>OZ018355.1:11422582-16778938 GCA_963969515.1 Yponomeuta evonymella
TGCCCTAAGATAGGGCGGAGGAGGAGGAGGAGGGAAAAGGAGGCCATTGGCACTGCCGCGAACCCTGAACAAAAGGGATGCCGCTCTCTTCCGCATTATTGCGTGGAATCCGTCCGTGTGTGCCTCAGCGAACATCCCCGAGGCGCTGCAGTATCGCGGCAAACCCAACAGCATCCTCAAGCCGTTATTGTATTGAACACGAAGGGCGTTGCACGCTCGCTGCGTATAGCTGACCCACAGACTGCAGCCTAAAATGATTGGCAAAATGCCTTGCATAAGGTTATTTTGACACTCCTAGTACATCGCGCAATCTGCGGGCCAGCATGTTGCACCATACGCCCGAAGCCCTCGGCTCCCGTTCAATATCCAGATCGTCTGCTAGGTCCTCCGCGACCCAGTGACCCAGATACATAATCTGCTTGACTCGCGCCAGCAGTGAGCCACAAAGTTCGTTTGGTGGCACTTCAGATAATGTTTTCTTGACAAGCAGTTCACTTTTCTTCGCATTATATATGAGCCCATGGACCGCAGCATAATCCTGACAGATCATCAGTAGCCTTCTCAATGCACGCACGGAGGGAGCTAGCAGCACCATATCATCCTATTAAGATCATCCCTATGTCTCTGCGGAGCAATAATAAGAATAAATTACCTTTTTTTTAAGAAACAACGTTGGACAGGAAGATACTTGGAAACCCAATTCGAGTTTTTATTAGGAGAATATGATCGCTGATGAAAACCTTTAGTTACAAAGCTGAAGTTTATGTTCTATCTTTTTTTTTATTTTTAAGTTTATTATATTACAGTATTCTTTTTATTGCACTAACCCGTGCTGAGGACAATTTTAGAAACCTATTTAGAGGCTAAAAATTCCACCCATGCCGGGACTTGAACCCGCGACCGCTTTAACCGTGCAAGCGCTCTCCCAACTTAGCTACTGGGCAAGTACAGGCATCGGCAAAATTTCGAGCCTCTTTACAAACTTATCTGTATTACGTTCGTTTATTATATTTCTTTTAAGCCGACTTACACCACTTCCTAAGTGTCACTTAAGTCGTCATTTAAATTCGATGACCTTTAAAGAGTTTTGTATGAAGAATTGTAGTTATATGCTGTCTAAGCCACATTTAAGAAAGCGGTGCAAGCTGGCCTCAGGTAATTAAAGCCAATAATAGATTTCCACAAATTAACACAATTTCAAATTTGTTTAAAACGTTTAAATACCAAACTAGTTTTTAGTCACATTTTTTTTAAACTACGTTATTGGAAGTTGTAACTCGGTGTAGACGAGCGCGGCGGTAGCGGAGCGGTAGAACACCGACGTCTTATTCGTTATATCAGGTCTAGACGAGCGGCGGTAGTGGAGCGGTAGAACACCGACTTCTTATTCGTTATACCGATTGATAGTCGCAGAATCCATAACCCTCCGTAGCATTCTCTATAGCACCGGCTAGTGCTATAGAAATTAGAACAAAGGATATTGTGATTTCGATCTAGAAGTGAGAGCGACTTTTGCGAAACTATTTGAAAGAGTCCGGTATCTTAATTTTTAGAGTTCCGTACCTAAAAGGTACGCTGTCTGTCCGTACGTCTGTGACTGAAATTTTCACAGATGATGTATTTCGGTTGCCGCTTTATCAACAAATACTAAAAACAATAAAATAATTATTGTTTTATATATGTAAGGGAGGTTCCATACAAGAAACGTGATTTTTTTTTGCCGCTTTTTGCTCGATATTAATGACGGTAACAGGTAGACGCTTGAAATATTCAAATGTTGTATAGATAATGGTACGGAACTCTTCGTGCGCGAGTCCGACTTTTTTTTTGTTGTCATGAAGGATTGTTATTACTTATTAGATAGTTTCATATAATATGTATTGGCCTTTTCAAAAGTGCATTAACATTATCAAAGTACTTAATCGAATAATTTGGTTATATTCCATGACAGCAAAAAAAATTGTTGGTGAAGAACAAATCAATAAGAAAATATCGAGTACCAGAGATCCAGGGTACATACATACACGAACTCTGTTTGTATCCCGGAGAGATAGGCAGAGACCAAAGTAATATCGAGTCTAGGCCAATATCGAGTACCTTGCTGAACAAATTGGTGCAAAAGATGTATTTCTCTCGAGTAGCTTTCACGCTAAGTGCAGCAGAAGGTTGCTTTTACTTCTATTTATAATTTACGGGTCGTAAATTACGGCGTTCTGTCTCCAGACATCATGAAACCAATTTCGTGGAAGCCCTGTTAGCTTAGCATAAAATCAATACGGTTATGAAGCGGTGAAATACAGTATCGCTAGAGGGATGAAGTCACAGAAGTAAATAAATAACGCCCACATAACACAATCAATTCTGCTGATCCCAAATTAGGATACCCTGTGTTATGGTAATCAGATAAGGACGTCACAAACATGAAAAACCGGGCAAGTGTGTGTCGGGTCACGCGCAGTGTAGGTTTCCGTAGAAAGAGGGTTTTACACAACTATCAAATTCTTCAAAACAATTTTCAATGGAATTTGTACGAAGTTTTCCTTTTGTAAGATGGTCGACTATTATTCGTTAACATGTAAAGCCTACTAAGCCAGTGTTCCTTTTAACTTCATGGTTAATGGTTTTCAACCATTTGTAAACCTAGTAAAAGCTATATTTTTAATCGACAATCTTAATACGGTAAGGGAATTTCCGTTTCTAGGTTTTAGAGCGGTCAATGGCTCATACTAGACTTTCAAATGGGTTTTGTGCCTATTTTTGATCGTGGTATATTTTTATAAACTTTTATTCATTTACTTTTTATTAAGTATTTCCCGAAATCGTACACAGGCCAACTCTAAATAGGCCTTTCATATCTCGTACAGCCGACATATGAAAGGCCTATTTGGAGACGGCCACTAAATTACAAAATAAAAAATAAAAGCGTGCTTTCTTTTCGATCAAAGGTTGACCTTCTGTTTACATTTATTCCAGGGTTTTCAAGACTCGCGTGAATTGAATGCGTTATTAGCTTTCCCTCGCTTCACTAATGCATGAAAAGCAAACTTGACCACACTGATTTGTTTAGCTTTAATTATTAAGTCAATTAGACTGACATAGCACCGGGGACTGTCATTGTACCTATTGCTTTTAATCCTAACTGCTTCAAGCAATGTGATGTATCTACATTTTTAAGAAAAACATACAATTTTAGATCCCTTTTTTCCAATCTGTCGATAATATTATTATCGATAATATTCTACAAATACTGTCTGAATTTTGAAATCCTCTTATAGAAGAATTTTTTGCAAGAAACAATAAATAAAACGAAACAGAAAAATTATATTTATTCTTATAAAAAAAAATTATTTCTTTAGAAGAATTTAAGTATTATTGTTGTTTACAGGTGTGTACAATAAAGACTGTACAATAGGTGCCCTGAATGAAAAAATGTGGTGCGCGGTGGTTCATAGCGCGCTTGGTGACCTACAAACGAAGATTTTTTAAACAACTTTTCGCAGTCGTATTTTATCACTTTTGAACTGAGTAATAGCACGGAAGAAAAAAGGGTAATACTAAAAGATGTACCTAAAGTGCAACACTCAGTAGAGTAGTCCAACATTCACCTCACACACATAAACAACTTACATTTACAAATAACGTATTTTTCACTACGAAGGTACGTCAGGTACTCTTATTCAAAGTTATTATAATACCTATAACAATTTTTTATTTATTGGCTTAATTCCGGACTCACTTGCTGGATTTTCCATCGGGGTAGTCCGATCTGGTTTTAGATATTCAGACTCCGGACTCTTCCGACCGAGGGTCGAGTAGGTGAGCCCGGAATTTAGCGAATAATGTGGAATTTGCGTGAGTCTTAGCTCTGTGGTTTTAGTTCGGAATTTTATTATTCGGTTGATAAATTTTGAAATCTAGTGGACACCTGATGTTCTCGATAAGCCTGAGATTTCCGCTCTATACATTATAGTAATAAGTTTAAATTATAATAAATTGAAAGTAACCTTGAAAACAAAGTCATTGGTACATGCCAAGAATCGAACCCACGAGGCCACGACCCCCCGAATAAGAAGTCGGTGTTCTACCGTTCGACCGACTTCTTATTCGTTATATCATAATCGAATCGGAATTCCCAGGTTTGAGCAAATTAAGAAGTATGAAGAGGAGCTACACAGGAACTGAAGTAGGATTGTTGGCGGTGGAACAACTATTTTTACCTCAGTACCCTACCGGTACTCTACGTAAAAATCAAGCATAGGAACTTACCTGCTTCTTAGGGTTCCGCAGTCGAAAAGGAAACTTTAAAGTTTCGCCATGTCCGTCCGTCTGTCCGTCTGTCTGTCCGCGGCCTAGCTCAGAGACGATTAGTACTAGAAAGCTGAAATATGGTATGGACATACATATTAGTCACGCCAACACAACGGTAGCATAAAATCTGAAAAAAAATATGGTAATAAATTAGGGGTTTATATTTTTTATATTTTTTTTCGCCTTCATCATAGTATGGGGTATCGTTGGATTGGTCGTTTAAAATATTGTGGGTGTAGGAAGACCCTTTTTCGATTTAGGGTTCTGTTTGCGAAATATTAAGCTTTACAGCCCAAATTTTTGTCTGAGTAGGGCGTCCCTCCTCCCCTCTTCTGGATAAACGGTTAATTTTAGGGTCAGCGGACTCAAGCACATAAGGAAAACTTTCACGGCCGGCTTTACAAGTTAACGAGTAATAGGCGACCAACTTATAAATGGAACACTTTGTACGAAAACCATTGAAAATGACTGATAAAGTTGTTAGTTTGTCGCAGGTGGGTTAAGTCGGGTGCGATCCGTGATAATAAAAGAGGGTATCCAAGGGCACGGTATATTTATAATTTAATGGAAAGGCACCTGAGAACAATAAAAAATAGAAAAGCTTAACTACGGTCTAAAACATAAATATTAAAATACAATGAGGAGTTGAAAGGAAGAACACTTACATTAATTTTATTAATGTGCCTTTGGAATATTTGTGATTTCGTAGATAAATAATATAAGTACCTACGCAGAATAAGGTAACAGACGTGTTATAATAAAATTGATAATAAGGATAGAATCTCGTTTACGTCCACTTAGTTCGGAGGCTGAGGAATATCTGTCTAAATACGTCCGAACACTGCGGCAAACGTCATAAAATTGTTAAATTAGGAATAGTAGATGGCCGAAAATGATAAAAAAAGCAACGAGGCGATTACCTCGTTACAGGTTCTTTAAAGCAGATAAAACGCCCTCTTTCTACGGAACCCTACACTGCGCCTGGCCCGATACGCATTTGGCCGGTTTTTAATGAATAAACTAAGTTTATTGTAAATTGTTATTGGGTTTCATAAATATCTGCATGAAAAAATGCAGACGTCAGATTTACTTAGCTTCAAGAAGTCTCCAGGGCCAAGTTTCATAAAACTACAATTCAGAGTTCATTATGACAATTCCTGCTTGTTAATCTGTGACTTTGCTCGAATTGTTATAGTAAACCATGAATTTTAGTTCTATGAAACAGGTCCCTGCTGGTGCTGGAAAACCTTAAAATCCTGTCTTACAAGACAGAGTCCTGTCTGTGCAAGACAGGATTTTTAGGTTTCGCTGGTGCCGGAGAATTTTTGAAGCTAAGTAAATCTACCGTCTGAATTTTATCAATAGAAAAAGTATAAATATGCTAGGTGACTCGGCAAACGTTGTTTTTTCATATTAATTTGCCTACGATCTATCTATTCTCCGTCCCAAATAGGTATACCTACACAAAAAAATCATAAAAATCGTTGAAGCCATTTCGAAGGAGTTCGATAACAAAGACTGTGACACTAGATTTTTATATATTAGATTTATCATCACCATCAGCCATTTGACGCCCGCTGCAGGACATGGGCCGCCCTCATGGTTTTTCAAGCTTCCCGGTCTTGTGCCGCCTGCATCCAGCAACTCCCCGCCACCGTAACCAGGTCATCAGACCATCTGGTGGGAGGCCTTCCCACACTGCGTCGTCCGGTCCGCGGTCGCCAGGTCAGAACTTTTTCGCCCCAACGGCCATAAGTTCTTCGAGCTATGTGCCCCGCCCACTGCCACTTCAACTGAGCAATTCTTCGAGTTATATCAGTAACTCGCGTTCTTCTGCGGATCTCTTCATTCCTGATTCGATCACGCAGTATATTAGATTATGAAACATAAAACAGTATCATATAAAAAAAACTATACACGCGGATAATTTGTGGAAAAAATCAAATAGATAACTTTGAACTTTATTTTAATGGAAGTAGTTTTATCATCGATACTGGAGAAACAGTTTTCAGGTATTAATAAAAAAATCGACAACTTTTTGCAGATCGGACAAATGGCCGTTCCTATATTAATTCAGTGGATCCGGTTAAACTTAAAAGCCCGGTATAAAGCTAACTGAGCGCCATAACATTTGTTTAGGAAATCAATGTGAGTTAGTGGTTTGAAATTGCGCGCATTGTCCTAAATATTGACAATACTTACAAATGATACTTTATTTTAAAGGTACTTATATATGGTAAGTTAATATAATGCTCCAAATATAAAATAATAATAATAACAACTTCTACACAATACAATTACTTGAACTGGTCCCAAACTAGGACACCCTGTGCTATGGTAACCAGACAAAGACATCACGCCAAGATATTGACATCTCGGTAATCCGTAAACAAAAAAAAACTTAACCTCTTTTACGTTTGCAAGGTCCTCTCATTTTTGGTTATTTAGGCTGGAAACAGTGCTCGACCGACGGTACGTCCTGACCGTACGTCCTGACAGTCAGCGTTGATCGGCGGTTGCGAAAATGGATTCAAAGCTACGCTGACGGTGAACTGAGAAGCGTGTGTACAGTTCACAAGAAAAATAAATTCTTTTGCTGTAAATGCTTTAATATGTGCACGCTATTTTTTGTACAAACGACGGAATAGAAGGCGGCGAAGATATCATGTACACCCAAAACTTGTAGAACGGTTACTATTAACATCACGGTCTTTATAAAATGCAGACGATAAATCCCATATTGCAGGACGAAGCCGCACTTCAGTGATAAGGCGCTCTGTATCGATATACATTTTTGCTTTGAGTGTACGTACGCGAGTACGTTCGGTCGCTCCGTCAGCGAAGCACTGAACGCATCCATACAATCTCATAGCTCGTCGGTCGACCGATGTACGCGCGACCGATGAGCCGGACCGAACGGCTTGACCGACCGTACGCGCGTACCAAATCACGCGCGTACCGTCAGCGTAGCTGTGTGCGCGTTCATAGACTTGCATAGATATAGCTACGCCGACCGGACGCGCTGACCGTCGGTCGAGCACTGTTTCCAGCCTTAAAGAGTTCTTGTATCGAGTCATAGTACCACTAGAAACTGACAGCTCGTAAGATTTCAGTTAATGACGTACTTCCGTGCATGACGTACTTCCGGTTTCGTAGACTCTGGTTGATTTTTTTCGCTCTAAAAATTTATTATTTTACAAATTAATAAAAAAATGGCAATTATGTAGAGCCCAGGCCAAATTTTCTCGCAAAAACGGAACATATTTTTTTTAGGCCTTTGCCCAATGCTTTATCCCACCAAAACATTAATGTACAAAATGTCTTCATGGAATTAGCAATGTATTGATAAAAACGGAAAGAAATTGTGTGAGTTTTAAATATTATAAATATGCTCAACTGTCGTTATGACAGTAAAAAGGAAAAATTTGGATTTTTTACTAAAAATGGAATTGAAATTTTGGATTGGATTTAGAACAATGTTTCTTTAGTCCTGTGACATAAATGGCTTTGAAGACAAAGGGGGGCCGATAAAGGCTCGAATACGTTGCACTCGCCCCGTCTTATCTGTGTGGGCTATGTCCCATCGCTTCAGTACATCATTTTGTGAACATGAAAGTAAATTTAAAGGACACCACGTCTTTGCCCCGTCCTCGTCCCACGTCCTCCCTACGTGCCCCACGCCTAGTTCTAGTTCTAGTTCGACTGGAGATTTCCGCACTTAGCCTCATAGTTGGGCCATTGTACGTAGCAAGTGCTGAGGTATGTAAATACCTCAGACACTATGGTTTCCTCACGATGTTTTCCTTCACCGTTAGCGAGTGGTATTGCTACTATAACTTCACAAATGTACGTAACTTAGAAAACAAAGTCATTGGTACATGCCGGGATTCAAACCCACGACCTCCCGAATGAGAAGCCGGCGTTCTACCGCTCCGCTACCACAGCTGTGCCCCACGCCTATATGAGACCAACATCGAAATATCGACAAATACATCAGCTGTTTCATACATAAGCTAGAGAAAATACCAAAATTTAGTATGGAACTGCTCTGATATTTGTATTAATATTTTAGAATATTTTTTAGTCTCATAGTAAAAGTTGTTTGTATCAATTAGTAGTATAACGCCCTTCGGCTTCGCCCGACCTTTCTGAAACGCCTAGTATATTTTCTTTTTCACATCTGTGCTATCTGCGAAGTGATTGGTGGATTCAGTCAAAACGATCGCATCGTACGCTTTGACAGTAATGTGAATTATTTCGGAAATGAAAAAATAGTCCATGTTGATTCTCCCATACTAGATTCGCTATCTTCATCTATCATCATCATCATTATATGACACACGACCTCGGACATGGTAACCAAAGGTGTACCTGCTTGACTTATTCGGCAGTAATAGTAATAAACAGGTCAGTAATCAAAAAGTTAAAAAATTAATTATGATTATAGTTACCTCTAAAGTTTCAGAATGTTTCCTTTTAGGTCGGCCTCATCATATCTCTTGGACTACTCCGCACTTCAATTTGCGGGGGCACCCTCATCAACCACATCACTGTTTTAACTGCAGGCCATTGTACCAACGATGGCAACAACATTGCCAACTCCATCACCGTGGTACTGGTTCTCAGCTGCTAAACACTGGAGGAACTATGGTCTTGGTAACGCTACGTTACCAAGCTTTTCGAAAATGATGCCATTTAGACGTGACTTTGGCAGAATTTGTCGACATCGGCTGGTTGCCATTTCACCCATCAGGATAACTGTTATTAGTCGTATCAAAAACTTTGAAAAGGTAGCTCTTTTCATTTACCGTTGAATAGCAACTATCTCGATTTCAAATAGCTTGTTTCGAAAGGAGAAAAATGTTTTTAGGAGTTTTTGCTATGGAATATTAGTAATTTCACTATTAAATACTTTACAAAAATATCGCTGGGTATACCCTAGCGTTATTTTAGTGTAGGAGATATACGTAAATTGTGACTCGTTTTTTTTATGTAATAAAATTATGTGCTTTTCCCACATTAAAAAGTCGCTCAGTCCATTTAACGTTATTATATGTGAGTACTGATTTGATTATTGTGGTTTTGCGTTATTGTAGCATAGGATTCGCACAAAGTTTTATTCAAATCATCAAAGTTTTAAGGGCGAATAGAGTTTTCGAGAAAAGTAAACTGTTTATTTTTATTCCCGCAATCCTACGCTATAAAAACACTAAGATAGTTTAACGTGTTTAAGTTTGTCTTTTTAGCTTAGATTAATGTCGTTATCTGGCTTGCTGAACCATGATTTAAGGTTCACAAAAGTATCATAACGACTACCTTGTCTCGTAAAATTGAATAAAGTTTTTTTAGCTAAGCAAAGAACGGAATAATAATATGTTTGATATGCGGCAAATGACTATTTAGCCAAGTATTGATGGTTGACGTGGTTTTAGTGACGTAAAATAAATATTTTACCATAGTTAACGCCGTTTTTGCTAGAGCTATCTTCTGAACTAAAAACGCTACAAGAATGATTTTAAAACAAATCAATAGATAATTTTTTCTACGTAGAAAGGCATCAAAAACTCAAAATCGACCCCCTATGGCTTAGCGACGTTTTAGCTATCGGGGCAGATAAGGTAGCTTTTCTTGTGAGTGATATATAGGTACTTTGTTTTTCATTCGAGACTGTAACCTGAAATTTTTAGACCAAGATGGCCAAGTTAGGCGCTAAGATATTGATAGGATGATTATATATTATTTTTCACATACAGATAAGACCCTACTGGTTATACCGATGCTTTGTTCCAATGCAATTCATCAGCCCACATTGAGGGGGCACGCACGCCACTGCTTTCTTCCTTTCCAAGCGCCATCCGCCCGCGACCGGCAATGATCGCACCCCACAATACTGCGCTGCTATGCCGAAAAGTCGTGTCTGAGGACACAAAGCAGGTCAGTCTGTCTTATCTTATCGTGCTTTGACATACTATATACATTTTATTGATTGTTAGTTTGTTGCATTTTATTGCACAAAATACAAAATTAAATTAAAAATTAATTAAAAATTAAAAAACATGATCGTCGGGCGGGTTAAAATATTGATTAATTGATTGAATATTGAATTAAAAATTTCAGTTAACTCCACGACTATAAGTAGTTTCATAAAATTAAAAGCCTACATAAGGAATATTTATTTCCTTAGAATTACCAGGAGACGGGCAGCAGCGTCTTTGTGAAATTCCAACCGCATACTGCGATTGCCAACCCGCCTGCCAAGCGTGGCGATTATGGCAAAACCCCTCATGGTTATGAAAACCATGAGGGAGGCCCATGTCCTGCAGTGGGCGTCAAAGTTCTGATGATGATGATGATTCAGAATATTCGGATATTTTTTAACCTTTTAATCAACAAAAGTAGCAGTAGGTAATGAATGAGTTTTCAATATTTCTATCTAATAGAGATTAGGCAGGTTCCACTCATCCCACAATATCAACTCGACGTAACTTATGCAATAAATAAGTTAATTAATTAATTATTAGAGAAGGCTTATAAATCAGGTACACAAATTTCTTTTCGTTTCTAGAATTGACCAGGGCCACGTTTCATAAAATTACAATTCGTAGTTTATTATGACAATTCGATGAACATTGCGTAGCAGAGTCTACTTGTTAATCTGTGGGTTAGTCGGCAACGTACATCAAATTATCATAGTAAACCATGAATTGCAGTTCTATGAAACAGGCCCCAGGTGTAACAGCAACCTGCATTTTTGTAAACATTTCATGTTTGTGTTTTTCCTGGCACAATAAAGAATATTCTTATCTTAACCACTTCACCTTTATTTATTTTCAGATCGGCATTAGATCTTTCTGCCCTGGCTCCGAAGGTCCCAGCGGTTTCCCTTCAGTCTTCAAGTGAGTCACCAACTTTGTGCACTGGATTTGGTCCGTCTGAAGAAAAGAGTAACTGAATGAATAAATCGAAATTGTCAATTATTAGGTATGATGTACCAAATAAATTCATGGCATAAAATAACCGCGTTTATCTGCCGAATTCGTATTCCTGAGCTCGAACATGCCGTGATAGCATCAGCCCTCATCCCGCTTGAAAAATGAATGAAGTTATCCAACGGACGAAAATAATTGAGATTCGAGGCACAATCGAGATATTATGATGGATCTTACACCTCCGCGCCTCCCGTCGATTCGCTCCTCAAAGGGTAAATCTATATTTAAGTGCTCTGCGAACTTCCCTTAATTACATTTTTATGTTGTCGAGGGTTGGGGCTTGGCACTAATGCCTCTTACAAATGCGAATATAATACAGTCGGAGGAACGGTGAGATCTTTTACACAATTCGCTCTGCTGATTTCTTTGTATACTATCACAAAAGTGGATGTCTCTATTTGATAATCAATTCAGATACCGTTGAGTGAGCTTTGTACTGAACGTGATTTTTTTTTTTGCTTTTACTTACAGAGAGATTAATTTCAAACCAAACATAAACAATAAACAATTGTAAAAGGGTTATTATGTCACGATTGTGGACATCAACAAGTAAAACACAGGTATTTATAGACCCTAATACCGACTAATCCAGTCTGGCACTCCTACCAAGCCCTTTATAGGGCTGCTACGAATTGTGAGAATTTTACATTATGCCAGCACCTCACTTGGCCACTAGCGTTTGCGTGTTTGGTAAATGTTGACCATCCATAAATACATACATACATAAACTCACGCCTGTATCCCAGAGAGGTAGGCAGAGACCAGGGACTGCCACTTGCCACGATCATGACAGATCACTTTCGCTTCCTCAACATTCATTAGTCGTTGCATGCACGCACGTCAGTTTCGGGTACTTTTTATCTTGCCCTTTGCTAAAACATCCCCTATTCGGTCGAAGAATATCCGCCTAGGTCTTCCCTTATCAGCCCTTGCACCCACATTCGCTCGATATATTTTTCGATTCATTCTCTCCACATGTCCAAACCAACATTCCTTTCTCAATTCTAGTCACCCTCATCCACTGACGGGACATTTGATGAATCTTTAGGACTTATTATGTAAAACCTACGATGTATTATAAATCGTCGGCAAATTCTTGAATACGAATAGGCAAGTCAATAGCTACGATTAGCTTAAGGCTTAAAGGTATAAATCTATCTTAGGATTTACAAAAAAATACAGCGTTTCATTAAAGTAAAACATTTTTAGGGTTCCGTAGTCACGCAATCCATAGATACATAGAAATGTCATTACCACGATTGATGGTGCCATATAATTACCTAAATAGTGGTGTCGTTTGCAAATTGATTAAGATTAACAAACGATACATAGTAGTGTAATTTTCACCATTGATGGTGAGATAATGGTACTTATGAAACCGCGGGCGGGGAATGCAGACTAACCCTTAATTTTCATATTATACCTACTGACTGACTGCAAATGTTATTTTTCCATATTAATTAGCCTATGACCTATTCTCAAGCCTACCAAACAAATACACAAAAAAATTCATAAAAATCGGTGAAGCCGTTTCGGAGGAGTTCGATACCAAACACGAGACTTTTATATAAGATTTAGCTTTTTAATAGAGAACAATGGTTTTTAAAGTTCTGAACACGTAAACTATCTTTCTCAGGACAAAACTTACCTCGAGTTTCTCGTCTAACAATCTGTTAATCTACTGTTAAGGACTTCACTTCGTAAAACACCTCATTGTATCTCATTATTGTATCTCCTTCACCTTACTAGTTCACGTAATAGTCACTATTTGTCGTTATTTAGCTCGTACTTAGTAGACAAAGATTCTAACGAAATTTTTATTCAAACACTAAACGTTCCTTCAGTCCATAATCTTTGTTATTGTTGTTAACGATTTCTTAAATGAATTACTAACTTACATAGTCCTGTATTTTAGTGTCCCTACACTTAATTTAACAACTCATTCAATAATAGTCATTCGCTAACTAACGGGAGTTGAAAGGTATGGGAGCTGGAACTAAGCATGAATGAACGAAATCATTTATTCACTGTCATTCGTGAACGAAAAAAGAACTATGAACAGGAATTACTTTTTAGAGGAAATAAACTAAATCACTCTTTTCATTTCAATGACGATTTCACTTCCCGTTGACCTTGAATCATGAAAATTGACAAGGTCTTTTAAACTTATGGCAATTTTTGCGCTTGGGTTGTATAGATAATTTTCTGCTTGACCGATTCCTATTTTTCTATTTGTATTAAATAAACTTTCCCCGGCCCTTGATTTAGGAAACCCTACAAGTGTCTCGTCGCGGTGACAACAAAGCGAAATACTACACCCCTGCAAATTTCGCATGTTTTTATACTGTAGAGTCATCCCTTAATAACAGACTAAGCCTCAGTTTCTGAAAGAGTGTTCAAATGTAACAAGATATTAATCTAAGATTAATTCAAAATACCGGCACGTGATTGGCTGAAATTAGCTTGACGTGAGATTAACATTTGATCGCTCTTCTAGAAACCGAGCGTAACTCTGCTAACTAAAAAATTCATTAAAATTTACTTTCGTTTCTCTATTGATACGTTGTCCAAAAATAAAGTTGCAAAAGTAGGCAAATTGGAAACCTATACAGGGTTATTCTTGAAATGCGGAATTCCTGTTACATATCGGTTAGAATTTGTCATTTATGACTTTTACGTAGGAAAAAAATGATTTTTCTGTTTTGAATTGATTCCTGAAATTACGTTCGCAATTAAGGCTATGTAGTCGTAAAAAATTGATTTTATTAAGTTAGCATCATTAATTGCTAAGATATCAAGGATCTCGTCAGTAAGTCATCCTAATTCACTGCTCTCAAGTGTAGTTTATTGCAATAGACGCAGTAACGGTGTCGCCTTGAAGTGCACTCGTGAGATCTCATAATAAGTATTCAAAATTTTTTCATAGCTAGAAGGTATCAAATTGTTTGCGGTTAATACGGTCACCTCATGACTTGCTAATTTTCAAGAACATCAGGAGAACTGAGGCCTAATTCATCATCATCATTATCAGCCGTTTGACGTCCACTGCAGGACATAGGCCTCCCTCATGGTTTTCCCTAACCATGAAGGGTTTTTCCATAATCGCCACGCTTGGCAGGCGGGTTGGCGATCGCATTATGCGGTTGGAATCTCACAAAGACGCTGCTGCCCGTCTCCTGATAATTTATTTACTTAGTCGCCTTCTACGACATCCACAGAAGGAAATGGAGTGACGCTATTCTTAATCCGGCGCCACACGGATTGAGGCCTAATTATGCACACCATATCCTGCAGGATTCCTAACCTTTAGCTGTCAAGTTCCATAATAATTTCTATCGTAAACGTTAGGATTCCGACAGGGTTTGGTGCGCGTAATGTAGGGGATTAGAAAAATCGTGCGAGCAAAACCCAAATCGCTATTTATGGCAACCATCGCCACGTCTCTGCAATGTTCAAGAATTTGGCGGAGACCGATGTTTACCTCGAAGGCACGCCACTTTTGTCCTCGGCCAGGCTCACCCAGCAGCAAAAAAAGGCATCCAAACTCCCTTCCATTCGTTTTTCGGTTTGTTCATTGGAATAAAGTTCCTGCCTCTTCGAAACGAGCAAACTAATCACGGGCTGCGTTTTGTTTTGGTAACGTAATGCTCTAAGGCTGAGGTCTCGCTTGGCCGCTCCAAAATAGTTTCCAGTCTAGCGGCGCCATCCGGGCATCCGACGCACACACTCGCAGATTGCGCAATAAGCCCAACGTAACACGCACACTCACCCGCGAGTCTTCGTGATGCCATAGAGCAGTACTTGAACATCATACCAGCCAACGCGTCGGTATAGCTGGAGTCAGACTGGGTATGTTATTTCTGATTACGACCTGTCTTTAGCGCCACTTGCCACTATCCTGACATACCCACCTTTCTTAGGTAGGTAGATATCAAAGATCAAGAAAACTATTGTTTTTATCTATTATAATCGGTGTAACTACTTGTTAATACAGTATTTATCTTATTTATAACGTTGAGGTTATAACTTTAACCATTATGGAGAGAGGGGGCGGTATCATGCAGGATAATATTTCATACCCGTCCGGGTTTAGGGCTCTTGATGCACTTCATGCACAACACAGAGACAGCAGGACGAGTCTGTATCCAGGTTTAAGTAAAACCACAAATAAAGCTCAGTCTGTGTGTGCATTGCTAAGACATTACACTGCTCTTTTGCGTTGGTAATAAACAGTGTGTTGACTAAATCGGACCACAGTCGTCGCGACTCCGAACTTTGTACCACATGCCAACGACCGTGACAATTACCTATGCTAGAGAGTCTACCTCTAACAAGCCATTTCAAAATAACAACAATTAATTGCGGTTGGCTCGGTAATAATGATTAATAATCTTATAATGGACCCAGGTTCGATTCCTAGTGCGGGCGTGTACCTACCTATGACTTTGTTTTCTAAGTTGTGTACATTTGTGAAGTTATAGTAGCAATACCATTCGCTAACGGTGAAACAAAACATCGTGAGGAAACCTGAGTGTGTGAGCTATTCATATAGCTTAGCGCTTAAAATCGCCAATCCGCGGTGGGCACGCGTGTTGATTAAGCCCAACTCTCTCTCTCTCTCTGAGAGAAGGTCTGTGCCCTACAGTGGGACGTATATAGGCTGCTTATGCATGTACCTAGAGACACTGTATATATAAATAAACACAGATTTATGCAGTTTTTATCACGGTAGTCAATGTCCTATTAAAAGCGTCTCTCTATCAAAGCACTTTACACCCTATTATTTATCATGAAGAAACATGCATAAAATTAAACACTGCGATAACTTTCGTTTGATAATGCAATAAACTGTGCAGAGAACGAGTCGCACATAACCACTGAGTCTATGCATCTCAAGGTTAAGATCGTAGAGACACCGTCACGTCGCGTCATTGAATATTTCTGTTTCTGACGAAACGTAAGTAGCAGCGCACGATTACCTCATACCGCCTATTATTAGATAACTACACAACGCGGGCCTTTATTTACGCCCTAGTAACCATCCGACTGTGCAGCAACACGAACGTCCAAGATGAACAAACTCCACGTTGCTGCCTTCTTTTTCATCGTGTCAATCTTCGGTACGGACAGCTATAGAATCTTGGGGATATTCCCTTCGCAAGACAGGAACAACCACCTGACGTACCGGGAACTCTTCCGGGAGCTCGCAAATCGAGACCACAGTGTCACACTCATCAGCCACTTCCAACTTCCGAACGCGCCCGAAAATTATAAGGACATTTTGCTCAGTGACCAACCAGTGCGAAAAGGACTGTCATTCGAATCTGTGATTACTAATGAAATATCGCGAGTGCCATTCGAAACTCTAGTGTCAACAAAAGCCGGAAACGATGATTGCAAGACATTGGTAAACAATCATCAAGTCCTACACATGCTCAAGACAAAACCGCGGTTCGATGTGATCTTAGTGGAATCGTATAACAGTGATTGCGGCCTGGCGCTGGCGGCTAATTTGAGCGCTCCTTACATAGCGTTCAACCCTCAGCCGATACAGCCATGGCAATTTAGCAGATTGGGAATCAATTTCAACTCTGCTTACTTACCGCTCCCTGGATTGCCTTACGGGCGGGATCCGTGGTTCTTTGAGAGATTAAAGAGCTTCGTCCTATACCACATAAACAACTGGGTGTATTATGTTGGTTCTCAAGTTACGGACCATGTATACCTGTACAAATATCTGGGCGATGATCTACCGTCTTTAGAGACGATTGCATCGAACGCAAGTTTGGCATTTGTGAACACACATCCCTCGCTGTACGGCGGAGTTACGCGACCTGATAATGTCATTGATATTGGAGGCATTCATGTGAGACCGTCTAAAGTTATTCCAACGGTAAGAATTTGCATACAATTGACCTCTAAGTACGAGCCCGGTCCATTAGCATTTGTTTATATAGGACTGCTGTCATCGAAATTGTTCCCCTCATAGATTGGAATTAATTGGGATAATAAGAGACACCGGGTTTATATATTAAACGGCTATGTGCTCATGTAAGTAACTAATTAATCAGTGTTTGGAGCTAGATAAGTACATATTCGTAGTTCATAGTCAGTGCCTAGTCGACCGTAACGTAACTAGGAGAGCCTAGGTACTTATAAAGTTTGATGTGCTGTCTACTTTATTTACCAATCATCTTTGCTAAGACAATGAATATTTTCTCGTCGTAAACCACAATGATTTCGTGGCGATATTATTTCTAACTCTTCTAAGGTAATACAAGTATAAGGATATACAGGGCCGGATTTAGGGGAGGGCAGGCGAGGCTACTGCCCTGGGGCCTCCACTAGGAAAGGGCCCCCACAAAAGGCTAATATGTACTATCATTAAACGCCAATCTTTTATGATTGTCTGATATTGATATTGTCTGTTTTTTTTTTCAAATTAAAAAAAAAATTCTTCGTATTCATTGTAGTTTTTGTTTCGTATTTTTTATTTGGGAATAATTAGGGGCCTCCACTCCTTCGTTGCCCTAGGGCCTCCAGACCTCTAAATCCGGCTTTGAGAATATGCTAAGCTAAAGCATGATGTATTTGATGTTCCAGGAAATAGAAAGATTCATAAACGAAGCGGAACACGGAGTCCTCTACGTCAACCTCGGATCAACGGTTAAAGACTCCACGTTGCCCAAGGAGAAGTTAAACGAAATTGTGTCTACATTCGCCAAGATACCTCTACGAGTCCTATGGAAATATGAAGGGGATACGGTCTCCAATCTACCTAAGAACGTACTAACAATGAGGTGGTTCCCTCAGTACGACATACTCAGTAAGTAAATATGGTTCCGTAGTCAACAAGGCACCCTTATAGTTCCGCCATGTCCATCCTTCTGTCTGTCTGTCTGTCCGCGGCTTAGCGAGACGACAAGTACTAGAAAGCTGAAATTTATTATAGATTATGCAAATTAATTACACTGGAAAACGGTAAGATAAAATCTTAAGAAAAAAGTCCTCCCCTACACTTTGTCGCCTAAATCATAATTTCGGGTATAGTTGGATTGGAAATTTAAAAACATTGTGAGCGTAGCAAAACCATTTTTTTAATTTTGGGATCTGTTTGCGAAATATTAAGTTTTAAAGCGCAATTTTTTGTTAGAGCAGGGCGTTATACATTTTTGTTGCTAATTTGTTCTGTCCTAAATATTATATTCCTTTTGTTGCACTAACCCGTGCTGAAGACAAAATTAAAAAAATCTGTTTAGAGGCTAAAAATTCCACCCATGCCGGGACTTGACCGTGCCAGCGCTCTCCCAACTGAGCTAATGGGCAAGTGCAGGCATCAGAGCCTCTTTACAAACTTCTCTGTATTACGAACAGGCAGCGACATGTAACCGAAGCAATTTACATCATCAGGTGACCCAATTTTTTATAAACTTTTTTATATTCAGGTACGGAAACAGGGTTAAACTCGCGTTAAGTATCGTCGCGGGGCAGTGCCAACTGCGAGTACAATCTTATCCGGAGATCTTACTCCTAGGTTGGTAGTTACCCAAGGAACTTAGTTATAAGTTTGGTTTAATCACGAGATCTACCTAGGTATTGTCTAAGAAGGTCAGAAATTAAATTACTTTAACATCAGCTAACTGTGAAGGAAAACATCGTGAGAAAACCTGAGTGTCCTTGGTGTTCACATACCTCAGCGTTTGAAATTGCCAATCCGCGGTGGACACGCGTGGTAATTAAGCCCATACTGTTTCTCTGAGAGAAGGCCTGTGCCCAGCAGTGGGACGTATGTAGGCTACATAAAAAACATCTTCAACATTTGTTCAATTCGTAGCGCTGTCCCACACATTTTCAACTTGTTTCTGTGTACGCTTTATGTGCCATGCATCCACGTAAGTTTGTTGTTGATATTCCAGAGCACGAGAACGTGAAAGCCTTCGTATCCCACACTGGCATACTGAGTACAATAGAAGCAGTTGATGTCGGTAAACCTGTCATTGCAATCCCATTGTTCGGAGATCAATATGGAAACGCAGCCGTCTTGCAAGACGCCGGAATGGCGACCATCGTGGATTACCAGGATTTAAAGAAAGAGTTCCTGTTGGATGCTATTAATGAGGTGTTGGATCCTAAGTAAGTAAAATAAACATCAAAAAGACTCTACCTACCTAATCTGGGCAATTTTCCATGTTTCTGATCTTCTTGTTTGGCTACCATATTACCTACAGGGCACTGCCCTGAGGGCATGATATCCTAGTTATGATATGGGTAGTGATGTGCTGAATTAACGTTGTGTTATGTTAATACGAAGATGTTATGTGTTTACAAAGTGCAGAGTGACAGGTACACTTCTAACCTAAGACCTAAACACTTGTCAACTGATTATAAATATAAAGGTGGATTGATTGTTTCCTATTGACACAAAAATTACTATGTCAATTATTTTTAAAAGCCAGACTAAACTTAGAATCAGCACATTAAAATGTTACAAAAATATTGAGAAACCGAGAAGTGGGGGAAATTTTTAATTCGTACATATTTTTTATATTTGTTCAGGGATAAGTGTTTACTTAATATATATGTATTTGTACTACGAAGAGGGTACTTACCTCCAATATAAATGTTGTTAGTATCTGTTGATTGTTATATTTATTTATTTATTACATGTTAAAGAAACTTGCGGTTTACATGAAAAAAAAAACGGATTGATACTAGACGTAAAAATAGACCTACGTAGAATTGTCCACTCTAAGATACTAAAATAACTATGAGCTAAAAATAAGTTTCTGTAAATAGAAACGAAATACCTAACAAACAAACGATATAAAATATAAGAAATTCATGAAACTAATTTTTTCAGAGCGTGTTTTTCTTGAAGTAATTTTTTGACAGAACTCCGAAAATATGACAAAGCAATCTTTAGCATTGCCTAGCATAACCTTCAGACATTCAACGAAATCTAATTTTTCGCAGAATGCAGCAAGGCGCAAAACTTGTCTCGCGCCTATGGCACGACCGACCGATGTCTCCTTTGGAAACTGCCATCTACTGGACGGAATACGTAGCACGGTACAATGGAGCTCCGAATCTACAAGCGACATCTGTACACAGAGCTTGGTACCAACAGCTTCAGTTGGATGTCCTAGCATTCGTGGCTCTAGTAGTTTACATTCTAGCCCACGCTACAATCAAGATTCTCTCTACGGTATGCTGCTGCTGCTGCCAAAATGATGCCATGTCTCAAACAACTTATGCAGAAGAGAAAAGATCGAAAAGAGTTAAGTTTGAATAATAGTCTTCTACTGACTGACTTTTAATTCTATAGCAGCCAGTCCTCAAATCATTGAGCCAGGCTCCGTACACAAAACTGCTAATCGGCGCGATGCTAATTTGCAAACCAGAAAACTACGACACGAATTGCTGCAATGCGATTTCGGGCGGCAAGGCATCTCCCTTCCACGATTCGGGTGACCATTCCTTCGACCTTCCGTGACATGGATCGTAAAAAGAAGTGCTCACTTCTGTTATTGCTGAAGATACTTGAAAAAAACCAAGACGATTTTGGGCTCATCCATCTGTTACGAACGCATTATGAGTTCTTGCGATGCGTCGCGCGAGCTTGCAGATTTTTACGACGCGATGCGAATTCATAAGTTCATCGCAAAAATGAACTTATGAATTTGCGGCATGTGGCACAAAATAAGCTGCAGCATTTTTGTATTGCTATGGTCTTTTGTAATTTATTGTTAAATCTTTGATTACTTAAATATATTTATTTTTGGAAAAAATACGACTGTTTAATAAAGATATTAACATTTAAATTTGGAGTTGTTGTTTGCTTACGAATATTTTACCATTACTGGTTTTTTTTTGTCATCCCGTGTGGATCTCAGTGGGTTTACGACACCCACTAAGATCCACACGGGATGACAAAAAGAAGCGACTAAGGGAAATCCTGATTGTGCGCACCACTCCTGTATTAAACCTCTAGTGCGATCACCAACCCGCCTGCCCAGCGCGGTAATTGGTAGCAAATTCCCTTCCATGCCCAGCACGACTTTTTGGCGTGCCCTGGGGAGGCCTATGTGCAGCAGTGGACGAACATTGGCTGATCACTGTTTTTTGGTCGTACATTTTTGTGCGCTTGCAGGGCGGTTCGCGTTTGTTTGCTCCATAATTATTGCGCGTTTAAATTTATAAAGAAACCGACGTTTTTTGTCTTATTAGACATACGTGGAAAGCCAAAAAGAAATCCTCATGGAGAGTGAAAAAATAGTCAGATTCCGTCCACGGGTTGTGCAGATATAGCAGTTTTTCTGCTTTCAACGGCTATTTTTTCAGCGAGAGCTTCATTTTGTTCCGAGTCGTCAAAGCGCGCTTGGCGAATCATCGGTCCTCAACTCCGCACACTTCGGGTTTCGGGCGCTTCCGTGAATCTTCGTGCGCCGTCGTCGTCGGCGAGCCCGCCGCATCGGGTCACGCACGCTGCGCGTGCATTATCGTCCGCCCGCTTGCCAAGGTCGCACTATGTTTTTATTGCCCCAAAAAAGTGACATCCTCAGTTTATTGCTCTAATTGATTCAGCTATGTGTTTAAATGACACGAGTAGAACTCCCAGGAGTCCAATGATCATAGTTTTTTTTTAAATCAAAAAGTTTTCGTGACCTTCGTAGTAATAAAATAAGAAAAAAAATCCTGTAAAAAATCTATTAAGGCTTGAATGATTTTTGTATCCTGGGTGTTTAGAACTATTAGAGGCACATATTTAAGAGCTATTAATTTGTTGAAACTTTGCCTAATAACGAAGCAATAATTAATTTTATAGTTTTTGGTTTTTATTTTTTATTTATTTTTAGACTTTGAAGTAGAGCCTCTGACTACAACAGACTCATTCTTTATTATGAGTAGCACCTACGACAAAATTTTCAGGTTCTAACAACGCAGTTATTTGGAGATATGATTTAATTTGTTTCTAAGTTCAAATATGCAAGTCAGGGTTGTCACAAAGGTCAACATCTATTTCATTTACACTTTGTGACTTGTTTACGATTTTTTTTATCATGGCTTTTAACCACTTTTTTAGGGTTCCGTAAATAAAGGCTGCCGGACGGGTCCTATTACTCTGCCTCCGATGTCTGTCTATCGGTCTGTTCGTCCGTCGGTCTACCCGACCATTAAAGGTTGTATCTTTGAAATGTTAATAGGTAGCCAGTTTAAAAGGCTTACAACATGTTTGTCTTATGGCGAATTACCTATGAAATAATAAAAATAAGGGGGGTCTCTATACAACAATCGTGTTTATTTGCAGGTTTCGGTTTTTGCTCTTGCTTTTGATATTAAAAACGTAGATACATACAATTGTCAAAGTTAGTGTGATTGTAGCGCTTATATTTTATGTGATATAATAACACAATATAATAAAAAATGGTTAAGTGCGAATGAGACTCACGCATTTTGGGGTCCGTACAAATAGTGTTTTTTTTCAAATAGATGGCTCAGAAAGTTAGGTGGTGGTGATGATGATTCCGTGTGGCGCCGGATTAAGTATAGCGTCACTCCATTTCCTTCCGTGGATGTCGTAGAAGGCGACTAAGGAAATCAATTACCAGGAGACGGGCAGCAACGTCTTCCTGAGATTCCAACCGCATACTGCGATCGCCAACCCGCCTGCCAAGCGTGGCGATTATGGCAAAACCTCTCATGGTTATGAAAACCACGAAGGAGGCCTATGTCCTGCAGTGGGCGTCAAATGGCTGATGATTATGATGATGATGACGATGATGATGATGATGATGATGATAATAATGATGATGATGATGATGATGATGGTACGGCAGAGCCCTTGGTACACATAAACATGGCCCGTTTTTTTAGGACTCCTCAAATGAGTCATTTTCATTTGTCAGTATGACCGGAAAATCATCTTCCTCGTTGAAAATCTCATCTACATCCAACGAATCTTCACCGACCATTTGTATTTTGCTTTCTTTAGGAGGCTGCAGAAGATTTTGCACAGCTGCTGGCAAAGGCAGACGTTTTGAAAATTTTCTGCGTCTGCGAAGGCTCATCATTGAAATTAAAGGATCTGATCGGGGCCCGGATCCAACCCAGCAGGTTGGGTAAGCCCTTGCTGAGGCAAAAAGGCCCCATGGGTCTGGAACGGCTCCATGGTGCCTCACCCCCGATCCTCCGCGTTACTTGTTTTGACGCGGGGTTTTAGTAAAAACCTAACGAGGGTGGAGCCCTTCCCGCGCCACAAGGTACCCTTCATTGGAATTGCATTTTTTTTAAACTGATCATATTCTGCAGATGCCTTAGCATACCTTAGCTAGAGCGATAGGTATGTATTAAAAAGAGCAAATAGGTTATTTCTATCTGTCTGTAAAAAATGTGATACAGCTGAAATATTTTAGGAATAAGTCAAAAAGTGTGATTAACCTGGTAGACATGCCGTGTTACGGAAACCAATGTATTTGAATAAAGGATGTATTGGCTCTTAAAATACGTTTATATGGCTAGCTAATCCATTTTAGTGTTAAATTTTTTTCGGGTACGTAAGAACAAACAATTATAAAATCGAAGGTTGATTTGAGTGACAACCCTGATCAAAATATTTAAAAACAAATATCTCCAAATAACCGCGTTGTTAGAACGTGCAAATTTTGTCGTAGGTGCTACTCATAATAAAGAATTAGTTTTTTGTAGTCAGAGGCTCTACTTCAAAGTCTAAAAATAAATAAGAAATAAAAACCAAAAACTATAAAATTAATTATTGCTTCGTTATTAGGCAAAGTTTCAACAAATTAATAGCTCTTAAATATGTACCTCTAATAGTTCTAAACACCCAGGATACAACGATCATTCAAGCCTTCATAGTTTTTTTACAGGATTTTTTTTCTTATTTTATTACTACGAAGGTCACGAAAACATTTTGATTTAAAAAAAAAACTATGATCATTGGACTCCTGGGAGTTCTACTCGTGTCATTTAAACACGTAGCTGAATCAATTAGAGCAATAAACTAAGGATGTCACTTTTTTGGGGCAATAAAAACACTGTGGGTCGCTTGAGAATACTCCAACACCTTTATGCGGTAAAAGTGCTGCCTTTCCCGCTTGAACTTTTTGCTGCAGTTTTTTTTTTTTTTTTGACTCGATTAGTTTAATCATAAGCACTAAAATTGCTTATGAATAGCTGTTCTCTATAATTCAGTTACTCTTGACATCATAGCTTTTTATTTTTTATTATTGGCGCTGTGCTTTTAGACATTATTTATTATTGCACCTAATGGGCATAGTTTAATTCTTTTATTTAATTTCCGTTTTTTTGACATATACCTACATCGTTTTTGTATTTGCGATACTTTGTAATTGTTTTTTCATGACATTGCCTGTTTTTTAAGATACTTATTTTTCAAACATCAAAATGTTTTAAAAACAATATGAGTGAGTCTAGGGCTGTTTGCCCTCATTGCCCTGGTTCCTCGAGACAATTCGTTGTTCCGCGTGGATTAAACGTTCATATCAGTAGGGTTCATAGGGGTGGCATTTCTCAACCTGTCGTGCAGGATGGAGTCAGCATTCTTCCTCCACCGCCGCCAACCTTATCCGACTTGCCTTTACTCCGAAAGCGGGTTCGCGTTTTAAAACATGTCCCCAAGTGTGCGAGGTACTTGGCTGCCGGTAAACTAGCTCAAATAATTGAGAAGTGCGTTCAGCCGAATGGTGCAGATGATTGGTATGATCTTCTGACTTTCTCATACTCCTGTCTGAGGGTTCCATCGGCTGAGGACGCAAGCAGATCTCTAACCTCCAAAGTCAAAGACAACATCACTGTCGGTAGTTTGGACAGACTGCTTTCGACGGGTATTACGCCAAGATGTTCGTCTAATGGCCAGCGTCAAATTTATAAGACTGTTGAAGCCAAGGTTCACGACGGCGACTTAAGTGGTGCAGTACGTATTCTTTTGTCGGATAGTACCTTGGCTGATGACAATGACGAGACTTTGGAAGCCTTGCGGCTTAAGCATCCGGCGCCGAGTCGCAGCTTGGATTTCCCTCCGGAGCCGAACTTCAAGACGTAGACGTAGAAGATATTATACAGGCTATTGGCTCATTTAATAGCGGTTCTGCGGCGGGCTTAGATGGGATCCGTCCGCAGCTACTAAAGGAATTGACGTCTTCTGGGACTGGAGATAATGGTGCTGCCCTGTTGCGTGCTCTCTGTAATCTGGCAAACTTCATGCTGAAGGACATGGTGAATAGAGAAGTCTGTCCGATTTTATATGGTGCCTCCCTTTGCGCCCTGAAGAAGAAGGATGGTGGTATCCGCCCTATTGCAGTAGGCAGTGTGCTTCGTCGCTTGGTTGCTAAGCTAGGTTGCGGTGCGGTTAGGAACGTCATGGCTTCACATTTGCAACCTCAGCAATTGGGCTTTGGCATTCCGTTAGGTTGTGAGGCCGCAATTCATGCTACTAGGGCTTTTGCTTACTCCAGAAGCGCTTCCGACGATATAATTGTCAAAGTTGACCTTAGGAACGCCTTTAATGCTGTTGAACGGGATGTAATTTTAAGTAAGGTTCGGGCTCATATCCCATCTCTCTACCCTTTCCTCCACCAATGCTATGCGAGACCTAGTGACTTATTTTACGGTCACAAACTGGTGGAGTCACAAGTTGGTGCGCAGCAGGGTGATCCTTCGGGGCCCTTACTGTTTAGCCTGGCAATTCAGGATGTGGTAACCTCATTGAGATCTCCTTTAAACACTTGGTACTTGGACGATGGTACACTGGGGGGTAGCCCGGAGGTGGTCATGGATGACATTGAGACACTGGTTCGGAACTTCGGGACATTGGGGCTTCACTTGAACACGCAAAAGTGTGAATTGTTTCCTTGCTCAGGGCAACATCCTCAAGCTGTGCAAACGCGAGTAGATGCTTTAATGCCGGCCGTAAGGATTTTAGATAGGGCGGGGTTTACAATTTTGGGTGCTCCAGTTTTTCCGGAGGGGGTGCCGGGGGTACTGAGAACAAAGTTAAAAATCCTGGCAGGGACCAAGCCACATCTTAACCAACTTTCTGCGCATGTGGCTTTAGTCATTTTGCGAAGCTGCCTGTCCATCCCGAGGCTAACGTACACTCTGCGAACTGCTCCCATCTGGTTATACAAAGAGGAGTCACTGATGTACGATAACATGCTCAAGGAGTTGTTGGAGTGTGTTATGAACATCGAAATGACTGCTTTCCAGTGGTCCCAGGCTGCGCTGCCGATTAGACATGGCAGGTTGGGCATTCGTCGTCTGCAGGACACTGAACTGCCGGCTTTTTTGGCTACCTCGCGGGGCGTGTTGGAGCTGGTCACTCGCATTTTACGAGTTAATGGTGACGGGGTCCGCATTCCTTTTGCGGAGGAGGCTTTGGGGCTGTGGCGAGCTTTTTGTCCAAGTAGTGATTTGCCGGAGCAGCCCGATCGGCAGCGAGCTTGGGACGAAGAGATGTGTCGAGTAGCACTGGATAAACTTGTGGAGCAGTGCTCTGGTGTTGAACTTGCGCGTTTGCGGGCAGTTTCCCAGCCTGACTCAGGGCTATGGCTCCATGCTTTGCCTTCACCCTTTCCGGGAACTCATTTAGACGACAATTCCTTGCATGTGGCGGTGGCGCTACGTTTGGGTTGTGACATCTGTCAACCGCATCGCTGTGTTTGTGGTGCGGAGGTGGATTCGCGGGGCCGACATGGGCTTTATTGCGTTCGGAGCGCGGGCAGATTCTCACGGCATCATTCCATTAATGATATCGTTCGGAGGGCTCTCATTTCGGCGGATATCCCTGCGGTTCTTGAACCGCCGGGGTTGATGCGTAGTGATGGAAAGCGTCCGGACGGTCTCACGTTGATACCGTGGGAGTGGGGTCGGTGTCTGCTTTGGGATGCCACCTGCGTATGCACTTTCGCACCTTCACACGTGGGTTCTACGGCTGCCGTACCTGGGTCAGCTGCTGAAGCTGCAGCTAGACTCAAGTGTGCAAAATATAGCCAGCTGATGAGCAGCTATCTGTTTGTGCCACTCGCCGTAGAAACCACTGGAGTTTAGAGTATCCAGGGGAAAGTTTTTGTCAAGGAGATAGGGCATCGTCTCAGGAACCGTGGCTTTGACTACCGCTTAGGGGAATTTTTTATGCAAAGGATATCCCTCGCTGTTCAGCGCGGTAACGCTGCCAGTGTCATGGGTACCTTTGGGTCGGACATGTCTCGGGGCGGTTTATTTAATTGACTGTACTTGTGTGTGTGTGTGTGTGTGTGTTTTTTTTTTTGTTTCCTTTATTCTAATTTTGTTTTTTATATTTTTGACAGCATTTAACTAAAGTTCTCCATATAACAAGTCAATTTAAATGGCTGTTCAAATAACATTTAAGCAGTGGTGTCAAGTAGGCCAAAGTACGGAGTTTTTTTGACCAACTTTTCCTCCTTAAGAGATAGATAGATAGATGTTACTTGACATGGCAACATATTCTCAATTTATAACATTCATGAAATCATAGGTTTATTTAACTAAATATAGTTGAAAGTAGGTTTGTAAGTAACAACTGACTACCTGTATGCGATAGTTGATATCACGGTAACATAATAGGTAGGTACATAGGTTATGCGAAATCAAAAGTTAGAAACCGCGACAGGCCGGATTTTACGTACAATCGTTTGTGAAGCACCAATATACGAGTCTAGCTCTTAATTCAGTATAAGAAAGGGTCAAAACGGCATATCTACTTGTTGCTTGTGACCAATAGCGTACGTTCAGTGAGTTCAATAGGATCACTGAACGTTCATACCAAACAATGGGAGTGCCATGGATCAATGTATAATTAAAAGAGAGACTGCAAATAAATCAAAGCCAGCTATATAACATACGCTTACATTCGGCTAGAAGTCAGTTGCTTATCTCATTACGCCAAATCGGTACCTATCGACCAAAGCGCCATTGGTCTGATAAATAATTGACAATATTTTCGTTACTCCGCAGCTCCGGCGCGTTTAGTCAGTCATTGCACTGGCACAGAAATAGCCGCACCATGGACAAGGCAAATTTTATATATTTAGCTTTATTTTTGTGTGTGAATGAAGTGAGCACTTTGAATATTTTGGGATTGTTTCCATATCAAGGAAAGAGCCATTTCTTTGTCTTCGAGCCGCTATTAAAAGACTTAGCAAGAAGGGGTCATAATTTAACAGTGGTATCCTATTTCCCCCAAGAAAAGCAAATCAAGAATTACAGTGACATTAGTCTAGCGGGAGAAGTGAATATTTTGGAAGATGTCTTTCCTGTGGAGAAGTCATACAAAACTTTGATCGATGTAACATTATTCATTATCAACAAAGGGTCTGAGAACTGTAGAACAATGCTTGAACACGAAGAAGTGCAGGCAATTGGGAAGAAAGAGCAAAAGTTTGACCTTGTACTGACCGAAGAATTCAATAGTGATTGTTCAATTGGACTAGCGCACCACATTGGTGCTCCAGTTGTTGCTTTGACATCGTGCGTTATCATGCCATGGCATTATAAGCGAGCCGGCATCGCTTACAACCCATCTTACGTACCATTCCTACTTTTAGAGGGAGGAACTCGCCCGACGTTTTATCAAAGAATAGAAAGAAGCTTATTCAATGCTTACTTCGATCTTGTCTACAAATACGGTCAGTATGTTGATAGAAATACACTAACAGAGTACTTTGGCGGGACTCCTTGCCTGGAAGACTTATCTAAAGATATCAAAATGACGCTGCTGTATCAAAATTTCGTGCTGACGGGCTCCAGATTGCTACCGGCGAACGTCAAAGAGGTTGGAGGCTACCACGTTGCGAGGCCGAAGCCCTTGCCAAATGTAAGTACTCTAAAATGTGCCACTAAGTATTTATGTAACTTCCTCCGAATTCACTGAAAAGTACTAAATTATCGCATAGCATTAAATAAAAATACCTAAATTACACTACTTGTCCTAAAGTGAACTAAAATATGAAAAATGTGAAAGTTCGGATATTTTAACTGTTCCATGTCCAGAACTAAAGCACAATAAGTACCAATACGAAACTCTTTGTCCAAACTCGAAAACAAGAGGGAGACAAAATATTTATGGTGGTACATCATGGTTGGATACTGTCTATATAAATACAGGTTTATAGATTTAGGTGATTTAGAGAGTCAAGAAAATCTCTTGGAAATCGTCGTTATGGTATTTTTGATCTAAAATAAATTTGCAGGACCTACAGAAATTCGTGGATGAAGCAGAACATGGTGTGATCTACATTAGTTTCGGATCAATGTTGAGGCCGACTTCAATTGCCAAAGATAAGCTGGACGCAATTCTAGAAGCACTGGCCGAATTACCCCAAAGGGTAATTTGGAAATGGGAAGACAATTCGCTACCTGTGGATTCGAAGAACTATTATGTATCAAACTGGCTACCTCAAAATGATATTCTTGGTAAGTTAAGACTCTGCTTTACTTTCTTGTTGACACGAAGATGGCACACTTAATTTCCCTTGAATTTTTGGTAGGCTTTTGGTCGGAACTTTGTTTGCGTAGAATTTTAAATTAGGCTAAATTAACAAATTTGCAGGAACTTCTGTCAGCTTTAACTCCACATTAAGAGTGTTTTAGAGTTACATTTATAAAATAACATTAATAAAATGTTACGTACTAATATTAGTGGATAATACATGTAATTGGCACAAACGCCAGCCCTCTGTTAATTACCTTTAGTTAACCTTTAATGTGTTTGTGCTGTTGGTTTGCCTTAATAAATAAAATAAAATAAAATAAAAATGACTGTAAGTTGTTACACCTTTAGTCACAAACGGTAGGAAGATTATAGAATAGTTATCAACTGTCACGATCTTGACAAGGCAAGCCATGGGTACGTCCACTTGCCAAGGTTTGAACTTGCTCAACTCGCTCGACTTCTTCTGTCCTCGAAATACCCCTGTTTGGAAATCGGAAGCACATAACACCGTTACTTTCGTGCATATGATCTCAGTGTGTAAATATTTTTTTGGGTATAATAGTTTTGAGTATCTAGGAACATAATAAATTAACTGCAATATTTTAGTGTTTACGTATTTCGAAGTTATTGTTCATTACTCTCAAGCGAAAGTGTCATCGGTAGACAGCGGCAACACCTTTATGAAAGTGCATTTAAAGACCAAATAACTCGTCACAGGGCATATTTTCACAATAATGTTTTGAGCACCAGAAAATTACCACATCTTTTGTTTTCTAGTACTACGTACTTATATTTTGCAAACATTTAATACAATATCCTGACTTCCTCACCCTTTTTATGCAGCCCACCCCAAGGTCCTGGCTTTCTACTCACACTCCGGCCTTCTCGGGACCAACGAGGCGATGTACCATGGAGTTCCAATGGCGGCGATGCCAATTTTCGGGGACCAACCCTCAAATGCCGCGGTCATAGAAGAGAGTGGCCTAGGAGTCCAAATACAAATCTCAGACCTGACTAAGGAGAATCTTTTGAAGGCATTAAAAAAAGTTCTTGCCCCTGAGTGAGTTACTAGTGTATTTTTCTTTCGTCTGTGCTTACATTCTTGTGAATCCAATTTGTAATTGCTTGAAAAGTTTGATATGATCTCCGAAGACCGTTACCCTGTAGCTTAGATAGGTACCTATTGCCCGTTGCTGCCCCATCTAAAATTATTCTGATTTCTGAGTAATGCAAAACCGGAAAACTGTTCAACTTCCAGCGGTTCTCATTTTTTTGTCAATACAAAATGTTCGCGCTAAGTTTAAAAATATGATTTTATTAGACCGACGTGCACCACTTCTTAAATGTATATTAAGACGCCATTTAATTTTTTTTTTACACTTTTGTGTGAAAAATTTTAGTTAAATGCCGTTTAAGCCACATTTAAGAAAGTGGTGCAAGTTGGCCAAGTTTTGCTTACCTATTTAATTTGATTGAGAATGAAGGAACGATTTTCAGATTTTGCTTCACTTCAATAACACTTTGTATAGATAAGCCTATTAAAAATCCGTCCACCGATAAGTTAACTAGCACAATATTTTTCATTTCCTCGTCTTATCTTAGAGTATTATTAGCACAATATCTCGACAGTGGATACCTGTACCTACATAGTTAGGGTTGATTTTGAACATTACGTTTCAGGTTTCGGCTGAACGTGAAAAGACTATCTAAAGCTTGGCACGACCGACCGATCTCTCCCATGGAGAGTGCAGTATACTGGATAGAATATGCCGCCCGCCATCACCACCTCTCCTTCAGATCCCCAGCAGCTGACGTTCCGCTTTACCAATACCTTTGCTTAGATGTTTTAAGCGCCTTTATTACAGTTTTGTTAGCATTCGTTTTTACAGCTAAGTTTCTTTTCTGCTCTAAGCAGGCGAAACCGGGGAAATATGTGACAAATAAAAAGAACGACAAATCGAAAAGAGAATAATCTAACTTAGCGTAGGTTAACGATGAGTCAGATTCTCATAGACTAGAATATTTTACCTACTTGTCATTCGTCAGTTATGTAATAAAATATTACACATACCTACCTAGTTATCTCTGTCTAAGTCGTATGGCCGATCATTTAACTGCTAATGACGGCAGTGTTGCCAGAAGGTTACTTTTGTAACCTTTTAGGTGATTTTTAACCAAGTAAGGTTGCTTCTAGGTTACACGACTCAAAAGGTTACTTTAGGTGATTTTCTGGCATTTGTATGATTTTTTTATATGAAATAAATCTAAAACGGGACAGAACACTCATTTATTTTACAATTTCGGCATGTCTTGACATAATTTTCGTTTCGTTCATTCGTATAGAGAGCGAAACTCCCAAAAATAGGTGAGTAAGTCTTTCTCTCTCACACATACCTACCTACCTAACAAAAATCAAAGCCCCTCGCTTACTCAGTCGATCTATCTTTCTTTCGTTCAGATCGTCCGTTGATTATTGTTTCTGATTTATTTTGTGCTTGAAACTTTTTAATTAGGTACTTTAAGATCTGCAAAAGTGTGGTTTGAAAAGAAAAGCTTGAAAAGAAGATAAGTACAAAAAATTGTACCTACTGAAAACGTTTTAGCGCCTTTTAAGGGTTCCGTAGTCTGACAAGGAACCCTTATAGTTTCGCCATGTCCATCTATTTGTCTGTCCGTCCGCGGCCGAAGCAGATAAAAAACCCTCTTTCTACGAAACCCTACATTGCGCGTGGCCCGACACGCACTTGGCCAGTTTTTATTGGTAAGTATAGGGAAGAGCGGGTGATCGTGCACGTGTATTTGACGCTCGTTAGTTCTCTGCTTACAACTGTGCCTGCTAAGTACTATAGTATCTTCTGTGCTTGTGACTCCTCGCTTTGCTCTGTACTCCTTCTTACTACTTCTGTTCTGTGCTTACGCATTAAAGACTGGACTTGCTGTGAAAAAAAAAAAAAAAAAAAAACTATAGGGAAGAGCGGGTGATCGTGTTCCCGCCAGGCAGATCGTATGCCTGGGGACGGCCGGTCCGACTGATGTTCGTCGGACGTTATATTTATGATATGTCATGCGAAACATTTTTGCTCGCGCGATGCAGGAATGTTAGAGTTTATAGTGCGCGCGCAGAGTTGACATGTGCTCGCCACAGTAAGGTGACTTTTTACACCAAAAGGTTACTTTTTTGTCTCTTTCAGGTAATTTTTGACAAGACCCGGCTGGCAACACTGAATGACGGGCAGTGTACCACGCGGCCTTACTATAGCCGGTCGTATCGAGCTTGGTGCAGTGGCCTTGCCCAGAATGAACGTAAAAATACTTCTTTGTTTTCAAAATTCTTTTAAACGAATTGGCGAATAGAGGTCACAATGTAACTGTAATCTCGCATTTTCCACAAAAAAACCCACCTAACAATTATCATGACATAAGCCTGGCCGGTTCCCTGAAGATCGTGGAAGATGAAATGAGGCCAGTGCAACGGGATTTTTGGACTATTTTACAAGGGATGACGTATCTGACATCAACTGGACAAGAAAATTGTGAAATTTTACTCCGTAACGAAGCAGTGCAGAGATTGATCAAAGGCGGACAAAGGTCTGACGTAATACTAGTGGAACAATTCAACAGTGATTGTGCGCTTGGATTAGCTTACAAACTCCAATCTGTTGCTATTGGCATCACTTCCCACATACTAATGCCTTGGCATTATAAAAGGATGGGAATTCCACAAAACCATGCATTCGTTCCCTTTCACTTCACCGGAGGAGGGACAATGCCTACTCTATACCAAAGGTTAGAGATAACTCTTCTAGACGCGTACTTCAAACTATTGTTTTACTTTTCACAAAGAGCCGATCAAAATACTCTTAGCAAATACCTACGTAGGCAAAATGCCACCTCTAGAAGATTTGGCACGTGAGATGAAGTTTTTATTGGTATATCATAACTTCGTACTAACTGGATCAAGACTGTTCCCGCCAAATGTAATCGAAGTTGGAGGCTATCATGTATGCGTTGGTAGCCTAGTGGGTAGAACATCGGACTCGGAAGCGAGAGACCCAGGTTCGATCCCAAGTGCGGGCATGTACCTATGACTTGGTTTTCTACATTGTGAATTTATAGTAGCAATACCACACGCTAACGGTGAAGGAAAACATCGTGAGGAAACCTGAGTGTCTGAGCCATTCACATACCTCAGCGCTTGAAATCGCCAATCCGCGGTGGGCACGCGTGGTGATTAAGCCCATACTCTCTCCTTGAGAGAAGGCCTGTGCCCTACAGTGGGACGCATATAGGCTGATTATGTATTCAATTCAATTCAAATATTTTTATTCATTGTAAAAACAGAATGTTTACTTAATGAACGTCAAAGTTGTTAGTTTCACAATTAATGGATTATGTGGAGAAGAAGCTAACAAAGAAACTCCACATTTAGCTCTCCACATTGTAGCTGCGGCAAAACCGTTAAGTGGGGTATGTATTTCTGTTCGCTGTTATGTATGAAGTTGATACACGTTATCTAGTCAAATAATGCTAATTATTCAAAAAATTATTCAAAAAGGAGCTAGAAATTATACTGTAAAGGAAAATATAAAAACCGGCCAAGTGCATGTCGGGCCACGCACAATGTACTAGGGTTCCGTAGAAAGAAAGAAGGAACCCGTCGGACTACGGAACCCTAAAAAATTCGAGTCGGACTCGCCCACCGAGGATTCCGTACAAATTTGTAGGTACTTACATATTATAAATAGTTCAGGAATCTCGCAGACCGCAGTCTTTCCCGCACTTTTTGCGAACTTCGCAGACTATTTATTTATGATTTAATTACATATTTTATGTATGATTTTTTTTTTCAGATTTTTCCCTGTACTTGTAGTATGACTGTATGTAGTAGGGACTGTAGACCTGAGTACATAGGTACATATATGGTTTTAACTTCAACTCGATACCTCAACGCGTTCCCGAGATAAAGGGTCTCGACAGACAGACGGACGGACGAACAAAAACGTGATCCTATAAGGGTTCCGTTTTTTTTTTCCTTTTGAGGTACCGAACCCTAAAAAGAAAAAAAGAAATTAAGAATTACACTGAGGATTGGCGTTAAGTAGGGGTAAACTATAGTATTGTTGGCACCCTTCAGTGATTATAAGACCAGGCCCTCGTCACTCCATACAAAAAATATTAGGAACGTACTTTGTGCCAACATTGAAACAAAAAATATAATCCTGCTAAAACAAAAGGCATTAACTCCGCATTGAATCACGTATAGATGTATCATGATTTAAAATTAAGTCGGTTTATATGTCAAATGTAATGTTGGTAATGTTGGTATTACGTATTTTGCGAATGGCCGGTAATTTTGTTCGTTTGTTGTTTTTGTGTGGAAATATTTTATTTATTTTACCTTTAGCAGTAGGTGTAGTGCGTGAAAAGTGATTTATACAAGAAATATGGGAGGAAAAGCATTGAGAAAATGTGAAATTTGTGGCATTGGAAGAGTCAGAAAATGTACGTCTGGCATATTCTTAGCCAGATTTCCACTGGAGCCAAACAGGTAAAATAAGCAAGTTTATCATAATAAATGTACTGCAAATTTTGACATTTATTTAATGCGCTTGGATAAAACAGCTGAATTATTTAGAACAATTTACGATTTTGACAAATTTAAGATATCGCCAGTTGTAGTGCGGTACCCATGTGGTACATTTTTTTATCGATATTTTGGACGATTGATTTCTGCCAGATATTTCTACTTGCTGTCTAAAATTAGTAAACAGGTTAGTACACACGTTCCTTGACGTTAATATTATTAGCAGTACCTATACCATATTTATTTCGGGCCGAGACAAAATGTAAACAACTTTTCAGTACTCTAGATTATTTTCATTATCAAAAAATCGGTTCATGTTATTTCGGTTTTTACACTAAGAATTAAGTAAATTAGATTGAATTAGATTTAATACTTTATAAAAAAAATTACGTATACTATATTATCAGACAGTATCATTTTAAAAGAATCAAAAAGTTTCATTTTGTCTCAGCCCCAAATAAATATGATATAGGTAATATATATTTTTGACTTATTGTTTTGTTTGTTGCAGACTCCAAAGATCTGAAATTCGACCAAAGTGCAAAGTTTTGATAGCGACGCGACGCATTGGTGACATTAGGTTTTCTACACTTGATGCTAAATATATGATTTGATTAAAAAAAATGCCTTTTTCATTATGAAAGTAAGCGATAATCCATTCACACTATGTCATACTCGAAATAATTGAGTTGACGTACTTTGTTGGGATTTATCGTCTACTTTAATTTCCAAAGCATGAAAATGAGGCACCTAAGAGGAGAATCCTCTTCGATTTTTTTTTTATCGATATGTGATAGGTAGTCAATCACTAATGTTTTGAAATTTCATTCTCATGTTGGTATTACTATTTTTTATTAGGTTGGTACAAACTACGTTCATAATTTTAAAAACGTGTTGTTAGCAAGTGCCGACTCTTAAAACGTAGTGATTACATACTCTTTGTATAAGACAACTATTAAGAATTGCCATCGCAGAAACAGCATTTTGGTTTTTTTTTCAATTCTGCAATGCTTACTTTAATATTTTTAACTGATTAAGTTGGTAGTACGACGCCTGGCAACACTGGTAAAAAAAATCAAATCCTTAGTAGGAGGAGAGCACGTTTTGGCGGCAGTTTTACTGAAGATTTGACAAGCTACAAGGTAAGTTCAAACGTTCGTAAATTATATTTGGGATTACATTTTAGTTAAAGGCTGTGTTATTTTGTTTTTGGAGATAGCAAGTTTTTTTTTAATATTTAACAAAATCCCGTATGTAAGTTAGTTGTGGTGATTTAGTAATAACAAAAAGACATTGGCAGAATCCTTAGGGTAGCCATAATTAAGAATTGAATATTTTGTTTTTGTATTGATTGTTGACCAGTTTCGACGCTTTTCATACATTTTTTCCTGACATAACTTCAATATATATTCAATTCAATTCACTTTATTGCTTCATGTGGTACAAACTGTTCTTAAATATTAAAGTAATAGAGACCATGACATGAGCCCTGTGAGGGCATTGCAATTTTATAATAATTTAAAATAAACATAAAATTATCAAACATATTGACTTAAGAAAACTAAATCTTATGTTAAAACTATAAAATTCGAACTTTCCTTTATTTACAGAATTTCAAACAATGTAAAACAATCACAAAATCACAATGCAAAGTAATCATTCATAGTATATATACATTTTTGGAGCAACCAACTATATAGTGCCGTGTTATAGTAGATTATGTACTAAGGGAATAAAACCATGTATTATGTCATGGGCGGCATATTGAACCCTGAGCGGAGCGAAGGACTCCGAGTTAACTCGCGAGCGCAGCGAGGGAGTTAAATTTTAACTCCTGAGCGAAGCGAGGGAGTTATGTAGAGTCCTGAGTGAAGCGAGGGGTTCATACCGCCCGAGACTAAGACATGTTTTATTCCAGAGGTGAATACTCTACTTTTCACACTATCTGGGAGACAATAAAAAGACAGGGCTGCATAAGTTGAAAATATGTATTAAAACCTGAAATTAAATATAAAGTCCACACTCTTTTACGGCTTAGCAACTTAAATTGAATATAACTTTTAAATTCGTATTTGCAATTCGCGCCTTTTTTTCTTTTTTTTGTTGTTGTTTCGCGCGGTCACAGGACACAGTATTTCAGAAAAAAAAGAAAAAAAAGAGGTGAGTTTCGAACAACAATTCGAATTTCGAATTGCAATGCGGGGCTTCTCCATAGTTTTCATGCGAATTTTGACATTCTAAATTCAAATCACTTTATTCCCTAGGGAAATTCTTCATTATTATTGCCCTCGAGAGACAAGGCCATGCTTTACGATGATATTTGACGGTACGTAATAAGGCATTGTCGAGCAGGAGGTGTGAAAAATCTATTTTTTGGGAGAGAACTAATGTCAATAGGCAGTTTATTAAATATTTTAATTGCCATGCAGTAGCTATTACGTTTATAGAGCTCTAGACTAGTCCTTGGATATTTTAATATTTGATGTCTTACTGTTCTTTTATTTTGGTTATCGCACATTTCAAAAAGTTGCGTGTTTCCCTTAACAAATTTACAAACCTCGAATATATAAATGGCATAGAAAGTTAGAATTTTGTATTTCTGGAAGATTGATCTACAGGACTCTCTCCAAGACATGCCCCATATAGCCCTGAGACATTTTTTCTGTGCTACAAAAGCTCTGTGACTTTCGGTTGAGTTACCCCATAGTACCACTCCGTAACGTAAGGTAGAACAGACATAACTGTGGTAAACTAAAAGCGCCGTTTCTACTGATGTGATCTGCCTTATTCTTTTTAATGCAAATATGAATTTATTTATTTTATTACATACAGCTTCAATTTGTGGTTTCCAAGTGCATTGTTCATCCAAAATAATACACAGGAATTTTATTTTGTCTACTTCTTCTATTTTATCCTTCTTTATTGCTACATTGAGTTGAATTTTATTACTTTTTTTTGTTATAAATTGGATGTACTTCGTTTTTTCCGTATTTATTATTAAATTATTATTTTTTAGCCATATTATTGTATTTTCTAAGGATTCATTTATGTCAGATTCAAAAGTGTCAATATTTTTACCCTTAATAATGATTGTTGTGTCGTCAGCAAATAATACGCTTTTGTGTTTTAATGCTCTTGGCAGGTCATTAATGTAAACTAAAAATAACAACGGCCCAAGGATACTTCGCTGTGGAACACCATGCGTAACTATCTTTGTTGACGAGTCAAAAGATTCCACCGTATTTGTGTCACCTACTAGTTTTGTTATCCGTGTAATTTGTTTTCGTTGTAGTAAGTAGTTTTTGTAGAAATTTAATGCTGGACCTCTTATACCGACTGTTTCAAGTTTGTTCAGTAATATCCCGTGGTCAACAAAATCAAAAGCCTTGGTGAGATCTAGAAATAAGGCTACGGTTGGGATCCTGTCGTTAAGCCCCAAAGTTATTAGTTTTACCAGGTTAAAGCTAGCTAGCGTCGTAGACTTGTTCTTTCTGAAGCTGCTTTGTTCTATTGACAGAATATCATGTTTTTCAAAAAAATTCATAGTTCTTTTATATGTAGCTTTTTCGATAATTTTTGATAATATGGGTATCAAAGTTATTGGTCTGTAATTGTTCAATTCCTCTCTATCCCCTTTTTTGTGTAGAGGCAGTACAATTGAAAATTTTAGTTTTTCTGGAAAACATCCTTGCTCCAAACATAGGTTGATTATGTGTGATAGAGGTTTTGATATGTGTCCACTAATAGATTTGAGTAATTTTGTATTAATATTATCGAAGCCAACAGTGTGTATTACGTAGGGACATAATTATTTTATAGACCTCGCAAGGATCTGTCGGCTGAAAAAAGATACTCTGAATGTTATAATTACTAAGATTTGTTTTGTATTTATTGTTTTGTAATTGCCCTGAATTTTTGACTATGTCTGTAAAAAAGTTGTTAAAAGACATCGCTATGTCATTCCCATCAGTAAGTTCACTTTCGTTATATTTTACTCTTTGGATATGTTTACTTTTTTTATTCGCAATATTACTATTTATCAGGTTCCAAGTAGCTTTACAACTATTTTTCGAGTTTTCTATATATATTTTGTTTTTACGTTTTCTCACCTAGGTTATACACTGCTTTAGTAATTTTGAGTACTTTCTAAATTTTTCTTTTTTGTCGTCAGATTTGCTTCTATAATAATCTAGTCTGAGTTTACGTTTGGTCTGGCAACACTTTTTTAAATTTTTCGATACCCACGTGTGCTTTATTAGGCCTTTTTTATTTTAATCGTTGGAAAGCATATGTTATAAAATGAACATAATATGTTGTGAAATACGTTAAAAGCTTCATTTGCGGAATCCTCACTCATGACCTCAGAAAACGATAGGCTCTCTATGCATTCCTTAAACTTGCCGACATTTTCTTGATTATAGTCTAGTATGTGTTCAAACCAGTAGTCTAATCTAATTGCGCTAGTCCCAGAAAGAGCTTGATTGAAATTAAGTGTTTGAGCTGTGTTGTGATCTGAGAGACCTAAATTGTGAAGTTTGCCTTCAGAGTCCTCTATATTGCTTAAGATATTGTCTATGCATGTATTTTGACGCGTGGGATCCTTTATATGGAATGATAAACCAAAATTCAAAAGCAGATTTTTTAATCTTTTGGTTTGTCTATTTTCACTTGCAAAATCAATGTTGAAGTCTCCGCATATTACTATATTATATTTGGTAAAATTAAAACGTTCAAGCATTGATTCGAACTTTTCGAAAAATGTTTCTATATTAGAATTCGGTGTTCTGTACAAGCATATTACTATTAATTTCATCGCTTTTATTGTAACACCGCAAACCTCAAAATCTCCTTCTGTAGACAGATCCTTGATCTTGCTTAATTCCTCATAACTTATATCTTGCCTACAGAGTATACACGTACCTCCGCGTTTTTGTAGCTTCCTTGAAAAGGATGCACCTAAACTGTAATTTTGTACTTTCAGATTGCATTCTTCACCTTCTTTAATAAAAGTTTCGCTAAGGCAAATGATGTCAATGGGTTGCTCAGAGTCAAGAAATTCCGAAATAAAAATTTCTAGTTCATCAATTTTACTCAAAATGCTGGCAATATTTTGGTGAAAAATTACGTGTGATATTGCAGTGCCAATCACTAGTTCATAGGAATCTACTGGAGTACAATACATTAGCACCCGTGCCAATCACTAAAATGACGGTCTCGATATTTTCCCTGTAGTTAAAACCCTTACAACATTGTATAATAAAATTCTATTTGGAATACATTAGGGGAATTTTTTTTTTCAACATACTATCAATTCTTGGCACTGCCAATCATTGTACTTAGGGTAGGGCCAATCATTGTACAGTGAGGCCGTGCCAATTGCTGCGTAGGCAGTGTATGTGTATGTATGTGCTATAACAATGTGCTAAGGAACGTAGAATCATTATGTTTTTTGACACAATATCGTAATTTTAAGATAAAATACTTTTGTACGGATTAAATAGTTATTAAAAACCACCGACATCAGTATTGCTGTACCTACATTTTTCAGCTTCTGAGTGCTCGTCTACGTACCTAGTTAGGAACGTTTAAGTTCATCTTTCTCAAACTTAAAGATTAGTTTTGCTTTGTCGAAATGTAAAATATTGTTAGTGAGCATAAACAATGCCATTTGTTATGACACCTCTCACCACAGTCCCCCGTAACGACGGGTTCGCTAAAGCGCTTGAAAATTAAGATAAAAATTGTGTACTGAATAGAGTGTTAAATCTGTATAAAAATAAATAAAAATGGTTAAAAGTATTCGCGGACTTTTAGGATTAATTTGAGTATTTCGATTTATTTCAGAGTAAAACTATAATGCCTAAAGTTGTCGAAGGAGCTTGTTATGCCAAAGAATGTACAGAAGAGCATATAAAGAAGGCTATCGAAGCTGTACAAAATGATATGCCCAAGAAAACTGCGGCGACAAAATTTGGTGTTCCTAGAGCTACAATACAATTTAGGCTTAGTTCACAATTCGCTCAAGCAAAACCAGGGCCAACAACCATCTTAACGGAAGACGAAGTTCAATGATAAGTTCCTATTGAGAATAGATAAGCTAGGTACATTAGTATTTTCAAATCGTGATGATTAGATCTCAACTATATTTAAGATTTTTTATGGATACTACCCATTCCTTTACCCCTCCCTATTTGTCTATGGCATGGTTGGTCTTGATACGTTGGAGCTGAGACGGAAGCTATAATTAGGTATCCATTACTGCTTGTTGATGCGTAATATTATTTACAATCCCTCTGTACTATGCAGTATTAAAATATTCGTCCCCGACAGCTACACGCGCGCTGGGCAGCGTCGCCGACACCAGTTGTTCTCGGAAAGCGCGCTGCGCACGCGCCGCGCTAACAACGCGCCGACGACGCCTCCTAAGGCACTTGTTCTTCTCAACGGTTTTCTTACAGAGGTCCAACATATCGACATTTTTGTTGACTCTATTAACAAAATAGCATGTGAACTAAGATTACACTAATGTAAGTAATTAATAAGATTTATTATGTACGAAGTCATAGCAATGGGGGCGCTTTGGGAAACTGTAAGCTCCTATTGCGATATTAAATAAATAAAGAAATAAAGAAATAAGAATGTGGATTATTCATTGTGAAAAAGTTTAATACACGTTGATTAATTTTGTAGAACTTGTATTTATTTACACAATCCATATCATTTTTATTGACGGGTACATCTTGACATTTATCATTTAGCACATCTTCTAAAAGACTAGGATTTTAGTAAACTGATACAATTCAGATAAGTTATGTTAATAAGCGACTGCTAAGTAAATAATCAAAATCTATAGGGTTATATCTTCATCTTTTATTTGAATAACATTGTGCTAGGATCATTATTTTAATGAGTTATTATATGTTATAACTTCGTATATATAAGTTTGCACAAAGGCAACCTTATAGTTGCAACGTAATTTAACTATACAAGTATCATTTATTACATAATTACTGCACATAAAGACATAAAGACAAGTACAGGTACAACTCACAGGTTTTACGTGAATAACTTATAAAATTTTATATTTATCAAAAAACCTGAAATATAAAACAGTGCAACCTTCGTGAATTCAAAATGAAAGTTAAGAACTGGCTTCTGGAGATTTCGTACGATGCCACGGAGGAACTAGTAAAGGTCATATCGTAAAACATACAAATTATCGTCACACACGGCACACACACACACACACACACACACACACACACACACACACACACACACACACACACACACACACACACACACACACACACACACACACACACACACACACACACACACACACACACACACACACACACACACACACACACACACACACACACACACACACACACACACACACACACACACACACACACACACACACACACACACACACACACACACACACACACACACACACACACACACACACACACACACACACACACACACACACACACACACACACACACACACACACACACACACACACACACACACACACACACACACACACACACACACACACACACACACACACACACACACACACACACACACACACACACACACACACACACACACACACACACACACACACACACACACACACACACACACACACACACACACACACACACACACACACACACACACACACACACACACACACACACACACACACACACACACACACACACACACACACACACACACACACACACACACACACACACACACACACACACACACACACACACACACACACACACACACACACACACACACACACACAAACACACACACATTACTTCAGTTTAATTCTTGGTAATATTTTAAGTACCTATATATGTATGCTTATGGGCTGTACGCTTAGCATGCCACGCTCGAGAAATGCCCTTCTCTATGCAAATCTGTCAATTTATCTGTCGAGCCCGAGATGTCTCGACGTTAGCATGGCGACCGCGACCGAGATGGAGACGACCGAGACTTGTCTACAACTGGTAACATGGCGGCATTGCCGAGATAATTTCGGCCGAGTTAGACACTAATTTTGACATATACGACCGAGACATGTCTAGTACCCCCGGAGGTGAAGACAAGGCTTCGAGACCATATAATTCAACAGAAACAACATATTTGTTAATGTTTTTTGTGTTCTTGCTGTATTATACTTTCCTTTTGATGTTCGTTTCTTAATTTTTTCCATACTTAGTGCATAGAACTATTAATCTTTTAAAAATAACCCAGTTCAAGCAAAGAAAAACAAGAAAACCACGGAAAATTACAGGAATGCGTTTTGTTACTACTATTGTAAAGCGTGCTTATTAAAAAAATCAAATAAAAATTAATGGTTTTGACTCATTGCTTGCGTAGGAACGAAAAACAATTCGTAACTTTCTAGTGAAGTTCCACTGTCGGAAAAAACTGATAACAATTTTTACAGGGTTGCCAGACAAAAATACAACATTTTTATTTAATATGGCAATAACTACTTTTTGGTAGACAAGACCGCACTCTATTGGCTATCTCGAGTCTCGGCTACCATGCTCACACTTTCGACATGGCAAGTACTCCTAAGTCTCTCACTCGACGTCGAGAGAGAGTCAAAACGCGCATGCTAAGCAAACTGGACGTGTTCTGCAATACTACCTGCAATTTATGGAGTTAGCTCTATAAATCTATCCTGCCATTCGAACCACTATGCTCATCTCTAGTATGGTACCCACGATACAGGCTTGCCTAGTGTGGGGCCGCAGTGTAAAATTGTATCGTTGAATATTGTTAACTTTAAGATTGTTTATAGATACTTTCATGTCTCACTTATAGTAAATAAAGATTTATTATTATTATTATTATATAGCGAAAGAAAACGTTTTACTCTACAAAAGAATATACTCAAGTTTAACCTAGCCCACTTAGTTAATGAACTAGAATTTTTTTAATCTTGTTTATGCTCTCCTGTAAAATGATGATTTTTGACTTATATTACTTATCAGTTATCACAGGAGGCACAGATATATTTTTATTCAACGCCAGTGAAAATCACTCAAAAAAATTACCAGCGTAAAGTTTCAAAACTCCTGGAAGATGTCCAATAATTATGTTTCATATAAAGCATGAAAACGGGATTTCTTAAATTTTATAAGAGGAAAAAAAGGGAATGTTATGGGGGAAAACAAAAATAAACCAAAAAATGGGATTAGTTTCAAATTTTTTTTCCTAGCGCCATCTCGTAGAATTTTTAGATAACAATTGGATATAGCGCGCGTTAGATACGCATCAATACATTTTATACACATATAGAACTTTTTTGCGAAAAACTAAGATGGCGCTACACGACATTATTATCGCTCACGTATCGCTGAGCAAGTAGCATTCACGTAAAACGACTTTCGTTTACTTGTACATAAATATAATGTTCAGTTGCCTAATTATGCGCACCAAATCCTGAGCGATTCCAATCGTCTAACTGTCAAATTCCATACTAATTTGACAGTTAGGCGATTGGAATCGCTCAGGATTTGGTGAGCGTAATATAGGGGCAGGACACCCAGGTATTGCAATAGTTGACATTATGCTTTGGTGTGTAGACTAAAAACTGTATCGCATGTTAAAAATTATAGTTAGTAAAAGCCATTTATTTTTTGCGAATTTGAGGATACAGATCGAAAGAGCTTGAAATACTGTAAGACTTCATTCAAAGTCCATTTTCACAAAAAATGGCTTTTAGATTTCTTACGCAAAGATTCAATGCGCAAAGGGTCGATATAAAAGATGTAACGAAATACCCATTTACATCCTAACGTGGAGAGTTTTACAGGTCGACACGAACAACTATTACTACGGAAATATCTTTAAAAATCGCGAAAAAGTTATCACTTGTTCCATACTAATGTTAACTAACTACCACCTGAAGCAATAAAAAGCATGAAACGACTGATATTTTTTTCATATTAAAAATATGATTTGTATAACGTAACCTAATTCATAACGATTTCACAACTCGAAGGAAGATTTATCAAGATTTTTTTTTCCATTCTTTTTTTTTGTTGCACTAACCCGTGCTGAGGACCCATTAGCTCAGTTGGGAGAGCGCTGGCACGGTTGACCAGAGGTCGCGGGTTCGGGTCCTGGCATGAGTGGAATTTTTAGCCTCTAAATAGGTTTTTAATACTTAAAAGTATAGTCTAAATAGATGTACTCGTAATGTTACTTACTAATTACGTGACTGCGGCTCTCAAACCAAAGCAGCGTGTATACACGCAAAAATTTGGGTGATTTGAGAGCAGTTACGTAATTAGTAATAAAAAATGTCATCTATTTAAGTATAGATGTAAATTAAAATGAAATAGGTGATAAATCTTGCTTCGTGTTGTGAAGTCTTATTTGGAAAAACACACGAACAATTTGTAGGTACCTTTCCGTTTGTCAGAATAATGACCCGCGGACCCGCGGCGCTCTGGGGGAGCTCTGGTTTTCACAGATTCGAGTTTGTGTCGAGATATGCTTGAACAAATGAACAAAACGAATAAAGTGCCTTTTTAAAAAAAAACTAGCATCTTCAAATCAAATCAAAAGTATTTTATACAAAATAGCACAGAATTTGTGACTTAATGAAAGTCACAAATTCGTTACAAGTAAAACTAGTTGTCCATTTCAAAATCTAGATCATTTTGAAGAAAAAATGGACTAAAATACTCTAAGCTTAGTCTTTTCAAATATGTTATTAACAGACTTTACATATTATGTAACTATTGTTAAGGCACGTTCATTTTGCTGTGCTACCCTCTCTATTTGGCGTCGCAATTAAACCTAGACTCTCTCTTTCTCTCTTCGAGAGAAGGCTTTTACCCTGCAGTGGGACTACACAACGTATTAATTAAAAAACGCAAAAGCTAAAAAACTATGTCTTCTGTACAATACTATCGATAATTTAGCCAAGCGATTAAGCGATTAAGCGACGTAGGTAAGCGATTTTTTTGTCCAATCAACGACTGCCTTGTCGGTTTATTATCGATAATGAAAAAAACCGCTTCCAAGTTTTACGTGGTTTCAATAACACGGTGTAACTAAAAGCGCGTGGTGGTAATTCCATTCATTCGTAAACATTCAATTAATAACATCAATTTGCTGTTCTGAATGTTCTGTTTCTATCTTTCAGATCGGTGTGACATCCTTCGGCGCGGCCTCAGGCTGCAGTGCAGGTTTCTCCCCCGCCTTCACGAGGGTCACCTCTTTCTTACCTCCCCTTCATCTTGTTCTCCTAATGTCACATGCTTTCCGATCCAATCTATTAGCCCTTCTGGTAGAGACATACATAACGGTCACAATAGTTTGACAATGCCTGTCTGCCCACGACGGGCGAATGCCACAGCGGGTAGTCTCTTGTTCATCAGCTGCGTGAAAATGCTAATCTTCTTAATCTTCTTCCTACCCTGCGTCTACCGATTTGTGGTCATCACTTGAGAACCTCTGTATCACATCGGTTAGTCAGCAGTTCTTCGGTAGTGGTGAACAGTACACTGACACTTCACCTTGCTGAAGAATGAAATTTATTTTATAAACGTAATAAAATGGTTAGAATGTTTTGCAACTTCATGGTGTTACGTTTTTTTAATCCCACTGATAATGATGAAGTACCTAATTACGACTTAATTATATTATCTATCTTAACATTACACTGGAAACAACGTAATCTCCCAAGTTTTTAGTGATAGGGCCGGGCCACTCGGATACATTTAGTCTATTATGCTATACCCTTGGTGCATCAATGTGCCCCTTGTATCATTGTGCCCCGCCTCCCCCTATATACGTTCCACTGTAGGGCACAGGCCTTCTCTCAGGGAGAGAGTATAGGCTTAATCACCACGCGTGCCCACCGCGGATTGGTGATTTCAAGCGCTGAGGTATGTGAATAGCTCAGACACTCAGTTTTCCTCACGATGTTTTCCTTCACCGTCGTGTCTAGTACGCGGGACGTATGTAGGCTACATAAAAAACATCTTCAACATTTGTTCAATTCGTAGCGCTGTCCCACACTTTTTCAACTTGTTTCTGTGTACACTTTATGTGCCATGCATCCACGTAAGTTTCTTGTTGATATTCCAGAGCACGAGAACGTGAAAGCCTTCGTATCCCACAATGGCATACTGAGTACAATAGAAGCAGTTTTTGTCGGTAAACCTGTCATTGAATCCCATTGTTCGGAGAACAATATGGAAACGCAGCCGTCTTGCAAGACGCCGGAATGGCGACCATCGTGGATTACCAGGATTTAAAGAAAGAGTTCCTGTTGGATGCTATTAATGAGGTGTTGGATCCTAAGTAAGTAAAATAAACATCAAAAAGACTCTACCTACCTAATCTGGGCAATTTTCCATGTTTCTGATCTTCTTGTTTGGCTACCATATTACCTACAGGGCACTGCCCTGAGGGCATGATATCCTAGTTATGTATGATATGGGTAGTGATGTGCTGAATTAACGTTGTGTTATGTTAATACGAAGATGTTATGTGTTTACAAAGTGCAGAGTGACAGGTACACTTCTAACCTAAGACCTAAACACTTGTCAACTGATTATAAATATAAAGGTGGATTGATTGTTTCCTATTGACACAAAAATTACTATGTCAATTATTTTTAAAAGCCAGACTAAACTTAGAATCAGCACATTAAAACGTTGCAAAAATATTGAGAAATCGAGAAGAGGGGGAAATTTTATAATTCGTACATATTTTTTATATTTGTTCAGGGATAAGTGTTTACTTAATATATATGTATTTGTACTACGAAGAGGGTACTTACCTCCAATATAAATGTTGTTAGTATCTGTTGATTGTTATATTTATTTATTTATTACATGTTAAAGAAACTTGCGGTTTACATAAAAAAACGGATTGATACTAGACGTAAAAATAGACCTACGTAGAATTGTCCACACTAAGATACTAAAATAACTATGAGCTAAAAATAAGTTTCTGTAAATAGAAACGAAGTAGGTACCTAACAAACAAACGATATAAAATATAAGAAAATCATGAAAGTAATTTTTTCAGAGCGTGTTTTTCTTGAAATAATTTTTTGACAGAACTCCGAAAATATGACAAAGCAATCTTTAGCATTGCCTAGCATAACCTTCAGACATTCAACGAAATCTAATTGTTTGCAGAATGCAGCAAAGCGCAAAACTTGTCTCGCGCCTATGGCACGGTCGCTTTGGAAACTACCATCTACTGGACGGAATACGTAGCACGGTACAATGGAGCTCTGAATCTACAAGCGACATCTGTACACAGAGCTTGGTACCAACAGCTTCAGTTGGATGTCCTAGCATTCGTGGCTCTAGTAGTTTACATTCTAGCCCACGCTACAATCAAGATTCTCTCTATGGTATGCTGCTGCTGCTGCCAAAATGATGCCGTGTCTCAAACAACTTATGCAGAAGAGAAAAGATCGAAAAGAGTTAAGTTTGAATAATAGTCTTCTATTGACTGACTTTTAATTCTATAGCAGCCAGTCCTCAAATCATTGAGCCAGGCTCCGTACACAAAACTGCTAATCGGCGCGATGCTAATTTGCAAACCAGAAAACTACGACACGAATTGCTGCAATGCGATTTCGGGCGGCAAGGCATCCTCCCTTCCACGATTCGGGTGACCATTCCTTCGACAACCGTCAACCGTACTGAACGTGTTTTGTAAACTAGGTCGTGACATGGATCGTAAAAAGAAGTGCTCACTTCTGTTATTGCTGAAGATACTTGAAAAAAACTTTTGTGTACAGGCCCTTTCATCGCAAAAATGACTTATGAATTTGCGGCATGTGGCACAAAATAAGCTGCAGCATTTTTGTATTGCTATGGTCTTTTGTAATTTATTGTTAAATCTTTGATTACTTAAATATATTTATTTTTGGAAAAAATACGACTGTGTAATAAAGATATTAACATTTAAATTTGGAGTTGTTGTTTGTGTTGCCGACTGACCAACCAACCTTTTTTATGTTTTTACTTCTTTTATACTTTTTATATATTATTATGTCTAATATTTAAAAAGTTGAAAAAGGACTATGTCAAGGAACAAAGACGAATAAACAGATTCCTAAAAGTTACTCTCGCGTTTTCTTAAATATTTACGTGCATGCGTTTCAGTTTGCTTACGAATATTTTACCATTACTGTTTTTTTTTTGTCATCCCGTGTGGATCTCAGTGGGTTTACGACACCCACTGAGATCCACACGGGATGACAAAAAGAAGCGACTAAGGGAAATCCTGATTGTGCGCACGATTCCTGTATTAAACCTCTAGTGCGATCACCAACCCGCCTGCCCAGTGCGGTAATTGGTAGCAAATTTCCTTCCATGACCAGCACGACTTTGTGGCGTGCCCTGGGGAGGCCTATGTGCAGCAGTGGACGAACATTGGCTGATCACTGTTTTTTGGTCGTACATTTTTTTGTGCATCTCTACTTAGCGTCACTATTTGTGTTATTTTAAAACTGTAATTTAACTAAATATAGTTGAAAGTAGGTTTGTAAGTAACAACTGACCACCTGTATGCGATAGTTGATATCACGGTAACAATAGGTACCTAGGTCATGCGAAATCAAAAGTTAGAAACCGCGACAGGCCGGATTTTACGTACAATCGTTTGTGAAGCACCAATATACGAGTCTAGCTCTTAATTCAGTATAAGAAAGGTTCAAAACGGCATATCTACTTGTTGCTTGTGACCAATAGCGTACGTTCAGTGAGTTCAATAGGATCACTGAACGTTCATACCAAACAATGGGAGTGCCATGGATCAATGTATAATTAAAATAGAGACTGCAAATAAATCAAAGCCAGCTATATAACATACGCTTACATTCGGCTAGAAGCCAGTTGCTTATCTCAGTACGTCAAATCGGTACCTATCGACCAAAGCGCAATGGGTCTGATAAAAAATTGACAATATTTTCGTTACTCCGCAGCTCCGGCGCGTTTAGTCAGTCATTGCACTGGCACAGAAATAGCCGCACCATGGACAAGGCAAATTTTATATATTTAGCTTTATTTTTGTGTGTGAATGAAGTGAGCACTTTGAATATTTTGGGATTGTTTCCATATCAAGGAAAGAGCCATTTCTTTGTCTTCGAGCCGCTATTAAAAGACTTAGCAAGAAGGGGTCATAATTTAACAGTGGTATCCTATTTCCCCCAAGAAAAGCAAATCAAGAATTACAGTGACATCAGTCTAGCGGGAAAAGTGAAGATTTTGGAAGATGTCTTTCCCGTGGAGAAGTCATACAAAACTTTGATCGATGTAAGTTTATTCCTTATCACCAAAGGGTCTGAGAACTGTAGAACAATGCTTGAACACGAAGAAGTGCAGGCAATTGGGAAGAAAGAGCAAAAGTTTGACCTTATTCTGACCGAACAATTCAATAGTGACTGTTCAATCGGACTAGCGCACCACATTGGTGCTCCAGTTGTTGCTTTGACATCGTGCGTTATCATGCCATGGCATTATAAGCGAGCCGGCATCGCTTACAACCCATCTTACGTACCATTCCTACTTTTAGAGGGAGGAACTCGCCCGACGTTTTATCAAAGAATAGAAAGAAGCTTATTCAATGCTTATTTCGATCTTCTCTACAAATACGGTCAGTATGTTGATAGAAATACTCTAACAGAGTACTTTGGCGGGACTCCTTGCCTGGAAGACTTATCTAAAGATATCAAAATGACGCTGCTGTATCAAAATTTCGTGCTGACGGGCTCCAGATTGCTACCGGCGAACGTCAAAGAGGTTGGAGGCTACCACGTTGCGAGGCCGAAGCCCTTGCCAAATGTAAGTACTCTAAAATGTGCCACTAAGTATTTATGTAACTTCCTCCGAATTCACTCAAAAGTACTAAATCATCGCATAGCATTAAATAAAAATACCTAAATTACACTACTTGTCCTAGAGTGAACTAAAATATTAAAAATGTGAAAGTTCGGATATTTTAACTGTTCCATGTCCAGAACTAAAGCACAATAAGTACCAATACGAAACTCTTTCTCCAAACTCCCGCGGGTAAAGTAGAGGGAGATAGAATATTTAGGGGAAAGAGACAAAATATTTATGGTGGTACATATATAATAAATCATGGTTGAATACTGTCTATATCAATACGGGTTTATAGATTTAGGTGATTTAGAGAGTAAAGAAAATCTCTTGGAAATCGTCGTTATGGTATTTTTGATCTAAAATAAATTTGCAGGACCTACAGAAATTCGTGGATGAAGCAGAACATGGTGTGATCTACATTAGTTTCGGATCAATGTTGAGGCCAACTTCAATTGCCAAAGATAAGCTGGACGCAATTCTAGAAGCACTGGCCGAATTACCCCAAAGGGTAATTTGGAAATGGGAAGACAATTCGCTACCTGTGGATTCGAAGAACTATTATGTATCAAACTGGCTACCTCAAAATGATATTCTTGGTAAGTTAAGACTCTGCTTTACTTTCTTGTTGACACGAAGATGGCACACTTAATTTCCCTTGAATTTTTGGTAGGCTTTTGGCCGGAACTTTGTTTGCGTAGAATTTGAAATTAGGCTAAATTAACAAATTTGCAGGAACTTCTGTCAGCTTTAACTCCACAATAAGAGTGTTTTAGAGTTACATTTATAAAATAACATTAATAAAATGTTACGTACTAATATTAGTGGATAATACATGTAATTGGCACAAACGCCAGCCCTCTGTTAATTACCTTTAGTTAACCTTTAATGTGTTTGTGCTGTTGGTGTGCCTTAATAAATAAAATAAAATAAAAATGACTGTAAGTTGTTACACCTTTAGTCACAAACGGTAGGAAGATTATAGCAAAGAGATTCTTTGATTATAGAATGGTTATCAACTGTCAGGATCTTGACAAGGCAAGCCATGGGTACGTCCACTTGCCAAGGTTTGAACTTGCTCAACTCGCTCGACTTATTCTGTCCTCGAAATACCCCTGTTTGGAAATCGAAGGCACATAACACCGTTGCTTTCGTGCATATGATCTCAGTGTGTAAATATTTTTTTGGGTATAATAGGTTTGAGTACATAGGAACATACCTAATAATTTAACTGCTATATTTTAGTGCTTACGTATTTCGAAGTTATTGTTCATTACTCTCAAGCGAAAGTGTCATCGGTAGACAGCGGCAACACCTTTATGAAAGTGCATTTAAAGACCAAATAACTCGTCACAGGGCATATTTTCACAATAATGTCTTGAGCACCAGAACATTACCACATCTTTTGTTTTCTAGTACTACGTACCTACTTATATTTTGCAAAAAAAAATTTTTCACTTCTCATGCTCTAAAAGTTCGTCTTTATGTCGTGCGTAGGCGACATAAAGTCGCTTTTTATGCTCTAGAGCATAAAGTAAAATCTTCGTCGAAGACCAAGGCAATCGCTGCAACAGCCACACGAACATCTTTAACTTCATACAACAACCTCTTTATTTTATTTCGTTTCGTTCGTATTCTAAGACCAAGGCAAAGATACCAACAGCCAAAGTACACAATAAAACTTCATGAAATAAACTTATAATTTGTATTTCGTCTCATTTATTATTTTTTATATTTGTTTATTTTTCAATTTAGTAGATCAGTATAGTATTTAAGCCATAACAACAACTTATCATAGTTATAAAAAGAAAATGTTTTTATAACTGAGCAGTATGTAACGACCTTAAGTCAGGTGTCACGTCCCTACAGAAAAAAAAAAGAAAAAAAAGTTAATTGGCGGGAACCATAATTATTTTTGGGAGGCAATAACGCACGTCCCAATAACGCACACCCCGATAACGCACACCCCGATAATGTACAGCCAATAATCCGTGCACATGTACATGGATTATTGGCTGTACACTATCGGGGTGCGCATTATCGGGCTGTACAAAATCGGTACGGGGCAATAATCCGTGTCCAACCACAGACAAGAAAATCACTTGATAGAGTGGTGCCTCGTTTACATAAGCTAATTTGATTTACTTATTTTCAAAGCTGCGTTCAAAATAAATATAAAATAATTGTCAGACATGTTTCTGTTTACGCATCAGATTAAGTAGGTGTTTTAAAGTTTAATATTTTTATACGTAAGCTGATAGATAAGCAAGCGTAAGACAAACAATATCAGCCGGATTATGGTTGTAGATAAGTTCTCAGACCAACCTTCGTATGACTGCTAAGGCTCGTGGTGCTCCATCTTGAGCAAGAGCGTTCCGTAAAGGATTATCCATATTACAATCTGTGGTTACAATGCAGTGCCGGTGACTTGCTGGCGCAACAGTACAGACTAAAAAAATGCATAAAAGCTACCGTAAAAAATTCCCGATGTAATTAATCTTAATTTTTTTGCGTGCTTCCTCTGCACCTAAATTTGGTATCCAATTTCTCGCCTACGCACTCACATACAATGAAAATGTGGGAAAACATCTTTTCGATTTAGGGATCCGTTTTCGAAAATTAAATATTTAGCTTTGAAGCTCATATTTTGGTTTGAGTTGGGCGCCCCATCTCCCGGATACAGGGATAGAAACGTGAAAAAATATTAAATAGTGGCACATAATAATTAAATTAAAAGTAATACTATCACGGCTAAGGAGGCTTTCCAAGTTAACAGGCGACGAGGATGAAGTTGTTCTGACCGTACACTACTTTTATGTTTGGGTTAAACTATCTTATAAACTTAAAAATTTTCAGATGAAATTTAAGCTAGTCTATACTCGGCTTCATGCCTGACCAGTAAGCTCTCACCTAGTCTTCCATGGAACATGAAATGAGTTGGTAGTCAAAGATCACTTAGAAAGGAGGCCACGTTTATTGGCTATGCTAGGCAAGCTTCCCGGAATTCAAGGACGAAGAAGAAGAAAAGCAAGCAGTAAAGCTTGTCGTTGGCACAGTAGCACATAAGCTGTTTGTCGATACAAATTTATTAAATTGAAGATAACCCTAAGATTGATTTTTTTCTAGTACTCCTTTATTCATTGACTTAGCTGTCATTTAAAATTATTTGCCACTGTGGTGATAACATGTCAGTATTGTGCCATTGAAGACGATAAGGAGTATGTAATGAAGTTAAATAAAATATTTAATACCTACTTACGTTTAATTTTATTACCAAAGTAGCTTAGAATGAAAAAAAACTATCTACGACCTATAATAGCGTTATCTCCTATTTTCTCCTAGTTTGCACTATCTCCTATTTTGCAATATATTTTTAAAGACATTAAAGTAACATTGCTCATCGAGGAAAACACTCCTTAGATTGCAAAGTGATAGTATTAATTCAGTTCTATTGTTACTTTATGTATATCTATCACGCAAGCAGCTGAGGAATTATATTAATGTGTGTAGTCAAATCTCTTAGCAAAGAAACAATAATAATAATAAATAAAAGTATATAAATGTCACCTAAGTCACCGCTCAAATCGACTTCTGTAAGAAGAATTGTAGTTAAATGCTATTTAAGCCACATTTAGGAAAGTGGTGCAAGTCGGCCTTAAAGATAAAAAATATTTATTGTTCATAAAAAAAAGATACACTTTCCCTTATGGATTATGGAACAGTACTTACCTAAATGGTTGAAAGAAAAATTCTGTGAAATTATAAGTAAGGTGTCCATTGGCACCTATTCTAGGGTAGTTAAATTACACTATAGTTTACTGAATAGTCTAGTTTCCTTCTTAGAGTATAAAATACTATTACTATGGTTTCTTCACAAAGAATAGTAGGTAATTAAGGTTTGAAACTTCGCAGACAACTCAGCAGCTGCTACATGTAGGTTTATGAACCTGGCTCATCTCTCCATTGATAGATTTGGTACGGGAACCGGCTTCAGGAAGGATGGCGGTGCCAGAATGAAGGCGTAGGCAACGAAACTTGGTTTCGGGCATTTTAATTTAGGCATTACAATCAGAAAAATGCGTCTTTCGTTTCAAGTCTCAGCTGAGCCAAAGCCGTCAATCACATTGAAGAAAAATAGGTACTTATTAATAGGGATTTATTATTTATTAGTTTGTGCGTCACCCTTTTGGAAGTTCAGAAATTACATTCGGTTTTTTGAATTTAATGAATGAATGTCAAAAACCACCTAGATTATGGAATAAATTTCTAAAAGAATCCTAAGCTTAACTGCTGATTTCATGTCAAGTAAAATGGGCTAATCATATGTGAACGGGGCACCGATATGGACGCCAATTATTGGTCGTACGAAATCGTGCGTGCATTATTGGTCCGTACCGATATTGCGCAACCCGATAACGTACGGGCAATAATGCACACCCCAATAATTGGTGTCCCTTGGGCACGAATTATCGGGGTGTGCATTATTGGCTGTACGTTATCGGGTCGTACAATATAGTGACCCTTATTTTTTCATTGTAATATTTGTGTTACAACTTAAAATTGTTTTTTGATTAACGATAAATAATGTCGTCAATCGAAGTGAAAAGTAGAGTGTACAACTCGTCCATAAAACCCATTTTACACTCGACTTTATATCTATCCTCGCTCGCAAGCTCGCTCGGATGGATAAACGTCTCGAGTAAAATGGTGCGTTTTATGCACTTGTTGTACAATCTACTATAATACAATATCCTGACTTCCTCACCCTTTTTATTCAGCCCACCCCAAGGTCCTGGCTTTCTACTCACACTGCGGCCTTCTCGGGACCAACGAGGCGATGTACCATGGAGTTCCAATGGCGGCGATGCCAATTTTCGGGGACCAACCCTCAAATGCCGCGGTCATAGAAGAGAGTGGCCTAGGAGTCCAAATACAAATCTCAGACCTGACTAAGGAGAATCTTTTGAAGGCATTAAAAAAAGTTCTTGCCCCTGAGTGAGTTACTAGTGTATTTTTCTTTCGTCTGTGCTTACATTCTTGTGAATCCAATTTGTAATTGCTTGAAAAGTTTGATACGATCTCCGAAGACCGTTACCCTGTAGCTTAGATAGGTACCTATTGCCCGTTGCTGCCCCATCTAAAATTATTCTGATTTCTGAGAAATGCAAAACCGGAAAACTGTTCAACTTCCAGCGCTTCTCATTTTTTTGTCAATACAAAATGTTCGCGCTAAGTTTAAAAATATGATTTTATTAGACCGACGTGCACCACTTCTTAAATGTATAGGTATTAAGACGCCATTTAAATGGACTTTGTGTTTACTTATATAACAATTTTAGTTAAATGCCGTTTAAGCCACATTTAAGAAAGTGGTGCAAGATGGCCAAGTTTTGCTTACCTATTTAATTTGATTGAGAATGAAGGAACGATTTTCAGATTTTGCTTCACTTCAATAACACTTTGTATAGATACCTAAGCCTGTTAAAAAACCGTCCACCGATAAGTTAACTAGCACAATATTTTCCTTTCCTCGTCTTATCTTAGAGTATTATTAGCACAATATCTCGACAGTGGATACCTGTACCTACATAGTGAGGGTTGATTTTGAACATTACGTTTCAGGTTTCGGGTGAACGTGAAAAGACTATCTAAAGCTTGGCACGACCGACCGATCTCTCCCATGGAGAGTGCAGTATACTGGATAGAATTTACCGCCCGCCATCACCACCTCTCCTTCAGATCACCAGCAGCTGACGTTCCGCTTTACCAATACCTTTGCTTAGATGTTTTAAGCGCCTTTATTACAGTTTTGTTAGCATTCGTTTTTACAGCTAAGTTTCTTTTCTGCTCTAAGCAGGCGAAACCGGCGAAATATGTGCCAAATAAAAAGAACGACAAATCGAAAAGAGAATAATCTAACTTAGCGTAGGTTAACGATGAGTCAGATTCTCATAGACTAGAATATTTTACCTACTTGTGATTCGTCAGTTATGTAATAAAATATTAAACATACCTACCTAGTTATCTCTGTCTAAGTCGTCTGGCCGATCATTTAACTGCTAATGACGGGCAGTGTACCACGCGGCCTTACTATAGCCGGTCGTATCGAGCTGCAGTGGCCTTGCCCAGAATGAACGTAAAAATACTGTTGCTATTCAACATTATTCACTGTGCTTATTCTTTAAACATTTTAAGTGTTTTGCCTTATCATGGAAAGAGTCACTTCTTTGTTTTCAAAATTCTTTTAAACGAATTGGCGAATAGAGGTCACAATGTAACTGTAATCTCGCATTTTCCACAAAAAAACCCACCTAACAATTATCATGACATAAGCCTGGCCGGTTCCCTGAAGATCGTGGAAGATGAAATGAGGCCAGTGCAATGGGATTTTTGGACTATTTTACAAGGGATGACGTATCTGACATCAACTGGACAAGAAAATTGTGAAATTTTACTCCGTAACCAGGCAGTGCAGAGATTGATCAAAGGCGGACAAAGGTTTGACGTAATACTAGTGGAACAATTCAACAGTGATTGTGCGCTTGGATTAGCTTACAAACTCCAATCTGTTGCTATTGGCATCACTTCCCACATACTAATGCCTTGGCATTATAAAAGGATGGGAATTCCACAAAACCATGCATTCGTTCCCTTTCACTTCACCGGAGGAGGGACAAAGCCTACTCTATACCAAAGGTTAGAGATAACTCTTCTAGACGCGTACTTCAAACTACTGTTTTACTTTTCACAAAGAGCCGATCAAAATACTCTTAGCAAATACGTAGGCAAAATGCCACCTCTAGAAGATTTGGCACGTGAGATGAAGTTTTTATTGGTATATCATAACTTCGTACTGACTGGATCAAGACTGTTCCCGCCAAATGTAATCGAAGTTGGAGGCTATCATGTAGCTGCGGCAAAACCGTTAAGTGGGGTATGTATTTCCGTTCGCTGTTATGTATGAAGTTGATACACGTTATCTAGTCAAATAATGCTAATTATTCAAAAAGGAGCTAGAAATTATACTGTAAAGGAAAATATAAAAACCGGCCAAGTGCATGTCGGGCCACGCACAATGTACTAGGGTTCCGTAGAAAGAAGGTTTTTTTATCTGCTTTACAGAACTAACGACTTCATCGAAGTCATTTACAATGGATTTTGACGAAATTTTACTTTTATAAGTTTGTTGCGCATTACTCGTTAACTAGTAAAGCCTACTTAGCCGTGATACTTTTCCTTTCAAGTTCATTATATGTGCTACTACCCTGAATTTTTTCACGTTTCTACAATCAACCGTTTAGCCAGGAGCAGGGGGGACACCCTACTCGGACAAAAATTTGCGCTTTAAAGCTTAATATTTCGCAAACGGAACCCTAAATCGAAAAATCACCAACGACCAATCCAAATATACCCCACATGATGGGGTAGACGAGAAAAAGAGGAAGAAAATCACCCCCACATTTCAAGTTACGGGAGGTACAGTAAAAAAAAAAATAGTTTCCAACATTTTATTGTTTAACTTTGTCGGCGTGATAAATATGCATACACACACCAAATTACAGCTGTCTAGTACCACCGGTCTTTGCGCTAGGCCGCGGACGGACAGACAGACAGACAGACATGGCGAAACTATAAGGGTAAGGAACCCGTCGGACTACGGAACCCTAAAAAATTCGAGTCGGACTCGCCCACCGAGGATTCCGTACAAATTTGTAGGTTACATAATTATTATAAATAGTTCAGGAATCTAGTCTCGCAGTCTTTCCCGCACTTTTTGCGAACTTCGCAGACTATTTATTTATGATTTAATTACATATTTTATGTATGTATAGTTTTCAGATTTTTCCCTGTACTTGTAGTATGACTGTATGTAGTAGGGACTGTAGACCTGAGTACATAGGTACATATATGGTTTTAACTTCAACTCGATACCTCAACGCGTTCCCGAGATAAAGGGTCTCGACAGACAGACGGACGGACGAACAAAAACGTGATCCTATAAGGGTTCCGTTTTTTTTTTCCTTTTGAGGTACCGGACCCTAAAAAGAAGTTAAGAATTACACTGAGGATTGGCGTTAAGTACAATTCACGATTAATTTGTTTTTCTAGGATCTTAAAAACTTCGTCGAGAAGGCTGAGAATGGCGTCATCTACATAAGCTTTGGAACGGTGGTTAAGAGTTCCTCGCTACCCAAAGAAAAACTGCAGGCGATTTTGGACGTTATCGACGAGTCACCCCAACGATTCATTTGGAAGTGGGAGGACGATACAACTCTAGTATCCCGAAAGAATCTGTACGTTTCGAATTGGTTACCCCAAGCTGATATTTTAGGTAAGAAAAACACCTACAAAGTTTATTACCCAATTTAGTACTCCAATCTAATATTGTACAGGAGCTGTTTTATGTAGGTACCGCGTTAAATTAAGAGGTTATTCAACCTCAACATTTTGGAGTCATAAAATAACGTTAAGTTTAAAAAAAAATAAAATAAAATGTTTCTTTCATCAACTTAAGGTACATTTGTCTTAACAGTATGTGGAGCTTCCATTTAAGCAAATAGATGCCTGTGTTAGGACACTCCGCTCTTCCATAGCCAGTATAAACTATTTTCTAGAAGTTACACTTAAAAATAGGTAACATTTTATTTTATAGGAAAAATTTAAATTAAACAAATTTAAGTGTGTGTGTGTGTGTGTGTGTGCGTGTGTGTGCGTGTGCGTGTGCGTACGCGTGCGCGTGCGCGTGCGTGTGCGTGTGCGTGTGCGTGTGCGTGTGTGTGTGTGTGTGTGTGTGTGTGTGTGTACATTAGTCTTATCGTTTGCACCATTGATTCAATTTCGTCGTAACTTTTTGTCTTAAGCCAAATAGCTGACTATTTAATAATTAAAATTATTTATGACGTCATGCCCAGACGGACGAGCTGAGCATGACGTCATAGATAGGTCTGGCTATCTGGGGCCTGTTTAAAAAACTACAATGAATGGTTTACTATGTTAAGTCGATGTACATTGCAACGTCGATTAACACATAGACTAACAAGTAGACTCTGCTACGCAATGTACCTCGAATTGTCATAATAGTTTTATGAGTTACAAGTAAAAGAAAAATCTATTGATAATTACTTCGATGATGTTGTTAGTTGTGTAAAGCAATCAAGAAGAGACTCCTTCTATGGAACCATACACTGCGTAGCCGGACACGCACTTGCTCGATTTTTGTTTGAAATTTTTTACACTGAAAATACACAAGAAATGTGTCTTCTAGCCTTAAAAATGAGGCCGAGAGAGAAATGTAGCAACATTTAGGTTTGCTAAGCAAGTTGCATCCAAACTTCGTAGGTATAAATTTTTAGGTGATGTTTTAGAAAACCCCTATATTTTAGTTTCAAAGTCGCCCACAAACAACTCAATTGAGTAGAGTGCTCACATATAGGTAAAGGTTGGGCTGTCTACTGTACTAAAACCAATTAGGTATATTCTTTTTGTTGCACTAACCCGTGCTGAGGACAATTTTAAAAACCTATTTAATAAATAAATAAAATAGCCTTTATTAACCAAACAGAAAAAGAAAGTTAGATTAACATTACCGTTTCAGAGTGAATGTAGGTATTGCAATAATAATAATTATGTAATGTCAAAACTCATGAAACATGGAATTGATAAAATTGATTACTTTGAAATTATATTACGTGGCAACATCACAAATATAATAACAGATAAATAAAGTGAAATTTCTAAAACAATCATATCATTTTCATTCCATACAATTCCATGCATATATTTAATTTTATTTTATATTGAAATATTTGCTGATCATTAATATACTTAATTATTATCTTGTCTAAGTATAATTTGCTTGCCAGTTGGGAGAGCGCTGGCACGGCCGGTTAGCCAGAGGTCGCGGGTTCAAGTCCCGGCATGGGTGGAATTTTTAGCCTCTAAATAGGTTTTTACAACCAATTAACGTAAGTAATAAAAGCGACCTACCAACCGCCATTCCACTTTCAATTCCAGGCCATCCCAAGACACTGGCTTTCTTCTCCCACTCTGGAATGCTAGGCACTACAGAAGCGATCCATTACGGTGTCCCTATGGTTGCCATGCCGATATTAGGGGATCAACCGGCGAACGCTGCTGACATTGAAGAGAGCGGGCTGGGAGTTCGCATCGAATTTGAAGACCTGACCAAAGAGAAACTATTGAAGGCGTTTAAAACTGTTTTGGAATCCCAGTAAGTAACTAGTTAGAGAGGTCGCAAAGAATAGATTATTCTTTATTAACCACAGATTATTCGAACTGGCTCTGAGGAGTGTTTTAAAGGAATCGTGTTTTTATAATAAGACTGATGTAGACATGACCACGGTTAACCATCCTTTCAAATGCGTACCAACTTAAATAGGTACCTACTTCAGCGGTATCTATGTCCCAACCAGGTTACCCGATTTTTCACGCAGGGCTGTTTCGTTTTGCAGATTCCGCACAAGAGTCAAGGATCTGTCGAGAGCTTGGCATGACCGTCCACTGTCTCCAATAAATACAGCTGTCTTTTGGATAGAATTTGCAGCTCGCTACCCGAACTCAACATTCAGGACAGCCGCAGCAGATGTTTCACTATACCAGTACCTAAATCTCGATGTATTGGCCGTGCTTTCTATACCGGCGATTGTGATCCTGTTATTAGTGGTTTATATCTGCTCCTTCAGAACTAAAAAATATGTTAAAAAGACAAAGAAAAATAAATCAAAATCTGAGTAGGTGTACAATACTGGTACAATACATCCCTTTTTTTACCCCGGGGGTCGATGAATCCAAACAATAGGTTCCGAACGAAGAGAGGTTTTAATAGATTTACAAAGGTTATATACATACAAAAGGAAGACAACCATGCCGCGATTCACGGTACATTAAGCGACATCTGGTGGTAAACTCACAAACTAAAATACTGTAATAAACATAATGTTTACACGGTTGCTGTTGGCGTTGAACATTCCGCCCACCAAGGACCTGTTCCTTTACCGCTCACCATGAAGGAATCAGAACCATACATTTAATGACAAGTACAAACAATATGATAGTACTTAAATTAAGTGGAATAACTTTTGAAAATAACCATGTTATACCTTAGGAGTTGAATATGCTTAACTGCTAACTATATTTAAAATTATACAAATTAAGTAGTTGGTAAGGGACACAATTTTGAAATTGGACGCCTAATCTCGGAACCCTTACAACGTAGGGTAACTACTCTGGTGATATCATCTTTACCAGGATGCAATTGCGTGATTTTGCCCAGCAGCCATTTGGCTGGAGGCAAATTGTCATCTCTAACAACAACAACGTCGCCTACTTTAGGTTGAGTTGTTGTGCTTGCCCATTTGTACCTGTGAAAAAACTGGGCCAAGTATTCCATAGACCACCTACGCCAAAAGTTTTGCACCATACGTTGCGTCAATTGCCATCGCCGTAAACTAGTGATATTGCAGTCCTCATAGTTGTGGTCAGGGGCAATAACGAGTGGTTGCCCCACCAGAAAATGTCCTGGAGTCAAAGGTGTTGGCTCGTCGGGATCGAAACTTGCTCGTGACAGAGGCCTTGAGTTCAGGCATGCTTCTATTTGTGATAAGACGGTTGTTATCTCTTCAAATGTCAGCGTTGAGTCTCCAATTACTCGTTTCAGGTGGTGTTTGGTGCTTTTTATACCCGCCTCCCAAAGCCCACCAAAGTTTGGAGCATGGGGAGGAATAAAATGCCATTCAGTTCCACTATTCGCCAAACAAGCTGCAATCTCTTGTGCAACCAGCGATTTTTCATTTGCTAGTAAAATTTTTAATTCCCGAGAGGCACCAACGAAATTCGTGCCATTGTCGCTCCACATGTCGCTACAATGGCCACGCCTAGCCACGAAACGTTTAAAAGCTGCCAGAAAACCCTGAGAGGTGTAATCTGAAACAGCCTCGATGTGTACGGCACGTGTTGCCATACACACAAACAAACATATATAGCCTTTGTATGAGTGATTTCCGCGACCCTTTGAAACTCTTATGTTGATCGGGCCTGCGAAGTCAACACCGCTTTTGAGAAATGGCTTACTCGGTGTCACTCTACAAGACGGCAACTCGCCCATCAGTTGATGTTGCGGTAGGGCTGCGTGTCTGATACAGGTAACGCAATTATGCACATAACTTCTTATATAGTTTTTAACCCGCGGAATCCAATATGTTGAGCGCACGTAATGAAGCATCAATTGAGGACCCCCATGTAGCGTCTTCTCGTGGGAATCAGCTATAATCAATGTAGCTAAATAGCTGCCTTGATGAATTATAACAGGATGTTTATTATGCTCTGCTAAGTCCTTTGCTTTTTGCAGTCGACCGCCAACTCTCAAGATCCCTTTCTCGTCACGAAAAGGATTTAGTGATGAGATTGTACTCTTTTTACTCACTGCACGACTTTCCGACAGCTCTTTCACTTCGTTACCGTACCATCGAAACTGGCTTTGACGGATGCAAGAATCCAAGGCTTGTTTTATTTCCGACGCTAACAGGTAAGCAGGTTTTTCAATCACACCTCTATGTTTTGAAGGCAGAAAGCGTCTGCAAAAGGCCATCACTCGTAAAAGCTTCCTTAAAGTAGAAAATTTCTTCGCGAAATCTTCGCAATCATCGAGAGCAACAGTGTGATGTGACTTTACTACTCTCCTTTCAACATCTGTGGTTTCAGGTTTTGGATTTGAATATGGTATAGGTTCCTCTTGTAACCACAATGGTCCTTCCTTCCACAGCCGGTTATCGAGAAGCTCATTTGGTAGCAACCCTCTAGATGCACAATCGGCTGGGTTGTTTTTTGACTGCACGTGTGACCATTGTGAGAACTCTATACTCTCCAATATTTCCGAAGTGCGATTGGCGACAAACGTCTTCCATCGACTCGGGTGATCTCGTAACCATGCCAACACCACTGTAGAGTCTGTCCACGCATGCAGTTTGGACTTGTCAATCGCCAAAACATCAGCCACTTCAACCAACAATTTGGTCAGTAGCACGGCGCCACACAATTCCAAGCGTGGAATCGATAATTGTTTGATTGGAGCTACTTTCGTTTTGGCAGTAACCAGTGAAGAATGAATTTGACCATTCGAATCAACCACTCTGATGTAAACAGCTGCAGCATACGCGACATTAGACGCGTCGCAGAAGCCGTGAAGTTCCACCCGTACATCATCATCAGTTGTCTGAAGCCACCTGGGAATTTGAAAATTAACCAGCTTGAACAATTCTTCGCGGTAAGTTTTCCATTCATTAAGAAGTTGTTGTGTTAATTCTTCATCCCATTCTAAGCCGGCAATCCACAGTTTTTGTATGAATACTTTTGCTGTGATAATGCACGGAGCGATCCAGCCTAATGGATCGTATAGACGGGAGATTTCCGAAATAATTTTTCTTTTTGTTTCAGGTTCGAGCGTTGGAGTAAGCTGCACAGTGTAGAAGAACTCGTCAGTACTTCGGTTCCAGATAAGTCCTAAAACTTTCGTTATCCTGTCTTCTGTTTTTATTTCCAGATCCCTTCCTGTACCTTCCCTCAAACCTTCCAACAACTCTTCTTTATTGCTTGTCCATTTTTGCAACTCAAATCCCCCTTTCCTTAATAGCTCCTTTAGTTGACTACAGACGTTTACGGCTTCTTTTTCAGTTTGGCAGCCCGTTAATACGTCATCCATATAAAAGTCATTAAGCACTCTTTCAGCAGCCAATGGAAACAAATAACCTTCGTCATGAGCTGTTTGCTGCAACGCCTTGACTGCCAGGTGCGGGGCGCTTGATGTACCGAATGTCACCCTAAGAAGTCTGTAATCCTTTATTTCAGAATTAATATCTTCCCTCCAGACAATTCTTTGGAAATCGGTGTGATCTTCCGTGACTTTGACCATACGGTACATTTTTGTTATGTCACCTGCTATGCATATCGGGTGTTTTCGCCACCTCAACACGATATGTCTTAAGTCTGCCTGCAAGGCAGGACCAACCATCAACGTGTCGTTAAGAGAAACTCCATTGGTTCCCTTACAAGACGCATCGAACACCACTCTAGTCTTTGTTGTACTTTTGTCTTCCCTGATTACTGCGTGGTGTGGTAAGTAAACAGAATCAGATTTGTCTATTTCTTCTTCCGGAATCCTTTCCATGTGACCCATTTGCAAATATTCGTGTAGTACGTCCGTATAGCGCTGTTTTAATTGTGAATCATTTGAAAATTTGCGTTCCAGAGCCATTAGTCTTTTTACAGCTATGGCTTTTGAATTACCATATTTGCAAAGTGGGTCAGCATGTTTGAATGGAAGATGGACTACATAACGCCCCTGAGGATCCCGTGTTGTATTCTTGATGAAGTGTTCCTCGCAGGCTTGTTCTTCTGGTGTCAAGATTCTTTTAACATTAGTCTCAGATTCCATCTCCCAGAACTTTTTAAGTTGGATGTCCTCTTCGACCTTTGTGTGCATGCTGACAATGGAGTTGCGGGAATTTTTATCTTTTCCACCTACTTGTCCTGACAGAACCCAGCCCAGGTAAGTATCCTGCGCTATTGGAGAACCCTGCGGACCTTTCATCAAGCCTTCTTTCAAAATATGACCATATACTTCGGCCCCCAATAAAATATCTATTTTATTTGGTGTATTGAATGATGGATCAGCCAACCTTATTTCTTGTAAGTATGACCATTCTGAAAAGGTGAATTTTCTTTCAGGTAAAATTGACGTTAAAGTTCCCAGCACATGTGCTTTTACCTGAAGGGTGAATGTAGGATCATGCAGGGACTGAATATTCACCATGACCACAGCCTTTGAGGTCAAGCCGCCTGAATTTCCTCCCAATCCTGAAATAATGCTTTTGCTTCTTTCCCTTTTCAGTTGCAGTAATTGAACTGCTGCCTCCGATATAAAAGACGCCTGAGATCCCTGATCTAACAGCGCTCTTACTAACATCGGTAGCCCATTTTTCGACTCGACTTTAACCACAGCCGTGGCCAATAATACTTGATTGGCATTTCCTGACGAAAAATGGGATGAAATGTTTGATGGTTTGCTCTCGTTTTGTATCTCTGCTGATGTTGATGCAATCGCTACCCTGTCGTTTTCAATACTATCCGCAACTTGTCCATCAGCATTGACTTTGGGATGCAATAAAGAGTGGTGTTTCTTATGACATATACGACATTTGGTAGACACGCGGCAATTTTTCACTGAATGATTCCCACCCAGGCAATTGTAACATAATCCCATGGACTGCACTAAATTGCGACGTTGATCCGTATCTTCCTTTGTAAAGCTTTTACAGTTACAAAGCTTGTGATTTTGTGAGCAAACAGGACAAGATACAGTCGCAGTCGCGTGCAGTACCTTAGGAGCATTGATGCCAGCGCTAGGTTTGTAGTGTGAGTGAGTGAGTCGGTTTCTGGGTTCAAGAGATTCTAAAGCGCGGAACCTAGTTTCTAAGAACTTTTTAAAGTCAACGAGTTTGGGTAAGTCATCGGATGATTCAGCTACCTGCAGTTCCCACTGCTTCCGAGACTCTGCGTCCAATTTCAAACTAACTACATAAATGACAATGATGTCCCACGATTTAACATCGATACCCAAATTAGATATTTCGTGCAAACAATCTGATGTCGTATCTAATAAATCTTTGAGTGCATTGGATGACTCATTTGTCATTTGACGTTGACTGAATAGTCGCTTTAGAATACAGTTCGCTAAAAACCTTTTGTTATTATATCTTTTATCTAATAAATTCCAGCACTGCATATAATTTGCCTGAGTAATAGTTACATGCTTTACAAGCTGCTCGGCTTCTCCTGACAATTGTGTTTTTAAATAATGTAATTTTTGCACATCGTCCAAGCTGTTATTTTTGTGAACCAGTGATATAAAGAGATCGCGAAATGTGGACCACTCAGTGTATTTACCACTAAACGTTGGAATGGTAATCTTCGGTAATTTTATGTTAGACTCCTTTTCAAACACATTACCAGAAGAAGTCGTCGCTTGTGGCCGTTTGTGTACACTTTGCAATTTTGCCAAAATATCTTTTAACTCAGCCTTGTAATCTAGGTATATCTCTGTGACATCTTGGTATACATCATTTTGAATATATGGTGACGCGTCCAACTCTTTACCCTGATGATCTAATAGTAGCTCTTCATGTTTTGTAACAAATGAGGCATAACTTGTTTCCAAAGATTCCAATCTAGTTTCTATATAACTTACTACGGCAAGCCTTTCTTTTGGACTTTTCTTAAAATTAGTTTTTGCCTTTTCCAAACTTGACTTGAGATGAGTCAGAACCTTAATTTTAGACTCCATTTGTACAAAGTAATAACTAGTTTTTAAATTAAACAAAGTCACCACAACCGTTCAAGACAGTTTTCTTCTTCAGATGAACACAGACAGAAATTTTACAAGTCCAGCCAAGAGTCCGCAATTGCACCAAATTTTCTAAGTGTTTTAAAAGTTTGACAAAATTGGGCATAGGTTCCCCGTCTGGTCACTTTCAGGGGAATTATTCTAAGTGTTAGTATGCCACAATTGAAAATTTTTACAAGTCCATGCATCAACCTTACTTGAACACTTTGAAAATGTACTCACTGTTTTTTTTATTTTAACTTTACCACTGATCACTTGCAGCTCCACCAGGTAACCGGCTGTCCTCAGCCTGGTCATAGGCCACAGCACCTTTCCGTTGCGCTGCTTGACTCAGCCAGTTCCACACCGCTCAGCTTCAAACCGCTTGGCTCAGCTCCACAGCCGCTTGCTTCAGACCGCTTCGCTCAGCTTCACACCGCTTGCTCGCCTCCGCCAGTCAATCCGACTGTTCGCGTGTTTTTCAAAAGTCGTTCCGGAACGAAGGACCTTGTACAATACTGGTACAATACATCCCTTTTTTTACCCCGGGGGTCGATGAATCCAAACAATAGGTTCCGAACGAAGAGAGGTTTTAATAGATTTACAAAGGTTATATACATACAAAAGGAAGACAACCATGCCGCGATTCACGGTACATTAAGCGACATCTGGTGGTAAACTCACAAACTAAAATACTGTAATAAACATAATGTTTACACGGTTGCTGTTGGCGTTGAACAGTAGGTTTTACGTAGAAGTTTTCAATCTGCTGTATAGGAAGATCCCCTTCCACCGACTGGTTTTTTTTTCGTTCGAGGGGTCTAATTGTAAATAGATAACTACAAGTAGGTAATATTTCGGTGAAACTGTTTTATATGAAGATATTACTTCAATTCTTGATAACTATATCTTACGTATGTAGCTTCCCTTCGGGTTCTGCCAATTTTGAAGAACCGTAGATCTGAAGATTTACCTTACCATTTGAAGAAGCTTATTGGTGATGGAATGCATATGAAAATACATGAAAGAGACAGTAGACTATCAGAACGTCAACCTCGTTAAGCAGAGACTAAAAAGAATAATACAAAACATTCCATTGTTAAAAACTTCACCAGTCAATCTGACAGTATCACTCAAATCAAATCAATCTGACAGTACGAGCCTGCAATCAAAACTCTAGAATACTTCTAACATAAAAAAACTCCCAAAGGAAGTCCAGTATGGCAACAACCACGGCCTTCTGGCCAACGACTGGCTAAGTAACATAAGTGCTTATAATGTTACCCGCAGCAGGTAGGTACTTAACTGAATTTTTAGATGTTGTAATGTCCGTTTAATTGTTTACGAAATAAGGTAACCTATTTCATACCGTTGAAACCAATAGAGAAGTTTTTTATTGCTTGCAGAAATATAGGTACTAGCGTGTTTCGTGTTTCTTTCTCTACTTTAACACTATCATATACTTTTCAACAGAAACAAACAGTCACCGACACAAAGTCCTAGATAACTATCAACCAACGCAAACAGACAGAAAACAGTAGGTAACAAAACAGAAAAGCCCCGCGCACCACCATGGGTTGCTGTTGTAAATGCGGTAAACGTAAGTGATAATTAAGTTAGTTAGCCCCTTTGGGGTTAGATTTGTCATAAAAGTAAGTTTTAATTCAACTTCATCTAGCCCATGAACAGAGCCCACTCTAATTAAGATAGTTAGCCTCTTTAGGGTTAGATTTGTCATAAAATTAAGTTTTAATTCACTGCCTCGACCCCATGAACAGAGCCCACTCCTGTGACGCCAACTCTCTTGGTATCCGTAATGTCATCGATACATCAGGTTGCTGCTCTGCCTATCGATCGTTTACACAACCTCGACTACCACTCTGTTTCCACCTTAGTCCACTGACCGTCCGTCCTTACGGATGTTCACATGCCCAGCTAACCTCCGGACGTACTTATTCGCGTGCCAACGACTTTTCCTTTTGCCGAATTACGACGTTGCGAACAGGATCCTTGTTCTATCATCTATTCTGTAATTTTGTTTCCAGCGACGAAGACGGTCATGTGCCTTGGTCGCTGTGACATCCCCAGACATGCCTGCCTGGAGTGCGACATCGCACACCCCAGCAAGCCGGTGCCAAAGAACATGGGATGGCACTACACGGCGAAGGACTCGCCCGAACATCAGGTAGATGCTTTCGAAGACTCTTATTAAATAGCAGAAAAGGCCCAAACTTGGTGCGGTTCTGCCTTGGCAAAGGAGGCGAGAAAGACAATAATTTTGTTAGCCTGGAATGACAAATTAAGTCGCTCTGAATTACTACGTTTCGTGGAGTGCCGGCTTAATTATAGCACTCCCCCATATCTTCTCGTGGGTGTCGTAAAAGGCGACTAAGAGAATACCCGTGCATATTGTTACCCAGCACATACGGGTCGTACCGGTGTCGGGCAGCAGCGACATGCATCGGCACGAACACGGTCTGCGATTGCCAAACCGCCTGCTCAGCGTGGCAATTACGAGAAAATCCTCCCATGGCAAGTCAGAACGAACCACTGCCCACAGTTCCCGGTCGCTCTGCTATTCTTGATCAAGGTGGCGGTCACATTAACGGCAGGGTAGGGGGTGCAAAGAATCTCCGGGTTACGGAAGGCCGCCAGAAACAACTGACCTTGGCGACATATAATGGACGCTACGGCTGTACGAGCACCTGATACAACTGAAAGTCGAACTCGAGAAGGTAAAGTGGCACGTTCTGGGGTTATCCGAAGAGAGAGAGAGGACCCCGTAACCCTTCAATCAGGCCACCTTCTATACTTTCGAGAGGGAGACCAGTTGTCTCAGGGTGGCGTAGGGTTCCTGGTGAATAGAGCTCTCTGCGACAATGTTGTAGAAGTGTCAAGTGTATCGAGCAGGGTTGCGTACCTCGTAATTAAACTAACTGAGGTATAGCCTCAAGGTTGTGCAGGCAACGCACTCGGACGATGAAGTGGAAGATATGTTCCATGTCATATCGAAGGCCTTACACTCCACCACTAAGGGCCGGTTTCTGAATTGAGAGTTTCACTAAGTAAATACTTAAGTAACGTTCTGTCACGCTCTTTTCTGAGAAATTTTAAGAGACAGCACTACAGTTAAGTATTTACTTAGCGAAATTCTCAATTCAGAAACTGGCCCTATGGCCCACTATAGCGTTGTCATGGGGGACTTCAACGCCAAAGTGGGAGTACGTGTCAAGTGGGAGGGATCATATGGTTATGGAGACAGGAATCACAGGGGGCAAATGCTAGTCAACTTTCTCGAAAGGGCGGTGTCATTCTTGCTGAATTCATTCTTCAAGAAAAAGCCCCAAAGAATGAGACAAAAAATGAGAAGACAAGAAGCGTATATTCAGAGACGTCTCAGCGAATACACCAATAGGTTTAATATCGGAAGTGATCACCGACTTGTGCGAGGCTCTCTGAATATAAATTTTAAGCTCAAACGTGTCCGTTTCATGAAATACAGGCTCCGACTAACCCTGCTCCAAACCATAGTTGGATCTAAAAAGTTCCAGTCTAATCTGGAGAACCGATTCGCTGTCGTGGAAACCACAAATGGCGTTAACATTGACCAGGCCCTCGAGACTGTAGTCGGAATCCTCAGGGAGGAAGGGGTGAGATTTTGCGAATTGCAGCATAAAGGCAGGAAGTCGAAATTTTCGGAAGAAACTCTCAAGCTTATGGAAGAACGACGTGAATGCCCACCAGTCACTGCGTCAGAAAGGCATTCTCTAAACAAGAGAATTGACAAACTAGTTCGACGCGATCTCCAATGCTCCAACACTTGTTCAATAGAACGAGCAATCGAGCAAAATCGGGGATCTTAAGTGTTTGTCCAATCTCTTGGGAGAAGCCATCTGACAAATTTGACCACCACGTATGGAGTGGTCGTTTCTTCCATACCAGAGGTTCTTTCGGAAGTTGAAAACTTACATATACTGCGCATGCATCTCGGCTTAATCTCAAAAAGATTATTCCAGAGCTACATTGACACGCCACTATACAGAAGACTTGCCAAAAGTCAGCCTGGACGAGATCGCGATGGCTCTTAGTCAGCTTAAAAATGGAAAAGCCTCTGGAGAGGACGCTATTACAACTGAGCTTCTGAAGTCTGGCGGTAAACCTGTAATGAAGGAGCTCCAGAACATATTTAATGCTGTCCTCTTTGACGGCATTAAATATGCCGGACTCCGGAGACGTGGAGTAGGAGTGTTGTCGTGTTGTTCTTCAAAAAGGGCGATAAAACCCTCCTAAAGAACTACCGACCCATTTCACACTTGAGCCACGTCTACAAGCTGTTTTCAAGAATCATCGCGAACCGTCTTGCGAGAAGACTCGATGAGTTTCAGCCACCGGAGCAGGTCGGCTTTCGATCGGGTTACGGCACCATTGACCACATTCACACAGTCCAGCAGATTATACAGAAGGCCGAAGAGTATAAACGGCCCCTGTGCTTAGCGTTTTTAGACTATGAAAAGGCCTTTGACACATTCGAGACCTGGTCTGTTCTGGAATCTTTGCAGTGATGCCAAGTCGACTGGCGATACATCCAAGTGTTCAGAGGTCTGTACAACGCCGCTACTATGGCCGTCCAAATCCAGAACCGGCAGTCTGTGCCTATCCCCATACATCTTGGTGTGAGACAAGGGAATGTGATTTCTCCCAAATTGTTCAAAAATGCAATGGAGGAATGTTCAAGACACTGGACTGGAAGGGGTACGGCATTAACATAAACGGCGAGTACCTTTCACACTTGCGATTTGCAGACATCGTCATCGTGGCGGAAACGCTGCAAGATCTGCAACATATGCTGAGTGGCCTAGCTGATTCTTCCCAACGAATTAGTCTCCGGATGAACTGGTAACCAAGCTTTTGTTCAATGAACACGTAAATCTGGAGCCAAATGCAGTTCAAGGCAATATTTTCGAAGTTGTTAAGGAGTATGGTTACCTCGGGAAAACCATGCAGTTAGGTAAAAACAACTTCGAGAAAGAGGCCAATAGAAGAATACAGCTGGGCTGGGCAGCGTATGGGAACTACGTCGAGTCTTCACATCGCCAATCCTACAAGTAATTCTAAAGACGAGTGTTAAATCAGTGCGTCCTACCCGTGATGACATATCCCACCGAATGCATGCTGAAGTGGCAGTGGGCCGGACATAATATGATAACCGATGGAGCATACGAGTTCTTGAGTGGAGACCGCGGATCAGTAAACGTAGGACGTCCTCAGACTCGGTGGAGCGATGATCTTCGCAGGGCGACTGGCAAGAGCTGGATGAGAGTAGTCGAGGAGCATGCTCAGTGGCGTCCAATAGGAGAGGCCTATATCCAGCAGTGGACAAGCGTAGGCCGATGATGATGATAAGTTACTACCCGTCCCAGGTCAATTTCAGTTTGCTAAGTTTATCTGTAACTCTCAGAGTAGGAACGACTAAAATGCCTACCACATTTTCCTTAGCAACGTGACTTTAGCTACGCTACAAAATTCGGCTTTGTTGTTTAGTCGCGCTAATTTCTTCGTTCGATAACTAATTTTTCTAACCCACGGACAAACTCGACGACGACCAACCGGTCAGTGGAGAAAATCGGAAAAAAACTGTGTTTTCTCCGCGGTACTATGATTCTACCCAACGGAGCAGCACAGGTGAACTGCGCTGACCGTTCGAAGGGCAAAACTGCGGCGTGAATCAAATTTATTGTTTTCTTCAGTTAAGATGCGGCTGGCGGCCAGGCCACATAGCCTGCACGGTACTGCGACGCATGCAGAAGCAGGCCTGCGCGAAGTCGGCTTGCTGTTCGAGCCCGTGCGGACCTTGTGGCTCTTGCGGCGCCTGCGAGACCTGTGGCAGTTGCGGGGCCTGCGGCCCTCCCTGTGGACCATCACCCTGCAAGCCCAGCCCCACCTGTGCTGTCACCTGCGGAACGCCCTGCCCCCCAAAACCCTGCCCACCGAAACCATGTTGCCCACCGAAACCAGGTTGTCCTCCAAATTCATGCCCCCCTATCAAATGCTGCCCTGTAGCCATCTGGCCGCCCAACAGCGACAGACCACCCGTTTGCAGCCTCCCCTTGATAAGGATTATAAGACATAAAGGCGAATACTCAATATGCACTAAACCTTCCAATATCAGCAACGCCCCGTCCGGCCCGAACCCACTGAAGTATCTGATGAATACCGACGATAAGGAGCCGGCTCAAGCGAGGTACAGCATCGAAGCGAGGTTCAACGACTATCAGTTTGACTACACAAGTTCAAAGGCTTCGTTCATTTTGGACTTCTCGCCACCTGATAAATGCTGTCCGCCACCGACCTGTAAGTCCAGGAGCAAGAGTATTTGTTGTATGGTTTGCCAGAGCAACATATGGCCGCCTGCGGTGTCTAAACAGGATACCGAATCGCAGTGCTCCAGTAGTTAAATTGTCTACTAATATACACAGAGTTAACTTTGAAATATAACTTAAGATATTTACTAATATATTGTGTTTCTTTTGGGTTCAGCTCAGTTATACCTATGTACTATACGTGTTGTTGAAATAACGCAGCCTAGAAATTCTTATTTATAAAAAGTCGATTGCACTAAAATCTAAGAGATTAGAGACGGAATTAAAGCCGGTTCCTGCAAGGTCCATTGTAAGAATGTATTAGTGGAATCAACTTTGTCAAAATAAGATTGTTACTATCGATAACTAAAACACTATAGTTAAGCAAGTTTATTTTTTATTTTTTTAACTGACTTCGGCAGAGCCAAAAGGCATTGTTATGACATAAGTAGTCTATTTATGACATAAATACATTGTATGATGTATGTTTGTACTTATAGATACCACATTTGTTGACTGAGATGACAATTGATTCTTTATTATCCCGCTAACATTTTATACGAACAAAATGTATAAGACAGATTTTTTTTTTGTTTTTGCTATTATTTCGAGATGGATATCAAATTAAAGATGAGAAAAGGTTGATTTTGATTTTTCAATATTTATGAATACTACATACTAATAGATGCATCATCTATTACACGATTCCTTTAACACTTCCTAAACACCGCATAAACAAATCTGTGGTAGACTTTCAAGGAAAATGCTTTACTGCAGAATATTTATACTGTGTTTATAGAGTGTTTTAAGGGAATCAAGTTATTATAACACCGTTTAATTTTTGCCTGTAGATACAGACAATAATAAAAGATCTTCACCTTAATTTTTTTACTTCAATCACTTTCTTATAGACCGCATTGAGTTCCAAGATTGTATGAATTTGCTAATAATCAACTTCCAATAGAAGGTGTTGTAATCCTAGCCTTTTGCGATGCCTCCTGCGCCTGACTAAGATACAATTAGGTACGCCTGATAACAAATGCACTCACAGGTCACGGTCACTAAAATATACATCTCTTCACGATAGGTGTTACAAACAGCCCATTATGCAGGGACGCGAAAGAAACAGCCGCCCATGTGCTGGTGGAATGCGCGGGGGTGGCAAGATAACGAGCGACTGTTTCGGAAACCCGGGAACACTTCGGGAGGCCTGCGGGGACATTCGAAAGCTGCTGGCATTCCTAGGAAAGTTGAGGTGGCAGGAATTAATGTAATTTCCAATACGCAAAACAGGCTCACTAGTAGACGAATTGCCTAAACCAATATCGCCACCAATACCCAAGTGCTATCTATACCTACTAAAGAAACATTTTAACCGATACCTACCTTCTAAACAAACATTGTGGATAGAGATCACCGAAAATCAGGTTACTTGAAACAGCTGATTAGTCAAACTAAAAGTTTATTGCCAACATTCATAGAGCAATTATACTAGGGTAAACAATAAAATAAATTACAATTTGTCTGGAGCTATTTGAGACTCAACTACTAGCTAGGGTTACCGGCCTTTTGTTGTAGGGCTAGCATATTTTCATTGGCAACCATCTGGAACTCGTGGAACCTTTGTGACACTCGCTGGTTTGTTCGTAGGTACTTCTCCATGCAGTTCAGTATACATTTGTCCTAAAATGAGAAAGAAATGGTTTTAAGCTCACAGTGCAATTTCCAGCAATAAAGAATCATTAATAAATTATTTTGATTGATTTTTGCATTGCATTGCCATAACCATTATTAGGGTTTATCTAAAAGACTGTAATAGTTAAAACACATCAAATGCTTAGGCGAATCCCAGCATATACCTATCACTTAGATTTCTAAGTACATACATTTGTTAATTCATAATAGCACTTCGTCTCGCTAAAGGTAATGAAAATAAAGTCATAAAATATTTAATTGGCTCTGCACAAACTATATTCCCAATGTCTTTTCCGTGGACTATGGCAACTAAGCTGAGAGGTCCTAGACAAGCCTAATATGTCCCAGGCATTACAGCATCTAAGTGGTTCTCAGACATAGATGTAAGAGGAGTGTTTTTTTCCCAAGTCATGTACTCATTAGTTGGATGCAGTATTGATTGTCTGTCCTCTGAAATATTAATGAGGCAGACTATACCCTGAAAAATGATAATAAATTCATTAATTGTGTAGGGGCCAAGTAAACCTACTCCATCAAATATTTGGGTATTTACACTTCCTCTATCTATTTATTTATTAAACCCAACAACCTTGTCACAGATCTGTTCCCAAGTTCGTATAGATTAATAGAGACGGCCAACAAATGTTAGGCGCGGAGCCCACTGATCTGGCACTTGACAGGCTATAGCACACCATTTCGACGCCCCTACTCCCTGAAAAATCTGTCAAAACATGAATGAGTGCTGTTGTTTATTTTGTACCTGCGAAAAAAGTAGGAGCTGATTTATAATGCTCTCATCTCAGAGATTATGTTTGAGAGTGCATTTCAAGATGCTATTTAAAGCAAAAGAGCCTAATTGTACTGGTACAAAATACCAAAATAGGATTCCCACTGGAGGAAAGCCTCCCCATAGATACTGGAATTGTTCAAATGACCTCTATCGGGTTACCTGGTTGTCTTGTGTGGAATTTATTATCGCTTGATAGGGGTGGGCTATAAAAAGGTAACATTATAATTAGATAAAAGGGTGAATATTGGGGGGTTATTTGGCTTATGCACAAACCTCTAAGAATTTTTTTTTCCCGAAAGGCGAATTTATTTACGACTAAAACAAAATACAAGACTTGCTGTAAACGGAAGGTGCGACTGTCCATTTTGACGGCTAGTGGCGAAGTTGATTTCAATAAAATGTGTGAAACGGAACGCAACGTGTGCCGAGTGCCGACGCGTCGGCAGAGTGGCAGACATGTGGCAGATTTTGTTTGTCATTCCGTTTCGCCCGTAGTTCTCTGTTGTTATTTCTATGCTTTTACGACGACTGCCTGATTTTCGTCTGTTTGTGGATTGTATGCACATTGGACTTTGGCTTGCTTACTGGACTTGATTAGATAGGTACTTATTTTGTTGGCCTGTGGCTTGTTTTTCGGGCTCCCTCATCATGGAACCGGTAGCGGGGCCGTCTTCGGCGCCTGATTTCCAGCCTCCCGATAACTATTATGACGACGGCGATTTCGTACACCGCACGTCAGCGAGATTCTTTCAATGTGGAACCTCTTGGATCTCATACAAAATTTGGGAATATGCATGGAGACGCAATATAATAAAATTTAAAATAGATCTATTGCAAGAAATAATGACAGCAATTAAACATATTTATAAAGTTTAAAAAAATGCTTTTTATTCCTACTTTCCTACACATTGACTTCAAAGCCTAAAAACAACCCAGCGCAGTTAGGTTCAATGGGTTACTATACTCAGTCAGCGCACCCTCCTTCCATGCAGTGGTTGTGGTTACCTCCCTAGTGTATATGAAAAGCCAGAGGCGTCGAGGGAGGGCAGCCCCCGGCGGCTGTATCGAAGCGCAGGCACCCATAGGAGGTGAGCATGGGTGCCTGTGCTTTGTTATGCAAGGGTGAAGGGGCTGCACAACCCGCAGCGCCGGAGCACTTGCAGAAGTCACTTGGTACCATTATTAGGTGTGTAGTGTAGCATAATCAAGTGTCTAAAATGTGAGGTTATGTGGTGACCAAAACCATTTATACTATGTTTCTGGACGAGGGGGGAGAATACAGGGGACTCCCCCCACCATCCTCTTTAACCGTCCCATAATGTTACCTTTCTATAATTTACCCCGCATCGCGGCGCGGCGTTCCAGGGTGCACTTTGGGACGTCTAACCTAAGATAATTGATGATTGACTAAACAAACCTCTGCAGCCCGCAGAGTTCTTGAGGTGAAATCGTGGACGCAATCGTTGAAGCACAACTCTGATAGTTTGTTGTAATGTACTAGAAAGTCTTTGAACTGTAACAAAATAGAATTCATTCAGGAAACTCTTATGATGTCTGAAAAAACTATTTTTGTTTCTGATAGTTTACACGACATACGAAGGTAAAGTACTAATAATTTGTTAAATGAGAATATAAGATAATTAAGAGGTATTTGATTGAAATCGGCAATTTCTAGAAAATCAGAGGCCAAACATTATATGAAATTCTTACCGTCTTGATTTGATCAGCTTCACTCATCATTTCTTGCGAAGACGCCATGTCGACAAGCTGTTTAATCTTGAGTTTGGTATGAGGTCAAGAAACTAGTGCACTTTATTTATTATTTTCACAAAAAAACTGAAATAATCAATCAGACCCCATCTTTTCAGGTTAAAACAAATGAATGATGAATTGATGAATAGTGTAGTGTTGCAGTATTGCTCAGTGTTGCCAACTGTTTAGTAGCTAGACATCTTACAAAATGTTGCTAGAATGCCAGTTTTGTTTACCGCAAAAAGTTGCTAGAAGTAGCTAAATGTTACAGTAGTTTGGTAGATCAAAATAAAATTACAAATTCTGATAATCACATTTATTTTCATTGAATTTAACAACACCGTTGAAAATGTAACTAAAAACAAATTAAAAATTATTATAAAGAAGATGTTGATGGCGGTGGATCAGAATCTTTCATTAATTTGAAATATTTTTCGGTTGTACCCATTTTAGGAAGTATAGGTATCTTCGGGCAAAACACTGTCATAACAGCATTTGCCACTTTTGTTAAGGTAGTCTCTAATGCAGAGGATGGAGTTCGCATGTCTCATCATGAGGAAATGAAATGTTGCTAGAAAAAGGTAGCTGAAAATTTTAGCTACTAGTTTTATTAAGTTGTAGCTGTTTGACACCAAAAAATTGCTAGATTTGTTGGAGGCGCGGGGAATCTAAAGTATTCTGTTCTAATTATTGGGATATTCAGTAAAAAGATGTTGTCTGTTGAAGTGTTTATAATCAAGTAAGTGGTAACTAAGGAGAAAAGAATATGTACATAAATAAAAAAATTAAACACACAGAACACGTCAGTATATAAAGAGTTTAACTTAAAACTAGGTAGTCTACAATAACGAGATTAGTATTCACTATCTACAACAGTCGCCCTTAATCGAAATTATCGTAGACTAAATAAAAATTAAGTTACTAAACCTAAACTGACTGTACACTTATTTTGTGCTGCAGGCCCTAGTGGCTTTGTTAGCACATCAGCAGGCATATCACAACTTGTAATATAGTCTAAAGTTACAATATTGGTAGATACTTTCTCTCTAATAATTATTTGTTACCTTGTATTTTTCGTCAAACTGTAAGGAAGAGAAAAAAAACTAACTTTCAATTAAATCACACACACTATTTTATTTTAATTTGGTTCTGCTACTGTTATTATTAATCTTATTGTGTACCTACCAATAGGAATAATATTCTGTAAAACTAAGTAACAGATGAAATAAACTTTTATGAAGCTTAGCTAGACCATCATCGGCACTTATATTAAAAAAGGTATATAAGTACACCATAGAGTCATTTCATCTAGTTATACTAATTAATAGTAATTAGACATATTAATTGCAATCATTAACTAGTGTAACTTTTTATTTTATTAGATGCAGTAAAATGACGTTTCAAAATGTCATTCCGTAAAATAATGTTCCTACAAAAGGTAAGTAATTTGTTGGAAATAAGTTTTGATTCGGTCGGCCACAGAATAATATGTGTCTAAACGCATGTCATGTCAAAGCGTGAAACTGGCAGAAATAGTCGCCATCGGCTGATTGCCATTACACAAAATTCAATTGAAAATAATGTTCACAGCCTAATCTCAATAGGGATGTGATTCAGTTCACATAAAAGGCTGTATAAACGTTGATCCTTTTACACATTGTAAGGTAGTAGATAAAGGTGAAGGGTTCTTGATGAAATAAAAGTTATTATGAACTGTATAACTTCGGATTCGTTTTATTGTAAAACAGAGTATAATTTACAAAATGTTCTCGTCAGTCGGAGGTAAAAAGTAGAGTGAATCAAAATCGCAAAATAATAATGGGTGATGTAATTTTGAATTTGAGTTTGAAATGATAGGCCAAAATGAACAAACAATAATAAGACGTATAAAATGCAAGACGTGAAAACTTTATTCCAAGAAGGAATCAACAAAGTGACACCGGCTAAGTGGAGTGACTGTGTGTCCCACACTATAAAAGAGGAAGACAAAATGTGCCACCTCGATCACATTATAGATGAAATGACAGACAGATTTGTCATTAGTGTGACCGAAAGCGACAGCGAAAGTGGTTCCGAAAAAGATTGATTAAATAACATTATTATGACATTTTTGTTTCATTTTGAATGTACGTCCCTATACTTCCACTGAAAAAGATAAATTCTTTACTATAGTAACAATAACAGAATAAAGAAATACATTATAACTTAATATTAAATCTCTAAAACCAAACCAAACTGATCATTCATTATTGAATGATTCACTTACTCACTTAGCTACATCCCTATTTATTTATGATTCAAAGAGTGGCAACTGGCAACCCACAAAACGTCATTTTACTGCATCTAATAAAAAGTTACCTACGCATTCGCAAAATCGCATTTGGGAAAGCGCGGGAAACCTTAAAGTTGGTGGGCGTATTTTTTTGGTGAAAATTTGTAATAAATATTTTAGCATAGGTTTTTAGGATCAGTTGTATATATTTCAGTAAAATTATTCTAGTATAGCATATATTTATTAAATTTATACATAGCTCCTTCATTACTGGTAAGTTTTTCATATTCTATTGTTCAGGCCCATGGAGGAACCACCCGATCCAGGGGGCACAGTCCTCCGGTCGGTTTTAACATAACTGTACAGAACGAATCTACTGGAATGGATACTGATGGTTCCATCAGGTCTGAAAAAAAAAGCGGTCTAGGGTGCAGCGCAAGGTCTGCAGACACTGCAATTAGAGAAGGAAGCAACACAAGCACGGTTCCGATACTCTTAATGTATGCGGCTACGACAGTGATGACTCAAGTAAAAAACCCGTTGCTGATGTGAATATAGCAAAAACTCAGGATACCTCGTCCTGTATGGACGCAGTGTCCTCTGTGTCGTGTCCGTCCTTACCCGCGATTCCGCCCCAACAGTCTTCATAGGTTGGCAGAACTCTTTAAGAATCCGCAGATGTGTCCCCGTTCGTAATTCACATTCAGAAAAATTCAACAGAAGCTTCACCCTTACCCACACTCCACCCTGTCTCTTTTGGCCAATACCTAAAGAGACGTGGCTATAAAAATATAATTAATGGCAGCGTCAGACGCTTAAGTAGGAGCAAGCTTAGTCTTTCCTTTTCAGATTATAATGATGCCAATTCATTCATTGAAGACTCAGATTTAACAAAAAACAATTTCAAGGCTTTTATACCCACCTTTAGCTTGACGAGGATGGGCATTGTTCGAGGAGTTCCCTCAGAGTGGACACCCGAAGAAGTCCAAGAGAGTATATCTGTACCTATTGGTAGTGGAAAGGTTATTAAAGTGAGACGTTTCAACTATAAAGTGCATGGTCCAGTACCTACATGGAAGCCTTCTCAGACAGTTGTTCTAACATTTGATGGACAAGTTTTGCCTAAACGGGTTTTTCTTTGTTATAATGCTCTCCCCGTTGAACTATACACATACCCAACAATCCAATGTTATAACTGTTGTCGCTTTGGACATACAAAAACTAAATGCAACTCGATACCTAGGTGCTACAAATTTACTAAAGATCACTCTGGTGAATCTTGCGATGTAGAGGTCAGCAATGCTTCATGCATTTCCTGCAAAGGAAATCATTTTGCCACCAATAAGTCTTGCCCTGAATATGATAGGCAGTCCAGGGTAAAACTTTATATGGCCCAGAACTGCGTATCATACTCTGAGGCCATAAGAATGCATCCGCCTGTCAGCAAATCCTACAGTGATGTCCTAATTTCTGCCCCTACCACCAGCTTTTCAACTCGGCCTGTGCCATCTTCACTTCCTTCTGAACAATCCCCAAAATCACACAAAAAAACAGTTTTTCGTAAACCCTCAATTCCAAAAACAAGTAAGGGATATGATCGAGCTACCCATCGATTCTTTACTGCTGAGTATGATCCCCCGTCTCCTCCTAACGGCTGTGCCCTTCAAGAGAAAATCAAAGATACTAAGGAGAATAATGAAAACATCTTGGAGCTAATCTCAGCTTTAATACAAGCACTAACATCTTCCTTTTCCAATAATAGTAATTCTGTACCGTCCAACGCCGCCTCTATTATTCAGCTTTTTAAATCAATTTCCAACAATGGCCAGTTTAGGCAAAATCCTACAATAGAATTGCCGCAGCATAACTAGCAAAAAATCTGATTTTATTCATCTTTGTAATAAACATAGTCCTTCCATAGTTTCCCTTTCAGAAACTTGGTTGAAGCCAGGTATCTCTTTTAAAATATCTGGGTTCTCTTGTCTTAGAGAAGACCGAGATGATGGGTATGGTGGGGTGGCTATACTCATCAATAAGTCTTTCTCATTTTCATATTTTCCGCTCCCTTCACACAGCAATGACATTTCGGTTGTTGCTGCTGTTGTAAATAACATATGTATAGTTTCTGTATATTTTTCTCGTCCATCTGTAAATATTTTATCTGAAATTGATAACATTATTTCTATTCTCCCTAAGCCTTTTTTGGTGATGGGGGATTTTAATTGCCAACATCAGGCATGGGGCAGCTCTGTAAGTTCTTATTATGGGGATCAACTACTAGATATTATTCAATCACATAATCTTTGCATTTTAAATACTTGTTTACCAACTCGACATACTAAGCCTAATGAGGAAATTAGTGCTCCTGATTTATCTATATGTACTCCTGATCTTGCACTAGTTTTAGAATGGTATCCTCTGTCTTCATCATATCATTTTCCGTTAGTTGTTTCCTTCCCAAGTAGTAAACCTCATAAATCAACATTTAAACCCCGTATTAAGCATAGATTAAGTAATGCAGACTGGAGTTCCTTTAGGGACTGTGTTGAGTTAAAAATCAATAATAGTGAATCCCTAGGTGTCACAGATGCAGAGCTGTTTGCTAAGTTTTTGATAGATGCTGCCTGCAGATGAGACTTTTCCTTTGAAAAATGATTCATCTGGTAAAATCCCTTCTCCTCCTTGGTGGTATGTAGAGTGCTCTGAGGTTGTAAAAAAGAGAAAGGAAGCTGAAAGGATGTATTGTGATCAAATGACTCCAGAGAATTTCGACAGTTATTTAGAAGTTTCCCGGAAAACTAAAAAACTTTTAAAACAAAAAAAATATGAAGGTTGGCAAAAATTTTGTAGTTCCATCTCACCAAATACTGCACCATCTGCCGATTGGAAAAATATAAGACGTTTTCGATTCGCCTTAAGTGATTCTCACACACCTAAAATGTCCCTTTCCCTAGCTGATCAATTTATGGACCACCTAGCTCCTCCCTCTGTTCCAGAACAAACATCCATTTCTCCTATTTGCCATAATGAGCATAAGCAGTCTGTTTTAAACTCTCCTTTCTCCTTAGAGGAATTAAAAGAGATCCTCTCTCATGTTAGGGACTCTGCCCCAGGAGAAGATGGTATTCCTTATTCTTTTATTGTTAATCTTAGTGATTCTACTCTACTAACTTACCTAGAATTAATTAATTCAATTTTAGTGTCAGGTGTTATTCCTCTCTCCTGGAAATCCCAAACCATCATTCCAATTTTAAAATCCAGTAAGCCTTCTGCTGACCCTACTTCTTACAGACCCATTGCCCTATCTTCTGTTTTAGTTAAAATTGCTGAATATCTAGTTAAAATTCGTCTTGAGTGGTTCATTGAGAGCAACAATCTTTTATCTCCTTCCCAGTATGGTTTTAGAAAGGGCAGGGGTACTATGGACAGCTTAAGTGTTTTTACCTCTGACATCCGTATAGCTTTTTCAAATAATAATTCAGTCCTTGCAGCGTTTCTTGATATTCGTGCTGCCTATGACAGTGTTCTTGTGTCTGTCCTGAAACAAAAACTTCAGTTATTATCCACAATTTGCTTTTAAATTTTATTGTAAATATACTTTCAGAAAGGTCAATTAATGTGTATATTTCGATTAGATTAGTTTCGAGAGGTCTCTCTCAAGGTCGGTTCTTTCTCCCTTATTGTATAATATTTATACATACGATTTAGATTCTGCCCTTGGTAGCTCTATAGAAGTCTTGCAATATGCAGATGACCTGCTTCTTTATATAACGGGTAACTCAATAGACTCTATGTGCTCATCTCTCACTATCTCACTGTCAGTGCTTCAGAAATGGCTATCTACTAATGGTCTGGATCTGTCTGTCAGTAAGAGTGCTGTAGTCTTGTTTTCAAGAATGAGAAAGCAACCAGACATTTGTGTTGAATATAATTCATCTCCTATTCCAGTAAAAACTCAAGTTAAATTCTTAGGGGTTATTTTAGATTGTCAACTTACTGGACTCCCACACTGTGAATACATTGCTGCCAAGTGTGACCGCTTGTTAAATATTATCAGGTGCCTTTCAGGGGTTTGGTGGGGTGCTCATCCTTCTTCATTGAGGTTGCTCTATAATGCTTTAATAAGAAGTGTTCTGGATTACGGAACCTTCTTGTTGGAGCCTGGTAGTGCAGCTGGTTTCAAGAAATTGGATGTTGTGCAGTCCAAGGCTTTGAGAATTATCTCAGGAGCTATGAAATCTAGTCCAATTAATTGTCTACAAGTAGAGTGTGGAGAGCCTCTTCTTAGGTTAAGACGTCAATATCTATCTGATAGATTTCTAAGTCGCTGCTTACAGCTTTCTAATCATCCGTTGTTGGGTAAATTACAACTTCTTTCAGAGTTACTGACAACGTCCAAGTATTGGTCTCACAGGGGTTATCCGTGTCTTGTCAAGAGTTTTCTGAAATTCAACTCTATTGAAGCTCCATGCCATAACTCCAAATTTCTTCCTATTTTCCATAGCCCTTACAACTCTTTAGTGCACGTCCCAAACGTCAGTCTTAATTTAGGAATTTCTAAACGTGACGTCTGTCAAAACGCTGAGCTTAATAACCTTTTAGACAACCAATTCCAGGGGTGGCATACCATTTTTACTGATGCCTCAAAACACCTAGACAGTTGTGTAGGTGTGGGTGTTCTTCATGCACAATATACTATAGTTCAAAAAATTAAACTTCCTCCTGAATCTTCAGTATATTCTGGTGAATGCTTTGGGCTCCTAAAAGCGATAGAATATATTTTATTAATGGGTCTTAAGAATACTTTAGTTCTGACAGATTCACTAAGCTCCCTTCAGACCTTAATTAAATCCATTTTTCTCTGTAATTCACCCAACCATTTTTGATATTCGCAATTTGCTATTTAAATGCATGGAGAAAGGCCTTGTTGTACAATTTGGGTGGATCCCTTCTCACTGCGGCATAATCGGTAATGAAAAGGCTGATGAACTTGCGAATTCTGCGGTGGAGTGTGGAGAACTATTCCCATATAAAAACTACTATAAGGACCTTGCCACTCTTCCCAGGGTTTATCTCCAGGCTTCCTGGGAGACCTGGATAGAGAACCTTTCAAAAGGCATTCATTACCGCAGAATCCAACCCATTATTTCGCCAAAGCTATGGTTCTGTAGTGCCGATGCCAAGTTTAGCAAAAAGATTATTTCAACTTTGATACGAATGCGTCTGGGCCACACTTCAACTCCGGCCCACCTTGCTAGACTTGGCATTGTGCAAAGTCCTGCCTGTATCTGTGGAGCTGAGCTAGAAGATATTAATCACTTACTATTTTCCTGTTCTGATTGTGATCATTCCTTCTTTTTTGCTTCCCTGACCTCCCTAGGTGTTCCTTTTCCTTCCTCTGTATCCTGCCTCTTATTTAGTTATAATGTAAATATTTATAAATGTATAGCAACATTTTTAAGTGAAAACGATATTAAAATTTAGTCTTCTTTGTACCTTATTTTAAATACTTTTATTTTAGTTTCATCATCAACCCATTATGTCCCCACCGAGGGGCACGGGTCTCTTCCCTGAGGAAGGTATAGGCCATACTCCACCACGGGGGCCAAGTCCGGATTGGTGGAGGCTTGTAGACTAGTGGCTCGTCTACTGTCAGAAGTTGTCAAGCCGCCCTAAGGCCTCTGACTTGGCTTAACGACTGCCATCTATCGACGGCAGCCGGCACCAACAACTTAACGTGCCTTACAAAGCACGGAACCGCTCGGAAAAATGCCACTAGCGTTAGGCATAGACGGCGACCCATCCATGCACTGAACGCGCCCTGTGTTGCTTAACCTTCGTGATCGTTTAAGATCACTCAGGCAGCCGGGGCTACGAGCGATTATAGTTTGTCTTTTATATATTTTTTCATTTTAATTCCTAATATTATTAACAGCTGACTGTTTTTCCAAATTCCGTTCCTTTTTCCTTAAAATTTTCAATTAAGTTCCGTTTCCCTACCTTTATCCTAAAAGTCCTTCAATAACTTGACACTGTCGTAGGCACAAACCGTGCAGAGTCAATAATCCAAAAAAAAAAAATCGCATTTGTCAGCCAGGGTGACAAAAGTGGTATGGTAGCATACTAGCAGACCAGGGTTGCCATCCGTACGAGGTTTCTCGTACAAATACGAGATTTAGAGGTGCCAGTACGAGGTACGAGCTCACATCCATCCTCGTACGATATTGTACGAGATTCATTGATACAAACTTTAATTTAATGCCCGGATGCAGATCATATTTTGGAACGCACCTTAATCGGAAACGAGATACACTGCTGCTTTCACTGAGAGTAATAAGCAGCATTGTACTTCATTTTCCAGCAATCGTTCGCTGTCACGTGGTGATTCCCCCTATGATAAACTTTGCAAATTTAAAGATTTAAGTTGGTAGCAATGAGTATGTGTATATTCAAATTATTACTCATTCAAAGCAAGCTACTTTGCTTTGCCGTTGGTTGGTTTGGTTTATTTACGATCAAAAGTTGTGAACAAAATGGAAACAAATGAGTGACAGTAGTGACGATAAATAGTGGTTAAAGTGGGTGGATGGACAGTGAAAAACTAAGGTGATACCAAAAACTTTCATCGTGCACAGACTTTCAGGGAAGCTTGGCTGAAAGATCCAATGTTCCATGATGATGCATAAACTTTGAGGTGTAATGGTAGGTATGTACGAGGTTGTGTTGCCAAAGTACGAGATTTTCGACTATGTCTGTACGAGGGCAAGTCGTCGGCGTCTGGCAACCCTGTAGCAGACTAGCACTAGCACAGCACTAGCAGTCGTCCGTCATTAACGTTAGCGATGTGTTAAGTGTCAAACGTGTTGTTTTGACAGGAGCGTCGATTTATTGCCCAAATATTATTTAGTTTTTTAGTGAAATGAACGAAAATGAAGACGAAATTACCACATTTTGTGATTCTGCGGTAAACTCTTCATATTAGAAACATATAGTTTAATACATTCTGTGATTTTTTTTTACCATGTTTTCACATCACACTGGAACCACTTTACAGGCGTCTTTGGTGGAAGGATGCCGTTTACCAGTCCGAATGCAAGGAGGACACGACTGGCCTTTAGCGGAGATTATAAGTGTTAAAGAAATTCGCGGCCAGAGGGGTTATTATGTACATTATGTTGACTGTAAGTTATTTTGGTATATTGTTTAGAACGTTTCTCAATACAAATTACACCTTTACGCGCGCTTTCCCACTCAAAACAAGTGTGAAATAGCTCTAATAATACACAATAGTTGTCCTTATAAAATTTTGAAGCTTTCAACTATTTGCAAAGTGCTTAAACTCAAATTAAGATATAAATAAACTCAAAGAGATGTTAGCACATCGGCTCACAATTCCAATATAATTTCAGTCAACAAGCGTTTGGACGAGTGGGTCGGTGAGTCATGGCTGGACACCCGCAAAGTGCAGTTTCCTCGGCGGGATGGAGCACCTACTACAGGGACCACCACCCCGAAGAAAACCCACATAGGTTCAGGAGGTGGCATTATGCCTGTTATTATTAGTACGTGTTTTATTTTTGCTATCGTAGTTATGTGCAAGGTTGTGGCACCTGTTGACATTTTCATCCTTTGTATACAGATAATGGCTTTGTCAGTTTTATATACCTCGGTCAATACCAGTTGCTATCCAAACACTTGTCTATTTTGTTGCCATTTGAACAATTTTAACATTATGCAATGATTTCCATTGCCTTCGAGTTTTTCATCCAATGAGCAATAATAATAACTGCCTATATATCATCTGCCACACCTATTATCGCACATTGTAGTATTCAAAAAAGAAATCCCTGAATCTTGCTGTCTGTGGGTATGTGCATTTGTGCATATTGTCGCTTAGCAAACAACACCGCACAAGTAATTTTTCCCTACTTTACAGGAGAGTAAACAGTTTCTGATCTGTTCCATAGAAAAAACATTCACAAACATTTTTTAATAACAGAAGCCGATTCCTCTGAATGCTTGAATCTTATATTTTGATCGATTCACACTTAAAATCTGCACCCAATGGCATTCAAATGTCAAAACCATCAAATATCCACTTGAGCGATGTTGTTTGCTAAGCAATGATATTTAGACTGTAATGTTAAGAGGTGCCATTACTAATTGGTTGATGCTTAGTAATCTATACACAGTAAATTATTTTTGCTATGGTTAGGTAACACTCAAGATTGTAATGGACAATGTTTAGCTTGCTTTGTAACTAAAAACATTCTCTTGGGGCCGGTTTCTGAATTGAGAATTTCACTCAGTAAATACTTAAGTAATGTTCTGTCCCATTCTTTTCTGAGAAATTCGAATAGACAACACTACAGTTAACATTTACTTAGTGAAATTCTCAATTCAGAAACTATGTGAGCCTTAGGCTGGAGCTGGATAAATTTTATAATTGACAATAGTAAATTGTCTATTTATGTGTTTATTCTTGGATACAATTTCTATATTTACTTACTTATAGGCTGACTTGGTGCAAGCTTTTCTTAGATCACTTAGTATTTGAATTTTTTTATGACTCGGTATACTCACACATAGTTATACATTTAATAGGGCTAACCGTTGGAAATTAAGGTAATCAAGTCAATTTAATAAATCATTGTTATTAGGCCCGTGAAATGTATAACTAACTTAGTATTTATTATAGAGATGATGTAAGCACTGTGAATGGATTAGGTGGCTTTTTGACAAGTTGTTTATAGCGATGATAATGCTAGAATCAAAGAAAATGTGTGGTTTCTTGTAGTGGTGTAATATCATTACCTTTATTTTTTTTCACTAAAAATGGTTGCCCACCAACTTATGTCTATACATACATACATACATAAACCCACGCCTGTATCCCAGAGGGGTAGGCAGAGACCAGGGACTGCCACTTGCCACGATCCTGACAGATCACTTTCGCTTCCTCAACATTCATTAGTCGTTGCAAGCACGCACGCCGGTTTCGAGTACTTTTTATCTGGCCCTTTGCTAATACATGCTCTATTTGGTCGAAGTATGTCCGCCTGGGATGTCCCTTACCGGCCCTTCCACCCACATTCGGTCAATATATTTGTTTCGTCTATTTTCTGCCTTCATCCTCTCCAGGTGTCACCAAACCAACGCAACATTTCTTTTTAAATTCTAGTCACTACATCCTCTTTCAGTCCACAACGTTCTCTAATCAAACTATTGCGTATTCTGTCATTCAAAGTAACACCAGACTTACTTCTCAAGGACCTCATTTCTACTTACTTCCACTTCCAATAAACAACTCCCGATGAAATTACATGAAGAAATTACGAAAAAATTATTACGCGTGATATGTCACTACACCGCCCCCTGCCCCTGATATTTTATTTTGTGATATTTCATGATTTTTAGCGAACTTCTTCCCCCCTTTCGAGTCTCACGTGATTAATGAATGATGGATGATCTGATATACTCTATTATTTTTCAATGAATTTAATATGTCCAAAAAATGACAAGCCAGTTTGTATATAAGTATGTATGAGTTGGCTAATTGAAACTTAAATAACGTCCTCCATTATGTTGTTTTTGTGCTCCCGTGCTAAGGACAATTTTAAAAACGTATTTAGAGGCTAAGGGCCGGTTTCAGAATTGAGAATTTCACCAACCAAATACTTAAGTAACGTTCTGTCACACTCTTTTCTGAGAAATTCGAAGAGACAGCACTACAGTGAACTATTTACTTAGCGAAATTCTCAATTCAGAAACTGGCCCTAAAAATTCCACCCATGCCGGGACTTGAACCCGCGACCTCTCGTTAGCTCAGTCGGGAGAGCGCTGGCACGGTTAGCTAGAGGTCGCGGGTTCAAGTCTCGGCATGGGTGGAATTTTTAGCCTCTAAATAGGTTTTTAAAACCTCCTCCATACACAAAGATAAGAGGATGCTACCTGCTTGGTTATGGTAATGGTAATGTGTTATTTTTTCTGCAGATGAAACAGTCGGCAACGAAACACAGAAGTTTAATAGAGATGCAAATTCCAATCAGCTTAACAAATTACCGGAAAAGGTTGGCCCTAGTGAGGCACTAAATGGAGCCATCCCTAAAACAAATGTTCTTGGTAAGTCCTATTACTTTTACTGTGTTGTTTATGTTCCGGGGCCTAAGTATTTCTAAACAATAGATACAGTCGAGAGCACCTCAACCTTACCAAAGATAAGGAATCATAGCTGATTAGCTAATTAGCCTGAAGTCGGTTAACTAACTTGTTGAATTTTTTTTTTTTTTTTTTTTGAGTATTTTTTTTTTGAGTATTTATTTGCTAAAGCATGGTAATTACAAATTATGTAGGTGGTAACTTAAAATTATGGCACAAGCATGCTCTACCCGTCAGGGTGCGCAAATATTATTTTTGTTTAAAGAAAAAAAAGTTTGTTGAGCTAAATTACTAGGTAGGTACAAAAATATGTAACATAAATCTTTGCATAGTAATAGCAATAAAAGAAAACAAAAATGCTTAAAATTAAACTGAGATCAATGGACCATTTAAGAAGTCCTTTACACTATAATACATTTTGTCTATGAGAATTGTATATAATACTGTTTTAAATTTTGTGAGAGGTAGCTCCGAAATGTTTTGTGGCAAATGATTGAATAATTTTATTGCCATACAATATGAGTTACGCGAAATAACAATAAGCGACAGTATCCACATTATCAAGTTGTATTCAAGAGCACGACCGCTTCAAAGAAATGCGGTAATGAGGCCCGTTTTTTACTACCTGTAGAAATGCAAAAGTTTAGTGTGACAGGTAGGTAATGGTTTCCTCAAAGAACTTGTTCGCGCATTCGATGGAAGGCGAGCCATAGTAGGTACTTCGTTCGACACGATGCGTGATATACAACGTACCTAATTACTTATAGTCTGCGAAAACAGTAAAATCTGCCTTCCCAAGAACCATTACTAGCTCACTCAAAGCTCCACTTATGAATGAAATACACGATAAGGAATAAATATGTGGCAAGCGAGAGCGCTGGTTGCCTAGTGGGTAGAACATCGGACTCGGAAGCGAGAGACCCAGGTTCGATCCCCAGTGCGGGCATGTACCTATGACTTGGTTTTCTAAGTTATGTACATTTTTGAAGTTAAAGTAGCAATACCACTTGCTAACGGTGAAGGAAAACATCGTGAGGAAACCTGAGTGTCTGAGCTATTCACATACCTCAGCGCTTGAAATCGCCAACCCGCGGTGGGCACGCGTGGTGATTAAGCCCATACTCTCTCCCTGAGAGAAGGCCTGTGCCCTACAGTGGGACGTATTAGGCTGCTTATGTTATGTGTACATACAAATCTAAAACTTCTAGAGACGTCATGGCACGTCATAGAAGTATTAATAATTAAATAAATGACTCTCATGTACATAATCAGAAAAGAAAGTAATTCCCCAACTATTTGCCTTTCACAAAATAGAAAAGAGAGTATTAGACGCTCATCTAGAGCAAATGTAGGTGTGAATGTACAGTGTTACTGGTACATCTTGTCCGGCGTGATAAATGGCAAGCGCATTTTAGTATTTTTGTATTATCTTTGGGCTAAAATTAGGCGCCGGCCATGAACCGATCCTCTACGCTACCTATCGAATGAATGAGCGTCAGATCGCAGTTATCATGGGCACTACTCATTCATAAACGCAGCCCTTCATCTTGGCTTCTCTTTTCCTCTGTGATCTCGGTGGAGTAGGCAGCTTACTACTTGCCGCTATTGTGACAAATCTATTTACCTAACATGGTCCTACCTGGTAAAGGAACACGCGCACATATCTGTATCGAATGAATCGACCGCACTGAAATAATTTCAGTGCGGTCGAGAGAGCCTTCCAAATGTTCAAATTCTGAAATGTCAATTGGCCGGCCTGATTCTTCGCGGGTTGGTGAGCGAGGTTCCACAAGATTTCATACGAGGAACTGTAAACTACATTTCGTTCGGCACCTTAACCGAGGCACTATTCTACAATACTCCAATGCATTGTCCAGCGGAACCACGGCAGCTGATCTCACGGCCGCCTAGCCCGACTCTGGCGCCTGCGCACGAGTCGACGTCACTGGTCAACGGGGGCGCCGTACTCGCCGCGGCTCTGCAGAAGAGGATCAACCGGAAGCGGAAGGCGAATTCTGTAGAGAATGAGGTGAGGACCTCACAATTGCCACCAATGCACAAGAAAATAGCGCCTTCACGTTGTGGGACCTATTGGTCTTTTATTGTGCCTTGGTGGCCGGTACAATAATGCCGATCATCTCTCAAAGCGTCTTTTGGACCGTAAATGCTAAAATAATGCTCCATGAATCAACAGAGGATTCACCGCCACATTGTTTTGGTAAGATGCATTAGGAAATATGGTACTTTTTTTTTAGGGTTCCGTACATCAAGGGTGCCAAACGACACCCTATCACTCCGCCTCCGCTGTCTGCCTGTCTGTCTGTCTGTCTGTCCGTCCGTCCGTCCGTCCGTCCGTCCGTCCGTCCGTCCGTCCGTCCGTCCGTCCGAATTTTAAAGGGCTCTATCTTTGGAACCGTAATAGGTAGCCAGTGGAAATGTTCACAGAATATGTGTTATTACGGCGGATTACCTAACGATTAATAAAATTTAAAAGAATATATTGTAAAAACAGTAATATTTACATACAGGCATCAAACTTGGCGTGATTGTCGGACTTATTATATATTCTAACGACAAATAATACAAAACGGCCAAACGCGAGTACGTAACCCTCGGTGCGCGAGTCCGACTCGCACTAGGCCGGTTTTTTTAGTATCGTGTTTCGGATACAAATCTTTTTTTTATGTAGCCTCCCAAATATAGCTGTCCCACTGCAGAGCAAAGGCCTCCCCTCTTTCAGACCAAGATTTTCGGTCACTTACAACCTCTGACCACTCCGGCAAGAATTTTTCGAGATCAACCCGCCATCGTCTTCTCTGCCCCCCTCCACTTGCGACGACCGCTGCGCGGTATCCACTCGGTGGCAAGTATCGCCCACCTATTCGGGTGCATGAGGCTTACGTGGCCGGCCCAGTTCCACTTTAGTCTGGCGGTCTGAACACTCACATCCGCTGTGCGCATTTTGGAGGTATTCCGGACACGATCTATCATCCAGGACAAATCAATTAAACCACCAGTCATCTATGAACCCGGAAAACATTCCTTCAAACATGCTGTACTTCATGATACACAGATGCTTCTGAAAGAGAAATCTGACACGTCCACGAGATTTCTGAATGACTCCCCAGACAATCTTTTCTTTACGATCAGAAACATCGAGACCCTCGCCATTGCAGCGCACTTCTGTCTATACAGACCACGAATGAAAGAAGTGAAATCTTTATTCACCACTGCAACTCAAACATTTCATCCAGACCACACCGCCCGTCGAGCCGCCGCCGCCCACCCAAGACTCGCTGGACGGGAGCGAAGCCCTACCAAGCGGGGCCGCTACACCGAACGCGGCGCGCCCGCGCCAGTCGGGTAGTCTCGTCGCGCACGGCCATGATGACCTCGTCACTCGCATGAAGAACATAGAGATGATCGAGCTGGGCCGCCACCGGATCCGGCCGTGGTACTTCGCTCCGTATCCGCAGGTTCGTTGTCTATATTGGTATACCCCATCCCGCCCACGATTTCTTTTGATCTTTACCCGAGGAGTTGACAGTAAAAATCCGTGGGTACCAATCAGGGAAATCGTGGGCGGTATCGATATTATATGATCGATATTATAGATCGGCATATTATAGGGGATGGCCGACCATTAATTATAATATGCACACTAAATCATGAAGGATTCCTGACGTTTGGTATCATTCACTTAGTTGAAATAATATCTTATGGGTTCGAACCCATACGACATTATTACAAGTAAGTGAATCCGGATAAACAATCATATTGATGAATTATTGTAAACTAGTTTGACACATATCTTAAGACGATAATCGCCTGAGTTTTGCTCGAAGAACTCGCCAACATCCAACATAATATGTATCGTCGAACTCTTCCAAGCGGCAAAGTGCGTTTCCATGCCTTGGAAACTGATTGATGATATTAAAAAAACTGTGTTGTTTTCATTTACCTACTTGTTTTGCATTAAAATGTCACATTTATATAATGTACACATGTAGTACATTAAAATTCAATTACGAATGGGAGGGCGAGAATCATCAAACGCATAAGTGACTGCAAAAATCGGTCTCCTTTGTCACCAGGAGAATCACATCACCGCTTCATACTGAAATATGAGACATTCTTTTGGTAATTTTTTATTTTATTAATCTATATGTTGTTTCTGGTTAAATCCAGCTCGTCGTTTTGCAGGAAATAGTTCACCTCCCCTGCATTTATATCTGCGAGTTCTGTCTGAAGTATAGGAAGAGTAAAAAGTGCCTGGAAAGACATCTGGTAAGTGGAAACATATTTCTTTCTCAATACTCAATAATTTATTGCATTCCACAAGTATATGCAGATGACATTTAAATATAACATGGAACTTTGTGGACCCTGTAGAGCACGACATTATAATAAAATTATAGGCTTTTTAAAATTAAGCCTTAGTGATTTCAATTCTAGTATTGTAGAGCACTAGGGCAGATGGTGTCCAACTAGCTGTGGTTGTCTGGAAGAAATTACTTTTAGTAATAGGACCGCCAATTGTACTGTACGATATTATTATTTATGTAAGAGTCTTAAGTAATTCCTGGTGTACATACAATAAAGAATATTCTATCTATCTATCTAGTTAATTATCTAGTAATGCCGTACGAAACTTCCATTTTAAATCTTAACTGACTGATAGTGCTAATTCAACGATGGAAGAATCGCCACTTAATCAATATTTATAATACTCTTTGTCACTCTGAGAGAAGGCCCCTACAGTGGGACGTACATGCCATAAGAAAGCTCAAAGTTACTCGGCCATTGGGCGTTTTTTGACATTTTCGTAACCCAACAAATTTAATTGATTTCCCAGCAAAATTGTATGTTGGACCAACCTACTACCCTCACCACAATTACTTGACTGTACTCGCCACTTCAATCTAGCCGTCACCAAGCAATCATTAAATAGTTATCACTTTGACATTGACTACTGCAGAGACATAAATATGAAATAGTTCAAAAAGCGCTGGTAGCGTAGCGGTAAAGCCCGCCTCACATTCCGGAGGCCGGGGGTTCGAATCCCGGTATGAACCAATGACTTTGTTTTCTAAGTTACGTGCATTTGTGAAGTTATAGTAGCAATCTAGCAATACCACTCGCTAACGGTGAAGGAAAACATCGCGAGGAAACCTGTGTGGTTGAGGTGTTCACATATCTCAGCGCTTCAAATTGCCAGTCCGCGGTGGGTACGCGTGGTAATTAAGCCCATACTCTCTCTGAGAGAAGGCCTGTGCGCTGAAGTGGGACGTATTATAAAGGCTTCACAAAAAAAATTACATTTTCAACGGTGACTAAACGACGCGTACGTACATAATATGCGTCGTTTAGTCACATGTATATAAGCCACTATAAGACCCAAATGTTTTCCAGATAAAATGCAAGCTAAAACACCCTCCCGGCAACGAGATCTACCGAAAGGGGAGCATATCATTCTTCGAGATAGACGGCCGGAAGAATAAAAGCTACGCGCAAAACTTGTGCCTCCTGGCCAAGCTGTTCCTTGACCACAAGACCCTGTACTATGATACGGACCCGTTTCTATTTTACGTCATGACTGAATTTGACTCCAGAGGTAATTGCACGCTTTTATTTAACTTCACATGTATGTTTAGATTGTTAAGCTCAATCATGCAAGGCAAATTTGAAGTCATCATCATCATCATCATTCAGCCACAAGAAGTTCACTGCTGGACATAGGCCTCCTCCATGGATTTCCAAAAAGACCGGTTGAAAGCGGCTTGCATCCAGCGTCGGATGAGGTCATGTGGCCATCTTGTGGCTGGTCGTCCTACGCTGCGCTTGCCGATATGTGTTTGAAGTGTAAACTTACAATGTTCAGATTTCGCATGTTTCTTCAGTGCTGATGACATAACTTAGTGCCGGTGTCTGAATTGAGAATTTCACTAAGTAAATACTTGAGTAACGTTCTGTCACGCTCTTTTCTGAGGAATTCGAAGAGACAGCACTACAGTTAATTATTTGCTTAGCGAAATTTTCAATTCAGAAACTGGACCCTAGTGTTTTAATAATAGAAATAACCACATTCAATTATGTCTATGGACCCACTGCACATATATTACTTAAAATGTTGTATATGTCACAGTCATGTTAGGCAATACTAAACCAGACTGATTCTATTCCTGTACCACTTTTTACAAGTCAAAATGTAGCACTTTTGCAGCCAAGACATATATTACTTCATGGTATGCACACGACAAAGAGCACTTTCTATCTCTCTAACCTGTCACAGTTACTAGGTTTATCTACGTATAGTTATATTATATGTAAGTATATTAAATATTATTATTGCTTATTTATGTAGTTATAAATATTTCTCCCTTTATCTCAATTTAAACACCCTATGCTGAGGTTGGCTGGAAGAGATCTCTCTTAGAGATAAGTTCGCCTTTGTTACAATGTTATGTAATATTTTTTAAAATTTATGTTTTGCTGTAAAGAATATAGTAAAACAATACTATCTATCTAGCCCATAAAAGACGCCCACCGTTGGGCATAGGCCTCTTCACAGTCACGCCAACCTCGCCGGTCCCCTATGCATCTTGTCCATTGCCCTCCTGCCGCCTTCTACATGTCATCGACCCATCGGGTAGGGGGCCTACCTACTGAACGACGGCCAGTTCTCGACCACGACTCTGTGACTGCCTTCGTCCATAAAAAAAATACTATTGATCAATAACTGATCCAAAGCGATGCACAAAGCGATGCTGACCATGCACAGAGCTTATAGCTGTGCTTTGGTTCAACCTGCACTGTACACCGTCTGCATGCAACGCAGACTGTCGTAGGTTCGAGGCACATCCGAAGTCATCGGTTTTTATTTCTACCGCAGCAGCACTTTTGTACACCCAAAAACATAAGGGTGTGCCCTATCTATTTGCATTCTTATCTATGGACTACATTAGGCACATGAAATGACGCTTTTCTCAGCCGTAACAGTCACCGAACTCGGTCGAAAGCATTGATGATCATCATCATTGGTCTAAAACATTTTTCAGTTTTGTCCAGTCGCCGGCCGCGACTGGACAAAACTGAAAAAGTCAACTGTTAGGACTATCCACATTACAACGGGCCAGCGAAGCATCGATGCAAACTAAATTAAACCTTATAGACACACGATTCCTTAAAACACTCCTTAGTCTCAGTTTAAATAGTCTGTGGTAAAATGAAAGACGTAACCACAGATCATTCAACTGTATGTGAGGAGTGTTTTTGAGAAATTGTGTTTTAATAAATAATACTGTAGAACTTGAACTTGTTGAATTTGTAAGTAGTTTCTGTGGACAATCAAACATTATTATTATTATTAATTCTTTATTGCACAAAGGCAGCGTACAAAAGGTGGACTTAATAATATTCTATCTATCTATCTATCTAACTTAAAGCCTGGTGACAAAAGCCCGTCACTCCCGACGTGCGGCGGCCGAGCCCCATCCGAGTAAATTCTCGGATGGGGCTCGGCCGCTCGGTGGCGTCTCGGCCCGGCTCGGCTCTGCCCGTCTGACGTCGCCGCCGTAACCCGTCCGATCCTCGTCCGAGCACCCAACGTGCAGCATCCGTCCCGCGTCCGTCAAAGCTCGTTCCCGCCGCGTCTCTGGTCCGTTGTGATGTAGATAGACCTTTACTTTCATTAGATCAGTCCAGTGACCGTCCTTTTGATGACGTTTTACGGACTATTATTGCTCATTTAGGCTCTGTTCTGTTTCTGTTTTAGGTTTTCACATAGTTGGGTACTTCTCGAAAGAGAAAGAGAGCACGGAAGACTACAATGTAGCCTGCATACTGACTCTGCCTCCATATCAAAGGAAAGGCTATGGCAAGCTACTCATTGAATTTAGTAAGTAACTTAAGCCTGTATTCTATCTGCTGAATGGAATTCTTCACGTTATTTGGGCTATAGAGATAGCGTTAGCATTGCAGAACATTTTGCTCAGAACTTTCTTTTATTGTCTAACATTGCTGAGAACGCCATATCCAGACATTGCCATAACGAATTAATTTTGAAATTTTATGTTATTAGTTAACAGTACCATATTAATCTATATTTTATGTGAACTGGTGCTCATAAAATATATATTGATATGGTTCATGTTTCTTGCCGCAGCATTAATGTTTTTCCTATTTTTTTTTAAGAAAAAAACCCAAATTTTTGGGACTTAAAGTTGCAATCATAGAAACTTTATCATGTAGTTAGCAATTGACGTATTAGGTTTAAGGTGATTTGAGAAAAGATGATCACAGTGGAGTTCGCTGCCTTTTTCTACGCTAGAAATCAACCCGAAGTCAGTGGCTTACATTGCACATTGATATTCATCAAAAAGAACGTGAATTCTTTACGCAGAATGAAACTTGTGATTTCTGATTTCTTATGACCTCTTTGCAGGCTACGAGCTATCCAAGTTTGAAGGCAAAACCGGCTCGCCAGAAAAGCCCCTGTCGGACCTCGGTCTGCTGTCCTACCGAAGTTACTGGGCGCAGACGATACTGGACATCCTGATGACGATCAAACCGGTCGGGGAGTGCGAAAAGCCGCTCATTACTATCAAGTGAGTATTTCTTCGTCAAGGTGAATGCGAACCCGCAACGAACGAATCGACCGCACCTAAAGAAACGAATTTTAGAATGGGGAACGTGTCTCAAAATTAGATTGGAATGGCAATGTATTCGTACCATAAAGGACATTGAACTCTTGAAAAAATAACAAAAAAAAAATAAACCATAGAATAGCTTTTACGGGATTAGGCAAGCTTCAAAAATGCGAAAAATCAAGTTATTGTAATGGGCAATAAGAAACTTATTAGATTTGTTTTTTCCGATGAGTTTTAAAGATTTTATAATACGGATGTAGACACATTAAAACTGTACATATGAGCATTTTTGGACCACGTAACCAGAATTATTTTTCGACAGGTAATGATATATAAAAGTATTAGTTGTACAATTAATTTTATGTTTCAACATCCTCTCTGATGAGATTTTTTTATTTGCATGTTGCCCATTATTTGTGTGAAATCCTATGGATTAAGATAAGAATATTCTTTAGTACACACCAGAGAATATGACATAAAAATTGTAATAAATTAATAAAAAATTAATTTGTAATCTAAATAATCAATATGATTTTTTTTTATTTACTAAATAAAGGCATTCCTCTAATTTAGCTACCTAATTGAGATCAAATCCATGCTATTGGCCGGTATGGTGGATAGAAGGCTAGGCAAACTTAAACTCGGTATACCTTTTGCCACTCTTTGGTTCGTATAATCTGATCACGCGATCCGTGGCGGGTGGAAACTGGTATCGCACTCGAGGTGTGTTCTGATCTCGATATCAGTTTCACCTACAAAACATTTTATGAAACGTAGAATCTGGTTGTGATCGTGAAAACAAACAATAAATTTCATCACATTGCTTGTCTTTCTGCCACTGTAAACTTTGTGTGATCAGAGTCAACGTTTTTAATAGATTGTTTCGGTGGAATCGGATCACACAATCAGATTCTACTTCTCATAATTTTTTTGTAGTTGAAACTGATATTGAATTCAGAACACACTTTGAGTGCGATATCAAATTCCACTCTCGAGGGATCGCGTGATCAGATTATACGAATCCCGTTTCTTTGTGAAGAGGACAGTTTCACAATTACATTATTAGTGTAGTCCCCCATAATCCCCTATAAGCTATAATAAATCCATAAACTATAATCTCCCATTAGCAGAAACACTCGGGCATTACTTACTCATCAGCTTTTAGACACAAGTAACACTGATTAATTCAGTTAAAGCCCTATGTACAGTCAGCCACAGACCCGGCAACGCAAACTAGCTCGTATTGCGCGTGGTATATGTGCTAGTGTAGTTTAAAATGTAGTAGGCAACTCTGGATATCAGCAACTGCACCTATATTTGTGTCTGCCTTGTCTATTTACAAACTATTGTTATTTCATTACTCATATTGTACTCAGATAGTGCGAATTTCGCGAACCAACCGAGATGTATTTGTCACTCATAAAGTGAATCACACGATTAATCAACGTGTATGAATAAGTTTTTCCTGTATTGTTTATTACTATATTATAATGACAAATTTTCGGTACAATTATGTATTTACAGAAACAATTATTTACCTAACTATTTACTCAAACAGTTTGATCAATGAATCAACGAACTAATGGCGCTCACGATTTACTCGTTGGGTTAACCCAACACGTATTCTATTAGTGTTACAGTCGACAGTAGTTCAACCTTTGCTTTGTTGTTGCAAATTCGCCCTTAATATATGTGTGTAAAGTACACGTTTCTGCAGATTTATGTGCTGTCGATTATAGCAGCCCTTTATTGCTTTGTTGATTCGGTATAAAGATTATGCTCAGGGCCGGTTCTGAATTGAGAATTTCACTAAGTAAATGCTCGTTTCTGAGAAATTCGAAGGGACCACTACAGTTAACTATTTACTTAGCGAAGTTCTTAATTCAGAAACTGACCCTAAGCGTCTGGATTGTACTAAACGCTACATAATTCCTTACATTACGCAATCTTTTTTCAGCGAAATCTGCGAGTTGACCAGCATAAAAAAGGAAGACGTCATCAGCACACTACAGAATCTGAACCTGATCAATTATTACAAGGGACAATACATAATTTCTGTCAGTCAGGTAAGACATCCCATAGTTGAGTTTGCATGTTGGTACGTTAGTCATTAAAATAGCAAACAAACTCGCAGCCTTACGCCCGTGCCCAGTCCGGGTAAGCAAAAGCACTAAATATGACACGTTTGTTTATTTTCACTTTTGTTCGTATTCGTTCACAATTTGACGACTACTAAACGACCTATCATTTCCGAAATAGGTCCACGATGGCGTCGAAATTGATTTTTTAACGTATTATTAACACTGCAACGTTTCAGGCCCTAGAGTCTAATACACACATAGTTTTTCAATAGAATGATATAAACACGACGAAAGTTGTTAATTGCCTCTATTTGGTAGTCTACAAAGCAATAGCAGTGCAATGTAATTCCAATGATATAACCCGCGCAATTTATATAGGCGTATCTCGCGACGATCGAATCGCGCGAGGCGTAGAGTTAAGTTGCACGGGTTGGAATGCGATTACGGTTACTAGACTACCAATAGTGTCTATGAAACAATCGTTACCGTACTAATATGACTCTATTGAACAACTACGCACTATAGAGACTTGCCCCCAAGGTCGAGCGTTGCTATTTCGTAACGCCACTGATCTTTCTCACTGCGTAAATGATCATTATTGCATCGTCTGTGAAGCGGTGGTAGCACAGCGGTAGAACTTCTGCCTCACATTCGGGTGGTCGTGGGTTCGAATCCCGGCATCTAATACATGACTTTGTTTTCTAAGCTATGTACATTTGTATTGTATTGTATTTAAAGATTTTATCAAAGAAAAAATAACAAAAAGGTTGAAAACTTTGCCAATCAGCGCAGCAGTTTATCGGCAGTAATAGTACTAATAATTGTGAAATTATAGTAGTAATACCACCCGCTAACGGCGTGGGAAACCACCGTGAGTGAACCCTAGTACCTGAGGACATACCTCAGCTCTTGCTACGTACAAGGCCAAGAAAGTAGCTAAGTACGAAAATCTCAGGTCTAACTAGAACTAGAATATTTTCTTTATTCCAGGAGATTTTAGATCAGCATCAAAAAGCGATGGTAAAGCGGGCTCTACGTATCGACCCCAAATGCCTCTACTGGACTCCCAAAGACTGGTCAAAACGAGCCAAATGGTAAGCAAAAGTGCACCTCTATAAGAGGGTTTTGAGATTTCTGTTTGACTTAATTTTATCTATCTCACAGTCAGAACTTATCGAGCTCAATACAGATCTATAGTCATAGCTGTCTCTCTCTAACTCCATATAAAGAATGATGTCGCTATTATAAAGCTCTATAGAGTGTACAAAAATTCCGATATCTACCCGGCAAGAGGAGCAAAATATCAGATGTTCCATACTAAAGTTACCACATAAGTAGTGCTGGTGTTTTTCTCTCGATAGTAAAAAAATACGAGTAGAAAATCAAAACAGCCGGTGTTTTTTCGCGATTTCGAAGTTGTTTACATGGTAGAAAAATAATATTGATGAATAAATATTCTCGTTTTTGGGAAGATAAGGGCGTTTGATACACCCGCTATAGAGCTAAAGGGGCTGTAGTACGAGAGTTATTTCGGATTGTTGTGAATTGCCAATTCGCTCTGTGATTGTTATACACTTTGCTTCAGTACCAATATCACTTCAAGATAGCTCAATGTCCCCTTAAGGGGGTCCAGAGAGCAACACTAGCGCCATCACCGAGGAAAAAAAACATATCTTTGTTTTTACAGATCAAACAGAAAGTGTCAGTACAATCTCAATCATGTTAACAATTATTTTTAGGACCCACGACAAAGTACCTAGCTGAACAAAAGCGGTCGTTTCAGACGTTAATGCTATCTAGTTTTTACCTTAGGTTCAGGGCCATGGATCCTAAAAATCACTATTAACACAATTGAGAGATTGTACTGACACTTTTTGCAAATTCGATCTGTAAAAAGAGATTTGATTTTTTGTCCTCGGTAGCGCTAGTATTACCCCCTGGCCCTTAAGGCCCGATATAAAGCTAACTGCCGCAACTTCAAACAACTAATTTGTATTGATTTCCTTGACCAATCATTTAAATAAAATTAATATATAGAAATTAATAAAGTTCTCGAATGAAGACCACATATCGGCAAGCGCAGCGTAGGACGACCAGCCACAAGACGGACAGATGGCTTCATCCTAGTGGCAGGAAGACGCTGGATGCAAGCCGCTTACAACCGGTCTTTTTGGAAATCCACAGAGGAGGCCTATGTCCATCAGTGGACTTCTTGTGGCTGAATGATGATGATGATGATGATGAATATAGATAGATACGCGGCTATATAGCGAGAAATCTACGTTAGAAAAAACTTATTAACTTAGGGTAACTCGGGTAAAAAAAATACAAAGTATCAATCATACACACAACAATGAGCCACGTAAGTGTATCTTACAATTTTCCATGTTTCATTCAGAAAAATATATTTCTTTAACATTAGTGAATTTGTGCAAAGAATCGAACTTATGCGATAATTCTTAAATCTCAATTTTTCTATTTTACATACAAAACGCGTAAGTTACAATTGCGCTTCTTGTATCTATATAAATTTTATTAAAAGGAAATCAATATGAAATAGCTGTTTGAAGTTGTGCGCAGTTAGCTTTATGTCGGCCTTTAGGTGTCCAATAGGGAGCAGCTGGGCGACTTTTGATACACTAATTTTAATACTGGTGCGAGTCATTAAAAATATAAATACTGGTAGTTACTATGCGTCCACTGCGCAAGACTCAAGAAAAACCTGCCATGCAGAGAAATTTCAAAGGAAGCCATTGCATCATTTCCGTCCATCTAGTAATATTTAAGATAGTGACCGTTTTTAATAGTGCTTTCTTTGTTGCCAGTGGTTGAAGTTATAAAATGGAGGAACGAGCTATGGCCACTTCCGTAAACACGTACGTTTTTTGCTCTGAACTAGATGTAATATAACTAACCACTTCAGTGACATCAACAAGGAACTAAACCGCTCACAAAAAAGTAGTGTTTGTTTCTTTCGTATGCATGTAAAATCGTAATATGTCTGAAGATTAAACGGTTTTGCTTGAAAAAGCGACCGTAGTTGTGATACTATTGGCATTGCGCGAAGGAAGTTTATGTCCTTATTCAAAGGAAAACGTATGTTTTGGGAATAACAAAATTGAAAGAAACAACTGTTACGCCGCTTACAGACCATACACAGTAGATACCATTGGGCTTATACTAATCCTGTGGAAAAAATATCGTTTGAACACTTTCCGAACTTTAACGGTGGCACACATACTCGCGCCTAGTGCAGTCGACAGCTGTTCAACGTTTACATACATTACATAAACTCACGCCTGTATCCCGAAGGGGTAGGCAGAGGCCAGGGTTTGCCACTTTCCACGGACAGATCTCTTTCGCTTTATCAACATTCATTAGTCGTTGCATGCACGCACGCCGGCTTCCTATTACACCCCCTATTTGGTCGTAGTCTGAACCAACCTGTTTGGAACTGTGTAGAGTGCATGCAGGTAAAGGTTGATTATGATGTCGACTGTACTTACACAACTCAAGGATAAAACACACCAATGCGGTGGCGGTGGCGGTGGCGGTCCATACAAAATACTACTACTGTAAATGATGTATGTATGGACCGCCAGCGCCATCACCACCGCGTTGGTGTGTGTCATCCTTTTAAGGATAAAACATACCAACCCGGTGGAGGTCCATACAAAATACTACTACTGTAAATGATGTATGTATGGACCGCCAGCGCCATCACCACCGCGTTGGTGTGTGTCATCCTTTTAAGGATAAAACATACCAACCCGGTGGAGGTCCGTACAAAATACTACTACTGTAAATGATGTATGTATGGACCGCCAGCGCCATCACCACCGCGTTGGTGTGTATCATCCTTTTAAGGATAAAACATACCAACCCGGTGGAGGTCCATACAAAATACTACTACTGTAAATGATGGACCGCCAGCGCCATCACCACCGCGTTGGTGTGTGTCATCCTTTTAAGGATAAAACATACCAACCCGGTGGAGGTCCGTACAAAATACTACTACTGTAAATGATGTATGTATGGACCGCCAGCGCCATCACCACCGCGTTGGTGTGTGTCATCCTTTTAAGGATAAAACATACCAACCCGGTGGAGGTCCATACAAAATACTACTACTGTAAATGATGTATGTATGGACCGCCAGCGCCATCACCACCGCGTTGGTGTGTGTCATCCTTTTAAGGATAAAACATACCAACCCGGTGGAGGTCCATACAAAATACTACTACTGTAAATGATGTATGTATGGACCGCCAGCGCCGTCACCACCGCGTTGGCGTGTGTCATCCTTTTAAGGATAAAACATACCAACCCGGTGGAGGTCCATACAAAATACTACTACTGTAAATGATTTGTGCATGGACCGCCACCGCGTTGGTTTCTGTCCTATTTTAAGGACATATTTTAAAACACACCAACGTGGTGGCGGTGACGGTCCATACAAAAACTAGTGCCGTTAATGATTTATGTATGGACCGCCACCGCCACCGGGTTGGTGTGTGTCATCAATCACTCTGCAATGGCGTAAAGCAAAACTTTGCCGCCTTTTCTCTTTACTATCGATAATATTTTGGATTTGATCGCTAAACGTCGCTTGACTATTCATTTGTCCTCAACTCTTCGCCCATTTTGTTGCTGCGGCTTTCGTGATACGAAAATGTTCGATAGTTGGTCAAGCTGGTGATAGTAATAATGACTTCCACACAATACTACAATCACTTGCCCTGGTCCCAAAGTAGGTAACTAGGCAGCGACATCATAAACATGAAATTACACCCAGAATGAGGCCATTTGTACAAACGTACGGCGGAACCAGTGGGAATCGAACCCACGACCTCCGGCTTGGTAATCAGACGTGATACCGCTAGACCAACGAGGCAGTCAATGATGATGGATCAATAACCCTTTTTTAACGGCGGGTCTCTGCGATAGAGTCGGAAGGGACCAGGGCGAGTGATTGTTTGTTTCACACTAACATTCTGTTTACTTATTGTTAACAGCTGGCGGCTGTTAACAGTTAGATTAACAGACTCGCGTACCGAGTCTAACGATATTAAGAAACAGTCTAAAAGAATCACCGATGATACGTAGAAAAACAATTGGAGCAAAAGTACAGAAAAAATGTAGCAATAAAATGGACGGAGAGGCTTCATGTTCATTCTTGTCTGGTTTCTTAAGAGGATCCGTGAAGTTACTGTCGTCACCAATGAAAAAAAAAATCTTATCTTCTTTTACATATCGTTTTTGCAAAAGGTATCAGATCAACATCTCAATCATATTAATAGTAATTTTTAGGACCCATGGCCCTGAACCTAAGGTAAAAAACCTAGGATAAGATAGCATTAACGCCCAAAACCGGACGTTTCTGGCAAACATGCTATCTAGTTCCAGATACGTGATTCTGAGTTCTCGGATGAATATGATTGAGAGATTTTACAGACACATTTTGAAAAAAAATAATCTGTAAAAAAAGATCTAATTTTTTTCCTTTGGTGGCACTAATGAACCACGTGGAACCATTTAAGACTATGAGGTTTTTTTTTTCATTTTATACTAATCATTGACTGTTACAAAATCAATTGGCTGTATCAGTTCATTTGTATTGTCGCTTAAACGGTCTTTTTTTTTAAATTTACCCTATTAAAATAACTCTCGGTAAAAGCAAATAATAACCAAATTAATATGCATGCTCGAATGTTTGAAATATTTTCTCACAAAAAGGTCTTATTTTCAGGTAAGAATATTGGCGTTACGTGTCCGGTTCTACAATACAACTACTGTACTAATAATCGGATAATTTCAACAAACACCTGTAAAGGTATTCTTTCATGTGCTATACATAATACTCTAAAATACGATGTAAATTTTAACGTGTTCTATAGAATAAGTTGTTCACTGAATTCATGCAGTGTAACTCTACTTTATAACGTCCATTTGTTAGAACGTGCCCTCTTTTGCAAGTCAAAGTGGTCCTTTTTTAAACTAAAATAGTGAATTTAGTACAATAAATTATTGTAAAGAGTCAATATTGTGATATTAAAATGTATCATCAAAAGCTATTCAACTGGTTTTATTACTTAGAGGTAGAAAAGTAGGAAAGTGAATCAATAAAAAAAAATACGTATTATGCAATATAATTATTTATTTTTTAATACATAAGCACAATAATTTTGCTTTGACTGTCAAAATATAACATTCAACACGAAGCAGGTACACGTGATGTTAACAATGCTTATAAAATATCTAAGAAAACTTTTTTCTTTATGAATTTTTCATTAAACTTTTATTTACAAAACTGTGTTATTAGCGATGGAAGTATTTGTGACAGTATTTAGAGTTACAATATTCACTTTTAGAACAAACTGGTTTTTCAGTAGTTTTCACTTCCTTACTATGCTTAACACATGGCAATATAAATTTGAAATAAAAATACCAAAAACCTCTTTAATAAAAACAAGTTTTAATGTCGATGAGACAAAACTGTTCCAAAACCGGTAGAAGTTTATAATTGCTCTTGGGTGTAAACTGAATTATTATATAGGTAATATAATATTTCATATTTTATTATTATTAGGTAATATATTTTTGCACCAGAAGGTAACTAATAAATTACAATCAAATATATAAAATCTATATGTAAGTAAGTATACTTACTTTTAACGGGTCTAATCGCATTGCTTATTAGGTAAACTTAATTAACGTCTACTCGAGACCACAGTAACGTTGCCGAAACGACAGGAAATAAGGTAGGTAATTAAGTTTATCTGATAAACAATCGCGATTAGAGCCGTTAAATTCATAACTATATACTATCACAACTATGCACTAAGTGAGAATAAGAAAATTAGAGAAAGCTTCCAACAATGATTAAGAACCAACGTCCACTATACCTTCTATAGATAATCTTATGACAAGATTACTGCGACGGTACTTTCACACTACGCACTATAACAAAGATACCACACAATGCACTTCAGCATTTCACAGATTCGACGTAAAATGTTTGAGATCTAAGATGTTACAGAAAATAAAAGTTTTCATTAGATGGCCTTTCTAAAACATCCTGCAATGTCAGGTAGGTACGTCGACAGGCATGTAAGGTGCGATCTGCCGTCGACTGTGCAAAGAAAATATATTTGCTGAAGTCCATTGTATTTTAAGACAGCAAAGCCATATCTTACTGAAATTACAGGAACTATTGCTCTCTCGTAATATCGTTAAGAAGGTACTATTAGAGTAAAAGGTTTTACAAGGTTTTACGAGACAATATTTTACGCGGTAGACATATTTGCGGTTCACAGTTGAGAGAGGGTTGGGGGAGCGTTTCCCCTGATTGGTCCGGTTTTTGCTTGCGTTCCGATTGTCATCTAACAGTAACCTACCAACTTCAGAGGATTCCATAAAAAATAACATCTTTCATGTAATCAAATTCTGAGGGGCTATAGATCGTGTAACATCAGGAAATAACTTAGTAGTAAAGAGCTTCAAGCTTAACCTGACTTAGAACCTATCAGCGACGATACTTGAATTAGAAAACATACTTGTGCTTTGTGAAATACTAAATTTGTACGTCCAAGACGCTCCGTAACTTTTTATCACAATTACAATAACCAACAATATAAAAATAAATGCTCGCGCGACTTGACTGCTCAGACCTTTGTCTGTCTTAGCAGTCAAAGACTAGGTATCACTGGTTTCTGAAGGCACAACCTATTTAATTTAATTGATGATTAGGAACCTAATCCAGAGCTAAAACAAGTATAAATAAGAAGATATTTCTTTGAATACATTTTGGTGAGTATGTTTAAGTATAAAACTTTCTTAGGGTTTCTGCATTCCATTTTTTCTGTATAAACAGTCCAACTCCGGTTATTATTATACAAGATGTGGAATAGCAAAATTTTTATCGCAATTTAGTTTTGAAAATAAATTATCTCTGGACGTTCCGCATCAAAAAACTTTTGTAGGCTTGACATATGCGCTTTAAATAGCGATGAATAAATTTATGTAAAATATTATCTCTAAAATCCATTTTTAATAACAATGGTCGCAAGTACGTTAAATTTTTAAATTATTATTAAAATATATCACGATTTATTTTCAGTTAAAGCACCTTACACACATATTTATTACACTTACAGCGTACAACATATTTGTTATGTCAGTATCTAATAAAAATGTTTCTTTATATGTTTTTTTAACGTAAAATATACTTTCGGAATATTAACAAGAGGTATTACATTATATTGTACTGGAAGAGAATATTCATGTTTAACTATTGTGTGATGTGTGTTTCTTTGAATTATCTCAATGGTAATTTGTGACAAAATCAAATAAACTGAGTCAACTCACCACAGTCAGATCTAGGGTATAGTATGAATATTCCTCACAGATCAAAGCAAAATTAAAGAACTTAAAAAATTAAAACGAACGTTGTAAATTATGTTAGACTTTAACATCTAAATAAAATTACATAATATTATGTGAAATACCTACCCTAACAAAACTGTCACACAGTTTCCATCGAGTGTTACGTGACAACGGTGAATTTGGATTATTTTCACAACACTATTGAATTGATAAAAATCAAACAAATAATAGATAAAACAGAGTAACAAAGATGTCAGTGAATATGTTATGGTAATATTTAATCTCTCGTTTTGTTGCTGTTTAATAGGATGTTCACAAGTTTGATATACTCGTACTTACTATGTGTATCATAGGCACCGTACTAATCTACGCTGTTGTTCTACACAGTAGACATATGATTCCGTTTCGAAATAAGCTACACGTTCTTAATTTTCCCCGATACATTTCCTTTACGTTCGAGCTGTAGCCTACCATCACTGCGCGGGACAAACTCAAATACTTATCAATGTAATGCAAAGAAAACCTCCCTAGAAACGGTGACACTATTCCGAATTGCTTATATTTCCATAACACCAATCCTTATAATATACACGTATACATAACATGTCAAAAGAATAAGCTTGGACCCGACATGAACGTTAGAACTTCAGTTGCTAAACAAGGCATCCGTCGTTATGGCCGTTGTTGAGTTTGTTTTGCGCGTCCTGAGAGCTGGGGTAGTTATGGCACTGCTGAGCGGTCGTAAGGTTGTAATTGACCTCGTGATCGTAGTACTCCGGATCAGCGTGGTCGATAACTTGCAGAGGCGTGCCCTTAGGAAGGTATCCGTCCGTGGTGACGTAGGTCGTTTCAGCGTTCGGCGGAAGACTAAGGACGCTATCAGGCCTGTGATACTCGGCGTCCATGAGTTGTTGGGTTAGGTAGGGGTTTTCTAGAGATATGGTGTCCATGGCAGAGTCTCCATTAAGTAGAGTGACGCACGTGTAGCTGGAGGCAAGGACGTTGGCGGACTCTGGCCGGATGTAGGGGGACGAGGCTTCGTAGGAAGTCGGGAATGGTGTGGGAGTGTCGTAGGTCCGCATCATACTGTATTGCGCGTTGGGAGAGCCGTTGTTGTTTTTGACGCACGAGGCCGTATGTAGCGAAAGCATGTCGACCAGCTGCCGCCTTTGAACTTCCAAGTCCTGGAATAAACTGAACTTGTGAGTATTTAAAAGAAAATTTTGAAACAGGCTAAGAGCTTGTAAATTTTTAGGCACAAGTGTCGAAATCAAAGAAGTGTCGTCTTTGAAGTGTTCCATTCGAAGCGCTGAGGGGAGAGTCTCTAAAATGCACAGTAGTTCAATAGAGTCATATTAGCGCGGTAATGGTTGTTCTATTGACAATATTGGTAGTCTAGTAGTAAAGAATCACATTCCAATGGTGCAACCCGTAATCAATAACCCGTGCAACGTAACTCGGAGCCTTACGCAATTCGATCTTCTTCGTGAGGAATGCCTATTTAATTTGCGCGGGATAGGCCATTGGAATGACATTGTATTGCTATTGGTTAGTAGACTACCAATTAGAGGCAGAATAACGGCTATTGTCGTGCTAAAGTATATGATTCTATTGAAAAATGATTGTCAGTTTGAACGCAAACTCACCTTGAGTTGTGACTTAAGATCGATATTCTGGGTCTCCAGCTGCTCGCTCTCGGACACCAAGTTGACGGTCCGCTCCCGTTTCTTCAGCCGGCATTTGGTCGCCGCGATCTTGTTCCGTTCTCTTCTGCGTCTTCTACGCTCCTCGTCTTCTGGTGTTAACTGAAAGTGAGGAAACGTGAGGCGTGAGAATTTACGTCTTATCCTTTTAGGCTTTCGCATTTGGTCTTGTTAACCGGTCTTAACACAACACGGTTTAATGTATATAGGTGGTCCTTTATTCTTCTTCCGTGTCGCCCGTGCAATACCTAAGTATATTTTTTTATCAAACTCAATATACCTTCTATTGTTAACTCGAGCTTAACAATAGAAGAAGCTTCCATTCATTTCCAAGTCTAGTATGTAATGTTTCATCTTCATATTGTAAAAGTTAGTATTTCATAACTGTTGGCATCGTAGTTACGAAATATAAACCTACATCATACTCCAGGATTAATTCGGCAGATTTCAATATGATTTAAAAAAATGCTAATAAGTATAATATTCAGATTTGAAATTACCCCGAAATGCTGCTGATCGGTGAGGTGGTGGATAGCCATTAACTGTGTCGCAAGTGGTAACTTTAGCATGAAACAGCCGAAAGTTTTCCCTTTGTAAAAGTACTGGCGAGTCCATTTTCGGATGTATAGGTATAGGGATTTTATTACACTCTGTATACCTAAGTAGTTACTGGTACATTTTGTCATCTCAATATTATACTTATTAGCATTCTTTAAAATGAGATTGAAATCTATTAGATTAATCCCAGAGTAGGATGTAAGTTTATATTTGCTAAATATGATACCAGCAGAGATTACATACCAACTATTACAATATGAAGGTGAAATATTACATATTAGACTAGGAAATGAATGGAAGCTCTTTCTATTGTTAAGCTCGACTTCTAAGCAGGAACTATATTCTCATTGAGTATTCACCGCCGTCGCTATACCTAAGTCATAAAAGTTATACGTGCTGTGCAGCCTTTGAATTCAAATGAGTTATCGCGACATTACCATATCTTTGATTTTCATTCTATCGTTGGCAGTTAAAATTAATACGCTATTTACATATGGATTTCTTCTTGAAGACCACCTGTTCCAAAAGGTTTTCAGAAGTGATAATAGCCAAGGTTGCTATTTTTTATAGATCTTACCAAATACAGAAAAGACTTAAGACCATTCCTATCATTGTAGTGATATTGAATTCTCCCCAGTCAACTGACCCAATGGGGGGGCTTCCCGACTTCCCCTAGATAATCCTCCCATTCCCTTCTTCGTCCTCTATATTGGAAGCTCCTTATCCCCTCGCTCTTAGTCATGGTGTGACTGCTACTCAAGAGAGTAGCTTTACTTATATTTGTCTCACACATGTACCAATAACCCTTTCTTAACAGAACAGCAGCCTGGCTGTTTCTGAAATTTTCTCCACACCTTACGTGATCCTTCCGACTTCCCCTAAGCCTCCCACTCCTTTCTTTGGATGCTCCTTACCCCCTCGCTCTTGGTCATACTGTGACAGTTGTCATAGTCTTTGTCACTCTCATCTCTATTGAGTAACTTTACTCATCTTTCTCTCTCACACGTAACAATAAACCTTTCTCAACAGTAGGCTCACTATTTGTGTCATTTTCTTCGCACCTTACGTTCTTTTTCCGAATTCCCCTAAGTGAGCCTCCCACTCCCTTCTTCGTCCCCTACATTAAAAGTTCCTTACCCCCTCGCTCTTCGTCATGGTGTGACTGCTGTCATAGTCTTCGTCGCTCTCCTCTCTCTTGAGTCGCTTGACGCAGGACTCCGTGTCGCTGCCCGACATCTTGCGCTTCGACTCGATCGTCAGCTTCAGGCCCGCCTTTATTAGCTCCGAGCATGTCTGTGGGAGAAGCAGAACGGTTTTATTATGTCCGTCAACGTGTCATAGGTGGTAATTACCTGACTGCGGCGAAACCCAAAAGAAGGGTAATGTATTTTTTTCATATGTATGTATGTAAGTATGTCCAATTCTATGTTCCTTCATAACTTTTAAACCATGACAATTTGGGAACGGAGATTTCGAAAAATAGGATCTCAATGGTTTCGTGGTGTTTGCCGTAGACATGACGTAAAGTGTCATAGATTATATGCATGCATAAACCTATAATATACGTCCCACTGTAGGGCACAGGCCTTCTCTCAGGGATTCTCTGATTTTTTATAGACTATATAAAATCAGCAAAAAATAAAAACTGATACAAAAAATTACCAACAACCCGACTGCTGAGCGTTAAGTACTAAGCAGGCGGGACCCTATACCACAGTGTAACTTATTGCGAGGTTCCTAGGTTGGTCCCGCCTGCTTAGAAGTTAATGCTCAGAAGTCGGGTTGTTGATTATTTTTTATTTCAGTTTTTTTTAGCATCTAAACCGTTGTAGTCACTGGAAAGTAATTCCCTTTACCTAACGGTTCACCGTGTCGTAGGTATATAGGAAAACCAGCTTATGAAAAAAATGAAGAAAATTTTATAAACCTATTTAGAGGCAAAAACATCCACCCATGGCTTCTGGCTAACCGTGGCAGCGCTCTCCCAACTGAGCTAATGGGCAAGTGCAGGCATCGGCGAAATTTCGAGCGTCTTTACAAACTTCTCTGTATAACGTACAGGCAGCGACATCTGGCCGAAGTAATTTACATCACTTGACGATTTTTTTAAATATGTAGGTATTTGTTATGTGAAAGTAAATTCAACAAGAAACTTTAGGACTTATGTTCAGAAAAATTTTCTTCAAAACTTTTTAATTACTAAGTTGAAAAATAATACTAGCATGCTAGGTTCCATCTTCTTCTTTTCCAAATTCCTGCTTAATTACTTTACGTGTACATCTTACGTGAGCACCTTTTATATGCCATTTTGGAAAGGCCTCTCTGATGCGAATCCCAGTTAGTCCATGGATTTGTTAAAAGTTACGTATAAGTACCTACTTGTGATTTTTATTGCAATGCAAATCGCTAAATCTGAAGGAGGCATCGGAGGATACCTGTGTGTACATTATTTCTACATTTGGAGGTCATTTTTAGTGGTAAAGCCTAACGTACGTCAAAGGGTTCCATTTTGTAAATCAATATAACTATTGCGTATATTTCAGACAATAATATTTATGACTAAAAAAAAAGCATTGATAGATAAGTAAATTTATGGAACCTACCTTCCTATTTGTTATTCGGAGTATGCAGGCGTATTTCTAGGATGCTCACCATGTTTTTTTGATTCTCAGAAGATTTGTGTTTACAAACGCAATTTCAGTTGGCGATGGTGCATCCAACTTATTTTTTATTGTAAAAAAACGTAATTTTATATCGCCAGTCATACAAGCATGTCTAATATGTAGTAACACAATGTATCAAAACAGGTTCTAAGTCCCAGGTAATTTCAGTGTGAAAACAGCATCATGTGAAGTGCCACAAGGAGAAGGATAAATAGTAAATACCTAAATGGATACTTACACTGACATTATGTATGTTACATAGTCGCCATTTAATTTTTATAGTACGAAAACGTAATAAAAAAAAAACGAAATGGCACAGATATGCGAAGGGAAAAGTGTTTTATAGCTTCCGAAACTAACACTATCGTCAGGCGTAATTCGCAATGAGGAAAAATAATACCGCGAATTATTAATCGGGGTTGCGGTTAGCGATTATATAGGTCGGCTTCGACCAAGGACGTGTTGATCCTTGGTATTGCTTGACAACCGCGGTGGTTTATGGCTGCTGTTACGTTGGGATGCTGCATCGCTCGCACAATTTACCATTTTTAATAAGTAAACTATTCATAAATGTGGTCTGAGGGTTTCGTGCATAATAAAATTAGGGACATTTTTAAATTTATCTTTTCCTATACGTAGTTTTTAACAAATAAAAGTTGTTTCCAAAACAAATAATTTTGGAATCAAATTTTCACAATCAGAAACTTTGTGCAGGATAAGAAAAATATGCCTTGAATATCATCAAAAGTATACTGATTTTTTTCAATCACCAAAATTTTAAACTGTGCGAGCGAGACAGCATGCTCCACTTAAGAACAGCCTTAATGCTCCTGTGTATATTTTCCAGGTTCTGTACCAAGGGGAACCTATTCCTAAGCCTATAATCTATGTCTAACCTTTAAAAGGCCTTATTTCTAGAAAATAAATAAAATTAAGGGTTTTGTTTTGTGAAAAAAAATCTCCAACTATTTACATTAAAAGTCACGACAGATGTCTCATATTATCGCCGGGTACGCTATTTAAAAAAAAAAAGTAATGTTAAATTGTTAAGGCTGAAATGAAACGGTTTTGACATGAATCCTAAATGATAATTATTTTATCAGGTTAAATCAGTGACAGGTATTTTTTTATTCGTAGGGTTAAACTTTTCAACTTTGAAAAAATTAAACATAATCACCGGGACGATACAACCCTCGTTATAAATGTAGACCTAAACCACATTTTATTGCGGTAAAGCAAGTGTGACATTTGCAAATGATGAGGCCCACTCATCACTTAGCCTAGAAGCGAAATCAAGGCCCTTTAATTATGTTCGTCCTACAGAAGAAAAAAAGACATCAATCATGACCCGGATATGTCTTTAGGCTCAATAGCTCAAAACAATACAAAATTGTAGCTTAATAAACAAACTTCAAGATTAATCTTTATTCAATAAAAGATTCTTTAGGCCCTGTTCTCACTGCGCTAAGTTTTAGATTTTTAGTCTGTCCGTCATGTTTAGTATGTACAATTTTACATTTTTACTATTTTACGTAGAATCTAGGGAGTAGGTAAGTTCAAGTACGGCCGAATTCTTTAACCATATCTGACCAAAATATTAAAGTTGTAGACATTATTTTGTGGTTTAACGCTTGTTGTACGTTACAAAGGCCACTTTTCTACTAAAGTAGGCTGAACTTGTAGCTACGGATAGCAGATGTGCCGCTGGGTATATTCCTTACTTATAGAAATCTAACTATGGTATTTCTTGCCATCGGGAATATATGAAACAGTCATGATACTTTCTTTGCTTTAAATCTGAGCACAGATTGGCATTTAGATTTAGATTAAACATTGCGACAGTGGATTTTGAAAACGTTGGTTATATTCCCAAAATTCCTGGGAATGGCACATCAGTGATTGAACGTGTTTAACACTAAAGCTGGCGCAGTGAACGTAGACCTTACATACATACAAGTGAGCAAATGATTGACTATTATTGATCGTCCATTAAAGTTTTTTTTAGTTTACAATATTTTAGACGTGAATCATTACCACTTTACCTTGATTGAACGATTCCATGGTCGTAACAATTCAATAACACAAATGCGGGAATCAGAATAACGCCATAGAATTGCAAAAAGTAATTTTCATTCAGTCCGATTAGGCATGATTGTGTATTTATTTTTCTCACATTTTTTTCTTAATGCGTCCGCCCATTGTCTAGGACTCTTATTCAATGTAAGTCTGCAACCTCTAGAAAAACACCTACAGGCTAAATTGTCTGAATACCGAATCATGTACTTAGGTATTGAATTGAAATAGAGGTCACATGGCGATTCAAACCTTCACAGAACTAAACTTTCTTGGGTTCATCTTGCAATAATTAATAGTCAAAGAAGTTTTTTTATGAGCGACTGACGATGTTGAACAATGTTTAATAAGATAATTTTGAGACCTTCTTGAGATGTTGTACGTGACTAATCGTCCTAGGCACCCATGTTTTTAGTGCCTTTGCCTCCTATATAATTGTGTTGTGTAGAAACCCTTAACATAAATTATAATATATTTGCACAGGTCTTTCAGTTAGACAGAATGGGCAGTGACAGTTTCAACCACCACGCCCACCCGTTCGGGGATTTAAGGTACCTACTATGTGAATACATTGTACACTTGTATTTTGTTCATGTATTAATTTGCGTACCTACCTACTTCTGCATATTATGTGATTTTCTCGTCTAATAATAATACTTAATTCATTTATGTGCTCCTTACCAAGTAGGTTACAGAGTACCTAAGCCTAATAATAACAGGTGATACTTGGATGTTCTTGGAACTGTTACTTGGAAGAACATAACAGGATGTTGTTTAATTTTAAAATGAGTGCTCTGCTGAGTTCAACCCATAACACGAGCAAGTGTAACCCTGGTCACACAGGAAACCAGTGAAACGAACTTGATAATTTTGGTTGAGAATTTAGGGTTCCGAGGACTAGAAGGAAATAAAGAATAATAGAAAAGTGAAACAAAAACCACGATTAGAAGAAAATAAGGTTCCGCGATTTTAAATTGTGAGTTATGGAATTATTAAAATACTTAAATCTATACCTTTTTAATACTTTTGGATTAATATCCATATATTAATATTCTATTTACATACACATATATTATATGTAAATATTTGACATATAGGTACATAATCTGATGTCATTAAATATAAAAAATAAAGTGGGAAAAAAAAAGGTATTTTGGATATCTACGTACATTTTCGTGAATACAGACTTCTTAGAAGATTTTCAGTTTCGGCAAAAGTGAGTCAGTAAGTATTCAGTTACAATTTTAGATGTTTAATTTTTTGTTAAATTGACAGTGTTGATTATTATAAATTTGGGGTCTAAGAAATAAAATTGCCGATGAGTGAATGCGAGCTTACACTAGTAACTACAAGTAGCTACTTGCGGTACTAATTGTTTTAATAAGTTTCTGCGTTTTCCCTCGGACTTATTTACTAAGGACAAGTTAACCAATTTATGTTGTTTTAGATTAATGCTAAGAAGATACAGTTGACGGACAGTTAGTACGCGAGTTATATTGTAAAGATCTGTTGTAGGGAAATCAATTGATTTGAATAATATTTAATATTAAACGCTGAGTTTTCTCAAAGCGTTAACAAGGCGGTTTTTTGGGCGCCACCCCATATAATATTACAATATCGAAGTAGGGATTCGCAAAGGGCCTTGTACACTGATAATACAAAATTTAAATCGCCATTATATCTTATTTTATATTACATATAGTTTTTCTAATTCTATCGGATAATAAATTAATTTGTGTTTTCCAACATAAGTACTGGTCGGTTATTATAGGTACCTAAATATTTAATCTCAGAAACTCTTTCTAATTTTGGACATAAGCACCTTTGATTGTGATTGCAGTGGTGGCTATAAGCAATGAGTTCAAGGTTTTTTGACTTTGCTTGAAATGTTGCAGTTGAAGAGTCATATTTTTTTTTTATTTGTGTTAATGTAATCTCTGTGTACAATAATGAATATTCTAACTATTTTTTTTTTTCATTTAATGACAGTACAGATAGTTGAGCACATCTTGGAGGCCACTTTGAGCTGTTATTTTAATCTCATCCCATGTTTTACCATGAAATACAAGAACTGTATAATCGGCGTAAGTAAAAACCTTAAAGGTTTTCAGCTCCATGTTACGTAACTTATTTACGTATAGTAATAAAAGGGTCGGATCCATTACGTTCCCCTGTGGCACTCCGAATTTAACAACAGCCGTATCGCTCACAACTCCCTCTTCTCCTAAAGATACTAGTTGGGTTCTGTCACTGAGATAAGAAGCAAGCAACCTATGAGCAACTCCGCTTACGCCTATTGCTTCTAATTTAGAGAGAAGGAGCGGAACGAGACAGTGTTGAATGCTTTTGCCAGATCTAGAAGTATGCCTTTGTCGATGTCTATTCAAACGTTGGATGGTTTAATTTCTTACGATGTAGAGTCATCAACAGTTGCTAACCTTTTGTATACTCTGAGGCGTCCCGGCGGCGGCCGGCGAAGTGGCTGATGACCCGTTGGATATCGAAGAGTTGGAGTCGTTTCCGCTTCCGCCCTGCAACGACACGGGGAAGTGAGCATAGCGCTTTGCTAATGGTGAAGTGGTAGATGTTACACAGATGGCCCGCTATAAACTGGTTGGAATGACAGGCAGGCTGCGTAAAAATGTATCTTGGAGAGGCAGGCAGAAAACAAAAGCTTAGCTAGTTATTCCTGGATTACCACAGACTCTAGTCTAGCATGGAATCCGCTGTATTTTTTTACGATGTTTGAATGTATATCATTACGTGACCATAGGTATAAGTTTTGCACCGTGTGAACACAATATTTTTTATCTCTTGCGTCGTTTTTAAATAAATACTTTTTTACTTTTACTTTTTGATATATTTGAAGGGCCTAATCATACTCGTTAAATATATAACTATATATGAGCATCCCGTATCGTTATTTTACCTAACCTAGAAATTTTAAATTAAAGTAGATTATTTATCCAGCGTCTAGAGTTGTTACTAGACGTCCCTCGCACCTACAACGTCAAGTGATCGATAAGAAGCTGTGGTGCCTGGGTGTGTTGGGACATTGGCTTACCCAGCACCTAGCCATCCTCAATCCTCTCAGTTTTGGTAGAGAACAACTGATCACGATGCTTTCGATGATCACGATGAGTACTGAGGCTAAATAAAGATAAAGCGAGGTCAATTACTTTTCGTGTTTCAGGAACATTTCAGTATTCCAGCACTTAACGTTTTAATGTTCCTTTACTTAGTAGCGACAGCCAAGGAAGTTAATGATAGAGTCCTTTCCATATAAAGTATGACACTAACCAAACTGCCTAAAGTAAGGCTTCTGAGCATCTCTATTTTGGTGCTAATGGGTTACGTTCCGTCTCGCCGCGTCGCTGTAAACACCTAAGTATGTCACATCTGATATAATTGCTCTATTCACGGGGTTTACTTTACGCTCTAATTTCAGCACTTTCAACCTTTCAACTATTGTAGCTAAATGTACTGTACATTTTTAACTTTGCGGAATGTGTACGACTGTTAGTAAAAAACCAAGTAAAAAACCTTGTCCAAGTGCGAGTCGGACTCACCCATCGAGGGTACCGTAAAAATTTATAGGTACTTACATATTATATATAGTTCAGGAATCGGATCTCGCAGTTTTTTCCGAGCTTTTAGCATAGTTTTTTAGATTTTTCCGTGTACTTGTAGTATAAAACGATATTACTTGCCAAATTTCATAGTTCTAGGTCAACGGAAAGTACCCTATAAATTTTGATTCCCTTGAGAGTCGAAATATACGTTTTTTGCGGCATAGACGGCCATATCTTTTTTTACGTTAACTTAGATGTTTGATTTTCCACAGCTTCAGAGGACTGTAAACCTGAGTATATGATTTCAATTTCAACTCGATAACGCGTTCCCGAGATAAAAGGTCTTGACACACGGACGGACAGACAGACTGATGGACGGACGGACGGTCAACAAAGTGATCCTAGAATGGTTTCGCTTTTTACTTTTAAGGTACGGAACCCTAAAAATACCGTTTTCGAATTGGTTCTATCTTCGATTAATAAACATTTACATACAGGCACATATATTGCTTCTGGCCCCACACTAGGATACCCTGTGTCATGGGAACCAGAAACAACGACATCAAAAACATGTAAACATCCAAGACCTGGGTTTTTTTTGTCCCCAGCCGGGATTCGAACCCGGGACCGGGACCGGGACCCAGCACTACCGCTGCGCCATGAGGTCGTCATTGTTGATGGGATAGCCCAACATTTTTCTATACAGTCAACGACGACCAAAATAACCTTTTATGTTCGCACGTCGTTTACTTTAAAAGAAATCTTAGGCCACCCACAACTGTGCCAACAATACAACCTGCACAAATACCTTGTAGTTAGTCGGCATCATCTTTATCGATAAATAACTAGGTGCAGATAACAACGGCGCCAGTGAGTCTGCCATTCGAAATAAACACAGGTAGAGTGCAGAAAAGGTGCGTGACCTCATAGAGTTGGCGCCAGCGCCTATTATCCAATGTTTATAATGGGGGAAAGATGGTCACCACGTGACCCATTACGTGGTCAACTACTTCTTGGCATCCATTCAATATGCTTTGCGTTTGCGAAATAGCGAAACTCAGAAGTACTCTCTTATCACCACCCGTTGAAGTGGCAACTAACATAGCCTACGAGATAGCGTCGTGTGCTGTGCTGGAAATGTTTCATGAAAAACAGAAATGAGTACTTGTCATAAAGGAATCAAGGAACGCATAAATTCCTTGCCGAAAATCGATGAGGAAATGAATCTGTCTTATACCTACATAGGCAACGAAATATAAAGAGTAATTGGTAGTAGTCCTATCCAGTTCGTTGGGCTGATGTTCTAAGGCAAACAGCTAACAGCGGCTAAATAAAACACATTATGACCTAAATTTGACAATCCGCTACTTTACTCATCAAATTTTGACGCGATAAATGAATAGTTCCTGTAGTACTTCACGTAAGAAACCGAAATACATCGACTTTGCTAAGTAAATATGCAGGATGGCTGCAAAAATTGCGAATAAAAAAATATTTTCCGCTTTTAATTCGGAACGCGGAAAACGCTATCTGCCATCTTGAAAGCACCTTTGGTTTGTAAACAAACATTTGTCAGCTGTCTGTCAGCCGTGCGTGCGTAGATTCTATTGTGATTTAGTTTTGGTTTTTTTGCAACAAATTTTCTTTTGCAGTTAGGTACTGTCTTATCATTTTATTGATAAGCGCAATCATGGACATCTCGAACAATGCAATAATGATAATTGCTATATTTTGCATGTAAACAAGATGAAATCATGGTTGCGTCGTTCTTATTTCACTATGCTCATAGATCACTCAGAGATTATAAGACTAATAAGACTACGCTGAATGGTAAACAAATCTTTTTCGCGGTAACGTGAACATAGTCACAGATAGTTTGCACATCGCTTACTTAAACAAGGCTTTAGGACTTCAAACCATAGACAAAAATTTGGCTGTTTAGTAAACCAAAGTTTTAAAATATTTTTTTTGTTGTTTTGGTCCTCAAAAATTATACTTCAATATTTTTTTGGTCTAATGGAAGAGTTATTTACCATTTAAGACTTACTTGAAAAGAGAGTCAAGTAGCGGATTATATTGCACAGACCTTTTGTCGCCTCCTTAGATGGTGGCACTTGCAAACACTTGGTTTGCATTCGAAACGAACGGAAAGCCTATGCACACGCCTATTCTTTGAAGCCGCGACGATAAAGTGGGAATGACCCTCGTGACCTAAATAGTGAGGCTCCACGCATACATGAATGTAATTTTCCCCCAGTCGCTTCCCGGGGCGACTCTTCAATATACATCTGTGAAACTTCATGCATATTATATCATACTCGATGTGATTTGAATTGCCGTAAAGATCTGTCGTTCTAGGAGTGGCATTTTGTAAACTCAAGGACAGGTGAAACATCTAATCGGGATCGTACTTCTACCTACTTCGAAACCATGACTGTTAAATTGGCTAAACTCTTGTGAGAAAAATTTCCTTTACTGTATGCAAGTCAGGGCGTGGCTTCGAATCCCGGCATGTACCTACCTACCAATGACTTTGCTTTCTAAGTTACGTACATTTGTGAAGTTATAGCAGCAATACTACTTGCGAAGTACGAACTGTGAAGGAAAACATCGTGAGGAAATCTGAGTATCTGAGGTGTTCACATACCTCAGCGCTTGAAATTGCCAATCCGCTGCGGGCACGTGCGGTAATTAAGCCCATACTCTCTCTGGGAGAGAAGGCTTGTGCTATGCAGTGGGACATATAGGTAGAGTATATATATATAGGCTACATAAACAAGAGTCAGGGCGAGTTTGGCTATCCAGCCGATCCTACTTGAAACGTACCTTGAACCCGGAGTCATTCTTCTCATTATAGCTGTACTGCTCTAGCGGATTGGACATGGCAATGAGAGAGTTGAGTATTTCGGGCGTCCGCGGCGTGTTTCCCCCGGACTCCGCTGCGAGAAGGTTGGAGACGGCCGCGCTCAAGTTCACGTTCACACTCAAGTTGTAGGAGCCCGATCCTGGGACGCCTTCTCCGCCACACGGCGACGGCGACGTGTCCTCGCATTTGATCGTCGGCACAGCGCCGCCGCCAATGCCCGTCGAGTTCATTATATCCTTATACGGAGCCAGCTTCGCTGCTTTTTGGTAACTTTGTCTCACTAAAACGTTGGCCGCAACACCGAATGTCTACACTTAACACTATCTAAGGCTAAATATCACTGCACTGGTAAACTGGTTTCGAATGGCACTTGAGTCTTCTCAGCAAGAAGTGTTCACGGGTCGCGAATCTCCGAGCTGGAATAAGAGAAACACAGTCCATTAATGTTGTCGTCCATAAAATCCCTTTTAATTAGGGTTTCGAAATAACATTACAAACAAGCTGCTTTTACTATCTCAAAAATATAAACGCGTTAACGAGTTTAAAGGGCAGACAGGGTTTCGCAACACGTTATTTGTCCAGGGGCCCCGCTTTCGCATGTGCCGGCGGCGGATTTTTAATTAGGGCTATCTGGTCATCGCGACCTCGCTGCCAGGATGCGACTCCAATAAAAACACTTTTTACAGGCCCCATTTGAATGTGTGCCATAAAATTGAAATTAGCGTGCTTTTTACGACGCGCTCTAGCTGTCTTCCGGCTGACGCGTCCATTGTTAATGCTGAACTGACTGGTGGATTAGTGGTCGCCGACGCACGGCTATGAATTAAGCAATTAAACATACAGCTGATAAGAGTATTAGCATCGCCATTATATGGAGATTATCTCGCATGTATGCGTCCGAACAGGACGAGTCGTGACCGAAAAACTCATTAAATCAGAACAGGAGCTGCGGGCGCCATATTTAGTCGCCTGCCTCGAAAGCTGTCTGCCGCCTTGACCTGGCCTGCATATCTGTCTATCTCATATCAGGCACGTAAACACAATAAAGCTCCGTCTAACCTAGATGTGGCGACGTTTCTTATTCCACTCGCGAAATGTGAGGAAAATGTGCCACCGTTCAGGGGCTGAGAAACGAGTCATGCCACAATACACTTTTTTGAAATTGGCTGTGATTTAAACCATCTACTTATTTAGCTATCCAGTCTAAAATAATGATGTTTAGTTTGCTTTTACTTTTGAAATAAGCAAAGTTTGGAGTTTTTTTGTCCGTTTTTTTCTCCAAATGATCTAGATTTTGAAACGGACACCTAGTTTTTCTTGTAACGTTCAATAAGTAAGTCACAGTTTCTGTGTTACTTTGAATAATATTTTTTTACTTTGAATTGACTTTGACTAAAAGAAAGGACAATATCGCCGGCAAAGATTTCGTCAGAGATATATGGGGAAAAGGCCTATACCCAGTAGTGGGCAGCGTTCCCAGCTACAGGCTGGTGACGATAAAAATTACAAGCCGTTATCTGTCAACGGTAAACAGTTTTTTGCACTGATTTAGTGGCCAAGAACCAAAAAGAGCAAGAAAGAAATCGTTCTTCAAGTACCAAAGTACCTAATTAGAAAGTGATAAAGTTAAGTTAGACCGTTCGGTAAATGTTGACCGTCTAACTTAATATTTAATAACATAAGTTCAATCATCATAAGACACAAAAAATAGATGAGTTGGACTACATGCACAGAAAAACATTTCAATGAATTTTTTTTACATGTTTTTCAGCAGTGTGTACATAAATACAATATAGTAGACATGTGTAAATAAGTAAAGAAATATATCGCGGGAAAACCATAGCCATAGGTATGTTTCATATCACTTTACCAGTGTAGGTAGGTAAGCATTACCAGTTCGCTTAGTACTTGTCCTCATTTCAAATAGACATAACTCAATAATGTAGTAAGTATGTTAGTTTTTATTGAAATTTATTAGATTTTGTAGGAGAGACTTAGTCATTTTGCTTAGATATTGGTTTTTATTGCTCCGCTCGCTCCGATGTCAAGGATCATTGTTCTCAAGCGTGGGCCGGTTTATAGCCAATTTAGTCAGACACTATATGCTTTCTAAGATGCCTAGAACTAGATACTACCATTTTCAGCTAGCTAATGTGAATTAATTCCTAGCGGTTGAATAAACTGTACATTTGAGAGAGATGATTCATTGATAAATGCACACTTTCCACTTCCTTTCGTTTCTACTTCTTTGAAATCCCTATTTTATAGATAAGATAAGTTTGTACGATTCGTGGTAAATAGGCAATTTATTTCTGTAAGCCCCTGTAGTAAAAACAATGTATCGTTTTCGTCCCGTCGCTTTCGTCACAGCCAGTCAAAGCCATTTCTAAAAGCTTTCAATTGACATGTCCACATGTCCCCATGTGCTTCTGCTATACTTCCATCTACTACCAACCTCTTGCGAAGCTTCGCAACGATTGTCAAACATTTTTATGCAATGAAAGAACACATACATCCCGCAAAATCATCGGCGGCCACGTAGGCAGTGTTTGTCGAACAAACGAAGCACATTTGTACAAATAACACGTGTGGACGTGCCAAACTCTGTTTTAGTGCTACCACAATGGGACTATTCTTTTTGACTATTAAGGAAAAAAGTAGTGCCCAAGAACTCTGTAGATGGCGCTGAACTGACTACGTTACTAGCCGTGCGTTCTGATTTGCGACTGTGAGCGATCATGGGGGAATCGGAACGCACAACAGATCGTTCACGGCTCTCACGTATTTGTGCGTATTCGTGTCTATGATAATTATGCTAGCCGTTCCGAAATGGACGTCAATGGATATTGCGATAACGTGAATCAATTCGGATCAATTCGGAACGATATTTTTTTGTGATGTGACAATGACATTGTAAGTTTCGTTTTATGATCTAACAATTACATCAAAGTGAAATAATAAAAAAATAATGTGAGGTTCCGTTCCTTGCAGTAACTTACCAAGTTCAGCGCCATCTACCTATGCAGTGACCAGGGAATAATATTAATAAAAAAAAAGAAAATCCCTCATTACGGATAGACAAATCTGCATCTGCGGCTCTGAAAACTGCCTGACCGGATGTTGCACCAATGCTTAAAAGCTGATATCGCAGCTAAATCAAAGTGTTGCAACAAAGACGTTTAACGTTAACATTTCGGAGAGTGGCGCTGAGCGGGGGAAATCCGAAAAAGTTTTAAGCAAACATCTGGTGGAATCTGTCGGGTTTTATTTATTTTTATTCACAATTTTGTGTCAGTGCAGCTATACGACGCGTGCGTGGGCTCGCAATATGCAAATGACGACCAGTAAGACGTCCGACCCCGAAAAAGGGAAAAGGAAAATAAATGTATCCGGTCAACCGTATGCGCTACTGCGTAGGATTTTGAAAAGTTCCTCGTAATTTTCTTGTAATCACCTCCATATTCAATGATAGCACTTAAGGATTTACACACCGTTCTTCTTATTCGATACTCGCATCTACGCAGCGCACGTTAAGAGCTATCGTAAAAAAGTTAAGGCGATCGCTAACTGTAGGTACCTACTGAGAAATGAACAACGCACTTTCTTACACAATAAAACTCCATTTTCGACACGGAAAGAAAGTTTTATGGCTTTCGCGGTAGTTTCCTCAGCCCCACAAACAATCCACTTGTGGGGTGTAATGCAAGATTGTTTCCCTCGATTTCCATCCCTTATTAACTTACCGGTTCAACGATGAAGGGGAAAGGGACAGCAAGCACGGGCTTCTCCAAAGATTTTATAGTGCAGGGGTCGCTCTATCGATTCCGAAAGGTCGTATGTGCGGGCGTGTTAACGACTACTCCCGTCTCTTTGTTTGTGAGCAAAGTGATTAGGTTACGGAAAATGGGTAACCCAGATTCAGGGCGCTCCTCGTTCGCAGTTAAAATGAAAGCATTTAGTGCGTGTCAACTTGAAGCTTTGTTATTTGTTAACGACGCCATGGTCGCCATATTGCCTTACTGGAGTGGACGGCGGCGGCAAATGATTTCTCAATGCAACGAAGCCAACTATCGACATTAAACTTCAGTTTCTCGCAAATATTTCGGCTCAACAATGCTTGCAAATCTGGGAGCACGGCAGTGCCCCCGTCAAGTCGAGCAAAAGAGCGGCACGGCCGTAACATCCTTTTATCAAAGCAGTTCAGGCCATTTTCGACCCTCTTTAATTTCTTCGTGGATTAAAACACAAGCCCGAATTTTCAGTAACCAAGCAGGCATTGTATAAACAAGATATATTTCAAATTTCATTGAATTTGAACTAGTATTCTAAGAATTATACCTAGTCAAAGTTCTCACTCACTGACTGACTGACCAATCATCAAAACTCTAAGGCACTTCTAGCAGATTTAGAAACTTCAAATTTAAAATACAATTAGTATTTAGTGTATAAATCAAGGAAAAACTAAAATATTTTGCAATTTCGGTCCAATTTTCTAGTTACACCAACTGCATAAATAACTTTGTAATCCCATATAAATATATATGGATTAGAAAGTTACATTTGCAGTTAATGAATCAGTGTACCTGTATAATATAGTGGAATAATAAGTGTAGATAGGTACCTAGATATAATTATGTAGATAGTAGGACTATCTACAAAAAGAAATAAGATGCCATTAAAAACATAACTTGTAAAAAAAACAAGTCTCACAACTAAGTTCTTTTAACGTAAAAAGTTGTGAGATCCATGTAATACTAAGTCGGTTAATTAATTCAGTCCCTACTTAAGGGTTCTTCTGTCTTAAGTTATTACGTAATTAGCTAACCTAACAATTGTGTTTTAAATAAATAGATTGACTTGGCAATCGCACTAAGCAATCTAATTTAATATAATATGTATTACTTGTGAGATACACTGTGTTTTCATGCGATCGCCAAGTTAATCTATTTATTTAAAACATAAAAGATCTTTAAAATTGATATAGTCACTCTAAGATGTTATTAATTTGGCTAATTACGTAATAACTTAAGACAGAAGGACCCTCAAGTAGGGACTGAATAAATTAACCAACTTGGTAGTGAGATCCATGTAATCTCACTACTTTTTACGGTAGAAGAACTGAGTTGCGAGACTTGTTTTTTTTATTTTACAAGTTATATTTTAATGGCATAGTTCCTACATAACTAGTAACAACTATTTGCAAACATCTCAATCTCACCTCAAATTGCAATGATCTCTATGAAAAATTATCAGTCATTGTTTGAAATGTTTGTTAGTAAACTTGCTAATTTGTTTCAATCAGTATTCAATAGAGGTTCTTGTGCAAATTAGGACGTGGATGGCTTTTGTAACGATTATATTATTCTTAATTTGTTGTCATATTGAGGGTACTATGAGCAAAACGTTTGCTCCCGTTTGTTATGCAACGAAGGACGTATTTTTCAACAAGGTCTTCCTCTGGTAGGTAACTAGTACCAAACTAAAATGACACTATACGCAGCCTTAAAGAAGTGTATTCACCACGATGATTCACTGCCAAATTATCCATAATTTCTTTAATTCTACATAAAAAAATCGAAACGTCAAAGGCTTGCTTCTAATAAATAAAATAAAATAAATAAATCGTGTCAAGTAAAATAATTATTTACCTAAAGTACCTACTTATGTTACGTGTTATCGTTTACATAATTGATGAAAACAATGCAAAACGTTCTATAATAGACCTGATCTACTACAAAAGTTTTCCTAAGTTCATGAAGATGAAAATAAAAAATATATAAAATTAAAATCAATACGCCTACTTTGACGTTGAATGTACTTAAAAGTTTGCGGTGAATATATTAACTTGAAGCCAACAACACGGAAACGAAGCATAAATTTATGCCGAAAAAAAATTTGTGGGCACATAAAAAAGTGGCGTCGAAATAGGGCATTGTTTCACTCAACAATGGTGGAATTATTATTCCGGCTTGATATCTGAAGGTGAATTAGACTTGATCATTAATTATCATGACTACATTATAAACAACACGGCTACATTTGTAGAATAGATATACTATTCATAACCCTACGTGAATGTAAGCACTGCTTGAGCAAGAATGTATGTAGGGCCAGGCAGAACTGACTAACTTTGTTGAGTACTAGCTCAGGGCACGCTTTGTCAGATTACCTTTACCTCCGGTGTGTAATTAAATTCTCTTTTAAAATAGCACACCAGATGATATGGGTACGAAAACCTACTTAAGTACTTATTAAGGCACTCATTTTAGTATCGTTTGATCTTGTCCTAAGTCGCCTAGTAGAGCAACGACCTCCCGAATTTGGCCGGCGTTCCACCGCTGCGCTACCACCGCATATTAGACATTATTATAAAAAACCGGCCAAATGCGAGTCGGACTCGTATCTATACAACATTCCATACAACATTAGGTACAAAGATCGAGAAAAAACGGCAAAAAATCACGTTTGTTGTATGGGAGCTCCCCTTTAATATTGATTTTATTTTAATTTCATTATTTATTTTTGAAGCGAATATAAAACTAAACATTCTGTGAATATTTCAAGCACCTACCCGTTAGATACCGTTATTAATATGGAGCAAAAAAGGGCAAAAAAATTACGGAGGTTGTATTTTTTTAAATATTTTTTTTATTGTGTTTTTAGTATTTGTTGTTATAGCGGCAACACAAATACATCACCTGTGAAAATTTCAACTGCCTAGCTAACATGAGATACAGCCTGGTGACAGACAGACAGACAGACCGACGGACAGTGAAGTCTTAGTAATAGGGTCCCGTTTGGCACCCTTCGGGTACGGAACCCTAAAAGTATGTTACTTGGCAGGCCTGGCAAGAAGCCTCTTTCTTATTTCAAACTGTGTATGTGTTCAGAGTCAGATAATGTGAGTCCTTTGGAACTAACCCGTCTTAACTGTGCTAAGGACTCTAGGAGGCAAGTTGAAGGTCCCCCATAATGGCAACTACACATTTGTGCGATGATAAATCAGCATTTAACTACTTGACTGCTTGTCCGTTGCTGACAGTTAGATAGACAGCGAAGTACTAATGAAGTACAAAAAAAATACAACGAATTCAAAGATCATAAAATGTTAAGCCGTAAAGGCCCGTCTTAATATAAGTTTTTTACACCTCAAAAACGTTACATCATAACATAACATAAGCAGCCTATATACGTCCCACTGTAGGGCAAAGGGCTTCTCTCAGGGAGAGATTATAGATTACTTTATTAACGTAAAGGTAACGCAAAAACGTTACAATAATATCTATAAATTAAACCACTGCTTATAAGTAAAAGTTTTACATTCTATTAATTCAATTGGTAAGTATTATATCAATTCAATTTGCATGTAAAGAAATGAAAAATCAAAAACTTTTGCTCATACGAAGTGGTTATGGGCACTGACAAAACGGTTTTAAAATTCTGAGTTTCAGTTTACTTTCAGTTACTTTATTTCAGTTATGCCCATCGCATGAGCCGAAGTAATAGAGTGCTGGAAAATATTCAAATGAAAAAAATATTAGATGTTCATCATCTGACAGAACGTGAAAATAAATAGTTCCAAGTGAATTGTGTTGAGTGTAACAGTTAAATACCGCTATAATCACAAAAAAAAAACTTTTATTATTCGACTTTTATAAATGTCATCATAAGTTAGGCATGTAGAAACTAAATTGAGGTTCCAATCAAGAGAATTGCATTGAAAACGCACATGGCTTTTAGTGATTCGCGACGGTCTTCGAGACTGCTAATTAACGCGGAATGTTCGATATTTATTTCTATTTTAATTAAGGTATTCCTTTTACGGGAATTCGATAATTCTTTGCGAAGATTTTGCTTGAACTCATTTTAGAATTATTCATCTTTTATTAATTTGAGACATATTTTATTCCTAGCCAGGAAATGTGTCAATTTCTTGCAATACACTACAATACCTACATTTTACGCTTTCCTACGACAGAGGACTCGGTAGTTAAATGAATGGAATATACTCGTATGTATGGGTATGAACTTTGCTGAACCCGAGAAAAAATACAAAGATCTAAGATACGAACCGTATACGATGTGAGAACCGAATTAGATCTAGATGAACAAAGAAAGGGCATGGTTTTTAAATTAAAAAAATCGTTGCTGGCTTCTTGCGTATTGGTCACACACAGCATTATCAAAAGAGCACCTGTTTGTAATTTAAAAATAAAAAGAAGTTTATTCTAAAGAAAGAAAAAGAACGTCGGCCTTCCACGCCACTTTCGGGCGTACATTTCTGTACGTAGCAACAGCGCTGTGTCCTTGACACTGGTTGGCGGACACAAGGCGGCCGCAATTTTAGGCACTGCGTCGGTGGGTGTGTTTTCCACGCACACTAACGTAAGGCCATAACACTGCCATAGAGTGCTCGAATGTAGAGTCGATGGTGTTTAGTATAATACCTAATGGAAGGCCTCCTCTGCGCGGAAATGTGATTTCGTTTGCTTCGTATCTCAGCGAAATGTCCATTCTTTTTTTATTTATAAGTCATTGAACATAGTATTTAACTTTTTATTGATAAAATACTCTGTGTTCGCTTTATTTTCTTTTGCCAATTTTCTTACTTGACTTCATACGGAGACTGCTTTTTAACATTCGTGCATAAATATTCTGTGACATTATTCGATACAAGTTTGCTTGGTTGTGTGCGTGAATAGTTTATTATGTATATTGGTACGTCTACCAAAGGAACAAAGGAAGTTTGGCAGGCGCTCCATTGTTAAGTACATTTCGACGTCTGGTTTTATTTGAGCGTGGTTGGAAAAATGCAATTTGCCACAATGTTTAAAATACATATCGTTCAGGCACATGTAGGTAATAGGAGTCTCCACCACTCAGACTGAATGATTTTTTTTTTATCTATGGATCGAGATTGTTTTATGTTTTTACTAAAACGTTCGTAAGCATTACAATGACAGGAATGGGTGAATCCGGACAAATATTTATGCTATGATAAGGTGAGTAGTATAAGTTAGTTTAACTGTGCCTAATTTAAATTTATCCCAAGAACGTTGCTTTTATTTACCTCATAAAGTCCCATATTTCAGCATTCAGGATGACAAAATCAGAACAAAAAAACCTTAACTTAGAATATTATTGTAAGAAACACCCGAAAATCTTCTCTTTATTCTCCACAAAGATACAGAAATTATTCACCACATCAAATATTTTTTTTACTGTACCTCGCTGTCAATGAAGAAACTTTTTATCTATTTTATCAAAGTTATTACAAGTTGTTAAGTCACTAATTTGATGTTTTTATTAGCATTATAAATAGTTGTTATCAAGCCCTTCAAGGTTTATTACACGAAATACCGAAAACATCGATGATAATAAAAGACAATTCGGATCTTGTGTAAGATCCTCCTTTCGTTGGTTTTTCAAAAACCTTTTGGCACCATTTGTTCACAAAATTCTCATTTTTGTAAACGAAGGTTTACAACTCAGTCACATTAGTAAACCACCCGTTTTCAACTCAGTTGCATAGTGACATGAATAGTCCATTATTAAAGCACTATGGAGCTCTACCATGATCAGCCACCCAAGGGACGAGTCTACTAAATGCATAGTTGTTCTACAGAGTGATAGATAGTTGTTTTTTGACAATTTTGTGTAGTCTACTAACCAATGGGATTCCAATGGTATAACCCTTGCAACACCTCGCGATATGTCCTTTGGATGACCTTGCAATGTGATTGTTTAGTAATCTATATTTTATATAGTAGGGCGGGCCCCCCGCCCCCTCCCGCTTCTCCAGGGCAGGGTTGATTGTGGAAACGTGAAGAAAATCAGGGTAGTAGGGTCTACATGTTAACGAGTAATAGGCGACCAACTTATAAAACGAAAACTTCGCACAAAATCCATTGAAAATTACGTTGATGAACTGTACAGCAGATAAAACTCTCTCTTTCCACGGAACCCTATTCTGCGTGTGGCCCGACAAGCACTTGGATGGTTTAATTAATCGGTTACAAATGGCGTCAGCCATTGCTGTGCTAATATCACACACGGCGATGTGTGTGTTTTAGTAGACTCTAGGACCGTCTTTATCCATGCTTGATCCAGAATCTAACATAACAGAAACTCACGCCTGTATCGGAGGGGTAGGCAAACTTTATCCATGCTCGATCCAGAATCTAACATAACAGAAACTCACGCCTGTATCGGAGGAGTAGGCAAAGACCAGGATTTGCCGCTTGTCACAATCCTGACGTATCTCCAGATCCAGGATCCGTCTGGTCCTAAGTTTTATAGGCCAGTACTTTACATAATACGTAGCTGTATAAGTAATGAACCATTGCATTAGGTTACAAAAGACGCACTAGCCAAGGCCCTGCGTCCATTTTACGACAGGAAACCAATAAAAAGATAATATCTCCACTCTGACAAAGCCATCGGCTAATTACTCTGAACCGTGGCACCACAACTCATCTCACAATAAGATACTACCTACCTGCTTATGTATATTAAAATGTGATTATAACAATCTAGGTAATGCAGTTTTTCAAGCGTGGTCTTCATTACTATATTTTAACGTTTAAAGCTATTCCCCGGTGGTGTGGTTTCGCTTTCGTATTTTCCTCAAGGCTGTAATGTCGTTATGTCGAGCATGCTGTCTCGATTACACAATTTAAATTTTTTAGTACTTATAATAAATGAGTATACTTTTGATGAATGTGGTCTGAGGGTATGATGGATAATTTAATTGCGGAAATTCAACGCATATATTTTTTATCCTGTACTTAGTTTTTGATCGAGAAAATTAGATTCCAAAATTAATAATTTTGGGAACTACTTTTCTTTATTAAAAACTGTGAATAGGAAAACAAAAATATATTTAATACCTATGTGCGTAACCTAATTATGAGTCAAACCCTCAGACCACATATTTTATCAAAAATTTTCTCATGTTGTTACAATAATTAAAAATGTTAAATAGTGCGAGCGAGACAGGATGCTTCGCGTAAGAACAGTCTTAACATATCGGCTTGCAATATTTCAGTTTTCGTTTTCTGCAAAGTAAATAGGTTAACTTCGCTAACGGTGAAGGAAACCATCGTGAGGAAACCTGGGTGTCTGAGCTATTCGCATAGGTACCTCAGCGCTTAAAATCGCCAATCCGCGGTGGGCACGCGTGGTGGGAAGCCCATACTCTCTCTCCGAGAGAAGGCCTGTGCCCTACAGTGGGACGTATAATATAGGCCGCTTATGAAATAGGTTGGTACCTACTGACTACTCGACTACGTTATAATTAACTCCACATTAATTTGCCATAACTGAAATTGGCGTCAAAGGGAACCCTAAAAAATAATACATATGTAGACAAAATTCGTTAAAAGGTACATAATATCTACACAGGCAGTATAGTTGATTGAATATTTAGTTATCATCCTTGTAACATCACCTCATTTTCGATGTAAGCTTAATTTACATATAAATGTTGAGCTTACCTATAAGTGGTGTACAATTATATATTTTTATATAACACAATTCTACTTTAAATAAAATAAAATCTCAATACAAAAACTGATGTTACTGTCTGTGTTAAAAATTGGTAGGTTTCCACTTGTAACTTCATATTAGATTTTCTGTGCCTCTACCGACCTATCACGACCTAACTAAGAAGCAAATAATACTGAAAGTATTCTATACAGCCGAAAAGTGAGCAACATTCGCTGTCCGCCAAATCTCCTGCCGACATTATTATTGTTGTGGGCGTGGAACCAGTTTGGACTCTCAACTCTAACGACGGAGAAGCTATTCGTAAAAAATACAACACGATAAATCTCTAGGCGTCTGGAGATCACATCTTGGGTGGGTACCTATATATTTTTGGAGGTTCGAATTTGCTTTTACTGGACACCTTATCCCTAGCATGCGCTTTTAAATTCACGCCTATATCTGACAGGGGTAGGCAAAGACCACGGACTGCCACTTGCCACGATCCTGACAGATCACTTTCGCTTCCTCAACATTCATTAGTCGTTGCTTGAACGCAAGCCGGTTTCGCGTATTTTTTATCTTGCCATTTGGGAACGTCCCTTACCGGCCCTTCCACCCACATTCGCTCGATATGTTTGTTTCATCAATCTTTCTTCCTTCAAAGTGTACAATAAAAAACTTAATAATTGTGAAAGCTAGTTTTAGAACCTACCACTTCAATGCATTTTCGCCAAAATCGGTCGGCTTAAAGTATTTAGAACTTAAAGTCCTAGGTTTATTGTTTTACAAAAGGGCACCTATTGTAACGATTTTAATGTCATTGGTGGCACTGGTGAACGTCATGATGGGCCTTAAATTGTGATAGTGGGTGACCTATAAAGTAAAGTGTCTATATGAACTGCGGCCGCCCTAATCTTTGCTGCCCACACAATACCGCCTATTTCGCCTCAATGTCGGCCGTGGAGTGAATAGAACAGAAGAGATCATTAATCACTTTATTGTCTCTTCTGTATCGTCTTATAACCCGTCAAGTAAGGCGACAAATAAGCAATATTGTCTAATTTAGCGAGTTAATTATTTCGTACAAGAATCGTGTAAAGTGACTGCACTTATTTTCTTAAATTTAATTTTGTAAAAGAATAAGATATCCAAATGTACTGACAAAATTCTATAAGTACGTGGCAACGTGCAGTTGAGAGCGCGTCGGCCTTTAAGTTTGTGCACCCTATTCAGTTACGATAGGGCCGAATGTACAACGTCCAGTCAGTTGGTGAAACAATAAACGACGACTTTGTTGCAAACACATTAAACCTTTTATCTTTACAACATATGTAGTAGTTAGTATTAGTATATAAATACACCTGATACTATACAGGTACAGCATACATAAACTAGGCTAGGCACGGTCACGTACCGAGTCTTACTTCGTAGGTATTCGGTTGGAAGATTTATGGTTAATCGTAGATTATTACCTACTATTGTTATCCGATCATTGCTAGCTTAAAAGCAATTAAGGTATCTACTTATTGTGCTGTATGTAGCAAATTACTTTTCGATCTATGTCTAGAACAAACGATGTAACTAATATTTTTTTATCACTTTTATTAGTACATAAATACTTTCTCGATTGTGAAGTCTAATGTTTCAACTTAGATTTTACGACTGATACAGAAACCGAAGACAATAAACTATTAGAAACATTGTAGTCTGATCGTATCATGTTAATCGTGTACAACATTAACTAACTTCTAGTCAACGTTATGACTATACTAAGAAGCTGTTATTTGACATCACTCCATACATTAACTGAGCTTAAACCAGATATTGTATGTACAGGCGACAAGTAATCCTTTTTATGTTCGAAAGTAGTCCATAACGTAACTGGGTAGAGCGCTCGCATAAGCGTCGACATGTCGTTGACCGTATAAATAATGCAGCCTATTACATCCCACAGTAGAGCACAGGACTTCTCTCATAGAGAGAGAGAGAGAGAGAGAGAGAGTATGGGCTTAATCACCACGCGTGCCCACCACGGATTGGTGATTTCAAGCTGAGGCATGTGAACACCGTAGGCACTCAGGTTTCCTTCATAGTTAACGAATGGTATTTCTACTACTAATTCACAAATATTTTTTACCCACTTAACAAAACCTTCAAGTTTTATTTATGACTGTTCTGAACATAATATTATATTTCAACTCGAAAACTACCAAGGCCGACATATGCGTCGGACCTTGGTTGTAATTAATTATGGGAAATAATAACGCGTCACGAATTAAAAATCTACCAATTTACTACTTAGATGCCATTTAATTTTGTTCTCGACACTTACAAATTAATTAAACTAGGTACCTCAGTATTTATAGTTAGTGCCTTAAGTAACAGAGTTAAGTACAATTCAATGAATTTACCTTCATATAAATGTAGATAAGCCTATAAAGAATACTAAAGCGGATAATAAATATAACAAAGTATGACGAAGTACGACTATATACATACTATCTACTAACACTTCAATGCCAATAAATAAAATTGCGAACACTTCGCAACTTAGGCAGTGTTTTTAGGGTTCAGTACCTCAAAAGGAAAAACGGAACCCTTATAGGATCACTTTGTTGTCCGTCCGATCGTCGGTCCGTGTGTCTGCCAAGACCCTTTATCTTGGGAACGCGTGGAGGTATCAAGGTGAAATTAAAAGCATGCACTCAAGTCTACAGTCTCTTGAAGCTGTGAAAAAATCAAACTTCTAAATTAACGTCAAAAAAGATTACGGCCATTTATGCTGCAAACACTCACAAGGGCATCAAAATTTATAGAGTACTTTCCGTTGACCTAGAACTATGAAATTTGGCAAGTAATATCGTCGTATTCTACAAATACAGAGAAAAACCTGAAAACTATACATTTCTAATAAAATCATAAAACAAATGTCTTTGAAGTTCGGGAAAAGCTCGGAAAAACCGCGAGACTCGATTCCTAAACTATTTGTAATATGTAAGTACCTACTGTACGGCGCTCTCGGTGGGCGAGTCCAACTCGCACTTGTTCGGTTTTTTTAAGGTAGGTTCAGTTCACGTGTAATCAAATATCATATCTATATCGATTATTTTAAATTACCAACTGAGTTAATCACGATGACCTTAAGATGGTGGTGGATTCATACTTATTGAATTCGCGAAGAGTTTGAAGCCAACATTATCATAGTAATCCAATATATAATTTCATTGCTCTCCTTGACACTCTGCTAAGGTTCTTTATAATGTTTCTCAATCAAGGTTATGGGCACAAACTGCAATTTCCCAGGAATCGTTACAAAATTTTCTTTTTTATAAGTAGATATTACTTACCTACCACCGGGTCTATAAAATTACTAATCAAACAAATTACAGGTCTGCTGACCTTTGTAACTGCTTCTGCCAATCGTAGAGCGGATAAATCCGTGGCTGTTACACAATTATATTGTATAATTCATCGTCTCTATCAAGCTTGCTTATTCAGCATGAGCGATGTGTGATGGGTCAGCGGCGAGCATTGAAAGAAGGCGTGGCCTAGTCTGCACGTCGCTTCGCTGTGATTGGCTTCTGCGAATGCATTTCACTTTCGTGATGCGAGTGCAAAATACAGATTTTCATTTGGATGTTGACGGTTTTTATTCTGACCTCGTTTTCCCTTGTCGACTGTCCAGTCGTAAAGTTTTCTGTCGTAAACCGGCCACGGACAAGCACAAAACCATAACGCTCGTAATTGACGCATATCAAAGGCGTTGGAGCAATAAAACTACAATGATTTCAATTACATTCCTAATTAAACATATTTCAGCTTTGAAAAAAACTAAAAACTTACAATGTCATTGTATCAAGCAAATCTAGGTATTCAACATAGTTCGACCCATACATAATGTTCCAAAGTTGCCCGCGTAACTGAGTAGAATGACGACAATATGCCAATACCACTGGTCAACTCTGCTATGAAGCAAGATCAAGCACATATTGAACTTCTTAACGTAAGTTCAATGTAAATTGAAATGACAAAAAATCTGGGGAATTAAAACTACGGCTCGTCCGTAGTCTTAACATCTTCTTTCAAATGCCTATTTGACTAACTTGAGTAGTAAACTCTATTTCGGGATGTTCTCTCGCATTGCCAAAACTCACATTGAATACTTATGAACCGGACCCTTATTTTACAAACAAATGGGACTTCTTTCAGTAGGCTTTGTTAAAAAAACATCGGGCGCAATGTTTTCGTTTCGACATCAGAGACAAACGGCTAGAACAAAGGGTCTGATAGAGAATAGAACATAAAACATAATAAACTTCAAAACAAACACGCTCTGTTCATAAATTCAACTGGAGCTAAACAAATCCAATTAGCTCCGACCGACGATAACGATCTGAGACCAGTAGTGCTGTCTATTGATTACTTCCAGGGCAAAGGTGCTTTTACAAACCAACTTTGGGCCATCTTTTCTCGCATGACTGTCACTCTGCGATTCCGCGAACAATTTGTACCTTAGGATAAATGTCTCATTGTAAACCGGATTTTTTTATCCAATAAATTATTTGTATTTGTATGTACATGTACACTTTTAAGGAAAATAATATCTCAACCAAACACAGAGGACTATTTTGCTTCATCATAATCATAAGCAGCCTATATACGTCCCACTGTAGGGCACAGGCCTTCTCTCAGAGAGAGACTATTTTGCTTACTAACCTACAGTACTTATCTGTAATGAATCTAAAAATAGCATCTTATTTTGTTTCGAGAACTTTTTGAAAATCATATTATAATCTTATTGCCGTAGATCTACTCTGGTTACGGTGGCGAGGAGTCGCTGGATGCGGGCAGCACAAGACCGGGAAGCTTGGGAAACGAGGGAGGCTTATGTCTTGCAGTGGACGTCAAATGGCTGATGATGATGATGCTGACGATGTACATCTACTTGCTATACATTGCCAGTTAAAATAAACAAAAAAAGCGCTGAGTTTGCATTAATTCCCGAGAAGCTGGATTTGTGTATAGGTCTTAAATACGTTATTACAAATGCTTTGTCAAAAGTCCCCATTGATCCCGCATGTGCGTTATTTTTTATCCATTTTCAAAGGTCACAAATTTTCGTTTTTTTGCTTAAATTCCTGAAACGGTGAGAGCTACTGATAAAATGGATGAACCAAGTTTGTACATTGTAGAATTTTGAACAAAAAAGGTATCAATACTATTTTCCCACGGAACGGAACGAGGACGGTGCTTCGTAAGGAAAAAATTGTCTATACCTTTTTGGTAAAGAATTTTATGATCTACGAACTTTCCTATATCCATTTTTTTCGATACTCTCACCGTTTCAGAGATATACGCAAAAAAACAAAAAATCGAGACCTTTGACCTCGGATAAAAAACGACGCACAAGCGGGTTCGATGGGGACTTTTGACATAGCATTTGTAATGACGAATTTTACAGCTATACAAAAATTCAGCTTGTCGGGAATTAATGCAAACTCAATATCTATTTTGACTGGACTAGAAGGTGTGTTTTCAGATTTTGCATCTAAAACCTATCGCGAAAAGTATCCCCATTGCGCATTGTAGGTAACTATTGCCAGCCAGCCCTGTTGTCCCGGGCTTAGAATAGGGCTACGGTATCTTCTGCCTGTCGTAAGAGGCGACTAAAAGGGGGGATCGGAGTCGCGGGTGGCGAGAGTGGGGGCTACAACCACCGTTACAAGCGACTCCGTGGCGGTGGCGGCGTGTGGTGGCCGCACACTGCTGTAGAGGAGGCTTCTCAGGCTTTAGCCTGAAATAAGACGGGTGCCGAAATTCACAGTGCGTGGGGGTTCCGGAGTGTTTAGTGAGATCCCGGAGCCCCCCCTCCGAACGCATGGAGAGTCGGGGGGGTTTAGGTGGGTAAAAATCCCACATAACCCGGCATTCCCCCCAGAAAATCGGGTATCTTTGGAAAATTTCCCCCTCGACAACAAAAAAAGGGTAACTATTGCCGACAGGTCGTAGTACAGGTAATGGAATATAGATTGATTTTCAAATGTAACCAAGTCCTCGGCAAAATCAGCAGCTACTTAATTATGATTCGTGTGAATCGAATGTTATGTTATGATTTACAATAGAAAGAAACCCGAGTCGGCTCGTCTGGAGAGGGCTCGCTAACATAAACAAACGCTTCTCATAACATCGGCATTCCATTTAGAAAATAATGCTCCATAACCATCTCCTATATAATTATTATTGTAATGTCCCTCGAGGGCATTCCTCTTTTGATTCAGGTTTGTTTAGGTGCAAAATTATTCTTCATGATAAACAGATGAGAGTGCAGTTTGCCGTAATCGTTTCTCTCATTTATTCTAATACGATTCATAACTCACAATAGATTTCTGATTAGAAACCCTTTAGGAGTTGGTGCGTCGTATAATTAGACGGCAGGAGCCCGCTTCAGTAGCAGATAAAGAAAATTAATTCATTATCACCGTCACAAACAAAACATTTCTCAGGAACGTGATATAGAACTAAACAAAAATAAAATGCCGCGCCAATATTTTACAAATAATTTGTTGATTCCGTGCCTGGCAGAACGCCCGGTCCACTATTATGTTAAGGGAAATGGAGGTCGTCTCTTTGACATAAATTAATCAAACTAGATAGTAGAAGTTATGAAACAAATAGTGGTAACAGAAGTTATGAACAAGTCTTACTACTTTCTACGTTTATATATTTCACTTGAATAACAATAAAGCGCAATATTATGAACCATTTATTAAATTGAACTCTCTCCAAATAAATTGGATAAAACAGTTTAGTTTATTTCTGTGAGCTGCGTGCATCTCTGTGAAGGTATTTTTTTTTAATTAAAATAATAATACCCGATTACGTAAAAAATAAATACTCGTAATCAACGAAGGCGTTTTCCATCCATGAAACAAATCAAAATAACATTGATATTTTATTTTTTATTTTTTTATGTAATACTTAAATCCAGTTACACAGAACGATTATAAAGTATTTAAAAGATAGGAAAATCATTAAGATAAATAAGTATTTATAAATGTTTAGTGCGTGCAACGATCAACACGTTTAAATATTGTCGATATCGGCCTAGTTTCGTAACTGGCAAGGCGCCCACCGTTTGTTTTACACAGGATACACAAGATGCGTCGCTCATTTGTCTACGTTAAATCTCAGCCTGTCTTTAAAAGTATTTTATTAATCGTTTTTTTTTTTTAATAAAGAGCTACTCTGCTTTTCGTTGTAGCCAGAACGTTTAACCTTCTATTATCTCTACGACGCTGACATCATTTTTATTAAAACCTTTTCTAAACTGTAACTTATCTTGCGTTAATATTTCATATTAGGTGAGAATAGTGTAATTACAGTTGAATGACGATATTTATGTCTCGTCAATGTCTCAGTGAAAAACCAGAAAATACATCATTCATTACTTTCGTTCCTGGAATTGGGCCAAAATAAACGACCACCATCGTTAAACGTCGGTCAAGCGATGTCGCGATGATGATTCCGTAGACCTTTTTTACCTGGCTGTTTATAGTTTGATATCTGAGTGGCAAACTGAAATCTAGTATGGAATAGATTATTTTATATTAAAAAGTTTTTTCCTAATTTAAATTGATCAAATATGTAATGTGATAGAGTCCGCATTTAGTGGTTTCCGAAACGTTTTTCTACTCAACCCTAAAATTTTATATAAATTTTGCTCAGTAAACAAACTTAAAGACAAGCAATTTTTATTGACAGATTATGATGTTCCTTAAAACTTTTGAGAAAATTTAAAATTCATCTAAGAAAATATTTTTATTCTCCGTCATCAAATGAGAAAGAAAATTGCGCGAACCTAACTTATTATCAACTCTACAGTTTTAATGGTATACGTAGGTGTTTCATTTATAAAATTATATAGATAAGGTAAGAATTTCATCCCCCATCTCGGAAAGAGTATTTTTGCTCTTCGATATGTGAGTGCAAAAGTCGTTTTTATCCGCTAGAGGATATAGTAAATTGAATTTAGAACATCGTGTGCATTAAGTTTGTAAATTCAAAATTAAACCTATTTGCTTCTACCTCCATGGTGCCGAATTTATCATACAACTTTTTTTAATTTGTTCAAAACTCAGACTCCTTTTTGTTTTTTGCATTTAAAAATTTTTGGGATGAAAAGTTACCTACGTGTTGCACTCGAGTGCAAAGATTTTTCACCTCGTGCTCTTTTGATTCCCTCACTTGCTCGGTCATCAAAATTATTAAGCACGCGGTTAAAAAGCAACGTTGCACTCTTGTACAACAAATAACTATTATTGTACACCAGAGCACAAACATAAACACATGCAGAAATACAGAGGACAATTGTCGGCCTTACTGCTAAAGGACAACAGCAGACAATCTTATGACTGGTCTATTTAGCTGATAGTTTTAGGATTGCTTCCTTGAGGAAGACAGTTTTTTGTTACCTATCATGTAAGAGTTTGTGCTTTACTCGGGATGTCTCTGGTATCCCATCTGGATGATGAAAATTGTATTATTGTTCTTACTGAAAATACTGCATCCACAGTTTCACACCCGATCCAGCCCATTAAATAACGGCTCAAGGCCCGCCATCTGTTATTTTTGTTTTATACGTTACCGATGTTATTAATTTCGACATTTTGTATTTATTTTCGAAGCGATTTAGCTTGCGCTTGCTCTAGAATTTCATATTCGACTGTTATTATTAATATCCGTGCCTTGCTATTTGACAGTCTCTAGTAAACATTTCAGTGTTAGTAAAGTCAAGGGAACAAACAGTCAGTTTTTCCATTTGTATTTAAAAGTTTAATTCATTCATTCACAACTTGCTATTTGTAGCCCTCTATAATTATTCGACATTCGTAACTGAATTAACGCTTTGTTGTAAAATGTAATTTGGGGCAATAAAATGTCAGATAGCAGATAGAGCGTTGGTAGCGGAGCGGTAGAACGCCGGCTTCTCATTCGGGAGGTCGTGGGTTCGAATCCCAGCATGTACCAATGACTTTGTTTTCTAAGTTACGTACACTTGGGACGATATAGTAGCAATACCACTCGCTAACAGTGAAGGAGGACATCGTGAGGAAACCAGAGTATCTAAGGTGTTCATATACCCCAGCGTTTGAAATTGCCAATCCGCGGTGGGCACGCGTGGTAATTAAGCCCATACTCTCAGTCTCTGAGAGAAGGCCTATGCCCCGCAGTGGGACGTATATTCGTCACACTGCAGGGCACAGGGCACAGTTTTCTTTATGTAGTCTATATAGGCTACATAAAAAAACATTATGAACGTTTATTGTACCTACCCATCTTTGAGTACAAAAGGATCCAATCTATACAAACCAGAAATGTTTTCGTGAAAATGAGTTGAGATTGATAGCATTTAAACTTGTGGTAATATTATTTTTGTTATTGGCCTGAACTCTACTGAATGCAGGATTACATTTGGACCCCTTATATTTCAGTGGGAATGGAATGGATCCAAAGCACAATAAGCCAAGTCAACGGGTATAAGCTGGCCTGCCACGAACCACCGTCAGAAGTGTAAATCTGTGATCTGCTTCCCTGGAGTTAAAGGACCAAAGAAGAAGAATGGAGCCAGGAGTTTGTGGCTCTTTCACTTTTATCCGCATTCGCCCTATTAATTTTGTATCATAATCAAGTCGGTTAGGCGAATTTGTTGTGTCGAAAAACAACTTTGTTGTGTGGTTGAATTGAATTTTTAGCAACCCGGGGTCATGACGTACGCGATGTTTTTTTGTATTTCACTAAACGGTCGTGTTGCTCTTTCTAAGCCACATAAAAAATTGAAAGGGGATCACAAAAGCATCTTGAATTTCTTATTTGAAATCGTCAATTTCCAAATTAATTTTAACTTTATCGGACACCGCCACGTCCATTCTGTTATTTACTTTACAAATAAGATGACATTTATTGAGCGTTATTAATTCAAGGATCTTTAAAATTAATAATAAATATTGTGTGACAAGCAACACTAATCATCTGATATTCCATGCGTAATCTACTTAATAGGTTATATGTCTGCATAAAGGGAAAGAATACCAAGAGACTAGGTAATTGGAAGGCCAACGGGCGGCTCATGTTGACTGCTGAAATTAATTTTTACGTGTCAGGCGCTGCCGTGCCCTTTGGGTATTAGGTAAAATTAATTAGGGCCTTTGCTCTTTGGCAACAATATACACATGCATACTACTCAAATATAAACTCACGCCTGTATCTGGGAGGAGTGGGCAGAGACCAGGGAAAGATTGACGAAAGATTGAACTTCAAAGACAATTTTTTTTATGATTTAATTACAATTGTATAGTTTTCAGATTTTTTCCACTACTTGTAGTATACTATGATATTACTTGCCAAATTTCATATTTCTAGGTCAACGAAAAGTACCCTATAAATTTTGATTCCCTTGAGAGTATCGAAATATACGTTTTTTGCAGCATAAACGGCCGAAACTTTTTTTTACGTTAACTTAGAAGTTTGATCACAATTTCAAGGGACTTGAGTACATGGTTTTAATTGCAACTCGATACCTCCACGCGATGAAGGGTCTTGACAGACAGATGGACGGACGGACGGACAACAAAGTAATCCTATAAGGCATTCCGTTTTTCTTTTTGAGGTATGGAACCCTAAAAAAAGATAAACAAGGTAATAACTGGAATAACTTGCTTACATTCAAAGCCCAGTCCCATCTTTAAAAAACGCATATTCTATTTAATCCTTTGCCCTTCTAGTAGTTGACTACTGGAACGGGTTCAATAAAATATACGATCAAATTAGCATTTTATGGTGATGGTGCCCACAAGTGGACGTAAATATGAGTGAATTAATTAAATGGACCCTTAATTCGTCAATATTTTCGACATTTATTGGACGCAATTTATTCATACAGCCATTGAAATAAAGTTTTATGAATTGACTTGTTTCTATACGAACCTAATCATGGTGTGTGGCATAGTTGCTAGAACTAGGTTCTAACTGTAAAAAAAAAACAAACACCCACCAAAATATTTTTAGGGTTCCGCACTCTTACAGGATCACTTTGTTGTCCGTCCGTCCGTCTATCTGTCAAAACTCTTAATCTCGGGAACACATGAAGATATCGAGTTGAAATTAAAACTGTCCTTTGAAGCTGTGAAAAAATCAAACTTCTAAGTTAAGGTAAGAAAAGACACGGCCGTTTGTGCCGCAAAAACATACATTTCGACACTCAAGGGAATCAAAATTTGTAGGGTAATATCCGTTACCTAGAACTATGTTTGGCCAGTAATATCGTCTTATACTTCAAGTACATATAGGGAAAAATCTCAATTTTTCATTGTAATTAAACCAAAAAAATAAATTGTCTGAAGTTCGGGAACAGCTCGGAAAAAACTAGGAGATTCGATTCCTGAACTATTTATAATATGTTTTTGTTTTATATTTGCTAACATTTAAAAACCTTTACATTTTCTTACAAATGTCGCAAATCTACAAATTTGTGCAGAACCCTCGGTGGGCGAGCCCGACTCGCACTTATCCAGTTTTTGTTTTTGCTTTACATAGCGTGCTAACAAATCAAATCAAAAGTACACTTTTTAAATCTGATGTAACAAATTAAAAGAAGCATATCATTCAACTTATCACAGGCCGCACCTTGTGCGTGATCACCACACCTGCCGTCGGCGATGGCATCCCCATTTTTAGGGTTCCGTACCCGAATGGTACCAAACGGGACCCTACCAACTAATTGTGCATACGACCTTGGAATTAACCACGGCTAGCGATCTCTTAACGCCCTGTAAAAAGCTAACTGCGCGCAACTTATTCACATTAATTTGATTCATTACATACTTACTTTTTCACTCCATCTGCTCGAAGTGGTGCATTTTGATGCCCAAATTTAGGACCCTATTGCTATTGTTGTTCAAGCTAAGATGTATCAAAGTAAATAGACTCAAAATTGGGTTTTGAATCTATTTACCTTTAGGTACCTTTAAGTAAATAGACTCAAAATCCAATTTTGAATTTATATACTAATAAATACTAAGAAGTCGGACTTCTCTTTCACTCTTGAGGATTCGTCCTATATCTATTTCGCTCCAACCCAAGTAATAAGTTTTAAAACCGAGTTTAGAACCACTTACTGAACCACCAAACTCTTTGCTGCAAAACTTTTAAGTACCTAGGTAATTGTCAAATATTTGAAATTGGGTCGCAAGTTTTTTTTTCTATGCAAAAAATCAACATTGGCACGCTTTTTTTTGTCTATTTTCACTCGGAAAAATGTAGTCAAGCGATGATCATAGTGTCTTCTTAACACCAGAATATATAAAAAAGGCAACACAAGCAATTCAAAACCTCCTGCTAGAAATTACATTTGAGTGGTATGTAAGTGTTATCTTTTATTTCATTCCTCTCAGATGGTAGTGAAAAGCAGAGTGTTCTGTGTAGAACACGGGCGCAAATAATTTTTGGTCTCGGTAGTGTTGAATCCCTCGCTCCTTCAGCGATTCTTAGTTGAATGCAAGAATCGCCTCAGTTCGCTCTTGATTCAATTTCACAACTTCGACGCAAAAATTTTGTTTGCGCCCTTGGTGAACAATCTACTATAATAAAATTCATATAGAGACAGAACTATTTAAGCAAGGTACCCAATCATAGAAAAAATACTATCTAACTGGAATGATACTATCCAAAAGTGAACAATGAGTCACGGAAGTATATGCGAACGAAGCACTTCGTATAATACAATTATTATGATAGAACCTCACGTATAAGTTAGTTCGTTTAATCATTAATAATATATGAACGGAATCCTCGGTACGCGAGTCCGGCTCGCGCTTGGCTGTATTTTATATTCCTAATTTATGGAGTTTCGATTATAAACATACCGCCAAGTAATCAAACGTTCGTTTAGTGGTAACCTCGATGTGTCGAGTAAGTACTACTAAGCGAAGGTTGCGTAAAACTTAACAAAACAACTTGAAAAGCTCTTCAGGCTTACCTATATCATTTATTTTTTTATTTGTCAAATGAATTAGGAAATCAATATAATAAAATATGGCCGCCAGATTCAAAGCATTATATGGCAGTAGGTAAACACATTTGACATGAGTGATGTAAAAAATATCGGTGTTAAATAATAGCCTTCGGGCACGGAACCCCAAAAACACATTTTAAATACTGCCTCTGAGGAGTGTTTTAAGAAATTGTGTCTGTGGTAAAGGGGAACACGTAACCACAGATTATTTAACCCATATCTTCCCAAGCTTATCTAGAATTGTCCGATTTCAATCAAATTCATAACATAGCAACTTCTTGTAATTGTTAAGGTATATGTAAAATAAAAAAAATAAAAAGTTACTAATTTTTTTAGTTTTGAAACCGTTCGAAAAATCGAACAGTAGGAATATATATACAAGTGTTATGCGAATATTCATGTTATTTATTAGAAATAAAAAGCTATGTAGTGTGTGTATTTTATTAGTCAAAAAAACAAATTTACATATTCGAAACTAATCTATACTTTACATTCATTCAGTAAAAAAAAAAAAAAAAAAAAAAATTGTTAGTTCAGTGATCGATGTCCTAGCTTTACCGTTAGCAAAAATTTTCAATAAATGTGTAGATGAGGGAGTATTTCCGGACCTCATGAAATATAGTAGACTAGTACCCTTATTTAAGAGCGGTGATAAACACGATCCAACCAATTTTAGGCCCGTCTCAGTACTACCAGTATTGAGTAAAATATTTGAGAAGATCATCTTAGATCAATTACTTACGCATTTCAATAATTACCAACTCTTTCATAGCCAGCAATTTGGTTTTACTAAAGGGCGGAATACAACAGACGCCGGAGTTATGTTACTTAAACATATTTTCAGCGCGTGGGAGGATCGCAAGGATGCAGTAGGCATATTTTGTGATTTATCAAAAGCATTTGATTGTGTAGACCACGAAACGCTACTGCTAAAGTTAAAACACTACGGAATAAAGGGTGCAGGTTTAGATCTTTTAAGATCGTATTTAGAAGGAAGGGTCCAAAAAGCAGACGTAAATCGTATTAAATCCTCGGGTTCACTTGTAAAAATAGGAGTCCCGCAGGGATCTATCTTAGGGCCGCTCCTTTTCCTAGTCTATATAAATGATTTACCGTTTATGGTACAAAAAATGTCTGAGATAGTGTTATTTGCTGATGACACGTCACTTATTTTTAAAATAAGGAGACAAGAAAATAATCTTGACGATGCAAATAATGCTCTCTCGCAAGTACTAGATTGGTTCACAGCAAATAATCTGCTGCTAAATTCTAAAAAGACGAAATGTATAAAGTTTTCCTTACCTAACGTACGAGTAGTTGAGAACAACATAGTAATTGGACATGAAAAACTAGAATTTGTAGATGATACTGTATTTCTGGGCATCACCATCGATCCAAAACTACAATGGGGTCCACATATTGTAAAATTAGCACACAGACTTAGCTCTGCAGCATATGCAGTGAAAAGAATTAGGGAACTCACTGACGTTGCAACTGCTAGGCTTGTTTATTTTAGTTACTTCCATAGTATTATGTCCTACGGTATACTACTATGGGGCCGGGCAGCAGACATTGAGACTATCTTCATCTTGCAGAAGAGAGCCATCCGATTTATTTACAAGTTAGGTAGTAGGGATTCGCTAAGAGATTTCTTCAAAGAAACCAACATCTTAACAGTTGCATGTCAATACATTTATGAAAATATTATGTACGTTAGAAAAAATATCAAAGACTTCGAAAATGTTGGTGGCCACCATAATGTTAATACTAGAAATAAACATAAATTGTCATTTCCACTATTTAGACTTGCAAAAGTTAACACATCCTTTATGGGGCACTGTATAAGGTTCTACAACAAAATTCCTCAAGATATATTAGAGTTACCTCCAACGCGATTTAAAAAATGTGTTAAGCACATTCTGTGCAAAAAGGCTTACTATAACATCAAGGATTATTTAGAAGACAAAGATGTTTGGCATTAAACAGTAGATTAATATTATTTAAAGGACGATTGTGACTAGTGTTCAACACATTCATGACTAATATTTTAAGTTGAAAACTCTGTTAATTAAGTTAAAACGTGTTTTGAAAAGAATAAATGTGGAGTTTCTTTGTTAGCTTCTTCTCCACATAATCCATTAATTGTGAAACTAACAACTTTGACGTTCATTAAGTAAACATTCTGTTTTTACAATGAATAAAAATATTTGAATTGAATTGAATTGAACATACATTTATGAATATACTACTTTGAATGAAAATCAACAGAACGATGATGTTATGTAAAGCAACTATACACTTCGAACACTTCATAAGAAAAAATAAATAGTGTGCTTTTGTGGCACAATCCACATCGGGTCGGTTTATTATTCTTGACAATGTGATGTTCCCTTCTGTCCAGTCTTATAGCATCTGGAACCCGTTTCATAACAGCCAGTGATGACTTAGGCACGGGATTTTTAGCAACAGAGGACATGTTGGCAGAATTTTTCATGAGAAAGTAGGTATGTTGATACAATATATCTCGTAAATGACAAAAGATCGTAAGAACTCTTGCCGTTTTTCGATGCTGGAGACATTTTATACAGTTGAAAAGCATTGTTCATAGATGCATTGAGAGAAAACATAAGTAATTGCCAGTACCATCTCTTCAGCCTAATAGAAACTCGGTAGCATCCCACATTTTGATCTAAGCTATCTACGCCGACCATATATTTATTATAGTTTGGGAAAGATATCCTTGTTTGTTTGTCACAGTAACGTTTGACCATTCCTACAGGTTGCACACCACACTGCGTAGAAGCAACGGTAACAATGTTGTAACAACGTTGTTACGAACATGCGTAATGTCAGACAATACATCGGTACATTGGTCATAGGATCCTCTTTGGGTCTTTTTCATTACCTTCGCATCTTTCAAAGGCGCATTTTCTACTCTGTTTGCCCTAATAGTACCTGTAGCATCGTGCCCTAATTTTTTTAGTTCATCCAGCAGCGACAAATAAGTGAAAAAGTTATCCATGTAAAAACTGTAACTGCCCGGTGGCAGGAGGTGTGATATAAATCTCTGCCTACAAAATATCTGTGTCCTCTTCTAGATGTTAAATAATTTCATTTACGGACAAGCTGAAACAAAACCAACAAAAAATTCAACATAAAAATCATCACACGAGTAAATAATCACACGGGCGTATTGTCCTACTGTTCGAAAAATCAAACACTACATAAAGAATTCTTTATGCTACCCACACTAAATGTATATTTACTGTAATACATCATAATACCTTGGCGGACACTATGTTCTGTATGATAGCACAAAAACAAAAAATTATGTATTTTGAATAATAAGAAATACTTACATTTTACGGTGAGACATATTTTTGTAGGAAAACCTTCTGTAACAACACTTCAAGCACAACAAAATACGCGCGAACTGCAAAACGTCAAAAATACTACTTGATAGCCACTAGTTCAGGCTTACCGACATTAATAAATGAACAATGGATGCGTTCACATTTACTCAAAAAAAATTATTAAATCAAGCGTTCGAAAAATCGAACACTAGGAGGATATGGGTTAAACTGCCTGAGGAGTATTTTAGAGGAATCGTGTTTTTATAAATAACACCATAAGACATTGTCCAGCCCCTCTACTCTCGACGTTTTTGTGTTCCAACTTGCGCCACAATTAAATACAATATCTCACAAAACACGCATTATTAAACGTTTTACCTAGCCATAAAAAAAAACTTTGGCCTTAGCATCTACGTAATAAGATGATTTATATAGCGTCCAGTGGCACCATCACTCACACACACTAGATGGGTGATGGGACTACTTGGACGCTGCAGTGCCTGGGACATTATTTTTTAGGTGGCACGGCTTGCCCAGCACCTATACCATCCTGACAGCATAGTCGGCCTAGCCCACAGGAAAAACAAGTCAATACGTGGGGGGCGAACCAAGCCGCGGCCAACCTAGCCATAACAAATAACATTCACTCAATAAAGCCCGATTAAAATAATCTGTGGTGGAGATTTTACAAGGAAAAGACGAATTGAACTGCCTCTGAGGAGTGCTTTAGGGGAATCATGTTTTTATGAATAAGGCCGTAAAACTTTAGTTTAAAGTTTCACGGCCATCATAGACTATTTCAATAAGCGTTTATCAAGTGTTTTAAGGAATAGTGTTTTTATAAATATGCCCGATATTTTCTATCTATCCAGCCCGTGAATTGAGCCCACTGCTGAGCCTCCTGACCCCTGACTGACGTCTCACGCCTACCTCTGTCCCCTGCGAATTTCGACCATTGCTATTTTAGGCACATTATATAAAAAACGCACTCAAATATAACGCAAGCTGCGTTTTTCTGAAGTTTTATGTGCACGTGATCTGGTCATCCACGAGTGTTCCGTAATAAAAAAGTTTTACATAGTTTTAATAATTGTACTCAGAAATAAACCTATTAAAAATGTTAGCTAGCAACGATCAAAAAGGGTCAGTGTTATCAGTGCACTCTTGTCATATATGTTGTTTCGACATTGGAGACAAATTGTTATTGTGTCGGTTAACTTTGATAGGGTTTTACATGCGCCCCGGTCAGTGGGCGGGGCCGACTTATCAGACACTCTTTTGTCGAAGTCTAAAAATCTAGTAAAAATCGTAAGAGGAAGAAGAACTGGCCTATAAGAACACAGCAAAAAGTTTTGGCTTTACCTTTAACATCCTTTTTTCTAACTAGAAGCATCGCTTTTTCATCGAATTCCTATCAGACACAGCCTTCCAAAAAAAAAAAAAATAGACCGTTGATCGAACTAGACCGCCTCTTTTATTGGCAGCACTAGTGTGGGTACTGGGTACACTAATTCGCTCACTCATCATTATCGTTAGCGAAATTCTTCCATGATGGCTGGCGGGAGGCGTACTCTACGACAAAGGTTGTTCATGTTTACAAGAGCGTCGCGCGGCGCCTTTCATGTTCGCCTGCCGCGATAATTACAGAATTTATAGCCCGATAGTACGGGTGCGACGGTTTTTATCGCAATTAAGAGTGCGCCGGGCGACCTACATAGGCGATACCATCCGTGCAGCAATTCACAAGTTCTCTAGGCTGTGCGGTTTGGGCGAAACAACACTGTCTGCTTGCACTTGATTTTAGCGGGCGCCAAATTGAGCTGCGAGGTCAGGCCGAGCGTTTTGTGTTTTGAGGAATAAGAATAAGAATAAGAATAACTTTATTTTATAGCCACATACAAAAGTGTTCAAATAAACATAAAGTAAGAGTTTATGGACGGCTGACTAAGAACTAAGTTAGTGAGTCTTCTGACTCCCAAGCTAGAAAAATCTGTATTATGGGAGCCAGTGATCCTCTGAACAGCAGTGGACGGCCTTTAAGCGCAATACATATGAAAATAAACTGCAGTGACATTATTTTTTAATGTTAAATACAGGAAAAATACAGGAAAGAAATGGGTGTATGTGTGTTTATGTTTTAAGTTATAAGTTGGGGAATGATGAATGTGTGTGTGTGTGTGTGTGTGTGTGTGTGTGTGTGTGTGTGTGTGTGTGCGTGTGTGTGAGTGAGTGTGTGCGCGCGTGAACGTGTTACTGTGTGAGTTTACCAGTGCAGCAGCATCTCTGTTTGGTCGTAATCCAGGTTTAGTAGCAGCTCTTTTAACTTTTTTTTTAACTCAAACTTTGAAAGGGACTGAATATTAGCAACATTTAACATTTTGCCAATAATATCGTATAAGTAAGAGCTTATATGTGCATACTGTCTCATAGCAAAGGTCGTGCGGACATGGTTGTGTTTTGAGGAGTGTGTGTATGTTTGTGTGTAACCGGATCAAATAAAGCAACTGGCCCGAACTAAGCTGGTATTAAAATTTTCGGTGGTACAGCACTAATAATTGTTTCAAGGCTCACAATATGAACGCAGCCGCGGTTATCCCAGTGCGGATCTGATTTCGTTCCACTTGGTAATTTTCGTTCATTACGATATCGTGTTTGCGGATCGGACCGAAAATTGCTGAGCCCATCTTTGAATTTCACGCTAGTAAATTATTCGCTTAATTTAGGTATGTTAATGCTGCTATAAATCTTACAAGGATTTTTTACCACCATAAGTCAAGCAAGAGTACAGAACCAACTCCTTGCGTTTCATCCCCTTACTGAATGTGTTTGTCAATGTAACTAACAATGTTTTTCTCGATACACCATGAAAATATTGATAAAAGGCAAAGTCAAAACCTCATTATACTGTTATCGTGTCTACGCACTACGTCTAGAAGTATTATATAGTCAGAAACATTCGAAGGTACCTCAGTTCTTATCTGTACAACTTAAACCCGAGTATCGTACAACAGGTGTCGTACGATACTTGGGCTTAAGTTGCGAGGTACCTATGGTACTGGTGTGTCGTTGAGTGTAGCAAGTTTACTCCTAATAGCATGGCAAGGTTAATAGCTTGCAGTCCATTTTATCTAGAGCTCACACTCGGGATTCCTGGCGCGACCTGCGACCTCATTAACGAAGCACCAGTGGATGCGTACCCACAAATAATCAGGTGTAGAAGATCAGGCTTGCCTTGAATACCATAAACTGAGAGTAATCGAGGCTTTCGTTGCCATAATGCCGAAACAGGGCATAATAAAAAGAATAACCTGAAACAACTGAAGATAGTTTCACTCATAGTATTTTCTGAGGTTAACACGAGCACTAGACATAATAAAACTGAATTTTAACGGATATTTACTTTTACATTTTACAATTTTCCGACGTTTCGGTACTGTTGCAAGTGTCGTGGTCTTGGTGACAGGCGTCTTTTTGAAAGTATTAACTGTAAGTTTACTATCCTCGGCAAAAATTATTAAGTTACGTTCCAAAAATATTTATACGAGTAAACATCCGTTAAAATTTAGTTTTATTATAGTTTCACTCACTAAGGTCCAAGTGAGACTTAATTTTACACTTTCACGGACTCTGTCTTGGCCAGACCCCAATAGAACATTTTCAGTCTCGGTCAGATCTTGTAAATTATAACAAAGTGCAACACGCCTGTTTATTTACGAGTGGAATGCTGGGCAAGAACCTTCACTTAGGTACACTATATTTTGATCTGCAAAGTATGGAAAGCCAAAAGAAAGAAAAGTTTTTGTAATGCCCGAAAAGGTTCTGAAAAGTTCCAATTAAGTTATTAAAGAAAAAAAATGGAGATGTTGGTCGGAAATCTGTAAAATTCGGAAAAAACTGAAAGACCTCCTTTCTCAGTTGCGACAATGGGCCATTTACAACCCGCCAAAGTTAACGTGAGACCTTGCTGGAACTACGAACAGTATTTTTAGGTGGTAAATAAAATAGAAAAAACCGGCCAAGTGCGAGTCGGACTCGCGCACGAAGGCTTCCGTACCATTACCTATACAACATTAGACACAAAGATAAAAAAACAGCAAAAAAAAATTACGTTTGTTGTATGGGATTTTATTTTATTACCCCTTAAATAATATTTTTTTTTTAGTGTGTTGTTATAGGGGCAGCAGAAATACATAATCTGCGAAAATTTCAACTCTCTAGCTATCACGGTTGAGATGCAGCCTGGTGACAGACAGACGGACGGACGGACGGACGGACGGACGGACGGACGGACAGACAGACAGACAGACAGACAGACAGCGAAGTCTTAGTAATAGGGTCCCGTTTTTACCCTTTGGGTACGGAACCCTAAAACTGTTTCAAAAATCTAATGAAGATAATCGAGTCGGGAGTGGAGGGCGCAAGGTAACTTAAACGGGTTGTTCAAATCGTCGCTTAGCAAACAACAAAGCTCAAGTCGACGGTTTTGACATTTGAATCCCATTGGTGCAGATTTTAAGTAATTCAATATATTAAAATGTCGTGTCACAGTGTTTGTCATCGAACCCCTCCGAAAGGGCCTCGCCGATTTTTGTGATTTTTTTTTGTGTAGGTCTGAGAATAGGTCATAGGCTAATGAACATGACAAAACAATGTTTGCCGAGTCAGCTAGTCAACCTACAAGATTCAAACATTCAGACTAATTAGCGGCCGTTATTCAAAAAATATAACACCGTGCATATATTTTTTCTGTAGAACACCGCAGAAACTGTTTACGGAATTATAAAGATTTTGTCTCTCCTGTTAAGTAGGGAAAAATTACTTGTTCGGTGTGGTTTGCTAAGCGACGAAATGTGATGGATCCATTTTCCCGGGTATTCTGTATCACTCCATCGGCTGGCGCTAGCCTGTCGGGTCACGGAATTTGATTTATTTAGGTCACCGATTCATACAACGTTACCAATAGTGAATTGGATCGCTAATGAATGTCTAAGAATAGTAGATATGGTAGACACATTCACGCGTTGAGCCTTGAACGTCTGAAGTTTTGGAATAAACACCTACCACTGTGTTAAATACCACGTTGCATAAAATTGCATCGAGTTTAAACAAAAACGTTTTTTTGTGTGGATAGGGAGTTTGTATCTCAAATATGCCCTTAATGTACCTTCCACGTTTATTTGTAAAGCCTCACACATACACTGTAAAGACAGTAAGCAATATGCACGTTCTTCTCGGACGTTCACGTTACCGCCAAAAAGATTTGTGCGGACTATAACAATGACTTATGCACACGTCGTATGCACGTCTCAACTTTCAACAAAAATATTTCAGTTTACGCGCCAACGTAATTTGTAATTCTTTCTTCTGGCTGAGCGATAGAGTTATATCTGTCTATCTATCCTTCGTTTGAATATTCGAGGATGTGACAATAAAAAATAATGTAAAAAAATATATATTAAGCATGAAAATGTGACAATATTTCTTGAATTCTCAATCACAGCGAAAGTTGTCGGTTGAATCCCTGTAGTCAGATCGAATTTCGTATAATTTCTAACAGCACCAAAGCTTGTGCTGGGCAAACTGCAATCGATATCTCTGTCTTATGAAGGTGTGTGGGCCTATTTAAACGCGCCCACTTAAACTTGATTAGGGATAGATTTAAGACGATACCGGACGATATTACTGGTTTATCTTATCGTGTTTTATCTCATATTAAACGTAGCTACCCACATAATATATTCCAGTCCACTCACACTTTTCCTTTGAAATACGATAAAAGTCAATAAGTAGAAATCAGCGCTTTGTATATGTATATTGAAGCATGGAAGCCAATGAAGGACCTTAACCCTGCAAAATAAAGTATATCTGAAATGGAATATAGATAGTCTACAGGACCATGGTAATATATTTAAGACTGAGGTTCCGTACAAACTTCTAGGTACATCTTATAAATAGTTGTGGAATCGAGTTTCGCAGTTTTTTTTCGAGCTTTACCCGAACTTCAAAGACAATTTTTTTATGATTTAATTACAAAGGTATAGTTTCAGATTTTTCCCTGGACTAGTAGTATATGACAATATTACTTGCCAAATTGCGTAGTTGTAGGTCAACGGAAAGTACGCTATAAATTTTGATTCCTTGAGTGACGAAATATACGTTTTTTTGCGGTATAACCGGCCGTATCTTTTTTTTACGTTAACTTGGAAGTTTAATTTTTTTCACATATTTAAAGGACTGTAGACCTAAGTATATGGTTTTAATTTCAACTCGATACCTCCACGCCTAACAAGCACTAAAATCCGACTATCCATCAGTCTGTCCCTGAGACTACTCTCTCCCTGAGGGAAGGCCTGTGCCCTACTACAGTGGGACGTATATATGGTGCTTATGTATGTGTGTATGTAACCTCCCTGCGTTCCCGGACGGACGGACGGACGGACGTACAACGAAGTGATCCTATAAGGGTTCCATTTTTTCATTTTGAGGTACGGAACCCCAAAAATGTTAAAATGCTTGCCATAAGTGACACTGCCATTTTCCATTGATAAAATTTATTTGTAAAATCGGTCCATTGAACAGAATGGAATTCATAAAATGTCACCAGTTTCATGGTGTTTCCAGCTGTTTCGATTTCGTCAGGCATCAGAGATATGTTTTTCAATGAAATCATACCGAAACACAGGATATATCAGCATAAATGTATGTATATCGCCTTCAGTACGAGTTACAAAGAAAACAACTCTCACAAAAACATACACGAAGCTCTTTTCGAATAGTCGTCGCGTAGTGTAGGGTCATTATGTAACCGATTACGTTTGCAAGGAGGTGAATTAAAGTCCCATTGTTGTTCGCCCGTCCATATCGCTTGTAACATAATTCACGGATGATTCAAATGTTAAGAAAAGTAGCCGTTTGCCAGAGCCGAGAGTCGAGAAACTCGAGAAATGCGATGTATTGCTTCACTGTTATCTACCGCCCATGTGGTTTTGTTATGTACTATGATTTCACATATACACCATATTATTTAACAGTTGAAAAAAAAATTCAGGGTAGTAGCACATATAATTAACTCAAAATGAAAACTATCACGGCAAAGAACGCTTTACAAGTTAACGAGTCATAGGCAACCAACTTATAAAAGGAAAACTTGGTACAAAATCCATTGAAAATTACGTTGATGAAGTTAGCCCCCCCTCTTTCTACGGAACCCTACACTGCGCGTGGCCCGCCACGCATTTGGACGGTTTTTCCGGAATCGAACCTCTAACTTCTAATTGAAATTGAAATTGAAAAAAAAAATATTTATCGCATCAAATTACATTAAAAAAAATCATAATAATATAAATAATTGTAAACTTAGGGACATTGATAAAAAGGGGTTTGCTCAGTATAGATGTTGTGTTAGACACAACGCTGATTTTCAGCAAGACCCTGTAAAATTTTAGATCTAATAAAATTAAATAATAACAATTACCATTACAATTACAATTAGAATTAGAGTTGGACGTGTCTATAAAATTGAATAAATTACAAATACACTAAAGAATTCGTTAAATTACCATTAAATTTCAATAACCTAACCTAACCCACAACCTCCGGCATGGTAATCAGACATGATACCACTAGACAACGAGGCCTTTTAGCAAAGTTGTCTAAATAAAACTTACTACCAAAAAAATTGCTTCCAGATGGTGATTCCAATCTCATTTCAGTGTTTCCGTTATGGGGCGTAAATTATTCGATTTATATCCGAATGGACGGTTTCACATTGAACAATAACCATAACGACACGACATTTTATAATAAGAATAGTTCTTATTAATGAAATAGTAAAAGAGAATTTCAAACATTTGTATTTCAAACATACTTGACCGGTATTTATATGAAAAAAAGTCGTGCAGCCAAATAGGAAACCGTCCAATGTCGTATTAAAATCCTAAAAATAGCTTTAGCATTTGTATACAATGACGCAAAATGTCCAGCAAGTAACTTTATGACCAGTTTATGAAATTTACTGTGCAACAGGAGATTATGACACAAAAAGACGTGACACTCAAAACTTAACCTCAAAGCTTGGTTTATTACTTAGCACATTTTTTTCTTTTTTTGAATATGGAACACCGATTCCGTTCTGATTTCTTCCTTTTAGCAAAGTTGTCTAGAGTTTAGTCGTGCCATTATTGGCCAGCTTATAAAGAAGAAGATGGCGGTTGGCGAGTGTCCATATAAAGAGAGAGAAGCAAACGAACATCGGATAAGATTGTATGCGAAGTATACAGAGTCAATATTTGAGCTCGCAAACGGGTCAGGCGACGCTCAGCGGCCATTTGCAAGTGCAATTTTTTTATGAGATAAATGTTATCTTCGTGTGGTTTAACATTGAGATTGAATGCTCTGCTTAATACATAAGGTATGCGAAGGGGGTGGCAGTCATGTGGCAACTGTCAAAAAGAAAAATGGAGGTTGTGAATTTTCTTCGCTATTTGTATAGGAAAAGCACAAAAATTGTATTTTTAAAAACACTAGCGATGTGTGGAGTGGATTTTTTCGGAAAAAAACTACTACTCGTTTACTGCTCAGTTGGCAGTGCAACTATTTGCAGGAAGTAAATCAATTATCAAGAAATGTAGGTATAGGTTATAGTTTTTGCAAACAAATAGCAAAAGAAAATTTCTGTGCAGGTAAATACAAATTATACTAATTAAATACATTCAGAATAATAGTGAAAAGTTATGTTTTATCATTCTTGTTTGTTTTCAGGTCAGAATCTTTCACACTCATTAAAAATGGAGGCAATGTTTAGGTACCTAGACTGTTAAACATAAACTAACTAAAAACGAGAAATGCAAGCCTTGATATCTATAATTCAACCCATTTAGCACATGTAAGGCCAGCTTTTGTTACTGCAATTGTAATTATGAAGTAAAAAAATGTTCCTCTGTACTTGTAAACATGGGTTTATTTAAAAACCTATTTAGAGGCTAAAAAATCTACCCATTCCGGGACTTGAACCCGCGACCTCTAGCTAACCGTGCTCTCCTACCTGAGCTAATGGGTAAGGGCGGGCATCGGCGAAATTTCGAGCCTCTTTACAAACTTTCTCTGTATTACGTACAGGCAGCGACATCTGGCCGAAGCAATTTACATCACTTGCAGCCCCGAGCAACCCACTTTGCAGTTAGGTTTTTACATCGGAATGATATCGCTGTATACATGATTATATTATTTTTGTTGCACTAACCCGTGCTGAGGACAATCTAAAAACCTATTTAGATGCTAAAGAGGCTCGAAATTTCGCCGATGCCTGCACTTACCCATCTGCAGAATAGTTTCATGTTGCCACCCCCATCCCCCATTGATAAATCACGGAAGCTGTGAGATACGTCTAAACAAATTGTTAAGGCGAAGTTATTCGGCGAAGGAACCACACACTTGAATTAAGGCGTAGGATTTAATATGTTGAGTGTTGTCCTTCAACATTTCGAGTGTCGCTTAAACAAACAGTAGCTTGCCGACTATAATCTGTGCCAATTTGAGGTTCCGCGAAGGTAAACAATGAAATAACTTGCTTCGACTCTATGTCTTACGAAAACTCGGGGAAAGTTACGAAAAGTCGAAAAATCAGTCTTTTCATTCACGAATCTTGAATATGAATGCCATTTTAATTTGGGTATAATGTATCTCTACGGAACTTTGAAATTGACATACAGTTTACCGTAATACGTATGTCGAAATAAGGTTCTCATCCAATTTGTCCATCAAATTGACCTTCCGTCGACATAACACTTTAGCGTTAAAACGCCTAAACGTTGATTTATTATTTTTCCAAACGCACGATTTCCGCCCTTTGCCTGTAGGAAGTGATTAACTGTTGGATATTGAATAAAAAATCTAATATTGTTCGTAATTATTGTTCTCGCGATGGAGTAACACCTACCGTAGGAGGCAGCCCGCGGATGTAACGTGAGCTTTATTATTTCGTAGTTACATTGTGTTTTTGTACTGATTGTAATTTGTTAACATTATTTGAGCGTCCCACGTTGCAAAGCAAACGTCCAAGATGAGCAGTCTTAACGTCAAGTGATAAAACACTATTTAGCGCGACCGTCTTCAGAATGTTTCTGTTTATTTTCCAATCAGCAATAGTTAAATGTGAAGGTTCATTATGCAGTACTGACTGGCTAACGTGTGTAGGTGTGTGTGTGTTTTATATGCGGATACACGCCGTGTGAACGTATAGGTGTTGAAAAAACAAATGTGCTAATTAACATTCATTCAAATGTGAGAAGGCTGCTGGTTGGAGCAACGTTTCTTATCATAGATATGTGTTCCATACCTACTATTAAATTTAGCTTTGGATGCAGTGAAATTTTATTACTTAGAATTCTTAGCCATGTGAAATTGTGCGCCGATAACGTCATTACCACTTGGCACTTTCTGATGGAATCTAATACCCATTAGATTCACTACGTTGATTCAGACATGGCTGCTGCATTTTGAAATAATAGTCCAGTCAAAATAGAAACCTATTGAGTTTACATTAATTCCCGACAAGCTGTTGTTGGTCGCCTATTTTGACAGGACTATAAAAGCGTTTATTCCCTTGACATCCTTCCCACTTGCACTGTAACATTTTTAGTACTGGGAAAAAATCACAAATTTTCGATAATATCTTTTTGGGTGGTTTGAAAGACGCGGCTATGTAATTAGTAAATAAAAATGGCATCTACTTAGACTATTACTTTTAAGTACCTAATAAGTAAAAAAATGCGCCAACAACTAGTTAGTATCTTCTCTCTATCTAACAGAACAATGACCCGCGGACCCGCGGCACGCACGCATACACACCGCTAAGGATAGCAACTAATGGTTCTAATAGAATCGAGTTTGAGTCGAGATATTTTTGAAAATTGCGTTTTTTAAAAAACAAACTAGTGTATTCGATAGCTATTGTCAGGCATGCTCATTTTGCTATGTCTTCCAAACCACCCAAAATTATTTCAGTATAATAATAAGTTTTTATGTAGTTACATGAAAACAAAATTATGTGTGATAATTTTTATTTTCTAGTGCTGCCCCAGACGACAATTGACAAAAGTATAACAATCTTATTTATAAAAAAGTCAATCAAAACATTCTTAACACGGAGGTAAAGCCGGCCAACAGGAATTCCTGTCATTCTTCACAATAGAATATAATTCAATATTATATTCTTGTCGCGGGTTCAAGTCCCGGCATGGGTGGAATTTTTAGCCTCTAAATAGGTATTTTAAAATTCTTTACCATAATTAAGAAATGCGAGCTGTAAGGAAAATAAAAAAGTAAAGTGGTTTAATTTTCGCTTCCAACCGAAGAAACGTTTTTCAGGTTTTTCGTTACTTCAGTACCGGGTTGTAGTACAAAGACACAACGAGAGTAAGTGAGACTTTACCGGACCCCCCTTCATTTTGAGCCCATAAGTCCTCTTACAATTTTTTATTTGGGTAATCCCCTGGCATTACTCGGGACGCTGCCACACGCTGCTAAAGTAGTAAGAGTAGAGCAGCTATTGTGAGTAAAATGTTACGTAATTTATTCACAGTTTATTGTAATGTTATTTAGCAGCGTTAGAATACGGTCAAGTGCATTGGTTTATTCATCATGCGACGTTGTATCGACATCTATATTTATATTTATCTGCATTGGCAGTATTTATAGGAATCCTTAATAACTGTATTTCACTATACAGGGTGGTTATCTTATATACACCTGCCAGAATGCATACCACATACTTAACGCTTAAAAATATGATTTTTCGCTGTTTTTCTTCTTTGTACTGGCGTTGTTCCATAGATAATACTTAAAACCACACGGGTAACGTAGAATGGACATTCTTCTAAGTAAGAAAATTATTTACCAGAGAGTAAGTACCAAAAATCTGAGGAAAACTCATGAAACAAAAGTTGTTGAAAAACACAAACCCTAATTGGGGTATTTCAGGAATCGCGCATTGTAGAAATAACACTGTAAGTCTTTCAAAAATAAATACTATCTGATAAGGATTTCATTTATAAAATATCATGGAACAAGAACAAAATTTCAATTCTTTTATTTTTTTATTTCGATTGTTTTCTCATGTTATTCATTTTAGTACGAAAAGTAGCAAGGTTTCTTACTGGAATGAGTATATAATTGATAAAACTGTTTTTGTAACACCTTACATAATTTATTATGTTTATTTAAAAGTGTCAAGCTATTTTTTCTTTCAGCGACTCAACAACATACCGTCATAACCGTCAACACAATATCTCTACAATAATAATATTTTCTCAACATTACAACTTTATCCCTTGTAATGTATTTTGGGAAGCAACTGTACCATTGAACTTTACACTAATTTAGAGTAGCATAATGAACGTCGAGGTCTCCTCTACGCCCACCGAAGACTTCTTAAAGTATGTACTTTCTCTACTATTATATTTTTGAAATGTGTATCTTACGTCAATTAGAGATTTTCAGTTGCAACTTTTTTCTATGACATTTGTTTTTTTTTCAATTATTCTGTTTTTAAAATAAATAAGTGACAGGGTGACAAAAATAAACTACTTAAATTGTCCGTAACAGACGCAAAATTATGATGATGTTTTTCGAAATATCAGGCTTTAAATTGTTTTCCTTAATTCCCGGTTTACGTGCTCAACCGTTTAGTTGTATCGACCGAGAACCTAGGATGGAGGACTGGGACTAGATAGCGTAATATCGTTCTCTCATCTGATTTAAATTTTACATTTTATCTCTAGTACAGCAGTTATTTGTTTTGCAAGATTCTGTTTGGCGACCAATGATTTAAAAACGGTTTGCGAATGGGCGTGGGCGTCGAGGACTCCCATTCATGAACTGACCGGTTTCGTAATAGACACTGTGGTATAGTACCAATAATGTAAATATGACTTTTAATTCGCCCTTTTGTCAGCGGACAGAGTTATTTATAACTTAATAAATTTTCGAGATTTTATAGGTGGTTACAACTTTTTATAATGATACAACGTGTTATTAAAATAGTTCAAAACATTTTGTTGTTAAGATAAATTAAAAAAATTTCGACTTAAGTTTATTGGAAGAGGTTTAATTATTTAGTATAAAATAAATACATACCCCTGTGTCCCGGACGGCTAGGCAGAGACCAGGGTTTTCAATAATAATAATATTTATCCAAAGAACAGCATATTCTGTGGTACGTGCTAAGTACTGGTAGCGGTTTCCTCAGCACTGGAAAAAGTAATAGCGTTTTATACAAAGCATGTAGAGTCTTCCCAAAATGTTTTACGATAGAATTCAACCTTAAATTAAACACAGTGTTCTTTCTTGATTTGATTATATAGGTACATAGTTTCTTTTATTTTTGATTCCAACTTTATATCTCTAGTTTTTAAGCTATCGTGACTGAGCTTTGGTTTAATTAATTAAGTATTTCTTTCATTTTGCTTTCTGAATCTGTTTTTTTTCTGTTCTTGTAATGTAGGTACCGGTACTATCCAGTCATGTAGTGTGTTACCATATTATTGGTGCTAAAATTTATTTAAAAAACCGGCCAAGTGCGTGTCGGGCCACGCGCAATATAGGGTTCCGTAGAAAGAGGATTTTTTATCTGCTTTACAGAACTAACAACTTCATCGAAGTAATTTTCAATGGATTTTGTACGAGATTTTACTTTTACAAGTTGGTTGCCTAGTACTCGTCGGTTGCCTACTGTTAGTACGCCGTGATAGTTTTCCTTTTAAGTTCATTATATGTGCCACTAACCTGAATTTTTTCACGTTTCTACAATCAACCGTGTAGCCAGGAGAGGAGGGGGGGGGGGGACATGCCCTACTCAAACAAAAATTTGCGCTATAGAGCTTAATATTTCGCAAACCCTAAATCAAAAAATAGTCTTCCTACACCCACAATATTTTTCAACGACCAATCCAACGATTTTCCACACTATGGTGCAGGTGAAAAAAAAATTGCGTCTCCTGTAGGGGAAGTACCGTAAAAAAATTTTTTCAAGGTTTTATTCTACCGTTTTGTCGGCGTTATAAATATGTACAAACAAGCCAGCTCTCTAGTACTTACCGTCTCTGAGCTAAGCCGCGAACGGACAGACAGACAGACGTCCACATGTTCGTCCACATGGCGAAACTATAAGGATTCCTTGTCTTCTACGGAACCCTAAAAATTATAGTTTATGCAAAGTAAATGCTGAGTACCAACATTATATGCTAGTTGGTAAGTTAACGTTCCTAAGTGTTTCAGGTTTAGCCAATATGTTTTCAAATACAAATTGTTGCTTTATGTACAGCGAGTAAAAACTGAAGAACTTATAATTATTATGTCACGTGCACGCGTGTCAAGATTTATGTAGCGTCTGTGGTTAGCTACTTGAGAAAATAGGGGGTTTTTACAACTTTGCTTAGGACAATTTATGTAACTCTACAAATTATTATTTATGTCCTATTGGATATTGTTCGCGTAGAGGCAGCTTACCCATCTTCGTGACCGCAATTCGATATTGAATAATCTATGCTAACGTAAAACACCTCTTATCGCTCGTGACATAAGGACACATTTCAAATCAAAGGGCCATATCCAGAAGTCGCTTACTGTACCTTCTAGGTACTTTACATTTCCTCGAAGCCTTGCCACTAAATGTACCATTGTATTTTATACCTAAATTTGGGGGAAAATATTGTGTTTTTAGTTATAGTAGGTAGGTACTAGGTAAGGTAGGAGCAGTAGGTAAGTAATAATACCTCGGTTTAAGAGAGGTGTTAATTAATTTTCGTGTGTTAGTACCTAACAGAACACAGTTACATTCAGTTTTAGGCCGGTCACATATTGTCGGAATTCCGTTTCGGGATTTCGATTCGGTATTTCGATTCGTACTTACCTATGGACCTGCCACATAAATAAGGCACAAAATTTCGAACGGAAAACTGCCATACGTATGTGGCCGGCCTTACGGTCTTATTTATAAAAAAAAAAACACCATTATGTAAAACACAGTCAGTCATAAGGAAAGTCGTACCCATAGATAATTTAAACTGCCTCTGAGAACTGTTTTAGAGGCATTGTGTTTTCATAAATAAGATCGTTAATGTTTGATTTTTAAGCAGTACTTATCTGAGGTAGATCAAAGGTTTCGAGAAACTAAAAAGAAACGTTGTTTACCAAACTTGATAACATAAAATAAGCGTAATATACGCAAAGCGATAAAAAATAAGCAGTCTGCAAACGTGCAATCAAAACTGAAAAAAGCGTGCTGAACAAAAAAAGCTGTAAATAACATGCAAAGCGTTAATTAGACGAAGAATTTCCTTCGCAGCGAGGCAAAACGAGCCTTACCTCAACAGGATAGAGTCGGCAACGGTCCCAAGGTTTCCCCACTGATTGTCCTCCTGATGCCGGCACCGAGCCCAAGGATCCTCACAACTGACTGAGAGTCTAGCCGTAGTTCCACTATGTCCAGGCTCAGACCGAAGAGCCGCACAGCATCAGATTCCGACGCAAGCACTCCGTAACACCCGCGGCTTAAAACATCGCTATCACGGACCTTCTTTTCGTAACACAGACACGACTCGCAAAATTTATTCATCGCATCCGCTGAAACACAATTTTTTATGAGCCGCACCGAAAGCACGCTTAACCGGGCAGATAAGGCCTCGAGTGTCGGAAAATGTTTACTCTATGGCCGGCACAAATTAGCACCAATAGCGAGGAAACACTGCTGTATGCCACTCGGATTTTAAAGCCGGAAAATTCGGACTCTCACGAATATTGTGCGCACGTGAGTCGCAGCGCGCGCCGGCACCAACAACGCGCGGTAAACAGACATCCCGGCCACAACACATGCACGCGGCAACGTCAATACACGGTCGACGCACACACGCTCAGAGCCACCAGCGCGCGCATTCTATACGGCTTCTCGAAATAGATATGGCGTCATCGCACACCAATCAACGCGCTCCGTGGTCACGTCATCCCGCGCGCCCGTTGGTGGACGCTCCTTGACGGATTGACTTTACCGCGGCTCCATACGCGATTAATTCTACTGCAATTTTTCGATAAAGCCTGGTTGAAACGAATTAAAAGTTTAGATACAGAGATATTATTATCTTCATAACTCAACAAATCAAGTTCCATGTCAATATAGCAACAGAATTTTCACAATAGGTACCTACAACCAGCATTCAGCGTTTTTTGTGAAGTCGCAGTTTTAAGACTCTATGTTGAGAGTCTAGAGTTGAATTTAGAATGCAGGATACTAAAAACTGAAGCAAAAAAGTCGCGCGTGTATAGGTAGATTGTTAATATAATATTTATGTTCTTGTTTGATTTTGCTTGTGGCTTGTAGTGTTGATGGCAGAATATTTAAAATGGCCTCCCATATCTTTGTCTCTCTCAGAAGAGAGACAAACGAAACTAATTCAGAGAGAATACTCAATGCATACTCACATCCTAGGTACGGACAACACATCATCCTTAACACGCGTACACTTTACTCAGTTACGTTAAGGATGATTTTGCAACAAAAATGTGAATGCTGTCGACTGTATTTATGTTTTAAGTTTTAACTCTACAAACCTATTCAAACACACAAATGTTACCTCAGTAACAATGTCTTTGAACACGTTAATCTAGTTTAGTATGGCGGTTAGTCGTCCGTTATACTTCTGACGAAGCTTTTTGTTTTGTCGAGCTTTTTCAATAAGGTTGTAACAGTTAAACGTATCTAGGACTATCCACATTAAGTACTTTCCACGCAAACACAAGGTGTAGATATAAAATAAAAAATTAAGTGCTTAGTCAAAACGTAACATAATATTTGTTTTAAGAATTTATAATGTTAGGAACACAAGTAAGCTTGTACAAAAAGTAAATGTGAGGTAATTTAGGTTTATAGTGAAAACTTAAATAATTTGTCAAGTGTACCACATTAGTGTACGAGTAGGGACTAAAAAGTTTTAGAGCCGCAAAAATAATTGTATCAAATGAAAAAGTACCTAAATAAAAAAAAGTCAGAATCCCGACAAAACTATCCCTTAAAATTTAAAATAAAATGGTTCCAAAGGACCGCTGACCATTAAACGCGCCGAGGCACCTAAAATAATATTTGTAAATATTTGTGAAATTTTCTTGGGATTCTCACATATTATCATTTCATACAAGCAACATATAGTTTGTTTAGTACTTAAGTATTGTGTCAATTTCGTTAATATAAACAAACAGTCTTATTTATAAAAATACGATTCCTTAAAACACTCCTCAGAGGCAGTTTAAATAGTCTGTGGTAAAGGGAAAAGCGGTGGTAGCCTAGTGGGTAAAACATTGGACTCGGAAGCGAGAGACCCAGGTTCGATTCCCAGTGAAGGGCATGTACCTACGACTTTGTTTTCTAAGTTATGTACATTTGTGAAGGTATAGTAGCAATACCACTCGCTAATTGTGAAGGAAAACATCGTGAGGAAACCTGATTATCTGAGCTATTCACATACCTCAGCGCTTAAAATCGCCAATCCGCCGTGGGCACGCGTGGTGATTGGTGATTGAGCTCATACTTTCTCTCTAAGAGAAGGCCTGTGCCCTACAGTGGGACGTATATAGGCTGCTTATGTTGTGTAAAGGGAAAAGCAAAACCACAGATTATTAAAACTGCCTCTGAGGAGTATTTCCGATGAATTGTATTTTTACAAACAAGACCGTAACTGCTTTGGTTCCTTAGTAATACCCCTTAGTAATTTAAGTTATGAATTTTCTAATTTGAGTTTATTTTAATTTAATTATTGGTTCCTTTTTTTTTATGGAAATCAAGAAATTCTACAGTATTTACAAAACCTAACCAACCATTTTCTACTTTTGTTAGGTTAGTCCAGCGGTGGTTTTTAAATTAACTTTTATTTTATCCTTTTTAATGTTTAATGTCGAAAAAAATAAAAGCTTTAATGTTACGTCTATATAAGTGTTCTTTCCCTAATCTTTAAATGTAGAAAATTACAATGAACATGGGTACTAAACTCAAATTCTGGGTAGGAACCCGGCTAGGAAGCTACAACGGTAACTTATATTATTGTACTGGTTATCATCAGACCCTTAACTCATATGATATAGAAAATGAAAACGGTTTTTTTTTTGGAGTTTTTTTGTCCATTTTTTCTCCAAAATGATCTAGATTTTGAAATGGACACCTAGTTTAACTTGTAACGTTCATTAAGTCGCAGTTTCTGTGCTACTTTCAATAAAAAATTTTGATTCATTTTTTAATTTTTTGATGTTTTCATTTTTATTCTAGGCTTTCGGATGAAACTGTGTCTAAGATCCACGGATTCTTGTACTCTGAGGTCCTGGAAGGTTCCAAATATTAGTAAAACTAATATTGCAGCTCTAACTACACGGTTCTACTTTGATTAGTGACTGAGCCCGCCGCACCACCATACCGCTAGTTAAACAATTTTTCTATAATAAATGCATTGAAATCGGTCCACCCATTTGGGACAGACATGCACATGTGTTGCCCCTGTTAAACAAACACATTTAACACCCTGTATAACAAAGGATGTTTAAAACGAGATAAGTAAATATACTGCTCAAAATAATTAGTGTAATAAGATTTCAAAGTAGACAAAAAAAAATTGTTTTTTAATTACATATAAATGCCCACTAAATATTAAAAAGAAATAGTTCATGAAAATAAAAAATAAAGAAACATCAACGTCTTTGTTACCATTTCTTAATATGGTGGCCAAGACACACCTAAAAACAAAGTAATTTTCCCAATTTTCTTTCGTTTGTTCATAATCGTTCTTAATTTTCGTAAATGATCACTTTAATCTTTACTGGCCAGTTATAATTAAGAACCTGAGCAAAAAGTTTTATCCCACTTTGAAATCTTGTTTTGAGCTGTACAATAAAGTCTTTGTTTTCTTTCTACTTTTAAACTTTTTTTTACAAAGTAGATCATACAACGCCTTCGTGCATTTTTTTTTTGTACAACAGTATGTTTTCGATCAGCTCGCTTAACGTTTACCTACTTAATTTACCTAGCAGATTAATAGCTGAAAACTGAAAGAGGAAACAGTGCGATACAAACGTAAGTCAATAAATAAAAATAAAAAAGTAAGCAGCATTGTACATTAGTGGAGTTAGATATAAAGCTAATGAAACGAGTAGGTACCTAAAATTATTTATTTCCGACTAGGTTCCTAGGTAGGAACTCTACATTTCAAATTGTCGACGGAAAAATTTATCAAACCACTGTAAAACTGTAAAAAAATATGGTTTATCAAGATGTCCATTATCTTGTGGGATTATATAATCCCCTCTGTAGGTAGTGTGGTTAATACAAACAACCTACAATCTCCGCACAAAAAAACCAAAGACAAAAAGGTTTTGGTGTTTTTTCTGTCAGAATGTAAAACGTTGCAAAGACATAAACTCGCGCCTATATATCCCGAAAGGGTAGTTAGAGGCCAAGTTTTACCACTTGCCACCATCAGCCATCTGTCATCTAGAATTTTTCGAACACACGCACTAGGTATATCGGTTTTAAAGGCTTCGATCTATCTATCCAGCCCATGAATAGATCCCACTGATGAGGTTAGACCTCTTGTCTATCGCCCCACGCTCTCGGCCTCCCGCCAATCTCGTCCATTCCTATGGCTTTAGCAATGTCATCGACCCATCGGCACTGTGATTTGCTTACTGAAAGGTTGTCCAACCTCGGCCACCACTCTGTGGCCGCCTTAGTCCACCGACCGGCCTGCCGCCTAACCACGCCTAACCATATGCTCTGCCCATCTACACTTTCAACGGACTTCCACAACTTGAGTGTAGCACTAATGTAGTGAATAGGTTTGACAACAATTTAATATTTTAGTTAGGTCGCATGGAACCAAACACTATTTTGTTCTACCAGTGCTTTTAAACGTATGCTTTAGGTATAGTGATTTGATTCGGCTTGTATTAAACCAGCCTTTAAAAGTATAATCATAAATTGTCTATGTTTCGGCACATCTAACTTTATAGACATACCCACAACATTGAAATGTATCCGAGAGTCGATGAGAGGCGTCGAAAGCCGTATACAGGCTCGCCTAGTATGGTTTTCGATGTGAAAACATAATAATACAATTACACGCCTAGCTACTAAGTTCAATGTATCCAAGACATGATGTTACGGTTACTGGTTACGGCGGCAGGTAGTCGCTGGATTCGGGCGGCGCAAGAACGGGAAGCTTGGAAAACCATGAGGGAGGCCTATGTCCTGCAGTGGGCGTCAAATGGCTGATGATAATGATGATGATGATCCAAGACATGTATTTTTTGTTGTACAGACGTTCGTAACACAATAAAATTCTTATTCGTATTCTTCTTACTTCGCACTTCGACGTTTTAATCGGAATCGGAAAAATCGGAAAACTCTTTTTTTAAAAAGCTTTTCCGTCCCACCTATTGCATAATAGTCCAGCAGGGAACTTTTTTACTTGACCTAACTCTTCTAGACGTTCAATTTGAAAGATTTATGGTAACTGAATACAGTAAAGCAAAAACATTTTCCTTGAGAAAATGAGGAAATGTGCGAAAAAATTGCGTATTACAATTTTTAATACTACTCAGTTACCTAAATGAAGGGTAATGAATCAGTTTGAATACTAACAACGAAGACAAAATGTCTCTCTCTCTTTGTCTGAACAAAACAGTGACATATATTTTTTTAACTAATTGACGATTTATTCGCGTTGTAGGTTTTACGGTCATGTTGGCCTTAGTTTAAAAAATAAAGATGTCTTTTTGCCTTCCAATATCATAAAGCCATAAAAAATCGCTCTGAGCCATTTAGGTGAAACGTTGCTAAAATAATTGGCTTAATTCCGCCCCAATGCAGTTGTTATGTGCAAACAGAAATAAGTACAAAGCAAACCTTACTTAGTAATAAATCAAAACCCCATTTAGGACCCATTAACAGGGCCCCATCTCATAGATATGTTTAGCCGATACATTGCAAAGCCGATTAACTCACAGAGTGACAAGTAGGAACATTAATTGTACTAATAGGCTGAGCAGAGCAATGTACATCGAATTGTCATAATAAATGATAAATTGCCGTTTTATGTAACGTGTCCCAAACGAAAAAAAGCAGTTGACATTGCCAGTGGAACTTATTTCTTATATGCCTCTTTACATTACAAACTTCAACATAACATCTTTGGGTGTAGAGAATGGCTGAATCGCTCGCTCATTCGGCACACTCGCCAGTCAACAGTAGCTGAGCCAAATCCTTTTGTCTCACCTGTTATTTATAAAAACACGATTCCCTTAAACACGCCCTAAATAGTCTGTGGTAAAGTCTTTCCCTCGTAGTCTACCACAGACTAACGGTCTAATTAATAACATGATTCCTCTAAAACACTCCTCAGGGCCAGTTTAAATCATTTTTGGTTAGGTCTTTCCCTTAATCCCAGATTAATTAAACTGACTTTGAGGAGTGTTTTAAGGAACAATGTTTTTATAAATATCACCGTAAGTATGTACAAGGAATCGTGTTTATATATTGTTTTTGTCGCACTAACCCTTGCTGAGGACAATTTTAATCACCGTGCCAGCGCTCTCCCAACTGAGCTAATGGGCAAGTGCAAGCATCGATGAAATTTCGAGCCTCTTTACAAATTTCTCTGTATTACGTACAGGCAGCGACATCTGGCCGGAGTGAATTACATCACTTGCAGCCTCTAAATAGGTTTTTAAGGAATCGTGTTTTTATAAATACATAACACCGTAAGTTTTCAGTCATTATTGATAGCAATCAAATGTATTCTATTCTTTTTATTCTATCTTCTTCCTTTGGTGCTATCTTCTGCTGGACGTCAGCTATCATTGTGGCTACTCTCTCGTTTAAACTGGATCCGAAATTCTGAATGCCTCAGTTGTCTAGTTTCGGTTAAAGCGGTTCTTTCCATGGCATCTTATTCAGTACCTGTCTACGCCGCCGGTCGCGTCAATCTAGCTTACTGCAACCAACCTAGCAGCTGATAGTGCATATCAAATGTAAACAGTGACCAGCTTGATAAGGAAAAGGAGGATTCCGAGACTAACAAACGTCACTATGGACTCGACTCGATGGTGGACGTGATCAGAGGAACGACTTTTTCAGAAGAATCTTCGCCAAATATTTTTTTTTGCACGAAAGTATTTTTTTCCACTCAAAAATTTGTATAGGTGTTTAGAGTTTTCCAACACCGTCGGAATAGAATAAATCAATTACTTCAGTACCTATATACTCACCATATCTAGGTAACACTTGGTTCAGTCAGCCGGCAGCCGACAAAACAAGAATAGATAATAATTTTTCATTTGCATGTCACCACTCCAATTTAGCAACGTAATGAACGCAGTTACCCACAGTCAACAAAGAAATAATTATGTACGAAAATGTAAAGTTCAAAATAAGAGTGCCATTAAATCAACATCTAGCTCTGTCAACGTTGGCTTCTAATTAATCTTTTCCATTACTGTTACAAGCAAAAATACGTCTTTGGTGTTGGGAAATAGAGTCCACTGAAATCGCAAGAAAAGGGTAGAAACTTTAAATGCCATTGCCGAAACTAGAGACCTCACATTTGACATATTGACGGGACAAAGAGGCCGCATACGTTTACAATTTATCTACCACATCGCGTTGTCGCGACGCTGTTGCATGCATGTAAAGTTGGTTATGTAAGAACTGTGTGGGAACATCTTCCATTTTAGTTTTAAGTTTACCTATTTAGAAAAACCGGACAAGTGCGAGTCGGACTCGCCCACCGAGGGTTCCGTACAAATTTTGTAGGTACTGACATATTATAAATTTTATAGTTCAGGAATCGAGTCTCGCAGTTTTTTCCAAACTTTTCCCGAAGTTCGAAGACTATTTTTTAATGATTTAATGACAAATGTGTAGTTTTCAGATTTTCCCTGTATTTGTAATATAAAACGATATAACTTGCCAAGTTTCATAGTTCCAGATCAACGGAAAGTACCCTAATTTGCCGTATCTATTTCTTATGTTGACTTACAAGTTTGATTTTTCACAGCTTCAAGAGACGGTATACCTGAGTACGAGTACCTATATGGTTTTAATTTCAACTCGATACCTCCACGCGTTCCCGAGATCAAAGGTCTTGACCGACAGACGGACGGACGGACAACAAAGTGATCCTATGTATAATGGTTCCGTTTTTTCCTTTTGAGGTACGGAACCCTAAAATCGGTACTGAATATTTTACACACATAACCATTAGACTTTCAAGACCTCTGATCTATGAAAGCTTTGCTCTATCAAATTCGTGGCTATGTGCATACTAGTGCATAGTGTCCGGCAAATAACTTTACCAAAAATCTGCATAGTTAATTAAATTTGCGGTGGACACGTTAGAGCATTTTTTTAATAGGTAGATAACTTGATAGACCAGGTTATTAATCATATATAATATATATTAATAAAGTAAAATATAGTAGAGTCACTAAAGTGAATTTTACTAGTTCTTCAATATTTTCCACAGATGGATAAACATAATAAACAAATGAAGCGTTTCACTTATGAGGAATAGTTATGGGAATAGGCACCGTACTTTACTTTATTTAAGGTATAAATTTAGTTCCTGATTCACTCGTAATATGCTCAGTTTCTATCTGATTCAGAATTATGAAAAACAAATTCTTACATAATTCCGAATCAGATCGAAACTGCTTTGAAATGTTTCTTTGTAACTAAAACTTTTGTAAGCACTACACATTATTAGGTTAATTCCAGACTCACTTACTTGATTTTTTGTCGCAGTCATCGGTTGCTCGTCTCTGACGACGAGAGCTTCGTCTCTTACCTTCATTGTGCTCTGCGAATCAGAGCGAAGTCGGTCGGACTCCTCAGACAAAAAATCAAGTAAGTGGATCTGAAACTAAGCTAATAATTTGTAGTGCTTGCTTACAGAAGATAAGATAAAATAAGAATATTCTTTATTGTACTTAGAAAAACACAGCATAAAATATTTATAAAGATACAGTACAATTGGCGGCCTTATTGCTAATAGCAATTTCTTCCAGACAACCCTATGAAGGAAAAATTCTGAAGTTCTATTTTAAAATATATAATGTTAAATTGTTAAGATAAGTTAGTTAGATAACTAGTTAAAACCGAGAAATAATCCGCCAATATACTAGTTAGTAGTTTGGCATAATTTATTGAATATTTTTAATGATTTCATGATTTTTATTGATTTAATGATAATGATTTCAAGGTAACTCACCTTACAGATAAACCTATACAGGTTACAGAGGGCGTTTTATTATTATTAGTACTTATTATTATTTGCATTTATATTGTGACGTGTATGAATGTATGTACCTACCACGTTCCGGGTGCCAGAGGAAAAATCATATGGTCCCAACTGAAAATCAGTTTGGCTGGTGTTATGCTATCCATAGCAGACACTAGTAAAGTATGCTGAGTTGGAGCCCCTTTTTTGTTGTTACGGAGGCACCTGAGGCATTTGGGGTCCGAGGTGGCTGGGTGCCATACATTACTGTATGGCTGCCTTTGACTCTATATGCCTCACATGTTTTCTTCACGATTGTTTTGTTTTATCTCTGTTTTGTTGACTTTCGTGTCTTTTGTTTGTGTGCCTTTATGTTTACTTTGTGTCTCTGTGACAATTTAAATAAATATCCTCTTTCTTTCTTTTTTGTATTTAATATGTATTTTGTGAAAGTTCTTGAATAAATAATTAAAATTAAAAATACTATATATACTTACTTAAAAGATCTAAAATGGAAATGTAATAAACAGTAACATGCGGCATATCCAACCCAAACTATCCTCACTTCTTTGACACCAAAGTCTTCACATCAGAGACACATTCCATATCCACATGTCGCGGCCAGCAATTGATGTCCTTTGTTCCAAGCTGTAAATCTAGCGAGACGAGGGGTGTCGCTTGTCTATCGTTAATAACTGGATGTTCGGAATGTCCCACTGAAACAAAATAGGTACAGCGGAAGAACCGCGGGACTTTACTCATCAGATAACACGCAATCCAATGCAAGGGGACGTCCGTTCATGTGAGCTATCGTGGACAAAAACTAGAAGGGTTCTAGCAAAAAAATCATCAAATCCCTTCATGAGGGGTGAACATTTACGTATTTTTATTTAATATATGTTCTTGTTAGAGGGCTTCTCAACATCTCACCGAATTTTGCCAAAGAGGAAAGAAGGGAAGTCAAATAGAGGATTGAGGTGTAAAAATCAATATGTTATTCGCCCGCTGGATCGACTTTTTTTGATCGATCTAAGCTTTGACTAATATTTCATCGGCATCTAACGGCTATTTTTGACCCGAAAGCTTACTGCATAAGTGGAAAGTCGAAAGGGGTACCGTGCGATGTAGATAATGTGTTTAATGTGATTCATTGCTAATGAAATTGTTATTTTGCTAATTAATGGACCCTATCACTCAAACTAAACGCAACTCAGCTTTAAATATGGTTTATACCTCCATTAAGGGCCACGTCTTGCAACTTGATATGAGAACTTTGGACTCCGTTTAATATGAAACAATATAAGATTCGCATTCAAAATTAAAATTAAAATTGCGACTGAAAATCACTTTCACTATTTACTTTAAGACTGAATTAAAATCGAGTTGAGTGTACCTAGTCCAAAACGACTTTCAGTGGGGTTACTTCTCTATCCTGTGTTTAGTCACAGTATGGTCGGAAATTCCCATCGAAAGTATACCAACACGTGCCGCAAGGCTGATAATGAGAACACATTAACATTATTTAGGGTTTCAGATTATAAATGACAACCGCCATCTTTGACTTACGACGGGTGGTGGTTATAAATCTATCCCTAGAAACAAATGACTGAGCGTAATGAAGGTTTCTTTGTCCGGATAAAAACTGGATTTGTTAGTGAACCGCACTTGGGTTGGCACTAAAAAACGATTCCTTAGATTTCACATCATACGTTTGAAATAAGTGTAAAATATTTTTGACAACTCTCAATGTAGAAAAATATTCATAACAGATGCCGACAAACATTTTGAACAAAATACTGTACGAAGGTGACAAGAAAGTGCAGTGGGATGCATAGACCGATCAACCAATCGCGTGGCCGAAACGTCCCCCAAAGAGTCCCAAAAATCACCTACTGTGTATTTTTCAATCAACTACTGCTAAACAAAATCGACTTCTGCTAAACAAAATCAACCACAGCGCATTTTTCATTCAACTACTGCTAAAATCAACTATTGCGCATTGTTCAATCAACTACTGCTAAACAAAATCAACTACTGCGCATTCTTCAATCAACTACTGCTAAACAAAAACAACAACTCCGCAATGTTCAATCAACTACTGCGCAAATTTACTGGCATCTGTGCCTAGACCTAGCTGCCTACCACCATTCAAGCAACGTTTGTCAAAGGTTTTCTCAGTTCTTAGTTAATGGTGCTCCAAAAGTTCATTAGCGCCACCGATGAAAAGAATCATATCTTCTTTGTAAAACGTTTCTGAAAAATTATTTTACAAAGATCTCGAGTGTTTTGTCCTAGGTTTTGTCACATCTTCGATCCTAGGTCCTAAATTGCTAATACTACTATAAGTGAGATTTTTATCAACATTTTATGTAAGAACGTTATCTTTAAGAACCTTTTTTTTATTCATTTCTGTATGGCGCTAGTAAACCTTGCGGAGCCCCTTGGGCTTCTTGTTGCAAAAATAGATAAAGGTATGTAACGTTTCCACACATTGTAGGGGTGTCCACTTAGAAAAAACTTCGATGTTTTTATTCGATGCAATGCATCGAGGCTGTGCATCGATATTTTCCGATGCATCGGTTAGAAACATCGATGTTTTCTCAGAATCGAGTACTTTTCCTAACATTGTAATAATAAAATAAACAAACCACAATTTTTTAATTCTACTACTCCTTCATCAATAGTTTTCTTGTCCGCAGGCCTATTGTGAGTTAAAAAAGGTTAAAGGAATCTATTTTACTATGAGAAAAAACGACATTTCATGCAAACATTCAGATGAGGTTTATTAAGAAAAATTTGGTAATCTGACAATTCTTTGTTATAATTAATCACAAAAAGAACAAACAACTTAAAAAACTTAGATTTTCGCGCGTGCTGTTCATTGAAATTACATAACTTTTACCATGGCTGCAAAGGTGTCGAACCGTAGGAAAACCCCAAAAACACCGAAAAATGAATTACAAATAAATCCTGTAGCTAGCCGTAAAAGTTGTATATTTTCATAGTACACAAAAAATAAAAATCATCCACAGTTATAGAAATTCCGGTATTAAAGTCCTATATCCAGTGTTCTTTTGGAAGACTGCAAAAACAGAAGCTTATTTAAACGTTTTCAAGCCAGTTCAGATATTGTTATTTTCTTTTTTTTAGCTTGGATACTTGCACGTTTTACTACAATTTGTCCTAAATAGCGATTTTCCTACTAAAATCTACTAAACTATTTTGAACTACCAAATAATAGTTTTCGAAACCTCAAATCTACTAAAAAAAGTAAAAATGTACTAAAAGTGGCCACGCTGCAAGACTATAGCTAATCACAAGCGAACGAAGCTCGCTCAGAATTTTGAGGCAATCAGAACTGTTTGTCAGGGGGCAGAAGGATTATGGTTTTTAGGCCGATTGCTTTACTATAGTTTGATATTGTTATCTGAAAGAAATTTACCTATAATGTATACAAGAGGGGAATTTGCCTGGGAGAGGATAAGTTTAAGATTAGTAGGTCGGACAATGTTATCTCTTATCATCCAAAAGAGAAAACCGGAGATTCAATTCAATTCAATTCATTTATTTGCTAGAATGTGGAATTGAAGATTGACGCGTTTTTTACCAAGTTAAGTTCACAACAGACCAGAGACAAAACAAACGATGTTTTTTTAGTTCTCTCTCGCGTAGTCAGTGTGGCCAATATCAATTTTTAGATTCTTCCAAACAGCCAAACAAAAAAAAAGATGAAGGTTTAATTTTTGTAATAAATTGCTGATTATAAAGTAATAAATTGCTGATTACCGTTGTTTCGATGTTTAATGAAAATACATCGATACATCGAGTACATCAACAGTTTTTCAAAACATCGGATCGATCCGATGCATCGCATTATAAACATCGAGTGAATCCGATGCATCGATGTATATCAAATATACCTAACACATTGTAACTTAACTTTTAGAGTGAAACCTGATAGGCTTTACGCCTTTTGCAACATTGTAAATAGGTAAACATTAACATTAACAAACCATTAAGGATGTGTCAAAACAAATTAGTCCTTTCAAAACCTTCATTCCGCTAAGGTGCTAATTCTTTATCCAGTAACCAAGGCCTTTATCTGAAGTCTCATATTTGTGTGTTATGAGCTAAGCAGTGAGTGACAGCGAAAGCGGTAGCGGGAGCAAGATGAACACCAAATGCGTAACCCTGTACAATAGGTACATAGATGTATAAGATAAATATAAGATATATAGGAATATAACCCAACCTAAACAACAACTCAGAATTAAGAAATAATAGTTGTAATGGGGAAATTGCGTATACTTAACTGTCTAAATTCGAGACACCATGGACACTTACGGGAAGAGTCTAATAAGATAATAAGATCCGAGCGTGACGGTGACGGAATGTTTTGTTCACTGTTCAAAAAGAGCGCAAGCTGCACCTGAACTTTAACTTCAAAAAGAACCATTGGACCTCGCCAGCGCTTGTCACTAACAACACAGGCTGAGGGGTCAAACAAAACAGATTGACCGTACAATGCCGTACATCACGATTTTGACTTATTAATTGGTAGTCAAACAAGCAGTTCTTACATTATTTACGTCTTGTATCGTAAAACTATACTTAGCTGCACAAAGACGGGTATTAATATTGTTTGTTGGTTTGAAGCTCTGGGAATTTAATTATTTGGCAATTATTTGCTGCCAATAAGTCAACTGTTTATTTATTTATGAGAGTAAGTACAGTGGACAACATTAAAATTTACAATATGTGCACTACTAGGTTACTCGTACTAGGTACGGGTTATTGCACCAAAATGTAAGAAATGCTGTTCACTCTACCTACGAGAACTTTAAGTAAATAAATAACTTCCACACAACACATTTCTATTTTTAAACGCTGTCTTTGTAGTTATTCTAACTCAACTTGAAAAGATTTCATGATATTTCTCTATTCAATTAGGTTGGGGGTGACTTTGCAACGAAAGTGCACTTACGATTTATCAACCGTTGACTGTACAATTCAGCTTTTAAATAGAGAATTGACCTACCGTCCTAAGTTCCATAAATAGTACATGGAAGAATTTCGTAGGATAAAATTACAATGGATGGATAGATAATAATTGAATTAAGTCTATTTTATTCTAAGTGCCTATTACATCTTATAAATGTGTCATTACATTAAGCATTGTGGGCAATCATACCATACATAGCAGCGTCCAAAGCTTATTATCTCCGTTATTTAAGTTAAATAAATGCATTTACAGACTCAGTACAATAAATAATCGACTCATCCAATGATTACTATTAATTGTGTTGTATTGATGATGCTGTAGCTATTTATAGGCAAGTCTAACGATCGTGATATTCTTACGATCGTAGTGGAATACCTAGGCTGATTTCATAGGATAGAGTTGGTTGTGGAATTAGATGCTACATAAACCACTAAAGGAGTAAACGGATGTTTCATTGATGCCCTTGCAACAAGTGGGAAGAACATGACAAGTGCCTGCCTCGTAGATCTAGCGGTAACACTTTTGATTACGTAGATAGAGATCGATCTACTTCGATGACCACCGCCGGCGCCTATATCTCGGTCAGCGCGCGTGCTTCATGGTCCCTCAAACCCACACGATCAATTAGTCAATCAGCCCATACTCGTCTCTACGTCCACAGACATCCTCAGGTTCCTTCTCCAGCCACTGCCAGCAATCGCCAAGTCGGTCCAGCGAGCTGATGGGCGTCCCGTGCGTTTGCCAGTTAGTGATCTCCACTCGAGAACCTTTGCACCACAGATGGTCTGATGACCTGGTTACGGTGGCGGTTAGTCGCTGGATGCGGGCGGCAAAAGACCGGGAATATTGGCCGATGAGGCCTATGTTCTGCAGTGGGCCTCAAATGGCTAATGATGATCATGAAATAAAAACACATTCTTAGAAACACATATTACTCAAAAGCCTAGCTTAGAATATCCTGGCGTCATTTAACAAAACTACAGCGCCTGTATGTATGTGGTTACATACACCGCTACTTTAGTAGTATAAGTGGTATTTGGGTAACATCTTCTTTTAAGTTTTCGTGTGTGATGTAAAGCCTTTGTGCGCCGCTAAGAGCCTTCTTGACCAGATTGCACACAACTCGTGAATTTCAATAATGCGTGTCTACATAATACGTGTCTTCTGTGTACAATCGACAGCCCATGAATCTTCACATATGTGCATTCTATTCAGTTACGTTAAGGACGACTTTGCAACAATAATGTAAAGGTTGACCTGCTGTCTGTCGACAGTGCAACTGAATCACATAGAATCAAAGGTAAGGTCATGCTTTAAAGCTCTTTTAGTGTGGGATTCAGGAAGTCCTACAAATACAAGCATATAAGAAATTGAGCATTTTTTACGTTATCCAAAAAATGCGTAATTTTTTAAACACGTCAATTAGAGTTTGTCATTTACAACAACGTTTGTTCTACGACGTTTGAAATTTATTTTGTCAAATTTTACACTTTTTCAGTATTTTATGTGATTTCACTGCTTGGTACCTAGATCGCAATCGCAATTTATAAGTGTTGCTTTTTTGTACCTACTAAAAAATATTCGTATGAACGAATAGAACCGCCTTTTTTCGGATATATATATCGGAAAATGACAGGCTCTTTTGCTGTCGATTGTACTTTTTCATTGTAACTTGCATATTTTATATCTCTTATTTCTAGCGTGCAATAAAGAATATTCTTATCTTATTTTTCGAGCGATACCGGGACTTCACCAACCAAATCATAGTCTATAAAGCTTTAGACCGGGTCTAAAGTTGCATAGACTTAGGAACTGGAGGCCGCCGTACTAGATTTGTACAAATGGCCTCAGTCAGGGCGTATTTCCATGTTTATAACGTCCCTTGCCTGGTTACCATAGCACAGTATATCCTCGTTTGAGACCAGAACAAGTGATTGTGTTGTGTGGAAGTTTTTATAATTATTGTAAAGGATTCAGGATAGGCTAATCTAGTATAAAAATATGGCTAACACGACATGTTTATTAAATTAAAGTAGATTATAGTTTGTCATTTTATAATTCAGTGGACTTAAAAAGAACAAAGCACACTAAAATATTCATAACCACTCCTAATAAATTGTCTATAGCTAAGTTGTGAGATACAAGTGCCAGCATAACATATGCAGGTGCTTCGTAATAAGGCAGACCTTGACATTTGGCTGGATTAAAAAAAAAATCAAATCAAAAAGAACTGTAAAACTTTATTTAATCGCTAATTCTATCAAAGTTGTTATATTTTAATATGACGTGGCTGTCAGTTGGCCGAAGTGCATACGAAAAAATAAGATTTGGTAACAAAAATTGTAAGTATCTCTGTCCATATTAGCACCCACCAATGAATAAAATATCTTTTAAAATTATTTTTTTCAAAAAGTTAACGAATTGGCGATTCCAAGCGCTGAGGTATGTGAATAGCTCAGAAACTCAGGTTTCCTCACGATGTTTTCCTTCACAGTTAGTGGTATTGCTATATTGTTAACATCTCGTGTATTATAATAGGCATGTATTTTTAGAGCCACTGAGCCTACGAGCCTACGACATGCATTTCTGCTAAAAACAGACTAAAAATTACTAAAAATGCATTAAAGTTAGCTTCGAGTAGCATAATTTGACTTCCAAAGAGAATTAAATAACTATTCATGTTATATAACTATCAAGTTAACACATTTACATAATGGACAAGTGCGAGTTAGGACTCGCTCTTATGGTTCTGCAGAAATCACAAATTTAACTTTGCAGTAGAAATAAAATTAAATGTTCTTATGTTAAATGTTCTCCGAACTCTACGTTAAAAACGTTCGTGGTCTTAAATTTTTTTTTGTCATATATCTACTAATCAACTATTTTTGATTTTTTTCCTTTACTTCTACTTTAAGATCTTGTTTCTGGCTCTTTATTCATTTTTAGGTCAAGGGGTACCTGTCCTCTAGGTTTTGATAGGTGATCTAACTACCAAAATCTTATTTGGCGAGAAGCAAGGTCTTATTATACAATTAACGGGGAAAAATATCGAATATTCTTCATTGTCTAAAATAAAAAAAATGAGTTTGCGAGTGATGTAGTACGTGGTAGTATCTTAAAAATATAAGTTTACGATTTTCCAAATATTTGACACAAATGGGTCAGTCTTTTGAGTTTGTTGACTTAAAGCTTGAAATTCACCATGAAGGGTCGTATTTAATATTAATAAATATTGAATATTACGATTATTATTGTTTTATTTTATTTTAATCCTTATTATTTTGTAAGTTATAGGTACTATTGTATAGTTATATATTTGTACATAGTTATATTAGCTATACCACTCGCTAACTGTGAAGGAAAACAGTGGATTCATGTGGCGTCAATCCGAGAGAAGGCCTGTGCCCTATATATATACATTCGGGAGGTCGTGGGTTCAGATCCTGGCATGTACTAATGACTTTGTTCTCTAAGCTACATACATTTGTGAAGTTGTAGTAGCAATACCACCTGCTAATTGTGAAGAAAAACATTGTGAGGAAACCTGAGTGTCTGAGGTGTTCATATACCTCAACGCTTAAAATAGTCAATCCACGGTGGACACGCGAGGTAATTAAGCCCATACTCTCTCTCTGAGAGTAGGCTTGTGCCCTGCAGTGTGACAAAAATAGACAAAAAAAATTTATAGCTTTACCCAATCCTGAAAATGGTCTTAATAGAAGGACGTACAGACATCAAAGAGATCCTTTCCTGGTACGAAACCCTAAAACATCGTTTCACACCTAAATATTATGTGTTTAGTCAGCGGCTACCTTGGAGCAAAGCTCCTCTTATTTACTCTACGTGTTAATCAGGCACAGAAGTGTTTTTATGCCGAAACGTCGAGATAAAAAATAACGAAGCCTCATATCCGCATTGCTGAGGATCGTATCATAGAGATGGTGTGGAAAAACTCTGACGGACCTTTCTTACTTCATCGGTATCGTTTTGGCTCCGATAGGTTCATTGCTTTTCAAAAAACATCCCAAAATATATGTGCTGGTCAAATCAAAATCAAAATCAAATCAAATCAATTTTTTTTTTTCAAAGTAGCACAGAAACTGCGACTTAATGATGGTTACAAGTTAAACTAGGTGTCCATTTCAAAATCTAGATCATTTTGGAGAAAAAATGGACAAAAACACTCCAAACTTAGTCTTTTCAAGTCCTTAATTTACAGGATTTATATAAATGTTCTAAAACTCATGCATTGAACTGGCTTTAACTCCAGACATCATTTTCATCTAAATAATCTTTAATGTTATAGTAGCTTTTTTGGCACAAAGTGTGCTTCACACAATTTTTGAACCGCGTTTCTGGCAAGCTTATTATATCCTCAGGGATCTTATTGCAGAAACGTATACAATGCCCCATAAAGGATGTATTAACCTTTGCCAGCCTAAATTTTGGGAACGAAAGTTTATGTCTATTTCTAGTATTTACATTGTGTTGGCTACCTACAGTTTTAAAGTCATTGATATTTTTCCTAACGTACATAATAATTTCATAGATATACTGACTAGCAACTGTTAGGATGTTAGTTTCTTTAAAGAAATCTCTTAACGAATCTCTATTGCCTAGCTTATATATGAATCTGATCGCTCTCTTCTGCAGGACGAAGATGGTCTCAATGTCTGCTGCCCGACCCCACAGTAGTATACCATAGGACATAATACTATGTAAGTAACTAAAATAAACAAGTCTAGCAGTTGCGACATCAATTAGTTCCCGGATTCTTTTAACTGCGTATGCTGCAGAACTGAGCCTGATTGCCAATTTTCCTATATGTGGACCCCATTGAAGCTTTGCATCAATTGTGATACCCAGAAATACAGTTTCGTCTACAGGGTCTAGTTTATCATTCCCCAATATAACATTGCTGTCAACCATTTTGACATTTGGTAGTGTGAATTTTATACATTTTGTCTTTTTTGAATTTAATAATAAGTTATTAGAAGTAAACCAATATAGTACCTTAGAGAGAGCATTATTTGTATCCGCAAGGTCATTTTCTTGTCTCTTAATTTTAAAAATAAGTGACGTGTCATCTGCAAACAATACTGTCTTTGACATGTTTTGAACAATGAACGGCAAATCATTTACATATACGAGGAAAAGGAAAGGCCCCAAAATAGATCCCTGTGGCACTCCCATCTTAACCTCTGACTTAACGTCTCCCTTCTAAATATGATCTCATAAGATCTCATAATTATATACCTACGTATAATACCTACATAATTTATAGGTATTCTTTTACATTACATACATACATAAGCAGCCTATATATGTCCCACTGTAGGGCACAGGCCTTATCTCAGGGAGAGAGTATGGGCTTAATCACCACGCGTGCCCACCACGAATTGGCGATTCCAAGCGCTGAGGTATGTGAATAGCTCAGAAACTCAGGTTTCCTCACGATGTTTTCCTTCACCGTTAGTGGTATTGCTACCATAACTTCACAAATGTACACAACTTAGAAAACCAAGTTATAGGTAGGTACATGCCCGCACTGGGAATCGAACCTGAGTCTGTCGCTTCCGAGTCCCATGTTCTACCCACTAGGCTACCAACGCCTATTCTTTTAAATTATTTCTAACTTTTTAGTGCAGAAGTGTTTTAAAGTCGGTTTTAATTTTTTATTGAAAAACTTTTTTTTTCGAATTTCAGGGCGGCAGGAAAAAAACGAAGTGCCATAGAACCCATAATTTACCCTTCGACGTCTGAACTTTTCTGGATAATGTGTGTAGGTCCATTTATTCGCATAGAATTCTAAGAAAAGTACTAATATTAACCCTGGTCATGGTCTATGTATACCAAATATTATCTAAAATCTTTCATTCGCTTAAGCCTGATTATCAAAAAAACTTTAAAGTTTCTTAAAACACAGACTACATTATTTGAACGAAGTGTTTATAACATCAAAACTTAACGGAATTCTTGACTTTAAAATTTGCAGTTCTCAATTTCCATCTTCGAAAGTCTTCACCAGACTTTCGGAGATGGTAATTTCATCACAATTTGGTGATAAAATTACACTGGGACTACTTTTACGCTATATTTTATGAAACATAATTATGCATATTACTAAAGGATGGGTCCCAATTGAATCGTGTGATTTTAAAACGACACATGTCCTTTCATTACAACTTTGCAGGAAACAGAAAAAACTGTTTTATTCAAATACTAATATCTATAACAGCAATATTTTAGCATATTATATTGATTTCTGTATGAATAAACTACAATTTTTTTTTCTAATGTAAATCAATAGGTAGGTGTAAATAATTTAATAAAAAGAAAATGGGCAAGTGTTATTTTAAAAACACATGTGACTTGTGTTGTTTTAAAATCACACGATTCAATTAGGTTTTCTTTACTGCTGTCCATTGAATAGTTTCGTTCTCCATCTCGGAAAGTGTTCACCACATCTTCAGCAAATTAAAATGAGACCAATGGGATGTTATATCTATTCGAACAAAAAAAAAAGTGGTCGAAATCGAAAAAAGATTTGAAAGAGTTTTGCGAGAACATAGTAAAAAAAAGTAAGTGGGGATAAATACTTAGGTATCCGAAGTGGAATTATTTCGCATACTTAACTGCTGTACAGCTGCTTTGCATAAACAACATAGAATTCGTCGGTCGTCGTGCTTTGAAAAACAGAATTTAAAACTACTGCTCCATATAGAACCTTTCAGAATCTTCTGTCCCTGAATCACGGCCGCTGATCGAGCCCTATAACAGATTTTTGTCTTTTTTTTTTGTTCATGGATCAAGCCCGATCGCCGAGCTGATCTGAGAGATCTGAGAGCGAGATGGCACGACGCTGGAGGCGTCATTTTCTGACAAAGCGTCGAAAAAGAAGAGTTGGCAGTTTCGATTATTTATATACGGAAGTACTTACCTACACAATAAGATTTTCCGCATGTACGGATAGGTACTCATTTGTATATAGTACAATCTGTGAAATGATAACACTTGTAACTTAGCATATATCTGACCGTAGGGTCACTTTTTAGAGATAGAGATCTATTAGAAGAATATGCGATTTGTACACACAATGCCAGATACGCAAAATCACAAACACGCAGAATGACAGAATTCGCAGAATGCCAGATTCGTAAAATGACAGATAAGCAAAATAACAGACGCTTATTGACGGATCCGTATAATGTCAGATACGGCTAATACCAGATATGCAAAATGACAAACACGCCGAATGACAGAATTCGCAGAATGCCAGATTCGTAAAATGACATGCATTCTCCACAGAGTAACCTCAAAATGCGAAATATCTGAAGTAGGTAGGGTATTTTTTCCTCAGTTACAGTTTGACAAGTTATGTTCTACGACTTCTGAATTTTTTTTTGTTTCATTTTCCATTAATTTCAATAAGGTATTTAGCATTATCTATCAAAAAGCGGCTTTGCAGTTCCACTGTTTAACAGATAATGCTAAGAATATTTGTAAAGGATGAAACACACCATCGCGGTGGCGGTCCATGCATACGTCAATATAAATACTACTGCAGTAAATGACGTGCGTATGGATGGCTACTCCGCCGCCACCGCGTTGGTGTGTTTCATAGTTTACACAGTTATTACAGCCGAGTTTTCAAGATCTTAGTATGCTCGGACTGAGTGACCAATTTTTGTCACTCGGTCCGAGCTTTGGAAGCTATTTTAGTAGAACACCGGCGATTTTAGTACAAAAAATGCAACCCGGATGAAAACGGCCATTTTTTTTTCACTCGAACCGCGCTCTACATGTTTTAGCTTTACGAAACGCAGAAGCTTGACGAAACGCATCTTAGTAATTAAAGCCGCTATTTCACGATCTTAGTAGGCTCGGACAGAGTGATTAGTCATAACTAGAGACCGGATTATATGCACCAAAAAATGCCCAAAATATGCATGCAAATATGCAAGTAAAATAGCTAAAATATGCACGAAAATCCTTAAAAAGGGCCAAAATATGCATACAATTAAACATGAAAAAATAAAAAGTCATATTTTTAAATATTTTATTTTATCTTACTGTAGCTTGTACTGAAAATCGTATTTGTGAAAAAAACTGTTACAAGATATAGGTACCTACTTAGGTAACAATGAAATTTAAAATTTACCTTTGAAAATATGTACTACTAAGTACTGTTCTAAATGTTCTGTAGACAAATTGTGTCTACGATCGCTTAATAAATTTTTGTAAGCGGAAAAAGAGCGTTTTACGTCTACTGAGGTTACTGTGCAGAATTTAAATTTGGGTGCAATGTTTGGGCTTACTGTGCCGGGCAAAATTTCACCCATCCCGTTGATGAAACTATCAATTTCACAAAAGGGTTCAAACCCTGGGTTGTTTTTCAATATGTTTCCACTATGAAAAGCATCAAACGATGAGCGAGATCGAGCGTAAATATGCAATATACATTTTATTTTTCTAAAATATGCAACTAACGCTGAAAAGGCACTAAATATGCAAAAGCATATGCAATATGCATTTGCATATAATCCGGTCTCTAGTCATAACTGACATGGCTGATGTACACGATACGAGTATCTGCCGGATAGTAAAAATTGGTCACTCAGTCCGAGTGTACGAAGATCGTGAAAACGCGGCTTTAAGATAATGTGAAGTGTCAGTGAAATGTCGATGTTTGTGGAGTTTTATGAAGCTGTGGAAGTGTTGTAAAACGAATGGTTTCCATTGCCGTGACCGAACTATTCTTTCTCCTTTCTTTTTATACTTTTATTGTTGAAATTTGACAATAATCATATTTGATTCCGCTTCTATTCATCGTAGTAGTAAATTCTTGGTAATTTTTAGCACGATGAGCGACACAGTTAGCAACAAAACGCCTATAAACTGGAGCAAAAATCTGAATTTACCAAAAGTTGTGTACAGCACCATCCGAGTAGCCTACAGTTTTTAGTTACTGAGATAAGTCACTCGGTCCAAAAAATTGTAATTGCACTTCAAGCGGTTTAAATCGTGATTTTATTTGTTGCTACTTTAATTAGTGATCGTCTAAGCTTCCGTTATGAGCTTTTGTAACCATGCCTTGACTCACAACATCCTTGACTCACAGGTATTGACTTGGCAAATGGCCCATGCTTTTTCTCCTACTTTGGTCCTCAACTTTGAAACTACAATGACTGTACATAATATTTTTCTTGTGCATCCGTGAGCATCTAACTGCATCGACTGCATAAGGCTCTCGAATAGGTCATTCGGTCACCAGTGACTACTCTAACATTAAATGATGACTAAAGGATACTCAGCCCACGATTTTAAGGACTAAGCTCAAGTTAGACGTTGGTTGGCCGTGACTCAATCCTTCGATGAGGTAATCGTTCATAATTGATTCAGTGATTTGTATTGTGACTGGTTTCTTAAGTTTAGCTGTAGTGAAGGGGTGCTATCGATGATTTTCGCCCTCTATCGTTCAAGGACAACAGGGATCTAGAAAAACATAAAACTATTAAATACCTCGATTACGTCATTTTGAATTTGAATTTATCCAGATGAATTTCTCTAGTGTAGTCATATCAATTTAAATTACTGCTTAAAATTTATTTCATTTCGTTTAGCCAGATAGATCAGAAGTAATACGTGTTGATGTAGAAACAAACATTGGAGTAGATAGGGGGGAGGCCGGTTGAGCCATATCTTCCTCGAAACCCCAAATGGTCTAGTGACAGGTTGGCCAGTATGTTGGCTTACGATTTTTTTGTTTTTTATTTTTGTTTTGTTGACTTTCGTGGATTTTGTATCTTCACCTGTGTCTTCACCACCTTTTACTTTGTGTTTTTGTGACAATTTTAATAAATGTCTTCTTTCCTTCTTTCCATACTTACGTGCTTTAGGATTCGGGATTCGTTGACGTATGTAAGCAGAGGTTTATAAAATATATCTGAGCCTCAGGTTCTTTGCGATACTCTCCTTTACGGTTAACAAATGATATTGCTACTAGGTACTAACAAATTCACGCCTTCAAATTCAGCCTATTTTAAAACGTCAGAAAATTTCAATCGAAATCAGTACGTCGTGACGATCACTCATCTACTAACTTTGTCGATATCGTCGTCGTCCCAGCTCTATTGCTCTGCGGTTATAGTGACGATGACGTTACGATCGTGCAGACGAGATTATACGTCACTGATGAAGTCACAACTTTCGTCTTCATTGCATGATAGATAAACCGCAGATTTATTGCCCACGTACATGCTCCTCTTTGAAAATGGATAAGAGATCTACGAGGGAACTACGTTTTATATATAAGCAAACAGGATAACCTCTCAAGAGTTCTTTTACACTATAGAGATGTAGAGACTGTAGAGATGTCATCTTAAATAATTGCAAGAGATTGTTATTGTATTATTCATGTCTTTATAGTAAATCGGTGTCATTTATAAAAACACAATTCCTGTAAAACACTCCTCAAATACAGTTTGCAGTCTGTGGTAAACTGAAAGACTTTACCAGTCTATTTAACAAACGTTATGGTTTATTTTATTTGTGGTTAGAATTGGCGTTTTTCTACGTAGGACAGTGTTTTATTTACAGCACATCATCATCATCATCACTATCATACTAGCAATTTGCAAGCGATTTGAAAACGATGCGATTGCGCAGCGAGCTTGCCGCGATTGCGCAGCGATCACTTGGCGAGCAGGCGGCGACGACGATTTCCATCAAATTAGATAATAATAGGGGTTAAAGTATGAAATTGCCGTTTTATTGCAATAGGTTTTTGAATTGACATAGAATCTTCATGGTTTGAGGTTTTCGAATGAAACTTTTTTCAAATGGTTTCTATGATGTTCTTTTTTTAAAAAATGTGAAACATTTGAATATCGACTTTCAATTGTTTTTGTTATTCAATTTAGACAAGAAAGATGGATACTGCGAAAATTCGAGTGATTATGAGGCACCCATTACGAAAAATGTCAATTCAAAGAACCTATTGCAATAAAACGGCAATTTCATACCTTAACCCCTATTATTAAAAAACGTGAATTGTATGGCACTGCTCGGCAATAATGTGCGTGCCACTCCAGCCCAAAAAAAAATCGTATCTCAGCGTTACAAATATCCGCGTTGATAAAGATACTCGTAATATTTTACTAAATTTTAGCTACGGCTGAGAATGGAGGTCCAAACTCTTTTTCGGCAGCGCTACGAAATGAATGTGGGCATGTTTTTATATATTATATTTCTTGTACCGCATTTTACGTGCGCAATAAAGTATAATGAAAATGACAAATTAAAAACATACATATTTACAGAGCGACGAAGCTTCCAGATTCATCGCTGGCTTGTATCTGCCTTCGGTTCCTGCGTCTTCGAAGTAACAAATCCCGCAGTAGTGTTTCCTCGCCACATCAATCCATAATACTATTGAGTGTCCAAAACGCGGATCGCACGCAGCGAGCTCGCCACGACAGCGCAGCGTCGTCGCGGCGTTGTCGCGGCGTGCTCGCCGCGCAATCGAAGCGCAATCGCGACAGTCTCAACCTCAGTTTCTGAGGTTAGAGGTCCTTTGAGTCTACATAGGTATATTCTAAGCCAAAAAATAGTGCTTCACAAATTAGAATGAGCATTAGCCCATTAAATGCAGATTAGATTACGTAAGTCAGGCAAATCTGCGGGGAGTGTAAGTACTGGGTGAGACACTTCTGCGGCCAATCCTAGTTATTTTCATAGCGGAACCAATCAAGTCTTACTTAAGGGGTAGTTTATAATATGTTGCTAAAGTGTACAATGCGTGTTCACTTTCATAAAGTTTTAGTTAGAAAACTGTCTTTTTTATCTTTTAAACAAATTCCGGAGTCAAAAATAAAAGCACCTAAATAATTTTAAGCTACTTGCAACTTACAAGTGTGCACAGAATTTATTCGCGTGGAATTTATTTGTTTGGCGATTTAGCGTAACTATTTGAATGGTTCAGTTGCGATACCATACCGCTCGTACTTATTTAAAACCCCTTCTGGACAAACATAATATATTTTTCACTGTATTTCTTTATTTATTAATAGGTAATTTTACTGCATCTAAACTAAACTAAGCTATGAGCCTTTTTTCTAGTCAACCGCAAGAGGGCGAAGCAAGAGTTGCTATGCTTATACGTATATACAACTTCGCTTCGAGCCGCCGCTGGGTGCAAGCGGCAACAAGACTGGGAAGCTTGGAAATCATGAAGGAGGCCTAAAGGCTGCTGTACACGGGTAGAGTAAACGGTAGAGTAGAGCGGTAGAGTACTAACTATACCAATATAAACAGCATTGGTAGAGTCGAGTACTGAAATTTGGTAGAATAGAGTAACTAGCAACGTGGGCGAGCTACTCTACTACTTTCCTTCCCCCACTCCAGCGTCCACTCTACTCTTCCGAGTACTGGACCCATGTAAACGGTTAGTAGAGTAACTAGTACAGAGATGTTTCTTTCTTTATTTTAGGACCGACCTTTTTGAGCAAATCCTCAAACATTTCCGGCGTCATCCTCTTCTTTTACATCCTCTTCAGCCAACTCTTTCAAAAGTAATGCTGAAGCTCCTCGGGTATCTCTTCTCAAAATCCAGTCTCTCGTCCATATTCTCTTTCTCCTATTTTCTTCATTGACAGCCTTTTGTACCTCCTTTAATAATAAATTTGTTAGGTTTATCAGAGCGTTTCATACAATTTTCGATTAGTGACGTTCATTGTTCTAGTGCTTCTTACCTAGTGACAACTCTACCGTCAATATGAAAATTAACGTGTAAACAGTTACTCTACTTAAATTGGTAGAGTACTTGGAACTGGTAAAGTAGTATGCTAGTTGACTCTACTATTTACTCTACCCATGTACAGCAGCCTTAAGTCCCGCAGTGGGCAGTGGCTGATGATATATTACTTAAGGAATGATTAAATAAAGCTAGGTACATGTTAATAAAACAAAATACCTAATAATAAAACATATACTTATGTATTCAAATTAAAATTAGCTAATTAGAACTGAGTAGTAAAATTATTCAATCCTTTTAACCACCTGCACCTATGGCTATAAAAAGCCAATAAAAGAGCTCATTCCTCGAAGGATAAGCGCCTTAAATGCGTGCAAGAGCTTTGCATAAAGTTCACGCGTCGCTAATGTATTCCACGAGCAGTGAGATCATAGGGCCTAATAGAATTTTCAATCAACGTTCCAGCGGCATTGCTGAGACACAGGACTTTCGAGCCTAACCTAGCGGCTGCACCCGCTGCTTACCAAATGCTGGAAGTTAGACAGGCTGAGAAGGTTAACTTGGTGGATAACCTAAGTGAATGTTAAGGCTGCTGTTACGTCGAGCATGCTGTCTCGCTCGCATAATGTAACATTTTTAGTGATTGTAATAAAATTAGTACACTTTTGATAAATGTGGTTTGAGGGTTTCGAGGGGACAAAAAAATTGCAAAAATTCGAGACATATTTTTACTATCCTGTAACTAGTTTTTGATTAAGAACATTTGATTCCAAAATTAATAATTTTGGAAAGAACTTTTCTTTATCGAAAACTACTTACTTATAAGAAACCAAAAACGTATTTAAAAGGTCCGTAATATTAGGGGTTAAAGTATGAAATTGCCGTTTTATTGCAATAGGTTCTTTGAATTGACATAGAATCTTCATGGTTTGAGGTTTTCGAATGAAACTTTTTTCAAATGGTTTCTATGATGTTCTTTTTTTAAAAAATGTGAAACATTTGAATATCGACTTTCAATTGTTTTTGTTATTCAATTTAGACAAGAAAGATGGATACTGCGAAAATTCGAGTGATTATGAGGCACCCATTTTTCGTATTTTTTTATTTTATTGATTTGACGCAAGTGAGTCAATATTGTGGGTAAGGTAACGTTAAACCATGCCGCTAATTCCTGGGTAGTTTGACTAGGGTCGGCTTCCACTATCTCTCTTAATTCATCGTTATTCACCTGTGTGGGCGGTCTTCCTCGTGGCTCGTTCTTTAAGTCGAAATTTCCATCACGAAAGCGTTTAAACCAAAATCGCACGGTGCGTTCATTAGTAGACCCCTCTCCAAACGCAGCATTGATATTGCGGGCTGTTTCTGCCGCGTTAGTTCCGCGTCGGAACTCGTATTCAAAAATCACTCGAATTTTCGCAGTATCCATCTTTCTTGTCTAAATTGAATAACAAAAACAATTGAAAGTCGATATTCAAATGTTTCACATTTAAAAAAAAAACATCATAGAAACCATTCGAAAAAAGTTTCATTCGAAAACCTCAAACCATGAAGATTCTATGTCAATTCAAAGAACCTATTGCAATAAAACGGCAATTTCATACTTTAACCCCTATTATAATTATCTATCTAAGTTATCTATCAAACCCTCAGGCCAGATTTATCAACAGCACACTCATTTTACTACAATCACCGAAAATGTTAGATGGTGCGACCGAGACAGCATGTCCGACGTAACAGCAGCCTTAAGCACAACATCTACTGTTAGCTGAATTATCCCCTCCTCTACTGACGCATCAACTAAGTAGGTACTGTAGCAGTCGTTTCTGAATTGAGAATTTCACTAAGTAAATACTGAAGTAACGTTCTGTCACACTCTTTTCTGAGAAATTCGAAGAGACAGCACTACAGTTAACTATTTACTTAGCGAAATTCTCAATTCAGAAACTGGCCCTATTTATCTTAATCATCATTCAGCCACAAGAAGTCCACTGCTGGACATAGGCCTCATCCATGGATTTCCAAAAAGACCGGTTGGAAGCGGCTTGCATCCAGCGTTTTCCTGCCAATTGGATGAGGTCATCTGTCCTTCTTGTGGTTGGTCGTCCTACGCTGCGCTTGCCGATATTGTGGTCTCCATTCCAGAACTTTTCGGACCCATCGGCCATCAGTTATGCGTGTTATGTGCGCCGCCCACTGCCACTTCAACTTACTAATTCTCTTGGCTATGTCGCACACTTTCGTTCGTCTACGGATCTCATCATGTCTGATTCGATCTCGTTGAGAAATTCCGAGCATAGCCCTTTCCATAGCTCGTTGCGTGACCTTTAGCTTTCTTATGAGGCCCATAGTGAGAGACCACGTTTCAGTGTCATAAGTCATCACTGGTAACACACACTGGTTGTACAATTTTGTCTTGAGCGATTGAGAATTGGACGAAAAGACTTTTCTACGTTTCCTGAATGCTGTCCAACCGAGTTGGATTCTATCTTTATAGCCCTCCTGTAGCCACTTAGGACGTACTAACTTTCTGAAAGTATTTAGTCTATCTAGGTATAGTTGTTTAAACCATGTCGTGAATTAATTGTCCTGTTAATGACATAAAGTGTACTCTTGAACCGGTTACTTCACACGAAATAGTCGCCGTTCAAGCGATCTCCTTTCTAGAAGACCGAAGCTACATTTTTCCGTTCGTCTAAAGCTAGTTGTAGCTATGGCATAAAACGCAGGAATTAGTCAGGGCGTTTATCGGATTCTATAAGCGGAGGTACCCTAGTGGGTAGAACATTGGCCTCGGAAGCGAGAGACCCAGGTTCGATTCCCATTGCAGGCATGTACCTATGACTTTGTTTTCTAAGTTACGTACATTTGTGAAGTTATAATAGCAATACCACTCACAAACGATGAAGGAAAACATCGTGAGGAAACATGAGGTTCTGTGCTATTCACATACTTCAGCGCTTGAAATCGCCAATCCGCACTGGGCACGCGTGGTGATTAAGCCCATACCCTCTCCCTGAGAGAAGGCCTGTGCCCTACGTATCTAATAGGCTTATGTTATATCAGATTCTAGCACGAGTGTCGCTATGAGAAGTTGTCAAGTATTTTATTGCCGCGAAGTGGGGCAGTTTCAAATAACTTTTCGGAGAACCGCGGCAAGCGTGCCAAGTGCCCGCTGCACCACTCACTGTCATTGCCAGACAAAGTTTAATTGTCAATGTCCAATCATTGCCCTTCAATCATCGCAATCTACAAGGTGACCTGGAATTCGTTAGCAACATTGACAGGGCCAATCTGATCACAAACGCTATTATGGCACTGATTTATAAAAAGATGATAAACAACTACGGTCTTATTTACAAAAACACTCCTCAGAGGTAAAATGCCTCTGACGAGTGTTTTTGTAGTCTGTGATAATAATCTGTGGTAAAGGTAAAGACGTAACCACGGATTAAGTATTTTTCACACCTCCTGCTCGACAATGCCTTATTACGTACCGTCAAATATCATCGTAAAGCATGGCCTTGTCTCTCGAGGGCAATAATAATGAAGAATTTCCCTAGGGAATAAAGTGATTTGAATTTAGAATGTCAAAATTCGCATGAAAACTATGGAGAAGCCCCGCATTGCAATTCGAAATTCGAATTGTTGTTCGAAACTCACCTCTTTTTTTTCTTTTTTTTCTGAAATACTGTGTCCTGTGACCGCGCGAAACACCAACAAAAAAAAGAAAAAAAGGCGCGAATTGCAAATACGAATTTAAAAGTTATATTCAATTTAAGTTGCTAAGCCGTAAAAGAGTGTGGACTTTATATTTAATTTCAGGTTTTAATACATATTTTCAACTTATGCAGCCCTGTCTTTTTATTGTCTCCCAGATGGTGTGAAAAGTAGAGTATTCACCTCTGGAATAAAACATGTCTTAGTCTCGGGCGGTATGAACCCCTCGCTTCACTCAGGACTCTACATAACTCCCTCGCTTCGCTCAGGAGTTAAAATTTAACTCCCTCGCTGCGCTCGCGAGTTAACTCGGAGTCCTTCGCTCCGCTCAGGGTTCAATATGCCGCCCATGACATAATACATGGTTTTATTCCCTTAGTACATAATCTACTATAAACTGCCTCTGAGAAGTGTTTTAGAGGAATCGTGATTTTGTAAATAACACCATTTGTTTTTTATGTAGGTCCCTGCATATACCAAAGAAACCATATTATATGATTCGAGTCTGGCCGGCACCCGACACCCAGGTTTCCTTCACATTTAGCGAGTGGTATTGCTACTATTACTTCACAAATGTACATAACTTAGAAAGCAAAGTCATAGGTACATGCCCGCACTGGGAATCGAACCTGGGTCTCTCGCTTCCAATGTTCTACCCACTAGGTGGTACGCTATCTCTTATAAATATATAAAAATCAATTGCTGTTCGTTAGTCTCACTAAAACTCGAGAACGGCTGGGCCGATTTGGCTAATTGTTGTTTTTATATATTTGTGGAAGTCCAGGGAAGGTTTAAACGGTGAGAAGAAAAAAAACGGTTGACGTCGGTGATACGAAGTTCACGGGGTCATCTAGTAGATAATAAATATTTAAAGTAAAAGAAAACATACAGACCGTACTTGGTACCGCTTTGAGTTGTGATTACAGATTCAATTCAATTCAATTCAAAAATTCTTTATTGCGCAAAAAGGTGTTTGTACAAAGGCGAGCATAATACTTATAAGTATTTTCTTCCAGCTTACCTTGGGTGTTGTGGATAGTGGAAGGGGTAGTGCCAAGAAAAAAATATTCCAAACAAAAATTGCATAAACTATATTATAATAAAATTACATACCTAGTTATTATAACAAATTATATACCGAATACACATAAAATACACACTATAATACAATAAACACAACTGCATAAAATTTACTTACATAATAGGATTATTACTCTGATGTACGAAGTAGTCCTCATGGAGTCTACTTTTCAACACGTCGACTGACGGGGCCTGCCGTATGTACTGGGCTTGGTAGCACGATGCCCACTATCGCACTTTGTTACTTTTATTTCATTTCAATACAATCGGTAGCACAATGACAACTTTTGCAAATTTTGGTACATTAGATCGCACCATGCCCACTTTAATAATTATTATAAGTTTTCGTTTTTTGTTCTCGACTGTACAAATCAATGGCAATCCACGCATTTAAACGTATTGCAGACAGTGAAAGTGAGCATCGTGCGACTAAACAAATGATTTATGCCAATAGGCTTTGTGCTATTTTAGGCATACAGCGATCTCACTTACGAAGATTTGTAATAGTAATAGTTGGCATTATACTGAAAAATAATAAAATTGAGAATGGGCAACGTGCTATCAAACCGCGCGTTCCACAAGCGCACCGCTGTCACAGTAAAAGAATTAGAATAGCCTACCGTGCCATGCAGTTTGGAATTTTAGCCAAGGTAAATACATCGTTTGTAGGCTATTGCGTTCGTTTTTACAACAGAATTCCAGAACATGTTCTATCCTTGTCTGAAAATAGATTTAAAACATTCATTATGTAAAAAAGTCTATTACAGGATAGACGAGTATATGAACGATGCAAGCCCTTGGTATTAAACCAATTCCACTGCGATTTCATTGTTATTTAATTATTAATATATTTTTTTTTAATATTTAATTTTAGTGTACTGACGACGTGATTGCATATTAATAACTATAGCACACATTTTATAGCCGACAAGAATTCAATCGGCAGGTTGGCTAAAGGTCATTCGAATGGTGGCGTGGTGGCCGGGTCACCTCACCTATCTCCCTCTAAAATGGTTGAGACTGGTGATGGCTGACCCCTGCGTTATGCTCGTGATCGGGTGCTGTTCGTGTGTCTGGCCGCAGCATTAATGTTTTTCCTTCTTTTGTAAAAAGTGATATTTTGGCTTTTAAAGTTATTGGTGGCAATCACGGAATCATATAGGCTTTGATGTATAAGTTTAAGATGATTTGAGAAAAGATGGTCAGAATGGAGTTTTTTTTCCGCTGCCATTTTCTCCACTACAAATAGGTACGGCCCGAAGGCAGCGGCTAACACGAGTACTACGTATAGAGACATGATAGAGACGCCATTCCCGAACAAAATTTGAGTCGCACAATACAATAACCAGTGTTACCAACAATGATATTTAAGCGCAGTCCGGTAAAACGGTTCAACAGATCTTATATCGCTTCCGTGGATTAGAAAAATGTATTTATTCACTGTAATAATGTATCCGAGCCAAAGTAGTCTTTCAAATCACGTAATTGGACTCGACAGAAATCGTCAGATTTTTTTTATTTTCACTTATATTTGTACCCGTCAACTAAACTCTACATGGTAACACTGAACAACGTCAACGGCACTGTCAACGGAAAGCAGCTTATGGACTATAAGCCAATGTTACAGAAGACTGACTCTCTTCAATTCTTTATATACGTTGGCAAGCTCTGACAAATCTTGGCGATACAGTGAAAAAGCACAATTTTTTTAACAAAATAGCTAACTACCTAAAAAAGTGTAGTTTTCATAATATGACGAACGCTTTTATGGGGACCGCTTTGAAATACCAGGACGTAATGGCATTACGTTGTAGGCTCCCAAGGGAAATAGGACAAAAGACTAACCTTGAATAGTTTTTTTAATTTTCCTTTCACTATTTATTTTCATTTCAACGTAATAAAAGGTAACGCCCAGTATATTACGGTGGATTATATTACAATCAGTAGTATTATTATACTCTTAATACTCTCTCTGAAAGGTTTGTTCCCACCAGTGGTACGTATAAGGGCTACATAAAAAAAACAAAAACCCGAACAAAAACAAAAAACAGAACCTAAACGAGTCCATCGAATTCCTCCGCAGATGGGATCTCATGTTAATAAATTTCATTCAACAAGTAGGAAAGTTTTCTATAAGCCTTGTTTATGTTTAAAAAAAATGTTTATGTTTATGTAGGTATCCATGTTTCTTTTCTTCGGTTTTGTTGGACCCATTTTATCCATGACTTCCTTCTGTCATCGCTCAAGCGAAGAAACCTATAAAAATATAATTGTGAACAATCTATACAATATTTTAGTGTCGTCACTGGTATGATGTAGGTAAGCGAGCTTGTAACTTCTGTACTTTATAATCTATGAAATTACCGCCATATTAGCCACCGATGTGACAGGGCATAAAAAAGTAAAATTATTCTGTAATCATAGTTATAATCATCAGTTTTTTTTTTGCTTTTCGTGAGTAGTTGTTACACTATCCTAAGAACGCATGAAAGCATTTTCGTAACGTGTACAATCGTGTTCTCGCGGCAAGCACTTGTCAAGGACTAAATCACTAGGTCCTACTAAATGAGGTGCAGCTAAATGACCGCAAAGCTTGTGACACAAATGTTGTTCGGGATGGCGTCTCTATACGTAGTACCTACTTTAACTCAATGTATTTTAGCGCAAAAAATGCGTCACTCGCACCATCGTACTAGCATTGCTGAAAGCTTGATGAAACGAAAAGAATCTCGGATACCACAAAGACACAACCCGACCTTTGATTGCCGGCATTAGGGCAAGGTTCACACGTAGTTCATAACGTAGTGATTACATACTCTTTGGGTTCACACACAAACGCGCACGCGACATTTAGCGGAGCGAATCGCGAAGCGGGAAGAGCCGGCGAAGAGCCGGTAGCGAAGCCAGTGTTGCCAACCCCCCCAGTGAAGAAATCCCCCAAAAACCGTTTTTTTTTTAATAATTGTTATATCCACAAATAACATTTCATTGGTATTTAACAAGTAGGTTTCTTTCATTGGTATTTAACAAGTAGTTTTAAACTTACAACTGTTTTAATATTTTTTTTTTCATTCCAAAGCATTCCCATAATAAAGTTCACACCACTGAACAAAGCTTCGAGTACCGCGAAACAAAACGTAAGCTTCTTGTAGCAGTACCTAGTAGCAGAAACGAAACGAAATGTTGGCATTTTGTAATCCAACATTGTTGAGTGTTAAATGTACTGTGCAACAGAATTAGTTTATTGGATCATGAAGTCCAAAACCAAAAAACAACATTGTTGTACAGTTCCGTTGAAAATAATGTGGAAACGTTTGTGAAACGTTTGTGTTCTGTGGTAATCACTACGTTTTGAACTTGAAGGAAACGTCAGGTGTCCACTTTCATTTCAGTTTATTTTTCTGCAGTTTCCATCTATTTTTAGTGTTTCAGCGTATTTTTAAGACCAAAATCGTGTATTTGCAGTATTAAACTAACTTAACCACTAACCTATAAACCAATTAAGATGGGACGTAAAACGAATTCCAAGCAAAATCCGAAGAAAACTTCTGGGAAAGAACTCAACAAGTATGAGCAACATAAAAGGAAAGAACTCGGCGTTGTCGTGGAGAAGTTGCTGAAACTAACCAGCGTGTTTCAAGCTACGGTAACACCCGCTAAAAGTTGGGAACTACATTTGGAAATAGAATCTATCTTGAAGCAGATTCAAAACATTGAAAACACAAGCAAAAGTGAACCTAAGTCACGTCACTCGAATGTGGAGCAGTTTCTTAAGTGGCTAAATGAGAATGGAGCACAATACGACGGTATGTGACAATACTCTTCTACAATAAATGTTTTATAGGCTTTGAAATATGCTATGAGACATCAATTGCAGGATTTATTCGATTAGTACCCAGATATGTCCTGCGTAGTTAGAGCTGAGCTGAGTTGAGATTTCTGCACTTAGCCTCACAGTTGGGCCATTGTACGTAGCATAGAGATATTTAAACACCACTATGGTTTCCCCTTTGTTTTCCTTTACTGTTAGAGAGTGGTATTGCTACTACAAATTCACAAATGTACAAAATTAAGAAAACAAAGTAATTGGTTCATGCCGGGCCATGCAAGCTGGGATTCGAACTCACACACCCTTGACTGTGAGGCCAGTGTTCTAGCGATATGCTAACACGTCTTGATATGTCCTGTGGAACCTGAACTTATGCTATGATGCTTATGATGCTACATTACTTGGTGTTTCAGTAAAGATCTGGTGAGAAACATAATTTGTAGATTTGTAAAAGACCCGATCGGGCCACAATAACAATGGTTTTTAATTGTTTATTTCAAGGTCATAATCTAACGGGTTAAGGGGCTCCAGGGAGTGACACTAGTGCCACTGACAAAAAAAAATCAAATCTTATTTTACAAATTGAACTTACGACTTAAATTATGGAAGAAATATCTGCTGGTTCACAGAAATTTTGTATAGAACATATTTATTTTTTTATATATTTTGGTGTTGCTCTCATAATACAAATTGTTTGTATTCATGAGTAGAAAAACCTGTTTAAGTTTCACTGGCCCTTTCTACAACACTATGTAAGGGATGTAAGGGAGCGAATACCTTCTAAATGCTCCTAGCCAACCTCACCTACCCGTGGTGCATCCTGCTGACCTACGAACGAGGCTCTGGCGACCGAAAAATGGCGGGATAACCATTTCAAAATAACACGGCGTAGCTAAATACTACAGGCTGGTGACGGGCAGCAGCGCCACCACTGCGAGAAGTTACGCCCTGCGATCGCCAACCCGCCTGCCCAGCGTGGCGATTAGGGCATAAACCTCCCATGGATAGTCCCACTATGCCAAGGCCCCCAGTTCCCGGCCGCCCTGCTATTCCTGACCATGGCGGCGGTCACGGTTACGGTAGGGCAGGGGGTGCTAAGAATCCCCGGGCTACGAAAGGCCGCCAAAACAAACTGACCCTCGCTACATATAATGGACGCACGATTAGACTAAATGATCATCTGGTGCAGCTGGAGGAGGAGCTAGGACACATAAGATGGCACATTCTGGGGTTATGTGAAGTTCGAAGACAGGGCGAGGACACCGTAACTCTAGAATAGGGACATCTTATGTATTACAGAGAAGGAGACCAGCCATCTCAGGGCGGCGTCGGGTTTCTGGTCAACAAGGCTCTCTGTGACAACATTGTAGAAATCTCAAGTGTGTCGACCAGGGTTGCGTACCTCATTATACGCACCGACCTCGACACACTCGGATGACGAGGTGGAAAGCATGTATGAAGACATCTCCAAAGCCTTACATACCACTTCTAAGGCTCACTACAGCGTTGTCATGGGAGACTTTAACGCTAAAGTGGGAGTACAGACCTGCAGTGAATCGACTATAGGACCACACGGATTCGGCAGTAGGAATCACAGGGGACAAATGCTCGTCAACTTCCTCGAGAAAGAGGGGCTTTACTTGATGAACTCATTTTTCAAGAAAAGGCCGCAAAGGAAGTGGACATGGCAAAGCCCCGACACTGTGACAAAAAACGAGATTGACTTTATCATTACGGACAAACGGCGCATATTCAGAGACGTCTCGGTGATCACTAGGTTTAATACTGGAAGTGATCACCGACTTGTACGAGGCTCTCTGGATATCGACTTCAAAGCTGAGAGAGTCCGATTGATGAAGTCCACGCTCCGACCGAACCTACTCCAAACCGCAGTTGGGTCCGAAACATTCCAATTAAAATTGGAAAATCGATTTGCTGCCTTGGAAACCACAGATGACGTGGACCAAAAACTCGAGGAAGTGGTGGAAATTCTCAGGGAAGAAGGGACGAAGTTTTGCGAGAGCAAGCGTACGGGTAAAAAGTCCAAACTTTCAGCAGAAACACTTCGACTAATGGAAGAGAGACGAACAGACCGCAATAAAACCATAAAGAAGCTGGTACGACGCGACCTCCGATCCTATAACACGCTTTTGATTAAAAAATCAATTGAGCAGAATCGGGGGTCAAAAGTATTCGTCCAGCCTCTAGGGAGAAGCCACCTCACAAAGCTGACAACGTCAACCGGGAATATCGTCACATCCAAGTCGGAGATTCTGTCGGAAGTTGAAGACTTCTACGGCAAGCTCTACGCATCGCATGCTTCTAGGCCCGTACCCGATACTGAGGACTGCAGAGCCACCTTGACCCGCCACTTCACAGAAGACCTGCCCGAAATTAGCCGAGATGAGATCGTGATGGCCCTTAGACAGCTCAAAAATGGAAAGGCCCCAGGTGAGGATGGAATCACTACAGAGCTTTTGAAAGCTGGAGGAGCCCCAGCTGTAAGTCAGCTCCTAAAGCTCTTTAATTCCGTTCTCTTCACTGGGAGAACTCCACAGGCATGGAACAGAAGCACGGTGATTTTATTTTTTAAAAAAGGAGATAAAACCCTATTAAAAAACTATCGCCCGATTTCGCTTCTGAGCCATGTCTACAAGGTGTTTTCAAGGGTCATCACGAACCGTCTTGCGCGAAGACTCGACGAATTTCAACCTCCGGAACAGGCAGGGTTTCGAAGCGATTACGGCACCATAGACCACATCCACACAATGCGACAGATTGTACAGAAGACCGAAGAGTACAATCGGCCCCTGTGCTTAGCATTTGTGGACTATGAGAAGGCCTTCGACTCAATTGAAACCTGGTCTGTTTTGGAGTCCTTGCAGCGTTGCCAAGTCGACTGGCGATATATCGAAGTGATGAGATGTCTATATAATGCCGCAACGATGACCGTACAAGTACAGAACCGGCGAACTAAACATATCCACCTGCATCGAGGAGTGAGACAGGGGGACGTCATATCCCCGAAACTGTTCACTAACGCCTTGGAGGATGTGTTTAAGACGCTGGACTGGAACGACTGTGGCATCAATATTAACGGCAAGTACATCTCTCACTTACGATTCGCAGATGACATAGTCATTATTGCAGAGAACCTACAAAATATGCTGAATGGCCTAGCTGATTCTTCTCGTCGCATCGGTCTCCGGATGAATTTGGATAAAACCAAAGTTATGTACAACGAGCACGTTGTTCCGGAACCGATTGCCGTAAATGGAATCCCACTCGAAGTTGTTTCGCAGTATGTTTACCTAGGGCAGACGTTCCAACTAGGCAGACATAACTTCGAGAAGGAAATCCAGAGAAGAATTCAGCTGGGCTGGGCAGCATTCAGGAAACTCCGTCGAGTCTTCTCGTCGCCTATACCGCAGTCTCTAAAGACAAAAGTCTTTAATCAGTGCGTCCTACCCGTCATGACATACGGGGCCGAAACGTGGACACTCACGGTTCGACTAGTCCACCAATTTAAAGTCGCTCAGCGAGCTATGGAGAGAGCTATGCTAGGTGTTTCTCTGCGGGATCGAATCCGAAACGAAGTAATTCGCCAGAGAACCAAAGTGATCGACATAGCTGAACGGATTAGCAAACTGAAGTGGCAGTGGGCTGGTCATATCTGCCGCAGGACCGATAACCGTTGGGGAAGACTGGTCCTAGAGTGGAGACCGCGAATCGGCAAAAGTAGCGTAGGACGCCCTGTGACCAGGTGGATCGAGCTCAGTGGCGTGTCTTGGGAAAGGCCTATGTCCAGCAGTGGACTGACACCGGCTGATGATGATGATGATGACATTTTAGTTTTATGTTAGTTGCGCTTTATTAGTTAAAAGTTTGTTTGATACGATTCAATATGACGTATACTTAGAAGCAACCTTTTACACCTTTTCAGGAGTGGATATATCAAACTTTGAAGGCTATGAAATGGGTCTCAAGGCTGCAAAGAGCTTCAGCAAAGGTTCCTTGGTCCTCACCGTGCCGAGGAAGCTCATGATGACAGAAAGTGATGCACGGAACTCGGAGCTTGACCCATTTATATCCGTGGACCCTTTGCTGCAGAACATGCCTAACATTATGTTGGCTTTGTACTTATTGTTAGAGAAAAGTAAACCAGGTAACTACGATTGGTTTGCCTCTTTAATAGGGCTATAAAGCACTTTAAAATAGATGTTTCCAACTATTACACCATATAGTATTTTCTGAGGTTAACTTCGTATGTAACTATTACTTCGTATGTAACTTAATTTAACTTGGTTTGTTGTTTCTAGTTTCTCCAAAGTCTTAAGTGAAAACTCTATTTATCTTAAAATTTACTCTCAGTAAGTTTACAATTAATATTACAAAGTCAAATTTTCTCAGTAATTTTCCCTCAATCTCACCAGAAACAAAGAAAAGTTTTATTTCAATTTCATGTACTTAGTTTGATATGTTTTTAGTACTAATTTGTGCTTTCATCCAACATTTTTTATTTTATTTGTTAGATATTACGTATTAATAACTTTGTTAAATCAACTTGTCAAAGCCAAGTAAACTTATCTCAATGACAATTATAATCACACATAAATCAAACTTACTAATATCCAAATATCTGTGGTTTCAGATTCATTTTGGAAGCCATACATTGACATCTTGCCAGAGAAGTATACCACTATACTGTACTTTACGTCTGAAGAACTTGCCGAGTTAAAGGTAAAAAACCAGCCAAGTGCGAGTCGGACTCGCTCACGAAGGGTTCCGTACCATTATCTATGCTACATTTGAATATTTCAAGCGTCTACCTGTTGTCGTTATTAATATCGAGGAAAAACCAGCAAAAAAATCACGTTTGTTGTATGGGAGCCCCCCTTAAATATTTCTTTTATTCTGTTTTTAGTGTTTGTTGTTATAGCGGCAACAGAAATGCATCATCTGTAAAAATTTCAACTGTCTAACTATTAGGGTTCATGAGATACAGCCTGGTGACAGACGAACGGACGAACTGCTTAGTCTTAAACTTTCGTAACCTAACATTATTAGCTTAATTCCGGATTTTTTTGTCAGAAGAGGTTTTTCCGACAAAAAATCAAGTAAGTGAATTCGGAATTAAGCTACTAAAGTAAAAAATACTGTTGAACCTATACTATAGAATTAGTTAAAATACACTGACTCGTTATTCTAACGGTATTATGGCTGATTACGATACCGTAGTTTGTGGGTTCAATTCCCACTTGGGGCCGGCGTATATTTGTACCAATGGTCCCAGTCTGGATGTAATGCCATGCTTGTGATGTCCTTGTCTGGTTACCATAGCACAGGGCATCCTAATTCGGAACGAGGCTAAGTGATTGTTTTGTGTGAATGTTATTATTATAGTTATATACGTTTCATCGAAGAATGACATATAATTGAGAATTTAGTTTGCACTGAAAATTTGTTCCTATTCTGACATGTAGAACTTATTGTGGCAGAACTATACTAGGTGTGATAAATAAATATCCCACTGCAGGGCACAGTCCTTCTCTCAGAGACAAAGTATGGGCTTAATCACCACGCGTGCCCACCGCCGATTGGCGATCTCAAGCACTGTAGTATATGGATACCTCTGACACTAGGATTTCCTCATGATTCCCTACGAAGTTAGTGTGTGATTTGCTTCTACAAATTTTCGAATGTTAGTAACTTAGATGATTGGTTCATAAACATAAAATTCCCATATCTGTCTGAAAATAGAGTTTCCTACGCAAATTGACAAGTTTCTTTATTTACAGCCTTCGCCAGTCTTCGAATCCTCTCTCAAGATGTACAGAAATATAGCCAGACAATACGCTTACTTCTACAATAAAATTCATACAGTAGACCTTCAAATTTTGAAAGATCTCCAAGAGATTTTCACTTTTCAAAACTACAGGTAAGTAATTAGTATACAGTTTTTCTTAAGCAGTTATATACGCCTCATTTCAGGACATATTCCTTCTCTCAGAGAGCGAGAACGGACTGAAGTCTGTTTGAATTTCTGAAAACAAAGTCAGTACATACCGGAATCTCTTATCTGAGGCAAGCATTCTAATAAAGCACTACTGCCGCAAAACTACAGGTAAGAAATTAAAATGCAAGGCTTAAGTTAATTTCTATTTATTTACCGTAATATGAACAAGACTACTGCCGTCGTATTGCACTTACCTCATAATACTGAAATATAATTTCAGCAATAAATATTATTACCCAAGTTATTGATAAATTACAATATGTGGTTGGTATAGCTGTTAGGTAAGTACTCGTACTACATAGATCCCACAGCCATCTGGGAAATGTATAATTTAGAAACTGTCTCAATTTATGAGAACCTTTCTGTCTAATTGAGACCCACCTTTATCACCATAAGTACTTTCATTTTATGAAATTATACGCTTATCAAAGAAAATCAGGTCACTATAAAAATCACCCTTTCTTTTTCAAGGTAAGTTTAACAAAGCACTCTTAAAATATAATTTCAGTCAAATTAAATGTATAAAAAATCTCTGTTGAAAATAACAACACACCTATTGAAATGGTTTCCTCAATGAGTCCCACATGTATTCAGGTGACTCCTTCCCGTTGCGCGAATCCAGTGTGCTCATGGTGTAAATGTTTGTTGACGAAATCATCGGACTAATACTCCTCATACTACTTTGGTTCTTTGTACCCTTCCTGCTTTCGAACACTGGTGAGGGTATCTTACCTTCACAAAAGCTGTCCTTTTTACGCAGCATTGACCTTTGTTGCCTCCATTTAAACGTGGCATAGGTAAGCAGAAACACCACCATTGAGAGACCTAATATACTTGCTGTAGCAACCGTGACGGATTTTGTATGGCTCGGTATTTTGTCCAGAATACCTGGTTCGACAGTCGCGGAGTTTTGCTTCCTGATGAGGTTGAGTTCTACATTCTCCTCTGATTCCGGTGCTATGTTGCTGTCCTGCAGATTTTGTAAGTTTTCCATTACCATCCCGCCATCAGCGTCTTCTATTGGGATTTTGGCAGTCGTTGGCAGTGTTATTGCTGAAAAATCCAAATGATTTGTTTTAGTTTTAGGTCTCTCTACGTGGAGACGGAGACGAGCACACCGATATAAAGTGAAATAACCCTTAAATCTTTACAAATTTAGACACTACAATACAAGTGCAGAAAAAAGCTCGGCGCCGTAATAGCTGATCGGCCAACTGTCATCGAGCTTTACCGGGTTGTGTCTAACCTCATTTAAGATTGACATCGTGGCGCCCGCAATGAGGTCTTACAATGCGTTGTAAATGTAAGAACTCATTGATAGCAACAAAATGTAATTTTATAGGTTGTCTTCGTTTGCCACCACGTTTTCTTTAAAGGTAGGCTGTATGCAACCAGTGTCTATTTTATTTCTAGAGACTTACTAAAAATTACAAAAAAACCATGAAGAATTTTCATCGCTAGTCATCGGGGACTACAAATTGAAAATAAATATGCTCGCTAACCTTTAGTAGTTGCTTTGATTCCACTCGTATTGTAATTCATGTGCATCATCGAAATGATGTCACTTAACGTGACCGTTCTATGTCTCTCTTCAAAGCGTCGCCCCTCCCTGGAGCTATTGTCACTGCCATTCGTTATATTCACACTGATGATGGTCGAAATGTATGGTGTTCCTTCAGAATCCTTGTTCAATTGTTTACTCTCAACCTTACTATCGACATCACCAGCCATTTTGTGGAAAAGCGACATTATGCCGAGATTTTCGCCGTTCTCGTTCACGTTACTCCCAAAGTCCATCACTACAGGTATGTTCGGATACCTTGTTTCAGCAAAGTATGGTTCCATTGTTGTGGTCTTCGGTTCGTGAGAGTTAGCTTCCAACAGTGCTCTTAGCGGGTACGTTTCCCTGGATATTGGCTCTATGGATGACTTGGACAGGAACGGCTCTCCGTGGTTTGGCTCTCTCGATGTGTTGTGGAATATGTCCGCTAGGTGGATGTTGCTGGATCCGCGCTCTCGGTGTTCCACTAGCTCGTCTATGGTCATGTTCCTTTCTATGAGTATCTTAGACAGTCTCGCGCCAGCTGGAATAGAGAGAAAACAAAAGATAGTGCGCACTTCAACATGGATAAAGCAAAGTTTGCATGTTTATCGCAGATGATGTACTAAATAAGCAAAGTGACCTATTTAGTATTAACTTCCACTACTCATTTAAGTGGCAGGATTTAGTATAATTTTGGTTCATAATTTTTTTTTACTGTTTTATATATATTTTGCTGTATAAGGTTCCATAGTTTATGTGTTGCATTTATGGTGTTTTGTTGATATGGAACCCTTTGTGCGCAAGTCTGACTCGCACTTGACCGATTTTTATCACGGAAGTAGCGATCTATCGACCCTATGTTCGAGCCGTGTGGAACTCCCATTTATTTGATCATCTCAAGAAAGAAAATTCATTAATTGTAACAATTATAACTGTATAACACCAAAAGAAAAATTGAAAATGTATTTTTTTTTTCTTCTAATAAATTGGTAGAGTAACAATTTGAAAACACGTAACATGAACAACTCGTGTTGAGTAAGTGGTTCTCAGCTGTTAAAAATATAAGTTTGCTAGAATACTTACTATCAGTATCATTCAAGATCTCTTCAATCTCAAACTTGGCAATTTCTTCCGTCGAACTTGATACAATAGGACTTGTCGCTTTCGATGGCCTATTTATCCTACTTGTATAATAGTGCGAGGTTCTTCTACTGGTAGTTGAAGCTTCCGTTGCCATGAAGTCTTCCAAAGTGGTTTCTAAGTTAAACTGAGGCCTTGTCGTCTTTGGTGTTTGCGCTTTCGCTATGAACTCGGATGCCGAGACTAAGTTCGACATTCCGTACAAATCTTTCGTTAAGTTATCTATTGAGGCCTCGGTGGTTGAAGCTTCTAGCGTTTTTTTCTTTAATCTCTTCTTCTTCAACCTATTGGTCAAGGCTTGTCTTCTTAATTCTGAGTTATTTAATGGTTTGGGTTTTACTATAGGAGTAGTTACAACTTTTTCCGTCGTAAAGAATGTGGTTTCCGTAAGTGGTTCCGTAGTTTCGGCTTCTTTTTCCACAGTAGTTGTAGAATCTTGACTTGTTGCTTTTGTCTCATCGTCTGTTTTATCGTTGACCGTCGTACTAAATGTTTGTTCAGTAACTGTAGTTGCTATCTCTTGGGTTGTTTTATCTTGTACAATTTCTTGTGTAGTCGTCTCTTCAGAGTACACAGTAGCTGTGGTTGTTTCTATAGTTGCAATAGTATTATCATTTATCGTACTTATAGTATTAGATTCGCTGGTAGCAGTGGCATTGACTCTTAATGTGGCAAAGTTATTTTGGTGCAGTAGTCTTCTGGCATTGGCTGATAGATATTCTCTATTCCCCGGGAATTTTATGGTGCCGTTTCGCATTGGTGTTTTCAGTCTTAATTTTCTCCTGCCACCGGGTGAGTACCGCCGTCTATTTAGTATCTTAGGTTTATCTTCGTTTAAGTGTAAAATCTCTGGCGCGCTCGTTGAACTTTTTTCTTTTTCAAATTCACCGCTACTAATGGCCGTTGTTTCATTTTCTTGGATAGCGATTTGTTCCATTGTTAATGAATGTAATGTTGTCGTTCGTACACTATCGGCATCGTTCTCTGCGGGTAGTTTGAATTCAGTTGGGTGTTCATTGGCATATGGTTCCTCAGGTTTGGCTCCTAAATCGTCAGATTTTAGCAGTGATATAGCATTTTCTTTTCCATGTAGTAAATCGGTAAGCGATAGATTGTGTTGCTGCAGAATTTCGCTTAAGCTTGAGCCGTTCGATTTCTTCAATATGTCTTTTAAGGTTTTTGGTTCGATGGGCCTCGGCTCTGTCTGAAAAATAAGGTACATTTAACTTTTAAATAGGTACCTAATGCAATTATGTATTTACTATGATATAAAAAAGCCTCAAACATAACTTACCCCTATGTCGTCATTTTCTTTAGATATATCAGAGACAGATTTTTCTTCAACAATTTCAAGGAATCTTACTTCGACTGGTTTCTCTGTTTCCACAAAGACTTCCTTATTTTCCACCTCGGTATTAAGATTGTAAACTATTTCGTCACTGTGTGGCTTAGGATTAGGCTTCTTGTACGTTTCGTCGTTTTCATCGTACTTGTGGTTTATGAAGCTGGCGGCTTTCTCCTCTTTGAAGGGTCGGTCTTCACTGTCGACAAGTTTTTCGTCCGGTAGGAAAACATCAAGTTCTTCTTGTTTTGGCCTAATCGGGCGTTTCCGTCTTTGCCCGCGCCTTCTCATTGGCCGTTCTTGTTCAGGCGGTTGATCAGCCCAATTGTTGTTTCTCATTTCCGGTCTCTTGCGTCTTCTTTGTGGCATGCCTGGATTTTCGAACGCATTTGGGTATTCTGGGTCTTGCGGATGAACTGGTTCTTCGTGGTAAAATCTTCTATCTTCTGGTTCGTTGTGTATGGCAGCTAGTGGGCGCCGTTTTCGTTTCCGGCCAGGCCTTCGCCGTTTCGGAGCTTCTTCTGGGGAGTTCTTTTCCCAGTCTTCGGCTTGCGCCATTGGTTCAGATCTTACTGCTCTCCATGACTGGAAAAATAGAAGGAAAATAATGTAATAAGTGATAATCTTTACAAAACTAAACCTACATATGAAAATTTGGTATATTGCCCGACAAATAACTTGTCCAAATGACTTTGACTTCGCATGAACGTATTTCGGGTATTATTAGAAGGGGGACGCGGGATGTGACTTAGAATTCTTCGTACTTAGGTTCAGTCAAATTAACAAATAATTTAAAATTAATTTGCTCTTTCGTGTCCATCGCAAACTTCTGCGCGGATTTTTGCACAAGTCTCATAGCGTTATACCCTATGATACACAGAATCACAAGGATTCTAACAGCACCTACTTTTTAATTAGTCCATGCATTACTTAGTATGCCTACAATAAAGTAGGTGTGGTGAAAGAATCCTTGTGATTGTAGAAGAAATGGACAAACATAATATAACACTAAATGCGGCCTGAAAACATTACACTTATTTTTTGTTTTGGTACTCGTATAAAAATAAAAGGAACAAAGGAAATAGTCGCTATGTAGTTTTATTTGGCTTCTTTAAAATGGATTAGTTGTACCAGTTCATCCTTCCGTGACAAGTAACAGACACACGAGGCACAAAAATGCCTCGCAAACTTTTTAATTAGCAGTTGGGCGAGTGTAATTGAAACAATTTACTCGTCGATGTATTTATTGCTTCGCAGGTGACTTTCGCCTTCTTTTCGAGTCAATTTATGCTAGAACAAGAAGCTCCCCACCCTGTGCCGGTTCCGTGATTAAAAAAAACACGTTTACGGCAGTGAAGGGTCAGCAATTAAAAACACGATGGTGGCAATTAAAAATGGCGATGGTGCCCGTAAAATCTGTAATTGTACGCCAAATTACCACGCCTGCTATAATAATATACGCTTTCTCATTATTTTTCTACAATAGACTGCGTAACACCAAATTCTGCTACTATGTTTACAAAGTTTTCAAATTCACCGGTCGTACTACAAGCAAACAATCATACCTGTCAGTTTTTAACGATCTGAAAATTTCTAGCTGCGCTATGTAGACTGTTATTATTGTCACTTCAATCAACATTCGAAGCTATAGCAATTATAGGCTCAAACGAAGATGTAACATCAAGTTGTTACTTTCAATAATCACAAAGCACGAACGCGTTTTCACACAGGCGCATATGATATTTTCTTGTGGCATCGTTCGCAAGGGAAATCTCAGTTGTTTGTTACGCAACGAGTAGAAGATTGACAGTGCTCTACATCTCGCCCGATATTATATTGTTTGCCAACACCATCGCAGGGACAAACGTGAGAAATGTTCGTACAATAGTAAATGATTGTGAATGTATTTGGTAAAAACGCAAAGGGACACGTTTCAATTAAACGTTGCGAACGTAGACGTGGTACAACCATCAGTCAATGACATTCAAAATTATTCTTCGAACCTGATACTTATGCCGCATGTAATAAAAGTGATCGCGGTGTCTCGCTGATTATACTACAGGACGATTTTGAAATCGTTAGCTATATTTTGAGAGAATGTTGTTTTCATTGTTAAAAACAGTATTTTTAATAATTTATATGTAGATATTTATTTATAAACATTCGTGATTTCCGACCTTTTGCTCGAAACTGTGAATCCGAATTAAAGGTAAAAGTACGTTGACGTTATAAAAATGTTTTCTAATATGTTGAATGTATAAGATTATGTCCTCCCATAAGCCTAAACAATAAAAAGAACAATTGAGTTGGCCAGCGCCGACCATAAGACGCCCGACCCATAGTTTATTTTCGATTTTTATTCTGACTTTTCGTCCTGATATTATTTGTCTATACTAAAGTGAAGTAATTTTAGGTAACGATAAAAAATTTTTTTTGACGCCCCATTTTTTTAATAACTAGCGCAATTTAACTAGCGACTAGGGACATACTAACCATGATTTAGAAACATATATTATGGCGCATAATATGTTTCTAAATCATAGTTAGAATGTCCGTTTAAAATTGTTCAATCGAATTCAAAGTACTTAGTTATGCTTCAGACATCGTGCCTTGTTTACAGAGAGTGTTGACAAATGGATTTTCATTCAGATATCCATGTGTGTGCTTTTGTCGTATCATTACTCAACGCTTTTTATCTATCTATACTAATAATAAATCTGTAAGGGTCGGTCATGGAGTAAGTTAGTTTGTTTTCAGAGATATTGTGTTTATAGGCTCAATATATGATACTGAAACTAATTTCACGATTTTTAGAATTTTTTTCTGTATGTGTGTATGTATGTATGTATGTTCCTCCATAACTCTTAAACCAATTATCCAAATTTGATGAAATTTGGTATAAAAACATATAGACATCTGGGACACAGGATAGGCTATTTAAATTCTAGCTCCAGTTATGATAAGACGTGGCCCCCATACAAATGCTTCGTAAAAATCGATATGTACGCGAACGGAGTCGCGGGCACAGCTAGTTATGAATAAAAACGCTTTTAAAGCCCACGTCCAAATCCCAATTAGTAGGTACATTATTTTATGCAACATAATGACATTTTAACTCACATTTAAAACGGGATTCGGCACACTTACACAAGAAGACCTTATTTGAACTTAAACATTCGCATCCACAAACCTTTTGTACGAAAACCCGGAAAACGTATTTACATAACAACTTTAGTTGAGCCTTACGACTCGTACGAAATCGATCAGACGCGTTTGGACATACTTACACCTCGAGTTGTATTCAATTAATCGGCAATTTCGGGCGCAAATCGGGCATTTGGCGGGCTATTATATTATTATCTCATCGCCGGCGAAGAAGAAAGCTGTTACAACACAGATGGCATAACTCGGAGATCAGGAAAGTGGAAAGCGGTATAATACCGGTTTGCCGCGAAGCTGCGGTCAGACGTCACTTCTAGTGACACCTCGTTTATGCAAATAAGATCATAATAACAACGTAATCGCGGATCGCGTTTCGACTACGTAATGTGGATGTAAAATTGGCGTAGGTAATAAATACTTGGCGCTCGACCTCCCACTTGTATGTTACATATTATTATTCGGTTTCGACTAGTAATGTAATCTTCTGGAAATGTGGTTATCTATGTAGGTCGTGGGGTAAGTAATAATTAAGTTATTAACAGGATTTTTACACAGGATTTTTTGACTTGTCCACAAAAACCGTATAATTGAAGGCAAAATTTCAAGAGAAGGCATAACCAACTATGATTAGCGGCACAACAAATAAAAAATAATTCACTGCTTTAAACTATGACTACGTTCTTACAGCAGATTACATTTGCATAGAATTTCGAACTTACTTACTTTATATGAATTATGTAATTTATATAAAGCATATAATTTATATAAAGTAACTTACTTTATATAAATAATATGCAAATGAAATCTTCTCGTTATAAATGTTAGGTACTTTTTCATAATTCATACTCAAGTTGGCCTATTCCTTATTTATAATTCATAAGCATAACCTACGAATAAAAAAACCAAAGAAGTATTTCTTCCTACAAATTCACTCTCAAAAACTGCCCCTGTCCTCTTGATTAGTCTGGTCCAATGAAATGAACGCAAGATGTGCTGTAGAGTAAATCACTCTGTGATTGGTTCACTCTATGCGTCATGCGTGACGGCTTGAACGTTGACTGGGCGATAGTAAATGACAGCGTAACTTATGATTGGTTTTATACAAAAACGTCAAACCATTAACTTCATGATGTATAACCCGTCGAAGTATCTAGGTACCTACCTCGCAAGGTGGCGGTCTGGCAGGTGCAGAGATGTTTTACCGGGTAATACAGAACTCGCTCTGATTGGTAACACAATTGACAAGCCCGCCCTTCCCACAATTGAACATGGGGTCATTTTGTAGGGCTAGTTAGACATCTATGTTTAACTATCACTGAGTATAACTAATACATTTCAGATAAGCGCGCTAAGAAGGTATGGTAAGTTTTTTTTTACATCTTCACGGTAGTGCACGGGACGGTTCAACGGAGCGCAGCTAAGAAACTTTATTATGCGAGACGCCGAAAATGAGTGTGATGAACTTAACCGGCCGCTTTTAAGCTAGTTTCTAAAGTCTTGAGATAATGCTTTGTTTCGGAATAGGATGCATCCGGAATAGGAATAGGGAGGCGGCCAAATGGTATGGTAACGATAATGAAGCAAAAGTAACCAAAATACACATATATGCTGACTCGGCAAACGTTGTTTTGCTACATCAATTATCCTACGAGCACCCTCGACCTATACTCAGACCTTCCAAATATCCACAAGAAATTTCTTAAAAATCGGTGAGTTTTGGATGAGTTCGATAACAAACACTGTAACACGATATTTTTATATATTACATACATATGTATTTTTATGTAGCTTATACATATACGTCCCACTGCAGGGCACAGGCGTTCTCTCAGAGAAAGAGAGAGAGAGAGAGAGAGTATGGGCTTAATTACCACGCGTGCCCACCTCGGATTGGCAATTTCAAGCGCTGACCTATGTGAACACCTCAGACACTCACATTTCCTCACGATGCTTTCCTTCACGGTTAGCGAGTGGTTTTGCTACTATAACTTCACAAATGTACGTAACTTAGGAGACAAAGTCATCATTGGTATATAATGCCGGGATTCGAACCCACGTCCTCCCGAATAAATAGTCGGCGTTCTACCGGTCCGCTACCACCGTTCTACAAAATATACAACAGCATAATATATCAATAACAATAACTATTTTATGCAATAACTATATCTGGGAACTCCTATTGATGAAAAACAAAACAAGTTTTTAAAACAATTCCGTCCAGATGTCTACTCCTTCGAGAAATAATCGGGAATAATTGTCAGTGTCACGGCGGTAGACATAAATTCGCGGGAGGGCCAGAGTTCGCCCCTTGCCACGCTTTTGACAAAACTCCTTCGTTTCATCAACACTGACGCCATACGACCTAAAGCAGCGTCGCCAATAATTACCATGTTCTACCGCCTTCGAGCGGAAAAATACATTATCCACGGCCTACTGAAAGTTCTTGACATATGGTCGTAACAAATATTACGGCTTTCAGCAAATATTTATTGTAAAATCACCTGCAAATTATATGTAGTAGAGAGCACGCGGTACTGTCGTCTGTACGAGCAAGACGACACTATTTTCCATAATCAGTCTATCATCTTAGCCATTCATGGTATGAACAACACTAAAGCATCAATTAATAATAGAACCATACGCTAGGTCTCTATGCTTATGCTCCACTTACACGCACTTGATTGCCTCCTCCCCTGATTTCTAGACCAGTTTCTAGGCAGACCCGCCGGCGACCGCCTAGCTAGGCGGAGTACTATTAAATCTTTCTATCCGGTCGGAATCGCTCTCTATGTAGAGCTATCATAACTTTATTGCTAGTTATGACCGTTTACGGCCAATGAAGAATTATGTTTGCATTTGTTTTATCCGATAAACGTTCCTGATACGTAACTAAGTTGAGAAATATGTGCACGTATCGAGTAGGATACTTTTTAGATATGAGCTGGACCTAGACTTTGAGAAATCTAATCTAAATACTCTCGTTATGCTCTCGAATTCATTTGTTTTACTCGCAGGGATGAGAGTACCTAAAGATCTTAAAGTATCTTTGACAAATCTGTACACGTGTCAAGTAGGATACTTTTTAGATTTGAGCTAGACCTAGACTTTGAAAAATTATACTCTCGAATTTATTTGTTTGATTCGCAGGAATGAGTGGTGTCCTGAAGCCTGAAATACTGTTTTCGTTATGTCCTACTTTAATTGTATTCAGCCTATATACATCCCACTGTAGGGCACAGGCCTTCTCTCAGGGAGAGAGTACGGGTTTAATCAACACGCGTGCCCATCGTGGATTGCCAATTTCAAGCGCTGAGGTATGTAAACACTCACATTTCCTCACGATGTTTTCCTTTACAGTTAGACAAGAGTGCACTCTACTCAGTTATGGGTGACTACGCAAAAAAAAGCTAAAGGTGATGGCCTGTTGTTGGCTGTCCGGACGTTTTGACGCCTTTTGTAGCTCAGTGTGCCGGCGGCAGATTTTCCTTATCATTCGATCTGATTCCAATTCCCCATAGAATTTCTAACTCTAAAATTTCTAGCCACAAAAGTTGGTCAAACTTTACCTAACTAAAGCAAAACGAAGAGGCGAAAATCGCCGCTCCCATTGTTAAAACCTAGGCACCTAACATGGCTGTGAAAATAAAATGACGATGAATCTGTACTGGAAATATGTACTTACGATATAGGTACAAAAAGCGGCAGTAATGTGCGTTGTGTTCCGACTAATTTAGAAACTTTCGTTCGTCGAAGTTTATTAGCGGCCACAAGTGAAACCGAGTTAGCTGAGCCACCTCTTGAATTTTACAATTACCTACTGTTTACTGAGTAACTCTTTTGTTACTATTGCGTATGTAAGGGTTTATTTTGTCTTCTAAAGGTTCCCGTGTAAATTGCGTTTGTAATTCCATACATTCTAGGTTACCGTTTTTTCTCTACTTTCATAAACATTCAGAAGTCTCCCAAATCTAAAGATCGGACTGCTCTGCTGATAGCAGCAAGTATCATAATAGTATCAAGAAGCTTCTTCTCTCCCTGTGGAATTCGCATCTTGCCTATTCCAACTTTTTCAGCCTACCGCTTTGTATAGCCGTATAGCCGGCTATGTATAGCCGTAATTGTCCAGGGTTCACCATTAAACCTGTTTTACGCAGCCGGCACTGTCACTTTAGTTTTATCTTGCATTGTCACTAAAAGGTTCAAATGTTTATATTTCACGGTTCACCGCGCCACTTCATACAAAGTTTCACAATACTTACCTATTAGGTAAGTATTGTGAAATTGCCTTCTGATACATTTAAAATTAGACAGGTAACACTGTATACCTACCACTGCAAGGCACAAGCCTCTCCTGCCCAGAGAGATGGGCTAAATCACCACGGATGTCCACCGAAAATTAGCGATTTCACGTGCTTCTTCTCATCGTGTCGGTGACAAAGCATGAAAATCAGCGCTGAGGGATCACTTCCTCAGCACAACGCTGAGTCAGCTGCCTTTTGTGGCAATGTAGATACACCACAGGCTACATCTATGGTCCTGTTTTATTTATTCGTTTTGTCTGTTGTGTATTTAGTTTTCTTTCTGTTGTTGTGCATATTATGTTACTTATGTGCTTATTTTGTTTCTGTGATGTATCTTGTTGGTATAATAAATGTCTTTCTTCTTCTTCTTCTTCTTCAAATTTTACAGGTCCATAAGTCGGCCACGCGCACACCAGCTTCCGAAGCCTCTTGTAAATCCTCACGAGTGCAGTTAGTTGGGCACGAGGGAAATGCAGTGAGATGTCGCATAGTTTTTGGGGAGTCTCCGCAAAAGCAATGGTTGAGCTCCTCTCCCATGTAGCCCCATTTACATAGGTTACTTCTGCATCTGCCAATCTGTGTTCTTAACCTATTAAGTGTCTTCCACGTCACGCAAGGCAGCCTGCGCCCTGGTGGCAGCGCCTCCCTGACCTCTACAACACAGTCAGAGGTAGGAGCTGAGTCAGGCCATAGGGCGACTCTATTCGCAGGTCCATTTTCTATGGGTGTGACAGACGCCAGGAAACTTTTTCGGCTTTTCGGGAAGGATCTGCTGTGTAGCCACGCATTTCACGTGCTAAGATATTCGTAATGATAGAACGCTGGATTCACATTTAAAAGGTCGTAGGTTCGATTCTAGCGTGTACTGATGACAATTTCTAAGTTACGTAAATTTGTAGTAAAAGCACCACTCGCAAACTGTGAAGGAAAAAATCGTGAGGAAACCCGCTTCCCTTTTACGTTTAACATTACCACAAACAGGACCACCCTACGCGTCCTCAAGGCATATAGTAGAGCCACTAATAGAGCTCATTAAATAGAGCTGATTTTTTTTCAGGTTTAGTAGTGATCAGAATTCAAAAGACAATTCGAAGCAATTTTACAATTGAACCGCGTTTTGTCTAAATGGCTCGTGAAAAATAAAGAAAAGTCTTTCCTCCCTTGGCTCTAAGGCAACATTTACCTGGTCTATATTGTTTGCGTGCTGCGCCTGTCCCGGGCCGAGCTCCCGGTAGGACTCCATCTCCTCTTCGTGCGAGTGCACGAGGATCACCAGAGCCGCCAGTGTACTCAACAACACCATCGCGCGCCCCGCACTTATACCCATATTCAGCAATCAACCCCGACCACACACTGGCAACGTACGGATAAGAAATCACTGCTCGTTCACACACAAGAAACACTAGGAGCACCTGTCTGTGGCTAAACAGCGAGGAACACTGGTTTTTGAAGCACTGGGTACACTGTTAGGTAGTTTGGGTGGAAGATAGTTAGGGTGAAAAGAAAAAAGATTCCAAGTGAAGGAAGGAAAACGGAAAGTAAGGGAAACTTTACAAGATTTCGTTTATCAGAGCGTCTTAGTTTTTTAAGTCAACACTTGTAAGAAACTGCACCCCCGCCGGGTAAATGCCACATTATAACCGGGCTGTTTACAAACACGGAGCCGATTAGGCGGCTGGTTAACAATCTAGAGGCTGTCGAAAGGCTGCCCCGCGAATTTTCCCCGTCGAACGTGAAAGTGCAGAGACGTTAGTACGCGATGGGTCGACGCGTGCAAGTGCTGGCTCGACTGCGCCGGCGACGCTACTCGGGAAGCGCGCCATAAACATTTACATTCCCAGTCTGCGTATACTTTCTTGCTCGCTTCTTTTGCATAGGTCGTAAATTTTGCAGCGATAATTTGTTGCTATCGTAATCTTTCCTCTGTTTCAAATTGCAAAATTATTCTTCTAATCTCGCTTATTCATGTGTCTCTTGTGATCACCATTGCAGATTTTTAGTGAAATTCGCCTTCTTATTTAATTCAAATTCAGATGAAAATTATTAAATTTAGCTTATCATATACCTTATACACATTATACAAAAGAATTTCAGGTATATCTATTGATGAACCAAATTCAATAAATAAGCTAAAACGCTTTTTGTGGTAGAGAAATTATTTAAAGCCGCGTCTCGTGCCTCGTGTTTTTTATGAAACATTCCACAAAACAATCACTTTTTTCAAACATTTCTTTTTATTAGACCCCTAATAAGTAAATTTTTGCGAAAATTTTGTTTTGCGTAAGGTAAACGGATTAAGAATAGCGTCACTCCATTTCCTTCCGTGGATGTCGTAGAACTAAATAAATTACCAGGAGACGGCCAGCAGCGTCTTCCTGAGATTCCAACCGCATACTGCGATCGCCAACCCGCCTGCCAAGCGTGGCGATTATGGCAAAACCCTTCATAGTTATGAAAACTACGAAGGAGGCCTATGTCCTGCAGTGGGCGTCAAATGGCTGATGATGAAGGTAAACGGATTGTTATATTTAGTACTTGCTTTTGCCCGCGACTTTCTCCGCGTGAAATGAGTAATTTCCGGTATAAAAAGTATCCCATGTCCCGGACTCAAACTATCTACGTACCAAATTTCATCGAAATCCGTTCAGCCGTTATTACGTGATTGAGTAACAAACATCCAAACATCTTCACAAACTTTCACATTTCTAATATTAGTAGGATATACTAGCTGTCCCAGCGAACATCGTACCGCCACAGAATCCGTTTATACGATTGTGGTTACCATGGCAATGCAATAAATAATATACCTTCACGCACAGTCCCAAAGGGGTAAGCGTCAATATATTTAATTTATGCCACTATTGGCCTTCGAGGCAAATTTAATATACTTAGTCCAAACCAGAACGAGTCAGTACGTCACAATTTTCATATGATCGTCAACACACTTGACAAGAACGAGAGAGGGGCATGTGAAACGGAATGCTGCGCACGCGCCGCACCAGCTGCCTCCAGGAATCTTCGCGCAGTCACGCCACATATAGATATTACCATTATTTGCCGCACTGGTGTTTAATTAAAGCGACAGAAGGATTTGTCTGTGTGAAGAAGCATGATTTATTAAAACAAATGCAAAGAATTTGTTTAATGTCACACTATTTGCGCGAAAACTTTGACGATGGCGTGTACCATATCCATCTGTTTGAGGGTGCGCTGATAAAGATGTACAGTTAGTCCTTTACGAAAATAAGAATTTGAGCATATGGAGTTTGTATCTATGTACATTGAGTCGCACCGATTAAGGGGCTACACTGCGCTGGAAGACATTTTTGAATAGCTTATTACATAACTTCTTCTAGGAACAGATCCGAATTGAAATTAATATATGATGTAATTTAACTTCGATTGACCGACATCAACGCAGCCTTTGTGTGTTCTCTATGATCCCTTTTATAGCCGAGCTATATTTCTGCATCTTTTATTTTGTGATTTATTACCATTATTCGCAACGCCAATCTGTTTTACATATCAGCATCACAATGGAGCAAAAACTTCGACTGAAGAAAACGACCATTGAAACCGTTCAATTGTTGATTGTCAATGTGCAGATAAATAGGCTTTCTCGACGTTTTTCGGCTTATTTGTAGCCGTGGGAGTAATTATATTAGAGTAAAATGAACCTTTTTTCTTACAATATGAAAAGCCTGACTACAGAGGGACCTATAATAACTAGGGATAAAAGTTCAGGGTCCGTTATGTGTAGCCCTTAAAGCCTCTTCCCCGCAGGCGCGTTATTAATCGGTCGAAAATACCGCATGCGTTATTGCGATATCTGTTTTTAGTACATTATGTATTACGAAGTTACACACTGCTGCGGTAACAATGACGCAATAGAAGTAGGACGCTTGCGTTTCTCCGTCCTGCGATATTTCGATAAGTTCTCAAAGTATTTGTATTGGGACGCATGCGATCCCACACACAGCTGCGAGATCCTGCGAGTAGACTGCGATCGCCAACCCGCCTGCCAAGCGTGGCGATCACGGCAAACCCCTTCATGGTTAAAAAACATGATAGAGGCCTATGTCCTGCAGTGGGCGTCAAATGGCTGATGATGATGATGATGAACGTGCCTGTGGAGGAGAGGCTTCATTCACAGCCAACCGGATCCTTTGGGTTTTTCATTTTATAGAATTCCAAACTTTACGTAAACTCCATACTTTCGTAAGTTCGTGGGGTCGAAATGTCCGGGTCGAGCTGTCCTGTTTGAGTTGTCAGGGTCAAGTTGTCGGGGTTGAATTGTCATGGGGTCGAGTTGACTCGGAGTCGAGTTGTCCGGATCGAGTTGTCATGGGGTCGAATTTTTCGGGTCGATTTGTTTTGGGGTCGAGATGTCTTGCTACCATTACATCGAAAAGCCACAGTTACTTTTTTTTGCTTTCAAGTAATAACATGTTCAGAACTGATGACCAACAATACAATGCTTACTAAGAAAGTCATCTGAGTATTCAGCAAATAACTTTTATGCCACCATCTCTACCTATAGAAATAGCGTAGTTCCGTCTACCACTGGTTCTGTCTCGTCATCACAGCTAGCTACGTTGAGAATTTCAATTTTCACGCCTACTTGCTCTGATGCTTTCCAACTTAGTTGCAGAGTAAGTAGAGATAATAGGTTCATGTATATACGTAACATATTAATAATATAATGTTTAATTTTAATAAAATTAGTTTTGCCTTCGACACGCTAAGTAGAAGAACAACATAAGCACGGCACGTCCGACTGCAGGACACCGGCATTCTCTTAAATAGAGAGAGAGAAAGAAATAGCTTTTAGCATGTTATGTACGTTGACAATAGCTACGTTGTTTTGTTTTTATTTTTGACGTTCGTGTTATTTGTGTAGGTACCTTCGTGTTTACTTTGTGTTTCTGTGACAATTTAAATAAGTGTCTTATTTCGTTCTTCTTTCTTTCTAACAAGGCTCTAAACAGTATATGTACTACATAAACTCACGCCTTTTCCCGGAGGGGTAGGCAGAGACCAGGGTTTGTCATTTGCTACGATTAATATCCTGACAGACCTCTTTCGCTTCATCATCATCATCATCAGCAATTTGACCCCCACTGCAGAACATAGGCCTCCCTCATGGTTTTCCAAGCTTCCCGGTCTTGTGCCGCCTGATTCCAGCGACTCCCCGCCACCGTAACCAGGTCGTCAGACCATCTGGTGGGGGGCCTTCTCACGCTGCGTCGCCCGGTCCGCGGTCGCCAGGTCAAAAATTTTTCGCCTCAATGGTCATCAGTTCTCCAAGCTATGTGCCCCGCCCACTACTACTTCAACTGAGCAATTTTTCGAGCTATATCAGTAATCCGCGCTTCATCAACATTAATTAATGGAAACTTTCTTACCGGTCCTTCCGCCCACATTCGCTCGATATATTTCTTTCGTCAATGTTTCTTCCTCAAGGCTCTAAAATTCAAACTAAAATGGTAGTTTTCAAACGTTTTCTAATGCTCTAATTCTCAATCTTTGGTTAATCATTCTTCTTGCACTGACTTGCGTGACTTGGACAACTGTTAATGTCTCGTGGCTGGGTTAGATAACTCGCCTGAATATGTTTTGAAAATATTCATACTCATTGTACTTGGTAATATTTGGTAATACAGTGCGCTCAAAAGCCGTTTGTTTGAGTCTTGTATCGTTAGTATATCAGCGGACTGAATTAGTTCTGCGTACTTCCACCAAAGGCACAAGCATTATTGCGAAATATGCACATTTTATAAAATCCTACAACGTTAATTTGTTGATTATTCTTTGCCTATATAAATAATGCAGTAATAGTGTCCTTTACAATGTGTCTTATTGGCTACAAAACTGGTTCAGAACAAATACTCAAGAAGCAAGATTGTTCTAAAAACTATAGTGCTAACAATGGTATTTCCAATGGACGATTCTTATACTAACTATTTTTTGAAAGGTCGCCTCGATATACTGTATTGGCATTGCTATGCATAGTGATCAGATACCTGAACGTAATTTGAATGCGTATGTTTTTATTTGTGGCGTCGGATTAAGATAGCGTCACTCCATTTCCTTCCGTGGATGTCGTAAAAGGCGACTGAGGAAATCAATTACCAGGAGACGGGCAGCAGCGTCTTCCTGAGATTCCAACCGCATACTGCGATCGCCAACCCGCCTGCCTAGCGTGGCGATTATGGCAAAACCCTTCATGGTTAGAAATCCATGAGGGAGGCCTATGTCTTGCAGTGGGCGTCAAATGGCTGATGATGATGTTATTATTTATCGAACGTAAAAACGTCTGTCTGTTCGCTTTTTTTTTATTTACCGCTCGATAAAATTTCGGTGAAATAGCATTGGTATTGGTGACGATTTCGTTTTCCGCAACTCTACGACAAGTGAGCCTATTTTGTGTCTAGCTATGAGCAATTTGAACTCACTCCCGCCTCGCTATTGTTTCCCGTCATTCTCACACGTGCCGGCTTTTACTTTCCTACGCTAACCCGGCCCAGAGCAAAACGTACGAGTGTGTCGTTATTCATAATAACAAACAGAGATCGCCGTGCGGTGATGACACCAGCACGAGGATCAATATCAGAAGATTCTCTCAACGGGTTGAGAAACATTGACGGAGACATTCACTGTACTACCTACAGCTGTTAACAGATGATTAACCAATACATACTACACTCATGACCCGGAGAGGTAGACAGATACCAAGGTTTGGCACTTGTCACGATCCTAACAGACCTCTTCGCTACATCAAAATTCACACTAACATTAAGTTGGATGAAACAAATTAATTTGATTTCTTATTTGTTTAGGGCGTTACACGTTATACACGAACTTTTAGTAAGGAGCCTACCTTATTTAATTATTTGACTGTTGTTTTGCGATTGATGCACAGTTAACGTGCCCGCGCACTACTCAGTTACTACGCAGACGCCTTTGCAAAGAAATTTGAAAGTGCATGCATCGTAGTGACTGTAGTCATCAACATTCATACTAACACTCATTAATTTATTCTTTGTTTCGCTCGATGTACTTTACGTTCGAACGCATGTATGCAAACTTGTCAAAAAAATATTTCTCATCAGGTTTGTTGTCAGGTTCGTTGCATGCTTGCAACCAAAAACTCGTTCACCCTAAACTAGTAATAGGGGTTAAAGTATGAAATTGCCGTTTTATTGCAATAGGTTCTTTGAATTGACATAGAATCTTCATGGTTTGAGGTTTTCGAATGAAACTTTTTTCAAATGGTTTCTATGATGTTCTTTTTTTAAAAAATGTGAAACAATTGAATATCGACTTTCAATTGTTTTTGTTATTCAATTTAGACAAGAAAGATGGATACTGCGAAAATTCGAGTGATTATGAGGCACCCATTTTTCGTATTTTTTTATTTTATTGATTTGACGCAAGTGAGTCAATATTGTGGGTAAGGTAACGTTAAACCATGCCGCTAATTCCTGGGTAGTTTGACTAGGGTCGGCTTCCACTATCTCTCTTAATTCATCGTTATTCACCTGTGTGGGCCGTCTTCCTCGTGGCTCGTTCTTTAAGTCGAAATTTCCATCACGAAAGCGTTTAAACCAAAAACGCACGGTGCGTTCATTAGTAGACCCCTCTCCAAACGCAGCATTGATATTGCGGGCTGTTTCTGCCGCGTTAGTTCCGCGTCGGAACTCGTATTAAAAAATCACTCGAATTTTCGCAGTATCCATCTTTCTTGTCTAAATTGAATAACAAAAACAATTGAAAGTCGATATTCAAATGTTTCAAATTTTTTAAAAAAAAGAACATCATAGAAACCATTTGAAAAAAGTTTCATTCGAAAACCTCAAACCATGAAGATTCTATGTCAATTCAAAGAACCTTTTGCAATAAAACGGCAATTTCATACTTTAACCCCTATTATTTCTACAAGTATCGACAAAATCGTTAGACAGCTAAGACGCGGCTACAAAAGCCAACATTGGTAAAAAAGTAGTTTTCCGACGTTGAAAAGGATGTTAAACGATTATTCATTGGAATACTACCATACAACAACTCTGCTTATTCTTCGTATCTGTGAATGTAGTTGACCCTTAAGATCGCTACCAGTTTACCTTCTGTGTTTACGTTTCGTATTCATGGATGTAGTTGAACCTCAAAATTTTAACTTTATTAGCCCATACGCATTTTTCCTCTTCTCTCTCGTTAAGATGAAAGATTATTGTTTCTTTGTGTATTTTGATGAAAAAAGAAGACATTAATTTACATTTTCAGTCACACACAATTTTTTTTTATTTAACATTTGGCTTGCATAACTACCCACCTAACTATGGAGAACTAGTGTTAAATTCAAGATTTTTTTAAAAATTAAACCACTAAAATTGATTTTTTTTTATCACATCTATTCTAAAAGAGGCAGTTTCGTCGATGTAAACAGGGACCAAAATAGCACTTTGATCCCTAGGGATGAAAAGTGATTTGAATTTGGAATGTGGATATTTCTAGTAAAAGTTCCAATCACCAAAGGGATCAATCACGAACGGTGTTTAAACAAGTTACTGGCTGTATGATAAAGAAACCGATCCAAATTAAAAAAAAGTTTGTGAAAAAATAAAAGACGCCCGAAATGGATTCCTCCGCCTTTGTTCGTAATTGTTTACATACTCAAATTCGGAATTTACTAATTTTTTATGAAAAATTAGTGTGTCGTCAAGTAGTGAGAATGAAAGTATTCTATTAACTCCAGAGAACATTATATCGGACGCTAAAAATGTGGTACAAACGTTCTATTCTATTCTTATTCATAAGTTGCACTTACTTATTTTTTCATAAATGCTGATGAAAAGTAGAGTGTCCACAGTGTCCACCTCGGGAGCAACACTATTTTGACCTAGTGTGTACTCGCTACGCTCCGGATGCTACTTTAGAATCCTCCGCTCTGAATTCAAAGAAACACTCTCGCCTCAAAAATAGTTGTTTACTCCCTAGGTAAACAATCTACTTTTTTCGGGCTTTTCGGGGTCCCAAAAAATGCGAAAAATAAAGTTACTCTAACAATAAATACGTATTAAACCTCGATTTTTCATTGAATTCTAAATGTGTTCTAAAAAGGGGGGTAGATGCAGAAAAACATTATTTTAAGAGATATCTCGAATATTCATACACGCTCCATACATTATAAGGCGTTGCGTTCAAGTTGTGATGTTATAGTTTGAGTCCGATATGTATGGCGCGTTTTTGTACTACGTGACTAGAATAACTTTTGCACAGGTCACATTTTGAAAAGTATCAGTCGTGGAGTATGGCCTATACCTTCCTCAGGGAAGAGACCCGTGCCCCTCGGTGGAGACATAATGGGTTGATGATGATGATGATGATGATATAGTAAGTATTATACGTCCCACTGTAGGGCACAGGCCTTCTCTCAGGGAAAGAGTATGGGCTTAATCACCACGCGTGCCCACCGCGGATTGGCGATTGCAAGCGCTGAGGTATGTGAATAGCTCAGACACCCAGGCTTCCTCAGGATGTTTTCCTTCACCGTTAGCGAGTGGATTGCGTCATATAACTTCAAAAATATACATAACTTACATAACAAAGTCATAGGTACATGCCCGCACTGGGAATCGAACCCGGGTCTCTCGCTTCCGAGGCCAATCTTTTACCCACTAGGCTACCACCGCTGTAGAAAAAAATTATAATTACGTTTATTTTTCTTTCGACATGGCCTCCCCATTATATTTAAAAAACATTTTTTGTGCAAGTTCTCCATGTTGGTCCGAAAACACGAGCGCGTGCGCTCCGTTCTGTCATTTTTTAACATAAGAATAAGAAATAAACACGAATATAAACGTATCGTTTAATAAAAAATGCTGAAAACGTGTAAACGCGCTACGTAGCTTCAAAATCATAACGAAATTATTCAAACCACAACTTTCTACGTGGAACTCTTATAGAATAGAATGTATAATTTAAATTGTTTAATCTATTACGATTTAAAACAATATCATTAGAATGCCATCAATATTTCATTTCCTATTCGGTTAGCGGTCACACGACTGCCGCACAGAACTTAAACAGATAAACGCTTCGGCTGTGATTGTGAGAGAAAATGCACCAATCTATCAACATTTTTGTGAGTATCGAAAAACAGTGTTATTTACAAAAACTCGATTCCTCTAAAACACTGCTCAGTGGCAGTTTAAATAATCTGTTATTGAGTTTTTCTCTTTTCCGCAGACTGGTTAAACTTTCTTTGAGGAGTGTTTTTGTAAATAAGTAATGTCGAATGCGAGAACCTTAGAGCATTTTGCCAAAGCGGCCGTTTTTAGCGGAAATCGATTTAATTTCTATATTATTGATCCTAGGTTCTAAGTTGTATGTTTTAAAATAGCTATCACAAGTATTGAGATTTTTGATGTTCACCTTTTGCAAAAACGTATTATAAAAGAAGATACGATTTTAAAAACCTATTTAGAGGCTAAAAACTCCACCCATGCCGGGACTTGCACCCCCGACCTCTGGCTAACCGTGCCAGAGGAAGATACGATTTTTTTCCATTGGTGCCGCTCGTTAACACTCAATAATGCCAAGTTTAACATTGCGTAATACCAGAACCGTTCTTCTACCATATCTAAGTATTTAGCGTTTGTGTGATTACGTTTAGTTACCGCACCTTTCTATTGCTTCTTCGCGGCTTTTCACAGTAACGTACTATTTCCTGGTATCGGCGGATTACTGAATTATATCCCTTCTGTTTTGCAACTTCTGGGTTCTTTAATTACTGACGGGTATTTAATTTCCACGATATGCTTGCTATCTTTCCCCGTGTTACGAGGAGTGCTCAAGTAATCAGGTCATGACAAAGTATAATTACGGGTTTAGGTAAGCAGGCACCATGTCACACTCGGGCTCTTGTACAACTTTGTGAAGGATACCCTCATGAATTTGACTGTGATCCAAGGCAACAGGTAAAACACATTAAAACATTGACTTTCCAGATGCAGGTGAAATATGATTTTACTTGTTCTGTGATATTATATCTATTATTGATATTACTTTTAAACTCATCTTCATCCAGACAAGGTCATTGCAATGTCTGAATTAAATAGTGAAGTTGTAATATGTATCCTGCAGATATTATATGCATTATGTTTACTAATTTCGCTAGTTCGGTCTAAGGAGAACAAATAGAAATATCTTTGTGCTATTGGACTGCATTTCTTTCTTTCCTATTATGTTATGATCGGATGGCGTTTTAACACCTTTCATTTATGGTTTGGATAAACCAATATAGTTTTAACCTGTCATACATTTACATACAATATACATTTAAGATACATAAATGTCCTTTCTTTCTTTTCTAAATATTTCTCGGCATGTTTTAAGCAATATTTTATTTAGGCAAAACTTTGTATAAATCCTGTGTGTGTTCATTTGTCATTTTGTCTTGACGTTTTTTCCTATCTCGTAGCCAGTTGCGCGTAATTTGCAAGAGTGTGTTACCTATTCAATTTCTGTGAGAGTCCACCAGATCTAATTAATATCCACATCGTGAAAATAATTACAAACAAGACAATGTTATTTAGACAATCCGAGGAAAGTAAGAGTGTTCACAAATTGACTCTATTGTTCAACAGTAGATGCAACTGCTACTATATTCCCGTCTGGCACTTCATCTGGCTACCCCCATATTGATACATCTAATTGCGACGTTAGTATCGCCAAGTAACAGTGTTCTTGCCACTTATGAGAAACTGTGTATCGAATCTGTAGTGGGGCTTTCGCCTAGACTTATCACCGTCATTAAATGTGACTTAACTTGAGTTATTTATAGCTTGTAGTATAGAGATACAGTAGCTCGAAGTGAAGTGGTCTTGTTTTTTACTTATCTCGTCAATGTAAAAGATAGGTAGGCGTAATTATACATATACTTACACTAGATAGACTTGCTTGCCGCAATTTACATTATGTGTTCGTATAAGCTGTTTAAAACTCTCCCGCGTATTTCCATAGTTTTCTCTAGAAACCAGTAGATGACAGTGCAAAAATATGCCGACTCTTGACTTAAGATACTCAGTGAATTTCTAGTGGATCTGCAGCTAGAGATATTTTTAGGGTTCCGTACCCGAAGAGCACTTGGCATTCGCCAAGGAGACCTTATTAATATGTCTACGACATTTGTTTGCCTGTCTGCCCCTTGAAGGGCGTTTTCTCTTGACCCGTATAAGATAGCAAGTTGTAATTTTCACAATATATGTTATGGTGGATTGAACTTCGACGAAAAAATTAAGATATTAAAAATAAAGGGGTTCCGAACTATAATCACACCATGTTTGACACTTGTATATTATTATTATTTGTAGGATAGAGTATAAACCGACAAAAATCTGTACAACGCCTATTTTCATATTTTTGTTTCCATATTTTTTATATTTTTATCGTTTATGTTGTGTCATCCGCTATTTTAACGCATATTTTGTGTAAATTTAAACAAGCTACCTATAAAGGTTCGGGAGAGATAAAGCACTTTATTTAAAAGATTTAGCCCATAAGTCAAACGGACAGACAGACATACGTTTTAGCCGTAAGTTTATCCGTGTGTTTATCCCACAATAAAAATGCATAAACCTATTTAGATGTGTTAGATTTAGTTAGATTCCTTACGTCATCCCAAGTGCAGTACAGTGGTACCTGCCGAAATGAACAGTCGTATTTTTTTCAGTTATCGGTTTGGTTATAATTTCCTTGTCTCATCTCCTCTGCACTGTTTGAGATGGATAATGTAAGACAATGCACGAAGATCCCGTTTCTAGATCAGCAACTCTTTGTCCACAGATGGGCAGTGTCGACTGTAATGACGCGACAGAACAATATCAGTCAATCCAGCGAACATAGCACCGCGTTCATACCGCTCTGGGACATGTGCAATCACGAGCATGGAAAAGTAAGTTTTTTTAAAATTTACTTATAATGTTTTAAAAATACACGTTTTATTCGATTAATGCTTCGTAAAACAATTGCCGGTTTGTCTAGAAGGTTACATAACTTTAAGAAACAATTGAGCCACAATATTCCTGAGCAAATGCGGCGTCCCTAGAGAGGTTTATTTTCTGAATGGTGGCATCGCCTTTCCAGTTTAGGTAGTATCGGACACTTGATACTCTATAAAACTTCTCTAATCATAGGGCTAAGTATGAAATACTTTTATGGGCTACGGTGGACAAGGCTGATAAATTAAAATTATTTTAATTAAAATCTGAGTATTGTGAATTAATTGGTAGAATCATATAACTATCAGGCACTGCAGCATCTACTGCTCATTGTGACTTCACAGATCTAGTATTACTTGAAGTTGCAACTAGACGTACGACATATACACAAGACATAAGCAACGAGGGTTTTTATATTCTTAGATAACAACCGACTTTAACAAGGAACAAGACCGGGGCGAGTGCTACGCCCTGCGGAACTTCAAGGCGGGCGAGCAAATATTCATATTCTACGGCATAAGGAGCAACGCTGATCTCTTTCTGCACAACGGGTGAGTTATAGTAGATTATGTACTAAGGGAATAAAACCATGTATTATGTCATGGGCGGCATATTGAACCCTGAGCGGAGCGAAGGACTCCGAGTTAACTCGCGAGCGCAGCGAGGGAGTTAAATTTTAACTCCTGAGCGAAGCGAGGGAGTTATGTAGAGTCCTGAGTGAAGCGAGGGGTTCATACCGCCCGAGACTAAGACATGTTTTATTCCAGAGGTGAATACTCTACTTTTCACACCATCTGGGAGACAATAAAAAGACAGGGCTGCATAGGTTGAAAATATGTATTAAAACCTGAAATTAAATATAAAGTCCACACTCTTTTACGGCTTAGCAACTTAAATTGAATATAACTTTTAAATTCGTATTTGCAATTCGCGCCTTTTTTTTTTTTTTTTGTTGGTGTTTCGCGCGGTCACAGGACACAGTATTTCAGAAAAAAAAGAAAAAAAAGAGGTGAGTTTCGAACAACAATTCGAATTTCGAATTGCAATGCGGGGCTTCTCCATAGTTTTCATGCGAATTTTGACATTCTAAATTCAAATCACTTTATTCCCTAGGGAAATTCTTCATTATTATTGCCCTCGAGAGACAAGGCCATGCTTTACGATGATATTTGACGGTACGTAATAAGGCATTGTCGAGCAGGAGGTGTGAAAAACATTTTCTGCACACCATTGTCGATCACTATAAGTTAAGTCTTATATTTTGGAGGCTTACCTGTTCTTAAACAAAACCTAAAAGCGTGTAGCTTGTTACTACAACATCTGATTGGTGAACTATCACGCAATTTTTATGATAAAGAATTTAGGTGTTGATACTGTATATCATTTAGTATAGATGTAAAAGGCCTAAGCTTGTGTAGTTGTGTGTACAGTCTACGGCTGATAAACCTTTACATTTCCGCTTCAAGTGGCTCGAAACGCTACTCGGTAGAGCGCTCGCGTGTAAAGGTTGACGTGCTGGCAACTGTACTTGAAATTACTTGAGAGTCGGTAGACGGTACGTACAAGCTGTGACGTCATAGTTCGAGTCCGATTTATTTGTGCCAGTTCTCCATTACATTCATAACATAAGCAGCTTGTCCCACTGCGGGGCACGGGCCTTCTCTCACAGGGAGAGAGAGAGAGAGAATATGGGCTTAATTACCTCGCGTTCCCACCGCGTATTGGTAATTTTATGCGCTGAGGTATGTGAACACCTCAGGTTCCCTCACGATGTTTCGATGACAATATAATGAGACAAAAAATATTTAATAGCAATAATTTTCCAGAACGTGTGTATCGAGTAAAGATATGAAACTCTCTTGAAGCACTCAATGTATTTTCGTACACGCCATTTCACCCATTCATTTGAAAGAGGTTACCAACGTGACCTAACATGGAATGCTAGTCGATCGCCCACGTCAATACTAAATTCCACTTACTAACTCAGTGTTGTTAAACAGTCCGCTATTGTTTTTTACCGGGGCTTACTAAGAAACTGTTCTACAGTTTACAGAAGTTGGGAATCAGCAACATGGCTCGTTTTGTAGAAGGAACTTCATTTGATCGTCGATCGTTTACGTGCAAGTACAATCGTAGACAGAAAGTGTATTATGTTGTTTGATATTTTATTCTATTGATTAATCTGTACAATGCTATATGACCCGATCTGACCACCATAACAATGGTTTTTAATTGTTTTTTTCCAGGGTCCTAATCGAATAGGGTAAAAAAACAACCTGGTTTTGCATCCCATAAAATCAAACGGTTAAATAAATCGATTGCGCAATCCGACATGATTTCCAAAGTAACTTAACTTTGTAAACTTAAATAGCTGTAAACAATACTCAGTTGGAGAACCAACGATCCCTAAGGCACAGGTTTTTACCTAGTTTAGGAGTCAGAAGTTCGAATTGTATAGCGACAATGTGTACAATCAACTGGTGTATCTATCCTAAGATAAAAAATTTTGACTGTACAAAATTAAAATTATTATTATTATTATAGTAATAGTAACTTAACTGTCCTCATTACATACTTAGCAAGCGCATAAAGACTGACATTAATCAGGCTTCGAAAGTTTTAACTAGGTACTTGACGTTAATACGGGTAGCAATAATAAGAACTAGAACTATAACTTTAATTAGTTATCTCATCAAGCTGCACGGATGATTAAATGATCTCGCAAAAAACCTAGTTATGTAAAACTCGTAATCGTAGAGCTTGTTATATCATAACCACACTATAATACTGCTGATGTGTATGAAAGTATCAATTTACGGAAAGCTCCATCAATATAGGTAGGTATTTTGTATATTTTTTCTGGAAGTACAAAACTCTATACTGTAGTATAGAGGATAAGCCTGGAACCTAATTATGTAAAGATTAAATTGTATCAAATTACTAATTCTCTAATATCCAGTGTCTACTGTTCGTAAGTTCACTTACAGAATTTAATGCCTGCCTGCTGATTATGAATTAACCATTCATTCCATTTCCCATGAATGGTTAATTCAGAATCAGCAGGCAAGGGTCAGTCCTGAAATCACACATTTTTTAAAATACTAAAGATATCTGACCTACATGAGATGTCTGACTTATGTTACGAGTAACAACAGCCCACATCTCTAGTTCCTAAATAATCTACGTAAAACGTGTTATTCGATTTCACCTAGGAATGGAACGGTATGTTTAATTGGCTTACCATCCTATTATGTTAATTGTGTAAGTAGAATATTGTACATACAGCAGGAGACCTGTCTAAGCTTTCAAATCTGTAACACCAAACTTTGCCCAGCTCTTACATCCATCAATCATAGCTGCCAAGTTGTCTAAAAAAAGTAAAGATGAGTGAAAAACCGGTCGAGTGAAAATACCATAAATAAAATATTACGCCACAAAAAATGTGTTTTTTTTTTTCATCCACTTCGGGAGCCTTTGCCTAAGTCCAACTCACACTTGGTCGGTTTTTATTATTTGTAGTTGGACTATAGGGTCTATAATCACACCAAGTTCGACACCGTTTTTACGATAGAGCAAAAACCAAAATGAGACGTTAAAATATTACGTTTATTGTAATTATATTGTGGACATCCTTTTTTGACTTTTTGCATTTTTTTTATTCGGTAGCACTAATAATCTGTAGTAATAAAGTAATAAGACATATTCTGTGTTATTATTTAACTACTAGCTGACTGGGCATACGTTGTTTTGCCTTATTAATTAGCTTACGAGCTATTCTCAGACCTACCAAATATACACAAAAAATCATAAAAATCGGTGAAGCCGTTTCGGAGGAGTTCGATAACAAACACTGTGATACAACATTTTTAAATATTAGATTACCTTTCAATATAAAAAAAGTCCTTAATATTATTATTATTTAAGTAGTGCATACGAAAGCTTTAGTTTCAAAAATCCCTTCATAGGTCAATCACAGAAACAGACACCGTGGGCATATTAATAGGATCCCGTTAGCACCCTTCGGGTACCGAATGCTACCTACAAAGTTAAAGGAATAAAAAACCACGTGTCCATTTGACCAGCCTCCACTCGAGGCAAATTGAAACTGCTCAAATAAATACGCAAAGACGCAGGCCGAGGCATGTTCCAGCTCAACACATTACTTCCCTCCCTCCACAGGTTCGTCCACGCCCAAAACCAGCACGACAGCTACTCGCTAGTCCTGGGCGTGAGCGCCAGCGACCCGAGCAGAGCCCAACGACTGCAGTTACTGGGCAGACTGGGCCTGGGCAGCGTCACCCACTATAGCCTCTACCGCAGCGAGGCGCCACTCAGCGCTGAGCTACTGGCGTTCGTTAGGATATTCAATATGAGTCCAGGTAATTCGCTGTTGCAGTGTTAAAGTTGCTGTTACACCTAACATGCTGTCTCGCTCGCACGTTTTAAATTTGATAGGGTTTGTTTGTGAGGGTTTGATAGATAATACTTTTTTTACAATCACTGAAAATGTTACATTGAGATAGCATGAGAAACGTAACAGCAGCCTAAGTCTGCTCTGTTGTTAGATTTTGCGAGCGGGAGGGACAGAGTTATTTCCTTGACATCCCTCTCGCTCGCACATTCTATATTCTTTATTATTGTAAAAGAATCAATATACTTTCAATAATTATGGTCTGAGACGGCGCCAATATAAAACTAGTTTTTAATAAAAGATGGCAATAAATATATGTGCCATATTTCTTTATCAAAATATGTAATAAATAAATAAATGTCTAAACTTGCCGTAATTCTATTGTCGAGTGGTGACAATGGTATACATCGACAACTGCAGTGTAAATTCAATTCTTAACCTCAGAACAAAAGCAAGTAGAAAAGCACAAAAAACCTTAATAATTGAGAAATGTTTCAAAATGTCAAAACTTCGGTGTAACTTCTAAAAACATATTATCACCTCACCTCTCCAATTTCCCAGAGGAGCTAGCGAAGTGGTCCACCGAAGGCATGCCCAGTGACCTCGTCTCCTCAGAACCCTCCAGTGCCGCTGCCGTCGGCCCCGATCTGGACCGAAGAGCCTACAAGTATCTGCTGACGAGGTGCAGTCTGCTGAGGTCCATGTACAAAGGAGAGGCGAAGGAAGATAGCACTTTACATAGGTAAGAGAGACGGAAATAGCTTGAAAGTTTGTTGCTGTAAAAAGTTGAGTTCCCCCAGGCTTACAAGTGAGGGAGTATTTTCAAAAGGGGATATTTCTCAATTAATCTTTTTTTAAACTGATTGTGAGATCTTCTTACCTATACTTAAATACATCAATAAACACCTTGAACGAATGAATAAGGGGATAAGCTACTTAGAAACCGGCAAAGTGCGAGTTGGACTCGCGCACGAAGGGTTCCGTATACAACATTTGAATATTTCAAACGTCTACCTGTTGCCGTTATTAATATCGGCAAAAAAATCACGTTTGTTGTATGGGAGCCCCCCTTAAATATTTATTTTATTCTGTATTTAGTATTTGTTCCTATAGCGGCAACAAAAATACACCATCTGTGAATATTTCAACTGTGTAACTATCACGGTTCATGAGATACAGCCTGGTGACTGACGGACGGACGGGCAGCGGAGTCTTACTAATGGGGTCCCTTACCCTTTGGGTACGGAACCCTAAAAATAGGTCTTAGAAAAAGGGTGTTCCGAACAAAACAGGATAGAGTAAGAAAGTTACGAGACAGGGGAGAATGCTTTTTTTTAAACTCTGAATCCTTAAGTTCACCGGAACTCGATCGCAGAGACGCATTTATAAGAGAAATGCGAAGTGTATATAGAAAATTGTGGCAAACGCTAGCCCAAAACGAGGAGTGGAGAACCAAATCGTGCTCGTGGGTTCGATTCCCACTGGGGGCCGCCGTAAATTTGTACGCATGGCCTCAGTTTGGGTGTATTTCCATGTTTGTGAGGTCCTTGCCTGGTTACCAGAGAACAGGGTATCCTAGTTTGGGAGCAGGACGTGTGATTGTGTTGTGTAAAAGTTGTTGTTTTTATTATTAAATGTCTTTGGCCAGCTGCAGTTGTCCACATTCGTGCCTAATTAAAAAGCTGATATGGCTGACATATAAGAAATGTTTTCTCCTCGACGTTCGCTTGATATTAACAAAAACTATGTTTCGGTTTTCAGGAAAAACATCAATCTGTTAAAGGATTGTGAAGTACAAACATTAGAAGGTGCCATAAAGTACCTGAAAGGTAAACTAGAATCCCTCCCCACCGAACTAGATAAACTAGACTAAATAGATGCTTTATCACGGGATTAAGGGGATTATTTTATTATACAGTGATTGTTATTCATTATTCTAGGATGTAACTTGGTTCAAGATTCCATACATTTTTTCTTGAAAATTGAAATGCTTTTATCTAATCAGAACCAGCTAATAGTTGCTTAAATAAATAACTACAACAGCCAAGAGATATTAAACGTTATTAAGTGGTCGTAAGTCATAAAATAGAACAAAGCATTAAAAAAAATGTACAGAAACCGGGGAAACGTATGCCAAACCTATACGAACGAGACAGAGACACCCTTAGACTATATAATAATCAAAGGAGACACCTGAAATAAAGTTGCATCCTATAACTTGTATAACGAAACCCCCCTTAGGTTAGGGTTAATTTGTTATTGACTAATTTTGAAAATACAGTTAATCTATGATAAGTTGGCTGACAGTGAAATACCGTGATATGAGAAAAGTAGTGAGCGCAGAAGAAAACATAGCTCTAACTGAAACGAACTAAGGCGATTGCAGCGCCAGTGATATCTATCACGCACGCCCACTGATTGTAGATAAACCTAAATCTGTCCTGCCTCATGACCACAGATCAAAAAAAGCACGGCTTTTGTTGAGCGCCATGTTGACGTACGGACGAGACGGGGGTGTAAAGCGGCCGATTGTAGGCAGTAAATGTCACTAAAATCTTTCCAATTTGCCTCAAAATGCTCGGAGGCGTGGGCCACACAGAAAGGATGTGGAGCGAGGGCGCTCACTGTGGTCCATACCACAGAGCGTGCACAGAGCGCCCTCGCCCCACATCCTTTCTGTGTGGCTTACTATTTTAGCGACATTTAATGCCTAAAATCGGTCCGGCTTGTCGCTTTAATAAAATTAAATTTATTACAAAAAGAAAACAAAAACCCTTCAACTAAACAGACGGGACAGTCAGTACATAAAGCCGGAATTATTCTGTTTTTTGTTGTTAGTTGTTTTTTTTACCTCATCACCAAAGACTTCTCACTCGATTTCTTGTAGGTAAGTTAATTTGCTCCCGCCTGCTTAGGTTGAAAATTCATCGGTCTCGTCTAGGCCTTGTTTAAGACTTTTTTGTAGTCGGATTTTTTGTTGAAGTCGTCCGCCATTACGTTTTTTTTTTCTTTGAGACATCATAATATTATAACCAGTGGTACTCATTTGACACCTCAGTGGTCAAAATCGGTCAAGCCGTTGGGCTTCTGGGTGGTCATAAAGAAACATACAGACAAACATACGCCCAATAAACATAAACCTCCTTTGCTTTCGCAGTCCAGTAAAAATAAGCGCGCGAGAATCCATATCAACTTAGCATTTGACGGCAATTTGCACAAAAAGCCGTGGCTTTTTGGATCACTGTCATGACAGTGTGTAGTAGTGAAATGTAACAAGATATTTTGAGTACGTACTTAACTTATACGTACCTACAGTATTTTTACTTTTAGATTAACGTGTGCAGATTATTTAATGAGAGCTTATATAACAAAAAATTGTGTTGTAATATTTTTTTACTTTCGTGTAACGAGTGTATTTGTGTTCTATTTAAGATCGTGTTTAGTGCAATTTTTGTTACATTTATTGTTCCTGCATAAAATACATTTGTTTTTGACTAAATATAATATTTGAATCAATGAAAAAACCCCAGATATGAATAAAAATATATTTCACGCCTTTATCAATAATTTCACAAAACACTGCATTAAAAAAAGATCACATGTCGTTCTAGGTTTCCTTCATATTTAATTCGTAAATACGTAAGTATATTTAACAGAGAGCATTTTTCTCGTGTTAAAAACTATGAGCCTTGTTACAAAAACTACATACTTAATCATATTTACAAATCGTTAATGCTAAAGAAGCAATAAATACACCTAAAGCCCGTGACTTCATTTGGGAACACGGGAGCGCATTATTTGGCTGAAAAGTCCTAAATATCTAGGATATGGTCAACCTGTGTGCCAAATTTTGTCCAAATCCGTTAAGATCGATAGATAAAATCGTTAAGCGCTTTTTATGTATTCGAGAGTCCAATCCAATCCATCAGCCTATATTCGTCCACTTGCCGGACATAAGCCTTGTCAATCCCAAGGCACTCCACTTCTCTCTGTCCTTGGACATTCACATCCAGCGACTACGAGCAATCTGCCTCGTCATTCGATCTGACGGGCCTACGCTGCGTTTTCCAGCAACTTGAGAACCTATCTATGACGGTTATCGGTCCTTCGTCAGATGTGACCAGCCCACTGACATTCCAATCACCTTTGTTCTTTGGCGAATTGTCTCAATCTGCTGGGACTACGCTGCGTTTTCCAGCTCGTGATCTCCAATTGAGAACCTATCTATGACGGTCATCGGTTCTTCGGCAGATGCGTCCAGCCCACTGATATGTCGATCACTTTTGTTCTTTGACGAATTGTCTCATTTCTTATGTGATCTATCAAAAAGACTCCAAGCATAGCCCGTTCCATAGCACACTGAGCAACTCGGAATCTGAGTGTAAAACAATTTCATAAAATTTCAACGTCAATATTTTGGAATTACGAAACCGAAGGCAGCTTGCAGTAGCTTCATTAATTAATATATCTAAACGTTGGTTGATCACAATAACTAAATCTGGAAAAGACAGAGCGGAGGAGATGTATTTTATATTAAATAAAAATCCTCGCGCATAGTCTTTATACTTAGATTATAAACTACAATAATTTGTATGAAACGTACATCTAGATAAACATATCGCGACGATATGTTTATAAACTTTTTTCGAGCATGACATTGAACTTTTCTATCGGAAATTATAAGAAAAACACATCCTAGTAGAATTAAATTAGACTATTAAATTTTCAGTCCAATTTACACTGGAGGGGTGGTCGGGACCTCACCTTGCCTTAAGATTTGCCAGGAATTATATGATCCGGGCGGCAATTCCATCGTTTTAAGACTACGAGCTTTTGAGCTCGATTTTGAGCAGATGAGTCTCTCGTTCTACGATCAATTATGTATGAAGTGGCAAAAAATGTACGGCATGATGAATGTGATGTGATCTTCGTATTCCGTATACCTACTGTGATGCTATGAGAAACTACACTTAATACATTATTTCGTCATGGATACTCCTAAATTATCTATTCTACAAATCGGGTGCCTCAGAAACGCTGGGATATCTTCTACCATCGATACAAACGCCAATAAAATGTAGTCAAATAAAAAAATCATATCCCATATATGTTCATATTGATGGAATAAACAACCTCTTTAGTTTCTACTGCACTCTATATAAGTTGGTAAATCTTTACTAATTCCTAGCTTGTATCGCCTTCGTTTTTCGTACTACATAGACAGTACGTTAAAATTAATTGGAAAACAACCTAAGAAGGCGGATACTTAACCCTGCTTTATAGGTCACACAAGCGTGAATGCAGCAGGTCCCACACGCAGCCGTTACAGCAGAATCCGCTCCGTATGCGTACTCTAGTAGACTTAATTTAAATCTAACCCTAAGCGGTTATTTAATTCGTCCCTTATGCGGCACAAATGCGCGATGCGGCTGGTCCCACGCGCAACTGTAGACATTACAGTCGCATAAAAACCTTTAAACGCATGCCCTCTAAACATTTTCGTCAGCCGTCGCCTTAAGCTAAAACTAACCCTAAAACAACCCATTCAAGGCGGTTATTTAATCCGTCTCTTGTGTGGGCGGTGTCGCCCCACAAAAGTAATACAACAGTCCGAGTGTCATGAGCCCTATCTCGCATGCGAGTAACAGAGGCGCCATCCCGCTTTCATCCTCTACGCGAGTGTGGAGTGGCAATTGGGCAATATGTCACGTGCGAAATAGGGATTCATACTACCGGAAGTGTTCCCTTGACAACTGTAGATGTAACCTAAAACTAACCCTAAAGCAACCAATTTTAGGTGGTTATTTAATCCGACCCTTGTGCGGCACGTAAGCGTGATGCGGCTGGTCCCGCGTGCGGTGACGTAGAGCCCTCGCAGCCACCACTAGCGCTCCACAGAGGGCGCTGACCAGCACCCCTCCTGACGCTAACATGGCGGACAACGCTGACGTCTTCATACAGGTGTGGCCTTCCGCTGTACCTGCGGGTGGAGAGTTCGGTTGTACATACATATATATATACCTAAACTCACGCCTGTATCCCAGAGGGGTAGGCAAAGACCAGGGACTGCCACTTGCCACGATCCTGACAGATCACTTTCGCCTTCTCAACATTCATTAGTCGTTGCATGCACGCACGCCGGTTTCGGGTACTTTTTTATCTTGATCTTTGCTCATACATCCCATATTTGGCTGAAGTATGTCTGACTGGGACGTCCCTTACCGGCCCACATTCATTCTACAGAACATAAGAAGGCTTTGTCATCGTCCCTAGAAAGTGGACTTATTGCAAACGGCGAAGACCCATTTTCCATCAGTCGACCAGTGTTTCTGAAAACCACTCACCTTCCCTAGAAGGCAGCTGGTCGTCTTCCTCCCCTTCTTGTAGGACTCGCAGCGACTGGAACAGCGAAATGTTTTCAGACAGCCGCGGTGTCTCGGCCGCCTGCAGCTCGCCCACCGACCGCCTTCGCACGCTCTTCATGTTGCGCCAATGGCACGGCTGCGACTGTGAAGTACAATGTTAGAATCATCATCATAAGCAGCCTAGGTATATACGTCCCACTGTAGGGCACAGGCCTTCTCCTCAGAGAGAGAGTATGACCTTAATCACCACGCGTGCCCACCGCGAATTGGCGATTTCAAGCACTGAGGTACGCGAATAGCTCAGACACTCAGGTTTCCTCACGATGTTTTCCTTCACGGTTAGCGAGTGGTATTGCTACTATAACTTCACAAATGTAGATAACTTAGAAAACAAAGTCATATGTACATGCCCGCACTGGGAATCGAACCTGGGTCTCTCGCTTCCGTCCTTCGCGACGTTAGAATAGTACAGTGTTACCCTAGGGGTGAAAGTAACTTATTTAGTCCCGAGACGGGGCAGTTCGAGGTACTAAATAAGTCTTTAACCCGAGGTAGACACTGTGCTTTTCGTTAAGAATACAAGAAATGTAAAAATAAATACATACTTACATGAATTAGCTAAAGAAAAATGAGTGAATTTAACTTTAAATTTGGATTGCCGCTTTCTCGCCCATTTTTTTTCTGTTTCCGGCCAGCTATTTAGCCATTATTTTTCATTTTCATCATAGAAGAAATTGTATTTTTAAATATAAAAAATATTTTGCCTACATCTATGTGTTTTAAAGACATAATTGAAAGTAAATTATAAAGTCATCTAAACAAATATATTCTTTAATTAATAATTAACTTTATGTTATTTCAATTTTACATCGCGCTGTTATTGAGCGGCTGTAAAGAAAGTTGAAACATGGTTCAACAGAAATGTGAAAACAGGACTAGTTTTTTTTTTAATAATTTCACAGCTGTTAGTTGAAAACGATTCTCCCTAGGGCTGAATCGATGAAGTTGCTCAATTTGAACCGGATAATACGTACCGGGCATCGTCCGTGGCACATCCTGACGTCGCACTCGATGTACAGCGCCGGCGAGCCCGTGAAACGGAACGTCTTCATGTAAGCGTACACTTGCGTCTCGAACACTCCCGTCTCCGACCAGGACCCACGGAAACGAGAGATCAGCTTATCGTCCACCGGGCAACTGGAAATTTAAGAATTTTACAACTTTTGGTAACGCTGTCTCACTTGGAGCATGCTGGCTCGCTCGCACAATTTAACATTTTATATATATACATACATAAACTCACGCCTGTATCCCAAAGGGGTAGGCAGAGACCAGGGACTGCCACTTGCCACGATCCTGACATTCATCAGTCGTTGCATGCACGCACGCCGGTTTCGTTTACTTTTTACCTTGCCCTTTGCTAATACATGCCCTATTTGGTCGAATAAATACTTACGGTTTTTTTTTATATTGTAATAATATAAGTAAGCTTTTCGTATTTTTTGTGAGGGTTTGATGCATAATTAAATCAAGAACATTTTAAACATATTTTTATGTTCCTATGCGTAGTTTTTAATAAAGAAAAGTTGTTTCCAAAATTATAAATTTTTAAATCAAATTTTCTCAATCAAAATCTTAGTACAGGATAAGATACATATGCCTTGAATGTTTGTCATTTTATTGTCTATCAAACCCTCAGGCCACATTTATCATAACTATACAAATTTTATCACAATCACTAAAATGATTAAATTGGGCGAGCGAGACCGCATGCTCTACGTAAGAACAGCCTTAATTTCCTATCGCTGAAAAAGTAAATCAAAATCACACGTGAAACACGGCAAACGCGGATCGATACCGTGATAATAATACGTAGACATATCATGTATGTGCTGCACACCACCTGCTACATAAAATTATATTCTACTCATCAATACAAACTACTTATTACCTACTGAGACTCTTTTTTTATGACTCTCACTCTGAAATCTCCAAAATACTTTTATAATAACCTGTTCCATTCTTAAGTTAGGATATCAACACTGTTTTTATTTTTCGACTTTTCAGTATTGGTCACAACATTGAATTTCAAAATTCAATGGTCACAATAATAAAAGTTCTTTTTACACATTGTTGGAACCATTTTTTTCTGCTAATTCTCAGTAGGTAGATATTTTTTGCCATCAACTCAATGGAATCTTGATGGATCGTGTCACAGGAAGATGCCCTTCAATCAAATAATTTAAAAGTATAGGTCAAATGATTATCAAATCCATCAAAATCTGACGTTGAAACAGTTAGGTCAATGTCTCTAATAGCGTCCACCGTCCGAGTTCATTATACAATAGCTGTAATCGTAATTTAAATTACCCAAAGTTGTGACTGCTTACCCTAGCTCATCAATAAGTTGAATCCTCTTGGCCGCGCCGTTATGAGCGAAGCAATCGTTGACGACGATGTCGAACCCATCTGCAATTGAAATATTTAATGTTCAATTTACCTACAACATGGACCGCTGTGATGGACCGGATAGCCATTTTTAATAAATCCTTAGTTGTAGCCTATCAATTTGAGTTATTAACTCCTTTAAAGGCGTCAAAATATAAGAAGCCCGTTTTGACAGCTACAAAAACAGTAGAATCTAAACCTAGTCTGAGATGCGTTCGCACGTACCTAGTTAATTCTGTCAAATCACGAAACCAAAAGTTTTCTCGTGTTCCACCTACTAGTTTGTTCTTTTTACTTTTTTCGTGTTTATCTCTTACAGAGATAAGCTCGCCTTTGTGCATGCTCTATCTTATGTAAAGTCCTGTTCAATGTTTCGGGTGCAATAAAGTACAATAACTTTTGAAAAATGTTATTTTACAGGTTTTCTCCTTTGTAGTGGCGCTCAATGCAAGGTAATTCTGAAAACCGTATGTGTTAGGTAAATAGAATGGAATAGAGTAGGAGAATGATCTACCGCACGCTAAACTCGTTAAACAAAAGTCGTTGTCAAACATTCTAATTTATTGTGGTGTTTCAGGATTCGCATATATTTGACGAAATACCAATTCTTTCACCCATAATATTAAAAGGAACAACCACAGAGCCTGGAACAACTAACCAATTATTGAGGATAAATAAGAGAAATTCGCCATTAAACAGTGAACGCTTACTGATTGACGTTCACATAGGTAACTCTCAGTATGAAGAACGATAGGTACTTGGCAAAGACAGTGAAAGAGGATCTTCTGTGCTCGATAAACCATTAATAGCTCACGAGTCAGCGAACTTTGCTCTAAATAACCTCGGGGGTCGATCCTAGAGACGAATGAACTTGGAGTCCGAGGCAGTCTGATTCCGGAGCCGCGATGACCATTGCGAAACGACACGCGATCGATCGCCGACTCAAAATGCTCATGAAACCGTTAAATTATACGCGTTGCATTTGTTTGTTACGGTTTCCCGTCCATCTGGCCAACTATAGCAACGCCAGTCTTAGATGTAGCCCATCTCATAAAGTCATCGAAGCACGTTCACCATGAGCTGATGCATTAAATCCTGTGAAGTTGAAGTTGTAATAAGGAGAAAATTTAATGATTTATTTCCATTCCGTTGCGCATAACTCTTTTTAAAAAATACTTTATGTACCTATATGTCCTGAAGGGCAAAACATGTACAAAACGATTTTATTAATGTTACTGCCTAAAAACTCATGTTTGATAAATTGATAAGTAATCTTTATCCGTACAGAACTAATTCTGTAAATCAGATTTTTCATCTGACCATTCCATCAATTTGAAATTGGGTACATTCAGGACACAGACTATACTGAAATATATAGAAAACGCATACGTATTTTAAAGTCCGTGCGTATTGTGCCTTGCTTGTCTTACAACACCTATCCATACAGCTTTTCTTTAACTGAACTTTTATAGTCTGTTCGGAAACTATGTCACGGATGCTAATCATATTAATATAACAATACGAGACTAAGGAAACGTAATACAATAATATCTAACTGGTCTCTTAAGACAAACGGCAGTAATAGAAACCACATAGGTAGAACTACGGTTAGAATTATAGGTAGTCTAAGGCGCGAGACACACAGATGGGACGTGGGGCGAGGGCGCGGTAAGATGTATAGAGACACAGAGCACAGTTCTTGCTCTGCGGTCGCTCTTGGTCTGTGACTCTATACATCTTATCGCGCCCTCGCCCCACGTCCCATCTATGTGTCTCGTGCTTAACGTGTTTTACACAAACATGTTTTTTATAAGCTGTCATGCACACATGTAGGCCGCATATTTTGCTATTTACTCGGTAATCACACCCATAGTTTACTATTTTGCCCTTCACTTGGTAATCATCACACCCATAGTTTACTATTTTGCTCGTTGCTCGGTAATCATCACACCCATAGTTTACTATTTTGCTCTTTACTCGGTAATCATCACACCCATAGTTTACTATTTTGCTCGTTGCTCGGTAATCATCACACCCATAGTTTACTATTTTGCTCTTTACTCGGTAATCATCACACCCATAGTTTACTATTTTGCTCTTTACTCGGTAATCATCACACCCATAGTTTACTATTTTGCTCTTTACTCGGTAATCATCACACCCATAGTTTACTATTTTGCCCTTTACTCGGTAATCATCACACCAATAGTTTACTACAACAGTTCGATGTAACCATGTTGCGTAGCCGAGTCTTCCTACTTGTTAATCTGTGGGATAGTCGACTTTGCAATGTACATAGAATTGTCAAGTAAACCTTGAATTGTAATTCTATGAAGCAGGCCCCTGCTTAGCAATATCATCATCCGACCACTTTGTTCGGTATTGAAGATTAACATTACAAGGTTACAATAGCATCGACTACGGGTTATCGGGTATGCTCTGAAATAGGTCGCTATTTCAGATCTTACCTATGTCTCCATTCGGGTCGCTGGTCTTTGTCACCATTCTGTGGCCGCCTTAGGCCGATGTCTAACGGAGGGCTCTTCATGGCCTCCATATATAGATTTCGTAAAGTAAGGCCATAATTTTATGTCTTTTTTATCCTGGGCCAAGACCAGTCAACAAGCGTACCTTAAAGCCGGGTTTTCACGAACTTATTACACTCGGACCGAGTGACCTATTTCAGCTACTAAGATGCTACTCGTATCCTGTACATCGACGATTTTAGATTTTTTCTCGACTAGACATTCTCTGATGTAAATAGCCAATTTTTGTACTAAGATCGTCGGTGTGCACGATACGAGTAGCTTTCGAGTAGCCAAACTTGGTCACTTGACCGAGCGTGCTAAGTTCGTGAAAACGCGGCTTAAACCAAGGAATAATAAACCCTAACCACTTACCATAAGCGCTCCGCATGTAAATGAGAAGAGTGAGCGGGTCGCCCACGCGGACTGGACCGGCGACACGGGCGCCCGTCGCTCCATACCCGGAGCGGATCTCCATGTAGCACTCAGGGGGCTGAAGTGTGAACACCACCGGGTTGCCAGTTGCTACCCTACGGAGGATTATGAGGATTAAATGTGCGAGTCAAGGAAATTCCTAAAAACTGCGCTCAGGGCTCCTCACTGCCCAAGAACCAAAGAACAACTTATGGAGGAGCCAGGATTCCTTTACGTGAAAAGGTATTAGTACCTACTCGGGGATTACTCACCTAAGCTGAGGAGGAGGAGTTTAGGTGACTAAGCTAACGCTTTCTAAACGGTGCGTTCAGCCGTGTCATGAAGTTATACAGAGTTTAGTGATCAATCATTTTGCACATGTTTCGGGCGATTATCAACACATAACCGCTACTACTGTACTTTGGCCAGTTTCTGAATTGAGAATTTCGCTAAGTAAATGGCTAACTGCAGTGCTGTCTCTTCGAGTTTCTTAGTGAAATCTTAGTGACATTCTCAATTCAGAAACCGGCCCTTACTGCACTGTAATATCTAAGAGTTGTGATAAGTGTCAAACCTAGTTTACTTATTGATCTGTGTCATAGTCTTTACCTGAGCCACATTAGCCCACTGCTGGACATAGGCCAAGGCACGGCACCACCGGTAATGGCAATCTATTTCAGATCCTACGCTGCTGTATTCGGCCGGCGCTTTCACTGGTTCGTGATCTTCATCCGAAACCATTTACCTTATCACTTATCAGTTCTTCAGCAGATATGACCAGCCCACTGCGACTTACTAATCTCGAGTATCAGTGAATAAGGTAAAATATCGCTTACTCGACATCCAAGAACGGGAAGGTGACGGTCTTCCAGAAGTCGTATCCGTACTCGCAGGTGACCTTGAAGTGTTCATCCAGCTCCTCCTCGATCAGCGGGTTGTACTGCACCGTTATCGTGTTCCACATGAGGTTCTTCTGTTTGGAGAGAAGGTAGATATACTGGTTAATTTTATTATCCTGCTTAAAAGCCCTAAAAACTACTCTACCAATTTGGTATTGTGTATTGTGTTGAGGGCTAGGTTCTCCGACATTAGCCTAAATCAGGTGTTCTAAAATACATTTTACTCTCTAATGGTTAGTATTTAAAATCTGAAAAAAAAAATATTACTTTTCAATGTCCTATCTAGGGATTTTTTAAACTTTATAGCCTATAATCTGAAGATCGACCCGAAGGCAGCGGCTAACCTTGTACATTGACATTCAACAAACAGAATGTAAATTCTTTCATAAGCAGCCTACATAACGTCCCACTGTAGGGCACAGGCCTTCTCTCAGGGAGAGAGTATGGCCTTAATCACCACGCGTGCCCACCGCGGATTGGCGATTTCTAGCGCGGAGGTATGTGAATAGCTCAGACACTCAGGTTTCCTCACGATGTTTTCCTTCACCGTTAGCGAGTGGTATTGCTACTATAACTTCGCAAATGTACATAACTTAGAAAACCAAGTCATAGGTACATGCCCGCACCGGGGATCGAACCTGGGTCTCCCACTTCCGAGTCCGAGGCTCTACCCACTAGGCTATCACCGCCATAAATTCTTTACGTTGAGATAATTTTTAGTGTTCCGTACCCGAAGGGTGCCAAACGGGACCCTATTACTAAGACTTCACTGTCCGTCTGTCTGTCACCAGGCTGTATCTCATGAACCGTGATAGCTAGGCAGTTGAAACTTTCACAGATGATGTATTTCTGTTGCCGCTATAACAACAAATACTAAAAACAGAATAAAATAAATAATTTAGGGTGTGCCGATACAACAAACGTAATTTTTTGCCGATTTTTGCTTGATATTAATAACGCAACAGGGAGACGCTTGAAATAATCATAGTATATTTAGTTCTATATTCGTATCAAAAATAAATAATTAAATTAAAATAAAATAAATACTTTAGGCAGGGCTCCCATGCAACATACGTGATTTTTTGCCGTTTTTTCTCGATCTTTGTGTCTAATGTTGTATAGATAATGGCACGGAACCCTTCGTGCGCGAGTCCGACTCCCGGTTTTATTTTTTCTCATTCAACTCATTGTTGTAATTAGGTAAATAGAATCTGTTATTTTTTATGTGTGTGCTTTTGTGGCAGTGTAAATAAATGGTTTCTTTCTTTCTTTCTTCTTTCTTTCTATTAATTTGCGTGGGTTATAAATTGGGAAGTTGCGTCTAACCTACATTGGGTGACATGCTTTTACCATAGAAATCATATAAAAACTTAGGAAAAATTTCAAAATAAAACAATAAAAATATTTTTTTTGGCGTTTTCGGGATCACAAAATATGCAAAAAATAAAGTTACTCTAATAACAAAAACCTTATTAGATTCCGCTTTATGATTGAATTCTGAACGCTTTCTTATAAGGGTGCACATGCATAAAAACATTGTTTTACGAGATAACTCAAATATTGTTAAACGCTTAATACGTTATACCTATGTTAACATGGTCTCTCCGATCATATTAAAACATTTTTTAGTGCAAGTTCTCCATTGGAATTACATTGTACTGCTATTTCTTAGTACACTACAAATTGAGGCAAATAACGGCTATTGTCGTGCTCATATAATTATATTGAACCACTAAGTATGTGTGTATTAGACTCCAGACTGGCCACTGTCTGGACGTCCGGGATATAGCCTTGAGTTTATGTATAACTAGTTGTCCCGGCGAACTTCGTACCGTCACAGAAACCGTTTATACGATTCTTGCACAACGCCATTTATTTTTAAAATACATCGTTCGCTCGCACAACGCCATCTATTTTAAACTTAAAATAAATATTATCTCACGAGAACGCATTACCGGGATATTAAGGATGCTATATCTCAATTCAGGTCTTTGTCTATCTGTACGCCAAGTTTCATGTAAATCCGTTCAGCCGTTAATGCGTGATTGAATAACAAACATCCAAACATCTTCACAAACTTTTACATTAATATCGCTCAACTTACAGTAGGATGTTTCCTGGAGTCCTCGTGCTGACTGTTCCTGCCGAGGGTGCCGCAGCGGTTGAGCTGGATGTAGAACTCATAGTAGTCACGCCCGGACCCGTTGATGTACATGCAGTCCGGATCGTATGAGTACCCTAAGGATAGACAGGATGTTAAATAACCTCCTGATGGAAGTAGCTATTTATACTACATACATAAACTCACGCCTGTATCCCAGAGGCAGAAACCAGGGCCTGTTACTTGCCAAAATCCTGACAGATTACTTTCGCTTCCTCAACATTCATTAGTCGTTGCATGCAAGCACGCCGGTTTTGGGTACTTTTTATCTTGCCCTTTGCTAATATATCCCCTAATTGGTCGAAGAATTTATACTATGTTTTGAATTAACATTCTCAGTCCCACTTGACACCTATTTTAGGCTTGACCACACTTCACGTAGAAAGAAAAATTCCGGGTCGAAGCCTGATTTGAACTATCCAGCGCTCTTAAGAGGGCAATTAATCTCTCCCGTTTTCTCGTAAAAATCCCTTAACTCGTCGGAATCCTAAGGGATAACTACGACGTGAGCATGAAGCGATAGCTATCACAATTCACTCTCTCATTAGGTTTATTTGGGTCCCCGTTCACTTGTTTCAAGGAAACGTAACCGTAGAGGCTTCACATGCGACCCGCTATCAACTATGCGGCGATACCTATCGCGCGGGCGCACCTTTATGTCAGCCGCTACAATAAATGAGATAACAGACGTAATTGTGCTTAAAAATAACTAGCGACTGACGACTCCGTGCCTTAGCGGTTTGAGAACTGTACTAGGCTCTCACGACTGAGTAGACAATGTGACTTATCGCCAGCGGGAATCGCCTAATGAAGGGTAGTTTAAGGATCGGCCTAGAGACGCCGAGATTTAAAGAATGACACGTCCATGGAAACGGTGTAATAAAATTGATTACCATCTCGTTTACACGGATTAATTTTATGAACTGTTAACATTCGTTGACGTGACGTGGGAGGTGTCCGGAGGCCTTTTGACAATCACGTTAATTAGCTAAGATCCGACTAAGATTTGTAAACTCATTAGGTAACAGTTTTTGATGACACTTTTTGTGAAGACTCAGAGGTTCAGGCTTGAGTTTTATGTCTTACTGATGCTTTCTTGGATTCCAAGTAGAGTTACCTTTTTAAAGATGAAGATAAGATAAAGATAAAAAAATATTTATTACCTCATCAGAAAAAAAAACTTAAAACAAAGTAACTACCTAAGATCAAAGGAGGTCTCGATGACTATCACAGTTTCTACTATGCCTACTTGACATGGGCACACATTTCTCTGGTCGACATGCCTTGTTTATTGGCCTAGCTTATCGCACGTACTAAGTAAAGTTGTTAACTGTTGAGGAGGGCTCGTGAAATTAATTTTATAAGCCTCAAATGTAAGCCACCGGGTTACTTTAAGAAATTAAGGTCGTACAAAACAAGTCCGCAAACTACGAGTAGGTACCTACTTTAAATGTCACCACTACCTCTACTAGGCGTAAAAAAATCGGGGAGTGTCAACTTTTAGAAAATATAAGATATTCCATACTTAAGTTAACCACCTGCGGTATTAAAATTTTTTTTTTTCGCGATTTCCAAGTTTTCCCCATAGGCTTGTTAATATTGAGTTGCAGAACACCCGATTTAGGATGTTTATGGGGACTTTGTTACACCCTGTACAGCACAGATTTAAAAATTCTTCATTTCGACGTAAATCTAAGGTAATGATTATTCCTATCGTATCTAATTACTTGAATTCAGCTCCGCAATATATTTAAATTTCAAATCTTCCTGGTAACAAATAAAATGTACACTTAAAGCCACAAACGGCTAAAGTAGTACTTCAGCAGTGTTCTTTTCGTGTTGTTATAGGTAGATTATAAAGCTAATAAAAAGTATGAAGCATGTCTCACCTGCCGAATACACAAGGCCCGTGAAAGATCCGTTAAATCCGACACGAATCTTCATAAAATCGTCTTGACATTCCGCTTCGATGTCTGTGAACAAAATTATAATTTTTAGCTCCACAATTTATTCGCCTTTTCTCAGAATAGAATTGGGTATTCTTTATTGCACACAAGAAAAAAAAACACAGAAATAAAATTATAGCAGGAAAAGAATAGAACAGTTATGTAAATAAAAGTTTTTACTTTCGTTTACATCTATTACCTACAATAGTTAATCGCAAGCACTTTCTAAAGACAAATCGGAAATTCAATGAAGCTTTATCTTATTTACGGTTAAAATAGCCTATATACCCTATGACCAACCTGGAGGTCCGTCCTAAATACTCGTGAAAGAATTTTTGCTAACTTACTTACTAGAACAGGCTAACTTACAAACCTTTCCTATTTATAATATTAGTATAGAAAAAAAACAACCAATGAGAGTGGAATTTCATACTCCACATACACTAATATTAGGAGGCGTGGGCTGGCCCAGTGACAAGGGGGGACTATGGGTACAGATATAACGGGTCCTCGATGGTACCTAAATATGTAAAATCAAGGACCAGAAGGAGGGCTCACATAGGAACCAGCAAAAGCCCCCGACTTTTCTAGCGTCGAATACATACATAAACTCGGGCCCGTATTCCGGGGGGATAAGCAGAAACCAGAGTTTGCCAATTTTTGACACGATCCTGACAAACGTCTTTCGCTTCGTCAACATTAATTAGTCGCCGCATCCACGCACGCCGGTTTAGGGTACTGTTTATCTTGCCCTTTGCCCTTGCTCTGTCGTTAGACCTGCCTATCCTGCCTGCCTTTCCTATGAAATATATAACATAAACTCACGCCTGTATCCCGGAGGGCTAAGCAGAGACCAGGGTTTGCCACTTGACAGGATTCTAACAGATCTCTTTGTCTTCATCAACATTCATAGGTCGTTGTATGCACATTGCACACCCGATTTCGGGTTCTTTTTTCCCCCCTTGCTAAAACATTCTCTATTTGGTCAAAGTATGTCAACCTGGAACGTCCCTTACCGGCCCTTCCACCCAAATTGGCTCGATGTATTTGTTTCGTCTTTCTTCGTTTATCCTATCCATATTTCCAAAGGCATCTGTTCGCTAAATCCAAAAGAACATCGGTAACCGTGAAAGAGGAGATATTGTAGTAAAAAAAATCTAGTAAGGAAAAGCGAACAAAGCCTTGCGCAAGAGCCGCAAACGTCGATAAACATCTCGAGCTATAACACACTTTGCAACATAGTCTTCATTATCGTATCCTGTCATCTACAACTTCATTCACATAATATGATGAGGTTGTTTTTTTATTAATGTGAAGCATCGTAAAGCGAGAAACTATGTATTTGGGCTAATTAGGACTTATTGGTGTTAAACCTTGTAGGTACAGTTTTGTTTGATAGGAACCACGATATATATCACTACCGTTCGGAACTAATCACAAATTATGCATAAGACCTCCACGAATATTGTAATTACCTGAAAAATATGTTATTTGGGGGAAAGTACAAATTCCTTCACTGAGTAGGTTCTTAAAGGCATACGGGTGTGCAGATTCCACACGCTGGCGACCCCAACTTGGGATCGAAACTCGAGACATTCCTACTTACCTACTCTTTGTAAGCTTTTACCGATTCATAATATCGCACCTTCGGTAGTACAAGGGCACAAACTTACAATAAACGGTAAAATAAGTTAAGTATGCAGAAATGCCTTGAAAACACTCCTCTATCTGGTGGGATAAAGACTTCCATCAGATTCAGTTAAAAAGTCGCTTTTCACCATATAGGAACCAGAAACGATATTTTTTTTCAGTTTTGTAATCGTCTTAAAAAAGGCGAAAAATCAGTTCTCTCACAGTAAAAAACTTAGTAGATTTAGTTTTTTTTTAATTAAAATCTACACTTTTTCTAATAAGGATGTAGAAACACAATAACATTACTATACGAGTCTACTCAAATATTGATAAATGCTTCATATATTTTATAAGTCATCTGCACCTTGTATATTCACAGTTTACGGCCGATTTGTATAGAGTGTTACTTTTCGAAATTATTAGTCGTAGAGACCAAACTTAATCACGATTATTTATCTTTTAAAAAACCTCTCAAATGAGATTAAAACATCTTTTTGGAACTTCTCCAAGTGGTTCGGTAATGGCCGCATCATACCATTTCATATTATATTGGATCACACTGTGTTTGGAGTAATATAAAATCTATGCCAACATATATTCCGTCACTTCACTACGAAGGTTTTATCCATTAACTCAATTCCCATTATATCTAGAGACAAGCACTAGACCACCTACGTGGACCGACCATCAGACCACTAGACCACCGACTTGTCGGCTCACTGGAATTTAACTGCTATTCCATTAAGGGTATGTTCACATTGCCTGGACTACAGTACCTAACCTCGTGTAACATGCCAGCCAGCATAGGCAGCACAACGACGCAGGTCGCGCGTTTTGTGGCGGTAAAATGTCAGAAATGTAAATCGGAAAAGAAAAGCGACATTTCAGTACATTGTCATAATGTACTGGAAACAAGGTTTTGACGTTAAAAAGCGATATTTGCGTCCGTCGTGCTACCTATACGAGCCTTGTTTACACCTATCTAAACGCCAACCAATCAACAGTGCCCCAATGGGCCAAGGCCCTTCTGAAAAATTATGTCACTCTCAAATCTTTATGTTGCTAGCCTCGTCCAACCTACCTCTTCTTGTGAGTTCGTATGACGTCAGAATGATAAAGCTGTACTCACACTGCACTCGACTCCCGTTCGTCCTGTGACGTCTGTACTCGCGCTCCCATGCCGGTGGCTCCCGCCACGGCCCAGGGTCCGCCACCGGTGAACGCGGCTTTATGTTCACCGGGATGTAACTGTTCTTCTCAGATAAGAACACCACCTAAAGACAAATTAAAAGGCACCATAAGAACGGGGTTATTTTCTTCAACAAAAATTATAGCAGCCGAGACGTGGCTTTGTTGATCGCTCTCCAATTGAAGATAGTACGAGAAATTGTCTTTATCTGCAGTACCGTTGGCTGTGGCCCAGTAAAAAGGTCTCAGTCAGTGATGAGCAGACCAATTTTCGTTGTTTGGCTTTGCAACTATTGAGGAGTCAGTGACAATGAACACGTTAAGCAGTAAAATTGCAGACTAACACGACCGTGCCGTCACTTCTAAGTTCATCCAACGTCCTTCACTTAAACAATGGTATCTTTATTGACTTGGGTGGTATGTCGACGCCTAATTTCAGCGTGTTTAGCACATTACATGCTTGTGCGAAGAATACCCGGTGCAGGTGTTGTGTAATATAATAACGATAGCCATGAGATAACACCGGCCGCCTAACTACATCCTTCCGCTACACACGACTTTTGACCACCTTCAAACAGTACAAAATTGTTTACACCAAGGATAATTAACAATCGCCAACGATATCTCCGATCTGCCGTCTTGTTCGGCGGAAACCTAAAACAACTTGTAAAAATCGCTTATTTCGCTGAAACAACTGACAAATTGAGTGCAAAATATTTCGATAGCTGCAAAAAGCAAACTATCGTTTTGCCACAGCGCGACTGGTAATGCACCATTTCACAGTCACGATGCAACCGAGCACTTTTGCCAATGAAAAATAAAAAGCGTGAGCCTAAATGGAGAGATAAAGTATGCCAGTAGTGTTCGCACGGCTATGACGCGCCTGCACGCATTATTCAAGTAGGTCACTACAGTGAGAACTACCTCTATTTGACGGCTACTTAATGTCGCCACATTACTCCGGCAAATTGGTTTCAGTGCAAAAAGAGACGAACGACATCAACATGGTAAAGCTTTTTCATCGCGTCTCTGTTAAATAATTGACTATGGAAAGAAATATATAGACAACTGCTATTTCATTGCAGTTCGGAAGGTTTGGTGACTAGTCAAAGTATCAGGGCACACTTTGAAAAAATTGAGAAAATAACCAAACCCCATCTATGGAGCCTGTACCTAGACCAACGAATCAGGATATTCATTAGTGAGCTAATATTGTAAGGAGCTCTAGGAAGTCTTTACATGCATTAGCTCGTATCCTTATCCAGCTCTTACTCTATCATAAATAAGCCACGGTGATAAATTAACACACAATTTAATTGTCAGAGATACTCTGCCACTCGTGACCTTTATATCAAACCGCCGGATGTGTCATTACCTTTATTATGTAACAACCAAAGAGTGCCCACGGGACCCTATTACTATGCCTACGATGCCTGTCTGTACGTCTGTCTGACATATAGGTAAAGGGCATTGTCTCTCCAATTATAACAGAATTCGAATAACTCCAACCTAACAGTTAGATAGGTAATAAAAATGTTTATAGAACGCGTTTATTTTAATAATTAAAATTAAAAATTAAGCGGGTATTAAATTTTTTTTTCTTGTTTTTGCTTTGTCGTAAAAACGGTATTACGGTAAACAAGTGTAAACTTAGTGTGATTATAATGCAGTTCCAAGGATATGAAGTTTATGTGTAAGTTATTTTGTATATGACTTAAATAATAATTTAACTAGGAAATATTAAAACTTTCTATCTAATAATGTTATACACGAACGCAGAATGTCACGAATGAAAAACCTTTAAAAACTTATTATTCGTACACATTTTATGTCGTGAATTTGTCTGTAAATTTCTATACCATTAATGATAACAAATGAGGAATTTAATACCTAACAACAGGTACTTTTAGGTTCAAGATAAAAACTGACCTTAATTAAAAGCAACTAATTTTTTCAAATTATTATTATTCCTGTGTTCTGTGATATAACCCATTGCAAGGCACGATGCTACTTAAGATAACAAACATCTACATTTATTGCAGGTAAAGTAAATATTATGCTGTATGAGAATAGCGTAAAACAACATTTCATGTGTATCATCGTATCCATGACAGCACTTATAATTGGAAAATACCGAACGTACCTACGTTCAGTATGAATGTCTAAAGTTAATGAAATGTAATCTTTCTAAATAATCTGTTTAGATTTAATTTCAATTAGATGAAAATTAAAAATCATTTATTACTGTATCTCTCATTACATTACTACTAAGTAATGATAAATAACATCTACACATAATTAAAAATCACAGTCTTGTCAGTTTACACATAGATTTATACCTACGTATAACAGCATTTGTGTTTAACAGGGGTGTATGATGTCTTGTGGCGTGTGGCGCCGGATAAAGAATAGCGTCACTCCATTTCCTTCCGTGGATGTCGTAGAAGGCGACTAAGGAAATACATTACCAGGAGACGGGCAGCAGCGTTTTCCTGAGATTCCAACCGCATACTGCGATCGCTAACCCGCCTGCCAAGCGTGGCGATTATGGCAAAACCCCTCATTGTTAGGAAATCCATGAGTGAGGCCTATGTCCTGCAGTTGGCGTCAAATGGCAGATGATGATGATGTCTTACAACCAATTCTTTAGCAAAATATCATCCCACAAGCAACTTTTGTCAACGTTTCATTTCATAAACTGTTGTTTCACAATGACATCCAGATACAAATATTCATTTGAAATGCATTCATTTTTAAAATGTTTAAAAGATAAACTTACATTAAAAAAAATCAGATATCAAATTACGCATTTCGAAAATACTGTATTTAATTCTTTATTTAACGGAATTCTTCCGCCTCGTAAAGTAACCTAATGAGTAACCAAATTTATTTTGCTAGGTGAACTTTTTGGTAACCACTAAGGAGCTACGCTCGCTTCGCTCGCTCCGTGCAGTGAGATTACAAGTCCTCACCTAACCTAACCTAACCCACTATTCCGGTGAGGGGAATGTCTTTTTTTAACTATTTTTTGTTAAATAACTGTTGAATTTTCGAATGGTACCCGTTTAACAGCTTATACCTAGGTTCGTCTCTTAGAAAGAAAGATGACAGTGGTATACATAAATTAATCAACTGATCAACATTTGTTGTTTGATTATTAGTCATCTAACTCGTCCATGATGTAACTGAGTAACAGAAATCAGAAAAGTCAAAATCAGTGTAACTGATTTGAGTAAGTATTCTAGAACGTTTCTTCATGTACTCCAAAGAAGACGTTTTATGTGTTTCTGTTCCTTGCTCGCTTTATAAAATCTCACAAAGAAACCGTAAGGCTTTATCAGATTAGCAAGTAACAACCCTTCGCAATGAGAGCATCGACATAGAATGCATCAAAGTGAGATGTTTCACAAGAATAGAGATTGTTAGTACCACAGAGTTTATATTTCGTCATGTAAGAAGATAGGAGACGTTGTTTTTCGATTTTAGGTATTTAGGATTGTGTTTTATTAAAGTAACCTGATAAAGAACCTGGCTGGATCTTTACAAACCGACTGTATTCCTTTGTCATTTCCGGTGCACAGTGAACGGAAAAGAAAGAATTAAGTAGCAGTGACCTATCATGATTTTTTTCCCGTACCTATGGAGTAAGTCAACGCAAAGTAATTTCCTGCTCGGCCTATAAAACACTTTAAAAAGTCGTTAAACTCGTAACATTTGAATGTTTTATTTCCCATCAAGCCTGGTCAAGTTCAGTTACCTACTTCTTATCCAACCTTGGCCCTTTTGGGGCAGATCGCAAGCTGTTTCAATATTTAAATTGACTCGGATAATCAACAAAAAATGTAAAGTAACGGCAGCCGTTTGGTGAGAGTTTTCCAGAGTAACTGTCAATCACAGACATCAAAGTATATTAATTCGCATACTACTAAAGCAGTTGGCATTCGACCGATCTAAGTAAAATCAAATCTCATTTCATATGTTTTACAAGAAACTTTCATTTTCACGGCACATTTAAGTAGCAGCTCTACATACAACTTATCAATGAATTTGGCGATAAAAATAACCTACTTAACACACACCTTCCTTTGCACTTCAAAAGAATCGACCGTAATATGTTTCAAGACCGTGTAATCTTCGTTTTAGACTTTTTCCGTCTAATTGGGCATGGGCGTCTCCGCCGGACAATGCATTCAATCAGCTTATTCGATTTTTCAATCACCCGTCCGGGGCATGAAGAAATTGTTGTAAATTAGCGTCTATTACCTTTCACCCATTTCTAAGTACAGTAATTGTTTTGACTGTCGCTGTTAGCGGAACAGCAACACTTTAGTTTCGGTGGTCACGAAGCGCCCCCAAATCGACGAGCGCTTTGTCTATTTTAATACAGCAGAAAGATTACTAACTCCATCTTTTTTTAGTTCTCAACGAGAGCGAAGTGGACGGAACTGGGCTAATAAGCCTCGGCAACTAACTAAGTACCTAGTGTCTTCTATAAAGCCATTGGTTGAGAAGGATAAATCGAATGTGAAATCAAAAAATTAACGTAGGCGCGTGGTTGGGTTGACCAGCCTATGGCAAAAAGTAAACTAGGTCGCCAAAACGTATCAATCCATGACAAAAGGTCGGATAATCCAATCGCAAATTGGTTTACAGGCATATAATTTTCCTTTTATGCATTCACGAATTCTAAATTGATACCAAATAGCTGATGGCATTGAGATACTAACGGCGAACGTTTACTGGGCCACGAAATACCATTGCGGGTTACATAATGGTAGAATTAAAAGAAATGGCTCATTGTTCTCTAACCGCTTGGACAGATACAAGCACTGAGCTACTGGTACAATTAAATGCTCGGATTGGACACTAATACAGTGGTTTAAGGCATGTTCGATACACAGCACAGGTTTGGAAACAATAACAGATCGCATTGTAAAGCCTGGAGCCTACAACTCTATCAAGATTCAAGTAACCATCGAACAATCTGCACGAACATTTAGGTCTTGGAGTCTTTATCTAGCGATTATTTTTAATCTGCGACATTTCAGGCCCGTTTGACGAAGAATAAAGAGTTATTTTATGGAAGATTCAGACAAAGCAACTATCTAAAAACTCTGCCTTATTAACGGAGTACCAGATCAGTCAGTGGGTAGACCAACAGCCCGATGGTCGGACGAAGTGGTCAGGGGCTTAATTATGCGCAGCAAATCCTGAGCGATTCCAGGCGTCTCACTGTCAAATTCCACACTAATTTGAAAGTTAGACGATTGAAATCGCTCAGGATTTGGTGCGTGTTATAGGGGCAGGTCGGCAGAGGGTCCGTGGACGCGAATGGCGAGAGACCGCCAAAGATGGCGTGATAGGGAAAAAGCCTATACATACCCAGCAGTGGTAGGCTGATGATGATTCCATAATTTTTTTCTGACTTTTCGTATCTTTACACCTCGTACTATACTATTTTTATAAGTGTCGTCTTCGTTATGAATTATTTTTCTTAAATTTTTGTGTGCATGTGAAAGTAAGAATTTTTTTTTGCATTTTTGGTTTATTTCTCACTTTCCAGATACAAAAAGTGCGAAAAAAAAGAAAAATGTACGCAAATGGCAAAACTTGTACAGTTTTTTTTACAACATTACGATTACAAAACATTAAAGCCAGAAATCTCCCCAACCCTTGATTTTGGCCCTTTCTTCAAATGCGAGAGGTCGTGGGTTCGAAACCCGGAATGTAGCTATGACTTGGATTTTATAAGTTACGCTCATTTTATGGGTTATTTTCGTACCACTCGCTAACTTTGAAGGAAAACCTCTTGAGGAAATCCGCGGCCTAGCTGGCTCCGCACGTATTGTTATTAAGCTGACTAAGCTGTTAGTTTAGAATAGTTGCTGGGCACGGCCAAGCCTACTCCATCTAAAAATCTGTCCCAGGCACTACAGCTACTGACCGGTCTCTTCATCTATCATGCCCGCGGATTTGTCCGCGTGGAATTCGGCCTATGTTTATCCCGAAGAACGATTCTAAACATTGGTGAAAGAATTTTTGACATCGGATGGGTAGTTTCAGAGTGACTAACTTACAAACCTCTTACCTCTTTATAATACTTATTAGTGTAGATTAGAGCAATTACATAAATCAACATCACTCCTCGCCTCCACAAGGTCGAGTAGGCAAACGAAAGTGAAACACGGACATTCATCTTCTTCGCTCCGCTGTGCATATGGGCGACGAACTACGCAATTTAGTCATTTTAATTATGGCGTATGCAGATTTCTGAAGCCTATGGTGTAACTGTGCCTAGGTGGTTTGAAAGTCATAGCAAAAAGAATGTGCCTTAACAATAGCAATCGAATACGCTAGTTTACTTTTTTTTAAAGGCGCTCTTTTGCATTTTCCGAAAATATCTCGACACAAACTTGAATCTGTCAGAACTATAAGTTGACTATAAGTGTCCAGCCAGAGCGGTGCGTGCTTGTTGCGGTTCCGCGGGTCATTGTTCTGATAGACGGAGGGGCGGTACTAAACATCGGCGAATTTTTCGATGCAAGATTTAGCTGTTTATTTATTAATTTTAGATTTAAAAATTTTCGTATTTTCTTAGCCTCTAAATAGGTTTTTAAAATTGTCCTCAACACGGGTTAGTGCAACAAAAAGAATATAATTATGTAGCTACACCGATATCATTCCGATGTAAAAACCTAACTGCAAAGCTACTCGGGGCTGCAAGTGATGTAAATCGCTTCAGCCTGATGTCGCTGCCTGTACGTAATACAGAGAAGTTTGTAAAGGGGTTCGAAATTTCGCCGCTGCCTGCACTTGCCCATTAGCTCAGTTAGGAGAGCGCCGGCACTGTTAGCCAGAGGTCGCAGGTTCAAGTCCCGGCATGAGTGGAATTTTTTGCCTCTAAATAGGTTTTTAAGATTTATCAACTCGAAATAAGATTTCCCGACTCGATTTATTTTTATTTTACGTCTATATTTAGAAGTAATAGCCCAAATAGATGGTATTACTAATTACTAATTACATAACCGCGACTCTTAAGCCACCGAGATTTCACCGTGTATAAGGTATTGGGGTTCCAATGTAATTACATCGACCTACCCCGCGTAGCCATAGCTGATACAGACTGTAGACTACCGGATCTTCTCGAATCTACCCTTAGTGGTAGATCGATCCTAGTAACACGGCAGGCGTGAACTCGACTCTTGTCTAGTCTTAAGCGAGCCTGTAATAGTAAAGTTTCGTCGGCTGAATAGTGACAGAGGACTAAACAAAAGCCGCCTCTCATTTTAGCCCGGCTGATAGTTTACTGTACGGTAGAAGCCAAAACGTTCTTGAGATACCCTCAGTCACAGAACAGAACAGAATGTTCTGTGCCCTCAGTGGTAGATCTGGCAGTCCCTGAATCTGATTAACCTTAAACAAACCGAGATTTATATGAAACGGGGGAAACTTACCGGATCTTGCTCTGTGCCGTCAGTTTTCAGGGCTTCTCTAGTTTCGTTCTGAAAATAAAGCAAAATAATAATTAATTCACACAACACAGACACTGGGCCTGGTCAAAAACTAGGATGCCCTGTGTTAAAAATATGGTAACCAGATAAGAACATCACAAACATGGAAATACACTTAGTACTTAATTTGTACCTAAGGTCAGTTTTACAAATTAAGTGCGGCTATCTCCAGTGGGAACCGAACCCACGACCTCTGACTTAGTTGTGAAGGGTGTTACCGCTCGCTAGACCAACGAGGCAGTGCTAGGCATTAATGTTAGGCTTTCTAGTACGTCCGCGTACACAGTACACATGATATTCGGATCAAAAGTAATTAAACCTACATCGCTCTATCTGTGTGTCAAATTCCATCTAAATCCAATGAGATGTTTCCGCGAGACAGCATGGTGGGTCAGTCTGATCTATATAGGTCACTATCTCTCTTGTTGAAATATTCACAGAACATGTGATTTAATTTTGCTCTGTCGTAAAAACGGTAATACAAATGTTAAACTAGATGTAATTATTGTACAACATAAGTTATGCCAGTTTTTAGTGTTTGTGGTTATGCAGCATAACTGACCAAGCGTGCGTCAGACTCCTGCGAAAGGTCCCTATCTGGGGCCTGTTAACATAGAACACCAATTCAATTACAATTCGATGTACATTGCAAAGTTGACTAACCCGATTGCAAGATTAGCAAGTAGACTCTGCTACGCAATGCACCTTGAATTGTCATAATAAACTACAAATTGTAGTTTTTTGAAACTCGATCCTGCGTGGAATAAAATATTTTTTGCTAAACAACTAAGACAAGGACATCATTGTTAAAAAAACCGGTCAAGTGTCTGGCCACGTATAGCACAGAGTTCCGTAGAAAGAGGGAACCCTTCTTTCTACGGAACCCTATCTGCTTTACAGAACTAAAACCTTCATCAAAGTAATTTTCAATGTATTTTATACGAAGTTTCCTTTGATAAGTTGATCACCTATTGCTCGTTAACTTGTTAAGCCTACTTAGCCGTGATAGTTTTCCTTTTAAGTGCATTATATTATAATGTGCTACTGCCCTGAATTTTATCACGTTCCTACAATCATCCGTTCCGTATCCGGGAAAGGGCGGGAGCTTCATATTTCGCAAACGGAACCTTAAATCGAAAAATGGCCTACACGCACAATATTTTTAAACGACCAACCCAACGTTATCCCACAGTATGGTATAGGCGGGAAAAAAAACATCTCTAATTTATAAGTCTAGCGGAGGTATCGTTAAAAAAAATTTAATATTTTATTCCACCGTTTTGTCAACGTAATAGATATGTATATAGGGAAGAGCGGGTGATCGTGCTCTTTCACTATAAAGGGTCCCGCCAGGCAGATCGTATGCCTGGGGACGGCCGGTCCGACTGATGTTCGTCGCACGCTATGTTTATGCTATGTCATGTGAAACATTTTGCTTGCGCGATGCAGGAATGTAGGAGTTTATAGTGCGCGCGCAGAGTTGACATATGCTCGCCACATCACTCCCCTTCAAGACCGTAGCTACACATAGCTAGGTCTGATAGGAATCGAAGTCTGTGCTCTAAAGCCTGCGAGTGCCAGGAGTCACTGAGTCAGTGAGTCGACTAGCGGTTGAGGGTGTGCCGCCGCTAACAGTCACTTCACCGGCGACAGTACCATGGGGAGGACCGCGCATGTGGTAGGAACCGGTCAAGGCTGCTGTACCACTGGCAACGTGCGCTGTTGCTGTGTGGCTGCCGTGCCGAGAGGTTAGGGGAGATCAGCATCAGTACCAGTAGTCGGTGCGTTGACTGTAGTGGAACTGATGAGGTGAGAGGGAAGATGATGCTGGCCTTGCTTTGAGACTGATTGTATGTGGGGTGCTGCGAGAGCGAAGGAAGGTTGACATTGTTCTGTCGAGGGTCACCACTATAGGGAAGAGCGGGTGATCGTGCTCTTCCACTATAAAGGGAAATTTCCCGCCAGGCAGATCGTATCCCTGGGGACGGCCGGTCCGACTTATGTTCGTCGCACGCTATGTTTATGGTATGTTATGTGAAACGGTTCACATGACATACCTGAAGGGTTCCTTGTTGATTACGGACCTTTTTTTAGGGTACTACACTTAAATTAGGGATGCATTCTTTTTTCTCGCCTATGCCATAGTGTGGGGTATTTTTGAAAAAATATTCTGGGTGTAGGAAAATAATTTTTCGATATAGGGTTCCGTTCGCGAAATATTAAGCTTTAAAGCGCTATTTTTTGTCTGGGTAGTGCGTCCCCTCCCTCTTCTGGCTAAACAGTTGATTGTAGAAACGTTAAAAAAATTCAGCGTAGTAGCACATAATGAACTTAACTTTACAAGTTAATGAGTAAAAGGCGACCACCTTATAAAAGGAAAACTTCGTACAAAATTAATTTAAAATTACGTTAATGAAGTTGTTAGTTCTATAAAGCAGATTATACCCCCTCTTTCTACAGAACCCTATACTGCGCGTGGCCCGACACGCACCTGGCCAGTATGAAAATGCACCTAGATCAGTAGATGACAACTACATGAAATCGACACGTTCATGTAATTTTATAATACCTACGAATTCCAATAAACTCAAGGGTCACCAATAAACTCACCTTCCTCGCCAGCTCAGGGTCAGGGGGATCATCCCCCGAGCCCTCGTGATCCTCCAAGTCATGTTCCTGTGTCTCTACTGACGTCCTTGTAGACGAGGATGACGATGACGATGACACGACTGATATCTCAGTTGCGTTCTCTGATGACTCCGCCGAGTAGTCTTTGTCCTGGTGGATTGCTGATTCAACCTGAGGGCATCATAATAAGATGACATTGAGATGTTGATGATATTGAGGGTAGTGGGAGGCCAACCTTCGGTTTTTCGCAGGTTAATACTATGTTAACGTTTTTTTTTTTTTTTTGTACGAAAAACCGGCAGTAAGGTTAACTAATGCCTATGTCCAACAGCGACAGAATTATGAATTATAGGCCATGAATGGTGGTTGGTTTAAAAGCTATATAATTATGTAAGCTTATGTCTATATTTATGTATAAAGTGTGTTTTTGGCAATAAATGTAGTTCACTTTCACTTTATATAGTAAAACTGCCCAAACTATAGCTATCGAATAAGCCAGTTTTTTTTAAAGCCATTTTCCAAAAATATCTCGGAACAAACTCGAACTTGTGAGAACCATTAGTAGCCAGCCAGAGAAGTCCGCGGGTCATTATCATGATAGACGGAGAGGCTGTACTAATTATTCGCGAATTTTTTAAACAAGATTTCTCAACTAGAATCAAGAGTTCTCAAATATTTTTTTTTTTTTCTATTTTACGTCTATACTAAAAAGTAATAGAATAAATAGATGGCATTTTTAATCACTAATTACATAACCGCGGCTTTCAAACCACTGATTTAGATTTTTTAATTTCAAACCGCTGAATGATTTCTGACTTCAGCGTAAATAGATTTAGCTGCTATCATATTAATGTAATACTTTTTTTCAATTTTCCTCGTACCAATAGTCAAAGCCGAAGCGGCCTTTAATCTCATGGATCCTGATTGGATTAAAATCATAAAGAATACCGCCTCAAGGTTCATTGGTATTTTATGACTTTAATCAATAATGCTCTTAGCATTTATTAGGTACGTCAAATAGGTAATTATGTAATGGAAATCATAACAAAATTTACAGTGCAGGTGTAGGTACATAAGCGACAAATTGAAGACCTATGTCTTGATTTAGTCGTCAAATTATTAACATAACGTGGTTGTTATATTGATAAATTGACAATAATTAAACAACTTCAAATAAAAAGAAAAATATAAAATTATTACTTAATATATTTTTGTTATTCTGTTATTTTTTTAAATTTTTGAAACTTGAAGTGGGCAATCCCATAGTCATGAAAAATATAAAAAAATATTAAGAATAATTCTAAACTTTTTTTTACGGGCAGTGATTTAATTATCGAGACTGAAGGAACACTTTTCAGGTTTTGTGTTATTTCAACAAAACGTACGATACCATTGTTACATGCGTAGTTAATTCAAAGTGTTACGTGATAACTTATAGACTAAAGAACTACCCAATTAGTATCTAGTAATTAATTAGTGTAATCAAATACTGACCTGAATTAATAAAAACGCGTTGCATAATATCAGCAATCTGTAACAAAAGTAACATTAATTAGTTCAAAATGTGTTTTCATACAGTTAAATTAATAATTAAACATAGGTATTTTCGTATGAGTAATGGATCCAAATGTTGTTAAATAATAAATATGCAAGTTTGGCTACGCGCTACGAAATTCGCTACGATGGCAAATGTGCGCTACAGTCAAGGCGAAGTCTACGAACTTTAGAGTTGTAGAGTTCAAAACTAAAATAGCAATTTATGCGTAACTCAATACTTATCAAAGCGTTTTCAAATTAAAACAAAAAATAACTCTATCATTACAGACAAAGAGTACATTGAAACAAATCGATCGAAGAACAATTTAAAAGCCTATCAGTCCCAAACGAAAGATGATCACACAAGCGTAAACAAAAAAGAAATAAAATGAAAATTGCATAACCAAACTGTACCGCCAGATACTGCACGTGGCAATGAGAAATTACACCGAAGAATCAATCACGGAATTTTCGAACTCCCCCTTTACTATAAGAGAGCGACGAGCGATAGCGATATAGTACCACGCACAGATTGTTTCTGTTCTGTCTATGACAGCTAAATATCGAATGTAAAATGCTGTTCGCTACGACATACCGCAGCGTTATAAGTGGCCAGTGTTAGGAAGTTGCCGAACCGAGAGACATAATCGCTTCCAGCTCCGCTACCGCTCTCCGCTTTGTACGCCACCATAGCCTTCCTGGAACCGCTGCTCAATATTGCCAGTTCAGCAGCCCTGTCATTAAGCCGGCGGTCCTTAGTGACCCCACTTTAAAGCCTATTACTGACCCTTAGTATTACGATGGTAACTACCATTTATTATTCTTTGCTGCTACTGCCGCCGCGATTGTTTTGTGTAATCATTGCGTATCACGACTGTTGGTATAGACGATAGACTCTATCGGTGTCTGAGGGATTTGTTGTGGACGTGCAGGTATTGTTTCGCCCGTATATGGATGGTTGCGCAATTTATATGATGAAAGCTGGTGTGGAAGTTCATGTTGGTTGGATGGGTCCTAATATAATACTCGTTGTACTTATAAGAGTTATTATGAATAAGGTCTGATAGAAATTAAAAATTTACACACATAAACATACAGCTGTAGCTAGGATTTGCCCCTTGCCTTAATCTTGACAAACATCTTTTGCTTCATGAACATTCATTGGGACGCCGATGGTTCTGGCAAAATAACCACAGATCAAATTCAAGTTATGTCCTTGAGAAGCGAAAGTGATCTGTCAGGATCGTGGCAAGTGGCAGTCCCTGGTCTCCTAACCTACCCCTCGGGGATACAGGCGTGAGTTTATGTATGTATATATGTATATTTAGTCCGCGAAACAATGAATATCAACTATCTAAAACACGTCGTTTATTCTCCGCTGACTAAATTATAACTAGAAAATTATAGAGACGGCTACATCGGAGGCTTTTGTGATTTGATACAAATTGTGTTTTCTAATATTCGGATTCAGTTAGCAGTCAGTGACCTTGCAGTCGCGAGCGGCGGACCGTGGCCTGACGACCAACAGGATGCAGGTTCGACGTTTTGAGGAAACGGGGGAAATAGCAATTTATCGTATAAATCGATTAGTGAAAAATATAAATCTGTATTTACGCATGCAGCAATCAAGAGACAGCTACGCTAACTGTACGCTACGCTATCGTACTTAGGTAGGTTTATCGTAAAAACAGCCCAGATGCAAGTTGGACTCGCCATCGAGGAAGATCCCCTACAACCATAAACAGGATATTAGATACCTATTTAGCAAATCAACAACAACATCAGCCATTTGACGCCCACTGCAAACCATGAGGGGGTTTTTCCATAATCGCCACGCTCGGCAGGCGGGTTGGCGATTCAGCAAATACCTACGTGTGTTATTATATTCATCCAATGGTCCCTTTGCGTGAGTCCGATTCACACTTGGCCGGTTTTTATATTTTTTTGAAATATTGAGAATATTCGAATCGGAAATGATGAGATCCGTAGACGAACGAAAGTCGTCGACATAGCCCAGGTGGGCACATATCACGCAGAACTGATGGCCGATGGGGCCGAAAAGTTCTCGAATGGAGACCACATATCGGCAAGCGCAGCGGAGGACGACCAGCCACAAGATGGACAGATGACCTCATCCAAATGGCAGGAAGGCGCTGGATGCAGGCCGCTTCCAACCGGTCTTTTTGGAAATTCATGGAGGAGGCCTATGTCCAGCAGTGGACTTCTTGTGGCTGAATGATGATGATGATTCACAATCCGCCAAAGAACTAAGGGAAGTGAAATTTACCATAAGATTAGCAAGCTCAAATTACAATGGGCTGGGCTTTTGATGATTTAAGATTTTTATGATGTAAGATAAAAATCTTAAATCGTCAAAAATATAAATAACCAAAAACTTATTAACTGACAGAGCATTCCAAGTCTTACCTTCACCGTTACCCCTTATGTCTAATTCTGAAAATACAGGACAATACCTTTTAGCTTAGCTAAAAATTCTCGAATACAATGTTTCAATGATATACGACATTGTCGTAACCTTATCAGTCTTTAGCTTTTATGGGAAAATAAATGAATAATTCGAGATAACTATACAATATTCGGAGCCATTGTAGAGTAGCGTGAGAGCCTTATGCTGTGGCAGAGCTGTGCTCAAATTAACACGTTATTCATTATTTAATTTGTTAAGTAGACGATCAAAATTATAGCTCTCTCTATAAGCAACTATAGTTTATGTTGCAAGTTTTTTCTAAATAAATATCATGGAATAGACCGTAATAATCCCTCAAATAATTAGGCTTAAACACACTGTTTAAGCATGCACTATTGCATAAGCTGTTTTCAATCTCCACCAGCGCTCTTGCGGGATTTGCATGTCCGACCACATCGAGCCAAAATAAGATATCTGCCATTCGCAATAACTGAACTGTGACCCGCGATCGTTCGTGATCGATTCGCAATTAACTGCCTCAGATCGAGTCCGCCGTCGTTAGCGATCGGTTATAATCGATGCATTCGTGAGCGAGTTGACTTGGAACAATCGAATCGCCCGATTCTGGGCGAAACTGTTTTGTGATGAATAAAGATTGCCCTCTTAATGGTCCGGTACCGGTGGAATGAGAGCGAGTTACGTTTTATCACGTTGCATAGTTTTGTAGCCCTAAAAGACTAACAGTGTATTTTATAGTTAGAATTACGTTTACATAATTTCCACGAAAGAAGTACTTGCGCGCGCGTTGATGTCTTTTGCACTGCGCAGTTACAGTATGTGCTTTGCCTACAGGCACTACAACGGCGGAATACTATATTTTTAAAGTGGCGAGTCCAATAATGGAAACTAAAATAACCTTTGAACACTTACGAAGTTAGAGACTACAATACAAAAACCCGTCCCTTTGACGGCCCGTCGGCCGTAATGTAACCTTAAAAGTATTGTGTTTGTTTCAGTTTTTACCCGACACTTTGGGGACCTACAAGTCGCTAGCCCATTGTAATATGAATAGACATTTATTAGTAATCATTAGCGGATCCGCTATACGCAAACTGTGAAGGAAAACTTCGTGCGGAAGCTCGAGTGCCTGTAATGCTTACAGTTTAACACTTGAAATCGCCAATCCGCGGCGGGCACGGAATGGTATGAAGCTCAATCTCTCTGGGCTTAATAACCTCGAGAGAAGGCCTGTGCCTTTGACCAAGGGCCTATATAGGCTGCTTATCTATTAGCAATCCGAAGCATAATATTAAATTGAAATTATTGAAAGCGAAAACCTTTTTAATTGATAGTAACCACGTATGAAACTGCTGTTACAAAAAATAAGTACTTCCTTTGCTTACAAATAGGTGATTCCTTGCAAATGTTTTTGCGAAAGGAGTCACTTTACTTCATCTAAATAATTCGCAGGAAATTAGCAGAAGCAAAGTTACAGTTGCATTACTTCATGGCCAAACGCATGGCCCAGACAAGAAGCCAAAAAATCTCAACAAACAAGGGCACAATAAACAGCAAGAAGCACATACAAAGTCAACACAAAGAGATGCGTCGACAGATAGGAACGCATAAGTCATACTCGCGAACTGTCGGTCACAGCCGGAGCATAAAACAGTGGCTCTTATCGAACGAAGTATAAGTGCGAATATGGAAGAAAAAAATGTAGATTAGTAACACTGAATGTACCACGTCGGAAACGGTGTGCGGCCTCGCGACTTCCTTGCCATCCAACCTCATTTCCACTTCCATACGCTGAATTGGGGCGGTGTGTTTGTTCACCAGTTGTATAAGTGGGTCATGTGAATAATAAATAGATAGATAGATAGAGAACACTTTATTCCACAACCAGGAGCAAGAATTACAAATAGTTTCTTATATCTAAGTAGTGGTATACAAGTGGTATAATTTTAAATTAGTAGGTATAGTTTCTAAAGGAAACTGCAGAATGCTCGGTACAACCCGGGTACAAGTCTTATGAGTAATTAATTGTTAGCTGATAAAAACAATACTTTTTACCTCAGATGAGCGCCTGTGCGATAGATAATATGAATATTTTTTTATTCGAATTTCGTACAAGGGAAATCGTGAACACAGCGATTATTAACACTGAGTAACTTTCTTTCAATACAGAATGAAGATTTAATCAAAATCAGCCACACTACTTGCTTGATAAGAGAGAAAGCCAGAATATCATCATCATTCAGCCACAAGAAGTCCACTGCTGGACATAGGCCTTCTCCATGGATTTCCAAAAAGACCGGTTGGAAGCGTCTTCCTGCCACTTTGATGAGGTCATCTGTCCATCTTGTGGCTGGTCATCCTACGCTGCGCTTGCCGATATGTGGTCTCCATTCGAGAACTTTTCGGCCCCATCGGCCATCAGTTCTGCGTGCTCAGCCAGTTATATATGACGACGTTGTTGCAAAGACCCTCTTAACATGAGGCCGTACCTAGTGCATAAAAATGAAATACCTGTAAAGCTGTTTTTTCGTGTAATATCATTGTATGTACTGCTTACATTTGGTGAGTATTGAGACCTATGCAGCAATTACCTTATAGTTAAAAGCAGCAGCCCAAAACTGTTGCTGCTTTTAACGTATACCACGTTACTAGCATACCAACCAAGCTTTTCTGTATCCAAAGTCTTCTTCCACTTATGTATGGATCAAAGCCGTTGTTACAGATGACTTCTGACACAAGCTGGCGCGCTTAACACATTCTCGCGGCGTGAATTATCGAATTCGCCGCCGGAACGCACCGTTAGTGACACGCGCCCGCGGCCTGGGACCGTGTGGCGTGTGATGGTGCCCGCCCACCACCGATGTCATCTCCATTTATATATTCTGCATTGCAAATAGTAAAATCGAAAAATTGTAACATAAAATTTGTTACAAAGGCGAACTTGTCTCTAAGAGAGATCTGTTCCAGCCATGTTTAAATTAATATAGCGGGAAGAATGAAGAATTATTTATAAGTATACTAGCTGTCCCGGCGGACTTCGTACCGCCACAGAATCCGTTTATACGATTTTTGCACAACGCAATCTATTTTTGAAACACAAGGTTCACTCGCACAACGCCATCTATTTTAAACAAAATAAATATTATCCCACGGGAACGCATTAAAGGGATATGAAATTGCTATGTCACAATTCAGGTCTTTGTCGATCTGTATGCCAAGTTTCATGTAAATCCGTTCAGCCGTTATTGCGTGATTAAGTAACAATCACCCAAACATCCAAACATCTTTAGAAACTTTTACATTTATAATATTAGTAGGATAAACTTTAAATATAACCAAAAACAATCGCGATCGTACTCAGAAAAAAATCGATTGTAGGGCTGTAGAATTGAATTCTATTCTATTCCGAAGCCGGCGTGCGTGCATGCAACGACTAATGAATGTTGATGAAGCGAAAGTGATCTGTCAGGATCGTAGCAAGTGGCAGTCCCTGGTCTCTGCCTACCCCTCTGGGATACAGGCGTGAGTTTATGTTGTTTTCTATTCATATGCCGTTACAATTCCAACCGTTCGGTAGCCGAAGGGTTTCCTATGGACCCCATTGCTATGCCTCTGCTGTCACTACGTAACGCACCAAGAGCTATCTGTGCCAGTCTGTCCGTCCGTCCATCCGTCCTCCATCCGTCCGTCTATCTGTCTTTCTGCTAGACAGGCATACCTGTTTTAACCGTTTTACCTCTCTCTTAAACATTATATGTTAGTAAATAGTCCAAATTTCTACACTATATTTGTCATTATTAACCAATAAATAATAAAAAATATAAAAAGTAAAAAATAAGGATAAGTAATTACGAAAAAAGTAATAAAATACATTTCCCATACAAGAGATATATTTTGTTACATTCGTTCAATCGTAATTCCGGTAATACATACGGATGTTTTCTCGTGATCCCAAATAACAAAGATTGTGTAATTTATAACGAACAAAACGATTCACATCAGATTAAAATCGGCCAAATGTGAGTCGAACTCCTGCTGAACTGTCTCTAACTGAAAATACGTATTTGTGGGTACAAAAGTCTCGGCATTTCGCCGATTTTAACACTAACACCTACTTCACAGCCTAGCGTAGTTATTTCTGTATGCATTAATACAGACTTACACACACCATAATACTGTTGGCGAGTTTTTTAATATTATTTCTATAACGAGAAAAAAATACCCTCATTTAGTACTTGTCGCCTCTGTACTAAACCACGGACGGGCAGACGCGTCTGTCCGTCCGTGGTGACTGGAGACTGCTACGGCGCTTATATTTTATTTTACATAGGTACTACTTTTTTATTCCTTACCATTAATTACGTGACGTTTTTGAAACGCAACTATTTTTGGCCAAGTTTTTCGTACTTTTTTCCATAGTGAGACGGACAGACGGACTTGCCTAGGTTCGATATAATGAGAGTATATTTTAACATTAACGCGAAAGCAAGAAGAACATAATTATCTGGCTGCAGATACTCTACCAATTGAATTTTCAATGACTCGTGTTGACGTCGAGAATTAAGTTTACCTAAAAAACAAGCACGTTTAGACTAGCGAAATGTATAACTATACTCTATCTATGTTACTGAAAGCATCTTCATAATTGGAACAGCCGCCGGTCGCGGGCCACGGACCATGAGATCTCGTCGCCGCCCGCGGCGCCTTCTTGCAGACTTTATCTTCGCTCATATAAAATATATATCGTAAGTGAATCCATGTTTCGATGATGCAGTATAAGGCCGGTCTCAACGCGAAAATAAAAGAGGCTGTCGCCAAAGTAGTGATACGCTTGTCCTCCGCCAACGACAAAGAGAAACGAAAATTTCTTCTAAACTCGTCCCGAAAAAATAAGCGGTCTAAGGACTAATTTTTCAGTCGAATATTTAGCACTTAACTAGGTTTATAGCTACATATATATGGGGCGCTCTATCTCATCATAATCCAGCAATATTATATTACAATCAGCGCTTACTGTTGGAAACTAGCACCTAGAAATATACTCGTAGCATGAGTGCCGAGGTTCTTTGCCCTACCTTGCAGACTGTAGGTCCTAAAAATTGCTACTTTTATTGAGATTTGTGACTGATACTCTTGTGAAGTTAATTTCCAATACGCGCTGGGCTCGCGTCTCTTTCTAAAAGGACGCCTGTGCCCGGAATTGGGATGTGTTAGTAATTAAACTGAAACAATCTGGGAAAATAGGAAAGCCATTGGTTGGTCCAACAGTTCATCTAATAATATAGGGTTATTTCTAAAATGCGCAATTCCTGAAATATTTCGATTAGAGTTTATCATTCAACAAGTTTTGTTCAGATTTTATTTTCTAGTCCCACAAAAATTTGCGCCTTAAAGCTTAATATTTGGCAAATGGAACGAATATTTTTAAACGACCAATACAACGATACCCCACTATGGCACAGGAGTAGGGGGGGTAGCCAAAAATTTTTTCTTTACATTTTATTCTACCTTTTTGCCGGCGTGATCAATATGTACATATGTCTATGCCAAATTTCAGCTTTAATCGTCTCTGAGCTAGGCTGCGGACAGACAGACGTACAGGCGGACAGACAGACGTACAGGCGGACAGACGGAAAAACAGACAGACGGACGGACATGGCGAAACTTGTCCTTGTCGACTACGGCACCCCAAAAATTTGAAGATCTTCTGATAAACACTGTGACTTCGAAGATTAACACTGCAGCAGCGCAGCAAATATATGAATAGAAACAAAAACCGGCCAAGTGCGAGTCGACTCGCGCACGCAGGGTTCAGTACCTATACAACATGTGAACATTTCAAGCGTCGACCTGTTTCCGTTATTAATATCGAGCAAAAAACGGCAAAAAAATCACGTTTCACACATGTCACATGTGCTCCCATGAGCCCCCTTAAATATTTATTTTGTTCTGTTTTTTGTATAGCGGCAATAGAAATACATCATCTATGAAAATTTCAACTGTCTAGCTACCACGGTTCATAAGATACAGCCTGGTGACAAACAGACAAACGGACAGTGGAGTCTTAGTAATAGGGCCCCTTGCCGTTTGGGTACGGTACCCTAAAACGTGAAAATACGATTTCCTACTGAACTTCCAACAGTAGCGACATCTCTTATACGAGTATATCTAATCTGATTGACATAAAAGTCAAGAGACATCGCTATAGTTCTAAGTTCAGTAGGATATCGGTGACAAAAAACCTTTTTCTACCTTCTATTCATACTGCATTTTCTAATCACCCTGTTCTAGGTACAGTATGTAATTTGTTCATTACTTCATTTTACATTAAAATTCATCAAAAAAGACAGTGATAGTTTTATTCGTAAGTTGTTACCTATGAATAAAACTATCACTGTGTGTGTTACAAATACGTATTCAAACTCCAGCCTACACCATTACGAGCACAATGCAAATGCACCTACTAATGCAGCTGTAGCTACCACACCACAAAACCCGTGCTCCAATCAGAAACGCAATCGTGATTTGTTTATAAACTCCGATCCCAATTCCGGCGGGCATGTCTCCCGCGGCCAATAAGCCACGCTAGTTACCAGATTCGAGCGAAGCGGGGTCACAGAACTAGTTCTGCAAATAAACATCGTCGTGCAGATAATTTTTAATATTCGAATGCTCTACTTAACTCAAAGATGTGATTTGAATTCGATTGAGAATTGCCTAGTTAGTTTGCGTTTTAGGGAAGTGGTCACTGTACGTTAGAGGTACAATGACCACTAACTATAACTTAACTTTACTATGAAGATAGTTCTCCATTAGGTACATTTTCATGGCGCCTATTGATTTTATTAAATTACTGATGCAAGGTTAGTGTATGTACAGGTGTATACTAAAATTTCATTCAACATCATTGCACTGAAACAATAAAAAAAACCTGTTATGTCCCGAATTTTCAAAACATGAGCAAACTTCAACTTTTAATTTTATAGTCTTCCTTATACAGTTATCGACTAGAAAAGCAACAGTAAAGTCATATAAAAGCACCATATAGAAGTTAGGAAACGCGAACCTTCTCCTCCGATGAAAAACAGTGTCACTGGTGACAAAAACACAGCCCATCTACAGCTACACTATCAATTATCTCCATACTCCACTTACCTCACACTTAACACCATTTTGCCCGATGCACTAGCGGGTTCAACACTTAACACACTCAACTGTCATTTAGAAACAATAACACTGGCTGAAAATTTCAGAAACACTCAAAAGTCACCGCGCGGTATTTCCTTTTTCAGGAAAGAGTTCCAAAGTCCTTGCTGGTTTAAAAAAACCGCCGTGCGCGTGAAAAAACTTTTTTCACTGTTGCGTGACGTCAGATGCGCGCTGCTTTGCCGGGGTCCAGTAGCGGAGTGGTGCGTCGCAGCCTCCGGCGTGCTACCTCAGCCGCGAAACCTTCCGCAGCGCTGGGCTTGAACAAAAGCACTAGAGGGGGGCCCTACTAACCATTCGGGACTTCTTACCAGGTAGCTAAGATGTTCCGCTCAATCTGCGTTCGTCAATTAGCCTTAAATAGTTCTAGCAAAAAATCGAAGTTTTTTTTAGTTCCTTTGTGGAAATACGGAATAGACGTGTCGCTAAATTAAAAGCTTTGATTTTGTTGATGTCAGTTAACTTTTTTTAATAAAAAAATATACATTACAAATCATCTTAAACTGTTGGTAAAGTTCAACGTTTGCTTTGAACAGTGGTTTTATATAGTTTCCTTTCTTTTACCATGCCAAAACAATTTCGTAAAGATAAATGTCGACAGTTTTCACAGCAGTGACATAATCTTAGTTTCAATCTTTCGAAAGTTTTAATCCTACCGTTATGTTTGTCAACAGGATCTTCACTTTAGCATGGGTTTTGTGTTTGGCCAAAATCGTTTTCCCGCCCAATATCTGGCTCGAGCACTTGGTCAAGCTACGGGTGGTGCATGTAGGCATCGTGCTTACATTCATGCCACGAGCACCGCTCCATCCGCAGCACCAGGTTGAAAGCCACCAGTAACGCTGACAACGTCACTATGGCAATGGTCACCTTCATTGGACTGAAACAAAGAGGGCGGGTCAGCTTTGCTGGGGGAAAACGTGGTAACATTGTTGCCGACCGAAAGTCGAATTTCATGTAACTTTCTTACTTACAACACTCACGCCTGTATCCCAGAGGGGTAGGCAGAGACCAGGGACTGCCACTTGCTACGATCCTGACAGATCACTTTCGCTTCCTCAACATTCATTAGTCGTTGCATGCACGCAGGCCGGTTTCGGGTACTTTTTATCTTACCCTTTACTAATACACTCCTATTTGGTCGAAGTATGTCCGTCTGGGTCGTCCCTTACCGGCCCTTCCATCCACATTCGCTCGATATATTTGTTTTGTCAATCTTTCTTCCTTCATCCTCTCCACATGTCCAAACCAACGCAACATTCCTTTCTTAATTCTAGTTACTACATCCTCTTTCAGTCCACAACGTTCTCTAATCACACTATTGCGTATCCTGTCATTCAAAGTAACACCAGACATACTTCTCAAAGACCTCATTTCTACTGCATTAATCCTACTTTCTTGCTTCTTTTGCCATACCAAAGTCTCGCTAGCATACATAAGTGTTGGGACCAGCACTCCATTATGAATAGCCAATCTAGCTCTTTTGGAGATGTTTTGGCCACTCACAAAGGAGTGCAATGCACCGTTTACACAATTTCCTGCTTTTACTTTTCTTTCTATACCACCTTCACACTTTCCATCCCTGGTAAAGAGGCTCCCCAAATAGACAAATTCTTTCACTTGTTCCACCCTTTCACCTCTAATCCTTATCTTGCACTCAGTCACTTCATCATCTTTTTCAAACACTGTCTTACTTCTTTCCACACAATAAAATTACTTGCCCCACTGTCTAACTGTCAATTTCCATACTAATTGCTATCGCAAACGTCGGGATTCCGACAGGATTCGGTGCGCATAATTAGTCCCCGGATCCCTGTTGCAGCAATTTTAACAGACAATTTCAACTTCACGCGTTTCCAAGATAAAGGGTCAGATAAAGGGCCAGACAGACAGACGGAAGATTTTTTCCTTCTGAGGTACGGAACCCTAAAAGGCTCAAAAACATTCCTCTTGTCCGCGCCAACAAACTCAACAGTTCGGTGGCATTGCAGCTGTTGAACGCTACGAATGTTGACCTAACTACGTAGGGCCTTTTCGTTTTTCCAACAACTATAGGGAGGCATTTCTCCAACATCGGAACAGAACAGAAGCTCGTAAAAACCTAATGTTATCCGCGCTTGAAATCGCCAATCTAAGGTAGGTTTGGGTGGTGACAAACCAATCTCTCCCTATAGAGAACAGCGTATTAAGGCTGCTTCTGCTTGTGAATTTTTGTATGTAACAAAGAACCACTCACCCATCAGCATTATGAAAGTAGATCGCTGTCTGCAGCGTGAAGTAGACAAGTTGCATGTAACAGTAGATGATATAGTAGAGCAGCAGCGCCGTCGCCGTCACGAACAGCTGCAGCAGCTGCACCAGCTCCGTCGCCAGCCATCGCACGCGGCATCGGCCCTTTGGCTGCAGCACATGATTAGATTGGATTAGATAAGATCATATAGACCAGATAAGAACAATGCACCAGTTCTACCGCCAGCCACGGCTATTGGGATTAGTTATTTGGCTACGTCACAAGACTACATGACACTTACCGTCGGTTTCTCGTATATTAACAAGCTATTAAACTACTGTTAACAGCTGTCAAATGTTTTTTTCGTGTGCACTTTGGCCAACTGAAAGCTATTAACGGCTAGTTAGTGTACGGGAAATTGGGCGTTGGAATAAGAATATAAAACGACGCACGAGTTTCTGAGCCTAATACCGCACGCGACGTTGGCTTTTTGGCAAGTCCATTAGATTTGGATTAGATAAGAGTATAGTCTAGAAATGGCGTGCCTTGGGGGAGGCCTATGACCAGCAATGGACAAGTTCGGGCTGATTGATTGATAGACCAGATAAGGACAGCGCAGCAGTAATGTCACAGTAAACTTTATTTTTACTTGGAAAAATAGTTTCAGGTGCTCTCTTCGTTTTTACTGAAAAACTTTAGAATGTATCAACATCTTAGAGTATGAAAGCCTATCTTACAGTTGACTATACATATTGTGCGAGTTGCATGAACTCTGTAGAGTTTAAAGATGTAACTTGCAACGATAGCACCCAGATCACGGAAGCTGCTAGTAAGTTATTGCGTTTCGGATGCACGCCCGTACCTACAATCTTCTTAATTTCCCATATTCCTAGTGCAGATGGCGCGATATCCTTACAAGAGACGTGGGAAGCCACTGGCAAATGCTAACCTAGATCAAGTCGGTGAAAACGAAGCGATATGCAAACACGTACGGCCGGGTCACCTACCATATGGAGCAACCTTACAAGCGTGTGTATAAACAAAAACTGTTCTTGTTCTTAACCTAGAGAGATTGTAATCAGCTGACGGTAATTAAACATTAACAACATTCGCCGCTAACCTCTGAAAGGTCCAATTACTTTAGCTGAAGTAAGACCCATGTACTTGTTTAGCAAGTTTGAATGGGCTAACGAATTTTACGAACGTAACACCAGACGAAGAGATCTAAATTTAATGCTCATACCAAGACAAAAGTCGGCTCGTTTTAGACTGACTCTAAAACTACTCTAAATCGACTCGTTTCACTTTCAAATATGCAGCAACTAAGGTGTGGAATGATCTGCCACCACTCCTACGTAATTATATGACGGCAATTACGTTTAAAAACTCATTAAAAAGGGTTCTTCTTGATAAACAGGTCGACAACCCCTAAAATCTTTGCATTTTCTAAATGTCACAAATTATATTCCACACAAATAAATATATTGATTGATTGATTGATTGATTTTAACCCTTGGGTGCTGTAACAAATGTGTTTTTCCTCTCTTTAGAGCAGTTTCCTATTCCAGTGGTTCCACCTACGTGTTAGCCTTATTATCGCATAGCGTTAATTTACTCCATTTTTATTACCATTGTATTTTTTGTGATAATTAAACCGTTTTTCAATTTCAATTTCAAGTTAAATTACGTTTAGAGGTTAGATACATCGTACTTGCAGCAATGCAACTATATTGATTGATAACAAAATTGGTAAAGTATATGTCAAAAGAATCTCTGGAATCATAAAACGTGATAAAGTTAAATAAACAAACCTTAACCTTTATTATTTGTGTATTTACCAAGTATAAAAAAAACAAGTTGGTAAAAATAAAATACAGCACACAACTGGCGAATGGATCAGTTCATTTCACAGAACACACTGTGTTCTGTGGTTAATTTGTTCCACCAAATGAAGCAATAAACTGAATTGAACTGAGATACAGTGAGAAAGTTTGTTGCAAAGTCGCATGGAGTGCAAACTATATGTATGTAATGATTTATGTGTTACCGACTTTACATTATGTATTCGTAATAATACCATGAAGTGATTCGGCAGCAATAATTTACATGGAACTAAAAAACGATAAACAAAGATATTGTTTTCCGTTAGCCGCTGCCAAACCCTAGATACTCTTACCTACTATCTTTACCCGTGTCTTTGCTTACGTTATTATCAATAACCATGAGTTAATAGAGGTATATCTTATCTATCTATCTATATCCTATTCCCATAGAAGTGTTGACAAGTTATGATTATATTATATTATGTAAATATATTATTTCATATATATGTACTCGTACTTGTAAATATTGCCCCCTTACATCCGTTATTAAAAATCAAACATAATTTTGCATCTATTTTTATGTTAGTACATGCATGATAAAAAAATTACTCTTATATATTTGTTTTCATTTAGAACAGACTGGGATTAATTTCAGTCATTTGATTCTACACCCATTTGGCAACTTTGCTGGTGGAATAATAATAAAACATGGCACGAACCTTTCACACAAACAACTAAATTAATCCAAATTACTACAACTTTCTCGAGTAGCAAACAAAATCTAGAATCATAGAGAGCATTTTCGTTTTTTTCTTAACTTTCATAGAGTAAGGAAGAGTTGAAGGGTTTGGTCGAAGGTCGCGGGCTGGCTCACGACCCCGGTCGCTTCCCCAGCGATGATATCTTCAGTTCACGAGCTCCCATTAAGTACAAACTCTCTGACACAAACTGAAACTATCGCTTCGCCGTGATACTTCATGTTAACTGCTTTAATTTTTTACTAGGGATACTTTATGATGAGCAAATGGGGGCAATATTCAGATGCAAATGAGATTGCCTCCAGTTCGTGCTACACTTTATACAGTTTGTTTCAAACTAATTCCTTTCCCACTCTATATCAGCCAGAGTATTTAGCGGACCTAGACGCATTTAATTACGAATCAAGCACAATTACTTGCAGCAGGTAGACATGTATGCGCCGGCCCTTATCCTAATCTGGCTTCTAACTTGTTTGAAATAAAGCCTAGTTTCCTATTTCCCTGTCTATCCCCTCACAGCCCTCAAGAACAAACTAAGAATAAACAGAGCTCTTAAGCAGAGCTTTGTTTACTTATTTGTGTGGCGCCGCTCTGGTAGAGTTAGAGCACCTTCTTAAATGCGCAATTACCGGAACACTTCAATAAGAGTTTGTCATTTACAACATCTTTGTTCTACTGTTTTTGATTTTTCTGTTAAATTTCTCTTATTTAATTTTTTTGTGATTTTTACTTCAAATGGAAATTTTATTTCATTTGCCTTTTTTATTGCATGTGGTTTTATGGGTTTCTGCTTTGTAGTTTAAGACATCTAACCGTTCTTATCGTAAAGTGATCGAGTTGAGTATATCACTGTAAATATCTGGGTTCAAACTTGAGCGTAATAAATGACCTTTCCCAAAACAGAGAGGTGTCGATGAAACTTTTCTTGCCTCAAACTAAAAATGGCTTTCTACAGTAAAAGGCCATGGCACTGAAATTGGAACGGCATAAAAATCGAATCTTTACATTAGTACTCTTTATTAGCCACAAATTAGTGTACCAAGCCCATAGACATACCACGCAAAGACGTCGAACAAATTCCACTCAAAAGCCAGGCGACAACATAAATGTATCATATATAGGTACCTAAGCGATTTTTTCTCTGTTCTGTGGTAGTAAGTGACGTTCGCGGACGCACACATTCGCATTAATAGGCCAACTTTAACAACCGGCTATACGCAAATAAAGACCAATTGGCCAAACAACCAACTTGATGCCTCACTTCGGGAGCTCGGACTGCGGTTCTAACTTATAATAATTCTATGACCAAGCCATACTTCGAACTCGACAAGAGTGCAGATTTAGCGGGCCTCGTAACAAGGGATGGCTGAGTAACGACACCGGCGCGGTATCGACGCTTCTGCCGATGGCAGATACAGCGGCCACGACCCGCCGCGTCACGACGCCGACACGACGGAAACGCTAAACCCTAGCGCCAGATCGCATCGATACCAATTAGACTGAGGGCTCGTCAGCGGATGGCGGAGTTGTAAATTCTTTCGGGTCGTGTGCGAAACGCTTACGCAAGACATTTTGCGAGTATCGCCCGACAGTGGGCCCTATTCGGCTGCAATAAGTCAGAAACTCGCAATTATGGGATTTAACACAACTCAACTGAAAAAAAAAATCACTATAAAAACAAAATGTTTACTTAATGAACGTCTAAGCTGTTAGTTTCACAATTCATGGATTATGTGGAGAAGAAGCTAACAAAGAAACTCCACATTTATTCTTTTCAAAACACGTTTAAATGCACTTACTTGTACAAAACACAACACAAGTTGCCTGTTACTCTACTGTTAACTGCTACCAGTTTCCCAAAGTACATGCAAAAAAACTGACAGCTGTTAACAGTAGATTAGCAGATTGCTGGCGCACGAGAAACCGGGGGTGAAATGTGTAGCGTACCTACATTTCTTAAAGAGCCGTCAAAAATGTAATGCTCATTTCATAAGATTTATACATAACAGGTATTATATTGAAAACCTATTTAGAGGCTAAAAATTCCACCCATGCCGGGACTTGAACCCGTGAAAGGGGAAGTGCAAGCATCTATGAAATTTCGAGCCTCTTTACAAACTTCTCTGTATTACGTACAAGTGGGTTCAATTCCCGGCATGGGTGGAGTTTTTAGCCTCTAAATAGGTTTTTAAAATTGTCCTCAGCACGGGTTAGTACAACAAAAAGAATATAGGTATTATATTGCTTTGCTTTTTTCTATAGATCCTCTACGCCATACATAATGACAATAGATCGCTGGCACGCATACTATCTCTCTGAGATAAGGCTTGAGCCCTGCATACATAGGTCTTTAAAAACATGTTTGTTCTTGAAATAATGCAAAACCTGAAAAGCGTTTCCTATACCTCCAAGTAGCAAAAGTTTAAAAACGATTTTTTTATTTTTTTATGCTTCATACAATTGAGACTTGACGCAGTATTTTTTTTGTAAAATAAATAAATAAAAATAATTAATAAATAACTTCCACACAACACAATCACTTGACCTGGTCCCAAACTACGATACCGTGTGCTATAAAAAAACACAATATCCAGTATAAAAGCCACTTTATTTGTCCTCGGGGAAACGCTCCGTTGCTAGCGTCAGCTATGATATCCTTAGCAAAATTTCCTCAAACTCTTATGACGACTGTTGCGTATTTCGTCAAGAAGTCGAAGGCCCGTCTTATTACCTATTATTTAAGAGACCCATCCGATCTTGGTAGTCCCGAACCGACTGCGATCCAACAGCGCCGCCAGGACCACGCAGATCCCCATGGATTCATATGCGGAGCCTTCCGATGTAGGTAGGCAGCGCGACAAGGTCGCCAGGCTACAATGAAGGGACGCGGCAGTCGGATCGCGATTGCCAAGTACGCAAGGCTACCTTTTGATAAAGGTGATATTAATTATACTCACTTTTTCATCCAGCTCTATTAGCATTTCGGGCTTGTACTGGTTCAGGTTATACTCGTCGAATTTTGCAGAGTACACTGGGTAATGCGGTAAGAACGGCGGCGACGCTCTGGTATGCAACCGATTCACACAGGCGCTGTTTCTGCAGGCTGTTGTTACAAAGGGGGCCTGAAAATTAGGTCGTCGTCAAAGTCAAGGGTCTTGTATTATGAAGCAACAATTAGTAACAAACCTACAATTGTCAGTCAATTATGCCCATCCGACCAATCAGGAAGATACAAGTAGGTGTCTCCACCTACGACTGCATTGTACGTATCATCGTTCATGTTAAACACTACACTCTCCTGTGGGTAGTTTACCATGAAAAGCCAGATTGCTGCCAAGAAAGAAATTACTAAGAATTTAACGTCATATTTTCTATGCACTGTACCAATCTGCACTTTTATCACGGGCACTAAGTACCTACCATGAATTCACGGAAAACTTCAGCTCACTAAGTATTGAGCAATAGTGAAAAAGCATTTCTTTCTCCGGGAAGTCTTTTCAATATCCTGTTTAAAAATATTATCATCACGGAAAAACTACAAAAAATGCTTACATATGATTTCTCCTGGTTCGCAGGTATCTCTGGACTAAAAATTTTCTGCATTTTCGACAAATTTTCCTGGCTCGGTAGTGTCCTTGCCTCCGGTACCGGGAATTTCGCTACTTCGTTGATAGGAGACGGCGGCGGGGGCGCTGGAAACTTGTTCAGGATCTGCTTGAGCTTTTCGCTGGTCTTGAGGCACCCGCATCCTCGCCGGAACGTATCCTGTTCCACTTTCTTATGGCAACACCCGTGGCGGACTTGAGTATCCGCGGACTGGGCCTTGCCTTGCGTAGCTGAGGCGCTCATGGCTTTTTGACTGAATAGTTATCAATAAGATAGATCGATGTACCTACAGGGTGTAACGAAATCCCCATACACATCTGAAGATAGGGATTCTAATGGACAATACTAACAACTTTTATGATTCCGCATGATAAACGTTGGACAAAATCGCGAAAATAATATCAGACGTGATAAAAAACCTGTTAGGCACCTCTAATAACTTTAAAAAGGATTCTTTTCTAGTTTGAAGTTGATAGAGAAAGTTGTTTGTATCACCAAGTAGCGCACCTTTATCCCAATAGGATTTGGGGATTCACCACGCGGGTGAACGCGTTCTCTACTATAGTCGACAGCTCACCTTTGCAATGAAAATGCGAAGTTTGTGTGCTGTTCACTGTACAGGCCACGGGCGTATTATTTACGTGTGTACAGCAATTTAGACAGCAATACTATTCGATGATCGATGGAAAAATATAAACCCGAAGTTTTTCCCAAACAACTCACGACTGTTGTCACTCTGCCAGGCTCTGGGATATACAGTGCGAGAGAAATATTTCAAAGTGGCCGGTATGTGAGGTGAACGGAGAATTTGGTTATATTAAACACAAATAGATAACATACAAAAACAAAAATTGACAAACACATGTCACTCGAAAACGACGTGATTTTCTTAAGTGACAGTTTTTTATCATCGTCGGTAATTCCTGAGTTTGGGGTTAGAGTACCAAGGTCGTATAACGAATAATTGACTAATCACCGAATGAAACAGTTTTGGCACGGATTTAACACTCGAGGTTATATTTTATTTCATTCAGAAATGTGAAGTAAAAATAATTTGTACCTACAGAAGTTCGGTACAAATAATTTTAAGTTTTTAACTGAACCAAAAGTTACGGGGGACTGACAAGGCCCTGTTTCATAAAGCGAGAAATAGTTAACCATGTCTCACGATTGGTCCTTTAGGCGAAAGTGGCTAACGATTGTAGTAGGCATTTGGTGCTTTATGAAAGTGTTTCAATGTGCCATTCGTTATTCCCTCACTAACTATTCTATGAAAACAGCAAAAACACCATAGAATGCATCTTATTACTATCGCAAAACTTAGACGTTCTTAACTATACAGACGTTCTTACATTCTCTCAATAGCTGGCGAACGGACCATACACCTTCATTATCCGACAATAGGATTACAGATTTTATTTGGTCGCCGCGGAAGTTTTACTAGGGAGTTTTAAATTAGGGACTTGCCTTTATTAACTACCACCTATTCAAAAAGTGGATCCACACAATAGGCCTAGCTTCTTGGCAGCTATGCCGGTGACCGAGTGCGCCTGAGCACGTCCCACACCGTGTGAAAGCGTACCCGCTCCGTCATATTTCACACCTGTTAACCCCAACCTAATTCCTTCTGCAATGATTCGAATTACTTCCAATAAATTGGTCCGGTACCACAGCCAATGCGTTGAAATCTAACAAGCCGATTCTTAGTATTTTATTTCTATCTTGAACCTGTACCGTTATTGGCACGATGCTCCTGTCGAAATGCGAATTACAACAGGAAACTACAACAAGAAAGCGGTTCTGTACCAACTTCCATAAAAATAATATTACACCTTATTTGCATTTGAAGATGAAGTCACTCATGAGCTCAGTTTTTCAGGTAATGAAATTACTCCAGCTAGTCCACAATTTTGGTCACTCCTTAGTGAATTAAAAAGCCTTAGGTCGTCGACATCGGACGCGTAAAAAACTCTAAGTTTATTTTCCTGATTACCTCTAATGTCTGTATTAATAGATTGGTCGTTTGCTCCGCCACAACGTTCAGTGGATATGCAGGTATAGGAGTTTTGCCGAAATGTGAGCTTTGTATGAGAGGAGATTGAACTGTTTCCAAAACAATCCATCAGTGCAAAATCGCCTACAGCTCCCCTAAGGCAGGCAACTTCTTTTTGGAATTGGTCATCTTTATCGGAAGGGCAATCTGTCCAAAGCTCAGAACAAGAGTTACGAGTGTTGAACTTTTTAGCAGCGAATATTGTCAACTGTGTTACCCGGCTCTTCTTAGTGTTGACTATGCGATTGTAATACAATCAGCGGCAACCAGGACACCCCACGGTAGCTCTCAATGTGCACGTCATAAGGAAGTGTTTAACAAAATTTGGAGGTTGCATAGTCTGCTCCATGCCTCTTTCACACGTCGGTGATTACAAATTAGAATCCTCTTGATTCAGTGTATTGCATCGGCATGTCACATGCCCTTTGCTTCGCCTCCAGTGACAGTAGCACCCACAAACGTAATATTTCAACTCACTTTTCAACGGCAGATCTATGCAGCCAACGCTGCACAAAAGTAACAAACCACGCATTCGTCTGACACAGGACAAAGCTGGAGTGTTTTTATCACAGTTTTAATAGTATTTTAAGTAGAAGGCGAGGGCAGTGACATATACCGCGTAAGGCACACGCGGTTTGATCCCGTTCTGCTATTGTTGTGGCAGGCTCGAGAATATTAGATGTAGTAGACGTTTCCATTATAGGATGTCTTGTGTATCTTCATCCTGTCACCATAAAACGTGAAGAATCAATCGCGCGTCCATAGATTGCTCAGATGACGCTGATGAAGAGATCATCATCATAAGCAGCCTATATACGTCCCACTGTAGGGCACAGGCCTTCTCTCGGGGAGAGAGTATGGGCTTAATCCCCACGCTTTCCCACTGCGGATTGGCGATTTCAAGCGCTGAGGTATGTGAATACCTCAGAGACTCAGATTTCCTCATGATATTTTCCTTTACAGTTAGCGAGTGGTATTGCTACTATAACTTCACAAATGTAGGTACACAACTTAGAAAACAAAGTCATTGGTACATGCTCGCACTGGGAATCGAACCTGGGCAATTCTTGAACCTGGGTCTCTCGCTTCTGATTCCAATTTTCTACCCACTAGGCTACCACCGCTATCATTTCTATAACATTTGCGTAGAGATCATACTCGTGCTATAATAGCGACACAAGATATAGATACGAGGTTTGAATGTGTCTAGTAGCTAGTAAGTCCTGCGCAAGTAAGTAGCTAAATCTTTAGCAAATAGCAACCTTAAATCTATTATGAAATCCCTAGCTGCAACCAAGCAGCTCTTCATTTTTGCGGAGAATTTCGTCAAAAGGGCGTAGTTTAAGCCTGCGTCTCTGTTTACCTCTACAGGGACATCCTATACGGGCGTGGGACTATTTATTTAATCGATCAAAACGCGCTGTCTCCGCTATCTCAGCTCGCTGCACTCACCCATTGGGGCAAGCCGTGTCGGGGGAGCCTCGACAACGGAAACGGCCCGATTCGACGGTTAATGGTTTTGGGAGCGTGCGTGTTTTCGGCGGTGCCAAGTCGACTAATTCATATCGCCACGCTGAACAGTTAGCGGTAGCGGTAAACCACCGGATTTCTATAACATTTGCGTTGCGCACTTCTCGCTTGGAGCCAGCGTAGCTTTGACCGTGGGAAGGACCAAGGCTTGCCAATTCGACAGGAGCTGGTTTGTCACAGAATAGAGGCACGTGAAAGTTTCAGTTCGATCGTCATTATGATTTAAGGTGAATATTTTAAAATTTGAGAAGTATGTGTGGTGTTACTTTGAATGGCAAGATACGCAATAGATTGATTAGAGAACGTTGTGGACTGACAGACGATGTAGTGACTAGAATTGAGAAAGGAATGTTGCGTTGGATATATGAAGAAAGATTGACGAAAGAAGGACCCGTAAGGGACTTCCCAGGCGGCCATACTTCGACCAAATAGGGGATGTATTGGCAAAGGGCAAAGATAAAAAATATAAGATATATTTGTATGTAGTTATTCTTATAATGAAATAGCAGAATAGCTTAGTCTAATAGTATTAGAAATATTATGTCAAAACGTATTACTCTGTGATATCTAAGTTAAAACGTGTTTGCTTTATTGAAAACGAAAGGTTACTATGTATTTTGACAGTGGCAACACTGTCTTTAAAATGAATAGAGTAGGAAACTAAAGTTATAATAGGCAGAACCAATGGTGCTCTTTGCCTCGTGTCTACCGCCGCTCAGAGACCTGTTCAATCATAAATGTCGACTTCTATGTATTTTTTAACTAGGTATCTGTGTATTTTTTCTTCATGTTTTGTCGAAACAGTTAATATAAAATATCGAAAATATTAATTTAAAGCAAAACTAAAAAAAGCATATTTATAGTCAGTAAAATTTAAGTGAATTTGACTTTGTAAGCCCAAAATAGTATTTATATTGGTTTCCTTGCTAATGTAAATTATCCATTATGTGAATTACAGAAAATATCCCACTTCTGATGTTAGATTTAAAATGATGGGTATGGTTGTATTAGATTTACTGGTGTGATCTCTAAACTGTGTATGTATATCAGGATGGCGTTTTACTTTCTGCCAAGATTTTATTGAATATTTAACTACCTTTCATTCTGATTCTGTAATTTTTTTAGAGGAAATACAATGTATTTTATTTTAGGTTATGAAATTATAGATATCAAATGTATTTTCTTCTGGTTTCGTTTCTGTAACTCTGTATTTCTCGTAGCAAAAAAAGAATCAAAATTAGAGGTATTTAAATATTCAACATAACATCACACCAGTAAATCTACTACAACCATACCCATCATTTTAAATCTAACACAATGCAACGACTAATGAATGTTGATGAAGCGAAAGAGTTCTGTCAGATCCGTGGCAACTGGCAAACCCTTGTTTCTACCTATCCCTTTGGAATACTGGCGTGAGTTTTCGTAATGTATTTTAGAAAAAAACAACGGAATATGTATGTATTATCATCAATTCATCTATGATCGGTTACTACACCGGATATACAGGTTATTTGCGGAAAGAGGGACAAAAACTCATCAAGAGAAACAAAAAAAAATCGTGCGACCAACTCTGATACCGCAAACATTAAATCTACTCGTACTGTCTCATTAACGGTCGCTATGGGAAGTAATAACTAAGTAGAATAGAAAAGAGCAGAGCAGAGCTGAGCAGAGCAGAGCAGGGCAGGATAGAGTAGAGCAGAGCAGAGCAGAGCAGAACAGGGCAGGGCAGGGCACGGCAGAGCAGAGCAGAGTAGAATAGAATACAAAAAAGTGTATACATATCCTAAGAAGAAGTAAATATCCATATCATACAATGTAATTAGTGCAATAAAGAATTAAAATAAATAAATATCCTGTGATATTTATTTCGCGATTTCTGAGCCGGTCTCATAATAAAAGTTGTTTTTATTTATGTGCAGAATAATCCCCTGAAGTCCTCATAGACCTATCTACAACACCCCCTACAAACTAGACAATCTGACCGTGTCTTCGGAGCGGACCTACTATTTTCTACTGCTTCATTACAGTACCAATGGCATGTTACTTGTAGGTATTCTCATACGAAACCTTCATTGCCAAGTTTCCTTGGAAGGCGAGTGGTAAGTACAGCTATTTATGACAATATATCCACGGTTGTGTCAAGTTACGAGGACCATAAAAGAGAAACAAATTCAGCAAGTCATAAGGATAAATAAGCGTAGGTAACAGAAAATTAAAGCGAAATACGTATCGCACAAATCATAGGAAATTTAATGAGCCACATCCGCAAACCAGATACGAACTAGGTTAAGACCTACGATCAGTGTTTCGATGGACAACATTAGCTATTTCATCCAACACTGGAGCCCTTTCCACTATGATTGACTTGTATATGGGACTTGTAAACCGCTTTCTGCAAAAACTATTATGTACAAGAGGATATGATTTTTTTTTCTTTGGTAGCGCTATTAAATCTCTTGGTTCCACATGAGTTCCACTTACGCCATCAATCTCCAATACAATCAAGTCTCACAATCAAGTAAATTGTGATTTTATTTGTGAGGAGTTACGACCAATTTTTAGGAGTTACGATATGTTTAACTAGCATTGCTGGTTATGGAGAAGTTGATAAATTATGAAAGTGCGTAAGTGGTTGGGAAGAACCGAGACTGGTCTGAAATTTGTGGGATCATGTACAAAAGTATTCGTTGGGATCATGTAAGATTCGATCCTCGATTCTGTTAGTACATTATTAGTACAATCACAGAGACACGGTCGGGTCAAGTGACGTGTTTTATCATACCATTGCCACCTAGAGAAGTTTTGATAAGTTTACGCGCGTACACGTATGAAATCTTCGCGCGACTTGAAGCGGTAATAAAATTAAATCAGCGCGTTCATGCGGTTCTCATTGTTCTACAATGCATTAACAGATAATCGCGTGTATGAGACATGAGTACACGACGACGAAGATATAAAATCAGCACACCCCCAGCCCCTGAATGCCCCCCAGAGCGTAGGGCTGGCCACCTGTCGTGTGTCGCGAATCGCACGGTCGTTCACTCGCCGCGACAATGCGACTAATGACGTCGTCGCTTCTGTGGAAGCCCGCCTCGGCTGTATCATATTGAAAACTATTGTAGAGGAATGCGCAAGGAAGTAATATAAGCTGGAAACATACTAATGGTAATATCTTATTGCCAGTGTTGCCAGATGGGGGATTTTCCCTCCAAATTCGGAGGTATTTTTTGGCTTAGGGGAGAATTTTGGAGGGAGAAGTTCTTCGGGAGGTATTTTGGAGGGAAAAAAATGGAGTGCGGGGTTTTTTGGAGGATAATCTGTAAGAGTTTTCATATAATTTTAATGGTTACCTCATCATACACATTTGTCCTATATAGCATTCATTCATACAAATTACAATCTACTTTTCGCTGATTTAGAAAATGGCAGCGACAAAATCGGATTTTGTCAGTGCCATTTTCCAATGCAGTTATTGAGAGCCTTTTCTCAAGTAAATGTAGTTTGTCAATTGAAACTGTAGAGGCAATTTTTAGAACTCGTTACTCAATGCTTAAAGGATGTAGGTGTGTTTTGTTCCGTCTCCACAAAATAAATGTTACCTTGAGGTTTAATTCAGAAAAAATTACGGAATTGAAAGCGACATGCTCGAAGATGTAGAAGCTAGGTGGAATATTATCTTTTTCTTTAGAGAGAATTTTTTTTAATAAATATACCTACTAAACAATTTTTCTGTTTTTATTCTTTAAATTAAAAAAAGCTTTGTGGAGGATTTTCTTTTGAAAATGGCTATTTTCGGGGATATTTTGTTCAGATTGGGGGGAAATTCAAAGGGCGATCTGGCAGCACTGGCTTAAACTTTAATAGCTCTCCCATAAAATACAACTACATATTATCCTGTATAAATTTATTGGCTTGATAGTATTTCAAAAACTGTTTGTTTACGGGGCCTGAAGAAAGCTGATTGAAATAAAATATAATAATTTTATTATTGTATGCTTATTCTATGTTCTACTTATTTTTTGTGTGTTCCAAGTATGTACCTAAGTATTTATATCTTCCAAAATAAATTTATTTTACTCATCATCATCATCATCATCATCAACCCATTATGTCCCCACCGAGGAGCACGGGTCTACTCCAATCTATCAATTATACAGAGGGCTGCCAAAGACTTAAAACCTCTTATTGGTCATATATGACTAACAAATCACTGCATTATATTTATTGGGCATTCTATTCCACCTAAAATTATTGACATGCGAAGTGTTTGAGCCTAACCGCGCTGCCGTCAGGCAAATTAACACAACACAAGAAAGAAAATTAACAAGACACATGTGGCGAGCACATGCACGCTCTGCACGCGCACTATAAACTCCAACATTCCTGCATCGCGCAAGCAAAATGTTTCACATGACATACCATAAATATAACGTCCGACGAACATCAGTCGGACCGGCCGTCCCCAGGCATACGATCTGCCTGGCGGGAAATTTCCCTTTATAGTGGAAGAGCACGGTCACCCGCTCTTCCCTATACACATATATACAAAGAGAACACAAGTTGATGATGAATCTTTCAAAAGAGTGTTGCATTTGTGGAATCTCTTCTCCGAAATAGTTGGACGGTTGTTTGATGTAACATTATCACTGAATTAAATTATATAAATTGAGATGAGTTTCGACTTATGACATCCGCCACCGTCCCGGTTCTATGGCGATACAGACAATTTTCCTCAGATGGAATCCTGGAGGTAGCTCAAATAGATCAGCCCTTCTATCATGTAACTGTACTCTCTATCGAGTTAACCTGTTCGACGATTCCAAAGTGTCAAAATATCTTATGTAGCAGCGCGCCAGGTCCGCAAATGTGAGGACGTGGGACGAGGGCGCGGAAAAGACGCCACGCCTTGTATAGAGTGCGCGTCCTGGCCCCGTCTTATCTGTGTGGGCTACGTCCTATCGCTTCAGTACATTTTTATGAAAGTGAATTGGAAGGACACCGCGATTCGGGTCGATAAAGGTCCCATGACCTTTCCTGTTCACAGGAACAAATGATTTTGGATCCATCCGGATGGATTATTTGTGATAAATTATTATTTTAGGTTTCAGATGCCCTTAACTTCTTAAATTGCATGACTCTTCCGGGGATGTCGGAGTCAACGAAATTCTGGATTTCCGTCAAAACTTATATTTTCCACATCAGATTCGGTCGATCTGGGGCGCTACTACGTAAGTCCTCGACTCTATAGGGTTGTCTGATTTACATAAGCAGCCTATATACGTCCCACTGTAGGGCACAGGCCTTCTCTCAGGGAGAGAGTGTGGGCTTAATCACCACGCGTGCCTACCGCGGATTGGCGATTTCAAGCGCTGAGGTATATGAATAGCTCCGACACTCTGGTTTCCTCACGATGTTTTCCTTCACCGTTAGCGAGTGGTATCACTACTATAACTTCACAAATGTACGTAACTTAGAAAACCAAGACAGGTATCTCGATGCCCCCACTGGGGATCGAACCTGGGTCTCTCGCTTTCGAGTCCTATGTTCTACCCACTAGGCTACCATCGCTGATTTGTCTGATTTAACCTACATATTTTGACACTATGGAGTCGTCAAAATGGTTAACCCGATGTAGTGGCCAGTTACGTGATAGAAGGGCTGATCTATTTGAGCTACCTTCAAGATTCCAGCTGAAGAAAATTGTCTGTATTGCTATAAAACAGGGACGGCGGCGGATGTTATAAGTCGAAACAATTCTTTCTCATCTCAATTCTTTTTTATTTTATTCAGTGATAATGTTATATCAAATAGCCAACCACAGAGAAAATAATCACTGGTCCAACTACCGATTTCGGACAAGAGATTCCACAAATGAAAAACTCCTTTGAAGGATTCAATATCAATTCTATTGACAAAAATGCCGGTTTAACACTGCTAGTTAGTAGCCACCTGCCTATTTGTCTTTAGCCTTGAAATTAAATCACCAGATTAACACAACCTATTAAAATTGCGAAAATCCTAACAACTAGTTTAAAACAAATATCAGTCCGATTACAACAATCGGGATAACTATCTAACCAGGCCAGATAATGCCGGAGAACATACAATAAAACTACTTGTTAATTGAATGTAAATCATCCAAGGTGAAATGTTAAGAGATACACGAAATTTTAAGGCAGAGGGGGAACAATAGATGCCTTGCTGGTGAAGGCCATGGATTGAGACACAAACTTACTAGAGCAGATGGTCAGAGTGCACTTGGTTGAAATTATCTTTAAATAGCTCATGTTATGATCAAACCAAGATAAAAAGTACCCGAACCCGGCGTGCGTGCATGCAACAATTAAAGAATGCTGATGCAATGAAAGAGGTTTGTCAGGATAGTGGCAAGTGGCCAACCCTGGCTCTGCCTACCCCTCCCGGATACAGGCGTGAGTTTATGTAATGTATAATCAAACTATAGCCATACATAGGGGTATTCCAGCCCTCGCGCCCGTACGTTTACCGTTACTTACAAGCCTGGGGTAGTGCCAAACGAGTCAAGGAACAGACCAAGCAAAAGCCAGAAATAAAACCCAATTACGCGAAATAACATGAATGACATAGTTTAAAAAAAGTTCAGCAGTATTTTTTCACGCAATAATCTAACTACTCATATCTTCCAGGACACCAAATATACTTATCTATATGCCGAGAAATTAATAAAAAAAATTGAGTCATTGGCCACAAAATTACGTAACTTTCAGAGTTTGCATCTCAGAACATAGCTTCTCTTGTTTGGGACCCCGATGTTTTGAATAAATTACTGAATGAAATTTGAAATTAGAGAATATTGAAAATTTCTGCCTAGTTTCTCGGGAATAAATACAGTAATATGCAATAACAAAGAGTGTCCTTTTTGTCGCATTTCAATATGTACTAAGCCGTTGATTTTCCAGGCATGGTTCCTTTGAAAAATGTTTATAATTACGCAGAGAATCCGTGTGTTTTGGGAAGAGCGAAGTAAATTAATAACCGATACGCTTCTGTTGCTACAATTATTTTTGTTTTCCAAGCTCACGACAATAGATCCGCTGTTATTTTGGAAAAGCGAAGGTCGGTCGCTAGTTTCCATTTGCGATGAATATAATCTTCCTACTTAAAGTTAAGAGAAGCAATTTCACGCCCGGATAGGGACCCCTTTTCAGATATAGTAGTTACAAAACTTTTAACCCTTGAAATCGATTTGGGGCCGGTTTCTGAATTGAGAATTTCACTAAGTAAATACTTAAGTAACGTTCTGTCACGCCCTTTTCTGTGAAATTCGAAGAGACAGCACTACAGTTAACTATTTACTTAGCGAAACTCTTAATTCAGAAACTGGCCCTCGTTCTCTTGCTTTTGAGACCGATCCAAAATTGTAATTGAATATGACACGAGGATGACGGAAAAAGACGTTTCACTTAGTGGAATGTAAAAACAACATAGAAAAGTCTACAACAATAAGCACAGATTTTATAAGTAATGTTAATACAAATTGTTGGCAATTGAATCGTGTGATTTTAAAACGACACATGTCCTTTCATTACAACTTTGCAGGAAATAGAAAAAACTGTTTTATTCAAATACTAATATCTACAACAGCAATATTTTGGCATATTATATTGATTTCTGTATGAATAAACTACATTTTTTTTTCTAATGTACCTAAATCAATACGTAGGTGTAAATAATTTAATAAAAAAAAATGGGCAAGTGTTATTTTAAAAACACATGTGACTTGTGTTGTTTTAAAATCACACGATTAAATTATAGCCTGCTGTCCCGCAAGGCTCCGAATCAGGGTGACGGCGCAATACCTGAGCCCATAAAAAACAGTAGTTGGGACAAAAGTGATAATTTTGGGCAACCCCTTAATTTTACTCAATCTACTTGAAATTTGGCATATAATTATATTATACTCGTACGTATCTTTAACACCATTGAAACTCGGTGCAGAAGTCTGCAAATACATTTTAATTTTTGCTCATGCAAATAAACGAATACGAATTAAGCATAATACAAAATTAACATGTTTACATTGACTCTACATAGTCGGATGATTGGGAAGCAAAAATGTCTATTTGTTATGACTGGTATGACAAATAGGGAAATAAACCCATTTGAACGAACAATCAAATTATCGATCAGACGAATGGCATCCAGGGGTCTGTTTCATACAGTACAATTCATAGTTTATTATGACAATTCGGTTTACATTGCGAAGTTGTCTCCCTACATGTTTATCTGTGTGTTGTTCGACTTCGCAACTTGCATCGAATTGTCATAGTAAACCATGAATTGTGGTTCCATGAAACAGGCTCCAGATTATTAAGGACAAGTAAAGTGAAAAAGTAACTAAGTATCTTAAATATTTAGTATTTTATTATAATAAAATAAACACATACAAGTTTATGCTGCTGAAGCGGTAATCTCTGTTTCAGAGAAAGCTTTTACACGTTTTCTCTCTGTAAGAATAAATATTGGGCCAATTCAATAAAGCTGATATCTAGGGTTTATTGCATCGGACTTAATAATAATAATAATAATTACAGTTAATAATAAATAAATAATTAAATTCGTCAAAAATGAGACCAAATTAAATCACAATTGTATTGGATTAAAAAATAAATAAATATTTACACTAAGTATATATTAACAAAATTACTTGTGTATATTATGACTTCTTAATTAAATGTCGGGCACATACAATATAATAACACATACAATGCACATACGAAACAAAAAGTATTGTTCAAAATAAATCAAAGAACGATCTTAGCCCCATATAACATCTATTGGGGTAATAAGTACACACTCATAAGCTCATAAGCTCATAAGCAGCCTATATACGTGCCACTGTAGGGCACAGGCCTTCTCTCTTGGGCTTAATCACCACGCGTGCCCAGGTATTTTCAAGCGCTGAAGTATGTGAATAGCTCAGACACCCAGGTTTCCTCACGATGTGTTCCTTCACCGTTAGTGAGTGGTAATGCTACTATAACTTCACAAATGTACCTCATAACTTAGAAAACAAAGCAAGTACACACTATATCACGACTTTTACTATTAACATAATTCAGTTTTTTCGTGTAACATTCACGAATTTACGTGATTTATTGCATTATTTTGCCTGTAATAGGTGGTTGGGAACATCACACAATGGAATATAAGCAAGCCACAGACGACCACTAACCACAAACGAATTAATCATAAATTGTGCTCGATCCTATAATAAACAGTAGACACGAATTGGCAAAGATACGCGCTAACATTTGATTAACCTACCTAAGTATAGACCAGTCATACTTTTTAGAAAATGTAATAAGGTGTAAATATTATATGTACTAATAAATTGAGAACTGGAAACTTTTTTTTTATTAAAAGCAACCAAAAGTACAAAAACACAAATTACAATCAGTTTACTTAACCTATACTGAAATTTCTAAAAAGTAAGACTGTACAGCCCAATAAGTTAACATTTTTAAAAAATATATCTTTTCGTGTGTTTTTTGAAATTATTGACTTTTTGGAGGAAATGAAAAATATTCCTCAATTTTATCTATGGGTACAATACTGGCAAAGAAAACACACACAGACCCTCTGGTGGCTCATTCTCTCAGGCCCGCTTGCACCACTTTCTTAAATGGGGATTAACTCCTGAACTGCCCTCGCGGAATGGAACGTATAGGTGGCACATACTAAGTTGGACACAGATCTGTGTCCCGGCAGACGAGTGGTTAAGGCTGCTGTTACGTCAAGCACGCGGTCTCGCTCACACAATCTAACATTTTTTGTGATTTTAATGAAATTAGTATGCTTTTAAAAATCCTGGTCTGAGGGTTTGATAGATAATGATAGAAATTACGGGCACTTGAATACATTTTGTTTTCCTGTACTTAGTTATTGATAAAGCAAATTTGTTTAAAATTAGTAATTTTAGAATCAATTTTCTCAATCTTAAACTAGGTACAGAATAAGAATAATTTATTGAATGCCTGTAATTTTATTATCTATCAAACCCTCAGACCACATGTACTTTTAATAAATTTTATTAAAAGTACACAAATGTTTTCTACAAACAAAAAATAATTAAATTGTGTGAGCGAGACAGCTTGCCAGGCGTTACAGCAGCCTTAAGTAGCATTCGACTCAAATTCTCCATTTAAATGGCTTTTTAAATGACATTTAAGAAATACATAGTGCAATTCGGCCTAAAGATAAACGTAAACAAAATCAGTGAAAATCCACTGAGTTTGACTTTTTTTTTATTCCATTGACGCGAAATCTTTAATTTAAAGCGGCAATGGAGCAATACCATTGATTTTTTTTTTTGCGTTTTTGTACTAACAGAATCCAGGGTTTATAAAAGACAAAACTCCTGCGAAAAGTTTGATTTTTAGGTAGATCCAAATTGTATTATAATAAGTATATATTTTTTGTAGGAAACATTACGTTATTTTAGCTGAATTATAAATTTTGTTGTACATTGTGTAGGCAGAGGCGTGATATATAAGTGATACAATATCTGTTATATTTTGATAAGTAATTCTAAAATATTCTTTTGATTTTCATCGACGGCATCAACTTGGACTGCAAACATTATTTTTATGTAGAACTGAAAACGTTTATAAGCTATTGCGGGCACGAACCGAATTGTGCCAAATCAAATCTGATCTGACCAATTTAGAATCTTTAGAATTAACAAGACTTCGTTTATTCACTCAATGTTGCGCTGGGATTTGAAGTTTTGACACAACTCGATATCACCACTACGTTATAGACGACACATATGTAAAATTAACATCTTTGGTGTAACCTCTACATTTGGATGGATCTAACATCTATACTGATCACTACGCACATAGTAACTATCAGTAGTTGTGTATCACTCAGGTACACCAAGATAATAAATGTCTATACAATCTCTTGCACAAATATCACATATTTTGAAGCATCTCAGTTATCCGTGGTAATACTCATTTGTATGATGACTACACTAGACGATACAATTTTAATTTATGGCAGCCTTGATTCTGATATACGACACCAAACTATCCTATTGTTTATCAAATACTACCTTTAGCAACGCATTCTCTGACACAAAAAGCTAATAATTTGAATGAATCAACATTCTAGGGTAATTACTAATCCTTCACTTTGGTGCATTGCAATCTCACTCCTTAATAAACAATGTAAATTCAAAAAATGCATAGCATTAAATATATACCTATATTGAACTAGCCACTTAGCAGCTGCATGAAAGCAACTAGTAGATACTAGCCTACAACGAAAATTACTACACATAGTACACCAATGGAATGTTACAAATAAAACGGATCTGCCACTAACTACCATGTGATTATACATCAGTCTCCGTCTTGCTGCTCGTGCGGCGACTTCGGCCTACTGACTCGGGATTGGCCCATTGCGGGCCACTGAGCAAGAACTTCTTTACATTATACTCCATCCTTGCCAACTCCTCTGCTGTTATCTCTCTGTCTCCATTCTTCAGCGCTTCGCTCAAATTCTTACCGATAGTATCAAAGACATCTTTCGACGCTTGCGTGTTGTTGGTTCTTGTGTCTGGTTCATCCCCTTCTATTGGAAACTCAGTTTCCTTTGCGACATTGTTCACGGCATGAACCTTTGTGCTATTATTTGTCATAGATTGATTGGACCTTTGCGCTTCCTGGTTGCCATGCACCCAGTTTTTGTGTTCATCTCTCGTATAGGATTTGGAATATTTGCTGACGGGATGCGGCATGTTCAATGCGAGTTCGTTCAACGTGTCGGTGAGCCTGTTGATCCGGCTTTCTCGTCTTGCCAGCTTTGTGCTAAACGAGACATCCTCCTCCAAAGGATCGTTCAAGTTGTTTTGCTGTTCGAGGTTTTGTTCCACCCATTCTGCGACTCTCAGCAACTGTTGTTTTTGTAAAATAGCTGCACTGTCGTCGCTGGACAAAGAACTTGTGCTCTGTTCATTTGTAAACACTTTCTTGCTCTCGTTTACTTTTAAATGCGTTTGAGTTAAGTTTGGATAAACGTTCACAATAGTGGAGAGATTCTTTGGTGGCGGCGCTTCCTTTTTCACCATTTTCGGCAGTTCGCCTTGAGGGGGCAAGTCCTTTGAGATTTTAGTGTTTTCTAGGGAATGCAAATTAGACATTTCAATCATCCTTAGAGGCCGAACGTACTGACTAGATAGTTTATTCTGCTCGTACCGATCGAAGTTAAATATTTTCACTTCGTGATTGTCGTTGGGCGTGAAAAGGTCGGTTTTGTTTGCAACAATGTTGCCTTGATCATCATTGGTTTTTATGTCCATATCATTAGTAGTTACTGGATTGAGACCATTTAGTAAATTATCTACTTGAGATGTGTTTGTTTGGCCAGTTATACTGTGCCCTGGATTGTTATTTTGCTCAGATTCGTTCGAGAAGTTGTGTGTTTTTAACGGTTGTAAAGGGGATGACGAGACGTTCATTAGAACGGGATTTATGGAACTAGTCTTTGAAGCTGCACTGGTTTCCCTATTATTATTGTCGACATGGACATCAATGAGAGTACTTTCGACCACAACATTGTCTTGTTTCGAGCCACTTTCAGAGTTCAGATCTTTCTTAGCTAAGTTTACAAAATTATCAACTCCTTCGACTTCCTTGAAAATACTGTTTTCATTACATTTGCTTTGGCGTCTGTACAGAACGGGAGGCACGTCAGGTTGTGCGTTGTCCAGAAGTATATTCTTGGAACCCGGGTGTATACGCAGCGAACAAAACCTAGGTCCTGGTCCTACTTGTGTGTTCGATTTGTGCGTGCTTGTCGTGGACTTGGCTACGGAGGAAGTCCTACTTATGGCCCCCATTGAACTTAGCGAGTTCTTTCTGACACTCATGTTTTCTATCATTTGGTTTTCTGCTACAGCTTTGGTTTCTTTCAAAGGGTGCGATAAATCCTTCATAAATGCTTCTTCGTTACTGAGGCTAGTGGTGCTTTTCTTACTCGAAATTGGTGTCTTTGTCCGATCACAAAGCTTGTGGTGAACGGCTGGCTCCATACTCATCACATTACTCTTTCTTATTTGTTTAATTTCTTCGCCAATTTTGGAAATCTCCTTCGGAACACTAAGGTCATACTTCAAGTTATCATCCACTTTGACTTCATTGAGAGATTCGGCATGTGTTTTTGATTCAATTTCCGCTTCTTTTTCTAACGTATTTCGAGCACTATCATCCACGTCACTCGCAGGCTGCGGAATTATGTACATAGGGCCCGGCAGAGCGTGCGGAGCGCTCTTTTCGTTAATCAACTTAACCCCATGGGGAGACACACTCCGGACACTCAAACCCGACTTCGCCGAGTTTAAATCTGTATTGCAATTTAGGCAGAGAGAATTCTTCATTTCTCCTGTGAGTGTCGTCTGCGTGGCGACGGAATAATAACTTTCATTATAGCAGAACGGCTGCGATTGCAAGTTGGAACAGCTGCATGTGTCGCAGTGTTTTGTCACAGTATCCTGAATGCTGTCTTCAAGGATCTTGGACATGAGTGAAGCAGAGATGTTGAACTCGTACTCACTTGAGTCGAAGGTCTCCAGGTCGTTGCCGTTCTTGGAATGGGAAGAACCGGACGGCTTCGACTTCGACATGACGTACTGGGAGACCCGCGCCTGCGTGTCCACGGAAAGCTAGAATAAGAAAGAGGAGAATAAAACATCTTACAAATGCTCTGTCTGTGTGTCTTTAGATGCGTGAATGAGGAAAGAGAAAGATGGTGCCTTGTAGCTGCAAATACTGAGCCTGAGGCCTTTTTACAACAGCATGGAAATAGCCCAAGCCATGTAAGCTTTTTAATGTATTTTGTTATCTGGTGTGTACAATAAAAAGTTCTAATCTAATCCGAAGTAAGTTTTGGTAACAAAAATTAAAAACTCCCACCATATGTTTCTAAATCATGGTTAGAATGTTAAAATATAAAATTAAATTACGGTGACCGAATTCAAAATCGCTATGACCCACGAGTTAGTCTATGGCGCCGATTATTTACCTTTAATGACTAATATTTTAAGTTGAAAACTCTGTTAATTAAGTTAAAACGTGTTTTGAAAAGAATAAATGTGGAGTTTCTTTGTTAGCTTCTTCTCCACATAATCCATTAATTGTGAAACTAACAACTTTGACGTTCATTAAGTAAACATTCTGTTTTTACAATGAATAAAAATATTTGAATTGAATTGAATTGAATTGAATAAAGGAAGGATGGCGAGATCTTGGTGGAATGAAATAATTTTTATACTCACATTGTCTAGTTTGTGGGAGACAAAGTTATCAGGCTTGCACTGCAGCAGCTGGATTGCCAAGTTCATATCATTCTTGTACCTCTCCTGGAACCAAATTTGTATGTAAAGTTATTTAGCTGGCTGGTTCAAAGCAAAAATAACCTATTCTGTAAGGTCAGCCAGAATTTCCAACATATCAGCGAGAGCCGAGCCGTCAAGCCGTGACAAATGTGATCCAATGTGACGTAAATCGGATTTTCAACACACCTGCTCGTAAAGTAGGTCTTATTACAGCGTATTTACACTGATAATGCAGAATATTACCCATGCCGTGCCTTTTACATTACATTATCGCACTAGTGCCTTTTCATTACATATCTTTTTAAATATTAGCAAGAAGTATTAATGTTTCGAAACCAGCTAAGTAGTTATTTGCGTAAATATAAAATTAAATTCAAAATGTGATAAATAATTAAAGAATTTCATGAAACTGCTTGTTTTAGCATTTTTAAGCAAACACTACAATAATTAATGTAAACCTAATAATTAACATAAAATTTATGAATAGGTTAGCAACCTCATTATATCTAGATGGCCATGCATTGCAGCCATCTTTGATGGATGCGCGCGCACAAGAATACTGTTTTGAATTTTACCGCCATACATAACACGAATCACGCACGAAAAATACGCCATCTTTTAAATGGGTTTCTGTTTGTTAAGTTTATTCAGTAGGGTGGAGTCTCCTAGTATCGGCCTCCTCCTAATATCGGCCTTTTCGAAAAAATGGAACATAACTATAAAAAGAGCCCTAAAATCATAATAGTTTTTATGCAAAAAGCGACTCTATATCCATACGCATAACCTCCCATATTTTGGTGTGGGTGCCTCAACATTTGAACGTTCAGTTGGCAATAGAGCACGCGCAGGTACGGACGTGCGTCGTTTAGTGGCATTGCTGAGTCAAATCCCTGAGTCGACGCATTGCGTTGGTAAGTATTTGAATGGAATTAAACATCTTTATGGTATTTTTATTTTATTTGTTCTTGAGGACAGACAGACAAAGTACCGTTTAGATAGTATGTTTTTACATTTATTTAATTTTTTTATGAAATAATCGCAGGGTCGAGATTAGGGATCTGTATTATTGATAAATCTTAATATCGGCCGGGTGGCCGATATTGGGGAAATGCATGAAAACGTTAAACAACATGTTAAGCTATTTTATACGTTAGCAGTAACATTAATAAGGTTAAAAATGAAACAACAGCTCAGTTTGATTACTAGATCCTAACATCGGCCGCCTAAAATCGATTTTTATCAGCTACGGCCGATATAAAGGGAATCGATGCGTAATAACGGCCACTTTAATATTGGATACCTTCCTACTACTCTCGACAATAAACAGGGACGTGGTACAAAATACAAAAATAGGTAGGTACTTAGGTATTTTATTTTTTGTCAACAGGTAGGTATGCCAAAATCATGCCAGCCCAATCAAAACTCGCAAAGGATCAAAAAAAAGAAAAACGTTTGCAATACGACCGTAGCAGAATAAGAGATGCAGTAAATGCCGTCACAAATCAAAATATGAGCATCAGAGAAGCATCTCGACTATACGACATTCCGAGGACCACTTTACAAGACAGACTTCATGGAAGAATAGACACAGATTGCACAGTTGGTAGAGATACCGTATTAAACCAAAATGAAGAAGAAGAAATTGTTCAATGGTTGATACGGATGGCTATCTGCGGTTTTCCCAGAACACGGAGTAACGTGATAAATACCGTTAAAAATACTATCAAAGAAGATAACAGGCCCAATCCGTTTAAAAATGGAAAACCAGGCAAAAAGTGGTATTCCTTGTTTTTAAAAAGGCACCCAATTCTTAATGAAAGGGCTCCAGAAGCTATTACACTGGCCAGGGCTGTAGTTACGGAAGAATATATCCGAAAGTGGTTTAAAGACCTACAAGAACACTTAAAATCAATCGGACATGAAGACATATTACAAGATCCACGGAGAATATTTAACGGGGATGAGACGAGCTTTAGTATTTGCCCGAGGACAGGGAAAGTAATAGGGCCCAAGGGATGGAAGAACATTTATGAAGTTGCAAAGGGCAGTGAAAAAGAAACAATAACTGTTTTGCTAGTCATATCTGCAGCAGGAGAATATTTGCCCCCCATGGTTGTTTTTCCTTACATCCGTAGACCACCAAAAGAAATCGTTAATAGCACACCATCCTCCTGGTTTATTGGCTTATCGGATAGTGGGTGGATGAGAAGTGGTATATTTTATGAATATGTTGCAAATGGCTTTAATGATTGGGTGTCTTCGAACAACATCCCCAAGCCAATTCTTTTTCTGGTTGATGGACACAAGTCGCATCTAACCCAATATTTGAGCAAATTTTGCGATGAAAATGGCATAATTTTGTATGCATTGCCCCCGAACACTACTCACATTATGCAGCCGGCCGATGTTAGTGTTTTCAGGCCACTCAAACTTCAATGGCGAAAAACAGTTAAAAATTGGACAGACGATGGAGATAACTCACATAAAAAGTTGTCAAAAGTAACTTTCTGCCCCTTGCTGGAACAAACCTTGAAACAAATTACGACAGACACCATAATAAATGGCTTTCGAAAATGTGGTTTATACCCTTTCAATCCCGATGCAGTTGACTATACTAAATGTATAAAGAATATTCAGGAATCATTATTGCAACAAAATGAAGAGTGCACAAACAACGATGACACAGTATCTGAAAGTGACTTACAAACAACGTTCAAAGTGTTAAGAATCTACGAAAAAGAGCTTAAAGAATCAGGGATAGAATTAACTCGTATAGAAGAAACGATCGCAGGAAAGAGAGAAAGCCTAAACAGAAAAATCAACAGTTCTAGACTGAAACGAAAAATGGATAAGAGTTATGATGAAATCGAAAAAATGGAATTGACAATAAAAAAGGCTAAGATGACAAAAATCACAACGCACGAAGAGGAAGAGATTAATCTTATTGAAAACGACAGTTTGCGAGATACGCGTGAAGGCGTGTACTATGTATCGAATGATCAAGGTTTACTAGAATATACTGATTCCTGCATGTCACCTGTTAGAACATGCCGTTTAGAAGATTCAAACGACAGCCAGGCTTCAATTTCTATTTTAGAAAACACAGATGTGAAAACATTATCGAATGAAAACCAAAGTGTGATCGTAATACCTCTGACTGATGACATTCCGTTTGGTATGGAAACAAACCAAAACGATAAAAGGTCAAGTACTCCGGATATTCCAGCCCTAGAGATAACTATTACTGCTGAAATACATGGTAAGAACGATGATGTTCTTACACTGAATAAAATTTGTGAAGCTCGCGAGTCATATGAAGCAAAGACTGATCATACGAATCTGAATACGGAAATACCAATGATATCAATTAGCGCCATGAATAATATTGATATTGCATCGGACTTTGACTTTTCTCTACCGGCATCACCATTAGCCGAAATAAAATCTTCCCCAGCTTGCAGCCGTCCAAATTCTAAAACATCCACGCCAACTTCTAGGTATGTTGTATCGCCAGCTTTAAGAAAACATTTATATGCTCCAAAAGCACTGGATTTTCGCACCAAAACCAAGCCTAAAGAAGAAAAAATGCCGTTAGCTATTTCATCTGAAACCTGGAGGCAATATATCAAGGAGAAAGACGATAAAAAGGAAAATATTGTCAAACAACGCGAGGAAAGAAAAAAAAGAATTGAAGAGAATAAAGCGGAGAGAGAAAGAAAGAAACTGGAAAAGAGAATAAAAAAAATAAAGCAGCCAAAGAAAACAAAAGTAGTAAAGAAGAGATTATCAAAGGACAGCAATCGCGAAACTGACCTCACTGATTTACCTTCTCAAGACATAATTTTGGAAAAGGAGAAAACTCTTTGTGCTGGCTGTGAAGAAGAACTAACTAGTGATGTCGAAGAAGATGAAGACAAAAATATTGGATGCGACATATCGCACGCTTAATAGAATACTGACGAATTAGGGCATAGGTCAAAACTGAGTTAGCCATAGATGCACGCTTCTCCTACCGCCATCTATCGTCTCAGTTTATTATTTTAACAAAATTATGTCAACAAGCCACCATTTTAGTATATCTGTCTCTTTCACACTCATGTATTTTTTTCAATACCTTTGTCACAACACAGACTCATGACAGTTTGCGTCAGGCATCACAAGTGTGAACGTGTTATTGTTTAAGTGAACGGAGACCGAATCAGTGTTGAACCTATTTACTTCTAAAAGTAATGGTAAGTTTCATGATTTATTTTTGTTGTAATAGGACCGAATGGACATTAAGTCAGTTTACTAGCAAGTTTGATGTAAAATGTTCGGGATCATTGACGAATAAGTCTGTTTATTACAATAAAAATACACCTACTATGAGACCGACTAAGAGGTAGGTCAGTTTTCTTTTAAAAAGCTGTGTATTATTTTACTAAAATGTCGTTCCATTCCAACATCAGTCTGTTTACTAATAAAATTCATTGCAAAATATCAGACTCACTGATAGATCAGTCTTTATTTTACAAAAAAAAATTACGAAATAAAAACAAACTAATTGTAGATTTGTTATTTCATTGATAAGTCTCTATTCGTCTAAATATTAAGAATATTCAGTAACGTTCCTGTTTATAGAAAACTGCATTTTAGTTTCAGAATGTCGTCTTTGAGGTCTAAAAAGATATTGGACTTGGTCCAGGCTCAAGACCAAGCACGAGTGCAGAATGAAATCGAAGTTGTTAATTCATCTGAACAAATGGAACCGTTTGAACCGACTGAAAATTCTGCTGAGATTGGTGTGACGGTGAGAGTTGATAATTATTTAATTCATTTTGATAACCTACCTTGATAAGGAATTGAAGTATTATTTCGATATGCCTGCGAAAACTTAATGAAAGAAGTTGCGGTTACTTATACTATTAGATAGGTACCTAATTAAGTACCAACAAGTGCTTAGTTATATAATAAAAAAAACTTGTTTCAGGTTTTATCAGATGTAACAAATAAACCAGAAAATCTGCGTTACTCAAACGTGGATGAATATTTCTCAAAATTGGAATCTGTTTGCTCTATCGAGAATCAACCAAACTTTGAAAACAGTGACACAGACTTCAGTGATCAAGACCCAACATATACTCTTCCAAAGCAAAACAAACATAAGCCAGTCTATCCGTCACATCCGTCAAGGTTGTCTAGTTCAAGCAGTTCTTCAACTTCTTCTTGTTCTTCTTCAACTTCGGATTCTTCTTCCGATAGCTCCGATTCCGATCAAGAAGCTTGCAGTAAACAGCACAAAGAGCAAACAAATTTGAACCAAGGGCTGACAACAGATACATTTGGTGATAATCCAATGCAAGTAAACAATGATGAACCCTCAACATCAGAAGAATCAAGAATACAAGTAATGAGAGAAGTATCTACAGCAGGAGAGGGTACACGAGAAGAAATAGATAAAGACAAAAAAGGAAGAAAACGCAAAAGGAATGAAAAAGATTGGAAACAAAATAAGGCAAAAACTTTGAGAAATACAGGAAAAGAATATATAACCAAGAAAAACAAAATCGCTGGGCCTCGCAATGTTAAATCGCCATGTACAGACAAATGCAGAATCAAATGTTTTGAAAAGATAACTGCCGATCAAAGACAAGCCATTTTTGATGTCTTTTGGAACCTCGGTGAAACTCATCAGCAGAGATCGTTTATAATGTCTTGTATGACCGACATCAAACCGAGGTACAAGTACACAAATGCCGAGCACCCAAGGAAGTGCAACCAAGCATTCCATTTCTTAGTGGACGGTAAATCAATCAGAGTCTGTAAGATGTTCTTTATGAGAACATTGGACATATCTGATCGTGTTATACGCACAGTCAAATCCAAAATTGACGCTCATGGTGTACTGGTTAATGATCTGAGGGGCAAGCATTCTAATCATGCAAAAGTCGATGAAACAATCATATCGGATATGAAGAAATTCATTGAGGCAATACCGAGAATTGAATCCCACTACACGAGGCAAACTTCAACTCGCGAATATATAGATGGCGGCAAAACAATATCAGATATCTTCAAAGATTTTCAAGAGACACAAAACAAGAACAACAGACCATCCGGAAAATATTGCACTTTTTATAAAGTGTTTACACATGATTATAACATTTCTTTTTTCCAACCGAGGAAGGATCAATGTGACTTGTGTCTGCAGTATCTGAACTCATCGGCTGAGCAGAAAATATCAATTCAGGAATCTTATGATGCTCATTTGGAAGAAAAACTATTGAGCCGTCAAGAGAAATACGCAGATCGTTTAAAGATAGACGATAAATACAAAGTTCTTGTGTTTGACCTGCAAGCTGTTTTGCAATCTCCTAAAGGGGATACATCTGCCTTTTTCTATAAATCAAAATTAAACAGCTACAATTTTACAGTCGGCTTTTTAAACAAGAAAGTTGAAGGCCAGATTAAAGATGCGTATGACGATGTTCATTGCTTTTTTTGGAATGAAACTGATGCTAAAAGAGGCGCCAATGAAATTGGCTCATGTTTATTGAAGATATTTGAGAAGATTTCTTCTGAATCAGCAGACGATGGTGGCGTTCATTTAGTGCTGTATTCCGACAATTGCTGTGGGCAAAATAAAAATAAATTTATGGTGGCGCTTTACCTTTATGTGGTGACACACTTAAACATCGAATCCATAACCCACAAATTCCTTATCAAAGGGCACACGCAAAATGAAGGTGACAATATTCATAGCCTTATTGAAAAGGAGATCAAGAAAAATTTGAAATCTGGGCCAATATATTCCCCTCATCAATACGTCGCCATAATGAAGAATGCAAAAAAAACTGGGAAGAAATTTTGTGTGCACGAATTGACATTTGAGTCGTTTTTAGACGTAAAGAAACTTCAAGAAGACTGGGGCTCGAACTTTAATAAGAGTACTGATGGGCGTACTGTTGTATGGAATGATTTGAAGGTAATTAAGGTAGTCAAAAGTTCACCCTTTTCATTCTTCGTAAAGAATTCATACAAAGAAAAAGAGTATCAAGAAGTGTGCATCAGAAATAAACGCAAAAAGCTGGTCCCTTTGAGTGATCTGAAGCCAATCCCAGCATATACAGAAAAGCAAGATCTCGGCGAAAACAAGAAAAGAGACCTTAGAGAGTTGATTGCAAAACAATTAATTCCCAATTTTTACTCAGACTTTTATGCCTCGATTTTATAATTTTTTCGTCTTCAGGGATGCAAGGTAATGCAAAAAAGTATGCTACATATTATTATCTATTTTGAGACTGATTACCCAATAGGTATCACCTAAGTTACTATTTAGCCTAGTAAGCAAATCGTTGATCTCCAGAGTGTTGCAAGAAAATCCTATAGAACTGAAAGAAAGTCTTCTATAGATAGATAGCAAACTTCATCAATAAAATTATAGCTTTTCCACATCTAATATTTTATCAAGATGAAACCTTGTTGTTGGTTCCATAAAAGTGGTTTACTGAATTATCGTGACCTCCTTTTGGTTTTATAGGATCTTTTTGCAACACTCAGCTTGAAGAAATATAATAATAATTAAAGTTTTTACATTAATAAGTAAAAGCCATATTTACCTACGTAGTTTTGAAGTTGTATCTCACATTTGTTTTTTAATTAATCTTGAGTATTCATAAGCTGAAGTATATTTTTTGTTGTTCATTTGTGTTATGTTTGACTGATAAAGAGCAAAGCTCATACGTCATATTGGGTATTTAAAAAATTTAGTATAATATTTTAATAGGATATTGAACTCATCAATAAAAACAACTTTTACCGTAGGAGAAAACCTAAAAATATTTAAAATAATCACTTGTTCCGTAAAATTACTTGAAATTAGTATTACACTTTAATAGGAAACAGCTGTTTTTTTAAGATTTCAGTTTTGGTCCTATAATAACAGTTGTTTGTATTGATGAGTTCTCTTAAAATAATTTACACTATTTTTTTAAAGACTCTAAAAGTACCAGGTAGATTAGTATGTCAGCAATACCATTGTTGGATTACTTAGTTTAAGCAAAATTATGATAACTATACATACCAAAATGAGGCTAATCATTTATCTTATTTCTTACGAAGAGTTTCCTTTTGTGATGATTGTTTTGTTTTTGATAATTCTTGTATTCATGGTCCAAAAATTTGATTAAAGAGACTTAAATTGAAAATGTGTTTTCATATGTTATTCATATACAGACTAATTATTTAATGAGTTCATAACGAAATCTAACGGGTTCAAAGAAAACAGACTAATTTTTTAATGAGCTACTATCAGTTACAATAATTGGTTATGATTTTCAAAGAAAATGGGCTTAACTCAAAACGGCTTTTTATAATATTTAAAAAAAATACTTACACATAATTAAAAACAAAATAAACTACAAACAGGTATTATGTGGTTAATAGGCTTCTTGAAATAGTTGTAACATATTTTATACATCAGTAAATATTTATTTTATTTACAAATAAAGAGACAAGGTCGTGACTGCGTGATCGTTTTTCATGATTTCCCAAAAACTTGCTTTTTTGAGTTAGGCCTGTATTTTATTAAGCGTGCGATATGCCCCAAATGGTTCCATTTAAAGTGTACAGTTCATCGTGGGCGAAATTATATTGATGTGGCCAAAGAAGATTTTAGTTGCCACCACTGTTTAGTTCATTTAAATTGAAGATCCTTTAAGAAAAGTTAAGTTTTCTGTTGACTATATTTGGTAATTATTTTTATTTATAATAATTTGTTTTTGGAGTTCCTTTATTTGTCTTAAGAATGTTGAATCATTGTGATCTTTAGTTTATAATAACAGAAATTATTTTAATTTTTAAGACTGAGATGTAAAGAAAAGACTAATTAATGATAGACAAGAGTTAAAAAAGTGATTTGTACCTGAATTGAAATATAACACGTTATAATTTTTTTCTTTAGTAGTTTTAATGACCTAACTTCACCTTAGAAAAGGTATGCCGATATTAGGGTCACAGGCGGCGGATGTTAGGGTGTTAGAGGCCGACATTAAGGGAAATCGGCATGCTCGGAAAAAAACATCTATATTATCAAAAATAACAAAGGATTCGTAATTTTGCGAATGGAGTAATGGAGTTTCAGTATCCCTCTACCAAAAAAAGGCATTGCAAGATAGCAAAAGCTATTAACGTAACAATTAGAAGCAGTCAAAGTTCAAAAAAAGTTGACAGGGCCGATAATTGGTGCCAGCTCCCTATTGCATTTCGTTAGTGTTGTTTTTTTATTTACTTTTCCTCGCAAGTGTGTTGAAAAACGTCGTATGAAACACGTGAGCATTGGTCATTACACTTCTCGTCTCCATTAAGCCTTCGCCTTCGGCTCAGGCTTAAAAACCGACTCGAGTGTAATGACCAACATACCACACTTGTATCATAATGTACTATTATTGTTGTTTCTAAAGATTACGAAATTATTAGGCATAATTTTGTATTACGTTGGAGAGTGGTAATATAAAGTCTTATTGATGTTTATTTATCTAGTTTTATTTCACTCTTTTGTCGTAGGTATTTAACACTGTGATCGGATCAAACAAATTATTCGAAAACCGGCGGTTTCATGGAGCGCTCCGCGTTTTTAAAGCATTATTTCGTAGCCCCATGATCCCCACTCGATGAATTGACTAACTCGTGGGTCTGATTACCATACCGGAGGTCGTGGGTTCGATTGCCACTGGGAGCCGCCGTACATTTGTACAAATTGTCTCAGTCTAGGTGATTTCCATGTTTGTGATGTCCTTGCCTGATTACCATAGCACAGGGTATCCCAGTTTGGGACCAGGACACGTGATCGTGTTGTGAAGAAGTTGTTTAGTTTATTGTTGAGAAGTATAGCAACTCCCAAAGAACTGGTGAGGTGAGGAAAGGAAAGGTTCAAAATCAAAAATAAGCTCACCGAGTTTAGGGGCGGCGACGCCAACGGGCGCACCGTTGGAGACCACGGGAGGTTGACTCACCGTGTACAATAAATAGTTTACTTGTTTTTAATGGTCCCTAAGAACGGCCGTTCGATTATTAGATATTCAAGGTATAATCTTTTTTTTTATAAGGAAAAGTTAAAAGAGAATAGACATGCAACCTCTGGCGTTAACATAGTCCCTAATGTATCTAGTGCTCCTGCACACTGAATCCTGTTCATACGAATCAAAGTATGACGGCCCCCAGCAAAAATCAAACCCTCAGCCTCCGTCTTAGAAGTCAAACGTTTTACCACTAGACCAACAATGCAGTCGAACAGTCAGTGCTTATGTTTAGTCAATAATAACAACTTACATTCTCCTTCTGCAGCATTCCATAGTTGTGCTTGGACTCAGCGAGTCTCACAGATAGGGTAGCAATGTCCTTGGTCAGCTGATGCTTCTCGCCCTTCATTTTGTCGACCATCTGAAGTAGCTTTTCTTCCAACACTTGGTTCAGCTTCTGCACTCTCTTGTGTGAATCATACAATCTGAAAAATTTAGTATTTTCAGGTAAAACCAAAAAATAAAGACCACCATTTCACAATCATTATGCAAAAGGGACTACAGTTTCCATAGCACGGAATTGTAGGCTATCTAATTTAATATTTAAAGAACAAATACTTTTTATACAGGGTCATTTTAGAAATGCACAATTCCTGGAACATGTCTGTTGCAGTTTGTCAGTTAAAACAACTTACATTTTGTTTTACGTCTTTTGAAGTTTTTTTGCTAAATTTTGTTGAGAAAAAATATTAACGAATTTTCGCGGTTTTTCTGCTTTGGACATTCTTCTATGTAGCACAATGATTTACTGAAGGCTACCGACGGTGAGATGCAAAAAGCGCGAATTTATTAAAATTTTAAAAACCCTGACATTTCAAAAAATATATCTGACATAAACTCAATAGAACAAAAGTTATTGCGAAACAAAAACACTAATTGGGATGTCTCAGGAGTGGCGCATTTTAGAAATAACCCTGTATATATTAAATGTAATATATAAAAATCACATGCCAAATCTCATCAGTGTTTGTTATAGAACTCCTCCAAAACGGCTTCACCAAGTTTTATGAAATTTTTTGTGTATATTTGGGAGGTCTGAGAATAGGCTAATTAATATGGCAAAACGCAAGTTTCCCAAATAAATAATAATAATAATAATAATAAAAAACAACGTTTGCCGAGTCAGCTAGTACGATATAAAACTAAGTCGGGTTAGTTACACCATTTTTAACTCATCGATTTTTATGATCTTTCATGGATTTTCTCTGCTCTGAATAGCAGAATAACGATACAGTTGTGAATTTATGTATGTACAATTAGTTAGACCTAAGATTTCTGCACTGAGTTTGGCCATTGTATGTATCAAGTGCTGACATTATGTAAACATCACCAACACTCAAATTTCCTCATATTTTCTTTCACCGTTAATTAGCTAGTGATATTGTTACTACAAATTTTCACAAATATATGTAATGTCAGCATTCAAATCCCCAACCTTATGCTTGTGAGACACACATTCAAAACCATTCATCAAATGGTTTTGTGTGTCTCAGACAAAACCATTTGATGAATGTATGTCTTGACTCACCTATCGTACTTCTCCCGCCACGTGTCCAACTGCTCCTCGAGGCCACTCGCTCGGCTGCTGGTCTTAATGAACTCGGACTCTAGGGCAATGATGTGCGCATCCCTCTCCCGGAGGTGCTGGCGCAGGTGCTCCAACTCAGTACAGCAGTGCTCCTCATTGTTGTCCGTGCACTCCTAGCAATGTTTGTGCACATCAGCGACAAATCAAAAGGAAGCTTTTGGCACTAAACGGTTTATAAAGACAGCAGTTCCTAAAGTGGTTTCTATGGGATATTAACTTCACATAGCCCAAAAGATCAGCTTGACTTATGGAAATGATCAATCAAGCACCAATAAAATTTGATGCAGGGTATATCAAAATAAAAAAGATTTGTAATGTTTCATAGTCTATACATTTAGGAACCGCTGACAGTTCAGAAGCTACTCCATAGACATAAAGTTGTATAGAAGTTAACAGTTATATATGTTGAGTGTCATGAGACATACAAAGTCTATTTTAAAAATTACACTCTAATACTACTAGTTGCAATAAATATTACATGTTTCCAGTTTCCACGACTGGTTTTACTGGTTGGTATACAAGACATAACTAATAGACATGCAATGAGAAAAGAAACAGTATAAGTGGATTTAAATGTAATATAGGTTGATTGTTACTGCTCCTTTGTCTCTGTCAGGACTGACTGACTGACTCATATACTACCTACCTTGGACTAACTGAGATAGTGTGTTTTCTCACAGTATGCTCACCCAACAACTATACCTATATCAAAGCAAAAAGTAACACCTCATGTTAAGACAAAAAAAAGACAGCCAGGGATTACTCGATACATTGCAGGCAAAATAAGTAAGAAAAGCAGTGCATTTCACTCACTACAAACTAAAGAAAAATCTACTTGAATCGAAGGCTAATTTGAAATTAAATCAAACAGTCAATATACCTGCTCTACAAGTTTTCTTTGATCGTAAATTTTTCATTGAATTAAAAAGCTTGTGTACTTTTTTTACTCAAGGTAAATAAGTAGTGTACCTTCAATAAACATTCTTGGTGAATTCTATGAAAATAATGCGTTTCGAATATTTCATTGGAATAACTTGTTGTTGTTTTCAATAAGAAATGTACCTAACTAAAGAATTCGGTGAAGAAAGGCAGGCTAGAAAAGGTTCTACAAAGAAGTGAAGACCAATAACCTGATTGTATTTAAACGTAGCAATTGAGACTACCACACTTTTGCTATATTCTCACTACTATGATAGAAGAAACAGCAAAATATCGATAAATTTTATTACCTTACAGGGAGAGCTCTTAGTGCTTTCGTCCATGACTCAAAATGCCTATTCTACTTCACATTGCAGTCATTAGCACGTCCAATTACATTATATTGAGCAACGTCACAGGAAAGTGATTTAAAATCAGCAATAAAATCAATAAGCCACGGTAAAAAACCAAATAAAGAAAAAAATCAATCTTTACACAAATACGTGAAATATTTACTTTTGATGCCGAAATTATTACCAATTGATGCTCGGTTAATTATTTACACCAGCATTTATTTAAACTAAGGATTAACTGCTTTTATCGGAAAAGTTTCTGCTAAATAGCGAAGAAAATCCCTGTGCATTTGCAAATTTATATGACGTGATCAAATGACATATTTAGGGATACGCAAAAAGTATCGATACCTGAGTATACTCGATTCTTTGGTTACGATACTGAGTAATTTAGTACTCGATACTATTTATTACGATACTGAGTTAGAATCGATACTTTTCACAGTACTCGATTCGTTGTATCTATACATCTCTATTATAGTTCCATCTTGACGTTTAGGACTAAGGGAATTCCCCGTCAGAAATAGGTGAAGCTGTCAATTTGTAATGCGATGAAAGAAAACGCACTGAAATAGATTGAACGACGCTTTGCAAACCTCGAAGCCTTTTAATTGTTGAAACCTTTTAGCTGTTTCAACAATTTTAGACCCACGTTTCAAAAATATTCATTTCAAAGACATAAACGCATGCGCTAAGGCGATAAGTTTCGTCAGGAGAACAGTTAACTCTGAAAGGGATTCCGCTTCTTCACCAACGGTAAGCCGAAACTCGTTGACTGTCAGTGAGGTTGACCACTTTTGGGGACACCAACAAATATTAGCGCAAACGAGATAAATTTATATCTCGCTAACCCTATATTCCCATTAAAATCAAACCCGTTGCAGCATTGGGAAGATATGAAAAGGGTGTTCCCGGGACTATATAAGCTTGCAATCCGTTTTGTTATAATACCGGGGACGTCAGTTCCGGCGGAGCGTCTATTTTCTAAAGCTGGAGCCCTTATCACGGAGACCCGAAACCGCCTGTTGGGTTCAAGGGACAGCAAATTATTATTTGTATCTGATTGCACGGAAGATGAGTTTGGATTGTAACACAACATAATCTTATTCAATAAACATCCTTTTAAATTAAATTTAAGCCTTTTTATTTACACTATAATTGAATGCCAAAAGAACTCGATACCTGAGAAATTCGATACATTTAAAACAAGTACGATACCAGTATCGATTAATTTTAATGCGATACTACTCATGAGTATAGTATCGATACTTTTGTTTAGTACCATATCCCAGTGTTGCCAACCCCATGAACACAAAAAGCAGCAAATAGAACTTAAAAAAACAGCAGAAAACAGTAAAATAGTAATTTCAAAACATCAAATCTATTGTCCGACATAACATTCATAGATTTGATATATAGTTATACAACTACTGTTAGATTTACCGCAAATTGCTTTTATTTAAGGAATTTCTGGAAATCGTAAAGTAAATAAATTCAAAATGCAAAGATTTAATCAAAATTAAAATTTTAGGTATTGGGTACAATGGAAAAATTACTTATTAACATTTTCAATCTCGCGGTCTTCAACTTTTTCGGAATGATCTTTTTTATTAAAATCGTACATGCTTTTATTAAATTTTTTTTATTTATTCATATGCACCTCAGTTGCATTAAATGTAAATCATTATTTTACTTCTGCCTTCGTGTGCAAAGCGCCTTTAATGTTATTTCGTGGACATGTTATTTCTTAACTTTGTTTTCATTATATTTATGTCTGAAAAAAGCCTTCCTACGGCAGTGCTGCTATGGGGCAGACATAGCAGTTTTTTTACCATGTCGCTTAATAGTGGAAATGTTTGTGTACCATCTCCATTCTTGATTTCAGAAACATGTTTCCAAAATTGGTGATGAATTTGGAATGAATTATTTTTTAAAAAACAGTAGAAACACGAACTAAAACAGAAAACAGGGATGACTAGGCAAAAACAGTAAATCTACTGTTAAAACAGTAGGGTTGGCATCAGTGCCATATAGATAGATAGATAGATAGATAGATAGACAGAGAACACTTTATTGCACAACCAGGTGAAAGATATTACAAATAGTAGACATATTGATTTTTTTTCACGCCTAATGTCGGAGCCATAGGATTCCGTCAAACAGTCCACAACCCTTTTTTTATCCAACGAAACAAACTGACGTGAAACTGACCTCCATAGCTGCCATGGAAGTTTGAGTCTAAAAAAAAGATCAGCCAAAAAGCTACCTGCAACCTTGAGTGTACTTTCTATAGTGTACTAGCTATAGATGTCGACATCACATCACTAGTAGTCGATACCACCAGGGGTATGGCCAGGGGTACGGTGGGTCTGAAGGGTTTTTTATCCAACGAAACAAACTGACCTCCATAGCTACCGGAAGTTGGTCTAAAAATAATTTTGATAAAAAAGATCATCGTCAAAACATATTGGTACCTACTGTCGTCAAAAGAAGATAAAGAGGAATAATATTTAAATTTCTTGAAATTGTAAAGGGATTTTTTTTAACTTCGGACATTTTTTTAAATATTTCTATTAGATTTTAATTTCCGATTGCCTAACACGTGACATTGGCGATATTGTACTGGATAATCCATTGAGCTAATAGTACTAACTTGAACTCAATGGGATAATCAGTGCACTGAGTCCTTACAACAGAATTGAAGTGAAATAATTTCACGGATTCAGCGGTGAAGGCGGTTGAATGCTGAGTCAGTATACAGTGTGTCCAAAAACAATACCACTTGGACAAGAACGTTAAACTTAAAAATTACAGGTTAGCTCGTGTGTGGGAAATACGTTTCCTATTCAACAATGGAACGATCCAAAGGATTTTTCAGGATATAATTTGGTGCACAAGAAAATTCGTGGCAGCAAAGACGACTGACTAGCACTGACAGATGGGTTGCGCGGCGCGGCGACGCGCGGCGAGAGTATTCCGCCAGCCAGCAAGGCGCACGAACGCTCCATTTGGCATGCGCTACATACCTACATGTTAGGGATAAAACACACCAACACGGTGACGGTGGCAGTGGCGGCGGTCACGACCTATACAGAAAAGTTGTTTCCAAAATTATCAATTTTGGAATAACATTTTCTCAATTAAAAACTATCTTGATGTCCGATTGATGTCCGTTGATGTTGATGGTGTTATTATCTGTCAAACCCGCAGATCACTTTTATCAAAAGTATATACAAATTTTATTACAATCACAAAAAAATTAAGATTGAAAAATTAAGGACAGTCTTAAGATTTTGTTTTACACTAGAATCACCCCTCAACTCAATCGATTTATTTGTCGCTCTACATAGAGATACGATCATTTCAAACGCACGGTTGAAATGATAGACATCGCGCATAGTACATAATTATTGAAAGCTTTTCGATTCATACATGGCTGGTGTTGAGGTTGAGTCACACTCTCACTGAGTCACACTCTCACTGAGTCACACTCTCACTGAGTCACACTCTCACTAAGTCATACTCGCATCTGAATCAAGCATTTTCTGAAGGACTAGGCGTGGTCGTTATTTTACACGGAACAGAATTCTGTGTTATTTTACGTAAAAATAACTGGTTTCATGACATATAACGGTTTCAAAGTTTTAAGTCACACGATATAAACTGAGGAGCGTCGGAACAAAAACTGATAAACGCCACCCTTCGCCAAAAATTTTTTTATTTTTTATTTCTGTTCTTTGTGTTGAATCTCATAACTTTCTGCAAACAGATCTCTTCAGAAACAGTCAAATCTTCTTCAAAATAATTATTTAAAACCGATGGTCATTTCTAAATCCGACAAATCCATGAGCCAAATTATTACCGTATGAATGGTCGATAGGAAAACCGATAAATCCAGTGAAATTTTGTGCATTGAATCGAAAGATTACTTCAAAATCTGTTAAATCCATTTCAAAATACTGTGTCTTCAGTTTAAAAAATATTTTTTCTTTGTGGATTAATCTGTGCTAGCACCCAACCTTTTTTAATCGCATTCGAACTTCATAAACACACTCAATTTTGAATCTGGCAACTATAACTGTCTGTCAATGTCACAGTCATGTAATTGAGCGCATTACCAGTTGTCTGAGATTTATGTTAATTTTATAATTATAAATAAATAATGTGTGCTATTTGTTTTACTCCCACACCCAAAAAATTAATTAATGTAAGATAAATTAACCGAAAAAAGAGCTTAATAACTAGATGTGCTTTGTATGTATGTATGAATATTTTAAACCTGAAAAAGAGCTTAATAACTAGACGTGTTATGTGTATGTATAATTTTTTTTGCCTAAAAAAAAGCTTAAAAACTAGATGTGTTATGTATGTATGAAAGTTTTAAACCTGAAAAAAGAGCTTAATAACTAGATTTGTTCCGCATTTATGAATGTTTTAAACCTGAAAAAGATCTTATTAACTAGAAGTGCTAATCTGCTTGACGACAGAATAAATTTTACCAAAACCCGATAAATCCATTTTGATCGTATCAAAAACAGATTCATCCAACTACAGTTCCGTCAAAAACCGATATATCGAAATGATCGCGTCTAAACCCGATTTATCCAAACTTTTTCGCTCAATATCTCGCCAAATTAGGTACCTATCTTCAGTTTCGTTTCACACGTTAATGTAGGTTATGTTTAACTGCAAATTGGCATACCTACTTAATTTTTCCACTACTGCAACATAAACAAAATTATTAAGTTTTTTCTAATTTGTGAAGACCAAAGTCTTGGATATATCGCTTTTTGTTCTGATGCTCCTCAACTGGTATGTTTTGAAACCAGCCACTTTTGTGAACATATTGAGATTTTTGTATCGGTGGGCAAGCGAGCGAGAGTTCCCGAGTCCGAACCGAACACGTGACTATCAAACACAAAACAGAGTAATGGTGATTCAGTTCATATTATTTTTATTTTATTTATTTTGACCCGTATTACTTGGAGTCTAGAGACTGGTCTTTGTTTTAAATTGATGGTCGTTTGGAAGTTGGACGGCTCGGGATTTCGAAGCGTCGCAAATAGTTTTGTTTTCAAACACGATTCTTTAAAACGCTCCTTAAATGCAGTTTAAATATCTAAGGGGAAAACTTTACCACAGACTATTTAAGCTGGATTTGGGGAGTATTTTAGAGAAATCGTGTGTTTATAAATAAAAAAATAGTATAAAAATTGTTATCAAGTACAATTTGTTTAAAAAAAGTATAGCCAAAAAGACTACAAAAAAAAAAAGAATATCGGAAACTATTTTCAATCATTGTATGTACAGTCAAATTACTTCTAAATACGTCATTATCAATAATACTTTACTAGTAATCTTAGTTGAACAAACAAATGAGTAAATTTAATGCAGTCAGTCCAAAGCCTGATTAAAATATAAAGGAAAGTTGATTAGTGTCAGTTCATCATCATCATCATTCAGCCACAAGAAGTCCACTGCTGGACATAGGCCTCCTCCATGGTTTTCCAAAAAGAACGGTTGGAAGCGGCCTGCATCCAGCGCCTTCCTGCCACTTGGATGAGGTCATCCGTCCATCTTGTGGCTGGTCGTCCCACGCTGCGCTTGCCGATATGTGGTCTCCATTCGAGAACTTTTCGGCCCCATCGGTCATCAGTTCTGCGTGCTATGTGCCCCGCCCAATGCCACTTGAACTTACTAATCCGCTGGGCTATGTCGACAACTTTTGTTCGTCTACGGATCTCATAATTTCTGATTCGATCTCGTAGAGAAATTCCGAGCATAGCCCTTTCCATAGCTCGTTGCGTGAACTTGAACCTTCTTATAAGGCCCATAGTGATAGACCACGTTTCAGTGCCATAAGGCATCACTGGTAATACACACTGATTGTATAATTTTGTCTTGAGCGATTGAGGTATATTAGACGAAAGGACTTTTCTAAGTTTCCCGAATGCTGCCCAGCCCCCTGCCCAGACCTCTTTCACGAAGTTGGATAGGCCTAGTTGGACTGTTTGTCCTTCGAGAGTCGAGTTCCCCAATGTAATGGGGTGGGCACAACACGGGCGTTCGACATGACCTTCGTTTTGTCCATATTCATTTTAAGGCCCACACGTTGGGAAACTCGACTGAGGTATTCGAGCATTATGCCGAGGTCTTCCATCGTTTCTGCCATGACTACTATATCGTCGGCAAATCGAAAGTGCGTGATGTACTGGCCATTGATATTGATTCCGCGTCCCTGCCATTCCAGAAGCTTGAAGGCATCTTCTAGTGCGTTCGTGAACAGTTTCGGAGAGATAACGTCTCCCTGTCTCACGCCTCTTCTCAATCGAATTGCCTCCGAATTCTGCTCCTGTACTCGGACCGACATGGTGGCGCTGTTGTAGAAGCACTTCAGCACCTCGATATCATCATCATCATCATCATCATCAGCCATTTGACGCCCACTGCAGGACATAGACCTTCGTGGTTTTCATAACCATGAGGGGGTTTTCCATAATCGCCACGCTTGGCAGACGGGTTGGCGATCGCAGTATGCGGTTGGAATCTCAGGAAGACGCTGCTGCCCGTCTCCTGGTAATTGATTTCCTTAGTCGCCTTCTACGACATCCACGGAAGGAAATGGAGTGACGCTATTCTTAATCCGGCGCCACGCGGAACACCTCGATATACCGATAGTCAATACGGCAACGCTGGAGAGACTCAAGCACTGCCCATGTCTCGATCGAATCGAAGGCTTTCTCATAGTCCACAAACGCTAAGCAGAATGGCAAATTATACTCTTCAGTCTTCTGTATAATTTGCCGCAGCGTGTGGTTGTGGTCTATGGTACTAAAGCCCTTTCGGGAACCGGCTTGTTCGGGAGGCTGGAAGTCATCAAACCTGCGTTGGAGACGATTCGTGAGGACCCTCGAAAACATCTTATAAACATGGCTCAGAAGCGAAATGGGTCGGTAGTTCTTCAATAAAGAGCCTTTCTTGAAGAACGGCTTCACCACACCTCTGTTCCATGCTTCTCGCGTTTTTCCTTTGAGCACGATGAAATTGAAAAGCTTCTGAAGGACTTTAAGTACCTACTGGTGTTCCACCCGCTTTCAGGAGCTCTGATGTGATTCAGTCCTCTCCTGGTGCCTAGTGTCAGTTACAGCTACATTATACAATTACGTTCTAGATGTAACTCTGTAGCTAGAAAAACGTAGCTTGTGATAAGTAACGTCGTAACGAAGTAACCATTAGGATAGCAGTTGTTGAGTGTTCTGTAACGGTGACCCCATAAGAGAGTTCGATATAAGACTGTTCTATAAAATTATAAAATCAAAAAATCACAGTTATAAAATCACGTGTTTTAAAACCTGTGACGCGTCACGGAAAACCAGTTACTTTACGTTTCGCGAAAATCACGTAACAACCCACGCCTACGAAGGACCATTCGCAGGGGTGTTTGACCTGCGTCATCCTTCATCTGCAAAATGAAAAATTCACAAACCCACATATTAAAATTAAAGAACGCTTTTTCCCACCGCCATGCGCCATGACGGTAATATAGCTATGTATGACAAAGTTTTCATATCGTTTAATTAAAATAACGCTGAAAACCGTTTCTGTAATCTACCGAAAACCGTTTGTTCAGTATCAATAATCAAGCCACTTTTAATGAAGGCAAGTTTAAAGTTCATAGTTATTATCGATCTATATCTGTGGTTATTATGTAATTTTTTTCATACAAATTGACACTTTTCCAGGTGGTTGAAATTCGAAACTTTTCTTATTGAAACATTCGAAACTCTTGCCTGAGTATCGACTTCAATTAAAGAAACCGTTTTCAGGCGACATTCCAGATCGTACAATCAACAGCTATTAGTTACAAAATCGCCTACAACGTCACCTTAACACGCGTAAACTTTACGGGTGGCTACAACTAAAATATGAAGGTTGACATGCTGTCGATAGTAGGTACTACACCACATTTCGTTAAGCAGAGATTTCGTTAAGTTAAGATTTCGTTAAACATCATCAAACATGTTGCAACAGACCGTCAATGTCGGAAATAACCTGATAAAAATAAAAAGATCGACGGCATAGTTCGTCGAAAGCGCTTTTATTCGGCGGTAGGTACTCCGTGGACGCGCTGTACCTATGCGCACACGCACGTCTGGTTGACGAGCGGGCTATTTCGGGAGCAGTTGGCGCGCCACCCCACACGCGGGCTAATCCAACCAGTCGACATCTCTTTGTCTTTATAACTACATCGCACATCACATACCAAATCCAACCTTATTCGAATTGCGCGAACATCAAAGAAGTCTTTATAAAAGTAACACTAAAATGGGAAATGTACTCAGTAGCGACTCGGCAGGAGGAGGAAACACCACAATGGAAGCGCGAAATGAAAGTCATGAAACAATGGATGATTCGGGGGCGTCCTACGATAACGAGATAACCGAAGAGTTTCACGACGCTAGCAATGAACCAGAAAATACTACGAGGGCCAAAGCAAGAGCAGATGCTTTGATTGAATTCACAAAAGAACTCAATACAAAAAGAGAACAGAGGAAAGCTATCCTGTCCAGGCACAGAGCAGAAAAAGAAGATTTAGAGAAATCTTTAATCAATGAACGAAAAAAAAATATGGATCTTCAAGAGACAAACAAATTGTTAAGAGATTTGCTGATTGACAACAATATAAAAATACCAGAGGAACTAAAATTCAGTGCAGAAAATTCTGAGGTTAAAAACGCTATCGCTTTAATGAATGACGAAGTAGAAAAAGCCAGAACCAATAATGTGAAACTAAGGAGAGATCTAGCCGAATCTAATAGGGCTCTTCAAAGTGCGTTCTCGGATATAGCCGATTTGACTGCTCAAAACAGAGAGTCGATGAAACAAATCAATGCACTAAAGGAAGTGGTCAGTGTTAGTAAGACATTGATGGGTCTACGCGAAGAGCAGCTCATAGCGGTAAGTGTGACTAAAATATAATTCATTTGTCTGCCACATAAACATATATTTATCCATCAATCTCTTCTGGGAAACACAAGTATGGGCTGTCATAATGAGAAAATATCGAACAGAGACCATCGAACTTTTATTAGTGACATGGTGACGTATGTTTTTGACAATATGCCAATTGAAATCACAGATTAAAAAGACAAAATTTAAATTGTGGATCATATAAAGGATAAAACACTGACGCGGTGGCGGTGGCGGTCCATACAAATTCTGCCGTAAATTATGTATGTATGGATCGCCACCGCCACCGCGGTGGTGTGTGTCATCCTTTAATTAATCGGTATTAATTAGATTTTTACCATCATGTGCAATGCAATCAGTACATTTATATACTAATACTGGCTGACTCGGCAAAGGTGGTTTTGCCATGTTAAGGCTGGGTTCTCCGAGCGCACGGATTTGTATGGGACTTATTGCGCTGCGTGAGCGAATAGTTGGGGGAAAAGTAGGCATAATTTAAATTACAGAAATACAAATTGTATTAATAGATTTTTTACGAGCGACGTCACTAGCACATTCAGTGATATATTCATGTTATATTTTTTTATCCAAAACTCAGCACATTTCAAATAAAACCATATCTATCTTTTTTGTAAAAAAATACTAATTATTAGAGAGTAAAATGTACTGTAAAACCTCTAATTAGGGATAATGTCGGAGAACCCAGCTTTAATTAGCCTACGACCTATTCTCAGATCTACCAAATACAATAGACACAAAAAAAATAGAAAAATCGGTGAAACCGTTTCAAGAAGTTTTATCACAGTTCGATAACAAACACTGTGACACGAGATTATTATATATTAGATTAAAGATATTTTATAAAAATCAACGCACGAGAAAATGCTCTTGCAATATTGAATTAATATGTACAACTGATTTTACAGCTGAAGAGCAAACTTGCAGAAATAGAACAATCTCTAGCTGATAGAGAAGCCAGTATGCTCTCAGCCGATCTCAGGCAAGAATATGAGAGGCAATTGCAGAATATACGAACACTGCGTGGTCTTTATGAGGAAAGAGCGAGGTTAGCTGAAGTAACTAGACAAGGCATACTTCGTGAACTTGACGAACAAAAATCCTTCTATCAAATTGAAGTCAATAAGTAAGTAAGGACAAATTATTTGAGTAGATTATTTTAGTATTTCAGTTAGATATTAAATGTTCTTGAAATCTTAATTCTTAGGAACAACGAACTTAAAGCACATGTGGAGAATCTTGAAACACAATTACACAAACTGAATGACATAATAGAAGAGAGGAACGGTGAGATATCGTCGTTCAAAGATGAAACACGCGGGTTACAAGCTGAGATGGCGGTTGTAAACAAGGTACGATTTTATTAATGGCTACATATGTCTTTCCTATATAAGTTCCTCTGCAGGTCACAGACTTTCTCTCAGAGAGAGAGAGAGTATGGGCTCAATCAAAGAGTATGTAATCACTAGGCTCAATTACAACGCATGCTCACTGTGGATTGGCAATTTCAAGCGCAGAGGTATGTGAACACGTCAGACACTCAAGTTTCCTCGCGATGTTTTCCTTCACCGTTAGCGAGTGGTATTGCTACAACAGCTTCAAAAAGTACGTAACATAGAAAACAACGTCATTGGTAGGTATGTATCGTATCGTATAAAGTCGTAGACAATAAAGTCAATTAATCGCTATGGTTATGTTATTTGCTTGTTTAACAATAATGAAATTTTCATTTACCAACAGCTTTTCTCTCAAGTCCTCCTCGGTTACAAAAGCAAACAAGACTTAGACAAACTGGTCCATCGACTCGAGGAGAACCACGGGTTGTTAACGCAAATAGCTGGAAGGGATGATGGAACAGAAGCCTCATCTGAATTGCCAAAATTGTTGCTAGAGTTGGTGAGCCAAGTTGATGAAGGAGACGAGAGAATTGAAACAAATGCTGCCAAATTAACTGACACCGAAGGCAATCTCTTAAAACATAACGAGACTTCCAATGAAGGTATGAAAGCATAGACAAGTACCACAACAATAACCGAATTTAAGTAAGTTTTACAAATTCTAATCAAATGGTTTCGTCATTATTATAGAATCACAATACCAGACGAATACGACACCCGAAGAAATAGTTGAGAATCTTCCGCGAGTCTGGAGAGTACTAATGGAACTACTGAGTCACCAAAATGTAGCAGACACAACTGCACCGGAGAAAATTACCACGTGCTACAAATCAGTTGAAACCAAGTCTGGACCAGTCTTGGTGCCAAGTGTTAGTCAAACGTACATTCGTCTTAAGGTAGGACAAATCTGACATTAATATTTCTATAGGTACATCCTCATGATATTGTCTTGCACAACTATGATTCATTCATGTCCAATAAGACCGAAATAAATTGTACATGCAACAATAATAAAACAACTTGGTATCATGCCAACTTTCTTCTCAGAAAATACAAAAAACATTTCAGAGTTCACCGGCAAAACAACATAATTGTACAAGTAAACTGTATTGACGCTGTGCCTTGTCGTTTTCAGGATTTGATTGTTGAGAAGCTATCTCTGATCAAAGAAGTAAATAGGATGAAACAACTCAACAATCATCTGGAGAGTCGCTTAGGAGAGCAAGAGAAGCGATTATGCCTTGTGACAACTGAATTGAGCAAGACATGGCATGTCGTTGGCCGTCTACGCAGGCACCACCATCAATTACACACACACGAAAAAATTCTTAAATATGAGCTACAACAAAAAAGGAAGCTATTAAATGAACTCAAGCAAGAATTAGAATACTGCCGAGAGAAGTGGGATCAAGCTCGTGAAAAGAATTCTCAGTCAGAAAAGGATTGGAAGAAACTGAGAGCTGAATTTTCCGGACGGAAGACAAAACCTATAACCTCAATTAACAATTCAGCCGAAAGTGGATACAGTGATGAAAGGCAGTCAGATTCATCTGATTCAACTGACGAAAGTGAATGTATGAATGAGCCTTTAGTTCGATGCAAGAAGAAGCTGAAGAAGTCTTCGGAAACGATTATTGATTCAAGTACAGACGTGCACGTAGCTGAGAGAGAAGACCCAGTTAGTGACATGCTAGATGTAGCTGACCTACCTCTAGATGCACATGACGGTGACGACAACCGTGAATCTTCTCTATCTGAATGCAGCAATAGCGAGAATTTGTTAAAGAGCGAAAAAAATTATGTCAAAACTGAAGATGAAGCCGGAGATATAGGTCATGAATCTGGCGTTGAAGAAAGTTCCATTGCTGAAAATGAATCCAAACAAAGTGTAAGCCAAGTAACTGACCACACAGCATCTGCGATCCACACAGAAGGCATTGTAGTACCATTTGATCCAACAAATATTTTGGAAAGTATAAGGCGACAGAATGAGAGGTTAGCTTTAAAAGATATGAAATTACAGAATTTGGAGAAAAGTAGTGAAGTTTTGTTAAAGCAAATGCATAATACTATGAGAGTTGGAGACTCCATAAATAGCACTCTAGATCATCTTATTAACAGACCTTCTATATCTGCTAACGTTAACATTGACCAAGCTGTTGGTTCTTTCAGTGGTGACATTGAAAATATTCGAGCGGAAATGAGTTTCGATGACGGGACTAAAACTAATGTTAATGCATCTAACGATCAATATTTAGATAAACATACAGAAGTACATATCAAACCGGGACTCCAACCTAATGTATCACCATCAACTTCTCAAAGCAAATTAGCGGACGATTCCAATGGACCATCTACTACGGAATCTGACATCCCAATAATTGATCCCAAAGCTATTATGGAAAGTATTAAGCTGCAAAACGAAAGGCTTGCTAAGAAGGACCAAAGACTTAAAAATTTAGAAGACGGGTGTGCTGATGTCGTGAAATGCATTGCTAATACACTTGAAAAAGGCGATGAAATCATACAAAAAATTGATATCTTACACGAGAAACGACAGCCCGATACCCCTGTAACAGCTATTCCAAACTATCAGGACGGAATTCAAGATGATTTAGCTAATTTAAATGAATTCATTAAGAGTAAAGAACTGGAGAGAAATAATCCTGACCCAGGAGCGTCAACTTCCAGTGATGTTGATCACGAAGCAAGGTTCGCTGCACGTGATCTCAGACTGTCGAGGTTAGAAGAACAAACCAGATTCCTCGTAAAAAAGATGAACAAAACAACATCCAAAGGAGTCAAAATTCATTACAAGTTGGAGGAACTACACAATATTTATAGTTCTGAAGGTTCTAGAGCTGGTACTCCTTCTGAAGGCAATGAAGAAGCCACGGCGGATGATGATGATGATGAAGAAGTTACTGAATAAATGTTTGAACATCTATAGTAATATATTATAATATATTACTTCAGTTTATTATAATATTTATGTAAGAAAACAACCAAATCTTATAAAACCGTCACGTTCTAATAATTTACTGGTTTGAAAATTGTTGAAAAAAAAATGTTTATCTCATGAAATAAATGTTTATTGTAAAACAATATTTATCTTATTTACTAATGGTGGATCCATACCGCTCGTATCATTAATCAAAATCAGGTACAAAACTTTAAAATAGGTGGTACAGATGCAAAACACAAATTGAGATTACCTAAAGTGCTCTTACTATACAGTCAACACCACGTCGGACACCTTTACATACGTGCACTCAACAGAGTGATGTTAGGGGCGAATTTTCAAATTAAACGTAAAGATTGATGTGCTGTTGACTGTACCTACCAACACCTACGAATGTTTTACTTTTACTTATTGAGTATTGCACTATCCAAAGTCCTAAGCTACCATGTTTCTTTTACGACTGCTCGGACGACTTCAATTTTCACGCAGCTAATTTCCAAATTATCACGAAATAGGTAAGTACTATTTAACTATCATCCTCTATGCTTCACTTGACCTCGCTCCTGGAGGTTTTGTTGTGGACATCTTCCGTGAGATCGAACCGTCTAGCGGTGGGGGTTCCGTCTTCCAAGACCGCCACCACGGCGTGTTGAACTTTGTCTGCAAACTTGTCCGTTGGGGCACTGTAGAGGCGCCATGCCCAAAGGGATAGGAGCAACATCTCGACGATCATGGCCGAGTTGTGGAACACTGAAATGAGAATAATAAGATTAAGGATTTATTCAATTCTGCTGGTTTCTGAATTGAGGATCGTTCTGACTCTTCAGATTACTCCATAGAGACCTTTCCATCGATTGAGTTCTTAGAACAATAGAAAAAGCTAACTATTTCCTGATCTAGTAGGTGATTTGTTAATATTAGAATTAGTTAACGCTGCAAAGATTTTGCTAAGAAATACAGGAAACTGTGGTGTCTATCTAGGCGGATGGGCATTGAATCTTCTCAGTGGGCGCACTAAATTCAGTAATCGCAATACGCCTAATTTACCTGCACAAACCAAGATGATTAAATATATAACTTGCACACAACACAATCACTTGTCCTGGTCCCAAACTAGGATATGCTATATAACCTGTGCAATAGTATTCGGACAAGGTCAGCACACATATGGAAATACACCCAGACTGAGGTCACTTGTACAAATAACCGAACCCACGAACTCTGTCTTGGTAGTCAAGCGTGTTAACCGTTAGACCAACGAGGCAGTCGAATGTGTCGGTTTTATACACAATTACGACTAGTGGAGCAGGTAAATGGAAAAGTCAACAACTTACGATTCACAAACACAGAAGGATGCAGTGGCAGTACGCATGGCAGATCGAACATTTCGGGCAAGACTTTGGCCAGTCCACATTGGAGTTTAAGGATGAGGAGCGCAATCTGCACAGCTAAGAACTTCGGCCGAGGCGTGGCACCGGCGGACTCCGCCGCTTTGACGAGCATGATGATGCCCCAGACGCCCAGCAGGATCGAGGCTACGACGAACGGCTGGATGTAGATGAAGCTGTCGATGTAGACATTCTGGGGATGTAAGACAGATAAACTTTATTGCAAAACCAGAAAAAAATAATTACATTTATGATTTCTTAAATCTAAGTAATGTTATACAATCTGCGGCCTTATCCCTTAGAGCGATCTCTCCCAGACAACCTTTGGATGGAGTGGATTAAGATTCAAGTTAATGTTAAAAATAGCTCAAGTCAACGCGGGGGTAAGCTACGGGGAAAAGAATACCTACGAGGCTGTTTAACCTGTTAAATTATGACCTTGAAAAGAACAATATTAAAAACCATTGTTATGGTGGCCCAATCGGGTCATTTAGAATTCTAAAAATTACATCTATGTTAAATATTCGTGATGATTTTCGTCCATCAAGACGTATGGAACTTGGCAAGAGACTAGGTACGGAGAAAAGAGAGAAAGAATTTGGCGCTACAGGGAGTCGAGACAGTTAACGAAACTAGGCTTTAAGATAACTTTGTATTTCATGTTGTATTTATAATAAATTGGATTAAGGCCTAGTCGGGCCTGAAATAAATGGTTTATTAGGGTCCGTATCCAAGGGTGCCAAACGGAACCCTATAACTAAGACTTCACTGTCCGTCTGTCTGTCTGTGTGAATGTCAGTCAGTCAGCAGGGTGTATCTCATGAACCGTAATAGTTAGGCAGTTGAAATTTTCACAGATTATGTATTTCTGTTGCCGCTATAACAAAAAATACTAAAAACCGAATAAAATAAATATTTAAGGGGGCCTCCCATATAACAAACGTATTTTTTTGCCTTTTTTTGCTCGATATTAATAACGGCAGCAGATAGACGCTTGAAATATTCACAGAATATTTAGTTCTGTATTCGCTTCAAAACTAAATAATTAAATTAAAATAAAATAAATATCTAAGGGGGCTCCCATACAACGAACGTGATTTTTTGCCAACTTATGTTGTATAGATACGGAACCCTTCGTGCGCGAATCCGATTCGCACTTTGCTGGTTTTGTTATTAAAGCAGTCGATTAACCCATAGATTAACAAGTAGGAAGACTGCTACGCAATGCACTACATCGAATTGTCATAATAAACTGTCAATTGTAGTTTTATGAAACGCGGCCCTGATTAGGCAAATGTCATCTCAATACATTCCTCGTTGACTGCCTCGTTGGTCCAGCGGTATCCCGTCTGATTATCATGCCGGAGGTCGGGATTCGATTCCCACTGGGGGCCGCCGTACATTTGTACACATGGTATATTTCCATGTTTGTGATGTCCTTGCCTGGTTAGTTATTATTATTATTATTATTCCGGTCTCTCTCTCTCTAGCTATTAATTTAATGTATTCATTCGAGTATTCATAATATTCTGATAACAAAATGTACATCAGGTGCTTTCTTCGTCGTCATAATTTCCTTAACTACTTAACTCATGAAAATAATATGATACCTCTTAGGATCTCATCTTAGGATTGTTATGTGATTTAGGAATGAGGAAGAGTCTCACCATGCCCTCGGACGAGACGGTCAAGATAATGACATACAGGATAGCTTGCACGATGGGTAGTTGCAGAACGAGGTAACGCAACGTTGAGAGTTTACTCCTGAAAAAGAATAAACATTGAATTTTAAATTCAATGGAACGAACCAATTAGAATCACGTTTCCTGTGGAGAAGATTTTTTATAATGGGGAACTTGCCTCAAACTTAGATTGGAGTGACATCATTTTTATGCCACAGAAGACAGAAGAACTTAGTGTTTTTTTTTTCAAATAAAACCAAAAAAATATAAAACTTTTTAGATTTCTAATAACTCAAATATTGAAAAATGATTGAGCAAGTTGGGACGTCATAGGGAGTTTCAGACTGATTATTATGGGGCGTTCTTTGTACCATGTGTATTATAAAAATTGCTATTAGTCGAAGAGGAAAAGTTTAACCACGATTTATCTTTTAAAAAGACCTCCCCAACGAGATTAAAACATATTTTGTGCAGGTTCTCCATTACTAGAGTTTAGAAACTAGGGTCGTAACAATTAAGCTGATTGAAATAATGAAGTGGTACGGCTTATGTTTCATTCGCATCGAAAATATCCGTGAGGGAATACTAGGTGCAATTGGTTTAATCATCCATTTCAATTACTCAGGGCGAAGTAATGGCTGTTTTATGATAGTTCCAATTTCACCAAATATGCCCAAAGTGAATCAGCAAATGTGTGAAATGTGACCTACATACCTTTTGCTTGCGGGATAAGGTCTATTCTCATTTTCAGTATAAAAATGGAATGTTATATGTTTAATTACAAACTTTAATGACAAGTATCATAATAATGAAAGTGTTGTAATTTAGTACATGTTTGGTTTTAAATTTTTGTTTTTAACGTTGAAATTTTTGATTCAGAGCTCATCTTCGAATGACATTACTTATCTTAAAAAAATTGTATTTGAAATTATGAGAAATTAAAGGTCTGTTTATTTAACATAAGATAAATACCTCCTTTTTATATTACCATTTAAATAACAGTTTGTCTCTAAAATAAAAAAAACAATTAAAAATAAAATTAATAGACCCTATCAAATCTAAATCTGAATAAATCCACACCTTGAATGCTGTACCTACTCTGTGGAAATCACAAATCAACCAATATTTTTTGGAAAGACGCCCGTAAAGTATGGATGTAAAGGTTTATGTGCTGACGAGTGTACACTTTACTACTGAGAATTTATCTACTCCAGTCGTGAAAAAAGCGATAAGAGTGAAAAGTTAGTTCGCAGCCTAGGTACATGGTGACATTACAATCACAATGCATCTCTATCTAGGTTACTCAAGTTTGGTGGAAATACGTAGATATACCAAAAAGGCCGGTCTTTTTGGAAATCCATGGAGGAGGCCTATGTCCAGCAGTGGACTTCTTGTGGCTGAATGATGATGATGACCAAAAAGAGAGGCATCTAATAAGACTAAACGCCTATATTATCTGCATGTGGGCTGCCAACTCATAAGTGACTACGGTTTTGGATGTGACCCGAACTGAGATTCTTTACGATCATGAATGCTCAGCATCGTGATTCCGGCAAAACATCTCTAGCCGGTAACGTTCCCTTCCTTCCCATAGAATAAGGCAGACTCACTTATGCAGAACAGGTCTTGGTATAGGACAACACGGCCAACAGCAGCAGGGGAGGACCCTTGTCTCCAGACGAGTTCCTTCCGCCCGCCTGGAATTAAGAGAAGAGATTGGATTTAGTTTCCATTACTTCATCGATATCGAGCTTAGTGACCATAAGCCCTGGGGCAAGAAAATGGGGCCCTACGTAGTAAAATTATATAAAAACATATTTCAAAGGGATGCTGGCCAACGGCCAGAGGCCCCCTAAGCTCGCTCTACTCGCTCGCTCTTCAAGTCTAAGTCCGTGAATCGCGCGCCATGACTGCCGCTATTTATTACTATTTTTACCATTATTTTGCCATCTACTATATTTTTAGAGGTAATAGCTTTGAAAATACAATTTATTAATTTATTGATACTTTTATTGCACTTAAAAAAAATCGTACAATTGTTAGAAAAAAAAAGTTGGCAACCCTAGCCCTAGGTACGCCACTGCCTAGCCCTTTTGTAGCTATGCCACTGAGGGAGTTATAACTGAGCAAAGCAAACTATCCTCAGCATTTTCTAGAGATCAAACGAACAGTGCTTTGTAAAAGGCAACTCTTCCAACTCAAAATATTATGTCCCGTAAGTAATGTAAGCATCGTAAAGAATCTTTTACTTCGCCAATGTAGAGTAGGTAGGTAGAAGTTGCCACTAGATACGACGCCTGTATGAATCCCCACTGTTACTGGGGCAGACAATGAGGTAATATTTCGCCCACGCTACGCTTTTACCGAGCGTCTAGTGGGGATTTCAAAGCACAATTGGAAAGATCCCCATTGGGATTAGTGGAATAACTACATATCTAAAGACTACATTAGCTATACATTCCTAGAGTTCCGAAATACAGTGGTTCCTTCATGAAACATGAAACATCAGATCAAAACACTTTGCGACCATAATAATTATTACCTGATAAGCTGGTCTACTCCGCCACACTCGGCTACCAGCAGAAAGAACAGCTGGTACATGGCAATCATCACCGCCTGTTGCCCCACGGCCTCGGCCACTATGCGCGCGCGCGGAACCAGGATCGCAATGAATGCCGCCGATGCAGCTACCTGAGGATTGAGAGATGGTGGCTCGAGAATTTTTGTTGGGGGTTGGAAGGTTGATGCATTCATAGGTAAGCAAAGCCGTCGCGCAAAATCGCTTGAGTTCAAAACCAGGCTTATGCCTAGGACTTCTTTTTTAGCGTGAATTTAGAACTGTTTAGAACACACCAATATATTCGACCTCCATCTCAACGCTTATAAAACCTCCTTGCGCAAAAAATACTCGATACAAACTCCTTGCGCAAAGAATACTCGACCTCTTTGTGCAAAAACTCCTAGAGATTTGATTGGTCGATATTTGCAACAAGGAGTTCTCTGACATTACAGCATTGACCATCCTAATAATAATAATAATAATAATAATAATAAGAAAATTACTCTTAATTTTAGTAATTGATCCAATTTTAATGTGCATTTTAATTGATTTAACCTTCCTTTTTTCTGCATGAAACGTCTTTTTTTGCCTAAATTATTTATTTTTCTCGTAGTAATGGAATAAAGTATAGTATGCAACTCTTGAATAAAGTACGGATATACATTGAGGGCCACGAATCACTCGCGTCGCTCAGGATTCTAACACTTGAATCACTCCTAAGGTCGTGATTCAGTCGTTAAAATCCTTCACTTGCTCGTGATTTATCTATGGCCCTCGCTTTAAATTCGTCCTTTATTCACTAAATATGCATTGCATTTTTATGTGGTTTTCGCTGTTGTGGTGGATAAATAATTGATATTGCCACTTGTTTATTGTTTATTTCTCTGCGTTTATCGCTTATATTTGTTTATTGCGGTGATTTTTCTTAGTCAATATGGCATTAATTCACAGGGAGTGCTGTTCAACTTAGTATAGGTATGCTCGGTCAAACTTCAAAATCAAATCAAAATCAATTTTTTTTATTCAAAGTAGCACAGAAACTGCGACTTAATGATCCAATCTTAGTTTTAAGAATATAAAGCATGTCATTTAGTTAGGCGGTGCTGTTCTGAACAAGAACAAGAATAGGAAAGATGGATTTTTTAAACATTTCCATACATCTTTTAACGACAAATATACATGGATCCGTGTGGCGTCGGATTAAGAATAGCGTCACTCCATGTGACGTGGACCTCCCGTGGATGTCGTAGAAGGCGACTAAGGAAATAAATTACCAGGAGACGGGCAGCAGCGTCTTCCTGAGATTCCAACCGCATACTGCGATCGCCAACCCGCCTGCCAAGCGTGGCGATTATGGCAAAACCCCTCATGGTTATGAAAACTATGAGGGAGGCCTATGTCCTGCAGTGAGCGTCAAATGGCTGATGATGATGATGATACATGGATGACGGGATATGACGGGCAGTTGCAAATTTAATAAAATGTTTTGTTTTCCGTGTTTTTTATTTTCCGACTCTAACTCGGTTTGGAGCAGCTCGGATTTTACGGGTGTTAATAATTTAATTAATTTAGCTAAAAAAACAGATTCAGACTAAATCGCAGCATCGCAGCTGCTTCTTACTCCACGGATAAAACAGATTCAAACCAATTTTTTTTTTTCAAATACTTTTTAAAGATCGGTTTGCCCGTATTTTTTATTTTGGCTTACTCATTCAAAGCTGTATTTTGGTTGTGGATCTGTGCCAGCGTGGTTCGATAAGATACATATTTTTTTAAACTTTTGTTTACTTTTGCGTTAACGTTTTTTTACTTAACTAGCCTAGTTCTACTAACAAGCATGCATGTGAAGATTCTGCGCACGTCAAAAAGGCTATTTAAAAAGCCACTTTTATCGTACTTGAAGATATTGAAGATGAAGACATTGTCATCGTCAAATCATCAGCGCTTTTTTGTATGGTGAAAGTGGGGCCTTATCTTCTGGAGAACACGTCAAGAATTCGTAGAATCCGTCCGTCTGTCTGTCTGTCTATCCGCGGCCTAGCTCAGAGACCATTAGTACGATAAAGCTGAAATTTGGCATAGGCAAATATTAATCACGCCGACCAAACGGTAGAAAAAATCTTAGAAAAAACCTTTTTTAGGGTACGCTACACCTAAATTAAGGGGCTGTTACGAGAATCGAACCCACGCCACTTGACTTGATAATCAAACATGTTACGTATACCTACCTTTTATCATGTTATCTCTAGTCGAAGGTTTTCCTAAAACCCAATAGATAAACAAACGTGCCAACGAGGCAGATGTTTTATTCTGGAATTGTTTGTATCAAAATGCAGATCGCAGTAATACATAACACGACCTTGGTGACGCCAATGCTCTGGTCGGCCATCGCGGGTCAATCCAGGTCAAGGCAAGGCAACACACTTTCTCTTTCTCAAGAAAGTTGGTTGGGATGGAAGTTTTAATTACATAGGGTGTAAATTACCCGAAACGTACGATCACTCAAAAGATATGCCTAGTAGACATTTAAACAAACTCCTTTAACCACACAATTTTGCTAGGAAATGTAGATTTTTTATTAGGTACAAAAATTTTAAAAAAAAGTTAGTGAGCATTAGACACCTGTTTTAGCGATCTTATATTTGTGTAGGAACCCGATGTCTTTAATAATTCAAATTCGAAACAAAGATATCCTAGTTTCAGACCATGAGAACTGATTGTGTTGTGCAGAAGTTATTTTAGCTTGAGAATTTTTGGTTAAGAATTTTGACAAGGTTTTTAAATAAATGTTCGTATACGATGCATTTCTGAAAAAATATGAACTCTAAACATTGCTCCGAATAAACAAAAACGTGGAGAGAATACGTTGGGTATCGGGCGTTGATAAATTAACATTCGTTTGAGGGTGAGATAGTAAGCTGTGTATTATATAAGCAATTAGGTAAGTTCATGGGTCGGCAAGTCAGCCACAAACCACAGACAGAGCTGGTGCATTTCACAACCCATGCCGGATTGCGGTGACGCAACTGATATAATCATGCTAAGTTGTAAAATTGCTGGGTAAAATAGCTCGGTACAATATCCAAGTCTCTGGTTCGTGCAAGAAAAGTCACCATGACACATCGATAATATGATTTAAATGTGATTTTACCCTATATAAAAAATTGAGGTTCTTTTACTATGCCCCCACCATAGTAAAAGAACCCCTATTTTATTATGTATATGGGGTTTTTGTGTTACACCCTGTATAACATGCTCAGTTTTTAGTTACCACGACAATACATTTATTAGTTTATTACTATGTATAAGCTTTCATTTAAACATAGCTTTCATTCAAGCTTTCATTCACGCACAGTTACAGAGATATGATGTTTCTCTACTACTTATTAAATGGATTAGTCAAGGAAAACATCGTGAGGAAACCTGGGTGTCGGAGCTATTCACATACCTCAGCGCTTGAAATCGCCAATCCGCGGTGGGCACGCGTGGTGATTAAGCCCATACTCTTTCTCTCTGAGAGAAGGCCTGTGCGTATATAGGCTGCTTATGCAAAGGTTGCTGTCATCATTATCATTCAGAGTCCCAAGAGTGTCAACCAGAATAAAAACTCTTTTTGAGGTACCATTCAGCCACAGCAATTACGGACAAAATAGTGTACTTAATCGAATTATGACCACTTTTAATAAGTTCTCCAATGACATAGATTTATTTTGCCTTTAAGAACTATCTCGTCGCCCTAATTCTAATAGGTAGTATCTCATTTTTGGACGAAACTGACTTTTTGGGTGTTTTGGATAGAGTTGACAAAACTACATCGTTCTCTTTCGTTACTATTTAAGCTTTGTATGAAAAAAAGAGAGATAAAAGACTTGACGTAATATGTCGCATCTCGAATCGCGGAATTATTAGTGCGAATATGCAGTAACTCACCATTCGCCATACTTAATTGACGTTTTGCAGATCGCTGCGTCATAAAAGTGTTTTATATTTGGATTCATTAGCATTTAAGATAAGTAAAAGATAGTAATTTGTAATTTATATTCTGAGCTATGTTTTCTGATATTATTTAGGCACAACATTGTCTTTATGGAGTAAAAAAATGTGTTTAAAAATTATTGTTGAGATACTACTTTTTCGAATAAATTTTTTGAGACGTAGTATTGAGTTAATTCTTATTGACACTAATTTAAGAACAAATTTTGTTTCTAGTTTTTTTCAGTTTCGCGAAATTTTGTCTTAATTAAACATTATAATTTTTCAATCGGATTCCGAAGATGATCAGGAAATTTTAAAAGCATTGAGAGAGTGGCGTAACAGTGACTGACACTAAGAAGAAACCTATCATAAAGAAAAAATCCAGTATACAAATTTTAGAAGATGTTGTAATCTATACCGAAGACATCCCGGACATCAGCCTGTATGAGATTAGGAGGACCCTGAAACAGCTCAAGAATAACAAGGCACCAGGAGAGGACGGAATCACATCAGAGCTCCTGAAAGCGGGTGGAACACCAGTATTTAAAGTCCTTCAGAAGCTCTTCAATTCCGTTGTGCTCGAAGGAAAAACGCCAGAAGCATGGAACAGAAGCGTGGTGACGCTGTTCTTCAAGAAAGGGGATAACTCTCTATTGAAGAACTACCGACCCATCTCGCTTCTGAGCCATGTTTATAAGCTGTTTTCGAATCGCCTCGAACGCAGGTTTGATGACTTCCAGCCTCCCGAACAAGCCGGTTTCCGAAAGAGCTTTAGTACCATAGACCACATCCACACGCTGCGGCAAATTACGAGTATACAGAAGACTGATGAGTATAATTTTCCATTCTGCTTAGCGTTTGTGGACTATGAGAAAGCCTTCGATTCGATCGAGACATGGGCAGTGCTCGAGTCTCTCCAGCGTTGCCGTATTGACTATCGCTTTATCGAGGTGCTGAAGTGCTTGTACAACAACGCCACTATGTCGGTCCGAGTACAGGAGCAGAATGTGGAGGCAATTTCATTGAGAAGAGGCGTGAGACAGGGAGACGTTATCTCTCCGAAACTGTTCACGAACGCACTGGAAGATGCCTTCAAGCTTCTGGAATGGCAGGGACGCGGCATCAATATAAATGGCGAGTACATCACGCACCTTCGATTTGCCGAAGATATAGTAGTCATGGCAGAAACGATGGAAGACCTCGGCACAATGCTCGAAGACCTCAGTCGAGTTTCCCAACGTGTGGGCCTTAAAATGAACATGGACAGAACGAAGGTCATTGTCGAACGCCCCTGTTGTGCCCACCCCAATAACATTGGGGAACTCAATTCTCGAAGTTGCAGACGAATACATCTACTTAGGACAAACTCCAACTAAGCCGGTCCAACTTCGAGAAAGAGGTCAATCGTCGAATCCAACTCGGCTGGGCAATATTCGGGAAACTTAGAAAAGTCTTTTCGTCCAATATACCTTAATCGCTCAAGACAAATCTATACAACCAGTGTGTGTTACCAGTGATGACTTATGGCATCTCTCACCATGGTATCTCTCACCATGGGTCTCATAAGAAAGCTCAGGGTCACGCAACGAGCTATGGAAAGGGCTATGCTCGGAATTTCTCTACGAGATCGAATCAGAAATGATGGGATCCGTAGACGTACGAAAGTCGTCGATATAGCCCAGCGGATAAGTAAGTTGAAGTGGCAGTGGACGGGCCACATAGCACGCAGAACTGATGGCCGATGGGGCCGAAAAGTTCTCGAATGGAGACCACATATTGGCAAGCGCAGCGTAGGCGACCAGTCACCAGATGGACAGATGACCTCATCCAAGTGGCAGGAAGACGCTGGATGCAAGCCGCTTCTAATCGGTCTTTTTGGAAATCCATAGAGGAGGCATAGGCCTAGGCCTGGACATAGGTCCAGCAGTGGACTTCTTGTGGCTGAATGATAATGATGAATTATTAAGAAGAGAATACTTTAAAACTTAAATATGTAGTGCTGTTTTTTAAAATTTTACGATTTTAGCGATAACATTGTGTTTAATTTTCAGTGCGAATTAGTAGTAACTCAGTGAAATAACTATGCTAATAAAGCTCATCTCATATATTACAGTATCTGTAAGAATTAATGTTTTTTTCATAATGAATTATGACATCTATTTAATTTTTAATATCATGTTCAGAACTTACCTTTTATTGTTTTCTAACAACTTGTAAGAAAAAAACCGTAATTTTAGCCTCCTCAAAAGTCGTCAAAATTGAGATACTACCTATTAGAATTAGGGCGACGATCTGTTCAAGAGCATAAAAGAAAAATGTTAATTATGGTTCCACTGCCCTTATTAGCTATAAGAAAGAGTCTTTCCTCGTGTAAAGTCGTGTATTGATTTTTTATAAGTATTTTAATGCTAACCTATAGTTGGGCCTTATATTGTAACTTTTTCTTATGCTGTTTTGTACCGTGTCTGTTGGTTTCCTAATAAATAAAATAAAAACTCCGATCGTAGATTCTTTGGTGGAGTAGTTCGATGTAAAAACTCTCAAACGCGGGAATTGCTTCCTGAGATTTCTCCCAAATCCTTCTTCGACTTAGTCTTCGTCGTCACATCAGGTTCACCAAGTGTTGACACAGTGGCGTATCTACCTAGAGGCTAGATGGTGCTGTCCCACGGGCCTCCCAAGTCAGAAAACCGTTTCTTCAGTACAATAATATAATTGAATCGTGTGATTTTAAAACGACACATGTCCTTTCATTACAACTTTGCAGGAAATAGAAAAAACTGTTTTATTCAAATACTAATATCTACAACAGCAATATTTTAGCATATTATATTGATTTCTGTATGAATAAACTACAATTTTTTTTTCTAATGTAAATCAATAGGTAGGTGTAAATAATTTAATAAAAAAAAAATGGGCAAGTGTTATTTTAAAAACACATGTGACTTGTGTTGTTTTAAAATCACACGATTCAATTGTCAGTTCCAAATAATCAATACTGTAAACTACTCAATACGCTAAAAAAAGCTAGGCGAGTTACATTAGACAAAAAACTGCCACTTTCACTCATTTTTCTATCGATAACGCGATTAGCAAACATCATAGAGATAAAAGAGATAACACATCACTCGTTATGTATAACACGGTCACATTAACTAGACGCTGACGTTGATACAATAATGTCCAAAACAAATACCAAAATGAGTGAAAACTAATCAAATCATCGACAATATGGTCAGCATCTTTGTAACCAATAAGTGTGTCGATAATTTGCTTAGTTTTCTGTCATTTTGGTATTTGTTTTGGACATTATTGAAGGACAAGCGTCTAGTTAATGTGAACGTGTTATAGATGCCTATAGCCAACTCAAAAAACAAAAGTTTTATCCTACTAATATTATAAACGAGAAAGTTTGTATGTATGGATATATGAATGTTTGTTACACTTTCATGCAAAAACTACTGAATGGATTTTAATGAAACTTTACAATAATATACACTGGCCTGCAAAAGTATCACACTTTTCAAATTTTTTTTTTTTTCTTAACTATAGAAGGTAGAGGTTTAAGATTAAAAACGTTTTGTTGCAAATTTTATAGGCTTTAATTCTTAGAAACTAAAATGATACATTAGTAACATTTTTAACTTAAAAAAGATAAAACAAAGAAAATAGACATTTTTAGTTTAGTGTAAAAAAATTCAACTAAAATATATTACATGTTATTTAATTTTTAATAAGCCTCCTCGAGCTCTGATTACAGCTTCGAGCCGGTTTGGCATACTGAACACTAGGTTTCGGAGCCTATGTTGGGGAATATTCTCCCATTCTTCTACCAGGGCCTGCTTTAGTGCCCTGAGGGTAGTAGGTGGTGGTCTGCGTTTTCTGACTAGCTTCCCAAGCTCATCCCAGGCGTGTTCAATCGGGTTGAGATCAGGACTTCTTGATGGCCAAGCCATCACGCTGATACCGACCTCCTGAATATACTCTTGTACGATATGAGCCGTGTGTGGCCGGGCATTATCATTCATCAGCATCGATCCATCACCCATATTTGCTAAATACGGCCCTGCATACTCATTGAGAATCTCTTGAGCATATCTTTGCCCAGTGAGGGTGCCATTTTCTATGGCTACTAGCTCTGTGCGACCTTCTGAAGATATGCCAGCCCATACAGGTACACTGCCTCCACCGTACTGGACTCTTTCTAAGATGCAGGCTTGAAGGTATCGCTCACCAGGTCGCCTGTAAACACTTCGCCTTCCATCAGAAGTGTAAAGGGAGAATCGAGACTCATCTGTAAACAAAATTCTTGACCATTCTTCTTCATCCCACTGCATGTGTTCACGGGCGTATCGCAGTCTCGCTACTCGATGCTGTCTCTCGAGTTTTGGGCCACTCGCTGGTCTTCGGGGTTTCAAATTTGCTTCAGCAAGTCTTCTTCTCACTGTAGTCTCAAGTAGTCCCTCCGGGTCTGAAGTAGCTGTTGCTGGACTTCAACTGCATTTTGGTGGCGATTTCTTAATACAGTGGAAATAATATAACGATCTTCTCCGGCACTGGTACACCTGGGTCTGCAATTACAAGGTCTCCTCAGATGGTGTCCAGTCTCTTCGTACCTTCGCTTTACCTTCTGGACCGTTCGTACCGTCACACCCACCATCCTTGCAGTGCGACGCATACTGATGCCTAGTTCCAGAAAAGCCATGATCCTAGCACATTCTTCAACTGAAAGAGGCATGATAAATAAATGTTATGTGCTTTTTAGCATAAATTTTTAAAACAAGACCAAAAAAATTCAAAACAGAAAGAAAAATGTGAGTGGTAAAATTGTAATTCGGAAACGTCCACTTTGAAAAAGGAATGGTTTTGTTTTTAAAGTTTTTTTTTCAGCCAATTCTTAAAAGAAGCTTACCGACTATAAAGTTTTTATGTACAAAATTAAATTCTCTTTGGAGTCCTTTTTATTTCGAAAGTATATCTTGTGAACTTAAAACGCTATCCCAATTTTAAAAGTGTGATACTTAATTTTGCAGGTCAGTGTAGCTTATACACCAGAATAACACACCGGCTATTATTTTGTGTGAATTGTCCAATATATAACTAATAGTACAAACAAGTACCTACAGACGAAGTCGCTCGCACCAGCTAGTTCACTATAAAAACAAAATGTTTACGTAATCTGTAAAATTCTAGGACCCGACCGGGCCACCATAACTTGAAAAGAACAATTAAATTACCATAATTTGGTTTTTAATTGTTCTTTTCAAGGTCATAATCTAACGTCAAAGCTATTAGTTTCAGAATTAATATAATCTATTAATTCTGAAACTAATAGCTTTGACGTACAGAAGAAGATAACAAAGAAACTCAGAACACGTCTTAACCTAATTAACAGTTTTCAACTTTAAGTTACACTACACTAGACACAATCGTCCCCATTAACATAATCGTCTTCGTTTTCTAAATAATCTTTAATTTTATAATTATTAACCTTTTCGCTCAGAGTAGCTTAACACATTTTTAAGCCCCTTGGTGGTAACTCTAAAATATCGTGAGGAACCCTATTGTTTCACATTGGACGATAATCGTAACGACACGACATGTTGTTACATACATACTAGCCATTTGTACAAATCAAGTAGGTTCGGCGGGCTCCAGTGCGGATCGAACACACGACTTCTGTTTTGGTACGTGTTCAAGCGTGTTACCGCTAGACCATCGAGACAGTATTAGTAGAGCCATTGAATTTGAAATGTTGAAGTAATTACTAATGTTCTTTTACCATCTTCAGGATAACATACATCCATAAACTCACCCCTGTGTCTCGGAGGGGTAGGCAGAGACCAAGGTTTGCCACTTACCGCGATCCTGACAAACCTCGGGTTTCACCGGCGTGCATGCAGCGACTAAGGAATGCTGAATCAAGATAAGCAGTGATTATTCATAAGTTGTGTGGAAGAACTACCAAACAGGCATAAGAGGAGCGGTTCACATCACGCACCACTCTCCTAAGTTCCTAATGAACTCGCACTTAGTAGGTACCGTAAATCCGTAAATGGGCCAATGTTCTCTTGACGATTGTGTTGTTTTTAGTTTTGGTTTGTTGACATTCGTGTACCTATTTTGTTTGTGTCAATCATACATACTCCTTCCTGTTTGGCTTTGCCGTAGTCGGGTAAAAATGGGGAATTCCGGCAAAATCTCAACAAAACTCCTCGTTTAGGGGGAAGGGGGCCTCCAACTACACGAATTTTGGTGAGTTATAAAGTTAAGTGATATTTCAATTAGTCTCGGGTTTTCAGTCAATCGATCAATGGTTTCCTAATTCTTCACATAATTTCAGTGGCGGCTATCTTCTTCTCTTTCATTCGTAACCACACCGACAGTGACAGCTGAGGCTTGTGTAAACTCACAGGGTAAACGGCAAGCACCCACACAGCATGCTTGAAGGAGCTGGGCCTCCGCTGGCGGGCGTTCTTGAGGCTCAACGCGTATAGGAGGTAAGTGGCCAGTACCAGCAGACCCCCGAGCGACCAGAGTACCGGGGCTAACACCTGCAGGGCTGCAGACAAAAGAAGGATAAGACGTCCACTCAACAAAATCATTTGTCCAGGATATACTTAAAATAAGCAGACGAGGATATACGTAAAATAACATTAGCACGCTTTCGGGTTATTTCTCCATCAATTAAACTAAAAAGTTTTGTTTTTACGCTTTTTGAAAAAAAATTATCCATTTTTTTATTACGTTATGATTTTTCAGCTTTGTCGTGACCTCAGAACGTGTTCTGAGGTCGTGACGCTGTTTGATAGAAAATGCTAGGACATTACTAGGACATCTCCCGGACGTAACGCAAGCGTTTTACCGAACCGCTTTCAAGTTTAATTGTACAAACTAAATTACGATTCATAATTAAATGACGATCGGCGTCCGCCGGGAATCGAACCCATAGCCCGTGTTTTGGTAATCAAGCACGTTACAGCTAGAACGAAGCAGTTAAATTGGGCTAATGACGAAGCAATCTACTAGCTGTCCACGGTGGTCCACGACCCCATTCGCGTTGAAATTCGTGTTAAACTACGTGAGAGGCGCGGGGCCCATAATAGGAATGACGTGGGACGAGAACGCGGACGCGGAAAAGACGCGACTCGTTGTATAGAGTTGGCGTCCTCGCCTGTTCTTATCAGTAGCCCACACCGATGTATGTCCCATCGGTTTAGAACGTTTTGTATGGAAGTGAATTGAAAGGACGTCGTCGCGTCTTTTCCTCGCCCTCGTCCCACGTCCTTCCTATGCCCGTGCCCCACGTCTAACACCCATTTTGTTTATTTTTGTCGTTACCTGTGTGAAAATCCAAAGGGAACTCCGTTTCAGCTGTCTTTTCCCAAGATGTAAACCACACTTACAAAACTTGTTATGAAATAACGCAAAACCTGGAAACCATTTCTAAAGTATTAACTATTAAACCTTGGTTCAAAATACCTACTCAGTTTTATTTTAATTTTTTTCAGACATATATTGGCCGCGTCAAATTTTAAAGTAATAATATGTCATATAATATAAATATAATATACAGCTTTTTACGTCTCACTGTAAAGCGCCGCCTTTCTCTCAGAGAGAGAGTATGGCCTTAATCATCACGGATGCCCACCGCGGATTGGCGATTTCAAGCGCTGCTGAGGTACAAATTTACAAGTACACTTGTACACTTGTTGGTAGGTACGTAAAAACTGGAAAACAAAGTCATTTGTACATACGGGGTTCAAACCTGCAACCTCCTGAACTTATGGTACGCTTTCTACCGGCCTATCACTGCAACGTATTAATAAGAATAATGAAATTGATAATTTTAAACTTTTTCTTATTTAGTTTATCGAAACTGAAGAAAAGGTTTTCAGGTTTCGCGTTATTTCAATAACAAGGTATAGAAAATTTGTTTTTTTGTATTCCAAGTGAGCAAACGAGTTGATAGGCATGTGTATGAAAACGGTTAGAAATGGTAAAGGCTTTTAATTAAACACCAGTATCAAGGCGCACAGAGTGCGTCAGGCCAAGTTCTCGGCCGGCCCGCACTGTGCATATATATTTACACGAAACCATTGTTCGAGGCTTCGAGCACTTTTTGACCTCAAAAGTCTAAGGTAGGTACTTCTAATAATTGAACTAGAGATTTAGAATTTGGAATAGGTAACAGTGTTTAATGAGTAGGCAACGGAAAAAACCGAAAATCACTAAAAAATACTGCTTACCGTGTTATGCAGGGTCATAATTTGAGGGCAACTACCTCATCCGTTGTAGATACAGAAAAAGTTTGTTAGGATACCTCTCCTAATTATTAAAGTTATGTATACTTTATTGCTTTTACAGATTTTGAAAAAAAATCCTGTAGAAAGCATAAAAAAATTTACTTTCACTTTTCAACTGACTTCAAAAAAGGAGGAGGTTATCAATTCGACGCGTATGTATTTTTTTTTTGCTATATTATCGCATGATTCTGTCAAATCTTAACCGATTTCGATTTTTTTTTTGTTCGAATAGATATAACGTCCCATTGGTTCCATTTTATTTAGGCGAAGATCTGATGAAGACTTTCAAAGATGGAGAACCAGGCCCCTAATCGGGCCCATCCTTTAGTAATATCGCTAATATTTCATAAAATAGCGGAAAAGTAGTACCAAGGTAATTTGGTGATGTTCTGATGAAGACATTCGGAGATGGAAATTGAGAACTTCAAATAGAGAACTTCAATTAAGCAACGAATTAAGTAGGGTAAATTATGGTTATAAGGGACTTGTTTATTTTTCTCCCGCCCCCCACGAAAATTGAATTTTTTTTTTTTTTAATAAAAACTAAACCGACTTGAAAACACTACAGACTAAAAAGTTAGAAATAATTTAAAAGAATACCTTTAAATTAGAGTATGTATACTTTTAGGTATTGTAAAAGCATAATTTGTGGTCGGTGCCCAGTTACAAATTATACTTCTACATTACCTACAGGTATACATTACCTACAGGAAAAAGATTCCAAAACAAGTTGGACGGTTTATTGATGGAGGATGATACCATTAGACTGCATTAGACGCAGGAGGTACAAAACCAAACTAAACCTTATCACTTTGAAAAGAACCATTGTTATGATGGCGGCCCGATCGGGTCTTTTAGAATTCTACAGATGCATAACTATACATAGGTACCTAAGTACAATGGTACAGCAAAAGTACCTGCCCGTGGGCACTTTACCTACAACTTGGTCCGTCATTGCCGTCAGGCTTGTAGGCTACAAGGTAATTATCTCAGGACCTTGGGTCCAGTGTGGGCCCATTGAATCGGTGCCGTGGCGTGCGATCGCGTGACAAAACTTTATCATATAAGCTGTAAGCGTGACTGTTCTGTGCAGTAAGAATTTTGTGTTCATCCAAGAGTACGAAGCAAAAAATTTTAGCCCATTCCGACCCATTCCGGTTCATTAAAAAGATGGGTATTGTTAGCAATATTATAAGGACCTTTATTCATCACGATAAAGGTCCTACTTATAATATTCTCTGGTTGATTTTGGTTGCCTATAATAATTAGGTAGTCTTGCTTGTTTTTCTACGTTAAAGCAATACCACTAGCTGTACCTAAAGGAAAAAATCGAGAGAAACCAACAGCATTATAGAAATCGGGAATCCACGCATGGTTATTTGTCCACTAAAAGAAGTCTTATATTTTCGCGTTGGCAAGCATCAAGCTCAAACTGGGGTAGGAATCATAGTAATCACAGACATCATTACCATTACGACATCCTACTAAGTACTTATTTTTACTTCCACTATCTACATAACAGAAGGTTAGCTGGAGGAAAATACTTATTTGTATTAAGCTCGCCTTTATACAAATATGCTTATATTGTGCATTAAAGAATTTTCTAATATTTGGCGCTAACAATGTAACAATGTATTCATCGTAAGAAAACTATGTCCACCATAAGCCACCACACCACTCTAAACTAGGACGAAAGATCATATCCTCCAGTATTTAGGTACGCCATATTATAATTATAAATGATAAATCATAATAAAGATTAAATTACAAAAAAAGCTGCGGTCGACCGGCAAATATAAATTAATATTAACATTTGTGGCGAGCACATGTCAAGTCTGCGCGCGCACTATAAACTCCAACATTCCTGCATCGCGCAAGCAAAATGTTTCACTTAACATACCCTAAATATAACGTCCGACGAACATCAGTCGGACCGGCCGTCCCCAGGCATACGATCTGCCTGGCGGGAAATTTCCCTTTATAGTGGAAGAGCACGATCACCCGCTCTTCCCTATAGTAGTGACCCTCGACAGAACAGTGTCAACCTTCCTTCGCTCTCGCAGCACCCCACAGCAGTCTCAAAGCAAGGCCAGCATCCAGTTCCCTCTCACCTCATCAGTTCCACTACAGTCAACGCACCGACTACTGGTACTGATGGTGAACTCCCCCAACCCCTCGGCACGGCAGCCACACAGCAACAGCGCACGTTGCCAGTGGTACAGCAGCCTTCACCGGTTCCTACCACATGCGCGCTCCCCATGGTACTGTCGTCGGTGAAGTAACTGTTAGCCGCTGAACACCCTCAACCGCTAGTCGACTCACTGACTCAGCGCCTCCTGGCACTTGCAGGCTTTAGAGCACAGACTTCGATTCCTATCAGACCTAGCTATGCGTAGCTACGTGATGTGGCGAGCACATGTCAAGTCTGCGCGCGCACTATAAACTCCAACATTCCTGCATCGCGCAAGCAAAATGTTTCACATGACATACCCTAAATATAACGTCCGACGAACATCAGTCGGACCGGCCGTCCCCAGGCATACGATCTGCCTGGCGGGAAATTTTCCTTTATAGTGGAAGAGCACGATCACCCGCTCTTCCCTATAGTGGTGACCCTCGACAGAACATTGTCAACGCACCGACTACTGGTACTTCCCCAACCCCTCGGCACGGCAGCCACACAGCAACAGCGCACGTTGCCAGTGGTACAGCAGCCTTCACTGGTTCCTACCACATGCGCGGTCCCCATGGTACTGTCGCCGGTGAAGTGACTGTTAGCCGCCGAACACCCTCAACCGCTAGTCGACTCACTGACTCAGCGCCTCCTGGCACTTGCAGGCTTTAGAGCACAAACTTCGATTCCTATCAGACCTAGCTATGCGTAGCTACGGTCTTGAAGGGGAGTGATGTGGCGAGCACATGTCAAGTCTGCGCGCGCACTATAAACTCCAACATTCCTGCATCGCGCAAGCAAAACGTTTCATATGACATACCCTAAATATAACGTCCGACGAACATCAGTTGGACCCACCGTCCCCAGGCATACGATCTGCCTGGCGGGAAATTTCCCTTTATAGTGGAAGAGCACGATCACCCGCTCTTCCCTATACATTTATTGAGTGCATAGCAATCAACTGTTGGCCTTGCTTTGATTGACGAAGTTGGGCCATTTCGAGCAAACGCCCCACCCGGTGGCTACAACATAATGTAACACCAGCAACAGGGTGTGTACTTACAAACATTACAATACATAGTATTCTTAGGTAATTCAAACACGCATTATGTAAACTTTATCGTCGTCCCATCCTCAGCTTGGAGGTAGATACCTAAAGACATAGGTCATACTTCAGCTTGAAAGTCCATACCTGCTAAATAAGTCTGGAAATCCGGCTGAATATCTTTTAAATGGCAGATTAATGTAGTGTTGATCGCATTGTTCGGTGCAGGTTCCGCTTGCTGTGCAGTTATGTGACGGGCGGCCAGCACCCTTCCTCCGCCGGAGCTCGCTTCGCTCAACAAATCCATTCTATACGGACGGCGGCCTCAATATTAAAGTTTATTTAAAAACTTTTACAAAAAAGCACAACTGGCCGCTATCACATTTTCTTTCGGTAACAGTAAAAAAAACACGGCGCGGCTTCTAAATTCAAAAGTCGCGCGTTTATTTGTGTATCGAGCACGGCAAGCGACTGTTTTTGAGACGGCAGTCTACAACACTGGCAATGGCGGTCTACCCAATTGGTGCTTCGCGTTGCATTCACTTTCTTTCGACATTAAAGTGGCTGCGCAACACAATCGCCGACTCGTGTGGTAAGTAGCATGTAATGTTGCACAGAGACCTACATGTTGCTGCCTATGTCGGGCAACATGGCTTTTGCCGGTTTCCTTTAGAGGAAAAAAAAATGTGTGTGTGTCAGATCACTGTCTGTGACGATTGGATTTTCATACAATGAAATGAATATAGGTGATAACTGGATTAGATATGCGATATATTATAACAGTGAGCTTCGTAGGTATGATAATTGATAAGCAAGACCGTCCAATATTATAGTCTACTAGCTGAACCGGCCAACGTTGTTTTGCCATACATATTCTCCGACCTAACAAATATACAGAAAATATTTCGTAAAAATCGGTGAAACCGTTTCGAAGGAGTTCGATAACAAACACTGACACGTGAATTCCCACAGACTACCTCAACTATTATACCCCAAATATTGTCCCCAATAGGGGTCTCATAGTACAAACCTACTTAAAATTCAATGGTACAAATTAGTCTCCCTACATCTTAATCTACGGGTTAATCGGTTATGCAATGTACATCGAAAGGTTATAGTAAACCATGAATTTATTGGGACCCTGTATTGTGTAACGCGCCCGAAGATCTACCATAGGTACCTTATCTAGTCGCTTACTTCCACTCGCGATAAATACTGTAATGCCGCAGATGGTGACTTTAGTATGACACAGCAGAAACGTTTTTGTGATTTCGAAATTTTCCTCATATGTATTATAAGTATGAGCCGCTACCAGCAATCTCCCATAGATCGTCGGTCCAGTGAGCTGGTAGGCATGGTAACTGCGTTTGGCAATATTTCGCAAACAGATCTAAATGACAAATCACCGTATTATATTGTATTATATGAGCGTTGTTTTCCACCAGTATGGGTAGTAACATCGTATGGTCGATACCATTGCGGAGTCATGTGTCAGACTATGGAGCACCTCTCTGTGTATCCCTGTGCCAGTAAAAAAAAATCCTCAAGATGTTAGAAGATGGCTACCGACCTCTATATTTACATTATTAACATATTTTATAACGCTATTGTACGCTAGATGGCAGACATATTTTAATGGACGGTTGGTTTATTATGCCGCTCGTCGCAAGATGGCATTACATGGATAGATATTCCACAAGATAGTTTTAAAATTCCACGTGTTGTTAAGGTGATTTTTTTCTCCTTTTATTGTCAACAAACGGAAAAGAGCTAAGAAAGAATCACAGGCGTTATGTATTTTTTTTTATTTTCTCGATGACTTTTCAGTAGAGTTTGTAAAGCACCTATTTATTTAATTTATCTAATTAATTATAGACAATTTTTAGACATTGTATTCCCGCATTAACAATGCGTGCAAAAACCTTTTTAATATATAGGTATATTTTTATTATTTTAATGAATTATGTTATTTCCATCTAGGAGAAATTCGTCTAAAACTGAATATACCTACCTCCTTAGGTATTTTCGACGACTATATTTTAAAATTTAATAATTACCAAACAGGGTTTTTTTTATAATGCGCAATTCCTGAAACACCCCAATTAGACAACGCCTTTTGTTATATGAGTTTTTTCCTAGATTTATATTTTTCGAAAAATTATCATTTAAACGCGCTCTACCAATGTCATACTTGTCGTAGCCTTTGTAAATAAATAATTGTCCTACATAGAAGAATATTCACTGTATATAACTTACATTTTCGGCATTATCTATCAAACAGCGCCACTACACAGCAGAAAAACCGAAAAAAATATTTTCGAAATAACCCTGTATTTATTACAAGGCCAGATGGAGATTAGGGTATCGTAGGTAGGTATAGTAGGTTTTGTATCCCTGTTTCCTTTCCTTAACTAAGTAGATACTTAATTACCAACGTAAATAATTTAAAATTAATCAATTGGTATTAACTGACATACATACCTACACATAATATAAAAGTCAAAGGTCCATCAAAAACTTTTAAAATGGTGGACTTAAATTTTTTTGGAATTTCGTAGACTCGTCGACTCTTACGAAAAATGTTAGGGAACTCATATATACTCCTCGAGGATTATTTATAAAAATAAAAATAGAAGACAATTATTCCACCGTCTTAGATATTTGAGGTCCTTATGTTATTCCAATAGTTTTTTTTTTCTCAGAACAAATAAATTATCGCACCAGCTTAGACAGATTCCGACTGGCAATTCTTGATTCAAACTTTAGAATGAAGATCATTCAGACATCAAAATATTGGACTTTCAAGTACCAGGGCGGATGGAACACAATTTAAGCATACTATACCTAGTCCAACATAGGATGATCTCTGACAGCTGTCAGTGTCAAAACACGCCTATGAAGTATCGTATTTTTCGACGGTAAAATGTATAGAGACAATTTAAATACTTTATTGGCAAATAGTGACGTGCTACACTTATCGTAAGACAAGTTATCGATCTTGACTCGAAACATATAATAGAATATTGATGATATTTTGTAAATAAAATAGATTGCAAACAACAAGGTAAATGAAATAGAAATACTATTAAAACAACGATAAAAAATAGCAAACTGAATTTTTAACGAGTGGCGCTTCATGGGCGCTCCACACTCGCGCGTGAAACAATAATGAAATCCCATTCATCCATTCATGCATGTTTCGCGGGCTTTGCGCGTGAGTGTGTAGAGTGGGCTTCACCGCGCCATGCCGCCATCTTGTTTGATTGCATTGCATCTGCCATTCTGCCATCTTGTTCAGTACGAGTGCCAACGCCTTGTATACGCCACGTGTTTTCATTCAGTCTCCATTCGGTTATCGTTATTGTTATTAATTTGTTGAGTTTTGCTGTTATTTGTTTGTTAAGTTTGTTCTGTTTTTGGATACAGTATGCCAAAAAGAACAAAGAAAACTGTTTTAAATAGTGAAAGCCGGGAGTTTGTGATTCGCTTGCGCGAATACTTTGAACGCGAGAGTCAAAATGGCGGACCGTTGTTGCCATTAACACAAGCGTGCAACAGAGTTGCTGATGCTCTGGGAATCGGGATTGCTACAGTGATTCGTGTCAGCAGAGAAAAGTATGGTGAGCAATCATCTGCGACAACGACGACAGAGGAAAACGAAGAGCAAAAACTGTCGACGCCAAATAAAAAAAGGAAGAGGACGTGTCCAATATCAAAAATTGACGATTTTGATGCCGCAGCAATCCGGAACCATATTTATGGGTACTACACGCGTGGAGAGTTACCAACACTCAGAAAACTACAAACATCTCTTGAAGACGCTGAATTATTTAAAGGTGGCCACTCGTCGTTAGCCAAAACACTAAAAAGCATCGGGTTCCGCTACAAAAAAAGTGACAAAAGAAAAATACTAATGGAGCGGACAGATGTTGCGCTCAAGAGAATTGATTTTCTCCGAAAAATTAAAGAGATCTCAAACTGGGACAAAGTGGTTTTTCTGGACGAAACGTGGCTAAACGCAAATCACACAGTTTCAAGATCTTGGACGGATGACACAGCTGAGTCAACTACAAAAGTGCCCGAAGGCAAAGGGCAAAGATTAATTATAACACATGCTGGGACGTCGTCTGGCTTTGTGCCGAATTGTTTGCTGGCGTTTAAATCAGTAAAGACCACCGAATATCATGAAGAAATGGATTTCGAAAGATTCAAAAAGTGGTTTTTAACTCTTTTGGAAAACCTGAAAGAACCGCATACCATCGTGATGGACAATGCATCGTACCACTCCGTACAAAGAGATAAAGCACCAACGTCAAGCAACCGGAAATTGGATTTAATTTCGTGGCTGCAAAGCAAAGGTATAGAGGCCAACGAAAAGATGTTGAAAACTGAATTACTACGATTGGTCCGTATACACAAACCCCGTACTCCAACATACATCTTGGATGAAATAGCAAAAGAAAAGGGCCATACTGTAATTCGGCTACCTCCATACCACTGCCAGTACAACCCGATAGAGCTGATCTGGGCTCAAGTCAAAGGTAAACGTGCTTATGTGTTTCTTTCACCATCGCTCGCATTTCTCTCGTTTGCTTAAAAAAAGTCAATTAGATTAATATTTCTAATTTATTGTACTCACATAAAATTATAATCAAATACATTTTGATAGCATAGGAAGATAAGAATGTAAAAATATCTCATAAAACATCAATTAGCTAATAAAACATCGATTAGCTATTAAGACATCTCTTCCAACAAGCCATGGTGTGTTTTATATGTATTTTATTTCTTTGTTACAGGTTACGCAGCCAGACATAATACAACACCGCCTTTTACAGCAAATAAAATGCTGAAGTTACTGAAGGATGCATGTGACAGTGTCACATCGGACAATTGGAAGAAAGACATAGACAGAACAAGAAAAATTATGGAAGATGATTGGGAGCGTGACGTACGATTCGACCAATCTACCCAGGAACTGATTATAAATCTACAAGACTGCTCCAGCGAGTCAGAATCAGACTTTGATGATAGTGATTTGGGCTGTGAACCGATTTAACAAGAATAAAAACATGTTACAACATCCTTTTGTTTGATTTGCTTGAAACATTCAGAAACTTTGGTTAGAATATCGATAATTTATTTCGACATTATCCCCATGCCTAGTAAAGTCACAGTGACAAGCTGTCAGAGATCATCCTATGTTGGACTAGGTATAGTTCTTTTCCAGAATGACTCAAAACATTCTAGAAATTACAAAGTTAGAGAAGTTTAAACTGAAGTTTCAAAACGCTGCCGGCATCTTGATTCCTATTGTGACTTCACAGGATCTGACTGGCCGGCCAGTTGTCTGGCGCTAGTGTTGCTGATAGGTACCCGATGTTCATACGTGTTCATTTTTATTACAAAAACCGAAAGACAACTTTTAAATAGTAGACGAGAACACCCGTGTGCCAAATATGTTTAGTTAGGGAGGTACTATAAGTACGTATAAGTACTTCAAAATCGAACTTTTGTTCCCGTAAAACCGAAAAAATATTTCTTCATCAAAATTTAGCATGTTAATTGGAAAACTTATTTGCGCTCTTAAAATACCTACATACAAAACCTCATTTTTGAGTGCAAATAGAAACTTGGTACCAACTCTAGAATTCTAGTAATTTAGGTTTTTGGGTTTTTTTCATCTCGAAGATTCTACCCAGTCGGATGCTATTCAAATACCAAAATATTTTTCACTTTTTCTGCTATCGTGATGATTGTCCTTTCCAATTACACGCAACTTAGTATTTTTTGCAGGTTTGGTCCACATTACGCCACAATAACTAGTCCCCTCATCAGGTTACCTTTACAAATATTGCATTTTGTTACTTTATGTGTTCAAATCTGTGTTTTAATATTAAAATGTTTTTTTTTTTAATAAAACCTATATTAAAAAAACTTTTTGCGAGCGAGAGTACAGGCTTAATTACCACGCGTGCCCACCGCGGATTGGCAGCACTCGGGTGTTCTCGTCTAGTATTTGAAGTAAAAAGTATTTCGGTTTAAGCAGTAAAATAAAAAAAGCGGTAAAACATACAACGTTAAACATTTCTTTCCACCGTTTTCACCGTATGTTTTCAACGTACAGTCGTATCTTAGCATTTTAGCAAATTACAAAACTTGTATCACATTATTTAGTATCGTAACATTAAGCTTAAGCATTAGTGTTCTTGAGTCCGTACTAACTTATTTAAGACTGATATAAGAACGATGACATATTACAAAACCATTATAAGAGCCCTGTAAGCCTACCACTCTAATAAAGTGCGCACCCTGAGACTATTTTGCTGGTTGGGTAGTGGGTAGAACATTGGACTCAGAAGCGAGAGACCCAGCTTCGATTCCCAGTGCGGGCATGCACTTTGTTTTCTAAGTTATGTACATTTGTGAAGTTATAGTAGTAATATCACTCGCTAATGGTAAAGGAAAAAATCGTGAGGAAACCTGAGTGACTGAGCCATTCACATATCACAGCGCTTCAAATCGCCAATCCGCGGCGGGCACGCGTGGTGATTAAGCCCATACTCTCTCTCTGAGAGAAGGCTTGTGCCCTACAGTGGGACGTATATAGGCTGCTTATGATGATACTATGTATATCTATGTGCCTAAACAGACACGTAGTCTAGTTACTAGTATTATAGACAAGTAGGGTTCCAATATGTGTCCAAAACTATATCTTTCAAATCTATAACTTTTTAATTTAAAAAAAAATACCCACTGCTGACGTAATCATTATCCAGGCCCGTCCAACCCCCATGTTATCAAAAATAATCAAAGCAAAGAGCCCTGTTGTACATACGTAATACTTGAATAGCCCCTTAAGTGGTGCCCGTGAAGTAGAATTGGGCTGGCCAATTGGGCAGCCCAATTCTACTTCACCTAAATTTAAACCCTTTTAATAAAATAAAATCAAAATCAATTTTTTTTATTCAAAGTAGCACAGAAACTGCGACTTAATGAACGTTACAAGTTAAACTAGGTGTCCATTTCAAAATCTAGATCATTTTGGAGAAAAAATGGACAAACTTAGTCTTTTCAAGTCCTTAATTTACAGGATTTATATAAATGTTCTAAAACTCATGCATTGAACTGGCTTTAATTCCAGACATCATTGTCATCTAAATAATCTTTACTGTTATAGTAGCTTTTTTGGCACAAAGTGTTTTTCACACATTTTTTGAACCGCGTTTCTGGCAAGCTTATTATATCCTCAGGGATCTTATTGTAGAAACGTATACAATGCCCCATAAAGGATGTATTGACCTTTGCCAGCCTAAATTTTGGGAACGAAAGTTTATGTCTATTTCTAGTATTTACATTGTGTTGGCTACCTACAGTTTTAAAGTCACTGATATTTTTCCTAACGTAGGTACATAATATGTTCATAGATATACTGACTAGCAACTGTTAGGATGTTAGTTTCTTTAAAGAAATCTCTTAACGAATCTCTATTGCCTAGCTTATATATGAATCTGATCGCTCTCTTCTGCAGGACGAAGATGGTCTCAATGTCTGCTGCCCGACCCCACAGTAGTATACCATAGGACATAATACTATGGAAGTAACTAAAATAAACAAGCCTAGCAGTTGCGACATCAGTTAGTTCCCGGATTCTTTTAACTGCGTATGCTGCAGAACTGAGCCTATTTGCCAATTTTCCTATATGTGGACCCCATTGAAGCTTTGCATCAATTGTGATACCCAGAAATACAGTTTCGTCTACAGGGTCTAGTTTATCATTCCCCAATATAACATTGCTGTCAACCATTTTGACATTTGGTAGTGTGAATTTTATACATTTTGTCTTTTTTTAATTTAATAATAAGTTATTAGAAGTAAACCAATATAGTACCTTAGAGAGAGCATTATTTGTATCCGCAAGGTCATTTTCTTGTCTCTTAATCTTAAAAATAAGTGACGTGTCATCTGCAAACGATACTATCTCTGACATATAAAAATTTACAACTAGATATGTAACCTTTGATTATTAATCAAGCAACCAGCTCGTACTCGTCCACCTCAGGACATAGACACCTAGGGCACGCTACTTCCTTCTGCCCTCGGCCATCTTCATCTAGCCACTGCCAGCGATTTGCCTCAGATCGTTGGTCTTGCGAGCTGGTAGGCGTCCTACGCTGCGTTTGTCAGTTCTAAGTCTTCACTCGATAAACTTTGCACCCTATAGACCATCGGTTTTTCTTCATATGTGACCAGCTCACTGCCACTTCAGCTTGCTAATCTTATGGGCTATATTAGTCACCTCAGTTCTTTGCCGGATTGTCTCATTTGATTTAAACTTTTGATTAATTGACAGGAAACAACCATGTGTAATAAATCGTGTTCGTTTATTATGACGAACAAATTTTACATGCGTGATTCTTCTCTTATCTTTATCTCCAAGGCCAGACAAGACACAATCAACGACAAACTTATTTTTATAGTTACTACAAACGATATCACCGTGAAACTGCCGAAGAGCACGTTTTTACACACCTACTTTTGATACCTACTTATTTGCCAGGGAGCTAGTCGTTCCAAAACTTAATAAATTTGAACAATTTCACAAATTATTCTTTGCTAAAATCTGATCAGAGGGTAATCTATTCAGAATTGAGAGATAATACTAGTCAATACGGACAAGTATGGGAAATGCTTGAAAATGGAATGGCGAAAACAGATCAACCTGTGAGATCAACTGCCCCAAACATTTTACTGCCGTAAATTATGTATATCAATGTATGGTAGACGGGCCATATTTTGACAATAATGTGTAGCTGCAATAGTGTGGCTGGTAGCATCACCCAGCATTTACGACTAGACTATGTAATACTGCAATATTTTTAGTATGGTCGGGATATATTGTCACATCTTTTTTGTGTGGTCAATGAATGTTTAGTGTCCGAGCCATATGGCCGGAACGATCGCTTTTCAATCGAAAATACTGCAATATTTCTCAGCCATAGTTATTGCTGTCTCGCTTTACGGCCTACGGCCCTTTTTCGTACTACGTGAAGTTTGCTACGATTCGTTCGAGCAGAATACCTATGTTCGTATTTGTTTCTGTTTATTTTGGTTCGTGTTTGAGTTTACAAATCGCAAATTTTTGGTGTTATTGTAAATTAAAATACGTATCAAAAATCAACTGGTGTATGTACTTTTAAAACAGTATATGCTGCTCTAACGCGTATGAGTTCGTCCGTCATTGCAGCCATACTAGACAAGCTATTTATGTAGCCCGTCTAAAACAAAATATTGGCAGAAATATTGGTGGGATATACATTTTCCACCCATGTGCTGTATTAAAATGATTTTTATATTTTCCGGATATATTCGGCGATGTTTTAGCTACATATTATTATTTCATTAAAGTGTAGCCCGTCTAGAAGCCCGTAAGGAACAGCAAATACATTTTTTGCTATTTTAAAGTTAGGAGAAAGATACTCGTACTTATGTAACCCTTCACAAAATAGTCGATAGCAATTATGTAGTCTTTTTCAGACATACATATAATATATTATTAACATATGAATTGCAGCTATTTAGTGAGTTCACTACTTTGGACAAAGGTTTAGATTTGTACAATCTCATTTGTAAATACTAAGCGATAAAATAAGTATGTAGGTACTTTACTTACACACACAAGTGAAATTCGATAATACTACTGAAATCATAAATTAAATAAATCGGTCGAATGTGTTTATCACACATTCTTGAGAGATAGGTATATTGTAGGTACCGATCGATGGATATAATGTTTTGCGTATTCATTTTCCGTTGGTGTAGAGAGCATCAAAACAACTTACTATCTTATGCTGTCGATTATATTTCCACGTGGAGGTTTATTTGAAAAGGTTGTTTTGGTGCCGGACGCACTATTTGCAAGTCAATGACTTTGACTACCTAGCCCGGCATGTAGCGTTTACCAGGGTGGTTTTACCATAAAAAATCTTCTCGGCGATCATTTCAAAAGCAATCATTCTTCAACCAAAAATCTTCTCGGTAAAATGGCTTGGCTAGATCTAAAAAAATCAGCCAAGTGCGAGTCGGACTCACGCACAAAGGGTTCTTTACCACTATCTATACAACGATAGGAAAAAGACGACAAAAAATCCCCCCTTAAATATCTATTTTATTTTAATTTAATTACATAATATTTATTTTTGAAGCGAATATTTCAAGCGTCTACCTGTTGCCATTATTAATATCGAGCAAAAAACGGCAGAATAATTACGTTTGTTGTATGGGAGCCCCCCTTAAATATTTATTTTATTCAGTGTTTAGTACTTGTTGTAATAGCGACATCATCTGTGAAAATTTCAACTGCCTAGCTATCACGGTTCATGAGATACAGCCTGGTGACAGACAGACAGACATACGGACAGTGAAGTCTTAGTAATAGGTTCCCTTTTGGCACCCTTCGGGTACAGAACCCTAAAAACAAACTTCTAATATTAGTCCCTTCGTTTTTTTTGTTTCAACAGAATTTTTTGTTGGATAAGTTGACATAGCAAATTCATGTGCAAAAAGGAATTAATAATAAACAGATCTAAGTTATTAGTAAGTAGAAATATACCGCCACATTGGCACTAGCGTTATTAAATATCGCCTTGCCATGAACTCTGTGGATATGGTCAGGAAAAAACCAAACACTGGCGAGGGCAACGGCCGTTTTTAGTTCAGCCAGGTTCACGTTCAACTAAAATTCTGACCACTACAAGCAAATCATCACAAACACAAATGAGTCATTCTATTATTCATATATCTACCTGTTATGATGACGAAAGGAAGTAAGTACGCTGTTGCTTATAAACTTTCAATCGATCAAACCTAATTAATTTTTCCTTGTTAAGAAACAAACTATCTTTAATGTTGAATAGATCCCTAATTAAATACATAAAATGTTAAATTAAGTCTTAAGTACCTTTTTATTCTACCATAGTATCGCTTTAGGGAAGTATCATTAAAAGCCTGGTTTCTGCCTGTATAGTTTTTAAGTTTTGTTGAATTCTTGCTTGAGTATTGAGATTCATAAATAAACGCACTCTCTTAAGTGGATCACCTGCCGTCTGAGTTTCGGAATCTTTCACCGCGCCCCCGTCCAGCCAGCTTATTGAGCCACCAACACAGAAGTAAAAACCTCCACACCCAAACGTGTACAGTCTGTAGAGTTTAGTCTTGTGTTTATTTACGTCCATCGTATTGTTTGTATACAGCCCGGCACGACTGCGCATAACTGTCTACGTCACTCCCCTCACCCCCGCCCGCTGCCCCCGCAGAGACCCGTCTTGGCTACGCTGAGGTCGAACTAAACTCACTCGCTCATTCATTCGCAAACGTTGACGCGTCGCGCACCGGTTACATTTTTAGTTCCCCTCACCGCATTGTATAGAGCTTGCATTCCAAGAGCTGTTTGAGCGTTCACTATGTTAAAAGAGACCACGCGGTATCCAAACAACGCCAAATCAGAGGGTGAGGGACGCAAATCGATCTCCTCCAGCCGATTGCCTGCCGTCGAGGAGCTTACCCTTGGCCTCAAGCAGAAGCTTCACCTGCAAGCACGGGCCCGGGCAGCTCCGTACTACATTAGAAAGCAAGAACCCGTAGACCTCGTTGATAGACTCTTGGAGGAGCGAGCTCTAGTAGCTGAAGCGGTTCGGAGACTTCAAGCCCTGCAATCTCATCATTCGGAAGACAAAAAATCTTTTCAAAAGTGCTCTGTAGATTCATAAATTTATATAAACAAAACATTTTAGTCTGTGAAAGTGTGGAACGAGTTGTGAAATCGCTTGTGTGTAAGAAACGTGTCGGGTTACAATGGTGCTATATGCGGAGAGCGTGCGAGAAGGAGACAACTAGATATGACGTGTCACGCACGAGTCACGAGAGCGAACCAAAATGGCCGCCCGGATTCTACAATCATAATATTTATTCTTCGTTTTGTGGTGACCTTAACTGATCAAAGTACTGAATGACGTAACTTTTAATAGGTAATTGGATGACTAGATATTTCTCATTATATTTATTAAATATGTGTGGCCAATGTAGGTAGTCACAATTAAACATTTCCATCTTATTAATTAGAATATAAATATGAGTATTGAGAGCTTTAACTACTAATTTTAACAGTTTCAGGAAAAGCCTACAAATTTGTCAAATCACTGCAATAGTTGGGTTTGTTTTAAGTTTTATTGAATCTTCAATCATTTAACCAACTTAAAAACTAAGGAGCTATTCTTATTACCAGATTTCGCCATGCTTTGATTACTTGACTACCTACTCTACTACTTACTTATATAAGTAATTTATTAATTAGTCGCCTTTCTGATTTTTGTATTTCCATTAAGGCTGTCCTAACGAGAAGTATGCTAACTCACTCGCACAATTTAACATTTAATTTTTTAAATTGAGTAAACTAAAAAAATGTGGTCTGAAGGTTTGATGCATAATTAAATTACGGACATTTTAAATATATTTTTGTTTAGCTTACGTACTTCGTAATAAAGAAAAGTTGTTTTCAAAATTATTAATTTTGGGATCAAATTTTCTCAATCAAAAACTACGTACAGGATAACGAAAATATGACTTGAATGTCCGCAATAATATTATATATCAAACCCTCAGACCACATTTACGTAGGTAACTTTTGAGACAGGAAAAAAGTGTACAAAATTGAACAATATTTATTTGACATCTATTTAAATACTCTCATTCATTCTAAAAACACTTATCCGATAGGTCCGAAATTCCAGCTCAGTAGGCGGCCACAGCCTCTACGGCACATGAAAAAATCCCTTTTATTTTTTCCTTGATTAGAAATATATAATACAGTTTCGTTCCATTTTTAAATTACGAGAATCTCAAAACTTATCAAGTGGCCTACTTATCAAAAGTATACTCAATTTATTAGTCTCAAAAAATATTAAATTGTGCGAGCGAGACAGCGTGACCGACGTATCACTAGCCTTAACAAAGCACGGCAATCGTTGACTTCCTTACAACCGTATATATTATTATAACGGTCAGTAGAAAACGATCTTTAAATATAATAATAATAACAAATACATCTAGATTACTTTACTGTTACATTATAATTCCCTCGCATAAAGATCAGCATTTTGCACAATGCTATGTGTTAGTTATTAAGATATTTTTTAAATAATTTTAATAAAACAACCAGTCAAACCTGCTACTTAGAAAACTGTAGGCAATACTTATTACTAAAGAAATTTAAAAAAAATCTATTGTTAATTTAGCAATACATGAATGTAATAATCACGTACAATTAATTGTACCGTATCAGGTATAAAATTCAGCATTGTATTACATGTGTGCATGTTTTAGTGCATTTTTGTGATTCCTAGATAGTTTAATTTATCGTCGATCTTGTGATTTAGATAAGATTTACTTAATAAAATGAAATTCATTTAAAAAAATTGTTTTTAATATTAAAAGTTTACAAACATTCATTGAGTACGGATCGATAAAAAAATATTTATATACCTAATTTGAATGATCTGAGAGAGAAACCGTAAGTATGAATTAGGTTTTTCCCTGATTATTATTTTGAAGTTAAAGAAGAAAATCCCATTCCGTACCCACGCCTTTTGCACCTTTTGAGCCTACATACAATATCTGTCTGACCTAAATAAGGCTTTTTCACTAAAGTGAAGACGTATGGGAGCCATATTATACAAGAAACGTGATTTGTAATTATTTTTGTTTTCATCGTAAAAACGATATCTGATAATAATATACAAATGTCATGCAGTGCAGTCCCTCTAAAAAAAAATAAAGAAACCGGCAAGTTTGAGTCGGACTCCTGCTAAAGGGTTTATGAATAATTATAATGTTCCCCCTCTATGAGAATCTATTAACGTCTAAATAAGTAATCAGTAAGTATTAAGTATTGTAAGTTGTTATCTTCAAAACTTAGGTTAGTTGGTAAACAATGCTACTGGTCGCCCATGTCAAAAACTTTGTTAAAATGCATCCCAAATTGAACAAAAAAAAAAATTTTGTTAAATAGTGTGCGAGTCCTAAGTCTTTTTCCTATTTCTCTATCGTAAGATGCTTCTGGTTACCGCCATCTAGTAACGAGTAGCATAATTATAAAAACCCGCAAACCGTTACTACCATTGGCTCGCCAGTGATGCCAGATTAGGCATTTATCGCCATTTGAGCTATCTCGAACAGTGAAGCTCCAACAGAAAAAAAATATTTATCGCCCATTTTGTGGTGGGAAATAATTATCCTATGGCCGATTAAGGGTTAAAGTATTACTGCTTTTCAGAACTAACAACTTCATCGAAGTCATTTTCAATGGATTTTGTACGAAAATTTACTTTTATAACTTGGTTGCCTATTACTCGTTAACTAGTAAAGCCTACTTAGCCGTGATACTTGTCCTTAAAAGTTTATTATATATGCTACTACCCTGATTTTTTTCACTCTTCTACAATCAACCGTTTAGCCAGGAGAGGTGGGCGACGCCCTACTCGGACAAAAATTTGCGTTTTAAAGCTTAATATTTCGCAAACGAAACCCTAAATCGAAACATGGCCTCCCTAAACCCACAATATTGTTCAACGTTCAATCCAACGATACTCCACATGATGGGGTAGATGATAAAAAAAATCATAACCACTTTTTATGTTAGTGGAGGTACATTAAAAACAAAAAATTCCAACATTTTATTGTTTAACTTTGTCGGCGTGATAAATAAATATGTATATACATACCAAATCACACCTTTCTATTCTAGTACCACCGGTCTTTGCGCTAGGCTGCAGATGACAGACAGACAGAAGGACCGACAGACAGACGGACATGACGAAACTAGAAGGGTTCCTTGTCTGACTACGGAACCCTAAATACGGACCTTATTAAATTCGAACCGTAAACGAGCAAAATAGAGGGGCTTAAGAACCCATAAAAGAAGATTAAAAATAAAAGATTCAGCATCACGTTGTTCTATGTGTGAGCCACAGAGAAAATAATCACTACGTGTGTGAGCGTCAGCGAGCAACGGCCTGAGAACTTATTTATAAAAAGTTGGTTCCACCGAAACAGTCTAAAGACGGAGTTAATGCTCCTCCATAAAGTAACTTCTGTCTGATAAATTTATACTACAGCACAAATTACATTTTCAAACCAAAAATTTGTTGTTGTTTACATGTTAGATGAACTTTGAGGTGGCCGTTTATTATCCGAATTTCGATTCTTGCAATCTAGGATCTATGCATAAATCAACATGCTACTAATAAATATAAATGGTTTCTTTCTTTCTTTAAATACAACTGCATGTCGAGAAATAATATTTATCTAAACGTATTAGATAATAAAAGTTGTACCAGTGTTTTATAAACTCAACATGCTCTGCAATCACGGCGAAGATGCAGGTTAGCTAGAACTTTTATTAAATCATTAAAAGTTAAGAAATTACTCAACGTTTTACTTAAAGAGCCTTTGAGAGAGGCATCACCTCAATTAAATAAATAAGGGCTACAAGAACAAGCGAGCGCTTTGGGCGACTGTTATTCAAAATTTTGGCGACATTCACCGACCGGCATCTGGCAACATAATGTACATGTCAACGTCAGTAAAACCAACCAATAAAAAGCAAACAAAATGTCAAATTGTCAACCACAGAGTACCCTACATTTTGACAACCAAACTATCAAAGAACTTTGTTTTGTTTTCAATTCATTCGACTCGATAGTCGCGAGTCCATAATAAAACGTAGTGATTATATACTCTTTGTCCATAATTTGTAACAAATATCTATGCTTGCATTAGGACGTAAGTTTATACTCCGCAGAATAAAAAACAAAAAGCAGTTGAATCCTTTCTACGAGAGATACTTGGCCCTGCCCCGGTCGACTTTGCACCGAACAACGCAGCCGCTCTTATCAAGTCGATATCAAGTTTTACTTCAGCGCAGCATTCTAGATAACAGGCCCAGTGTAGCGCAGACAATGGCTTCGGGCGGCGTCACGTGGTCCATGGGTCCTGGTACCTTGGAAGTGCCGGTTTCTTTGTACTTAAAAAATCGCAATAGATTAGCCAGCAAACTTTCGGCTGGTCAAGTTGTGGTCTTACAAGGGGGTGAAGACGTCAGCCACTACGATACTGATGTCCAGTATGTTTTCAGACAGGTACTAACAGTTCTTTAAAATAGGCTAATTTCACTAATATTCACATTTAGAACTTGGTGCCAAGATCAGAAAAACAGTTCATTTATGTACAAGTTTTATTCACGCTGAATAAATGTTCACTGGCACAATGAAAATTATAATATACAGGAGTTAGCACTGACTAACCGAAATAACTTATAAAACTAAAACTTCAGCATCTGCTTGAAAATTAACATTTAAAACCAATATAATCGGAACCTATCAAATCACCAATGTTCTTTTTACTGACAGGAAAAAACTATTTTCTAAATGTAACTTTTTTCCTTCCCGGCTACTCCACCATGTATAGCCTGCCAGCTACGCTTGGCGTTCGCAGGTTCGAATGTGGATCGACCCTGCGCGCGCCGGACTGCCGTCTGTGAATGTGGTGCACAGTCAACCCCACACACAGTTGACTTAATGTTGTGAATCCTTTCCCTTGACTTCCAAATGTTTTGAGTCATCCAAATGTGAAATCCAGTTCACTATGGGACTTGTAAGCTATCCTCTTTACAACACAAAGTGATTGTTTGATGTTTGATAAAGAGTATTTACCAATAATATTCTTCAGTTAACAAATTGGATGCCAACTTATTCAAACTATGGTGTCAGTTTCAAGTAGTACAAAAAGGGTCACATTATTTAATTTTAGTGACATTGTTTATTATTATATTATTTTTGTTGCACTAACCCGTGCTGAGGGCAATTTTTAAAAACCTACTAACCGCTACCTCTGGCACGGTTAGCCAGAGGTCGTGGGTTCAAGTCCCGGCATGAGTTGAATTTTTAGCCTCTAAATAGGTTTTAGTTTTAGTTTCTGAATTGAGAATTTCACTAAGTAAATACTTAAGTTAGGCTCGGTCACACTCTTTTGTAAGAAATTCCAAGAGACAACACTACAATTAACCATATACTTAGCGAAATTCTCAATTCTGAAGCTGTCCATTAATGACATTATTTATTATATCGACGGTGGAAAGGAAAAACACTTCAAGTGACACTTTGGTCGACATTGAGTATTATACATATTCGGAATTAGCATTTTTTTTATATAACGAATATGTATGTAACTCAATTTCGACCAAAGTATCGCTTCAAGTGTTTTTCCTTTCCTCCATTGATATAATATCTGTTTAAGAAGCTCATACGGTGTTCTCGTAACATTATATCCACACATGACAAATACTTGTCCTGGTCCCAACCTAGGATACCCTGTATTATGTTAATTAGACAAGGACATCACAAAGATGGAATGACATTTAGACTGAAGCCATTTGTGCAAAATGAAGTATGTCAGCCCCAATCAAACCCAGAAATGTCTCACCTTCTTTCAGAGAGAGAAGGTATGGGCGTAATCTCCTCATGTGCCCACTGAGGGTTGGTTATTTTGAGTGGTTCTTCTTCTGTTAGTCGATTGTAAACTATTATGTAGTGAATTCGTCAATAACCTCTAGGAAGCCTACTTCACCTGGGTGTGTGGAGCGAGAGAACCTGGCTGTTTCTTTGCCCTTGATGTGGCTTCGAAGAAATCCTATCTGTTTGTGCCTCGTCTTCCCGAGGAGTATGAAGTCTGGATGGGCAAACTGCTCAGTTGTGAAGAGATCAAAAAGATCTATGGAGTTGATGAAGTGCATTTTGTTGATGAGGTAAGAAAGAACATAATGTTGGAGGGTAGTTAGTTAGACCCAAGATTTCCACACAGCCTCACAGTTGGGCCTTTATACGTGGCAAATGTTGAGGTATATGAACATGTCAGACACTGGTCCTCACAATGCTTTCCTTCACAGTTAGTGAGTGTTATTGCTACTACATATGTAACAAAGTCTTTGGTACATGCGGGAATTCCAACCTGGACCCTTTTAAAGGAATAAAATAAATTCTATCACTTTAAATTACTAAACTATAAATTGTTCACAACACTAAAATTAATCTTCCATGTAAAACATGCTTTTTAAATTTTAACAAGTGAAAGTGACTGAAAAATTAAAATGTATAGCCTTAATTTCTCCAAAGCATGAGGATCGAGGTACTGCTATCCAAGTATGTAGAACAAAAGTTTAAATTAAAAGTAGCAATTTTGAAGATGACTTGATTACAGTTACTATATATATGTGATTACTAACTGTAATCAAGTCTTATGAAACTGGAAGCTAACCATTTATTTCAAAAATCATAAATTGTACTCATTTTCAATCAGCTCTATTCTGATATCTTTATTATTAAATTACTCCATATCCTATATTTTTTTCAGCTCGTTCAAGTTTTGAAAACTTTGAAGCCAACAGTGCTACTGACATTGGTAATATTTACTATAAAATAATTATTGTAACCTTTTCGCTTGCACTGGAATATACATATCTATTCTCAATCTTTGTACAAAAATAGCTCACTAATGAGTGCAATAGATCTACACCTTGAAGGCTGCCTCTGTGGATATCATTTTACTACTGAACTATACCAGTTGCAAGCAGAGAGGGAAAATTTAACTTTTTCATACATTCCTCATAAAACAAATTGTTTTATATTATTCCAGAGTGGCCCCAATACTGATAGTGGCCTAACAGCCAAGGAAGCTGTTTTTGAAGGCAGAGATGAGTATGTTCCATTAATAATTTCTAACTATTTGTTTTGAATTATGCGTACTTTTGTCTTATTTATAAAAACACGGTTCCTCTAAAACACCTTTCAGAGGCACTTCGGCCTTATTTATAAAAAGGAATCTTTCCTCTAAACCAATCCTAAGAGGCAGTTTATTTAATCCGTGGTTACGACTTTTCCTTGTAAAATCTCCGGCACAGACTATTAATCGGCCTTTTAAGGAATCGTGTTTTTTATAAAAAAGACCGTCAGTGTACGTCCTTCCCTTCACCACGGAAAATTAAATCTGCCTCTGAAGAGTGTTTTAAGGAATCTTGTTTGTATAAATAAGACCGTTATTATTTTTATTGCGTTTTAAATCTCAGAAATTTTTTATTGTGCTGTTATTAATGTTCTTATTATCAATGGTTCATAAATTAAAATGGTTCTGTTTCAGATTCCCTGTTGACAATGAAATTCTATTCCCTATTATTGCAGAGCTGTGAGTATGAATTTGTGTGTTACCTGATAACTGTTTATTACAATGCAAAATGGATCATCATACTTTTGCATAAGTGCGAATTTACTTTTGTATTTGACTGTAATCGTAATTATTTGTATTGATAAAACTGGTAGATAGAATGCTTATCTAGTACTCATAAAATTATAATGGTCATTTCATTAATCTACTAACAGATAATATTTTGATGACAACATTTTTCTCTATGCAAGCAATTTAAAAAGAAACAAGTCCATGTACATATTTGTGGTATGTTTCAGGCGTGTCATCAAAACTCCAGAGGAAATCGAAGTTATGCGCTATGTGTGCAAAGTATCTTCTGATGCCCATAAACAGGTTTGTCATGAAACCCGGCCAAGTGCGAATCGAACTCGCGCTGGAATGGTACCTAGTGGTTTCCGTACTAACATAACATGCAGAAAGATCCCGTGAAACTAAAGTGAGTAGGTACTGTAGGCATAAATACAAATTTTGTTACCAAAACAACTCAGTAATGGCTAAAAAAATGAGCAGTTTCATTTAAATTTTCATACAGGCCCTGTTCTCGCAAATGTATGAGACAGCGATATTTTTAGCGATTTCAACGACGTTCTCATTACAAAAGTTGTATTGATTCATGAGTAGAAAAACTCTCATAAGCTTCACTTGACCTTTCAGCACGCGCTGTAATATTACGTAGTACCTATTTAGAAAAAAAAATGTTTTCTATCATTTAGATCGGGACTCTTAGCGTCTGAGTCATACTTGACCAGTTTTATTATTGTTGTTTTACTGTAGATTTCCCTATAAAATACACCAAGTTTGACACTTGTATTACTGTTTTTACATTAGATTTTCAACGTTTTAACTGACTTCAAAAACCACGTGACTAGAATTGCTTTTCGATAGGCTATATGATGAAAATTATTAGTCTTAGAGAAAAGAATTAACCTACATTATTTATCTTTTAACATAGCCTCTCTCCCTCTTAGCCTCTTGATAGCCTCTCTACCTCTTTTGGATTGAATTCGCAATTTTTATTGGACAATAAAACGTTACCGCTTAGGGTGACTGAACTAGAGATACGCCTATCCTATCAGGTGAAACAAATGAAGTGGAAGTGGAGTTTTAAGCTACCTGCACCACATAAGAGCCGGGGAGTGCTGAAAACCAGCGTTGGTGACTACTTGGTGGCAACCAACATGCAACCTGCCTGAGTTCTCTTCGATTAACGTAATAGACGCAATCTGAACACTTTTTAAATCTCTTTTATTATTATTTTTATTAATGATGTATTTTGGTAATAAACGATTTTTATTATATTCTATTCCGAGTGTGTCAAAGCTAAAACCGGCAGGTGATGCTGTTCACGCGGCCGGGCCTGATGGAGTACCAATGTGAGTCAGTGTTTCTGGACCACTGCTACCGCGTGGGCGGCTGCCGTCATGTGTCCTACACGTGCATTTGTGGCTCTGGTCATAACGGCGCCACGCTACATTACGGACACGCCGCCGCGCCCAACGCTAAGCTCATTAACGACGGCGAAATGTGGTCAGTGCTGGTTCTAGCGTCAACTAAAGGGTTAACTTTAGGGGATCCATAGAGTAAACTAATGGCAAAATAAATCATATCGTTTAGTTTAGATCGTCACCTCGCTGCGCCCAACGCCAAACTCATTAACGACGGTGATATGTGGTCAGTGCTGGCTCTAGCGTCAACCATAGGGCTAAGTTTAGGGGCTTTGTGGGGTACAACAGCGCCACCGAAGAGAACATCATCTTCACAGACATCTTAATTGTGATTTTTAGGATCCACGACAAAGAACTTAGGGGCGAAAACCTAGCATGCTGTCGGCTATCATCATCATCGTCAGCCCCTTGACGTCCACTGCAGGACACAGGCCTCCCTCATGGTTTTAATAACCATGAGGGGTCTTGCCATAATCGCCACGCTTGGCAGGCGGGTTGGCGATCGCAGTATGGGGTTGGAATCTCAGGAAGACGCTGCTGCCCGTCTCCCGTCTATCGGCTATACGGATGACGAAATAGCATTTGCGCAATAAAATGGCGTCTGTGGCTATCCCTATCGTGGTTCCTAGAAACCATTACTTACGTGATTTTTCACGCAGAATATGCTCATTTTACAGTCTAGTTGCGGAAACCCAAATTGTCACCAACACCAATACTTACATGATTGAGAGATTTGTAAGCCACTTTTTGCTAAAACTGCCTGTAAAAGAACTAAAAGATCGGTTTTATTGGCAGTAGAACACTGTTTCTAGTTGCTAGAGTAATCCTCAGTACCCCGTGTTGAGGACAACAACAGAGGTATTCGCCTTGACACTCCACATATCACCAATGTTGAGGGGCCAAATTTATAAAACCAAACACGTCACGTAATTTAATGGACGTCCCTTTATTTGTTTTTCCAGGTTACAGCATAGAATATTTAAAGTAACAGACAGGGTTTTTTTTGCAATAAGGGACATTCTCATCCTATGTTATCCCTCAGCTTGTTTGATATGGGCGGCAATTACGCCGGCTACGCAGCGGACATCACATGCTCGTTCCCCGCCAACGGTCGGTTCACCACTGACCAGCGACTCGTCTATGAGGCCGTACTCGCGGGAAGGGACGCCGTCATCAGGTCAGTGGATACTTGACTCTCTTACCTAGGTCAAAAGGATTATTACTTAGGTACTTCACAGTGCTCATTCCCCGCCGACGGTCGGTTCACCGCCGACCAGTGACTCGGGTCATCAGGTCAGTTGACAATTTTCTAGGTTTTAAGTACTGTTTGCCACTATGCTCGTTTTCCGCCATCGGTTGGTTCACCGCCGACCAGCGTCTCATCTATGAGGCCGTACTGGCGGGAAGGGACGCCGTCATCAGGTCAGTTGTTACTTTACTCTATTATCTCGGTCACAAAACAGATTAATTTTAAAGTGATTTCCATTATTTTTTTTAAATCCTTTTAATCGGTTCTATAATCATAGCTTTAGCAGTTGTAACTTATTCTATACTAAGTACCCGTGAAAACTTATTATGTCACTGATCATCATCATCATCATCATCAGCCCACCGCTGCCCATTGCTGGGTATAGGGTATAGGTCTTTTCCCTCAAATGCCATCTCTCACGGTCCCTTGCCATCCGCATTCATGGTCCCTCCGCCGACTCACCGACGTCCGACCATCGGGCTGCTGGTCTGTCCACTGACCTTCGTTCTGTTCTCGGGCACTCTGTGCTTGCCCTGGTCCACTGTCACTGCTACATATTGAGACCTTTATCGTCTAACATCCTCAGTGCGGCGAAGCCAGGCGTAATGTGGGACGATATGCATTTGTTGGCAAATAAGGCCATGCTGACACATCTCAGGGACGGCGGTCTTCTGAAAGGCGACGTTGACGAAATGATTAAGGTATTAAACACAAATCCTCTCTGTAGGACTTTGTCTATACTTCTTTGACTACAAAGACTAGTATTAAAACAAGACTAACGGTCTTATTTGAAAAACAAAAACGATTCCACTAAAACAACCCTTAGTCAGGCTTATGTCGGTCTTAAGATAGATCTTAACTAAATTATGATTTATAAAGTCAAATCTCCACATTAGTTAAGCCTGAAGCAACTAAAGTCTCGTTAAATGTCTAATGTTTATGAAATCTGTGGTGTGCAGTGCACTGTCTGTGCACCACATGAATGTCAAACACAACAGCTGTTTTTGTCAATTTATGGCGTCCATAAATAGCAATTTTACCTACCTACTTTTCTTTTTCTTAGGATCGTGTTCTCTCAATACTTGGTGAATTCTTTTTTAAGAATTTACATCTACAAAGCGTTTCTACCACAACCTTACACTACGTAAGAATGAATTAAATGCGTTAAAACAACAGCGCTCTTTAGCTTTTATAAATCGTAAAAAGTTAAATCGTCCAATAATATTAAATAGTGTCTTACTTAGAGAGACGTATATAGCAAGAACGCCATCCTTGGTATATAGGCTGCATATGCTAAAGAGACTGCTGTCAGTTGGCCAGACTGCATAAAGAAAAAATAACGGACAGCTGGCTGTAAACTGAGGGTGTTAATATGAGACAACACCCGTATTCCAAGACTTTCCTCAAAGTCTCCCTCGACTCCACTCTTGCTCGGCTAAGGAAAGCAGTATTATAAAACGTCATAGATTTCCTCCACTCGAATAAATTTTCCATTCGAGTCAAGTATATTTATTATAGTGTCTTCTAAAATTAAAAAGAATAAGAAAAATTCACACGACCGAGTCATTATTTTAGTACTTAGTGATTTCTATTATTTTTAAAGAGCTTCTAAATGGGTAATGCTTTTAAGATCACATTGCCATTGCTAACATAAAAACCAAATGCTCAGTCGAGTTACACCAAAGACTATATTGGTTGCATGCACTCCAGTACACTCGAAATACTGACTGATAATACTACCTCAAGGAAATGCCTCCACTCTCTCCTCGACTGCACCTCCATTGAGTATTGAATCGAGGAGACTTTGAGGAACGTCTTGGAATACGGGTGTACCTAAGTGCGGAAATGTTAGGTGTAACCGAGTAACTCCCCGCAGGCGGGCGTGCACGGGGTTTTGCAGCCGCACGGGCTGGGACACCTACTCGGGCTGGACGTGCACGACGTGGGCGGCTACCTGCCGGGGCACCCGCCGCGCCCCGCCGGCCCCCTGGCGCGCCTGCGCACCGCGCGCCGCCTCGCGCCCAACATGCTGCTCACCGTAGAGCCCGGCTGCTACTTCATACCAAGGGTGAAGAGTTCTTACCCATTGTTATGGCCCGTTAACGACTCCGCGGGGTATAACTACTAACTAATCGTGACCTCGCTCTGAACTCGAAGTCGTCGACCACTATGTATACCTGGGACAAACAGTCCAGTTAGGTAAATCCAACTTCGAGAAAGAGATCACTCGTCGAATCCAACTCGGATGGGCAGCGTTCGGGAAACTAAAACACATTTTCGCGTCCAAAATACCTCAAGTGTCTCAAAACATAAGGTGTATAACCAATATGAGTTACCAGTGATGACTTATGGATGTGAGACCTGGTCTTTGACTATGGGCCTCATAAGAAGGTGCAAGGTCGCCTAACGAGCAATGAAGAGAGTTATGTTAGCAGTTTCATTGCGTGATCGAATCAGGAATGAGAAGGTCCGCAGAAGAACCCGAGTTACTGATATAGCTCGAAGAATTGTTCAGTTGAAGTGGCAGTGGGCGAGGCACATAGCTCGGCGAACTGATGGCCCTTGGGGCGAAAAAGTTCTCACCTGGCGACCGCGGACCGGACGACGAAGCGTGGGAAGGCCCAACACCAGATGGTCTGACGACCTGGTTACGGTGGCGGGGAGTCGCTGGACGCGGGCGGCACAAGAACGGTAAGCTTGGAAAACCATGAGGGAGGCCTATGCCAAATGGCTGATGATGATGATGAATCGTGAGGAAACCTGATTGCCGTCCCGTTCACATACTTCACCACTGGATATTGCCAAGCCGCGATGGGCAAGCGTGGTAATCTAGCCCATACTCTCTCTCTCTTTCTCTGAGAGAAGGCCTGTGCCCTGCAGTGGGGTGTATACAGACTACATTATTATGGAACAAATACTGTTATCGACATAACGACATAAAACTACAGCAGGACCATAATGGATAGTAAAGGCTCAGGACAGGGATCCATGGAGTGTGTTGGAGAAAGCCTGCACCTGCACAGAGCTGCCATAAATAATATGCTTGGGATTGATGTTAAATTATGTTGTTTATATTGTAACCATGTTAATTAATTATCCACGAAATATGAAAGTAACATTTTTAATTATTTTTTTTTTTTTATTACAATAACTTTTTTTTTATTGGAGATTATGTTTGCGTAGAACATAATAATATGCCTCTATGAAGGCTTGTTTAATTTTATGTATTCTCCTCTTAGCTACTAGACAGAGCCCTGAACAACCCGGAACAAGCGAAGTACTTCGACGCAGCGGCGTTGGAGAGGTTCCGCGGCACCGGTGGCGTGCGTATTGAGGACGACGTCCTCATCACCGAGTGCGGCGTCGAGAACCTCACCTTCGTGCCTAGGACGTAAGTGCTATAGGGCCTACGTAAGTGCTATAAGCTGTGATAGTTAAATACGTGGATGTCTTAACTAGCGCTAAAAAATAACCTCTCGTTCAATTGTGGGATGGCAGGCGGGGCTTGTCCATTGTTACCAATCGGAGCGAGTTCAGTATTAACCGGCAAAATATCTATGTACCTGCCACCGTCAGACCGCCAAGGTACGTAGATATTACGACGCGTTATACATCATGAAGTCAATGGTTTGACGTTTTTGTATAAAACCAATCATAAGTTACGCTGTCATTTACTTTCGCCCAATTAACGTTCGCGTGACGACGCATGGTGCACAATTTTATTAACCAATAACACAGTGATTTACTGTACTTTGCGCTCATTTCATCGGTACAGACTAATCGAGAGGACAGGGGCCGTTTTTGAGAGTGAATTTTATAGGGAGAAATACCTACTTCTTTTTTTTTACGTAGCCTCGTTTGTGTCCCACTGCTGGGCAAAGGCCTCCCCCAACTCAGACCAGAGGTTTCTGTCTTGTGCCACCTCAGACCACACCGGATTAGTTTAAGCAAGGGGCTGGATAACTATATACCTACGGTAATATTGTACGAGTGAGGTAAATAATTTCCCAGTAAATTTGTCAGTGTTAAACCGAAACTGGGTGGTCGACGGGGAGCAAAGGTTCTCGAGTAGAGACCGCGAACTGGCAATAGCAGCGTAGGACGCCAACCAGCTCGCTGGCCCGACGATCTGGGGCTGATCGCTGGCAGCGGTTGGATGAGTCTGTCCGAGGACAGAAGAAAGTTGCTTGCCTTGAGGGAGGCCTATGTTCAGCAGTGGACGAGTACGGGCTGATTGATTGGTACCGAAATTGTCATTTACGGCTTTGATCATAGTCATAAGCAGCGTATATACGGCCCACTGTATGGCACAGGCCTTCTCTCGAAGAGAGAGTACGGATTTCATACAAAAATGTAAAGCTTATTCGACTGTCGAGTATCCGTACAGACGTGTGCACATTCGACGGCATGCCAACGTTTTACATGCGTGCACTCTGCTCAGTAACGTTACAGGCTTTGCAACGAAAATGTCATGGTCTAGCTGTTATCGACTACAGTGAGTGCTATGTTGCTGTTGTCAGCCTGAGGCAAAGGCTTTAAAGGATAATTATCCAAAGTTAAATACATAGATAGAATAGTCTTAGTTGTACACCAGGAAAATATGGCCGACAGGCGCGAGGCGCATCCTGCGCACAGCATTGGCGTATCTTGGGTTATTTTCCAGTGGGGGGCTAGCCCTGAAAATCAATGGCCTGCCACACCAAATGTCAATGCATGTTTGCAGTAGGTACCCCCAACATCCTGAGGTGGGCACTAGTCTCTAGACCAGGGATGGCAAACCTTTATGGTAGTACGTGCCAATTTTCGTTAAAAAAAAGAGGATGGGGTCATGACGTGCCAACTTTGTCTGCAGAAATTTAGCCAGAATTAGCAACTTACGACTGCAAATGTGACTGGAATTCAATTCTGCGTTTCCATAATTTTTGGTACTGGCATTTTTAACCATTTTGCGTATAGTCTCTATTAGAGTAGATTGATACTATTAATTGCACACTATATATAATAAAAGTACATGAAATTTCTTAAATACCTGAAATTATTTTCCTTATTTTGATAAAAATTGAATTTATATGAATAAATCTTAAAAATGTTGATGTGTTCACGCAAACTCTGTAGTCATTGGGATGCCCGAATTATTCTGTCGCGTGCCAGTGCCATAGGTTTGCCATCACTGCACTAGACGTGCCCACCTGCGTGCGTGCAGGTTATATATACGTAGTAAGTCACAAGTTAAATGAAATCGGGCGCGTTGACGACCCGTCTAGAGCCCGTTTCAAACTCTCGACAGCTATGTGTGCGTTTAGCGGCGGCGTGTACGGAATGAAGTTGTGTGCGACTGCGCTTGCGCCATTCTAAGGAGATTACTGTGATGACTGACAAAAACGGCTGTTTTTGGCATAAAAGCTATCTAGTCCCAGGTTCATGATCCTAGGTTCTTTGTCGTGGGTCCTAAAAATTATTATATTGTACAGACACTTTTTGCAAATACGATATGTAAAAGAAGATATGATTTTTTTTCATTGATGGCGCTAGTTAGCCAACTAGATCCCCTTAAATGTCTGTTTACAATACTATCAACTCCAGCCTAGCCTTTCCACTGCGGAACTACTTATCGCTGAATGGGGCGTTTTAAATATCACCTTCTTGTCTGGGCCGTAAATGCTTGTTTGCAACGGCCACAACTCCCATGACCTTTGCAAACAATTCGTTACTGGGACGATTGGGACGAAAGTGCAGATTAAATTGAGCTATCATCAATGTGGGCAATATTTAACAAAGCTTCACTGATTATAGTGCCAATGTGGTTTCATAAAATAGCCTCAATTATTACACAACATATTTCTGTTATTTTCAGAGTGGCCGAAATTGAGGAGTTCATGGCAAATGGCGCCAACTTCAAGTCAATGTAAGATAATTAAATATACAGGTGTTAAAAAACTAATTCCCGAGAAGAAAGCTACGCATACTGCACATCAAAAGAAAGCCAAGAAAATTTAAATAATATAGGAAAATTCCTTACTGTACACCAGAAAACAACACAGACAATAAAAAATAGAAAATATTATCTCGCAATGGGCGTGGCCACTTTCAGCATTCTTAGGGCACGAAGCATAATAAAGCAACAATAAGCTTACGCTTGTTTCAGATCCCAATGTTTTGAATACATTGCGCGTTAAAATTTCAAATTCGTTTTCCAAAAGAAAGCTTGAAAATTCCGTTAAGATCCCTTGGGAAGCAATGTTCGGTATACTAGATAAGTATGCAAAACAGTGTGACTGAACCTCAATATCGCCATGGCAAAAATGTTTTTCATGATGCAGAGGATGTCGGTATCGGAATAGACGTTAGTAAATTGACACCTCATATACTGTAAGGATAACCTGCATAATAATTCTTTGTTGTATATTTTTATAATCATATTTATCACTGCAAGACTGTATTGACCTAGATTCATCATCTGACCGTCTTGATTACATTTTGTATGTTATTTTTATTACCTGAAATTGGTATATTTATTTACTTTGTTAAATAAAAATAAGCGTTGTTTATATGTCTTTCAATTATAATTCATTATAATAACAGCCATAAAACGATGCTTGACGTGATAACAAAATGCAAACCTACTAAAGCTAAGTAAATTATCTCACAAAAGATATAGGTAAGTAGAAATTAAAGCTAATATCCTAAAAATATCGTAAGAATACCCTCAAAATCGGGGGTAAAGGTAAAAGATTGAGTACTCTTGAAAATTGCTTAGTAGTTTTAACTCCACTATCCCTCAAAGATCTTCTTACTTGTAATCTGCACAAATGTTTCAAGGCAGGCACAAAGAATGGCATTTTTTCAATGGTTAAACCATCTGAACGAATATCTAACAGCGACAAAATCTTACTTTGTACCTGAAAAAAAAAAAACAATTCATGTTTTAGCGAACTAGGTACGTACATGTGTCTATATTTATTTCAGATTTTACTATGTTACAGAGCTCAATACCCGAAGGGTCCCAAGTGGATACTATTAGGGGTTAAAGTATGAAATTGCCGATTTGTACTGAAAATCTAAATTGTTTATTTTTTAAATTTTTAACAAATTTATTTAATCAAAATAGTTGCCATTATTATCTATACATTGCTGCCATCTAATGGGAAGGTCATTAATGCCTTTGCGATAGAACTCCGACGATCTAGACTGCACAAACTGTGTGAAAGCATTTTGTACTGCCTCCTGGGAAGAAAACTTCTTGTCACGTAGATAATTGTCCAAATCACGAAAAAAATGGTAGTCCGTTGGAGCAAGGTCTGGTGAATACGGAGGATGACGAATGGTTTCTAACTGCAGTTCCTGAAGGGTCAAAATGGTTTCTCGTGCTGTGTGAGGTCTCGCGTTGTCGTGGAGCAATAACGGTGAAGATCGATTCATGAGTCGGGGCTGTTTTACTGCTAGTTTTATCAACATGGTAAGGAGTTCGGCACAATAGACATCTGCCGTTATTGCTTGACCAGATCGGAGAAAACTATAGTGAATAACACCATGCTGAGACCACCAAACAGTTACCATTACCTTTTTATTGGTAAGTTTTGCTTTAGGACACTGTTGTGGCATTTGACCTGGGGTCAGCCATTGCATTTTTCTTTTCCGGTTATCATAAAAAATTCACTTTTCATCACATGTTACAATTCGATCCAATATTCCTTCATTTCTGTACCGGTTCAACAAGGCAACACAAGTTTCAACACGCGTTTCTTTCTGCAGATCAGTCAAATCATGAGGCACCCATTTTTCGTATTTTTTTTATTTTATTGATTTGACGCAAGTGAGTCAATATTGTGGGTAAGGTAACGTTAAACCATGCCGCTAATTCCTGGGTAGTTTGACTAGGGTCGGCTTCCACTATCTCTCTTAATTCATCGTTATTCACCTGTGTGGGCGGTCTTCCTCGTGGCTCGTTCTTTAAGTCGAAATTTCCATCACGAAAGCGTTTAAACCAAAATCGCACGGTGCGTTCATTAGTAGACCCCTCTCCAAACGCAGCATTGATATTGCGGGCTGTTTCTGCCGCGTTAGTTCCGCGTCGGAACTCGTATTCAAAAATCACTCGAATTTTCGCAGTATCCATCTTTCTTGTCTAAATTTAATAACAAAAACAATTGAAAGTCGATATTCAAATGTTTCACATTTTTTAAAACAATAACATCATAGAAACCATTTGAAAAAGTTTCATTCGAAAACCTCAAACCATGAAGATTCTATGTCAATTCAAAGAACCTATTGCAATAAAACGGCAATTTCATACTTTAACCCCTATTATTAATATGAATACAATATCTGTCTGTCTCTCCTCTTGAATCGTAATAGGGTAGTTGATCACAGAATGTGTTATTATGGAGGATTGCCCAGCAAATAATGAAAAATAAAACTAATGAAAAAATAAGAGTCACCTCCTACAACAATCCTTTTTTTTCTGTTTTTGCTCTATTATAAAAACGGAAATATATACAATCAAGTAAGTGTAAAACTTGGTTTGATTATTTTGCAGTGCAGTCCCTTTAGTATAACAAATAATAAAACCGGTCAAGTGTTAACTGGACTCCCTCTAAGAGTCCCAAACTGAAAGAAAATTTATTTTTTTAAGTAAGAATATGTATTATGTAGACCCTCGATTCACATTGTCCGATTTTTAGGGTTCCGTACCCGAAGGGTGCCTGTCCGTCTGTCACCAGGCTGTAGGTATCTCATGAACCGTGATGGCTAGGCAGTTGAAATTTTCAGATTTCTGTTGTCGCTATAACAAGAAATACTAAAAACAGGGTAAATATTTAAGGGGGGCTCCTATATCAATTTTTTTTTGACGTGTTTTTGCTCGGTATTAATAACGGCAACAGATAGACGCTTGCAATATTCACAGAATATTTGGTTCTATATTCGCTTCAAAAATAAACAATAAAATAAAATAAATATTTAAGGGGGGGCAACAAAAAAATTTTTGTGTCTAATAATGTATAGATAATGGTATGGAACCCTTCGTGCGCGAGTCCGACTCGCACTTGGCCGGTTTTAATTTTTTATTTATTTTTCTTTCTCTAGCTTACATGCATTGGAATTCGGCCAAGTATACCAGCATTACTGGCAAACTTCATAAGTTGCTCTGGTTCACAGGCCAAGCTGTGTTGCAATAATAAAGGCGCAGTACTGCCTCCTGTAGCCACTGATGCTATAAGAGAGTCTGGAATACTATGGCAACTGCAGTAATCTATATCACAGCCTTGCTCAAGTAGAATATTGAAAACCTGGAACAGATAAGGTAATTTAGTAATGAAGATAATTTAAGAAATATGAATCACAGTAACAATCCATTAGATAATGAATAATACCTCCTCATAACAATTTGCATGTTCACAATAATGAATGTAGACTAAAGGTGGGCATTCGTCAATATACAGTGCGTCCACTGTGACTCCTCTTAGTAGAAATAAAGCAAAAAGCCTTTTAAACAATTCCTCCGATTGATTGTACACATATTCACTTATATGTAAAAATGAATTCAATGGAGCATTCTTCAGGTAGCTTGGTTGGACATCTCCAATCTTTTCCAGTGTCACATAAAACTTCTCAGTTATGTTAAAAAACTGGGGTCCCAAATCTGACTCTAGAAGACTAGAAATAATGTCCATGTTGAAGTAGTTAGGCTTGCAAGCCAATATCACTAAGTCTTTGTTGATTTGACTGATATTTGTAATGGGCAGTAATAGCTTGAACACTTCTGAGTTTCCATGGATAAGAGCAGATTTTATAGGCAATTCACCCTCAACATTTGCTATGTGAGGATCAGCTTTATTTTGAAGCAAATATTTTACTACTTTTACTGAACCATTCTGTGTTGCCAGTAAGAGAGGTGTCTCGCCATTTCCTGTGATTTGATTGATGTCACAAACAAAAGGGTGTAGAGCCATGACTGTTTCTAGGCAACCTTTAAAGCAGGCTAAGTGGAGTGGTGTGTAAAGAGCCTCATTTCTCCTCTCAGCATCAGCTCCAGCGTATAATAGTTGCTTCACAACTTCATGCTGCGTCGCGAACGCAGCGTCATGTAATGGTGAATCTCCATCGAAGTCCTGAACATCAATAATAGCTCCATATTCTAGTAGCAGTTGTACAACTTCAGTCCTTCCCTGAGAACTCACTACATGAAGTGGGGACACCATTTCTGTGCTGGCATAGTTAGCTATATCGTCTACATTTTCTAGAAGAACTTTTATGATCTCAATTGAACATTGTTTTCGACAAGCTAGGTACAAGGCAGTGTGCCCCTCGTATGTCTCTGATAACGGCCGACAGTCTGGGTGTTTTAGAATGAGTGATAAGCTCTCAAAACAGTCGTTGAAGGCTGCCTCGTGTAGGCAAGTCCATCCTCTATTATCCACACAGTTAGGGTTGCTTTTCTTCAGCAAACGTTCTACTGTTTTCACGTCGTTATTCCGAGCGGCGATATTGAGCGAATTTGAAGATAGTGGATTGAAAGCGCTGAAGTCCATGACCAGATTCTAATGAACTGCTATCATGCACGCAATTATGGCTAGGAAAACGTATTCAAAACAAACAATTATTTGATACGATCGCAAACAAATATTTGACCACAGACAGAACACTTGACAACCTGCCCTGCCTGTGACAGCCTCATTGGCAGGTGTCAGTCCCTCTACATCTGACTGATTTTTGTACTGCGTTCAAAATTTTAAATTAAGGAAAATGCTGCTAATGATATTGATCATTAGCGGTTAACGTTCTTGAGATTAGATAATGAAGAGCTAAATGTTATAAATATCATGGAACAAACCGAGACTCCATACCTACTCGAAATGGCGCACGCAATCGTTCGTGGTGACGCTACTAAGGCTCAAAACTACTTGGAAACCATCATCAAGGAGTTGGTGTTGGAGACTGGACGAGAAGATGACCGATATAGTATCAGCAGGATCCTATTCAAGTGCTTCCGTGATAACCCGGAAAGAGTGGCTTTTGTGAGTACTTACTATTTTTTTTAAACCGTCTACTGTGCCACTACCTTTGTTTTTAGCTCAAAAAATAATACTTACTGAAACAGTACCTACTTATCTCTTTTGTGTCGCAGATTGATGGGAAAGCCGACGAACGAGCCACAAACATGGATCTTCTGCGCAGCTCGGTCCAAGTAGCGCGTGCATTGACAGCGAGGGGGCTGGTGCAGGGGGATGTGGTTGCAATCGTCGGGTGGAACCATCTGCAGTACGCTGCAGCATACTACGGCTCTTTATTTGCGGGACTGACACTGTTCTGTCTTGAAACCCTCCTAACGCCACGTGAGAAAAATACTAGTGACTTTAATCAACGTAACAGACCAGAGTTCGTATCTTACCGATTAAGAATAACTTGCAACGCGTTTGCCCTATCTTTTTGTGAAAAAGTTTGTCAAATTGCCATGCAACCAACAACAGGCGTTTATGCCAGCCAAAGTACATACGCATTAAGAATTTCCATAGCCTAACCAAATAATCCATATTTCAGATGAACTAAAATACTATTACAATCTAACCAAGCCCAAAGTGGTATTCGTTGATACCGACAAAGCTGAGGATGTCAGAGTAGCGCTAAAAGAAGCGACGCCCGAATGCGGAATCGTAGTGTTTGGTAAAGAAGGTTTGAAAGACGGATATAGTTTTGCCGAGCTCATTCAGGATCATAAAAAAGATGCGGATGAATACTGGTAAGTTGAAAAGAATATCAATTCTAGAGAGCCGTTCCTTTCTCTTTGCGACGTTTCGTGCATAGGCTTTCGACATGGAAGGTGAAGATAATGATGAGTTTTGTATTTCAGGCCCGTGGAATTACAAAAAGACGCTGTGTCAATGCTTTTCACGACAGGAGGTTCTACGGGTTTGGGACCGCCGAAGTTGGTTCCAATAACGCATGCTGGTATCGTTTCTCAGGCACCTACAGAATGGTCAAGTTCTAATCCTACTTAAATTTAGTCCAAATACCAACAATGGAATTACCTAATAAATACACAATTATCTTCACAGGACCTATGATAACAATTTCCCGCATCCAACCGAGATGTGCCTTTTACTCTTCAACGGCCAGTGGTTGGTGCATACGAAGATGTTTGTCACAGCAGTCATCTATCGTGCTACCATGTTGGCTCAGTCTGAACGCCCCAACGCCGAAAATAATATTAAGTTATTAAAAAATTATAAAGTAGGCCAGGGAAATTGTTAAAAAAAAATTATCGTGTCATGTACCCTCATAGTCATAGGACTGATCGCAGATAACGGAGAAAAAACAAAAAAATACCCTATAGGATGACTATGTGATTCCACTTACGTCTTGAGGGATACTCGGCCCATTTTGTAAAGTTATCTCAGCGAGAGAAGGAAACCTCCAACTTACTGACATGCCTGTGACATCTGTGATTTTTTTTTCAGCCAACGTGGATGATCATTGATCCGGTGGATGATGAACGAAGTTCTCAGGTCTCCAAATTACGAAAATGGAGTCCTTCGCAGCCTTAAAAAGCTAGTTCTCGTCGGTCTTACTCCGTATCAGAATCTCATAGAAAAACTCCAAGTAAGTATTCGGTTCGATTTTGTGTTCTGAGATTTAAACCGAGGCACCTATAACAGCCCTTCCATAACAGCGGAGATTTATGTTGAAACTGTAAATTGGCTTTATGTTTCAGACCCAAGTCACCTCCGACATCCGCATTTGTAACCGATATGGTATGACGGAGGCTCACGGCTACGTTTGCCTTGGCGACCAGACAGACCTGTCCAATATAGGGCCAGTGATTAACATTTTTGATTACAAAGTAGGTTATTATTAAGTATCTACCTAATAATTTCACTGGTTCATAAGAGATCACAGCCCCATAATGATTTTTCTTATTCTGAACCTATAAAAAGTTTTAAAAAAATCGTCTTTTGCAGCTCGTTGATGAAGAAGGCAATACGGTATTACCGAAAAGTAGAGGAGAACTTTATTTGAAGAGCAAATACTGTCTTCCAAAGGTATGATATTTTTATTACAGTTTTCAACTTTCGCACTCTTTTAGTTACAGTTATTTGTTTGAATCTATTTTTCAGACCTACTACGGTGATGAAGATGCTGCTCAAAACATGTTTACAAAAGACGGTTGGTTTCGAACGGGAGACGTAATGGTTGAAAATGAAAGAGGGGAGATGCGCTTCATGAGCCGACTGAAATTCATTATTTACAGCAATGGATACCCTGTTAGTACTAATAACATACTACTTTATTCTATGATTTATCTACTACCTACATAAAGTGTCCAACTCGGCAGTTTTACTAACACAGAGGGTAGGTATGTAATTCAGCTGCTAGATCATTCTGTGTAAATCTGCCTTTAGAATTTTCGCCAAAGTTGCCTCAATTTTAACTTTCATTTCGAACATCTGTGATTTGTTTCAAAGCAAAACTTCGTTCTATGTAAACCCTTTCACACACTCCACAGATATTTTTTATCTGTTAAGAAAAAAGTCTTATTAGTAGGCGCAACTAGGCACCACGTCAGGATCAAATAATCATCTTAAGTACCTACTTTTTTCATCCAACAGCTCTCCCCGCAAGAGTTGGAGGAGACTATTTGCTCGGTGGAAGGAGTTGCAAAGGCAGTCGTTTGTGGAACCGAGCACGGACCTGCAGCATTGGTTGTGCCTCGACAGGGGATGACGCCGACACGAGAAGCGATCAGGGACACTTTTCAGAGTAAGTGTATCGTAAATTTTTAAAGACAAATATTCACCACAGTTTTGCACCTTCGGTTATGCCCATCCAGCCTTACTGAGGCGATCCTAGCTACTTGAAGACGTAGGTACTACTTATGCGCTGCATCTGCTGTGGCCTCCACTCCAGAACTTCGTGAAGACCCTAGAGCTGTTATTGACAGAATTTATTGTATGTTTGCAGGTAAACTGAGTGAATATAAACATCTCAGAGGTGGAATAGCATTTGTAAAATCGTTACCAAGGACTCACGTCGGAAAAATACATCGCAGAAAGTGCGTCGAAATTCTCGAGGAGCTGATTGACAAGAGAGAGTGCTATTGAAATAATAAATGAGTTTTTGGCATGTATTGAGTCTATATTTAAATTAAAATCATATTCGTCATTAAACAAAATTACGTAATTAATACGAATATCATTAAAATACACGGTAAAATAGTCACAATCAAAATATAAATTAACAATCAATCAAACTTGCGACTGAAACTATAAGTAGGTAGGTACGTGGTAGGTACTCTATATTATCATACCATGATAAATTGGTCAATGCTTACTAAGCTTACACAAACACAAGCTCAACATTTAAAATCTAAACGGTTCCAAAAAATTGTAACAAAAATTAATAGTGAACAGAATTTCAAAACTGGCCTGCATAATAGAATAGCCGCTAAGTGAGCAGGATAATGAGTTTCCTAGTCTACAAGTTTTGGATTACACATAGTTAGTTGAGCTAGCGAGGTACTGAATAGATCTGACACGAGTAACCTAACCTCAACCAAACCTATTTAAGTTTAGGCACAACGCAACTAGGTCTGTACTTAACTGGCGATTTGTTAGACTTCCCTCGAGGTACAGAGTTGGAACGGGGCGAACGAGGGGACTTGGGAGGTCGATTGAGGTAGTACGGTCGCGGCCTCAGCTCTTCGGCACTCCGGAAGGTACTTTTAGTTACTTTACGTCTGTACAGCGTTGTTACTGAGGCTTCTTGAAGCAAGCATCTGGAAATGTACGGGGCATGCACAGGGCATACATAAATAAATAGGTACTGACGCGATTTCTAAAGGTTGTACCGATGGTATGCGCGTGCAGTCAGATACGAAAGCTCTCAAATCTATGATGAGGACACAAAATAGGACCTCATTTTTAAATAATTTCAAAAGTAATGTAGATAGGTACATGAATGCGCACAGACATGGTGACGATAAAAGCGCGACAACTATGTCTGAGATTAGTGAATACTCACTTTTCAAGTTCACTGAGTTGTTGCTTAGGTGTGGACGAAGCCACCGGCTTGACTCTACCTAGCTTTGCGCGGGTCGATTGCAACATCTGCTGCGTGACAAGCGGCATGCTGCTAAGTGGTTTCCGAGCCGTATTTGGATTGTCCTGGAATGAAAAAATACTTGAAGTCGGATCGCCGATAGGTGGCGCTGACTGTGGACAATGATAAGCGTTTTTGTAACATTGAAGCCTGCTAGTCAAGACATCTTGCATCAACAACGGTGCTCACTGCTGGCTATAAACTTTTACCTTTAAACGCGTACCTATCCACAAAGAGTTTATTTTATCACATCGTCCGACAATAGGGTTTTAAGTATACGTATCTTACCTTAATTCTTCTAAGCTTCACGTTGGCAATATCTTGCGGCGTGATAGTGAGCCGTGGACCGGCGATGCGTGGCGGGGCGGACCCGCAACGTGGGATCGTGAGGCATTGCGACTTAGGTGGCTGGAACACTGGCATGGGTGGCGGTGGCGGAGGTGGCGGCGGTGGTGGCGGTGCCAAGGCTGTGGGGTACTGATGCAGTCCAGTCTGTAACTGTCGCTGTTGATCGCTGCAAATATAACATTTGAGTTAATCGGAAGACTGGATAGCACAGCATTCATGCTATCACATTAGTATCAGTATTGTGTGAATAGTAGTTTTGGTAGAAAATATTGACATTTTAAGTAAAGAGAGACTACCATTATGGAACTAAAACATAGATTTTGTGTGTAAAACAACCGTTATATACCTTGAATTAGGTCTACAGAACCACGGCCCGGGTAAAGTAATACAATTATTTGATTAAACCCAGAGTAAACATCAATTGTGCTCAGGCCGTAAGATTACAATTTTAAACTTAGGTAACAAGTGGTCATCTTTACCTGAGCTTACCCTCAAGTTCTTCAATCTTCAAGGCCATTTTCTTCACAGTTTGGTACAATTCCTCATTTTCCCGCAGAATTCTCGCTTGTCTTCTCTCAAACTCCTCCATAGATTGCCTCATAACCTGGAGCTCGTCATTCACAGAATTCGATTTATCTTTCTCCTTCTTAGCGTTAGCCGAGACGGAAACAACATCAGTATATAAACCGGTGATCGACTGGTAGCTCTGTAGAGAAAACCGTCAAGTTATAGTAAAAAAATTCAATGAAAGAACTTACGTCTTCAATTGTATGCAGACATACTTGACCCAACAATGCTTTTGCAACGGATAACAAAACTTTTACCTACAACAAATACTTTATTGTAAAATTACGATAGCAATGACCGTCAGATCTATGATTTAAGCCAGTACCTTCATTCCAAGCCAGGCGCACAGATCGATGACCCGATTCCAGGACTTCGAGCGAGTGAGGCGTTTGACGCCTCGCTCCTTTCGCGGAGTGCCTCCTGAGAGAACAAACCATTCCACATCACTCAACACTGCAGCGTCGAGTCCACACTCCAATTCCACTTCGATTTGTACGCGGCCCTCTTTCGCTTCCATTTTGCCTGAAGAAATGGTAAATAATTTCCCGCCAAGCTTTTTAGCTCAGCTATCATAGTTAACACATGTTACTTGCCTAGTTTATAAAATAGTAGCAACTTCTTGTTACTGTATTCGAACCGCCTCAAGGGGAATTCAAGATTGTCGATGATGTCACTGTGCTATATTAGCTGTTGACAGCAGGGTCGGATTTGTTTATAACTAAAAAGTTACAAGTCGTGGCGTGTGATAAAAAGTTAAACACGCATAATAACTTATATGGTAGATAACCTTTAACTCTTACATTACCTAGTTAGGTAGTACAGTGGACGGTAACCGTTGTTTTCCATTTTTTGTACAGTACTGTCAATTATTGCGCGATAAGGTCTGCAAGGCTAATATTAGGCGCACCAAATCCTGAGTAATTCCAATCATGTAACTGTCAAAGTAACATGGAATTTGACAGTTAGACGATTGGAATCACTCAGGATTTGTTGCGCATAATTGGGCCCCTGACCCAGGGAAGCTAGCGTAAGGTTCTCAAATATATACCTGGTACTACAGTCGACTGTATATGAACCATTACATCCGTGCACTCTATTCAGACAGAATACGGTGGTAGCCTAGTGGGTAGATTATTGGACTCGGAAGCGAGAGACCCAGGTTCGATTCCCAGTGCGGGCATGTACCAATGACTTTGTTTTCTAAGTTACGTACCTTTGCGAAGTTATAGTAGCAATACCACTCGCTAGCGTTGTAGGAAAACATCGTGAGGAAACCTGAGTGTCTGAGCTATTCACATACCTCAGCGCTCGAAATCGCCAATCCGCGGTTGGCACGCGTGTTGATTAAGCCCACGATCTCTCCCTGAGAGAAGGCCTGTTCCCTGCAGTGGGATATATATAGGCTGCTTATATACTCTATTCAGTTACGTTACGGGCGACTTTGGAACTAAAATGTAAATGTTGATGTGCTGTTGACTACACTACAATGGTATGTGTAGTGTACATACAATGGTATAACTACCTTTCAAAATGATGAATGAACCCTTTTCACTAGATTGCGGTTTATTTACCACAAAGCGCTCTCTAGCAAAATCTTCAAGTACTATTCGATTGCTTACCTGCAGCACTGGATGCACATGAATTCACAGGTTGTAGATTTCTACTTAAATTTCCACACTTCCTAGACCTCTGCACCGCATCTCTTAAGTTGGAGTCTGATTTGAGCCTCCGCTTCCGCACTTTGAACGACTGGTTGCTAACAATCGATTTGAAGGAGACATCGGAAACTGAGGACAGCTGACTAGAGGATGATGATACCTCCAAAGGTTCAGCATATGAATTTCGTCGTACATCTTCAGGAGATGCATTTGTGCTAGCCACAGTGTGCTTGGTTTTCTTTTTAGGTCGAAGAGTCGTCGCGTCATCGTGCAAGTCGCCTCTCAGGCGTTTGCTCCCGAAAGAGTTTTCGGAGTTGTCGTTGGCCAATGCTTCTTGTAAATTGAAGTCTTTGAAGAATGTCAAGTTTATGCTTTTGCAGGCTTCTTGGAAAGGGGACTCCGCTTCCGTCGAAATGCACTGTTTGATGGGACTCATTTTGCTCACAATATTTGGCGCGCACTCAGCACTGTCCTTGCTGCAGTCGTTCAACGATGCATTGTAACTGTTCTCCCAGGATGTATTGGTCAAGCATTCTCTAGAACATTTTCTTACAGCTTCAGGAGATCTTGTACAAAAATCTTGATAATCTTTTGCATCAACGTCAACAACGTTATCACAGCTTTCTTTTTCTATTGTCATATTGGATGACATCCTCTTTGAAAAATTAAGCTGATAAAATAAATAAATACGTTTTGCTTTCTCGGGCCGGATTTTCCTTCATATATTATCACAAAAACTCAACTTTTGTAGGTAATCGTTACTACGGTACAAAGAAATGTCACTGAAATGAGATTTTTTTAACTACCCACAATGTGAAAGTATTTTTGCTAAACGTGAACGCATGCATAAGCAATCGGCATTTATCCAACACTACAGGTAGGTTTGCTTTTTGCTTCGTTCGGCATTAACTTCTGAAAATGGAACGTCAGAGAATGTCGGAAATTCAAAAAATCGATGTTTCCGCATAACGGGTATCATATTAGGTACCTATTTCCGGACAGTAATGTGAAAACAAAAATATCTAACAAAAATGTGATTGATTCACACTGTGATCCCTTGTAAATAAACCATTGCCATGCTATGCCGCATTATGTCTTTGTTAAAATACGGCTATTTGCCTAGGCGACGCTATTTTTACATTTTGTTGACAATATTATTGATTGTATACCTTTGCATGTCCGAATCCAGTCACTATGATGAACTGGACATGCCACTCGTTCGCGAGAAAGATATCCTACACAAGTCCCACGAAGAAACCTCTAAGAATCTGTCACTGGCTTGGTCTTTTCCACTGACTTGCAACTACGAGGAAGTATTGCGCGACGATTCTTTGCTATCGCCCAGTCTGATTGATGCAGATCTGGTCGAAGGTCACAGGATAAAGGAAGGCGGCGAGTATACTCCATACAATTGCAAACCCAAGTTTAGCGTCGCTATCATCGTTCCCTATCGGTAAGTTCTTGTAATTTCAAAGGAAATAGATTGTATCAACCTGCCTGCTAAAGAACATTGAGTTAAAGTAGGTACCTACTACTTTAACTCGATGCTAAAGAATGTGTAAAAGAAAATGAAACATACCTTTTATTTTTTAGAGACCGGGGTGCTCGCGCTGAACAGCTTCGTGGCTTTTTAGTCTTCATGCACACTTTCCTACGTCGCCAGCGAATTCACTACCGCATTTATGTAGTTGAGCAAGTGGACTCTCAACCTTACAGTAGGGCTAAGTTAATGAATATTGGTGCTCAGGCTGCCATGAAGGCTGGCTTCCCTTGTCTGGTGTTGCATGATATGGATCTCTTACCATTGAAATCTGCTAACCTGTATAGTTGCACTACATGTCCCAGGCATATGGACCCAGACCACAAACTTTTTAGGTGAGTTTTTATTGCGGTGTGCAGATCAAATTGTCTGCACTACAGATATTGATAAAGAAAGTGTTATTTTTCAGTTACAGCACTTTCCGGGCAGGATTTGTACCTGCCAGTCATACAGGAAGTGCCATAGCAATAAGGTCTGAACAATTTAAGAAAATAAATGGATACAGTAATAAGTATGGTGATTCCGATGACTTGCAAAGTAGACTGGCTGAATACAAGCTGGATGTATGCAAGTTTGATAATAAATTCAACCAGTATCATAGGCTGGAAGATGAAGATATTGCTTCAGAATTTAAACGGTACGACTATTATTAAATATGTGCAGTAATTTGTTGGCTCGTCTCAGGTCATTCATTCATCTCATAAATTCATAAAAAATATTAACCCATAATTACATTTTTTTTAAATAAAGTTTTAAACTTGTTAACACCTGGACTAAAGCCGAATGAAACGAAATATTTCCACACAACAACAATAGGTATACAGGGCTATGCCACATGGAGGGAATGTACCTTGAATATTGTAGATGGAACATTTTACTAAAACAAGACATTATTTTTATTTAAGAAACAATTTAAACTGCATTCATAGATTTTTATTATACATTTTGATTAATTTTGAATTAAAAATGTTAAAATTCACGGTCTTCCTTTTATTTCTGACACTAAGTTATTTAGCAAAAAATAATCCTTGTGATGAAGCCTTTCGATCGGTATGATAAATCGGTTTTTTTTTCTCGTGTAGCGGGTTCGATAATTATTTGAAAATCTATGAATGCATTTTAAATTAAAATAATGTCTCAGTAAAATGTTCCATCTACAATTTTCAAGGTACTTTCCCTCCATGTGACATATCCGTGGGACGCCCTGTATACCTATAGTTGTTGAGTGGAAATATTTCGTTTTATTCGGCTAGTCCGGGTGTTAACAAGTTTTTAAAACTATTTATTTAAAAAAATTGTAATTATGGGTTAATATTTTTTTATGAATTTATGAGATAAATGAATGACCTGAGACGAGCCAACAAATTAATAGACATTTTTGCTTTCCGTATTTTAATTATTTCTATCAACGTTTGTTTACATGTAGACTAAAGCTGAATGAAGTGCACTTACATAAGTACATACTACATATTATTATTTTGACATTATAATTTTTTTTTTTCAGTGCAATGAAAAAAGTTCAGACAATAAAGGAGATTGCTGCAGATGGACTTAGCTCATTAAAATATTCTGAAATAGCAACCGTCCTTCATCCGATTTTCACTCATATCATGGTTGATGTAGCCTAAAATGCGAACATATCTAGTATACGGAAAAGATTTTAATAGTTAACTATTAGGACAATTAGTAATTTGTACCTACCTAACGATTTTTGCCTAGATAGAGATTAATGAGTAATTAATGTACTCCTTTAGAATTAAATACCTACAAACAATAATTTACGAGTATTTGAGGCAGCGAAACTGTTTAGTTTATAAGACTATGATCCTCGACATTACAATAGCTACAAGGGACCATTACTCTTTTTAAAAAGCCTAATTTTAACATAAGCACAGCTTCCATATTAGTAAAAATATAATTAAATATTATATCGAGCGAATGTCGGTGGAAGGGCGGGTAAGGGACGCTGCAGGTGACATTTGTCGGCTAAATAGGAGAAGCGAACGGCAAGATAAAAAGATTTGATAGCAGGATGCCTACTATCGCACTTGGTTACTTTTTTCATTATTTTCATACAATACCCGTAAACCGGCGGCGTATATGGCTTTCCGTATTCAACACGTCCTCTAAGGAGAGATGAGTTCGGTACGTTTTTTTAAAGCCTAAATAACTGAAATATCGTATACAGTATGTCTCCTAGAAGCGACGAATCTAGCAGACATAATGTACCTACGCCATTCCATGCAGCGCGGCAGCGTATAAGTTTAACCCATTCAAAACCGTACCTATTCAATATACATCCACTAAGAGAGGCGACAATTTCTGTACGTTTTTTCGCAAACGAGGAAACGCTTTAATTCGTCGTGTCGAGTACTTGACTCAAACCTAATTCAAAGATCACACGACATTAATTGTTATTGTTGTAAGTAAACAATACAAATGGACATTTAAAAAGTGTGATATTACTCTCAGTATAAAAACACGATTCCTTATAACACTCTTCACAGCAGGTTAAATAGTCTGTTTAAAAGGGAAAGACGTCACCACAGATTATTTAAACTCGCTCCGGCCTCGTGCTCCTACTAAGTAGTCCTACTGGTAGGAGCACCAAGACACCTGTGTCCTGATGCTCCTACTAGTAGTAAATCATGAACAGTAGCTACATTTTCCTGAAAAGAACATTTTCAAAAAAGCAACTGTTCCCGTTGGATGAAGACACACTAAAAAATGTAGGTAAGACAATAGGTGAATAAAGTTTACATAAAATTTACACAGTATTTCAATTAGTACGTAAAACAAGGACAGGTGTTTACAATTTACTATTAGTTTACTTAATTCACCTGGGTGCATTAACCCAGGTGAATTAAGTAAACGACAGGGAATTTCCAGTAGGAGCACCGAGACATTACAAACTCTCCGGCCTTGTGCTCCTACTAAGTAGTCCTACTGGTAGGAGCATCAAGACACCTGTGTCCTGATGCTCCTATTGAACGTTAAAACAAAGAGGAATAAAGTAGTTTCAAGATTTAATTGCCTCTGAGGAGTGTTTTAGAGGAATCGTGTTTTCACAAATAACACCGTACCTAAGTATTTCAATAGTACACGGAAAAAGTCCTGTCGTTTACTTAATTCACCTGGGTTAATGCACCCAGGTGAATTAAGTACCTAAACTAATAGTAAATTGTAAACACCTGTCCTTGTTTTACGTACTAATTGAAATACTGTGTAACAAGCTTTTCTTTTTATCTCTAGTAAATATTTCAAGGTTACAATATCACCTTAGGAGGAGTACGGATTGCAATGGTTAAAAAGGCGTACCGAATTCGTCGCGTCGCGTGTACGATATTTTAGCTGTTTAGGTCCATAGAAAAGCGTAGCGAACGCATCTCTCCTTGGGGGACGGGACGTATTGAATACGGAACCATATACCTACGCAACCCGGCGAGCAGGCATGCAGCTTCGAAAGGGAACGAGGTTTTCAGGATTGTGGCAATTGACAAACCTTGGTCTCTGCCTACCTCTGGCGTAAGTTTAAGTGTGTATGTGTATTATTCTAAAAAACTTAAAAGTCAACTACTTTTTGCAACACAGTATCAAAATGATTTTTCCACGGTTACTTATTGTTCATTTACATAATTATTATCTTCACTGCACTTAAGAATGAAACGAATGCGTGAAATTATAAAATTGAGATTGATATATTTGGTTTGAATTTTAACTTTTAGTAACAGTAAGAATAATTCCCGTCACTAGGGATTTTTCAGAGAGAAAATTGGTCATTTATTTATGTACATTAATATTAATATATTTACATAAATAGGACAACACAAAACCCTGACCTTTATAATACAATGTAATTTCACACTGGAAATTTTACAGTATAATTTTTAAGATGTAGGTACATACTTTGACAGTAACAAAAATGGATGCTGTAAAGAGTAGCACTTGTTGATTTCGGTAAAGAGTATTTTTACTGAAACAAAATAATTCTCCACACCATATTTTAAAATAAAATTTCTTCACACATCAAGTTAAACAGTAGCACCATTAACCAAGTTTTAAAAACTAATCCAATCCACAATACCTGATTCGTAAAGTACTTTGAGAATAATGTCAAGCTTAAGTTACTTCATTTCTGCATTACAAAGGTACCAAAAGTGCATCTTTATCTTAGTATATTTTATTCTTCTCCGGAGGGAAATACCCATACTATTCTAGCATTGCATCCCCGCGAGTACTTACGCATTAACATTTAATAGCCCTAGAGCAGACCTTTAAAACGTTATAAAATATAGCGCTATTAAATGTTATGTAACGTTTAAATCATTTCGTTCTGTTATTTTAGCGCTATTATATCGTTATGATAACAAAACTCTACGAGAAACATAACGAAATCATAACTAAATCATTAACAGTGTAATAACGTTATTAATAAAGTTATTGCGCTGTTGCCGCTCCGCTCTACCGGGAGGGCGTGGCGTGGCGGACGAACGTTTCCGGCGGCGTTGCCGCACTGAACGTGGCGGGGAATCGCCCGGAGCAAGCAACGAAAGTACTTACAGACAATAATACTCGTAAATAACACAAACAAGTTCGCGCGTTCCTCTCTATCCAAGCGCACAGTGTATTATGGGAGCCATGTTTCGGACGTCTGCAGGCTTATTACAAAAACTGATACAAATCATCATTTAAATTGTTAGAGTAGAACTCCCGTGCAGCAACAGTTAAGGAAAAAATAAAGTTAATTTACCAAATTTTAGGTACTTACAGCTAAGAAAATTTCTGCACTGAAAACAAAACGAAATACTATTTAATTGCTTAGGCAGGTTGAAAGCACTTTAATGATTCACCTTTCAGAGCTTTAACGAATCGCGCAACTTGCTTAGAACAAGAGATTTTAATTTAATTTTTGGTTATCATTTATTTTCTCAGTAACTCCACCAAAGTGGGAAAAGTTATATAGATGACAATTAAGATCTTTTATTACTGTATCCACTATAAAAAACCCAAATACCATTCTCGTGGAGTCTAGATACTATAGCCTTTTTTAGTTATATCCGGATTTTTTGTCGTCAGGGTTGTCAGTCTTGCTTTCGAATAATAAAATTATCCGGGTATGTTTTTTTACGAAGGTTATTATAGATAGAGTTACAAAATGAAACTGAATTACATAGTATAAATGGCGGTCTTATTGCTAAAAATTTCTACAAGGCAAGCTTTCGAAGGAGAGAAATTATAGTCAAAGGGTGATCTTTGAGATCAAAATGGGTGCCAAGTTTTTCTCCAAATGCCATATTATAAACTCAAGCGATCTTTGCTCCTTAGCGCCCTCGCCCACGGCGACTTTTTGTAGCGATGCAGTAGCGATGCTGTCGCGTGTTCGCATCGATACAGTCGCGTTGCGATCGCTAGCTGTGTGTCCTCGCCCACTGTAAACACGATTCAGTCGCGATGCAAACGCGATACCGTCGCGCTTCTGTCGCGATGCAAATGCGATTCAGTAACGGTACAAAAATGCCTGCGATCGCTACAGTTGCAAGATAGACTCCGTTAGACCGATGGACAACAGCACTCTCGATCTGTCTGTGTTGCACTACTCACGCGTCACCCTTCCTCCGTTCTCCTCCCGATGTCGTCCAACACGGATATGCGTTTGCATCGATACAGTCGCGATGCTGTACCGCGTTAGTAGCGCATCGGCATCGCTTCTGTAGCGCGTTGGAAATGCGACTAAAGCGCGTTCGTAGCGATGCAGTTGCGTAAACGCGCGACAGCATCACTACAAAAAGTCGCCGTGGGCGAGGGGCCTTAAACATCAAGTTTCAACAAAATTTAATTTAACAGTCTTAGAATCTTACAAACAACTGAAAAACTCGCCAATTTATATTTAGAAGCAAAGATCGCTTGAAGATTTGTAATAATCATTTGGCATTTTGAGAAAAACTTGACACTCATTTTCTTCAGCCTACGACTTTTACATTTATGTTTCTGATGAGATATAATATACTGAAATCAATGTAAATTAATTCCAGTGATTTGTTATGTGTGGCATGGGAATGGGTCCACCCTCTTAAGGTATTTTCCTAAAACCCCATGTCGATACATATAGCGTTGAGGAACGGGGGTGCGGGTGAGGGTTAAGATGTGGAGAATGACTCAGAAGTCAGAACAAAAGCGGCTCATTGATGCTAGAAAAAAAGAAATTAAAAATCAAGTAAGGGTAAAATTGGGTTTACTAGTAGATGTTGTTCGTCCTAATTCTGGCACGACTAATGACGGAAACACCACGCGAATTATCTGACAAAAACCGACAAACTTTTTCCGAAATTTTGGATCTCGAAAAATGGCTGCTTGATGACTTGTTATTTTAAGTGTTTTATCTAGTGGCTTACCCATAGATTATCAAAAATTTGGCGAGTTTTGTAAAGAAGTTGTTTACCAATACGTCAACGCTCTCTGAACAGGCCTCGGAATCAAGAAACAAATACAGTAGAACGTCGATTATCCGAACGTCGGTCATCCGAACGACCGCTTAACCGAACTAGCTACCAACCTCAAGGTCCGTTTCTCCCCACTACTTGTGCTAACACAGAGGTTCAACAATGGATGAATGTCAACGATTGAGATAATCTGGGATAGTGAAATGGTAGACCTCGTGACTGATGCCTCTAGTAATTGATGAACTAGTGAGGCAGATCATGAAGAAGAAAACATTCGAAGCATTTGCATGCTTAGAGATACTCAAAAAGTGCGTGACCTTGCTGCGCTAGGTTTTTTGTATAAGCGGGTGAGCTTGCTTTGACCACCGAATATTAAAGATTTTTTCAAACGTTGATTGTACCTATTATATTATTAAAAATAGGTTGTCTTGGTAAATAGGTAAATTATATTCTTTTTGTTGCACTAACCCGTGCTGAGGACAATTTTAAAAACAGAAGCCTTTTTTTTCTACTTTGTACGTAATGCAGAGAGGTTTGTACAGAGGCTCGAAATTTCGCCGATGCTTGTACTTGCCCACTAGCTCAGTTGGGAGAGCGCTGGCACGGTTAGCCAGAGGTCGCGGGTTCAAGTCCCAGCATGGGTGGAATTTTTAGCCTCTAAATAGGTTTTTAAAGTAGGCAAATAAAAGAACATAGTTCGATTATCCGAATAAATCGGTTTTCCGAACACCCATGTCCCCCAATTAGTTAGGATAATCGACGTTCTACTGTATTGGAATGGAAGGAAGTGATCGCGAGCATCATTGTAGAAAAATGGATCGCTTAAAAACAGTGACAAATCTGTTTCATAGGGCTTTGGAATCTTCAGATCGTTTGATCTCAAATGGACGGCTAACCAAAAGACAAAATAAACAGCTGAAGATACCATTACCTGCAGCCGCAATAAAATTATTAAAATCTGTAGCTGTCCCAGATTTTAACCAAGATAATCCTAGTATTACCACCGAGATAGAAAACTTTGATTTTACAGTATCTTCAGTACTCCGCGTAGAAGACGATTGAAGAAGAAGAGAAGATTGCATTATTTTGGTTTAACTAATAATATAGTTGCTAACATCTTGCATTTCTAGTACGTCAACTTTTCTATATAACTCATGGTATCAAGATGAAGCTTTATAACACTAAGTATGTACTTAATTTTTTCCAAATTGTATTCATATTATATTTTTTTGGGTGGTTGGCGTGGTATGTAACCCTTAGTACGCAAGTCCGACTCGCACTTGACCGGTATTTCTACATCCGGATATCCGGATATTTGTGACAACCCTTATAAGAAACAAATAATTTACTATTACTCATAGACCCCACGAAAGTGGGATGTGGGTTTTTTATAATGGATAGAATAATAAGAGATCTAAATTTTCATCTATATAACTTTTCCCACTTTGGTGGAATAATTGAGAAAATAAATTAAAACTAAAAATTTTCAAATAATTATATCTATGGTTCTAAGCAATTTGCGACTATCGTTAATACTGTGAAAGTTAAAGCTTTTAAGGTAGGTACTTATAAGCGTAGATTTTTTTTTTACTTTAACCGGATAAATTTTTCAGAAATTTCAACAATGTTTTTTCTTTAACTAGGCTCATTTGACCCACGGGAGTTCTACTCTAGTGTTTGTTATGATGATTTGTATCAGTTTTTGTAATAAGCCTGCAGACGTCCGAAAAATGGCTCCCATAATACACTGTGAAGCGTTATCAGCTAAACTTTTGTATTGAAAAAGTGTAAGTAGTTCGTATAAATTATATAATAGTGTAAATACATCGTTCCTTTGGTTTACATGTTTATACCTATTTGATTCTGCGCAAAAGACGTGTCGGTGTAAATAACCTCTAACCTACTTGGCAATACTTGAAGAATGGGAAGAAAAAGGAATAATGCTGTATTCAGGCATGTGGAATTGCTGGAATGTGGCAAAAAATCAAAGTGTAAGGTGGAGAATAAATTGTGGAAAGATTTTACATGTAAATTCTTCGTATTTATTTCATATAATACGATGTTCTAAATTCAATTTACTTTATCCTCTAGCGGATAAAAACGTCTTTTGCACTTGGATATCGAATAGCAAAAATACTCTTTCCGAGATTGGGGGATGAAGAAAAATTACTTAACCAATTTCTAAGTAGTTTAAGATTTTTCTGTTGGAGGAAAACTGGAATGATCTTTGTATATTACCCGCTCGTGCACCCAGATCCACAAGGGAGGGAGGGATACTCACATAACCACGCGCGATGCGTGAAAAAGATAGACTATAATGATGGCGGAATGTGTGTGAAAGAGATGCCATATAACGTTATGTTAAGTTACGTTAACGCTATTATAGCGCTATTTATAAAGTTAAGTCGGGCATAGCGCTATTGGAATAGCGCTATTCGACCAATATAATAACGTTATACCCCGTATAACGTTTTGAAATTATAACGTTTTAGGAAGCTTTTCATAGCGCTATGACGCATAGCGTTAGGAGCATAATAGCGGTATTTCAAGGTCTGCCCTAGAGTCCTCAAAGGTAAAGTCCTTTTGTCTAGAAATTTAAACAAACAAATTTGGTGGGCCAAAAAAACAACATATTTGCCAAGGCTGGACTAAAAAAAAAACCGGCCAAGTGCGTGTCAGGCCACGCGCAATGTAGGGTTCCGTAGAGAGGTTTTTTTTTTTATCTGCTTTACAGAACTAATAACGTCATCGAAGTCGTTTTCAACGGATATTGTACGAAATTTTACTTTTGTAAGTTGGTTGCATATTACTTGTTAACTAGTAACGCCTACTTAGCCGTGATACAGTTGCTAGTCAGTATATCTATGAAAATATTATGTACGTTAGGAAAAATATCAGTGACTTTAAAACTGTAGGTAGCCAACACAATGTAAATACTAGAAATAGACATAAACTTTCGTTCCCAAAATTTAGGCTGGCAAAGGTTAATACATCCTTTATGGGGCATTGTATACGTTTCTACAATAAGATCCCTGAGGATATAATAAGCTTGCCAGAAGCGCGATTCAAAAAATGTGTGAAGCACACTTTGTGCCAAAAAAGCTACTATAACATTAAAGATTATTTAGATGACAAAGATGTCTGGAATTAAAGCCAGTTCAATGCATGAGTTTTAGTACATTTATATAAATCCTGTAAATTAAGGACTTGAAAAGACTAAGTTTGGAGTTTTTTTGTCCATTTTTTCTCCAAAATGATCTAGATTTTGAAATGGACACCTAGTTTAACTTGTAACGTTCATTAAGTCGCAGTTTCTGTGCTACTTTGAATAAAAAATTTTGATTTTGATTTTGATTTTTACTTTTTCCTTAAATTTAATATATGTGCTACTACCCTGATTTTTTCATGTTTCTACAATCAACCGTTTAGCTTTGGGGGGCGCACTACTCTGATAAAAATTTCCACTTTAAAGCTTCATATTTCGCAAACGAAACCCTAAATAAAAAAATTGTCTACATATACCAAATTACAGCTTTCTAGTACCGGTCTTTGCGCTAGGCCTCCGATGAACAGACAGACGGACATGGCGAAACTATAATGGTTCCTTGTCGGACTACGGAACCCTAAAAAGTAACAGGTAAGTGGTCTATTACACTAGCCTAAATATACTCCTAGAATAATATGTATATTGCGGGTTTAATAATACGTATCTTGATACTGCTTAGTAAAATCCGCAATGGATCAAATAGGGTCCTATATCTAGTCTAGTGTAGATTCTGTGCAATAAACTAGCCGCTATACAGCATATCAATTTCGAAAATGTTATTATTGTCAATATATTGAGAATGTGGAATCATTGGATTTCTACTAGTATTAATTTTTTTTTCTTTCAATTACCTATTAGTATTTTGTGCAGCGTGCGACATTTGGCTTAGAGCGATCACAGTTGCAAGTTATCTCACAAGGTAAAATGGCTGCAACCCACAAAGTAACATACTTCGTTATTCACAAAAATACATCTAAGTATGTGTAACAAAATGTAACTATTCCTTCTACAGTCAGTTAAATTTTTTTTAGGGTTCCGTATCTAAAAAGGAAAAAACGGAACCCTAAAAACAATTTAACCGAAGAAGACTGTAGAAGGAATAGTTACATTTTGTTACACATACTTAGAATTTATAGGTTGCTCTCCGTTGACCTAGAACTCTGAAATTTGGCAAGTAATATCGTCTTAAACTACAAGTACCGGGAAAACTATACATTTGTAATTAAATCATAAAAAAATTGTCTGAAGTTTGGTAAAAGCTCGGTAAAAACTGCGAGACTCGATTCCCGAACTATTTATAACTATGTAAGTATGTACCTACAAATTTGTACGGAACCCTCAGTGGGCGAGTCCAAATTAGCATTTGTCCAGTTTTTTTATTTAGTTACAGACTTCAGAGCGTCTGGCATATACGCTTAGAATTTTCACAGCTGCAGATATATGCATATGTACTTGAACATTTATATGTATTACTTGCATTTTCATAAAAATACTTTTTGCAGGTACGTAAATTAACAATCCGTTATTTTAAAGCGAAAAATACAATGGTAACAATCCTGAATACCCTGTGAAGAAAATTAAGAGTAAACGATTAGAAACTATTCTATCCATCACATAGCTGAAGTTTAGCTGCCTGTGACTACATACATTTAAGACACATTTTTGAGAAATTGCCAAAAATACAAACAATGTGGCACAATTCAACAATTTGTCAAATACTGTATATTAATCGACTTCTAAACTATATGCATTGAGTACAATTCTCGAGAGTTTATTCAGAATATATTGTTGTTACAGGTGTACTTTTAGAAGACTGTTGGAGTTCACCAAATGTTTTAGTAATTTGCAAAGACCTAAAGGTGTCAACTTAAAAAGTCAATTGTTTGATTTTAGAAATTTTTAAAAGCCTGACTTTACATGTATGCTCTTTTTCCTTCCACAGACAACCTTATTTAGGTATCATGATGAAATGAACTGGCTGTGCTGAACTCTGCTGCTTGTTTAACTTGGTGCCTTTGTATATAAATATCCATTATTTTACAATGTTGGGAAAGTAAATTTAATTAAGTCATAACAATTGTAATCTTCATTTTCACCGTAGCTTTTGCTCTTCCAAACTATAGCCTAATGGCAGACTGCAAAAAAATGCTGAAAATGCTAAAATAAAAGCATTATCCAAATAATATATAATTTACATTTTGTTTGTCACAATTACTTCCCATAAACAACCATAGATATTCACCTAATTACTATTAGAAAACAAAAGGATAATTCCTAATAATTTTTCTATAACTCCTAATAGCACATCAGAGTTAAAATACAACCCATAAATTCGTAAAAAAAAGATATGGGAAAACAGCACAGCTCAGCACAGCCCATATTTCATAATAAAACATTCTTTTATTATGATTGGACTAAGGTCTCAAAACTAGCATACTGACTAGGCCGAGAACAAAGGAAAAGACTAGCTTTAAATTAGAACCAATGTGGAGCCATTGAGGCAGCTGCGACTCTACTACAGACTCTGGTTGTGTGGGCAGTAGTAGAGCTGCTATACAACATATACTTACTGCTACAGCGACAACATTTACTGGTTGCTGGTCTCTGGAAATAAAAGAGATATCTGTTACTTGCATTTGAAATGCATTGTTTGAATAATATTTTGTAACCATTTGCTATGGAGGTGTGGTAATAATAATATGACACGTTAATTAAAACAAACGAGGGGACCAAGCTATCTATTTCAACAGTTCAACCTTGAGACCGAACCTTGATATTATTCAAATTCTAAACAGGTCACATACAGATTACAAGATAAGAAATGTCATAAAAAAATTGGGTTATCAAATACCAGATTTTTGCAGTGGCTCTGAGCCAGTCCAAGTTCTTGTTATGAGCTGCATAAGAAAATAAGAAATAACTCTCTGTTCCATATTCTATTAGGCAAATCAACCTGCCTGTCTTACAAATAAAATTAAATGTATATTCACCTGTGACGCGGGTGTGGATATGTGCAAGTAGTGACCATGGGTGGCTCCTCAGCAGATTTCACTGGCGCCGACTGGCGACTCGTGAGGAGTGGGTGGAAGTTGTCACTAATGTTCATCTCCTGGTGAGTGCTCACAGGCTCTCCCTCTATTAACTTTGTGGTGATATCCCTTTTTCCCAGGGCCTGGAGAGAAAGTTACTTCTTTGAGTTTATAGACATTGGTCACCCAAATTAAGCTGAAAGCTAGGCAAGCTATCGGTTGGGGTATAGCAAAGGGGGCGTGGGACTTAGAAAATTTTTGATGGGGGTGGTGTCATTATAACACCTATTTTTTATGATGCCATCGTATAGAAGACGCTAAAATAAACATGTTTTGTATGGGCAACTTTTCTCTAAACTTGATAATTACCGAGATAAATGACGGATTGTAGACGGGGACTGGTCAAAAGCCGAAAGTACAAGATGACAAAGTTTTATAATTTCTATTTGCAACAACAAAAATATAGGTGCGACGAAGCGCGTAGCGTAGTGGAGCGCGTAGGAGCGTGTTAGGTTGAACATGTAAGACCGAAAACTAACCGAAATTATTAGTGCGCCCCCTTTGCTATACCCTGACCGTGAAGTGGTCACATTTGGTATTAAAATTGACAAGATACATAATACTGAATAGATTTACTTTTAAAGTGAAGGCTCAATTAGGTAGTTATAGTACACACCTGCTGGGTGTTCCTGTCGTACATTGTTATTCTAAATTTCTCAGTGGTATTACAGTGCGATATGGACTGCTGTGTGAACCGAACCACGATATCGATACAGCTCTGTGGTGCGATCACCCCCTCCGGATCGATCACCGTAAACTTGTTGGGCGACGTACATAACACTGCAATACACCAATCGCGTTAGAAAAGAAAAAGAATATCACACAATACGAGACAGCCACGAAACCTAGGTACCTTTAAAATTTACAGCGAAGTCGTACGGATTGTACAGCGTCAGCAGCTGCTTGTATGTGTGCCGAGCATTCAAGTAGAACTCTAATGAAATCGGGAAAACGAACACAGGAAAGTTTTTCATTTTTTTCTTAGAATTTTCGTAACAAATCGCACCACAAAAGAACAGAAACAAGTCGACGAAACGAATATGACAACAAACAAACTACTCACAGACTATACAGAGATACTGTTTGTTTTTATAAAAGATTTAACGGCTCTGGATAATAGTATTTTTGAGCCTTCAGAGATACTGAAACTACTGTCCACAGACTAAATTTTTTACCATTTCTGTTCTACTAGTGATAAACCGGCTTTTACCGCTGGGTTTTATAAGAACAGGTTACCCATCTTCATACTAACGTCCGAAACGCGCCTATACAATATACATAACTACGAAACGCGAGGATATGGCTGTGTTCAGACCAAACTGACTGTCAGCCGCCGAAAGTGAGCGAGCGTTACGCAGTTTATTATATTTCCATACATACCTATTCACTTTTTCGTTCACATCTAACCGATAATACGTTATTACGCTATGCATAGACGCTGACGTTCGGCGGCTGATTAATAAAGCACGTCACTACGCGCCGCGGACGCTGATTGGCTACGTAGCTGAACGTCAGCGTATTGAATCCCTCCTGTGCCCTCAGCCATGGATGTAGTCATCCATGATGCCCTCAGCCGGCCAGTGTTGCCAGATCGGGGGTTTTCCCTCCGTGTGTTCACCGCGCGTGAGTGCAGACGGGCGACGCGTCTGTCGAATGTCGAAATCAAGTACAACTATATTGCTCGGTGTACGGATGTGTGAACTCGACAGTATCAAGACCAGAGTTAACTTTTTTTAAATTGCCTGCTGTCTGAAAGGTAAGACTGTAAACATAACATTATTCTTGCAAGTTACGAGTTCGCTTGGATCTACTTTGAACTTTAGCGATTCTTGACTAAAGGTTTTTGGGGATTCCCACAAATAATAAATATTTTAAATTTATTTTATTTGGTGTACAAAACAGATCACAACCATTACACGATTTAAAAGTAATAATATGACATGAGTACTACTAAGTTGTGGTCTAAAGCATGCATCAAAGACATTCAAAGAGTATCTGAATAAAGTAAATTTCAGGGATAAGCATTTTTTATAAAACCAAACAACTCGATGAAGGCTGAGCATCTCTTAAATTAGAGCACGCGCCACCGCTGACATCCAGTGAGATTTTTCGTTTTTATATCAAAGCAGACAAGGTCTTCTCCGTGGGACATGAGTGATGGCGCGTGCTGCTCTACATTTCTGTTGAGGTACCTAGATATATTTTTAGGGTCGTGACAGACGACGGCTATAAATAAATATATTAATATATCGCGCGATGTCTTTTTCTGTACTAAATCCGACCGCATCCGACTAAACCTTACGTTGCTTTTGATTAAATTTTTAACACGTGATATTGGCGAAATTGTACTGGACAGTGCAGTGAGTCCATAAAGCAGAATTGAATTGACTATAGGTACCTTGGGAGTTCTATGTGAATAAAAATGGTGAATAGACCATCCCTTTTATCACGTAACATTCAGTGTCAAAATATGTAGGTATGTATGACAGTTCGGAGTAGGCTAAATCAGACAACTACCTACTATAGTAGCATCCCTGTCGAGAGACCGGCCATTTTGGAGACGAACCAACCAGTGTTGCCAGATGTATTCTATGGAATTCTGTAGGGCGAGACCAAAAAATCGGTAGAATTCCGTAAATTTGCGCTTACAAAATCCGTAGTTCTACAGACTTTTTCCAAAGCTTTTTTCTACTGTACCTGAAGCTTAAAATGTTATTGAAAGTTAGTAAATAGTGAAAGGAAACATATACACTTAACTGAATTCACCCGACCATAGACAAAAATTAGCCAGAAAGTGGATTTTTGTATACTCTGCTGAGTTCTGTCTATGGTCGAATCAATTCACTGATAACTGGGCTAAATTCCGCTAAGAGTGTGTCACCTTAAATTCTCAACGATGACTTATATATTTTAATCCAGAAATATTCGCAATTTTGAACCTGCAAGTAAGTACACACGCGTGCGGTGCGCCCAAGAAAAGAAGGATAGAGATAGAACATACGCAACGCGACCAATCTGAAAATGCGTTTCTATATGGCCGACAGCATACCCGGTCGCAGCTAACATAATTTAGTCGGTTGGTAAACAAAACCACAGTTGACACTTGACACTCTTGACAGTGACACTGACACTTCAGATCAGTTCAGCACTTCGCTCACCTCATTTCGAAGCGATAACGTTCCGTTTTAGTGTTGCGTGAAGTGGGTGAGCTGAGTCAGCTGCTCAGCTGTGTGTGTAACGAAACGCAGGTCGTATGAATAGTCCTCAAGTTATTTCTACGACGATTGCGTTTCGTTACTTACAGAAAAAGTGCATTCTATCCAATTAGTCAGAAATTCCGTAGATTCACTTATGATTTCCGTAGTTCTGTGTCACAAAGCCTAAATCCGTAGATCTCCGGATTTTTCCGTAGATCTGGCAACGCTGGAACCAACTGTGCGAAAAAATATTTATAAAAAATTGTGATAAGCAATAAAATATTTATAGAAAAAACATATTTGGTGGTGTGGTGACGTAAAACGTCGTTGCTTTCGATTAATGCTAAAAATAACGATATTGGTAATTTGAAAAGTTGTGAAGCGGTCAGAGCAAGCAAAGCAAGGGAGGGCACGAATTTCATCTTTCATCTGGAGTTTTGTAGTAAAGTCTGTCTCAGTAGAGTAGTTTTCCTCAATATTATTTTGCGTGATTATTTTATTTATTTTTAGTGATTAGTGAGTGAAGAGGTTAAGATGGATGACGAGCCACCCGACCCGGGTGGCTCAGGCCGAGATGGCGGGTCGGAGTTTCTCATGGATGTCACTGTAACCGAGGCTCCCACAGACTCTAGAAAACGCCCTTGCACGTCGACCGCTCTCCTAAATCATGCCGCGGAACTACCCAAAAAACATATAAAAGATCCGTCTTCTAGCACTCCCTCCGTACAGACCGTTTTTGTGCATCCGGAAATGGAAGAGATCAAAGTGTATTCTCCCACTGATTCTGCTCCATTTGTTGTACATGTTCAACGCAAGGTACCCGATCCCTCTGCTGGATCCACTATTAGGCCCATCAAATTTGGGCAGTTCTTGCATGAAAACAAGGTAGAAGATATCGTCCTTGATGGAGTTAAACCTATTGGCCGAAACAGAATCTCCATTAAGTTTAGGTCAGCTGCTACAGCAAATAAATTTCTTTCCCACCCAGCTCTGGATACTTTCAAATATGAGGCATCTATACCAGCACATATTGTTACCCGTACAGGTATTGTAAGGAATATCCCCGTTGATTGGTCAATGGAGGAGCTTGTTGAGGCGGCGTCCATCAGGGACATAGACTCATGCATCCTCAAGGCTCGAAGGCTCAACCGAAAAGTAATCAGAGAGGAGGGGGGCCCAGTTTGGGTACCTACTCAATCTGTGGTCCTTACCTTCTCAGGGCAGCAACTTCCAAAGCGCATTATATGCTTCTATACGTCAATCCCAGTTGAAACTTACATCTTCCCTACTATTCAGTGCAACAACTGTTGCCGTTTTGGTCATATAAAGGCACAATGTAGGTCAAATGCACGTTGCTTTAAGTGTGGTCAATCTCATCCTGGAGACTCTTGCAATGTAGCTCAGGTGTCATGCCTGTTATGCTCTGGCCTCCATATGGCGACTGACAAAAGCTGCCCAGAGCACTCCCGCCAAAAAACAATCAAGCTGACAATGGCTCAAGAAAATATTAGTTATGCAGAAGCTGCAGCCCGTTTCCCACAAGTACGGAGACTGTATTCCGACTCTGCCCGCAGACCAATTCAGTTGTCTCCCAGCCCACTACCTACAAGAGACCCATCAAACACCCAATTTGAACCAGCTACCCATTCGTACAAAAAAACCCTAGGCCGTTTGTCCACCGCCGCCGTCACCGGGACGTCACCGAGAACGAGATTATTTCGGGCCGAGTTTAAGATGAAGTGACGGCGATCGTGTGTCCACCGCGCCGATATATCAGTGGCTCAGTTCTAGAGCTTTGTTACAAAACAAAAACCGGGATAACGGCGCGGTGCGACGGTAGTTTGTGGACAAGTTCAAACGTGTTTTGTATTGCCGGCACATCGGCCCGTCATAAAACCGTGCCGAGTTCTAGCAGTCACACCGAAATACTGGAAACATCGGTGGCCAGGATGACGGCGCTCGGGTGACGGGTGTGCGATGGACACATGGCCATATTAAATGTATGTATCGCTAAATCGGCGCCGTCATCTCGTTCTCGGTGACGTCCCGGTGACGGCGGCGGTGGACAAACGGCCTACACTCAAAGAAAAAGCCCAGCCCCGGCTTCCTCCCATGGTTATGATAAAGAGGTACATGCAAGGATTATTACTTCTCCCGCACCAGCACTCCCTAATGGGTGTGGGGAATTCAGGGAATCCAGCATTCCAAACTAGTCCGAATGACAATTTACTAGAACTTTTAGCTAAATGCCTGGTCAATATATGCACCCGACTAGACAATGTCGAGTTACCGAACAACGTGCGCGAATTACTTGCATCTCTCGTCAGTCAGCCCCCTGAGCATGGACCTAGTTCTCCTGCAATGGAATTGTAGAAGCTGCAAATTAAAAAAACAAGAATTTATTTCTCTAATTAACCAACACTCTCCCTCCATTGTGGCCGTCCAGGAGACATGGCTGAAGCCCGAGTCTATTTTTAGGCTCCCTGGCTTGGCTTGCCTTCGGGAGGACCGCAGTGATGGATTTGGAGGGGTTGCTATTTTTATTAGTTACAATTTGGCTTTTCGAAAAATTAATATTCCTGACCACTCTGACTCATTTAATATTGTTGCTCTCAGATCTCTAGATATCACTTTTGTTTCTGTTTATATTCCACATCCTTCATCAGCTACTATGGTTGAATTAAGCTCAACCTTATCCTCCATTCCGGGCCCTATGGTCCTGATGGGAGACTTTAACTGCCACAACAGCCTCTGGGGTTGCCATCATAATGATTCAGCATCCTATGATCTACTAGATGTCATGGATCAAATAAATCTATGTATCCTTAATGATGGCTCCCCTACTCACAGGGTCTTCCCTAACCAGGATCCGAGGTCTGCTGTGGATCTTTCTCTATGTTCTCCCTCCTTAGCTCCTGTTCTGTCATGGCAGGTCCTGCCATCTTCCTATGGTAGTGACCACTTCCCGGTATTAATCTTTTTCCCCTCCAAATCGGTTACCCCAAGGCAACATCCTCCACTCCTAAAATATAAATTGGCAGAACCCGGTTGGGACAGGTTTTCCTCCCTGACTAAGGAACATGTTGCTTCTCTCCCTAAAGTCACAGTGGATAATGCAACTCATCCTACCAAAAATTAGTGGAAATACTTGATATTTCTGCATCCTCAGTTTTTAAAAAGAAAAAATTGTCAAAAAAAAAATTCTTAACATCGCCACCATGGTGGGATGTCGAGTGCACAGCGGCTGTGGATGGTAGAAAAAAAGTAGAAGTGGCATATAATCTAGCCATGACAGAACAGAACTTTGTTCACTACCAGAGGGTAGCAGCGGAAACAAAAAGGTTTCTGGCAGAAAAAAAAAAACAAGGCTGGATACGTTTTACTGAAGGCTTATCCCCGAGAACCCCTTCGGCGTTGGTTTGGAGGGGAGTGAGACGATTCCGCAGCTCTAGGAATTTACATGATGACAACTCTAATGATCCTTCCACCTGGCTTGATGGTTTCGCTATGAAGCTCGCCCCTGCCTCTGCTCCCCTACCAGAATGTCTGATAATTTATAAATCCCCTAATTCATCTCACGAATTTAATAACCCTTTCTCTATGGAAGAGCTTTTGTGTTCCTTGGAACCTCTCACTGACTCTGCTCCAGGCTTGGATGGTATTCCATATTCGTTTCTTAAAAAATCCAGTCACGACTTCAAAATGTACTTCTTAGATTTAATCAACAATTTCTTTCTGTCAGGATACATCCCAGACAGCTGGAAGACACAGATCATCATCCCTTTAAAAAAACCCGGTAAAGAAGCCAATGACCCTTCGTCGTACCGTCCCATTGCCCTTTCGTCTACCCTAGCCAAAGTTTGCGAACATCTCATCAAGCACAGACTCGAGTGGTTAGTGGAATCGAGAGGTCTTTTGGCAAAGACACAATTTGGATTCAGGAAGGGAACAGGCACCATGGATAGTCTTGGTATTCTCACATCAGAGATCCGAGTTGCCTTTTCGAAGAAGGAATCTGTAGTTGGAATTTTCCTCGACGTTGCAGCTGCCTACGATAATGTCCTACTTCCCGTACTCAGAAACAAGTTGTTACAGCTGAGTATTCCGGTGAGGCTGGTAGACTTCATCTGTAACCTGTTGATGGAGAGGACAATCCTTGTCAGATGTTCTAATAGCTTTCTCCCCCCCAGGACAGTCTGGAGAGGCCTGCCACAGGGCTCAGTTCTGAGCCCGATTCTGTATAACTTATATACCTTCGACCTTGAACTTTCAGTCGCATCATTCTGCAACATCTTGCAATATGCGGACGATATTGCTCTTTATTTACCATTTCAAGATACAGAAGAAGCGGCTAGTCGTATTAATGCCGCAATGTATTACCTGGATGATTGGCTTGCCAACCATGGTCTGTCTCTGTCCATTTCTAAGAGTAGCTTAGTGGTCTTCAGTCGAAAAAGAATCCCACCTGACATTAAAGTCCTTGTCAATCATGAGCAGATCCCAAATCGCTCAGAGGTTAAATTCCTGGGAGTTATTTTGGATTCCAAACTTACAGGTATCCCTCACCTAGATTACGTGTTAAAAAAATGTGAAAAGGGGTTGAACATTTTGCGATGCTTGGCTGGTGTTTGGTGGGGAGCCCATCAATATTCACTTATGCTCATCTATAACGCAATCGTTCGTAGTCACCTTGACTATGGCACATTTCTTTTAGAACCGTGCAACAAGATGGCTCTGTCTAAATTAAATAGTATCCAATTTAAATGTCTACGAGTAGTGATTGGGGCTATGCGATCCTCCCCTACGGCAGCCCTCCTTGTCGAATGCTGTGACCCACCCCTTCACCTCCGCCGCCAGTACCTGTCCGACCGCTTCATCTTTAACGTAGTACAATTCCGACACCATCCTCTTTTGAAAATACTTCGTGAACTCTCTTTTCTCGTCACTACCTCTAGTTATTGGTCACATAAGGACACCCCCTGTATGCTCAAAAGCTACCTTAAATTTCGTAATCTACGAGATCCAGTCTCTCAGACTAATACCTACCCTCTTTTTGCTACAGATTATCACGCTCTGACCTTCTCTCCCAAAATTCTTCTTTCTTTCGATATTTCCAAACACTCTCCGGATGCAGCTTGTAGGTTTAACGAGAAACTAGTTGAACAGTGGTCAGGCTGGGTGCCGATCTATTGCGATGCGTCAAAGTTATCCGATGATGGCAATGTAGGTTCCGCTGTGTGGATACCTAAGTACAATGTCATCCTGCAACATAAATGTCCACCTTTGTCATCCGTCTTTTCGGGTGAGGCAATCGCATTACTAGAGGCCATTATGTTTGTCGAAACACACAAAAACGTCATCGAGAAGGCTATAATTTTTACGGACTCCCTGAGCTGCCTCCAGGCTGTTATGTCTAACCCGTTCCATGCGAAAAACAGATTCCACGTGATTTATAATATCAGAGAGCAACTCTATAAATGCCATACCAACGGCTTAGAAATAGTGTTGGCCTGGATTCCAGGACATTCTGGAATCCAAGGCAATGAATTCGTAGATTCCTGTGCCAAGAGGGCAGTACAATGTGGAGATAGCACACACTTTCTCAATTTCCCAGCTGACCTTCGAGCCACAGCTAAGTCAGACCTTGATAAGGCATGGAAAACCGAGTGGGCTTCATACCGTCATGCTAAACCAACCCAATATGGGAATATTCAAGACTTCATACCGGCACGCCCATGGTTTTTCAAATTTCGAGATGCTAACAGGAGAGTCACCTCGACAATATGTCGCCTCCGCTTGGGGCATGCTTCAACCCCTGTCTTTTTGGCCAAAATCCGGGTCAGGGACCATTCCTTGTGCGAATGCGGTCTGAGCGAGGGAACTGCAGATCACATCTTTTTCGAATGTACAAAATACAATTCCTCATTGTACGGTTATCTTCCAGTAGATCTTCCCCTTCCCACCAATATCCGCTGCGTACTTCCGTTGGTTCTTCTCTTCATTTGTTAAAGTTTTATGTTCATATGTAGAAACTAACAAAATTAGATTGTAGTTTTTGTTATTGTACCGAGTAACACCTATCAAAAAGTATATATTGTGACAGAGTTTATATATATGTGTATGTATGTATTTATTTTATGTACGTATATATATATACACACACATATATATATATATATATATATATATTTACATCCTTACACTGATACTGCGTCCGTCCGAAAAACCGACTTATGGCGTCCACCACTTCCCGTGGGTTTAGGAGCAATATCTCGATGTATATTGGCTTATCTATCTCATCTAATGATCGTGGTCAACTTATTTTTTCGATAAGAGTACAACTGTGGATATTCAAAATCCAGTCATAACGCTATACTTATTGCGTCATTTACATTTCTGCGTCCGGGTGTATATTTTTTGTATATTATGAACCATAATGATAATCTTATTACGTCTATAGAAATAACGATTAAGTGCGCGTCCTCTAATATACAACTGTTTAATAAAATTTAATCTGGTATACTTCATGCATCCATTTTGAATTTGGTGCCAATTCAATTCAATTAAAATATTTTTATTCATTGTAAAAACAGAATGTTTACTTAATGAGCGTCAAAGTTGTTAGTTTCACAATTAATGGATTATGTGGAGAAGAAGCTAACAAAGAAACTCCACATTTATTGTTTTCAAAACACGTTTTAACTTAATTAACAGAGTTTTCAACTTAAAATATTAGTCATGAATGTGTTGAACACTAGTCACAATCGTCCTTTAAATAATATTAATCTACTGTTTAATGCCAAACATCTTTGTCTTCTAAATAATCCTTGATGTTATAGTAAGCCTTTTTGCACAAAATGTGCTTAACACATTTTTTAAATCGCGTTGGAGGTAACTCTAATATATCTTGAGGTATTTTGTTGTAGAACCTTATACAGTGCCCCAAGTCTAAATAGTGGAAATGACAATTTATGTTTATTTCTAGTATTAACATTATGGTGGCCACCAACATTTTCGAAGTCTTTGATATTTTTTCTAACGTACATAATATTTTCATAAATGTATTGACATGCAACTGTTAAGATGTTGGTTTCTTTGAAGAAATCTCTTAGCGAAACCCTACTACCTAACTTGTAAATAAATCGGATGGCTCTCTTCTGCAAGATGAAGATAGTCTCAATATCTGCTGCCCGGCCCCATAGTAGTATACCGTAGGACATAATACTATGGAAGTAACTAAAATAAACAAGCCTAGCAGTTGCAACGTCAGTGAGGTCCCTAATTCTTTTCACTGCATATGCTGCAGAGCTAAGTCTGTGTGCTAATTTTACAATATGTGGACCCCATTGTAGTTTTGCATCGATTGTGATGCACAGAAATACAGTATCATCTACAAATTCTAATTTTTCATGTCCAATTACTATGTTCTCAACTACTCGTACGTAGGAAAACTTTATACATTTTGTCTTTTTAGAATTTAGCAGCAGATTATTTGCTGTGAACCAATCTAGTACTTGTGAGAGAGCATTATTTGCATCGTCAAGATTATTTTCTTGTCTCCTTATTTTAAAAATAAGTGACGTGTCATCAGCAAATAACACTATCTCAGACATTTTTTGTACCATAAACGGTAAATCATTTATATAGACTAGGAAAAGGAGCGGCCCTAAAATAGATTCTGCGGGACTCCTATTTTTACAAGTGAACCCGAGGATTTAATACGATTTACGTCTGCTTTTTGGACCCTTCCTTCTAAATACGATCTTAAAAGATCTAAACCTGCACCCTTTATTCCGTAGTGTTTTATCTTTAGGAGTAGCGTTTCGTGGTCTACACAATCAAATGCTTTTGATAAATCACAAAATCCTTGCGATCCTCCCACGCGCTGAAAATATGTTTAAGTAACATAACTCAGGCGTCTGTTGTATTCCGCCCTTTAGTAAAACCAAATTGCTGGCTATGAAAGAGTTGGTAATTATTGAAATACGTAAGTAATTGATCTAAGATGATCTTCTCAAATATTTTACTTAATACTGGTAGTACTGAGACGGGCCTAAAATTGGTTGGATCGTGTTTATCACCGCTTTTAAATAAGGGTACTAGTCTACTATATTTCATGAGGTTCGGAAATACTCCCTCATCTACACATTTATTGAAAATTTTTGCTAACGGTAAAGCTAGGACATGGATCACTGAACTAACAATTTTTACTGACATACTCCACAAGACCTCGGTTTTTTTAAGATTCAATAATTTAAATTTTTTATGAACGTTATTGGGCTCAATGTAACTAAATGAGAAATCGTGTTCGCACGAGGAGACATGGTCTTTTAGTAAGGTTGTTGCACGATTAGGTGACGAGTCTAACGGAGCTGTAGTCACGATTGGAACATTAGTGAAGAACTGTTCAAATGCTGCAGCGATACCTTCATTTGTCTTATTATTTTGTCATCAATCTTAAGCGAAATATCTCGGTCTCCTAATTTTGTTTTACCCGTTTCTCTATTTATTATTGTCCAAATTGTTTTAATTTTATTCGGTGACTGTAAGATTTTATTCTTTATATGATCGCATTTAGTCTTATGGCAGACGGCCTTAAAAAATTTGGAATATTTTTTGACGTGCTGTATGAATTTGGTGTCATATGTATAAGTCTTTTTGTCATACAGTTCATAAAGTGTGTCTCTACTTTTCCGGATACTCGAGGTTGCCCATTCACTAAATCCTACTTTATTCTCATTATTTGTTAGCTGCCGCAATTTAAAAACTTTTTCAAAACTACCCGACAATTCTCATTATTTGTTAGCTGCCGCAATTTAAAAACTTTTTCAAAACTACCCGACACGACTTTAATGAGCATTAGCATTTTGGTAATTTTCTTGAGTTTTTATGCTACTTTCAAGGTCTACTTTAGATGACTCTAATTTTTTACTTGTTACGGGCCGGCAGAGGATAACCTGTTCTGCGTTTTTTCTATCTATTTCAAAATGAACAATTTGACCACTGTGGTCTGACTTCAAACAATTTACTGTAGAATTATCTGAAAAGTCGCAATCGCAGTAAACATTATCTATGCAGGTGGCAGTAGTTTCGGTTATTCTAGAAGGCTCCAAGAAAATATTTACTAAATTAAACGACTTGAAAATTATTGTCAATTTGGTATTTAAAGCCGAGTCTACCAATAAGTCGATATTGAAGTCACCACAGACTATGACTTTCTTATTACTGCTAGAGGCTACCTTCAAAACATCCTCTAATATTGATTCAAATGAACTGTAATCGCTGGTAGGGGGCCTGTATATGGCGACTACAATGTGTCTAGACAGTTCAACACATGCTTCATTATAGAAATATGTATTTTAAACACATGCATTAAAAAATAAACCCGACGCAAATAGGTAGGGACAAATAGGTGCATTTATTAATAAGTAAACTTTGAACAAGCAAAATCAATAAGTGTGTTGAGGCGTAATCAAAAGTATTTCTGTGGCTAATTTTGGTCACCGCTTGCAGCACATTATTGCTTTGGCTTGTTTCATCGACTCGATAAGAAGAAGAAGAATTTATGTCTTTAGGAGAAGCAAATTTTCTTCGCAAGTGGCGCTGTTGTTCAAGCTATAGGCACCTTAAGAGGGTAAAAACGGTAAACGCTCACTCCATACAAACGAAGTCCTGTTTTCTTTCTGGATAATACCTCTGGCTAAAAGCTATCATTATTCTTTTTCATGAAATCTAGGATTACTGACAGGACATGCACAATTGCACAACCGACTTAAGGAGGTTCTCAATTCTTCGTGAAGTTTTATGATTTTTTATATGTGTACACTAATCAGTTTTATGATGTTTTATGTATACAGGTTGTTCGGTAGAGGAAGCGACAAAACAAATTGGGGGATTGGGGTACATGTTTTTTTTCTTAATGCCTTAATTACTGAGGTAACAAACAAAAACTGTTTTTTAAATAAAATCCATTGCATTAAAGTGCATTGTAACTTTTTTGTTTGTGGTTGTAATTGTACAAAATAAGTTTTGACCAGATCCCTGATGCATACAGTTGTCTAAAATAATTTAATTGGCACAAATTGAATGAAGTCACTCTTTATTTTCGACAACTGAATCTGGTCAAAACTTATTTTGTACAATTACAACCACAAACAAAAAAGTTACAAGCTGTCTCTACCGAACAACCTGTATAGGTACTCTAAAAAAACCTAAGCTAAGACCGGTCTCAGAAATGTCAAAATGTACGTGATGTTGACATTTCTAAGACCAGTCTTTGCTTAATTTTCGTCTCTGAATGTCAGCCTAAGTCAACCTGGATACACCAACCCCCTTGCTAATAAAAAAGTTAATCCATGAACTAAGTTAAACCACACTGTTGTCACTATCGCGTGACAGTGATGTTTCATATGACAGTAAGAGACAGCAATGTGGCTTAACCTTATCCATAGATTCTGTTTTATAAGTAACCCCCAATTTACCAAATCAAAGTAATTTGAACCCCCGTTACATATAGAAAAATTATCATTGATAGAATAAACAACATTGTAGTCACTTTCACAAGGCCGGATTTTTCCATATATGATAGTAAGATATAAGACATCAATGTTGTTTGGTTTATCAAAGTAAAGTTTTAAACTAACAATTAGTTTCTTTTCGATAATCACAGCGGTAATTATGCGTCCGCAAAGTCCACGCGCAAAATGAAAAGAAACATAAATAAACAAACGGTGTCGCGTCGCAGTACTCGCAGTACTAACTGCACACGAGCGGCAACGTCGCGATTCCACTGCCGCGCGAAGTGGCAACGTTGCGCACAAATTAGGCACGGACGTAGAAGAGGCGGTAAAATGTACAACAATATTCGCCAAAAAAATATACGGCAGATCAGCGCCTCTAGCGGCAAATCGGTGAACCTCAATATACTCTTCCAGACACTTTCCAAAAAAAACTGCGTCCGGCCAACTTTTTGCCTATAGATAGCTAGAAATAATAGCTATGTTCTGGCAAATTTTGAAGGAAAACAATCTTGCGTCCGTATATCGGACGCAGTAAGTCGGTGGACGCAGTATTACTATGGGATTTTTTGGGGGTGGACGCAGTATTTCTACCAGGATGTAATATATATATATATATATATATATATATATATATATATATATATATATATATATATATTATGTATATATATAAAGAAGCTTACATTATCATTAACAAAGGTAGTACTTTCTCTCAAACTCTGACGTTGGCAGAATCCTTAGATAAGCCATCACAAAAAAAAAAAGCATCCCTGTCCTCCTATTACGTAACTGTCCGCTGTACCTATCGGTTAACCATTTTTACGACTCCACAGTGTCAAAATATTTATGTATTTGACAGACTACTATGTCTAGTGATAGTTAAAAACATAGGTACATGTCTAAAAAACGGATTTCATATATTTTTTTTATTGCCTCCCTGGTTGGTTTGAAAATACAATTGGAGCCGGTAGATGGCGTCGTGATCGCCTTTTCGGGAAAAAACGGATTTGATAAACGATTATTTTTATTATTATTAATTCTTTATTGCACAAAGACAGTGCACAAAAGGTGAATTTAACTCTCTCCCTGAGAGAAGGCCTGTGCCCTACAGTGGGACGTATATAGGCTGCTCATTATACTAGTGAGTAGTCACACCACTGTAACTACTTAAAATTTTACCGTGTCCTTGACATTCAAAAACAAAACACGATTAAAATATGGTATGAATTTTTGTTATATATATTTTTTCTGTACTAAAGATTAAAACAACTTTCATAATTATTATAGTTTGCAAACTTCAAAGTATGTATAAATATTGAAAGAGAAATAAGACAAGTATCAACCCAAATAAAAAATGCAAATTGGGTCAAGGGTGTGTTGGTGTTTGTTATACTGGTGTGACTAGGTTTAAATAGGATTAACCATAGCTTCCTGAGATTTGAACTGCATACTGCGATCGCCAACCCGCCTGCCAAGCGTGGCGATTATGGCAAAACCCCTCATGGTTATGAAAACCACGAAGGAGGCCTATGTCCTGCAGTGGGCGTCAAATGGCTGATGATGATGATGATGAACCATAGCTCTCATAGTTTCTTTACGATGTTTTCCTTCACAGTTAGCGAGTGGTATTGCTACTATAACTTCACAAATGTACATAACTTAGAAAACAAAGTCATAGGTACATGCCCACACTGGGAATCGAACCCACAAGGCTACCATCGCTTAGTTATACACACTAGTGTGGCAATTTGGTGTGATTACGGATCGGTTGGGACGGGACCAACTTAATTAATATATTCGATATTTCAGTAATGAAGACTTTATTGAACAAGGTACAAAGCCGAGCAAATATTCTTATTATTACCATATTAGGTACATTTATGTTATACCACTTTGTTAAGTTTTAGAGAGAATCCAAAGAAGAAAATACGATCTTCTAAGATTACATACCTAGGCGGTCTTAAAACAAACTACAAATAAAGTTACAATAAATAATAAAAAGGCAATTTTTAACATAATAATTATTTTACCTTTATTAGGTAGGCAGATAGTTAAAGGTAAAATAATGTACGTAAGAAAAAAGTGCCTAATTTAGCAAATAGATGAGACAAATAATAAAACCTGCTATATTTTTATAAATAAATCCAAACTGGAAAGTACATAAGTTACTATTCATATTTTGATTAAAACGGCACGAAAGGACAAAATATCAACATGAAAAAATGCTTGTTCTTCAAGACCAACATCAACTTCAAAATTTTGAACTTTGGACTGTTCTTATCACAAAAACAACTAAATTCAGTTTGTCAGTCTACGTGCTAACAGTGTACAATAACAGTAGGTACTTATCAAATAATTAAACAATTATTTTATTTTCGTTTTGGCTGGGTAGGTACTCAAGTAGTCGTCATGGGGCACTAACAATTTACTCAATGCTGTGCCAATTTTAGATCTCTAGAATCTGAAGAAAAACTGAACTTCAAATTGTCGACAAAGATTTCCAGTGATATTTTGCGCCATCTTGAAAAAAGTTACGCTCTACAATTAAGGTCCTATTTTTTACCTATCGTTATTGCGATATCGATCAAAAAAGCCAAAAATTACTTGCTCCGTTATTTGCCTGCTTTGTAGTGGGCAAACATCAAGGATGTTTTAGCCAAATGCAACAATTTAAAGGATAATCAATGCAGAGAGTCCATAAAGCAGAGTTGAATTGAAACATGCCACAACGTCGCCAGGGTCGACATTCTATTTAACAACCACGACGACGATGATGAGGATGATGATGTTTTGACCATCAGAGCATCATTTCCTGAGGTTCAAGAGCCTTTCCCGACTCGAAGAGTCTACCGTGGAGGAACTTCTTCAGCCAGGACTATCAATAAATATAAAAAAATACCGCCTCTAATTATAATTTGTACTACACAAAAAAATATCTGTTTAATAAATGTCATGTGCATATTTGATGCATAATTTGGCTCGTTTTTTTATTTATTTTGTATCGTAATAATTCTCTAAAAACCTTTCAGCCGTTTCGATATTTGACGTGTGAATACAACCGCGCGAGTGGTGAAATCGAAACTGGGCACAGACTTACCGACTTTGCGGCGCGATAGAAGTCGTAATATTTTTCAAAAATAAAAAATTAAATTACGAAATTGTAGGTCTGAACACGCTCTACAAGTTCAATACTAGACATCTTTCGATATTCAATAAATCGATCGATATCTCAATAACGATGAACGGTAGGTGAAAAATGTATTAGGACTTCAATTGTACATCGCAGGCCCTCGTCACTCCATACAAAAAATATTATGAACGTACTTTGTGCCAACATTGAAACAAAAAATATAATCCTGCTAAAACAAAAGGCATTAACTCCGCAGTGAATCACGTAGATGTATCATGATTTAAAATTAAGTCGGGTTATATGTGAAATCTAATGTTGGTAATGTTGGTATTACGTATTTTGCAAATGGCCGGTAATTTTGTTCGTTTGTCGTTTTTGTGTGGCATTATTTTATTTATTTTAACTTTAGCAATAGGTGTAGTGCGTGAAAAGTGATTAAACAAAAAATATGGGAGGAAAAGCATTGAGGAAATGTGAAATTTGTGGCATTAGAAGAGTCAGAAATTAATGTACGTCTGGCATATTCTTAACCAGATATCCACTGGAGCCAAACAGGTAAAATTAGCAAGTTTATCATAATAAATTTACGCAAATTTTGATATTTATTTAATGCGCTTGGATAAAACAACTGAATTATTTAGAACAATTTACGATTTTGACAAATTTAAATTAACGCCGGTTGTAGTGCGGTACCCATGTGGCACTTTTTTTATCGATATTTTGGACGATTGATTTCTGCCAGATATTTCTACATGCTGTCTAAAATTGATCACAACTACTTAATTTTAAACGTCGAACACCACACAGCAAGAACAGAAATGATTTATGTTGTTTTATTTTGCTCAATTTTGCGGTATAGATAATATATTTTTTGACTTATTGTTTTGTTTGTTGCAGACTACAAAGATCTGAAATTCGACCAAAGTGCAAAGTTTTGATAGCGACGTGACGCATTGGTGACATTGTTTTCTACACCTGATGCTAAATAAATGATTTGATTTAAAAAATGCCTTTTTCATTATGAAAGTAAGCGATAATCCATTCACACCATGTCATACTCGAAATAATTGAGTTGACCTACTGTGTTGGGATTTATCGCCTACTTTAATTTTCAAAGCATGAAAATGAGGTAAGGGGAGAGACGTCTCGAATTTTTTTTTTATCGATATCGATAAGCAGTCCATCACTAATGTTTTGCAATTTCATTCTCATGTTGGTATTATACTATTTTTTGTTAGGTTGGTACAAACTACGTTCATAATTTTGAAAACGTGTTGTTAGCAAGTGCCGACTCTTATAACGTAGTGATTACATACTCTTTGGTACATCGTAAAAAAAGCAACAAAAAAGTATAGCATCATTACATATCTCAACGGAGAATCGACATTTTGTTAAAAAAAAAATTAACCCTTTTTTCAAGATGGCGGATAATGCACAATTTGAAGTGAAGCTTTTCTAGGTTCACCCCCACGTAACATCCAAAATTTAGCCTTCTCGGTTCATATGCATTTCCAAATGTACTCGTATATTATGACTGGATTAATTGTGCAATTTCACACATTTACATTGTGACGCATTTAATTTTGTAATTTTCGTGAGCGAACTAACATTTTACAGGTTTATTTGCTAGTGTTTGCCCTATGGCTTTGCCCACGTGGAACTATACACTGCACAAAATCTTAGACAGGGTGTCATATATTTTGTAAATATCTTTGTATGAATGCACTATATCCATTGAACGAGTTCATATTCCGACTCGCACTTGGCCGATTTTTGGGTGGCTGTGACCACAACCTTTTTTGAGGGCTGGCCTGTCCACATGAGTAGATGCAACATGTGAAAGAGGTTTTTTATGGGCATAGATTTAATTGGAACCTTAGATTTATGGCCGTCACGGAAGACGGCGTTAATATGTTCGATATTTTTTCCATACAATATCCAACATGCAAACCGCGTCTACAAACGACTTCGGTCGTATTTAGTATAGAACAAGACATCGCGCGATATATTATTATTTATAGCCGTCGTCTGTCATGATCTTTAAAAAATAAACTTGTACTTATGTAATGGGTTGTGATGGTTTACGACCCCGGCACATGTCAATTAAAAACAGAAACTACTTTTTCCAACTCTACTTTGATAGTGTAAACGCACGGCAATTTAGTTTCAATTGATTATAAATTTTAATAAATAGTTTCACATACTTGTAATTATGTCGGATGGGTCCGGCAAGGTTTCACTCTAATCCGCAGAGCGAAGGAGAGTAGAGTAAGTGAATCTGGACAAATGTTTATTATGTGCACTGCTCACAAAAGTTTTAGTCCGAAAATATGTTACAATTAAATTTAGTTCACCTTTAAGTTCAATCAAATAAATTTTTAATGCAATTGCAACCAGCCAATGCTGACAAATCCTGCCAGTCTCATCTTGACACGAAATGGTCACAGTCTATCAGTTTCAATCTAAAAATGAATAAATTATTTGAGTTGTCCTTTAGACAACTAAAGAGTAAAGAAACGAAAGGGGCGAAACAGTATATCAGTTCCTATATTACGCGCACAAAATCCTTAACGATTCCAAATGTCAAATTTCATAGTAATTGCTATCGCAAACGTCAGGATTCTGACATTCTAAAAACCCTTCCGTCTGCATCGCCTGTATTCGGGCCTGAGTTTACGTCTGAAATATTCGCAATTCCCGGAACACTTTAATTAGAGTTTGTCATTCCCAACAACTATTGTTTTACGACTTAAAATATCATTGTCCTCTATTAAATCTTTTTATAAAAATATTTTTATGTGGTTTTACGGTTTTTCAGTGGCGCATCATCAGACATGATTTATTTATTTATCGTATGATACTCAACATTGGTCTTAATGAGTAGATACTGACAAATGTTGCATAAAACCATTGATCTCAAAATAGAATGTAAACTCGTCTATGTAGGACAATGTTTTACCGGAGGGAAGAGCGCTGAAATTTCGAAAAATATAATGATTAATATAATAAAACCAGTTACTGTAAACTCCAAACTCTAATTTGAATATGTTAAGAACATGAATTTCTCGAATTACGCATTTTGGAGGTAACCTATATATGTTTTGGATGTACCTCTCTTTATCATCATAAGCAGATTATATATGTCCCACTGTAGGACACAGGCCTTCTCTCGGACCTCTATAAGTATGTTGGTAATAAATAGTGGGGCAGCGAACACAAAATCTTGAGGAAACGCGTTCAGTTCAAAAGGCTAAGAAATTCGGGGTTTTCCGGCCTATTGGTGTGGGTAAAGCATGGCGACCGCCGGGTCTTCAGTCTCGAACGTGATGAGGACGTCTTTGAACTTGTCGAGAAGCTGCATCAGCTGTGAGCGAGTCACATTCTCCATGAACATGATTTCCTCGAGGTGCTGCTCGCCGCGAAAGTAGCCTGGGAAGAGGTGAACAGTTTTACAAACATACATACCTATAGTCACGTCGGTATCAGAGAGGTAGGCAGAGGCCAACGTTTACCACTTGCCACGATCATCTAGTTCTAGTTCTAGTTCGACTGGAGATTTCCGCACTTAGCCTCATAGTTGGGCCATTGTACGTAGCAAGTGCTGAGGTATGTAAATATCTCAGACACTATGGTTTCCTCACGATGTTTTCCTTCACCGTTAGCGAGTGGTATTGCTACTTATAACTTCACAAATGTACGTAACTTAGAAAACAAAGTCATTGGTACATGCCGGGATTCGAACCCACGACCTCCCGAATGAGAAGCCGGCGTTCTACCGCTCCGCTACCACAGCTCTTTGCCACGATCATGACAACCACTTCCACTTCATTAACATTCATTTGTCGCTGCATGCACGCAGCCTTCCGGGTGCTTTTTGCCTTGCCTTTCGCTAACATATCCTCTATTCGGTTCTGGTTTATAGTAAAGAATATCCTTATCTTGTATTATCCTTTCGTGTGCAACTACACCAGTAGCAGCAGATCCTCGGGGTCGTGAGCGGTGGGCAGGTGCGCCAGTAAATCTTACCTTACTTATAAAACTGCGCGAGAAGCCACAGATGCTCGTTGGCCGTGAGGTTCAGTCGGGCTCCTCGGTGAAGGCGACCAGTCGCACTGACATATTATGTCGTAGCCTTAGTAATTTGGTCTCGTTTGCATCCTTCAGAAGCCTAGACCTCACCTTTCTTATGCAAATGCGCCAGTAGCAACCAATCCTCGGTGTCGTGAGCGGTGGGGAGGTGCGCCACAGGCGCTCGCTCCTCCTCGTGGAAAGCGTCTAGTCAGGTACACTGAGCGATAATGTCCTAGCCTTACGCTAAACGCTAAAAACGTGAAGAAGCTCAGACCTTACCTTTCTTATGCAACTGCGCCAGTAGCAGCAGATCCTCGGGGTCGTGAGCGGTGGGGAGGTGCGCCAGGGCCGCCCGCTCCTCCTCGGTGAAGGCGTCGAGTACGGCCTCCTCTTCGGGCGCGGGCGGCGGGGGCGGGCACGCGTCCGTGACGTCACAGCTTGCCGGCCCGTTCCACACGGTCGGCGGCTGGAAGCTGGCGGAGGGGCGAAAGGTCTTGTTTAACCTCTTGAAAATAACAATCGAATAACATTGTCACTTTCAAGGTCAGCATGGGTAGTACGATGGCACAGTCACGCGTTTTGTGGCGCTTAAATGTCAGAATTTGACAATTAATGTTGTACTGAAAAGTCAGGACTTTCGACATTTAAAAAGTGTTGCCAAGGTCAAAATTGCGTCCAAGTAGTCGAAAAATTAATCTACTTTGTCCAAGCGACTTTGACTGTATCTTCGCGGATTTTAAACCAGTGTTAGAATATTCAAAATACACAATAGAGACGTCGTGACGAGGCGTAGAGACGAGAGTAATAAACACCATGTCGAAGAAGATGACAAAGGGAGAAAATGTAATGTAAGTTAAATTTACACTTAATAAAAATTTTACAAGTGTACGAAGGTGGTATACACGCATCAACTTAAAGCCGCTTGTGAATTAATGAATAATAATAGTAATAATCCATCGTTATCGTCAACGTAAAGTTAAGCCGCAAGATGCTTACGAATCATAAATATATATACAAAAAATGCATTTTCCTTAGTTGTCGTTTCGATTTTCATTGATATATAATAAGTGTAATATATGAATTTACAATTTTAGTGTTTACATAAAAACGTCAAACCAATCTAACAAAAAGTTAAATGCAGTTGCTATACACATAATATTTACATACCTCATTTCGCTTTGTAGTTTTAAATTCAACGAGATACCGTTCCGTTTCTCGCTGAGATTCATCATGCCGACGCCGCTACCTATCCTCAGTCGGGGGGATAATTCGGGGTCACTTTCAAACCTATCTTCATCACTGCTCGAGTCTTTATTCACCGACCCTTCACTTTCCTTCAGCGAAAGATCTGATACTCTAGTTTTTAGTGACTTTGGCGCGTCATCGCTAACGTTCAGGTTATTATTCTCTTGGTTTCCATTTTTCACGTCGTGATGACCGTTCGTTGCGTTTATGTTGCTGGAGATTCCGCTGTCTACGGAGTTCCCGTGAAGTCTCTTCTCTCTGACGTCCGACTTTTCATCTTCGAAGCTCTTTATCCTGTTATTTTTTATTAGACCGTCAACTACGTCAACAGCGTCGTCGAATGAGTGATTTGCTGAGTCAACTTCGTCAAACTTGTCGTGTTTAGCTGCTTCGGACTCGATAACTATAGGCTTTGTGTGCGAGAAGTCTGTCTGGTTGAGGTTGTTCTGTGTGGGATATTCTTCGTCGGAATCTGGGAAGATGTTGGTGGTATTTCGGGTCTCTACCGGCTCGGGAACGTTTAGTTGCGTCTGGTTTAGAGACGAGAACGAGGCGGCGCACGACTGGTTGTAGATTATATCGTGCTTCTCGCAGTAGTACTCTTTGCCGTCTGTAATTTGAAACGTAAGTTAGGTACAGAAAAAGATTGTTGATATGTCGCGGAAGTTTGGGCGATCCGGGTTTTCCACATCTTCCTACGCATGGAAAAAGAGGTTGGAAGTGGTTGTAGGAGTCAAGAAAGAGTTCGGCGTCGACGCAGCGAAGCATACTTCATATCTTGTAATTTATTTACACCGTTCAGCGTTAGGCAAATAAGAGTCAACGATAATTTTTTTGAGTATCAGGAAAAGAAGGGCAACTAGTAACATCTATAATTAATGCCTCTTCCCATAAAAGGAGTCTCTAGTAACCACAGTCTACTGTAACCAGAATTACCTACGCCGCAAGCCCACCGCTCGCCATGAACTGTGAAAGTGTACGAGTATATACTAGTAATCACATGTTTTCTACATACATATACTCACGCCTGTATCCCAGAAGGGTAGGCAGAGACCAGGGACTGCCACTTGCCACGATCCTGACAGATCACTTTCGCTTCAACATTCATTAGCCGTTGCATGCACGGTTTCGGGCACTTTTTTTCTTGCCCTTTGCTAATACATTCTCTATTTGGTCGAAGTACGTATGCCTTGGACGTCCCTTACAGGCCCTTCCACCCAAATTCGCTCGATATATTTGTTTCAGTCTACATCCTCTTTCAGTCCGCAACATTCTCTAATCAAACTATTGCGTATGTTTACTTTTACCAGTATTACCTGCGCCGTAAGACCACCGTCCGCTTTGGAACTGCACAGAAGTATGTCACTGTACAAAATAAGCGTGTGTCTCCTGAGTAGCCATGCCACAAATTGTACCTATCGAGTGACGAATTTCCCCATCTCACGGGGTCACATCTATACTAGTAACGACACAGCACGTTCACTGTAACCAGAATTACCTGCGCCGCAAGCCCATCGCCCGCCGTTGAACTGCACATAAGTATGCAACTGCAGAAGCGTGCGTCTCCGCAGTAGCCACGCGACGACGCGCGGCAAGCGAGTGACGTCAGCCCCGCCGCCCGCGCCGCGCGCGTGGTACCAAAGCGGCGCTGGCAGCGAGAACTCGCTCAGGATCTGGGAAAGAGTATAAATATATAAATAGATAGATAACACTTTATTGTACACCAGCAATTTACAGAGATATAAGATACTTAATATCTAGTTCTTAATACTATACAATTGGCGGTCTTATCGCTAAAAGCGATCTATTCCAAACAACCTTAGGATGGACAGGACTGAAAGAAGATGAGAGTGATAGAAGAGATAGATAGAATATTCTTTATTGTATGTAACCAGGAATTACATGTGAGAATTAAACAATATAAGTAATTTATTCCAGACAACCATTGACGGAAAAAAATTGAGAAGCTAAATGACGGGTAGTCAGTGCAACTAAACAATACTAAGCAAGATATATCTATATATAATACACATATATAAACGGTACATAAAAATAGAAATAAACAATCCATTCAATTGTAGTGAATGGATTCCTGTATCCTGTATCCTAGTCCCAACACGAAGTGTTGGGTGGATGTAATGTTATTTACATTTTACAATGTAGCCTAGAACCCGAGTTACTAATATAGCACGAAGAATTGCTCAGTTGGAGTGGCAGTGGGCGGGGCGCATAGCTCGGAGAACTGGTGGCCGTTGGGGCGGAAAAGTTCTGCCCTAGCGACCGCGGACCGGACGACGCAGCGTAGGCATGCTACCACCAGATGGTCTGACGACCTGGCTACGGTGGCGGGGAGTCGCTGGATGCGGGCGGCACAAGACCGGGAAGCTTCGAAAACGATGAGGGATGTCCTGCAGTGGGCATCAAATGGCTGATGATGATGACGATGATGAATGTAGCCTATATGCGTCCCACTGTGGGACAAAGGCTTGCTCTCAGAGAGAGGGACAGAGTATGGGCGTGATAACCACATGTGCCCATAATTATTATTGATGTATTAGACGAAGAGAAAAAAAAATACCTCGATTATTTACCTTTTATGGCCTCTCCAATGAAATTAAAACATTTCTTTATGCAAGTTCTCCATTTTCCAACCCCCTATCTACGCACCTGCAGCAGACACAAGCCGGGGAACTCTTTTGCGAACACCTTCTATGTTGATTAGATGGATTAGGAACACCAAGCTTATACCAGAGAAATTAAGCATAAATTTTTCAGTCACCTATCTACGCACCTGCAGCAGACACAAGCCGGGGAACTCCTGCGCGAACTCCTCCCGAACTGCGCGTGCACATGTATCGCGTACACGTGTATATTGGCTCAAGGGTTATGCTGATTAGATGAATAGGAAAACCGATCGTATACGAAAGAAATTAAGCGTCAATTTTCCAGACCCCTATCTACGCACCTGCAGCAGACACAAGCCGGGGAACTCCTGCGCGAACTCCTCCCCGAGCGGCGCGTGCACATGTATGTTAGCGCCGGGCGCCACCACGTAGACGTTGCCTTCGCACAGCGGGTAGATCACCGTCGCCTTGGCCCAGTACACCAGGTGACCGGTCAGTTGGAACACCTGTTGCAAAATGGGCACTGTTGTAACGTGTTTGCAGACTGGTAATGTGGGCAAAAAAATCAAGTACATTGAAACGGGGTGATTAGAAACTGGAGTATGAATAGAAACGAAAAATGGAAAATGTTTTTTTTTGTCACCAATTTTCTACTGAAATTACAACTTCAGCGACGACGTCTATTGACAGATATGTGGATCAGATCCTGAGACATCGCTGAAATTTACTTACAACTACAGCGGTGAGAAAAAACCTCTTTTTGACTTTTTGTTTCTATTTATCCAGTTTCTAATCACCTCTAATTAATCTGTATCAAGAGTTGGCCAATGACAAGGAGGAATGGAAGGCTAAAGAGGAGGCCTAGCATTGAGACACAATAGTGGCAAAATAAAATACGATTTCATAATTGAAATTGTTTGGTGATTATTACCAACGTTGGCTGGCTGGAGAGATCTCACAGCCCTGCTACGTACAATGGCCCCATTATGAGGCTTAGTTCGGAAACCACAGGACAAACTAACTATTACCAAAATTTTATTTTATTTTATTTAATAAGGCACACCAACGGCATACGTACAGAACATAGTAAAATCGTGTTATATAAAAAGATATAATTACGTGTATGTACACCACTTATAGGTAAGCTCAACATTTATAAAATATGTAAATTAAGCTTACATCGAAAATGAGGTGATGTTACAAGGATGGTAACTAAGTATTCAATCAACTATACTGCCTGTGTATATAATGTAACAAATAAAAACTTCAAAATACAGGTTGCTACTTTTAGACATTTAGGACAACATACTTGGATGTTGTATGTAGTTCTAAACAGGCAGTGTTATCGGTGTTGATAGCAAACAAAGATTGTTGTCTATTTTACAGGTAGCCTACCAGAAAGTACATAAACGCAGAGAGTGAATGAGCAGAGAGAACTGTTTCTTGTTGGTCTACAATTTCGCCTAGGTAATGGCATGAATAAATAAGTAGGAACCCGTTGAAATTGGGTACCTACATTTGACCGATGATGAGACTTTGGTCAGTTTCTTGTTACCTAACATCTCACCTGTGTAAGCGACAGATCTGCCTCGATGGCCAACGTCTGCAAGCTTTTCAGTGGACTGTAGAGCTTGATGAGGCGGAGCAATGACGGGCTTCCGTCCAGCGGAATCGACTCCAGCAACTCGTTCGGGTTTACCTGGAAAGTGTAGAAATTGTATTGAAATATTAAATAACTTTTTTTTTCAACATGAAGAATTTTCATTCTGTTTGTTAAACGTTAAGACAGAACGTATTCTGTGTATTGAATGTAATCTGTGTAAATCTGCCTTCGGGTCGATTTTATAATAGAGAAAAAGACCGCGAAAGAACTATACATTGACCATTTTTTCCACCATTTAAACATCATAATACGTTATAGCCTAACACAATAAGATTCCATGAGTGCGATCAACTTTAAATGCTAAAAAAAATGTTTTTTTCTTACAAAAGTAGGAAAACGCTAATGCTGTTGCCTGACACTAACAGCACCCGTGTTATATAAGGTATACGTAGAAATTTTTATTTGCCGTATCTTCAGGTATGCACTGACGTTTACTGACGCAACTAGGTATAAAATTCTCGTTTTTTGTAATTTATCGTACAAATTGACTGCTTCAAGTTTAAAGACTGTATATAAAAAATAAAAAAGTATAAACACAGTTCTCAGGTTCTACGTTATTGTTTTAGCGCGACTTAACACCATTAGGTATCTCAATGTCAAACGATATTCTTCACATTGCCCCGGCGCACGCTGAAACTTAATTTAAATTCTCTCTTTCTCGGCCATTAAGTATATGATTTTGATGTTTACACAGTAAAGAGTTCTAATCTACTCTAATATTTATCTCTCAGAGAAGACCTGTGTTCTGAAGTGGGACGTTTGTTTGCAGATTATATAAGTACTAGTGAGGTTAAGCAAAACTCACCATGAGCAGTATGCCGTGGTAGGGCCGCAGCTTCTGCAAGCACCTGTCGATGGTCTCTGGTTCGATGATCATGCCGCGGTTGTGCACCTGATGCGCCTTATGGGGCAGGCAGAAGGACACCAGCACCCATTTGTTGATACGCACTTGCACCACGCCTGGGAGGAGGGGGGTTACAGTCTTGTATACTTGAATAGCATAAACATGACCTCATAGTCAATCGTCATCTTCAGCTTATTTCTGTTCTCTGTTAGGTATTGCATCCACACAACACTCGCTTCTACACAAAAATAATGATATCTTTAGACAAGCGTAGACAAAGATCGCCTACGCCTAGTCTGAGGGTCTGAGGTCCTATCCGCTGAGCTGTAGTGGATACCTGGTGTAACAGCCAAATGTAAGACAAGTAATATGTAGACTATTCGCATGGACTCGACACAAAGGTTTTTAAAATAGAGACTACGAATGGCGGCTGGATAACGAATAACAATAATTCAAAACAAAGATTATTTCTATGATAAAGGCATTATGACATTGTTCACCGTACTATTGTTGTAGGAGAACATAAACAAATTATTAGGGAGAACCAGAGTAAAAATTGTTTGTATTGACGAGTAGAAAGTTATACATTTAACGGACCCGTTAAATTTAAAACTATGTAAGAGTATAAGCATCGCCAGTCATTAAAATATATTTTTTTGACGAGTAGAAGCCCGGATACAAATAGGGATTTTGTTTCACTATGAGCAGATATAAGCTCACCTTGGTAAATGTTATTTATTTCTTACGTAATTTTCTGTTAAATGTTTCGTGTCATCATCATCATCATCAGCCATTAGACGCCCACATCGGGACATAGGCCTCCCTCATGGTTTTCCAAGCTTCCCGGTCTTGTGCCGCCCGCATCCAGTGACTCCCCGCCACCGTAACCAGGTCGTCAGGTGGTGGGTGCCTTCCCACGCTGCGTCGTCCGGTCCGCGGACGCCAGGTCAGAGCTTTTTCGAGCTATGTGCCCCGCCCACTGCCAATTCAACTGAGCAATTCTGCGAGCTATATCAGTAACGCCAGAGGCCCATGTCCTGCAGTGGGCGTCAAATGGCTGATGATCATGATGCCCAGTTTCACGACCAGGACATATATTTTGGGCACCGACTACAAATTATACTTTTACAATACCTACTTCTGATTTAAAGGCATTCTTCTTTTAAATTATGTCTAACTCTTAGTGTTGTAGTATTTTGAAATCAAGCTTTTATTTTTTATTTCAAATTTTTAACTGCATTGATCACAGAAATATTGTTGAATATCTGCCTTCTCGTCGACAAGATGAAGTCTATTTCGTTTTTTGTGGTGCCGTCCAGGCGCGGATCCAGCCCTCAGAAAAGGTTGTGGTCACAGCCACCCAAAAATCGGCCAAGTGCGAGGCTGAACTCGCTCATGATCGATATAGTGCATTCATACAAAGGAGATGTTTAGAAAATATAATTGACACCTTGACCAAGCTTTTGTACAGTGTATAGTTCCACGTGTGCAAAGCCGTGGGGCAAACACTAGTAATTTAATAAACCTGTAAAATGTTAGTTCGCTCACGAAAATTACAAAAGTAAATGTGTGTTTACAATGTCACATTTACCGCCGGTTTCTCGTGCACTAACAAGCTGTTAATCTACTGTTAACAGCTGTCAGTGGTTTTTTTTTGTATGCACTTTGGTCAATTGACAGCTGTTAACAGTAGATTAACAGCGTGTTAGTGTACGAGAAACTGGTTAGACTCTTAGCTACAGAACCGATTTTGATAAAAAAAATTCTACTTCAAATCTTTTTCGTTTCGGTAGTCTTCTACTAGGATTGTGGGCATGCCCATCGTGGCCACAACGGTGGATCCGCACTTGGCGCCGTCTGGACTCATTCAGGACCACTTCCTGCATTTCAACTTCCTGGAGAAAGTTGAAATGTTTCGTGTACAATTATTATTATTTATTTATGTACATTTGTAACTTAAAGCTAAAGCCAAATCGCTACAAACTTAGTAATTACTCGAAAATTAAACATCGCAATAAGCAATATAAAAAACATACAGTTCATTAATCACAATACTGAATGAATGAATAGATTAACGAATAAATGAATGAATGAATTACAAGCTCAGTTAAAACAACTCACCGGTACTACTCAGCTCCTCGAAGACCGCCTTCATAGACCTCGCGAGCGAGCTACGCGCGAGTATGAGTTCGAAGGCCGACTTGGGCCCCTCGCGGCCGGTTTCCAGGCTGAAGGTGGTCGAGGAGACGGAGTAGCGGGAGTTCTCTTCGTCTTCGTTCTCGTTGTTGCTCTCGTTGTCGAGAGCGGACACCTCGTCGTGGGCGGCGAGCTGGGGGCAAAGGGGGCCAGTGGGTCTATAAGGCCATTAGGGGGCTTATCCATTAAAACATAAACATAAACATTTACATACAGGCACATACATCGCTTCTGGCCCCACACTAGGATACCCTGTGTCGTGGGAACTAGAAACAACGACATCACAAAGATGTAAACACTAATACCAAGACTTGGTATTTTTTATTCGAATCGTGCTACGACGCGTTAATTTGCCAATCAACTCATATATAACTAATCTTGACTCATTCGGCTCAGAGCTCAATATTGAATCAAAATTTCGCTCAAAGTAAAGCCAAATTAGTGTAAGTGTGTAAGAGCCCTAAGGCAGCTGTAAAGTGCCAAGGAACATTATCGAAATTTTTAAGCTTTGTTTCAGAAGACGAATTTGAAATTTCAATGCGCAACGCATTCAAAAAAACGTAGCGCTGTTTATACTTACGCTTCGTGCAATAAGAACGCTGAACGTTACGCGTCCATTTCCTGCTATAATTTTTGATATTTTTGTATATAACCCCAAAAAATTAATTGATTTCCCAGAAAAAAAAAATTGTTAATTTAGTTTGTCGTGCGTCAGTATTTTAACATCCTGTATAACTAACTATTGTTTTCAGCATTCTACTTGTTACTACGAGTACCTACATCTCAGAACACAACCTACATAGAGGATTGTTGATATTACGCGACAAGCTAAATATCGGTCGGATTAGGTCGCACATGGGGCCTAATAATGCGCACCAAATCCTGTCGGCATCCTGACGTTTGCAATAGCGAAGTCAGACGATTGGAATCTTTTAGGATCTGGTACGCGTAATAAAGGGGAATTCTCTGACTGCTTGGCTTGTTCTCATTGTTCTCGTATTACAGTTTGGATAGGCATAAGTAAATAAGTAATTAGTAAGTATATTTAATATTTTACGAGTAAGTGGCAACACCTGTTACTGTTTTCTTCATAACTTAGGTTAGCTGGTAGGTAATGCTAAGTAGCGTTAAGCTCGCCTATTTGCAAAACTGTTTGTCTAAATGCAATAAAGTATATACCTACTGTTTGCTGTACTAGGAATAAATACGCTATAATAGTCGCGAACTACGGTCATTGGTCATATGTATGTATTCTACCGTCTTAGAGCAGTGGTTCCCAACCTGTGGTCCATGAGAGGTTCGTGATGGCCAGAGGGAGGCTTCTGTAGCGCATATAAAAGAGATAAAAATAAAGAGTGGTTTTCAAAACAAAGTGCGTTGAATGAGATGGGGGAAGATGGCTCCGTCTGTATTTTTTTTTGTGTTCGTATCGGCCATCGGCTCTTCTAGATCCTACTAATATTATAAATGTGAAAGTTTGGATGTTTATTACTCAATCAAGCAATAACGGCTTTGCTTATTTTTGATGACATGGGGGGTGGCAGTAGGTATTTATTACTTTTTACTTATAGTCGATTTTGCACTGAACACAATGGCAACCCAACTTGTCTGTGCTTGAAAACGAAACGGAAAATGCCGAGATTCCTAAAAATAAAAGATACGAAAATTATTGCGCCCTACGCCCTTGGTCTAAATATCTTCCGCCAATGTATTGTTTCGTTTCGGTACGATTTCACGATTTGAATACATTAAAAAAATGCATATACCAATGTTTATGTAAGCAGGGGGGAGGGCTAAGAGCTTTGCTTACTTTTGCTGACGAGGGGGGAGGGGGGTAAATAATTGTAATGAATCTGCTTACGTAATACTTGAACGGCTCCTATTAGTTGATACTCAGCAGTCGGGTTGATGGTAGTTTTTTTACTTCAGCTTTTTTATGCCTTTTTTGTGCTTTTATTAATATATTTTTTTATTTTATGCTGATTTTATATAGCTTTGACACTCGCGCAAACAACACTAATCGATTGAGATCTTAATTGTCAAATACAGACCTTTGTTAAGGAAGGAGTTATTAGGGAATATGGAATCGAACATACTTACATTCATACATACATTACACTAGCCAAACACATCACCCTCCTTTTTGCGCTCCGTCGCAGTCGGGTAAATAAATTCTAATCTGTTAAACTATGTAACAGATGTCAAGATATTGAATCGTTAAAAAAAACAGATTCATACACGTAAGTGTTATAGCTCGCGCTAGCTTAGCTGACTCCTAACGTGTAATGTTAGTAAAAATAGCGCTAGCGCGCTTTTATTGTTGTTACATTCGTTCCCGGGCATATTGGCAATATGTACGGGCACGGTACATCAATACTTCCGAACCACACTCCTAGTGGTCCTTGATAACAAAACAATCAAGTGGTATTTGGTCGGCAAAAGGTTAGACACCTCTGTTTTAGATGCCACGCAATAACTTTTAAATAAACAACATTTGTGTAAGTACCAAATAATGACTATTTTATTCTAAGCTATTACTTCACAGGAACGCTTTACCAGGATATGGTCTCTAGAACATTACACATGTAATGTCATCCAAATCCCAAGTCATCAAAAATACTTTCATATTATCATGTTTAAGTGAGATAACAAAACCATTGATCGAAAACAACATGTGAACATATTGCTTTGATTAACAATGTTCTTAGATTCAATAAAATCTTCCACACAATACAATCACTTGACCTGGTCCCAAACTAGGATACCCTGTGCTATGGTAACCAGGCAAGGCCGTTACGACCATGAAGTAAGACTGGGGCCATTTGTGCAAATATAATATACAGAAATGTAAATAAATAAAGCGATAAGAAACTACGTCATTTAATTACCCTACGACGTTATTTAATTACTTTGTTTAAGGTGAAAAAGGTTCCCACTAACCTTGCGGGTTGACGAAGTTCGCAGGTGGATTTTGAATCAGATTTCTTCTTACATATTAGTATTAGATTTGGTTTTTCAAATTATAAACAAAAATTATCGATTGAGAGCACGATTCCTCTAAAACACTCCACAAAGGCAGTTAAAATAATCTGTGCTTATTTATTTCCCTTTACTACAGACTATTTAAACTGCCTCTGAAGAGTGTTTTAAGGAATCGTATTTTTAGAAATAATAACCTAACCTAAGTCACTCATATTATAAATGTGAAGTAGTTTGCATGTTTGCCTCTTAATCACGCTTAAAGGGCCGAACGGAATTTGATGAAATTAGGCATATACATTGGCCATGTCCTGAGTAAATTTTTTAATTTTTATAGGACAATTTTTATGCGAATCCCTCGAAAGTCCTAGGCATTGAAATTTAATTCAACTGACACATAATTAAACAGAAGGTTGGACAGAGACTACAACCAAACTTTCGTTTTTCACTGATTGGACACGCCTTTTTTAGGGTTCCGTACCCAAAGTGGTAAGGGACCCTACTACCAAGACTCCACTGTCCGTCTGTCTGTCCGTCTGTCTGGCTGTCTGTGTCACCAGGCTGTATCTCATGAACCGTGATAGCTAGACAGTTGAAATTTTTACAGATGATGTATTTCTGTTGCTGCTATAACAACACATACTGAAACAGAACGAAAACAGAATAAAATAAATATTTAAGGGGGCTCCCATACAACAAACGTTGTCTAAAGACAGCGCTTGCTATCTACCTACGTAACCTTCACAGCGCCGATGTCATGTCGTTAATTGTCAATGTTAAAGGCTTCTTGTTGTTTTCCGATGGCGCTGTTCTCAATGTACCTAATTTATCTTATCTCGATCTTTGTCTGATGTTGTATAGATAATGGTACGGAACCCTTCGTGCGCGAGTCCGACTCCCACTTGGCCGGTTTTTATTTGTCCATTTTGTAATGTGTTTTCAAAGAGAACATAGCTATACACTCGGCTAAGCTCTCAATAAAGTTACAGTCTTATCTGTAAAAGTTAAGTAACATGTTTGAGGAGCGCTTTCAGCCCATGTGTGGAGATTTTTCTTTAATGAGATCCTGTTTTAAATAACTTAATATCTAGTTTTAGAGGAATACTTTTTTATACAGAAGGCTGAAAATTTTTAAGGGTAAAGGAAACGAAAGAGGCATTTCAGGTTTGTGGCAAGTGGCAACTATTACTAAGCAACTGATTGCAATAGTAAGTTAAGTATCTCCCGGGTTTGAGCGAGTGTTTTTATCTTTTAAATACGTCCATTCGTTCGGGAGCTATGAAGCCACAGACAAATACACACACAGACACTTACCATAGTTTTCATCTCTTCAGTCAAGTATGAGCAACGTTTCTCCTCATGCCGCAGTGCTTTACCCAGTCTTTTGCTTAAGTCGTAGTAGCATTTTACTGAGAACAAAAAATTGTCATCAGAAGTACAGACACTGTATGAATCGTATAAGCAATTTTTTATTGTAATTTCAAGTGCTGAGGCATGTGGGTAAAAAATAGCTCTGACACTCTGGTTTCTTAATTTGGGCACACAGTATTAAAAAGTATTAAGGTATGAGCATGAGCATAAGGGAGGTTGCACATCGCTTAAGCTTGTAGTCATTACTCATATACTAGTCTTATGCTTATTGAAACCTATAATCTCGAACTAAAACTTTCGTAAGCACTACACATTATCAGCTTAATTCCAGATTCACTTAATGGATTATTTGTCAAAAGAGTCCGACCAGGTTTCGCTCCGATTCGCAGAGCTTAATCATGGTGAGTAAAGACGGAGCTTGTGTTGTCGGTCAAGTGAATCAAGTGAATGAATCAAGGTGTCAAGTAAGTGAATCCGGAATTAAGCTAATAATAGAAAGCTATGATTTTGGAAAAAAAATATTTTCTCACAGAATTAGGACTTCCTGTAATTACATATACGCATTTATTTATTCTACAGGGTAATGTTCAATAGTGACAAGAATAATTCAGAATTTGCACAAGGTGCATATTTACATAGGTCATATCAACAGCTGCATAGGCCCATTTACATTAATTTTATCAGAGTTAACAGAGGTGTGACCGAATTGATATTCAAGATCAAAGCATATTCTTAAACTGAAGTCCATAACAAAAAAAAAATGGACTTCAAAACACTACAGCACTAAAAAGTTAGAAATAATTTAAAAGAATACCTTCAAATTAGCAGTATGTATACATGTAGATATTGTAGAAGCATAATTTGTAGTTGGTGCCCAAAATATATGTGCTGGTCATGAAACTGGGCACCTACATCTTTATAATTTAAAGGTATTCTTTCAAATTATTTCCATCTTTGTAGTGCTGTAGTGTTTTGCAGTCAGTTTTTAATTTATTAATTTTTTTTTTGTTATTTAGTGGGGTGTGTGGGAGAAAAATAAACAAGTCCCTTACAGCCATAATTTACCCTACTTAATTCGTTGCTTTAAAATTTGAAGTTCTCAGTTTCCATCTCTGAAAGTCTTCACCAGAACAGACCAAATTTAACTAATTTAATTGTAGGAAGAAGGGTTTGAATGGAGGCCCACAGGAAGAATGCCTCAGATGATGATGATCTTTATAAGTGTTTATGGTTTTGAAGAACAACTCGAATGTTGCCTGACCAATCTATTTTATTTTTATTTTCCTAACGTTCTAAAATTCGTAGTTGTTATGTCATGCATGTATTAAGATAAATAAATATCTAACTTTATCTAACTGTCTATCTCCTTATGCTTGTATTTATTTCATTCCTTAAATAAAATAAAAAACTTTTTATTCACTGTACTGAAAAAAAACCTCTCTCAAAGCCTGGGTTATATAGACGCTAAGCGTGGTTAATTTCCAAGGTTGTACATTCATTTCTCTAACGCAGTGTTTTTCAAACTGTGGGTCGCGTCTTGCTAGGGGGTCGCGGTCGCCAGCCAGATAAAAGTAAAATGCAAGGTACAACATTGCACTACATGATTACACTAACTACAAACTGAACCCCAGTTTCTCGTACACTAACACGCTGTTAATCTACTGTTAACAGCTGTCAGTGGTTTTTTTTGTATGCACTTTGGTCAATTGACAGCTGTTAACAGTAGATTAACAGCGTGTTAGTGTACGAGAAACTGGGGGTTAGTGTTGCTAGTGCAAAATTAATTAAATCGCCAATGTGGCAGTGGTAAAATAAAACAAACGGTCAGATACGGGACTTCTGGGACTTTAAAATTGATTTTTTTATTCTTCTTTTTTCGAGGGCTTTGAATTTTAAGATATCAAAAAGAAAATGTCAATCCAATGTCAAATGTCAAAATTTACACAAAATTTTCGGAAACATCATGAATTTTTTTCCGCTTTTACGGTCAATTTCTTAAATTTTCAAGACAGATCTTTTATTTTTGGGAGTGTAGGTTCTTAAAAAATTCACCATCAATTACATTTTTACATTAATACATTTTTTGGCGTTATTATAAGGCAGAAGTCTCTTTTTAAAGGGAGCTTTTACAGAACTGAATGAAATTGGCACCATCAATTTAGTAAAAAAGATCTTTCTTCTATCAGAGATGTTTTGTTTTCAAAGGCGCTGAGTTTTTACAGAACTGAATGAAATTGGCACCGTGCTTTGAAAATCAAGGCATTTTATGTTGCAGAAAGACTTAAATTGGGACTGGTCCCACTTTTTAATCTTTAAGTCCCAATATTTGGTAAAATGGATATGGCACTTCATTGTAGGTTTAAACTACATAATCTTTGAAATTACTGACACTTTTAATATGGTCTTCTTGGGTGCCTGGGGGGGTAGCTAAACAAGATTGAAAAACACTGCTTTAATGAATGTTACAAATTTAACGTGACATATTGAAAATGTAAAAAAAAAATTAATACAAACTCACACTAACTTTGAAAGCCAATGGTGTAATAAGTTATTTTACTTGGATCTTATAATTTGCAAGTAATTACAAAGTTGATCGCACATCGCATGATCTGCCCTGTAACATCATGACATCACAATAAAACAAAGCCAATCAGCTGTTAACTCACCAATTGAATGACTAGCCGAAGCCTGCAGTGCAAATACAATGTTTATCAATATCATTGCAGCGGTGTCATCTTTGTTAGTCCTGTACGGCAACAGTGTTGGGTGTCCTACAAACCTTACATCATTGACTTTTAGTTCAAACTTGCGATTACATAGCTCAGGTTTCACAGCAAACAGTGTGGAGAGCATTTCATCTGTGAACCCACTGAGTTGGCCTGGAATTATGGAAATAATTAATTATTTACTACAATAAACAGACTTGACAAACATTTTACAAGGGCACGGAAGTGATATACACGCATCAGCTAAAAGCTGCTTGTGTATTAATGAATAATAATAAAGCAAACATTTATCATTTATTGTTATTTCTAGTTAACCTGTACCGTAGGAGTAAAAAAATTATTAATTTACCTTTGCATATGTTAGAGGTTTGTGATTGTGTGTTTTGCAGTAAATCCTCGGTGAAATTAATTGCGTAGGGATTGTGGCGACCACATTTCTTCTGTTTGCCCTCATCCTTGTGCTCAGTAGTGTAAGGGTAACGAAACAGTAATCTGTCCCCTTTACTATCCGATTTTACGAAGAAAATATTCAAGGGATTGACCTCCATGGCCAGAACAGTATAAATTAGTTCCTTCGTTCCTTATTAGTGCACGCGTTTACTACTTGAAGGGTTGTGCAAGGCTGGATCAAGTTGTAAATTGAAAGCGTATGAAACATTATATTGTCACGCACTGGCATAGATATGAGGGTTATTGTATCGTATGCACTCGTGGTGGCTGTTACTCTAATAGTTTTGTTCGATTCAACAATTTTCTGAGAAATTCTATGATGTTTTGACGGATTCGTAGAAATTTTTTTGACAGCCAACGAGTCACAGATGAAACTGACAACTGACTGTTTTTTTAACAGCTGACAACTCTGTGCCACAGACTACTATTAGTGCTCTTTAACGGTAAGTCCCGGGTAGTTGTTACTTAAAAGGGCAACAACCCTAGAACCAACTCATAAAGATGATAAACGCCTGCCAACTGACACCGAATGATTGGCTTTAGATTGATTGACACCGAATGACGGACAGTATCCTTTTTTTTTATAAAACGTTTATTGGCTATTTGATACAGAGTACGGACAGTATCCCTATATCCAGGGAGAATTGGCGAGGCGACCAAAAATTGCAATTGGCGACTGGGCGACAATGGGAAAGCAAACTGTCACTTTAGTTCCAAGCAGATGGCGCTGAGTGTTTGTTACAAATAAACTGTCATTTTCCATACAAGTGCGCTGTTTTGTTGGTAAATAATCAAGTTTTGTAAAAAATGGGATGCTGTGCAGCAATAAGGTGTGAAGACTTGGGTTCATATAAATTCCCCAGTAACCCAAAGCAAAGGAAGAAGTGGGAAAGGGCGTTGAGAAGGAAAAACTTTGAATCGAGTGATTTTTCCAGCTAATGTGGAAAACATTTGGGGCTCTGGGCTGCCCTCCACAGGTTTCTCAAAATTGAACTTCCTATCGTATGCCTCCAATCTATCAAGAACTAAAATCATAACACAATTTTAGAGGTTATACACATAGTCATGTTATCGCTCGATATGAGTAAAACTTTTAAAATCTTACAAGTTTCCTTTAGTTGAGACTACATTAATTGATCAAATTAAGCCATGAACTTGCTTTAAAAACGTGTAAAAATTAATAAAATATGTAAAAATCATCTCTCCACTAATTCGACTTTTTTTCCTTTTAGAGAAGCTCCACGTTTTCTCAGCTCTTTCTTCAACCTATCTAAACGCCACAACGAATACATCCTCGTAAAATTGTAACAAAAAAGGGGTCCAGGTACTTCTTGAATAGCAATAATCCACGAAAGCAAACAACAAACATACAGCGCCCTCTACTAAAAAGTTTTGCGTAATCTTCCCCATTAGGCTATCTCAATTTTATTTTCGGCGACTTTTGGGCTACTTGGCAAAACAAAAGAAATTATATGTATTTATTGGGTAATTGTATCTTTGTCTATTAATCTTTGCGTTTTTTTGGATTTGTCGTAGCGTTATAAGAATGCAATGAATATTAATTGCTAAGAAGGACCAGCAATTATACTTAAAAAAGTATTTATACATTCTTAAGATTAATTGAGATAATATTAGAAAACACCTGCGTACAAAATTAACTATGAGCGCCACAATTTAAAAAAATAATTTTATTGAGGCGATTTTGGGCTACAAAGCTGAAAATTTGTGGGAGAGTTTTTCAAAACTTTGGCTATTTGGCCGGCCAGCATCTGGCAACACTGCCTATATCGTCTGTGCTGACGGAAAGTTAATCTGTGGACAGCAAATTGACAAAAATTGTAGACGAGGATAAAATTGCGATAATTTATAACATTTAAAATGCCGAATTCACAAGAAAATATGGTGAGAGTAATCGCCGAAAAAGTGCCACTTGAAACTGACCAAGGTATTTTAGTGAGTGAGGAGAAGAAGTGGGGTATTCCACTGAGGGAAGTGTACAAACATGGACTTGCGTTTTTCAAAGGTAAATTTTTCTATTGTAAATATTGAATTTAAGTGAATTTTTAGGATGATTCTACAGATTTAGTTACCTTATAAAACCCCACGGGTCTTTACCGCTTGTTTATTAACGCTTACAGCCGCCAACTAGTCTATCCATGCTAAACATTGAAACTTGATTTCCTTTGTATAGTAGGTATAGAAAAGAACCCATTTTAAAAGTATTGATTATCTAAAACGTTTTAATGAAAACAAAATAAAGATTTCGTAATAGATAAGGGCGATTGAGTAAGTTGCATCTTTGCAATTACCTCCTATGTTTAACTATACCAGTATTTTCCAGATAAGGATGGTAAAGCAGTCCACCTGAGCTACGAAGACCGGCTAAAGCTGGTAGCCTATACACAGCAAGCTGCTCATGGCCCACTCGACACAAATTCTGCTTCTCCATTGGGTGTTTTAGATGTGATTGGCAGGGATAGAAGGGCGGCATGGCAGGCTCTAGGTCAAATGTCTCAGATTCAAGCAATGGCAGGTTTCATACATACTTTAGACAGGTAAAATCATAATTATTGTCACTTAACCTTTTTGCTTGTACTGGAATAGATCTACTCTCAATTTCTGCATAAGTAAATGGTAGCCGACTCATGATCAAACTACATTTGTATGGGAATCTTCTAGTGAGGCAGCCTCCTAAACTCTGTGTAACTCTCTGAAACATTGCAGAAAATGCAAAGCAGTATTATTCAAAAGGCATTTTTGAAAAAAATTACATTAGTTCTGAGCCATGCAAAGCTCACAGTTATTATATAATAATAGTGTACCAAGCAGTGACACCTTCGTCTATAATTTATATTTATATTATATTTATATTGTTTCCAGGTTGTGTCCATTGTTTATACCCTACATAGAGGCTATACAAAAAGACTTTGAAGATAAGAAGATGCAACAGTACGTATTGTTTTTATTCTATGCAATAATCAGTTACCAACAACTTAACAAAAGATTGGAGTTTCACTGCATGATCGAATTAGGAATGAGGAGATCTGCAGAAAAACCCGAGTTACGGTAAAAAAATTGCTCTGTTGAAGTGGCAGTGGGCGGGACACATAGCTTGGAGAACTGATGGCCATTGGGGCGAAATAGTTCTAAACCTGGTGACCGCAGACTGGACGACGCAGCATGTCGAGGAAGGCCCGCCAACAGATGGTCTGACAATCTGGTTACGGTGGCGTGGAGTTGCTGGCTGCTTGGAGAACCATGAGGGAGGCCTATGTCCTGCAGTGGGTGTCAAATGGCTGATGATGATGATGATGATGATAACAAAAGATCAACTTTTCGGTACATCTTTGCTGTATCATAACTGATTAGAGTGCATGCAGTAAATTTTTATGTGCTGTGGTATCTGGTAAAGGTGTACTGCAATTTCTTGTCTTATTTCTGTAATAATAATTTTTTTTAATTCATCCAAGCTATACCCATGATGTGACTGTTTCTGTAGTATTTTAATGAAAAATCTTTGTGAGTCAGACCTCTCAGAACCCTTGTGAACTGATTATTCTGTTATCATCCTAATTTAACACGAGCTGTGGATGTCGAAAAATAGATCATTAACATCTTGCCCTCATACAGCTGATTGACCTTTACATTGCCATTGGAAAGTTGACCGTTATGTAACCAATTGGAGTGCACGCATGTAAAGACCGCTGTGCCATCCATTGCATGCATCAAACTCGAGAGACTGATGATTTTGACGTAATATACTTAAAAATTTAATTCTAATTTAGAATTCCGACCAGAATAATAGTTCAGTTACATGCTTTAATAAACCGAGCGTTTCTTTAAGTGACGCGTGGGTTTTGCAATGTGTTGAGCATTGCCTTTGGGAGCTCAGAAATAATTTCAAGGGGCATGTTCAAATGTTCTTTAACTGTGCCCCATAAAGGATGTGTTAGCTTTTGCAGGTCTGAATCGTGGAAATGACAATTTATGTTTGTCTCTAGTATTAACGTTAACATTTTCGAAGTTATTATTTAAGTTTATTTTTCTTTGTTTGTACCGTAAATGGTAACCGCTGAAAACCAGCGTCGTGGTCGCTACCGGCCACGCCATGATGCTGAGCGGAGACCAATTTGGTGCCAAATCTAACCCAACTGTGTTCTGAATTTGTATTGTTATAGATATTAAGATTGATACTCAATCAAATAAATAATAGGGGTTAAAGTATGAAATTGCCGTTTTATTGCAATAGGTTCTTTGAATTGACATAGAATCTTTATGGTTTGAGGTTTTCGAATGAAACTTTTTTCAAATGGTTTCTATGATGTTCTTTTTTTAAAAAATGTGAAACATTTGAATATCGACTTTCAATTGTTTTTGTTATTCAATTTAGACAAGAAAGATGGATACTGCGAAAATTCGAGTGATTTTTGAATACGAGTTCCGACGCGGAACTAACGCGGCAGAAACAGCCCGCAATATCAATGCTGCGTTTGGAGAGGGGTCTACTAATGAACGCACCGTGCGATTTTGGTTTAAACGCTTTCGTGATGGAAATTTCGACTTAAAGAACGAGCCACGAGGAAGACCGCCCACACAGGTGAATAACGATGAATTAAGAGAGATAGTGGAAGCCGACCCTAGTCAAACTACCCAGGAATTAGCGGCATGGTTTAACGTTACCTTACCCACAATATTGACTCACTTGCGTCAAATCAATAAAATAAAAAAATACGAAAAATGGGTGCCTCATAATCACTCGAATTTTCGCAGTATCCATATTTCTTGTCTAAATTGAATAACAAAAACAATTGAAAGTCGATATTCAAATGTTTCACATTTTTTAAAAAAAGAACATCATAGAAACCATTTGAAAAAAGTTTCATTCGAAAACCTCAAACCATGAAGATTCTATGTCAATTCAAAGAACCTATTGCAATAAAACGGCAATTTCATACTTTAACCCCTAATAATTTACTTACTTACTTACTTACATACTAACTAAGGGTTTCCAACTATAATCTTTAAAATATAAATGGTTTCCACTATAATTTTACTGATTATAATCAAGTAATCTTTAAAAAGTAAAGAACAGTGGGGTCTGTTTTTGATTTTTTTAACTTTTTTCTTCAACAAACTTTAAAATGAATGGTTGGGAATCAAACCTTGTTCTTCCATGTCAGAATTTTGAGACGATTCCACTGAGCCATCAAGATGTTAATCTTCTTTAAAATTGTTCAAAATATTTTAACGCCACTCCTCTTGTTGTAATGTTAGACGCATTTAGACACATCTAGTTTAAAGTTGTTTAGAATATATTTTAATTTAGTTTATTAATTTATAGCGACGGAAATTATTTGGTAGTTGGATGTATTAAAGTGGTTTTATTTTATTACAAGCGTAACAGTTTTTCATTGCGTAGTAGGATATTATTTACATTTTTTTTTTGTGATTTCTCTTGTTTTAAAAGTGCCTTTAAATGTTGAAGGGGTGATTTCAGAATGAAACACAACGAAGAGGAGAGGGCACACAGCGACTTGCAGAGTAGGATAATTGCAGAGAAAGAGAAGCAGCAGAGTAAGCAACCGTCAGAGGAACAACAAGTGTAAGTATAGTATTGTCTATGATTAACACAAGCACTGGACATAATGAAAACTGAATTGGCACGGATATTTACTCGTTTATTTTTACAATACCTACATGTATACATACTTCTAATTTAAAGGTATTCTTTTCAATTATTTCTAACTTTTTAGTGCTGTAGTGTTTTGAAGTCGGTTTTTATTTTTTATTTATTTGATCATGTTGTGGTGGATGTTCATTAGTAATAGGTAATTTAAAATGATAATGTCAGTTGTATGTCCTTACGGCAATGTCAGCTTTACATTTTTCTGAACATAATTTCACGTCAAATTTTAAAATTCATGGTTTTCCTTTTATTTCTGACACTATATTATTAAAAACCTATTTAGAGGCCAAAAATTCAACCCATGCCGGGACTTGAACCCGCGATCTTTGGCTAACCGTGCCAGCGCTCTCCCAACTGAGTCAATAGTGCAGGCATCGGCGAAATTTCGAGCTTCTTTACAAACTTTCTCTGTATGACGTACAGGCAGCGACATCTGGCCGAAGCAATTTACATCACTTGCAGCCCCGAGTAACCCACTTTGCAGTTAGGTTTTACGGTTTTTCGCTTATTCAAAGTACTCCATGTGGCATAGCCGTGCTACGCCCTACTTTCGCTATCATCAAAGTGACATTTGAAGTGGCTTATTTCCATTACACGCTCTAGTGCCTACCTATATCTAAAACGTTGCTCACCATTACTGACTTAGGTCGATAGATAAGCTTTCGATTCAATTGGTTTCTATGAAATCCTAGGAGTGCCCTATGATTCTGCCAATGTCAGTTTAAGAAGATGGCAAGTGTTTTTCCTACAGCTAATATTCGACATAAGTTTTAAATAAGAACTGTCAACTTTTAAATCTCCGTGGATTCAACCCCTTATATCCAGCCATTTAGTTCAAAGCAGGCAAAGTTCTAATATTTACAGTGAACAGTTTTCGTTCAGACTGTAGGCTTGTTGCTTTTGTATATATTTTCTGATAATAGTATATTCTTTTATCATATAAAGAGTCGCACTATGGCGTCACTTGACTATTCGTATTTGCCGACGATTTATAACACATCGCAGGTTTTTTTTACAAAATCAGTGCTAAATATTCGCCAGATAACCCGGCAATGGATGGTTAATATTTGCTAAATACGTAAGTGAGGCGTCGGCTTCACGTAGGTGGCTTACAACAACAAGAAATCACCATAAGCAGTTGTTTTCTTGATTGGTGTCCTAGTTTAGGGCAGGGGGGGGGAGTAGTTTAAATGCATAGTTGTTCAATAGCGTTATATTAGTACAGTAATAGTTGTTTCATTGACACTCGTATGGTATAATGGTTATACCATTGGAATTACATTGTGCTGCTATGTCTTTGGAGACTACCAAATAGAGCTAAATCAAATAACAACTATTGCCGTCCTTGTATAATTCTATTCAAGAACTATCGGTCTAATTTATAAAAACAAAGTTCCTCTAAAACACTCCTCAGAGGCAATTTAAATAATCTGTAGTTACGTCTTTCCCTTTACCGCAGGCTATTAAAACTGACTCTGAGGAGTGTTTTAAGTAATCGTATTTGTAAATAAGACTGTATGTGTATATTAAACTCTACGGCCAGGACAAGTGACGGTGATGTGTGGAAATTATTTATTAACATAAACCTGCTTCTCATCCCCGATATCTCCAATCCAGGCAAAGAATAAAGGACGCACTGAACGCGCAGACCTACGACCAATTCCTGCAATACGCGCAGCAGCAATACCCCGGCAACTTCGACCAGCAGGCGGTCTTGATCCGCCAACTCCAGGACCAACACTACCAGCAGTACATCCAGCAACTGGCCGTGGACCAGCGCTTGGCCAACTCCAACATACAGCAGGAGAATGAGAAAGAGATGAGAAGCGAGGAAGCTAAGGCGGAGAACACAGAAAAGGACTGCAATTTGAACGACACGGCGCTCGCGGTGGACGCGGAGAATAATAAGTGAGTGCCTTGGTTACGTATAATGTCCATTTTTGTTCAAGTTATCTATCTGGACTTGAACAAATATCCGTGCGATGTGTTTGTACGATGGACACGTAAGTCCATTTTTTATTATTGTTAACTTGACTAAAGTCCGAAGAATTCTTAGTCACATTCCTCATCCTCCGCCGTGGAGACCGGAAATACGTCCTTTCGAACTCAAAATCATTTGGTCAAGTTACTTGTCAGGCATTATACCTGAACCAATGTAAACTTAATATTAAGCTCTTCAAATAAGAGCAAAACCTGCCCCTATATTACGCGCACCAAATCCTGAATGATTCCAATCGTCTGTCAAATTCCATAATCGTTTATTTCAAATAATTTATTTTAATAATTCTGTTAATTTACTGTTAACTGTTAGTTGGCGAGAGTGCATCCGTAAAAAATAACTGACAGGTTTTATCAGTAGATTGGCATGATTGTTAGTTGACTAGAAACAAGGGGTAAATATGTTGGAACGTTCGAGCAAAAGGGATGCCAGGGAGAAGAGTAGCCTTTACCTCTCTCATGCTATCTCGCTCGCACAATCCAACACTTTTAGTCATTGTAAAATTTTATACTTTACAATGATTAAATTAAATGTGGTCTTAAGGGTTCGATAGTTAATGAAATTAACAGACATTTGAAATAAATTTCTGTTTTCCTATACTTAGGTTGTAGGTTGTAGCGGTGGTAGCGGAGCCGTAGAACGCCGGCTTCTCATTCGGGAGGTCGCGAGTTCGAATCCCGGCATGTACAGACTTTGTTTTTCTAAGTTACGTACATTTGTGAAGTTTAGTAGCAATACCACTCGCTAACTGTGAAGTAAAACATCGTGAGGAAACCTGAGTGTCTGAGGTGTCCATATACCTCAGCGCTTGTAATTGCCAATCCGCGGTGGCCACGCGTGGTGATTAAACCCATAGTTTATCTCTGAGAGAAGGCCTGTGCCCTACAGTGGAACGTATATATAGGCTGCATAAAAAAAACGAATACGGAAAATTTTAATATGGAAAATTTGTTTACTAAAATATTATTTAAATTTTTCTCAATCAAAATCTTAGTACAGGATAAGAAGTATATGCCTTGAATATCCGCAATTGAATTATCTATCAAACCTTCGGACCACTTTTATGAAAAGTATACTCATTTTATTACAATCATTAAGAATGCTAGAATGCGCGATTCAGATGCAATAGCAACCTTAACATTTTTCTCTGTATTTCAGATCAATGCAAACGTCAGACAAGACAGAGCTGGCGGAAGAGGCGGGGCTGGACGAGAGCAAGGAGGCCGAGGAAGACGACGATGATGATGGTATGTCTACATCGGGCCTTTTTATCCTGCGACAACACAAGCAGGGCGTAGCAAAATCGCCATATGCATCTGAAAATAAAGAAAGACAGGTATTAGGACAAATTAACACATCGCACTCGACATGACATGCATAGTATCTTCCGCATTCCTTTTGTCAACACGAACTATGCTCAAAATTCTATAAGCTGTCGCTTGCCTGAAACATACAATAAATTATTCTCAGACATTGATATATTTCATGTGTCTCAAGAAACTTTCAAACAGCAGGTTATAGAAACTATAAAGGGTAAAACTTGAAGTCTAGTTTTTCTCTTCATTCTTACACATACACACACATACACACACACACACACACACACACACACACACACACACACACACACACACACACACACGCGCGCGCGCCAAACTTTGCAAGATTTACGTTAGTTTTGCTTTTTTATTTTGTTTATGCCTGGCTGTATAATTTCTAACTGTGCTTTGTAAATAAGATAAGTTTAAAAAATACTAGTCCGTAATTGGCCTATGTTTGGTCTACATTAATTGCCTATCTTTTGTAACTTTGTGCTGTGGACTTTGTAAAGTGAATAAAATAAAATAAATAAAATAAAAATCACAAGAAAGAAAAGGCATAACAAGTAACATAAGTACAAAGGAAAAACAAGTCACATAAATACAAGACAGGGCAAGGCAAAGTCAGAATAAAATAAGGGGTTCTACTATACTTACTTTGAAAACGTGAGTGTTTTTTATGAGGCCTATCTACGTCCCACTGTACGGCACAGGCCTTCTCTCAGAGAGAGATGTGGGTTTAATCATCACGCGTGCGGATTCGCGATTTCTAGCGCTGAGGTATGTGAACACCTCAGACACTCGGGTTCCCTCACAATGTTTTGCTTCATAGATAGCGACTGGTATTGCTACTACATCTTCACAAAATGTACGTAGCTCAGATAACAAAGTCATTGGTATATACCCGGCCCGGGATTCGAACTCACGACCTCCCGAATGTGAGGCCGGCGTTCTACCGCTCTGCCACCGCCGCACCGTATTGTGTTATGTTATTTAAAATTAAATGATTATTTTTTTTATTTAGAGGAGGTGGTAGCTGAGCGATAGCACGCCGGCTTCTCATTTGGGAGGTCGTGGGTTCGAATCCCAGCATGTACCAATAACTTTGTTTTCTAAGTTACGTACAAGAAGTTACAGTAGAAATACCACTCGCTAACGTTGAAGGAAAACATCGTCAGGAAACCTGAGTGTCTGAGGTGTTACATAGACAGATAGATAGAATATTCTTTATTGTTTATAGACGTGCTTGAAATTGCCAATCCGCGGCGGGCACGCTTGGTGATTAAGCCCGTACTCTCTCTCTCTCTCTCTCTGAGAGAAGGCATGTGCTCTGCAGTGGGACGTATATAGGCAAAATAAAAAAAAAATCTGGCATCATCCATCCCCAGACATATTCCCGCCAATAGAGGAGGCGCGGATGTGGACGGGCGGCGACCTGGCCAAGTTCAAGGACTCGGCCCGCGGCGGCGGCGGACAGCTGACCGTGGGCCACGGCGAAACGGTCACCATAAGGGTGCCCACACACCAGAAGGCGCGATGCCTCTGCTGGGAGTTCGCGACTGACCATTACGATATCGGTACGTCATCACATCATCAAATCAAATAATAATAATGACTTCCACACAACAAAATCACTTGTCCTGCCCTTGTACCACGTAACTTTCCACTCTATCGGGTTAAGCATTTCGACGGCCACCACAACAAGCATCGGGGCTCAGGTCTGAACAATGATTTATTGATTTATCTAACTAACTAAGGATCTCATGCAAAATGTATATTTTTATTTATATTTGCTATTTTCACGAGTTTGTATACCTCGCGCCAATTTTTTTTTTGAGACATGGGTACCCCTATATTGAACCTTTCAAGGAACAGCCCTTGTATTACGTGACTTTCCACTCTGACGGGTTAAGCATTTAGACGAACCAAGTGTCAAATTATGTATGTATTTGACAGTTCGGAGTAGGCAAAAGCAGACAAGTCCATACAGTGGAGGACTTGCGTGATCGCACCCCAGGTCGGGTCACCATGTACGACGAAGGATTTTCTTTAAGGTTTCGGTCTAAACTTCGAGTGGAGCAAGTCCCCGACTACCGAAGTGACGGTGCACGTGTCTGAGAGCGACGAGGAAGATGACGGAGATGATGACGGCTACGGCGACGAGGGTAAGCGATTGCCGACTCTATTCACGAAAATTTAAGGCTGCTTTTACTATCTGCTCTAGTCTTTAATTATTTTAAATGAATGGGAATGCTTTTTACAAATGTCCCCCACATATTATGTTTAAGGTGACTGGAAAAATATCCGGTCACCTTAAACATAATATTGCACGGTGAGCCGATTCAAGTCCCGGCATGGGTGGAATTTTTAGCCTCTAAATAGGTTTTTAAATTGTCCTCAGCATATTTTATTCAGACTGTCAGTACTTAGTTTTTAATAGAGACATGGCGTAAGAAGTTCATAACCGCTTTTCTTGGCAATTTTAAAACCACTTCTAATAAGTTTTGTTACGAATAATTGTGGATAAAAGTCTATATCAATAAAAAACTGTAAAAATCTATAAAGTTCTTCCACTGATATAAAGAGTAAATACATACTGATTTTAAATTAAAATTACCATGGAAGCGATAAGTTTAAAACACCACTCCAACAGCTTTAAGCAGTCGGTGAAAGAAAAGTACCGTCAGCTACTTCCGCAATCGAACACTCAACATTAAAAAGGGAAAAAAATTATACGTCTTTCTGAATATGTGTAAAAATATAATCTAAATTTTTATGTATGTAGCCTATAATGTCCCACTCCAGGGCACAGGCCTCCTTCCGGAGAGAGGGAGTATTGGCTTAATTACCACGCGTGCCCACCGCGGATTGGCAATTTCAAGCGCTTACGTATGTGAACACCTCAGACACAGGTTTCCACATGATGTTTTCCTTCACAGTTAGCGAGTGGTATTTGCTACTATAACTTCACAAATACATTTGTGGGACTCTTCCTACAAAATTATTAATATTATTTAAGCGGTGGTAGCGGAGCGGCAGAGCCTCTTTACAAACTTTTTTGTGTTACGTACAGGCAGAGACATCTGGCCGAAGCAATTGACATCACTTGCAGCCCCGAGCAACCCACTTTGCAATTAGGTTATACGTCGGAATGATATCGGTGTACCTATAAGATTATATTGTTCTAAATAGGTTTTTAAATTGTCCTCAGCACGGGTTAGTGCAACAAAAAGAATGTGTGGGTTTTGGTTGTGAAATTTTGTTTTTCAAATTGAGAATTACACTAATAATTAAATAAATAAAAATATTTATAATGAGCCAACGTAATGTTAACAGAGTTCGTCCACACAGCAGACCCCGAGATCGGGCCGCACGAGAGTAGCGCGCTTCACCCGAGCAAGCCGCCCGTCAGCATAGTCGTGCCAATTTACCGGCGCGATTGTCACACAGAGGTACGTGACACGCCTTTACTGCTATTAGCGTTAAGGACGAATTCGCCGCGAGTCGAATTCGCGCTAAGATTTTCGACTCCTGAGCCCATGTCGAGGAAGGGCGAGTTCGCCGCGAATACGCGAATCTGACGATTCTAACCTGTTCGAATACCTCAGCACTTGAAATTGACAATATGCGATGGGCACGCGTGGTAATTTAACCTCTCTCTCTAAGAAAAGGCATGTGCCCTGCAGTAGGACGTATATAGGCTACATAAATGAATAATAAAATAAATTAAAACTTCGCGCGATGCTTGTGGACGCGATATTTTGACGCTCAGATTTCGTCCCTTCTGGACAAGATCTAAGAATGCATTGGCGTTCCCCCGCGCTGTGCACAGTAAATCACCCGAATAGTATTCGACTGGGAAGTGTTCTACCTGCCGGGTTACCACTGCTCCTATCCATGTAGGTTTTCGTATTTTTTTCCAGGTGTATGCGGGTTCTCACACATACCCCGGCGAGGGAGTCTACCTACTAAAGTTCGACAATACATATAGCCTCTGGAGATCCAAGACTTTGTACTACAAAGTTTATTACACGCAGTAAAGAGATGCAGCGGCGATGCCATGACAAGAGTTTGTTAAAAGGAATAAGAATTTTATTTATCGGGACGTAAGATCCAGTTCTCTCTTGGGATGTTTAGTATTAGACTAAGGTCAGCAACAATTTCTACGTAAGTTTGTAAGTATTTATTTGTTTGTGGATGTCATTTTCGTATAAATGGATGAGAATCCGAATTGGGGAAATAAACTGATAAATGTGAAACTGTAATGGACATTAAAGTGTTGCAATGAAATTTGAAACTTATTTCAATTGAAGTGATAAGTTGTCATCAAATTCTACATACCTAATTAATTATTCGCACCAATAACAAACTCCTATGTTATATAAAGTCTTCGGATGGTAAATGTGTTATAAATAAACTTTGTTGTGTTGTCATGATAGTATTAAAAGCATTTAAACGTTTAGGATCTTTAAATTCTACGCATGCTTAATTTAGTTCACATGCCATAAGTTTATTAATTTTATGCACGTTTTTTCACATCTTCCTACGTATTTCTGAGGAATGTGCAATGTCTGAACGATCGACCAAATTGCTGGCTAAATAAGTAATTATATTGAAAGTATACACAAAATAGGAGATAGTCATAAAAATATTTGTGATCATTGTTTTTTTATATATATATTTATTGAATGATATCTCTAATTTAGTGTCTATGTAATACATTATCCGTGTACCTATTTTGGCTTAGACGTACATAATAATATATGGAATGTTAAAATATTTCAACTTTTATTGAAGAGAAGAAAACCGCAGCGTGTTACCGCAAAACAACGTTTTTGTGGACCTATTTCGCTTCAACCTTCACTATAGGTTCAATGATGATGCATTCAGCGCGAAGCTGACAACATGACACGTGAGCGAGAGTAACGTTTCTAGTTTTTAGGGTTCCGTACCCGAAGGGTGACAAACGGGACCCTATTACTAAGACTTCGCTGTGCGTCTGTCTGTCTTGTCTGCCCGTCTGTCTGTTTGTCACGAGGCTTTATCTCATGAACCGTAATAGCTAGGCAGTTGAAATTTTCACAGATGATGTATTTCTGTTGCCGCTATAACAACAAACACTATAAACAAAATAAAATAAATATTTAGGGCTGGCTCCCATACAACAAACGTGATTTTTTGCCGTTTTTTCTCGATGTTTGTGTCTAATGTTGTATAGATAATGATACGGAACCCTTCGTGCGCGAGTCCGGCTCGCACTTGGCCGGTTTTTTTTTGAAACGCAAATGGAGGTGTCATGGTAATTCGCCCGGCTTCTACAGACAAATGATTATTTCCAAATTTGTTAAAAAAATTACATAATTATGTCTATCGGCAGTAATTAAGATTTTTATTTGCGCCAATACATATTTCCTTGAATAAAACAGTAGTTTAATAGGTTAAATAAGATCGATAATGTTTGTATAGACTAATTTGCCGAACTCATTGAAGCTATTAAACCAGTGTTTTTTTAAGAAACTATGTTGGCGCAAGTAAAAATATTAATGCAGACAGACATAATGCCAGTGCATAATTATATGTAATTTTGTTAACATATTTGGAAATATCATTTGTATAGGAATCGTCCCACCTTAACGTAGGTAACTGATTATAGTGCACCCATGAAAAGGTTGAGGTGCTGTACATGTATTCCAAGAAATGTATTCTTATCACTGAAGAAAACTGAAGAAAAACAACAAAAATAAAGTAAGACTTCTTCCGAGTACAACCTCCAATATCTCTGGGTGCTGTGTGGCAGTAGGTATTATTTATAAAAAAAAACGATTCTATAAAACACTCCTCAGATGCAGTTTAAATAGTCTGTAGTAAAGAGAAATACCTAGCCACAGATTATTTAAACTGCATCCGAGGAGTGTTTTAATAAATAGGACCGTGAGTCCACCAAGTACCTATGTTATAACATTCTTGGTACAGAACGATACTACTTCTAGGGTCCCCCCTCAGTCTCTTTCAGTAGTTACCACTGGTTTATTACACATTACAGTCATTGGATATTTTTTGGGATAAAACCCTATTTTCAAAGTTAAACGAGTGTTAAAGATAATTCAATCCAGCTTATACCTATTTTGGGAGCCTGTCCTGACAATAATCGTTACCTATTTTCAAAAGGGTATGATTTAAGCTATCATCAATTTATTAAGTTTTGAGTGTTCTGTCATCAAAGTGTAGTCGCCAAATAATATAAAAACAATTTCATAATATATCATATATAATCATCGAGATATATTATAAAGTATCAAATAAATAGGTTTGTACTTATTTTATCAGGTTTGTCCTGATATCTGTATAATCAAATTAAGGAAAAACGGTCTTAACAAAATGAAATATGTAACTTAAAAAATTCATAAAGATCCAGAAAAAAAAATGTTTGTGTACCTATGAATTTAACTACTATCTTACATTAGGTACTTGTATACTGGTTGTACCTATTGTTGTTTTTAGGGATATCTACATCTGCGGTAGTCTTATTTACACTCTGTAAATATTTATTAATTAGTAAGTAGTATGAATGTATTAGAATAATAAATGAAACACAGAATTACTTAAAATCATAATAATTATTATTACTTAATACCAATCATAAAATCTAAATTGTACCTAATTGTAGGTAATTTGCAGTAGGTAACCGAAGTAAAAAAAGAAATTTTACAGAAAAGAAACGAAAAAAGTAAGTAATTATTGAAGAATCAGCGCTGGTTTTGCTTTAGAGGGGCGCCCTCTTTTCCTTTTTTGGCCGATAGGCACGTTTTTCGCTTCTGGTGGGGGGTTAGCCAGTTTTAATCGAATGGCTAACGCCATAATATGTTTGCACATATATTCCTTGTAAAATGCAGGGCAGTTGCATTTCCCATGCATCCAGTCAACATTGTGGGGTAGGCCCACTTTCCATTTGTTAAACCAGGGGTCGGCAACCTTATGCTATAGCCGGGCCACATATGTTGCCAGAGTATCAGTGCGGGCCGCACTTATATTTATATGTTCGGGCGTGTATTTTTAATATTTGAAATAAAACGCATATATATTCATACAATTATGTCTTTTTTAATTGAACTACTATACTAACATAAAAGTAAGTACTAGTGAGATTTTTGAGGCTGCATTTGACTTGCAAGTTTTTTAACGTCTGCTTTCATTTTAGTAGTAGACGCGCAGTATCGCGTCTAAATGTTCATCTGTTAACCGCGAACAATTCTTATTTTTGCGGTAGTTGAGAATTGAAAAAGTCTGCTCACACAAATATGTACTACCAAACATAGTTATTATCTGCTGAGCAAACTTTTTCAATTCTTTGAAGTTTTCAGAACTCAAACCTCCGTAGAACTGTATCAAGTCAGTGCTTTCCTTAAATGCCGTTTTAAGTGTGCTGTTACTTTGCAAATCTACTATGTTCATTTGCAAATTGCTTGGTACCTCACTAATATCAATTGCAAAAGGGTTTTGGAATATTTCCATGTTAAGGGAGCTCTTTTTAAAGTCGGTGAATCGATTTACAAACTCAGTTTGTAGTTGTGTTAACACGTTTCTCATTGTAATATTTTGCCACACAAAATTATCTCCAGCTTCTTCCACGGCTTTCTTGCAATTAGGAAAATGGTCAAGCTTTTTTTCATCAATATGCTTGATAAACAGTTTCAGTTTCATTTCAAATGACTTTACATCTGTATACATATCGCAAATCAATTTATTTTTTCCCTGCAAGCGTTTGTTGAGCTGATTCAGTTCCTTAGTCAAATCAGTCAAAAAACCAAGATCGATAATCCACTGTTTGTTAGTAAGCTCTTCTACTGGCTTTCCTTTCATCTCCATGAAGTTGCCAATTTCTTTCCTCAAATCAAAAAACCGTTCCAAAACGGCACCTCGACTGAGCCACCTCACTTCACAGTAGTAAACCACGTCACCATGTTCAGCTTCCAGATCTTCCAAAAACTTTTGGAACTGACGATGTGTGAGCCCATTTCTTCTTATAAAATTAACAGTGGATGTTACAGTATCCATTATTTCTTTCCAGGATATAACTTTGGAGCACAATGCCTCTTGATGGACAATACAGTGAAAAATCAATGGCACAGTAGATCTAGAATCTTTCACTTTGCTGATGATTCTCCCAACAACACCTTTGTTTTGACCGCTCATGTTCTTGCCTCCATCGGTAGTGACACTTGTTAACTTTTCCCAGCTTAATTGCAATGAATCCAGAGCTTGTTCCACATTTAAACCATTGGACTTTGTAATAATCAAAATCAGTCCATGCATTTTCAAAGTTCTGTATTTTGTCTGCTTTACCAGCCGGTATTTCGTAATGTTTAAAAGTATCATCACTGTAAGCAGGGTTGCCAGATATCAGCTAACTCAATTCGCCTAATTTTGCCTACAGAGTAGCCTAAATCGCCTAACATATGTTTTTGGTCAAGTAGCCTAATTCGTCTTACATTTTTAGGTAAGTAGCCCATTTTTTTTTGTATTTGGCCCAAAAAAAGAAGAAAAGTAATAAAATACTATTTAAACATTTGATATTTTATTTATTTAATGAATTTGTGACAGCAGTGGGCCTACAAAAAAAAAAAAGAATTATCAATAAATTCTGTAATGAAACTTCTACGGGAAGTATCTATATTGTTATTTTTGATTAAGCTACGATTTCCTCCGAAAGTGGCACCGATTTCTGTACATGGTAAAAATGCGCCAAAATGAAGGCGCATTTACGATGGACGGAAGTCGGTGCTCGTTTTGGAGAAAACTATAGCTTAATCCTCTAACAAAATGAATACTTCCTGCAGAAGTTCATCAGCAGTGGAATCCTCGTTCCCACTGTGTCATCGAGTTTAAGGTTGCCAATATCAAAAGGCCTAGATTCAACCAGAATAGTTAAGATGACAAATATAGGATCTGAGTATCATTAGTAATAACTATATATACTTTCACTTGCCACGACTAGAGAGACCGACAGAGATTATTACTTTACTTTTTACTTGACGGAGGGTCTGTTCTACTAATTACAGGTCCACTCCCCTTGCTTATCTCTTACAAGCTTACCAGTTACTTGGTATCAGGCGGAACCTAGTGGTTCCTATGGTGGCCCTCCCTGCTCCCCTACAGGCCAACCCAGTCCTACCGTGTGACACTTATCAGATCCTGGAGTATACCAGCTCCACAGGATCTGCGGTATAGGTACTGGTTCCGGAGTTACCATCTCAACAGGACCAGCCTATACCGTGCTATAATTTACCAAGTATCTGGATTCTAACTAGACATTGGAGTATGCCATCTCACAATGTCTACGTGATGAGTACAGGCTCAGAAGAAACCCGCTCACACGTGCTATAAAGTATTGTCTGTCTTTCCAACCGTCACAAGATCAAGCATGTGAAATTAGGTTATAGATAAGAAAGCAAAAAAACACTCACTCAGTAATCCAGTCTATGCATGAAGCCCTGCTTCTCGATCCACCATAACTTTGCCTTGTTCTGCTATTACTTTGCATGCGGTTCTCTGCACCACATGCTAACTCAACGTCTACCCGGAAAAAAGATTAAACTGTCAAAAACTATTATGGCGCCAAGCAGTGTTGCCACAATACAAAAACTAAATGTCATATGTACCAACGTAACGACGCTTAATCGCGAGTGTACGCGACACTCCCGACGGATGACGAGAAGCTTTCAGACAGGATAACTGATAGTTGGCGCGTCCATTCAGCTATTTTCTCTCTAGCTTTCATGGCGGCACTCCTTCTTATTCGGCCATGGCTATCTTCGATGGTCGTGCTTGGATCAACTTCATTCTCTACTTCTTTCCTTTCCTCTATTTCTCCACCAGGTTGTGTCACACCTTTAGGATCTTCTAGGGGCACAGCATCTAGCCCACTACTAGTAGGTACACTGTCACTATTCACAGGGTGATTAATGTCTGCAACATCCAATATTTCTACTATAGGCCTGTCGTCAGGGTTAGGACTGTTTTCCCTTGTGCTAGGCTGCTGGAAGACTTCTACATTTTGATATGATACAGGATTCTCTTCGAGAATGTGAATTCCGCCAGAATCTCTACTAGTGCTACTCTGTCTAGATCGAGGACCGTCATACTCTGCCACTTCCAGGGGATACAAGTGGCCAATTGAGCGAGTAAACTCAGAGTTGCCAACTCTCACTCTCGCAACTCTGTACTCTCCATCTGCACTTGGTACAAGCGATGACACCTTTCCTACTTTCCAATTCTCTCTGTTTTTACTGTCACTTTTAATTTGTACCAGTTGTCCAATGTGTGGACATTTGTCAGAAGTAGTGCGAGGCTGTTTTGGAGAATGTTTGTATCTCTCACGCAGGCTAAGTAGATATCGCTCGATGAACATGCGTCTGAACTCGTTCATCATCTTCTGTCCTCGCTTCCAACTGTCTACTAAGTTCTGTTTCGTCGCTGTGCTGTCGGTGCACACTGCCTCCTCAGAAATCTCTAGCCGTACACATTTGCCTAGTGTGAGGAAGTCTTGTGGTTTCAGTACATGTTCAACATCTGAGCCCACGCAGGTCAATGGTCTTGTGTTCACTACCATTTCAATTTCCTTTATTACAGTTAATAGTTGTGAATCCATTAACATCAGTTTTTCTAAGGTTCTCTTCATACAGTGCTTAACGAGACCAACCATGCGCTCGTAGAACCCACCATGCCACGGTGCGAGCTGAGGTATGAATCTCCACTTAATCTTGTTCTGAAGGCAGTATGAATCGGACAAAACTTCAGATGTCAGCTTAAATTGTAGTGCATTGTCTGACACAATCATGCTCGGGATTCCTCTAGAAGATACAAATCTTCTAAGTGCCAGGAGACACTCGTCGGCTGTCATGTCATTCACGATTTCCATGTGAATTGCTCTAATGGCTAGGCATGTATACAAGCAGATCCACCTTTTCTCTTTTCCATTGTCGGTGCTGATGTAAACTGGGCCGAAGTAGTCAACTCCCGTGTATGTAAACGGGGCGCTGTAGTTGACCCTCTCGGTGGGTAAATCTGATGTAGGAGGCAACTTATAAGGCCCACCGCCATGCTTGATGCATTGGGGACATTTTCTTAATATCTTTTGTACTTGGGCTCTTCCTCTAGGTATCCAGAAGTTGTGTCTTATGATGCTTAACGTGTGTGAAACACCCACATGGTAATTATCTTTGTGTACATCCTGTATTAACTTGCTTGTGTATTCAGAACATGTAGGAATCAGGATCGGGTGTTTCATGTCGTAAGTCCAATTAGTGTTGGCCATACGTCCTCGGCATCTAAGAAGTCCATCCACGTCTACGTATAATCCGAGGTTTCTCGATAAATGGGTTTCCTTACCAGTAGATTCTTCTGGAAAGTAATTTATCTGTAGTTGCTTTAATTCCTTTATATTTTTCGACTTATCATTACTGTCATCTACATCCATGTTAGCAACATCTGATGTAATGGAGTCCACTGTAGGATTTTTCTGGTGTAGTTCTCTTTCTTCTATGAAAGGAGTATCATCGACACTTGTAGTACCGACTTCCTGATCTGTATTCAAATCTGTGCCTTCATGGTGCAGACCTTCCCCGGCCATGCAAATTGTTCCATGCTCGTTTAGTCGCCTGCTAACAGGCCAAAACTCCTTATTTTTCAAGAGGAATTTCGGTCCTGAGAACCATAATTCTTTCCTGAGATGCCACGAATCTGGTCTCGTAGCTATATCGGCAGGGTTTTCTTGTGTTTTGATGTAGCACATTTCTACGTCTTTGTTCTGCTTAATTTCATTAATGCGTCGTGCTACAAAGGGAGGTAATAATTTGTTTGTTTTTCTCCAATTTATCACTATAAGGCTGTCTGTCCAAAGGTATTTATCTGCGATTGTTATCCCTATTACATTTGTTATGTAGGTTATCAACCTATTTCCAATGAGGCAGCCTAACAGCTCTAACCTAGGCATATTAAGTTTTTTCTTGTCTTCTGAGGATGTGACTCTTGATTTCGACATTATAAACGAGACTACAGTTTGGTCCGCGCTGTAAGTTCTCAGATAAATGACTGCAGCGTAGGCATCCTTTGACGCATCTGTGAAACAGTGCAAATCATATTTAATAGTCCCATCTGCAATGGACAGACCGACGAAACGTGGTATCTCGACTTGTGTAACTGCTTTTAGGTTTTGTGCGACTTTAGCCCATTTAGCCTTTATATCTTCTGGAAGATCAGTGTCCCACTTCAATTTATGATCGCAAATCTCTTGTAGTAATGTTTTGGCTGGCAGAACCAATGGAGACACGAATCCACACGGGTCATATACTGATGCTACTTTACTGAGTATAGCTCTTTTACTCCTAGTATCCTTAATGTCTTCTTCTTGAAACAGGCTGTGCTTTATCTTCAAGGACAATGTGTCTTGTTTCACATTCCATATTAGACCTAGTACTTTTGTTTGTGTGGTTTCCTTCGTCCGATGCTCGGCTGGTATCAACTTCAAAAACTCTTCATTGTTAGAATTCCATTCTCTTAAATTCATGGAGAGATGTTCAAATACCTGTCTTGACTCATTGTACAACTTGACAGCGTCTGAACTTGATTCGGCTCCAGTTACCAAGTTATCTACATAACATTTGTCAGCTACTTTTGTCAGTAGCTCCTCTTTTGTTTGCGCCATGTGATAACGTAGTGTCGCCGTTAGCAAAAAGGGGCTTGAGATAACACCGAAAGGAACTCTGCAAAACCGTAAATGCAATAAGTTCTCATTGCAGAGTGGTTTATTAAAATCTTTCAGCCATAGAAATCGAGTTACATCTCTGTCTTCCTTTTGTAGACTTAGCTGTAAGAAAGCCTTTTCCACATCTGCTGTAATAGCTACTTTATTGGTTCGAAACGCTATTAAAAGTGCCGTTAAGTCGCCAAGCATCAATGGACCTCTGTACAGGCACTCATTCAAACATTTTTCATCCTTCAACTTAGCTGACGCATCATACACAATCCGACCTCTCTTGCCTTCTTGCTTGACTATGTGATGAGGTAGATAATGAATGGGAGGAATAGTCTGCTGAATGACTTCTGGCTCAGGCTCTACAATTTCTATAATGTTTGATGCTAACTGCTCTTTCAGTATTTCCTCATACTCCTTTAACATATTCTTGTCAGATCTCTGTAGCAAGGATTTCAATCTGCCGTAGGCCAATCCATAATTTGTTGGTAAATGCGGAGGGTATTCTATCCATGGCCATTTTACCTGATAACGTTGTTCTTCATATTGGATATCACTGTTAAATTGATTAATTGCCTCTTCCTCGCGAGTTGTCTTCACAGAGTCTGTTATGCCTATGCTTTCCATGGCCCAGAGAAACTTTAGATCCATATTTCGCAGAGGAAGGTCTGGTTCAGCAAAGTATGGGCAATCTTGTGTATGACATTCACAGAATGTTATTATAGACAATGCATTATAGTCTTCTTCTGCTGTCGAATTTCCTGAAACAATCCATCCAAAGTCGGAATTAATCAGGTATAAATGGTCATGGATCTTGGTGTACTGATGGTTACTCAGAAATGAAAAATACAACTCATTTCCGATCAATAGATCAACGGTTTCTCCTTGCGCGCCATCGTCAGCCAGGATGTCAACCACATCAGGTGTGCATAACTTGGGTACAGGAATCCTCTCTGTGATATGAGGCACAATATTTACTCTGATCTTCCTCTGAATGCCGCGCTTCGTCACAATGACTATTTCCGTTGCTGGACTGGAGATCTCTTTGGCTTTAACTGATCCAAAAGTAAAGACAACGAGTAGGTCGTTTCTGTCAGCCGAAATACCAAGTTTCTTCGCCATCCTAGATGTCAGGTAACTCCTCTGGCTGCCGCAGTCAAGGAGAAGCCTGCATGCTACATTCTTATTATTGTTCTTTATTTGTACAATCGCCGTCTGCAAATATGAATGATTATTTTTAGCGACATGACAAACTGTTTTCCCATCACTATAGTCGGATTTAGAGTAAGGCTTACTTGGCGAAAATTTCTTAGGGCATAAGGCTCTGTTATGCGAATCGCCACAGTGGTAGCATTTTCTTCCTTTACGGCATTGCGTAGCGACATGTCCTGTCATAAAGCATTTGAAACATTTACCATTTAACCTCTCCCGTCTAGCATTGATAGTACCATATACTTCACACATGTCATTGTAATGGCTGCCGTTACAAAAGGTGCAATTTAGACGCCTTCTCTTTTCGGTCTTGTGCGTCACTTCTGTGGCCCTTCGTTTCCTGTCCTTGGATCTGGCTTGGAATTTCCTATCTGCTTGGAATTTTCTGTTAGACTGATGTAAAGGTTTAGTTTGCACATGTAACACCTCTGTTGACATACTTGGTCCCGGATCACTGCTATCTTTCTTTGTTTCTGTCGCCAGGATAACCTTGTTAATGCCTGCTCTAATGCTAGCTACGTCTTGCACGTCACCAAGCATCAATTTCAATTCATATATTATCTGGTCAGGAAATTTAGATAGAATGATCACCCGCAGGTGGTTCTGATTCGTATCCTCGCCCAAGGATTGCAGAACGCGCAGGTGCATCTCGATGGTGTCGTAAGTTTGTCTGCATTCTCGATTAGATGCTGCCTTTTGAAGTTTATGAATAGCGTTGTAATGGGCATCTAACAATGCTTCTTTGTTGCCAAATCTTTTCCTAAGCATGTCCACTGCGATTGGGTAGTTGTCACTCGTCACCTCCAATCCTTGGACACACGCCTTTGCCGATCCTCGTAACAGAGCAACAAGATAGGACATCTTGTCTGCTGGCTCAATGTCTTTGTTGTCCACACTGTTCTGGTACCGGTCCCAGGAACTATGGAACTTGAGAATATCTCCATTAAAGGTGGGAAGTTCCAGCTTAGGTAGCTTCAAGGAAGATTTTAGGTCCCTACCGTTTTTGTAAGAAATTGCCTCAAGGTTTCCTACGGCTTCCCTTGCATTAAGCTCCAGCTGCGTGCATTCTGCAACTAGATTTTGTTGTATATTGGAAGACTGGCTAATATAGTTGTGTATTTCTTTATTTAGGTGTTCGGTTCTAATTTTAAGTGATGTTTTAACTCTTATTAGTTCTGAAGGATCTAATCCTGTTGAGCACTGGTTGACCAATTCGGAAAGATGATCCCTAGCCAACTTGATACGTAAGAGAAAAGCCTCCTCCATCTTGTTTGTTACCTAGTAATCTTGTCCAATGAACAGAAATCAAAAAACGATTCCACTGTGGTTGTGAATCTGCAAGGCACATAACACAACTCGCTTAGTAAACAAAATTCTTTAAATTGTATTGTAAGACAGTACAAACATGTACTGACTAAAAACCATTACGAGTAAGTTTTTATTTTATACTTGCCTGTGCGCAGAAGTTAGGATGAAAAAATCTCTTCAGAAATGAATGAACCCTTCTTGGTTGGTACAGGTCGAGTCGCCCCGAACTTTACTCACCAACCTAGTTCGGGGTTTTGCAACAAATATACTGTTTTATCTTGTGAAGTACACTGAAAAGAAATCGTGAAAGTTACCAAATTTCCTAGGTACCTACAAGTGGCGGCAAACGCTATTGTAGGAAAAGTTACTTTTACATACCAGTATGTACAGACAATTTGCCTGAAACTATATGTTCACTAACTGAAGCCTTTCAGATATCCTGGTCTACCCAGTTCACAGTACTCCTCGGTATTTTCCACAATCTCACGATTTTGAAACCGGCAAACAAAACTGCAAATAGCGACGCTAAATGGAAAAAAAGGACAGACAAGACAGAACAGAACCATAGACATAGTAGCGGCAACCAAAGACTAGTGGTGTCAAACGATTTAATATAATCGATACCGGTTTATCGATTCGAGTGATTCCGTAAGTCTCCCACTCTCACCTAGGACTTAGATATCACTCAAGTATTAGGAAAATGTCTATCGACATTAATATTAGTTTCTATAATGAAAAATTAAACGAGTAAATATCCGTGCAAATTCAGTTTTTATTATTCTATAATGAATACAATATCAAAATATCTAGCCCGTATGTGTGCACTCCACTCAGCCACACAACGAGGGTAGTACCAGGGTCGGCGGTGATCCACAATCACTGGTTGTTACACATGGTTGAATAAAAAAAAGGCAAAATAGTTTTTATTTTGAGTAGGTAATAAAAAAAAAAATACAATTTGAAACATTTTAATAAATAGGCAGATGCAGTCGAAAACACATCAAGCGTTACAAACACGCCCTTTACATTATGTAACAGGTGAATTTGCAGAAGGGTAAAAAAAAAAAAAAAAATGTATAGGCTAATCCGCCGACGACTGCAAATTAAGAAACTATTTAGATGCTAAAAAATTCCACCGATGCCGGGACCTGAACCCGCGACCTCTGGCTAACCGTGCCAGTGTTCTCTCAACCGAGCCAATGGGCAAGTTACAGGCATCGGCGCAATTTTGCAAATTGTCAAATCGATTGCAAACTTTCATTCGTTCGATTCGTGCTAATCGTAGAATCGAATACCTTTTCACGTTTCGATCGACACTCGATTTAAACATCGTACAATGTACCCCATCTCTAAAACCACAGACGGAAGTCGCAATGGATATTTTTTTTTTTTTTCTTAATTGATACAGATATTCTACAAACTGCCAATTACGGCACGTTCACATTACGCACTTTGAAACAAATAAACTAAACCACAAAAAAAATAAAAAATCAGAGTACTTACAGACTAAAATAAAACGACACACATTTAAGTTCTTTAATTTGTATAATTTATAGAAGTGTTATGAAAATTCTTTCAGAGATTTCATCAGATGACAGCAAACCGAGTTTTAGCTTTATTTCAGAGATTAAAATCGCTTCATGAGGTGATTTCCACTAGTTTAGAGAAGGACGATAACTCGGCAATCTCCATCAATGAGGTCAGACTCACGCTATGTTGAGAAAGGCGCTGCTTTCCAGTCTCATCTCTTGGGACGCTGCCCTGCTATTACTCAGAGAAGCATTACTGTTTGCTATACTCTGTCCATGTGTACCTGACCTCCTAATGTTCAAAGTAAGACATTGCTGCCAGACTCTGTCGGGACTGGAAATCTATCCTCAGGGAATACAGAGAAATAGGTACATACAACACTTCATAAACTCTGTCCTCGGTGCTATCATCCGATCAACACACTGCTTCGTCAGTATTGCCAACTGTTCTCTCTCTCAGATCCCAGCTCCTCCACCATTTTGTCATCGAGTTTAAGGTTGCCAATATCAAAAGGCCTAGATTCAACCAGAATAGTTAAGATGACAAATATAGGATCTGAGTATCATTAGTAATAACTATATATACTTTCACTTGCCACGACTAGAGAGACCGACAGAGATTATTACTTTACTTTTTACTTGACGGAGGGTCTGTTCTACTAATTACAGGTCCACTCCTCTTGCTTATCTCTTACAAGCTTACCAGTTACTTGGTATCAGGCGGAACCTAGTGGTTCCTATGGTGGCCCTCCCTGCTCCCCTACAGGCCAACCCAGTCCTACCGTGTGACACTTATCAGATCCTGGAGTATACCAGCTCCACAGGATCTGCGGTATAGGTACTGGTTCCGGAGTTACCATCTCAACAGGACCAGCCTATACCGTGCTATAATTTACCAAGTATCTGGATTCTAACTAGACATTGGAGTATGCCATCTCACAATGTCTACGTGATGAGTACAGGCTCAGAAGAAACCCGCTCACACGTGCTATAAAGTATTGTCTGTCTTTCCAACCGTCACAAGATCAAGCATGTGAAATTAGGTTATAGATAAGAAAGCAAAAAAACACTCACTCAGTAATCCAGTCTATGCATGAAGCCCTGCTTCTCGATCCACCATAACTTTGCCTTGTTCTGCTATTACTTTGCATGCGGTTCTCTGCACCACATGCTAACTCAACGTCTACCCGGAAAAAAGATTAAACTGTCAAAAACTATTATGGCGCCAAGCAGTGTTGCCACAATACAAAAACTAAATGTCATATGTACCAACGTAACGACGCTTAATCGCGAGTGTACGCGACACACTGGACGTAGATGCGCTCCCCCCATACAACACTTTTGAATTGTGCATTTTGATCATTTCGTCCGTAGGGCGAAATGTACTGCAGCATACCTTTCGACTAACTCTTGTCACTTCTCTTTAGCATATTTACCGTGTTTACCCATTAGAACTTTGAATCGGGCCAAACAACACAAAACCTTTACACAATAAACAATAGGTAGCAAACTTTGCTTTTGATGATAACTACAGAAAATAAACAAAACAAGAAATGAAAAAAATCGCGCGCGAGCTTGCGACTTGTGTTTATAATCTGTGGTTGTGTGTAGCATCGGGGCCCTGCCCCTTTATTACGCGCACCAAAACCTGAGCGATTCCAATCGTCTAACTGTCAAATTAGTATGGAATTTGACAGTAAGACGATAGGAATCGCTCAGGATTTGGTGCGCATAATTAGGCCGCGGTTGACGTGATTATAACGTTTCGTTACAAGCAAACATACAATTAATAATTATTATGAAGGAACTATTCATTTGGGGTATCCTGAAATAGCCTAAATCACCCGTAATTTTTTCCTAGGTAGCCTAAATGGCTACTGGTAGCCGATCCACATTTTTGGTCGCCATTTGACCCTCTAAGGTAGCCTAATTGGCGATAATTCGCTTAATCTGGCACCGCTGACTGTAAGTCAGTGTTACTTCTTTAGACAACTTTGCCCATTGGTCACAGAGAATATAATCACTACGTTTTACATTGGTAGGCTTCTGTCCAGTTTCTTAAGAGTCATCGTTGGTAATGTCGCAAATACTTTATTGACAGCTAAACACCATTCATTTACGAACTCTGAAGCAACTGTCATGAATCGAGACAGTGGGAAACGCTCACGAAGCGTGTATTCATCTTTTATTACTCGGTCAAAGAGTATGTAATCACTACGTACTCGGTTATGTGATTCCAAAGCATTATTAGTCGCTGGAGAACCATACCAGTTACGGTTTTGTAATTTGTAACGAAAGTATTATTTGTAGAATTGAACGAAATAATTTGTAACTACTATACTGATGACAAAATAACAAAAAAAAAAACTAATCGCAATCTGCGGACAATAAAAGATTTATTTGATGACAGATCTACTATTCTGAGTACGGAGCGGTTATTTTTGGAATAAACCTATTATTTTGAGAACAAAGTTTTTATTCAATGGATGAACTACGATTATGTTGATAATCCATCTCTTTTTCTACGTAAATATTGACATTAATTTGGTAATTTGTACCTGGCGACACTTTTTATTTTTCTGAGAATGAAAATATTTCGTGGCGATAGACCTATTAATTAGATAATACAAGTTGATGACAAATATAAACTTTGATGATACTGGACAAACACATCACTGACCAAAAGAAAAAAATAACCAAGTGAAACTGGATGCGGGCAATTATCAGTTGTTCCAACTGCCTGCCCGTCTACAAATAATAATAATAATAATAATAATAAAATATAGTTCCCTTTTCAAAACTGTTAAATGATATCATTGACCAATTTCTGAACCAAAATGATGATTTTATTACATACAAACAAGACATAATCTAGGTACTTCATTTTGCATTGCGTTTTCATAAATTATAAGATGTTTTAAAATAAAAACAAGAAACCCGAAAGTACCACAAAACAAACGGTTTTTTGTAAAAGTAATTGTAAAATGGTTTTGAAAATTGTAATCGGTTCCATCACTAATGAGAATGACTCCTCACACTGTCCTACTCGGCAACACAGATTAAATAGAGATACTACCTCGGCAACCAACCACGCAGGATGGTGAATACAGCTCCTTATTGTCGTTCTTATTGTAAAAGGTCACATGTCAAAAAAATACGATTTTGGTTTTTTCATCTAAATAGTATGAAACTGTAAATTAGAAGAAAATTAAGTCGTAATAGTATACACAGCTAATTAGACCGAGGATTACGATGTCTTGCACGTGTGACTGAATCAATTTTTTATACAATTTCGATGAAAAAACTAAAATCGTATTTTTTTGACATGGGACATTTTGCAATATGAACGACGTTTTTATTTATTTTATTTTTTATTTTTATTTTATTTTATAAAGGAGGAAAAACAGAATTAACAAAAAATACTTAAATAGAGAAAATGAGTTAACTTAATACATTTTGTTAACTCCTAAACATTCCTCACCGATAGATAAAAGCTTAATGATCTTAAATGACAAACTTAAAACAAATGGTGTGCAAGAAAATATACAACAATACACACAAAAATTATGAATTATGTAGGTACTTATAGGTAGGCACTTTGTTATATCAAGGACTATGCAAGTATCACAAATTTCTCAAAATAGAAATAAACATTTGTTTACAACGGTACTTGGAAAAGTAAAATAAGTCGACTTCTGTAAACGAAATATTGTAGGTATCACACATTCGGTACAATGGAGCTCTCTTACCGGCATTGGTTCTTGTAATGCCTAGCGAAAAAACGCGCATGCTTCTTTGAGGACGGACAGGTACTCGGAAACATATCTTTGATAGTAGATCGGAGCAGTTCAGCTGCCATGTGCAAATGCCCTGGAGAACATTCAAGTCAGCCAATGTGCGACGATTTTTTAGTGATAACATGTTATATTTTATCAGTAGATCCGAGTAAGACAATTTCGGACATCTCATTCTAAAGTTTAGAGCTCGGAGAAATTTCTTTTGAATCATTTCCAACCGCTTGTTATACACGTTATAGAGAGGATTCCACACCACAGATGCGTATTCGAGATGCGAGCGCACCAGAGACTGATAGAGTGTTATGTAGGTTTCAGGTTTCTTAAATTCTTTACATATGCGCAATATAAAACCTAACATACGATATGCTTTATTTACTATATACTCTACATGCCCATCGAAGAGTAACTTTGAGTCAAAATAGACACCTAAGTCACGAATTGACATTACTCTGTCTAAATTGCACTGACCCAACTCGTAAGTATTATAATTAATGTTATGGCTTCTGGAAAATGTGATGACTTTACATTTATCATTGGCCAGAGAGATCTTATTATTAGTAGTCATAAAACCTATTGAGATCCTGTTGTATCAATGAGCAGTCAGCTGTGCTTTTAATTTGCTTGTAGATCTTGAGATCATCAGTGTACAGGAGATAATTGCTATGCTGAAAGCACCCACCGATATCATTCAAAAACACTACAAAGAGCAATGGTCCCAAAATTAACCTCTGCGGGACGCCAGAGCTTACGGTAGAGACGACAGATGTGTAGCCGTCGCAGTATAGACGTTATTTCACTATGGTATCTGATTAGTCTGTACATTGGACATTATTCTGTGTTTGCCATTGTGTTGAGATCTCATCCTCTTTAGTCTGTGATCTCATAACATCTGTGACATCTAGGCTTAAGGACTCTGTATCCAATAGCCAATAAACGTTTAAAAAAAAATCTGTGACATCTATCTGTCATATCAGCTGGCTGACATTTTATTTTTCAGAATTTCGGTCGCAGGTCCAATGTTTTTTGACCAAGGGAAAATTAATAATAGAAAATGTTGCACAGACTTATTCACATCGGATTGAATGTAAAAGTGTCCGGTAGGGGTGGAAATTTACTGTGCCAATTCACGCCTCGGCGTGGGGCCTGCTACCACTGCAGGTCCACCATAAACTCTAGTCACAAGGTTACATCGTTAAGAAGTCACGACAGGACTTCCAGAAACAACTTGTTCTTCACCCGGACGAGATACTACACGAGTCAAGTCGACGCGCAGAAGAAAGAGGAACACATTGAGGCGTTAAAGCCTAAGACTTCGCTCTCATCTGCAAAGAAAATCAATGTGAAATTAAAGACGTCCGAGCTCAAGAGGTTGTTAGGTCTCGCTGAGCCGGAGAAATGGAAATTAACAGGTTGGTAATGATTTACTTTGTGGCGATGCATATCTTAGCATGCAGTATTTAGGTCAGCTTTATCATTGGTAAGTAACATTAATATGCACAATCGGCCTGTACCTACCTATCTCATTGATGGGCATATGCCTCCTTAAGACTGTGCACACTGACAGAGTATGTCCATAATAATAGTCTTATAATTTCCTGCACGGCAGTCAGGGATTATGTATGCATCCTTTAGATCTATAAGAGCTCTAAGGTAATTAAAACCTAAGTAAAACTAGGCAATTTAATTTTATTTGATGCACAACCTTGTAATAGGGTTGTTAGATTTTTCATTACATCCTGTCTCAGCTAGAAAGTTCATTGCAGGTATAAACAATTACTTAAAGAAAAAGTTAACCTAATGTTATCCATTAGGGCTGATTTATCTATCACCAATTAGTGTATTTGACTTGAAATGTAATACAAAATTGTCCCATTTTGTATTTTAACTGATGAATAAACTTTTCTAACTTAAACTTAAACACTAGGCAACAATGGGTAATATGCCTCAAACTTAGATTGCACTGACATTTTTTTATACCATAGAAGCCTTAGAAAATTTCAGAAAAAAACTTATTGGATTTAGTATTTTCATTCTAAATGTTTCCTTATGAGGGTGTAGAGTAGACTCATAAAAACATTATTTTACACTTCAAACATTGTAAGGGGTTATGATAATAATAGTATATGTTTATTTCGGACCAATGATCCATAGTTGTTAGTATAAGCTGAACCTGTGTTAGTAAACTTAAAATAAATCAGACTTAAATAATATGAAAAGATTATGACATCATAGCATAGGCCATATTTGTATGGCACATTTTTTTACAACATGACTAGTTTCGACAGGTTATATTATGAAAGGTATTATTTGTAGGGAAAAAGAATACCACAATTATTTATCTTTTAACATGGCCTCTTCAATAAGATTAAAATGTACCTAATGGTTTAATAATTTGTACTAATTTCAAGTTGTTTCTAAGTGTTATAATATACTGATAGTTTATAAGGACTGGATGCATTAGTGTGAAAGAAAAGAGGCCTATGCCAAATGGAGGGCTCTGCTTATGGGCTAATTAGATAGATTGATAGTGTCTATAGTTATGAACCTACATTATTTAAGGTCAGTGATTTTTCTCCATCCAGGTGCCATTGGCTTGCTGCTCATATCGTCAGGGGTGACTATGGCAGTGCCCTTTTCCCTGGGCAGAGTGTTAGATATCATATACAGCAGTACAAGCGATCTGGGAGCTGCAAGGGAGAAATTGGACTCACTATGTCTGATGCTGTGTGGGGTTTTCCTTCTTGGAGGCCTCTGTAACTTTGGAAGAGTCTACTTGATGTCTATTTCAGGTGAGTTGTTAAATAATTTATTACGCGGATAATACTATCATGGGGAAACATTAGCCAATTTTTCATTTTATTAATTTGTAATTTACAAAATATATTGGACCTTGGTGCCCGAAATAACTACCATCAAACTCTAGTTACAATGTACAAATTAAATGAACCTTACATTGTAATAATCACACTCGATTTTATCTTTTCTATATTATGATATTTGTTTATGTAGCCTTACTTGTTTACAAATTGTCTGCACAATATCCGGCTGGAGTACAATAGGTCACACAGATAGCCTATTTATGCAGATCATCGTTTGGGAGGCCTGAAACAATGCCAAGACTGCTGGCATTCCTGTTGGAGCTGGGGTGTCAGGAATAGGTGAAAACTTCCCATACAAAATAGGTTCATGTAAGACTCCAGTTTACATAGAGTAGAGCAAACTTAAACAACCTCAAAATGTAGGTTAAAGTAGACTTAAATGAGGAAATAGATTTAAATGAGGAGGTCTACTATCAATCTGCTGTACGCAATTGAGAGATCTCACCGACTTATAATAAGTTCCACACAACGGAATCACTTGTCCTGGTCCCAAACTAGGATACCCTGTGCTATGGTAACCAGACAAGAACATCGCAAACATAGAAAACAGAAATGTACGTCGACCCCCAGTGGGAATCGAACCCATAACCTCCAGCATGGTAATCAGACGATACCACTGGACTAACGAGGCGGACACTTTACTTACTCTAAGAAGACAAAATGCAGTTGCTATTTAAAATTGCATCAAAAAGACTTAGGAGTCGACGCTTGCCATGTTAGCTCTACAGTAGTTGAGTTGCGAAATCTCTTAACACCACAATTACAACAAAATACCTAGCCCGGAATTTCTTGGCTTCCAGGGCAACGCATGACGCAAGCGCTCCGCAAGAAAGTCTACGAGGCTATAATGCGCCAGGAGGCGGCGTGGTTCGGCACCACCAGTACCGGCGAGCTGGTCAACAGACTGTCAGCTGACACGCAGCTGGTCGGGCGGAATCTGAGCCAGAATGTCAGTGATGGGCTGAGGTCCTTTTTCATGGTCACTTCAGGCACAGGAATGATGGTGAGTGCGTTTCTTCTGTGTTACTGTATATTGTAATTATTTTTTTTGACGTGAAACGTCTTTCAGTTCGATGGCTGTAATTACTTGTCGTGCGCCTGCAATTGAATCGTGTGATTTTAAAACGACACATGTCCTTTCATTACAACTTTGCAGGAAATAGAAAAAACTGATTTATTCAAATACTAATATCTACAACAGCAATATTTTAGCATATTATATTGATTTCTGTATGAATAAACTACAATATTTTTTTCTAATGTAAATCAATAGGTAGGTGTAAATAATTTAATAAAAAAAAATGGGCAAGTGTTATTTTAAAAACACATGTGACTTGTGTTGTTTTAAAATCACACGATTCAATTAATTTCTATATCGTTGAGTAGAGCAAAGTAGCCATTACTCAGATCCTCTTGACTTGTATCGCTAGATGGCGCCAGTGGCGCGTAACACATTGCGCAGTTAGAGCTAGTTTAGTTCAGCTAAAACAGCGTGTGCTCTAGTTTAATGGATGTGCCTTTCGAGTAGCTGTTTACAATTCTTTCCGGTAGAGTCGCGTCTTCCTCCGCTGTTTACCGATGAACTCGAGCTGTGGTAGCGGAGCGGTAGAACGCCGGCTTCTCATTCGGGAGGTCGTGGGTTCGAATCCTGGCATGTACCAATGACTTTGTTTTCTAAGTTACGTACATTTGTGAAGTTATAGTAGCAATACCACTCGCTAACGGTGAAGGAAAACGTCGTGAGGAAACCCTAGTGTCTGAGGTATTTACATGCACTTGCTACGTACAATGGCCCAACTATGAGGCTAAGTGCGGAAATCTCCAGTCGAACTAGAACTAGAACTACCGATGAACTCAACTTATTTGTTCGCTTACACTACAGCGAGTAGCAAAACGCGTGTGATTCAGCGGGGCGCGGTAGGGGCGGCACCAGAAACCCGAATACCTATATGGCTATTTTATTTTCTCTTTCGTTAAACGCCGATTACTTCACTTTCCTAATACTAAAGCACTCGCTCTTTACCCGAGTGCGGCGGAGCCCAAATGGAGGGTAATGTGTTTGGCTCATATGTATGTATGTCCGATTCTATGTTACCTCATAACTCCTTAGCCATAGGCACAGAGGAAAAATAAATCAGATTTGGGCAAATTTGATCTCAATCGATTCGTCGTGTTTGCGCGAGTATCATAAGCTATATGAAATCGGCATAAATACAACAACAAACATGAAAGATCACTATGAAAAAAAAAACTGTAAATAAAATAATAAAGCATTCGCTTTTTGGTAATTTGAACTAACATAGATATTGGGGCATAAGATATTATGTGCTTGCCGGTTAGGTTAGGAGTGGGGCAAAGCTTGTATTGGGTTTGGTTATTAGCAGCATTAGCAGCATTTATTCCGTGTGGCGCCGGATTAAGAATAGCGTCACTCCATTTCCTTCCGTGGATGTCTTAGAAGCTGACTAAGGAAATACATTACCAGGAGACGGGCAGCAGCGTCTTCCTGAGATTCCAACCGCTTACTGCGATCGCCAACCCGCCTGCCAAGCGTGGCGATTATGGCAAAACCCTTCATGGTTATGAAAACCACGGAGGAGGCCTATGTCCTGCAGTGGGCTTCAAATGGCTGATGATGATGATAAGGTTTAAGCCTACCAACGTAAAGCTACTCCTATATTCATTAAATACTTTAAGATAAGATAAGAATATTCTAATATATAATTATTTATTGCACTAATTACAAAAGCACAAGCGGTGGTAACGGAGCGGAAGCACCCCGGCTTCTCATTCGGGAGGTCGTGAGTTCGAATATCGGCATATACCAATGATTGTTTTCTAATTTACGTAAATTTGTGAAGTTACAGTGGCAATACCACTCGCTAACAGTAGAGGAAAACATCGTGAGGAAGCCTGAGTGTCTGAGGTGTTCACACACCTCAGCGCTTGAAATTGCCAATCCGCGTTGGGCACGCGTGGTGATTAAGCCCGTACTCTCTCTCTCTCTCTCTCTCTCTCTGAGAGAAGGCATGTGCCCTGCAGTGGGACGTATATAGGCTACATAAAATAAAAAGTGCACAAACGCGTGCTTAATGTAATAACAATTCGCTTCCAGCAACTAGTTTGGTGTATGCAACACTAGGTACTTACCTATCTCGTTACTGATTGTGATACACTAAAACTGATTTTACTCATATAAGAGTGAATTCTGAAAGGTAGAATATTTTTCACTTCTCATGCTCCGAAAGTGCTTATTTGTGCAGGATGTAGCCTGCACAAAATCGAATTTTGTTCACAAGTGCATTAACGTATCTACTCATAAATGTATCTGCAAAAGGCAAAGAAAATGAGTCATACAGCCAAACACAATAAGAAGTTTATAGATAGAATTTGTTATTTTATTATATTTACTTTAAATTTACTTTAATTTATTTGCCTTATGTGTTTATTACAAAATTATTATTACAAAATTAATTTAATAGTAGGCTGTATAGGTCTGCAGCCCAAGCCTAATATCAATGTCGTAAGATTTAAAAAAAATAAAGCGGCGGGAAAAAGCTCTTGTCTTTTCGTTCGTGTGTTTATTAATTTTTTCAATTTGCTGAATTGTACTACTGTTTTATTTCCTCGCAATCGAAGTGAAAAGCAGAGTTTATAACTCGTCCACAAAACCATTTTATCTATAGAATGAATCTTGATTTAAACCTTAATATATTGAATCTTAATATTACCAAACCATTCATTTATAGAATGAATCTTAATTTAAACAGATCTACATGTCGCCATCGCTCGCTTTGATCGGCCTTTGCGTGGTCCCACCAGTGTCCGTGCTGGCTGTCTTCTACGGCCGCTTTGTCCGAGGCATTACGCGACAACTCCAAGATACCCTGGCTCAAACTAGTGAGGTAAATTATCATGACTTTTGGTAATGGCCAAAAACTTTTAACCTGATTTCTAGCCAGCCGATATCTTTTTTTTCAGTTGGCGGAGGAGAAGATTTCAAATATAAAGACTGTTAAAGCATTTAGTAAAGAGAAACTTGAATGTGCGTCGTACAGCAAGCGGATAGAGAACCTTTTGCAACTGGCCTACAAGGAATCACTGGCCGTCGGCAGTTTTTATGGCGTCGTAAGTATTATGAGACAATACCATAGGAAGAAAAAATCACGAAGTCAAACATTTTTGTTTCGCTATATATATTTTTTTGCATTGCAGACCGGACTGGCCGGAAACACGATAATAATCCTCGTCCTATACTACGGAGGTGGCATGGTAGCCGCGGAACAGTTGACAGTTGGCAATCTTACGTCATTTTTGCTTTACGCGGCATACGTTGGAATAAGCATTGGCGGTCTCAGCAGTTTCTATACGGAGTTAAATAAAGGCGTTGGCGCAGCTACGAGGCTTTGGGAAATCATTGATAGAGTTCCTAGTATACCAGTAACAGGTATGTGTTTGTGGTTTTACTGTTACTTCTTTCAATAATTATATCTTGCCTGTTCATTACAAATGTAATCCTTTTTGACTTTTGTTATTTTTATAGTGAGGTTTAATTATAATTATTTTGGGAGCAATCCTCTTTAATATGTCGTAATTTACAAATCGTAACTTAAGGGTTTAATTCTTAATTAATAATAATAATCTGCATTTCATTTAATTTAGCTTTTCCCTAAAGGTAAACAAACCGTTTATAAAACTCCTTAATTTACGGAAAGCTATCGTGTCTATCGTGTTGTTTACTCGTCTTAGGTCATTCATTCAAGAAATATACTATACCCCTTTGCCCTACCCACCCAACCATTATCCACAAACCAAAGCTTGACTGGAAGAAAATGCTATTTAGCATTAAGTAGGCCTTTGTACCAAACATGTGTTTTGTGCAATAAAGATATCTCAATAATAATGATAATAATAAATTTTCTGTCTTTGATAGTATTTAAAAAAATTATATTTGCTTACACGCACGGACAAGTTAAATGAAATCAAATTCGATTCCATAAACAATCTTCGTAACATCATAAACCTTTTTTTGCAGGTGGCCTAAGGCCTTCAGTGCGGCCAGCTGGCGAGATAGTTCTAGAAAACGTGCAATTTTCCTACGAAGGGGTGCCCTTGCTACGAAGTATAGACTTGCACTTACATCCAGGCAGATCTATAGCCTTAGTCGGCAGATCTGGCTGTGGCAAAAGTACTGTGGCCTCGTTAATATTGAGACTGTTCGATCCCGAGAAAGGCAGGGTGATGTTAGATGGTATCGATATAAAAGAGCTGGACCCGGTGTGGTTAAGAAGTCATATTGGTTTTGTTAGCCAGGTTGGTATTTGATTCCCTGCAAGTTTATACTAAGGCGACTAAGGAAATCAATTACGAGTAGACGGGCAGCAGCGTCTTCTTGAGATTCCAATAGCATGCTGCGATCGCCAACCCGCCTGCCAAGCGTGGCGATTATGGCGAAACCCCTCATGGTAATGAAAACCACGAAGGAGGCCTGTGTCCTGCAGTGGGCCTGGAGTGGCTGATAATGAAGTTAATACAGATTTTCTCTTTTTGAGAGTCTTCCAAGTTGTTTATGATGTCCGTCATCTACTGTAGAATGGCTTTGAGATGTTGGCAGTTCGTGTAAACGATACGTGGAGCCTGTTAAAATTTGAAGTTCAACATTAACGATCTGCCCAGCGTTGGTGAGTCAAAAGCTGAGACGCAGTCACTATTTTGTAATTCTTTCACCTGGTTGTGCAATAAAGTGTTCTCTATCTATCTGTCTATCTATATAATTGCATGCCTCCAATGAATTGTTTTTCTTAAGATTAAATTCTAAGGCTCATTTAGTTCTGCTTTGTTTCTTATCATAAATAGAGTAATTCCTCCATCTCTCCCATATTGTACTGAACTAAAAAAAACCTTTTCAGGAACCTGTACTGTTTAGCGGGTCAATAAAAGAAAACATCCTCTACGGCGCTTTAGACGAATACGATGACTTGAACGAAAGGTGGGGCGATGTAAGTCCTTTTCTCTGAATTTGCCGTATCTAGGGTTATTTTCCAGGAGGAGAGTTTGGCCCTGAAAAGCGATGGCCTGCCACAGCTCCTTCAATATGCTGTATCCAGCTACCTTATTATGCGCATTAAATCCTAGACGATTAATTAATAATAAAAATTTATTTCAAATATAAGGGTCATAACGGTGTACAATCGGCTTAAATGTAACATTGGTAAAAATAAGATATTTATGCTCGAAGTAGGTTAAAAAATAACCTCTATCTCAAGCGTCTTAATGGCTGAAATTTACAGTAAAAGGTCTAAAATTATGAAATTGTAGCAAAAGCTATTTTAAACAAGTCTTTAATAATTAGGTTATAATTAAGTGTTAAGGTATGGAGCGGTGATAGCCTAGTGGTCTGAGCTATTCACATACCTCAGCGCTTGAAATCGTCAATCCGCGGTGGGCACGCGTGGTCCATACTCTCTCCCTGAGAGAAGTCCTGTGCCCTACAGTAGGACGTATGTAGGCTGCTTATGAAGTGTTAAGGTAAATAATAATTACTAAGTTACAATAATTAATAACTTGTCTGTGTCTTCCTAGGAAATGTTAAAATAATGATCTAACTATAAATTCCTTGATATCTGAGAAACCTCAGAAATTAGTCAGGATCTGCGCAAGATATAGGGGCGGAACTCTGTAAGCAAGTTGGATTAATTTTAGCATGAAGTCGGTAAAAATGACTCGAATTCGTGCTGTAATTTCCTTCTACCATGTTGCGGGAGACGTCTATAAATTGGAAGATTTTAAGTATGGGTCTCTTTTAATTGGATTAAACTATCCTTCCTTTTCCTTCGTAGTCGCTTAAAATAGCGATTTACTTTATCGATTCAAAGATCTAACGTCATAGAATGCAAAGTGAAAGTATAAATAAAATAAAATAAAAAGTCTTATATTCTTTTTGTTACACTAACCCGTGCTGAGAACAAATTTAAAAAACCTATAGAGCGCTGGCACGGTCAGCCAGAGGTCGCGGGTTCAAGTCCCGGCATTGGTGGAACTTTCAGCCTCTAAATAGGTTTTTGTAAAAAGGCTTCTTAAAATATTACATTTTGAAATTACTTTTACCACGTTTATTAAATCACTAAATGAAACAGACGAATCTAATCAATGTTATAATACATCGGAAGTAAAATATTAATTAATTTGCCGCAATGATTTGTTTGCAAATGTAGTGGGCTTGTTTTGTTACGTTCTTGTGTCTCTCCCCCCAACCTAGTAGGCAAATACTATAAACAATTGACATAACACAGTATTAAATTAATACTATTAATCAATGTCTTATATAAAAAAAACTCAATTCTGTCAGATTTACGGCTGTTTCTTATAAATGATCCGTCGATAGATAAGTCTACTGATAGCTGACAATTAAACTTTAAGTTCTCCCACACCACGTCAAACATAAATTCCAACTAAAGTTGAACTGACGTCCACGCTTTCTTTAGGCGAACGAGCAAGCGTGGATCCAAGCGGCTAATACTGCCCACTTGCAAGAGTTGGCGGCCTCTAGTGACGAGGGCTGGGAGCGGGAAGTGGGCGCCCGTGGCGGTCAGCTGAGCGGCGGGCAAAAGCAGCGCGTCGCCATTGCCCGCGCCATTGTCAAGGTATTGCCCGCGTCGTTGTCAAGGTGTGGTCAGTATAGTCAAGGCGAAGGCCGAATCTACCCATTTGTAGGATGTAGTGGCCGGACCGCGTGGCCAGAGGGCTTCTAGCGACGAGGACTGGGAGCGGCCAGCAGAAAAAGCATCACCATTGTCCGCGCTATTGTCAAGGTGTCATGAAGTCCATACGTCCAAGATGAAGCCCTAGGCGGCCCACTTGCAGGAGCTAGCGGCCTCGAGTGACGAAGGCCGGGAGCGCGAGTTGGGCAGAAGTAGTCTGTTGGCATTGCCTTCATCATCGTTAAAGTATTGCCGGCGACGTTGTCAAGGTGTGGTCAGTACAGTCAAGGCAAGGCCAGGACTACCCATTTCTAGAAGCTAGTGGCCTCTATTGACTAGGACTGGGAGCGGCCGTCAGAAGCATCGCATCGCCATTGCCAGCAGCAGAAGCTCGCCATTGTTCGCCCGATTGTCAAGGTGTATTTCCCGTACCTACTGTAAAAAATTGCATAAAAGTATCATTGATATACGAAGGAAAACATTAGAAAATTGATGTTAAAAATTGACGTATTTTTTTGTGCAAAGTAAGGCAGAAGGTGCACGTAGAGCCTTGTAAGTACTAGAAAGTTATTAAATTTTATTAAATTGCCGGTGTGATTAAGTGAAGAAGTCGTGTTCGGAGTGCAGGAAAAATGCGATCTATTTGGACGCCTACTTCAATTGACAATATTATTAATAATATTGATTTCCATTGAACAAGCTTCTTAAATCATAACTGCAGTATGCATGCGTGCATGCCAAACCATTAGTCACTTTACTCAAACGTCATCCATAGTTACGGGCAAGATAAGCCAGATATAAGCAAATGAGTAAATATAGTCTGTAGATTTGATAAAACTCCGCTATCTAAATTTCAAATGATGAGCATCGACTTATAAAATGACGAGTTTGAAAAGGCCTTACCTTACATTTTTGTACTTAATTTTTGATTTAAAGTTGAATTCTCTTCAATACTAAAGGTTTGCTGGAAGAGAATGCTTCTTGCATTAAGCACGCCCTTGTACACTTACAATGTAATTAGTGCAATAAAAAATTAAAATAATAAATAATTTTTATCCAGTACAATAAAAACGATGAAGCTACATTTGTGCAAGCTAAGTGAAATACTTAAATAAAAGTTTCAAAAGCTTAAAAAAACAGAAACTTTTTAGTGCATAACCACTTTTGTCGGTATTTGCGTTTTGCACTTGCTATCATAAATTCCCTGACGTCCATGGACTCATATTACATGCCGCCGTTTTCTAGATAAGGTGAGAACACCATAATTTTGCATACCTATCGCTAATAACTAATTGTGCAAGTTATGTAATAATGTAACTACGTCATCGGCACAAAACATAAGCAGCCTATATACGTCCCACATACGGCACAGGCCTTCTCTCAGGGAGAGTGTATGGGCTTAATCACGACGCGTGCCCACCGCGAATTGGCGATTACAAGCGCTGACGTATGTGAATAGCTCAGACACTCAGGTTTGCTCACGATGTTTTCCTTCACGGTCAGCGAGTAGTATTTCTACTATAACTTCACAAATGTACATAGAAAATAAAATCATAGGTACATGCCCGCACTGGGAACCGAGCCTGGGTCTATCGCTTCCGAGTCCAATGTTCTACCCACTAGGCTACCATCGGCATAATAGATGAGATCAAATCTAAATCCTTACCAGTGCCAATATTTCTTCCTTATCATGGCAACTTACATAATTAGCGTGCATATCCATGATATTATATCTTGATATAAAATTAGTAGCAACACCACTTGGTAACAGTGACGGAAAACAATGTGAAAACACCTTGACCTTGCCCTAGTTTAGGCCGACAATGCTCAGATATTATAATAAAAAAAACCGGCATATTGTGAGGGTTCCGTACTCGCGCTTGGCCGTTTCTTATTATTTATCATTAGAATGTATAATAAGTCCACCAATCATGCCAAGTTTGATGGCTGCATGTATTAAGTACCGTTTTTACGCAAGAGCATAAACAAAAAAAAAACCGGCCAAGTGCGAATCGGTCTCGCGCACGAAGGGCTCCGTACAACCTTTGAATATTTCAAGCGTCTACCTATTGCCGTTATTAATATCGAGCAAAAAACGGTAAAAAAAAACATGTTCCCTTACGCTTTGGGCACGGAACCCTAAAAACGGCGATAAAACACGTTTGTTGTATGGAGACCCCCCTTATTTTTTTAACTTTATTATTTGTTAGGTATTCCGCCGCAATAACACATATTCTGTGAAAAATTTAACTAGCTACCTATTCCAAAGATAGAGCCCTGTAAAGGTCGGACGGAAGGACAGACAGATCGCGAAGGCAGAGTAAAAGGGTCCCTTTTGGCACCCTTCGGGCGCGGAACCCTAAAAAACAGACTTTATCATATCTTAAACACATGTCACAGGTATTACATAACCTGAGTGATTACTTCACCTCTCTATTGCTGTTGTTGCCAATAGACGCTGTATGAATTGTCTATGATAGATGTAAAACCCTAACCTATTTGTTCCAGAACCCAAAAATCCTCATACTCGACGAAGCTACCTCAGCGCTCGACGCGTACTCCGAATTTCTAGTCGACCAAGCACTGAGAAACATCAGCAAAGACAGGACCGTCCTAACAATAGCGCACAGACTGAGCACCATTCAATCGGCAGACGAAGTGGCGGTCCTAGAGAACGGCGTGATAGTAGAAAAGGGACCATACGCTGAGCTGATGGCGAAACCCGACGGATTCTTTAAGGAGCTTATGACGCACCAAACATTCAACAAAAAAACCCCTCAACGAGATGTAACTAAGACGTAAGGGTAGTGGGCAAGGGGAAGGTAAATTATGAAGTTGTTATGTCGAAATAATAATTTTGGCTGGGCTACTAGTAGTATTCAGAGATGTGTAAGTTTTTTTTCTGGTCCAATTAAACGTTAATAAATACTCGGCAATAAATGATAATATAACACAAAGTGCACACTTGGTAGAGCAAGTACCTATTTTCGTTTTACTATGAATGTTGAGTGTTGTGCTTACAAATGCAAATGGTTCTATTTTATTATATACTTTTTGTGATATAGAGCGTACCTATTTAAGAAATAAGGACAAATATTTTTACGGTTGGCCACATGCGGCGTTGAGTTTTATTGTTATTTTGATGTGAATTTAATTATAAATTTCTTGCGTAAGTTCTACGATGCCATAGAGTTGGCAAAACGTGTTTCAAGGGACAAATTGGTACGGTGTTTTATGAATACTATGTGTTCAAACAAAGTTTGTAAACGGCGATATAATTGTTATTTATTGACACGAAAAAATGCTTAATAAATAGCATGTATGGGTTTTTATAATAGTAATATATCCATATTTCTTTAATAAATATTGTTTTCCTCGTTAGCTCATCGTTTTGTTCACGAAGTCCATTGCTCCTCCGATAGTGATACCCTGATAACAGCTAGCAGAGCGCGTATGTGTGCTAGGGTTATAATTTTTTCGTTGTAAATAAATACATAGTGGCGGACTTTGCCCCAGCGACGTTGGGGTGCGAGCCAACGACGCGGCGCGAGCGCATAAACGCTCTATCGCTGGGCGGGAAAACGCGTGCGGGAAAATGTCGCATTTAAAAGTTTTTCGCAGCAACCTTCCGCGGCGATTGCTGAGCAACTTGAGTCCTTGTGTCAAGCGCGATAGGAGGCAGATATGTGTGAACGGGCGGAGGTTGGCCACGCAAACGGCTACCGTTGCGGACAGTAAGTTCCTGACCTCCCCGTGGGGAGAAATTGAAGTCGGCAAGGAAACGCTCACGGAGCATGTGTTCAAGGACTTCGAGCTATGGCCGGATGCGCCGTCGGTGGTGAGTTAGTTTCTGTTAATATGTTCGTTAGTCTTCGATTTTCTATTGGTCTAAGGCGTTATTTCACGTACGTGTCTGGGTATGTTTTTGGTTTGTGAAATTTTTAAATATGGCCTTATTTATTAAAAAAAACAGGATTCCTTAAACATTCTAAGAGGCAGTTTAAATAGTTGGTGTTAAAGAGAAACACGTAACCACAGATTATTTAAATTGCCTCTGAGGAGTGTTTCAGAGTAGTCGTGTTCTTATAAAGATGACCGAAAGACTAGTATCAATATTTATTATTCCCTGTAGGTACATACTCAAACACACATAACAGTGCTCTAACCCTTGTTTCAGATATTGTTTAATTCAGTCGGTTCCTGCACATACTGTCGATATAATGTACTTTCCAGTGTTTCAGTGATAAAACGCGTGTACTGGGTACATCAAAGAAGTCTTAAATAAATAATTACACTCCCTTTCAGTCGTTCACTTGTTTCAAGGCAAATCGGAAATGCATGTGCACGCTTGATTAATTCAGTTAATAAACTCAGTACAAAGTGCAAAGACTAGGTACATTCGGATACCGGGAAGTATAGCTATCCGATACTGGCACGTAAGTCGCGCGCAATAGATACCCCAGTCATTCAATTCCGTAGTTCAAGAACAGTACGTGATTAGACGAGATACGGAACATTTCTATAGAACTAATACGTGACGATATAAATAGTGAGTCAAGGTTAAGGGAACGTATGCTGTTATTGGCTTGACACACCTTCTTTGAGATGCTGAAAACATTAGAGAGATTTCCATGGTCCAGCTATATTTAGCATAATGTGAATTGACAATAATTTTACGTTTGTTTTCTCCAAACGTAAATGTATTTCGTTTTTGTTGGTTTTGTCCAGAAACTTTCAGTCTTATTTATTAAAAAAAAACGATTCCCCAAAACACCCCTCAAATGCAGTTGAAAACGTCTTTCCGTTTACGCTACACTAACTGCATTTGAGGAGTTTTTTTAAGGAATCGTGTTTTTTTATGAATAACACCATTCGAGTCTACAACCATTATTACGTAAGTATTAGGTAGAAGTACTTTTGTAAAGGCTTGATGACAACGTACTAATTCCTACTTTATCATAGCATTTTGACTCTAGAAGAATTTAAAGGCAAAGAAACGAATAAATGTTGTCAGCCCTTTCCTCAAGAGCTGTGTATCCGGCCCGAAATGCAAACTACCAATATCTTATCTCCAGGCGCATTAAGTTGTTTAAATACTTAAGTTCGTCTGATCGAAGTCCAACTCAAAGGTTTCCTAAAATGTGTATCCACTCTTTGGACCGGTCTTATCAGAGAACAGTGATTACATCTAGGTACTCGTAAGATACAAAGTTTATAGTGTTCAATCGATATTAACGGCAACAGGTAGACGCTTGAAATATTCTAATGTTGTATATATAATGGTACGGAATCCTTGGTGCGCGAGTCCGACTCGCACTTGCCGGTTTTTTAAAGACGTTTGAAGAATCGTGCGAAAGAATTTAGAAATTTACGCTGGTTACAGTAACGTTTGTTTGACAAATATCACAAATAGCATTTACTGTTATTCTAACCGGGTATAAAACCGACCAAGTGCGTCACGAGCCACGCGCAGTGTAGGGTTCCGTATAAGTAGGGGATTTTTACCTAATTTTACAGAACTAGCAACTTCATCAAAGTTTTTGCAATGGAATTTGTGCGAAGTATATAAGTTTATAAGTTTGTCACCTATACTCGTTAACTTGTAAACCCTACTTTATTTTTATTCGTTTCTACAATCAACCGTTTAGCTGGGAGAGGAGGGGGGACGATTCCAACAAAAATTTGCGCTTATAACGGTTTTACTACACTCATAATATTTTTAAACGACTAATCCAACGAAACCCCACGTGGTGTAGACGAGAAAAAAATTGCATCCCTAATTTAGGTGTAGGGGAGAAACCCTAAAATTTTTTTTATCCTACCGTCATTAATATTTGTTGGCGTGAATAATATGTACCTATATCTATGCCAAATTTCAGGTTTTTAGTACTTGTCGTCTCTGTGCTAAGCCGCGGACAGACAGACAGACAGACGGTCGGACATGGCGAAACTATAAGGGTTCCTTTGTTGACTATGGAACCTTAAAAAAGGCTCGTTATTGGCCAAAGTTAAGTCTAATTAAAATTTTAAAAAACCTATTTAGAGGCTAAAAATTCCACCCATGCCGGGACTTGAACCCGGGACCTCTGGCTAGTTAGCCAGATTTTTAGCCTCTAAATAGGTTTTTAAAATTGTCCTCAGCACGGGTTAGTGCAACAAAAAGAAAATTACTAATTAAAATTGTCCATCTTACTAATATTTGCGCTGTGAGCTTCTTGTTACTGAATAAAATAAAGTGAAATGTAAAGGACAGTAGGTACAATTAATTAACACTTTATTGCACAGCAGAAATTATTCATTTTCTTTTGATATATATTTCGTGTGAATAAAGTATAATAATCATCATCATCATTATCATCATCATCAGCAAATAATAAAGTATAATAATCTACATAATAGTAAAACGTATGCAGGTTTCATATAGGTATAGTCACACAAAATCATACATAACATAGAAATAACGTAGAAATACGAAATGGAGGCAAGGCCGTTGGCAGAGTTCTCCTTTACACAAAACATTCTCGCGTTAAGATTAGTTGCCCTTTACTCGTAGCGCAGTCAATGAGCGTTTTAATCTATAAATACGTTCCGGGTCTAGTGCAGCGCAGCGACCGTCGTCATCTACTGATTAGCAAAAAACCCGACCGGCAAAAATAAAATGCACAGCGTCCAAACTTAATCACTACTTTTTGCTTTGTGTACGGGTGTGTGTCTTGTGTAAATAAACTATTTATCTATCTCCTATCTAATTATTCTAGAGCGTGCATAATTTCTGTAACTTTAGGTATGATTAATTGCCTAGACTACGTATTGAAAAGTATTGTCGATTTATTTTTTTATATTATCATCTAAAGTAGAATTTGACAGCCAGAAAATTAAGACGCGTGAAAGGGCATGCAGAAATTTTCATTCGTCTCGTCCGTACCAAAACTTTATTTTTGGCTCTACATTCACAAAGAATGTAACAAACAGCCGCACAAACATAAATTAACAAACACATCACCCCCCGTAGCTTACGCGGTCGGGGAAAAACTGGCGCATGCCAAACAATTTATATCCCACGGGTTTTATTTTATCTGATACGTACGTAGGTAATTGGACTATGCCCCGGTGGAGTTTGCTACATAATGTTGCTTGTTATTCAGAGATTTTTTGGATAAAAATATGATCGGCACGCACTCCGTAGTACAATTATGGGTTATCGTAGGCACTGACTGAAAATCAGCGTTGAGGGATCACTTCCTTAGCACAACGCTGAGTCAGCTGCCTTTTGTGGCAATGTAGATACACCAAAGGCTACATCTATGGTCCTGTTTTATTTATTCGTTTTGTCTGTTGTGTATTTAGTTTTCTTTCTGTTGTTGTGCATAATATTATGTTACTTATGTGCTTATTTTGTTTCTGTGATGTATCTTGTTGGTATAATAAATGTCTTTCTTCTTCTTCTATTGTAATAATGTCGACCTTATCGGTTATGAAAACCATGAGGGAGGCCTGTGTCCTGCAGTGGGCGTCGGGTGGCTGATGATGATGATGATGAATGTCGACCTGGGCTGGAAAATTCAGTTTGCGGTCACATTGAGACACATTGACACTAAGGACGGACACACCCACATTTTCGTTAGACGCTATTTGTAAACATGACGACACAGAAAGTTACTATAAGAAAGGCGCACTCATTTTCTGAAGACGCACTCTATCAAAGCAAACACCGAGTCAGTAGAATCTAATTCAAAGCTTTTCTAGAATGCGTTCTGCTTTCTAGTCGGCCTCGTTGGTCTATCGGTAACGCGCGCTTGGCTATCAAGATGGAGTTCGTGGGTTCTATTCTTGCTGGAGGCCGCCGTACTTGATTTGTTCAAATGGCCTCAGTCTGGGTGTATTTCCATGTTTGAGATTACCTTGTCTGATTACCACAGCACAAATACAGGGCATCTTAGTTTAGGGCCACGACAGGTTATCATCCATACTAAAAATGTGGATTGCAATTGTTAGCCTTATTTTAACAAATTCGTGTCTGTTTAAGAAACAAATACTCGCCTAAATCTAAAGGAGATAGGCAGAATCTGCATATCTAATATATAAAAAGCTCGTGTCACAGTGTTTGTTATCGAACTCCTCCGAAACGGCTTCACAGATTTTTATTAAATTTTTGGTTTATATTCGGTAGGTCTGAGAAAAGGTCGTAGGCTTAAAATAAATGTAAATATATAAATGTATTGCTGTTCGTTAGTTTCGCTAAACTCGAGAACGGCTCTACCGATTTGGCCAATTCTTTTTTTTATATTTGTAGAAGTCTAAGGAAAGTTTAAACGGCGAGAACAAAGAAAATATAGATAGATGTAAGTGATCGAAGTTCATGGGGTCATCTAGTATGTTATATAATAGTACATTACATAACTAGGGCCGTAAAATAAATCTATCTCTATCGCATATTTATGACCCTCGCCTGCGGCTCGGGCCTTAAACTTCTGCGATATCGGCCTTTCTATTTTACAGCCCGTGTTGTGTACACAATTTTATGTCGTCACTTGGCTTCAAAGTGGGTTTTCCCGGACGCGTAGCGTGCGGAAAAACCCGCTTTTTGGCCAGGTGTGGCATAAAAGCTTTTTCAAAAGTGTCAACATCTCACCTCCACTCCCCCTTCCGCCAGACATGCGGCACGAGCGGGCGCTCCTACGATTACGGGATGATGCGGATGATGATAGAGCGCTGCGCCGCCGCATTGCTCGCCGCTCTGAAGCTGAAGCCCGGGGAGAAGCTGGGCCTGATCCTGCCCAACCTGCCCGAGTTCGTGGTCCTGATACACGGCGCCATGCGGGCGGGCCTCGTGGTCACGTTCGCTAACCCCCTATACACTGCCGGTTAGTAGCTAATCTAATTAATCCTTAATCTGGTAGGTAGTAAGAATTTTTCATTGGTTTTGGACTTTTTCAAGGTGATAAGGTTCAATTTATTGTGGGACCTATTACACCATGACCTGATTAGGCTTAAATCTTCACAAAAACATTCGTATATAAGCACTACAAATTTTCAATGTTATTCCGTATTCACTTAGGTAATTACTTGCAATTATATCATAGCGAAACCGCGCCGGACACATTCGATACAACTAATCAGGAATCATATTAAACCGATACAGCCCAACATAAGTTAGCTCTTTTAACACTAGTTCTAGTTCGACTGGAGATTTCCGCACTTAGTTGGGCCATTGTACGTAGCAAGTGCTCAGGTATGTAAATACCTCGGACACTAGCGTTTCCTCGCGATTTTTTTCTTCACAGTTAGCGAGTGATTAGAAAACAAAGTCATTAGTACTAGACGGGATTCGAACCCACGATCTACCGAATAAGAAGCCGGCGTTCTACCGCTCTGCTGCTACAGCTGTTCCCATTAAACACTATTGATACTTAGGACGGTGCTCGCACTGAAACTGTAGCTAGGGAAGTAGTTGGGCCTGATCCTGCCCGTCCTGCCGGGGCTCGTGGTCCTGATACTCGGCGCCATGCGGGCGGGAGTCGTGGCCACGTTCGCTAACCCTAATATATATCTACTGCTAGGAAACTAAACTAAATTAAATTGAACAAGAGCTTTCGTGCAGCCGACAGCTGATCAGCCTTTACATTTTTGTTGTGACGTGAGCGCAAGGTACGTGATTTTATTAAAGCGAAACCAGGCCAACCAAAACTGATTGTAAAGTCGACGGCCCGCGAATAATTGAAAGTGTACACTCTGAATCAGGTATTAGGGGTTAATGTTGAGTTATGGGCAGTGTGACGCAGTGAATAATAGCGTAGTAGCGTAGGAAAAGCACTGAATTATGTGATAATAAAATAAGTCTATATTTTCATCACAGTTGTCACACGATAAGTAAACAGAAAAGTCAAAATAGCAGCGCGACTATCGGCATACATTGAGATAGGGGCATATTTGTTAAATCCTATTTCCTCTAATAAGCTTTGTAAATACAATCCTTCCTTCATCGCTTCTGCTAAACTCACATACTCTGCCTCACAGCTGGAGGTGGCTACGGTTCTTTGTTTCCGCGAACTCCATGATATGCATGCACCGCCTAAACTGAAAGTATATCCCGAGAAAGATCGTCTATCGATGGAGCACCCTCCCCAGTCTGCATCAGAATAGCCTTCAATAGACTTACCCGTCTTCTTGTATACCAATCCATAATTAGATGTACCCTTTAGGTAGCGAAGAATACGTTTCGCGGCATTCCAGTGCTCTATCTTCGGGTTCGTGGTAAACTGAGCCAATTTTATTACAGAATTGCTTATATCCGGTCTGGTGCCTACACTCAAATACATTAAGGAACCTATAAGTTCTCTATAGGGCCATCGCTTTTGCTCAACATTAGTTTTCTCTTCTCGTTGGCTTGCAGATGGATTAGATACTTCCATAGGGGTTTTACAGCTATTACAATTTTCCATTTCGAAACTTGCCAAAATATCTTTTGTGTATTTCTCTTGTGACATAACAATGACATTGTCAGTTCGCTTAATATCTATGCCCAGAAAATATTTGGCCCGACCGTAATCCTTTAACTCAAACTCTTTTCGTAACTCATTTTTAAAGCGAATGATACGATCTTCTTTTTCTGACGCCACCAGAATATCATCTACGAATACCAACACCAATAGATGTTCGTTATTTTGGATCCTTGTATAAAGACAAGGCTCATTGAGGCTCTGTTTCAGTCGGGTTCCCTACTTGAAATCGAATGCCGTAAGCACGAAAAACACATGCTCGAAAACTATATCTCGACAGTTTACAATCTCGATGCATCAAAATCTCGAAAAGCCATAAGCGCGAAGCATCGGCTGCGCGAAGCTGTAATATATCGAAAGATGATGATCTCGACAGACTATTTGATCGAATTTATTTTATAAGTTTAAGTAGGTATATTGATTCGTTTGATACGTTATTTATCGAGGCTCTTTAGGGAAAAATAATGAATCTAGATGTAACTATTTCTTATAAGTATGTAAATATAATTATTAAGGAGGGTAGTTGTAAAAAAAAGTAGTCTGTTTATAACGCTATGCAGTAAGATGTCAGTACATAGTTTCTGTTGGTGATGAACGTTTATTCAAGGTTCTAATTTTCGTAAAAATGTCTACAAATAATCTCCAAGTATCAAAATCGCAAAAAGGAAAAGACATTTTAATTCTAAATGGTTACGTAATGGCAATAAATAAACGAGTCAAGGAGAAACATTACTGGTATTGTGTGAATAAAAAACATAGCGTTATAAACAGACTACTTTTTTTTACAACTACCCTCCTTAATAATTATATTTACATCTTTATAAGAAATAGTTACATCTAGATTCATTATTTTTCCCTAAAGAGCCTCAATAAATAACGTATCAAACGAATCAATATACCTACTTAAACTTATAAAATAAATTCGATCAAATAGTCTGTCGAGATCATCATCTTTCGATATATTACAGCTTCGCGCAGCCGATGCTTCGCGCTTATGGCTTTTCGAGATTTTGATGCATCGAGATTGTAAACTGTCGAGATATAGTTTTCGAGCATGTGTTTTTCGTGCTTACGGCATTCGATTTCAAGTAGGGAACCCGTTTCAGTCCCATATCTTTTAGTTTCTTGTCTAGTTTTATGTTCCACTGCCGGCCTGCTTGCTTTAGTCCGTATAAGGATTTCTTTAACAAGCAAGTATCACCGCCTGAATCAATGCTATCCAGCATTACTTCTGCATTTTTAACCACGCGAGGGTCCTCCTCTTTACTATGAGCAAGCTTCATCAGGCATTCTTTTAATAGTCTAGGTGTCCGCATATATATTTCCTCATCAAGGTCTCCATTCAAGTAAGCTGTATTAATATCTAACTGATGTATTTCCAGGTCCAATTCCACAGCTAGAGCCATTAACATTCTTACAGAGTCTAGTCTAGCTACTGGTGCAAATGTTTTGTCATAGTCGACTCCGAAGCGCTGACTAAATCCTTGTGCTACAAGTCTAGCCTTCTTTTTTGTTGTTTTATCCACATTGAGTTTTGTGGTCAGGACATACCTACAACCAACAACATTTCTGTTTTTAGGCTTTTCTACTATCTCCCACGTGCCTTTATTTACTAAGCTTCTTACTTCTGAAAGAATTGCTTCCTCCCATTCAACCCTTTCGTCACTTTGTAGGGCATCGTCGAGAGATATGCCTGCCACCCCTGCAAAGTCGACGCAATCTGTGAACACATCATCCGATGATTCAGAACTTTGTATTTCTGATTCTTGATGTTCAGTAGGGGTCAGAGATATTTCTGGTTCTGAACGTTCGGGGGCCATGATTATATCCACTGGATGTGGATCTTCTTCTACCTCTACAACTCTATAAATTTTTCTTGGACGACCTACTTGTCCAGTACGCTCTATCCTCGGCCTACCGACTCCCCTTTTTAAAATCACTTGTGGAACTACAATATTTTCTACATGATCTGTCTCCACGTGACTGATTCTGTCTTCCGTCTCAGTCTCTACGGAAGATGTCGCAGGTTCTGGGTTTCTCAAATCAGTCTCCACAGAAGATGTAGCAGGTCCTGAGACTCTCGTATCATCTCGTATAGGCCTAGACTTATTATTATCTTTTATTAGGTCAATTTCTATAAATTTCTTTTCGACTTCATCTCTATTCTCAATCTCCATCATAGTCTTGGGTGCATTTGTAGGTACAGGATTCTTTATTCCCAGTGTCTCATGAAACTTTATATCTCTCGCCGTAGTAAATCGCCTTTCTTCGGGTATCCAGACCCGAAACCCCTTTGAAGTCCTTGGATATCCTACAAATATCCCAGATATTCCACGTGCAGCGAATTTGTCTTTATTTGGACTTTTATCTAAAATATTGACTTCAGTTCCAAACTTTCTAAGATAACCAATCTTGACAGGTTTCTCAAACCACTTCTCATAGGGTATTTCTCCGCCCAAGCTGCTAGTCGGACAGCGGTTTCTAATATAACAGGCCGTATCTACAGCCTCGGCCCAAAATACCGTTGGCAGCTCACAGTTCAATAACATGCATCTCGCCATTTCAACGAGAGTTCGGTTCATCCTCTCCGCTACTCCATTCTGCTGTGGCGTGTGGGGAACCGTTAGTCTTCTCGATATGCCCTCCTTACGTAGAAAATCATCAAACTCAGCACTACAATATTCCCCACCATTGTCTGTTTGGAAATATTTAATTCTCGATCCTGTAAGGTTTTCAACGTGACTTTTATATATTTTAAAAGCCTCCAAAGCCTTTCCCTTGGTACTAAGGAAATACACCTCACACCAACGAGTGCAATCATCAATGAAGGTGATGAAGTACTTGGCACCTGTTTTAGACTGGCACCTCATCGGGCCTACTATATCGGAATAAACTATTCTTAATTTCTCAGAACAAGGTCCTGCTGAGTCGGAGAAGGTCGATGCATGCATTTTACCCTTTGCGCAAATTTCACAGTCACGCAAGAAACGTACATCATTTTCACCCACATGTTTCCCTATTCTATTCAATAACTTAGCAACATCTTTTCCATTTAAATGCCCTAAACGTTCATGCCAACAGCGTATATCATCTACCTTATCATTTACTATAGCGTTAGCCGATTCGCACTCCTGTAGGCAGTACAGATTACCCCGGCGAAATGCTGTCAATATAACTTTACCACTACCATCGATTACAGTTGCTAAATCACGAGTGAAATTTACGTTGTGTCCCTTATCAGTAATTTTAGCTACGGAGATCAGATTGGTTCGCAAATCAGGTACGTACAGTGTATCATCGAACTCGATTGTCTGTATTGATTGTTCACCCAATGCCGATAGTCTTACTACACCCTTACCTCGGACCATAGTGCTTAAATTAGTAGCCAAATTTAGCTTTCCATCGGCATGTTCAAGGTTACCATAAAATTTTCGTATGTCGCCGCATAAATGAGAAGTACAACCGGAGTCAAGCACCCACTGATGTTTCAATGATGCAATAAGATTAGCTTCCTCTAAACCTGTAACATTTAGACAAATTAATCCCTCATCCACATTAATATTAGCATTAAAATTATAATGCGCATTTACATTATTTTGACGACAGTTCAATGCTTTATGCCCGGGGCGATTACAACGATAACATCTTATCGACTTCTCCATCAGTTGCCAGTTTTTGCGATTCTTATCTCCATTTCTCAAACTTCTCTGGTCGTGGTATGGAAACCTCTCATTTTGACGAGCATACATCACTTGGGTTCCACTATTCTCATTCCTAGACTCGTACTCTTCTAGTATCTTCACTTTTAACACCTCTGGCTTAGGGAGATCGTCTCTACTTTCTATAGCACAGCGAAAATTCTCAAAGTTTGTTGGCAAACTGTATAGTAACATAACCGATACTAAGTCTTCATGTATCATGACCTCCATACCTTCGAGTCTATCTACAATATCAAAGAAGATACCCATTCCTTCTCGTATGTCACCAGAGTCGCCCATTTTATGTAGTAGCAGTCGCTTTAATAATGTAGCCTTCTTGGCAGGTCCACGTGAAGCGAATACGGTATGCAGCTGGATCCAAACTTGATTCGAAGTGGTACAACCTCTTATATGTCGTAATTCTGATGCACTTATAGAAAGAATCACATCGGCCTTTGCCTTCGCATCTTCACTCTCCCATTTATATATAGCTACTTCATCTGCCAGAGGTTTCTGCTTCTTACCACAAACATAGTCCCATAATTCAGACTTCACCAAAAGGGCCTCCATGTGGAGTTTCCAACTCTCAAAGTTCTCCTTGTGGAGAGGCTCTATGCGTAAAGTAGACATCATGTATAGTCAGGCTCTAATTCACACGAGCTGCTTTACAAGTTTAAATTCCAAAGACTTGAAAATATTATTCTACGCTACATTCCTGGGCCCATAACCTTTGTTGAGTTATGGGCAGTGTGACGCAGTGAATAATAGCGTAGTAGCGTAGGAAAAGCACTGAATTATGTGATAATAAAATAAGTCTATATTTTCATCACAGTTGTCACACGATAAGTAAACAGAAAAGTCAAAGTAACATTAGACGCAAATAAAACTTACGGCCAGTAACTTGTAATGTGCCAGACCTCCAACAGTTAAAGTATGAAATTGCCGTTTTATTGCAATAGGTTCTTTGAATTGACATAGAATCTTCATGGTTTGAGGTTTTCGAATGAAACTTTTTTCAAATGGTTTCTATGATGTTCTTTTTTTAAAAAATGTGAAACATTTCAATATCGACTTTCAATTGTTTTTGTTATTCAATTTAGACAACAAAGATGGATACTGCGAAAATTCGAGTGATTATGAGGCACCCATTTTTCGTATTTTTTTATTTTATTGATTTGACGCAAGTGAGTCAATATTGTGGGTAAGGTAACGATAAACTATGCCGCTAATTCCTGGGTAGTTTGACGAGGGTCGGCTTCCACTATCTCTCTTAATTCATCGTTATTCACCTGTGTGGGCGGTCTTCCTCGTGGCTCGTTCTTTAAGTCGAAATTTCCATCACGAAAGCGTTTAAACCAAAATCGCACGGTGCGTTCATTAGTAGACCCCTCTCCAAACGCAGCATTGATATTGCGGGCTGTTTCTGCCGCGTTAGTTCCGCGTCGGAACACGTATTCAAAAATCACTCGAATTTTCGCAGTATCCATCTTTCTTGTCTAAATTGAATAACAAAAACAATTGAAAGTCGATATTGAAATGTTTCACATTTTTTAAAAAAAGAACATCATAGAAACCATTTCAAAAAAGTTTCATTCGAAAATCTCAAACCATGAAGATTCTATGTCAATTCAAAGAACCTATTACAATAAAGCGGCAATTTCATACTTTAACCCCTATTATTTTGCGGACTACTATGCAACATAAATGTAAAGGCTGTCTAATTCTTGTCTGTATATGGCCATTCAGTAGCTAATTTAACCTATGTTCGATAAGAAACCACGTATTTTTTTAGTAACGATACAACAACAATGAATAACGTGATCACTTTTCCTTGGCACTGTCCATATTGATGTTACGTATAAGATCATGCTAAGCGAGCCGTTATCGTTGGAACCAGGCTCATCCAACCCATAGGACTTGGGCTTAAATTGTATATTCATATTAATATTCATTTATTCAGTTTAGGTAACAACATCGTCAAAATAGTAATACAACATCTTATCAATAATACAAGATCTAAGCAGATGCTTAGTTTAAATAACTTAACAATAGCTTAATAATAAAATTAGTCTCATAACAAATAAATTTAAATAAATCAAAAATTAAAATATTAATAATCACAGAACCACATATTTTTTCGCTAGACAACTGTTCAATATAAGTATGACTATTTTTATGACTAAAAATTTTAGTTTATTAGGTTTCATAAAAAAATTGGCTGCGAGAGAAAGGCTAGGTCCAGTTCAAAGCAGTAATCCAGTTTATTGTTATGACTAGTAAAAGTAATGCTTGCGGCCAGATAACGCCAACCTATTGCACTTAGGTACCTAATTGCTTTAACCTTCGCATAGCAAGTTGCAGTATTTATCTACGGTTCAGCGAGTCTATGTATCAGTGGCAATGCGCTTACCTACCTAAAGAGCTCGCATTAGTCGAAATACGAGCGTCAGCATTTATCAGTACAGCATTAAGCATTACTCTAGAGAATTTTACCTCGACAGGGTGCAGATTAGGGTGGGGCGGAGAGGGTGTAAATTACCAGGAGACGGGCAGCAGCGTCTTCCTGAGATTCCAACCGCATACTGCGATCGCCCACCCGCCTGCCAAGCGTGGCGATTATGGCAAAACCCCTCATGGTTATGAAAACCATGAGGGAGGCCTATGTCCTGCAGTGGACGTCAAAGGGCTGATGATGAGGGTGCAGGGTTCTTTCAGCGAAAGTTGGGATGCGATTGTCGGACATGAAAAAGAGTTCAGTTAACAGGGATTCCGAACTCGCTGTACCTGCTTGGTGTATAAGAAGTTTGATCGGACTAGAATCGTGAATAAATCCTCTTCACTAGGTTTTTCAGAAATTTATTTTACGCTCACAACTTAGATGTATGTATCTTCTATCGCCTAGAAATTATATCATGCTATTCATAATAATTTAGCAATCAGAACGTGGCGGTATCTGTTATAAACAAACGCTTATTCACTTCAGACAATTATCGCAATCAAGGACGGCCTGTCTGAGAGGAAAACTGTCGTTAAATACACGGCTGTGTGTTCTTACGCCTCTCCACGGAAACAAACTTAATATGACATAGTTACATTGTCATTGTATGTATGTAACTATGCATACATTGTATGACTTGTCATCTGACAGGCCTCGCACCAGCAGGTTGTACCTAACAACATAACAACTGCATAAGCGAGGTTTTGTCATACACAAGCACCCTATATACGTCCCACTGTAGGGCTCAGGCCCTCTCTCAGGTTTTGTCAAAGGAGAAAAGTTTTTCTACGTGGATGGCTTTGAATGAAGGATCAGAGTAGCTACTTAGTATTTACTCGTAGTAGGTACTGACAGTTGGCAATCTAACAGGTGCAGTGTCTACCTCGGTGAAAAACCAAGCGACCTCCATTGATGCGAAACGGGCAAAAAAGTGCTTTCGGGACCTCGTTGGGATCAGCTAGGTAGCAACATACTCCTATCAGTACGTCAGGTTTATTGTACCTGCAACGTGTGAGTTCTGATGATCTCTGATAAGTATTACATTCTACCAATCTACTTCCACATATGTTACTGGAATTCGAACTCGTTTCCGTTCGTAGGAGAGCGGCCGGACCGGATTTGGCACGCTGGTAAAGCCAGTTGCTGATTTGCAATCACATTCGATTTTTGGAACAAATTATCTCATGTGACTATGAATTATTTTAATGTAATATATCTAATCATAAACCTAATTGGTTATTGGACAGTTTCGCAGAAATATATTATAAGTAACTTTCTAGAAAAAAACTTTTTTTATGTTTAACTAGCTGTTGCCCGTGACTTCGTTTGCGTAGTAATTTTGATGTGTATTTTTCTGGGATAAAAAATTGCCTATGTGGTAATCAACACTATAATCTATCTCTGTGCAAAATTTCATCCGGATCCGTTCTGCCGTTTTTGCGTGAAAGAGTGACAAACATCCATCCATACATACAAATTTTCGCGTTTATAATATCAGTAAGGATATATTATTATGTTTAATTATTAATATTGTTTTGTTCCATGTTTTTGTTTAGACGTTTTGAATATTATAATAATAAGCATGATGACAAATTTTGAAAAACTATCCTATAATGTTCCAAAACGGAGATTATATCATACAACCAATTTCATATTTTTGTTCACAGTTAAGGTTTAGTAGTAAAAGAATACATTATAGTTTTTAGATTTAAAATTCCCACCGAAACGGTCGCCAGCCAGTGTCATGCCGTTGCTAGTGACGTCACAGTTAAATAGTTAACACAGCAAAACTAGTGGTTTCGTATACCTATGTATGCGTAGGTAATTATTAAAGAATTTGATAATTTGCGCTTATGAATATGAATTCGAAAGTGTACAGGTGATGTGAAGTGTGAGAACACATCAATACAACCCCTAAATAAGTTATTTTTTTAAATACGTAATAATATTAAAAAAATACGAGACAATTGGCTCAAACTTGCAAGGCGACATAAAACAGGGATGTTGCCTAGTACTCAACTTTATTTTTGCGACGATCATTTCGACGTGTATTTAGTTTACGTTGTAATTTCTCAAATTGTATGTCTTGTTTGAGATCTAAATTTAATATAGAAATATAGAGCGGTAGTAGCGTAGTGGTAGAACGCCGGCTTCTCATTCGGGAGGTCGTGGGTTCGAAGCCATGTTCGAGCATGTAACAATGACTTTGTTTTCTAAGTTACGTATATTTGTGAAGTTATCGTAGCAATACCACTCGCTGACGTAGAAGGCAAACATCGTGAGGAAACCTGAGTGTCTGAGGTGCTTTCACACCTCAGCGCTGGAAATCGCTAATCCGCGGTGGGCACGCGTGGTAATTAAGCCCATACTATCTCTCTGAGAGGCCTGTGCCCTGCAGTGGGACGTATTAGAGACTACATTTTATTATTATTATAATATTTCAAAAGTGCATTTCAAAGACATAACCTCTAATATTAACATGCTGTTAGATTTGGTTTGTTTTATTACTCAAATTATTTCGATTTTATGATGATTATACTATTACAGTTATGAAATATGTCGTATTATTAATATACACACATGGAAGTTTTTGCATTTCTAAATTCTACTGAACAAAAGTCTTTATACTTGATGATACAAATTCTCCCTGCATCACACATTGATTTGAGGCAAATTAGCACTGGTTGCCTTATTAAACCCTTGTTCCATGATCCGTGTTATTTCGCTCAGGATTTAAGATAAATTACAAACAGGAAAGACTAATTAAAGATTCAATCGTAAATAAAACCACAGAGAACCGGCCGTTTGTTTACTAATTTAATGTAATAAAAATCTATAAATGCAGTTTAAATCGTTTTTTAAAATTAAAATAATGTCTTCTTTCAGTAAAATGTTCCATCTACAATATTCAAGGTACTTTCCCTCCATGTGGCATAGCCGTGGGAAGCCCTGTACATATACTATAGGGGATGGTTATTTCATGACTTAATAATAAATTAAAAAAAAAACTAGATCTAGATAATTACATATCTACGGCAAAGATAAAAAAAGTTGAAAACCAACTTACTGGACCAACTTATACTTTCAGTTGAGGGTATGTAATACTTTCAGTTGAGGGAGGCGCCATTAGTCATAATTTCAAACAAGCTTGCTTTTTATAGTGTGGTACACAGTTTGTACTACGTAGTTTGTTAGCCACTTTCTGGGTTTGTGTCCCACTGCTGGGCAAAGGCCTCCCCTATGATCTTCCACAACTCTCTGTCTTGAGACATCTCCCATCCGGGAAAAAAGATAAGATAAGATTCTTATCGAAGATAAGAATATTCTTTATTGCACACAAAAAGCGAGACATAAAAGATATAAGCATTTACTCCGTTCTCCCAGAATTACCAAGGTTGCCCTACCCCAAATTTAAATTTTCATGAGATCCTGGTATACTTACCCTTCCATATGCCAACTAATTTACAAGTTCATTCTTGCTCCCCAGACGAGGTGAAGCGGCAGTTCTGCGACTGCAACGTGAAGGCTATCGCCACCATTGAGATGTTTATGCCCATAGCTCAGGAGGTGGGCAAGGCCTTGGAAGGCTACAAGGGCACCATCTGGGTCGGCGGCGAGGACGACAAGGCCTTAGGTAGGTGCAATGCTACCGTGTTTACTTTGTCACACACTGCTGATCTTTATAACGTTGTTAACGAGGAGTTCATTGATGTTGAGAATCATGCGGCCCTGGGACACATGGTAAGTTTTACTTTTTTTTAGAGTAGGTACATCCCAGATTCTATGGTCATCGTGTCCCATTCCTCTCTTCGGACTTCCGCACCAGTTCGGGTGTGCTATCGCGCCCTCAGAATTTTGAATATTTACCTATAGAATCTTTATTGCCTATTAGTTACATAATATTAATAACCTACATTATCAAATGGAATCCGTAGACCCCCGAATGGACCCCCCACCCTTTTCAGAGTTTTCGGTTTCGCCCCAGGCCCCCGGAGGACTTAATTCGCGACTCTCCTCAACTACATCATGAGTTAATACTTAGTAGTATTGTTTTTGATACATAAAATAAATGGTAGTTAATTTATTACGCAAATTTTGTAACCCTGCAATTAAAGAAAAACAAAAAAACGTAAATAAATCTCACGCCACCACCGAAAATATTTCGACGGCGCACCGCCGCTAGATTTTTATGTCTGGAAATTTTCGGAATGTCCCGCATATTTTTAATTCTCTTTAAAAGTGGAACTTGCGCCTTCCAACCGACATTGCTCTCTTGCCTCCAAACCTGATTAGAATTCGTTATCTTTAAAACCTAATTAGCCATTGCTACTGTCTAACCTCTTGAAGCAGTGGAAGATAAAACGGTACAAAACGGTAGAAAAAATCCCGACTAAACTGTAGAATCATCATCATCATCATCATCATCATCATCAGCCATTTAACGCCTACTGCAGGGCATAGGCCTCCCTCATGGTTTTCCTAACCATGAGGGGTTTTGCCATAATCGCCACGCTTGGCAGGCGGGTTGGCGATTGATTTCCTTAGTCGCTTTCTACGACATCCACGGAAGGAAATGGAGTGACACTATTCTTAATCCGGCGCCACACGGCTGTAGAATAAATCTTTAAAAAAAATCTTAGTATACATACATTTAAATTAGGAATGCAATTTTTTTCTCGCCTTTACCATAGTGTCGGTATCGTTGAAGTGGTCGGTTGAAAATATTGTAAGTGTAGGAAAACCATTTTTCGATTTAGGGATCCTTTTGCGAAACATTAAGCTTTAAAGCACAAATTTTTGTTACGGTTGAGTCCCGCCCCCTCTTCCGGCTAAACGGTATTTTTTTTTAATTAGGACAGTTTGACACTTCCAGTCACGCCTGATGGTAAACGAAGATCCTGGTCTAAGATGTTAGTGTTCCTGTTAAATGCCGGTTTACCCTAGTTTTAAAGACCCAGGTTATATGTCTGAAAAAATGTTTAAAAAATTGAGGCAGTATTACATATAAGGAAACTTATAAGAATACTATCACGGCTAAGCAAGCTTTACAGGGTAACGAGTAGTAGGCAACCAACTAATAAGAGGAAAACTTCGAACAAATTCCATTGAAAATTACTTTGATGAAGTTGTTAGTTCTGCCCCTCCTTCTACGGAACCCTAAACTGCGCGTGGCCCGACAGGCACTTTGCCGGTTTTTCTGAAAACATAACAATTTAAACCAGCCTTTACTTCCAGGTGTATTCGGTCTAAAACCCCTTCTCATGGCGGACCATCAGACTGACCTACCTAACGTCAGTTGCGATGAGGTCTGCCTCATCCCGTACTCCAGCGGAACTACTGGTATGCCGAAGGGAGTCATGCTGACTCACCGGAACTTGGTCGCAAACCTGAAGCAGATCCAACTGCCGAAGATGATGAAGTATGACGGGGAGAAAGGTAAGTGGCACGGTACAATCACACGCGCTAAGTATCCGTCCATTTTTCATGTAAGGTGCAAGTTTCCCTAAAATGTAATAAATAAAATACTACCGTTATTTGCTGGTCTTTTGTTCCTCGCATCGACTTAGAAAATATCCACCTACTCATCTCAAACTATCCATATCTAGTATTTATTTAATCCAATGCATTTTGAAAATAAGCCATACTATGAAAATATATCATGACTATACACTGTATTGTACAAAAGATTTGTAAGGATATTTCAATGGTTAAATACTACGGGTGACTTCGAATTCGTTTGACGTTTTTGTCACGGGTCATTCTGACCATGATTTAGAAACATATCACATTGACTTTGTAATTCAAAAAGCCATTTGGTTGTTTTGTTTCCAGGTCGTGGCGATGTGGTGTTGACCGTACCACCATTCTTCCACATCTATGGCTTTAACGGTATCCTCAACTACAATCTAATTTTGGGCTACCATCTTGTGACAATGCCTAAGTGAGTAGCGTTTATGCACTTTACGTTGGTCCGTAGGATTGTTTTACGTGATATATACTCGTAATCAGCCCCAAAGAATGCATTCATGCTGGCGATCTTGAAGCGGCGAAGAAATAAAAATACCTGATTAAGATAGTGGCTTATTGTTTTCTCGCACTTTTTCAGTGCCTAAATAATCTAGGGCCTGGGGCCTAATTGTCTATCTTTTGAATCTATCGCGATCCCTTTCAATTTGACGTTTGAAAGGTGCTGACGAAATTCAGAAGGCATTTATTTGACACGACCTGTCATTGAAAGTGATAGGGACAGGTTAAATGTAGTCTGAAGTTCGTCAGCACCCTTTCAATTTGACGTTTGAAAGGGATCGCGATAGATTCAAAAGATAGACAATTGGGCCCCTGGTCCCAAACTAGGATACTTACCATGTGCTGTAGTAACCAAATGTAAAAACTGAATCCGAATATTACGAAGCTAAAAAATAGACTTCAGTTGTACAAGTACGGAAACTCCATGCGGAAACCAAACTCGATTTCTTTGTTATAATATTTTGTTTCTCCATGCCAGGTTTACACCGGACGATTACCTCAAATGCCTGGTCGAATACAAGCCCACGACTCTCTTCGTGGTGCCGTCTCTGTTGGCCTTCTTGGCGACCCATCCGCTGGTGAAGAAGGAACACTTGGAGTCAGTCGAGACAATCATGGTTGGCGCCGCCCCAACCACGGACAGTATGCTGGAGAAATTCCTGCTCAAAGTCGAGAAGACTAAGGACGAGATTCGGTTGCTGCAAGGTATGTGGCTTTAATTTACCTACATAGTTTGTTTTTTGTCCGTGTTCTAACATTTCTACATACCGATAGTAAAAATTCATTGCTCAGTCCTAGATACTGTAGTCCTTGACGGCATATAAAATTAAATCAAACGGCCGTATTTATAAAAACGTATGATTTCTCTAAAGCGCTCCTTAGCGGCAGTTTATTTAATCTGTGGTTACGTCATTTCCGTGTAAAATCTCCATCATAGACTATTTTAATCGGCGTTTATCGATTGTTTTAAGGAATTATTTTTTCTATCGAGTGTTTTAAGGAGTCTTCTTTTTATAACTGTGACGTTACAATTTAAACTAGGTTCCATTCCAAAATCTAGACCATGTTGGAGAAAAAATTGTCAAAAAATCTCCAATATGACCACATTTCTGAATATCGCGGTAAGTTCAAGTGGCTCCCCATCCGCTGAATACTCAAGTCCTTTCCCTTCCGTACTCGGTGCTGTTAAATCCATCCACCCCCGATATCTCAAGGAGCGCTGTCTTTACCTTATCTTATTTGTGTTTACTCTTAAATTCCCCAGCGTGAGCTGACGTTAAGCCCTTTTGTTTTCAGGCTACGGCATGACAGAGAGCTCCCCCGTAACATTAATGACCCCATACAAGTATCCTTACAACAAGGTGGGTTCGGTGGGCCAATTGGTGCCCAGTACCCAGGCCAGGGTCATCTCCCTAACTACCGGCGAGATGTTGGGCCCACACAAATCCGGCGAGCTGCTGCTGAGAGGACCGCAGGTTCGTGGGAATTTACCTTTTGTGACCTTGAGAATACAGCGGAAAGTTATAGGACTCCGCGGGCTAGCTCATTTCAACTATGTTTGATCTATGTGCAGATAGGTTCAGAACTGATAGTTCGTCGGCTCGATGAGTTAGCTGGTATGACAGCAGGTCAGGATCGCGTTTCATAAAACTACAATTTATAAGATAAGATAAGAATAATCATTCTTTATTCTACCAGGAAAAACACAACATTTATAAAGATACAGTACAAATTACTTTGCGTAGCCGAGTCTTGTACTTTTTAATCTGTGGCTTAATCGGCTTTGCAATGTACATCAAATTGTAGTTAATCATGAATTGCATTTCTATGAAATGATTTCTTGGGCTTGGACCGCAGGTTCGTGAGGATTTACTATTTGTGACCTTGAGAATTGAGTTGAAAGTTGAGCGGGTCCGACGGGTCAATGTCGACCATGTTTGATTTTTAAGTGACTAGGAATAGAGCTGAGAGTTAGTCTGCCTGAGGCGTTAGCAGTTGGTATGGCAGCGGCAGGTCAGTCACGTCATGCGTCATGACCATAATAACTTTCTTTGGCGCAGCACAAACATTGAACGTAAAATTTATTAAATACCAGCACCTATTATAGTCTCACGAATGGAATCTCACGTACTTAACCTCACACCAGAAAATGCTTAGCTTTTCAAACAAAATATTTGAAAAATACAAATTGCAAACTAAACTTTTCTTAGCTTTTCGAACAAAATATTTGAAAAATAAAAATTGCAAACTAAACTCTAAGTACCAAAATTATAGTTAATTTGCTATGCAACTGGTACTTCTCACATAGTCTTTATTTTTGATGAAAAAAAAAATATCTTCGTTAATTCAGATTTGGGCGGTTACCTGGAAAAATAAATAACGGCCGCTTGGTTGTACTCTTTGATTTATCATACACATAATCAAAGGTTGTACTATGTTTGATCGACGATGAGTTGTCAGTAGTGTAAATGGTGGGGGACTTTACTTTATTTCAAGTGCAAATAGTGCAATGAGATATTTCCCGATGTATTTCATTGGCCCACCGTATTTCGTATTCTTACCTACCTAACCTACACCAAACGTCCTCAGGTGATGAAAGGTTATTGGAAGAACGAGAAGGCGACGAAAGAGACGATGGACAGCGAGGGCTGGCTACACACCGGCGACGTGGCGTACTACGACGAGGAGCACTACTTCTACATCGTCGACCGCACCAAGGAACTCATCAAATGCAAAGGAAACCAGGTACTTAATTTTATCTATACGGAGCGATTTTGAAAACGTTTTGAGGGCATATTTGTTTAGTTATTATAAAGAGTATTATTACGTAGTAAACAAACAGTAATTGTATAACATATTTGTAAATATTCGTGATTTGGTTCAAAACGTGAATCCAAATGCAAAGTGATAGGAAGTATGGTAACGTGGAAAAATGTTTTCCATTATGTTAAATGTTTAAGTTTCTGTCGTTCGACATGCTCGACAAGTGAAAGAAGAATCGAGTTGGCCGGCGCCGACCATAAGGCGCTCGATCCATAGTTTTTTTCTATTTTTATTACTTTTCATCCTGATTAAGTTTGTTTACGCTTATGTGAAGTAATCTGGGGTACCTAACAAAAATAATTTTTTGGCACGTCACATTTTTCAAAACTAGGGCCATATGTTTCTAGCTGATAGCTGGTACTCACGCCAGTCAAGGAGTTGGGTTTATCCAATCCAATCAGTCGGTCACTCAATGCTGAGGATCGTGTTCGCTATGACGAGGATGGGTTTAGTGGTCTCTATCTGGACCTGTCGTTCGCTGTGGGGACCGCCTGGTGAATCCTGTTAGGTTTACGGTAGTCAGTTAATCCGAGATTCTCGCACTTACCCCTACAATTCGTGGTTGACTGTGACAATCCGATGTACCTACATTGCAAAGTTGATTAACCCACACATCAACAAGTACACGCTGCTGCGCAATGTACCTCGAATTATCATAATAAAGTTTTATGAAACTCGACCCTGGTACGACCTACGCTAACAATCTTCCCGTAGTGTTTTTTGTGTAGTTTTGGCCAACTGACAGCTGTTAACAGTGGATTAACAGATTGTGTGTGTACGGGAAAATGGGGTTAGCCCGGTTAGCCTCATAGTTCTATGGACTGTAGCAAATAACAGTTATTATCATTGCTACTAAAAATTCACAAATATCCGTAAACAAAGTCATGGGTACCTGCTAGAGTTGCCAGATTTTCTTATTGATACCGTAAGAGACAAATGCTCATTTTGGCAATAAAACGGAATTTTAATTTTTTCCTCGGGACAAAAGAAAAACATGTATTTTACGTTGCTTTTATCGCTAGTTAATTAATAGTTATATTTTAAAGACGATCGTGTAATTTTTAACATATCTTTGTTTGATTAGAAAAATATTTAAAATTCAATGCAGCTATAGTCTTCCAACGATGTCTGGGGCGGCCGGCCAACCGGTCTTTGGCCACTTGGTAGCCCCAGGTATACCCTCTTCACTGCCGATCCTCTCCCATCCTTTCTAAGTGACCGAACCAACGGATTCGGTAATTTCCTTTCGGAGAAACGAAATTCCACCGAATCCATTGACAACGTAGAAACGAAATCGAAGTGTTGGAGAGTTGAAAAGAAGGGTTAGTGGTATGAAAAAACAAATTTCGCAGGGTCCGAATAGTTTGCTAGGTTTTTGGCGTGCTAGCACTGTGAGCTGGAGGCGCGAGTTCGTATGCAGCTTCGCTCAAAACTTTTCCTTTCTTTATGTAAATTCATAAGGAAAAAAATATCAAACCTAACCTAATGCAACGTCCTACGCATCAGTAAAAAGATTAGTGCTACCTAATGCTGCGCTTGTCGCTAAGTCAGTCAAGTAATAGTTCTTAGGTATGTCGTATGCGGGTAGAACTTTTGTAATGTTGTACCTATTATCTGATGGCATTGACCATGACCAGACATTCCCGCGACCTTCAGGTACACCGTTGGTCATTCGCCAAAGTATCAATCAATCGCTGACTACCTACGTAACATATTTCCGGGTGCCGTCAATTTGGCTATAACTCAAATATTATGTCTCTACCTGCCTACATCCACTTGTACTCGTACTTACACATTAATAGCGTTAAATTGTGTGACGCCTTCTTGTCCCCAGGTGTCACCAACGGAAATAGAGTCCATCATAATGGAAATGCCAGAAGTAGCTGACGTTGCGGTGGTCGGCATGCCCGATTCTTTAGCCGGAGAGGTTCCTAAGGCGTTTGTGGTGCTGAAACCGAACTACAAACTCACTGAGAAAGATGTCTACGACTTGGTAGCAAAGAAATTAACTAAATACAAGCACCTTGAAGGCGGAGTCGCGTTCTTAGACGCTATACCGAGAAATGTGGCAGGGAAGATTATGAGAAATGAGCTCAAAGTTTTTGGAAAGAAGAAGCATTAGATTCTGATGAAATAGGGATTGGTTAAGTCCTTGCGGAATGTAGATAAATGGTGCTGACTCCATGGGAAAAGGATTGCTTATGCTGTGATTTACTGCGTTGTCTATGATAAGACCTGTTTATGAAAAGCCTAAAGGTAATATGTACTTGTAAGAGCTGTTATTTTTGCCACAAAAGTCTTTATAAAGCATTGAGGTATTATTGTTTTCATAGAGCTGAACTAAATAGTTCATAATTTTGAATAACTTTTAGGGTAAGATTCAGTGAGATTACAACCTCATTCTGTTGGAAGTGTTTGGTTTGAATCTAATCTGCTATGTAAGATTTTGTAAATAGTAGGTAGCTGTTTTGTTATGGTTCAAGAGTTGTATTTTTAGATTGCTCAAAGTGAGAATAGCATAAAAATTAGAAAATAAGTTTTTATGAATTTACAAAATAAAAATATTGTGTAATTTTAAGATTCATTGTTTTATTTTCCCATACACGTATTATAAATTAATCTAGTAATCTTACAAAAGAAATTGCTGACTGTGAAACTGAAATATTTTCTTGCAAAAAGTAAAAATTCCAGAATTTTCTCTTGGACTGTTGTTTGATTTTTATTAAATCAGTCTCAAATCATAACGTATCTTTAACCTTAGATCTGTAGACCTAAGTATCTATGAAATGCAGGCCACATACTTGTAACCTTATGTTTCTCATCTTAAATCTTGTAGAAAGCAATAACTGATTCCTCAGTCATTCCAAATGTTTTAAGATGCCTTGTCTAAAGCAGCTTCCGCTTCAGGTATGTCAGGTTTAGTCTCCTCAGGTTTATCATCGGTTTCCATGGTAACAGAATCCTTTGCATCCTCAATGGGTTTTTCAGGAGACTTGCACGGCTCCGCTGGAGGTTGTGGTAATTCAGATTTCACATCAGTGATGGAGTAGTTTTCTTCTTCAATTGACATCTGAGGTTCCTTTTGGATTTCTGTGATTTCTGCAGGTGGTTTAGGCTCTTCGATTTCTATCTTTGCTTCTTCCTGTAGTTTCTGAACCTCAATAGCTTTCTCAGGTATGACATCAGAAACATTGACCAATTCAGTCTTTGGTTGATTGTCAGGTGTTGGCGAGTTACTGTTTCCATCAGCATTGTCACTGGAGGATGAGATCTCGTCACTTGACGTTGATTCTTCAGAAATGAGTTTGGCATCGTTACATTCCTCTTTGTTTGAGTCTGAGCTGCTGTCATCAAGTGTCTGGGGTTGCTGCACCTCTGGTAAAGGTTCTTTGACTTCTGGGAAGGGTTCTTTGACCTCTGGGACTATGACTTCTTGTGCAATATTCTCCGTAATATGCTCAACTGGTTTCTCCTCACTGGTAGACTCAAGAGAGGCTTGTTTGATTAACTTCTGCTCAGTCATCTCTGCATCATCAACTGTGATCTCAGGGATAACTAGAGCAGTGTTTACAATCGGGTCAACTGGAGTTTCAGTATCCATATTAGGAGTTTCAATTGATTCTGATGTGCTTGGTATTTCTACAGGCTTTGCAATTTCTTCTTCAAGCATTGGTTTGTTTTCTATTGTGATTTCCTCTGCAGGTTTTTCTTCAGGAGTAGATTCTTCAGTTACATTGGGTTCAGGCGGTGTAACTGTCTCATACTGAGTAGTGGGTTTTTCCTGGGTGTCGTCCATGGGTGTATCTTGTTTCTCATGTAACTTCACCTCAATGTCATCAACAGAAATATGTGCATCTGATGAGCTAGGTTGTGGTTCCCTGCTCTGTTGGAGCTCAGCATTCTCTTTCCAAGACATGTCTTCCATTTCCACGTCTACATTGCACTCGGAGTTATTGTCAGAGCCGTTTACCAATGGTTCCAAAGGATCGCCATTTTCAAGCTCGGCTTGTCTCTGCGGGCCCGGCTCTCTGGTGCTCACTACCAGAATGTTTTTCTCCACGGCACGCATGAACTTGTCTATGCGGTTGTATTGTTTACGAGGATACGTGAGAAGCTCGCATATTCGTTGTACAGTGAATGGCGCTGCCGTGAAGGAATCTAAGCGTTCCAGTAGGCTGTTTTTCATTATGTCGTAGTTAAATGGATCCACGTTGGGGTAGGGCGGTATGTCGAGCCCAGGTGTGGTCTCGTAGAAGTCTGTGATCACATTTAGCAGCTTCTCTTTGAATAAACTCTTTACAATAGACCATTGGTATACTGGGTCACCGGTGCGTGCAACAAATGCCAGATAATCGTTGAGTTCTTGAGGGATAGACTTCGGCTTACGTTTAGTGAATTCCTCTAGAAAGTGTAGAATCTCTTCAGCATTTTCCATTTCAACAAAATTGCGGCAAACAAAGAAAATTGATTCAAATTAGCTTCAACCAACACCAATATATTCACGAGAAACATAGAGGAGCACAGAACAGAAAGAAATAAGGAAAGAGCGAATGAATGAAAAGAGTGAGTGAAATTTATCTACATCACAGATTAGAATAAAAACCGGTGATACATATCAGTAGCTCATGGTCAATATCCATACCCCACAGTCTGATCGTGTAAACTGTAAAGGTAAGTCGCCCGTTTGATCTGTCAGATTGTGTCTCAGATCAGATTAATGAATAATCTGAGGTCAGTGTCAGCTGTCAAGTGAATTGGCAAAAGTTTTGACGTTTGTTTCCGCATGAAAAAAAAATTCTAATCTTAAAAATTGTCTTGTAGACCGAAATCAATTAACTAAAATGAATTCGTTACTCCGAAGAAACTTATTGTTTGTTTGCAACAATACACTGAAGTTATCATGCCGCACTTTCGCGGATGTTGGTGGGATAAAAGAGAAAATTGATAGAATTGTAAAAGACAACAAAGTTGTGGTTTTCATGAAAGGAGTTCCCGATGCGCCGCGGTGTGGCTTCAGCAATGCTGTAGTGCAGATTATGAGGATGCACGCTGTGGAATACGATAGTCATGATGTTCTTTCCGATGAGACGCTCAGACAAGGTTAGATTTCGTCAGCCGTGCTATCACTACGAAAACCTTACACACATAGCCTCCAAACCTTAATTATTTTTTCACGATCATTTATTATGTGATTGTGACTTTCTCCAGTAAAATTTTTACATAACCTAACCTCTTTGTAGTAACAGTACCACTGGCTAACTGAGAAGTAAAACATCATGAGGAAACCTGCAGCCTAGTTGCTGCACCCGCACATACTGACATTGTCTTTCATGTAGATTAAACTAACTCAGCTGAGAGGATGCTATGTGTTGGGCACTGCAACATCTAAGCGATCACTTCACCTATCTAGTGTAGGTAGGAGTACTGGACTATGTATCAGCCGACTTGTTAATTGATTGAGCATATGACTCATAATGAAAACAATCACAGCATCAGATATTGTTCTGGTGGTGTGCACAGGTTAAAAGTATGGGCATTGCAACTATGGTCCTTTAATTTCATCAGGAATCAAAGACTACTCAAACTGGCCGACAATTCCTCAAGTGTTCATCAATGGGGAGTTTGTGGGTGGCTGTGATATAATGCTGCAAATGCATCAGACCGGAGAGCTCATAGAGGAGTTGAAGAAGGTGGGAATTAAAAGTGCATTGCTCACCGCTGAAGAGTCTAAGAAACAAGAGAAGTAAGGCTTCTTAGTAGTCTTCCTACTGTGTGTTAAAAGTCAAGAGTGAAAGGTACGTTGAAAGTTAATAGCCAATATTCAGAGATTTCATCTGTTGGATTTGTGCTTCAAATTTGCTTTAAGAGCATTAATATCAAATGTTAATAATGTTAGACTTGAGAAAAGCAGGTAAACCTTGTAATAATTATTTACAATGGATATTTAATAAGTGAGACTCTCTAGGCATTTTGAGCATACATTGTTGCCATAGAATCTCTGAATATTTGATTTAATCATTTACAAATTGCAAAGTTTTGTGATGGAAACAAAATCATCACATTCACTGAATGTGTAGAATCATGATTTTGGACGTTGACTGTACATTTACGTATCTAAAATTATGTGTGAAAGCAAAAGAACAATTTATTTGTTGATAAAGTTTGTGAAATCTCTAAAACAAGTTTAAAAAGCACAAAACCAAAAATGAGTTATTATTTTCAATGTAGTAATAATTTATGATTTTTAGTGTGCTATGTTGTAACTTAATAATAATGAAATGTTAGTGTTGTACCTGAGCCAATTTGATTTCACTAATGCAATTATATTTACTAACAACTGAGTATAGCACCTTTATTCAAAGTCTTCAATCTGCAAGTTCAAATAGCAATTTTATTTTTTATTATCTATGAAGGTTGGGTAAGGAAATGAAATGAATTGTATAGTTTTAGAGCTCTTTATTAACTTAGCTGTACATTCGAGTTAGTATATTTTGGGCATATAATTCATTCTTAGCCTACATACCACTGTCTCCACATTACACAATTGGTTGGATTACATTGCAGTCATAATCACGACAAAAATATATATGGCATATCACTCATATTGAGTACTCGTTCCAAAATACTCACAAAAACGATGATGATACAACTTTTTTTATAATGATAAATAAATAGATGCAGGCAAGTTATGGCAAAATAAATAATTTGTGTGGGCACTTCCCTGCAACATTTAAATTTTAAATGGATGAGTACTACTTGAAGTACCATATTACTAATGGCAGTAATAAAAAAATGAACTTTTATAAATAAGTGTTTGCTTATAAATAAAAAAATAATATAACAAAAAAACATTCTCATAAGTGTGAATGAGCCTTATTTGGTGTCACACATTAGTCAAGCCTAACATTAGCACCATTTTCATCTTACAAATACTTTTTTGTGACTTCCCTGAGAATTTCATTACAAAAGTTAAAAATATCTTATGCTAATGTATAAATAGGATGGCCTAAACATTAATGATTTCTCTGATTTGAGCCAAAAGGTTAAAGTAACATTAAAGAATAGTTTGGCGGCATGAAAGTTAGTGTCGTTTTTGGTTTGAACATTGCACATGTTTAGGTTTTATTTAAACTGTATTAGACTATAACAAAAATTGTTTGCTTCACATTGACTGTCCGTTTCGTTTAGGGCGAATTGGGCGACTTGTTAGTCAATGTAACGAAAATAATTTTTGTATTTAATATTTTTGATGACACCTTACTATTATATCTCAGTTGTTATTATCCCGCGGGTGTCCTCATCCAGACTTGTTATGAAAATCCAGTAAGATGCTTCCCACGTCGTCTTTGCCGGTGATTTAAAGATGACGATGTCCGATGAAATGACTTACAGTCCCTGAGACCTGCGTCTGAACATAAATCTGTTTAGATATAAAAAAGTTTTTTGAATGACACCCATAAATACTGAAGTAATTTTAGAACAGGAATTTTTGGGTCTCCGTCCAAGATAGAAAAGGTTGGACTGTAGCCAACTCCGATTTATTTTCCGAGCCTCTGCCCCGCCAGAATTAATCCTAGGTCATGATTTTAAGAAAATGTCAATTAAATGAGCAGTGTGCAGTGTAATTAGTCCCACTGTCACTTCAAGCTATTTGATATTTGTGTGAAAAAAAAAAATTGAGTTACGGTCAATAACATATTCTAAAAACTGCGCGAATTATTTGCCAATTTCTTTTGCATACTATAAATTTCTTGATAACTTTATCCTATCCGCCTACCTACGTATACCAATCTAAACGCGACAGAGATATTATATTTTTAGGTTTCCGTACCCGAAGAGTGCCAAACGGGCCGCTATTACGAAGACTTCACGTCCGTCTGTCTGTCTGTCTGTCCGACTCGCACTTGGCCGGTTTTTTTATTACAACTTGCCATACTGCTTACTTCGATTAAATGTAGTTTACGTTGTCCCAATTCCTAGGCTCAGTCTGCTGGGCATTGTCCCTAATGTCTATGTCCTATTTAGTTCAGTTTCGAGTTGGTACTAGGCGCTGTTGGTAGATCATCTAACAGAGGTGTAAAGGCGTACAGTATTATTTAGAAAATCACGATTCACTTAAAACGCCCGATAAACGCAGTATAAGTAGTCGGTGGTAAAGTATTTCTCTTTACCATAGACTAAGTATATTGGGCTTACAGAGTATTTTAAGGAATCGTATTAACACCATTAAATTTTAGAAGGGCATCACCTGTAGTACCGGATTAGCCAATAGCCAATGTAAGCCATAGCATAAGCAGCCTATATACGTCCCACTGTAGGGCACAGGCCTTCTCTCAGGGAGAGAGTTGTTCAGGGCACCAACAAGTCTCCCGTCAACGGTTATATCTGATGGTAGTTACAGATAGTTACCTAGAGGTCGGTCTCGCCGTAAAGGGCGGTGGAGAAGGCCATGTAGTCAAGGGCGCCGGGCGGGGCTCCGGGGCCGCGGTACGGGGGCATGCGCGCCACGCAATACTCAGCCTGGTCCGGCGGCAGCTCGCGCCGGAGCTCGTCCGCGGTTATGAAGGGCTGCGGACGAAGGGGTATTTACGGGTAGCTACGGGTTCTAAACGGGCCGCGATAGGCCACTGCTGCAGGAATTTCTATGGAGCGAAGTTTGATACAACTGTACATTATTTGGACACCAATAATGCACAGAAATGGGATCTTCATAACTCATTTGAGGTACGGATTATATTACTAAATTGTTGATTCTTTGGAAATTACGGCACGGAAATAAGAAGCATCCTGATATGAGCTAAAACTCCCAGGCCCTATAAATTTATGGGTCATGCATGATATGAACGTCCTCACCTGATTGGACTGGTTGCAAGTAAAAAAGAAAAGAATATTGTGTATAAATTCTTAGTTAAATTTGGAAGGGCAAGTTAAAGGCAAGTTACATACCTTGTCACCAGCTAAGATCCTAAAGCTGTCGATGACCTGTTCGGCGGTGTCGGTGTCTGTGGATTCCCTTGTCATGAAGTCCAAGAATGAGTCAAATGATACGTAGCCTGGAAATAATAGGAATAACAGAAAGTTAACCAGGAAACACCCGACTGAAGCGTAAAACAAAAGTAATAACCAAGTAATAATTATATTCCAATAACAAATCGATAGTAATCGTAGCACGTGGCAAACCCCAGGGACCAGTTCCTACCTACCTTTTCAGGATACAGGCGTGAGTTTATTATTGGTGTATAATAAATGAATTGTTTATTTCAACACAACTTTACTATTATCTCCAATAAGAGCCTTGAGAAGTCTGAGGAGAAATTAACCGTTTGAATCACATTGATCAAGGAAGTGGTGGTATCACATCGGTAGAACTCTGGGATATTCGGGAAGTCATGGGTTCGAATAACGCTGTTTTAGGGTTCCGTACCCGATGGGTGCCAAACGGGGCCCTATTACTAAGACTTCACTGTCCGTCTGTCTGTCCTTGATAGCTAGGCAGTTGAAATTTTCACAGATAATGTATTTTTATTGCCGCTATAACAACAAATACTAAAAAAAGAATAAAATAAATATTTAAGGGGGGCTCTCATACAACAAACGTAATTTTTTGCCGTTTTTTCTCGATCTTTGTGTCTAATGTTGTATAGATAATGGTACGGAACCCTTTGTGCCCGAGTCCGACTCGCACTTAGCCGTTTTTTTTTTAAGTTACGTACATTTGTAAATTTGTTGCAGCAATACCACTCGCTTACTGTAAAGGTAAACATCGTGAGGACACCCTAGTGTTTGAGGTATTTATTTAGTTACCTCAGCGCTTGCTACGTACAATGGTCCAACGTGCGCACAGAAGTGGGGAAGTCGTAGGTCAACCTCACAAGTAACTTACATATAATTGAAGCCTTGTTGAAGAAGTTCCCAAACGCTTACCAGTGTTGTTGGGGTCAACCACGGCAAGGATGCGCTGGAAGTCGAGCTCTCCTTGTCTGTCCTTGCCGATGCTGTAGCCGACGGATACTAAGCACGACTTGAGCTCCTCGGGTGCGAGACGGCCTGCGAACAAAGTTGAACACATTCAACAAACGGAAAACTAGATTAATTTTTAGTAAGTGATAAGAGAAAAAAACAAAATAAGTGCAAGTAGAACTCGCACCCTTAGGGTTCCGAACAAACTATTACAAATGTTGCAATGGAAGAGTGCAAAATAGTTATTTGCACAACTAGGGGCGTAAAATAAAGAAAGGCCGATATCGCAAAAGTTTAAGACCCGAGCCGCAGGCGAGGATCATAAATATGCGATAGAGGGCTTTCTATTTTACGGTCCGTGTTGTGTACACAATTTTATGTCGTCACTTGGCCTCAAATAAGTGCAAGTAGAACTCGCACCCTTAGGGTTCCGAACAAACTATTACAAATGTTGCAAAGAGTGCAAAATAGTTATTTGCACAACTAGGGGCGTAAAATAAAGAAAGGCCGATATCGCAGAAGTTTAAGACCCGAGCCGCAGGCGAGGATCATAAATATGCGATAGAGGGCTTTCTATTTTACGGTCCGTGTTGTGTACACAATTTTATGTCGTCACTTGGCCTCAAAGTGGGGTTTCCCGTACGCGTAGCGTGCGGAAAAACCCGCTTTTTGGCCAGGTGTGGCATAAATAAGTTTGTAATATTTATTGTTGTGTCATAACTACAAACCAAAAAAAGTCGGAGCTTTTCTTTTATTTGTGCTATGAGACCTTGCTTTGCATTTATTGATTGGGTCAATGGCAAGTGGCGTACGTTTTTTCGGCCTAAGCTTTATGAAAAATGTGACAGAAGTGGTTAACTTGGAAGCTTGATTTAGGGTATGGTGCCCAAAAAATCGGTTAATCTCAATTTTTGATCACTTAACTAAACAAACAAACAAACCCGCATGTTTATAAGCGAAAGTGAACAGAGAAGTTTAGCGTGTAGTTGATGAATACAGAAGTTTAGCAGTGGCGTTTGGGTGGCGTTACCGATCACCAATCCAATCATTTGGATTCGATTACCAATCCATACTCAGTTTCTTCTTGACTTAGTTCATGCCACCTTTTAGTTTTGCTTCGCGACCGCTTAAACCATTAGCGTAAAGTGTACCATAACCATTATCCGTAACCTTTTATTAGCATAATCCATTACCGTAAGTGTTAATAGGTCTCACCGGTGCGGTTTTTGTCGAAGTGGTTGAAGGAGGCGCGGAACTCGGTGAGCTGTTCTTGGGTGATTCCCTTGGAGTCGCGGGTCAGGATCTGGTTCTCGACCTCGTTGATAGTGCGGTTGATCGAGGTCAGCAACTGCTCCCAGCCCACACGCAGGGTCTCCATCGTGTATTGCGAATACCTGGGCAGGAATTGCAGGTGAGATAAGATAAGCATATTCTATGCAATATTCGCGGGTAGTGGGCATCGTAAGATTTTTTATAATGTTTTTGCTCGAGGCTTTTGTAACACTGTTGTTTAATCTAATCTGTTCATTCAATGTGTTCAAAATGCGGATATTGGGTCACCTAAGTTAGACCATTCAAAGTCTTGTTGTGCTCCTTTTTATCTCGATTTCACTGAAATCTCACCAGTGTTTTTTAATGCATTTTACTACGTACTTGTCAGAACAGAGGAAACTCAGAAAAAAATAATTCAAAAGAAGTAAAGATGAAACACATGAATATATATGACATAAAGAGTGCTCTCAAACACCACTGATTTTTTAACAGTAAAGCCGATCTTTCAGTAGCCTGAGAACAGATGTAAAGTTACTGCCGTTGCGTGCCGGAGTTCGTGGGTTCGATTCCCACTTGGGGGCACCGTACATATGTAGAAATGGCCAGTGTGGGTGTTATCCCATGTTTGTGAGGTCCTTGCCTGGTTAACATAGCACAGGGTATACTCGTTTGGGATCAGGACAAGTGATTGTGTTGTGTGAAAGTTATTATTATTTACCTGTTCTCGAAGATCATGCCTTCCTGCACGGCCTGGTGGATGCGCTCGAGCTCCTCGATGTGCGGTTTGTATGCGTACACGCCGGCCTCGTATTCCTTCAGCCTGTGCAGCTGGTCCTCCAGAGAGCCCTGAAGGGATTTCGCACTTTAGTCACTTGCTGGCGTCTCATTTACAAAGAACTAAACACTCTTTTAATAGAACGCATGAAGGTAATTGTGCTATCTGTATCTCAGCTATCTGTTTTGCTTGTCGAGACACAGAGGAGAAAGTGTTAAACAGTTCTGAGGAAGAGTTAGAACCTAACTAAACATTGGCGGTCAGCTCTCGTTAATCAGCGTAAGCCCTTCAGATTTTGAATGGTATTTTGTCAAATAGATCTTTTGTTGAACACAGCAAATCAATCGGCTAGACTTATGCTGGAATCCGCCGAGGGTGGAGACGCCGTTGGTTAAGTTTCGTTGTCTGGTTCTCTTTCTTTATTAGATTGATATTAATATTTGAACGCCATGTGCCAAGAACTTTACTGGCATATTGATATTCATTATAGGGGCTCTGCAGTCCGTTACTGGCCAACATTTGTCTCTCTTTAAATAGTAATTTTCGGATACAGCACTAGGGTTGCTAGATTTTTTTTGATACTGTAAGGGACAAATGCCCATAATGGCAAAAAACGGGATTCTAAATTTTCCCCCGGGACAAATGAAAAACACGTATTTTACCCTGTTTTTATTGCTAGTTATTAGTTTAAAGATGATCGTGTAAGTTTTAACATATTTTGATTTTACATATATTTGTAAAATTCAATAGCTATGTAGTTGAAAGCGGTCATTAATTCGCTACTTATCAAATCCGGAGTACTACCGGAGTAATACGGGACAGAGTCGGTCCCGGCGGGACATTTAAAATTAAATACGGGAAATACGGGACGTCCCGGGAAAAGGGACGTCTGGCAACGCTCACCACCCAGGTACCTGTGTAGATAGATAGATAGATAGATAGTCTGTAGTTGTGTACCCGTTCGGCAATAATATCCTAACACTTCACCTGTATTTAACTATTCCCCTCTTCCTCCCAACACAAACCTGCATATGACACGTCACCTGTACAGGTTTGTGCGTTTGTAAGTCACGACGACGTTGCAGTCGTTGGAACTAGCTTGTGATTGGAGTGCGTGGAGGATGCTGCAAAGAAGTCGCACCTCCTAAATATAATATAATTATGACAAACCTGCAGTCCCATGCCGATGGCGGTAACGGCGTCCATCTGCCGCTCAATCCAGGGCCCGACGGCGTTGGCCTTCTCGGCGAATTGTCTCCGCAGCGTCTCGTTGTTCTGTTGCTTGCGCAGCTCCGCGGCGAGGGTGCCGTCGCGCTGTGGCACTAGCTGCCGCACGTCGCCCCACTTGCGGTTCAGCTCCTGCTCGACAAGGTATGGAATATTACAGCTCGAGAAGTGGCTAGTATCCACACAACAGGGAGACAGCTAGACTAGCTAGCATATGTTGTAGTGGCTCCGTAAACGTAGTGGATCTAGTAAATAGCTAGAGTCGTGGCTCAGCTGAGCGAAAAAAGAAGTTTATTCGTTTCGAATGCGCTAAAGGTACCAGTTAACTTCATTCAAAAATTCATGCCTTTATCCTGGAGGTTTTTCATATACCAAGGTTTCCCACTTGCTATGATCCGGGCTTCGATGCTTCTTTTGCATCATCGGTATTCATTAGTCGCCGCATGCGTGCAATGCACACCGTATGGTAACGCAAGGCACATTTTACTTGTCCCATTTTTACTTTGCCATTGTAATTTGTTAAAGGTCTTTCTTCTTCCAAAAGTTAGGGTCTAACGTCACTTACGTGGGCAGTGAGGGTGGTGTAGGGGTTCTCCAGACCACCAGGGATCTGGTGCTGCTTGACAATGGACTCCACTTGGTGGACCAGGTTGACTATTGCCTGAAAAAAAAACCCGTATGAACCGTTAGGTGAGTTGCTGTGTGCTATTGGAATTGTTAAGTCATGTTATAATGTTAAAACAAATGAACTCTAAAGTCAGTAAATGTCTACATCGGTTGTACTGTCCCCACCTGGTATTCCTTGTCGGCCTCGCCGAGGGTGGCCTTGAAGCGAGCGTGCGCGTCCATGAGGCCGGAGATTTCCTCGATGGTGTGGACAATGAACATGTCCACCAGGTCCTCCCGGGTGCCGTCCAGCCTGGAAAGATTATTCAAGTAAGTCATTAGTGAGATTCCCGTGTGTGAAATCTTTTATATCTTATCTGAAAAACTGAACTGAACAGCCTTTTATGATTCTCTCAAGTTTTTAAATAATTTCGAAATCCAATTATTATAACCAAAGTGTTAGTTGATACATCTCTGCTAGGAAGATACAGACCTCACCTATGAAATGCTTAAGACGACTTTTGTATCCTTTCAACATTATTGTGCATTGAAGCAGGGCCAGTCTGGTAAGTAATAAACAAACTCACCAGTTGTTGAAAGGCGCGGCGCGCTTGGCGAACTCCAGGTGGAGGAGGTCGATCTGCTCCAATACTCGCTCGGCGTCGTCGAGCGCCTGGCGGCGGCGCTGCGTGAGCGCGCCCAGCCGGTCCCATTGCGAGCAAATGCGCTGACAGCGTGCGTTCACACTCGCCACCTCGTGGTATTCCAGGGTGCTGGTGGTGGAAACGCCGGTTAGGAACGGCGGTTAGAATTTCCGTTAAGTTTCGCTATGTTGTTCTATATTAGGTAGATTTTGGACTTTGAAAGTGATTTTGAATGTATTTACAACTTCTTTACATATGCTTGCAAGGGTCATTGTATGAAGATACCGCAGTTAGAATAGACATAATATTTGTGGTCCTATATTAGGTACCTAGATTTTGGACATTGAAAGTGATTTTGAATGTATTTACAACTTCTTTATATACGCTTACAAAGGTTAGCGTATGAAGATACCGCAGTTAGAATAGAGATAATATATTTAAAGGATCTATTACTCTTTCATCATCAACCCATTATGTCCCCACCGAGGGGCACGGGTCTCTTCCCTGAGGAAGGTATAGGCCATACTCCACCACGGGGGCCAAGTCCGGATTGGTGGAGGCTTGTAGACTAGTGGCTCGTCTACTGTCAGAAGTTGTCAAGCCGCCCTAAGGCCTCTGACTTGGCTTAACGACTGCCATCTATCGACGGCGGCCGGCACCAACAGCTTAACGTGCCTTGCGAAGCACGGAATCGCTCGGAAAAATGCCACTAGCGTTAGGCATAGACGGCGACCCATCCATGCACTGAACGCGCCCTGTGTTGCTTAACCTTCGTGATCGTTTTAAGATCACTCAGGCAGCCGGGGCTACGAGCGATTCATATTCGATTCATATTACTCTTTAGATAAACTAAACTATTACTTATTAGATAAACTGAATTATCTAATTCCCAACGTTAATATGGGACGAAGAGCTTTGCTTAGAATGTTGGATAAGTTTCGCCATATGGTTTCTGGCCTTTGGGCGCGATGTTGATTATACAAGTTTCTTAGATGAATAAAGATATTAGAAAGATATCCGTTACTTAACGCTTTTTTTGTTGGTTTGTTTTAGTTCTTGGGTATCATAATTACTGCCATTGGCTTCCACGCCGGAAACCGTTGGGTTGAAAGAATTCTTGAGTTTACTGAAGACGTCCACGCACGAGTTTACTGGATCGTGGGTCGGGCACATTGTCGATTGTGAAGGTTTTTAAGCTGAATAGTTTCGTTTTATTTTTTAACTGTGCAATTGATGTCATTGTCAGTTTTGGAAATTAAGTTACTTTCACTTTCGATAGCGGCTGAATAAAATGGCTAAGCCGAGTTAAATCTGGCCTAAGCTAATAGATGTGTTTGAGCTGATTAATCATTGGGAAATATAGAGGCTTATGTCCAGAATTGTGAATGTCGGTAAACTCACTTGAGCTCCTGGGCTATGGCAGCAATCTGCTCAACGCGATCCTGATGTGCGGCCAGGTCCGACTCGAAGGCCTCGTGTTTCTTCTTCAGAGCCTTGATGTCGTTCAGCTTGCACTGGCGGAAGTCCTGCGATTGCAGCATCTCTTCCTTGCCTGGAAACCATGCAAACAAGGATTGAGAATTGTTAATTAAACTTCAACGAGGCTTCAAAAGACGGCTGCTGATAAATTACAGCCTTTCATTATGTTAATGCCCTGTATTCGATTATTCCAGCATCTGAATGATATTTTACTTAAAACATGAAGTATTTTGGATCATACCCCTAGTCCAGTCCTCGTGGATGTCGGCTTTGTGCTTGAACTTCTGCGCCAAGTACTCGAGACGCTCCAGGCGCATCATCTCACTCAAGAGCCACTCCTCGAAAGCCTTCTCAGCGATCTCCAGACCCTTCCAGGCTCCTGCGATATCCTGGAAACGATTAGTCCGTGTGGTTGTATATACTGACCAAATGTATACATGTACTGACTAAATAAGACGAAAATTGACAGTGAATAAGTTTGTTCTTCAGGATTCCTCAGAATATAGGTATTATTGTTTGACTACTACCGTCCTGACTAAAATTAGTTACAGTAGTGTTAGGTTCGATTCGCATGTTTTGTTTGGCTTGAGATAAAATAGAGTGTAGTGTCATATTGGTAAAGTGACTTTTCCATTTCACATAATGGTTTACTCACAGAGACCATTTTGCCCTCAGTTGGCATGTAGGCAGGGCGGTTGCTCAGGCGGAGCTTGGTCTGCAGAGTGTTGAAGTTCGTCTCCAACTTGGCCTTCTGCTCAACACGTGGTGGTTTGTGCTTGCGCCTGAAAACGATACAAATGTGTTTAGGTATCGGGGTTGGATATCATAATTCTCTGGTACCTTAGTATAAACCTATTTGATTTACCTGTAAGTACGATAGTCCTCCAGTTTTTTCTGGCATCCAGCGAGCGAGTTGTCAGTCTGGCGACTGTTCAACCACGGCATAGTGCGGCGGATCCATTCCAGAAGCTGAAATGGGTAGATACTAAGTTGTTACTGTTTCAACTTAATGCAAGGTCATTATTCGTTGGTCTACTTACGTCGCTGGCCAGACGTTCATACTCCTCCATGAGTCGTTCGTTCTCCTGGTTGACTTTGAGAACTTTGCAGATACGGTTGGCGGCCGTCTCAGCCTGAAAATATACCGGACGTCGGTCAGCAAAAAGGTGCTTTAAAGCAAGGATGTACAGGATTAATTTTGAACACAAAGTAAGCGCTACAAACCTTCTGGGCTCCAGAGAAGCAATGGTAATAGGAGGAGACGTATGTCATGACTGCCCTCTCGTCCGGCAACGCTGTGTTCTGCAGATCTGGCAAGCGCACGCACGCGACATTTGGTTAGTTTACATGCGATGTCTAATTAACTACAATATTATTAAAAAACGAATTAATCTCTTTAGATCGTAGGTTCACCTCACATTTTGAGGGGTGAATTAATATTTATTATATAATTAAACGCAAGCGTAAATGGTGATTAGAAACAATGAACACAATTTGTAACATCAAGCTGGATAAGAAAAATCGGTAACCAAGGCATTTTGGGGTCATTAAATTTCTCGCTTCTGTTGTTGGGTTTACAACAAAAGCACGGCGAAGAAACTGCTCTCGTGGACTAATAAATCAATCCATGAAAGTAGAAGAGGTACTCATCGTCATGCTATCAGTGACATTTCAAGGCGGAGTTAGGGGCAAGGCTGGTCTCACATAGAAGGGCACAGCCATAGCTTAGCGTTGGTTTTTTTTGTCATATACCTGCTGCGCGCCTTGGAATGCGTGGTAGTAACATGACACATAGGTCATTATGGCGCGCTCGTCCGGCTTTGGCGTGTTTATTAGGTCTGCAATACCCAATTGGATTAATTTCATGTATGTCGTACGTAATTTGATAGTATTGAATTGTAACCGCGAACTAAACGGCAACATAAAATTTCAGACGTTAATGCGAAACATTTACCCTTAACACGCGAGCGTGTTGGCGAGCGCGAAACGCTACATCTATCAACTTTATGTTTTTTAAACTAACCACATCATCTGCTTACCGTCGGGGTCCAACATGCGGGGGATGTCGAGATACTTCTCGGCGACGTCGAACGCCGTGTTTAAGTTCTCGAGTGGGTTGTCCTTGGACAATTTGCTGTAATCGATCAGGTCGGGCCTGTGTCTGTGGATGAGGGCACAGAAGGCCAGGCCGTCCTTGAAGGACAGATGGAAGTTCTGAACGTTCACGTTCTTGTATGGCGCGGTCTTGCGCTGGCACCAGAGGAGGAGACCTTCCTGTAAGCGCAAGGAATAACGAGAAATTTGACTTACTGAATAGTTCAAATAGTTTCTTGTTTGCTATTGAATATTGCGGTCAAACGTTTGATAATAAAAATCTTAAGTTACAAGAATGCTTCATTATGGAACCTGAGATATTTTAACGTTTAGCAAAACATCGTAGATAAAAAAAAATTGGAGTGCCATTAATGATAAAAAAACTTTGGAGTGCCATTAACGAATAAACAAAACTCATGTTGGTTTTAAAAACCATTTTAGGGAGATGATTGACACTGAGAAGTCAAGTCCCTTGGGGAAATCTCGTCACATCACGTTATGCCTTTCATTGAGATTGGGTTTCAACATTCGAGTGTTTACCTTAGCGGTCATTTCCTCCACTGATATGTCTTGGATAGCGAATCTCAAAATGATCGTCCAGATCATACCGAGGGTCATCTTCAGGTTGCCATCGACAATTTCCTCAGCTCCGATAGAGACAAGTTTCACTCCTGGAAGTAATAATAATAAATAATTTTATTCCAATATTGAATTTCATAACAAATAAATTAAATTATATTAATAAATTAAATAATGTACCTAATGTTTTGTTCTGAATTGTTTTGTACCTTTTAGTTATAAAAAAAAAAACATAACATACCTAATTAGGTAACCTCGTAGAAGGAAAAAGTACCTTATTAAGGTTTTTCCTGAGTCGATTAGTCATTCATTGGCATGAGATTAATTAGTAATATGTTTATAGGTTCGTATTATGTCTGTAACGCGTCGCCGTTGATAATAATTAAACAAGCGTGAACTACCTATTGCGTCTGAACCAAAAGGAAATAATTTTCATAACTCATTTAAGCAGTTGGCTGTTTGCAATTTTTAGCGAAAATGCATAATCATGCTCTTAGTTTGCACGTCAAGTATGGCTGACTGGACAAAATCAAGTGCTTGGCAAACCTACTTCAATTTCTCATTTCAAGCATTACTGCAGTGTCTGTTAATTGGTCCCTCACGCAATTATGAGCCATTTAGAATTTGCTTTTTGATAAGATTCTTCTCCCCTACATTATCTTTACGAAAGCTTGCGAAGTTCGAGGATCAAGGAAGGTAAATTCGAAGGATCTTACTGCGAATGGTTTCCTCATAGAATTAGGAGAGAGGCAAATACTTGCAGAACTTATGTCCAGATGCACAGAATAACATGGACTATGAAACTATCCTCATACCTTTCGAAGCGATGAAGTCGAGCGCTTTGTTGACGTTGGCGATCTTATGGAAGCGCATCTTGCCGCGGTCGGGCTTGGGCAGAGTCTCGCCCGAGATGACCTCGAGCAGCAGCATCAGCTTGAGACCGTTGCGGAAATCCTCGTCGATATTCTCGATGCCAGTGCCGGCCTTCCTCAGGTGGCTGTTGCACCATGCTGTGAAGGTCTGCGGAGAGGAAAGGAATGTTTACATAATGGTAATTTTATCACCCTGCAGAAGGGCACAAGCCTTCGATTGAAGACTGTGCTTAATACCAAGTGTGCGGTGTAGAAGGATTGGTTCAATAATGCGACAGGTTGTAATGAGAGTGAGGAGGCCACACGCGTTGTTATTATGTTCAGGCCTAATTCTAGGTTATTGAAATTGTATTGATGATAAGTTATTGGGCCCTCAATAAAATATAGTTTATATGATAGCATATAAACATGGAACATTATTCAGTAGACATCATAAGCGATACAACACATTTTAGCGTGAATATAACTTTAAAAATACAAAGTTGTCAAAAATGCCCGTTCGTAGAATAAGGCCAAAGCAGGGCTTCACGATTTTTTTAAAGAAATAAAAGATTTTATTGACTATTTAGTTGTGTAAACAGGTACCTTGTCTCAAGTATGTATTAAAAAAATATCTCGAACAGTGGTTAAACCTGGAGGGTTTCAAACTTTAAGCTGTTTAGGTACATTCTTCATATACCTGCATAATTTTCCTAAGCGATCGTGTCTGTGAATCGCCATGTGACTTAAGAAATTGGAACTACTGCAGAATTTTTGAAAATGTCATAAGGAATTCCTCGCGTTTTCCTAAGTCGTGGAAATTGTTTCCCAATAATGCTGTATGCTATTTTGCCCTAGCCGAATTCCTGAAAAAACGGGACAGGTTCAAATAAATACAAATGTACGAGTGTTTACCTAAGTCTGTTTTCTTTAAACGGGATAGTTGGTACCTATGTCATGTTACAGTGTGTCTCGGCTTGTGTGGTGGTGGCGTAAGTATGTCACTTGTTTCCTGTGTAACCCGTATTATAATGGAATCTAATTAATTTTGTCTGATTGGCTACGTAACTCGGTTGCATTGGAGCAGTGTTTTATCGAGACTGGTTAGTATCGATCGATCTTGTAATTCTCTGTATACTGTGAATCTCCTCCGTATATAATTGTATTTATTACGTACTTCTCTCTCTATTCATTGGTCGTCACGCTTTATATAGGGTGGAATTTTGTAATGCCACCTAAAGGGAAAGTACTCTTAATACAGTAGAAGTATTTGTAGTTGCCCAGTTTCATGACCAGCACATATATTTTAGGCACCGAATCCAAATTATACTTCTACAATACCTAGATGTATACATAATTCTAATTGTTTAAATTATTTCTAACTTTTTAGTGCTGTAGTGTTTCGAAGTCGGTTTTTATTTGAAAAATTTTTGCCTACAAAATGTATTTTTCTAACGAATTGATTTCTAGTAACATTTAATAACTTGTTGTGGGGAATATTATAAATCGTACTCTGAAGTTCAACACTCAACTCGTTTATACTCGCATAAAATTTCACGTAACATTCCATATTTAAACGTGTATGAGGACACGCAGTTATGTCGCATCTGAGGAGTCTGCATGTTAACACCTGCAAATTGCAATCGTCTCATCGTAAGAGTAATTCGTAATTTTAATGGATAAATGACGTCAATGATAATTATTAATTACTAGCATAAGTAAACAGATGGATCTTTGAGTAAGTGCTTTAACTTGACCCATTGAATTTGTAAGTCCGGATTTCATGGCTTTCCTTTCATTTAGTTTACCAAGTTTGTTAGAGAGATATCATCCTTATAATTGTCCCGAACGATCGACGTAATAAAAGCACCGGGTTTTATTTTTAAAAATTTTAGTCGGCTTTACTTTCCCTTCAGGTGGCATTACAAAATTCCACCCTGTAGAGTTGCTACTAGTCCGCTGAGACAACTTCTCTTAACATTCATGTATCACACAGCTAACTGTCTTTAAATATAGTTTTGATTATTATCTCGCAAATGTTGCAGTGTTATTTTGAACGTAACTGGCGGCGGCGCGCTAATCAATACCGCACATTGCACTCAGGTGGGGGAGACTCGAGGGGTCCGACCCTTGCCGAATTCGCTTAGGCTATTAGCACACGCAGAAAGTCATTTGAAGGACAACCGGAAATAAAAGAACATCTACTTTAGTATTTTTAAATTTCCATAAAGGTTTTAGTACCAATACCTGTTGCTATTTTTAGGTTTACGGTTTTTACATCGGAATAGGTGAATTTTAGGTGAATTTTTAGCCTCTAAATAGGTTTTTAAAATCATCCTCAGCACGGGTTAGTGCAACAAAAAGAATATAATCATGTAGGTACAGCGATATCATTCCGATGTAAAAACCTAACTGCAAAGTGGGTTACTCGGGGCTGCAAGTGATGTAAATTGCTTCGGTAAAATGTCGCTGCTTGTACGTAATACAGAAAAGTTTTGTAAAGAGGCTCGAAATTTCACTGATGCCTGCACTTGCGGTTCAAGTCCCGGCGTGGGTGGAATTTTTTGTCTCTAAATAGTTTTTAAAACTGTAATAACCAATCAATTGGCTCCGCAGTTCGCAGTATTATTTGAACTAATTGTCCCCATCAATGCTTACAGCAGCACACGCATCCGCGTCTATTGAGCACGGGCATATAACGGGCGGAATTCCATTTTATCAGTGACCTTGCCTTCGCCTGGTAATGGAACCAATCGCTTCTGTTACAGAAACTCGCTCACAGAGCAATCTAAATAATACCTAAAGCTATTGAATAGCACACAATAGATGATGTTTCGTAATGTACCGAGCTACTACTGTCTTATTGACGGCATCATTAAAGTGTGATCAGATGCCACATCATTATTAGAGAATTTGTAAGCGATAATCGAATTTAAAATTATGGCAACAGTGTTGCCGTTTCATGTTATATTTTATCTAAGTATAGTTTTGTTAATGACATTATTATTATGTATTCACATTTAATAATGTTTGCCATTATAAGCTGACAAAGGAGAACCTTGGTATCATACCTTTATAAAATGCATACCAAGCTAGACAAAGCCCTCTACGTTGTAGAGGTAAACCCAAGGTAACAATGATGCGGCATTAGAGCTTAGAAAAAATACTACCTGCAGACAGAAAATAAGATGGGATAGCTGGCCGCAGAATTCCAATCCAAAGATGAGCAATTCATGAACCACTCAATGAGGATATTAGGAAAGGATAAAATTTGCTTAATCAAATCCTTGTTTAAGAATTGATGGACGACCTATATTGTGCCACACAAGGGCGGTGCAATGAAATGCGGACATCACAAATTCCCTGCGTCGCATTTATGACATCGTTGTAGTTGTACGGTAGTGATTCACCGATGGCGTTTGTTTCTTGGCACAACGTAAAGTTTATAATATGACCTACAAAATTCAGGTGAAGGTGTAATGTATTTGGTTACGTACTCGTAATATCTTTAACGGTTTTAGACCAAAATCACGCACGACCTTTAAGGCTTCCGATGATTCGTGTTTAAAAAGAAAGTCGAGTTTTATTGAAAAACTCCATGAATACTAATTCTGTTGGTATGGCGTCATAAATTCGATGATAAAGTGACGTGTCGAGAGGATGTGCCGGAATAACTACTGCTAATGTGCATTAATGTTTCACAAAGTACGCTGGCGCAGACAATTTGCTGCGAATAAATAATAGAAGAGCCAGAGAAATACTCATAGCTGGCCTCGTGCGATGTCCCCGAGACAAACGGAGTGGCCTAGATTGTGAAAATATCCAGCGTTACCTTGCAGGAAACACCACGGCCATTGCGAATCTATTAAAAGACACACAGGTGTAGACACTCGAGTGGGTGTTGAGGATGAACTTGGTACAATAAGCGTGCACGGACGCTATCTCTTAAAGATGTAAAGAAAGAATCTTTGGCAACAACACGACAATGTCAGCACAGCACGTTACGTTTTGAGCATCCCATTGTTATTTTCAATGAGTGCAACAAAATTATACATGTTCTTTAAAGGTTTATCCATATTACAATGGGGCGACGACGTGCGAGCGCAAAGATACAAAATGAAATAATCCTTAAATACATAATATTTACTGTGACCCGAGATTTTTATATTTTAGATTGTATCTAGCTACAATCTAAAATATAAAAATCTCGGGTCACAGTGTTTGTTATCGAATTCCTCCGAAACGGCTACACCGATTTTTACGAATTTTTTTTTGTGTATATTTGGTAGGTCTGAGAATAGGTCGTAGGCTAATTAATATGGCAAAACAACGTTTGCCGATTGAGCTAGTATAGATATAAAAACCGACAAGTGCGAGTCGGACTCGCGCACGAAGGGTTCCGTACCATAATCAATTTAATTATTTCAAGCGTCTACCTGTTGCCGTTATTAACAACATAACATAAACTCACGCCTGTATCCCAGAGGGGTAGGCAGAGACCAGGGACTGCCACTTGCTACGATCCTAACAGATCACTTTCGCTATTAATATCGAACAAAAAAAGGCAACAAAAATCACGTTTGTTGCACCCCCCTTAACTATTTATTTTATTCTGTTTTTAGTATTTGTTGTTATACCTAGCGACAACACAAATACATTATCTGTGAAAATTTCAGCTGTCTAACTATCACGGTTCATGAGACACAGCCTGGTCACATACGGACGGACGGATGGACGGACAGCAAAGTCTTAGTAATCGGCGTCCGTCCCGGTGAGGTCCGTCGGCCACATGGTGCCGGGCTTTTTACGCTAATATTGTAGCTCTAGCCCGAAAAGTATTTAAGGGTTGTTCTAGTTTGTATCGTTGCGCCCGCACGTTCGCCGGCCCGTTGTAACGTGGATAGACAGACCTTAAATTCTTAGACAACATTTTGGAGTTAAACGTTCGTAAACACATTCAAATTTTAGGTAACCTTACACATACTACATCTTTTAACTTTTTTTATTGCTTAGAAATTATATTTGTTAACAATCATTTCTCGCATTAGGCTCTAAGCACCGAACGTGTAATATAAGCGTGCGATTACAGTAACTGCCTTTGCTGTCAAGTGGTCAGGGGCAGCGTAGCACATTATTGAGCTGATTGAAAGCGGTCTTCACAATCAAACCCTTGTTGACGTGACACATATATTTGACCGTTAAATAAATATGTGCGAGGAACATTTTGTGCTTCAAGGTCTTGTAGCTTTTTGCGTGTGGAAATTGCGTACCTAGAGGATATAATTTAAGTTATGGCTTTATGTTCTATTGTCACTGACGCGTACCTAAGTGCCCTTTGAAGATGAAATAAGGGCCGTAGCTACGTAACATATGATCTCGGTGAGGTGTGTATTATATGATTTATTTTGAAAGCAGTTTGTTATTTTGCCAGTGTTTTATTTAAATAATGACTAGTTATGACTAAGAGGCCAGTACGAGGAAAATTAATTATTTCAAATGCATCTTCAGCTTCTGGGGTGCTTATTTGTCTAAGTTTTGTTGATATGTCTCTAAAGCTTAAAAATATGGATCTGTAATGAAATCTTGAAGTAGAAAACATTGAGTTAAAGTACTTTAACTCAATGGTAGCAAATGAGTGTTCTCTTTACCTAATCTTACTATGACACCAAATTAGATAATATTAATAAATACCCATTTAACCGGTTCTTAAAACTAATACCCCGGTTAATTTTATGACTGTAAAAACTTTATTATTGACTGTAAAAACTTTTTTCTCCAATCATGCCATTAAACGTTTTGGCGCTCGCGATAAATAGTTATTTAAATGATATTGCTTGTTGACTTTTGTTTACGCAGCTGATCGGAATGCTTAATTAAGGTGGAATTTACTATGTTTTTGTTAATTAAAACAATTCGTTTTCGTAAGTAAATGACCGAGTCTGCTCTCCTGGGCCTGGGCCAATGCCAGCTCATCCCATTTACCTAGTATTTAATTTGGTGAGAGCTGAAGATTAATTTGAATTTGAACCCAAAGATTGGAACTTTTTATGGATAGGTACTGTATTTGTTGTAGTATTGCCTTGAACAAAAATCTAGGCCTTTTACATCAATGCTAATAAATATTATTAACTCCTAGCTTAACTAGACCATGAAATGAGTACTTGACACCTTAGGGCCTGTCTCTGTATTGTGAGGGACCATCTATAAAGTACGTCACATGTTAAGGGGAGGCGTGTCGTGACGTCACATTTGAAAAATATGAATGATTTATTGTTTTGTAATTTTTTTCAAATATTTGATATGATGTTAATAATATAAAAAAATAATTTAAATGGTACTAAAAAAAATCGGAACTGCTGTTTTAAGTTCGTAATTTTTAGATGTAAAACTGCAAAATATATGAAGATAGAAGAAGAAAGAAAGAAAAATCATTTATGTAACGCAACACTAGGGAGGGGGATCTCACAAATGTGACCAACTGTGACAAGGATGGCACACACGACTGTGACGGCGGAGGGGTAAAAAAATCACGAAATTAGTGTGACATACTTTATGGATGACCCCTGACTTGGATTGGACTTAATCTTGACAAAACACTCAGGCGTTATTTAAAAATACACGATTCCTCTAAATCAGTCCTCAGATGCACTTTATTTAATCTGTGGTTACGTCTTTTCTTTGTAAAAGTTCCACCACAGAATAATCGGCGTTTATCGAGTGTTCTAAGGAATCGCGTTTTTATAATATGGCGTCACCGTTTAATATGACTAATAGCTAGATTATTAACAAATGTTTGGGAGGCGGAAGTATCACAGTCACAAGTACACAGTAAAAATTATAATCACACTAATAGAGAATAATCTATGTGCAGATAAATCTTGGCGTTGCCACGGCCGTCTATCCATTAGTAGGTACATTGCGCCACAACAGTGAACGTTTTAACCGTAAGATATAGCACCAAACTTATTGAGTCATACTCGAGCCAAAGGTTCCCATAACGCTGGCAGCATTACCCCGCTGCCTAGCGAGGGAGATCCTCTGCATCAAGTATGCCCCAGAGCGGTAGTCGATGCCACGGTTCCTCGGGCGACGCTCTTCGCTAAAGGCTCTTCCCTGGAGTCCCGAAGCTCCTGCAGCCTTTATAAAGGCTCTTTCCTGGACTCCCTAAACCCTTGTAGTCTCAATGACTAGAGGCACAAAAAAGTAACAACTCATTAACGAGCTATACTTCAGCCGTATTAGTAATAAATAGTATTTGGCCTGAACTTAACGTTAAAAGCCAAATATATCCGGCATAATCCGGACGCCTGGAAAAACCCAGTCGCAGGTAACTCTTTAGTTTGCAAGAGCTGGTAATATTTTGAACCAACCCCGTTTATCGGTGGGTAGGTTCAAAAAAATATCATATTAAATGAAGGTCATTTTGAAACACTCGGTATGATGTTAAATTCCCATATCACTCACTGTTTCGGATGCTGGTTGTAAATAAACAGATCAGCATATTTTTGATACCTGAAACAAACGAAGCCGACATTAGTTTTTTGAAACCAGTTTTTAGAGCGAATGCAATTCAACTGAGAAAAGTTAAAAGTGTGAAAACAGGCGATGACGGCTGTCTGTTAAAATATCGGCACGACAGGAATGATGCTTGTAATACGTATAATAATATTGCACGCGGCGATAAAAATAAAACCGCCATGGAAACAGATGAGTGAGCTATTATAAAGTATTTGATTACTCTGAACATATTATATTACCACATCGTAGGCGTGTGGTTTTGGAAAGACTATTTCATTTCCGTCCGAGAGTCACCATTACTACGTCATGAATCTCAGTGGCTACCTGAGGTGGCTACCGAGGTGTAAGATGGGGTACATTGAGTACAATAGACAGCTAAAGAAATTATTTATGACAAGGCAAATAAAAAAAAAACCGGCCGAGTGCGAGTCGGGCTCGCGCACGAAGGGTTCCGTACCATTATCTATACAACATTAGACACAAAGATAAAAAAACAGCAAAAAAATCACGTTTGTTGTAAGGGAGCCCCCCTTAAATAATAATTTTATTTTGTTTTTAGTATTTGTTGTTATAGCGGCAACAGAAATATATAATCTGTGAGAATTTCAACTCTCTAGCTATCACGGTTCTTGAGATACAGCCTGGTGACAGACAGACGGACGGACGGACGGACGGACAGACAGACAGCGAAGTCTTAGTAATAGGGTCCCGTTTTTACCCTTTGGGTACGGAACCCTAAAAAGGGAGCACGTGGGTCGAATGGTAACATGTAAAACCTACGCTTTTATTAGTTTTTTTTTCTCCAAAAGAACTGGCACCGGCTGTGACGGATGTTAAAAGAGTTCTCATTCCCCATCTGACAACAAAATTGTCGTTCGGCATCCAAAACAGTGAACGTGACTTTTATCAAATTTTACAGGACACACTAAAAACTTTACAAATCATATCGTCGTACACATACTGACTTAAACCATGTTAGTCTAAACACCATTGTTTCAAAATATTTGGAACGGTATGATTTTTAAGGTTTTTAGTGTTTCCTGTAAAATTTTATAAAAGACACGTTCGTGCTTTTGGCCGCCAAATGACGAAATGCTTTTGTAAATATCCCTGCTGTAAACCCAGATACTTACTCACCATGGTGCTTGCTAAAAATAGTTGAATTAGGTAATCGTATCGTACAACATGCGAATCTTTGGAAATCCAAGCGATCTCTGCTATACAGTGTTCAATTTTACCGTATAAATAATGAAATATTTTTTAACCGACTTCAAAAAAGGAGGTTCTCAATTCGACGCGTGTATTCCTTTTTTTTTGGCTATGCTCTCGCATAACTCCGTCAAATGTTAACCGATTTTGACATTTCCTTTTTATTGTTCGAATATTGTATAACGTCCCATTGGTCCAATTTTAATCTGCTGAAGATCTGTTGAAGACTTTCAGAGATGGAGAACGGAACTCTTTAACGAACAAGTAAATAAGACCTAATGGAGCCTTTCCTTTAGTAATATGCATATGTTTTTTTCATAAAATATAGCGTAAAAGTAGTCCCTTGGTAATTTGGTAATGTTGGTGACGACTTTCGGAGATGGAAATTGAGAACTTCAAATTTTAAAGCAAATAATTCAGTAGGGTAAATTATGGTTATAAGGAACTTCATTTTTTTTCTCCCACTCTCCCACAAAAAAATTTAAAATAAAAAATTTAAATAAATAGCAAAACCGGCTTCAAAACACTACAACAAGAAAACATATTTGCTGGTCATGAAATTGAGCACCGACTATAAATTATACTTCTACAATACCTAAATGTATACGTACATCTAAGTCGGTTTTTATTTTTTATTATTTTGTGAAATTTAAATTTCGCTTATTATAAGAAATGAAATACTTTGTCCAGTTATTGAAGTCCGTTTTAGGATTTGAATTACGTTCTCAATGAGCCACTCCAAAATTCGTCCATGCTCCGAAGTATCTATGGCGGTGCCCTAATTCCTCCAATAGACGCTATGGACTATAAATATACGGCAACAAGTGACTGACACTTCCTCGTGCAGCGGCTAGAGTCTATTGTAAGAGATCCATCTCTGAGTCTTGTGGAATATTACGAAAATATATCTAAAGGCAGTCAAACAATTTATTCCCTAAAGAAATGTCCGGTATGACGAGGTTTTCGGTTTCTTCTTTGCAAGTTGCTTATCCCGCCAGTTTCTAAGTGCACCAATTACGAACGTTAAGTGTTTTTAATGTAATTAAAACCCACTATCCCCCATTGTGTTTTCGCTTTTACCACGCGGCAGTCGTGTGAAGAGCACTTGGAAAGTCAGCCCGTCTTACTATACTACTCGTAACTCATTAGAACTTGTTATAATTTCACTTCTACAAGCTTGTTTGTATCAGCCACTTCTGACATGCGCATAATTAGGTCCTGATTGAAAATAGTTCGAAAGTTCTAGGGGATTCTTCGTTAGGTGCTCTATGTATTATAATTATGTATGTATGCGCCAGAAGATACGGGGTTAACAACACCGTTCCGCACGATATACAACAATGACAATTCATGCTTGATGTGGCGGTTTCAAGTCACTCGTCTTGAAGACTTTGAAATTGGATCATATATTCTGCACATTTTTTCAGTTATTTGCGTCGCATATTTTATCATTAACCTAAAATGGAGATTTTTTGTTTTAAGGTAGCGCTTTTTATAAATCTGTAGGCGGATTTGCTTGCCTCGGCGCGGTATTTTTAACTACTAATTTAATGATTTTCATAATATGCGTGCAAACTGACAGTTCTTTGGTTTGTAAGATTTTTATAATACATATTCAAGTATGTAATTCTTTTACCCTCTGGTTCTTTCCATTTTGGTCCGATTACTCGTACTAACATTGTGATAAGAGATTTGAAAATAATATTATGTTTCCTACAATTTTGTCCAGTACGTCTTGTCTGTCTGGATAGACATTCTTCCAGACAGGCAAAATGTCCATAGGTGCTAGTACGTAAGTCCTCCACTGTATGGAGTTCTCCGATTTATCCTACTTCGAGCTGTTGAATACGTACCTAGTTTGACATTTTGAAGTCGTCTAAATGGTTAACCGATAGAGTGGATACTTACGTGATAAAGGGCTAATATGTGGTGGTAAAGAAGGGTTTACCATGTCAAGAGATCGCCTGTTATGATGTCCGTGGTTCACTCTTGGCCGGTTAATTAGGCTGCTTCATTTAGACACATTAGGTAATTTTAGTATCTATTGCGTGATAACAACAGTCATAGTATAGAAAAGAGACATCGCATATAATGCCAGGCTCTTTTTCTTTTATTTTTCTGGTTTAAAGCCGCGGTATTTTGAATAGGTGTAAGCGAGACAAAAGTGGAGTGGTCAGCTATTCAGGCTGTGACAACAATGCTCACTTACATGTTATGAATGAGTGCGGTTGGACGTGATGACATTCAATATAGGCTTTGTCGGGGCGTGAGCGCTTTGTCTTTGGCGTCTCTTGTACCTGCGCTCATGTGAGTGGTGTGAAATGGATGGCTGGTTTTCGTTAACACTCAGAATCGAAGTATATAGTGGTTCGTGTTAGATCCTAAGATTCCAAAGTGCACCTGCGGTTTGTTCTCTTTAATAGTAATAGTAATAGTTTATTGACCAATAATATTACAAGGATCTACAACTAAGAGTAGTTACATGAGATGACTTAAATTGTTTATAGTATAGCCTCTGTTGCCGAGCTAGGCATAAAGCCTGTATTACGGCATCCAGCGCCAACTCAACAAAATAATTTTGAAGAAATTTAAGTAAGTGTGTGTGTGTGTGTGTGTGTGTGTGTGTGTGTGTGTGTGTGTGTGTGTGTGTGTGTGTGTGTGTGTGTGTGTAATAATTAAAATTATAAGTAATTGAAGATTGATAGAGAGGGGACGGGTATTAAGACAATGTTTAACTTGTTAGCGCCTGGTGTCGTCAATTGACATTTCCATTGTATTTAATTTATTTTTGTCTAGTCAACAGATCTTCAGTTTGGTCGTAAGTCAGATTGCGCAGAAATTTTTTTATCTTTTGTTTACATATGGTTCGATTTAAGTTGTAAATTTCGACTGACTTATTTATTTTATTATACATATAGGGTCCAAGAAAAGGTAGAAATCTTTGACTAAACTGAGTTCTAAAATGCCTATCGTATTGACACACTGTGAGATAATCGTTTATTTGTAGCTAATAACTGCATGTTATGATTTGAGTGCTGCACCAACAATAAGTGGAGAATAAATAATTGCCTAACTGTAAGAACATCACATTGGTGGGAGAGCTCAATAGTGGGAAAGCGAAATGGTTTAAATATACAGACCTTTAAAATAGCTCTCTGTGCAACCTCTAGCCTTTTTAGAGAGGTTTTGGGTGCACCACCCCAACAACTAATACCATACGTTATTAACGATTGACATAAAGCTATGTACACGTGCTTAAGTTTGATAGGTTCTAATACATGTCTTAGATTTTTAAACACGTATATTAATTTTCGTACTCTTGTAGATACTAATTGTATGTGTTCTTTAAAATTGAGTTGCTTATCAATAATTATTCCTAAATACTTTATTGAGTTAACTTTTTCCAAAATTTGGCATGAGCAATGAATAGTGGATGCAGGTGTACAATTGTGAGCTTTTATTGACAAATCTTTATCAATATTTTGTTCACGAATAGAGAAGGTGATATATTTTGATTTGTCAATATTAAGTGTCAACAAGTTGGAATTTAACCACTTATGAACAGCATTAAAACCCAATTGCGCCTTGTTGAAAACCTTTTCCCAAGAGGTATCAGAAAAGGAGAGAGCTGTGTCATCGGCATAAGACACGATTTTGCCAGAGAATGGTTGCATCTGAAGCAGGTCATTCAGGTACACCAGAAAGAGCGTGGGACCAAGTATACTGTTCTGCGGCACACCGTAAGATATAGGTAGTTCGTCACTGGTCACCGATCCGATTTTTACTCTTTGATGCCTTTCTTGAAGATAGTTAGTGAAAATACGAAGTTCGTTCCCTCTGACACCAACATGTTCCAGCTTATTAATGAGTAGTGGGACAGGGACCGTGTCAAAAGCTTTCGCTAGATCCAGAAAGATTGTTAATGATTTTCTCCCTTTATCTAAATTTGAAATAATATCATCAGTAAGAGTGAGAAGAGCATCATTAGTGCTTTTCCCACTACGAAATCCAAATTGTTTTTGAGATAATATATTATATTGTTCCAAATAGTCCTTAAGTCTGTTATTAAGAATTTTTTCAAGTAGTTTTGACAAGGTGGGTAAGATGGAAATAGGTCTATAGTTGAGGACACGATCCCTGTCTCCACCTTTGTGGACTGGCGTTATTAAAGATTTTTTAAGAATTGCAGGAAATATACCCGTACGAATACAGTGATTAAATATGTGTGTAAGTGCCGGGATTAATTTATTTTTATATTTTTTAATTAATTTGGCTGAAATTTTATCGAAACCGGTGGATTCTGTGTTCTTAAGCCCTTTTATCAGAGAATCGATTTCTTCTTCATCCGTTTCGAGTAATACAAAGGAATTTATTTGTGACGTCCTGTTTATATTGATGCTATTTTCTGGAATAGCATTATTGTTTTTATGTGCAATCCGATCTGCAAGTGTCTTACCCACATTTATAAAATGCTTATTTATCATATTTAATGAAACGTCTGGATTTTAATTTAGACTAAGTAAGTCTTTTGCAACTATATTCCCTCTAGCAGTAGATGTGATATCTGTGATGACTTTCCATAATTGTTTTTTATTATTCCCTGCCTTAACAATTAAATCTTTTTCATAAGCAATTTTTAGTTTTCTTAAAATTTTATTACAGTGATTCCTGTATCTAGTATATGTAATTTTTAAGATATTGTTACTGGGGTTACGTTTAACTTTTTTATGGAGTCTGTCTCTGATTTTTATACATCTTAAAAGTCCAGGAGTGATCCATGGCTTAATCACACGTTTTCGTTTAGCAATAGTTGTAATTTTGGTGTTTTTCTCAATTGCGCTTTGTAATTTCTCTGTCAAATAAGTTATGGAAATATTGAGGTCACTGCAGTTGAATATTGGCTTTAAGTCAATATCAAGGATATCTTGGTCCAAAGTCTCGGAGCTAATTACAGTTTGTGAGATAACATATGTGTTAACCTGTTTCCTAAAATTTAAGCTGAGAATCACAGATTTATGGTCTGTCACGGTTGATTGCGCAACTATTGTAAGAGATGTAGCTTTAGTATTAAGCATAGCATGGTCCAAACAGGTGCCGCTTAAATCTCTTGTAACAAATGTGTGTGCAGGTAAAATGCCATGGAACGCGCATAAAGTTAAGTAACGTTCGCCACATTGATCTAGTTTATCTTGGTTTATAGGGATGTTGACATCGCCCAATTTTAAATTTGTTTAAAATTTGTTTAGTGACTCAAGCAGTATGTTCAGTGAATGTATAAATGGATCAATGTTGTTATAAGACGGCGAGCGGTAAATACTTATGATTGCTAGATCTTCTCCCAGCGTACTTAAAGTGCAGTTAGCATCGGCCAGTTTTGGTTCAACAGTGTTGATCCTTAAGTTATCCTTCATGAATACAACAACACCATCATTTTTATTTTTGTGGTTTTTTGTAGCAAATGAGAAAAATCCATGTAAATTTGGAAGAATCTGACAACAGGACAGAGATATCATTTGCCATTTGGACCTATTACTTTATCTTTATACTCTGTCGTAATATTTGTGCCTTTATTATTTGTTTGAATTGGCACACCAACGGCTATCCTAGATATAATTAATAATATTACAAAACAAAATCTAATTTATGGCGCCAACCAGTGCCTCACATATAGGCATGCACAGCACTGCATTTATTATAATATCTATGTCTTTCCTGTAATCCTATGATAAAAAAAGCACTGTCGTGCCACAATAAAAATTAACTTTGAAAATTCTGTAAATCACTAGTCAGAATTAATGGAAAAAGTTGAAATACTCATTATTGATAGAGACCGATGTTAGCCACGGTTAAATTTTAATCAATATGTAATCTGGTGATCCGACAGAGAACCAAAGTCACCGACATAGCCCACCGAATTAGCATGCTGAAGAGGCAGTGGGCCGGCCATATCATCCGAAGAACTGATAATCGATGGGGTAGACGAGTTCTTGAGTGGAGACCGCGGATCGGTAAACGTAGTTTTGGACGTCCTCAGACTCGGTGGAGCGATGATCTTCGCAGGGCGGCTGGCAAGAGCTGGATGAGAGTAGCCGAGGACCGTGCTCAGTGGCGTGCAATAGGAGAAGCCTATGTCCAGCAGTGGACAATCATAGGGTGATGATGATGATGATGATGATGTAATTTTTGAAGAAGAAGACTTAGAAAAGGGCGTTCGCTGCCATTATAGCAGGTTCAAAAACATCGATAATACAACATGAAAGATCCAGAAGAGAACAGCGCACAAAGGCTGGTACATGCAAGTTCTTGTTCAACAGTGGAGCCGGTCATGACAATTGTCTGCAATTATCTCAGGGTATGTCTATATGAAACGATGCACTTTTAGCAAGTACGCATGGTTGTATAAGCAGTAAAGATACCCATTAGGGAAACTGATTACTTATTTGGACTTGTATCACAATTTGGACTCAGTCCCCACCAAAGTAAATAAAATAGCAACACATTTTTTTAGTTTTGATCGGAAAGTTGGGACGAAATTCTTTTTGAAGTACGCGACAAGTCACTAATTTTAGATTTTTGTATGAGTAGAACGTCCGTCCCTTGGATCAACAATCATACTTTAAGGGGTCGGCTTAAAGTATGATTGTTCATATTATTATGTAAATACATATGTAACCTGTATCAATCAGTACAGCGGGTGTTTATTTTCTATTATTTCGCTTCGTGAGTGTCTCACAAACTCACAAGTAGATAGATAAACAAGCGGAAGCGGCCTACGCATTGGATGCATATCCACTGCGTCGGCCGTACGTATGACATTGTTTTGGCTCTGGCCTTCGAAGGTGCTAACGGTCGATTGGCCAACTTCTGCGAAATATTAAAACAAACTGGAACATGAGTCGTCTTGTTCAAATAGCGTCACGGCGTCACTGTAAAAAGCCCATTTGCGCTAATGCAGACGTTTCATTGTGGTTATTGAATTAGTAATTACTTGTAGGTTCATAATTTTGTAATAAAATATGATTCTTAATTTGTTTAATCTCCAATGGAGCGCAAACGGTTTTCATTGGTTGCTATCAGTGATTGGTATATAAGCAGTTACCCGTAAATAGATTTCCGTGTCATAAAATCCGCAGATTTCTATAGACAAACTGAAATAGCTTGTTGAGGCAGCTGGCCTCAACAATCTGATTTAAACTCTGTATTTGTAGGCCGCCGCAATCAAGCAACCCTCATGCCATAACTATTGTATTTACGACAGCGGTAGGGGGCTAAATGAATAATAATTCCGATAGATAGTCCCCCGTCACGACAGCTGGTTCTGTCTGCCCAGATAATAGCGCGAGCCTCGTGATAAAGATGGTAATAGTATGCCACTGTGCTCCAACAAAGTGAAAACAAACGTGTCCGATGTAGACGCTGGATCTACAATAAGTGATGAGGATTATTATGAAACCATAACTTTTTATTATATTTAGAAAGAATTCCAACTTGCAAACGGAATTGTTTTGCATAGCCCTGCCGAGCCTGGTACTCGGTACAAAAGTAAAAAGTACCAGTACATGTCTAGGTGTCATAAATTCTAGACGCAGTTGCCTAGGCCCGATAGTCAGAGATAGCTAAAACGTGAGTGGGTATTTTGGAAATAGCGTGTGATTCTAATTATAATAGAGTGATAGTATTTCGCGTGGGCGCGGTGAGAGAGACGCAAATAGATGGTGTTGGCATCGACGCGCCTGCACTGTGTTGAGGCGGTAACAGACCACCCGAACCAGTAAGCTTGATTTATTGTCTCTGAACTGGACAGAAAACAAAATCGCCGGCTGCACTGTTACTCAATGACACCGCCACGCCAGAAACAACAATGGAAAGAAAAAAAAAATACCGGACAAGTGCGTGAAGCTCTACTCTCCTTTATGATTCCCTAACAAACGATAACAAACTTAACTTTTCAGCGGAAAAGTGTCTACTCCCATACAACCCAACTGCAAATATATGTTTGTTTATTTAAAGACATATTTTCAAGGCATATTTACCGTGAGACCTTGGTTTTTGCCAAATTTTATGATATTCGGGAAGTGCCCAAAGTGATAGTGACTTTGTAGTATTAAAAATGTGACATTAATAAATCGTAATTTTAGCTATACTTTATGTATAGCCAAAACATACACACATAAACTCACGCCTGTATCCCAGAGTGGTAGGCAGAGACCAGGGTCTGCCACTTGCCACGATCCTGACTGATCACTTTCGCTATAGCTAAAATTACAGTGATATTACATTGCCGTTAAATAAAACATTTATTACTTTAATATACAATCTTGAACTATTAATCGTGGGCCTTAGTATGATATTAATTTCAACATAACGAAGAAGTGTCTTGACAGATGAATGGATGGATGGACGACAAAGTGATTCTAAAAGGTTCCCGTTTTTTTTCATTTTGTAGTGCGCAGCCCCAAAAGATCTATTGAGTTTCACTGCAGGTACGATTCACTCAAGAATGTTTTAGCGTTCTTGGTCTCAGTATGTCACCAGTTTTGAAGATCAAATGCAAGAGAATTTCCCGTAAAGAAGCAAATAAAGCGCTAGAGGTGGTAGCGCATCGGTAGAACGCTGGCTCCACATTCAAGTGGTCCTGGGTACGATTCTGCCATGACCTACCTGATGACTTTGTTGTATAATTTATTAGAAAGAAAGAGGATATTTATTTAAGTTGTCACAGAAACACAAAGTAAACATAAAGGTACACAAACAAAAGACACGAACGTCAACAAAACAGAAATAAAACAAAGCAATCGTGAAGAGAACTTGTGAGGCATATTATTATTATGTAATACTTTTATTGCACTGTACAATACGGCGGACTTAATACCATAAGCATTTTCTACTAGTCAACCGCAGGAGGCGGAAGAAAGATTGGCGTGCAAAGAGGAGAAGGCGAAAAAGTAGAAATGCAATTTAAAATGTACTTATATATATACTTATATATTAATATAAGGCTATACTATAAAATACTATACACACTACTGGAGAGGAAGGCAATGATACTTAAAATGACGACCTCGTGGCGCAGCGGTAGTGCATCTGCATACCATGCGAGAGGTCCCGGGTTCGAATCCCGGCTGGGGACAAAAAAAAACCCCCAGGTCTTGGATGTTTACATGTTTGTAATGTCGTTGTTTCTGGTTCCCACAACACAGGGTATCCTAGTGTGGGGCCAGACGCAATGTATGTGCCTGTATGTAAATGTTTATGTTTATGTTTATTTACCATACATAATGACGAGATCGAAGTACGTATATATGTATGGTTTTTAAGTTACGTACATGTCCGCATTTATAGTAGCAATATCACGCGCTAACAGTGAAGGAAAACATCGTGAGGAAACTTGAGTGTCTGACTTATTCACACACCTCAGCGCTGGACATCGCCACGGTAGACTTGAGTGGCTCTCACGAAAGAAGGCCTGTGCTCTGCAGTGGGAGTCCCACTGCACAGTGCAAAAGCACAGTGGGAGTAGGTATAGTAAGTAACTATACGCCCCACTGTGGGACGTACCTATAGTTACTTCGATTCTTTGGCTCCTCAACAGCAACATAGGTTCTTATAACTTTACTAACTGACCGGGCAAACGTTGTTTTGCCATATTAATTAGCCTACGACCTATATATTAGATAAAATATAAAAATCTCGTGTCAGAGTGTTTCTTATCGAACTCCTCCGAAACAGCCTCACAGATTTTTATGATTATTTTTTGTGTATAGGTCTGAGAATAGGCCGTATTGTACTGTACCTTTATAAATATTTTATGTTGTGTTTTTCCTGGCACAATAAAGAATATTCTTATCTTATCTTATGGCAAAACAACGTTTGTCGAGTCAGCTAGTAACTTTATAAAAGATCCTGAGACCTGCTGCGGTCTTGAGTGGTGACTTTATTTCCATCCCAGCCCTGGTGTTTATAACCCGTGGTTTTTAGGTACTCCCTCTTTCTCCTACCCGAAGGTTGCCACGGGAGGCTATCTGATTGGGTGTGGGTCTGACCTACGGAACGAATATCCGAGCCACCCCCTCAAATTAATTTTTCAAAAAAATCTACCGCGTCAAGTTTCAAGATTGTATGCAAAATTTAAGATAAAAAATTGAGAATTTTAAACTTTTGCCCTTGGAAGTAGTTTAATTTTTTATACCTACTGAATAAAAGGTTTTCAGGTTTTGAATTATTTCACTAACATGTTGCATAAGCTGCTAATGTTATGTTAAATAAAAACCAATTGAGCAATCGTATTCCTAATTGATAAGCATATGAACACTGAGTTTACAAGGAACGGCATTACACTAGAATAATACGAGCACCGGATTCGTAGTAAGCCCCGTAGAGTAGGTAGATTGACAAGAAGCGGCGCGGGCGCACCTGGGTGTGCCTGGATTGCAGTGAGTGGGCGATCGATACCGCTCACTACTAGTATCTATTGTGAAACCGATGCCAGAACAAACTGTTATTTTACGATTTGTGTAGATGCATTCAAATCACTGGGTTAGGGATTTATTAGGTTTTACCTAGAATATTTTTATAAAAGAGAGAGCGAATTTGATGACGTGGTTTTAAATATAAATAAAATAAAGTTATTTAGAGGCTTACAAGTTGCGAAATAGGATTCTATGTCAGCGCGTGTCAAAGAAAATGACGGAGTGACTGCAAGAAAATCAGGTTTAACAAGCTCCTACATTAACAACGTGAATAATGAAGTAACATACAAGGTCTATAATTTTAATGCACCTATGTGTCTACGCAGGGAACCGGTCCACTTAAAATGATATTATTAACGTGGGCGAAGGTACTGACTGGCAAGTATGTCCCTCTTTCTCGTCTCAGAACTCTGAGGTGCAGTGAGTAATGCCTTTGGATTATTGAAATATTTTTCTCTTATTAAGGTCAAATGCTCTTACTGTTACTCAGTTTTTTTCTTGTTGTTTCTTCTGAGGATATTGACGTGTAGGTTAAAGGCGAGACAGTATCAAGAAATTATTATGTCTGCAATTTACTGTCGTCAAAAAGACATTTTAATTTACTTCATTACGTCTTAATTACTTTAAGGTTCCACATGTTGTCAACATTAATATAATTATATTGTTAGCGTCATATTAATTTTTTATCGGTTTTTTCGTGTGACGGGTGCCGTTGTGTTAAATTGATCGGGTTCCACCCGTTCAAAAAACGTAATCCATTTTTTGTTGCACTAGCACTCATTTTGTATTTATGTAAGTGACGGTTTGTTGGACAGCAAAGGATTACTGCGTTCTTCAGATACCAGAAGTATCGATGAGTAATATACTTCCTTTTTAACATATATTGTGATTTGCTTTGTTCCAGTGGACTTTGTTAGTCATTGGGTATGTTGTGTTGTAACCATCTAAGCCATGAACTGGAAAGCTGGTTTCGAGCGTAGGTACGTTCGTGATAACGTCAGATTAGAAAGCTCAGTTTCACCAGCCATTCATGTTTTCGATGTAAATTTATTCTGTTCAGGCATCTACCGTGTCGTAGTTCAATATTCAAGGGCGTTAATATTATTGCTCGCAACAAAATAGCACGCTGCTTGGTTTCTAAACATTATGAACGATAATTTATATCAGCACCAAAGGTAGGTTGAGTAGTAAATTGAGTAGGCGTGTAAGCAAATACGAGTAATTTTTGTTGACTTTGTAATAAAAAGCCTGGAGTGTGTTGAATAGGTGTGCCACCGAGGCTCGCTTGTCTTGTCACGGACGTTGGTAAACAAATATTTGATACTGCGGATGCGGTTGTTATTTTAACGCCTCGCTCATCCATTGGTTGGGCTTCTTTAGCTACCACAAATGTTTTACGCATATTGTAAATGAATCCAGAGGTACATTTACAACCCGCTAACAAACTGCTACGCAGTTTGTCGATTTTTTTAAATATCACAATGAATTGGATTTCTAAATACCTAACAATTAAGCAGCCTATACATAAGTAGCCTTTACATAAGCAGCCTATACATAAGCAGCCTATACATAAGCAGCCTATACATAAGCAGCCTATATATAAGCAGCCTACACATAAGCAGCCTATATATAAGCAGCCTATATATAAGCAGCCTACACATAAGCAGCCTATATATAAGCAGCCTACACATAAGCAGCCTATATATAAGCAGCCTACACATAAGCAGCCTATATATAAGCAGCCTACACATAAGCAGCCTATATATAAGCAGCCTATACATAAGCAGCCTATATATAAGCAGCCTATACATAAGCAGCCTATACATAAGCAGCCTATATATAAGCAGCCTATACATACGCAGCCTATACATAAGCAGCCTATTCATAAGCAGCCTATACATAAGCAGCCTATAAAATAAAAATTGAGAAAATAGACCTTAGCGGGTTGTTAATTTTTATATCTAGCAGCATTCTAGCAGTGATTTAGTGTGTCTGATTATAATCCATATCAGTGGATTATCCAGCCGAGGAGCAATCGCGCTTAAAATCCTATGGCCGGAATCAAGGGCTAACTAAGCGCAATCTTTCGAATAATACTTTGTGCTCACTACTAATATCGCCAGTATTTTTGTGGAAAGTGTTTCTTAAAATAACCGTATCTTTGTGTTATTAAATGTCGTTATTGTTAAAAGACCCAAGGTAAACCGCGACAGTGAGAAGGTGCACTCTAGCTATCACACCGCTTTTGAGTCCGTGCCAGATACCAGCTAACTATGACAAGGAAAAAATAGCCTTTGCCGTTACTGTATTCATGTCACATAATACTTACGTCAACACTGTTAAGTATCGTACTTTTGAAATGTTACATTTCTGTTGTCCCTAGATGTAAACTGTTATTCTTAAAAATGTGTGTCTTCAGTAGCTTCCATGGATTTTCAATAAGTTACAAAAAAGCTTAAGGCAATCAGTATACATTGTTTTACCAAACGCCATGACTTATCGGTATGGTGTCAGCAACCTCTCAGGAATTACGCGAAAGGTATGCCAAGGTGATATTTCCTCGACTTAATAACAAGGTGAATGTTATTCTGGAACGGTTTATTTCAGTGTTAACTGTGCACCTTGAAAAAGAAATCTTTTCATTGCAACATCAAACATAAATAACACCTTTGAATCCAACGCTTCCTTCATAAATCTCTCGACCACTTTAACACTTTGTCAGTCTATCCTTGTATTATCATTTATCACACATTGGATTCATTATTTTACGAGTAGCATTCTATTCATATTAATTATGGTTATTCGTTAATAGCTTCACATAACCAGAGTTTCTATTTTATATTGACAGAGAATAAAGTTTCATGTAAATTATACATTTTATAACCTGTTCTGTGCTCGTCCACACCACTTTCACGGTTGATTTCTAACTTTTGCTGATCTTACTTTTGATAAAATGTGGTTCTTAATTAGAGGCAATATAAAATTCGGTTGCATTTCATCTTGATATTGGTGTTAAACGGAGAGAACTCTGTAGAAAGTGTTTTGATTTGAATCATCATTGGTAGTTGCATTGATATATTCGTCATTTGTGGGCTAGTGACCCGCTTGCGGATCCCTCTGAGCAGTCGACTGGTCGGGCGGCTTTCCGCGCAGTCGCATCTCAGGTCTCTCAAGTTGTTCAACCGTGACATTGACCTACCATACACGATCGGGCAATGCACCGGGGTGTCGCGCAGCCTCTTTGTTTACATCCTGCGCCACTAGCCCGCTGAGAGCCTTTCTATGCGTCTCACGTTCGTTAATCCTCTCAATAGAAGCCTCCTTATCCTTTACACGTTAATACATTGTTATTCAAATTAATACTATCCTCACGAGTTTCTCGTCGTGGTAATGTAATTGTTGTTTCAACTTGTATTGTGTTAACCCTGAGTTATGAGATATTTATGCTTGAACGTGAACAGATTTATTACTGACATTACTGATAGAATATTATATGATCTGAAATTGTGTTCCTAGTTTCTTAGACATCGTTTTTCCCATTTAACCAACCAAATTGCTTAAGATTTCGTCGATAAACATATATTTCTCAGTTATGTATGATGAGAGAAAAACATTATAATAGTAACTCTGTAGCTGCACACGACGGCATCAATTAAAGTAATGAATAGATTCAAGGGAAAGAAAGGCCAAAGGTCGACAGTGTCTCATACAGTGATGCGACTTGTGTTGTGACCGCGGAAATTTCACAGATGAAACATGCGCCGTTGGTTAAGAAATGGCGGCTGCTTTCGTAGCTTGTTAATGACATTCCACTCACACTCGGCCGAGATGAGAGGGTGCGGCGGTGTCAGTGCATTCGTCATGGCGCTGCAGCTTGCGCAAATAGCTTCGATCATGAGGTGTACAATACGTCGGCAAGCAGGAAAAGCAGTTTCCTGAAATACGGGTTTCAAAGTGACGTAAAGTCGAACGCCCGCGCTTTCAGCGGCGCCTGCGCTGGACCATTTTAGGAGATGACTAACGGAAATTCGACTCCTCTCTCTGGCCCGCTCTAGCATGCGGGTGGGGATGTCTGTGCGTCCCACTCGCACTAAAAGCTCCAAGAAATCTTTTAATAGTGTCCACGGCCGCGATCTACTTTCATTTAGACGCGGGAAATACAAAATTAATTTGAAAAATACTTTTTGTGGTTGTTAGGATGATTAACTAAGAGATTCATGATAGAATTTTTAATAAAAAAACAGCCAAATTACAGTTTTTTTCTATTTTATAGCCCCAAATTTCAAGTATTATATTTTCTGGTACTAAACTGTAACTACCTAAAATAAGTACTTAAATATTTCTAAGATTTTAAAAGTGATTTGCTGTATTTTACACTTAAAGCGGTGAAGTGAAGCTCACTAAAAATAACTTATATTTTGATGAGAAGTATTTTTGTACGAGCATATTTAATTACACAAACACGCGCTGCTACGTTCAGCTGTTTTATGCGCGACCCTTATCTATCATGTATCGATTTCTAGATTAAATTTAAAATCGTAAATATACAAACACGACTTCGACAGATAAGCCTAAAGTGACGTCGATATTTAGCGATAACCAAAGCTAAATTAATTTCTCGTATTTTATCTACCTTCCTCCTTCCTTGCCAGTCTGTTAACATAGCTCAGGTGAACTGACCTTTTTCTGTTGTTTCTCCCAAGCCGGGTCTAGGAGACCCTCGCGCTCCCATTCCTCCTCCTGCTCCATATAGTTCTCCTCGTACCCTCCGCCATAGTTGTTATTCATCACCCCGTTGTCCATCATCATGGTCACCGCACTGACCGTCGGATTTCGATGTTCGTTCGACCCGATAACCGCGAACTCGTGTGTGTTAGTTCGCACCACGCACTGCAAACAAGCAGCCGGCCGCAAGCCCGCTGCGTTGAGACTGGCGTGCGAGCGCCGCGGGCGGCTGCTTGCGGAAACTCGCGAGGCGACGCTCCGGTACGCGCATACTCAGCTGTCAAACGAGTTATTCGAAGCGCTTTCGGAATTACAGACTGTTGTGGCACAGGGTGGGAATATTCCCAACTCACTGAAATTTTATTATGCTATTTCTGACAATCATAAAGAATAAATCTGTGATGATACTATTAGTGCTTCAAATTCGAGCACTGGTTGTTATCTAGAGGTTTCGTATAATTAAATATGGCACTGGAAATTTCGTGAGCATTGAGAAAATTCCTAAATTTTTTTGGTACGGCATATCAGAATATGATTCATATTCATGCGTTACAGTTATCCCTTCACGAAAAGCGATAATTGATATAGGTGTCTTAAGTAGGGCGGTTGTGCAAAATTATGTGTGTTCATTGTTAATGTGATTTGGGTCAGTGGCCTGCGTGCCAAATCCTGAGCGATTCCAATAGTTTTTACTGTTAGATTCCATACTAATTTGACGACTAGAATTGTTCAGGATTTGGTGCGCGTAATGTAGGGGGCGTGCCGTGAATTGGAACGTTTTGACAGATAGAAGGTGACACTTCGATCATTAGCTGAATGAATAGTCGTGAAGGTCGCTATATTTACGTTCCTGCAGTTCTGCTAGGTGTCTGCTAGAAACGCCGTGCTTTTATTAAAGATTTAAGTTGAAATGATTATACATTGCGTTCCAATTGATAACAATTAACAAAATAAGTGAAATAAAACCAACACAACAATACACAAAAAAATTTATTCACCACATAAAATTCTTCATAATCGTCTTGCTCATACAAAATAACAGCGTCGTAAAATTTGATATCTTTCTAGAAATGCACATACCATGAACATAATATTATACAATTGTTAACATTCACAATCACAGGAAGGTAAAAATAATGGAATAAAAAACTTATCGAAACTATGCATAATGTGACCACAGCAGATCAAATACATAATTTTGTGTTTCTACAAATTAAACCTAAAAGATGAGTATCCATTACATTAATTGATAAAAGAGACTCGACGCAAAAACGACTTTCAAGAAACTATAATTATTTTCATTAAGTATTTCCACATTGTAACAGTTAACTGTGTAAACATTTATTTAATTGATTTAAAAAATCCCGTCAGAATTTAAAATTAATTCACCATTTTCCAAGTTCACAACAAAAGAACGACTATGAAATTTACAAGTATAAAAAGTTTACCGACTATTATAAACTTGTGCCATGTAAATATTTTGCCGAGATCATTAAAAATAATTTCTTTTAATATATATAGGTATATATAATATATTTTATTTTAGGAGTAATTTACTATTTCTTTTTTTTTGTTCGACCCGTTTCTTATTTTCAGCAGTTAGAAACTTTGCTAGGATAATGTGCATTCTTTCTTGAGCATGGCTATTCCTTAGATCAAAAATATTTTCAACTACATACATTTGAGGCTTTTCAAATATTTTACAGAGCTACAGTGTTACCAGTAAAAGGCGCCATTTTTGAAACACCCCAATTAGATTTTATGTTTTACAACAAATTTGTTCTGTGAGTTTGTCTCCGATCTATATGTTTCGAATTCCTATCTGGGTTTACATAGAATAAAAAAAAATCATAAGTCGTAAAACAAAAGTTAATGTAAATGGCAAACTCTGACGTCTTTCAGAAATTGTGTATTTTTAAGTTATCCTGTATATAAAACTAGAACGCTAGAATTATTAAACAAAGAATTATCAAAACCAAATACTTTCGCAATTGTGATACGATTGCAACCTCTCTCGAAACGGGTCTCACGGCACATAGGAATGAAAATTTACAGCTTAATAAGTAGCGATAAAAATGCTTCATAACAGTTCAGATTGGTTCAGAAGAGTTCACATTAACAAGTACATAAATAATGTATGTCCTATGATAGTATATTTTATTGATGTTGGGTACAAGATATAAAAGATACGTTACAGTAGAACAGACAACTAAATATCGATATTAATCGTCAGTCTTAGAGCGTTTTCACATTAGGCGGTTTAGTCGCGTTGTAGCAGCGCCGCAGCCGCCGACGCGTTTAATGCACGTTTTTCTGTAATTTTTAGTAAATAAAACTTTTTAAAACGTTACTTAAAATACATTCGGGGAATTGATACGGAAGGCAGCGTAAATGAGATTCGGGTAAAAGGATATTCGGAGAATTAACGTTCGGGGATATAAACCCTATAGACTTCAGGATGATAAGTGATTCCGGAATTAAGTTAATAATAATGAGCAGAGCTTAGATGATCATAATTTTCAAACTTACTCAATAAATGCTCGCTTCAGTTCATTCAATAAGTAACTTTGAAAATGTTATGTTTACATTTTTTTTATTTTTTCGAGTCGATCTCGGCAATCGGCCCGTTAGTCATAGACTACATGACTAACGCCGTATGAATACTTTATTCCTGACAGTCCCGCGACTGCAACGCTGCTAATTAGGGTTCCGTACCCGAAGGGTGCCAAACGGGACCCTATTACTAAGATTACTGTACGTCTGTCTGTCTGGCTGTCTGTCTATCTGTATGTCTGTCACCAGGCTGTATTTCATGAACCGTCATAGCTAGGCAATTTCAATTTTCACAGATGATGTATTTGTGTTGCCGCTATAACGACAAATACTAAAAACAGAATAAAATAAATATTTAAGGTGCTCCCATACAACAAACGTGTTTTTTTGCCGTTTTTTCTCGATCTTTGTGTCTAATTTTGTATAGATAATGGTACGGAACCCTTGGTGCGCGAGTCCGACTCGCACGTGGCCGGTCTTTTTTGTATGGTCCCCAGTCGCTCGACTATGCAGCACGACTGGCACTCAGCGTAGCCGAGTGACTAAATCGCCTTTGTGAAAGCGCTCTTCCTACGTGTTTTCTTTTGCACAAAGTGCGTTTTTTGCGACAAAACTTTGTTTCGATCAGTTTCTCAATCAATATTTAGCTGGTTCTACTATTTTGTTCCGCGCAAATGTTATGCGTTTAAATTATAAGTACATATACATACCTTCGGTGTTCATTTACAAGCAAATGTTTGCCTTTCATACAAAACTCTAGACATAGTCTGCATTGAATTTCAGTTTTGATACAGGTACTTACCTAAATTGCAAGGATAACTAAGCGTAGACTGCTTTTAATGCCATTATGATAAATATACTTCTTATTAGGGCGTCACGAATAGACTTAATTATTAATTAATTTCTTACACAAGTTATTGCGAAGAATGAATTTGTCAGATTAAAAAATATGTCCCTGTGTCATCAAGTTTTGAATATATTCAGCTATCTAATTTGTTGATAAAAAGCAGTAGTATTAGGGTCGTATTGACACGTACCTACTTTGCATGACCCTTAACCGTTCCTTTGGTCAAAATTCCGTTCAATTCAACAATTTATTCATAATTTACCTACATTACGGTGAGGGCGAAGACGGCCATAAAAAGTAAGTATATTTTTTATTCCTAAGATATCGTAAAATTTTACCAATTTCTCCACCTCGATTTATGCGAAAACGATACCAACATTGACCTTATGGGTAAACTGCCTAGTTATTTTGTCAAATTTATACTGAGGCACGGTGGAAGGGCGTGATTGACCCTCCCACCTGTAGGGGGATAAACAAGACATTTACATCGCTTTATTTTGACTCAAAGAACTGTGTTTCATTGCAAGGTCCTAGCTATAGAGGTGTCAATACGATGCCTACTACGGTGTAGCCTTTTATGCGTACACTGGTTGTCTTAAATTTGTGAAGCACGGGTTCTGTCTCAGGCAGACTATGACTTGATTTTACTAAGTTGACTTTTGTGTAGTTTTATTTGCAATACCACTTCCTAACTGAAGGAAAATATCGTGAGATATGCGAATATGCGATAGGTATCTTAGCGCCTAAATAATTTCAACCCATCCTACCGCAGATTGGTGACCAAATCCGTATCAAGGTGGCGTCAAAATATCGCTGGGAAGGCATTTCTTTACCTATAAGTCGGACATATACAGGGTGGTAATTTAAAATTGGGCAGCAAGGGATAAATACCACATATTTATATCTATTACAGCAGTTAAACACTGTATTTAAGTATTTTCGAGTAATGTCACAGTCAGCAAGAAAAGTGTAATCTTTCACAGACTTGTTTTAACAATAGGTAAAAATAATAAAAGCGAAGAGTTGTGAGGAACCCATCACCCACTAATGTGGCAGCTAGCATTAGTTGTCTCATTGGCGCAGTCAGTCATCCTAAGCAGCTTGTGTCGCTCTGTTCGTGAGAAGTAACACCACGAACCCAACATCGTCCGAGAGTTGATAAGGCCCCCGCTTCTTCGGGTTGCCCTTACTGGTTGGTCGAAGTGGACTCCAAGAGGAGCTGCCGAACTGTAACCTCTAGTTTGCCTTAACCGACCGAGCAGAGAGTGGGGCGTTCGAGCTACATGCTCGCCGGGTAGATAAGATGCGAGTTGGCACAGTGTCTGTGGTGACCACTGGTATGTAAAAAGCGGTGTCCCATTTCAAAATTCACACTTCACTGTAGAAAGCGGTGTAAACCTCTCGACACACTGAGTTGCTCACGACCATGTCGAACCAGATAAGCGTGGCCTGTGGCCTCCTGACGGGAAAATCTGTTCACTTATTTTGAGTAAGGTGTATATTTTGAAGGCTAGAGGGACTATCCTGAGAGATACACACGTCGTGTTGCATCAGGTTAGGGTAGCAGGTGCATCGCTCGGGAAGCATCTCCGACGCATGTTTGATGCGGGTGTGACCAGAGGAGGCATCGTTGTACCGCGTTACTTAGACCAAACTTTAACCATGCTACCGGATAAAGTATTGGGACTGTCAGTCCCGTGAATCTTTATGCCAACAAAAATAAAAATCCCCACAATCGACACTTGTTCTGGTTCTAAACAAGGATAGATAATGTACTATGTTATGGTAACCAGACAAGGATATAACAAACATGGGAGAACACTCAAAGTTGAACGATCATGTGACCTGTATTTTAGATCTCTGATTTTTCTACTACCTACTCCAACCGCAATTGACCCAATAGACTTTTGATGCCTGTAGGCAGCAACATTGATTGGCATAATAAAATCTCACAGTGCAGTTTTTAACTCTTTAAAAAATAGATGTGTTCCTCGAAAAATGTTTTTCAGTAGCAAAAAAGAATCTTGCTCCCGCATCTCAAGTTATCACCCAATAAACGGCTTGTTCCGGTGGTACTCTTGTAATTACGCATTTAAAAATAGATGGAACTTAGGTCGACAAGTCGATCTTTACACATAAGTATATGTGAAGTTTGCTCGATTAAGATCTTATGAATGAGCTAAGGAACGCACCTGGGATTTGATCAAACACAGATAACACTATTGATGTACCTACTACGAGACTATTGGTGATGATATCGAAGGTTACAATATTATATTTGTGACACATATTGTGATAGATCTCTGTATTTTCTTCTCACTGATGGATCACAGAAGGGATATACTAGTTTACAACTTTGTACCAGCAACGATTGTCGACATATATCTTATTAATTCAAGTGATTGCCATTTATATAGAACAACTGACGGCGATTTAATTTTGTACAAAAAATATAGATGATTGATTACGATGAACACGTCTACATGTAAAAAATATAGGTATCAATAAACAACAACAAGGAATATTTCCGAGAAGTGTACAATAATTTCTCGCATGTCTAATCGAGTACATCTATAACAATAATACTTTAGAAGGCGTCAACATACCACAATGTAAGAAGGACCTACCCAGTCACTGTTTATATTTATCTAATACACTGATATTCCTCACAGCTCCTTGTTTTTACACCCCATAGTCGAAGCTCTCCCAATCAGGGAAGCGGGAGTCTTGTTTCTGGACTCGCTCCTGGCACGCCTCGATGTAGCTATCGTTGATGCGGTACATTCCCGAGTTGGCCTGGTACATTAGCGTCTCAAGAATACGCTCGTTCTTTATTGCCTTCGTCGGAAGGACTACTTTGATCAGTTCCTGTGGTGAGATCCTATGCAGCTTCAGATCCCTCGCTAGTCTTTCCATGATCGTTTCGAATTCGTTCCTGGCTTCATTCTTGGTATCTGTTTTATTGGTGGCAGATTTCACCTTGATTTTATTCCGGGCCCAGCTTAGCATGGCTTCAAACTTCCTGACCTCCGGGACTTCAAGGTTCCGACACATTATCATTTGTACCATGGACTCTGATAAGTTGAGGAACTCCGATGTTTGGAAGAGTGCGTAAGCCCGTTGTTCCACGAAGGCTAAAATCATATTAACCAATTCCGATGCTGATGTATATCGCCAATAGTAATTTTCCAGTGATATTAGCATTATGCAAACCTGAAAAAAGGTGCGACATGTTAAATAGGTGCATCCCTCAAATAGACGTCTCCGCATCTGGCACTGTTTCTTATAGGCGTCACGTCAGAGCTCCACTCAGATCATAATAAAAAGATAGTAATCTGTTTCTTACCACTTCTATCCTAAGGAACTGTTTGGCGTGATGGAAGCAAGCCTGTAATAGCTCAGGCAAATCGTAGTGTTCAGCCGCGCAAATGAGGCCTGGTATCGAAGCGCATGTCAGTGGACAACTGCCTGTATGCAAGTAGTCCAGGAGGATTCGGAACGTGTCCGGATCGAATTCGATTATCGAGAACTGGAAATGGATCACGAGTTAGTAAATGCTTTCTTGGTTTGAGGTGTGCGTTCATCAGTTAGAATATGCGTGACAAAATGATTTGAGATTGAAACTCCCATTTCGTAGATAATCTCTTCGCGATGCAGCTAGAACGCGTTATATTTACATTCTATAACTTTAATCTTGCTTGATGAAAAGTAAGCCTTACCTCAGTTTGTGCTAGTTTTGCGCGATCAACCTTTTGTGCGTCAGCGCAGACCGACAGTCTAGGTACGGCCAGTGCTGCGTTCTTGTCTTTATCCTTATCTTTCCCTTCCTTGTCTGCAAACATTTATCATGACTTTACCTTTTCTCGAGTACCATCTTGATTCCTTCATTTAGTGAGCACATTATTGTGGAATTTGAAAAAAATATTTTTTCAAATTCCACAACAAATGATTAAGCAAAAGAAAAAACTTCTTTAGAAGGAGTCATTTTCCTAGACGTTGTACTTACTGGAGCAGTCTTGTGAACTAGCCCACTTTTTCTTATCCTCAGCATTTAAATGCGAATGCTGCTTCCGTATCGACTTTCCCCAACCAGCCGTGATTGTCCCCAATCGCGAAAATGCTCGCTTCACCATTGGCGAACTTGGCACGCTTTTTGGCCTGAAAATATAACAGCAAAAGTTATTGGCATTGACAACCGCAATGTTTTGGCCCTCGCTGACCTTTGTTGTCGTCGTAAAGTTTCGGCGCTGACTTTAAATTGGTCTAGCTTCTTCATATCTAACTGCAGGTTGAATGCCTCGTTAGCCTAGCGGTTAACACGCTTGTCTACCAAAACGTAGGTCGTAGGTTCGATTTCCACTAGAGGCCGCCGAACTTGATGTATTTCCATATTTGTGATGGCACACTAGCACAGAATACCCAATTTTGGGGACAAACTAAGAGATTTTGTTGTGTGGAAGACATATAATTATTCTTTAATTTGTAGATTAAGAAAATAGCTTAAGCAAGCTAGATTTTAAACTGACTTTATGTAAAATCTTCAAGTCTGCGAACTATCAAGGCGTTGGCATTAGGAGGACTACAATGTTTGGCTTAGCAAGATTGTCTTTAAAGGCTACTAATGAACTTAGACTTTTCATTCCGTAAAACGCTCCTCAGATTCAGTTTCAATACATACATACATAAACTCACGCTTGTATCCCAGAGGGGCAGGCAGAGACCAGGGACCGCCACTTGCCACGATCCTGACAGAACACTTTCGCTTCCTGATCATTAATTAGTCGTTGCATGCACGCATGCCGGTTTTGGGTACTTTTTATCTACGGGCAGTTTAAAAAATCTGTGGCAAAGGATTATTTAAACTGTCTCTCAGGTACAGATTATTAAACCTCTGACGTGTGTTCTTGAGTGGAGACCGCGGATCGGTAACCGTAGTGTAGGACGTCCTCAGACTCGGTGGAGCGATGATCTTCGCAGGGCGGCTGGCAAGAGCTGGATGAGAGTAGCCGAGGACCGTGCTCAGTGGCGTGAAATAGAAGAGGCCTATGTCCAGCAGTGGACAAGCGTAGGCCGATGATGATGAGGTGTTTTTTAGAGGAATCGTGTTTTTATGAACAAGACCGAGCGCCTTTCGGTGGCTCAACTTTAGTGACGTTCTTACCTAGGTGACTCCATGTCTGGCACTTGTAGAAAGTTGCTGCTCTTCTGTCTCGCCGGCGTTGGCGACAGCAGTGTGGGCGCAGGCCGCGACAGCAGCTCAGCGACCGGCACTTGCGGGGAGCCGAAGCCTGTCTGGATGCCGTACAACATCTCTTGGAATACCCTGCAATTCCACAATTACATCGATAATGGGGAACTTGCCACAAACTAAGATTGAAGTGACATTGCTTTTATACCGTAGAAGACAGAAAACTTTCAATATTTTTTAAAATGAAATCATAAAAATATTTTTTTCGGCGTTTTCGGGGTCCCTAAATGCGAAAAATCAAATTACTCTAATGATGAAAAAAATATTAGATTTTGTTTTTTCATTGAATTCTAGACGTTTCCTAAAAAGGGAATACATATGTGGCAAACCCTACATGGTTAAAAACCCTGATGGAGGCCTATGTCCTGCAGTGGGCGTCAAATGGCTGTTGATGATGATGATGATAAATGTGTAAAACATTATTTTACGAGATAACTCCAATATTGGTAAACGCTTCATACGTTATATTAAAAGTAATGGTTGTAAAAAAAATTAAACACGTTTATAGATAGATAGATAGACAACACTTTATTGCACCCCAGTTATTTTTATTTTTAGTTTATTTATATTTTAACATGGTTTTTCCGATTACATTACAATTTCTTTTTCGTGCAAGTTTTCCATTAGAGATACGTTTTCAAACCTAACTCACATTCACACACACAAACACTAATTCACATTCACAGCATGGCGCTAGTGTAGAATTCGACCGTTACAGGATACAAATATCTAAATTCACTTTGTAATTCACGTGCGAGATGTACAAACAGAGAAATTTATTTGTATTCTGTAAAGATAGAATTCTACACTAGCGCCATTTTTGCGGGTGTGGCGGCGAAGTAAATTAGTGTAGGTGAGATTTTGACACTCGTCTCTATAAGATAACTTCTGTAAGCTAATTCTACGCCTTTGATCCACAGTTCGATCCTCGATTCGAAATCATTTGTCAAATTAAAAGTTATATGCAAACATTAGCATTTTCGCGGGCATCATTAAAATATTTGCAAACACATAACATCGAACGATGCTATTTTTTCGCTTACTATTAGAAGCGATGTCTGTAGAAATTTGACGAAAACATCAAAATCTCCTTCTTAAATATTCAATCAGTCAGCTAATATATACACATTATTGGAGATGAAACCACCATTCTAAGTTGACTTAATCGGTCTTATTTATAGTGGAGATTTTACAAGGACAAGTCATAACCACAGATTAAATAAACTGCCTCTTAGGAGTGCTTTAGACGAATCGTGTTTTTATAAATAAGGCCGTATCATCATCATCATCATCAGCCATTTGAGGCCCACTGCAGGACACAGGCCTCCTCCGTGGTTTTCATGACCATGCCATAATCGCCACGCTCTTGGCAGGCGCGTTGGCGATCGCAGAAAGCGGTTGGAATCTCAGGAAGACGCTGCTGCCCGTCTCCTGGTAATGTATTTCCTTAGTCGCCTTCTACGACATCCACGGAAGGAAATGGAGTGACGCTATAAGGCCGTATGTCTGTGTATATTTGCTAATAACTATGTTGTACTCTGTAAATATGGCCAAATCATATCGTAGGCCTTCTGGACAATATTCTTGCATCTATATTGACTTTTTCGCACATTAACTAAAGTGTACTTGATCGATCTAATTAAACCTCCATGATATGGAGACAGAGCGACAGAGCAGTTTTAGCCAGTTTCTCATATTCTTTAAAATGAGCTGACTTTTCATGGTTTATCCTCACCTGCTTCTAACGCCCAAAATAGCCCTCACGCCGATAAACTTCGTCTTCTGCTTGGACTGACCAACCAAGAACACCACATCGAACAGTTGAGCGTTCTGAGAGATATTGAGCTCGTTGTTCAGGAAGACTCGAGTGAAGTCCTTAGCCAGTTGATCGTAGTCTTCAAACTGATCTCGTACTGAGTCTAGAAGAGGAGAGGACGGTCGCATATGACCTATAGGCCGCCACGAGCCTGGAAAGTGAAACAGGATCCCTTTAGTTTGCGTGAAACTTTAAATTGTTCATGACTGTGAGTATATTGGTAGAAAAGGCTTATGGCATTAAGTCCGCCGCATTGTACGTTTTTTAAGTGCAATAAAAGTAAACATAAATAAATATATTGTGGTGGCACTAGATAAGATATGAGAACGGTTGGAATGCCATAGAGAAAACTCTAAGCCTACTTTTTGTCATTACTAATTTTCCAAGTGTAAATTCTTTCAATAACATAATTGACTGCCTCGTTAGTCTGGCGGTGAACACGCTTGACTACGAAAACAGAGGTTGTGTGGTTGATTCCCACTGGAGGCCGCCGTACTTTATTTTTACAGATGGCCTCAGTCTGGGTGTATTTTCATGTTTGTTATGTCCTTGCCTGGTTACCATGTGGCATTTACATGGCTTAATTAAACGTCAAATAAGGAGTAGCATACGGAGCCCATACTCTCTCCTTGAGAGACGGCCTGCTGTGCCCTACAGTGGGACGTATATAGGCTGCTTATGTGTACGGATTTGACAGCCAGATGGTTACCGAGGAGCAGCATCAGTGTAAGAGAATACGAATGTGACTCTTCGGTACCTATCATGTCGTTCATTGGTCAGTTATAGAACATTTGTGCCTAGTAGAATACCGTTAGCGTCAAAACCCTGTCTTTGGACTCTCTTTGAACTCCCTATGAACTGTAATAGTAGAATTCACGCCCAGGACAAGCGATTGTCTTGGGTGAAAGTTATTATAATTAGGTATTATTAATTCACACCTTATTCAATTTTAAGTTTGTTCATGCGAGAACATTTCCCCCCGCCCATAATTAGTGGTGACTAATTATGGGCGGGGGAATCACGACTGGTAAACCGATAAACTCTCTCTCTTTCTAATGGAAGACCAAGCATGAGCACAAGCACGTTACGGCGCGTCACCTGAGTGATCGTTACACTATCTTTTCACTGACTTAGGCGTTGCCAATAGGTGCTATATGAAACATATAAAGGAAGAAACAAAAGAAAGAAAGAATACATTTATTTAGATTGTCACAAAAGTACACACATAAAAAACTTTGATAAGTAATTTAAAGAAGAGGCATTGTGCTTCCGTGGCAACGAAAAAAGGTCACCAACTCAGCATGCATTGGTGGCGTGTGTTGTGAACAACACAGCACCAGCAAAACTGATTTCCATCTAGATGAGGCATAGGACACATAGAAAGGACGTCGGCGAGGGCGCGGAAAAGACGCGACCGACGCTTTGTATAGAGTCACAGACCACGGTCACCCACACTCCTCGCTCTGTGGTCTGTGCCTAATGCCTATACAACGCGTCGCGTCTTTTCCGTGCCCCTGCCCCACGTCCTTTCTATATGGCCTTATCTAGCTAAACAGGTGAAGTAACTGCCAATGTTAGGTAAGTACCTACAAACCTAATCCTAACCTTTGCCAATACTTGCAACTAATTCAAATTGTAGCCTAAATACGTCCCATTGTAGGGCACAGGCCTTCTCTCATAGAGCAAGTATGGGGTAAGCGCTGAGGTATGTGAACACCTCAGACACTCAGGTTTCCTCAAGAGGTTTTCCTTCACAGTTAGCAAGTGATATTGCTACTACAACATCACAAATGTACGTAAGTTAGAAAACAAAGTCGTTGGTACATGCCGGAATTCGAACCCACGACCTCTCGAATGAGAAGCGTTCTACCGCTAGCATACTAATTGATATCGCAAACGTCAGGATTCCGAGAGGATTTGGTGCGCGTAATTAGGTCCCTGAACTGACCTCTTCTGTATGGTTTGGGTATTTGGCCGGTCTCGGCGTGGTTCTGCAGATTGGCCACGATGTCCTCCAGCATCTGACTCCTTGTGCGCTCTTGCATTCGCGCGAACTTTGGCGCGGAGTATGACGCCCGTTCGCCATTCACTATCTTTGTGAGTAGCCATTCCCTAAAATATACAATCGTCGGCTTATTGCAAGAAGTCATTAAACATAAACATAAACATTTACATACAGGCACATACATTGCTTCTGGCCCCACACTAGGATACCCTGTGTCGTGGGTACCAGAAACAACGACATCACTAACATGTAAACATCCAAGACCTGGGGTTTTTTTTTTTTTAACTGCAAAAGCTCACTAACCGCTTTTTTTTAAAGGTATGGACATAGAGATGTATTGAACAATGATACAATAGTGGTGTTTTAGTATCAGGCATTATTTTAACGATGTTATAGGGAATAAGGAGGAGGAAACACAACCATTAACTAACACGAACTAAAAAGTCCTTTTTCTCCCAATAGTGAATATGTCGGTTAATGAGTTCTTGCAATAAGCCGACGCAATGGACAACATAAAAAAGAAATAGTATGATCTCATTGGATAGGTAATTTTAAATGCTAAATCATAGTGATAAAGATTTCTCTCAGAGAGAGAGTATGGGCTCAATCACCACGCGTGCCCGCCGCGGTGTGGCAATTTCAAGCGCTGAGGTATATGAACACCTCAGACACTCAGGTTTCCTCACGATGTTTTCCTTCATGGTTAGCGAGTGGTATTGCTACTATTACTTTACAAATGTACTTAACTTAGAAAACAAAGTCATTGGTATATGCCGGGATTCGAATCCACGACCTCCCGAATGAGAAGCCAGCGTTCTACCGCTCCGCTACCACCGCTCTAAAGAGGCCGTTTAAATAATCTGTGGTTACGTCTTTCCCTCTATCACAGACTATTTAAACTGACTATGAGGAGTGTTTTAGAGGAATCGTGTTTTTATAAATAAGACCGTTAACCTTTTTAGGATTGAAGATTAAAATGATTTCGAAAATCAGCGCTGAGGGATCACTACCTCAGCACAACGCTGAGTCAGCTGCCTTTTGTGGCAACCTGGATACACCACAGGCTACATCTATGGTCCTGTTTTATTTATTCGTTTTGTCTGTTGTGTATTTAGTTTTCTTTCTGTTGTTGTGCATATTATGTTACTTATCTGCTTATTTTGTTTCTGTGATGTATCTTGTTGGTATGATAAATGTCTTTCTTCTTCTTCTATTTAAGCTACAAACCAGAAAGCTTCCCATATAGTCCAGTTACCTTATCACCTGAAAGTACGGCGTACTTTGCGTCAAAGCCGGTAGTTCTGATTTTTTACAGCCTTGTTTACAGAAATAGAGTTACAATCGCCAAAATCTAAAAAAAAGCCGAAGGTTTTTTCGATTTTTGACAAGTTGGGTTTGGTGCTCGAGGTCACAAACTTGGATTATTTATTGGGCGAACATCATAAACAAGTCTGCAAAAAATAAGAACTAGGTACCGGATTTGATGCAAGCTCTGATGCATAAAGTTACTATACTGATAAAAACACTGAACTCTTAACTCTAACATTACGTTCTCTCGCGTAAACGACACGAAAAAAAAATTGGGTGATGTGTGTGTGATGTGTCTAGAATATCCAACCTATTGAACGCTATAGCAGCATTCGCAACTCAATATGTTGTGCACAAAGGCCGCCTCACAAAGGTTTCCTAAGTCCTATACGTACCTGAACATAGGGCCTTTATCAAATACGCTTTGTTCCCATAGGTAGGGCTTGTAGGCGCCCACTTCGTCGCGAGTCACCACCGATACCTCGTACCGCGTCGGCCGCCGCTTGATCCGGGCTGAAACCCGCACTGTAAAAGGGAACATATTCTAATAAATACCCTCAAAAACACACGAAACGTGATCTACATTTTGGTGGCAGTTCACCCGTAACGGTACTAGGTATTTAAAGGACAAGCTTGTAGAGATTTAAGATCTGTCAATTATAAATTGCACAATTGCATGACTTACGTCTGTATCTAATTTTCGACGCTTTGACTCTTTTTTGGGAGTAGAGTATAGCATAGTGAAGTATAACATAAGTAGGTACTTTATTGCATAATATGCTTGCCGTAGAGATGTAACTAGACGAGATTTTACTATATTAATGTTGTCCTAGACGCTAGAGCCAAGTCTACCCCTGCCTAGTTAGATTTTTAGGAACTAACTAAAATAGTCTTAACAAAGAGCAAAATGTTAGTCCTGGCCTATGCTCAAATATTACTACCATTAGTGGTGTGAACAGGTTCTAAAAAACTTGGTAAAAATGAGATTTAAGAACAATCTGTTTTTTTGTTAGTTTTCGCATCTTTTATTACATGTTTGAAACAATTACAAAAAACCACTTAAAAGAACCGGGTTTTTTCTCAAAATAATTGAAATACCGGTGCTATAAATTGTAATCAGTTCACATCACTACTATCAGTCAGGTTACTAGGCAATGACAACTAATTGCCTTATGAACAGCCTTTCACAAAAACAATATACGGGCCCGTGGCTTACCTATTGAATCAAAGGGGCTTGCGTTTGTCAGGGAATACTGCATTGTTGAACCGAAATTCGATTGAAGCTATTCGCAGAACTTTACGGATCGTCAAAGTTGGAACTCTACATTCTACCGGAAATCCGAGCGCTTCCCTCCCGTTTCCCTAGTAACTATCCCCAAGCAAATGATGTTTAAAATTACGTAGGTACGGAAATAAGCAAAGTTTGCATTTCACTACAAGTTTTGTTTAGGATTCCGTATTCTGCAAGGAACCTTTATTGTTTCGCCACGTCAGTCCATCTGCGGCTTAGCTCAGAGACTTAGTACGAGAGATTTACATATAAGCAGCCTCGTTACAAAACGGTGAAATAAAATGGTTAAATTAGGTTTTTAGGCTACGCCTACATTAGGGTGATTTTTTTTCTCGTCTACAACGTTACACATAGTGTTTGTTTTTTGCTTTGTTTGTTGTGTGTGTACGTTTTCTTTACGTTATTTTCATATTATATCACGTTGTTGTCTTGTTGTCATAAAAAATGTCTTTCTTTGTTCTTTTTTAGTACCTATCGTTGAATTACCTAGTCGTTAAAAATACTGTAAAGGAAAAAAACATCGATTCAGGGAACCCTTTGCAATTAAAGTTCGCAAACGGAATCTAAAGCTCCAAAAGACGTGTTGCATTTTGACAATAAGTCAATTTTGAGCTCCAGTTTGATCTGAGTTAAAATGCGCCTATTTTAATTGCATTTCAAATTAAACTAGGTGACTGCAGAATCTGGGTCAGCGCATAATTACCGACACTAATTTTAGGTATTCCCGAAATCTATTTGTAATTATATTAGCACTGCCAATCACAAACGATTTTAATGCCAAACTTCTAAAAGTTAAGACTGCATAATAACTGAAAATGTACCGTCAGCATATTAGCAAGCTAGGCTAGGTATCTAATGGTATCTAAATGTAGCTAATGCGATTAGCAATGAGTCATTGATTTATACAACGTACTGCAGGTAACGAAAACCTGAAAACTATTCTTCAGAATCAATAATCAAGCCACTTTCAATAAGAAAACGTTAAAGTGGTCAATTATTTATTTATTCAATTCTTTATTAATTATTCAATTAATTAATTAAGATTGTTTACAACAATGCCGCTTATACAAGTCAACAACTGCCGATAAACTGCTGCGCAGTTTGGCAAATCTGTCAACCTATTTGTTATTTTATTTTTAATAAAATCTTTAAAAGTAAGTAAAAAAAGTAATTTTTCATACAATCTTAAAACTAGAGGCGGTCAACATACATACATAAACATAAAGCTTCTTTTTTTTTGACCATATGAATGTCATCGATAAGGAGTACAATAACATAACATAACATTAACTCACGCCTGTATCCCAGAGGGGTAGGCAGAGACCAAGGACTGCCACTTGCGACGATCCTGACAGATCACTTTCGTTTCATCAACATTCATTAGTCTTCAACATTCCATTTATCTTTATACAACCCCTAGATCGAAGTATGTCCGCCTGGGACATCCCTTACCGGCCGTTTCACCCACATTTGCTCGATATATATGTTTGGTCAACCATTCTTCCTTCATCCTCTCCACATGTCCAAACCAACGCAACATTCCTTTCTCAATTCTAGTCACTATATCCTCTTTCAGTAAACAACGTTCTCTAATCAAACTATTGCGTATCCTGTCATTCAATCCTGCGGTCAATTTGTATGAAATAAAAAACCGGCCAAGTGCGAGTCGGACTTGCGCACCGAGGGTTCGGTACTCGCGCTGGGCCGTATTTTATTATTTGCCATTAGAATATAATATATTAAAATAAGTCCTACAATCATGCCAAGTTTGATGCCTGTGCTGAGGATAACCGTTTTTAGAATAGAGCATAAACAAACAGCGAAAAAACACGTTTGTTATATGAAGCTCCCCCCTTATTCTTTATTATTTTTAAAATTTTGTTATTTGTCAGATAATCCGCCGTGATAACACTTATTCTGTGAAAATTTCAACTGGCTGCCTATTACGGTTCCAAAGATAGACCCCTTCAAAAGTCGGACGGACGGATAGACAGACAGACAGCGGAGGCAGAGTCATAGGGTCCCGTTTGGCACCCTTCGCATACGGAACCCTGAAATAGACGATATTATGAAGAATTTCAGATGTTCAGCAGGATTATCTCAAGTCCGAAAACAATTTGTTTTGAAACACTTTTTTGTTATCTGTTAGGCGCGAACGAATAAAAACAGGGAAAATTGCAAATTTAAGTGTGAATTTATGCGTTATAGTTCAGTCTATCTATCTGTTTAACAGAGTCTACTGTCTTCTATCTATCTTCTGTCTACTTTTCTCTTTCAGGCTATTTGCCAGTATTGTATACACTGTTTCGAGTCGTCCTCACAATGCGGGCTGACATACTTACCTAAAATAAACGTGTGCAGAAAATGGCTCTTAATGCATGAAGGCGAAAAGGCAGTGTTGTCTGCTTCAAGGAAGACCACGCATACAATGTCATTGCCTATGTGCCGTTTTCTCTGCAGCTTCTGAGGGTCATGCCTCTCGTAGGGCAGCAGTGTCGATACGTGGAACATGATCTCGATTCCTCGCCAATTTGTGTACACCGAGTAGAGACCGGTCAAGTCGTGGACAGTGTCCAGTCCACCCTTGTACTTGTCGAAACCTGAAACGATCACTCCAATAAGAAACAAGCAATGAAGGGAACAAGACATGATAACAACAATGCATAGATACTACATTTTTGTAATATAAATAGATGGCGCTGACAATATTTTTTGTTTTGCTCGATCACTTTACTATTTGGTACAGGTGTGAGTTGCCACTGGTCGCTCGCTGCATAAATAATATTTTTTTTACGGTTAAAGAATTATTCACGCTACACCGCGTCGCGAATGGGGCGGGGTCCACCCGGGGCACGTCCACCGTGCGCCGGTTGAAGGTATGAAGGTTGAAGTATACGTTTTCCTGTAAATCGTGGGTACCGTCTATTTTGCTTTCTTAGTTTCATTAAAAGATAATGATTCTAAATTGCAGGTTACGCTAGTTTCCGGCCAATTATTTTGACTCAAAGCTATGATAAATTATTGAACATTAGGGCGGCGTAGGCGATTTCTAATCGGATTAATGACAATATTTGGAAATTAAGCTTCAAGCACTTTTGGCTGTAGAATAGTCTTTCGAAATAGGTTAACCAAGAATTTCCCTCGAACGAAAATGTTTAGAAGTTCCAGGTATTTCCATGAGATATTACTAAGTACATGTATACTTTATAATTATACGTAAACCGTTTATGGTCTGCATAAACCTCCAGATGGAGATTTATGCAATCCAGATAGCTCCGATCCAGATCCATAATTTGATAAATGTTCACCTTTTAGTCGAACTTTGTCTCCCAGCACCTGCAAGAACTCTTCAAACATCGGCGAGTTCTCGTTATTGTCCAAGATATCTTCTTCCGTGAACTGGCCCTCCTTCACGTAGATTACTCCCACTTTGAGCTCCGACTTGATGAATACCTGGTGATGAGAAACTGTCATGATTAGCTTTCTGGAATACGTGTCAAATTATTGTATAAAGTAATAATCTACATACCCTATCAGGGATTACTTGTAGTTATGTTTACCAGAATCATCGAAATTGGGTTTGTCGAAGACGTTACTAGGTGCAGAATAGTAATCTATTCGTGATAGTCTAATACGTATTATTGTGTTCATTTAAATTCCCTCAAATATTTGGCTGTGCCACAATGATTCATCGAAATGAAGTAACTAATATTGTCTGATTAAACAGTCGCAGTCTGCAACTACCAATACCTAATAGCTTACAGCTCCTGGTTTTATGAAGCAAACTAATTTCACCTTGCTAACTTAGGTGAGAGAACTTTGTCAAATCATAAATATGAAAACAGAGGAGGCAGCAAGGTCACAATATAATTTATCGGAGGATTAGTGAATAGTGAAGCAATTTATTTCCTCGGGTACTCTGATGTTGCGAGCTATAAGCCACTCCCTGGAGAGGCCCCTATTCATTATCTTTCCCATCTCGATGGAGGTTGGGCGCGAAATCTTTCTATTTTTCGCCCGCGCCTTACTAGCACATTAGGTATAACATTAGGTTTTGTGAAAGCAAAACACAGCAGCCCACATAGCTCAGATAAATCCGAAGGCCTTTAGATCAAAGCGTTATCTCGATCTATTATGAGGAATACAAATTCAATTCCATTTTAATCCAACAATCACAAAGCGATATTTGAGCGTGCCGAATCCTATTCAATTGGGTACGCGACGAGTCAGGAGCAACACGACAATCCACTCCTGCGAAATGGCCAGCGAACAAAAAACCAAAATCAATCGGCCTTTTCTCATGCAAATTTTCTAACTATGGACTTTCCCTCAAATTCCCTTCGGCAAGGACCAAGACGTTTCAGGCAGCGGTGTATTTTTTCATCAAAACAACTATCACAAGTTATGCTATTTTATGTTTGTTACAAAACAAAGGTAGGCGGATGTTTCGTTTGATGAGTACTCCGTTTATGATCCGTGAACTACATAATAAAATAGATATAAAAAGTACTCTTCTGTGGGATCGCTTGAACTGAACGTTGCTTTGTTTACGATATCAAGGGATTTGGAATGTGTGACTACACACACCGCTAAAAAGTGTGGGTAGAACAGCTAATGTATACATACTTCTAATTTACAGGTATTCTTTTAAATTATTTCAAACTTTTTTAGTGCTATAGTGTTCTGAAGTAGGTTTTTATTTTTTATTTAAATTTTTTTATTCTTCAATTTTTAGTGGGGGAGCGGAACAAAAATAAACAAGTTACTTATAACAATAATTTACCCTACTTAATTCGTTGCTTTAAAATTTAAAGTTATCAATTTCCATCTCCCAAATTACCTTGGGACTACTTTTACGCTATTTTATTAAACATACGAATATTACTATTAGGCCTTATTTACTGCTGTCCATCGAAGAGTTACGTTGTCCATCTCTGAAAGTCTTCATCAGATCTTGAACAAATTAAAATGGGACTAATAGGACGTTATATCTATTCGAACGAAAAAAGAATTGTCGAAATCGGTTAAGATTTGACGGAGTTATGCAAGAACATAACCTCCTCCTTTTTTGAAGTCGGTTAATAATGGCGGCAAAACAAATCCAAACTGCGCAGGTCCGCTTTTATTTTTTTTTGTTTGTTCCGTTTGGGATAGGCAAAAGAGTCATACCTACATAAAGCCATGTGCTCAGTGTAGGTGAATCAGCCCAAAAATTCACAGAAAAGTTTACAGCAAGGAGAATTTTACCCAGAAGTGTATCGTAAAAACAAAAAAAGTTATTTTACGATACAGGTTGGCAGAAATTATCATACATGTATCATAATTAAATTTTTAAATTTTCACAGGTCTGTGAAGTAACAATATGCCTTATGTATCAAGTTTCAAGATTAGGGCTTTTATTATAAAGCAGCGATATGTTTGAAAAGGGTCGTCAACGTCGCGCTTTAGCCCGACAATTCACTCGAATCTAGCGACAAATTCTTTTTTTGAATAGTTTCCATAGTCGAATAGTTTAGTTGAATAGTAATAGCTAGAACCGTAACCTAAAAGAACCGTATTTGTCGCTAGATTCGAGTGAACTGTCGGGCTCAAGCGCGACGTTGACGACTCTTCCGATAATGTCGCATTTTTAAATGTAGATAAATACATTTAATATATTTGATGTTTAAGACCACGTGATATGTGCGTATGTATTTATCAAATCAATAAAGCGCGAAGTAAACAAACGCCACAATGATTTGTTATTCAATATTACTCTCTAACAAAGGGCTCTACGCAAACCCAAAAACATCAAACGCTTCGTCGTTTGACGTGAATGGGTGGTCCGGAGAGCGTCGCGCGTTTCAGGTCCATTCGATCTTCGTAGACGGGTGGACCTGTCACGTCTCATTGTTGCTTACCTTCGTTCAATGATGCGCGATTTCTTATCGACTTTAGTATTTTTCCTCTTTTCGAATAGTTTTCCTTTTGGGCTGAATTGTGTTCGCCTCTATTAATATCAGGGCTCGAGCGTTGCCTCTTGTTAGATACGTGAATCAACAATGACACAATCAGCGTGCTCGACACGATAGAATATTGGGAGGCACCTAATAAAATTACATTGTTTCACATTACACCCAATGGGAAATACGAAACGCATTAGCCAAAATTGTATTCGAGATAACTGTCAGAACAAATAACGCATGGTATCATGGCGCGACAGCACAACAAAGTAAAACTTGGAGTACACACAAATGTGTGTGTTAGACGGTTTCACGTTCACCGTTTTCACTAAATCCGACATTTTAGTGAATTAATGCCCATTCAAAATGCAAAGGACGGACAGCCCGGACAGCCTCGCACTCAACAAAGCCTCGACTTATACGTAGCTCTCAGTCTGTAATGAAAATTGGCAGTTCACTGGATCGAGCAGCCTTAGCTTCGCGCTGCAAAAGCAGCTAGCAGCTGCCGTCGCTTCACTGTACCACGTGACTTAAAGCCTTTCCTAGACGTTGAATAAGAGGAGTGTTTTAAAGTCCCTTGAGCAGCTTTGCTTTTAGGAGGGCGTTGTACCCAGAGAATTTTCTAGAATAATAATGAATAAATTCCACACAACACAATCACTTGTCCTGGATATCCTGTGCTATGGTAACCAGGCAAGGACAACTCAAAAATGGAAATACACCCAGACTGAGCTCATGTGTACAAATGTACGGCGGCCCCCAGTTGGAATCAAACATGCGACCACTGGCATGGTAATCAGACGTGATACCGCCTAGACCAATCGAGGCAGTCAATGGAAAAGAACTCAAGGTATAACGATAACGATACGGTTAACTATATTAAGTTATTTGCTAAGATTTCGGTATAGGTGAGGCTGCATTGAATGCATTGATACCACACGTGTTTCGGATAAAAGGGTATTGTGAAGGTCCCAACTCACACCCGGATTTATATATAGTTACACATATTTTGCGTTTGAAACCCCCGGGCAAAAGGCAACGAGTTACCAAGTAGAGTTTCAGTAAGTACCAAACTTTTTGCTTGTAGGTCTATTCAAAGTTACATCGAAGATAATTTATTCTTATTGAAAACTTGAGAATGTCACACACGGAGAAACGTTTACATCAAATAATTCATGGACTTTGGTCGACTTACTGACATTAATATTTTTATAGATATTGTTATTTCTCGGCATACGAGCATAGAGTTTATATGACGAGGAAACTTTACAGACACGCGGCAAAGTATAGTACCATCCAACTTGTCGTTAAAGTCCATTACCGTGATTAGAGAAAGGGGGTGTCTTGTAGGAGCGAGTTATTTGTGAGTTCAAGGGAAAAAGAACCTTATTTCCACTGCAATAACAGGATTAGCTAAAGTGTGATTTCCCGGTTTCCGCATGATCAGGAAAAACCCTATACCGGGGAAAGTCTCGCTTGAAATGCGGCGCTCCGCACGCGGCTAACGGCCTCATTAATGTTTCAAGAACGTAAGCGGCGGCGTCGCTTATACGTAATTGGAAACTGAAAAAACAATTGCTCTGTGAAAAGGTTTCACTGCTAATTTAGTTACGTTCCTCCGACTCCGCCGCTGAATCGCAAATGAGCTGAGAGGCGGCCAAGAGTTGCACGCTTCTAATTTCTCGTCTTTATTTATTTACATAGGCATTTCAGTTGATGCTGCCACATTTCATGTGGGTAATGCGCTCTTTTGGGACGTACGGTTTCTCTTACTGCTTAAGAGAACAAATGGAGGTGATTCGTCGAAGGAGACACACTAATTAATGGTAACAAACGGTAGAGTTAAGCTAAACTCACCTTCTAGGAACAACGTGACATCGAAGTTGCCAACAAAATTTCAAGGGAACTTTCTATGATTTAAAAATACATGGCACTAGGCTTCTAGAAATTTACTTACCTAATCATAAACAATATCAGCACCGAAAGTATGATACATCTAAAAAATGCTATGGTTTGAATATCTCTTCGTTGCCGGTCGGTGCCGGCCAACCCAAATTCTTTTTGACGACAGACATTTAACAAATAAAAAACGTTTTTTTACCCTATAATATTTCCTACTACTTTGAATTGAGATTCACAGTTTCGAACCAAAAGTTCATGGAAATCACGAATGTTTACAAAAATTTTATCTGATTACTTTTAAATCATTGTTTATCATTATGTAAGGAAACTCACCTTAAAAAATTTGCCAAACGTTTGAAAGTCACGCTGTAGTTGTGCGCTCTCTCAATGTCTGCAACTGCCTCTGATATTTAATTTATCTATTAGCTTCTTTATATCTGATCATATCTTGTCAGATATAACGAGACGTCGCTATAGTTGTAAGTTCAGTAGGAAATCAGTGACAAAATCCATTTTGCATGTGTTTCGATTTATACTCCAGTTTCTTATTACCCCGTTTCACTTTACCACGTCTCCGACATCACTCACATTATGTCTGTGGAAAAGAATAAGAGAGCACCAACGTTATCGAAAAACCAACCTGATCAAGCTTCAGCAACTCCTCAGGAGTGTCAGGCAGCTGGCCCAGCATCAGCGGCGGGTTAATGTTGACCTCCTTCCCGAGTGAGCGCACCACTTCTTCCCGATTATACCGGTCCGCAAACACGCAAGACGCGGGGATCAGTCCGTGCACCGTGTAGCTGATGGCTCGGACTAGGATCCTGTGAGGAAACGCGACAGTTAAATTACCTAGATAGAGATAGAGAAAATTTTATTTCAAAAAGAGAAAAAAAAAAATTACAGCTATAATTCCTTAAATCTAAGTAATGTTATACAATTGGCGATCATTACAATTTGTTATACAATTTAACAAGATTAGAACTCTTTAACCAAAGCCGGTTCAGTTGTAGAGTGCTAAGATGAGTCGCTTTCGTAGGATGAGGACGAGGTAGAAAAACAAACACTTATACGTGGGTTATACTGGACCATCAGTGGTACTCAGTAGAAATTATTGGTTTCAGCTTTCTCGTACTAATCGTGTCTGAGCTAGGCCGCGGATAGACAGACAGACAGACGGACACGGCGAAACTATAAGGGTTCCTTGTCGACTACGGAACCCTAAAAAGGAAATTACACAGGTATTTCTTAACCTAAAAGTACGTCTTGATCACTAAAGTGGTCTCTTCCAGACAACCTTTGGATGGACTATAATGTAAACTTAGTCACTTGCATCAACTTAATGAGATGATTTATGCAACGATTAAGTGATTAAACACCTAGTCTAGTAATAAATTTGTACAAATTTATTTTAGTGCAATAAAAAAATTTCATTCATTAATTATTCTTATCCTTATTTGGCGTATGGCCATTCAGATCATGATATTAAAGTACTAAACAAAATACTACTTGCCAAATTTCATAGTTCTACGTCAACGGAAAGTACTCTATAAATTTTGATTCCCTTGAGTGTCGAAATAAACGTTTTTTTTTTGCGGCATAAACGGCCGTTTTACGTTACGTTAACTTAGAAGTTGAATTTTTTTCATAGCTTCAAGGGTCTGTAGACCTGAGTAAATAATTTCAACTCGATACCTCCACGCGTTCCCGAGATAAGGGCTTCGTTTTTTTCTTTTGAGGTACGGAACCCTATAAACAAACAAAACAATTTGCAAAGTCTTAAAGAGGTAAAGATGGATCAATTGAAAACCTCTCTAAATCCAGATGATCCACGTTTTCCATCCTATTGGTTTACTGTCGTTGATACATCCCTAATCCTCGCACTCAACCTTTTCTACCTCCACAGCTTGGGCGCAGATTTCGTCTTAAAACACAGGCCGTCGCCGATCTGAGTTAAGCTACACATTTTCCAGTAAATTCCAGCTACATTTTTGGCGCCCACACATTGAAGTAAACAGAATAACGTGTTAAGTACTTGCAGTACTTTAGGTAGGCTTTATATCTAGTGGAATCACTTAGGTACACTAGATAGGCAAATTGACTTACTCGCTGTAGTGAATGAATGAATGAATGAATGAATGATTTATTGCCACAAACAAACATGCTTACATACAATAATAGAAAAATAAAGGAGTGTGCGTGTGACAATGATACTATTTCAGCGTGTGCTGTTTCTATTTGAAACAGCGCTGGTTAAATTTTAAATAGTGCCTGGGATGGAGCCTTGTCTTGCACCCATAGGTCCTATACGTATGTCTTAGTCAGCTTAAATAAGGCCCTAGACCCTAAGACTATGGTTTTTCAATAGAATGATTTATATACGACGACAATAGCTGGTATTGGGCTCTTTTTGGTAGTCTACTAAGTAATAGCAGTACAATGTTATTCCAATGGTATAACCCGCGCAAATTAAACAGGCATCTCTCGAGAAGAAGGTCGAATCGCGCGAGGCGCCGGCTTAAGTTGCACGGCTTATACTCGTACTATTGGATTGCGATTGTTTTCTAGACTACCAGTAGAGTCAATGAAATACTATTACCGTACTAATATGACTGTATTGAACAACTATGCATTTTAGAGCCATCCTCTAGTGACCCAGGATATAAAATTTTACTAAATGCTGAGCCAATTATGTCGCGGGTATCAAGTCAAATGACTTTATTTCCATAAACACGTGTATTGATATGTACTGTATTTTTCTAAACTCGCGATGTTTTCCTTTACAGGGAGCAAATGGTATGGCTACTATAAATTTATTGACATTTTTTAAATCCAGTCGATATTGTTATTATTATTATTAAATCCTTTATTGCATTTAAAACAGGCAATTTTGCACATAGGCGAGCTTAATGCTACTTAGCATTATCTACCAGCTAACCTAAGTTTTGAAGAGAACATTAGCAGGTATTGCAACTTACTCGTAAAATATTAAATATACTTACTAATTACTTATTCAGACAGAAATATAATAGGGAGGAAATAATATACGAATACAACATAATAATAAATAAATACTTGATACAATAAATAAATGTATATACCTACAGATTTAGGAAAGATATTGTGATATACTTATAATAAATTAAGACAAATGCTGGAGATTTAGGTAGTGGCTTTGTTTAGGTAGGATTGTTTAGGATTTTATAAATTGATGTTCAAATATTGAATATAAGATAAGATAAGAATATTCTTTATTAAACGTACCTATTATATTAAATACGTACTTAGCTATATGAAATAAAAATAAGTATGAAATTAACAAATTGTGTACGTAAAAAAAAACTTTATCTACGTAATGAGATTATTTATGCAGCGTCCAGTGGCACTTCCACTTACACTCGATGGGTGAATTGGTATCCCAGGTACTGCAGCGACAGTAACATAGTACCTAAAACCATGTTTAAGTGCCACCGCTTCACATCACATCACTCGTAGACAACACGAAAATTTCAAACTGATAATTACGTTCTCTCAAGTAGTTTGCGAATGTACTTAGAGCCAGCAAAATATCCGTCAGTATCTTGCCAGAAGGTTTACCCGACACATTCTTCTGAATCTCCTTTCTATCGGTGGTTCTTAGAAAAAATTCAGACATACTTTCGTGTTGTTGCGATACGCATTCTTGAGCGGTATTTTGTAGTGAATTCCCGTGTACAAACGTAACCCTTTTGGACTTTAGGTATCGTGTTCCCAGGCCCTTTGTGAGTTTGTTCCTAGGACAAGGGCGAAATTTACCTGCCGAAAATAAGGGCTTGGCTCGTTCGGCTAACGAGAAAACTTCGCTGCCGACGATGTCACAGGTAAAATAATATAACTTTGTTGCTTCGTTTTGGAAATAAGTATTTTTTTGAAATTGCACTTTCTAATCAAAATACGTCTTTGAAGTGATCACTTGGTCAGTTCGACAAGATGTAGAGGTTTAATAAACCGACACTTTTGTCAGAAAAAATACCATATGGAATGTTACGAATTACGGCTATTAAATTGAATTCGCATTTAAGGCTCAAACTGTTAAAAATCAAAGGACGAAAATTTGATTTCAAAATAATGCGGATCGTGAAGAAAACCAATTTTTGGTAATTAGGGATTTTGCTACACCTTATGCACGCTGAAATCTGGGTGGTTTGAGAGTCGCGGTTATGTAATCAGTAATTTAAAATGCCATCCATTTAGACCAATGATGATTTAGGCTTATTACTTTTACTAGGTTTACATACTAGATTACTTTAGATACGAGTTTTTAGTGTAGACGTAAAATAAAAATAGAATAGATGAGAAATCTTGTTCCCAGTTGAACTATCTTGTTTCGAAAAATTCGCAAACAATAAGTACCTACCGCCTCTCCGTCTATCAGAACAATGACACGCGGACCCGCAGCGCGCATGCACCGCTCTGGCTGGCTAATAATGGCTCTCACAGGTTCGAGTTTGTGTTGAGATATTTCTAGACAATGCAAATAAAGTGCCTTTTTAGGGTTCCATAGTTATAGTTTCGCCATGTCCGTCGGTCTGTCTGGCTGTCTGTCTGAAATTTGGCATATATATAGATATTTAATATAAGTAGAGTAATCAAAAAACCGTGAAGGAAAAAAAACATCGTGAGAAAACCTGAGTGTCTGAGCTATTCACATACCTCAGCGCTTGAAATCGCCAATCCGCGGTGGGCACGCGTGGTGATTAAGCCCATACTCTCTCCTTGAGAGAAGGCCTGTGCCCTACAGTGGGACGCATATAGGCTGATTATGCATGCATTATGCAATCAAAAGGCGGCTTTTTTAGGCTGCAGGAAGAGCATTTTTTCATATAGGGTGTCCGTTGCGAAATGTTAAGCTTTAAAGCGCTATTTTTTTCAGAGTAGCCCCCCCCCGTGTCCCGGCTAAACAGTATATTGTAGACTGGTAGACACGTGAAAAAAAAAACAGGGCAGTAGCACACATATAATGAACGTAAAAGGAAAACTATCACGGCTACGTCTTACAAGTTTACGAGTATTAGGCGACCAACTTATAAAAGAAAAACTTTGCACAAAATCCATTGAAAATTACTTTAATGAAGTTTTTAGTTCTGTAAAGCCCATAAAACCCCTCTTTCTACGGAACCCCACACACACTTGGCCGGTATGAAAAACTAGCGAACTTTCATGTTGCTATGGCTCTCAAAGAAAAATGCTTGGTGGATTATATTGTGTGCGGGTGAATAGGTAATAGAGTATTATTGCTTTTTGATTAAGCCCGTCTTCAAGGCGGGATACGTTTCAATTCTTTATAAAGACTTTAAATAAGTTTCGGTGACGTGTGGATCGATAGTCTGGAATTTTAAATCGTGTCTCATATAATGTTTATCGTTTGGTTCTTTCGCTGGTCGAGGAAATAACAAGTTTAAAACGAAATGTAAAATATTTTTGTCTGGGCTTAATTAATAGAACAAGAATACAATTCAACAAGTTTTTTTTTCCAATTTGTGGTTTTACTATGACAATTCGATATACATTGCATAGCCGATTGACATATTAACTCGGCTGCGCAATGTAAACCGAATTGTCATAACAAACTATGTTGTAATTTTTCTCTGATCAATTCATTCGTGCATCTCAAATAACAGAATATTTAAGTATTTCCCCACACTTAGGCGTAGCGCAAGCAGGAGGGTAGTACGTAGGGAGCGTCAAATACCTTCGACGACAGTTATTGTAATTGTACATACTGTTTAAGAGTCATAGCAATTGTAAAACTAAGAGCATCTGCCAAAAAACTGTTATGCAGCTTGGCAGAAATACACCTTTGTATTTTTCGTGAGGAAACCTAAGTGACTGAGCTATTCACATACTGCAGCGCTTGAAATCGCCAACCCGCGGTGGGCACGCGTGGTGATTAAGCCCATACTCTCTCACTGAGAGAAGGCCTGTGCCCTACAGTAGGACGTAAACAGACTGCTTATGATCTGAATACAAATCTTTATTCGTTCATTTAGGTACGTGAGAAAACCCGAGCTTGCCGATATGCCGAAGTAAATCGCGAATATCTACAAGAATGTTATATAATACTTTTAAATCATTAATGCGATTAATATTAAGTTAAAAAACATTCCCTTAAGGTATTGCCTACGATTTGAAAGTCACTCTGAAGAGTAGAGTGTCTTCGTTTGTGCTTTAATCTACAGCAACAATCTCCAACGAGGTAAAATAACCGTGCTGGCGGTGTGCATACTAGTTGTTTTCAGAAAAATAGCTGGCAAGATAAGTTCCGGGTTAATAGTACACTCGCTTACAAAGAGGTATATCCTGACTTTTTCTGTTTGGCTGCCTCGATGGTCTAGCGATAAAAAAATATATTATCATATTTGTAGTCAAAAATTTTAAAATAAGTTCTTGAAAATATACAATTCAATGGGTTCATACATGTCTGCGCCAAACTCTGGCATACAAATGTGGGTAGATGGCCTATTGTCATTAATTCAGTTTATATTTTAACATTATATACATGTCAATTTAAATAAAATTATATAATTAATCAAATAAGAAAACTTAAAGAAAACAACGCCATGTCAAAAAATATATCTCGTTATTTCGTCTGATTACCGTGGGTCGTGGGTTCGATTTCCACTTGGGACCGACGTATATTTGTACAAATTGCCTCAGCCTGGTTACCGTAGCATAGGGCCTCCTAGTTTGGGACCAGGTCAAGTGATTGTGTTGTGTGGAAGTTATTTATTTTGAAATTTTACTCAACGATTAGAGACATGCTTATGTATGTAGGTATCTTCGTACATGTTCTATCATTTATGTCATGCTTGCTGCGTTCCTAGCAATAAAAACATTTGTCTTTAAATAATAAATGACTGCGCGTCCAGGCGGTTGAGCAAACATACGGCTGAATCACGGAGCAGAATTGTCATGTCAACCACCGCAAAGCTTCCCAGTTCCCAATGCCAACAGAGTGCGAATCCAGACCACCGTCGCCTTATTATCCATGCGATTGTACGAACCATAAGGTCGACCGTAAAATTTAAGCCAATCTGAGCAGCCGGGTTTTTAATTAAATTCTTCTCTTGTCTCGGTGCGTTTCAGCTTTCCTATGACGGTGAGTAATGAAAATGCCAGTAACTGTGACGCGCATACCTTTGTTCACCCGGATGAACATTTTACAGACGTTTCTTTTGTTATTAATTTATAACATTTTTTATGAGATGAATTCAGACAGACAGTTTAATTACCTATTTTCAATATTAGATATTAGATTAGTAGCATACTTGCTATTTTTATTGCAGCAAACCGCTATAAAAATAATAAAAATATACTTATTACCTGCTTAAGATTATATCGTGTGTGACATAGGACAGCAAGAGGAATTACTTGAATAATTGTAATTACTGCGAAAACTTGTTATGAGATCATACCAATTGCGCTTTGGAACAATAATACAGTCACCAAGAAAAATGTTTATTTTTTTTCATATACATCCATATAATTATAACAATAAATTCTGTTACTGATACGGATCAAAAGTATTTTTGCGAACCATCGAGGTCAAAGTACTGAGTAACAAAAAACCGGACAATTGCGACTCAGACTCGTCCACCGAAGGTTCCGTACAAATTTGTAGGTACTTACATATTATTAATAGTTCAGGAATCGAGTCTTCCAGTTTTTTCTTTCGAGCTTTTACCGAACTACAAAGATATTTTTTAATGATTTCATTACAAATGTACAGTTTTCAGACTTTTCCCTGTATTTGTAGTAAAAGACGATATTACTTGCCAAATTTCATAGTTCTAGGTCAACGGAAAGTACCCTATAAATTTTGATTCCCTTGAGTGTCGAAATATACGTTTTTTTTTGCGGCGTAAACAGCCACATCTTTTTTTACGTTAACTTAAAAGTTTGATTTTTTCACGGCTTCAGGGGACTGTAAACGTAAGTAGATGGTTTTACGAGTTTCTCAGATAAAAGCTTGACAGGCAGACGGAAGGACAACCAAGTGATGCTATAAGGGTTCCGTTTTGCTTCAAAAAATATTTATAAAAATAAAAAATGCTGATAGTACCTTAAATTTTTAGTAAGTCTTTGAAAGTTAGATATTTCGTCTTAGGAAATGGAGCTATAACGATTCTCAAATAACCACCAATTTCAGACATTAAACAAATAAACTATGTCTATTATTATATTCTTTTTGTTGCACTAAGCCGTTCTGAGGACAATTTTAAAAACCTATGTCTATTATGACGAAAACTATGTCTATGTCAATTAATTATGACACCAATGTCTTTCGTTTGCCTCATTTGTCAGGACGGTGAAGAAGTTTGACCTACATGACGACATCGAATGGTTCTTATTAATTTATATCAATTATTGTACTCCTGGGTGTGCGTGGAAGGGCCGGTAAGGGACGACCCAGACGGACATACTTCGACCAAATAGGGGATGTATTAGCAAAGGGCAAGATAAAAAGTACCCGAAACCGGCGTGCGTGCATGCAACGACTAATGAATGTTGAGGAAGCGAAAGTGATCTATCAGGATCGTAGCAAGTGGGGGTCCCTGGTCTCTGCCTACCCCTCAGGGATGCAGGCGTGAGTTTATGTTATGTTATTGTACTCCTTATCGATGACATTCATATGGTCAAAAAAAAAGAAGCTACGTTTACTCGAACCACTTTGCTACTTTTAAAACTAGCAACTCAGTGTTCACTATGGCAAAGAATAAGGTTAAGAAATGAGGAGGTCGTGCTTTAATGTGAAGTCGACATGCAACCACGTTAGATACCAGTCTGATGTCACTGCGAAAGACAATGAATTTTGCTCTTTATGGCTTTACACATATGTATCAATGTACCTATTTAACAACATGTCAGCTCTAAACTTCACTTTATTCATTTACTATTTATTTGGAAAAAAACGGGAAACAGGCTACAGTTTATATAAAAAATTACTTCAAGAACGAATACTTCAAGAACGATTGTTGTCATTTTTAATGTACTTTTATAAATATCTTTCACTAAATAACTATGATCTAGGTACAAAGGATGCCGATTGTGTAGGTACGCTAAGTATAAGTATGATTTCAGATAAGATAGTCCAGAAAACGGATTCCATTTTATTATAAATGGTGTCGTTCTAGTTTAATCAATAAAGTCAATAATTTATATTCGGTTAAATAGGTACTTAGTGTGTCATCCGTCGTACCTTGAATACCTCTCATTTCCTCTCACTCAGACCATCTCAGCCTCTGCATATATTATTACTAATGTATACTTATGTATCCGTAATAGCTGTGTTGGTGGCTTCAATCTCTATCACTCTATCCCGTGTGCACATAGTGCATGAGAGTGGGACAGACCGAGCTTTAGTCTATTTCTCGCGTGCGAGTTACGTCTCATGCTACCAGGGCTGGTGAATTTTTGTCTCTAAGAAACAAGAGACGAGCTACGTGAAGATATTTTAGCATAGCAGGATCTAACGTTCATTATGCTAATTTAATTCCTAACCGTTTAGAGGTTGGATGGTACGCAATACAGTTATGGAACACATTTTAGGTACTAAAAGTCGATTAAACCTATTTTCGTGTTATGTAAATGGATTCTATCGATATGTGGAGTTTCTTTAATGGCTTCTTCTCCACATAATCTTTTAACTGTGAAACTAACAACTTGTTTAATTTTATAATGAATAAAATAAAAATATTTGAATTGAATCGAACGAGTTGGCTGAAAGTTCGGATGTTGCGGAGTCTTAAGTAAATCAATATTGAATTCGCGGAAGGCTCAATTTATTCGTAGTTTTAACAGGTTAAAAAGCAAATCCTTGTCATAATAAAGGTGCCCTTTGAACTCGTGAAATATTCAAATGATCAAAAGGTTCCGCTTAAATCACTTTGCCACTAGCTTGAAATCATGGGATTAATAGACTCACTGAAGAAAGGGAATAAACGAAGGAAAATGAGGTACGTAATTGTATTTTTTTGTAAGGAGAAATCTGTAATTTTTATTTCGGTTTTTTCGCGCGGCACATTTCAGTCCTCAACAAAAATCTTCCAGTACACATCATCACACTTACTTAGCTGAGGTGTTAAGGCCAATCATGAGTGCCATCATGTGTATGAGGGGACGCCCTACTCGGACAAAAAATGCGCTTTAAAGTTTAAAATTACGCAAACGGAACCCTAAATAAAAATTGTCTTCTTGGCCTCTCCTGGCTAAACGGTTGATTGCAGAAACGTGAAGAAATTCAGAGTAGTAGCACATAATATAATGAACTCAAAAGGAAAACTATCACGGCTAAGTAGGCTTTACCAGTTAACCAGTAATAGGCGACTAACTTATCCGTGTGGCGCCGGATTAAAAATAGCATTTCCTTCCGTGGATGTCGTAGATTCTCACCTGCCAAGCGTGGCGATTATGGCAAAACCCTTCATGGTTAGGTGAACCACGACGGAGGCCTGTGTCCTGCAGTGGGCGTCAAATGGCTGATGATGAAGATGGTGATGATGATGAGGCGACTAACTTACAAAAGGAAATTTTCGTACAAAATCCATAAAGAATTTCTTTAATGAAGCTCCGCCCCTCGCGCAGCAGCCCCCGTGTACTGTTTTCTGCCTTGCGTGTGCTGTATATCTTAAATCATGTTAGTAGAATTTTGTCGATTTAATGCATTTGTGTTAAAAATACTTAACTAATGTTCTGTTGCCAAATGACATAATAAGAAAGAATTACTTTATGACATGTACGGTTTGTGAAATATAATTTATGGAATGTCGAGTTTTGAAATGATACATTTGCGTTACGTTGCTTGTTGTCTGAAAATTTGTTCAATAATTGTCGAACATTCGAAGGGGACCCGTCTGTTACAGTCACAGATTTTTTATCTGTTCTGTGGTTACAATGTTTACGACATTGTGAGTTTGTAATATTAGGTGTTTTCTTCGTGATTTTGTAGAAATTTCTGTTTGTGAAGTTCAGTGCAGATATTTTACCAGGTTTTCACTTTCTCGAGATAAATGATTATTAAAAAAGCATACAAACTGGCTGACCCTTCTTAATTTACAAAGTTGAAAAGTAAGAAAATAATTGAGAATTTAATTAATTATTTTGATTTTTTATTTAATTACCGATATTGAAGAAACGCTTTTTTAAGTTTTGCGTTAATTTATTAACATAATGTAGGACAAGCTGCTGGAAAACCCATAAGTTGGGTTAAAGCAACTATGCTATGTTCTCATTTTGCTAAAAAGACCGTAATCCGAGGTAATAAGGAAATTTGAACATTAGATTATTCAGCATTGTTTCGATGAATCAAAATGCAAAAAGAGCCTTTTTAACTACGGAATAGAGCCGAGGTCCCATTGCAATAAACGAAAACAATGAAAACCAAGTTAGTGATTTGATTGCGTGAAAAGATTTCCAACTACCCATCGAAACCCAAGCTCGGAGTCTGTTGTTTTAAGCGGCGTTTCCAAAACTGTTTTGACTACGGACTCCTACAAAGACCGAGTAATTATTCTATAATTTCTACGAATCCCTCGATAGAACTAAAACGAGTGGTTTGGCGTTGAAAATTATAAAAATGGAAAAGGTTTCATTTTTTACCTGAGCTAGACGAACCATGGATGTTTTTTTTTATTTAGTCTTTATCGTCCCACAGGAGAGCACATGCCTTCGCTCAGAAAGAGAGTATGGGCTTAATTACCACGCGTGTCCACCGCGGATAGACAATTTTAAGCGCTGAGGTTTCCTCACGCATGGTATTGCTACTAGAAATTCACAAGTGTACGTAATTTAGAAAAAAAGTCATTGGTAAATGCCGTGATTCGAACCAATGACCTCCTGAATGTGAGGCCAGCATTCCACCGCTGCGTTACCACTGCTACGCGTTGGAGGACACAAGGTAGATTAACTGGATTAGACTTCTCATGAGAGTGGCAATACCAGATGGATGATAACGGAACTAATCTAAGGAGTAACTAGTCAAAGGCAAAGCAATGTCGCTTGCTTGATTACGGAGCTATCTTGAATACGATTATTAGATCCCCTAAAGACCCTATCATCGGAGTTACAAGTGTAATCCCCCGGGGACCGCGCCCGTCAAGTTGGGAAACACTGCTTTTAGGCAAACAACCTGGGAAGGTTCCGGCAATTATCATGTGTGCAAACACCCATAACAGCTCTACGAAGAAACTGCTGGCAATAAAATTTTGATAATGATGACGCGCTGAATTACTTGTGTTGTTTTTTAACTGGGTATATAACATACTGTTGGTTTTTAAAGATCATAACTGTATAGTAAAAAAAAAGATAACATACAGCATTGCTTACCGTCCTTATAATATTTTGAGACAAGTATTGCAATTGTATTATTGCCTAGTCCTAGTATAACAAAATTATAATAATTCTGTTTGTTTTTTCTGTGATGTGTCTCGTTGTTATAATAAATTTTCTTTCTTTCTTTCCTTATTTCTATTTAATAAGACCGTCAAATCTCGTCTTCTGTTTTTCTGATGTATTTCTCAAAATAAGTGGCTACGCCACAGCGTAGCACTGATATTATTGGCTACGAACTGCTACGAGTGCTACGAAAGTTACGTCGCTACGGCCCAGGGCACACCAAGCCAAGTGCGAGCTACGCTCGCGCATCGAGGGCTCCGTACATCCTACTAACATTATAAATGTGAAAGTTTGTGGAGATGTTTGGATGTTTGGGGGTTTGGATGTTTGTTACTCAATTACGCAATAACGGCTGAACGGATTAACATGAAACTTGGCGTACTTGGATATTCCAGTAATGCATTCCCGCGGGATAATATTCATCTTAAGTTTAAAATAGATGACATTGTGCGAGCGAACGTTGTGTTACAAAAATAGATGGCGTTGTTCAAGAATCGTATAAACGGATTGTGTGGCGGTACGAAGTTCGCCAGGACAGCTAGTAATATATAGTTAGTGTTATAAAAATGTGTTTACTTTTATTTAGTTCGGGACCTTTAGCGGGAGTCCAATTCATACTTAGTTGGCTTGTCTTATTTTGTTACTAATAGGGAAAGCGTAATCAGACCAAGTTTAACACTTGGTACTGTATCGACTATTTTTTATGAAAATGCAAAAAAAAAAACCTTAAAAAACACCCTTCATATATGGACCAAGACACGCCACTGAGCCTGATCTTCAGCTCCTCCTTTCCAGTCACTGCCCACCGCTTTGCGAACATCGTCGCCCCACCTGGTCACAGGGCGTCCTACGCTACGTAAGGCCGGCTGACACCGGCTGATTACGATGATGATGATAATATTTAGGGACAAACCTTTTCTTTATAAAAAAAATTATGAATAAAAAATTTAAAGTACATAGGTACTTATTGTCAGTAAGATAATCTTTACACATTATTTCTTTCCTCCATTTCGTACTGACCTGAACTGGTCTCGGGAGTTAAGAGTCTCCTGCTTGATGGACAGTATGACGGGGCCGAGGTCCTCGTCGTTGGTGAAATAGTTCCAATGCTCAGTGCCGTAGAAGTACTTTTCGTACGTCTCCTGTTCCACGGACGTGAGCTCGAAGCCCCCGGACCGCTCCCACTGCTCCTCGATAGCGGTTTTCTTCTTCGGCGTGCTGAGGCCACCGTTGTCACCTGCGTAGTCGCTGCTATCCTCGGCTGCCTCGTCGAGGGAGCCTGATCTTCTGTGCTGATCTGTCGGAGGAAAACATACCTTAGTAAATGGGCGTAGTCAGGTACGGGCAGGGGAGGGACATAGAGGGACGAGAGGGAAGGGCTGTGAAATGTCTACTTTAATAGTAAATACTTCACTTTAATCAAAGTTTGTTCCAAATATAAACTTTTAGGCGCGGTTACACACGCTTCTTACCATTACGAGATAAAATAATCTTCTTAATTTTGGAAAATGGGCAGTAATTGAAGGTTTGGTCTCTGTCAGAAGAAAACCATTTCTTGGGCTAGGGCCATGTTCTATCCCAGGCGTGACATGCGAACTTATTTTAAAAAAGTTATAATAATTATACTTAAAAACCTATTTAGAGGCTAAAAATTCCACCCATGCTGGGACTTGAAACCGCGACCCTTGACTAACCGTGCCAGCGCTCTCCCAACTGAGCTAATGGACAAGTGCAAGCATCAGCGAAATTTCGAGCCTCTTTTTAAAAAATTGTCCTCAGCACGGGTTAGTGCAACACAAATCGTAATTATACTTATTTGAAAGTTAAAAGGCCATAATTTCATTATTTAGTGACACCTCAGGCCAAGTTTCTCAAAAGTATGCTCATTATTTTAGAATGATAAAAAAATTTTGAATGTGCGAACGAGAGAGATGCTAGATGTAATCTTAAATTCAATCTAAACAAATTAACCCATAATACAAGTAGATACGTTTTCATTTCTCAACATTACGTTGTGTGGGTCGATAAGTTTATAGAAATATTTTTTCTTGGTGGTGTCGTGCGTCCATGATTGTTAATCAAATAGGAAAATATCACGAAAAGGCCTAACAATAATTTTGGTAATCACCTACGAACAGAACAAAACCCTTCAGCCATATAGGCTGTTACTTATCCATTTATTTTGTTTCTGTGATGTGTCTTGTTTTTATAATATATGTCTTTCTTTCTTTCTTTTCTTTAAAGCCAATAAAAGGTTGGCGCATGTTAGTGTCCATATTGTTACAAACCAAGGACAAAGGTAACAACGCTTGTACATTATAGCTGCAAAAACACAAATGCGCAAAATGAGCGGAATCGTTTAGAAAATTAAACAAACCTACACTTTCACAACGCAGACGTCCTGTGACGGCATTAACCCCGTGGTAAGGCGGGATTAGGGTAATATTGTCGACTAGAAATTAATTAAATACAAATTGTGTGGTTTTCCCTCGTTGGTCGCGGCAGAAGAGAAACGCTAGAGGAATGAAGATACAGAAGGCACAAACAGAAAGTGAGGATACGTTCACAAAAAACCACACATACATACATAAACTCATCCCGGAGGGGTGGGAGAGACCAGGGTTTGCCACTTGCCACGATCCTGATAGAACATTCTGCTATGGTATGTGCTATGTCGACGACAGAATCTTTACAGTTTTGTTACAAAGTTTGAAGGTTGATGTGCTGACTGCACCGATATTTTATTGATTCTACGGTGTTCTATATACCATACATTGATTCTATTTATGTTGTATGATCAACTGATCCTGGACTCTGCATACACTTCCGGGATATAGACGTGAATTTATATAATGTAATGTTTTATGATCAATATAGATAGAATCGATGGTCGGAATGATCCGGAATCAGGGGATGAATTCTCTGACTTTGCAAACCAAGAGTATTTCATCTTGGGTGTCATGGATTGTCTATGGTTGCAGTTTATCTTGTTTTAGGACCCAGGTGTTCAGGTATCTCTCCACTAATTATTTAGCTTTATTTTTAATTTTTAAGCTTATTTTTGGGGTTCCGATCGCTACCCTACCTTTGGATAGGGTAAAAACGGGACCCTCTCACTAAGACTCCACTGTCCGACTGTCTGTCTGTCACCAGGCTGTATCTCATGAACCGTGATAACTAGACAGTTGAAATTTTCACAGATGATATATTTCTGTTGCCACTATGACAAAAAATACTAAACACTGAATAAAATAAATAAATATGGGGGGCTCCCATAAAATAAACGCGATTTTTTTTGCCGTTTTTTGCTCGATATTAATAACAGCAACAGCAAGACGCTTGAAATATTTACAGAATGCTTAGTTTACTTGAATAGTAAATAATTAATTAAAAAAATACATTTTAGGGTGGCTCCCATGCAACAAACTTAATTTCGTTTTTGTTTTATTGACCTTTGTGTCTAATGTTGTATAGATAATGGTACGGAACCCTTCGTGCGCGAGTCTGACTGGCACTTGGCTGGTTTTTCACTATCGTGCGTGGTTTAGTTCTAGAATTAGATTAGATTAAGTTTTGTAAATTTAAACACCGTAGTTATCGCATGCTGTCGACATGTTTTCTGTGTCGACAGCATGCGATGCGATGAGTCAACTAGACTCAATGTTAAGTTGTTAAATTGGTGTTTTGTGTCGCTAATAAATAAAATAAATAAACAATATGTTCTATCGTCAACCCAACCCAACGAATTTTAATTCTAGGTTAATGTTACGTTTACATTTAAAGTAATTTCATGACAATTTTTTATAGCAATTCCAGCAATTTTTGAAGAATAAAATAGTTTGTTTTAGTGTTCAGTATGCGCGAGTAGCGATGATCTTCGCAGGGTGGCTGGCAAGAGCTGGATGAGAGTAGCCGAGGACCGTGCTTAGTGGCGTACAATAGGCGAGGCCTATGTCCAGCAGTGGACAAGCATAGGCTGATGATGATGAGTATATTTTTTGGGACTGATGTCAGTCTTTTAATATCCTGTATTTATCAACGTAGGAAGCCTTCTGCTTTATCCGCTGATTCCGTCCAGGAGATATGTTTAACGTTAGCGCTATATTCGAGGTTCCTCTGAATTTATAATTTCGAGCAATTCGATTACGTGTAACTCGATTTGCGGCGCCCAACGAGAATACTTACAAATTCTTGAGAATAAGTAGATGTTTACGGTAAGAATTTAATAATGTTCTTCCTCTGGAAAACTAACATAATGTTTTAATTACTGCATATTACCATTTTCTTCAAACTTTGCAAATATTTTAATTTATTTATACCAAATATTGAATATTTTGTTCAATATTTAATACGGCGTATTACAGAAACATTCCACTTATTCTAAACTTGGATAATAAGAATTTGTGCTATTACCGTGCAATTTTTATTCCCACTCGACTCTGCAAGCTTAGTATGGACTCGAACTTGTAGAAAAAGTACGGGGCAGCGCTGCGTAAAATCCTTTTGCACCATAAATTTTGGGTGGTTTGGGAACTATAGCAAAATTGACGTGCCTGAACAATAGCTATCGAATACGCTAGTTTGTTTTTTATTAAATAGGCACTGTATTTGAATTTTCTAAAAATATCTCGACACAAACTTGACTTTCGCGTTTACCGTTTTTAAGGGGAAATTCTAACCACGATTTAGAAACATAAGGTGCTAATTGTTTTGTAACCCAAAAGTTACTTCACTTAAGCATACACAAACAATGTCATGACGAAAAGTAATAAAAATCGAAAAATCCTATGGTTCGAGCGTCTTATGGTCGGTGCCGGCCAACTCAATTGTTTTTTAATTGTTCACCCGTATTGGCAGACAGACTCTTAAGCAACATTTTAGAAAATATATTAGAAAATATTTTTTAACGATACATTTCTACCACTTCGAATTTGGATTCACAGTTTGGAGCCAAAGGTCGGAAATCACGAATATTTCCAAATATGCCCTCAAAATATTGCTAACGGCTTCAAAATCACCCTATACAATCTGTGAGAATCATTGGCAGCCAGCCAGAGCAGTGCACGTGCGTCGCAGGTCCGCGGGTTATTGTTCTGATAGACGGAGAGGTAGGGTGACGCGGATTTTTCGAAACAAGATTTGTCAACTCGAAACAACATTTCTCAACTCAGTATTTTTTTTATTTTACGACTGTAATTTAAAGTAGTAGTCTAAACATATTGCATTTTTAATTAATAATTACATAATCGTGGCTTTCAGACTACCCAGATTTCAGCGTGTTTACTTAAAAATAATAGTCTAAATTGATGGCATTTTTAATTACTAATTACATAAACTTGGCTCCCAAACCACCCAGATTTCAGCGTGTATTAAGTACCGGTTGAATTAATAAATAATGGATGAATAAATGCACTTTAAAATAGATATTTCCATGTATAACTTACGGTCTTTAAAATAAATGATTTGGTCCATATTTTTTTGGGAAGTAACTACAAACAAGTCATCTTTAAAATTGCTACTTAGAACTTTTTTTTCTATTTACTTAAAGTAAAGATTTGGTGACTGAACCCGGATAAAAACTTCGGTAAAAGTTAGTTAGTTAATACTAACGTATTAAGTTAGTAATACGTTTTATGGTAGCTTGCTCTCATTAAAATTTACAAAGCGCGATTAGATATTGAATGTTTATTTTGAAAACTATTTTATTAGTTTATAGTGTACCATAGGAGGTTTATTTTATTGCAATACTAGATGATCCCATGAACTTCGTATCACCTGCATATATCTATCTTAATTTTTGTTCTTATCATTTAAACTTTCCTTGGATTTCCACAAATATAAAAAACAATTGCCAAATCGGCCCACCCGTGCTCAAGTTTTAGCAAGACTAACGAACAGCATTTTAGTTTATATATAGATAGAGCCATTATTTATAACGTCCAAATGGGCCACACAAAAACTATGACAGTTCATGTCAAAATATAATCACTTAGGCTTGGCCGTTTATTTAATTATTTTGTGTGTTTCTTTAACAAGCTAATCTAGAAAGGGCGGTGGTGAGTCCAATGCGATTAGAGCAGGCTGTGTAACACCCCACCCCCGTAAATTAAAAGAATTAAACCCCGATGAGACGATAAAATGTAGATACTATGATGCAAAACACTCTAATGGCCAACTGTGATCGTCTAGTTTTATTTGGTAGAACCCTGCGTTGTGATCGTATACGTAACCCTAGCCCTTTTAAGGTATCTGAGATTGAAAGCAAATGTTCGAGCGCAAAAGTATATAATTAACAAATAAAGATCTAGTTAATTTTCTTTAAATTGAAATTAAAGGTCGAGTTAACTCGGTTTGATATCAAGGTTAAGTAGAGAGGTTGAGTTTATTCCGCCCTATATTGAAAAGGTTAAGTAAAGCCCTAACAAGAATGAAAATTAGAATTTCAGTGTTTAAGTGTTGAATAAGTATGCTATTTAAAGTAGAATATGAAACAGGTTAAACCGGTATGGAACACTGTGTAAGAACAGGTAAAAGAAGTAGGTCATTATAACAATATTATTGTTGATAATATTATTATAATGTTCAACAGATTTTCGTCTCTAATGTCCGCTAGTAATTTGCTTGAAGCAAAGGCAAATAAAAATTATAAGCATGAAGCGCAGTTAGTGCAGAATGAAGTTTAAATTTAAAGTATTTATAATATAATAGATAAAGTGAAAGTTAACTAACACAAATCTAGTTAAAAGTACTTGACTCAGAGACGGGATCCGGACTAAAAGAAACTCAGTTCTCCAACCAAAGGCTGGGTCTTTCACACCGTATGCTCATCATTGTCCCACTGTACATAGTTTTATCTATAACTAGATTCATGGATATACATAACATTTCAATTGCGTTTGCCAAATGCAGACAATTCAGTGAAAACTGACCGTAGGAAGATTTATAAAAGGTGCTTCCAACGTATGACCAGTCATCAGGTCGTAAAATAGTATAGGGTTGTGATATCAAAGGCATGGTACATCGGAGAAAATTCAATCCGGAAAGCCTGGATATGATGGATGACTGGTCAAACGAAGTTTTAGCAACCAGCGAATAACGCTCATTGTGTAGAAGTGGTCAGCCTCACTAAAGATTGCAAGCATTAATAGCAGCAATAGCACAAATGTTTAAAAATAAGCAATTCTAGATTGTTTGATCCAATGAAAGGAAATTATTCCTTGAAACTCTAGTAGGTAGATAACTGTCGTATGGTCCAGCCATTATACACAAAACTCAACGGGACAGTATCAAATACCTAGGAGATAACTCTACTAAAAGTATGTTACCCGGACGTGTATGTTGGAAAAAGTCTATTCAAGACGTCACAACAATGGACTGAACAGACGAAGTCTATCAGAGCTCCAAGCAACAAGTATCGCAAATACCATTAGATCAAACAAGGCAGAGCACAAAATATTATTGAAGTAAAGAGATAAGCAAGTTTAAATATTATTCAAATTAAAAGGTTTACGCCTTAAAATCTAACAACCACAACATTCCATAACGGTTTTTGTCATAATGTCAATAAAGACTATTTTATTTATCGGATCCTTCGCCCTATAGCATACTCATTTCCATTGCTCGATAGATTGTTAAACTCTCAATATAAAACGGCACTCAACCTCAACGCTATAAGGATAGATTCACGTAAGCGAGATGCGGCGCAAAATATTGAAGGTAGATGCGTAAAAAGATAATCAGTAATACGTAGGTTGTTAATCAAGGTTTTAAAAGATAATGTCGATGAAGATTAGGTTTTATTACATCTAGGTTTTATATTAATAATAATTTGATGTCATTTTCAGACCTTCCAAATCAAAGGTTCGATAGGCGAGAAATCAAAGTTCAGTAGATAATTTTAATGTACGTAAACAAGGCACGAACTTACAGCCTTACTTATTAGATCTTCGTTTACAAGTCAACGCCAACATGGTATCATAGTTTCTAACGTCCAACAGGACTCGAACCACTACGTTTTCATTAATAAGATGCTGTAGCAACCTAAGCAGCGGAAGAAATTAGAGCAAGTAGCTAAACGTTTCATTGATTTATGTTTGAAAAGTTCCGTAAACGAAAATAGTAAAGTACTAGATAATTAGGAGTCACTTTTAATAGTTGGAGTAAAAGGCTAGAATAGTAAGGTATTAGATAGTTAAGAGACACTTTTAGTATTTTGAGAATAAAAGCTAGCTTACTGAATATATTTCATTTATATACAACAAATTTCACTGTTCATAATAAGAATGGAGCAATAAACATCTAACACATTTGGCACTTCTGATTAATTAAAATTTGGTTGTCTACTTTAGCTTTTATTTAATTAGTTTATAGAATTTTGTCAGAGCTTATTTATTTTAACAGAATTTAATGTTAGACCTTTGCACAGGACGTTACAAAATAATATTGCTGTCAATATTGGAAAATAAAGCTATTTGATTACTTATTTTTGGTACGGAAATAAATCGCTATTTATTGTCCTACTTAATGACCGCATTGCTAAGGTGGGGAATCGGGGAAATACTTACGCTCATCATACAACTGGATACCCTGAAAGAAAAGGGGGAGCCTGCCTAATTCTTCCCAACCCCGTAAGCTAATTTAACCACCCATCAATTGTTTCAGCAAAGCAAACCCCATTTACATTTAATCGTGTATATGTGTGAGTGCTTATGGTGTCTCCCTAGTCACAGCTATTTCCTACTTCTATCCTCCCTAACTCCGGAAACCCAGACTGTTTCAAATCACTCGGTAACTTGACACAGTTAGCTTTCAGACTTTCTGGCCGGCCAGAGTGTGTAACCTAGGATGTGTATGCGCGGGTGGTTTTATGGGTTCGGTAACCACCCGCAAGGTAAGAATATACGAAATATAATACATAAATATGTTATGGGTGCAAAGTGCCAGAGGGCTAGAATCGTCTGTCACTCAGGGTAAGCAGGGGGAAAATTGCTACACCACGAATGCTAACGGAAGAAGATCTAACACCGCATTCACAAGAAGCGTTTTAACCCAATCTCCAAACAAGATAATTAATCTCTAATTATCTCAATTCAAAATTAATATTATAATAATAATTTTTTTTACTAAATTAAATTGGGAACGCCTCCGGTGAAGGGATTCTTTAAACCTTTCGACCCAAGCAGACTCAGATTCAGCCGTAGCATAGTAAGCAGAGCTAGATTTTGGGTTCCTTAGTCCATTAATTTAAACTTCTTAAGGCTCCCAAGTGAATTCGCTCTAAATTCACACGTTTGTGTACTGAAACTCAATTACCACTAGCTAGTGGAACTAAGTTAAAGTAATAAGTAGAATTAAATTCGAACAAAACTCTGAAAGCTATGACGCAAGCATGATACGAATAACCTCGTGTGGCCTCACCGAGCCTTGGTTATTTGACAAAGGCTGGACACACGGACTATCCTTAGCATACCTTTGCCACCGAGAGTTCACTTTTGTACAAATTTATTTCTCATAAACGTAGTACTGTGGAGAAAAAGGATTAGTTCACATTTTATTTCGCGGAAGCTACCCTAATTACTAAGGCTGAAAACCCTATTTTACGCGGAAAACTTCTAGCTAAATGTACGAAAGATTCAGGAACCGAAAACCGTTTCTAACCTTAACACTTTTACTTTCAAATCAACTCCCTAGCTTCGAGAGCAACTCTAAACCTGAAACTTCACACCAGAGCTGATAGTCTGGGACGCGATGCCCACAGATGATGTTAGGTAACAAATCCAAAGCCACTCTCCTATTTTCGAATTTAAATGCAAACGAAACTCCCTAATGCTAATAAATTCGCTGAAAATGGCGAATTTCCCTACGAGCGTAACGGATGTATTTACTGTTCAATTCTCTAGTCTGGAATCGCCCCGCGCGTTTGGCCCTCGGCCTTTTTATACGATTTCACTCAGATTTAACCAGTCAACCTGACACGTGAAACAATAGTACGGGTTCATAAATAAGTATCATCCTTATTGGTTTTAGTCGGGTGGCGTGATCTTTTATTGGCGCCGCTCTGTCCGGGAAAAAAGTAAGTTCTGCGCGAATACCCGCATCTACGAGCGGGTAGAAAAAGATTTTCGGTGCCGGCTCCGACCGCTTGTTATTCTTTGGATATAAGTTCAATTTATTTAACTAACTCGTTACTTCTTAAATATTCCCCACCTTTCAGTCTTAATTATACGTTGAGAGTATGCTACACAGGCAGGTCCGTTACAATCAACCCCCAAAATTTGTAGAAGAACCGACGAATACAAATTTTATACAAACAAGGACATGGTACCTGTGATAGCTCTCACAATGGCCCCTATCTTCTTCTAATATACCTGTTGCAATATTGTCCCACATGTCTGTCATGGTGTGTGTGTATTTAAACCAAATACTTCAGATATTTTTCAGTTACAAAGTTTAGATAACGCAGCCTGAATTAATTATCTCAGCATCCATGAATGGCCTGTCAGTCAAAACTCCGTAATCAACGACCCTGGTTGTGAGGCAGAGTTACCGAAAGTCAATCCGGTATAAATTACGTCCTTTGGCTGCCCCAACGTCAGGCACGGCTTTCGTGTGAGAGAGGACGCACCCTAAAACGTAATTTCCGTCTACGAAATTCCGATACTAACAATCAGCAAGCTTTCCAAGTCCACCGATCTAATAACCAAACAGTCATTATTTCTAACCTTTCCATTTCAAATATAATTATATTTGGAGAATGTGCAGTGTTTAATTCCCGTGTAGAGTGAAGGTTCCAAATACCAAATGATACTATTTAAACTAAATGATGCTTTGCATCCAGCAAAGGAAAACGGTATTTGAACCCTTTTGAGGTGCGTGTATGTCGGCATGGGACCGTACTACGACAGGCTATCTACGTTTAACACTTCGCCAAACCTTAGGCCTCCCAATCATTCCCCACTTTCACATCTTCTTTTGCACGCCATACTTCAATCATCTCTCATCGACTCAAATCAATCATACCCTTCTGCATACTTAGTTTTATTACTATTTGTTCAATTTTACAACGAAGATCTAAAGATTTAGCGAACAGCGATAACCGTGGATTTATTTTATTTTGTTGTAACCTAGCGAGTTTAATTTATTTTATAGGCAATACTGAATATTATTTATAGGAAGTAGTCGGAAGTACTTATCTCAATAACCGTTTTGGAATGGATTGTGATAGAATTTAAAATTAAAGTAAAATACCCTTAATTAACTTATAGTTTAACATGCGGTTACCTCTCAAAACCAATACCTTATTACCTTTCAAAACCGTTTTAATTACCTGGTTTAAGAAGTACAGTCAACGAAGAAAATTAAATAATTAACTTTAAATCCCCATTAGATTGATATGCTTCCGTATTTTATTAAAAATAAAATTTACATAAATTAAAATCAAAAGTTTGGCTTAATGAGAATGTTCAATTATCTACTTTTATCGTTTACTGTACGCGGATGGTTAAATAAAACGAAGTGTTTATTTATTAATTTTTTTATTTTGTTTTTTTACTATAAGTACGCTAAGAATTAAAATAAAACGAAAGGTTTATGTTTTTTTTTTTTTTTTTAGTTTATTATTTAATAAATTAGTCTGTTATATTTATTACGAAATTTACGAATCGTCGTGAATAAAATATAGGAAATCCTTTTAAATCAACGAAACTTTACCAAATTGAAGAAATCCGAACTCTAAATGAATCATTATAGTGAATGAATTTATTTACGCAACCGCTATACAAAGACTACCTAATTACGCAATGCTAGATTCTTAATAATACTGTAATAGCAACCCCCCATCGAGAAAACTTTTTAAATTTTTATATTAAGTTTTATTGCAACCCCCCAAATGAAAAGCTAGCTTCCGCGAAATGGAATATTATACCGAATGTAAAAATTGATATCAATCCCCAGCATGAAAATATTTTGAAAATTAATTATAATTATCAACAAATTAAAATAATAATGATCTCTCTCAATAACAAATGTAAATTAATATGCAGAACAAGTTTTATTAAAGTATTAAACCGAAAATATTCCTTAAGTAGATTTAAAATCGTGGAAATATTTTTAACAACCCCCCCATAAAGAAGAACTTTGGTTAATTAATGTAATTTTTTTTTTAATTAGTTTTTACATTTTTTTTTACTTCCCGTTGAAATGAAATATTCTCGATTACTAATAATAATAAGTTAATTGAATGTTAACTCAATTTTCATTCAATTCCTATGATCCGTGGGTAGTGCTACCTCTCGACCAACTGCATCCTACTGAGTACTGTGTTCAAGCAACAACGTCCACTAGCAGTCTATGAATGGGTGACCACCAGTAATATACACGATACAACCTTATTTCCCCGTTTTCATCTCGTCAATATTAAATCCTCTCAAGTTAGTTTGGAGCGTATTGTGTTTTAAATCGCTTAGTTAAATTATTTTCTGTAAACTACATAGCTCATTGTTATTATTCCCAATGTTGATTCAAAATTAAATTGCATATTAAATATATTTTTTTAGATTATGTAGATTTGAAATGATAATTTAACTCATACTAATTTTAACAGTACTACATAACTATTTTTTTTTTTTCAGCTCATATTATAAAATATAGACGATATAAAAGCCGTATAAAATCGCCATCTAGTGCATGTACCAAGACCCTTTACAACCCTACAATCGTCAATATGTCTGATGTATTGACCTGATTGCTACGCGAAGGAAGTGCAGGTTTAGTCGTACCTACATAACTTTCCGATAGTTAAATTGTTATCTTCATACGGTTCATATCCAAACTTATTTTTATTAAATTTTAAATTGACTCCAAAAAATGAGGAATTTATTAATTCGACCTACGTTTATTTTACCATTATGTTACGCGATTACTTAATGTAATAAAATTATAAATTGAATTTAATGGTTCTATTCCCGTTTGTCAGACAATACTTCAAAAGCGATACTATTAAAACTTAACGAAGTATATTTAACGCTTTTTGAAAAATCTTGTAAATAAAGTAGGTAACATAGGTACTCAGAATGATAGGTATCCTTTTAGGTAAAGTTTGAGTCGCTCGGCAACCCCCCGAGTATAAAACCTTTAGGTAGATACTATATTGAACTATTTGATTTAAATTAGCTACCTAAATCCGATATAACCTTAGTTCAATGCTTAGGCAATAGAAATAGAACGAGATTGACAAAGTCATGATAAGGGCAACCCCCCACACATAATACTTTTGTTATAATTTACTTAATATTTACTGTTAATTTATTTAGATAAAATGATTGATAACTTTTAAAACTAATCTCATCCTATTAGATATTTTGTTTAACGCGGAACTAAATTTAGACTGATTTGAAAACTTGTCTCAAGTGGAATTTACAATTATTGTACATACCAAGTAAGGACCGAATAAATAAATTTTGAATTGTTTTATGTATTTACTTGTTTTCGCTCTTTTTACTACGTTTTCCTACGTACTACATATTTATAAAAGTTTTAGTTTAAATCAATCTAATTTTGTTTTACAATTTGAACTCGTACATTCGCTGCCAATCCCAATGTTTCTACCTTTTCCATTTCACGAACAACAAATTGTGGCATAAAGCCAACAATTATTAAAAGAAATAAGAATATTCTGCATCATAAACATAAACAAACTACTCAAACTCGTAATAAAATATCATGGTCACGGTAACACCATATTGTAACACCCCACCCCCGTAAATTAAAAGAATTAAACCCCGATGAGACGATAAAATGTAGATACTATGATGCAAAACACTCTAATGGCCAACTGTGATCGTCTAGTTTTATTTGGTAGAACCCTGCGTTGTGATCGTATACGTAACCCTAGCCCTTTTAAGGTATCTGAGATTGAAAGCAAATGTTCGAGCGCAAAAGTATATAATTAACAAATAAAGATCTAGTTAATTTTCTTTAAATTGAAATTAAAGGTCGAGTTAACTCGGTTTGATATCAAGGTTAAGTAGAGAGGTTGAGTTTATTCCGCCCTATATTGAAAAGGTTAAGTAAAGCCCTAACAAGAATGAAAATTAGAATTTCAGTGTTTAAGTGTTGAATAAGTATGCTATTTAAAGTAGAATATGAAACAGGTTAAACCGGTATGGAACACTGTGTAAGAACAGGTAAAAGAAGTAGGTCATTATAACAATATTATTGTTGATAATATTATTATAATGTTCAACAGATTTTCGTCTCTAATGTCCGCTAGTAATTTGCTTGAAGCAAAGGCAAATAAAAATTATAAGCATGAAGCGCAGTTAGTGCAGAATGAAGTTTAAATTTAAAGTATTTATAATATAATAGATAAAGTGAAAGTTAACTAACACAAATCTAGTTAAAAGTACTTGACTCAGAGACGGGATCCGGACTAAAAGAAACTCAGTTCTCCAACCAAAGGCTGGGTCTTTCACACCGTATGCTCATCATTGTCCCACTGTACATAGTTTTATCTATAACTAGATTCATGGATATACATAACATTTCAATTGCGTTTGCCAAATGCAGACAATTCAGTGAAAACTGACCGTAGGAAGATTTATAAAAGGTGCTTCCAACGTATGACCAGTCATCAGGTCGTAAAATAGTATAGGGTTGTGATATCAAAGGCATGGTACATCGGAGAAAATTCAATCCGGAAAGCCTGGATATGATGGATGACTGGTCAAACGAAGTTTTAGCAACCAGCGAATAACGCTCATTGTGTAGAAGTGGTCAGCCTCACTAAAGATTGCAAGCATTAATAGCAGCAATAGCACAAATGTTTAAAAATAAGCAATTCTAGATTGTTTGATCCAATGAAAGGAAATTATTCCTTGAAACTCTAGTAGGTAGATAACTGTCGTATGGTCCAGCCATTATACACAAAACTCAACGGGACAGTATCAAATACCTAGGAGATAACTCTACTAAAAGTATGTTACCCGGACGTGTATGTTGGAAAAAGTCTATTCAAGACGTCACAACAATGGACTGAACAGACGAAGTCTATCAGAGCTCCAAGCAACAAGTATCGCAAATACCATTAGATCAAACAAGGCAGAGCACAAAATATTATTGAAGTAAAGAGATAAGCAAGTTTAAATATTATTCAAATTAAAAGGTTTACGCCTTAAAATCTAACAACCACAACATTCCATAACGGTTTTTGTCATAATGTCAATAAAGACTATTTTATTTATCGGATCCTTCGCCCTATAGCATACTCATTTCCATTGCTCGATAGATTGTTAAACTCTCAATATAAAACGGCACTCAACCTCAACGCTATAAGGATAGATTCACGTAAGCGAGATGCGGCGCAAAATATTGAAGGTCATCTACCTAAAAAATAATCAGTAATACGTAGGTTGTTAATCAAGGTTTTAAAAGATAATGTCGATGAAGATTAGGTTTTATTACATCTAGGTTTTATATTAATAATAATTTGATGTCATTTTCAGACCTTCCAAATCAAAGGTTCGATAGGCGAGAAATCAAAGTTCAGTAGATAATTTTAATGTACGTAAACAAGGCACGAACTTACAGCCTTACTTATTAGATCTTCGTTTACAAGTCAACGCCAACATGGTATCATAGTTTCTAACGTCCAACAGGACTCGAACCACTACGTTTTCATTAATAAGATGCTGTAGCAACCTAAGCAGCGGAAGAAATTAGAGCAAGTAGCTAAACGTTTCATTGATTTATGTTTGAAAAGTTCCGTAAACGAAAATAGTAAAGTACTAGATAATTAGGAGTCACTTTTAATAGTTGGAGTAAAAGGCTAGAATAGTAAGGTATTAGATAGTTAAGAGACACTTTTAGTATTTTGAGAATAAAAGCTAGCTTACTGAATATATTTCATTTATATACAACAAATTTCACTGTTCATAATAAGAATGGAGCAATAAACATCTAACACATTTGGCACTTCTGATTAATTAAAATTTGGTTGTCTACTTTAGCTTTTATTTAATTAGTTTATAGAATTTTGTCAGAGCTTATTTATTTTAACAGAATTTAATGTTAGACCTTTGCACAGGACGTTACAAAATAATATTGCTGTCAATATTGGAAAATAAAGCTATTTGATTACTTATTTTTGGTACGGAAATAAATCGCTATTTATTGTCCTACTTAATGACCGCATTGCTAAGGTGGGGAATCGGGGAAATACTTACGCTCATCATACAACTGGATACCCTGAAAGAAAAGGGGGAGCCTGCCTAATTCTTCCCAACCCCGTAAGCTAATTTAACCACCCATCAATTGTTTCAGCAAAGCAAACCCCATTTACATTTAATCGTGTATATGTGTGAGTGCTTATGGTGTCTCCCTAGTCACAGCTATTTCCTACTTCTATCCTCCCTAACTCCGGAAACCCAGACTGTTTCAAATCACTCGGTAACTTGACACAGTTAGCTTTCAGACTTTCTGGCCGGCCAGAGTGTGTAACCTAGGATGTGTATGCGCGGGTGGTTTTATGGGTTCGGTAACCACCCGCAAGGTAAGAATATACGAAATATAATACATAAATATGTTATGGGTGCAAAGTGCCAGAGGGCTAGAATCGTCTGTCACTCAGGGTAAGCAGGGGGAAAATTGCTACACCACGAATGCTAACGGAAGAAGATCTAACACCGCATTCACAAGAAGCGTTTTAACCCAATCTCCAAACAAGATAATTAATCTCTAATTATCTCAATTCAAAATTAATATTATAATAATAATTTTTTTTACTAAATTAAATTGGGAACGCCTCCGGTGAAGGGATTCTTTAAACCTTTCGACCCAAGCAGACTCAGATTCAGCCGTAGCATAGTAAGCAGAGCTAGATTTTGGGTTCCTTAGTCCATTAATTTAAACTTCTTAAGGCTCCCAAGTGAATTCGCTCTAAATTCACACGTTTGTGTACTGAAACTCAATTACCACTAGCTAGTGGAACTAAGTTAAAGTAATAAGTAGAATTAAATTCGAACAAAACTCTGAAAGCTATGACGCAAGCATGATACGAATAACCTCGTGTGGCCTCACCGAGCCTTGGTTATTTGACAAAGGCTGGACACACGGACTATCCTTAGCATACCTTTGCCACCGAGAGTTCACTTTTGTACAAATTTATTTCTCATAAACGTAGTACTGTGGAGAAAAAGGATTAGTTCACATTTTATTTCGCGGAAGCTACCCTAATTACTAAGGCTGAAAACCCTATTTTACGCGGAAAACTTCTAGCTAAATGTACGAAAGATTCAGGAACCGAAAACCGTTTCTAACCTTAACACTTTTACTTTCAAATCAACTCCCTAGCTTCGAGAGCAACTCTAAACCTGAAACTTCACACCAGAGCTGATAGTCTGGGACGCGATGCCCACAGATGATGTTAGGTAACAAATCCAAAGCCACTCTCCTATTTTCGAATTTAAATGCAAACGAAACTCCCTAATGCTAATAAATTCGCTGAAAATGGCGAATTTCCCTACGAGCGTAACGGATGTATTTACTGTTCAATTCTCTAGTCTGGAATCGCCCCGCGCGTTTGGCCCTCGGCCTTTTTATACGATTTCACTCAGATTTAACCAGTCAACCTGACACGTGAAACAATAGTACGGGTTCATAAATAAGTATCATCCTTATTGGTTTTAGTCGGGTGGCGTGATCTTTTATTGGCGCCGCTCTGTCCGGGAAAAAGTAAGTTCTGCGCGAATACCCGCATCTACGAGCGGGTAGAAAAAGATTTTCGGTGCCGGCTCCGACCGCTTGTTATTCTTTGGATATAAGTTCAATTTATTTAACTAACTCGTTACTTCTTAAATATTCCCCACCTTTCAGTCTTAATTATACGTTGAGAGTATGCTACACAGGCAGGTCCGTTACAGCTGGAGTCTCGAGCCGCTATCGGCCTCCGCCACGTGTGACGTCACAAATCCCGGCTCAAACCGTCTGTCACCCCGTCGTCGAGTACTGCGAAAATATTTATTTGACAATTCAAATGTTTTGTTCTACAGAAGTGTTTGTGAGTTGCGCCCTGTGTTGCTTTCTATTTTATTTAATGTTGCTATTGACGTTTCCGTTGTATGTTCTAAAGCGTGTATGTTGATATTAATAAGTATGGCACCAACCAATGAAACCATATTATCCCACCAAAACATAAAAGTAAAAAAACTGGCCAACTTCAAAAAAATACTTGATATCTAAGAGCTTGCCAATTTCCTGGTCTTTGCGGAATTAGCAGTATTTTGAAACACAAGCAGACATTGTGTAACTTTTGAATTTACAGACCAAGTTATTAGAAGATATTGAATAGTTTTACGGAGAAAACTTGCCAAATATTATTTGTAGGTAATTTTTTTTGTTCAGAAAATTGCAACTTCTCTTCTAAACTATTCTCACTTGATGCGAAAATTTTCAATGTTTCTTTTTGGTAATCCCTCTAGAATTTTTTCTGTGACATAACTGGCTTCAAATAGAGGGGTCAAAAAGAGCTCGAATGGATTCGTGTAAATATATGCACAGAAACTTGACCTGGCGCACTCTGTGCACCTTGATTATGAGCTACAAGAACTCCAATGAGTGCGAAAATCTAATTTCCGCATTCATCATCATTCATCAAGATCCAACTTGTATATGAAACTAGTATGTCTATTCAAATGGCTAGGTAATAAAACTATTCCGATACAGTTGCATTTTTACAAAGATGTCTCCAGAAGTATATGTGTTCAAAATGTGCATTAATTTTATGACTCATTTTATGACTGCATTTTAAATTGAAAATCACAATTCCGAGGCATACATGCCTAAGTACATCCACATCGTCATTTTATATTATTAAGACGTTTGCTCATTCAGTTATACCGGAGCGCTTCGTAGCTTTGACAATTTGACGTTGCGCTTTCAGAAATGTAATATCAGAATTCCGACTGGCTGCTTATTCTCTTATTAGTCAGTAATTCAGTCTCCGTGAATGCAATATTGCAGCTACGACCGACAGGTTATAATAATAATAAGATTTATGTTGCTGGAGCGTTCTACTTTGCCAGTTCGCTGGTCCAATGAATGCCATGTACTACCTAGAATGAAAAGAATGAATTTACGAGTGCTCGATAAATAGCTACATAATAACATTGTTGGAATTTAAATTCAAATTATGTCATGTAGCTCTGAAATGCGCATGACGTATTTTAGTCACGAAAATATATCAAACCAAATAAACAGTCTACGTTCTACATTTATAAACACACGCGTGTTTCCTGGAGGTGGGGGCAGAGACTTGGGTTTGTCAAAATTTGCTTACTGGCATGGATTTTAATTTCTTTCCAGTGACATTGGACGTTTTTATAAGTAAATAAAATTTGAATTAAAATGGTTCCCAACATCTATATAATAGATACCGTGAAAGTCAGCCTCCGGGCGCATTGTGAAATTAAAAGTAAACACAATTTGGTACTCAAGTGTTCGCTGAACATGATTTAAGGGTGTTATTCTAAGAAATTGTCGTAAAAGTAATTCAATACGCTGAGTTCGCTTTTATTGCGACCTTTGCTTTTTGAAGGAAGATACCATACTCGAGAGAAAATAAAAAAACTTTTTTATCACCTTCTGTAATATATTATTTGTGTAACGTGTTTCACGCCAAAAACGAGTCAGGGTTTCGCTTAGCTAAATGACAAAGAAGCAACGTTCATTCACATTTTAGTCTGGTAACTTAGCTCGCAGAGTTACACAATCCTTAGTCAGCCGTCGATATAATCAGCGCGCTTTTCATACCCAGTATTAATTTTGAGCCATTCATGTTGCTTTGTGGAATCTACTTTACATTTCCTAGGTACCTTTGGAGAGATCTTATTGTATTCATAATTAGTACGCAAATCAATGGAATTTAGGCGAATACTTCGAAACCTCGTTGGTCTAGCGGTATAATACTTGTCTACCAAGTCTTAGTTTCGATTCCCGTTGGCGGCATCGTTCTTAATTTGTACATTTTTTAGCCCTTGTAATTTGAACCATTCTATAAAACATTTGAGTCGAGTCGTAAAATATGTAAATTCAGTTGTCAACAAAGCTTAAAAAAACCAAAAAAGCTAATGAACTGCGGATTAGGGTACATTTTCGTTTGTTGAGTTCTAGGTGCCTATCATTGTGTTAAATTAACTTTCGCAGATATCAAATTAGAATTGTGAATTTTGTAGCAGTTTTGAAACGACGCAGTAAATAAAGGGCGGTAATTAGAATTGAGCGAGGCAAACGTCGAGAGTTGGGAACTTGGGTTGGCAGTGATGATTATTACACTTGAGTTGTTGACGACTCAGGCACAGACTAGGAAGTCCAGATGGGGTGGGTGTCGACGGAGCAAAAATTGTGTGTTATTGAATGAATGTGACAACACCTTGATCATCACCTAGCTAGAATATTTTTGAACTAAGGCTTTCGCAAGCACTATACATCATCATCATCATCAGACATTTGACGCCCACTGCAGGACATAGGCCTCCCTCATGATTTTCCTAACAATGAGGGGTTTTGCCATAATCGCCACGCTTGGCAGGTGGGTTGGCGATCGCAGTATGCGGTTGGAATCTCAGGAAAACGCTGGTGCCCGTCTCCTGGTAATGTATTTCTTTAGTCGCCTTCTACGACATCCACGGAAGGAAATAGAGTGACGCTATTCTTAATCCGGCGCCACACAGCACTGTACATTATTAGTTTAATTCCGGATTCACCTACTTGGTTCTCAGGTAAGTGAATCCGGAATTCACTTACCTGAGAACCAAGTAGGTGAATCAGGAAGTTTACATTGTATATTTTAAAATAACCGGCCAAGTGCGAGATGGACTCGCGCACGAAGGGTTCCGTACCATCTATATACAACATTTGGATATTTCAAGTGTCTACCTGTTGTTGTTATTACCTAATCACGTAAAAAAAATCACGACTATTGTATGGGAGCCCCGCCTAAATATTTTTTTATCCCATTATAGTATTTGTTGTTATATTGGCAACAGATATACATCATCTGTGAAAATTTCAACTGTCTAACTATCACGGTTCGTGAGATACAGCCTAGTGAGAGATGAACGGACGGACGGACGGACGGACAGACGGACGGACGGGTGGACGAACGGCCGGACGGATGGATGGACGGACGCACGGACGGACGGACGGACGGACAGCGGAGACTTAGTAATAGGGTCCTCTTACCCTTTGGGTACGGAACCCTATAGAGTTTATGACCAACAACCCGACTGCTGAGGGTACAATGTTAAATTTAATATAATTTACATAGTTATATACGAGCCAAACACATTACCCTCCTTTTGGGCTCCGCTGAAGTCGGGTGAAAGAATACAGAACAGGTCAAAGACTGGGCATTGTCCTAAAATAGAAAATTCTGTTTCTATATTGTTTTTCGAGAAAATAGTTAACTTAAAAAAAACGAACCAAAGTCAACGAAACCGGAAGTAGATCATGCACGGAAGTACGTCATAAAGTGAGATCCTGCAAGCTGTCAGTTTCTAGTGATACCTTGACTCGATACAAGAGCTGTTTAAATAAACTAAACTACAAAGACTCCTAACCTGTGCAAACGTAAAAGATCTATTATATTTGTGTTTTTTTCGGAATGCCAGGATGTGGTGATTTTATTCGAAAATATTAAACCTACATTCATTCACTTAATAAAAACTGAAATTTGCACGGATTATTTGATTGCGGACACGGATTTGCACAATTACTCGTTTATTTTTCATTCACTTGTGAAGCGAACGTTAGAAGGTCGAATTATTTACACACTTATTCACAAAAATACAAAAAATCTGTGAATATTATTAATTTATAATTGTAGCATTACATTTACTGGGCCCTTATTATGAAGTAGCGATATCTTCTGAAGTGTCGTCAACGTCGCGCTTGAGCCCGACAATTCACTCGAATCTAGCGACAAATACGGTTCTTTTTTTGAATATTTTCGAAATTTTCTGCCACTGAGTAATGAACGCTAGAAATGCATGGCTCTTTGTTAGCGCAATGACATCGTATCATATTTTGAAATACGGATTTGCAACCATCTCGCTGCTTCCGATAATGTAGCATTTTTTCATAATAAGGGGCCTTTAAAATGAAGTATCATTTGTAACTAATGTCAATATATAGGATAATGCCCATCATTAAGTAAGCTAAAATATGTTAGGTTTACCAGTGAATTTTACAGCTATACTTTGCGATAATAACGATTTTAGCCTTCTGCACCACCTTAGCTTGTCATTTGAGACGACTTCCAGATAAATTAGAAATGCTATATTTATGGAACCAGAATAATTAATGATTCACAAATGACAGGTGAAGTTTTTGTTATTTTGGACGATGGATACTTATGGAGACTGTGTATGACATGTACGAAAAGAGAATATAAACTTTGCATCTACGTAATGAGATGATTTGCACAGCGTCCAGTGGCACCTTCACTCACACTAGATGGGTGAAGGGACCGCTGCAACCCTGGGACATTGTATTTTAGATGGAGTAGGCTTGCCCAGTACCTACACTATCCTGATAGCTTCGTTGGCCTAGCCCACAGGAAAGACAAGTAAATACGTGCGGAGCTAATCAAGCCGCGGGTTTCCTCATGATGTTTTCCTTCAAAGTTAGCGTGTTAGTGTGTGTGTTTTACGAAAAGAGTAAATATAAGAAGGATGATAATTACTGTCTTCTTCACCTTGGCATGTTTGCATAGATAATTCTTAACCTTAGACACCTAACCTTCTTACATATCCCATAATACCTAACCATTCGTCAAATCAACGACAATTTTTTTAAGTCTTAAGTTCTAAATAAAACTTTTTTGTTTTTGGTACCTTTATTGCACTGAGATTTCAGGCATATTTTATATTTTTAAATTAAATAATTTGCTGTTATTTATTTATCACATACTATTTTTTTTTCATTCTTTCTATTTAAAATGGCACGCGTTTCTACAGATCAAAACCGACATTCTGATGAAAAATTTAATTAAAACAGAAATTTCAAAAACTAGTTGTTCTTTTTTAGGGAAAATTTAAACTGTAGACATTAGAAATGTTTAATTTTCAATAATTTTTACACCCATTCAGTACAAAAATAAATTTTATGTTGACCACAATTGCGATATGGTACGTATTTTTGTAAATTTTCGAAATAAAATGGTATTCGTTGCCTCTCGCTAAGCAGTGACCAACACCGAGTTGACAAGAGACACAACGGTTATCCGCACACGCACCAAAAAGATACAACAGTTTTTGTGTCGCGTATTCGTCGAAACGAGGAAGGTTAGGTGTCTAGGGTTAATTCATATCGTAGCATACAAACGTCTACGACACTGCTACGCGTCGTAGCATATTTGTGAGCTACGCACGCTTTGCTTCGTGTGCTACGCCGGTGCTACAAAATAATTTGCCTGCGAAACATTTGCCTTTTTTAAATAGTTCCGTCGATGCGAGCCTCTCTTAACGGTCTCCTTGTTTTTATAATCTTCTGACGACGTTGGTCATCGTGTTGAGATGATTTGGCAATAATCATTCTGACAATGAAAGAGAGAATGCGTTGATAATTTTTTTCGTAATGCCGCTTAATCGACTAATATGGTAGTCTTTTAAATTTACCACTCCTCTTTATCTTTATTTATATTATTTGACAAATACCTTTGATGCACTCTGTCGCCTTGTCGAGTCGGTTGTCAGTGTTTTGAAGTCTTTTTTAGTAAAATGCCTTACGGTATAAAAATTATCGAATCACCTGGCGCTAGCCTAAGTTAGCTTAATGTAGGTACTATTGTTAATTGCCTCGTTGGTTTAGCGGTATCAAGACTGATTAACATGCTGAAGGTCGCAGGTTCGACTCCCACTGGAGGCCGCTGTACATTTGTAAAAAATGGCCTGGTTATCATAGTACAGGGTATCCTAGTCTGGGACCAAGACAAGTGATTGTGTTGTGTGGTAGTTATTATTTCTATATTACTTTATTCCTAAGTTAGTATTATAAGGTCCAGTTTTATCCGATTCACTAAAGATGATGTTTTGTTGCCGCGACTATGCTAAACCGTTAAGTTATAGTGCAGATTGTTAAGTCAGTATAGAACTTTAAAGCATAGATAATCGAGATACCGAGCCAGCCAGAGTACTGTGAACGGCATTTTGAACTCTTCTACAACACTATTATCCTGGTTCAAGATGAAAATTTAATATTCAATGGAAATCGCGGCATCGCAACCAGTGGTGGAAATTGAAGAAAAAGAAATAGAAATCCAATTCTGTATTATCGATCCGCGAAGAAGTAACGAGTTTTATTCTTTTGACATATTCGCTCGTTGTTGGCAACAGATAATTGAAAAAATTCAAATGAACGAATTCAAGCGAATTCAGTGAACTCGTACAGCTTCACGTGTACAAATAAATGTAACGTGAAGTTATAGAAATATGAATACTTATTAACAGTTACTTATAGTCGTTTTGCATTCGATCCAAGGGAACGTTTAAATTAAGTTAATTTGTTTATTGTAGGATCACTTTAATGAGAAATCGGGAGAGACACAACTAAAAACTGGGATTCTTTCTGCCAATATCTACTCTGTGCTCAACGTGAGTTCTTATTTCAGTGCTTTGCCCCGGCAAAGCAAATTACATTTCTTCCTTGCATTCTGCAGGATTACCGTGAGACGGCAAACAGAAGATAAAGTGACCGTGACTGTAAAATATGCTCCACTTCGAGAGTTTGTATCCTAATGCTGACGTGAAAATAACGCGTTTGTTCATGATGCTTCAGCAGTTTAAGAAGTCAGTCACAGGGTGGAGGATGGAGTAAAAATAAAATTATTATGTGTGTGAAATAGGTCGGTGCAAGAACAAAACAAACCTTATTTATGAATCTAACCTTTTTTATAATCTTTTTTATTGCCTCGTTGGTCTAGCGGTATCACGTCGGTTTACATTGCTGGAGGTCCTGGGTTTGATTCCCACTGGCGGGCGTCGTACACATGGCCTGTGTTTAGATTGCTTGCCTGGTTACCATAGGAACTGAGGAGAAGGTTCACCTCTCAATCGGTTTAAAATTTATAAATCAACACTGTACCTATATAATATACCAACCCAGTAATAGAGGTGTGATAAATCACACTCATAGATAGATAGATAGAGAACACTTTATTGTACATAAAAATTAAAATTATACAGATGTTTCTTAACTTGAGAGTGCAGATGGCGGCCTATTACAGTATATTTTTATAAATCTCAATAGTATAGGTACATTATACGGGGAGTTGCAGAAAGATTCTCGTTATTTATTCTACCCATCAATTTAAGAAGTTTTAATATGGGCCTAACTCTGGAATCGCGAAAAAATATCCGCCGTTTCTTACTAAATTTTGATATGAATGTATGAAAAAACTGATATTAATTTCGCAATTTCCGACTTAGTCTCGTAATAAAAGTAAAGTGGAGAATACTTTGAGTTGATTTTATAGATGAATAGAACAACAAACTAAGTTCTTCATGACCTCTCTGACAAGACACTTCATATTTTTAGCGTATCAATGGCAATTTTTTTTTTATTAAAAGTCTTTATTAAACAGTTGCGACTTAGAACTTTGCGACACTGTATTTAGGAGTTTCAAGACCCTAAATGGGCTTTTGTTGAGGTACCTTATTTCATGCACTCCGGTTTCAGACCACTTCCTTCACAGCGGAGGACGTCATCATAATGCACCTAGAAGAATACTCGTCGTATTTTGTACCTCATTTATGCTAACAAGGTAAAACATATTGCGTATAAGCGCTAGCGGAAAAGCCCTACCTGAGAGTTAAGGGTTAGGGTGAATCCGGGAAAGATTGTAAGAGTTTGGAAATGTATGTGTTTATATGTCTTGTATTTACATGATTATGGCAAAACCCCTCATGGTTAGGAAAACCATAAGGGAGGTCTATGTCCTGCAGTGGGCGTCAAATGGCTGATAATGATAATGATGATATGTCTTTGCCCGATTACCATAGCTTTGATGATTAGTTTACACATATTAAGTGTATAACATAACATAACATAAACTCACGCCTGTATCCCAGAGGGGTAGGCATAGACCAGGGACTGCCATTTGCTACGATCCTGACACTTTCGCTTCCTGAACATTAATTAGTCGTTGCATGCACGCACGCCGGTTTCGGGTACATTTTATCTTGCCCTTTGCTAACACATCCCCTATTTGGTCGATGTATGTCCGTCTGGGTCATCCCTTACCGGCCTTTCCACCCACATTCGCTCAATATTAAGTGCGCAAGTAGTAAACTAAATTTTGAGTTAAAATATACGTGAAGGTATACAGTCACTTATACTGTTCTTTGGTAGCAAGCTGCAAGCAGAGTAATAAGTAAAAAAATGAAATATAGCTGAGTTTTTTTTATTTAATAGCCTCGCCCCCCCGCACCGCGCAGCTACCCCGGTGGGTGCATCCTTGTGTGTTTGTATGAATGTACATTCGATAGTACATCAACCTTTACATATTATGCCACTCTAATCAGTTACCGTAGGGGCGACTTTGCAACCAAAATGTAAAGGTCGACCTGGTGTCGACTATACTATTTAGTTACGCACTAAATCAATTCAACACCACCATGAAATCACCCGTGAGTATCTCAGCTTAGTGGGCGGAATCACTTAATAATGTTATGACACATGTGTCTTTTATGTGTGTGAGTGAGTAAGTTTATGTGTGTATGTGTGTGTTTTTGTTTGTTTGTGTGTGTAGTGCGATAGTTTTCATACCTAGGTGTAGCTTAACTAGGTCACAAAAGCGAAGTTAATAATAACGGGGTCTGCTGAGTTTTCATCGTATTCAGGCTGATCCTATCCTTTATGGCCTGAGGGATGTTATTATAAGACAATAGTCGTGTCTCAAGTAACGATCCCGCGGAGTTATGGTTTATTTACTTGGAGTTGCTCAAATATAGGATTTTGTTGTCACGCGTTCCACGAAATGCGTCGTATGTACCGAGATTGTACCTTGGTTGTTGATGCAGATCGCAGAGAGCTGCGATTGTCCTCTTTATTAGTACATAGCTTTGTCTACTTTACATAGGTGTATTCGCCGTAAAAAATCGTTTACGGTCGTTAATCGTGTATCGTAAATCGTTTAGTCTTGTAAAGTATTTTTAAACTCACGATATTACACAAATCACCATAGCAATCTTTGTGTAAAATAAAGAATATTCTATCTGTCTACCTATATTTGATGAACCTGGAAGGTTCCTGGTAGTCTCATAATACTGACAGGCAAACATTCCCATATTAGGTCAATCTCTTCTTTAGTTGTAACGAACGTTACAAATAAGACGTAGACGTTGGCGTTGAGCTCTTTTTCGAAGTTTCCAAATTAGTCTTGCGTTATTCTTTTCTTTTGGTGTTAGGGAACTTACCAATCTTTTTTTCTTGTGATAATTTTTTTTCTGTTGTCTTTTAAATTCTTCATATTTTATCTTATCCCGTTTCAACCTTTCTCTATATCTTTTTTGTTTTTCAGCAGCAGATAGCGCCATTTTCTAGAAAAACCAAACCTATTACCAACAAGTGTTTTATTACCATTGTAGTACATTATTTGCAATTGATTAATATAGAATGGACGAAATAGAATGGACAGCGTCTTGTAAAGACTTTATGAATATTACATCCTGAAACTTGTCGCAGTCAATTTGAAATAAAAAACAGCTTCCGTACCTGACAAACGAATGAACGAAACCCTTATAGGATCAATTTCTTGCCCATCCGTCCATCTGTCTGTCAATACCCTTTATCTTGGGAACGCGTGGAGGTATTGAAATTAAAACCATATACTCAAATATACAATCCCTTGAAGCTGTGTAAAAATCATACTTCTAAGTTAACGTAAAAAAAAGATGCGGTTGTTTATGCCGCAAAAAGTGTATATTTCGACCTTCAAGGGAATCGAAATGGTACTAGTACAGTAGTAATCTGAAAATTAAACATTTGTAATTAAATCATAAATAAATAGTCTTTGAAGTTCAGGAAAAGCTCGGAAAAACTGTGACACTCGATTCCTGAACTATTTATAATATGTCCTGAACTATTTAAAACTGAACAAGTGGCGAGTCCGACTCGCACTTGTTCAGTTTTTTTATTGGATGTCTTCTAACTTATTGATACTGAAGAAACGGGTTTTAAGCTTTACGTTATTTTAATAACACGTTATATAATTATTTACGTTCATTTGACTTATGGTTAACATTATATTATTTGATGTGTCCGAGATCTGCTCTGCGACGAATGAAGATAAATTCCCTAAAGCACGTCAGGATAACTTACTTAGGTAAGTACATAAGTTATATTTCCATTTATGTCCTAATGGCAGTTGCATAGGCTACATCGCGCCACAAGGGCTACTCGTGGCTTTCTAATAAAATTTTGATGGAGCGAGTAGACCGATTTAATATTGTCAGTTATTTTAACGTTACCGCGCCTCTTCCGTACTGTAATGAATTTGTGTGATTTAGAAAATTATTCAGCCGCAATCTTCAGCTACATACGTAGAGGGATAATTAGATACCAGGGTTTGCCTTGACTCGATCCTGCTTCCTTGTTGCTTTTATGAAAAGTGAAATTGTTTATCAAATTGTTTATGATCTCTAACTCTAAATTTAGGTGTTTAGTGCTATCCTACTTCTAAACTTCTATTAGTATGTGATTCGAAACTTTAAAGAGGCTGCTTTGGCCAAAATTAACTTGATAGCTAACTTAGCATGCAAAAATTCTAGAATGCCCGATTCTAGTGCATATTATCATCATTCATCATTCAGCCACAAGAAGTCCACTACTGGACATAGGCCTCCTCCATGGATTTCCAAAAAGACCGGTTGGAAGCGGCCTGCATCCAGCGTCTTCCTGCCACTTGGATGAGGTCAACTGTCCATCTTGTGGCTGGTCGTCCTACGCTGCGCTTGCCGATATGTGGTCTCCATTCGAGAACTTTTCGGCCTCATCGGCCATCAGTTCTACGTGCTATGTGCCCCGCCCACTGCCACTTCAACTTACTAATCCGGGCTATGTAAACGACTTTCGTTCGTCTACGGATCTCATAATTTCTGATTCGATCTCGTAGAGAAATTGCGAGCACAGCCCTTTGCATAGCCCTTTCCATAGCTCGCTGCGCGACCTTGAGCTTTCTTACGAGGCCCATAGTGCATATAGATAAATGAAATGAAAAAATAAGGGTACGAGGGGAGGACGCATTCCGCTCGGGTTTCTAGTTAACTTGAGTAGATTGTACCCAGGAATCTACGTATAGTTAAAGACCCTGTGTGACCCAGTTTGCTGAATCCCTTGAGGAGTGTAGAATAACATCCTCCAAGTCGTCTGTCGCGACGCGAAGGCGCCAGAAAGCTCGCTCACTCATTGACGGCAACGGAACGATAAATTGAAAACGTGTTTAGAATCTGTCTTCGAATGCACGGTGCTATACAGTGTTTCAATCCGATGTTCGGGTTATTCCGAATTGCAATGAGCTGATTTAAAAGGTAGATATAAATTCTCGGTCGAATACATTATTTGAGCATTTAAAAATACACTGTTTTGAGTAATTGACGTTTAAAAATCAGTAAAATTTTAAAACATACAGTAAAATCGACGTTCCTTTGCTGTCGAAGTTGTTTTATAATAGTTACAATTAACGTTTAATTTGTACCATTAGTGATTATGGCTGATTTACACGAAATAAGTAATTAACTAAAGTTTAACTAAATTTTAAGAGACTTAATGCATGTAAACAGTGAATTTAGCATAAAAGTCACTTAAAATTTAGTTAATTACTTAACTGCTTAAGAAGTGTAAATCAGCCATTAGAAGAAAATAAAATCTGCATACTTATCTCAAAGCACGTGATTTGGAGATGTTCATGAAATAATTCCGACCAACTAAATGTTAAGTCTGACGCTTATATTTTAATAACTGTTAACTATCAGATAAAAAGAGGGCTCGACACCTACCATTGTTACCAATGTTATAAATAATTTTGAATTTTTATTATAATAACTTCCTTGTTAATTTGAATAAAAACGTGTTGACTTTGACAATCTAGGATACCATGTGCTAAGGTAACCATCATGCAAAGATAGCATAAACATTGAAATACACTTACCTAGAAATACAGATCGGCGCCATTGATGCCTCTTTAAGCCCTCCAGCCTTCAGCGGGAATTGAACACACGAACTCTGTTTTACCGTATTTGACGTCTTAACGAACGAATCGCTTAATTAATAGTCCTTTCAATTACATCTTGAATAAGCTTAGACCTTGGATACAGCCGGGGTCAACCCGGGGACCAGAGTCCAGGGATCCAGATTCAAAACCCGCAGATGTGCGTTCATGTTAAATTTACAGCTATGCAATTTTTGCCGATTTTGATTTTGGACCCCTTATTGCCTGATAAATATTGAATTGCAAAACTCACACCTTCAAGTCAACTTATAGTACCGTTGAACATACAATTGGAATAGGCTTAGTTTCTCACATAAATCCTTTAGTTCCATTCTCGACTTTATTTAATTTGAAATAAAAGTCTTAGCACACTCGTGGTTGTGGCTGGGCACGAGAGTAGAACGTAGCATCTAATACGGTGGCGGACGTTTATGCCGACTGACGGGACCTTATAAGAACACTGGGGAGTTGAAGTAAAATTGTAATATTACAATATTCAATACGACAAAAATAATGTACTAAGTACCTAATGCAGCTTAAAATCTACACTACTTTGTACTAAGTATAGCTAGAGCTGCACCATAAATTTGTGTAGTTAAGTCTTTGAACAGAGTATTAAACTTAGTTACTTTAATACTCTGAGTCAGTGATTCTGTGCTGCCAGAAAATGTAACTTCGAAACTTAGTGATTAGCAATTCCATATTGTAAACTCCAAGAGCTTATGTTCGTCGTGAGTAAAGACTAAGTCACACTAAGAGCTCGCCCGTCAAAGGCAATCTCTGGGTGAAGAAAATAAGTGGCAAGGCTGGTTCCACTAGTTTCAAAACTTTCTCGCTTCTCGAGAAACTCCCACAGTGTGTTTGAGCCTTAAGTTGGAAACAAAATGATGCCGATGCCATAATGCTCTTTGAATTTCTAAATAAGCTACCTAGTTCCGCCGTCGGTGCATCCAAGTTTGATACGGCCATTACGCTGCTCTGTTAACTAATGGCAATGTACTATACAGTCTAGAATATGCCAAACGGAATACTATTAACTAATAATAATAGTCCGTAATAACCATATTTGGTTACAGTCTAGACTTCTATCAAATTGCATGGCTCACGAGTATCTTTGAGATTGTGAAAGTTATTTAAGGATAAAAGATGGCGGTCCTATGACGAGAAAATTCCTTCAGCTAAGATGTCTGCACCGTCATTTGTTTCAGTTTGTTTTTAATGAACTCTGCCAGACACAATGTAGGACGCACTGCTTTTCTTTTTTCTTTCACGGGTGACAAGAGGAAATCTTACCAGATAAATAAATGTTATTCCACGAAAAGGCCCTATTAACACAACCGCCGAATTAACTTTGGAGAGATTTACACACGGAACTCACAGGCGGTAAATTCGTCACAGTCGATAAAGCTGATCCCCCCGAACTGCAATTAAAAACCACATTAATGTATTAACTTTAAACAGAAGCGTCTATAAATTTACTACACACTTGAAATAAATTCCGTCGTATGTCCTGTTCAAGCATATCGATCGCGTATTACCGGAGATTTATTCACTTTACCCACCGATAAACAAAAAATATAAAAACAATAAAGGAGATGGAACGTATTCAAGCCTCGGCTGTGCAAAAATATAGCTTATATCTGCTTCCAATACCCAATTTGACCTCTCTGAATACAAATTTAGGTACAAATCCCGGAAAGGGCCACGCAGAAATTTAATTAAAAACATTTTTGCAACAATTGATATGGAATAAGTGATTATTCTTTTGCTGAGGGTTATAACCTCTCCCATTTACGGGTACCTATTTATCTACGGGGAACTTTTATGCGTCCTCCTCAGTTTATAGTCCGTCGTTTTTATGCTTTTATTCTTTTCGCGTAAAATGAGTCGTATAAAATAATAAAAACTCTACCTAGGCACTTACTTGGTTATGCTGCGACATAATAGATGTAGTGAATTTATTTTCAGGACAATTGTTGTAAGCGTACCGACTATATGAAAGATATAAGGGTGGTTCTACATTATTGTGACACATAAGTTTCCGTAAAATGTCTTTTGGGACGTAAAATAATTCGGTTAAAATATTATGTTATTTTTATTTTTTTATGTAGCCTTAATGCGCCCAACTGCAGGGCACAAGTTTTCTCTCAGAGAGAGAGAGCAGAGAGAGAGAGAGAGAGAGAGTGTTGAAATCCCTGAAATCTCTTCATCGCTGAGATTTCAGGGATTTCAACACTGACCCTTATTCATTGCTCTCGATTGTATATCATTTACCTAAATACAAACAAGTAATAACATACTCCATCGCTTGAAATTGCCAATCCGCGGTGGGTACCGTGGTATTTAAGCGCATAATCTCTCTTTCTCTCTCTCTTTCTGTGTAAGAGAAGGCCTGTGCCCTGCAGTTGGACGTATATAGGCTACATAAAAACATCTTGGACTAACATCAGCGCTTGAGTTTAGTTCCGTAACCACTAACGCTTCAAATATTCCATCGCGTTGTCACATCTTGCATGAAATAAAATTTGTCTGCGGAGCATAAACGGAACTTTGTATGTGCGGGACCTCATCTGTCAACGATATAAAGACGGGAAACGTTCGCGTGGAATATTTAGACAACAAAATAATAATACAAACTTTCCTTGTCCAAAGTCGGGGCATGACGGATTGCCCTAGCAGGACCGTATCTATCATGCTGGGTGTGGACGTCACCATTGTTCGGCTACGGACATAAAAATCGTATTTCTCGACAAGGTATTTTGAATGATGCTGGGTTGACTCTGAGATTTCCAGTTGCTCTAAAATTGTTGAAAAGTAAAAATCCCAGTGTTTTAATCTGTTTGTGGCTTGCTCTTGCTTTGTTATATAAAGCCATTTATATCGCAAAGTCACAAATTTTCTTACATTAAAATCTGCAAAATTTCATATATTACAGTCAAGCATGCTTCCTTGAAAGTTTAAAATGTAAAAGAGACATAAGGAGTTACAAATAAAATCGTTTTCTTCACTTCCACCAAGTGAAATCGATGAGCCAGCTAGGGAATTCCATTTTTGCATTCGGATTGACGGATAATGTTGCGAGCAAAAAATTATGCTGTTCAACGTCACAAGGTCAAAAGTGGGATAAAATAACAAAATCTTTGCGTTTGTAAAATTTACTCGACCACGAAAGCAAAAGAAGGGTATATTTTTCGCGCGTATGTATGATGGTTCTGTGTGGTTACGCCAAACCGCTGGTCCGATTTTAATAAATGATATTTCTAAGTGAAAACTGTTAACGACGTGTATTTGGCTTTTGTTTTTTTGTGACGTCATAAAAAAAACAAAATGGCGGACGTCAGGTGTCAATGCAAAGTTTCAAACCAAAAATAAGACAAAAGACCCGACTGATAAGACCTTAACGACTTCACAGAATTTAAACTCTTAGCAGGTAGGATAAAACGTGCCTAAAAGAAATTCGATGAGAGATCCCGCCATCTGAATTCTACAATTCGATAGACTCATTTAGGCTTTCTGCAGTCGCAGTTTTTGTTGTAATATATTTTTTACCCACAGTGCAAGTGGGAAATTGGATTGATAAAATGCTGTCAGATGGGAACCTTTAGGTTGGTCATGTCTCAGGATGGTTCACTAGTCTCAACGATCATTTCAAGGGTTCTGTTCGTCCGTCCGTCCGTTTTCTGTTTACACTATAGTGTGGGGTATCGATGTATTGGTCGTTCAAAAATACTGTGGGTGTGGAAAAAATACTTTTCGTTGTATGTCGCAATTTTTGTTAGATTAGGGCGTCGCCCTGCTTTCCCGTCTAAATGTTTGACTTTAGATACGTGAAAAAATTCAGGGCACATATAATGAAGTTAAAGGGAAAACTATCACGGCTACGATTTAACGAATAACAGTACAAGTTGGTTCAAAACAAAATTACTTTGATGAAGAATTTTATTACAGCCATAAATGTTTTATCAAAAATTAAATCTATGAGCATCCGGAAAAACGTCAAAGAATTTTATTTGTGCAAAGTAGGTAGTTAATATGAGTAAAATAAAACCCTTATATCAATTATCAACCCCTTCTTCTAGGTTCTTATATTTTGACGACCCTACAATGTGCGTGGCCCGATACGCACTTGGCCAGTTTTCTTAACATAATAAAAAACAGGCGTCAGGTACATTACCATTAAGGCTCGTCAAACTGCGTTAGAGAGATTTTCCGTTATTTTGTACAAAATTTGTCCCTTAAAATCCTTAAATCTGACAGCACACGATAAAAACAAAAAATTCAAGAGAACCATTGATTTCCATGGGAAGTTGAAATAAAAGTACCTTCGTAAAATATAGTAAGAATCCCTATTCTCAGAAAATAAGGTACAGAGTAGGTCTGCTTTTCCTTCTTGCTATAAAGTCTACGCGAGCTTCAGAGTCTTTTTATCTTCGGTTGGGATATTGCCCCAAGATCTGTCGGGGAAAATTCAAATCTCGTCACAAATGAATCTACACGCCGGCGTGGTGTTACAAGCATTGAACGGTTTTACAGTAGACGATAATGATAACTGCACATATTTTTCTGTACAATACTCGGCCAAAGCCGTAGTAAATGTATGAAACTCAACGTCGTGGCGTTACCGTCGTCGTCCAATGTGAATCCGTCCATTGTCGGCTGGTTACACGTTCTACGAAGAATTTCGGTGCGACTTCATAGAATTGAATAATAAAAATGGTTTTTCGAATCTAAACTTTTGTTCATAAAGAAACACATACAATAAATGAGATGATTTATACAGCGTCCAGCGGCACCTTCACTCACATTGGGTGGGTAAAGGGACCACTCGGACGCTGCAATGTCTGGGACCCTGTACCAGCACCTATACCCCTAAGCTGTCAGTTCGATTCCCAGTGCGGACATGTACCTTTGACTTTGTTTATTTTTAAAGTTACGTACATCTGCGAATTTGTAATAGCTATATCGCACGCTAACTGTGAAGGAAAACATCGTGAGAAACCCGCGGCTTAGTTGGCTCCGCACGTATTGACACATACACACATACAAACACACCCTACACCCAACACACACATATACACATACGCACACGCACATAAACCTCCTTTGATTTCTCAGTGGAGTAAAACAATACTTACCTCCATCGGCATCTCTGTCGGGGCCGCTGTCGTGTTCGGATTCGGACTCGTCCCAGATGGTGTCAGTGTTGATCTTTTGACGCGAGCATTCGACCCAGTAACCCGGTGTAGGCAGCAGACTGTGCGGATACTCCTCGCAGAACTCATCTGGAACAGAGACCAAGTATTAAGGGCGTGGACGAGATTCGGGGGCCTATGTTCAGTTGGGACAAGATTCCGACTCTGGGACTTATATGCTTAGATTTATATTTTTTTGGTCTTGTATCTCATTGGATAACAGGCCTTATTACGTTTCACTGTTGGGAATTCTGAAGTGTGAACAAGGCGATTGAAAAGATCTTAGACACTTACGGCCTTATTTCTAAAAACACGATTCATCTAAAACCTAAAACTATGTTTATTTAATCTGTGGCTATCTTTTCCTTGTAAAATCTCCACCACAGACTATTTTAATCGGCGTTTTTGCAGTGGTTTAAGAAATCGACTTTTTATAAGACCGTCAGTTTTTCTTACGATGTTTTCCCTCATTAACGAGTGGTATAGTTTCTTATATGGATAAGAGCACCAGGCCTTAGCAAATCGGTAAGGTAAATGCAACTTTAGTATGTGGGCTTATGCGTGCAAGTCACATCCGGGCCCACCGCCGCAGAAAGAAAGAAAGAAGACATTTATTTAAATTGTCACAGAAACACAAAGTAAACACGAAGGTACATAAACAAAATACAGAAGTCCTACCAATACTTGAGGTCGCCGTCGTCCGATTACGACGAGGAGGACATCATCATAATCGTCAGTTCGGCGTAGCACTTCGTAGCGTGCTACGCCGTAGTATTGTGAGTATGCTTGTTATATTACTTGTTATAATAATAATATAGTTCGCGTCCGTACATAAAAGCTATTAAAACAGGTTTAAGGGTTTTGACTCTTCCTTCTGGTTTTACACCATTGACACCTGAATGCACCAAAAACACTCACCATATACAATGCCATATACAAATACCATATCATTATCATCATCAGCCATTTGACGCCCACTGCAGGATATAGGCCTCTCTCATGGTTTTCCAAGCTTCCCGATCTTGTGCCGCCCGCATTCAGCGACTCCCCGCCACCGTAACCAGGTCGTCAGACCCTCTGGTGGGGGCCCTGCCTACGCTGCGTTGTCCGGTCCGCGGTCGCCAGGTCAGAACGTTTTCGCCCCAACGGCCATCAGTTCCCCGAGCTATGTGCCCCGCTCACTGCCACTTCAACTGAGCAATTCTTCGAGCTATATTAGAAACTCAGGTTCTTCTGCGGATCACCTCATTCTTGATTCGATCATGCAGTGAAACTCCTAACATAGCTCTCAAAGACCATGTACAACGTGTTTTTGAAATAACGCAAATTGGAAAACCGTTTCCTTGGCACGGCTTCGGCAAATAATTAAACCACTTTAGTAAGTTTAGTTTAGCAAAATCTTAAATTGGAAAAGAATAGGAACTCTAAGTGGATTGATAGGAGATGAGGATTTTAAAAATTTTTGCGAGCCATATTGTCCGGACTAGAACAAACCGAAATAAGTGAACGATTTTAATTGTCTATGAAAATTACATTTTTAAACATATCTAATTTAGTATGATTGTCATTTATATTTTGACAAATTTTTATTTAATTTAAATTTCATAATTTAATTTACTTTTAATTTGATTTCTATTTCATATTGTTTTGATTTTAATCTGATTTGATATGTGTAATGATAGAAAATTGTTCAATGCATTTTGATACAGCCGTATTGTAAGTGTTTGATTCACGGGGGAGGTGGAATATTCTTGCATAAGGAGAACTTAAAATTAAAAAAAAGTGTGACTTGTAAAATGAGATTCTTAATTGCACACTGAAAAAAAAAACAAACACAAAATACTGTCATCTTCGTTGAAATGATTTACAGTAAACTCAGTATATTTGTGGATTCTAATAACTGACTAAAATTAGAAGAACGAATACATAATTTTTCAATTTATAAGGACTCGTCACGCGAGTAGATTCTTCCCGGCCCATCTCTACGTGAATCTAATTATGTACTCATCCCTATAAGTGAATTTCTGTGTACACTGGTAATGTATATTGCATTTTATTCAGCTTCGGCCTACATGTAAACAACTCGATGATAGAAATCGTTAAAATACGGGAAGCAATATCTACTAATTTCTTTGGTCGTTCTAGGTCATTATTTCATGGCATTAAATAAAAATTAGCAACCCCTATTATAATTGCTCGCCTTTGATAGTATTTAAAATAACCGGCCAGGTGCATGTGGGAACCACGCGCAGTGTAGGTTTCAGTAGAAGGAGGAGTTTTCAGGGTTCCGTAGTCAACAAGGAATCCTTACAGTTTCGTCATCTATCCGCGGCGTAGGTTAGAATAGGAAGCTAAAATTCAGCCTATACATCATATTAATTACGTCGACAAAACAGTAAGAGAAAATCTTTAAAAAATATTTCTAGGGTACCTCCCTAATTTCTAAATTATGGCTGCATTTTTTTTCCTGCCTACAAAATAGTGTGGGATATCGTTAGGTTGGTGGTTTAAAAATATTGTGTGATTTATGATTCCGTTTGCAAAATATTGAGCTTTAAAGTGCAAACTTTTCTTATAGCAGAGCGTCCCACCTCCTCTCCCGGCTACACGGTTGAGTTTAGAAACGTGAAAGAAACTAAAACTCGTAAACTCATTACACAACTAACAACTTCATCAAAGTCGCGACCAGTCAGACGGACGGACATGGCAATAATATAATGAGTCCTTGTTGACCCTAAAAATTGTGTACACCTAGACCAAAGTTCAATGAAATATAAATTAAAGTATAGGGTGGTAAGTAAATTGTATTCCGGTCGCCACTGCACGTGAACAATGTTTAAAACTAAAGCGCTATACAATTTAAGCGCTGGCTTTCGTTCATCTACGCATACTGAAGACAACAAAGGATAGATTAGATCATAGATTGAATACTGTATTAGATACTTTGTCCATACGTAAGCGATTATGCGATATTATTACGTAGGTTAGGTATATTTATAAAAACCGGCGGGCCCAGCAAAGGCGCCTACACACCGGGTGGGTTGAATAAAAAAAATCGTCGGATTCAAATGCCAGCCTCGTTGGTCTAGCCGTTAAAGCGCTTACCAAAACAGAGATCGTGGGTTGGATTCCCAATTGGGGCCCCCGTACATTTGTAAAAATGGCGTCATTCAGGGTGTATTTTCATGTTTGTGACGTCCTTGCATGGATACCGCAAGATAACACAGGATATCCTAGTTTGGGACCAGGTCAAGAGATTGTATTGTGTGGAAGTTATTATTATTAAATAGTTCATTGTTCGCGTCGTTAGTGTGGTTTTCGTTGCGTCTCACGTTTTCATTCGATTTTAAGGTACCTAATTAAAGGAAAGAAGGCTCTGTCAAGGTCGCGGCAAATCTTGGTCTTCGCCTACCCCTCCGGGGTCGCAACTGCTAGGCTTGTTTATTTTAGTTACCTACTTCCATAGTATTATTTCCTATGGCATACTACTGTGGGGTCAGGCAGCAGACATTGAAACCATCTTCGTCTTGCAGAAGAGAGCGATCAGATTCATGTATAAGCCAGGCAGTAGAGATTTGTTATGAGATTTCTTTGAAAAATCTAACATCCTACTAGAAAATAACAGTTGCTACTCAGTATATCTATGAAAATATTATGTACGTCAGGAAAAATACCAGTGACTTTAAAACTGTAGGTAGCCTACACAATGTAAATATCAGAAATAAACATGAACTTTCGTTCCAAAAATTTAGGCTGGCAAAGGTAAATACATCCTTTATGGGGCTTTGTATACGTCTCTACAATAAAATCCCTGAGGATATAATAAGCTTGCCAGAAACGCGGTTCAAAAAATGTGTAGAGCACACTTTGTGCAAAAAGGGCTACTATAACATTAAAGATTATTTAAATGACAATGATGTCTGGAATTAAAGCCAGTTCAATGCATGAGTTCCACGTTTTAGAATAATTATGTAAACTCTGTTAAAGTCCTTAACTTTAAAAAGACTGACTTTGGACTTCTTTTGTCCATTTTTTCTCTAAAATGATCTAGATTTTGAAATGGACACCAGTTTAACTGGTAACATTAATTAAGTTGCAGTTTCTGTGCTAATTTGAATAACACTTGATTTTTTTTTTATTTGAGGCGCGAGTTTATGTAATGTAATTTAAAGTAAGGAAATTTGTTGAAGCGATGTAAGTAATTTTCAGTTTTCTGTAATCAAATACCAAAAGGTCTAAATTCGGCCAAGTATGAGTGGGACTCGCGCACGTAGGTCATTTTTGTTTTACTAAGGGCGTAGTATAATGAACACCAGTAGGCAATGTTGGTCCGATGGATTTAACTACCTACGCTCGCTCGATCGGAGTAGGCGCGACAGGGTTAACGCGCTTATGTTTCAAATTAGATACTGCCACATTTAAATATACTCGTCTCATTTATTCTTTCGAGAGTTGTAGGTAATTATTTATACTATGTGCTTGTTTAGTATGAAGTGTAATAAGTTGGTACGAAATAATATGTCTAGTTTCTACTCACAATGTAACAGAAAGACGAAGTTCTTAATACATTCTCGTGGAAAAAAGAGCGGGAAATTTAAAAAAAGTTAACTCTGCTCTTGATACTGTCGAGTTTAGACATCCGTATACCGAGCAACACAGTACACGTGATTTCGAAATTTTCGCTGCAGTTGTCGGCACTTTCCAACGGCAGGCGTCGGTGTGTCGACGTGCCATCGACGAGTGTCGACGGCTGCAGTTTCACTGTAGGAAATTCACTAGTAACGGGCCATTTTTACGATAGAGCAAAAACTAACGGGATAATTTACAAAAAAAAACCATTCAACTAAAACAGCCCTCAGTGAGATTTATTATTGTTATTCAATGTATTTACTGCATTTAAACACACAGTTTTGCACTTAGGCGAGCTTAATGCTAGTTAGCATTATCTACCAGCTATCGTAAGTTACTACTACTACTTATGGCGGTCTGACATTAACTGAATTATTATTTATAAAGTCAAATCTCAACATTAGTTAAGTTATAAGCCCTCCACTACTAAAGTCTCGTGAAATTTCCGTTAAACCTACTTTAAGCAGTGTCTTTAATCTGTTGCGCGCACCACATGAGTGAATGAATGTCAAACACAAATAGTAGATTGTTAACCGAGCGCTGAAAGGCACCCATTCCTGACGAGATGACCAATAGAAGATTTCGATAGACCAATTTCGAGGCAGAAATGGGTGCTATCACCCGAGTAAAACACTCTACTCTTCATTACGAATACGAGGAAAGTAAACACAAGCCAGTTAAATAAAAAAATATAAAACTTAAGGAAATCACGCCGAAACAGACGGATGGTCTAGCTCGCGGCGAGATAGCTCGCGCGCCAACTTGTGCTAGCCGTACATCACAATTCGCAAGATGGCGCGCGACCGCGAAAGACGGCCATTTTGAATTTGCGTATTTGGTGGTTTTATCTGTGTCTTAAACAATATTTTAATTTATTTTGCAAATCACATCTCGCCTTGAAAGTGACTAATAAATACATAAAGTACATTATATTAATTATAAACATCAAAAAGAATTTAAATGTCAACAAAACTAATAAATTAAGAATTAATCGTTTTATGGCTGTATAGGTTACTACCATTGCGTTGTTAAATATAAACTACGATTCATATATTTTTTTTTTTAATACTTTTCTGCTTTAGAGCAGGCATGTACCACTTTCAGCACGGTGCCTGGATGAACAATGACCCCCTTTCAGAGTATGAGTAATGAAAAAGCTATTTCTGTCAGTGTTAAGATAAGATAAGAATATTCTTTATTGTACAAACATAAAATATTTACAAAGGAACAGTAAAATTGGCGGCCTAATTGCTAATAGCAATTTCTTCCAGACAATCCTATGATGGAAAAACTCTGAAGGAAAAGAGAGACGCTGCAAATATGAATAGTGTTCGGAATAGAAGTAAAACCGGACCTGGCAACCCTGCTTGTCGGCGGACCTTTTTTAATCTGTCGCAGATTTCCCTTGTTTTCTCGTTTTATTTTAATCTGTGACAGATTGGACTAATTACGTGGAAGTATGGTTGGTTGGTAGTAATAACCAATTGCGTGGAATAATATGTAATACGGAAGGATTCCCAGTTGTTTTTGTTCGAGCGAAAACAACCGCGTTTTGGCTCGAGCTTTTTATAAATCATAAAAATTAAAACGCCCACTAAAGTTAATAGTGTCTTAACTTAAGGAGACTCTGAGAGAGGCATTTATTATTTTTTTAATAATAAGACCGTTAATCTTACATATAAACATACTATTTCATATATTTCTTAATTTTTTATAATTTTTGGGCAATTCGCCTTAATGGCACAAAATTCGAAAAAAATCAACCAGCTGCCTGTTACGGTTCAAAAAATAAAGCCGCTTGTAGGTCGAATGGATAGACAGATAGACACCATAGACATATTCATTGGGTCGCGTTTGGCACCCTTCGTATACAGAACCTTAAAATACTTAAATATGAGTTTCAGTTCCCCAAGTGGATGAAAAAAAAAATTATTACATAACACAAAAATATATTGTAAAGCAGTACGCACTTTGGCCGGTATTAATACCTAGCAACCAATGCCCGTAGCCCCGGCTGCCTGAGTGATCTTAAACGATCACGAAGGTTAAGCAACACAGGGCGCGTTCAGTGCATGGATGGGTCGCCGTCTATGCCTAACGCTAGTGGCATTTTTCCGAGCGGTTCCGTGCTTCGCAAGGCACGTTAAGCTGTTGGTGCCGGCTGCCGTCGATAGATGGCAGTCGTTAAGCCAAGTCAGAGGCCTTAGGGCGGCTTGACAACTTCTGACAGTAGACGAGCCACTAGTCTACAAGCCTCCACCAATCCGGACTTGGCCCCCGTGGTAGAGTATGGCTTATACCTTCCTCAGGAAGAGACCCGTGCCCCTCGGTGGGGACATAATGGGTTGATGATGAAAAAAAAAAAAACCAATGCCCCGTCGCCAGTAGCTCGCTCAAAGTGGAATCAAAACTTTGGGTCTAAACGCTACACTGCGCTGTCAGAATAATGAGTGCGGATCCGGAAGGCTGCGGCATAAAAACGGTGAGTGGAACATCTGGACGGGAACCACATCGCTTCCGGTGTGCCAGTTCGTTCGTCCGGGTCACGTAACGCTTTTACCAGAATCGCCGGATTTCGGAACGGTATCAAGGATTGGGAAGATGTAGAATCACTGTTTGTTTTTTTTTTAAATTATTTATTGCACAAGAAATCAATCTGAAGCTTAATACTAAAAAGTAAGCGAGGAAAAGTAAGTAGTAGTTGTTTGTTTCGTGTTTCTTTGTTATACTTTATTGCACAAAACTTAAATATGATAAAAGTTTCGTGCAAAGGCAGACTTATTTTGACAAGAATATTTTTCCAGCCAGCCTAAGCTGTTCGATGGATGGTGCTTCTGCAGTGCCTCGACAATGTCTGTCTAGGCCCGACTTAATGGTTTTGACGCTATCTGGCAAAAAAAAACAACATCGTTGCTAAGTAGAATGTGCAGAAGCGGTAATAGTTTTCTGAGCGCGATTGCATCTAGATTAGATAATCCACTTATATGAATTTTAATGAAACGCACTAAATTACTGCTCTCTATTTTTGAGTTCTCTATTTATTGTCGATAGATGGCAGTCGTTAAGCCAAGTCAGAGGCCTTAGGGCGGCTTGACAACTTCTGACAGTAGACGAGCCACTACAAGCCTCCACCAATCCGGACTTGGCCCCCGTATGGCCTATACCTTCCTCAGGGAAGAGACCCGTGCCCCTCGGTGGGGACATAATGGGTTGATGATGATTTATTGTTTGTAACGCAACGTTGGATCACGATATTTTACGTAAATAAATAATAATAATGAAGATAGCGTGAAGATGGAGCTTTTAACCAATCTGAGATATTCTGCTAATCTATATACTCTAAATCTGTAATTTTTGTGCCTCGATGATGATGATGAGCTTTCAGGGCCAAGTTTTATAACACTGCAATTTGCAGTTTATTATGACAGTTCGAGGTACACTGCGTAGCAGATTTGTTTTGTTAATCTGGGCATCAATCGACTTTGTAATGTACATCGAATTGTCATAGTAAACACCAATATTAGTTTTATGAAACAGGCCCCAGGTACTAACCGAGTCAATCGGTTGCTATGGGAACTTGATAACATACAACTGCGGGCCCTGACGGTATAGTTTCTTTTTACGTATATCTGTGAATTATCTTAATTACAAAGCGTTACGAAAAATTATGGCTAATTTGACATTGATCAGAAATGTTAGATATGGTGTGCTAAAAACTTTTAAAAAGTTTTCCATGGAGTGTGGTGAAACCTCCCTCCTTTTTAAAACAGAAAAATAAATATTTACAAATATAATTTATTTTTCTTGTTACGTGTCGTATTTATTTCATACGCATTAAATTCACACTATATTCACAGCAGCTGCTAAGATTTAAGTAATTTGTCTTTTTGCATAATTTTAAATGGAAATGAGTGTGAATGTCTGTCCGTGCTCAGAAAGTAGTAATCAGATCATTTTAAAGTTGAAATCACGTGGGTTAGCTGAAAGAAAATACTACCAAGTATTAATTTGTAGAAAATTAGTTTTTTAGTGCAATAAAGAATTTTTCAATCAATCAATTAAAACTCAACGCGGTGGTACTGTTCCATCTGAATGTAACGAAGCAAACTCTCTGTCCTTTTTAGTGACGGAAAGGTATTCAGTAGGCTGTAGCTGTTTGTTACCAGTATCAGCGCGTATGAAATTGCCAATTCCGTGACGCAAAAGGGATGAATCGAGCGATACAGCCGTAAACGAAAATATCTCCGAAGTCCGGTTCCGATCGGCTGGTTTATTAGGCCATTAATGAGGCGCTTTGTCCATCCATTCATCCCTTAAATGAGTGACGTTCATCCCTAAAGTTTCGAAATGTTTTCGCGAAGACAAAGAAAGTTGAAGAGAGAAAAATGTCGTTGTTGTAACAAATCGGGTGGAAAATTATGGATGAGAGTTTTATAAATTTTTTCGAGTGTGAGGATCTAGTAGCAGCTTGCGGCTTATTTAAATTAAAGAAAGGAATGTAGAGCTAGCGGCTGATTTGTTTCAATTAGAGTCATTTGTGTTTTAAAGAAAGTCTGTTTTAAGGAATCAGTTTTACATGTAAATAATCACCTGTGACAGCTACAAACGCCTTTTTTTTTTCTTGTATAATGACGGCTCATTTTCAGCTCACCGGGCTATTTATTACTATATCAAAATCAGACCCAGTCAGACCGCTGGGTCTGATTTTGATATAGTAATAAATAGCCCGGTACTGGAAGAAAGCAGAGTTTTGGATGAGAGCCTGAAACTCATAACTGAAAGGAAAAAAAATGCCACGATCCTAACAGAACTCTTTCGTTTCATCAACATTCATTTAATTTTTCCGTTTTGTCTATCATAAAGCTAAAGAAAATGGCTCTGAGCGATTTAGGACAAGAAAGGTTATCAAAGTAATTCATTATTATTCAGTAATACAAATTGTAACTTAAAGCACTTCCTTTGTTGTAATAAATATTCATTCCATGCTGTGGCCCGTGCTAGAAAGATCATAAATTCACTCACTCAGTCACTCACTCAGTCACTCACTCAATCACTCTCTCACTCACTCACACACGCACACACGCAATACACGCACACGCACACACACGCGCACACCCACACGCACACGCACACCCACACACACACACACACCACACACACACACACACACACACACAAACACACTCACTCACACTCACACTCACAATCACACGCACTCACACACACACACACACACATACACACACACACACACACACACACACACACACACACATGCTAGGTACAACTTAAAGAGAGAAGGTAAGGTTAAACTCTTAAAATACTTCCAACAAACTGTTGGGCATAAAATCGACGCAACGATGTCATTACAGTGGATATAAAAAAACGGCGCTGTTTCACGATTTTTTTATTTGAAAAGTTTTTTAATATTTCCATGTTCCCTTTTGCCGGGAAATCTGATGCTAGTGAGGTCATTGCGGGTACGATTCCGGAGAAAGCCAGTTAAATATTCAGTTGTGTATGCACGTGCCCTTCCACTCGAATGTGGTGGGAAAACCTCAGAGATTTCATCGCACAGACGTAGAGACTAAGATTGCTGCTATATTCCTTATACGGTCGCTTTACTACTGGCAATTTTGTACTGTTTACGGACTTTGTATTTTTTCGTGGAATATAAGCATGTAACTGCCTCATTGTTCTATCGGTATCACGTCTGATAACCGTGCCGGAGGTCGTGTGTTCGATTCACACTGGGGAAGCCCGTACATTTGTATAAATGGCCTCAGTCTGGGTGTATTTCTACGTTTGTGAAATCCTTGCCTGGTTACCAAAGCACAGTTTGGGACCAGGAAAAGTGGTTGTTAAGATTTACAATTTTAGGTCCACCAGTTTGATTCGATGCTTTTTATTGCAAAAAAATATGAATTTAATTATACTACAGGACTTATCTCGGTAACAATTTTTTTTTTCGGTTGAACTAAAGTAGATTTTTTTTATTATTTTATTTTTTTCATGATTTTAATGATAAAAAGGGTTAAGCTCTACTTAACGTTGACAACTTACGCAAACTGGTCCTTTGAAATACTCTTCCCTGATACGTCTTCTTCATCTTCAGTTCTTCGTCAACCATCTTCAGTTCTTCTTTAGTTCTTCAAAGTCAGACCTCAGTTCACTGTAAGGTAGAACACCAAGCTCTATTCAATATGCTTGGCGTTCATACTTAGAGTGAACCGCGCATCTGTATACTTTCTTCTCAAATTTGTCTTCTTTCTTCGATCTTTATACGATGATAAAAATCACGAAAAAAATACTGCTGAAGATTGCGAGATGACGCAGGTCTGATGACTGATTAATGTTGCATGTAAGTTTTCACTTAAATTTCTAGTTTGTCATATGTTTCGTTATAGACTATGTGCAAATAAAAATATTATAAATGCCAAAAATACAATGCATAAAATATTTTGTTAGTAAATATGTTTTAGAAGAAGAAGAAGAAGAAAGACATTCATTATACCAACAAGATACATCACAGAAACAAAATAAGCAGATAAGTAACATAATATGCACAACAGAAAGAAAACTAAGTACACAACAGACAAAACGAATAAAAAAAACAGGACCATAGATGTAGCCTGTGGTATATCTACGTTGCCACAAAAGGCAGCTGACTCAGCGTTGTGCTGAGGAAGTGATCCCTCAGCGCTGAGCTTCTATAAAAATTTTAATAAATTTTTAACCCAATAATATTATGAAGAAAACTTCATAAACTTATTTTGCCTTTATGCTTAGTCAAATAGTCTCAGGCGAACAGGTATTTGATGTACTTATATAAACATCACTATTGGTGGAATAACCGGCATAATTCTGAATATTAACTATCTGCAACGGACGCTATAGCTGAGACAAAGCATTAAATCTTCCTCGATATGCATAGAAATACTGGATTAAGAACCTTTCAAAAACTTTATGTTTGTTACGCTATTTTTCGTAAAGTAAAGAGGTAAGTTAGTAGTTACACTTAATTGCCTAAAATACAAAACTTAAAACTAAAAAACAGGATTATCTTAAATTATGAGCAAAGCCGGACTATAAAAAAAGTAGGCTAGCCACCTAGCATCAAAATGGGTAGCGTTTTATTATTATTTATTATTAATTATTATTATTAAAGCTACTTATACCGTAACGTTTCTTTTTTACTTTTTTCTATATTTTTTCAGAAAACTGACAGCTTATCACTCATACATTAAATTAGTTCGTGCAACAAAAAATTATATAATCATGTAGGTACAGCGATATCATTCCGATGTAAAAACCTTACTGCAAAGTGGATTACTCGGGGCCGCCTTTACAAACAGATAAGTTTGTAAAGTGGCCTGAAATTTCGCCGATGCCTGCACTTGCCCATTAGCTCAGTTGGGAGAGCGCTGGCACGGTTAGCCAGAGGTTGCGGGTTCAAGTCCCGGCATGGGTGGAATTTTTAGCCTCTAAATAGGTTTTTAAACATTAATTTTACACACATTGATACAGAAAGCCAACAAAATGTTTTCACAGATTACACAGTTTTACATTATAGTAATAATAAAATAATAATAACTAAACGGAGCGCCATCTCACATATTATAATTTTGTACTGGAGCTTGTTGAATTTGTCGTGCCTGGGTTTCGACAACACAGACTCTCTAGCGTGAAATCCGCTGTCACTCTTACCATGTTTCAATATCATTATGTGACCATAGATATAAGTTTTGCACCATGTGAACACAATATTTTATATCTCTTGTGTGGTTTTTAAGTAAATACTTTTGTACTTTACTTACATCCAAAAACAAAAGAAGGAAGATGACACACCTTGGTAACAAGGTTCTTTTAGGGAAGCGTTATCTTTGAGATGTCCGTTAATTGACATTTGTGATTGGTAAGTGAAGACTATAATCTAAGATAGGTACGTAGAAAATGGCAATGATGTCAAAAGGTCTATGGAATTGTAAAAATACTAACATAAAAAGAGTATTCTTCATCATAATCCATAACTTGCAATCTGGAACATAAATGGTAAAAGTCATACGAATAATAAATAAATAAGCTACTATTTCATGACATTGTTGTGTTTGCCTAGTGACAGGGGTGTTTTTAGGGTTCCGTACCCGAAGGGTGCCAAACGGGGGGACCCTATGACTAAGACTTCACTGTGTATCTGTCTGTCTGGCTGTCTGTCGCAAGTGGGTGCGTGCGTGTGTGTGTGTGTGTCTGTCACAATAACGGAGAAATCTGAGACAAGTGTCTTTAGTTTCTCATATTGTATTAAAGTAACAAAATTAAATAAAAAATAAAAACCTACGTCAAACCACTACAGCACTAAAAAGTTACAAATAATTAAAAAGAATACATTTAAATTACAAGTATGTATACATGTAGGCATTGTAGAAGCATAATTTGTCGTTGGTGCCCAAAATATGGTCCTGGTCATGATCCTGGCCAATTAGAAAATATTAGGGGCTCCAGGGAGTAACCCAAGACAAAAAACCTAGACAGCATTAACGCCAAAAACGGCCGTTTTTGGCATAAATGCTGTCTAGTCCCAGGTTCGCGATCCTAGGTAAGAACCCAGGAACACGAACTGGGACTAGACACGATTTGTGAAAGATGTTAAGATTTGTTTTTCATTGGTGGTGCTAGTTAGCCTACTGTATTATCCAAAACAGCAATACTCACTTCGCGGGCCCGAAGGGCCCGTACCTACGTGCTTAGAATTGGGGGGGAGAAGCCAGGCTCCCCCTGCACCCCACTTCCGGCGCCCCTGGTGTGTACTTAAAAGTGGTGATAGCCCAGTGGGTAAAACAATGGACTCGGAAGCGAGAGACCCAAGTTCAATTCCTAGTGCGGGCATGTACCGATGACTTTGTTTATTTTCAAAGTTACGTAGGTACATCTGCGAATTTGTAGTAGCAATACCACACGCTAACGGTGAAGGAAAACATCGCGAGGAAACCCGCGGCTTGGTTGGCTCCGCGCGTATTGACTTGTCTTTGCTGTGGGCTAGGCCGACTAAGCTGTCAGGATGGTATAGGTCCTGGGCAAGCCTACTACATCTAAAACATAATGTCTCAGGCACTGCGGCGTCTAATTGGTCCCTTAACCCATCTAGTGTGAGAGAAGGTGACACTGGGCGCTGTATAAATCATCTCATTACGTAGATACAAAGGTCTAAGTGTACTAAAGTAACTAAATCGGTCTATAAATCTATTAAAACTATGAAAGTTATTAGTTCATCCGCGAAGTTTGGCAAAACCGTTTTAATTAGGAATTACTGATCAAAAGAGTTTCTATAATCTGGATGTTATTCTCGTATTACACAAAAGCATATTTTATTTAAAATGTACTTAGTAGGAACTTGTTCTAGCTAGCAGTTCTAACTCTTGTTTTTTTGCATTTATGTGTATGTGTGGTACATACATATAAATGCAAAAAAACATGAGTTTTACCATTTTTTGAGTTTCCGATATTTCAGCATATTTCGCGGGTAGACTGAAGATTTTTTGAGTTGAGAATTTCCAACCTTTGTTTATTGGAAGTAATTCATTTATCGATACTAAAGAAATGGTTTTCACGTTGTGCGTAATTTCTATAACACGTAGCATACAGAAAAACATACAAAGTGATAATTTGAGCTGGGAGATATACCTTAAAGGTACAATTGGCTGCCTTTTTTCATTCTATTTAATTCTAGCATTAAAAACGTTCTTACAGATTACATCTAACTTTGGAGAAATTATTAACTGCATCACAAATGGTGCCTACCCCTTCAGGATACAGGCATAAGTCTATGAGATGTGTGTATGTGTGTGTGTGTGATGTGTCATGTTGTTCGATTTGCCGCTAAAGAGGATCAACATTCTCTACTGAAACCATTGTACTATAGTACTAGAAAAGTCAGAAATAAAAAAAACTTTTTCTTTTGCTTTCTCATTTCAATTTACTACTCCGAAGTCCTCACTTCATCATCAACCCATTATGTCCCCACCGAGGGGCACGGGTCTCTTCCCTGAGGAAGGTATAGGCCATACTCCACCACGGGGGCCAAGTCCGGATTGGTGGAGGCTTGTAGACTAGTGGCTCGTCTACTGTCAGAAGTTGTCAAGCCGCCCTAAGGCCTCTGACTTGGCTTAACGACTGCCATCTATCGACGGCAGCCGGCACCAACAGCTTAGCGTGCCTTGCGAAGCACGGAACCGCTCGGAAAAATCGCTCGTAGCCCCGGCTGCCTGAGTGATCTTAAACGATCACGAAGGTTAAGCAACACAGGGCGCGTTCAGTGCATGGATGGGTCGCCGTCTATGCCTAACGCTAGTGGCATTTTTCCTCACTTCACCGTTGTTTATTATTTACATAGTCTGATTAGGGTTATCTTCTGAAAATATCTTTTGCATTTAAGGTAGGTAGGTGCTTTCCTACATGTGCACTCTTTAATATGGCGTAAACATAATCTAAAAAGTTTTAACGGGTAATATACTGAACTCAAAGTAATTTAGCTTTACACTGTATGGAACGTACATTGAGACCTCTGCAACAGGTGTACGAAAGCTTAACCTCCCGTTTCATTTCAAACTCATAACGAAAACTGTTGAACCCATCCAAAACAGATTCTTTAAAATCATAATAATACCAGTAAGTACCCAAACTTCTTGATATAAATCAATTGCTAGATTAAGACAGTCGTTAACTCAATAATCTTTTTTGTTATTTATATAGCGGTGGTAACCCAGTGAGTAGAACAATGGACTCGGATGCGAGATACCCAGGTTCAATTCTCAGTGCGGGCATGTATTTTTGACTTTGTTTATTTTCAAAGTTACGTAAATCTACGAATTTATAGTAGCAATACCACACGCTAACTGTGAAGGAAAACATGGTCACGAAAGACAAAATCTTTCGCCATCTTGTTCGACTACATACATGCTCAAATGCAGTTAGGTAATTAGTAATTTACATCTATTAAGGCAGCTTGCACCACCGACTAAAATCTATTTAAAAACAGAATTATGACTGACAGACTTCGAGTTAAGAAATCTATCAGAACAATGACCCGCGAACCCGCGGCTCACACGCATCTGGCTGGCTGGCTACTAATGGTTATCATAGATTCCAGTTTGTGTCAAGATATATTTGGAAGGGCCTTTTTAAAACAAACAAGCGTATTAGCGTGATAGCCATTGTTAAGGCACGCTGAATTTTGCTATGGCTCTCCAACATCCCAAAATTCCTGGTGTATAAAGAAAGTCAACATTGAAGTTCGTTCTCATCTCAACTCTATCAAAGGTGAAAGGCATAATTCAAAGCGACTTGTGTTCAGTTGGTGTAAATGCGGCATAATAAAGGGCTAGCAAACGTATGTTAATTAAAAAGTGTTTATGTCAGCACTTTACGGGCAAACAGTTTCCTCGCCCAACCTTCGCGACTAAACAAACAGACCGAGGTGACGGTGGAATATTCCCACTGTGTTTCGACCTTATACCCTTTAACGAAGCGAACTACTTCAGTGAAAAATGTAGGTAGGGCCCGAATACATTAACTGCGCGCAACGTCAAACTATTTCACATTGATTTCTTTCACCGACCATTTTAATGAAATTAATATAGACACAAGACTATAATAATAGTAATATACAGTATAATATAGCGAATATTATTGACGTACAACCTATCTTTGAAGATAAAAAAAGAAAGAAAAAAAGTACATTTATTATGACAATAAGAAACATCACAACAAAAATGAAACAGATAAGTGACATAATATTAACATCAGAAAGAAAAAAATGCATTAACCTAATGGTGACTCGATGTAAAACAATGCAGTTACCTATATTTGAAATCAATATTAATTTAACCGAAAATTTCAAATTTCAAATATAAGAACGTGTAGATATTAGATGCTATTAATAACTATTGTAAAACACATATTATTATGTATTTTGGAAGAAGCCTGGCTACCCATAGCACAGGGAATCCTAGTTTGGGAGCCAGTAACCACTTTTTTAACCCTTTTGTAAATAAAGTTTTTTCATTTTTCATTTTTTTTTTTCACTATTAATTGAAAAAGCCTACTATTCCATTAACCCATTTAAGGCCAACGTGCTCATTTGAGTACATTAATTTTTCTACGCACCTTACTAAAATTATTCGAAATAAGGTGTATCTAAGTTTCTTTGATTTTTTTATGGGGTATGTTAATATTTTTAAGTTAATAAAAAAGTGGCTACTCATGTTTTTTTGTGATTTAGTGTCAGTTGAAAACAACGTATTAACAGGTCGTGGAAGTAAGTCCATTGTTATATTTTTTAAATCTGTTTTTGAATGAAGTGTTCTAAAATATGTTTTTAGTCAAGTATACTATAATTGATAATATGGATTAAAATTTATGCATAAAAATTAAGTACTAGGATTTTACACTTACTTTTATCTTGCTGTAGTCGATTGAGTACACTGGCGCTATCCAGATAAGAAACGTTTTTTTTTTCCGGTTTGACTATAATCAGCAAATATAGGGTTAACGTTACTAGGACCTATAGGATACTTGAAGAGCCATCGAAGTGACCTTAGAATTTTTATAGTTAGACCAGTATTTTATTGTCGAAAGGCTTTAATCAAAAGGTATAACACGGTCACATTATCTAGAGACTTGACCTTGATACAATAATGTCCAAAACAAATACCAAAATGATAGAAAACTAAGCAAATTGTCGATAGTATGGTCAGTATCTTTGTAACCAATACGTGTGTCGATAATTTGCTTAGTTTTCTATCATTTTGGTATTTGTTTTGGACATTATTGTATCAAGGTCAAGTCTCTAGATAATGTGACCGTGTTATAGGTTCAGATTTTTCATTAGGTGTACTAAGAATTTTGTAAAAAAGAGATAACAACGATAAAGAATAGTACTTACTTCTAAATCCGTTCAAACGTTTAGACGTTATGATTGAATAAAGAATCAGGCATTAATGCTGAAAACGTACCTGTTTTTTTGTTTGGACAGTCATGTAAAAAGTCATACAATTTCATACTCTCAAATGAAACTCTGCAGTAAAGGTTTTATGTCGCTTTGGTTGGTATTCGCCCGGCCCGGCCGTGCTCTATCGGTGCACATTGTTAATTAATACGGCTTGTTTGCCGCGGCTTTTCCGAGGTTTACTATACTTTTCATAAGTATTATTTTTCATTCAACAAACTTTTGCAATGTCATCGCGAACATTTTGTTTGTGTTATTTAGTTCGAAAAGGTGATTTTAATTATTAACCGTTTCAGCAATATACGTACGTGACACGACAAATACGCATAACCTCACACTTGTGATTCTGAAGAGGTGATTAGAGGCGACAAGGCAGTTTTGAATCCTTATTGCTCACTTTGCTTACTTGACCAATAAGGGCTACCTGGATGACAATAACTTAGTTTAATAACTATACCGGCGTGCGTGCATGCAACGACTAATGAATGTTGAGGAAGCGAAAGTGATCTGTCAGGATCGTAGCAAGTGGCACTCCCTGGTCTCTGCCTACCCCTCTGGGATACAGGCGTGAGTTTATGTTATGTTATGTTATGAATAACTATTTCCTTTCTAACTTTCCAACCAAGGTCCGTTTTTTCCAAAACGTAGCAAGGAGTTGCCTCGTCAATCAAGCACTAATAACGCTGAGAGGTTTGCTTCCAGGGGAGAAATCAGGCGAATTGATTACAGAGCCGCGCCCAGCTGCTTTGCGATGTTGACAATTGATATCCATTCAGTCTAGCCTATCCCTTTGAGCAAGCATAAAAAAGTCTTTTGTTGTGTTCCTATTTAGGGTTCCGTACCCAAAGGGCAAGGGACCGTTTACTAAGACTCCGCTGTCCGTCCGTTCCGTCGGTCCGTCCATCCGTTCGTCTGTCACCAGGCTGTAGTTCATGACCCGTGATAGTTAGACTCTTGAAATTTTCACAGATGACGTATTTCTGTTGCCGCTATAACAAAAATACTAAAAACAGAATAAAATAAATATTTAAGGGAGGCTCCCATACAAGAAATGTGATTTTTGAACAGCAACAGGTAGAAGCTTGAAATATTCAAATGTCGTATAGATATTGGTACGGAGTCCATCTCGCACTTGGCCAGTTTTTAGAGTTTTATTAGCCGTGTCAGCCGTTTTTCATCGGAAAGACGTGAAACTTTCACCAAATCACTTCTTTTACATATTACAAGTGTTCAGTTGCATTTTGTCCTAGACTGCATGTCTAGTCAAATGCTTTGGCACCTAGAAATACATAAAATCTTAGATAATTTCCATAATTTTCACTACACAATCACTTGTCCCGGTCCTAAACTAGAGTGACCTGCGCTATAGGAACCAGGCAAGGACATCACAACATGGAAATACACCCAGACTGAGGCCATTTGTAGAAATGTAAATAGGCCCCCAGAGGGAATCTACCCACGACCTCCGTCATGACAATCAGACGAGATACCGCTAGACCAACGAGGCAGTTAGATAGAACTAAAGTTCCCTCAGCGCAGGTACAATTTTCTCACTATAGTCTCAACAACGCCGGATTAAGAATAGCGTCACTCCATTTCCTCTCGTGGATGCCGTAGAAGGCGACTAAGGAAATATTATATGTTACCAGGAGACGGACTGCAGCGTCTTCCTGAGATTCCAACCACATACTGCGATCGCCAACCCGCCTGCCAAGCGTGGCGATTATGGCAAAACCCCTCATGGTTACGAAAACCATGAGGAAGGCCTATGTCCTGCAGTGGGCGTCAAATGGCTGATGATGAGTCTCAACAAAATAATTTGCTCATAGATTTTATTGTTGTTAAGAGTTCTTATTTACTGTGGCATTTGGTCCGATCAAGGAACAAAGGCGAACCTGTTATTTTTTTGTATTTGGTCTGTGGCCCTGTAGGCTGGGGTGGCCGCAAATATAATTTGAAATTGTCACACGGGCGAGAGACCTGCCTTCCATTAGTATTGGTACATTTGGCTAAGAGCGCGATTTGAGAGCTATACAATTCTCTTCTACCTGTTCAAACCTATTCAGACATTTCTACCTATTGAGACAATTTGAATTGACATTTACACTCGAAAGCAATGGATGAGAGTCACTGACAAAATCCTTGATGTCTCAGCAGCAATTAATGCTGACATCCTTTCTTGCTGAGAATGAATGATTTAAACACTCCACACAACACAATCACTTGTGCCAAACTAGGATATCCTGTGCCATGGTATGGTGCTATGGCAAGGGCATCACAAACGTGGATATACACCCAGACTGAGACAATTTGCACAAATCAAGTACGGTGGCCACTAGTGGGAATCGAACCCACGACACGAGGCAGCCAAATAATCAACGATGGCGATTACCTAAGAAACAATGGCGATTAGACCTGTTAAATGTTAGATTCAAGATTTACAAAAGAAATATATCGGGTGAATGTGGGTGGAAGGGCCGGCAAGGGACGTCTCAGATGGACATACTAAGTATGGAATGTATTACCAAAGGGCAAATAAAAAGTAATCGAAACCGGCGTGCGTGCATGCAACAGCTAATGAATGTTGATGAAGCGAAAGAGTTATGCCAGGATCGTGGCAAGTGGCAAGCCCTGATCGCTGCCTAATCCTTCGAGATACAGGCGTGAGTTTATGTAATGTAATGTAGTGTAGTGTAGTGTAGTGTAGTGTAGTGTAGTGTAGTGTAGTGTAGTGTAGTGTAGTGTAGTGTAGTGTAGTGTAGTGTAGTGTAGTGTAGTGTAGTGTAGTGTAGTGTAGTGTAGTGTAGTGTAGTGTAGTGTAGTGTAGTGTAGTGTAGTGTAGTGTAGTGTAGTGTAGTGTAGTGTAGTGTAGTGTAGTGTAGTGTAGTGTAGTGTAGTGTAGTGTAATGTAATGTAAGGCCTCCTTCGTGGATTTCATAACCATGAGGGGTTTTGCCATAATCGTCACGCTTGGCAGGCGGGTTGGCGATCGCAGTATGCGGTTGGAATCTCAGGAAGAAGTTGCTGCCCGTCTCCTGGTAATTGATTTCCTTAGTCGCCTTCTACGACATCCACGGAAGGAAATGGAGTGACGCTATTCTTAATCCGGCGTCACACGGAACTGCTAATATTTAATGTAATGAAATGTAATGCAATGCAATGCAATATAATGTAATGTGCGAAAATGCGACAGGTGCTAGGCAAGCCTACTCCATCAAAAAATATGTCCTAGGCACTATAACGTCTGTGTTTCTGTGTGGTCACTTCACCAAAAAATTTTAGGCGTTCTTTGATATTTATGTCGTGCCTAGCAGAACGGCAGTTATTTTCATGATTCATATAGATTCAAATTTGTTTCTGTTTTGAGAGAGTGAATAAAACTAGATAAGTATTATACAATTATTTTGTCGAGTCACGTGCTTTGTGCTGATTAGCATGAGTCATTAGTGAAACTAAAATGCTTTCGGGCAGGGATGTTGCGGAACTTCGGTTCCGATTCCGAAAGGTCGAAATTTCGGATTAATTTTGCAGTTTCAGTTTGATTTTGGTTCCGGTAAATTTGAATCGGAGATTATAATCGGAGGTCGAAACACAACGGCGGTGGCGACCGCGGTCAGCGCGTACAACCAAGTTTACGTGTCGCGCGGGGAACCCCCATACTCCCGTGGTTTCTGTCGACTACTCTTTCACTCGTTGCTTTGTTTCGCATTTTAGATCGTGTCATCTATTTCGTTTTGTGCATTCGCGATTCATTTTTGTACTTGTCCGGATTCTTGTGGGTTTAGTGTTAGTGTTTCCTTTGACGTGTGACAAAGGTATTTTAAGTGAAGGATGAAGCCAAAATAAAATATACTTTTTTAACTTTATAAGCAGGCTAAATAAAGTTTGTAGTTCTATTTTATTTTATTAGATATGTCCTTAACACTCTCTCTGTCTTTGAAACCGCTTCCGATTCCGGTTCCGACAAACCAAATTTGAAAACACCGATTCTGAATTCGGTGTCTAACAGAGACATAAGATGCTTAAAACAGGCACACAGTAAAAAGGAGCACCTTACAGAAAATATCTATTCAGCAGTCTACACTGAAACATTTATTCGACAACATAATCTTTTAAGAATCTTCTTTCACTTCACTCAAACTGAAAGCCCGTCAAGTAGCTAAATTATTTAAAGTTTCCACTCAAAGGTTTGTCTGCTTAATGTAATGGACGCGAAATGCTTTTTGTGCGGTTACAATCTGCGCGGAACTGTTGGCCGTTTCATACATTAGTGAGATAATTTCCCAGGGATAGTCTAATAGACACCTAATATATCAAACACATTTCTTCATTATATTAATTTTTGTCATGTTTTTGCCTGGTTACCATAGCACAGGGTATTCTAGTTTGGGACAAGTGATTGTATAGTGTACAAGTTGTTAATTTGTTTATTACCACCCATCACCATTCTAACTTAACTCGGATTTTTTTGTAAACGCTCTTCCGAGAATGCTTTTTCGGAATAGGAAAATATTTACCTATTTCCGAGTTGAGTGTTTTGCTAAGCATATACTATATTGCCTCGTTACTTTTAAGAAATTTGAAGAAATGTGAAATTTTAATTCAGAAAGCAGCGTTTTGTTTCTCCTTTGTTTTTGTCTTACTACAATAATAAACAAAAGTTTAAAAAATATAACCAGGCTACTAATAGATAGCACTAACAGTATTAAAAGCTAAAATAAAGCAAAATAGTGTTTCTGTCGCTTGGTATATACATTTTTTCATCTTTCACTTAATATATCCTCGGAACGATAGCAAAACAAATTATAAAACCCCCATTTTTTAAGTCATATTACTTTTGTTTCCATTCCATTTCCTTACGTGGATGTCGTAGAAGGCGACTAAGAAAATAATTTACCAGGAGACGGGCAGCAGCATCTTCCTGAGATTCCAACCGCATACTGCGATCGCCAACTCGCCTGCCAAGCGTGGCGATTACGGCAAAACCCTTCATGGTTAGAAAACCATCAGGGAGGCTTGTGTCCTGCAGTGGACGTCAAATGGCTGATGATGATTATGATTATGACTTTTGTTTGTATAAAATGCAGCTTATATCACCTAGGGACCTTAATAAAAAGGTATCAATATACCTCATTCATCAAAATACGATGTGTAGTTTATACGCTACGGTAGAGCATCCGTGAATATAAACATACATACACATACATAGATTGCAAATGTCGTAACCCTTCCTTTTGGATCTGTCGTAGTCGGGTAAAAAGAGCGTCACGACTACTTAATAACGCCGCGTGTGGATAGCGTGCGCAGAAATAACATGTCAGTCGCGCGGAACAGTGTTGATAAAAAACCACGCTATTGGCTATTTGTTGAATTCTCGCAGAGTTCTTCCCTGCGTGAAGGATGTCCTAAAGACTGGTCAAATGCATCCGCGCCGGTGGTAAGAGGGGTTCTTACTTTTCGCGGTGGCGACGGTTTTTTATCGATACATTTGAAGCGACCGGAAATTGAGTTTCATTTCATTTCACGTAGGCTATTTGGGCTCGACGTAGAAATGTACCTGCAGAAGGTTTGTTTCTGTATTTAGTTTCTGCAGTCAAGGCGGCCGTGGTCCGCGGTGTTTTTTCTTCACAAATAGCCGGTTCCATAGTGAAGCAGGCAAATAATTGTGTATATTCGCGTTCAATGAGAATTAAGATCAGTTATTTTAACATTTTGCGAAAGATTATTTTGTCCTATATCGCCTTGAGCTATTTTTCAGTGGTTTTGATAAATAAAAGACAATAAAACAAAAAAAAAATATTTTGACAATTACGCGAGAAATTGCAATTTATTGCTACTGCTGTATCTGTGGTATGAGTTTCAAAAGGATTCGCTAACAATTAACCGAGGAATATAAATATTGTATTTTTTTTTTATTTTGCTAAATTCTAAGTTGGTTGTTAACGAACTCATTTGAAACTAAATGTAGACAGCAAATGACTCTCTCAACTACCATAACTACCTCTAATTACAATTAAACTGTTTGCGATTTATCAAAAATAATACAAAAGACTGGCGCCGGTCGCTGCGAAAGAATTTTTTTTTTGACATGTTCAGGTAAAGTATATCTGACGAATAGAACCTCTACAAAGTTTAGGATAGGCTAGGGTAAAGGCTTTGTTCTAGTACCAGGCTACTCTACACTTTATGTTGAATAACAAAAACATTTTGATTTTGACTGAACACAGTGTTAATGAAATTGAGCTTGGACTTTCTTTCTTCTGGAGACATTTTACTTAAATTTTCTCGCATATGTGTAGATGGTAGGCACATTGTCATATTCTAATGTCTTAACTGGTAGTGCCTACCAGTAAAAAAATATCGTTTACCAAATTAGGAAAAAACAGTAATGTTTAAATCTAACCTGATAGACGTTGAATTTATCATACATTTAAAGATTTATTCATTAAACATGTTTATGAATAAACATAGTATAAAATACATGTATCAAGCTTGAATATATTAAGCGTTTCAAATAATAAAACTGAATTTTAACGGATATGTACTCGTTTACTTTTCCATTTTACAATTTTCCGACGTTTTGGTACTTTTGCAAGTGTCGTGGTCTCGGTAGACTGAGGTGACAGGCGTCTTTTTGAAAGCATTAACTGTTAGTTTACTACCCTCGGCAAAAATTATTAAGTTACGGTCTGAAAATATTTTGGCAAATTTTTAAATTTAAATTGGCACTACAATAATTTTATATTTAAAACTCAAAAATACTGATCGTTAGTTATTGAAATTAAAATCAATCAACGAATTATTTTATATAAACTCAAAAATATTGATTCCGAAACGTCGGGAAATTGTAAAAAGGAAAAGTAAACGAGTAAATATCCGTTAAAATTCAGTTTTATTATGTCTAGTGCTCGTGTTAACCCCAGAAAATACTACATTTCAAATAAATACAGCAATACACATTGACAAGCCTCTGATTGAAATACACGATGGGCTTGCATATTGAATATGATCTATCCTGTTTTGGCACTGAATATGAACATGCTTCCGCCATTAGAGCAGGTATCAAAGTCATCGGCGGTTCTAGGCCTAAACTAACAAATGTTTGTGGTATCGTTCATAAAATATTAGGTGAGTACCTAATACCTACTTGCAAACCTGCAAATGAAGGAGGTATCGGTGGTCTGGGTTGCGAATAAGGAAAAAAAAATGTGAGATCCGTTAGGAAACTAATTTTTAGGTGTGATTTTATGGGTATCGAACTGAATGATTTGATTTCTAAGTCAGGCAAAGCAAACATAATTTGAAATGTCCAACTGAAGTTTTACTGAAGTAAGCCTATAGCAAGCCCATAGCAAGCTTACTAGGGTGGTGTAAGATCCAGCAACTGCGACTAGGACTTAGTGTGTGACTGCTGGCTGTTCAATAACTAGCTCGAAGCTGTAAAGTCACGGTACTCGCTACCTGAAAAAGTCTGCGGCGGCATTGGGAAATTGAAAGTGGTACTGAACTTGTACTGCATGATTAGGTAGTCGGTGGCTATAAATTGAAGCCAATGGCCAATTTGCAATGCTAGATATAATCGCTGACAGTTAAAATGCTCGAAGCTGTAAAGCCACGGTACTCGCTACCTGAACAAGCCTGCGGCGGTAGTGGGAAGATGAGCGTGGTACTAGACTTGCGCCGCGCGACCGCGCAGCCCAGCGACTGCGGCTTGAAGCTCCGTAGCTGTTGCATGAAGTCGCTACACTCCATCAGAGCCACGTCCGCGAAGTGAAGGTCGCAGAGGATCTGGTTCTTGAAGCGGCGAGCGCGTTTCTGTGAAATTAAGATGTTGATTATATTAGTTTAGATTCGGGATTACGGTGGACAAGAAAGGGGTAGATTAGATGTCGTTTAGTATTTGTTGGTAAGAGTCGTGCGTGATACGAGTGGATTAGTTCATACTGTCACGTTGTCTTGATTAACCATTGGTGGGATTTAATAAAGTACCATTATGTCTACTTGACTCACTGCAGTGCACGCAATGTATGTCGCGTGGAGAAACGAATACGATAAACAAATGTCATCAAAGACAAGTCTACTTGATGAAAAGAAATTAAAAAGTATATATCAGTACCTGCGTAAACTATAAGTGAGAAATGTTCCATAGGGCAGATTAGTCCCTACCCAATATTGTAAAACATAAAATATTTATTATCTGTGCCTACATTTCAACTACAAAAATACATTTCTCCAAATAAATAAATAAAATTGAGTAGGCAATTCCATAATATGGAATTGATCAGCATCCAAACTATCGTATTGCAATTAAATTAATGAATTTGCCATATTACATTTTTTGCAATCCACGTACCTATTTATTTATTTTGCTGTTCAAAATATCAAATGTTTTTTTTGCTGAGTTTTGCTGTTGTTCACTTATTTATTTTGTCGATCATTTAATGCCTTCCCCAAAAATAATGTGTCCAACTAGTATGGTAGTAGTGAAAAGCCACTCCCACTCGTTTACCGCGACACAGATCTGTGTCTAACTTAGTATGGGCCACCTATACATTCCATTCCGTGAGGGCAGTTAAGGGGTAAAGCAGCTAAAGTAATTTAAGTGCTCGGAGTTGTAAAAGATCGATACCCAGTGCGGCTTGAAACATTTAATATTAAAGAAGGAAAATGTCGTAGAGCTCCAGCTATGTATGAAACAAGTTATAGACCACTAAGAAGTACCTTCTACAGACATGCACTCGCTAGAATGCACCCGCTTCTAAATAAAAACTGTAGACGGGTTGCTTGACCCTTACAACTTTGAACCTCTAATACGTAACATACGCAGAACGGCGTATATTTTCAGTACCCACCTTACTGACTAACACTATGTACAAAGGGGGAAATCTTTATAAAACCACCTTTTTCTGTGACCGAGACAGGGTTGGCTGGCGCGGTTAGGCTTTTTGGGATCTTTAAGTGGCTATCCATCAACCGAAAGAAGGTAATTTTGGCGTTAACCAGTTATGCTTTAGGCGTGGCGCCTGAATGACCTTTATTACCCGAACGGTTATACGCCACGATGCTCTCGACGTTATGTGTTATAATTTATATCAGGAATAAGCTTCCTGAAAACTATTTCATCTTTATATAAAGTTGTAACGGTAGTATATGTAAAACGAGTGTAGCTAAAATTATTTCAATACTAAAATATTTCGGAAACATAAGTTAATTATTTTGTTGTTAAATGTATAATGAGCATCAAGAATTTAAAAATAGTTTGGTGTCTGCAGATAAAGACAAAAAATATTGTTTAACGAAAAATCTACTTTAGGAAGTATCTGTACGTAAGTATTACAGGTTGATAATGTATGACATAATGTATGTTTATTATTATGACACGAATTATAGTGGGTGGCTACCGTGGAGATGAAAGAAAGTCAAAGGGTCGTGCAGTTTTACTATAATGTGATTTTTACATAATGAGAAATACTTAAAATTATTAATATTAAAATTTGGAATGCGTCCGATGCTAGGAGCGCGAGTATCGAAAGTCCGCGCTTGAAAAAATGCATATCCTGTGTTTTTTCCTATTGAGGGCACCGGTGGTATTGCGCCACTATGTCCACGAGTCTTCATTGACGTCACGTAGGTACAGCGGCCTTATAACACACGCCGAAAAATTAACTATGTCCCGCTGAACTATGATTTTCGATGCTTTAAGATTTAGCACACATACATAAATATACTGTAGATAGAGTGTTATCTGCTGCAGATCGTCTGCTATAATACAAATAAGTACTGCAAATAGATGGGTTCAGCGCAAACCTTTCGGTTTAGTCAGTTCTTTCCAATGTTGTGCCATGCCGGGAAATATTGCCAATATATCCGGGCAGGAATATAATACTAACAAAAGCGCACGCCGCACTAGCTAGGTATCGTTAATAAAACAGCGCTAGAAGATTTTTGTTGTCGTTACATATTCCTGGGAATATCGGCAATATTCCCGGGAAAGGTACATCAATAGTCCTTACACATGCAACTATGTAAATTAAGGTGCCTTGAGAAGCCGCAATTCCAAGCAAGCGTCTTCGACAAATAAACCCGGGACAACCAAACAGACAGGACTCCCTTTGAGCAGGTCAGCATTACTACTCCGCTAATTTACTCATCAAATAATCGTGGCTTTTTGCTGAGCATTTCCTTTGCCAGTGTAACGGGAGTATTACCCGAGTAAATGTCTTGCGAGCGCTCTTTAGAGTTGGCAAATAATATTTTCGTTTTTTATATTTTTGTAGCCATGGAGGCTAGTACAAGTTCCTTAAATACGTCGCGAGAAACTTATTCCATAGCATGCTGTCACCAATATTCTGATTTACTATCAAAGGAATCGCATATTTTGGGGTTCCGTACACAAAGGGGAAGGGACTCTATTACTAAGACTCTGCTGTCCGTCCGTCCGTCTGTCACCAGGCTGTATCTCATGCACTTTAAGTTGCCGCTATAATATTTAAGGGGGGCTCCCATACAACAGAAGTGATTTTTTTGCTATTAATAACGGCACCAGGTAGACCCTTGAAATATTCAAGTGTTGTATAGATAATGGTACGGAACTATTCGTGCGCGAGTCCGACTCGGTTTTTTTTTTATAGCCATCGAGGCAAGTACAAGTTTCCTAAATACGTCGCGAGAAACCTATACCATGGTATGCGGTCACCAATATTCTGATTTGCTATGAAAGGAAACTCATATTTTTTTAAACTCAAGTAGTGTTGGAAGCGTCGTAATCGATATATTGACACTGCTTTTACGATAATGTAAAGATAGAAGAACTGCTTCTGTGTGTAGGTAAGTAAACTTTTATGTAATTTTTTAACAACACCCAAAATTTTCGTAACAAAATTTGAAACTAACGAAAGTTCAAGTAGCATTTTCTGGAAGAAACCTTCATATCTGATTTAGCTCGCGGCTGATTTAGAACTTGAAGATTGTCATCCAAAATAGTACCGGTGCTAGATAGGTCCTCGTATTCGCCGCGAGATGTAGGTTATAAATGTTTTAACTTTTTCTTGCTCGAATCTGCGATCGGACACGCGTCGGATTTGCAATCGCGGTTATTTGCTGATGCTTGTCGACGGAATTGTTGTTTTCCCAATGCTGTTTATTGTCCAACTGTCTTATGTACTAAACAAATATATTCCAGTGAAGGAAAATACACTCTTTAGCGTTCAAATGCATTTTATAAAACAGCTGTTTTAGCAAAATACTACCCACGGATCTCAATTCACTTTTATACATTACAGCGGTTTGGTTGACGTACAGTGCATCAACAAGGTAACATACTTTGCGGGTAGAGAGGGGAGCATGTGTGACTCTCACTCTGCCGCACAGTAGGTGTGATGGTGATGAAAATATAGTTTTTTTAGCTTGACATTTAATTGTACTGTACATTTTTTTGTTCGTTTAATTTTACGAGTATAGTGTTACTGGTGAGAGGCTGTAGCCGACTGACTTATCAATGCATTCCCTACGTGAATTAAGAATAATTGGCTATTCGGGTAATAAGCATCACGTAATATATAAAAAAAATTAGAATATATTCTGTTATGTAAATAATTGCACTATTTTATACATTACTTCTAGACATCATTTTTGCATACGTGGACGGGTGAAATGTGTAGATCGTTATTTATTATACTAACCACCAATTGTACGACATTTCAGGCAAATAAACTATTTCATTTCATTTCCTTTCGCATGTCAGCAATACCTACAAATAACGCTTGTACGTAATTCTTTTTTGGTCGCTAAAGTTGTCGTTTGAACACGGTTAGGAACTACTGGTCTACAGCCTTCATAAAAAAGCGAAAATTTGCCTTTGAGACTTACGTTTGGGTCTACATCAATAACGATTAAGTAAAGATGAGACCACAACCCTAGGAGGTCCTTTAACGTTGTGAGTGCTTTGAAGATAAAAAAACTTAAAAACATGCGAAAACCTGGCATGTAGACGTATTTCTGTGCAGAACAATGATGTATACAGATGAATAAAAAACAATGATAGACAGTCCAAAAATTCAATTGTGAAAAATATATGCTCAGAAAACCCAAATCTCGAAATCGTATTTGATTTTAGTATAATATAATTATTTTGTATTATTGAGGATTTAAGGCAGTTCCTCTAGCTAAAACAAATTCACTCCTTTTGCCACAAACATTGCACGATAATGATATGAAATTATTATGAAATTCTATGGGGCGTAATAGCTTACAGTAAGTTCTGTCATATCGCTGGCATCGCCGTCCCCCTGGCTCTTGAGATGGAGTTAAGTCCAGCATCTTATCTCAAGCGTATCTCTGAAGGTTTTACACAACGATGACGATATAAAGAACAATGGTAAATTAACTTGCGAATCATGGCTGCGATTACCTACTTAGCAATTTAGTTATGACAAAATGCGATGTAATGATTTGAGTTGAATTGAATTGAACTTAATACTAGGTAATAATTTCTTCCAGCTAACCCACGTTAATGTGGAGAGGAGTGTGGTGGTGCCAAAAAAATGGAAGTGATGTATTACATAAACAACCTATAGGTAATCTAATACATAAAAATCTCGTGTTTGTTACCGAACTGCTCCGAACCGGCTTCACCGATTTTAATGAAATGTTTTGTGTATACTTAGAAGGTCTGAGAATAGGTCGTAGTATTAGTATGCATTATATGGCATAGTATTAATATGGAAAACAACCTTTGCCGGGTCAGCTAGTAAAATATACACATATAAAATATACAAAATGTATATTTATAGTAAACTGCATAATAATGATAAATATTGGTTGCGTAGATATAGGTACTATAGCAATATACCTACGTAGATATCACGCTTTTAAACCATCATAAACCTCAATGTGTCATTGTGTTTGAACTGTGTAACAAATTTCTGCATTTGTACCCATGTAGCGTAAATAATTAACGATGACGTTACGATTTATTAAGTATGATACTGATGGATTCATGTCCAAGACCAAAATCATGGCTAACCATGCAGTCAATGTACCGAATGTACCGGTAGTAGATGAGTATGTTTGTTTATCTACACTAATGTTGTAACATTCTACTTATGTTTTCAATACTTGACTTATAATTACTACTGTTATAGCGCAGACAACAAAACACTCAATTTAAGCAATTTCACATGATGGTATAATATTCACATCGATATCGTATAATCTCATTATAACATCAATAAAACGCGACCAACTTGATTGCAGGGCCAATCAGGTTGGTCGCGTTTTATTGAAGCGCGCAGCTGCGCTCTCATTGGTTAAATTTTAATGGCGGCAAAATCACTGTGATTATACACGTACGCGTGAATTTAATTTTTAATTGCATTAGTGAAGATAAAGTAGTGTATGCAACTGCATATAACACGGGTATTAAAACACTCGTTACTATTATGAAACTCGCTGCGCTCGTTTCATAAACTCACACTCGTGTTTTAATACCCTTCATTATATGACAGTTGCATAAACTACTATAACCTCGGGCAGTGTTTGTCTTCCGGAAATCGCGTGGCGGATTCAGCTGGGATTGGCTGCCTTTGAAATACTTGCCGACATCTTCAAATCGAATATCCCACAGTGCCTGAAGACCAAGACTTTCGACCAGTGTGTTCTGCCCATTCTCACCTATGGGGCCGAAACATAGACGCTCACGAAGCAGAATATGCACAGGGTCAAAGTGGCATAAAGAGCTATGTAGTGAGCCATGCTAGGCCTCAGACTTGTGGGTAGAGTACCAAATGGTGACATCTTTCGAGGCGAGGAGACGGCAGGTGGACCAGGGCTGTAACGGAGTGGCGGCCGAGAACCGGACGGCGGTAGACCAACAGCCCGATGGTCGGACGATGGAGGGAGGTCGGCAGGGAGCCCGTGTAAACGAATGGCGAGAGACCGCGAAGGATAGCGTGATGGGGAAAAGGCCTATACCCGGCAGTGGACAGAGGTGGGCTGAGCATGATGAATGATGATGTTATTAATATTGACTAGAGACAAGATTTGGACTCGAGCAAATTTTGGTAAGAAGTGATTATTAACCTAACCGTTATAAAAACACATTTATTCTCCTCAAATGTAGCTTAAATAGTATGTGGTAATGTAAACAAAGATTATTTAAACTGCCTCTGAGGGGTGCTTTAGAGTAATCGTTTTTATTCATTATTATCATCATCAGCCACTTGACGCCCACTGCAGGACATAGGCCTCCCTCATGGCTTTCCAAGCTTCCCGGTCTTGTGTCGCCCGCATCCAGCGACTCCTCGCCACCGTACCGTTGGTGTTTATCGAGTGTTTTAAGGAATTGTATTTTTATAAATAAGACCGTTAGTTTTGAAATCCGGTGGACGCATTCGACAAATTTTGGATTAAGTGAATTAGAAACTTAGTTTAAATAGTAATATATAGGTAATTTGATGGGTCAAATTGATAGAGGGTTATGTAATGTTACAGAGGCACCCAACCCAATGCTATCAAGTCTGCTTGAGCGCCAACTGACTGTTCGTCTGTCAAATTACTTTCGGGACATGACTGAAAACACAACTCATAAGTTTATTAAGAGACAGAGGTCTTTGGTAACTTGGAACAGGGTGACTTTCAATTGAATTCGGTCACCACTTTTTAAGGGGACATTTTAATCTTGATTTAGAAACATATAGCGCTAATTAAAAAAAATGCACGATTAAAAATTTGGTTTCTTAAACAAAATTATATTACTTAAGCATAAACAAATTCATTACAAAAAGTAATAAAAAACCGAAAAAAGCAAGGTTCGAGCGCCTTATGGCCGGTTCAGGCCAACTCAACCGTCTTTTCAATTCGTTACGTTATATCGAATGATACTCTTAAACATTTTGTAACAGAAAATAAAATTTTTCAACTCTAGAGACTTTACTACCTTAAATTTGTATTCAAAGTTTCAAAACAAATGTAGGAAAACACAAATATTTACAAACATGTTATAACATTACTGTTAATACATTTTCAATACTGTTTATGAAAATAAAAAGAAGATTCTCAAAATATTGAAAACGATTTCAAAATCACGGTTAGATAAGACGTCCACTTGATATAATTATGTACGTGACTGTACCTTTAGATTTCCCGATTGAACGTAAGCGCTCTTTTTGACGGCATTTTTATTCAAATTAAAAATCAAAGTAACAGATGGGCCGTTTACTTTGTATAACCTTTACTTTGTAGGTAAAGGTCGAATCGACAATCCGTGTAATCGAAAAGTTGATCGCTGAACTGAACTGATTTGACCAACTGAACTCTCATTTTGAAGGAACTGTATAAAATGTAATTATTAGATGATCGATTCAAACGTTAAAATAAGTCACAAAAAAAAAACGTATATTAAAAATGACCGGGATCAATCTAGGTACCTCGCAATAAGTGATATTGTTTAATTTGGGACCCGCCTGCTTCGTAGTAGGTAGTCGGGTTGTTCCTCTTTTAGGGTTTTTTGGTCAGACTTAGGCTGTTTTTATATGACACTCACGAAAGCACGACGAATCGATTGAGACTGTATTAGTCAAAATCTGACGATTTTTAAGGAGTTACGAGAGAACATAGAATCAGACATACTTACACACACCGCCACATACTTACATACTTACGCACAGCCCGGGCATAGCCTAAATCTGACAAAAAACCCTAGACCAAAACAAAAAAAGTATTAACAACTAAGCAGGCGGGACCCAAATTTAACAATATTACTTATAGCGAGGTACCTAGATTGGTCCCGGTAAATTTTATTATCCGTTTTATTTGTGACTTGTTTAAACTTTTCAATCAATCACGTTTTATACAGTCAGGTAACAAAAATTGAAATTTTAAAAAAACCGCTTACAACTTTGTAAAGCAAGAAATATCTACATTTTTATTATTTTACGTAGAAAATGGAGTGAAAAGCCTTTAGTGATGTTTTCAGGCAAATAAAGGTTGTAAATTAATTTCAATTCTGACTTTTCGAGGGGAGGAACCGACAAACAGCGAGGGCACTTTTTAATAAATCTCGAGGAGTTTTCTGAGTGGCTAGGTGATGTTCTAGCGATTCAGTCTCATCTTTCTCGATAATGGCGGCACTTTAACTCTTTATTGCAGTTTTAATTACGTCTTAACGTAAAGTTCCCGTTACGGAAGTCTTTAATGGGACGCCCAAGGATGCTTTTATATCTTTTACAACCTACGAATATTTTCTACACAGATTGTTGAATAAGGGGTATTTTATTACAGAGTACGGTCAATAAATAAAAATTAGGTGAGAATAGTATTAACAGCGTCAGATGGGGCGACACGACTTCTAGTGAGAATAGGCTAGACTGCGGTGTGCGTCAGGGAGGGCTCAACTTTCCGGATCTCTACAACCTTTATCTCAACCAACTAATACAGGAACTGAGGAGCACAGAGATTAGCTGTTATCTCGGAGGGACATGTGTGAACAATCTCAGCTATGCTGATGACATGGTGCTCCTGAGCCCCTCCATCAAAGGTTTAAAAAAGATACTGTGAGTATGTGAATATTATGCAAATAAACACGGTCTGAATTATAATTTAAAGAAAACAGAGGATGATCTTTAAGGCGGGGAGGGGGTCCGGCTCTCCGGTGTCCCGATGTGTTCCTAAATGATATTCCGGTAAGGCGGGTGCACTGCTTTAGATATCTTGGCCACGTGCTCACGGAAGACCTTAGGGACGACGATGACATTAAGCGAGAAAGAAGGGCCCTTGCTGTTCAATGCAACATGCTCGCACGCAGATTCCACCGGTGCAATGAGCAGGTCAAAATTACTCTTTTCAAGGCGTACGTACTGTCAAAGTATGTATGCATGCTACCTGTGGGTCAACTACTCTAGAAAATCACCTAGTACTATGAGCGTACAATACAATGATGCTTTTCGTATACTCATGAAAAAACCAAGATTACGCAGCGCGTCGAGCATTTTTGCGGAGGCAAGGCTTCCTGACTTCTTTGCTATCTTACGGTCACGAATCGCCTTTTTCTGGTCTAGGCTATGCGAGACAAGAAGGCAATCTTACAAGCCGTTTATGACGATCTCACAAGTCCTATATACAGACACTAGATTTATGTGCAGATGAGCACCGCAAGTAATTTGCTGACTTTGATACCTACTCATAATTGCTTATTTAGTTTTTATTTTGACTTTTTTTCAGTGATCTGTTAAAAAAATGTTGTATTTGTATTTGAATATGGGTGCCTATGCCTGAAATAAATAGTTAATGTTATTATTATTCAGGAGGAAAAATCCCTCAAAAAGAGGTTTAAGAAAGCACACTGCAGTCCGTTTAGTATCATCATCATCAGCCATTTGACACCCACTGCAGGACATAGGCCTCCTTCGTAGTTGTTATGAAAACTACCATAATCGCCACGCTTGGCAGGCGGGTTGTCGATCGCAGTATGCGGTTGGAATCTCAGGAAGACGCTGCTGCCCGTTTCCTGGTAATTGATTTCGTTAGTCGCCTTCTACGACATCCACGTAAGGAAATGGAGTGACGTTATTCTTAATCTGGCGGCACTGTCTAGTATAACAAAAAGTAATAATAATAATAACTTCCAAACAATACAATCACTTGACCTGGTCCCAAACTAGGATACCCTGTGCTATGGTAATCAGGCAAGGACGTCACATACATGAAAATACACGCAGACTGAGGCCATTTGTACAAATGTATGGCGGTTCCCAGTGGGAATCGAACCCACGACCTCTGTTTTGGTAGCAAAGCGCCTTAACGGCTAGACCAACGAGGCAGTCTATAAAACCGGCAAAGTGTCAGTCAGATACCGTTAAGGGTCCCGAGATGACAGAAAACTAATGTTTGTGCCTCTAATACTCGTATTTATGTTTTTCGTGTCACAGTGTTTTTTATCGAACTCCTCCGTAACGGCTTCACAGATTTTTATGAAATGTATTGTGTATATATGGTAGGTCTGAGAATAGCATAAGCAGCCTATATACGTCCCACTGTAGGGCACAGGCCTTCTCTCAGGGAGAGAGTATGGGCTTAATCACCACGCGTGCCCACCGCGGATTGGCGATTTCAAGCGCTGAGGTATATGAATAGCTCTGACACTCAGGTTTCCTCACGATGTTTTCTTTCACCGTAAGCGAGTGGTATTGCTACTATAACTTCACAAATGTACATAACTTAGAGAACAAAGTTATAGGTACATGCCCGCACTGGGAATCGAACCTGGGTCTCCCGCTTCCGAGTCCAATGTTCTACCCACTAGGCTACCACCGCTGAGAATAGGTCGTAGGCTAATTATTATGGCATAACAACGTTTGCCGAGTCAACTCGTAACTAATATTATATTGTGGTCGTACGGCATAACTTGTACAAGGTCTAACAAAAATGGAAAACGATGCTTTCTGCGGTTAAAGAGCATGTAATAAGGACTCATTTATGACGCCTGAAGACTTTAATACGCCTGAGCCTTCCAATAGTTGGACCGCAGTCTACTCATAACTGAATGAACTAGGCTAAGCAAATGACTAGGTATTCTAGGTGGGCATATTTATTTCCGACTTAATAATAAAAATCCACACAGTAACAATACAATCGGTACCAAAATAGGGTAAGTACTCTGTGATGTGGTAGCCAAACAAGTTCATCACTAGTTTGCGGTATCTACCAAAGCATAGGTATCTTTCTACGCTGTCAGAATCTACGCATCGTGTGTCGTACCTTTTCCAATGTGCTCCAATCAGGCCAAACGTGTGCGTAACAAATCTCATCATCATCTTCATCATCATCAGCCATTTGACGCCCACTGCGGGACATAGGCCTTTCTCATGGTTTCCCAAGCTTCCCGGTCTTAAATCTCATTAATAGATTAATAATTTGAGTCCCAATTAGCATTCATTTGTTCGAGCAATGCCTTTGACGATTTGCCTATCGCTAGAATTTGCGAAAACAAAAGCAGAATTTACAGCGGAGGCGTAATAGCGTTGTAGGTAATCCTGTTTGAATACCCCGCAATGAATGTGCTGCCCTGGTTTGTATCTATGCATGATATGAATACATTCACAGTTGTAAAGCATTTGCAAGCATAACTATAGGTACGTTTAAAATTAAAGCTCCAGACATTTTTTTTCTAATTAGGAATGTTTGTTATATTTCGTCGGAAATGAATGCTGCATTTTTAAATGAACTGTCAATTCGATACAAGGAAACTCTCGAACCTTTTATGCCCCTTTCGTTTTTGCTATTCCCTTGACGCGAACTTCAAGTTACAGGAAAGTGTGTCAACAAAAAAGTGTTTGCTGGACATCCATGGATAAAAAAGCATGCGACTCATTTTCAAGCAAGCGAAATAAGACTCAGCAACACAACTGGCTCATTGTGAAGGAAATATCGTGAGGAAACCTGAGAGCCTGTGGTGTGCACGTGCCGCAGCGTTTGAAATTCCTAAATCACTTTGAGAAAAGGCCTGTGCCCTACGGTGGGATGTATTATCATCAACCCATAGCAGTCCACTGCAGGACATGGGTCTCTCCCTGTATGGGAGGTTTTGCCATAATCTCCACGCTTGGCAGGCGGATTGGAGATGGGTGGGATGTATATAGGCTGCATTATTATTATTTATAATAATTATACACATTATTACTATTTGTGAAGTTATAGTAGCAATACCACATCAAAACATCACAAAACATCGTAAGGAAACCTGAGTGTCTGAGCTATTTACATACCTCAGCGCTTGAGATTGCCAATCCGCGGTGGGCACGCGTGGTGATTAAGCCCACACTCTCTCTCTGAGAGAAGGCCTATGCCCTACAGTGGGATGTATATAGGCTGCATTAATATTATTTATAATGTCTACAGGGCCCTTATTATGAAGATGTGACATTATGGGAAGGGTCGTCAACGTCGCGCTTGAACCCGACAATTCACTCGAATCTAGTGACAAATACGGTTCTTTTTTTGAATAGCTATTACTATTCAACTATGGAAACTATTTGTTTCGTTGACAACACAACTGACGTTGACAACCCTTCCCATAATGTCACAGCTTCACCATAAGGGCCCTGCTTTACCTACCTACCTTGAATATTAATTGTATATTAAAGTAACTGTTTAGAGAAATTCGGCGTGCGTGCATGCAACAACTAATGAATGTTGAGAAAACAAAAGTGATCTGTCAGGATCGTGGCAAGTGGCAGTCCCTGGTCTCTGCCTACCCTTCTGGGATACAGGCGTGAGTTTATGTATATATGAATGTAGAAATTCTATCTGGTACCCATAAAAGCAATTCAGCTATAGAACAGGCAGGGGTATAAAATTACTGAGCCTGCTCTGTGCCTAAAATACCAATGAGGCCGCAGATTTCAAAAATGTCGGTTGGAATTTATGCCCTGGACGGTGCAAAAATTTCAATTAATATTTCTTCATTACATTGTCTAAATTAGCATTGCGCTTTTGGTGGTTTATTTACTTTTAAATAACAAATAGCAATATTAAAAACGATTCTTCAAAATTAACTTGTAAATTAAGCACATTTTACCATTCAAAATGAACGCAGTTTGCGACTGATTCTAATCTGCATTGAAACACAATGCGCTTGTTTTCTCTAGTCCTACTAAAACCTAACTTAGAAAAATGATAACATTTGGTAACTTATATTGAGCTGTACTGCTTAATACAACTAAAATAATGAAAACCATGAAACCTATTCTTAGTACGAAACTTAAACCGATATCAAAAAATAAAAGTAAACTTTGTTTTTTTTAACACAAATGCACTGCCTGAAATAACTAAAAACTATTATTATTATTATTAAAATTCAATATTGTACCAGAAAAAATATGCAATTGGCGGGCTTAATACAAAATAGTACCAACCAACAGGTGCCAATACCATAAAATAATAAAAGTTGAATTATATTTTAACTTGTGACGTCATAGTGTGCCGGGTGCACGATGTGTTTACTTTTCAACCAGTTATATTAGAAAAAGTTATTATTATTATTATACTTTATTGCACATATAACAGGAAATTACATGAGAAATAACATGTACAAAGCCGAGCTTATCTCTGTAAGAGATTTCTACCATCAAACCTTAAGGTATAGGAGAAGCAGTAAAAAACGGGTCTATTTATGTGCAAAAATTAAACTGCATAAGCTACAAAAGGCCTAAATAACAATCAAGTTGCAGAGAAAAATCTTCTTTACGTTAATCATTTCACATGACACTTCTTGAGCAAGAGGAAAAAAATTGACAGCGTATTGCCAGACGACGTTTGATTGAGCGATATTATGTCTTTAGGTTTTTATTTTTCATGAGTCATTTAGTGTTCTCGAACTTATCAAATGTGCTATTATTCTATAAATGAATTTATGACAGATAAGGTTAAGTAACGTGACATTTTATTTTTGACATTCCAGCTATTTTTAATTAATAATTTTTTTATTTTAATCTATTTTACTTAATTTTATTAATTCAATGCAACTGACATTTCAATTACTGTATTTGACTTGGACATTGTATTTTATTAACATTGTAGATTTAGCACCTGACAGTAGATTGGACATTTGTAATTCATTAATTTCATTATGGTATTTTGACATTTCAATTACATAAATAAACTGCAATTAAATATTTGCATGTTAGAACATATCTAACAGAATGTGAACTCATATTTAATATCATGCCATCCTAATGTACCACGTTCTAATCAAATAAAATTATTTTATTTTATTTTTTATCAAATGTGAATATGATATGGCAGCAACATGGCAGCGAGAAGTGAGAAGGAAAAAGTTACTTCAGGACGGTCTTTTGTCACTCCTTTAGCACTTTAATTCGTCTAGAAGCTTCTTCGTATCCTTCTTTTAAAAGCGAATGTGAAATATGTATAGTCAGTAATACCCAAGGGACAACGCTTTTGAGAGTTTTTGCATGTCATCCTCTAGGTTTAAGGTATATTTTTTTGTTGTCAAATTATTTTATGTTGAGTAGGACTTGGTGTATATTTTATTAACTTATTTGTAGTGTACTTGCATCGTTTATTACAAGCGCTGAGATGTTATCGAGCAAGCGAACACACCTACCTGAATCGGGAAGTGATTGAAGTTCGGGGCCTTATTTCATATCATCATAATCATCATCATCATTCAGCCACAAGAAGGCCACTGCTGGACATAGGCCCCCTCCATGGATATTAAAGTAAAACGTACCTGGTCCATAACAAAGTAATATTTTATGAGATATCGATTACACCTATTCTTGTAGCGAGGAAATTTTAAAAGTTAATTCTGTGGGGACCCGGCAGCCGGAAATCTTTTTGCCCTAAAGAATAAGTAAAAAAAAATCAACAGCCAATATAGCTGTTGATTTTTTTTTACTTATTCTTTAGGGCAAAAGTAAGTCAGGCATAAGCTAGTCTCTATATTTTATGAGGAAAAACACTAATGGTAAATCATTACTGTTTTTCTTAAAAAAACAAGCTCTATTTCACACGCCAGGATAATTTTTGAGTAATTCTTTTGAGTCAGAGCTTTACATCATAAGTTTCGTGACCAAACACTTTGTCTCTAACGAAATTCATAAAATATAAAAAGGGTTAAAGTTTTTTAAATTTTTTGTAATATTTCGTAAATTGATAAATTTAAAATTAGCTGCTAGTCGATTTTAGAATAGTTCCTCTTCAAACATTTTTGCTGATAGAAAATATGATAGAACTGTCCAAAATCGTATTTGATCCCCTTGGGGTACCAGTTAGCCAGTTATTAGATTTCAGTTTATTTTGCCAAAGATAGCCGTCTCTATTGTCTTTGTGTGCCTCGCGGCTAAAGGTAACGTTAGACGGATCACTCGACGAGATAACAGTAATTGGGAGCACTCTCCACGCGAGGTCAGAGTGCTGCACGGCTACCGTGAGGTGGTCGTAACGTTGATAATATGAAAAACGGTGTGTTTTAACGATGCCGTTTCATACAACATATCTTTTTTACGTATCCAATAATAATAACTTCCACACAACACAGTCTCTTGTCCTGGTCTCAAACTAGGATACTCTGGGCTATGGTAACCAAGCAAGAACATCACAAACATGGGAATACACCCAAACTGAGGCTATTTGCACAAATGAAGTACGGCTGCTACCAGAGAGAATCGAACACAGGACCTCCGTTTTGATAATTAAGAGTGTAATTGCTAGACCAACGTCTGCTGTCATAATACATAATTATTTGGTCGATGTATGTCCGCCTGGGACGTCCTTTACCGGCTTTTCCACCTACATTCACTCGATATATTTGTTTCATCGATCTTTCTTCCTTAATCCTCCTTAAAAGTAACACCAGACATACTTCTCAAAGACCTAATTTCTACTGCATTAATCCAACTTTCTAATACTGGTGATTCGAATTTTTACTTTCGACATTTAGCGCTGTGTATAAAAATAAATTAATTTGTACAAAGGCGATAGAGATTTGTATTTCTCAATTCAGAAACTGGCAGAAAATCACCACGCCTGCTCACCGCGGATTAGCGGTTTCGAGGTCTGGGCTATGTGATCACTAAGTATTTAGCGATTAGTACAACAGCTACAACAAATTCACATTTTTTCCGGTGTACAATAAAGATAAGACAAGATAAGAATATTCTATTCTTATCTGAAAACAAAGTCATTGGTACTTGCTTACGATCAGTTTAACTCGTAGCAACCTTTGGTCGGTAAGCCTTATTCGACCTATCTAGGACCACGTACGGAACGGAAATAACCAATAATACGGTTTTTCTACCGCTCAGCTCGCAGCAGGCCCTTCAATCTAAACTAATTAAAGGCCGTGCATAAAGGAAGCCTCGAGACGGCACTCAGATATCAATGACGCGGTCGCCGACTGCTTCTCTAGTGGCGATTAGTTGCATATCGAGCTCCACAGTACCTGTCCCACAGCTCGACAGCTCAATTTTTATTGAACTGCCTAGAGCAAACTCAATATTCTTCATTACGAAAAAAAACTTTCGTAAGCACTATATATACATTATTAGCTTCCGGATTCACTTAATTTTTTGTCAGAGGCGAGCAACCGACAACGCGAGCTCTGTCTCTACTCACTACGATTAAGCTCTGCAAATCAGAGCTAAACCTGGACTCTTTCGATAAAAACCGGCCAAGTGCGAGTCGGGCCCGCGCACCGAGCTTGGCCGTTTTTTATTATTTGTCGTTAGAATATATAATGAGTCCCACAATCACGCCAAGTTTGATGCCTGCATGTATTAACGTTTTGCGATAGAGCATAAACAAAAAACGGTGAACAAACGCGTTTGTAGTATATACATCCCCCTTAATTTTTATTATTTTTTAAATTTTATTAATTGTTAGGTAATCCGCCTTAATAACACACGTCATTCTCTGTGAAAATTTCAACAACGGTTCAAAGATAGAGAGAGCCCTTTAAAGTCGGATGGACGGACAGCCACACATACGGACAGTCACCGACAGACAACGGAGGTAGAGAGATAGGGTCCCGTTTGCCACCCTTCGGGTACGGAACCCTGAAAAATCACAGTAAATGACTCCGGAATTAAGCTAATACTTATTCTTTGTACGAACACGATACGTAGGTGCGATTCATCGATTTACGGGTTTGTTCAGATACACGACAGCTGTCCAAATATCGCCGAAAACAAATACCTATGTATGAAAACGTATGTCGCTCGATGTAACCGCACGCGTTGTACCTGTGAGTTAACTACAATGTGTACGTGGCCGTTGTGGTGTGGTTGTCCCGTGGTCCATATGATTTTGTCTCCTATTCACAAATTCATTCAGCCGATTGCGAATCTATGCAATTTCAAACTCGTTTCATTTTCTTTTCCACTGTTTTTTGTAGACTTTTTCTAGGAAACATAAACTATATGTAAGATTTGCAATAAATGTTGCACAAAGAGTTGAAGGTAAAATAGAACTAATAGACTGAGCTTCTCGCCCGTGGCGCCGCCTTTGCCATTGATTTCTCTATTTTTAAAAGACTTGAACGGTAATAAGTACTCGAACAAAAGTTTGCTTTCATTTGAATATTTGTTTTAAGTAGTTTTCGGTATAAAAAGTAGGACCAATGAGTAGGACCAAAGCAAAATGTGCGCAGAATCTTATAAGACAATTGTTTTAGGTTAAAATAAATCCGGTTATTACTTACCTTCATCTCTCAGACGGTGTAGTGTCTGAATTTTTTTTTAGAAACGTCAGATAAAATTGTCTAGAAAATTGGTGGAAAATGTGTATGGTGCGTCCCTACAAGGGGACCATTAATTAATTAGAGGGGCGGAGGTGGAGCTTTAAAAATCGATATGACGTTATCTAGGGGGCCAACAGCCATTGTTTCGTAGTATTTTACACGTAGGAATGTGCGTTTTACAGTGTAGCGTGATGGTAATTTGAAGGCAAAGCGGTCGGCGAAGCAATTTTAAGACTTTCTATTTTTATTTTTGGTGTAGAGTTTGATAAATATGTACTTATTTTATATTCCTTTGCAAATATCAAAATTTTACGTAAAAAAGGGATTCCAAGAAATTTTATATATCCTTATACAAGAGCATAGGTCGAAAAGGACCAAAATCGCCCTTACGTAATTAATGAATGACCTCTAAACCGCGGGTTCCTTCACGATTCCAGTTCGATACATTTAAATTTTAATTATTTTTAGAACTTCCGCACCCAAAATGTGCAACTGGGCCCTATTGCTGCACTTCCCTTAACTTTTTGAATACCGGCTCTGGCATCTATTGTACTTCCTATTTTAAATTCTACAACTTACATTGCAGTAAAGTTCTTTATCTTTTGAGTTATTATAAATAACCAGTTGAAATGTTTACAGAATACGGTGACACGGCACGGTGAGCCAGAGGTCGCGGGTTCAAGTCCCGGCATGGGTGGAATTTTTAGCCTCTAAATAGGTTTTTAAAATTGTCCTCAGCACGGGTTAGTGCAACAAAAAGAATATATAAGAATACATGGTGTTCTATAAATAAACCATCCTCATGAAAAGGGGTGTATTTAAACGTACTTTAAAATAGATATTTTCCAACTATAACTTATGATGATAATATGATAACGTGTAAAAAAAAAATAAGCTTACCTAATAAACAATCGCAATAAGGCAAATCTAATTTAAAAAAAAAAAACTTATGATAATAAATATTTTGCTCTATATTTTTAAGGATAGTAACTATAATTATTTAGTGATGTTTTAAATTGCTGCTCGTAACTTCTATCAACTTTCTTCTGATCTTCGGATATTCTGGTCACTGACATACCACTGAGCTGTACATGAGACTTGTGAAATTAATTTAGCGAAAGATTTTTGCAAAATACAGTAAATAAATAAATTAGCCATTGAAGATAAATTTTATAATGGAAACTATCTATTTTAAAGCTGTTCTTTAATTTATAGCGGGGGAAATTATTTTGTAGTCGGATGTTTTTTTTTATTACTGTGTAACAATTTTTTCACAGTGCTGTAACACCCCACCCCCTTAATTTAAAATAATAATTAAAACCCCGACAAGAAAAATAAAAGTTACTATGATGCAAAACACTCTAATGGCCAACTGTGATCGTCTAGTTTTATTTGGTAGAACCCTGCGTTGTGATCGTATACGTAACCCTAGCCCTTTTAAGGTATCTGAGATTGAAAGCAAATGTTCGAGCGCAAAAGTATATAATTAACAAATAAAGATCTAGTTAATTTTCTTTAAATTGAAATTAAAGGTCGAGTTAACTCGGTTTGATATCAAGGTTAAGTAGAGAGGTTGAGTTTATTCCGTCCTATATTGAAAAGGTTAAGTAAAGCCCTAACAAGAATGAAAATTAGAATTTTTAATGTTTAAGTGTTGAATAAGTTTGCTATTTAAAGTAGAATATGAAACAGGTTAAACCAGTATGGAACATTGTGTAAGAACAGATAAAAGAAGTAGTTCATTATAACAATATTATTGTTAATAATATTATTATAATTTTCAACAGATTTTCGTCTCTAATGTCCGCTAGTAATTTGATTGAAGCAAAGGCAAATAAAAATTATAAGCATGAAGCGCAGTTAGTGCAGAATGAAGTTTAAATTTAAAGTATTTATAATATAATAGATAAAGTGAAAGTTAACTAACACAAATCTAGTTAAAAGTACTTGACTCAGAGACGGGATCCGGACTAAAAGAAACTCAGTTCTCCAACCAAAGGCTGGGTCTTTCACACCGTATGCTCATCATTGTCCCACTGTACATAGTTTTATCTATAACTAGATTCATGGATATACATAACATTTCAATTGCGTTTGCCAAATGCAGACAATTCAGTGAAAACTGACCGTAGGAAGATTTATAAAAGGTGCTTTCAACGTATGACCAGTCATCAGGTCGTAGAATAGTATAGGGTTGTGATATCAAAGGCATGGTACATCGGAGAAAATTCAATCCGGAAAGCCTGGATATAATGGATGACTGGTCAAACGAAGTTTTAGCAACTAGCGAATAACGCTCATTGTGTAGAAGTGGTCAGCCTCACTAAAGATTGCAAGCATTAATAGCAGCAATAGCACAAATGTTTAAAAATAAGCAATTGTAGATTGTTTGATCCAATGAAAGGAAATTATTCCTTGAAACTCTGAGTAGGTAGATAACTTTCGTATGGTCCAGCCATTATACACAAAACTCAACGGGACAGTATCAAATACCTAGGAGATAACTCTACTAAAAGTATGTAACCCGGACGTGTATGTTGGAAAAAGTCTATTCAAGACGTCACAACAATGGACTGAACAGACGAAGTCTATCAGAGCTCCAAGCAACAAGTATCGCAAATACCATTAGATCAAACAAGGCAGAGCACAAAATATTATCGAAGTAAAGAGATAAGCAAGTTTAAATATTATTCAAATTAAAAGGTTTACGCCTTAAAATCTAACAACCACAACATTCCATAACGGTTTTTGTCATAATGTCAATAAAGACTATTTTATTTATCGGATCCTACGCCCTAAAGCATACTTATTTCCATTGCTCGATAGATTGTTAAACTCTCAATATAAAACGGCACTCAACCTCAACGCTATAAGGATAGATTCACGTAAGCGAGATGCGGCGCAAAATATTGAAGGTAGATGCGTAAAAAGATAATCAGTAATACGTAGGTTGTTAATCAAGGTTTTAAAAGATAATGTCGATGAAGATTAGGTTTTATTACATCTAGGTTTTATATTAATAATAATTTGATGTCATTTTCAGACCTTCCAAATCAAAGGTTCGATAGGCGAGAAATCAAAGTTCAGTAGATAATTTTAATGTACGTAAACAAGGCACGAACTTACAGCCTTACTTATTAGATCTTCGTTTACAAGTCAACGCCAACATGGTATCATAGTTTCTAACGTCCAACAGGACTCGAACCACTACGTTTTCATTAACAAGATGCCGTAGCAACCTAAGCAGCGGAAGAAATTAGAGCAAGTAGCTAAACGTTTCATTGATTTATGTTTGAAAAGTTCCGTAAACGAAAATAGTAAAGTATAGATAATTAGGAGTCACTTTTAATAGTTGGAGTAAAAGGCTAGAATAGTAAGGTAATAGATAGTTAAAAGACACTTTTAGTATTTTGAGAATAAAAGCTAGCTTACTGAATATATTTCATTTATATACAACAAATTTCACTGTTCATAATAAGAATGGAGCAATAAACATCTAACACATTTGGCACTTCTGATTAATTAAAATTTGGTTGTCTACTTTAGCTTTTATTTAATTAGTTTATAGAATTTTGTCAGAGCTTATTTATTTTAACGGAATTTAATGTTAGACCTTTGCACAGGACGTTACAAAATAATATTGCTGTCAATATTGGAAAATAAAGCTATTTGATTACTTATTTTTGGTACGGAAATAAATCGCTATTTATTGTCCTACTTAATGACCGTATTGCTAAGGTGGGGAATCGGGGAAATACTTACGCTCATCATACAACTGGATACCCTGAAAGAAAAGGGGGAGCCTGCCTAATTCTTCCCAACCCCGTAAGCTAATTTAACCACCCATCAATTGTTTCAGCAAAGCAAACCCCATTTACATTTAATCGTGTATATGTATGAGTGCCTATGGTGTCTCCCTAGTCACAGCAGGAAATCCTACTTCTATCCTCCCTAACTCCGGAAACCCAGACTGTTTCAAATCACTCGGTAACTTGACACAGTTAGCTTTCAGACTTTCTGGCCGGCCAGAGTGTGTAGCCTAGGATGTGTATGCGCGGGTGGTTTTATGGGTTCGGTAACCACCCGCAAGGTAAGAATATACGAAATATAATACATAAATATGTTATGGGTGCAAAGTGCCAGAGGGCTAGAATCGTCTGTCACTCAGGGTAAGCAGGGGGAAAATTGCTACACCACGAATGCTAACGGAAGAAGATCTAACACCGCATTCACAAGAAGCGTTTTAACCCAATCTCCATACAAGATAATTAATATCTAATTATCTCAATTCAAAATTAATATTATTATTTTATTTTTTTTACTAAATTAAATTGGGAACGCCTCCGGTGAAGGGATTCTTTAAACCTTTCGACCCAAGCAGACTCAGATTCAGCCGTAGCATAGTAAGCAGAGCTAGATTTTGGGTTCCTTAGTCCATTAATTTAAACTTCTTAAGGCTCCCAAGTGAATTCGCTCTAAATTCACACGTTTGTGTACTGAAACTCAATTACCACTAGCTAGTGGAATTAAGTTAAAGTAATAAGTAGAATTAAATTCGGACAAAACTCTGAAAGCTATGACGCAAGCATGATACGAATAACCTCGTGTGGCCTCACCGAGCCTTGGTTATTTGACAAAGGCTGGACACACGGACTATCCTTAGCATACCTTTGCCACCGAGAGTTCACTTTTGTACAAATTTATTTCCCATAAACGTAGTACTGTGGAGAAAAAGGATTAGTTCACATTTTATTTCGCGGAAGCTACCCTAATTACTAAGGCTGAAAACCCTAATTTACGCGGAAAACTTCTAGCTAAATGTACGAAAGATTCAGGAACCGAAAACCGTTTCTAACCTTAACACTTTTACTTTCAAATCAACTCCCTAGCTTCGAGAGCAACTCTAAACCTGAAACTTCACACCAGAGCTGATAGTCTGGGACGCGATGCCCACAGATGATGTTAGGTAACAAATCCAAAGCCACTCTCCTATTTTGGAATTTAAATGCAAACGAAACTCCCTAATGCTAATAAATTCGCTGAAAATGGCGAATTTCCCTACGAGCGTAACGGATGTATTTACTGTTCAATTCTCTAGTCTGGAATCCCCCCGCGCGTCTGGCCCTCGGCCTTTTTATACGATTTCACTCAGATTTAACCAGTCGACCTGACACGTGAAACAATAGTACGGGTTCATAAATAAGTATCATCCTTATTGGTTTTAGTCGGGTGGCGTGATCTTTTATTGGCGCCGCTCTGTCCGGGAAAAAAGTAACTTCTGCGCGAATACCCGCATCTACGAGCGGGTAGAAAAAGATTTTCGGTGCCGGCTCCGACCGCTTGTTATTCTTTGGATATAAGTTCAATTTATTTAACTAACTCGTTATTTCTTAAATATTCCCCACCTTTCAGTCTTAATTATACGTTGAGAGTATGCTACACAGGCAGGTCCGTTACAATCAACCCCCAAAATTTGTAGAAGAACCGACGAATACAAATTTTATACAAACAAGGACATGGTACCTGTGATAGCTCTCACAATGGCCCCTATCTTCTTCTAATATACCTGTTGCAATATTGTCCCACATGTCTGTCATGGTGTGTGTGTATTTAAACCAAATACTTCAGATATTTTTCAGTTACAAAGTTTAGATAACGCAGCCTGAATTAATTATCTCAGCATCCATGAATGGCCTGTCAGTCAAAACTCCGTAATCAACGACCCTGGTTGTGAGGCAGAGTTACCGAAAGTCAATCCGGTATAAATTACGTCCTTTGGCTGCCCCAACGTCAGGCACGGCTTTCGTGTGAGAGAGGACGCACCCTAAAACGTAATTTCCGTCTACGAAATTCCGATACTAACAATCAGCAAGCTTTCCAAGTCCACCGATCTAATAACCAAACAGTCATTATTTCTAACCTTTCCATTTCAAATATAATTATATTTGGAGAATGTGCAGTGTTTAATTCCCGTGTAGAGTGAAGGTTCCAAATACCAAATGATACTATTTAAACTAAATGATGCTTTGCATCTAGCAAAGGAACACGGTATTTGAACCCTTTTGAGGTGCGTGTATGTCGGCATGGGACCGTACTACGACAGGCTATCTACGTTTAACACTTCGCCAAACCTTAGGCCTCCCAATCATTCCCCACTTTCACATCTTCTTTTGCACGCCATACTTCAATCATCTCTCATTGACTCAAATCAATTATACCCTTCTGCATACTTAGTTTCATTACTATTTGTTCAATTTTACAACGAAGATCTAAAGATTTAGCGAACAGCGATAACCGTGGATTTATTTTATTTTGTTGTAACCTAGCCAGTTTAATTTATTTTATAGGCAATACTGAATATTATTTATAGGAAGTAGTCGGAAGTACTTATCTCAATAACCGTTTTGGAATGGATTGTGATAGGATTTAAAATTAAAGTAAAATACCCTTAATTAACTTATAGTTTAACATGCGGTTACCTCTCAAAACCAATACCTTATTACCTTTCAAAACCGTTTTAATTACCTGGTTTAAGAAGTACAGTCAACGACGAAAATTAAATAATCAACTTTAAATCCCGATTAGATTGATATGCTTCCGTATTTTATTAAAAATAAAATTTACATAAATTAAAATCAAAAGTTTGGCTTAATGAGAATGTTCAATTATCTACTTTTATCGTTTACTGTACGCGGATTGTTAAATAAAACGAATTGTTTATTTATTATTTTTTTTATTTTGTTTTTTTACTATAAGTACGCTAAGAATTAAAATCAAACAAAGGTTTATGTTTTTTTTTTTAGTTTATTATTTAATAAATTAGTCTATTATATTTATTACGAAGTTTACGAATTATCGTGAATAAAATATAGGAAATCCTTTTAAATCAACGAAACTTTAGCAAATTGAAGAAATCCGAACTCTAAATGAATCATTATAGTGAATGAATTTATTTACGCAACCGCTATACAAAGACTACCTAATTACGCAATGCTAGATTCTTAATAATACTGTAATAGCAACCCCCCATCGAGAAAACTTTTTAATTTTTATATTAAGTTTTATTGCAACCCCCCAAATGAAAAGCTAGTTTCCGCGAAATGGAATATTATACCGAATGTAAAAATTTATATCAATCCCCAGCATGAAAATATTTTGAAAATTAATTATAATTATCAACAAATTAAAATAATAATGATCTCTCTCAATAACAAATGTAAATTAATATGCAGAACAAGTTTTATTAAAGTATTAAACCGAAAATATTCCTTAAGTAGATTTAAAATCGTGGAAATATTTTTAACAACCCCCCCTAAAGAAGAACTTTGGTTAATTAATGTAATTTTTTTTTATTTAAATTAGTTTTTACATTTTTTTTTTTTACTTCCCGTTGAAATGAAATATTCTCGATTACTAATAATAACAAGTTAATTGAATGTTAACTCAATTTTCATTCAATTCCTATGATCCGTGGGTAGTGCTACCTCTCGACCAACTGCATCCTACTGAGTACTGTGTTCAAGCAACAACGTCCACTAGCAGTCTATGAATGGGTGACCACCAGTAGTATACGATACAACCTTATTTCCCCGTTTTCATCTCGTCAATATTAAATCCTCTCAACTTAGTTTGGAGCGTATTGTGTTTTAAATCGCTTAGTTAAATTATTTTCTGTAAACTACATAGCTCATTGTTATTATTCCCAATGTTGATTCAAAATTAAATTGCATATTAAATATATTTTTTTAGATTATGTAAATTTGAAATGATAATTTAACTCATACTAATTTTAACAGTACTACATAACTTTTTTTTTTTTCAGCTCATATTATAAAATATAGACGATATAAAAGCCGTATAAAAGCGCCATCTAGTGCATGTACCAAGACCCTTTACAACCCTACAATCGTCAATATGTCTGATGTATTGACCTGATTGCTACGCGAAGGAAATGCAGGTTTAGTCGTACCTACATAACTTTCCGATAGTTAAATTGTTATCTTCATACGGTTCATATCCAAACTTATTTTTATTTAATTTTAAATTGACTCCAAAAATGAGGAATTTATTAATTCGACCTACGTTTATTTTACCATTATGTTACGCGATTACTTAATGTAATAAAATTATGAATTGAATTTAATGGTTCTATTCCCGTTTGTCAGACAATACTTCAAAAGCGATACTATTAAAACTTAACGAAGTATATTTAACGCTTTTTGAAAAATCTTGTAAATAAAGTAGGTAACATAGGTACTCAGAATGATAGGTATCCTTTTAGGTAAAGTTTGAGTCGCTCGGCAACCCCCCGAGTATAAAACCTTTAGGTAGATACTATATTGAACTATTTGATTTAAATTGGCTACCTAAATCCGATATAACCTTAGTTCAAAGCTTAGGCAATAGAAATAGAACGAGATTGACAAAGTCATGACATTAAGGGCAACCCCCCACACATAATACTTTTGTTAAAATTTACTTAATATTTACCTGTTAATTTATTTAGATAAAATGATTGATAACTTTTAAAACTAATCTCATCCTATTAGATATTTTGTTTAACGCGGAACTAAATTTAGACTGATTTGAAAACTTGTCTCAAGTGGAATTTACAATTATTGTACATACCAAGTAAGGACCGAATAAATAAATTTTGAATTGTTTTATGTATTACTTGTTTTCGCTCTTTTTACTACGTTTTCCTACGTACTACATATTTATAAAAGTTTTAGTTTAAATCAATCTAATTTTGTTTAACAATTTGAACTCGTACATTCGCTGCCAATCCCAATGTTTCTACCTTTTCCATTTCACGAACAACAAATTGTGGCATAAAGCCAACAATTATTAAATGAAATAAGAATATTCTGCATCATAAACATAAACAAACTACTCAAACTCGTAATAAAATATCATGGTCGCGGCAACACCAAATTGTAACACCCCACCCCCTTAATTTAAAATAATAATTAAAACCCCGACAAGAAAAATAAAAGTTACTATGATGCAAAACACTCTAATGGCCAACTGTGATCGTCTAGTTTTATTTGGTAGAACCCTGCGTTGTGATCGTATACGTAACCCTAGCCCTTTTAAGGTATCTGAGATTGAAAGCAAATGTTCGAGCGCAAAAGTATATAATTAACAAATAAAGATCTAGTTAATTTTCTTTAAATTGAAATTAAAGGTCGAGTTAACTCGGTTTGATATCAAGGTTAAGTAGAGAGGTTGAGTTTATTCCGTCCTATATTGAAAAGGTTAAGTAAAGCCCTAACAAGAATGAAAATTAGAATTTTTAATGTTTAAGTGTTGAATAAGTTTGCTATTTAAAGTAGAATATGAAACAGGTTAAACCAGTATGGAACATTGTGTAAGAACAGATAAAAGAAGTAGTTCATTATAACAATATTATTGTTAATAATATTATTATAATTTTCAACAGATTTTCGTCTCTAATGTCCGCTAGTAATTTGATTGAAGCAAAGGCAAATAAAAATTATAAGCATGAAGCGCAGTTAGTGCAGAATGAAGTTTAAATTTAAAGTATTTATAATATAATAGATAAAGTGAAAGTTAACTAACACAAATCTAGTTAAAAGTACTTGACTCAGAGACGGGATCCGGACTAAAAGAAACTCAGTTCTCCAACCAAAGGCTGGGTCTTTCACACCGTATGCTCATCATTGTCCCACTGTACATAGTTTTATCTATAACTAGATTCATGGATATACATAACATTTCAATTGCGTTTGCCAAATGCAGACAATTCAGTGAAAACTGACCGTAGGAAGATTTATAAAAGGTGCTTTCAACGTATGACCAGTCATCAGGTCGTAGAATAGTATAGGGTTGTGATATCAAAGGCATGGTACATCGGAGAAAATTCAATCCGGAAAGCCTGGATATAATGGATGACTGGTCAAACGAAGTTTTAGCAACTAGCGAATAACGCTCATTGTGTAGAAGTGGTCAGCCTCACTAAAGATTGCAAGCATTAATAGCAGCAATAGCACAAATGTTTAAAAATAAGCAATTGTAGATTGTTTGATCCAATGAAAGGAAATTATTCCTTGAAACTCTGAGTAGGTAGATAACTTTCGTATGGTCCAGCCATTATACACAAAACTCAACGGGACAGTATCAAATACCTAGGAGATAACTCTACTAAAAGTATGTAACCCGGACGTGTATGTTGGAAAAAGTCTATTCAAGACGTCACAACAATGGACTGAACAGACGAAGTCTATCAGAGCTCCAAGCAACAAGTATCGCAAATACCATTAGATCAAACAAGGCAGAGCACAAAATATTATCGAAGTAAAGAGATAAGCAAGTTTAAATATTATTCAAATTAAAAGGTTTACGCCTTAAAATCTAACAACCACAACATTCCATAACGGTTTTTGTCATAATGTCAATAAAGACTATTTTATTTATCGGATCCTACGCCCTAAAGCATACTTATTTCCATTGCTCGATAGATTGTTAAACTCTCAATATAAAACGGCACTCAACCTCAACGCTATAAGGATAGATTCACGTAAGCGAGATGCGGCGCAAAATATTGAAGGTAGATGCGTAAAAAGATAATCAGTAATACGTAGGTTGTTAATCAAGGTTTTAAAAGATAATGTCGATGAAGATTAGGTTTTATTACATCTAGGTTTTATATTAATAATAATTTGATGTCATTTTCAGACCTTCCAAATCAAAGGTTCGATAGGCGAGAAATCAAAGTTCAGTAGATAATTTTAATGTACGTAAACAAGGCACGAACTTACAGCCTTACTTATTAGATCTTCGTTTACAAGTCAACGCCAACATGGTATCATAGTTTCTAACGTCCAACAGGACTCGAACCACTACGTTTTCATTAACAAGATGCCGTAGCAACCTAAGCAGCGGAAGAAATTAGAGCAAGTAGCTAAACGTTTCATTGATTTATGTTTGAAAAGTTCCGTAAACGAAAATAGTAAAGTATAGATAATTAGGAGTCACTTTTAATAGTTGGAGTAAAAGGCTAGAATAGTAAGGTAATAGATAGTTAAAAGACACTTTTAGTATTTTGAGAATAAAAGCTAGCTTACTGAATATATTTCATTTATATACAACAAATTTCACTGTTCATAATAAGAATGGAGCAATAAACATCTAACACATTTGGCACTTCTGATTAATTAAAATTTGGTTGTCTACTTTAGCTTTTATTTAATTAGTTTATAGAATTTTGTCAGAGCTTATTTATTTTAACGGAATTTAATGTTAGACCTTTGCACAGGACGTTACAAAATAATATTGCTGTCAATATTGGAAAATAAAGCTATTTGATTACTTATTTTTGGTACGGAAATAAATCGCTATTTATTGTCCTACTTAATGACCGTATTGCTAAGGTGGGGAATCGGGGAAATACTTACGCTCATCATACAACTGGATACCCTGAAAGAAAAGGGGGAGCCTGCCTAATTCTTCCCAACCCCGTAAGCTAATTTAACCACCCATCAATTGTTTCAGCAAAGCAAACCCCATTTACATTTAATCGTGTATATGTATGAGTGCCTATGGTGTCTCCCTAGTCACAGCTATTTCCTACTTCTATCCTCCCTAACTCCGGAAACCCAGACTGTTTCAAATCACTCGGTAACTTGACACAGTTAGCTTTCAGACTTTCTGGCCGGCCAGAGTGTGTAGCCTAGGATGTGTATGCGCGGGTGGTTTTATGGGTTCGGTAACCACCCGCAAGGTAAGAATATACGAAATATAATACATAAATATGTTATGGGTGCAAAGTGCCAGAGGGCTAGAATCGTCTGTCACTCAGGGTAAGCAGGGGGAAAATTGCTACACCACGAATGCTAACGGAAGAAGATCTAACACCGCATTCACAAGAAGCGTTTTAACCCAATCTCCATACAAGATAATTAATATCTAATTATCTCAATTCAAAATTAATATTATTATTTTATTTTTTTTACTAAATTAAATTGGGAACGCCTCCGGTGAAGGGATTCTTTAAACCTTTCGACCCAAGCAGACTCAGATTCAGCCGTAGCATAGTAAGCAGAGCTAGATTTTGGGTTCCTTAGTCCATTAATTTAAACTTCTTAAGGCTCCCAAGTGAATTCGCTCTAAATTCACACGTTTGTGTACTGAAACTCAATTACCACTAGCTAGTGGAATTAAGTTAAAGTAATAAGTAGAATTAAATTCGGACAAAACTCTGAAAGCTATGACGCAAGCATGATACGAATAACCTCGTGTGGCCTCACCGAGCCTTGGTTATTTGACAAAGGCTGGACACACGGACTATCCTTAGCATACCTTTGCCACCGAGAGTTCACTTTTGTACAAATTTATTTCCCATAAACGTAGTACTGTGGAGAAAAAGGATTAGTTCACATTTTATTTCGCGGAAGCTACCCTAATTACTAAGGCTGAAAACCCTAATTTACGCGGAAAACTTCTAGCTAAATGTACGAAAGATTCAGGAACCGAAAACCGTTTCTAACCTTAACACTTTTACTTTCAAATCAACTCCCTAGCTTCGAGAGCAACTCTAAACCTGAAACTTCACACCAGAGCTGATAGTCTGGGACGCGATGCCCACAGATGATGTTAGGTAACAAATCCAAAGCCACTCTCCTATTTTGGAATTTAAATGCAAACGAAACTCCCTAATGCTAATAAATTCGCTGAAAATGGCGAATTTCCCTACGAGCGTAACGGATGTATTTACTGTTCAATTCTCTAGTCTGGAATCCCCCCGCGCGTCTGGCCCTCGGCCTTTTTATACGATTTCACTCAGATTTAACCAGTCGACCTGACACGTGAAACAATAGTACGGGTTCATAAATAAGTATCATCCTTATTGGTTTTAGTCGGGTGGCGTGATCTTTTATTGGCGCCGCTCTGTCCGGGAAAAAAGTAACTTCTGCGCGAATACCCGCATCTACGAGCGGGTAGAAAAAGATTTTCGGTGCCGGCTCCGACCGCTTGTTATTCTTTGGATATAAGTTCAATTTATTTAACTAACTCGTTATTTCTTAAATATTCCCCACCTTTCAGTCTTAATTATACGTTGAGAGTATGCTACACAGGCAGGTCCGTTACAGTGCGATGTAGCATTATTTTTATAAAAGCCATTATTCTTAAAGTTATGTTCATTATTTTTAGAGAGGCTTTTTAATGTGTCCCTAAAAACCTCATCAAATTGGGACGCAAGTGCGCCCTAAATCACCGCGGACAAGGAAGTTGCTCATATCTATTCTTAAACTCAATACTTTCGTTGCAAACTTTATCATGGTCAGTTATTATACGTGCGATTAAGTTATGATTATTGAGGTTAAGTTCACCGTGGGTAGGCCGCTGCATGAATGTACTACAAAATTATCTAACAGAGAGGAATGGCGAGACATCGTGAGGTAGGCAACATCAGCGCACAACAAAACGTCTTTATGAGAATCACGACCACGACCGCTCTGTCAAAAGCGTACCGACCAAGAAGAAGATGATTGAGTCTAAAGGTGGTGACAGACCTGCCTCTATATTACGCGTAACAAATCCCGAGCGATTTCAATCGTCTAGCTGTCAATTTAGTATGGAATTTGACAGTTCATAAGCAGCCTATATACGTCCCATTGTAGGGCACAAGCCTTCTCTTAGGGACAGAGTATGGGCTTAATCACCACGCATGCCCACCGCGGACTGGCGATTTCAAGCACTGGGGTATGTGAATAGCTCAGACACTCAGGTTTCCTGACGATGTTTTCCTTCACCATTAGCGAGTGGTATTGGTACCACGTATTGGTATTGTCTATCGCTTTCCGAGTCCAATGTTCCACCCACTAGGCTACCACCGCTCTTTTGGGCGGTGATTTGACATTTAAACGATTGGAATCGCTCAGGATTTGGTGCCCATAATTAGTCCCCTCAGCATTCACCTGTGTTCTCCTGGAGCCAAGCATAGCGCCAAACATCGCCACGAACACTTTCTTAACCATTTTAGCGAATGCTCTAGTAAATGCTCGTCATACTCATAATGTATTAAAACGCGAGAAGGCGGAACATTGAAAAAAATGCTTGGCTCGGCAAAAAGATCAAAGAAAATGTATTGTGGTTTCGCTAGAACGTTAGCTAGAATGATCGCTAAAACGCTCCCATTTATATTGTGAGCATTCGCCAGAATGCTTATAACAAGTGAATACTCAAGTCTATCAGCAGCTTAAGGTAGTGTCATACTACAAAACTTTACAAATTACACTCACCTGGTTTGGCCCAGTCAGGTTGAGACCACAGGAGTTGCATCGGAGACATTCCTCGTGATAGTGGTTGTTGTCATAGAGCGGCGATGGCTCTGTAATACGAGAAATAAGTTAATGGAGATACTCGTATCATGATCTGATTCTACATTAGCCGAATACGGCTACGATAATATAGTTGACGACGACGATTCAGATTTTCCTGCCCCTGCTGTTTCAGGTCTGATAGTACCTTAGAGTATACAATCACTACGCATCTAGACATGACGCGACACCGACACACAATAAAAAATTTAATGCGCTAGCATTAAAATTATTATCGTGTTCTCGGTGTCGTATGGGCCAACGTGAAATACCACCATTCTCTGCCCAAATGCTTCGCTACTCGTAAGTAATTTTGGATACCTACTTGGAACATTAATAACGTAACAGCGACGATGTTGAGATCTTTTTAATGAAATATAAGATTGTTGAATGGTACTTGACGGAAGTAGCTCATGCATAGGTATATTACGACGACGCGACTCGCAAGTTTTAGCGACAAAAGTCGCGACTTGGTAGTAAATTAGTTGTCAAATTCTAACAGCTTGATTTTGGGAATTGATTTCTTTCATAAGTGGCCATAAGTTAGACAGAGAAAAACCCACTTAGGTATTCGCGCTGAGGTATGTGGACACACATTAGATACTCAGGTTTCCTCACGATGTTTTCCTTCACAATTAGCGAGTGGTATTGCTACGATAACTTCACAAATGTACATAACTTAGGAAACAAAGTCATTGGTATGCGCCAGGATTCGAACCCACGACCTCCCGATTGAGAAGCCGCATCGCTGCCACCGCTCTAGTTGCTGTTTTATTAAGAGCTAACTGTCCCGTATACTCGGGAAATCTATACAGAAGCGACTAGATGAAAAGATTTCCTTAACCATAATTGTTTTCAACATGTTAACGTGATTTTCTAGAAAAAAAGCAATATATTTATCAATAAAATACATTTTCGTCAAAGTTTGCCTGCAAATTGCCATATTCCAAACACAGAACTCGATATAGCATTTCATATTCGATACATACAATAAATAAGTACGTAATTAATTGCTGGGAACTTTGACCTGACGTTTTGGCAGTTTCGGCAACATTTCGACGGAATGAAAACGATCGTCATAATTATTTGCTATTTCATAAAGCGTATTTTCGAGAGTATTGATTTTTAGGGTTCCGTACCCAAAGGGTAAGGGTATTACTAAGACTCCGCTGTCCGTCCGTCCGTCCATCTGTTACCAGGCTGTATCTCATGAACCGTGATAGTTTGACAGTTGAAATCAACTAAAAACTGAATAAAATTAATATTTAAGGGCTCCCATACAACAAACGTGATTTTTTTGCCGTATTCGTTGAGCAAAACAAAAACTGACAGTTCAATATCGAGATAGTTTCGTCAGTATCCAAACATATTCAAAATAATATTTTTTGTGTTTAAGTGCACAAAAATGAAACATGAAACTTAATGCGGTCAATTATTATTGTGATAAAAAAATGAGCATCTCAGAGAATTTCTTTTGCCGACATACTGGTTTGAATACTGACGATTAAGAAACGGTTTTCCAGTTTTGCGTTGCTTAGTAACAAGTTATACCTGTACCAGCTGTGCCTATAGGAAACAATATTGAGTATCATTGCGTAGAAGCCCGACCCACCTTGGTCTCACTCCGTATAAAATCGTTAACGAAGTTTTATTTTACTGTTACAGTCGGAAGTATAATCTACGAAGCGGAACTCAAACAAATCCGGGAAAAGGAATCTTAAACGGCGCCTTACTCTCAACTATGTTAACAACTGCTGAGCTCTGGAACAATTCCGCTTGGCTTCTCGCCAGGTAGCATTACTCTCGAAAACAACTTTGGCCTTATTAGCAATTTCGCCATTTTGAGGTTAACGTAATTCTAAAGGATAAACGGAACTCTCGTAGGTTTACTTTTGTTGGTCTGTCTGTCTGTCCATCCGCCCGAGGTTCCGGTGGTTCAAAGGGTGTTAAGAATGTCCGACAGAGATCCGGCTCAAACCAAATTGGACCAGTAAATTAATTGTCAAATTCTGTCATTTTAGCGCCACAAAACGCGAGCCTCGTGCCATGCTGGTAGTTCGTAAATGTAATTTTTTACAATTTTTCAAATGGTGTATTCGCATGAAGTGCTGTCGTGCCTATAAGTGGCAAATCCTGGCTGCACCGCAATCAAATTTTGTAATCTAGAGTATTATCTAGGATAGCCGTGTGCTGTTCTGAATATATAGATAAATTAGTGGCGGTAGCACGATCGGTCAGCAAGTATTTGCTTCACATTCAGGAGGTCGTGGGTTGTGATTAAGCCCATACTGTCTCTCTGAGAGAAGGAGAATGTGCCCTACAGTGGATCGTATATAGGCTACATAAAAAATACTACGAAAACTCAACTTACGGCGTCGTCGGATTTCTGATTAAGAGCAAACTTTCTTGAAATCGACGTGGTTTCAATAAGACCGTTAGTTGTTAATTTGTAACAATGAATTGTTCGAATTGTAAGCGGCAGAGTCCTAGTCCCACTCAACTTGTCCAGTTTTGTTTCGGTAATATGGGTGACTGGGAATCCCACTGCGCGTGGTAAAGTCTCCCCCTCTTTCAATCAATCCGTACTCGTCCACTGCTGGACATAGGCCTCCCACAAGGCACGACATTTCTTCTGTCTTCGGCCATCCTCATAAAGCCACTGCCAGCAATCTGCCTTAGAGTGTCGGTCCAGCGAGCAGGCGGGCGTCCTATCGTACACCGGGTTCCGGCAGAATATCAGCGCCGAAGCGTACAGAAAACGGCCCGGCCAAAAGAGTCAAGCTGTGGCATGACTCGGTTCCTCGTTCCGATGGTTTTGTGGAGGTCAGAGAGGTGCTGCCAATGGGACACAAGTTACCATGGGCAACGTAGAAGTCACTAAACAAACTTCGCACTCAAGTCGGCAAATGTAAAAATAACTTATGCAGGTGGGGCTACATTGGCAAGGAGCGGAACCGCTGCTGTTACGGAATCTCCCCTCTGACTATGGAGCACTTCTCTGTGTGTCCCTTGTGCCCGTGTACATACACTCGAGAGGACTTGCTGCGCGTGGCCGAGTTCCGGGCTAATACAATCTAGTTGGTTTTGTCACTGACACGATAAGAAAAAGAAGTGTTGAAGTTATTGCTGAGTCGGAGCCCATTTACATTTGTCACACCTACATTAGTCACTCTTAGTCCAGTACATTGTCCAGGTACATTGTACCATACCGGCGTGGCGTGGCGTACAATAGGAGAGGCCTATGTCCAGCAGTGGAAAAGCGTGGGCTGATGATGATGAGTACTGTACCGTGTATGGCAAATTTTCTGTGTGTTTTTGCTTTTCGTGTGCATACTGTTTTGTTTTATGGTTTCGTTGTGACTTGTAATTAGATTTGTATTGCTTTGCTTTCTATGCGTGTGTGTATTTCATGTGAATAAGTGCATAATTTCCATATCGATCACGAGTAAGCACCTCAGAGCTGTAAACTTTCGCCCGGTCGACTGCCAGCACTTGGCAGTTTTAAACTTAAAAGTTTATAGCTTTTTAGTTTTTCTAAGCACGTCAGAAGTGCTTACAATTCTATACTTCTACAATTTATAAATCTATCCTTGATTTTTTTTGTCTTTATCTGCCGGCCCGCTTTTATTTTATATAAGCCAACTCTGGATGTGCCATCCATAAAGAAAAGCAATGTTGTTTATACACAAAAAAATGATGGCCTCATGCTAAAGAAAGATTGAGACTAAAGAAGTTAAAAGCTTATCTCTTCTAATTACAAAAGTCGTAAAGTAAGTAAATAAAAACGAAAGACTGTTACATGATTTATATTCGGAAATACAGTCACTTTCTCATAAAAGTTTCACGACTTAAATCTATGCTACGTAAGTGTCTATTGGCTAATGTCCCTCGAGCGTTTCATTGTAACATAGTTACGAAGGAAACTATAATGTACCTACAGAGGTACCATTTTCAGTCTCGCACATTTTTAAGATATTTTATATCAGTTCTTACATAGCTTTCCACTGTTTAATTTCTCTTTAACAGTATAAAGTTTATTTAGTTAATTGCTTCTTTGGGATGTGACAAAACGATGGTGGACCTTTTGTATTATTCGTTCCTTCCACTGTGAAAGCATCGGAGTGAGTAATAAATTTATTTTCGAATTTATAGTATCTTTTATCGTTTGATAAATCGTTCTTAGTAGGATATAAAGAAAGTTTGTTAAAGTTGTTAATGTCTATATTGATTTACTCCTTCGGCTATGAGACCATAATTGCTGGCTTTAGTACTTTGTTTGCATTTAAACATTAATTGTTTTTTAACTTGTTTGACATTACCTATTTTCAAAGGTTGTTTCTAAAATTTAAATAAACATTGTAAAAATATAAACGCATTAGATAATAGCAATACCTACATAAGCTCACATACAGGCGTATCCCGGAGGTGTAGGCAGTGACCAGGGTTTGCCATTTGCCACGATCCTGACAAACGAAATACTACAAAGAAATTAACCCAAATAAAATTTGGGGCCTCAAAAGACTTAACAGGTTGCATAGTTTCTAAATGTGTTAATTAGAAGAATACCCTCTTTATGAATATTTTTATTGATTCCAAATATATGAACGACGTGCCGTGTGAAAGTGGCGTGCATTGGGAGAGGCCTATGTCCAGCAGTGGACTTGTACGGGCTGATTGATTGAAAAATGCTCATACTTTATAAGGTTAAAAATAATAATAATAAATTGTTTATTGAACGTAATGGTTACATAGTAATACATTTACATTAAATAAATTCTAAAAGAGAAAACGTAACATAAAATGTAATTGGGTATATGTCTGCTGCTAGGCTCACATGTAGCCTGTGTTTATGGCGAGCAGGCCCGTGACTGTATGTGTGTGTGTGTGTGTGTGTGTGTGTGTCTGTGTGCGTGTGCGTGTGCGTGTGCGGGTGCGTGTGCGTGTGCGTGTGCGTGCGCGTGTGCGTGTGCGTGCGTGCGTGTGTGTGTGTGTGAGTGTGTGTGTGTGTGTGTGTGTGTGTGTGTGTGTGTGTGTGTGTGTGTGTGTGTGTGTGTGAGTCTCGGAAATGGTGTTGTGCAAATTTAGTCTTTATGGCGTTTTGAGATTTCAAATAGCGGTGTGTTGTTATGTTGAAGCATTAATGTGTTAGAAGTAGCTACCTGAGAGATAAGACGTCACAGAGTGAGTAGAGTGTAGAAGTAGGGAACAATATAGGTCGATTTGTGGTCGATTTGTGGTGAGGTCGATTACACCGCGTTGAGCGATCTATAAAGGTTTCAGGTGAGTTTTGGCTGCTCCTCCCCAACATGGAATGCAGTAGATGAGGATTGATTGGGAGAGTGCCAAATAAACGGTTTTGATAATATCAGGAGGTGCGGTACTTCTGATGGATTTGAAAACATGCATTAATTTACGTAGTCTACAGGTAAGAAGGTCAATATGTGGTTTGAAGTTGAGGTATTTATCCACGGTAATCCCTAGATATTTTATGGAGTCAGTTTGAGTGATAAGGTGACATTGACAATGAGCTTGGAGAATAAGGGTTTTTTTAGTTTGATTACCTGAAGTGGCCGAAAAAGGGATGAATTTAGTTGGATGAAGTATTTAAAGTTACGAAGTTTGTGGAAAGCCAATTAAAAACTGTGTTGAAACCAGATTGGGTTATATATTGCAGGTTAGTCCAAGTATCAGCATTGAAGAATAGGACCGTGTCGTCTGCGTAGGTTGTGATGGATCCGTTTAGAAGCGAAATGTTGCACATATCGTTAATAAATATAAGGAAAAGTTTGGGCCCCAAAATACTGATCTAGGGTATGACATACAAAATAGTTATAATCATCACTTAGGTGAGATCCAATTTTACCGATCTGGGGTCGATCTACAAGGTAGAACTCTAATAAGGCGTGTTGGGGACCTCTGATTCCTATTGCAAGTAGCTTTGATAGGAGAGTGAAGACGGGTACAGTATCAAAAGCTTTTGCTAGATCGAAGAACACTGCAAGAGTATTTTTATTACTATTGATATTGTGAGCAATGGAATTTGTGAGTCTCAAAACGGTGTCAGTGGTGGAGATCTGTTTGCGGAAGCCAAATTGTTGGGGGGAAATAAACTATATTTTTCAAAAAAGATGCAGTCTATTAATTATTAAACGCTGTAATATCTTAGATAGAGATGTAAACATGGCAATTGGACAATAATTTACAGGGCAGGACCTGTCTCCACAATTAAAAATTGGATGAATAGTAGCTTTCTTAAAACCAGAAGGGAAGTGTCCATTTTCAAAACATAAGTTAAATATGGGCGTTAGTATGGGGGGCTAAACGCTTAGAAAATCTTTTTAGTAGTGTAGGAAAAATGCCGTCCCAACCAGTTGCAGCGTTTGAGGGAATAAACAGTGGTTATAATTTCATCAACGTCAGTATTTAACAAGACAAAAGAGACGGTCAAACGAGGAAGAGGGTTGGTTACATATACCGTCAGCCAGGCTTTTTCCAATATTAACAAAGAAATTATTCACGTTGTTACACGATTGCTTGGGAGTGACTGAGGGTTGAAGAAGCTGACTAAGTATAGATTTTGTTTTGGCACAGTTTGAGATTCTTTTTATTGTGTCCCAGAGGAGTTTACTATTTGTACCAGCTTTTTGGAATTCGAAAATGTCGAACTGCCTTTTTAGTTTTTTTACAAGTAAAGTACAAACATTTCTGAAACGGAGGTAAGTTAATTTGAGAGTATTGTTACTGGGTTTCGCTTTAGACTGTAATTGGAGAAGATGTCGATTTTGCATGCATCGTTTTAAATTTATTTGTTTTTTAGGAATTTATTTGTTAATAGTATTTTTCTCAATTATTACCGAGAGATTATGTATTAAAGATTACTGTAGAAGTCTGAGTTAATTTTAACTTCAATAACTAATAACCAATATTATTTTTTTGAGTTTATACAAAATAATTGATTTGTAAATTGAATTTAAATTTCAATAAGTAATAATCAATATTTTTGAGTTTATATCAAATTATTGTTTTGTAGATTTAAATTTAAAAATATTCCAAAATATTTTTGGAACGTAACTTAATAATTTTTTGCCGAGGGTAGTAAACTAACAGTTAATGCTTTCAAAAAGATATCTGTTACCTCAGTCTATCGAGACCACGGCACTTGCAAAAGTACCGAAACGTCGGAAAATTGTAAAATGAAAAAATAAACGAGTTAATATCCGTGCAAATTCAGTTTTTATTATGTCTAGTGCTCGTGTTAACATTAGAAAATACTTTGCTATAAGTAGTTTTTAGTAAAAAAAAGTTGTTTCCAAAATTATCAATTTAAGAATCAAATTTTCTCAATCAAAAACAGGGTACAGGATGAGAAAAATATTTCTTGAATGTCTGTGATTTTATTATCTATCAAACCCTCAAATCACCTTCATAAAATACATACAAATTTTATTATAATTACTAAAAAAAAAATTAAGATTGTGCGAGCAAGACAGCATTCTCCAGTATTTTCAAAAACCAGTACACGCCTCACCACTGATTACCGGGGCGTAACGAAAATGTAAGAGCTGCCATAGAATTACCATAAAAATCTCTATAAACTTGTAGCTATAGTACCTATTCTATGTGAAAAGCCTATAATCCGCTAGCACTACACTCAAGATCTAGAGAGAACTGATCTTAGTTAACGAGGTAGTTACATTTGATGGTCCATTAAATCATATTCATCAGGTAACGCTCGTCCTGTAATGAAGTATGTTCTTGGAGTTAGCTTTAGAGGCGATCCGGAGCAAACTAGCTATATTGTCCGAGATTTATGAATTTTCTATGAAGTGAAAGTCATAAAATATGTCAGTAATGGTGATAGCTAGTTTTGAAAACCTACAGCCTAGAACGCAGGACTTTAATTGATTTCCGATAAGTCGACCGTTTTGGCAAAATTCCGTTCTTCGCCCTATCACCATTGAGTTTCTCGATGTTATCTTTTTTGCGTGATTATTTCACTGGTAGCGCTAGTTAGCTTTTTAAAATAGAAGAAAGTGATTCAACAGATATATTGTTGAATCACCAAATCGATTCAGAATTTGAAATGCGATCTGAGCTGGCCGAACAATAGTGACCTAGTCTAACTCGGTGTATTCCATCGCGTGCAGGAACAACTGATTTGGCCCACACTAAACTAATTTATCGTAAGATTGGGTTGGCCCATAACATACCTGTATTATAATATTGGGGTACTAGACATAAAGAGCCTGTTATAATTATGCTCAATGCTTACACGGACACTATTTAAAAGTAAGTTTCTTTTTTGAATTTCTTATGTAATTATTTTGAATATTTTTAATACAATTATAAGTTGAATTGAATGATGATAATTGTAATTGAATACACAATGTAAAATTAATTAAAATTAGTTGTTTCCAAAATGATAATTTTTTATATCAAATTTTCTTCTCAATCAAAAACCAGATATAGATTAGCAAAAATATGTCTTACATGTCCGCATGTTTAGGGTTCCGTAGTCCAACACAAGAAACCCTTATAGTTTTGCCATGTCCGTCTGTCTGTCTGTCTGTCTGTCTGTCCGTCCGTGGCCTAGTGCAAAGACCGGTGGAAGTAGAAAGCTGTAATTTAGTATGTGTATTTATCACGCCAACAAAGGTAAAGAATAAAATGTTGGAATTTTTTTTTTACTGTACGTGTACGTCCCAAACATGAAAATGGTGATGATTTTTTTTCTCGTCTACCGCATCATGTGGGTACGTCGTTGGATTGGTCGTTGAAAAATATTGTGGGTGTAGAAAGACCATTTTTTGATTTAGGGTTCCGTTTGCGAAATATTAAGCGTTAAAGCGCAAATTTTTGCCCCTCCCCCTCCTCTCTCTTGGCTAAACGGTTGATTGTAGAAAAGTAAAAAAAAAATAATATATAGTGAACTTAAAAGGAAAAGTATCACGGTTAAATAAGCTTTACTAGTTAACGAGTAATAGGCAACCAACTTATAAAAGTAAAATTACGTACAAAATCTACTGAATTTTCTTCGATGAAGATGTTAGTTCCGTAAAGCCTAAAAAACCCTCTTTCTACGGAATCCTATATTGCGCGTGGCCCGACCCGCACTTATTGGCCTCTGTTTTTTACCTAGCCAAGCCTCAGACCATATTTAACAAAAGTGTTCTGATTTTTATACAATTATTAAAAATGTTAGAGTGAGCAAGCAAGACGGGATGCAAGACATGACAGTAGTCTCAATATGTACGAAAATACGAATAATAATAGCTTAGTAACTTCCTCACAACAGAATAACTTATTCTGACATCACAAACTTAGAAATGCACAAGACTGCGGCCATTTGTACTAATCAAATTCGGGCTCCAACAGAAATCGAACCCACGATCTCGATCGATCGAGCGTTACCGCCCGACCGACCAGGCAATTAAGTTCCCGTTAGTAAAGTAGGTTACTTCAAGCTGCAGCTATTGTTAGAAATCTTCTGCCTTTAACTTAATTATCGAAGCTTTGTAGAGCGTGATAATTAAATGTCTTTGTTATCGCTAGGATACAGGATGATATTGTGTTAGCCTTTAGCCTGCAAATAATCATGTAATGAATTTCTTTGGTAGTTCTGACGTCTTTTGTGATTTAGAAAGCGTGTGATCATAATAATTAGACAGTTTGAATAACTTAAAATTTAGGTTCAATAGCACAAACAAGAAAGCGAAAGCGAAAAGGGTCCAAAATAGTAAAAAACCGGCCAAGTGCGAGTCGAACTCGTGCAGAAGGGGTTTTGTTCCATTATCTATACGACATTTGAATATTTCAAGCGTCTACCTGTTGCCGTTATTGATATCGAGCAAAAACGGCAAAAAAATCACGTTTGTTGTATGGGAGCCCCGCTTAAATATTTATTTTATTCTGATTTTAGTATTAGTTGTTATAGCGGCAACAGAAATACATCATCTGTGAAAATTTCAACTGTCTAGATTCATGAGATACAGCCTGGCGACAGACAGACGGACAGTGGAGTCTTAGTAATGGGGTCCCTTACCCTTTGGGTACGGAACCCTAAAATGTATAATTTTTGTCCTTTTATAAAATGGCGTGTAATTATTTTTATATTACACTTATTTAAACCATTAAATATGTAAAAACACATAAGGTATTAAAGAATAATTCATTCCATTTCCAGAAAATATGCACGAAAATAATGCTAAATGCTAGTTATATTTTTGGTATTTAGCGACATTTTATATAGCTAATATTTATTGCAAATATGTATGTAAATATTACGATTAATTTTGTTACTAATGTTATTTTATATTAAGATTCATTTGCTAAAAATGAATTTAAAGTGAAACATGTATAAAGCGCCTTATTTGAAGAAAAAAAAGATGACAGTTAGTCACCATGCTAGTTCGAGCCTGTCTTGCTTGAACATTAAAGCAAGCACATTTTATTCCCAGAACATTTTTTTTTCTATGCCTCATCAATGGTTAGATTCCAAAATTAACGTCATACGAATTGCTAAAATGTTCATGTAGATAAAAGATTTTACGCCTTCAAGCCCCCACGATAGAGTAACGAGGTAGATTTTAGTACATAAAACTTTATTGATGTAACTTTAACCAATCCTATATTATAAATATGAAAGGTTGTATGTTTTTAAAACAAATTTTATTTTTACGCTTGTTGTAAATATTACTGGTCCAAAATTAGTTAAGTCCGATCATATATATACTTTGCAATGTAAACGCAGATATGATATTATTTAAATCTTATTTTTGCCCCATCTGATCGGCATTAGAACTTAAAAGTATTTTAATAATCCCGTTATACGAACATTTTCAGGCAATAAATTCTATTGATTACCTAATTACTCTTGTTTAGTTGTGTGGAAGTTTTGACGGCCTCGTTGGCCTAGCGGTTTCACGTTTGATGACCATGCCGGAGGTCGTGGGTTCAATTCTCACTGGGGTCCGCCGCACATTTGAACAAATGGTCTTAGTCTGAGTTTGGTGTGTCTGGTGCATTTCCATGTTTCTGATGTCTTTGCCTGCTTAGCATATCACAGGGTTCCCTACTTTGCCACCAGGACAAGTAATTGTGTTGTGTGGAAGTTATAATTTCTAGTTACTTAGTATTATAAATCTAGTGCCTAAGCCCACTTTCAGAGCGTCGGTCGATCTCAATATTAATTTCAAAAGTTAATAACCTGTTACTTACTTTGGTGGTATTTATATTGTGAGAAAACAATTCAATAAGAGAACCTCGCAAAACGGAGCACGTCTACGTAAATCTCGCGCTACGAAAGTAATGAGTAAAAATTGCTACGATCGTAGCCGCGCTACGATGAGATATGCGCGTTGTGCTACGAATTGCTACGCGGCTTCGTAGCCTCGTGCAAAAGTTAATGACTGGAAACGGTCACTGGCCTGACCTTAAGATCATACAAGCTCACACTAATATTATGGGTTTTTTAATATATACAAGTTAGCTATTTTTATAACTGTCCAAACAAAACAAGAATTGTTATGTGTTCAGGGTGCATGTAAATATGTGTGTTAGTCTTTTAGTCTGTTATTTTATTATAGACCCTTGTCGGCACAGCATTTACAAGTATTTCTGACAGGTCATAGAGTCACAGAGCAGTTCCTTGATATATTCTCTGATACCTCACGTCACATCACATATAGTGCTGGAAGTGAATAGAGAGTATAAGTATAGGCAGGAAAAGTGAAAATTTTATTAAGAGAAGTTCGATGCTGAAGATGATTGAATATAGAAGAGGAACTTTACTGGGCCACTTTCTAGGCCAAGACGGTTTTATAACAAACATCACAGAAGGAAATACAGAGGGAAAAGGATGCCACGGGGACGCAAATTTTGTCCAAATTAAAGATATATTCTATACTATCCAGGTTAAAATATGATACCTACACTGGCTGTCGGGTTTTCGTAATGATATCTCTTTTACATTTTTGTATGGAGACCATCCACCACAGTAATATAAAGTTGGGTTATATTGTTTGATATATTTATGGGCGTATAAGCTCGCAGCGCGGGCAAACACCGGGCACACTTTATCTTTATAGGGCTGTCACTCACTGTCATAAAGTCGTTGGTTTTTTTCGAAGGAGTCAAATATTATACGTAGTTTGCGGTCCTGCGGGTAAAAACGCTTCCATAATTTTTATTTTCCGTGGGTTTTTGTGGAAAACTTCTATTGACTGTTTCATTTCCTTCTGTTACTCTGGGAGTGTTGTTCGAAGAAAACTCGTAATAAAGATAATTTCAGGAAAAGGGCATATACTTATCACTTTACAGAAATCAAACTACGCTAGTGTAGTATATTATTTTAACCTAATATAAATATATATAGTAATATATTACTTAACTTAGATTCGTTTCACCGTTCATCAATCTTTTGCAAACTTCAACTTAAGTTTTCTAGATATAACAGGCATAGAAATGTTTAAAAACCTATTTAGAGGCAAAAAATTCCACCCATGCCGGGACTTGAACCCGCGACCTCTGGCTAATCGTGCCAGAGGTCGCGGGTTCAAGTCCCGGCATGGGTGGAATTTTTAGCCTCTAAATAGGTTTTTACAATTGTTTTCAGCACGGGTAAGTGCAACAAAAAGAATATAATAGAAATGTTTGTCATTTAAGATTTTCTGTAACTGGTTCGAGTGCAATAAAGACATTCAGACATTGCTGGGTCGCAGTGAAACTTGACTAATATGTTTTGAGGACACGGAACAATGTTTGATCGCGCTTAGAATTGCAAATAAACTAATCAAAAATAAATTCGAGCCTTGTGAAAAGTACGTATGTAAAGGCTTGAGCCTCTAATTTCCTCTTCATTGATTTATTCTGAGTTCTAAGCACAATCAATCCTCGATGTATGTTCCCTCAATATATTAGAAAAGTTTTGTTTGTAAATTAAAACCAGACTAAGTTTTTATGGGAATCGCCTCTCAAGGTGCTTTCCGATATTTTTATTTATTGGCATAGAAGATACAAATCTGTTGCCTCTGTAACTGTTTTCTGATGTACAAGAAAGCATATTGTTATCATATCGTATATATGTGCATGACAGTGACGACTTTTGTCAACTGCAACTTTTCGGTCTTATACTCCAGAATAAGCTTTGTTTTGATAACTTTATAAGAATAGTATCCCAGAGGGGTAGGCAGAGACCAGGGGCTGCCACTTGCCATGATCCTGAAAGATCTCTGGGATACAGGCGTGAGTTTATGTATGTATGTATGTATAAAAATAGTGACATACTTAAGCTCATAAACAACGCAAATACTCAGTGACATTTCTATTACTTTACATTTCCGAAATGTTACTTCCAAATCATGCGCTGCAATCGTGCACACAACTCACTTCGCAAATAGCCAATATTAGTCTTTGCTTAGTGCTAAAACTAGTTTAAGTAAGGGGAAGATGACAGAGTTTGATAGAAGCTACTTCATTTTCCAGTACACAGGCAACTACATATTGAGTTTCGTCCTAAGCAAATAACTTGCCAACTCTATTATAGCGCGACCACGTTAGCATAATCTTAAAAAGTCACTTCAAAAGCTGTTTTCTTAGGATGCAAAGTCTAAAGCAGAAAACACGATCGCTTGGGAAATAAAACGCAAGTGTTTAAAGTAGATTGAAGTTCAGATCAAGGTTTTGTTAATGCTAACATTAGATCACGAGATGTAAGTAGATTTTTATACAAGTTGTTGATTCGATGACGTGTTCATTTGTAAATTTAAAACCGATTGAAGAGATTGAAGAATTTTTTTATCATTTTGTTCTGTAAGTTAGAAAAAAACTTTTTGGCTTAGATTTTTGACATGTGAAATTTCGTATTGAATATCGTATTTTTTCGTGAAATAAGAAAATTTGTTAAACAAAAGGTTTTCAGTAAGATTAATAGGACCACCCTCAATCGGTTTGAAGTTTATGAATTAATTGGTGTTAACACCGTCAATACTTTAAAAATACTAGACGTTTCTCCCAAATAAATAAAATAAATATACAGATACCAGAAATAGATTTCGCACCGTAAAATTTTCAGTTTTGTCGATGTGCGCAACGCCCGCCACTTTACTTCTTTTGTGATTTGACGTAGACAATGCGAAAACAACGATATAACTTAATGTATTTACGATTTATATATATTAAGTTTTTTTTTGTCTGTATTTACTTCTTAATAACAGCGGTGGTAGCCTAGTGGGTAGAACATTAGACTCGGAAGCGAGAGACCCAGGTTCGTTTCCCAGTGCGGGCATGTGCCTATGACTTTGTTTTCTAAGTTATGTTCATTTGTGAAGTAATAGTAGCAATACTAATCCGCGGTGGGCACGCGTGGTGATCTCTCCCTGAGAGAAGGCCTGTGACCTACAGTGGGGCGTATATAGGTTGCTTAAGATGTATTTATGTTTAACTTTTAATGGAAATTACGGAATTTTAAAGTACAAGTATGTACTAGTTTATTGAATTGCCTGTGGCGACTGGATGAGAATGGCTGAGAAGGAAATAAGTGGTGTGCCTTATGAGAGGCCTATGTGATGTGCTGATGGATTCGTAGCAATACCATTTTACCCGGAGGACGCGACACAGTTGACGTTTTTCTAGTTTCCCCTCGTGCCAATTGCCGTGGTTAAATGATCACGGTTCTGTTTTATGAACGAAAACATCAGAAAAAAAGTGCAATAAAATACAAAATGCGTCCTATTTGTCGCGGAGTACCGCGAGTTCGACCTAAAGAAAACGATAGTAAGTAAAATAAAACTATCATCTGTTAATCCTTTTTTAATGCTGGCAACATTTCTTTGAATCGACAGTTAGGGCACATGGCGGGAAAAGTGAATAGTGGAATATTTCTGAGGAAGTAAATTCATAAGTTTGGATAATAGCTGTCTTCTCGCGTACGAGCCATGACCCTACCGAGGCTGCGTGGCAAGACTCGACGGTGGCTCTGGTGAGTTGATAATTCTTTATCAGATTATAACTTGAAAGTGGTGGTGATCAGGAGGCGAGATGTTCCCATTTTTTGAATACTGGTTTCAGTGCATCCCAGATGGCCTCTTGTGGCTTGTGGATGGGTAGCTGAAAATCAGTTGGTGGCTTGGGTTGGACTATAAGGGGAGGTAGAAGGTCCATCCACGGAACGCAAAGGTTTCGTTTGCGCTCAGTGTTCATAGAGAAGGTCAACTTGGCCCTTCGAACGTGAGCTTCAGAGAGTTGGTCACGATCGTCGTAAAGCGGTGACTCTCTGGATTGTAAATGTAAATAATGAAGTATGGAAATGACAGGGGTTACTTTGTCTCCGAGTCACCACTACCACGTTCTTCATGTTGTGTCGCGTTTACTTACTGACACAAATTTTTACCCTCATATTATAGTGTGTATTTTAATAGTGTTATAGGCCGCGACACTATTATTCTGTAAAAATTAAAGCAACAAAACAGTTAATGCGTCTTATAACTCGTAAGTATGATTTTGCACTTCTACATGCGGTATTTCTTTGGTAAATTGATGAAAAGTGCATCGTAAACGACGTATAAACACCAATTTTTTTTCCTTTTAAGGCCATTCGTGTCACTTTGACATTCGCTATAATCTAATATATAAAAATCTCGTGTCAAAGTGTTGGTTATCGAAACGGCTTCACCGATTTTATGAAATTTTTTGTGTATATTTATTTGATAGGTCTGAGAATAGGTTGTAGGCTAATTAATATGGCACAAATTTTGCCGAGTCAGCTAGTAAGTAGTATAATATTGTTCATTCAGACCTCATTCTTTTCTTTTTTAAGTCATGTTTAGAAGTCGATTAAAACATCGAAATATTTTATCGACTGAGTCAAGCCCTATAGATAAGCAGCCTATATACGTCCCACTGTAGGGCTCAGGTCTTCTCTCAGGAAGAGAGTAGGAGCTTAATCACCACGCGTGCCCACCGCGGATTGGCGATTTCAAGCGCCGAGGTATGTGAATAGCTCAGACACTCAGGTTACCTTACGATGTTTTCCTTTACCGTTAGCGAGTGGTATTGCTACTGTAACCTTAAATTTACAATCATAAGCGAATGAACGAAACGGGTTTTGCTACCATGTTTTATTAAAAATTTCTTTAATATTGTTAGGGCTCTTATTAAAATAAAAGTAGTTTCTAGCTTTAGATTTTTTTTGTCAGGCTCGAATAAGATTTAAGGTTCATAATTATTTGTTGGGCTCGCTATACAAATTCCAAAGTAATAGAATTATTAGTTGAAATGATAGAAAGAAATTAGATATTTACTAAAGAACTTTTTTAACTTCTGCGATATTTAAAAACAAAACTTCTGCATATAAAAAAAGCAATTGCACATATATGACGGACTTGAGAACCTGTTTTTTTAGTTGTGTTCCTAATTGTCAGGAAAAGGTTAAAGAAAAGTATTGGAATATTTATTTTGTTTGTAATCGTTTTACCAATATTTCTTTTTAGGAAAATACACTTTAGTAAATTGCATCCGTACGAAGCCCGGGCAGCTTGCTAGTTTGATGTAATTTTAATTTGATATTAAATGAAAAAATAAATAAGGATAAAAATCTGTAATACTTACCATAATGCGAACTGTGCGTGTTTGTAAACATTCATTGGTATTTAAAAGGATTAACTTTGTGAGATTTTGTTGTTCATATTCATTACAGTCAAATGTTCACTGGCACTACGATTTGGTCTATTGTATTGTTAAGAAATTTGATTAAGAATGACCATTCCGATAACTAAAGTGAAATGAGACAATTTAAGGTTAGGCCAAGGTGACTGCTTACTTGAAAGTCTCTTTAAGAATACCTTGCCACAATCTAATACAAGCACACATCAAAATATCTATCAAAACTCGCGAAAGAACGTCTCGTAACAAAAATAACTTTTATTTAACACACTACGTAAAAAACTACAGCGTCTGTATAAAATATCCAAAAGTCACTATCGTCAACTGAATCCCGGAACACGGAAATTAAGATTCGTTGTACGACCTACGTTGAATTGTGTCGTTGGGAGCGCGAATTTGGTTTTTTGTCTTGTCGGATTTTTAGGAGGTTATTGGCGGAACGCGCGCTTCGTTCGATCTAGGAAAGTAAACATGGCAGCGGGCAACAGATGACAGGTCGAGCGGGCCTGCGCCCCGCGTCCTGCTCATCGCGGCACGTTGACCGCTCGGCGCTGACAGACGCGACCGAGGTGCTTCGCCCCGACACTACCTCGCCATCACGGCGCTACGGTCTCACTTCGCAACTCTGCTCGCGTCGATAAAGCAGCTCCACACTCGCGCGGGAGCGGGACGGGAGACCTGCCTGGGAATCGATTGGCCAGCGAAAAGGGGCGGGGGTAGAGCACGTGGCGGCCGAGCTGTCATTGTGAACGTGAATAGTGGCCCCGTAGAGCATAGGGTTTAATGTTCTTAATGCACTCGTTTCAGTTGAAAGACGCAGGTTTTCGGCCCGCTATAATGTCATCGAGATTGGCGCCATTCATTTGAATTTTGATTAGGAAAGCTTGCCAGCTTCCAATGCCTTACGAAAATATCACTTAACTTTGAGTTAGTAGTTACACTTTTTATTGTGACTACAATGTTTGGAAGTGTTTAGTATTCATCCTTGGTTTTAGATCTCAACAAAGTCATTTGTGTGGGTTTTATGACGCCGAGATAAGTCTTAATTGTGGCTTTTAGGTAATGTATCGCTGTTATAGAAAGTTTCTTAACTATAGGCACTTACCTGTTTGTGTGCTTGAGTCGAAGAACGTGCTCGTCGTTTCAACTGTCATTGTGCCGATGGTACCATCTAGTATTTGTGTACTAGAATCGCGTCTCCCTCTTGCTCTCATACAGGCGTCGTCACTCTGCGAGCTTTGCCTTCGGAAATTACGGCATCGAATCATTTCTTCTGTGGTCGACTGTCGACGGAATCCCCGCGCTATCAAAATCTCTTCGGTGGTCGATTGACGACGTATAATCGTCCTTTCTGGTGGCCTTGCGCCTGGACTAGGATCTCTACTTGAGCATGAACTAGACTCAGGGCTTCTGGTTCTGCCCATTCTAGCACAAGAATTTTGACGCCTCAATCTGCCCCTACGTCTTGCAGCTGAGGGACTGAGCTCGCCGCCACCTGCCCGGTCTGGGCTTAGTTGGGAGCGGTCTCTACGAGGCCTTGCCGAGTCTGGGCTTAGAGAATCCCTTCTTGCTCGACCTTCATCGTCTGGTCCTAAAGAGGGACCTGAATCTCGGCGTCTAGTACCAGGTGGGCCTGTTGGATCATCAAAAGCTGTAGCTTGTCTTTGAAGCCTTCCAAGTCTCCGCTCTGGACTGGCGGCGGCTCTTGAGTCTCGTCTCGCTCTTCCACATTGTGTCGTCGAATCTCTTCTACTACCCAAGTTAGGAGGTGACCTACCAGTGGGAGTCGCCTGGGTGCCTTGATTAGCTTGAACTGATTGCAAATTTGCTGGAGGGGTTGGTGACGTTGGCGACGGGGTGACGGCGGAAGTTATTATTGTAGGCATCATGGTAACTGTTGTTCCAGTTGACTTGGATTGACATTCTCCGTCAGATCGACTTGGCTCGTGGACTGAGACTACAGTTACCGAGGGCAACGTTGAAGGCCCTGGGTCTGACGAGGCATCGACAAACGATGGTGGCGCAGGCGTCGGTGGAGATGCGCGTCGTTTTCTGTGCGTAGCGACTATTCTTGGCGGTGGAGCCACCACTGATTCACGCCTTTGTCTATGTCCATCGACGGAATCTCTGCGTTCTTTATTGTCATCTCCAGATCCTCGCCTTTTGATGCGCCGCTCCCTAGGTGTGATTGTGGTCGAGTCTCTCCTGTCCCAGTAGTTCGGAAAGTCTGCTTTGAAATCTGTCGGTGCAGCTTTGGAGTCACGCCGTTTTCCCATGGATTTGATTCCGGAGTCTGCGGAGGAGTCTCTTCGGCGGCGTGGTGGGGGTTCGTGCCTGGCCCAGGGAAGTGAGCGGGCCAGGTCTGCGAGGGTCTCCCTACGGGAGAGAGGTGCGCGCTGCCGGCGAGGTGCGTTGCTGCCGCCGCCACCCCATTCGCGCAGAATGTCGGTGAGTTGGGCCAGAGAGGAGCGGCGGCGACGAGGCCCACCTATGGACCAAAAATTTTAAAGATTGATACAACATTTAATAGGAAATACACTGGATGATAACGTACAAAATAAAACTGCCTAGTGAAGACGAAGAAAAAACAATGAGAAACTGATATATTGGGGTTGCCATATAGAAGATGAAACACTCGTCCGTTAAACTATTTGATATAGAATAGTCCTACATAACGATGTAACCTATAACCATCTGATTAATAATAGGGGTTAAAGTATGAAATTGCCGTTTTATTGCAATAGGTTCTTTGAATTGACATAGAATCTTCATGGTTTGAGGTTTTCGAATGAAACTTTTTTCAAATGGTTTCTATGGTGTTCTTTTTTTAAAAAATGTGAAACATTTGAATATCGCCTTTCAATTGTTTTTGTTATTCAATTTAGACAAGAAAGATGGATACTGCGAAAATTCGAGTGATTTTTGAATACGAGTTCCGACGCGGAACTAACGTGGCAGAAACAGCCCGCAATATCAATGCTGCGTTTGGAGAGGGGTCTACTAATGAACGCACCGTGCGATTTTGGTTTAAACGCTTTCGTGATGGAAATTTCGACTTAAAGAACGAGCCACGAGGAAGACCGCCCACACAGGTGAATAACGATGAATTAAGAGAGATAGTGGAAGCCGACCCTAGTCAAACTACCCAGGAATTAGCGGCATGGTTTAACGTTACCTTACCCACAATATTGACTCACTTGCGTCAAATCAATAAAATAAAAAAATACGAAAAATGGGTGCCTCATAATCACTCGAATTTTCGCAGTATCCATCTTTCTTGTCTAAATTGAATAACAAAAACAATTGAAAGTCGATATTCAAATGTTTCACATTTTTTAAAAAAAGAACATTATAGAAACCATTAGAAAAAAGTTTCATTCGAAAACCTCAAACCATGAAGATTCTATGTCAATTCAAAGAACCTATTGCAATAAAACGGCAATTTCATACTTTAACCCCTAATAGTAACATCAAAATGCTTGTCTCTTTGTGGCAAGCTGGACTGCCCGGTGACTGCTCCACGGGATACTGCGTCACGGCTGGCTCATTGCAAAACAGTCATAGCCAGTATAACTCACCCCTGGCCTGGTCGGGGTCGGGCTCCGGTGGCGAGAGGCAGGAGACCTGCGCCGCGGAGTCTCGCCGGCTGCCGAGCCGCTGCCGCAGCGTGTTTTCCTCGAGCGTGGAGCGCGTCAGCTCGTCCCAGCCGTTGCCGCCGGCCCACACCAGCCCCACTTGGTGCGACAGAATCGGCAGGTTGCACACGAAGCATATTGCCGTCATCGTCCTGTTGGGAAGAGATTTCCCATTACTTTTGAATATGGTACGGCAGAGAGAAAAACTGATGGTGGTTACGTTAGTACAAGTTTAGTTAATGTACAGGTAGTGTTATCGTGAAGAGAGGTAATGATATTGGACTTGCTTACCCAGCAACGTGTTAGGGCTGAAACAATTATGATAAAAAACAGTCTGCGTAACCAGTAAGCCAGTGAATTGTGCTGCTACTCTCTAGCATACCGAATTTTGTGCAAAGATATAACCTTTCTCTCCAACTTTTTTTGCAAAGTTGGGTAAACATCAATACAGTTAAAAATACCTTTTATCAGCTTAACGTTTTTATCACATGTAAATATTTTTTCAAAAGCAGCGAACATTTCAAAATAAATGGATAAAAAAATTTAACACGTTACAATTTAAAATTCATCAAAGGCCCAATAGTCTTTTGTTCTTTGGGTTACTCACGCCTTGTTGTTATGGAAATGCGTGTCGGGATACATGGCTCGTCGGTTGTTGCTCGAAGTACACTGAATGGCACTAAACGAGCTTGAAGCTCGTATCGTGGCTTGAATATTACCAGAAGCACTGCTCGTACTTCGTAATTGTTTGAGTAAGCTCTGCTGCTTAACGCCATTTTTGAGTCATTCAAGTTCCTAAGCATAACAAGCTTACATACGCCTCGTTGAAAGAAAGAAAGAAAGAAAGAAAGAAAGAAAGAAAAAAAGAAAGAGAAAGAAAGTAAGGAAGGAAGGAAGAAAGGAAGGAAGGACGAAAAGAAGAAAGAAAGTAAGAAAGAAGAAGCAAGAAAATCCGAAAGGAAGGAAGCCAGGAAGGAAGGAAGGAAGGGAGGGAGGGAGGGTGGAAGGAATGAAGGAAGGAAGTAGGGAAAGGGGGAGGGAGGGAGGTAGGGAGGGATCAGGAAGGAAGAAAGAGAGAGAGAGAGAAACAAAAAGAAGAAAGTTTTTTTCATGCATGGGTATGTTTTTGCTACGCTGTCGTTGTTTGCGCTTCTGTTGCATTCGTGTAGAGTTAGTATCGCGCCCTCATACTCGCTTCAGGGAGCAGATAACTGAGCAGCGGATGCGATATAAGTAATAACCACGCCCTTGGGACTGCGACGCTGTGTTTGCAGTGGAATTTATATGCTTGCTTTTTCGCGGCTCTTTTGAGAGGTTTCATTGAAATTTTGGGTTTGCTCGCTAGCTTATCTAATGTATAAAAATCTCGTGTCACAGTGTTTGTTATCGAACTCCTCCGAAACGGCTTCACCAATTTTCATACTTTTTTTGGGTGTATTTGTTAGTTCTGGAAATAGGTCCTAGGCTAATTAATATGGCAATACCACGTTTGCCAGGTCAGCTAGTAATATATGGTTATATCAGCTGGCGTTATAGTTAAATGTCATATACCGCAGTACGTGTTGCTAAAAGATGTTTATTTCCTTCTGCTCGTATTTAGCTCGAGTCGTTTAAATGATAATTTTTATTGTACACAAGGAAATTTGGTCTCTACTTAGTTTTCCTACAGACAGATAGGAATTTATGTATGTATTTACGTAAATATATTAGGTTGACTATCTACATGACATGGTTCAGATATATTTTAAATGCAAAAACTGAATCGATTTGTTATAAAAAAAATCATTAACAACTACTTTTAAGTTTACAGTGATTGCCATCTAGTCCTGTCAAAATAGATAATAATATAGAGTTTGCATCCCGACAAGCTGGATTTACATATGTCATTACAAAATGCTATGTCAAAAGTCCCCATCGATCCCGCTTGTGCTTTATTTTTTATCCGATTAAAGGTCTCATATTTTTTGTTTTTTCGTGTATATCTCGGAAACGCTGAGAATACCGGAAAATGGATGTTAGGCCAATCATTAGAGGTTCAAAACTAAGCTGTAAGATGCGAAAAGTGGTGCAGTAGTTTTTAGGGTTCCGTACCCAAAGGGTAAGGGATCCTATTACCAAGACTCCGCTGAGACTCCGCGGTCCGTCCGTCCGTACGTCTGTCACTAGGCTGTTTCTCATGAACCGTGATAGTTAGATAGTTGAAATTTTCACAGATGATGTATATCTGTGCCGCTATAACAAAAAATACTAAAAACAGAAAAAAATAATATTTAAGGGAGCTACCATATACCAAACGTGATTGTCATTTTTCCGATTTAATAACGGCTACAGGTAGACGCTTGAAATATTCAAATTTTGTATAGATAATGCTACGGAACCCTTCGTGCACGAGTCCTACTCACAATTGGCCGGTTTTAATACCTTTATCTCGTAGATATGGGTGCAACTAAGTAAATATAAAAAAATGGTAACATGAGATATCTCGGGACAACTTTTGACAGCTGATAAACATCGAAAATTTGAGACTTTTTTGTTTCTCCCTCATAACTAATATACGGTGCATCCTAGCGAAAAATCTCTAACAACTTAGAGGACATACAATTTTGCATTTAACGAGCACCAAAATTTAAATGTTTGGTCTAGCAATACAGTAAAAAACTATAGCCAAAAAACGAGGTTATTCCCCAACAATGTAAATAACTGGAATATAGTGGGTCTTAAACTTCTCCAGCTCGGAAATATTTTTTTACAAGATGTAAAGTCCGCACAGATCTTCCTGGCGGTAACGTACAAATAGTCACAGATCGTTTGCACATCTCTTACTGTCTTTACAGTGTAGTGTGAGTAATTGAAGTAGTGTGATGCGTGTAAAATTACTAATAGTCAATTACTAAAGTAGTCAATTACTCACACATACACTGTAAAGACAGTAAGCGATGTGCAAACAATCTGTGTCTTTGTTCACGTAACCGCCAAAAATATTTGTGCGGTCTATAAGTTGTAGAGAATAAAATTCTGCGTATATTGAATACTCATTTGTCCAATTTGGTCAACTACACTTATCGCAATTGGCAATCCCTCAATCGACATCGGCGTTTCCTGCAGTCGGCGTTTATTTAGTAAATTACTCATAATTTCCAATGCCTTAATGGTAAGATTTTTATTATTAGAGAGTTATTTTAGCATTAGAGTATCATCAAATATGATTATTTGACTCTTTAATCTCTTTAATCTTATATTCATACAATTGAGGCATTGTAAATTTTTTTTAAACATTTTTTGACTCTAATCCGTTTGCTAGTAAGCTTCAAGGCACAAATTTGTTGTTAAGTAGAAATCACGTTAAATATAGAAGGGTGCTTCAGAGGGAAAAAAATATTCATACCTTTTTTGTAGAAAATTTTACGATGTACAAACTTGGTTCATCTATTTTTCCGGTAGCTCTCACCGTTTCAGAGATATACGCAAAAAATTAAAAGTTGTGACCTTTGAAACCGGACAAAAAACAACGCACAAGCGGGATCGATGGAGACTTTTGACATAGCATTTGTACTGACGTCATCATCATCATACACACACACACACACACACACACACACACACACACACACACACACACACACACACACACACACACACACACACACACACACACACAAAACGCATGCCGCATGTTAAATAAGCAAAAATATTACTATATTATTATTACTATGTTGTACTACTAGATTCATTATTATTATTATTATTTTTTGATAAACATGACTTCACCACCTACTGTCTTCCGCCTTTTGTAAGAGGCATGGGCCTATTAACCATAAATACAGGCTACTCGATAGTCTAGTTATGGTAGTAGTCACATAAAATTACGTTTTTGTTATGTTTTTCTATAAGAATAATATAAGCAAAAAAAATTTAAGTCATTCTAATCATTCCTTTAAATATATATTTTTTCATTTTTTCATTTTCATTTTTCATCATCAGCCATTTGACGCTCACTGCAGGACACAGGCCTCCTCCGTGGTTTTCATGACCATGAAGGGTTTTGCCATAATCGCCACGCTTGGCAGGGGGGTTGGCGATCGCTGTAAGCGGTTGGAATCTCAGGAAGACGCTGCTGCCCGTCTCCTGGTAATGTATTTCCTTAGTCGCCTTCTACGACATCCACGGAAGGAAACGGAGTGACGCTATCTTTAATCCGGCGCCACACGGAACTGACGTATTTGAGACCTATAAAAAATCCAGCTTGTCGGGAATTAATGTAAACTCAGCGCTTTTTTCATCTATTTCAACTGGATTAATCAGCACCTGACTGCTGTTTGAGGGGACCTTTAATCATCCCTGTTATCAAGCTGTCAGAACTTTGCCGTCCTAAAATTCTGGAAAAGACCCTCTTTCTTTGAGTGACGTTATCTGACAAAAGATTGTAGGGTACGAATAATTTTTACAATAACCATTTATACATTGTCGACTGAAAGTGTCAATATAGCCGCCGCAAAAGTGAGTAATTGATGCGCTGATAGAGAGTTTAGATTCCTTGCTAGCTTGCCACTTACTTGTTGCAAAGCTTACTTGTTAACTGGCAAAATTGGAGTGGTAATGTGATAATAATTCGTGTCCCAATTTCAGCGACATTTCGGCAAAGTCTTTGAGTGGCAATATATTGTTAGCTATCAACTGATAACGCAGTCGGTATGATTGGTATTGAAACAGCGTGGCGATATGCTATGAACGCAGCGGAAACTTAAACTTTAGACTCATCGTACTCTTTTCATTTAGTGCCCCTAAATACTATAAATGTAGTACTGCAGATGTCTCCGTTCTTGTGTTGGGCATGATCATTGCAATCAAGACGCAACAATTTCATAAATTGTTCAATTTTACCTGCCTACCTCACGTGTGGTAGGCATCTTGAGCTATTAAACTGAAATAAAGACTAGTCTAGTCTTTATGGTGATTTATTGTGAAATTGCTCCACGCTCGCAGGGGGCGTACCGCAAAATTTTTCGCTTCACTCATGAATACGCTTTGTACCTGACACTATGACATTCGGGTGCCGCGACGCCCATACAGATAGCGGAGCGTATCAACCGGCTCTCTGGCTCAGCGATCTAAGTCGGTCTTTTGAGAACCACTCACACGAGCATACACGCGATCGAGTGAAAACTGGAGACTGGTGATTGTGTTCGTCAATATGATTGTTTGCATACATTGGTAATACAATCGGATTTGACGCGACGTGTTTACGTATTTACGCGCTGAGCTGGCTGAAGAACAAACCATGAAAATCTAAAAATACCTGATTTATTGTTTACTCTACGCCTAAAATTATAAATCTATACGTCTCGTTGTTTATCCTCGTATTATGTTGTTTGAGTCACTTTTGACAGTCACTTTGCCTTTTTATGTTTTTTATGAGTAGGCTTATGCAACGGAGGCTCAAAAGTTGCGAGACAGCATTACCACCTGTACCACAGAAGGATCACAATAATTTACAACTCAGGCACATTACTGGAATCATCATCAACCCATTATGTCCCCACCAAGGGGCACGGGTCTCTTCCCTGAGGAAGGTATAGGCCATACTCCCCCACGGGGGCCAAGTCCGGATTGGTGGAGGCTTGTAGACTAGTGGCTCGTCTACTGTCAGAAGTTGTCAAGCCCCCCTAAGGCCTCTGACTTGGCTTAATGACTGCCATCTAACGAAGGCAGCCGGCACCAACAGTTTAACGTGCCTTGCGAAGCACGGAACCACTCGGAAAAATGCCACTAGCGTTAGGCATAGACGGCGACCCATCCATGCACTGAACGCGCCCTGTGTTGCTTAACCTTCGTGATCGTTTAAGATCACTCAGGCAGCCGGGGCTACGAGCGATTCTGGAATACTGGAATAAACGTGAGTAATTGTATGGAATCAGGCGTTACTTTGTGGAAATCCATAATAGCATTAAAGTGTGAAAATTACTTTGCTAAATTCCGCCAAAATCCCACAAGCACCATGCGGTTAGTTAATGCACCGCCCTCCCCCTCACACTTTTTCAAGCAGAAGCAAGATACATGTTTTGTATGTTGAGAAAGCCATTGTTTTTGCCCTAATGACTTTAATGGGTAAGCAAAGCAGTGATTAAAAATGCCTTAACAAATATTTACTGATTAGCTGTTATAAGTACTCGAGTATATGGTATGGTAAAAGTTACATATTTTAAAGAATGTATGCGTCCAACACCCAATATCCTTAGTCAGATACATTGGCTCAACTAGATGGATTCTGGACTCTGGAAGCCCCAAATTTGCTTAAATTGCATTCGATGTTTTTTCATTTGATGACGCAAATGAGCGGTTTAAAAGCAATGTAAGAAAAACTTCAAAGCTTTATCCACTGTTTTCTGAATTGAGATTTTTGCTAAGTAAATTCTCAAGTATCTAACCTTTTCTTTTCCACAGATTCCGAGACAAACAAATACTTGAGTAATTACTAAGTGAAACTCATGAAGCCGAGTCACCTATCTGTTTGTATACGTATCATGAAAAACATCGTTAAAACATCTGACAAAGTTAGTGGTTTTACAATAGTGTGACACTTGTATCACTCAAAAATAATGATCCGTGCACAAATTTCATTCCTACGATGTTATTATATTTAGGTACTTACTGCTTTGTGCTTAAATGACAATGATCATGTGGCCTTATTAACTTTGGCTTTTGCATCTACGTAATGAGATGATATATACAGTGTTCAGTGGCACCTTCCACTCACACTAGATGGGACCATTTGGACGCTGCAGTGCCTGGGACATTTGGATGGAGTAGGCTTGCCCAGCACCTACACCATCCTGAGAGCTTAGTCGGCCTAGCACACAGGAAAGAAAAGTCAATACGTGCGGAGCCAACCAAGCCGCGGGTTTCCTCACGATGTTTTCTTTGACGGTTAGCGTGGTCTAATAATTCTAATAATATTCTAATTGTTTCATTGCTGGTTTCATTATTATGACTCTACGATTCTAGTGCACGTAATTAATTAGTGTGAATGCTTGCGAATTGCGGATACAAATTATTATGAATTTTAATTAGTGCGGTTTTGTGATGCTAAAATGTATGTGTTTGAATTTCAATCAACTTGATTTGATGAATTCAGGATCATCAAATCAAGTTGATTGAAATTCAAACACATACATTTTAGCATCACAAAACCGCACCGATCAACCAACCGATACAAATTTTAATTAGTGCGTTTTTGTGATGCTAAAATGTATGTGTTTGAATTTCAATCAACTTGATTTGATGAATCTTGATAACTCTGAAATTATTGTGTGAGTTATTCGTAATGTGACGTGGAAGAAAAAATAACAGCTAAAAAAAATCGAGTGTAATGTTTCAAACCTTTGAATGATTTTGGCAAAGCCCCAAATGCAATCCGTTACAATTTGTGTACAAGTGACTTTTAAGGGGCAACCCGATGCTGACTAGTGCCACTAATTATTACGTACTACATCATTGTGATAGCAATTTTTAGAAACTATAGCCTGGAAACTGGGGTCAATCACCCAGAACTATTCAATAAAAAAAAAAATGAAGTTTTCAGTTTTCGGGCTTAGCTTTTTGAGAGACAGAATATTCTTAATTGTACATCAGGAATTTAAGCTTAAAAACAATAGGTTACAGCACAACTGGCAGCCTTATTACTAAAATTAAAAGTAATGCTGTAGATTATAAAAAAACCTAGTATAAATAAAAAAATAAATAATACATTTTGCGTTTGTTCTTTTTTTTCAGTGTACAATAAAGAATATTCTTATCTAGTAAAGTTATTGACATTTATGATGTTCACTTATTGCAAAAACGTATTATAAAAGAGCATGTTTTTTTTTCATTAATGGCGCTAGTTATACCCGCGTAGCCCCTTAATTGCTGTGGCACGCAAACACAATCAATTGTTTACCATTTTTTTACGTACGTTATTTTATAAAAAAAAATTACTTCAAACTGGAACGGACCCTGAGTGAAGTGTCCTTGTCGTAATCCATGACAATAAAGCAACATGCGTGATACATTCCTCATGCTAGGTAACTTAAAGGGACCTGTAGTGGCGAAGACGTGGTGAGGGAGACTGAGGCATGTCGGAAGCCAGGGCATGGGTCATGGGTCAGTGGGTAGCAGGCACTATACGAGTATCACACTCAAGCGGGGCTATCTGAAACATAACGGGTCTGAGTTAGGGCGGTTGGTACAGTCAGGGCCGTTTCTGAAAACCCAAAATTGAATTGAAAACACAATAGCTAACACAGCGTTTGATAGTCTCGTTTTGCCAATAGTGGAAGAAATGAAGGCTGAAAACAAGTCAAACCTCGGAATTCCTGAAAGTCAATGGTTTGATAGGGAGGCAAAAATATTTCAAACAAAAATTATTTAATATCAGTGGTAAGTCCCGTACCAGCTACTTTATTTTTAAATGGCCGATTTCAAAATTGCGTGTATTTATCAGTCCCAAGAAACCTTATGGACGTAAATATAACAAACCATATTAACTTTGTTTAATTCTTCATCAACGTGGAAATTACAAATTATGCCGACGTCGTCTCCAGTAATTTTTAATAGCTAAATGTTACAAAATAAAATAAATGTATTTAACGCAATTTCTTCAAAACTCTGGCAGGTAAGTACTATTTACCGCAGGTATATATATTTTTTATAAAACTGCGCAGTTTTATATGACAGTAAAGTAAAATCTGTTCAAAACAAGTAATTAGAAACTTCATGCAGGTACTAGAATAGTCTTCTTTCTTTTTGTAATTTTTTTTAATGTAGTATTTATACTTTTTATACATTAAATATACGTCCCACTGCAGGGCCTTCCCTTAGAGAGAGAGAGAGAGTATGTACCTACATTTAACAACACAAAATATATCTATAGAAATTTGTAATATTACAAAATTTCCTATCTCGTCTCAAATTTATTTGTGTATCTCCAACAAAAAGATAGAAAAAATAAAAAAACGCCTCAAGTAAACGTTGCCTAAAATGTTAAACATGAAAAAATATATACGGATTTTCCTGTAATTCAGTGATTAAAGTAAAATAACTTACCAGAAGTTCCGAGGCTAAATACCTGCTATCATTACTCCACTGTAATGCAAAAGTTTTTAAAAACGACCGTTATCTATTTTCAAATATTGGTTGCAAATTATAACATCGGTAGATAAGACTAAGTAACTACTTAGTAAAAGAACAATTTTGAGAAAAAAAATTAAAAATTAGAGAGAAGTCAACCTTATTAACAAAAAAAAAATATATATTTTATTTGACATTTGTAATATAACATTGAATATCTGTAACGTATTGTGTTGTGTTGTGATTTTGTGATGTGTATAACATGGAAGAAGAAATCAATAGCACATCTGATTTTTATTATTTAGTACTGCGATGCTAGTGACACGCGGCATTTTCTCGTACTACACAGAGCTTTCGTCTACATTTCCACAAGGCCCAGTTTCACCTTCACAACTTGTACGCACAATTTGTACGCTCTAAAGTGACAACATAGTTTCTACATTTTGCAATAGATGGCGCTCTGGTTAAAATGTTTCCTTTCTTAACTTCTACAGTGAACCTTCAAATATTTACTTTTTACCTACCTACTTACTTTATTTTTTTTTTCTTTTCTATCTTTTTTCCGACTGTGATTTTTATTTCTTCAAAATAAAAATTAAAGAAGTAAAAAAAAGAAAAGGAAAAGGAATTATGTTACGTACTTTAGATAATTCCATAGTTTTTTATCGTTTTACTTTTTCTATACAAAACATAAATTTCATATGTAAAGACCTAATTCTTTCAACATCGTCTCATCTCTAAAAAGTTGCTAAAAAGTTTACTCTGAGATCTTTCAGGGAATCAAGCTATAAGAGACAAATTTTTAATTCAGAAACCCGTGGTCAGATGTCGCAATTAGTTTTTTTTTTAGAAATTTTCTATTGATCGAATGTGGATCGGCCGGTAAGGACGTCCCAGGTGGATATATTTCGACCAAATAGGCGAAGTCTTAGCAAAGGGCAAGATAAAAAGTACCCGAAACTGGCGTGCGTGCATGGAACGACTAATGCATGTTGAAAAAGCGACAGTGATCTATCAGGATCGTGGCAAGTGGCAGTCCCTGGTCTCGCCTACCCCTCTGGGAAACAGGCGTGAGTTTACGTATGTATGTATGTGTATGTATTTTTCCATCATAAAATGTACCTGCCAATGTATTTTACTCAGCGAGATATTTTGCTGTACTTTAATCTGACTATTATGTTCTGGTTCTCTTTGATGCTACACAGTAATACTCGCGCTCCCATTGAAAAGTTCAAATCCGGCCAATTAATACGTTAAGGAGCTTTTCGGGCGCGCTGCACCAATTAAAACGTTCATCTAGTGCAGGAATTTGCTAGAACCTGCTACCTACGCAGGTAATTTCTCAAAATAATTCTTCTATAATCGGCTTCCGCTGCCCGGAAATTCCGGAATATTGCGCACGTAACGTATTCAGACCAATTCAGCTAATGCAACAGTTTACGGAGGTTTGCACTGCAAAATATCAAGAGGCGAATTTCCACTGCGCTTTATTTCTGGAAATAAAATGAAAGAGTTGTTTTTTTTTCTGAGCAGCAAAAATTCTAAAAGGAGTGGAGTGTGATGCAAACTCCGTTGGGGAGAAGGGTCGTAGAAGCTAATATTTCGAATTCTAATTGCTGTTTGATTGATGAGGATGGTTCGTTGTTTTAAATGAATATTGGGGCACACAATGCTCTCGTTCGAGCGAACCAGGATTAATGTTCGGCGTTTGGATGCTGTAACCAAATAAAAGACTAGCCAAAACGTCTGACATGCCGTCTCGCTCATAACGGGACATTAAATAAATATTTGAAATAACTTTTGTTTATTAAAAACTAACGGTCTTATCTATAAAAACAAGATTGCTCAGAAACACTCGTCAGAGGTAGTTTCAATAATGTGTGATTACGTCTTTCACTTTACTACAGATTATTTAAGATGAATCTGAGGAGTGTTCTAAAAAATCTTGTTTTTATAAGTAAGACCGTAAGTATAGGCAAACAAAAATTTTGTTTAAATTATTTGTAATTTTATTATCAAGCAAAGGCTCATACTAGACGTAACATCAGCCTTCAAGCGTACCGTAAGTAAAAATAAATATTTTTCAGATATAAATAAGTTTTATGGACGGATAATTAAATTTAAAAACAGAGACTTTTATTTGAGAACTTGCCTACAAAAATAGCAGTTTTATTAGAGTGAACTTTGTGCGCCACGCCTGTTGGCTGCCGCTGTCTTTGGTGTCAGTTTTTATCCAATTATACTTCCGCAAATATCCCCCTGGCGTCCTCGCGTTACCCCATTTAGCTCACACTGTCATCAACTGTTTGATACAAACAATTTAGCCATAATTTGACAAAAAAAAAAAACTGGCCAAGTTCTTGTCGGGCCACGAGCAGCGAATGGTTGTGTAGAAGGAGGGGTTTTACACTAGACTAACAACTTTTCGAAGTAACGCTCGATAGAATTAGTATATATTTTTTCCATTTATAAGTTGGTCGCATATTATTCGTTAACTTGTAATGCCTACTTAGCTGTGACAGTTTTTTTTTACCTTCGTTATATATGCTACTGCCCGGAATTTCTTCACGTTTCTACAAAACTCCGTTTGGCCGAGGGAGGGGAGAGTTTCTTCTCTAGTAACAGATTGCGCTTTATAGCTTAACTCATTTAGCTATATAAAGCAAAATCAAATTGCTCTGCATTGAGCTCGATACATTAAGCGTACCGCAGAGCAGTTCATCACCTTTGTAGAATGGAAAAAATTACAAAAAATACAAATATTGATACGGAGGCGGCACGAGGTTCGTGGGTCAGTTAGTTTATAATAATAACTGGTTGATGCCCGCAGCTTCGCTTCCACGGGGATTTGGAGTCAAAGAAAATAAGGAATTATGGCTCAATATATTCATCTGTCTTAGGTATTTGTAAAGATGCTGGACCGATAAGAATCTCTTAATATTGTAATGATAATGAGGTAGGTATTTGTTTTTTCTATTTGAACGTCATTGCCTATTGTACCCAACTGTTATCTGCAGTTTTTATTATACTTTAGCGGACATGATTACAAAGTTTCATCGATTTCTTAACTATCTAGTGACTAGCTAATGAAAACAAATCCATAGTCCATAAAAAATATTCCCGGAATATAGCCAGAATATTCCCTGAGCTTACCGCTCACGAACGTACAATAAGTTTTATTTTTTTGTCGACATCGACCGGGTGCGTAATTGTGTTGTTTGTACTGTGGTGTTGTCCTAGGCGTGTTTTATAAACAAATTAAGATACTTGCATACAATGTTAAAATCTACGGCCCCGCGCTACGCGACGGAGCGCGGTGCAGTGTGATAATCGCGTAATTGTCAGTTATCTATCATTATTTTACGTCATTTTCTTACTAAAAAGGACAAAAAAGCCCATTTAACAAATTTCCTAAATTCTCAGTTACTCGTTGAAGCATCCTTTTAACACTAACAACGTGGAATATCTCTCTTTTTTCGACAGTGACCATAAGTGACCAGATTTAATTGCAACTTAATAGTTTTATAATATAGCATTATTTACAAACAGAATCACAGCAGTTGCGAGAAAAAATATTTGTTGCTTCACAGTGTAAGCGTGGCTAAATGTATCGAATTGAATTTTTATGCGATTTAGGTGAAGTGGAAAATGCTCCCGTACCGGGTTTACACCTTTGAATAGATATTCATGTATCAACTTGCAAAATGTAGACTTAAATTACAGCACCTACCGTTAACTGCGTAGACCATTTAACTGTTTACAAAGAGGGCTCGTTTGTCTAGTTCGAGCAAGCACCTCGAGATACTTAGTTCCAACTCAAACATCGGCGTTGGTGAATACCCAGCTCTGTGTTTGAAGAGAGATGATATTAGTTGCCCATCTTAGCAATTAGAACTCACTACAACTACACTCTCCGCTTTAGTTTCAACAGTTAAATAATTATTGTATTTCACTAATCCACAGTCGGACACTACCTGCATGAAATCTGCACAATTCCGTTTAGCAGATCTCCACGTTACAGACTATGCCTAATGCGGAGATCTCCACCTATCTTACAAAGTACAAATTTGTTTAAAAGTGCAGTGAACATGCCTATGAAAAAGAAAATTGCATTATTTTATTGTTGTAATTGGCAAATAAACTCTAATTTATTTTTCACACCTCCTGCTCGACAATGCCTTATTACGTACCGTCAAATATCATCGTAAAGCATGGCCTTGTCTCTCGAGGGCAATAATAATGAAGAATTTCCCTAGGGAATAAAGTGATTTGAATTTAGAATGTCAAAATTCGCATGAAAACTATGGAGAAGCCCCGCATTGCAATTCGAAATTCGAATTGTTGTTCGAAACTCACCTCTTTTTTTTCTTTTTTTTCTGAAATACTGTGTCCTGTGACCGCGCGAAACACCAACAAAAAAAAGAAAAAAAGGCGCGAATTGCAAATACGAATTTAAAAGTTATATTCAATTTAAGTTGCTAAGCCGTAAAAGAGTGTGGACTTTATATTTAATTTCAGGTTTTAATACATATTTTCAACTTATGCAGCCCTGTCTTTTTATTGTCTCCCAGATGGTGTGAAAGTAGAGTATTCACCTCTGGAATAAAACATGTCTTAGTCTCGGGCGGTATGAACCCCTCGCTTCACTCAGGACTCTACATAACTCCCTCGCTTCGCTCAGGAGTTAAAATTTAACTCCCTCGCTGCGCTCGCGAGTTAACTCGGAGTCCTTCGCTCCGCTCAGGGTTCAATATGCCGCCCATGACATAATACATGGTTTTATTCCCTTAGTACATAATCTACTATTATTATTTTGAACCTGCACTGAAGGCTCCGTATCACCACACGGTGCAGGGGATAACAAAAAAAAGTTTGTAATCCCCAAACAAAAAAAAAAGTTTTAGGGTTCATGTTTGTTCGTTTCTCCCTTCCATCATAACTTTTAAACCTTTACCTATCGCATTAAGCTTCAAGAGAAACGGATGCGGGCTGAAAATCAGCGCTGAAATAAACCACCAAGCAATAGCACGTAATGCTGAGTCTGCATATTTTTTTTCAAGAGTGACTTTTTGGCACCAATAAACAATTATAAATATGTGAGTGGTTGACCAAAAAGGGACTTCAAGGGAAAATAATTGATTTCGAGAAAATCGCGTTTGAAGTTTCGTGTATAAACAGGTTTCAATCAACCTCGGCTCACAAAAAAATCATAAAAAAATAACTACGGCTCCGAAAAATATTATAGTTAGACCAAAACAAAGCTAAAATACCATAGATTAAAAAATTCAAATAAAAAAAATTACAGTTTCCAATCCCTCCAGGTCCCTTTTTGGTCAACCACTCACATATATTGATTGTTATTAAGTCTACATCAAACTCTATTCTAGTTCAACCGACAGCTGATGAGCCGGGGGCTCTACTGAAAATCCCCACCAGTGAGGATTAGTACTCAGCTCGATAAAAGGATAAGCCTTTAATTTTTTTTCTTTGAATCCATTTATTTCAAAAGCATTGAGTTCGTCACGATTGAAAGTGAAAAAACCTCAGTAGATTACAGAAAAAGACAGGGTGTGCGAAATATAGAGCTTGTTATTGACTCTATACTTATGTTTAAGTCTTATCCCTCTTTACACTTTCGAATAATCATTATGTTGACCATACTCTTATCAATGTTGTTAAATTCCATCTCGCTCGCACAATTCAACTTTATTAATAATTATACTAAAATTTGTTTCTAAAGTCTTAGCAGTTTCTTAACAAAAGTATAAGTATATAACATAAATAATAGGGGTTAAAGTATGAAATTGCCGTTTTATTGCAATAGGTTCTTTGAATTGACATAGAATCTTCATGGTTTGAGGTTTTCGAATGAAACTTTTTTCAAATGGTTTCTATGATATTCTTTTTTTAAAAAATGTGAAACATTTGAATATCGACTTTCAATTGTTTTTGTTATTCAATTTAGACAAGAAAGATGGATACTGCGAAAATTCGAGTGATTTTTGAATACGAGTTCCGACGCGGAACTAACGCGGCAGAAACAGCCCGCAATATCAATGCTGCGTTTGGAGAGGGGTCTACTAATGAACGCACCGTGCGATTTTGGTTTAAACGCTTTCGTGATGGAAATTTCGACTTAAAGAACGAGCCACGAGGAAGACCGCCCACACAGGTGAATAACGATGAATTAAGAGAGATAGTGGAAGCCGACCCTAGTCAAACTACCCAGGAATTAGCGGCATGGTTTAACGTTACCTTACCCACAATATTGACTCACTTGCGTCAATATTGTGGGTAAGGTAAGAGTGCCTCATAATCACTCGAATTTTCGCAGTATCCATCTTTCTTGTCTAAATTGAATAACAAAAACAATTGAAAGTCGATATTGAAATGTTTCACATTTTTTAAAAAAAGAACATCATAGAAACCATTTGAAAAAAGTTTCATTCGATAAACTTAAACCATGAAGATTCTATGTCAATTCAAAGAACCTATTGCAATAAAACGGCAATTTCATACTTTAACCCCTAATATATGTAGAATATCCGTAATTTTGTTATCTAGCAAACCCTCAGGACTGCAGGAGACGCAATGCCAGATGTAACAGCAGCCTTAATTCACACCCGGTTGTAGCGACTACTAATCGTGCTACCCAATGCGGGCACAGACTCTCCGGATATCGGAACTTAGTCCTAAGTAATGGAGTAGCTTCTTTTGCTCTTCATGTGTCAGTTTGATGTGGAGAACAACGTCGCTGGGAAACATGAGTGACCGTGAGTTTTGTTTGGTTCTTGCACAAAAAAAAATTCATCCCCCCATCTGAGTGCAAAAGCCGTTTTTATCCGGTGGAAGATAAAGTAAATTGAATTTAGAACGATTTATTAGCATTTCTTCTTTCGCAAAACTTGCATTTGTTGTAAGATTTCGTACATTTTGTAGCAAATCATATAAAATTTTAAATGTTCCGCATTTAGTCGCAAATTTTACACTTTATGATATGTTATTTTTAGTCATTAGGAGTTACGTCACTATTCTAGACCATTTTAGTATCATTATCAAAACAGCTATAATTGTTTTGTTGTTTTTTTAACTAGATTTATTTTTATAAATTCAAATTGTTTAATGTTACCTGTATACGTAACTACTTAAATAGAACGATTATTGTGTGCACTAAGTTTGTAAATTCAAAACATCATTATATCTATTTACTTCCACCTCCATGGTGCCGAATTTATCACTTGGTACCTCTTTTAAGTTTTTTTTGCATTTAGTCATTTCCTCACTGAAGTGGGATGAAATAGTAGATTGTTTACCGAGGGAGTAAAATACTATTTTTAAGGCGAGAGTATTTCTTTGTTATCCCGCGTGCACGAAGGATGAAAAGTACACCGCCTCGAGCTTAAAAATAGTTTTACTCCAGAGGTGGACACTCTACTTTTTATCACCCTCTATGAGAAAATAAGTGAACGCAACCATATTATGAATAGTGTTATTTATTTTGTATCACATTGTTAGCATCTGATACGATACACTCCGGACAATCTTAAGTATGTGTACTACTACTACTACTAACTAAGATATAGTTTTAATTTTATTTCGATTTGGTTGATTAGATATTCGATAAATAAAGCTGTTACAGCTCTATATATCGGTCTCTTTCTTTATCACTCTCTCAATTTTTCTATTTCTTACTCCTCTGTGATGTCTCTCCTGCTAGAAAACGAGTGCCTCTTGGTAGGATGATTACAAACTGATACAGTGTTACAGATATTCTGTTCCCAGCATTGACTGTCAGTACTTTGCCTTGTCAATGTCATACTATCGTAGTGGTATGCCGTCAGTTTACTTGGTGGGGCTAAACGTACTGGCGTTCGGCTTTATCTGTCAAGCGAGAAAAAATAACTTGCCAATCAATGTCAGACCCGGGTTTTGTCAAAAGGTAACCTGAGTGCGTAATGCACATAATATAATATTGTCAACACGTCAATATGTCATCAGAATGATAAGAGCCAAGGATTCTCGAAAAACACACATCCTGATTTTTCAGGGTTCCGTACACACAGAGGGTAAGGGACCTTATTACCAAGACTCTACAGTCCGTCTGTCTGTCACCACGCTGTATCTCATGAACCGTGATAGCTAGACAGTTGAAATTTTTACAGGTGATTTATTTCCGTTTCCGCTGTAACAAAAATACTAAAATCAGAATAAAATAAATATTTAAGTGGGGCTCCCATACAAAAAACGTGATTTATTGCCATTTTTGCTCGATATTTATAACAGCAACAGGTAAACGCTTGAAATACTCAAATATTGTATGTATAGATAATGCTAAACTCTCTCTCTGAGAGAAGGCCTGTGCCCTACAGTGGAACGTATATAGGCTGCTTATGAATGGTAATCAGCATGGGACTAAACGACAGCCCGCTTTGCCGGGGATGCCTCAAAGAAGAGAAAACACCCGCCCATTGTGACCAATCACTGTGAAGGCGTGGAAAAGCAACGGACCGCCATCATTGGGAAGCTGTGATCCCTTCAGGAGGCGTGCAGTGACATCAAAACACTGCTGGCTTTCTGGAAAGATATTAGCTGGCTAGTATAAACTTACCGCTTTGCTACGTACAATGGCCCAACCATGAGGCTAAGTGTGGAAATATCAGGTGTAACTAACTAACTAGATAATGACAGGAACCCTTCGGGCGCGAATCTGACTCGCACTTATCCGGTTTTTTACGGCATATTGTGCACTGTTTCAGCACAAATCGGAATTTTCCGGCGTAACGATACAAAGGGTAACGCCAACACAATGCCAATAATTGTTTTTTTTTTCTCACAAAAATCGTTGTGTACGGCTTTGTAAAATATTTTGCACTTTTATCGTGTTATATTTTTTTGCTGCAAACACTCCGTATCTAAGTTTACAAGTTAACATACTACAGGAAACTGAAAATCTGTGGACGTGCACAGGTGCGTTTTGATAGACCTATATTCTCGCTTTGAGGAATACCTGTGTAAACCTGATCATGTATGTTATATGTTACATGTGTAAACAAATACGCTACATGTGTAAAATATGAATTAGCAGACGACGTCTGTCTTTGATTCAGATATCCAATTGCCTTAGGCTCTTTATTAGTTAAAATTGACAGAATGAAATGTTACAAAATGTTGCAGAGCCTGCTTTGCAGAGACGGCTTTAATTTAAGGTGAGTGCAGACCTGGCCAAACCGCACGCACCGCAATTGCCGCGGTCGTCGCTTTTGTTAATGGTCACGCACACCAGTACGCGCCGCAGTTACCGCAGTCGTTCCCGTCGGCGCACGCATCGCACTGGATCAACTAGCGCCGGCCGCAGCGTCCGACGCGGGCGGGCCGGTACGGATGACGTCATCAGCTGCGGCTTGGGGAGTTCGGCCGCTTCAGGTACTGCGGCGACCGCGGCGCGGGTGTGTGTATGAGGTTGCACAGAACTTCATACATATTAGGAATTCGAATGCGGCGACTGCGGCGCTTACTGCGCAGTCAGGATTATCCAACCTCGGCGACCACTCTGTTACCTTATTCCACCAACCGTTCTGCCACCTGACCACATACCCTACCCATATCCACCTTAACTTGGCTATTCCCGAACCTGTTACATCTTATATGCCTGACCTATATATATATATATTATGTATGCACTAAATAATAATGAAAACGATGAAAGCATGTTTGATAGATTTTTGCCCAATTTTTACTTATAAGAATGATACCCCCTAGGTATTCTCTACAAAGTACAATTTTCAGTAATATGAAAGAAATTTGGAGCTGACTATATTCCAGTGAAGCTACGAACTATTTTGTGACTGTGATGCGTATTGACTCTAGGACAATGATGGAGCGAGCTGACAATGACAAATTACAATCTGAAATTCATACGAAAAAGGCAGATATGTATCAGTTCTGTTTTGCTCCTCCTGGTAGCCAGTTTTAATTTCAGGGATGACCTTTTTATGAGGCGAAATTAAAATAGGTTTGAACTGTACGCTGTATTCACAGTAAGAAATCAATTTAATAATAAGAATTACTTACGTTGTTGTTCGTTTATTGTTAGCCTCTGGTCTGTGCCCAATAATGTTCTTGTTCGTGCCTAGAGCCGCATTCTCACGATCTTAGTATACTCGGACCGAGCGACCTATTTTAGCTACTAACTATGCTACTCGTATTGTATACACCGAAGATCTTAGTACAAAAAATGCCACTCTCGGACCGTGTTCTATGTTGATGTTTTTATCAAATGCAGAGTTTCTTGCTGGCTGTTCTTGTACTGACATTAATATATAAACGAATGACGAGTTATTTTTACGCTTCACTTTATGATTGACGCTTTTACTAAAAGCTTATAATATATTTCATGAATCGTATTAATTTACTTGTGTTTATTATTGTTATTGTGCAACCTAATCGCTAGATCTAAGTATTGCGCTACTCCCCCCAATAACACAACATTCTACTCGTCTTACTTGCCTAAAACATCAGTACGCGGGTGTCATATACAAAATCACTAAAAAGACAAAAATAAAAATCTGAAATAAAAAATAACCAACAACCTGACTGCTGAGCAGACGGGACCTAAATTCGGCAAAGTAACTCCTTAGGTTGGTCCCGCCTGCTTAGTAGTTAATGCTCAGCAGTCCGGTTGGTGGTTATTTTTTATTTCAGTTTTTTTACTGTAAATTATGTCAATGAAGATAAGTCACACTTTACTCTGTTAAGTGCATTGTCGATACTCTCCCCGCCCCAAAATTAGCTGTGCCGCATTGGTTAACTGCTAGTGTTTTCATGAAAAATGACACAAAACAACCGGTTTTAAAGAGCAAAATAATGTTTTGTAGCCTGTATACGTCCTACTAGAGCACAGGCCTTCTCTCAGAGGGAGTATGGGCTTAATTACCACGCGTGCCTACCACGGATTGGCAATTTCAAGCGCTGAGGTATGAATCCGTCAGACACTCAGGTTCCCTCACGATGGTTTCCTTCACCGTTAGTGAGTGGCATTGTTACTACAAATTCACGTAACATAGAAAACAAAGTCACAGGTACATGCCATTGCCGGGATTAAAAAACATGACCTCCCGAATGTGAGTCGGCGTTCTACCGCACCGCTAACACCGCTCTTTGTTTCTAGTAACAAAAATATTATGCGCAACCGACTATGTTGTGTATAGCTGCCAAATAAATTCGCAGCAAAGAGTATTTTGGTGCATTTTTATATAAATCAGCGGTGGTAGCCTAGTGGGTAGAACATTGGACACGGAAGCGAGAGACCCAGGTTTGATTCCCAGTGCGGGCATGTATCTATAACTCGCTAACGGTGAAGGAAAACATCGTGAGGAAATCTGAGTGTCTGAGTTATTCACATACCTCAGCGCTTGAAATCGCCAATCCGCGGTGGGCACGCGTGGTGATTTAGCCCATACTCTCTCCCTGAGAGAAGGCATGTGCCCTACAGTGGGACGTATATAGGCTGTTTATGTAATATAAATCAGCACCTATCTGGTCTAGAAATTTATTTTGGTCCCAAGGCCCTCATTATTAAGCTGCGACATTATGGGAGGGTCGTCAACGTCACGTTTGAGCCCGACAATTCACTCGAATCTAGCGACAAATTTTAAATAGTTTCCATAGTTGAATAGTTTAGTTGAATAGTAATAGCTATTCAAATAAAGAACCGTATTTGTCGCTAGATTCGAGTGAATTGTCGGGCTCAAGGGCAACGTTGACGACCGATAATGTCGCATTTTTCATAATAAAGGCCCAGGACCGCTAATATTAGTATTCCAATTATGATTGCAAAACAATGAATAATTTGGCAAATCCGAATACGGCTTCATCATCAACCCATTATGTCCCCACCGAGGGGCACGGGTCTCTTCTCTGAGGAAGGTATAGGCCATACTCCACCACGGGGGCCAAGTCCGGATTGGTGGAGGCTTGTAGACTAGTGGCTATTCTAGACTAGACTAGTGAATACGGCTTCCTGGCAACTAAATTTCCAAGCATAATAGTAATGTAAAATTAAACTAATCTTCGCAACATGACCGGTACTTTTATTTTATTTTACCGGCTGAATTTTCAGTTAAAAATGTGATTGAAAAAAGAACAAAAAAAAAAAACAAGCACGCTGGTGAACGATCTTTACCTATATATGTAGGTACAGCAAAGCGCTATCCTTTCTCTTACTGACTTGGTTGATTCACAAAAAAGATGTATTACAGCGATTACTACTAGGTACTCGTATTTGTCGTGTAGGGATTAATCGGAGAAATATGGGCCCAGGAAAATGATTACATTGTCATAACTCTTACAATAGTTTACATCTCCTATTCCATGCTTTTCCGCAGTGTGTAAAGTATTTCGTAGAGTAGTGAGTGGCACGTATGTGTAGTTGCAAGTATACTTAACCTTATTAACTTGATTCCGGAATCACTTACTTGAATTTTGTCGGAAGAGTCTGACCAGGTTTCGCTCTTGGCGAGCTCCGTCTCTACTCGCCATAATTAAGAATGAAAGTGAAACCTGCGGATTCTTCCGACGAAAATTAAAGTGTGTGATTCCGGAATTAAGTTAATAATGTTTAGTGCTTACGAAAGGTTTAGTTTAAAAATACTTAGCCTTTTGTAAGCAACTTAAATCGCATGTAAATATACACGTCAGCAGAATCAATTTATACAGGATGTAAGAAAATCTCCATATAATGTAGGCTATGCCCTACGTACCACTGGAGGGCGAAGGCAGAGAGAGAGAGTATGCCTTTAATGACCACGCGTGCTCACCGCAGATCGGTGATTTCAAGCGTCTAGGTATGTGAACAACTCAGACACTCAGGTTTCCTCGCGATGTTTTCCTCTACGGTTAGCAAGTGGTATTGTTATTATAAATTCAGAAATGTATGTAACATAGAAAACACAGTCATTCGTACATGCTCGGGGTTTGAACCCACGACCTCCTGAATGTGAGGCAAGTGTTCTACCGACCGCGCTACCACCACTTATCAAAATGCCGAAATCAATTTCAGAAAAATATATATTTGTTACATCCTGTATGGAATTTGATTCTTTAAAATGCTGACTGTGCTTTAGTGTGAAGGAATCTTCTGAATATAAAAGATTGCACTAAAGCGCATTATAAAAATAAAGCTCACATTTTGCTTAAAATACATCACCAGTATCTCGGCAGCCCTCGAACGTATTGTCGGAAACAGCATCTGTAACAAAAGAGAGGAAACGTGAATGGAAGTATTGTGTTTTGTCCACGAATTTTGTTTTCTTCCTGTTAAGACAAACGGGAGCTCCGTATCTGTATATTGTGCATTACTGTATTCCCGTAACATACACCATGAATTTTGGGTGGTGTGAAAGCCATAGCAAAATGAACGTGTGTTAACAATAGCTATCAAATACGCTGGTTTGTTTTATTTTAGAAAAGGCACTTTCCAAAAATATCTTGACACAAACTCGAATCTTTGAGAACCATTAGTAGCCAGCTAGAGCAGTGCTTGGTTTTCTAAGTTATGTAGTACATTTGTGAAGTTATAGTAGCAATACCACTCGCTAACTGTGAAGAAAAATATCGTGAGGAAACCTGAGTGTCTGAGCTATTCACATACCTCAGCGCTTGAAATAGCCAATCCGCGGTGGGCACGCGTGGTGATTAAGCCCACACTCTCTCCCTGAGAGAAGGCGTGTGCCCTACAGTGGGACGTATATAGGCTGCTTATGTAGAGCAGTACGTGTGGGCCGCTGCCTGTCTGCGGGTCAGTGTTTTGACGGACGGAGAGACTGTACCAATTATTCGCGATTTTTTTGTAACAAGGTTTCTCAACTCAAAACAAGATTTGTCGACTAATTTTCTTTTAGTTTTCGTCTATATTTAAAAGTAATATTCTGGGTTCGTTAGATGGCATTTCTAATTGCTAATTACATAACCGTGGATTTCAAACTACCCAGATTTTGGCGTGTATACATAGGTCGTGACACCAGCCCTGGTAAAATTGCAGGTGTAGACTCGTCTTCTGTGTACGCCTGGCTTAGAGACACCATTCGAAAAAACTGCCCACGTATTAGTCGGATTTGCACCCCCCTGGAGGCTGAAGGTATGGCAGTCAATCGATTGGGGCGGTCGAACGGCTTCAATTGAGGGCAAAAATTGGAGGTTGCTCTTTTTAACCGACTTCAAAAAAGGAGGAGGTTATCAATTCGACGCGTATATATATTTTTTTTGTTTTCAGTGCCGCTTAGCGAATCCCAGCAGATGCACTAGTGAAGAGCTAAGCCTGAACAATTTTGCAGAACTTAGGTACCCAATGAGACTCGAGGTTCACAGATATTGTTGAAAATAAGTTTAAGGCTGCTTTTATTACATCGGAAATCCCTCTCGCTCGCACTCTTTCTGGTCAACCAATTCGAAGTCGCTCAGCGTGCTACGGCGGGCTATCCTCGGAGTCTCTTTGATAGATCACATTAAAAATGAGACAATACCCCAAATAACTAAGGTGACTGACATAGACTATAAGATTAGTAAGTTGAAGTGTCAGTGGGCTGGTCACCTAAAGCAAAGAACCGATTTGTTAATGTGGGGCACAGGTTCTCGAGTAAAGACCACGAACACGGAAACGCAGCGTAGGACGTCCACCAGCTCACTGGACCGAAGATTTGAGGCAGATTGCTGGCAGCAGGTGAGGATGGCTGAGGACAGAAGGAAGTGGCGTACCTTGGGAGAAGCCTATGTCCCGCAGTGGATGAGTACAGACTAATTGATAAAAATAATGTCATTTTAAGCAACCCTCTATCGTAGATAACATGAAAATGTAATAAACCTCTGATAATATAAAATTTTCTTACATAATGTTTTATTATTACAAAAGTTCTTCCTCCTTTCCAATCAGTCATGACAAATAAATACTTGTCCTCCTAATTCAGCATTAAATAAGAGGTGTGTGCTTATGACCACATGATAGACGAAAACACTCATGATTTTCTATATTTAGATGATGGCTGGAGTCGAGTATATTCGTTTCAGTGTCACCAACCTGACGGTTTTGGTTCATTCATTGTTCAGAATAAGTGCGCCTGAACGAGTTTTTGCTTAATAAATAATACCATCTAGTAAGAGAAACTCAAACTTTCACAATAATGCACAATTAGGAGGTCCGTTTCATCTGAAGATAAAATTAATCTTTTAATCTCTAAACGCCACATTGATTTTGAAAATAGCACCTCACTACTACAAAATATAATTACATTCATTCATTAGGTACAATCCTTTGAACTAGACTTTCTTAGCGGTCTTCAAATGCGCATGACGACAGTTTGTGGTTTGAGTCACAAACTTTCTTAACATTGTGTGCAAAGGATCTGAGGATCTAAAACAGCTCGATCTCGACAACGTAGCGAGAACTCCTCGAGACTTTAACAAGTACTAACATAAATCTGAACAACGCTCATTGGAACCAATGGACCAATTAAGAGAAACTCTAGACCCAATAAAAACTTCTAACAACTCCCTCATCTTAGCCTACAAAATAAGGGGTTTCGAACTGACACTTCGTCGAAGTTGTCGCAATATCCAGATGACCTAGGGTCGACTATGAGTTGGTGGAAATATGATGTAGGTACTATGACTAGCCCCCGCTTCGTAAAGCAATAAAATGCTAAAGTTATTGGAAACGATCGGAATTTTATTATCAGACTGCGCATTTTCGAGACTTGTAAAACACGAAGAAAAATATTTTTAGGGTTTTCTGAGTTTTTATAAGTTCTTTACGGTATACTCGTAAATACAAGTTCACCTTAATGTACCCAATTTTGAGTGAACTACCGTATTGAACTTCACCTCTCATGTGCCAATGCAGGTGAAAACAGAGACTGTGGTTGGCCATAAGGGTCATGCCAACCCATCCGGTTCTTTGTCAGTCTCACCCACAATTTACGGTTAGCCAGAGGTCGCGGGTTTAAGTCCCAAGTCCTCAAGTGGGTGGAATTTTTGGCCTCTAAATAGGTTAGTTCAAAGGTTAGTGCAACAAGAAGGATATAATTTTCCAATTTTTCACAAACCTTCCACCTCTGGAGGTGGAAGGTTTGTCCCTTCTTACCTTCCCCTCTTCTACTTCTTTTTCCCCTTTCATTTTCACGTTCACACGCTTTGAAATTAAAATTTTAACCGTATTCGTGCCATGCGATAGTAGGGCAGCGGTAAAACGCCGCCTCACAATAGGGAGCTCGTGGGTTCAGCATGTACTTTGTATTCTAAGTACGTACAATTGTGAAGTAATAGTAGCAATACCACTGGCTAATTGTGAAGGAAAATGTTGTGAGGAAATCTGAGTGTCTGAGGTATTAACATACCTCAGCGCTTGACATTAACAATCCACGGTGGGCACGCGTGGTTGCCCATACTATCTCTCTGAGAGAAGACCAGTGGGGCGTATATAGGAAACATAAATAACGTGCCCTGTCACTTTAAGTCATTTTGAAACTCTTTCGTTTTTCCGAATAATATCACCGTTAAAATCCGCCAGTCTTTTTAGAGCGGCCTAATCGCATAAAGGTCGCTTGTAATTTATTTTTGAATGTAAAAGAGCACTGATGCCTGAGATACGGGTCTAGAACCTAGTTCAGGTGCAGAAGATTGTTCATTATATGCAGCTTCGCCTTTTGCCTACCTTCGAATAAATGTAACAAAGCATTATCTGTAAATATTAAAGAAATAAAGATTGTTATTATTATTAAATAACTTGCCCTGTCACTTTCAGTAATTTTGAAACTCCTTCGTTTTTCCGAGTAATATCACCGTAAAAATCCGCCTGAGTCTTTGCAGAGCGGTCTAATCGCATAAAGGTCGCTTGTAATTTGCCCGGGGCAAGTTTCAATTAGTGCAGAGTATTTTGTTACGAAGGACACCCCAAAATGCCTATAGAAGTAGCCATTTTCACCTGAAGCGAAAGGAGGTTTTGCAGCCCGCCCGGCCGTATCCTTTTTGGTTCAATTAGGTTATCTTTAATGTCGTAATCACCTCGTATAAATACTTGATGCAAACACGCTTCGTTGACAGTTTGCCGTCCCTTTTTGCAAGTTTTTTGTAACCACTCGAGCGACCTCTAGCGATCTTGAAAATTGTAAAGTGCTAGCGGCTAAATTAAAAGGCTATTTATTTAATTTTGTATCTCCGTATTTCTATTGCATGTTATCAATTATTTAAAGTATTTTTTTTATTTTAATACATACTTAGTGGACATCAAATAGTTTTACGACGAAAGTTGCCAATTTGGAAAAAGGCTCATGTTATTTATTTATCGGGTGCTAAAATATCACTGAAAGGTACCTAAATTCTTAACTCTGGTGCGAAAGTTTTGGTGCTCCAATGGAAAAATAAATAAGATTTTTTTAATCAAACGAATACACACACACTGAACACTTTTTTCACAAGTATATAGGCTAAAAATAAATTAAAGAAAAGTACATTCTTCACTTTTTTCATCATAGAAAATTACCCAGAAATTATTTACAGACTGAATGAACTTCTGTGAACGGGAATTTGCATTGGCAGCTGTAGAGATCCTTTGACTAATAAACAAATATCAACATTGAGATCTCTTTACTCTAGCCAACGAAGCAAAAAAACAACATTTTCCGGGAATGTCTCTCCACAGTATGTTGGAGTCGTCACTGCAGTTTGTAGTGACGACAAAGTTGTTTTCACTTTTTAAACAGCAATATTATTACACAAGTTTACTAAAGGAGGTAAACCCAGTACAGCCTGCGCTTTCGAAAGTAAACGCATACAATTAATACACTCACTAATTTACATACATTAATAACTCACTGCTTAAATATTTAATCATTGCTTGTTTGAATATTTGACTCGACTGTTTTAAAGGTATTTTTTCTATTATTCTACTTGTAAAGAAAGTTGTCGGTACCATAGCTAATTAGTAATTATTGCAAAATCGGTAAACAACTAAATATTTCAGGTTAAGTAATCTTTCTTTTCACTAACACCTATTTAATGTGACAGTTTTTATGTTTATAAGTGTGTCAAGCTCCTTCAAGCTCCTCTGTCGGTCGGTTCAGCCGGTTATGTGTGTTATAATCATACACAGATATAAGCACACAATTTTTTTTTTACGTAGCCGAGTTTGTGTCCCACTGCTGGGCAAAGGCCTCCCCCAACTCAGACCAGATGTTTCTGTCTTGTGCCACCTCAGATCACTCTGGCATGTGTCGGTCGAGGTCGTCTCGCCAACGTCTTCTTGGCCTATAGACATAGGCCTCCACCAAGGCATTCGAAGTCTTGGTGGAGGCCTATGGTATAAATAAATATAAATTGTGTATATTATGTATATTCATTTATACCATATACATATAACCATACTTGCGCCGCTTTGACTTCTGCACTCTGTGCCGCAACGCTGGCTCTCATGAAAATGAAAATATAAATAAGGTCTATTTACCAAGACTTCGAATGCCTTGGTGGAGGCCTATGTCTATCAGTAAACGAAACGGGGCTGATTGACTAAAATAACACGTTGTATATCTTCTGCTATTCATAACGTACATACATTTCAAATTTTATAGCGTAGGTGAAGTAAGAAATTATTTTTAAAATTGCATCCCCATTTAAACAAAAATGTGGGATGAAAGTTGGTCATTATTGAAGTTACAAATACAGAAATTGATGTTTAGGCTTCACCTACGTGAATAAAAATCAATTGTATCATTATCAGCGTCTTTAGATAAAATAGGGAAATAAACTTTGTAAAGGAACTGCTTAAATTTTTAAGTTAGAATCGTAGGAACCAACTTTTGAGAAAAGTTAGATTTGTCAACCTTCTCTGAAGACAATTTTGTGTCTATACATTGGGTTGCTAAAATGTAGCATCTTTCTAGAGGCGAGGCAGCTGCAAACTTCACTATGCTGTTAATACGGTGCACTAAGCAAAAGTAACGATACATGGCACGTGCTCAAAGAACTTGTGCAAATATGCGAGTAAGGATGTATTCCAACGCTGTACATTTCAACGTTTACTTTATGAGGTTACACGGGGAACATGAGAGGCTACACGATGTAAAAAAAAACATTGAGGTACTAATGAATAAATATAGTTATTTGTATACTTATGGCTCTGAAACGTGGTCTCTCACTATGAGCCTTATAAGAAAGTTCAAGGTCACGCAACGAGCTATGGAAAGAGCTGTGCTCGGAATTTCTCTACGAGATGGATTCAGAAATGATGAGATCCGTAGACGAACGAAAGTCGTCGACATAGACCAGCGGATTAGTAAGTTGTAGTGACAGTGGGCGGGGCACATAGCACGCAGAACTGACGGCCGATGGGGCCGAAAAGTTCTCGAATAGAGACTACATATCGGCAAGCGCAGCGTAGGATGACCAGCCACAAGATGAACAGATGACCTCATCCAAGGAAGGCGCTGGATGCAGGCCGCTTCCAACCGGTCTTTTTGGAAATCCATGGAGGAGGCCTATGTCTAAGATTATGATGATGATTTGTTATACAAGAGTGCAAAGTTGCTTTTTAATCGCATGCTCAATTTTGATGGTCGAGCAAGCGAAGGATTCTTAAATGAGAATCCTGAGCGTTAGCGACGGAATCAAAGGAGCACGAAGTGAAAAATCTTTGCACTCGAGTGCAACACGTAACTTTTTATCCCACCTAAGCCTTTGAGTTTTTTATTCCTCTGGGTGGTCATGAATATCTAGAAAGAAAAGAAAAAGAAAAATCCGGTTTGATTCAGAATTTCTGTTTAATTCTAAAAGTTATTACTTATTGCATAAAGCTAATTATTAAATAAGCTTTCGAATGGCATTAATTTCATTACTGTCTTTGTATTTATGCCATAATGCGTCTCCTTTATTATTATTATTCATTTTTACATTTGGAGATCTTACAGCTTATAGTAATAAAATAAAAAACAGTAAGTAAAATGATGCATAAAAAAGCCATGGGTTAGTTTTGCAGTTAGCATTAAATTTGAAAGAGGGTTCTAATCTTCATTAGGTTAATTTTTACTATCCCGACGTTAATAAAATAAGTGAAATCGTTAAACCAATATATCTGATTGTTACTCCTTCAATGTTTAAATTATTATTAATTTAGATTGATACAGAGCTAGATGATGCTACTTACAGATTAAGGAAAACCGTCTTAGATTACGTAAAGAGATTTCACAGAGTTGTTTACAGTCTCAACGAATTTGTCCACAAAGAGTTTGATTATTTCGTTGCGTTTCGTACAGAATAAGTCTACGTTATTGCTTATTGAATTAAATAAGTTAAATGCTCGGATCAAACCGGAATTTTGCCTATAGTTCGTCCTCACACGGGGAACATACAGTCTTAGGGATCTACGTGTATCAGAGGACTAGGGGACTACCAATCTTATATTAGCTAGTAAGTCCGCTGAGTCTACATACCCATTTCCAATTTTGAAGAGATATATGATGTCGTTTATCTTACGTCTAATTTCTAAAGGAAGTATGTGATGTCTAATGCTGCGCCCGTTGTTGTTGTCATAGTTTTAAAATGTAAATACTTTAGAATGCTTTAGTATGTTATGTATGTTATGTTATATTATATTATGTTACCATCTTTGAATAGAATCTATCCTGTTTACGTATTGAGTATAAAAATGGCTCCATATAGGTCTATCTAAAATTTTACTTACATTCTGACGCCTCTTTTGCCCAATATAAGGCAAACTAGCCTACATACTAAGTAAGATGTAATACATACTTTACGATAAAAATCAAACATTTTGGTGTGTTCACCTCTTCTTTATAACTCTTTGTATAAAAACTATTTCTGCTGCAATCGAGGCATATTCCAAAAACGGATCCACTCAAAAACTTTGTGCAATTATGGCAGTACTGTCAGTGTTCTGGTTAGAGAGGACGTTTATGTGTGTCAGACCAGGCAATCTGGAATACTGCTTGAACAACGAATTTCAGCCGTAAAACCATTAACGCAAAGATTAATTTTCACAGCAGCTTCGGGATTTTAGCACGTAAAGTGGTGAAAGCAGGTAGTGGCAGCCTTGTTACTCACAAAGCCAGTCTATTTTATTTGCACTTATTTACTAATTTTGGACGTCACTGTTTTGAAATAGTCTTGCATAAAATAAAGGCTTTTTTGAGTTATAACACTTTAATGAGGTGTCGAGTGACCGGATTTCACGGAAAACTTGCCTAGCTTTTTCTGTAGTGAGCTTCCAAGTTTGCTTTTAATACTGTATCAGAATTTCCTTTTCATTACTCATACTCTGAAAGGGGGTCATTGTTCATCCAGGCACCGTGCTGAAAGTGGTACATGCCTGCTCTAAAGCAGAAAAGTATTAAAAAAAAATATATGAATCGTAGTTTATATTGAACAACGCAATGGTAGTAACCTATACAGCCATAAAACGATTAATTCTTCATTTATTAGTTTTGTTGACATTTAAATTCTTTTTGATGTTTATAATTAATATAATGTACTTTATGTATTTATTTGTCACTTTCAAGGCGAGATGTGATTTGCGAAATAAATTAAAATATTGTTTAAGACACAGATAAAACCACCAAATACGCAAATTCAAAATGGCCGTCTTTCGCGGTCGCGCGCCATCTTGCGAATTGTGATGTACGGCTAGCACAAGTTGGCGCGCGAGCTATCTCGCCGCGAGCTAGACCATCCGTCTGTTTCGGCGTGATTTCCTTAAGTTTTATATTTTTTGATTTTAACTGGCTTGTGTTTACTTTCCTCGTATTCGTAATGAAAAGTAGAGTGTTTTACTCGGGTGATAGCACCCATTTCTGCCTCGAACTATTGGCGCTCTCACTTCGTTCGAGCGCCAAAACATCTCGTCAGGAATGGGTGCCTTTCAGCCCTCGGTTAACAATCTACTATTTTTTTATAACTTAGTAGTCATCTTAGTAGGCATAAATTTCTATAGCTTCTTTTACATCAAAGACTGGTGATGACTAACCAACGCGTTAGGCTCGTGAACGGGGGGAGGATGGGGGGGAGTGAGGGTACCTAAAGGGTAAAGGATATTAATAACGGCAACAGGTAGACGCTTGAAATATTCAAATGTTGTATACATAATGGTATGGAACCCATCGTGCACGAGTCCGACTCGCACTTCGACCCAAAAGAAGTGGCTAATACTGTATATTGACAGTCATCAAACAGAATGGGAAACTTGAAAAAAAATTGATGAAACTGAGTTGAATGCTGTCACGCTGAAATTCTGAAATTCTGGCCGGCTGACCACATTTTTTTAATTTTTTGACGAAAGTATAGCGTCAAAAACGATGAAACCTAGATTATTAGCCGTCACTAACGATTATTAATCCACTTAGATATCTCATATGACCAAGCCGGGTGAGCGCTCAATAGCTTATGCTTCGCAGTTATTAACGAAAGCGAAACGCGCGTACGCACAAATTGAGAGAGAAGCATTGTTTACGGCGTTAAGAAATTCCACCAATATTAAATGGTCGCAAATTCATAAGCCACTGAAGCCAATAATTATTCGTAAGCAAAGTAGGAATGCCGATTATGGCAGCCAGCCGGAAGCAGCGTTGGGCGGTGCTGTTATCAGGGTATAACAAAATTTTTACCAAATTTTTGCCCGGAGGAGGAGTTGAAACCCTACTTTTATCGATGTAACGAATTATACGTGGACATGAACTGTCTTATGTGGGGGTTTAGAATGGTAACGCCGGCAGCTTTGAGATGGACTATATTAAAACAATTAAAAATACAAAAATACAAAATTTCTTTATTTCATGAACAGGATTCATTTGACAGGGGTTGGGACTCTCCTGTTAAGTTAAAAAAACCTGTGTTAGGAGAGGCCCGCTCTCTCAACGTATATACATTTATTCCTGTGGTACATTTAAGGTGTAAGCTATTACTAAGTTAATGATAATAATACATCTAGGATTTAGTCTCAGGTTTGGATACTAATAGGAACTTTATATGTAAAACTAGTTATTAACATGCAAAAATTTTAGTTCAGTTAAGTAGTTCTTCTGTCTGCGCATAAGACAGCGTTTTCAACCAAATTGACAGAGCTTTTTTACATTCATGATATGTCATGGTATAAATGTTGATTTGTCTGTTAACTTTATTGTATAGTCTCAAAGATTGTGCGGAAAATTGTTTTGACGCAAAAACTGTTCTCGTTTTTTTAGTTTTTACAACGGTATAAGGATTACGTTTTTTCATAATGTTTTGGTCTACTTCCGTATTTTTATGAATCTTTAATGTACACTGTAAAATATACAATTGTCTGATGGTCAAAACATTTGCATCGTTGTAGAGTTTTGTGGTACTATACAGCCTTTTCTTACGCAGCATTACTTTTAGGATACATCGTTGGGACCGTTCAATACTTATGAACTTAGATTTAAAAGTACCACCCCATATAGTAATACAGTAGAGTATGATAGACTGGACCAGAGTAGTATAAATATATGTAATAAGGGTAGTATCGCAAATATTTCTAAGATGCTTAAATAACCAGATTAGCTTTCTTGCTCGACTTGCCACTGATTCGAGTTGTGGATACGAAGAAAGATTGCTGTCTAATACAATGCCCAAGTACCTTGTAGTATTCACTTTTTGAATTGTTTTGCAGTGGCAGGAGTTTGCGATTCCACCACTGGCACATGTATGAGCAGTAAGTACTTGACTTTTATTAGGTTGCATAGAGTCACGAATCGAGAAGGTAATATAATTAGTTTTTTTCATGTTTAGTGTTAGTAAGTTGTGTTGTAACCATTTTATGACTCTATGCAATCCATTTTCAGCCATGTCAAATGCTTCCGGCCAGTTCGTACCATGAAAAAGCAACGCAGTGTCGTCTGCATATGAAAAAATGTGGCCGTTACTTAGTCGTAGGTTAGTCAGATCATTAATGTATATAAGGAAGAGGGTAGGTCCTAGGACACTACCTTGTGGAACACCATAGTTGGACGTAAATAGGTCATCACTAATAGTTTTCTCGTCCAGTTTAACTCGTTGACTGCGATCAGCAAGATAACTGGTAAGGAGGTCTAGAAATGTACCTCTGATACCTATCTTATCTAGTTTTTTTAGTAGAATGGTAGTGGAAACCGTATCGAACGCTTTTTGTAGATCCAAGAATATGCACAGAGTTTTTTTCTTATCGTCTAGACACTTGGTTATATTTTTTGTAAGGTCTAATACTGCATCTTCTGTACTCAAGCCTTGTCGGAAACCGTATTGCGCTTTAGAGAGAATATCATATTTTGTTAGAAATTTTATTAGTCTGGAGTTAATTAATTTTTCTATAATTTTTGACAAGACTGACAGCACAGAAATTGGCCTATAGTTATTTATATCGTCTCCACTACCGTTCTTGAAAATGGGATGTATAATTGAACGTTTGAGCAGCCGTGGAAAAATACCCAACCGGAAGACAAGAGACGAGAGGTGAGTAATAATAGGAGTAAGTATTGTTTTAGCTATTTTTATAAACTTTGTGGGGATATTGTCCCAGCCAGCAGCAGATTGAGTTTTTAAATTTATGATGATCGATTCTATTTCAGAGAAATCAGGTTCTATTATGCCAATAGAGTTTAATTGTGTAGGTATTGAAGCAAAGTATTCATCTAACTGTTCTTGGTCATTTGTTATCTGCTCAGCTAATGTTTTCCCTACTCCAATGAAATGGTTATTAATAAATTTTGCTGATTCCGTTGGAATAGACTTTAAGTTAATTAGATCGATAGTAGATTTTTTCTGTTTATTTAAATTAGTTATATTTTTAATACACTTCCACAAAGATTTGTTATTTGTTTTTGCTTTATCTAATAATGATTTTTCATAATTCCTTTTTTGTTTTTTATTAAGTTATTACAGAAATTTCTGTATCTACGATATGTTAATTTGAGAATTTCATCAGTGTCGTTATTTTTGAGTTTTTTCTGAAGATTATTTCTATGTTTTATGCATTTTAGGATTCCAGGCGTAATCCATGGTTTAATAATTTTTTTGTTGTTTGGTATTTTAATTGTTTTTGTGTTTAAATTTAGAGACGTTGTAATTGCAAAAACTAGTTTTTCTGCCACAGAATCTGGATCAGTAATTGACAGTAAATCAGGAGTGATGTGGGTTTTTAATGTAGTCAGTGCTTCAGTGTAGTTTGTTAGGGTTTTTGTATTTGGTGCTTTATATGTTAATTCTTTATTGTAAATAAACATAGTAGCCATTTTATGGTCTGTGACTGTTGTGTTTAGAACTGCTATTGTCGCTGAAAACTTGAGCGGGTCTAGGTTGGTAAATATATGGTCTAGGCAACTATTAATTCTTGTATCAAATCTATGGCCAGGTAATAAGAAGTAACTAGCCAGCATGTCCAGGTACGAGCCTGTGTAATGGCTTGTATTTCCTTCTATTATATTTATATTGATATCTCCCGTTAAAATTATATTTTTGTCATTTGGATGTATAGTGTTCAGATGAGTTTCAAGGGATGTAATAAATTGATCAGGGTTTGGCTCGGATGGAGACCGATAAAGACATATTATTTTAAAATTTGAAAGGGTTATTTCTAGGCATGAAGCACCATGAATAGGAATTTCATTTGTGGTATGCATGATATTAGATTTAATGAAGACTACAACACCGTCATTTTGATTCGTTTTTTTAATGGTGCTGTACGTTAAATAGTTAGGTTTATTTGGGAGAGGTTTATCTAAATTAGTTCGGCATTCAGTCAGCACAATGACATCGATGTCTTGTGTAAGAATAGAAATATTTACGTCTAAATCATCAATATTCGAGGTTTTATGAATGCTTCTAATATTTTGGGTAATAATTGAGAGGTTCGGAACGCTTGACGGTAGTATATTAGGTAGTTCTTCTATATCACAATTCAGAGAATGAATGTTACTTGTGTTATCTAAGTCGTCGATTATAAAATTTGGCTTACTCATGGAAAAAAAAGATTGCAGGGGACACCAATTTATTGCAACATAAATTTAGGTTAATAGAACTTTTTGTTGGCTGAATGTATTTATTATACTCATGAAGCTTTGAATATTGTGTAGGATAGTGTAGGGTGTATGATTTGTATATAATAGGCTTTATATTTATTAGTATGTATAAGTGTGAAAAAAACTTTTTTGATGTAGATCCTTTGTAGATGAAGTAGTACATTTTGGAAATTAATTTATGTGTTAAACGAAACCTTATGCCAGCCCTGCTGTCAGCCGCGTGAAATGAGATAATTTTACAGACAGTGAGTATTACTAAAAACAAAGATAATATTAAAAACGTAAATTGGTACAGTTCTCTATAACATACAAACATAACAAAAAACACGTAGTAGGAGAATGCGGGTAATTCCTGGGTTGGTAGTCATATTTCCTCTTTGATTCTGACCAAATCATTCTCAGATTCGATGCGGACTGATGGGGCACCGTCTTTCTTGCGAAGATATACCTTGCCGTAGGATGTCCAGACGTACTTGAAGGAATTAGTCTTCGCGAAGTCGCGTGCCAGGTAATAGAGTCGCTTATTCTTATGTGTTAGGCTTTCTGACAAACAGACGGGCCTTGGTGAACCGCCAATGCCTAGGTTTGCAGAATTCAATTTATTGTTGCCGTTAGTTTTGTTGTAAGCTTTGGCCGCCTGTAAGATTTTCTCCTTTGCCATAACCGTTGTGAAGTCCACAACAATTGGTTGGGATGGAGCTGATTTAGTAGGCAGTCGAAAGACGTCTTTCACATCGTTTTCCTGTAACGGCACGTCCAGGTTTCTACCCATTGTAATAATTAGTTTCACCAGGTCTGTTTTGGGTTCCGGATTTTTCTGGGGGACATTTCGTATCTCCACACTGGTGGACTTTAGGTTTCTCTCCAGACTCTCGACTTTACTTTCCAGCGAATGGATATATGCGATGTTATCCTTCCTTTCGGAAGCCATTTCGTCCATGCGTTTTATGACATCATCATATTGAGAGGACATAAAACCTATTGATTCAGTTAGAGTACTGTTTTGCGCACATAGCGAATCTATTTTTACTTGCATAGAAGTAAGTTTCAGGCTTTGCTCTGAAATTAACTGTTTGATTTCAGTCATGAACAAATTGAGATCGTCGCCTTCATTGCGCTTGCGCTTGTATCTGTTGCTGATTGGATTAAAGCCCTCAGTGTCCGGTATTGATGTTGGTATATTGACGTCAGGCTCGGAGTAAGCGTGTTCTAAGGATGGATCTGTTTTGGTTGGAGTACGTTTGAGTGGCATTTTGTGTTCAACAGATCTCGCCTATAGTTAAGTCACCAACAAATAGACAAACAAAAACTAAAATCTTCGACACTGGTATGGGGTGTGACTCGAACCCGGGTCATCCGCCTCTCAGGCAGACGTCGCACCGCAGAGCCACGGTGAACTTAAGTTGGAAAGGTAAAAATGTTGTATACCTTAGTCGACTCGTGTGGCGGGTGAGGGTAGAAATAAAATTTATGCCACTATCTCGTTTCCCCGAGGTGGAGTGCCAGGCCACTGGACGCTCGCTGTTCGTCAGCCGCCTCCTATCACGTTGTAATAATGTAGTAAAAACGTGTCTTCACACGCAAGCAGAAGTCACTAAACTGTTAATAGCTTTATGGTTTAAAATTGTGTACAGCAACTTATAAAATTATAGAAATTTCGCAAACACGTCTACACTCAACGGAGTCTCGAAGAAAGAGGCAGCAGACATTTAGGTATAGTCAAGACCAAGGCGAACGCGCGCGGCTACGTTTGGTGGCCAAACATTGACACGGACCTAGGTGAAATTATGTAAGGAATGTGAAACATGTTCAAAAGAGATGCCCGTCCTTGCAGCCGCACCATCTCAGCCGTGGCCTTAGACTTCGCAAGTTTGGAGTAGATTACACATCGATTTCTTGGGTCCGTTTCATAGGAAAATGTACCTTGAAATAATAGACTGAAGCTCTAAATGGCTGGAAATCGCCGAAATGCAGCGTACAAATGCCACTACAGTCAAAAACTAATGAGTTCACTTTTTGCTAGATTTGGCCTGCCGTAAGAATTGGTTTCCGATCAAGGACCTCCATTTGCAAGTCCTGAGTTTGGCGGCTTTCTACAGAATAATGGCACGAGGCAGAGCTTTTCCCCAGCGTATCACCCCGCCTCAAACGCCGCTGCCGAAAACGCGGAGAAAATATGCAAAAGGGCAATTAAAAAGGCATTTACCGATCAGATTGATATAGACAGACACCTCTGCAACGCCTATATGTGTTGCAGACATTCTTGTTGGCATATAGAAACACTGTCCACAGCACAACACTCACCAGTGACTCGCCAGTCACTGGCCGTGCTATTACAGAGGCGTTCCTTACGTTCGCGTATGGATGCAGGCAGGCTACGTGGAGGCAGGGCTGTATTAGATAAAGCCCACGACGCGCAAAGGCGCCAGGTTGAATATGCGGGCGGTACACTCAGGGAATTCCCCAAACGACCCTATCTGGGTAAGGGATTATAGAATTCGAAATAAATGGGGCTGAGGGTCGTCATACATAGGGAAGGTTCTCGTAGGTATGTGGTAGAAGACGGTAACGGTCGACAAACAGTAAGGCATGTAGATCAAATCAGACGAAGGTCGCGTATTCGGCATCAATAAGTACACCGGAAACGAGCATCTGTCCAAGGGAAAGCCAGTCACCAGTAGTGGGTAATCAGAATCAAAAGATCACGACAGTTGGCGAGGACGTTTTCCAAAAACCCGGTCCCACCAGGCCGGCCACCCCACACTTGTCACTACAAGTGCCCGTTCAGTCAAACCCCCCGGAAAATCGCCCCAAGAGATTACGCAAACGAATTGTGAGGTTTCAGGTGCAGCATTAACCTCTCGTCTGCTGCGTCACAGATCTGTGCCCAGCTTAGTATAGGGCAGTTGAGGGGTTAAGGACACCTAATACAAAAAATACTTCATCATCATCATCAGCCACTTGACGCCCACTGCAAGGCACAGGCCTCCCTCGTGATTTTCAAAACCATGAGAGGTTTTGCCATAATCGCCACGCTCGGCAGGCGGGTTGGCGATCGCAGTATGTGGTTGGAATCTCAAGAAGACGCTGCTGCCCGTCTCCTGGTCATTGATTTCCTTAGTCACCTTCTACGACATCCACGGAAGGAAATGGAGTGACGCTATTCCTAATCCGGCGCCACGCCAAAAATACTTACTTGATAAAAAAATACTTACCGTGTCCTGTGTTTTAGGCTAAGAAAGTATTGTTATTAGAAATAAGTAGCAATTAAGGGTGGAGGAGTAAAGTATTTGTTAATTTGTTCATTATGGCATTTGAGGGTCCTATCAGAATAAATCCTTGAGACCAGAAATAATTTGTTGTGGTGTTTCATCTCCTAAATATCGGACTTTTCAGTGATATTGTCAAAAGCATTTCCAATTTATCCTGTGCATATAAACGTTTAAAGTTCCAACAGTGGGCGTCTTTCATAGGCTGTATAGAAAGACTGATGGATTTAAATGTTATCACATGTTTTCAAAGCGCACGATGTATCAGCGGAATTCTAGCAGTTATACTTTTTCTGTTGTAGAACACAATAAGTTTACACAAAACTGTTAGAAGTGAATGTGATTGCTCTAGTCATAACTCCAAAAATCCGAAAGGGGATTTCTTTCTCAGGATATAAAAACGTCCATTAACCGGTCGTTAACGATAAGGCGGGTAAAAGCAATCGCCGACAAGTGGCCGGAAACTTTTATAACTTTTTCCTTTCTATAATAACAACTTATTAACGCCATTCGCTGACATTAATATCTGTTCGGGGCAGATTTTCGTAGTTTCGGCACATTTGGGAAAGTAGTTTCTTATTTGATGACAGAAGTGATTACTTGATACATACTTTGGTGTATTAGAATAGAATAGAATACAATACAAACAGTTTATTTGTTGCTCACAAAAGAATTTTAACACAGAGTCAACCAAAAAAATACATAGATATCTAAAACTAGGTTTAAGTATTTAGCCGGATGTGATACTTTGTATCGTTAGCTAATAAACCGATAATTGAATCTCTTGGCATGTAATCTTGAAACTCTGTTTAATCAGTCAGTATGTAGCTGGTAGGACTAGGGTGGTTGTTGTGCTATCCATCTGATCTTTTCGGTCGCTGCGTCGAACCTCCTTACTCTTTTCTTCATACACATTAACTATGCCAACATACCGGTAGAGCCAATTATTTAACAAAAAAATTATATAATTTATGTAGCTTTTATAGAGGTGGAAAGAAGTGGAAGGTGCCAATGGACGCTGTATACGTTTGCACGTATACAGCGTCCAGTGCAAGATGCAAAGGCCAAAAATTTTTTCTATAGAGGTCGGCTGATGGTGGACTGTAATTTATTGTAGTACCAATTTTGCCCAATTTGCCAGAATGTGGTGAATGATGTTGAGCACTCTGACCCTTCCAACAGCATGGGTAGTACGAAAACTCGAGTCGCGCGCTTTATATGTCAAAAATAGTCACAACTTTCTAGTATATTTATTTGTCAAATTCCGACGTTTTAGGGCCACAAAACGCGTGACTCACCCGTGCAGGCATTAATTATGGCACAAACGGTTAAGTCCGTTATGGTGCATTTGTATAAACTATAGAATTAAAGAATTCTCACATGGGTGTCGAATATACTGAAGTAGATAAACCAAGTTGCGTTGCTTGAGTAGAAAGCAAACAAGCGAGGAAACCTTTCAAGCCAATTGCCTATAATAAAGCTACATCAATGCTCGACTCGAAGCACTCAGATATATGTGGACTTGAGACATAATTCCAAGGTATAATAAGTATCTTTTACTTTTCATTTATGAGTTTTCCCGGATGTTCTAACCTGACTTAATTTCTTCTAAAGCAGAGGTCTAAGAAAAAATTTGAGCTTTCCAAGCTTTAGTGGAAACAGGTCCTTAAGTTAAGAAATTGGTAAAGAGTACACCAACAAGGAGTCTGCGGACTATTTATCATTAAAATGTACGAGACTACATTAGGTTATTGTCCTCAGTCGAATGGTGTATCAGAACGGACTAATCGCTCCATTGTGGAGAAAGTACGCTCTGTGGCCAGTATTCAGAAATATGTAACTTATGACTTTGCATAAACTCACGCGTGCAGCCCGGAGGGGTAGGCAGAGACCAGGGCTTGCCACTTGCCACGATCCACACAAACTTCTTTCGCTTCATCAACATTCACTAGTCGTTACATGCACGCACGCCGGGTACTTTTTATCTAACGGTAACTTATGATATTACCTGTATAGTTAAAAAATATCACATATATTACTAGCCTTTTTTTTTATGTAGCCTCGTTTGTGTCCCACTGCTGGGCAAAAGCCTCCCCCAACTCAGACCAGATGTTTCTGTCTTGTGCCACCTCAGACCACTCCGGCATGTGTCGGTCGAGGTCGTCTCGCCAACGTCTTCTTGGCCTACCTCTCCTGCGACGACCGCCTTGTGGCACTAGCCTTATTCCCTCCAAATAGCAGCTTTACCCCGCGGAGGTAATTACTCGGGTTCGGAACTCAGAAATATTTGGCGGGTGGTCTGCTTCGAATTCTCTTGCCCTCTATTTAAACTGTTTCGAGGCCATGTAGCTAAAGGAGGATAGAATAATAATCTTCTAGTGAAATTCTACATGCAACGATACATTTATATCTTCGTAATATTTAAGCATTATGCTATGTTTATAATTTTGTTTGTACACACAAAGTTATTAACGTGACCTGCAAATGCGGCCAAAAAGATTAGCTTTGTGCAGCCTGTGAACGGTTGCATATAAAATATATAAAGCTGTTTCTGGCTCACATTCATTTACAAGTTCCGTATAATCACAGCACATGTCTTTGTTCTTCATAAAGGACAAAGACATGTGCTGTGATTACTGAGTCCTCGAATACTGTGAGTAGGCAATATTGCAATATTGATGCTTACTATTGCTATAAAGCGAAAGTAAGCTTTATTTTCTAAAATTTTAACAGGTTACTATTACTAACTAGTTAGGCCTGAATGTTTTGGTAGACGGATTTTAAAAGAGCTGGCCTTATGTAACTTCGTTTAATTAGTGTTTTAAACAGCAATATTGAAAATATAAAATAGATGCCGGTCGAGCCCGGCAAGAACACCAGAGAGCCCACAGAACTGTGTCCTGTGAGTGAGCCAAAGAAAAAAGTTCACAGATTACTTTTTACAGTAGTCACCGCCGACACAGATTAACACAATACGGCTTCAACACTAACAGTAAAGCACATAGAAAAAAACCAGACAAATTATACAATTATAATTATACACTTTTGTACCAGTTGGGGTAATGATCGTACTATTTACGGGTGTGCCACTTAGGACAGCATCTAATCGTAAAACGATTGCGTGCAGCGACCACAAGAAATAAGTAGGTAAGTATTACTTTCCAAGATCTCAAAGATACTTTACGACGGTGAGTGCTTCAAAGAATAGTAGTTTTCTTTAGAGAGTCCTTGAGTTCAACGTGAGCTTGCCGTAAAGGCAAGACATCGAGATTAAATATGAATGCTCGTGAGCACTGAACGAATAAAAAGTTAAATTGAATTACCCGCTTTTACCCCGCAACTCTTTTGAGATCTTATTACAAGAGCATAAGATTTTACTTACATTGTAGCTGAAAGTAAAATATGCAGCGAGGGAATTGGAGCGTATTTACTTTGTTGTTTGTTTGATTTGGTTTGACGTAAAAGATCTTGCTATATTTATTACAATTTATTATCGAGGAATGCTCTGAAATTAATCTATTTCCCAATTATGTTTTGTTATTAAAAAAATATTTGTAAAGAAATAAAAATTAAAGCCATATTATAAAGAGTGCTGCTCTCTTAAGGGGCTCCAGGGAGCAACACTAGCGCCACCGAGAAAAAAAAAATCACATCTTTTTTTACAGATCAAATTTGGAAAAAGTGTCAATACAATCTCTCAACCATGTTAATTTTAGGACTCATAGCCCTGAACGTGAGGCAAAAAACCTAGGACTAGATAGTATTAACGCCAGAAACGGCCGTTTTTGGTATAAACTAGCATGTCCCAGGCTCGTAATTCTTTGTCGTGGGTCCTAAAAATCACTGTTAATATGGTTGAGAGATTGTACTGACACTTTTTGCAAATACGATATATAAAAGAAGACATGTTTTTTTTTTTCATACGCGGCGGCGCTAGTTAGCTCACTGGATCCCCTTAAGTTGCTATTTCAAACTAAAGAGCAACTTGATAGCCAATCAAGAGCGATCTCAAAGGTACGAGCGCTTTATTAATACTTCAAGTAATCAAGGCAATAGGTAGGTACCTGACAAATTATGGCTATATTTAATTCTCTATACCGGGCAATAAATACCGTTATACAAATCAGAACGTTCCATCTTGTTTTGCCGTTGAGTGCGGTTTCACTAAGAGCAGTGAATATAGCCATGTTTTGATTGGTATTGCATTGACAAAGGGCCGAATATCGGAGTACTCTTACTTCGCTTAAATAATTCAAGATAGATAGTAGGTAATGCTTGTATTCAACGAATAATTGGTCATTCAATGCACGCCTTTATTTGTTGAACAGGAATCTAAATGAAACTGTGAGTTGTTTTGGGGAGTTATACCTTATTGGAAATTATTTTGGATTGAACTGGATTGATTTTGGACCATCGGTAATTGGACGAAATTCAATATTAGGAAAAAAGGTTGGGGTAAGACCCAGCAGTGGGCAGCAGTAGGTTGATGATGGTGGTGGTCATGATTATAGCAGCCGTATAAACCGTTTTAAAATACATATCTTGAATCTATTTGGTTCCTACACGTATAATTGCAACCCTATGCAATCGCAGGACGCTGATCTTTGATTATTATCTCCTCAGTCCTGGCCTTGAAAATAACAATTGAAAACCATTGTTATTTTCAAGGTCAGTACTGAGGAGGTTTCACAACATTACATAGAAATTTCACGAATTTCAGATAAAGATACATTACCTCACCTACTTAGAACTGCGTTACTTTCCGATTGATCCCAATTTTACTGAGCCAGCAGCCGACAGTGTTGGTTTATTTGCGATCCAATTACGGCGCAACCGCCACCTAATCCTATTGCAATCAAACTCCGGACCTACTCTAACTGTCCTAAGTGCTACGAGTAGCTTTGGTAGGTTCTTTTTTATTTCTCAGGTCGGCGGAAAAAACACGTAAGTTCAAAAGACAGATGTTTGAGGCAATGAAAAAAACTTCTTATAAAATTACACTATAATATGTTTATTATGTTTATTACATTAACGAAGAGCTACCATTAAAGAATGAATTAAACATACTTGTCTTTTTACTAAAAATAAGGAAAATGCTACTTTAATTACTTATGTTATATAGAACAATAATTCAATGACAATTTGTCTTATATGCTTTAGTCCGCTGACCCTAGATTTGTTTTAAGGACTTTACCTCTGGTTTCTTGTACACTAACAATCGGTTAACCTGCTGTGAACAGCTGTCAGTTGTCAAAAGTGCATACAAAAAAAACAACTGACATTTGTTAATCGTAGATTAACAGACTGTTAGCGTTCAAGAAACCGGAGCTTAGTGGTAGAAGCACTGGTAAGGGCCGAAACGCACTGGCGGTTAAGTAGAGACGGTTAAGGATAACAATTGTGAAGAATCCAGAGAGCCGGAAAGCGATCGTGCTCCTCATGAATATCTCTTATTGCGGGATGATGTTGAGTGCATCAAGATACTTCGTCATTCCTCTCTTTAAATTCTGTTCTGGTGCATTGGTGTAGCGGCCTGTCCACACTTAATTTCATCGGCCTATCGCATTAATGATCTACCGCGAGCTCTAGGGCCTTCTACCTTCCCAACGTCAGGAATAATGGTCGAATAATCGTAGAATTCTTTATTAAAGTTGATAGATGCTACTTAACGCCAAGTACTTTGAGTTAGAAGACACTAGTGCAGAACTCGTTCCACGCTATTCACATAAGTGGTAATTTAGCCAACACTCTCTCTCTGAGAAAATGCCTGTTCCTTGTAGTGAGGTATTTATAGGCTGCTTGTGTTGCGTTGCCGGGCAACCAAGAGCGTGGAAAATCAATGGGACTTCAGACAACTAAGTATGAAGAATTGATTTCAGAAAAGAAATGGATGCGAAAAGTAACGGGCGTGTCAACAACAGTTTTACCGTAAAGTCGACCGTAATGTCTTTCACAATTATTTTGGGTGAAACCGGTAAAATTAATTCAGGCTAAAGGTGTTGGGAAAATATAAAAGTAAAAAGTACCCGAAACCGGCGTGCGTGCATGCAACGACTAATGAATGTTGAGGAAGCGAAAGTGATCTGTCAGGATCGTAGCAAGTGGCAGTCCCTGGTCTCTGCCTACCCCTCTGGGATACAGGCGTGAGTTCATGTTATGTTATGTGAAAATATAAAAGCTCGCTTTTCTAAGAATTTCACTTATAAGGTCATATTTTAAAATCATAGTCATATTTTAAAGTTTAGTAGCAGTTTTATTATTTTACAATAGGTAAAGTACAACATAAGTAGAAAAGCTTTACTCAAATATTCAGACACTAACTTTTGTAGAAACAAATGCCATAAATTAAAAGTTTAATTAAGCATGTCAACTAAAGGAAAAAAGGTAACATAATTGGGTAAAAGCGTTGATAAAGTAACAAGGAACTGAAAATTGTATGGAATAATTTATTACGATCTTATTTTTACGAGGTATTTTTAATAACACTTTGTGAATAATTCAGACCGATTTTAATCCTGTGCACCTTTTTATCTCCAGTGGCGCTGGAAATCGCCAATCCCAATAGGAATGCGTGATGGTAATCTCTCCTTAAGAGAAAGCCAAAGTCCTCAGTAATCAGAAATCAATAATTTCAACGTAAAGAATTTACATTCTGTTTGCTGAATGTCAATGTACTATGTTACTATGTTAGCCGCTGCCTTCGGGCCGTATTTGTAGTGGAGAAAAAGGCAGCGGGAAAAAAAACTCCACTCTGACCATCTTTTCTCAAATCATCTTAAACTTATACATCAAAGCCTATATGATATGATTTCGTGATAGCCACTAATAACTTTAAAAGCCAAAATAACACTTCTTACAAAAGTAGGAAAAACAGTAATGCTGCGGCCAGATACACGAACAGCACCCGTTCACGAGCATAACGCAGGGGTCAGCCATCACCAGTCTCAACCATTTTAGAGGGAGATAGGTGACCCGGCCACCACGCCACCATTCGAATGACCTTTAGCAAACCTGCAGATTGAGTTCTTGTCAACTATAAAATGTGTACTATAGTTATTAATGTGCAATCACGTCGTCAGTACACGTTTTTAAAATTAAATAAATTATAATATTAATAATTAAATAACAATGAAATCGCAGTGGAATTTGCTTACTACCAAGGGCTTATATCGTTCATATACTCGTCTATTCTATAATAGGCTTTTTTACATAGCGATTTTTTAATGAATGTTTTAAAGGAAAATGATCAAGTGATTAAGACACTTAGTATCGCTATCAACAAAGTTGTGCCACAATGAAATAATACCTTAATTTGAAGTACTGGCTTAGAATTTTAAAATACTATTGTTAGCATTAAAGTAATTCTCCGGACGAGAATGTAATTAGGTCATTAATACTACCGCATTTTTCTTGTCCTATACCATGTCATGAGATGAAACTGTCATTCTCACACGTCGTGTGCATACTCTCCGCGTAACTCAGGCGAATTCCGCTAGCGAAGAGGTTGCACCGGGACTAAACTGTTCGTCCAGACTAAATTCTTTCACTTATTCTTCTCCAACCGCTCTTACGCTGTAATAATAATAAGCCGTAACCCACACAAAATGCATGGAAGCGAGTTTATTTAAGCTGTAGTACTATTTAGAGAAGAAAACGGAAGTTGATGAGTGTTGACGATGGATTTGAGGCGACAAGGTTCGTTTGTTACTAACACTTGTTGCAGCGACGATGACTGAGACGTAGGAGAATTCTAAGGGTATTCTTATAGTATAACAGGCCAGCGCAGTGCTTAGGAAAAGCATTAGAAACAATTAAAATTATGACAATAACTGGCATCTATGCGGCCATCGCTATTTATTTCAACTGTGCTAAAGGTCAAGGTCAAGTACGACCTATACTAATTAGCTCCATAGAATTTAACTGTATATAGTGACCTAACATATCTGGAAAATGATGTGGAGTAGCTGCTTTTGTGCCACAACACGGAGAGGGCAAGGTAGAACACAAAACACTCACTGTCATCATTCCGCGGCTGAAATAGCTTCACGAAAAGATCTTCCATCAACACTAATGGCCTTATATTAAAAAAACAGCCCAACCTTGGCCAATGGGTGCAAAAAAGTTATGTATCACGTGTAAAACCATCACCATCGGCCGGCATTTCTCAAATCACCAAGTGACATTTATTGATGTGAATTGGTTCCACGAAAACCGAAGAAAAAACTTTTTTTTAATTTAGAGAACCGATACTACCCCATGCGCTGCGCTGCATGCTGCTAGGAAATCTTGAAAAAAATGCCATGGCCTTAGTGTAAATATTCATCATTATAACCGACAGCCCGCTTTGCCGGGATGCCTCAAAAGAGAGGAAACACCCGCCCGTGTGACCATTCACTGTGAAGGCGTGGAAAAGCAACGGACCGCTATCATTAGGAAGCTGGGGTCCCTTCAGGAGGCCTGCAGTGACATCAGAGCACTGCTGGCCTTCTGGAAAGAGATAGGTTGGCTGGAGTGAGCTCACAGCTTTGCTACGTACAATGGCCCAACCATGAGGCTAAGTGCGGAAATCTCAAGTCTAACTAACTATCTAACTATCATCATCATCAGCTATTTGTCGCCCACTGCAGGACATAGGCGTCCCTCATGATTTTTCAAGATTCGCGGCCTTGTGCCGCCCGCATCCAGGGACTCCCCGCTACCGCAACCAGGTCGTCAGACCATCTGGTGGGGAACCTGCTCACGCTGCGGCATCCGGTCCGCGGTCACCAGGGCAGAACTATAATACATAGTTTGGTCCTAAAAATAATCAATTCAAGTAGTTAAATACACAGTGGTATTTATAAAAACTCAATTACATAAACACTCCTCAAATGCATATTTACCTAATAGTCTGTGGTAAATGAAAATATTTTGAGAATGTTTTTTAGATGAATCGTGTTTTTAAATAACACCGGATATTTTGGGTTTCACCTACCAAATGAGGTAACAACAATATTTGAATGGCCTTTCTGCACAATCTGCAGGTACCCTTGATGTGCGTAAGTACACGTAGTATGGATGTGCCACAAGAGAAACATACACTTCTATGCCCAAACATAGGAGCTGCTGCTGGCTCAGACTGGACAGCATCTCGTAAGCAAGCAAAACATTCAATGCAAACCTGCGCTTCACGTGAAATCTGCAAAATATACATTATATTTTTTCAGTCAGGGGCCTCTTTCATAGAACTACATTCATGGTTTACTATGTCAATTCGAAATACATTGCAAAGTCGACTAATCCACAGGCCAGCTAGTAGCAAGACTCTTCTACGCAATGTACATCAAATTATCATAATAAACCCCGAATTGTAGTTTTATGAAACTCGGCCCTGGTAAGGAACTCAGAGTACTCTGTCCAGTTCTCTAGGTGAAAGTTAGGGTATGTGGAATTAATCCATACAAAAATTATTATAAAATAAATTAAGTGAAAATGTAAACACATTTATATCCGTACACGGATATAAAATGGCAATAAAATGCGTAAGCTATAAAAGCTATCTATATAATTAAACTTACCGATGTCGGAAAAATCCAAGTAACGAGAGTGTTGTAAATATTATTACCAACTTCCCTCAACGACCTCCATTGCAAATGCCGCAGTCCGAGGGAACAATTATGCATCGCAAATTCAGGGTATCACCCATAAAGATGAAGTGTGTATTTTACGATAGAATACACACCAATATGGAGACTTACAAAGACACAAGAAGTTTCTAGCTTAACTCATTTACTCCGTCACCCTCCGTCTCACAAAAGTACTAACATTCATGCGAAATAGTTATAATAAACAAATATAAATTCTGATCATGAAGAAAAAAATCGCAAAACCGTTATAATGATAGGTGACAGGGCATAGCACAGATTATGAACGATGACGCTCAGTGCTGCAAAATGTAATTTATATCGATCATCAATTCGATTCCATCAGTCATCATTTCATAAAATATAACTGAAATGTAATATAATTGATTTACGTATTGCGAGTAGAAAGCCCGGTTATTATGCCTCATATCACCTTTACATAATAACATATATAATGTGCAGTCTACGTACATAAACCATGACATTTTAGTTGCAAAGTCACCCATGCGTAGGTACTGATTACGTTATGTGCCCACTTTAGGGCACGAATCGTCTTGCATGCAAGCTCGATGACTTTCAACTCCCCGAACAAGTCGGTTTCCGATAAGGCTTTACATACGTTGGACTACACACATACGCTGCGGCAGAATGTACAAAAGACCGAGGAGTATAATCTGCCACTATGCTTAGCTTTTTTGGAGTGAGGTGAGGTATGGGGACATGGGGTGTACCTCATACACATGTTTCCTCTCGATGTTTTCCGTAAACGTTAGACAGTCGTACTGCTATAAAAAATCACATACAATGTCTGATTCGAACCCAACACCTTGGAATGTGATGCAAGCGTTCTGTTAATACATAACCACCGCTTTCCTAAGGTTTATTTAAAGATCAGCATCCGAGCGATTCGGTCAAATTAAGGTCCACAATATCCACAGATCCGTGTGGCACCGGATTAAGAATAGCGTCACACCATTTCCTTCCGTGGATGTCGTTGAAGGCGACTAAGGAAATAAATTACCAGGAGACGGGCAGCAGCGTTTTTTTGAGATTTCAACTGCATACTGCGATCGCCAAACCGCCTGCCAAGCGTGGCGATTATGGCAAAACCGCTCATGGTTATGAAAACCACGAAGGAGCCTATGTCCTGCAGTGGGCGTTAAATGGCTGATGATGATGATGATGAAGGTCCACACTGTTGAATCTGTTATCTTGTGTTAGTACCTAATATATAACGTAAACCGCAAATAATCTAAATGAACAGGTGGATAAAGAAATATGACAAATGAAGTAGGTATTATCAAACGAAATAACAAAAGTTATGTTATGCTATTTTTTTTCAGCTAAATATACCTATTTTTTCCCTGTATCGATTCATTCGATTTGAAAAGTAGCGGTCGGATGGCAACACTACATTATTGAATGCACAGATTAAGTTTTGAACAGGTCTGTGAATGGATCAATAGATTTGTATCAAAATGACAGCGGTCGTTAAACCGGAAGCATTAATTATTGTATAACTTTATTAATTTAGAATTACGGAGAAGTCATGGTTTTATAAGAAAACCCCTATTTTTTATAATTGAAAACATGAATTATGAACATTGAAAACTGGTGACACTATTTAGATTTTAGCGATACTGCTAATGGTCAAGATCCTTTATTTTCAGACAAGGATAGAACATGTTCTGGAATTCTGTTGTAAAAACGAACGCAATAGCCTACGAACGATGTATTTACCTTGGCTAAACGAAATTTAGAATAAGCAAGCTTATTTCTATTTCTAGTTTTTACGTTATGGACGTCCCTATTTAATTTGAACATGGTTATATTTTTACGAACATACATTATATTATCGAATATATATTGGCAAGCCAGTGTAAGAATTCCTATTTCTTTGAAACGCTCCCTTAGCGATTCCCTACTGCTTAAGTTGTAAATTGCTCTTACTGCTCTTTTTTGCAAAATAAATATTGTTTCTATATCTGCTGCCCGTCCCCATAATAACAGCCCATATGACATAATACTGTGAAAATAACTAAAATAGACCAGCCTCGCAGTCGATATATCTGTAAGTTGCCTAATTTTTCTAACTGCAAATGCAGCTGAACTCAACCTACCCGATAGTTTTTCAATATGCGGACCCCATTGCAGTTTTGAGTCTATTGTTATGCCTAAAAATAGTGTGGACTCTACCAGCTCTAATTTCTCACCAGATATTTTTAGACACGTGTCAACATTTTTAACATTGGGCAAGGAGAACTTGACACATTTTGTCTTTTTCGCATTTAACATCAAATTGTTCACCGTGAACCAGTTTAGAACTGTAGATAGAGCATTATTTACATCGTCAACATTACCTAAACCTCTCTTTACTTTAAAAATTAAGGAAGTATCATCAGCAAACAGTACTATCTGCGATAGTTTTTCTACTAGGTAGGGCAAATCATTTACGTAAACCAAAAAAAGGAACGGTCCTAGTATAGAACGTTGAGGAACTCCTACTTTTACATTACATCCTGAGGATTTAACTCTATTAATATCTACTTTTAGGGTTCTTTCTGTTAAGTAAGATCGAAGAAGAGCTAGCGATTTATTACTTAAACCATATCGGTGTAATTTTATAAGGAGCGTTTCGTGGTCGACGCAATCGAACGCCTTGGACAGGTCACAGAACACCCCGATGGCATCCTGCGCCTCCTCCCACGCATCAAAGATGTGCTTTATTAATGCTATGCCTGCGTCCGTCGTTGAGCGGCTCTTCGTAAATCCAAACTGTTTCTTATGAAATAGCTGATTCATACTAAAATGAGTCTGCAATTGATGCAAAATTACTTTCTCAAAAACTTTACTTAGGACCGGCAATATTGCTATTGGTCTGAAATTATTGGGATCTTCACTATCGCCAGATTTAAATAAGGGTACTATTTTACTTAACTTTAATAGATTAGGAAAGGTTCCCTGGTCAATGCATTTATTGAAAATTGTAGCAAGGTAAGGTGCTAGAATATGGATAACCGTGGATATAAGTTTAACCGATAATCCCCACAAATCTTCGGTTTTTTTTAAGTCTAACTCTTTAAATATTTTGACAATAGCAAAGGGACTTATATGGGTGAATTGGAAGTCAGCTTTGCATGTATTTATACTTTCCAGAAGTAAAGTTTCGGCTGATTGAGGGGAAGAATTTAAGCTAGCCGTTATTTACCCCTCAAGTATGTTTTTAAAGAAATTTTCAAATATTTCTGCTATGTCTTCCCTTGAATTGACTAAATTCCCTTCTACCTTTAAAGCAAATATCTGGTCCCTAGGTCTCGTTTTGCCTGTCTCTTTGCTAATTACTTGCCAGACTGTTTTGATTTTATTAGTTGACGCCATAATTTGTTTACTTATGCTAATGGATTTGGCTGCTAAACAAGTTTGCCTAAACGTTTTTGAATATTTTTTAACATACTCTCTGAACGTCGGATCGTGATTAAATTGTTTCTCTTCATACAATTCATAAAGCCTTTTCCTACTTCTATGTAAACCTGGCGTTGCCCATTCTGAAAAACCGCGATTTAACCCTGTAATTTTTTTTACGTTAAATATCTGTTCAAATTGTTTTGATATGGTCGAAAACAGCACTTCATATAATGTATTCGGATCAGTGCTATCAAAATTTAATGAATCTAACTGTGTGCCTAATTTTCTTTTAAATAATTTCAATTTTTTTTTTCTGTTATTGGTCTACAAATTACTTCATTACAAGGTTCTTCTAGTACTGACGGTAGAACTGCCCATAACCCGCTATGATCGGACTGTAAATTATGTATGACCTTTTTTTCTATAAATTGACAATTACAAAAAACGTTATCTATGCAAGTGGCGCTAGTAGCTGTTGTCCTAGTGGGTTCAGTAAATAAATAATGTAAATTAAATGACCTGAACAGACTAGTGAGTTTAGTTCTCAGTGAACTATCAACTAACAAATCTATATTGAAGTCACCACATACTACTATGCTCTTATTGCTAGTAAATAGGCGTTTTAAGGCGTCTTCCATAACTAATTCAAATTCATTATAATTCGATTGTGGCGGCCTATAAACACACATAACTATGTACCTATCCAATTCCACACACGAGATCTCAATTAAGCGTTCAACAGATAGACTGACAATGTCTTTTCTTTCTTTCATTTTTAAACTACTTTTTACAAATATCATTGAACCTCCTCTTATTGCGTGCTGTCGGTTAAAAGTACTTACTGCTAAATAGTCTTTTAAAGTGAAAGACATTTCAGGTTGTTTCAGCCAGTGCTCTGTTAAACACAAAATATCTACATTAAAATCCTTTAAAAATAGTTCAATTAAATTGTCTTTGCCGGAAAAACCCTGTATGTTTTGTGCAACTAAATTTAGACCTAACTTAGGGTTTTCCTTTGTCTGCGATGGCCGTTTAAATCCATCGATTCTGTGTTTGAGCCCGCTCCTAAATTATTACTAATACTAGTAACACGGTTGTCGTTTTCATTGGTTTGTGTTATAATTCCTATAACAACTGAGTCAAAAATATTATAAGCCAATAGACTGGCTAACTTACGTCGACTGTTTTTAGAGAGGTACACAGTATCTCTCGTCATGAAGTAATTCTTAACAAACTTGTTAATGTCAAAAAACAATACGTCACTATGACGACATGTCAGATGATGGATATGCATATTCAGGCTATGTATGTCGCTGTTATCCTTTCCAGAAAGTGATTGGGAATAAGGAAAAGCGCAAAAAAATAGCTTTCCCGTCTCTGGTTGGACATCCTTAGCCCGAGCAGTGGAAGTTATATAAAATACTAGCTGTGCCCGCGACTCCGTTCGCGTACATTTCGATTTTTACGAAGCAGCATTTGTATGGGGGCCACGTCCTATCATAACTGGAGCTAGAATTTAAATAGCCTATCCTGTGTCCCAGATGTCTATATATTTTTATACCAAATTTCATCAAATTCGGATAATTGGTTTAAGAGTTATGGAGGAACATACATACATACATACACACATACAGAAAAAAATTCTAAAAATCGTGAAATTAGTTTCAGTATCATATATTGAGCCTATAAACACAATATCTCTGAAAACAAACTAACTTACTCCATGACCGACCCTTACAGATTTATTATTAGTATAGATAACCAACGCAGCTATAGTACCTACAGTGAAAGATGACCATAGTAATTTAATCACTGGTTGATTGTATCTGTCATATAAGATGCTACCAAACTTATGGCTGCAATAAAGTATTGAGTATGACCAAGTTGAATAGTATTGAATCACAAACTGCGCTCTTGTATTTTCTGTTGCTTTGCACCTACTTATTTTTGTTGTTCTATTTGTGTGTCTAGAATTTTGCTCTGTGTTACTTAAACTATTTTTATGTGTTCTATGTGTAAGTGCAAATAAATGTTTTTATAGTACATATGGTGCTACATTACCGCACTAGTGCGATAATGAGCACTTTACGTGCCTATGTCGAAACTTCAAAGGGCCATATGTACTATAATAAAACGTTGTACGATACACGTGCGAATAGGTAATTCGTAACTCGTGTCGATATAAAACACTCCCTTCGGTCGTGTTTTAATTTATCGCCACTCGTTGCGAATTTCCTACTTTTCGCACTAGTATCGTAATGTACTATTATATGTCTATTTGTCATAGGTCCACAGATTGTTAAACGAAAAACTCTGACAGATTTCGTTTGTCATATTTGCAACCAAATGTGGAAACATATACTCACCACTAAGCTTAAAATTCTGGTTGTCATAAAAGAAATACTATTGAACTGCAGACAATGTACACGCAACTTTGGATATAGTGGATACAACACTGATTATAATAATAATATAATAACGTTTGTACTCCCCAAAATAATAACGATCTTATTAAGCCACCATGGAAATGATAATAAAGTAAGTTTCCTTATTTAGGGGCGCCTAAATTAATTAGAATAGGTGTACAGTTGACAGTAGCTCGACCTTTATATTTTAGTTGCAAAGACAGCCGGACGGACGGATGGACGGACGAATGGACAACAAAGCGATCTTATAAGGGTTCCGTTTTTTCCTTTTGTGGTACGGAACCCTAAAAAAAAGTATTTATTTAGTATTGTAGTATTAAATATTTACAGAAAACATAGTTCTTCTTATAAATTAAGAGTTAGGAATCACTATTGTAACGTCCACAATAAAAGAAGAAAGCGTGAGTAGTGAAGCGTATGAATGTATTCATAGACGCAACTGAAATAAATAAACCCTATCAATACTTTTACAAACAAAAGTACAATGAATGTAAGAATGTAATTTTTGCTGAGGGAAAAATAAATTAGAATTTAATTGTAGGACAAGTACTGTGCTGTATTTTTCTGAGTAGAAAAAGCAATACAAATTTATTTGTAAAACAAGTACTGTGTTGTTTGTATCAGTACAAATATAAAATAATGTGGCGCAAGTTTTATGATTTTGTAAGTTACGGCATGCGGTGGTTTTACTTAATGTACATTACATAAACTCACGCCTGTATTCCGCGGGGGTAGGCACAGACCAGGGTTTGCTACTTGCCACGAGTTTTACATAAAAAAAATACTGCCTGCTGGGTATTAGTAGTATTATTATATAAGTGAAATAGATAAGAATATTCTTTATTCCTGATGGTAATGATAAGAGAAAAGATAAAATTGCCTGATAATAATTACATAATCATAGTATCAAAAAATTTATACCAATGTTTCGGGTATCGCATACCCGCCTCATAGCTGGCGTAACAATTTCTCGCTTCATTCACGCCGGGTTAAAGTAGATTTTACGTTTAAAGTTAAAGCTTTCTGTAACCAAAGTAAATTTACTTTAACCCGTAAAATGGCTGGCATGAAAGGTTCTTGTTCTAACAATTTAAACTTGACAGTCTGTGCAACAGTGTGTTTTACTAAACCTAAATTCGTAAAATGTAAATGTAAATTCACCATTTTGTGTACAATATAACTCTTGAAATATAACTTTCACTAACCACTGTCTGATTCTAAGTTCTAACAGGGAAACACAAAATGTTGCATAATTTAGAAATCGCTGCTATTTCTTAACTAAAGTGTACAAAAATCAATCAACAAAATTTTCAATACCCGATGTAATTATAAAGGGAGCGAGATTTACTATCAAATCGCCATTTGAATTTTGTTGCGTTTCGGGAATTAATTCTCTAATCCCATCAAAGTTACGTAGACAGGGTTCAAGGAACCAAATAAACTTTTTTTTTGTATCCCGAATTGTACTCTGACTTACATTACTGCAATGTCGCTCGATACGTTTTATAATGTTATGACTCCCGTTGATCGAAATAAATGATTTATTTATTTTATATAACAATTTATTTTTAAATAATCGTTATACTTATTGACGGACTTATTTGGTTATTTGTCGCGTGAAAAAAAGGGAGCCAACATCCAAACGTATATTACAAACTATTTGTAATATATTTCACCCGGTTGTGCAATAAAGTGTTTAATTTAATTTTTATTTATTTATTTCGAGAAAATACAGGCACAGATAATAAATATTTTATGTTTTAAAATATTAGGTATGGCCTTATCTGCCCCATGGAATACTAATAATAACAGTAACTTCCACGCAATACAATCACTTGACCTAGTCCAAAACTATATAGGATACTCTGTGCTATGGTAACCAGGCAAGGACGTCAAAAACATGAAATTATCAACAAACATTATCTATCTATCTATTCGTACAAAATTACCCAAACCCCTATCTGATGCTACGTCAACCAAGTCTGTAAATATTAAAAATATTCGCTGCCGAAAAATTTTGCGAACTTTCCGACTTAGATTTATATACATTAATACTAATTTTACACAAATGAAATTCATTCCGATTAGAGTAAACCACACTGCGGCACTGAAACGCTTCAGCTAACAATGCCTGACAAATGCGTGTGCCAGAAGAAGCCTACTTTATCGTGAAATATATCAAGAGACAACTCCAAAAATTGCAAAAAGATGAAGCACGGAGGTTGAGGGTCACGAGATAAATCTGGGACGACGGATTACAACAATATCTTTAAATGAAAAGAAGGCCGGCAGCGTGCTCCTTATCGTACCTTGGCTATCATTTTGGACCATCTAAAAGTAATAAGGTTAAGCTCTGGATTTAGTCGTAAAGAATCAAAGACCTTGAATTAAGGTATCTAATTAAGAAACGTCGGAAACTAAGGTAGTTAAGTTTATTTTGGGCAACTATCATTGCTTAAGGCTAAGTTACTGGATAAATAAGTAAGTATGTCAATACGTATCCATGGATAAACGAATACATAGCTGATTGATAGGGTTGTCAGTCACACAATTTATCTACGGATAGCTCTGCAAATGTCACGGTGCAAGACGTTATTGGACTTGGATATAGGTTATCCATGGATAAACAGATGCTGTCAGATAGCGTTGGCACAAGCTTTAATTAAAATCGTGATTAGAATCTTTAAATGTATAACTAATTACATACAATTTAAATGGAAAATTGAATTGAACTTCATGTGACGGAGTATGGACTTGGATCTTCTAGTTTTTTCAAAAGTGCTGCTTTTAAACTTAACCTTAAAAAACTGGTGCTGTATTTTATGATAAACATTTCAGTGACCTCTTCATTACTTTAGTACGGCCCCTTAACTGTCTTGAAAGGACTTGTCCCTTACCTAGGATGACTTCCTATGATAACAATAATAACCTTGTCGACAATGGATGCTATTTAAAGACTTACACACATTTCGACGTGACTGCGTTTAGACCTGTCCGTTATTGACTCGCCGTTCGCCGCTACTTCTTCCCTATTCACTACAGAAGTCCTCTAACGTGTGTGAAACCTATGGATAAGAAATATTGTTATATCAAGTTTTTTGTACAATAAAGTGTTCTTTACTCTATTTTATACAAAGGAAAGCAAAGAGGGTCCTCACGAGACAGACCCGTTGAAGGACCATCACTCACCCATCGCGAGGGCCATTTGTACCCGCACCTGCGCCTGCCCGCTCAATTACTCTTTAGGTACTGTTTGTCACTGCCTAAAATGCTCATCCTGGGGATTTTTCTAAGTATCAATTACACAAGCCTATAAATCTCACGCTATTAAGCGCACTAAGCTTACGGACCGAGACGACAGTGAATAATTTGCAAGTACCTAACTTAAATTGGACAAAAAGCGCTCTTGCTCTTGCTCTCTCTATAATAAGGAAGCTATTCGTATCTTTGATGCAATGATAAATATAATGACGTCTTATTAGGGGGAGATTATTTTTGTCCGGATTTCCCTCGGCTTGTTAGTCAATGGCTTCAGGCAACCATTCTAGGGACATCTTATTATTTACGGGCCGACTCTTGCTGACAGAATAGTAGGAAAATTATACATGAAAATGCAAAATACACTAAATATTTTATTTCAACTTAGTGTATCAAAAACACATGCACCTTTATTGATATTTTCCACCTAATTGGAGTGGTATCTTGCATTCCAAGAAAGAAAGAAAGAACAGTACATTGTACACTGAGGGGAGAAAACGATCCGCTGCGCGCCGGGCTTAAACATTCTCTTGAACAGAAATAGTAGATTGTGTCTCAACGGAGCAAAATGATATATTTACGGCGAGGGCGGTATAATGAATCCTGAGTGAAGCGAAAGATTCTACAATAGAATCCCGAGCGTAGCGAGGGATTCTAAAGTAGAATATTGAGCGTAGCGAGGGATTCGAGTGCTTACGCCCAAGACGGAAATAATTTTGCTACCGAGTGACACATACTGCTTTTCACACCTGCTATAAGGAAAATTTAAATCAAACACAATTAAGATATCGAAAGAAGTGTGGAAGACAATTATGATCGATTGCAACAAAATAAAAATCGAATTGGAATTACATTTTGTGAAAATCTGCACACGGATCATGCTGAGGGCAATAAAAAAAAACTAGAATATCAGGGAAGAAAAGTACAACTTTGATCCCTCATTTGAGGGAATCAAGGGATCTTTTCTGAATAGCAGGTGTGAAATATATCTTCCTCCCGAATGATACACAGTGCTTTATTCTAAACCTAGGAGGAAAATAAAATTATTTAGAGTAAGCAAAAGCGAACTGTTAAATTGTCAAGTTAGTAAAAAACTAAATTTAACAAACAAAAAAATTGCCGCGCTTGTTTTTTTTTGTAGTGCAGAAAAGGGTTGTGAGTTGGTTGTAAGCATATTTCTGATGAAAATCGACTAGAAATAAATTATTTGACATAAAACCTTTTCGAGATTTGACGTTTGTATTTTTTTTTTTATGTTTGCTGCTAAAAAGCAAAAGAACGCTAGCAGGGCAGGAATGAATTTTCATATAACTTTTTCCGCCGCACATTTATAAGGGAGAAATGGCGAACTTTGTAATCCGTTTATGAACGAGCAATGAGACACTTTCTGAGTGGGTGTGGTATAAAAGATTTTATCTCAAATTGGTCTATCAAAACCAACTGCACGTCTATTGAAAGTGATATCTTTTATTTATAGCTATTGAAGAAGAAAGTAAAGTCTAGAATACTCTGAGAAGGTTACATAAGACACGTAATAATATGTAAGTTACTAAAGTACTGCTTCATAACTAAATGTAAGAACCCATGTAGGGGAACAAAAACATATACTGCCGAGGCAACGTTTGCCATGATGGTAGAGAAAGAGAAAACCGTAGAGGAGTTTACTTTTCGGCTCTAAGATAGATAGATAGAGATAGAGAATGCTTTATTGCACAGCCAGGAGAATAACAAAGCACATTGAAGTATTTTTCACTGTAAACGTAAGACGTATATTATTATAGGGTGAATTTCAAGTCAATTGACAAATTATAAGGGGACATTTCAACCAGGATTTAGAAACATATGGAGCTAGTTTTGAGAAAAATGGTGCGAATTAAATAAAATAAAAAAATAAAATTTTGTCATCCAAAATTACTTCACTTAAGCATAGACAAACAATATCAGGACGAAAGTTATAAAAATCGAAAAAAGAAACTATGGGGAACAAAAAGCAATTGTTCTTTTACGCATATCGGAGGACAGACTCTTATACATTTAATATATTAGAAAAAATTTTGCAACGTCATGGTACCTTCCACCACTCTGAATTTGGATTCACAGTTTCGAACAAAAGGTCGAGAAGCACTAATATTTACAAATATGTTATACCATTACCGATAAATCATTAATAGTAGTATTTTTCACAGTGAAAAGAATATTCTCTCAAAATTTTATATATAAGTTTAACGGATTCACTTACTTTTCTTAACGTCGGGATAATAAAACCGTTAAACCAATATATAAAATGTGCAGTGCTTAGGAAAGTTTAAGTTGTAAAATTTTGTTAACGATTTCAAAATTACCCTAAAGTCTTACAATTATTAAAACTTAGTTTTTATTTAATGATCATTAGATCACGTACTTCCTTTGTATAACTATCGTAGCAGCACTATACCAAATAGTATAGAATAGGTGAGAAAAAAATTGGACGTAGTGCCATATCACGATAAGCACGGTGAATAAATCTCTCGTTCTGAAAGAAGGTTTTTTCTGCAGCAGAATGTATAAATAAGATACATTTTGTAATACGAGTAATACTACAATGACTTTAATGACTACAAAACCATTTGTGCAAATAAAAGTACAGTGGTCTCCTGCGGGAAATGAACCCATGACCTGTGTCTTGTTAGCCAAACGTTCTACTGCTAAATGACGAGGCAGTCTGTAATATTATAGTTGTGCAAAAATATATAAGTAGCATTTATTGGCCAAGAGAAACACCAAAGTGGTTTTAAATGTCATCATATTCATAAATAATATTAGATGAGTTCCACACTAGTCTAGTGTTTAATCCAGAAAAGTTTTTTTAAAACTCTGAAAATAGCCATGAACTTCTCTACGGTTTTCACTGTCGCAACGTTATGGACTGTGTCAGTGCTGAAGTAGCGAAATCACGTCCATTTGTAGGGACGCTGACTTCATCACTCAAGCATGGAATGCGAGCCTCGTTTGCCCACGTAAAAAAGTTATTTCACTAAAAGCCACGTTCCTTGGCGTGGCGCGGCGTTCGGGGTTTCGTAGCATGTGAATCGATGGAACCCGTTTTTGAAGCCTGCCATGACCATTAAATTCACGGGCTTAAGTTTGAGCACCCGTGTCGGAATCCTGACGTTTGCGATAGCAATAGTTAGTACAAAATTTGACCGCCTGAAAACGATTGCTGAACGTGGTGAAGATCGTTCTGGTTTGGTGCGCTTAATATAGGAGCTGGAAAGCGTTTGAAAATAATTTTTGTTCTTTTGTTGAAAAAGTGATTTTATTAGTATTATATTGTAATCCTGAACCGATAAGAAATACATTTTTATTTTAATTTTTCATAAATTTTCTAACCAGGGACTGCTATATTATTTAATATGCAAAGTAATAAATAGAAGATTTGTGGATAAAAAGAGTATGTAGGACATTGTACCTATATACCTTGTGCGCGCGTGTCAAATGTGCACTTGGCACATCTTTTTATAAAAGTCGCAAACCAAAGGTATTCGTGTATCATGCAGAAATGAGGCTTTAAAAGATCAAAGTCCTTTGGTTTCTGTATTGAATTTCTTGATTTTTAACCGACTTCAAAAAAGGAGGAGGTCCTAAATTCAACGGGATCTTTTTTTCCTTTTTTGGATCAGCCACAAACTGCAAGTATATTAATAGGCCAGTCATTAGAATGATTCTACGTTGCAAAAGGTGGTGTAGTAGTTTTTCATATTTTATCTAGTACATATGGGTGCTACTAATCTTCTTATATATAACAATGAATCGTTCTTCTTTAAAACTCGGGAATGGCTCGACCATTTTGGCTAAATATTTTTTTGTTATATTTGTGTAGGTCCAAGGAAAGTTTAAATGTTGATAACAAAAAAAAGATGGATATAGGTGATATAGTCATCTTCACGGGGTCATCTAGTTAAATATAAAAAATGGTAACATGAGATATCTCGGGACAACTTTTGGCAGCTACTAAACCTCGAAATAAACACTTTTTTTGGTTTCTCCCTCATAACTTCTACAGGGTGCCTAACAAAAAATTGCTTTCCAAAAAATTTGAGAGCATAAATTTTTGCATATAATGAGTATCAATACGTAATAATTCGGTCAAGCAATGTAGTAGAAAACTATTGCTTTTTCCCAACTTAGTAAATTACTGGAATAAAGTGGTTTTAAAGCCTCTCCAGTTTGGAAACGGTCACTCTCAGAGAGTTTCCGTGTGGTGCCGGATTACGAATAGCGCCACTCCATTTCCTTCCATGGATGTCGTAGAAGGCGACTAAGGTAACACATTACCAGGAGACGGGCAGCAGCGGCATCCTGAGATTCCAACTGCATACTGCGATCGCCAACCCGCCTGCCAAGCGTGGCGATTATGGCAAAACCTTTCATGGTTACAAAAACCATGAGGGAGGTCTATGTCCTGCAGTGGGCGATAAATGGCTGATGATGATGATGATGACATGTATACCTCATATGTCGAATTTAGTCAAATACACTCGTGGCAATCTCTCATTTTCCTGCAATTAGCGTTTGAATTTACCTATAATTTACCACGCATTAACAGTATGAATATAGGATTAGAGAGTTATAATTACCATTATGATAATTAAATAATAATCTAAAAGTGTGAATTAGGTTGGAGAAAATGAGCCAAGTTGTTTAAATTAATTACAACATAGGTATAATTACAAATTAGTTTAAAGGACAACAAATATAATGTAATTAGCTACATAATTAGTATACCTTTATCCAGTTATTAGGCTACTAATATCAACTACTTTACAAAAATGTTTAAGTAACGGTTAAAAACTTAATCCAAAGGGTAAAACTTCAGCCTTCTCCGCGTGTCACACGCTGAACTCACTCGGAACAATTGCTTATATATATTCACAGTATGGCTAGTTATACCTATGTATGTAGGTATATTACATGTATTTAACGGTATTTTGTTAAATTTTAACCAAATTCCTAGATTACTGTAATTATTCCAGTAAATCGACAACATGTGTAGGTTGCTCCCATTTCTGTATCGTGCTGTAATATATTTTGCTCCTAAACATTTTTTGGTCCAAAATTGTATGTTCCCGGATTCCTTATAAGTGTGTTGACATCCAAAAAGAAATATTTTATGACTAGATGCAGTGAAAAATTATTAGGGATAATTACTTTCTTAAGACAAAAAATTTCTGCTCAGTCACTTAACTATCAAAGACAAATAATTCAACTTATGATGATATAAGCATCGACACGAACTAAACCCTAGTTTTGAACCTCTAATGACTAGCCTATAAATATAATGCCCGATAAATAAGTTACGAAATGATTTTGAATTGGCATGGACGTATTTTAGGTCTCATTGGCGCGGACGCGGGATAGGATTCTTCGGACTATAACTTAGTCAAATTAACAAATAAAAAAAATGCAATCTATCTCCATGGAAAAATTATCCCAACTGTGCGGATTTGGTTTCCCTAGTTATATTAGTTAAGGGGCTCCATAGAGTTAGCGCCACCGAGGAAAAAAATCATACAGATCGAATTTGCAGAAAGTGTCTGTACAATATCCCAATCATGTTAATACTGATTTTTAGGACCCATGGCCGTGAACCTAGGATCACGAACCTAGCCCACTTAAGTACAGTTACGTTATATTTTACAAGGATGGGACCAATTTAGCGTTGTGTACCTTCAAAATATGTGTCTAAATAAAAGGGTCGCCTGTTCTAAAACGGTTTGGAAGGTCTTATATGGTCAGCAAAAAATGGATTAGGCGATATATACTAAAGCCAAAGCCAGTTATACCATTGGAAAGGCCTTATTATCCCGTTAACAAAAGCTCTTGGGCGGGGCAAGATGAAAGTAACTAACCATCTGATTGTTGGATTTATTATGTTTATTTGTCTTTTCTATACTAATAATAAATCTGTAAGGGTCGGTCATGGAGTAAGTTAGTTTGTTTTCAGAGATATTGTGTTTATAGGCTCAATATATGATACTGAAACTAATTTCACAATTTTTAGAATTTTTTTCTGTATGTGTGTATGTATGTATGTATGTTCCTCCATAACTCTTAAACCAATTATCCGAATTTGATGAAATTTGGTATAAAAACATATAGACATCTGGGACACAGGATAGGCTATTTAAATTCTAGCTCCAGTTATGATAAGACGTGGCCCCCATACAAATGCTGCTTCGTAAAAATCGAAATGTACGCGAACGGAGTCGCGGGCACAGCTAGTAAAGCTATAAAGTTGGTTTTGCATACAAAACTTTACTTAAAATGTATTCTTCTACTTGTACTTACCGACGACGTTGTTAACTGAATTCACGTAACTAAGTGCGCACTTGCAAAGCTTGATGACATGTAGAATTTGGTGTACGTATCCTAATCATATCCTAATCATCATATCACATACATGCATCGAGTAGACGCATGTATGTGATATGACACAAATATGCCTTCACTCGATTTCTCCGGATATGACGTTTGACGTTTCGAGCGACGCGCTCCACAATGTTGTTAACGTTGGGACTCTATTTCCGATGCTTTTCTCCGAAACAAAGTGGAACAAGGACTTTGAACGATACGTACCACTCAAAACTTCATTGAACAGAGAACTACTTAGTTCTAGTTGTGCTCGTGACTTGGCTTGTGTGGAATTCATCCAATACTGTTCAGGCTCTTAAGCGTGATTGCAAGACAAATATTAAAATATACAAACTACAGACAACTTTCACGTTAAATACATTTCTGGGATTTTATTTCTAAGGGAAAGGCATTTAACAAGAACCGGTTTTCATCTATTCCGGATTCCGACCCACACTTGGGCGGTATTTATTACTTGTTGTTATACTATACGGCTCTATAATAGCACCAAGGTAATAGGTACAATAATAGGGTTACATTCGCACCCTTCGGGTAAGGCACCTAAAAATGGTACCCTACGAGTAGGAACCCAAAAATGAGAGGGACGGCTCTGGGCATCCTCACTATATACACTTTATTGTTATGTAATTATTTTTCTAATTCATGGTTTGCAATAAAGAATATATATGTATATATTTCACCAAGGTGCAGAGGTTTTTTCACACGTAAGAGAGCTTTGCACTAAGACTCTGTCATACCTGATATACGTGGCGTACGTACGTACTTAGGCGTGGGCCACACAGAAAGGACAAAGGCGCGGAGAAGACGCGATGCGTAGTAGAGAGCTACAGACCACAGTCCTTGCTCTGGTCGCTCTGTACTCTGTGACTCTATACAACGGGTCGCATCTTTGCCGCGCCCTCACCCCATGTCCTTTCTGTGTGGCCCACGCCTTACATGATGCAGTGAAGTTGGGGCTCAAGCTATTACATTCTGTTAGGTGTGACGATCGGTAGACAGACCAGCGACCTTATGTGTTGATGACATTACTAAGGCCGTCGGAAAGCAATGGACGAGATTGGCAAGGGATTGAGTAGGTTGGCGTGATAGGGAACAGGCCTATGATGCCCAGACTACTGTACCCTGTAATATGGTAACCGGACAATGACATCACGCTCATGGAAAAATACTAGTTTGCGTTTCGTTTACCCCTCAAAGTAGTTATGTAGGCGTATATATATTTTATTTTATATTTAGGACCTTTCGCACAAGCCTAAGCAAAGTTGGGCTTCGGATCGTAGCGTCTGTTTTCGGGATCCCATACAAATACACTGACGCGGGGATTGGTTAATTAAATATTCGGTATTTCGTCGGCCTTTGATATTTCACTCGGGCTATTTAGTTGATAGTAAAATGCGATCCATTTGGATTTACGAACAGAATGATGTCTAAAAGGGTATAGAGATGAGGTTTGAAATGGATCTATCAACAAGCCTAAAACTAGTAGCTAATATAGTTTATTTATATAGAGGTTAAGCTTTTGTATCAAAAAATAAAACACAATAATGTTTTTTGATAGATATTTTATGAAATAATTAATAACGTAATCAGACACGTGAAGGCTATCCAGTGGGAAAACTAGCGCTTCCAATGAAAAAGGCCAGCTAAGTGCGTATCGAGCCACGCACAATATAGGGTTCGGTAGAAAGAGGGTTTTTTTATCTGCTTTACAGAACTAACAACTTCATCGAAGTCATTTTCAATGGATTTTGAAATTTTACTTTTATAAGTTTGTTGCCTATTACCCGTTAACTAGTAAAGCCTACTTAGCCGTGATACTTTTCCTTTTAAGTTCAATATATGTTCTACTACCCTGAATTTTTTCACGTTTCTACAATCAACCGTTTTGCTATCAGATTTTGATTCAAATCAAGCGCTTTCACAAACGGAACCCTAAATCAAAATTAGTCTTCCTACACCCATAATATTTTTCAACTACCAATCTAACGATGCCCCACATGGTGGGGTAGACGAGAAAAAAAAATCATCTCCATTTTTCACGTCAGGGGAAAAAAGCTTTGGCCTTTTCATCCACGTAATGAGGTGATTTATACAGCGTCCAGTGGCACCTTCACTCACAATAGATGGGTGAAGGGACCACTCGGACGGTGCAGTGCCTGGGACATTGTTTTTTAAATGGAGTGTAGGCTTGCCCAGCACTTATACCATCCTGACAGCTTAGTCGACCCAGCCCACAGGAAAGACAAGTCAATACGTGCGGAGCCAACCAAGCCGCGGGTTTCCTCACGATGTTTTCCTTCACCGTTAGTGAGTGGTATTGCTACTATAACTTCACAGATGTACATAACTTCGAAAACAAAGTCATAGGTACGTGCCCGCACTAGGAATCGAAATTGGGTCTCTCGCTTCCGAGTACACTGTTCTACCCACTGGACTAATACTGCTTCATAATTGACATGTTTTCATTTCTAGCCAAGTGAAAAATTTTAATGTCCATTGATAAAGGCATAAAAACTTACTACGAAACCAACTTTTATTATTTCTCTGTTCATTGAGATTTTTAAAAATAAATCAAATATCAAGGATGTGGGCTGAAGAGCTGCAATACCGTTGCCTAGAAGTAAAACTGTCAACTTCACGTTGACATCCGAATATAATCTGTGATATTTCTGTGAATTTGACGTTTGATTGACGCGTTGACATCAGTGTTGCCACTTTGATGGTTATAGTTTCCCACGTCTCGTAGTCTACAGAGGCATGTATGTATTCACTTCTTCTTCAAAATTATTCAGTATGATTTAGGTACTTTTTTACAAGAAAAAAAATCCGATTTGAAATACATACGCCATTTTAGATTACTTCAAGCTGCAATGACACTGAAACATAAATGTATGAATAGGTAATTAATAAGTTAATTATTTTTAAAATCAATGGAATAACAGCCGTACGTTCTAATGAGAGAGGGAAACTTTCCCCTTCTTCGAATCTCAAGCCTAAATTCCATTCAAAAGGGAAATTTCTCTCGGTACGGCAACACTGCTTGCTTCTGGTCTTTTAAAGTTTTATGGCAATGGCTCATGAGTTTTTGTGGTTTTTACAAAAAAATATATATTTAAAAATTAATATAAAATAAAAAAATCAATATTTTGGAAAAGGGTTGGAAGTAAATCCCTTAGTTTTTTACCTACTTTCGGCTAAGCTATTAAAATATCCGGGTTACTATTATCTAGTGATGAATACGAAGAAACAGTAGCAAAATTTAAAATACCGCCATCGACTGACAAAGTGGAGAACTTCTTGTAAATAAAATATATCGCGAATTTTGTAAACTTATACAGTCTTCCTTACAAAAAAACAATTCCACTAAAACAGCCCTCAGTTAGACTTATGGCCGTCTTAACACAGGTCTTAAATAAATTATAGTTTAAAAACCTATTTAGAGGCTAAAAATTCCACCCAAGTCTCGGGCTTGAACTCGCGACCTCTGGCTAACCGTACCAGTGCTCTCCCAACTGAGCTAATAGGCAAGTGCAAGCATCGGCGAAAGGTCGAGCCTCTTTACAAACTTCTCTGTATTACGTACAGGCAGCTGGCCGAAGCAATTTACATCACTTGCAGCCCCGAGTAACCCACTTTGCAGTTAGGTTTTGCCATCGGAATGATATCGCTGTACCTACATGATTACATTCTTTTTGTTGCACTAACCCGTGCTGAGGACAATCTTAAAAACCTATTTAGAGGCTAAAAATTCCACCCATACCGGGAATTGAACCCGCGACCTCTGGCACGGTAAGGTTTTTAAAATTGTCTTCAGCACGGGTTTATCATCATCATTCAGCCACAAGAAGTCCATTGCTGGACATAGGCCTTCTCCATGGATTTCCAAAAAGACCGGTTGGAAGCGGCCTGCATCCAGCGCCTTCCCGCCACTTGGATGGCTGGTCGTCCTACGCTACGCTTGCCGATATGTGGTCTCCATTCGAGAACTTTTCGGCCCCATCGGCCATCAGTTCTGCGTGATATGTGCCCCGCCCACTGCCACTTCAACTTACTAATCCGCTGGGGTATATCGACGACTTTCGTTCGTTTACGGATCTCATAATTTCTGATTTGATCTCGTAGAGAAATTCCGAGCATAGCCCTTTCCATAGCTCGTTGCGTGACCTTGAGCCTTCTTATGAGGCCCATAGTGAGAGACCACGTTTCAGTGCCATAAGTCATCACTGGTAACACACACTGGTTGTATAATTTTGTCTTGAGCGATTGAGGGCGTTCGACATGACCTTCCTTTTGCCCATGTTCATTTTAAGGCCCACACGTTGGGAAACTCAACTGAGGTCTTCGAGCATTATGCCGAGGTCTTCCATCGTTTCTGCCATGACTACTATATCGTCGGCAAATCAAAGGTGCGTGATGTACTTGCCATTGATATTGATGCCGCGTCCCTGCTATTCCAGAAGCTTGAAGGCATCTTCCAGTGCGTTCGTGGTTACGGGTTAGTCCAACAAAAATAATATGAATTATAGTTTATAAAGTGAAATCTTCACGTTTCAATAATGAGCCCTCCATAACCCAGCATCCCGTTTAAATGTCTGATAAGAATATATGAGAGCCACAGACGTTAGTGATCAGTGGCCTAATTACGCACACCAAATCCTGAGCGATTCCAATCGTCTAACTGTCAAATTCCATACTAATTTGACAGTTAGACGATTGGAATCGCTCAGGATTTGGTGAGCGTAATATAGGGGCAGAGCAAGGATGAGACTGCCAAACAAAAACCTTGTGATTATGTCAGAGAAACATTGCGGTAGTGTTTTATTTACCAATTTATTCGTAAATCAACATTTTGTTGATAAAAATGAATTATGTCAAGTAATAATATGTATGTAAAGGTATGCGTCCCGCTAAAACACATTACACAAAACATTCCGTTTTTATTGCGCGAAACATTTTCGTTGCTAGGGCAAGCAAAAAAAAAAATGATTTGGAGCATTGAAAATTGATTGTGTAACGTTTCAGGTCTCCTGCTCGTGTTTATCATGTAACGTTTCATGATAAACACGAGCAGGAGATCTGGCTTAGCAACAAAAAAAATATCGGGGACTTAACCATAAACTCTAAATAATTGATTGTCTCGTCATTGCAGCAAAAATACATTAATCAGTGTTTTGGCGAGAACTTTTTATAAAGTGATAATAAACCCCTAAATCAGGGGTAATGTTGGAGAGAGCAGTCTTAAAAAAATGAAATTCTGTTTTAATATGCATTTTACTCTGTAATGGTTAATATTTTAAATCCGAAAAAATATATATCGTCTATTTCGTATGCCTACCAGTTAATATCTTGACCCACCTGTGGTTGACTGGTAGAAAATTGCCATTGTACTTTTTACTTATGTGCAATAAACGTATTAATAATAATAATAATATATTACTTTTTAATTCCTATCTAGGGCCGTCGGACATTGATTTATTTTTAAATTATGCTATAATTTAAAAGAATCACGTCTCGACTTTAACTTATCAATGATTTTATGCCCAGGAGATGGGCGGCAGCGTCTTTCTGAGATTCCAACCGCATTCTGCAATCGCCAACCCGCCTGCCAAGCGTGGCGATTATGGCAAAATCTCTCATGGTTATGAAAACCACGAAGGAGGCCTATGTCCTGCAGTGGGCGTCAAATGGCTGATGATGATGGTTTTATTTGAGCTGCACTGAGCTTTGGATAGTAAAAAGTATACAAAAATTACTGCATGTGTTAGTGACGTCGGTCGTCAAATGTTAATGTGATTTGTATTTGTGTAATTTCAAAAATGCCTACTTTTTCCCCAACTATTCGCTCACGCAGCGCAATAATTGTATAACAATAATTGCACAATAACAATTGTAACGGACATACAAATCTGTGCGCTCGGAGAACTGGCCAAAAGAAGACCTCACCAGCGAGTCGGCCGGTAGTCAGTAAACTGCAAACTTTAATTTTAACCTTATACTTATAAATAAATATGTCACATTATCTTATTATTATTATCATTATTGTATCTACTCATTAAGAATATTGCTGAACGCCATACGATAAATAAATAAATAAACTAGGGTAGGCTGACTTTTCTCGCACATGGTATGTCAAAATTGGCAATTTGAGAAACACAGAACAGAGAAAATAAGTTAGAAAGCGCATGTGGGCGGGACGCGCGTGCCACAAACTTGTACAAATGATCATATTTTGCAAACACATACCCAGTCGGCCGCGTAGTCTTACCGAGCATGTTACTGAAGAAAAACTGTTAAAAAAGGGTAAAAGTGCCATCGTGCGCAATTATCACCTGCAGAGTCAGACTAATGGAGGAATTTCATTTCATCGGTAAGTAAATTAAACCTTTATTTTGAGTGATTTCATCAAAAATATTGAAAAGAGTATGTTTTCCAGCAATAGCGAAAAATATCGCAAGATGAAGTATCCATTGCCGGTGTTGTACGCAAATAATTGCTGCGCCAACGTATTATGTACGCGAAGAGCAATGCAAAGCATGTGTGTCTGCGTGAACGATTGACTTCACAATATTCCGTGGTACTCCCCAAAAACAGTAGCAAAGGGAATAACTTATCGATAGTGTTGGGTCAGTTTGACGTGGTGTCGATATTGTTTCAACTTTGTTATTACGGAACATTTCATTGCTCTTAGAAACCGGCTAAGTGCGAGTCAATATCGCGCACCGAGGGTTCAGTACAGACTTGTAGGTGTGTAAATAGTTCGTCCATTGCAGGAATCTAGTTTCCAAGATTTTTTTTTTTGTAACTAATAATTTCGGATTTTTTCCCTTCAGCTACAGTCACACACACACAAAGCGAAATAACACAACATGAAATAAACAAAACAAAAAAAAGAAAAAATATAGGCAGACGTTAAAAGGTAAAATGTTTTGCAAATTCTGAGACCTACAATACACCGAAATTTTGTTTTATGACTTTTTGCAGTCTGAGTTTGAGGCGAGTTCTCCATTTAACGACTTCCGACACACTTGTCACAAGTATTTACGATAAAATTGCCATAAGTAAATAATGAAACCTAATCTGATAGAATTAAGCGCTAAAGAAGAGTAGAGATACGCCAGTACATGCAACAATCAATAATTACATACAAAATATCAAAATTTTAAAATTACATTCACTCGCAAAAAGCTTCGTCAAACAATGTTAATAATATCGATATCTTTTAACTTGTTGTCATATCGATATCTTTTAACTTGTTGTCAATCCCTATTGCTTTGCTTGTACGTACAGGCGCACGCACACATCAAAAGTTGCGTTGGTGTGAACTGCATTGGCCAATTGCAACGCTTGCTTTCACGGCCTCCGACTCACGCACACATGTATAATCCTGCGTACGTATTGCTTACATTAGTAGTAGTAAAGAACGGTGGGGGGTGAAGCGGCGACAGCGGTTCCCGTACATGTATAATACGCGCTAGGGCTATTCTAGTGATGAGAATATTGAAATTCCGCATGCCGTATTTCGTACAATACTTGTACACATAAAAGTGCTTTTCGATATTGTTACGAGTACCAAGAGAATTTTATTTTATGAAATAGGTATAATGCTTTGTTACATAGCTTTTAAAGGAATTTGTTTAGATAATATGTGTAGTAGGAGCTGAAACTATATTTCCGCGTAGATTTAAATAGAAAGTCCCTTGAAATAAGTATGCTCGAGACTGCTTCAGAGAAACTTATTAATTCCTTATACAGAAAACCTTCTTCTTAATTAGTATGCGCGCACTCTATAGCTATACCTACCAAACCGCTAGACGTTTTAAAATTAAACGTGAAATTGAATCGTTGAACAAATAAATCCAAAATTCGATCGTTAAGTAAAATCATCATCAGCCATTTGACGCCCACTGCAGGACATAGGCCTCCTTCGTGGTTTTCATAACCATGAGGGGTTTTGCCATAATCGCCACGCCTGGCAGGCGGGTTGGCGATCGCAGTATACGGTTGGAATCTCAGGAAGACGCTGCTGCCCGTCTCCTGGTAAATGATTTCCTTAGTCGCCTTCTACGACATCCACGGAAGGAAATGGAGTGACGCTATTCTTAATCCGGCGCCACACGGAATATTTCAAAAATAGCACACATCATTCGTAATTAATTAAAAAACTCTCCTTCGGTTTTGTCGCGCGTTCGAAAGATTGTTTTGTCACTGATGCAGTAGATTGTTTTGTTTATTGACAAACAGTAACAACAGCACAAGTTTACTGCGGTAACAGCAACCTGGCGAGCATAGTAGACCGGTTTGACGGTCGCTTTTTGACCCACTGGGTTAGGATTCATGTAAATAGTAATAATAAGTACTAACATAGTGTAAGCATGTATGTTTTGCTCCTAATATTTATGTAAATGTGTGTCTTTTTTATTGTGTTAGCGCCATCTCTTCGTCGCCTAAGGAACTTTTTATGATCTAATGGGGTGACGTTAGCAGCAGCAGCCCATCGACGTCATCGGTGGATCCCCACCCGGCTTATCTACGTTTCCTTGAAAAATCAATAATATTGTCTAAATTCGAAATAATATAACACGTTCATTGAAGACCACATGCACACCTTCCACCCATCAAATCGAAGGCCAAACCTGGATTAGGAGAAGAAAAAACAGATTGTATATGGATTTGTTTAAAAGTCTGTAATAAATGTTATATTGTTATTATATTATTAATAATATGAATATAGTAACATTGATTTGACCATTAGCCCATTAAGGATTTATATTACACTAACTTAACTAAACCAAACTTAAACAAGCTAACTATAATTAAATTAGAAATCTAAAATAGAGCAGACAAAATTTTAATTCTGATTAGGTAAGTGCATACATATACATGTATACATATTATACAGGGTGTTTCAGAAACGTCCAATGAAACTTCAGGAGAAGAAATATAAATAAGATTTAAAAAAAAATATTTATTGTAGATAATAAATTCAAATAAGTTAAAAATTACGAATTTTGGGTGGCTTCAAAGCCATAGCAAAATAATATTATATTTATATTATACGAATGTTTCAGAAAGGTTAGCGAATCTTTCGGAGGTTATTCTACTGATCAATACAAAATACTTTTATTTAAAGAGCAACTCCAAAATTCCGCTAGGGCAAAGGTGAAAAATTGTATAATTTGTATGAAATAATATACAGCCCATGAAATACGGCCTCTGCACCGTCACGCCAACCTGACCCGTACCCTGCAATCTTGTCCATTGCCCTCCTGCCGTCTTCCTAACGTCATCAACCCATCGGGTGGGGGCCTACCCACCGAACGACGGCCAGTTCTCGACCACCACTCTATGACTGCTTTCGTCCACCGTTATCGTCTAGCTAGATGTCCCGCGACAATTATTTATTAGAAAAAATATAAATAGTTAATTTAAAAATAAATTAAAGTTAATTTAATTTTATGTAACAAAATGTGGGTGTATGTGTAAGCATGTTCGATTCTATGTTCCCTCGTAACTCTTTAACAATTGGTTAGATTTTGACAAATCATATCCCAATCGATTCGTCATGTTTGTTCGAGTGTCATAGGCTATATACAATCAGCATAAACCAAACATAAAATACACTAACAAGACCAAAATAAAAACTGAAACAAATAATAACCAACAACCTAACCGCTGAGCGTTCACCACTAAGCAGGCGGGACCCAAATTCAGCATTGTGGCTCAATGACACAATGACGAGGTACCTAGGTTGGTCATCATCAGCCACTTAACGTCCACTGCAGGACATAGGCCTCACTCATGGTTTTCCTAACCATGAGGGTTTTTGCCATAATCGCCACAATTGGCAGGCGGGTTGGCGATCGCAGTATGCGGTTGTAATCTCAGGAAAACGCTGCTGCTCAGGAAAACGCTGCTGCTGCTGCCTAGGTTGGTCCCGCCCTCCTTATTTGTTTATGCTCAGCAGTCGGGCTGTGGGTTATTATTCCAATTTTGTATAGCGCTGCGCCCGCGAGCGTGAATCTCGTTTTTAAGTCGCCGTGGGCAGTGGCTCTTAGTGAGCAATATAAAATTGCCTAACGACGAACCAGCATGGCCTTTGTCATTCGAGAGCAATCCAATGACGTAGAGCGGCTAACATTTCGTAATCAATGGGGCGAATTGCCTTTGTGTGAAGACACGCGTACACAAATGATGCTGTCAAAAGGATTTCTGGTTTGCTAGTGTAATACAATAGCTGGACTGTCAGCATTGTTCCGTGTGTTGCAATTAAATTTAATGAAACTGTATCTACTTTATGCCAACAGGGCTACTATAGCATTAAGGATTATTTAGATGACAAATCTGTGTGGAATTAAAGCCAGTTCAATGCATCCTAGTACTAGGTTTTAGAAGATATGACTTGTAAACTCTGTTAATTAAGGAATATGTTTGAAAAGACTAAGTTTGGAGATTTTTTGTCCGTTTTTTCTCCAAATGATCTAGATTTTGAAACGGACACCTAGTATTTCTTGTAACGTTCAATATGTCACAGTTTCTATGTTACTTTGAATAATTTTTTTTTACTTTGACTTTGACAGTGCAAGACTGCGTCGTTAATCTAGCTGTATCACGTCTAATTACCATGCCGGAGACCGTAGGTTCGATTCCCACTGGAGGTCGCCATACATTTGTGGTAATGGTCTCAGTCTGGGTGTATTTCCATATTTGTGATGTCCTTGCCGCTTGAGCAAGTTTGAGCTCAGATTATGACCAAACTGAGAAGCTGCTGCACAGATAAAGTCACCCAGTAACACAATACATATTCATGCGCGCACTCACTCACACACGCACATCCACTTTTTCCTGTATTTTAATAATTAAGATAATCATGTCACTGCATTGTATTGTTCGTATTTATAGCGCTTAATGACCGGCCACTGCTGTACAGAGGATCACTGGCTTCCAAAATACACATTTTTCTAGCTTGGGTGTCAGAAGACTCCCCGGTTTCTTGTACACTAACAAGCTGTTAATCTACTGTTAACAGCTGTCAGTAGTTTTTTTTGTATGCACTTTGGTGAATTAACATTTAATTCTTTGTCAGCCGTCTGTTTACTCCTATTTTATGTTTATTTAAACTTTTTTCGTGTGGCTATAAAATAAAGTTAGTCTATTCTATTGCCTGGTTAACACAGCACAGGGTATCCTAGTTTGTGTCCAGGACAAGTGATTGTGTTGTGTGCAAGTTATTTATTCATTTATTTACTTTTAATTTTCTTTTTAAATTCCTAGGTATATAAAATAAGTACCTCCATTTTAGATTTGTATTGCAATATTGCATTAATAGTTGAGAAAGGAGTGATGCGTTGGTTTGATTCACGTAACACTGATCAATTTGAGTTAACTCCTTTCCAATGCGGTGGGGAGTATCAGAATTTTACCCTTAACAAGTAGCATTTGCCCCTTCAGTATTGCACTAATAACATTTATAGTACGCCGTATGGGTTCCGTTAATGCGTTTCAAATTGTATGTTAAACAAGATGAAATTCTGTTTTTGAGAGAGCGATCCCACGGTACGCGAAAGGGACTGAAATAAAAAACCTAGCAGTTGCGATATTTATAAATTACCATAGCACTTTAAACATATTGACAATGTCGCTGCCTGTACGTAATACAGAAGTTTGTAAAGAGGTTCGAAATTTCGCCGATGCCTGCACTTGCCCATAAGCTCAGTTGGGAGAGGGCTGGCACGGTCAGCCAGAGGCCGCGGGTTCAAGTCCCGGCATGGGTGGAATTTTTAGCCTCTAAACAGGTTTTTAAAATTGACTGTATCAATTTAGAATATTTGATTTATTTCAATTGATGAGGACGACGACGATAATATTTAAGACCATTTTTAGGTTAAAAACCGTGAAAAGCATCGCCTAAAAACGTCACGATAAGACCCTGACAGGTCGGAACACCAAAAGGGCCTGCCAACAATGGGCAAGGAGGCATTTCTCAAAAACACAGCGATGCGAGGGACTAACAAAAAAGTTTTATCTGTATAGGCGACATGCCTTTGATGGCAGAAGGGGGTGGAAACAAACGGCGATACGGGCGATATCCATCGCAGTAGTAGCGGCAGATAAACCGTTTGCGGTTTTCGCCGGCTGGTAGAACAAGATATTTAAGTTTACCTTGTGCCTGTATGAAACTAAATAAAAAAAAAATCTTGTGCGTAACTTACACTTGCGCCAAGACTCTGGATAATTAAGCAGATAATAAAGACTTATCCAGGGATAAACAGATAAATATCTGACCGACTGGTTGATAGTCATTGAAATTGTCTATGGAGAGCTCTGCAAATGTCATAGACATTACACCATACCAAGTACCAAGCTTACCGCGACATCCCGAATAAAATGTCGAAGAGTTTCGCATAATAGGCCATTTATTGCGTGCGTTGTAAAATTAGTCGAGATTATGTACTTCTATACTTCTATATCAATTAGAAGCATAGAGTTTCAACTGCTTGTACAGTCAACAACACGTCAACCTTTACACGCATGCACTGTATACAGCGACGTTACGGGCGACTTTGCAATGAAATTGTAAGCTTTACCTGCTGTCGACTGTACAACGCGCAACGTTTAAATAAAATGGGCGGCTGAAAATGACCGGAACCTGTAACAATAAGCCAGTCATTTTAGCATCGCTTGACAGATTATCTTGTCTTAAATAGCTTGGAGCAATTTTTCGATGGAAGTTAAAGATTAAAAGTTAAAAAAAAATACGGACAATATTTGTTTTCAAGTCGCGACCGGCTCCACCCTTTTTACGGAAATGCGGATCAGTCTTACTGTATCTTGATGAGGAAAGAGGTATTTATTATCTACGTGGCATACGAGTTGCAGAAGGATTTGTTAATAATTAACTGAGAAATATCATTAAAAAAAAACGTCATAATATGAAAGGAATAATAGCAAAGAGCAAGATGAAAAGTACCCGAAACCGGCGTGCGTACATGCAGTGACTTATGAATGTTGATGAACCAAAAGGGTTTGTCAGGATTGTAGCAAAGTGGCAAACACTGGTCTACCCCTCGGGAATACAAGCGTCAGTTTATGTAATTCGTAACTTTCTTAGTACCTTGTGTGACTGCGTCGTTGGTCTAGCGGTATCACGTCTGATTACCATTCCCACTGCGGGTTCGATTCCCACGGGGGGCCGCCATACGTTTGTACACATGGCCTCAGTCTGGGTGTGTTGCCATGTTTGTGATGACCTGCCTAGTAATCATAGCACAGAGTATCCTAATTTGGGACCAGGACAAGTGATTGTGTTGTGAGGAAGTTATTATTATTTGTTAAGTTGAGCCTTTTTACAATAATAAACAATAAAAACCGGCCAAGTGCGAAGGGTTCCGTACCATTATCTATACAATATTTGAATATTTTAAGCGTCTACCTATTGCCGTTATTAAAAAATCACGTTTTTTGTATGGGAGCCTCTCTTAAATATTTGTTTATTTTGTTTTTAGTACTTTTTGTTACAGCGGCAACAGAAATACGTCATCTGTAAAAATTTCATCTGTCTAAATATAACCGTTCATGAGATATGGCCTGGTAACAGACGGACGGACGGACGGACAGCGGAGTCTTAGTCATAGGGTCCCATACCCTTTGGGTACGAAACCCTAACAATGCTTTACCATGGTTTAATTAACCCAGATGTTACTGGATTTCATAATGTGCTCTATACCATTATACCGTGAAGACTCATGCAGTGCCCCAGATTTACGACTAGGCTTTCGTTGGTCATTCTTGTAAGTTTCTAAGATAACTCATGGGAAATTTCAAATTATCATATTCACCACTGTCCAGGCAGTCGGCAATTTGCAAAAAATATATTACCATTTCTTGCCTCTAATTGATGTTCTACAAGCCAATATTCTGATCGGACCTGTCCACACCCCCCATGTTCTCGTTGTAAATTTTTATAATAGCCGGTTGATCTACTTGAATATGTTTTTTTCCTTCTACGAAAATATTTTTGTTTCATTGGTTGGATTCACTGTTATGGCGTTTGATGCCACTGTAACAACACTGTTGACGTGCCTTTTACAGACAATGGTTTCTTCAACTTTCGTGGATTTGAGAGTTGCTACAAGAGTTGCTGCGTGGCACTGTTACTTTCGTCGTCAATCCACTGACGTTTTGCTAAGTGATGTAGTGGTAGGTCATCCTCATCGGTTTCTGAAATATCATAGTGAATTTGTGCTTGAGCTCGTAATTGCGAATCAGGTAGATTTTCCACCAACACTTGATTTTTATCCCCAGAATCTTCATCTGTCAACATCAGCGAAGCAGTTTTCTGGTGGAAGTATAACCAGAGAATCTGGTACGGGAAACTCATCGTAATTTTCTAACTCCTCCACAATTTTATGCAGCCTCAGACCCCGATATTGTGTCTTAAAATGATAAAAATATATTAATGCTTAGGTGAAACGACAAAGCAGTATATTGTGCTACTGGCGTTTATAAACAACGTCTGTTTCTTCATAGTGTAACACCAGCACAAGAGGCTCTGATCAAATAAAATTTTACTTTACGTATTTTACATTTATTTAATAAAATTTTGCGGTATTTATGATACTAACTATATGATTACCTTAGGTGATCTCAATAATATATGAAACTTAGTATAAATACTTACTTCGAAAAACTCATCGTTGAAAAGGGAGGATAAATGGTCAACAACGTAGGGAAAGTAATTAACTGGAGCGATTCACCAGACATACCAAGGTTTAAAAAGCATTCACCTATCAAGTGGCACAAATAAAATATTCAAAATTACCTAAATTTTCCACAATATTTTTAATTCTTACGTGTTGTTTTAAAATGACGATAGCATCAAGTGGGTGTATATCTATGAAATAGGACCTCTAGGCTACTCAGGTCAAATGAAAAATATCCCATACGGCTAAACCAATAACAATCCAATTTCATTTTGCTCTGAAAGTGAGAGAGCCAGTATTTTTCCAGCCAGTTTCAATTTTGAATAAATCCTGCAGGAGAGAAATAGAAATATAAAGCGAAATACGAGAGAACAATGGGGAACTTGCGTCTTACTTAGATTAGAGTGACATTGCTTTTATACCATAGAAATTATATACAAACCTAGGAAAAATTAAAAAATCAAACAATGAAAATATTTTCTTCAGTTTTTTCGGGGTCACAAAATATGCGAAAAATAAAGTTAGTCAATAACATATGAGATTTCGTTTTGTCATTGAATTCTGAACGTTTTCTTATAAGGGTGAACATGCATAAAAACATTATTTTACGTGAAAACTAAAATATTGATAAACGCTTCATACATTATAAGCGTGTTAGGTTCGGGAGGAAAACGACTATCTGCTTTTGATGGGTTTATTACACTCGCTCGATACTGAGACGCAGCTCAGGTAAAAACTAACGCGACTACCCAACATCCCTCCACCTTTAATTCTTAAACCTAAGTATCTAGTTGCTATATTATTAATAGAATGGTTTGTAATCAACCCTAGGCAGATCGCGAAGATTTTGGCGCCTTCTGGTAAGATCGCAAGTTGGTTCTGTGCGTGTCACGTCCATGTTACCTGGTCCAGGTTGCGAAGAAATATCGTTTGTGGTCGCCTGTGACTCAGACATCGAGGATGATGACTGTTCACCAACGTTTATTGACTGCTGTGTTTCAGGGGCTAAGCACCACTCATCTTCCCCCTCATGCACTCTCCCTTGGGATGGGCCCGGTAGCGAACTGTCAAAATCATTATCTGATGCAATGATGGACATTTCTTCTTCACCGTCTTCGTCTGATGATCTGTCCTTGTATAGTTGATTTGTATGTTTCTTAATTATAGTGTTCGTTTCCTTTAATTTTATATTGTATAAGCTGTTCCCTAATTGTGACAATACAGTTCCTTTTATCCATTTGTTTTCGTTTGGAACTTTAACCAAAACCCTATCATTAATTTTGAATCGTATTTTCCGGTTACCTCCATAGTTTTTACACTGCAAACACTGTTTGATTTTAATATTTTTTTCTAAGTCGGACGAATTTGACGGTGACTTATCTGAGTGACTTCGCCTTAATAAATCGAATCTTGTACACAGCTGCCGACCGAACATCAGTTCTGCCGGCGAGCAATCAGTTGTCGAGTGTTTGGAGTTTCGATACCTAAACAAAAATTCTAATAAACCCGCTTGTATACCGCTATTAGTCGTTTTTCCTGACATTAACAGCGCCTTAATATGCCTTTTTAATAACTTCACGTAAATCTCTGCTTGCCCGTTACTCGCTGGCGAATATGTGGGCGACGTCAAATGAAGTATTCCATTTAGTTTGCAGAAATCTTGGAACTCCCGTGACGTAAAGGAAGTTCCGTTATCTGATACCAACGTGTTCATAATACCAAAACGGGAAATCAGTTCTTGCAGCTTTTCAATCACGGATGCCGATGAATAATTATTTGTCATTTGAAAACATTCAACCCACTTGGAGAAACTATCTACGACTATTAAAAACATTCTACCTTGCAGCGGCCCGAAAAAATCCAAATGGACTCTGTACCACGGTCGCGGCGGGAATGGCCACGGTGTGAGCGCCGCGCGCGGTGGAGCGGGTTTTAGTTGAGTGCAAATGTTACACTGAGACGCCCTACGTTCTATATCCTTATCTAAGCTAGGCCACCAGAATCTTGATCGCGCTTCCGCCTTTGTTTTCACTAGACCTAAATGTGGCCTATGTAATTCATCTAGCACCCTCGACCTCAAGCTTGCAGGTATAACTATTTTATGGCCCCTCATTACACAACCCTTTTCAAATGACAAATCAAAACGGCACTTAAGAAACGGTTTTAATTCGGCGCTTTCAATATTCCTTGGCCACCCTGTACTTACAAATTGTTTTACCGGCCGTAAAACCAAATCTTTTTCCGTAGCCTGCCTTACTTCTTCCAAAGTGATAGGTAAATCACCTTCCGTCACAAAAGAAATATACGTCGCATGGTCCTCTCGCAATGTGTCACTGTCTTTACCCGCTTCCGATGTTGACGGCGCATCAGCTGTGTCTGTGCCGCCAAACCGGTCCTGCACGGTGCGACTCAAATAGTCAGCGCAGTTATTAGCACTCTTTACATATTCTATTGTATAGTTGTAACCGGAAAGAAATAAAGCGTATCGTTGAAGTCGGTTTGCCGTTACTTCCGGTATACTTTTGTGTGGGTGAAAAATCGTTAAAAGTGGCTTGTGGTCTGTGCGGAGGATAAAAGGTTCCGATTTACCATACAAATACTGATGGAAACGGCGCACTCCGAACACTATGGCTGTCGCTTCCTTCTGTATTTGACCGTACTTTCTCTCTGCCGCATTTAGCGAGCGTGACGCATAAGCAATGGGTCGTTCAATACCGCACTCCATTTGAGATAATACGGCACCTAAACCTGTCGATGAGGCGTCCACCGTCAAAATTAAAACTGCCGATGGATCAAAATGTGCTAGAAATTTTTCAGAAGCCAGCTCCTTTTTTATAGTACTTACAGCCGCCTCCTGCTCGGGCGACCAGTGCCACTTTGCCTCTTTTTGCAACAGCGTGTGCAAAGGACTTAATATTGCAGAGGCTTGAGGAACAAACATTCTATAGTAATTTACCAACCCCAAGAAAGATTTTAATTCCTTTATATTAGTCGGTACCTTAGCGTTTATTATGGCCTTCACCTTATCAGGCGATTTATGTATGCCATGCTTGTCAATCACGAACCCCAAGTAAGTGACCGATTGTTGAAATAGATGGCATTTTTCTTTACCTAAGACCAACCCTGCTTGTTCTAATCTTTTAAAAACTATTTCTAGCCTTTCACAATGTTGTTCCTTTGTATGCCCCGTAATTAATATATCATCTAGAAAACATAAAACCCCGTCTAGCCCCGATAATAAACTTTCCATCGTCCTTTGGAATATGGCTGGTGCATTCGACAAACCATAGACTAATCTTGTGAACTTGAAAAGTCCTTTATGTGTATTTATGGTTGTCAACTTCTGAGAGCCTTCGTCCAATTTAAGTTGCAAATAAGCTTTGGAAAGATCTAGCTTTGTAAACTCCTGTCCACCATGTAATTTTGAGAAAAGTTCTTCTACCTTCGGTAAAGGGTATTTCTCAATCTGGAGGACTTTATTAAGTGTGGCCGAGAAATCTGCACATAGTCTGATCTCTCCATTTTGTTTTAATATTGGTACAATTGGACTTGCAAATTCTGAAAACTCTACTGGCTTTAAAACCTCACTATCGATCAGTCGATCGATTTCCTTTTCAATTTTTTCTTTAAGAGCGAAAGGCACCGGCCGTGATTTAAAATAAATTGGTTTACTATCTGGCTTGACTGTTAGTTTTACTGTGACTTTTTCCATGCATCCTAATTTATCCGCAAATAAGTCTTTATATTTTCTCATAAAATAATTCATATCCGTGCGACTCTCAGAGCAAAAATTTACCTTCGACAGTTGTAATTTAAATGCTGATAAAAAACTTCTACCCAACAGTGCCGGACCACATCCTTTAACAATAAAAATATCTATTTTCTTTGTTTCCTTATCGTAGGTGACCGATGCTTCCATAATACCTACTGTGTTAATTTGCTCTCCGGTGTACGACTTCAAGATAGTAGTTGTGTTTTTTAAGGGTGTGCTAGTGAAAAGCTTTTCATACAACCTAAATGGAATTGCTGTGGCAAATGAACCGCTGTCTACTTCAAAACTGACTGGCGTACCGTTCACTCCCACGGACAACTTCATAGCTTCGCCTCGACAACTGCGTACGTTGCAAATTAAAACACTCTTACCGTCATCATCGTCACTTTCCTCCGACACTGCATCCACATAATTTAGGTTTTTATTCACTTTGTTACTCGGACACATCCTTCTGAAGTGGCCTCTTTTTCCGCACTTTTTACATTTATAATTTTTGAACCGGCAATTAGCCTGACTATGACTACGATAACCGCATCCTTCACACTGTGGCCGATCCGAACGCTCCGCCACCCGGAACATGTCACCCTGCACCTGCGCCATGACTCCCAACGAAGCCGCCATCGAAACCGATTGCCGTGAAGCTTGTCTTGCGCTGTGCACATTATTAGCAATCTCTAATGCTTTTGTCATAGTAAGACCCGGCGAGTCCTCTAGGAACAGTTTGTCCCTTTCTGCTCCAGCCCGCATTCCCAACACAAAACGATCTCGCAGTGTTTCGTCGAGCGATGTTGTAAATTGGCAATCCGCTGCTAGGCTCCTGACTCGCGATGCCCATTCCCTATGACTTTCCTCTATGCCTTGTGCGGCACTGTGAAACCGATGTCTCTCGGCTAATACAAATTTCTTGGGCGAATAATGTTTGTTAAACTCGCCCACAACATCTTTATACGATAATGTGTCCAAAGTTTTTGGGTATATCAAATTACGCACCAACTTATACGCCTCGATACTGAGTGCCCCCAACAAAATGGCGCGTCGTCTCTTGCCATCTTTGTCCGTTTCTGACGTAATTTCATTCGCCAAAAACCACTGATCCAAACGTTCCTTGAAGATATTCCAGTCTGCATCACTGTCGAAGACTGGCACGCTCCCGATACTTGACATTATTTTCGCGTGGATAATATAATTTAGTCGAACTCGTCGTCACTGTTAGGTTCGGGAGGAAAACGACTATCTGCTTTTGATGGGTTTATTACACTCGCTCGATACTGAGACGCAGCTCAGGTAAAAACTAACGCGACTACCCAACAAAGCGTTAAGCTAGAGAGTAACTTCATACTCTAAGGTTGATTTGTATGGCGCGTTTTAGTACCACGTGACTATATTGACTTTTCGACTGGTTATATTATAAAGACTATTAGTCGCAGAGAAAAGAAAAACACTTATTTATCTTTTAAAGTGTCCTCTCCTATTCTATTAATTTTTTTTCTGTGCAAGTTCTCCATTATTACTACGGATGTAGCTTGAAAACAACCACGTGGGAAGCATGGAGTGATTACGCTAACCGCAGTATTATAATAGTATGTTATGCCCTTCTTCCAGCAAGTCACTGTATTGGCCTCGTTACTTTGTTTCATTTTGTTCATATATATTAGGGGTTAAAGTATGAAATTGCCGTTTTATTGCAATAGGTTCTTTGAATTGACATAGAATCTTCATGGTTTGAGGTTTTCGAATGAAACTTTTTTCAAATGGTTTCTATGATGTTCTTTTTTTAAAAAATGTGAAACATTTGAATATCGACTTTCAATTGTTTTTGTTATTCAATTTAGACAAGAAAGATGGATACTGCGAAAATTCGAGTGATTTTTGAATACGAGTTCCGACGCGGAACTAACGCGGCAGAAACAGCCCACAATATCAATGCTGCGTTTGGAGAGGGGTCTACTAATGAACGCACCGTGCGATTTTGGTTTAAACGCTTTCGTGATGGAAATTTCGACTTAAAGAACGAGCCACGAGGAAGACCGCCCACACAGGTGAATAACGATGAATTAAGAGAGATAGTGGAAGCCGACCCTAGTCAAACTACCCAGGAATTAGCGGCATGGTTTAACGTTACCTTACCCACAATATTGACTCACTTGCGTCAAATCAATAAAATAAAAAAATACGAATAATGGGTGCCTCATGATTTGACTGATCTGCAGAAAGAAACGCGTGTTGAAACTTGTGTTGCCTTGTTGAACCGGTACAGAAATGAAGGAATATTGGATTGAATTGTAACATGTGATGAAAAGTGGATTCTTTATGATAACCGGAAAAGAAAAATGCAATGGCTGACCCCAGGTCAAAGGCCACAACAGTATTCAAATTTTCGCAGTATCCATCTTCCTTGTCTAAATTGAATAACAAAAACAATTGAAAGTCGGTATTCAAATGTTTCACATTTTTTAAAAAAAGAACATCATAGAAACCATTTGAAAAAAGTTTCATTCGAAAACCTCAAACCATGAAGAGTCTATGTCAATTCAAAGAACCTATTGCAATAAAACGGCAATTTCATACTTTAACCCCTATTAGATATGTATACATTTATTTATAAGCCAGTATCTCGAAGGGGCAGGCAGAGACAAAGGTTTGCCACTTGCCAAGATGCTCACAAACTATTTTGACAATTTCTCTATTTTTAAAATTGCATGACGATATTTAAAGCAAGTTACAAATATTTATTTAAAAACCGGCCAAGTGCGAGTCCGTACCGTTATCTATAAAAAATTTGTATATTTCAAGCGTCTGCCTGTTGCCGTTATTAATATCTAGCAAAACACGGCAAAAAATCACGTTTGTCGTAAAGGAGCCCCCTTTTGATATTTATATTATTCTGTTTTTATTATTTGTTGTCACAGCGGCAACAGAAATTTTAAATGTCTAACTATCACGGTTCATGAAATACAGCCTGGTGACAGACGGACGGACGGACGGATGTACCCTTTGGGTACGGAACCCTAAAAAATCAAGCCTTGTAGTAAAGACAAAGACTAACGGTGGTATTTCTAAGATATATAGATAACTCTTTTATTTGTGCTTTGAGACACACTCACATGAAGCATTACATAATATAACAAGTTACTTATTCAATTACAAGCACGTAAAATCTTACGGTATTATTTATAAAACATATATTCCATTAAAACACTCCTAAGACGAAGTTAAAACCGTTAAAGAATTTCTTCTATAAGCCGGCTTTAACTCCGTCTTAACAGTGTTTTAGTGGAATCTTTTTTTATAAGACCTTTTTTTTCTGTAGCTTATAACGTCTGAGAGCAGGCTTTCTCTGAGCAGATTGTCAATTTCAATTACTGAGGTATGTGAACACCTCAGACACCCAGCTTTCCTCACGACGTTTTCCTTAACTTACACTTAACTTTTTATGACCCTCTAAAACACTCCTGAAATAAAGTTTAAATTGTCTGTGGTAAAGTCTCCCTTTAAAATGTATTTGAATTCATTCATTCTATTCATTCTATTTGAAGAGTGTTTTAAGGAACCATGGTTTTATAAATAAGACTGATTAAATATATAACATTGATGTGTGAAGCGTTTATAAAAGCTTTGTTACAGAAATAGCGTAGTGAAAGAAGAGCCTCACAATTAAATACACACTCCATGTAAAGGTAAATGAACTTGCCAGTACCCTTGTTTATTCTCTGAATTCAATATTGCACATATTTTTGATGAAAAGCTTTTGACGTTGAGACTTTAGTTCGAAATTCATTTTGTAATTTTAATAGCGCACAAAAAATATAATATACGTCAACCTACAGCGTGATTTTTTTTTGCAAAATTAAATCAGCCTCATACTCTCTCTCTGAGAGAAGGCTGTGCCCTGCAGTGGGACGAATATAGGCTACATATTTTTTTTAAATCTGCCGGTGTGCTCTAGCTCTTAATTTTTGCTAAATTCTCTCCATTTCCTATGGAACCATTAAAAAGCAGAGCCAGTTCATTTAAAGTTTTTTTTTTTCTTTCGTTCCTTAATTTTCTTTGTTCATGACAACATTCATTCGTATTACAATGGACTTGAAAACGGGAGACCCAGGTTCGATTCCCAGTGCGAGCATGTACCTATGACTTCATTTATTTTCAAAGTTACATACAATCTGCGAATTTGTAGTAGTAATACCACACGCTAACGTGAGGAAACCCGCAGCTTGGCTGGCTCCGCACGTATTGACTTGTCGTTCCTGTGGGCTAGGGCGACTAAGCTGTCAGGATGGTATAGGGACTGGGCAAGCCTACTGTCTAAAAAACAATGTCCCGGGCACTGCAGCGTCCGAGTCGTCCCTTCACCCATCTAGTGTGAGTGATGGTGCCACTGGATGCTGTATAAAATTAAATGATCTCATTACGTAGATGCAAAGGCCAAAGTTTAGTTTCAATTCGTAAAGTAAAAAAAAAACCGGACAAGTGCAAGTAGGATTAGCAACTTTAGGCTTACGAACTTTGCAAGTAAATGTTTGTAAATATTTTCCTTTACTCACGCTGTAAAATCCTGGTTACTACCAAATTTCATGGTTCTATGTCAAAGGGCATGAAAAGGCCTTTGACACGGTCGAGGCCTGGTCTATTTTGGAATCTTTGCAGCGATGCCAAGTCGACTGGCGATATATCCAAGTATTGAGAGGTCTGTACGACGCCGCCACTATGGCCGTCCAAATCCAGAACCGGCAGTCTGAGCCTGCCCCCATACATCGTGGTGTGAGACAAGGGGATGTATTTCCTCCAAATTGTTCTCAAATGCAATGGAGGATATATTCAAGACACTGGACTGGTTGGGGTAGGGCATTAACATAAACGGTGAGTAACCTACCTTTCTCACTTGCGATTTGCAGACGACATCGTCATCATGGCGGAAACGCTGCAGAATCTACAACATATGCTGAGTGGCCTAGCTGATTCTTCCCAACGCATTGGTCTCCGGATGAACTTGGATAAAACCAAGGTTATGTTCAATGAACACGTAAGTCCGGAGCCAATTGCAGTTCAAGGCAGTATTCTCGAGATTGTTAAGGAGTATTTTTACCTTGGGCAAACCATGCAGTTGGGTAAACAACTTCGAGAAAGAGGCCAATAGAAGAATACAGCTGGGCTGGGCAGCGTATGGGAAACATAGAACATAGGAATAAGGTAGAAAGCGCATGTAGCCGGGGCGCGCATGCCACAAAGTTGTACAAATGATCATATTTTGCAAAAACATACCCAGTCGGCCGCGGAGTCTAACAGAGCATGTTACTGAAGAAAAACTGCTAAAAAAAGGGTAAAAATGCCATCGTGAGCAATTTATCACCTGCAGAGCTTGAAGCAGAGACGCTAGTCCGACTCATCGATAAGTAAATTAAACCTTTATTTTGAGTGATTTGATCGAAAATATTGAAAAGAGTATGTTTTCCAGCAAAAGTGAAAAATATCGCAAGTTAAAGAATACATTGCCGGTGTTGTATGCAAAAGCTGCATTTATATTCGTGTGTATAGGTTAATTTGTATGGAAGTAACATATATTCTATCAGCTTATCTATGGTTGACTGGCAGAAAATATTTAAGGCATTAAGTCCACCGCATTGCTTTTGTTATTGTTACTTTTGTGCTTTAACCTGTTAGATTATGACCTTGAAAAGAACAATTAAAAACGATTGTTATGGTGGCCCGATCGGGTCATTTAGAATTCTACAGATTAAAGTATTAATAATGAGAAGTGTGTGATAGTCCGCGATTGTTCTAAGTTTTTGTTTTCTTATCTTCCTTGTCTTTTTAATCTAGTTTAGAAAATCCTACTTATGTTATAAATGTGAAAATTAGTGAAGATTTTTGGACGTTGGAATATTTGGTTGTTTGTTACTCAATCACGCAATAACGACTGAACGGATTTACATGAAACTTGGCGTACAGATAGATAAAGACCTGAATTGAGACAAAGCATACTTGATATCCCGGTAATGCGTTCCCGTGGCAAAATATTTATTTTAAGTTTAAAATAGATGGCGTTGTGCGAGCGAATGTTGTGTTTTAGAAATATATCGCGTTGTGCAAGAATCGTATAAATGGATTCTGTGGCGGTACGAAATTCACCGGAGCAGCTAGTATGAAATAAAACACATTACCATTAAAAACATTTGGAGTTACTAATAACAGCACAGTGAGAACGCCTTATCTAGCCTTGGAAGCCTCAAAGATAAGGTTTTGAACTTACAAAGCAAATTAAATAAAGAAGCTAAGACATCAAAGATTTTTCCACTCGGAGAAAGAATAACAGTGTTACTCATTTTTAAATGCAAATTTATACATTCAAAGCAATTAATTAACATAAAAGGAACATTTTGGAGGCAATTAATATCGCTAATGTATGTTGATGATGACACATTACATACCTAGTAGTTGATGGCAATATAATGACATAAATAGGTACTATTTAAATTTTTACTTTTTGTAAATACCTACCTTATAAATACCTACCGTAAATATCTGCTTGGAGTTTTTCAATCAATCAAGGCAAGTGGTATACTGGCGAAAACCGTCGAGAGAAATCGATATATCAACTTGTTTGATAGTTTTAAATCATCCATTCATTTCATTAATTCAATAAATACCAATCCCTATCATAATTTTTTTGACTTTATTAAAAAAACGTTTTTATATTCTTTTTGTTGCACTAACCCGTGCTGAGGACAATTTTAAAAACCTATTTAGAGGCTAAAAATTCCACCCATGGTGGGACTTGAACCCGCGCGCATGTGTGGAATTTTTAGCCTCTAAATAGGTTTATAAAAAAAAAAAAGTTATGTTTACATGGGCGTAACAAGTCAAAAAAATGTAACATAATTTTAAAACTGCTCTTACTTCTTCCTCGCGCTTATATTTCTTACATATGGTGGTACTAGAAAATGATATTAGTTTTTGTGTTCACGTTGGGCGCTATCAATTTATTCCCATACATAAAATTGTGTCCACACTACATAGTACGCATTGATTCTACGGATTTATTTGTACGTGTAATGTAATGCACGTGTAATGGGGGACGGACGTACGTATCGACATAAATTGACGCCGAGCGCTTTGTGACAAAAAAAGCCGACATCGCTCCGGAATAAACTTGGCGAGCGAGTGTGAAAGCCACGCCAAATGAATTCTACAAGGTGTTAAAATGCGACTGACCAAAATCTACGCTTGCTGGATACCAAAACAAACTACTTGGTTCTTTATCTTTGTCCAACTTGTGCCGTGGGTTTTGTCAATAAAAAAAATTAATTTTGTTGGAATTTAAGCGTAAGTATAAACCAGCGCTACGCTTTTTGTAATCCCGATGTTTTAAATACATGGGGTATTTAACTTTCAAATTAGTACTTTCATGCTGGCGTCACTAGCAAATTGTAACCTCACAGTTTAAATTATGAAAGGTTGTAGAGAAAAATGTTTATGACTATTTATTTATCTATTAACAAGGCCTCTCGAATGAGATATTTATTTAGTTGCAAGTGAAAGACTACTGTAACGATTCCTCTTTTTAGTTGCTGGCCGGCATAGCCGTCTAGTCAGATTCAGAATATTTTGAAGGGAATCGTTACTCTAGCTAGGCTAGACAATCGATCGAAGTAATAAGTTTACTGCTTCTACTAATAATCTATTAATAAAATAGAGCCTTACATTTTCCCCTCCACCAAATGTGTCTTTTATTTATCTCTTTTTCATCGATTGCCCAGTGAGAAGAAGAAACAGCCTAGTAGTTACCTTTTTTTGGATGACAATGCAAATTGACATCTGTTATTATTATTATTAATTCTTTATTGCACAAAAACAGTGTACAAAAGGTGGACTTAATGCTAATGGAATTTTCTACCAGTCAACCTGCAGGAAGTACAGGAGAGGCAAAAATTTGTTATACTTGAGACTTCAGTCGTCTGCATAACAAGCTATCGTATTTTAAAGTTGACATATTATTTGACATATCGTCTGTCCTGATATTTTTTTTTCATATGAGCCAGCCGTCTTGTTGTTCGATTGCAAAAAGGGGATGGGGGTACAAGTTCATGTAGCCCCTGTGCACACTCTCCAAAATTTACTTGTAAAAGACGGAAAGGCAAGCGACTTTGCGACGGTGCTTCAGAGGCCGTGATCTTGCCTTTGTAAATTCGTCATCTTCAATTAGATTAGATTTATACTCTTTATTGCACACCATACATTATAAGGATTAATTAGCTTGAAAGCTCGGCGCTCAATTGCGTCCAAAGCCGCAAGCTGGTACGTGGCTGAACCATCCCAGTAGTGGCTGCCGTTCTCCATGTATGACCGAATCTGTGCTTGGTATAAGGTTCAAAAGCTGGCTTGGCGTGAAGTACTGTCTTTATTGAGTACCCCTATATTTTGGCTACAATTTTGGCTTCAGACCCAATGGAATTGCCTAAGTTAAGACTGGAAGTAATGCTCATACCAAAGAGCTCTAAATGGTCAGAGATCTCTATAGATGTATTCTTGAGAATCGGTGTCAGGGTTAAGGCACCCCGTTTAGAGCTAAAGACCAAACGCCTGTGTTTTAGTTGGAATGAATTTGACTAGGTTATCGCTACCCTCTAAACTCAAGTGTATGCGCTCCACCATGGCCTGTGCATCGTACCCAATTGTGTTTGGCTGCAGGGGAATATGGATCGAGGATTATATAATTTTTATTTTGTTGCACCCTACATCTTCAACTAGAGTAAATACCTCTAGCTAAATTAATTTCATGCGTTAGAAACTGTACACACTCAGTTTTTAACCCATAAAATTAATTCAGCTTCTCCTAAGATATAGTTTTTTAAACTAGCTCGAGATTTATTGAGAAAGATACCGGGTTTTGCGGGTAACATCACGGCACTGATTGATTTTGTACTGTAATGTAATGAATATTACGTAGATTCTATCGATGCTAGTACAATGTAGACATAAGAGAAATCGGGAGTAATTTTCATAAAAACTCGCCCGGCGGCCGGCCCGGATCACTTTATTAGTCCTCGCCGAGCCCAGAGCGAGCCGCGTGGATATTTTTCATTTTCAGTCGCGTCGTGCGCACTGACCCGTCCCCCGCCCCCGCCTCCCGCTCCCCTCAGCCCGATTTCACGCTGTTTCAAGTTTAAAACAACTAAAGAACGCAACGCCATAGAGCTCATTGGGATAGGAGAGAATAGGTATAGGCGGACCAGCATTTCATACGAAATAGAAAAAAATTGGCAATTCATCTCTGGGAAAACTGCAGTGGGACGAATACAGGTAGAGCTTCTAAGTGGATAGCAGGGCAATAATTTTATCTACCTAAAATGTAATTTGTTTTTTCTAACAATTGCGTTCGAAAATATTCTTCTTAATGAAATTGAACACCTCCATATCCTGATCTATGTTAAAGGATATTTTCTCTTAAATAAAAAAAAAATAAGAGTTCGATATTTGATCGTATTATAGATTTTTCTTAATTTTACCGTTTGGCAGTGCGAAGCTATATTTTGACACACTAGAGGAGAAGGTGTAAATGTGGCCCCTGCTTTTATATTGGCCCCCTTCAACATTTCCATGTTCCCAGACTGCCATCTATGATTTTAAGCATGCAACAGAAAGACCTAGTGGTAGAGGAAATTTAATAAGTATTAATGGTCACTAGGTGGCGTTTATCTTCTCGCGGCTCGGCTCTGTCAAAACTTGCACCGACAAAACTTTTTACGACTCCGTGAAGAAAATTCATATTTAATTGAAATTAAGTGTTACAAGTGTTGGGTATTCGTCATCCAGTTAAAAACGAGTTGGCATACGTCATCGTAAAGATAAATACACATAGTCTTTTAAAATATTTTTTTATTAAGTGAGATACAAATGTCAGCATAATTCTAATTTAGCCCCTTCGATATGTGGGTTTTATGGACCCGGAGGGCCATATTAAATGTATGAGATAATTTCGTTTTTAACCAAAAAATTTTAACATACAAAAAGGCAGTGAAGGCCTTTGACGTGCCCAGGAGTACATTGAAACGACTGGTCAAAGATTCAGAAGAATCCTTAGATCGTCTAGTCGAAAAGCCAGTTGGCAGAAAACCTACACTTCCTCCAGAATTAGAGAAAAAGTTGGTTGAATATGTTTTGTTTATGGAGTCAAGGTACTACGGGCTTACAAGAATGGATGGTCGCCGAATGGCTGAAGAGGATCTATTGCCGGAACGAGTGCCTGAAAATGCCGACACGAACTGCTTGTTCTGTGATATAAGTTACTCCGATGACAGACGTGGCGAAGAATGGATCCAGTGTCAAAGTTGCTTTTGCTGGGCCCATACGGCTTGCCCAGGCCCAGAAGGGGCATATTATATTTGCAATTTTTGTCGCTGACTGATTTTATTATTTTCATACATTTAATATGGCCCCCGGGGGGCCATAATTACCTCCTAGAATCTCAAGTTGACAATTGTGCCTTTTTTTAATAAACGCTTTTTTCTTATAAATTTATACAAGTTTCGTTTACTTCATGCTAAGACGCTTATAGGTAGATAAATTCCTAACAATTTAGTACCAGATAAGTCTATCTAGGTTTTGTATTTTCTTAGATAAACCTGAAAAACAAAGTAGGGTGCCATATTTACACCTTCTCCTCTAACTTTGCATTCATTCCTTCGTTGGCTTTAGTCTTTTTGTACCCTTCATTAGAATAAAATAGGCAATAAAAAGAGAAAAAAATATAAAACAGAAAAATAAATTAGGACTCATCGTAATAAATAAGTATGTCCAACAAATTAATTTGCCTAGACACAAATCGTGTTTCAATTTACGGGCATCTGGCAGAAACTCTCCAATAAGTAGAAGATTAACTGAAACTACTTAGTTTCACCCTTTCCGCAATAACTCATTTCTGTCGAGTATTAGTTCCGTGTGCAATATATAAACATAAAGGTGCACGCACACTAGACCAACATCAAAGGGGTGACTTTGGAACGCGGACGCTGCCGCAATGTCCTCTATACGAACGTATCCACAAGCACAAGTACCTACGTACCTATCCACACTGGCAGTAGATGAGTTTTGCACGTTATTGTGTCGACCTTATTGTACTCGATCTGCTAGGATTCCTAAAGAATACCTCGAAAGGAAGCTTATGATCAAAGCGGCACGAGACAATAATGCCACTCGAGATGAAAATTCATCGCATATCTTTTTCGGAAGGTTGAAAAATTATCGCGAGTTTAGAGAGAGCTATAAGCTCAAAACTTTCTATAATTATTCAACGATAGGACAGAAGCTGTCTTAACCGATTAAAAAAAATGCAAAAGCTGGATGAGAGTAGCCGAGGACCGTTGAAGTGTGCGTAGCATAAGTACGTAGTAGTAAGTACCTAGAATAGTGTGTTTAGGTTAAGATATTGTCATATAGCACTGCAGTAGCTAGTTAGTTGCTAATATACGTCTTAAAAGAACGGACGCGTTTCTCTTCCTCTCCACCTCTACACCGCCACATAGTTCATGGCGACCCTAGCCAGTTCGTGGAATATGTAATCGCGCTGCGCGCCGGGCGTCGGGCGAATAGTGCGTTCCTGTGTGCCTCAGGACCTCTTTTTGAACAAAATGAATTGCACTCCGGACTCAGTTAACAAGGCAATAAGTTGTGTTCGCCCAGTGAAAAATTTTGTGAAGCCACCATGGGAAAATCATATTCCAAACTAGAGGAGAAAGAGATTGTCATCGCTCAAAATTCGGGAGCAAACTCCGTGAGTCTTTCTGAGGACCACATAAAGATAAATAATATCTTGATCACCACCCTGATGGTGATAATAGCCATTGCGGTCCTCATCGTGATGTGCCTGAAGTTGAAGGAGAAACATAAAAAATATATAGAAGACCGAGTCAATGCCGAGTTCGTGAGAAGAATGAGATCCCGGCTATCTGGAAAACGTGATCAGAGGCAAGACGCAGAGGCAGAGATGTAAAGCCGCCACCCCCAAAATTTCCCAAACAGTAAGCGGTTTGCGTTGTGTTACAAAAAAGTGCGGTCATAAAAGTGCGGTCTATACCATCGGCTAAAATGTGTTAATACATGGGGCGGTTGTCAGTGCAAATAAATAAATAATTTTGTCAATATACCTAAACCAAAATACAGAAACATTGAACATTAAAATATTAAATAAATTATACAGTGAACAGTTCGTAGAATTCCGGCCGTCCGCGGCTCCAGTAGCATCCAGACGCAAGTCAGCATTTCCTTATCGCAACGTGTATTACCGCGCCTCGATGGTGCCTCAAATAAGTTAGAAATAATATTAAGTGAATGTAATATGATGCTCGATTGGTTTGTACTTCTAAGTTTAAGGTATGGTTTTAGTGTATTATGGCAGAAAGTTTACTTGAAAATTATGAAAAATTAATTGAAATCAGACGATATCTTATAAAGAAAGGTCAAGGTAGATATGGAAGTTCAGTGACGTTAGTTAAGTTGCAAGAAGCTGAAAAATTGTTTAAAGATAGTGAAATATTATTTTCTACAGTAAGTGGAAGCAAAGACCAATCTGAAATTGAGCTAGTTACAGAGACTTTTAGTAAGATTAGTTCGCTGTTTACCGAGATATTGATTTTATGTAAAACTCCAGAGCATAAATTAGATAAAAAAGCGTTTGATCAAAAATCTGACAAAATGGAATTTGACTTAAAAACAGCATGTGGTTTAATACCGGTTTTAGATGATAAGGAAAATACAACGAAACGATTGATTGATGCGGTGGAAATGTATGCTGATATGCTTAACAGTGCAGGTCAGTTATTGTTAATAAAATTTGTTCTCAAGGGCAGATTATCCGAAAATGCTAAGTTACGGGTGAACACCGACTATCCAACTGTCAAGGGCATGCTACAAGATTTCCGAAAAAAATTACTGACGACAAAATCTTTTACAGCGATCCAAGGACAAATCCAGTCCTTGAACCAAGGCTTCAGGTCTATTGATGAGTATGGTTCACAACTTGAAAAACTTTTAACCGAATTGAATATTTCACAGGCTGACGGTGATGCATCCAAAATTGACGTGTTGAAGCCGATAAATGAAAAGATGGCTGTCAAAAAATTCGCTGATGGCCTGAAAGACGAAAAGGTAAGTACTATCATTACAGCTCGCAACTACTCGTCGCTGAAGGATGCGATACAGGCGGCCAAGGACGAGTCCAAGTCGTCTACTTCTAGGCAAGCCGAGGTAATGAAGATGACACCTGCGAGAGGTAAATATTACAATAATCGTACATATTTTCGAGGACAAGCAAGAGGACAGTTTACCCGTGCGCAAGGTCATTTCGCAAACAACAGTAACAGAGGCAGATTTCAGAATAATCACAATGATTATCGCAACAACGCGCCTAGGTATCAAGGCCGTTCCAGATCTTTTTATTATAACTCACGTGGCAGAGGTCAATATCAACGACGTGGCTATGCCAGGCGTGGTGGACAAGGTTCCTATACTAACAACAACCTGTTTACCATTCCCCCGAACGTCAATACCCAGATGAATGCTTCTGAGAATTATTCGGAGCAAGGTCGTGATGAAAGGGCAAACCAGTTTTTTCGTGATGAATAATTTCATTTTTGCCTGCAAAAGTTCTTCCAAATTTGTGAATTTTTACATCAGTGGACGGAAATTTGTTTTGCTTTTAGATACTGGAGCATCCATCTCTGTTATAAAAGAAGAGGTATTACCAAAGTCTTGTCGAATATTTCATGACCAATTAGAAGTAAATGGAATTGGTGGTAAAATCGAGTCAATAGGTTTTGTGCCTTTAGAACTTCATACATCAACAGCAGATAAATTTCAGAATAAATTTTACATTTTTAAAAATTTGCCAATTGTTGTTGATGGTATTCTAGGGATTGATTTCATGACCAAATATAAAGCAAATATCGATCTAGGGAAAAACCTTTTGAAATTGCAAGCGGAAGATAAACATTGCACATTACCAATTCACAACAAACTGGAAAACAGTAATTCTTTGGTGATACCTCCTCGAAGTGAAACAATTCATTACATTTATCTGGACAAGGATGTGAAAGATGACTGCTTTGTGAGCGCGAGAGAAATAGAGAAAGACGTGTTCTTGGCTGGAGCTATTGCTCGCCCTATTAATAATAGAATTCCTATTAAGATTTTAAATACCAGAGAAGAAGAAGTAATACTGGATAATTTTGAAATAAAAGTAGAACCACTAAATGACTATAACATTTTTAAGTTCAGTACGTGTGAAAGTAATGCTAAAAGGGCAGAAACATTATTGTCTCTAGTTAACTTACAGAATTTAAATAAAGAAGAGAGAGATTCTATCGAAAAAATATGTGCCAAATATTCAGATATTTTCTTTTTACCAGGCGATAAGTTGGAAACTACTAATATAGGTGAACAATCCATAAAATTAAAAAATAATATTAACCCTATTTACACTAAACCCTACAGGCTGCCACAGTCCTTAAAACCGGAAGTAAATAAACAAATAAATAAAATGCTTCAAGACGATGTAATTGAAGAATCATCTAGTGAGTGGTCTAGTCCTATACTGCTAGTTCCAAAAAAATCGGACGGTACTCAAAAGTGGCGTTTAGTAATCGATTTCCGAAAACTTAATGAAAATATTGTTGATGATAAATTTCCTCTACCTAATATCACAGACATACTAGACTCTTTATCGGGCTCAATCTATTTCACTCATTTGGACTTACAACAAGGTTATTATCAAGTAAAATTAGAAGAGAATAGTAGAAAATATACAGCTTTTTCGACAAGCACAGGACATTATCAATTAAAGCGGTTACCGATGGGCCTTAAAACTTCATGTAGTGCATTTAGTAGAGTTATGTCTTTAGCAATGTCAGGATTAGCTTTTGAGAAATGTTTTATATATTTGGATGATTTAATAATTTTTGGACGATCTTTGGCCATTCATAACCAAAATTTGACGGACGTGTTTGAAAGACTGAGAAAAGTAAATTTAAAATTAAATCCAACTAAGTGTCAATTCCTCAAAAAAGAAATGTTATATCTAGGTCACTTGGTGTCTGCAGAAGGAGTTTCTCCAGACCCAGAGAAAACGAAAGTTCTAAAAAAGTATCCAGTTCCACAAAATGCAGATGAAGTTAGAAGATTTGTCGCTTTCTGCAACTATTATAGGAAATTTGTGCCATCTTTTGCAACAATTACCATGCCTCTTAATCGTTTATTAAAGAGAGATGAACCTTTTGTTTGGGATTCTGAGTGTCAAAACGCTTTTGACTATCTGAAAACTGCACTAATGACTCCTCCCATATTACAATATCCTGATTTTTCTAACACAAACGAATTCATTTTACAAACTGACGCTTCTGATTTGGCAGTAGGAGCTGTATTATGTAATGGTAACATGAAACCCGTAGCATACGCCAGTAGGCCATTAAATAAAGCTGAAAAAAAATTATCCCGTAATACAGAAAGAATTAACAGCTATAGTTTGGGCAGTGAAATATTTTAGGCCATATCTTTTTGGTAAAAAATTTACCATCATGACAGACCACAAGCCTTTGATTTATTTGTTTGGAATGAGAGATCCGTCTAGTAGACTAATAAAATACAGGTTAATACTCGAGGAATATGATTTTAAAATAGAATATGTAAAGGGTAAGAACAACGTAATAGCAGATGCACTGTCGAGAGTAGTTATAACATCAGACGAATTAAAGGGAATTAAGGAGCAGGTTTTACCGGTAACAACTAGAAGACAACAGAGAAGGATGGAAGATAATAGTAAGAATGAACCAGCTGCACTTGATAAGAACACTGACGAGTGGCCTGATCAACCACGAGTCGTGGAGTTATTAAGACAGCCGAGGGACTCTATAGAAATTAAGTTAATGGAGGAAGAAGCAATAAGAAGAATTAGAAAAAACGAAAAGAAGGCACAAGAAAGAGATTGTTTTGTGTTTATAGAGAGTAAAATGTTATTGTGTATTAATCTAAGCTTCAGATTGCACTTCTCGCGAGCCGAATTTGCAACTAAGCTTAAGGAATTTTGTGAAGAAATAAATATAAGAGAACTATGCATAGTAAAAAACGACAAAAATGATAAATTCATAAAGGGATTATGTAGTGAAATAAAGTCATTGAAACAATGGACCGGTCCGCGACTTTGTGTTCTAAAAGGGGTTGAGAGAATATATGACGAAAACGTAAAACAATTTATACTAAATGACTATCATTTGTTGCCCACTAGTGGCCACGCTGGAATGACTAGAATGGCAAATAACATCAAAAGAAAATATTACTGGCCAGGCCTAGAGATAGATATACGTAAATATATAAATAAGTGTGAAATGTGTCAGAAAATGAAACAAGGTAAGTATACTAAGCAACCTTTAACTATAACGACGACTGCGACGTCTGCGTTCGAGAAAATTTTCCTCGACCTAGTTGGACCTTTAGACAAAGATGAGTATGGTAACTGTTATATTTTAACCCTCCAATGTGAGCTGACAAAATATATAGAAGCGTATCCACTACCTAACAAAGAAGCAGAGACTGTAGCGAACGCTTTGGTAAGAAACTTTATACTGAGGTTTGGTATTCCGAAAGCTATAGCTACCGATAGGGGTACTGAATTTATATCTCAGGTAATGGAAAAGATGTGTAGCCTATTGGAGATTGAAAAGTTAATGTCAACCGCATATCACCATCAATCGATCGGTTCGCTAGAAATAGCCCATAAGCATTTAGGTGCATTTTTAAGGACTTATTGTACTAATACAAGTTATTCTTGGTCACATTGGTTGCCATTTTGGTGTTTTAGTTATAACACTTGTATTAACACGCAAACAAAATATACGCCTTTTGAACTTGTTTTCGGTAGACAATGTCGTTTACCAAATAATTTAGAAAATAAGGTAGATCCCCTTTATAATGCTGATGACTATTGTTTAGATTTAAAATACAAGCTTCAAGTAGCATTAAGAGATGCAAGAAAAAATCTAATAGATTGTAAGGAAAGAAGAAAAACTTCTTACGATTTAAAATGTAATCCTGTAACTTACAGTGAAAATGATTTAATTTTGCTTAAAAAGGAAAATTCTCGTAAACTAGATTGTGTTTATGATGGACCTTTCAGAGTTGTGCAAGATTTAGGAATAAATGTTAAGATTGAGAAACATGGTAAAATAGACACAGTGCATAAGGATAGAACAAAAAAGTTTCATGCATAAAAATAAGATAAGAAAGAAATATGTTAGAATAAGCTTTTTTTTCTTTTTTTGTCACCCCCGGAGGTGAAGTGTGCGTAGCATAAGTACGTAGTAGTAAGTACCTAGAATAGTGTGTTTAGGTTAAGATATTGTCATATAGCACTGCAGTAGCTAGTTAGTTGCTAATATACGTCTTAAAAGAACGGACGCGTTTCTCTTCCTCTCCACCTCTACACCGCCACATAGTTCACCGTGCTCAGTGGCGTGCAATAGGAGAGGCCTATGTCCAGCAGTGGACAAGCATAGGCTGATGATGATGATGATGACGATGAAAAAAAATGAGGAGGTTCTCAATTTGTTCGCACATGCATGTTTTTATCTGTTTCTATATCTTCCACATAACACAATCACTTGTCCTGGTCCCAAACTTGTGGTATGATAACCAGGCAAGGTCATTATAAACAGCGATAAATCAAACGTAGAATAAACGTAAATAAAACACATAGTCCGATTTTATTCATATTTTTGTTGCAACTTTCAAACAAAAAAAGATAGATATAAAAGTGGTTCCTTACAATGTCTTCCTTACAATCTATTGATGAGATAAAATGGGGTTTGAGTTGGATATTTATCGAACTCTTTGCAAATGCATCTGCATGACGTATAGGCTAATAATTATTTACCACGTCAACTGAGTTTAATGAATATCATTCCGTCAGATAGGAGTTACTTCAAGTGATGTTTCATATAAATTTTATTAAGATCGTTGAATAGGATCCATGACAATTAACGGAACTCTCCAATTCTATGCGCACATAAATTTTAACTTTATTTGCATGTTTTTTACAGTATTTTTAAGAAAATCCATGGTAAGTACGTGTGATAATTAAGTCTGTAATCGCTCTCTCTCTCTCTCCCACGAAGAGAAGTTGTGGGTTCTGTAATTTGTTACATGAAGCTCTGAAATCATTCCTGAAATACAACCCAGCACGGAATAAAACCTCAACAAGTAGGCCACCCGGCTAAAGTACGAGACTCAACTGGTGGTTAGTTAGGCCTCCAATTTCATCCACCGCACATCGGACTCGTTCTGCGGTCGCCCGCCCGGCACAATTATCCAACTTCAATGGATATCGGGTTTAAAATTGAAAGCTGATGGCTTAACCCGATAGTGGTAAACAGTTGCATTATCGGCCAAACAGTGATGGACTTCTTGGCTATGAACTTTTTGGCTACCGGGGCCATCAGACTTCTTGGCTATGAACTTTTTGGCTACCGGGGCCCATAGCACCATATAAAATGTGATATTAAAACAACGTAGGACCTAAAAACTGTTTCTCCGGTATCAATAAATTAAACCACGTTTATTAGAGTTTAAAATGATACATTTTGTTATTTTTTTATTCATATCGACAGGGTTTTGTTTCTAGATATTAATGGCGAAATGCAAGTGAATTCTAAACTGGATCTGATTTATGAGCTTAATTCCGGATTCAATTAGACCACGAAACTTAGTCGGACTCTTCCGACAAAAAACTAAGTGAATCAGGAATTAAGTTCATAATGTACAGTGCTACAAAAGTTTCAGTTAGAACTGATTTATTAATCAATACTGAAGAGTCGCTTTTGAGGCTTCGCGACAGTTAAAATTTAAACCGCGGACAGACATGCAGACGGACGGACATGGCGAAACTATAAGTTGACAACGGAACCCTGAAAAACTAGGTATTTTTCTCAGACAGAGAGTATAGGCTTAATCACCACGCGTACTTAAGGTGGACTGGCAACCTCAAGCGATGAAGTGTGTGAACACCTCAGGTACTGAGGCTTCCTCAAGATTTTTTCCTTTGTATTGCCACTACTAATTTGTTGGAAAATTCTGGGGTTCGGGTCCATTACGTCGTGAATGTGAATGTGAAGTACTTAGCTTGCTTGGAAATGGGATGACAATTATATTAGCTTATTATCCAGATGGTGGCCTATCTATGTGCCTAATGAGCGGTTTAAGCGTGATACAAGTAGCTCGAGCCCAACCTAAGTTTCTTATATGGCACTTAGTTTCGGAAGAGCCAATGTTGTCATATTTTTGCAGTCGTTTGAAAAATTCACATAGCTTTTCATAATAATTTTAATGTTTGCCCTTACTGATCTTTTCAGACTGGCCAATTTTTTTCTAATTTATAATAGATGAGATTTGACGTATGGTAACCCCATACGTCAAGCTAGCACGATTAAATTATGTCTAAGCACTATGATTCGTCGATTTTGATTTTGAAATTTACCAAAATTACCTTTCGTAATTTCGATTTACGGGCACAGAGCTCTATACAATGAAACCTTAGTGCGTCGTCTCGCCAAGTCAGTTTAATCACTAAAACGTCGTCAGCTACAGAGCACCTGTAGAATGCACCCCGTTTGGACTTGCAATATCCTCCATCCCCGTTTACGCTCTATAATTAAAGTTCGGTTCGTATAACACAGACTGTCAACCAGTGGAGGTGCGGTTGTACTAGGTGAATGCAATTACAGGTGACCTAGTTCTCTCACACATACGGAGCTCGTGTGCGTTTATGTTGCGGTGTCCTTGAAATATACGGTGTTACTTTTAATAACTGGAAAGGCGGAGAAGGGCCTTTTTGTTTCACTTCTAGATTTAAGTCACTTTAGCTTTATAAAGTCTGTTGAGGGTTTGCGGTACGTAAATGTTCTTGCCTTTGAAAAACAGGCGAGCGATCGTGCAGTGCCTTGAATATCAGCTATTCCGTATATTTTAATGTCGCATTCCAACTAGTAAGTTTTACTATTATTATATTGCATGTATTATACTATATTAAAATATAATATAATAATGATAACGATAGTTATGTAAGCGTATGTATAAAGTGTGTTTTTGGTAATAAATGTAGTTCACTTTCACTTTCACATGCGACATTGAAACCAGTGTAGTAGGTAATACTTGTAAGAACAGAGAAACAGTTCCTTGTTTGCATTGGTATTCTCTAAAAGCAAGATAGCCGAATTGATTGCCAACCGCCGATAGGAGACGGCACATAAAAAAGAAGATTCCAAAATATATCACTGTGGTAACCATAGCACCATTTTTTGTAACCGTTTTACAATAAAGATTTTTAATTTCTTTATGTACTCGATGCATTAAACGAACGTTTCTAAAAATACCTGTCTCTTAATCTAATATTGCTTCAATTGTTGTCTGAAAGCATTTACTCTTAGTAATAAGGCAGCCAATTGTACAAGTCTTTGTTATTTTAAATCTACTTGCGTACTTCCCGGTCAATAAAGAATATTTTACTCTACTCTAATATAAAGCATGTAAAATGAGTAGGTCTATAGATAGTCTGTATGTAAAGGTAGCTTGTTATGGAAGGGGTTACAAGTTTCACTATGTACCAACGAACGAGGTACCGTCATTATGAATTTTGACTGGCCGGCAGCGCGTGCAATTATTAAATAATACTCTCCGCACCAAATAAATTATGAATTCTCAGCCAGCGGAGTCAGGCTACCCTCAAGTGGCTAGAGGCGCTCCGTAATACGATGCTACTCCATAAGCATATTATTTTAAAAAGTTAAGGTGTTTTCATTGCATACGAACATGATAAGAAAACACTTTTTGGCGGTTTTAGAATGTTATACAATTATGGGTGAATTTTTAATTTGTTAATTACTATGAAACAAAAGACGATTCTAAAGATACATGTAAATATACTTAGTGTTGTGCATTAGTGATTGACAATTTTGGTTCATCATCATCATCATCACCATCAGCCATTTGACGCCCACTGCTGGACATAGGGCTCCCTCGTGGTTTTCATACCCATGAGGGGTTTTGCCATAATCGCCACGCTTGGCAGGCGGGTTGGCGATCGCAGGATGCGGTTGGAATCTCAGGAAGACACTGCTACCCGTCTCCTGGTAATTGATTTCCTTAGTCGCCTTCTACGACATCCACGGAAGGAAATGGAGTCATACTATTCTTAATCCAGCGCCACACGGAACAAGTTTGGTTATTTCATAAAAAAAACAGACTAGTGCGAGTCAGACTCACTCACCGAGTGTTCCGTACATATTTGTAGGTAAGTACTTACATATTATAAATAGTTCAGAAATCGAGTCTCGCAGTTTTTCCGAGCTTTTTTCGAACTTTAAATATATTTTTTTGTGATTTAATTACAAATGTATGGTTTTCAGATTTTTCCCCATAATTGTAGTAAGAGACGGTATTACTTGCCAAATTTCATAGTTCTTAGTTCAATGGAAAATATCATAATATAAATTTTGATTCCCTTGAGAGAGTCGAAATATACGTTTACTGCGGCATAAACGCCCGTAACTTTTTTTACGTGAACTTAGAAGTTTGGTTTTTTCACAGCTTCAAGAGACTGTAAAGCGGTGGTAGCCTAATGGGTAGAACATTGAACTCAGAAGCGGGAGACCCAGGTTCGATTCCCAGTGCGGGCGTGTACCTATGACTTTGTTTTCTAACTTATTTACATTTGTGAAGTTATAGTAGCAATACCACTCGCTAACAGTGAAGGAAAACATCGTGAGGAAACCTGAGTGTCTGAGCTATTCACATACCTCAGCGCTTGAAATCGCCAATCCACGGTGGGCACGCGTGGTGATTAAGCCCAGACTCTCTCTCTGAGAGAAGACCTGTGCCCTACAGTGGGACGTAAATAGGCTGCTTTTGAAGAGACTTAAGTTTTTTTTTTCATTTTAACACCTCCACGCGTTCACTAGATAAAAGGTCTTGACAAACAGATGGACGAGCGGACGGATAGACGGGTTCCGTTTTTCGTTTTGAGGTACGGAACTCTAAAAAGAGAAAAAAATAATTATTAAAATAATAATAATAAAATAATAATAGTAGAAGGCTACTAAGGAAATCAATTACGAGGAGACGGGCAGCAGCGTCTTCCTGAGATTCCAACTTTTCCTTTCAAACACACAAAAAGGGACTTGACGAAGGAACAAAGCCACTGAAATCATTAACTTACACTATTTTTGGGTTGGGAGCACACCTAGTAAATATTTATATGTAAGGTACTATTGAAAATATATCTAAAAATTCATTTTTATGAGGTGCCTAGAGAATGTATTAACAATTAAAGATATTAATGATAACTTGCTGGTTAGCTCAGTCAGCTCTTTGTGAACTAAGTTTCACTTATTTACATTCACTAAGTTTCACTTAGTTCACAAAGAGCTGACTGAGCTAATTAAATATTTCTAAAATAAATAATATGTATTTCCGAAAACTGTGGTTGTGTGGTTGTTTGACTCCATGTGTTACTTATGCTTAGCACCTAAATGTATTTCCATAGTAAATGTAAAATATCGATCAGTATATAAAGTCCCTGACATATTTTGGTGGGCAAACCTTTTTTCGACATTTCAGTAGTCAGTTGCTGTGGTCACGGCCAATTTCACCTAATAAATAGAATTCATCATCATCATCATTCAGCCACAAGAAGTCCACTGCTGGACATAAGCCTCCTCCATGGATTTCCAAAAAGACCGGTTGGAAGCGGCCTGCATCCAGCGCCTTCCTGCCACTTGGATGAGGTCATCTGTCCATCTTGTGGCTGGTCGTCCTACGCTGCGCTTGCCGATATGTGGTCTCCATTCGAGAACTTTTCGGCCCCATCGGCCATCAGTTCTGCGTGCTATGTGTCCCGCTCACTGCCACTTCAATTTACTAATCCGCTGGGCTATGTCGACGACTTTCGTTCGTCTACGGATCTCATAATTTCTGATTCGATTTCGTAGACAAATTCCGAGCATAGCCCTTTCCTTAGCTCGCTGCGTGACCTTGAGCCTTCTTATGAGGCCCATAGTGAGAGACCACGTTTCAGTGCCATAAGTCATCACTGGTAACACACACTGGTTGTATATTTTTGTCTTGAGCGATTGAGGTATATTAGACGAAAAGACTTTTCTAAGTTTCCCGAATGCTGCCCAGCCGAGTTGGATTCAACGATTGACCTCTTTCACGAAGTTGGACCGGCCAGTTGGACTGTTTGTCTTAAGTAGACGTATTTGTCTACAACTTCGAGAGTCGAATTCCCCAATGTTATTGGGGTGGGCACAACACGGGCGTTCGACATGACCTTCGTTTTGTCCATGTTCATTTTAAGGCCCACGCGTTGGGAAACTCGACTGAGGTCTTCGAGCATTATGCCGAGGTCTTCCGTCGTTTCTGCCATGACTACTATATCATCGGCAAATCGAAGGTGCGTCATGTACTCGCCATTGATATTGATGCCGCGTCCCTGCCAAAATAGAATTGGTTTATCTTTAACTACCGTCCAATTCTAATTGGATCCGTATTATTATGTAGAAATAATTAATTAATAATATACAATATTCTTTTAAAACGTTACAATAAACGTTATTTTTCTCCGCTCAGTATGTCCCATGACTTAAACGGTGCCATTCAGCGGAAGGCCTGTCATATTCACTTGCGTTGACAAGGGTGGCCCAGTTTTTACGCGGCACAAACCTCCCGTATTTTGTAAGTTTTATGGAGAGGTGTAATTTAATAGTATAACGTAAATATACGAGGAAAAATGTTGTTGTGAACCATTGAATTTTTGAACAGTTAACTCGCTCTTAGACTCAATTTCATAGACTAAATACTAGCCGTATAGTTCTATCTTATCACTAAAACTTAGTAAAGCTGGTAACTAATTCAAAGTAGTGTATGTATGGGCTATGTCACTACTTTATAGAATATGAAACAGGCTTAACTTTTGAAAGCTCAAATGATCAAAAACATTTGAGACAGCCCTTCGAAAAACTTTTTTTTGAGGCAGCAAAGAATTTTAATAATAACTTAATAAATATGTGCGAACTAATACTTCGCACATACCTGTGTAACATAAAGCCAGTAGTAATGATGCAAATAACTTTTTTCATCAGTTTCACAGTAACATCGTAAATATCACACGGGTAAAATCCATTAGCAGAAAAGCCTTTTGAAAATAAGGCAGCCACTAATGAACATATTCTAACAGGCGTGTGAATGCATGGTTTTACAGTCACAGTGAAAGCATACAATATCCCCCCGAAGAATATTAACTCGGTATTCAAAATACAAAGTCATCAACTTATGACCCGAAAATTAACTGGGTAGAATAATTTTCAATTGAACACAAATTGAAATAAAACGGTTCAAATGATCCAACGTACAATATCTATAGTGGCAGGTGGGCATAGTCGAGTATAGAGGTAGAAAATTGTTATTGCATATTGTTGGAAGTTTTGTGTAGCAATGAAATGTTGGTTTTTAGGGTATCACTTGAACTATAATAAGTAGCAATTTCACAAAATATGGTGGATTTCCTAGCCAAACCCAAAAATCCACTTCACGAATCCAACTCGCGCTTTGCCGGTTTTGGATGAAGCCCAATTCTAGAGCGCCACCCGTTTATTACCCTACTTATATACAATTGTGTGTTAACATGTACAAAACGTATAAATCAATGCGTTCGGCATTAATTGAGATGCAATTTCATGTAAAAGGCTTATAAGTGCATACTTATTTCACCTTCTGTTGTGAACGTTTAATGGTGAAAGCCTCAGATTAACGACAGTCGTAAAGGGCGTAATAGGGTATTTAACGTCGCTTCTGTTTTGTTTCGTGTCATTGCGTGACTTTGGTTTACACGCATCAAAATGCTTGGATTTACTCGCAGATTGTTATGGGCGAAGTTGTGATTTATTTTTATTGAGTAACGGACTTATTTATAAAAATTCGATCCCATTCAAACACTCTTAAGATGAAGTTAAAGCCGGTTAATTACACGAATTTATCTCATAAACTAACTGTAACTTCGTCTTAATAATACTTTTGGTGGTTTCGACTTTTATAATATAAGACTGTTAATGTTTCACATGTTTTTTAAAGTAATTTTAGGTGCGTTTCTTTCCCACAGCAATTTAACCTTCTTTGTAATTTTGTTAGTGTAAATACTTCTTTGTTGAATTAGGAATTAAAATAAATAAGGGACATAACAATACAGTTTTAAACTAGGTAAGAGAAAAAACGTAGCCTTAACTAGTTAGGGTTTAAGTTACCTAAGGTTAATTCCTAGGAATTTTCCATGTGGTGCCGGATTAAGAATAGCGTCACTTCATTTCCTTCCGTGGATGTCGTAGAAGGCGACTAAGGAAATAAATTACCAGGAGACGGGCAGTAGCATTTTCCTGAGATTCCAACTGCATGCTGCGATCGCCAACCCGCTTGCCAAGCGTGGCGATTATGGCAAAACCCCTCATGGTTATGAAAAACCACGAGGGAGGCCTGGGCCCTGCAGTGGGCGTCAAGTGGCTGATGATGATATGGTCGTCTTAAAACGTAATATTTACCTTTATCTAGAGTTGAGTTCTGTACAATCTGAGATTACTTACGATACAAAACGGGCTTATAACATACCGGGATGAAACTCATATCCAGTTTGCAAAGGAATTTGTATTGAATATGGTTAAGTGACCCGTCTCAGATAATGCGACGTATCTCCACCGGACCGCATCTTCACCGGTCTTTGTTTCCAAATATCAGGAATTCTCCAGTAATTTACGTCGAAATGTCACCGCTCCCAAAACAATAACTTAAATTACCTCTAAATTAATGGAAATTCTGGCTAGTAGCTAATATTAAGCATTTTTTAGCTATAGCCGGAAATTGCTGCAATTAAAAAGTGCTTGTCATTTTATTTGTGTGCATACCCGTTTAATAAAATAGAACTAACTTAATAAAACGTCCTTAAGAAGGCTTGAAAACACTGTTGTGAATTTTGGTAAAGGTATTTTTTTAATTTTATTGTTGTTATGCCCTTAACCACTTAGATACTAGAGATACTTTTCGTTGTACTACTATTTGGTTGATTTCACAATAATGTATAGGAAGAAAATGTGTTGGTCAAACAGTTGAACAACTATCGACCCATCGCTGTGTCTATACTTCAATGAAGCTGTAATTTGCTGGCATCGGGAATATTTGATAGTAATTAAATGTAAATAGTTAGACATAAGCGGAATTACATTTTGTGTTTAAGAGAGAGAAGTTCACCTCCAGGCAGAACGGTGTAAAAATATTATAATTACAAGTTAGCAAATGTTACTAAACAGCATATAAACTCACGCCTGTATCCTAAAGGGGTAGGCACAGACCATGGACTGCCACTTGCCACGATCCCGACATATGGCTTTCGCTTCATCGATATTCATTAGTCTTTGCATGAACGCACGCCGTTTTCGGGAACTTTTAAAAAAGCATAATTAATGTCTATAGAGTTTCTACAGTTCACACTATCGATTCAATGGTTGATTTCTGATTTTTCAGTCTTGTACAGTGTGGCCGAATCTACCTGAGATTTTTTTGGTAATGATACGTATTATTATTTGTCACAATTTATCAAAAATGGACAAATCCGCATGTAGGTACGGCAAATGTTTATAACTAAAATGCAACACGATATATAGATAAATGCAAATACTATTTAACCCAATTTAGCTTTATTCAACTATGAGAGAAAGCAGTTACCTTACTTACAATATTGACTCACTTGCGTCAAATCAATAAAATAAAAAAATACGAAAAATGGGTGCCTCATAATCACTCGAATTTTCGCAGTATCCATCTTTCTTGTCTAAATTGAATAACAAAAACAATTGAAAGTCGATATTCAAATGTTTCACATTTTTTAAAAAAAGAACATCATAGAAACCATTTGAAAAAAGTTTCATTCGAAAACCTCAAACCATGAAGATTCTATGTCAATTCAAAGAACCTATTGCAATAAAACGGCAATTTCATACTTTAACCCCTAATATAAAGTGCCCTTACTCCTTAATCAAGGCCATGGTCTATCTCCGTTCGAAATTTCGTCCTTTGAGACCTTTTCGCGGTTTTACTAAATTTACTAAATTGCCGATGCGCCGTGGGCACGCGTGTTATTTACGCCCTTACTGTCTCTCTCCCTGAGAGGCTGCTTATGACTAAATTTACTATTCTATTATACTACCTCACCACGCCGTCACCTGTCGACGCGGTTTGTCGCCCGCTTAAACTCATTACAACATCCAACAACAAAAATATGTGGTGAGCCAAGCAAACATATTAATTAAGATATCACTTTTTCTTATACAGCACAGCACTTACTTATGTACTCTAGAAAATAAAATCATTTGTTCATTTGGACCTTTTATTTTTATTTTATTCGGCGCAGAAAACAGATTACAACCATTACACGATATAAAAGTAATAATATGACATTAGTACTAAGTTGTGGTCTAAAACGATACAGATACAACATCGCCACAGGTAGGTAATTATGAGTATCTTAATAAAGTATTAAATTTTAGGGATAAGCAATTTTGATAAAACCATCCAAGTCGATGAATTCAGGATTTTTGCTGAGTATCTCTTAAACTTAGCATAATGCGCGTTGAAGATATAGACTTCCGAGCTAGTGGCCACAACTTGGTTGTAGAGTCTACACATTCTCACTATCGGACTTCAGTATGATATGTTATTTTTAAAAACATTCAAAAAGAAAGGCCTGTAAGCTCGACATTTGCACCAAATATTTATTGTTAGCTCAGACAGTAGAGACTCGGAATCCACGCGATCATGTAGGATTTTATGTAGATATATTAGGTTTACGCCGCATCTCCAATAGCACGACGCTAAATTTGCCTAATCTGTAGCATAATTAGAGAGTGAGCATCCGAATTTACATTGATACGATAGTACCTTCAGCCGACCGACTAATTGCAAGCAGACTGCTGGTAGCGGCTGGATAAGGGTGATCGAGAATAGAAAGATGTGACGTGCATTGGAAAAGCTTATGCCCAACATTAATATTTGCAGTGAAACTGAGACTGCACTTAGACTGAGCCTCAGTTTCTGAACGAGTGTTCAAATGTAACAAGAGATTAATCTAAGATTGATTCATAATACCGGCACGTGATTGGCTGAAATTAGCTTGACGTGAGATTAACATTTGATCGCTCTTCTAGAAACCGAGCGAGCCACCCAAATGTCTTAATTAAAACTAGCAAAGGATAACTTAGCAAAAAATGTAATTTATCCGCAGAATCCTAGATAGTTTTGCGTGAAAGATGAAAACTTTTTCTTATTATTTATATAGGTACCAAGATAAGATGAGACAAGATAAGAATACCAAAATTATTAATTAGCACATACACAAATTAGATTTTTGTTAACGTATCGGTGGTTTTTCTGCATTAGCATTAATATTATTATGTGGCATATCTTGAATTTTGACTTCTGACATTTTGAAAAAAGTTTACATGTAATGAGGTTGCACGTTCGAAAACCTTTGTCTAGCAATACAACCACGTTTCAAAAAAACAGAAGTTTATTCTGGATACAAAATCGTAGTTGCTTTATTTTCTTTCTTTAAATAATTAATTCAGTTCCTTTATCACGTTTAAATTTGTGCAATACTAATTTTACAACAAAAACCATAGCGATTTGATTTAAAAGGTTGATTATGTTTTATCTGTGCATTAATCTGTGAATGTGTTGATTATTGGGCCGTATATATTTGCGCGTACAATATTTCGTCGTACAACATAGTGATCCTAGCCAAACTTTGATTTAAATCGGAAGTTAAAAATAATAATAATTTCGCTGGTAATTCGGCTCTTTTATTACTTTTTAAAAAGTAATATAAAATTTACGATCAATATTAAATTAGACATTATTTTTCGTTTCGCATGTTATGAAAATAATTAACAGGTATACTTAAAAACAAACTATATCGTCTCGGCAGTGCCCGCAGTAGTATGTTAATAGGTTGCCATAGCAACCCATTGCCTCGGTAACTATCTGGGACCTGTTTGATAAAACCAAAATTTATGTTTACTGTGACAATTCGATGTGCATTACAAAGTCGATTAATACACAGATTAACAAAACGAATCTGCTACGCAATGTACCTCGAATTAACTACAAATTGTAGTGTTATGAAACTCGGCCCTGAAAGCTCAGTGGTGATCGAGTATTTTTCTATAGGTCCGGATACAATTAACCAGTTTATGAAGATATTTAAAGTGATTTTCTCGCCCCCTGTAGACTTAAGCGTGATGTTACGTAGCTTAAATCTTTCACGGCAATTTAATCTATAATAATGGTAAGTTTAATTCAATTCCTTTCAGTGGCTTTTGCGTGATGTGCGTACAAAAAAACAGATTGAGGCAGACATGTAACGGACAGAGACAAAACTTACTGATTTATTATAATTATGTACCTAATAGATAATAAATTGCGACATTCCTCTTTCGACGAAAGCGTACTAAAGTCGTCAAAATATAAGAAGCCCGTTTTGACAGCTACAAAAACCATAGAATCTAACCTAGTTTGAGATAAAAACATTAAAAATCTAAATTATGAGTAACTTTTCGGCCTAAAACATCCCTTTTTTATTTCGAGCGTTAAATAATATGCCAGAGTATGTGTCTTTTTATGTATTTGTTCGAGTAAATCCAAAGTAGCTGACAAAACGGGCTTCTTACATTTCGACAACTTTACGACGTAGTCTTGCTACGCCGTAGGCCAGCTACGGCGTAGTAGGTCTGCTAAAGCGTAGTCGCAGCAATTATTCGGGTTCGCGTGGCGATCCTCTAGAAACGGCCTGAGGTCGTAGGTAGGTTAATGACCAAAATTACCTAAATTATTCAATTCAACTACGACTTGGTGGTTTTCAATCTTGAGGAAGAGGATTAGTAACAAAAATTTAACGTACAAGGGCATTCTTACCATATGTAGACGCTACGGTGGTCTAAGCAGTACCGATTTTTATTACTTTTCATTTTGCGAGGCATATTGCCCACTTGTCTGTGATACTGTTGCAGAACCCAAGCCTTAGGCGTATCATGAACAGGAGGGTTGTATGTAGGGACGAAGAAAAATACAATATTCCTGAGCAATAAGTATATTGTTAAGAACAAAGAGCAGTTGTCACGAAAGTGCCGTGCAGTCGGACAGAATTCAGTAACATATATTTTTGTATTTACTTATAAATCTATGATATAAAAAATCACACAAGCATACGGAATGTTGTATACTTAAAAGTTCATATATGTATTCGTATATTCATGTTCGGATATGTGTGATTCAACTGCGCAAACATGACTGAACGAACGTGAATGAAACTTAAAAATAAAACGGCCAAGTGCGAGTCGCACTCGCGCATGAAGGGTTCCACACCATTATCTATACAACATTAGACAAAGATAGAATTTGACAACAGCGCCATCTATAGAAACCAACGCTGTTTTTAAACAACGTTTGTTGTATGGGAGCCCCCCTTAAATGTTTATTTTATTCTTTTTTTAGTATGTGTTGTTATAGTGGCAATAGAAATAAATCATCTGTGAATATTTCAACTGCCTAGCTTTCACCGTTCATGAGATACAGCTTGGTGACAGACAGATAGACAGACGAACAGACAGACAGACGGACGGTGAAGTCTTAGTAATATGGTCCCATTTGGCACCCTTCGTGTATGGGCTACTATAAAGTAAAAGCTAACCGCTGTCTTTTGGCCAAAGTGCTTTATAAAAACATTGACAGCTATTAGCAGAAGATAAACAGATTATTAGTGTAAGAAAAACCGATGTTAAACATTTATACTGTTAATACGTACCTACATTCCTTTGAACGTCACGTTAAAAAGAAAGATTTCTTGAAGGAAAACCTTTGGTAAATCATAAAAATAGACTGATTTGACTCAAGTGCCCCGCTAAAACAGCGGAAGACTCAACAAACAAAAGGATCACTGAGTGAGCACTCCCGCTTGAAATTAATTAAACATAACCACTCTTGTTATCTCAACGCTAAAAATTGTTTGTGGAGAAGTTCTCTTTGAGTTTTTGTGCGTGCGAAATATAAGTACTAACTGATTAATTTTCACTCCATGTTTAGGTCTCAAGGCATACATTAAAATAGGCTTTGACTTTTCAAATAATATTTTAAGTATCCGAAGGTTAAGTATCCCGTGTGGCACCGGATTAAGAATGGCGCCAATCCTTTTCCTTTCGTGGATGTCGTAGAAGGCAACTAAGGAAATTTATTACCAGGAGACGGGCAGCAGCGTCTTCCTGAGATTCCAACCACCTACTGCGATCGCCAACACCCCTGCCAAGCGTGGCAATTATGGCAGAACCCCTCATGGTTATGAAAACCACGAAGGAGGCCTGTGTCCTGCAGTGGGCTTCAAGTGGCTGATGATGATCCGACGGTTTATAAGGAAAGCGCTTATAAACCTTACCTTAACTAAATATTATCTTCAATTAATGACACTAACACATGAGCCTTCGTGCTTGAAAGGCAATCACGATAATAACGTGATTGAAAGGGTCAATGGCAAATATAAAAAATAAATAAGTAGGTTTCTTTGAGATAGCACATTTTTTTTGGCGCGTGCCCCTGAAATATTCTGAACATTCTTCATTTGGAATGCCTCACGGATTTCAACTCAATGAAACTCCAAGCATTGCTCAAACTTAACTTCACAAACTCTTTCGTGTGTTTTTGTATTTTTCGAACACCCTTTGTGGAACCGGCTCGAGAGAGATAATCAAATTTAAGACAAAGAGCATTATTGTATTAAAATATTTTGTTTGGAATTCCTTTTTGAAAGGATTCAATCTCGAAGCAGCAGCTTTGGCCTATATCTAAGACTTAGCCAATATTTTTGCATATTACTTCCGAGTAAAAGTGGTTGATTCCGTACGAAGAGCGTGAAAAATAAATTAGTATCCAAGATTTACAAAAACTCCAACGAACAACAATTGAATTACTTATTTATATTGACGTTGAGATAAAAACGAGAACTTTTTGGGCGAGTCTCATGAAAATATATTTTTAGAAACTTTTCGGTACCGCGTAGAAAAGTTTTGATTGAAAAAAGAGCGGGGTCAAAGATGGCTGACGTGAAAAGTATCAACAAACATTTTAATGAAGTAACTTTTTGCCAATAAATATTTAATAAGTATTTTACAATCGCAACTCCTGTGGTGAAGAGTTTTCAATTTGAAAATGTGCAATATACTTCGTTACTTTAAAAACAAGTTCTAAATGGAAAAATTAAAAGTGAAAAATTTTATTTGTACAAATGTTTACACATTTCTACGAAGAAACCATACACTTTGATTAATCTTGTCTATGAATTAATCTACCTATCGATCCAGCCCATAAATAAAGCCATTTGGCAAAATGTTTCACGACAAAACTTGAAAGTGCAACTAATCGAAGCTATTTAACAATATTTGACGTGAAATAACTTCCATTAGCGGGAAATTGTGCAAAGCGCCTGATCCCAGGATTACATCTGATGTTGGATCTGAAGCTTAAATATTATGTTAGAAAGAATTTTAGAATTAGAATTAAAATAACAATTTCATTATGCATAATGGCCGACATACAGCTTGATTTATTCAATACCAACCAATTTCTTTTTATAAAAAAAATAGAAACCGACTTCGAAACACTGCAGCACTAAAAAGTTAGAAATAATTTAAATAATTAGAAGTATTTATACATGTAGGTATTCATCATCATCATTCAGCCACAAGAAGTCCACTGCTGGACATAGGCCTCCTCCATGGATTTCCAAAAAGACCGGTTGGAAGCGGCCTGCAACCAGCGTCTTCCTGCCACTTGAATGACGTTATCTGTCCATCTTGTGGCTGGTCGTCCCACGCTGCGCTTGCCCATATGTGGTCTCCATTCGAGAACTTTTCGGCCCCATCGGCCATCAGTTCTGCGTGCTATGTGCCCCGCCCACTGCCACTTCAACTTACTAATCCGCTGGGCTATGTCCACGACTTTCGTTCGTCTACGGATCTCATCATTTCTGATTCGATCTCGTAGAGAAATTCCGAGCATAGCCCTTTCCATAGCTCGTTGCGTGACCTTGAGCCTTCTTATGAGGCCCATAGTGAGAGACCACGTTTCAGTGCCATAAGTCATCACTGGTAACACACACTGGTTGTATAATTTTGTCTTGAGCGATTGAGGTATATTAGACGAAAAGACTTTTCTAAGTTTCCCGAAAGCTGCCCAGCCGAGTTGGATTCGACGATTGACCTCTTTCACGAAGTTGGACCGGCCTAGTTGGATTGTTTGTCCTAAGTAGACGTATTCCTCTACAACTTCGAGAGTCGTGTTCCCCAATGTTATTGGGAAAAATAAAAAAATTTAAACAAAAAATAAAAAACGACCTCAAAGCACTACAGCACTAAAAAGTTAGAAATAATTTAAATAATTAGAAGTATTTATACATGTAGGTATTGTAGAAGTATAATTTGGAGCTGGTGCCCAAAATATATGTGCTGGTCTTGAAACTGGGCATTGACTACAAATTATACTTCTACAATACCTACATGTATAAATACTTCTAATTATTTAAATTATTTCTAACTTTTTAGTGCTGTAGTGCTTTGAGGTCGTTTTTTATTTTTTGTTTAAATTTTTTTATTTTTCAATTTTTAGTGGGAGAGCGGGAGAAAAATAAATAAGTCCCTTATAACCATAATTTACCGTTGCTTTGCTTTAAAATTTGATGTTCTAAATTTCCATCTCCGAAAGTCTTCACCAGAACATCACCAAATTAACTTGGGACTACTTTTACGCTATTTTATGAAACATACGGATATTACTAAAGGATGGGCCCCATTAGGGCTCTCCATCTCTGAAAGTCTCCATCAGATCTTCACCAAATTAAAATGGGACCAATGGGACGTTATACCTGTTCGATTAAAAAAAAATTGTCAAAATGTTGACGAATGGATGGATAGACGGACGTACGAACGAACGGACGGACGGACGTAAGGACGGGTGGACAACAAAGTGATTCTATAAGGGTTCTGTTTTTCCTTTTGAGGTACGGAGCCAAAAAAATACATATTCTTAAATTTTTTTTCTTGTTTGATATAATAAAGCGGGACGGAGCGGCACGCGTAAACATCTATGTCTAAACATACGTGAACGGCCAGCCTTTTAAAAAACTGTCTCTCAAGCCGCACTCACTTTAATGCCACTCGCAATATGAATACTATAAAATCAAAAAATCTAAATCAATTTTTTTTTCAAAGTAGCATAGAAACTGCGGCTTAATGAACGTTACAAGTTAAACTAGGTGTCCATTTCAAAATCTAGATCATTTTGGAGAAAAAATGGACAAAAAAACTCCAAACTTAGTCTTTTCAAGTCCTTCAATTACAGGATTTATTTAAATGTTCTAAAACTCATGCATTGAACTGGCTTTAACTCCAGACATCATTGTCATCTAAATAATACTTAATGTTGTAGTAGCTTGGCAAAGATTGATTTTATGTAGAAAGATTTATAGGTTGGCAAAGATTGATTTTAAGGACAAAAGCAATGGCGGTAAAACACTGCCCGTGACTCTTGCTGCAAGTGGCACAAGAGCGAATTTCAATAAATTTGATTTTCAATCTCTTTCTGAATTCAAAAGGCATAGCGGACGTGAGCGTCCGGTTTATGAGTAGAACTTCCGCCTAGGGTAGACATGAGCATTCAAATTCAATGACATCTTTTCCGTTCCACACAGGATATTTTCTTAAGCGTAAGTACACTTAGGCCCACTTGCGTCTACCAGGTTAGCTTTATTAACTCTGAGTTAACCAGTAACTCTGGGCTAAATCGATTTTTTGTCTTGCATCACTCCGAGTTAGACCATAACTCAGGGTTTATTTATTTATTTATTTAATACGGAGATATTACAGAAACATGCCACTTATTCTAAACTTAGATGATAAAAATATCTACTAGGCATGCATCCAAAAACATATCTCACTAAGAACTTTATTATGAGTAAGTTTAAGGTGAGGGCGTGTATTGAGTAATTCATGAAGAGTACATGAATTATTTTACAGCAATAATATGTGACACAACTTATAGAAACTAAATTAAAACTTAATGAACGTTCATGTGGGGTCCTGAAGTGAGTGCACAACACAATATTTAAGTCTTCCGGTTTCTCCCACACCAGCAAACAGCCAATATCAACAGCATATTGTATCACTTAATAGGGTTAAAATTATAACTATTTAACTCGCCGACTTGGCGGCTTAAGTCTTAACTCGGACTTTGACGTCTACATTTTAGGTTACCTTTTATAAGTTTCTTCGGTTTGAACTTTTATTCCTCTGTGGTTTGAAGCACGTTCGGGTTTCATTTAAAAAATCGTATACGTATTTGTAATTTTCATACGTTAGTAACGGAGACTTATACTCTGATGATGATGCATTAAGAGCACGGCCTTCAATAGTAATTAGTTTATCGTGGTCTTGTTTATCGAGCGGATGCAAGTCAGGAGGTACACTCATATTGCCACGCAGGAAAAAGGGAGCCGCTGCACTAAACTTTCATTTTTATTGGACGTACGTTTTGCCATATTTATGGTTGCAAAGTGGCAAGATTGCAATCTTTGTACGCTGCTCTAGGATGGATTTTAAAAAGTTTCTGCTCCACTGCTATAAAAACTATTCTATATGTATTTGGAAAACGCATGAAATTGCAAATTGAAATATTTACTAAAACAGAGGTCGTGGGTTCGATTCCCACTGGAGGCCAGAGTACTTGATTTGTGCAAATTGCCTCAGTCTAGGTGTAGTTTTCTTTGTGTGGTCCTAGCCCGGTTACCACAGCATAGTGTATCCTAGTATGGGACCAGGATAATTGATTGTGTTATGCGTATGTAGTTATTTTAACATATTTACCAGTCTACTATCACCACTCCACCATTCTAGCTCAGTGCGTCTCACGTGGATGTTAAACTACATCTCGACAAAAGGCCTGTTAAATTTGTGCTCTTGACCGAGAAGCAAACTCTATTACCGACCAGTAACCAAATTAAAACGCGGTCGCCTAGTAACTCCTCTACCAGATTCAATGGCCACTTAGTGTAAAACTGGGCTATCTAGAGAAACATCGGCTATATAAACTTAAAGTTAAAGTTAGAATTCTACATTGGAGAGTTGTTCATTGATATTTTGAAACCTAATAAGTTTATCGAGGTTTCGTTCAATTCCACGTGTTCCCGGGATATCAAAATTTGAAGTATATTCGTGAATATCAAACATTCAACCGTGGATTTAACTTCACTGTATTTTTATGTACCAGTACAGTGTTGTTGCACTAGTTTAGATCTAGCAGTACGAAAAACTTAAAGTTTTTTACAGTACAATAATGGACACTTTGTTATTTCTGTGTATAGTACCGATAATTAGAATAGCGTCATCGTGATATCGTTAAGAAATCTGAGTGTCTAAGGTGTTCACATTCCATAGCGCTTGAAATTGCCAATGCGCTATGGGCACGCGTGTTAATTAGGCCCTTACTCTCTCTCTCTCCCTCTCTCTCTCTCTGAGAGAAGGCCTGTGCCTTGCAGTGGGACGCTATATAAAAAAAAATATTGTAGCGTAGCATTTGAAGTGTACCAACAATACTATGAATGTACTGTGATTTGTTGAACAACTATCCCTCTCTTTCTATCCTCGCCTTCCTCACTTTCTTTTTCTTTAGCAGTATTTTTTAAAGGTTTGTCAAAATTGTGGTAAGTGGCAAACCCTAATTTCTGCCTACCCCTCCGGGATTTAGGCGTAAGTTCACGTAATGTAGTATTTTCTAATGTTAACACAAGCACTAGACATAACAAAAACTGAATTTGCACGGATATTTACTCGTTTATTTTTTAATTTAAAATTTTCCGACGTTACGGTATTTTTGCAAGTCTCGTGGTCTCGGTAGACTGAGGTGACAGTTTTGTAGATTGAATTTTAATTTCAATAACTGATAATCAATATTTTTGAGTTTATATAAAAAAATGTTTTGCAAATTTAAATTTAAAAATTTGCCAAAATATTTTTGGAGCGTAATGTAATATTTATTTTTATTTTTGCCGAGTGAAGCTAATAGTTACCGTTTTCAAAAACACGCCTATCACCTCAGTCTACCGAGACCACGGGACTTGGAAAAGTAACGAAACGACGGAAAATTGTAAAATGAAAAAATAAACGAGTAAATATCCGTGCAAATTCAGTTTTTATCACTTAATGTAATATAGTTTTTCTAAGTGATGGCTAGATAATAAAAAAATGTTATCTAGCCTGGTCCCCAAACTAGGATAACATGTGTTGTGGTACCAAGGCAAGGACATCACAAACATGAATATAAAACATCCTTGATATACATCCATAATTAAAATTTATAAAGATGCCACGTCTGAGCAATCACTATAATGAATTCAGTAGCATTTTAGATGTGCACTCCGATCATTGACATTGTTACCGAAAAAAAAACTGTACATGTTATGTCAAAAACCTAAAACAGTTATTTGCATTTGAGTAACCTCATATTATTAAGAAGCCTTCGATTCGATCAAGACGTGGGCAGTGCCCGAGTCTCTCCAGCGTTGCCGTATTAACTATCGGTATATCGAGGTGCTGAAATGCTTGTACAACAACGCCACTATGTCGGTCCGAGTACAGGAGCAGAATTCGGAGGCAATTCTATTCGTGGAGGGGCGTGAGACAGGGAGACATTATCTCTCCGAAACTGTTCACGAATGGACTGGAAGATGCCTTTAAGCTTGTGGAATGGCAGGGACGCGGCATCAATATCAATGGCGAGTACATCACGCACCTTCGATTTGCCGACGATATAGTAGTCATGGCAGAAACGATGGAAGACCTCGGCATAATGCTCGAAGACCTCAGTCGAGTTTCCCAACGTGTGGGCCTTAAAATGAACATGGACAAAACGAAGGTCATGTCGAACCCCCGTGTTGTGCCCACCCCAATAACATTGGGGAACACGACTCTCAAAGTTGTAGACGAATACGTCTACTTAGGACAAACAGTCCAACTAGGCCGGTCCAACTTCGTGAAAGAGGTCAATCGTCGAATCCAACTCGGCTGGGCAGCATTCGGGAAACTTAGAAAAGTCTTTTCGTCTAATATACCTCAATCGCTCAAGACAAAATTATACAACCAGTGTGTGTTACCAGTGATGACTTATGGCACTGAAACGTGGTCTCTCACTATGGGCCTCATAAGAAGGCTCAAGGTCACGCAACGAGCTATGGAAAGGGCTATGCTCGGAATTTCTCTACGAGATCGAATCACAAATGATGAGATCCGTAGACGAACGTAAGTCGTCGACATAGCCCAGCGGATTAGTAAATTGAAGTGGCAGTGGGCGGGGCACATAGCACGCAGAACTGATGGCCGATGGGGCCGAAAATTTCTCGAATGGAGACCACATATCGGCAAGCGCAGCGTAGGACGACCAGCCACAAGATGGACAGATGACGTCATCCAAGTGGCAGGAAGGTGCTGGATGCAGGCCGCTTCCAACCGGTCTTTTAGGAAATCCACGGAGGAGGCCTATGTCCAGCAGTGGATTCTTGTGGCTGAATGATGATGATGATTAAGATGCTTGGTATAGAAGATTGTTTATTTTTTTGCCTGCTGTGTTTATCAAATAGTCTGTAAATAGTTGCAAATCTAGTTTAATACAATATCTGTTCTCTTTTTAGCATGTAATTATGTCGTAACTGTTGTTCATTAACAATAAATAAATAAAGTAGAATAAAAAGAAATATATAGTACCAACAGTACAAAATACAAATATCCCACAATAAGCTAGACACAAACTCAAAAGTGGAGGCACAAGATAAAGGACCCTCCACTTAATCACATTAACGCTTAATGAAATCCCCTGCTGCCTTACATTTAATCATTTGACTAATTTATTCACTCTGTTTGTAATTTCGATCGAGTTTTCAGAAAAATACTCCGATTAGCTCTACTTTTTAGCTGGCTGGGCAAAGCCAAAAAGAAAGGTTTGATTTGGGATTATAGCAGACGTAATGGTTGTTTTTATGAATATATTCTTTTTGTTGCACCCATACTGAGGATAATTTTGAAAACCTATTTTTTAGAATGTTCCACCGTAGCGTCTACATTACTCATCTGATTTTGATGACTGAGGTGTCAATGGATTTTTTGTTATTGTTCGAGTATCAAAGGTTCATTTTATATATTAAAAATCAATATGATGGATGTTACATCTAAGGATGCTCCATGTGGCGCCGGATTAAGATAGCGTCACTCCATTTCCTTCCGTGGATGTCGTAAAAAGGCGACTAAGGAAATCAATTACCAGAAGACTGGCAGCAGCGTCTTCCTGAGATTCCAACCGCATACTGCGATCGCCAACCCGCCTGCCTAGCATGGTGATTATGGAAAAACCCTTCACGGTTACGAAAACCATGAAGGAGGCCTAGTATGTCCTGCAGTGGGCTTCATTGGCTGATATGACGACGATGATAGGTAGTACAACGATGCGAGTCGCGCGTTTTAACGTCAAAAGTAGCGACTTTTCAGTACATTAATTGTCAAATTCTGACATTGTAGCGCCACAAAACGCGTGAGTCGCACCAAGGTACTACCCATGCTGGGCAAGATCTGTGGGTATAAGAGGTTGATATTAATATCTAATTAATATCTTTAACATTTTGCTGTTACTGTCATCATGGTCAACAAAGTAAAACTTTTGTAAGCCCTACAAAACAAACTCCTACAGGAGTCCGTTGAATTTTCCACGTTACAGGCGCAAATAATTTAACTTACAAAGACATTAAATATGAAAGGTTGCATAAGTACAAAATTCAACGGATTTGTCTAGACTTTGTTTAAGACTTTATATTCTTATGGTATTGTTTTTTTTTCTATCAATTTATGTTTTAAGTATATATAAAAGCTTGTTTTTGTTCAGTGATAACTTGCGAAGTACAAAATGTGGGGTACATTCCAGGTACCTACTTGTATCTTCCGAGCTTTGCTTAGTATTTTTTTGTTAATCTTGTTTTTTGGAAATTATGTTTAGATGCGATGAAAAAAAAGGGAAAAAAATAAAAAAAATATTGGACAAGTGGGAGTCTCGAACCGGCGTCGTCTGATCGCTTGATCTCCCACCTGAGCTATTACAACCTTGTATATGGTGACGAAAATTTACCTTCTTATTGTAGGTAATGACATTTTAGCAGTTTTTTTCATTGCCTAAAAATACGCATAAACCGACGTTTTCTAAAAATTAAACCTAGCTAGATCAATGTATCATCCTCGAAACTCTCTGCATACTCGTTTAAAGGTATTAGATAAATATATAGATAGATAAGTAAATTTTACCAAGCTGGATACAGTTTTATTTGCGTTTATGTATAAACGGCCGCTAAAAAATTTGCTCTAGTATCCCAAGCCCTGATCTTCTATATATCACCTACAGCTGTATTTATTCACAAAGTAGGAAATCTGGAAAACCTAATGTTCTGGGTCCAACATTTTTTTTAAGATTTTTTTGAACACTGGTGTTTAAAAAGTACCTACGTAGTTTTAGGGGACTGATAAATTTAATAAGGTTAGGCAACTTAGAACAAGATACTCCTGTCGAACGATGCAAAAATGACTGACTTTTTATAAGTAGACTGTAGCGGACGAGCAGGAAATCAGCCGTCCGGTTCATTTTGTGAGTGATGTTTAAGTAGCTCGGCACACCCTGCCATGGGGTCTGTAAATAAACAATTTGCGGCCCTCCCGTCGAAAATTGTTTTTAGAATCAACTTCGTTCGGCGCTGTAACATTATTGAGTGGCATCGTACCTTGACCTACTTACTTGCTCGTTTGGAATCGTTTTACAAAATACGATGTTTTCCATAGGGTGAGTTTTACGAGATTCCGTGTGGCGCCGGATTTAAAATAGCGTCGCTCCATTTCATCCCATGCATGTCGTAGAAGGCGACTAAGGAAATAAATTACCAGGAGACGGGCAGCAGCATCTTCCTGAGATTCCAACCGCATACTGCGATCGCCAATCCGCCTGCCAAGTGTGGCGATTATGGCAAAACCCCTCATGGTTAGAGGGAGGCCTATGTCCTGCAGTGGGCGTCAAATGGCTGATGATGATAATGATGAGTTTTACGACACTTTTACATAAGTGAAAACAGTTAAATACTTACCCTTTTTGTACAAAGATAATGAATCGTATTTTAATCGTTGAATTAAAAAAAAAAGTACATTCTAACTCTTATGTACCCCTATTAGATAATCTTCTCTTCAATAATTTTCATTAAAAAAATCGTATGAATAGATAGTGATATACGAGTATTCGGTAGCAGTTTATTAGTCAATAATAGAATAAACTTATTTTATTTAACATGTACTATAATTTATTATTTCTACTTATTATTATTATTTTATTAATGAAATTACATTTCAGGATGTCAATGTTAAATAGTTCAGGTTAAATAAATATTTTTCGGCTGCAGAGATTATATCGAACGAATGCTTATTAAAAATAAACAATGGAGATAATTTGTTTCCCGAATGATCCAATATCACAAATCAGAATCAAATTGTTTTTAATAAAAATAACACAGTAACTTCGACTTTAATGCACTTTTTTGTCTAAGTGTCCGTTTCAAAAGCTAGATAATTTTGAAGAAAAAATGGACAAAAATTTCGAAACTAAGGTCGGTTTGCACCACTTTCTGAAATGTGTCTTAAACAGAATTTAACTAAAATTCTTCACACAAAAGTCGATCTGAATTACGACTTTATTCCCTGAACCGCGTTTTATTCAATTTAACATAATAGGAAAATAGCACGATGTTGATTTTGCACCGCATACTGGAATAATTTCTGTTTAATTGGCTTACACGTATATAGCAATAAAGGTAATTTAAGAAGAAATGAATCCTTTACGAACATTGCATTTGGCCTCAATTTTCTATTTAAATTCCTTGTTTTATTTACTAAGTATACCTATTATATTGCGAAATTGTGTAAATAGTTATTTAATAAAAGTCTTTATGCGCCTTTATTACTGCAGGGCACGGACCTTCTTTCAGAGAGAGAGACAGAGAGTAGAGGATTAATCACGATGCGTGCTATATTTTATTTAAATAAAGGAATAATTAGTAAGATTCCACATTGCCTCAATTAAATATGTTATTAATTTTGCACTAAAAGGAAGCCTGGGCCGTGTGGTCATAATTTGTGAAACTGAGCAATATACATATATAGATACACGCCTGCATTGCGGAGGGATCGGCAGAGCCTAACACCCTTATTCCAAGACGTTTTTGAAAAGCTACTTGACTCAATACTTAACAGAGTTCGAGTCAAGGAGATGATCGAGGCATATCCTTGCGGTAGTACTATAAGTCAATATTTCAAGTGTACTAGAGAGAGTACGCCTGGGCCCTGCAGTGGGACACATATTGTTAAAAAAAAAAGTAAAAGTATATTATTTTCACCAATTTGACGATTTGGTCGACGGATACCCATCTGGGACGTGTCTCGCCTATTTCTTTCCTCAATCTATTTTTCTTAATTTTCTTCGTAATGTTCAAACCAACGTACGGATGGTACATAGATACATTTCTCAATTGTTGGATTTCTTCTGTGGTGAACTCTGATTTCTACCTTCCCTTCCCTTTCAGGATACAAGCGTGAATTAATGTTTAAATTTAAACATTTCAACAAACTTTCAGGTTGTTAGGACTCCGTCGTCAACAAGAAATCCTTATAGTTTGATAAGCCTTAGCCCTGGATGATTAGTACTTGAAAACTGAAATTTGCCATAGATATACATGTCAATATCACCGAAAAAACCTTAAAATAATTAAAATTTAAAAAACAAATTCCGTAGGTATATCCCATATTTCTGAATTAGGGATGGTTTTTTTTCTCGTCTACTCGTCTACGCCATAGTGTCGGGTATCGTTAGATTGTTCGTTTAAGAAGGTTATGGGTACAGGAAAACATTTTTTTGATTCAGGGATCTATTTGCAAACTATGCCAACGAGTTTTCATTGGAAAAGAGCGTCCCCCGATGCGTATGTGTAGTAAAAAATAAGGGCAATAGCACATAACGAAGTTAAAAGGTAAATCTATCACAGTTAAGCAGGCTTTGCAAGTTAATGCGTGGTAGTCAACCAACTTAAAAACACCTGGACAAGTGCGAGTCGGACTCACCCACCGAGGGTACAAATTTGTTGGTAGGTACTCACATATTATAAATAGTTCAGGAATCGAGTCTCGTAGTTCTGTCCAAGCTTTACCTGAACTTCAAAGACTATTTTTTTATGATTTAATTACAAATGTATAGTTTTCACATTTATTCCTGTATAAGACGATGCCAAATTTCATAGTTCTAGGACAACGGAAAGTATTTTATAAATTTTGGTGTCGAAATGTACTTTTTTGCGACATAAACGGCCGTATCTTTTTTTTACGTTAACCTGAAAATTTTCAAGGGACTGTAGAGCTGAGTATATCGTTCAATTACAATTCGATACCTTCACGCGTTCCCGAGATAAAGGGTCTTGACAGATAGATGGACGGACGGATAACAAAGTGATCCTATAAGGGTTCCATTTTTTCTTTTTTAGGTACGAAACCCTAAAACGGAAACATCGTACTTGAAATTTTTTGATGAAGTGGCTAATTCTGTAAAGCAGTTACGCAAGTAAAATAAAATCCCAATGTCAATCAAAAAACCCCTCGTTCTACGGAACTCTACACAGTGCGTGGCCCGACACGCACTTGGCCAGTTTTTAATATTAGTGCCACTGACTAAAGGATGTGCGTGGGATGGACTGAATGGCTGAGTAAAGTCTGCTACAACTCTCCTTAGTAAAGGTCAAACTAGACTAAGGTGAGTATTTAAATAGATTTTATTCTTAACTTTTGTTATGACATAGTATTTTCGAACATAAGTTTCATATTTTCAAAACAAGACCTTTAAATACTCTTTCACGTGAAACGTCTTTCATTTCAGAGTATAGGGTCACTTCCGCATGTGACAAAAATATGTCGCCTCGGCGAGGGTAGTAACTCTGTAACTTTGTGTCGTGTGCATTTCATTTATATATCGTTAAGTAGAGAAAAATAGCCACTACTTAGATCTTCTTGACTAATGTTGCTAGATGGCGTCAGTGCCGTGTAACACTTTGCACAATTTGAGCTAAAAATTAACGCTTACTTATAGACGTTTCACGTTAAACCAACGGCCGTGTAACCCGTCACAGCCCAACTCGCTTTTTTGTTTACTTCCAACACATCATTGTGTAAATACTTATATCTAAATTCAACTGAATAAATATTATTGCCTTCAATTTATACGCTGACTTAAATCAATTCGAGCCCTTTATTCAACTATTTTCGCTTATCTGACATATATAAATTGTCAATTTTTAAAAAGAAGAAGAAAGACATTTATTATGCCAACAAGATACATCACAGAAACAAAATAAGCAGGTAAGTAACATAATATGCACAGCAACAGAAAGAAAACTAAATACACAACAGACAAAACGAATAAATAAAACAGGACCAAAGATGTAGCCTGTGGTGTATCTAATGCATTTATTGGATTTCTTACGCTTCTTACTCTTTCAGATTTAGCATTTCGACTTGCCACATGTATTACCCTGATTACAAATGTTTAAATTCTAATTTATTCTTACTTAACAAATGGTTTGATAATAATTTGGATCTATATTAAATTTCATTCGACTTTTGTAAATATTCCGTTGATAGAAATCATTGAAATACGGCAAGCGTTATGTCAAGATAATGTCTTCAAGTAGTTTGCTCTTCCTTGGTCATTAATTCCTTTCAGTAATACAAAAAGTATAAATAAATATTTTATCAATTACATAACAGTGATAGGTAGTATTTAAAAAAAAATGTTTACATCCAGACAGAAGCTGAATTAAATGAAATATAGATAGAATTACAAAAATCGAGTAGGTATTCAAATACCATCTTTTGGCCGTAGGTTTAACTTTATATAAATTTGAAGCTGTTAGAATAACAAAATATTTTCGGTTTCATAAAAGTAACTAAAATGATACTAAAATATAAATAAAAAAATTTTAGCATCTTAGTGTGTATGGGACTTTATAAAGGGGAACTCTGTTGGAGAGGCTTTGGGTCAACCAATAACAGCCACGAAAACGCTTTCTTGAGCCCTCTCGACTGATGTTAGACGTTTTCTATAATTAAATCGCTATCGACGGATCTTCAATCTGCTTACTGAATAACTGCATTAGTGGAAAGCGTATTTTGTCTGTGTCATAGCGTGATCAACGCGAGAAAAACACTTATCGTAGACAAGGCTTTAATTACTCAGTTTGTTTATAATTAATGATCTAGTTGTTATTTATGATAATATCTACTGCTATTGATGTATTTCGATATCGTTACTAACCATTGCTCAACTCAAAACAAGATTTGTCAACATTTTTTTTTTTTTATTTAGTTTACGTCTATACTCAGAAGCAATAGTCTAAATAGATTGCATTGTTAATTACTTATTATATAACCGCGGCTTTCAAACCAACCAGATTTCAGCGTTTGGTAAAAATTAAATGTGTTAAGTTTCTTAGACCTAGATGAATCTGTTCAATTTTCAACCTCATGGTGCCCGATGAGGTTAAAATAGCCTCACATTTAATTTATTGTTGGTAGGTAACAATTAATCCACAGGTTCAAAATACAACAGACCGTCTAGGTATTTAAGCCTTTTTAGGAGTCAGACTTTTATTATCTTAAAATAAAAGTTTTTTTACACTTTTTTTGACTGTACGAACAATTTGATATGTTCGGAAGAGTCGTCAACGTTGCGCTTAAGCCCGACAATTCACTCGAATCTAGCGACAAATTCGATTTTTTTTGGAATAGCTTCAAAATTTCCTGCCACTTAGTAATGTGCGCTAAAAATGCGTGCCTCTTAGCCCAATGCCGTGATATCATATCTTGGGATACGGATTAGCGACCATCTCGCTACTTCCGATAATGTCGCATTTTTCATAATAAGGGCCCTGGCGTCCACCATTTAGTTTTTGAAATTGTATTCATACGCCACACCCGCGTTGTCAACACCTTTTATTAGACACCTCACTTGTCAAAATAGACCCATTTTTGTTTTTGCAGTCTAATAGATATTTGGAATTTCATCGATTTTTACTTTGAATCCCAGTGCAGGCATGTACCTATGACTTTGTTTTCTAAGTTATGTACAATTGTATATTTGAGAAGTTATAGTAGCAATACCACTCGCTAACTATGAAGGAAAACATCGTGAGGAAACCTGGGTGTCTGGGCTATTCATATACCTCAGCGGTTGAAATCACCAATCTGCAGTGAGCACGCGTGGTAATTACGCCCATCCTCTCTCCCCGAGAGAAGGCCTGTGCCCTACAGTGGGACGTATATACCTAGGCTGCTTATGATTATGCTTACTTTGAATCTCCAGAATAATCGAAGAAGTCGTTCGCACCGACTATCTAGTGAACTAATTGGAGCATTTAACCATCAATTCACATGTTTCAACGTCCGAAATACATAAAAAAAACCTAGTACTTAGACTGAATAATTATAAATATATACAATGTATACTGTCGTAAAAACAGGTATACCCGGACACACACACGCACACACTTATTTAGGAGTACACACATAATGCCGTAATAAACTGTTTTTAGGTTTTATTGCATTCTGTAGTATAAGTCGTTTCCACTGACTATCCAGTGAACTAATTGGAGCATTTAACCCTTAATTCACATGTTTCAACGTCCCAGATAAATAATAAAAATACGTACTACTTAGACTGAATTATTATAATACATATACATGTACGTATACTGTGATAAAAATTGCGTCATAGTCTTGAGAACAATCTCAGCTTGCAACACACAGCTTTAATAAACCTTCGAAGTCAGGCTTGCAGCCTCGTCCCGGGCTGTTTATTTATAGGCGCAGCGCAGGAACCTTAGAGATAGAACAAAAAGAATCAAAAGAGAACCTCAGCCTAGTAAAATTGGTGCCGTAGGACCGCACTGCAATCAGTACGAATGTCACATAACACTCCTCTTTCTTAATAATAATTGACACACTTCTGTACAGTTTGTGTCTATTATTATAATTAATATTATTTTCTTATTGTATGAGCAATAGAGCAGTCATTTTAGGACTGTTTGATAGATTATCTGGTCTTAAATCACCGAGACAAATAGTGATAACGCGGATAAATCGTAAGTTATTGCATCGTAACTATTTAGAACTTACTGCAATTCGTAATGGAAAAAGAGTCATTTTATATCTATTTTTTTAGTCTCAAAAGGATTAACTGAGAAAGATAAAACAATACGTCTCATCATTTTATTAGCACTATTGTATGTGTTCTCAGTTAGTTTGTATATTTTCTGTTAAGGAATGATTCTGAAACTCAAATCGTAGATAGTAAAACCCTCTATCTTCTTAATACATATGACTAGATTTAGTTTCAGTTCAACGATTTTCGTTTTAGTATCGCTAAATTCACAAAAAAACTGGCGCCCGCCGCAAGACTGAAAGAAAAAATCTTGGCTATGGTCAGTTAACATCAAACTATGCAATAGAACATCTAATCGATTTAAGAATACTCGGTTTTATTCCAGTTGTTGTCTATTGCACTCATGAGATTTTGATAGTTAGGTACCTACTTGTAACAACTAATGTGTTACACTTAAGATGATTTGAGAAAAGATGGTCAGTGAAGTTTTTCTTCTCTGTCTTTTTCTCCACTACAACTTGACACGAAGACAGCGGATAACATAGTAACAAACAAAGCAAAAGTAAATTCTTTACCTTGAAATATATTTTTTTTATTTCGGATTTCTTATAGATAAAGAACACTTTATTTTACATAAAAAACTAAATTCATCATCATCATCAGCCATTTGACGCCCACTGCAGCACGTAGGCCTCCTTCGTGGTTTTCATAACCATGAGGGGTTTTGACATAAAACGAAATTACATAGAAGATAAAAACAATATGCAATATTAATTGTACTCCGTCCTTCTGTCCCACTGAGGCTGCGTCCCGGTCTTGACCTGGAGTCATTCAGCGCTGCGTATTGACCTGGTTCTGTGAATACGCATCTCCTCAATGTGATTCGATTCGATTATGCCCCATTGGCTTGAGTACAGCTGAGAAACAAATTGGCTGGAGAGTTGTTACGTCTCTTTGATGTATCGGTTCTCGTATGTCACTCTAAATAGAAAAGAGCACTTTCACTCAGTCGCTTCTCTAAGAAAATTACGTGGAATATTATATTTTTTGTGTTTCCCGAAGACTACATTGCATAGGCCTTGCCTCAGAGAGACAGTATGGGCTTAAGGCTTTAATAACGGCTAACTAGCGCCGCCAATGAATAAAAAATCACATCATCATCATCATTCAGCCACAAGAAGTCCACTGCTGGACATAGGCCTCCTCCATGGATTTCCAAAAAGACCGGTTGGAAGCGGCCTGCATCCAGCGTCTTCCTGCCACTTGAATGACGTCATCTGTCCATCTTGTGGCTGGTCGTCCCACGCTGCGCTTGCCGATATGTGGTCTCCATTCGAGAACTTTTCGGCCCCATCGGCCATCAGTTCTGCGTGCTATGTGCCCCGCCCACTGCCACTTCAACTTACTAATCCGCTGGGCTATGTCGACGACTTTCGTTCGTCTACGGATCTCATCATTTCTGATTCGATCTCGTAGAGAAATTCCGAGCATAGCCCTTTCCATAGCTCGTGGCGTGACCTTGAGCCTTCTTATGAGGCCCATAGTGAGAGACCACGTTTCAGTGCCATAAGTCATCACTGGTAACACACACTGGTTGTATAATTTTGTCTTGAGCGATTGAGGTATATTAGACGAAAAGACTTTTCTAAGTTTCCCGAAAGCTGCCCAGCCGAGTTGGATTCGATGATTGACCTCTTTCACGAAGTTGGACCGGCCTAGTTGGATTGTTTGTCCTAAGTAGACGTATTCGTCTACAACTTCGAGAGTCGTGTTCCCCAATGTTATTGGGGTGGGCACAACACGAGCGTTCGACATGACCTTCGTTTTGTCCATGTTCATTTTAAGGCCCACACGTTGGGAAACTCGACTGAGGTCGTCGAGCATTACGCCGAGGTCTTCCATCGTTTCTGCCATGACTACTATATCGTCGGCAAATCGAAGGTGCGTGATGTACTCGCCATTGATATTGATGCCGCGTCCCTGCCATTCCAGAAGCTTGAAGGCATCTTCCAGTGCGTTCGTGAACAGTTTCGGAGAGATAACGTCTCCCTGTCTCACGCCTCTTCTCAATGGAATTGCCTCCGAATTCTGCTCCTGTACTCGGACCGACATGGTGGCGCTGTTGTACAAGCACTTCAGCACCTCGATATACCGATAGTCAATACGGCAACGCTGGAGAGACTCGAGCACTGCCCATGTCTCGATCGAATCGAAGGCTTTCTCATAGTCCACAAACGCTAAGCAGAATGGCAAATTATACTCCTCAGTCTTCTGTATAATTTGCCGCAGCGTGTGGATGTGGTCTATGGTACTAAAGCCCTTTCGGAAACCGGCTTGTTCGGGAGGCTGGAAGTCATCAAACCTGCGTTCGAGACGATTCGTGAGGACCCTCGAAAACAGCTTATAAACATGACTCAGAAGCGAGATGGGTCGGTAGTTCTTCAATAGAGAGTTATCCCCTTTCTTGAAGAACAGCGTCACCACGCTTCTGTTCCATGCTTCTGGCGTTTTTCCTTCGAGCACGACGGAATTGAAGAGCTTCTGAAGGACTTTAAGTACTGGTGTTCCACCCGCTTTCAGGAGCTCTGATGTGATTCCGTCCTCTCCTGGTGCCTTGTTATTCTTGAGCTGTTTCAGGGCCATCCTAATCTCGTACAGGCTGATGTCCGGGATGTCTTCGGTATAATGTCGGGTCAGTTCAAAAATCAAAAATCACATCTTCTTTCACAATCCGTTTTTGTAAAAAAGTGAACGACAAAAATGTCTGTGTTGGTAACGGGAATTTTTAGAACCTACAGCTTAGAAATTGGGTTCAAGAATGTAGGCTACAATTTTGTTTTTGGCCGTTTCGTTTCATTTACGCCAAAAACGGCCGTTGATGAAATTGTGGACAAGGTTGTAGGTTCTAAAAATAGCTATCACAAATACATCTCTGTCATTCACTTTTTTGTACAAATGGATACAAACGAAGATGTGTTTTTTTTTCATTGGCGGCGCTAGTTAGCCTTTATCACCACGCATGCCCGCCGCGGATTGGCAATTTTAAGCGCAGAGAGAAGGCCTGTGCCCTACCAGTGGGGCGTATATAGGCTGAATAAATACATACATTACATAAACGCGTGTACCCCGGAGGGATGGGCAGAGACCAGGGATTGCTGCTTGCCACGATCGTGACAGATCTCTTTCGCTTCATCAACATTCATTAGTGGTTGATGCACGCACGTTTCGGATACTTTTTATCCTGCCCCTTGCTATACATCCTCTGTTTAATCGAAATAAGTACACCTGGGACGTGTCTTATCGGTCCTTCCACCCACATTCGCTCGATATATTTCGCTCGTCAATCTTTCTTCCTTCATTCTCTGCATATTTCCAAACCAACGCAACATTTCTGTCTCAACTCTAGTCACTATATCTCTTTTCAGTCTACAATGTTCTCTAATCAAACTATTGCGTATTCAAAGTACTATTTAGACTTGCGCAAAGTGTGTTCTTAGAGGGAGTTGTTATATCCCATATCTTTGCTCACCGGGACACACTATATCTGTATTATATCTGGCTCACCACTTGTATCCTAGCTCATACGACATACAATCGAGTGAGTGTGATTGGATACAAGAGCTGTAAGACACAAGTGGTGAGTAAGTCTAGTTTATCTGTTTCCTACTTCATCCAGCTGACGCGCTCTTTTTTATACTATCAGTCTATTCCAATAAGAGGAGTTCAAACCAGAATCAAAATGTATATCTATTAATTAACTTTTGTCACTTTATATAGGTTTTCTCATTAATTAAGTGAACTGTAAGTTTATATGATTATCGTCTTTACCGTTCATCTTTTTAGTACGAGTACTGCGACCAAATGCCCGATGTTGACCGAACAAGCCATCCGTACCAATAGCGATCAAAAAATTCACCAAGTCAATACATTTGTAGGAGTCTGGTGACCTTTTTCTCGTCTCTCGTTTATTCCTGCGACGAGAAATGCTGCTGAACGCATCCGATTTCAGCCGATCTCGGTCTCGCTCTCGCGCACTGTGTGTGAGCTGGATAAAGTAGCAGGAGCTAGATGTCTACCGTACTGAGTTGAGAGTATAGTGAGGGAGCCAGATATAGTTAACATCTCTGGGATATAACTGGGACACAGTTGACGGCAAGGGAGATGTGTGTCCTATCATATCTGGCTCCTGAGTTACCCAAGGCTAGTACTATTCCTTACATCCACGCATATTTCTCAAGGACCTCATTTCTTTCATTGTCATTAATTTTTTTAATAAATGACATAGTCATCATAATCATAAGCAGCCTATATATGTCCCACTGTAGGGCACAGGCCTTCTCTCAGAGAGAGAGAGACATGACATAGTAATTCTTTGAAACTCATAGCGTAAGTATATTGACTATCCCTCCATGATTAACCAAGTTTTAACTACAAACTACAAGAACTTGCGTTTTATTTATCTTGTTTTAAAAAATTTGTATCGATGGTGGTTTATAAAAAAAAAGGTTTTTGTTTGTAACAATCATAAAGACGCCGAAAATTGCTTTAGGCAATTTAAGAGAAGATATATTATCTGGCTTAATTAGAGAAAAACTGAAAGTGTTTTTTTGTAATTTCCTATGGGATTGCAAAGAGATAAAGTTGAGGTTGCCTGGAAGAAATTGCTATTAGCAATAAGGCCGCCAATTGTATCTTTTCTTTTGTCATTGCTGTTTCTGTAACATTTTTTTCCGGTATACAATAAAGAATATTCTTATCTTATCTTATCTTATCTTAAAGTTGACCTGTAGGGTCAGCTAATTTTGCCTGTTTTACGACCTTCATTAAGTTAACAACAAATTATTATAAAGTTACTCTAGTTCTGTAAAACCATGCCCAAAGGCTCTTTGTAATAATGGGACTGAAGTTGGTCAAGTGCTACTTGGCACGTTCAAGACCTTGAATGAAAACCGATCAATAAGAAGGGCCATTGTACAAAAATGTGATATGCGCCTCTTGTAACGTGTATCCAAATAGGCAATTATATAAGAACATCTGGGTTCTTAGAACATCTACTGAACGCGATAAGATGGTAAAATTGGAACGAAATTCGGCATTAAATTTTGCTGCTGGAGTTTAAAACAAAGGTGGTAGCGGAACGGTAGTACACTGACTTCACATTCGGGAGGTCGTGGGTTCAAATACCGGCTTGTACTTTGTTTTCTAATTTACGTACATTTGTGAGGTTATAGTAGCAATACCACTCGCTAACGTTGAAAAAACATCATGAGGAAACCTGAGTGTCGGAGGTGTTCAGATATCTCAGCGCTTGAAATTTCCAACCCGCAACGGGCACGCGTGGTAAATTAAACCCACACTATCTCTGAGAGAAGGCTTGTGCCCTGCAGTGGAACCTTTACAGGCTTCATAAAAAAACATAAAACCTTTTGATTCGTAAAATGCTAAACGCTGATAAATACCTGTAGATATGTCAAAAATGCTTTTGTTGCTGAAACGACGAAACAATCAATTCGTTATAGGCTGTGATCATGTTTCAAATTTTTTCCACGATTTCGGGAAACAATATTCAGAAAATTAACGGCCACCGCAAACTTCCTATGACACGACAACAATGTTTTTGTTTGACAGTCTAATCTGCGCTCTGATATAAACTTATTGGACATTTATACGCAACTTTCGGCTAAGGAGGGTGTATAACGGAACCAAAATGGATATTTTCCTTCATAAATCATAATTTAGTTAAGACCTGTCTTAAGACCGCCATAAGTCTAATTGAGGAGTGTTTTAGTGGAAATGTTTTTTATAAATGAGACCGATAAACTTACGCCTCAATCCATAAGGGTAAAACACTTGCCACGATCCTGATAGAACTCTTCACTTTCGTGAACATTTATTAGAAAATATGTTAATTATAAAGAATGTTCTTTAAATATTAAACTTTACCTTTGTATGTATAGTTGAATACATACATACAGTAACTTACGACTCGATCCATAAGCGTAAAACACTTGTCACGATCCTGATGATACTCTTCACTTCGTGAAGAAAAGATGCTAATTGTAAAGAATGTTCTGTAAATATTAAACTTTATGTTTTTATTTATAGTTGAACAGATACATACTTACGCCTCAACCCATAAGAGTAAACACTTGCCACGATCTTGACAAAACTCTTCACTTTCGTGAACATTTATTAGAAAAGATGTTAATTGTAAACAATGTTCTTTAAATATTAAACTTTATTCTTATATGTATAGTTGAATACATACATACAGACACTTACGACTCGACCCATAAGAGTAAAACACTTGCCACGATCCTGTCGAAACTCTTCACTTTGTGAACTTTTATTAAAAAGATTTTAATTGCAAAGAATGATCTTTAAATATTAAACTTTATCTTTATATGTATAGTTGAATACATACATACAGAAACTTACGCCTCAATCCATATGGTTAAACCACTTGCCACGATCCTGACGAAACTCTTCGCTTCGTGAAAATTTATTACAAAAGTTGTTAATTGTAAAGAATGAAAGATTAAACATTGTCTTTGTATGTGTAGATTTTCATCCGCACGATCGGATCATAAACTCTACCTAATTTTAGGTGCTAGGTACTGCTGAGTACCGATGTTAAGATTCATAGATAAAAGAGGCAAAGATACACATACAATTATGCATGGGTGTGTGCGTAAGCGACTTGTAGTGAAGTGATGTTCGCTGACACTCTTACTTGCGTATGTATGAATGTCAGCGGACATCACTAATGAGCGAACCTTTGCTAGCATAAGACTATTAATATACGGTAGAATCTTAGAGTTATATGAACCTTAGTAAATCGACGTAATTGGGTATTTGACAAAATATCAAATAAGTTACATTTAAAACGGAATTTTGTATAAAAATACTAGCTTATGACGTCACATTTCAGAGCACTCTTTTTACTTTATGTTTAATCTATTTAGAAATTGTAATGACTAGTAATTGACTAAAAAAATACATTTTCCAAGATATTTTGTAATTTTTGTTTTAATCGAGCATATGAAATAATTTATTGTTGATCGTGTCAAATACCGAATTGTAAAAGTGCAACTTTACAGGAGAGCAATTTGAAATTAAATCTTGTCAACAAAGTGAATATTTGAATAGCCATTTAAGATATACCGAAAATTTAAACTATTGGTTCCAATAGGTAGCTATTGATAGCACTAATGTCGAGATATATTTCGAGATATATTTCGAAAAATACACGAATATACAATTTAGTTGGTTTTCTTTGTTAATAAAAGCTAAAATTTCATCAAATGTGGTAAATTCGATAGAATTTTAGGCCACTTTTAAAATATTAAGAATTAAATACTATCGGAATTGGTGGTTTCGACAAAAACTAATTAGAAATTTAGCGGAATAAATCATCGTAACTACTAATTTCTATTGTTTTCTCTGTTGCTTCAAAATATGCCATGAATTGTGTTTGTCAAGTAAACCGAATTTACGAGTACCTCATACTCGCATGATAATGTTTGTCGTTTCACGATTTTATTGCAACGGTAATATTGAAAAATAAACTTTTACCACATAACCACTCAACGTTATAGACTGATTATTTGAAAAGCCATAAGTGCAATAAAACGGAAATGTCGTTTTTGCAGATACGATGATTTACGTAGGGGCCGTCGATTGGATGAATGTCAGGGAAAGTCATTATTGAGCAAGCGGTTGCTAGCGTAAGACTATTAATATCCGTAGAATCTTAAAGTTATACTAGCTGACTCAGCTAACGTCATTTTGCCATATTAATTAGCCTACAACCTATTCTAGGACCTACTAAATATACACAACGAATTTCATAAAAATCGGTGAAGCCGTTTCGGAGAAGTTCGATAAGAAACACTGTGACACGAGATTTTTATTGAGGTATATAAGATAGATGAACAGAGATAAAAAGTAAAGGTATACAGGGTAAACCTAAAACAACACACAATTTCTAAAACACCCCAATTAGAGTTTTTAACAACCTTTGTTCTTCGAGTTTTATCTCTATTTTTTTTTAGATAAACATAATTTTACCAAATTCGCACTTTAGGCGCTCTGCGTTAAACATTCATAAAGCCATCATAGTCCTAAAGCGGAGAAGGAATCTTCTTATAATTTAAATTTTGAAGAATTGTGGCCGTATAAACATACATATTATGTATATTTTAATGTGGTTTTACACAACATTAAAATATACATAATATGTATGTTTATAAAAAATTGTAAATTGAACAAAAAAGAATAAAACAAATATTTTCGATGATAAATTCTAATTGGTATGTTTCAAGAATTTTTTGAGGTAAGCCAAAGCAAATCCCTTCTCTACAGAGAATATAAGTTTTTTTGCGGATGGGCACTTTCAAGCACTCAGGTAGAAGAACACCTCGGAATCTCGGGTTTTCTCGTGATGTATTAGTTCATGGCTAGGAAATGGTATTGCTACTAAAAATTCACAAGTGCACGTAACTTACAAAACAAAGTCATCAGTGCATGCCGTGATACGAATCCATGACCTCCCGAGTGCGAGACCTCTAGAATTAAAGGTATCCTATGTGAGGATCTAGTCTTTAAACAAACTTCCAGGTTACAGAGGTACAAACTTTCACATTTATATTATTAGTAAGACTGCAGGTTTGAGCAAGGAACTAAGATAGATAAGACCGCCAATTGTATACCACTACTTAGATATAAGAAACCATTTCTAATATCTTTCACCTGGTTGTGCACCAGGTTGTCTAGCTATCTATCTATTTATATGGAAAGAATAAACCCAGTAACAGTATAATGGTGAGTCTTGATAACATGTATTATGCATACCGATTGCTGATACGTTCTGTTAAAAATATTTAATGCTACATTAGTAATACCACTCGCTAACCGCGAAGGAAAACATCATGAGGAAACCTGAGTATCTGAGGTGATCACATACCCCAGCACTTGAAATTGCCAATCCGCGGTGGGCACGAATGGTAAATAAACCCATTCTCTCCTTTTCAGGGAAGTTATATATGTCTTACCCCTATTGACAATACTGTAAGTGAACTAACCACGCTCATTAAGCCCACTGCCGATATCAGATCCACCTTGAAACGTATCAATGCTTCAAGTCATGTGTGAGACATCTCTCAGAGCCATTATTCCAAGATCTGATGGAATCCGATTAGGTACCTATAAAGCCCACAGAGGTAGAATCGATAATCGTTGTAACAAAGACGTTTTGTTTAACTAGAAAGACAATACCTACCAGTCGGTCCAACCGTTCATTTAACTTTTGACAGCTCAATTTAGTAAAGTTCTATGAAGTTACCGATTCGATTGTTTATAATAATCGATTTTAATTATGCCGAAGAAATCGATTGATCGCATAGATATTTTATTTTTATGCTTTTTAAAGTTTGTCTGTCTGAGCATGATAAACTTAAAACTACCATCATCATCAGCCATTTGACGCACACTGCCAGAAATAGGCCTCCTTCGTGGTTTTCATAACCATGAAGGGTTTTGCCATAATCGCCACGCTTGGCAGGCGGGTTGGCGATCGCAGTATGCGGTTGGATTCTCAGGAACACGCTGCTGCCCGTCTCCTGGTATTTGATTTCCTACCGAAATTATTTAAAACTACCGAACACTTCATATGTTTGTGTTACTTATAATATTTAAACATTTTGTAGTTAAATGCTAAATGCTAGGTACACAAAAAATGCTCGAAAACGCTTCGATCGACGCGGGGTCAAGAATAATAAGTCGGAACATTCATTACCTCTGAGGTACAGACTTATCCTCGCGTTAGCGTCTAAAGTTATAAATTGCTAATATAAAAAAATTAAAACAGATTTTACAATAACGTATTTTTATTCAAATTTTATTTTACTTTGCTATGAGAGCTACCTACCTTCCCTCCCCCCCGCTCCTTTTTTCCACGCCGTTCAACTCTTTATTCCACCTCCTGCGGTTGCTTGGTAGAACAAGTTAATCGCATTAAAACCGCCATATTGAACCATTAGTTTAAATATAATAAAAGTGTTAATAAACAAATAAGTACTTTAATATAATAAATTTATATCCTCTTGACTATCGCTGTGTTATGTTTTGTCGTCCAAGTCTTCTTTACTTCAGTAAGTTTGTAGACGCATTAGTTTGCGTATCACATTACCCAGAGACATTGTTGTTACAAAGTTCACAGTAGTATGAGAATACTTCACCGCAACGTCTAACCCAATTAAGAGACAAGAATATCGCGGCTGCTATTTATAATGGTCTACTTTGACTGAGCGAATAGAAATAAGTAGTTAAAGTCGTGAATTTCGGCTATAGACAAATGTCACAGTTATTTGTGAGTGACGACAAAAAGATTGAATAACGTGATAAGTTACTGAATCGTTGGTACCGGTATCACGTTTGATTACCATGCCGGGGGTCGTGGGTTCGATTTCCACTGGGGGCCACCAAAAATTTGTACACAAGGTCGGGGTGTATTTCTATGTTTGTGATGTCCTTGTCTGGTTACCATGGCACAGGGTATCCTACTTCGGGACCAGAAGAAGTGATTGTGTTGACAAGTGAAGTTATTTGTTTATTATTATTTATTAACTAGCTGACTCAACAAACGTTGTTTTGCCATATTCATTAGCCTAGAGCCTATTCTCAGACCTACCAAATATACAAAAAAAATCATAAAAATCGGTGAAGCCGTTTCGGAGGAGCTCGTAAACAAACACTGTGATTTTTATATATTTGAAAGTGTGTGTGGTAGGTATTTATGTTGATTTATTTGGGATATTATACTTAACTATCAATTTTATTACATTATTATGGTCTACATAATTTTTCCCAGTAACTCTTTCTTGGCACTACACCTTCCACTATACACATAACCCAAGGTTAGGTGGATGAAAATGCTCATTGGTAAGAAGCTCGCCTTTGTACAAATAAGCTTATTGTGCAATAAATAATTTTCTAATCTAATCTAATATTAAGTGCCCTGACCCTTAATCAAGATCACGGTCTATCTGCGTTCTAAATTTCGTCACAATCTTTTCGTGGTTGTATTAAATTTACTATTACATTATTGTATTATTCTACCTCACCACGCCGCCGTCTCCCGTCGGTGCAGCTTGTCACTCGCTCAAACTCATTCCCTTTTTTGTTTTCATCTAAGGTGACAGATAAATATATTTCCGACGGGTAGTGCGTACATTGACTGGTTCTTCATAACCTGGTTGAACATCCGTCATCGTGGTAAAACCATTGTTCAATGACCACACAGGTTATGGTGATTTTCTTAACCCCCCACGTGATGTTGTGTAGCTTATATGTTACACAGGAACCTAAGCTATAAGCTTCTGGTGAGTTTTACTTCATTCCTTTTAGAGGTTATTGCGTGATGCGCGCACAAAGAAACAAAGTGAGACAGACATATATCAGACAGAGACAAAACTTACAGATTGATTATATGTATAGATTTACTACTTACTTATATCCTTTTGTCCCTCATCAGGGACAAAGGGCCTTTATAAAAGATCAACAACTGATGCGGTCTTGAGCGGTGACTTCGAGGTATTAAACTTAAACCCACAAATAATTTAAATAGGCCAAATCAATAATTTCCGAGAAGGTCTTACCTAAATAAACATACTAGTTTCTTGCAAGCCTGTAAACGGCCTCGGGCTTAGTGGAAGAGACTTGTTGAAAGCCTACCTACGAAGGTCCTAAAAACGTCACGTCACCGACACTTATAAATTAACCCTTACTCTGCAGACTACTAATCTTAATCTAATTTACTTCAGAGACAATAATTTGGAGCTAACCTAGGGTACGAGAGACTTTGAATGATACTATAACTAATTACTTAATTTGCTCCTTAGAATAGACACGTCTAGAGGCAATTTGCCTACATTATAATTTTACATTATCTGTACTTGTGAGGTACATAAATAATTGAGAACTTAGACAAAAAATGTTTTGATGCCATTGGAAAGGCCATGTAAAAAGGTAAATAATGGTGAAAAAGATTTTTCTCTACGACTAACGCGTTCGATAATATAAAAATAAAGTGATGTAATACGGTGATCGTAACGCCTTTAAATATAAAATTATGTTTTTATGTGTCCATATAGGTACTCTTATTAGAAGTCAAAGGTAAAACTAAATAAATAACAAGTTTTTTAAAATTATTACAACGATTTGATTTTCCATAATTTTTAAGACTTGTAAAAACTACAAAAAAAATAAACAAACATTTACATCCAGGCACATACATTGCTTCTGGCCCCACACTAGGATACCCTGTGTCGTGGGAACCAGAAACAGCGACATCACAAACATGTAAACATCCAAGACCTGGGGTTTTTGTCCCCAGCCGGGGTTCGAACCCGGGACCTCTCGCATGGTATGCAGATGCACTACCGCTGCGCCACGAGGTCGTGATGATACAAATAAAGAACATTTCTATATTCTATTTTTAAATATGTTTATACGAAAAATGGTTGGACTCCTTCCACAAAAGATGAAGTAATGATTTCGGAGTGAAGTTAATAAATATGTGAGTACCATTTATTTCAGCCAGACATTATGATTGTAATATTATGATGTGCATCAATCTTTGAGTGAATAATTTTGTTCGAAGTACTCAGTAGAGCCTTTCAGGGCCCATTATCGTAAGCTGTAATCTTTTGCTTGTTGAAAGGTTTTTGCATTTACTAAGTAATATATTTTTTTGCTGTGCAACATTTTACGCAGATGAAAAAGGAAATAATTACTTTGTGTCAAAATATTCTACGAATGAATTGTAAAATATATTATTTAAATTATGTTTCTTTCCTTTTGCTCCTGGCGTAACGATCGTATATGTATAATTTTGATAATTTACATGGGACTGCGATCGTTGTTGCGATGAGGAAAGTGATTTCACTTTCCCCATCACATAATACGTATTAACCTTAAGTATGTACTATTCATATTTGCACCAACTACCCGTCTCCCTTTCTCCTTCGGAAACCTTTCCGTCACAAGGTTGTCTGGAAGAAATTGCTGTTAGCAATAGGCCGCCCATTGTACTTTTTCATTGTAACTTTCATATTTTATGTCTCGCTTCTTGTGTGCAATAAAGAATATTCTTATTCTTATTCTTAATAATACTTATAAGTTTCTCAGAACACAATCACTCAAATTCGTGCGGTGGTAGCCTAGTGGGCTATATATATATATATATATATATATACTCGTAATATTGGACTCTGAAGCGAGAGACCCAGGTTTGATACCCAGTGTCGGCACGTACCTATGAATTTGTTTTCTAAGTTATGTACATTTGTGAGATTGTAGTAGCAATACCACTCGCTAGCGTGAAGGAAAACATCGTAAGGAAACCTGAGTGTCCGAGCTATTCACATACCTCGGCGCTTGAAATCGCCAATCCGCGAGAATCCGCGCAATCTGAGAGAAGGTCTGCCCCCTACAGTGGGGCATATATAGACTGCTTTAAATGAACACAATCACTTGTCTTGATCCCAAACTAGGTTACCTTATGGTAAGCAGGCAAGGATATTACAAACATGGAAATAAAACGGATTGAGACCTTATGTACAAATTTTCGGCGGCCTCCAGTGGGAATCGAATCCACGACCTTCGGCATAGTAATCAGACGTGATACCGCTAGAGCAACGAGGCAGACAATAGTTATACATTTGACAGGACAATGCGATTATTTATTAGATGGTATAGCGGTAGTAGCACAGCGGTAAAACGCCAGCATAACATTCGGGAGGTCATGGGTGCGACTCCCTGCATGTACCAATGTCTTTATTTTTTAAGTTACGTACACTTGCAAAGTTGTCTAGAAACACGTCTTGCTAACTGTGAAGGAAAACATTGCGAGGAGACCCTATTATCTGAGGCATACATACCGCAGCGCTTGCTACGTACAATGGCCCAACAATGAGGCTAAGTGAGGCAATTTCAAGTGTAAGTAGAACTAACTAGTACCTTATGTACTGCCGCACCAAAATGGGGCAGTACAGTAAAACTATGATTGTTATAATTCGGACCAGCTAATTGACATAAATTGCTAAGGCGATGGTCTATAACAAATGCCGTAGATCCGGCGTGAATGCTTACTATGGAAATGCACTAAATATGTCTCTCTCACACGCCTGGACGTGGCGCACAAACGCCGTACGCCGCTTACGCAGTCATTTCGGAGCATTCTGGCGCTACGGACGTCGCGTATTTGTCATAGAAGATGGTGAAATTTACAAAGGAGCAAGACGAATTACTAAAATAATCATAAACTTATCCTTTGAAATACGAAAGTATTCTTTACACTTGACATCGTTAGTATTAGGGGTTAAAGTATGAAATTGCCGTTTTATTGCAATAGGTTCTTTGAATTGACATAGAATCTTCATGGTTTGAGGTTTTCGAATGAAACTTTTTTCAAGTGGTTTCTATGATGTTCTTTTTTTAAAAAATGTGAAACATTTGAATATCGACTTTCAATTGTTTTTGTTATTCAATTTAGACAAGAAAGATGGATACTGCGAAAATTCGAGTGATTATGAGGCACCCATTTTTCGTATTTTTTTATTTTATTGATTTGACGCAAGTGAGTTAATATTGTGGGTAAGGTAACGTTAAACCATGCCGCTAATTCCTGGGTAGTTTGACTAGGGTCGGCTTCCACTATCTCTCTTAATTCATCATTATTCACCTGTGTGGGCGGTCTTCCTCGTGGCTCGTTCTTTAAGTCGAAATTTCCATCACGAAAGCGTTTAAACCAAAATCGCACGGTGCGTTCATTAGTAGACCCCTCTCCAAACGCAGCATTGATATTGCGGGCTGTTTCTGCCGCGTTAGTTCCGCGTCGGAACTCGTATTCAAAAATCACTCGAATTTCCGCAGTATCCATCTTTCTTGTCTAAATTGAATAACAAAAACAATTGAAAGTCGATATTCAAATGTTTCACATTTTTTAAAAAAAGAACATCATAGAAACCATTTGAAAAAAGTCTCATTCGAAAACCTCAAACCATGAAGATTCTATGTCAATTCAAAGAACCTATTGCAATAAAACGGCAATTTCATACTTTAACCCCTATTATATTAATATTTTTAACAACGTATTAAAACAACCCTTGATTTCTCTCTTCACGAAAAGATCGTAACGCCTTTTTCTTCTCCGTTTCAATAACATTTGTAAAATGAGATCGTCAGCCTCCTCCTCTTCCAGAAGAACTCTTAAAATTGTCTGTTCGTCCCTATTTTAATCACTCACGTTCATTCACATTGATCGCATGCAAGAAACTAAAACACTTCCGAGTGATCATCCCAAAAACGCTGGAAGCCGCGTTCATACTATGCCTTTATTTTCTAAGTTACGTACATTTGTGAAGTTGTATAGCAATACCTCTTGCTAACTGTGAAGAAAAACATTGCGAGGAGACCCTAGTGTATGAAGTATATATACCTCAGCGCTTGCCAGGTACAACGGCCCAAATATGAGGCTAAGTGCGGAAATCTCAAGTCTAACTAGGACCAACTAGCAGGTACCTTATGTACTAATGCCGCACCAACATGGGGTGGCTATCCTTGCAGTAAAACTATGATTGTTATAATTCGTACCAGGAATTCAACATAAATTGCTAAGAATCGCGTAATTCCATGCGTCAGTGCTACGCGATACATGGCTGAGCTATCAAATCATCGTCATCATCAGCCATTTGTCGCCCATTCCGGAACAGAGGCCTCCCTCATGGTTTTCCAAGCTTCCCAGTCTTGTGCCGCCCGCATCCAGCGACTCCAGCGAGCCATGAAATGCTTAGATTTATTTATTTTAGATTCTATGAAGACTAAGGGCAGATCTACTACAAGGTTATAATACACAACAAAATTAAGACACACTAAACACATTAAAAGTCTTCAGAATTAGATGTAAATTAGGTAGAACGCCGACAGATACATGAAGCACAAGATACTCGTCGAGCCCAAATAGAATTAAGCGTACTGTTAACATAATAATTGAGATACTCGTATTATACAAACAATAGAGATATTAGATACACAGCGGCGGTATGCTATAGGCGCGGTTTCAAACGCTGCTTCGGCCCGGTTTTTTTTTTCTATGTGAAGTTAGTTGAATTATTAAGTGATTTATTGATTTGGCGCCTCAAAGCAAATTTTCCTTGATTGATTGTATTTTGACCTTGACATTTTGTCTCCTAGCTTGACCAAGCAAAAGATACTCGTGAGATGATTCGGAAAACTTTATGGGATTTACTACTCTATTATTACTATGAGTTGAATCTAGAAATATTTGAGATTCTGTCAATTTAACTGTAAAGAAACTGTAATAAAAATAACCAACAACCTGACTGCTGCGCATGGCGGGACCAAGCTAGGTACCTCGCAATGAGTTATATTGTTGAATTTGAGTTGAATGCCGGAGGTCGTGGGTTCGATTGCCACTGGAGGCCGCTGAACATTTGTACACAAGTAGTTAATGCTCAGCAGACAGGTTGTTAGTTATTTTTTGCAGTTTTTTTATTTTTATCTTTTAAGTGATTTTCTAATATTTTGTTGGATCCGTGTTGATTTTATAGCCGCATTGATTTACTAGCGCAAACACGAATTATCGATTGAGATCTTATTTGTCAAAATTTGACCATTGGTTAAGGAGTTATGAGGGAACGTGGAATTGGACATGCTTACATACATACTCTCACCCTCATTTTGGGCTCCGCCATAGTCGGTAAATTTTTCTGCAAAAAAAACAGTAATATGGTTTTTCATCGACTTTCTCACCCGATTGAACAGTAACAGCTATGCAGCCGTGAAAGTTTATTGGAGACTTGTTGCGCAGCTCCTTGATGCAGCCATAATTCTCTTTCGCCATTGCTGTTGGCCTCGTCGTAACTATTAACTTTTATTGATTCTAGGCGCTTTATGAATCCCTACTTATTATTTGATTGGTTTTTCTCTTGTTTTTTTCTCGTCAGCCAACAGCTGAACTACTTTTTAATTCTTCAAAGTTATTTTTCTAATAGTGTTTGATCACTCTTTGTCTTGTACTTGATACAAGACAAAAACACATCCGTCCTTGCGTGTACAGAGTAAGTATGTCTGTTTTAGTAGGATCTGTTTTCGACATGTTTCGATGTGAACAATTTTTTTTTATGTAGCCCCGATTGTGTTCCACTGCTAGGCAAAGGCCTTCCCTTTAGCTCTCCAGTCCTCAGTGTTCATGGTCACCTCCTACCAACAAAATATTATCATCATCATCATCATCATCGGCCTACGCTTGTCCACTGCTGGACATAGGCCTCTCCTATAGCACGCCACTGAGCACGGTCCTCGGCTATTCTCATCCAGCACTTGCCAGCCGCCCTGCGAAGATCATCGCTCCACCGAGTCTGAGGACATTCTACACTATTTTTACCGATCCGTGGTCTCCACTCTAGAACTCGTCTACCCCATCGGTTGTCTATTCTGCGGATAATATGGCCGGCCCACTGCCACTTCAGCATGCTAATTGACCCACGACCACTTCGCATGCTAATAAAAAAATAACAAAATGTAGAGCTGTTAATTAGAGAGCTAAAATAAATAATTTTATATTACTAAGATTATTTTACGGTCAGAGGGTGGTCATCACAGTAACTTGTCCGGTCATTGTGTCTTGGCTATTCGGGTATGCGACCCCGACCTCCTCGAGCCTCTATTGCTACACTCACAAAGTATGCTTTTCTTAGTAATAGTTGTCCTTTAGTACCTTATTCCTATCCGAACCTGCTCCTCATCAACAGTCCCTACACTTTCCCTTTCCGTGATTCCTGGGCCTCTTCCTAATGCCAATCTAAGGTCAACATGCCGACGGATGCGTGGCTAGGGGCGAGCCTAGTCTAAAGCGTACGTCCTGGAGTTAGGCGCTCTTCAGGCACTAAAAGCCTTGTCTCGGCATGCGGGGCTCTGCCGGGATGGACAATCTTTCCCTAGCTGCTCGTGGGAACAAGATGAAGTTTATTAAAAAACGTATCGAAGGTGGCGAGGTTGGTCGCCGCGCCTCACGCCGGATCACACGAGCGGGCGGAAAGCGGACTTTGGACACCCGCTTTGCTACGATAAATGTGTGTGGAGGAATGGAGCAGAAATTGGATGAAGTGTTCGATATGATTCATGACAAATGTTTAGATGTGTTACGTGTGAATGAGACAAAGCGGAAAGGAAGTGGTACGACCACTTATGGTGGATTGACAGCTTTGTGGTCAGGTGTACCAGAAGCGCAACGAGGCTGTCAAGGAGTGGGATTTATCCTTTCCGGGCGAATGGCCGAATGCTTGATTGGGCATGAATGTGTAAGTTCCAGACTCCCCTGGGCTCGTTTTAAAGTTGGATTGATTGGATTGGTTGTATATGCCCCAGAGATGTCAAAACCTCAAAGCGACCGAGAGGAGTTCTGGCAGAACGTAAGGAATTCTCTGCTCAAGTGTGAAGGAAATGAAAGGGTGGTATTATGGGATGGATAACTATTAGTTCCTCTCTTATATTAACAGCGCTTTATTAGTCAACTGTATCATAATGTATGATTAGACGTTGAGTAATTAATATCCCTTCAAGGGGTGAGTTTATAATTATACGCAATCAGTATGTTGAGAGACACGTGTTACTAATTAATCAAACCACAACCGTTGGCAGTAGGTACAATGTTCAATTAAATAGTTAATATTGTGGGAGTAAGGATGCACAAGATTTTAAATGCCATTGCCAAGTAGCACAACGAAACTAGTTACGTAGATATAAACAAAACAATTGTCCAAAAAGTTAATAAAAAAATAACTGAGCTAGAACAGTAAGTTTTTCAGTTTTCCTATTTTAAGTTCATTAAATTGTGAATTAAAAATTTATAGGTAAGACGCCAAAGCTTACGAGTATAATAGGGAAGATTTATAAATAATGTTTATTTTTATTTAAAAGTTTATAAGAGTGTATAGGGAAGGGTCGCTTAACGGACGAAAAAAATACTTTAGTACAAGTATCACAGTTTTCGGGACGACTGAGTTTTCTTTTATTTTAAAAACGTAGAATAATAGTAGGTACATTGTACACCGAAGGGAGAAAACGATCTTTTTCTGTTCAAGAGTATGTTTAACCCCGACGCGCAGCAGAGAACTTAGAGGAAATTTGAGCACAGAAATAAAACTTTATCCGAGCGATACATAGTGCTTTATACTACACCTACGAGGAAAATAAAATTATTTAGAATAATTAAACGTACTGTTAAATTTATGAATTTATTAAAAATCTAAATTTAACAAAACAAAACAAATTGCCGCGCTTGTTTATTTTTTCGTAGTGCAGAAAAAGGTTGCCAGCCTCCTTTAATTGAAAATCGAGTACAAAAAATAAATCCCACCTCTTTTTTCTAATTAGCAGAAAAAGGTGGTCAGCCGCCTTTCATTGAAACTTGAGTACAAAACCATCCCACCTCTTTTTTCCAATTATTTGATATACAACCTTTTTGAAATTTGACGTTTGTTATGTTTGCTACTAAAAAATAAAAGAACGCTAGGAGGGCAGGAATGACACTACGACAATTATATGACGTCATTGAGCTTACAATTTCTAGCGTTCATTACTCAGTGTTTGTCGCTAGATTCGACTGAATTGTCAGGCTCAAGCGCGGCGTTGACGACCCTTCCGAACATATTGCTGCTTCATAATAAGGGCCTAGGAATGAAGTTCCTGCCACACATATTAATAAGGGAAAAATGACGAACTTTGTGACTCATTTATGAACGAGCAATGAGACAGTTTCTGGGTGGGTGTGGTATGAAAAATGTTTTCTTAATTATTTTACTTTTCAAAACAATTTTTTTTTGTCCTTCGGCCATGAACTGAGTGCTGGTGCCGCACTAATAAATAAAAAAATACGTGTTTATTTGAGATGTACGAGGGAGAAGAAGCTTCAACCTACCTTAAGTTTGTCATAATCCTTACGGTTCACCATGTATAGGTTTGGTGGTCAACCCTTTGGTAACCTTAAGGTTGAAGAACATTTACTTATATACCTCATCAGATGCAGAGCAATAATTTTTTACTGCTGGTTTGAGTTCACTGGTTTTAACTAATACATTGGTACCTACCTTTAAGAGAGTATAAGAGAAGCCTGAGTAGGAATATAAACGGGTGAAAAGTACATTTATACATTCATAAACTCACACACGCTTCCCGGAGGGGTAGGCAGAGACCATAGTTACAAATTGAACATGTTTTAATCCCGATAGTTTATTAGTCACACGTCGGAAATTAAGGTAATTAAGTTAACTAATAATGAATTTGAATGAATTTATTAATGAATTTGCTTATTGCTTATAATATGCCAAGTTAAAATTGTACGTAATAACGTAATGATTTCAATTATCGGGTGCATAATTAATACAATTAAGTATATTACAATTACAATGCTCGTTTGACTCTGAAATCTGTGTTAGATGAGAATCTGTAATACAGGTAAACAATCGCTGAATATATAAGTATGTGTGAGAATTGCTAATCATTTAAAAATACTAGACAGATTTCTTTCGCTTTTCTATGTAATAAGTTTTTTCTTGTATCATTCATTATGTTGAACCTTTTAAGTCTTGTTATACGATTGCGCAGCGTAGGACGACCAGCCACAAGATGGACAGATGACCTCATCCAAGTGGCAGGAAGATGCTGGATGCAAGCCGCTTCCAACCGGTCTTTTTGGAAATCTATGGAGGAGGCCTATGTCCAGCATTGGACTTCTTGTGGCTGAATGATGATGATGATGATGATGCGAATGCTGATGCATACCTATTGTAAGATTCTTTAGTCACTTATCACTTGTGGCTCGCACTGTAACATTATTAATTATTTTAGAAACTCTACAAAAGTAGAAGTAGTTAATAGTGTACCAGTTTTGTAGTTAATAATTATTCATTATTGCAAGAAAGCAACAAATTTAACCAGAATCCTGTATTTGACACAATAATCCCAATGCAAACTGTAACCTTTAACAATCGAAGGGCCTCATGCATTGCCATAAATTTTCCATCGAAGTCATAAAACATGCTTCGGGCATGGAATTTCATTTAACTGGATACCGGCATCGGGCGGCCCCTAAATATTTACTACAGATGGTAAACTTAGTACTCTTATAGTGGTTAATTCAAACTTGCGACAGTCCTGAAAAATACTTATGGAAACATCCAGATTAAGGCCCTTAAAGACCCTTAACAGGAATCTAGACCATGTGCCTGTAAAAGGCAACTAAGTCCTAAACGCTAACTTGTAATGAACACCAACATTTTGCACTTGGTAGCAAATAAATACCGATAAATACCAGTATTGACTGATTATTACGGGCTTCATCATCATCATCATCACCAGCCATTTGAAGCCCACTGCAGGACACAGGCCTCCTTCGTGGTTTTCATAACCATGAGGGGTTTTGCCATAATCGCCACGCTTCGGCTTAAAACCAGGTAAACACAAATAAACACATCTATTTCCTATTATCTACATCTAAACCTACCTAGACTCTACTACCTAGATTTATCTACTACTAGGAGACCCAATATCCTAGTAGTAGATAGATATGACAGATATAGAATATTCTTTATAGTACATATGGTGCTACATTACCGCACTAGTGCGATAATGAGCACTTTACGTGCCTATGTCGAAACTTCAAAGGGCCATATGTACTATAAAACGTTGTACGATACACGTGCGAATAGGTAATTCGTAACTCGTGTCGATATAAAACACTCCCTTCGGTCGTGTTTTAATTTATCGCCACTCGTTGCGAATTTCCTACTTTTCGCACTAGTATCGTAATGTACTATTATTGTACACCAGGAATTATACTAATAACAGTACGATGGCCAGCCTTATTACTTTCGTAGCTACTTTCTTTCTACTTTTTTGTAGCATCTATTTCAGTCCCGAGACAATCTGTTGTAGTTACCACATAATGCTACGGCACCCCGTATATCATGTTACGCCGATTTAGCATTGCGAGGCACTGATTTGAGTGAGGGGTACCTACATGGCTAGAGATATTTATTTTATACCTCCAGAACAGGTAAGCTGTAGGAAACGTGTCCGACTTATTTATCGAAATACAAAAATACGTTGAAAAAACAGCTCACAGAATTATAACGATGAAATTGGCGTGATACTCTTGCAAACTCGGGGACTAATCAAACTACGCAAATTGCACAGTGGAAAACACTCTGTGATTGGTTCGTGATATTTAGCGCTGTGATTGTGAAATTAAAACCACATATTTTCCGTAGCATATCGCACTAGGTAATATTATCCGATTGGGAAGGGTCGTTTAATATGCGAGACTTTTTTTCTTTTGCTATGATTCTGTTTATATTCTTTCACAGTTCATATATTTTCTTTCTTCATCTGCTTGCCACAATTTACTGATTATCATATCCGTACAGTAATAATGTAGGCCTAACTTTTACTGCTAGTTACAGTTAAAATTTTTTTTTGTTTACATGTCCACAGTGTTTCTGGTTCAACGGAAGTTTTCTTAGTTTATCTAATTGTACCTTTATAAAATAAAGTCAGGTCAGTTACACAATTTATATCTCAAAAACGGCTGGGCCGATTTTTATCTTATTTGATTTGTTGGTTTCATCTCCGCCCAGAATAGCAGAATAAATATAAAAACCGAAGAAGTGCAAGTCGGACTTGCGCACCAAGGGTTTCATAACATTATCTATACAATAATTTAATATTTCAAGCGTCTACCTGTTGACGTTATTAATATCGAGCAAAAGACGGCAAAAAAAATCACGTTTATGGTATGGTAGCCCCTTTAAATATTTATTTTATGTTGTTTTCAGTATTTTTTGTCATAATGGCAACCGACATACATCAACTGTGAAAATTTCAACTGTCTATAGCTATGACGGTTCATGAGTTACAGCCAGGTGACCTACATATATACAGACAGACGGACAGTGGAGTCTTAGTAATTACCCTTACCCTTTGGGTACGAAACCCAAAAAATTAACAAAAAAACAATCATAAATTTTGTACAGAACGGTGTTTTTGTGATATCTCGAGAACGGAACATTTATTGATTCTGAGGCGGCACAAAGTTTGGCGAGGCAGCCAGTCAAATATAAGCTTGGTTAAAACGGTCCCGTTTACGTTCAATAACTCTGGGCGTTTAAGTCCCATGAATGATGCGCGCGTAAATTTCGTTTCCGATTCGAATAAACAAAGCAGGCAGCTGTGATTTACCCCACAACTTAGGTACGGAATAAAAAACAGAAGTCGTAATAGTTCATAATCGTAATGGTAAGTTCAACGGTTTAAATTAGGTATTTTTTACCGAAGTACTATTAGCAGCGATCAGTTGTTTACATTAGATAAACATATTGTTAGTGTACGAGATATTAGGGGTATGTATCACTATCATTAAAATACAAGTGAACGGTTTTGTGCAGCATAAAAATAAAGTACTAATAGGATAATTTTTTTATCGAAAAATTGTTACCGAATTACGTTCCAGTTTTGGTCAGCCCTGGGTAACAAAGTAAATATTGACGTACTAGAACCTCACATTTACGAAATTTCTCGAAATGTTTTATACGATAGATATATGAAATTTAATAGCGGGAGTCCAACTCACTCTTAGCCAGTTTTACTTTTTTAATAATAGGGGTTAAAGTATGAAATTGCCGTTTTATTGCAATAGGTTCTTTGAATTGACATAGAATCTTCATGGTTTGAGGTTTTCGAATGAAACTTTTTTCAAATGGTTTCTATGATGTTCTTTTTTTAAACAATGTGAAAAATTTGAATATCGACTTTCAATTATTTTTGTTATTCAATTTAGACAAGAAAGACTGCAAAAATTCGAGTGATTTTTGAATACGAACGCACCGTGCGATTTTGGTTTAAACGCTTTCGTGATGGAAATTTCGACTTAAAGAACGAGCCACGAGGAAGACCGCCCACACAGGTGAATAACGATGAATTAAGAGAGATAGTGGAAGCCGACCCTAGTCAAACTACTCAAGAATTAGCGGCATGGTTAAACGTTACTTTACCCACAATATTGACTCACTTGCGTCAAATCAATAAAATAAAAAAATACGAAAAATGGGTGCCTCATAATCACTCGAATTTTCGCAGTATCCATCTTTCTTGTCTAAATTGAATAACAAAAACAATTGAAAGTCGATATTCAAATGTTTCACATTTTTTAAAAAAAGAACATCATAGAAACCATTTGAAAAAAGTTTCATTCGAAAACCTCAAACCATGAAGATTCTATGTCAATTCAAAGAACCTATTGCAATAAAACGGCAATTTCATACTTTAACCCCTAATACTATAGAGACTCAACTATAATACGCGAAGTTTGACACTTTTTACCTGACTGCGGCGAAGCCCAAAAGAAAGTTATTGTATTTGGCTCCTATCTATGTATGTCAGATTTTATGTTCCTTCCCTTAACCAATGGTCAGATTTTGACAAATAAAATTTCAATTGATTCGTCGTATTTGCGCCAGTGTCATAGGCTATATGAAATCAGCGTAAAGCCAGCAATAAATAAAAAATCACTAAAGAGACAAAAATAAAAAGCTGCAATAAAAAAGCAACAACCCTACTGCTAAGCAGGCGGGACCCAAATTCAACATTGTGTGTGACTCGTTGCGTTGGTCCCGCCTGATAAGTCAATGTTCATTACTGTTCATGTTTCTGTTTATGTTCATATTCATTACTGTTTATGGTTCATGTTAATGTTCATTATTTTTTCTTACAATATCTTTTGTTACCGTTTTTTAAATTGATCGAAAATATAAATAAAATGCTTTTAAATTTGTAACCCCAATAATTTTGAAATATATACACCTATATTGTATAAAACCGCGTTTACCGCTTGCCAAGATCCCGACAAACCTCTATTGCTATTTTTAGGGTTCCGTAGTCCGACAGGGAAGTTTCGCCATGACCATCTGTCTGTCTGTCCGCAGTCTAGTGCAAAGACCGGTGGTACTAGAAAGTAATTTGGCATTTGTATACATATTTATCACGTCGACAAAGTTAAAGAATAAAATGATGGATTTTTTTTTACTGTACCTCCCCTAACATGATAAGTGGGGATATTTTTTTTTCTCGTCTACCCCATCCTCAGAACACAAACCCCATCGTTGGATTGGTCGTTGAAAAATATTGTGGGTGTAAATATTTTTTGTTTAGGGTTCCGTTTGAGAAATATTAAGCTTTAAAGCGCAATTTTTTGTCCAAGCAGGGCGACCTCCATTAAAATGAAAAGTATCACGGCTTTGCTAGTTAACGAGTAATAGGCAACCAACTTATAAAAGTAAAATTTCGTACAAAATCCATTGAAAATGACTTCGATAAAGTTGCAAGCCTTCTCTCAGAGAGAGAAAGCATACGCTTTATTACCACACGTGCCCACTGCGGATTGGCAATTTCAAGCGCCGTATGTGAACAACTCAGACACCCAGGTTTCCTCACGATGTTTTCCTTCACAGTTAGCGAGTGATATTGCTACTGTAACTTCACAAATGTACGTAAATTAGAAAACAAAATCATGCAAGTACATGCCGGGATTCAAACTCGGGACCTCCCGAATGAGAAGCCGGCATTCTCCGGCTCTGCTACCGCCGCGCTATCTCTCGCTTCACGAACATCAATTTGTCGCCGCATGCACGTGCGCCGGTGTCGGGTACGTTTTACATTAAAATAAATAAATGTATTTAAATGGATTTTTGCTCCTGACCATTCTGTGACTTTGGTGTCTATGAAACGGAGATAGAGGATTAGTTTTACTAGATCGTAAGCCCCATTTTGGGCAGGCAGCGAGGGTGGCTTTAAAATTGATTAGAATACATAATAATTCCAGTTAGAGTTTAAAGATTGATATTTCAGATTTGAACTTCTTAATTATACGATACCTTACAGGTATTAGTATCAAAGCAAGACTTAGATGAAAAGTAAGACTTAGTCTTATCAAACATAAGAATCAGATTTTTGGGTTTGGCCAATTCATATTCTGTATTTAAAGGTCTGCGTAGACGAGGTACTGTCCCCGAGTACTTTTTTGTCCATCGATACATCTCTTACAAATTGTATTGAATAACGCACACAAAGGACCAAAAGTCCCCCAAATTACCGAGGACACCGGGAGACTGAACTTTAGTCTGCATTGAGCGCTCGATAGTGACGTACGTATCCGGGCAACAAATGACCGCAAACCGTTTGCTTTGAATCCGTGACAAGTACTCAGTGGATATTTTTTACACGATTTAGAGATTTTTGTCCCATGGGGACACAAGTCCATCATCTGCGCAGGACTTAAGAGTTACTTGTCTTGTTTAAATTTTCAATAATTTTATTTTTTACGATTACTATCTAGAAACTTGACGCAGTCAAGTGACGCCACATCAAACGATGTGACATTGACTAAGAGAAGGCAGGAGAGCCCGTACGCAAAACTGCAATGCGACGTTGCATCGTAAAAATCTGCGAGCTAGCGCGACGCGTCGCAAGAACTTGCGAATTGATTCGCATTGGCGTTCATAATAGTAATAAATGGATGGACCCAATATATTCTTTGTTTCTTTTTCTTGTATCTTTTTAGCAATAACAGAAGTGAGCACTTCTTTTTACGATCCATATCACGACCTTGTTTACAAAATACGTTCAGTACGGTTGACGATCTATGAATGGTCACCCGAATCGTGGAAGGGAGGGATGCCTTGCCGCATGAAATCGCATCGCAGCAATTCGTGTCAGTTTTCTGAGTTGCGAATTCGCATCGCGCCGATTCGCAGCTTTGTGTACGGAGCCGAACACCGCGCCGTGTGGCGCCATATAGTTGAAAGTAACATCTTTGATTTCGAGGCCAAACGAAGAGCTGGTCTTGACGCCAGACATGCTAAAATCAGATGTAGACCACCAGCTGCCACACAATACCACTACTCAAACGGGAAACTTACTTGTAGTCGGTGCAACCGCACTTTTTAGCCGACATAGGCTAGATTAGTCATATAAGAGTACATGACCGATGCTCTCCCCAGCCGTAACAGTCGCCGTGACCGAAACCAGTTGGAAAGAATCATCATCACTGAAGAAACTGTTTTCAGGTTATCCACACTTTACGCCACCCACTGCGTGTATTGTACCGCGTCGTTATGAATAACTAGCTGACTCGGCGAACTTGGTACAGCCTCAAAATCGTTGCGTTAAAATAATATGAAAATTATTTTTCTTCATATTTTTTCGTTTCGTTTTTTTTCCATCAATCAATAGTTACATATTCTGCTATTCAAGGCGCAATCAAATCCGACAAATAACGGATCATAAAAAGTCCCGCCGTTCTTGCAATATAACTATAAACCAACTTTGATTTATAGATAAATAGGTAGCTAATATATAAGTCCTTATTATACACGAGTAATCATTATTTTTATATAGCTAAGATATTGTCTCCCTACTTGATAATGAATAGAAACGAGCTAATAATCTAGCTAGATTAGATAGTAAATAATCTGTCTTAATTAGTATCAGCACCAAAACCTGTACCACTTTTTTAAGAAGTGGCTATTTAGGTCACAGCAGTTACAAATAAAAAAAACTTATTTTGCAATATCAATTGATTTATTTTTATCTTACTATTTATTTGCGGCGACTGGGGTCGAGACGATGGATCCATAGGGGACTGAGGCGCATAAACTTTACAAAGAAATATCGACGCTCCGCATCAACTCGTCATGCGGCCCAGGAGCCGATAGCTAGGTACCTCGGCCAACGGATCAGCCTGGTCATTCACAGGGGGAATGTTGATAGCAATGCTATTTTTCTACGCTGTTTAGTTATTAATAAACGACAGGTACTTACATATCAATTCAGCAAATCTCCTTTGAGATAAATAAGTTATCTGAAACAAAATAATTTATGTGTTAATCTAGGGATCAACTACTTACGATAACTGGACAATTGGCAATCATCTTGGTACAGTAAACATCACATTATGGACCATAGAGTCTTAATTCAAGTAATTGTGCGACGACGACGACGTAGCGTCGGCTGTCGAGTCCAAAGTCCAAATACAGACTCAAGCTTAGTTACTTACAGCTTAATTTCTCAGTTACACATACATTCACATACATAAACTCACGCTTGTATCACAGAGGGGTAGGGAGGGACTAGGGACTGCCACTTGCCATATATCTTAGTTATTAGGACTTAAAAGGTTTATTTTATATTTCTTAGAATAAATCTGTGTAAATCATTCGTCTATAGTGCTTGAAAAATATTTTTGTAATAAAATAAGATTTTTTAACTCAACTATACGTCTACAGCTCAGTATCCGGGCAGCGGCCAAACAAAGGTTAAGTAGTTACAAGGAAAAGGCATTTTCTCCACAATATTCCCAACAACCTCGGGGACCCATGTCTAAACCATTGTTCGAAGCCTATTAACGTATAAGCGTATAGCCAAGAATCTCGCGAGTGGTGACCCACAAATCCATACTCTTACCACTAAATTGTTAGTAACAAATACTCGGGCACATAGAAAATTCAATACAGCCTGTCCAACCCCAGCCATCGATCGTTGGACCCTTTGAATGATTTGAGGTTTTTAGTTCGGAAAAGCAAACAGACGCCCTTGTTGTGGTTTTACTGTGAGCAGAGAGAAAAGGAGAACTAAAGCATAGTTTGTTTAGTTTTTTTTTTGTCAAATAACAAATACACTTTCTTTTCGTGCGATTTTTTTATCTCTGTGTTTACTTTGACTGTGAAAACGTGGCTGTAAAAACCATCGCTAACACATTTCAATCACAGTGTTATTAAATTTGGTTCAAGAAAATTTACTGCAGAAAATCCACACCGAAAAAGTAACAAATTAAAGGTTTTATTATTTATAACCAAAATAGAGAGCTCTGAAATATGGGAAAAAGTAGATAAAATGTAAGTATAGAACGGGCCAGTGTTCGGATATTGTAAAGATGACAAATGATCTAACACTTCAACGTAAAGTAACACGTTACAATAAGTAAGATAATTATAATTTCCCAAATCCAATGACGCGTCATTTGTCTGTCACCTATTACTCCTAAGTAACAGGTGACAGGCCGCAAAGTTTGCCTCTCACGGAACAAATGTTCGATATTTTATCCACAGCTACGTATATTACAATAAAATACAATAAATTGTTATCTATCTATCTCTAAGTATATTTACATAAACTAATAACTGTAATTCGGCAGGGTAGGCAGAGACCAGGGCTTGCCACTTGCCACGATCCTGACAAACAGCTAGCTACCCAAAATAAAAAGACTGAGCTTAACGTTACAGATGGTAACATAACAACCTGTTAAATAAATAAAACCAACGTAGCTATACATTATGCTTTATCCTCGAAACATTTTATTATATCTGGGCGCATTTTTTCTGTATTCCTTTTATTTTTTTATTTTATTTATTAAGGCACACCAACAGCACAAACACATTAAAGGTTAACTAAACGTAACTAACAGAGGGCTGGCGTTTGTGCCAATTATAGGTGCGCACAGCACTCACAGGTTCGCACTATTGGCTTATTCTAATAAACAACAATACTGTTACTACGACTATTATTAGACTTATAAATATTAATATTACAACTTGAAAACTAGCCAAGATTGATTCCAGAAATTTTAGATTTAAAAAACCCCAGTCTATCATAAAATCCTTTCATCATCATCATCAGCCATTTGACGTCCACTGCAGGATATGGGCCTCCTTAGTGGTTTTCATAACCACGAGGGGTTTTGCCATAATCGCCACGTTTGGGAGGCGGGTTGGCGATGGCAGTATGCGCCATGCGGTTGGAATCTCAGGAAGACGCTGCTGCCCGTCTCCTACTAATTTTTTTCCTCAGTCGCCTTCTACGACATCCTCGGAAGGAAATGGAGTGACGCTATTCTTAATCCGGCGCCGCGCGCAATGTATTCCTTTCGCGGTATGCAAAACTTTGTTTTTTCAGTTTTGGTATAAACTATAGCTTTTCCTTTTTTAGTGAAAAGCATTTCATGACGTTTTTATGTTGAATTTCCATGAAAAAATCCGATAATAAGCAACACTTATAAAACAAAACAAACATTGTCAGGGCAAATCTCAGTAGCGCCATCTGTAATTAGTTTCGTGTTGCCATCCCCATTTGTTTTGTTTTGTTAAATTTAGTTTTTTACTCAATCGAAATTTTAACAGTCCGCTTTTAATTATTCTAAATAATTTTATTTTCATCGTAGGTGTAGTATAAAACACTTGTATCACTCGGGAGAAAGTTTTATTTCTGTTCAAGAGTATGCTTAAGCTCGACGCGCAGCGGAGTTTTCATGGTTTTCTCCCCTCGGTGTACTCGACCACTTGTAGAGTGGTCGGGATTATAATTTTGGTCAAAAAGACATAAAAATCAATCTAAATCGAATTTATTAGAGCGCACGTAACTTGGTGTGACAATGGCGGTACAAAGAGAGCGAGCGAGCAGGCAACAATGTTGCCACAAGCAAAATACATAAAAATATTATGTCGATGCGTTCACAGTTTGTTGTATAATATTAAACATAATCCCGAGGGAAACAATGCTAACTAAAGCTTACTTAAGCCTTAATGGAACTAAATTAATTTTTAACTTAAGTTACCAGTATCGTATTGAATTGTAATATCGAACTTAATTTTATAGACTCTACATTTTAATCTATTATTATTATATAAACATGTTTTAAATGCTTGCTTGTGGAACAATAACTGTCTTCTTTGTAATATCATTTTTTATTTGAAAGTAGAGTTAGCAAAACTTATAAGCTTATGATTAAAAACTAACGTAAAGTTTAAATAAAAGTTAATCTCTTGGCATCGTTTGTAAACAAACACATCAAAAAGAAGTCCTACGAGAATATACCTATATTTAAGTACACCTTAACTAATCATAAAGAGGTAATAGTGAAACTTTGTTAACTGAAACAGTCTTTTCACTCCTATTGGGCAATTTAAGTTTAACTACGCGGACTTTATTGTCCTTACCAAAAAACACATCTACTATTTATTAAGTACAGTCGTCAGCACATCAAACTTTAGGTACATTTTAGTTGCAAAGTCGCCCGTAGCATTACTGAGTAGAGTACATTAACTAATCAAGAGGTCATGAAATGGGTCTTTATTCCATTTACGGTAGCATAGGAATTATAGCATTCCATCAGAGTGCGAATTTTGAGCTCATTTTTAATTAACCAGTGATCCCCAAGTCTTGCTTAAACAGGATTTTTCGTTCACTGAGAAATGTTTTTCGCGTGCTTGCCAAGATAGGTAAATAAATAGATAGAGTAAAGTAAAGTAAACATTTATTCAATTACCAAAATGAGGATAATACATTTGTTACGGTTATTGAATAACATCACAAAGACTTAATAATAGGTAACTGAATAGGAACCTAACTTAGCTGTGAGTCAACAAGTTAACCGTCGCTGTTTTTCAGTTAGGGCCTGTTGATTCAAACAGTTATATACTTATGCTATGCCGTATTATAGATAGCTTAAATAAATAAACAAAGAGAGTGTGCTTAAACAAATAACATAAAGTTTTAATTAACTTACACAGACATAATTAAAAAAATGTTTTTTTAATAAAAGTTCTAATTACATGCAACGAAAGAACATGCCGAATAAACATAAATAATATTAAGATGCGTTTTTCTGAACAATTAAAAGATATTTTTTGAGTTTTTTCTTAAAGGTTACTTTAGAGAACACTTTATTGTACATAAAAAAAGAGTAATAATAGTACATTGTACACCGCCCGGAGAAAACGATGTACCTATTTCTGTTCGAAAAACCGTTTAAGCCCGACGCGCAGCGGAAATTCGACAATAGAAATAGAACTTTCTCGAATAGTACGCTAGCAGGGGAGAAATGAATTTTCATACAAAATTCCTACTCTGCTCCGTAGGGCAGGAATGAAATTTCACGTAACTTTTCCCGCTGCACATTTATGACGAACTTTGAAACCCGTTTATGAACAAGCAACGAGACACTTTCTGAGTGAGTGTGGTATACAACTTGGTAGTATAAATAGACAGAGATGGAGTACTTTACAAAAAAGAGATTGATTTTCTTACGTTTGCTGGTACCTAGCTTCTTTGTACACATATCAGAGACTGTTCCTAACACTCTGAAAAAGCTTATCTTACCAACGCGCCAATTATTAATTTGAAAAGACCTGTGCTGGTCGTAGCGCCTAATTAAGCTAGACTTCTAGACTGTCGTTGACTATCTCCTTACCAGTGCTTGACTTTAAGTAGAGGGGAGGTAGGTTTTATTACGCTGGTACACAATTACGGCGTGTCTTAAACTATATTTATAGGAGGCTTAGGATTATCTCGATGAATTGTAACGAGTATTTGCAAAATACAATATCGCTTACTAGGTTACATTAGAACTCATTATTGTACATATCAGAAAACAAAATACACATCCATAAGTCTAATATTTATATCAGACTTATGTACTGAATCGTTGATCGGGCGGTATCACGTCTGACAACCATGCCGGAGGTCGTGGGTTCGATTCCCACTGGAGGCTGCCATAAGTTTGTACAAATGGCCTCGGTCTGGGTGTATTTTCATGTTTGTAATGTCCTTGCCATAGCACAGGGTATCCTAATTTGGGACCAGGACAAGTGATTGTGTTTGTGAAAGTAACTTAAGCTATAGGTAGTAATAAATAACGCACGAAATAAATAAGAGGCATTGTAATTCCCCCATTGGTTCACTTTGTTTAATTATTTTAACATTGATCGAATCCGCGTTTTTGTAGTTTGTCTAGTAGATTCAATGTGGGATTCACATTGAATCTACTTTACAAACTACAAAAAACGCGGATTCAATCAAATAAACATTTTAAAGCATCAGTCAATTAGCTTTTGGCACGAATTTTTATGTCGTAACATGTTAAATTCAGTCTTGTCAATGAATTTCGACCTTAAGATTTAATCTCGCCGAAAATAAATAAATTTTGTGATATGATATAAGCATTGATAAACAAGCAAGCATTTCATAAAACGAAATTAATTTTGTTAGGTGTTCCTCTAACTAAACCATTTCTTAGCGCAACATTGTTTCTTCGGTATTTCAATCGAGAGATAGAGACAACTCCGCAAGTCTTGCAAAAAGATGAACCTCAATGTTCACCCTTACGCAGATATTTGAAAGGAGTCGTTAAAAATGGGGGGAAAAGGTGACAGGATTCTTCGTGACTTTTTTTAATCCTGCGAATCGTTTTACATTAGGGCCCGTACACAAAACAGCGATGCGACATCGCAACGTAAAAATCTGCAAGCTCGCGCGACACATTGCAAGAACTTGCGAATTAATTGGCATCGGCGTTCATAATAGTAATAAATCGGTGAATCGAAAATCTTCTTTGTTTCTTTTTCCAGTATCGTCTTAGCATTATAACTGAAGTGAGCACTTCTTTTTACGATCCATGTCATGACTTAGTTCATCTCCCTTCCAAGATTCACGACCATTTCTTCGACGACCGTCAACCATACTGAACGTATTTTGTGAAGTAAGTCATGACATACGATCCATGTCTGCCTTGTCACACGAAATCGCTTAGCAGCAATTCGTGTCGCAGTTTTCTGCATCGCGCCTATTCGCAGTTTTATGTACGGAGCCTTAAAGCGCAGCTTTGAATTGCTCTCATATTTTCCTGCTCATTTTTCTCAATTGAAATGGTTTCAGTGTTTTTTTTTTTGTCACCTTTACTCTTTCTTGCTCTTTTTTAAATACCTATATTTTGGTTGGATATAATACGTTATAGCAACTTATTTGGTGTGTTCCCGTTGTCCACCTGTAGACCCAAATCGTTGGTGGACATCGGAAATTCAAAAATAAAATCAAAATTTATTCCCGTGGTCAGCTCTAAGTCTTATGGTGTGAATATTTTTTGCCCGCGAATTCGCCCGCGTGGACTTTAGTTCATTCGATTGGTTTTAAATAAATTACAGAGCTTTTACCGCACGGAATTTGTGAATTTGTAGTAGCAATATCGTGAAGGAAAACATCTTGAGGAAGCCTGAGTGGCTGAGGTGTTCACACACCTCAGCGCATGAAATCGTTAATTTGCAATGGGCATGCCTGGTAATCAAGCCAATACTCTCTCTCTCTGAGAGAAGGTCTGTTCCCTGCAATGAGAATATAGGCTGTATAAAAAAAGGGTTTTTTCAACGCCGGCTTCTCATTCGAGGTCGTGGGTTCGAATCCCTGTTCGAGTACATTTTTGAAGTTATACCACTCGCTGACAGTAAAGGAAAACATCGTGAGGAAACCTGATTGTGTGAGATGTTCACACACCTCAGCGCTTGAAATTGCCTATCCGCGGTGGGCACGCGTGGTAATTGAGGCTAAAGAGAAAAATTCTCTCTCTAAGAGAGAAGGTCTGTGCCCCGCAAGTGCGTGTCGGGCCATGCGCAGTGTAGGGTTCCGTAGAAAAAGGGTTTTTATCTGTTCTACCAAACTAACAACTTTTTCAAAGTAATTTTTAATGGATTTTGTACGAAGTTTTCCTTTTATAAGTTGGTCTTTTTACTTGTTAACTTGTAAAGCCTACTTACCCGTGATTGTTTTTGTTTTAAGTTCATTATGTGCTACTGCACTCCATTTTTTCGCATTTCTACAATAAACCTTTTAGTTGGGAGAGGGAGGGGACGCCGGACGCCCCACTGTGACAAAAAATTGCGCTTTAAAACTTAATATTTCGGAAACGTAACCCTACATCGAAAAATGGTCTTCCTATAACCACAATATTTTTAAACGCCAAATTCAATGATACACACTATGGAACAGGCGAAAAAAAAATAGCATCCCTAATTTTGGTGTAGGGGATGTACCCTAAAAAAAAGTTTTTCTAAATTTTATCCTCACGTTTTGTCGGCGTAATAAATATGTATATCTGTTCTAAATTTCAGCTCTCTAGTACCTACTTATCGTCTCTGTGCTAAGCCGTGGACAGACAGACAAACAGACGGACGGACATAGCGAAACTATTCCTTCTTGACTACGGAACCTTAAAAAGGGTTTTCTCAGCTGTGTTGACGTACCTTTATACAAAGTTTCGTAGAAATCTAACCATAAATCTTTTACTTTCCAGACCAATTTTGATAGGTACATGTTTAGTTTAAATATGATTATACTAAGTTTCAATAAAACCTGACTACAAACGTATAACACCCTGTACAAACTTTAGCGCCCCTTGTCATTCTCTTAGGGGTGGAATTTCTGACTTGCCACGGGAGGATTTGCTCTTAATTGCCACGTTGAGCAGGCGGCTTGGCAATCGCAGACCGTATACGTAACGATGTCGCTGCTGCCCGACACCGGTACGACCCGTATGTACTGGGTAACAATATGCACGGCTGTTCTCTTAGTCGCCTCTTACGACACCCACGAGAAGATACCTATGGGGGAGTGCTATTCTTAAGCCATTCTTAAGCACTCCACGACTAGCCGAGAGTAGCCGAGGACTGTGCTCAGTGGGGTGCAATAGGAGAGGCCTATGTCCAGCAGTGGACAAGCATAGGCCGACGATGGTGATGATGATTCACATTCACGTCCACGTTCACGTTCACGTTGACGTTCACGTTCACGTTCACTCAAACTCACACTCACACTCACACTCACACTCACACTCACACTCACACTCACACTCACACTCACACTCACACTCACACTCACACTCACACTCACACTCACACTCACACTCACACTCACACTCACACTCACACTCACACTCACACTCACTCTCACACTCACACTCACACTCACACTCACACTCGTACTCACATTCACACTCACACTCATACATTCACAGTTACATCTACAGTTGAATTTCCAAAAACCCGTCCATATTTACTGTCTACATTATAACCCTTCTGTGTGAAATTTCAAATTTCTAAGTCTACCCGTTTAGGCTGGCCGTTCATGAGTCAGTCAGGACTTTGACTTTTATGTATTACAAAGAAGATGTAAAGAAAAACAAATGGATTGTAAATTTCTAACATAGGTTAGAAATTTACAATCCACATAGAAAATTAAAAGAATTCGACATATGTGTATCCACAATTCGACACGTTAGTGAAATAAAGTGAAGTGCCAGCGATCCACATGCAAACAGTGGTATTGGCCAACCAGCCAGGCGCGGGACTCCACTCAGAGACGTCTCCAAGCCTCCATCTCAAACAGGGCTCAAAAACACCCGTTGTACCCTGATTGACAAATATTTACTACCGTTCGACGACAGAAACTCAACACATTTCAAAAAAATAATTTCCGTGGTCCACTGGTGGACTCTCTGTACCTATCACTATTGGGGGGCAACAAGAATTGATTAAAATAGTAAAGAAGACATTCCGTTGTTACCTTCTGATATACGTACAAGGAACGGTCGGATTCTACTGAAACATTGTTTCATACTGCTTGTTGCCGCTGATTGAGAAGGTAAAAAACAAACTCAACACTCCTCTGCTTGTTTTCAGGTTCCAAACTAACAATGTATTACTGTCAGTTTACTCGAATAATAGCTATAGTAGCTATGTAGCTTAGGACTAAATCAGAGCTAAACAATCACAGATACATATAAAGTCACACCTGAATCCCGGAACGGTAGGCAGAGACCAGGTTTGCCACTTGACCCTGTTCAGCCTCTTTCGTTTCTTCGACATTCATTAGTCTTTGTATGCACACCGATACTTTTTATCTTGCCCTTTTTCCTAGTGCGGGCATGTACCTATGACTTTATTTATTTTCAAAGTTACGTACCTACTGCAAATTTGAAGTAGCAATACCACACGCTAATTGTGAAGGAAAACATAGTGAGGAAACCCGCGACGTGGTTGGCTCCGCACGTACTGACTTGTCTTTCCTGTGGGCTAGGCTGACTAAGCTGTCCGTATGGTATAGGTGCTGGGCAGGCCAGCTAAAAACAATGTCTCAGGCATTGTAGCGTCCTAGTGGTCTCTTCAACAATCTAGTGTGAGTGTAGGTGCCACTGGACGCTGTATAAATCATCTCATTACGTAGATGCCAAAGACAAATGCCCTTTACTGATACGTCCCCTATTTGGTCGACGTATGCCCGTCTGGGACGTCCTTCCACCTACATTCGCTCCTTGAATATGTGAGAATACTCAATTAACGGAAAAAAGGTAAACAGAGGACCAGCAACCAAAATAAACAAACAGGTGAGTACTGTAACACGCTACTTATTTAAAACGCGGATTACGGGCAATATTATAATATTTTATTATACTCTTTTTTATCGATTCCCTAGCCTAGCTGGGTATCGACTGACATCCAAAACAAAACGTAACGATTCCCTTCAAAACATTCAAAATAAGATGAGAAGGCTCTGGCAGCCAGCTACTGTAAAGAGGAATCGTTACAGTACACTAACCAAATTCTCGAGACTAGCCAGCGCCGGTCGCTAACTTCGAATTGCAGCTCAAAGGGCATTTTCCAAAGAAATCACGCAAATTAATCACAAGGCAGAAAGCAAAAAGAGTCCGTTCACTTCTTTGATCTCCTAGCGAGCTGTTTGACGTCGGGAAATTGCTTACTCTCTTTGATATCGTACAAACTTTAATTATTTACTTTAAGAATTGTGATTGCTTTTGAGAGCATCTCCCATAATATTCCTCAGGACAAACCCACGACCTTTCCGCTCAATGCCCCGTATGGACCAAGGTTATTCGATTCAGAGAAATCAATAACTGCTACTTGTACGTCGTATTGACGTCGAGTTTTTGTATGTGAATGTCTCTATCAGATGGTCTGAAGACCTGGTTACGGTGGTGAGAAGTCGCTAGATGCGGGCGGCACAAGCCCGGGATGCTTGGACAACCATTAAAGTCTATGTCCTGCAGTGGGCGTCAAACGGCTGATGATAATGATGAAAGTGATATTAGCACGGTAATGGTTGTTTCATAGATACCATTGGTATGCTACTGACCAATCGCATTCCAACGATAACCCGTGCATTTTATATCGGCGCCCGCGATTCGATCATCTTCGCGAGAGGTGCCTATTTCATTTGCGTGGGTTAAACTATTGGAATGACATTGTGCTGGTATTGCTTAGTGAACTACAAAATAGAGGCAAATAACATCTATTGTTGGCTATTTATCAAGCATCTGTACATTAGACTCTATGCCCAGATGAACAGACAGACAGGGCATGGAATCCCAAAAAGGTAATCAGAACTAAGCCGATATAGCCACATGGCAACGTGTTCAATGCCTCCAAGCAAAAGGATTACATCCACAGATATCTCAATGTAAGATTACATCCGAACCATTGCCTCCGAATCTCCTTATGGGTCGACAAATGTTCAGTTTGGTTATTCCCCCTTTCCTCCTGAAGCTGAAATTGATTAGCTTCGACTCGATGTTGACCAAACATATCGTGGCTACTGTAATGAGGCTTCATTACGCGTACAAGAGGGTAACTTACGATTGTCTTGGAAATATTGGAAAGTTTCCATAAATTATTAATAGTTTAACATTCATAAATATGACACAAAAAAGAACTTTTTTATTTGAATTGATTTGAGGAATCAGAATATAACCAAAGGAGTTTGTTACCGTGTTTATTAAAACCGAACTATATTGTTAAATCGGATAAGCAATCATGACAGTTAGTTACCAAACTGACTAATCTGATGTAAAACAATAAGGTTTATTAGGTCTATCACGATGATACAAGGCCATATAAAATTAAAGAAAAGTGGTCCCGAATAAGTCTTTGTAAGGGGGGGAGGGGGAGTTTGATAGGATCGTGGCAAACCCTGGTCTTTGCCTACCGCTCTAATAGTCTGTGTACATAAAATAATTTAATATACATGCACACTTACACACACACACACACACACACATAAAAACCTCGTCATTTTTATCTTCACGAAAAAAAAGTAATGTAATGTACGGTATACAATAAAAATATTATTATCTTAACTTATCTTGAATGAAATTGTTCAGTCAGGTCTATTATCATCCCTGGACTATCCATTTATAACGTCGCTTGGATCGTAGGATAGGTCCAAAGTACTTAGATACGAGGTTCACTGGATTTTAAGTGAAAAAGTGACGGAGTTTTCCATTTTAGGTATGTTTGTGCTTAGTTTTAATTTGAGCTTGTCAAATCGGTTGTGGAGGCAGAGCGCGTTTTGTTATAGATGGATAAGATTTGCTGCCAGCACCTGTAAAGGTAACTTTTTTACCTACAACACATCTATTGTTACGTGACGTTCCGAGAATTTCTTGCAAAATACAGCCATCGATGCCTCAAAGCACTCTAAAGCCTCCCTGATGGGCCGGGAGTAACAATGGCTGTCTTGCCACAAAAATAAATGAGTTTTTCCAATAACGGGGAAACGCGACTTAATAGGGAATCGATCTAAGCCTTCCCTTTCCAAAGGTACTTTAGAAAATCATCCTTTGATGGTAAATAAAACCGTAACTTTACATTGTACTGCACTGTTCTTCGGTGTCCTTAATGTTATTTCTAGCCCATTTTCTGCCAAGTTTTAAGTCTAGAGTGAGGGTCTGGAGTTCTAGACCCAAAACTTGGCAGGGCCTTGAAACACATTGAGGTCTAGGGGTGGCTAAGAGGTTTTGTTAATACTTTGTGTATTATTGTTAAAAAGCGACTTTTTAACTCAATCTAATGGGAGTCTTTATCCCACTAGATAGAGGAGTGCCTTTAACTCATTTCTGCGTACTTAACTCATTTTACCATTTTTTGTAAGTTGTGCCCTTGTACTACCGAAGGTGCGATATGTTTACCATATTTTTTTGTTAATAGTATGGTATGTCGAAATACATACGTATCGTTCACATATGGGTAGAGGGGCCGGTAAAGGACGTCCTTGGCAAACAATTCGACAAAATAGGGGATGCATTAGTGAAGGGTAAGACGCAAAGAAAGAGGCTAATCGTCGAATCCAACTCGGCTGGGCAGCATTCGGGAAACTTAGAAGTCTTTTCGTCCAATGTACCTCAATCGCACAAGAAAACCTTATACAACCAGTGTGTGTTACCAGTAATGACTTATGGCACTGAAACGCGGTCTCTCACTATGGGCCTCATAAGAAAGCTTAAGGTCACGCAACGAGCTATGGAAAAGCCTATGCTCGGAAGATCCGTAGGCGAACGAACGTCGGCGACATAGTCCAGCGGATTAGAAAGTTGAAGTGGCAGTGGGCGGAGCACATAGCACGTAGAACTGATGGCCGATGGGGCCGAAAAGTTCTCGATTGGAGACCACATATCGGCAAGCGCAGCGTAGGACGACTAGCCTCATCCAAGTGGCAGGAAGGCGCTGGATGCAAGTCTCTTCCAACCGGTCTTTTTTGGAAATTCATGGAGAAGATGTCCAGCAGTGGATTTCTTTTGGCTGAATGATGATGAAGATGCAAAGTACCCCGAAATGGCATGCGTGCAATTGCATGCAGTGCATGTTGAAGCGAAAGACGTTTTTCGGGATCGCGGCTGGTTGCAAACACTGGTATTTGCCTACCCCTCCGGGATACAGGCGTGAGTTTATGTAATGTATATGGTACGGCCTATCAAATGGCATATTTCAGTCCACTGTCACTTTCGTGACAGTCCACTTTCGACGACAGTAAAGCTCTTCTAGGCTTAGGACTTGAAACCAAATACACATATTGAAGATCCTTACTGTAAATTTGGTCTTATCTTGGTAACGTACGACATGGAATAACGTACGGCCAGCCCTTTTTGACATTGGCTCGTTGCGTTGTTCTCTGATCAATGCGATTACGCACAACACTTTCAGTTTTGATATGACCTTGAGAAGAACAATTAAAAAGCCATTGTTATGGTATGCTTTGATTACAACATATAACATTTTTATTTTTAAATTCTGGCATGTAGAAATTAATTTGTTTTCAGTGTTACGTGCTTCGTGAACTTGTAGTAGTACGTAATACCTCCCGCTAACAGTGAAGGAAAGCATTGTGAAGAAAACTGTATGCCCGTGGTGGCTAATCCACGCGCGTGGTGATTTCTATCTCAAGCCCAAACTATATATCTGTACTAAGTAAAGAGATCTGTACCTTTGTAAATATTGTAATAATAAAAAATGATTCCTAAAAACACTCCTCAGAGGCAGTTTTCATAGTCTGTGGTAAAGGGAAAGACGTGACCACAGATTATTTAAATTGCCGCTGAGGAGTGTTCTAGAGTTTCAGGAAAACACAAACAAAAAACCGGCCAAGTGCGTGTCGGGCCACGCACCGTGTAGTGTTCCGTAGAAAGAGGGGGTTTTATTTGCTTTACAGAACTAACAACTTTATCATCGTACTTTTCAATGGATTTTGTACGAAGTTTTCCTTTTATAAGTTGGTTGCCTATTACTCGTAAACTAGTAAAGCCTACTTCGCCGTGATAGTTTTCAGTTTATGTTAATTTTTTGTGTCACTACCCTGATTTTTATCACGTTTGTAAAAATCAACTGTTTAGCCAGGAAAGCTCTTACAGCTCAATATTTCGTAAACGGAACCCTAAACGAATAAATAATCTTCCTAAACCTACAATATTTAAAAGACCAATCCAATGATACCCCACACTATGATGTAGGCGAGAAGAAAAAATTGCATCCCTAATTTAAGTGCAGTACCCTTACAATAGTTATTTGTTATGCAAGGCTGCAAAGTTAATTTTTGGCGCGAGTACCTTGTATTGAAACCTGAGCAAGCGAAGGATTCTAGGATTGAGCCACGAGCGAAGCGAGTGGTTCAAATATAGAATCCTGAGCGTAGCGAGGGTTTCAAAGGTACGAGACGCTAAATAACTTTGCTGCCGAGCGCAACACACAACTTTTCACCTCACTAAAGCGAGGAAAATGTTAGGTGCAAGAAAAACAGTTTTAATAAATATTAAATTACTGTTAATTTATATCTTCGTCGCTGCTAGCTTCGCTCATATTTTATGATTTCTTTCGATTTTATCAAAAAACAAACCAAAATAATGGAAGTAAAGTGAATTCAATAAAGAGAAGAAAATTTTAAAGTTTTTTTTTTAAATCAAATTTTCTTGCCGGCCAGTGCGATTCTTTAAATGAGGCTGGCGCATGACATGAATTAAGTATTTGCATTTCAATCATCAATGGACTGGCTGCAGAGAATATAAACTATTACGAAACCAATGAGGTTCTATATATATGTAATTTATTGTACGAAACCTTTATTGAATAAAAATATTCGAATTTTAAAAACACTTTCCACGCTAGCGGATAAAGTGCGATTTTCCACGCAGATTTCGAATGATAAACAGAGCTTTTACGAGCTAGTGAGGTGAAAAAAATATTAACATTTCATTCTACCGTATTGTCGGCGTGATTAATATGTTTGTCTATGCCAAATTTCAGCTTTTCCGTACCAATCGTCCCCGAGCTAGGCCGCCGAAAGACAGACGGACGAACATCTTCTTTGTGTAAATGAAATGTCGATCTCGCGCGCCGGTCAAAATTCTCATTTATTCTTTAGTAAAGTGTTAATTTTACTTTTACTGCCGTTTCATAAACGAAAAACCGTGACTTATTGCATTACTAGTATCAGTTTACAGCCGGTGACTGCTATTGCCTTATGAAACACATTATGTGACATTTTAATAATGAATTGTGACATTTGGTGGTACTTTACGTGACTGCCGGTCCAAACTGTTGTTTTATGAAACAGATGACGTGACATTCGTAAGCTCTTTTTGGAACGCATTATTTATTATGGTAATAAATTGTTTACTGGCAAATGTCTATCGAGTTAAGTTATATGAAACCGGGCCCTGGTAGGGCTTTTACCTAAGACTCTCGATGAAAACAAACTGCTTGCTACGATTCTCTATTTGAATAAAAACAAACTGCAAAAGGTTTTCTTAAGAGCTGCGTAATTTTATATCGTGCTATTCAATATCTCGGCTTCGTTTTGTTTCTTTGAGGAGTTACTTTTCCAAGTTTTTAACGTTAATATTTTTACGGCGCAAACAGCGGTGGACTACGTTTTCAAAGCCCGAAGGCAGCTGCTAATATTGTACACTGACATTCAAGAAACAGAATGTAAAGTCTTTACGTTGAAATAGATTTATGATACCAAGCGCTCACAGTGATGAAAAACATCCTGAGGAAACCCACGGCTGCGCACGTATTGACTTTTATTTCCTGTAGGCTAGGGCGACTAAGCTGTCAGGATGGTATAGGTGCTGGGCAAGCCTTCTGCATTGGAAAAATAATCTCCCAGGCACTGCAGCGTCCGAGTGGTCCTTTTATCCATCTAGTGTGAGTGAACGTGCCATTAGATGCTGTATAAATTTAATAATGTCTTTACGTAGATGCGAAGGCTAAAGTTTGTGCAAATTAACACGTTATTCCCTTTTGTAAATAGTGAAAGTATAAGAGTATTTTAGGGAGTCAGGTCTTTGTGTATAACACTATTACTCTCTAATTTAGACTTTTTAACCCGTTATTCCCTCTAGTAATTAGTGAAAGTATAATGGAATGTTCCAAGGTATCGTCTTTATAAGTAACACTGTTACTTTCTAATTTACACTTTTGTAACATGTTACTCCCTCTAGTAATCAGTGAAAGTATAATGGAGTGTTCTAACGAATCATGTTTTTTATAATTCTCTAATTGATACTTTTTGCCAATCGTCATACTGCCTTATTTATTTAAACACAAGTATTTAATATACGAGTATATTATACGCCGAATAAAATAGTCTGTGGTGGATATTTTACAAGGAAAAGATGGAACCACAGATTTAATAAACTGCCTCTGAGAAGGGCTTTAGAGAAACCGTGTTTGTATAAATAAGGCCGTATGACGATAGTGCTGCACCGTATTAAAGAGTTTTATTTTTTTCCTTTACATACGGACAGGCCTAATTATGCTGATATTTGCACCCTTGAGCAAAGTAACCCAAACACGTTATTCCCTCTAGCAATTAGTGAAAGTATCGGTATCTCCACATTCACCGAATCGTAAGTATTCCTCACGGTCGCGGATCGCCATCCCAAGATCGTTAGGAACGTGTCTTGAATATAAAAAGGCTTTAACTGAGAAAAAACAATCTGAGACAAACATCTTTGGGCAGGCTGTTTTGTTGATGAATTGGTATTACGTTTGGTTCCGATTACAGACGCCGTGAGTTCGTTCTCTCTGTACCAATGACCTTAGTTTCATGTTTGTGGTGTCCCCGAAATAGGCGTGCGTGCATGCGACGGCTAATGATTGGTGATGAAGCGAACGAGGTTTGGCAGAATCGTGGCAAGTTACAAAACATGTCTTTTAGAAAAAGATTTTGAATTGGGATCTCAAACAAATGTAGCGCTGGTTTATACAGACGCTATGCCATAAGAACTAAACAGTGTGTCGCGCTAACATTTTAATAACAAAAAAACCGACCAAGTGCGGGTCGGGCCACGCGCAATGTAGGGTTTCATAGAAAGATGTTTTTTTTCTGCTTTACAGACTAACAACTTCATCGAAGTAATTTTCTATGGATTTTGTACGAAATTTTACTTTTATAAGTTGGTTGCCTATTAAGAATAAAGAATAAGGATAAGAATAAACTTTATTTGACAACATTTCAAAGAATTACATACAGTAGGTACATAAGCCAATATCCTTACAAAGAATTACAAACAATAGGTGCATAATTAAGTTAGTAAACCATAGGACATATTTGTCGAAATACCTGTACCTAAGTACCTACATGAAACTTAGACACACAAAGTTGCCAAAAATGGGCCAGTCTCAGCATGATACCAAAGCATTACTCGTTAACTAGTAAAGCTTACATAGCCGTGATACTTTTCCTTTCAAGTTAATGTATGTGCTACTACCCTGAATTTTTTCACGTTTCTACAACCAACCGTTTAGCCAAGAAAGGGGGGACACACCCTACTAGGAGAAAAATTTGCGCTTTAAAGCTTAATATTTCGCAAACGGAACCCTAAATCGAAAAATAGTCTTACTAAACCCACAATATTTCGATCAATCCAACGATACCCCACATGATGGGGTAGACAAGAAAAAATAAGTTATCCCCACTTTTTATGTTAAGGGAGGTTCAGTAAAAAAAAATCCAACTTTTTATTGCTTAACTTGGTCGGCGTGTATACACACACCAAATTAAAGCTTTCTAGTACCACCGTCTTTGCGCTAGACCGCGGACAGACAGACAGACAGACAGACAGACATGGCGAAACTATAAGAGTTCCTTGTCGGACCCTAAAAAGGGTTCCATATTCAACATTTTTTCTCTTACTCATTACAGTTACCTAGGTTGGTCCCGCCTGCTTATTAGTTAATGCTCAGCAGATGGGTTTTTGGTTATATTTCTTTTTTCAGTTTTTAGGATTTCATACCGAAAGGGTAAGGAAGCCTATTACTAAGACTCCGTTGTCCGTCCGTCTGTCACCAGGCTGTATCTCATGAGCCTTGATGAAGTTAGACAGTCGAAATTTTCACAAATGATGTGTTTCTGTTGCCGCTATAACAACCAAAACAAAAAACGGACTATAATAAATATTTAAGGGGGGCTTCCACACGACAAACGTGATTTTTTTGCCGTTTTTTGCTCGATATTAATAACGGCAACAGGTAGACGCTTGAAATATTCAAATGTTGTAAATGGTACGGAACTCTTCGTGCCCGAGTCCGACTCACACTTGGCCGGTTTTTTTTTATGTTACAATACATCTACACATTCATCTCGCCTTAAAAAGTTTATTTCATTCGAAAGATCAACTGTTACTTTTTTTCTGAATAAAAGGCTCGGTGCCACTGCTAACGCTTTTTGATTGGTTTTTTTGTTACAACAATTATCTTTAATGCTATTGAAGACAATTGCTGTGTGGTTTTAAAACATCCGTGGTTCCCATTAAACTAAGAGTGAACTAAGAATCAGGTCTTTGCAAGGACTTCACAATGAGAGTATTTACTAAGTCTAAACATTCTGCCTTCAGGGAAGCTGACACTTCAAACGTTACATTACAATGTATTAATTTGATACAAATTAACAGTTAGCACTTTAGGCTGAAGTTTAGGTATGGTAGAGGGGATCATCTTGAAACTAGATACAGAAAGAGAGGAAAACTAGAACACATAGTTATACCTATGTGTTCTAGTTTTCCTCTCTTTCTGTATCTAGTTTTAAGATCATAAATAAAAGACCAAACATTTAACAAACACTTCTAAATCATTAGTCACAAAGTGAAACAGAACGGGCAACATTGACTTATTGCATCGTCGACGACGGAGAGGAAATCAAATGCTATAAAAACTCACCGTAAACCGGATAAGGGCTCGTTAAAAAACCCTATTTGTCTTCGCTTCGGCGGCAAACTGCCGTTTTAATTTCAACTTGATGCCAGTTTAGTGCCCATTTGGTGCAACTTTTCAAGCAGTTATGATTCCATTCGATAAAATCATTCAGATGAGACTGAGACTGTGTGACATTACATTGTAGTGATGAATCAAAGCGATTCATCAACATAAAGATCTCGGCCCGTCTCTCCTTTGACAATTTGATATTAATTATTGCATTTGCAATACAAAAAGGTTAAAATTACCAAATATTTACTTAGGTAGATCAGTTGCAGACTATTTAGTTAAATATCAAAAACAATTAACCATGCTATGCCGGACCGAATCGTGTTGAGATTTCAATAATTTGAAGGTGTGCATGACTTTGATGATTTTCGTAAAAACAACTTTTGGCGCACTTTGGAACAGCGAGAGAAACTGAACCGTCAGATACGGGTCGGTGACGCTAAATCGGGTATACTCGGCTCCGGTCAGTCAGTGATGATGACGGTTCTGCCGAATGGTAATAAGCACACATCCTCTTTTTGGGGTGCATGAAAAGAGCCTCCCAAACGACGTAACTACTGAGCCCTCTTTATGAACTTTATGCCTATGTATAAAGCATAAAGGAGACTTCCCAAAAGGCCTTAGTCCTTCAGAGACAGCTTTGGAAACTGTGTCCCAATCAATGCTACATATTCATTCCCGTTGGACACTCGTTAGTACTTAGCGCCAATTAAGGGTAGCGTTACTCTCATTGAAGCAAGGCTCTATTGAAGTCTGATCCTCTGTGGCAGCATTTACCTTGTATTGCACAACATTCACAAGCTGAGCTCTTGCACTGCATGTTGTAGACTACGTTTCTGAGCAATTATATTGAAGAGAATCCTATAGCATGAGCCAAACATAACTGCTAATACTTTTCATTTGTATGTAGGTCGCAATTAATAGGTTTGATTAGTACAATATTATATTATATTACGTATGATGTGTAGTTAAATTATACTAATCTTATACAAGTTTATTAACCAGTCTACGTATTTATTTTTGTATTACTACCATAATTTTCTCTGGCTCTACCCCATCAACTCTCCATATCAACGTAGGTTGGCTAGAAGAAAATACTGCCATACTAGGCAGTATGGCAAGCTCGTCCTGGTACAAAATAGTTTTTTTAGTGCAATAAATATTTTTTTCAATTCAATGAAGTACTGTATGTATTCGGTACTAAGAAACCAAAACGGTTTCGCAACCATAAAGTAACTTTTTAATTCGTAGGTAAAAATACGAGATCACAAATGACATTCTCAATACTGTTTCAGGAATTACTTAATTCAACTCAGGCAATTACACTTGTCTTATATAGCCTATATAAATCCCACTGCAGGGCACAGGCCTTCTCTCAGAGAGAGAGTATGCACTTAATTACCACGCCTGCCCATCGCATATAAATAATAAAAATTGGCAATTAAATTTTTATAACAAATTAAATAATACGTGCTCATATGTGATCACGCCGTTCTTTATGAGGCTAAATATATTGCAGAGTATAGCTACGTAAGTAATCATTCTATACCTCTCATTTTCTCCCACTCTCTTGTCTACATGTAAACTGAATATGCCAAATAGATCCCTCGCAAATGGATTCGAAGGGAGCGATCAACTTGCTGTTCAATTATCTTCCAGCCCTTTACTATGCGCTCAACTTATACCATATTGCATACTTAAGGTGGTGGTTTTTGTAAAATCTGTGTTTCTATTTTAAACCAATTATTGTATCTTTAAGCGCATTATTCAATAATTTTTTTTCTCTGTTAGGTATCAAATATGCACATTGTTCATACCTCAGCGAATGAGGTGCAGCAGAAAACCAGCGCTAGTCGCCTTTGACTAGCATTTTGCTGAGCTGCAGCCTTTTTCTGTTGTAGCACTTGTGTTCGGCATGATTATATTAGGTACAATTATTTTTGTGTTCTCGTTTGTCTCCGTAAATTTGTTTTATTTTTGTGTTTCAATGAAAATATATTATGTTTTTTACTTTTACTTTCGCTTTCACTTTCACTTTCAATGCATAACCACCATGGTCATGCACTGCCCTTATATTACGCGCACCAAATCCTGAGCGATTCCAATCGTCTAACTGTCAAATTAGTATGGAATTTGACAGTTACACGATTGGAATCACTCAGGATTTTTTAAACAGAAAGAAAAACAAATAAGAGTATGTGATAAATAATAACAAATTATTTTATTTAAAAATATAAAATATGAATCAAATCTCAGTGCAATAAAGGTACCAAAAATAAAAAAGTTTTATTTAAAACTTAACACCTCAAAAATGGTCGTGAGAAGGTTAGGTGCCTAGGGTTAATCTGCTAGTTGTAGCAGCTTAAAACTATGTTTGAAAGGTGCACAGTCTCTACACAAAAGCATAAAAGTGACACATAGGCACTGGTTAGTTGAGTTTATCAGTTCTTATCAATTATCGTAATAGATTTAATATAACTCAGCGATTTCGCCCGTTGGGTTCACTAGACAATAAACTTAATAGTAGATTAAAGATTGGTGAAAGAGAATCAGAGACTAAGACTGCCAAAGGCGCGTAGTAACCGTACCTATTCGTCGGTCCCTAGGTTGTGACCTCTCGTAAAATGTTACGGTGGAAACTTCGGACGTAAACAGTGATATTGACAATTAAATTTTGATTCCAATGGGCATGGACCGGCAGAAGACATTAGAAGATGACGTCACGGGTTACCGTTATTTTTAATCTGACAGTTACTGACGGAGTAAACTGGCTCTTGTACTTTCCATGACAAAAATGTTTTGCCGACTCAACTAGAGATATTCTTTTAGGGTACCGTAGCCAAAGGGTAGGTAAAGATGAGGCCATATGGGAATATTTTTCATTTGACCTGAGTAACCTAGAGGTTCTATTTGATAAATATACATTAATTAAACCACAGTAAACCATTGTTAGGGTTTCGTACCCAAAGGGTAAGGGACCCTATGGCTAAGACTCCGCTGTCCGTCCGTCCGTCCGTCTTTCACCAAGCTGTATCTGATGAACACTGATAGTTAGACAGTTGAAATTTTCACAGGCGTTGCCGCTATAACAGCAAATACTAAAAACAGAATAAAAGAAATATTCATAAAACAGACGTTATTTTTTCGGCCCTTTTTGTTCGATATTAATAACGGCAACAGGTAGACGCTTCAAATATTCAAATGTTGTATAGATCATTTGAATCAATAAATAAAACATTAGTCAAGGTCCGTTTTTTTTTGGACATTGAGGATCTTACTGTGAGAAAACTTCGTTTAAAGGTGTAAAACTAAATGAAACTTCATTTGTGTTGTTCACATAAGCAGCCTATAAACGTCCCACTGAAGGGCACAGGTCTTCTCTCAGGGAGAGAGTATGAGATTAATCACCACGCGTGCCTACCGTTGATTGGCGACTTCAAGCGCTGAGGTATGTGAATAGCTAAGACACTCAGGTTTCCTCACGACGATAATTTTTAACGGACTCATAATTTTTATAAATTTTCACGAGGTGGATGCTTACACAGTGAGAGGGGTACACAGATTGAATTTCTTGTACATTTTGTTTATTATTAACTTAATTTCGGATTCACTTACTTTGTTTTTTGTCGGAAGAGTAAGTGAATCCAGAATTGCGTTAATAATGTGTAGTGCTTACGAAAATTTTAGAAAGTTTTAGATGTTGGCTAAGCTGACTAAGCCGTCTGGATGGTAGAGGCTTGCCCAGCACCTATACCATCCAGACTTAGTCAACTTAGCCCACAGGAAAGACAAGTCAATACGTGCGGAGCCAAACAAGCAGCGGGTTTCCTCACGATGTTTCCTACACCGTTAGCGTGTGGTATTGCTACTACACATTCGCAGATGTATGTAACTTTGAAAATAATCTAAGTCATAGGTACATGCCCGCACTGGGAATCGAACCTGAAAAACTATGTCCCAGGTACTGCAGCGTCCGTGTGGTCCCTTCGCCCATCTAGTATGATTGATGGTTCCACTGTACGCTGCATAAATCATCTCATTATGTGGATGCAACGGCCAAAGCTTACGATAGTTTTAGTTCGAAAAAGTTTTCTCTATTGCTATTGTACAGTACTTTAATACTACTGTACAGTACATGATTATTTGTTACAATATTTTAAAGAAGGGCACTAAGTCGTTTGACGACAAAGTAGTTAAATCGCTATTTATTCTGGCAAAGAAAAATACTAGCTTCAAACGGTACATAGCACGGCTTAAATAGGCAGGAGTTGCTATGGCGTTGGTATACCGACGTATTTTGACGTCACGGCTGGTCTGGCTTGTGGCTATGGCTGGCTCGGCGGGCGCTGGACTATACTCCGTTCCACAAGTCGAACTCCTAGGGAACAAATACTCGAGTCGCATCTCATTGGTCAATGCGCACGGCTAAAGATAAGCGAAACAATAAGCGAAGACGGTCCGCTTCATAGGGTAGATTTACAGAAATGCAGTGGCTATTGAAGGTCACGGGCAATAACCAATGGGCGGACATGGACGATTTTCTGTAGGAGCTCGTTTCGTGGAACGGGGTTGTGACGGTCCGCACTGCCTTTGCAATTCGACCGCCACTTATTCACAAATGTAGGGGAACATAATAATCCTTTGCGTTGTACAATAATCAATAAAATTAAACAAATTTTGCTGTAGTATTAGAGATTCGCTAGATGGCGCCTTTTTGCAATAAACAATAATAAATATTTATTATTTCGGGCAATAATGTCCATTACTTTCACATTACAAAATAAAGAAATAAAACGTTGGTTTCTCAACCAATAAACTATTTAACATTTTTACAACAATTTAACAACGTTTGCTCAATTGGTTCTAAAACAAACAAAACCACGTTCATAAAAGTTGGCTGTATGCAAAGTTGTCTATGCCAATGTATCGGCAGGGAAAAAAGTAAACAAGAAAGTCAGGTCAATGGCAATCTGTAGATAAAACAAGGAGGGGCCTGTAGAAGTCTGATAATGTTATCCTTCAAAAACCTAATAATGCAGTCAATGAATATTATGGAAAGGCATAATTTAGCAAAACTATTAAATATAGTTTCAGTAAAGAATTCAAAATGCTTATTTTACGGATAGAAAATAATTAAAATTATGTAAAATATTCCTGAAAGGGTTTCATTGAAAAGACACGGGAATCCAAGAGGGGTGGATGGCAACGGGGTGTGGGGGCGAGGAAAAAGGAAGAGACGCGCGCTGGGACTGGGGATTTTAGTGGGAATCGGGCGGTGGTTTTTCTTGGGCATCGTTTCGTTTCTGGGCGGACCGGCCGGTCTAAATTAGGATTAGGGTGAGTTAGCAACCTGATTATCAAACTAAAGTATTCTACAGTGCGTCGGTAATGTGACTACAGCAGCAAATATTGTGTATTTCCGCTGTGAAAGTGGTAAAGCTTGAGAAATGCTTTGGTGAGATGGCTTGGGCAAATCATGGCTGAAGCAATGCAGGCCGTGGTACGATTCATACCAGTGGATTGGATCTGACTATATCGATTTGGTCAGGGTAGCTCTCTAGATCATTCTCAGGTCTTAGCAGTAAATGTGGTAAAGTCTGATTTGCATCTTGAAATGTTGCTGTAGTCTACAGAACCATACTTCGGAGTAGGCTTCACCTACATACTTGTGTTTCAAGGTTGATTAGAATTTGTGTTTGCATTTGTTCTTAATAAATCAACTTGCTTGCATCAATTTCAAACATTTAATCAATTTGATGGAATATGTCTATATCTGATCGAACGGTGAGTTTCTTTGCCATGTTCTTTTCTCACTATGGGTCAGGTCTTGAACATGGCACGCACATTTGTTAGGAACTGGTGTTTGGCGTGGTAGAAAACCAGCAAACAGACAGTTTAGCAGTAGTATTTGCAAGCAGTTGAAGTCATTTACATAATAAAGTAAATTGTTAGGTAGAGTCTAAAACAACCAATTAAAAATCAATCCAAAATAGACAAAACTAATTAAAACTTGAATCTATCTAATAAAACAATAACTGGGCACAGAGCCTAACTAAAATTGTGAGTGTAAAATCTACATACAAAACTATGTACAAAAATAAACTAAAACCATATTTGTCTCAAATATTGACTAAACCAAACTAAGATTAACAATTACTGTTAATACTCTAATCTGTGTAAAACTGTGTTCACTAAAATCTGTTTTAAATCTCAAATGTTAATATTTCTACAAATCTTGATAAATAAATAGATTATTTTTTTAATCTTTCTAATTGTTTAATTGCTTTTGGAAATCTCGACTCCCTGAAAAGATCCTGGTTACTATTTCACAACAAAGGGTCCTATTTGTTAGGCTAGACGATCACATTTTGGCCAAAGTTTTAACTTTTCTGTGGTTTTAGGTACTCATAAATTGTTCTTTTACATAGTACACGTTTAACTTACACTAAGCTAAAATAGTAGGTAGGAAGCCTAGGTACTCATACTTTACTTAGTAATCTTCTGTGGAAGAACCATATCTTAGACATTCAGCGGAGGCAAAGGTGGAGTGCTGCAGAGGACTCCAGAGGATACTTCTTCAGGAACCAGCGGTCATCAGTGGCAGGAGCAAGTATTAAAGGGGACTTAGGGATCAGTGTAAGCAGTGTAAGTAAGTAGCAGAGAGTGGAGTAGAGTGTATAAGGGGGGTGGGCGTTACAGGGTATAGGCTGGATGTTACAAAATCACAAAGCTGGTACATAATTAATGTTACAAATGTAAGTGCACTTGATATTATGTATTTAATGTGAATTATCTTTAAATAAAAAAAAAGTTAATTACATTCAATAACTGAATAATATAAAACCATGGGTAGAACATTGGACTCGGAAGCGAGAGACCCAGGTTCGATTCCCAGTGCGGGCATGTACCTATGACTTTGTTTTCTAAGTTATGTACATTTGTGAAGTTATAGTAGCAATACCACTAGCTACCGGTGAAGGAAAACATCGTGAGGAAACCTGAGTGTCTGAGCTATTCAAATCAAATCAAATTTTTTTTATTCAAAGTAGCACAGAAACTGCGACTTAATGAACGTTACAAGTTAAACTAGGTGTCCATTCCAAAATCTAGATCATTTTGGAGAAAAAATGGACCAAAAAACTCCAAACTTAGTCTTTTCAAGTCCTTAATTTACAGGATTTATATAAATCTTCTAAAACTCATGCATTGAACTGGCGTTAATTTCAGACATCATTGTCATCTAAATAATCTTTAATGTTATAGTAGCTTTTTAGGCGGGATACCGCCGTTTAGCCAAAGTATTTTTCGCCAAATTTTACTTCCCAATAAACTTATGGCATCAGTTTCATTTCCCAAATGAAACTTTAGCAAGTTTTCATTTCGCATTTTATTCATTTGGTCAAATTATCATTTCGCATAATTTTACTGCGTCAAGTTTTATTAAGGCAAACGTTTATTATGCTAACGTTTTATTTTGGCAAGTGTTATATAGCAAATAATTGTTTGATTAAAAAATAGGTTCGAAGTTCCAGGATGGAGCGGAGCGCAGCGACGCTCCATCCTGAAACTTCGGGTGTTAGTTTTTTTTTTTTATATAAAAGCGAAAAAAAATATTTCACTAAAAAACTTAGTTTTGAGTCAAACAAAAAAATTTTTGTTCCAGTTTACATTTCCCATTTTATTCATTTGGTCAAATTATACTTTTGACTGAATAATGCTTGGTAAAATGAATTTTGACCAAGTATTTATTTGGTAAACAATAACTTGCCGTAATAACTTTTGCTAACTGTTTATTTGCTTTAAGTTGTTTTGAGAAATGTTTTTTTGCCAAGTGATAATTTGCGGAAAATAGTTTGGGAAGTAATACTTTGGGAAACGATTTTTGGCAATACATTAGTAAACCTTTTTAGGCAAAAAGTGTGCTATTCATATACCTCAGCGCTTGAAATCGCCAATCCGCGGTGGGCACGCGTGGTGATTAAGCCCATACTCTCTCTCCCTGAGAGAAGGCGTGTGCCCTACAGTGGGACGTATATAGGCTGCTTATACTATAAAACCATAAAAAATTAAATGAAAGTATGTTTAATTTATTTTTTGCCATCGGGTCCGAAAACATTCCGTTCTCTGGTTCCGTTCTCGTTCCGTTCCGTTATCAGACAAAATAAGATGAGATGAGATGAAATGAGATGAGATAAGTTAGGATAAGGTAAGAATATTTTTGTTGTACACCAAGAAAACACAAACATAATATATTTACAAAGACACAGTTAATAAAGGATACTCCAATAAAAAGTATGAGTTACTAAGCTAAAACACGCGCAGCAGTGAAATAAAACCATAAATAGGAAGCAAAAGGGGACGAGACAATCCGCACATTCCGAGCCGAGTCGGACAATAAACACGGAGCCATTCCGATAACACGATCCCGAAGCAACAGATTGCGCCGACCATGTACTCGATGAAGAACGAAAGTTGAACTCCAAAAGATCTACAGGATCATTTTGAAATCGTTAGCTGTATTTTGAGAGAAGGTTCTTCTCATTGTGAAAAACAGTATTATTAATATATATTTGTCGGTAATGGTGTAATATTTTTGTAAATATTCGTGATTTCAGACCTTTAGCTTGAAACTGTGAATCCAAATTCAAAGTGGTAGGAAGTAGGTACCATGAGGTAGAAACATGTTTTCTGATATTATGTTAAATATATTAGAGTCTGTCCTCCGAGATGCGTAAACAATTAAAAGAACAACTGAATTGGCCGGCGCCGATCTTAAGACCGATCTTAAGAACTTATAGTTTTTTTAGATTTTTATAACTCGTCGTCCTGATGTTTTTTGTCTATGCTTAAGTGAAGTAATTTTGAGTGACCAAAAAAAGAATATTTTAGATGCCCCATTTTTTCAAAACTAGCGCCATATATTTCTAAATCACAGAATGTCCTCTTAAAATTTGTCAATCGAATTCAAAGTCACCCTGTAGATCTTAATTATAAAAAGTCTAATCCACTAAAAGCTTAGCTTATAGTTATTATTTCGAAGTTATTAAGTAAGTTTTAAAGCTGTTGGGTTTCCATGTATTAGTAAATAGTGTTTTAGTGGAATCAACTTTTTATAAGTGAGACTGCTAGATTTTCAGATGGACATCCAGTTTAACTTGTAACGTTCATTACGTCACAGTTTCTGTCTTACTTTGAATAAAAACCTTTTGATTTTGAGTTCTACTTTAGGCCACACATATTAGCATCATGACAAATTATCTTGTCCAAAATGCATAGATAATTGTTCGTTGAGATGTTTTTTTTGTGTATGATAGCTGAAGACTAAACGTTGAAAATAAATATTTAAAAACAGTATTTATATGACTCGCGTACCTAGTTATATTTTACCAAATAAATAATCGCAATTAGACCCGTTTAATATACAACTAATATTTAAAACTTCCCCGCACTTGATGGTCTGACGACCTGGTTACGGTGGCGGGGAGTCGCTGAAGGCGGGCGGCGCAAAACCTTAGTTTGGAAAACCATGAGGGAGGCCTATGTCCTGCAGTGAGCGTTAAATGGCTGATGATGATGATGATTTAAGTTAATTGTTATATAACAGAAAGTGCTATTGTACAATTTCCTATGCAAAGTGCTAAGTAAAATTATGTGTATTCTGAATGTGACTGCTACCACAGTCAAACCAAGCAATAGGTATTGTGGGGCCTTAATGTAAGAAATATATAACATTTTGTATTTGTAGTTATTACATTCATCATCATCATTCAGCCACAAGAAGTCCACTGCTGGACATAGGCCTCCTCCATGGATTTCCAAAAAGACCGGTTGGAAGCGGCAGTGCATGTCGGGCCACGCGCAGGGTTTCGTAGAAAGAGGGGGTTTTATCTGCTTTACAGAACTAACAATTTCATCAAAGTACACTTTGAGTGCGATATCAGCTTGCACCTTCAACGAATCGCGTGATCAGATTATACGACAATTATAATAATACCTAATAATATACCTACTATAATAATAATTATGGTAAGCAGACAAGTTTTTCTTGTGAACACACACATAAATAGACACGTGCACAAATCAAAGTGCAGTGACACCCAGCGGGAATAGAACCCACAAACTTTGTATTCGTAAGCGTAATCTTCGTTTAAATAAATGTCTTCTTTCTTTCTAATCGAACGTTTTACCGCTAATGCTCGATGAGAGTTCTGCCTCTTCCTATTTTGCTGTATCGGGGATTATTGTCGGAATGTTCTTGGGAGTCTATTTTCTCAGTTCTGTCGATTTAAGGATAATTCCCGGGAATCTGATCGGATAGAATAACTTTGGAGTTTTCATGTCTGCTTCTAGACTGAGATGCAATTTCACCTAAACTGTATCCATCTACTCACGCCATACCTGAACGAATAGACTATTGCTGTGTCATTGGTTGTTATCGTAGAATTGAAGCTAAAACCTGCCACACATAAGCGGCAGATTAACATTCCGGTTTAAAAGCAATTTTAACCCTGATATATTCCTACCAAAAACATTTTATAGTCACAAGGTCATAACACTTCTTCTGTTAAAAAGTTACTGAATCTTATGAAGAGCAAAGCGTCTAGATCTGCAAGGCATAACTCTTTAAGCCCTAACTGCACAACGCACGCGCGTTTCTTCTCCTCCGTCCCATCACTTCACGGTTCACTGATATTTTTTCAATTCAACATAACATACTCGTAACATAACATAAACTCACGCCTGTATCCCAGAATTATTTTAAGATTGTACGCCTTTTTTTTTAGTTTTCATATCAAAGTCTTTTATATAGATGTCTGAATGTCCTCTTTACGGGAGTTGGAGTGAGAAAGTTACAGATTTCTTAATTTGTCCTCGGTTCGTGTACAAATCCTAGCTGAACTACGAAATTTCAGTTTTTAGGCATTAAATTTTTCTGGATTTCATGTACTCTAGAGGTTTTGATGATCATCAATGAGTGAGTAACGAAATCGACGTATTCACGTAAGTATTAATAAAATCTAGTATAAAATGACATTTACGAAACTTACTTCGTTTTATAAATTCACTGACTCTATCATAACCTGAAACTTTGGGCTCTCTAGTATTATCCAGACTGAAGTTATAATGGATCAAAAAGAACGACTGAACACTTCGAGAAATTATATAGGTAGTGCCCTGCTCGTCTTGGCGGGGGCACGAGTGCTTTCAGATAATCAGTAATGAAGAGCCATTCAAAAGTCGTGAATAACGCAAAATCCAATTGTTAGTTGCTAGCAACTTTATTGCATCTCAAGTTGAATAAATTACAATGTTTGTTCATTATAATTGTACACTAATTAATAGTATGCATCAGCTTCAATGGAAACCATTCACATAACAGTGTTATTTACCTTGAAACCTTTACGTGATTTAGCGCACTCAATCTTTATAATAATAAGATTAAACCATAAGCACAAACCCATTAAAGTTACTTATTTATAAATTATGTAAGCAAATATCATTGTCATTACAGAATCATTAGGAAATATATAATTGGACACATAATCGATAAAATGGAATGCCTATAAAATAAGAAAACAGTAATAAATAATGACCTTCTATAAAGATTAAAATATAATTATTTAAAATGGGGTGTAGATGAATTAAATATTTATTTACATAAATGAAAAATAACACAACATATAATAAACTTAATTTAATATCACAAAAGAAAAATCTCATTGACATTTGATAATAAAAGTACATTAACCTGTTAGATGATGACCTTGAAAAGACAATTAAAAACCATTGTTATGGTGGCCCGATCGGGTCATTTAAAATTTTACACATTAAAAACTGAGCTCAGAGTAAATGGCAGCAGAGCTACGGAGTTTCAAGCCACGTCTGAAATTGGGACTTCGTCGTTCCTAGAACCACTAAACCGCTGAAAATGTATAATTAAGCATGTACCGAGAATCAGGCAGTCTCCATTAACGTGGTTTGTTGGAGGAAATCAATTAATCCGGCAAACATCGAGGGTAAGCCACAAAGAGCGTTGGTTAACAAGTTGTTTTGTTAGCAATTAATAGAGTGTCGGACACAGACCAGTCGAATGAACAATATGGTATGGTATGGGTAGCACAATCGAAAAGTTGTAAAACTCATTACTTTGTGCGTAGCGCACATGTTTTGTACCAAAGGGCTTTTGCACACAAAATGGCTTTTGGATAGTAACGTGGACATCGTACTGTCCGGAAACGGAAGCTGAATTGGTTGCAATTTGTCGTAGTTTAATCGTAGTACGCAACTTTCTACGTTGGCGCAAATAGAGTAATCTTGAGTAGGCAACTAAAAATAAAATACGCTAACTGCATTTAATTTTTAGAATCCGGTGCCAAGGCGAGGAAAACAGTTTATGTGCAAGGTTTATTTACATTGAAAGTGTACTGGCACAGTTAAAATTGTAATGTCTAGAAGGAATTCACACTTACTAACTGGAATAACTCAATGGAACTGAAATTACAGCATCAGCTTGACAAATAACATTTAAATACCTAACAGCGGTGGTAGCCTAGTAACGTTTCAGACAGTGCTTGGTTACAATTAAAAGACTAGCCAAGTAATTGAATGCCGCCGCCTAATAAACTTCCTAGGCATTGTATTCGACGGCTGATTTGATCAGTTGGCGGCGAAATATACATGACTCACTGCAGGGCGCGGGCGTTCTCTTCGAAAGAGAAAATGGGCTTTACTTGCTTACGTAGAACATTGGACTCTGAAGCGGGAGACCCAGGTTCGATTCCCAGTGCGGGCATGTACCTATGACTTTGTTTTCTAACTTATGTACATTTATGAAGTTACAGTAGCAATACTACTCGCTAACTGTGAAGGAAAACTTCGTGAGGAAACCTGAGTATCTGAGTTATTCATATAGCTCAGCGCTGGAAATCGGAAATCGGTGGGCACGCGTGGTGATTAAGCCCATACTCTCTGCTGAGAGAAGGCCTGTGCCCTTCAGTGGGACGTATATAGGCTGCTTATGTACTTATGTACCTAAAATCAATACCTATCCAAATCACAAATTTTCACAGACTGACCAAAAACCACAATTTACAATCTAAACTCTTCTCTTTCCGGTTACTCCACTATTTATAGCCTGCCAGGCTACGCTTGGTCTTCGCAGGTCGAGCAATGAGGTTCGAACCTGCATGCGCCTGACTGGTGTAGGGTCAATCCCACACATTTTTTGTTACCTGCCTTGGATTGTAAAACAGAAAAATAATTGAAGTCATAATAAAATGCTTACGAAGTGCTTACAAAAGTTTAGCCAGTATTCAAACATCTGTATTTTTTATTAAGGCACAACAACAGCACAAAAACATTACAAGTTGACTTAAATGAAATATTCAAGTCAACCTGAACTATGATGGTGGTAGATGGTGGTTCGTGTACACTATGATGGTGGTAGCCTAGTGGGTAGAACATCGGACTCGGAAGCGAGAGACCCAGGTTCGATCCCTAGTGCGGGCATGTACCTTTGACTTGGTTTTCTAAGTACATTTTGTGAAGTTATAGTAGCAATACCACTCGCTAACTGTGATGGAAAACATCGTGAGGAAACCTGAGTGTCTGAGCTATTCACATACCTCAGCGCTTGACATCGCCAATCCGCGGTGGGCACGCGTGCTGATTAAGCCCATACTCTCTCCCTGAGAGAAGGCCTGTGCCCTACAGCGGGACGTATATAGGCTGCTTATGTAACCTGAACCATTTCAAGATTCTGTCTGAAGCAAAACAGTAACTTGACAGGGCACTTAAGTTCGATCTCAAAGATAAGAGCGCTTTATTAAGACGCTTCCCTTAAGGCGCTTCGTTACGTTCACTAGCGCCACTCATGAGAAATCATATCTTAATAAATAATTTTGAATCTCCTCGTTACCTGTTTTTTCATCGCAAACATCCACAATACGCAACATACACTGATAACACATCGTACTGTCCCACGTATGACGTGAGTAGTATATCTCTTTCCACGAGTTTAAAAATTCGGTGTTTGTAGAATTTTGTAATTTAGTTTTGATATCGTAAATCGTCTTTAAAGACAGCAATAAGTCAAACGCCGGCTTGCCGGCATTATCACTAATAGCGGCAATAATCACGGCTACAAGCCGAAGTATCGCCACAAAATAAATATGGCAGAAGCTCAAAGAGAGAAAACTTAACCAAAGAAGGAAACACAAAATCTTTCGTAAGCACTTAACATTATTAACTTAATTCTGGAATTACTATATTGTTTTTCGGAAGAGTCCCACCAGGTTTAAATCTAATTTAAATACCTTTATTAAGAGCGGAACCTGGGCCTAGATTCTGTTAATGCATTGTAGTAACATGACAACTGCATGAAAATGGCGGTTTTCATTTCATGGCTGCTTTAAGTCTACGCGGGCACACCCATCAAACCTTCTAGGCGTCAATGGTACGAAAAAACACGTCACGTGACCCGACAGTGTACCTGTCATTATACTACAATGCACTAACAGAATCGAGGCCCGGGTCAGATTTTTCCGACGAAAATTCAAGTAAATCTTTGGCCTTTGCATCTACGTAAAGATATTATGATATATACATCGTCCAGCAGCACACTCACACTAGATGGGTGAAGAGACCACTCGGACGCTGCAGTACCTGGGACATTGTTTTTTTAGATGGTATAGGTACTGGGAAAGCCTACTCCATCTAAAATTAAAGTAAATGATACTGGAATTACAAATCTTGACGTGGTCTATTAGGTATTGTACAATACAGGTATTATAAATTCTTATATAATGTCCTTTTTTACGTAAGAAAGAACATTATACAAAACCAAGCTTATATCTGTGAGAGATTTCTTTTAGAAAACCTTGGAGGGTGTATATACCTAAGCAAAGTATATATGTATGTCGCCGCCAACTGGTAAAATTTGCCGTCGAATTAACTGCCTAGGAAGTTCATTAGGTGACGGCATCCAATTAAAGGGCTAAAGCTAAAGGTCATTCAGCTTTGTACTTGAACGAAACGTTCTATAATCTGGCTAGCCAAGTGGACGGCGGCGTCTGCGCTGCTAGGGTGACAAAGATACAGTACTCGCTACTTCAATTTATCCGTGAAAACGACGACTGAAACATCGGCGAAACGTCGGAAATTAACTTTTAGCTTACAAATAATTACATTAGTCTCGTTAAATGCAAGTGATTTAAAACTGAACTGTTACATACATACATAAAAAATAACATACATACATTTAAAGTAGGGATAACTTCCACACAACACTGGCTATTGTGACCAGGCATGGACATTGACACGACCTCCGACATGGTAATCAGATGTGATAGCGCTAGACCAACATTTCAGTCTAAGGCAAATAAAGAAGGTCTCTTAAAGATAAGTTATGGTCTACCTGTCGTCTGTACTTCCACACACACGTCCTAACTTTGTCACATCCTTTACTACCAATAGCTCATTCACAAAGCTTGCCGATTAACATAGGGTGCCCATGCTGACATTCATGTTTTTTTTAATAATTAACAAGTTTTGTTTATTCGATAAAGGTATACTGAGATGTGGACGTTCTGCCGCACAATCTGTGGCGCCGGTTCAGGCAATTTGCATGCAAATAGGCAAAACTGTCGCCCGCTGTAAACACTTTACGTTCGAGCGTTTAAAATAGGTAATTCGATTTTAAATTAGATCTGCTTGCTACGGTGATGCTTTCAAGCCTTAGTTAATGTACCTAAGCTGTAACTACGACTACAAAGCTGTAAAGCCACAACTTAGTAGTTACAATTTCGAAAAGAAACATTTTCAATGTTAAGCAAAATTAAACAAAAGTGTTTATCTGTCAATCAAACCATTCATGACATGAATAAAAATCAGTATTTGACCAAAGAACTAAATGAGCTTAAAATATCTGTCCAAGGTTCGACCATCCACTCAACTGCCGAAAAATGGTGAAATACTAACTCTGTGGCTATTTTCCCTATAAACAAGGAAAAAAAGCAGCGCGGAGACTAAAAGTTTAGTTCGAAAAATCATAGCTTCTGAGGAATTACAGCTACATATTTGTGGTATGCATAAGACCAAACACGGAGGCGTAATTATTAGCACCAAAAGCAATGAGGACGTGACAAAAAATAAAGAGCATTAGGTGTACTATCCAGCTCAGGTCTATCAGTTACTGTGCCCAATAAGTGTAAGCCAAGATTGATAATCTTTGGGCTCCCCAACGATATTGAAAAGACAATTTTTAACACATTCTGATTCGTAGTTATTGAATGTTAACATGCACAGTAAAAACACCGCGTGTTTTTAACAATTTATAAATGCTACACTAGAAAACCTTATTAAAGGTTTACTCATTCATCGTGGTTTGCTCTATTTTATATTTATACATGCAACTAAGTCTTGGGAGTTGTGGGTATGTAAAACATGCAATTTATAAAAATAATATATCCACGGATTCAACTATAATTGCTTGGTGGCATAACAAAGCAGACTTGTCCCATATGGCCTAGAAGTTGCATTAGCTAGATTTATTTATGTTAGTTGAACATAGTGGCGCATTTTTTTTTCAGACCGTTTCAGACCGGCCTAATGGGCACGGTCCTAAATATTGACAATACTCGTAGTCACAAATCATACGGCATGTTTGTAACATATAACATCATACTTAAGGTCAGTAAATATAATATTTCTACATTTTCAAAATAACAGTATTCACCGATTTCCAGTATTTTTGAGAATATTCTAGCGTTTGTTTCACACGTACAGATTAGGATTCTTGTAAGAAACTGACACCCCTTGTATTTTTTTTTTAAATTAAAATATATTAAGTAGTCCGAAATATCGAAACATTCGGCCCAAGTTTTTAAAATTACGTATTTTCTCAAAAAAATCAAATAAAAACAGAACTTTTTGTAATACTATGCCCATTCTTTTTGCAAATTGTCGCAAATTTTAGCATTGTAATTAAATTTAGTTTTGGTAGCACGAAGGTATATATATTTTCTATGTTACCTCGCTCAAAGTATCGTTAATAATTAACTAAGAAATACCTTTTTTCATGACGAAATACATACATTTTAAAAAGCTACAATAATAATAGTTTATTCGTTAAAACGGTCGCGACGAACGCAATTTAAAAAAATATTGCCTCATTTATGTATTATAGATGTTAGCACGTAGAAAGAGCTGTGAGCGCCATACATTTACAGGGCACGCGCAGCTCTTCTTACGTGCCGGTATCTGTACTACTATTACAACTAACAACGGGGTCTTGGATTATTGTATTTTTTGTTAACATGATGTTTTACTATCTGTGAAACTGGTTTTGTTTTGTACTGTTTTCTTGATTTTGTGTTGACATAATTATTACGTCAATCACCACTAGCAATGTACAATAAGGTTATTAAAAACAATTTTATGATTAGATACTTGTTTACTGGCGGTTAGTATAATCAAACTACCTGACGCCGAACTTAACTAATTTTCTCTAGTCAAATAATGCTTAAATGACTAGCTTATAATGGCCGTCCCCGTTAATATAACCAATCCATTGATGGATATGCTTACTTGATAGCTGTTAAATCTTAAATTGCATGGAAAAATTAACTAAACCAGCGAGCCAAGGTCCCAAGTTATTATTATTTTAAGTTAGACATTATCTTTAAGAAATCTAATACAGTCACTGCTGTCAAAATTAGTACCAGCTCTAATGGTTTTGGATTACAGCTCAGCGTAGGATTGAGATACAAAGTATCCAATCTACAACATTTCCAACGTTTACGGTATTATGTGACCAATATACCATATTGCCATCGTAATCTAATGCATATAATTAGGCCTTCAGATTTATAATATTAGAAGCATCCTCCGTAAACCAATACTATCTCACAAAATCATACTTGGTGCCATATTAATAAAGTTTTGTGATTTGATTGTTTTTGAGTGAGCCTTTGAGTTGCTTTTAATACGATGTTCCACATCTATTGTTTTATTTATTTGATTTGTCTGTTTTGTATTTAGTTTTCTTTCTGTTGTTGTCCATATTCTGTTATTTTGTTTCTGAGATGTGTCTTGTTGGTATAATAAATGTGTTTCTTTCCTTCTTTCTTTTTATTTTAAAGAAAACAGCAAATTGGCAGCACACTCAAGAGCTATATCAGAAGTAAGAGCACTTTATTAGGATAGTCCTAAGATATTGGTTGATGCTTCTATTCTATGTATTCATGTGTACGATTTCGTGATGGGTTTGGGACGCCAGTCAATTTCAAATATTGATATCTATTCATGCAGCTTTGGCAGCAGACTTATACAACTAAGAGCGGGCGCAGACCCAAAACTTTGCCCCAACCTTTATCGCTCAGGAAACTGTCTTACTCGTAAATTGTACGCACGGAATACAAACAGAAATTACGAGTACAATACAGTAAAACTACATTCTATAGTACAATTCCGTTTGGGTGTTAAAAAAAAATATTTCTACCTTTTGTACTTTTGTTCTGTGTTTTGTACCTAATGCTTCAATTGGGTATTTGACAAAATATGAAATGAGTTACTTTTAAAACGGAATTTTGTATGAAAATACTTGCTTATGACGTCACATTTCAGAGCACTCTTTTTATGTTTAATCTATTTAAAAATTGTAATAACTAGTAATTGACTAAAAGAGATACATTTCCCAAGATATTTTGTAATTTTTGTTTTAATCGGGCATATAAAATAATTTATTTTTGATCGTGTCAAATACCGTATTAACACCTAGTTAGTTTTAGTTTAGACGACAGGTGGAGCAGGGCAGTAACGGAGCGGCGGCCGAGAACCGCGGTCGGTCGGTAGACCAACAGCCCGATGGTCGGACGATGTGGCCAGGTTGGCAAGACGCCCGTGGATGCGAATGACGAGAGACCGCGAAAGATGGCATGACGGGGAAAAGGCCTATACCCAGCAGTGGGCAGAGGTGGGCTGATGATGATGATGATGATGATTCAGTTTTAGAGTTAGTAAATTGTGAAATATTGTTAAACTAGTGGACGGTACAAAGTCCTCATTTACTCTTGTCATGTGATCGAATGAGGCATTAACTACTGAATTTTGAAAGAAATTATTATTGGCTTAAATTGTTTAAACTGTTCTGTCTTATTTTTCTATTATAATTCTGAAAAATCGACTGGTAGTTAAGCATTTAGTTAACCTGGTTGAGTTATTGATAAGTCTAGTTGCAATACTATAAAAATCGTAAAGAACAGTTTTGATATCGACTTGTGAGGTTTTTTGTTACTTACATTCGGCATCATTTACATTTCACCAAATCCTGTCGAAATCCTGACGATTGCGATAGCATTAGAATAAAATTAGACAGTTAAATTTGGGTATCGTTCAGGATTTCCTGCGCGTAATATAACAGTGGACCAACTCGTAAGTCACCGCTGAAAACCTGTAATGCTGTTGCTATGATTCTCTATATAGTAAGTTTTGTCTGTTGTTTGTTTGTATGTAAAATATACGTATTAGTGTATTATAATCATATGTATGTTTGTATAGTATATATTTGTATTTTATGACTAGTTTAAGTATTTAATTAAATATGTCTGAATATTAGTTGCAAGTCAGTTAGTTTATGTACATATTGTTCAAATTTATTTCATGTACGCCTACCTACTCTCTTCATCTTTCAGTTCTAGCCATCCTAAGGTTGTCTGAAAGAGATCACTTTTAGCGATAAGATTGCCAATGGTATACGGCAAAACTTAGACATGTAAGCCTTTTAATGTATTTTGTTTTCTGGTGTGTACAATAAGGTTTTTAATCTTATCTAATCTAATTACCCGTAACGTAACTGATTAGAATGCACGGATAAAAAATTGCAAATAATACGTTGCAAACTGTACGACCTTAATTATATTTCTAACTTTACTGTGCCATCCTTGAATTACTGACGACGTGCCTTTCTAACCATACATTAGGGTTCTCCTATTGTGTAACTTCCAAGTGGGGGTAAAAAGGGTATTTTACGTCGGCAGTGACAGACAGGGCAACGCCATAATGACTCTTATCGCTCTTGCCTTAAGTACGAGTATTGAACAAAAGAGTGATATTACTCTCATTACAAAATATACTGTCGATCTTACTAAGAGGTGAGATTTGCGTTTGTGCGAGTGGGACTTCAGCAGCAAAAAAACATAGGTTGACATTTAGAGCCTGTTGCAGAAAGGCCCGCTATACATTAAAAGTGTTGTTCTATTCATCAACGAAAACCACTTTTATTACAAGACCAACTCTTAAACAGCTGTTCCTGCTCTAGTGAATGTACAAAACAGCTGATATCTTTTGACGTGAACCGTCTTACAGTTCGGTAATAGTTCTGGGGTCACTTGCTAAAACCGGATGCAACGAAAACATGTCGCCTCGGCCGAGGGCTGTAACTCTGTAACTATGTGCCGTGTGCAATTCATTTAAAGCGCGAGTAGAACAAAGCAGGCATTACTCAGATCCTGTTTATTCGTGTCGCTAGATGGCGCCAGTGCCGCGTAACACATTACGCAGTTTGAGCTAAAACCTAACGCTTACTTACAGACGTTTCAAGTTTAACCAACGACCGTGTAACCCGATACAGCCCAACCCACTTTTAGCTATTTCGAAGTCGGTCTCATGATAAAAGTTAACTGTATTGATAAGTCTATTGATAATTTCTGCAACACGCTGTAGTTGATGTCATTTATTTATGAAGTTCGTTAAAATTTACTTTAAAATAGAGCTTTTCATCTATAATCACCATGGTGACGGCGGTTGCTGACTGTATGGAAGGTCCGTTTCTGAGATACTGGATGAACTAACACTCTCCATTGTCTCAGAGGCAAGACCGAGCCTTTTAGTAAGTTTATTATTATACGTTTGTTTGTTCTATTTAAATGTACTGTCATTTTGTCTCTTGTAGTGTGTTATTTATTTTGTATATGGATATCTGATATTGTATATTGTATATCGATATCTGAAGTAAACAAAATTATTATTATTTATAACTTTTCATCATCATCTCCATCATCTTCACCCCGTCAATACACACTGTTTATTTAGAAAACAGAATCCTCAGCTTACGAAATACGGTAGTTGAGCGAACAGTGTAGATAATTAAAAATAGGCCATAAAAAGATAATAATACATACAAGATAAACTAAAATTTGTATGGACCTCACGATTAATCTAAAACACAGTAGACAATAAAATAGAAGGGATGATGTAACATTTCATCATTATAGTTAGGGAACTATGAGCCACTTATTTGTAGAGAATGGCGCCCTAATAAAACGTCTTAAGCCCGGTTCCTATATTCAAGAACGACTCGTTTTGGTTACGGATGGTTAAAATGTCTACTTAAATATTCCTCTTAAAAACGGTTTCAAATAACGTACCGTACGATAAATGTATGAAGATAACAATTGGTAAAGTCCCTAACTATTTTTTAAACATCAACCAGCTATTCAAGTTACGAGACGCTTGTAAGGGTAAGCTTACCGATTTTACCAATAACGATTCGTTAAATTTAGGAACCGTTCATTAAAGTGTAGGCCCCTGAATTAAATAAATATATCACATCTTTCCTTTGCCGCGTCTATCAAAGCCATCCAGCCACGCTTATAATCCACCCACACAGATGCACAAATAATCTCACGATACAATACCCTTGGAGGGTGTTTTACGTAACAGATGAAACTAAACATGAATTTGAGTCTGTGTCTAATGTTAGAAGGTGCCTTTGGTGGCTCTGACCCTGCCTTCAGGCTTTCGACTAAGTAATTAATGTTTTAACATTTTCGAGATAATGCCAGCTAAGTTTTATGTGGAGTTTTAGCTTCTTATTTTTTAGCTTTTTAGTTTAAGCTTTTTAACCTTTTAGAAATCTGCTGTTTTCGACGTGATTAAATTTTTTACTTAAACTAGTATTCCAAATTTAAACATAGATCGTGGTTGGAACATAGCTACAGCATGGGAACCAGTGCTTAAGTGCATGAGACCCCCTTGCTAGAAGTGTGACTGTAGATTAATTTTAATTTCAATTACTGATAATCAATATTTTTGAGTTTATATAAAATAATTGTTTTGTGGATTGAATTTTTATTTTAATAACTACTAATAGTTTATATAACTTTAATGTTTTGCCAATTTAAATTTATTTTTTTTTGGCGAGGTTAGTAAACTAACAGTTCAATCCTTTAAAAAGACGCCTGTCACCTCAGTCTCCCGAGACCGAAACCGAAAGTACCGAAACGTCGGAAAATTGTAAAATGGAAAAGTAAACGAGTAAATATCCATTCAAGTGTTCGAAATTATAATTCACGGTCACAGCCACTGAAGTGTTCCCATATTCCAGTGCTCGAAATTATAATTCACGGTAGGCTTGCGTGGTAATTAAATGCATACTTACTTTCTCTCTCTCTCTGAGAGAAGGCCTGTGTTCTGCAGTGGGATATATGTTAACAAAAGTGTCATATTTTATTTTTAGGGTTCCGTAGGTTCTGGAATAAGGTAAAGGAATAAGGAACCCTTATAGGATCACTTTGTTGTCCGTCCATCCGTGTGTCTGTCAAGACCTTTAATCTTGGGAACTCGTAAAGGTATCGACGTATCGAGTTGAAATTAAAACCATATACTCAAGTCTACAGTCGCTTGACGCTGCGAAAAATCAAACTTCTAAGTAAACGTGAGAAAAAGACACGGCCGTTTATGCCGCAAAAAATGTATATTTTTACACTCAAGGGACTCAAAATTTATAAGGTACTTTTCCTTGATCTTGAACGATGAAATTTGGCAATATCTAAGTTTTGAAGTTCAGGACAAGCTCGGAAAAACTGCGAGACTCGATTCCTGAACTATTTATAACGTAACAGTACCTACAAATTTATACGGAACTGTCGGTGGTCGAGTCCGACTCACACTTGTCCAGGTTTTATTTATTTTATAATATACTCATACTAAATTGACCGCGTCACGTTTCAATTTTGCATAAAAATTGAGAATTTTATCTTTTGCTTATAGAAAGTGGTTTAATCATATTATCGATAATGAAGAAACAGCATTTATGTCGTTAAACAGACTGACTACGATGCATACAAATGCGCTTAAAAGGTCCTAGACCACGTAAAACATTTGCAAAGTAAACACAGAATGTGTGAACAAAATTTGAAATGCAAAGCCTTCTTACCGATTCGTCGTCCAACACCTACTTGGTGTTAGTGAATGTGCGTTCGTTTTTAATTTCTACTTAGCTGTAGGTTAATTGCAGGCTTGAATAAGAATGAATTTTATTACAAGATTGTTTCTCAGACACGTGCTACACGACACGACAGCAGACGAAGTGCTAATGATTTTCGTTCTTTTTACATATTATTACATAAATAAGTAGTTTGTTATTACAAGTCGATTAATGCGGGGACGATTAACGGGATTGTTAATTTTATTATTAATTTATTAGATATCTCGTCACCATTGCAGGCACTATGTTATATCTATATAGAGATTGGTCTGACACGTGGCAAAAACGAAGTGAAAAAAATGTAATTATTTTCCATTGCCAGCGCTAGTGTTACTGCATGGGCCCCTTAAAAATCGTCATCATCATCATCAGCCATTTGACGCCTGCTGAAGGACATAGACCTCCCTTAGGGTTTTTCAAGCTTCCCGCTCTTGTGTCGCACGCATCCAGCGCCTCCCTGCCAGCGTAACCAGAACGTCAGACCATGTGATGGGTGCCTGCCCGAGCTGCGTTATCTGGTCCGCGGTCGCCAGGTCAAAACTTTTACGCCCCAACGGTCATGTTCTCCGAGCTAGATAACCTTAAAAATACTACGCAACAAACCAACACCGCGAAATCCTACTTCCTACTTAATATTATAAGTGTGAAAGTTTGTGAAGCTGTTTGGATGTTTTTTACTTACGTACTAATAGCTGAACGGATTTAGATGAAATTCGGTTTAAAGATAGTTTGAGTCCCAGGAAAGGACATGGGATAAATTTTCATCGGGAATTTCATCCCGGAAATTACTCATTCCATGCAGACGAAGTCGCGGGCAAAACCTAGTACACTTATAACCACTCTCTTTTCTCACCTAGACACCTAGCTAATAAATCGTAACGCGTGATTGCGTTCCAATAATATTTTATTCTATTTGCTCTGCATATTGCTTTCTCCTTTTGGGGCGCGTGAAAGTCTCGCAAATCCGATTTATCGGAACGATTTCTATAGAGATTCGGAGGTGGTATTTTGAAGATTCACCACGTTTTTTTCTACAGGGTTTTAAAAGATTGACGTCCGATGAAAGAAAGCCATGATTTTTTTCCTGGGAAAATAATAAACACTGTACAGGTTGACAAGCATTATACGCTTGTTCGAGATCCTGATGTTTTGAATACATTGGGCGTTGTAGTTTTTGTCTGAAAAAATCCTTGAGCAGAAATGTTTGGAATACAAAATTAATACTTCTGAATAAATATATGTAAAAAAGTGGAAATTTGAACCTCAATTCGTAATGATGAAGAGAATGCGTCGCTTTCTCATAGTAGGTCAGTCTAACACCTTGCATACATAGAATTTCTTTACGTGCAACAAAAATTATTATACCTAATTAGAGGCTTTCCCTATTTTAAGAAAAGGGTGGATGGGGCTTTCTCGGGATAAACGGCCGTTTGTTTAACGTAAAACGTCTGTAAGTAAACGTTAATGTTTAGTCCAAACTGCGCAATCGGCAAGGGCGCCATCTAGCGGTACGATTTAAAAGAATCTGAGTAATGGCTGCTTTGCTTTACTCAACGATATATAAATTAATTGCACACAACACGTAGTTACAGAGTTACTGCCCTCGCCGAGGCGTCATGTTTTCGTTGCGTGCGGTTTTAGCAAGGGTCACTGGCCTACGACCAAACTGAAAAACGTTTTACGTTAAAACTTGTATGATTTTCTAAATTTAAATGACGATTGTAGCCGAGTAGACGCGCTTCAGCATCACCGGCCGATTAGGACCGAGTATATCCGATTCATGATTCCGATTCCTCGTGGTTATGAAAACCATGAGGGAGGCCTATGTCCTGCAGTAGGCGTCAAAGGGCTGATGATGATGATGATATCCGATTCAGCGTGACAAACCCGAGCGTGACGATTCAGTTCTGTTCACTGTTCAGAAAGAGTGCGCCTAAAGTCGTTTTTACTTCAAAGTGGTATTTTTCACGATCTTAGTACACTTGGACCGAGTTACCTGTTTTCGCTACTCAGCAGCTACTCGTATGGTATACACCGGCTATCTTAGTACAAAATATGCCTGTTTTAATCAGTACGATTGCCGGTATTCACGATACGAGTAGCATCTTAGTAGCTAAAATAGGTCACACGGTCTGTGTGTACTGAGATCGTGAAAATGCGGCTTTAACCCGGCGAGGATGTGGCGAAAAATTGCACGCCGTTGATTAGGAGGGTCATTATGGCCTTATTTTCCATTTTGAATTTTGTACATATATGTTTGTTGTTTCAGTGTATTTTCATGTTCTAACATTTAAACAATTATTATTTTAAGGTTTAACTTTTAAGAAAAACACATTTTACGGTTCAAATCTTAAAGTTTTATTTATTTTACTGAGTGACTACTAAATAATCAACCTTTGCAGAACTCAACGTTTTAAACTCAAAGAAAAATAACAAAATATAGTTTCCTCTTTCTAGTTAAGATTACATGCTAGTTATAAGCAAGATCAACCGTGGTACAGGAAAGCTACCAGCAGGAACATCCTATTCAGTATCGCTGTCGTGACTCCGCTCACTCACATGATCTTCCATATCTCTCCCGTCGGACATGTCCTCTTCGCTATTGGTTTCCATCATAATCATATGTATACGCTAAGCCTCATGATCTTCTTAGTTTATTTTGATCAATGTCACCTAAAAATACAATAAAAATAACAAAGGAAAATGACACAAAAGTACTCGTACTACGTCGCGTACGATGTAGGGTCATATTTACACTGTTCTGCGTTTGCGCACATGTAGCTCTTTCCTCGGGCACCGGTGGACTGAAGAACGGTGAGCGGCAGGCAGGGGGCCTCATTAGCAACAGCTATTGAGACAACAATTAACATACGACCACGTGACAAAAAAATTAAAACGTTTAAAAATGCGCAGGGTAATATTTACCCTTCTCATCCTCGCCGGGTTAAACGGCGAAACATCTCGGAACATACGCGAAAGTTATTAGGCTCCTGGGGGTTTTCTACCCCTGGCCTTTTGCTTAACCGTACTTGTTGGAACCGTACGTCAAAGTAGCAGGGCAGAGGCCGAGAGAGGGTTTGCTTAATCACCACCCGTGTCCACCGCAGATTGGCCCTTTCAAACGTCGAGGTGCATTAACACCTCAAGACACTCAGGTCTCCTCGAAATGTCACGTTTGTTTTTTTGTTTGTTTAGTATGAATATGTGTATTATGTGTGGCGACGGATTAAGAATTTTCTCCCGTGGATGTCGTAGAAGGCGACTAAGGAAATAAATCTCCAGGAGACGGGCAGCAGCGTCTTCCTGAGATTTCAACCACATACTGCGATCGCCAATCCGCCTGCCAAGCGTGGCGATTATGGCAAAACCCCTCATGGTAATGAAAACCATGAGGGAGGCCTATGTCCTGCAGTGGGCATCAAAGGGCCGATGATGATGATGATGATGATTATGTACTATGTTCTTATTCTTTTATGTGCCGTCTACTATAGAAGGTTGGCAACCAATTCGACTATCTTGCTTTTCGAGGCTGCTAATACAAACAAGCCACTGGTACTCTGATAAAAACACCGTCGTAAGTTGCGTAGCAATGATATCTTAGGTCTAGCAGATCTCCTTCCTCCTGGAATCTTGCCTTATAGGATAAGTTGAAATGCTTTAGCTGCCGCTTCATGATGGTGTTAAGGACCTCTGAAAGCATCTAAGCATCCGGTAGTATACCCACATCTCAAACGCTTCTATATGTTTAGATATATTTTAAGTAAGTGTCCAGGCCTCTGCTCCGTACAGAAGCAAGGGGAAGATGTAATAGCTTGAAACTCTAGCGCGTGTCTCAATATTATATTACATTAATTAAAATGCATCCTACCGCAGTTGGACATGCCTTAGTAGATTTCATTCCATAGGGCTTCAACTCTGCGGGTACAAACGCAAACTCCTTGATGAGTCAATGAATATTCTGTTTAGGATACTGTGGCTCGGGAAATGTACAAATGCGTTTTAGCGACGTGAGATATAGAAAGATAAATAAAGAGAGTGCATGATTGTAACTTGGCGATTTGAAACTATTGAGAAAAGTTGAGATACCCTTACCAACTTTCTGGAAAGATTTACTGATAAAATACCTTCGTTTTTAATGGTTTCCTAATGCGACTATAGTAAAATTATCTATTTATCCTAAAGGTTGAAGAAATGAACCCAACCGTCCTAACCGTGGTATTTTAATTAAATAAGACCTTTCGTTGAACATCAAAGACGCGAAACTGGTTTTCTTGCAATAAAATCGGCCAGTGATTTTTATTGCCACCGTTTCAGAACCCTTCAATTGGAAATTATAATTTTATCTTTCCTTGCATTCTTAATGTAATATTTAGGAATTTTCTGTATCAACATACCTACTAGCACAGTTCAAATTGAGAGCCGTTTGTCACAAAATTGAGTTCAAAACACTAATAATAATAATTCAGTAATACCCCGAAGCACAGCCCGTACTTTCGCGACAGGTGGGAGTGAACGATGACGGCGTAAGTCGAATTCGCATAGGTAAAAAACATAGATACATAGATCTTGTTGGAGTGTGTCGCGTAACTAGTCTGAACATTTATACGAGTACATTAGCTGAACAGTAGCGTGGAGCCGTAAGTCTATAATAATCGATAATTGAAAGTTGTGTGACACTCAAACAACCTATGTCTACCCCGAAGGTCAATTCTAAATACTGGTTAAAGAACTTTTAAAATCGGATAAATAGTTTCGGAGTTTACCCCCCTACATACAAACTGACAAACATATAAACTTACCTACAATTTTAAAAACCTATTACCCACAATTTTTTTCTTTATAATAATTATAGTAAAATATAAATAATTAATGTTATAAGTAATATCAGTATAAATATAGATAAACAGCAAAAAAAAAACGAACCAAATACGAGCCGAACGAGCGCATTGAGTGTTTCGTACACCGCTATGTACACTCGAAAACAAGCAATTACTGGTGGGCTATGAAATCAGGGAGAAAAGAAATGAAACTGTGCTTTAATAATAAAACGTGAGCTGATTAAAGGAGTCGTAACCTAAATAACTTTATATTCACCATGATAAATTGCGTCATATCATGTTTTAAAAACCTATTTAGAGGCTAAAAATTCCACCCATGCCGGGAGGTGAACCCGCGACCTCTGGCTAACCGTGCCAGCTAATTGTCCTCAGCACGGGTTAGTGCAACAAAAAGAATATAGTCATATCATGTGTTGAGAAAACGCAAGGATAATACGTACTAATAAAGCCCCTCTTTGCCCAAAAAATGTCCACCTAAGTACGTCTGAGAAACAGGCAGAGTATAGGTCCATTTGGTACCTTTCGAGTACGGAACTCTAAAAGATAGACATAAGATAGATAGTTTGAAAAGGTAACTAATTTCAAAGCTAATTGCTGTACTAACTCAATAGTGCTAATAAACGTCCTTCACAACAAAGGGCTACGTCATTTCATAAATAACCGGCCATTGTTTAACTATTAATTTAGTCTGAGCTACGCTCCTATCTAGATTAAACTACTATCAGAGGACTATCCTCATAAGGTATTTTCAGGTAAGCGTAGTTTGGAATTTTCGACACATTTGATTATTTAGCCAACTTATAAGAAAAGAAAACGTTTTTTTGATAAAACTCATTTAGGTATATTCTTTTTGTTGCACTAACCCGTGCTGAGGACAATTGTAAAAACCTATATAGGCTAAAAAGTCATTTGTTTTTTTAGGATTCAAGTAGTATCTCTAAGATATATTTATTATGAATGACAACATGATCTGGCCTATTTCGGGTATTTTTAGGGTTCCGTATCCGAAGGGTGCCAAACGCCTTCTCGGTACAGGCCTTCTCTCAGAGAGAGATGCTGTTGCCTATAACACTATAACAACAAATACTAAAAACAGAAAAAAAAATTATTAAAGGAGCCCCCCTTTAACAAATATACAACAAACATTGTATAAAGACAGCGCTCGCCATCTAGCGGCCATCTATGTAACCTTCACAGTGCCGATGTCATGTCTTTAAATGTCAATGTTTAACGCTTCTTTTTGGTTTCTATAGATGGCGCTGTTCTTAAATTAGATCTATGTCTAATGTTGATTAGATAATGGTACGGAACCCTTCGTGCGCCAGTCCGACTCACGCTTGGCCATTTTTTTCTCTTTCCTCCACACTGTTAGCACTATTAGCGTAAAGACATACCGAGCTGACTGATGCCATATATACAAAAATAAATTCATACAGTCTCATTTTCGAAAATAATTTATTTCGAGGATGAAGGAAGAAGGATTTTCGAAAGAAATATATCAAGCGAATGTAGTTGGAAGAACCAGTAAAGGACGTCCGAGGCGTGAGTTTATGTTTTGTTATTTATAAAAAGTAAATTCCACTAAAACACTCTTAGACGGAGTCAAAGTCGGTTTATAACAGGACTTGATCAAATCATGATTTATAAAGTGAAATCTCCGTATTATAAGAATAATACCGAGATTTCACCTCTATTATCTGTCCGTAAAACCTCTACCTAGCTCTATATATCTCCATAAAACTATTTTTAACTGTCCGATAAGTTTATTACAGCATAGATTACACTATCAGACAAAAACTTTGTTGTTTTTGTTTACATCATGTCAAAGGAACTTCTCGGTGATCGTTTATTTTTCGAATTTTGTTTCCTGCAATCAAGAATATATATCCGTCCACAAATAATGAATTAGTCTTTGTAATGTTAAACCATTTTATCAGCGTTTTATATTATATTATTATATACGTGGAATAAAAAAATAAGACGAGAAATTTTATTTTGAGTTGAGAAAACTTGTTCCAAAAAATTCACGATGAGGGCTTTTCAATGACAGCTGCCAGTTGAGTTTCATTAACAAAAACTAGATGCAAGGAGAACAAATGTCATCATACGTTTTAAATGTTGCACATCGTCATTAATCTGTGATAATCTAATCATCTCTCCTCTTGTATCCAATAGCCAATAAACGTTTTTAAAAAAAAACATCTCTCCTCTCGTCAACGAAACAAGCGAGCAACGTGACAGAAACCACAGAGAAGGTACAGTGATATCATGTAAATTTTGACATATTATGTGACGTCAGCACCATCTATCGGTAACTTGCGGTACTGTATTTTTTTTTTATGACGATTTGAAAAGCCCTCATTAGTACCGCCTCTCCGTCTATCAGACTGGCTACTAATGGTTCTTATTGATGTGTGTCGAGATATTATTGGCAAGTGCCTTTTTTAAAAACAAATTATCGTATTTGAGAGCTATTAATGCACCTGCATTTTGCTATGGCTTTCAAACCACCCAAAATTCATGGTGTACAAGTAAATTCATAGATTGCTAAATCATAGCCCTTCCTTTTAACTCTGCCAAAGTTAAAAGGGAGTTACCAGTGGGAACTTTTTCTTTTAACACCAGCACGAACTTGGTAAAGAGCAATCTTCACTTATTTCCGCCTTCCAGATTCCTCTTTGAGACCATTTGGATAAGTTTACCGTGATTGCACTTTTTATATCTTGAGATATTTACACGGACACCATCCTCTGTGTCTGTTCCGGATGAAAAGGAGCTATAAACAGAAATAGTTTATTTACTTAAAATATTGAATAGGGCGATACCACTGAAACATGCCGGTTATTCTTAGATGATATTAGATAAAAATGTATCTCACTAAAATATAATTATTCTCATGAACATTACACTTTGATAATACACATTTTGCAGAAAGATATGCACATTATGTGTTTAAGTCAATGATGATTAGAAACTTATAAAGAGATAGGTTCTCTGTATCTCTGTACCTATAATTTATTTCTGTACCTGTAAAATAGAACTGCTGCTAATAAAGTATTCAAAGACCAGCATCCTCAATAAAAATAATATTTATATACTTCGGTCGTTATTCTTCTGTCGATGTTAATACTATTGTTGTCTTTTACGTTAAGGCGCAGTGTGTTTCGGCTTAACACGCTTTATCAATTTCCCCCACCCGTTAAAATATTCACGAGTGGCGTGAAAACATTGTTTTCTTTTTAACATTGGAAGGTTGAATCCAGTAAATTAGCTTTTTTGTAGATAATGAAATCCGACGCGCAATGTATTGACATAAACAACAATATAATCATGTGATTGCAGGAAAACTGGAGAGTCTTGAAAAGCTTACTTTTGTTGCAGGTATCTGAAAATAAGTACATATGACAGTAGATCTAAGTTTACATCTGTAGTGCTGTGCTGAGTACATGTGAACTCTGACATTTCTGACTATCGCGTGAAATTAGTTTCACGTAACATACCATAAATATAACGTTTGAAGAAACACAGTCGGACCGGCCGGCCGTCCCCAGGCATTCGATCTGCCTGGCGGGAAATTTCCCTTTATAATGGAAGAGCGCAATCACTCACTCTTCTCTATGATGCAAAGTCTCCCGTAATGTAACTAGGTAGAGTGCCACGTGTTACGGTTTACGTGCTATCAACTGAATTAATTTAAACATGGAGGATAAAAATAAATCCATGGATATTATGAATAAGATTTCCTAACCTAGGCGCACAGATTATGCTGGTACTATTCATGTTCCAATTTTGTACCCTTTTTATTTAAATCAGACCGATTATCAGATTTGGTGACATCGATTTTTTCATATTTGTCATACATTATTTACCATGAACACGATGGTGCGTTATCAATGTTTTGGTGGATCCCTTTTAGTTGTATTGCTAAAATATTTTTACGGACATTTTTGTTTCTCATTAGTAGTGTGTACCTACTCGGTTCTAAGAAAACATAATAATATGTTATCGTTCTGACCAAGAATAATGAAAATATTCTAAAAATAAGTAATTCATGCAAAATCTCTGTACCCAGCGCATAGTCGCGCATAGACCTGCCAGGCTAAGAAAACGTTATTTTAATGACCATGTCCAAGTACCAATTATCTTTTATATGTTGACAATTAAGAGGAAACCTGACTGTCTCAGGTATTTAGGTAGCACTTGGAATCGATCGTCCGCGGTGGGTACGCATGTTGATTAAGCCCATTCTCGTAAGACGTATATAGAGGTCGGCAAGTTGACATTTTCGATGAGAATGATGGTAGCGCTTCTGTAGAACCAGTGTTGACATCGTGGGTTAGAATCCTGGCATGTACCCTTAACTTCTATGCTAAGCAGGTACGTTTTCTTAATTTGAAGCAATATTACCTCGACTCTAGACGACCGAGTGTCTGAGGTATCCACATACCTCAAGTCATGTTACGTATAATTCGCCCAACTATGTGGCTAAGTGTAAAAATCCCTGATCTATAACATGGCAATTGTGAAATTATTACCGCACATCATCATCATCAGCCATTTAACGCCCAGTGCAGGACATAGGCTTAGTGGTTTTTATAACCATGAGGGGTTTTGCCATAATCGCCACGTTTGGCAGGCGTCGATCGCAGTATGCGGTTGGAATCTCAGGAAGACGCTGCTGCACATGACAGATGCAAAATTGTCACTAATGTTAGTAAGGAAAAGCCAAGGAAAAGCGGAACATAATAATAAAATCATCTATAAAACTATAAAAAAGTAGGACAGAATCCCAAGCAAGCGTTGGAAAGTTAGTAAAAAATAGAATATTTTCAATTTGCCGCGCAATAAAGTTATGAGCTTTACGCTTATTAATTTATGAAATATTTACCTAGCTAAAGCGAGTTCTCAATTTCACCTCGATTTAGTTTTACGTAGCACTTCTGGTTCAAGCTGAGTGGATTGAGTTCGTTTCAAGTGGTGCTGATATTTTTTTTATTACTTACTTACTTTCCTCTTACCTTTGAATTTGTTGTATACCACTCGCTAACTGCAAAGGAAAACCTCGTGAGGAAACCTGAGAGCCAGAGGTGTTGACACACTTTAGCTTCTTTAATTAAGCCCGTACTCTCTCTCTCTAAGAGAAGGCCTGTGCCTTGCAGTGAGACGTATATAGGCTACATGAAAAAATCCTTGCGGTGAGACTAACAATATAATGGAAAACTTGCATTATAATGTTTCAATAGAATAGGAGGGGACACGTTAAAAGATATACAAACGTGGTATTTTTTTTCTCTGCGACTAATACTTTTTTAACATAACCAGTCGAAAAGTAAACATAGTCAAGTGGTACTAAAACGCGCCATACGAATCGACCTTAGACTATGACGTCCTCGTAATAAGTTTTATGTTATTAGAGTAACTTTATTTTTCGCATATTTGGTGACCCTTGAAAACACCGCAAAAAATATTTTTATTTCTTTCCTAGGTTTTTATATGATTTATATGGTGGAAAATCAATGTCATTCCAATCTAAGTCAGACGAAAGTTCCCCATTATATGCAAATCAGAAAATAAACTGTATCACCATGAATTTTGGGTGGCTTAAAAGCCATGGTTATCAAATAAGCTATTAATATTGTTTTTTCGTTTTAAAAAAGGCGCTTTCCAAAAATATCTCGACACAAACTCGAATCTATGAGAAGCATTAGTAGATTGCCAGAGCGGTGCGTGTTTGCCGCGGGTCCACCGGTCATTGATCTGATAGACGGAGAGGCGGTACTATTCTTTCGTGGATTTTTTTGAACAAGATTTCTCAACTTAAACTAATTTAACTTAACTTAATTTTTTTTTTTACTAACACAATACGGATGCCATATTAAATCTGAAATAAAAACTAATAATAAAACAATATTTCAACATTTTTTTACGAGTATTTTACGTTAAACCTCCTCAGTCCTGACCTTGAAAATAAGAAAGGTTTTCAATTGACGAGGCTATACGAGTACATACAATTAATGGTCTAAATAGATGATATTTTTCATTACTAATTTCGTAACCGCGGCTATCGAACCACCCAGAATTCAGCGCGTATTAGGTACTCGACGCACAACGCGTGTTTTTCAGTTGTTCCTGATCCTGACCGCACCTTCTCCGGTTTTCGCGTCCGTTTTGGTATAACCCAGGGACTTGAACTGCGAGACACCATAACCTCCTCAGTCCTGACCTTGAAAATACCAATTGAAAATCTTTGTTATTTTCAAGGTGAGGACTGAGGAGATTAAATTCGGATGCAAAGCTGATACCGACAGAGGAGAATAAACTTTTGAATAAGATGAAAAATATATCCTAGTTTCTTACTCAGGTCGTGGCCAGAGGACGGCTGCCTGTTTTCCCCACGACAGAAAAATTGATAAGTACTATGATTACTGTGAATACCGTGTGGCGCCGGATTAAGAATAGCGTCACTCCATTTCCTTCCGTGGATGTTGTAAAAGGCGACTAAGGAAATCAATTCCCGAGTGACGGGCAGCAGCGTCTTTCTGAGATTCCAACCGCATACTGCGATCGCCAACCCGCCTGCCAAGCGTGGCGATTATGGCAAAACCCCTCATGGTTATGAAATCCACGAAGGAGGCCTGTGTCCTGCAGTGGGCGTCGAATGGCTGATGATGATGATTACTGAAAAAAAATTACGCAAGCAATTTTGGGGCTGAGATATATACCTAGTACCTATGAAGCTGATTTGTAAACAAAAATATTGCTTGGCTGTGATGATTTCGTACGGGGATCTCGGTCGCTTCTAAAACTGGGACGCGGGTGACTTTTCACTTTTCAAAATTGTTATTGATCATCTCGTCCCTTATCAGTTTTGCATAATGGATGAGTTTCCACATTCGAAATTTGCTAATGGTCAACTGGGCCCAATAGAGTAATCTGTTGGTATTGAAAATTCATAGAGAAAATTTTAATATACCTCTAATAACATACAGGGTTACCTCATGGTTACCTCTGAAATGCGCAATTCCTGAAATAATAAAAAAACTCAAAAAACAACAACAACAATTGTTTTTTGAGTTTTTTTGTCAGGACGATGTTTTTGGAAATATCAGATTTTACGCAATTTTAATTTTGTATTTACAATGCATTGACAGAATCTAGGCTTTTGCCTAGTTATCAGTACCTAATATAAGTTGCCTGTTTCTACTCCTTTGCCTTTGCTACCATAGGCCTCATATTAATTAATCTACCGCTAGAGGCGTTATCCCCGTCGAATCATGCAAATGGAACAATACCACAAAGTAGAATAACACAGATAGCCCTTCTATTAGCGTGTGCGCTCAGTTCTTTGGAGGCAGATCCAACAGTTCTGATTCGAAACGTAACCTGTAAAATCCATCTAGTGCGACTACCACAAATGTACTCTGGGTACCTGGTTACCATAGAACAGGGTATCCTAGTTTGGGACCAGGTCAAGTGATTGTATTGCCTGGAAATTATTATGATTCTTATTATTATTATAGATTCGGTGACTACGCATGGTTGAATTAGACAAAGGTTTAGTTTACGCCGCCGGCAAGTCAAGCATTATTATTATTATTATTAATAGTATTTATTATTTTTTTATTTGATTTTTTTATTGATTAGTTCGTGCAGTTCTAAACAAATCTCAATCTTCTAATACAATTTTTAGAAATGATAAGATATTTGTCAATATTCATAATATGTGATTGTACCACTTGCTTTAATGTACTGTTGCCCTGAAATTTTTCTCGTTTCTACAATCAACCGTTTAGCCGGGAGAGGGCGGAGGGGGGGGCTAGGTGGGGGTTTTTGTTACTTGGGCAGTTTGTCAAGTGGACCTTAGCGTTAACTATCCAATAAGCTAGCTTTGCCTACTGGCTGGCTTACCTACTTAACGTAGCTGAATGAGGATGGCCGATGACAGAAGGAAATGGCTTGCGAGAACGGGCTGATTGATTGATTGATTGAAGCTAGCTTTAATACATACCCATAAGCCCACTTTGAAATAAGTTGACCACTTTCGGGCACAGACTCTCTCTCAAGGAGAGACAATGAGTTTAAACACTACGTGTGTCCACCATTGAATGACGATTTTAAGCTCTTACAAGAATAACTCATATACTATTGCTACTACAAATTCATGAAGAAAAAAGAGTGTTTGTAATACATATATACTTAACTTATTTAATTCGCCATCAACATGAAACATTGGACGAGACTGGCAGGGGACCGGATGGGTTCGTGTGAAAGAGAAGAGGCCTATGCCTAACAGTAGGTTCTGTTTATGGGCTGATTAAATAGATAGACAGATATTTCTGACAAATAATTGTTTACAACAATGCCAAATAATTAAGTCAAAAAAACTGCCGATAAACTCCTGCGCTGTTTGGCAAATTTTGTCAACCTGTTTGTTATTTTCTTTTAATAAAACCTTTAAATACAATACAATACAAACGCAAGTTAAAAACAAAGTCATTGGGTACATGCCGGGATTCGAACCCAATACCAAACTCATGTGGACCTATTGGTTTTATTTACTGCGCGATACTCGTACTCGCTAAAGAGTAATACGATATAAATATTACAACTAGGTATGCTGTTGACACTGTGCATTTCACATTATTTCTACTTACTGATCTGCCGCGGAATCATAGCAAAACCAGCCTCTGAGGCAATAACTATTGGTTTCGTCTTTCTTTGTCAAATGTTTATATCCGAGTGAAAAGACCCTCTGCCCCTCTGTTCATTTGGAAACAATACCAAAATACGGACTGTGTTTATTTTCATTGGAAACGAGACCATCGCTAAAAGCTTTTTGGCCTTCGCTTCTACCTGTGAGCAATCTGGTACTGGTAACTATTGTATACTAGCTGTTGCCCGCGACTTCGTTCGCGTGGTAATTTTGATGTGTATTTTTCAAATAAATAGCATAAATAGATAAAAAATAAATAAATAAATAAAACATAGCCTATGTGCTAATCCAGACTATAATCTGTCTCTGTGCAAAATTTCATCCGGATCCGTTCAGCCGTTTTTGCGTGAAAGAGTAACAAAAATGTATCCATATATACAAACTTTTGAGTTTATAATATTAGTAAGGATTTTGCACAGTTTTGAGTAGGCTCTGTTAATCTGTAGAATTCTAAAGGACCTAATCGGGGCATCATAACAGTGGTTTTTAATTATTCCTTTTAAGGTCATAATCCAACAGGTTAAATGAAATCAATTAGTTGATTGCGGAACAAACATCGTAGAAAGCCAACTTAAAAAAGTTTAATAGAAATGTATGCGGGGTCCGCTTAAACATACATACATAAATAAAGTCACGCCTGTATCTCAGAGGCGTAGGCAGTGAGGCCTGTTTCATACAACTACATAGCTGATCAACTTGTACAGTGCATGGCAAAAAATCTGAAACTTGACAATTAAAGTTCAGTTTTGTACAAACAACACTTTAAGCAATTTAAAACATTTGCGCCTCTAGTAAAATACCAATGTAGCAATCTTCGGTAAATCATTGTGCTTAAATATGTCCATTATATTAAAAACGAATGGTTTTAAGCACGAAAACCGTAAAATCACGTAAAATAAAACAATAAACAATTCCACCCATGCCGGGATCTGAACCCGCGACCTCTGGCGTACCTGCCAGCGCTCTCCCAACTGGTCGCGAGTTCTGGTCCCGGCATGGTTGGAATTTTTATCCTCTAAATAGGTTTTAAAAATTGTCCTCAGCACGGGTTAGGGTAACCAAGAGAATTTAATCCTAAGATACATCTTACCCTAGTTTAGGAGTCAGGAAGCGATATACCATTATATATTGAAACTTACACTATATGTATTGTCAAATAAATTACTTACTTACTAAAAACGATATACTCACTGAACTGTTTGGCACCGGATTAAGAATAGCGTCACTCCATTTCCTTCCGTGGATGTCGTAGAAGGCGACTAAGGAAATCAAATACCAGGAGACGGGCAGCAGCGTCTTCCTGAGAATCCAACCGCATACTGCGATCGCCAACCCGCCTGCCAAGCGTGGCGATTATGGCAAAACCCGTCATGGTTATAAAAACCAAGAAGGAGGCCTATGTCCTGCAGTGCCCGTTAAATGGCTGATGATGATGATGATGATGAACTGTTTCAGGAAGTATTTATTACAGAGGTAAACTTGGCACATATAGTCAATTCCACGGGCTATTCTAAGTGGATGCGGTACACTATGAGCCATGTTGCATCTCTGTCTATGTCCGGGAAAACGGACATCGAATTGGTGTATAAGCACAGGAAAAAGCACTTAAGCCATTAAATATGGACAGGACCGGCCGCCTGCCGTCAGTTAATATCTAGAGGCTGTGGGCAAACATTTATGGGCAGACCGGACAGAGTCTTCGTAGCAAGCTACCCCCGGTTTCTCGTATACGAATACAGGGTGACTTTGAATTCGTTCACCTTATTTTGAGGGAATGTTCTTTTCATTGTGTAAAACAGTATTATTAATGATTATATTCTTTTTGTTCCACTAATCCGTGCTGAGCACAAAGTTTGTAAAGAGGTTCGAAATTTTGCCGACATCTGCACTTGCCCATTAGCTCGGTTGGAAGAGCGCTGGCACAGTTGGCCAGAGGTCACGAGTTCAAGTCCCGGCATGGATGAAATTTTTAGCCTCTAAATAGGTTTTTAGTATTACTAGCGATTTATCAGTAATGGTATAACATGTTTGTAAATATTCATGGTAGGAAGTACCATAACGCTATTTTTTTTCTAATAATATTAAATGCTTAAGAGCCTGACGTCCGATATGAGTAAACAATAAACAATAAAAAACATTGAGTTGGCCGGCGCCGCCCATACAACGCACAAAACACAGTTTTTTTGGATTTTTTTTTTACTTTTCGCCCTGATATTGTTCGTTTACGCTTAAGTGAAGCAATTTTGGGTAACTGAATATGTTTCTAAATCATTTTTGGAATGTTTCCTTAAAATACGGTGAACGAATTCAAGTATTGAAAACCCTATAGGTCAAATTAAAACTCTTTATTGCATTCACCAGAAAAAAAATACTTTACATGCATTAATAATCTGTTAATCCACTGTTAACAGCTGTTAGGCGGGAGATTATGTATGTAAACGTGAAGTAAAATACTAAAGTCACGGGAAACAACTCTTGCAGCACAAAACTTTTGGAATGAGACTCTAGTTAATTGCAAAGAGTAGAAGCAGAAGTCGCTTAGCAAACAATACCGCTCAACAATAGAGCTCGCAGCGTACGATCCGCGTTTTGGACACTCAGTAGCAAAATGGATTAATCTGACGAGGAAACACTACTGCTGGCTTTGATACTTCGAAGACGTGGGAAACAAAAGCAGGTACAAGTCAACGACGAATCTTGGCGGATTCATTATCAAGTACTACTATGTATTCCGTATAACGGGACGATTTTGAATTTTAGTTTACATAAATTTGTATCCATTGTACCAACGACGATTGAACATGTATCTTTGATATGTCTTAAATGGGGCGGGCCGGTCGCGATTGTTGAACGCGATTGTACAGAATGACATCTAGTGTGGTAATTGCGGCGACATCGCCGTGCAATCACTGCTCAATCGCGGCGAGCTCGCTGCACAATCGCATCGCTTTCAAATCCCTTGCAAATCTCTAGTGTGATAGGGTTGCCACAGGTATTGGATATAAAGCCGAAAGCTCGTGCCAAAGTACGGAACAAAAAAATGAAGCTCTCGCTATTTACTTTATTGGATTGCCATTTTCAATGTTTGCTTTCGTTTTTGGCGTTCTAAAAGATTGCCTAGTGTCAATATTGAACCTAAAAAACAGGATTAAGATTAAATACTTGTCCACTTATTAGACTTTTTACATAACTATAAAGATATTGTTACTATGATCATGGTTTAAATTAATTCTATATAAAATTATCCCGATTGCCTATGTATAACCACTTTCAATAGCTTATAAGTACTTACTTTTGATATTTTTGAGACACTTTTCTAATGCAATTTGTCCCAAAGCCAAATACTTGTTGACTCAGTGAAAGTTTTCAGGGGTATACTTACTTAGTTAAGTTCCCCGAGTGGAGTTATTGAGTTATTCTTGCTACTTGACTGTTTATTCTTCGCAAATTCAAAGCAAACAACTCAGCGAAACTTCTTGGCGCTCAATCAAAGTCTTAACAAAGTAACGATTTACAAAATATCGTTGACGTTCATGCATACAATTAAAACGAGTGAAGTAATGAACATGTCTTCAAATAGTAGGTAGCGTCGTTATTATGAGTTTATTGCCACTCGCCTCAGAGAGATTATCCGGCCCATAAATAAAGTTCAGGCCCTAGAATCTAATGCACACATAGTTTTCCAATAGAATGATAAAAGCACGACAATAGCTGTTAGTTGCCGCTATTTGGTAGACTACAAAGCAATAGCAGTACAATGTCGTTCTAATGGTAACACAAGCAGCCTATATACGTCCCACTGTAGGGCACAGGCCTTCTCTCAGGGAAAGAGTATGGGCTTAATCACCACGCGTGCCCACCGCGGATTGGCGATTTCAACCGCTGAGGTATGTGAATAGCTCAGACACTCAGGTTTCCTTACGATGTTTTCCTTCACCGTTAGCGAGTGGTATTGCTACTATAACTACACGAATGTACATAACTTAGAAAACCAAGTCATAGGTACATGCCCGCACCGGGAATCGAACCTGGGTCTCCCACTTCCGTTCTAATGGTAAAACACATGCAAATTAAATAGGCCTCTCTCGCGAGGAAGATCGAATCGCGCGAGGCGCCCCGTGAAGTTGCACGGGTTATACCATTGTTTTGCGATTGGTAACTAGACTAACAGTAGTATCAATAAAACAACCATTGCAGTATTAATATTACTCTATTGAACAACTTTGAAATTTGGAATTTTGGTGAGTCCACCTCCAGGAAATTCGCTGCCCAAGTAAATGTGCCCGGACATGAATAACAAAAGTGCGCTGTTGCTATTTTTTGAACAATATACGGGAGGGCGTCCGCTCAGTTTCCGCGGCGGGCGCCTTCGTTGGTGATACATTCATTCCCGGCCAAATTTATTGTTTATTTTACTTTATCGGTGTGTAAAACAGGTCACAAGCAATCAATAACATACAACAGGCTTTACAGGGTAGATCTGTAATGTCACCCAATGCCCGGGCTTGAATAGCGTTGGGAATATTCCAGGGTGTATCAATACTCATGTCACCTTTTTACGCGAGCGCGTAATGTAAATTTTAATATTATTATTTTTTTATTGCAGATCCATGACATCCACATTGTGTTAGTACTTACATAGTAAAGACAATACACGATACAATACAATACACGAAAAATTGTTGCCGTACGAAACCTTTTTTTTGTGTCCACATAGAGGCGCACTGAAAAAAAAATTACAACATAATCTGTTTTCTCTGCGCAAAAAACAACGTTGCTAGGAGAAGCAAAATATAAACAATGTATTGCGCGTTGAAAACGGCTCTTTTCGGGTAAAGTTCCGTAAAAAATACAAGCAGAACTGCATGTTGTCCAGTCGTTTTTTATACATATGCGTTTGTAGCAACGCGACGTTAGTGTGGTTAATAGTAAGTAGATTGTTAACCGAGGGCTGAAAGGCACCCATTCCTGACGAGATGTTTTGGCGCTCGAACGAAGTGAGAGCGCCAATAGTTCGAGGCAGAAATGGGTGCTATCACCCGAGTAAAACACTCTATTTTTCATTACGAATACGAGGAAAGTAAACACAAGCCAGTTAAAATCAAACTCAATTTCGAATATCACAAACACAGTCTAATGGAACTTCCATAGAACAAATTGCACTTTTTTATTTAAGGTTTCCCGCCAGTTTACTTTTTTAATACCAACGCACACCCTGCACGGCTAGCACAAGTCGACGCGTGAGCTGACTCACCGAGAGATAAACTATCCGCCCCTTTTAAACGACTGCTCAAAAATTTTATTTTTTAATTAGTGTTTAAAAAATTAAATAATATAAATTAATTATTAATGTTAATCACTAAAAGATAAAAACAAGTTTAAAATATAAAACTTAAGGAAATCACGCCGAAACAGATGGATGGTCTAGCTCGCGGCGAGATAGCTCGCGCGCCAACTTGTGCTAGCCGTACATCACAATTCGCAAGATGGCGCGCGACCGCGAAAGACGGCCATTTTGAATTTGCGTATTTGGTGGTTTTATCTGTGTCTTAAATATATTTTTTTTAATACTTTCTGCTTTAGAGCAGGCATGTACCACTTTCAGCACGGTGCCTGGATGACAAATGACCCCCTTTCAGAGTATGAGTAATGAAAAATATTTTTGTAGGTATAACCTCCTTGCAAAAAAATACAGACATTTTGGTACGGGAATGACTTCATTTGTGGCCTAGAGTTTAGTTCATGAGAGCCACTCGTTAGCGGACTGAAAACTGAATGTGTGAGTTATTTAAACTCATTGAAATCGCCAATCTGCTGTGGGCACGCGGTCACAGCTGAGAGAAGCTCTATGGCGTGGGCCAACACACGTAGTATGTGGGAGGAGGACGGAGGCGGAAACGCGGCGTCTTTTCAATTCGCTTTTGTTACCCAAATGCGATGGTGCCCAAAAAGAGGTTAATGTGTTTGGCTCATACGTATTGGCGTCAATGAGTTCGATTCTATTTTCCCTCATTACTCCTTCGCCAGTTGATGAAGCGAAACCAGTAAAAAACCAGACAAGTGCGAGTCAGACTTGCCCACGAAGGGTTCCGTACCATTATATACAACATGAGACACAAAGATCGAGAATCAAGGTTTGTTGTATAGAAGTCCCCCTTGAATATTAATTTTATTTTAATTTAATTATTTACATTTGAAGCTAATATAGAACTTAATATTTTGTGAATATTTAAAGCGTATACCTGTTACCGTTATTAATATCGAGCACAAAACTGCAAAAATATCACGTTTGCTGTGTGGGAGCCCCCTTAAATGTGTATTTTATTCTATTTTTTAGTATTTTTTGTTATAGCGGCAATAGAAATACATCATCTGAGAAAATTTCAAGTGTCTAACTATCACGATTCATGAGATACAGCCTGGTGACAGACAGACAGACAGACAGACTGACAGACAGACAGACGGACAGTGAAGTCTTAGTAATAGAGTCCCGTTTGGTACCCTTCGGGTACGGAACCCTAAAAAATCACAGAAATGACCAAAATTAAAAATAATCAAGTAGGCATGCGGGGGCCATCAACATTGTGAGTTTTTATTTCGGTCTTTTTACAGAATGTACTGAGTCGATGGAGCACATAGCCTATACAGATAAGGCGAGAACGCGAACTCTGTAAACGTGTCGCATCTTCGCCCCAACCTCGCCCCGCGTCTCATACGCGTGGCCCGTGACTCTTTGACCTGCAATGGGATATGTACGTAGGCTGCTTTTACTCTGCGGTGACATAGTTTACTTTTTAGGGTGGCGTACCCAAAAGGTAAAAGCGTACCCTATTACTAAGACTCCGCTGTCCTACCGTCCGTCCATCCGTTCGTCTGTCACCAGGCTGTATCTCATGAATCGTGATAGTTAGACACTTGAAATTTTCTCAGATGATGTATTTCTATTGCCGCTATAACAACAAATACGAAAAATTTAATAAAATAAACATTTAAGGGGAGCTCCCACCCGTGTTTGCTGTCAAACGTGATATTTTTGCCGTTTTGTGCTCGTTAATAACGGCACCTCTTTATTAATAAAAATAGTTACATACACAAACAGTTTACTGTGGTCGCCACGCTAGTTCTAACCTGTGTTGTGTATATGTTGACATAAAGAATGGCGCATGTTTATGAAACATAATACGCAAAAATTGAAAGAACTTGTTTAGAACTTAAGAATGTACCTAGGTACAGGTAATAACCTAAATAGGTATGTAGTTAAATAATAGAAACAGTTCTATAAATTAAACAGGAGATTAGATATTTCTATTAACAGTAATGCGTCCTAACTGAGAGTCGTAAGTTTATGTTTAACTTAAACATAGATGGTTAATTAAACAGGTATTAAATTAGATTCCACGATAAAATAAGTTTTCAGCTAAGAGAGAAAAGTACGAGTTGCTCATAATTTTAGCTCTACCATTAATGAACAAGACAGACGCTGAAATTAGATGTCTAGCTTAAAGAACATGAAAGTAAAAACTATGCTAACAATAACTTTTAGGTAACATCAGTCTTTTCCTTAAATTATTTTCTCCTAGACTATGACAAGAGAGTTTACAGTCCTATCCATAAAGACGCTTGAAACATTAAAATATTGTATAGATAATGGTACGGAACCCTTCGTGCGTGAGCCCGACTCGCACTTGGCCGATTTTTTTATGTAGGCTATGTATGTACATCTCACTGGGCACAAGCCTTCTTTCAGAGAGACAATATGGGCCTAATTATCACGCGTGCCCACTGCTGATTGGCAATTTCAAGCGCTGGGGTACGTGAACACCTCAGAAACTCAGGTTTCCTTACGATGTTTTCCTTCATAGTTATTGTATTAGTAGTGATATTCTACTACACTTTCACAAATGTACCTTACAAATGAAAGTCCTTGGTACATGCCGGGATTTGAACCACGGCACGAGTCCCGAACTTATTACTAACAAACAAGAAATAAATGTTTTTCACTTTCACTAGCTGAAAGTATTTACCTGCACTGAGCTTATTGGCATTGAATGACAGCTGTGACTTTGCTTGAGAGGCGTTTCGTGTTTTCGTGAAAATACATACCTGTAACAAACAAACATAAGCAATTTAATGTCGGAGTATTGCCCAGTTCCTATATACAAGAACGACTCGTTTTGCCTACGGATGGTTAAAATGTCTACTCAAATATTCCTCTTAAAAACGGTTTTGAATAACGAACCGTACGATAAATATATGGAGATAACAATTTGTAAAGTTCCTAACAATTTTTTAAGCATGAACCAGCTATTCAAGTTACGGGACGCTTGTTAAGGATAAAGTTACCGACTACCAATAACGATTCGTTAAATACAGGAACCGGGCATTAGTAAATAGCGATCGATCTACTCGCGTGATAATAGCTGCAAACTATAACGCCGGCCATCCGTTGTATTTCATGAAGTTTGAATGATTTCGCAAAAGGGACCTTTAATTTTACCGGGAGAGAACTATCTTTCTCCCTTCATGCTCCATTACCAAAACTGAAGGGCAACTAAAATTGGTTTGATCCTTACTAATATTATACACGCGAAAGTTTGTATGTATGGATGGATGTTTGTTACTCCTTCACGCAAAAACGGCTGAACGGATCTGGATGAAATTTTGTACAGACATAGATTATAGTCTGGAATAGTACATAGGCTATTTTTTATCCCGGAAAAATACACATCAAAATTATCACGTGAACGAAGTCGCGAGCAACAGCTAATACAGAATAATGTAGTCCCTGCTTTGAAACACAAAGTAATACCCCACATAAATGTGGTGTGCCCAAAGCATTTGTTTATGGCAACACAAGTATTTTGTCATGTTTCCTGTTTCAGCACTTTAAGTTGGTAAGACTGAAGTCGGGCTCTCTCTGTGTGACCGAATCCGTGGCGCGTGTGTTGTGTTAAATTATAATAAACTCTCTGGTTCCTAGTGCCGTGTTTTAGGTATATCTACAGTCCACTGACTTCACCCTGAGCCAGCTTCTAACAGCATTGAATTGTAGTGGTCGAGTATTATCGTGTACCTCATTCCGTTGATGGATAATAATAATAACTTCTACACAACACAATCACTTGTACCGGTCCCAAACTAGGATACCTTCTGCTGTGGCAACCAGGCAAGGGCATCAGAAATATGTAAAAATAGACAAATAGAATATTATTTATTGTATGTACACCAGGAATACCCAGAAAATAGCCAGACTGAGGCCATTTGTACAAATCAAGTACGTCGGCGTCCAGTGGAAATCGAACCCACGACCTGGGTTTTGGTAGTAAAGCGTGTTAACCGAAATACCAACGTGGCAGTGTAGGCAGATATAGTTTAATGAATGAAAGGGACAGGACCACTTTTTAACTATTTATTATTCTACACAATTCCTTTTTAACCACTTTTGTTCTATGATTATTTATCAGATTTGCATTATTCCAATATTTCTTCCGACAATTCAATGTACAGCCGACAGTATATCAATCTTTACATACGTGTACTCAGTTATGTTACGGGCGAAATTGCAACTAAAATGTAAAGGTTGGCCTTCTGTCGACTGTGCATGGAATAGCCCAATAACCTACAGATTAACAATTAGGAAGACTAATTGTACCAATTGGCTACACAATATACATCAAATTGTCATAATAAACTATAACCTTGTAGGTACCTAGTTTTATGGAACGCGATCCAGGTAGTAATTTTGTTCATAAGCTTCACTTGTATTTCAATTAGCTTTTTACACCGAAGAGAACTTAAGTCTTCGCTGCGACATAAACTGCAGCTGGTAATTATTTTGTCATCTTATTGTTCAGTTACTGAAACTTTCTTATTGCTTCACTAAGTTACCAGTTACCTAAGTTTCATTTATTATAGTTTGCTGGGGCCTTCAGTCGCTTTTACAAGATACAAGAGCTTTAAAACAAAAGAAACCTTTTTATTACAATTTTATTATGCAGAACTTTTATAAATAGACTTACGAGATAAGTGCTGACATACTGAATTTATTTGGTTTGTTGCAAAAGTGACCGTAACATATCAATAAATGCACCTACGTTTTAATGAAAATTAATAAAACATGTAAAGAAGCACCCAAGTAACTGTTTATTTATTACCAATAGCTAATCGTAGACATTGCAGAAGATCCCGAGTTACTAATATAGCTCGAAGAATTGCTTAGTTGAAGGCGGGGCACCTAGCTTGGAGAACTGATGGCCGTTGGGACGGAAAAGTTCTGACTTGGTGACCGCGGACCGGACGTCGCAGCGTGGTCAGCGCTCCCTACCAAATGGTCTGACGACCTGATTACGGTGGCGGGGAGTCGCTAGGTGCGGGCGGCACAAGACCGGGAAGCTTGGAAAACCGTGAAGGAGGCCTATGTCCTGCACTGGGCGTCAAATGGCTGATGATAAATCATAAATATGACGTGTGGTCCACATATCCAGCCCTTGTCTTTTGCTGGATCAGCCTGCTCGATCTAAAGGGCTTCCTCGTTTCAACGGGCTGGCGCGTGGTGATTAGGTACCACACTCACTCTCTGAGAGAAGGTCTGTGCCCTATAGTGCTACATACATAGAGTGCATAATTATTATATAGGTATTTTATTAGATTGCATCGTCGCACCTATGCGTCGACCGCCGAAATGATCGCAGCGCACGGCTTGACATAAATGTGAAAGGAATATAAATTATCTGTTTTGATTATTCCATATCCGTAAATGCTGACTATCTGGACTGATTACCTTAAGTGACTTAGGTCACTCCTTGTCGTGGAATAGTAATGTGATTCACTCTTTTCCAAAAAATTGCAATCGACAAAGACAAACGATGAATGTGGATAACGCTCAAAAATTTGTATGTATCGGGATACATATAATTTTTCCACAATTCAGCCCCTCTACTCTTGCGTCACAACTGAGTGCACTTCTTTAATAAATCAGCCCGTACACGTCCACCGCTAGACATAGGCCTCCCTCAAGGCACGCCACTTCCTTTTGTTCTCGACCAGCTTCAGATCGTCGGTCAGCGAGCTGGTGGGCGTCCTATGCTGCGTTTGTTAGTTCATGGTGTCCTCTCGAGAACCTTTGTACTCCATCGATGGTCGGTTCTTCGGCACCTATTTAATAATTTAGCGAAAATGTGATTACAGTTTTCAATGCGCTCTGATGTCTTGCAACTAAAACGTTTACTAAGTCGATATTTCTGACGCAATTTTACAATTTGAACGCAATAACGGTGAGAGTACAGGGGCACGAGTGGAGGCTGTGGGAGGGAGCTGTGCTAGTAGGTACACAGTGTACTCAATCGAACTGGACCCTCAGGCGGTTAGCCGCGGTTCTATTTGCTATTGACATCTGAATATAGTTCGCCCACGGCACTGACCAAATCTGTGGCTGAGCTCAGTCTTGTATTTCATGCTCCTGAACGAAGTATTTGTGTTGTGAGCCACTTGAGGAAAACATGAGAAAATCTTTTACCTGATCTGAATTTGAAAGACAGGTACAAGGTTATGCATTATGCTATAATTTATTGCATTATTGCGGCCGCCAACTGAATGTACCTTTTCTTTTATAATTGTTGTTTCTGTAATTCTTATCGCGTTGTAGATAAGGGCATCCTCACAGGGCGCCCGCCGCGGTTTGGCGATTCTAAGCGCTGTGTTATATGAACTCCTCAGGCACTGGGGTTTCCTCACGAGGTTTTCTTTCACACTTAACGAGTGGTATGTTGCTATTAAATATTGACAAATGTACGTTACTTTAAAAACAAAGTCTTCTTAGTGAAATAGTATATAAGTTAGTATTACATTATTAGGTATCATGAGAAAAATTTAGTTGGCTCCGTTCGTATTGATTGTCATTGACAGTGGGTTGAAATTGCCAGTAAACACTATGTGAATTATTGCATAATTATGTAAAATACCAAAGTACAACACTATAGTGCAGTTCGCTAAGGTACCTACCTCTAGAATTTTTTATGTTCTAAGTATCACGTGGGAAGTCGCACAGGTTTTTTTATTTCGTTCTGTTTTCGTTACAGTGTAAACATTTTCTAAGTGTAAACAAAAGCGCTTGGTGGACGGTATTTCTTTTCTAACTTGCCGATTTCTGTCGACGGTTTCTCTGTTCACAGCTAGCCTTTTCTTTTGCCGTATAGCTTTTTTTGTTCTTCAATCTAAATCCTTTCCTCTCCCTTAGTTAAAACATTTATACATATATAAGCAGCCTATATAAGTCCCACTGCAGGGCACAGACCTTCTCTCAGGGAGAAAGTATGGGCTTAATAACGTGCCCACCGCTTATTAGCGATTTCAAGCACTGACTTGTGTGAATAACTCAGACACTCAGGTTTCCTCACGATGTTTTCCTTCACTGTTAGCGAGTGGTATTGCTACTATAACTTAACAAATGTACATAACTTAGAAAACAAAGTCATAGGTACATGCCCGCACTGGGAATCAAACGTGGGTCTCTCGCTTCCGAGTTCAATGTTCTACCCACTAGGCTACCACCGCTGTTAGAAAAACATTTTGCAATGATGAATAGAATCTGAAAACGATTCTACCGCATTTCCCTCAACCCCTTTGAAAATGATCGCGGGGCCGATAAAGAAAACAGTCGTCCATCGTAAATCTTTCCGTAAAAAGTTTGATAAGTATCGCCCTCGCGGATATTCTTGGCCGATCTACTCGTGTGAGCTGCGGTTTAATAGTTCTCATGTATTCTTCTTCTTTCAGTGCCTCTCCACTGCCACAGGTTGGCCGTCAGCTCTGTATATTCCTCTCCCTCGTTGAAGATCTCTTTCACGTGGCGGGTTGCCAAGTGAAATAGATCTTCAAGGCTGGCCACATAGTCTATTCTCTGATGTTTCGGAGCCATGATTTTCCTGAAGCTGTCATCACGATAAATGAAATAAGCCTGTATCGTTCGAAGCTCATGCCCCAAGTAACTTATCTTTTTTTATTTTTGATGGTCAATGTGGGTTTTTCGGGATTGATTGGCACACCGTAGTACCCTCTCGCTCGTAACTCTAGGGACTTAACTTATTCCTTAGGGTTACGGTAGCACCACACTTCGAATGCGAATTTTTTGCATGATGCTTTTTTTTTTCAGAGTTTAGGCTTCGTAATCATACATGACATGGAAGCTTCCTAATTTCATCCAATATCAATCCTAGTTCTACTCTACGCTGTTTAAGTAAATCAGTCGCTAATTAAAACAGCATACGAACAAAATCGCTCAAGATTAATTGTGTTTGCGCGTAATCAATGCGCGGGATATGTTTAATTTAATCTTTTTTCTATGAACTTTCGTGAACACCAGCCAACACGTTTGTCATTCATTATCAGATGTTTCTGTAAACCACGTTCTAGCCAATCAGTAAACGGCAGTTATAACTTATAAGTCACCAAAGAGTTTCGCGACGGTTACAATAAGTGGTAATACTTTTGCAGGAAACTTCTTCCGTCCAATTCAGGCTAGGGATTACTGTGGAAAGCACTCAATGTCTTGGGATCTTGTGGAGTGTAATGGTGGGCGAATGTGGTCTCTAAGTTGTAATTTAGGACGGCGGAAGTGAGCTGTTTTTGCGTGCGTTCAAGGTTCAGCATCAAGGCTGTAAAGCACCAAAAGTAGGTACTAGAAAAATAAATTTTTGGGGACACACTCTCCAACGTACGTCTTACACCATGTCACTGTTCATAATTTTATTTTTATCTTCTCGCTTGCACATTCTTAAATTTTTAATGATTTGTTACAAAATCGCCCTTAATACAACTTAATTTATCGCTGAATTGCGTTTACTTTATAATAAATAGCGCAAATTGGAAAGACCGAAACCAGGATCACAATTAATTTAAAATATCAGATTTCGTTTAAATAAATAAATAAGTTACATAAGAAAACAGAAAAGAAATCAAATTACAATCCCGATATTAAATTACAACCCCTTAAATATGATGACTGAAGGATTCACAACAATAACAATATAAAGCGATGTATGAGACCCACCCTTAATGGGGAGGGACGACCATTGAAATCAGCTTTGTTCTGATTCGTAGCTCTTATCCTCAACGTTATATGGAGTGCAGAGTTCACGTGAGTCTACCGTCACCAGCCCATCGAATTTCACGTGCGTGCACTTTACTTAGTTACGTTACGGGTTATTTTCGTTTTGTATAAGTTTAAGGAGGAGAGGCCGTGGAGAGTACGAGTATCCAACGCATGAGCGAGTTAGCGAAATTGGAGGATTGAGTGAATATTTTCACCTATATCACGTTACTAAAGTACGTCGTATCTAATTTAGCGGAAGTGTAGGGGGATAAAATATAAATAGATAAGTAGGTATTTTCATGACTTAGCGACATACTTAGTAGGTTTATTTTGCTACCTAGTATTATTGCACATGGGGGTAGGTATATAAATAGTATAGTGCGATAGATGATAGATGGATAAATTTGTGAATACACCTGGCCCGTGACAGGTAAGATTTGGTGATCTACATCTACACTATCTACATCTACACTTCTACACTAATATTGTAAAGAGGAAAAGTTTTTAAGTTAAAGACGACCTCGTGGCGCAGCGGTAGTGCATCTGCATACCATGCGAGAGGTCCCGGGTTTGAATCCCGGCTGGGGACAAAAAAAAAACCCAGATCTTGGATGTTTACATGTTTGTGATGTCGTTGTTTCTGGTTCCCACGACACAGGGTATCCTAGTGTGGGGCCAGAAGCAATGTATGTGCCTGTATGTAAATGTTTATGTTTATGCGTTTGTATGTTTTTAAGTTCGTAAGTTTATTTGTAGGGGATAACCTCCGAAACCACTCATCCGATTTCGAAAATTCTTTCACCAGTATTTAGAATGGTTCTTCAGAATGGATATAGGCTATTAATTATGTTATTAAATTAAAGGACCTTTGAGTAGATACTAATTTTGCAACGTAAGTCGTAGAAAAAACGAGCGAGCGAATGCGTTTCTTATAAACCCTGCCTAAACGGTAAGAGATACACCTATGAACGCTTTCTATGGGAAAGATGAAGATCTTAAAAAGGCCTGTAAGAAAGTCAGCAATAAAATATATTTATCTCCTGAGTTTAATTCACAAATCAATAATAATTCGTGTTTGTGACGCCCTTGCCTGATTACCATAGCACAAGGTATCCTAGTCTGGGACCAGGTCAAGTGATTGTATTACGTGGAAGTTATTATTATTACTATTATTTTAAAAAGTTCGTAAAAAATGATAAAAAATTAATCTCAATCTATTGAAGCTAATTTAAGTACGTAATATTAAATTCTTATCAAAATAAATTCGCCCATTATTAAGATGATTTCATGTACATAAAACTTGCCCTTTATGTAACGTTATTTGGACAAATATTTTAGAATCTGCAACCGTGTAAAATTTACAAGGACAAAATAAAATACATTGTGGACTGATCGAGTGACATTATGGACAGGTTAAGGCTGGGTTCTCGCACGGATTTGTATGGAACTTATTGCACTCAGCGAATAGACGGGGGAAAAGTAGTCAATTTTGTAATTACAGAAATACATATCCTATTAAAGGGCTATGCTCGGGGTTTCTCTGAAAGATCGAATTCGAAACGAGGTGATCCGACAGAGAACCAAAGTCACCGACATAGCCCACCGAATTAGCATGCTGAAGTGGCAGTGGGCTGGCCATATTATCCGAAGATCTGATAACCGATGGGGTAGACGAGTTCTCGAGTGGAGACCACGGATCGGTAAACGTAGTGTAGGACGTCCTCAGACTCGGTGGAGCGATGATCTTCGCAAGGCGGCTGGCAAGAGGTGGATGAGAGTAGCCGAGGACCGTGCTCAGTGGCGTGCTATAGGAGAGGCCTATGTCCAGCAGTGGACAAGCTTAGGCTGATGATGATGATATTCTATTAATAGATTTTGATAACCGACATCACTAACACATTCAGTGATAGTAATTTTGGTATATTTTTTAATATCCAATACTCAGTACAGCTCAAATAAAACCATATCTAGTGGAAAAATCATAAAAATAATTACCGACGGCCCTAGATAATATGACATTTAAAAGTAATATATTTTTCACAACTGAAATACTAACCATCAGAGAGCAAAATGTATTTTAAAACACCTGATTTAGGATAATGTCGGAGAACCCAGCCTTAAGGAAGAAAAATTTACGAAAGACATACTATTATTATGAAAATTCTTTATTGCACCAAACATGATGTTTGGTACAAAGGCGTAATTAATGCTAGATAGCATTTTCTACCAGTCAACCTTTGGTCGACATACATCGAGCGAATGTGAATGAGTTTGTTTGAAACCGGCCAAGTGCGTGTCGGGTCACGCGCAGTGTAGGGTTCCATAGAAAGAGCGTTTTCTACTGCTTTACAAAACTAACACTTCATGAAGGTAATTTTCAATGGAAATTGTACGAAGTTTTCCTTTTATAAGTGTTCTGGGCGCTTGAAATTGCCAATACGTGGTGGGCACGTGGTGATCAAGCCTGTACTCACTGAGAGGTGGCCTCTGACCTGCAGTGGGACGTATACCTTGCTGCATTTTTTTATGTAGCCTATATACGTCCCACTGCAGGGCACAGGCCTTCTCTCATAGAACGGAGCACGGCGGATTGGCAATTTCAAGCGCTGAGGTATGTAAACACCTCAGACAGTCAGGTTTTCTCACGATAGTTTCCTTCACCGCTAACGAGTGCATTATTATTATTACGACGTAAATGCTGAAAGGGCAGGCGATTAAATTATGTTTGTAAGAGTTGAAATTTGAGCACAATAGGGCCTCACGTCCCGCTAATATGCGTCAGTCGCTTTGCGAAACTATTGTTGTGTCGGTCATGGGCTTGTCACACACCGCCTTTAGCCGTTTCCCCTAATGGCTTAGGCGATATATGATTCAGACTATGCTACGCGGGGTTTACTACGCACCGCCTCGTTTGTCATTCGGTGTTGGACTAACAGTTGATGGTTTTGAATAATTAGTTTCAAAAATTATTTGGCGTAATGAGGTTCGAGTGAATGTGAAACATGGAAGCCAAAAACGGACCAAGGGGTAGGCAGAGACCAGGGACTGCCACTTGCTACGATCCTGACAGATCACTTTCGCTTCCTCGACATTCATTAGTCGTTGCATGCACGCACGCCGGTTTCGGGTACTTTTTATCTTGCCCTTAAAATAACTGTTCCGAATCTTAAAAGGAAAAAGCGGAACCTTTATAGGATCACTTTGTTGTCCGTCCGTCCGTCTGTCTGTCTGTCAAGACCCTTTATCTCAGTAACGCGCGGAGTTATCAAGTTGAAATTTAATCCATATACTCAGTTGTACAGTCCCTTAAAGCTGTGAAAAAATCCAAGTTAACGTAAAAAAAAAGATACGGCCATTTATGCCGCAGGAAACGTATATTTCGACGCCGAAGGGAATCAAAATTTATAGGGTACTTTCCGTTGACCTAGAACTATGAAATTTGGCAAGTAATCGATAGGTAGATAGAGAACACTTTATTGCACAACCAGGTGAAAAATTATGAAATATCGAAGAAGAAATATCGTCCTATTAGTCTTGTAGTCAAGTACAGGGAAAAATCTGAAAACTATACCTACAAATTTCTACGGAACCCTCGGTGGGCGAGTCCGCCTTGCAGTTGTCCGGTTTTTTTTCTTATGTAATATCCTGTTCAATGCTTCGTGTGCAAAAACTTGGAGTGAAAGGAGACGCTGAAAGGCCAGTCTTTTCTCTTATATCAGTACAAGCTAGCACAAATCATTAAAATTATATGCATTTGATCAATTTAATAAAAATAACTGAACTGTTTACTGTTCTCCACCAAATAACTGAACTCCACCAATCCGGACTTGGCCCCCGTGGTGGAGTATGGCCTATACCTTCCTCAGGGAAGAGACCCGTGCCCTCGGTGGGGACATAATGGGTTGATGATGAACTGAACTGTTTTATCTGCTTCTGTTTGTCTTGACATATTCATACTTTTTTAGTCCCTGTAGAGCGCATCGGCCTCACATTCGGGAGGTCGTGACTGGCATGTACTAATGACTTTGTTTTCTACATTACGTACATTTGTGAATATGTAGTAGCAATACCACTTGCTAACCGTGAAGGAAAACATTGTGAGGAAACCCTAGTGTCTGAGGGATTTATATTGCTTTTGCAGTTAATTATAATGCATGTAAGTATATCACTGTCAATTAAAGAAATGGACTGGACAACTATTTGAATCACGCTTTTTCAATAAAGCCGTCCATACTATGTGAGAAACAGGCTAATAGTTATACAATACATAATAACAAAATAATAATACAAAAACCGGCCCAGTGAGAGTCGGACTCGCGCACGAAGGCTTCCGTACCATTATCTATACAACATTTGAATACTTCAAGCGTCTACCTGTTGCCATTATTAATATCGAGCAAAACACGGCAAAAAATCACGTTTAATGCATGGAAAAATATTTATTTTATTCCTTAAATATTTATTTTATTATGTTTTTAGTATTTTTGTTATAGCGGCAACAGAAATACATCATCTGTGAAAATTTCAAATGTCTAACAATCACGATTCATCATGAGATACAGCCTGGTGACAAACGGACGGACGGACGGACGGAAGGACAGACAGCGGAGTCTTTGGGCACAGAACCCTAAAAATCATTTAATAATTACGTAATAAAAAATAATAATAAAAAGTAATCGCGAAATTATTCTCTATTGGCGAAAGAGTCTCGAGACTGAAATGGAAATGGGCGGGACACCTGGCGAGGCGGGAAGAAGGCAGGTGGACTAGGGCAATCACAGAGTGGCGCCCAAAGTGGGTTACTCGGGGCTGCAAGTGATGTAAATTGCTTCGGCCAGATGTCGCTACCTGTACGCAATACAGAGAAGTTTGTAAAGAGGCTCGAAATTTCGCCGATGCTTGCACTTGCCCATTAGCTCAGTTGGGAGAGCGCTGGCACGGTTAGCCAGAGGTCGCGGGTTCAAGTCCCGGCATGGGTGAAATTCTAAGCCTCTAAATAGGTTTTTAAAATTGGCCTCAGCACAGCTTAGTGCAACAAAAAGAGTATATTCATTTATTTTACAAAAAAAATACAATCGTATTTTATTCAATGCTACCTATCTAACTAGTGCCTGTCGATGCAATTAATGGCAATGTAGCCTTTATCTGCTAACTAGGTTTTGTGCGCGTACTAGACAGATATAGAGTTTTGCACTCTACTCGACGCCACACCGCCATTTTGCTTTTATTCATATTCAATTCGGTTCGGTCGCCATTTCAACGTATATTTTGGTATTTCGCTGCCCGACGCCACTCCGGCTTTCTCTATAGAAACCAAGTCCATTATACTCCTTTTCTGTTCAGTATTTTCACCAATGGAATAATTTTAGGTATGCCCACTGAGGTGCAAAGCCTTTTTCGTGGCGATCTCACCCTTTTATCCTTAAAAATGTGTTTGTGTTGAAATGCTTCATTTTTTTTACTTTACAGCCATAATTGTAACACAACACGAAACTCAATATGCACTCTAAATAAAAAAAGATACTCAGTAAGTATATATTCTTTATTGCACACAGAAATGAAAAGGTAAGTATTGATTTACTTTTTTCTTCGCTCAACGAGTTTTTTATCATTGGTAACACCAACACAAAGGTCTTAAAAGTCACCGGAACAGCTAACAAATAATTTTAACCTTCCAGCTCTGTGAGAAAGACCCCAGGTCACGTACGAGTAATTTGGCCAGTATCGGTCTCAAGTAAGTGATTACGTTTGGTCTCTGTTGGGTAAATGGGACTAGTTTAGGGGAAGACTAGTTTGACAATTACAAGTACACTGCGTGCTTACGTAGTTCGTATGAACACGTAGGTATACTTATAATACGACATAATAAAGTACAAGACATAAAGGACGACACAGACTGATATTGAAAACAGGTCAATATAGGCTATAATATGTGATTGTGATTTAAGAAATTTATTTGTCAATAAGAATACAATGATTCACTTACTTGAGGAACAATAATTATGTTTGTTAGTAGTTACGAGTATTATGTAAGGTAACGCGCCGCGGCAATTCGCGTATAATTCTTAAAAGTAAGCAGAAGGTGGGTACCTAAGACTTTTTTTGTTGTGTTTGTTAGTTTGATAACAAAAATGAACATAAGGATGCGTTCACACTGTTGAAAGTTAAAAGTATAGGGAAGAGCGGGTGATCGTGCTCTTCCACTATAAAGGGAAATTTCCCGCCAGGCAGATCGTATGCCTGGGGACGGCCGGTCCGACTGATGTTCGTCGAACGTTATATTTATGGTATGTCATGTGAAACATTTTGCTTGCGCGATGCAGGAATGTTGGAGTTTATAGTGCGCGCGCAGAGTTGACATGTGCTCGCCACAAAAGCAAGGAGTTGAAGGCAAGTGTGAGTGCATACTAAAAACAAATACAGTGGAAAGTTCTAAGGTTTCAACAATGAAGTATCCCTTAAAATGTGGCTTCTCAGTAGTCCTTTATATATAGGCGATGATTTAGCTTCTTTGAAATCTTTTGTTAATTTGCTATACATGCAGGCTATACAGGGTTAACTTGGGTATTTGAGGTATGTGAAATACTGCAGCGCTTGAAATCGCCAAACCTTAATGGGTGATTAAGCACATACTCTCTCTCTGAGAGAAACCTGCGACCTGCAAGCGTGACGTATATGTATAGGTTGCTTAAAGCATCGCCGTTAGTAGAAGAAACTTTATATCCATCTTGATAGACGTAGGTAGATAATGCAGTAAATTTTACTACCGATTTAAATAGCAACTTCCTTTTCGTTTGGCCTACTAGACCTATAAAAGTTTAGCAAGAAAAAAAAAGATTTTGAATCTATAGTTAAAGAGGCAATCTTGAAACTGTTGAAGTGTGAGAGAGAGAAAAATGGCCTTGTCTTCTGAGACAGCACTCAGTCTCAGAAGACAAAGACGTTTGCACAAATAGCTCAAAGATGCATGCACAGCACACACTGATTACTCGGTAACGAGAGTGGTGTCGTGTGTGGAGAGAAGGGAATTAAATTCAAGGAAACCAGAAACCTTTCCTAGATTTCGTAGCTCGTTAGCTTAAGAAGGCTAGAATGCTACTGTACGTAGCAAAAATCGCATTTAATTTAAATAGTATTTTTAGGGTTCCGCACCCGAAGGGTGCCAAACGGGACCCTATTACTAAGACTTTACTGTCCGTCTGTCCGTCTGTCCGTCTGTCCGTATGTCCGTCTGTCCGTCTGTCTGTTCGTCTGTCTGACCGTCTGTCTGTCAGTCTGTCTGTCACCAGGCTGTATCTCATGAACCGCGATGCTAGGCAGTTGAAAATTTCTCAGATGATGTATTTCTGTTGCCACTATAACAACAAATAGTAAAAACAGAATAAAATAAATATTTAAGGGGGCTCCAATAATAGCAATCGTAATTTTTTTGCCGGTTTTTGCTCGATATTAATAAAGCCACAGGTAGAGGCTTGAAATATTCACAGAATATTTAGTTCTGTGTTCGCTTAAAATAAACAACTAAATTAAAATAAAATAAATATTACAACAAACGTGATTTTTCGCCGTTTTCTCCCGATCTTTGTGTCCAATGTTGTATAGATGGTACGGAACCCTTAGTCCGTGAGTCCGATTTGCACTTGGCCGGTTTTTTTATGACTCACGATGCTCATACATAGATAGTTACATATTAAACGGGTCTAATCGTGATTATTTATTGGGTAAAATTTAATTACCTTAGTTCCCGACGTTCCGGCAACGTTTTAGCTACCCTAGTCATGGGTAGATTGCAGTGGCGAGTACAATCAAGTATTGTAGTTAGGTTAGGTGGTCTACCCTCGTGTAATTTTTTTAGGGTTCCGTAGTCAACAAGGAAACCTTATAGTTTGGCCATGTCTGTCCGTCTGTCTGTATGTCTGTCTGTCCGCGGCTTAGCATAGAGGCGATAAGTACTAGAGAGCTGAAAATTGGCATATATATACATATTTACTTGGCATAGATATAAAATCTCGAAACAATTTTTTTTAGGGTACCTCCCCTACACCTAAATTAGGGATGTAATTTCTCGCGTCTCGGTACGGGGTAGCGTTGGATTGGTCGAGTAAAAATATTGTGGGTATAGGAAGACTATTTTTCGATTTAGGGTTCCGTTTGCGAAATATTAAGATTTAAATCGCAATTTTTCGTCAGAGTAGGGCGTCCCCCTCTCCCGACTATGCAGATGGTTGTAGAAACGTGAAAAATTTCAGGGCAGTAGCACATAAAATTAAATGAAAAGGAAAACTATCACGGGTAAGTAGGCTATACAAGTTAATGAGTAATAGGCGACTAACTTATAAAAGGAACACTATACAAAATCAATTGAAAATTACTTTGATGAAGTTGTGAGTTCTGTAAAGCAGGTAAAACAAACCCGCTCTTTTTCTACGGAACACTACACTGCGTGTGGCCCGACACGCACGTGGCTGGTTTTTTTATTTGAATATCCTAGCTAAGAGGGCTAGATTAATAACTCTTTCACGGATGAGGATCCGTAAAAGAGTTATTAATCTGAGGATGATCACAATGAGGTTAACTGATCATCATATTAACCTCGTCCCATCATCACCGTATTGGGTACAGGTTCCCTCAATTGCTAACTCTTTTTTGCTACTCTTTTAAAGTTCCCATTAATTTATTGTATCGCCTTTATAAGGCGTTCACAGTCCACTAAAAAGATAACACTAACAAAAGCTAATAAAGATAATAAATAAATGACATGGGGTGTCAAATTACCCTGACAAGTTAAGAAGGCAGGTGGTAGGCGTAATTTCATGTGACTTTGTCCTGTCACCCCGATACCCCTAGGTAGAAGGCGAGCTGTCAGAATGCATTATAAATTACCCCTACGTTGGAAACAATCCCCTCAAAATATGTCTTTGGGAATACAAATATTTTGGTAAAGTAAACATCTCCGACCGGTCGCTTCGATCCTTCGGGAATAATGTGAAAGATATCCAGAGATAAAATATGAACAGAAAGAACCTTTATGTCACACCTGGCCAAAAAGTGTACACAACACGGACTGTAAAATAGAAAGCCCTCTATCGCATATATATGACCCTCGCCTGTGGCTCGGGCCTTAAACTTCTGCGATATCGGCCTTTCTTTATTTTACGGCCCTAGTTGTGTAAATAACTATTATTTCTCTTGAAGTTATCACAGTTGAGGTCCCACAAGTTTCACGTTTTGTTGAAGAATAATACCTACTGTAACCACCGCGGGTAAAATATTTTCTTCGACAAAATATGAAACGTGAACGTGCAGGCAAAAAAATCTTCTAATTTATGAAAACAGCGGCGCAGGAAGACTGGCTTAACCTACCCGGAACTAACGACCGCCAATGAAAAAGCAATCATGTATCCGGTCTTAATACGGTTTTGTAAATAAACCGGCTAAGTGCGAGTCGGAATCGGTCACCGAAGGTTCCCTACATAATAATATTAGGGGTTAAAGTATGAAATTGCCGTTTTATTGCAATAGGTTCTTTGAATTGACATAGAATCTTCATGGTTTGAGGTTTTCGAATGAAACTTTTTTCAAATGGTTTCTATGATGTTCTTTTTTTAAAAAATGTGAAACATTTGAATATCGACTTTCAATTGTTTTTGTTATTCAATTTAGACAAGAAAGATGGATACTGCGAAAATTCGAGTGATTTTTGAATACGAGTTCCGACGCGGAACTAACGCGGCAGAAACAGCCCGCAATATCAATGCTGCGTTTGGAGAGGGGTCTACTAATGAACGCACCGTGCGATTTTGGTTTAAACGCTTTCGTGATGGAAATTTCGACTTAAAGAACGAGCCACGAGGAAGACCGCCCACACAGGTGAATAACAATGAATTAACAGAGATAGTGGAAGCCGACCCTAGTCAAACTACCCAGGAATTAGCGGCATGGTTTAACGTTACCTTTCCCACAATATTGACTCACTTGCGTCAATATTGTGGGTAAGGTAAGAGTGCCTCATAATCACTCGAATTTTCGCAGTATCCATCTTTCTTGTCTAAATTGAATAACAAAAACAATTGAAAGTCGATATTCAAATGTTTCACATTTTTTAAAAAAAGAACATCATAGAAACCATTTGAATAAAGTTTCATTCGAAAACCTCAAACCATGACTATTATATGTCAATTCAAAGAACCTATTGCAATAAAACGGCAATTTCATACTTTAACCCCTATTATATGTATATTTTTCGTCCTTGACACGGACCAAAGATGATTGATGATTGTAATTATTGTGATGAATAGTATGATGCTAATTTCTATTACACTAGAAAGAGTAACACCCGATATAAGCTATACCTAGTAATAAAAAATACTAACTAAAAACTATTTATCAGTATTAAAAACCTATTTAAAGGCTAAAAATTCCACCCATGCCGGGACTTGAACCCGCGACTCTCCCAACTGAGCTAATGGGCAAGTGCAATCAGTCCTGTGGATTATGTATTTTGTTGAACTTTTCCTAAGCTGCCAAGCTTCGTATTGTAAAACGAAAACTATATTTAAGAAACTTTCAATGACCTGCAAAAAACTGCATGAAAGACGAAGCGGCCGAGTTTTATAAAACACTATTCGTAGCGCACAGCGCTGAAACGCAATATTCTTTCAAGCGAGAGTTTAAATAAAACCGAGGGCATTTTATGAGCCAAGAGATCGAATCCGCCGATGTTAGATTTTTGCATTGCGGCTTGAGCGGACGCGGTGGTGCGCGGCGGAACGGCGAGACCACCTGAGCTCTGTTTTATAAAGTTAAAAACTTTTTTTCGCGCTTGAAATCGCCAATCCGCAGTGGGCATGCGTGGTGATTAGGCCAAACTCTCTCCCTGAGAGAAGGCCTGTGCCCTACAGTGGGACGTATATAGGCTGCTTATGTAAGGCGTGACAAAAAAAAAAAAGAAAAACATAGAGGCGTAGCTAGATTTTCTACTATACAAGAATTTGATTTGATAGTACAGAAATACCTGAAGGAAAACATTGTTGGTTTTAAAGGGTACTCGGATAGAGTCACCACACCAAAAATCAATATGAAGTCAAATCAATATACTATTACTATTTCATATAATCGTCGTAGCTAGATAAATTCAACTCTACATTGGGAACCGCCATTGAGAATGCAACTACCAAAAACCTCATAATCATACGTGACTTTAACCCACAAATAGGATACATGCAACAAAGCGAAGAATTTGTGTTCGGAAAATACTCCTATAAGAAAACCAAGAAAAAGATGGGACGATATCTTAAACAGATATACAGCCCAAACTTGAGAAATCAAGCCAGAGACACAGAAGAATTGTGGAAACAAATGGAGGCCTACGCCGAGGAGGCGACTTCTATAAATAATACATGAATGAGAATTTAATGAAGTATTAATAATATTTAAAATAATTAAAAATAATAATAAATAATTGGATTAAAATTCATCAAGTTTGAAGTGATGTGTATGGTTTGAAAAAAGGCTTTTATAATTTTATTTATTTATTTTTATAGTGTTTGATGTCGGTTTTTATTATTGTATTTTTTTTTTAATATATCACGATTTTTGTGATTATCTTTGTGAAAGCCAATGCATGATGCGCTATAAAAAATACCCAAAACGCATCAAATGTGCCTTTAAAATTTGAAGAGTTTCCTAGATTTATCCAGGATCACATCATCAAATCCTGACTTGGTGACTATAAGACCACCTGTGAAGTCTATTCTTTCAACCAAAAAAGAATTTTCCAAATCGGTCCACGCGTCTTTGAGTTATTGGGTAAAACACAGAAAAAATGAAAAAATCCTGACGAATTGGGAACCTCCTCTTCCGTTTTTTGAAGTCAGTTAAAAATAATAGAATAATTAAAAACTAATTACTTATTTAATAAGGATAGCCCATTCCATAGCGTGCTGAGCGACTTTGAATTGGTGGACTACAATCGTTTCTCCATAGATCATAACTAACGGACGCACTGTTAAAGACTCCTGTTTTTAGGCCTTGAGGAATGACCAAGGAAAAACGTGGCATATTTTCCAAACGTAACCCATCCCATCATTCGCGTGGCACCTATCTCGAAGTGTCTCTGCCCAGTTTAATAGGCTGAATTTTTGGATAGTTTTGAGGCCATTTCACTGATGAAGACCTGCTTCAGTACGATCTTATCGTTGAATAAAACCATAGTATTGTCTATGTTCATGCTGAAGCCTACACATTTTAAGACAGTTTTAAGGTCGCAAAGCATCCCAATGAGTTGTTTTCTTTATACCTACGTAACTCAAGAGAATCTCTCGCAAGCGAGTGTCCCAGTTACATACGACAGCTCTCAAACGTTTTCTTTTCTTGTGCTACTTTCAAGATACAATGTATACCAGCCCCGCTAGGCGGACGCCCCTCGATCTTAGCATATGGCTGGAAGCGGACGCGATGCGGCGCCACGGCGTACCTCAATCGGCAGCGGGGAAATCGCATTGACAATTTTATGTTACGAGCATGTTACGTATCGGGATAGTGCGGCTGCTGTTTGGTCTCGTATGCACCTTTGAGTGCGTTTGTTGGAAAGCGTACCTTTATGATATTTAAGTACTTTTTTTTAATACAATGAGCTTTTGTCCTTAAGTTGAAATGAATAGAGCGAAAATGAAATAAAAGTAAAAAAAAAAAGTAAAAAATATTTATTTCCAAAAAGATATACAAATTAAGGTCACTTATAATAAAGAAACCAAATCGTCGGCTTATTGCAAGAAGTCATTAACTGCAAAAAATCACTAACTGCTTTTTGTAAAGGTATGGAAATATAGATACATTGAACAATGATAAAATAGTGGTGTTTTAATATCAGGTTTTATTTTACCGATGTTATAGGTAAATCAATACAACCATTAACTAACACGAACTAAAACTCGTTTTTATCCCAATAGTGAATATATCGGTTAATGTGTTCGTGCATAAGCCAACGAAATATAGGTGTAGCGCAAAACCATAATGTTTTAATTTCAACTCGATACCTCCACACGTTCCCGAGGGTCTTGGCCTTGACAGATGGACGGACGGACGGACAACAAAGTGATCCTATAAGATTTTTTTCCTTTTGAGGTACAGAACCCTAAAGTGAAGAAAAAACTCCAAACTTAGTCTTTTTAAACTTGTTTGTTAAGTTATAATTTTTAAGAGTTTAGATTAAGTTATTAAAGCCAGGGTTTGAGTTATTATTTTAGAACTTAGACCTCGGGCATTGAACTGGCTTTGACTCCATACATCTTTGTAATCTAAATAATCTTGCATTTTTAACTGACTTCAAAAAAGGAGGAGGTTATCAATTCGACGCACTTTTTGTTTTTGGTATGTCCACGCATAAATTCGTCAAATCTAAACCGATTTCGATAATTCTTTTTTTGTTCGAATAGATATAACGTCCCGTAGGTCCCATTTTAATTTGGTGATGATCTGATGAAGGCTTTCAGAGATGGATAACGGAGCTCTTCATAAAATAGCATAAAAGTAGTCCCAGTCTAATTTGGTGATATTCTGGTGAAGACTTTCGGAGATGGAAATTGAGAACTTAAAATTTTAAAGCAAAGAATTAAGATATGTGTACACATTGTTCTTAAAGGTATTCTTTTAAATTATTTCTAACTTTTTAGTGCTGTGGTGTTTTAAAGTCGTTTTTTATTTTCTATTTTTTTTGGCACGAAGTGCTCCTTACACACTTTTTGAACCGTGTTTCTAGCAAGCTTATTATGATATCTTCAGGGATGTTACTGTGGAATCGTATACAATACCCTCGCATGAGCTCCGACAAGGCGCATTTTGTACACAAACATGTATTTCGGTATAATCCGCAAAGATTTTAATTAAACCTGGGCGCGGAGAGGGGGAGGGTGTGATTCTAATTATTTTCCTGTTGGGAGTCGCAACAAGCTCGTGTTCAATCTCTTGATGATTTTGTATTCAAAGTTTTTTTTGCACTCTGCGTTTCTCTAACTGCAAAGAGAGGAGAGGTATAGGCATGCAGAGCTGACGACTAACCACCACTAATGGGGAGGCACTGAAAGAAGAAGAAGACTCTGTAACTGTTCTTACATCTTTTTCTTCGTCCTATCGTGTCGGTTTGATTGGCCCAGAACTCTGCCACGTGCAGCGTCCAGCATCTGTGGCCTTCAGCAAGTTCTCTCGAGTGGATGTGGACTGGTATATGGGACACCCAGAGATCTCTTAACCCTAGACACTTAACCTGCGTCGTTTCGACAAATACGCGGCAGAAAAATTGTTGTACATATCTTTTTGGTGCGTGTGCGGATAGCCGTGGTGTCTCTTGTCAAATTGGTGTTCGTCACAGCTTGACGATAGACAATGAATTCCGGCAGCCAAGTACTATTTGTTTTTCGAGATTTAACAAAAATAAATATAACATCGCAATTTGTGGTGAAGATAAAATTTACTTTTGTAGTGAATGGGCGTAAAAAAGTATTTCTTCTCATCATTACAGTTTAAGTTTGCCTTAAAAAAATAACTGCTTTGTCGGTTTTGATTTGTAAAAACGCGTACCATTTAAACAGAAAGAAAAATAAATAAGAGTATGTGATAAATAACAAAAATTATTTTATTAAAAATATAAAATATGCCTGATATCTTGATGTGTATTTCTCCGGGATAATAAATAGCCTATATGCTATTCCAGACTATAATCTGTGCAAAATTTCATCCGGATCCGTTCAGCCATTTTTGCGTGAAAGAGTAACAAACATCCATCCATACATACAAACTTTCGCGTTTATAGTATTAGTAAGGATAGAACTTAGGCAATCGATATAGCAGTTTGCAACTTTTTTGTAAAAAAATATGTATCTTCAATTCATTGTTTCACGGTAGCTCTCCGTTAATTACTAAAAATAATAAAAATGTAATAGATTAATTTTATCATCATCATCATCATCAGCCATTTGACGTTCACTGCAGGACATAGGCCTCCTTCGTGGTTTAACCATAACCATGAGGGGTTTTGCCATAATCGCCATTCATTTTATAATAGTTTTTTTTTCACTTCCTCCAAAACTTGTGTTTTCAACAGTCCGTGCTTTAGTCTGCCGACCCTAGCATTTGACCGCCATACGCCAGCTATAAAAACGATAGCCCGATTAGAATTGGGTATATTTGACAAAATATCAAATGAGTTACTTTTAAAACGGAATTTTGTAAGAAAATACTTGCTGATGACGTCACATTTCAGAGCACTCTTTTTATGTTTAATCTATTTCAAAATTGTAATAACTAGTAATTGACTAAAAGAGATACATTTTCCGAGATATTTTGTAATTTTTGTTTTAATCGAGCATATGAAATAATTTATTGTTGATCGTGTCAAATACCGTAATCCATAAGAATTTCATTCCGGAGACTTATTTTTATATCATACGGGCGTGTTCTGAAAAAAGGTCAAATGATATAACATCGGTCCATTTATTCGGCAGTCACACCCTTGCGGTTATAACATTATTGTTATAGGCGGTCATTGAAGTAAAGGGTTGAATTAATGACAAATGTGTTTTAGTGATTGCTTCCCTTTAATGTTTGGGTGTTATGCCAATTCATGTGGTAGGAAAGACTCGGTCAGTCGTCGTTAAATCTGAAGCCGTGTTTTCACGATCTTAGTAGGATTGGATGGTAGTGTACTCACATTTTTCTAAAATCAGGTTTTTACTCTAGTTTATAGGCGTTTTGTTGCTAACGGTGTCGCTCATCTTGCTAAAAATGACCAAAAATTTACTGCTACGATGAATAGAAGCGGAATCAAATATGTTTACCGTCGAACTTCAACAATAAAAGTACAAAAAGAAAAGAGAAAAATTATTTGGCCACGGCAATGGAAACCATACGCTTCACAATAGTTTCACAGCTTCATAAAACTCCACAAAGATCGACATTTCACTGTCACTTCAATTTTTCTTTACGAAACGCAGGAGTTCCTTCTGTTGGCGCCATTTTGTTTTTGCGATTTCATCTTAATAGCTAAAACGAGTAGAGCACGCTCCGAGTAAATAAAATTGCCGTTTTCATCCGAGTGGCATTTTTTCCACTAAGATTGCCGGTTTACACGTTACGAATAGCTTCCGAGTGACAAAAATTGGTCACTCGGTCCAAGCCTACTGAGATCGTAAAAACGCGGCTTAAGGGTAGTATCCTGACCAAAATAACATACCTCGTAAATAAATAAAAACACTTTGCAAGTGGACCACAAACCTATGAAATGTAAGGAAAATATAGTTTGAAAAATTTAGACCTTTTACATACGATTACGTATGGGAGGAAGGGTTCGAAAAAATCTTACTATGTGACGGACCTAGATAGCATTTATACCAAAAACGGCTGTTTTGACGTTAGTGCTATCTAGTCATAAAGCCTTAGGTTTACGGCCGTAGGTCCGTAGAATCACTATTGACATGATTCAAAGATTGTTCTAACACAAAACGGTCTGTAAAAAATATATGACTTTTCATTCCACTGGTGACGCTAGTGTTACTGCATGGAGCCCTTTAAGAATGTTCTTACGTGGAGCAAGCTGTCTCGCTCACACAATTTAACATTTTTAGTGATTGTAATAAAATTAGTATGCTTTTCATGAATGTGGCCTGAGGGTTTTATGGATAATTAAATTGCGGATATTCAAGGCATATTTTTCTTATTCTTTTTGATTGAGAAAATTTCATTCCACAATTATCAAATCTATGTATAGGAAAGTTATTAAAATCTATGTATAGGAAAACAAAAATATATTTAAAATGTCCGTAATTTAATTATACATCAAACTCTCAGACCGCAACGTGGCCGTAGAACGGCACGTCTGACGTCGCCGTGCCGATGTGTGGCTACGGTCCGTTTAAGTACTCATAGCCAGCCGATTTTTATGAGAATAGGAAAATTTTGACTTATAGGTACATTGTTGTTATTTCTTCCCTTGTAGTTAATCCCAACTTCTCCAAAGGGCCAACAGGTTTTCTAAATACATGTTGCTTTGTATGCGAGGTGTAAATCGTGTTAATTCTTCAAAAGTTGATATAGACCTTCCAAAATAACTGTAAAATTTGTGGTCACATGTTTTCAACGCCTCGTATTTTCTACGTCGGCATAACTACGTCGGACGCGCCGTTCCACGACAACGTTGTCGTACCGTGAACTGTATGTCAACGCACCGTGCCACGATACTGCACCGTTCCACTTGCGTGGACAGACCACACAAGAAAAAAAAATTGTCGAAGCCAAAAATCTTTATCACGATCATTTAGTTTTCAGCATGGCCTCTGTAATGAAATTATTTTTTTTTTGCATTTGGTAAACAGTGACATAGCTCGCGTATTTATGAAATTCAACTTCATGTATTTCTGGTTACCCTGTACCTATCGTAAATTTTTATCTGTGTTTAATTATAATTTTAAGAAGCGATAAAGTGTAATTATGAAACTGAATTCAAGCTTGTGTTTCTGACACGTTATTTACACTGTAATTGAAAACTCATAATCGACACTGCTTCATTTTGTGGCACTAAAAAAATATTTTATTAACGGGTAACTTTAATAAAAACACATTTTATTTACAAGCCTTCGCGAGTTTGCGTAATGAGGTTTGAACGTAAATATGAACAGGGCGCGCGCAAATAATATTGTATTTTATTAACAAAGTTGTTGGATCCGGAGTATTCGGGGGCGATCGCCAACACGAAAATTCCCTCGTGAATATCGAACGTTCAGAAATATGTGATTAATAAAATTCTACGTAGGGCAGGATGTATTTTCAAATCCGGGTAGCTTAGTCATGAGTGTGACAAGTTCATTTAAACGAAATAATTTCTCCCAGAGTACCTTGTGGTGTTTTAAAACGTTTGTTAATGTGTTCAATTTGAATTACTGCCGACACTAAGTCAAGCCTTATGTTTGTATGTTTTATTGCAAAATCACCCGTAATGAGACTAAAGTGCTCGCACTAACAGTAAATCATGTACAAACATTATATAGGGTATTAAAGGTTGATGTGCTATTGAATGTACACACACAGTTTGCTGGAAGAGAATGCTTTTTGCATTAAGCACGCCGTTGTGCATTTACAATGTAATTAGTGCAATAAAGAATTAAAATAAATAAATAAATAATAGAACCATATTTCAACATCGTAACAAAAATTATGACAGCACTACAAAATCCACCCTTTCTATTTTTCTACCCTTAGAGGTACCATTTCTCGTAAAGAATCCACTCAGAAATAGTAGAAATAGAAAGAGATTGCTTTGAATTTAATCGATATAATTCACACTTTTTTCCAGTTCATACCACAACGTTCGTATCGTCCGATCCGTTGACAGCTGTCATCCCTGCGTTTCGTTATATCTCACTATTCTGTGTAGCTCATTCAAATCTACGAAATATCTGTCATTACAAATAACTCTCGTAGATATAACGAAACGCAGATAGTAAACAACACACTGACGTTTCATTTTAAAACTAAATATCACCTGCCCATAAATACAGAGTAAACAATAGTGATTCTAACATCTCGGCCATCCTTTTTAGAATGAGTCCTCTCATTAAGCAAAATTCAAGTGAATTTTTAGTCATCATTCTTCGTTCTTATTAATTGTTGATCGTTACAAATTAGTTAAGTATTCAATTACGAATCATTATTCTCATTGCATGATCTGTTATAATCTGCAAACATCTGCGCCATTTTTCCCATCACGCTGTTTGCTTATAACTCACGCTTTTAATCTTAATCTTAATCTACGCACAGTCTATTATGATCTGCGGATATCTGTGCAACATCGGTTACTTACTAACCAACATTACTCGCAATCTGCACTATCCGCTCATAACCTGTGTCTTTTCATCGCAGTCACTATCACTAGTCACAATCATGTTCAACGTTTTAAGTATACAGCATAGTCTGTCATGATCTGCGGCCATCTGTGCCATATTTATTCCAGTCAGCACTGACCGCTCATAACCTATGCTATACCTTAATCTCACTTATTAATACCTTATCTACTATTTTGCCTACTTTTATTTTATATAATACATTTAATTCATAATCAGTTCTTCATCTCTTACTAATTCTTATATACAAATTTGTCTTATACTTTCACTCCAATCTTTAAGAATATAATTATATATTATGTACATGTATTTTATATAAACTTCGAATCAAACTTCAACTTGATACTGGCGTAATTTATTAACAATGTTTACCATTCACTTTACTTATTTATCGTTATGGTCATTTTCAATGTCACTACCTTCACTGTCATTCTCGCTACTAAATCCCTTAAAATTAAGCCATGGATGGATCTTATCTATCGAAACAACGTTTTCATATCTTTTATTTCCTTTCTTAGTAAGAGGGGTATCTTCGACGAGGAACCTATCGTTTGGTAGAATTTTAGTTATCCTATAAGGACCATGAAATTTGGGTATTAACTTTTTGGATTTACCTTGCCTGTCCTTGTCGAACATTGTTCTTTCTATTCTGATGAGATCTCCCTCACAATACTTTGTTGGTGGTTTTCTATGTTTATCAAACCGTTCTTTGGCAACGACTTGTTCTTTTTCGACCCTATCCTTTGTTTTATTTCTTAGATCAGTCAAATTTTCCCCATCAACTCTCTCCACAGTCTCAGTAATCACTTCATTTAATATATTCTCAGATGAACTTGCAACTTTGAATCCGAACAGCAATTCAGACGGACTTTTTCCTGTAGATTTATTGACAGTCGTGTTTATTCCAAGTTGTACATCGCCAACATACTCGTCCCATGTATTGTCATTTTTACCGTGACATTTTGTACCTAACGCATCGGAAATTGTCCTATTAAATCTCTCGACCTGCCCATTCGCTCGCGGAGTGGCTACTGCGTTTAGTATGTGCTTTATTCCTATGCTTGTTACAAAAGCCTTGAATTTTGTACTTGTGAAGCATGAGCTCCGGTCCGTTATCAGTCGAGTAGGTACTCCAAAACAACTAAAATGTTCTTTGAGTACTCTTATTGTTGTAGCTGTTTTAGTATCTCTAACGGGTTTTATGCTTACAAACTTTGTAAAAGAGTCTACTATAACGAGCAGATAAGTATTGCCTCTCCGCGACCGAATGAACGGTCCCAAATGGTCAGCGTGTAGTGTATGGAAAGGAATGTCTGGTTTGGGGATAGGATTAAGCATCCCTTCCTTTGCTCCTCCAGGAGCTTTGTGGTAAGCACACTCGAGACATGCGCTGACGTACTTTTTGGTAAATCTGCGCATTTTTGAGAACCAAAAGGAAGACTTGAGTCTCTTTAAAGTCTTTTCGTATCCGAAATGTCCCACATCGTCGTGGTTCATTCTTAACAATTGCCATCGAACAGATCTCGGAACCACCCACTTTATTCCATCGTCAACTATTCTGTAGACATGATTACCCTTAATTTGGTAGTTCTTGTGAACGTCCACGACCAACTTGGTGTCTTTGTTTGAAAGAATTTCTTTTAATTTTTTAACTTCTTCGTCATTGTCCTGTACTGTGGCAATCCAATCATCAACCTCTACACTAAGGACATCAATTACGTGAGTTTCATTAACGTTCAACGATTCGGAGACAGGAGCCCGACTTAGGGCGTCAACGTGGGGCATTTGAGAACCGGACCTATATTCTATTTCGAAATTATACTCCTGTAGTTGAATCCACCACCGGCCAATCCTGGGTATCAGATCCCTTTTCGTGAGGGTGGTCCGCAGCGCATTACAATCCGTGACAAGTTTAAATTTCAGACCAAGTAGATATACTCGAAATCGGCTCAATGACGCTACAACAGCTAATGTCTCTAGATCGAATGAGTGAAATTTCTGTTCATCAATAGTTGTCTTACGGCTGTAATACGCTACGGGTCTCATCAGTCCATCGGTACCTCGTTGCATAAGAATGCCTGCGATACCAAATTTTGAGGCGTCTGTATGCAACTCGGTTTCTCGACTAGCATCGTATAGTGCCAAGATTGGTCTCTCAACTAGTTTATTTTTGAGAGTTTCAAAGGCTTCAACATGTTCGTTGGTCCATCTCCAAGTAGTGTGTTTTCTCAAAAGGTCCGTTAGTGGTCGAGCTATTAATGAAAAGTTTTTGATAAAACGTCTATAGAAACTCGTCAGTCCTATAAATCTCCTGACTTCATGAATATTTGCAGGTGTGGGAAATTCGGACACTGCTGTTATTTTTCGTGAACCTGGCCGAATACCCGACCCACTAACTTCGAGACCAAGAAAATCTATTTTCTCGTGAAAGAAAAAACACATATTCAATTTGAGAGTAAACCCTGCTTCACGCATCGCACCTAAAACTTCCTCCAACCTCATTAGACCCTCATCAAAGTCGTGAGCTGGTATCAAGATATCATCCATGTAGATAATGACATAGCTAATTCCAGCCAGAACCTTATTCATTGTCCGCTGAAATATGGAGGGTGCGTTGGCCAAGCCAAAGGGCATCCTCTTAAATATATATTGGCCATCAGGTGTAACAAAGGCCGTCTTATCCTGGGACTTTTCAGCGACAGGAATTTGATAATATCCTGACGCTAAATCAAGAGATATAAAAAGCGAATTCCCTGATAACCTATCTAATTGATCTTCGATCAATGGCAGCGGAAAATGTTCCTTTTTGGTTACATTATTTAAGGCACGGTAATCAATACAAAAGTGTTTATCTCCTGTCTTTTTCTTCACGAGGAGAATTGGACTTGCGTACGCGGAGGTTGATTCACAAATTATATTCGCATCAAACATTTCCTTTACCAGCAAAGAGCCTCGACCATCTACTACGCTGTATTCCCCAGGTAATAAGTAATATTCTTTACCTGAAGGACCACGCAATGACCCATTGACGTAAACTGTGCCTGAGTAGTTGACATCATTACATTCAACCTTGATCACTATCAAGCTATTTGTAGGGACAACCGCGTCCTCATAAAGAACTAAATGCAATTTTATGGGAAGTTCTCGTTCAAATATTAATGAATCAGTGGTTTTTGTTATTACGATTCCCGGTCGTTCGGTAAAACTATGACCTATTAAAATTGCATGTTTTATGACGTTGTCATCTACAATGTAGACTTCCACAGCCTCAACAATGCCTTGAATGTCGATTTGCAGCACGGTTTTACCCAGCGGTAACACAACATTACTACCTATACCTCGCATTACAGGCAATTCTTCTGTTGTCCACTGAATACCTAATTTTATGGCATTCGTGAGCCGCAATAACGTGCATTGGCTACCTAGGTCTACGTATCCCTTAACAAGCTGGCCGTTCAGTTTCAGATCAATTAAATATTTGTCATCGTCGGTCTTAGATTGTCATAACTTCATTACCGTCTTTTCTTTAGGAGGATCAGACGACTTATTGTTCGGGTCCGTTGGCAATCTTGGACAATTAGTACTCACATGACCCAACTTATTGCATACATTACATTTAAGTATCTTTTTAGTACATCTAAAACTGTAATGTCCAGTCTCGTTACAATTGTAACAAACTATATTGGTTCCGGTATTTTCGCGCGAACGAAATGGTTTTGTATTATTTGCCTGAGTGCTATTATTAGCGTTGTTCATGTTCATGGCAGGTTTCTTGTCTTGAGGTGCTTTGGCTCTATTATCTAGCTCACGTGACTGTTGTTTTATTGATTGAAAATATTGAAATACCTGCTCTGGTTCGTTGCATTTAGCTGCCTTTGCTCCTAACCTGAGTGATCTATCTTCAATACCAAACAGCAAGCAGTCTACTGCTCTTTTCCCATAAATTTCGCATCGAGTTAGAAGATTAATTTTTTCGTAATAATATAACTCTATTGAATCGTTATATTTAAGTTTTTTCGAAAGCATTTCGTTAAGCAGCTCTGCATAATCATCACTGGATGGAAAATAATCAGTAAGTTTGACCTTCCATTCAGGCCACGAGAATGACATTGACGGCAAAGCCTGATACCAAGTCTTGGCCACACCACTGAGCTTGGGTAAAGCGTAGTGGATAATTTGATCCTCGCCCCACTTGTATAATCGAGCGCATTCATCCACCTTGCTGAGCCAAGTGGAAACAGTTTGGCCTTTTACCATGGGATCAAACTCTGGTATGACGTTCCCTAACATAGGGAATTTATTTCCTTCCGGACGATGGTTCAATGATTTAATCAATTCAGTCAAAATCAATTCGGTATTGTTATAAGCGTGACTCACATGACCTCGTTAGGACGAAGAAACACTCCTGCTAACGTGACTCCTCTTCTTGCGTCGACCTCTTCCTGCACTCGACTCACTATCGCTTCTGCTGTGCTTCCTACGTCTCCTACGCCGCCGACTTTCTTCACTCGATCTGATCTCGCCCGTGTCATCTGGTGTGCGGTTTCTCCTTTTTCTTCTGCGCGTCGTTGGTGATGTGTCCCAGCTTTGGCTTCGTGTCTCACGATCACGTAAACGTGGACTCTCTCGTGCTAGTGGAGGAGTATTCGGACTCCGGCTTCGTGTTTTACGACTCCGTACAGTAATATGATCTGCAATCTCACGGTGCCTCTTAGGCCCTACATGGTTGCGTTCTTCATTGCGGGTTTTGTCTCGTCGTTTATCCCTGTCCTTTTTACTACGGCTTCGCGTTTGATCTTCACGGGATTGTTGCCGGTGACTTCGATGACGTGACCGGCTTTTCCAATTTGGTTTCTCAGCATCGTTCATTTTTAGGAGGCTTAACGCGGAAATAGGCTGTAGGCTATCTTAATCCCACTTCTGAGCTAAAGAATCCACTCAGAAATAGTAGAAATAGAAAGAGATTGCTTTGAATTTAATCGATATAATTCACACTTTCTTCCAGTTCATACCACAACGTTCGTATCGTCCGATCCGTTGACAGCTGTCATCCCTGCGTTTCGTTATATCTCACTATTCTGTGTAGCTCATTCAAGTCTACGAAATATCTGTCATTACAAATAACTCTCGTAGATATAACGAAACGCAGATAGTAAACAACACACTGACGTTTCATTTTAAAACTAAATATCACCTGCCCATAAATACAGAGTAAACAATAGTGATTCTAACACTCGCAAGCTACATAGGTACCATTTCTCGGAAGCTACATTTTAAAACCTATCAAACAATGAAACTAACTAGTACCTAACTAGACTATAAGCCTTCACCGTAATATTATAACACGTAACGTTACCCGTCTGTTGTGTAGTGCAATAAATTTAATTTAATCATCCAGTGGAAGAAAACATTGTAAGATAAAAGACAACATGCGGTGAATAGGCTCCTTTTTACAAACACGAGACCCGTAGCGATCCGCATTCATAATTATAATAAATGGAACACTTTACTCTTAATGTTTCGCCGGAAAGCAGCGGCTAGCCCACCCATTGCCCGCACTTTTAGTAAAAGCTACAGATGGTCAGCTAGCCTATCCCGTAACCATCCACAGCTCCTTAAGCCGGGTACTCACTAGCGAGCTGTAACCGTAACCGTTGCATGCTCAGTGACCAAAACCAGTGTGTACGTGGTTCGCTAACCAGCTGCGAAGCGGTACGCGAGTGGTTTGCAGCGAGCCGACATTTACAACGTACTATGACGTACTACGTAGTACAGAAGTATTATTATTCCTATTCTGTAACACAGCTCCACAGCTTCTTACGCGCACAAAGTCTTGAACGATTCCAATTCTTCAACTGTCAAATTACATACTAATTTGTTATCGCAAACGTCAAGATTCCGACAAGCTTGGGTGCATAATTGAGCCCCTGTATTGTATTATAACTGTCCACAGAGATATACAGATACACTTATGTATAACTTATTAAGTTTGAGATGTACGCGACTCTGTATACGAAAACAAAATAAACATGTCAAAAGGGCACGATGAAAACCAGCGCCGCTAGTTTTTATCCTGAAACCTAGCGGCACAGCTGAGCCCGCTTTATATTGCCAATAAAATCATGATATTCCCTTATTTGGTATTCAATTTATTTTCGATTTAAGTTAGCTGCAAGATATATTTCTCGTTTTGCTCGTGTTTTTTTGGAAATAAACCTTAATTAATTATTTTTAGGGTTATGTATCTCAAAAGGAATAAGGAACCCTAATAAGATCACTTTGTTGTCCGTCTGTTCATCTGTCTGTCAAGACCTTTTATCTTGGAAACGCGGGGAGGTATCACGTTAAAATTAAGACCATGCACTTGAGTCTACAGTCCCTTGAAGCTGTGAAAAAATTAAAGTTCTAAGTTAACGTAAAAAAATGATACGGCCGTTTATGCCGCAAAAAACGTATCTTTCGACACTCTAGGGAATCAAAATTTATAGGGTACTTTCCGTAAACCTACAACTATGAATTTTGGCAAGTAATATCGACTTATACTACAAGGAAAAATGGAAACAGGGAAAAATCTAAAAAACTATACATTTGCATAAAAAAATGTCTTTGAAGTTCGGGAAAAGCTCGGAAAAAACTGCGAGACTCTATTCCCGAACTGTTTATGATATGTAAGTACCTACATCATAATAAAAACATTCCTCCAAAACATTGCTAACGATGGCAAAATATATTTATAAATATTCGTGATTTTCGACCTTTGGTTCGAAGTTGTAAATCGGTTTTAGGAAGTTTCGTAACCTCAAAAAAAGTTTTCGACTGTGTTAAATGTTTAAGATTCTATCGTACAATACGCGTTCTATACGTGCAAGGTTAATGGGGTGGCTGGTTCCGACTATAAGACCCTTGAACCGTAGTTTTTTTCTTCGATTTTTGTTACTTTTCGCTCTGATAATATAGTTTATGCTTAAGCGAAATAATGGCGGGTAAAAACAAAAAAATTTTTTGACGCACCATTTTTTCAATCTAGCATATGTTTCTAAAACGTGGTTAGAATGTCTCCTTAAAAAACGTCGAAGTAGGAGTCACCCTGTAGAATAATCGCCATCGTCATCTTCTCAGTCCATATCTGGCCATAGGCGCTTCTCCTGTTGTGCCCACCTATCGTGGTCTCACGCCATCGGGCTCCACGGATCCTGCCTTCTTTTATATTTACTAAGCACACTTCGGAAGCAGGAATTGCAGGGTGGCAGGAAGACGCTGGATGCAGGCCGCTTCCAACCGGTCTTTTTGGAAATCCATGGAGGAGGCCTATGTCCAGCAGTGGACTTCTTGTGGCTGAATGATGATGATGATGACACTTCGGATGCCCAAATATTCTGACACGAATTGAGATAAATGCTCACGGGAAACTTTGTAGACCAAGGCAGTTTGTTGCCGACATTTTTATATGCTTTGCAAATATTGCGCATTTTTAAGTGGATATTATTTTGATTGTTTTGTTAGTTAAAATTTTATCAATATAATAAAACCCATAGAAGTATTTCTTCCTACAAAATTCTCTCTCAAAAATCTGCTCTCGATTAGTCTGTACCAATGAAATGAGCGCAAGAAGTGCTGTACAGCAAATCTCTCTGATATTGGTTCATTCTGTGCGCGATGCGTGACGACGTGAACGTTAATTGGGCGATAGTAAATGACAGCGTAACTTATGATTGGTTTAATCCAAAAACGTCAAACCATTAACTTCGTGATGTAGGTATAACCCGTCGAAACATCTAGGTACCTCGCAAGATGGTGGTATGACGGTGGCAGATGCATAGATATTTTTCCGGGTAACACTGAACTCGCGCACTCGTAACACAATTGACAAGCCCCGCCCGCCTCCCTACAATTGAACGTGGGGTCATTTTTTAGCGCTGGTTAGACATCTATGTTTTCAACTATCACTGTATAATTCATGTTTTACTTAGCATTATTATGTATCTGACTATACTACGGGTATGATCACACCAAACCTCACACTTTTATGTACCTATTACCGTTATTAAGTGTAAGGTCAGAACTCACCAAATTCACGTATATGTCAACTTTGCAATAAACTTAGTAGGAGCCTATATGTACATATTTAATCATTTTGTATCAAGCACTTAAGTAACATTATTAGACTGTAGTACCTTATTATTAAGATATTGCTGTAGGTACTTAACTACTTTTGTCCTGCATGCTAAGTTTATCTATAATTAGTTATACACATAGTTCAGCAATAAACCTAATTAAATAAATAAAAACAAAGTAAAAAAATAATTAGGATAAAGAATGAATACAAAAAAAAACTTTTTAGGGCCTATATGCATCCCACTACAGGACACAGGCGTTTTCTCAGAGAGAGAGAGAGAGAGAGAGAGTATGGGCTTACTTATCAGGCGGGCCCACCGCGGATTGGCAATTTCAAGCGCTGATGTTTCATGTGAACACTTCAGACACTTTGCGTTTTTATCAGTTGTTGGGAAATTCGCCGCAATAACAAAATATGATTATTTTAACTGAGTATCTATTATAAAACTTTTTATCGATCATACAGACAGACTTTGTAGGCGTATTCTGGTTCGAAACCGTAAAAAATAATTTATTCATTTAAAAAAAAATTGATGAGCAGGATAAGTCCCTTGAGATGTACCTTTCGGCAATACACCGTACAAGGCTCACATCTAAGACCTACATTAAGTGGTCGATTATCCCTATCTTACTGTCCACCCAAGTTTATCCGTCAGCGCTTCCTAGAGCGGTAAACGTGTTGAACACAATGTGATGCGGGCGGATCTGGTTTCACGACATATTTCTGACAGCGTCACGGTAAAATCTCACGGTCTAACGTTACCCTTACGTATTTACTTGTAGATTAGTTTAGAGCCGTAACGATTGTTCAGCAATTCGATTTTTTTTTGCCCGGGGACGGGGAATGGGGATTGTTAATTTTTTTTATATTGTCGTTTAGTGAAAACCATTTCGAGGAATAGGGTTACTGATCACTTCTATCGATTTATTTAAGTAAAATAATGACGGATTATTAGTATTTATCGCAAAAACTGTATAACCTTCATTTGCACTTCAATGACGTCACTATCGTCATCATTCGGCCTATATCCATTGCCATAGAATAAAAAAAAACTTAAACAACTGTCAACTTGACAGTAGAGGTGAGTCTGACGTTAAACGTCAACGTATTTAAGCACAGATTACTTACTGTTTATGCATGAAAAACGCAACATAATGCCATCAATGACGTCATCCTTACCAAACTCTTAGAATTTTTAAATAATTAATAAAAAAATTATGGTAGCAAAAATTTTAAAAATATTCAATTTGGTATCTTAAATTAGTCTATATTTTCGATATCTGGAATAAAAAATAGGGGTAAAAAAAAATGAACAATCCCCATTGCTTTGTCACTAGTTTGCATGACTTTTGTTCATGAAAGTTACATCTAGGAAAATGTATTTTAAAAAATCCAGCACGTCAATTTTTAAAATATATATTAAGAAGATTTTTACAAAAAACTACATATAAATAAACAATAGACAGTTAAAAATGGGTAATTATTGCTATTTTTTTATAAATATTTTCATCTGTATCTCTCACAACGGACCAACAATATTCACCTAGCATATTTTGATCCCAAAAACCTTGATAATTTTGCTGGTGAAATCAAAATTAAAAAAACAATGAAAAAATGTTTATTTGTTCCAAAAACAACTCCATAAAAAAGGATGAAGCCCTAATTCCCACACTAGGATTCCATGTGTTGTGGAAACTAGTCCCCTTCGCTTAATGGATGATAATAATAGAATAGGAACTTTTAGATAGTATTAATAATAACTTATTATCAATCTCATAAGAATAACAAAATAAAAGTATGGAGAATAATGTTTATTATTATTATTATTATTATTTATTTATTTCAGGCAAAGCCCATATAGTGTTAGTAACAATTTGACTTATGCTATGTTAGTAAACAATTTACAATGTACATATTATTATTATTACACCACGCAAGTTGAAAGGCCTAGTCCCAGCCAGCCCCACTGCTTGTCAGCATAAGGTGCATTGACACCCAGTGGCGCTGTATGGGGCTATCCATCCGATCAGCCAACACCCTCAGGAGGCTGCTGGTACTGACCCTCACCCTGCACATCAGGGATGCTATGCGTTTGCGGATTATTGCGTGGAAATCATCCGTTCGCGCGTCGGCAAACATCCCCGATGCACTACAGTATCGAGGCAGCCCCAGCAGCAACCTGAAGGCGTTGTTATATTGGACACGCAGGGCGCTGTAGGCTTTCTGCGTATAGCTGGTCCACAGACTGCAAGTGTAAAAGGATTGGCAAAAGGCCTTAAATAAGGTTATCTTTACCTCCCCCGTACAGCGAGCAAATCTGCGGGCCAACATATTGCACCTCACCGACAGCGCCCTACGCTCCCTCTCAATATCCACATCATCAGACAATTCATCGGTGACCCAGTGACCCAGGTACTTAAATTTGCTAACTTTGGCAAGGGGATCGCCACAAAGCAGAACAGATGGTATGTCGTAGGTCTTTTTTCCCGCCTTAAAAACCATAATTTCGCTTTTTGTAGCATTGTACCTGAGACCATGGGCCACCGCATACTCTTCACAAATCTTGAGCATTTTATTCAGGCCGCTGACTGTAGGACACAGCAGCACCATATCATCAGCGTAGCTGATGTTATTTATGGGAGTACCATCAATGGAGCAGCCTACTCCCGAGCTACTGAGTCCCACAATCAGCCGGTTCATGTACAGGTTGAAGAGCTTGGGTGAGGTGAGTCCCCCCTGCCTCACCCCGCACTCCAACCTATACATGTCGGAATGGCTATCAACCCATCGCACAACATTCGTCTGGTTTTTGTACCATGTCCGAAAAATATCAACCAGCTCCGGAGGTAAGTCAGTCTCTTCAGAGAGCTTTTTCCAGAGCAGGTCGTAAGAGACGAGGTCGAAAGCCTTCGAAAGATCTAGGAAGCACGCGAATACGGGCGTCTTCCTCCCAGTGTAGTAGCTGACTGTCTGTTTTAGGCAGAGTACCGCGGTTTCAGTCGACATACCAGGACGAAAGCCAAATTGACCATCATGTAGGTTTAAATGCTTACCGAGATATTCGTCAAGTACGCGATCTAACACTTTCGCTATAATGGTAGCTAGGGATATCGGTCTGTAGTTAGTCTTGTCCGATGAATCGCCAGTCTTGTTTTTAACTATGGGCACAACTATTGTTTTCATTAGCTCTATTATGCATAGTCATTATATAAAATCATTTAGATCACTAATAATCATGCTTGCATGTGTGAGTACCTACGTATGTGTGTGTTTGTGCTTTAGAGAGTATAAGTGCATGTGTGTGTGTGTGTGTTCTGCTCAGTCCTACGACTGTTAGTCTTGGGTTCGGGTTTCAGCCACTGAGCAGAGGGTGTGTAGATGAGGATTGTGTCGCTCACCGTGTTCATCACTCACACTACAAAGATTTTCTGCAACAAATTGTAAATGGGAATGCATAAAACTAATTTTTAGTGACATATTTACACCCATACGATCATAGTTTTGCAATAAATTTTCAACAATCTTTTTGTAATTATAATTTTTTCTACTGCCTAAAAAATTTTTAACGATACTATGTTCGTGCATTGTAATACTACATGTTGCATCTATGTGAGTTTGGTCACTTCTGCCGCGTGGTGTGGGAACTGCTAAATCCTCTGAATGAAGGACCGGCTTAATTACTCATGAAACGTCGGCATATTTTATACTATCTTTATTTTTTGAGTTAAAGCCAAAAGTGTTTGTTATAAACAAAAGTAACAATCGGTTACGTGGTTAGTTGGCTCTCTTGATATCATTGGTTTACCAAATTTTGGTGATCTATTTTTACTTGAATAACAGGAGCTGAGGACCAATCTGCAACTAGTGCAAATCACATGAGGAACCCAATTTTTATCTTGATCTGACACCGGAAATAATGTAAATAGGCTTCTTGGTTTTGTTCTAGAGAAACCATGATTTAACTGAGCAATTTTCCCACAAACATAACAAAATCGATTTGGATGTATTTTACTCACTCTAGATGATATTTTTGGATAAAAATAAGACTTGAATCACACAGTTGTTTACAAAATAGAGCAATAAACGTATTTAAACAATTGCGGGTACTTGTATAAAAATAAATACCTCTATATCTCAGAATTGTGACGTGCTACGAAAAATAAAAAAATATTTTTTTAAATGATATGTGTCATTTCATGACCAAAAAAAAATATTTTTTTGTAAACTAGAATTGTTGCTGGATAAAAAGTATGAATAAAAAAAAATATAGGGTACGTGTGAGTGTTAGCTATGTCACACTATGTAGTCTAAAGTGTTGTTTGCCTCGCGTGAGGTCCTGGGTTTGAATCTTCGCGTGTACTAATGACTTTTTTAACTAACTTTGAAGGAAAACAGCGTGAGGAAGGCTAGCTGAGTATCTGACGTGTTCCTAAACCGTTACAAACCTATGTTGCAAAATTATGGACGACTAATCTACAAAATGTAAAGCTATTGACTGAACATATAAAGTTTAAGATCTGCTACCCTTTTCTGAGGAAAAGCCTGCACCATGTGACAGAAAGGTCCGGTGAAACTTAAGGGGCTCTTAACCTTCCCTTAATTAATAACTGTAAGCAGGTAGCATGTCAACAGATGCCTCTGTCCAGTTCCTATATTACGCGTACGAAATCCTGAACGATTCCGAATCGTCTTATTGTCAAATTCCGTACTGATTGCTATCGCCAACGTCAGGATTCCGACAGAATTTGGTGTGCATAATAGACCTCCTGAATATCAGAATAATAATTAAGGATAATCTTATAAGGGTTTACATGCATATTGTTTATAGTTATTATGGAAGAATAGGTAAAAGGGGCCCAAACAGGTTATACTATATAAAGTGGTTCCTACATATAAAAGTGAACTTTCTCCTCAGTTTTACCCCTTTCAGCCCTTGCTTTCTATGTGTGAGCCCCGACTGTGAAGCTTTGACATAGTCTTGTGGATGTAACCTATGTGGATGAACTCTAGCTTATATTAGATGCAAATGTATTAAGATAACTGTATATGCTAATATGCATATGTAATTCCTCGTGTACATACAATAAAGAATATTGTATCTATTTATCTATGCTCAATAATTGTATCTTATTTTATCAACCTGGGGCCCAATCATTATGCGCACCAAATCCTGTCAGAAACCTGACGTTTGCGATAGCAATTAGTATAAAATTTGAAAGTTAGCACCACTTGCACCATATCACTAACCCGGGGTTGACCGGTTAAACCTGGAGTTACCATGGTTACCAATACAATTTGACACTGGGTTAAACCGTTATAACCGGATTAACCCCGGGTTAGTTGGATGGTGCAAGTGGCGCTTAGACGATTGGAATCGTTCAGGATTTGGTTTGCGTAATATAGGACCAGATGTAATTGAATGCTATCAACGAATAGTTTTAGATAAGCGGATCCAGCGCCATCAATGAAAAAAAAATCGTATCTTCTTTTACAGATCGTATTTGTAAAAAGTGTCTGTACAATCTCTCAATTAAGTTAACAGTAATTTTTAGGACCCACGACAATTAATGCCAAAAACGGCCGTTTTTGGCGTTAATTCTATCTAGTCCTAGATTATTTGCCCTAGGTTCACGGCAATGGGTCCTAAAAATCACTATTAACATGATTTTAAGAGATAGTACAGACACTTTTTGCAAATTCGATCTGTAAAAAGAGATTTGATTTTTTTCTCGGTTGCTCTAGTGTTACTCCTTGGAGGCCCTAATAGTAATACGAGTGAGTAGTTGTATGCAGAAAATCATTCCGATGACCTTTACCACAGTGGACTTTATACCTACTAATGCTCTACACTGATCATCAGAATTCAACCCAGTGTTTACGTCCAAAATCTGGTAAAACTTAACCGGCTACCGTGTCTATTGAAAGACAGAGTATTGGTCCTCGGATCGTGCTTCAAAATTATTTTGAACTAAACTTCGCAAGTGAGACCTCTCTGAGTTTCTAACGTTATGTCCCCTCGCAGGGTTAGTAAAGTGTTTCAAGCCGTGTTTTCACAATTTTAAAACAGTTTAATTCACCGTTCAAACGGGAAATGCCAACGCAAGGGTCCGGAAGGCTTTTATGAGATGTACTTAAACTTTGCATATGCGTTTGATGTAAATTGTTTAGAGCGCTCCGTTTGCACATATTTTTACTAAGCATTCGCAAAGTTAGATGTCTCAAGAATGGTTGCCGAAGAAGTTTTTCCCAAAAGGTGATCCACAGACAGAGAGATTACTCAATTTCACAACGTTTATCATTTAAAAGTGGTGGATACAAGAAAACATATTGATGTCATCGTAAGTAGCAACTGAATTCGCAATAATACAAATCCAATTTCCGGTTTATTATTTTCTTTAAGGAAATGTAAGTTTTGGTCAAAAGTTTTGTTGAATAGTTTCAGCACAGACTCCTAATTTTAGGTGGAGTCAGACTGAAATTACATCTCGATAGGGGGCACTTGGGATGTACCACTATTGAAAAAAATCTTATCACAAGTCTCACTCTTCGTCAAGTGGTTGGAGAGATAGATCGTCGAAAGTAACTAATTAATATTATGTATGGTGTGCAATAAAGAGTATTAATCTAATCCAATCTAATCTGGGGGTACGGTAGTGCCTCCGCCAAGACGAAGCGTAAGGGCACTACTACCTTTTCTCGAAGCGCTTCGTAAATTTTTGAACCCTCATAAGTTTGGTTTGGATTATACCAGAGAAACAAAATTCCCGGGATATGATTTCAATAGTAGACTCATTAAACGTATAAAGTTTCAATTGCAACGCTCTGATGATTATTAAAATTCTCAGAGTACCTTCTGAAGTCCTAGAAAGCTGAAACTTGGTATGTATGTTAGTATTAGTACACAAACAACAAAGAAATTCTTAAAAATTTAAACTTTTACCCCCCAACCCCTTAAACTAAAGGATGGAAGTTTGTGTGACACTTCCGCAAATTTTGATGCTAGAGATCTGAAAATTGATACAAGAGCTCCATGTTGCGAATACACATTTCATTATTATATTCTTTTTGTTGCACTAACCCGTGCTGAGGTTTTTAAAACATATTTCATTGTAAATACATTTTCCCTTTAAATTAGTAGAAAGAAAATTATTTTACAACTTAAACTCTCGTAAGCACTGCACATTTTATATATTGATTTAAAGATTTCACCTACTATTATTAGCGTCGGAAAAGCCGACTAGTAGTAAAAAAGTAAGTGAAACCGTTAAATCAATATATAAAATAGAAAGAAAATTAACAAAATAAAAAATAAGCAAAAAGTAAGCGATGTGCAAACGATCTCTGCCTATGTTCATTTTACCGCCCAAAAGATTTGTGCAGACTATACACTTATTTATAAGTACTAACTAAGAGATACCCATGTAAAATATATTAAAAGGCTATTATGATGTAAGTAGATAAGAGATGTCATATTGTCCTAAAACTTAAGAGTTTCAAACTTCCATAGATGTTTTTTACTTTCACTTTCACTTCCAGTCCACTTTATTGAAATAAGTATTAATGTGTAACAAAAAATGTATTCTGATACAGCACAGCCTTTTAAGGGATCATTGACTCATATCTATAAAATTTTTTTGCAAGATGCCAACTGATATGTTTTGTAATGTTTTATGAATGAAAAATATTCATTGGTAAAGCGTATTGTTTTACTCAGTCTTTATTGTGTCCCTCTGAGTAAACGCGTCTCCTCCTGCTATCCACCTCTCCCTGTCCCCAGATACCTCCTACCCATCCCAAAAAATAATGTATTAGGGTCGTCCCGCCATCTTCGCTTTTACTTGGAATTTATTTATGGATGGATTAACTTTGGACGTATTATATTATTATTATTATATATATATAAAGCTACAATGCGGTATACTCACTGACTGACTCATCCATACGTTTTCTCCGAAACGACAATAGCTAGAGGAAAATGATGTATGACAAAGTTGTAGGAAATGTATGAATTACAGCCATCCTATGAAGCCGATTTTTGAATTTCGAACGCGTTCTCCTATACAAATGGGCTAACTTTTTTGTTTACCGGCCGATTTGGATGAAATTTGAAACGGGCATTTGTTTTGTGATCTAATTGTGAAAAAAAAATTTGAACGTTCGAAATTCAAAATAGGGGCGAGAATATGGCCGCCCGAAAAATCGACCTCTGCGCAAAAAAGTCGGCAGCCAACTGGGCACATGCTGGAGACGTGCCCTAAACGGCATCGGGTTCTCAAAGGACCCAGGTATATGAGAAAAATCGGACATTTTGACATTTCAAGATGGCGGCCGAGATATCGACGATTGAAAATGAAAAAATTTTGTATGGAGGATTTGTACTGAAAATCGACTTTTAGTACAAAATTTTAAACAAAACTGAACAATTTTTCAAAAAAAACATTTTTCGAGGCCAAAGCCGGGATGAGGAACCTCGCCGCGGCGAGGCCGAAGGCCGAGCTCCGTTCAGGCCGAGGCCGAAGGCCGAGACCACACATTTTCCGGCGAACAAGCAACAACGCAAAAGCCAGATGGGACAAACTTGCGAGGCCGAAGGCCGAGCTCCGCGAAGCGGGCCCCAGGAACCCCGCCGCGGCGAGGCCGAAGGCCGAGCTCCGTTCAGGCCGAGGCCGAAGGCCGAGTCTATACATTTTCGGCGAACAAGCAACAACGCAAAAGCCAGATGGGACAAACTTGCGAGGCCGGAGGCCGAGCTCCGCGAAGCGGGCACGAAGAACCCCGCCGCGGCGAGGCCGAAGGCCGAGCTCCGTCCAGGCCGAGGCCGAAGGCCGAGACCATACATGTTCCCACTTATCAAATTCCTACCCCAAGTGTCTAGCGAGGCCCTAGGCCGAGCGCCGCGGAGAGCGAAGCTCGGAGCGGCTGGGGGTTGGCGCGCGTAAGCGCGCAGGGGGTTCACCCCCTAGTTATATATATATAAAGCTACAATCCGGTATACTCACTGACTGACTCATCCATACGTTTTCTCGGAAATGACAACTTTTAGAGGAAAATGATGTATGACAAAGTTGTAGGAAATGTATGAATTACAGCCATCCTATGAAGCCGATTTTTGAATTTCGAACGCGTTCTCCTATACAAATGGGCTAACTTTTTTGTTTATTGGCCGATTTGGATGAAATTTGAAACGGGCATTTGTTTCGTGATCTAATTGTGAAAAAAAAATTTGAACGTTCGAAATTCAAAATAGGGGCGAGAATATGGCCGCCCGAAAAATCGACCTCTGCGCAAAAAAGTCGGCAGCCAACTGGGCACATGCTGGAGACGTGCCCTAAACGGCATCGGGTCGTCAAAGGACCCAGGTATATGAGAAAAATCGGACATTTTGGAATTTCAAGATGGCGGCCGAGATATCGACGATTGAAAATTTGAAAATTTTGTATGGAGAATTTGTACTGAAAATCGACTTTTAGTACAAAATTTGAAACAAAGATGAAAAATTTTTCAAAAAAAACATTTTTCGAGGCCGAAGCGGGGATGACGAACCTCACCGCGGCGAGGCCGAAGGCCGAGCTCCGTTCAGGCCGAGGCCGAAGGCCGAGACCATACATTTTCCGGCGAACAAGGAACAACGCAAAAGCCAGATGGGACAAACTTGCGAGGCCGAAGGCCGAGCTCCGCGAAGCGGGCACCAGGAACCCCGCCGCGGCGAGGCCGAAGGCCGAGCTCCGTTCAGGCCGAGGCCGAAGGCCGAGACTAAACATTTTCGGCGAACAAGCAACAACGCAAGAGCCAGTTGGGACAAACTTGCGAGGCCGAAGGCCGAGCTCCGCAAAGCGGGCACAAGGAACCCCGCCGCGGCGAGGCCGAAGGCCGAGCTCCGTCCAGGCCGAGGCCGAAGGCCGAGACCATACATGTTCCCACTTATCAAATCCCTACTCCAAGTGTCTAGCGAGGCCCTAGGCCGAGCGCCGCGGAGAGCGAAGCTCGGAGCGGCTGGGGGTTGGCGCGCGTAAGCGCGCAGGGGGTTCACCCCCTAGTTTACTTTATAAAACTCTAAGCAATCAGAATCTAGGTACCAAGTATCAACAGAACCGTAGTTTTTAACTTCCCAACTAGCATTTAAAGAGGCTGCCTCTCCCACAGTCATGCTTGTCATATCTAATGTGATTGTTATAAGGCCATTAGATAGAACAGTACAGCACTGCAAAGTTAGAACTAATTTAAAAGAATACCTTTAAATTAGAAGTACATGTCGGTATTGTAGAAGTATAATTTGTTTATCGGGCAAATACATTTTTAATTTTTCAGTGCTGTAGTGTTTTGAAGTCGGTTTTTATTTTGTGTTTAATTTTTTTTATTTTTTTATTCTTAGGGGGGGGGGGCGTGAGAAAAAATAAAGTCCCTTATAACCATAATTCACCCTACTTTTTTGAAGTCGGTTAAAAACAACTCTTTTGGTACTTACCTTAAAAGTAAACTCCATTCGTAATAAATCGAACCAAGTGACTCCTCGTTTGAATCTTATCGACTTGTAAGTAGTGTAGACCCTTCAAACGCAAAGATTTATCATACTCGATAGAACAATGTGATACAGAGGGACAAAATATACCAGTTTGGTGTGCTCCGTATTATCGGTCTGGTCCAGGAACCATTTGTCTATATTGTCTATTTTAAAGTCGAAAAAGTTCTTTGTATTTATATGTCTGTAAGTTTGTATGTGGTCTCCGAAAGTAATAAACCGATTTCAAAAATTATTTCACCAGTATTTAGAATGGACCTTCAGGGTGGACATAGGTTATAGACTAATCCGTTTACCACGTAAACGTTGTCGCGGGAACAACTAGTGTACAATAAAGTGTTTTCTATATATCTATCTATAATAATCCACTCTTTTAGTTGCCCATACGTACTAACTGTTTTGCACCAAACGTAGCACTCTTGCTAACACTGTTCATCAAGACAGGACACCAAATAGACATGTAGCAAGTTGTAGCAAGTTCAAGCCAAATATTTACTCTTCAAGTAAAAAAAAAATGAGTTTCTGGTCCAGAACAGAGAGAAATGGAAGAAACTTTTTCATTACTCATACTCTGAAAGAGGGTCATTGTTCATCCAGGCACCGTGCTGAAAGTGGTACATGCCTGCTCTAAAGCAAAAAAGTATAAAAAAAAAAAATATTTAAGACACAGATAAAACCACCAAATACGCAAATTCAAAATGGCCGTCTTTCGCGGTCGCGCGCCATCTTGCGAATTATGATGTACGGCTAGCACAAGTTGGCGCGCGAGCTATCTCGCCGCGAGCTAGACCATCCGTCTGTTTCAGCGTGAATTCCTTAAGTTTTATATTTTAAACTTGTTTTTATCTTTTAGTGATTAAGATTAATAATTAATTTATATTATTTAATTTTTTAAATACTAATTAAAAAATTAAATTTTTGAGCAGTCGTTTAAAAGGGCGGATAGTTTATCTCTCGGCGAGTTAGCTCACGCGCCGACTTGTGCTAGCCGTGCAGGGTGTGCGTTGGTATTAAAAAAGTAAACTGGCGGGAAACCTTAAATAAAAAAGTGCAATTGTTTCTATGGAAGTTCCATTAGACTGTGTTTGTGATATTCGAAATTGAGTTTAATATACCAAAATGAGTTCTAGCGGTTCTGAAATTGAATTAACACCTGATTTTATAAGAGAAGAGGCTCAAGCTGTCGTAGAAAACCTTTTGCCAACGATATCTATGTAATTCTTTGCAATGTTGTCAAATAAAGTTTATTCTTATTCTTATTCTTATATATGAAATCGTATAATAATTTCATAAAGTGGCGGGCCAAGAAAAGAGTGAAATCTCTATCGGAAAGTGTTTTCCTTACGTATTTCAGTGAACTATCAAAGAAACTTCAGCCTTCAACTTTATGGAGCATATTTTGATTTCAAGTGATTTTGTTTTTTAATAAAATAATTTTGATTTTAACTGGCTTGTGTTTACTTTCCTCGTATTCGTAATGAAAAGTAGAGTGTTTTACTCGGGTGATAGCACCCATTTCTGCCTCGAACTATTGGCGCTCTCACTTCGTTCGAGCGCCAAAACATCTCGTCAGGAATGGGTGCCTTTCAGCCCTCGGTTAACAATCTACTATTGTTAGCCTCAAGCTCCTCGGCGGAGTAATGGATAGATAGAAGGATTTTCGAAAAAGATGAAGTGGCGTGCCCTAGTGGAGTACAAGAGTGCTTATACAACAACAAATCCGGCATTCAAATCTCATGAATTTGCACACCAAAATGTAATTTGTACAACAATTATGAATTCAAACAACTCTTAGTGTTGCGCTAAAGAGATATTACGTTATTCTCCTAAGTCATCACCTTGAAAATAGCAATTGTTTGCGATTGTTATTTTAAAGACAGGACTTAGGACGTTAAGATGTTGATGTCCTCCATAACAAATCCGTCGATGCTGACATCCCGACGAGGACCCATCGCAGACCCGAACGTGCGGGCGGACATGTGATGCAAAGCCGAATTTGCTCTAGAACACACGTTCTCAGTTGCCGCAGTACGATTGATCGCCAGAACTAATGTCGTTTGTCGTTTTTGTTTTATGTCGTTTAATACTATGTCTTTTATCGATTACATTTTTATCTTCAGCTTATATGGTGAGAAAATATGGAAAAATGACGAAAAACTAGGCGTTGCGAAGTTCGCCGGGACAGCTATTCTGTTATAATATTTTAAGTGTAATCCCGTCACCCCTCCCACATTTTGTACATTTTAAGTCTGTGAAACAATTATTAAAAACTGTTTTTTATGCACTTTGACCGAGTGAGAGCTGTTGATGTACCTAAGATAAAGCGGGGGGTAAGGAAAAAAAATTGATGGTTTCAATGCCAAAATTTTCAACTTTATTATAATTTTTTATAGCTGAAATTTTCCTCTTATACCTAAATTATACACAAAAGTAAATATTTTAAAATATGCATGGTTTTAAAAACCTATTTAATTGCTAAAAATTCCACCCATGCTGGGACTTGAACCCGCGACCTCAGCCACGCGCCCGCGATGCCAGCGCTCTCCCAACTGAGCTAGTGGACAAGTGCAGGCATCAGTGAAATTTCGAGCCTCTTTACAAACTTCTCTGTATTACGTACAGGCAGCGACGTCTGGCCGAAGCAATTTACATCACTTTCAGCCCCGAGTAACCCACTTTACAGTTAAGTTTTTACATCGAAATGATATCGCTGTACCTAGATGATTATATTCTTTTTATTCCACTAAGCCGTGCTGAGGACAATTTTAAAAACCTATTTAGAGGCTAAAAATTCCACCCATTCCGGGACTTGAACCCACAACCTCTGGCTAACCGTGCCAGCGCTCTCCCAACTGAGCCAATGGGCAAGTGCAGGCATCAGTGAAATTTCGAGCCTCTTTACAAACTTCTCTGTATTACCTACGTGATGCCTGCACTTGTCCATTAGCTCAGTTGGGAGAGCGCTGGCACGGTTAGCCAGAGGTCGCGGGTTCAAGTCCCGGCATGGGTGGAATTTTTAGCCTCTAAATAGGTTTTAAAACTGTCCTCAGTATGGGTTAGTGCAACAAAGAGAATATAATATGCATTGTTGTAAAAGAAAAAAAGTTTTAATTAGGGACTCAAAGGCTTTATTAGTCGGCCGCGTTGGTTTTTCATGGAAACTACACAAACAAAGGCATTTTCATTATCTACCAGCTTAATCGATCGTCGACCTACTTAGTCGGTTTTTATTTCGCCCTTTAAATAACTCCGGCCACATGCCAACGCTTGGATTATGTTACACTGATGAATTCATTATATTTCTGCATTAGTGCTGCACACATATCAAATCTTATAGGCGTCAATGGTCTGAAAAAAAAACACGTCAAGTGATCCGAACGTGAATCTGTCATCACTGTATGTAGTGCTCTAACAGGCCCTGTTTCTTCACAGCCTGGTACGTCATTCTCGTTTTATGCTGCGCCGTGGATGTCGCAAAATCTCCTTTACCAAACCAAAAATTAAGCTGAAAAAATACCTGGTGATAAACCTTTGCCCGCAAGAAAATAGGAGCAAATCATGGAAAGGACCTAACATAAGCAACCTATACACACCAGCAACCTATACACACCAGCACTAAAGGGCACAGAACTTTTATCAGAAAGAGGGAATAGGCTTAATCACCACGTGTGCCCACCGTGGATTGCCGGGAACACCCAGACGGTCTTCTCAGGATGGTTTCCTTTACTGCTAAAAATTCACAAATGTACGTAACTAAGAAAACGTAGTCATTGTCTACACACCAGGAGGACATACTAACATTCACACTTTATTTAATTTAAACTTTTGTCCTTAACTACCATAGAATTCAAAGTCGTTTATTGCTGCATTTTTGATGTTATAATTGTTTTCTGTGGGGAAGGTGCTGCTTGCTGAAATACTGGTTCTTAGCTAGTTCGGCAACGGAGGCTAACTCATTATTTTGTAATCTTTGTCTAGTACAACTGTATTTTGCCGGTATTTACTTTGCAATAAATAAATTTATTATTATTGTTATTGTACATACCGGTACGAACCCACGACCTGTCGAATATGAGGCAAGTGTGTTATCTCTACCGAACGCGCTGTCACCGCACCGTAGTTAGAGAAATTATACGGAAATATCAAAATTCTTGTCAAATAAATGTCTCTGGGATTGAAAATCAACAAAAGGTTAACACAAATTAATCATTGCCAAGTGGTGAATATAATAAATTTAAAATGATTGATTAAAGCATTTCATTGACTAACTATTTGCCTCTCATTCACACAACATAGAGTACATAGTCGGTAATATTGAATGAGCGGGACGCATATAGTTCTTGATAATGGTTTTTAATTAACCATCTTATAATTCAGTTAACTTATGTACTAAGTATCTGAATATGAAATGGCTTACCTACTACTAATTGGGAAAATATTCTTACTTTTCCTACGAGTGCTTTCACAGCTTTCTGCGCCAATAAAAGCGAACATTATGACGTCATACGGACTCCAAAGGTACTGAAAAATTGTTCACCTTTTCCTTTTGAATAAAATAAGCCAATGTGATATTTTTTCGATGGCCTTACTCTTGAGTGACGGAATTTTTTTACTAATATATAATTTGATTAATTCACATTTAGTGCAGCGTGTGATCAGCTGAAAACTTAATTACACAGAAGAATCGAATTAGTGTAGTGCTATTAATGACAAAGAAAGACCACATTGAAATAAAAAATAAAAGCTATTCTACTGTTGCAAATTATGTGAACTTGTACTTAATTGTACTTGATGTACTTAATTGTCGAGATCACGATAAATAAACCATTCATTCAAACATGGAAACCGACTGAAAATAAAAGTTATACAGCATTTTATCGAAATAACGCGTAGCCTAAACATCATTTCCTCAGTAGATTAATTTTACGTTTTTCTAGGGTTCCATAGTCGATAAGAAACCCTTATAGTGTCGCCATGTCATGCGGATAGACAGACAGACATACGTCCGTCTATATGTCTGTCTGTTAATCCGCCGCCTAGCTCAGAAACGTCACAAGAAAGCTGAAATTCGACACAGACATACACATTAATTACGCTGACAGAACGGTAGACTAAAATAAAAAAAAATCGTAAATTTCGCCCGAGTAGGGCGCCCGTCTCCTGACTAAACGGTTGATTGTAGTAACGTGAAACAATTCAGGATAGTAGCACATATAATTAACTTAAAAGGAAAACTATCTCGGCTAAGTAGGCTTTACAAGATAACGAGTAATAGGCGACCAACTTATAAAAGGAAAACTTCGTACAAAATCCATTGAAAATTATATTGATGAAGTTGTTAGTTCTGTAAAACAGATTAAACCCCCTCTTTCTACGGAACCTTACACTGTCCCAACCGACGACCGGCCAAGTGCGGGTGGCCCGACTCGCACTTGGCCGGTGTTTTAGCAATTTTTCAGACTCCGGTAAATCATGCAATTTTATAAAAACACTTGGCGGCGTGCCCCCTACGCGCTTCGCGCGCCAACCCCAGCCGCTCCGAACTTAGTAATAATAGTGGGTATGTAAAGTTATGATCGAAATGTAGTGGTTAGTTATTATTTTAAATGTTTAAAAAGGCGTGTTGCCTGAAAATAATTAACTGTAATATTTATTGTTTGCTGTGTACCTACCGTAATTTGTAATGGGGTGTACCATTTTTAAACCGCATGCCGGGTTCCATCTGCCGCGGATCTTGTCAATGCTCTTCAACTTCTGTTTGAGACATTCATACCTCCCAAGCGAGTGCATGAGAACGGTGGTTGTGCCAATAATCAAGAACAAAACCGGGGATTCATCCGACAGAAGCAACTACAGGCCCATTTCATTAGCCACTATTATTGCAAAATTGATGGACAGCCTGCTGGACCGCATATTGTGTGGACATTTGAGGTTGAATGATGCACAATTTGGTTTTCGTTCTGGACTGTCCACTGAAAGTGCAATATTCTGCCTTAAGCATGTTGTCCGTTATTATACCGATTGCCAGACCCCAGTCTACGCCTGCTTTCTGGACCTGTCAAAGGCTTTCGATTTGGTGTCCTATGAGTTGCTCTGGTACAAGATGCGATCGGAAACCACTTTACCGGAGGAATTTATCGCGTTTCTTGATTATTGGTACAACAGCCAAACGAATGTTGTGAAATGGGCGGGAGCAGTTTCTGACGAGTATAGGTTGAAATGTGGTGTGAGACAGGGAGGGTTAACCTCTCCTCGTCTTTTTAACCTGTACGTAGACGGGCTGGTGGAGGAACTCAGTAGCGCCGAAGTTGGTTGTTCCATAGAAGACAAATATATTAACAACATTAGCTACGCCGACGATATGGTGCTGCTGGCTCCCTCCATAAGCGCGTTAAGACGACTGGTAAGCATATGTGAGACATACGCCGGGGCCCATGGTCTCAGATACAATGTAAAGAAGAGTGAAGTCTTAGTTTTCCAAGCACGCGGTCGAAAGGTCACCACTGTACCACCTGTGTACCTAGACGGAGCTGAGCTGAAGAGAGTTTCGCGATTCAAATACCTGGGTCACTGGGTCTCGGATGACCTCACCGATAGTGAAGATATTGAGAGAGAGCGCAGGGCTCTGGCTGTCAGAAGCAATATGTTGGCTCGTAGATTTGCGAGATGTACAGTGGCCGTTAAGATCACGCTATTTAAGGCTTTCTGTCAGACTTTTTACACGTGCGGTCTATGGGTCACCTATTCGCAGAAAGCGATCAGCGCCCTGCGCGTTCTTTACAATAATGCGCTTAGGATGTTGTTGGGGCTGCCGAGGTACTGCAGCGCGTCATCTATGTTTGCTGAGGCCCGCATAGACGGCTTTTATGCAATTATGCGGAAAAGAGCTGCCTCGTTACTCAGCCGGATCCGAGGCAGCACTAACAGCATCCTGAGAGTTATAGCAGGCAGATATGACTGCCCGATCATGTGGCACATGGAACAATGGCACCTTAATTTAATTGGTTTTAATTTGGTCTAATTTAATTTAATTTGATTCAGTTTGGCTTGATTTGATTTGATTCAATTTAATTTGATTTATTTTGATTTTCTTTAATTGGATTTGATTTGATGTGATTTAATCTGACTTAATTTAGTTTGATTTGATTTAATTTAGTTGAATTGATATGATTTGGTTTGAATCGATTCGATTTGATTTAATGTGTACATACGAATATTATTACTAACATAGCATAAGTCACGATTGTTACTAATACTATATGGGCATTGCCTGAAATAAATGAATACAATACAATACAATACAATAAACTACTTTTGTGTTAAAGACTTTTAAAAATCAAATCAATTAATCATAAGAACAATGATAATAATAATAAAATTTTATAAGTCTTATATGTCCTGCAGTGGGAATCAAATTGCTGATGATGATGATGATGAATAATATGTTACAGGATAGGGCAAACGAAGAGAAACAATTCTTGTGCATTTCAAAGTAGGGGCGTCTTGTTTTCCACTCGCTTTCTCTGTTCCTTATCGAGTTAGCGTATGTCCCACGAGAGACACCAACGTCTTATTTCAAAGTAACTTTTTTTTCTCGCCCTTATCTTGTCAAATTAATTTTTTGAGGGATGCTAATGTGTAAAAGAAAAAACTGAAAAGATCTTAAGTCCCCGTTTTTTTGTATTTGACATTAGGTATGCTGTACGATTAATTTAATATGGTCAAAATGAAAGCCTGGTACGCATTTTGCTGGGCATCTCATGGCGTCGCCTATCTACGTCAGAAAGATTTTTTTTTACAATAAGTGAAGATGTTAACTGGATATTGTTTTTATGAAATAAACTTTTTGTATTTGTATAAAATGCACCCTAAGTTAAGATACCCTCAGAGGCTTCTACAATACCTACATGTATCATCATCTTGATGAGCCATTTGACGCCCACTGCTGGATATAGGCCTCCTTTGGGGTTTTCATAACCATGAGGGGTTTCACCATAATCGCCACGCTTCGCAGGCGGGTTTGCGATTAAATTATTTTTAAGTTTTTAGTGCTCAAGTGTTTTGAAGTCGGGCTTAATTTTTTATTTTTCACTTTTTAGGGGGGGAGTGGGAGAAAAAAAAAAACAAGTCCCTTATAAGAATAATTACCCTACTTAATTCATTGCTATAAATTTTATGTTCTCAATTTTAATCCCTGAAAGTCTTCACCAGAATATCGCTAAATTACCCTGGTACTACTTTTACGCCATATTTTAGAAAACATGCATATTACTAAAGAATGGACCCCATTAGGCCTTATTAACTGCTGTCCTTTGAAGAATTCCGTTCTCCATCTCTGAAAGTCTTTATCAGATCTTCACCAAATTTTAATAGAACCAATGGAACGTTATATCTATTCGAATAAAAAAAGAGTTGTCGAAATCGGTTAAGATTTGACGGAGTTATGCATGAACAGAGCCATGAAAAAAGGAATATACGCGTGGAATTGAGAACCTCCTCTTTTTTAAGTCGGTTACAAAGCTTATGAGCTAGCTACTATAAAAATTAAGATTGACTTGCACCTCCCATTCTGTACATTGCAAATGGAATTTCTGATTTTTATGTATTAATAAAAATAGCAAATGGTTATCTACTTATACTCTAAAAGCTAAACCTTGTTTTCAGTTAATTTTCAGCGAAGTGCAAGTCGACCTCAATGCAGATCGCAATCTTACCTTATTTCAGGAGCACGCCACACATAAAATATTATTATCAAGTTTTACAGCGACGTTCGAATAGGTTTTCAAATTGTTTAGAAACGGTTACAAACATCTACAATAGTCAACAGGTAACATAGAATCGAGTATTTAACAACACTACAATATATTTATTCAAAAGTTACAATGGGTTGGCCGCGACAACGATTGATGCCCCGGCGGCTGGTAAAATACAACATTACATCGCGAGATCAAGGTTCAGGGCTCGTAACAATAACAACACCGAGAGGAAGACAGTGAAGCGTATCCAAGGGAGACTGAAGGGAAGCAGAGACTGACAGGCAGCACCGCCCGAGAAAATTTTCTTTTTAATAGAAAAGTGCGCGTACCAGCCAGCTATGTGCGGCGTCTAAGTGAGGTTCAACAAGTGGTTTCGCGGCGGCGGAGGCAGCGAGTGCCGCCCGTCCTGACGGCAGGACAGCTCGCCCGCCAGTGCCGCCCCGGCGCGGCCCCCGCAGCCTCCCTGCGCCAGTGTGCGTGAGACAGGTGAGCCCCGGCCGACCCAGCCATCCTCCCTCATCTTTACAATGAAATGGCTCGATGAACACACACTACCTGCGTATTACATTAGCTCACTAGCTCGGGTTCGTCTCCCCGCCGCTTTGTTCCTGGGAGCGTTGTTTCGACTTGTTGAGGATGTTCCGCTACAAAAGGTTAGCATTCTTCGTGAGGAGCGCGCGGAACTTTACCTCGCCGAGCACGTATTTATTCGGGGCCCCGGATGTCGGGCATAGTTGGCGCGCGACCGCCAAATAGTCGCCTATTAATTAGCCCGCTGAAATATGCCCGTGTTAATTATCACATAAGCTTTATTGGCGCGTCGGCATTTTGTAATGAAAATGTTTACACGACGCCCGGGTGGCTGCGGCGTCCGATTCCGCTTTATGAAAACTGAAACGGCTAACTACATACCTAGTTAGTCGTACGTTTTTGTTTGGTTTAATTGCTATTTACATATAGGAACAGGCAGGTTTATCCGCAATTAGTAAGCATGGGTTCCGCCGGATATGTTTGCGATATGTTATTATTTTAATCAGTGCGGGCCTGGCGAAAACTTGTTTCTCCCTTTCGGCCGCTACCGCAACTGAGTTTCGTAACCAGGTGCGAAAGAAGAATGAAAACTCCTTGTTCGCAACCAGTTGCGAAAGAATACCTTTTATTCTTCGTTCGCATTTTTATTCTATAGGCATAATGCATTTGTTTTTCGCAACCAGTAGCGGTGCAGGATTTTCTGTTCTTTATTCGCAACCTCATACTTTTTCGAGTGCGTAGGTACTTAGTACTAGTTGAAATGAATGGTTGTTATCTAATCTTGACAATTCTGCCATAATGACTTATAATTTATGTTGTGCATCACTGTTGTGCTGTGCATCATTTAAATGTAATAATGTCTTCATCTAATATTTTTCCGACCTCAAGCAAATTAGATTTTATATCAACTAAACGAGGAGGAACAAAACTGCTATACGACGGGCACCGGTTCCACCGTAAGAAAATTTATGTAAACGGGGACTCATTTTGGAAGTGTTGTAATGAAACGATTTGCAAAGGGAACTTAACATTGAATCAGCGAAATGAGATTAAAAAAATTAAAGAACATGATGCAAACTGTACGGCCAGCCATGCCAAAAACATAGTACTAAAAGAATTCGATCAACTGAAACAGATAAGCAGCTGTAATTTTCAATCAATACAACAGCAATACGACAAAGTGGTCAAGCAAATAAACGATAGCGGTATCCAACTTCTAGAAGAAGTACCAAAATACAGTAGTGTGAAAACTGGACTCTATAACGAACGTAACAAAATATTAGGTGCTCCTAAAGTACGGTTTGTAAACCCAAGCGACGTTGTTGTACCTGCAAAGTATACTGAGTTTTTATTGGCGGATTATGACGATGATTCCCAAAGAATAATTGTGTTTTGTAGCAAAGAAAATAGAGAGCAAATTAGAAAGTATCATCATTTTTTTGCCGACGGCACGTTTAAAAGTTGTCCAAAAGGATTTAAACAATTATATACTATACATAGGTATAATGAACAAAACAAGTGTGTAACGCCACTATTATTTTGTCTGATGTGCGATAAGAAAATGAAAAGTTACGAAATACTGTTCAACTTGATAAAGACCACATTATCCACATGGGTACCGAAAAAAATTACGATGGATTTTGAACTTGCTGCTATTCATGCCATCAGAAGAGTATTCCCAACAATTGTTTTTCGTGGCTGTTACTATCATTTTAACCGATGCCTCTGGAGAAAGGCTAAGGCTCTCAATATCAATACAAGACCTAAGAAGAGGCACGTCGCTAGATGTATAGGACTAGCTCGCTTACCGCAAAATTTCATAAATACAGGATATCGATATGTTATGGCAAGGAGTCCAGTATGTATAGAAATAAATAAATTTAATGCCTACTTTAAGAAGCAATGGGTTTCAAAAGATAAAATAGAGAAAGAATGTTGCTGTCATGATGAAGCTATTAGAACTAATAATAATATAGAAGGTTGGCATGCAAAAATTAATAAATACGTTGGCCGCAAAAATCCCACTCTGGCTCATTTGCTTCACGTTTTGGAGACTGAGTCTACGTCCTTTGACCTCAGAAAAGTTAGCAAGAAGAAAAACAAAGAGTACGAGGAAATTGATAAAGAAATAACCTCGGCAATAGAAGAGTTGAAGAGCGGAATAATAAGTGTCGGTCACTGTATCGAAATAATTTGCCCATATGTAATATGGTAGTTCGATACCATGACCGACGCTTATTATTAATCCACTAAGGCCTGCCGGCCTGCGTCTAAGATAAAGTCTCATTATTATTTGATTGTTTTTCTTGATTGTGCTAAGCTACTCTTAGTATTGGTGTTCCACACTTAAACTTAAAAAAATCTTAGTAAATCCACTTGTAACTAATAAGTAGAGCCATTTAACATGTAATATTACTGATATTGGTTGCGAATTAGGACTACGCTTTTCTTTTTTCTCAACCACATATTTGCAAAGTCCTTTTTCGAAACCAAGTTGCGAAAGAAGAATAAAAGGTATTCTTTCGCAACTGGTTGCGAACAAGGAGTTTTCATTCTTCTTTCGCACCTGGTTACGAAACTCAGTTGCGGTAGCGGCCGAAAGGTGTTTCTCGCTCTGTGGGCTTATTTGAACTTAATTGTTTTCTGGTCTTTTGCCATTCGGCAGCGAATTACTGGACAAATTAATTTACTATAACGCACGTAATAAGACGGGCGTGCTACGGTCGCTACGCCAATATGCCTACGCCGTAGTGCGTCGTAGTTCCGGGAGCGATCTCATTACCGTAGCACATTATTCACAAACAAGTGGACTTTGTGTTTTAAAATGTATGAACGTTAGTTAAAAGTTAAATGAAATTCTGGAATAAAACTCGTTATAACTTTGAATTAGACAACGTGTGGATTGTATTACCCATACATGTCCATTTCAATTGAAGACGATAGTAGATCAACAAAACCTCAATTACAGTCTCCAAATTAGTTAAAACGGGTTTGGCTAGTTTTGTACAGAGGTCGGCACTCTTTCTGTTTTCGCTTTTATCTGGTTATCTGACATGTGAAAAAAGGGAGCTGACTGCCATACAAAGCCAAACCTGTTTAAACTAATTTGGAGACTGTAGTGTTGTGAAGTGTTGTAGTTGAGGAACTTAGCAACAAGTAGGTACCTCGATTACAAAAAAAATATTTTAAAATATTATGACGTATTCACAGTAATGTCGGGAAGGGCGACTTGTTGGCGACAGACCTTTTCTTATTGTTTAGTTCCTTTTTTATAGATTTTGTCTTTTTTACTATTGTCACTTTTTTGAATTTAGTTCGTTTTTCTGTCAGTTGAGTAATGCAGTTTTGTTCTTACCAATGTGTAATGTCTAATGTATCAATAAATATGCATTTACAGTTTTAAAGTGTTATTATTCAATTTATTTAAAAGAAATAGCGAATATACGAATAGCGCCACTCCATTTCCTTCCATGGATGTCGGAGAAGGCGACTAAGCAAATAGTAGATTGTGTCTCAAGGGAGCAAAATGATATATTTACGGCGAGGGCGGTATATTAAATCCTGAGTGAAGCGAAAGATTCTACAATAGAATCCCGAGCGTAGCGAGGGATTCTAAAGTAGAATCTTGAGCGTAGCGAGGGATTCAAGTGTTTACGCCCAAGACGGAAATAATTTTGCTACCGAGTGACACATACTGCTTTTCCACCTGCTATAAGGAAAATTTAAATCAATTATTTATGTGCCGTCGAAGACAATTATGATCGATTGCAACAAAATAAAAATCGAATTGGAATTACATTTTGTGAAAATCTGCACACGGATCATGCTGAGGGCAATAAAAAAAAAACTAGAATATCAGGGAAGAAAAGTACAACTTCGATCCCTCATTTGAGGGAATCAAGGGATCTTTTCTGAATAGCAGGTGTGAAAAATAAATTGCCGCGCCTGTTTTCTTTTTTTTGTAGTGCAGAAAAGGGTTGTGAGCCTCCTTTCATTGAAAATCGTGTACAAGAAAAAAATCCCACCTCTTTTTTTCTAATTATTTGATATAAAACCTTTTTGAGATTTGACGATTGTATTTTTTTTATGTTCGCTGCTAAAAAACAAAAGAACGCTAGCAGCATGGATTTTCATACAACGTTCCTGCCCTACTACGGAAGGCTGATGATTATGAGTGGGTGTGGTATAAAACACTTTACAAATGATATCTTGTCGCACACCGCTTCCAACAAACGACTTTCCCGATAACGTTTCATGTGAAGGTGTAAACTAGAGAGATGGAAGTACGATGTCGATACCACCCAGCGCCTATGGACCTGGACCTCCTTCCACATATTGTAAACTATGCTAGCTTGATGCAATAAATTTGAAGTACTTAATGTTTCAGCTTAGTAACCTTATGCCTCTGCGTATTTTCAGTCCTGTGACATTATGGGTTCGTGTAAATTGAATGCACAGTTCAGGCTGGATGAGAACTTGGTCTGGCGCACTCTGTGCGCCTTGATACCAAGAATCCTTGCTTGATACCTATAATGTCTTACTTTTATTTATTTAGCAAAAGGTCTGTACCGACGGATGTGTTTTCTTTCACTCAATAAACTGTAAAAGAAACACGTTTCTTGTGTGAGGACCCCACCTTAATTGCCAGGGTTCCGTATTCAGCAAGGAACTCTTATAATTACGCCATGTCTGGCCGACTGTCCGTCCGTCCGTCCGTCCGTCGGTAGGATAAAATCTTTTCTTCTTTTTTTTGAGGTACCTACCTCCTTCACACTATGATTGGTCGTGAAAAATATTAGGTATGGGTGTAGGAAAACCATTTTTAGATTCAGCGATCTGTTTGCGAAATATTAAGCTTTGAAGCGCAGATGTTTGTTTGATTACAGCCTCCTGCTCCCCTCCCCCCACCCCGGCTAAACGGCTTTTTTGTAAAAACATAAAAAAACATTTTAAAAAACCTTCCTTCTATGGAACCCTACACAGCGCGTGGCCCAACACGCACTTGACCGATTATTTTTTTTATTAGTTACATTTCATTGACTCACGCCACACGTTGCCAGAGTACCCGAGTGCCAGATAGGCCGAGACCAGGGTTTGCCACCATAAATTCTCTGGCTAGCTCTGATGAGTCTGAAGACAGATCTTTCGTTTTTGAGGGCGCAGAGTTCATATATACTAATCTATTCTTCTATCTTCTTCTATACTAATAATAAATCTGTATGGGTCGGTCATGGAGTAAGTTAGTTTGTTTTCAGAGATATTGTGTTTATAGGCTCAATATATGATACTGAAACTAATTTCACGATTTTTAGAATTTTTTTCTGTATGTGTGTATGTATGTATGTATGTTCCTCCATAACTCTTAAACCAAACTCTAAACGACCTCGTGGCGCAGCGGTAGTGCATCTGCATACCATGCGAGAGGTCCCGGGTTCGAATCCCGCCTGGGGACAGAAAAAAAAAAACCCCAGGTCTTGGATGTTTACATGTTTGTGATGTCGTTGTTTCTGGTTCCCACGACACAGGGTATCCTAGTGTGGGGCCAGAAGCAATGTATGTGCCTGTATGTAAATGTTAATGTTAATGTTAATTATCCGAATTTGATGAAATTTGGTATAAAAACATATAGACATCTGGGACACAGGATAGGCTATTTAAATTCTAGCTCCAGTTATGATAAGACGTGGCCCCCATACAAATGCTGCTTCGTAAAAATCGAAATGAACGCGAACGGAGTCGCGGGCACAGCTAGTAGAATTAATAAAAAAGCCCCTGTAGTAAATTTTGGTCGCGCTCAAGCGCGTCTACAAACAGATCTTTTATCTTCAGACGCGTTAAATTTTCACGGAACTCAATCAAAATCCCATCGATATTTAGTAAATTTTCGGCAAATCGCTTTCGACATCGAGGCATTTTATGTTACAGCCCCGAAAGACTTAAAATGGAACTGGTCCTACTTTTTTTTCAGTTAAGTCCGGATATTTGGTAAAAAGGATATATGGCAGGCAACACTTAGTAGTTAGGTTCTAAGTACCTACATCACCTTTGAAATGACTTAGACTTTTAATATGATCTTTGGTTCCTAGGGGGGGGGGGGGGTTGCAACATTTTTTTACTTGTAAAGGGGGTCGCGTCTTCATAAACATTGAAAAATACTCTGTTAAGTAGAGGGAATTAAATTAAATTGCTATTTTAGGAACCCTGTACTGACAACCCGGTCTCTGCCTACCCCTCTGGGATACAGGCGTGAATTTATGTATGTATGTACTGACCATAATCGGTATTGTTAGGTTGAGCAGGCTGTTGATTTTACCTGTTTTCACTGAAATTTAAGATTGTTGAAGTTTAAGATTTAATTACACAGGTGACATTAAATACTTTGTTTTATCAATTTTCATTACCTACTTTTCATTAATATTATTTGTCTCTTAACAAAATCCTAAAAGTAGCTAAAACCGGTTTTTTGTAAATATTTATTGGAAAATACCGGAGCTAAAAATTGTAATCAGTTCACATGACTAATTCGCGTACAACGCAAACGAATGAGTCATTTCGCACACATAATGACACAACCATTAAGACATTATTGGCACAACCTCACCACAGTTTAAATAAGAATCAGTTAGGTACCAATCTTCCTACGAACGTCCGAAACGCGCCTATACGATATACATAAATACGAAATGCGAGATCTCGGTGATATTCAGGCACACACACCGCAGTCCGGTGTTCACCGCGCGTGAGTGTAGACGGGCGTCGGATCGGCTACCTAGACGAAAATGTCGAAATCACGTCGACTACATTGCTCGGTTTACGCATGTCTAAGCTCGAAGTATCAAGGCAGAGTTATGTACCTTTTTTTTTTTAAATTTCCTGCTCTTTTTCCATGAGAATATGTTAGAAACTTCGTCTTTCTGTTACATTGTGAGTAGAAACTGGACATATTGTTTCGTATCAATTTATTAAAGTTCATACTAGACAAGCACAATAATATAAACTATCTACAACACTCGAAAGACCTGGTAAATGAGACGAAAATATTTAAATGCGGTAATATCGAATTTGAAACACAATCGCGTCAACCCTGTCGAGCCTAGTCCGATCGAGCGAGCGTAGGTCGTAGGTAGTTAAATCCAGCGGACGGTCAACATTGCCTACTGGTGTTTTTTATACTGTGATCACAGAATTCGCTCACTCACTCCCAGTGCTGCCGGAATTGAGTTTCGTGCGGGGCGTTTATAACAAAGCATTCTACGCCACAAAAGTTTGACTTAAAAATATCACTATTTGCCTCTTCATTAGGCTCGGCGCAAACGGGCGACCGACCAAACCACAGGTGGCCAGCGACAAGTAGTTTACACGCTTTTTCATACATTCTCTTGAAACTCGCCGAGCACGTGTGTGTAGCCGAGCCGGCGGCTGCTCCACCCCCCGTGCATATATATTTAATAAGTTACTCTCTGGTCCAGTTAACCGTAGGCGTTCTACGCATAAAGCCACGTCTCCTTTTTCGAAACATTACACAAAAACATTGAAACATTGGGGCGTTTCTATACACAATTGTGTATTGAAACACAATGTTTTTGTTTTTTGCGGCCGACGGAAAACATTCCCCGCGGGGGAGGGGAAGGATTTGTTTCATTTCTCGTCTTCCTCATCACAACTCAATAATGACGACACATTTTTTTTTATTTTAGACAGAAACATTTTCCTATAGCTGTAGACGGTTTGTGTACGGAAACAATTTTTTTTGTTTCGTGTCGCCTGTATAACGTTTAAAAAAACACGCGAAGGAGACACGCCTTACACACGGATTTCCTTTTTTTTTTTTTTTTAGTTCGTCCCGCAAGGAACCGGCTAAGGTCTTAGACCATGCTGCCACGTCTTTGGTTTTTGTTCTTCATTATGAGTTTTTGGGAGGTTAGTCTTCAGTATAATATATTTTTCATGCTGCCATGTCTTTGGTTTCTTTTCTTCATTATGAATTTTTGGGAGGTTAGAGTCTTCAGTAATATATTTTTCATGCTGCCACGTCTTTGGTTTCTGTTCTTCATTATGAATTTTTGGGAGGTTAAAGTCTTCAGTAATATATTTTCGTCTTCAGTTTTAATTATATAAAATGTCCAATCCAATTTTAGTAAAATCCGTGTAATTTTACGTCGTGTCCGTCGAATTAGTCAATCCGTGATTTTAAGTCAATTAAGGCAACACATACTCTTTTCTTTTTTGGTCGAAATCGAAACGTCAAAACAAACAAACCAAAAATATTACATAAATACTACGCCCGTGCGAAGTCGGCATTATAACTGTGTGTGTTGGTATGAAAAAATAGATCGGCATCTAGCAACCCTGCTCATCGCTCTTTTAATCATTCATTCAATAGCACAGACCAGGGTGACCATTTGTGGCAGATTCTGCCATTTTGGCAGATTTGGCTCCAAAATTTTAGCTGTGGCAGATGTTGCTGACGAATTGCAAAAGTGGCAGATTTTGGCAGATTTGGAGGATACTAAGAAAATCTGTACCTAAAATTAGTTTTTATGTTCAATTTATTCGCTATGACATCGTTATTCAATTATTTTGAATTCTTAACAAAAGCATATTTGGCAAAAAATATTTCTCTGAACTGGCAATCCCAATTCAAGCTCAGATTGTTCGGGGATTCCCGACATATTCTGTTTATTACTCAGGTACGTCACATGATTATGAACCTTAATGCACTTGGAATAGGATACATATTCCTAATACATTGCATTGAGTTTCACAAGAACTCGTTTATTTATTTCTTTTTTATCCCATTCTCTTTCGGTGCGTGCTTACGTTCGTTGGTTGAGTGAGATTTTGATTGTGAAACAATACATTCATTATGAAAAGGAAATACGAGCGTTCCTATCGATCGGAGTGGGAGCAAGATCCCTTGCTTTCTCCCTGGATTGCAAGTGCTAAGGATGACCAGGACGTTGCATTCTGTAAAGCTTGCAATTGTAAATTAGTAACCAGATTGTCTTCTCTCAAAGAACACGCAACATCCCAAAAACATAAAAAGAACATGATTGGGTATAGTGGCCAATCGTCGGTAAGTAATTATTAGGTACTTTGCAAAGACAAAATTAAATATTGTCAACAACTTATCAGCTTAAGTTGAAGTTATTTTTTTAAATATTGTATTAATCTTTTTCAGGTGCAGTAGTTTTTCAAGAAGGCTCCATTAGAAGAGGAAGTGAAGAAAGCAGAAATATTTTTTTGTGCTATGCTGGTGGAACATTACCATTTCGTCTAATGGACCATTTGAGCGAAATAATTTTATAGTACATATGGTGCTACATTACCGCACTAGTGCGATAATGAGCACTTTACGTGCCTATGTCGAAACTTCAAAGGGCCATATGTACTATAAAACGTTGTACGATACACGTGCGAATAGGTAATTCGTAACTCGTGTCGATATAAAACACTCCCTTCGGTCGTGTTTTAATTTATCGCCACTCGTTGCGAATTTCCTACTTTTCGCACTAGTATCGTAATGTACTATTAAAAAAGCTTTCACGATTCTGAAATCGCCAAATCATTTTCCTGCAAGAGAACTAAAGCAGCAGCGGTAACATATAACGTGTTGAAGCCCAATCTAGAAGCAGAGATGCTTGCTGATTTAAAATCGTGTGAAAATATTAAAAGAGGGTACACCAATGTTTTCCTTGATTATCGATGAGACCACAGATGTTTCATCTACATCGACGCTTGCAGTGGTAACGAAATATTACTCTGAAAAAAATCTCGAAGTAAAAACAAAATTTTTGACTTTGGTTGACTTGCAAGGGGCTGATGCACAGTCATTATTTGATGCACTTTCCACGGCTTTAACAAATGCTAACCTTAGTATTAAAGATGCTATTGGCTTTGGTGCTGACACTACTAACGTTATGTTTGGAGAACAAGGTGGTATTATTGCAAAAATAAGGCATGTTAATCCCCACTGCATATTCATTAAGTGTGTATGTCATTCCACTGCTTTGTGTGTATCTCATGCCAGTAAGCATAATATACCACGGGCTATTAACCAAATAGTACAAGAGGTGTACGGGTACTTCGCACATAGCAGTAAAAGACAAAGGGAATTTGCTGAATACCAAGATTTTGTTGGCACCGAAAAGCATAAGATACTAAAACATTATGAAATCCGTTGGCTATGTTTGCATGCATGCATTAAACGAATTTTGGAGCAATGGGATGCCCTCAAACTTTTTTTTCAGACACAGTTTTTAGAAGACAAAAATATTTCGTCGGAATTATTTAAATATTTCGTCGGAATTCCTGTGTAACAGTTTGGCGGACAAGATATATAAACTATATTTTTATGCCTTGGATTATATATTGCACACAGTCAACAAACTAAACACCATATTTCAAGGAGATTATACAACAGTCCACACAGCGTTCAAAAACATTTCAGAGGTGTACGTTTGCCTTTTGAGTTGTTACATGAAAGGAAACTTTTTGAAAACCGCAGATCCACTTTCTATTGATCCAAAATCCACCGTAAACTTTTTGCCTCTAAAAGAAATATATTTTGGCGTTAACGTGGGCAATGAAATCGCTCGCTTATCCGCGGATGCGAGTATGAAACCTGGAATCCAAGCATTCCTTCAAAGAATACAAACATTCCTGATGGAACTTTGCAATCAACTAAAAAAGCGTTCGCCACTGAACAATATTTTTAAAGAATTACAGTTCCTTGATCCTCAGAATGTTGTTTACAAAGATTTTGCATCAATTTCAAACGTTGCTCAGAAATTTCCCAACTTTATAGACGAAAACAACATTCAAATGCTTGATGACGAATTAAGACAAATTAAGTTTGACAAAAGTGTAAGCGATTTGTTGGAATCGGGTGGAAGTAGCACCAGCACAAATATGAGTGTGGACAAATTTTGGGGAGCCGTTGGGAAAATGCGTGACGCAAAGTATCCCAATATAACTAATTTTTCAAAGGCTCTTCTAAGTTTGCCAATGTCAAACGCTTCGTGCGAAAGAATATTCTCCCAGGTGAATTTAAATAAAACTAAAGGAAGGAACAGGTTTATAAACAAACACGTGTCGGCTATCATTACGGCAAAAGAGGGAATAAAGGAACACGGAGACTGCATATCTTTTAAACCCACAAAAAATATGTTATCAAAAATGTCTTCAAAATCAATGTATATAGAAAATGAAAATGAAAATTTTGAGGCAAACGTAGATTAATTGTTAAAATTGTTAAATTGTAAATTTTGTGTCCCTGTATTAAATATTTTTCTTGTATGTACATAGTGTATTGGTTCTTTTATTTTTTCCTTCTCCTTGAAAGCGATATATATAACAAACAAGGCAGATTTTGGCCTTACGTTTGGCAGATTTTGGCAGATTTTTAGACAATGTGTGGCAGATTCTCGTTTTTTGAGATGGTCACCCTGGCACAGACGGCAACATCTGTCAAATAAAAAATTGAAAACGCCGCATCGGCGATATTGCGGAGTTTCTTTGAAATATTCTCGCAAAAAAGACAACAATGCTAAATCAAATATAGTGAGAGGCGGTCGCGTAAGAGCACTAAACAGTGTTTAAATAATCTATACCATACAATGTCATTCGTGAATGTGAAGAAGCATTATCTAGTCATCGGGATGTTAGTGTTCTTAGTGCTCTTCATTTTTCACAGCAAACCAGCTTTCCAATGCCAATTTACTACAGAAGCGCCTAGCAATCTTCCAATAGTTTATGGCATCACACCAACGTACGAGAGGCTAGCTCAAAAGGCCGACCTCACAAGGTAAGATTATCATCTGTTCTCGTGATTTGTTTGCCCTTGATATCTCCAATTTGTATAATTTGTTTGAACAAACCCGTTATTTGGCAATGGCACTTGGCAATCTGACTGATAATTAAACAATTTCCGTCAGCGGGCCATTTATCACAAGTAGCTGCGACCTTTCAATAATATATGGCATCACACCGACCTACGAAAGACTCGCTCAAAAAGCTGATCTCACTAGGTAAGACCTAAATGTTTGATCGTGCTTCGCCTGCCCTTCATATTTTTTATTTGCTTTATATTATGCTTTTACTTATTGTCTTTTTATGTTGACCCTCTTGTCACCAACTTGTTTATTGACTACTGATGTGTTCCTGGAAACATTATCAACTCATAGAAATTTGATTGCAATGTGGTTAAATTATATTATTTCTTGCCATCATAAATGTATAAAACTGTCCTGATACTATTTTTAGTATCTTCACAGTTTTATACATTCATGATTATGTGAATTAATGCTCGATTCATCAAGATATTTAGATATCCTTCAGATGTTTAGATCCTTTTTCGGAAAATAAAAATTTATTTCAACTGGAAGAATTTACATTCTGTGTTCTGAATGTCATTGTAGTGTTAGCTGCTGCCTGTGGGTCGTGTTTGTTGTAGTGGAGAAAAGTTAGACCTGAAATTTCCTTACTTAGCTACCTTTTTGGGCCATTGTACGCAGCAAGCGCTGAGGTATTTAAACACCTGAGACACTTGGGTTTCCTCACTATGTTTTCCTTCACTGTTAGCGAGCGCTATTGCTACTACAACTTCCCAAATGTACTTTACTTAGAAAACAAAGTCATTGGTACATGCCAAGATTTAAACCCACAACCTCCTGAATGAGAAGCCGCCATTCTACCACTCCACTACCACCGCTTCTGCAGGTACCTAGATTACTCCATGATTAACAGCACTGCGATTTAGGCAAAAACTCATTCTAAGAGTTTGTACCTCATTCAAGCTATTCCTTCCGGATCCACTGCACAACCACTGCTCAACTGGTTGTGCCGTGGGTACTTTTGATTTAGGTACATAATATTATCTGTTTATTTGTTTGCTGATCCCTTAGTTAGACTTAAAATTACTGCATAGCCTCATAGTAACATGGTAAGAATCCCAATAGTACTATAGAGTATGTGTACAAAATGACTACCCTGATACGAGAGAAGGCTGTTAAGTGGGCTTTGTCACCTTTTCCATTTTTACTTGCAGCAAACTAAGGAATACATTCTTTATCAAGCAATATTGGAATTATATTAGTATGTTTATTAGTTCTTGTGATTTAGCTGTAAACTTGTTTTGTTGGGTCAAGTAATCTTGAGTAATCTTGCTAATTACTCTTTTATTTTAATCAAGGTTTAAAAACAATGGTATTATTAAAAAAAAAAAACATGATTCCTTTAAACGCCGATTAAAATAGTCCGCGGTGGAGATTTTACAAGGACAAGTCATAACTACAGATTAAATAAACTGCCGCTTTAAAGGAATTGTGTTTTTATAATAAGGCCGTAAGTGTTACCCATATGTATAAGGAACAACCGACAATGGCAGAGGACGTATGACACGCCAATCTTCATTAAATGAAATTGGTTTTAATGCCAATCTTAATTAAAAAAACTGGTCATAAGACCGATCACAAGATAGGAAAGATGTCGATAAAAAAATTAATAATCTTCAGCAACAAAAAGCAAACATAATAATGTACACACGAAATACTTGTTAAAAAAACTTAAGAACTAAAGTTTTTTAACTGCTTTTAAGTGTTGTATGAAATCAAAGAAATTGGTAATACAACATTTTTGTCTTTTTCAATACAATAAAACCAATACAACATAATAAAATTTCAGGAAACAGTTAAGGTTTAGTGTCATGTATCATGTAGGTATCATCAATTCGAAATGAGGACCTCTGGAAGTGTACCAATCAGATGTCCATCTAGAAATCCTAGATGAAAAATGGAGCTGGATAGGCCACACACTACGCCGGGACAAGAGATGCCTGACCAGACAAGCCCTCACATACATCCCCCGGGCAACTGAAAGAGGGGCTGGCCAAGGATCACCTGAAAAAGATTTATAGCCCAAGAGGCCAAGTCGATCGGCACTAGCTAGCCTGAATTGGAAGCTGCCGCGAATGACTGTCAGAAGTGTAAATCTGTGTTTGAGGCCCTAGACTCCCCTAGGAGTTAAAGGACCGAAAAAGAAGATGATCATGTATCGGTAGTGTTGACATGTTAGTAGTGAAAATTTCCCGGATCTCATTGTTCCTGCTATACCATGCTGAGTTGGAGATAGATTGGATTTTTTTATTGCGTAATTTTAGAAGTCAATGTTTTAAATTACTGATCTAAAACGTTAGCAGACACAATAAATGGATATATTCATATGAGTACCACGAAATCCCCACAGTGGCTGAGGAACTAAAAAAGTATGGGTGTAAGCTCAGAGAACGAATGACCCATGATGATAATCCCTGGGCTCTATTTGATACCAGGCACAATGTCAGGCGACTGAAGCGAACAGACGTCCTTGATGACAACTGCGCTGAGGATGGATAGTGAATTCATCTGACTGGCCTCCCAACGCCAGATCTACCCAGAAACCATCTGATTACAGGTTCATTCCATGGTGACGGGTGTGACATTTTAAGTTACATTTTGAACTATAATTCTTATTAATTGCGAAAATTTCTTACAATTTTACCACAATATGATAGGTCTCGACTATATTTATTCAAATATAAACCAAATATTCACAAAATTAGTTTTTTATTAATTTGTCAACGATTTTAATCACTGTGACCGGTGTGACGCGTAAGAAAACAAAATTAGTTACTACAAGCATGATTCACAGTATTTCTGCTAATTATCTATTTATATTTATTTATTGGAATACTTCAGCAGTTAGTGAACGAAAGTGGCCTGCATCCTAATTCTTATTAACATATTGTTGATATTACACATTTTACATCCAAAATTCAACTGTGACGGGTGTGACGAGTACAGTCCGCATTAAAAAATATTCATTTACAGGCATACCTAAATTACGTTTATTTTTTAAAGATATGAACTGAATTTATAAATTTATGAAAAATGTTACCTATCCTTAATAACTAAAAGTAGGTTAAATTATGAAATTTTGATAATTATTATAGATAATAAAATTAATTCACTTTTGCTTAGTATGTTATCAAACCAAAATAAACAAAAATATATATATGAAAATAATGTGGTATCGATTACCGTGGAATGAGCCTATAGTCAAAAAGGAGCTGAAGCTGCAATAGCCGCAGACCGACCGCGAACAGTGGACAAACAAACTAACAAACAAATGAGAAGAAGGGCTGAGAAAAAAAACTTATTAGAGTACAATTTTGGTGTTACCACTACTAGATAGTGGTCTACTTAAAACACGTGATCGGCAACCCAATATCAGTAACACGCTTAATTATTTTGAGTCGCATTTAAATCGATTTGCAGAAAATCTGGGCTATTAAATTTTATTTTTACGTTATCGTCTCTCAGAAAAAAATACCGCACAGTGTGTATTCCAAAAAGAAATTGCCATACTGCGTAGCAATAGTAATAATAATGATGTTAAACATAAAAAAGCAGAAAACGTCTTAAAAGATTTTTAACCGACTTCAAAAAAGGAGGAGGTTATCAGTTAGACGCGTATATATATTTTTAAGTCGACTTTCTTAAATGCGGCTTAAACAATTTAACTAAAATTCTTCATACAAAATTTGATTTAAATGGAGACATTTAAGAACTGGTGCAAGTCGGCCTTAAAATAAAAAATATGTTACAAACACAAAATATCAGTTTCGTAACCAGCCCGTTGGACCCAAAGCTAAAAATTTTGCGTGAAAGAATAATTAAAAGAGCTTTTGCATGGAATGAAAATACGTCATCGTATTACGTAGGTACACGTATTACGTATTATGTGGCACGGTTAGCCAGAGGTCGCGAATTCAAGTCCCGGCATGGGTGGAATTTTTAACCTCTGAATAGTTTTTTTAAGATTGTCCTCAGCACGGGTTAGTGCAGCAAAATTAATATAATGAAAGAACGTGTAATTATTTGTTGTTATTTTACTGGCCATAAGGGCTTTTGCACACGACGTTTTATGAACGCGCTGACGAGCTGACGACGCGCGTAGAACACAACGCAGCCATCGCCAGCACGTTAACCTTTGGCAAACAATTCTGGCGTTCCTAATCTGCTAATTAATAAGCGTTGAGGACGCACTCATCAAAAACGCGCGCGTAAAAAAAAAACGTCGTGTGCAAAGGCCTTTATGACGAGTGTAATTATAACAATAATGAATGACACAGTTTTTCATACAATATAATCCTATGACTAGCTATTTTTGTAAATTAATTGATAGTAACACTATTGTTACCATCAATTAATTTACAGAAATGTAGGCTCTAGGTTTCAGCTCGATTTGAGTATTTGTACGAATGTAAATAAATTAGGTTTAATGCCCGACACATACCTTGAACAAATGACTTTGACTTCGCATGAACCTATTTCGGTTCTCATTGGCGGGGGACGCTTAATGTGACTTCATTGGATTTTAGTTTCAGTCAAATGAACAAATAATAAAAAAAATGCTCTAAGGAGTCCACCGCAAACTCATCCAGTCTGGGTGGATTATTGTTCCAGTTATTTGTCAGGCATTATACTAACTTAACCTAACTTCTTTAGTATCTCACAACAAAATTGGAATTTCCTGTTGTAGTTCAGAGGAATTTCTCTGATATTAGCAGTACAGTGCTACAATATGGAAAAGACTGTTTGAAATTTAAAAATCAAATTACGATCTAAATAATATGATTTCTTGATGTTCGGTCCTATAACTGTTGAAATTTTTGTAAAATTTACTTTGTCTATTGTGATGTCCTTATTGTTTAGTTAGATGGGTTTGAATTAAGTTTGGGAAGTCAATAATCTGTGTGGTAATTGTAACGGATGAAGATTTGTGGCAATTTTAAATTTCATTTTAAAAATATTACCCTCATATAGGGAATGCAAACCCGCAAGATAATTTCAATCCGGGTATTTGCGGGACTGAACCGTCTTAGTCTGCAGGATCCAGGTATTTGCGGGATCCAGCAGGGTGGACTTAGTCGTCTGAAATCAATTGTAATAAAGAACTAATAGACCTCGTTTTCATGGTTTTAATTTTGACCTAAATTAAACAAGCTTTTTGGTACATTATAAATGGTTCATTAATACTTTTAGACATAAAGATTAAGACATAAATGGACATAACAACATAAACATACCGCACAGAATAAGCACATACCGAAACAAGACCATGTAAAACGTTTAGGTAAGGAAGGATCCGTCGGTCAATGTTAAGACACTGTTGTTAGAAAATAAGAGAGAAAAAAAAAGAGAGAAGAAAAGAACCGAGGAAGACCAAAAAAAAAAAAGAGAAGAAAAGAAACGAAAAAAACAAAATCAAAGTAAAAAAAAAAGGAATAAGAAAAAAGAATAATAATATAAAAAAAAATAAGTATGTTTAAGCTATTTTAAGTGCAATGTAAGACCGAAGGATCCTCCCCAAAAGGAATAAAGCGGAACTTGAAAAAAAAATTAATAATAAATAAATAAATAAATAAATTATTACCTAATAAGAGCACGGACTTACCCATGTCCGTGGAGAGTGAGACGAAGCACTCTATTAAAAAAAAAATAACAACATAAACATCAGAAACATAAATTGACATATGTACCTAATCGCGTAATTTATCCTTCTAAGTCCTGACCTTGAAAATAACAATTGAAAACCATTGCTATTTTCAAGGTCAGGACTGAGGAAGTTATACATCAGAAACATAAATTTAAATATCAGAATTCTATTATTAAATTGACAACCACGCGCCGCCGCGCGCAGAGTAACACGTAAGATCTACGATTCTTTGTAATCCCGCAAAATTTTCGACCGAGATGAGCCCCGCAAAATGTATGCGGGATCCCGGTATTTCGGGATTCCGGTATCCCGGGATTGCATTCTCTACCCTGATGTTTGACGTCACCCTTATAGTGGTTTTGTCGGATAAAAATATCTATTTTAGGGAGAAAAACTAACAAATTAAAGAAGAATTCCAAAACTTTAAAACAGATTTTTTTTCTTAATCTTTGTTGTGTTGTGAGCGACACTGGTGGACATCCAAAACAGACCATAAAATACTTACATAAACTCACGCCTGTATCCCGGAGGGTTAGGCAGAGGCCAGGGTTTGCTACTTGCCACGTTCCTGATAAACCTCTTTCGCTTTATCAACGTTTATAATTAGTCGCTGCATGCACCCACGCCGGTTCAGAGTACTTTTTATCTTGCCCGCTAATACGCTATAATAATAGGGGTTAAAGAATGAAATTGCCGTTTTATTGCAATAGGTTCTTTGAATTGACATAGAATCTTCATGGTTTGAGGTTTTCGAATGAAACTTTTTTCAAATGGTTTCTATGATGTTATTTTTTTTAAAAATGTGAAACATTTGAATATCGACTTTCATTTGTTTTTGTTATTCAATTTAGACAAGAAAGATGGATACTGCGAAAATTCGAGTGATTTTTGAATACGAGTTCCGACGCGGAACTAACGCGGCAGAAACAGCCCGCAATATCAATGCTGGGTTTGGAGAGGGGTCTACTAATGAACGCACCGTGCGATTTTGATTTAAACGCTTTCGTGATGGAAATTTCGACTTAAAGAACGAGCCACGAGGAAGACCGCCCACACAGGTGAATAACGATGAAATAAGAGAGATAGTGGAAGCCGACCCTAGTCAAACCACCCAGGAATTAGCGGCATGGTTTAATATTACTTTACCCAAAATATTGACTCACTGCGTCAAATCAATAAAATAAAAAAATACGAAAAATGGGTGCCTCATCACTCGAATTTTCGCAGTATCCATCTTTCTTGTCTAAATTGAATAACAAAAACAATTGAAAGTCGATATTCAAATGTTTCACATTTTTTAAAAAAAGAACATCATAGTAACCATTTGAAAAAAGTTTCATTCGAAAACCTCAAACCATGAAGATTCTATGTCAATTCAAAGAACCTATTGCAATAAAACGGCAATTTAATACTTTAACCCCTAATACATTCCCTGTTTGGTCGACGTATGGTCGCCTGGTGCGTCCCTTACCGGCCCTTCCACCCACATTATCTCAATATATTTCTGTCGTCTATCTTTCTTCCTCCGTTCTCTCTATAGGGCCAAACTGTTTTAATTCTTGTCACTACATTTTTTTTCAGTACAGCATTAGGGCGACGCGAGTCTCGCATTTTAAATGTCACAATTCGCGAATTTCAAGCACATAAATTCTGGTATTTTTGCGCCATAAAATGCATGACTTGTGCCGTCATACTATCAGTACAGAAAAGTTAGTACGAGAACGCGAGTCGCGCGTTTTAACATCCAAAGTCGCGGTTTTCCAGTACTTAATGGTCAAATTCTTACATTTTAGCGCCACAAAACGCGTGACTAGTATTATCATACTACCCATGCTGAACAGCACTATCGGCTAAAAATAAAAATAAATGGTAGGTACCTTAGCTAAACCAGTTGTAACGAATTGCAGGCTATCCCAAACCCTGATGCTGGTCAAGAACTTCCATTGGATTGTGATAGAGGATGCGGAGGCCAAGACGCGTCTCGTCGCAAACCTGCTCAAGGAGTCTGGTCTGACGTACACTCACCTCAACGTCAAGACACATAAAGCTAAGCATTCTATGGTGAGTTTTTTTTTTTATATACGTCCCACTGCAGGGCACAGGCCTCCTCAGAGAGAGAGAGTATGGTCTTAATTGCCCACCGCGGATTGGCAATTTAAGGCACTGAGATATGTGATCATCTCAAACGGTCTGTTTTTTTTTAATACAGTCACGACCTGGTCCCAAACTAGGATACCCTGTGCTATGGCAAGGACGTCACAAACATGAAAATACACCCATACTGAGGCCATTTTGTACAAATGTACGGCGGCCCCCACTGGGAATCGAACCCACAACGTCTGTTTTGGTAGCTTAGCTTAACCGCTACACCAACGAGGCAGTCGTTTCCTCACGATGTTTTCCTTCACGGTTAGCTAGTGGCGAGTGGTGCTGGTGGTGGTGGAGTGGTAAGATGTTACTTCGAAATAAAACTTCAAGGTGCTCCATGCAGTAACACTGATAGAAAAAAAACATATCTCATATCATATCATTTTTGGAAAAACTGTCTAATATTTCAATCATGTTAATAGTATTTTTATTTTTTTTTTATTTATTAAGGAAAACAAACAGTAGTACAATAATAATCGTCATCATCAGCCATTTGACGCCTACTGCAGGACACGAACCTCCCTCATGGTTTTCATAACCATAGTGGTTTTTGCTATAATCGCCACGCTTGGCAGGCGGGTTGGCGATTGAAGTATGCGGTTGGAATCTCCTGCTGCCCGTCTGCTGGTGATTTATTTCCTTAGTCGCCTACGACATCCACGGAAGGAAATAGAGTAACGCTATTCTTAATCCGGCGCCACACGGCGGCACAATAATAACTTAACATAATTTCTTAATATTATTTAAAGTATTACGTAAGATGCTATCTACACCCAGGTCCGTGGACGTAGGTTCTCGTGCGTAGGTCCTAAAAATCACTTGAGAGATTGGTCTGCCATACATACATACATACATACAAATTACTAAAATGGTTGGAATCGTATTTAATAGGACGCACACAAAGAGTTGTCAAGGACGGGCACTTTTCTGTGGCCTACGAAGTATTATCTGGCGTCCCACAGGATCACACCTAGGCCCGATCTTATTCAATATCTTTATAAACGACATAGTTACAGTAATAAAAAATTCAAATTGTTTATTGTTTGCCGATGATTTAAAGTTATATAAAGAAATTTTAAATGACTTAGATTCAATGTTGCTTCAAGAAGATTTAACAAGCGTTAATGAGTGGTGTAGAGCAAATAGAATGATATTAAACGTAAAAAAATGTAGTCACATAAAATTCGGGAAAAAAAATGTCCTAAACCTACACAATATACTCTAAACCAGGAAATATTGCAAGAAGTAGATACAGTGAGAGACTTGGGTGTGATCCTTGATGGTAAATTAAGCTTCAATGCTCATGTGAGCCACTTAGCGGAGGTATGTAACAAGATGTTGGGTTTCATAAAGCGAATGGGGAAGCACTTTAAGCAAATAGACAGCCTAATAAGTGTATACAACTCACTGGTCCGGTCGCAACTCGAATATTGTAGCCAGGTGTGGAACCCCTCATATAAGATTCACAGTGAAAGGCTAGAGAAAATCCAACGATCATTTACAAGGTACCTGGCGTTTAAGGATTGCTTCCGTGGTGAGGGTAGGCGCGCGAGCTACGAAGAGAGACTAGATCACTTTAATATACACTCACTAAAGCATCGCCGGGATTATCTTGATCTCACATTTCTTCACAAGCTGCTTAATAACTCAATCAACGAGCCACATCTTCTGGCAAAATTAAACTTTTCTGTACCTCGCCCCAACACCCGATTGTCCAGGGCTTCCACATTCCAACCCAGCGCTGTACGCACAAATCTAGGTAAATCGGCACCTCTTCATAGACTTCAAACTCTTTACAATTCTCTCGAGAGGCCAATGGAACTGGATATATTTGCTGATCGTATTGGTCAGTGGAAAACAAAAATGCTGCAACCAAGTCCCGCCAATAATAAATAAAATTTATAATATATAATATAAGTAAAATAATAATTTTAACTGTTCACTTTAATGTAATTTGTCTAATAATCTGCTCTGTCAATTATTTACAATAAGTTATAATTCAAAAATGTATTGAATGCTGTTGTACGCCTGTTATTGGGTATTAGGCTAGACAAGAACAACATAGCATAAGAACTCTGTATTTTTGTGCTTAATACCTGTTGGCTGTGTCAATAAAATATATAAATAAATAAATAAATACATACATACATACATACGTACGTACATACATACATAAACTCACGCCTGTATCCCAGAGGGGTGGGCAGAGACCAGGGACTGCCACTTGCCACAATCCTGACAGATCACTTTCGCTTCCTCAATATTCAACACTTTCATTGGTCTAACACTATAAAAAAAAAGATAGGTTTTTTTTCCATTGGCGTTAGTGATACTGACTGTTAGTGAAGGGGCTTCCCCTTACGGCATGGTCATCATGAAAAGTTAATTCCTGAAAAAAACTGTTTCATTGATTACGGTGTTACGACTTTTGCGACATTACGATTCCACCCAGGTTAGCCCTTTATTGCAGCATAGCACTAAAGCGCTATTTAAACAGTTGGCCATTTGGCTATTTAGGAGAATTGTATGCTATTTATACGTCACGTGTTATTAATAAAATTGTTTCGAATGTTTTGGTAATGAATGCAAATATTTACACTCTGAAATATTTTCAGGTGACCGATATAAATGTTTGCATATTCAAGACAGCTATGTACAACACTAGTTGGTATTGTGTATGTGTTTCCTACAAATAAACAATGTTTTGTGGATAACTTACTGTTATAGCTTTAGGCCGACGTGCACCACTTCCTAAATGTCACCGAAGTCGCCATTTAAATCGACTTTTGTACGAAGAATTTCGTTTAAGCCACATTTAAGAAATAGTGCAAGTCGGCCTTAGTGAGTATTGCTTTCTGGGGAAATATGTTTTTAACTTATAATAATAATAATAACTTCCACGCAATACAATCACGTGACCTGGTCCAAAACTAGGATACCCTGTGCTGTGGCAACCAAGCAAGGAAGTCACAAACATGAAAATACACGCAGACTGAGGCCATTTGTACAAATGTACGGCGGCCTACAGTGGGAATCGAACCCACGACCTCTCTTTTGGTAGCTAAGCGCCTTAACTGCTGGACCAACGAGGCAGTCAGACCAGTATAGATAATCATTGGATTAAGTACATCATTATATAGTCTGTTATTTAAAAAATAAATGTTAGCTTCATGATAGATTTTTTTTTTACTTTCATATGCAAGATATGTAATTCACTAGAACTTAAACGAACATTTTTTTTTTCGGATAAATTATTTGTAGGTTCGAGATTTACTTTCGATGTATTTCTCGTACTTCATTCATTCATTTTTCATTTTTGTAACTGTACTTTTTTAATTCAATTAAGAAAAGTGTAGTCACGTCCACAGTTTTGTTCTTTTTGCTAGAGATAAAATAATTACAATCATCTGCTTTCCACATAATTAATGCGGCTCCACGATCCCAATTTTAGTAAGTGTGGGGAAAGGAAATGAAAATGGAATATGCTTGTTGTAACTTACACTGTAACGTAAGCGATTCCTTTTCTTAATTATCATTAGAGTTAGAAAGTTCTGAATTTTTACTGAATGTATATTTCGTTGTGACATTGATAAACTCTGTATAATTACTTTAACAATTTAATATGAACAAGACGTAAATAAAAATAATAAAATCAAATACGTTTTATAATCGGTGGGTCGTATCCAATTGGTTAACGAAGAGATACCTACTTTGCTCTTTTCGTTAACACAATTGAACATGACCAATCCTTCAGTAAAATCAACTTGATAGACGACACTTGCACCTCGAGGCCTCGGTAGAAGGAAAATATCGTAATACCGTATTTCCTTAAAAGCGACAACAGGAAGTTATTTCTGTAACATTTAGGCAGTTAGAATTTGACAAATATTAATGTACGGCGAAGGCGCGACTTACTTATATTTCAATATTAGGTATTATAAGTACATCATTATTACCTTTTATTACTCTAAATTTAATTACTAACTTATGACATTTTACTATATGACATTGTATATAATTATAATTTTTTATTGATTTTATTTATTTCCACAAATACGTATCATTACAGGCTTAGCCTAATTCGATATGTATGCTACTTGCGAGCGACTATTATATCTTAATTCTAATATAATTCTTACACAATAACTATTATCACTAATTACTAACTTAAGTACGGATTCACAACTAATTGAATCCAGACCAAAGTCAATAATGAAATAAGCATTATTACAAGTGCTCCAGCACAACACAAACAGAGCTCACCCAGAGCAACATGAATTAGGTCCGTTTGGCCCGAGATAAGATTTTGAGTGCGGAGTGCGTGCGTCACTGGCGTCTGCGCAGGTTAGTGCGCGGCACCCGCAAGCGGTGGCCGGCGGCGCCCCACGTACTCGTCCGGCACGCACAGACATAGTGCTCCGAGCACCACTGGATTGCAAATACTAGCCACTAGCACTTTGTGCATATATGAGGGCGAGGTCCCTCCTTACCCTAAGTTCGTTGTACTCTACCATACCCAGAACAAATAGTGCAGGGTACATCAAAGGGTAAAACCGATATACCCCGTACTGCCGCAAATATATGTATCGCACGGATTTATTTTGTATGCGTTCCAGCATGATACGGTATTTCGTTTCATGTTTCGCCCAGATGACTGCGTTCGATTCAAGTTGGCTTCTTACTAGATCATTATACAGGGTATCATCATCAGATCCAGACTTGTTGACCATGGGACCACCTGTGATTAAACAAAAAAATAATTTTCCAAATCGGTCCAGGCGTCTTCTAGTAATCAGGGAACATACATAAAAAATAATAGCAAAAATCGGCCAAGTGCGAGACGGACTCGCGCACGAAGGGTTCCGTACCGTTATCTATACAACATTTCAATATTACAAACGTCTACCTGTTGCCGTTATTAATATCGAGTAAAAAACGGCAAGAAATCACGTTTGTCGTATGAGAGCCCCCCTTAAATATTTATTTTATTTAATTTGTAGTATTTGTTGTTATAGCGGCAACAGAAAAACATCATCTGTGAAAATTTCAACTGTGTAACTATCACGGTTCATGAGATACGGCCTGGTGACAGACGGACGGACGGACGGACTTACCCTAAAAAAGATTCTGACGAATTGAGAACTTCCTCCTTTTTTGAAGCCGGTTAAAAATATGTGTACGCGAGACTCCCGTCGTCATATTACCTATGCTGGTTTCGCTTGGGCATTTTATTGAGTGTTGTAGTATTAGTGGAGTGAGTTTGTATATGTGCACAGGGTAGTAATTTGAAATGGGGCACCATCAACCAGGCTGCCAACCATGGGGCCATCGCGAATTAACTCCCTTCACGGGTATTAATAGCATAACGAGTTATTTCATCAGATAATTTTCGATTTATCAATGCTGTGAGTTTCACTTTTAACAATAGCAGAAATAATCGGGTTATTCTATTAATCCCCACCCTCGAAAATCCCACCAATGGGTGTTTGTGAAATTTTTGACCACGCAGAGGATTTAATTTTTCTACCAAAATCCCCACCAAGCTTCCACTGAGTGTCTTACGCACCAAATCCTGACCGATTGCCTACGTCAAACCTATCGCAAACGTCAGGATAAATAATAATATTATTAAGTAAAATGCCTTTGAACAAAAATGATTCCGAAAGGATTTGGGGCGCATATTTAGGCCCCTTGTGGCTAGTCGTCCTACGCTGCGCTTGCCGACATGTGGTCTCCATTTGAGAACTTTTCGGCCCCATCGGCCATCAGTTCTGCGTGCTATGTGCCCCGACCACTGCCACTTCAACTTACTAATCCGCTGGGCTATGTCGAAGGCGCTGGATGCAGGCCGCTTCCTACCGGTCTTTTTGGAAATCCATGGAGGAGGCCTATGTCCAGCAGTGGACTTCTTGTGGCTGAATGATGATGATGATGATTTAGGCCCCTACTGCTAACAGCTGTCAGTTGCCCAAAGTTCATATGAAAAAGCAACTAACAGATGTTTTATAGATTTGGTATGTTATTGTATATAGATTCTGTTATTTTTTATGTGTGTGCTAAATGGTTTCTTTCTTTAATTTTCTTTCTATGTTAACAGTAGATTAATATATTTTTAGTGTATAAGAAGCCTCGAGTATGTGTGGGATTAGTAGAATAATCCACGTAATCAACCCTAATGCCAATGTCCGTTCATCGTCTAACATTATCTTCCCTGATTTTTAGGCCAGCGGAGTGGAGCAAAGGAACCTGGCCCTGGACTGGCTCCGGAGTCACCTGGTCACGCTGCAGGACAAACGGGGCGTTGTTTATTTCATGGACGATGACAACACCTACGCGTTGAAAGTATTTGACGAGGTAATGCATCAATCAGCCTTAATAATATCAAAGATCCCAGTGCTAAGAACGGACCGAATCGAATGGATCGGATCGAATGGAGAGCGTTGGTAGCAAATGGTAGCGAAGGCTGCACCATAGTTACGTCCCTTAGTCGTGAGGCTACGACCAAACGGTAGCAGAAGAGCTAAGAAAGATCTATGGGGTGACATCGAATTGTCTGTCGTGTCATGAATTAGTAATGTGATTTTTGGTACCAGAAATAGACCGGATCGAATGGATCGAACCGAATAGAAAGCGTTGGTAGCGTAGGCTGCACCATAGTCACGTCCCTTAGTCGTGAGCCTAAGACCAAACAGAAGAAGAATTGATAAGAAAGTTCTATGGGGTGACATCGAATTGTCTGTCGTGTCATGAATTAGTAAAGTGATTTTTTACTGCCATTGTATTTTTTACTTATGTACAATAAACGTATTAATAATAATAATATTCACGTCCCTCAGTCGTGAGGCTACGACCAAACAGAAGCAGAAGTGCTAAGAAAGATCTATGGGGTGACATCGGATTGTCTGTCGTGTCATGAATTAGTAATGTGATTTTTGGTACCAGAAATAGAACGGATCGAATGGATCGGACCGAATAAAAAGCGTTGGTAGCGTAGGCTGCACCATAGTCACGTTCCTCAGTCGTGAGGCTACGACCAAACAGAAGAAGAATTGATAAGAAAGTTCTATGGGGTGACATCGAATTGTCTGTCGTGTCATGAATTATGGACCGAATCGAATGGATCGGACCGAATGGAGAGCGTTGGTAGCGAAGGCTGCACCATATTCACGTTCCTCAGTCGTGAGGCTACGACCAAACAGAAGCAGAAGTGCTAATAAAGATCTATGGGGTGACATCGAATTATCTGTCGTGTTATGAATTAGTAAAGTGATTTTTGGTACCAGAAAAAAAAATCTTTTTACAGCAGCTGTTGCCATAGGGTTCTATACGACGATGGTCAGAAAACTCCTTTAAAATTTTGCTAACGAATTCGATGGTTGAACGATTCTGTAAAATGCCATCCCGGGCAAATAATTATATCGTAATTTTCAGAACCTCTTTGTGGTCTTATAAATATTAATTGCCTTAAGGGGCCTAATAAGGCGCATCAAATCCTGTTGGAATCTTGACCTTTGCGACAGCAACAGGCATGATGACAGTGATTGAAAACTAAAATTATGTATTTATTGGAATACGAAACACGCATTAATTTTTTTTATCAAGAGCGGGATTGATAATTATTACGATAATTAAAATCTGCAAAAATCCTACGTCCGACATATTAAAGTGAATAGCGAATGACGTCACTTTGAGGAACACGCGAGTAAACATAGAATAGAGCTGAAAATATTACTTTATAATCTGTGTCATAGGTAACAACGTACCTATACGACATTGCTGTGTTGACGTTTTACACTACAGATTAATTTTACACTTTTACACTGTGACGTCACTAGCGACGCCATGACATTGGCGAGCGTTTTAGTGAGAATTTTAAATCTAAAAACTAAAAGGTATTTTGTTACCATTTAACCTCAACGGTGACTAAAAATATGAAATAGATTGTAAATAATGTCCGTTTTGGGACATTATAGGACAATTTTAAAAACCTATTTAGAGGCTAAAAATTCCACCCATGCCGGGACTTGAACCCGCGATATGATCTATATCTACATATCACTCTAATTATTAAATTGTCTATCAATTATTAGGTATAACCTTCTATATTTCCTCTTGTAACACTTTATTATAACTTATGCCGTCTCTTTTCCTTCAACAACTCTGCATCGTCGGCTATATTTACAATATACAATAATGATTATTCTAGTTGTAAATTTAACGGGTCTAATTGCGATGGGTAAACTTAATTATCTTCCCCGATTATTCCGACGATATTTTTTTAGGTAGCCTCCATAATATGGATGTCCCACTGCAGGGCGAAGGCCTGCCCCCTTTTAGACCAATAATTTTGGCCATTTGCCACCTCTGATCACTCCGGCAAGAAATAGTGGAAATAAAAAAAAACCGACTTTAAAACACTACAGCACTAAAATTTAGAAATAATTTAATAGAATACGATTAAATTAGAAGTAAGTATACATGTTGGTATTGTAGTAGTATAATTTGGAGTCGGTGCCCAAAATACAACTTTTACTTCTACAATACCTACATGTATACGTACTTCTAATTTTATGGTATTCTTTTAAATTATTTCTAACTTTAAAGTGCTGTAGTGTTTTGAAGAAGGTTTTTATTTTTTATTCAAAAAAAATATTTTTCTTTTAGTGGGGGAGCGGAAAAAAAACCAACTCCCTTATTACCATAATTTACCCTACTTAATTGTTTGCTTTAAAATTTGAAGTTCTCAATTTCCATCTCCGAAAGTCTACCAGAACATCACCAAATTACCCTGGAACTACTTTTACGCTATATTATGAAACATAAGCATATTACTTAAGGATGGGCCCCATTGTTTACTGCTGTTAATTGAAGAGTTCCGTTTTCCATCTCTGGAACTCTTCATCGGATCTTCACCATGGGAACTTCAAAACGTGGGACGTTATATCTATTCGAACAAAAAAATAATTGCTGAAATCGGTTAAGATTTGACAGAGTTATACATAGCTAAAAAAGAACCATAAATCGAACCATTTATTTGTAAATGTTGATAACAGGTCTTGAGAATAAATGGTATCTCTATGTTTTACTCACACACAGGGCGTACAATATGTTATACTTCAGCGATAAAACATATCTGGCATGCATTGCATGCAGTACATTTGTAATTAATATCAATCCTTAATGTGTCAAAATTGCAATTAAAATCCTTGAAACAAAATTGTATAATATAAATCGTATTGTCGATTTACCAATTTGCCAAAAAGGCAATAAAATTACTCATTAAAAATTATGCAGTGAAATAGTCAAGACATTTAAAAATCTTTGTCAAGCAAAATTGAATAAATGTAATAGAATGTAATATACGTACCAATAAAGAGATTGAAAAAATGCCAAACATACAATGAAATTAGTAAAAATTTAAATTATGCATTTCAATAGTCAAGTCGTTTAAGAAATCTTGTGGGTGGTGCGGTGGTAGCCTAGTGGGAAGAACATTGGACTCGGAAGCGGGAGACCCAGGTTCGATTCCCAGTGCGGCCATGTATGTACCTATGACTTTGTTTTCTAAGTTTTGTACATTTGTGAAGTTATAGTAGCAATACCACTCGCTAACGGTGAAAGAAAACATCGTGAGGAAACCCGAGTGTCTGAGCTATTCATATACCTCAGCGCTTGAAATCGCGAATCCGCGGTGGGCACGCGTGGTGATTAAGCCCATACTCTCTCGCTAAGAGAAGGCCTGTGCCCTACAGTGAGACGTATATAGGCTACTTATCTATTAAGAAATCTTGTATCGAAAAATAACATTTATCACAGGCCCTCGTCACTCCATACAAAAAATATTATGAACGTACTTTGTGCCAACAATGAAACAAAAAATATAATCCTGCTAAAACAAAAGGCATTAACTCTGCAGTGAATCACGTAGATGTATCATGATTTAAAATTAAGTCGGGTTATATGTGAAATCTAATGTTGGTAATGTTGGTACTACGTATTTTGCAAATGGCCGGTAATTTTGTTCGTTTGTCGTTTTTGTGTGGCATTATTTTATTTAAATTAAATTTAGCAATAGGTGTAGTGCGTGAAAAGTGATTAAACAAGAAATATGGGAGGAAAAGCAATGAGGAAATGTGAAATTTGTGGCATTAGAAGAGTCAGAAATTAATGTACGTAACCAGATATCCACTGGAGCCAAACAGGTAAAATTAGCAAGTTTATCATAATAAATGTACGCAATGTATTGTTTTTGTATTGTTCATCAAATGTATTTAATGCGCTTGGATAAAACAACTGAATTATTTAGAACAATTTACGATTTTGACAAATTTAAATTAACGCCGGTTGTAGTGCGGTACCCATGTGGTACATTATTTTATCGATATTTTGGACGATTGATTTCTGGCAGATATTTCTACATGCTGTCTAAAATTGATCACAACTACTTAATTTTAAACGTCGAACACCACACAGCAAGAACAGAAATGATTTATGTTGTTTTATTTTGCTCAAAGCATTCAGTTTTGTTTTATATTTTTAAAAACACATTGCACCGCTTTGTTTTGTATTCTAGATGCCGCTTATGGGTTAAAGCGACAGGCAATGAAGATTTGCATGGTGGAGCTGTAATAGCCACCGTTATATGACGGAGAGAATGATTGCCTTAATTGTAAAAATTTTTATTCGAAGACAATGTCAAATATATAATTTTGATTTCATAAAGGCAGAAGAAATTAACGCGAACGCAAATAAAATTTCGCAAGCTCAAAGTACAGCAAAATAGTAAACAGGTGATACAAACGTTCCTTGACATTATTAGCAGTACCTATACCATATTTATTTGGGGCTGAGACAAAGTGTAAATAACTTTTCAGTACTCTTTAGACTATTTTCACTGTCGAAAAATGTTATTTCGGTTTTTACACTAAGAAATTAGTAAATTAGATTGAATTAGATTTAATACTTTATAAAAAAATTACGTATACAACATTATCAGACAGTATCATTTTAAAAGTATTAAAAAGTTTAATTTTGTCTCAGCCTCAAATAAATATGGTATAGATAATATATTTTTTGACTTATTGTTTTGTTTGTTGCAGACTCCAAAGATCTGAAATTCGACCAAAGTGCAAAGTTTTGATAGCGACTTGACGCATTGGTGACATTAAGTTTTCTACACTTGATGCTAAATAAATGATTTGATTTAAAAAAATGCCTTTTTCATTATGAAAGTAAGCGATAATCCATTCACACCATGTCATACTCGAAATAATTGAGTTGACCTACTGTGTTGGGATTTATCGCCTACTTTAATTTCCAAAGCATGAAAATGAGGTAGAGGAGAGACGTTTCGAATTTTTTTTTATCGATATCGATAAGCAGTCCATCACTAATGTTTTGCAATTTCATTCTCATGTTGGTATTATACTATTTTTTGTTAGGTTGGTACAAACTACGTTCATAATTCTCGACGTCAGAAGCATGAGGTCGTATGTTCAATTCCGACGAATATGACTTTTTTATACCTGCGATCTCAGCTCTTCGAGCTCTTTCTAACCATCTGAGAATCATATTTGTATCTTATTCTATTGCTAAGATAATCCAGTTTCATAATGTCGTATGTAGACTATTGTCACTTTTAATATAAGCATTTGGCCATACCAACAGAATCGATATTTTGCTACTAGTATTTTATGATTAAAAAAAGTCGCAAAGGTGGTTACCAGTTTATGCTTCAATTAAAACTTACTTAGAACTACGCTGTATTTGTGTATAAGACATTATGCTTCATACACTATTGTTTCAAAACTATATTGTATTTGTAGATAAAACTTTTTGCCTCGCAAAGAAAACTGAACCATAGGATCAAAGTAAGCATACGTCATTATGCTTCAAACATAATATTTAGAGATTGTAACTCTTACTGAGATTACGACCTTATGCCCCAAATGATAACAATCATTAGGATAGAATTTCAAAACGTATTTAAAGAAATATGAGAATGGTTCTAGCTCACCGCAACATTTAGTCGACGAAGTCGAGATCGGATATTTTCGACCACGTTCGGGTGTGTTCGGGCTCGGTCGTAAACATAAACACAGCTAGCAGGCTCGCGCGCTTTCTGTCATCAGTAATGTCACATGCGCGCCATAGGTTAGTTTATGATCAAATGGAACGTGTTATTATGCTTTGGAAACTATAATTTGTTGTGATGTATTGTACTTAGAAGCGTAATGAGAACATTCTACTATCTTAGCAGTAAATCTATGGTCAAATTACGTGTAAAATAGACAACAAAACCAAGTAAGCACACCCTTTACCGTTTTAATAATACCTCATTGTTTACCTACATTTTCATTTTCGTGGATTAGTCTAATCTGAAATTAATTTTTTGTTTTTTTTACAAAGTGAATCATTAATGAAGTTACTGTCGAAAAGAAAAAAAACTGCTTGACATTCGGGAAAAAGCGAAAGAGATGAATAAAAATAAAAAAAACCGCCCATATTCTCTCTCTGAGAGAAGGCCTGTGCCCTGCAGTGGGATGAATGATGGCTACATAAAAATAAAACCAATCTTGATGATTATTTCAGCAGTAAAAAAACACAAGCAATGTATTAAAGAAGGTGTCAGTGAAAAAGGTACACTTGTACAATCAGTATCAAGATGATCTATTAAACGTTATAATTAAATTTCGATTCGCATACAATCATCAAATTACATTCTTCCATTGCATTGTTAAATTTTGACAATTTCATATTTAATATTTTTTAGCTCCCTACAAACAATACGGTGACTACGACAGCGATGACAGCGTTAAAGACAAAGATTTTGTTCCCGATTATGATTCAAGTAGCAGTCACATAAGCGGGTCTTCAGACTCTTCAGTGAGAAAACGAAAGATAGCTCAGGTAAAAAGAAGAATATTCTCTCCAGAAAAGAAGACAAAGGTAGAAAACTACGAAGTTATCACTCTTGGAGATTTGTTGGGTTCAACTAAAAACACAAATAATAATACGTCTGTCGATGAAAATATTAATTTATGGGATCACGACAGTAGTGAAGCAACAGGAGATTCACATAAACCTCAATCTACATCCTGAATCGTTACAGTGGGTATGCTACATCATTGTGGTTGTCCTGATTTTTCTGCTGCTCAAATAATAAGGAAAGATGACAGCAGAAAAATTAATATTTCCGGAGAAAACAATGTAGAATTAGATACTTCCGATTTGAATGATATAAGACCTTATTATGACTCAACCGTTCTAAATACAACTGGTGAATCCATACCGGACAATATAATGATTGATCAGGACAATAGACAAAATCAGTCTGACAGAAATGATAGGAAAATATCTCACCAGAAAGTAGAGCAATGATTTTCAAACAATTTTGGAAGATTAGCAATAACTGGAAACAACGAAGACAATTCTTAGCACGAAATGTTACTAAGAAAACAAAGAGCACGATGAGAACTACTGGCAATTTAGACACAGACAGAAGGAAGTTCACGTATACAGTCATACAGTCTCCTGTCAAACTTCGAGTCTATACCGGTATGTAAAGTAATGTTCCTAAATACACTTTGCGTCGGAGAGAAATTTGTTAAGCTTGAAGAAGGGATAACAATTCCCGATCTAAGAGGAAGGCATCTACCTGGAAACAAAACTCCGGGGGTGGTTATTCAATCAGTAATTAACCACATAAATTCATACCCATGCTATGAAAGTCATAGCATTCGTATTCGCGACAAAAAAGTGGTAGGAAGTTTTTAGGTCCCGACCCTAATATTCGACCATGTATAAACATAACAAAGAGATACCTAATGTCAGATAAAGAGGTATTATCAGAGTTGATCGCTAAGGAAAAGATCTATAGACATATTTTCAACACAAAATTCAATTTGAGTTTTAAACTATACTCTACTTTTTTGTGTATTTAGTTGAACCCAACAAATCTCCAAGAGTGATAACTTCGTAGTTTTCTACCTTTGTCTTCTTTTCTTGAGAGAATATTCTTCTTTTTACCTGAGCTATCTTTCGTTTTCTCACTGAAGAGTCTGAAGACCCGCTTATGTGACTGCTACTTGAATCATAATCGGGAACAAAATCTTTGTCTTTAACGCTGTCATCGCTGTCGTAGTCACCGTATTGTTTGTAGGGAGCTAAAAAATATTAAATATGAAATTGTCAAAATTTAACAATGCAATGGAAGAATGTAATTTGATGATTGTATGCGAATCGAAATTTTATTATAACGTTTAATAGATCATCTTGATATAGATTGTACAAGTGTACCTTTTTCACTGACACCTTCTTTAATAAATTGCTCCACATCTTCATTATCATCTGAAAGGAATACGTAAATATGTGGTATAAAAGAACATCAAGCATCACCTTAGACCTAACTAAAACTCATCACCAATAATTTGTGTTTTTTTTTACTGCTGAAATAATCATCAAGATTGGTTTTATCTTTATGTAGCCATCATTCGTCCCACTGTAGGGTACAGGCCTTCTCTCAGAGAGAGAATATGGGCGGGTTTTTTTTATTTTTATTCATCTCTTTCGCTTTTTCCCGAATGTCAAGCAGTTTTTTTTTCTTTTTGACAGTAACTTCATTAACGATTCACTCTGTAAAAAAAACAAAAAATAATTTCAGATTAGACTAACCCACGAAAGTGAAAATGTAGGTAAACAATGAGGTATTATTAAAACAGTAAAGGGTTTATTATTTTGATAGTGATTAAAATTTAAGATGACGCTAAGTCGTATTACAGTTAATTTAACCCGGATTCCTGTAAGCATGGTGATAAATAATTGTTAAGTATGATACATAAAAATAAATAAATACTGCAAGAGTTGATTACGAGGAATTTGTTTAATTTTTGGTAACTACAATCTCAAAGTTCATGACAAGATGTTATAATTTCATAAAGGCATTACGTACGTTTTCAAGAAACGTATCAGATTCGTGACACAAAATTACCGGCATGAAGTCGTACGGCAGATACGTTTCAGTAAATATTAGAAAATATACGTTTTGTAGAAGCTTAAGGTCGTATCATGATATTTTTTTAAAAAAAGCACGATTATTTAATTTTTTTGTTAAATAAGATAAAGGGTTAGTTGTTTTACTCATAACTAGATACTTGCTCTATTTGCAATAACAAAGAATTTTAGAAAATCCCTCACAAGTTTGGAGAAATCGAACAGATTTATCTCGCAAATTTCTTTTTGCTCTCCTGTAAAGTATTAATAGTGCAAAACCGACCAAATGCTTCTGACGTCGAGAATTTTGAAAACGTGTTGTTAGCAAGTGCCGACTCTTATAACGTAGTGATTACATACTCTTTGATTTATCAATTAATGGCTTATTCAGCTTAAATTAGACTCCCACAAATGTATAACTATAATTAGTTAAAGAAAGGGACAGTAACTATTTGCCTCTCGCTTACACAATATAGGCGGCAACATTATAAAGCGAGAGGGAAGTAGTTGTCCAGTCCCTTTAATTGACAGTGTTATCTGTACGTATGAGCATTGCGAGTCATAAAATATACTAAAGAATATTCTTATCTTACGCGTATTTGTCATTGCCGTGACATTACGCGTTAGAACGGGCAATGCTGCCGCTATGCCCGAACAAGGATGTAACTACATAGGTAGAACAAAAGCGCGCTGGCGTTATTTTTGCTAAAAAACACAGGACGCGTCTGATAAGCTAGCGCGGCGCGCGCTTTTGTTGGTGTTGCTTTCGCTTTAGAATTCCATACTAATTTGACAGTTAGACGATTGGAATCGCTCAGGATTTGGTGCGCGTAATATAGGGGCAGGCATAAATAAATACGTGGATTTCGGGAAGTGCTTTAGTAAATTAGCAGTGTCATTTTGTTTCGACATTTCGTCTGCAAATTAATAGTACTTTTGTATAGCGAGGCGTTTCGCGTACAAACGTAGTTTGATCATAGTTTTTGCGGTAACGCGCTTCTTTATCTGTTTAGTTATGCAAGTTTCCGCCGTAGTACGAGTATGACGTTATCTTGTTTAAATATTTATCTGGTTCAGATAAATACAGGATACGTAGTATCCATAGCAAACACATTCACCGACATTGCTATGTACATTTTGATCGTAATCAACGCTCGACACATCCACTTGTCAATGGGAAACACGCGACTAATTTCATTCAGACAACTCATTTCCTAAGGGCGTAAAGAATGTTTGTTTGCTGCTTCACTTGCGGGGTGTTTTTCTTCGCTTTTTTTTTCGCTTATATCGAAAACGGTGTGTCTTATTAGGGAAAAGTAATGTTTACCGAGTTCAAGTTCGTGAAATACTCTACAAGTTTTGTTCTATACATTTCTTCGAAGTTTCCTTTTCCTAACTTTTTTTTCATTATATAGAATGGGAATTCCTGTGTGTAGGACAATTATATACCCGGGGTGGCGACGTTGGTAGAGCGCGTAAAGTACGAATTTTATAAAATTATAAAAAATACAAATCTGAATAAAAAACTGATATTAGAACACAGTTATTAGATCTATTATAAAACAGATAGAAAAAAAAATAAACTAACTTTATTATTGGGGTATTACAGAAATTGTGCATTTTTGAGGCAACCCTGTATAAAACTATCTAAACTACTGTTCATACAACTTTTTGCTGTCAATCAACTATCAGTAATTATCTACCGACAGATAGAATATAAGAAACAGATAATAACTGTTTATTTACGTTCAATTCCAGATGCGCAAAGTGCGCAGAGTGGGCGTCTGGCCCGTGGGCATAGTGGGCGGGATGCGTGTCGAGATGCCCCTCGTGACTAACGGCGTGGTGACGGGCTACAACGCCGTGTGGAAGCCCTTCCGGCCCTTCCCGCTCGACATGGCCGGGTTCGCCATCAACGCCACGCTCTTCCTCGAGAAGCCCGAAGCCAAGTTCTCACGGAAGGTGCAGTCCGGTTTTCAGGTAAGTCTTCTGAAACTTGTAGACTAAAAATAACAATGGTTTTCGATTGGCGCAAGTCAGCCTTAACCCTGTTAGATAAGTAAGACAGTCTAATTCTACACTTCAAGGCTTTAAGAAGTGTCTAACTCTAATGCAAGCGAAAACCTCCAATCTAGCCCTGAGCTTGTACGCCTCTAGAAAGGTGAGGCTGAACAAAGGCTCGCGCCATTTCGCTCTCTTCCGCTACGTGAGCGCAGGATGGAGCGATTCTTGCCTAGACAAAAGCCTTTTTCGAGGCAGCACGCTAAGCGAACTGAGAACCGATCTTCAAGAGACATCTTTCGTTTCTTGAACCCTTGGATCCCAATGTTTGGTCTTTTGAAACGATTTCAAAGACATACGCTGCAGGTGGAGTCGTTCAGAGTAGCGAGTGCAGCGTTTTAAAGGTCTTACCGGAGAACCCATCTTTGACAAAAAGTGACAGACAAAAAGAAGCGAAGTATGGAGAGAAAAAGAAAGAAAACGGGCTCTATTTGAAGTCAGCCGCAGACTAAGTTTTTGCAGTCTAGTTTTCAGGTAAATATTCTGGTGTCCAGATGGAAGTAATAAGATAAGTACCACTTAGATTAGTGGTGCCTATTACTTGACCTTGCGCGGTCCACAGGCGGTGGTTTAACATATACTCACTCCTTGAGAAAAGGAATCTATTTATGTTCTGCTGTCCTAATTTGTACAACCTTTCTTGTTCGAAAATTCTAACGTTATTTATGAAAATGCGATTTTTTTCGCTTCAATAAAATTCATTAGTCGTCGCATGCACGCGCGCCGATTTCGGGTACTTTTCTAAAAAACTATTTAAATAATATTCTATCCATCTAGTAGTAGGAAAATTACGTTACTTTGGTGTCAACGTATGCAGAGCACGAAGGAAGAAATATTGACGTTTTACGCCGTGGAGGAACTTTCTTCTGTGGTTAAGAACGATGAACGGGGTATCCGCCTGTCCATAACTAGCAGCTGGCGGGCGGCCCGCGCCGCTCGCTGCATAGACATTGCACCTTGTGGCGCCCCTCGTGCCCTCGCATTCGCGCGCTCGCCCGTCGCTGAGCCACAGCTCCCGCCATTTTAGCTGGTGTAGGCTATTATGCTTCGCGCGGACCCGAAGATTACTTTATTTATCTTTATTTGTACTGTGCCTCAGGTCTATTAGGGCCTTACTAAAGATTCCCAATGAAATAATGAACATGGAATGTTTAATCATTTCTCCAGCGCTGCTTGAGAAGTGAGAGTGTCGCGAATTTTGAAAGAAAAACTTGACCGTTTCTCGCTCTCTTCCCCTCCAAGCAGAAAGTAATCAAAGCTTTAGACTAACAGCCACTCTCCCATTTTACAGGAGAGCGAGATCCTCAAGTACTTCGCGACTCGGGAAGACCTCGAGCCTCTTGCCGACAACTGTACGAAGGTTTACGCCTGGCACACGCGGACGCAGAAGCCTTCGCTCACCAACCCGAAGAAACTCAAGCGCACTCCTCCCCCAGATAACCACATCGAGGTTTGAAGGAATATTCGTCACTAACGCTACAGGAATACAGAATGAGTTGTCTTGAATCTTTAACGGGTCAGGGGCACGGAGGCTCCGTTTTGAATCTTCCGTGGTGAGAGAGAATTATTGCCACAGGAACTGTGGCCGGTGGACACACAATAATAGTCACTAATCTTACGGGGTAAAGTTGTGTTTGACTTGACTCAAGGGGTAAATGACAAGTTTTGTCTATTAGGAGTTAACTATGTGAATTTACATAAGTATTCGTCATAGATTTAGGGGAGTCGAAAGAAACATTAATCGAAGTCGCATAACTTTGACTTTTCTAGTTGGGTAATAATACTTTGATCAAAAGTAGGTGGCTTACCTGAAAAGTAACAGTCAGTCATACTCATTTACAGATTAAATCATTATGAAATCACCGAGTGTGACAATAATCGAACAAATGAATTGTTTATTTGAAAATAATGCTTAACGAGCAGCGAATAGGCATGATGACAGTAATTGAAAATCACTGTTAAATAAATAACAAGAATTGAACTGTGGAATACGAAGCACGCATTTATTTTTTACTAAGAGCGGGATTGATAGTTATTTCGATAATTAAAATCTACAAAAATCCTATGTCCGTCATATTAAGTTGAATAGCGAATGACGTCACTTTGAGGAACACGCGAGTAGACATAAAATAGAACATATTACTTTATCATCTGTGACATAGGTACCTGTACGAAATTGCTGTGATGACGTTTTACACCACTGATTAAGTTGAAGATTTTCCAATGCGACGTCACTAGTGACGCCATAACATTGGCGAGCGTTTCGGTGGGAATTTGAAATCTCAAAACCAAAATGTATTTTTTTACCATTAAACCTTAACTGTGACTAAAAATATGAAATAGATTGTAAATAATGTACGTTTTGGGACATTACAGGACAGTTTTTAAAAATTTGTCATCATGCCTATTGTCCTCCAGATGATAAATAAGTGCCTCTCAAGCAATGCGGTGTGGACAAGGCGCAATGAATTCATACAAAGAATCGTATGAACTGAACACATTCATAATAATATTTTCAAGTTACTAAAACAAACAAACACACGTTGTTCTTATATTATTCGTGGTCGAGTTGTAAATGATCGAAGCAAACCTCGTGATTGTATAAATATGAAAACAAATCAATATAGAATTTGAGTGAATAAAGAACAATATAGGTATGCTAATGTAAACTTAGTTAGGTCTAAAATGCATAATAATGTTATAAATAAATACAACCTAAACTTAAAAGTATTAGAGGTTCGAAGACTTCTTTAGAGTGTAATATTATTCTTAGTAGACAGATATTTAGGATATCATGAGATTAATAATATTATTGTTAATTTATGATTAATAATCGATTTTTCAATACTCATCTAAACAGTCGGGTAGATTATTTGTCCCTATCTGACTCCTATACAGCAAATAGCATTGTTGGATAATAAATTGTTAGTCACATAGTGGCAGATGAACCATAACATAAACGCTTAGCCTTTCCTAACCTGACACAAATTCAAAGATTTGGATACTTTTTTGAAGACTTTTAATACACATTTAAACACAATGTGGTCGCAAACATGTTACCTGCCAGATCATCATCATCATCATCAGCCATTTGACGCCCACTGCAGGACATAGACCTCCTTCGCGGTTTTCATAATTTTACCTGCCAGATACGCTTTGCAAATCTGTGCACTCACGGCACCCGAATAGATGACCAAAACTTGGCGTGGGCAACGAGTTTGGCCTCTGCCTTAGGGTCGAGTCGTAGTGGAGAATAAGGTGGCGGAAAAGAACTCCACTCTGACCATCTTTGTTGTGCAATGTACATAGAATTGTCCCGAAATAGGGCCGTGGCCGGCTTGTTTGCTGACGACCAAACAATGTCTTAATATATCATCATATTTCCAACAAATAACCTCCTCAGACCTTACCTTGAAAATAACAATTGAAAACCATTGTTATTTTCAAGGTCAGGGCTGAAGAGGTTAAGTCAAAATTGGTACTCCATGTGTTAAAAAACGAAGAACAATTCCAGTCTAAATGGAAGAAAATTAGGGCTCAATGGTTTTTTTTACTTTTTTATCAATTAATTATTTTTATGACCTTAAGGTCAAGTAAGTAAGTAAGTTAATTAACTAATAGAAGTGCATAAAAAAGTTTGACTCATTTTTACAACTCGAAACAAAACCGGAAACGTCTTCGTAGAATTAGTGTACCTCGATTATGTTTGACTAGTTTGTACTCAACGTTAATTTGTTGAATACCGAACAGTTCTATTAATTCACTAGCGTTGGATAGGTCGGCCATATAGTGGCTTCTCATGATTACATTGAAACTAAAACCTGTATGAAATCTCCACCTAAAGCCAACCATAACTTATCTTAACTTATGAGATTTGTAACATTTCTATTTGGCTTTAATAAATTACACCCTTCAGCTGTACTGTTTTTATTCGTTTTTTTTAATATTTTTTTTTTTCGTCTCATTATGTTGAGGTACTCATGTTCATCATTCCCAGTTAATGTATTAATCGGTCTTAGTTAAAATCTTAACTTTTAAGTTTGTCTTATACAGCCGGCCGCACCTCAACCTCTATATCCTAGCTGCAAGATTGCCTGGAACGAAACTGAGCAGATTCCACGGATGCATAGATTGATGTGTTGTCGATCTGATATTCGATTCGATCGATGTGGTATTAATCAAATCTGTAGCATTGGGGTTGACAAAATATAATGCATTCGCATAGTAACTAACCTATGCTATTTTAAAGAATAACCAATAAAAAATGAAATCGTTCATACTATCAACAGCTAAACTAAATTATTGGTGTTCAATAAAGACTAACCTATCTATCTAATGTGTAGAACAGCATACAGGTGGTCTATATTTTAACGCAATTTTCGACGGTTCAATCCAACAATTCAATTCAATCGGAGCCTTAGGAACTACATTACAACGTGCCGGCGACGAGCGGGCTCAACGATACAAACTATAATAAACTTTAATGCTTTTATGGCGAGAGACTACACTAATAGCGCTAAAAAAGCTTAGAAAAACATTCATTGCCAAAAACTCAAGAGTTTACGTAAAAAAGACCGATTAGTTAAAAAGGTTTTTTTTTGCACTTTTATTGTACTCTTTAACTTCTTAAGTATCTTGGGTTGAAATCGTGCCGCCTCCGCACGTCGCGGGCCCATTGTAACGTTGTAACCTTTAAGTAAATAGTATATAGAAAGAAAGAGGATATTTATTTGTCGCAGAAACACAAAGTAAACATAAAGGTACGCAAACAAAAGACACGAACGTCAACAAAACAGAAATAAAACAAAACAATCGTGAAGAGAACAATTGAGGCATATAGAGTCAAAGGGAGCCGGGTAGCATACAGTAATGTATGGCACCCAGCCACCTCGGACCCCAAATGTAAATCATTATAAAATGTGTAGTGATTTCTCTTCTGATGTCTTCATAATGTCTGTTGGGTCCGACTAGCCTATTTGAAATGTATTTATGCATAAATGGAAAGAAGTTCTATTTTATTCATTTTATTGGGTCGTTGCTCGAAACCGTTAATAGTTCTGACGGCAAAAAAAAGTACGGTTTTATACATTTTTGTAGTTAAATAATTTTAGAACAACTTAAAAGTGTAATTCTTCTTCTACGTATTTTGTTTGTTTATTTTGATCTGTTTTTGAGCTTGAAATGGAGAAATAAATTTTTCTTTATTAATAAATTAAATATTTTCTATTTTGAATAACCAATCGACGAAACTTTTGATGGCAGCAATGTTCCATATCGCGGACACAGTCGAGTCTCAATCTGTGAATGTTTTTTACTACGAATAAAAAAATCGTAGTTATTCCTACAAAATTCACTCTCAAAAACGGCCCATGTCCTCTCGATTAGTCTGTACAAATGAGCGCAAGATGTATCACTGTGATTGATTCATTCTGTGCGCCATGCGTGACGGCGTGAACGTTGATTGGGCGATAGTAAGTGACAGCGTAACTTATTATTGGTTTTATATACAAACACGTCAACCCTTGACTTCCAGATGTATAACCCGTCGAAATATGTAGGTTCCTCGCAAGTCTGACGGTGGCAGATGCATAGATATTTTGTCGGGTAGTACTGTACTCGTGCCGATTGGTAACACAATTGAAAAGCCACGCCCGCTTTCCCGCAATTGAACGTAGGGTACAAAACGCTTAGTTGTCGAATAGAATAATAATACACGCCTTTACCTCGGAGGGGTAGGCAGAGAACAGGGTTAGCCACTTGCCACCATAGAGTGATAAAAGGCACAGAAATGGCTGAATGGCGGCAATTTTAGGCTTTAAATTGGACAAAAAAAAAACCGGCCAAGTGCGAGTCGGATTCACGCACGAAGGGTTCCGTACCATTATCTATACAACATTTGAATATTTCAAGCGTCTACCTGTTGCTGTTATTAATATCGAGCAAAAAACGGCAAGAAAATTACGTTTTTGTATGGGAGCCCCCCTTAAATATTAATTTTATTCTGTTTTCAGTATTTGTTGTTATAGCGGCAACAGAAATAAATCTGTGAAAATGTCAAATGTCTAACTTTCTCGGTTCATGAGATACAGCCCGGTGACGGACAGACCGACGGACAGTGGAGTTTTAGTAATACCCTTTGGGTACGGAACCCTAAAAAGCACGATCACACTTGCTACATAAGTGAACTGTAATTACTTTTTTTTTTTCAAATTCTAATGTGACCTAACGTTGGCCTAATATGTGTTTTTTATAATGTACTTAATCAGTGTTCATTATTACAGTAGTAGTGCATAGTATATATTACAGATTAGAGTAATTTGAGTCACAGTAATAATCTAATGTGCTGAATTTAGTACGAAAACATTGTTATTTTCAAGGTCAGTAGGTAGGAGGTTATAGCTCTAATTCTTAGGTTAATGTTGGCACATATAATTTGACAGGCTATATTTCATAATAAGTAAATAATGTAACATTACTATAATGTTATATGATTACTGGATATCATCAAATTCAAACTTGAATGAAATGTCTTCTAAAACTCGCTCTATTTGACCACTGCCTGTGTGAGAATAACATAGGTGATCCAATTTGAACTCTATTTATGTTGAAAATTCGTTAGATCCTGTTAAGCAATTCTACTTTACTAATACGTTAAGAGGACACAAATCAGGGTTTTTATGGGCATTGCCGCGTGAGAAACCGTCTGGTTAATTGTACTCATCAAATAAATATATCTTTTGTTATCCGTGTTTGAACCCTTGTACAAAAGTTCTATATAAATCTAGGGGGTTGATCTGGCCATCAACACAAATAACTTTCAATGTGACACTTCTAAAATCGCGAATAAAATATCAGATATACCAGACAAAAGCAAAATACCGGCTCTTGACGTGGTATGTGGTACCACGTCAAGAGCCGGTATTAAGCTTTCTAGAGAACCTTTGTACAAGGGTTCAAACACGCATAGCAGCTAAATAACTTTATAATTGTTTCTATTTTGATCTACCTAGTCTGCCATATTGCTTACCATATTTGTGATTTAATTGACTTTTAGAATTTTCTTTGACTTTTAGGCCGACCTGCACCACTTCTTAAATGTCTTTCTGCCGTACTCACAGTCGTCAATTAAACTTAATGTTCATTAAGTGTCGTGCTATCCCTTTCATATGTCATTGAAATAAAAGAGATGACATGATACTTAATTGACATTAAATCTTATTTGACGACTCTGAGTACGGCAGTTTAAGTCGAAATTTAAATTGAGGTTTACGTAAGGAACTTTAATTAAATGCTACTTAGGCAAGTGGTGCGAGTAAGCCTCAATTTTACTTTTTAACGAAAATTACTTGCTCAAGTCTTTATATTCGGTCTAATTAGTAGCTTATCAATCTTCCTTTAGTTTAATTAATAATTAAAGCAGGTACTTAATATAAACGTTACCTAGCTAGCGAACATTTAGTTTTAAACTAGAACTTAAGTAAAAATCTATTTACCGAAACGTCTGCTTAGAAACGAACTATTACATTTAAGTATGCTAATATTATTTTTAAATTATGTCATTCCTTTTATTTAAGTGAGTATATTGCTATGATGTTTGTATTTTTATAAATTAATTAGTATATTTTATTGGAATCTTGTAAATAGGATAACTTATAGGTATTTATTTAATGGAAATAAAAGTATTCAATGCAATAAACACTTGTTTTTAAATTTTAGAAGGCTGAACACCGCAGTTTATTTATCTGTTGATAGATGACGTTACAAAAAATTGGATATGCATAGCCAGCGACCACGCAGAGGGAACGTGGGGCGAGGGGGTGGAAAAGACGCGTCGTTAATCCAATTCACTTTAATAATAAAAACTATCGGGTAGGTTGAGTTCAGCTGCATTTGCAGTTAGAAAAATTAGGCAACTTACAGACATAGGTCTGGTCTATTTTAGTTATTTTCACAGTATCATGTCATATGGGCTGTTATTATGGGGACGGGCAGCAGATATAGAAACAATATTTATTTTGCAAAAAAGAGCAGTAAGAGCAATTTACAACTTAAGCAGTAGGGAATCGCTAAGGGAACGATTCAAAGAAATAGGAATTCTTACACTGGCTTGCCAATATATATTCGATAATATAATGTATGTCCGTAAAAATATAACAGTGTTCAAATTAAATAGGGACGTCCATAACGTAAACACTAGAAATAGAAATAAGCTTGCTTATTCTAAATTTCGTTTAGCCAAGGTAAATACATCGTTCGTAGGATATTGCGTTCGTTTTTACAACAGAATTACAGAACATGTTCTATCCTTGTCTGAAAATAAATTTAAAACATTCATTAAAAAATAGCTATGTAAAAAAGCCTATTATAGAATAGACGAGTATATGAACGATATAAGCCCTTGGTAGTAAGCCAATTCCACTGCCATTTCATTGTTATTTAATTATTAATATTATAATTTATTTAGTTTTAAAAACGTGTAGGTACTGACGACGTGATTGCACATTAATAACTATAGCACACATTTTATAGCTGACAAGAACTCAATCTGCAGGTTTGCTAAAGGTCATTCGAATGGTGGCGTGGTGGCCGGGTCACCTATCTCCCTCTAAAATGGTTGAGACTGGTGATGGCTGACCCCTGTGTTATGCTCGTGAACGGGTGCTGTTCGTGTGTCTGGCCGCAGCATTAATGTTTTTCCTACTTTTGTAAGAAGTGTTATTTTGGCTTTTAAAGTTATTAGTGGCTATCACGGAATCATATCATATATGTATAAGTTTAAGATGATTTGAGAAAAGATGGTCAGAGTGGAGTTTTTTTCCCGCTGCCTTTTTCTCCACTACAAATACGGCCCGAAGGCAGCGGCTAACATAGTGACATAGTACATTGACATTCAGCAAACAGAATGTAAATTCTTTACGTTGAAATAAATTATTGATTTCTGATTTCTGATTTCTAATAAAATGTACTGAAGGGACGGGGCGAGGGCGCGATTTCGATACAACGCGTCGCGTCTTTTTCGCGCCTCCGCGCCGCGTCCCTTCTGTGTGGCCGTTGGCTTACGTGTCCAAAATACCGCAGTTCATTTTACTGCTGATAGATGTCGTTACAATAAGTAGGAAACGCTTGTCCAAATAGCCGCCGTTCATTTTTAACTGACTTCAAAAATGGTGGAAGTTCTCAACTCGTCAGAATATTTTCTTTAATTTTTTTCTGAATGTTGCCCGATCACTCGAAGACGCCTGGATCGATTTGGAATATTATTTTGTTTGAAAGGAAAGACTTCCCAAGTGGCCCCGTAGTTATACTCCTTACACGTACGTATACTTACTCCTTGTCGTTAAGTTAGGATCTGACTATGGGATCCTGGAGAAATCGAGGGAAATCGTCAAATTGTTAAGGCTCTGTGACACGGCAGATATGCGGTTAATCGACATTTAATTAAAATTCAAGTAATTAAGACTATGTGTGAACGAACATCCATTGTTGTAATAATAATTAAAAAACAAGAACTTTCATATTGCAAAATTAGTGGGACTCGTATTTCAACGGTAATAAGCTGGTATTGCTATTTGTGTTGTTTCCTGTAGTTACTTACGGTAACTTACGTTACGGTATAAGCACGTTTAGCCATTAGTTAAGTTTTATTGTAAAACGTATATTATATATTTTGGCAGTAACCTGGCTACCCATAGCACAGGAAATCCTAGTTTGGGAGCCAGTAACAATTTTCAGATTTTTCATTTTTTATTTCATGTACGTGTTAAAAACCCAACAACATCCGCCGATAAAGTGATGTACCTACCTAGTTTGTCAAAATTAAGAAACATGTATTTCTTGTGTATTTTTTTTTATAAAAATATTTCAAATAAAAAATAGTTATTTGTTATGCAAGGCTGCAAAGTTAATTTTTGGCGCGAGTACCTTGTATTGCGAGTACCTCGCTTCGCTCGTGGCTCAATCCTAGAATCCTTCGCTTGCTCAGGTTTCAAAGGTACGAGACGCTAAATAACTTTGCTGCCGAGCGCAACACACAACTTTTCACCTCACTAAAGCGAGGAAAATGTTAGGTGCAAGAAAAACAGTTTTAATAAATATTAAATTACTTTTTATTTATTTCAAAAATTAAAAGTAAAATTACTACAATTGGTAATATTGAAAGTTAAAGAAAATTTTAAAGTTTTTTTTTTAAATCAAATTTTCTTGCCGGCCAGTGCGATTCTTTAAATGAGGCTGGCGCATGACATGAAATAAGTATTTGCATTTCAATCATCAATGGACTGGCTGCAGAGAATATAAACTATTACGAAACCAATGAGGTTCTATATATATGTAATTTATTGTACGAAACCTTTATTGAATAAAAATATTCGAATTTTAAAAACACTTTCCACGCTAGCGGATAAAGTGCGATTTTCCACGCAGATTTCGAATGATAAACAGAGCTTTTACGAGCTAGTGAGGTGAAAAAATAATTGTTTCGAATCTTTTGCACATGACTTATACAGCATTTTTTGAGCATTTACACTCGTGACTAAACAGTCCTATTCAAGAGAGGACCCCCGTCCGCGTACTCGGTAGACGGCAGGCCCCTGCTGGTAGGAGTTTAAGGCCTGTGCATGCCTCTTCGCGCGTTTATCAGCCAGGCGCAGAAACCAGACTTGGTCGTGTGTAGTACGTCCCTCAGCGATAAGACCCCTCCAGCCGTTTTCGCAACTGCGTTTCGTAACTGGCTGCGAAACAAGAATGTTTAGGCGTCTCCGCTCGAAAAAAAAATTATTTATGTAATGTTTGGGTCGTTTTACCACTCTCAAAAAGGCTTAATTTTGTTAACCTGTGTATTTAGAAAGTAAAACAAAATTATTTTGTATTGCGAGCACACAGGAAGGATGTGGAATGCTTCACGTCTTTTCCGCGCCCTCGCCCCACGTCCTTCCTATGTGCCCCACGGCTTAATGAGTACGTTGCTTCATCACTCCGAGATACCTATTTCGCTCTTTACGATAGGAGTTAGCCTACGACTGCGGTTATAGCTCACGACTAAAACTCGATCGATAGTTGGTGCAGCAGATAAATTAGAGCCAATAGCTTACCTAATCTGGAAGCGAGCTGAGCACGGTTAGATCCACAAACTTGTCCTTGCTGGTCTCCAACGATTTTTTAATCTTAAATCCCATGTGGTAACGTTTAAAATAGAATGTAAATTGCAAAATAAGAATTGGTAAAATCTCGAACGTCTTTTATCGCGGTCGGAAGTACGTCGACTATGATTAGCATTTAAATTAATTTTAATAAATAAGGTAGTTACCTACCTACCTTCATTGGATACAGGGCGGCAATTTATTTGTGACACCCCGCTATGGGCTATAAATTTTAAGGCACTCTGAGTTATTAATGGTTTTTGTTAGAAAATTCCCGAAACACGTTGCCTTTGTTTGGTGATTGCACCGATATAGATTGTGGGTGGTTGTTATTCGATAGGCCCGGAAGTTGATAGGAGAGTTAGTTGACCTTGTTTTTGTATGGAATCACGATACTTTGAGTTTTGAAGGTAATAGCTACATAGTTATTTTCAAACATTGTAATCGATGCAGTTTGGGTAGTAACTAATCTACTATATATAAATAGATAGGTTATTTACGAAAACCCGATTCCTATAAAACGCTAACTATAAAACACAATAGCTTTGGTTAAAATGTCATTCCAATATAGTATTACCCGCCTAAAATAAATAGGCTATTGTCGCGAAGAAGATCGAATCGTGCAAAGCGCCGAGTTAAGTTGTACGGGTTATGCGATTGGTTAGTTTAGTAGACTAGATATAGTGTTGTGGCGACCTCGTTATGTACTGAAACCTGTAAATGGATTCTGCGCAGGGCCGACCGACACATCCTTGCGCTGACGTCTCACTTTAGGTATTGGGGTACCGATTGATATTTATGTAAGTATGTGACGAGTCGATGCGACGCTGCCGCCGCGCGGTGTATGCTTAAACCACTGTTGCCTGCTTTATCACTATACTATGTGCGATCATAGGTACATTTTGTACTTTAGTAACTCATCATCACCATTCAGCCACAAGAAGTCCACTGCTGGCCTCCTCCATGGATTTCCAAAAAGACCGGTTGGAAGCGGCTTGCATCCAGCGTCTTCCTGCCATCATGTAAATAAATTGGTTTCCTAATCACACCTAATATTCATCTTTTATTGGTCTCCGATGAGGCGGTGGTAGCCTAGTAATAAGGCGGTGGTAGCCTAGTGGGTAGAACCTCGGACTCGGAAGTGGGAGACCCAGATTCGATCCCCGGTGCGGGCATTTACCTATGACTTGGTTTTCTAAGTTATGTACATTTGTGAAGATATAGTAGCGATACCACTCGCTAACGGTGAAGGAAAACATCGTGAGGAAACCTGAGTGTCTGAGCTATTCACATACCTCAGCGCTTGAAATCGCCAATCCGCGGTGGGCACGCGTGGTGATTAAGCCCATACTCTCTCCCTGAGAGAAGGCCTGTGCCCTACAGTGGGACGTATATAGGCTGCTTATGTTATGTAATTGGTCTCCCACAGTGTCAATGAAACAACTGCTATCAGCCATTTGACGCCCACTGCAGGACATGGCCACCCTCATGGTTTTCCAAGCTTCCCTGATGGTGATGATAATTTTATTATTATTTTTAATTTTTTTAGCACCGGACAAATGGGGCTAACGTTTTTAAGTTTAGGAACTGTGACCGGAACTTTGTCATTTTATTTAGTATTGCTATGTTGGCTATGTTAACTGAATGATGAATGAGGCGGTAGAGCACCCATCACTCATGTCTCACGGAGAAGACCTTGTTCGTATTGACATAAGATGATAAGAACGAGAATGTCTGCTGAATGGACTTCAGTAATGGTGCAGACTCTACGTTTGAAAACCTTGGCTTACCCTGTAAGGGAAACTAACAAAACTGAGTGTGCAAGATGGCAAGCGATCACAAAGATTTTTATTGAATCATCGTTTTTGTCATAAAAACACAAAACCATCTTTAAAATGCGCGTCAAACTCTTCACTTTTATTTTGACTGTTAGAGAATAACACAATCTTGCGACGATGTCGCGCCAGAGCTTTGAAATTTATCGATGGACAAAAATTTCGAAATTCAAAGCTCTACCCAAGACTTTTTACCTCTATGACCTATCAGTGAGTCAGCACCAAAAATGGTGATTTTTAAACCCCCACATCTTGAAAACTATTCAAACTGGATGCATGAACAATATATTTTTCGATTACTTCAACCCTTCTGAAAATTTTCAGTTCAGCAGATATGTTTATAACTGGCTGCGAGGGGATCGAAACGGGCTCGAATGGGTTCACAAAAATACGCACCTACTGTGCGGGCCGACCGAGAACTTGGCCTGGCATACTCTGTTCATATACTTATAACTAAGAGCATAGTATGTGCCTAGAACCACAGGACGAGACATGTCTTACAAGTAACGAGGCATCGATTTATTTTTCCATTGTTTGTTTTCCATGGTTTCTCTCGAGAAAGTTAATTCAATCTCCTCGGGTACATCAGAGGGTGTGTCGTGATAGTTCGCGAACTAATCAATCACTATTGCAGTTTGTACAGTCGAGTCGACAACCACATCAACCTTTTTTTATGTAGCCTATACACGTCCCGGGGCACAGGCCTTCCTCAGAGAGAGTATGGTCTTACCTAATTACCACGCGGGCCCACCGCGGATTGGCAATTTTAAGCGCAGCGAAGCTCAGATACTCAGGTTTCTTCATGATTGTTTCCTTCACCGTTAGAGTGGTATTGCTACTATAACTTCGCAAATGTACGTAGCATAGAAAACAAAGTCATTTTAGGTACCATACATAAAATATTTTAATTGTCCGTAACGTAACCGTCCAGGGTCACATAGTAAAGGTTGATATGCTGTCGACTGTACTTAGCACTTGGTCCTCGGTTGCTTGTTAAAGTCTGACCAGCTAGAGTAGAAAGTTTTTATTGAATTTCTTCCAAAATTGAGTTACCTTGGGACAATCGGTCGATTGGCTCTACTTACTCAATTAGAAACGTAAGGCGGCGGTGTTTTCCTACCAATAATGTGTCAAAGATAAACGCAGTTTGTGATGAAATATTGATAACTTTATAGATAAACCTTGTTTTATTTTTCGTACTTTTAAAATTAAGCAATAGATTAAAAAAAATAGGTACAGCATTTTCCCTTAAGCTGTGCCTTAAGTGAACGCCATTTTGTAGAACTTTAAAAGTTTTTTTTATTTTTATATTTTTTGTTTAGGGTATATTTAAATGTTCTTTTTATAGAGATTTTGAACAATAAAATATAAACTTGTGTTCTTTAAATTAAATGATTTGCGGAAATGGTGTCTTTAGAATTGCTTTTGTCATAATTTAAGAAATGTTCTACTAAGTAACTTCAAAATAAATAGTTGGAGGCCGAACCCGTATCATCCGCATCCGAACCTTGATACAATTCCGTTAAACTATCAAGTAATAACATAGGTAGGTATCTAGCTATACCTATTCGGTGAAACTAAGCAATTCATTTTAGTCCACATTCTCTTGTTAAAATTTTTAAGGCATGTTTATGCCTATATTGACGGTCTGTCTTAGGGATCCATCTATATTAAATCTGTTTATTAATTTAATATATACCAACAGAAATATTTTGTAGCCGGATCTAATATTATATACCTACTAGCCTACTTTGCCAGGTCAAACGTTGTTTTGCCATATTAATTTAGCCTAAGATATATTCTCACACCTACCAAATATAGACAATATCATAAAAATCGGTTAAGCCGTTTCGGAGAAGTTCGATGACAAACACTGTGACACGAGATTTTTATAGGATATTAGATATTTATTATAGGGGGTTCATTTTATTGCAGCGTAACAACTTTTTCAAGGTGCGATGTGCGTAATTTTTGTTAGAGCCACTATTTATAGGTAGAGTTATTTTATTATTTTTAAAAAGCCTTTTAACGGGTCACTTTTTATTTTATTTGAGTTCGTTGATTTTCTGCTTTATACTGTCGCTGGGCAGCTTATAACAACCTATCGCTAAGAAGAAGTACCCAGCGGCTTATACCGCCTTCATAGATAGGTATCCGCCGTAATCATGAACACGCTCCATGTAATATTCAACCGTGAAAAGGGTGTACACCCAAGGGAGGAGTAATTTAAATAAATATTGTGTCGCCACGATATTTGAATCGTGTGATTTTAAAACAACACAAGTCACATGTGTTTTTAAAATAACACTTGTCCATTTTTTTTTATTAAATTATTTACACCTACCTATTGATTTACATTAGAAAAAAAATTGTAGTTTATTCATACAGAAATTAATATAATATGCTAAAATATTGCTGTTGTAGATATTAGTATTTGAATAAAACAGTTTTTTCTATTTCCTGCAAAGTTGAAATAAAAGGACATGTGTCGTTTTAAAATCACACGATTCATTTATGTACACGTATCTGACAGTAGACGAGCCACTAGTCTATAAGCCTCCACCAATCCGGACTTGGCCCCCGTGGTGGAGTATGGCCTATACCTTCCTCAGGGAAGAGACCCTTGCCCCTCGGTGGGGACATAATGGGTTGATGATGATGATAAGTATTCTAAAGCCGAGGGATTTAGCAGTTTAGTTACGCGTTAAAAATATACCTACAAGCAATTCCTGAAAGACGCCAATACCTAAGATTTTTTGTTTAACAATGAACAGTTTTTGTTCTACGAGCTTTTCGATCGACCTAATTCACAGAGATGAATTAAGTGGAACGATCCAGTTTTTTTGCCTCAAGACTCATATTTTTTTAAATAGGTACGTATCTTCAATAACATGCAATTTTAATTAACATTCAACTTTTCAATACAATTTTAATTAAAATCCTAACAGTTCCTAAACTTAAAAACGTTAGCCCCATTTGTCCGGTGCTAAAAAAATTAAAAATAATAATAAAATTATCATCACCATCAGGGAAGCTTGGAAAACCATGAGGGTGGCCATGTCCTGCAGTGGGCGTCAAATGGCTGATATCAGCCATTTGACGCCCACTGCAGGATATCAGACATTTGAAGCCGTCTTCAGGTCAGAACTTTGAAAAAACAATGTTTTGTAATAAATATAAACAATATTGAAACATTTTTCATCTTTTATGCAAATACAAACTGTGTGTGATTTGATTATTCATGATGGGTGGTCTTGTGTTTTACTTCATTCCATTCAGTAGTTTTTGTCTGATGCGCGCACAAAGACACAGAGTGAGATAGACATGTATCAGACAAAGACAAAATTTACGGATACGCCAACTACTCTTAAATCGATTTATGATGCCCAGTCATTGTACAAACCTGCTCCACAGTCAGGTTAATTTTGCAAAAAATTAATCATCATAAATCTCAACTGTGATAGCTATTTTAGAGCCTTTAACTTGAACCTATTCCTAATTTAGACGTAAAACTAGGCAATAATCTGGCGGTGTTATTTATAATAACACGATTCCTCTAGAACGCTCCTCAGAGGTAGTTTAAATAATCTTTGGGTACATTTTTCCCTTTACCACAGTCTATTTAAAATGCCTCTGAGCGGTGTTTTAGAGGAATCATGTTTTTATGAATTACATCGTTTCTCTTTGCCACAGCCTACATTTGAGGAGTGTTTAAGGGAATCGTGTTTTGTTAAAGAAGGTGTTAAAAACTGCTTTAATTAATTTTAGTAGTTCTTAGCGCTACAAGTTTAGTATAACCATTAGCACTTTTAAGATAAGATTAGAATATTCTTTAGGTACACTTATTATGTTCACTTTTTGCAAAAAATATTTTAAAATACAATGTGACTGCTTTCACGATGGAGGCGCTAGCTAGCTCCAGGTAGCACTTTGAAATCTCCGCACTCCAAAGAACATCGCCTTTGATGTTATAGAAATAACAAATGATTCTCAGCAGCTACATTAAAAGTACATGAAAGCACGCGAGAACACATCAACTACGCGACCTCGGCCATTATTGACACCTGTTCCAGCCGTTTGGCTGAAAAGACTATAAATTCGAACGGATGGCGAAAAAAAATAACCAGTAGCTTAACTAGATATGCGGTGGTAGCGCAGCGGTAGGACGCCGGCCTCACATTCGGGAGGTAGTACGGCGGCATGTACCAAAGACTTTGTTTTCTGAGTTACGTACATTTGTGAAGTTCTAGTAGCAATAACAGTCGCTAGCGGTAAAGGAAAAAATCGTGAGGCTGAGTGTCTGAGGTGTTCACATACTTCAGCGGTTGAAATTGCCCATCCTCGGTGGGCACGCGTGGTAATTAGGCCCATAATCTCTTTCGGAGAGAATGCCTGTACCCCACACTGGGAGGTAAAAAGTAGCTTAATCTGTATAATTCTAAAGGACCTGATCGGGCCACCATAACAATAGTTTTTAATTGTTCTTTTCAAGGTCATAATCTAATAGGCTGGACACTAGATTTGTCGTTGGCTCTTGTCCCAGTACCCCAAATTCCTTACCCATTTTGCTATAGTAATATTACAAATTACCAAGTTTGTATATTTAGGTAGATGTCAGTCACATACAGTGAATGGATGTTGGTGAAAGGCAAACATATCTGGATTAAATCAGAGGATACCTTTACATGTGTAAAAAACGTCGCGGATACAGCTGGTATCTAATTATTATTATTATGTATTTAAGGAGAACAAACAGAATTGACAAACTTATAGGATAAAAAATATTAGAGTCAATATAGTACATTTTTCCAGATAGGTAAAAGTTCATGTAAAATGTATATTAAAGCTGATATTTAAGTCACCATCAAATGTTGTGTATTTTAGGGATTATTATAACTAAAGTGTTAAGACCGAGCTGCCGTTGACTTACGGGCGCAAGTCAATCCGAACAATTTTTGACAAGACACCGATGAGTTTTTACTCAGTTCGTTTTACCTCAGCTCACTATTGCTGTAAATTGTTAGCAATAGCCACTACACGTGGGAATCGGCAGCTGCATTCTTATTTGGCTGTCTTTACAGGTATTTGGTAGCTGCTTGTCTAAGCTATTGTGTTATTATCGAACTAGTTAAGCGATAATGATAAAAGCTACTGTAAGGAAGAACTGTAACGTGTTAACCACAGAACATTTGTGGTTTTAACTGCTATTGGCCCCGGATTGTTCGTAGGAAACGGTTATTACTTATTAGTCGACAGCACATTACACTTTACGTTTTAGTTGTTGTTTCGCCCGTAACGTTACTGATTGAGTGCACGGCTGTACCTAAATGTGACAGTGCCTACTGAAATAAATTCAAGATCCGATTGGATAGATAGTATTGATTATTTACACAAAATATGTATAGAAATTCAGAAAAAGTAAAAAAATAAAAGTACATTTGGCTGCAACAATTTCGTTCAGTCAACTTGTGGTGGACAAGTTGTTGAGGGAAAACAAACATAGCCAAAAATTGGGGGCTTAGAGTACCTACGTCATAAGTATAGTCGATAGAAGGTCTTTTATTTTTGTTGCAACGTCCCGCGTAACGTAACTAAGTAGGGTGCATCCACGTACCTAACGGCTAACTTGCTGTCGCCTGTACCTACCTGCAGTTGACATCGCATTGACATTAACATGCTTGTAGATACTCTACGCGACTACATTACGGACAACTTTACAACAAAAATGTAAAGGTTGATTAATCAACTTTAACCTGTTGATCATTACCTTCGATCACGTTCATTACCTTCCACGCTTTCCCTCCTCAGAATCTACAGAATCAAGGTTCCTCATGAATTATAAGCAGATTATATGTAACAAATTTCATAATTTAGACTACGCTCTCCTCGACAGGGCCGTAGCAAGATGGTAGGTATTTGTTATATATAAAATATTTTCGAATGGCTTATAAAACTAGGATGTTTTATGCGTAATTTGTACGTCAGTGATTTATCTATATTTTTGGTATCGCCTTCGATTTGAATGAATTTTAGTATTTTTCTCAAAACTTTTGACTATAATCTAAGCTAAAATTAAATCTAATTCTGTAATCTAAACGAACAAAATCCAACAAAAACATAATTCCTTTCGAGAAAAAAAAGGAGCCGACCAAAAATTACAAATTTGTGTAAAAAATTATTAACATGACGAGAAACAAATATTAGAAAATAGTGAATTATCTTAATTGAAATAATTTACAGCACTTAATATATTTGGGGATAACAGTAAATAACTGAACGGAATTAATTGAACCAAGGTATAATTTTTCAATTTATAAGGTCTCGTCGTGTGAAAACATTCTCCTCAAGTCATCTCTAAGCCTAAGCGTCCTCCTGACTACGGCCCTGTTCCTCTATCTAAGACCTGTAGTTTATTAATCAGACGACGTAACTCATCTATAAGCACTTGCCACACCTGTTTAGGGTCCAAAAACAATAACCTACCCGGTGCTGGGAGTTTAATAAAATCGGTGCAGCTGGTGTCTTTAGGCAGGGATTCCCCTCTAATGTGTTACAAGTGCATACATTTGAGCTTGTTGGCTCAATATTGCTACAAGTTCTACATATACTTAAATAAACCATAATAATTACACTAACTTAAACTAAAATACAGTTCTTGTTTTTTTTAATATTAATGAAAATATACTGTAGGGAGCCGCTTCCAACCGGTCTTTTTGGAAATCCTATGTCGAGCAGTGGACTACTTGTGGCTTAATGATGATGGTGATGACTGTACGGGCCAAACCGCACATCTAGCATTCTCACACACTTGTATTATTTTACTCGTAAATGTATTCAGTATTCTATCAGCCGCCACGGGGAGCACTCGTACAATAGATATCAAAAGGCCACTAATCAGACTTTCCATCATCGTCCTACAACCTTATCATTCCTGTACAGCAGAGTAAGGGTAATTGCTAATCATCATAAATAACCCCCTCTGCTCGTACATACAATACAAATACAAATACAAATATTTATTTTAACCACAAAAACACAGCATTATCTTAACACGTTACACGGAGTATACACGCAAAAGGTATTATTATGATTATGTTACCGTTTTTTGGCACAGTTTAGTACGAATGCAATTTACTGTGGTCTCCACACTAGGTTATACCTGTATCGTGGAGGCCGATTGCTTTACCATTTGGTTTTATCAAGTCGTAGAAGGTACGTACTTAAGTAACTATATTATTTTCAGTAGTTTGTGAGACTTTAATAAACATTATTTAAGAGAAGTTAACATATTATGCTAATTGTTGCTATGTTTTAATCTATGGTTAATAAAACTAAATTTAAATTTATCTTATTATATTTAAGTTCAGTTCTGTGGGAGTTTAGATTGGGTTGAAAATTCTAAGGATAATATAAAAAATATTATATAAATAGAGAGGTGATTATATATTACATAAATATATAATATATTCGAAATAAATAAATAAATAATTAATGCGTATTTGTTTACAAGAAGCGACTATTGTACAACCTGCAGAAGGTTTTCTGTGGCCAGATAATCCAGGCCGAGAAGAAAATTCCTAATATTTATTTTAGCTTCCCTGTTAGAACAGTTTAATATGGTGCAAACCCTAATGATCTTGTTAAATAGAAACGGCCCGAGAAATGTCTCAAACCTTTGCGCAAATTTTGTTTTTGTAGCCGGTACCGGGATTCTAACTATGCGTTTTGAAGTGTCTAGGTGTTTATTGGCATGTCTATATGCATTCCAAACTATCTTCTGAATAAAGAGTTGGCGCACAGTCAGTACCTGGCATTCTTTATATAAAACAGTTGTAGGATGCCTGAATCGCTTCCTGTATAACACCTTAAGAATTGATCGTTGAGCCTTTTCGAGCTGAATTAAGTGTGTTTTTGCTGCACCTCCCCAACACGAAATGCAGTAGCCTAATGTAGACTGGCACAATGCAAAATACACCATCCTTAGCACGTTTTGGTCCTTGAGATCTCGGAGGTTTTTCATTACATGTATAAGCTTTCTGGTTCGCGCAGAGAGAGAATTGACGTGTGAGCTAAAGTTTAGTTTTTCGTCCAGTAGTAAGCCCAGATACTTGATACAGTCTGTTCTGGTGATGGTTTCGCAGGAGCAGCTCACTGGGGAAAATGGTGACGCACAGCAAGAGTGGATTTTGATGGGAGTTGTATCAAATGGCGCAGAAGCTTCAGTCTTGTAAAAACATACATACTTAGTTTTGTCAGCATTCAAAGTCAGTAAGTTTTTTGACAGCCATGAAGCTACCTGAGATATGCCCCTCTCAGCGCGTGACAAAGCAGATGTCCAAGATTTGTCACTAAACACAATGGCAGTATCGTCCGCGTAACAAAACATGACATTATTAGTGTTTTTTCCATATCAAGGGAGGACCCTATGTCATTAATGTAGAGGGTGAATAACGTTGGTCCGAGAATACTTCCCTGTGGGACACCAGCGGTAGCTTCCTCTGCCTCACTGACCTGGTCACCTATCTTGGTTAACTGTTGCCTATTTATGAGGTAGCTCCGGAACCAGTCCAAAGCTATACCCCTGATTCCGAGTCTATTCATTTTTTCCAGTAGGATTTCAATAGACACCGTGTCGAAAGCCTTGGCTAAGTCTAAAAATAGCCCAACACAAGGACGTCCTTTATCTAAATTTTGTGTAACTACACCTAGAAGTGCTTTTACTGCATCTTCTGTTGATTTGTTGCGTCTGAAACCAAACTGGTTGGGTGATAATAGGTTTTTCGATTCAAGGTAGTTCACAAGGCGCTTGCTTACTAATTTTTCTATTATTTTTGAGAGAGCACCGAGAAGCGAGATTGGCCGGTAATTTTCTGGTTTTAGTTTGCTATCTCCCTTGTGGATTGGAATCACAGCAGCTGTTTTCCAACAGCGTGGGAAAACACCCAAGGATAGGCTAAGATTACAAATATGAACAAGTGGAGGTGCAAGAGCATTAACAGACAATTTCAGCAATTTGTTACCAATGCCATCGAGTCCGGGAGCACTATCCGTTTTTAATTGTTTTACAATACTTTGAACCTCAAACTCGTCAGTAGGCTGCATGTAAAACGATTCATGGTGTTGAGGTATATCGACTCCGGCAACCAGAGCTTCGTGGTTAGTATTAAGTTTTTTTAAAATTGCCTTCGCTAACGTAGGACCAACCGATGCAAAGTAGGAGTTACAGCTGTTCAGGCTTGATTTAGGGGAAGAAGAAATACTTAATAGTTCGGTAGCGGAATTAGTTTTTTTCGGTTGATTGCATATCTCTTTTACTGCTTGCCATAGTTTTTTATTGTTTCCTTTGCTGTCACTTATTTGATCGTTGTGATAAGCAATTTTCACTTTTTTTAAGAGGTCATTGCAATAATTACGATACCGTGTATATACGAGTTTATACTCATTTACATATACATTTCATTCACATAGAAATGTAAACTATGTTGGAACTCACAGCCTACCTATTTGAAGTTGCAACCTAATAGTCACCCCTTAATTTATAACGGGTTTTGGGCCTGACACTCCTTAACACAGATTAATATTAATCTAGCAAGGGTGTCAGCTCGTCTCCCTACTTAAATGTACCGTACCAAATCTTTATATTATATAGCTTCACCGTACTTAGGTACATTAAGTGTGTTTGTACATTTCTCTTTGGATTAAATGATATTTGATATTTGATTTGATTTGATTGTATATAATTTATTTTGCGGCACAATTAAAAGGAACATGAGAACGACTTTTTCGTAATCTCCGGGCCTGACTTTAGTTAAAGGCTGCAACCCAATAAGCACCCCATAGATTGTGTCTCACTGCAGTGAACATGCCTTCTCTCAGAGAGAGAGAGAGAGAGAGAGAGAGAGAGAGAGAGAGAGAGTGAGTGAAAGTATGGACTTAATCACCACACTCGTCCACCATAGATGGACGATTCCACGCTTCCAATTCCAGGTATGAGACCACCTCAGAATTCCTCATAATGTTCTCTTCACAGTTGCATATTGCTAGACTACAAATCGGCAAAAATGCAAAGCTCAAAACAAATAGGGGAATAAGATTTCAATGTGGATTACTAAAATTTTCTTTGTTTTTAACCATAACTGCCCACCAAGGGTTAAAGTGACATTGTTCATGCAAAAAAAAAAACAAAAGAACATCAGCGTTTTCGTTAGCAGTTCTTAATAATTGGTGGTCAAGAGTCTATGTGAAACTAAAAACAAATGTAAACGTCATGCTTTCCGGGGTGGGTAGGTTAAACTTTTTGACTACCCAACTCCACGAAACAAAACCTGCGGTTCTGACGCGGTACTCTCTAAGTCTCTAGAACTTTTCAACTCCGGTTAGTTGGTTCAGCGGAACAATAAGTACCTTGAGCTTTTGCTAAGTTGTAGGTACGTACTATTGGTAGTCAGATTTTCGTCTCTAATGTGGGGCCAATAAGTACTGTCTATCTATACAGCCCATGAAATAAGAAGTACAGGCGGGTTCCCTACTGTGGGTATAACAAGCATTTGCTTTAGTAAAACGTTGATCAAACGGTGTTTGTATTATAAATGTTGACATTTTCAATTGTTGTCATACAGTAGGGAACCCAGTACAGGCATATTAACCACGTCCTTGAGAATTTCTGCAGAACACATTTTAGAAGTAGAAATTGTGAATCTATTCAATGTTACGTGCCCGAAACCAGAAACTTCAGTTCTTACAAAGTACCTCTAAGTACGTTCGAGTACTTTACTTCTCACAAAGTACCTCAAGTACCTACGTTCGACGCCGCCGTTGCATCCGTCGTCAGTAGTCAAATTACAAATATATTTTGAATCGATAGCGAAGATGACGCTTATCAACATGTTAAATTAGCCAAAAAGATGGTCACAGTCCCCACTACAAACTTAATCCAAAGGCAGGCGCTAACATTGTGCACTGAAATTCATCAAACAGAATGTAAATTATATATATACGTTTGATTTCTTGAATATATTGACATCATGGGTTAAGGCCATAATAATATTATTTTAGAACTGAAAATAAAACTCACAGTAAGAAATGCCAGCCACCGCGAGCCATCGTAAATATATCACTGAGTCATTTTTTCTAATTAGGTACGCAAAATGTCATCTGCTGTAAATTATGGCTGTCACGCTTTCCGTTATAAAAATAATGATTTATGAGTTTAGTATACTCTATTTCACGAAACGAGCTCCCAAAGTAAATCGTCCATGTGCACCCATTGGTTAATGCCCTCCTTCAACTTTGATCCACAGTGGCGCTCCACATGTGGATCCTTTGAAACTAATTGTTCCTCTTAAATCCACATGTGGATCCTTTGAAACTAATTGTTCCTCTTAAATCCACATGTGGATCCTTTGAAACTAATTGTTCCTCTTAAATCCACATGTGCATCCTTTGAAACTAATTGTTCCTCTTAAATCCACATGTGGATCCTTTGAAACTAAATATTGATATTATCCAAAATATAAATATAAATATTGATTGATATTATCCTTTGAAACTAATAACTATAATAATAATAATAAAAACTAAATATTGGTTTTTTTTTAACGGCATTCACTACATGAATGATAAAACAAAATTTTCACTTGAACTAAAATAAAAAAAACAAGTCGTAAACTTAAAATTAAAATGATAAAATTAAAATTTTAAATTCTTCCCCTATCAAATCATTTTACTTTTTCTAAAAAAAGAGCAACTGTGATTTCTCCAGTTAACAATTCGTTCTGACATTGTAAATAATAATTATCATTGTCTATGTTTTTAATTTTTCTTTTGTTTACTATATTTGCTTTTTCGCGTATTACGTTATATTTCGCCTCCCCTTTTAATACGTGTATAAAATTGACGAAGTTACTATATTTTTTCCCAATTTTTTGTTTAGCTTCCTATTAAAACTTTCTAAACAGTTATTGGTACGATGTCGTTCATTTGCTATTGTCCACATGTTTACAAAAAAAGTGCTCTTGAACCAAAATCTTTCCATATACTGTTGAAATTTGATGAGTTTTGGACATTCCGTCTTAGCAATTTCAGAGCATATATATAAGAAGCCGTCACATACATGGGACTCTGGTGTTAGTGGTAAGGAGGCACAAAGAGCCACTATTCGTTTTGAATTATATATATAGTATCAGAACGAATTGTTAACTGGAGAAATCACAGTTGCTCTTTTTTTAGAAAAAGTAAAATGATTTGATAGGGGAAGAATTTAAAATTTTAATTTTATCATTTTAATTTTAAGTTTACGACTTGTTTTTTTTATTTTAGTTCAAGTGAAAATTTTGTTTTATCATTCATGTAGTGAATGCCGATATTAAAAAAAAAAACAATATTTAGTTTTTATTATTATTATTATAGTTATTAGTTTCAAAGGATAATATCAATCAATATTTATATTTATATTTTGGATAATATCAATATTTAGTTTCAAAGGATCCACATGTGGATTTAAGAGGAACAATTAGTTTCAAAGGATGCACATGTGGATTTAAGAGGAACAATTAGTTTCAAAGGATCCACATGTGGATTTAAGAGGAACAATTAGTTTCAAAGGATCCACATGTGGAGCGCCACTGTGGATCAAAGTGGAAGGAGGGGGTTAATGCGCGTGACCTTCAAATAGCCACTGCATTAAGTAAACCTACCCCATGAAGCGGACCGTCTTCGCATACCTATTGTTTCGCTTATCTCTAGCCGCGCGCTTTGACCAATCAGATGCGAGTATTTGTTTGCCTAGGAGTTCGACTCGTGGAACGGAGTATTAGGTTTAGATGTTGCAGACAGGTTTATTATCAAAATAGCTTTTTTGTATTTCAAATAAAACAGCAAAAAGCTATCAACAAATTATAATAAAATTTATTAAGTATATAAAGTTACGAACAACAAGGTATACGAAGTACAAAGTTACAGTTTGTCGACAAAGCACGAAAAATCAATTCTCGAATTGTGGGAATACTTTAAGCTAGTTATAAAATAAGTATATATTATAATTTCCTTAAAAATATTGGTTCTTTGGCATTTCTCTTCTCTCAATCATCCATATAAACAGTAACCTATGGATTTATGTATACAATAATCAGGGCAAGGTACAGTCAAGTCAACTACTAAGCAGGCGGGACCGAGATATGTCGCAATGAGGTACATTGTTGAACTTGGGTCTCGCCTGCTTAGTAGTTAATGCTCAGCGGTCGGGTTGTTGGTTGTTTTTTGTCTTTTCGTAGTTTCGTTTTTTTTTTGTTGTTGGCTTTATGCTGAATCCATATAGCCTATGACACTCGCGCTAACTTGACGAATCGGTGAGATATTATTTGTCAAAATCTGTCCATTGGTTAAGGTGTTATGAGCATAATACTTGCATAATTTGTGGACAGAAAATAAACAAATATCTCAAATATCTTATACATACATACATACATAAGAGCCAAACACATTACTCTCCTTTAGGGCTACGCCGCAGTCGGTTAATAAGCCGTCCCGGGACACATCCGACGCAAAGGTTCCCACTACGCTGGCAGCGTTACCTCCCTGCACTGCAAGGGAGTAGTCACCCGTAGACTTCGAAACAAACTAACGTATTTATCTATACGCTTAATAAAACAAGATCATAGGTTATACTAACATTTCTGTAGGTTAATCGACTTAAAAATGTACATTGAATTGTTATACTAAACCAACCATTTAGAATTGCAGTTCTACCAAATAGGGCTCATTTGTCGATCTTACTACTTAAAAAATACTTTTACAATTGTATTATATTTTATTGCATTTGACAATGAAATGAAAAAGTGACACCACAACTTGAGGCTCAACTGCTGGTAATTTCAAAATAATATTCGTTCGGTTCTAAGCTCTACAATGTTTATTCCAGATGACACATATTACCTAGATACCTACATAAAGCGACACAAATAAAATAAAAATATCTTCTTTACAGATCGTTTTTGCAAAAAAGCGTCAGATCAATCTGTAATCACTAATCATATTAATAGTGATTCTTACCTATGGCCGTGAACCTGAGACTAGAAAACCTAGGATTAGATAGCATAACGCAAAAAACGGCCTTTTTCGGCACAAATTCTATCTAGTGCCAGGTCCGTGATCCTAGGTTCTCGGTGGTGGGTCCTAAAAATCACTAATAACATGATTTAGAGATGAATCTGACATCTGTCAGGATCGTAGCAAGTGGCAGTCTGCCTACCCCTTTAGGGATACAGGCGTGAGTTTATGTTATGTTATGTTCTGACAATTTCTGCAAACATTAGGAATTTAGAGGAAACATGTTTTTATAAATGACACCGTCAGACTTTAATCAACAAAAACCGTAGCTTTTTGCATAAGTTCTTTTAAGTCCTAGGTTTTTGTATTTGCGTTTCTAATGTAGCTATCACCTTTTTTACATTTATTTTGTTATATTTTTTCAAAAAATATTGTGAAAAACCAGCCAAGTACATGTCAGGCCACGGGCAGTGTAGGGTTCCGTAGAAGGAGGGGTTTTTACCTGCTTTATAGACTTCACAACCTCATCAAAGTAATTTTCAATGGAATTTGTACGTAGTTTTCCTACTATAAGTTGGTCGCCTCTTACTCGTTAACTTGTAGGTAAAGCCTACTTAGCCGTGATCGTTTTCGTTTTAAGTTCATTATATGTGTTAGTAACACATGAATTCTGAATTTTCTACAATCAACCATTTAGCCGGGAGAGGTGGGGGGGACGCCCTACTCTGACCAAAAAAAGCGCTTTGAAAGAAAAGGAAGAAATAAGTACATACATTTATTATACCCACAAGACACATCATAGAAACAAAATAAACAGATAAGTTACATAATATGCATAGCAACAGAATTAAAACTAAATACACAACAGACAATTCAAATAAATAAAACAAGACCATAGATGTAGCCTGTGGTGTGTCTAAGTTGCCACAAAAGGCAGCTGACTCAGCGTTGTGCTGAAGCTTAATATTTTATAAACGTTATGTTTAATTGAAAGCATACACTATGGCGTAAGCGAGAAAAAAAAATTGCATCCCTAATTTAGGTGTAGGGGAGAATTTTTTTTTCGAGATTTTATCCTACCATTTTGTCGGCGTAATAAATATCTATACCTATGCCAAATTTCAGCTCTCTAATACTTATCGTCTCTGTGCTAAGCCGTGGACAGACAGACGGACAGACAGACAGACGGAGGGACATGGCGAGGATTACTTTTTGACTACGGAGCCCAAAAAAAGGATACGTTCTTTTCCGTTGATGGCGCTATTGAACCTCATGGAGCCCTATAAATAGACTACTTACTTTCTAGCCCTACGCAGTAATACGAACCCATGGGACACAACATAAAGTATACATTTATTACACCATAAACTAATTAAAAACCCTATTATCTACAGAAGATCTTACCGGCCCAGCCTTCGATAGTCTAGCATACAGTAAACAGCTACTTACACAATTGTCTGAAAACTACTTTTATTTGTTCTGTTTTAACACAAAAAAAAACACACACCCACTCTACCCATCCTCACCAGCTCACTGGATCGACGATTTGAGGCATATTGCTGGCAGAGGCTGGATGAGGATGGGCGAGGACACAAGGAAGCGGTGTGCCTGGGGCTGACGAGTGGACTGATTGAAAACCTGGGTATTAGGTATACTGTTTTGAAGTTGACTCTCCTTTTTGTGTAACATAGGTACTTACGTAATATTCTATAATATAATATAATATAATTTAGAAGATTCGATTTGGTTTGCGAAATACAATCTGTTATACTATCTCAAAGTGGCAACAGTTCTCTTTTGAAATGTTAAGTTCAGGGGAATATTCAGATTCGGGCGCGTATGTGAGTGGGTAGATCTAACACGAACATTATGGAAGTGTCTGTCAGTCAATATATTTGTAATAAACGAAATATGAAAGAAAATACTTTTTAAAAATTTACCGTCTCGTCTGTACAGTCGACACGACAACTTAACATTTGCAAGTCTGTCTGTCTGCTATACTCATTGAATGTGACTGCGGGAGTCAGATGTGGATTTTTGATTATAACTTGCGTTTGCCCATTTAAATTTTCAGATGCAGAAAGTCCAGAAGAGGAACGTTTGTTACTCTTTGTACAAGCTTGTATTTACCATCACATTTATTTGTAGCTTGTTTTGTCTAGTTTTCGGGCCGGGTGTCAATATTTTAAACACATGTTCTCGTTTGTCTCGGCGAGACTAGAGACAGACTTACAAACCTTAAACCTTAAAGCAACGGCTTTAAGTACCACCTATTTTCTAGACAGAGGAATGTTTGCCTGTGATCACTCCAGTTGTCTTGTTATACTCGAACTCCTTGTGTCCATGGTCCTTCTTCAGCGTGTGTTCCATGGTGGAGGGATTGCTGTTATCCCGGAGAAGACCCTTCCTGTCTCTGAAATAAATATGATGGTGACAATCGTGTGGCGTTGGATTAAGAATAGCGTCACTCCATTTCCTTCCGTGGATGTCGTAGAAGGCAACTAAGGAAATCAATTACCAAGGGACGGGCAGCAGCGTCTTCCTGAGATTCTAATCGCAAACTGCGATCGTCAACACGCCTGCCAAGCGTGGCAATTATGGCAAAACCCCTCATGGTTATGAAAACCACGAAGGAGGCCTATGTCCTGTAGTGGGCTGATGGCTGATGATTATGATGACAGTCGTGATTGACTTTTTCTGATGTGTGTGTTTGCTAGACGTATCGGACTACGCGATTAAAGGAGGAAGGCTCTAAACTCCTTGTTTAGGAAAACGGTAGAGCAGTGGTAGCGCAGCGGTAAAATGCCGGCCTCATACTCGGGAGGTCGTGGGTTCGAATTTCGTCATATGCCATAATGATTTTTTTTTTCTAAGTTACGTACATTTGTGAAGTTTTTGTAGCAAAACCACTCGCTAAATTAAATTGAAGGAAAACATCGTGAGCAAACCTGAGTTGTTCACATACCACAACGCTTGAAATTGCCAATCCACCGTAAGCACATGTGGTAATTAAGCTCATACTCTCTCTCTCTCTGAGAGAAGGCCTGTGCTCTGCAATGGGACATGTATACATTGGACGAGACTAGCAAAGGACCGAATGGGTTGGCGTGAAAGAGAAGAGGTCTATGCCCAACAGTGGACACTATAAAGACTACATAAAAAAAAGGAAAACGTCGCGGTTTCGTTGAGTGAGTTTCTGTCTAGACTTAGAGAAAGAAATGTGTAATTCGTGCTAAATACACTTTTACAGTGTGTAAACAAACCATCATAAGCTGTCTATATACGTCCCACTGTAGAGCACAGGCCTTCTCTCAGAGAATGACAAACAAACCATGCTAGTATTTTATAGACAAAAACGGTTAACAGATTGATTCCTTTTCACGTATAAAACTGTGTGGAATTTTAACTACTTTTTACAATCGGTGGCCTTTGTAGCGGCGTTGTAGCTAATCTTGAAAACGATCTTTTCCCCAGAAATAATTCCGTTGCTCAGTGTAGCTAAAACTAATAAAGTAAGAGGGAGCCTACCAAGGTTTAAAAGGTACAAACAATTTGATAATGGCAAAATAAACTGCAACAAAAAAATTACACATACCGTGATAGCGTACCGTCCTCTTTGGCTTTCTTGTTTTTCCTGTAGTAACACGTGGCGATCAAGCCTTGCCTTCGCCAGCAAAACAACACCAAGTCTACAGCCAATATACACAGTACAACAACTACCACAGAGATGGCAATAATCGCTGCTGCTGATAGCGGTTTTAGAATTCCTGAAAGGTGGTAAAATATTTAAATTATTGTGGTCGTTTTTGGGAACGTTAGTAATACGCGAGTTACGGGGCCTACGGCTGTACGGATGGTTAAACGTTTAGTTTTGGTTATATATATATCTGAAGCAATGGATTATATTATCTGAATTACGAAGAATTGAGGAGTTCGCGTAAAAATAATGAGGTCCACATCTACCGGTGTACTCTATCGGCGTTTGACATCACAACAATGTAATTGTTCCAAAAATGACATAGTCTCCTAATAAAATATTCCAATAGCTACAAGCCTGCAGCTGACGTGATGACAAAATTACGTTGTTAAACATATTTGAGGCAATACATTTGGGTTGAGTATTATAGAGAACTGAGGAGTTGGCGTAAAGGAGATGAGTTCTACTCTCATCGGCTCATTCTATTAGCCTTCAAAATCGCGTTCAACTCCAAACATTAAACGATCCCCTAAGAATATTATTCGGAAGCTACAAAGATTCAAGTACATAATTTCCCGGGCTACCTTATCTCAAATTACCGTACTTATGACATCTTACCTGAAGTAGTGATAAACAGTTCAGCAGTCGAAGAGTTCCCCTTATAATTATGAGCTACTAACTCTATTATGTACGTTGTGTTGACATTTAAGTAATCCAAACTTATTGAATTTTTAGATTTCACCACATCTTCCTTGCATAAGTCATACATTACATTTTCTTCGTACATCTGAAAATTGTTATAATCTTGTGTTAAAACGCAAAATCTAAAAATCGTTTCTTCATTGCCGATACATTAAGCAATTTCCAATAATCACGCAATCTTGAAACTCGTTTTTAATTTAACCGACTTCAAAAAAGGAGGTTCTCAATTCGACGCGTACCTAGATATATTCCTTTTTTTGGCAATTTTTCTTCATAACTCGTGAAATCTAACAGACTTTGAGATTTTTTTATAGTATATAAAGTAAAAAGAATAGAAATAATTTAAAAGAATACCTTTAAATCAGAAATACTTAAACACGTTACTTTATATACATCTTTTTTATAAATTTCACACACGCGCAATCACTTATCCTCATTCCAAACTGGAATACGGTAACCAGGCAAGAACATCACTAACATGGAACCCAGACTTAGGCCATTTATATGACTCAAGTACGTTAGCCTACACCGTGAGTCGAATCCACGCCTTTAGTTTTCGTAGTCGAGCACGTTAGGGTAAAAAAAACTTAGCTTATTGGAAAAGCAAGTACTTTATCAACTTTGAAGATATAACTAGGTTTCGCGTCATTTCACCGACATGTTGCATAATAATTTAATGTTAAACTTTTAAATAATATGGAAATAAAGAATACTCTGATACTAAAATGTATTTCTGATGTTATTTTATCAGTTTCATCTTCGCAACGATCTTCAGTTTGTGCAGTCAAATTTTGAAGTTCCTTGATTACCGCCTTCTGTTGGAATGAGCATTCATATTCTTTAAGTAGGTATTCCCCTGCCATCCTGTATATTTTATTTTTTGATAAGCAAATCAACAGCAAAACTAAACAAAATATTATAACATACAAAAATACTTATATTAAGGCCAATTAAAGATCTCCACGGAATTAATTAACTTCTTCTGAGTTGGTTTCTCCATCATATTGTTGTGTACTCACAGGGCAGTGCCTGACGATGTAATAGTCAACGTCTTCATCCACGGCAGCTGGTTTCCATCTCAAAGTCAAATCGCTATCCTCTATAGGATCTGTCTTGGTATCTTCTATCCATTCGGGAAGTTTAGGTATCGTCCTAAAAACAAGCTTTAAATGTATGGAAGTCAAGAAGGTCTCATGCAATTTTATTCTAAGTAAGAGGTAGTTAAAAGTTGTTATGATTTGAATCTTTAAAAGTTTTAGTTGGTTAATTAGACGTGGGCAAACATGAAGCTGGTTTGAGTCAAGATAGGGATATGAAGATCAAAGAGTTCACGCCTTCTTTATTTTTCTCCAGTTTTAAAGATACTTAGGTCGACTAGTACACTTAACTAAAATTCTTAATTCAAAAATTAATTTCATTGGATACTTAACATACACATATACATACGTATATAAACTCACGCCTGTATCCCAGAGAAGTAGGCAGAGACCAGGGACTGCCACTTACCACGATCCTGACAGATCACTTTCGCTTCCTTAACATTCATTACGCATGCAGGCACGCCGGTTTCGGGTACTTTTTATCTTACCCTTTGCTAATACATCCCCTATTTGGTCGAAGTATGTCCACCTGGGTCGTCCCTTACCAGCCCTTCCATCCACATTCGCTCGATATATTTGTTTCGTCAATCTTTCTTCCTTCATCCTCTCCACATGTCCAAACCAACGGAACATTCCTTTGAATACTTAGCAATGGTCACTTTATCATCATCATCAGCCATTTGACTCCCACTGCAGGACATAAGCCTCCCTCATGGTTTTCTAACCATGAAGGGTCTTCCCATAATCGCCACGCTTGGCAGGCGGGTTGGCGATCGCAGTATGCGGTTGGAATCTCAGGAAGACGCTGCTGCCCGTCTCCTGGTAATTTATTTCCTTAATCACCTTCTACGACATCCACGGAAGGAAATGGAATGGCGCTATTCTTAATCCGGCGCCACACGCATGGCCACTTAGCGACGTTTAATTATTTTCTAATCTTTAAAATAACTTTAATTTTGGAACCTTACTTCTCCAGAGTAGTAAATTGCAGGTAACCACCCCAATTACCCGAGCCAACCTCGTTTATGGCTGCGAATCTAATCCAGTAACTTGTATTAGGTGTTAACTTGTCCACTTGATACGGCCTATCTATGGACCAAGTTCTGTTCTTGTGTATTGTTGTTATGTCAAAGTTCTTTGCTTCGTCATATTCTGCAGTAAAGCCAATGATAGGAAGACTGGGTCTTGCACTAATTGGCTTTATAATACTGAAGGTTACGGATGATGACGTCAGCTCTTTTATTTGTAGCTGTAATTCAAGAATGTTAGCACGTCATAGTTTGTTAGAAAAGTAGGCATTGTCAATTAATAATGGCAATTGTTATATATCATAGCAGTAATAATGAAAAAATACTGGAGAAATATTATGAAAAGATATTATCAAACGGCCAATCAAGTTTCACAGTAAAAATTTTGGGCAGTTCTTATCACAAAGACTAAATAATCAAATGCAGACCATTGTAAGTATCAAAAGATGATACTTTGCACAAAAATTTTAGCAATACTCTTGACCGTTTGACCATACTAACATCGCTAATAGTGCTTGGCACGAATCCTTCTTGCAACAAAACTGTTTTGTTCGCGTCGCCCAACTCATTCGAAGCTTGACATTGGTACTCCCCGTAAATGGGCCTGCCAGCCGCCGCATCAATATTCAAGTATTTTAAATGCTGGTTTTTCTCAGGGATCAAAAGTCTACTCATTTCCACTTGCTCACTGGTTGCTAAGTTGTTTCCTAGAAATCTGAACATTTGAAATGGTATGAATGGAGCGGTGATCATTATCGTCAACTTGTTTGGACATATTAGTTATATATAAAACGGGTCTAATCGCAGTTATTAAGTAGGTAAAATTTAATTGTTATATTCTTTTTGTTGCACTGACCCATGCTGAGGACAATTTTAAAAACCTATTTAGAGGCTAAAAATTCCACCCATGCCGGGACTTGAACCCGCGACTTCTGGCTCGGTTACGGCTCGGCACGGTTAGCCAGAGGTCGCGGGTTCAAGTCCCGGCATGGGTGGAATTTTTAGCCTCTAAATAGGTTTTTCAAATTAAATTGTCTAAATTTTTGACCTTTCCGCAACGTTGCAGCGACCCGTGACCACGGCACGACTTTGCCGAAACGAGCATCGCGAGTTATTAAAAAATACTTTTTTGGAAACGTCTATAATGTTACTTTGTGAATACAATTAGGTATTACCATTATTACGTTGTTTATTCCGACCAAGTTGTCTGTTATCCTGTACAGTCGAAAATGGCGATTGTCCAAAATTATATAATTTTTTCTACTTTTGCCATAAAATATAGGTTATTTCAAGGAACTGGAGTGAATATTACGGTTTTAGCTGCAGTCATGGATTTTTAAAAAAATTCATCAAAAAGAATTTGCGTATAATAAATTGGAAGTGCGTCACAGATAAGAAAAAACATCACCAAAAGAGATTTTAAGAAAAAACAACTTCTGTGCTCGATGGCAGTTTGATAATCTGTCGAGTTTTCGTGATACCATCGGGATAATATAGTATTCTTCAGAAAGTACCTAGATATTTTTCATCCTCCAACATAAAGGTATTCACAACAAATGTGTCAAAACAAAACGAACCTTTTACCCAAAAGATAAAAAAAACCTTTTTTCACAAAGCAATCCGCGTGTGAATAAGAAGGTTATAAGGTGAAATAAAAGGTACATATTTAATCTTAAAAATAGAAGTAATAACTGATACTTTTAATTTATGATTACGGCGTTCAATTTAGTAACCTGACCTTATTTATAGGTTGCATTGATTTACCTTAATATGTCTTAAACTTCTAACAGTTCTTCTTGCAAAGAAAGTAGAGTCAGCTGGTCATTGGCAGTTTCAACTGGTCAGTGTAAGTGATTTATTGTCATCTATACTTGTGGTATTTTACTATATTTAGCATAGCTTACCTCCAAGTAACATTAGCTCGAGGGTTACTTTCATGATTACAGTGAAGCTTGACTGTTCTTCCACTCCAACCCCAGACCGTTTCACTTTCATTCTTAAAGAAAGGCTTGTACAGAACTTTCAATTCTATTGATTCACTTACGGAGTCAACTATAAACAAACATTGCTTTTCTTCAGTTATATTGCTTCTCTAAAATAAGTACTTGAAGTCCCTATAATTATTGTACGTAGTCTCCATATGAGTTTAGATAGTTAATAAAAAGATAAATTCAGATACAAATTTATGGTCCACAAACATAACATAAAATCAATGTGCTTTTAAAGTGATAGCATATAATTATAGCTTTAAATTGTCTCTTAAGCTCAGAATAATATATAGCGTCTAACAAAAATAGGTAACCATATTTTCGGGGGTCAAATGTTATGCGGATGCGTATTTTCTTACTAAAATGAATGAATCTCAGCAAAGTTCATATCACTATCACCCCGGAGCCATTTATATTCATTATACCATCATTCAATGATAGATAGTTAGATAGATAACACTTTATTGCACTGTGCACAGCAGTAATTTACAGAATATCTAGTTCGTAATAGTATAAAATTGGCGGTCTTATCGCTAAAAGCGATCTCTTCCAGACACCCTTAGGCTGGACAAGACTGAAAGAAGATAAGAGTGGGTAGGTAGGTGTACATAAGACAGATCAAATAAATTTACTTACAGTAACTTAATATTATAGGTATTTAGTGATAATAATAATATGAATACACATTTAGGCAATGAAATATAAAGGTACTAAATAAAAAATACATAATATTTACATGCCTAAATAATGTTATACCTTAGTGCATCAATATAATTAATAGAATACATACATCAATATATACCTAGTACCTAGTATAGTACCTAGGCAAATGGATTAATAGAAAAATGAAAAGAATTTAAATAACAACAAATTTATCAAGGTATTGATCCTTCAGCAATCCTTTAAATACATGAAGAGATTTTGCCTCCTGGATCTCCACAGACAAGGCATTCCATAGCCGAACGGCTTGTACTGTGAAAGAGGAGTCATAGAATTTAGTGCGGTGGGACGGGATTTAAAGGGAGAGCGTTTGGGATGAGCCAAGGGATAAGCTATATGAGGAATAGAGAAACTCATGATGATACTCAGAGAAGATAGACAGGCTTTCTCTGAGAGAAGGCCTGTGCCTGACAGTTTGACGTACATAGGCTGCATTATTATATTTTAGTAAGAGAACTTTCGTAACATAACAATCGAAATAAAATATAATATAAGTACGTGTATTGGTTGGTACATGATAAATAAGATTTGATGCCAAATAATATAGCTACTTTAGTTAAACCTGTTCTGGTGTGTATGTACACGTATATATTTATTCTGTTCTGGATATCTTGCTTCTTATTATACGAGTATTTACTACTTTGGACGAAACGTTTGTGGATGTTTGTATTTTTCATGATCGTGTAAGATAATGCTCTGTATTTCATCGTGTTCATTAATTTTTAATAAATATGAGTTAGACCTTATATTGTTAAGGTACTTCAAACTATTTCACGGATTTTACCATCATTATCTGCGATGCAGGAGTAATTGTCTTCATGTGTCCTATTGACTGAAGTAAAAGTCTTAATATACATGCTGTCAACATTGCTTGTCTTCCTTATGTCATCAATGATTCTGAAAACAATAGACATAAAAATGAGAAACTCCTAAACTTTAGCCAACATTTTGTTACGTAGGTACTGCTGTTTTTAAGAAAAATAATTGTTTGGTAATTGTTACTGCGAGCAAAAATCAATTATCTTAATCATCAACAGACTTTGTGTCGATGGCAAAATAAATTTTAATAATAGTAGTTTATGGTACAGTGTTATAAGACCAAGTTATGTACAGTGTCATACACTACTTTATCTACTCTCATACTATAACACAAAAATTAATATTGCAAATAAAACGCTGAATATCAAAAAATTTATTTTTACTTGTAATAATTATTGATGTTCTGAATATTACAATTATGAAACTGAATTTGAACCGGACAGGAAGCGTTATTGGAGGTACTCGGAGAGGGTATGTTAATGTTGACCTCATTTCTGTTATTTTCAATACTGTTAACTAATTTATTTTACAAACAGAACCAAACTTTGTTTACATATTGAAAAGTTTTTTTAAATGTAAAATGTTGGCGCCAAGGCGCAAACATCGATGGCGCATGCATGTTGCGTCGCCGCGGACTCGTTCATTGAACCCTTTTTTTTAAAGTAGAGGTTCAACCTTCTTGGTCCAGCTAGAGGTTGTATAGGTGTATCGTTATGATTAAAAAGTTATATTATGATGTCCATACAAGACCTGTATCGTAATAAAACTTTTTATTTTTTATTTTTGGCCTATGCGTAATATTTGTCATAAGAGTTTTGTTTTCAGTTTTATAATCTTTGTATTAAAGTATCAGAGTAGATAATAGTAGTTTATGTGACTGTCACAGTCATAATGAGGGTTATTAAAATACGAGCGAGATTTTAAAAAACTTGGCGAGTTTTTTAATAGCATTGGCGAGTGTTTTAATACCAAGTTATGTGCAGTCTCATACACTACTTTATCTACACTCATGTCTTAATCTTCAAAGTAAGGAATCAAAGGAAAACACGTTTGACAAGCTTAATTAATCTACGGTTATTAACTAAACTCATATCGAAATGAAACAAAATTTTCAATTATAAATTTATTTTTAGTTGCACTTTTGGTAGGTACCACGAAGCTGAAATTAGGTTTTTTATAGAGACAACTTTTGACATTTAAAAAAAAACCTAAGTTTTGTTCCGTGATCACAGCAACACTTTAAAAAAAAATAACTGTAACATAAAGTGAAAAATCTGACCTTTAATGTAACTTTATATTACACGTTTTTTTTTTATTTTCTTTAAAGTTATGTATTGTTTAAAGCCTGTCAATATGTGTTTACCTTTGAATTCTTAATTTGAAGATTATGATATGAGTGTAGATAATAGTAGTTTATGCAACTGTCATATAATGAAGGGTATTAAAACACGAGTGTGAGTTTATGAAACGAGCGCAGCGAGTTTCATAATAGTAACGAGTGTTTTAATATCCGTGTTATATGCAGTTGCATACACTACTTTATCTTCACTAATGCAATTAATCAAACAACAAATTTATTAAATTAAATTCACGCGTACGTGTATAATCACAGTGATTTTGCCGCCATTAAAATTTAACCAATGAGAGCGCAGCTGCGCGCTTCAATAAAACGCGACCAACCTGATTGGCCCTGCAATCAAGTTGGTCGCGTTTTATTGATGTTATAATGAGATTTTACGATATCGATGTGAATATTATACCATCATGTGAAATTGCTTAAATTGAGTGTTTTGTTGTCTGCGCTATAACAGTAGTAATTATAAGTCAAGTATTGAAAACATAAGTAGAATGTTACAACATTAGTGTAGATAAAAGTCTTTATTGAACAGTTCCGGCCCAGAACTTTGCGACACTGACTACGTTATCACTTGCAATCATTAGGTCCTCCTGAGTGCAGGTATTAAGGCACGCAGGGAACGATAAAAGAGAGAAGCATTCTTCTTCTGAGAAGCATCGCAAAAACAGTTAAAATTATCGCTGTCCGCGAATCAAATTTAAAATGGTCTTACCTCGGATCGCCTGTGTCGTTTTTTATAGGAATTATGGTTATAGTGGGGGCTGGTCTTCCATAGGCTTTGCAAATGATCTGTGCTGTCGATCCTTCTGCCGCTGTCACATTGGAAAACTCTTTGATAACTGCTGGTTCGAGTACCTTAAAATTTTAAAAAGCTATTTAGAGGCTAAAAATTCCAGCCATGCCGGGACTTGAACCCGCGACCTCTGGCTCACCGTGCCAGCGTTCTCCCAACTGAGCTAATGGGCAAGTGCAAGTATCGATGAAATTTCGAGCCTCTTTACAAACTTCTCTGTATTACGTACAGGCAGCGACATCTAGCCGAAGTGATTTAAATCACTTGCAGCCCCGAGCATTAGCCTAACTTTGCAGTTAGGTTTTTACATCGGAATGATATCGCTGTACCTACATGATTATATTCTTTTTGTTGCACTAACCCGTGCTGAAGACAATTAATAGCCTCAAAATAGGTTTTTAAAATTGTCCTCAGCACGGGATAGTGCAACTTAAAATTTACAAATAAATTCTATGAGGAAGTGCTTAATTGAAGACACAGAGGACGGTACCAATAACTAGCCACTGTCAGTTTTTTTATTAACTAGATCTTACCTCAATGAAGACTTCTTTGGTGCTAAAACCGGCCTCGTTAAACGCTTTACACTCGTAGGTTCCTCGATCAGACGGCTTCACACTATCGAACGTTATTTTGTTCAGATCCGACTTCCACGTTTCTATTGTGACCTGAAATAGATACAATGGTATTGTTGGTGTAATTGTTAGACGCAACATAATCTTGTAATCTCACGGCCTTGTTTACAAAAACACGATTCCTCTAGGGCGCTCCTCAGAGGCAGTTTATTTAATCTGCGGTTACGTCTTTTCCTCGCAAAAGCTCCACCACGGACTATTTTCTATTTATGTCGAATGTTTTAAGGAATCGTGTTTTTATAAATGAGACTGTCAGTTTTTAAATAGCAATTGTTTCTATCGCGACGTTGTCGGTACTCACCTTATCAGTTTTTTTGCTCCAATGGTATTGAGGATGAGGTAGACCCGTAGCAACACATTCTATGGACAATCGATCTCCTACAATTACGGTATTATTAGGCGTACCTGCCACCTCTATTATAACAGGCAGCCTTTGCACCTGAAAATTGTAAAAAGCCTTATTTTTACCCGACTGTCCCCGTAAGAGGGTTATTTTTTTAGAGTGTATGTATTTATGAATATTTCTTTGGCACGCTTTGCAGCCTAAATGGCTTCATTGAGTTAAGCTTGAGAGGTGTTGTTAAATTCGTCTTATTATGTGAGTGACACGATAAAAAATTAAAAAAATAAATGACCGGTTTTTGGCCTTCAAAATTTATTATTATTTTTTTAGAAGTTTACAATTTTTTTTTCAATAAATTTCCTAACTATTTCGTTTGCCTAGGATTTTTAATCCATTCTAAATGTATTATATGTCTGCCAATTTGAATTTAAATAAATCCATTGAGCCGTTGTAGCGTGATTGCCTGAGAAAAATTTAAGCACAAAAAAAACCGGACAAGTGCGAGTCGGGCTCGCCCACCGAGGGTTCCGTACAAATTTGTAGTCTCGTAGTTTTTCCGAGCTTTTCCCGAACTTCAAGTACAATTTTTTTTATGATTTAATAACAAATGTATAGATATTCGATTTTTCCCTGTACTTAAGCAGCCTATATCCGTCCTTCTTTCAGGGAGATAGTATAGGCTTAATCACCACCCATTTTCCCTCACCGTTAACGAGTTGTATTGCTACTATAACTTCACAAATGTACATAACTTAGAAAACAAAGTCATAGGTACATGCCCGCACTGGGATTCGAACTTGGGTCTCTCGCCTCCGAGTCCAATGTTCTACCCACTAGGCTACTACCGCTACCATTATGTAAATTTCATAGTTCTATGTCAACGGAAAGTACTCTATAAATTTATTCCTTTGTGTGTCGAAATATACGTTTTTTTACAAAATTTTGTATATTTTTTGACGAAATATACGAAATACGCGTGTCTTTTTTTTACGTTAACTTAGAAGTTTGAATTTTTTCACAGTTTCAAGGGACTGTAAATCAGAGTGTATGGTTTTAATTTCAACTCGATACCTCTACGCGTTCCCGACAGACGGACGGACGGTTTCCGTCTTTCCTTTTGAGGTACGGAACCCTAAAAAAGATCACAAACATACTCTGTATTTATATATGTTCATATACATGTGATGATTAATTCATAATTGACTATATCATTGACTACCTATATCTGACTGCCACGTTGGTCTAGAGGTTTATTACCAAAACAGTCTGGCTATATTTCCATGTTTGTGTTTATCTGGTTACCATAAAGAGGGGGCCGGGCAGGAGAAAGATGGTATGATTGTGTAACATCAAATAGTAGACCCGTGTTAAAGCCGTGGAGGAGCTGTCCAAAATTGCACTGAACAGATAAAGAGCTGTCTGCCAACCTCCAGTGACGGAGAGGCACTATAAGAAGAAGGAGGTTACCATAACAAAGGATATCCTAGCTTAGGCCCAGGACAAGTGATTGTGTTGTATCCTAGCTTGGGACCAAGACAAGTGATTGTGTTGCGTGATTTTTTTCATTAATATTAGGGGTTAAAGTATGAAATTGCCGTTTTATTGCAATAGGTTCTTTGAATTGACATAGAATCTTCATGGTTTGAGGTTTTCGAATGAAACTTTTTTCAAATGGTTTCTATGATGTTCTTTTTTTAAAAAATGTGAAACATTTGAATATCGACTTTCAATTGTTTTTGATATTCAATTTAGACAAGAAAGATGGATACTGCGAAAATTCGAGTGATTATGAGGCACCCATTTTTCGTATTTTTTTATTTTATTGATTTGACGCAAGTGAGTCAATATTGTAGGTAAGGTAACGTTAAACCATGCCGCTAATTCCTGGGTAGTTTGACTAGGGTCGGCTTCCACTATCTCTCTTAATTCATCGTTATTCACCTGTGTGGGCGGTCTTCCTCGTGGCTCGTTCTTTAAGTCGAAATTTCCATCACGAAAGCGTTTAAACCAAAATCGCACGGTGCGTTCATTAGTAGACCCCTCTCCAAACGCAGCATTGATATTGCGGGCTGTTTCTGCCGCGTTAGTTCCGCGTCGGAACTTGTATTCAAAAATCACTCAAATTTTCGCAGTATCCATCTTTCTTGTCTAAATTGAATAACAAAAACAATTGAAAGTCGATATTCAAATGTTTCACATTTTTTAAAAAAATAACATCATAGAAACCATTTGAAAAAAGTTTCATTCGAAAACCTCAAACCATGAAGATTCTATGTCAATTCAAAGAACCTATTGCAATAAAACGGCAATTTAATACTTTAACCCCTATTATTAATTTCTTTTGGAATATTGTAACAAAAACACAATCTTAGTGTCTGTTGGAGAATTTATTTTTCCTCAGCAGCAACACTGCCTTCTCGGTGCTCTCTCTCTCACTTGACAGATGATATCTCTTTACTTTTTGTTTCATGAAGAGCGGTCCGTTCACATCAAAATCAAACTAAATAATTACAATACTAAAACGATGTACGACGATCCTTTCTAATGTAATAGGATTCAGACCAAACCTTCCTCGTGAAAGTGTAGAAAAGTTACATTCAGTGCTGTAGTTTTACTCTGCCCACAGTCTAATTTCCAATAATATTCTAATCCATGTTTTAAAATAACCTCGTTTTCGTACCGTGACTTCAATAGATCTTTCCGCGTCTTCACTGGTATCTAGCACAGTCGCTCTGCATTTGTACGTGCCATTGTCGTCGTCATCAACATTCTTTACTATTAATCCTTCCGGCACTTTTTGGTATTTATCTTCATCAAGTAACTGTGGAAGACAACTTTTAATAGAGTCAATCCGTTATTTATTGTAAACTTGTTCATAGCTCTGCTTTTTCACTACCACATTTATACTTGTATTGTGGCGATGGACAGTTTTAGTCACATAATGAGGGAATGATAAATCCATTGAGTATCTTACCGGGATTGGTTCATCCAGTTCCTTGTACCAAGTAATTAGAGGTGCTGATTCACCCCTGGCGTGGCAGTGTATCAAAGAATTTTTTCCTTTTATCAAATTTTGATTTTGTTGTGTTGCGACAAAATACAGTGGATCTAAAACATACAAATATCAACTCCCGAAAATATAACTGAAAAACTGCAATGAAACTAAAATGAAAATAATGGTATCAAAGCGAGAAATTTATGTTTTGTTTTACCAACTGCTATAATAAAAAAAAACATCGCAGGGTCCCGTAGAACTAGGTACCTATTTTACACAACTTACAACTTCTTCATCAAAATAATTTTTAATGGAATTTGTACCAAGTTTTCCTACTTAACCGTGATAGTTTTCCTTCTGACTTCAATATAATATGTACTACTACCATGAGTATTTTCACGTTTCTACAATTAACCGTTCAGCCTTATACCCCACTCTAAGCAAAATTGCCGATTTAAAGCATAATATTTCGGAAAGTGATACGTAAATCGAAAAATGCTTTTCTTATACCCAACCACATCTACAATAATTTTGAACGACTAGTTCAACGGTACTCCTTATCATGGGGTAAATGGGGAAAAAATGTCATCTCCATTTTAGGTGTAAGGGATAATATACCCTAAAAAAGAAGGGACACTGAAAAATGTTTTAAACAATTTTTCCTACCACTTTGTCGGCGTGATTAATTTATATATCTTTGCCAAATGTCAGCTTTCTAGTACTTATCGTCTTTGAGCTAAGCCGCAGACAGACAGACCGACAACAGACAGACAGACGGACGGACATGACAAACCTATACGTGTTCCTTGTCGACTACGAATACAAAACGTGGCCGACAAATAAACCTTCAGGCCTAGCGGAAGCAACCAAAATTGTTAGTGGGATAAATGTAGTTAATAGGATGATAAAGCCTTTCGAATCTCACATATCATTGTCAACGATTTTACTGACTTACTAGACCTTCCAAGTTTAGTGGGCAAGCTTAGTTGGTTTCATCTTGGCAACACATATTTATTTCGTAGGTATTATTATTATTTCATATTTTTTCCTGGTATACAATATAGAATATTCTTAGTTTATGTTATCTTAACCCATGACGTTACCGACGGTCAGCCCACGACCTATTAGGCGACTAAGAAAACTAACAAAATTCGCTGTAGGTAAATAATATCAACGCACCATAAGCTTCAATTATAAACGTGTCGATGTAGACCCTCCCATTGACAGTGGCCTGGCACATGTACATTCCAGAGGAAGTTTTGCTGATCTTCTGGATGTGAAGGCTGACGCTACGGTTTTGCCGCTCGATGTACACCCTCGGTTCGGTACCTGGTCTTAGGAAAACAATTGTGTACTTTAGGAGTTAGTTTTTAAAGAACTTTTTATGAGCACCCCTCTTTTTCTGACAAGAGTTTTTAGTCCTACACATATCCTGTCGAGATTGGCCTTCCACCTTCTGCTTGATCGGCCTCGTCTGCAGTAAACGCCATTAGTCCAACTGAATAGATTAACAGTATTGCCCACCATGCGGGTGGTCAGCCAGCTAATATGGTCAGCCTAATCTAACTTCAGTTTCACTATCTAAACACCATGCGTTTCGCAGCGCAGGGTGGTTTTTCTGATTTAAAGAACTTTAAAAAGAAAAATGTTGGTCCGAAACACCAAGATCGCTGTATCAATTAATAGGCCGGTGAAAGAGCACAGCCAAAGGTAGCTTTAATCCTGCTTTTTCTGAGTTTTTCCCCTAGAAGATTTACATTGATGAGTGGAAAAGAGAAAACAGAAATACAATAGTGTCTCACCCCTGCAGCTGAATCTCCATGCCGTGAGGGTCGAGCCATTTTAGGTTCTCGATAGGAATGGAGGCGTTCGCGCAGTGACAATCATGATAGAATGAGCTGCCAGTCTTGATGCTGATGACTTGCGGTTGGTTGATCGGGAAGCAGCCGAGGCCTTCTGAAACTATAAGAGTTGTATAAGAGCAATTAACTATTTAGGTCCATCTAATATATAAAAATGTCGTGTCACAGTGTTTGTTATCGAACTCCTCCGAAATGGTTTCACGGATTTTTATGACATTTTGGCAAATATTTGGAAGGTGTGAGAATAGGTCGTAGGCTAATCAGTATGGCAAAATAACGTTTGCCGAGTCAGGTAGTCTTATAAAAAATTGGATCGATTCGCTGAAAAAATATTTCGTAAAGTTTTCAGCCCATCAACTATTAATTGACACAGGCATTGAACTTTAACTAAAAATTCAATGATACCGGTTAATAAGTAGAGCGGCCGTAGCGCAACGGTAGAACGCTGGCCTCGCGTTTGGGAGGTCGTGGGTTCGAATCTTGGCATGTCTGTATCAATGACTTTGTTTTCTAAGTTACGTACATTTGTGATTTTTTCGTTGAAATAACACTAGCTAACCATGAAGGAAAACATCGTGGGGAAATCCTATTGTCTGAGGTATTCACATACCCTAGCGCTGCTACGTACAATGGCCCAACTACGAGGCTTACCCCCAGTTTCTCGTACACTAACATGCTGTTAATCTACTGTTAACAGCTGTCAATTGATCAAAGTGCATACAAAAAAAACCACTGCCAGCTGTTAACAGTAGATTAACGGCTTGTTATTGTACGAGAAACCGGGGGTAAGTGCGGAAACTAACAACTTGGGTCTTACTAACCGGCTATTGTGCTTACTGTTGATAGCCAAAGTGCATATAAAAAAAAACAGATTAACTGATCGCGTGCGAGAAAGAGGAAGTTAAATGGTCCAAAACTAGTAGTTTGATGAAAATTTTCTATATGAACTTTTCCTACATTACCTAGATTAGATTAGATTAATACTCTTTATTGCATTTTTAAAAGTACAAGAAAAATCTTAAATATCTAAGTTACATAGTATACAACTGGCTGTCTTACAGCTAAAAGCGATCTCTTCCAGAAAATAATAATTAAGAACAATAATAACAAAATTTTATTGCATATAAAAGTGTTACAAATTATGTCCTGGCTTCCAAACTAGGATTCCCTGTGCTATGGGTAGCCAGGTTTATAAGGCACCCTTATTTATTTGCTATGATTTTATATGGATTAACGCAATATTTTTTCTTGCTTTGATCTTTGCTAAATGAGGCACTAGCTATAAGTGCTTAGGTACTTCTGTTTATTTATTCTGCCCTCGTAAATTTCGAAGACATGTAGTGATTCGGCTTGTGATGGATATAAACTTTTATTACTAATTAGGTTTTGGTAATTACTTTATATGTTTTAATTGGCCTGTTGTAAAATATCCTGAGGGTCAATAATTTCTACTGAGTTTAGTCGTAAACTTGGAAGAGAAAATGTACTTTTGTGTAAAGCAAAATAACATCATCATCAACCATTTGACGCCCACTGCTGGTTTTCATAACCATGAGGGGTTTTGCCATAATCGCCACGCTTGGCAGGCGGGTTGGCGATCGCATTATGCGGTTGGAATCTCAGGAAGACGCTGCTGCCCGTCTCCTTGTAATTGATTTCCTTAGTCGCTTTCTACGACATCCACGGAAGGAAATGGAGTGACGCTATTCTTAATCCGACGCCACGCGGAACATACCTAAATGTAAAATAAAGTGATTTTATCGTTTGTTCTATTTAGCTAATTGAAGGTTAAGTCGAGCATCACAGTACAAAAGCACTTAATTTTTCAGGCACATTTAAAATATTGTACAGTCGAGACATTAACCTTAATGAACATTACAAGTTAAACTAGGTGTCCATTTCAATTTATATAAATGTACTAAAACTCATGCATTGAACTGGCTTTAATTCCAGACATCTTTGTCATCTAAATAATCTTTAATGTTATAGTAGCTTTTTTGGCACAAAGTATGCTTCACACATTTTTTGAACCGCGTTTCTGGCAAGCTTATTATATCTTCAGGGATCTTATTGTAGAAACGTATACAATGCCCCATAAAGGATGTATTAACCTTTGCCAGCCTAAATTTTGGGAACGAAAGTTTATGTCTATTTCTAGTATTTAGATTGTGTTGGCTACCTACAGTTTTAAAGTCACTGATATTTTTCCTAACGTACATAATATTTTTATAGATATACTGACTAGCAACTGTTAGGATGTTAGTTTCTTTAAAGAAATCTCTTAACGAATCTCTATTGCCTAGCTTATATATGAATCTGATCGCTCTCTTCTGCAGGATGAAGATGGTCTCAATGTCTGCTGCCCGACCCCACAGTAGTATACCATAGGACATAATACTATGGAAGTAACTAAAATAAACAAGCCTAGCAGTTGCGACATCAGTTAGTTCCCGGATTCTTTTAACTGCGTATGCTGCAGAACTGAGCCTATTTGCCAATTTTCCTATATGAGGACCCCATTGAAGCTTTGCATCAATTGTGATACCCAGAAATACAGTTTCTTCTACAAGGTCTAGTTTATCATTCCCCAATATAACATTGCTGTCAACCATTTTGACATTTGGTAGTGTGAATTTTATACATTTTGTCTTTTTTGAATTTAATAATAAGTTATTAGAAGTAAACCAATATAGTACCTTAGAGAGAGCATTATTTGTATCCGCAAGGTCATTTTCTTGTCTCTTAATCTTAAAAATAAGTGACGTGTCATCTGCAAACAATACTATCTCTGACATGTTTTGAACCATGAACGGCAAATCATTTACATATACGAGGAAAAGAAACGGCCCCAAAATAGATGTCTGTGGTACTCCCATCTTAACCTCCGACCCTGATGATTTAGTCCTATTTATATCAGCTTTTTGAACACTCCCTTCTAAATATGATCTCATAAGTTTTAAGCTCCTCCCATTCACTTCGTAGTGTTTTAATTTCATTCAAGTTCAATTCAAGTTCATTAAGTCGCAGTTTCTGTGCTACTTTGAATAAAAAATTTTGATTTTTTTTTTTGATAACATGCGTGCACTCTGCTCAGTTACGTCACATGTGAATTTGCACCTAAAATTCTAAGGTTGATGTGCTGGCGACTCTATCAGACAATGGTGATTGTAATACAAAGTAAAATTATCTCTTCTCTTTTTAAAGAATGTAGGTACACATGATTTTCTCATAGCACCTTGGGCATTGATTCTTCGTCGCCTTGAATCTTCCGTGACCATTCATGTCTGACATTTCAAAGAAACTCATTGAATTCAATGGACGCGCGTGCAAAGAATACCTACTCATTACGCCCTAGCTAATTATTTCCATGGAAATTGTAGATAAAAAGCCAAAACTATACATTACCAGCTGACTCGGCAAACGATGTTTTGCCATAGAAACCCTACGACCTATTCTCATCCTATTTTACCTATTTTAGCCTACAAACTATTCTCAAACCTACCAGAGGTACACAAAAAAACATATCAAAAAGTCAATCAAACACTGCGATACAACATTTTTATATATTCGATAATACGAAATTAGGATGAGATTATGAAAAGAATGTTGGACTTCAAAATATTTTGTTTGGTTGTCTAGCGGGAAGTATGGCTTTTTGGCGTACAATTTTGGCAAAATATGTATTGTGGCGCTAAAATGTCAAAATTTGACAAATAATGAAAGTCATAACTTCTGACATTTGAGCGCGTTAAAACGCATGACTCGTGTCACGCTGCCTGTGCTGTTCTCAAGTCAGCAAAGGGTATACCAGCCGTAGCATGAACTACTATCTCGCGCGTGAGAAATAGACAAAGAGCCGTCCCGAAGATCCGGCAAGTGGTTGCCTCAAATCACCTCTATTTTCGTCTAGGACGCTTCTAGGGACTGCATGTGTATTTTTATGGCAATTTAAATGCATTAGCGCGAGTCTTGTGGATGAATAAATATAATTTACGTATGACAGTGATGATTGCGACGGCAATCCTGCCACAAGGTCGAAACAGTTGAGCAAATATTTGTGCATTTTGGTCTCGACGTTAAAATTAAATTGGCCTTATTGCGCGACGATTAAGGGCTTCGTAATTTATCAAAGCTATGACTCGAGAGCATTTTGTAGATTTCCACATAAACGTTATGGTTTTATTTTCCAAAATACAAGCCGGAATACATTATGAAAACTTTGTAAATATTTTTCATGACACATATCGAGGCGCTCTGAACGTCCTACACTGGGCTCGTGACGCTGATTGAATGATGTTTTCACGACAATGGCGTACCTACCTCGTCTGCACTAAGCAAATCTTAGAAGCTTAGAAAATCTTCCTAAATTGTTTATTACGATGGCAAACCATCGATACGCTAAGATCCGTTTTGAATTTCAAGTCTTACCGACTTTGTTTGTTTAAAAAGTTGTTGCTGTATTTTTCCATGAAAACATTTAGTAGATCGTTATTTGTAATGCAATTTGAGACACAATAACGTCTAAAATATGGGAGCCGATCAACCTTTACACTGTTGCAAAGCCACACGTTTATGCTGGGTCTACATTAGCGGGCTACGGTGAATATTCGTGTTTACGCGATGAGTGTGGCCGGGTAGATTGTTGCAACGTGTAGTGTTTGGGCAAAGACGATATACTATCGGGGCACTGTCGGTAAACTCGCGCGCATCAAATGGATTTGTAATGACAATATTCGCTTGGGTGGCTACACCTATGCCACTTTATTATCGTCCACACTTTGTAGTGGGATGGACGTGCTTGTGTTTTCTTGTACACTATGGAGTGGAGTAACGAAAAAGTGCTCCAACACTTTTTCATTACATTCATTCATTCAGTTTTATGAACCGGAGAACATTACCTAAATGGAATCCTAGTAACCGCAACTACAAAAAAAAACATTTGAAAGAAAAAGAAGAAAGAAGGATAATTATTATAACAACGAGACCCATCACAGAAAAAAAAAACAAACAGATGAGTGACTTATATGAAAAAAACAGAGAGAAAATTTGTTAGGTACATGATGCGTGGGTTAGAATAAAAAATAAGCTCAGTTGGCCTACCACAGTAGAAGAAATGAAGAAGAAAAACATTCTTTGACGTCTTCAATTCAACTCAAACATTTTGTAATTTCTTAATTGTCGTACAAAACTTTATACTGATTTGTTAAAAAGATAAAAGTTCACGGAACCGGCGCGGCAACGACTGAAGAATGTTGATGAAGCGAAATAGATCTTTCAGGATCTCTGTGATACAGGCGTGAGTTTCGTATCACCTACATCAATATTTTTTTTCTATACACCATTTAAACTTTCCCTGTACTTACTTCCACAAATATAAAAAATAAAAATTAGCCAAATCGGCCCCGCCGTTCTCGAGTTTTAGCGAGACACACGAACAGCAATTGATTTTTATATAAGATATGTTGCACGGTAGAATCTAAGACTTAGTTATTATAAACGTAATATTATCTAATGTAATGGAACTATGCATCCCAAATAAATATAATATATAAAAATCTCGTGTCACAGTGTTTGTTATCGAACTCCTCCGAAGCGGCTTCACCAATTTTTATGATTTTTTTGTGTATATTTGATAGGTCTCATTGGTGGTAGACTAATTAATATGGCAAAACAGCCGACTCAGCTAGAAAACGAATAATAATGAGAGAAGGAGAGAGAAGGCCTGTGTCCTGCAGTGGGACGTATGTAGGCTACATACAACTGTCTGCCAAGTGCAATCAAACGTTATGGTAACCAATTCAATTCCAATATTTTATTCATTATAAAAACAAAATATTTTTACTCAATGAACGTCAAAGTTCTTAGTTTCACAATTAATAGACTATGTGAAGAAGAAGCTAACAAAGAAACTCCACATTTAGAAAATAGGTTAACTCGGCGATCGGGGTCCATTAACCCATAAGATGTAAGCAAATAATATGTGTGTGGGTATACAAAGTTATATCATACAAGACTTACTACACCGTACAATGAGCACCAACTAATATGTAGCGTGGCAGTGTCTTGGGTAGCTCGTGAGACTTTCAAGGCGGTTCCAATGACATATCAATTAAATTTAATAGAGACTATTGTAGTAAAATGTTTGTGCAAGCAGCCGGAACATGAAAATAGGTTGGAGATAACATGCAATAGCAAGAACTTATAAGTAACTAGCTGAATCAGCAATAGTTGTTTTGCCATATTAATTTAGCCTGCGACCTATTCTCAGACCTACCAAATATTTACGGTTATGCAGATTTCTAGTAAAATGGACATTCTTCTATGTAGGTCAATATTTTGCGGGAAAATGCAAAATTAATAGAGGGCGCAGTGCGAATTTCATATAATTATGTAAGCCCTCAAGAAAAACACGCACTCTTATTTTAGAGGTAACTCAGAGTTTTTATAGACAATGGAAGAGAGAGTATGGACAGGCAAACTACCATGCATGCCCAATGTGAATCTGACAAACAAGTATTTTTTTTTATAAATAAGCATTAAGGCCTAATATCAAGCATTTAGATTAATATCACTTTATTGCATAATTTTCTTCTTACTACCTGACCCTGTAAACGTTGTTTTGCCGTATTAACTTAGACTACGACTATTCTCAGACCTGCTAAACATGCACAAAAAATTTCATAAAAATCAATGAACCCGTTTTGGAGGAGTTCGATAACAGACACTGTGACACGAAATTTTTAGGGTGCCGTACCCAAAGGGTAAGGGACCCTATTACCATGACTCCGCTGTCCGTCCGTGCGTCCGTCCGTCTGTCACCAGGCTGTATCTCATGAAGCGTGATAGTTAGACAGTTGAAATTTTCACAGATGATGTATTTCTGTTGCCGCTATAATAACAAATACCAAAAACATAATAAAATCAATATTTAGGGGGGCTCCCACACAACAAAATGTTTTTTTTGCCGTTTTTTGCTCGATATTAATAATGGCAATAGGTAGACGATTGAAATATTCAAATGTTGTATGCATAATGGTACGGAACCCTTCATGCGCGAGTCCGACTCGCACTTGGCCGGTTTTTATATATTAGAGATATGTCTAAGTGATAACCTAACCTAACCTATTGAATCTTACCATTGAATAGGTTACGTTTATTGTATCGACATGTCAAATATAACATAGTATGTGCTATCATCTAATGTACATAGGATTATGAAAACAAAACCGTTAGTAGTCCTTTAATAGCTAGAAAGTTCCACCTAGACAATTAACAAAACCGAAAGGGCGGGAAAACACATCGTTCCCCTCTAAATTATCGGTTCGTTATAAGAAAGCAGTGGTACTGATGAGGAAGTCGATTTAATGTTATTTCTCCCAAGTGGAGGAATTAGCACATGAAACACATCTAGGGTGAGGGGCCACAGTGTTGGTGAATAAAAAAAAAACAACATTGTACACCATATTCTCGGAACTAGACACTTGCAAACGTATAAACTGTTTCATTTTCTTTTTCAGTACCTAGGTAGAGTCCCAGCGGTGAATGTTTTTCGTATTGTTTCAGAGATTTCTTTTTACACGGCTCCCAGTGCAAAGGTGCGATAGAAAAACATTTTTCTTGTTGTACAATTAGTAGAATTAATTTAAAATGTAGCCTGTCTCTGGGCTAAGATAAACATTTTTTATTTTCTTATTTCATAATCAAGACATTGGTAATAGGGGTTGAGACTTCTTGAATTAATGAAGTAAATAAATGCAAAGGAAAGATTCGTAAAATTATTACATAAATAAAAAGGTTCCAAAGGCGAACTTATCTCTAAGACAGATCTCTTCTAGCCAACCGTAGCACAGGGCGTTTAAATGAATAAAGAACAGATTTTCAATCAGTCGTCTACGTTTTGAACAAATCAGATAGGTACGTCTTTTGACCTCGCCGAGCGCTGCGGCGAGCGAGCGCCTTTATTGAAGAGTGACATAAATATTGTCAGTCGCGTGCCCGGAGTCGCAGTCGGTTTCAATTAGTCTGCATTAGACCGACGGAGCCAATGTAAGCAGCTACAACCAATAGCCAACGAACTGGGCCAGAAAAACAGTACTATACATGTAAAATATTTAAGATGAGATTAGACATGAGATTATAATTTGTATATGATATTTCTTATGTAATGTCCTGTTAAACGTTTGATTTGCACGTGATTGCTCGCGTGCAGATTAAGGTTCCGTAGCAGGAGGGGTTTTTTACTTGCTTTACAGAACTAACAAAAATAATGATTTTCTTTTTGTCCGTTAATTGCTTATGAGAAGTGCAGGTACCTAATAGGACAAAATATAATTTGGTGTTCCATGTTTTCTCCAACACAATCTAGATATTAAAATGGACCTATGTTTAACTTGTAACATTTATACAGTCGCAGTTTCTTCGCTAGGTACTTTAAATAAACACAATTTAACTTTGACTTTTTGGCTTTAGTTGATACTTTGTACTAACGGCCTCAGTCTGGGTGTATTTCCATGTTTGTGATGTCTTTGCTTGGTTACCATAGCACAGGTTATCCTAGTTTGGGAGCAGGACATCGCGTGTCTTGTGTGGAAGTTATTTTTTTTTACATTCATGCATACATACATAAACTCACGCCTGTATCCTAGACGGGTAGGCAGAGACCAGGGACTGCCACTCGCCACGTTCCTGACACTGACAGGTGAAGTACTTTTTAAAAAACAAATAATTAATTTGATTTATTTTCTGAAGAAGAAAGGGTTTCTAGGTTTTACATTACATATTTCAAAAACACGGTTAGTACGTTTGGTAACTCTTATATATAATTTTATCAGACATTATGAAACTTTCTCTCTCCGGAAGCAACAGATAATTTATTTCAATAGATCTATTAATGAGATGCATGCTCTTTCTCTCTGTAACAAAAATCTCTTAATTAACTTCCTGTCAATTAATGTATTTGATTCCATTGTTAATCCACCTCTAAATGCGATCATCATACGGGCAGATACAGACGGATATGCATCAGGTATTGTGTCTATCAAACAATACACGAGTCAGACGTCCGTGAATATGAACGTAGATTCACAGGCGCTAAATACCATGAATAACTAGAATAACAACTTTTGTTGTTGTGAGATTTTTCTTTTATTTCTATTTTTCGAAATACCATGGTTTACAGAGTTCTATTACATATTTATTTCACTTTACTTATTACATTCACGCTCTACGTGCCCTGCCAGTGTTGCAGTTTTTAGTAAATAATTGTCCTACGTAGAAGAATGCCTTTTCTATTAAGTATACATATAGAGGTTTAGGCATTATAAAACATATTTTAATTACAGCCACTGAACATTACGAAGCGCATTATCGACTAAAGCTAAAATTGATGTTTATGGGGTTCCGTACCCGAAGGGTGCCAAACGAGACCCTATCACTAACACTTCACTGACTGTTTGTCTGCCTGTCTGTCTGTCCGGCCGCCTGTCTGTCTGTCACTAGGCTGTATCTCATGAACCGTGATAGCTAGGCAATTGAAATTTTTACACATGATGTATTTCTGTTGCCGCTATAACAACAAATACTAAAAACCGAATAAAATAAATATTTACTGGGGAATCCCATGCAACAAACATATTGTTTGCCGTTCGATATTAATAACGGCAACAGGTAGACGCTTGAAATATTCACAGAATATTGAGTTTTAGATTCGCTTTAAAAATAAATAATTAGATTTTAATAAAATAAATATTAAAGGGGGGGCGATCTCGAGCTTTGTGTCTAATATTGTATAGATAATGGTACGGAATCCTTCGTGCGCGAGTCCGACTCGCCCTTGGCTTTTTCTTTATTTACAGAAACCCATAAAAAAAAATTAAGTCGTAGTAGTAATGCAACCTCCTAACGGTGAAGGAAAATGTCGTGTGGAATCCTGACTGTCTGAGGTGTTCACATACCTCAGCGTATGAAATTGCCCATCCTCTGTGGGCACGCGTGGTAATTAAGCCCATACTCTCTCTCTGAGAGAAGACCTGTTTCCTGCAGTGGGACGTATATGGGCTGCATAAAAATCTTTTCACCATGACCCACGTATTAAATCCAAACGCGACCTTAATTATTCCTAGCGCCAACGAACTATGTGGTATTTAGAGCTTGCTTGTAGAGCGAGCGATATTAATAAAGCTATTTGCTGGCCCACTGAAAGGCGTATTAATAATGGTCCATAAACTCTTGTATGAAATGGTGCACTTGCATTCGTTTGCGAATATCGCGAAGCTATTATAATAGCCACATCCTGTCAGACGCTACAGAGGTTGTGGGTTCGATTTCCGCTGGGACCCACCGTACTTTGATTTTGCTAGCTTGCGTCATGATGCTTTTTCATGTGTGTGGGGTCCTTGTCTTGTAACCATAGCTCAGGATCTAAGATATTCTAGGATATAGCATATTCTAGATATCATCATCATCATCAGCCGTTTGACGCCCACTGCAGGACATAGGCCTCCCTCATGGTTTTCATATCCATATTCTAGATATGTTATGAAAGAATCCATTGAAAGCAAACCAAGCGAGTAGTAAGTATTTAACATTATTTTGTTGCTATTTCTCAATACTTTCTAGGTATTAAATACAATGGCCAATTCTTGGTTCATAAACTACCAGGAACGAGAACAGCTAGCGAAGCGTCGTTTAAGGTAAACAAGAAGTTTTTAATAGGCACGTCTCTCCGCGCCGTCGGTGCAATTATTTCTTAATGATCCTCTAATTTAAAGCTCGCCGGCCACTAAAATATAAAGGAAACCTCTATGACACAAAGTCTAAAAAACTCTATAAAAACTATAGCACAAAGTAAGCAAGTAATTACTTTTTCCCTTCTCGCAGTGGTATCGGCATACATAGAACATTAACATTTTGTGTATTTGGGTACCATTCATTTGTGACAGGGCGGAGTCCAAAGTGGTCAAAGTTATTAACCGTTTTTTAAGTTAGTTTTTTTTTCGTCCCACTGAGGGCACTTGCCTTCTCTCAGAGAGACAGAGTACGGGCTTAATGACCACGCGCCCCCACTACAGATTGACAATTTTAAACGCTGAGGTATGAACACTTCAGACACTCAGGTTTCCTCACGATGTTTTCCTTCCGCGTTAGCGAGTGGTATTGCTACTTACATCTTCACAAATGTACGTAACAAAGTCATTAGTACATGCCGGGATTCCAACCCACGACCTCCCGAATCTGAGGCCGGCGTTCTACCGCTACTCTACCACCGTGCTTAACCGTCATGGTATTTATACTTATTAACGATGAACACTTTTTCATAACACTGCCGTTCTTAGTAATAAGACCATGTCAGAATGTATAAAATTATTGAACTAATGTTTGTCATTTTTCGACATTAAAATTAATCGGACGCCATTAAGATTCTGGACGTATAATAGGACCCCAGAATTAGTGACTAGACTTTAAAAATGCTACATATTAGTTTTTTAAACACGCGTGCAGCTTCAAAAACTACCATGTGAATAATTATTTAAAGAGTGGTATCACTAGATACTGACAACAAACTAACTGCCTTGTGCCAATAGACCTTGTATTTTTTATTGTTGTAGGATCGCAGTCGATGTCGTATTTCCGTTATGACGTACTTCCGGTTTTGTAGACTCTGATTGTTTTTTCTTTTAAAAATTTATTAAAGCAGCACAAATCGAAATATTCAGTTCAGGCTCTCAAAATTACGTATTTTCGCGAAAAAATACGGAACTTAATTTTTTTTAGGGCAATTTTGAGTTCAGCAGGTGAGAACAAATTTATCTATTTTAGGTACTGTCAACCAGTCTGACACCTATGATACTTAAATATAACAGCTAATAAAAGTTTCACCACTTGAAGTTGTTGCAGTAGTGAAAGTCGTTCGTATGACGAGTAGGACACAACTCTTTTTCGAAAAAATATAGGCGAATTTGACACACTTTGTATATTGACCTTCATGCCCGAATGGGAACTTCGTAATAAGGATGCGGTCTACAAGTAGGACGATTGCGGTCACAATAAAACGCGTTACAGTGTCAATTAAATCTTACGTCATATTTGTAGAGCTTATAAATACGCGGCTGGATCTATGACGGAACTAGTTTGGATCTCTGAGAACAAATCCAGAGCAAAGTGGGCCATATAAAGTTTAGATTGAAGTCTAATAAATTTTATAGATCACATAATCGAAACAGTGAAAACTTATACCGATTGCTCCATTTTGGGAATTATCGAGGGATTAGGTACTCTAACCGCCGGTACTAACCGTAAAGCCAATGTATATCGGCCGATGTTATCGGCTCTACAAACTCTACATCTTATCGTATATTTTTTCTACTAAATAAAGTTAAGGAGATGCTAAGTGTTATTGAATCATCCTTATGAATAAAATTACTTATTACTTAGGTAATCATCATCATCATCATCGGCCTACGCTTGTCCAATGCTGGACATAGGCCTCTCCTATTACACGCCTCTGAGCACGGTCCTCGGCTACTCTTATCCAGCTCTTGCCAGCCGCCGAGCGCCATACTTAACTAATGCTAACTAGAAAATTATTCTGAAGCACCAAGTTATTGAAATTTTAATTTATTGTTGGTCATACTACTACCTTATACTAATGTTTTACGTATGTTTTACAGATAAATAAATCTAAATCTAAATCAAAAATATTTTTGTATTCTTTTTCCCGTGCTGAAGCCAATTTTATTTTAAAAACCTATTTAGAGGCTAACAATTCCACCCATGCTGGTACTTGAACCCGCGACCTCTGGCTAACCGTGCCAGCGCTCTCCCAATTGAGCTAATGGGTATGTGAAGGCATCGGCGAAATTTCGAGCCTCTTTACAAACTTCTCTGTATTACGTACAGGCAGCATTTTCCCGGCATGGTTGGAATTTTTAGCCTCTAAATAGGTTTTTCAAAAATATGTTTTTAAACATAATTAAGCCTGTGTCCAGACAGTCGACGACATCAACCCATTAACACCCACTGGGTATAAGACCTCTTCATGTTCATTCACGCCGCTTTTCACAGTCCTGTGCTAAGGGAGAAGCGTAACGCTACAACTGGGCCCTCATTATGAAGCAGCGATATGCTCAACGTCGCGCTTAAGCCTGACAATTCACTCGAATCTAGCGACAAATACGGTTCCTTTTTGAATAGTTTAATTAAGTTTAAAGTTTCAATCGAAACTATTAGAAAAAAGAACCGTATTTGTCACCAGATTCGAAATTGTCGTTAATAGTGATTGACAGATCGTTAATAGTGATTGAAAGTGATTTCGACTATACCTTTAGTCGAAGTCACTCTCAATCACTATTATGATTCATATCAATCAAGTAATTTCACACACTTGAAAGTTTATTTACCTACCCATAGCAGTAGTACCTGCAATCCTGACTGGTGATCTACATATCAAAAGTATTTATTTAAATTAATGGACGACCAAATCACAAGCACGTCTCCAAAGAGCACACCACAATTGACTAAATTCGGTAGACGGTCGGGGAACTGCGTCGTGATTGGGCAGGCGAGTCTTTAACCAATCGTAGATAGTTAACTTGTCTCAAACTTAGATTGTAGTGACATTGTTATTATAATAGAAACATAGAAAAACTCAGCAAAACATTTTAAAAAAAAAACACAAGTATATGTATATTTCGGGGGTCTCGCAAAATGTGAAAAATCAAGTTACCTAAATAATAAAAAAATATTATATTACTTTTTTTTTTCGTTGAATTCATAACATTTTCTTGGCATTTTCGGTGCTGGGCAAGCCTACTTCATCTAAAAAAACAATATCTCGGGCACAGCATCGTCCGAGTGGTCCCTTTGTCCATTTAGTGTGAGTGAAGATGCCACTGGACGCTGTGTAAATCATCTCATTACGTAAATGCAAGGGTCATAGTATAACAATAGAGTCACTCAAAAAAATTATAAAATATTTTACGAGAAAACTTAAATACAAATACTTCATACATTCTAAGACGTTACCATGTGATGTCATAGTTTGAGTCAGATTTGTATGACACGTTTTTTGTACCACGTTATTTTCCGACAGATTATAGTATGAAAATTATTAGTCGTGGAGAAAAAAATAAACCTCGATTATTTTTCTCTTAACATGGGCTCTTTTCAATGAGATCGAAACATATTTTTTGTGCAAGTTCTACATTTTGAACGGATATAAGTTATGAGACAAAGATGTTCCCGAATAAACATTACTGAAGGCAGAATCTATCTAACATACATAATATGTATACAATGCATTACTGAAATAACACAAATCCTGAAAATCGATTCCACGGCATTAAATTTCTTTTTTATTATGTGATTGTATGTGCTTTTTTGCAACCATGAACTGGCCGAAACAAAAAGGTTCCTCCGTGCTAATATATGGAATTGGAACATCATGACATGATCCGCACTTTAAGTGGCGTTAACGAGCTGGTACCGATGAGTTGTCATTTTGATACCCGATACCTATTACCTACACTAGACTAGATATAGAATCCTATGCAATATCTATTGCAGAGTGCTTAGCTTGCACGCTCCTCGCATCGAGAAAGGTGAGAATGGATCTCGCTTTTATACGAGACGAATCCTGTTTAGAGTAAAGCTTTTCGTGCATGCTAGGCAAACAGGCTTTACACAATCAGTACCAAGGACTGCCGCGCTAGGTCTACTATCTAGTCTAGTGTAATACGTATATAGACTATATAAACAATTTTTATGTGATATCCCTAAATATTTTTGTGGTCTTACATAACTGTAGGTTTGGCTACTTATATCGTCAGATTTCACGTTTTATTGGCTTATTTTCCACAAATATCAACCAGCATGGGATTTTACTCTTTATAGATATGGGTCAGTTGACTTTAAACTGCGCGGAGGAGTAAATTTAATGGCATTATTTTTACTAAGCACTGTAAGTTCTTGTCGTCTGTGCTAAGAGCTGTAGATAACTTATAAAGGGTGGTCCAACAATAACGCACGATGGTAATTGTAAATAAAACAAAAAGTTTTCAGACAATTACCTGAATTTCAATCAATAAAATAAAAAAATACGAAAAATGGGTGCCTCATAATCACTCGAATTTTGGCAGTATCCATCTTTCTTGTCTAAATTGAATAACAAAAACAATTGAAAGTCGATATTCAAATGTTTCACATTTTTTAAAAAAAGAACATCATAGAAACCATTTGAAAAAAGTTTCATTCGAAAACCTCAAACCATGAAGATTCTATGTCAATTCAAAGAACCTATTGCAATAAAACGGCAATTTCATACTTTAACCCCTATTATTAATCACGCCAACAAAACGGTAAAATCCAATCAGCAAAAAAAAATTTTTTAGGGTACCCCCCTACATCCAAATTAAATATATACCATAGTGTTGGTTATCTTTGGATTGTTCGTTAAAAATATTGAGGGTGTAAGAAGACATTTTTTTTTATTTAGGCTTCCGTTTGCAAAATATTGAGCTTTAAAGCGCACAAAATTTTTCTATGATAATGTGTGAAACAAAATATCGGCTAAATGCTCGCCATGGCTTCGGTGGCATACCTCTATCCGATGGTCCATATTTTCAGATGCTGAGGCATAATTGAGGTTCAATGTCGTTAATGTGCCGAATTATCTCATCCTTTAGCGCTTGAATTGTTTTTGGTTTATTGACGTACACTTTTTCTTTTAACTACCCTTGAAGAAAGAAGTCCAACGGTGTCAAATCACATGATCGTGGAGGCCAATTGATATCGCCACGACGTGAGATAACAGAGCCATTGAATTTCTCGCGCAAATAAGCCATTGTTTCGTTGGCTGTGTGTGGCAAGTGGGCACATGTCGTTCGGCTCCATATCCTCAATCACCAAAAGTCCTCCTGGTATACCTCCATCCGGTGGTCCAAGAAAATATGGAACATCGGATAGAGGTATGCCATCGAAGCCGTGGCGAGCATTTGACCGATATTTAGTTTCACACATAATACGGTATTTGACACGATCAACAATAAATTATTTCATATGCTCGATTAAAACAAAAATTACAATATATCTCGGAAAATGTAACTCTTTTAGTCAATTACTAGTTATTACAATTTTTAAATAGATTAAACATAAAAAGGGTGCTCTGAAATGTGACGTCATAAGCAAGTATTTTCATACAAAATTCCGTTTTAAAAGTAACTCATTTGATATTTTCTCAAATACGAAAAAAGATATAATTCTCTGAAAACTGTTTATTTTATTTACAATTAACCTCGTGCATTATGGTTGGACCACCCTTTATAAAGTACTAAAATCGCGGGAAATCTCGAGCGGGTAGGGGTAAATAAAATGAAAAAACCGTACTGCTGAAGTCCGCGTATCAGTACATGTTCATAGTTGACATTCGAAATTCCTAAGTCCTATTCGAATGTTCATTTTATTGAAGCATGTGGCTTTTAAGCAGCTCCACTACAAATCTGTTAAATCACATAAAATAAAAATTTGTGAAATAGAAAATTTATCACAAAATATTCAATAGTTGTAGAGCGACAGTTTTTGTAAGCGACGACCTCTAATTCATTCATATGTTTCAGGTGGTTGCGCATTATTATGTGATCCTTTTTAAATACAGCCATTTAACTACATATTAAGTAACTGCTAGTGCGTTTCAGCCCTAGCACCTAGCCGAAATAGTAAATGTAATACCTATAGCAGAAACTATTTTATGTCAACTTTCTATTTTCGTTTTCCTTTCCAGGTACATAAGTAAAAGGAATTTAATTTAGTAATATTTAACCGAAATTTATTAAATATTGCAATTTAAATAAAAATATAATTAAAAAATACCTTTCACCGCAGAGAGCATGAGCAGAAAAATGTAGTTCGTATTTTCCATCTTCATTCTCTGTTTACAAACACAAAAGAATAAAACTTAAAAAGTACTGGCCGTTTCACATTATTTCAAAAAAAAACAATCGCGCTCCAAAAAAAACTTGAGGTTGCGTTCCGCTACCAAAAGCGTGGCAATTGATTGGTTTCGTATATGCGGGCAGTAGCTCAACTGACGACCGCACTTCTGAGTGATTGAGCGACACTGTATAAATGGGACGAATATTGTAAACATCACGCTTATTTTTAGAGCTGTTTCAAAACCGACGACGGTCGCAAAGGACGGAATGTAATTTATAGCGTGGCGTTTTAACTGTTACGTTATTAGAGCGATATTATGTTTGGCACCTGGGAATGCATTGGTAGTTACTTATCTACTTACACATCTGTTTATTTCATTTTAGGGAGAAAAAACAGACTTGACAAACATATAAGGTAAAAAATAGTAAACACTTCGAGTCACTAAAGTACATTTTGTCAATTTTTGTCAACATTAATTCTACAACTTTTTAGAAAGTTATTTTACGAATATGCAACTGAGTTAGAAACTGATTTTAAGCGAAAGTTATAAAACATATAAAAGAATTAATTCACTATTAATTATATTTAAAATGCTTCAGAGTTATCTTTAAATGAAAATAGGAGTAGTTAAATAGGTTAGAAGTGAATTTATAAGAATAATAGTCTTATTTATAAACAAAAAAAATATTGCTTAAACTCATGCCTGTATCCCGAAAGGGTATGCCCAGACCAAGGCCGAGTATCATAAACTTTGTAGTGGAGAAAAAGGCAGCGGAAAAAAAACTCTACTCTAACAGAACCTCGACCAATATATATTCGATAATATAATGTATGTCCATAAAAATATGACAATTTTCAGATTAATTAGGGACGTCAGTAACGTAAACACTAGAAACAGAAACAAGCTTGGTTATTTTAAACTTCGTTTAGCCAAGGTAAATACATCATTTGTAGGCTATTGCGTTCGTTTTTACAACAGAATCCTTGTGTTGGCAACAGTGAAATAAAAAAATAATAATAAAAGTTGGCAAATGATTATTCCGCAAAATAATATTCTTCGAAACGTTAGTTGCCAAATGAAAATCGGCCAAAAATGTTTCTGCAAAAAGGCAGAGAACCATAATGTATGTCCATAAAAATATGACAATTTTCAGATTAATTAGGGACGTCAGTAACGTAAACACTAGAAACAGAAACAAGCTTGGTTATTTTAAACTTCGTTTAGCCAAGGTAAATACATCATTTGTAGGCTATTGCGTTCGTTTTTACAACAGAATCCTTGTGTTGGCAACAGTGATGGCTGACACCGGTTCTCTGCCTTTTTATGGACATACATTATATTATCGAATATGGTTCTCTGCCTTTTTGCAGAAACATTTTTGGCCGATTTTCATTTGGCAACTAACGTTTCGAAGAATATTATTTTGCGGAATAATCATTTGCCAACTTTTATTATTATTTTTTTTTATTTCCCAACCTCGCAGTTGCCAACTGTTTGTTTGGTTTGCTTTTTATAATGACATTTTTTCAAAATGCCAACTTTTAAGTAGCGTATGTTTTACTTAGCGTAATATTCATTCAGTTGTTTATTGTATACCAAATGTTGCATTAAGTTTCGTTAAGTAACTTATGTGGGTTTGAGCTATTAATAACCTAAAGGTTAGGAAAACCTAGTAAAATGGATAGAATTTTCCTAGCACTCGCCGGCCGCTGCCGAGGCACGCTCGCTTCGCTCGCTCGGCTCGTGCGTGTGTTGGTCACAGTTCTAACCTAACCTAACCTATAGGTTTGCAAAACCATCTATTTACGAAAAGGGAACTGTTTCACAGACGAAACGTTATTCATCTAATAGTTGTTTGGCCTAGTAAAAGATTTGAAAAATAATAAATACCCAAAACGTTTTGTTTCATTATAATAATCAGCTTAACAACAATCCTACCAAATGAAACGTTGCCATACAAAAATTTGTAAATCGTTTGTTGTCAAAGTGAAAAATAGGTGAAATGTTGGTTGGCAAGTGATAATCAGCGTAACAATTTTCTGCGAAAAGGGAGGATCCCATTGGTCGAATACGCTCCCTTAGCTATTCCCTACTGCTTAAGTTATAAATAGCTCTTACAGCTTTGTTTTGCAAAATAAATATTATTTCTATATCTGCTGCCAGTCCCCATAATAACAAACCATGACATGATACTGTGAAAATAACTAAATCCAAATTGTCATTCATAGTAAACGATGTAGTTCTATGAAACAGGCCCTAGGGTTGGCTACTTTCCACGATCCTCTTTCACTCCGTCAATATTCATTAGTCGCTGCATGCAGGCAAAGAAAAAGACTTTACCACAGGCTATATAAACTGCATTTGTAGAGTGTTTTAGAGGCATCCTGTATGAATAACACCGTAACTTAATAAAAGTTATTTTGTTTGTAAGTACAAACAAATTATGAAAACAATGCGACAAGAATATTTTAAGTAATTTTTTGAATAACAAATCCAAGTTTCTTTTTTGTTAGATCATCTTTTACACCACAAGACCATTAAGCAAATGGGCCATCGTAAAATAAAGTACTGTGAAGAGTTACAGCCATACCTTTTAAAATTATTATTATCTTACCGGGTGGGTAACGTCCGTGAAACCTTTCAGGCGCCTTTAATGTTTTTCAAGTGTAAATGCTAACGATCTTATTTGTAACAACGCAATTGCTCTAAAACACTCCTGAGAGGCTGTTTAGGTAATCTGTGGTTATATTTTTCCATTATTCAAGTAAAACTGGTCCCGTGTAAAGCTAACTGCGCACAACTTCAAACAGCAATCTCTTTACGTTTACTTACTTGACCAACAACTTAAATCAAAATAATGTAGATGCAAGACAATACTGGCGAGAATTTTTTCTAAAAAAAATGCATTTAATGTAATTAGTACCCAATATAAAAAAAAATACAAAGTCAACTTTGACTGTGATATCAAGTTAAACAACCTAGTTGGTTCTTACTGGAATCATACTGTACAAAAATGTATATGAACCAGTTTACATAGTGGATCTTCCAATTTTGCTTGATTCATTTAGAAAAATAATTTATTTAACATTTAAGAATATTCGCTTTATTCGCTTCTTTGAGCAAATAAAAATCGTATTCAAAATTGCCTATCTGATAAAGTTATAAAACGAACTTGCACCAAACTTAGATTGGAATGACAATGTTTTCATACTATCATCATAAACAGCCTATATACGTCTCACTGGAGGGCACAGGCATTCGTTCAGAGAGAGAGTATGGGCTTAATCACCACGCGTGCCCACCGCGGATTGGCGATTTCAAGCACTGAGGTAGGTATGCAAATAGCTCAGACACTCAGGTTTCCTTGCGATGTTTTCCTTTACAGTTAGCGAGTGGTATTGTTACTATAACTTCTTAAATGCACATAACTTAGAAAACAAAGTCAAATTAAAACAAATTAGGAAATTAAAAAAAAAAGTTTTGCAAACCTTACTGTGCCATATATCAAATGACAGGACTCGTTTTGAGAATCTCAAATATACATTTGTTATTATTGTAAAATAAATGATGTTGATTTTATTCATAAAAAAAGATGAAAATTGACCATCTCCCCCCCTGATCTCCAAAACTACTGAGCCTAAAATTTTGAAAAAAATGCAAAATGTAGTTAATTGCTTGTAAATTACAGGAAAACCGAATTCTATCAATTGAAAATAAAGTGGTAAACTCAATATAATACATTTATTTATGGATAATAGTTCACTAAAACACTACTAGACAGCGCTAGTAGACTCGTGTCTTACTGTGAGGATTTCAAATGTGATACCACAATTTAATAAAAACATTTGACTTTAGCATTGTACGGAACCCTCTCCACGCGAGTTCAACTCGCACTTGGCCGGTTTTTTTCTATGTTTCAGAAGACCTAAAAATGGGAAAAATCAGGTTACTCTGATATTTAGTAGATTTTGCTTTTTCATTAAATTATAAATGTTTTCTAATAAGGGTGAGAACTCATAAAAACATTATTTTATGAGATAGTTGAAATATTGATATACGCCTCATGCGTCCATAAAGCGTTACGAGCATGGTGCTTAAAAGCTTAAAGCTTAAACCCAATTTGTATGGTGCGTTTTTGTATTAATTGTCTAGAATTACTTTTCGGAAGGTTAAATAATGAAGTATTAGTCGTGAGAAAATTCTCGTTCGCCACTATTTATATTTTAGTTTGGCCTTTCTAATGACATTAACACATTTTTATGCAATTTATTCAGTAACGTAAATCTATTGATCAGAACCTCTAGGCCATTTAGTTCAGGACAAATGATTCCGTACAGGGGGGGCGAGTCTAAAATGCACAGTTGTTCAATAGAGCCATGTTAATACGCTAATGGTTGTTAGATCGATACTGTTGACAGTCTAGTAACCAATCGAATCCCAGTGGTATAACCCGTGCAACTTAACTCGGCGACTCGCGCGATTCGAAATTAGTTGTGAGAGATGCCTCTATAATTTGCGAGGGTTATACCATAGGAATTGCTCTATTGCTCTGTAAAATGACAAATAGAGGCAAATAGCAACTATTGTCGTGCTTATATTATTCTATTGAAACACTAAGTGTGTATTATATTCTAGGGGCCGGACTTATGATGACAATGATGGGCCGACGAAAAATATTTCAATGTACAAAACAGCGCGATAAACTTTTAAGGGGCTCCAGGAAGCAACACTAGCGCCACCCAGGAAAAAAATCCATATCTTTGATTACAGATCGAATTTGCAAAAAGTGTCTGTACAATCTCCTAATTATGTTGATAGTGATTTTTAGGACCCACGGCCGTGAACCTAAGGCAAAAAAACTAGGACTAGATTTCATTAACGCCAAAACCTTTGGCATAAATGCTATTTATTCCCAGGGTCGTGATCCGAGGTATCTATCTAATCAGCCCATGAACAGAGCCCATTGTTGGGCATAGGCCTCTTTTCCTTCACGCCAGTCCATTGTCGTGGGTCCGAAAAATCACTGTTAACATGATTGAGAGATTGTACAGAAACTTTTTACAAAATACGATCTGTAAAAGCAGATATGATTTTTTTTTCATTGGAGGCGCTAATTAGCCCACTGGATCCTCGCAAGGGTGTGGGACGCAGACTGAATAATTTCGAGCGTCTATAAATACATCCTCAAAGTAAACACGGTAGAAAATACCAAATTTCAGCCTGCGTAAACATGATTTTTTTTTTTTTGTAAAAACAGTACCACAGCGAATAGCCCCTTCTTAGATTACGGAGGGTGAATCTTCGCAATCATTGCGTTTTCCTTGCCACTTTCATAAATCGCATCTTGTTACTGAAAAGAACAACACCAACAAAGGGATAATATGCAACAATGGGAATAGAAGGGGTGGAGGAAAAATGCAACGTTGCTTAACAACCTTATTTTGTCGAAATAACGCCTACATTTGTTTAATCTATTGTGGGCTTATCACAGCTTAATCGTTTCGGCAGAGTTTGGCAAAAAATTGTAGAAACTAAACCGTAATGGTCTTATTTAAAAACACGATTCCTCTAAAACACTCCTCAGAGGTAGTTTGAATGTTGTGGTAAGGAAATGACGGAATCATAGATTATTTAAGCCGCCTCCGAAAAGTGTTTTAGAGGAGTCGTGTTTTTATAGGACCGTATGATTTTGCTAAGTGTACAAAAGGTGGATTTAATGCTAATGGCATACTTGTTATACTTACTCGAGTTATAAGAATAATTAGCTAAAGCCATTTAATTCTAAAGTGCTGTGCTTAAATAAAAATAGTAAATGGTCTGAGTTTTCTGTAAGATAATAAGTTAAGTCAGACACAGTTAGGGTTTTAGTATTGCTATATCCGTTCATATATTTAGCAATAATCTTAGAGTACCTAATTGATATGGGACGAACCAGTAATGAAGGTCCGAATCCACATTCTGAAGCCAAATATTCATAAAGTTTTCAATCTTTGCCTGGCAATACTTTGAATTCGTTCACCGTTTTGTGGGGATATTTTATCCATAATTTAAATAAAAAGCTAAATAAAAAATTAAGTTACTTTTTACCCGAAATTGCTTCCCTTAAGCTTCCCTTCCCATGAACAGTATCAAGATGAAAAGTAACAAAAATAGATAAAAACTCGTTCGACCGTGTTATGGTCGACGCCGGGCAGTTATTTTAGTTGTTTACGAATGTCGGACGACATACGCTTAAACACTTAACATAATTGCTCAAGAAAGATTTCAAAAGTTTTTTTTTTTATTTATAACTGCCCACTAAATATTAACGTGACTATTGTTAATGAAAATAAAAAAAAACAAAAGAACATCAGCGTTTATGTTAGCAGTTCTTAATGGTGCCCAAGAGTCTATAGACGCGTAAAAACAAAGTGACGTCACTGATTTTCTTAATTTCCATTTTTATTTGGTACAGAAAGAAATCTCTCATTTTACATGGCCTTTCAGGCCTTCTGAGTGTTGTTATTGATTGAAGTGAGTGTTAATATGGTTTACAAGGTCATTATGCCAGATCAGACTGAAGCTCAAGTATCCCGAGCTGTCACTCTGCTTCAAGAGGGTCGAACTATGGCATAGGTAGGAACTAGAGATGGAATTTCTACTCAGTACTTATCCTCTTGAGAGCAAATATTCAATCAATAACAACAGTCAGAAGACTAAAACGCCACTTTAGAGTCTTCTGAGTGAGTTTTCTGTAATTAACAAGTTTATGAAAATTCAATAGCGTCACTTTGTTTTGAGGTGTACGTAGATTCTTGGCCACCATATTAACAGCTGCAAACAAAAAACGCTGATGTCCTTTTGTTCGTAATTTCTGTCAAGGACGCCACTTAAATATTAAGTGGCCAGCTTAAATTAAAAATCAAAGCAATAAGTTTTACTACTATTTTTTCAAATCTTATTGCCCTAATTATTTTGAGTAGTATCTTAGAAAACAGACTGAAAAAAACGTCTCAAAATATTCAAAATCACCCTGCGCTAATAGTAATACGTAGAATATTAACTAAATAGTAATACGTAGAATAAATTTAGTAGTTTCCGGTTTCTAATTCGAGATTTTAGTAATGAAACACTTAGTAACTTTATTATGGTTTTTAGTAAGCATATGCGGCTTAAGATTAACTTAGTTGTGTACTCAAAAGAAAAACTGAGACTGTACGTTTCATAACATAAATTGAAAAAGTCAATTTTATAAAAGAAATCCTTAGGTATTTACCTACAATTTCACACTTGTAACAAAAAGCTTTTTATGAAATTGTTCCTAAACACTCTCGAAAACATTATAATTCGGCAAAATGGTCGCTTGGTGCGAGATATAAGAGTTTCCTCAGCAAATTACAGGGGATTAAGTGGAGCCGTTATTTACGTTGCCATGAAAATTAATGACCTCTTGTTTCTAAAAAGATAACCTTGTTAAGATAATATTTGTAAGGGATCCCTATTGCTTTAAAGTCCTCGCAGTTTTTTAGCATTATAATGTTATAGCTGAGGTGAGGACTGACGGAGTTTACCATTCCTTGTTTTGTCTGAAGTCTTACGTAAAGTTAGCAATACAATCAAACGTGGTTAGCAATTTTTTAGTACAATTTGGATTTTTCTGCTAATGAATTTGAATTAATTTGAATTTTTCTGCTAATGAATCGGAATTTTCTTATTCAATTTATCAATTTAAAATTTTCTACCAATTAATTTGGAACTTTCGGACGATCTTTTTAATGATGTGTTTTGTATTTTCCACCACTAGTGGCTGCTCAAAGGAATTTTATTGCTGACCATAACCTTTATTTTGCTGATCGCTTAGATGATACTGTCAGTGACACTTATGACTTTAATACCTACCCATCACCTAATAGTGGTATTCATAATGACTTAACAGTACTCGATTTCACTAATTCCCTAGTTCTGAAATTTACTTGGCCATCAAGATGGAGGTTGGAGGTATGTAACCTTCATGAGATGACATCACTAGAAAAAAGGAAAGAGGGGCGCCATCTTGGTGTTTTGTGTCCGAAGGATATGGTTGTTATTTTGTAGATTAATCTATTCGACTAATAATTTTGGTGTCTTCCGCGAGTAAGTATTTTAATGTATTATTATAGTATGAAAATACGGCTGTATTTCTAACAGTACCTAGACGTTTTTAACGTTTATCGCGGCGTCGTGCTGCTGGGGCTGGACTGGAGGCACAAAAGCCCCAACTGAAATACTTAATCCACCTCAACCGCGCGGCCGCCGCCGTAACATCTCCAAAGCCGATTAAAGAACAAAACACGTGCGATACAAACCCGATAGCTTAGCCTCTTATTAGGGTCAATCTTATACAGTAAATGGGCAGCTTTTATGCCTTTACCTAAGTAGTCCAGTCTGTTGGGACATTAAAAGGCCTTTGCTTTGCAAAAGGTGGAAAATAAACGGTTTTGATGTGTGTGCTTAGGTGTGGAGTCCCAATAAAAGTCAAAGTTTTCGATTGGTCAATAGTTTTAAATTTAAAAAGCTACTTAGTTAATACATTCTGTTTCTTCACGCGTTTATTGAATGCAACATCACCTTACACACATCAAAAAAAGTTTGCGATCACTTTCAAAAACTGAAATCTTTTTTGTTACTGTAGATTATATTATGATTTTTTCTTCTTTTTAGATTCTTTATTTAAAAATAAAGAATTAGAACACAAAAAAATGACACCGTTCAGTTGTTTTTTCATATTAAAAGGCTTTCAGTCCTAGCTTACGCTCATTCAGAAATCTGATTTAGTCAATTATAACCGATTCAAGATTTTTTTGCGGAAAGTTGTGATTGAAAAAATGCCAAGAGGATTATCAGAGGTTTTACGAGCAAGAATAGTAACTTTGAGGGAAGAAGGATACACCACGAGAGTGCACGCAGACTTGCTATATCCCAATCCTGTGTCGTGGCTGCGTTGCAGAGGTACCACGGAATGGGGAATTTAGCTGACCGACCCCGCTGCGGTCGCCCAACTGTTTTGACAGCTGCCCAAAAGCGCTATATTAGATTGCTGGCAGCCTGTGATCCAACAATCAACGCCACTAAAATAAAAGCAGAAGTCAGGGCCGCCTTTGGGCTTGAAGTTAGCACGCAGACCGTTCGCAATTGCTTGCACCACGCTGAATTACGAGCACGGAGGTCTTGGCGAGCTCCGCTCAATTCCCGGCAACGTCAACAACGAAGATTGCAGTGGGCTAGACTTCAGCAAAATGAAGAAGGTGAGGAAGAAAACATTTGGCAAAACTGTCTCTTCGTTGACGAATCCCGAATCAGCACTCATCCAGATAACCGACGTGTCCGTGTCTGGAGAAGACCAGGCGACCGTGAAAGACAAAGAACTGCCACTGTAACAGTTCAGCAAGGCGGAAAATCGGTGTCCTTTTGGGGTGGCATTATGATTGGAGCTAGAACGCCTTTGATCCCGTATCAGGGCTACATGACAGCAGACATGTACATTGTACAAAGCAGTTGTTATTGATGATATCGTCAGACCATTCCGAGTAAACCATGGGCACCAATTTGTACTGGTCGATGATAATGCGCCCGCACATCGAGCTCAACGAGTCAATGCTGCTCTTCAAGAATACGATATCACACGTTTAGACTGGCCTGCCGGCTCGCCCGACTTAAACCCAATAGAGCACGCGTGGGATGCTCTTAAACGAGCTGTATGGAACCGTGAGCTACGTCCCCAGACAGTTCCAGAGCTCAGGGAAGCCGCTATTGAAGAATGGGATAGGTTACCCCAGGAAATGCTGGATAACTTGATCCTCAGCATGCCCAGGAGGATCACCGCATGTGTTCGAGCCAGGGGAGGAGTTATTTTATATTGAATTTAACCTTTTAATAATAAATTGTTGTTTAAGTTTAATTAAACAGTATTTTTCTTTTTATGAAATTTCTATCACTATGTTTGTTTATATTAATTATTTTTTAAACATTATGTTTAATGGCTTTAAATAAATAATAAAAAATAGTTTTATATTTTAATTTCAAACAGGGTATTCCTATTTAAAGAAAGCATACAACATAGATTTTTTCTTGATAAAGTTAAATTTAAAGAATTATAGGAGCTTATGCTATTGATCACAAACTTTTTTTGATGTGTGTATCTCTTTTCAACCGAGGGAATATCAGATATTTTTGTTTTTTGAAGAAAAAACGCATCTGAATGCCATCATGTATACATGTATACCTACATCAATTTTTAATTATTTTCTCATCTTACATGCTTCTCTTAGACACTTTTGTCATACAGTCAATTGATAGAACTGCTCTTACATGGAGCATGCTGTCTTGCTCGCACAATTTAATAATTTTAGGGATTATAATAAAATGAGTATACTTTTAATAAATCTGGTCTGATGGTTTGATAGACAATAAAATTGCGAACATTCAAGTCATATGTTTCTTATCCTGCACTAAATTTTTGATTGAGAGAATTTCATTCCAAAAACAATAATTTTGGAAACAACTTTTCTTAATTAAAAATACGTATAGAAAAACAAAATATATTTAAAATGACCGTAATTTAATTATGCATCAAACCCTCAGACCACATTTATCAAAAGTTAACTCATATTATTACAACAAAAAAATAATTGTGCGAACGAGAGAGAATGCTCCACGTAAGAACAGCCATTGTAAAAATAAACTAATTTTGGCACTTTTTGGTAAGCTTAATTCAAGATGGCGGCGCAAACCAAAAGGTCGAAAACTTGGTTTGCTATTGGGACCCATACCTAAATAACTTATATCAAAAAGTTAGTTTTCCACCTTTTGTAGAAAAAATACTTAAAGACTGTAGTAGAGTTATTTCCTGTCAAAAGTACTCTATCGAACTAAAAAGCCACGGTAGAATGTTACGTTTGTTAAAAAGCCTAACATTAATGAAGTAATTCCAACATTCTCTCGAATTTAAACGAAGAAAATTCAATTAATATTAAAACGATAAATGCTCCTTTTTAGTCAAGAAGATACCGAAAACTGTCAAGTATCCGTCCACATCAAACGTACTAATGGAAGTACCTTATTCCATTTTCATCCTGTTCAAAATAAGCGAGTTAAGGAATACCGAGGGTTGCGTAACTAAAATTACACATCAAAGACAACAAAGAAATGCAACGAAACTACCCCGGGAAAAATATAATATTTCTTCTGAAACTCTTTAAACTGTTGGAAGCGAATAGCACTCGCTGATGTTCTCTTTTTCTTAGGTAGAATGCAATACTCAGATACTTATGTTTCCAATTTACGAGGATAGTCAAACGCAGTAAAAATAAAATCTCTCCGTTTTTTATACGGATACACGCAGACACACAGGCACTTGCAGTGAAATTTTACAAAAAAATAAACCTGTATGATTCTCTATCGGTCCGCTACATAAATAACGGGACCCGTTTAAAGGCACTTTCAAAATAATGGAAATCACTTTAAATTAATGGCTCTAACACAAATAATAATAATAATTCGCACTGTGAAAAATTTTAATGCCTGAGATAAAATAAACCTTTATATATTTAGATATAACTATAAAATAAAGCTTCAATTGCTGTTGTAAATTTTAACAAGAAAAATTACATGTCTTGACAGCTTAGTGGTATTGCGTTAATATTCTCATATGAAAACATTCATGTTTAGTTCACAATTAATAATTTTTAATCAACAAAAAGGTAGGAAGTTCTGAATTTGTCTGTATATTTTATGTATATGTTCAGCTAAATTCTTTATCGCGTTGTCCGATCTCAAGAGTGATCCCATATAAATTTGGTCAAAATCTGTTGATAATACAAGAAAAATATACACTTACTAAAATGAAGGCTTTTTAGTATATGTTTTTCGTGAAATAATATTTTTTATTAAAAATTTGCTGACATATTTCCACACGAAAAATTTTGTAAATTTATTTGTGAGGTGAGTTATTACAATGATTTGTTTTAAATATATTTTTTTGTCTTTAAAATTAAAGTAATAACCGATCATAATTTCGAACCTACCATTTTCTCGGTATTTCTACCGATATTGGTTTCTTCTACCGTAATACCGATTGCAAGACAGATAATATTTTAAATTTTCTTATTTAGGGTACATATCTATCGATATTTGTGAGTAACTCTATCAACTTCACATTTTGAGGTTCGAAACCACCGAGGCTAGCTTTCGTTCAAGTCGCACATCCAGCGAGGTTTAAAATCTTTAAACAAATAAAAGATTCTTAGGATGGCATAATATGTCATATTATGGCTTCTCCACTGTGGCATATGTAAGAGACAAACATTCAAACATTGAGTTTTTTTTTTAAGTAAGTCGTCTCGCACTTGGCCTTTGTCTCACTTCTGTCTGATGGTAAGTTAAGACAAGGCCTAAGATGTTACGTGCCTTTTAGGCTGGCATGCTAGGTTTGGTCTCATCACGCCGCATCACACCGGAGCTCGCTGAATCCCACGGCAGCATGTCTTGTCTGGTGAGTGGTAACTAGCTGCGGCCTAGGCCTTCCACCAGTAAGGCTACTCTTTTGATCCCAGCCGGGGGAGGTTATGTGATAGTAAACTTACCGGCGCGTGTAGCTGTAATGTGGCCCTCAAATATTAGTGAGATTTTGATGAAATCGGTATCCCAATGTGATCAAGCTGTAACGGCCCGCCGGATGTCACAGTTACACTCTACATACTATCTCGATTAGTCACCCTTATGAAAATAGTTCTTTCATGACTGTAGTCCTATAATTACTAATAATTAGATGTGGCGCCTGATTAAAAATAGCATCACTCCATTTCCTTCCGTGGATGTCGTAGAAGGCGACTAAGGAAATCAATTACCAGAAGACGGGCAGCAGCGTCTTCCTGAGATTCCAACCGCATCCTGCGATCGCCAACCCGCCTGTCAAGCGTGGCGATTATGGCAAAACCCCTCATGGTTATGAAAAACACGAGGGTGGCCTATGTCCTGCAGTGGGCGTCAAATGGCTGATGATAATGATGAGATGTTTGGAAGGAGGAAAACATCTGGTATTAGTAACAAATGAATGACCCGCCCTAAAATAAATGAAATGAAACACACATGAAATAAATTCCTAAAGCATGACAAAATTACTCATTGGTTTAAAAACGGCAACTATATAGTCAGTATTACACCAACCTTTACATTTTCTAAGTTGCAAAGTGGCCCGTAACGTGACTGAGTAGAGTACACGTAACTAGAGGTTAGTGTGCTGTCGACCGTAACCGTACCGTACCGAGATCGACCCAGCGATGATATACAGGGCGTCCCACAGCTATGCCACATGGAGGGAAAGTACCCTGAACATTTTACTGAAAGAAGGCATTTTTTGAATTTAAAAAACAATTTAAACTGCATTCATTCATTCATGATCATTAAAAATAATCGCATGGTTGAACCGGGAACCGAACCCGCTATACGAGAAAAAAATATCCTGTAGCTTTATCATACCGATCGAAAGGCCTCATCATAAGGATTATTTTTTGCTAAATAACATAGTGTCAGAAATAAAAGGAAATAAAAGGAGTTGGGAGGAGGAAATAAAGTAGGCATTTTTGAAACTACGGAAATACAAATCCTACTGATCAAATGTTGAAGACCGACGCCACTAACACATTTTGGTATACTTTTGCTATCCAAAACTCAGTACAGCTCAAATAACACCATATCTAGTGATAATTAAGACTCATGTTCGCGATTTTTTTTTATTTTATAAAGTTTCAAAACCATGAAAATAATGGCCCTAGATAGGACATTGAAAAGTATTTTTTTTTCAGATTCTGAATACAACCATTAGAGAGTAAAATGTATTTTAAAACACCTGATTTAGGGGTAATGTCGGTGAACCCAGTCTTAAATAATTGATAAAAGTAAGTAATTGAAGATTGCCCTGGGCAATCTGCAACCGGCTGCAGACCCGTGTTGGCCGAAGTAAGGATAACATGTCCGGGTGGTTCGTGGACAGCGATAATTTGAACTGTTTTTGCGGTACATCTCAGACGATGGACCATCTTTCATTGTGCCCTGCATGTCTTGACACTGCACTCAGGAGGACCCAGTGATTGCAAATGATAACGCAGTCAGCGTCGCAAAGTTTGCAACTGTTCAGTAAAGACTTTTAATAAAACTTGTTTGCCATCGACACGCTGACAAGAAGATTGAAACATGGAAAAAAATATTCAAAGCAAACAAGTCAAAACCTTCACATTACTCTGAGACAAGGTGACTAAATACGTCACAGAGCAACAGAGTAATGCGCGAAAATGCCACCAAAGCCGGCACATGCCGTCATTTTAAATCTTACCCTGATCCTGGATTTATTACTACCCGCCTCGCATACAAAATGACATGGAAGCCAACTAGAAATCCCAGGATATGAGACCGCTACTTTATATTAAATTCTCTTGCGGCTAAAATTTTTGTATAAGCGGAAAACAGAAAACATTTTAAGAGGTAAGTATTTACTCTGATTGCACATTGTTTAGTCGTAGCATGGCCCAAGATCTTAAACCACTTACATTGACATTATGTTTTTATTGCATTACGGATTCAAGTTCACTCGCACAAACGCGTCAAGACTTTGTGCCCTTAATGTATTAAGAACATTTGTCAAAGTCAGTGGTTTTCTTCCGGTTTTGTAAACTTTTGTCTTATCAGAATTAGTCCCTTGGGCACCATTTCATACAACTACAATTCATGGTTTACTATGACAACTCGACGTAATAGTCAACAGATTTATAAGTATGAAGACCAGTGTACTTTGGCTACGCAATGTAGATTTAACTGTCGTAATAAAGTATGTAAGTAGTAATAAGCGGTGGTAGCGCAGCAGTAGAATGTCGGTCCTCACATTCAGGAGGTCGTGGGTTCGCTGTACCAATGACTTTGTTTTCTAGGTTACGTTCAATTTGTGGTATCAATACCACTCGCCAACGTGAAGGAACTTATCGTGAGGAAACCTGAGTGACTAAGGTGTTTACATTGTTTAGCTCTTGAAATTGCCAATGGGTGGGTACGCGTGGTAATTAAGCCCATAATTGGGACATATGTAGGCTACATAAAAAAGAATAGATATGAATTGTAGTTTTATGAAACGTAGCTCTGGTCGTAAAAGACATCGTGAAGATTTCCGCTACCAGTTGGCTTCAAGATCTCATCTGTGGATTAAGGTAACTTAGCTATGAAGATGGATTAGGTACTCCTGGGCAAGCCATCTAAAATAAATCCCAGGTGATGCAGCATCTGAGTAGTTACTTCAAATACCTAGTGTAGCCGACTAGACGTTATGTAGGTTAAATAAATAACTTCCACATAACACAGTCACTTGTCCTGGTCCTAAACTAGGATACCCTGAGCTATGGTAACCAAGCAAGGACATCACAAGCATGTAAATACACCCAGACAAAATTAAATACACATAGATATAAAAGGCTAGTTGAAACTCAAGCTTTACATTTTAGTCGCAATGTCGCCCGTTAAGCTATGGATCCTCCAAAAACGGTGGCGTCATGAAGCGGTCGCAAAAAGACGGCCGTAAACACGTGGAATGTTCGAAACTTCGACTGCCGTCGTTTTACGGTGAATAAACCACAAAGTACGTTTAAGCTGTTGCAAATGGACGACGTTGATTTAGCGTTACTCGTATATTTGAAAGATCTGCAATCACTTGATTTATACAAAACTCATGCTACAGAAGGTCCTTTTAATTATTTTTTTTGCGACGTCGTATTTACTGCAATAACGAAAGGTTGTATAATATCTCGTGAACCCGCACAAAATCTATTAAAATTTCGTCTTCTTCGCTGCTCCAGTTTAGATTCAATTTGCAATAAATAGTTCACTGCTATAAAAAAAAAGTTGAAGACTCTTCAACACCGTACAATACGGCCGTCATGCAAATAGCGGCCCCGCTAATAACGTTACAGTAACAAACAACGCTGTTTAAGAAACCACGCCATCTTGATTTCATAGCCTACGTTTCAGTGAGGTCATTTGCCGCTAAATGGCGACATGACGTCGCCGCTTTTGGAGGAAACCATAGCTTTACGTCTGACAGTAGAGTGCATGGACGGATGTGAAGGTTGATGTGCTGTCGACTGTGCGCCTATGATCTTGATCAATGTTTATACAATAACTCAATAAAGCGGTAAAACTGCCCAAACTTTGAAGGTACAGTAAGAACGACAAACAATAATCCTCATGATATGAGGAGTTAAGTATTGGTAACAAATTCAAAAGGTTGTTTTTCAACTCCAAAGTAGCCGGGACACCAACATGTGAAAGGGAATTAACGTAATGAAAATTGCGATTTAGCCGTAATACGTCCCAATAGCATTTCTCAGCATGATATTTTCACAGAATCTTACTAACAACAGAAGTTTAACTCACAAGCCTAGTAACATCGTTAAACTTTTACGTGTTTACATTTTGATTGTTGGCGAACACAACGAGTCCACGGGCGCGGAGGAAATATTACGGGGCGCGGTGAGCAGATGACACGTAATAGTAGTTTATGATACTGTTGCAAAATAAGGGTTCTTATAATACGAGTGTGTTTTAAAAAAACGAGCCGTAGGCGAGTTTTTTTATAGTATCACACGAGTTTTATAAGACCAAGTTATGTACAGTGTCATACACTACTTTATATAAATACATACATAATACATAAAATAATATTGCAAATAAAACGCTGAATATCAACAAATTTATTTTTACTTGTAATAAACTCGTGGTAACATTTAGCAACTATACTCCTAGATTTCGCCGGTAACAGTTTCATAGTCATGTTTGACGCAGCTTCCAGAATGTCTGGTGGTGTACAATTACCACTATCCTCGCTTTCAGACATGTTTTTACACAAAAACTAATTTATTTTACAAACAGAACCAAACTTTGTTTATACCTATATTGAAAAGTTTTTTTAACCCTTAATTCACTACCTGGGTCCAATGGATCCATACCAAATCTTAAAACACTTGCTATTTCATACTTTTCGCTCTCAAGTTCATGCGCGGTCCTGTACCTTCCTGTAGTGCCACGCCGAACGCGACAGCGATAGGACCTAGAGTGAGGACGTGAGTATATTTGCTTATATGGGTCCCATGGACCCATACTAGTGAATTGTGTTAGTGTTATCAGCTTTATTACAATCTTTCTTTTTCGTGTTTTAGGATACAAACATGGATCGAAATAGACCTGGACCTAGCTCAGTGAACGTAAATGATGATGAAGCATCTGAGTTAATAAATAATTGGCTAGTGGAAGAAAATGACGAGACAGATAATGAAGAAGTTCGCACACCTAGCTCACCACCACCTGTTCATACGTCTCATTTGGCTTATGAGAACTTGGATTCTGATGACGAAGATGGTGAGTACATTCCGAGTGAACATGATACAAATTCTAAGTTTTCGGAAATGTCATCAGATGATGACGACGGTGATGGCCCACAAAGAGCAAACAGAGATCTGAACTACTATTATGGAAAAAATCGTTTTAAATGGTCCAATACACCACCATCCAGAATAAGAAGAATAAGAAGACCTGATGACTACAATTTTGACGGCGGTGTCATGAATCCTATGGACACATTCCAACTTATTTTCGACCAAAGAATGATCGAACTAGTGCTGAAATGGACCAACAAGAAATTTGCGAATATACGTCAAAAATATCCGAATGATTTAGCATTCAGAGACACTGATCAAATTGAACTGAAAGGATTTTTATCTCTTTTGCTTTATAGCGCAATTTTCAAATCGAACAGGGAAAGCATTCTTTCGATATTTGCTACTGATGGTACTGGCCGGCAGATATTCAGAGCCTCCATGTCCAAAAATAGATTTCTGGCACTTTTGCTCCCACTCCGATTCGATGACTTCTCTGATCGCGAGACACGAAAAACTGTCGATCCGGCTTGTCAAATATCAGAAATACTTGATATGTTTGTGGAAAACAGCCAGAAAAACTGTGTGATTGGTTCTAATGCCACTATCGACGAAATGTTGGTCGAATTTAGAGGACGATCGAAGCAATCGAAGCACGGACGAACCAGGAAAATATGGTGAAAAAATTCAGTGCATGGTTGACTCAAAAACTTTTTATATATATATAACGTGTACCTATATACAGGTAAAGGCTCTGACGGTTTGGGATTAAGTGAAGATGAAAAGAAGATGTCCGTCCCAACTCAAACTGTTTTACGTTTAGCGAAGCCGATTTATCATACAAACATAAACATAACTACCGACAACTGGTATTCATCGCTTGAACTTCTGGAAGAACTGAAAAAAGGGGGCTTACTGCTGTAGGTACTCTGAAGAAAAATAAGAGGGAAATACCCCCTGAATTTCGCCCGAACAGATCCAGGACAGTAGAAAGTTCATTGTTTAGTTTTACCAAGGATGTAACTCTTGTCAGCTTTGTACCTAAAAAAATAAAGCTGTGGTCCTTTACTCCTCAATGCATCATGATGGCACGGTGATGGAGTCGAATAAGCCCGAAATAATAGAATATTACAATTCAACGAAAGGAGGCGTTGATGTTGTTGATCAGAAGTGTTCGGTATACTCCTGTAGTCGGCGTACTGCCAGATGGCCTATGGCAATATTTTTCAGAATTTTAGACATGGCTGCTCATAATGCGCAAGTGATTTACGAAGGTCAAGGAAATGCTCCAAAATTGACAAGACTGAATTTCCTCAAAACTCTCTCGGAAATGCTAAATAGGTCCAACCTCACGTCACGACTTTACAACGAAAGACTGCCAATGGAGCTTCGCTTATCTATTGCTAGCATCACAAAAAAATCCATTCCACAAAATTTTGACACTGACCAGCCTCGTTCATTGAAACCTTTTTTTTAAGTAGAGGCTCAACCTTCTTGGTCCAGCTGGTGGTGGTATAGGTGTATCGTTATGATTAAAAAGTTATATTATGATACAGGCTCAGTGAGGATACAGGTGTCCATACAAGATCTGTATCGTAACAAAACTTTTTTATTTTGTTATTTTTGGCCTATGCGTAATGTTTGTCATAAGAGTTTTGTTTTCAGTTTTATAATCTTTGTATCAGAGTACATAAATATAGTTGTTGAATAGTAGTTGAATAGTGACTTCGTGGGCGGCTGACGAATGCGCTGATGCAGTAGGTAGCTACGGTCCATAGAAATCTAGTCAAATACGTTGTGGGTGTTATGCAACTAAAATAAAAGGTGCCCACTCCCGGCCGCCGTACGTTTGTACAAATGACTGGTCACCATGGCACAAGGTATCCTAGTTTGGGATCCGGCCAAGTGACTGTATTGTGTGGAAGTTATTATTATTATTATTGACTGCCTCGTTAGTCTAGCCGTTAAGGCACTTAGCTACCAAAACAGAGGTCGTGGATTCGATTCCCACTGGGGGGCACCGTATATTTGTACAAATGGCCTGAGTCTGGGTGTATTTTCATGTTTGTGACGTCCTTGCCTGATTACCATAGTAAGATTGGTCTGATTGTCGTAAAGACATACGGTGTTATTTATAAAAACACAATTCCACTAAAACACTCCATGCAAATGCAGTATAAAAAGTCTGTGGTAATGTCTTTCCCTTGTCAAGTCCTTCTCCACAGTGTTTTAAGGAATCGTGTTTCTATCTTCAACTTTAACTGATTTCTATCCACTGTTATAAAATTATAGTACACACACGAACACAAATACGACGCCTAGAATGTTCTATTCCGATGGTATTTGATCTAATAGAATAGTCTATTAGATCAAATACCATCTCATTGAAAACGAATAGATAATAATAGTTGTAACTTCCACACAACACAATAACTTATCCTGGTCCCCAACTAGGATACCCCGTGCCCCGTGATGGTAACTAGGCAAGGACAACACAAACATGAAAATACACCCCGACTGAGGCTATTTGAACAAAGTCAGGTCTACGTATTTCGGAGCACAAAGTTCGGTAAGTTGACTCAGAGTTAAACATCTACAGTCCGTCTCTGAGATATACTTAGCCCTGGGCGAGGCTCGGAAACGGTTTTCATATTTTCCTTTCCAAATTGATATTTCGCGCCTGCCTTCACTTAGGCTGCTGTAATCTCTATTATAATATACCATTATTTCAACCGTATTTTGGTTGGGGTAGGAAGCGCAATCCTCGATCAATGTTTTGGGCGTATTTTATTTATTGCCTCGTTGTTCTAGCGGTATCACGTCTGATTGCCATGCCGGAGGTCGTCGGTTCGATATCCACCGGGGGCCACCTTACATTTGTTGTACACATGGCATTAGTCTGGGTGTGTTTCCATGTTTGTGACGTCCTTGCCTGGTTACCATAAAACAGGGTATCCTAGTTTAAAATCAGGACAAGTGACTGTGTTGTGCGGAAGTGGTAATTGCTATTTAAGCGCATTTAAACAGACGTGTGGCACCAGATTAAGAATAGCGTCACTCCATGTCCTTCTGTGGATGTCGTAGAAGGCGACTAAGGAAATAAATTACCAAGAGACGGGAAGCAGCGTCTTCTTGAGATTCCAACTGCATACTGCGATCGCCAACCCGCCTGCCAAGCGTGGCGATTATGGCAAAACCCCTCATGGTTATGAAAACCACGAGGGAGCCCTGTGCACTGCAGTGGGCGTCAAATGGCTGATGATGATGATGATGATGAAACAGACGTGAAGGTAGGAAATTAAATCGAGTACTAATCCTCATTTAAATGAGTGAACTAAAAGCTAGTTAGCAAGTCGAGTAGTTTTCGAAATAACTAGCTGAGTATTATATCACGCAAAATTACTACCATTGTACCTTTTTATTGCAGGTAACTTTTATTTATGTGTTTTTTGGGTTTCGTACCTCAAAAGGAACCCTTATAGGATCACTTTGTTGTCCGTCCGTCCGTCTGTCTGTCTGTCGAGGCCATTTATCTCAGGAACGCGTGGAGGTATCGATTTGAAATTAAAACCATATACTCAAGTCTACAGTGCCTTGTAGTTGTGAAAAAATAATATCGTCCAATATTATATAAATGTAAATTCAAGTATGTAAACAATTACGAACAAAGGCGGAGGAATCCATTTCGCGCGTCTTTTATTTTTTGACAAACTTTCTTTTTAATTTGGCTCGCGCTCTGTTTCTTTATCAAACAGCCAGTTACTTATTCATACAATGTTCGTGATTGCTCTCTTTGGTGATTGGAATTTTTACTAGAAATATCCACATTCCAAATTCAAATCACTTTTCATCTCTCGGGATCAAAGAGCTATTTTGGTCCCTGTTTACGAGGACTAAACTAGCTCTCTTTGAATAGATGTGATAAAAAGAGATATCTTATCTTGATGTTAGGTCTAAAGCTAAAGACTCACCATATACAGTGTTATTAATGATACCCCAATAAGAGTTTGTATTTTGCATCAGCTTTTGGTCCTATGACTTTTTTCTCAAATTTTTATGAAACGTAATTATCAGCATTTACGTACATAATTTGAAGCGAAAGACATGTCATCGGATGTAACACATATGGTTTTAAGCATTATTATATCAAACAACGCCACTAAAAAGCAGAAAACCAAGAAAATTTTGATGTTTTTTTTTTCTTAAAAAAAATCCAAATTTAACATAAAAAAGTAGTAGATTAAAAGTTTCAGTACCGAAATCCCTAAAACTTTAATTTTACTGTAATAAATAATTGTGCCTTTTAGAAATGACCCTGTATAAGTGCTCACGTCATACGCGGCGAGCATTTCTATGACACGTGCGATGAATTGACACAAACAGCAAACGGCTTTTAGATCTGAAAGGCGGGCAGATGACGATCGCCCAAACACCGCTGAGTGCGTTTTGCTTATCTCCCTGGGGTGATGCAGCCGCAGGGAATCGGTGGGCGAAATTATTACTACTCTCGGTTGTGGGTGCCTTATGGAGTGTACATAACCAGGCAGAGTCTGTAAAACAGCAATTTAGTCGTTGCAAGCTCACAAGCCGGTTTTGGGTACTTTTTAGCAGGTTGTAGGCAAGTGCTTGAAAAGTAATGCATGCGAAAGAATAAAAAAGGTACACTACGTTCAATAAATGGCGGGAAAATTCAAAAAGAATTTATTATTTCAAAAGTTCACCAAAATCTGAAATTTGCTTCAACGTAAAGAATTTACATTCTGTTTGCTGAATTAGCGCCGTCAACTCTGTAATGGGGACAAAAGCTGCGAAAAACCCCACTTTGACAATCTTTTCTAAATAACATCAGTTATTTACGTACACACCATATAATAAGATTCCATGTATCTGCATCAACATTTAAGGTAAGGTACTTTTTTAAATTTTAATTTAGTAGGAAATGTAAAGTGACATGGTATCGCTGCAAGTTTTAAAGTATTGAAGCAATACCGCTCGCTAACTGTAAAGAAAAACATCGTGAGGAAAACTGTGTGTGGGTTCTCCTCATCAACAATTTTTGCTATGGGAAAAATTTTGAAATCGCGAAAAAATATCAGCTGTTCCATATATTTAATGCCGCAGGTGGTCTTAGCATTTATCATACTTTAGCAGGGAAAGGCTGATAATTTTCTGGTGATTTCAAAGTTTTCCCCATATTAAAATTTATACGTATTGAGGATAGGACCCCCCATTTTCAGATGCTTATGGGAATTTTGTTATATCTCGTATAATTATCAACGAATTGACTGGATATGTTTTATACGACCCATCCAGTAGAAGCATTTTATCTCCACAAGATAGAAAAGAGGACGTCAAACAAGTATTTTCCGCCCACAAGTAAAAGAGAAATCTCGACGTAACATTGTATCGATTGCCGTTTTCCATCGGCAATAAATTGATATTCCAGCCAATCCCCGGCATGCTGCATATAAGACAGATAAGGGCGCGCACAGATGCTGCCGATATTACCACCTTAAGGCAGTTGGGGTGGCTGGAGATGTAGGTGAATCAGACATGATTTGATGTTACAAATAAAAGTAGCCTATCAACTTCATAGTACTATAGAGTGCTATAGAGTGACAGCTTGAATATAGATTTTAGAATACATAACATTAAGTAAACTTACGCCTGTATTCCACAGGGCTAGGCACAGACCAGGGTTGGTCACTTGCCACGATTCTGACAAACCTCTCTTGCATCATTAACATTCATTAGTCGCTGATTGCACGCACGCCGATTTCGGTTACATTTTATCATGCCCTTCGCTAATACGCCCTCTATTTGGTCGTAGTATGTCCGCCTGGGAAAACCCTCACCGGCATTCGCTTGACATATATTTTTGGTTAATCTTTTTTTCTTCGTGCTCTCCATAATATGTTCAAACCAACTCAACATTTATCTCTTTTAGATTTAAAAACCAATTCTTTAAATCGTTAAAAATCTTTCAGTCTTATATAACCTCCTAGGTCCTGACCTTGAAAATAACAATTCTAATTTTAACTATTTTCTTAGGTGGTTATAAAATACGATTTCTCTAAAACACTCCTCAGAAGTAGTTTAAACATCCGTTACATGTTATCTTTTACCACAGACTATTTAAACTGCATCGGAGGAGTGTTTGTATCCAGCCGTTTGACCTCTGCGTGGTCGTAAAGAAACATTATACGTGCATACGCACAAAAAACAACGCTCTTTTGCTTTTGCAGCCGGGAAAAGCGCCTGGACAAGTCCGGGTAAGTCACCTTCTAACTTCCCTTATATATTTAAGTTTCCGTTTTCATGTCAGAACTTCCCGTCGCAAAAGTTACGGGACTTTTTAACAATTTATTATTTTTCTTTTGCTGCAACCGGCTTTTCTGATGCGTTTCGATCGGCTAGCAGATATATTGACTACAAAACGATTAAGGTTATTTTTTTTGGAAAAGATAATATTATTATTATATGGGTATTGGAATTTCTTTGTCCAATTTTCCGCCAAAATGATCAGAAATTTGTAATGGACACACCTTTAACTTGTAACGTTCATAAGGTCACAGTTTCTGTGTTACTTTGAATAAAAATATTTTGATTTGATTTGATTTATTGAGGTCAGAGAATATGAACAATCACCTAAGCCACCCTGAATTGTGAAGCGTTTTTTTGGAAAGTAAAATGCACTTTAACTAGGATGATTTCTTTTTTAACATTTTTCACATTTGCGGATGTATTCTCCTCAGTACTCTGTGCTGTATTAATAAAGCGCTCTTACCTCTAAGATCGTTCTTCAGTGCGCTACCTTCCTCTGAGATCACCCAACTGCGGACATTAACTTGATCACCACTTGCGAGTTCTAACTTGCAAGTTGCTGATTTGTTTCGAAAAGCATCTTGAAGTAGGCAGTTGAGTGATCTCAGAGGGAATAGCACTTAATTAATAAGGTCATTATATTTAATAATGTCCGTGTGGCGCCGGATTAAGAATAGCGTCACTCCATTTCATTCAGTGGATGTCGTAGAAGGCAACTAAGGAAATAAATTGCCAGGAAACGGACAGCAGCGTCTTCCTGAGATTCCAACCGCATACTGCGATCGCCAACCCTAAGCGTGGCGATTACGGCAAAACCCTTCATGGTTAGGAAAACCATGTTGGAGGCCTATGTCTTGCAGTGGGCTTCAAATGGCTGATGATGATGATGATGATGATTTAATAATGCACTGAGAGAAACGGTGCTTACTAAGGGTTATCCTCTTTTACAGATCGTATTTGCAAAGTGTCTGTAAAATCTCTCAATCATGTTAATAGTGATTTTTAGGTCCCATGGCCGAGATCCTAAGGCAAAAATCCTTGGACGAGATGGCCAAAAATGGCCGTTTTTAAGGTTTTTTACCTCAAAAGGAAAAAAAACGGAAACCTTTCAGAATCTCTTTGTTGTCCGTCCGTCCGTCCGTCTGTATGTCAATACCCGGCATAGGGTGTAGAGGTATCGAGTTGAAATTAAACCCATATACTCAACTCTACAGTCCCTTGAAGCCGTGACAAAATAAAACTTCTAAGTGAACAAAAAATATATGATTTTTACAAATATATGATTTTTTTTTCTTGGTGGTGCTAGTGTTACTCTACAGAGCCCCTTAAAATCATACTTGAGGTGAAAAATGATATTTCCCCAAAGTGTGCTCAAGTTTTCACATGTTTGTACGGTAGCAAAGAAACTGTACTATGTCCAAAATCCCGTCACGAACCTTCAATCACTCTATTTACCTGTTCACTTATGTGCTCTAATTAGGTACCAAAAGGTACCAAATAATAATTTGGCACAAGTTTCCCAAGTTGTCACGGTTCGAGGTCGTTAACCAAACGATCACAACAGGCGTGGAGCGCAGATAACATTTATTTGGTTTAGGACGTCATCGTCTGAAACTGAAACTCTCTGCACATAAACCAAAAATATAGAGAAGGTAAAATAACGCAGTTCGAACCAAAACGTACGATATTTGTTTGCTGCTTTGCAGATAGCATAAGAAAGTTCCTTTTCGGTTGGACGAGAGATGAGAGATCAAAACGCAGTTATAGGAACTCTCTCTATGACAGAGATTGATTTATTTACCCGCGCTATGCTGCGATATAGCGCGCTAAGCAGCTCTTTTGCAACCACTCAATCCCTAAGGCGGCGCCTCTAGCATAAGGCGGGTTGGGTGGGTTGTCACAAGAGCATCGTGGCAAATAATAAATCTAGACCAGTAGGCAGAGACCAGCCTACCCCTCCAGGATACAGTATGTGTAAACGTGTTTATCTATGTATGATAGCGTAATCATATGTATGTGGGTGGCCAAGACCAGAGAAGATGGAAAGAGGGTTTTGCACAGCAATAGGACAGAGAAATTTCTTTACAAGAAATAAGTAGGTAAGTCGGTTATCAGCACCTTCACTGGACATCCTGCAACGTCCACGAGCAGGCAAAGTTGGGCACACAACTGTGCCGAGAGAGCGCCGCGCCATCGAACCCACTATCGTCGGTTTGCTTAAATACATGGTTTTGCCTCCGTATTTGCGACACAGATTGCATCCGGATTTGTTGGTTAACTTTGTCCTCGGCATTGGTATTAATCTCATTGGAAAAATCCTTTAAAACCGATGTACCGAAATATCTGTGCAATTTCCTTTTCTATTTACAATAAAGTGTTCTCTATCTGTCTATCTACCTTACACGTAGACGCACTAAGCCTCAGTCTCTGAAAGAGTGTTCAAATGTAACAAGAGATTAATCTAAGATTAATTCAAAATACCGACACGTGATTGGCTGAAATTAGCTTGACGTGAGATTAACATGAGATTAACATTTGATCGCTCTTTTAGAAACCGAGCGTTAGTCGGGTTTTGCCTAAATGTCATATTTATTCTCTTTATTGTTTGTCTATTTAGCAAATTGCTCAATTCGCTTTATGCCTAAGGCGGTGTCAGTCTATTAGATAGTCTAGAAGATTGCCTAAATTTTCGCCAGCCTAAGTAGCGATTTGCCTAAAAGTCATTTCTTTGAAAGGATCTCCAACATGCAAACTTCATTAATCGTTCTTATATGCTGGCACTTGAAACTGGTGTGTACTAATGACAAATAAACATGACGGGTGTCATCGTCACTCATTATTAACACATCATTAATGTTATTGTTTCATTGCGATCTTGCGATATTTAATTTATTTAATGAAATTAAATTATTTTTTAATTCAATTAAAGTTTAAATTCCAATGTACCTATACAAATTAAAAACAAACATTAAAAGTAGTTTTACTGTCTATGAATATTTTCTCCCTTATAACCTATATCCCAGTAGGACTAATAGCTTGCTGTTGTGTCTATGAAACTTTATGCCTTCCTCTCTTTAAACCTATCACAGTAGGTCTAAGTTTGCACTATGCGTAGTCATAACACGACTAAGCGCCACTTGCACCATCCCACTAACCCGGAGTTAACCGGTTAAGCCTGGAGTTACCATGGTTACCAGTACAATTTACCACTGGGTTAACCCTATGTTCAGCAGTGGACTTCTTGTGGCTGAATGATGATGATGATGATGATGATGATGATGATAACCCGTTATAACAGGTTAACCCCGGGTTAGGGGCATGGTACAAGTGGCGCTTAGTCCGTCTGCGCATAAGGTACACCAGTTTCTAAGGGAAACGGTATTGTTGGGAAGAGATTTAATTTAGTCTTTGAGATATTACGTACCTCATGAACTTAATTCCGGATTTAGGTGCTTACTTGAATTTGAGACAAGCAACCGAAGACTCCGTGTAGCGCCGGATTAAGAATAGCGTCACTCCATTTCATTCCGTGGATGTCGTAGAAGGCGACTAAGGAAATCAATTACCAGGAGACGGGCAGCAGCGTCTTCCTGAGATTCCAATCGCATACTGCGATCGCCAACCCGCCTGCCAAGCGTGGCGATTATGTCAAAACCCCTTATGGTTATGAAAACCACGAAGGAGGCCTATGTCCTGCAGTGGTCAAATGGGTGATGATGAACCGAAGACTCACATAATTATGGAAATTATGGACAGCATACCTACCCATTTCGTGTTGAAGGCGACAACCAGTGTGCTACGTGACACAATTGCATAAACAAGAGATAGAAGATCAATACACGTATGTTATGTACATTTTTATTGGTAAATCACTCGTAGCGTGAATGCAAAGGTCGATGTGTGGTGCACTGTATTGGTGCATTTAGATGATCCGTCAACGCACTACAGCGCCGAAAAACTTCAGCGTGAAAAATGCCAATGCTGTTTATGTACCATGCAGATACTATTATCCCGTTAATTAGGTACTCTTTGATCTAGCCATGTCTTTAGAGATCATTTGTAACTAAAAACCAAGAAGAAAGTAGCACACAATCACCCAAAAAAAAACTAACTAAATAAAGGGTAAGTCAGACAATGCTACTTTCAGGCAATGACTACCTTCCTACTTACAGCGATTGCATTTAGAGTCAAAATTTGAGGTTTTTGTTGAAGGTTATTTATTGTTTCCTGTACTACTAAGAAACTTTAAAAAAAAGTTATATGCATCCTCGAACATAATAAAGAAATGAAAGTTTTTGATAACATTGTTCAAATATCTTCACAATATTTAATATTATGTATTTAAAGAGTTAGGGCGTCGTCCGAGGTACCATGGATGAGATGCAAAATCTCTCTTGCTGTGCAGCGCGGTAATGCTGCCAGCAATACGTGTGTCTTTGGGTCGCATATGTCTCGGGGCTGTTTGACTGACAGATTTTATATCGTTTTAGATTTTTTATCGTATTTTTACATACCCACAATGTTAATTTTTAGTAATTTCTAGTTTTAATATTTGACAAGACATTTGTGGCTATGAGACATTTAAGTGTAATTCCACTTTCACTTAGATAGTATTATTAATACTTATATCCTATAAATAATAAAAATGTAATGCTTGCGTGTAAAATTTTCAATTAGTTTAAATATATCTCAGGTAATTACAGTTAGTATGTTGCAATGGTCTTAAGATTTAATTAGGTTTTGGTAAAAATTTACGCGCTGGTCGCCGTTCAGAGAAAAAAATCTACTTGCTTTAGCTATTTCTAGAGACTTTTTTAAAAAATAACAGCTGAAACGGAGAAGCCAGCGAATAATGTGTTACTTACAGAGAGAGAGAAAGAAAAAGAGAGAGAGATATATTTATTGCGATGAAGAACTCGACTTTTCTTGACACATGACTAGCCATCTGTAAACATCTAATCTACTTATTAAATAAAATCTGTCTTTTTGCCTTTTCTTGCTCGATATTAATAACGGCAACAGGTAGACGCTTGAAATATTAAAATAATGTATAGATAATGGTACGGAAACCTTTGTGCGTGAGTTCGACTCGCACTTGGCCGATTTTTTATATTCTCTAAATCTTTTTCATTATAATGATAGCTGTCGACTGAAACTTGCTTCATGTGAGAGAACCTTAATTACCAAACAGCAGAGGGTGCACAAGAAGGGATGTTCATTAATTTACTACTGGAACACCGATTAATTAAGTTTTTGCGAGAAACATTCTCTTTTACTCGGCTGCGAAAGCAAAGGAGTATTATGTTTCTCGAGCATGTGTATGTGCGGCTTAGCAAAAAAGAGTAAACCGTCTTACAAAAAAAGATTTGGGTAAGACGTTTTCCTTACTACTGAATGAGGATATTTTTTAATGACTCACGATGCTCATGAATAGTATCGGTAATTAAGCTAATACAGTTTTCCTATACCTAAACCATCGCGACTAGACCCATTAAATGTATAACTATTATTGAAGGTAAATATATCTTCTGCGGATACCTAAGATGTTTTACCTAAAATTCATTATAAAAGTATGACTTCACAAGTGACATTTGTCATTGTTTCGTTTTACAATCTATTGTTTTAACAATGACATCTAAATATAAAAATTAATTTGATATGCAGTAATTTTGAAAGTGCATTATTTATTTATTACGTTTAAAAGACAAAGTTACATGTCAAAATTTGACAGATAACAAATAATGCATTTTGCAATGCCAAGTATAACGTTTTGTCAGAAGCACTCTCGCTTCGCTCGCTCCACTTAGCGAGATCACAAGCCTAACCCAACCTAACCTACTGTTCCCGGGCACGCAAGATTTTTTTTAATGCGAAGGGCCCCGCCCCCCGAGCCGCTCGTGCGCCGTGTTTTATTTTTTTATTTTATTTATTTCTATTTTGGCAACAGACAGTCACAGTCAAATTCCATACTAATTTGTCAGTTTGAGGATTGGAAATGCTCAGGATTTGGTGCGCGTAATATGGGAGCTAATCTTTGTTTAAAATATTTTAGGAGTCGGTTATTTGGTTTTTACGATAAGTTTTTTTTCTTTTGCTTCGTTTTTCCAATCTCTATTCGTGCAGTTCTTGCTTGAACTCATAATCAAGTTTCTAGGTACCTTTTATTTCCTTTATTACTGAAAACTACTTACTATTTTCCAAGTAGTATTGCGACCGGATGTGGATGACGGAAGCTATGAGACTTTTTTAATTTCTGCGTTTCTTTCTTGTTAGTTTATGCTTTGTTAATAAAAGTTACTTCACGGGCATTAAAATGTGTTGGATAGCTCTTATACAACCTACATAGGAAACTTAGAGCCCTATGACACTAGCGATTTGAAAGCGATGTGATTGTGCAGCGAGCTCGCCGCAATTGAGCAGCGACTGTGCGATTACCACCCTCAACGTCATTTTGTACAATTGCGTTCGATAGTGCAACCCCCCCCACATTTGAGACATATCAAAGATACATATGTAAGCGGACGTAACATCGTTTAGAGGTTCAATCGTCGTTGATACACTAGAAAGAAAGTCATTTATAAATAAAATTAAAAATCGTCCCGTTATACGGAATACAAAGTACTCGCGCTCTCTCCAAGTCGGTTACTTGATAATGAATCCTTCCAGATTCATCGTTGACTTGTATCTGCTTTGGTTTTCTGCGTCTTCGAAGTGACAAAGCCAGCACTAGTGTTTCCCCTTCAGATCAATCTATTTTTCTACTACTTAAGTGTCCAAAACGCATCGATCTCAAATCGCTCCCCAATCGCTAGTGATAGTGCTGCTAAATAGTAACATCTTGCTACATAATAGATGTGAATTATGCTCGTTCAGTCAATATAATGCTAGTTCAGGCACAAATTGACAGCGGTTAGCTCCAACTGAAGGCTGATTGAATATTTTTTGCATTAAAGTGTATCTGAGTATCCCAAGTATATCTGATAGTATATCTGATAGTGTATCTGAATATCACTCCATTTCCTTTCGTGGATGTTGTAAAAGGCGATTAAGGAAATAAATAACCAGAATACGGGCAGCAGCGTCTTCCTGAGATTCCAACCGCATACAGGCGGGTTGTCAAGCGTGGCGATTATGGCAAAAACCCCTCATGATTGTATCCAACATACCCAGGCCCACAGTCCCCGGCGACCCCGCTATTCCAGGATACGGAAGACCTGGTTACGGCCGCGGGAAGTGACTGGAGGCAGGCGGCACAAGACCGAGAAGCTTGGAAAACTATGAGGGAGGCCTATGTCTTGCAGTGGGCGTCAATTTGCTGATGATGATGATATCTGAATATAAATTAAAACTACAAACACTTTTATATAAGTATTGATATTGCAATCAGCAAAACTTTATTTTACTGTATTTAAATTAAACTTGAACTTAAACTTCTAATTAGGTTGTCTATCTTATTTGAACCCATTTAAAGGCAATAACGAAAAAAAAAATGAAAGGGAAAATAGGTCTGTCAGGATCGTGGCAAGTGGCAAGCCCTGGTCTCTGCCTATCCCTTCGGGATACAGGTGTGAGGTAATGTAATGTAAAGCCAATAAAATCATTAGTATCAGTTACACGTAAAACCAAGTATTAAATATACGAAACACTGTTGTCCGTCGACCTTTTGTAATCCTCGGGCGGGTTGGTGGATGTTAGGTCTTGACTCTAGTAAAAACGATAGCGACAAGCGACGGTATTTCACTTATGATTTTTTTAGACTAATATGAAATTGTTATTTATTATCAGTACAGCGTACTTGTTTAAATTTTTGTATTCCTTATGAGGTTTCAATTCTAGCGATCTTTCCCGTAGTTAAATATTTAAATAAAAACTTCAAAATACTACGGCACTAAAAACAGCTTTAAATTCAAAGAATACCCTTAAGTATTGTAATAGTGATATTTTGGAGTTGATAACCAAAATTAATGGACTGGTCATGTGTTACAAGCTACAGTAGCTTGGTAAACTCCGATATATATTCTGCTGTGTTTCATAAAATGTGTCATCAAGGTGATTTTCTTGGATCGGGCTGTTGGTCTGCTGATCGTCGTCATAATATAAATTACAACTTTAAAGTTATGCTTATTGGTAGTGGTCAAATTATCGTAACTGAAGATACGATTTTCAGGTTACCCATTCCTTATGCCACACCCTGTATTCAGCTTTTGAATTTGCAGTTTATCACCCCGCTCTCTTGCTACATAAAACAAACCCCAAATGGACACTAAAGGCTAAATTCGCTCGCTCACTTACAAATTGAGCCCGGCACGTTGTAGAGGATTACCAACATGAGAAAACTTTATAAAATGGTTGACAAATCACATTGTGTTCGATGGAATTTTGGACTTCTGTGTAGTAAGACAGGATGTCTAGCTATGAAGCTGGCATTTAACATGTAGAATTGGGTATTTGACAAAATATCAAATGAGTTACTTTTAAAACGGAATTTTGTATGAAAATACTTGCTTATGACATCACATTTCAGAGCACTCATTTTATGTTTAATCTATTTAAAAATTGTAATAACTAGTAATTGACTAAAAGAAATACATTTTCCGAGATATTTTGTAATTCTTGTTTTAATCGAGCATACGAAATAATTTACTGTTGATCGTGTCAAATACCGTATTCAGCCCCATTTATCTAACATCTCCGTAGAATGACGGCGCGGCCGGAAATGGGGGGAGGGGCTCCCCGACTTACACTAAAACTGCGATAACTCTTCTAATTTAGGTTTGAGACCAGTTTTATTATCTCGATAAAATAAAATTTTATTTGGAGTAAGCTAAAGGATTATCTAAGAAAATAAGAACATTGTATGAAAAAGCAGTTATGAATTGACCTCATAAAAATTATATTATTTTTTCATCATTTTTTTCTGATAACAAAACTTAATTTATATCTTATCATTTATAGTAATCTTATCGTAGTTAATCTGTGAACCGTTGCTTGACAAAAAATAAAGTAGAACTCAATGGGGATGGCAACACGAAACTAAATGCAGATGGCGCCACTGAGATTTGCCCCGACAATGTTATACATACATATATTAGGGGTTAAAGTATGAAATTGCCGTTTTATTGCAATAGGTTCTTTGAATTGACATAGAATCTTCATGGTTTGAGGTTTTCGAATGAAACTTTTTTCAAATGGTTTCTATGTTCTTTTTTTAAAAAATGTGAAATATTTGAATATCGACTTTCAATTGTTTTTGTTATTCAATTTAGACGAGAAAGATGGATACTGCGAAAATTCGAGTGATTTTTGAATACGAGTTCCGACGCGGAACTAACGCGGCAGAAACAGCCCGCAATATCAATGCTGCGTTTGGAGAGGGGTCTAATGTCTAATGTCTAATAACTAATGAACGCACCGTGCGATTTTGGTTTAAACGCTTTCGTGATGGAAATTTCGACTTAAAGAACGAGCCACGAGGAAGACCGCCCACACAGGTGATTAACGATGAATTAAGAGAGATAGTGGAAGCCGACCCTAGTCAAACTACCCAGGAATTAGCAGCATGGTTTAACGTTACCTTACCCACAATATTGACTCACTTGCGTCAAATCAATAAAATAAAAAAATACGAAAAATGGGTGCCTCATAATCATTCGAATTTTCACAGTATCCATCTTTCTTGTCTAAATTGAATAACAAAAACAATTGAAAGTCGATATTCAAATGTTTCACATTTTTTAAAAAAAGAACATCATAGAAACCATTTGAAAAAAAATTCATGCGAAAACCTCAAACCATGAAGATTCTATGTCAATTCAAAGAACCTATTGCAATAAAACGGCAATTTCATACTTTAACCCCTATTACATACTCGTACTTAGATACATACGCGTGAAAACATAGCCCTCCTTTACTCTCGCATTTGGGTAAAAAACGTTAAATCCCTCAAGTTGCTATGATTTTGTCGTTTAAATATGCCTGTCTTGTGTATATTTAGTATTTGTATTGAAGTATTTGTATCTGTTAACCTATTTGTTATTTTCTTTCTTTAATAAAATATTTAAGATTTTATTAAAGAAAGAAAATTACAAATAGGTTGACAGATTTGCCAAACTGCGCAGCAGTTTATCGGAAGTTATTGACTTGTATAAGTGGCATTGTTGTAAACAATCTTTTGTCTTAAACATGTTGATGGCGAATTAAATTAAATTAGTGTGGGTGTTACTTGTGATTCGTTGATGTGATCCTTTGAATACGTGTGGTGTGAGTGTCCAATGTAAATGAATAATCTATCTACAATAACCTACCTACATACCTATATAATTATCAGTGTTGACCATAAGTGCCATGAGGGGTTTTGCCATAATCGCCATTACAGGCGGGTTGGCGATCGCAGTATGCGGTTGGAATCCCAGGAAAACGCTGCTGCCCGTCTCCTAGTAATTGATTTCCTTAGTCGCCTTCTACGACATCCACGGAAGGAAATGGAGTGATCCCTCATGGTTATGAACACCACGAAGGAGGCCTATGTCCTTCAGTGGGCGTCAAATAGCTGATGATGACCATAAGTGCCGAAGATGACGAAGATCGATTCCCACTGGAGGTCACCGCCGTCCATTTGCACAAATTACCTCAGGGCTGTATATCCATGTTTGTGCTGCCCTTTTATGGTTACCATAGCACAGGCTATCCTAGTTTGGGACTAGGACAAGTGTTTGTGCTATCTAAAAATTATATTATTTTAATACACAGCAATGCGTTCGGTTTTCATAATCTGTCGCAAGCATTCGAAATCGTAGAACGTGACAAATGCCCCACTTTGAAGTGACAACATTTGTGCGTCGTTCGTAAAAGGATTAGGTGATTAAAACCCTCGACTGGCACAGAGTTAGAATTTGCAGAAAAACCAAATTGTGTGATAATTGACTGTATTGTTAGTTATTGTTATTAATGACACTCATACCCTTTTTAGGGTTATTAATATTTATTATTCTTTATTGTTCCGTGTGGCGCCGGATTAAGAATAGCGTCACTCCATATCCTTCCGTGGATGTCGTAGAAGGCGACTAAAGAAATCAATTGCCAGGACACGGGCAGCAGCGTCTTCCTAAGATTCCAACCGAATACTGCGATCGCCAACCCGCCTGCCAAGCGTGGCGATTATGGCAAAACCCCTCATGGTTATGAAAACCATGAGGGAGGCCTATGTCCTGCAGTGGGCGTCGAATGGCAGATGATGATGGTGATTCTTTATTGTAACAGGAAAAAAAATACAATTGGCAATACTAATAGTATTTTATTCTAGCCAACCAATACGTGCCGTGGATAAGGTGGGGGCAATGCCAAACGGTGGAATGATATTCCACAGTTATGATATGATATATGGGGGTTCACTATCTTCAGGGTTCTAGCAGGCACATGTACGTCTACGCTGTCTGTCTGTCAGTCTGTATTGATACATGATGTATGTATTTTGAGGCGCTTAAATTGCCGATCCGCGGTGGGCACGCATAGTAATTAAGCCCATACTTTCTCTCTCTGAGAAAGGAATGTGACCTGCATTAGAACGTATATAGGGTTCATAGAAAAGATGTGCCTTTGAAATATTTGAAATGTGTGACGTCTTTATTTTTGTTAAATGTTCGATTTTTTATATATCTTAATTTATGTTCAGTATGATGCTTAGCATCACCCCCAAAATGTATAAATCAACACCGTGAACATAAAACCTATCATAAAAATAACGCAAAACCTGAGAATCGTTTCTTCAGTATCTGTTGACGTTCAGTAATTATAGAGAGAATACGTGGCTTTCGGGAATGGCGTAAATACACGCTGAAATCTGGGTGGTTTGAAATCCGCTGATATATAATGTGTTATCAAAAATGGCCTGTATATAAACTATTACTTTTTAAGTATAGAGGTAAATTTAGAAAAAGTTGAGATGTTGTGTCAAGAAATGTGCGAACAATCAGTAACGCTTTTGCCTCATCTTTCAGAACAATGACGCGCGGCACGCACGCACCGCTCTGGCTGGCTACTAATAAATTCAACCACAGACGCTGGAGTGCGCGTGGCTGGGTTCTGGGCCAATAAAATCTAATTGGTTTTGTCACCGACGCGATAAAAAGGATAGATTCAATTTTGAATCGAAATATTTTTGGAAAATGCCTTTTCAAAAGAAAAACAAACTAGCGTATTCGAGAGCTATTGTTGATGCACTTTAATTTTTCTGTGACAACCAGCCAAAATTTATTGTATAAACTAACCCCCGACTAAGATGGTCCTAAAAGCCTCTAATGTGTAACCGTTCTGTTCTTCCTAATTTTTGATAAAAAACCGGCGCCCACCATGCCGCTTAAGCCCCCATAAGCCGGGAATCGTTTAAATGCCTAAAAATATGTTAGGATGGTAAATAAAAGCCTGTTTATGAGGGAACTCTTTTGTTTCTTGCTTTATAATGTTTGAAGAGGAACATAGCACGGCCGCAATTTTAATAGATATCGTGTGTGGACCATTGATATTTGTGTGGAAGCTATGCCAAGCCGCGCTGCCGTGACATTGTACAGCGCGCGTGCGAGATGCGCTATGCAGTGTAGAACGAATAAAGTAACTTTGTACATTTCAGTTCATTCAGATTTCGTTCATATGTAAACAAACCATTAATAGAAATCGTTAAAATAGAAAGAAAGAAAGAAATAAGACATTTATTTAAATTGTCATAGAAACACACGAAGGTATACAAACAAAATACACGAATACGGAAAGCAATCATGTTTATCAAGTTGTTTGCTTATACTCTGTCATTCATTCATCTTGTTAATGCAACAAATCTCAACCTCTATTATTATCAATTTCATGACTCCCAAATTAAGGCTGAATAAAACGAAATAGGTATAGCTAGAGCAAAATGTTCAACGAAAAGGTCAGTCAACTTAAGGCGCTTATGCTGTAATAATAGTAGATGAGTGGCTGTTCAATAGAGGGTGGTTGCCGGGCAACGGGCGGCGTCGCTAAGTCGCGACAGATGCCGTGGCGTCGCGCCACGTGACGCATTGAGAGCAACCCGGGGTGTCAGCTCTGACGCACCCTGTTGCTCATTGTTTTCGCTGTAATGTAAATTATAGCGGTCAATTCATCATTATTTATGAATTAATATATGCCACTAGTCATAATTTCATTCTAGCCTGCTGGCCTCTTTCAAAAACTTTTAATCCGTTTTTTCCCGAATCGTCAAACGGTGCCCATTCCCGAATTTAATTTTCCCCATTTTCGTAATGAGATGATTTATACAGCGTCCAGTGGAACCTTCACTCACGCACATTAGATGGTGAAGGGACCACTCGGACGCTGCAGTGCCTGGGACATTGTTTTTTTTAGATGGATAGGTGCAAGGTGATGGTATAGCATCAAAATATGCTCCATTATCAATACTATGTAAATTATAGACTTTATCTAATTGGATGTTATCAGCTAAATAAAAATACTTCGAAATGTGATCAAACTCGAAAAGTAAGTCATCTAAGGGTGTTTCGTGAATTTAATTCAATCTAAGGATAAATTGATCCCATTAATGAATAAATGTCAAACGGTAAATTGCATACCTACATTTTTATGAAACATTTCAAAGCATCAACAAAGGAAAAAGTCTAAAATTATGCTAAAACGATGGTATTGTGACGAGAACAGTTTATTTGAATTGTTAACGATTTCAAAAAAATGTATATTAACTTTAAATCAATTACCAGGAGACGGGCAGCAGCGTCTTCCTGAGATTCCAACCGCATACTGCGATCGCCAACCCACCTGCCAAGCGTGGCGATTATGGCAAAACCCCTCATGGTTATGAAAACTGCGAAGGAGACCTATGTCCTGCAGTGAGCGTCAAATGGCTGATGATGATGATGATGATTAACCTAAAAAATAACCTGTCCATGTGCGAGTCGGACTGGCGCACGAAGGGTATCCATATCGAGAAAAAACGGTGAAAAATCACGTTTGTTGTTTGGGAGCCCCCCTTAAATATTTATTTAATTTTCATTTAATTATTTATTTTTTTATTGAATATAGAACTAAATATTCTGTGAATATTTCAAGCGTATACCTGTTGCCGTTATTAATATTGAGCAAAAAACGTCAAAAAAATTACGTTTCTTTTATTGGAGCCCTACTTCAATATTTATTTTATTCTTTTTTTAGTATTTGTTGTTATAGCGGCAACAAAAATATATCATCTGTGAAAATTTCAACTGCTTGGCTATCAAGGTTCATAAGATACAGACAGACAGACAGACAGACAGACAGACAGAGAGGCAGACAATCAGACAGACGGACAGTTAAGTCTTAGTAATAGAGTCCTGTTTGGCACCCTTCGGGTGCGGAACCCTAAAAACAATATTTATTTAGGTTTAAGTACACCACGATACGATTGTTAACTTTGGTGTCATTGATTTAAGGTTAAGTAGATACCTACTAGGTTAACAATATTTCCCTACCCATCTAAAGACTACCTACAAGTTTTTTTTTATTTTAAGTATAGTTGAAATACAATTATACAAACGGTTTCAAGAGAATCTTTTTTGCGCAAAAACTATAAATAAACCATTTGCAAGAATAGTTTATCCTTGTAAAATCTCGTGTTCTTTAGCCGACATTACCTTCCTCTTGGCTCAGAATCCAGATCGTTTTATGGGTCTTTATATATTTTCCTGGCAGGCTACGAAGAAATGTTTCCGTCACAATCTTTATGGCTTCCTTACATCCTTTCTTTGAATATTCGTAATAAACTTTTGTAGAAATTGTACTGGAGATTCGTACCAGCAACATTTTGTACCCATTTCATATCCTTCTTCAATAAAGCTTTATTTCCAATGCATTTGTAGATTTCCTGTAATGTAACACTATTAAAATGGTGTCAATTATGAAAAAGTTGATTATTAATTACAGGTAATGATTCTGATTACTATTTTTATGTCAAAAAGAAGTGGCGCACTTGGAAAAGGCGTATGTGTAGCAGTGGACAAATATTGACTGTTGGATTGGACGTACGACACAGTCTAGTACGGCTCCTACGGTTGGTTACAAGATAAGCAATGGAAATGAAACTATAGAAATGATTTCACGAAATGGGAAATGCCTACGCGTGGCACGAATAATAGGCAGCTGCGAACTAAAGTCTGTATCCGCGCTAGTTGGATGAATTTATAGAATTCAAAACATGCGCGGATGCACCGTGCATCGATTATGCTGGTATACGAGTACTAAAAATGGCATGATCACTTGATTAAAGGTGCCTACTGTGACAAAACCGTCGAAATTCTGCTCAACAATATCGGTAGGTACTTCCGTAACCCCTAGGGGGAAAGGGTATAATGTTACTTAAATCGTAGGGTTGATGGTTTAATCTCAAAATAAGTGACACCCGTTAATGGTGTCGTGTTCGGATTTCAATGAATTACCATAGTTTTTTAAAATGACAGTTAAGGTCTCTTAGAGTGGAATAGAATATTTTTTTAGGTCGGAATTGCATAAACAGGGTTTCTTAAAGGCGCAATTCCTGAAACATGTCCGTTATTGTTCTTCATTTACAACAACTTATGTTATACGATTTTGGTGTTTTTTTTTTTGTTAAATTATCGATGTTTTTTTTACGGATTTTCTGTTTTGTATAGCGCTGTTTAAAATATGCTTAACCATAAAACCATGCGCATTCTTCTGCGTAGGACAGTGATTTGTAGAGTAACAGAGAGCGCGTAATGCGCAAATTTCATCAAATTATGTAAATTAAATTAAATCAAATCAAATACATTTACAGGTTACAAAATTAACACATACATCAACAAAAAAACACACAATACACACACCAATAAAAATTAATTTACATCTCAAGGTTATTTACCCAGTGGCCCATAAAAGGACTGTGAGTGTCACTTGCTATCGACTTGCTATCGAAAGACCTGATATTATTACTATGATTAAAAACTGATATTTAATATAAACCTGAGAAAAAATTCATAAAACACAAATTGTTGTAAGCTTTAATTGGTAAAAGAAACATAACATAACATAATCTCACGTCTGTAACGAAGAGGGGTAGGCAGAGACCAAGGAACTGGGACTTGCCACGAAATTAATTGGTTTCATTGGTGTGTTTCAGAAATTGCTCATTTCGGAAATAATCTATACAGATGAAGTGAAATTTACGGCTTTAATAAGTATTATCATTTTATCAACTAAAATGACCTTAATGACGTTTGCGTTGTTCAAGGTAACACTTCGAAAGTATCTATTAGAATCTCTCCCAATCGTCTAACGACTAATATTTGAAAACTAATTTGACCGTCCTTTACTAAGCTCAAATTGACTTACAGAACGTAAAAAACAGGTAAATTACATGCGATTAATTACAATTGCACTATTGTAATGATAATACAGGGTGACTTTGAGTTTGGTTGACAAATTTTAAGGTGACGTTCTAACAAGTAGTAAAATTTTGGGGTGGTAAATTTTTTTTTTCTGTCCAAGACTATATTCTTTTTGTTGCACTAACCCGTGCTGAGGACAATTTTTGAAACCTTCTTTAGAGGCCGAAAATTCCACCCATGCCGGGACTTGAACCCGCGACCTCTGGGTAACCGTGCCAGCGCTTTCCTAACTGAGCCAATGGGCAAGTGCAGGCATCGGCAAAATTTCGAGCCCCTTTACAAACTTCTCTGTATTACGTACAGACAGCGACATCTGGACGACCCAGAGGTCGCTGGTTCAAGTCCCCATATGGGTGCAATTTTTGGCCTCTAAATAGGTTTTTTAAAAATTGTCCAAGACTACCTCACATCAGACAAACAATATCAGGACAAGGAAAAGTCATAATAATCGAAAAATACTATGGGTCGAGCGTCTTATGGTCGGCGCCGGCCAAATCAATTGTTCTTTTAATTGTTTACGCATATCAGAGGATAGACTCTTATACATTTAACATAAAAGACAACATTTTTCAACGACATGGTACACATTGAATTTGGATTCACAGTTTCGAGAAAAAGATCGAAAATGACGAATATTGGCAAATATCTGATACCATTACCAATAATAATAATAATGTAAATCATTAATAATAATGTTTTTCACAGTGAAAAGAAAATTCTCTCTAAATATAGCTATAACGATTTCAAAATCACGCTGTAATTATCATCATCGTCAATTTCGGCGTTGGAAACTGACAAGGAAACAAGACGCAATACACTTCAAAACAATGGACGTTTTTCCATTAGACGATAACGACATTTATCGTCATATTTAGGGTTCCGTACCCAAAGGGACCCTATTAATAAGCCTTCACAGTCGCTCTGTCTGTCTATCTGTCACCAGGCTCTATCTCATGAACCGTGATAGCTAGACAGTTAAAATTTTCACAGGTGATGTATTTCTGTTACCGCTATAACAAAAAGTACTAAAAACAGAATTAAAAAAATAATAGGGGTTAAAGTATGAAATTGCCGTTTTATTGCAATAGGTTCTTTGAATTGACATAGAATCTTCATGGTTTGAGGTTTTCGAATGAAACTTTTTTCAAATGGTTTCTATGATGTTCTTTTTTTAAAAAATGTGAAACATTTGAATATCGACTTTCAATTGTTTTTTGTTATTCAATTTAGACAAGAAAGATGGATACTGCGAAAATTCGAGTTCGAAAATTTGAATACGAGTTCCAACGCGGAACTAACGCGGCAGAAACAGCCCGCAATATCAATGCTGCATTTGGAGAGGGGTCTACTAATGAACGCACCGTGCGATTTTGGTTTAAACGCTTTCGTGATGGAAATTTCGACTTAAAGAACGAGCCACGAGGAAGACCGCCCATACAGGTGAATAACGATGAATTAAGAGAGATAGTGGAAGCCGACCCTAGTCAAACTACCCAGGAATTAGCGGCATGGTTTAACGTTACCTTACCCACAATATTGACTCACTTGCGTCAAATCAATAAAATAAAAAAATACGAAAAATGGGTGCCTCATGATTTGACTGATCTGCAGAAAGAAACGCGTGTTGAAACTTGTGTTGCCTTGTTGATATTCAATATTCGATATTCAAATGTTTCACATTTTTTAAAAACAGAACATCATAGAAACCATTTGAAAAAAGTTTCATTCGAAAACCTCAAACCATGAAGATTCTATGTCAATTCAAAGAACCTATTGCAATAAAACGGCAATTTCATACTTTAACCCCTAATATTAATATGTGGCTCCCATACAACGAACGTGATTATTTCGCCGTTTTTTGCTCTGAAGTATTCAAATGTTGTATAGATGGTACGGTACCCTTCGTGCGCGAGTCCGACTAGCACTTGGCCGGTTTTCTTCATAGAAAATGGAAGGCCAATGCCATAACAGATGTATGAAACTAGATATCGTGTCGTTACGGTTATCGTCCAATGTAAAACCGCCCATTTGTGCGTTGCTAAAGATAAACTTTGGATGCCTTATGCAAGAAAATGTAAGTTAGGCAAGAGGAACGCAGATGGGTAAGTGTTGTATGAAATACGTCTCCTTTTATATTCTGAAGAAAGTCCACGACGACGTGACAATGTCTCGAGGCTTGAAAGGGAGCTGCGAAGAGGAGAATCATGATACGGTTGTTTTGTTTGTTAGAGGTTGTATATATCAGTTAAGATGATTCGACGAGGTTTATATTGAATGCTATTTCTTCAATTTTAACATATTACATTATTTTACACAAACAGTATGAAACATAATCTTTTTTAATTACGTTAGTAATATGTAATGCTTACGAAAGTTATAGTTCAAAAATATTTTTTAAATAAATTTCGTTTCATGTATTAAACTAAGTAAGAGGTGCCACTAAACGGAAAAAAAATATCTAGAATAAATGAATGAATAAATAAATGAGCCTTAAATCGTAGCCTTTTGAATCGCCAATCAACTAAAAACTATATTTAGTTGAAAGTGGACTGTATAACAAATGATGAAAACTTATAGAATGCTGTAAATATGGATTATTCGTAAAAATAAGACAGAAAAACCGGGCAACTGCGAGTCGTACTCGAGCAGGAAGGGTTCCGTACCATTATCCATACAACATTAGACACAAAGATCGAGAAATAAACGGCAAAAAATCACGTTTGTTGTATGGGAGCCTTTTGTTGCACAGCCTGGTGACAGACAGCCAGACAGATAGATGGACAGTGAAGTCTTAGTAATAGGGTCCCCTGCGGGTACGGAATCCTAAAAATGGATAATGTGATGAAGACGGAAGAAGTCGTGAATGACTTGAGACGATAAAACGTAAGTTAAAGTATTCGCAATATCAACTGTAGGTATTTATGTCACTATCCTTGTACACAGAGAGAGGCGTCGGAAAACGACAGTAGAGACTCATTAATTAGTGCATCCAATGAGCGTGGCGCTTCACACATCCTGTGTGGAAGAGGCCCCAAATTTATTGCCCCATTTTGGGTAATGTACTCTTGAGTTCCCACCAGAATGCGATGAACTTGTTGCGCGGGAAAACGCTACTTTGTAGGTGGATCAGGAACTCACGAAATCTGGAGGAAATCAAATTCTGGGATGGGCAATGTAGGCATCCTTGTAGCACACTTTAACACACCCACAAACACACACATGCACACACACACACACACACACACAAGCACGCACGCACGCACGCACGCACAATTAATGTTAATCTCGAAAAAAAGGCCAAGTGCGAGTCTAACTCGCGCACAAAGAGTTCCGTACCATTATCCATACAAAATTTTAATATTTCCAGCGTCTACCTGCTGCCGTTATTACATATTTATTAAAAACAGAATAAATAAATATTTCAGTGGCGCTCCGATACAACAAACGTGATTATTAGCCGTTTTTTGCTCGATACAAATAACGGCAACAAGTAGACGCTTGAAATATTCGAATATTTTATGGATAATGGTACTTAGTGTACGAGTTCGACTAGCACTTAGCCGGTTTTGTTATGTCATGATACAGATTGAGGCCGTTTGTAAAAATTCAAATAAAGGTCAAGTAAGTACATTGGTATACATATACATATACATACCGTGCCCCTCGGTGGGGACATAATGGGTTGATGATGAAATGAATAAAGTACATTGGATATCAGTTTACTCACCAATTTAATTTTGTTTGATAAATGAAAAATGTCGGAAGTGTTTTGATTTAATTTTCATATTTCATTACTTGGTTCCTGCACCAAGAAAAAAAGAGGTTGGGTGAAATTCCCTTATTGGGATTCCCTTATTTTGGTAAACAGGAGTCAAAATGAGAAATGAAATGTCCCGAGGGCTTTTAATTATGGTGAGTAGGCGGTTTATTTAATATTCGTATTTCGTATTCGTATTTAATATTCGTATTTCTCGAATGGAGACCACATATTGGCAAGCGCAGCGTAGAACGACCAGCCACAAGATGGACAGATGACCTCATCCAAGTGGCAGGAAAGCGCTGGATGCAGGCCGCTTCCAACCGGTCTTTTTGAAAATCCATGGAGGAGGCCTATGTCCAGCAGTGGACTTCTTGTGGCTGAATGATGATGATGATGATTCGTATTTCTCCTTCGGCAAACACTCCAATATGGGGTTACCTGGAAGAAATTACTGTTTACAATAAGGCCGTCAATTGTATATTTTCTTTTGTCATTGCTCTTTCTGTAACATTTTCCGGTACATAATAATTGTGTTTGGTTTTTTACCTGCGCCAAGAAAAAAAGATGTGAGGTGAAAAGAAATTCCCTTATTTTGGCAAACACAAGTCAAAATGAGAAATTAAATGTCTCGAAGGCTTTTAATTACGATGAGTAGGCGGTTTATTTGAAAACGCGATATTTAATCTAAAAGGGGTTTCAAAAACTGAGTATCAGCTGATTAATGAACAGCGCATAGGTGTTTCAGTGTTTCATAATGCACGTAACTCAAACCACCGCCATCAATTAAAATCCTACGGAGGTACAATTAACAGCAGATTAATCTATTGGCGTCTTTACAACTGAAGTGTAAAGATTGATGTGTTGTCGACTGTACCTATCCAAATCCAGGTCTCCTGCTCGTGTTTTTAATAACAGTACACAAAACAATCCGGTTTGATTGGCTGAACACTTACAAGTTCAAATTTTTGGCCTTAATAACCACGCATGCCCGGCGCGGATCGGCAATTTAAAGCGTTGAGGTAGGTGAATATCTCAGACTGAGCGTCTGTTTCAGGTCAGTTAGCGAGTGGTATTGCTACTACAACTTCACAAATGTACGTGTCTTAAAAAAGAAACAAAGTACATGCCGGAATTTGAACTCACGACCTCCAGAATGTGAGGCCGGTGTTCTACCGGCCTATGTGTATGTTTCTAATATCTATTATATAAAAATCTCGTGTCACAGTGTTTGTTATCGAACTCCTACGAAACGGCTCCACCGATCCTTAAGAGTTTTTTTTTTGTATATTTGGTAGTTCTGGGAATAGTTCGTAGGCTAATTAATATGGCAAAACAACATTTGCCGCGTCAGCTAGTAATGTATGTGGAAGTATAGTTTTTTTGACCTTAGCGAGTATAATTTTCATAAAGAGCTTAATTTTCATTGTTAGAATCAGCAATAAGCAGTTAACATAGTACTGTGTCTACTACACTTGCAACATCAAAGAACTGTGTTAAACTACGCGAGTTTGTACGCTTAACTTTGAGCTAGAAGCCTAAAAGTCGCTATTGCCTACAAAAGATGCTCAAAGTGTTCCCAGTAAACGAAAACTTTTACAGAGTACAGTGGTAAAAACAAACGTATGGCAAGATTAAAATGACTAAAATTATTTTTTAAATAAAAAACTACTTAGGTTAGGTTAGTTAGAATTAGGTTATTAATTAACCCTTTCCATTACCTCCTGCGGTTGACTGGTAGAAAATACTTATGGCATTATGTCCGCCGCATTGTACGATTTTTTATGTAAGTGCAATAAAAATGTCAATAAATAAGTAAATAATACGTCCATGGGCTAGATAAAAAATCAAACAAAATTAATGAATCAACAAAATGAAATCAACAAAAACGATATGAACCTCTGAAAATATTACTTGGTAGGTTACATCACTACATCACACCCAGCCGAGGCTGCATGGGCGCAAATATATTAATCTAATAATCCTTATAATATACTCCATTACACGAAACGACCTTCAATAGCCACTAACCCGCCGTATGGAGCGGACCGTCTTCGCTTATTGTTTCGCTTATCTCTAGCCGCGCGCAATGAACAAGGAGGTGCGAGTATCTTGTACCCTAGGAGTTAGACTCGTGGAACGGAGTATAAGAGGTTTGCAACAATTTGCGTGATTGTGAGATGAACGTTAATTTTTTTCATGTGGATGTTCATTTGCTGACTGTACCAGAGCCTCGGAGGTACCCGGAGTCAAGCCTGTTATGCAAATCAGGGGCTGAAGCCTTCAGTGTCAGTTCAGCAAGCTATAAAGCGCTTGTTCAACTAAGCATGTGTTTACAGTGCAGTAATGCCAGACAGTTGGTTTGTAGTCCGGTACGCGAACATTATTAAGTTGACCTATAACACCTAAGTTATATTCGACAGATTTACGTTAACTGACTATACTGTGCGGATTAGTAAGTTGAAGTGGCAGTGGGCGGGGCACATAGCACGAAGAACTGATGGCCGATGGGGCCGAAAAGTTCTCGAATGGAGACCACATATCGGCAAGCGCAGCGTAGGACGACCAGCCACAAGATGGACAGATGAACTCATCCAAGTTAAACCAAGCAAGTTAACCCAAAAAAAAAAACAAATTATACACTATTTAAAAATATAAATATAAAATGAGTCAGATCGACTAAAAACTAAAATGTAAAAATGAAGAAATAGAAAGAACAACGTGTGCAAAATTCCTAGGCATTAATTGACGAAAACTTGAATTCGCAACGTAAAGTTTTTTTTGTAGGGCTGAATTAATAACCAATGCAGCCAATATAGTTCAAATAACAATAATGCCCTTGTTAAAGCTAGGAAATATTATCAATATTGGCATTTTGAATAAAAAAATCACGATATATTTGCCTTTCACTGAGACCGACTGTAACGTCATTTGCAAGATAGTATATTTGGCAGCCAGATCAACATAGAAATCAGTGTGAACCTTATTCCATCGCGCTATGACCAGTCAACACAAAAATTTTCGGGCCGACTGTCGATCTTTTCACCCACAGATTACCCAAACAAACAGTTCAAACAAACAACCAAAACGAACGTCAGTCTGACAAGTATGACAGGTATTCTCATCCGATGCATTATTTTCAACTCAATCTCTTGCGCCTACTACAAAAATTTAAGAAACAAAGTCATGCATCATTTGGGAAAAAGCCCTCGCAAATGACGTCACGAGGAGTGAATTTAATTTTAATTTTTTAAGATGCTTAACAATAACTTAGAACAACAAAAATTAATTAGTCCTAACAAATTATGTCTACTTTCGTAAAAAATTAAAAAATATGACCCTTAACCAAACTTTACAATAAACATAAACATAAACATTTACATACAGGCACATACATTGCTTCTGGCCCCACACTAGGATACCCTGTGTCGTGGGTGCCAGAAACAACGACATCACAAACATGTAAACATCCAAGACGTGGTTTTTTTTTTGTCCCCAGCCGGGATTCGAACCCGGGACCTCTCGCATGGCATGCAGGTGCGAATTGCGAATTGGTCACGACATATAGATCACGTTATTAATAAAATAAATAACAAAATTTATTTAATATATAGGCTAAATAATATAGCTGATAGGAAAACTGCACTTCTTGCAAATCATGGATGTGTGGCTCCCATAATACATTATGGCTTGATCTTATGCGGTAACTCTGCGGAGTCGAACAGGGCATTTATAATACAGAAAAGATGTATTCGTGCCATCGCGGCCGCTAAACCACTAGACTCTTGCAGACCGCTTTTTAAGAAATACAACATAGGTACCTTACCTTGCATGTATATCTTTGAGGCAGCTTGTTTTGTAGCGAAACATAAAAACTTATTCACAACAAAAAATAGGCATTAAGCTTTAGAACGCGATATGAAGACAAACTGATATTACCAGCATGTAAAACAACTTTGCACAGCAGAAATTACGGCTCTATGCTTGTAAGAGTGTATAACAAAATACCTATTGAATTCCTAAATTTAAGATGGTCGATGTTCAAGAGAGAAATGTATAATTGGCTGTGCCAAAAGTGCTATTATTCTATAAATGAATTTATGACTGATAAGGTTAAGTAAAGTGACATTTTATTTTTGACATTCCAGCTATTTAATTATTTATTTTTTTATTTTAATCTATTTTATTTTATTTTATTAATTCAATGCAACTGACATTTCAATTACTGTATTTGACTTGGGCATTGTATTGTATTGCATTGTAGATTTAGCACCTGACAGTAGATTGGACATTTGTAATTCATTAATTTCATTATGGTATTTTGACATTTCAATCACATAAATGAACTACAATTAAAAATTTGCATGTTAGAACATATCTAACAGAATGTGAGCTCATATATAATATCATGCCATCCTAATGTACCACGTTCTAAGCAACTAAAATTATTTTATTTATTTTAAGTGGCAGGAAGACGCTGAATGCAAGTCGCTTCCCACCGGTCTTTTTGGAAATCCATGGAGGAGGCCTATGTCCAGCAGTGGACTTCTTGTGGCTGAATGATGATGATGACTATACTGTGTAGTGTGTACAAAAAAAAATGTTCTAGTCTTGCAGCTGACGTGAGTCCTTTTGTGAACAACGCGATATATTGCAAATTATTGAATTCAAATCTGGATATTCGAAGAGAGACATATTACAGAGACATAACTGCCTCGTTGCTCTAGCGGTATCACGTCTGAGTACCTTGCTGGAAGTCGTTGGTTCGATTCCCACTGTGGCCCCCAGTGGCCCCTATTAGTGCAAATGGCCTCAATCTGGGTGTATTTTCTTGATGTGATGTCCTTGCCTGGTTACTATAGCACAGAGTTTCCTGGGACTAGGACGAGTAAGTGTAGACGAGTAGTTTGAAAGTTACAGTTATTATTATTTTTATTTTGTATCTACGTTATGCTATGAGTTTTAAAACTAGAGCTAGAGAATAGCGGTGGCATCCTAATGGGTAGAACACTGGACTCTGAAGCGAGAGACCCAGGTTCGATTCCTAGTGCGGGCATGTACCTATGACTTTACTTTCCGAGTTGTGGGCATTTGTGAAGTTATAGTAGCAATACCATTCGCTAACTTTGAAGGAAAACAACATGAGGAAACCTGAGTGTGAGCAATTCACATACCTCAGTGCTTAAAATAGCCAGTCCGCGGTGGGCACGCGTGGTGATTAAGCCCATACTCTCTCCCTGAGAGAAGGCCTGTGCCCTACAGTGGGACGTATATATGCTGCTTATCCATGTACTATGTACTAACTGAGAATTCAGCAGAACTGTGTGAATTTAATTGTGAACTAAGAAAAGCGCAACAACGCAGTAACATAATAACAACGCATTATTAACTTAATTTCGGATTCACTTACTTGAATCAAGTAAGTGATTAATGAATGAATGAATAGTGAATAATTTTATTTATTTATATATTTTTAATCACTTTATTTATTTTTTATATCTCTTTTTTTTATATTATTGAATCTTTTTAAAACTCATAACGTAGATAAAAATGCGTCTGTCTATGACACATTAAACAAATTACTAAACAACCTTTGCATGGACAAAACAAGCACTCTTAACTCTAAGATCGCTCTACAAACCACTGTCAAGTTGCAGTTTTGTTTCGAACTGAATCTTGAAACGGGCACTCAAGAACAATCTTAGGGTTAAGAGCAGCTACGGTTAATATGGCTGTGAAAATGAAAAATCGCAACTTCGAGCTATGCGAGAGCTTCGCTTTTTATTTCGTTTACGATATATTTTGACATGTTAACCGTTTCCGTTGAAAATTCGCTAGGAAATCGCTTACAACATTTTAAAATAAGATCCGTAGTTTTGCTTTGTTTTACGGAGAAAATTGTAAAAAATTATATGGTGGACGATATTACTCCCAAATAAAACGAGCAGTTGACACCACATCGACCTTTATCCCACAAGTTAGTGCACTGAAGTAACTTGCGATACGGGCGATTTTGCAACAAAAATTGTTTACCTGCAGTTGAATGTTCGGCGCGGAAAATGTCCACGAAAAGCGTTTCGATTATTGTCATACTCACTTCAGGTGGTCGAATTACGTGATGGTTGAAAGCCTCTCATTGAACCCCCGCTGATGTATGGCTGTGGCATTGCCCTAGACGGACTCGAAAAAGTAGCCAAATGCACTTTAGCAATATCCACTCTTAACGAGATAGACATAAGGGTCGATGGATAAGGATGGTGCAGGCACGCTCCCGTAATTGCAACTTTCCGCACCCCCGCTATGCGAGACCATAGAGCAATTACTAACAGAAGGTACATTGTGTAAGAAAAAGCTCCCGTGAATTTTGTAGTGGTTTTTACTTCATTGCTTTTATGCTAACACTATATCATTTTAACATTTCACTCACCCAATTGCAATCATGATGCCAATTTTTGTTTGCTGAAAGTTCAATACCGGTCAAGTCATATTGTGTGCTGGTCGTTTTTATGCTCACGATGACATTTCATGTACGACGGAAGTTCAAAATACGATAAACTGGCGCTCAGGTTACGTTACGTTATATCAGACTTGAAATTTTATTATTACTAAAAGACATTTCAGAATATTTCAGAATGACGAGGCTTGTAGCCATCAGTGGGTCTTGTTTATGGGTTCATTATTTCAATGGTAAGTAATAAGGAGAAAACTTTCTGTATTCTACTATATTGCACCCCACCGCGCGACACGCACGAGTGACAAAACGCATTTCCGTTGTCATAGCACTTTTCATTTCAACTGTACTTAGCTTCTGTGACACAAAATATATATAAAACACAAGGACATTATGTTGGCAGATGTATAAATTCGGGTACTTGAAAAATAAAACCTGTAAAACTGAAAATCGTGATGAGTTAGTGACAGACTTATCACACTCGCGATTTGCGAGCGATTTGAAAGCGATGCGATTGCGCAGCGAACTCGCCGCGACGACGCCGCGATGTCGCTGCGCCATGGCGGCGTACTCGCCGTGATTACCACCTTCGATGCCATTTTGTACAATCGCGTTCGAGAGTCCGCCCCGCCCCACTTGAGTCATATCAAAGATACAGTCATGTGTAAGCGGATATAGCATTGTTTAGAGATTCAATCGTTGTTGATGCAATATATACAAAGTTATTTATAACTAAAATTCAAAATCGTCCCGTTATACAGGATGGATAGTAGTTGCTCTCTCCCAGTCGATTACTTGATTATGAGTCCTCCTAGATTCATCGTTGGCTTGCTACTGCTTTCGTTTCCTGCGTCTTCGAAGTAACAAAGCAGTAGTGTTTCCTCGTCAAATCAATCCATTTTGCTACTGAGTGTCCAAAACGCTGATCGCCCGAGCGCTATGCTACGCAATCGCGGCAAGCTCGCTTCGCAATCGCATCGCTTTCAAATCGCTAGTGTGATAGGCCTATAAGAAAACGCGTGAGACATAATGACATTGAGCCAATATCTCCCATATTTTTTGGAAACACAACATTATAACACTCGCCCATATTTTGCCGCACCCCGCTTTTTTAGGTCACACCATTATTAGACGTTAAGGCTGGGTTTTCCCAGCGCACGGATTTGTAAGGGACTTATCGCGCTGCGCGAGAGAATAGTTGCAGACATACAAATCCTATTAATAGAAAGACGACCGACGCACATAATGACGTGCTATGAATAGGAACACATTCAGTGACAGTAATTTTGCTACATTTTTTAGTATTCAAAACTCAGTACAGCTCAAATAAAACCATGTCTAGTGATAATATTTAGACTCGCGTTCGCGAATTTTTTATGCTACTAGAGGACATTAAGATTTTTTTTTTCAGATTTTAAATACTAGCAATTAGATAGTAAAATGTATTTTGAAACACCAGATATAGGGCTAACGTCAGCGAACCCAGCCTTAATCCCCGCGTGTCATTGTTGATGTTCAGTGGAGACTGTGTTGCGCGGGTCTTCTGCTTTATTTATTTGCATGGTGCAAATTGATAAATTTTCCTGTCTGTTTTCAATGTTCATTTTGTGAAAGGATGCAGTTTTGGCTTTGCGTTAGCAGAATGCATTAAACATTTTGAATCATTTAATTTCCTTTGTAGCATTTTAGTTCATATTTCATTGCATTCATGTTCATACGATTAGTGACCGCGTTCCCTAAATGCAGTAAGATAAAACATTGGGTAACCATTTGCAAATATAAGTAGAAAATTGTTGTTTTAAGTAGTATAGAATAAGGCAAGCGTAGTCGAAAGCATATTAAACTTTACAATTTAGGTGTAGGGGTTATGATGGCGCGATTAATTACTAATACTTGTCGTCACTGTGCTAAGCCGCGGAAAGACAGATGGACATACAGACAGACGGGTGGACATGACGATACTATAAGGGTTCTTGGTTGACTACGGAACCCTAAAAAAGGCCTAAAAATAAACCCTTCCATTTTCGTTGTCTCTGACCAGTGGACTGAAAGGACTTGGAAAGGGCTCAATTCGGCCCACCTAAACAAAGAGTTTCATTAAAAAACTAGCCAAGTGCGAGTCGGATTCGGGCACCTAGGGTTCCGTACATAATGTAAAATGTGTGTATAAAAATCACTCTTACTGGGAGGCTAAGTATTAGCCGGTTTTTATTATTTGTTATACTACTATTAATGTACCATTAGTAACACCAACTATGACACTTGTGTGTACATATTAATTGTATTATATAAATATGCATTACTGCGATAGAGCACAGACAAAAACGTATCATAATAACAATTCGAAGTCCGTGAAAATGTCAATTGGCTACCTATTACGGTTCAAGAGAAAAAATCTTTTATAGGTTAGACAGATGGACGCACGGACGGATGGATATGCACTGATAAACAGACGGATGGGAAGGGTGGACGTGTGGACTAGCGGATGGATGGGTGGACAGACAGACAGTCAAACGTCATAGTAAAGGATCCCGTCGGCACCATTCGGGCAATGAACCCTAAAAACACCTCATCTCGTATGCGTCACGTGCCACCAATCTGCGAGAGTGAACAGTCGATCGTTATCCATTCCGGTCACACCCGCCCCAACCCTTCCGCTTTTCAGCTCATTTGTCTCCGCAAGACGTGATTTTATTGTCTCCAATGACAACAATGCAATTTTTAAAGGAGACCTCACAGTGCTCGCGTCGGGATTTGATTTATTGGTTTCACGTGCGAGTTGATTCGATTTCAAAGCACCATCAAAGGATTTCGATTGAAACTCGATGAAAATGTACGTTAAAATTCTATAAAAGATAATGTAAGATTCTTTGAATGCTGTTTAAGTTGGTCTTTCCCTTAATTACGACTAACTATTTAAACGGCGTTCGGATGTTAGAGTAATCGTGTAACACCGTGTGTCTTTTAGACCCTGCAGATACGTTCCGTTGCACTACCAAATAAAATTAAGTCATAATAATGTCTCTCATAAAAAAATTACAGTCAAAATATCAAAAATTTTAATGGGTATTTTTAGAATCTAAGGCTACTCGTACACACGACGTTAATTTGGTTATATTTCGTTAATTCACGTGTTAGACAAGACTATAGTCAAAAACAAGCGAACGAGGCTCTGTCTGAATTTTGAAGCAATCAGAGCTGTTTATCAGAGAGCTGAAGAGTTTATTGTTTTTAGGCTAAGCAACTTCCAAAAATCGAAATTTTCATATTCTCAAAAATTCAAAAACATAGACATCTTTGTCATCTAAATAATCTTTAATGTTATAGTAGGCTTTTTGGCACAAAGTATACCTACTTTACACATGTCTGGTCAGGTCAATTTAATAAAAACATGTTTTAATGAGCTTTCAGTAGATCAGATACTAAGATAAAAACATAAAAGGGCCTGTACAGTACAGTTTTTCTCAGCTCGCTCATTGGGTAGGTAGGTGGTCATATGCTTGATTGAACGTCGTTTTCGTATACATATATATACGAATGACGTTCAGTCAAGCGTTGCCCAGGGGTCTAAAAGCCTCAGCCACTGCAGCAAGAGCATCGGGAGTTGCAGATTAGCACGACTTGACTAGACGTACAAATATGGCGACCTAGAGATACATACAACGCGCATCGAAGGCTCGGAGGCCAGAGAGGCCGTTGGGAGTTGTATTTTAATTATAAAGTCTGACTGCCTCTCCGCTGAAGTACAGTATATCAGAAATACATCTCAGTACTAAACATAATAAACATATATTTTATCCTTATCTCATGTTATTTTTAATAGACTTTAATCCTTACTTAAAAATATATTTTGTTATTGATTTTGTCTGAGGATTTTAGATTTTTTTATGTAGAAGAAATATTTTGAAGCCGTAACTTTAATGGCTATCCGAATAACTTATGTTTCACAAACACTCCGTCAAACAATAATAGCCATATTGACACTAGAAAATTGCTGGATATGACTACTCCTCTTCTACTTTATAGCATACGGCTCTACAAGAACGTAAATTCATTAACAATGAAACATTTCTGGCCCTTGATTTTTTTAATACAAAAGAGAGAGAAAACAATCAAGCTTCCATGTTTGACACGTACCTCTTTCATTCCATCGCAGCTTTAAGTTCGCACGTATACGCATTAAGTTATTGACGCGTCTGGACAGGTGTATTTCTCGAAAGCCACGGAGTTAGAAAACGAACTATTACTTGGGGAATCAATGACTTACATGATAATGAGGCGCAACGTGTCGTTTTGTTTTGCAGAAATATATTTAGTATCGCGTTATAACACTTTATTTTAAGATCCAGTATGCGTAGCCTTTTTAGTCCATGGGTACCTGCTGAGTATGTCTGTCTGGAAAACGATCGAATTTATCCTTCTATTATATAGTATTACAGGTGCTGCAGAACAGTTGACGGTTGGCTGTATGCCCGTCCCCTTTGATAAGTGTTATTTTTTTGTGTCAACTTTTTGGGTACATTGTTTCCCAATGGATTGCCTTTTAGGTAATTGATGGTTCATGGATTTTGGTCCGCTTTTGACATATTGCTTTAGAGTGCATTGTAGTCAACTAGCCTATATTCGTGGGACCGATATGAATACGAAAAACATAATATCTGACATGGTCTAAAATTTGTATTATTTCGTTCCTGTTGCTGGAAAAATACATTCGTGTATTTTTCGCGTGCTCTAGTCCAATGGTTGGAAACATTACCAAGCAAAGAAACTGGTAAATTTCGGACATTGTTACAATGGAAATTTTATTAGGACCATAAACCTCTGAGATATGCGGCCGTTTCACAAAACCATATTTTACTTTATACTCTGGAAACGGAATATAATCTCCATAAATGCAAATGATACATTGCTTGCTGTAATATTATGCATAATAAAACGAGAGTATTTGGCGAAAAATTTAAAAATCATCTCCAGCGAAGTCGTCGGTAGCAAACTGTCGCACAAATGTTTAGGGCATGCTTGACTCCCAAAACCGAGGTCGTGGGTTCGATTCCCACTGGAATGATATACTCGAGAATATAAACGAGGCTGCCTTACTCGATTTGTATATCTGTGTTTTTGATGGACTTGCCTGGTTACCAGTTGCTAACGGTGTGTTCTTGCAGTAACTGATGACTAATGATGAAGCGATCGAGGATTGTCAGGATCGTGCAAAGTGGCAATCCCTGGTCCCTGCCTACCTCTCCGTGTAGGCGTGAGTTTATTTCACATACCTCAGTGGATTATATCTTCAATCCGCGGTGGGCACGAGTTATGATTCCCATACTCTCTCTCTCTCTCTCTCTCTCTCTCTCTGAAAGAAGGCCTATGTCCCGCAGTGTAACGTACACAGGATGTAACAAAATACCCATATACATCCGAAAATGGAAGTTTCCACTCGTCACTCAACCGCTCCATTTTAAGGGTTCCGTAGTGGACAAGGAACCCTTAAAGTTTCGCCATGTCATTCCATCTTTATTTTTTTTTATTTTTCTTAAAGCTTTCTGTTTTTACAGGATGAAGTCCTAATACAATAGTGAAGCAGACACACAAAAACAAAAATAATTAAACAATTATAAACGATACACACTACTTACAGCACTTTACTTGTAGCAAAAATAAAAAGAGTAGTCTTTGTGAACTCATTCAGAGAATAACAGAAGATGTCTATTGTTTCACTGACAGAATTGTCTGTCATCTATCTGTCCGTCCGCGGCTTAGCGCAGAGACGGCAAGTACTAGAGAGCTGAAATTTGGCTTAGATGTACATATTTATAACGCCAACAAAACGGTAGAATAATACTCGAAAACATTTTTTTTAGGGTACCTACGTCCTCTGCACATAAATTGGGGATTTTTTTTTTCACCTACACCGTAGGTGAATATGATTGGATTGTTTGTTGAAAAATATTATAGGTTTAGGAAAACCATTTTCTGGTTTAGGGTTCCGTCTGCGAAATATTAAGCTTTAAAGTAAAATTTCGTACTAAATCCATTGAAAATGACTTTGATGAAGCTGTTAGTTCTGTGGAGCAGATAAAAAAACCCTTTTTCTACGGACCCGACATGCACTAGGCCGGTTTTTTAGTATATACAATTCTTCGCAAACGAAGTCGGGGAACCAATTATACATAAAGATGTCGCTTTGACTGCCAAGCCCCTCCTATCTCAAGCCTTATTAACACAGGGATTCAGAACATTCCCAAAAGGAATCCATACTCATAAAGATACGACCGAAGTAAATTAAATAAGACGTCGGCGCTAGGTCCTATGATTCATTGTTGGTACCCTCAAATCTTGATGCGCTCGGGGGCTGACCCCTCGTAAACTTCAGATTGGGCGAGATGGCCAAATTTACTTAGACGCGCGAGACTGCACTGACGTTCGCACTATGACGTACTGTCAAACAAACAAATTGATAGTAAAAGTAGTTGTTCAGGAACCGTAAGCAGTCTCTAAATGGTGATTCGAAATAATGCCACATGAATCCCGGGTCCAGAATCAACGGTAGATTTTTCAGACTTTTTCTGACTTCCTTCCAAAAAATTACCATGGCAACAAATAATTGGTGTAATAAATGTCTTTCTTCTTCTTCTTCTTCAAATACATTTCTCTCATCGTCGTAACAGCATTTTTCGAAGAGGTTATAAATGAGTGAGCTGTAAAATCAAGGAATTGTTAGCTTTTTTTTGTATGCCAAGAAAGCTTTTTAGGGTTCCGCACCCGAAGGGTGCCAAACGGGACCCTATTATTCTGCCTCCGCTGTCTGTCCGTCCGTCCGACTTTAACGGGCTCTATCTTTAGGACTGTAATAGGTAGCCAGTTGAAATTTTCACAGAAAATGTGTTATTACGGGGTTACCTAAAAAATTATAAAATAAAAAACAAGGGGGGTCTCCATACAACCAACGTGATTTTTTTTATGCTCTATCGTAAAAACGGTAATACTTACGGGCATCGAACTTGGTGTGATTGTGGGAATTATTATATTATATTCTAACAACCAATAATAAAAAAAACACCAAGGGCGAGTATGGATCCCTTGGTGTGTGAGTCCAACTCGCAATTGGCTGGTCGTTTGGTTATGACCTGCAATTAAAATTCATTTAAATATTCCTCAAGCACATTTAACCTTTTTTTTTTATTGAAAGTGTACTTCCAAGTCACGTATATACGCAACTTTACAAACTACAGTTTACAAAGTACCTGTCGATATTCGAACCCACGACCTCTCACGGTTTTACCAATACAGTACCGGAATAACCCGCCACGGCTCTCGAAAAAGGTTATCTTAATCTCGGGCCAGCTAGCAAAGAAAATTGCTTCAGCATTTTAAATACACGTTTTCAGCATTCCGTTTTCTTTCAGGCTCCTTTATCAAAAGAACGCTTTGGGTCTTAAGTCGAAGGCTCAAAGGGGCTTTTGTTCCAAGTTAATATTATCATGTGAACGTGAATAATTGACCAACAAGGATATATTTGCACGTCTGAAACATTCTTGGAGCACTTATGTACACACCAGTACTCATAGAGTTCTTGGCACGTTCTCTGTAAGGGTATCGGCAAACACAGTAGATGATTCATAAAAACGAAGGTAATTTACGGCTACGACCACTTTTATGACGCTATATTGTGTGCGACTGTACTCTGGTCCTGGGTACCTTTCTTTTGTTTTGTTTTGCTTCGCCTATATGTCACAGAACTTTGTTTTTAATTTAGGTATCAATAGTTTGACCAATCCGAGCTCACAAAGCTCTAGGATTCTTACATTTAGAATTTGAAAGAGGTAGTTTGTCCAAAGTTTGTTAAAATGAATGCGGACAAATAATTAAATATTTTTAAAATAAATCTTTAAATACAGAGTACCTCTGCCAATTTCTTTATTAAGAATTTCACATACATAAGTATCGTTCTATATCTTAATTTTATAAAATATAGCGAAAGCGAAACTCAAGTAATAGGGGTTAAAGTATGAAATTGCCGTTTTATTGCAATAGGTTCTTTGAATTGACATAGAATCTTCATGGTTTGAGGTTTTCGAATGAAACTTTTTTCAAATGGTTTCTATGATGTTCCCATTTTAAAAAATGTGAAACATTTGAATATCGACTTTCAATTGTTTTTGTTATTCAATTTAGACAAGAAAGATGGATACTGCGAAAATTCGAGTGATTTTTGAATACGAGTTCCGACGCGGAACTAACGCGGCAGAAACAGCCCGCAATATCAATGCTGCGTTTGGAGAGGGGTCTACTAATGAACGCACCGTGCGATTTTAGTTTAAACGCTTTCGTGATGGAAATTTCGACTTAAAGAACGAGCCACGAGGAAGACCGCCCACACAGGTGAATAACGATGAATTAAGAGAGATAGTGGAAGCCGACCCTAGTCAAACTACCCAGGAATTAGCGGCATAGTTTAACGTTACCTTACCCATAATATTGACTCACTTGCGTCAAATCAATAAAATAAAAAAAATACGAAAAATGGGTGCCTCATAATCACTCGAATTTTCGCAGTACCTATCCATCTTTCTTGTCTAAATTGAATAACAAAAACAATTGAAAGTCGATATTCAAATGTTTCACATTTTTTAAAATGGGAACATCATAGAAACCATTTGAAAAAAGTTTCATTCGAAAACCTCAAACCATGAAGATTCTATGTCAATTCAAAGAACCTATTGCAATAAAACGGCAATTTCATACTTTAACCCCTATTATTACCTAGTTAGTTCATTAAAGTGGGATTGTAGTGCACATATTAAATCAAAATCGTTATAACTATCGCAAAAGGTCCTCGTCAATACAAACATCTTTTACTATGCGGAATACTTCAAAATGGGAATTAAGTTACACATATCATCTTCTATGCAGTTGATAAAACGTAACGCAAGCGAAAATCTGACCAATCAAGGGCAACGCTCCCCGCAACCCTCCCTCTCTCCGGTAATCTGCAAACAAGCCTACCGCAAAAATATTGTCTCGTGAAAATTTATATTTTAAAGTTCTGTAAGTTCCGTCCCTTTCATTACATTAAGTATACCGACAATGTGTTATTCTACAGTTCTTTTCCTTTGTCTGTATGCTCTTGACAGAGCGTTCATGAAGACGCCTTACTGTGGAGGTTTTAATCAAGAGTGTGGCTTATTTGTGTGCCAAAATTGAAATCTCTGGTCTAGTCTACTTTGATTGAGCAAAATTGTTCTATTGTTTCACTAATGGATGTTTTGACGACACTTTTGTCAACGAAACATTTATTAGCAAAATAATAATCACATTCTTTGCATAGGTATAGTCGACAACACGTGAATATTTACATTTTAGTGGCAATGCCACTCGTCGAGTAACGCTACGTAACGCTATATAATGCACATATGTCAAGGTTCATAATAATATGCTGTTGATTGTACCTACTTGCTTGCTATATTTATTGGGTGTTAATTTACTAACACCCTTTCCGAAACTTAATTATTCTGCAACAGTACAACATTTTTTTCAAAAGAATCATGCCTGAGAAATCATCGGCTTAGGAGAGGTTAAGGTTCAAAGTAGTACTTTTTAAATATACCGAACATTTCTTCCCAAGGAACCTTTGTGACATTTGCCAGATTTATTTTAGAAAACGAATTCGAAATTTTAATGTGCAATGTATTCAAAACATCCAGATTTCAAACAAGCGTAGTGCTGGTTTGAACTTACCACCCGTGCCATAAAAGTGCTGAAAACTTTCAGCGCGCGTTACTACGCGTAGCTAACCTTTTAGATACTTGATATTTTATATAACCCAAATTTATTTACAAAATACCTAATTGGTTTTGATGTCCAGTAAAGCTTTCGGCCCGTCGGTTAGTTTTTTAAACACCCTGTTTATTTCGTCAGTGGAGAAAGAGAACTCATCCTTTTCTTTTCAGTGAATTCCCCGCATTATTTCCCAATATTTTTCTTACAAATTGCTCCCCTTTGCATGGATATACAAGTAATCTTAGTTAAGGCCGGCAAATCGTCGGCATAAGCAAAGGGGTTTCGAGGGCTTAATTTGAACCAAGCTCAAAACGTGGAGCGAATACACTGCAGTAGGGGTAATCTTTACTTTGTACTACATGAAATTTCCCTTGATGTACTTTGCTTTTAACTTAAGACAACCAGTAGCTAGAGCGATCGGCTCAGAATACGAGGCTCAGAATCGAGAGGTTCGAATCCTGGCAAAAATCGAAATCAATCACAATGAAATTTTTTTCATTCAAAGTAACACAGAAACTGCAAACAATCTCAATCATGTTAATAGTGTTTTTAAGGACCCATGGCCGAGAACCTGTGAAACGCAAAAAGCCTAGGACTAGGTAACATAACGCCAAAAGCGGTTCGTGAGCATAGGTTCTTTTGAGATTGTACAGACACTTTTTGCAAATACGATCACTAATAAAGATATGATTTTTTTCCTCGGTGGCGTTACTCGCTGGAGCCCCTTCACAGGTTCTATGTTACTTTGAATAAAAACATTTTACATCTACGATTTTTATTATTTTTGGTGCTAGTTAGCCCACTGGATCCCCTTAATGAACGCTGTAATAAGTTAAACTAGGTGTCCATTTCAAAATCCAGATAATTTTGGAGAAAAAATGGACCAAAAACATAATATACCAATGACTTTTTCTAATGTAGGTACGTGACTTAGGAAACAATGATGTTTTGAAGTTTTCAATAAAACTCACTTAGTGAAAGAAAACACTGTGAGGTATTTCAGATTCACATACATTAGCGCTTGAAATCGCCAATCTGCGGTGGCTCTCTCAACCTCGGGAAGAAAGCCGGTGCCTTGCACTGGGAAGAATTATGTGATTTAGAAAAAAATATCATCTACTAAGGAGAGGAAATTCTTCATCCTTCAAACCTTCTTCATTGTCGTTCCCAACTTGTGGCTTGTAATTTTATTACCAGTAAAAATGTAATAGCCAGCTAGAATCTGTAAGAAAAAACTTATCGTATTTTGCAAAGAGTGTCAGATCTACTGCCTCGTTGGACTAGCCGTTAAGGCACTTGCCACCAAGATAGAGGTTGTGGGTTCGATTCCCACTGGGGGCCGCCGTACATTTGTACAAATGGCCTCCGTCTGGGTGTATTTCCATGTTTGTTATGTCCTTGCCTGGTTACTATAGCACAGGTTATCCTAGTTTGGGACCAGGTCAAGTGATTGTGTTGCGTAGAAGTTATTAGTATTATTATCTCTCAGTCACGTTAATAATGATTTTTAGGACCCGACCGGGAAAGAGAAAAAGCTCTTTATTGTTTCCCTTTTGCTAGTTGGTTTTAATCTACTATGTAGCGCTTGTGTCGGTTGGCTGCACGCCAGTGACTAAGTGAGAGGGGTGGGTTCGATTCTCAGTCGAATGTCTGGGTTCTGTGCAGATCACGGATGAATCAGCCTAAAGGTGACCTATAGTAAATAAGACGAGGTCAATAACTGAAATATTAACAGTTTCTGTCGTTCTAATGCATGGTGGGTTTGCATCTGTAATTTGGTTCCCTAAATAAATATGTTTTCTGTTCTTATATTATAAATAATTATAGGGGTTTTGGTTTAATTATTTCAAACATAAAATAAGAGACTTAATTAATATATAACTGATAAAAATATACAAATAACTAATTCTATATTTACAAATAAAACACCTGCCCCAGGTCACTGTCTCGCGGTAATGAGCCCAGAACGCTGGCGACGTTACCTCTTTGGATGGCCAGGCTTATCCTCTGGCCGAGGTACGCGCCGGCCCTCTGGTCTCCCGATGCGTCGATTAGGCGCGCCGCTAAGTCTTTGAACAGCAGGCGCGCCTCTGGGCCCCAAGTGTTTTCTATTTCTATATGTATGAAAGATTTTACTCAGTTACGTTACAGGCGACTTTGCAATAAAATATGGACGTCATTCTGTAGTGGTTAGTTTTCGATTCAATTAACTGGTGTACTTACCTACCTATGGCGTGATTCTTGAGTATATAGTACAATCTGAAGGCCTTTAGAATGCTTTATGATTTATTCAACGTCTAGTTGCAACTTCTGCAAACTAGTTAGGTGAAGTCACACGATTTAGAGCTTGTTACATATTTTTATATGAAAATGGAGACCGTGAACGGAAACATCGTAAGGGGCCTAGTGCACAGGCCTTTTCGCAAATAAAATATCGTGTCCACCGCGGATTGGCAGTTTTAAGCGCTAAGTATATGGGCACTTCAGGTACTAAGGTTTGTCGCGATGTGTACCTTCATTTAGCGAGTGGTGTTGCTACACAAATTCAAAAATGTACGAAAGTTAGAAAACAGTCACTGGGTACACGTCGGGGTTCGCTCCAGGACTTACTCCAATCAATCGTTCCATTTCAATTACTATAAGTTCGAAATATTTGGCTTTTATCAATCAATCAATCAGCCATACTGTCCCACTGCTGGACAGGGCTTCCTTTTTTTGGCTTTTATACTGAAATACTTTTACCTGCATTCTAAGGTAGTTTTCCTCAGGACAAGTAGAGTTCATCAACGGGTCATCGTTATGCATTGCCTGTACTCTCCACTGATAGTTCTCAGAATCTTGTGATTGAGTTCAATAAAAGAATGAATGGTATTTTTTGCTCGACGTCAAGTGGAGTTATAGTCGCCTCGTCCGTGCGGAGGCTTCGGAGGTCGTACCACCATTGCCTGCTCTTCGAGCGCTGGAATTTTTACGAAATAACAACCTACTGCATTCGATCTACTTTTCGATCCAGTATACAGGTCACTTTTAACATGTGAAACACGTGAAATTACAGTATGTGCTTAAAATTTTGTTTTATGCGTTGCCCACCGCGGATTGGCAATTTCAAGCACGCTGAGGTTTTCTTTTACAGTTAGCGAGTGGTATTGCAACTACAACCTAACAAATGTACATAACTCAGAAGATAAAGCCGTTGGTACACGCCGTACCCACGAACGAAACCACATTCGCACCTACAACCATTGCTAAAAATTGAAACAGTCCCTGCCCGCAAAATGCCGAGGCCGCGCTTCATAAAACTACAATTACGTAGTTTATTATAACAATTCGGTATAGAATTAGTACAATTAGTCTTTCGACTTTTTATTTTGTGGGTTAATCGGCTATACAATATACATCGAATTGTTATATTAAACCATGAATTGTAGTTTCAATGGCCCCATGGCCCAGAAATGCATTCAGGGGCCTCAACTCATAGTTCTCCAGAGCTCGATATCCGGACGTGGTGGTGCAAACAAGCAATAATGAAATGTGAGAGCGTCGGGGTGCATTCGTGCGTCGTGCGTGCCCCCACGCGACTAGCGCTGAATATTGATACCCGGCGCGAGGAAACAAATTTAAAAACGCCACGCTTACTTGTGTGTCGCGAACGCTGCTGTTGATGAGAATTTGTGTCTTGCAAAATGGCTGACGCGCATTCGGTATAAATCATGCGTGTTTCGGCTTCGAAGGCGCCCAAATTTAGAAAATAGCGGTAAGGGGTCGCATTATGAATTGAGTATTTTACTAACTTAATACTTATAAGTATCACTGTGCCTCTTCAGATTTATCAAAAAATAACGGGACTACGTTACTGGGCGTAGGAAAAAGAATGGATAACCTGAAAACCGGAAATTCGTATCACCTGCATCAGTTTTTTTTTATTGTCAACATTTAGACTTTCCCTGGACATCCGCAAATATAAAAAAATTCCCTTCTCAAGTTTTCATGCTATCTTGAAACTTGAGGCGATCTTTTAGTGTTTGCGCCTGCTAAAAATGATGCAACCTCCTTGCTAGTTCAAACTTATTGTTTTCCTGTAAATCGTCTTTTGTTTTTTTCTCCTTGCAAAATTTTTTTACAAGTTTTGTTTAAAACCATTGATTGTACTGAAAAGTCACCGTATTTTTTCTACGAGTACCTATTTAGAGAAGAGATAAATCGATCGCGTGCGACAATATTCAATGTATGAAAATGTATGGCGCCGTTTCCGAAGTCTGCGACGGACGCGTGCGGCAGACGGTAGAAACGGCGCCATAGATTTTCATACACTGACTATTGTCGCATCAGCTGCTATCGGCCGCGCTGCATGGAAGTCTGCCTTTAATCTCTTCAATTAGTTATGCTATGCTATGCTAGTTGTTGTTGTCTTTTTCTTCAAGCTATAGCTAAATGCTGAGGACATCACTTTTCAATTACTTTTCTATTCTTTCCGCGTCCAATATTTTTTCTGCCATTTTGTCGATGTCGTCCATCACTTTGCAGTCGGCACATATTTCGCTGCTTCGACTCTGCATACATAGAATATTCAGATACTGGTTTATGAGAAATTTATTTCGACGTAGGCAAAGAAAGAACAATGTATCGCAAGCTGCCTTGGGCTACCCAATGAATAACAATGGATAATTTTATTATGACAGCAAAAAATTTCCACTCTGGCCATCTTTTCTCAAATCATACTAAACATTATAAATCAGTTATTACATTATTGAGTAGGATAACTCCCTTAACTTCTACTTGGCCCGTTTGGAACACCAGGGCCAACAACATTTCGTAGTTTATTATGACAATTCGACGTACGTAGTTTATTATGATGTACAATGTAATTGCATAGCCGATTATTACAATTAGCCTTCCTGCTTGTTAATCTAATAATGGGCTATTCAAAATGCATCGAATTGTCATAGTAAGTCGTCAATTGTAATTCTATGAATGGTTCTTGTATGGCCTGCTCTCCTCCTTTAAGCTTTTAGGTAGCATAGAACGCAGCTGCTACCTCCTTTTAGGTAGCACGTATACATTATATTAACTTTGCATACGTGCAAAGTTTGACTGTTAGTATACTCTTCAGTCAACTTTGCATAAGTGCAAAGGTTGACTGTTAGTATATTCTTCAGTCAACTTTGCATACGTGCAAAGGTTGACTTTCTAAGTCACAAGGAACACTAAAATATTAGAATACCTAACTAAGATACCAAGCGGTTTCAGGATTCGCATAAATCAAAAAGTTTCACAATTTCCGAAGTTCGCGGGAACATCTTCCAATTAGAACGTTAGATTAAACTTGAAATTAATTATTGTTTACACAAGTTTCCGGAATCTCAGTCGGGAAATCATAATTGTATTACTTTCAACCACAACAGACATTTATAGATGTTTTTATCGTACACTAAATACATGTAAAACGCCAAACTCAAACTCTCTACTTCAATTTACTACTGGATTTCCGTATCTCTAGCACCCTCTAACATTTTTAATACTTGTATAAAGATTTATATACGTTTGATAAATGTGGTAGAGGGTTTTTTTATCTAGTAAAATAACGGACATTTAAGATATAGTTTTGTTTTTCTATACTTAGTTTTGTACAAAGAAAAGTTACTAATTTTTTTGATTTTAGCGGCGAGTTTTCTAAATCAGAAACTGAATATATGATAAAATAAACATATCCAACAACAGCAGCCCTAAGTCAGACTTGTTTCGAACTTTATGAAATGAAAGCTTGTGTATTTCAGATTCTACCTTTGAAAGCAAATGAATCAACATAGTCGGATACTAGTGAAACCAGAGCGAAATTAATACTGTACCAGGAATCAAATTGTTCGAAAGCTCTACGAAATAATATTTCCATCTGCAGTTCATAATTCTTTACCAAATCCCTCTCTACGGAAAAGTTAGCAAGACACGGAGGCCGTTTAAAAAAAATATAGAAATCCTGCAATATTTTTACTTTATCGCTTACGCAGACTTATAGTTGATTTAGTGCCAAACAATACGGGGTGGCTGTAGGAACATCCGCTATTTTCGATTATTCGCCTCACTGGACCAACATTCTATTCGATTGTTGCAATCTTTTCTTTTTATTTGTTTGCCATTTGGTATCCAGATTTTGTATGCAAACCTCCAGCCTCCAGCTTCGAAAATTGGACGTCATATCGTATTAATAAACTGCAAAGTACTCAATAAAGAAAAGACATAACATAAAAGTGGAGTAATTTGTATAGGTACATACGTAGTACTAAGTTGACTGCCTCGTTGGTCTAGCGGTATCACGTCTGATTAACATGCTGGAGGTCGTGGGTTCGATTCCCACTTGGGCCCGCCGAACATTTGTACTGATGCCCTCAGTCTGGGTGAATTTCCATGTTTGTGATGTCCTTTCCTGGTTACTATATCACAGGGTATCCTAGTTAACTTTATTCGTTATTAAGTTACTCAATCATCAAAATTTATGGTCATTTATTTTATTTCCAATACTTTTATATCGTAAATAATTGTTACTTGGTAAAACTCTACCGAGACAGCAATCTACGTATGTAATATTACCTTTGTCCATACAGGTACTTACGTACCTAAAATACATAAAATACGGTGTACTTTGAAAAGTAAAGTGTAAGTCACCATCGAGGTTTCAAAGGAAAACTCGCTGAAAGAACCAAAATCTTTTCAATGAAAGCAAAATGACATTAAGTTTACAAAGTGCAACAGCCAAACCAACCAAGGTCTTTGAAGCAAGCCTTTAAATTTAAAATTCCTTCTGCCATGAATCCTTTATGCACCGCGGCAGGTTAGTAAAGCATGTTTTTGCGGATCTAACCTTCAGTTTTACTGTTCCCTCAGTAGCCATTCTAGGGAGCTTGGGATCAACATAAAATAAAATAGAGTATCTTCAACAAGGCAGTGAGCATATCAAGAAGGTTAAGAAAGAGCGCTAAGGCTATGTTAGGCCAACGTCTACCATTTTTTTAAGTCGCTTAAATAGCTATATGAATCTAATTTTGCGTTAATGATTTTAGCAATTGGCTCGGCCCGTGGGTGCGAATTGCGAGAGACTGCGAAATACCCAGTGGTGTATGTCCAGCAGAAGACAGAGGTGGGCTGATGATGATGATGATAAATGCAATTAAAGCCTGATTTAAGAAAGGGCGTAAGTTGACCTTAGGGCCGGTTTCTGAATTGGGTAATTCACTAATTAAATACTTAAGTAATATTCTGTCACACTCTTTTCTGAGAAATTCGAAGATACAGCACTACAGTTAACCATTTACTTAGCGAAACTCTCAATTCAGAAACTGGACATTAGTCTATCAATTGAAGCACTATTTAACTTATTCACTTTTTTTTTATTTTATAATATTTTTTAAATTTATAAAATAATGGTATTCGTATATCAGCTAAATTAATTTCAGGCAGAAAAAGCAACACTTCTTAAATGTCACTGAAGTCACCATTTAAATCGACTTTTGTATGAAGAATTTTAGTTAAATGCTGTTTGAGCCACATTAAAGAAACTGGTGCAAGTCGGCCTTAAAACAAAAAGTCATCGACAGTTTCTGCAGATATCGATAAAGTATAATATACATTAATCGTTACAGTACATTGTATATTGTATCATAATCATCATCATCATCATTATCATCATCAGCCACTTGACGCCCACTGCAGGGCACAGGCCTCCCTCGTGGTTTTCATAACCATGAGGGGTTTTGCCAAAATCGCCACGCTTGGCAGGCGGGCTGCTGATCGCAGTATGCGGTTGGAATCTCAAGAAGACGCTGCTGCCCGTCTCCTGGTAATTGATATCCTTAGCCGCCTTCTACGACATCCACGGAAGGAAATGGGGTGACGCTATTCTTAATCCGGTGCCACACGGAACGTATATTGTATATATTGTACAAAACTAAATAAAGACTTTTATAATAGTTATGTTTGTGGTTGAAATAAATAAATAAATAAATAATCATGTGATCGAAAAACTATTTTGATAGCTGTCAACTCCAAATCAATGTTGATAAAAATAAAAGGGACCATGCCCAAATGCCAACGGTTGTTCCTCTGGAGGTACTTAGTTCTGTGATGTAGACAAGCAAGGTGTCGGCTAGGGTTACGCAAAAGTTTGCAGTTGCAGTCAGATTTCGTTATGTTGCTGTTACTGCATTTGTTTATTCACAGAATACTAGGAAGTTCTTATTTGCTTGCGCCTACGCGAAGATCATTGACGTAGTAGTAAAATGTAATATTGTTTTACGATCTACTAAATCTTGAGTTGTACAAAATTTTGCTTTTGGTGGAATTATTGCTGTTATTCTCTTCGTGTGGCGTCCTCTAACACACATCGAATTGTGAATAAGTGATTTACCATTCGGTGTGTACAAGATTGGAATTTTTTGTATTTTGTTGTTTTATTCTTTTTTGCACTGAGGACGCATGCTGAGGACCTATTTTTTGTTCTTTTATTTTCTAAAACACAAATCGGAGTAGTATTTCCAACTGTTATGTTAAATAACATATAAAATACTGTTTCAGATAATAAGAAATATACTTATGTAACTGAGCACACTAACACAACACGTGTATTAGACGTATGACGTAACTATGCACAGCTTTTTTTACTTGTCATACAAATTTGGTCAATTTATCGAGTTTCAAGATTGTATGAAGGATAAAGAAACGTGGTACCTTCTTTTTGTGTTCTGAGCGTGGCTCATTAATAGTTTGTTACCCAAATTTACTTCTAAATAAGATAATTTGCCATGTAAATGAAGTAATAGACATTTCACAGGCTTAGGGCCAGTTTCTGAATTGAGAATTTCGCTAAGTAAATAGTTAACTGTAGTGCTGTCTCTACGAATTTCTAGTAAAAGAGCGGGACAGAACGTTTCTTAAGTATTTACTTAGTGAAATTCTCAATTTAGAAACCGGCCCTTAGTTAATTACATAAAGCAATGTAGTTAGTAGGTACTTTGTTACCCACATTGCAGTTCTGCCCTAAGCACACAAGTTTAATAGAAAATCTTAATACGGCACGTATCCCGGCCCTCTTCTATCGACTCGTATAAAAGGGCAGAATAAAAGAAAAGGTCCGTCTCAGTGTTTGTCAATAACACCCGATACACTTCACTAAAGCTACACCTAGCCACAGAAAAATATCCGTTAAAACCTCCCCGGTAAAACCCATGGAGATTTTTCTTTTAGTCGTGGAGTCATGTGGTGTTCCTAAGGGAAGACGGGTCATTCACCCTCGCTTCTTATGGACAACAGTTTTTTGCGGCCTATTACGAAACAAACACATCAATGTCGGATGAAAATAATTGATCTAATCAATACACGTATTATTTTAATGTTATTTTGGTCTGGGCGTAAACATATACTTTTTTATTCTATCATAGCCAATGTTCGCCTGTGGGATCGCAGAACATCGTCATCATCAGCGATTTGACGCCCACTGCAGGACATAGGCCTCTCTCATGGTTTTCCAAGCTTCCCGGTGTTGTGCCGCCCGCATCCAGCGACTCCCCGCCATCTGGTGGGGGGCCTTCCCACGCTGCGCTTCCCAGAACTTTTTCGCATCAACGGCCATCAGTTCTCCGAGCTATGTGCCTCGCCCACTGCCATTTCAACTGAGCAATTCTTCGAGATCGCAGATCAATAAACACAAAATTAAAAGAATTAGAATATTAGAACTGCTCGTGTTTTAACACTTGTCAATCTGTTATTCTTGAGTTTTCTTTCTTATTCTTGTGAATCTTATTTTGGTATATCTAATATATAAAAATCTCGTGTCACAATGTTTGTTATCGAACTCCTCCAAAACGGCTTCCCCGATTCTTATGTAATTTTTTGTGTAAGTATATTTGGTAGGCGTGCGAATAGATCATAAGCTAATTTATATCGCAAAACGACGCTTGACGGGTCAGCTAAGAAATTATATAATTTTTGTATATGTATTCTGTCGAGAAATTGATAAATAGGGCTTGATATTTCTTAAAATAATGACCTATAGAACGAGCAAACAACTTGATAGACAAGATATCTTCTAGTATTTTAACGATTACTAGCAAGTTTCTTACATGTAGACCAAAGCTGAATTAAAAGTAAATTAATATATTGAGTCATTATTCTTTTCTTCGTATAGGTTTGTTTTATCTGATCCCGGCATAAAAAGCAATCGTATGATTTGCGATAAGCCACTTGATGCACTGACCAGTGTTTATCCCTTTATTAGGATCACAATGCCAGGTGTGGAGGGTAAACTTGTTGATAGTGCCTTATTGACAATGGCATTTCCTTGTGCAGGCGCGACTCTAGATGGTGTTATCTCTGGATAATTTGTTATATTGTGGACAGTTGTAGTTACATTACTTTCCATGAACTCACGGCTGTATCCCAGTGGGGTAGGTAGAGAACAAGGTTTGCCACTTGTCACGATCCTGACAGACCTCTTTCGCTTCATCAACATTCATTAGTCGTTCTATGCGTGCCGGTTTCGGGTACTTTTTATCTTGGCCTTTGCTATTGCTCCATGCCTAAATATGTTGCCAAACATATCTCGACATAAAATCGAATCTTTGAGAACCATTAGTAGCCAACCAGAGCGGTGAATGCGCGCTGCAGGTCCACGGGTCACTGTTCTCGTAGACGGAGAGGTTGCATTAAATAGTTCTCAAATTTTTTTATACAAGATTTCTCAACTTATTTTTCTTTATTTTTCGTCAACTTTTACTTTCCACTGCAGGGCACAGACCTCTCTCTCTCTCTCGGTAAAAAAAATGAAAGTCTAAATAGATGGCAATTTTAATTACTAATTACACAACCGAGGCTTTTAAACCACCCAGATTTCAGCGCGTATATCTGCACTTATGCCTATGTAGCGTAAATAAGATTATGTTGCTCTACAAAACATTACAACAAAGGTACGTGTACCCACGGACTTGACCGGAGGGCATATCCGACGTGGGTCTACTATAATAAAACTATTATACAGGTAGATAGTTGTCGAGACCAGAAATCGATAGTAATAGACGTTACTATAACAGTGATGGGTGGGGAAGAATGTTCTAGGAATTGGAAAAAAAGCCTGAATTGTCTTTATTGAAATAATTTACAGCAAGAACATAGCTAATATATCAACCAAAACAAAAGTAAATTAAAATCACTACTTGATTTATCTAATATATAAAAATCCCGTGTCACAGGGTTTGTTCTCGAACTCCTGGTATTTTCAGGATGTTACAAAAAAAAATTGTTTCATGTGCTTATTTCTTTCAATGGCTTTAACTAAACTTACTGTCATCATCATCAGCCCTTTGACGCCCACTGCAGAACATAGGCCTCCCTCATGGTCTTACAAACCATGAAGAGTTTTGCCATAATCGCCACGCTTGGCAGGCGGGTTGGCGATCGCAGTATGCTGTTGGAATCTCAGGAAGACGCTGTTGCCCGTCTCCTGGTAATGTATTTCCTTAGTCGCCTTCTACGACATCCACGGAAGGAAATGTAGTGACGCTATTCTTAATCCAGTGCCACACGGACAATTAACTAAACTTATACTTTAGACTAAATTTATATAAGAAACCATTTTAGTTCTTTCTTTTGGTTGTGCAATAGTGTTCTCTATCTATCTATTTTAATAGTACGGACGTTGTAGAATTGTCGACAAATTGATCTTCAAACACTCAAGAGTCCTTTGTATCGTACAAGTAAAATAACAATTAAATTGGCCGATACCAACGGTAACACGCTCGAAACGTATATTTCTGTGAGTTTAAATATTATTAGTTCCATACACTTTAATGCAGCACGTGGTAACTTTAGTATGGATCATCTGCTATCATCTGATGTTTTCAGATGAAAACATCAGATGATAGCAGATGATCCATACTAAAGTTACCACATAGTATCACATAGTACCTAAAAGCTTTTCGTATTGACGGGTGGAACCCCCTTTTACCGATTGAGGGTTTTGTTACACATATGAACGCACGCCTGTATCTCAGAGCGATAGGCAGAGACCAGGTTGTACCACTTGCCACGATCGTGACAAACCGCTTTTGCTTCATCAACATTCATTAAATTGTTTCATGCCTGTTTCGTTTACTTTCAATATTTCTCATCGCTAATACCTTACCAGCCCTTCCTCCCACATTCGCTTCATAAATATATCGATAAATATGTCTTTCGTAGTACCTACATTTATTTGATTTATTTCGGGATTTTGTTTTACCCCACATATTACTGCTAGCAAATGCAATAAGAAATACACCCTACAAAGTGTAAAGAACAATAAAACATGCAGAGAGTATTATTTTATGTGAAAATCGACTTCACGGGGCGCAACTAGCCCTGTGCTTACTTACAAGTGCAGCTGTTTTATTCGAAACCCTCCCTTAATACCTGGGGAGTAAGGTTCGTAAGAATACCAGAGAAGTGGGTTCCTATATTGATTTATGGTCAAGTGTAGGGTTGCTTATGCTCCTCAGAATTTTCCTCGGTTTCCTAACGCGCGTTTAGGCAATAAATGTAAATTGCTAAGGAAAAGCCGTTTAGCGGATGGGTTTTATTTTTATTGTATTCTGTCGTGCGAGACGCGATGATTTAGTCGAGCTATCTCATTCTTTGGTTTAGTATCAATCAACCTTTGGTATAGTACTAGTTTATTAATAATCTATTTTATATTTAGGAAAACTAGTGATTAAACCAATAAAATATTATATTCTTTTTGTTGCACTGACCCGTGCTGAGGACAATTTTAAAAACCTATTCAGAAGCTAAAAATTCCACCATGCCGGGACTTGAACCCGCGACCTCTGGCTAACCGTGCCGGCGCTCTCCCAACTGAGCTAATGGGCAAGCATCAACGAAATTTCGAGCCTCTTTCCAAACTTATCTGTATTACTTACAGGCAGCGACATCTGGCCGAAGCAATTTACATCACTTACAACCCCGAGTAACCCACTTTGCAGTTAGGTTACTAATATATTACTATTATTAATATAATATTACTAAGCCGAGATAGAAACAGACAGTCATTAAACGTTTCCACAGATAACTATAAAGAACAATGTCACATAATAGGTATAACCAAATCTATTATTTTACAACCAATTCATTATCAGGATTAAAAACATTTTTCGATACATCTCACAGCAGTTACGCCCATCATAGAACAAGTCAATATCAACTTCCCTCGCCAAATAGTTAAACAGTCTGCAGTTTCACCCTACGATGTCTGTCTATAATTATATGTAGTTCTGACCACCGGTAAATAAAAAGCTGGTTTGGATCTTAACATAGGAGTTGGTGTAAAAAACTTTGATCGAAAAAGTAAATCCTGACCAACCATGCCACGTGCTGTCTTTAATAGTAATATAATATAATAATATAATAATATATATAATAGGAACTTAGCAGCAGCTATCAGATCATCAATGATCTCAATTTTAAGGTTTTTAAATAACCTGCCATTTTTAAAAACCTCCTAACCATTGGCACAAATATTTCGTATGATTAAAATCCTAGTTTAGTTTTGAGAGTTAAATTATTTAGATAGAAACTGTGTACACAGTACAAAATCATGTTTTGTGTTCACATTTTAAGTCCGTTCCCTCACGATACAGATTGAATCATTTATACGGTTTTAACCTAACCTTCTCACATACCCCATAATACCTAACCATTCGTCAGTTCGACGACCATTTTTTGAAGTGTTGTTTTAAATAAAACTTTCTTGTTATTGACCTTTATTGCACTGAGATTTCAGGCATATTTTATATTTTTTAATAAAATAATTTGTTTTTATTTATCACGTACTCTTGTTTATTTTTCTTTCTGTTTAAAATTGCACGCGTCTCCACAGATAAAAACCGACATTCTATTGAAAATTTTTAATTAAAACAGATATTTAAAAAAGTAGTTGTTCATTTTGAGGACGAACTCAAACTGTAGACAATAGAAGAAAAAAAAACATTTAGTACAAAAATCAATTTTATGTTCGCCAAGCCGTGACTAACACCGAGGTGACAAGAGACGTGGGGTGTCTTGTCGGTTATCCGCAAAAGCACTAAAAAGATACAATTTTTCTGTCGCGTATTCGTCGAAACGACGAAGGTTAGGTGTCTAGGGTTATAAAAACCTATTTATTTGTCTAGGGTTAATCAATAGCTAAACTCTCTTTAATTATGTTTTTTATACGCCACACGCATGTTTACTGAGTAGAGTACATTCGTTTATGTTTACAGGGTTATTTGTGAAATCCTGAAACTGATTATGTTCCTGAAACAGAATTTAGAATTAGAGTTTAGAATTTACAATAACTTTTGTTCTAGGAATTTTTATCGTTATTAAATTATCTTTTCTGTTTTTCTGCTCTGTAATAGTGTTAAATTTATACCATAAATATTTCAAAGTGTACTTGTACCATACAACTTGCAGCATTCAACATACGAATAAGTGAATTATCTACTCCAAATAAAAACATTTGGCTGTCTGTCATCAATCCGACTAATGAATTTGCTTAATAACCGTCTGGTTATCGGCGGCCGATAATTAATTAGACGAAAAGAGGGTTCTGACTGAATGGCAAACAATTTGGGGTGTCCAGCGTGTTTGTGTTCGTTTGGTCGTCTTTGCGTGTTGAGCGTCTGTACAACGGACGGCTGATTGACCTTCTATCGTATTTTGAACTTTGGAACGTTCTTATCCTAAAGTCATGTAGGTAGTTGAATTCCGATTGTCAGTAGAAACTCAAATGTGATGATCCGATGTGATGTGATACATACGATGGCAGATTAAGGGTGCCTTGCTGCAAAAATTAAAGCGCTTAAATAACAAGTTATCATCAATAACGAGAAGGAAAAAATTGTCTGGTGTAACTAGGTATGTAATATTTGCAAGATAATAATCGCGGGACACGTTAACGATGCATCAAATCATCAATGATGGCAGGTCTCTTGAAGATCTTATCACATTTCGCTTCCACCGTAGGTTCTGTCTTTTAAATTTTATAAAACTGAGGAACTCTTGTTTTTTTCTGTTTATTTCTAAAGTAAACAGCGCGGCCGTTTCGCAATGTACGTTTCTAAATTACTTTAGCTTCTTTCCTTAAAAAACCCAGGCACAAAGAAAATTTAAATGCACTTTTCTTTGAAGTAGGTACGTAATTCTCTCGCAGGTCGCGGCAACAAATCATACCGTTGTTGGGAGGTAGCGACCTCCAGCACAGTAGACCTCTAGTTCACAATAAAGCTTAATGTAGAATAAAACAAAATACTTACTAGTTTCATTGTCATAACCTCATAACGAAAACGTTTCAGCGTACGTGACATTTCTTCTGGCATTCTAATTGTCCTCAGCACGGATTAGTGCAACAAAAAGACTATAATTCTGAGTTAGCTTTAAGATAACACGGAGGGACATTTAATTTTATAATACATACCACAGCATATCAACCTATATATCTGTGCACTCAACACAGTTGTAACTTACATGAAAAGTTAATACTGTCGACTGTACTTACACGCATAAAAATAAAATGGTTTATACGCACGTTTCGTGCCATAATAATTATGGAATTCGGATACTAAAATCTTTAATAATTAATTGCTTAAGCCCAAAAACATTAAGAAATCACAGGAAAGGTTAATTTATAATTATTTTATGTATACTTTTTATATTTTTCTACTTTGTTTAGTTGTTTCGGCACGGGTGCCAGTTTTTAAAGCCATGTATAATAACGACTGTTGCCGTAATAAACTTTTATCTAGGTTGCCAATATTACCAGACGTTAGCAATGCTTGACTTTGGTTCAAAATAGTATCGTGCTTAAATAAGGTAACAAATTGACTGAATTTTTGGTGAAATTTATTATTTAGGGTCCACTTACGGTTTCAATTTATATTTCCTTGATTTGATTTAACTTGAAGGAACCATATTTGGGAAAACGATGCCGTGGGAATGATACTGAGTTTTGAAGTCGCATTTTTTGCAGAAATGTATCTACCTATGTACTATTACTATTTCATCATCATCATCAGCCATTGAACGCCCACTGCAGAACATATGCCTCCTTCGTGGTTTACATAACCATGAAGGGTTTTGCCATAATCGCGACGCTTGGCAGGCGGGTTGGCGATCGCAGTATGCGGTTGGAATCTCAGGAAGACGCTGCTGCCCGTCTCCTGGTAACTGATTTCCTTAGTCGCCTTCTACGACGTCCACGGAAGGAAATGGAGTGACGCTATTCTTAATCCGGCGCCACACGGAAACTATTTATTACTATTTATCACCGAATAATATTCTTCCCAATGAACTTTATATAATTTTGTATGTTCCAATTGCAAAGCGTGTCTGTAATTTCTACGCCCAATGTTTTCAAAATATATGTTCTCGTATCATGAACAAGCTTGTCGCTGGTGGTCCACCAGCGGTAAGCTTGTATGTGTTAATCACATACAAGCTTTTAGAGCCCACCAGTGGTGGGTCCGTCCGTGCCTTAAGGTGGTGATAGACCCGAGCATTTACCTACCTGTAAGTAGCAGAGCATCGAGCATTCACAGCTTCTATTTTTTTCGAACTAAATAAAGAAATAAGAACGCTAGTGACGCGTCCATCGTACATTGATATTTCAAAAACCCAACAAATTTATTGATTTCTCAGCAAAATGTATCCAATAGCTTTTTAAGCACTAGTTTTTTATTATATTACGAATTCCATTTCAGTGTTAATGGATCAAGTTAAATAATATTTTTATCGTAATCATAACAATATCATGGATAGGGCCTATCGCACTATGTTTGCAAAATTAGTGTCATGTTAATTATTCGCCTTATAACTCTGACAAGATAAGCTCCGCAAGTTTGCCAGACTGGCCTGCCCTGTACGCAGACCCGTCTTATGTTCTTAACGCCTGACACAACACATAAGGCAACGTTTCCACTCCGCTCGACTCCCAGACGTATTAATTCAAAATGGTCAGGCGACAAAAGCGACTTGGGTAGCCCGCTCCGATAACTTCGAAACATTAGGAGCCTTCGCCATTAGCAAAGTTGTAAGGCATATTAGTGAATCTGTACCTAGCTCTAGTAGCAGATTAAAGAAAGTCTACTTGATGATTTTAATTAAGTGAATACCTACTTAATATTTAGGCATGAATGGAATAGTTACAGAAAATCATTCTGTCTTAGTTATTTTATAGCTTATTTTAGCATAGCATTTATTGGAATTTTTTTTTCAGATAGTTAAATATTTTTTCTGTCACTGCTTTTACTTTACTATAGCAATTTTGGGTAATCTCCAACTGATTGACTGTCCTAGACTAGTCCTGGCCAACTAACATCCGCTTTGTGAATTGAGAATTTCATTAATAAAACACTTAAGTACCAATCTCTCTTCAGATTGCTCAAATAGAACGAAATAGTAGTTTTAGTATTAGTGAAATTCCAATTCAGAAATCAGCGGTAAGCTAATAAAAGCTACGTTGATCCTTCCAGCCTAAACATAGGTAGATCAAGTCTACCTAACACAAAATAATTATCACGTCCTTAATGCCAAAATTAAATATGCTATCTGGACGACGCGTCGGCACCCTAGGAGGCGACATAAATACGGTTCATAACGACTTAAAGACGCTTTCGCACAAATTTATATCCATATGCCACAGCAAATGCGAATTGTACGTTTTCGACCACACAGGATCCCAAAATTCAATAGTTTCAGAATTTAACTGTTTGGCCCCAAATTTTATGGTAGTAAATAACGAATCGCTTCGTCTCCTAGGAGCGCCAGTCATCGAAGACGCGTTTCCTCTATTTTTAGACGACGAAAAAACAAAATTTTTCAATACCATTCCTCTCGTGTCCAAAATTAATATGGCCTTCCAAATTATAGGTTTTTGCCTTTTTGTACCAAAATTTACCTATTACGTCAAATGCAGCCCTCTATTTTAGCCAGGTGGCTCTGCTAGGACCAATCAATTCGATGATCCATTTGGCCTTAATCCAAATTCTAAACTGTCCAATTTCAGAACGTTCTTGGCTCCAGGCATCACTCGTATGAGATATAGAGGTTTAAGAGTCAGGAAGGTAAGCAGCGTCGCATTGCCTGCCTTTTTGTCTTCCATCCACAGCATCGAGGCTTTGTATAAGCAAATTGTTAGCTGTTCACTGGATGACATTGAGGCCTCATACTGTGGGGAAGCCAAAGAGGCGTGGAGACTGGCCTGCCCTGATGAGGATCCGGCGAAGGATCCTACCATCCATAGGGACGGGTTCCTCTGCGAGCTGGTGCAGAGCAGGTTAATCCATTCCTGCACCAGTGACGTGGAACGCGCTCGCCTACTGGCCGTGTCCGAGCGAAAGTTCGGGCTACTGGTTGCAGGCGCACCCATCAGTGTCTATAGAGACTCGGATGGAGAACACTTCTTTCAGCACCGCCATCGGTCTGCGACTGGATTGCCCAATCACTGTGCCCCATCGCTGCCCCTGCGGCACCAACGTCGATCTGGGCCATATCTTAATTATAGTTAGTTAGACCTGAGATTTCCGCACTTAGCCTCATAGTTGGGCCATTGTACGTAGCTGGGCCACCATGGTCTGTCGTGTCGGCGGAGCGCCGGCCGCCTTTCCTGCCACGCGGCTCTTAATAATATCATCCGGAGGGCCTTTGCCATAGCCGGGGTTCCGGCCACGCTGGAACCTCCAGGCATCATCCGCGACTATGGTAAAAGGCCCGATGGCATGACATTGATCCCCTGGAAACATAAGAAGCCGCTGGTATGGGACGCTACCTGCGTTGACATGCTGGCACACTCTCATGTTTCCCAGAGTAGAAGAGCCGCTGGTTCAGCGGCTTGCGCGGACGAAAGCCTCAAGCGGCGCAAATACGGTTCAATCGGAAACAATTACATATTTGCGCCTTTTCGGGTCGAAACCATAGGCACTTGGGTCCAGAGGCGCGTCTGCTGTTCAAAGACCTAGCGGCGCGCCTAATCGACACATCGGGAGACCAGAGGGCTGGCGCGTACCTCGGCCAGAGGATAAGCCTGGCCATCCAAAGAGATAACGTCGCCAGCGTTCTGGGCTCATTACCGCGGGACAGTGACCTGGGGCAGGTGTTTTATTTATAAATGTAGAATTTATGTCATTAATATATTATTACTAGATGACCCCGTGAACTTCGTATCACCGACGTCAACCGTTTTTTTTTCTTCTCACCGTTTAAACCTTCCCTGGACTTCCACAAATATATAAAAACAACAATTATCCAAATCGGCCCAGCCGTTCTCGAGTTTTAGTGAGACTAACGAACAGCAATTCATTTTTATATATAAGATCATTAATATTTTTCAATTTGTTTTCTTGTTGTTGTGTTATGAATAAAAATTGTTTTCCCCTTTGAAAAAAAAGCAAAGTCTGGAATTAAATTCCATGCTTTCTTAATCAAAACAGTCCAAAGCCTAAACTAGCCTGCTAGCTTGAATTATATAGAGGTTGACTATACAGCTCATTCAACAAAATGTTTAGTGAATAACTTAAGCAGCAATTTTCTCCGGTTGAACTGATAGACTGATAGTGAATTCACACATGGGCAAAATCGTGAAGACACCTTCTGATGTGTCTATATCACTGTAAACACCTAAAGTACCTAACAGCCCCAGCTGTGAGGTCGCACTGAGAGTGGATATGACCATTTAGGGGAAGCCCCATGCACTGGCGAAGAGCTCAGCCTCCCCATCGGCTCTCTGTTTAATAACTCGTAACCTATACAAGTGAGATTTGTGGCTTTCAATAGGTGGCAATAAGGTTAGTTGGAAGAAAATACTTATTAGTATTAAGCTCGCCTTTGTACAAATATTTCTTTTTATTGTGCAATAAAGGATTCAATTCCATTCAATATCAAGCGCTGAGGTTAGGTATTGAACACCTGAGGCACTTAGGTTTCCTCACGATGTTTTCCTTCGCTGAGAGTGGTATTGCTAATACAACTTCACAAATTGAGTTAGACAACAAAGTACATGCCGAGATTCGAACCCACGACCGGTGGTACTTACGTGAAGTAATAATACCAATGTCAGCCACCTCAATCGCGTGGGACGTGGGTAAAACAAATCCTACGCTTTAATTTAGGATCATCATCATCATAATCAGCCGGTATCAGGCTACTGCTGGACATAGGCCTCTTCCAAGACACGCCACTGAGCCCGAACTTCGGCTCTGCTTTTCCAGTCGCTGCCCACCGCTTCGCGAATGTCATCGCTCCACCTGGTCACAGGGCGTCCTACGCTACGTTTGCCGACACGCGGTCTCACTAAAGCCTTCTTTCCTTTATTTCATAAAGTGTGACAAATTCTATCCAAATTTGTTTAACTGCATATTAGTGATTGCGTGACAAACATCTAATGATTCTCATTTATTATACTAGTGAGATCCCTCGGACATCGCTCTGAGTCCCCATTTCAAGATGATGTTTGAAATAATAGCAACTTGACAGCGCACTCAAGTGCAATCTCCAAATTAAGGGCGTCTTATAAATAAAGTCTTTTGTCCATGACCGCCAGAGTTGACCAGGCATTTTTCTTTTGACATCCCCGGCTACACCGAATAGGAAGTGTAGGCGGCAGTGAGACCCAACGCACGCTTCATCACCGTCATCACAGTTCACTGCTGCCCACTGCTGGGTAAACCCATTTCGCCCAAATTCCAAACGTAAACTCACTCAGCCTACTGAAATCTGACTATCACCGAAGGCTGAAGACAGGTAATCTTGAAAATGAAAACATTAGGTACACCTTGTACATTTCCTTTGTAACTGCTGTTTCTGTAATTATTGTTCTCTGTGAAAATATCTCATTAGCAGACACATTGAACAATTCACTATGCTGATGCAATGTAATAAAAATGTAAAAACTTACTGCCTTATTTACAAACACACGATTCCTAAGAGCACTCCTCAGATGGAGATCATTTAAACTGTAGTTACGTCTTTTCCTTGTGAAATCTGTGCCAATTTTAATCGTGTTTTTATAAATAAGACCGTTAAACTCAACTACCTACCACAGATACAGTACCTTCCTATTTCAGCGGCCATCCCCACATCTTTACAACATGGGCCGGTACGTTGCACAACGACTCCTCAGGGCGTTATAATTAAATTATAAACTTTTGCACTGCAAATAACGGTCCGCGAAATCAAGCGCGACACATTCTTGTGGGATAGTCGTACTTAAGTCTTACATGATAGGGACCACTTAGCCATAATCAAGATATCTCTCCGGGTACAGAAAGGGTCAACTTGAAACGTTAACCTAATGCTCTGTCTCGTAAAACTTTATTACGTGCAAAATAAAGGGATATCCTCTCTTCGTTTTTGTACCTTGGACCGTTTTAGTGCTAACGGGAGATTCGGAAGGAGAGAAAATTGCTTGTTTTGTAGTTCAGATATTGACTGTTTACTTTATTCCCGAGCTCCGCTTCTTAGCAGAATGGTCCATCGTGTACAGTCAACAGCACATCAACCTTTAGTAGTTAACCTACTCACTTAGGGTACGGGTGACTTTACAACAAAAATGTAAACGTTGACATGTTGTCGACTGTACTGAGCGAGTGGAAGTTTGTTACAAATTACAGTAGTAATATATTTACCAGGTACAACACGGTCACATTAACTAGAGACTTGACGTTGATACAATAATGTACAAAACAAATACCAAAATGATAGAAAACATACCAAAATGATAGAAAACACGTATTGGTTACAAAGATACTGACCGATAACCGATATCGATAATTTGCTTAGTTTTCTGTCATTTTGGTATTTGTTTTGGACATTATTGTATCAACGTCAAGTCTCTAATTAATGTGACCGTGTTGTAGGTATAATCTCGCTTAAAACTCCAATATTGGACTTGTCGGGTGTAATACGATATGTTTGACCCCACAAGTCGATCCGACCCGATATCATCGCGAATATCTAATTAAAAGTTACACATCGGTATTCGCTTACGTTGGGTTGGTTATATATAACATGGACGCGGTGTCCATACCATAAAACTAAGTGTAATAATTTAAAAGCACTCCAGTCTCTTTGGTCTCATTTGAAATAAAACAAAAGACGTATAAGCCTCCTTAAATATTTCCCTTTGTTGCGCGTGTCATTTAATTCAGCACTAAGAATTCGTAACAAAGGCCCAACCCCGCTAAAGACCCACAAAGTTTCCATACGTGACCACATCAATGTGGCCCTCGGGGACCCCCTTATACCTTTTTTATTCCGCCATTTTTACTCCGGTAGGATACCGGCACGAAGTCCGAGCAACAGAAGCATGAAATAAAATTACTTGGTTCGTAAACGAGGACGCACAGGAAAATCTTGGCATATAAAATAGATTTCACTACCAATTTGTGTAACGCGTTAAGCGTTTATTAAGCAAAAGTTTAATCTTGCAATATTTAAACTTGACTACTTCGTCAAGTTTCGGTCTTGGCCAATAATAGCGTATTTTCTGTCACAAATTAAAGTATTTTGAGCAGTACCCTGAATAGAAACAAAAAGTGGAGAAAAGGTTTTTTGTCACCTATTTCTTATTGAGCTTCCAATCACAGCGACGTCTATTAACAGATCTGTTGATTAGATACCGAAACGACGCTGAACTGAACTTACAAATATAGCGGTGACAAGAAAACCTTTTTCCACTTTTTGTTTTTATTTACTGTTCAAATAATTTAATTTCTGAAAAAAAAATGTTATTGCTGGCCAGAACGGTATTTTTTGCATACAAAAGCTGCCGCCAAAATTGCGTCAGTGTGTGGCGGGCTTAATAGTTCGGTTCGATGAACATAATATGAGCGCAAAATATATCACCCAGGTAGTTCCCATCTACAACGTGTTATAACGCCTATATGCTTTGAGCTTCTGGTGTATTTTATCATGGACCACGGCCCCGGTTTCATTACTCATGTACTTACCTTATTTTTATCACGGGGGATTTTTCAGACCTCGCAAAAGGAACGAAATTTTTGTGAAATTGCGCCTTACATTACTATATTTCTCTTCTCGTTTAATTTAATTAAAAGAATATTGACCACCTGCGAAAAATTTGATTCGACAGTACGTTAAGCTTTAGTCACAGTCGTCCCATAATAAAACTGAGTAGACTGCACGTGTGTAAAGTTTGATGTGTTGTCAACTATACCTTGATGTACCTCGATGCAAATAATTTATAACAGCGAATATGTTTATTTATCTACACTAATGTTGTAACATTCTACTTATGTTTTCAATACTTGACTTATAATTACTACTGTTATAGCGCAGACAACAGAACACTCAATTTAAGCAATTTCACATGATGGTATAATATTCACATCGATATCGTAAAATCTCATTGATGATGATGATTGTTCCGACCGGTTTCGGCCATGGCGACCACTTTGACCCCTAATCAGTGATGAGGCGCTGGTGCGCTCGAAGATGGCTTATGTAGCCTATCTTTACGGCGAAACTCCGTGCACACTGAGGGCACGTGAGAATGCCGTTCTCGTAATTATATATTATGGCAGCAGGTGGGCGAGCCTTTAACTGGTCGCGTTTGGTATCCAGGTCAGCTTTACGCTGAACCTCGAACTCGCGTACTTGACTGTTCACCAACCTGCGCCATTCTGGCCGCTGTGCTGCCAACCGTTCCCAGCGGGAGGGCTCTATTTTGCATCTCTTCATGTGTCGCTTTTGGACATCCTTGTACCGGAGGAGGGGACCGCCATGATTCCGCTTGCCCTCCTCTAGTTCAGAATAAAAGATGCGCTTCGCCACTCTTTCCTCCGCCATACGAGAAACGTGACCGCACCACCGAAGCTGTCGACGCATTAAATAGGCCTCAATGCCACCAACATTGGCTCGTCGCAGAACTTCTGTATTTCGCACTCTATCAGACCATCTGATCTTCATGATGGTACGGAGGCATTTAAGGTGGAAGCGATCCAGAGTGCGAATGTGGCGGCGGTATACACACCACGTCTCAGAGGAGTATAAGAGGTTTGGCAGCACGATTGCCATATATATTGCTATCTTAGTGGCCAACTTAAGGTCATGAGAGCAGAAGACCTTGGAACATAGCTTGCCGAATGCTGCAGCTGCGGCACCGACCCTGCTATTGATCTCAGCATCAAGGTCACACTTGGATGTTACAGTGTTCCCCAGATAGCGAAATTTATCCACCTGCTTCAGCACATCCTCACCAAGTTTTATGGCCAATGTCTCGTGACCGTGTATATCCAGGGACATCACCTCCGTCTTATTGACATTGATCTTCAGGCCGAACTTACTGCAGGCTCGGTGGAATGCGGAATCTCATTATAACATCAATAAAACGCGACCAACTTGATTGCAGGGCCAATCAGGTTGGTCGCGTTTTATTGAAGCGCGCAGCTGCGCTCTCATTGGTTAAATTTTAATGGCGGCAAAATCACTGTGATTATACACGTACGCGTGAATTTAATTTAATAAAATTGTTGTTTGATTAATTGCATTAGTGAAGATAAAGTAGTGTATGCAACTGCATATAACACGGGTATTAAAACACTCGTTACTATTATGAAACTCGCTGCGCTCGTTTCATAAACTCACACTCGTGTTTTAATACCCTTCATTATATGACAGTTGCATAAACTACTATTATATTACGAGTATGTATTATAAGTTTTTATTGTTGAGTATTCGTCTTCTTTTGTAATTTTAGTTAAAGTAATTCGTTTTATCCGTTTACTTCGTATGCCTACCAGTTAATTTCTTGCACCACCTGTGGTTGACTGGTAGAAAATGCTTATAGCATTAAGTCCGCGACATTGCCATTGTATTTGTTACTTATGTGCAATAAAGGTATTAATAATAATAATATGTCATTCAAACGAAGAATACATAATGAATTCCCAATTGTTGATTGATGAGCTACGCAAACCACGTTATGTTATAATAATATTGTGATTTATACATTGTCAATGTATAATGTATCCTATACGGAATACGCTTTAGTTATTCTTAGAGTTATTTCCATTGAATCTCGCAGTTAGGTCTTTCCGCTAACTTGATAAATAGTGGTCAGTTTCTGAATTTAATCCTTATACACCATCCAATTGGTGTTGGAAATTGGTATACATAAATCGGTGAACTTTGAGACTGAGAGACACCTCTGTCAATTATTTAATTTATTCATCCCTGATGTGTAACACAATCTATCATCATCATTCGAATCCCGGCTGGGGACAAAAAAAAAACCCAGGTCTTGGATGTTTACATGTTTGTGATGTCGTTGTTTCTGGTTCCCACGACACAGGGTATATTAGTGTGGGGCCAGAAGCAATGTATGCGCCTGTATGTAAACGTTTATGTGTATCGTCATCAGCCATTTGACGCCCACTGCAGGACATAGGCCCTCCCTCATGGTTTTCCAAGGTTCCCGGTCTTGTGCCGCCTGCATCCAGCGACTCACCGCCACCGTAACCAGATCGTCAGACCATCTGGTGGGCGGCTTTCCCACACTGCATCGTCCGGTCTGCGGTCGCCACGTCAGAACTTTTCGCCCTAACGGCCATCAGTTCTTCGAGCTATATGCCCCGCCCAATGCCAATTCAACTGAGCAATTCGGCGAGCTATATCAGTAACTCGGGTTCTTCTGCGGATCTCCTCATTCCTGATACGATCCTGACACTATAAAAAGGTCAATTAATCGTTTTAATCATAAAATAAACATAACATAAACTCACACCTGTATCCCGGAGGCATAGGCAGAGGCCATGGCTTGTCATTTCCCACGATCATGACGGACCTCTTTCGCTTCATCAACATTCATAAGTCGTTGCACGCACATCTTAAATCTACAATGATTGATAAATCAACCTACTTTAGTATTAATCGTATTTAGTTTTAGTTTTATTATATAAACAGTGGGTTTCGTTGTACAAGTCCAGTTTTTTTTATGTGTTTCGTTTTGGGATCAAAATACTTGGTTTACAACCAGCCAAGACTTGGTTACAAACGTAAGCGTAATCTAAATTTGCCAAGTTGGCCAAACGATATCGTTTAGTTTACACAGCATCTCTGTGGAGCGTTTAGGTATTGTGGTAACTTCCAGGGAATATAGAATGTACTCAGGAATATCTGATTGTCTTTTTCTGGTAAGCAAACACCAGTGGCATACTGACTAACCTGATTTGGTGTCGCAGTCCAATTTAGCCCTCGCACATAGAATTGAGGTAGTACTAAATTAGCAATATTGTAATACAAATATTTTAGTAGCCGGTACGTTTAATAAAATAGTAGTAACACAGAGGTGGATACAGGTTGTAATAATAGAAAATATACAGCGTGTAAAAAGACTTTTCCTTTATGGAAACTTCGAAGTCCTTAAAATAAATTATCACTTTTGGATACATTTTTTTGGCGATTTCAATACTTGCCACATAATAAAAGTTGTTCGGTTATAGCTAGCGCGTTAATTATATTTTATACAATTTTTTTATGCTGCAAATTCCCGTGTATATCCCGTGAGGCTCATGTAATCCCGTTATCTTTCGTAGGTCAAAGAAATTAGGAAGAAAAAACTCTGTACACAAATCATATATGTTAATTTCTACAATTTTTCCCCAAGCTGTACGTAGGTAAGGTATACAACTTGTGAACATATCAAAATTGCTATAGGAAATCTTAGCTTAGGACAAATCTACGCACTACCAAACCCTAATCCATAATGCTCGTAAATGCCAAGTTACTATGTAATGACCACCTATGTAGTTTTAGCTAAGAATACAAACAGCAGATGTCGATCGCATGTGTGTATCCGTTTATTAGCCGATATTTGGTTCCGCAGGGCTATCGGTCAATTGGCTGACCATCTGCGCCTCTAGAGATGGAAACGGTCGGGAAGTCTTATATCGCTGAACACAAGAGCTCAAATCAAATAAATAGTTTTAGCTCTATAGGATATTGCAGTCTGTACCACCTACGGGTTTGATTTGATAAATCGTTCACGCCGTATTTCTATTTCTAAACATTTCGCTTTTGTTGACCATCGATTTTGATTTTAGCTGACTGAGCCAAATTGTGGTTTGAGATTCGTCATGTTTAGGTAAGGAACGTTATTTATCTAAAATTTTAAAAAAATTGTTACTCTACAATGAATACATAACAGTTTTTGTACTCACCAATCGACAAAATTGGTTCCGCAATGCTTTTTTTACAAAATTCAACAAAGCTGTTCAATTTCCAGTCAAATCCCGATCAAAACACTCTCCGAACATCTCACATCTTTCCCATGCGACGTAATTTCAAGACGTTATCCAGGCAATCTCGGATTAACCTGAAAACCCTTCTTTTGTATGCGACGGCACGGAGATCCTTCGTCTCCATTATCGTGTGACATAACAGTTTCAATTATAGTAATGTCACAATCCACCGTCCACGCACCCTTTGTTTGTCCAACAGGCCCCACTCACTCATTTGTGGGCGTAGATTGGAACTTGCTGCTTGAGGGTTATGGTGTAAAGCAAACAGATATAGAGCCGGCCGTGCCTTTTTTGGAATGGCATGGTTTTTGTTTCCCTGCTGGCGTATAATATAGTGATTCTAGCCATTATTTGCGCCTTGTCTAGGTGGGGTTATAAGTATGATGCCCGACAAATAACTTGAAGAAGAATCCGGGACGAGTTTGCGATGGACACGTAAGAGCAATTTTATTTAACTATGGTAATTTATGGAATGAGGAGATCCGCAGAAGAACCCGAGTTACTGATATAGCTCGAAGAATTTCTCAGTTGAAGTGGCAGTGTGCGCGGCACATAGCTCGGAGAACTGATGGCCGTTGGGGTGAAAAAGTTCTGAACTGGCGACCGCGGACTGAACGACGCAAACGTGGGAAGACCCCCACCAGATCACCAGAGCGTTACGGCGGCGGGGAGTTGGATGCGGGCGGCACAAGACCGAGAAGCTTGGAAAACCATGAGGGAGGCCTATGTCCTGCAGTGGGCGTCAAACGGCTGATGATGATGATGATGGTAATTTGCTATACTAAAGTCCGAAGAATTCTAAATCACAATGAGACCGTCAATACGACGTCAAATTTATTTGCTCGAGTTATTTGTAGGGCATTATATCTACCTCAAACGGATGTCAATCACCTGTCAACTATAGATTTTGGGTGCGGCATCACTGCTGGGCAGCACCGTTTCCTTGCACGACTATTGTAGGTAGCGCACGCTATGTTATCTCCGACGTGGTTTAAGAAATGTGTTAAGCACACTCTGTGAGGAAAAGCCTACTATAACATCAAGGTTTATTTATAAGACAAAGATGGCTGATATTAAACAGTAAATTAATATTATTATATTTAGAGTACAATCGTGTCTAGTGTTCGGTACATTCAGTAAATATAAATTTTTAAGTTTTAACTTAGATAACTAAATAAAACTATGTTAAAAAAGTTTTTTTTTATTCATCCCACTGCAGAGCGCAGGCCTTCTCTCAGAGAGAGAGTATGGGCTTAATCACCACGCGTGCCCACCGCGGATTGGAAATTTCGAGCACTGAGACAAGTGAATACCCCAGAGACTCAGGTTTCCTCACGATGTTTTCCTTTACAGTGAGTGACGGAAAACATCGTGAGTTAGTGAGTGGTAAAAAAGTTAAGACATTTAAAAAATAATAAATGTGGAGATTCTTTGTTAGCTTCTTCTTCACATTACCTATTATTTGTGAAATTAACAACTTAGACGTTCATTGTAAACATTTAGTTTTTAAAATAAATAAAACATTTGAATTTGTTTTGAAGTAACTTACGATTGATTGAATAAAACGTGCAATATAAGGGATTAAAACATAAACATTTACATACAGGCACATACATTGCTTCTAGCTCCACACTAGGATACCCTGTGTCGTGGGGACCAGAAACAGCGACATCACAAATATGTAAACATAAAAAACCTGGGGTTTTCTTTCTCCCCAGCAGGGATTCGAACCCGGGAACTCTCGCATGGAAGGCAGATGTGCTACCACTGCGCCACAGAGGTCGTCACTATTCACATGTTTACTTCAGATACGCAACAATATCAATAGGTACATAGGTGTATAAAGAGTACATTAGCACAGGAAAAGCCAGTCAAAACACTTTGTGAGAGCGCGGGCGTCGGGCTAAAAGACCGATATCCTTTGTCCCCCGCATTATACAGTTTGCCATCTTTGTGAGTGCAAACTTGTTTTATCACCCTTCCCAGCTATTGTATCTGAGGGTTAGTTTCGAAACGACACACATTCTGCCATCATAATTATATTTAATAGTTGGACTATGTGAATCACCTTGCACCTACTCCGATCTCAGACCATCATTTTATTTTATGCAGCAACAAGAAGCTAACAGCACAAATGTGATTAGGATGGACAATTTTAATTAGACTTAACATAGGTTACGAGCTTTTTTATACGGTTAGAATCTTTATGATAGCCTTGATTGTGTTGGGTTACTTTATTTATTTATTTGTTAATATTTTATTGCACTTACATTAAAAATCGTACTATGTGGCGGAATTAATGCCATAAGCATATTCAACCAGTCAACGGTTATTTACTAAAACTTTTCTATATACGAATTAAATCGACGCCATCCAACCCAGTGGAGACTTAACATAGAGGCATAGTTCTTTGACACCAATAGATCACAACTTCCACCTTCTGTCTAATTTAATTAAAAAAGCTTTCCATGCCCTACCGCTATCTCTATCCTTCAATGTATCGTTCCACTTTCTACTGACACAGTAAAATAGATTCCAGTAAATAATATCTAACACTGACATATTTTAATATTATATCAAAATATAAAGTAGAAAAATGAAAAATAAAAACCAACTTCAAAACACTAAAGTACTTAAAACACAGAAATAATTTAGACGAATATGACGTTTAAATTTGAAGTAGAGGTACATACATAAAGGTATTGTAGAAATATAATTTAGAGGCGGTGCCAAGTTACATAACCAGCACACATATTTTGGGCACCGACTCCAAAATTTCTTCTTCTCCTCTTTTGAAGTTAAAATTATTATATCATGAAGTAGTCATGAAGAAAATTTTGACTGTCTGAAACATAAAACAAAACGAGACTAACCCACCCTTAGAGGGTTCTTTGGCAGGTTGATGGATAACACATTGCCATTTGGGATGTCGATATTGCCACCAAATTGATAGAGCACGTCCAACTCCTTGTACCAACGCTGCAGACAGCGATATGCAGGGTTGCTTAGGACTACACTCTGTTGAGCATGATTAATTAAAGAAAGGGACTGAATAATTGTTCGCCTCTCGCTCACACACTATAAGGTTATTTCTTAAATGCGCAATTCCTGAAACACCTCAAGTAGTAAATATGTTTTACAATAACTTTTGTTTAATGAGTTTTTTCTCAGCTTTTTTTTTCAAAATATCAGTGTTTGCATAATTTATTCCATAATTCGCGCTTTACGCGCTCTACCAATGTCACAGGCCTCAATAAATCATTGTCCAACATAGAATAATATCCATTCTACGTAATACAAAAATGGTTTTAAGCATAGAACTTCTAGAATCAGCCCCTATATTACGCTCACCAAATCCTGAGCGATTCCAATCGCCTAACTGTAAAATTAGTATGGAATTTGACAGTTAGACGATTGGAATCGCTCAGGATTTGGTGCGCATAATTAGGCCACAGAACCAATTTTTACTCTGCTTAATGACAAACCGCCTATAGTTTCAACGGTTTTTAAAAGAAATTGAAATCGATTAAATTTCCGAACATGCCAAGCAAAGCCACGTATCAGAGCAACCAGTTGGGTTTTAAGCAAATGGAAAAATTGCAAAAAAAATCTTATTGTGGAGACCATGTTAAAATGAATAAATAAATAAGATAAAATTTGTCTTTTAAAAGTTATATAAAATAAAATAATAGTATAATTCTAGTCATGTGAAATGTGCCATACACATCGGCCGTAAACAATAACGTCACAAAGTGCTCATGACGCCGAATAATGCAGCATCTAATATTTATCAATATTTAATTAAGGTAAGTATGTAAGACGGAAATTATTATTTTTGTGTTTCTATATAGACACACCTTATATTAAAAACGCTTGGAATTCAATATAAAACAAATGAAAATTAAACCCTAAACTTAAATATTTGAGACATGCAAAACCGCGAAATTTTTTTCTTGTAACTGTTTCTGTTTTTTGAATATGAATATAAAGTTAATTCAATATAATATTGAGGCAAATTCCATTGTCAACTATTATTGTGGTATCACCTATAATAATAATAACTTACGCACGATACAATCACTTGACCTGGTCTCAAACTAGGATACCCTGTAACCAGGCAAGGATAATTACAAACATGAAAATACACCCAGACTGAGGCCATTTGTCCAAATGTACGGCGGCGCCCAGTGGGAATCGAACCCAGGACCTCTGTTTTGATGGCTAAGCGCCTTAACGAGGCAGTTACCTATATTTTCGGGGTACCTATCCAAACAAAACCTGAGTATGAACAGCTTATCCACAGCCCGCAATCAACAAAATAATTGCAAATCTCCAACAGAAAATTGAATCCATTTTTTTCCTCAGGCATAACACAGGGTGCCCCATATTACGTTCGCAGACGAAAGACGTAATCCGTATCATCTGCTACCGTTCTAATTATTTAAAGGGAGCCCGTATTAACCCGACGGTAAGCCGGCGCGCGTGGCCACCCTAATTGTTGCGTCCAATAACGACTTACATGCAGGGTGACTATGGTTTTCGGGAAAGGTACAATAATCATTTTGCAATTGTGGTATTACAAAGGGAGCAAAAAGAATATTTTTATCTCCTTACCAATTTGGTAACGGCATGCGGCAAGACGATGCCGAGGTTCAAAGACCTGTTAGATTATGACCTTGGAAAGAACAATTAAAAACCATTGTTATGATGGTCCGATAGGGTCATCTAGAATTCTACAGATTACTACAATAGTTTTTCAATTTAAGTTTTGTAACTGACTCTTTAATTTTCTTGTAATAGCCTTTGATGTAACTGACTGAATTATTATTAGTAAAAGTAGAACATTAAATATTTTGAATTACTTACGTGCCTACATTGTGATTGATAACCTACCACATAAACGCAAAGGTGTGTCCAAGCTAAAAGCCAAATGTCACTGTTCAACCCCCGGGCAACATGCTCATAAATAATCATCCCCCGTCATGTCATTGCAGAGCTGTGACGTCATGGAGTATCGCAACCGCACGCCGATTGACTGCACCCTCGAATGTAGAGCGTGACGCATCGATTCGCTCAATAGGGATGTAGTCGGAGATTTGCCTTTATCGATAATTAACTTATGAACTTACTGACCAATACAGCCATTAGTGTTCGTTTCATATATGCAGATCGAATGAATTCAGATAATTTCCCAGTGATTGTTGTCAGATTATTTGTGTTCGGATAGTACTCGGTTAAGAAGTTGGTTCACGAAGACGAAGATGACGATGATGAAGACTTTTATCCGACTGAGAAAGCAAGGTAGGGTGGTATTTTTTGGCCTATGTATGTGCGTAAGTATGTATGACCATAGATAGACAGATAGATAGAGAACACTTTATTGCACAACCAGGTGAAAGAATTACACATGGTTTCGTATTTCTAAGTAGTGGTATACAATTAGCGCTCTTATCGCTTAGAGCGATCTCTTCCAGATAACCTTTGGATGGAGTGGATATGTTTATGACCACCTAGAAGTCAAATAACTTATCAAATTAAAGTTATTAACGACGCAAGTGTCACTGGCTATATGACGTCATGAAAATCCCGCCTGATGAGGTTGAACATTCAAAAACTCATCTTGGCTTCACTTAAGACGTTTTAGCTATTGGGTTTTGTTTTTGTAATATTTTTTTTTATTATTAAATAAAGAACTATTATTGATTTATTACGTAAGATGATAAAAGAGATAGGGAGCCTGAATAAGTCTTAATTTTTAATATTATGGGGTTTCGCTTATTTATTTCTCTTTACCTAAGAGAGTTATTAGGTCTACCAACACTTTTTGTATCTTTACGTGCTTAACAGTAACTTATATCTAGGCTAAGTCTTGTTACAAAAACTAATGAAATGGATTACTTTTCAAAACTTAAAACAGAGTATCATATTTATATAATATATTTTTATTAAAAATGTTAGGGACCTCTAATTAAATGGTCGCAAAATATATTATTTATAACTTTCAAATTTTGTCATTAAGCAGATCAAAACTATCGCTACTAAGAATGGCAGAGTTAGCTCCGAGAACCGATTAATACCATTGCTAAAGTATGGTTTTTCAAAATACTATAACTTGCGATAACACTGAAGGTCGGTAGCATCGATGACATCCTACGATGACATCTCTAGAATTTGTTACAAAATATTTGGTCCATTGTTCGCGAACCTACGAGCCCCATGTGTTAGGGGCCCCTTGTCACAAAAGATTACACAGTAATAAGCAGGGCGATTAAAAACTACGCCACTATTACATAACATTTGTATCTGTTTCACTAACGAGGATAAATCATCGTTTTTTGTTGTCGGTTGAATGTTTTGGGCGTCCCTGTTATTTTACTGTTATTTAGACATCAATAGAATTCATTTATTCTTATTACAGACGTGCAGTCAAAATAACTGATTTATAAGTAAGGCTTATCATTGCACATATTAATGGAATGTGACCGAAATATAGACAAAAGAGACCATATTGTAAAATCACTGCAACAAAACATATTAGATGTGGGCATATTCCAGAGCATTCTAGCTGAACCTTTGTCAAGAGCAGCTAGAATGTTGTACACTCTTCTGTAATTTTTAGAATTTAGTAATATAGATAAGCAGTATTTAGTATAAGAAACGATGGGATTGACATCGTCACTTTCAGTGTATAAAAATCCCTAATAAATAAAGATAAAAAAAGTAAGGCTTTAAAAAGAAACATTATTTTTCTTTCTTTTAAGACATTTATTTCTTTTTTAATAAAAAAAATGCATTTTTCCCGTAAATTCTCCTGAGCGTCATCCTTCATCTTCGATCAAAGCCAGACAGATAGACAGACATTCACAAATCATTAATATTATTATGCGAGTAACGTAGCAAGCGGTTACGTTATAAAAGAGTTTCTCTTCGATTATAATAAATAGTACAACACTGCTGAAAATCAAGAACTTAAGCAAGAACTCCTTAGAATTACAGGTATAATGTTTACATTTAGTTATCAGCGTGAAACACTAACTTAAGTAGAACTTTTATAAGTACGTTGTAACGTAGTTATTCCAATAAATATTTGAATCCATGAATTTCTTTGTTATCCGTCTCATTGGGGACGAATAAAGTTTGCATTGCAGACATGCGCAAATTGTATCATGGATAAGGTCGACTCTCTAGTCTATTAAACCTTTTACTTTTTCGGTATATCCTATCTTTGTAACACTTAGATCATCCGTACCAGAGTTTTTCTGTATACTCCAACTCCCAACTGTCAACTCTCCTGTCTAGATCGCCGAGTTTACGCGGCTCTTGCACTCACGCCACGTATTAAATAACAATTGGCTAGAAAGAGTCTAGGAGAGAAGAAACAACGGTACAATCAGTTGACTCGTGAGTTGAAGATATATTCAGTGTTTCGAGGTGATTTGTATCATCTAAGTCTATCTGATCGAGATCTATTCATGTCTAGTTTGCAGAATAACTTTCCGCGTTATCTTTCAGAGAATGTACCTAAATGTCTTTTGAATGCGAGTTGGTTCACTGTATAAAAATTATACGTATTATCCTATATAATCTTACATACACTCTGCCTCACATATCATTGTGACTCAAGTATAAGTAAGTCTTAAAATAAATCACTGTCAGATTAACAAAACAATAGTAGGATCTTAATTGTTACTGCAATATTTGACAGAGTTTAATGATTACAGTTAATTGTATTTACAAATATATTTACAATTTAAAACTAAACTCGGTAGATGTTCTTATTGTAATTTATAAAATATCGTAAAGATCTTAATTTTTAGACTGATTTGTCTGATATTTTTTGTGATGTGTCTTATTTAAGGTTATGTTAGATCCCAAAAACCTTCAAATAGTGAGCAGTACTTTGTAGATGCGTATATTCAACTTTGTGACATTAATGAGTTAATAATAAAGCTGTACATACCCTTAAGTAGATTTTATCCTCAATAGAAGTACATAATAACATACTAGAAGGCACATTTTGTACCTCTTGAAGCAGCAAAAGCAGTAATAAGTAGTGATTAACTAGTGTGTACCTGTATTTTAAGTATTAAAGTAAGTTACTCAGACAAAATGGACTGAAATTCAGAGATATTGTTACTTAACCCTAGACACCTAACCTTCGTCGGTTCGACGAATACGCGACAGAAAAATTGTTGTCTTTTTGGTGCGTGTGCGGATAAGGGGGCGTCTCTTGTCACCTCGGTGTTCGTTACGGCTTAGCGAGAGCGAACGAATACCGCAAGCCAAATACTATTTTTATTCAAAATTTTGCAAAAATACGTACAATATCGTAATTTGTGGTGAACATAAAATTGATTTTTCTACGAAGGTTGTTTTCTAATGTTTTTATCAAGTTTGCTCTTAAAATGATCAACTACTTATTTAAATTTCTGTTTTAATCAAATTTTTCATAAGAATATCAGTTTTTATCCGTAGAAACGCGTGCCACTTTAAAGAGAAAGAATGGAAAAAATAAATAATAGTATGTGATAAATAACAACAAATAATTTAATTAAAAAATATAAAATATGCCTGAAATCTTTGTGCAATAAAGGTACCAAAAACATAATAGTTTTACTTAAAACTCAACACTACAAAAATGATCGTCGTATTGACGAATGGTTAGGTATTACGGGGTATGTGAGAAGGTTAGGTGTCTAGGGTTAAGAGCAATGTTTCAGTGTCGCTAAAGTAGTCCATAATTAGTATTCCTAAATTACCTAACCAAAGTGTGACAGATCCTTCAAAGTTTAATATAAATGCAGCCTTCCACGCATACTTTTCAATCACACATTACATAAAATGCTTCAGCTCACAATAATTCGTATTTTGGCAGTTAGTTAAATACTGTTCCTTGCACTCATAAAATAATGTAACAACTTAAAACTTAATACTATAAAAACTAACTTCATGGACTTCGGCTGCAGTACCTAAGTACCACCTTAAAATGTTTAAGGACTTTTTAAATGTAATGCACAATCTTATAGACCATTTAGGTCCGACAAAATTATCTGTTAGGAAATGTGTCAACCAGGACAGTATTCTATTGTGTTTTACTCGGTTAAGTGCCATTTATGCTGGGACAATGATTCTAAACTGCAGAGTTCTTTCCTATGATAGGACCACCACTTGTAGCATACACGCGTCGTCCGTCAAACTCCACAGACGAGTTTCTCTTCAAAGCGTCGTCTCCTGTATCTTTCAAAGGCTCCTTTTCGTCCCTGTAGACATGAAAAACTACATTAATGTCTGTAATTGTTAAATGGGTGTGGATCTTAGATATTTCATTTACAGATTGGATGCTAATTTACACTATTTACATTTCACCTTTGAAAATTAAATGTTCTAAATAAAAAGACAAGGATATGTTCTCTTTTTGTTTTAGAACAGAAGGATATATTCATAACTCTTATTTCGGTTTTCTAAACCAAAGATAGTTCAAGTGAATGAATGAAGAATGTTTTATTGCACTTAAGACAACTTTGTACATGGGCGAGCTTAATACTAGATAGAACTTTCTTCCAGCTAACCCACCTTACTTTAAAAATTAAGCACCTATTTCATTATAATAATCATTACTTATTTTATGTATAGAATAGTAAAAGTACAATGTTTAAATTTTTGTTTTTAAATTGAAACTCTACACTAAACTAAACAGGGCCTGGAGTCTGATAAACACTTAGTTGTCCAATAGAATGATATTGGCACGGTTAATACTAAGCAATAGCAGTACAATGTCATTTCAGTATTCACAATTGAATAGGCATCTCCCGCGTCGTGAAGAAGAACGAATTGCGCGAGGCACCAAGTTACCTACGTAAGTTACAAAGGTTACATTAGAATGCGATTGGTTAGAATTGCGATTGATTAGAATGCGATTAAGAATGTACAGGTTACATTACAATGCGACTACCAATAGTTTTAATGAAACAACCATTGAACAACTAGGCATTTAAGAGACGCCCCCTGATAAGGCAACTTGTCAACAATAAATTACAACATTAAATTTGTTTATAATTATTCTGAAATAAGCTTTAATTTATATTGCATTTAAAATTAAGCAACTCCAAAAAACAAACAGCAATATTTATTTATATTCTTTTTGTTGCACTAACCCGTGCTGAGGGCAATTTTAAAAACCTATTTAGAGGCAAAAATTCCACCCATGCCGGGACTTGCACCCGCGACCTCCGGCACGGTTAGCCAGAGGTCGCGGGTTCAATTCCCGGCATTGGTGGAATTTTTAGCCTCTAAATAGGTTTTTAGCAATATTTATTTTACAAAAAGTCGATTCCACTTAAACACTCTTAAGACGGAGTTAAAACCGGTTTATAACAGGAAGTCCGGTCATAAAGCTTTAACTCCGTGTCAAAAGTGTTTTAGTGGAATACTGTGTTATAAATTATCGGAACTCAACTATAGCCTATAACGAGTGCTGTACGTAAGGGAGTAGACCCTTATCAACCCGCATTTTTGTTACAAAGCCGGTAGTAGTAGCGTAACGTATGTGATTAGAGTGCACTTGCATGCATGTAAAGATTAATGCGCTGTCGAATGTATAAGTTGCACCAATAAACATTTGGGAAAGTGAAAAACTACAGACATAATAATTTCATTACTAAGAACGAGATAGGAAAGCATTAATTATAGTACAGCAACACTTTATACTGTAGCTTCTAAAAAAATGTAACTACACACAATATTTCTAAAAATATAAAAAGGTATTGGTCTCTTACACTGGTGTTGTCGGGACATAACTGAAATGGGGCCGGTGTGTAGCAGCGTGAGAAATGACAAAATACAATCATTAATTAAAGGTGCATATAATGTTATGAATTAGGAAGTATAGTCTCTGAGAGAAGGTGTCATAAACAAAAAGGAATCAAATTAATTGTAAAATTTAAGAAAGAAAAAGACAAACCAAACGCCGAAAGAGATGTTCTGGACATAAAGCATTGAGTCAACTTCAGGCATCATTCTCTTTGGTTCATCATGTTCAAAACTTTGGTCAATGGCTACTATTTTCAATATACACTCGAACTTTTATTTACACTAGTTAATAATGCAATCAAAAGCATTACTAATAACAATTACAAAATAAAATTTACGGAAAAAGGTCTATGCAAGCTCATATTTACAATCTTGTGGGAGGCCCAGCCAAATATTATGTACAAGAGGCAATTTACAACTGCAATACTTCAATTGGGCAAGTCTCACATGTCCACACAAACAAAGCATGCAATTATACGTTTTTTTTTAACAGATGCCTTACGTCGGAGTGGGCACGAGCTTGACTGGTGGCGGCAGAGGCGCGGGGGAGGGTGGCGCACGCGGCTTCGTACTGCAATAAGGGAGTGGGAAGCGCCAACCGTACAAACTAGCGGACAGAAACATCTCTCATCGACAACTAACTTGATAATATTGGGGAGTAGTAGAAAACAATTGGCGAAGGTGAACTGAAGGTGATGTCGAATTTGTATGAGGAAAAAGGGGTGCAAGGTGCAGAATTAAGTGAAAGAGAATCAGAATAGGATGAAGATATTAATGCAAGTGGATAATAAAATTGAGAAAGGAAACACAAAATAAATAGAAAAGGTTACTAAACCTAGGACGAGATTAAAATATTGATTTGTAAAATGAAAGCCATTCGAGGGGCTACTTTACGTCATGCTGAAGAATTTTTATTCTGAAAGTTTCTTAATTCAGATGCCAGCGAAACTATTCTGTAATTTCACAAAAGTTGCCCTATAGTCGCGTCCCGCAGTTTATAGCTATGACCAAAAAGAAGAATCACAAAATAAGAAAATTTGTTGAACAAAATTTATTCAGTATGATAAGTAGAATTATCACTGAAATGGTTTCAATCAAAAAGTCAACCCCTTTACAATAGACTTAACACTGAAATTATGAGTTTTAGTCAACACTGAAAACATAAATATTAATCAAAGAAACTCAATTCAAATAAGTTCGTTACCTTCCCAGCTTAGCTTCATCGTCCTTGTGGCTCTTGACACGTTTGCCACAAATAGACGCAATGACGCCTTGACGTCTGAAGCACAGCATTAAGAGATCCACGATCAGAAGGCAAAGGAACACACCAGCTAATGCCAGACCGATGATGGCACCACTTGACAACAGCTGCGGATGTGCGAAGCCCGATCGTTCAACACCTAGAGAAACCAAATAAGATTAGACATTGAATAATCTTACAATAAGAGCAGTAGATATAGCTGAAAATTGTGTCATTTAAAATTAGATGTAATTTTTTTTAGACTAAATTGCTTTAAAATCTACTGCTCTTCCTGGTCATTAGTTTTGTGCACCATGTAACAGTTTCGAAAATGTTAAATGAAGTAGTAGTGATTGTAATAAATGCTAAGAATTTTCATTTCTATGCATAGTTCAAGATTCGAAAAGACAGTAGTGTGATGCTAAGCATTCTTCAGGATTAGATACTAAGTGATTCATTCATTACAATCGTTCGTGGCGATAAAAGGAGTGCTTTCTTCATTTCCATATAAACGTGCACCCAATCACCAGCCAATAGTTTGTTTTATATATTCATGTTTAAATATATAATTTTCAATTAATAAAAGTTAAGTACTTATCATAATAATTATATCTGGATTATAGAATCTGTAATTCTAAAAGCAATTATTTTTAAGGAGTTTCGTAAATCCCAAATTTAAAAACAGATCCATAAATCCATATTAATCAGGATGCTAAATATAAGTTCTGTCAATTATTCTGAGAGAACCTATCTGTAACTTCCTGCACAAAAATTATGATAAATTATCGAAAGCTCTCCAAAAGGATGAAATGGGGTTTGAATAGTGATCATGAATGACATCGATAATATGAACAAAATTATGATGGTGCACAAAATAAAACTAAAAATCGCTATGGAAAAGAAAAGTTGTCAAGATGCAAACATTCCAGTAAATTGTAAAAATGCAAAGTAAAATTTCAAACCCCATCACAAAATTTATAAATCTAAAGCGAGTCTCGAAATTTCCATTAACAAATATAATTTTCAGTGAAACATCTAACCAGATAACAAACAAAGACAGTAAACCATCACCTTGGTCATGATACTCTAAACTTATGCTGACATTACAACCAATTTGTGTGTTTTGTTTGTAACTTATTGTTTGAAAATTTAGCTACTTATTATGTGTTACTAAAAAATATTCTCAAACAATAGTTACCTGAATTTTGAATAAACTCTCATAAAATAATTATATTATATATTGGAAGACGTTTCTATTCTATTACATTTTCATGCGTGGAGAACATAAATGAGGGAACCTCTAAGGAAAAGCTATGTTAGTAAATTACCTAAAGATTAAATAAATATTGGTTTTACTCATGAATGGAAAACTAACGAATGTATATTTTAAATCGAGCTAACACGTTAGCCTGTTAGAAACAAACATGCTACTTTCGAAACATTAGTTATGTACCATTAGGTACCAGAAATATCCTGAACACTGTATGCACTTAAACAAAATAGACGGTGATAAAACATGCATAGATACATTTATTAGTACAGCAATCCAAGGAAATGTTTACAACGATGTTAGAGCTACTAAACGTGAAATTACTATGAATATAAAAAATATTTACCCAAATTTCAGTGAGGGCGACACAATAGAGTTGTTTAAGGTTCGTCCATCAGACAGACTAGTTTGATTAATCGTGTAGTCTCCTGATAGCTACGCATCTTGACAGCTTTTATTGGACAAAGTACTTTTACTTTTTGGCAGGTACAGAAGAAGGTCACAAAGTTAATTATTAGATTGTTACTTATCTGATTTAAATTTAATAAATTAAAAAACCTAAACTGTTTTTTAAACATTTATTTTCCACATTGGTCGTTCTTTTTTCTTTAATCACAATTTGATTTCTTGTAGTATTTCTCAGCGAAAACTACACTGCGGTCGATATTTCCTTAATTCTATTTAGGTGTAGATTATTCGTCTTAAATCAATTAGAGTGGACGAATCATTTGAGAATTTAAAAAGTATCAAACATTTACCTATAGCTAATCTTTAATAGCAGTTAATTAAAAAAGCCTTGTCTTGTAGACTTACTAAAAACTTTATCTGTAAATGTGTCATTAAATTTAGAGTATCATCCTTTTTTTTTTCTTATCAATAACGAATTTATATTTTGGCAGTGTTAATTTACGAAATACTTATATTTATGTCTATGGGTATCGTGAATTCAAGTAAAATTTCAAAGAGCACTAACTATATGTTAACAAATCAAGGTTCATTTAATATTTACAAATTGTGATTGAGATCACGAAAGATACTTAAAACATCAACATTATCTTTATCACAAGTTATTCTTCTAAGTAACAACAGTCATTGCCTTTAGACTTATTTATTATAGGTTAGTTTAATTTAAAAGTTGTATTAATAGTATAAATAATGTATCCACTTTCACGTGTACCCATCTGAAATTGCTTGAACTTCCATTTGGGTTACCTAGAAAACATTGTATTGTGATAAATACGAATTAGTATGTACTTTGATAATATATAAAAGCATGAAGCCCAAATTCTAAAACGCAAAATAAATTTTAGATCGTTTCAAACTCACCAAAATTGGTAAGAGTAGATAAATTAACACCAACAAAATATAATTTCGTATAATTAAATATAAATCATTGCACAAAAATTAAAACGTCGCGCAATAATTAATAAAATTAAAACTAAAACTACTGTACTCAAATTAATAAAAGGACACTCAGAGAAATAATTCATAAAGTAATAATAAAAATACATGCGTTATCAGATAGACACACATACATAAACACACTTATACAAAAAATATAAAATTGCTTTGTACCTATCACTGAAATTATTACATTAATGACATCAGTCAGAAGGTTCGGGCAAGTCGAAGCTGGTAACATAAATAACGCAATGAGTAAAATACTGACAAAATGTTACCACCTACAAAAAATATTTTTAAAAGTGAAGAATATAATACTGGTACCTCTATATCAATTAGCTGTTTTTCAAAATTGTACTGGAAAATTGTACTCAATCAATAAAAACTAAATCTGTAACATAAATAAACAAAAGAAAAATAAAATCAAGACTCAAGTGAGCAAATCTATGTAGTATTTTCAGACGAACACAATACATTGAAAAGAAGAACCCTTTGACTGTAAACTTTTATATAAATATTAACATTATATCAAACAGGTAGACAATATGTATTGTTATCTGTCGGAACCACAATGTCTTTTAAAAATTAAAATTACCTCTGTAATTGACTAACCTAACCTAACTCAGTCAGAGACGAGCAACAGTAACTGACGACGCGAGCCCGGCTCTTCTCGCCATGATAAAGCTCTTCGAATGAGAGCGAAACCTGGTCGGTCTCTTTCAACGTTATTACAAGTAAGTGATTCCGGAATTAGTAATGTGTAGCGTTTACGAAAGTCTTAGTTAAAAAAAATCACAAACTTTAGTTTGGCCTTTCTTACCACGATAAGTACAGAATGCCAGTACAGAAATAAATGAATTTTCAATATTTATGTTCTGAAAGCATTCTAAAAGTTGTACAAAAACTTATTGAAATACTAATGATAAATAACATTTTCTTTTCATCAATAATTAAACCATTCACATTGCAACAGCTTTCAATTCTTATTTTTATTTTTTAACACAATCTTGGAACTTGATAGTGTCAATTTGTATTAAAAATAAAAATTTTGAATTTTTAACGTTTGCGTAGTGGGAGTGGTTTAACTATTGATATAAGTAACAATTTTCAAGTCTTGCATTATTTCAATAAAACATTGTACACACTACACTTAAGTTGATCCTCAGATTTGATAGATCAGAGACATTGTCAATCCGCCAAAAATACACAAACAAAACTCTTAAGGCCGCTGTTGCGTCGGGCATCCGTCTAGCTTGCACATTCTAACAACATATTTCTTCTTCTTCAGACCTTTAACTCTTAGCGGTGTATAGGGCCTTAACCACAAAATTCCACTACTGACGGTGGTTCGAAGCAGCGTCTAATACATGCTAGCTAGTGCCGATCGTCTTGGCCTCTTGGACTATGGATCTTTTCCAGGTAATCCCTGGCCACCCTCTCGTGTGTAGGTACGTGAGGGCTTGTACAACATATTTAATTATTGTAAAATTTGGATTTTATTTTTGACGATTATTATAGTCGAAGGCATCACTAGATAAAAAATTATGGACATTTTAGACGTGTTTTAACAATTTTACATGCTTGGTTTGTGATAGTGAAACATGGCATAAAAGTTCATGATTTCAGTAGCCAATACTTTTTATCTAAAACTAAGTATAGGTAAAATATATAGGTATATCTAAACTATCCCTGATTTCACTTTCTTACAATGCAACGCGTCAAACTAAACTTTTTCTAAAGTATAGACTTCTAAAGTTTTTTTTTTATGTAGCCTATATACGCGTGCTCACCGTGGATTGGTATTTTGAAACTCAATAATATATTTGTAATATAGTCATTTACAATAATAAAAAATTTTAGAATGTTCGAGCAACAGGGAGGCCCAATTCAAAAGCGGTCTTAAATAAAAGAGAACACTTTAAACAAATAAACAAATGAAGTACGAAACAAAGATGACACCAACGTAAGAACTAAGGTTAGACACTGATGAAGGCTGTAGAGGATTAGTAGCGATGTACACATCATAGAAACCAGCTCGGATGGGTACTTCGTTACTCTCCTGGTTATACTCACCAAGAGCGGTCTGGACATAGAGCTGAGAAGGTAGGGAGAAGCCCAGGACATTGTGGGCTCTGAGATGAATGCGGTATTTAGTGTCTGGGTGCAGGCCATGGACTTCGTAGCTGATCGCCTCGTAGGATTTCAATTCCTCGGTTACGCATTGAGATTCGGAAGACACCCGCCATTCTCCGCTTACTTTCAAAACCTGATGAAATGACGGAATATTATTATGATTTTAACTTCCTTCAGCATCACACGGAATTTGTTCTACTCATCAATACAAATAACTTTAAATATGAAAACAACTCTGAAATATGAAAAAAAAAAACAGTTGTTTCATACATTCGCTTGAGGAAATATCAAAATGTAGTATGGTGCAGCTGATATATTTTTCGATATTTTGGAGTTGCTCCTATTAATAAAAGTTATTTGTATAAATTAGTACAGTGACCCTTAGTTTCACCGAACCTTTCTGAAACAGACAGTACTTATACTTATGTTTATAAACTTCCTGAAGTCTATTCTGATATGAATTTTGAAATCTTCAATAATTACTTTATGCTTTACTTCCTAGCCAATTAGCGCATTAAACAACAACTGAACTGGATCATAACCCTAATGAGATTAGATTAATTGAACTATAGTGAACGAAGAAGAATCGCTAAAATCTGACAATTTGTTTAGTTGTAAACTGTAAAGTATAACAAAAAAATATATATGAAATAGTATGAAATGTATGAATTCTTTGACTAACTTTACTCAATAAATAATTTTAAATTCTCAAAGTCTTTGCAATGAATATAGGTCACTTACTGGACAATAGCTGACTTCGTACATGTCGATGGGTTCACCATTGTGAGCTGGGATCTTCCACCTGAGTTCGTAACGGTCAGCGTATTTAGCGTGGATGATCGATTCGGAGCTCAGGTTCTCTCTCCACTTTGGCACTTCAGGAGGTGACCTAAAAATTTTAGGATTTAGTTATTTTTAGACCAAAAGACTCATTAGAAAGTGATACCATTGCTATTGTTTCTCTCCATTCACTTGGATTCACAGTCAAACTCTGCAGGTGGATTGGTTCCATTTAATGTTTTTTATATTTATAATAGAAACATTTAAAATTGAAAACATAAGTAAAGGTTATGGTTTTGGTGATAGGTCAATATATTTTGATAAAAGGGTTATAATGTGTTTAAATGATGAATTTACTTTACCTTCTAGGCATGGTAACGGTCATAGGTGATCCCCAGCTTCCGGCACCAACTTGATTAACAGCAGCAAATCTGAAGTCGTAAGTGAACATGGGCCTCAAATTCTCCACGATATACGGCGAGTTGACCGACCACGTTCTGTTCATGGCAAAATTCCAGTCATAGTTTCCGTTCTCTTTGTACTGAGCAGTGAATGCTAAGATCGGTGGCCCCATATCCTCGGCTGGTCCAACTATATTGAAGGATACTGAAGTAGCTGTTATTATTTCTTGACGGACCTGAAATACGTATGAATATTTCAAACCATAAAATGTTGTATTGATTCCAAGATACTCAACTTTTCATGTTTTCTCTTTTTTTATGCAAGTATTGTTTGTATTTATTTATAAATAGTTGCTACAATTGGGAAAACACCTTATACCAACCTGAGCAACAAGAGCAGGCGGGAAAGCTTCACGCAAATGGATTGTATGATCAGCTTCACCCAAAATGTTGGTTGCTATGCACTTGTAGAAACCATAAAGGGCGCTGTCTCTAGGTGTGACGGTTACGTAACTAATAGGACCCGAGCCATAGATCCTAACATGGGGACTTTCGACCAGGTCTAAGTCGTGGAACCTGGAAAAAAATATGAAATCATTGTTTATTTGGTTTACACGCGTCAATTATCATATTTCTGTTTGTATGATTAAAACTTACTTCCATTTGATGGTGGCATTAGGAATACTTTCAGCGACACAACTGATGTTGACGGGCTGGGCGTTCCAACTCCAGATAGGAACGTTAGACATATGTGCGAGGGATGGTTTGAACTGTACTGTTAGATGACCATTCTTCCTCGCTTCGCCACCTGCATAAATAGATAAGACCTCAACTCCTGTGCTTCGAGCAATAAAAACATTTTAAAAAAATCCATGATATTCATAGTACTGCAGTAAATACCATCGTTTTCAGCAATACATTCGTAGAGGCCATCGTCAGTACGATTTAGTTGAGAAATCGTTATAACAGCTGTTGTTTGCATTTGATCGCCAGTTTGTCTTGTGCTTGTCTCAATCGTAATTCTGAAAAAAAATATTAAATCACTATACATTCTTTGTTACGTACAGGCAGCGACAGCTGGCTGAAGTAATTTAAATCGGAATGATATCGCTGTACCTGCATGATTATATTGCTTTTGTTCCACTAATCCGTGCTGAGGACAATTGTAAAAACTATTTAGAGGCTAAAAATTCCACCCATGCCGGGACTTGAACCTGCGACCTCTGGCTAACCGTGCCAGCGCAGTGACGAAAGCGGCCTCTAAAGCTAACGGGGGCCGGATCTAAACTTGTTTTTGTTCTTGTTTTTATTTTCACTTTTGTTTTTATCTTTATTTTTTTTACTTCCTTTTAACTTTAACTACTATACATTTTAACTTCCAGACACGCCGGGCGAGAGGAGGGCGAGTTAATTACTGTACAACTTTTTAAAGCTGAAACATTTTTACTTTCTATTTTTTTTTATTACAACGGACTTTGTTTACATTTTTACATTTTAAATTGTCGACATCTTTACTTTTTATTTTTTTAACTTCTGACATTGAAATTCTACTTTTTAATATTTTGACATCTTATTGACGCAATTTGTATATTTTTACTGTTTAACTTTTATCTTAGAACCCCGGCGCCTTGCTTGTCACTACTCATAGGAGTAGTCAGAGTTAAGGCGTCGGGGTATACAGAGAAATGATTCTCACTTATATTGTTTATTTTTAATTTTTATCCTATAATCTGACACACTTTTGTTTTATAATTGATGGATTTTAGATTTTTAGATATAACGGTTTTAACTTAGACATTCGTATTATATAATTTTAATTCTAAGACATTTTCTATTATTATATAATTTTAATTTTTATACCTAGACATAAAATTTTTATATTATATAACTTCAACTATTATTTTATTAAAGAACAAAGGTCGCCACATAATAAATAGTGGCGGTCCGCTTTTTATAAAAAAAAAAGAAAAAAAACCGTGCCAGCGCTTTCCCAACTGAGCTAATGAGCAAGTGCAAAAAATTTTGAACCTCTTTACAAACTTTTCTGTATCACATACAGGCAGCAACATCTGGCTGAAGTAATTTACATCACTTGCAGCTCCGAGCACCCACTTTGCCGTTAGGTTTTACATCGCAATTAAAATTATCCTCATCACAGAAAAGAATATAATAACTATATATTATCAGACTAATTCGTGTATTAGCAGTACCAGAAACTTCGTTCGTCAGTTTCCGTTCGAATAAAAAGTACCTGCTTTATAATCTACACATAATCTATTTATGAGGCATAATCTCAATCCGTCCAACCATTTTAGCGTGATTTTACTTTAAACATGCCAAGTGTCATATTGTTAATAGATTTAATTTAGATGAACTCACCTTCCATTGTCATTAGATCCTGAAATAAAAGGTTCTCTTCTACTATCCTTTCTGAATCTAATTATTGGTGCTGGTCGTCCAGTAGCCTTGCACTCTAGTCTGCCTTCAGTCTTCTCAGGCACTGTCTGGTTGAACAGTTCAAATATTTTTGGTTTGACAAGGACTTCCACTTCTATCGCAGTTTCATTTTGACCAGCCTTATTCACCGCACCACAGATGTATTTCCCGTAGTCACCGGCTTCAACGCGGTCAATCGTTAGCAATCCACTTATTTCATTGACGCTGAATCTTGAAGTCATCGCCAGATTCTGAAAAAAACGTCAATTTGTATTATCTGAATAAAATATTGGTTTAAATATTTACTCTATTTCCTTCGAATTCCAAAATACCTCTCGTGTTGAAGCTTTAACCCATGTGTAAGTTGGTGGCGGCTGTCCACGAGCTTTGCAATTAATGGCAGCTGATTCGCCTTCCTTAACAAGAACTCTGGGTTCTCTCTCTTCCATCTCTGGTGCTGTATAAACCTGAATAGTAAAATTAATTATTCAAGATGGTACTTTCAAACTCAACAGTATAGTTAGACGGATGGAGGGTTAGACAGGCAAAGGCGCTCGTATGACCTCAACAAGATTGTATGTTGGCAGCGCTGAACATTAAGTCCGCCAAATTGCCATTGTATTTATTTACTTATGTGCAATAAACGTATTATTAATAATAAGAACATAAATATCACTGTTAGATAACAAACTATGAAAATCATGTAGAAATGTTTTAGCCCCGTTACCTCCAGTTTGATGTTCCTCTCAGCTAATTCTCCAGTTTGAATCACAACAGCTCTGCAGGTATACGTTCCGTCGTCACTTTCTTGAACATTTTTTATCATTAGACCGTTTGCATGGATTACGTATCTGTCACCGGTTTGAATCTGAAACGAAGTTTAATATAAAGTACGTTTTCTTATTCTAAGTTAAGTTAATACTTGATAAACCCTCTTGGTGTCCTAGCCACTTACCGTAGTTCCATCTTTAAACCAGTCCACCGAAGGTGCAGGCTCCGCTGTCACTTCACACATAACTTTGAAGTCTTTTCCCTTTGTTGCATATTGATTCTCGTTGGCATTTGTCCATGTGATAGCAACTGAAACAAATCATACTATATCAAAACAAACTTTTAAAATACTTTTAATCATTTGTAAAGTTACTTAAATATTAGGTGGTGCAAATTACGAGTTATCAGAGCTACTATGCTAAATACTAGCGAGTCGTACACTGGGTATCCAATATTCGCCATAGGGTTTATGTGGTCATTTTAATAATTCCGCTCGAATAGTCAAATGAAGTGCTATGCATTACATACGATTTATTTCAATACAGTGACCATGCCTATGTCAAGCAGTAAATGAATGTGAGATGATGAATTAATGGTGTCCAAATATGAAAAAAAATTGGCGTTTTATTTATAATCCTTGGTTGCATGACATTTTCAGAATAGATTATGACTTATAAAACTTCGTTTTAAAACTCACCAAATGTATCCAATATGACGCTGGAGCTGAGCGGAATGTTAGTGTACGTGGCGACGCAGGTGTAATTGCCGGCCATGGCTGGGGTTATGGAGGAGATGTACAAAAGATGTGATTGTTTCGCTGGCATGGGTTCAGTGTAGATCTCAGGCCGGGTACCGGCGCTGTGGAAAATAAGCTCATGTTTTAAAATCCGTTAACTTACGTCAGCTTAGCAGAAAGGGCTGCTGGATTCGGCAACGTCTCTAATTTTTGTGTAAACTTATTAAACCTTGTATCTAAACTTTTTTTTGTTAAATTGACACATTTTTTTCTATACCTAAAACTTTTGTAACTACTAGTAACAACATTCAACTGAATCGAGATTCAATAAAAGTTATTCTCTTTCTATTATTCTTATCTCTGTGCTTCAATATCTATCAAATATACAATGTCAGAATATCTCCACAACTTGGCACGATTCCTGGCTTAGATTTTAATACCAAAAAAATGTTACAGACCGCTGCAATTGAAACGGCAATACTACAATAGAATACTTACAGGGCGTCGTTGATAACGTTGCCCTTAGGATCCTTCCACTGTGGCTGCGTGACCAAGGCCGGGTCGGGAGCATCGGCCTGACACGTCAGCACCACGGACTTCCCCACCGCCACTGTCTGATGCTTCTGCTTCGGGAAGATCGTTAGCGTCTGCGCGGAGCATCCTGCGAAAGAAGAGAAATATTGTAAACGGTGATTAACCTTCACATTTTAGTTGCAGAGTTTGAATTGCTTCATTTTATTCATTCATTCTCTCAGTGATTCATAATTTATCTTGGCATTCGCAACCAAAAGACGCAGACTTCCCTAATCCCGCACCATCTCTCTCCAATTGTCCGTCTGCAGTTCCCCCAATCACTATCCACTATGTCATTCTAGATATTCTTGTGACATCCCGACCATTCCCGGCCGATGCCCAACGGAAAGTACGTGTCTCTCATATTATGCTCTCTTCTCAGCCCAATCCTATCATATTTTTTCTACCTAACCAAGCCAGCCAAGCCTAGCAGATATAGTCTCTAATTTAGTAGGTCAACTGTTTATTTTAAATCCAACGTTTCAGGACGTGGAAATTAAGAGCGGCAGGTGTTTGAAACGAATTAGAAACAATAGCGAAAATCCGTGTGAACAGTTTAGGCACACTCCATAAGCAGAGTTGTCACAAAAAAAGTTAATGCATCTGGGCCTCAATTCTGTCTGTTCATCATCATCAGCCATTTAACGCCCACTGCAGGACATAGGCCTCCTTCGCAGTTGTCATAACCATGAGAGCTTTTGCCAAAATCGCCACGCTTGACAGGCGGGTTGGCGATCGCAGTATGCGGTTGAAATCTCAGGAAGACGCTGCTGCCCGTCTCCTGGTAATTGATTTCCTTAGTCGCATTCTACGACATCCACGGAAGGAAACGGAGTGACGTTATTCTTAATCCGGCGCCACACGGAACATTCTGTTAGTATATTATATAGTACATGATCCAATCATGTGACTTGTTTTTTCATACCATGCACGCCTACAAAGTTTGATAGTGTGCGCGCGTAAACTTAAAGCAGCAATAAATAAAAAACGCTGTGTTCGTGCAGTTTTGATTATATTCCAATGGATCTGAAACTGTATCAAATGAGTACGTCAGCGTGAGCCTGCTGTCAGCCGCTCGTTTGTGGATCACAGAGTACTCGTAGGGACGCAAGAGGTGTCGGTTTTGGCGCCAACACAAAAGGGATCGCAGTGAGCACTTGGACGTCATAGCGATCGATTATGTAGTGAGTACATCGAAGCGAGCATCGAGTGTACAAACATGGAGTGGACGGAAGAAAATTATTATTTAAGTTAATTTAACTGTATCAAAATACTCTCGTATTGTGGGAGTCTAAAGATCGAATCTACTGTACACAAATAAAAAACCAGGAATGAGAATAATTAGCTAGCTAGGCTACAAGTATACCGAGAAAACCTTGCTACAAAAGCTCATCGAAAACATTATGGGTTTGGGGCTCGTAGCTGGATGGCGCGTAACTTGGAGACGAAAGAACTAACCGAAATGAAATAATATAAAATAAAACAATAAAATGTGTTAACTAAATCTACTTTACGAAATAACTAACACTATGGACTTCATCCGAAATAAAAATCCTGCAGTGAATTGAATTGAAAGAAACATTTATTCATTTATTTATGTACATAACACTACCATTGCAGGCTTGCCTAATTCGATAGTGCAGGAACATGACATCACAAACATTTAATTAATCTAAACTAAAAAAATTACACAACTAATTAATACTAGGTACATAATACACTCACAACTTACATAAACATTTAAATATATTGAAACAATTATATTGAAAAAAAAAACAATACCATTAACCATAACATATAACTATCTCTCCAATACTATTTTGTACATTAACTCACGTCGCGTCATTGGGCGCCAGAAGATAATTCAACAAGGAAGTTATTTCAAGTACCTACGTATATATATTTACATCTATTTATTTATACCGAAAATTAGCTAGCTAAGCGTAGAACTCTAACAAAGACGAGGAAGGCTCCTTTATTAAGTTTGTAGTAATTTGTTTAGCGGCACGTGATGCACCTACTTATTAACATTGTCCTACTATTGTTCTTGCTGTGCGATGCCGTTTATTATTCAAAGCACCCATTGAAAGGTAAGCTTCTACAGTTTTTAAATTTACTAAAAAGTTTATGTTATTTCTTCAAACATTTAACGCTTCAACGTAGGTACCCAATATTCGAAAAATCCGAAACAAATTTCCCGTAATTTATCTGCAAAGAATCTAAGATAAACCTGTATTATATACAATTTTGTAAGTCAACTTGAGGCCCTTTTTTTGAACTTCTCCACTAGGTAATTCTTCCCACTTAACCAGCTCCAAACTGCCAAATTCATACATATTTTGACACTCCGGAATTACATTGGAGAGTTACAACATTAGGGGGCTAGCCTAGCATTAAAAGGCTAAAAGCAATCTGTATAGCGTAGCAAATTTTGTAGATTTTTTCTCTTTTAGCTCGTTAGTGTGAATACAGTGCAAAATATAAAGTTTTTCACGGCAGTCAAGCAAGCAGGTACTCTAGGTGCTACGAGCATTCGGTGCTACATCTATGGTCCTGTTTCATTTATTCGTTTTGTCTGTTGTGTATTTAGTTTTCTTTCTGTTGTTGTGCATATTATGTTACTTATCTGCTTATTTTGTTTCTGTGATGTATCTTGTTGGTATAATAAATGTCTTTCTTCTTCTTCTTCTTCTTCATTTTCACCAAAAACTAAAAAGGACTCGCGCCACTTATGTTTGTCTCAAGCATCAAAACCCGTGTCTAATGGTCGAAAATACACATGTTATGTCGCGATCTTACCCAACCTGGAAATTCTCGAGCAAGGAAAAGTTTTCCTCGAGGGGACGCGAATCAGAATGTCTTTTAAGTTCGATGATTTTAGTGACATTATTTATCCAGCAACGAGATTTTTAGGATTTGGGAAAGTTATTGCGAGTTAAATTCGCACGATCTAAGTGAATTAAAAAAGTTTCCTTAAATAGGTACCTGTTAAATATGCTATAATGATATTTTAAGTCCATGAGGTCTGAATCTTTTGAATAAGTAAAAAACCGCGTATCGGGCCACGCGCACTGTAGGGTTCCATCGCAACAGGGGGTTTTTATATGCTTTACAGAACTAATAACTTCATCAAGATTTTGTACGAAGTTTTCCTTTTATAAGTTGGCCGCCTATTGCTCGTTAACTTGTAAAGCCTACTTAGCCGTGACTGTTTTCCTTTTAAGTTCATTAAATTTCTTTTCAATTTTTTCACGTTTCTACAATCAATCGTTTAGCCAGGAGAAGGGGGAGGGGCGATGCCCTACTCTGACAAAAACAGACAGACAGACAGACGGACGGACATGGTGAAGCTATAAGGGTTCCTTGTCGACTACGGAAGCCTAAAAAGAGGCATCTACGAACTTACACTGAAACCTAAGACCTGAAGTGCTTTAGATATATGATGAGCGGTAGAAAGCTTCACTTGGGAGGTCGTGGGTTCGAATCCCGGTATGTACCAGTGACTATATTTTCTCAGTTACGTAGGTACAATTGTGAAATTATAGTAGCAATACCCCTCGCTAACTGTGAAGGAAAACGTCGTGAGGGAACCCTAGTGTCTGGTGTATTTACATACCTGAACGCTTGCTGCTTACAATGGCCCAACCATGAGGCTAAGTAGGGAAATCTCAGGTCTAATTAACATTTTTAGGGAGTCAAGCTAATGAGTATTTTTGCTCGACTTCTTCTGCATATAATAAAAGGATTTGTTGCGCAATATAAAGCGCAACAAATCCTATTATTCCTCGCTGATAATGCTAAAGGTACGCGCGGCACATGGCCTTTTGTTCATGAGCAAAGTTATTACGGGGCCATTCCCTGGCGAATCGCAAATGTATCTTCTTTTGTGCAACCGGAGTAGGCGTGCAGAATTTTTACCGCATTTTAAGTATGCGACTCGCGTCCGCCGACCCTCCTCCACCCTCGAGTTTTTCCTACAAAACACGATGCATTTTATACGATACCTATACTAGGAAGTCGGATGAAAGGGAAACGCGTGTCGGCAGTCTGGCCAGACTCTTTTCCTGAAAGAAAACCGGTGTGAGTTGCTCTATGCGTCGTCGACAGCTCTGGAAGTGTGAATAACGAGCGTGTAGCATTCATAATAATATACGCAAACTAGGAGTAATCAAAGCAATTTTTTACTTTCAAAGTGTAGTAATGTAACCACGCGAAACCTGAAATAGTTCCTCCAATATCAGTAAATGAAACTAACGCCCATAAGAAGACGCGTCTTTTTCTTACAAATTGACCACGTTAAGATAAAACAATGCATGAAAAATTAAAGTAATAATTAAAATAAGATATTTTTAAAATCTATTTAGAGGCTAAAAATTTCGCCGATGCCTGCACATGCCCATGAGCTCAGTTGGGAAAGCGCTGGCACGGTTACCCAGAGGACGCGGGTTCAAGTCCCGGCGTGGGTGGAATTTTTAGCCTCTAAATAGGTTTTAAAATTTTCCTTAGCACGTGTTAGGGTAATAAAAAGAATATAAAATAAGGTATATCGAAAAATATCGGCCCGAAAAAAAGGTCATACATAAACAGCTTATATACGTCCCACTGTAGGCCTCAGGGAGAGAGTATGGGCTTAATCTCCAAGCGTGCCCACCGCGGATTGGCGATTTCAGGCGCTGAGTTATATGACTAGCTCAGACACTCAGGTTTCCTCACGAAGTTTTCCTTCAATGAAAAGGTCATAGAAGAACGGTTATTAACTGTAAAACGCGAACTCTGATCGACATGTTTCAGGAGTTACGCATTTTATGTGTAATTCAGTATACTTACAATAAGCGATGACACAACCCGTCCAAAAACTTACACATTTTATAGGAATATTCCGAGTGCTCCATATTCGGCTCCAGCAAGGTATGTTTTTGTCCCGGGAAATTTCGTAGGTACCTACATATTTACCGATAAGTAGTTTTAGATGAGAATATGCTCCATTTTTTCTTTACCGCGAATTGCTTAGGGACGTATCCGCAATTCCCCCGCGAAGAAGGATGGTTTGCTCAAAGCCACCGTCCTCCAGGCAACTATTCTGCACCGATACAATTTGCTCCGCTTGACATTTGAAAAGAAATGATTTTTCATATTTTCGAACGCCGGGATATGACATTCAATTTCCAAATCGCAAATCGTGGTGTTGGGGCTCACAAAATCGGCTATCGGTATATTTTATTGTGTAAAAATATAGCTTTACAATTTATGTTATACATAACATGAATCTATACCTAACCAAAACGTGTTTGTTTATAGGTCACAATAAAAAGTCGTCTAGACGCTGAGTTGATAGCCCCGAAGTTCTAAATAACATCAACGGATATTGGGGAGAATGGGGGGGGAATCCGCCAACGAGGGGACAAGTGAAATAACCGGGAGAAGGATTAAAGGGTTTGCGGAAAATTTGTATGCTTCATAGCACCCCATCCCCCGCGGTTTTGTATTACCAATTATGTTCATTTAATTCGTAACAAGGTCTTTGATACTTAGCCTGCACGTGGTGAACAATAACCAATTAATTTGCGACAAGCTTATGTTCCGTGACATATTCTATACATTCATAGTGTTAGCACGCACATACGTCAGCAACATTATTGAGAAATGAACTTTAAAGCTCATAACTTATCCACTATCATAAATCATCACTAAAGATTCCACTCATTCGCCTAAAAGGTGTTGCCTGGTAACGTAGTTTATATATTACACGGCTTCTACAAAATAAGAACCGCTTCCATCAACACATACTTGAATAACCTAACCTTTGGACTTGCAAACAAATTAACCAATCAAAAACCTACACACGGGGTGCGGTGCAACGAACCATACCATTTTCAGGTCTAGCGGAACGGTCCACCTCCGTCGGAAATGCGAAATCTGTCGCTCGCACCCCGAATGCTTTGGGAAACAAAAGACGATCTACCTAACAGCGCCTTGTCTCGGCTCACGGAGCATCGTGATTAATCGCGTAGGCACTAATTCCTAATTTAACCTACCTTCCCCTTCGAGTCAACTCAACCGTAGGTAGGGAGTAGGAAAAGTTTAAATGCCAGCGCACGTTCAAAACCTCTTTGTTATTAGTGAAAAAAACTATGCAAATTCTTTTTCAATAATTCGTAATAATATAATGATTCGTTTCAACAGTTTCTTCCTACTTCAACATTCAACGTGTAGCTGTAATAAATGAAACTCTCGAGCGAATTGAAGGAATCTCCCGTTTTACTTATGTTTGCTTAGCATAACAACTTTCCTTCGCTTTCCTAAAAAATCATTTTTGTTGCGATAAAAAAAGTCTTAAGTTATAAAAACAATTTAGATCTTCAATTTAAATTCCCATTCAGATACCAGCAATCTTGAACACTCGGAAGTTTGAGTCATTCACATTATATGAAATGAATTTACCACATCGCATAATACACTGTCTACTGCTTACATCCGCCTACCCCATTTGACATGAGATTCCTTTTGGCTGAAAAGGTCGTAATTGAGGGAAATGGGATAAATTACTCTTGCGGATTGTTTTGCGTCGGCAGGGGAGGGTTGACGTGCCTCGGGGTCTGATAGATACAGCAACAGGGTTCACTGTTTGTTCGACAACGATTTGTCTCGGGCTTCAGGTGAAACCCTTCTTTTTACGAAACACTGACTTATGCCGAAGGTGATTGTTGTACGTTAAATAAATTGAAAGATTCTGGGGTTCAGGTGATGTTGAGAAATATTTACTCACATTGGACTCACATCGGACTGGTAATGTAAAGTAAGGTTGAAAAATGTATCGACTTCAATTTTGCGTCAAACGTTCATAATTGCAATTTTGTATTTTTGTGAGGAGACAACAACACATTGTACGTACAGCGTTTTAGCAATAATTTATATAAAAACTCGATAGTGTGATTTGATATTGTCGTTCTGGCAATAGGTACTTCAATATGGGCCCTTAACTATTCATAGTATTACAGCTGCCAATGGTGTACTAGTGGAAAATGAAAAGATTCAGCGAAAATATAGGAAAAAAATACACGAATGTAATTAAATTCCTAACTGAAACTAGAGCCAAAAAACAGTACATAACAAATAAAATCTAAGCCTCCTTAATCCATCTCAAAAAGCGCGTACATCTATTACGACACCACCAGGTGTTCTACCTCCGCGAACCGCCATTAGGGCGCCTTGTTTTCAGTAAAAGAAAACATTAGAGCAGTTACAATAAATTTTGATCGTAACGGCCTACTAAAACTGAGTGTGTACGGACCCCACCCTCTTTCATTATCAGTTTAGCGGGAGGGCTCTTCGGCTAAAAAAATAGGGTATAAAAAGTGCCCGGAGAGCTCACGTAACGAAGTGTAGGACACTTAAAACAATAGCTAATGCGGAGGTGAATAACCTGAGGGCATATTGCGAACGAATTTCTACGACAATACCAAAATCTCAACCGGTAAGACCACCACGAGCTACTTATGTAACTTAGTTCCTACTAAGATTGTAACCGTAGTTTACTTATGTTAAATGCTTGATTTCGAGCATTTGATTTTCCTGTTTGATTTTCATTTTCATTTTTTCAGTTCCCCGTGAACACGGTTCTTGCAAACAGCTCAAAACGTTGGGTAAAAGATTAAACCATTGATAGTAAAAAACATAGATGTCTAACTAATGCTAAAAAATACCCCACGTTCAATTGTCAGAGGGCGAACGGGGCTTGTCAATTGTGTTACCAATCGGAGCGAGTTCAGTATTGCCCGGCAAAATATCTATGCACCTGGCACCATCAGACCGCCATCCAGGTTATACATAATGAATTCAGTGGTTTGACGTTTTTATAAGTTACGCTGTCATTTACTATCGCCCAATCAACGTTCATGTCGTCACGCATGGCGCACAGAATGAAACAATCATAGAATGATTTACTCTACACCACATCTTGTGCTCATTTTATTGTTACAGACTAATCGAGAGGACAGGGGCCGTTTTTGAGACTGAATTTTGTAGGAAGAAATGTTTTTTTATTCGTAGGATAAACCACACCAACGCGGTGGCGGTCCATATATTATGTGTCAATTCAATTCAATTCAATGCAAATATTTTTATTTATTTTAAAAACAGAATGTTTACTTAATGAACGTCGAAGTTGTTAGTTTCACAATTAATGGATTATGTGGAGAAGAAGCTAACAAAGAAACTCCACATTTATTCTTTTCAAAACACGTTTTAACTTAATTAATAGAGTTTTCAACTTAAAATATTAGTCATGAATGTATTGAACACTAGTCACAATCGTCCTGTAATTAATATTAATCTACTGCTTAATGCCAAACATCTTTGTCTTCTAAATAATCTTTGGTGTTATAGTAAGCCTTTCTGCACGGAATGTGCTTAACACATTTTTTAAACCGCGTTGGTGGTAACTCTAATATATCTTGAGGAATTTTGTTGTAGAACCTTATAGAGTGCCCCACAAAGGATGTATTAACTTTTGCAAGTCTAAATCGTGGACTTGCCATTTCGTGGACTTGTCATCGCCAGTAGTATTTTGTATGGCCCACCACCGCCACCGCCATCGCCCGCGTTGGTGTGTTTTATTGATCCTCTAAGATTTTGTTAAAGACCCGTGCAGTTTATTTTTATTTATTGTATAGTTTTCTGACATCAGGCAAACAATAAAATCACAGTAAAACAGAACTTACCGCATCGACAATAGAATCCCTCTTGCTCTTTGTTAAAAAACGTGTTGCAAAAAGGTTCGGTAAAACATAACGGGGACATGCTGTTTTTGATTACAACTATTATTATAAAAACCAACTGAAATCACCAATAATTTATGCAAGGTATGAAACAGCAGATACCTCTATATACTTTTTAATTTATGAGTAACTTTCACTTACTTAAGTTTCACTTGAATTTTTAGCAATAGCTTTATAAACGGTCCAATCGTTTATTTAACGTTTGGCAGATGGACACCCATGAAATTCCTTATTTATTTGACAGGAAACCATAGGCGAAAAATGCAATACTTCATGGACACCTTTTTTCACAATAGTGATGCGACGTGTTTTTGCTACAATATTATAACGAGTAGATGGCTGGTGTTATGCTAGCTATAGCACACACCAGTAATGTATGCTGAGTTGGAGCCACTGTTTTGTTGTCACGGAAGCACCTGAGGCGTTTGGAGTCCGAGGTGGCTGGGTGCCATACATTACTATATGGTACCCGGCTGCCTTCGACTCTAAATGCCTCACATGTTCTCTTCACGACTATTTAGCTTTTATTTTTGTTGTATTTTGTTTGTGTACCTTCGTGTTTACTTAGTGTTTCTGTGACAATTTAAATAAATGTCTTCTTTCTTTCTTCTTTCTTTAGATTGTGTAGCGCAAACTATTCAAGTTGATTTTCGATAAAAAATATAAACCTATCTTATTAGATCATATAAAAGATCTAGGTAGACTGACTATGAGAAATTAGGTTTAAACATTACAAGTAACAAAATAATATCAAAACCCGTTCGGTACTTTTTAGCTTATCACACTCAGACAGACAAACTACAAAAAACTATCTAAATAAAATATCATTGCAATTGGCATAAAAATCGAATCGATAACTTCATAGAACTTCACTAAGTCGAGCTGTCTAAAGTTAAATGAACGGTTGGACCGACTGTAGCCGTTGATATCCGATTTCTCGTAACGTAACATTTTCGTTCGGTTCGTGACACTAGAGTTCCGAGGTGTGATCTCATGGCCACTCGAAAGGAGACCACTCAATATGTGCTGAATTTGTGGAATTTTTATGTGTTCTCCCTTATTGCTGTCGGTTATTTATGGAGGAACCCCACGGGATCTTGATACTTAGATTTTACTCCACGAAAAATTCTCGCTACTTAAAAATAGATAACTAAAACTGCTGATCGCGTGCAAGCACAAGTGCCTGGGGCGGCAGCGGTATTATGGTAAAGGATGACACACACCAAAGCGGTGGCGGTGGCGATGGCAGTGGCGGTCCATACATCATACATACATCATTTACCGCAGTGGTATTGGTATGGACCGCCACCGCGTTGGTGTGTTTTATCCTTAAGTGAGGTAAGGTACGATGGTCAATAATGGAGAACTTGCACAAGAAAATGTTCTGATCTCATTGGAGTGGGCGCGTCAAAAGATTAATAAACATGATTAGAATTTTTCAAAATAATCATCGTCATCTACTTACTTCTGTATCGCGGGGCGGTAGACAGACACTAGAATTTGAGTTTGTGTATAGTCGATAAGTCTAGTTACGTAATATGAAACCGGCCAAGTGCGCGTAGGGCCACGCCCAGTGCAGCATTCCGTAGAAAGAGCGGGTTTTGTTTGCTTTACAGAACTAACAACTCATCAACGTAATTTTCAAAGGATTTTGTACGAAGTTTTCCTTTTATAAGTTGGTCGCCTATAACTCGTTAACTTGTAAAGTCTAAGTAGACGCCGTAACAGTTTTTCTTTTAGGTTCATTATAATAATATGTGCTACAACCCTGAATTTTTTTACGTTTTTACAATCAACCGCTTAGCCAGGAGAGGGAAGGGACGCCCTACTCGGACAAAAAATTTGCACTTTTAGAAGTATGATATTTCGCAAACGGAAACCTAAATAAAAAAAGTATCTTCCTACACCCGCAATATTTTCAAGCGACCAATCCAATGGTGCAGGCAGAAAAAAAATTTCATACCTAATTTAGGTGTAGAGAGTACCCTAAAAAATTCTTTTTTTTATTTTTTTTCAGCTTTCTCGTTCTAACCGTCTTTGAGTGGAAAGACAGATAGCCATACGGACAGACAGACAGACGGACGGATATGGCAAAACAATAAGGCTTCCTTGGTGACTACGGAACCCTAAAAAACTCTCCATATAAATCGGGCTTACGCTGTGATGTCACTTGGCGACTGGGGCGTCTCCACACTCTTTTTAGAAAACGTTAAGAATTCAATGGAAAAACTAATGAAAATTTGGAGGTGTAACTTGATTTTTCGCATTTTTTAAGACCAGCAAAACCTCAGAAAAAAAATTCATTAACGTAGAAAAACAATGTCAATCCAATCTAAGCTGGAGGGGAGTTCCCCATCGTTATTGCTAAAATCTCAATAGTTTTGGTTTGACGTTGGCATCATCATCATCATAGGCCTCCCTCATGGTTTTTGCCTCCAAGTCAAGACAAGTAACCAGGTCGTCAGACCATCTGGAGGGGGGCCTGTCCATGCTGCATCGTCCGGTCCGCGGTCACCAGGTCAGAACCTTTCCGCCCCAACGGCCATCAGTTCTCCGAGCTATGTGCCCCGCCCACTGCCACTTCAACTGAGCAATTCTTCGAGCTATATTAGTAACTTGGGTTCTTCTGCGGATCTCCTCATTCGTCCAAGACGGTGGCATATTAAGTGTTATTTTCAGGAGGGCCCGACCTTGAAAATTAATGGCCTACCGTACAGGAATCCAATGCAGGTATGCAGAACCCAACGTGCTGGGGTGTTCACCAGACCGTAGGAGGTGTTAACGGTCCACGTAGCTCCCTTCTACCTACGTCAATAATAATAATAACTTGCACACAATACGATCACTTGTACTGGTCCCAAACAAAGATACCCTGTACTATGGTATCACCAACATGTAAATATACCCAGACATCACCAACATGTAAATATACTCAGACCGAGGCCTTTTGTGCAGATCAAGTACGACGGCCTCCAGTAGGAATCGAACCCACGACCTCCGTTTTGGTAGTCAAACGGGCTAACCGCTAGACCAACGAGGCAGGTAATAGGCTTAACATGTCACGCGTTTGGTCTGCCCTTGTTGTAGAGATGTCCCATTTTCGTACGGAGTTCTCTTGCGCAAGCGCAGACAAAAGTCTAGTCTATGTCTATCATATTTGGGGGTCTGAACTCCTTACGCATTAATTATTCTAAGTTTGGCTTAATACCGCAATTAAAGTTGCGTACATACGGGAGATTTGCTAACGGTTTGATCGTTTCAGTATAATAGAGCTTTTAGCTTACCACCTAATTAAATTTTTAAATTTTCCACCATTAATCTGACACTTTGTTTATTAATCGGCAGAGTAATATTACAAAGAACTTAGAATATCCAGCAAATTGATCCAATGTCACCCCTCTTTAGTTATTTTGTCGTGAAGTAAACTTTTTCTTCGGTGTGAATCGTCTTGGCACTGACGGAGCGACAGGTTGTTTGTTCATATTAAATACGTGTAGTATGAGCGGGACGCCACTAACCTCGGGTTTCTCATATACAAACAATATGTTAATCTACTGCTAACAGTTAACCGTTGGCAAAAGTGCATACAAAAGTAAAACACAGCAGCTGTGAACAGTAGATTAATAGTCTATTAAAGTACGAGAAACCGAGAGGTTAGGCACCAATTGAGTCTTACTTAAACGCGTTGTAAAATTTGCTTAGTATATTGTAAAGAAAATAAATCTGAAAACATCTTTGTCTGCAAAACACATAATCAAAATCCCTTGATAAAAAAAATTCTAGTCATTTTAAGCGAAGCTAATTAATCTAGGTACCTTTTAAAGGACCAACTATCAATGTTACTTTTCAATTACAATTTTCTATTCCATTTCATTTTTCTCCTTGTTCCCAACAGTGTCATTCAATACTATAAGTCCGAAGACAGCGATAACATTGTAATTTGACATTCAACAAACAGAATGTAAATTCTTTACGTTGAAATACATTTCTGATTTCTGAGTCTCTTCTACGTCTTTGCTCACATCCCAGCAACCAAACTACAACCGGCAAATTGATCAGATTCCACCCCCTGTCTTAGTGGCAGACCATTAATTACTCGCCAATGCCTTGAGGTAGACTGTTAAGCCTATGAGGAATTATTCAGATGTACCACGCGATTCTGACGCCTGTGCGTCGGTAAGAAGAGTCAGGTAAAAGTAGGCGCAAAGCCCCGTCTCAGCATTTACAGCCGCAAACAAACCGGGATCATTTTACATGAAATAAAACAAACAGAAGCGCAATGTTGGTTTCCTTTTATTTCCTTTATCTTTAATATTCGCTATGCAAAAAAGTGCAGTGTACAAAAAAATCTGATGAATTTGAAGGCTTTTAATCGAAATCTCTAAAGCATTCTAATAACAGTACGAAGGTGACGCTTTTCAAACTTTTTAGCACAAAATAAAGAGAAGGTCGTAACAACTATAGGTCAAGAACTTTTCAAACTAACATAAGCAGCCTATATACGTCCCACTGTTGGGCACAGGCCTTCTCTCAGGGAGAGAGTATGTCCTTAATTACCACGCGTGCCCACCACGCGGTATGTGAATAGCTCAGACACTCAGGTTTCCTCACGATGTTTTCTTTCATGGTTAGCGAGTAGTATTGCTACTATAACTTCACAAATATACATAACTTCGAAAACAAAGTCATAAGTACATGCCCGCACTGGGAATCGAACCTGGGTCTCTCGATTCAGAGTCCAATCACCACCACCGCATCAAACTAAATGTATTATTAAATGCTGGTCTATGTTGACATAGACAAAGTGGTCTACGATTAAAAAGATGAAATAAGAGAAGATACATGTTATTTCACAAGTGATGATATGATCAGTTGATTAAAGATGCTTCTTATGCAAAAATATCAGATAAATGGCAAATTTTGGAACAGTAACAACAGTAGGTGGCACTTCTGACCTGCCAACAAACATTGTCCCAGGGCCATTTTCACCCCGCGTTTATTTACTGGCATCAAGTTTTCGAGTTTGGACCGCTTTAATTGACTTATGGGGAGCAAAGTTTTGTTCAGCCTACAGACAGATTGATAAAGCGTTTGATCGTACCTCACTTAGCAAAGTTTGTTCGTAAATGATCCTCCTAATTGACTCCAAGTAAAATTATGCCAAATCAATTTAGGTAAATATTAATCCAGCGTAAATGTTTGATTCGGAATAATCGCCTTAAGTTAAAAATTTAATTTACTTCCAACTATAACTTCATTTGTTTTATAGTACAGTAAAAAAGTATTCTATTTAGTTTAGTGGATGGTGAACTCTACAATTTTAGCGTTCAATATTTTACCAGGGTAAGACCGAGTAAAAGTGAACGTCTGAACACATAATCGGCCATCATTAAATAAATTGTTACAATAAATTGATCACAACCTTAGCATTACAGCTTGTAAGCAACGGACCTTATTATTATGTCAAAAGCTTAAATAATAAAGTATAATAGTGCAGATGGCCAGTGGTATGTTTCAACTATAACTACGTTGCAGCATGTGACATCAGCAAAAACAAAACCAATATCGCAACCTGCGCTACGAGAATGTAGCGTTGTCATTGGTGACAATTTAAAAACAATTGAACATCAGTCTTGTTTATGGTCAATCTATTTCAACAGCACTGGTTGGCAATACTTTCAAATAAAGAACGAAAGAGCAGCCCGAGATATTTTATTTTACCCAAACCAATGCAAGCTAAATGCAAGTTTAAAAACACCAAACGTGGAACGTGGAATTTGTTTTCGCGAATACTTTGATGAATTTCTAGAAATGGCAACAGAATAAATTTTAACCGCACAGAAGACCGAACAAAAATGCAACGGCTTATAGTACGTACGTAATGTATGTGACTGTCGTAACTTGGCAAATTAAAACATCACAAGTTAATGGAAAAACGTTAACGGGAAGAAATCAAATGGGGACTAGCAGGGTAGGTAGCATCTTGATTAGAGATTGTACATAACAAGCGTTAGATTGAAAGTAAAATGATATTTAATCAATTCATTGTTTCGGGGTTCCGTATCCAAAGATTTATACTAAGCCTTTGACGCCTATCTGTCTGTGTGACCTATAACGGGCTTTATCTCTTGAACCGTATTAGGTAGCCAGTTAAAATTTTGCCATATTATTATTATTATACGTATTATTATGGAAGTTTGCCTAACAAATAATGAAACTCGGCCAAGTACTAGTTGGACTCACGCACCAAGGGTTCCGTACATAATCATTGGTTTTAATTATCGAAAATGTTGAACTTTTTACAGGACATTGCCTAAAACATAACAAACCTTAAGTTGGAGGTTAAGAACGTTACACATATTTTATTAATGGTGGTCCGGTACCCTCGGTGTACGATTTCGACTTGCACTTGACCGTTTTATTTTACGCATAACAGTCTCGCATTTGGAACCTGTCCCACCTGACGATAAGCTAAGAGAAGGCCAATCAAATAAAATAAATAAGATATTCAATCCCAAAATGTTAGATAGGTTTTCATTCTTCTGCTTTGCAGACTTTCTGCAATAGGTCGGTATTTATTACGGCGCAAGACATTCGTTCACCACAAGTTCCGCCCGCACCCCAAACTCAGTAATAAAACCGCTCTGAGCGCCCTCAAAGCGCGTACCTATCCCGGAGGAATGCCAATTCCATTCGCGGAAACCTTTCGTTTGAACAACTAAATAATTTTAATTTACTGCAGACAAAGCTCTGATGTGCACAACCGACATAACTGCTAATAGGATTTGTTTTGTTTTGTTTTGAATCGTCTGAATCTTTAGATTTTGTTACACACCGTGTAGTGTATTGAATACTTTAATCTTACGGCAGAAGAATAATCACGGCAGGTTGTAATACGGGTGTGAGTGCACTCTAATCATAATCATTTACGTTACGGATGTTTTCGCACGTTGCTGGCCAAATCACAAATTAACTACTTACCCATACTCTAAATGGCTTACGGTCTTCAGCGGGACATCTGCAAAAACAGCTGCCACGTATACCATAGTGGTTACCTACATACGGAAAACGTGTACGAATAGGCACAGCTGTTTAGTGCTTGTAGCATAAAAATGCGAGACTTTTTTCTCCTGTCCCACGTTTTAACACGACACAGCGGCTGAGCACAATGATGTGTCGCTCATTTGGATAGATGCACGCCATAAAAGAGGTGTATAACCAAGTCGCTTGTTTGGTTTGCTACTGTGGAGCTGTGGTGGCGGCGCGGTGGAACGCCGGCTTCTCGTTCGGGAGGTCGTGGGTTCGAATTCCGGCATGTACCAATGACTTTGTTTTCTAAGTTACGTACATTTGTGAAGTTACTGTAGCAATACCACTCGCTGACTGTGAAGGGAAACATCGTGAGGAATCCCTAGTGTGTGAGGTACATACCTCATCACTTGCTACGTACAATAGCCCAATTATGAGTCATAATTGGGCCATTGTACGTAGCAAGTTGTACCTTAACTATACTGTTATGCTACGGGAACTGGTTATATTTTCGAAGACGCGTATGCAAAATGCTGTACTAAACAACCCAGCATCTTGACAGTGCACTCGAAGTTGCTCTCAGCGATTAGAGTGTATAGAAATATAGAAACTGACAAACGTACATGAAAACTTTAAACTCGATTTTGTTCGGGCAGCCGTATTAAAAGAGGAGGTTGAAGAGGTTACTTCTGTAATGAAAACAAGTGATACCTCTGCTATTTTGGCATTCCAGCTGCAACTCTTGTCTTAAAGTTTTAACTTGTGTGCCGCAATGGCTCTACCTAGCAATAATTGGTTAATTTAAACTTGGACCCGAGCTCGAACGGGTATGATTTACAAGTTAACACCTTGCGTGCTGGACCGCGACCACCTTCCAATCTCGCGGGGTCTACTCTACTCGAGATTAAAGGTCACAACGAGCCAGGGACGTGCGAGCGCATCAGAGGGTACGATTCTATCTTGCCGATGAATACAATGAGCAGGAACTTGTGATATATTTAAAACAACTCATTTTGATAATTGAATGTTTGTTACGCAATCACGAATATACTGATTAAGATATAAGATGCCACCGAAATGAACAAAAGACAGTTTTACGGAGTGATTTTCCGTTAAATCGGAAAGGTAACTTTCAGGTCGAACACTATTTTTGAGTGAGGTTTAGCACACAGTATCGACCTTTAAAAATACTAAAGATTATTAAGCTCTGTGAAGAAAAACATCGTGAGGAAACCCGTGGCTGGGTTGGCTCCGCACATATTGATTTGTCTTTTCTGCGGGCTAGGTCAATTAAGCTGTCAGGATAGTAAAGGTGTTGGGCAAGCCTTAAAACAATGTCAAAGCCTAAAATCTAAGAAAAAATCTCCCAGGCACTGCAGCGCCCGAGTGGTCCCTTTACCCATTTAGTGTAAGTAAAGGTGCCACTGGACGCTTTATAACTCATCTCATTACGTAGATGTATAAATAAGTCATCTCATTAAGTTCATCGTTGATTATCGTGCAATAAATAATTTTCATGTCATATTTAAAAAAATCCACATTCCGCAATCCACCCGTTCGAACTCGTGGGATTGAGTGCAAAAACGTCGCGCATATTGTACAATTGTACTTGTGACTTTATTAAGGGGCTACATGGAGTAACACCAGCGCAGCGAATGGAAAAAAATCATATCTTTTGGGATTTTTTGCTACAGATAATTTTTGCAAAAAGTGCCAGAACAATCTCTGACACGATCAATTAGATTTTTAGGACCTACGACTGAGAACCTAGGATCACGGACCTGGGACTAGATAGCGTTTATGCCAGAAATGGCCGTTTTGGCTTTAATGCATTTCGTTTCGAAAATAATCTTGAGATGGGTTTTTGCCTTTAATTCACGGCCATGGGTCCTAAAAATTACTCTAACATGGCGCTAGTGTTACTGCGCGGAGCCTCTTAAACAGAACTGAGAGTAGCGTCCCAGTGATTTGTATTCAGGCTCAGGCTTGCGCTGGCTCCGTCTGGCGAGGCTGGCCAGATTAATTATCATCCTGCGGCCCCCATGTTTGCCAATAAGACTACCCCCTGACAAGACTTCGGAATTATAAATCTGTGCGCGGGCCCGCAATTCGATTCCGCCGCTTTTGAGTCCAACCTTTGAAATATGGTGGTATACTTTCGCTCTATATTTTCATCAAGGACGTAACGTTAAATGTATAAAATCGGTACTGGAGATTCAAGTGTACCTAACTTCGTAGGCTCTTGTTTCTGACTTGAGAATTTATTATAATTTCACTAAAGAAAAAGTTTTTATGCAGTTTTTATAACAAAATTTTATAACAAAGTTTTACAAAAAAGGTTTTATAACCTCTGATATGGCTCTTAAGTGCCCTGTTAAGTCGCCATTTCGTTTCAAACAAAATCTTGAAATGGGTACTCTATAGCGACCTCAGAGGCAACAGCGCCTTATTAGGATTTCCTCTGCACTAAATGCTTTTTCATTAAAAACGAAAGATTTATCTAAAGAAACAAAGAGCAACAACAAGCCTAGTAAAAGGTGTTTGTCAGCGAATTTAAGGCAATCAGTGACTGATCCTGGTCAAACACTGCAGTTTCCTTGATGCGCTCAGAAACCCGGAAAATACACGTAAATACGGTGGCGACGGCAGAAATGTTTGCGAACGTAGCTGACAGACAATAGGGGTGTTCAGGACGTGACACGAACGCGTGTGGAGATATTAACAGAGGTGCGGATACGCTGAGGCACATGCTCAAGTGCCGAAAACTCTATCTAATATTTTTCTGCTTAAATTGGGGAAGTTTGGGACCTGAAAATAATAGGAACTACTCCAAAAAAATAGAATGCTCATTGCGCGAGTTCACTGTGCACGACTGTTATATGAAACCTTTTGTGGGTGGTTAGGTAGGAAGATAGTTCTAATTGGGTAAACCATCTTAATAAAAACTTAAAAGAATTACATGACACTAAGTTTGGAGTCTGTCTGTTAATTTTTTCTCCGAAACGATGTAGATTTTGAGATGGGCACCTAGTTTAACATTTACCGTTCAGTATTGAATAAAACACACTTAGATTTTGATTTCAGAACATTTGTTTAGGTAGTAAATAATTTTTTTAAGAAGAAATCTAAAAGAGTGGTATATTATACGAAATAAGAAACGTACCAAACGTAACGTATTTAATTTAAAAGGAAAACGTGTGAAAACTCAAAAATCGAAATTGCCGGAAATAACACACTTTTCTTTTTAGAATATTATTTTGGCGAGATGAACCAGCCATGATGGCCAGTAAAAAAGCTGAGCTGAATAAAAAGTTAAATGTCAGAAAAAGCAAATCTCTCGTATTTTTCCTTTTAAAAATTGTTCCAATTTCAAAGGCGTTGGCTGATTAGAAAAAGCCCGACCTGCTGAGTTTTTTTTTTTAAGTGAGTCGTGACTATGAGGCGTCACCAGTGAAGCATACTCGAAGTGAGTGGGTTCGGTTCGAGCCACTTTATTATCTCAGAGTATCTTTATTACGAGCCACCCTCGAAGACAACCGCCGAGGAAATTGGAAACAGTGACACGTCAAAAAACGGCTCCGCGCAAGATGGCGTCGATGAAAACATTCGACTGCTGGCAACACATCCAGTCTTACGACCCTTATGAGGCTAGATATTAGGGATAAAATTGAATAGCGATCTTATGGCAGCATGTCTGAGGACAAGTGAAGAATATTGAATTTTTTGTCCCAAAGGAAGGACTTTAATAAAGATATTCTAACACGAACCGTCGTCGCCTCAGTGTTTCACTGGTCGCGTTAGAATCACTTCGATATTTACCTCTTCGACGTAACAATACGCAATTTGATATCAGTATCTACACTTATTAACTTCGACAATTAACTGTAGTCGAAATGGGCAATTTCATCATAACAGTTGGTTAGAGTTGGTTCCGTGGCGCCGTGTGGCGCCGGATTAAGAATAGCGTCACTCCATTTCCTTCCGTCGATGTCATAGAAGGCGACTAAGGAAATCAACTACCAGGAGACGGGCAGCAGCGTTCTCCTGAGATTCCAACCGCATACTGTGATCGCCAACCCGCCTGCCAAGCGTGGCGATTATGGCAAAACCCCTCATGGTTATGAAAACCACGAAGGTGGCCTATGTCCTGCAGTGGGCGTCAAATGGCTCATGATGAGAGTTGGTTTCGCTAAGAATTTTAATACAGGGATATTGGAATGAAATACAACTGTGAAACTAGCGGCTATGAAAAATATTATTGAAATTAAATTATTAAAGCTAATTATATACATATTTCAAATTCAGAGATTGTATATTTTTGTAAAAACAACCCCATAATACCGCAAAATATCAGAAAAAGCCATGCCTTATCAAAAAAAACTTTTCTTAACTTATTACCTGTGTCTAATAGTTAATTTATGACTCGCGTGAGCTTAAGAAAACCCACCTTCAGGTTCCAAAGCCCCCTTCAAAGTGCAACTAACTGAAAAATGGACTGGCGGTGGTGAAAATACTTATTGTAGAAGATTAACACTTATGTAGGGCTAACAAAACCGGCGTAGGCACCGATTTCGTCTATTATTATCAGTTTCTTGTCTCTTTCTAGCTTAGGGCGCTTATACACGGGCGGCACGTGTGCCAAATGCAGCCGTCGACACTAGTCGACGGCAGGGGTGGACGCGGCGACGGCAGCCGTCGACGTCGACGGCTAACGTCGATGCGCCGACGGCAGTTACCGACGCGGTCAGCGTCGAATAACCGCGTCAGCGCGTCGGCACACATCATCATCAACCCATTATGTCCCCACCGAGGGGCACGGGTCTCTTCCCTAAGGAAGGTACAGGCCATACTCCACCACGGGGGCCAAGTCCGGATTGGTGGAGGCTTGTAGACTAGTGGCTCGTCTACTGTCAGAAGTTGTCAAGCCGCCCTAAGGCCTCTGACTTGGCTTAACGACTGCCATCTATCGACGGCAGCCGGCACCAACAGCTTAACGTGCCTTGCGAAGCACGGAACCGCTCGGAAAAATGCCACTAGCGTTAGGCATAGACGGCGACCCATCCATGCACTGAACGCGCCCTGTGTTGCTTAACCTTCGTGATCGTTTAAGATCACTCAGGCAGCCGGGGCTACGAGCTGTCAGCGCGTCGGCACACATGCCGCCCGTTTATAAGCGCCGTTAGGCACCTTTAGCTTTACCGTCTTTTGGAAGCGAGTAAAAGTAGAATCTACGCCTGCTATGTTAGCCATACATATCCGGTATGGCTAATATACCAGACGGAAAATAAACCTTTCGTCTCGGGTCCTTGCGAACATCTTTTATAGGGCAAACTACAAAAATGAGGGATTTTACTCGTCGAGTAACTTTTATTGTAGAGAAAATTTTGAAATTGGGGAAAAAATATTAGCTTTTTCATTGTCAAGTTAGATACCTCCTACGATATTAAAATGTAAAATTATGAATGGTATTTTTTTTAAATTCTTTGTTGCACTAATCCGTGCTAAGGACAATTTAAAAACCTATTTAGATGCTGTATTTTTTGCGATTACAAAGTTTTCCCTACAGTAAAAGGTACTCGATGAGTAGAACACCCCATTTTCGAATGTGCATGGGGATTTTGTCTATATCACCCTGTCTACGTCACCGCCGTTTTGATTGATACTCGCACTTACATAGCGCGTGAGAAGAGCTACCATGGTGTAGCTAGCGGTGAGGTCTTCGATACTTTGACGTTTTGTTTGATCTTACAGCGAAATTTTTTTTTTTCGTATGGAGTTCAAAATAAATAAAAGAGGGTCAATTAGAAATATCGTTACCTATATCTGACCTTATTTTCTGTCCGTGCCTTTTGTCACGCCTCCTAAGAACATTAATTTATTAATCAATACTTTTATTGACGTTGGGATGAAAAAGTTCTGACCTGGCGACCGCGGACCGGACGACGCAGCGTGTGCAGGCACCCCACCAGATGGTCTGAAGACCTGGTCATGGTGACGGGGAGTCGCTGAATGCGGGCGGCACAAGACCGGGAAGCTTGGAAGATCATGCGGGAGGCATAATGATGATGATGACTTTTATTGCACTTAAAATAAATGTAGGTACAATACGGTGGACTTAGAGCCGTGAGCATTTTCTACCAGTAAAGCGCAGTCAACGTCATCGTCATCGCCGAGTTTCCCTTCTGCTGGTGCATATTCCGCGGCGCATAATATTCCAATTATATTTCCCGTCCAATTTTCCGAGGTGTCGCCCGCGGCCCTCGTCAACTGCAGGCTCAGGGCCGTGATGGTATAACGGCTACACCACCCTCCGCAATGCGTGCCCAAAGAGCTTGTAATTCTAGAAGAGTATAGTAGATAATTATTTTTATTTTTTATGTAGCCTATATACGTGCTAATCCAGATTATAATCTATCTCTGTGAAAAATTGCATCCGGATCCGTTCAGCCGTTTTTGCGTGAAAGAGTAACAAACATTCATACATACATACTTTCGCGTTTATAGTATTATAGTAAGGATTGTACACAAAAAAGGAGATTGCACACACAGGGTGTGGTGTAAACAACGGTTAATCTGAAAACCGTTCCTCTTGTATCTATAATTAAACCACTCTCATTCCCAATAAACAAAACTTAACGCGGTCAGTTCGTATGAATAAAAAGAAATAACAATAAAATTGGGTATTTGAGAAAATATCAAATGAGTTACTTTTAAAACGGAATTTCGTATGAAAATACACATTTCAGAGCACTCCTTATATGTTTAATCTATTTAAAAATTGTAATAACTAATTGACTAAAAGAGATACATTTCCCGAGATATTTTGTAACTTTTGTTTTAATCGAGCATATGAAATAATTTATTGTTGATCGTGTCAAATACCGAATTGCTTTAATTGTTGTCTCCTGAGTAAAATTTTAGCAGTTTCTTATTATTATTATTATTCATTTATTTATAGATTATTATTATTATTACGTCTAGATTTCGTAATATTACGGTGTTAGTCAACATATTTTAATATTTCTTTGTTTGAGCGTGCCTACAAACGGATTATATCTCTTTTATATGTGAAAGACTCCAAATGTTATACGCTGTGTCTCTCAAAAGCAATATTTTGAAGTCAAAAATATCCCACTCAAAACTCTTAGCTCCCTTAACCGCCTCTTATACCACTATATGCTACGCCTGCAGTGTATTTATTATACAGTGCTGCAGCAGTCAGGTGTGCAACTGCAATCAGCAGATCATTGTACATTCATGCACTTGGAGCGCGCCTCAACGAGTTCCAGCAATTAACTGGGGAAAATATTAGTGGTGTTTCTGTTGGAATGGATCGATTAACCTACAAGACATTAAAAAAGTCATCATAAATTTTAAATGTAATTACGTAACATTACATAAACTCGCGCCCGTATCTCAGAGGGGTAGGCAGAACACCAGGGTTTGCCACTTGCCACGATCCTGACAGTCGTCTAAAAAACAATCGAACATAAACATAACATATCGTGTCAGCAGAGCGCCGGCCGCCTTTTCCGCCACGCGGCTCTCAATGACATCATCCGGAGGGCCTTTGCCACAGCCGGGGTTCCGGCCACGCTGGAACCTACAGGCATCATCCGCGACGATGGTAAAAGGCCCGATAGAATGACATTGATCCCCTGGAAACATGGGAGGCCGCTAGTATGGGACGCTACATGCGTTGACACGCTGGCACCCTCTCATGTTTCCCAGAGTGGAAGAGCCGCTGGTTCAGCGGCTGGCGCGGCCGAAAGCCTCAAACGGCGCAAATACGGTTCAATAGGAAACAATTACATATTTGCGCCGTTTGGGGTCGAAACCATAGGCACTTGGGGCCCGAGGCGCGCCTGCTGTTCAAAGACCTAGCGGCGCGCCTAATCGACGCATCGGGAGACCAGAGGGCCGGCGCGTACCTCGGCCAGAGGATAAGCCTGGCCATCCAAAGAGGTAACGTCGCCAGCGTTCTGGGCTCATTACCGCGGGACAGTGACCTGGGGCAGGTGTTTTATTTGTAAATATAGAATTAGTTATTTGTATATTTTTATCATTTATGTATTAATTAAGTCTCTTATTTTATGTTTGAAATAATAAAAGTTTTGTGTTTGAAAAAAAAAAAAAAAACATAATACGTACATAATTTTTATACACATCATCATCAACCCATTATGTCCCCACCGAGGGGCACGGTTCTCTTCCCTGAGGAAGATATAGGCCATACTCCACCACGGGGGCCAAGTCCGGATTGGTGGAGTTTTTATACACTTATTATATAACAATTATGCATTTTTATATGGAGAAGGCGGTCTATACAACGTGTTAATGAATTAACGCAAAACCAAAAAATGCTTCTTCACTTGATAAACAACTTCCAATAAGAAAATGTTTATAATTTTTGAAACTTGACAATTTAGCTATTTGTATTGAAAAATTTGTAAAAAAACGGACAAGTGCGAGTCGGCGTTGCCCACTGAGGGATCCGTACAAATTTTTAGTTACTTACATATTATAAATAGTTCAGAAATCGAGTCTTTCCGAGCCTTTCCCGTACTTCAAAGACAATTTTTTTATAATTTAATTACAGTATTTTCCCTGTACGTATTATAAAACGTATTAGTATACGTACAAGGAAAAATCGCTAAATTTTATAATTCTGAGTCAACAGAAAGTACTCTATACATGTTGATTCCCTTGAAAGTGTCGAAATATACGTTTTCTGCGACACTTAATCGGCCGTAACTTTTTCTTACCTTAATTTAGAAATTAGATTTTCTTACAGTTTCAAGGGACTGCAAACCTGAGTATATAGTTTTAATTTCAATTTGATATCTCCAGGCGTTCCCGAGATAAAGAGTCTTGACAGACAGACGGATGGACATCAAAGTGACGGTTAGCGTTAATTTTATAACGGTTCCGATTTTCCTTTTGAGGGACGGAACCCTAAAAATACTTTTTCTTCTTCTGGAGCCTCTCCGACTAGCGAAGGTTGTCCTGTCAGTCAGCTCCGAATATTTATCTCCGTCTCTCGCAAGGCGGAAGAGGTCGGAGGTACTTGCGGTCCACTCCCGTCAGTTTCTCAACCAGTATTTGAGACACCCAATATATGGTCTTCCACAACTCATAATAATGGGAAAAATCTGGCAAGAGACACACATAGGCCGGAGAAAAATAAAATAAAACTGCGAATTATTACTATTTTTTTTAGTGGTAGGTACAGTTTTCCTGTTTTCTGAATTTGGTTACACTTCGTATAATTTCTAAAAGATCTCCGACACAAATGAGTCATCATCAGCCTATGCTTGTCCACTGCTGGACATAGGCCTCTCCTATAGCACGCCACTGAGCACGGTCCTCGGCTACTCTCATCCAGCTCTTGCCAACCGCCCTGCGGAGATCATCGCTCCACCGAGTCTGAGGACGTCCCACACTATGTTTACCGATCCGCGGTCTCCACTCAAGAACTCGTCTACCCCGTCGGTAAACAAATGCATGACAAATGAGTCAAAAGCATTTAAAGCAATGTGATTTCATTACCGTATTCAGAACCAACTGCCTACTGCCTGACTCGTAATTTCGTATAACAGATTCGTAATTTCACATATTCAATAAAATTTAAACAGTTATCACGCGGTCGTTTTGTGGTGTTGGCACTACGCGAGTGGTCTGTTGCTGACAGTTAACTGCGCAATACATTAACACAGTAAAGTAGTATGAAACATTCCACAGTTATATCAAAAGACTAAGTTTGGAAATTCATTGAGTCGCGGTTTCTGTGTTACTTTGAATAAAAACATGTTGATTGTTTGTTAGAGTTTTACTATGCCTTTGTGTCGACAGGTTTGACTAAATTGAAGTGAAATTACGTGCACTCTTCTCTATTATTATCAGGAAAAGATTTATAAACTACGCAGTATTAGAGTGGAAAGAAGAGCAGAAAGACAGAAAAATAATTTAATTAATACCCAAAAATTGATACAATTACACAATAATATAGAAATAGAAAATACAGACAAAACAGAAACAAAACAAAAGCAGAAGAAAAGTGAAAAGTAGAGACTAACGCTCTTACTTATAAAAAGTCGATACTTTAAAACGCTCTTCAGAGGTAGTTTAAATAGTCTGTGTTAAAGGGAAAGACGTAACTATAGATTATTTAAACTGCCTTTGAGGAGTGTTTTAGAGGAATCGTGTAATAAATAGGACCGTAAAGTAAGTGCAGTATTTCCGCCGCAAACGTGCACCACGTTTTATGTCGATACGGCGGAAAAAATGCCTCATCATGCTCAGCATTCGCTGAGGATTTACACCCACATATTAAGCAGCTTATATACGTCCCACTGTAGGGCACAGGCCTTCTCTCAGGGACAGGGGATTGGCGATTTCAAGCGCCAATCCTCTCTCTCTGTAGTAGTATTGCTACTATAACTTCACAAATATACATATCTTAGAAAACAAAGTCACAGGTACATGCCCGTATTGGGAATCGAACTTGGGTCTCTCGCTTCCGAGTCCAATGTTCTATCCACGAGCTGTGGCGGCTAAATAAACAAAAACGCACTCACACTCACGTGTGTGATATACTTACTAGTTTCCTGTCAAAAAGTGCCTTAACAAGACTGTCGATGGTCGATTAAAGCCGACTTGCCCACTTTGATGTGCATTTAATGTTGTTAACTAAAATTTAACAGAAGAAATTCAATTTAAATGGCTATTTATGTGTTTAAGAACCGGTGCAACTCTCACTTAGGTACTAAGGCAAAATCTTTTAAATAACTTTTGATGTGCATTAAAATAGTATCTACGCTACTCTTGTTCTATAACTAAGTCGCGTAACTTTTAGCGTTCTTCAGGCCTGATTGAGATCCCGATACTTTAAATATTTAAATTGCGCGTTGAAATTTCAAATTAGTATTCAGAACGAAAGCTTAAATAATCTGATAATTTTAGAAAGAAATGTTCTGTACAAGATGCATTTCTGGTAAAAAAAAAATATGTTGTGGCACCTCTATACGTATTCTTCATCACCTTTATCCTGTATATACGCATTAAAGTACTAAGCGGTTTTCCTTTGCAAAAAAATTTTCATAGTAATGCAGAAAATACGACGGTTTTAGGAAGGGAATTAGTAAATCAATACGCGATATACCCAAAGCTATTTTTGTTTTAGTTTTTTTTTTCAGAATATAGCACCAGTGTCAGTTCTACATTCAAAAAGTGAGTTTTTCTCTTTTCTTGAGTGTTTCGTTTTCTAATCACTGTACATGGAATGGAAAGACGCATGCATATATAGGATAAATCAATTACAAAGACTAGCTCAGAGGGATCTATGGTTCATCGTAAATGAGACTGCGCCGCGGTTTCCCCTTTCTGCAATTTAATATTACTCGCTTGCTCGTCCCCGCGAAGATTCCCAATTTCTACTAAAACCACTTGCAAGGAATCGAGACCAAAAATAAGTAGGTGTAGAAGAACCACTAGGCACTTCAGATTATTATGTGATACAGAAAGGACTCGTCATACTTTAATGTTGTTTTTTTTTACATTATGGATCCACATGTTTTCACTGTATTCGTCCCATCAAATATCTGTATTTGATGGGACGAAGACCGTGAAAACAAGTTAATATTTTATCATTTTCAATATAGCACTGCTAGTAAAGGAGCAAACCTTCTGTTTGATACAGATTCGAGACGATGTGAAGCTCATTTAGAGGCTTACAACGCATTACCGGGAGGGGAAGGCTTCGTTTACACTAACACTTAATTTCAGTTTCCTGACTACGTACATACGTAAATTTATGGTGCTTTCAAGTAGGAATTTTACAAGTCTATCTTAAAATTCATACGCTGCGTAGGACGGCCACCAGCTCGCCAGAACGACGAACTGAGGCAGATTGCTGACAGCGGCTGGATGACTATGGCCGAGGACAGAAGGAAGTGACGTGGCTTGAGAGAAGCCCTATGTCCAGCAGTGGACGAGAACGGACAAAATCCACGGGTGTTCTTGTATAATAATTGTAAATTAGTATCACGTGCCCAGTTTTGCAAAAATACCGATTTCTGTACTGTAGCTAGTTACGTTTATGCTTTATTTGATTACTATGTGGGTGTAAAGTTGTAGGATTCCATGAAAGCACAACTCAATTTAGCCGCAATGCAACGTACGGACGAACTGAAATTCGTCGAAAGTTTGTGTTTCCTGAAAACCATTTTCGGGATTTTGAATGTAAGCCGGAGTTATTCAATAGGTTCCCGGAATATAGGTAACCAATATTTTATCAAAATTCGGCCAAGTGAGTGCAGTGGTAAAATCCGTAACGCATAAAGTATCTACTTAATATACCTATGTAAGCAAAACTGAAACTAGACCAATTCCAGACTTCTCCCTTGGTCTAGACGTATCACGTCTGATTGCCATGCCGGAGGTCGTGGGTTTGATTCCCACTGGGGACCGCCGTACATTTATACAAGTGGCCTCAGTCTGGGTGCTTGCCTGGTTGCCATGGCACGGGGAATCCTACTTTGGGACCAAGACAGAGTAATTTGAAACTTTCATGCGCAATAAATTGCCTTCTACGCCTCTTACATAAAGTACACGTAATCTTCTCCCGATTCGCCAGCATCATCTCTATTAATTGACTTATTACCCACGTGAAAGCATCCAAGGTCTACAGTTAACACAATGGTCGATGATTGTCCGTAATAACAGCCATTTAGTCGTCACAAGAAATCCTGACGCCCTAGACGTTGATGAAGATAATTGTTAGTTGGGAATCGATGTCACAATAATTACGTCGACAGGGCATTGAATTTCGTCTTGAGTCTGTTTTAACGTTTTAATGAAGTAAATTCAATAGGGCTTTATTTCTTTGTAGTTTCGTGTCGTATTATTGTAATAAATGTAGGTATTTTCTTTCTTTCTTTCTTGTTTCTTCCGTTTACTTTGTTTTTGACTTTGATGTTATGTCCAGCTATCCAACTAAAGCCTGGACTCCTGCATGGGTAGTATGTCCATAAAGTCTAGTCAACATAGATATTGAGTTTGGATTAAATCCCGAAAATTTTTATATAGGTCTTAAATACTTAATTACAAATGCTATTTCAAAAGTCCCCATCGATCCCGTTTGTGCGTTGTTTTAATTCCGAGGTTCAAGGACAAATTTTTTTGTTTTTTGCTCTGAAACGGTGACAGAACCGGAAAATAGATGTGTGAAAGTTTGTTCATAAAATTTTATACAAAAAGGTACCAACAGTTTTTTCATTACGAAGCACCGTTCCCGATTTATCACGATTTGAGACTATAGGAAAGTCGTATTTACAATATGTGTACACATTTCCGCACCACCACTGAGATAGTGTACTCGGCTTCGACTTTTATGGTTCCGTATTCACCAAGGAACCCTCATAGTTTCGCCATGTCCGTCTGTCTGTCGGTCTGTCTGTCCGCGGAATCTCCTGCATAGACTTAAAGATATAACGCGCAATTTGAAGAGCTTCTCCAAGAGCTAGAGAATATCACCTGGGATGTCGTAGGGCTGTCAGAGGTGAGACGCCAAGGTGAAGACCTTGTAACCTGGATAACTATTTTACTACAAAAGAGAAGATGATTCAACCTCCGCGGCCTAGCTCTGAGACTATTAGTACTAGAAAGCTGAAATTTGGCAAAATATACATATTAATCACGCCGACATCCCTGATATAGGTGTAGGGTACCTCCCCTACACCTATATCAGGGATTTTTTTTTCTCCTCTATCCCATAGTGTGGGGTATCGTTGGATAGGTCGTTTAATAATATACCTACAGGTACAGGAAAACCATTTTTTGATTCAGTAATCCGCTTGCGTTAAGCCTCAAAGCACAAATCTTTTGTTGAGCAGAAATCACGATAAATCGAGATCGGTGCTTTATAGGGAAAAACATATTGATACCTTTTTTGTAGAATATTTTATGATGAACTTATTTCATCTATTTTTTCAGTAGCTCTCACCGTTTCAATTTTATACGCAAAAAACGAAAAGTTGTGACCTATTAAACCCGCATAAAAGACAACGCACACGCGGGATTAATGGGGGCTTTTGACGTAGCATTTGTAATGACGTATTTAAAACCTGTACAAAAATCCAGTTTGTCGGGATTTAATGCAAACTCAGCGCTTTTTTTCGTCTATTTTAACTGGACAAAAAGTTGCGACTTTTTACATGTACAACACACGACTCGTTTTAATGAAATTGAGTTAAGGAAGCACAAGTAGTATGCACGAGCAGTATAGTAGCTGTGCTTTTCAACAAACATTACTGTTTTTGATGCACAAAACCATTATTTTTGATTTTTACTTCCCCTAGTAAGGACACTTAGCGCACGGAAAACGGATTATTCTATATACATAACCTCACGCCTGTATCCCGAAGGGGTAGGCAGAGACCAGAGTATTCTAATGATCCTGATAAACCTCTTTTGCTTCATCAATATTCATTAGTCACTGCATGCACTTTTTGTCATACCTTTGCAATATCTGAAGAAAAATCTTCTATCATTCAGTTTAGACACTATTTTTTTATAATCTTAAGGATCCAAAATAATGGACGAGGGTAGAGATGGCAAACCATTATGGGCATGCGCAACAATCGAGAAAATAACAAACTTCACTAGGGAGAGCAACGAACGATCGCGAAATTATCAATATACTTGTAGTGCATTTTTTTTGTTAGTAAATAATGATATTATAGTAGATATGTGGCGAGCACATGTCAACTCTGCGCGCGCACTATAAACTCCAACATTCCTGCATCGCGCAAGCAAAATGTTTCACATGACATACCATAAATATAACGTCTGACGAACATCAGTCGGACCGGCCGTCCCCAGGCATACAATCTGCCTGGTAGGAAATTTCCCTTTATAGTGGAAGAGCACGATCACCCGCTCTTCCCTATAGTGGTGACCCTCGACAGAACAATGTCAACCTTCCTTCGCTCTCGCAGCACCCCACATACAATCAGTCTCAAAGCAAGGCCAGCACCCTCTTCCCTCTCACCTCATCAGTTCCACTACAGTCAACGCACCGACTACTGGTACTGATGGTGATCTCCCCCAACCCCTCGGCACGGCAGCCACACAGCAACCGTGCACATTGCCAGTGGTACAGCAACCTTCACCGGTTCCTACCACATGCGCGGACCCCATGGTACTGTCGCCGGTGAAGTGACTGTTAGCCGCCGAACACCCTCAACCACTAGTCGACTCACTGACTCAGCGCCTCCTGGCACTTGCAGGCTTTAGAGCACAGACTTCGATTCCTATCAGACCTAGCAATGCGTACTACGGTCTTGAAGGGAAGTGATGTGGCGAGCACATGTCAACTCTGCGCGCGCACTATAAACTCCAACATTCCTGCATCGCGCAAGCAAAATGTTTCACATGACATACCATAAATATAACGTCTGACGAACATCAGTCGGACCGGCCGTTTATAGTGGAAGAGCACGATCACCCGCTCTTCCCTATAGATATTATTAAGTTTCCCCGTATTTAATCCGTAACTCAAAATTATTTGACGGCACGTGAATGGCATCAACAAACACTCTTTTAGAAAAAAATGGCACGTTGATCCATAAAGGTTTACCATCCCTGGACTGGGGGAATAGCAGAGTAGCGTACGGTCAGTGGGTAGACCAACCCCTCGATGATCAGACGATTTAGTGAAATCAACAGAAAGCCCGTGGATGCGGATGGCGAGGGACCGCGAAAGATGGCGAGATATGGAAAAGGCTTAAACCTAGCAGTAGCCTGATCGTTAAAGGAATGAAAATATTTTATCACAATAAGGAAACTAAGTACACACGACGGTAACAAATTGAATAAAGAAAATAAAACGTGCAGTACTTTTAAGAATAGTGAAAGGCGAACCTTTCGTATGTAAATTTTTGCCAAACTCTGTAAGAGGGCGCCGCAGATGGAAAAAGGAAATACTCGCGAAATATTTCTCCGCAAGTTTATTCCATTTGCTTTAACAAAACACAGTTCCTTTGCAGTTTTTCTACAAACCATCTTTAAAAATATACAATGAAGTTAAGTCTCAAACGAAAAATCGGTGCGCATTTTGACAAGTTTCTACAAACTGCGGAACTCGTTGAAATTGTATAGGGAAGTCGTCAGAGAAAAACACGAAACCTACATAACATAACGAAGTCATCACATATCTCTTTTTAGTCTGAACATCACATACGTCCTGTCACCTGTCTACCCAATGCACGTCTGTTGACATTATATCTCGGTTACAATGATACAATATTCCCTCAATTTGGCCCCTACTTCCGATACGGTTTGGTCCTCTGAACTATCATATATCTGGCACGGTAGTTTTTTCGAGACATATCATATTTTTGATCATAGCATGTTTTTAACTGCTGTAGCATTAATAGTAGTTATTAAAGGAATACTCGGGGTGCATGCAAGTAACAGATTTTATAGTGTATTTTTTGAGGAATAATTGCTACTATAAAAATAAAAAATTGTTGTAGCGCAGAAAAGTTACAATTTAAACATAATAATGCATTAAGTCCAATAAATAAATAAAAGTATCAATAAATAAATAAACATAATAAATCAAGATCTAGATCGTCATCGAGGAAAATGGACAAAAAGTCTCCATAATCAGTCTCTGGCTAAGGTATCTCTGTTGCTACTCATAGCTTCTTGAAGTTTATAGATTTTTTCAAATATATCACCTACAAAAGTTTTTTTGAAACATTGCTTGTAAATAAACATGATCTGGGGCCTATTATGCGCACCAAATCCTGAGCGATTCCAATCGTCTATTGAATTCCTTACTAATTTGACAGTTAGACGATTGGAATCGTTCAGAATTTATTGTGAGTAATAAAGGAGATGCACGTACAAAGTTTTTTGTTTTGACGCAGCGTCTTAACAATAAGTAAGAGAAATTTCCAATTCCAGGCCACAATCGTTGAGCGCTTGCAAGAAATTAAGTGAAAAACAAGTAGGGGCTCCGTCCTCCGTCACGTAGGGGTAAACTAACGAACTTGGCTCCCCAAGGTCCATGTGGGACCTCAACCGTGCGCGACATGTCAGAGGCTATTTGGGGGACATTTTGTGGCTCTCGCGGCGGACGCATGTTCGTTTATGTCCGTAACAATGGTCAAATTAATAAGGGATACGTTGGTAGATACATATCTGTGAGTATTATCAGAAGCACAGGTGAAACATACGTAAACTCACGCTTGAATCCCGAAAGGGTAGGCAGGGATTAGAGTTTGCCACTTGTTATGATCCAGACAGAGCTCTTTGGCTTCATCAACAGGTGAGCAGGTATTTCACACGGGTCAAATAGACTCTAAATAGAGACGAACATGGAGAGCTGATGTCTATCCTTAATTAGTAGAAAGGCACAAAAAAAAGAACTAGTTCACCAATTAAATTACCCGCAAAATAATTATTCGCTCACCAACAAAAATCTACAATACAGTGATTTTGATCATTAATTGTTATGGTCAGAAGAATTCACGAGCAATAACAACACGTCAACACGTGGTTATCAAATAAACCAAAGTAATTGGAGACTGAGCTTCGCTAGTTTACTTTTAGTGTAAAATACCTACGGATGTCTGGGCTCCATGAGGTTCATTAGCCACCGATGAAAAAAAAATCTTTATTAGGGTTCCGTAGTCAACAATGCACCCTTATAGTTTCGCCATGTCCGTCCGTCTGTCTGTCTATCTGTCTGTCCGCGGCTTAGCACAGAGACGATAAGTACTAGAGAGCTAAAATTTGGCATAGATATACAAAGTTATTAAGCCAACAAAAAGGCAGAATATCCACGAAAAAATTTTTTTTATGGTAGGTATCCTACACCTTAATTAGGGATGCAACAGAAAAACCGGCCAGCGACGCACTTGGCCAGTTTTTTTTTTCAGATACATTTTCCAAAAAGTTTCTAACTATTCTCTTAATCATGTTAACAGTGATTTTTGCAATCCACCACCGAGAACCTAGGATCACTGACCTGGGACTAAGTCAGAGGACTGGGTTTTGGCGTTAATGCGATTGATAGATATATCTAGTCCTATGTTTTTTCGCCTTAGGTCTTCGGCCATAAATCCTTAAAATCACTATTAACATGATTGATTGAAAGAAAGAAACAAAGAATATTTTTTTGTTTGTTTCACTGGTAGCGTTAGTGATAGCCTTTTATCTTAGCATATTATACGTCTCACTGTAGGGCACAGGCCTTCTCTCAGAGAAAGAGTATGGGCTTAATCGCCACGCGTGCCCACTGAGAATTGGCAATTTCAAGCGTTGAGGTATGTGAACGGCGCCGACGCTCAGGTTTGCTCACGATGTTTTCCTTGACCATTGGCGATTGGTATTGCTTACCTACGTACTTCACAAAAGTACGTAACTTAAAAACCAAAATCATTGCTACATGCCGGAATTCGAACCCACGGCCTCCCGAATGAGAAACCGGCATTCTACCGCTCCGCTACCACCACCACCGCTTAAGTTGTTAAAATTGTAAACGAAATTGCAATTTCCGATACAATCAGTTACAATTATTTGTTTAAAAAACCACGGAAATTTCAAAAACAATATTTAAACAATATAGGTTTTCGATGGAGGCAGAGGTAACCATCCATCCAGTAATATTAGCAATCTCTTTATGGTTTCCATATTATGCCTTTGGCTCAGTTCGCCTCAGGTAATCTTCGGAGACAAAGGGAAATCTAAATAAGATACCCTATTACCCAACAAAGCCAATACTCGGCTTGCAAGCCCGTAGAGTATTAGAAGCCGAATACTTGACCTAGTAGTCCTATTCTCTGAATAACCAATTACCGAGCATATGCTAAAATTACACCCGACATTTCACTGCACCAAGACGAAGCAATCAAGAGCGCAAGCCAAAGCCGCTCGCTTTTAGAATGGTACAGATGCCGACAAACGTCTTGAACGAGACACATTAGTAAATTTTCGGAACTCTCAGTACTCTCAGTGAAAGTTAAAGTGAAAGTGAACTAAATTTATTGCCAAAAACACATCTTGTACATAAATATAGACATAAGCTTACATAATTAAAACTTTTTCCTTTTATAAAAAAAAATTACAACTTAAAGGTGCTGTTTTATGGTGTGTACAACAAGGAATATTCTTAGGCTATCTTATTATATTATTAAAGTTTTTGGTAAATGGACTCATGCTCAGCAATATGCCGCCCGGAGATGCATGCAACACCGGTCGACGCTGATTTTCAGCATGAGCCATTAAGACAAAAAAATAGGTAAATCAGAAACGGCGTCGTAACGCTGGAGTGTTACAAAAGTGTTCAGTAACTCCGCGTATCCAGCGCTACCCTTTGTTACTCTCACAGCTTTTTGCTCAATGTGTCTGCCAGCATCTCTACAGTGCTCAGGTGGAGGGAAATTTAGACTAATTTGTCACATGAGATTGGTACGGGTACTGTTAGTAGTTTATGGAGTCGTACCCTCTAGTTAGGGTTGGTACTTTTGTTTCGTATTCACTCGTAAAGGACGGAACGCACTTGTGGGCACTTAAGGCTATCTTGTGCTGAAACGGGTAATTAAAATGAAAAAAAAAAAATGTACCGCAAGTGCGCAGTCCTCAGTACATTTCCGTACCTTCTGTAAATGCGCGCATTTAAACGCAAGCTATGTAACCGCTAGTGATAGCCAGCCCTAAAACCTGCGTTGTATAGTTTTAATAACTTTAATGACGAACAACTTTCACACAATTTTATAAATAGTACATAAACTCACGTCTGTATAGCGGGGGGGTAGGTAGAGACCAGGGTTTGCGACTTGCCAAGAACTTTAAGCAATTTTTATTCTGATTTTAATGTAGCAGATTTTACACTTTCTATTTTTTGCCTAAGTCGGTGACAATGAATGTATGAATTAACTTAGTAGAAAACTTTTTTACAGCATTTATAGTATACTGAGCCTTCACAAATACTCTATCTATCTATACACTGTTGGTCATAGGCCTCTTCACTGTCACGTCAACCTCGCCGGCCCTCTGCCAATGTCATCGCCCTTCTTAATGTCAACGACTCATTTTTATGTACGTAGGTACTACTCTGTCGTATAAGGCGAAGCCTGGAAAGATAGATGTAAGTGAATAAATAAATAAATTACAAAGTACACAGTTCATTTATCATCCAAAGATTCCTTTGCTAACACTAACTCAAAAACAATTTAAGTTGGAAGTAATTCGTACATTACAGATATTTTTATTCCGAAATGTCTTACAACCACATGCTATGTTCGCTCACTTATGCTCATGGTGAATACCCGCTCTGTAAATTCCCCCGCACCGTTGTGGGGATGTCACGATGTTCATTTGTTGCGACCGCGCCCTCTTATCTGGTGATAACTAATTAATGGCGTTATAACAGCACTGTTTGTAGCTACAATGCAAGATGAGGCTGTAATATGAGCAAACTGCTACGTGTGGATGTATGGGTTTGTCATTAATAAATTTTCGAGATGGTTGAGAATGTAATTTACCTTATTTTATGTCTGTGTGTAGTACATATTTTTGAATTAAAACTTTCGTAAGCACTACACATTAAAAACCAGGTAAGTTTATCCGGTATTAAGTAATTGTACATATTTTGTTTAAATATGCAAAAAAGCCTATCACAACATTAAGGATTATTTGGAAGACAAGGATGTCTTGTATCTAAATATTGTTAACGGGAACGATTGTATCTAGTTTAGTGTAATTTTAAGTTAAAAAATTCTGTTAATTAGCAAAAACCTGTTTTGAAAAGAATAAGTGTGGTGTTTCTTTATTAGCTTCTTCTCCGCATAATCTATTAATTATGAAACTAACAGCTTTGACGTTCATTAACATTTTGTTTTTGTAGTGAATAACATTTCTGACTTGGACTTTATGCCTTTTAAGTAATTAAGTAATGAAAGCATGATTTTTCTATTCGTGATCACGGTTTATCTACGATCATTCCACTCGTTTATTGCAAACACTCAAAATTAACAGACCGTGAAGTTACGAGTTACTTTCATGTCTTTATTTTTGTTTCTCCAAGGTAAGCTTATGCAATTCTTCAAAGATAGAGACATTTTGACGAACGTGCAAGAAAGAAGTAACTGACCACGAAAATGAAAAATCTACTTCACAACACGAGGCGTAAATCGTAAAAGATACTAATAAAATAAATCAAGAAAATCTATTGCTATTTTTTTTATTTAAAATAACATAGCACAATAATTTGCCTAAGAGCGGTGCTCGTAGCTTATTGGGTAGAACATTGGACTCAGAAGCGAGAGACCCAGGTTCGATTCCCAGTGCGGGCCTGTACCTATGTCTTTGTTTTCTAAGCTATGTACATTTATGAAGTTCCCACTCGCTAACGCTGAAGGAAAACATCGCGAGGAAATCTGAGTGTCTGCGGTGGACACGCGTGGTGATTAAGCCCATACTCTCTGAGAGAAGGCCTGTGCCCTACAATAGGACGTATCTAGGCTGCCTATGAATCATTTGCCTACACAACCACTCTTTTTCTGCTTCGTAACATTCGTACTATATTGTAGCAGTAAATATACCTTAATATAAATCATTCTCTATCTCTGTATATCTATCTATAGCAACGTCCCACTGCAGGGTACAGGCCTTGTCTCTAAAATTGAATAGGCTAATGACCACGCGTGCTACCGCGGATTGGCGATATCAAGCCCTAAAGTATGTGAGCAGCTCAGACTCTCAGCTTTTCTCACAATGTTTTCCTTCCCAGTCAACGAATGGTAATGCTGCTACAAACTCACAAATATACGTTTTAGAAAAATTCAGCGCTACACGCGAGTGTATCAAACCCAGGACCTTTCGAAAGTAAGGTCAACTTTCTACCGACGTGCTCTCACCGCTATTCTTCTTCATTATTCTCTATTTATTAGTAGGTATATACTATAGACAACATTGAATTTCACCGGTAATATTAACAGTAATGCTGATCCAAATTAATTACAGTTTTGTGGTACTAACTCATGTCTACAATAAAAGCCTAGGCTTAAACCAGCATCATCCGACGCAATTTATTATGTAAGTTCGGTTTACTACACCTAGGGGACCATTTTTGCTAACATCCATTTGTCAGACATGGGAATAGTGACCGAGTTATATTTCATGGACTGGGGACAAAAAAAACCCCAGGTCTTGGATGTTTACATGTTTGTGATGTCGTTGTTTCTGGTTCCCACGACACAGGGTATCCTAGTGTGGGGCCAGAAGCAATGTATGTGCCTGCGTGTAAATGTTTATGTTTATGTTTATGTTTCATTTGGACATGAAAGCAAAAGTTCCTTTCGAGCCTGTTTGAAACAAGTGAGATTAAATTACCCCATGTCACAATACAAAAATTCGCGAAGAAATCTCGGCGCTTTCACAGAAATTTAAAAATGTACAAATAGCAATATCATTCAGTTATCAGGCAACATCAGCAGTCTTCAGCGACCATGTCACTTATCCAAAGTGACAGTAAGTGGACACGCAAGAGGCTGTCATATGTAGGGGTCTGCAGATTAAGAACTTTATTTTATTTTGTTGCAAAGTCGCTCTTACGATAAAACAGTAGAGTGCACACATATGAAGATTGATGTGCTGTCGACAGTGCACGTGACCCGAGATTCGCTGCCGGCGAAACTGTTCCGCTGAAGTGACGGCAAATTTTACCGGACTTTGAAATGCCAAAAATAGAGTCAACACTTTTGTGACTTCGCAACGTGCAAGATGTGATAATATTTATGGCTTAAAAGCCCGAAACCACATTAAAAAATAACTTAATATAGTTTTAATGGCTTGTTTTAATTTATTACACCAACTATTTTCAATTATATGTGTTTTTAGTGGCTGTGCAATAAAGTTTTCTCTATCTATATTGGTATAGATAAAAGTTAATTGTAACAGGAAAACCACAGTTATGCTTAATCTGATCAAAAGGACTCTAACTAAACTGTAAATTCACCGCATACGTACCAAATATTTATTAAGCGTCAAGAAAAAAAATTTGCAATCTAACCTTATAGATAGATAGAATATTCTTTATTGTACATAAAAATCTGCGATACCAATGTAAGTCAATAAATAAAAAAAAATACGTTAACAGAAATTCAATAAATCGCAGTACAATTTACTCTGAATCCTTTTCTAGATCCAATAGAACTGTAACAGCTCCCACAAGGCCCTAAAACACTTCGCTTAATCCTCAAGGACCCTTTGTTTGTGTTCCCGATATCTTTGCATAGGACCTCTAGAGACGTTCGGCATAGTAACCGGAAACAGTAGTTTAACTATACAACAGTTTTTGAAAATGAAAATACCTTTAGCCTGATCTTTAGGTGCTAAGCGAAAGAGGTAGGGTGCAATTAAGTAACTCACATCAATAGATAGATAGAAAACACTTTATTTCACAACCAGAAAAAGATAATTACAAAATATTATTTCTTGTGTCTACGTTATTTTATATTATAATTGGTGGTTTTATAACTTAGAGCGACCTCTTCCAGCCAACCTTTGGATGGAGTCGATTGCACCCATTTTGTACCTTAACCAACTTACAGTATAATGTGATAAGAGCTTAGGTGGGATGTAACGCAGCCTCCACAGCAAATTAAAGAATACAGAATCATACCAAGCTTTACATGCGTGCACTCCACAAAGTTACGTTAGGGGCGAGTTTGCAACTAAAATATAAATGTGGATCTGGCTGTCGATGTTACATGCTATTAACCCGCATTGGGATAGTTTTAGTGGTGGAGATTTACTTGATTCTTTTTTCCCTAGTATGTTTGTGGCACGCCTGAGTGGTATGTGTGTTTTGTCAAAGGATTTTGGTGAAATGTGAGAAATCACATCTTGTTTGTGGTACAGTCACTGATATATCTCAGTTACAAAGACGCCCGTAACGCAACTGAACAAAGTGCAAGCATGTGAAGGTGATGTGCTGTCGACTGTATGATAGAAATTACCGTGGCATAATAATTTCAATTGTTGATATCCGTAGGTGCATACAATCTGTGATATGGGTTTGTGGAACATCACCTGGAATGGCGTGTTATGTTACCTGTAACAAAATAGAAATACCATTAGTACCTAGTTTTGAATCTAGTTGATAGATTTAAAATTCACGCAATTCACTGAAAGTATTCGTTTAATCATTTCAATCCAAATATTTTTAATAATTATAGTAACAAAATGTTTACTGCTGGGGTAAAACTTTTATTTTAAATCTAGTCAAATTCATAATCTAAACATAGTGAACACTACATAGCATTACATTACAACATTACATTACATGCACCATACAATATTCACCAAAAGCTTTGTCCAATCACGGAACAAATACTGACTTGATAAACTTCAAAGTTGTTACTTTCACAATTAATAGATTATCTGGAGAAGAAGCTAACAAAGATACTCAACATAGTCTTTTTAAAATTTCACGTTAAAAAATATTACTCATGAATGTGTTGAACACCATACACAATCGTCCTTCAATTTACTGTTTAAAATCTTTGATGTTATAGTATTATTTCTTACATCCCTTGATTAATCACAGGTGCATCAAACATACATCCCACAGTAAACGAATACCTACAGGGCAACGCAATACTCAAAACCAGCAAACCGGGGACGAAAGTCAAAGAGCTCACGGTTAGAATGCAAAATGATGTGCAAATAATGCCCTTGTCAGAGTAACAGAGCGCCGGGCCTGTGCCGCGAGCAGTGACTGATGCTGGATATTTGCTCTCCTATGCCAGTCGCATGCAGGCCCAATTCCGGGAGAACGGCTATGTTAGACTAGCGATGTGCTGATGGGAATATTGTAATAATTTACTGGAAATTTAGTAACGGTAATATTTCCAATTTACCGTGACAATTCCCAAAATTATCTGTGTCCAATTATCTATTAACATTTTAGAGAATATTAGTGGGAATATTCCCAACACATCAAAATGTAGAATATATCCGAAGACGTGTGCTTGGTTTTAACCAGGCAGCAAGCAAAAAAATCTAACAATCATGTCATAAAATAACATGATGTGTGCCAGCCAGACAGCTAAAAACATATATGTCTAACTAGCGCTAAAAATTATCCCAAGTTGAATTGTGGCAAGGCGGGTGGGGCTTACCAATTTTATTGTGTTCCCGATACAATCGGAGCGAGTTCAGTATTACCCGGCAAAATATCTATGCACCTGCCACTGTCAGACCGCCGTCTTGTGGGGTAGGTACTTAGATGTTTCGACGGTTTCAATGGTTTGATGTTTTTGTATAAGACCAATCATAAGTTACGCTGTCATTTACTATCCCCCAATCAACGTTCACATCGTCACGCGTGGCGCACAGGATGAACTAATCACAGAGTGATATACTCTACAGCACATCTTGCACTCATTTCATTGGTACACCTCTCGATTACGAGAGGACATGGGCCGTTTTTGAGAGTGAATTTTGTAGGAAGAAATACTTCTATGGTTTTTTTATTCACAGCTGGCCTAATTTGTTCGGTGAAAAAATGACGTCATTAATACTGGCAGCCAAAATGAAAAAGACTCTTTACATTTTAAAAACAAATGTAGGTACCTAAGAACAAGTGAATGATGGCATTCCAAGCGATAAAACGAATGTGTTCCATATTCAAAATTAAAGTTATAATTCCTTTCTAAAGTGGAGCTAATGCGTTGCGTCTAATATTAGAACAACGGGGGGAAGCGTTAAACAATTGAGAAAGTAATATAAGCTATTAAGATCACAAAGTAGAAGCAACCCTTTGTACCCTCTCCTCGTTTTATTTTATTCAGGCATTATTCCAACGTGGCTCGCTCCAAGTCATTTAAATTTACTTACACTCGGCCTGTTGCGGTAAAAATACATTAAAACGTAGCAACAATATTAAACGGATCAGCATTCGATAAAACTCATCAACGTTAACGAGGTTAATTGTAAGCTGCAGGGTATTTCATCCGTGATAATTTGCACCGTAGCAAACTACAGACGTTTCTCGTGGTAAGAGGGAAACAGGCATATTTAAAAGGATAGGCTTTTACCGGCATATTTAATAGGGATAAATATTAAAGCAGGTTGAATAAAAAGCGCGGCCACGTACAATTCGCCATGTCAACGGATAAAAAGCCTATTAGTGGAACGAGCACGTTCCACGAAATAAATTCTAATAAAGTTAATTAAGCCCTGTAGTACGGTATTATCTGCTTCGAATTCCACCTCCCAAAATTAAAACATAAAAGTTCCACCCTGCAACGGCAGGTTGTCGGCACGAAGACAAAAGTCCGACAGTATCTACGTGACTGGCTGGCTCTAGGAATATTGACCTAAAAAACAACATCAAAGCTAAAATACTTATTCACAACTTTTTTTTGTAGACTATATACGACTGCAAGGAACAGGCCTTCTCTCGGAGAGAGAGTATGGACTTAATTACCACGCGTGCCCACCGCATTGGGAATTTCAACCACTGAGGAACATGAACACCTCAGACATTCAGGTTTTCTCACGATGTTTTCCTTCAGTTAGCGAGTGGTATTGCGACTACAACTTCACAAATGTACGTAACTTAGAAAACGAAGTCATTGGTATGTGCCGGGATTCGAACCCACTAGCTCCTGAATGTGAGGCAGGTGTTCTACCACTACGCTACCACCGCTTCATTGTATCTAGATACGAACTCATATAAAATTTAGTATAGAGGGGGAATATTACATAAATACAATTTAATGACAAATAAATACCTAATACAATAAATACATAGTAGGTACCTACAAATCTACTAATGATATTGTGATGTCTACATAGGAATACTACTGATAATAAAGTAACATAATCCGGAGATTTAGGTAGTGATGGCAAACGTTAATTTGTTTGTATTGATGAGTAGTCTAGTCACTTAAATTTGACCGGAGCTTTCTGCAACACGCTGTATTAGTACAGAGGTAAGGTTACGCACAAGCTCGGTTAGGGGGTAACTTAATCCGCCATTAATGATAACCTCTGCACCTGCGTGACACCGGCTTCCCGACGCAATGGAAGCAGAGTGGATATAAATTATATGAGAGATGTTGCCCAAATATTCGCGCCGTACACGCTTAGTGAACCTTATAATATTTTTTTTTGTGAAGAGCGATATTTAAAGACTGTATATCCAAATACACCTCCGAAAATGGGGGATTCCAGTAGTCAATACGAACAACTTACACTGTGGGTAAAACTTTGAAGTTGTGAAATTAACTATCAAGATATCAGCTGCTCCATACATTTTTATACCGCAAGTCGTAACTTTTATATGGAACCCTATATTTTCGAATGTAATGTACATTTGGATTTTCTTATACTCTGCTTATTGAAAATAATAAAAATATGTGACACAAAATAATCACTTTTTGAGTTAAGTTGGGTTCTGTACATAATTAATGTGTTACCATAATCTTCATACCAAAATTATTGACTAGATAGATAACTCTATGGCCGCGCACGACTAGCCGCGTCTCGGGTTTAAAAATCGTAGATTTTTATCTTTATTTAAAAAAATATAAACATCTGTAAATCATGTTGAGTAGTTGTGAAAACGAAAACCAAAGCTTTCAACATATTTGGCCAAACCGCGTTTATATAGATCTGAGTCGTATATATACAATACACCAAACTATGTGATTCCAAATCAGGAAAAAACAAAGAGTTTACCGTCGCGCAGTGGCTAAGAGGAAACCAAACAAAGGTGTTTCCGTTCATAGGAAAGCAAACAGGGACGTGTTAACAAGAATATTTATGCAGCTGAGCTCCCTTAACCAGCTGAGGTATCGAATGTTCGCCGCATTGATTTGTCTCAGCTTACCAATCATTCGGAAACGGGGTAACACAATCTCACTATTGTCGATTGAGTTGCTTTCAGTAATTCCGAGACTTGAGATATAGTAAAATCATACATCTATAAATTAAACTGTTTTGTGCATAGAGTAGCTATCAGTTCTTCACAAAACCAAATATTGCGGTGCATGTGTCTATTATTAAAAAATACATAAATGGCTAACAACAAAGCGTAGGAAACGTAATTTTGGCATATTCCGAACCGCAGTAGGTACCCCGCAAAAGCACATTTCATTCATACGCTTCTCTTTTGTCACGTCACCGACTGACATTAATTTCAACAAAACGAAATTAGCACGTACCGAACGCAAGTTACTTACGATCCATAAACCGCCAGAGTGTCGGCATATCCGCAAACTTTTCATGGAATACTTCATCCATCTAATCAAATCTAATCTAGTTAAAACTTTTCCAATAAAGGATCCCCCATCTACCGAGCTGAACTCATCACTTCGTATGTCGTCGTGTCCTAACGAGAAGAAATTATGTGTAGCCAACGTAATGCGTCTATCTCTGATAATCTTTTGTAATTGGCACCGAATTATGAGGGTGCGATTGGGATTGAAGAGCTTCGTAAATTATACCTTCCGCGTCTTTAGATGTTCATCAGTTTATATTCACACCCCTTGCTTATGTTAAGCCGCACACCTTAATCAATACGAGCGCACAATCATTTCATTCCGTAATCTTCATTCTGTATCCAGTTTGTTATGTTATGTCCCTAATCCACTATTTAGGTTTGTTCAAAGGAAACGAAAGAAGCAACCGGATTTCTTTAACAAAATACCATTCAGAATTCTTTGTTCGCTTCCCGACTTGATTTTTCCTGCGCGAACAATTTTCCAACTCTATCCCGGGGTAGACGGGCTAGAATTCTGGACGCACCATTTAACTAATGAGACAAATCTTCTTTCTAAACTACAGGGGTGGGTCCTGCAACCGAACGAGCAATCTTTCAATCTTTTAATGACGTAACTTCGGGGTCTTTGGGCCCCACTTCGGGATGATTGTCGAAAATTTCAGTTCAATCAGAGCGTTGCGAAAAAGTATGCTGCATGGGGGCCGGGATAATGTTCCTGTCGTGGATGAAAAATTGCTAGCTATTTATTCAAGTACAATAAAAAAAAATTAATAAAAAATAAAAACCGAAGTTTGAAAAAATTTAAAATAATACCTTTAAATTAATAGTATGTATACATGTAGGTATTGTAGAAGTAAAATTTGTATATTTTCGTGACCAGGACATATATTTTGAGCACCGACAACAAATTATACTTCTACAAAACCTACATGTATATACTTCTAATCTAAATGTATTCTTTTAAATTTTTTCTAACTTTTTAGTGCTGTAGTAGTGTTTTGAAGTCGGTTTTTATTTTTCATAATTTTTTTTATTCTTTAATTTTTAGTTGGGGACAACAAAAAAAAACCCCAGGTCTTGGATGTTTACATGTTTGTGATGTCGTTGTTTCTGGTCCCCACGACACAGGGTATCCTAGTGTGGGGCCAGTAGCAATGTATGTGCCTGTATGTAAATGTTTATGTTTATGTTTTATGTTTATAATTTACCCTACTTAATTCGTTGCCTTAAAATTTGAAGTTCTCATTTCCATCTCCGAAAGTCTTCACCAGAACATCACCAAATTACCTTGGGACTACTTTTACGCTATTTTATTAAACATACGGATATTACTAAAGAATGGGCCCCTTTAGGCTTTATTTACTGCTGTCCATTGAAGAGTTCCGTTCTCCATCTCCGAAAGTCTTCATCAGATCTTCACCAAATTAAAATGCGACCAATGGGACGTTATATCTTTCGAACAGAAACAAAATAAAATTGTCGAAATCAATTAAAATTTGACGGAGTTATGCGAGAACATAGCCAAAAAAAAATTACATTACGCGTCGAATTGATAACCTCCTCCTTTTTTGAAGTCGGTTAAAATATAAATTATCATCTGTGTCGTACAGTAGATTCACTGAAAATTCAGTGTGGTCAATCCATAAATGTACCATGTAGAATTAAATTTTAAATTACAACATTAGTAGCTAATCCTGTTACCTATAGCCTTCTTTATTCTTTTTTACAGCGACAATTTAATCTATAGAAGGTAAGTAGGATACTCTTCTAAAAAATACGAACATAAGCAAACACTCATTTCACATATTGTCCTTACGATCATCATCCATCATTCCAGAAAATACATTTTTGTACCCGAGGCAACTAAAAACTCTTCTCCGTCTACTGAAATCAGCAGATTAAATTCTTTAATCTTAGGCTGGCTCGCCCCATCATTCAAATTGCTCTCCCTAGACAATGAGGGCGATGGAACGGAATGGAACCGATCTCGAATGCAATCCATTTCCAAGCTGTTGATGCCTTGGAAATAATGGAGTTAAGAAATATGTCTTCTTTTATTATATTGCATTCGTAAGGGTTAATGAGGCGTGCGTGTCAACAATAAATAAAACTTTACAATAACATCTTCTTTTTTTTCAGCGCTTGCTTAACTACCTCGTGGGTCTAGAGATATCAAGTCTGCTTACTATGTCAGTGTCGTGGGTTCGATTCCCACTGGGGGACACCGTATATTTATAGAAATGGCTTCAGTCTGGGTCTCGGTCCTGACTATATCACAGGGTACGACAAGTGATTGTGTTGTGTGGAGGTTATAGTTATATTGGGTCAAAATTCCCATTTACATCCGAGAATGGTTCTAATGGTCAATAGAAACAACTTTTACTATAGGGAAACTTCGAAATCACGAAAAAATCACGAAATAGTATGGAATGATTGAATGGGAACATGATTGAGAGACTTGTCAGACCCTTTTTAGGGTACCGTAGTCAACAAGGAACCCTTATAGTTTCGCCATGTCCGTCCGTCTGTATGTCTGTATGTCTGTTCGCGGCATAGCTCAGAGACGATTAGTAGTAGTATAAATCACGCCGACAAAACGGTAGAATTAAAAACGTTTTTTTAAGGTATCTCTCCTACATACAAATTAGGGACGCCATATTTTTCTCGTCTACGCCATAGTGTGGCATATCGTTGGATTGGTTTTTTATAAATAGATTTAGGAAGACCATTTTTTTATTTAGGAGTCCGTTTACAAAATATTAAGCTTTACAGCGCAAATTCCTGGCCCGCTGGCACGGTGAGCCAGAGGTCGCGGGTTCGGGTCCCGGTATGGGTGGAATTTTTAGCCTCTAAATAGGTTTTTAAAACTCATGCTTTACTATGACAATTCGATGGAAGTTGTACGTATTGTACATCGAATTATAATTTAATAATAAACTGTGAATTGTACTGAACTGTCAAACAGTTAGTGCCTCACTTTAAACCGGGTCTAAGGGTATGGTACAGTCGACAGCACATCAACCCTTACACGCGTTTACTATATTCAGTTACATTACGGGCGACTTCGCAACAAAAATGTGAAGGTTGATCTACTGTCGGGTGTACATGTTACGTTAGGTTTAGGCATAATAAAAGTGACTAAAAGCAACCATCTGACAGAATAAGTAAGTGGTTTTAATGAAGCAATTGAAATATCCTGTCGCGATGTGATACATCATGCTGTTTGCGTAGCCCACGCACTGGCTGACAGGCGGGAGTACTGAATTGCCACTTTGTTGGTTCGTCTATACGTAGGCAAATTTCGACCTGATTTATTCTAGATGCGAGGTCATAAAGGCCAAAATCGCCTGCCTTCCCTAAATGCGGGGGCCGTATTTTTCCTAAAGAATTATTTTTACAGCGAATTCAACTTCGAAATACCAAAAAGATACAGCTGCACCTTTACTTTGTTATCAGTTAATTTAAGGGCGAATTGCAACAATAATGTTAAGGTTCGAGCTTTATTATGATATTTTTTCGCGATTTCGTTGTTGAGCCCATTGTTTGTATTGACAAGTAGAATCATACTACGATCTTAATAAACAACGAAACTTAAGTCAAAAGCTGACACCTTATCATTTTGGTTCCATGCTTGTAACACACAATTTTATTACGAGTAAGTAGAGAAAGATAATGCTTTTAGCATTAAGTTCGCCTTCGTACTTTTATTTTTATAAGTTCAATACATAATTTAAAGAATAATAATAATAGAGTGTACCTAAAGAAGGTCAAGGGATATAAAACTATCACTAACTTCGAATCTTTAAGCTATTACACAGGATATCCCACGCCGAGCATCATCCATACGTCAAAATAAAGTCCCAAAAGGACTCGTAGTAATAATTATATCAGTTTGCCTACACAATAACCTTTAAATTAAAAGATATAGAAAGCCCATGCCATAGTAAGCATGTAAATCGGCCCCATTAATTTTTTAAGCAGAATAAAACATCATTTTTACGAAAAATTCCATCAGGATATGTAACAGAAACTGTGCAACGATTTCGAAACATGCATTTCATAAAAATTCAAAGGTGAACTCCACGCCTCTTATTTTCAGCAGGCGTTTTGGTTTTCCAGTCTTTATGAATCGTTTTGTATATTCTTGTTCTATGACGAACAGTCACATAATTTTGTCAACATCTGCTAGGGTGCGCTCTAAGGGGCCTATTACATTAGGACGAACTAGATCCTAGCTGGTTTCGTGTTGAGCCTGCCTACGGTTAACATGAACCCTTGAAACGCTTTATTTATATTTTACATATTAATGACCACAATAGAGTTCATTATCATGGCTGCCTCGTTGTTCTAGCCGTTAAGGCGCTTAGCCACCAAAATAGAGGTCGTGGGTTCGATTCCCACTGGGGGCCGCCGTACATTTGTACAAATGGTGTCAGTCTGGGTGTGTTTTCGTGTTTGTGATATCCTTGCCTGGTTACCATAGCACAGCTATCATAGTTTGTGACCAGGTGAAATGATTGTATTTTGTGGAAGTTATTATCAGATACTACTCACAAAATAAAAATAAAGCGTCTCAGGCTTTTATCAAAGGCAAATCAATAACGTTATGAAAAAGGCCAGAAATGATGTGATCGATCAATTTGTAATCGACAGAGAGCTAATAGTAAATTTTAATAAATAGACTCTATTTAATCTTTTGCGGTATTAACTTTCTATGTAATAAATTAAATCCGACTTCATCAAACCTGGAATTCCTTTGATGCTATGTTCATACATTCTATAAACACACAGTTTTTTTTGAAAACCAGAGCAAAAATTATTATGACAAAAAATGCACTTTCAGTATTTAAAAAAAAATATTTTTTCAGCAAGTCACCAAAATATACAAATGTCTTCCAAAATCCACAAGGAATATTGTAGAAAGACATGTATATTTTATTAGGAGATAAAGGTTACTTTACCTTTAATTAACATCGGGCTAATGATGACCTTGATAATTAAATTTATTTATTATTTCGGGTAAAAGTTATGTTGGTCAATACTATAATTTAATAGTGTCACATCATAAACAAGGAAATTTAATTGACGTTTTCATTTGTTAATTCATTGATTTGTGTGTAGGTATTATTGTACCTAATTTGTAATGTTGTACATAATTTGTAAGTAGATGTATGTATACATGTTATTTCGCTAATTATATCATGAATTACAGGTTATGCCTGTAATTTATGATATAAATATTTGCAAATATAGTTTGAAGTTTGAACCAGTTAAGAACCGGTACCAACCAATCGGGAAGCTGAGTTGGCCCCATCAAAGCATAGTGTAATAGGCCCCTTATAGCCGTGGACCAAAGACATGGCATGAAATCGAAATCATTAAAACGGTTTTAACGGAAATAAAAAAGTTACATTCGACTCGCTTTCAGGCCTGGATAATTCCATAGGTCGCTTTTGCACTCGATTGTGCAATGAGTTCAACTGTTACGTTATTATTGATGGACAGTTGTTGGAGGGTGAAATTATGAATTAAACTTAGACAGACGAGTTATTGAAAGAAGACTTTCTTAGTGAAAAAATGTATATTTTGATGCCACAGTCACTAAATTGTAGTGAAAATTTAGTTGCTTCGCAATTATTTCGACGTAAACGACAAGAGTACCAAGCAACGGGACAGCGATAGTTTTTATTATCTACTGAAATAATTTTAACGATTACAATGCAGTCATTTATACATTTTAATTAAATACCTAAGACTGCAGCTGCCTCTATATAAATTTATCGTCAGTGCAAACTTCGCAATTAAATCGCCGACAGCGTCCATGTGGCAGTGAATGTATTTTCACTACCTCTGTCGAACCCTGATCGTAATTACGTGCCCTGACCTCAGTCCATTAGAATTAGGGACACTACTCTAAAAGTGTGTTGCATTGCCGTTTTGCTAACTAAATAACTGAATCGAAATTAATCACTCCCTGCCGCTTTACGTAGGTTTTCTTAAAGAGCTGGACCTTACGCTTTATTTCTCACATTACACTACATAACTTAAATTTTAGCGGCTTAAAGACAATTCATAAAATATCAATCTGAGAAAAAACGTTCAGAACAAACGTAGTCGTGATATACAAACTGTAATTGAAATACTTACCTGCACGTCGAACCCTATAAATAGGTCTTCTTGTCGGCTATTAAATACCAAAAGAGTAGAGGCCCAAAGTGACCCCTAATGCACTCGTTCGGATTAATCAAAGCAATGACAGGTGACAGGAGTCACGCCGTCCTGCGCGATGAAAGTGGACATTACACTGTCAATTAGGCTCTCGCAGACCTATCAGCCTATCAATCTTGTGATTAGTTTATAGACTGCAACATTAACTGCTAAATGTTACGTTGAAATAAACCATTCTAATGTGCCTAGTCACTCAAATTTGGATACCACAGTTTCAATTATGTTGTATGGCGTCGTCGACAGTCATTTATATGTTTCGTAGGTAAATAGCGTAATAGGCAAAGGTATAGGAGAGATTTCAGGAAAAACTATTATAATTTTCGTTATATAAAGTAACTGTTGATCACAAGCGTTCACTAACTTACTTATTGTGATTAAATACTTACGGCCTTATTAATAAAAACACGATTCCTCTAATGCACTCCTAAGAGTCACTTTATTTAATCTGTGGTTACGACTTTTCCTTGTAAATTGTCCACCACAGACTATTTTAATTAGTGTTTTAAGGAATCATAATTTTTAGAAATAAGACCGTATGTCTTATTTATAAAAGTTTATTCCACTAAAATACTCTTAAAACGGAGTTAAGGCTGGTTTACAAGAGGAAATCCTACCATTCACCGGCTTCAACTCCATTCATTTCAACAATTTTCCATGAAATGCAGAGAAGAAGTAATAGATATTAAAATTCCCGCGTTAACAAATGGCTTTTCATTGCTTATAATTATACTCTTAAGAACCTGAACGTATTTATGGCATAAAAAGTTTCTCACATTTAACATTAACATAGATTTGCTTAAGTTACAATACTATTATTAGTCTGCAACAAAGAAATCTCTTAGGAAATAAATTACCAGGATACGGGCAGCAGCGTCTTCCTGAGATTGCAACCGCATACTGCGATCGCAAACCCGCCTTCCAAGCGTGGCGATTATGGTAAGCGAGGCCTATGTCCTGCAGTGGGCGTCAAAGAGCTGATGATAATGATGATGAAAGAAATCTCTACTCTAATACAAATTTACCATTTCCTCAAAAAGAAAATTTAGCAGCAACAACATTATCTTCGCAAACGTTAAGGTTTAATCACATAGATGTGCTTAGTATGACCGCCTGACGACACAACACACATTCCTCCGACAAACGTACTAATACAGAGTTTCTCAAATTGGGATAGTGTTCGCGAATCCCTAGGGGTTCGCCAGTTGTCATTTGATCGTGGGGGTTCGCCACAAGATTCACGCGGTGACCCTGCATGGATATACTTTAATTTAATAACCAACATCTCTAGAATAACCCACATTAATAACTTCCACACAACACAGTCAATTGACCTGGAACCAAAATAGGATACCATGTGCTATGCTAACCAGGAAATGACGTCACAAACATGAATATACACCCAAAATGAGGCCATTTATCCAAATGTACGGCAGCTCCCAATGGGAATCGAACCCAAGACCTCTGTTTTGGTAGCTGCGCCTTAACGGCTAGACCAATGAGGCAGTCCTTGGTTTGTTCTGGACAATTGAATTTTATGACTATACCTATAATATTTATGAATGCACATTAAAATTATTTGTTACAAAAAAGAACCATTTTTGATGATCATAGCAAAAATTGCAACTAAAGGATTTTTTGTGTTACTTTTAGATGATCTATTCACCATAATTATTGTTATGTCTAATTAGAATCTATGGTAAGAAAGAAAATTACTAATTACATAATTTGTTTATTTATTATTTATTTATTCCATATCTTAGGCTGACTTGCACCACTTTCTTTAATGTGGCTAAAACAGCATTTAGCTAAATTTTTTTATACAGAAATCGACTTGAATGGTGACTTAAGTGACATTTAAGAAGTGGTGCAAGTCAGCCTAAATATGAGATGTATAAGAAAGTAAATTTTATTTTATGAATCGCATACTGCGATCGCCAATCCGCCTGCCAAGCGTGTCGATTATGGCAAAACCCCTCATGGTTAACAAAACCACGAAGGAGGCCTACGGCCCTCCTGCAGTGGGCGTCAAATGGCTGATGATGATTATGATAATGATGAATCAAGTTTCTATAATAATTCATTGAACATTTTTATAATGACGTACATAAGTCCACTCTTGTATCCCACAGGGATAAACAGGGACAAAACTTTGATACTTGTTTATATCCTTACCGTATCTTAGTTTTACCACGATCCTAAGTTCCTTCGTTTCAAAAACTTTCATTAATCGCTGCCGGTTACGGCTACTTTTATCCTCGCTAATACATGGGGTTCGCAATCTCCTGGGAAATTAAATGAAGGTTCGTGGAACTATAAGTTTGAGAAACCCTGGATTAATAAAAGGAACCCCTACTCTTTGCTCTGACGGTCGTCGTGTCGGTCTGCGGTCGGAGGCCCTCACAAAAGAGTGTTGGATGTGACACATTAGTTTCTGTAGGTACGGGCCGTGGTTTGCTAATGGAGGGATTTTCGTGCAGAAGGTGCCTACATTTTTAATCACAAGCATAAAAAAGGGTGTTACTGATTGTACTGTATTTCATCATTCGTTACTGGCTAATTTTTCACGGTCTTTAACAAACGTAACGGGAAAAATGTATACCCCTTTAAAATTCGTATATTATGAAAAAGTACACGATATTTCATTTGTTTATCTTGATACCTACGTCTTTTTATTGAAATATACAGTTTATAAATCTAAATCTTTACACTTTACAAAATTCAATGTGAAATTACATAAAATTTCATGAAATTCAAGTGAAATGTAAATATTTAGGTTACAAATGAACTACAGTTCCCGTATCTTCCTCATTTACTCCATCATTTTAAATAAATAACTCCTCCTATGGAGCTTAGGAATAATAAAAGTTTATTCAGGTCTCTCTGTTTTGAGCCAGGTCGTTGATAGATAAAGAACACTTTATTATACATAAAACTTGAAATTACACAGAAATTCCTAACCTAAGAGTATAGATGGCGGCCTTATCACTAAAAGTGATCCTTTCAAGACAACCTTTGGATGGACTGGACTAAATGCATTGAAGAAGGAAGTTCTGGGTGCCTGTGTCCATCTCTGCTGGACATATACTATGCAAGACTAGATATATGATATCCACTGCGAGTTTTACAGGACATATCTCGGTACTGATTGAGCAAATCCCGCAATGGATATCAATTAAGATCCTATGCGCTCTTCTTCCCCAGTTATCTTTAAAAGCAGGGTTCACGATCTGTATCAATCACTCTAATTTATTAAATAGTTCAATTATTATTATTTTCCTGTGTGTAGGTATGTCTTTTCTTTTGTTCTCTGGTAGAACTTTATTGTAACTTCATCATCATCATCATCATCCTCAGCCCACATCTACCCACTGCTGGGTATAGGCCTTTTCCCCATCACGCCATCTGTCGCGGTCTCTCGCCATTCGTATCCACGGGCCTCTGTCGACCTGGCCATATCGTCAGACCATCGGGCTGTTGGTCTACCGACCGACCGCCGCCTAGTTCTTGGCCGCCACTCCGTTACTGCCCTGGTCCACCTGCCGTCTTCCCGCCTCGCAAGGTGTCTCGCCCATCGCCACTTCGACTCGAGATTCGGTCACCAATACCGTCAACCTTCGTCTGACATCGGAAGACGGCATTTGGAACTCTATCTGCTAGTCTGAGGCCTCATTGTAACTTATGTAGCTTTATGTATGTTTATGTAAGTATATTATTATTAATTAAGTGTAAGTATGTAAATCAATATTCATATTTGCACCCGTCTCACTTTTCCTTCAGCAACTCTCCATCGTCGGTTGCCTGAAAGAAATTTCTGTAAGCAATAAGACCGCCAATTGTACTGTATTTTTTTTTATATTTTATGTTTATGTTTTTCCTGGTACAATAAATAATATTCTTATTTTATCTTATCTTATCTAGTCCAGTAAATAGAGGCTATAATATGAACATTGGAATAGATATTTTTCATGTCTGCTGCATTGGCCCTGGTATTGTTAAGTCACATTTAGGTTTTTATTCGTTGCCCTTAGGCAATATTCGGTTTGTAGGCATCTGTTCCCTAGAATCTTAAGAGAATGCCCGATCCTTCGTCGTATCTCTGTGAGGTTCATTTCAGCAGCAATCTTAACCCAGTTTGAACCCTACGTCTTATGCAAATTTGTAAAAAATGCTAAGGTCATTATTTCAAGCTGTTGTTTAATGTTATTGTTGTCGAAATAACTTTGCTCCGTTTTGTTTACATCGCATGGAAAAACATTTTTTACTCTGTATTCACGATAGCGAGAGTCTGGTTCTCTTGAAAATTCACTTAAATATACCTATATTGAACCTCCATACAAAACGAAGATTTACTGACGTCGAAATAATGGACATAATAGCGTAGACATATTTTATACTTTAATGTATGATATAATATATAACACAAGGAAAAAAATATTTAAGCAGGGGATTAGTTAACATACACGAGTAACGAGTCCGATATTTTCTGTTATTCTGTTATTTTTTATGTGTCTGCTTTTATGGCAATGTAAAGAAATGGTTTCTTTCTCTCTATACATGCTATATCTCTATCTATCTGTCTATCTATCTAATACCTTTAAACGAGCAAATATTATAAAATATGAATCTCGGGAACAACTCCAACGATTTTCATGAAATTTAGTATCCAGAGGGTTTTGGGGGCGATAAGTCGATCTAGCTAGGTTTCATTTTCAGAAAAAGTTGTTTTAACCGTGTTCTCAGGCAATGAAAAGCTGCTAAAATATCATTACAATACGAAGGTAAATTTCGCAACCCTCTACAAGGTTAGGTAACAGCTCAGGTGGGAAACCGGGCGGCCCCGAAACCAGAAGACGCCAGTTCGAGCTTGTCTCCAGACCGATTTTTTTTTTCCTTATTCCCCTTATTTTCATCGTATCTAAATATAATTTTCAAAAACACTCGTAACAAAAAAAATAAGGTCATCCGGGTACTATAACATTAAGCTTATAACATACGCGAGACCCGCTTCAATAAATATGTAAAGCACACTTTGTACATCATCATCATCTTCATCATCACACATTTGACGCTTATTGCAGGACATAGGCGTCCCTCATGGTTTAAAAAAAAAATATCAGGAGACGGGCAGTAGCGTATTCCTGACATTTCAACCGCATACTGCGATCGCGAACCCGCCTGCCAAGCGTGGCGATTATGGCAATACCCTTCATGGTCAGATAAAAAATACCCAGGCCTCCAGTCCCGGGCGGCTCCGCTATTCCTGGCCACGGTATCGGTCATGGTAACGGCGGGGCAGGGGTTGCGAAGAATCCCCGGCAGAGATCCGGTTACCAAAAATGACGACGCAGCGTGGGCAGGCCCCCGCACCAGGTGGCCTGACGACCTGGTTAGGGTGGCGGGAAGTCCGGAAAGCTTGGAAAACTATGTGAGAGGCCTATGTCCCTATGTCCACTTTGTGCAAATTATTTGCAATTATTTAGAATATAAAGGTGTCTAGTATTAAAATTAATTCAATAAATTTAAAGTCTCTTAGTTAAGAAGTAAATTATCACTTAATACATTTTCATATACTGAAGTCTTATACATTCCAATAATGTCAGCAGCCACTTTGTGAAACCTATTACTTTATCTGTTAGTGGCGATCATCCATTAGCATTACATTGGATATCCTATGAATAGCAGCAACTGGGTGCCTAAGCCTATTTAGGAGGAAATAGGGATTACTAGGGAACCAATTACCCTCTGTCCGTTTCAAACATCGAAGCAATGGAGATTCCTATTGAGCTGGTTCTTAGTGTTGTGAGACTATCTTAAGCCCTCAGTCTGGATCGGTGGCTGCACACACAAAAGGCACTATTCTACTGCTAGCTTTAATTTTAACCTCCTCAGTCCTGACCTTGAAAATAACAATTGAAAAACATTGTTATTTTCAAGGTCAGGACTGAGGAGGATAATATATCAAAAATATACATTATTGAAATACACTCGCTTAAATAGTGTAAATCGTTCGTAGCCACGGCTGCCTGAGTGGTCTTAAACGATCACGAAGGTTAAGCAACACAGGGCGCGTTCAGTGCATGGATGGGTCGCCGTCTATGCCTAACGCTAGTGGCATTTTTCCGAGCGGTTCCGTGCTTCGCAAGGCACGTTAAGCTGTTGGTGCCGGCTGCCGTCGATAGATGGCAGTCGTTAAGCCAAGTCAGAGGCCTTAGGGCGGCTTGACAAGTTCTGACAGTAGACGAGCCACTAGTCTACAAGCCTCCACCAATCCGGACTTGGCCCCCGTGGTGGAGTATGGCCTATACCTTCCTCGGGGAAGAGACCCGTGCCCCTCGGTGGAGACATAATGGGTTGATGATGATGAAATAGTGTAAATAATTAAATAATAATAATAACTTCCACACAACACATTCACTTGTCCAAATAGACACAACACATTAATTTGGATATTGATCAAATTTAGTAGGTTATGCTGGTTTTTGAGTACACTCATGGTTTCTTATTAGGTGGGTAGGTACTTGTACCAAGAAATGTATTATACTTAATAAGATTTGAGGACAGATGGTCATAGTGGAGTTTGTGCCCCTGCCTTTTTCTCTGCTACAAACTCCACCCAAAGACTAGCATTGTACATTGACGTTCAAAAAATATTTATATAATACTAGCTGACTCAGCAAAAATTTGCCTAAGACCTATTCTCAGACCTACCAATATAAACAAAAAATTGGTGAAAAAATCATAGAAATTGGTGAAGCCATTTCGGAGGAGTTCGATAACAAACACTGTGACACAAGATTTTTATATAGGTATTAGAAGATAATATGAAAATCCAGAAGAATGACCCAATGATCCGCAGCGCACGAGCACCACTCTGGCTGGCCACTAATGGTTTTCACATATTCGAGTTCGTGTCGAGATATTTTTGGAAAGTGCTTTTAAAAAAAAACGAACTAGCGTGTTTGATAGCTATTGTTAAGTCACGTTAATTTTGCTATGGCTCTCAAACCACCCAAAATTCATGGTGTATAATTAAATCCAGATCGCCAACTCTCTCGCGGTACAAGGAGAGCCTAACCTCCAAGATGCGTGCCGAGTGTGCGAATGTAAACAGAGCACGTTTCTCTAAACACCCGCTAAACACAGCGGTTAATTCGCAACTGCTCACTGGCGCAAATACCCCGACCGCCCTGGTGTAAAGGGATGTAATGAGTAGAGATTATTTTTGGATATTGAGCTTGTCTTACTTTTACACAAATAGATAGATAGATATATAGGATATTCTTTATTGTACACAGAGATTACATTAACAGAAATGCAATAAATCGAAGCACATTACTTACCCATATGTTTCTCTCTTTTCCTTTGACAATTCTACATCGTAAGTTTGTTTTGGAAAAATAGCTTTTAGCAATACGACTGTAAATAGTACGCAGCGGATCCATAAAACAGAATTGAATTGAAGTGGAACCATAGCAAAAGTAAGAAGCATAATTACTAGTGAGTGGGATGTGTGTCTCAACATACACATTTAAGTTGTTAAGTGGAATGTTTACGGAAGAAAAGTGTAACAAAGATATATAATATTAAAAATCTAATAGATAATGGTACGGAACACTTCGTGCGCGAGTCCAACTTGCGCTTGCACCGGTTTTAATATCGACGGTTAAAAGGATATAGGGTATAAGCGACAAAAACCAAATTGTTCAGGAGAGCAATTTAAAGTTTGAAATTTCAGAAAAATGGACATAACTTTTTTATTTATTATCTATACAACATTTGAATATTTCAAGCGTCTACCTGTTGCCGTTATTAATATCGAGCAAAAAACGGCAAAAAATCACGTCTGTTGTATGGGAACCCCCCTTAAATATCTATTTTATTCTGTTTTTACTATTTGTTGTTATAGCGGCCATAGAAATACATCATCTGTAATTTCAACTGTCTAGCTTTGACGGTTCATGAGATCCAGCCTGGTGATAGACAGACAGACAGACAGACCATGGAGTCTTAGTAATAGGGTCCCTTAGCCTATGGGTATGGATGGACCCTAAAAAAGAATATCCTTACTCTAATTCAAAATAACTCACTGTGAAAACGCACCTGAATCTATCTTGTAACAACGGGCACAAAATAATGTAATACTCTCAGACCAGTTTCGCATTAAATCAATCGACAATAAATAGAACACTGCGGGCGAAAGCTAAATAAAATGTTAATGCAATCTCGCTTTTATAACAAAGAGCAACAGCTATTGAAAGGAAAACAAAAACACTTAGCCAATGGACTGAATTCCAAATGCGCAAATCTGAATCTGAATAGAAACGAGACTGCTAATCTTATTAACGGGATAAAACGTGGACGTAAAAGCCCGAAACCTTGTTTACAGTTTGTTGGGAGTGATTTCGCAGTTTACGGAAAGTATTTGTCTATGTTCCCCTTTTTTAAAGTATTTGTACAGATACTTTTTTACATAACACAGGCCTTCGGATGGTTTTACAATGGACGATAATGGTAACTGCACGACCTCTTTTACTTACCCGACTGCGACGGAGCACAAAAGGAGGGTAAATTGCCTGCAAGCTATGTGCCGTATAATTAAAAATAGCCTATAAGATATTTGTATGCCCTGTGGGTAAAACATAGCGTCCAATGTAATTCTGCCTAACATCTGTTGACAATACCTAGGTTAATGACAAATAAAAATATTTGATTTGATTTAAAGTGTTTGGTCCGTATGTATGTAAGTATGTCTGATTCCATGTTCCTCCATGACTCCTCAACTAGTGGTCAGATTTTGACAAATAAGATCTCAGTCGATTCGTCGTACTTGCTATATAAAATCAGCATACACCCAACATAAGAATAATAAGTGTTTTTAGTATTTATTTCACCCAAATGTATAAATGTATGTTTTGGTGTGTAAATAAAACATTCTCTTAACTTAACTCAAAATAAAAAATAAAAAAATAGTTAATACTCAGCAGTCGAGTTGTTGGTTATTTATGTTTTACTTCAGTTTTATCATTGAATTTTAATTACAGACAGAAAAATTCAATGGTTTTATGTCTTTACTCTCTCACTGAGAGAAGGCCTGTGCCCTACAGTGGGACGTATATAGGCTGCTTATCATCATCATCATGTCTTTTTGGTGATTTTTGTTGGTTTTATACTAATTTCAAATACGACGAATCGATTGAGATCTTATTTTTCAAAATCTGACCATTGGTTAAGCAGTTTTGAGGTTACGTAAAATCAGACATATGTACTTACACACATACAAGCCAAACACATTACCCTCCTTTTGGGCTGCGCCGCTGTCGGGTAAAAATAATGTTGATTTTGGCCATTTCTTGCGGTGGACGAAAGAGTGAGTAAATAAACCATCACGATTAAACGAACATCTGAGGGAATCGCTTCATTTCGCTTTTAGATGTGGCAATGATTTAGATAGTTTTCATGTAACAGGTACTGTTGTGTGAAAAAATGATACTGAAAAGTTGGTACATAAGATTATGGATTAGGTACATATTGAATAATAACTTAGAAATCAAGAGCATGAGGTAGGTATACAACGACCAAACGGCTGGTACCAAATATGGGGGAAATCTTTACAATACCTACGTTTTTTACTGGCTTTAACAATACGACAATATTCGTTCGAAATCGAGTTCAAAATCCCAATCGCGCGTCTCACACAAAGCGCCGGGACTCGGAAGCCACTCCATACCCTACTCTAATAAAACCCGGATGTATCCCACTGGGCCGGATGAACAAAACATATAGAAACCGAAGAATACCTCCCGAACACAGTCCTGGGGCATAATCATAGACAAAATGTTGAGTAACGGTATTTATAAAAAATCGTACTAGAATATAAATGTGAAAAATTGGCCAAGTTCATTGCAAAAGAAATTTGGGATAATTGGCTGACCTCCGGTTTCTCGTACGCTAACAAGCTGTTAATCTACTGTTAACAGCTGTCAGTGATTTTTTCGTATGCACTTTGGTCAATTGACAGCTCGCACATTGAAAACATAAGTGGCACTTTACGAAAAATGGCAATTTTGAGTTAAATATACAGTTAAAATGCGAAAACCGGAACGCACCCAATGCAAAGACCCTCGTTGTTCTAACGCGCAAAACTTTCGCTAGATGTCGCGAGTGTCACTTATTACTTTGTAACAACGAGTCCTGTCAGTAACTGATAAACCGGCACTACGCCAGTTCGGAAACAGTCGCCGGTGGGAATCTTTGGCAAGGTGAGTAAACAACTGGCATTTTGTGTAAAACACCACTTATTTTGATATTTCTGCTTTCTAATATTCACAGTGAATCAATCTTTAAGTGGCACTTTGAGTAAAGAGCTGGTTATTCAATAACGTTTAACAGAACTTTACATTAAGACAAACCAGATAAAGGGCATTTTCTGTAAAGTGCCATTTAATTGATAAATTTGCTTTCGAATTTTGGCATTGTGTAATTTCTTAAATGACACTTTCAGTAAAGAGCTCGTTATTCAATAACGTTTCTAGAATTTTGGTTTGAATAAAACCAGACAAGATAAGATGTGCAAAGAAACATGGCACACCATTCATAGTAAACGAAGTGGCTTATAACGATTTTATGGATATCAAACAACTGCCTGTTCCTAAATTGAACAAAAGTGTTGAAGGCACAGTTGTAAAATTATCTGATATCAAAGTTATCAAAGTGAAGAAAATTGAAGATGATAAGGTAAAAATATACTATAAGACATCCTACTTTGACGATTTCAAAGAACTTGATATAAACACTAAAAGAACCAATACAAGGAGCAACCGGTCTCAAGAGCTGAAACAGCTGTATAACGAAAAATTGGATTTATCTGAAAGAAAGAAGAATGACGTGAAAAGTCTCAAAGATGCCGGTTTGATACCTAACTTTTACTGTTCGTACTATGACAAAGATTTAAACTTGGTGAAACCTATACTAAACAATGATCTGTAGGTAAATTTTACAGTTCCTGTCTTGACAGACTTCTAAGTCAGTATGTTAAGTTGAAATGCCTCAATGTTGTTGATTAGTTGGTAGTAAAAACAAAATTTTGGTCCAATTAGTGTTTATGATGTTATGTTACGAAGTTTTGAGAAAAACTATCTTTTTTATTTACTGCAAGGATGCTATTTATGTTTTTTGATGTAGGCCTAACGAGTGACAAAAATATAAAAAAACCTTAAACCTTAAAAAGCCAAGTTCCAATCAGCGTCTATACGCTGACAAGTTGGAACTTGGCCTTTTCAGTTATACTTTGAAAGACTTTTAAACCTCTAATAATTTTATTGGTTAGTAAGTAGTAAGAACATTATCATAAATATTATAATATTGTTATACGAATTTTATCTAAAACATTCAATGTTTCTGATGCTATTTTTATTGATCTCTCTAGACAGACTAGTTAATTATGGATGTTTGTGTTACTATTAAGTTGAAACTGTGAGCATTGTGCTAAATAAACAGTATTTTTAATATTTTTGGATTTTCATTGTTTTATTTCTCTTTTTTTATCATTGAAATATAGGAAAAAAAAACAATTTAGGGAGTCATTAAAGAAAAATAAATATAATCTGTGAATAGAAAACCGACACTATGATGAACTTTTTTTTAAAATGCATTTCTATCGAATACTATTCATTAATTTCATTTTATACATCTAGATTCTGAAAGAGCGTTAGCTAAACAATTTTTAAATCTAATTGCAAAGCTTTATTGTAAATTTTTTGGTTCTATATAACCCAAACACTGTTTTGGAAAACTTAAAATGGCCGTACTGTAAAATCGAGTTTTTCGCTTAGTGCCATTTATGTTTTCAATGTGCGAGCAGCTGTTAACAGTAGATTAACAGCGTGTTAGTGTACGAGAAACTGGGGGTCAGTCTTTAACCGCAACTACTTCCTTGAGTTAACTAGATATATTTTTGTATGTTCTAGAGTCCTTATTTAGAAACCTTAAGTGTCGTTAGTTCATGTAGTTTAATGATCAAAATAGTTTCACATATTTCAACAGGCCAAAGTAAAAGATGTCACATATAAATGGACATATACATAAGTGTTAGTTCGAACGTAGAAAAAGAAGAAGAAACACATTTATTTATTGCTACACAGACATTATACAAGGCATAAGAAACAAGGAAAAACAGACAAGGCAAAACACTGGACAAAAAATAAAAAGAATTATTATAAATGAATTTCACCTCTAAAGATTCACGCACCTCACAGAAGTTTTGAAGCAAACTCAGACTTTCTGTTTTAGGCTGAAATCACTTTCCTTTTTGTGGCAGGATGTGATTGCCGCAAAACTCGAACAACTTGACAACCCTATACAATGGAGAAATAAACTTGCGAGCACCGTGGATTTTTAACGATATATTGATCGAAACTAACTTTAGACAATAAAACGAAAAAAAATATGGAAATAAACTTATGTACTATTCAGCAGAAAAAATTGTTAAGTACAGAGAAATTAAAAGTTGTAAAGAGTTTATTTTTCTATTACCACTCAAAGGTCGCTTACGCGTTTTTCATTTACGAGAGCTAAATTGTACTTTTGAAAAATGCCTTTGAAACAATAGAAAAGTTTTGGTAAACAAAACAACTTAGCCAGTTTTGAAGCTTTTGAAGCAAAATTATTTGAATTTGTCGGTCTCGACAAAACAATTTGTCAATCAGTCAAAATCAAAACAAAAACATAAATCAATCGAATTTCAAACAGCTTGTCCGATTTAGACCGATCTTAATTTATGAAGAACATGTTCTTCAACCAATTACCATTCACTCTGTCGCATTCCTTTGAACTAAACAGAGTGGGATAATCAGCAATACATCGCTCTATCAAACTCGATACGGATCTCCATGCTAGTTGTATTCGCAAGTAAATCTTGTGTAAATAAACACCCGAGGGCGGATCGGCGATCGCGCGAGGCGTGCCGAGATCCGACCGATAGCGCGACCAAAACACACAATAGTAAGGCGATATGTCTCGGAGATGCCAAACAGGCTACCCCAATAGAAAACAAATTGACATTTCAATGGAACCCGCCCAAGGACCAGCCTATTTGCAATTCAAAGAGCACTCCTCAATGACATGCCAGCGCATGGAAATAAGCGCGTTTTGAAAGGGATCTGATTCCTCTGAATATGCCCGTCACCACCGCAAGTAAGTGCCTCCTATTTGGGATTAGGAAGCAGCTGTAGCCGCGAAATAGGTATTTTATCTCAATTGGCCTACAGAAAGGCAGACCAATTCTAGTCCGTAAGTCAGACTAGACCAACGCCAGCATCGCAAACAATGATATTGGCAAGTCTTGCTATTTTACGCTCAATTTCAGATTTGTACTCTACACTCAGTACATTAAGGCCCTCTTACAATGATAATTTTCAAAATACTTGCTAAAAAGAATGTAAGTGAATGAATAAGAACCAAATAAAAGTTCTTCCGAATGATCACAACACAATTAATAAAACTGTAAAGCCGTAACAATTTTCACTTTATATTTGCTCTCAATGATTTAACAAACAACACAAAAGATCTGTTTTAGTCGTGTCATCGTCAAGTCATCGGGCCATCTGGATCAATATCTATGCGCTTCCTGTCATGCAATCTCCTGTTTATTTAACCACTGCACTTTATACAATAGGAAGTTATTCTTAGGATCCGCGTGTTACTACTACATGTCACAGACACAACATATTGTTACTAGCTGACCTGGCAAATGTTTTGCCACATTAATTATCCTACGACCTACCAAATATACACACAAAAAATATATAAAAATCTGTGAAACCGTTCCGTTTTTTAGTTAATGAACTCCATTAACAAACACGAGATTTTCATATATTAGATTAGCAATCTCGGTCATATTTGCTGAGTTTGTAATCCAGACATGTTGCTGCGGTGAGAGTCCATTATAACCATTTATCATAATAGGTAGACTAGAAATACCAATGATCAGTAACCAGTGATCAGAAGAGGTAGATTACAAATACCAATGATCAGTAACCAGTGATCAGAATAGGTAGACTACAAATACCATCAGTTGGTGAGGAGACAACACTGAGTTGTTAAAATCAGCAAATATTCATTTGCTTTTTTTGAATCCTGAAATTTTGAGAAACGTATTGATGACGTAAATATTACTTCTTTTGTTCATAATCCTGGATTTCCGGAATGTAAGGATAATTGAATTAATGTACTTCATACATAATACGCCACTTCCTGAGATTTCGCAATTCAACAAAAAAATATAGACTGCTGTCTATATAGTTTTTTTTTTGTAAATAACACAATCCCTGATAAATTTCAGGGAATATATTATATTTTTTTGAAATTCGCACTTTACGCACTCGCAATGTCGCAGCCTTTAATAAATAATTCCCCTATAAAGAAAAATGTCTATGTTTTGAAATTTATTAAAAAAACAAAAATCATAGAAAAAATCATGTTATTAATGACAAACTCTGAGCATCATGTTTCAGGTACCGCGCATTTTAGCAATAACCCTTTATACTGAAGGGGATTTTTTCTAAAAACACGCTACCCACTGAAAACAATTTTCAAAGTTATTTGATCAACTCCCAAAAAAGCCTAGCAGTAAATCAAGTAGATAGGTACGGCTATTGTACCTACCCTTACCTACAATGTGCATTAACAGGGGCTAAAATAAGAGCACAGCGAGCCCCACAACCCATAAATGTAGCCGTAGCACCCCGCGGGGTTAAGGGACACCCCCTATCGGCCGTTAGTGGACTCGGTGACAAGTATAATTGTTATTTATTGTTTTTTCCCGCGGAAAAGCGGCGCGAGTCACTTATTGTCACATTTAACTTTACTCGTCAGAGGCGTTCTTTTGTCTTTTCGACGCCCCTTTCGTTTTTACTTGCGATTTTCTAACAACAATTTTATTACAGATTCTCTTTTAACGGTCCATGAAGTTAAATACATTTTTTTTGCGTGAATAAAACGCGATTTCTCAGTTAGCTTCTTCACTTTCTTAGTATTTTCTATCAGTCATTCATTCATTCATTCAATTATTCATTAATTCACTCACTCATTCATTTATTTACATACATAGAAGAACAGCCTATTAAGTCCCACCGAATGGCACAGGTTTTCTCTCAGAGTTATAGTATGGGCTTAATCAACACGCGTGCCCATCGCGGTAACAATCAAACAATACCCATTAATAGTCGTTACTGAACTGCGTAATCTAATACAAATGGTAGAGATTACCCGATCTATCACGCCCATAAACGTTCGCAGAAGCAGTTGTAAACCGCTCGAGGAGTAATAAAACACTTATGTAACGACGATGTCCAAAATGGGTAGAAAATTTACTCCTGTAACGTAAAACCAGTAAACGTGTAAGAAAAGTTCCTTGCACTTTCATCTAAGAGAGAGATTTATCATCTTCTTTGAGATTAACACTGACAGTACGACTCGCGTGGGATTCGGATAAACATATCCCAAGAAATCGTGATTGTGAAAACGGGCGAATGTGCAACATTCTTGACTTGTTTTAAAAATTTTGCTTGTCGAGTTTCATATTACTGAATATGCAACTTGGGAAGTTTTTACAACTACATTTGGAGTGGTAATTGATTAATTTGGGGCTTTAGATAATTGGGGAGACCACAACAGCCACACAACATTGCACTTTTGTACGTTAATTGATTTTGAGTTATAGTAGGGTTGAAAGTAACTCGAAATTGTACATATACCTAAGTATACACACGAAATATACACATGGCTGGTGCCATTTTTGACTCGACCTTGTCTTGACATGCTGCCGCGTATCAAAATCATAACTAGCCTGTCTGAATATCTAAACGTATTTCGCATTTAATACAAAATCTCACATTATTTGGGACGAGCTGAGATCTGCCAGTTGGTACGCCTTAAAAGCACGCTTGTTTTACTTTTCCCCGTGTGTCCGATGTCATTGACCGCGCTGTTGTGGCTACAGTGAAACAATCGAGCAGCGCACTTCAGTTTACTACACCGCGAGCGATGCTGAAAAGTGTAAAGTAGCTGTTGGAAAGTTCTCCGAAGAAACGAGAGAGATTTATTCAGGTCTCAAATGGCAATCCCATGTGCAGCTTGCAGCTCGGGATACGATGTAGGCTATTATGTAGCTGGGACGTATTGGCGGGATCTTGTTGCAGATTATTTGCACTTAGGCTAAGCGTATGCTGGTACGATTACGCAAGAGAAGCTTTCAGACGAAACACATGCTACTTACAAACCAACAAGCTGCGGTTTAAATACGGCTAGAAAAAATCGAATAGTTAGAACTAAGAGTATTACATTCTACAATAGCACGCGGTGTTTGAAATTTATTTCCTTAGTTTTGTTTCTTCGTTGTACATTTCCCAAATAAAAAAACCTTTCCAAAGTACCTACGTCAATGTTGACATCGTAACTGTAATCATATGGCATGCACTCACGCGTAATAAAAAAGATATTTCTCTCATGTCGTCGCTTGATAGTGTGAAAGCATGTTGTCGACGTAATAATGACTAAATAGTAACACATTTGGCTCATTCATAACATCGAGACGAGAGTATGTATTACAGCAATACACTTTGTTGTAGGATCCGAATTATGTACCTCATTTGTCAGTCTGGGTGTGCTTTAATGTTTTTGACGTCCTTGCCTGGTTACTATATATAACACAGGGTATCCTAGTTTGGTACCAGGACAAGTGATTGTATTGTGAAAAGTTATTATAATTATTATTTATGTCGATGCAATGGAGGATCTCCATTGCATCGACATAAATAATAATTATAATAACTTTTCAAGGACAAATAATAAGTTACACAGAAACAGAAATGTGGAATCCAAGTTCGAAACTCACAAAAATTTACATAAGCAGCCTATATACGTCCCACTGTAGGGCACAGGCCTTCTCTCAGGGGAGAGTGTGGGCTTAATCACCACGCGTGCCCACCGCGGATTGGTGATTTCAAGCGCTGAGGTATGTGAACACCTCAGACACTCAGGTTTCCTCACGATGTTTTCCTTCACCGTTAGCGAGTGACCATAACTTCACAAATGTATAGAAAACCAAGTCATAGGTATATGCCCGCACTGGAGATCGAACGTGGGTCTCTCGCTTCCGAGTCCGATCTTCTACCCGCTAGGCTACCACTGCACAAAAATTTATTAAAATACAAAAACTAGGCAGTGCGCTTTAAGCAAGTGTGCGTATAAAGTGTTCTGATAAAATCACCACCCTGTAAAAAAATATTCACTGTAAAAAAGCAAGTACCTAACTATCAGATACGAGAAATTCTCATTCATTCTCATTTATTGATTTACCCTTCATTTTTAATACCCTTGAGAGTTATTAGGCATTAGGTCTCTATTGTGACCGCCCTAACTTGGTTACGCACAATAGTATGTAATCCCAGATTATGAAATCGTACAGGTGCTTTCAAAACAGATACGTTTGTACCCTATGGTGTAATCCAAAGGCTAACCTGCTGACCGTTCGTTATAAGCGAGTTGTCGTACGTAGGTTAGATTCTGAGCACCTACTGTATTTCAGATTATTTTTTGCTGTCGAATGTCGATTTAGTCGTGTTTACGTATATATTATCGATGTGACTCTTAATTGAGCATAAAATGTAATACTGTTCTATATAGTTTATAGTCTCACTGAAACACACAGGCCTTCTCTCAGTGAGAAAGTATGGACGTTAATCTTGGCGATTACAAGCACTGAGGTACGTGAAAATTTCAGATGCTCAGGTTTCCTCACGATGTTTCAGTGTACAGTTAGCGAGTGGTATCGCTACTTAAAGTTATAAGTAACTTAAAAAACAAAGTGGTTGGTATTTGCCGGAATCGAACCCAGAACGTCTCAGCCCGTGAGGAAAACGTTCTACCGCTACTCTACCACCGCGCTCCTTATGTTAGCAAAACGCATCTGTTGCTGTACACCAGGGAGCAGATCAACACTAATATTTTAGTTGCAAAGTCGCCCATAATGTAGTGCAGTAGAGTGCACGCTTGTTAAGGTTGATATGCTGTCGACTATAGAGCCAGTGACTTATTAAGTACTTCCAAACATCATTACAAACTTTCTCAATAATTCATTAGCGTGAAACTGTAATAATCCCTTTTAAAACGGTGAACTCTCTGCATTAGACAAATTTATGTAACTCAGTCTTAGTAAATAAAAGAAGATTTCTTACTGAAATAGAGTCTGACACTCGGAAAACGTGCGTAACAAAACGTAAATTCCGATGTCCCGTTGTTCTCGCTTCAAAGGCAAGCAAAAACCGAACGCTTACGTAACCGAACTTCAAAAATAGAACAAATGCCTCTTTGTTCCCGTACATAGAAAAATTCGTTAACAAGCCACGCTCCAGGACAAAACACAATGGGCCTTTGATTTCTAGTTAATTATACCAACTGCCATTCGGGCACTTCATATTTTTAAATTTATTGCCTGTTAAATCTGCAGATGAATACGAGACGTTTTATTGAGTTCGTTTAGTACATCTGATCATTTGTAGTAACAATACCACTTGCTAACTGTGAAGGAAAACTGAGGAAATCCGTGCCCTAGTTGACTTGGCACGTCTTGACATTTTATTTCCTGTACATTTAAGCCTACAAAGTTGAGAGGAATACCATCCATCCGGTATTGGGCAAGGATAGTACATCTAAACATACGCCCCAGGTCCTACTGCGCTACTCCAAGTATGATAGATGATATATAGATAGATGAATTATCACTATACTATAGGGTATCCTAGTGTGGGGCCAGAAGCAATGTATGTGCCTGTATGTAAATGTTTATGTTTATACAGTGCTAAGAAAAGCAAACAATACATACAAAACACAATGAAACAATATTACAAAAAAACATTAACAATTTTGACACACAGCAATATCCATTGTGAGTATTGTGGGTGAGGCAAATGGAAAAGGGCTCTGATTCAGCATAAGCTCAGTATTTAGTGAAGGTAATAGTTGCCACTAGACGCTATATAAATCATGTAACATAAATGTAAAACCCGCCAAGTGCGAGTTGGACTCGCACACGAAGGGTTCCGTACCATTATCTATCTAAACAACATTTGAATATTTCAAGCGTCTACCAGGTGCCATTATTAATATCGAGCAAAAAAACGGCAAAAAAATTGTTGTATTGGAGCCCCCCTTAAATATTTGTTTTATTATGTTTTTAGTATCTGTTGTTAAAGCGACAACAGAAATACATCATCTGTGAAAATTTCAACTGTCTAACTATCACGGTTCATGAAATACAGCCTGGTGACAGACGAACGGACGGACGGGCGGACGGACGGACAGCGGAGTCTTAGTAATAGGGTCCCTTGCCCTTTGGGTACTCAACCCAAATTAGAGTTGCCCGTGGAAACTCAATTGTGACGTTAACATGATGCGTTAATATTACGTCGGTCCTTGACTGCACCTTATATTGCACCTGCTATTTTTATGTAGATGCAAGTATTAAACAATTTTCTTGCTTTTTTTATTTTTCTAAGACCAAATGAAAAAGTCTAATAATGTCTTATAAAGTCTTTTTAAATGTTTCGTGTGCAATAAAGTACAATAATTAACCATCACACAATAAATTCAATTAAAAATTAATAACTTAATTAAATAAATATGTATTAAATACGATTTAAAGAAAGTCAATGACTCTTATTAATTATTTATCAACAAACTACAGTACATAGTATTTCATAGCATGCGGTCGCGTCGACCACAAAAAACAAATTAGGAAACGTTAATTAAAACCGTTCGCCCGCTCAATTTGTGGCGAATGAAATAAGGGCGATATCAGACCGAGCGACAATTTCCTGTTATATGGTTATATGGGAACGCTCCGATGACGTATTTATTGCCCAGTTATTTAAACGTAAAGCGTTATAACTCCGCCTTGGTGCCGAGTTTACATTACAGCAGCTGCATCTGAGAGCAGCTTTACTTTAAATATTGTGAGAAGAGCATTGTGTGAGCACGTTGCTGTAATAGATGAAGCAAAAGCGGTATGAAAGTATTGTGGCATGAGTCAAACCATCCAACTGGCCCGCGTATTAATAATTTGAATAATATACCTATCATAGCAGCATGCCCAAGTCATTCGGCTCTCCCAAGACACACCACTTCCTTCTGTCTTCAGCCATCGTCCTTCTAGCCTCTGCTTTATATGAGAATTACTTATTATTATGAAGAATGTTCCTATTATGCATGGCTATTGAAAACAACGTAATAAGTCAAAGTTGGTTATCAATTACGACATTGATACATAAACTCACGCCTGTATTCCAGAGGGGTATGCAGAGACCAGGGACTGCCACTTGCCACGATCCTGACAGATCACTTTCACTTCCTCAATATTCATTAGTCGTTGCATGCAAGCCAGCCGGTTTCGGGTTTGGTCGAAGTATGTCCGCCTGGGACGTCCCTTACCGGCCCTCCCATCCACATTCACTCGATATATTACATCCGTAATTTAATATTTAGGTGGAGCTCTGCACTGTGAGGAGTAGTCTGAATGTAAATAAAGCTTAGGTGTTAAATGTCAACTCTAAGGGTTATCGATTGCGGCTGCCTTTGATTTTAACGATTATTATGTGCTTGCGCCCTTATTTATGGCAAAAAGCGTGAACAGCTATAAATATTATCTCTAAGATTTCCAATCTCATTTTACAGTCATGTTTTAGGTGACAATAAATTTGTAGGGCTTTATATAAGTCTAAATATCAAGTGAAAAATGTATAATTCAAAATTTAACATTTCACAGTAGGACATAGAATAACTATAAATATCTTCAGCGAATAATACATACTGTTCAATAAAATGAATTTGCATAGTAAATACTCGGTTTCCATTCATACCTGAAACAAAACAAAAAGCAAGTTAGCATTGACTGCAAAATTATTGATTTTCGTCGAATGTTCTATATAATTCTATTAAAATAAACCCATCGATACACTGATAGACCTCGAATGGACCCACGTCCACACTATCTTGAGGAGCATCCCGAGCGATTTGCAGAGTTTTATTGCGATTGACGAGTGTCGATAGTCCGCCCGGCCCCATCCAATTACTTACGCAGTACGCCCTCCACGTGAGGACCCACCCTTATCTTAATTTCATCTGCGAACTTGCAATCGCCTGCAATCCCTTGCCACTTTTATAGATCGCTCGCCATGATATTGCGATCAATTGACGTTTGCCCCTAGACGCAAATAAATAAACAAAAGACGGTCGCAGCTCTACATAATTTAATAGTCTGTCGTATATTTATTGCTACTTATTTTTCAACTCTCGCCTTTGTGGCAAGTGAGATAAGAGCCGTCGGGGCAAACATCGAAAAGGAGTATGTGAACTGAGGCGTGAAAACTCTCGCTCTGGTTACTATGAAAATACCTTTTCAAGAATGCTTTCGTATGAAATATTTTAACGGAAACTGTCCGTATTCCATTCCATGTAATCCATTCTCGTTACGAAAAATAGTCATTCCACCGAAAATAACTTCACATTCATGCAATGGAAACTATATTTTAATTAATGCCTTATATAATAAATAATGCAAGAAACAGTCTCGTAAAATTAAAGAACCAGTGAAAGATTCCTTGGCACAAACACTCCTTTCGACGACCAACAAAAGCAGTTCTTAATTAGAGATTCCGACAAGTTTAAATTTAAACCGACTCGCAACTACAAAGGATCGCAACTTGAAATTCAATCATATCCTAGAGATAGCATTTTTAACGAAGGAATGTTTTTAATGAAGTTTTCGAATTGATTAAACTTATTTCTAGGTTTCGGGTATCAAAGCAGGTAGATGCGCTGCCAATTTCAATTTTCCACCTGATTTACCTGAGGATATTGCGGATAAACTGCGGAAAGGGGGAGAAATGCGCTAAGCTGACCGACGAACCTTGATAAATTAAGTTCAATGGAATGTTTCTGCCTTTGTTATTCGACTAACACTGATACACCAGTAGACATCAAAGATTACAGAGAAAAAAGCTACTCAAAGAGAAAAATAAAAAAATGAGGATACTTCCAGTGTTGCTTAGCCAATACAATTCTTCTAAGACAGTTCTATAATGCAGTTACAATAGCAATAGAGATTTTTCAGGATCGTGGCAAATGGCAAACCCTGGTCTCTGCGTACTGGGATACAGGCGTGGCTTTATGTATCTATGTTTAAGAAAACGTGTCCTTATAAATAACACTGTTTACGTTTACTACGAAGATCATAAGATCTATGCCCCTATATTTTACAAATGTCTACGAGACCTAATACGTCTGTGGCAAAAGGTCGGACAGGAATACATCCACAAACGTTTTGTCAAAATTTTTAACTATTAACTATATCCTACTTTTTAATATCCAGTGGAACAAAATGCAACAAAACAAAACTTTCTGCTTATTCTTTCTCCTGGCCGTGCAATAGTGTTCTCTATCTATCTACTTAGATGTTAGTATATAAATATGTTAGTCTATAAATCACTCAATTGAATCCTCCGTAACTCTAAGACAAAAACTATGCAAACAAAAAAACTGTTTCATTCTCATTGTTTGTGTCAAGAGATAAAAAATATGTTTATCACAGAGTCGCATTATATCAGACCAAATGTAAAGATCTCCACAGATAATGTATAGAACAATAGGCTTAGTAGGAAGCTATTTTCTTCGCTTTGGACAGTAAAACTACATTACACTGTGCGATAAATCGATGAAACAAAAGTAGAGATTGCTACCATTTATTTTAATCTTATCCTTTGAGCTTTTGGGACTTCGATAGCCATCAATTTACACCAAAATAAGATACGTACTCTACACATTTGAATAATTTCATAACACGTTTAGAATATTTGCTAACCTAATATTTCAATAAATAGGTATAACCTATGAAATTAGAAAGTTAGATTATGACCTTGAAAATATCAATTAAAAACCATTCTTATAGTGGCCCGATCAGGTCATTTAGAATTCTACATATTACAGTGGCAGAGGGCCATTCACATCTCGGCAATGACTTCTGTCAAAGAATGGATAGCCGATAAGGTACAAAGGTTCTCAAGTATATACCACGAACTGGCATACGCAGCATAGGATGCCCACCAAATCGTTGTACCGATGATCTGAGGCAGATTGCTCCGCGTGGTAATCCGGGGGGATTAATTGAAATAAATAGGTACAGCCAATATTCGACATCAATTGTATATATCTGCAAAATACGCATGGGCTACAATAATTCTAAGTCAAGATTAGGCTGAAACTTTTTGTTACAAAAGCGCACTATAAGAAGGTCTTCTAATCTTCTAATAGCAAGACCTAAGACAGTTTTTCCAATTTCAAAAAGAGGCCGCAGATATTTTTAATTTCGCATTTCTTCACGTGCGGAATCAAAAGAGGGTCGGTCGGGATATTGGGGGTTATTATTAGAACTCGTATTAATCAGTTCGGCTTTTGATTTCGTATAAATAACAGGGCAGGTCGAGCGTACGATCCAAATAGGTGGATAACAACAGAAGATTCATGCATAGTGTGATTTGCTTACGAAGATAGCTGATGTCTGGTGGGTTTACTATAGAAAGGTGCGAAGGGTGTCGAACCAATGTCCTTGGAAGATATTTTGTGACTTGTACGGCTACCAAAACCAACAAGTCCTCACCAAATTAAATGAAATGAATTATTTGCCCCAAATTGACTTCACATTGCAAATTCATACCAAAACCAACAAATTCCCAACAAATTACGTTTACTAAGAATTTTATTTATAAAATTAAGAGAGCAATTATCAATTTTGGTGAGTATTTATCTGTATTGATAAGGATCCGGCCTCGAAAGCATTGCTTCATTTTTGGTGTGGACTTATTTATCTGGTGAGCATTTTTTTTTTAGAGAAGTTGTTCGTTCATATTTATGTGTATTTATTTATTTCAGTAAATTTAACTCATATTTTATTTGATCAGCGGCTTGTTAAATCTTTAAAACACACTGATCAGAGGCCTAATTATACGTACCAAATCCCGTCAGAAACCTGATGTTTGCGATAGCAATTAGCATGGAATTTAGAAAGAAAGAAAGACATTTATTGGGACAGATTAACACATCACAAGAAAGAAAAGGCATAACAAGTGACATAAATACAAAGGAAAAACAAGTCACATAAATACAAGATAGGACAAGGCAGCGTCAGAGCGTCAGAGTGCATCCTGTGGTGTGATAAAGTTGCCACAAAGGGCATTTGACAGGTAGGCGAGGTGGCGGGCGGGCCCAGGGCTTTTATTATGAAGCAGCGATATGTTCGGAAGGGTCGTCAACGTCGCGCTTGAGCCCGACAACTCACTCGAATCTAGCGACAAATACGGTTCTTTTTTGAATAGTTTCGAAATTTCTGAGCTCTACACTCAGTATTTTGTGCATTTGTGGAATGAGCTTAGGTTCTGCAAGTGCAAGTTATTGTGGCATGTAATGTAATGACGAAACGGTATGGTGACATATTGTTTGAAATTTTTGGGTGTTTTTCTAGTTAAAGTGGTCCTTTTGTGCACATGTTTTTCTGTTTTGGTTCAGGGAGTCGCATTCAATTTTCCATTTCGATTACTGCCGATACACCATCGGCCATGGCAATGTGTTGCGTCAAAGTGTATTATTTACGCTACTTTCTAATCAGGTGGATAATTTCATTTGTTTCTGCCATTATGTTGGCATACTATAAAAAGATTTGACGGAGGCGGGTTGGAGGGTACAAGCACAGAGAAAATGTTACAACTGCAGTCAAATATAATACTATACTACACTACTGTACTTACATATATTAGGTAGGCTAAGGAAGGATACCATTCCATTCTGCCTCTATGTTATATTTTGCTTGAGGCCGCTTTTACTTCTGTCATCTAGACTAAAGACATTATTACTTTTTTTTTTCATGAATAAAAATTAAAAAAACCACCCAAGTGCGAGTCAGACTCGCGCGCGAAGGGTTCCGTACTATTATTTATACAATACGTCTACCTGTTGCCGTAATTAATAACGAGCAAAACACAGGCAAAAAAAATCACGTTCGTTGTATGGGAACCCCTTTTAAATATTTATTTTATTCTGTTTTTAGTATTTTTTGTTAGAGCGGTAACAGAAATACACGACATGTGAAAATTTCAGAAGACAGACGGACAGTGGAGTCTTAGTAATAGGGTCCCTTACCCTTTTGGTACGGAACCCCAAAAATTACTGAATTCAGATATGGCTAAAATAACCATAATTTTTATTTTATAGCGCCGCCTGATTCTACATAATGTTAAGTTTTCCCTAAACTTATAAGACAATGGGCGTGATTACGAATGTATTCACCCTCCCCCGTGTTGACAAGACTCCTCACGAGAAGACAGAAATCTTACAAATTAATTTCATCACCGTCCCCACTAATCCCGCTAACTCAATAAAAGCGGCCATCAATTTGTGTTTTCTTTGAAAGCGGCTCATTTTGGGACAATATACGCCTAATGTGCCACAAATGAATGCCAGATTCCGGAGGGGAAACCCCCCGGTCTGGATCGGGAAGCAGGAAACGGGAGTATTCCGAAACGGTCAAATCAAAACTGAGAACTCGAGTTTGGAGTAGATAGACTAATAGCAGTTTCCTGCAAAGGATCCCTAGATAGTATTAGATAAGCCAACTGAATTCACAGTTTTTCCATACATATCACGTCAATAATAACCGTCGTCGGTAGAATCAACGCATCGTTAATAGTAAATGTCCGTAGACAAATGCACAAATAACAGTTTCTTAGTGAATACACTATTCTATATATACCACAGACCTGTACTATCCCAACTAGCAAAAAGTTCCGTGAGACGCCTTAGGGCTTTAGTGGTTGCATAAGCAGTTAGTTTTCTCCTTTAGTGTCCAACAGGCGCGCCGTGGAGGCCGCGGATTGGTAAACGTAGTGTAGGACGTCCTTAGACTCGGTGGAGCGATGATCTTCGCAGGGCGGCTGGCAAAAGCTGGATGAGAGTAGCCGAGGACCGTGCTCAGTGACGTGCAATAGGAGAGGCCTATGTCCAGCAGTGGACGAGCATGTGCTGATGATGATGGTGCGCACCTTAAAGGTTTTAGTGGTTGCAAAAGAGTTGTAAAGCACGCTTGCAACTGCAAGAGTTCGTGTTCTACTTTACGCTATTTAAGACCTTCTCAATGTTACGTTCGCTTAGAAATGCGAAGAAGATGAAGGAGAAATGAGTGACAAAGAAATATGATCGAACGAACTTGGGTGGAAGGGCCGGTAAGGGATGCTCCAGGTGACCTAACCTAGAACGGAAATCATCTGTTAATATTTTAATATCAGCAAACTGCTGCTTTAATTAAAATTATTTTAAACAGAATGGTTCAAGAATTTTGACAGGAATAAGCCCAATGGGCCGTAGAGACGTCTCCACAGGAAATTCGGCAAAGCGATTCTTTTGAAGCGGCCGCTGTCGAATTAATTCGTTAAGACGCGCCGAGTTCCGTTCGTTCTTTCTTACACGAAAGCCGGAGAAATAAAAATAAACGGCAAATCGATTTCGTCCCATTCGGCTTTCACTAGAACAATTGGCTGTTGTTTTGATTCGTATATTTTACAATTTCGCGGTGCGCGATTTGGTCTATTCATCGATGTTACGCTTCGTGTGGCCGGACGACATAAATAAAAAACATCTGAGTGACCAACAGAAGGCTTGTGGCACAATTAGGTGTCAATTCTATTCCTAAAGTGGCCCAAGATTCGGAATATCGGATTATTCAGATACCCTGAGCTTTACTTACATCTTAAATGTAATGTGGAATCATTAAATTAGCCGACAAAAGCATGAACCTTACAACTGAAACTACTATATTTTTTAATTGACTGTTCCATAATGTGTCGCATGTTAGGCTTGACGTCTGGTTACTAGTGTAGTTACGAAAGTTACAAAAATATTGTTATATGCAAAATAATAATAAAATTTATAATTTTGAACAAATATTCAGGATATTACGAGTTCATTTTATTGGAAGCTTTCTGTAGAAAGTTTATCAAAATACTTTTTCAACACAGTTGCTCGTAAATTGACTCTTATTACACCGTTTTTAGTTTCATAATTCATATTACCATACTTGAGCTGTAAAAACATTACCGTACATGTGCTGTAATATAAACTTTTTTACATTTCAGCAATAGTTTATGTCTAAGAACATTGAATATTTTTTACGAATATTAAATTATTTTAGGGTTAATATGACAAATAAATATTTCATTTCATCAAATTGTATATTTATAAACACAAATTGACTTAACTATCGTATTTAAAAACATTAATTTGTAGTTTATTCTATATTTTATATTGCTGCGGCCAGGCTGAACAGCCGCTTGTTCCTGTGACTTTTGAACCAGCGCGCATTAAAATTTTTCGTAAATATTTGGTAAAGTTACTGATGTGTGGTTCATTACTTCCAAAAATGTCTACTTCGAGTTAATAACAATAGAAATTTATTTTTTTCCTCGCATTGTGTTGAAAAACGTTTGCATTGATCATTACATGCTCAACTTCCTTACTCTTACCCTACGGCTCGCGCTTACAATAATGCCTCATGTGTAATGACCAACTTAGCACACTTGTATCATAATGTACTATTCTCTCATAGAGTCTTCCTTGGAGCGGTTCTTCTATTTCAGTTATACAACTTGTTCCGGTGGACATCATGTTTTTTTTCTCAAGTTTTTATAAATATTTGAATGTCCGCCATCACCAACATCTTCATTAATCATCGTCCTCAATTGGTGGTGCCAAATAATTGAAATTGCCTTTTCATATTTGATATTCCATTTTCTTACCAATTTAAAGAGCAATATCAAAGTGGTTAGATATATGCAATCGTATCCAATCGTGTTTCTTTTAGAAACAATGAGTAAAAACACTAACGTATGTCGCAGTATTGCTGAATATATTATTTCAATTTAGAATATTGAAATTAGTTTCGTGAAACGCATTTACTTTTCATCAGAATTGAATGAATGCTAAAAATAATGATAAAACCCAACGGTAACATTTAATTAACGAGGGTTAATTTTAAGTAAATTAAGCAGACATGAAATTAAAATACGCGTTGAAATTGTAATTTATCTGTAAATATAACGTTGTGTCTGTCAAGAAAAAATATGATATTCTTACGCCCTGCCGATGATGCTTATTTGAAACCATTCTGCTAAGTTTTGTAGCCAAAGGGTTCTTCTATTCCCAAGTATTGTGCGGCCTTGTAAAATTAAAATATGTCTAACGTGTATCGCGACAGAATACGATTACTTGGCAAATCACAAGCCATGGTCCGACGAAATAGGAGGCGGCAACGTTTTGCTTGCGCATGGCACAAGATCATGAAAAGTGGTGTGAGCATGAAGAGGCTAGTAGGTTTCAACGGTAAATATATCCGCAATTTTTAAAGATGATGTCTAATATTATCCGAAATTTTATTGTCTAAAAAGTACTCGAAACCGGCGTGCACGCATGCAATGACTAATGAATGTTGAGTAAGCGAAAGCGATCCCTGGTCTTTGCCTACCCCTCTGGGATACAGGCGATTTATTAAAGTCATGTTCTTTTTAAAAACATTACAACTTCTGCGCGAGGGGGTTGCCAGATGAAAAAGCAGAATTTACGTAAAAAACGCTTTATTACACACCAGAAATTATTTATATTTTCCTTAATATCCAAGTCTAAAATTAGCGGTCTGATCGCTAATAGCGATGTTTTCTACACAACTCGAAGGTTCTATAACCTAGGTTCTTGAACGTTAAATTAGGAGTCTCTCTCGGAACACTCACGTATAACGAGTCCAAGTTGCTAAAATGTCATCAAAATCTAGTCAGTCGTCTATTTTCAATCCTGGACCAAACGTACAACCTTGCATCCACACAATGAAATTATTACCATATAGTGTAAGTAAGTAAATTGAAAAAAAAACAACCCGCAGAGGCAGTCACCGCGCTTCATTCAATAAAATTGTTGATGCAGTATCGCTTGCAACATTCGCGCGGTACATAGGTACTGTATTACCCCATCCCGGAAATATAATAAGCGGGTTATAATATTTGCATATAGATCACCCGTGTCCCTCCAACCCTCGCATTGAAATATATGATGCATTATATTTACGGTCTTGTTCCTTGAGCCTGTTATAGAAAGTAATATACCCACAACACGAAACAGAAGATCGACCGCAAGGTAACAGAAAGCAATTAGTAATAATAATAACTTTCACACAACATGCTTACTAAATACTAGGTAGTATTTAGGTATCTATTTAGAGGCTAAAGAGGCTCGAAATTTCACTGATGCCTGCACTTGCCCATTAGCTCAGTTGGGAGAACGCTGGCACGGTTAGCCAGAGGTCTCGGGTTCAAGTCCTGGCATGGGTGGAATTTTTAGCCTCTAAAATAGGTTTTTAAAAATTGTCCTCAGCACGGGTAAATGCAATAAAAAAAGAATATGGTACTTAGGTCCCAAACTAAATACTACCTAGTATTAAGCTCGCCTTTGTACAACATTGTTTTGTTTTTTCTTTTTAGTGCAATAAAGAATTTTTCAATTCCATTCAATTCAAACTATGCCCTTGCCTGGTAACTATAGCACAGGGTATCCTAGTTTGGGACCAGGATACGTGATTGTGTTGCGTGGAAATTATTAATATTAAATTTGACATCGGATAACGTTGACATCCAAATTTCATGCCCTGTGAGTTGGCCAAAGTGCATACAAGAAAAAAAAAACAGCTAACAACCGTGTATAGTAAATAACAGATTGATAGCGTACGAGAAACTAGGATTAAGTCATACGACGAAATCGCAGTTCACATACCACGCGTTGTCGTTAAGATACTCCACTCTCTCTTAGTGAAGGCCTGTGCCCTGCATTGAGACCTATAAAGGCTATGTTACTTTATTTATCTATTCATCTGACGAGCCCATGAACAGAGCCCACTGTTGGGCATAGGCCTCTTTTCTTTCACACCAACCTATTCGGTCCTCTGCTATTTTCAACACACTGTGCAGGCGATATCCGAGGCCGAGGAGCGTGCTCAGTGGCGTGCAATTGGAGAGGCCTATGTCCAGCAGTGGACAAGCGTAGGCTGATGATGATGATGATGATGATGACGACACACAACGACTGGGGATATTATGTCATGCAATAAATCCGTATGCTAGCCTTTGAGGCCTCAATGACATATCTGTCAAATACAATGGAAGGCCCTGCTCTGTGAATTCTGTGCAATTCCTTACTTGGTATACATATCTGTGATAGATTTAATTACCTACGAGATTTCGCTACAAGCATGAAGTGGCCAAGGACCTGCGTGGGCTCCAGGCGGGCGACTGACGGGAGACCGTTCAGGACAGACAAGTGGCGACTTCTTGTGTCGAAGGCTAAGACCCACTTCGGGTCGCTGAGCCAGCGGAGTAAGTAAGTACCTACGATTTTAGCCGTGGGCTTTTATTACGAAGCAGCGATATTTTCGGAAGGGTCATCAACGTAGCGCGTGAGCCCGACAATTTACGCGAAAATAGCGACAAAGACGGTTCTTTTTTTGAATAGTTACCATCGTTGAATAGTTTAGTTGAATTACTTAATAGCTATTCAAAAAAAGAACCGTATTTGTCGCTAGACTCGAGTGAATTGTCGGGCTCAAGCGCGACGTTGACGACCCCTCCGATAATATCGTATTTTTCATAATAAGGGCCCTGACTTAAATTCATCAACTGTCAAAAATATATTTCTAGACTCTAAACATACACCTGCATCATTCAACAACCAATCCAGGCATGAAACAAACAGGGCATGTCTCATCAAAGTTATCCCTCTGACGTATTTACATATTTATTCTCTACCTTTATTCTGCATAAAGTTTTGAGGATTGTCAGTTTTACATATTATAAGGCCTGAGGGTAATTAAATTGTTTGCTTATTCCTGAACTCTATCAGCATATCATCTCTGAAGATACTAAAAGACACCGCCGAAATTCATTAGTAACAATAACCCTCGTGCAAGTCGATACAATCAAAGTTAAGAAAATTATTTAGAAAATAATGAAAAAGGGTATACAAAATTTTAGTGAATCTCTTTAATATCAATAATTAATTTAAAGAGAAAGATTAGAATTTTAAAAGTCTACTTATTGGAAGTGGTTTATTTAGCGATAGTGAAGAAAAGTTATTCAGATTTTGCGTTATTTTAAAAGATTTTATTTTATAGATAGATAGAGAACACTTATATTATATAATACATAAACATATATAAGTGAAATTAATCTTAGCTAATGGCAAAAAAAACTGGAACCGCTACGCTTACGCAACTAACAAAAACATAGCAATCTTGTAATATCACTTTTCCGCAAAAAACCGCCAGCTACAATGCATTATTTATTACAAACGCGCGACGGCCAAAAAATGCGCTACAAAAAGCTACGAATATAAAGATACGTCACGAGTCACGACAGGTTGTTTGTCACCGTATACGTTTGTCACCGCGGGTCTTGGGGATTCCGCGCGGGTGCCAAGCGACACCTCTGGGCTCCGTGGGGAGGTAGCCCTCCGACTTTGGCACCCGTCGTGCATTTAGATGACTGCTGCCACCCAAGACGTGCAAAGAATAGAACCGCAGAGGTTCCACTTAAAGTAAAAAACGGTAAAAGTAAACCAGTATTTATTTATAAACCACACACGAGATAAAAAAATATCGTGTTAACAGGGCTACAAACTTATAACTACCGGTATTCCAGGAAAGATAAATTATAATATTGTTAAGTAAAAATTAAATGTGAGTTGGCTCACTGTGTAGTCATAAATCTTAAGCTAAAAAGTTAGTGAAATCAATTAGAAACTAATAAACTTTAACAACACTCTGATATGTCTGATAATGATGGACCAAAGAGAATGTGTGGTTATGACCATACGGTAGAAATTAAAACTTTATAAAAAGGGCTTAGATGACGACTAGAGCCGAATTTATGCGATTTAGCATCACTGAGCGACTGGAGCCGAGTATACCTTATTAAAACGTCACCGATCTTTGACGGTTCAATTTCGTACGCTGTTTAGAAATGACGCAAACTGCGCCTAAAGAAGTTTACACTTGAAAAACATGTAAAAGTACACTGCCTTTATTCAAGGGCATTTAACGTCAGTTTCCGTAAGAGTCAGTTAATATATGTCCATTTTATGGCCCTAAATATTAAACATATGAATATACCACCTTAATTAATTTCTCATTCTTCTTCTTTCTTTTATTTTATATTCTATTCTATTCATTGTTCTTCATTCTTTATGTGTATGTGTTATATAATAAGTGTATAAAATACAAATGATCTTGATCACCTATATCTGTGCTACATTGTGCATGGCGTCACTCCATAAAAAAGAGTATAACTGTTTGTCTTTGTTCTTAAGTTATAAAAATAAAAGAGAAATTTCCACTTTCTGTATTGGGAATATCACTTGGCAAATAATTAAGTCTCATTCTTTTGAAGAACTGATTGAAATGAAGAAATTTTCATAAGAAAGAATATTACAAAAATATTTTTTTGCTCTTAAAAAAATTTAAAATATTATTGTACTTAAATAGAACAAATGGACTGAATTTTTTTTAAATTATTTGTTGAATATTACTTTCAAATTCTACTCACTTTTGAGAAGCTGTAACAAATGACTGAATGAATAAATGTAAATTCCCGCGTCTGCTCGTGGGAAGTCTATGGGGAAGGAAATGAGGGAGTCCCAACAAAATTTTACGTATTCCGTAGGTATTTTATAATTGTAAATATTCCCTATTTACATTTATACAATACACGTAAATAATTTTAAACTTAAAAATGTAGGTACTATGTAATTAGAACTTATATAAGTCACCTAAGATTAGACTAAGGACAAAAGCGTGCGTGTTATATAAAAAATCAAGCGTTTACTTAAAACTGGGCCATCTGAAATCAAAAACTGGAATAAAACCATTCCAGCATGCCATCGTACATTTTTCGCCTGTTTGCAGTATGCGGCATACGAGGCAGACGTATCCTGTTCGAAATCCAAATCACATCTGACTTCAACAGGGATACAATTTCCTGAATCCAGACAAAGACTAGCCCTAACGCTGTGTCATTTCTTAAAGAAAGCACAGTCACTCAGCTACGTATGCATTTTGAATATTTGAGTGCTACACGGTAGGTCAATAAAATTTTCAGAAATGTTTAAGTTATGTGAATGACATTGCAGACCAGCTTAGGCTGTAAAGGACCTTAATTGTGGATCGTAAGTTTAGGCCGATGATTCTCCGAAGTGAATAAATATATATATATATATATATATATATATATATATATATATATATATATATATATATTTAGTATTTATTTGGAGTATTTGTCTGTCTCGTTGGTCTAGCGGTGGCGTTTAATTGCCATGGCAGAGGTCGTGGGTTCGATTCCCACTGAGGGCTGCCGTATATTCGTACAAATGGCCTGAGTCTGGGAATTTTCTATGTTTGTGACGTCCTTGCCCGGTTAACATATCACAAGGCATCTTAGTTTGGAACCAGGACTTGGAAACACGACAAGTGATTGTGTTGCACAGATGTTCTGATAATTATTATTTCTTTTTAGATAATCACTCTTATTATCTATAATAATTCAATTTATATTATATTCCTATAATTATTATAAATGTATGCATATTAACTCAATTTTAAAACAAAGCAACTGTAATATCTTTTTGAAAACGAAGGTAGGTAGTTAGGTAACAGATCCGCCTTGAAACAGGAGTACGCCGAATTGTTACACAAATCACGTCTATTGGCTTTCAGCGAATCAGCAAATTATTGCCGATGGGACTCTGAAATTAGGGCTTTATAGGCCTTGTTCAATTCCAGCTTGCACGTAGCCGTCAGTGTTAGACATTTTAGAATAAGCGAACACGGAAATTTGAGAATAACAACTGAGCTTGATTTCACGTAGCGTCAGACCAGTATGCCCAGTATGTATGTCTGGCTCTAAATTGCAATTCAATTGTCGACAGGTTCACTGTTTAGGTTGCGAATAAACAGCCAGCTGCTTACAAACATTCAATGAACGTCAGAGTAGAGAAGGTGGATCGAATTGTAAAGAACGACGAATTCGAAAATGGATTTAAAAGATAACAAACAATAGTTTAGTTATACAATTTCAAAAACAGTGACGGATCTTGATTCGAAGATGCGAATCTCAATCTGCCCCCGGTATGAGTCGTATTATTTTGATATCAAAACTTTCGAACGTTATGTCTAAATAATCCATCGAATGTTTTCGATGACTATAACTCGTTGATAACAAACAGTGAAAGTTTCACCTTTTATTTGCGTTAAGAGCTTGAAAGGCGCAGTTATTTATCTCGATCAAATTCTTGCGAAACACGAACAAAAGCAGTTCAATAACACTTACAGCCGGAGTTTTATCAATCTGTGTCAAAACAAAAGCTTCACTTTCTAAGTTGGGCCGACTCGGGCGGGTCCAAGGCGCGAGTCCAATAAATTGTCCTTATCAAGATCCCGTCGACAATGCCGGACGACGAGACTCGGTAAGGCCTGAGACACACAGAAAGGATGTGGGGCGAGGGCGCGGAAAAGAGGCGTCTTCTTTCCAATTAACGTTCATACAAAATGAAGATAGATAAATAGATAAGATAAGATAGATAAGATAATTGTTTATTTGAACACTAGTTAAATTTGTTTACAATAAATATCATTGTGCCCTGACTCCTGAACTAGGCGGGGACCTGTATCTCAGGAGCCAGATAACTCTTTATTGTACACCAGTAATTTACAGAGATAAGGTACTTAATATAGGGTTCTTAGTAGTATTCAATCGGCGGTCTTACCGCTGAAAGCGGTGTCTTCCAGACAACCTTAACATGGACAAGACTGCAAAAAGATGAGAGTGGGTGTACATAAGACAGAACTCATAAATTAATCGACTTACATGTAAATAAATATAATATGTAGTGAAAATAACAATATAGATACATATTAAGACAAATAAATATATACTTAATATTTACACATTTAGAGAATTAAATAATGTTCTTAATAATTAATACATCAATTAATACAATACATACATAAATAAATCAATACATAAACAAATAAATATATACTAATAAACAAATAAAATGTACTGAAGGGACCGGACGAAGCCCACACAGAAGAGACGGGACGAGAGCGCTTTAAACTTTATACAACCCGTCGCGTTTTTTCTGCGCCCTCGCCCCACATCCCTTCTGTGTGGCCAGGGCCGAAGACCTCCGCATTGTTTCACCCCGCCACTGCTGCCCCTCTACTCTCAAAGCCAATTTACTTTAAAATTGAGTGCATTTATTTAATAATTGAACCAAAATAAGCGTTCAGTTTCAGTAAGTTTGATGCCATTTATTACCACTAAAACGTTTACTAAGTCGTTATTTCTAAATTTCTGCCATTCATTGTGAAGCAATTTGAAAACAATAACATCGTGAGTAGAGGACTGCCCCGGCTAAGATGGCTTTAAATTTATTTGATTTTTTGACACAGAAACTTCAGAGCCCCGAAAGGATTTGAACGGTGTTAAATTGTACTTATAAAATCTTTTGGGAAGAAAAAGGGATTCTCTTTCTAAGCAATTTGACTTATGGAAACAAAGGATTCTCTTGGTAGCTTGTTGTTTTTTAAGCAGATGGCTTTAGCATGTTCTATTTCATTCCAAACGACGCTTCTATAAAGTGTGGGCTAGAAATAAAGGAATAAGATGCATTTGAAAATATTTATGCCTCTTGGGGACAAATTACCAAGTTCCCAATAATCACGTTTACCTTCAAACAACTCCGCGAAAGGCCATTCATTGTGAAGCAATTTGAAAACAATAACATCGTGAGTAGAGGGGCTGCCCCGGCTAAGGTGGCTTTAAATTTATTTGATTTTTTTACACTGAAACTTCCGAGCCTCGGAAGGATTTAAACGGTGTTAAATTATAGTACGGTGTATAGGTACATATAAAATCTTTTGGGAAGATAAAGGAATTCGTTTTCTAAGGAATGTAACTTATGGAAACAAAAGATTTTCTTGGAAACTTGTTAATTTTGAAGCAGATAGCTTTAGCATGTTCTATTTCATCCCAAACGACGCTTCTATAAAGTGTGGGCTAGAAACCGTATACATACCATTCAAAAAAGGAATAAGATGTATTTAAAAATATTTATGCCTCTTGGGGACAAATTACCAAGTTTCCAACAATCACGTTTACCTTCAAAAAACTCCGCGAAAGGCCATCAAAATGCGCATAAATCAAAAGTTGGAAATCTCTCTCTCACTCTCCATAAAGGTGATCGCACGATGCGTGTCGAACTCACCGCAGTTTAGTCGTATGCAATGATGTGAAACCTCACACGTTTCACCCGCACCGTACACGCCACATTTCGTTAAGTGCGGTAGGCATCCGAATTTGAAGAAAGCATTCGGATGACGTCATTATAACGTAGCGCTTACGGTGAGTGTTGCCTCATTTTATAACATTTCTTTCCATAGCTCAATCAATGTCACCGCACCGTTTCACTCCCGAGGTAAGAAAATATTGTTGGCAAAACTGAATATTTGAGTACGGCGCGTACGCCGTACGGTGCGTACAACGCGAATGAGCGAGGCTATCAAGGAATAAGGCGCGTTCGGCGTGTGCGTTACTGACAAATGTGCGATCACCTTAAAATTCTAGGAAACTGTCGCTTCCAATATCCAATGAGCGCGCTCAAGAACTTGTTTGTCCTTTGGTTTTTGTTTACCAATGATGGGAAACTTTTAATGGAAATTTTCTTTACGGATTGGACGACAAGGATCGGAGAGCCGCGGTAAAGTGTAACACACTTATGATGGATTTAGTATAAAGTTCAACTTTTTTTAAACTTATATTTTTCAAGAAGAAATTTTATTTTACGTAAAAGCAAAACAACTTGGTCTATCAAATTGGAAAAAATTTCTCGTCGGGAAATTATTTTTTTCGCTTCTGAAATTAAGTCCCATGAAAAATGTATCGCAACGTCGCGTCACCGGTCTCGTCCGCTTGTTAGTGCTGATGAATATTCATGGGAGATATCGTTTCCTTCCAATTTGACGGCTTTATAGACACTTGTTACTGTTTTAAATACACTCCATTTACACTTTACGATGTGCACTAAAAACGGACACCATTTTCTGTCATAATTTAAGGCATCAAAGATCAATTTCAAACGCAGGACCAGCACTAAAACAATGTTGGCGACATTCCACATTTTACTATCGTTATCTTACCTATGTTACGGAGCGCAGTTATGTCCAATTTATTATTATAGGACCAAAGCTAGCTATAAAACTCTACCATAGCAAAATGTGGTATCTATTATATCTATACATACCCCTAGTGATTTTCATAAGATACTTACTGAGAATCATTATAGGCTTTTTCGGCTGCTACGGACGATTATGCAATGTCTAAGAGCTAGACGGGAGTGACTAAAAGTGCGATTCCTATTACATGTCGGGCACACAAAGGAATACTTTGGATTCAGGGCGGTATGATTTGGTACCTTCTGGATCTTTGGTCGCCAGACCCGAACACGATTTTTTGTCACAGGTCTTGCGGTCCTTCCGGACTTTTTTCCAGGCGTTTTTTGCACAGCAAGCTTAACCCAGCTCTTTTGGGCGGCAGGTAAGCAAAATGTATGATTGCTTTATTTTATATGCTTTCGACCCTGCATACATACGAATCTTTTTGTATTATCGTCTGATTTCCTTGAGGTCGTAAAGGAAACTATCGAGAGAATATCTCAAACTTACTTCTTGTTTAATATTTGCACATACCAAGACTCGTATGTATCAATTTGTCGGAAGGGGGCATTACATACGATGTAACTTCAGTCCAACTATTCGATGCATCTGGCGCCACTGCGAGCAAAACTAGCGGACTTACCAAACAAATTAGACGGAAAGCATTTCCCGTATCTCCCTTGGATAAATGTTATGATTTGTTACTACGAACATGTTCGAAATATGTTTGAGTAACTGCCGGGCAGTGTTTATTGAATGTTTCGGGTAAGCAACCTGAAGCTAGTATTGAGTGTAAGGATGTTATTGGAATAGATTATAAAATTAACTCTATAATATCACTCTTTCTTGTGTCAAACTGGGGTACCCTGTGATAGCTGTGATGTAGTACCAAGCCAAGGACATTATAAAGTCAAAATGTATAAAAACAAAATGTTTACTTAATGAACGTCAAAGCTGTTAGTTTTACAATTAATAGATTATGCGGAGATGAAGCTAACAAAGAAACTCCACATCTTTTTTTTTCAAAACAGACATCTTTATCTTCCAAATAATCCTCAATGTTCTAATAGGCTTTTTTGCACGAATAAACGATTCGATACGATGGAATTTCCAACCACCCAGCCAGGTTTTCCTGACACGACCATGCCATGATAACAAGACTAGGACATCACAAACATGGAATAAACCAAAAAAGTGGAAATGTAAGTAAGGCTCTAACGGGAATCGAACCCACGGTCTCCGCCGTGGAAATCTCCGCTTCACTAACGAAGCAGCCTTCCTTTCGCTTTACTAAAGTTTCCTCGGGTGGACAAACCCACAGACCGAAAAAGATAGACACACTGAGCACATTATTCTAAATAATGGAGAAAGAAAAAGTAATTTCATATGTACTCAGGTTTAAGCCCCGAAATCATTCCAGTATAAACCACGTCTTCTGCTTCGCAGCAAAGCTTTAAAAACTTTACGATAACGGGATTCTTCAACTTCTCCAAATTAGTCAGTCCAAAATATACCCGCTGTAATTCATTTCACTAGACAAAAAATCTATCACTTTTATCTCGAAATCTCGGCCACACAACATGTGGCGTTTCTCATCGGCAAGTTGCCGCAAAATTGACAACATCTGGCTAAAAGGGGCGGCCAATATGTCGCCATTCGAAAGATAGGTTTTTTTTTATACAAAAAAGAGGCTACCTGTAACTCAAGAGCTTTTGCATTTGTTTCTACACCACTTAACCTTTTTTTTTAAATATTAATGGTTTGGGAGGCTTTTCTTACAGTATGGTAATTTCGATCGTTTTGGTTTTCTGGGAACAGTATTCGTAAATAGGTTTTTTATTGCAAATTAGCATCTGTTATACTTCTAGTCATAAAATAAAATATGCAAAGAAAACTTGGCCAGCCAGCTACGTTAGGGCACAAAAGATAAATTTAACTTCTAACATTCCACGTTTGAATCGAAATTTCAAAATTAGAACATTCGAACGAATAACGCAGCCGTAAATAATAAATCCTGTCGATACGTGCGACTATGGTATGGATACACATCGACTCTCCGCCAAAAGTGACACGCATGAATTATTTCTACTCGGAAATAAAGTCAGGTCAAACACTAAAAAGTACCTGAATAAAAGTTTAAAGATTACGCGAAACACCCATTTTGTAGTGCGCAGGCAGAAGTTTTTAAATTTGGAAAAATGCGGGAAATTAACTCATTTAATGAATTAGTGACTACCTATATATTCATTAGATTCTTAACGAATATAAGTTAACACTAATGAATGTTAATAAATGCCCATTATATTTAACGTACATGAATTTAAGCGTGATTTACGAAACAGGTTCACTACAGTGTAGAAAACTGTAAAACTACATTAAAACAATGTTGACAAAATGGAATTAAAAGTTGTGGTTAATAACAAACTCGAATTGGAGCGTTTCAGAATTTTTGCATCTTAGACGTAACCATGTATTAAAATAAAATCTCAAATATTACTGCATACAATCTCTACATTAGTAAAAGCATTATAATACTTTTATAGTTTCAGCAAATGGGAAGAGACTTACAGTCTTTCCTATACGCAACGTGCAACTGCTGTCGACAAAATACGTTGTTAACCTGTCACAATGACAAAACGTGTGTTAAAAGATGACGAACATACCGGGCTGTCCGGAAGAACCGACGGCTTAAATATTTAAACGGTTTATTCTTGTTACCAGGGCAGAGTTTCATAAAACTACAATTCGATTGTACACGTAGTTTATTTTGATAATTCGAGGTACATTGGATAGCAGAGAATACTTATTAATCCCTGGGTTAAACGACTTTGCAATGTACATCGAATTGTCATACTAAACAATGAATTTTTGTTGTAATGAAACAGGCCCCTAGACATTGCAGGAATTTAAAGCTTAGTAGGTATATCTAGGCCCTATCTCCTGATGAGGAACAACAGGATATAAGTAAGTCAGTGGGGACATGGCCACCACTACCTAATGTTATTTAAATATTATTGTTATCATCGTCATTCAGCCGCAAGAATTCCACTGCTGGACATAGGCCTCCTCCAGGGATTTCCAAAAAGACCGGTTGGAAGCGGCTTGCATCCAGCGTCTTCCTGCCACATGGATGAGGTCATCTGTCCATCTTGTGGCTGGTCGTCCTACGCTGCGCTTGCCGATATGTGGTCTCCATTCGAGAACTTTTCGGCGCCATCGGCCATCAGAAGTACAAATTTTTTAACTTGGTTTTAAGTTGAAACTAAGATTAATCTACATGCTACATGCATTTAGTATGACGTAATTCCTTTGGTAATAAATAATTTTTACTTTACTAAGTAAGGTAGATCAAGACAAGGCTGGCATATGCACCGTAACCATAGTCTATCAATAAAACGACAGTTAAGCTTTGGTGAGCGCTGTTTACAGAGTTCAACTTTTTCTGGTAAGTGAAGATTTTATTGGACTTTAGCGGAGAAACTTCTCGCTCCGTAGAAATGCTGGAAGATGAGAAAGATACTTTTAAAAAGGCTTATCCGAGAGAAAATTTTGCGACCAAGGAGATTGAATCTACGATGCGATAGAAATAATCCACTTAGATGGACTTTTAGAAAAATAAATTACTCACACACAAGAAACTCATATGTTTAAAAAAGGAAAAATAAGGTAGTAAATAATACCAACTTATTTAATTAATTATTTATTACTTTCTAATATTGATAATAGAAAACCCTTATTTTGTTTTCGAGTGTGTGTCCGTCTGCCGCGCGTGCTATTCGCAGTGGCTTGTGTTGGAGCAATACTTTTTTCTTTTTATTACTTTTAGATTCAATTTTGTTTTTTTTTTATAACATATTTTCACAATATGAAAAGTATGAGTGGTTCAGCTTTGTACTTCTGTTAAGAGTTTTAAGTATATCTAAGTCCTAAGTGATAAATTTTATTGACATGTCACCCAAATTATGTCACTGGCACTAGTTAGTAGTTACTTTTCTTTTCGTTGTTTTATTTTTGTTTTACCTATATCTTCTACCCTTAATATAATCTACATTATTACCCGTAAGATTCGGACTTCGCTGACAATCAGCGCTGTAGGATGCCCAGGTTCTCTCAGTACAGGTTGAGCGCCAGTCCTATTATCAAGTTTTTCCACTTTAAATCTTGTTTAAAATAATACGTAAGTAATTTAGTGTATAAGTGTGAAAAATCTTTGTTCTTGGCAATAAAAGGTTATTCATTAATTCATACAATTACCCATCGTTTTTCGATCTTCTTTAGATTGTTACTTCGCTATCTTCTTCGTTACTTCGGTTTAAAAATAAGAGCAGGCCCTAGATCCTAATAAACACGTAGCTGTTCAATAGAATTATATTAGTACAACAATAACTGCTCTTTACCTCTATTTTGTAGTCGACTAAGCAATGGCAGTACAATTTCACTCCAATCCGCGCAAATTTAATTGGCAAGTCTCGCAAAGAAGATGGGATCGTGCGAGGCGCCGAGTAAAGCTGCACGGATTATACACCATTGGAATGCGATCGGTTAGTTGATTACCAATAATGTCAATAAAACAGCTATTGGCGAACTAATGTCACTCTGTTGAACAACTATGCTTTTACGAGACTTGCCCCTCAGTCTGCCAGGCGATAATCAGCTCTAGCTTAGTTTAAAGGCCAGCAAACAACTTTTGTATATTTCTTTCTATTGCCGATCAAAATAAACTGCTCCATTAACATTAATATTGTTGCAAAATAAGAAATTTACCTTAGTATAACGTTAAGACATCATAATGTACTAATGCAATCTGTATACCAACTTTCTTATGTATTTGAACAATAAATAAATGTATTATTTTATTATCATAGCGCCGTCTAACTTTACGTATCGAGTGAAAGCGTAGGATGACGCGACGTTTTATAGCTTTGTCGCGCTCGATAAAGTGATAAAGCGATAAAAGCCGCAATAGTACGGTAAACTGCAGTTCCCTCCAGTTTCTCGTTCACTAACAATCTGTTACTCTAAGGTTTACTTTAGCTGTCAGTTGTTTTTTATGTATCCACGTAGTACCAAAATAGAGGTCGCGATAAAATTATATTCATATTCATTTATTGCAGTCATCTTGTACATAGGATGGTATTATATTACATTAATTGGATCGTACAGGCTATCCTAGTTTGGGACCGGGACAAGTGATTGTGTTGTGCGATAGTTATTTCATACTTTAAGAATATGTAGACAGAGCGTTGTATTCACAGCAATAACCTCTTTCCAAAGTACGCAGTGGCACAGATTGTTGAAACAACAGCTGCCCGGCTAAAAAGCAAAGTTTCCTTACGCCGATGCAAACTACTGTAATCCAGCCAGACCATTAAACCTTACTAGTACTTCTCAATGAATAATGCCACCTCGAAGTAGGCGCATTTTTCACACGCAAACTTTTTAAAGTGCTCGCACCAGTTGCGGAAAGGAACTTACAGGAAACTTTCCGAGGGAGTAAAAAATAGCGCCTTTGTTCTTTGCCAGCCTAAACTACCTATGCGTGTTTGGGCAGTCCGTACAATAACAAAAAGTACAGTTGTGCGTAACAACTACTGATGTACACTGTGCGGGAATATTGAATACGCCCGGCGCACCTATGAGACCAACAAGAAATATTTATTGCGTATTAAAACATTTTTACCAGCAGCATTCCGTGTGGCGCGGGATTAAGAATAGCGTCACTCCATTTCCTCCCGTGGATGTCGTAGAAGGCGTCTAAGGAAATAAATTACCAGGAGACGGGCAGCAGCGTCTTCCAGAGATTCCGACCGCATACTGCGATCGCCAACCCGCCTGCCAAGCGTGACGTTTATGGCAAAACCCGTCATGGTTATAAAAACCGAGGGAGGCCTATGTCCTGCAGTGGGCGTCAAAGGGCTGATGATGATGACAACAACAGCGCGAACCAGATCCGCTAAGTAGACTTCAGAAGTCTACTTAGCGGATCTGGAGAATCTCCTGCGTATTGTTAGTAAAAATAGCGCTAAGGTCGTTTTGTTGTCGATACAATCGTGCCCTTACATTGCCAATATGGCCATTGGGCAATACGCATTTTCTTAGTTTAAAAATAGCCTATTGTGTGTAATGATTAATTAGTTTAAAAAAACTTATGGTTTCTGTAATCCCGAACCGATAATAAATACGTTTTCATTCATCCATTCAATATTGCCGGTCACGGTACATCAACTGTATATGTTTGAGTCGCAATCAAACATAAGAAATTATTGTATAAGTGGACTGTATTAATTATTATAGAAATAGAAAAATGACTGACACAACCTTCTAGTAATGGGTGAAGATGCGTAGTGAAATTAACCAAAGACAACTCTTTAACATAAAAATAAAAATAACCTTTTTACAACGTGCCATGCACCTTTTTGATGTACTGTTTCGTACATATTCCTGTTACTATTGGGATAGCGATAAGAATAATGGGATACTCCAAATTGGACCCGTTTTATTTGACCTACTGCCGTACCATTTGCCATTCTCATAATTTTGGTAGCTCAATCATAAAAAGTAAAGAATTTTGCTTGAGTGAAACTACAAGAATACGGAGCAATATCAGAAGACCGTTTGGAAAAAACTTACTTGCATCTAAAATTCTCCATGCTTTTGAAGCGAGCGCGTTGAGAGCGTTGGTAGCCTAGTGGGTAGAACATCGGACTCGGAAGCGAGAGACCCAGGTTCGATCTTAAGTGCGGGCATGTACCTATAACTTGGTTTTCTGAGTTATGTACATTGTGAAGTTTTAGTAGCAATACCACACGCTAACTGTGAAGGAAAACATCGTGAGAAAACCTGAGTGTCTGAGCTATTCACTTAACTCAGCGCTTGAAATCGCCAATCCGCGGTGGACACGCGTGGTGATTAAGCCCATACTCTCTCCTTGAGAGAAGGCCTGTGCCCTACAGTGGGACGCATATAGGCTGATTATGCTATGGTTATGCTTTAAAGCAGTTTTTTTTTCTCGAAAAGTGAAAACAATTCACCAAGAAATATGCTTAATATAGTAAAAAAATTAATAATGTCCTACGCTATACGGTGCAGTGAAAATCACCTCTCCCTTTCGTAACAAAGAAGGTACTCAAGTACCTTAACGACTTCAGCAAAGCTTAGACTCATGGATTTGAATGAGGCCACTGCAGCGGCGACTACGGGTGTAATTCGATCGAACGCAAGTAAACGTGCCTAATCGGTCGCAGAGCAGCGAGTAAAAAAATATAAAAACAAAAAACCCTAACTGTCAAAGTCATTTGAAGGCCAAGGGCAAAAATTACTAGACTAATTTATTTTATTATATTATATATCATTATTTTAAATTATAATATTGGATAACTACGAGACGAATGTCTTAGTTTCAACCACTGAGGTTGCGATAAGATTTTTTTCAGATGCGGTGGTAGCCCAGTTCTAACCGATGGAATTTGCAACCTGATGGCTAAAACCAACACGATAGACTCGGAAGCGAGCGACGCAGGTTCGATTCCCAGTGCGGGCATGTACCTATCTATGACTTCAAAGTTACGTACATCTGCAGATTTGTAGTAGCAATACCACTCGCTAACGGTGAAGGAAAACATCCTGAGGAAACCCCCGTGGCTTAGTTGGGTCCGCACGTATTGACTTGTCTTTCCTGTGGGCTAGGCCGATTAAGCTGTCAGCATGGTATAGGTGCTGGGCAAGCCTACTCCATCTAAAGCCACTGTCCCAGGCATTGCAGCGTACGAGTCGTCACTTCACGCATCTAGTGTGAGTGAAGATGCCACTAGACGCTGTATACATCATCTCATTACGTAGATGCAAAGGCCAAAGCAATTTATTTTGTTTTCACACACACAAATACATTCGCGCAAGAAATAACCCTCCTTTGTTTGCACAATCGGGTAAGAAGTTGCCAACCTCTGTTCTCTGGGTTCGACGTGTTAAAGTCTCGCTATCGGGGATTATCGAAGCAATAACGCTGTTTGCGTTTCGTGGTACGAGTAATTACATGGATGCTGTGGGCGGCTTGAGCTTGTCGCAAAAAGGCTAAAGAAATGTACGTATTTTTTGTAACACCTTCGCGTGGGTTAAGCCTTTGCTTTTAATTTTTAGCGGTTTAAATATATAAAAATTATAAAAACCTGAGCAAATTATATCCAACAATATGTATCTGCATACAAGTACACACAAGCTACTTGTAATTAGTAATTTAAAACACAGTTTTATCTCGACCAACCTCCGGCGCAACAAAATTTGCTAATTTGACTGTAACAAACACATTACCCAACGCTTTCCCACACGTGAATAATCAAAAGTTAATTACAAGATGCCTGCCTATCTCACCCTTGTACCTATTTCATTCCACTAGACGCAGAGCTTGGCTGGTCTATCTTTACCTTCAGCACATGGAATTTGTCCATAGAATTGTGTTAGGTGGAGGGTGTCTTCTTAAACTAGAAAAGTCCTCCAGCTTGTCTATAATAACATGACATATGAAACTACAGGACTTAGCGCTTGAATGTATGAAATAGAGGGCGTCAACTAAAACCAGACAACGTTCAATGCTGCTAACTGAATTAAACTTGTTTAGCTTGATTAACCAAAGCTTTGTTCTCTAATTAGGGGAAAGAGGTCGGAGTCACTTTCTAGGCTTCCCCAGGCGGAGTTGAGGGAACATTAAACTACTTGTGTAAAGTACTTTGATAACTAATATTCCAGCCGAGACTTTTAAAATATCTAAGCGTCCAGGCTATAAAGATAACAATGCAGCCTAAAAAAAATATCTTCTTTTAATACCAAATTAATGTGAAATACTCGTAAAAGGCATTTACTCGAAATTGTAGAAAAAAAGGCGTTATCCTGTTTTACTAAGTAAGCACGTTAAATGTGATGTTAACAATAATTTTATAAATTTACTTCTCTTAAGATGGTTATATTGTAATGTTTTGTTGTTAATTAATTATTTAATGAATGATGGTTGATAATATTATGTTTTGCTATTTTAAAACGATGATAATTCAATTTAATTCAATTCAACTCAACTCAACTCAATTCAATTCAACTCAACTCAACTTAATTCAATTCAAGTTTTATCTTTTTGTTAATTCTGTACAGTGTTAGTTTCAGTTTCATAAACATATCTTATAAACTGTTCAATAAATTTGACTATTATTGTTAAATTCTTATATGTAATTCCTGGTGTACATACAATAAAGAATATTCTATCTATCTATCTATCTATTATTGTGAGGTAAGGTAATTAATGCCTTTTTTGGGCGACCACTGAAAAACGGCGTCATGGTCCTCACCGATCATGGTAAAATGCTGAGGGGCGGCCATTTTGGTACCATTTATAATTATTTATGGTAGTAAGTAAGCTAAGTTATATAAAACCTCATTTACACGCTAAACTATGACTGTTTTTATTTTGATTGTGTTGGTACCAAATAAACGTTTTCTATTCTATTTTATTCTATACCTATATACGTTCCACTGTAGGGCACAGGCCTTCTCTCAGAGAGAGTACTTAATTTTAGAAAATAACGTCATTGGTACATGCCGAGATTCGAACCCGCGACCTCCCGAAGCGGCGTTCTACCACTGCGTCATCACCGGTACTTATAAAGGTTATAAAAATATAAAGAAACGTGGTCCCTCACTATGGGCCTCAGAAGAAAGCTCAAGGTCACGCAACGAGCTATGGAAAGGGCTATGCTCGGAATTTCTCTACGAGATCGAATCAGAAACGATGAGATCCGTAGAGGAGCGAAAGTCGTCGACATAGCCCAGCGGATTAGTGAGTTGAAGGGGCAGTCGGCGGGGCACATAGCACGCAGAACTGATGGCCGATGGGGCCGAAAAGCTCTCGAATATAGACCACATATCGGCAAGCGCAGCGTAGGACGACTAGCCACAAGATGAACAGACGACCTCATCCAAGTAGCAGGAAGACGGTGGATGCAAGCCGCTTCCAACCGGTCTTTTTGGAAATCCATGGAGGAGGCCTATGTCTAGCAGTGGACTTCTTGTGGCTGAATGATGATTATGATGAAATACATTAAACAAAAAATATTAAGAGTCTGGGTGTTGAGTGTGTGGTAGGTACTGCCACATGGTCTTTATTATTTCGTTCGAAACAGAAACTACAGGTACTTTGTCTTAATAAAACAAAACCTATTCAACCCACTCAAGCTATTGTGCAAGCACGTACTAGAACCACAAATCCAGCCGACACAATCGCTGTAAACAAAAAGAGAGATTCAACGAATCGAATTGAACGTAAACCGACCACGGCCTAATGAACTGAGGGCATATTGCTAGTGAATAAGCAGGCTGTGTTTAGGGTTCCGTACCTAAGGATGCCAACGGGTCCTTACTACTATGCCTACGCTGTCTATCAATTTACATACATAAACTGATAATGATAATGAGAAAAGACAAAAAAAAACTCAAAAATATGCTAATTAAAAACTGTTATTATAACTTAAATGAATATTTACTTAACCCTCAATCTCGTTGACAAATTACAAAGTATTTTGTATGCTTGTTACTTATTCTTTTGCATGTAAGAAATCAATATCTAAATAATAATAATTTAATTTAATTTAACGCTGTGTCATAAGACTAACTGTATTGCAGTGCCCTCGCAGGGTATCATGTACTTACCTACAAAAACCAATACCACCTGTAATTATAACTGTGTACGTGATTTAGCAATAAATAATATGAATATGAATCTGAATATTAATATGATACCAATCCGGACTTGGCCCCCGTGGTGGAGTATGGCCTATACCTTCCTCAGGGAAGAGACCCGTGCCCCTCGGTGGGGACATAATGGGTTGATGATGATGATGATTAATATGATAATAAATATTGTTAATGATAATGCGTTATTATGCTATTGGGCTATTATAGCATTAAGGATTATTTAGATGACAAAGATGTGTGGAATTAAAGCCAGTTCAATGCATGCTAGTACTAGCTTTTTAGAAGATATGACATGTAAACTCTGTTAATTAAGGAATATGTTTGAAAAGACTAAGTTTGGAGTTTTTTTGTCCGTTTTTTCTTCAAGTGATCTAGATTTTGAAACGGAGACCTAGTTTTTCTTGTAACGTTTCACGTTTCAAGTCACAGTTTGAATAATTTTTTTTTACTTTTGACTTTTTTGACTAATGATAAATGCTTTTAAAGTTATTAGTGGCAATCACGGAATCATATAGGCTTTGATGTTTTAAGTTTAAGATGATTTGAGAAAATGTGGTCAGCGTGGAGTTTTCTTTCCCGCTGCCTTTTTCTCCACTACAAATACGGCCCGAAGGCAGCGGCTAACATAGTAACATAGTACCTACATTGACATTCAGCAAACATAATGTAAATTCTTTACGTTGAAATAAATTATTGTTTTCTGATGGGTAATAAATATTTATTTAGAAATAAAAGGTAAAAATTTTTTCCAATACGAAATTAATAATTATGTATATTACCTTCCGGTTATGTATGTATATTTTTAACTGTTACCCGATTCGGTTTTACATAACTTTGTACTGGGTTTTAAATGATTATCAAATAGGGTTGATGAAAACTTGATGAAGTTTACGCCTTATTGGAGAATAATAAAGCATGATTGATCTTTTCACCTAAAAAATTTTGAGTCAGTTTATTTTTTTGTTAAGAGTTTTTATATTTATCTACACTTAGTTTACAACCCGTGAAACTCCACTTGGTATGGGGTATACCGAAGTATCGTGATGATTCCATCACGAGTCTACTGACTCGCCAGAGTCGGAACTCAGAACGCTAGTTAATACGGTGTATTGAAGTGTAGTGAAAATTCTGCGGTTTATCATAAAGTTGCCTCCGATTCTCCTGTACCAACGACACGCTAATCTGTTTTTGTGTATACTCGCTCTTAAGTTGTGCGAGATAAGAGTTACTGTCCCGTAGTTTTCCCGTAGTACCTTCCTCTGATGCTGCCCACGCGGTCGACAGCCCAGCGAAATTTATTATCAGCTAGAAAGTTCCCAGAGCCAACAATGTTCATTAAAATCGCGAATCAAGTTCGGAATTTAATTTATACGTTCAAGTATCCCATTTATTATGAAACAACTAATTGCAATGTATGAAAATGCTTTCCGGGAATAGATCTTGGGAACTTTGGCATTTAAAGCAATAATTTTGTGCTATATAGATCACTGGTCCAAGTTATATTTGTGATTTGTAAAAGATCTACATTACCGATTTGTGTACAATATTTTTCCTATCATGTGGCTTTTTCAAAAAGACTAATTATCCGGATAAAACTATCAAAAACTTGACATTGCAGAGGGATCTGGCGGCGGCACGCAGAGATAATTCGTACGTTTAAGTGCCTTGATCTTGACTTCTGTAAAGTGTTCTAAAAATATACCTTGAAGAAGATTAGAGTTCGGATGCGCTGAGCAACATTAAAAAGGTTTTTTTTTGCTATTTTGGCTGCTCTCTGTGGGCCGTAGGGCATATGCTTTTTCAAAGAGAGAGAGAGAGAGAGAGAGAGAAAATGGGCTTAATCACCACGCTTGCTAGTATGTGTGTAAACACCTGAAACAATCAGCTTTCCTATTTTGCTTTGAAACTAATTCAGAGATTATCCATTGTTTTTAAGGGCTCATATATTCTGGTGATCATTTGTTTATTTTGCAAACGATTTATCCATTATGGCGAGCATTTATTTACCAAGGGAAGTATTCATATTATTTACACCCGGTTTCTCGTACACTAAGAAGCTGTTAATCTACTGTCAACAGCTGTCAGTGGTTATTTTTGTATGCACTTTGGTCAATTGACAGCTGTTAACAGTAGATTAACAGCGTGTTAGTGTACGAGAAACTGGGGGTTAGTATATTTTTAATGTATTTAGAGTTTCTTTTTTATCAAAAATATATATTTCGTGATCATTTTAAACACTTGCTTATTAGAAGTTGCGCAGTGATGCTCGAGAAACGGTTTTAAAGTTTTGCGTTTATCGGTTTCCATCTCCGCAAAGATTTATTGATGCCTGAGTAACTTAAGCGAAAGTTTCAAAGTTGAAGACGTAATAATTACGAACTTGACAATGATATTAAAACGACTTCACGCTGTCACCATAAATCTTCTGCGTATGACTTCTCAAGCTATAAGTTCTCAAGCAAATTGCAGTTAAATAAGTTGCTTTGAGTTATGCCGACACAGACACATGTCGTCGTCGGTGCTAGCCAGCTTAACATTAATACAGAAGTATAAATGTAAAATTTGTACTTCTTTTTTGTTTTTGAACGTGTGATTTCTAAACCGAAAAGCGGTGCGGTGAAAAACCTTGACTCGCCGTTGCCAGGCAACGATTTCCCCGTGAATTTCTTTAAGATACTTTGTACCGAAAACTACACGTGATTTTGGGTAGGGGGGAGGGGTAGTCTAAGACCTCACCACGTACTACCATGGGAAAGGAGGGGGCTAAAAAGTTGCTAAAAAATATCACGTGATTAATGGACGACCCCTATTTGCACAGCTAAGCAATGCAAATCTATGAGCACGCATGGTGACTAATTCCATTCTGTCCGTGAAAAAAACTTAAATACGGTCTGCAGTGGGTCGAATGTCAAATTTTCAAATTTTCATAGGTCAAATTTCGCCGCATTCTTATTCATAAACAACAGAATAATATTAAGTAATCCTGTCATTATTTTTTACAAGTACTAGATTTTTTTTATTCATGAATGACATTATTGGCTATCTAGCATTGTAATTAAAACTTAGTTAAATTAAAATTAAATTCAATTCAATTAAAATTTAAACTTTTTTTACCTACAAATTGACATAAACGTTATTTATATTTCTATTTTTCTATGTATATTTTTTTTCTTTTTTAACGGTAAGCCCTACCTACCTGCATGACACGTTTTCTTCATTTGGCGTGGAGGTGCTATTTGAAAACCAGCGCTGTTTCAAATAGAAACAGCAAACGCTGAAATAGTATCATTGTCACACGCATACTTCTTTATTTTTTAATTATTGCATGTAAGCATGTTTGTTTGTGGCAATAAATCATTCATTCATTCATTAGATAGATAGATAGATAAATCATTTATTTGTGCTTAGAGACACACACACATAAAGCAATAAGTACACAAAAGTTGATTTTCATTCATTCATTCATTCAGAATGCTGCTTATGTTACTAAAACGTATAACCGCTTGTTTTTCCAAAACATTAAACGTGATTCGAACAATGTAACAACTTGCCCGCGTTGAAATTAATTGTTTTTAGGGTCCCGTAGTCGACAAATAACCCTTATAGTTTCTCCATGACCATCTGTCTGTCTGTCCGTCTGTCCGTCTGTCCATCTGTCCGTCCGCGGCCTATCTCATAGACGATTAGTACGAGACAGCTGAAATTTGGCATATACGAGTACATACATATTAATCACCCCTACAAAATGGTAGAATAAACTCTTAAAAATATTTTTACCCCCTACAAATAAATTAAGAATGCAATTTTTTTTGTGTATGGTATCTTTAGATTGGCCGTTTAACAATATTGTGTATGTAAAAATATATTTTTTCGATTTAGGGTTCCGCTTGCGAAATATTAAGCTTTAAAGCGCAAATTTTTGTCCGAGTAGGGCGTTCTGCTCTCTCCTGGCTAAACAGTTGTTTGTAGAAACGTGAAAAATTTTCAGTGTAGTATCACATAATTCGTTTCTAGATTGAATGGAAAATCGGTTAGCCCATGAATAGAACTCACCTGAATCCTTCGGAAAAATAAAAATTATAAAATAAAGTTTACAAGTTTGTATTCTGTCACAATGATTCCACGGTACTAGGCACACGTAAGTTCCGAGGTGCAAACAAATCGTCGGCTAGCGGAAAGACGGGAAGTGAAAATCAACAGCAGGCAGGAGGCGTCAAGAGAAATTGTCGTCGTTCGGTTCACCGCTTCCATAGAAAAACTAGATTCGATACGCCTAACGACTTATATCCTCCACTGTTAGCCAGCCAACATATGAAGGAAATACTCACAGACAGTCTTAGACACCACGTTATTGTAGCGTTACTTCCACTCCAGATAACTTTCGCTCTCCGACTTAAAGTAAAACTAGTTACATCGGTTTAAGATTCCGCTGGGATTCGAACCGAAGACGCTTGACTTAAAAGGCTGTACTTGGCTGCAAGCATTCTGAGAGGATTCATACTTTCACACCTCAGCAATTTTGTTAGAGACAACTTGTTTGTCAAAAAAACGTCAAGAGAGAGCCTACGCAGCGCAATTCCGAACAAAGCCCCAGGTAAATAATGATTTATGAAGTCCAAAGAGCGGATGATACACCGCCCGGGCCCGGCTACATTAGACCGCATCAAAATAAGAAAGGGACGATATCAAAGGCAGTAAGGCGGTGAACTCCCCCGGGATGGAACCTCCTATATCACGGAGTACGCTCCTTTGTTAGTCCAGAGAAGTATAAATAGTTCCCGTTGAAATATCGAAGGCGCTTTTTGAGGGAGCGTTTATTGTGGAAAATTAATGATGTGGTCACTCCTCGGATTGGATTAGGGGCCCGTAAATGGATAGGCGCCAAATGCTAAAAGGCTTGGAGGTGTTTGTTCGGCTTTGTAAGGACTAGACTACACTATACTATGGCAGAGGGGCGTCAGTGATCTTACACAGGGGATTCTAAAGTGCTCTCGCCATTTGCTAACTGCTTTCAAGTGGAGTGTACCTTCCTGGATTGTTTATCTTGATTATACGAAGGGAACGTTGTAAAAATAACGTAAGGCCGTAAAGACAGACATTTTATTTTTACTATGGTAGAGACAGGAGAGCTGCAATATAATTTAATATTATACAAGAATGCGACTCAAATACAGTCGTAAAACAAGGCATTCTAATGCGGGACAATAAAGTTTTATAACTCGGAATGAATCGATGTTTGATAGATTTGGGTTTTTACTTGGAATGGTCCTATAAAATGTGGAACAAAGCATGCAGCCGCATAACGTAATAGCTATGCACTGCTGACAACATAATAATGAGTTAATATGAAGTTCCAAATGATCTTTATTGGTATTCCAAAGTAATCCTTGAAACTTGGATGGCGTGCAAACGGGTATATATTATTAAGCAAAATGTAAAGTTGTCTCGAGATATTTTTTTTATTGTTGGACACCCAACTCTCTAAATCGCAACTATTTCAATTAAAATTATTTGTTAGAGACTAAAAGGGTCCAATCTCAAAAATCGAACTAGCAACTGCGTATATCTTAATAGCGGCTCGGAGTTCACAAACTACCAAATATGTGCTACCCAAACAAAACAAAGGTTCAGCGACCTCTCTTTAGCTAGACAATAAATACAGTACTACCGCTTACTGCCCTTTCATGTGCATAATTCATAACGGGCTCAGCTCTGCCTGCAGCTGACAGATGATAAAAATTCCGACCATTTCAGTCACAACACAAAAAGGCACACGCGCTGAGCTTACATAGGAAGCATAGAAGGATATACAGGATGTAACAAAACTCCGATAAACATTCGAAAATGGAAGGTTCTACTCTCAATATGAATAATTTTTAGTTTGTGGAAACTTCGAATTCGCAAAAAAAATATCAACTCTTCCACACTAAAGTTACCACTTGCTGAAATGTTTTTAGAGAAATCAGAGTGTTTCCCCACCGTGTTGGTAAAAGTTATTCTTACTGACGAGTAATTAAATTAATTAAAGATATTATCTAATATGATGTTTCACTCTGCAACTGATAGAGCCACTGCAATTCCAAGTTGTCCCACGTGTTTTGTATGCTGCAACGAAAATGTGCGTGTATACTGATATTCCCGGAGGCACCTACAGCTTTTGCAGAAGATTGAAAGTTTCTAGACACAATTTTATCCACCCCACAATACTGTCATGCTTAAAAGATGTTGACGTACATCATTAAAAAGGGAAAAGACGGATTCACACAATAAAAAGCAAAAATATCCTGTCATAACCAATTTTTTTTTTTAAATACCTGCACATCTTATTTTGTTCTTCATTTAATGTTTTTAAGTAGTGTCTGTTTAGTATTGAAACTGGCTTTCTGTTTGTGTTAATTTTTTAGTACATGAATTCACTTTGTAATGTGCATTTTGTTGACCGATAACCGCAAATCGAAGTTTGAAGAAACCCCAAAAATTTTAAAAGTATCATTACTTCCCGACTGAAACCGGTAATGTGAGTGTTGATGATTTTGAAACAGGAGTGCAAGCTTTCGAAAGTTATAGATAAAATCTATGGATTCTCAAACGCGATCAATCTTTATCCGGCTGACACCCCATTTCCATGAAATCTTATTGATGAAAGGACCCTCACTTTCCATATCATTTAAACACAGAGCAGTTTCGAAACAAGAACACTGTTTTCTGCTATAAAAATCTCAATTTTTAGATTTTTTGTGGAGATGACCTTCACAATTTTATTTAAAAGTAACGGATTAGAATACACGTTTCTAAATATCGACGTGCTAACGACTAAACACCGTGGTGTATCTTGTTGGTATAATAAATTTCTTTCTTATTCTTCTTCTTCTAAACAAGATCCAAAATAAAAAGATTTTTAATTGTTTTTTATCGGTTACTGCCTGTCTTTCTTTTCACCAGCCAATTTTGTTCAAAACCCCATTTTTCGATGCATAGGAACGTTTTGTCACAGCCTGTATAAAAAACCTTTTCTATTCAGCATATATACGTCCCACTGCGGGGCACATGCCATTTTTAGAGAAAAAAGTATGTGCTTAATTACCACGCGAGCCCACCGCGGATTGGCTATTTCATGCGAACACCTCAGACACTCAGGTTTCCTCACGATGTTTTCCTGCACAGTTAGCGAGTGGTATTGCTACTATAACTTCACAAATGTACGTAACTTAGAAAACAAAGTCATTGGAACATTAGAACCCATGACCTCCCGAATGAGAAGCCGGCGTTCTACCTCTCCGCTACCACCGCTTAAAATACTTATCATAAAAAAATATACAAAACCTCAAATACTATCGGTCACATCCCAATACTCATTAGGATTAATAAACTTTTCGTGCAACTGTTTGACTTATACCAGACCGATGTTCCACAAGAGAATAATCTAGTTAGCTTTCTCTATCAACCAAAGTTTGCGAAGAAAAAGTCCTAAGTCAACGTTTCTTTGTAAGACAATGTCCACGGTAAAGTATTCTTATTAGAGTCACTGCACAGGGAAAAGATAATATTCTCAGTTTGCTTTCTACAAAGGACCTGCTAATGGGTAGACAAGAGCCCAGCGCACATAATATTGTTTTCGACGTAGCAATTATGAAAATACCCTTCTTATCAAGAGATAATTTTCCAGAAAATTGTGAGAAGACTGAGGCTTCTTATTTGGTTATTGAGTAAAAGGAGTTTATTTACAATGTTTCGAAGGAAAATTAAATAAATTCAGTCTGTAAGTATAGGGAAAACTTCATACTTCATCTAGGCAGATCATTAAGAGAAATTTTATTGTTTTTAGGGTTCCCTACCCGAAGGGTGGCACCCTTCGGGACCCTATTACTAAGACTTCACTGTCTGTCTCTCTGTCTGTCACCAGGCTGTGTCTCATGTACCGTGATAGCTAGGCAGTTGAAAAATGTATTTCTGTTGCCGCTATAACAACAAATACTAAAAAGAGACTAAAAAAATATTTAAGGGGGGCTCCCATACAACAAACGTATTTTTTTGCCGGTTTTTCTCGATCTTTGTGTCTAATGTTGTATAGATAATGGTACGGAACCCTTCGTGCGCTAGTCCGATAAGTCGGATCCGTAGGACACAAAAGTTGCCCGTAGTCTATATACGTCCCACCGTAGGGCACAAGCCTTCTCTCAGAAAGAGAGAGAAAGAGTATGGACTTAATTACCTAGCGTGCCCGCCGCGGCGCTTGTTAACACCTCAGTCACTCAGGTTTCATCACAATGTTCCCCTTCACACTTAGCGAGTGGTATTGCTACTACAACACTACTATTTTCTATGAAATAGAAAAATGTGCTTTATCTTTAGTGGATAAGCTAGTTCATAGTTCACAATTTGTATAGGTATTTGTCATGTTACGCAATCCATGTAGTAATTGAGCTATTACAAAAAATGTATTTCATTAAAAACTTTACAATTCGACTGACCTTCGAAACGTTTAATATTTTAAATGATTTTTTCAACATGAGTCTCATGTTAGCCCCGATGAACAAACTTCGCCTAAAAAGAAAAATTCTGGGCTGAAGTGGGATCCGAACCCACACCCCTGGCACAGTATGCTGCTAAGTTTTTTTCTAAGTAGTCTGTTAAAACCATTTATTTTAAACAGCGCAGCTTAGGACTGGCTGGCAATAACAGGGTACGACGCCCATAAGCACGCTGGACCGGTGATCTAAGGCAGATTGCTGGCAGCGGCTGGATGGCCGAGAATATATGGACTGATTGATGATTTATTTTAAAACAAGCCTAAATTTCAATGGTAGGCAATTGAAAAACCATAAGTGCAAGTCATCATCATCAGCTATTTGACGCCCACTGCAGGACATAGGCCTCCTTCGTGGTTTTCATAAGCATGAGGGGTTTTGCCATAATCGCCACGCTTGGCCGATGGGTTGGCGATCGCTGTATGCGGTTGAAATCTCAGGAAGACGCTGTTGCCCGTCTCCTGGTAATTGATTTCCTTAGTCGCCTTCTACGACATCCACGGAAGGAAAAGGAGGGACGCTATTCTTAATCCGGCGCCACACGGCGCTACAAGTGCAAGTCGGAGTCGGCAAAGCAAAGGAGCTTAGCATAAAACATAACATCCCGCAGAGAGCAGGGTTTTTCACTTGCCACGATAGTGACAGACCTTTTTTGCTTCATTAACATTCATAAGACGTCGCATGCACGTATGCCAGTTTTGGGTACTTTTTTATCTTGCCCTTTGCTAATCCCCTATACGAAGTATGTCCGCACGGGACGTCCCTCAACGGTTGTAGCATCAACATTCACTAGATATGTGTGTTTCGTCTATCTTGATGTAGGATGAAGCAAGAAACCTGAGCAACATTCATTTCTCAATTGTAGTCACTCCATCCCGTTTCAGTCCAGAAAGGAGCAATCTTTGTCAAAACGCTTTATTTTGCTGCCGGGTTAAACAAGAGGCCCGAATGCTTTATCGTGCAAACTTCACGCCGCGAACAGCGGACAAACAACTGCGGCGCTTTATGTGACGGTCGGCGATTTCACCATCCATCCGTCACTGGTGAGCCTACTCTGGACTTGGGCCTAGAGAGTCTAACATATTGTTGTCAAACAGAATTATATTAGCACGACAATAGCTGTTATTTGCTTCTATTTCGTAGTCTACTTAGCAATAGCAGTACAATGCCATTCTAGTGGTATCATCATCGTCATCATCAGCCTACCGCTGCCCACTGTTGGCTACGGTCCTTTTTAATGGTATAACCCGCGCAAATTAAATAGGAAAATCTCGCGAACGAGATCGAATCGCGCGAGGCGCCGAGTTGAGTCACCCCGTGTCCATTGGCATAAGATTTCTTAGTAGACTACCAATAGTATCAAGGAAACAGCCATTGCCGTCCTAATTTTACTCTATTGATCAATTATGCTTTTAAGAGACTTGCTCCCTTTGTTTGGGTGTTTGAGCCTAAGTTTCGTTCCTGGGTTCTCGTTAAAATGCCATTATTAGCTTAATTCCGGATTCACCTACTTGATTTTTTGTCAGTAGAGTCCGACCAGGTTTCGCTCTGATTCACAGAGCTTAAACACGTTGAGTAGAGACGGAGCTCACGTCGTCAGTTGCTCGTCAGAAGGTCGGAGAGAGTAGGTACTTACGAAAGTTTTAGTTAAATGCCATTTCGATATCACAAGAAACCATTAAATATTTTTGTTTTTCCTACGCTTAACTACTATGCGTCATAGAAGACTGTCCATTCTATGTAACACATCTAAATTTAAATGCATTTCACATCAAGGTTTTGCAAGGTTTACTCCAGAGAAAGGCCTCGCAGGACCTTTGCCGCCTTTGTCCTTTGGCCCCCTGTTGCCGAGTTTCGTCGACAAATCAGCCCACGGCTCATTAGGCCTGAATACGTTTTGCGCTGTTTAAACTTAGCTCCTACCTGATGAGGAGAGAACCGTAAACAGGTCAAGCGGAGCCGATCGATTCTGGACGAAATGTGTGCGTAGGGATTCAGCGTGCAATATGCAATGCAGCTTGCTTTGTGTAAAGCTCATCATAAGCAGCCTATATACGTCCCACTGTAGGGCACAGGCCTTCTCTCAGAGAGAGAGTTTGGGCTTAATCACCACGCGTGCCCACCGCGGATTGGCGATTTCAAGCGCTGAGGTATCTAATTAGCTCAGACACTCGGGTTTCCTCACGATGTTTTCCTTCAATATTAGCGAGTGGTATTGCTACTATAACTTCACAAATGTACATACTTAACTTAGAAAACAAAGTCATAGGTGTGTAGAGCTAGATATATACTAACTCCGCTGGCTAAGTGACCAAGGAGCTGCGCGAGCCTGTATTGCCAGATTCTGGCCGGGCAATGTCACCGATTTTTTGTAAATTTGTCGTTTTGTCGCCTTAGTATCATAGCCCAATTTGCATATATTTTCCGACATGTACTACCCGATTGTCTATAAAATAACTTTTTTTTTATAACTGAGCCTCGGCAAATAGAAAAACACTATAAATTGTTGAATTTATTTTCATTTGCATATATAATATATATATATGCAAATGGAAAATCGGAGAATATATACAAATGTATGTATATATATTCCTCACAATACAATCACTAGTCCTATTTGTTCAATCTTAAAGTTATTTGTTCTGTCTTCTCCAGGAGACCAAAAGTTGCCGAAACAAAAATAGCCCAATCGGCGACTGGTTACCGATTGCAATTTTTTGTCGTCATTTCACCGTCCGAGATACCCCAAATGGTGACAATTCGCCTCATCTAGTGACTTTAGCATCAGCTCCATGCATGCAGGTGGGAGGAGATATTATCCCGCACTGGGAATCGAACCTCTCGCTTCTCTCGCTTACATCCCCTTGTTGTGTAACAATACGTACCTGAAACAAAGATAACAGCAACGCTTATTAGAACGTTTACCATTTACGCTGATATCACCGGGTGCTTGGAGGTGCCAGAACAATTTCGACCCTAATGGGCTTGGACATTAATATTTACAAAATAAATTACTTTGGTAATTATACTTCTTGCTAATTGGTTCTGTTCCCAAGGCTCGCGCTTGTTTAAAATTTTCAACGAAACACTGGAATATTTTTTATTAATAATTTTGTGACTGAGCATATGTTTAGATCTTGCCCAGCACCTGTATCATTCTCATCAAATCATCCTCTCAGCTTAGTCGGCTTAAGCTTCAGGAAAGAGAATGTCGTCGTGCGGAGCTAACTAGGCGGGTTTCTTCACAACGTTTTCCTTCACGTTAGTCAATGGTTTTATAAGCTGAAATTAACGCAGGTTATAAAATCCAAATAATAGGTCCTGCCTGGATTAAAAACCCACTACCTCTGGCATAATAAACTATATAATTTGTATTGCTACAAAAAACCTGCAAAAGTTATTCAACATCGAGAGGATTTTGAGAGCTATGATGTTCACATACCAGGGCTTGATATCACCAATCCGTGATGGGCACGTGGGGTGATTAAGCCTACACTCTCACTTTAAGAGAAGGCCTGTGCCATCTGTACCCTGCAAAGGAGCGTATATACACTACGGACGACTTTTGTGTCCTACAAAGTAAAAGTGGATGGGATGTCGACCGTACACGCCGGGATTCAAACACAAAGTAAGCAATCTGTCCTTTCTACTGCGCCACCAGCGAATCGTTGTTCGAATAAAGAAGTCTCTTCGTCACTTCAGATTTTTTTTAATTTAAAACACAAGTGTAAAGAGTCACTAAAGAGGTTGCTAGTAGCAAGTTGCGGGTTAGCGATTGATGGCTAGTTTCGGTGCACGCGTTAAGTGCGCAAGTAGTAAATTTTGTTGTTTAATTTAACCTCCTAAGAGGGTAGTAAACTAACAGTTCACACTTGCAAAGAGACGCCTGTCATCTCAGTCTACCGAGACCACGGCACTTGCAAAAGTGCCGAAACGTCGGAAAATTGTAAAATGGAAAAGTAAACGAGTAAATAAACGTTAAAATTCAGTTTTATTAACTATAGTTGATATTTTTGTATAAATATACTTAGCCTGGCCACTTAAAATTAAAATTAAGTTAAGATATAGCTCAATTTTAGTTGCGAACAGAGGCCTACTTGCACCACTTACTTTCCAAAACATGGATGTAAAGCATTTAACTAAAATTCTTCATACAGTGACATTTAGCATCAGGCGCATGACGATCGGCCTAAATCACCTACTGCGTATAAACTGAAACATAATTAAGTAAAACACCCAACGTTACGTTTGATAGTAAAATTTCCACATGTCTCATATGTAGGTTAAGCATCATAGAACGCCAATCCGACGCATATGGCTAATAAAAATGGAGCAAATAATACAATCAGGACCACCGGCATATGTCGCTACTACACAGCTTTGTTGCTATTTTTATGCTGTAATAAATGGCTTAGAGCATACCACCATAGAAGTAAATTTCTGTTTATTTATTTACTTCTATGGTGGACAAAACGAGATAATTTATTTAATGTCGTTATTTATTACGACGTTAGATATTATAATAGGATTATTTTTAAATGTCACAATTCCAAAAAAAAATTCCGTTGAATTTTTCGTCATTTACTACAACTTTTGCAAGCACGTAAAGTGTAAATTTAATAAAATTATATAAACCCGATATTTCTAAACAAAAATCTGAGAAAAAACTCATAAAACAAAAGTTGTTACCAAACACAAACGTGAATTGGGATGGTGTCTCAGGAATTGCGTATTTCAGAAATAACCGTGTATATAGATAGTCTTCCTCTGTGATCTCCATATTTGTTGTAACTTCATCGAGTTGAAAAAAATTAAAAATATCTACACCACAATATCAACGGCGACAATAAGCAAGATTGCTTGCAGCTGGTATTTTAAACATTCACAGTCATTAATTGTACTATCATCTAAGAAAGTCTGCATTCAACGTGCAATAGTTTCATTGCATAAAATAATATAACAGATATCACTCTGACTGTATTTTACAAATCTAAGGAGACTGAGGGCTGGTTTCTGAATTGAGAATTTCACTATGTAAATACTTAAGTAACGTTCTGCCACGCTCTTTTCTAATAAATTCGAAGAGACATTACTACAGTTAACTTTTTTACTTAGCAAAATTCTCTATTCAGAAACTGGCCCTCGCTATACTAAGCGAATTTTTCAATTCCGAAACCGGCAGTAAATAAATATCTAGCGAGCGATACGGAGCAGCGTCAATTACCCTAATGAAGAAGGCATCCACGGGATGCGTTCACCATTTAAAGTCTGTTTACACTGCTTCCAGTCACTTGTTAACATTACACTGTCCACTGCCAAGAAAAGAAATTGGTCACGAACTTGAAATATAAACTAGCAAACATCAAACAACTTAATTATGGCTTTGAAGCCCCTTTTTTTTCCAAAATGTATTTTGATTATGGTGGTCTATCCCTCCAGGATAAAAGCGGGAGTTTATGTATGTATGTATTAAAATAAGATAAGAATATTCTTTATTGCACACAAGAAGCGAGACATAAAATATGAAAGTTACAATGACAATGTACAATGGGCGGCCTTATTGCTAACATAATAGACGACATATAACCTGGGTGTCTTTAAAATTAGAGTTAACCGACATTTAGCCAGTACGCACGTAACATCTTAGACCCCGTTTTTCGTTTACCATCAGGCGTGCGTGAGTGGGGTCAAGTGTCAACCTGTCCTAATTAAAAATAAAAAAAACGATGCTCAATTGATTTCGAATTAACTTAGGAAAAAAATGCCAAAGAAAGCCGTTATAGGGATACATTTTATGGAAACCCAGAAGCCATTAACTTACCCGAACAACTACATGAATGGGCCGACCATAAATTACATCCTAGACAGAGTGAGAAATTTTAAGAACTCATAAAATGACGTACTCAAAACCTCGTTGGGCCATAAAGTTAGCACAATGTCATAAAAAAATTCATGATCTAGTCTCATCCGCATCCACAGTACATATACATATATGTATTTTGCTGACACTTCAGCTATTGCCATTAGCGTGCCCGGATTGCGATGACACGCGTTTCACATGTTACATTGAATTTTATTAGGTACCTGGAAAAAGTATAGCCCTTTCCTATCTCCTTCTTCTTCACCTTTATGGTGAACGAACTACAATTCTTTGTATGTGCGACAAAACCTTTTAATAAAGTTTATAAAAAAAAATTCTTTGTATGAAATCTAAAGCCGCGTTTTCATGATCTTAGCACACTCGAACCGAGTGACCTATTTTAGCTAGTAAGGTGCTGCTCATATCAGCGATCTTAGGACCTACAATTTGATGAAAACAGTCATTTTCTGTTCTAAGATCGCCGATGTACACGATATGAGTAACTTTCAAGTTGGTAAAATAAGCCACTCTGTCCGAGCGTACTAAGATAGTAAAAACTCGGCTTTATAGAACCTCAACCGCCCGCACCGCGTCGGGCAAATTCAGAATAAAAAAAATTGGAGGGGTCCCAATGACTTCGGTGCGGTTTATTTATTCTGTGTACCTTAAATGGTATGGGGAGTCCAGGGAAGAGCCTTTATAAAGGAGTTACGGCGTCGCTTGAGGAATCGCGGCATCGACTACCGCTCTGAGGCATAGTTGATGCAGAGGATCTCTCTCGCTGTGCAGCGGGGTAATGCTGCCAGCGTTATGGGAACCTTTGGCTCGAGTATATCTCGGGGCGGTTTGCTTGACAGTTAATTTATCGTTTTTATTCTTGTGTATGTATATGTATATATATTTCCCGTTCTGGACATCTTGCTTCGTATGTATATTTTATTTTTATTACTTTGGACGAAACATTTGTGGATGTATTATTTGTTTTTACTTATAACTTGTTAATTTTGTTTTAAATTTAAACTAAGACTATTAATTATATAACATTTACTTTGCGACTAGAGTTTTCACATTTGAATTAAAATGTAATTAATTTATTTTAGTTGAAATCATTGTCTCCGAAAAGATATGTAACAAAAGTGTCTTTAAAAATAACAAAAACATATTTTTGAAATATGTAAGGTTAGTGGTGGTCTCCACCCTTGGCCGAGTCTATCCTGCGCGATTTATGTAACAAATAATCCAAAAAGGAAAAAAAAAAAACATTTTGCGCTTTATGAGGCAGTGCGGTCATTTGTGCGCTCTCCATTTTTATTTGCTAATTAAGAGCAGGACGAAAAGTAAACCATCAGAGCTTAATTATTTATTGACACACACTTTTTTTCCCTCTTGACATCTTTAACCAAAGTTCGCTTCGTGACAAAAAACTTGTATCCACTGTAGGCAGTCATGTTAATAAAGGAAATGAAGACAAAGACAATATACGAGGATTAAAATTATGACAGTTTTTAACGATCGGCCTGTCCGCCGCTACAATTATACAATTTACGATGCCACTGGGTGGCTGGTTAAGGGGTATATGTAATACGACGTCAATTGGCTTGGAAATGTTAAGTTGTTTGTACACATTCATAAATGCATGTGCGTAAGTACTTCGATAATGCAGCCTATATACTTCCCACTGTAGGGCACAGGCCTTCTCTCAGAGCGAGAGTATGGGCTTAATCACCACGCGAGCCCCTCGCGGATTGGCAATTTCAAGCGCTGAGGTATATTAACACCTCAGGCACTCATGTTTCCTCACGATGATTTTCCTTCACCGTTAGCGAGTGGTATTGCTACTATAACTTCGCAAATTTACGTAACTTACAAAACAAAGTCAACGGTACATGCCGGGATTCGAACCCACGACCTCCCAAATGAGAAACCGGCGTTCTACAGCTCCGCCACCACCGCTGTCTTTAGTACTGTCTCCTGAGTATTTTAATTGTGACTAAAATAGTTTCAACTTTGTAAAAGCGATATCTTGGTGTTTCTTGGTCGCCAATAATATTGAAAAAGAATGCAAAAGAAGTATAAAATCAGTGATAGTTACTCGTAGTGCATGAAGCGACTAAAGAATGATGATGAATCGAAAGAGGTTTGTCCGGATAGTGGCAAATGGCATACACTGGTCTCTGCCTACCCCACCGGGACACAGGCTTCATTTTTATATGTGTTATTCATGGAGTATGGTAGTGAACATATAGCTGCTGTTGTTCTGTTATATTGTGCTGTCCATCATCATCATCATCGGCCTATGCTTGTCCACTTCTCCTATAGCACGCCACTGAGCACGGTCCTCGGCTACTCTCATTCAGCTCTTGCCAGCAGCTCTGTGAAGATCATCGCTCCACCGAGTCTGAGGACATCCTACGTTTACCGATCCGTGGTCTCCACTCAAGAACTCGTCTACCCCATTGTGCTATTAGTCTTCTTTAAAACAAAATAAATAAAAATAAATTATGATGTATGCCTATTTCTTGCTAGCTGTCCCGGCAAACTTCGTACCGCCGCCGCAGAATCTGTTTATACGATTCTTGCACAGCGCCATCTATTTTTAAAACACAACGTTCGCTCGCACAACTCCATCTATTTTAAACTTAAAATAAATATGATCCCATGGAAACGCATTACTGGGATATCAAGTATGCTATGTCTCAATTGAGGTCTTTGGCTATCTGTATGCCAAGTTTCATGTAAATCCGTATAATTCAGCCGTTATTGCGTAATTGAGTAACAAAAATCCAAACATCCTCACAAACTTTCACATTTATAGTATTAGTAGAATTAGTAGCACTATTAGTATGAGATTTATAAGACTGGATAACTATTTAGTTATACATTTAACGTGTCTAATCGCGATTATTTATTAGATAATCTATTAAATTATTATTATTATTATTGAATTACGATTTACCTCTATCTCACACAATATGAACTGTTTTATTGCGTAAAATAAGCTTTATTCCACCATAATGAAAGAGCAGGACTAGGTGACTTCTTTGGATCATTCCCTCCACCCGTATATCGTCTAACGTAATAGATTAATCTTTTCACAACTAACTCCTTGTCATATCACGATAAAATATTCCGTTTCTATGTGGTACCGTGTTATCAACACACGATTTACGCATAAAAAATTCAGGTAAAAAAGTCATTATAGATTCTTTTACGCCTTTGATAGTCCAGTTGAATGAGTTAAAAATTCAAATGCCGTGTATAAAACTTTACTACATAGACCTACCAATAAAATGTGTAGTTCCTGAAACAGGTCAACTTGTCATTTACGACACCGTTACTTTCACGTCATTTGATTTTTAGGGTTCCGTACGCAAAGGGCAAGAGGCCCTATTACTGAGACTCCATCGTCCGTCTGTCGGTCACCAGGCTGTATCTAATAAACCATGATAGCTAGACAGTTGAAATATTCACAGATTATTTATTGCTATTGCCGCTATAACAAAGAATACCAAAAATAGAACAAAATACATATTTAATTCATTTTAAGTCACAGTCAATAACACATCAACCAACCAACGTAACTGGTGTATTTGCAAGCTGTCGTCTGTACGTATTCATTACTTAGCTAATTTTTTTGCACAATGTTTTAACTTACAAAGGAGCGTTCCACCCTTGACAACAAATTCCGATTTTAGCCACCAATATTTTTAACTATGAAAACTAAGCATGCAAAATGTGTACTGCTTCGCTCGAAGGTCGATTTCAACGTAATAACACGTGGTGTTTCCCGAACCGATAGATCTACCGCAATAAAATCAGGCACGGAACAAGTGGGGAGACACAAAAACCTCAAAGGCACTTGACCGGCTTCCGCCGCCGTTGTCAGGGCATCTAGAGGCCATAAAAACGAAAGCACTTTGGACCCACGCCAGCCGGGGTTAAATTTAAGCTCATTGAAAAAGAGTATTTAAACCCAAGATGAGAGAGCACTTGAATTCATTCCCGAAATGTTCAGCGTGCTCGGCATTAAAGGCCTTTGTCTTCGTTGTGATTTTTTTTCTGGGCTAGTACTTTTATACGCTAAACTAAACACTGCTGAGTATGCGTTAGTTCATCTGCATTGTACGTAGTATTTTTGTTACTCTTTCTGAGACAGTTTCGTAAATCCCAAACCTCGTGTCTGGGTTGTCTAGAACAATATCGCTATAAGCGATAATGCTGCCAATTGTACAATGTATCTTTAAAAATAATTTGTTTTTTCTAGTGTACAATCAATATAATTTTTATGTTATCATATCTCGTTTGATACGAGATTACTTCAATAGGTATTGTCTGAGGTCCCCGTCTGACGTAGCTCTTTCACTTCGTCGAGAATTTGGGATTCATTAGTCGGTGCATGTAACTTTTGAAATAAGGATACTGCAAAACTTTCATGGATCGTATTTAAAATTTAAGACTCGATAGACTATGTTTAGAGTTATTGCAAAGTTGTTATCAGTTTTTATGTTAACTACTCGGGATCATAGGGGATTGCTCAAAATCAGCGTTATTCTTGTAACCTTCCCTTGCACAGCATTTGGCTGAGCTTTTGGCTGAACCGATATTTTATTAACATACATTTGATTGTTATTTATACATCAATATTTGTAATACTTTTCATGATTGGTGGCTTCAATCAATGCTTATTCTATTCTATTCAAAGTTGAAACTTTTAACGGTCTGTGTCCGTTGACACACAGTGTTATCAATATTGAATTTTATATTGGGCTATTGCAAAAGTTTTATTTTTTATGAGAAATAGCTACGTAATCGCACGGCTAATCTCACCTTTTCAATTGTATGTACAAAGAACAATAGTAATACCGCTATTTAAATAGGCGTCAGTGTTTCGTAAGAAGTTAGGAAAAGAAGACCGTGATTGGGTAAGCTTACCATCTATCTTTGAGACCTTACAATACCTATCAAAGTGTCAAATCCACCACGTGGGAACAGTGTGATAGAATAGACTATCTAAGTACGTTGTAAAAGAACGACACGCCAATAGAAGTGGAAATTACAGAGAGTACTGAGAACTTTTCGTTGCGCCGGATGCACTTGGAGATGCAGACTAAAGTGAAACTTCCAGTAAAAATGTTCATCTTTCTGACCTAAGCGTATAAACTGCTACCGTTTGCTCTATATTTTGTCCTTTTATTATAAAGGCGGTGATAAACGTGAAAAATCACCTGTAAAAGAACATCGCCTATTCGCCATTTCTAAATTTGCCAAACTGAACAAAGAGAGCGAAGCATAGAAACAAACATCGTTCACGAACATTTTAGCGAATGCTCCAGTAAATGCTCGTCATACTCATAATATGTATTACGATGTCAGTCAGCGCATTGTCCCGGCGCTGTTTCTAAGATGCTGTTCGCCTTGAGAAGCAGTGTTTTGGCTCAATATTAAGCCCAATGACATATCTCAGTCGGTCATCATCATCATCATCATCAGCCTATGCTTGTCCACTGCTGGACATAGGCCTCTCCTATAGCACGCCACTGAGCACGGTCCTTGGCTACTCTCATCCAGCTCTTGCCAGCCGCCCTGCGAAGATCATCGCTCCACCGAGTCTGAGGACGTCCCACACTATGTTTACCGATCCGCGACTTTGGTTCTCAGTCGGTGCACATTGTCAATCATTAGTTGTCAGTGTTTTAGCACGTAAACTACTTAAATATAACGGTTTATACCTTTTGAGTTTGTCCAATACATGAAGACTCACTTTTGTCTCGGGATAGGACTTCCCTTGCGTGCAGAAGCTTCGGTGGAAGCAATGAACTGCCTGCAATTTTAATCATTCATCATGAGCGTTCCGCATTGCGACTCGCAGCAAGCGTTTTAATAAATCTGCCTCGAACAACGATGTTACTATCGCTGTGGCTAATCTGCTGCCGATCAATCGACCAATTTAGTACTGAGAGCTCCATTCAGTCTTTTTTAAAGGTTTAGCTAATCCCAGTAAAATGTTTGTGTGAAAAATATGTTGAGCTTATGTGAGTAAAAGGCTTGGTTAGGGACGCACTAAACGGACATCTGTCAACCAAATGGGGATATATTAGCGAAGGGTAGAAATTCGAGCGTGCATTCAGCGACCTTGAAGGTCAATGCGGTGGAGTGGAGTTTAAATTAGATAGGTAGTAAAATTCTTTCTTATCTAAAGTTATTAAGCTTCCTATCGAAAGTTTTTCCTGGCTCGTTCACGTTTTAAATAAGTTAAAATAATCACACAATATCGCAATTTACAACGTGTTATTAAGGTAACGCAAATTCTGAAATTCCAGACAACCCAACATCTTTCATTTCGAATATAAAGAAAGAAATTCTCAATTTTTTATTTCCCATATGAATTGACCCAGACAAGAATGTACTAAAATCGAAAAATTAAATTGGAATTTTAAATGTTTGCGTAAAAAGGCCAAATTTAGATCTTGAACAGTCTGGTTTGATCCATTTGATCCAGTAACGTCCATCTGAGACAAAGATTACTTCAAATGTTTCAAATTAATTTAGTAAAACGTTTTATTACACCACTATAATGCGATCAAGAAAAAAAGAGATTGAAAGTAATATTTGCGTCTCGCTCACACAATATTACCTGATGTATATAAATGACATGCCTTCATATGCCCAGCTGAGTGAGAGAGACTTGGTTTTTCTTGTATCGAAAAACAAATGAACGCTAGGCTTCTCGAGCATATTCTCGAGCTCTTCTGTAAGGGTCTATGCATACGATCCGTTGCGGCGCCGCACCGCAATGAGTCCAGTGGGCAAGCGCCGGGGCGCCGGGGCGCCGGGGCGCACCGAGTAGTAAACCATAGTTATTTCTAAGTAATACGCCGCGCCGCAGCGACACCGTTCAGGCGCTGGGCCGCGCCGCCGCCGCAACGCATCGTGAACATAGGCCCTAAGTCACAAAGAAACGAAAGAGCTGAACGCGAGAGCCGAGGCTTTTATGCAATAATTTTGTAAACGGCTTAATTTCATTTGGGGATTTGCGCTCAAACGCCGAGGTTTGTTTGAGTCCGCAAGACACGTAGTGCTGAAATGGCGGAATGTTTAAGGTTTTTGTCCTCTGCATACGTCCCATTAGGATGGGAATAATTTGTTTGAGTCACAACGGTGCGGTTTGGCTTGGTGTTAATTAATAATAGACCTTTTACTTCTATGATAGATGATTTCTGCGTCTAGTGGCAACTTCTTCCTACATCAGATAGGTGAAGTGACCGCTCCGGTTCCGTAGTACCTGGGACATATCTTAGACGGAGTAGGTTGGCCCAGCACCTAGACCATCCTCTCAGCTTAGTAGGCTGAGGAAGGCTGAATTCACTGGAGAGACTGAGATATCTTTGGGAGAGATAATGTCAACACGTGTTGAGACAACTTAGTCCACGGGTTATCTCACGATGTTTTCCTTCATGGTTGGCGAGTCGTATTCTTGCTGGAAATGAAGAAATTAATGTACTATCCAAGTCTTATTTTCGTGCTGAGATTCGAAACCTCACGCTGGTGGTGCAAAGGTGGTAACCCCTAGGCTGCCACTGCTTGGCAATTAAATCACAAGGTACTTTATCCCTGTCCACATCTCTCTTTAACTGCAGCTTTAAGTTACTGTTTCTCTAGTATTTCAAACCTCTCTCTGTCCGATTTTTTTTACACAGCATGTAATAGTAGAGAATTAAAAACAGTAGAAACGATGACAAAGGAGGCATTCCTGGCTATAGACAACATTAATTACCACTTACAACGTGAGAGAAAAAAATACTTGTAACCGAAGACGAATAAAAAGAAATGAAATGCTACACCCCTTCCACCCAGCCTTGAGCTCCGCCAATTAGGCATTAAAGTGAGTGTCGGTATTCGGTAACTTGCAGCCGATACAATCATCCCATTCATAATCGCAGAGAGATGTAAGGCAGGCATCTCGTTTCACGCTGCGCTAACTCCAATTACTTATGCCACTGAAATGCACTTGTAACTTTATATGTGGGAGACGTTAAGCATTCGTTTTGAGTATGTTATACTGTTTCAGAGAACAACATCACACCTCGATAAAATAATTCGAAGAAGCTATTATGTTTGATGTTGAAGAAGAAGAAACTGAACCCAGAGGAATATCTATCTAAACTATCTTTAAGGTGGTGTTTCATTTATCACATTTCAAGTCTCGTCTGCAAAGCTCATCACTAACGAGAGTATAAAGTTTCTTATATAAAACGGCTCTTTATAGTGACTAACTAGTTATATTCTTTTTGTTGCACTAACCCGTGCTAAGGACAATTTTAAAAACCTATTTACAGGCTAAAAAATCCACCCATGCCGGGACTTGAACCCGCGACCTCTGGCTAACCGTGCCAGTGCTCTCCCAACTGAGCTAATGGGCAAGTGCAGGCATCGGCGAAATTTCGAGCCTCTTTACAGACTTCTCTGTATTACGTACAGGCAGCGACATCTGGCCGAAGCAATTTACATCACTTGCAGCCCTGCGTAACCCACTTTGCAGTGAGGTTTAGATTAGGTCCTAAAAATCACTATTAACGTGATTGAGAGATCGACCTGATACTTTTCGCAAAAATATACATACATATATGTTTTTTTTTTTCATAGGTGGCGCGGCGCTAGTACGGAAACGCTCACATCTCTGGCTGGGTATAACCCAAAGTATTATTCCTACCCTAAACGTAATTTAAATTACAAAGTAATGTGGAGACAGATCCTGTTGTTTTTTTAACATGCCCATAAACTTACATATTGAAAGGGACCAGCAGCAACAGAAAAAGGGACAATCAAATTAACATTACGAGAACCCAAACAAAGGCGTTCCAACCATAAAGAAATATGTAAAAAGTAAAAGCCCGGCAGCGGAAAAATTACGTCCGTGTGTACAAACGTTTTGTTCTGTACGAAATAACATATAAAAATAATTTATGTGTATGAAAGCACGATAATGCAGCCTATATACGTCCCACTGTAGGGCGCCGGCCTCCTCTCAAAGAGAGAAAGAGAGTAACAAAGAGAGTATTAATATAAAAGAGCTGTAAAATCGTAAGCAGCTCAAACGTCGTACTAGAGGGCAAGATTTCTGCTCTCTAGTAGGGTAATTGGCGATTTCAAACGCTTAGGTACATTGTCAACGGTGGTGTTTGGAGGTATACGGATGAAATGGAGAAAAGTTATGGATTTTTAAAGGGATTATTTTGAATTTTACCTGTTTTTATGGAATATTTTGAAAAAGACAGAAACTAATACTATTTTATTTTTAGGAAAATTCAGCTGGGGATGCGGCGCTTCTAAAAAGGTGCGGCACAAGTAGGTAAGTGGAAATTTAAGAAAAAGTTTTTAGGTCGGTTAGGTTAGGAATACGTCTGATACTGAGGTTTCTCCACTATTTTTTCCTTCAGTATTAAAAGGTAATATTGCTACTTTTAGAATTTACAATGGTATGTAACTTCAGAAAACACACATACCTACACAAATAAAAAAAATCTTCCTATTCAAACATCTAAGTCTAGCTTTCTGTGAGTTTTTTTTTTATGTTCAACCATAGTGTAGGTTTCAGGAGTCAAAAATCATGCACATAAATCAGAGCCGGATCCCAAACGCTGGTATTACTGGAGGAAAGCATTTTCATAAATTGTCAGCTCTGTTACAGCTGACAATTTATGAAAATGCTTTATTGCACAAGAGATACATCTGCACAAAGGCGAATTAATTAAAATTAATCTAATTTGCCTAAATACTTAATGAAACGCGCGCCGCTACAAGTTTGTGATGATTCGTTGACAGGTTTACGGTAATAGGAACTCCTTTGTTTTATAAAATTATATTATTTGTTTCAAAAAATCAACAAACCAATACCTTGAGCAACTGCGCTATTCGTTCACGGGAACGAAAAAAACTGAGGGCTATGCTTCGGTTTAAATTCGACGCCCCTGCTGGCTTACAATCTTATGGGGGCAGAACAATGCCCCTGAATGTCGATCGTTCCTGAGACGCCCTCGACGTCACGCACGCTTTTGTTTGTGGCTTCTATTGTTTTTTTTTTTGGCCGCGCGATCTAATTTGGTAGTTGCGGCAGTGCGTGAGATCGGACGTGGTAATGAATCGTGACAAGTTTCGGTTTTCGATTGTGTTGGGTGGCTGAACCCACTGTTTTTTCAACTTGAAACGAAAGATCACCTGAAAATGAAACACATTATTTTTTGGTCATAAATCTCAAAATGATCGACAGTCTTTAATTATGTGGTATGTGCAAGCGTAGACGGCCAAATCGCCAAACGTAGAATGCTCAGTAATAGTTAGTCATTTTATAAATTGCCATGATGATGATCATGAATCCTGCTCCATCATCATCATGACATTTCACGAAATGGTCAGGAATTTCATGGTGCGCGATTTAACGATTTGGCCAGGTCGTATATACCGCCCCACATATTCGAAACGATTCTACTTAAGTCTCTTTTAAGAGTCGCCAAAAGCAGCTATGTAGGTCCGTGCATTATCTCTTCTCGACGATTCGGTCGGTCCTTAAATCGAATTACAACTTCACATCCCGGGTGAAGTCGCCCGACAAAAGATTAAATAACTCGGAACGAGAGGTCCCGCCGCACCGTGCTCTATAAAAACCGAGGCACACGCCACAGAGGATACGAACAGGTAGAAGTTATGCCCTATCACAATAAACCTGGCCTTAAAAATATTATTGCGCGCAATTTCACTTCGCCTTCCTCGTGGAATATGGCGAATAAACTATTCTACATTGATGTTACGGCAATTCAGAGGACCCGTTTCGTTCGCTGCAAAATTTATCAAGCAATAACACTCAATTTCTTTTCCGGAGTAAAAATTCAGAAATATTTTTCATTGTGACAGTGGGGCGCCAAGAATGCCTTTGTCGGAATGATTTCAGTTCCATCACAATACCGTAAGCCTATTCATCAGGTGAATTTTCTCATGGCACTCTTAATTGCTTTGTGAACCGTCGAAGAATATAGGAATGTGGACTGGAGAGGCCTCTCGTCAAGTCTCCTAGTAATCCACCTGTCTGGTGTGAGTGTTACTTAACAAAAGCATTGTATAATTTGACTCAGTTGAACAGTTTGTGGCAACATATTTCTATAACAGCGAGTTGGAAATTCATGCTTATCCGTAAGATATTAAGACTAGTTTTGTTACAATGCTACTCTTAACGATTCTGAGCTCAATTATACAGGTGATTATAAAATTTTTCAATCTAAAGCTATTTGCACCTCATGTATGCTTCAGCCAAGGTGTTTCTTTAGAAAACAATGAGTGAGCTGCCTTGGAGAAAAGTTGACTAATTAGTACTCTACCATTTTTTATGGAGCCTATCACAGAGGCGCCTATAGTCGTCCCAGTGCAGGGCACAGGCCTTTTATCAGGGAGAGAGTATGGGCTTGATTACCATGCATGCCCACCGCGGATTGGCAATTTCAAGCCCTCAGCTACAGTACAAATAAAGCCTATGCGCTTGAAATTGCCTATCCACGGTGGACACGTAGCACATGTGAACACCTCAGAAAGTTAAAACCAACTAGGTATGTAAGAATTTTTGGTAGTAGTTTTTGTAAACGGAGGAAGTAGGCGCTGTCTGCTGTAATACAGGTGATGAACCTAGCACAGCAGCGGATGCTAAATAACTTAAATGATAAACCAAACATGTAATTTGTCACCACCTAGTTTTAGTCTAGTAAAAGACTTTTATGTCACAAATAAATTACTTACTTACTTACTTACTCAGGTTTCCTTGCGGTGTCACTCTACCATACCTACCTCAAATTGTTAGAAGAAACATGTCTTATTTATAAAAAGTAGATCCTACTAAGACACTTTTGAGATAGAGTTAAAGCCGGTTTATGGAAGGAATTCCTGTGATAAACCAGCTTTAACTCCGACTTTAGTGGGATCGACTTTTTATAAATTAGACCGTAAAACCACTGCCTGTCTCAAAATTCATCATCAGCCTATGCTTGTCCACTGCTGGACATAGGCCTCTCCTATAGCACGCCACTGAGCACGGTCCTCGGCTTCTCTCACCCAGCTCTTGCCAGCCGCCCTGCGAAGATCATCGCTCCACCGAGTTCAGACTCCTCAGGGACGTCCTACACTACGTTTCAAAATTACTATCTTGGATTGGTCTATGATGGGCTTCTAATTTTAGAAGTTCCGAAGTTTGCAAAAGTGCGTCTACTTCATTACTCAATTTAAAAACAGACCTACAAACAACATCCTCAAAGCATACAGCGCAGAATGTTCTAGTAATAGGTACTAGGTACCTGTCTACATAGTTATCTGTGACACTATACAGGAACATGTCATATTTTTAATTGTCGCAATTAGATGATGTACCCTTTCAATTTGTTCTACCTTTTCCGAGAATTGTTTCTTTAAGTCCGAACACGATACACGAAGTTATTTTTTAAATGCGCGATTTCAAAAAATATTTATTACGTCCCACCTGAGGCAGATTGATTTTCATGCCGAAAGCATTATGCATTGTTGAAAACATCTTGAACGTTCGTCTTTTCGTTTATTAGACGATACATATATTGACCGAATACGCCCTGTCCATTATTTTTTCTAATATCGGTCGTAAATTACGCATCTCCAATTACTTTCGTAATTTCTTCCGCCTAACCGTCCAATAACATGAAACCCCACAATTTGATACCATAATTGCTCCCCTCCTTTATTTAGACAGTGGCCATATGATCCGTCATCTGTACCCGAATCGGGTCTACTCAAGAATTATCTAATCAGTTTATATTGGAGATTCTATGATGGAAGAGCAAGGTTCCAGAGTGAAGATTAAGAATGGAAGATGACAAGAAAATCTAAGTCTACCGGGTACACATAAAATCGTTCCGTGGTGAAATAAAAAAAAAGTAAAAATAAAATCTGTTGCGCCGTTTACCCGTTTAAACTTAGGTCTATCAATTTATCTAAAAAGTTAATTAAGCTAGAAATATAGGGGATGGCGAATAAGAGCAGGCATTAAAAAAACATTTGCGGCAATGTTTATAAAAACACGATTCCTCTAAAGACCTCAGCAGAGGCAGTTTACTTAATCTGTGGCTACGTATTTTCCTTGTAAAATCTTCACCAATCCCCATACGTCTTTTCCTTGTAAAATCTCTCACCCACAGACTGTTGGTGTTTGAGACTTTCTGAGACATATAGAAATGTTTAAGTGACCACAAAACAAAAGTTCCTTGGAAGATATCGTATCTTAAGTCATGCCTAAGTCGCTGGAACTCAATAATTCTCGGTCGACTGCTACGCACTGCCAAAGTTGTCTTTATAGAGTAGGGTCGATATGTTGCCTCCCGGACGCGAGACTCGTTAAACTCAATAAAATGCTGTCAAAAGAGCCCGCAACACTTATTAACAGCTGAATCATATCATTGCCAGAATGTGTGAATAAACTTTAAATTAATGTAACTCAAAGCGCACGTATTAATAAGTATGCCCTACATGTTCTTACGACAGTGACTTGTGATAAGTACTGGGAAGATATGAAGATTGCAGCCAAAATCGTACAAAAAGTCACTTATACGAATTTGCAAGCCCTGAGAATGTTTAGATGGAAAAATAATTGGAAAAATGAAATGACGCGTCAGTGCATAATAACTAATCCACAGACAAGGATGTAACACATTACAAAATTAAAAACGTTCTCTGCTGCCATCTAAGTACAATCATCTCAAATTCTCCGTAACGCGGACACATGACATGTTTATTACAATGCTATGCCCGGATGTCCCTAATTGAGTAGTTGTGTTGACGAATCCTTACAAAAAACACTGCCCTATTTAGCCCAAAACCAAACGCTCTTTTACGATGTAACTCCCGGTCAATTAAACATCCTTATACAAAAGACGTTAAAAGTATTATTACCAGTAACGGCACTTAAGGTGACTAAAGTGCTTTAAAAATATATTGGATTATTGGTTTTTGAAGCTTCAATTAAGCTCCGAAAACCGTAAGTTGTAGTTTCGTTTTCTTGCTGTATTCTCTTTGAATGAATAACCATGTATAGCCAAGAACCGAAATTGAAATAGAAGTTTCCATTTAGACGATCACTATGCGCACTAAATTCAGAGTGATTCTACATATTTCTATACTGTGTTTAGAAAGAAAGAAAGAAAGAGGATATTTATTTAAATTGTCACAGAAACACAAAGTAACACAAACAAAAGACACGAACGTCAACAAAACAGAGATAAAACAAAACAATCGTGAAGAGAACATGTGAGGCATATAGAGTCAAAAACCCCACCCAGGCACCTCGGACCCTAGCGACCTGTCATTTGTTTAGTTCAAAGTGAAATGGCGTCCTACATTAGGAATTACATGCACGACATTCTATATCTCAAGTACTTATTATACTTATAATATCTTGCCAGTTTTCCTCCAACATCAATGCATGAGCTTCACCAGCGAATACCTTTAAATTGCGCAAAACAAAAAACAGCAAATACTCATAAAATTTTAATCTAAAAAAATGGCCATTTGAACAAAAGTTTATAAATTGAAAGAAACCCTCTAACTGATGCATTTAAAAAATTGCGCATTTTAATAATGACGCCGTATTCGTCCGTATACATCCTACTGCAGGACTGGCTAACTTACCACGCGTGCCCTGAGACCTCATACACTTGCGATGCTTTCCTGCATAGTTAGCGAGTGGTATTGCTACAACTTCACAAACGTAAACAGTTAACCACGGCGCTCTCGGATATAAGCGAGCATTCTACGGACGCGCTGCCATACCATCGCTTCGTCAATGACAATAGGTTATTATTATATTTTTCTCCTTATAGTGTCAACCCAACCGTTCATGCGCAAACGGTCCAATTCACAAAATGTCCAGCAGACTCAAAACGTCCAAATCGCATAATGCCCAACGCTCAAAATGACCAAGTCGCAAAAAGTCCAATTCTCAAAAGGTCCAGTTCGCGAAATGTCCAACTTTTGAATAACGGTGTTCTATGAGTTTAAAAATTATCAGACTCATCGCCAAGTACATTCAGCCGCACGACGTGCTAGTCAATTAATTTATTCCGACTTTGCAACTAGAACGTACCTATATCTGCTGACAACAGCACCTACTATTATTCCTTGTTGAAAAAAAAGATTAAACATTAACGGCCGCACTTAAAAACACGATTCCTTAAAACACTCCTCAGAGGCACTTTAAATAACACCGTAGATGTTACTGCGTTACAAAGAATCTATAAATATTCATTATTTCAATACACTTGTGAACCGTTCAAGGCTATCATTACAAAGCACTATATTAATATCATATAGTACCGGTGTGTAGATTGCATTAGATGACCATGATGAGCGCTTCTTATTCACTTCTAAATGAGAATTATGGAGAAAGCTAGGACAGTCGCTGTGGTCGCGGTAATATAGCGGTAAGATGATTCTAGAGTAAAGTAAAAATGTCGAATAACATTTTGTTATACAGTAAATAAAATTATTCTTGATTCGATTTTTTTACTTTTTATTAGGTTGGTAACATTTTACATATTGAATTTCAATTACAATTTCAGGCCAAGTATTGGTAAAGCCTATGGTATGGTAAAGAATATGGCATGGGTCCTAGAGAAGTATGTGTGGTGTTACACAATAGTTTGATTAGAGAACGTAGTAAAAGTGAAAGTGGAAGTGAAAAACATTTATTTCCATTGTAACACCAAATAAAACAAATTTACGCAGAGACGTACCCAATACAATCATACCGAACACAAGTGCTACAATAGAAAAAATAAATAAAAAATAAAAACCGACTTTGAAACACAACACCACTAAAAAGTTAGAAATAATTTAAATAATTAGAAGTATTTATACATGTAGGTATTGTAGAAATATAATTTCTAGTCAGTGCCCAGTTTCATACTTTGACCAAACAGTGGATAAAGGACAAGATAAAAAGTCCAACCCGGAACCGGCGTGCGTGCTTGCAACGAATAATGAATGTTGATGAAGCGAAAGAGATCTGTCAGTATCGTGTCAAGTCGCAGACCCTGGTCTTTACCTACCCCTCCGGGATACAGGCGTAAGTTTATGTTATTTTTTTTAACTAATGTCAATAACTAAATCAAAGGATGACACCACTCTTCTAACTCTTAACAAACTCTCTGACAAAAGCTCTCGCTTTTTAGTATTGTGAACCGGGCCTAAGGGATTTAGACAGTCAATATGTCAAACATGGCAAACCCTGGTCTCTGCCTATCCCTCCGGTTTCAAGGCCTGAGATTATTATATGTGTATGGTATAATGTATGCACGATTGTAATGTATGCATGTATTGTATATATATCAATACACCGACCGTTATGGTATTTGTGTAACTCCTCAAGCTTTTATTGGTCGATTGCGACAAAGAGTTTACAGACTGCCATTACAGAAAAAAAAAAATTTTTCTTCATTAAATGTCTATTTTCGCTTAAATTATTTCTTTTTCTCGTAGTCACGGTATAAAGTATAGTTTGTAACGTTTGCAACTCTTGAATAAAGTACGGATTTACATTGAGGGCCATGAATCACTCGCGTCGTTCAGGATTCTAACACTTCAATCGCTCGCTATACTCGTGATTCAATCATCATGAATCACTCCCTACGGCCGTGATTCAGTCGTTAGAATCCTTCACTTGCTCGTCTTTCGTCTATGGCCCTCGCTTTAAATCCATCCTTTATTCACTAATTGCATAATATACCAATATTCGTCGTTATGTTCTTTATTTCAGGACAAGTGATTGTGTTATGGGGAAGTTATTATTATTGTACTCCAGAGCACATGACATAAAAAATTGCAAAGATACATCCGATAGACGATATCATTGATTGATTATCATAGATAGTATCAGTTTCATTGAGAAGCAAGACTCAGCTTGGCTTGGCAGAGCGATCGCGATGAATAATATTTTGCTTATCACAAATAAACGTGCGCACGCTAAATAACACTAAATAACACTTAACAAAGTAATGTATGTCCAAAAATTTGTAACCAAAATTTGGTGCCATTTATAATCATCCGTATTTAACCCTCACTGTGCCAATTTAGCGGTGCATTATTTGATTATATGCGTCACTTTATTTTAGCACCAGTGAATTTATACAAATGAAGTATTTTGCTAAATCATCAGTGTATTAATAAAACCGAGCTCTTTCATTAAACTGCCGGATCCATAATTATTACACTGACTGGTATTACTACGTTGCAAAAGCGCAATGCAAAGCTACTGAATTGCTGTGCTAGTTCGCAAAATCGTAGAATAATACTTACAATTTTCATTATATACGGTGTTATTTATGAAAGCACAATTCCTGAAAACGCCGATTAAAATTGATTGTGGTGGAGATTTTACAAGGAAAAGTCGTAACCACAGATTAAGTAAACTGCCGCTTAGTAGTGCTTTAGAGGAATTGTGTTTTTATAAGTAGAGCCGACAGTGTTTAGGGGGGAACGCTTTCGTACTGTCTTTGCAAATCCTTTTCAAGCCTTTTTGGGAATTTACTTATATAACAAACTCAATAAAGTCCTTAATCTTCAATGTCTGAATTCACTATGAGTATAAAAACCATACTAAAAGCAACTTACTGAAACTTACTAATAACCAGACGAAGGAATTATTGAAAATTGCCTTGTTATAGGTACTGTTAACACACACACGCACGCACGCATGCACGCACGCACGCACGCACGCAAGCACGCATGCACGCACGCACGCACATACACACAAAGATACACACACACACTCTCTCACACACACACACACATATATATACACACACACACACACACACACACACACACACTCATACACACACATGCGCGCGCGCGTGCACGCACGCACGCGTTTTTGTTTTCATGAAGGAATACCTACCTTTAATAAATCGCGGATTATAGCTGACCATATCCAAATTCTGAATAATCCTATAAATGTGTCCTATAAAAAAATCGCCATTCGTTTATATCAATCAGGCTTGATACTGTCATAACTTTTGACGTTTTTCTGACCGCTGATTTGTGTCACTAAGTATTTGCGGTTACGTTATCTCTCACAAGTGTTAATTTCTCTCTCTGAAACGTTCAATTTATTACAGCTCGCAAATTACAGTCTCTGTTCGTACTTTTGCGCGAAATTAAAAACTTTTGTTGCTAAACAACGAGTGCTCAGCTTTGTTTTAATTTTAAAACGTTCCGGAGCAAAATCATTTTCCAAGACCTCTCTGTTTATCATTTCTGTTCTTCACGTTCTGTTTAGAATTTGATAAGTGTATAAAAAATAACTTTTTGTCATTATATTATGGTACTGTTAAATCAGCAGATTCAGCGCTCAGTAAAGTTAATGTATAAGTAATAGTTAATGCATGTCAGAGTCAATGAGAGCGAGGTTGTGAGATTATGTGCATTTCCTTTTCAACGGCAGTTGAGTCTTAACAGCAAGAAGTTTTAAATGTCACCTCTTGAACAATTGAATACGATTAATATTGATAGAACTGACGTACACAAACACGCATCATCATCACTGCCAGTCACACTGTACTTGACAATGGTAGCACTTTCTACATCCACAACATCTAAATCATCAATTCGTCATGATTTTCGTCTAGAGAAGATTGATTACGTCCGAGCGAAAGTGTACACCACCTTTGTGTCCAACTCATCTGCGTGCGAACGAAAGTACCTCAACGGACTGTAAGAAAAGAAACTTAGGTCACAGGCGAAACTAGCCTGTTCAGATAGCCTGTTCTAGCTACACATATGCCAAACAAAGATAAAGCGATGCAACCGGCAACTATCGAATGAGAAGATTATTGACACTTTCTGCTAACAAACAAAAGGTGTAAAAAAGGCTTGATACTTGCTTTATTTCAAGCGTGTTCAGAAGTGCATGAATGTAAAAAAATATTGATATGCTGCCGTACATCAATATTTTTACCAGATCCACTGTGATAATAACAATATCTATCTAATTATTTGACGTCTTAGATAATTCACTCATCTTATTGATTCATGTAATACCCATCCCTATTATCACAAAATTCAGTTAAAATCTAGATAAAATGCTTACTGTAGATAGATAGATAGAATAATCTTTATTGCACGTACACCAAAAATTACATTTCATTCTTGAACAATCGTTCAGTACAGTACAATTGGCGGAATAATTACTATACTAAAATTAATTTCTTCCAAACAACCAGCAGCTGTAGTATCCAGTACTGGTAAACATAACATAGTTATGGTACGGCATATGTAATTTTAAAAGTATCCGATGTCAAAGATCTCATATTAACAAAGTTTTCAATAGCTTGAAAGTCTATGACTACATAGAGTACTCGTCGAGATCTAAAAGGTTTAGATAATTTGACTTAGCTTACCACTATTAAATCTGATTTACCTAAAATCAGCCAAGTTGTTCCCAAATGCTCTGAGGATTAATCATAACAGATCTCTCTTATCTTGTGACAGCCTAAACTGTCCTCCGGAAGGCATTTAACTTGAGTCAGACTTTGGATTTTCTATTTGCTAACGACGAGGATGGAAGCAAAATTTGTTCTTTAGGTCTAGATATAAACTAATGGAAACTAAACCGTACTAGCTGTATTGGCAATATTTTAAGCTAACAAACACATTGCTTGGTCCACAGTCTGTAAGCTGATATTATCAAAGTGACATTTTAATCTATACTTAATTGCTACCGCCAATAAAGTATGACACGGTCTTGCGTGCATGTTACGAGAATGTTTTAGCTAAAAATTTCTTGGATTTTACTGAAATAAAATAATTGCACAGTGTAAATCGGACATCTGCCCTCTTGACGTTATTTTTTAAAATTTCGCCACAATTAAGCGCAATATTTCAGAAACAACGACTTTAACAGTCTTCAACCTTAAAATACTCCTCAAATGCTGGTATTCCCGCTAGGCTATTTAAACCACATTTGGGGAGTGTTTTAGAGATTTTTTTTTTTTTACTAATAACACCGTAAATGTCTTATTTTATTTCTTATTTTGTTTATTGCCAAAACCCACAGGACAAGTTAATTACATATAAACATAGTAACAAAAATATTTACCGCAGGAAAATTAAGGGCTTAGTCTTAAAAATTGCATTATACGTATTGAAAACTTAAGAACGCATCGCATTTGAAATGCATATTTTGCCTAAATCATCACATAAACTCACTCAATTGTAACACAAGTTGGCTGAATTAGCGTCAGGAGTACGGCCCCACGTCGTATCGAGCTACATTTTAAAAACTGCAGGGGTACTCGAATAGCTGCTAATTGATCCTTCGAGTCGGGGCATAGACGCGTTGAAATGTTCCATTATACATACCACTATGCTCAGTTTTGTTAGCGAATCTCTAATCGGTCTCTCCCTCTGGGCAGGTCTGGCCAGGGGTTAAGTTGACGGGTCATTACCCGTGCATTAAGCATCAGGCAGCCTAAGCTGCTGGGTCGAGTGGTTATCAGCTGGCAGCTCGCCAAAGTGGGTTTTATTCGATGACGTCACATCGTCGTTAAGCCAGGTCCAGCATCTCATTTTGAGCTGGTTTGCAAGTCCGTAGTGCCTAGACCGTAGGACCAAGAGCTTTGACTGCCATCACCTGAATAGATTCGTATGTTATTTACATCGTTGTAGTAATCTGTTGCGGCTAGTAATAATGTTCTTAACCGTGAGTAACTATTTATCGATCAATAATATTTTTAATATTCTTCCGAGGAAATTGCATTAGTAATTACAAGACTTGGCAGAGCTTCGCCATCAAAGTCGAGGAAGTCATTAATACTTTTAAACCATCACTGCAAACTTAACTCTCTACGTCTGTATATATGTACTTTCAAGATGGGTTTCTAAACCGCAGTGTTTTGATGAATCCAGCGAAGATTACAGCTCAAGTAAGCACTTGAGGCTTATGATCGTTCACTTAAAGTTCTTAATAAAATTAATGAGCGGTTCGAAGAAGATAGCTCGCCACGTTTATCTTGCCACTTATGAATCGGAAATAGCCGCAATTTGATATATAATTAGTAAACCATTCGATACTAATGTTGTTTTAGCAGTCTCAAAGTTAAACCTGATAGTAAATTTCTCGCCTAGACATGAAATGGGAGGAACGTAAAGGCAAAACACTATATTAATTGCTGTAGAAGAAGCTACAATTAGACCGCAAATAACTTGATATTGATCGATGGTAGATAGCGGATTCGCAAGGAATCGTTTTCAATACAATTACATTAAATACGCAGAACGAGCGACAATGGTGGGAATTAAACTCGAAAGCGAAATTCTTGATAAAAACTGCGATGTTTCGCATATCTCCGGCAATAGGTCTTTTTGCCGGCAATTGTCGCCCTGGAGGCCTGTCACGAGTTCGCCTTTACCATTTTCATTTTCTACTAGAGTAGATGTTCATTTTAATTGAATGTTCATAAATAATTGCCATTAAACCCGTTTAATATGTATATGTAAACTATTAATTGAAGGTTTAGTAATTTATTTTATGGTATGAATTCAATGCAATTTTATTTTTGTTGACTCAGGTTCACTTCCAATATTATTTAATGTACACCAGGAAACTACATGAAAACTTAATATATCATCGAAGTGCAATTGGCGGCCTTATTGCTTAAGACTTAAAGAGCAATTTGTTACTAATTTCGATATTTTGTTTATTTTTTCGTGGGAAGTGGCAAAGTCCCTACCCCTCCGAGATACAGGGATGAGTAATGTAATAATTTATTTATTTTATCATGACTATTTTATTTGTTACTTTAACGACTTAACTGTAACCAAAACGGAATAAGTATATGATTTTGAAAATTTCAACACAGCGTTCAGTTTTTATAGAAATTGTTTTAGTCATAAGGTAACTTGAGAAAATAAAAGATAGAAAGTAATGTTTGGTTTTCCACAGAACTATCTAGTCCGTGTGGCGCCGGATTAAGAATAGCATCACTCCATTTCCTTCCGTGGATGTCGTAGAAGGCGACTAAGGAAATCAATTACCAGGAGACGGGCAGCAGCGTCTTCCTGAGATTCCAACCGCATTCTGCGATCGCCAACCCGCCTGCCAAGCGTGGCGATTATAGCAAAACCCCTCATGGTTATGAAAACCACGAGGGAGGCCTATGTCCTGCAGTGGGCGTGAAATTGCTGATGATGATGATGTATTTAGTCCAATACAGTGTGTCATAAATAAGGAATATTTTATTAATTTAATTATAATTCGTAATTTAAACATACATGAACAATATTCTAGAGGATTGTGTAGCGACAAGAGATTGCCACTACTTTTTTTCGTACTATTCGACAAAATATATGGCATATTTTGGGTTTCGTTTAGGCAATCAACGATATCTACAAGCTTACCATATAAAGTTAGTAAATGCCTTCCTTTTATACAATTTTCAATCGCTAGACTTGGTGAGAGGCAAAAACAGACAATGAAAATGAGAGTTTATTGCTTCCTCCGAAAGCCTTTGAGAATGGAAGACAAAAACCGTGAATCTTTAAAAGAGTGCAGGGCGCCGGCATTTGACTACCGATTTAATTTATTGTTAGCGATTCTCTGACGCTGCTTTCTGCTTAAAGCCAACCCACCATCACTTGTACCGCCAAACACCTTCTTTGAGAATTTGAGAGTTAGACTTTTTGGTCAAGAGGGCTGGTATTGGGCCAGTGTATGATTTATAGTGACCTGTGTTGGCATTTATTGTAGTAGCTAATCATAGGCCAATAAACTAAGCGCTGGCCCATCGAGTGTGATAGCTGAGTTTGGGCGTGGTAGTCTAAAAGTTAAAGCTAAATCAATTCATAACTCACAAGTTTGAAATTCCTAGAAAAGTCGTTTATTTTATTATTAATATTGTTTAAAATCTTCGCAATTTGTACCTACAAATTGCGAAGATTTTAAACAATATTAATAATATCCGTAATAAATTCCGTTTCCGCAGGAATGCTCATATCTTGTCCACTCTCTACAATGTGTTGAATAACACTTGCTCCCCTTCCTATCTCAGGGAACGCTTTGTTCATCTCCACAGTGACGCCCGCTCTATGCGGTCGTCCCGGATTCTTCATCTCCGCACCCCAGAGCATAATGTGGCGGGATATTCTAATTCTTTTACCGTGACTGCGATTCGCTTGTGGAACAGCCTGCCTCTGGACATTCGTCAGGCTTCAACCCCGGAGATTTTCAAAAAGAAAGTTCTTTATCACTTCCTTGATCTGCAGAATAGGCAGTAAACGATCACCAGTTATCTTATTTTATTGCTTTTTGGTATGTAAGTAATCGTGTTTAGTAATTGTAATTATCTTCAATATGTATGTACGTATTTTTGTTGTTATTTATTTATTTATGTACTATCATTTATGTAGGTTTATAATAATTTCTATTATCCCCCTCCCCCCCCCCACTAAGTCTAAATTATTTCCCTAGGTTTACGTAAGTTTATTATTGTATTTAATCCTCTTCGTGCACTACCCGTCGCCAGTCTCTTCAAAACCAAAGGTTTGCTGGAAGAGAATGCTTCTTGCATTAAGCACGCTCTTGTACACTTACAATGTAATTAGTGCAATAAAGAATTAAAATAAAATAAAAAAACAATGTAAACCTGTTTGAGAGAATGCTTATATTACATCAGCAGCAATGACAAGAGAAGAATGCTGGGTTTATACTAAGTACTATATTAAGATAACGCAAAACCTTAGAACCGTTTCTACAATATAATTTCAATAAGCAGATGTTTTAAATTCTCAATTTATTTGCTATTTTTCATACAAATTGACCGCGTCAAGCATAAAAAGTAATAAATAAAAATAAGATTAAAAAAAGGATAAAAATAAGATTTTAATTTTTTTTTATGAAAACATAACATAAACTCACGCCTGTATCCCAGAGGGATGGGCAGAGACCAGGGACTGCCACTTGCTACGATATGAAAAATATGATAAAAATAGGATTTACATTTTTTTTATATTGATTTAACTATCGCACTAGGCACGGTTCATACGTTTTGTAATTTTAACAATACGTTGTAATTAATAGTCATAATTTTGGAACAGTCTATAAGTACCTTAACCTCTGGCGTCCAGGTGATATTTTGCAGTAGAAATGAACCTTTTAAACATGGTAATTGTACGCAGATAACGTCAAGCAACCCTTGTCAAGTTGTTCCCTGCAGAATGGCTAATATAAACCTAATTCTAAAAGGTGTACTTACATTTTAGCCACAGTAAGCTCGTGTGCCATATTACCTCTTGGGATTAGGTATAACTTTCCTTTGAAATAATTTTATATTCGGGCTTATAAACCCAACGGTTATGTTGGCGTAAATGATCCTGTACAATCACTGGCTTTGTATCCCACCACGCGTGATCTTCCATGATCTCTAGCCGCACTTGTACTTGACGAACCTTGTTGGTCCTTCAATGCTAATATAAGAGAGAAAAACAGAGAAACAAAAAGAAGAGGGGGGAGTTTACGTGACAATCATATGTATTTTTTCATCCAACGAAAAACACACATTTTTCTTACATTTCTGTTTAGTAACGTTACTTTTTTAAAACACATACGAAATTTTCAATGGCAATTACATTAAAGCTTTCACAATAATCTGATAAAACATTGTTTACTAAACATTCTAAAAATATCTCAATTGACTAAAGGACAGCCCCTCACTGCGATGTATTATAATAAAATCAAGACTCCTACGCAAAAGGTAAGCAGAAATATCTATGCAATTTCCTTTTTTATGTATAATAAAGTATTCTCTATCTATCTATCTAAAACAACGTCAGTGGACAGCAGACGTCAAGGTCCCTGCACATCACATGGTCAACGAAGGGAACTAAAAACTTCGCCCGAAGCACCACTCAGCAAAAATTACCTACATACGTTTAATGTTATTCAAGATTCTTTACCCAGATGAGTCTAATTAGGCTTCACTCTAATCTGCAAACTTATCCCAGGTGGCTCCTACGTTGACAATCTGTTAACAGCTGTTAGTAGATTCTTTTTATGAACTTTGGGCAACTGATAGATTAGGTGAATGAAAAAGGGAATCATGAAGACTAATCTAGTCAGTATATCTATGAGAATATTATGTACGTCATGAAAAATATCAGTAACTTTAAAACTATTGGTAGCCAACACAATGTAGGTAAATTCTACAAATAAAATTAATATTCTAAATTTAATATTCTATTATCTATCACACGCTTAAACACATATACCTATGAAAGTGAAACGTCAGAATTTTACAATAAATAAACAGAAGAGACGCGTTTTTAATATTTAAAACGTGCTTCTCGCATCGTGTTACTACCCATCTTCTTACCGTGTCGGTGAACAAAATAGTTAGATTTGATTGGGCCAAAACTCGGCCACGCGCACTACAGCATCTGTGGCCTCCAGCAAGTCTTCTCGGGTGCATTTGGACTGGCACAAGGGTAACCCAGACAGGTGCTCCAAAGTCTGAGGGAAGACTCCGCCACAGCAGTGGTTTCGCCCATGTGATGTTACTACCCATGCTGGTGGAATAGAATGCTCAATATAATACAGTGACTTGTCGTTTGGCAAGTCATGTTGGTAGCGGCTGGATGAGGATGGTCGGGAACAGAAAGATGTGGCATGCATTGGGCAAGCTTATGCCCAACATGAATATTCGCCCTGGAATGATAGATTAGATTGGACTGAGCCAAGCAAACATATTAAGTGAAACTTCGCTTTTTTTTTATACAGTACTTATAGGGAAGAGCGGGTGATCGTGCTCTTCCACTATAAAGGGAAATTTCCCGCCAGGCAGATCGTATGCCTGGGAACGGCCGGTCCGACTGATGTTCGTCGGACGTTATATTTATGATATGTCATGTGAAACATTTTTGCTTGCGCGATGCAGGAATGTTGGAGTTTATAGTGCGCGCGCAGAGTTGACATGTGCTCGCCACATCACTCCCCTTCAAGACCGTAGCTACGCATAGCTAGGTCTGATAGGAATCGAAGTCTGTGCTCTAAAGCCTGCAAGTGCCAGGAGGCGCTGAGTCAGTGAGTCGACTAGCGGTTGAGGGTGTTCGGCGGCTAACAGTCACTTCACCGGCGACAGTACCATGGGGTCCGCGCATGTGGTAGGAACCGGTGAAGGCTGCTGTACCACTGGCAACGTGCGCTGTTGCTGTGTGGCTGCCGTGCCGAGGGGTTGGGGGAGATCACCATCAGTACCAGTAGTCGGTGCGTTGACTGTAGTGGATCTGATGAGTTGAGAGGGAAGAGGATGCTGGCCTTGCTTTGAGACTGATTGTATGTGGGGTGCTGCGAGAGCGAAGGAAGGTTGACAATGTTCTGTCGGGGGTCACCACTATAGGGAAGAGCGGGTGATCGTGCTCTTCCACTATAAAGGGAAATTTCCCGCCAGGCAGATCGTATGCCTGGGGACGGCCGGTCCGACTGATGTTCGTCGGACGTTATATTTATGATATGTCATGTGAAACATTTTTGCTTACGCGATGCAGGAATGTTGGAGTTTATAGTGCGCGCGCAGAGTTGACATGTGCTCGCCACATACTTACTTATGCACTCTAGCAAGAAATATAATTTGTCCGCACAATCATATATAGTTTTGCGTCAATGATGAAAAATGTTTCAATATTTTCGATTGTTTATGTAGGTACCAAGATTATTAGGTATGTTCTACAAATTAGGTTTTTTTTAACATATCCGGTGTTTTTTTCATTAGGATTTTAATCTGTGCATTAGCATTAATGTTACTATGTTATCTATCTTGACTTTTAACTTCTTAATCTTTAAAAAAAGTTTACATGTAATGAGGTCGTACAGACAAAAACCTTCGCATACCAAAACAGCAACGGTTAAAAAACCGAAGTTGATTCTAAATAATAAATGTCATAGTTCATTTAGTTTCTTTCTCTAAATAATTACTTCAAAACCTTTATCACGTTTAAATTTGTACAATACTAATTTTAAAAGAGAAACTACAGCGATTTCTTTTAAAACGTTGACTATGTTTTATCTGTGAATGTGTTGAATTATTGGGCCGTACCTATATATTTGGCCGTAAGTACAATATATTTGGTCGTTCAATATTTGGTCGTACAATATTTAATAAATGTAAATTTATGATCGATGTTGAATTAGACATTATTTTGTAACGCTTTGTAATTAAAATAATTAACAGACATACGTAAAAAAAATTATATCGTCAGTGCCAGCAGTTGTATGTTATCAGGTTAGTAGTAGTAGTAATAGTAGGTACCTGGGGCCGGTGTCATAGAACTAAAATTCATGTTTACTATGATAATTCGATATTGCACGAGTTGTAGGTTTTAAAATAATACGTAAACTCTGTTAAATTAAGTATCAAGAGACTTTGAAAAGATTAAGTTTCGCGTTTTTTTTTTTGTAATTTTTTCTCCATAATGGTCTAGATTTTGATATGGACACCTGTTTTAACTTTAACGTTCATTAAATCACAGTCTCTGTGTTATTTTGAATAAAATACTTTGATTTGATTTGACGGTTTACGCGTCGAAAGCTCGCCACCATTGAGTTGTATAATTGAATCCTGGTGAACTGCTTCCCCTTCAGCTAAAGGTGTCGTAGTAAAGGTTAATTGATACGCATAAAGTCGCCCAAAAGACCATCCTTCTGTAATTATTTCCCACGCGACACCAGCGAGAACCTGCACGTCACAGTCTGCTTACGACGGACGCAAAGAACTAGCTCTAATTACACAGGCAGAACTTGCAATTGTTAAATTGAACTAATTATACAAATGCGGCTGCGACTTTTTAACGTTCTCGCAAAAAATGCCGGAAAAGTAAGTCGTTTTTGCTTTTGTCTCTATCAGCTTGGGAACATCTTCATAAAAGTAATGAATCATAATTTTCTTTCTTTCCTTTTTAGGGTTCCGTATCTGAAGGATATCAACGGGACTGTATAAGTACCAGCACTGTGTCTGCGTCTGTCTGCCTGACCTATAAAGTGCTTTATCTCTTGAACCGTTATAGGTAGCTTGTTATTTTCTTTACAGAATGTGTGTTATTACGGCGGATTGCCAAACAAAAACTAAAAATACGACGTGGCATTATGGCAAAACCCCTCATGGTTATGAAAACCACGAATGAGGCCTATATCCTGCAGTAGGCGTCAAATAGCTGATGATTATGTTGATGATGAATTAAGAACACAATAAAACTAATTTATTAAAACTAACTACAACATACAAGTGTCAAACGGAATGAAAGAAACCCTTTTTTGATAAATACTTTGTAATATATTTATGCTGTTACGAAACCCTCGGTGCGCAGGTCAACTCGCACTTGACTGTTTTTTTCTAGTGAGACGACGGTTATATCATGCACGCACACGCGGGGTCGATACCACGCTAGTGCATCCCTCTCTACGAAGATAGCTAGAAAGAGTGAACTGTTGAACTAATAACTTGACAGTGCTCCAGTTAGGATCCAATTCTATTATGTCACTCACACATCTGCACCTGCGTCCACGTGATTGGCTGGGGACCGAGAGGGTTGGCGTGACAGGAAAGAGGCCTATGCCCAACAGTGGGCTCTCTGCCTCGTTGGTCAAGCAATATTAAGTTTGATTACCATACCGGAGGTCGTGGGTTTGATTCCCACTGGGGGGCGCCGTACATTTGTACATGGCGTCAGTCTGGGTATATTTCCAAGTTTGTAATCTCCTTACCGTGTGTTATCCTGTTTTCTGACCATTATGGGCTGGATAGTAACAAAGACGCACACATCTGCAATCTGTATGTTCTAGGTACCTACCTAGAACATACAGATCCTCTGATGGAGATATAAAATACGGAAATAAAAGTAACGATATCCCAAAACTGCCGTTACCTAAGTACTACATGTTGTGATGCCATTGAAGCGCAAAGGAAGTACAACAGACCGTGGCAGAAAACCGACACAGATTACTCGCTCGTGCTAGTCACCAGTACATAATAATTTAGTTCATCGGGTCACTGCTTACGTAAGACTCCAAATAAATTTCGCCTTACAAAGTTTCAATTTGAACAAAAGTCGTAGCTGTGATCAGAATAAAAAGGATAATAATTCTCGAGAATGCAGAAAACCAGCTGAAAAATTATATTTTGGCAAAAGATATTTTGACTAAATTTCTCTGCCGGTAAAAAATGTTTAGTTTACTTACATGCAACCAACGTATCTATACGAAAAATTAATTTGGCGTTGGTCTAGGATAGGTGACAGCAACAAAATCAGGGCATGTTCAAACCCGCTTGGTGTGCCTGAACATCGAACTGCCGCCTTCCGCGGTAGCTTTCGATTTCAGGCCACCAAGTGCTGGAATGACATCCCTCCACCCTTAAGACAGCTTAACTCTAAGGCTAGCTTTAAAATGAAATATAAAAAGGTTCTCCTTGAATCGCAGAAGTCGGTCCCTCATTGACCAACTACTTTTATAATTTTTCCTACGCACTCATCCACGAGTTTATTATTTGTTTATTTTCTCAATTAAATTATAATGTAATCCTATTTATATTTTTGACATGTGTCTAATTAATTATTATTATAAATGGACATACACAATTGTTGGGCATTACTTCGTCACGAAGCATGCACTTAAATAAATAAATATTAAATACTATACCTATCATAATTCGACATAATATTACTATCACAATGAAATTTATTCAATATGTACTTATTTAATTTAATATACCGTTAATGCTATCATTAATAATTTATACTTTGACATTTGAATATCCAATTGCTGCCGATTCATTTATTTATTTATTAATATAGTTTCGTTTCCGAGTGCTGCACGTCAGCGCTTTACTGGGTACTGACGGAAGACCAGCGCTGGAGTGGTCTGCCTCTTCAGCATATGCTGAGTCAGAGCCCCTTTGCATTTGCCACACCCACAAATCGTTGTCTCGTATTCTGTTGTTTTGCCTGTGCTTGCATTTTTGTGCTCTCTGTTTGTCTCAATGTTGTAAAATTGTGCTCTGTTTTCTCTTGTGCAACTATTTCTTGTATTTAAATTGTTGTATATGTGTGTGTACGCAGATGCAAATAAATGTTTTATCTATCTATCTACATGCAAATACAACACTCAATAGTAAAGCACGGCGTACATAATGAAACTTCTAAGGAGTTACGTTCTGTCTGCAGTATGTTTTTTTTTGTAGTTCACTACCATCAAAGGGTGTCTACTCTAGCGTGAACTGTATTGCTTGCTGAGAGGATTTTTTGACATTATTTAGCCTAACTCAACTAATAAATTCGCAGGTAGCCAAAATATTAGTGGAATTTAACATGTTTTTTAGAGTTCCGTGCCTCAAAAGGAAAAACGTAACCCTTATGGATCACTTTGTTGTCCGTCCGTCCATCCGTCTGTCTGTCAATACAGATCCAAATGGATCCAACCGTCATCCGGATACCACTTGAAACCTTCTTAGAAATTCCAGTGGTCGACAAAAACCTAGCTCAGTAATCGAGAAAGAAATCCCAGGAAGGCGCACCCAACATCCCGCCTATTACAAAACCTGTTCTTCGGAAAGCGAATTGTGATATAAGCACTAACGGAGAGAAAATGTCTTCAGTAAACATTACATTAAATGATAATACAGAAAAAAAGGAATAAAAATTGCATAGAAAACAATGCGATCTATGTTTTATAATACAAAAAAAACTAAGCCAATTCGATGTTTCGTTTGTGTGTTTTATTCAGGAACTACCTGTTCTGAACAGATTAGATAGCACGATATCGCTGATATGACGATGCGAGGTGCCTCACCGTATCGCGCTCAATATCAGTCAGTGTGTGCCTGTGACACAGTTTTGTTTATTTACGTTGCACTCAGCTAATCGTGACTATTACACACTCACTTTTATACGCCCGGACTGACCAGTTCTGCTTCCACTGGCAATATTTCACGGCAATTAGTAGCCTAAGGCTTTTAAACGTTTTGATTAACAGTTCATTCACGCTCGTCAAGTGTGAAGTTAAAAGTACCTAAGCATCTTCAGTGCTTCAAAGAAAGCATTGAATTCATCAACGGTTCACACGGCCACGAACCTGACCCTTGCGACTCTTAACGCTATCGTCGTAGAGGCTATTATCAACTAAGCAGTAAGGCCTAGGTTATAGTCCATCGCTTTGAGATAATATCGTCACGTCGCTGTCGCATACATCAACACTTTGACCTCTGTACGTGTGAGTGACGTAGATATGCAGTGGGACGTGTGATTCATACTACCGTAGGTATAATATGGCCCACATAGTGGTTATGAGTACTACCGTAGAAGGTAGTTTCTCGCATGCTGAGATAAACATTTCTGAGGTGGAAGCGGAATTTAATCGTAATGTTGCTAACGCGACCTGTAATCGCCATTAATCCGGCAATCTGAGCTCTCTTAGGAGTCAACAAATATCAATTTAGGAAACACACGTCATTTATAACGTAGAGCTGTCAAGTTAGGCAAATCCAGTTGTGATTACCACTAAACTCATTATTCTAAATTAGACATTGGAAATGAATTATTTCCTCGTACTGCAAATAGACGTAACAGTTTTGATCTTTGAACAGTCATTAGTGCATTGAAGACGAAGCCTAAAGGACTATTCCTGTGGCATAATATAACGTGCTACGGATAGTCAGTCAGTTCTGAATACTTAAATACGAATTAGAATCTATGCAACGCCCATTATAGCACTTAGAGAGTTAAGCTTTTGGCAGCTGCTAACTGACAGAGCAAAGGTTGTATAAGTGGATATGTAATTTTGGGATTCGACGTTTATTCTACAGGATGAAATAAAATCCTTTATAAATCCGAAAGTAGTGGTGTCTACTCGTCAATAACTTATAAAAATAAAATACGGGGAAAACGTCGAAACTGCCAAAAAAGAAACAGCTGTTCCATACACTTTAATGCCGTAGGCATAGACTTACAATTACAATCGCTGACTGTAGGTGGTAACTTTTTTTCTATTTGTTGTTACTGTAAGTTCTTTTTACTATCGTGAATAACCTCCATTTTCTGATAGATATGAAAATAGCGGAAAAAGTTTCTGTTATATACAAGAAATTAATAAATTGTAATTTATTGGTCTAAGGGCTGATTTCTGAATTGAGAATTTTACTAAGTAAATACTTAAGTAACATTCTTTCACGCTCTTTTTTGAGAAATTCGAAAGGGCAGCACTACAGTTAACTATTTACTTAGCGAAATTTTCAATTCATAAACTGGCCCTAAGTATAAAATATAAAATTATCTTCACTTTTTTTAGAGACTGACTTTTTAGAGTCACTGCTGTATTTTAGCAAAAACTAAATGTCGATCCTGCTAACGGGTAAAATTAAGGGGGTGAGGCTAATAATAATAATAAATAATAAATAATAAAATGTTTATTTCATCAACTTAAGGTACATTTGTCTTAACAGTGTGTGGAGCTTCCATTTAAGCAAATAGATGCCTGTGTTAGGACACTCCGCTCTTCCATAGCCAGTATAAACTATTTTCTAGAAGTTACACTTAAAAATAACATTTTATTTTATAGGAAAAATTAAAACCAAAGTTAAACAAATTTAAGTACGTGTTTGTGTGTGTGTGTGTGTGTGTGTGTGTGTGTGTCTGTACATTCATCTTATTGTTTGCACCATTGATTCAATTTCGTCGTAAGTTTTTGTCTTAAGCCAAATAATCAGTGTCTTTTTGCAGTGACAGTATGTTAGGGGATAAATTTGGAGTTCCTTATTTATGAGATTATATAGACGACCTGATTGTATTTCATACTGCCTCTTAGCAAAAGTTGATTTAGCTTGCGCTTCAATGGCCACTTTATAGTTCCTTCTTTTGGTCTTTATATTTGAATCATAGGGAAGAGACTTATGTTTCTTTAAGATTAAGTTTAGTAGGTATAGTTTTCTAATAGTAAGTAGATCACTTGATGTGTAAAGACTCTCTGTCGGAAATCTGTAGGGTTTAAAAAACATTACTTTTAGAAGAGATCTCTGAGCCCTTTCTAATTCAATAAATTTTGTTTTTGTGGCCCCACCCCATATAGGAAGGCAATATGAGATAACCGATTGCGCCAGCGAGACGTAAATGTTCTTAAGGAGGTCTTTTGTAGCTATATGTCGCAGGGTTTTAAATGTCCATATTAACTTACGAATTCTATTCATGGTAAGTTCGGTGTGGTCATGCCAGGAGAGTCGTTGGTCAACAATGACACCCAAGTATTTTACATAATTAACTTTGTTTATAGTGACGCACGAACAGTTCATTTTCGGTGGGTTTCCACATTTATGGATTTTAATGCGAAACTCATTTGGTGGCTGAGTGCGATCATACTTCGTAAAGCAAACGTAATTTGTTTTTAGTGCGTTTAAAGTCAAAAGGTTTGATTCTAGCCAGGCCGCTACTTTTAGGAGTCCACTCTCAGATGATCTGCGGACACTATCCCAGGTTTTACCAGCAAAGATGATTGCCGTATCGTCTGCGTATGAGAAAGTCTGTCCATCATCCACTTTCAAACTACAGAGCTGGTTTATGTATACTAAGAAGAGTGTCGGTCCCAGAACACTGCCTGGGGAACTCCGTAGGAAACCGTTACTTGTGAGCTAACGGTTTGTCCTATTTTGACAGTTTGCTTGCGGTCACAAAGATAGTCTCTAAGCAATTCGAGTGGTAATCCTCTAATACCAATCTCTTCTAGCCTGTGCAGAAGGATGGAGACAGAAACCGTGTCAAACGCCTTTTTTAAATCAAGAAAAACGCCGAGGCAGAGACAGAATTTCATACTATGCAAAACTTAACCCATAATGTAAAGTTAAGTAACATTAACTGACATTAGTGCTACGACTAGAATTAGCACTTTAAATCCAATCTCTCTTATCTAAACTGCCTACATTCTCAAAGGAGGCCGCTGTTAATCCCACAAACGCAAGAAGCATTAAGTAGCTGGACAAACTTCTATTTCTAGACCACTTTGTTACTTAAATGTCTTGAGCCCGGGAAGCATTTCTGTAGAGATTATGATCTAAACTTCGACAATTTCAGAAGTATCTGTACAACAGTCGTAAACGGAGCCAAGTCATGAGTGACTGAATCGTCAACATCGTCATTTACACGTAGCGCGAGCACGTTAACAAGCTTAAATGACCGAGGGTAATGACACACACGAAATGGCAGATGCTTCGCTTTAATTGTGTCCACTAGAACTAACATTACTACCACTCCCGTTACTTAAGAGAGGGATATTTTATTTTATTTTATTTAAGACACAAACAGTCAAACAGGAAAAAATAAAGGGTATTATGTATACAAAAATAGACATAAAGCCAGACATTTAAATCAAAGTCTCTGACAAAGACGAAACTGAAATACGAAAGCATCTTTAAAATAAAGATGGAGAATTACGTAAATTGAAACATCCAAAAAGCTCTTATCAATCTTCGACAGACTGAACTTATTGTTATAATTTTCCAACTTTGACATCTCTACAATCACATTTACTAACAAACATCAAAACAGCGATGAAACCTTTGCTGGACTAGAAAGCAAGATGGGACAGACTTAGGTAAAAAGACAGATTTAGTCTGTTGAAAATAACGTAAAACAAGATCAGGCTGTAAATGCCAAACCAATAACGAATATTTAGATCAAAATTATTTGGCATCTTTATGTTTCCATAAAAATCATGAGATCTCGTGCATCATGATTTTTATTTTTAGATTTTTGAAATTCACAATTGACAATTCAATTAAGCCCATACTCTCTCTCTTTCTCTTTCTGAAAGAAGGCTCAGGCCTTGCAGTGAGAGTTAAATAGGTTACCTGGTTGTTTATGTATGTTTAAGTTTGCGCTTCACATCGCCAATCCCACAGAGTCTCAAGACGAAAGTCTTCAATCAGTGCGTCCTACCCGTCATGACATATTATGGTGCCGAAACGTGGAAACTAACGGTGGGGCTGGTCCACAAATTTAAAGTCGCTCAACTCCGAATGTTTTTAGCCAAAACAATTCTTAAATGCTCTTAAATGACACCACCACGCTATTTGACCGCGATAGCTTTACACTATAAAAATATATAATTCAAGAGTTCTCTGCAGGCTCTCTACCTATAATGATTTTTTTCACCTTGATAAATCCAAACTCAATGGATTATGAGATCTCCTCACTTATGTGAATTAAGGTTTATTTCACGCATGAACAGATGGAACTTTCTCACGAAGTAAAGCGATTCGCACCGACTCTAGCATTAGATATTATAGGGATATTACCATAATGTCGGTGCCTTTGTATTGCGATATTATGCCCTCTCCCGTCGAGTGATGCCTCAAATTCATTAAGTGTCTACGTAAAATTAACAGCGGGAAGCCATGATAACGAGGAGAATCATCTTTCACATACCTAGAAGATATATCGTTATTATCGTATTAAGTCCGCTTTTGTACTAGAACAACATTCCATATTATTTCCGTATTGTTTTATAATTATTATATCAGCGGTGGTAGCCTAGTGGGTTGAACATCGGACTCGGATGCGCGAGACCCAGGTTCTATCCCTAGTGCGGGCATGTACCTATGACTTGGTTTTCTAAGTTACGTACATTTGTGAAACTTCACAATAGTAGCAATACCACTCGCTAACTGTGAAGGAAAACATCGTGAGGAAACCTGAGTGTCTGAGCTATTCACATACCTCAGCGCTTGAAATCGCCAATCCGCGGTGGGCACGTGTGGTGATAAAGCCCATACTCTCTCCCTGAGAGAAGGCCTGTGCTCTACAGTGTAGACGTGTATAGGCTGGTTATATTATAATATAAATACACAGATATTATCTGTCCTTGGGCATACCCATCCAGCCGCTACCAGCAACCTGCTTAAGATCGTCGGTCCACCGAGCTGGTGGTTGTATTTCCAGTTCATAGTCAGAAAGCCACGAAAAAGATGGAAAGAGTGGCGGCGAATGGTAGGTCTGTGACTAACACTGGCTGAAAACCGACTGATTGATGGCAATACTGGTATTTATTTAAATTTCACACTCCATGAAATAGAAATCAAATAAGAAACTATTCGCTCATGTCATTCGGATGATTGGATTCTATTTCCAATTCAATGTTTTCATCTAAAACGCTTCGTACCACTTACGATTGTAGAAAATCGCGGTCGTGATACTTTTGCCTTCTTTCCGAACAATCGAAATAATCGATTCCGATTTCCCATTTGATTGATTTGTGCTCTATTGGCGCTCCAGTAACGTACCGGCGTCACGCACGACCGAGTCCGCTAAAAATGTAGGAGAGTTCTCAACGCGTATCCATTGTCTTTGTCGTTTTATGCACTTGTTTAAGTACCGACATAACGGGTCGGAAACTTGGAACGGTGGGTAGGCAAGTAGGCCTTGACTCGTCGCCATTATGGTCAACTGGGAGACTGAAGCAGTCTGATTGTTGCTAATTGCACGCGTAATGAATGTAGGCGAACATTGCTTGAAGTTTCGCTTCATTGCGTTGGAATCTTGAATTGTTTGTGGATTCGACACCCCATTCAAGAGTCGTGTCGAGCAATTTCTATTTGGAGCGTATAGTTCTTTGTTTTTGTCGTTGATAAAATAAATGGTATTTATTTCAACCAAAGTCATAATCAAAGGAAGTAGCTAACTCTGGTCTCTGTCTACCTCCCTGTTATAGAGGACGTTATGTTTTAAAAATGAGGCCATTTCCTAGATATTAATAAAATTTATTGGTGTCAAATAACAATAATGAGGCATGCAATAAATTCTAATAGACACGAAAGTGCCGAATAGAATTTAAAGGCGAAAACCCGAAATAATTGATATGATAAAGTTTAAAAACCAACAATTATTCGGTGATAAGTATTTATTTACTAATTAATTCACTCAATCGGCTAATTATGATCGCCTGCTTTCATTAATAATTATGTTCGATTGAACATCCACTAATACAAGGAGCGTCAGCTCTCGTGCTAAATAGGAATCATTATCTAAAGATATTGCATCAATTAGACTGATTAATCATCCCTATCGTCTCGAGTATGTACGATAATAACATAACCTCACTGTGTATGGCGTGAATCATTGGAAAAGGATTCGCGGCACGCAGCCTGCAACTCTTAAAACAAGCGCTACCAACATGACGACAAGAAACTGGTTATAGTGAGATGCTCTGCACAAAACCCAACCGTTTTCTGAATTTCCACCATCCTTCTCCTTCTTGCTAGCATAATATTGGTAATATCTCAAAAAATGTCAAACGTTATTTTAGGTAATATATAGGTAAGAGGTGAATTTAGTAAAAAGACCTTGATAGGTAACTTACCTGATATTACAGCCAACAGCACGGCGAACGCCGCCACACCTGTCACTCTCGCTCGGAACCACATTGTGTCTCTTTTCCACTCAATTTACTAGCGTCCTCATAAACAAAACAACGAGAAATTCAAAAAATCCCCAACGGAAAATCGTCTTTTGTCGACACGAACTAGCTACACTCGCGTATTGTTCTCACCTCTACAGAAACGGTATCATTCGATAAGGTGTACAAAATCACAAGTTCCAATTAGAAAACCTCTAAAATTGGGCAAGAAGAGTCCTTTTCACTTGACAACACAAGTCCATGGTGAGTAGGTTGGGTGGTAAACCGTTGTATTTGAGTTTAGAAGTGTTCAACTTATTTCGTGAGTCGTTTTAGCTCCGAGACGGGAGGAGCGTACGTCTGACCCCCGCAATGGCTTCGAACTACTGGCGACGCGCGATGCGGCCGACACGAGCGCTCGGCGAAGGAAGGCGGAACTAATCCCGCGCCGTAGCCTTTGGGTCAGAAACTCTAAATGCGCGGAATGCAAAGGATCAAACCTACACGACTAAAGTTTATTGGTTTATTAACCGATCGCAAACACGAAGCGTCACTGTGCACGCTTGATGTCTTAGATCATTGGTGGTTCTAGTGTTATTTGGAGGGTGGTTAGATTAAAAAACTGTATTTACCTACATTACATTTTCCTTTGCTCATAAGTAGAGTCTTAAATTCGAAGGACTGTATCTACTATTTGCAATGTTATGTCCCGGAAAAGAGGATGTTCATACATTTTTCATGGTGATCGATGAGATTTTGGCGCACGTGACAGATTTTATTATGAATAATTTATACAGGCGACACAGCTCTCGCGTCAATTCGTCCCGGCTCTAATGCAATACGTAATACAGTGGATTTTATGAGCTTTTACGGGCCATAATCTGGCCTGAATATATTCTTAAGATATAAAACCTTATGCAAGTTAATATATTTAAGGGTCTTTACTGTATTATCTACCATGTGTTAATTTACTAAAGCCCTTTCCTGAACCCACGTCACTATATTCTCTACATTATAAAAAACATTTCGAGAATGTTTTTTATCAATCTGTCTAACATTTACGTTGGTTTGTGGTACATTTTCTTTTAAACCTTCTTTGGAAGCTTAGGTTAAAAGTCAAGTATATTTTTTTGACAAAATGCATCTAGTCGTAGTACCGTGTACCTACCGAACACAAGAAATCTTGCCGTAATTTTGTAGTTTTCTTTTAGAAAAATAATTTCAACGCGCAATGTACTCGTAACACTGGGATCTCAAGCGAGCGCAGCGCCGTTTTATACCGTTTTATTCACACTCGGTGCCGTAAGAACGCTGAAAATTTCACGACGAATGCAGGCTAACATTTTTCAAAATATCCTAGCATGAAAAAAATCGTTTTCCAGTATAAATATTTATGTATAGAGTAACATGTTTCGGTGTCCAATACGATTTTCGGGTCGGGCGACAGTATTTTAAAACCCTGTATTTTAAACAACTTCATCACGATGAAAGAAATCATTCTGAGGACACTGATTGTTCGTCCTTTAAAAATATGAACAAAGTTCAATGAGCAGAACATTGTTTTACTTTGCTTCCCCTAGCAACGAAAATATTACGGATTATATTGTGTAACATTATCTTGTGAGCAAATTCTATGTAAATCATTGTGCAGATTGTGCTTTGGTATGTGTTGCCGTGCTACGATCTGTACAGTCGATACCACATTAACGCTTACAAAAATAATCGAACTCGCTCATTTTCACCAACGAAACCGAATGTCCTCGTAACTAGGAAACCCTTAACTTCCTAAAGTGTTAACTGGCGCCACCAATAAAAATATATCTACATATGTGAGAGAAGTTCTTGTAAAATCGGGCGTTTTTGTAAAAAGTTACTTACAGAAATTTCAATAACAATAAATACCTGGTAACTGACTCATAGATTTCCGCTAAAACTGCCGATTTTGGCAACAATGCTCTTAACGTCTTAGCGTTAGGTAGGCCTTAAAGTCGTGGATATTGGGCATAAGTATAATCTAATTTTGACGACTTTGCAATTAAGAGTTTCCATGGGCACTGACTGAAAATCAGCGCGGAGGGCTCAATCACTCAGCACAACGCTGAGTCAGCTGCCTTCTGTGTTAATTTAGACACACCACAGGCTACATCTATGTTTTTTTTTTCGTTTTGTCTGTTGTCCATTACGTTTTCTTTCTGTTGTTGTATTACATCTCTTATCTGTTTATTTTATTTCTGTGATGTATCTTGTTATCGAGTGAATGTGGGTGGAAAGGCCGGTAAGGGACGACCCAGGCGGACATACTTCGACTAAATGGGTGATGTATTAGCAAAGGGCAAAATAAAATGAATCCGAAACCGGCGTGCGCGCGTGCAACGACTAATGAATGTTTAGGAAGCGAAAGTGATCTGTCAGGATCGTGGCGAGTGGCAATCCCTGGTCTCTGCCTACCCCTCTGGGATACAGCTGTAAGTTTATGTATGTATCTTGTTATTTTATCTTGTTGAATACCCTTTTATTTTCTCTTTCTAAAAAGTTGCGAGGTCGCCCGCCCGTGACTGAATAAAACGCATGGATATTCAACTAATTGTACTGTCGACTGTACGTACTTGCGTAGTTGTGTACCTACTGTCGAACAACAATACAGTGGTTTACTGTCAAAATGTACACTGCCCCAGATTTTAACCGAGAGAAATTAGAGAAAGTGAGTGAATTCTCACCTTATGGATCAAAATAAGCTGCGTGTTTCATTTGTGTTCGTATTATAAAAAAGAGAAAATTAATTAAAAGTCGAACTCATTGTTTGCTCGCTAACTTTATAAAGTGACGATGGCAGATTTAATTTATGACTCTGAGCTTTTATTTTCATGTTTCTATGGACCTCATTGCGACTTTAATTGCTTCAACCGCCAACCCTATTGTACAAAACGGTTAGATCACTTTGCACAAAACAAATCATAGGTAGTCACAACTACGAAACCCGTGTTTATTGTTCTTTTGACGAGAAGTAAACTTTGCACTAATAATGCAGCCTATATACGATCCACTGTAGGGACAGGCCTTCTCTGACGCCTTATCTCATGGGCTTAATCTCCACGCGTGCCTACCGCGGATTGGCAATTAATAATAATAATAACTTCCACAATCACTTGTCCTGGTCCCAAACTAGGATACCTTGTGATAGGATAACCAGGCAGGAACATCACAGACATGGAAATACACCCAGACTGAGGCCACTTGTACAAGTCAGGTACGGCCTCCTGTGGGAATCGAACCCACGACCAATTCGACCCATCCAGGAATTTCAAGGTATGTGAACACCTCAGGTAGGTACTGAGGACATGAGGAAACCTCAGTACCTGAGGTGTTTTCCTTTAGAAAGAAAGAAAGAAAGAAAAGAAAGAAAGAAAAGAAAGAAGAAAAGAAAAGATAAGAAGGAAAAAAGACATTGAAATTGTCACAGAAACACAAAGTATACAAGTAGATGATCAAACAAAGGGACTTAAAGTTAGCGATTGATATTGCTGCTACTATAATACACAACCGACATCAAAAGGAGGATCACATGGAGATGACGGAAGATCGTCGCAAGCTACTGGAGTACTAACCGAGGACTGAACGTAAAATCGTATGCTAACTACCAGGCATTGCGATTTTATTTTAGGAAGAATTTATCCACTTTGGTGATAATTTTGATATTTATTTTAGAAAAATAATATGCATATCATTTATTTAGCCCGTACTCGTATACTGCTGGGCATAGGCCTCGCCCAAGGCATGTTTTTTTTCTGTTTCCAGCCATCCGTCTCCAGCCGCCTCCAGGTTCTCGAGAGGAGACTACGAACTGGCAAACGCAGCGTAGGACGCTTTGGCCGACGTCTGATTTCGGAACAAATTTCACTTATTTAGTAGGTTAATGGAATTATTTTGGCTAGCTTAAATCCTATTCTAAGTACCGTCCTCTCATCTCTGAAGACCCTTGCACAGAAACTTCAACCTCAGCCCAATCGAAATTTTGATTAAGCGCTGACAAAACTGAAAAATGCAAACAACTGACTAAGCGACTCGCCGCCACCGATATCCGGCTAAATTAATTGGAAAGGGATCGCAAACTCGACTCCACATCAAATAAACACACAGAACACCCGACCCCTGTATTAAATAGGTCTGAGAGAGCCATCAGCGGGTTTCACATTGATCGACAATCGTAACGACACTGCATCATGTCACTGATGTAAAAAATGCAGAGTTAAAATGTTGTTTTCTTTTTTCAAGATATGTTAAAATAAGTACTTATGGGGCTCCAGGGAGTAACACTAGCGCTATCTTTTTTTACAGATCGAATTTGCAAAAAGTGTCTGTACAATCTCCCAATCGTGTTAATAGTGATTTTTAGAACCCATGGCCGTGAACCTAGGGCAAAAAACCTAATACTAAGCATTAACGCCAAAAACGGCCGTTTTAGGCATAAACGCTATCTAGTCCCAGGTTTGTGATACTAGGTTCTATGTCGTGGGTCCTAAAAATCACTGTTGATATGATTGAGAGATTGTACAGACACTTTTTGCAAATACGATGTGTAAAAAGATGTGATTTTTTTTTATTGAACTAATTAGCACACTGTATCCCCTTAAGAGTGTAAGGCCTCTTAAGGGAACTAGATGGCAACGCTTTAATTTAAGTCAACTCTTACGTTGAGAAAGAAAATAATCATAATCACTCTGGCTATGATGCTACATTTTCAAAGAATACACTGTACTACCGGTCTTTTTGGAAATCCATGGAGGAGGCCTATGTCCAGCAGTGGACTTCTTGTGGCTGAATGATGATGATGATGACTGTACTACTTAGACATGTAAGCCTTTTAATGTATTTTGCTTTCTGGTGTGTACAATAAAGTGTTCTAATCTAATCTAATCTAATCTAATCTACTACAAGGAAACTACAGGGTGACTTTGAATTCGTTCGTCGTATTTTGAGGGAATGTTCTTTTCATTGTGAAAAACAGTATTATTAATGATTTATCAGTAACGGTAACATATCTGTAAATATTCGTGATTTCCGACCTTTGGCTCCAAACTGTGAATCCAATTTCGAAATGGTAGCAAGTACCATAACGTTGAAAAATGTTTACTAATATCTTAAATGCTTAAGAGTCTATCGTCCACACAATTAAATTGGCCGGTGCCGACCATAAGACGTTCAATACATAGCTTTTGTTTATTGTTATTGTTTGTTTATGCTTATGTGAAGTAATTTTAAGGAAGATTTTTTTTTTGTCACGTATTTCTTTCCACTACTACCACCATATGTTTCTTATTCATGGTTAGAATGTCCCCTTAAAATACGGTAAATGAATTAATCTTTAGAATTAGGTGAAAAAAGTCACCCGTTAGATATTGTTGCAGGTTGTACCGACAGGGTCTTCTGTGATCACATATTCTTATCTGACTGCAAAAGAAAATTAGGGTTACGTTTTTCGCGCGTATGTGTGTGTATGTACGTATGACGTTTCTTTATGATCATAATGAAACACTTTATCACGCAAAGACCAAAGGGCTGGACTGATTTTAACAAACGAGGTGTAAAATTAAAGGTCACAAAAAAAACAAAATGGTGGGCTTCAACTATCATATTGTTAGTAAAAGCCACTAAAAACTTCAAATAAACATAAGCCCTATCGATAAAGTCTTAAACCAAGTGTTAACGAATCCACAAAATTTCAAACCTCATCAGATGGGACCAAATCCTGGAGGTCTGGTCTACTGAGTTTTTAAATTCGGGCTTTCTGTTTCATAATACTCGTAAGTTCTTTTATCCTCCGACCCCCTCTACATGCGAGCAAATAGAATTAAAATGCCCAAGCCCCTACGGCAATAACGCAAGCTCTATTTGGCATCGCAAATAAACCTGGAAACCTTTCACGTGTATTAGTTTCATAGGTTTATTGACCCATTATTAGCTTGATTGAGTTTAGTTTTATTAGCACGTAATGTTAGGGAGATGATTAAGTAAAATCGTAAAGTTTAATGCGCTAACTGCCGATTTAATTTATTATCTAGCAGTCTTATTTATAAAAACTAGATTCCACTAAGATACCCTTAAGGAAGAGTTAAAACCGGTTTAAGGGAGGAATTTCCTTTATAAACCGGCTTTAACTCTGTAAGACAGAGTGAGAGAGTGAGTTTAGTTTTATTAGCACGTAATGTTAGGGAGATGATTAAGTAAAATCGTAAAGTTTAATGCGCTAACTGCCGATTTAATTTATTATCTAGCAGTCTTATTTATAAAAACTAGATTCCACTAAGATACCCTTAAGGAAGAGTTAAAACCGGTTTAAGGGAGGAATTTCCTTTATAAACCGGCTTTAACTCTGTCTTAAGAGTGTTTTAGTGGAATAAACTGTTTCTAACTAAGACTGTAACTAGGTACATACCTAGTATGGTTCTGTTTCTCCAGCTTGCTGAAAAAAGAGAGACAGATACTTAATTATTTACTTAGTGAAATATTAAATTAAAAAATCGGTAGGTTATGTACAAATACACATATAGCGCATCCGAGCGTGGTCGTGGTGGATTATTTGTTCGATACATATTATAACCCACTTAAAATAAACGGTGTCGTAAGGGTCGATGATTATCTTTTTTTTTCCGTACTAGAAAATTGAGGCGGCGATCTTTATTCGAAAAATAAAATTGAGATTTTTAATCTTTAGCTTGATACCGAAAAAACGGTTTTCAGGTTTTGCGTTATTTCAATAACACTGTTCAAGACTGCAGTAGCGTGCTGGCCATATGACATGTTGTCGCGGCGCGCTGGCCATTTTTTTTTTATTGAAAAAGAAAAACGTTTTTCGTTTTTTTAGTCTTTTTTGACTTCTTTCTGTCATTGCCTCGTCATTGTCATTTACTGGCATTGGCTTTGTAAAATGTAATACGCACACGTAAACTACATTTATTTCGCTTTAAATCAAACGTACAAACAATTTTAATCGAATGCTTTCCAATCTGCCTGTTCCCGCCTATGTCTACGACACAGACACCTTGCATAAAACAGATTCCTTTGAGTTTTATTTCATTATATTATTTATGTTTCATTCGCGCAGGCTTTCTACCTTTTACCTAAAACTGCCAATAATACGTTCAGCCATTCATTAATTAAAGTTAAATTCAAAGTAATTTTTTTCATTCAATGTAGCGCTGAAACTTTACAAATTAAACATACATAGGTGTCCAAAACCCCTCTTGGTTATGAAAACCACGAAGGAGACCTATGTCCTGCAGTGGGCGTCAAATGGATGATGATGAGGTGTCCAAGCAAAACCTAGATCGTATTGGAGAAAAAATGGACAAAAAATTCCAAACTCTTGTACAGCGACAAAATTTTTAATACAAAACTAAGCAACCAAACTCTAAACATTGTATTAAAGTAGCAGAGTATCTAGTGAAACATATACTTACCCGCTATCCATAGTCACCGACACGCCGAAAAACAAACGAAAACGTGCTAGGTATGTTTACGCAAATAAGTCCATGTTTATTCAATTTTCAATTTTCCCGTCATTTTCTCTGCGCGTCCTTTGAGTCGGTCCTATTTCAAAAAACAACGTGGAGGGAACAAATAATGGGATGGCAATAAGAGCGGAAAAGTAAATGAGGTGACGGAGAAAACGGCTCAATTAGAAAAATAGCAGCATTCAATTAATTTTGTATTACTACATATATAATAAGAATACAATACTGTTTTTCTTCTGATTGACTTTGTATTTACTAATAACTTTATACAATTTTGACATAAATGAAATGGAAAGTTTGTGTTAAACATACATGATAACTCATGGTGCTCTCTCAAAAAGATTTTGTAAGTCCCAATGCATCGAAGGTATTTTAATATAACTACGATATCACATGCTTGACTAATAAATATCTTATCTTTATTTGTTTTATGATCAGAAAAACCGTGTCGGAACTGCTATTTCTTTAAGTAGAGCATGACATTACAGAATTACATTTTAATGGTGCATGTGAAACTTTGTTAATTTCTGCAGTAAGTGTTCTGCGTGGCAACCGTATCCGTAGACAGCTAAATTTGATTAATTTGTTACAAGAAATGCAGGTATTTCTTTTTCATTCTTACTTACATTCTCTCTTCCTTTCTTTCTCTCAAAAATTACCGCACATACGTTTGGTACTAAGAATTGCGACGATAGCGATCCAAAGTCCAAACTGTAGACGAAGACCATCATGCCAATGATCTGCTCTGGCTCGAGCAGTGCTCGTACTGTAACAACGCGCGACTTACTTGTCATACGTTTTATCGCCATCATCTGTCAGCCTGGTTTAGCAAAATAATTACATACTTTGGATATTTAATGGGAAAATGTTACCACAGTTGACAGTTGACAACCTGTTGTCTCTCATTATACATACAATAGGATGTAGATACAGTTCTTATTGAATTCTGAAATTTACTTTGGGTGTATATTCCCCGTATGAGAGTCACGTAGTCGTTTATATACGAAAATGCAAAGTTAGGTCGTCTGTCGATTGTTCTTAACCGGAACTTTTCGTCGCGTCTTCCCAATAGCCCTTTGGGATCGTAATGCGAAGTAAGCTAACTCGCGAAGTACGTGCGACAGACTTCGGGAAACTTCCTAGAAAGTAGGTACCTACCTACTCACAGCGCTGCGTTACTCATGACCGAATATAGAGACAACAGCATTTTTTTAAGTATTTCATTCCCTTTGGCAGCCCAAAACGATGCCTGAAATGACGTGTTCGCCTATAAGCGACGACGATGTTACCACTCAAAGGTCATGTGAGGTAACGAGGATAAGCCTACGGCTCTAGTACCTTCAATCCCTATTGACTTCTAGACGCCGGCACTCTGCTCAGTTGTGGTGACTTCGCGACGAAGGTGAAGGTTGACCAGTGTTCATAGCATGACTACTCGCGTTTTAACGCGACATCTACAAGCTGTATGAATAATTATCTGGAATAGCCATGATGTCACACGCTCTTGTACTCTAACTTTGTTAAATAGAATGATACAAACATTATTTGTGATACTGACGCCTACAAATCATGATAGTCATAAATACGTGGCTAGATTTCTTGTAACTACCATCAGCTTTGAAACGTAAACTGCCGTCAGGCTTCTAACATAAACCTAGCCTTACCCAAGTCTCCAAGAGTTTAGGTTAGTTTGCCATGTTCCGAGTTTATGGTTTTGAGTTTATGAGTGTTGCCATCAATGTACTTGCCTATGTTATCGTAGCTCAATTTGCCCCAATGAGTCGTTTATTTAAAGTGTGGTGCTTTTAATTTCGTCCGTAGGCGTTTTGCTATTATTTTCAATAAGTCTTTGGAACGCTATAAACACTTGGTTGACGTGAAACGTAATAGTACAATAAGACGTTTTTTTTAATTATTTAACCCTTATATAACATCCCGAAACATCAAAAAGACGCTATAAAACAATGGATATAGCCCGGTAGGATATATATCCAAGTACAGGCAGCTTACGTTACCTTTTTGATGAAATAGCTCGTTGAGTATTGACGCCGTCTAATTTTGTTCTATTAATAACCTAATTTCGTCGCTAATCAATACATCATGTCGTCGCGTACGACCCAATAATGAGATTAAGGCAAATTGGCACGGCCCGGCCTGCTCAAACGGAAGCGATGGCAATCTTTCGGGGTCATATAATAATCTTCTTACCAGCCCTTCTAGTTTGACCTGAGAGCAAGTGCTGAGCTATGTAAATACCTCAGACTCTAGGGTTTCTTCACGATGTTTTCCTTCACAGATAGTGAGTGGCATTGCTACTACAACTTCACAAATGTATGAAACTTAGAAAATAAAGTCATTGGTACATCTCTGGGTTCAAACCTACGACCTCCCGAATGTAAGGCCGGCTGTGCTACTGTCTCTATCCGCTTACCACCCCCTTACCCTTGACGTTATTTTGTTCCAAATCGCGCCACAATTAAACGCAATATGTCTGAAATACTGACTTAGTAAAGGTTTTAGTCATAAGCAATACCCACCTTCAGAGCGCCGCGTCGTAAACTGAGTGCATATTTTGGCTTAATTATCAAATAAACCACAGAACAGAGAAAATAAAGTAAACGCACTCAATTCTAATGCAAGTTGGCCGATTTAGCATCGAGATTACGATGGCATTCCCGGTACTACCGATAGCTCATCAACTTCATTCATTAGTGAACATACTAAATATAAGTATGAAATTATTTTACGAAAATTCAATAAAAAAGCGGCCAAGTGCGTGTTGGGCCACGCGCAGTGTAGGTTTCCGTAGAAAGAAAATTACGTTGATGAAGTTGTTAGCTCAGTAAAGCAGATAAATCGGACCACGCGCAGTGTAGGCTTAGAGGGCTTGAAAGAGGGCTTTCTACGGAAACCTACACTGCGCGTGGTCCGATTTATCTGCTTTACTTAGCTAAGAACTTCATCAACGTATTTTTTAATGGATTTTTACGAAGTTTTTTTTTATAAGCTGGTCGCCTATAACTCGTTAACTTGTAAAGTCAACTTAACGGCGATACTTTTCGTTTTTTATATGTATCCTGTTTTTTTTTCACGTTTCTGAAATCAACCGTTTAGCCAGGAGAGAGGCGGGGAACGCCCTAGTCGGACAAAAAATTGCGCTCTAAAGCTTAATATTTCACAAACGGAACCCTAAATCAAAAAATTATCTTCGTAGACCCACAATATTTTTTAAAGAGCAATCCAGTATTTTTTTTTTTCGCCTACACCATAGTAGTAACTATAAAAGTGAGCATCTCTTATTTAGGTTGTGTAATCAATAAAAAATGTTTTTCAAGTTTTTATTAATATTCTATCTATACCAAATTTCAGCTTTCTCATACTTATTGTCTCTGAGCTAGGCCGCAGACAGACAGACGGACAGACAGACAGACGAACGGAAATGGCGAAACTATAAGGTTTCCTTGTCGACTACGGAACCCTCAAAATCAGCGTAAATTTCACTGATGAGCTACATGCGAGAATACAATGAATTTTATTGAACTTTCTCATTACAGCGATGAACTGACTGCGTATTTCCAAACAAAGCAAGTCTTTATTGCGATCTGCGAGTGAAACCAAAGCGACGTTACATTGAAGTAGGTTTCTATGGAAAAAGTACCAATAATGGTACTGGATAAGAATGCAATAACTTTACCTATCCACATTTTACACATAGAGCTTATTATTTTCTGTTTTCGGCAAATCTATCGCTGTACTTTCTAATCCTATGGTGGGAACTCTCACATATAGATAGATAAATAAGCTAGATAAATTAGCTAAAGCGCGGAGCCCACTGATCTGGCGTCTGGCATGGGCATGGCACCGACCTGGCGCGGACCTGGCGCGGACATGGCACAGGCATGATGATAAGAGGCGTGGAGCGAAAGAACTGACTGCGAACTGACCTGGGCCTAGATTCTGTTAATGCATTGTAGTAACACGACAACTGCATGAACATGGCGGTTTTCATTTCATGGCTGCTTTAAGTCTACGCGGTGTGACTCCCACCCCTGATATTAAAAGGTATGAACCCCCGATAGTGAAGAGAAAACGGTACTATGATGCAAAACACTCTAATGGCCAACTGTGATCGTCTAGTCTAGTGAGAACCCTTCATTGTGAACGTAGTAATAACCCAAGAACTTTTAGGATAAGAGATTGAGTAATGAATGTATGTAAGAGATCCGTTAAAATAATAAAAGTGGAACTAAGAACATTCAGTTCAAACCAAATGTTTACTAGAAAATGTAAATTTTGGGAAGATTCGAAGAAACTAAAATAGCAATAAAGCAACATTAAATAAGCAGAAGCGGGACAAGATTGAAATAAAAGAGGAAAATTTAAATAAAGAAGTTAAGTTTAGAAGACAATAAATTAAAGGTTAAATAAAATAAATTCCATCTAAATAAGATAAGATTATAGTAGCAAAATATTTGAAATAAATAACTACTTGTCATACTACTACACATGTGAGTGTTTTAGTATAACGTCCCCTACCAAAGGCCGGTTAAGGCAGACATTATTAGCCAGCTGAGTAGATAATATTGGATAAGAAGAAGTGAGTGCAATACTCAATTATCTACTAGCCGATAGTGCTAATTATATCTACCGTGGATGGGGATTGGCCACCACTACGTTATACTGTTAATATATACTTAGAAATAATAAAACTATGACTGACTAGAAATAAGAATACAATGATTCATTATTCCGAGTCTATGCCTTAAGAAAACATACATGATTAACGCAAGAATTGGCAAAGTGACGTTCAGCAGTACAATGCATTGGCAGACGAGAGTGAGAGAGGTAAACAACCAAATGCACAAAGTACGTTGGAATAAGACTTCATCGAAGCTTACCAACACTGAAACAGTCCGGCCAAACCCACGCAACCATGAAATGTCACCCAAAGACATAAGTCATACAAATAAATATAGTAAAAGCAATAAAAGCTTTGAGCAGGCATAGACATATTAAAACTCAAGTCACTTCACACAATTAACGCAAGAAACGGCAAAGGGATGTTCAGCAGTACAATGCATTGGCAGACGATAGTGTGAGAGAGGTAATAACCAAATGCACAAAGTACGTTGGAATAAGACTTCATCGAAGCTTACCAACACTGAAACAATCCAGCCGAGCTCACGCAACTATGAGATGCCACTCAAGGACAAGTCAAACATAATAAAAGCTTTAAGCAAGTATAGAGATCTTAAGACTCAAGACGCTTCACACAATTAACGCAAGAAACGGCAAAGGGATGTTCAGCAGTACAATGCATTGGCGGACGAGAGTGTGAGAGGTAATAACCAAATGCACAAAGTACGTTGAAATAAGACTTCATCGAAGCTTACCAACACTGAAACAATCCAGCCGCGCTCACGCAACTATGAGATTAAGCAGAGTATTAAGCCAATATACTTAAAATGAATATAGCATTACTACTACAAAGCCTATAGTGGCTCTTAACTACTCCCTAACGTCCCATAACGTCTTTCAATTCCTAACAATAATCCGTGTTTTAACCACCCTATATATTATTCACCCTATATTGCGCCTAAAATGCAATAATACTAAAGAAACAACGGTCGGAAGGAAAAGTATCTACGCACCTACATAAATTGTTCCTACCTCTGCAATAGTGGAATGACCCGTCCGAAGGTCAAAAGATAGGTACCTACGAAGCTAATATTTTCGTTTCGTTTTACCTATTCCTTAGTTTGAAATGATCACCGTGTGGATGAAACGCACCAACCTTTACGCCTAGTTTTAAGGTAAGGACCAGAGACATAGATAAGCAGTAAGTTTAGTAGCTACTAATTCAAGACTCGCACAATTAAATAACGAACGCAATCTTTTAGTCCAACAGAGTTTGGCAGGTTTACATTAGCGCAACGCGGAATTTTTGCGGGGCTACATCTACATCCTTACGAGTAGGTGATAAGAGAATTACTTAACGCTATCATTTACAGACGGGTTTGGAAACAGATTTATTGAACTCTAAACCAAATGTGACACATTGATCACAATATCGCTACACTACAAAACATTGTGGAAGCACCAATTTCACTTATTTTAGTTTTATTAAATGAACCTTAAACGCATCTAACGACCGCATTGTTATGGTGGGGACTTGGGGAAATACTTACTCTCATCATACAACTGGATACCCTGAAAGAAAAGGGGGAGCCTGCCTAATTTTTCCCAACCCCGTAAGCTATATATTTAACCACCCATCAAAATTATTATTGTTTCAGCAAAACAAACCCCATTTACATTTAATCGTGTGTATGCGTGAGTGCCTAAGGTGTCTCCCTAGTCACAGCTATTTCCTACTTCTATCCTCCCTAACTCCGGAAAACCAGACTGTTTCAAATTACTTGGTAACTTGACTCAGTTAGCTTTCAGACTTTCTGGCCGGCCAGAGTGTGTAGCCTAGGATGTGTATGCGCAGGTGGTTTTATGGGTTCGGTAACCACCCGCAAGGTAAGAATATTCGGAATATAATACATAAATATGTTATGGGTGCAAAGTGCCAGAGAGCTAGAATCGTCTGTCACTCAGGGTAAGCAGGGGGAAAATTGCTACACCACAAATGCTAACGGAAGAAGATCTAACACCGCATTCACAAGAAGCATTTTATCCCAATCTTCAAACAAGATAATTAATCCTATTATCTCAATTCAAAATTATTGTTAGTATTACTTTTCTATTATTAAATTAAATTGGGAACGCCTCCGGTGAAGGGATTCTTTAAACCTTTCGACCCAAGCAGACTCAGATTCAGCCGTAGCATAGTAAGCAGAGCTAGATTTTGGGTTCCTTAGTCCGTTAATTTAAACTTCTTAAGGCTCCCAAGTGAATTCGCTCTAAATTCACACGTTTGTATACTGAAACTCAATTACCACTAGCTAGTGGAATTAAGCTAAAGTAATAAGTGGAATTAAATGACTGCAAAGGCTCAGAAAGCTATGACGCAAGAATGATATCGATCATCTCGTGTGCCCCCGCCGAGCCTTGGTTATTTGACAAAGGCTAGACACACGGACCATCCATAGCATACCTTTGTCACCGTGAGTTATCCTTTGCACAAATTTATTTCCGCATAAACGTAGTACTGTGGAGGAAAACGATTAGTAAACTTTTATTTCGCGAGAGCTACCCTAATTACTAAGGCTGAAAACCCTATTTTACGCGGAAAACTTCTAGCTAAATATACAAACGGTTTAGGAATCGAAGGCCGCTTCTAACCTTACACTTTCACTTTCAAATCTCATTCCCTAGCTAAGAAAGTAATTCAGAACCTGAAACTTCACACCAGAGCTGATAGTCTGGGACGCAATGCCCACAGGTGATGTTAGGTTACAAATCCAAAACCACTCTCCTACTTTCGAATTTAAATGCAAACGAAACTCCCTAATAGTAATAAATTCACAAAATGGCGAATTTGCCTACGAGCGCAGCAGACATATTTACTGTTCAATTTTCTGTTCCGGAAAAAGCCCCGAGCACTTCCCGAACCCAGCTTTTATAACCTCGCAGCCCCCTCCTGATATGATGCCACTTCTCCCTCTCGCGAAACCAATAACGAAATCCCGCCAACTAAGAATTTTATTCCTTATTGCTATTAATTTAAGGACTTCAACATTGGTAATTCTATTTTTGTTCGTCAAACTCGTACCACACATCGCGCCACTATCTTCTCAATCAATTTCAGAACTTTAATATTATGCTATTTTATAAATTAATATTTAATGTCTGCAATTATATTGTCAATTAAGTTTCTATTTATTTATCTCGATATTTCCCGATTGATTTATTTTTCTACAATCCTTTTATCAATTTATTCAACGCACATTTGAATGACGCGGTGGTGTTTTCGAAAAACTAGTTTCTGTTAATAACAAAGTTTCGTATCTCGTATATAGAACAACATCTCTTTAATTCAGTCTATATTCACCTAAACATACTCTACTTTATCTACAATTGGGATTTGAAGCGTTATAATGATTTATTTGGTTGGCGCCAACCGGACGCAAATAACAGTGGCGCCCCCCCCACTTAAACGGTTAATATCGTATTAACAAAGAACTAATACTGATACGCTACTCACTCCTAGATGGAGCTCACTCTAGAGCTTATGCGAAGATATTCGATAATGGGGACTTGCACTAAGAAAAACTTTAATAAAGTATGAGAGGACACGTCTAAAGACAAACAAACGTGGTATCTCTTTCTGCCGCGACCATACACTCCCTACGATACAAACAGTCAATAAGTCAATACAATCACGCGACACTACAACGCGCCATACAACTCGACCTCAGACCATGACGTCACTCCCCAGTGTATGAACGCACCGCCTACTATGTATGAAGCGTTTATCAATATATATGTCATTTCGTAGAATAATGTTTCTAAGAAAACGTTCAGAGTTCAATGAAAACTAAATTCTACGTTTTTAAGTAGAAATGAGGTCCTTGAGAAGCATGTCTGGTGCTACTTTGAATGACCGGACACGTAACCGTGTGACTAGAAAACGTTGTGGACTAAAAGAGGATGCAGTGACTAAAATTGAGAAAGGAATGTTGAGTTCGTTTGGACATGTGGAGCGGATGAAGACAGAAAGACTGACGAAACAAATCCATCGAACAAATGTGGGTGGAAGGGCCGGCAAGGGACGACCCAGACGGACACACCCCGACCAAACAAGGGATGCACTAGCAAAGGGCAAGACAAAAGCACCCGAAACCGGCGCGCGCGCAAGCAACGACCAATGAATGTTGAGGAAGCGACAGCGATCCGTCAAGATCGCAACAAGTAGCAGTCCCCGACCTTCGCCTACCCCTCCGGGACACAGGCGTGAGTCTATGTTGTTTTGTTAAAGTTTTATATGATTTAAGTTCCCTATTTATTTAGTACCTGGATGACCGAGCTTTTCGGATGCAATTTTTTGTTTTGTTTTAGAGAATGAATTAAGAAAGTGTCATCTATGAACAAAGTGATGAACTGCCATGTACTGTATTAGATTTAGGTGACAGACTTTCTTCAATCCAAAATTTATTAGTTGTGCTATTTCGCAAGAGAGATGTCATTGTAATTAATCTCAATTATCGTAAACCATCCCTAAAACAAGTTTTATAATTTAATCTACAAAAGACAACGCAATATTTCACAAAAACTGTTTAAATGTTTACAAATGCTACAAAACGAAAGCTTTTCGGATGCACTTTTTTTGTTTTTGTTTTAGAGAATGAATTCAGACCCACGCGTTTAGACCGGTAGCGTCACCTATGAAAAAAGCGATGAACTGTCATGTATTGTAACAGGTTTTAGGTGAAAAACTTTCTTCAATCCATAATTCATTAGTTGTGCCATCTCGCAAAATAGATGCCGTTGTAATTAATCTCAATTATCGTAAATTTTTAATCTAGAAAAGACAACGCAATATTTCACAAGAACTGTTTAAATGTTTACAAATGATATAAACAAAATATACCTAGCTTTATTTTATGTTGGGGAACCAAATACGTTTAAGCGCTTTATCCGATTCTATAATACGCTCTGTAAATGTTTTACAATGCCTATATAAGTATATGATTATCATTTCTCGGTTTCTTTTAGCTTCCATCCTTAATCTTCTCGTGCAGAACACAATTCAACATGATATTAACGATCGTGAGCACTTGTACGGAGCTTGATCCGTCACAATCAACCCCCAAAATTTGGATAAGACCTGTCGTTATCAAATTTTCAATAAAACATGTGATCACGAGAGTGGTCTCGCTACATAAGTTATTAATTACTTGTTTCACTATTTTCCAGAAATGACGAAATGAGTGAGTTGTGTTTTTCAACCAGACTCTTCGGATAATTGCCTATGTGAAATTTCAATCGACACCGTTTTATTCGGATCGCTTAGCAGCTTTTAACACAGCCTATCATTTAAGACCTTGATAAAGGGATCCTGGTTGTGAGGCAGGACAGCCCGAAGGCACCGACTGCTAAGTACCAGATACACTCGCTTAAACTCCAAAGGGGAGGCCTCCCCAAGAGCAAACGTGCACCGGTAGTAGAACCGACCCTTACAATAGCCTCAAATAACAATCAGCTGCGAAATCACTACGGGAAGCTATCAAACAAACGATATTAATCAATGAAAATCCCCAATCGACAACATCTTCGCTTCTGGAGCCTGCTTAGTTGCCGAAACTAGTTCTTAGCTTCTTGTGGAGTCCGGGATACAAATACAGTTTAACTTAATTTAAAATGAAAATCAAAAGAAGTATTTATATCCGCTTGAGGTGTGTGCTGTATTCGGAAACTAAATAAAACAAGTTATCTGCGTAAAACCGATTCACCGAACTCTATAACTTCCATTCAAGCCCTTTTTCATTCTCTTTCTAAATACTCCAACTAATTCCTTCTCCATTCATTGAATCATTTCCAAGCTTACTCTTACTTGCTTACATACTGATATATGAAGCCTGAGAATTTAGCGAATGAACTCTTCGCAGATATGATTTTGATTACCGCGATATAAAATAAACTACTAATTTTATTATAAATTTGACAACCCTATCCAATATGGGAAATAAAATAATTTGAACCAGAGCCCGCGATCGCAAATATACCTAGTGATAGACGTTATGAGACGCAAGTAAAATTTTTAAAATTAAATTTGTTTTACCTTACACAGTACCACACGAATTACCTTGATTACCGTACACAATACCTCAATTTCAATTACCAGATTACCTTTCAAAACCGTTTTAATTACCTGGTTTAAGAAGTACAGTCAACGACGAAAATTAAATAATCAAGTGTAAATCCCGATTAGATTAACATGCGTCCGTATTTTATTAAAAATAGTATTTGGGTAAGACGTAAATTATGGTAAGGTACATTTAAATCCAAAGTTTGGTTTAAGAACATTCGATTATCTACTTTTTTCGTTTACTGTACGCGGATTATTAAAATAAAACAAAATGTGTTGTTTTTTTTTTCTATAATTTATACTTTATTATGGGTAAGCGGATTACTAAAATAAAATAAAAAAATTCCTTTTTCTTTTTTTTGTTTTAATTAATAAATTAGTTTATGATGTCTATCAAGAAATTTACGAATCGATGTGAATAAAATATACTAAATTTATTTGACATATTGATATTTTAGCAAATTAAAATTAATCTCGAGTCTAATGGAATAATTTAGAATTCATGAATTTATTTGCGCCCCCACTATACGAAACTACCGAGTTACGCAATACTAAATTCCTAGCAATACTATAATAATAGCAACCCCCCGTCGAGAAAACTTTTGTTAATTATGTTGCTTTTTTTTTTCTTTTACAACCCCACAACCCCCCAAATAAAAGACAAGTTTCCGCGTAATGGAATGCTAAACCGAATGTAAAAATATCAACCCCCAGCATGAAAATATTTAAAATGAAATACATCAATAAATTAAAATAAGAAAGATCTTTCACAACAATAACTATTAATTAATAAGCAAAACAAGTATTAAAGTATTTAAGAATTTAAAATCGCGTAAGAAAATTCATATTTTGACAACCCCCCACAAAGCAGACCTTTGACTAATTAATGTAACCCGATGACATTCGATTTTATTTTTTTTAATTCCCTAATTATCTTCTTAATTAACTAAACTGGAATTATTATTGGCCTTAGTTTACCTATGAAGGAACCTTCTGACGTAAAACATAATTTGATACAACCCCCTGAATAAAAAACTGTATAAACGTACCTACTTAAAAACGATCGAACAGTATAACCTCTACAGACTATTATTAAAATCCGACACGAAAGCACTGAATCAACTAAAGATTTATTGTAAATTAACGTAATTTGAATAGAAATTACCAAGACGTTATGAAACGTTAGTTAAAATAACGTGATTACACGTAAACAATTAGATAAATAGATCCATACACGAATTAAATATTTATTTTTACCCGTGCATACATCCATAAATCTATGCGAAAGCAAAATTAACGGATCTCAATCATACCCTCATCGTCAATCTCAAACCTTTCCATTTCACGAACATCAAATTGTGGCATAAAGCCAACGATAATAATTAAAAATAAGAATATTCTGCATCATAAAACATACAAACTACTCAAACTCGTATTAAAATATCATGGTCACGGCACACCATATTGTGACTCCCACCCCTGATATTAAAAGGTATGAACCCCCGATAGTGAAGAGAAAACGGTACTATGATGCAAAACACTCTAATGGCCAACTGTGATCGTCTAGTCTAGTGAGAACCCTTCATTGTGAACGTAGTAATAACCCAAGAACTTTTAGGATAAGAGATTGAGTAATGAATGTATGTAAGAGATCCGTTAAAATAATAAAAGTGGAACTAAGAACATTCAGTTCAAACCAAATGTTTACTAGAAAATGTAAATTTTGGGAAGATTCGAAGAAACTAAAATAGCAATAAAGCAACATTAAATAAGCAGAAGCGGGACAAGATTGAAATAAAAGAGGAAAATTTAAATAAAGAAGTTAAGTTTAGAAGACAATAAATTAAAGGTTAAATAAAATAAATTCCATCTAAAAAGATAAGATTATAGTAGCAAAATATTTGAAATAAATAACTACTTGTCATACTACTACACATGTGAGTGTTTTAGTATAACGTCCCCTACCAAAGGCCGGTTAAGGCAGACATTATTAGCCAGCTGAGTAGATAATATTGGATAAGAAGAAGTGAGTGCAATACTCAATTATCTACTAGCCGATAGTGCTAATTATATCTACCGTGGATGGGGATTGGCCACCACTACGTTATACTGTTAATATATACTTAGAAATAATAAAACTATGACTGACTAGAAATAAGAATACAATGATTCATTATTCCGAGTCTATGCCTTAAGAAAACATACATGATTAACGCAAGAATTGGCAAAGTGACGTTCAGCAGTACAATGCATTGGCAGACGAGAGTGAGAGAGGTAAACAACCAAATGCACAAAGTACGTTGGAATAAGACTTCATCGAAGCTTACCAACACTGAAACAGTCCGGCCAAACCCACGCAACCATGAAATGTCACCCAAAGACATAAGTCATACAAATAAATATAGTAAAAGCAATAAAAGCTTTGAGCAGGCATAGACATATTAAAACTCAAGTCACTTCACACAATTAACGCAAGAAACGGCAAAGGGATGTTCAGCAGTACAATGCATTGGCAGACGATAGTGTGAGAGAGGTAATAACCAAATGCACAAAGTACGTTGGAATAAGACTTCATCGAAGCTTACCAACACTGAAACAATCCAGCCGAGCTCACGCAACTATGAGATGCCACTCAAGGACAAGTCAAACATAATAAAAGCTTTAAGCAAGTATAGAGATCTTAAGACTCAAGACGCTTCACACAATTAACGCAAGAAACGGCAAAGGGATGTTCAGCAGTACAATGCATTGGCGGACGAGAGTGTGAGAGGTAATAACCAAATGCACAAAGTACGTTGAAATAAGACTTCATCGAAGCTTACCAACACTGAAACAATCCAGCCGCGCTCACGCAACTATGAGATTAAGCAGAGTATTAAGCCAATATACTTAAAATGAATATAGCATTACTACTACAAAGCCTATAGTGGCTCTTAACTACTCCCTAACGTCCCATAACGTCTTTCAATTCCTAACAATAATCCGTGTTTTAACCACCCTATATATTATTCACCCTATATTGCGCCTAAAATGCAATAATACTAAAGAAACAACGGTCGGAAGGAAAAGTATCTACGCACCTACATAAATTGTTCCTACCTCTGCAATAGTGGAATGACCCGTCCGAAGGTCAAAAGATAGGTACCTACGAAGCTAATATTTTCGTTTCGTTTTACCTATTCCTTAGTTTGAAATGATCACCGTGTGGATGAAACGCACCAACCTTTACGCCTAGTTTTAAGGTAAGGACCAGAGACATAGATAAGCAGTAAGTTTAGTAGCTACTAATTCAAGACTCGCACAATTAAATAACGAACGCAATCTTTTAGTCCAACAGAGTTTGGCAGGTTTACATTAGCGCAACGCGGAATTTTTGCGGGGCTACATCTACATCCTTACGAGTAGGTGATAAGAGAATTACTTAACGCTATCATTTACAGACGGGTTTGGAAACAGATTTATTGAACTCTAAACCAAATGTGACACATTGATCACAATATCGCTACACTACAAAACATTGTGGAAGCACCAATTTCACTTATTTTAGTTTTATTAAATGAACCTTAAACGCATCTAACGACCGCATTGTTATGGTGGGGACTTGGGGAAATACTTACTCTCATCATACAACTGGATACCCTGAAAGAAAAGGGGGAGCCTGCCTAATTTTTCCCAACCCCGTAAGCTATATATTTAACCACCCATCAAAATTATTATTGTTTCAGCAAAACAAACCCCATTTACATTTAATCGTGTGTATGCGTGAGTGCCTAAGGTGTCTCCCTAGTCACAGCTATTTCCTACTTCTATCCTCCCTAACTCCGGAAAACCAGACTGTTTCAAATTACTTGGTAACTTGACTCAGTTAGCTTTCAGACTTTCTGGCCGGCCAGAGTGTGTAGCCTAGGATGTGTATGCGCAGGTGGTTTTATGGGTTCGGTAACCACCCGCAAGGTAAGAATATTCGGAATATAATACATAAATATGTTATGGGTGCAAAGTGCCAGAGAGCTAGAATCGTCTGTCACTCAGGGTAAGCAGGGGGAAAATTGCTACACCACAAATGCTAACGGAAGAAGATCTAACACCGCATTCACAAGAAGCATTTTATCCCAATCTTCAAACAAGATAATTAATCCTATTATCTCAATTCAAAATTATTGTTAGTATTACTTTTCTATTATTAAATTAAATTGGGAACGCCTCCGGTGAAGGGATTCTTTAAACCTTTCGACCCAAGCAGACTCAGATTCAGCCGTAGCATAGTAAGCAGAGCTAGATTTTGGGTTCCTTAGTCCGTTAATTTAAACTTCTTAAGGCTCCCAAGTGAATTCGCTCTAAATTCACACGTTTGTATACTGAAACTCAATTACCACTAGCTAGTGGAATTAAGCTAAAGTAATAAGTGGAATTAAATGACTGCAAAGGCTCAGAAAGCTATGACGCAAGAATGATATCGATCATCTCGTGTGCCCCCGCCGAGCCTTGGTTATTTGACAAAGGCTAGACACACGGACCATCCATAGCATACCTTTGTCACCGTGAGTTATCCTTTGCACAAATTTATTTCCGCATAAACGTAGTACTGTGGAGGAAAACGATTAGTAAACTTTTATTTCGCGAGAGCTACCCTAATTACTAAGGCTGAAAACCCTATTTTACGCGGAAAACTTCTAGCTAAATATACAAACGGTTTAGGAATCGAAGGCCGCTTCTAACCTTACACTTTCACTTTCAAATCTCATTCCCTAGCTAAGAAAGTAATTCAGAACCTGAAACTTCACACCAGAGCTGATAGTCTGGGACGCAATGCCCACAGGTGATGTTAGGTTACAAATCCAAAACCACTCTCCTACTTTCGAATTTAAATGCAAACGAAACTCCCTAATAGTAATAAATTCACAAAATGGCGAATTTGCCTACGAGCGCAGCAGACATATTTACTGTTCAATTTTCTGTTCCGGAAAAAGCCCCGAGCACTTCCCGAACCCAGCTTTTATAACCTCGCAGCCCCCTCCTGATATGATGCCACTTCTCCCTCTCGCGAAACCAATAACGAAATCCCGCCAACTAAGAATTTTATTCCTTATTGCTATTAATTTAAGGACTTCAACATTGGTAATTCTATTTTTGTTCGTCAAACTCGTACCACACATCGCGCCACTATCTTCTCAATCAATTTCAGAACTTTAATATTATGCTATTTTATAAATTAATATTTAATGTCTGCAATTATATTGTCAATTAAGTTTCTATTTATTTATCTCGATATTTCCCGATTGATTTATTTTTCTACAATCCTTTTATCAATTTATTCAACGCACATTTGAATGACGCGGTGGTGTTTTCGAAAAACTAGTTTCTGTTAATAACAAAGTTTCGTATCTCGTATATAGAACAACATCTCTTTAATTCAGTCTATATTCACCTAAACATACTCTACTTTATCTACAATTGGGATTTGAAGCGTTATAATGATTTATTTGGTTGGCGCCAACCGGACGCAAATAACAGTGGCGCCCCCCCCACTTAAACGGTTAATATCGTATTAACAAAGAACTAATACTGATACGCTACTCACTCCTAGATGGAGCTCACTCTAGAGCTTATGCGAAGATATTCGATAATGGGGACTTGCACTAAGAAAAACTTTAATAAAGTATGAGAGGACACGTCTAAAGACAAACAAACGTGGTATCTCTTTCTGCCGCGACCATACACTCCCTACGATACAAACAGTCAATAAGTCAATACAATCACGCGACACTACAACGCGCCATACAACTCGACCTCAGACCATGACGTCACTCCCCAGTGTATGAACGCACCGCCTACTATGTATGAAGCGTTTATCAATATATATGTCATTTCGTAGAATAATGTTTCTAAGAAAACGTTCAGAGTTCAATGAAAACTAAATTCTACGTTTTTAAGTAGAAATGAGGTCCTTGAGAAGCATGTCTGGTGCTACTTTGAATGACCGGACACGTAACCGTGTGACTAGAAAACGTTGTGGACTAAAAGAGGATGCAGTGACTAAAATTGAGAAAGGAATGTTGAGTTCGTTTGGACATGTGGAGCGGATGAAGACAGAAAGACTGACGAAACAAATCCATCGAACAAATGTGGGTGGAAGGGCCGGCAAGGGACGACCCAGACGGACACACCCCGACCAAACAAGGGATGCACTAGCAAAGGGCAAGACAAAAGCACCCGAAACCGGCGCGCGCGCAAGCAACGACCAATGAATGTTGAGGAAGCGACAGCGATCCGTCAAGATCGCAACAAGTAGCAGTCCCCGACCTTCGCCTACCCCTCCGGGACACAGGCGTGAGTCTATGTTGTTTTGTTAAAGTTTTATATGATTTAAGTTCCCTATTTATTTAGTACCTGGATGACCGAGCTTTTCGGATGCAATTTTTTGTTTTGTTTTAGAGAATGAATTAAGAAAGTGTCATCTATGAACAAAGTGATGAACTGCCATGTACTGTATTAGATTTAGGTGACAGACTTTCTTCAATCCAAAATTTATTAGTTGTGCTATTTCGCAAGAGAGATGTCATTGTAATTAATCTCAATTATCGTAAACCATCCCTAAAACAAGTTTTATAATTTAATCTACAAAAGACAACGCAATATTTCACAAAAACTGTTTAAATGTTTACAAATGCTACAAAACGAAAGCTTTTCGGATGCACTTTTTTTGTTTTTGTTTTAGAGAATGAATTCAGACCCACGCGTTTAGACCGGTAGCGTCACCTATGAAAAAAGCGATGAACTGTCATGTATTGTAACAGGTTTTAGGTGAAAAACTTTCTTCAATCCATAATTCATTAGTTGTGCCATCTCGCAAAATAGATGCCGTTGTAATTAATCTCAATTATCGTAAATTTTTAATCTAGAAAAGACAACGCAATATTTCACAAGAACTGTTTAAATGTTTACAAATGATATAAACAAAATATACCTAGCTTTATTTTATGTTGGGGAACCAAATACGTTTAAGCGCTTTATCCGATTCTATAATACGCTCTGTAAATGTTTTACAATGCCTATATAAGTATATGATTATCATTTCTCGGTTTCTTTTAGCTTCCATCCTTAATCTTCTCGTGCAGAACACAATTCAACATGATATTAACGATCGTGAGCACTTGTACGGAGCTTGATCCGTCACAGCGGGCACACCCATCAAACCTTCTAGGCGTCAATGTTATGAAAAAACACGTCACGTGACCCGACAGTGTACCTGTCATTATACTACAATGCACTAACAGAATCGAGGCCCTGGAACTGACTGCAATCGGAGGCGGAGGCCGAAATGGCGAGGGTCCGACGAAATCCCGTTGAGTGTTTTAAAATAATCACCTTGTGACCGTGTGTTTAGTACGGTATTTGAATGAAACAAAATTATGTTCGTGCCATGCCCGTGCCAGACGCCAGATCAGTGGGCTCCGCGCCAGTAACAATTCAGACGGTGCGCTTGATACAATTTTTAGATGGAATAGCTTAGAATCTCGACAACATGCCCAGAAATCAGAACTTTTCACGATTCGTTCCTCATACCTATGTGATTACGCATCCTCATCAGCGCCCTAATTATGCGCACCAAATCCTGTCGAAATCCTATTGGAATCCTGTCGGAATCCTGACGTTTGCGATAGCAATGACCATGAAATTTGACAGTTAGACCATTGGAATCGCTCAGGATTTGGTGCGCGTAATATAGGAGCTTGACTGTATTGTACGGATGAGCCATCTTAGAGGAATAAACAAAAACTTGAGACATATCAGTCTCCGCTACATGAGCGCGGGAGGTTTCGATTCTTTGTCTATTACTCGTGTCCGTGATAGCGGATCACGGTACCAGCGCTGACGCTTAGTGATCACTACTAGAGTTAAATCGCTATAGCGGATGTACCGTTTAACAAGCTTTATTGGCTGTATAAAAGAAGTTTCGCTTTCTTTTCGTTTCGTTTCTAAGTTTCGTTTCCTGAAAAACACACTCTGTATGAAAATGTATTTCAGTTATTCTACAAGGAACTTTATTATCAAGTTTCTTGTAGCCTGTCTCATAGTATCGATCAAAAGACAGAAATCAGCATTCAAAACCAAATTTCCTCCTTGAGTAGAGTCGAACTTGGTATACGTATAAGTAAACCAAATGTTCTGTTTTCGCTGTTTCCATGGCAGCTCTCTGCTTGAGGGTGGGCTTCGCCCCGCGTCCGCGTCCCGACGAGTTACTGCCACTCCGCTGAGCTCATCCGAAGTGATCCGAACCGAACCCAATAATATTGAGGGCTCAAAATAGCGAGGTAAATGTAGAGAAGGACTAGGGATAAGAGAAAATTTTAAACTTTTAAAATACCCGACAGATCCCTTCAAAATTAGAAAATAACGTGCAACTGCAAATAATCGACAACGTCAATGTCAAAAATTCAAAAATATTTTATTGCACAAGAGGTGTTTGTACAAAGGCGAGCTTAATACTAGTAAGTATTTTCGAAGTAATGTCGATGGTAGCGCAGCGGTAGAACGCCGGCATCACGTTCGGGAGGTCATGAGTTCGAACCCCGGCGCATGTATGTTTTCTAAGTTACGTACATTTGTGAAGATGTAGTAGCGATACCACTCGCTGACTGTGAAGGAAAACTCCGTAAGGAAACCTGAGTGTCTGAGGTGTTCAAAACTTAGCGCTTAAAATTGCCAATCCGCGGTGGGCGCGCCTGAGCCTGGTATATAAGACTGTTCTCTCTCTCTCTCTGAGCGAAGGCCTGTGCGTTGCAGTGAGTCGTATATAGGCTACCTAAAAAATGTTATGGTTTGAATACTTAACAGCTAAATACTCAAAATATGAGTTCAAATTATCTAAATTGAAACAGAATAGAACACAACATCAAGACGAAATCTACACAAACTGAATCGACAAGTATTCACATAGCAAGACTAAGTTCTGTAGCGACTTCTTTTGTTTCAAGTTCACTGATCTAAACTCAATAGTTTATTTTGTTTAACATGCAGTTTCCTGGCGCATTAACTCCTGAACTGCCCTCGCGGAATGGAACGTATAGGTGGCCCATACTAAGTTGGAAACAGATCTGTGTCGCGGCAGACGAGTGGTTAAAATATCACAAACGTTAGCATGCAACAGTAATAATTATCTGAAACTGCCATGTGTGTATGCAGCGACTATAGATGTTGACAAAGCGAAAGAGGTGTGTCGGGATCATGGCAATTGGCAAACTCTGGTCTCCGCCTACATCTGCAGAATACAGCCGTGAGTTTATGTTATTATTATTATTTATTAGATACTCCAACAGTATTTTCAGATTTCATTTTAAAAACTACTTGTTCTGATGTATAATTGAGTGTGAAACACCTTTACAGGAGTGTACAACTCTTCGTTACGTTATATTATTAGCATGCAATGTAAATTATATAAGATAATAAGTTTATAGACAAAATTACTCACATTAATAATTTAAAAAAAAACTACTTACTACAAAATCCGTAATAAAATTAGCAACAGTAAAAATTACCTGAAACTGGCATGTGTGGCATGCAGTGACTATGAATGTTTATGAAGCGAAAAAAGGTTTGCCGGGATCGTGCCAAGTGGCAAACCCCGGGCCTAGATTCTGTTAATGCATTGTAGTAACATGACAACTGCATGAACATGGCGGTTTTCATTTCATGGCTGCTTTAAGTCTACGCGGGCACACCCATCAAAACCTTCTAGGCGTCAATTCAATGGTACGAAAAAACACGTCACGTGATCCGACAGTGTACCTGTCATTATACTACAATGCACTAACAGAATCGAGGCCCCGGTCTCCGCCTACATCTACGGAATACAGACGTGAGTTTGTGTTATGTTTCGTTATGCTATATTAGCATGCAATGTGCGCTTAAATTTTAGTGTTTTCATGGCATGGACCGTGAGTGTAAGCTAGCATTACGCTAGTTGAGATCACGATGTTATGATATTTTTCTTAAAGAAAGCAAAGCGCAATCTAGAGTCCAGCTCTGAAATGGACATCTATGTTTAATTTGTAACGTTCATTGAGTCACAGTTTCTGTGTTGCTTTAAATAAAAACATTGTCACTTTGACTTTTCGTAAGCTTCTTTGGGAACAAATATGCGGTACACATTTCCATTTTTATATACAATAAAGTGTTCTCTATCTCTATCTATCTATACAATAGATATATGAACTTTTATATCTCCTGAGCCGTAAATTTCTCAGGCATAGTTTCTTTCGAAAAAATATTTGCAACGATGCAGTAAATGAGAAATTCTTGAATTAGGCTATGCCTTGACTGATTGATTGCCTCGTTGGTCTAGTGGTATTTCGTCCGATTACCATGCTGGAGGTCGTCGGTTAATGTCTACGTAGCAGTTTTGTGCTTTTGTCTTATATCGAGTTGGTGCTTCTGTTGTTCCTAGTTACCGTGAGCTTGGGATATTTATTAAAGTGACGAAATTCAAAATACGCACGCAATATGTGCGCGCCGCAGTCAGCCGTGTGATTCGGCCGGTCACCAAAATGAAAAATCTAGTTAAAAAGGTGAAAAGTAAAATACAGTTTATTTTTTTGTCACCAGCTATTTCTAAGGTTTCATACCCGAAGAGTGCCAAACGGGACCCTATTACTAAGACTTCACTGTTAGTCTGTCTGTCTGCCCATCTGTCTGTCTGTCTGTCGTTGAAATTTTTGCAGATGATGAATTTCTTTTGCCGCTATAACAACAAATATTAAAAACAGAATAGAATAAGTTTTTAACGGGGCTCCTCTACATGAAACATAATTTTTTTTGCCGTTTTTTGCTCGATATTAATAACGGCAACAGGTAGACGCTTGAACTATTCACAGAATATTTAGTTCTATATTCGCTTTAAACATAAACAATTAAATTAAAATAAAATATTTATTTAAGGGGGGGGCCCCATACAACAAACGTGATTTTTGCCGTTTTTTTCCGATTTTCGTGTCTAATGTTATATAGATAATGACACGGAACCCTTCGTGCGTGAGTCCGACTCGCACTTGGACGGTTTTTTTTTTATTAAGATCGTTGGTGCAAACAACAAGACAGGTGTTTTTACTTTTATCATCACTAATGAGTGATCTCTGCTGTAGTGTTGACAGTACAACATTTTATGTGGCTCTATTGTAGATACATACAGACCAGTTAAGAGCAGGGTGCGAGAATTGTTTTTCCTTAATTTAAGTTTATTTTCTTTTTTTTTGTGAAGTCTCGTTATGGTATTATGTAGGTATATTTTTCGTTCATCTCCTCCTTCCATATCATCATCATCAGCCATTTGACGCCCACTGCAGGACATAGGCCTCCCTCATGGATATCCTAACCATGAAGGGTTTTGCCATAATCGCCACGCTTGGCAGGCGGGTTGGCGATCGCAGTATGTGGTTGGAATTATAGGAAAATGCCATCCTTTCATATGAGAGTTTTTATTTATGTATGTTTATTCTATATTAATTTATTATTTATGTATCGTTTGAGTATGTGTATTAATATAAAAATATCTTAATTAATGTTGTTTAGTTCCACCGACTACAGGTCATCTAGATTCTTTCTTTTTACCCCTCAATAATTGTCTGGAAGAAATCACTTTTAGTAATAAGGTCGGCAGTTGAACTCTATAAGTCTCTTATGTAATTCCTGGTGTGTATACAATAAAGAAGATTCTGTCTATCTATCCAGTAATTTACAGAGAAAACGTACTTTATATCTAGTTCTTTATATACATCGGTGGTCTTATCGCTAAAAGCGATCTCTTTCAGACAACCTTAAGATGGACAGGACTCAAGGATGTTTTCTTGACAGGACTGAAAGAAAACCTTTGACTACGTCACGTTTTGCCTAAATGTCATATTTATTCGCTTTATGACGTTGTTTGCCTAATTAGCAAATTGATGTGATCACAAAGCGCGAGAGCCGGTATTGCGTCCTCACCTCACATCTTTATTTCATTCAGTGCATCAAATGCACGGTCATTTGACTCTGTTACGACGAATTTAATATTCGATTTATGCCTGTAACCAGGAATAGTCAAAAGGGCCCCGCTAAATAGACACGGACTTTAGACGCCATGCATAAAAAGGCACAATTCGTGAGGCACTTGGAGTCAGCTAAGAGTTCCTATCGAGCCCATTGTGCGAACTCTGGAGGCCCCGCTTGGTAGATATACGTAAACATGACACGTTGATAACAATGATAGTAAGAAGTTACAAAGAGAAAATATTGATGTAAGGCAATCAAAATCATTTCAGTGATTGTTTTAGTAGTCATGATTTTTCTCATTTAACACTTGGGACTATAACATAATATTTTTATAGCTTAACTAGCTGACTCAGCAAACGTTGTTTTGCCATATTTATTAGCCTACGCCTACAGCTATTCTCAGACCTACCAAATATATACAAAAAATCATAAAAATCGGTGAGGCCATTTCAGAGGAGTTGGATAACACACTGTCACATAAGATTTTTATATACCTATTAGATTAACATAACATAAACTCACGCCCGTATCCCGGAGGGATAGACAGAGACCAGGGCTTACCACCACCGTGACAAACATCTTTCGATTCATTAACATTCTTTAGCTTTTTTAGCTTAATTTCCAAATGATAAAGGTTCTTAATCTGACTAGCGAACCCTAGCAATCTTTGACAGAGCCTAGCTACGAGATACCAGAGAGGGTGTGAGAAGCTGGGACATCCAAGAGGGTGCAACGTCATTCTGCTTCGTGAAGCACACTTGACATGATTTGTTAATCTCTCTAATAGGATCCAAAATCGATGGAAATCTCTTGAAAAATGTTTCTGTTGACGTTAATATTGTAGCCTGAACTAGAGTTTGTGCTTATGGATCTATGCTTTATAAAATGTTTCGGTTTGTTTAATGTTTCATACACCTCTTGCCTTTAAAGGCTGAATTTAGGAAGTTTTAGCTCGGTGAGTATTAGGTAGCTGTCAGCCATAGGCAGCGTGAGTTCTATTTATATAAATACGATTCCTTTAAAACACTCCTCAAATACCGCTTAAATTGGCTGCAGTGAAGTCTTTAATTTTACCACAGTCTATTTAAACCGAATTTGAGAATTGTTATAAGGAATCTTGTTTTTATAAATAGAATTGTAAAATTATAGAACCGGTCTTGACGAGCGCGAAGGATTTTGCAGGACAGGGTAAATCTGTACAATATTCCGGCATTGTTTTAATAAGTTCTGTTTCCAGGAGTTTCGTCAATTTTGTCGGTGCTATAGGGTTATATTAAATTCATACAGCGTGTTACAAAATCCCCACTATACGTTCGAAAATAGGGGGTTCTACTAAACAATACCTACAAATTTCACTACTTGTAAAATTTTTAAATCGCAAAAAAAATGTCAGCTGTTTCATCATCTCATTCAACCTATAGCCAGCCAATGCTGAGTGTAGGTCTCTGCTAATGCAGCTCAAGTCTCTTTCCACAGTTAACGAAGACTTACTAAAATAATTCAATTGCTAGGCTGCCGGCGGAACAAGAGATACCCCCAGTTTCTCGTACACTAATACGCTGTTAATCTACTGTTAACCGCTGTCAATTGACCAAAGTGCATAAAAAAAACCACTGAAAGCTGTTAACAGTAGATTAACAGCTTCTTAGTGTACGAGAAACCGGGGGATAGTTTCGTTCACTACAGGCGGCATAGGAATTCAATATTGTTATTTCGCCAATGGAAGTCCACTAGAAAAAAAACCATCTGAATAACTAGCTACAATATTGCGAATGAGCAACTTAATTGAGCACAATAATAAAATCCGAATTCACCACATAAGAATAGAAACCACCCTTACATTCCGGCCTTCGGCTGCCTTAGAGGATATTGGGAATTGCCGTGAAGTGAGCTTACACCAAGTTTACACAAGGCGGTGGTAGCCAAGTGGGTAGAACATTGGACTCGGAAGCGAGAGACGCAGGTTCAACTTCCAGTGCTGGCATGTACCTAAGACTTTGTTTCCTAAGTTATGTACATTTGTGGAGTTACAGTAGCAGTACCACTCGCTTACCGTGAAGGAAAACATCGTGAGGAAACCTGAGCGGCTATCATCAGATGATGATAGCCGAGGACAGAAGAAAGTGGCGTGCGTTGGGGGAGGCCTATGTCTAGCAGTGGTCGAGAACGGACTGATTGATTGATGAATATTGCATCTATCTGGAAGTATGATGACGAGACACTCGTAGTTTAATTTGGATTGAACTGTTGTCTAAGTCTAAGTATTCAAACTAAGTATTAGAGATAGATAGATAGAGATAGAGAACACTTCAAAAAACTACACTTAAAAAAATCACGTATCGGCAGTTTCAAGCGATGAGCATGAGAAAACCTCAGACACTAACGTTTCCTCACATTGTTTTTACTTCTCGTTTGCTACCACAACTTCACAAATGTGATATCCTAAGTACATTTTAAGTCCGGCAACTAAAGATCACTCGCGGGCAGTGTAACTATAGGCGCATTCCATTCGCCGACTGCATTAGAAGGCTACGTTATGACTTGGAAAATGCGACACTTCTTACCCCTACGAGGGGGGAAGATATTTATGACGTCTGGTTGATTTATTGCCAGCCACCCTCGCAGTCTGACGTTTTGTTATTTTTTTGTCTCGCAAGATGATGGGGTGATGACACTGACTTAAAACTACAGAACGTTAATTTCTTAACCCTAAACACCTAACCTTCTCGCGTACCCCATAAACCTAACCATTCATCAATTCGACAATAATTTTTTGAAGCGTTAAGTTTTAAATAAAACTTTTTGGTTTTTGGTACTTTTATTGCGCTGAGGTTTCAGGCATATTATACTCTTATATTTTTTTTTTTAAATGGCACGCGTTTCTACAGATCAAAACCGACATTCTCATGACAAATTTAATTAAAACAGAAATTGAAAAAGGTTGTTGCTCATTTTAAGGGAAAACTTAAGCCGTAGATATTAGGGAAAAAAAAAAACTTTTTTACGCCCACTCAGTTCAAAACTAAATTTTATGTTAACCATTCGCCATATTGTACATATTTTTGTAAAGTTTGAAAAAAAATTGTACTTGGCTACCGGAATTCGTTGCCTCTCGCCAAGCCGTGACGAACACCGAGATGACAACAGACACCACGGTTATCCGCACACGCACTAGAAAGATACAACAATTTTTCTGTCGCGTATTCGTCGAAACGTCGAAGGTTAGGTGTCTAGATTTAAGGTCTAACGGCCACACAGTAGCAGAGCAGCAGGAAACTTCAATAAGTCTCAGTTTAATATTGACGATTCTTGTTATATTGTTTTAGTAATACACTTGTTACTCAATAACATGCCCGCGTTTCATAAAACTAGAATTCATAGTTTATTTGATACCATTTGATTGCATTACATAGCCGAATAGTAAAAAATAGTTTTTCATGGTCATGAATGACTGAATTTTTTTACGTTTCTATATTCAACCGTTTAGACGGGAGACAGGGGAGACGACGCCCTTTTAAAGTTTTGCGCTTTAAATCTTAATATATTGCAAACGGAACCCCAAATTGAAGAATAGTCTTCCTACACCTACAATATTTTCAAACGACTATGGTGTTGCCGAGAAAAATCATCCCTAATTTAGGTGCTGTTAAGGTGCAGGGGAGATACCTACCCTGAAAAAAAATATTTTTCAAGATTTTATCCTACCGTTCTGTCGGTCTGTAGAGAGCTAAATAAATGTACATCTATGCCAAATTTCAGCTATCTACTACTTATCGTCTCTGTACTAAGCAGACAGACAGACAGACGGACGGACATGGCGAAACTATAAGAGTTCCTTGTTGACTACGGAATCCTAAAAAGTACCCGAAACCGGTGTGCGTACATGCAATCAGTGTCGATGAAGCGAAAGAGGTTTATCGGGATCGTGGCAAGTGGCAAAAACCCCGTTCTCTTTCTACCCGTCAATATTACAGCCAACAGCACTGCACGTCAACCTCTAAATCCGTGCATTCTACTCAGTTCCAGTATCCGTGTGGCGCCGGATTAAGAATAGCGTCACTCCATTTTCCCCCGTGGATGTCGTAGAAGGCGACTAAGGAAATAAATTACCAGTAGTCGGGCAGCAGCGTCTTTCTGAGCTTCTAACCGCATACTGCGATCGCCAACCCGCCTGCCAAGCGTGGCGATTATTGCAAAACCCCTCGTGGTTATGAAAACCACGAGGGAGGGCTATGTCGTGCAGTGGGCATCAAATGGCTGATGATGATGATGATTCTACTCAGTTACGCTAACAGTCTTATTTATAAAAACAGGATTTCTTAAAACATTCTTTAAATGTTATAAATTGTTTGTGGTAAAGACTTTACAATGGAGATACTTTGCCATAGGCTCACGGTCTTATTTATAAAACACTAGCTGTTGCCCGTGACTTCGTTCGCGTGGTTACTTTGATGTGTATTTTTCCGGGATAAAAAATAGTCTATATGCTAATCCAGACTATAATCTATCTCTGTGCAAAATTTCATCCGGATCCGTTCAGCCGTTTTTGCGTGAAAGAGTAACAGACATCCATCCATACATACAAACTTTCGCGTTTATAATATTAGTAAGGACGATTCCTTAACCCCTAACTGCCCTCACGGAATGGAACGTATAGGGGGCCCATACTAAGTTGGGCACAGATTTGTGTCGCGGCAGGCGAGTAGACGAACGACGGAGTGAGACGAACACACTATAAACACTGTCTACTACGGTCTTGCTAGTCAGGAGCCCAGACTTTCTGTACGTTATTTTCCCTTGTTCCTCCTGTAAGATGATGGGGCGACGAACCCGTGAGTCACCACGCTACAGATTACTAGACCTCGCTAGTTAAATGAGCGTGCAATTTGTGTGTCATTGTGATTGTGATTGCTGAGTGCTACGAGCCTGGACGTGTGCACAATGCGTGCTTATTATTATTGACTTTTGTATTCTTGTGTCAAGCAATTCGTTTTAATTTTTTAATTTAAAACATTTTATCTTTATTTAATTAAGAATAGCGTCACTCCATTTCCTCCCGTGGATATCGTAGAAGGCGACTAAGGAAATAAATTACCAGGAGACGGGCAGCAGCATCTTTCTGAGATTCCAACCGCATACTGCGATCACTAACCCGCCTGCCAAACGTGGCGACTAAGGCAAAACCCCTCGTGGTTATGAAAACCACGAGGGAGGCCTATGTCCTGCAGTGGGCGTCGAGTGGCTGATGATGATGATAATGATCTTTATTTAACATTCTCTTATATTTACGTTTTACTGCAAGACTACTAATTTAAAAAACCACACACTATAAAGTTATAGAGCGGTGAGCGGCGGAGTTATAGAACTATAGAGCGGTGGGTAGAATATTGGACGCGGAAGCGAGAGACCCAGGTTCGATTCCCAGTGCGAGCATGTACCTATGACTTGGTGTTCTAAGTTATGTACATTTCCGAAGTTATAGTAGCAATACCATTCGCTAACGCGAAGGAAAACATCGTGAGGAAACCTGAGTGTCAGACCTATCAAGCGCTGTATTGATGTATTTATGCTTCATGTATTTATGAACATCCCTGCACATGTAATTTACGACCATAAATATATGATTGATTGATTGCGATGGGCACGGGTGGTGATTAAGCTCATACTCTCTCTCTGAGAGTAGGCCTGTAACCTACAGTGGGACGTTTATAGGCTGCTTATGTATGAACTATAAAGTTCAGTCAATCAAATAAACCTGCAATACAATATGAATATATGTATGTACATATATATTTATATTTCGTTTTATTCGACTTTGGTTTGAGTGTAAACAAATATCTTATCTTATATTTTTAATAAGTAAGTACTATTTAATTAAAGTAAAGAAGATATATTTTGAACGAATGACCTAAGAGGAGCTTGATAGTCATAATTGCTTTGATTTCTATCAACGGTTTACTTACATTTAGACCAAAGATGAATGAAATGAAATATAACTGCATGCGCAGTTTCAATGCTTGCAATTACCAAGCATGTCAAATCAATTCATGGCAATTTCTCTTAGTCCTCCATTGCAGCTAGTATTGTAAGTATTGTAACGTGCTGGCTACACGATCTCACATTCCCGTCGCGTTCGCCATTATTCACATTTGCTTTCGTCGAGACGAAACAATGAGCTGAGAAAACGTCACTAAACTCGAAAGGTGAGTCAGAGATGTGCGCGTGGACCGAGGGACCACTCATGGGATTCGCTAAATAAGTTTACCAAGATTACCAACTGGAATTTTAAGGTCCTCTCCGAGAACTCGCCTACCGTCTGTGAGAACTGAGGGACCACACTTTAAGGGCTATATTTTTTTTATTATTTCTTTGTACAAATTCCTGGGATCATTCTACGATTGTTTTAAGACAACTACTAAATCTTGGTAAACTTAGTTCGCGAATCTTGCGAGTAGTGCCTTGGTCCACACGCACGTAGTCAGAGTGAATTTGCTTCTCATTCGAGAGTTCGTGTTCGACACCGGCTTCGACAATGACTTTGTCTTGGGGTATATTTACATGAACTCTAAAATAAAGGTCGCCAAATATAAGTTATGGCTGTCTTCTGTGATCTTTAAAAGGTGTTGTTGACCGAAACCATCCTTATCAGGATCTTGACAAAATAAAACTGAGCTATGAAGACACAAGACATTAAGTAACTTAATTTAAGGCGATTTTCTCTTGTTAAACTTATAACTTCCACACAAGACCATCACTTGTCGTGGTCCCAAAGTAGGATACCCTGTACTATGATGACCAGGCAAGGATATCACAAATATGAAAGTACACCCAGACTGAGGTCATTTGTACAAATTAATTACGACGGCCCCCAGCTGGAATCGAACCTCGGGGACCTCTGTTTTGGTATTGAATCAAACATTCTAAGTGTCAATGGAAAGAAAAAAAAACTTGACCCGACCGTGAAACTGTAATTGTACTTTATTGCACAATCTAGCTAGGCAACTTTAAACTATGCGGGGTAAGATAGCCGACTGATGGGTTCCAAGCGATGAATAGCTCAAACGTAGGAGCGAGGGGCTTGTTGTAACAGTTTTCATTAAAACTAATATATCTTGAAATCTATTGATTAAATTTCTACTAAATAAAGATGCATGAATACTGTAACTCTTCCTCTACCAAATCAAGTAAAAATAGTACCATAACTATTGGTCATTATTTTACAATCAATTATTTTCTAGAAGAAGTGCGGTGTTACAACTTACCTCGTGCTTGGGGCAAGTTGTAACATCTACCGGGGCAAGTAGTAACGACAAAAAAAAACGACAATAATACCTCTAATCATTTCTTCTTTGTTTTTTTTTAAATTGACATCTTTCTAAAGTAAGTATTACGTAATTCTTATCAAAAATCAACTCAAACACATTTTTTTAGTAATCAACACTTAAAAATTAAGTAATTAACAGTTTTATTTAGTTAAACACTACTTAAAATCATCATGGCACTTTTAAATCACAGTAAGTAATTAAATTATTTAAGGTATGCTCGTAATTATCTCTTCTTAATAGCTATCTAACAAATATTATACTTATGTAAGAATCAACATTTGGTGGGTTTCATTATAATTAAATTAAGTCTTCATCTGAGTTACAATTAATATAAATAAAAGATATAATGTCTCCTACATGTGCCCACATCTTACAAATTATACACTCTATCACACGTTACAACAAGCCCCAGGATTTTGTTACAATTAACCCTATGGTATGATTTTCAACATTTATCAAGATAACTATTTAAACAATTTAGCAATCATAAAAACTGTTACACACTATCAGAGATAGATAAATTTGAATGGAAATAAGATATAGAAAATTTGAAATTAGTCGATATTAAATACGCAAACCGAAATTTTACGACAGTACAATTTTATATTACCTGGCAGAAATGAAGCACGTGCACACTTCCGCTCACTGCGCCGGCCGGCGGGACATTGGCTATGGCAACATGATGCGGCGCGGTTTATAGGTTAAATCGAGTCAAAGAAATACGTTAATAGCGTTTAAGACCCTAGTGAAAAGGGCCTGTTACTACTTACCCCTGTTACAACAAGCCCCTCGCTCCCCTACGCGAAAAGGGGAGATGGCGGCCCTTGGGAAGATCAAGACGTTTTTTCGCGGTTACAAGAGATGGCCAAGTGCAAAGAATAGTGGAGAGCTAAGAGAGAGGTCTTTGTGTAGAATTTATTGTATTCCATATATCTCATACACAGACCTCCCCTTTCACAGATACAGAGAAGAACTTTTTGAAGCACCCAAAATGCTCGAATGTCCAGAATCCAGAAGAAAGAAAAACTTCCACGCAACACAATCACTTGTCCGGAACTAAGACTTCAACGTGTTGAATATGTACCTAAGCCTTTGCTCGTTTTGTCGGTTATTTCCTACGGACAAAAGATCCATCGAAGTATTGCTGCCTAAAAATTGACGCTCAGAATCACTTACAGCCTGCAAGAAAGTTTTTTTTTCAGTTCCATCCAAATATTTCTATTCATTATAAAAACAATATTTTAACTTAATGAACATCAAAGTTGTTAGTTTGACAATTTATAGATTATGTGGAGCAGAAGCAGAGCAGATTATAAAGAAATTCCACGTTTATTCTTTTCAAAAAACGTTTGATTTAATTATCCGAGTTTTCAACTTAAAAATATTCTAATGAATCACCAAACACAATCGTCCTCTAAATTCCCACTAACATTAATCTACTGTTTAATACTATCTTTGTCTTCTAAATAATCCTTGATGTTATAGTAATCTTTTTGCACTGCTTAACACATTTTTTAAACCGCTTCGGAGGTAACTCTAATAGATCTTGAGGAATCTTGTTTTAGAACCTTATAAAGGATTTATTATCTTTTGCAAGTTCAAATCATGGAAATGGCAATTTATAATTATTCCTGATATTAACATTATGACAAGTCAATACGTGCAACATTATGATGGCTGATATTTTTTCTAACATAAATAATATTTTCATGAATGTGCAAACTTGCAACTGTTAAGATGTTAGTTTTTTAAATAAATCTTTTAGCGAATCCCTACTAACTAGCTTGTAAACAAATCCGATCGCTCTTTTCTACACGATAAAGATAGCTTTAATATCTGCTGCCTGGCCCCATATTTAGTTAAGTAGTATACCGTAGGACATATTACCGTTCTACCTCTATTGTACGCGCACCAAATTTAATTATAAATTCCTTAACAATTGGGATAGTAACAAGAATGTTGATAGCCAACGCCAGGAATCTATCAGGATTTTGTGCGCAAGATATAGGGACTGTTTTGCAAGCTGCAAGTTGCAGCCCGATTGGTAAGGATTGATTTATGTTTGGTGCTTTTTGACAACAAACTTGTCAACAAGCTTTAAAGACTTGTTATTCGGTTTTGTACTTTCCGACTGACGGAATGGAAATTCTGGCTATTCGAATCTCTCTGACAAAACCGACATGCAGTAGGCAACTCTACTGACTATTCCAAGGTAGCTCTTATAGAGCGTGACGAAAGTGCGAATATCAAACAAAACTGTAGACAGCGGCACAGCCAACGACTAAGTACCAACGTTTAAACAAAGCTGCGTTTCAAACAAAGCCTGGTCCTCTCCCACGCAGTTGTTGGTAAATTGAAAAAAAAAACAACGTTGTTAAAAAATATTTTATACGCATGGTTACAACTGTAACAAACTGATGAACTTTTTGGTTGCTTCAAAACGTCCGGCTTAATATTAAACCCGCGGCCATGCGTGTTGCCAGTAAAAAACTGGCAGGCGCTTTCACGTCACTAACAATGAAGTGTTTGTTTGGCGAACGTCATTGTTTCGTGAAATTAATAAACACTCGAACAGTACACTGTTATTCGCGCAGTATATAACTCCTAAATATTGTACTATTGAAATAAAACTTTCAGAATTACGTAGAGTCGACAGCGCAACGATCTTTACATGCGGGAACTCTACCCTGTAACTCTACGTTACGGTTGGCTTTGCAACCAAAATTAATATGGCCATTAGTTATTTTATGCGACTATTAATCTTCCTAACAGAAATATACAGAATAATTGAACACCAAAAACATAGCAAGACACAAACCTTTACTATATATAATTTTCTTATCTTATTCAATATTATACCGATATCCCGAAACCCAATTATTCTATTTTCAACCTTTTTTGCTAAGACTCTGGCAATATTGAGGTTGAGAGTTTTTTGCAGAGATTCATCTAAATTCGTAAACCAATAATTTTTTTCTAAGGAACCTTAGCGAAATTGATGGGCAAGATAAAAAGTACCCGAAACCGGCGTGCGTGCATGCAACGACTAATGAATGTTGAGGAAGCGAAAGTGATCTGTCAGGATCGTAGCAAGTGGCAGTCCCTGGTCTCTGCCTACCCTTCTGGGATACAGGCGTGAGTTTATGTTATGTTATGTCTTAGCGAAATTTTTGTGCTTGCTCTTTCAAAACGAAATTTTAAAATTTCAATGCGCAATGCATTCTATTTAAAACATGGGGCTCTCAAACAAGCGCTAGTTTCAGTTATGCTCCGTACCACAAGAACGCTTAAAGTTACGCGTCTTAACCGAGTCGCTTTAACCAAAATATTATGGACAAAGTAGTTTTTTTTTATGTCCAGTACGTGTGGCTTTTAGGTTGGATGTCAGAACTTTGAGACCTTTGGAATGAACCTTTCGATTACATGATAAGTGTCTCTTTTGTAGCATACATACGCCCCACTCCGTGGCACACGCCTTTTCTCAGAGAGAGATTACGGGCTAAATCACCACGCGCGCTCACCGCGGATTGGCGCTGAGGTTTGCAAGCGCTGAGGTATGAACGCTTCAGACATTCAGGTTTCCTCACGATGTTTTCCTTCACAGTTAGCGAGTGGAATTGCTACTGCAATTTTACAAATTTACGAAACTTACAAAACAAAGTCATTGGCATTGGCCGACATTCGGACCCACGATCTCCCGAATTCACATTCGATGAGAAGGTGAGATTAGTGAAATGAGCAAATAAAATACTGCGGATTAGTAGTGAGATCGTATTAAATTTAAACATTAGCCTACATTTTATCCACTGCTGCTTATACGTCTCTACCAAGTCAGACAACATCCTGAAATACCTTTCACCATTACCCAATAATTACAATCGAAGCTCTGTTTACACTGCAAATTTTCTCATAACTCGTCACAACTTTAGAGAACTTAAAATTGCCTCAGCATTTGGTCGTAAAACATAACTGTATAGGACATTAGGGCATATTCACACAGTCACGCGAAGCTTGTCACGGAAGCCTTTATGGTCGCGCCAACTCAATTTGCTGGCAGTTCAAAGGAAATTAGGTCTTATAGCCCCGTGATAAGGACTTCTTAACATTAGATAAAGTCCACAGTTATGCGTGTTTGTACGACCTACCGCAAAAGGGTAGATAATCGGAAAACAGGCCATTGACAGTGTGAACTGGGTCACTGGTCATACGACGGAGGCCTTGAAATACTGCCTATTTGTTTCGTTATGTGCTCGACCCGAGCGCCTTCTACGCCCTGTTACATATAGCTACAATAATTAGTACATATATGTATAACAAATTTACAATTGTAAGGTGGTTGCTAATTTTACCTTTATTAAACAGAGTTCTGGCAACTGTAACATTTCGTGAAAAGTAGTAGGTACATAACTTTTCGATGGTAAACCTGGTTTTGATAAGTTTATGAAGAGTGCTTTATTTCATTCTTGACATCATAAATAGTGAAAATAGTCTGCGAATTTATTATGGAAGAACCAAAGCAGATTACTGCACATTTCCAAAATATTCCACATTACCGCCCAAGCGGGCACGGCAATCGTTTTGACTGCCCCCACCAGTCACTTCGCACGTAGCCATATTGGTACACTAAACTATTCTTCTGGAAGTCACGTCAGACCTGGGGCATATAGGAAGGAAGTGAGACGCCGGCGCGGAAAAGACGCGGCATCTTTTCAATTCACTTTCACACAAAATGTGCTGAAGCAATGGGCATAGCCCACACATAAGTCGGGGCAAGGACGCGAACTCTACACAATGCGTCGCGTCTCTTCCGCGCCCTCGTCCCGTATTCTTCCTACGTGCCCCACGGCTCACGCCAATGGCATATTCGACAGCGGTAAAGCATTTTTTTTAAGCTACCGGTAACCTAAGCAGGTAGAGTGCATGCATGTATAAACTACAACTGCAGCAGTGTCTATTAAGTGCTTTGCTCATCCTAGGTCATTTATTCGTCATTCAGGATTAATGCAACTTTCAACCTCTATTAATAATTTCTTGATTTTCATAGCATTAAAAAAATATTTTTTTAGAAATTAAAGAAAATGTTTAAACCCAAACCACAGTTGTATGAATGAATCGACTTGCAAAAATTCCAGTGTGCGAAGAAATTACAACTCTCTCACTTCCCACAAGGGTGTCAACATGGCACTATAGTAATCAACTTGATTGAAAGATTGATCAAGTGAAAAAAAGGTAATACCTATGTATTTAGTACCTACATTATCTCTTACAGAGATAAACTCGCCTTTGTACATGCTCTCTACCCAACTAACAATAGCGGAAGCGCATTGATATGGAAATGTAACTCGGAGCTAGATGCGGAATCAATCGAAGCGAGCCGGTTGAATAGTGAACACATGAACGCTTCAACGAGGGCTAGCTTTATGCAATTAAATGGACCGACCCGTGATTCCACAGTGGTTATTGGATTGCTTTAGTTAACAGCACTTTTCCCATCATCACAAAAAATCTAAAAGAAATTATTTGTCTTGATTTTTGTGCAGAGAAGTCTCACACAAACAGCTTTTAGTATGAGGTCCCTGAAATAAAAAAAATAATAAGAAAGTTATTTATATTAATAGAGGCAGTTTGAACACTTCATGACATTAAGGCTGAATAAAAACAAATTTTTTTCATAATTAAGAACTCTTTACGAAGCTAATGCTGTTCTTTTTTACAAATCGGGTTCTGGTTTCTGTAATCCGAACTGATAATAAATATATTTTTCAAAACACTTGATCATAAAGTGGTTCTAACCTGTAACAAACTGTGACTTTTTCATTGCTATTATTCACAAGTGAGTTATAGGGTTTTTTATTTTATTGGTTGAGTTGCTTTGTTCTTAAAAAACTTTCGATACAAAAACGATCGTTGAATATGATCGTACAAATAAATTACTGTACCCATTGCTTGCTTATTTTATGCAACTTTGTATTTAAATAGATAATATCAACTTCACGTTTTTTATAAATAAAACTTTCACTCAAATAAAACTTTTGTTTTCTCTGTAATAAAGAAAACTTTGAGTTCCCCATTTTGTACGTGGCTAAAACGCTATCCGCGAAAAGCAAAAAAAAAAGAAACCTCATTCTTTTAGTGTATGGCCGATCGCCATTGTTAGATGCGCGCGCATAGGAAAACTGATTAATTTTTCCCGCCCGCCATGGCGAAAAATTTTTCACAACTCGTTTTCACTGTTGAAATTCTAGTTATTTTTAGTATTAGTTTCTTCACAAGTGTGTTAAAAAACGTCGTATGATACACGTGTGTATGGACGATTACCGTCCTCGGCTCTCTTAAGACCCTCACCTAACGGCTCGGGTCTCAATGGCGCCTCATCGGTAATAACCAACATTGCACACTTATTGTACCATAATGTACTATTTCATTTTTATTTTAAAATATATCGCGAAATTAAACTTTTTAGAAACAGAAGTCAATTGACATTTAAATATTCTTTGAAACTGAAGAATACAGGGTTTCAAGTGTTAATTAAACACTATTTTTATATGGTAAAACCATTGGAGTGACCGAAGAAAAATTTAAAAGTATTACGGGGATTTTACGTCATCTCGTGGAATAGTACAATAATGGTTCACTGATTTTCTTCGTGGACGACCACCAACCAATGACACCAAACGCCCAGGAAGGCCGATTAAGGTTATCACTGAGGGCGTGGTAATTAAAATCTACGATATTCTTTTGGCAGACCGTCGAGTGAAGATACGCGAGATAGCTGATGCTGTGCATTTGTCGACTGAACGAATTTTCCATATGTTATACCTTATTCTGGCCATGAAAAACATTTTTGCAAGATGGGTGCCGCGTCTAAGGAATGTCGACAAAAAACGAAATCCCGTAACAACTTCTGAGGAATGCTTAGCCATGTACAACCGCAATCCGAATGAATTTTTACGTTGTCGAAACTAACCAGAGACTAAGGAACAGTAGTGGACTTCTACTGGGGAACGTGCCCCAAAGAAGGTGAGACTGTTTGTTCGGCTAGTAAAGTGATGTCCGCAGTAGTCTTTTGGGACAGCCAAGAGGTCATTTGCATTGATTTTTGGAGAAAGAGTAGTCAATAACCGGAGCACCGTTGTTTCAATGAAGAGTATACAACTACATAGTAATATATTAAAGGGTAGACCGCAATTATTTATTAGGCAAAATTTAATTACCTTTGATCGCACCGTAATTTTTTTTTAAATTAATTTATTGATAATAATAAATGTTTCTCGAAAACTAAACCATTCGCCAAACTGCGTGGCAGTTTGTTGGCGAATTAAAAACTACTACGAGTATAAAACTAAAATACTAAGTTAATCTGAAAACTAGAGTTTACCCTGGTTACTACGTGGACAGCCCCCATCAGAGCAACATAAACATACCCCAGTTATAAAAATGAACTCTATCAACTTGAATAATTCAAACTCTGTAGAAAGGCAGATTGCATTAGAATACCCTATTGATATTGAGCCCGAGCGGACAACCAGTACAACGATACCTATGTGTCTACTCGTTTTGTTTAGTGCAGCTGCACCCAGTATACTGTATCGCCTTCATCGACTTACAATCGCTACAAAGAAACCGGAAAGCATCGAGTTAGCCCTAGACGTAGGCAAATAGTAGCTCGACTTGTGGGGGAGGTGTTATGTATGGGGCAGCCCTGTTTCCGCCGGTGAAGTGAATCAAAGTGGTATTGCGAAATCCAGTGTTACAGTTTCCTTAAAACCAAAGCGTAGCTCAGAAGGGACAACCCCTAATTTTAACTAGCAGTAATTAGCATCTAAAAGCTATAGTACAATTTAAATAAATGTTTAATTAAAATAAATAGTTTTTTAAAACGTCCTCCGCTGCCGTTTACACATAATTCGCGCGACTGGACGCAATAATTGCGTACCTACCATTCGTATGTTTACAGGTACAAGTTTATACCTCAATTGAGGGAAAATGTACAAAGAAATATTTTTAAAAAGCGCATTTCCTGATGACTAGAAGAGTTAGATTTAGTGAATGGAGTTATGTTTTACAACAACTTTTGAGGCATTTCGCGCATTGGCCTCCCCACTGTGCCACAGAGACTTTCGGGCACCGCAAACCACATCTAAAACCAAACTCACTCTTTCACATTGTAGGTTGAAAATAAAACAGTTAAAAATGCATCGAATCCTGTGTAGCTACCACCAACATAGTTTCATTACAGGTTTACGTAATATGGAGAAGAAACCTATGATCTTTCCAATTCCTCTGAGAGAGCAGAGCGGTTATTTGCCTTCTACAAACCGTTACAATAGCGGATTACGGCCTAATTTATAAAAACACGATTCCTCCAAACACAACTCAGAGGCAATCTCTGGTTACCTCTGCATCTGAGGAGTGTTTAAGGGAATCGTGATTTTATAAATAGGACAGTTAAAATCTGGCGCAGTATTAAGCCATTGATTATTATTGATGATATTATTTACCCCTTAGTAGCACGGCGGGTGTACTTTCGCCTCTCATTTTCCATCGAAGCGCTCATTTCGCTTACTCTCTCCAAAAAAATACTAATTTCAGCCGCGCACCCCGTCGCCAATGGCAGATGTCATTCAGACGTCAGCCGACAATGACAGGCGATGACGGCGCCACGTGGTTCTGTCATGTGAGCTTTATTTATTAAAAGTAAAATAAAAAAGTGGACGGCGTAAGCGTTCCGGATTCTGTCTGGAAATTGGGGTGTCAGAGAAATGTTGCCTATTTCTATTGTAATGGGGTGATGAGTTAAACCGTTTTCTATTGACATTAATAACTTAATACGACTCTAATTATTAGTCACACAACACTGATGTCAAATAGCATTGGAAATCAGTGTCACACTGCAACAGGTTTTCTGTTTTACTTGAAATCTAAGTACCTACTCCGATCCGTAGTTATAACAACGTCAGTGACTTAAGCAGCATTTAACTTAAAATCTTCATACGAAATTCAAATTACTAAAGTGACATTTAAAAAGTGGTGCAAGTCGGCCTTAATCTACGTCTCCTTTAATAATAAAATGAGGAACTTCGCCTCGAGATTACAATTTTAAGTAGAACGTCAGAAGAGAAAGAGATGACGCTTTCAACACGAAAAAATTATCAAACTTCACAACTCATTTCGATATTGTCTTCCATAGCAGCTGCTCTTCAAGTTATCTAATGGGCTGAAGATAATAAACAACGAATATGGATAAGAAACGAAATAAATGAAATAATAATAATTCATGGCCAAGCGAAGAAATGGGGCGCTTTAAAAGCCGAGACCCCATTTAGCACTTTTCTCCGCTATAATTTAATATGAAATCCATTCAACATTTACTACTACAGGGTGAGACAAATCTAACGCTCTTTCCCCCTCGACGGTTCGCGACAATAGGAGATAAGTCCGACTCTAAACACGTGTCAAATGTCGTGACATCGCTGAAGTATAGTATGAATAGGAAACAACGGAAAGGCAGCTTTGACATTTCATACATGTGATGGTTAAATCACAAAACATTGGGTGAATAATAGAATTATGACACAGATCTATAAGTATGAAAACTATTTATCCTGTTGATATTATACTGACCGACACTCTGTAGGTACATACTAATTTTGCTGAACTAATTTTCACATTGGTTGAAAGACCGGACTTAATGGACAATGAACAATGACGACTTGACTTTAGCTAAACTTCTGCAGTACTTAATATAAGATACTGCCGGGAGTCGAAATAAAATAACCGTTTGATAAGCGATCACAATACGAGCGCATAATAGGCTTACGCGGCGCGCAATATCCGTGGCTAATTCGAGCACCCTGTAGTATTGTGTTCGGGGACAATCGACATGTTTTGTATTTAGATCGGGATATGACAGTCTTTTGTTTTGGAACAAGACAAGCGTAGAAATTTTCGAAAATTGAATTTGTTACTGGCGTCAAATTACTCACCTCCATACTGCCAACCACCATGGTCAGTGTGATGCAGGACTTTGAAATTTGTCTGTTTGAGTGCTGTCGCCTATGCGCAAAACAGTTGCGTCTTCTAGGCGATTGCAACTAGTGATGTGAACTGGTTCTATGAAAACCTGTAGAAATCAGTTTTTTTATAAAACCGATAATAACCTGTAACTTTTTGCTTTTTGTAATGTAATTTGTACAGTACGACCGATGGCCAAGAGAAAATTTACATAGGTTTTTAGGATGAACCCCTTATTTTCAAAGTAAGACGAGCGTTAAAGATAATTCCATCCAGAATATTTTTTTATATATATTGGGAACCAGTGCAGACCAATAATCGGTTGAGTAGGCTGACCTGTTTTGGCACCAAAATGATTGAATTGCGTACAAGACATAATCAACATTGCTTTTTCATATTTTTTTCATAAAACATAAGATTTTTTTAAAATAACTTCACTAATTGCAATCTGTAACTTCTGCAGACATAATCACTTATCCTGGTCCCAAAATAAGATACTCTGAACAATGAATTATGTTACTATTTTGTGCTATACGTTGTTTTGATAAATTTGTGTGAAACAGTGACATTTAATTCTCCAGTTCATAAACAGTACAAAAGTCACGAAAATTCAAAATAGATTGTTTTAAATTCTCGAAATTGTTCACATTAGTCCCCCACCAGTCGCTTCGCACATATTAAACAATAAATAAATAGAGTTTGGTAAATGGAATATTAACGGTCATCTTAACCTAATATGTTTCCATCTATTCTACACGTTATCACGTACACTTCTTCACTTACTAGATATGTAAATGCAGGATTTCTAGAACGTAAGTCATTCTCACCGTACAGGGTGTAAGGGTGTAATACAATCCCCATATCTATCCGAAAGTAACTATACTAAAAAATTTAAGAGTCAAACTTTAAACATGCTAAGGAAACGCTGCGAAAATTTGGCTGAATATTTTTAGTCCGCTCTAGATTTGGAATCCAACTGCGCAAACTGCCGAAACAAATCCTCGGGCAAACTAAGTTCGAAGTTTGACTAGTCACGTTTAATATAAGTTTAGGACAAGTCCAGTGTCTGCTGCATGAATATTCAAAGCGAAATGTACAACCTATTATACGAACAGAAGGAAGATTTGAAATAAAGAGTACTTTAAAACGCCTAACCCAATCGAGTAGAACTTTATTCCTGAATTCCGGAAACCAATTATACTCCTGACATTTTCAATGTAGTATCGAAAAGCTTTCTAGAATTAGGTAAATATTATTTGATGAAGATTGAAGACACAAAAATTTTGAACGAGTACATTTGTGTATGAGCTAATGAGCATTCTCCTTTCCTCACGATATTTTTCTTCAATGTTTGCCGGTGGTAATTCAACAACAAATTCACAAATTTATGTAGGTACATAACTTAGAAAACAGGAAGAAAAGTTATTGAACTTAGGGTCTCTTGAATGTGAGGCGTTCTACCGACTGAAATTTTATAAATAAAATCTTTGTCACATACTACTTGACCCCAGGAACTATCGTTACCTGATTTTTACTAGACCTTTTATAAACTAGAGCTAGATTACTGAAGACCAAGACCTTCTGATGTTTTTACGGTAGATTGTTGTAGCGACGTCGGCGAGTCGGACGTCCCCTGACAAATTGCTTTCTAACTTGCTTGGTTACTTTCAGGATATATGCCGAGACGTACTGCACACCTGGGTAACTTTCCAGCTTTACAATAGAGAGGTAACTAGGAAACCTAATTAAGTATCATGATACTTGAATTTACTTTTAAATTTCGTAATATAAAAGTTATATTTTGAGGGTTAGTATAGTTGTGGGTAATTCCTAAGAGAAAACGTTTTTCTATAAGTTTTTACTGTGCAAAGGGCAAGATAAAGGTCAACTGGGAGAAAGTTAAAAGGTTAAAAGACGTGACTTTAAGTATGTACGTATGTTTTTGCTCAGTTAGATTTTTCAAAATCACAGAATTCTGATTCCAGAAAATATCGTTACCTGATTTTTGTTAGACCTTTTATAAACTAGAGCTAGACTGTTGTAGCGACGTTGGCGAGTCGGATGTCCCCTGACAAATTGCTTTCTAACTTGCTTGGTTACTTTCAGGATATATGCCGAGACGTAGTGCACACGTGGGTAATTTTCCAGCTTTACAATGGAGAGATAGCTAGGAAACTTAATGAAGTGTCATGATATGTTGAATTTACTTTTCAATCTCGTAATATAAAAGTTGTATTTTAGGGTTAGTATAGTTTTGGTTAGCGAGTGGTATTGTTACTATAACTCTATTTAACTATATTCTATTTAACATATAATTATTGCAAGATCGCGTAAAACCACATAAAAATTATTTAAAAAACGCCTTTATTAGTCAGACGGACCAACAGATGTCGTAGAACCACCTCTGAAAACTAAAAAAAACACCTTTTTTTTTAGAAGACTTATATTTTGTAGCATGTTACAACCATATAATCTTTTAATTTCCTCCCTTGGTACTGGCAATGATTTCTTCTTAAACGTATTCAATATCAATAAAGTTCAGAAAAAAATCAGAGAGTAACACAGCTGAACTTTCGTACACCGTACAAGTACATATTTCCTTCTTAATTGTGCTAACAAAAAGTTTGCTCTGATGCGGCGCTAATCCGCTATATTACGCGCAACAAATTCTGAGCGATTCCAATCGTCTAAGTGTCAAATTCTATGCTAATTTCTGTCGCAAATGTCAGGATTCCGGCATGATTTGTTGAGCATACTTAGGCCTAATAACATAGATAAAAGCGTTGCTGACTAGACCCGGGGCGCTACTACGTAAGTCCTCCACTGTATCATCATCATTAGCGATTTGACGGAGCCACTGTATGGAGTTGCCTAATTTGACTTACTCCGAACTGTCAAATACATACATATTTTGACATTTTGGACTTGTCAAAATGGTTAACTCGATAGAGTGGACAGTTACGTGATAGAAGGGTCTTAATTTTCGGGATACCAAATTAAGTTGACTGAACTAGGTTGTTGTGAGCATTATTTTCTAATCTCAGCAGCTAAGCGGGCGTGTCATCAGACAGCATACATATTCATTAGCACGGCGGGCGTGAGGCGGCAATATGTCGGCGTAACAGCTCAAATTATATACACAAAGACATTTTAACAAGAACAAGTGTCTTATGAGCTGTCTTCTGTGTGTTCTTTCTTGTTTTTCTAGTTACATTCAGTGACGGGGCGGAATTTCGGTATCGAATGTATACGATTTTCGGCTCCTACTTCAGTTGAATATTGTATTAGGCTTCTTCCTATTAAAAAGTGCTTTTACGACTGTAGAAAGTGTTTTGTTTAGACAGACGTAACGACCATATTTAAAATTTTCTTTATGTAATGTTGTTACAAATGTTTGAATAGGTTTTCCAACTGGCGCCGGTTACTGAAATACTCTCCACATAATCTTTCAATTGTAAAACTAACAACTTTGACGTTTATTAAAAAAATATTTTGTTTTATAACGGATAACATAATACCGAGTCTAAAAATTTGTTTACCGGATCTTTTTTTTTATTTTTCTATTTCAGACTCTGTAGTCCGGTTTTATTGCATCATCGAACTACTGAGTCTGAAAGTTCGGTCAAAATGGACGAATGTGACAAGGGAGTAAGTTGTACTTATGAGTTTGACGTAAAAAACTCAAAGGCAAACATTATAAATTTGAATTGCTGTTGACTGTGCTAACTACACAATCGTTGCAATCACTTATCCTTGCCAAAGCCGACATCAATTGATTCAGTGCCGAGTCACTTAGCATATTCATTGCTGCCGTTAGTGGAGTTAGGTAGTCCACTTAGTTCGAAGCTTAATCTTTAGTTGGTGTTAATATTTAATTGGCGATAGATTTTGGAACAGATGCTTGCATCCAGTGGTAACTCAACGACTAATATGTACTTAAATGGTTGGAACTTAACTCTCAGAACTTCGATTTTATTGGGACTCCATACCATACCTCAAAACTTTTTATTTTCCACCTTTTATAAAGCAGAGCTTTTATCTCCACCAATCCGGACTTGGCCCCCGTGGTGGAGTATGGCCTATACCTTCCTCAGGGAACAGACCCGTGCCCCTCGGTGGGGACATAACGGGTTGATGATGATGATAAAGCAGAGGATAGATAGAATATTCTTCATTGTACACAGAAATTTAATAAATCGAAATATAGTACATTTGGCGGGCTTATTGAATTAAGCAATATAACATATTAACAACTGCCCAATCAATCAATCGACACTGAAATAACGGTGTCCAGCTTTGGTAATTGCCCATTTGAATTTAATGTGAGCTTGGAGCGTCTTGCAGTGTTGGTGTTGGAAATAGCCCACTATTTAAGACAAACTGAGCCTGTGTCTCTTTTCCTATATATTAATCTAGAACAATAATATGCGGTAATTTCCAGACTTGTAAATACCTCCCTACATTTCACGCACGCACGCGCTCAGACACACACAGACATACACACACACACACACACACACACACAGACATACACACACACACACACACACACACATACACACCCTCCCCCCGTCCCGTCCACTTACTAATTCAATTTAATTGAAATATTTTTAACGTGTAGGTTACATAACATCACGCTTGAATCCATGGGTGGCTAAGAAAATCACCATAAGCTGTGAGATCATTAAACATAGGTCTTACCTCAATGACAGATACATTTAACAAAGTTATTTATTTATTTATTTATTTATTTATTGATGAACCAGTCAGTGTACGCAATCATAAGCAGCCTGTATACGTCCCACTGTAGGGCACAGGCCTTCTCTCAGAGAGAGAGTACAGGCCTTCTCTCAGAGAGAGTGTACGCAATACCCGTCAGAAATATTTTTATCTGTAACAGTGGGAATCGCCATATTGCAATGTGCCTAAATAATTCCTCCGGCTTATATGGTACGCAAAATTGTGTCTCTTTTTGTAAGTCTCTTAATTGTTTTACAAACAAGAATTATAAAAATTCACTGCTAATGCAATGTAAGTAGAATTAGTACCGCATATATTTAAAGGTGATAAAAGAACTGTATGTGCTACTTAATTTATGAATTAGAATAAAAGTGTCAGAAGTAAACATTCAATATAACCAACATAACAACGCAAACTTAAAAAATAACTACCGATAGTTGCGTTCCGAAATGTAATAAGATTCTGAGACAAAATACATAATCTCTTTAAGTATTATGTACCACGAATAATCACATGTAGTTTATAATATTTGCATAAAAAACTTAAAACGTTTCAATATACATAACATAAGCAGCCTATATACGTCCCACTGTAGGGCACAGGCCTTCTCTCAGGGAGAGAGTATGGGCTTAATCACCACGCGTGCCTACCGCAGATTGGCGATTTCAAGCGCGGAGGTATATGAATAGCTCAGACACTAAGGTTTTCTCACGATGTTTTCCTTCACAGTTAGCGAGTGGTATTGCTACTATAACTTCACAAATGTACATAACTTAGAAAACAAAGTCATAAGTACATGCCCGCACTGGGAATCGAACCTGGGTCTCCCGCTTCCGAGTCCAATGTTCTATCCACTAGGCTACCACCGCATTACTAGGCTACCACCGCATTTGTTTCAATATGGTTTATAATTATTGGAAAAGACTGTTTTTTTAATTTCGTTTTTTTTTAGCACGGGACAAATGGAGGTCTTTTTACGTTTCGGAACTGTGACCGGAACTTTTTTATTTTATTAGTAGTCTAGCCGGAATATTCATGTTGGGCATGAGCCGGGGAGGCTTATGCCCAACATGAATAAAGCACGCCACATCTTTCTGTTCTCGGCCACCTTCATCCAGCCGCTACCATCAGTTTGCCTTACATCGTCGATCCTATGAGCTGATGGGTGCCTATGCTGCGTTTGTCAATATTTCGCAAACACATTTAAATTACAAATGACTATTTTATATTGAGTATTTTACTATTCTACCTGAAATGAGTTTGAGCGAGCGACAAGCTGCGCCGAAGGGAGACGGCGTGGTGAGGTAGAATAATATGATTGTAAATTTAATACAACCGCGAAAAGGTTTCAAGGTACGAAATATAGAACGGAGATAGCCCATGACCTTGATAAAGGGTCAGGGCACTTACTATTAGATTAGATTAGAAAATTCTTCACTGCACAATAAGCCTATTTGTACAAAGGCGATCTTATTACTAATGAGTATTTTCTTCCAGCTAACCTTCGGTTTTGTAGATAGTGGAAGGTGTAGTGCCAGAAAAGAGTTATTGCGAAACATTACGGAAAAGGAAAGTGAAAGTGAACTACATTTATTGCCAAAAACACACTTTTTACATAAATATAGACGTAAGCCTACATAATTAAAACTTTTTTTTTTTTATTTTATAAAAAATTACAACATTAGGGTGCTGTTTTCTGGTCTGTACAACAAGGAATATTCTTATGCTATCTTCTTATCTTAAAGTTTTTGGCAAATTGACCCTTACTCAGCATTATGCCGCCCGCAGATGCATGCAATACCTGTCGGCACTGATTTTCAGCATGAGCTATTGAGACAAAAAATAGGTTGACAAAAACTAAATCACAAACGGCGTCGTAACGCTGGATTTTTACAAAAGTATGTATATTTAGATTATGATTATTTAGATTAATTTATCCTATGTAGATCATAATAATAATAATATAATAAAATTAATACTTATAGTATAGTTCTCAATATACCAAATACATCAACATAAACTCCTAGAATATACACTATTCTAATATATAAAATCACAGCGTTTGTTTTCTAACTCCTCCGAAACGGCTTCACCGATCTTTATGATTCTTTTGGGTATATTTGGTATGTCTGAAAATAGGTCGTAAGCTAATTAATATGGCAAAACAACCTTTGCCGGGTCAGCCAGGAAAGAATAATAATAATAGAATCGTGCAAACATCGAACTTGTTACAGCCCTTTAGCATAACTGGCTGTGATCGTTGCTTCACCCGTTTGAAATTCTGATATGATATATGTATCTACATACCTACTGAAGGTCAATTCTAACTATTCAGAGTCCAGAGATTACGTCCTACATCCAAACTACAAAGTTAGACTCTATGGAACTTTAGTGCACATAGATTGAATATTAAACATACAACAACACAACATAAACTCGCGCCTGTATCCCAGACTGATGCTAAAGGAATACTAAGAATCTAAACCACTGTAATAGTTATTTGCTGTCAATTTTGGTATGTACTACCAAACTAACATATTTGTAATATAGCGGAATGAAACACTGCGCTTTGCTCTCGCAACACCACTCACTAATGATGAAGGAAAACGTCTAGGATTCCACTGCAGATTGATATGATGAATAGCCCACAGTCTATCTCTCTGTCTGAGCAAAGGTCTGCTCTTATAGAGCCAAGAACAAAGATGTTTCACACTCATATACTAAATTACTTACGTATTATTTTAAACAAGAATTATTTTGAACGGTACATCCGCTATTACGATTCAATTCTAGTAGTGATCACTAAGCGTCAGCGCTGGCACCGTGATCCGCTATCACGGACATGAGTAATAGACAAAGAATCGAAACCTCCCGCGCTCATGTAGCGGAGACAGAGATGTCTCAAGTTTTTGTTTATTTCTCTAAAAGGGCTCATCCGTACCCAATACAGTCCAGCCCCTGTATTACGCGCACCAAGTCCTGAACGATTCCAATCACATAACTGTCAAATTCCATACAAATAGCTATCGGAAACGTCATGAATCCGACAGAATTTAATGCGCATAATTAGGCATCTATCAAATAGTAAGGCTATTTTAGTAGGCGAAACCTACTAGAATTTTAGGAAAACAAAAATTTATCATTCCAGACCAATGGCGATTCTCTTTCCTAGACACCCCAATCCATCAAACAGGATGAATCAGCCGTGGCTAAGCGTGAAATTCCTTGAAAACACACAGCCTAATCCCGCTTGTGGAACCAGCCACCGACCGGCCGCCATGTTTGTGAGGGCGCCACGTGCGACCGCTCGGGTGTTGTCGTCTATTTGTCCCATGAATATTTATGAGTGATCGGGGAAATGCCCGGCGCTGGCGGGATTAACTTGACGCCTTCGTCGCTTAGGCTACAGAAATGTTATTGTTGTTACGCTGGCTTGTCAAATGTTGTAGTTTGAATTCATCGACAACACGCCCAAGAGCTTCTTGTGTCTGGCCACTGACGCTTTTGTTAGAGCAGCTATCTACTTTAAACCAAGTTGGTATATTATTCTACTGAGAGTCACAATATCGAGCAAATCCATTGTTTTTTTTTCATAAGCAGCCTATATACGTCCCACTGTAGGGCACAGGCCTTCTTTCAGAGAGATAGTATGGGCTTAATCACCACGCGTACCACTGCGGATTGGCGATTTCAAGCGCTGAGGTATATGAATAGATCAGACACTCAGGTTTCCTCACGATATTATCCTTCACAGTTAGCGAGTGGTATTGCTACCATAACTTCACAAATGTACATAACTTAGAAAAGTCATATGTACATGCACGTCATATGTACCTGGGTCTCCCGCTTCCGAGTCAAATGTTCTACCCACTAGGCTCTACCACGTTGTTGAGTCTCGGTAAAAAGACTTGTCCTTTTGAACCTAATTAGTCCCTGTCTTCTTAGGGCTGAGTACATCATCATCAGCCATTTGACGCCCACTGCAGGACACAGACCTCCCTCATGGTTTTCCTACCCATGGAGGGTTTTGCCATAATCGCCACGCTTGGCAGGCAGGTTGGCGACCGCAGTATGCGGTTCTAATCTCAGGAAGATGCTGCTGCCCGTCTTCTGGTAATGTATCTCCTTAGTCACCTTTTACGATATCCACGGAAGGAAATGGAGTGACGCTATTCTTAATCCAGGGCCACACGGAATGGGCTAAGTACCTATACCCGGTTATTAATTTACTTTTAAGGATTCCATTTACGTTTGGTAAAAATGTGGATTTATACCTAGGTTATGAGTTACCCGACATACGTACATAAACTCACCCTTTTATGCCAAAGGGGTAGGCAGAGACCAGGGATTGCCACTTGCCACGATCCTGACAGATCACTTTCGCTTCCTCAGCATTCATTAGACGTTGCATGCACGCACGCTGGTTTTGGGTACTTTTTATCTTGCTCTTTGCTAATACATAGTACATAGAGTTACACGAGTATGATAAAATCGGCCATATGTATGTTGTTTACTGTTCTTTAGAATAAATTTAGAATGTCGTCTCGTCCAAAATTCACAATTACATTGTTATATCGCCTCGAGGTACTCAGTGAAAGGGGAAGTCGGGCATTTGTTTCAATTATTGTCGTCAAATTAAATCTGCGAAAAGGATGTAGAGAAAGTACAGCCAAGTGTTATCTCCCATGATGTTAACCTAGTTATATCCGCTAAAATAAGAAAGGAGAGAGGAATAAATTAAATATGTTTACAAACAAATAGATGCGAGAAAAAGATAAGGAAAACAAAAAACATTCTAAACTCATTCACTGGCGTGAGTGTAGACAGAATAACCAAAAAACCTTATTTTCTGTGTTTTTATGTCTCCTGAAACGTAATAATGCAAAACAAATACAGGCTTATTTCTATAATACGCAACTCCTGAAATACTAGTTAGAGTTTGTGTTTTACGACAACTTTTCTTCTATGACTTTTTTCACAGATTTATACTTTATAAATATCGAACAATGTAATGGCAATGTATAATAAAAGTACCCAAAACTGACGTGCGTGCATGCAGCGTTAATGTTGATGAAGCATAAGAAGTAAGATAGATATAGTAGAACCACCTATTGTATATTATTTTATTTAGTTAACAGAAATCCAGAGCGATACAATTACAGTAAACGAGGGGTTCTTCATAATTTGTACCTGAAGCCAATAATGGATTATATTATGTGGGTTAGAAATAGTACATTACTGCAGCGGCCAGTCCATCGATGCCTAGTTGTGGCCAAGGCTTGTATATGATTTTTCTCAAATAATGCGCGGAAATTAAAACTAAGTAGTAGGTACTTATTCAGAACGTCAGAACTTTTTATTTGAAAAATTCAATACACTTTCAAAATCATACGAACTACGAACGAACAACAATAATTTTTGCCGCGTTAAAGTGTTCTTTTTTTTTCAATAGGTATATCCAGCTTTCTATCGCAAGCCAGTTCGAAATTTAAATAAAACCTCTGATAGAGCACCTCCTTGGTTGCCATTATTCGGAGTAAAATATCGCTCCATTTTGAAATAACACGACAGATATGAGTTCACAAAACACGACAGTTTTGTGAACTCATTTTTTTCCGGCCGCTGCTCGCGTGTAATTGGCCAGTACAGCAATTTCGATTTATCTCGAAGAAGGTTGTCGAAATAATGCTCAAATTTCCAAGCCTGTTTGAGAAAATTGTATTGTATTCAAATTGTAAAAATCTGTTCTATTCTTTTAAGTCTAAGTATATCAAGATCATTCTCGGCCATCCAAGGACAGAAAAAAGTAACCCGGAAGCAGCAGTGCAGAGAACTTTGTAGCGAAGTGTAAGGTATTTGTTGATTAGTTAATTATGGTATTCGAGGGTAGGCGCCGTCCACCTCTGTCGGAATAAACCGTTGAGACCAGAAGCGTAGCGTCTTATCATTTTTGGTGTTACATCCCTTAAATATCGGATTTCACAGTGGCGACGAGTATCTAAACGGACTGGCGCGTGTTCAAAGTGTATGGAAGAAGAAAAACAATGTCGATCGGCAAAATTTCAGAGTTCCAAGTGGGGACGGACAACTGGCGGTTGTACGTCGAACGCCTTGAGCAATATTTCATTGTAAACAACATCACAATGGAGAGGAAAGTGCCTACATTAGTCACAGTGATGGGTGCGCAAAGTTACGAGCTATTAGTTAATTTGTGCACCCCAGATAAACCTACTACTAAAACATTCAAACAACTGACGGATATCATGGAGAACCACCTACAACCTCGGCCCAGTATACTCGCAGAAAGGTTTAAGTTCCATCAAAGAAAACAAGCCGATGGGGAAACAATAGCTGACTTTGTAGCGGATCTAAAGAAGATGTCTATGACGTGCGGATTTGAATGCAGTCTAGAAGACAGCCTACGAGATCGGATGGTCTGCGGATTGATTAGCGAAACAATCCGCCAACGTTTATTCGCGGAAGAAAAATTAGAATTCGCCAAAGCGTTCAGTCTCGCGACAAGCATGGAGGCAGCAGAGAAGGACGCAGCATTGGTAGAACAAAAGGACGCTCGCGGAAGCAGGTTCACTGAGGCGGCGGCGGAGTGTCAGGCGATAACGGGAGTGCAAAGGTCGGGCTCGTTAGTGACGTCACGCAGGCAGGCAAGAAGCGGCGGCGCACCATCGACTCCGGGCCCGGTCGCCAGAACACGGGACGCGCCAACCCACTACAGAGCAGCGGCGGCGGCGGCGAGCAGCAGAGGCGCGGGCGCACTGCAACGAACGGCAGGCGCGCGCGGCAACTTAATATGTCGCGTGTGTGGAAAAGACCACGAAACTTCGAGATGCAAGTACGGTTATTACGTGTGCCGAGTGTGTAATCAGGACGGACACTTAAGGCGCATGTGCCCACGGCTAAGAGGGCAGGGATACGACGTGGGGCACAACTTCGTAACAGAAGAGGAAGCGGAGGCCGAATCGAGCGATCACTATGACAGCGACGAGGTAATAGTAACAACAGTTAATCAGTTATCTCTTAGCCAGTACCCACCAATATTGATACCTATTGTTATGGACGGTCACAACTATGATATGGAGCTGGACACAGGCAGCGCAGTATCTTGTATAAGCTATAAATTATTTAAAAAGCGCTTCCAGGGCCATAGCATTGAAGATAGCGAAGTGATGTTGCGCTATTACACAGGAGAGTTAGTAAGGCCAGTAGGTGTAATACAACCTCAGGTCACTTACAACGGAAAAACAATGACATTAAAATTATATATAGTTAACCAGGGTAAAACATTATTGATAGGAAGGCAATGGATTAAAGAATTAGGCATTGAAGTACCGAACCGTAATAAAAAAATTAACATTAATAATGTAACGAGTGACGGTTTTGATTTGGACATTTTCAGTTCCAGATTCTCTGATGTATTCGCGAAGGGCTTGGGGCGGTTCACCGGCGGCACCGTGAGCATACACCTGCGCCCGGACGCGCGTCCCGTGTTTATGCGCGCGCGGCCGCTCGCCTACGCGCTGCGCGAGCCGGTTGAACGGGCACTGGCCGATCTGGTGAGGGACGGGGTACTGACGCCCGTCGATCGCTCGGACTGGGCCACCCCGATTGTCCCTGTTATCAAGAAGGATGGCGACATTAGAATCTGCGCCGACTACAAACTGACACTCAATAAGGTACTGGATGTCGACCGTTACCCGTTACCTAGAGTAGAAGATTTGTTAGCCCGTTTACACGGCGGACAGCGATTTACAAAAATAGATTTATCGCAAGCGTACGCTCAGTTTGTTCTAGACGACAGTAAAAAATACACCGTCATTAATACCCATAAAGGCATGTTTATGTACAACCGTCTAGTGTACGGACTGGCATCAAGTTCAGGAATTTTTCAAAAAAACTTAGAACAATTATTCGCAGATTTAAGCTACACGGGGGTATTTTTAGATGACATCATCATCAGTGGCAGGGACACAAGAGAACATTTAGACAACTTGAATGAGGTCTTTAAAAGATTACAAAAATTCGGTTTAAGGGTTAAAAGAGAAAAATGTACATTTTTTGCAAGGTCAGTGACCTATTTGGGATACGTTATTAGCGAACACGGAGTTCACACGTGCGCAAGCAAAGTTAAGGCCATCACAGATACCCCAGCGCCTAAGAATGTTTCTGAGTTGCGATCATTCTTGGGTATGGTGATGTACTATGCCAAATTCATTAAGAATATTAGTTCAATTTTATCACCGCTGTACGCATTGTTAAAAGCGGGGGTGGACTTCGCATGGTGCGCTAACTGCCAGAGCGCTTTTGATTTAGTAAAAACACGCCTGGCTTCTAGCGAGGTTTTAATGCACTATAGCCCAGATTTACCTCTGATTTTGACAACTGACGCGAGCGGTGTAGGTGTGGGCGCCGTGATATCTCATATGACCGAGCAGGGTGAGCGCCCAATAGCTTATGCTTCGCGGTCATTAACGAAAGCGGAACGCGCGTACTCACAAATTGAGAGAGAAGCATTGGCTATTGTTTACGGTGTTAAGAAATTCCATCAATATTTATATGGTCGCAAGTTCACTTTAAAAACCGATCATAAGCCACTGACAACAATATTCGGAAGCAAAGTAGGAATACCAATTATGGCAGCTAGCCGGATGCAGCGTTGGGCGGTGTTATTATCCGGGTATAACTACTCTATTGAGTACGTACCCTCAGCTAAAAATAGCGCAGATGCCCTATCACGTTTACCGATACCCCCTTACGACAGCGATAGAGAACGTAAGGAGCTCACTTACGTGCAATTTGTCGAGAATTTCTTACCACTCACTCACGCCCAAGTGCGTAAGTATACTGCGAATGATGTGGTTTTAAGTAGAATTTTGGTATATTTACAATCGGGTTGGCCAAATTTTTGTCCGGAGGAGGAGTTAAAACCCTACTTTAATAGACGTAACGAGTTATATGCGGACTCGAACTGTGTTATGTGGGGGTATAGAATGGTGATGCCGACAGCTTTGAGAGAGACTATGTTGAAACAATTACACAACAGCCATTTAGGTATAGTCAAGACCAAGGCTAACGCGCGAGGCTACGTTTGGTGGCCAAACATTGACACGGACATAGAGAAGTTATGCAAGGAATGTGAAACGTGTGCGAAAGAGATGCCCGTCCCTGCAGCCGCACCGCCTCAGCCGTGGCCTTACACTTCGCAAGTTTGGAGTAGATTACACATCGACTTCTTGGGCCCGTTCCATGGGAAAATGTACCTCGTAATAATAGACTCAAGCTCTAAATGGCTGGAAATCGCCGAAATGCAACGTACAAATGCCACTGCCGTCATAAAAATAATGCGTTCACTTTTTGCTAGGTTTGGCCTGCCATTAGAAGTGGTTTCCGATCAAGGACCGCCATTTACAAGCGCTGAGTTCGGTGGTTTCCTACAGAACAACGGCATTAGGCAGAGCTTTTCCCCAGCGTATCACCCCGCCTCCAACGGCGCTGCCGAAAACGCGGTGAAAATATGCAAAAGGGCAATTAAAAAGGCACTTACCGATCAGGTCGATATAGACACAGCGTTGCAGACATTCTTGTTGGCATATAGAAACACTGCTCACAGCACAACAGGTGAGTCACCGGCTATGCTGTTACAGAGGCGTTCCTTACGTTCGCGTATGGATTTACTACGTGCAGACAGGGCTGTATTAGATAGGGCCCACGACGCGCAAAGGCGCCAGGTTGAATACGCGGGTGGTAGACTCCGCGAATTCTCCCCAAAAGACCCTATCTGGGTAAGGGATTATAGAAATCAAAATAAATGGGACCGTGGGTCGATCATAGATAGGGAAGGCTCTCGTAGGTATGTGGTAGAAGACGGTAACGGTCGACAGACAGTAAGGCACGTAGATCAGATCAGACGTGGGTCGCGTATGTCAGACGTACCATACCCAGGCAGCGAGGAGTCAGCATCAATAAAGACACCGGAAACGAGCGTTTGTCCAAGGGAAAGTCAGTCACCAGTAGTGAGTAACCAGAGTCCAGGCCCTAACACCACGACAGTTGGCGAGGACGTTTTCCAAACACCCATTCCCACCAGGCCGGCCACCCCAAACTCGCCACCACAAGTGCCCGTTCAGTCAACACCCCCGGAAAACCGCCCCAAGAGATTACGAAAGCCAGTTGTGAGGTTTCAGGTGCAGCATTAAGGGCATTCATTGCCGCCACTTGATAAAAAAAAAAAAAAAAAAAAAACTAAGAAAGCATTGTAATTAGAAATAAGTAGTAATTAAGGGTGGAGGTGTAAGGTATTTGTTGATTAGTTAATTATGGTATTCGAGGGTAGGCGCCGTCCACCTCTGTCGGAATAAACCGTTGAGACCAGAAGCGTAGCGTCTTATCATTTTTGGTGTTACATCCCTTAAATATCGGATTTCACACGAAGTTATGAAATAAAAGTAAATCTATTATCTGCTAGGCTTACATGGGGGTGAATTAGTAGCGTGCGCGACTGTTTCTTTATCTACTTATGGTGAATAGGAGGCATTATCTGGTAAAGTAATAAAGTAAGATATTACAAAAATAATATGTATTTAGTTATCACCCGACTGCGCCAGAAGGGTTACTTTTTTTGTATGCATTGTTTCGATCTTTTTAGTTCATTTATTGAGTTTCAAAATTTTATGTTTACAAATTATCGAAAGGGCTTTTTGTTTTTTAAATATGTATTTTTTTTATTTGTAAGTATGATTCCTGGTGTACAATAAAGAGTTATCTTACATGTGTAACTATCAATATGTGCCTTAATAAAGTACAAAATCTTTTAATGACTATTTAAAAACTATTTAAAAATCACTTTTAATGAACATCGAAGTTTAACTTTTTGTGGAAGTCTTCAAGTAAAATACATAAAACTTCCGTTTACAGCATATCTCCTAGTTAGTTTGCTGCAGACTTTTTTGCGTGAAGGTCGAAAAATACTATCTAAAGGTAGCACGGAACAAAATTACTATTTGTATATAAATGGCTGTCTGGAAGAAATTACTTTTAGTTAGGCTGCTAATTGAATCGTGTGATTTTAAAACAACACAAGTCACATGTGTTTTTAAAATAACACTTGCCCATTTTTTTTTATTAAATTATTTACAGCTACCTATTGATTTACATTAGAAAAAAAAATTGTAGTTTATTCATACAGAAATCAATATAATATGCTAAAATATTGCTGTTGTAGATATTAGTATTTGAATAAAACAGTTTTTTCTATTTCCTGCAAAGTTGTAATGAAAGGACATGTGTCGTTTTAAAATCACACGATTCAATTGCACTTCAATCTATTATTTTTAAGCTTTTAGTGTAATTCCAGGTAAAAAATAAACAATATTCTTTAACTATTTATCTATTTCCTTGGTTTCAAGCGAAAATAACCGAAACGGTTCCTTCAGTTTTCTTTATTTTGCGCACACATGCCGCTCCGTTTGGTGAAATATTAAAGGTAATCTTTCCAGCTTACTGCGATGTTCGGCAACGGGTTCGAATCCCATTCCTGTAATATATCTTCTGGGCGATGCATTAGGCTAGTGCATATGTTAGGAAACTTAGCTGGGTGTTATAAGAATTTCTGTAAACAAACATAAACATAAACATTTACATAGAGGCACATACATTGCTTCTGGCCCCACACTAGGATACCCTAGTCATTTCAACCTTTTATTTTCACGGTATACGCTCGATAGGCCAGTCCTTGTATAATTTAGACACTCTTTGGGTAAAAATATATCCATCCATTCATCAGGCCGCTATATTTGCCTATTGCTGAATATAGGCCTCCCTGAAGGCACGCCTCTCTTTTCTGTTTTGCGTCATTTTCATCCAGCCTCTATCCGTTTCCATCCACCAATCTGCTTAAGATCATCGGTTCAGCGATGAAATTTAATAATCAAATCAAATATGTCGAAATCGACACGCTAAGAAGAAGAAATCGAAGTTGAATTCAAAGTTGAAATTCATTCGTAGCTTTACGCTTTATAAACACACCTTGTGTGACACCTACCTTTACATAGCCAGAGCACGAACAGAGTCAGTAAAATTAAGAAAAGTATCAAAGATATTGTCAAAACCACTATTAGGTACTTACTAGAGGTTTAAATTATGTTCCACGGGCCAGCAGTTACATGCTCTGTCTCAGAGGGAAAAAGAATATGGGATTAATCACGCGTGCCCACCGCGGATTGGCGATTTCAAGCCATAAGGTGAACACCTCAGACACTCTAGTGTTTCCTCGTGATGTTTTCCTTTACAGTTAAAGTGGTACTGCTTCTTAGAATTCACAAATGTACGTTGTATTTCTTTCTTGTGTACAATAAAGTATAAAGTAAGTAAGTAAAGTAACTTAGAAAACCATCATTGGTACTGGCCGGGATTCAAACCTACAATCTCTGAAATGTGATGCCAGGCAGCGTTCTGCCGTTGCGCTAGTGTTGATTTTTTGCCGCCGGTTTGCAGTCAAAGAATTTACAGGTTAATGTAGAAACAATGTGAACCATTGTTGACAGAGATTAGCCAACAGAATACTTGGCACTTATCGCTGACAGCCAAGTTCTTTGCTCTCGAATTAATGGTCATAAAATACCAAGAACGCTAACAGAATAACCATTACTCTACAAGGTACTCTCAACCCAAATGACAACCTAACATCAGCAGTTTTTGCTCGAGTTGAGTCTCTAAGTCAAAGGAATATGAGCGAGACGGAATGGCTCGTATCGTCAAAGTACGTTGAGAAAAGCTATTGCGGATGGCGTCACGTTTTTCATAACCATTTGTGGGATTGCAATAAAGTTGGCGTTAGTAGAGGCGCCAGGCAGCGTAAGAAAGTAGAAAGCGACAGAGGCTTAACTTCGGACACCGAGATGTCAGATGCATAGATACAGTAGACGGGCAAGTTTTTAAACTCTCGGAAGACCTACAAGATATTGAAACTAAATTAATTAAATTCCTAACGCTTAGAAGAATTTAAACAATAAAAAAGATTATTTTCAACTGAGACTTTTTTACTTATAGTAAGCGTTTTTACAACTTGTGTAAATGTTTCCTACCATTCAATGTCTCGTACGTACAATTTCGTATGAATATTCTTATCTCATGCAGTATACAGGATGTAACAAAATCTCTATATACTCATCAATACGAAAAAGTTTTACTTACAGTCGCAAAAACGTTGTAATCGCATAAAAATATTGTCTGTTCCGGAACAGCAAATATTTTTTCGCGTCTTCTCTATAGTAAAAATTGTTCGTATTGAAGAGTAGATTTTATTACACCCTATAAGTTGTTAAAATAAGACTCCAGTGAATTATGCAGAGTCACCTGGCTTTGATTTAAAATTGAATGGACTAATCAATTGGCAGAATCAAAGCCTGCGTTTGTGCATGCAAAATTGCGAGCATACGGCATGATTGTGCAAACTTGAGGCGTCGTTATAATAGACTATCCATAAAATGTCCTTGAACTACGAGCCGAGTATTCCGGACTTGTGCTTTAACGAGCCAAACGTTAGTTATGATATCCGCCACCTTCCTGCGTACACGCATGAAGTTATGTATGTATGTAATTAAATTTAACAACGGCGGTAGAGAATAACTAAAGTTTCAAAATGACAAAACGAAAGAAAAGAGGTAGAGCTTCTATGTAAAACTGTCTTTCCCATTCTAGCAAGGCAGTGTCATAAGCGCGGTTAGCTAAAGACTAGATTCTCTTTTCATTTTATTCTCTCTCCTCTTCAGTGTGGGAAATCGAATGTAGATATACCATTGTACCTGACGAAAGTCCATTGGATGTAAACAAATTGTAAAATTAATTTCGTATTCACAAAGTCATTTAAATAAATAATTAATTTATCCTTACCTCATCATTTAGTAGCCACAGTCATTTATAATCTGAGAGCTGCTTCCAGTGACTATATCACCGGAAAAGAATAAAGATATAATTACGGATCAATTAATAATTCAACCCGAATTCGTCCACTTCTGTACATAGGCCGCCCCCAAGGCATGTCCTCGGCCATCCTCATCCCGGTCTTACGCTGCATTTGCCAGTTCGTACTCTCCCTCCACTTGTGAACCTGTGTACCCTATCAGTTATCAGGGCCTCGATTCTGTTAGTGCATTGTATTGCAATTGCTGATACCCGATCGAGTCACTTGGAACTTGACTTTTTTTCTTCTACTCTCACTAGTTCAATACGGTATTTGACACGATCAACAATAAATTATTTAATATGCTCGATTAAAACAAAAATTGCAAAATATCTCGGAAAATGTATCTCTTTTAGTCAATTACAATTTTTAAATAGAATAAACATAAAAAGAGTGCTCTAAAATGTGACGTCATAAACCAGTATGTTCATACAAAAGTCCGTTTTAAAAGTAACTCATTTGATATTTTGTCAGTTCAATTGATTGAACAATTGAATCGTGTGATTTTAAAACAACACAAGTCACATGTGTTTTTAAAATAACACTTGCCCATTTTTTTTTTATTAAATTACATTTGATTTATTGATTTACATTAGAAAAAAAAATTGTAGTTTATTCATACAGAAATCAATATAATATGCTAAAATATTGCTGTTGTAGATATTAGTATTTGAATAAAACAGTTTTTTCTATTTCCTGCAAATTTGTAATGAAAGGACATGTGTCGTTTTAAAATCACACGATTCAATTAGCAGTTCAATGATTTTTCCATATTATAGACGCCTAGAAGGTTTCATGCGTGTGCGCGCGTAGACTTGCAGCAATGCAATGAAATCGTCGCACTCATGCAGTTGTCATTGTTTTACAATCTGGGCCCAGCTCTTCGGCTGATGTGGCGGATGCGTGGCAGTATGGTTTTCGCCTAAGTTACACAATTGTAGTGGCAGTAATAGCAATACCTACCAACTGCATTGAAAGTAAACATTTGAGGAAACCTGTCTGAGAGGTTTATACACCTGAGCTCTTGAAATCAGTACTCCACGTTAGGCTCGCATAAAGATTATGCCCATAATCGTTCTCTCTCTCTCTCTCTCTTTGAGAGAAGGCCCGTGACCTGCAGTGGGTCTTATATAGGCAGCACTATGCCTTAAAAATAATCTTTACATTACATTACATTAATTATACTTTATTGCACACAAGACTTTTAACAGGACATTACATAAGAAATTACATGTACAAAGGCGAGCTTATCTCTGTAAGAGATTTCTTCCAGCAAACCTTTTGTTTACGATGAAGGAGTCACTGTGCCGGTGAAGAGTATGCTCAGACACTTACGGGTGACTTTATAAGATGGCGGGTTGATATCTCTGTGGACGTTTAAAATATGTTGCAGTGACAGTCTGTAGATTCTATTAAATTGAAAAAAATTATAAGTTTTCGTATTAATTTACAAATAAAGTGTGTTCTTTGCGTCGCTTTTCACGACGCTCCTCCAGCTTACATTACTAATATTAGTAAGTAGAAATACATTAGTAAGTAGTCGCAATGCAGTCGTAACAAAAGCAGCCTTACCAATAAACTCCAATCGAAATCATTTAAGAGTATTAATGAATTGTTGCTATTTTTATAACTTTTATAAATCGTTGTCAGATTCCTCTGAGGCCTAATTATCTCATTGGTTTGTACAGAGGTGACAAGAATTTTAAAGACATAAAAACAACGATTTTTTTTTACTGTCTTGTTTTCTATTTCTATGGCCAAGTTTATGTGTTTACTATTATTATTATTATTATTATACTTTATTGCACACAAGACATTTAACAGGACATTACATAAGAAATTACATGTACAAAGGCGAGCTTATCTCTGTAAGAGATTTCTTCCAGCAAACCTTCGGGTATAGGTGAAGTAGTAGAAAACGTACTGTAGCAAAACGTTTGTTTTTGCGCATACATTTTGTGCCATCATATTTTGTCCATTTTGGGTTTTATGTAGCGGCAAATGCGATGTGATGACAAGGGGTAACCAAGGGCGCGAGAGAGGTGGGTATGTTAATGAGACCCCGTACGTACCTACTTGAGTGTTCTGCCGGTTGCCATGGTAACGTCATTCAGCCACAATAAGTCCACTGCTGGACATAGGCCTCCTCCATGGTAACACACCATAGGTAAATGAATGCAATCATTAAAAAGGTACGGTTTTGAATGAAAAAATTGAATTGATTGCGGATTCGTAATTTTAAACACTAACTGTGCAGATTGTCACCAAAAGTTACAAATTCAACATTATTATTTAGCTTTCAACATTATTTATAAAACACATCACTCAGGCAGCCGGGGCTATGAGCTTTGTGATCTATCGATATATATATCTATTATCTAATATTTTATAAGTGGAGACTTGTAATTGGCCTTCTGTTTCCTATGTTGGTGTTGTTCTGTTATATTGTGCTGTTAGTCTTCTTTAAAACAAAATAAATAAAAAATAAATAAATAAAAGAGATATGATTTTTTACGTTCGTGGCGCTAGCGTTTCTGCATGGAGCCCCTTAACAATTTTCATTTTCATAAGGGCCGTTCAAGTAATATGGAAGCAGATTTATTAATTATTCTGCCCCTCGTCAGATCTCTGCAGATCTCTTACTCTTTAAGAGCAAATTCTTGTCGGTGATCATACTGATCATCTTCCACATAAGAACGTTATCGGTACTTTCGAACGAAAACTATGTCAGTAATATGACATTTTCATGCCGCTAAAAAAGTTAAATATTTGTTTTATCATAGATTATATACAGGGCAACCCGAGATTGACTAAATATAGATATTAAAGTGGCTATACTTATGAATTAATTGCTGCCACAGAGTGACTGCTGAATTGTGTGGTGTTTTGTAACGAGACCAATGGAAAATCAATTATTAAACCACTTGCAATTTATTTTATTTATTCATTTATTAATGAATTCAAACAGAGCATTGTACGATTAATTCTTAATCTATTAAATGTAAGTATTATTGTAGTACATGCACCTGTTATACGCATTCTCAACATTCACTGCAAGCATTTATTTTAGAAGTGAATTATCATAAGTAAGTTAAAACAAAAACAACAGGCAAAAGTTACATTATGTTTCGTAGGAGTAGCCAAAATATTTTTGGAATTCTAATTTCATTTTTCTATGATCGAATCTGTATATATCGATAAAACTATTGTTACTAACAATATTTTATGTTTTGCATATGCGCAAAATAGGTGAGTGGTACCCGATATTCGTGCGAATTCGTAGAAGCTCAAAGGTTCAGCTAAAAGGTTTTCTAAGAGGACGGCGTGGTACGGTTAAGTTTATTTTTGCCAATAAACAGAAAATTCTATAAAAGAATTCGCAAATCACTATCCGTCCACAGCACGCCACGACTACTATTCAAAAGACATCTTCACTTTCCCCATAAAATATCAAACACGCAAGTTCTTAAGCTTACAGCCCTACCAAAACAATTACGGTGGGCTAGACTCTAAACGTATTCTTTGAAACTTTAGACCTCCACAATATCGGCAAGACTGGCGCGGTAGTTCACACGCACTAAATAACAGAGGGGTAATAAGAAAATGCAATAAATATTCTTGAGCCGAGCTGACAAACCCGATAAAAGGGGTGAAGTGAAATTTTCTCCGTAACATCACAAGTCTACCCGCTACATGGTACACATGCAAGGAAGGTGGATGGTAGAATGGCAACATGACTTAGATAAAAAACCTTTTAAGGGGATCCATGTGGCTAACCAGCGCCACCAATGAAAAAAAATCATATCTTCTTTTACAGATCTTTTTTGCAAAAAGAGTCAGATCAATCTCTTAATCATGTTAATGAAGATTTTTGGAACCCATGAATGAAAAAATAGGATCATTAACCTGGGACTACATAGCATGTATGCCAAAGCGGTTGTTTTTGGCGATAATGCTATCTAGTTTTATTTATTTTATTTTATTTTATTGAGTCTACAAAACAGAATACAGTCGATTGTTATACAAAATAAACTTAGAAATAAACTATTTGTGTTCTGGACTGTAGTCCAAGGTATGTAAACATAGAAGTTTGCCAAAATGGAAGTGGGATATGCAGTACTTAATCTAAAACTTAAGCCTAAATTGAACATAAAGTAGATAATTTAGAACTGAAGCAGCTTTAATTATTTAATTAATGGGTAAAGCGTTGGACGAAGACGGGTTAGATATTATAAAACTAATAATTTTGATGAATTTTGAAGGCCTTGGTTCAAATATGTCAATTCCAGGAAATTCGGCGAACAGGTTGTTATATAGACGACACATTCTAGAAATAGGGTTGTAATACGAGGTGTTGTTCTTATACACGCGCAGGTGAAATGGTCTGTATTTACGGGTTCTAAAATAACAATTGATGTTGAGGAGACTAACCAAGAAGGGAGAATCTATCTTAGAATGTAGGATCTTGTGAAGTAGTTTGAGATCAAGAATTTTTCTGCGATTTTCTAAGGAAACAAGGTTAAATTTTCTCAGGCGTTGTTCATAATTTAATAGCGTGCGTCCCATACCATACCGATACGATAATATTTTTAGCATTTTGTTTTGAATACTGTCAATGTTATTGATGTGAACGGCATAAAAGGGGGACCATATTTGGCATCCATATTCAAGCACACTTCTTATAAGAGTCTGGAAGAGATAAATGAGACTCCGAGACTTCTTGAAACCTGTTGTATTCCGAATTAAAAAGCCAAGTAGTTGACGAGATCTCTTGGTTATATGCTCATAATGCTGTCGAAACGAAAGTTCTGAATCAAATAGTACACCGAGGTCCTTAGCGACAGTCTTTCGGTCCAGGGGGACGCCATCCAACGTATAGCTGTATAAAATTTTATTAACGCGTTTTTTTGTAAACGAGATAACAAAGCATTTGCTTACGTTGAGGCTCATTTTGTTAATTGCACACCAGTTCAACAGGTGACGGAGGTCGTTTTGTAGCACTAGACAGTCTTTATCATTCTTTACCTCGGCATAAATCTTTAGATCATCAGCATATAACAAACACTGGCTCGATATCCGATCAACTAAGTCGTTTATGAACATTATAAAAAATAAGGGTCCAAGATGGGAACCTTGTGGAACCCCCGATAATATAGAAACAGGTGAAGAAAGATAGCCCTTAATTGCCACCAGCTGGCTTCTGTTCTGCAGATATGAGTCAACCCAGCGCAATAAGCAGCCGTGTATTCCAAAGGACCTTCTCTTACGACCTAAGATGACGTGATTAACTTTATCGAACGCCTTACAGAAATCAGTATAGATCGCGTCAACTTGTCCACCTGAAGCAAAAGAGGAACACAAAAATTGTTTATACTCTAAAAGATTAGTAATTGTGGACCTATTTTTTACGAATCCGTGCTGTTTGTCAGAGAGCTGCGGTTTAACTTGATTAAATATGTGTTTGTAAATAAGTGATTCAAAAAGTTTAGCTGTGCATGAAAGGATACTGATTGGCCTATAATTCTCGCACCTGGACTTATCCCCACTTTTCAGTATAGGTATGATGTGTGCCGTCTTCCATGCATTCGGAAAGGAGCCAGAAGTTAAGGATTTATTGAATATGATGGACAGTGGTTCGCTAAGTTCTTCTCCACACGCCTTGATAAAAAACGGGGGAATACCATCAGGCCCCGCTCCTTTCTTGGCATCGAGTTGTTTTATTTTTGTGATAATTTCATCTCTTCCTATTGCTATATGTGCAAGTGTATTATTACAGGCTATGGTATTAACACAATTGTCAACCGACTCGTCACGGGAGTTTATGTCATTCTTGACTAGTACTGAACCAAAATATCTGGAAAACAACTCGCAGATACCCGTCCCTGCCGAAGACGACTCTTGCCCAAATGTCACGGTTTGAGGAATAGAAGCCTGCCCTTTTTTGCTATTTATGAACCTCCAGAAGCCCTTGATGTTGTTTTCCAGTGAGTCTTCCACGGACTTTACGAAGGTTTGGTAGCATTGGGTTGTAAGTTTCTTGCACCTAGCACGAAGAAGAGAAAAAGTGTCGTAATCTCGGGGATTGCTATACATTCTGAATAATTTATGATATTTATTTTTTTCATCTAGACAATTTCTGAGAGCAGGACTGTACCAGACCGGACAGCTATGAGGATTTGATTTAGTCATTGGAGTATGTGATTTGATGATTTTTCTAATCGTTTCATAAAACACATTTACACATTCATCTATATCTGCAGACGATAGAATGACTGGCCAGTTGGTGTGTAGTATTTCAGCTTTTATTTTATTATAATCCGACTTATAGAAGTTTAGATGTTTTTTACTTTTGTTGCGCAAGGATTTTTCAATAACTATCTGAGAAGCATCTATGACTACAGCGGGGTGGTGTCTATCAAGGCGAGAAAGAGGGTCTGCACCATAAACCTGTATGGAACTTGATGTAGAAAATATCAGGTCCAGAAATCTATTGTTTATATTGGGAACATTTTGATACTGTATCAAATTACAAGTTGACATTGTTTCCAGTAAAAGATTTGCTCTAAGGTCTAGGGGGTCACTTGGGACCATAGCGGTTGAGTTAGCAGACTTTGTCCACGTAATGTTTCTTGTGTTGAAGTCGCCAATTACGAAAAATTCTTCACTTGTTCGGGCTCTAAGTATGTTCGCCTGAATATTTTCATAAAAGAGTGACAGATCGTCGGTCGTTAAATGTTGAGGGAGATAACAGACACAGAAATTTGTAGTGGGAGTATTTGGATCGCTACTAACGATGCTTATCCACACATCTTCGTAGGTTTTTTGCCTCAGTTTCTCGACCATGGGTGCTAAAAATCCCTGTTAACGTGTTTGAGAGATTGATCTGACGCTTTTCGCAAAAACGGTCTGTACAAAAAGATCTATACTATTAACATATTTTACAAGGTTGAGACCTCCTTTTAAGTGTGCCAGGAGATCCCGCTCTTCCACAACTATACATATTGAGTTTTAGAAACTATAGTTTCATAACACTTTTATCGCTTGTGTGTATAAGGCGTAAGGTTTAAATATTATAAGTAACAAATTAATATGAAGACCCGTTGGGTCGTTTGGAGTTTATCGCGCTCAGACAGACAAACTACAAAAATATGAAAATAAAATATCAATGCAACCGATCGACTAAAACTTCAACATAATTGAAATCGAGTATCATGAAAAAATTAATCACTCGTAGCCCCGGCTGCCTGAGTGATCTTAAACGATCACGAAGGTTAAGCAACACAGGGCGCGTTCAGTGCATGGATGGGTCGCCGTCTATGCCTAACGCTAGTTGCATTTTTCCGAGCGGTTCCGTGCTTCGCAAGGCACGTTAAGCTGTTGGTGCCGGCTGCATTCGATAGATGGCAGTCGTTAAGCCAAGTCAGAGGCCTTAGGGCAGCTTGACAACTTCTGACAATAGACGAGCCACTAGTCTACAAGCCTCCACCAATCCGGACTTGGCCCCCGTGGTGGAGTATGGCCTATACCTTCCTCAGGGAAGAGACCCGTGCCCCTTGGTGGGGACATAATGGGTTGATGATGATGAAAAAATTAATCGGTAACTTCGTAGAACATCACTAAATTGAGTTGACAAAGGTTAAATAAACGGCTGGACCGACAGTAGGTAAATTTCAATTAATGTATAAAGTTTAATTTATAACTAAGTATGAGCACGATCCAACCCCTTAACATAGCAGCATGGGTAGTACGACGACGCTAGTCATCGATCGTCAAAAGTCGCAACTTTCCAGTACATTATCTGTCCAATTCTAACATTTTAGGGCCACAAAACCCGTGACTCGTGCCATCGTGCTACCCATGCCGGAGTAGACTTCGCTTTTGTCTAAGGTAACCTAAAAATGTCACGGTTATTTATTTTACATTTACAAAAATTCAAGCCAAGTACTAAAAATATACTAGTAGGTACATACCAAACGGCGAGCTCATGAACTTAGACATGTAAGCCTTTTAATGTATTTTGTTTTCTGGTGTGTACAATAAAGTGTTGTAATCTAATCTAATCTCATTTACAGTTTGATGAAATTGCTTTTAATTAAAATTGTTCATACGAAATTTAAATCAAAGGTCATGTGAGCGACATCTTAGATGAAGCAAAGCGACATTAATCTTACTGACCTTAATAAATCGTAATTTAGTAAGATTAAAAATAATAAATCTGCTAAAAAATAAAAAAAAATCAAAGCAAATTTTTAATTACGAGAATTGTTTAAATTAATTGAATCTTTAGTTATTGTTTTAAATTGATCTGATTAGTTGATTTATTGGTTGAGTTTAATATGTGTACATTTAATCAAGGGCCCTAAACAAATAAATCAGGGGAATGTAAGGAGAGTAACTAATAAAAAAACCCTGATCAATCAGTATATCTATGCCAAATTTCAGCGTTCTAGCTTATCGTCTCTGTGCTAAGCGGCGGAGAGACAGACGGATAGACAGACGGATGGACATAGCGAAACTATAAGGGTTCCTTACTGACTACGGAACCCTAAAAATCTTACCAAGCACAAACGTGGTACTTTCCTTCAATATTGCCCATTTCCAGCCTCTACTATCCGACATTGTCAGGTGCCCCGAGGCCCCTCTCGGACTTTAAAGCGACAGAGTGACATATAGTTCCATTCGTTATAATTTCAGAGTGTCGCCTCACCAACGTGTGCGCCTAGTACTCGCACCTCACTTCTGCTTTAAACCATCTTCAATAGATGCTTCCTGATCAATTTACAAGAATGTAATTTTTTGTGCAATCGCTCTCTCCCACCGCTGAGAAATGCCTCCTTATGTTTTCACCATTCCTTCCTATCCTGTGCTGGGATAGGCAATTTTGATATAATACACGTAAAGCTCGTTGAACGCATGTTTGAAGAAAACCTATTTGATATACAAAATATCCCAAAAAAATATTTATATTCACATAAAAAACAATTTCGGGTATATAAACAGATTGTATTTACGGTATAGCCTTTCAGGTAAACACCCGAGAAAAAACCCACATCCAATTTCTCCCGCCCCGCGCACATCATCAACACCCAATAAGTCGCGGCAGGCTCAAAACGTCAAGTGAACTGCTCTGTCTCACTTTGTCAAACGAATTAAAGCAAGACACACTGCAGCATAATAATCTTGCTACAGATGTTATGACTGGTATAGCGATGAGATGTTTTACCGCAACATACCAGTTATAAGCTGTTACATAACCGGTCATAAAAACGCAACATACCAGTTATAAGACCCAAAACGCAACGGAGTAACTCTAGCGCCACCCAGGAAAAAAATCATATCTTTCATTTACAGATTAAATTTGGAAAAGTGTCAGTACAATCTCTCAATCATGTCAATAGTGATTTTAAGGACCCATGGCCCTGAACCTAAGGCAAAAAAACCTAGAACGCCAGAAAAGGCCGTTTCTGGCCCAAATGCTATCTAGTCAGGTTCTTTGTCGTGGATCGTAAAAATCACTGTTAACATGATTGATAGATTGTACTGACACTTTTTGCAAATTTGATCTGTAAAAAAAGATACGATTTTTTTTTTCCTCGGTGGCGCTAGTATTACTCCCTGGACCCCCTTAAAGTGCACCCACGTGAACTTTGATGTCCAACCGAATGCAGCCTACGCTTTCAACTTAAAGGGTTGAAACAAAGCAGATATAAATTCACGTAAACATCGAAAACTCCGTGGTTTACCTGCAGCGTAAGTTAGCACCGAGAGAATACTGACCGTATTTCGACGTTAAGGTGTTGCTGCGTAGATAAAGGGGTCAGACAACTATTGGGATTAATCGTAGCTGTGGCGTAAGTAGCTTATAAGATTTAGGATAGAACCAGCCCCTGCAGAGGAGGTTCTGTTAAGAGCGTTTATAGTGTGGGAATTTCCACTGGTTTGATAATTAAATGAAAAATAATGTAGAAAACACTGGCACTAGAAAATAAAATTACTGACATTATAGACATATTTTAAGTGTCATAAACTTTGTTTTTGATAGAGAGACACCAATTTAATTTTTGTCAAATTCTTTTACAATTATTAAGAAATGTTAGGATGTGCGAACGAAAGGATTAGCCCGGACTACACTTAGAAAAAAAGTCAAAAACATGAAATGTCCTTAATTTTTTTATTATTCAAATTATTTTGTTGTGTGCCTGAGGAGTTCACATACCTGGCGTGGCGATTAAGCCCATACTCTCTTTCTGAGAGAAGCCGTGTGCCCTACAGTGGGACATATATAGGCTGCATTATCATTATCATTTTATGTGCTTACGTCACAAGAGCGTTAGTTATAGTTCCTTTTTTCCTCTGTGGTTATAGTCACCCACTCATACAAATAAGTATGAATATGTATACATAAAACTATCACATTCTTTTCACTTTTAAAACCTTTAAACTCTTGCCAAATCAAAATGAAATCAAATTTTTGTAAAAGTATACCATCCCTGATTCTAGTATGGCACTCCAATACGTAATCCATTCTACATGCATGCACACACAAACTTGTCTATCTGTACCGCTCCACTCTTACCCGCTGCTAATAAAGACTACTTTTGCATCCAAAATTCGCAAATAAAACTTGGCAAGTCCATCACGTTGTTTTGTTTCAGGTACTATCGCATCGCTTGCAGAGAACCGCTAAGCAACATTAAACTAAAACTATAACAAAGGAAATTCACTCTATTTACCTTGGCACTAAGGTACAATGGGCTTTGGAGGTTAAGCCGGTGGACCTCTACAGGAGTTGACAAACGCCGCCATTCAGGACGAGTGTTTCAGTACATTTAATACTACGTTCTGCAATGTCCGAGGTTTCGGGTTTTTCTTTAAGAGCGGTCATTGTTCTTAGTGTTCTTTTATCCAGGTGTTTAGCTAATGCTTATCGGGGTAACCCTAAGAGGCTTATACTCGAAGTAACTTCGAAGTCTTTGCACGACCCTTAGCAAGTTCGTCTGATAAATCCACCCATCATCATAGTGTACTGTACAGGGTACAACAAAATTCCCATATACATCCCTAAATGGGGGCTCTACTCGTCAATATGAACTAATTTTACTATGCGGAAAACTTTGATATCGTAAAAAAAAAAATTAGCTACCAACTTAACTTACCAGCTGCATTAAAACGTATGGTTATCATTTTATGTGCTTACGTCACATATTTTTAAGGTTACATATTTTTTGCAATTTCAAAGATTTCCTCATAAAAAAGTTATTTTTATTGATATATATATCAATTCCTACATAGGGATTTTATGTAGTCTGCAAGGCAAAGGCCTCTCCCTTTAAGATAAAGATTTTCGGTCAACGGCACAGTTGGTGTATATTTCTTGTTAGCTCTCTAGTTGGTTTTCATCCTGAGTATCCAAAACCTACATTCCTCAGTACATGAAATCACCCATCCTTATAAGCATTGAGCACACCACTACCTCTCCCTCTGTGATAATATAATCTACAGTGGGACGGCTCTACAGTGGGACGTAGATAGATAGAATAGATAGTACATTCTTTATTTTTACGATAGTAAACCGATTAGCTTATAACCTATGTCCACCCTGAAGATTCATTCTTAACACTACAGAAAGAATTTTTGAAATCGAATAAGTACTTTCAGAGATTAACCCCTACATACAAACTTACGAACACTTTTTCTCTGTATGATATCAGTATAGATCATATAGACTAATAATTAAATTTAATAATAATATAAGTCCAATACAATTGGCACCTTTATCACAAAAATAATTTCTTCTAGACAACCATTGATGGAAAAGACAAAAGGAGCACGATGTACGAGTACCTGTAGGCTATCGAGTCCATCTTACTTAATTTCTTTAGTCAATTAATATTTACGTGAACACTAGGTCACTTTTATTTTTGATTAATATACTAATTACACAGTTTTAAGTATGGATACCAATGTTGCTTCATATTTCATACAGTCTCAATTGGTTAGCCTAACTCCAACACTTTTTTACGTAATTTAACCATTTCAGCACAATTTTATTGAACCAGCGTAGGTCATACGTGTTACTCTCGAGGAGAAAAAGTCAAGCTCCATCACTTCAACTGTGATTAGGCTGTCATAATATATGCCACATCTTTGGTCAATCGCAACAATTTCTCTGCTTCGTTCTTATACCTATGTTGTTCAAAACATGTTTTAGCCACCCAATTATTCTCTAAGCACGTTACCCAAGTTTCCACACCCGAGGCAACGGGAGAGAGCGTAAAGCGAACAGTAACGCGCTCGAGTACAAGTGTTGAGTATTTAGTTGGAGCTACTAGCGCTAACTTTATTATTGTAGCGGTTTTAGAGCTAACAACAGCTTGCAAAAGTGGCAGCTGGCGTAGGTAAAGGGGTGCTGTACGGAAAGTCTTACTGCAGTATTTGTAGACTACTCTAGAATATTATCATTAGCAATCAACTTGGACTCTTAGAGATAATGCAGTCTGAATATAGTAGCACTTAATATTGAATCAAGTTTTAACAGAACTGAACCAACCAAGCGTAAGCATTTTTGAAACAAAGTGAATCTGGTTTTTCACTGTCTCGCTGGTCTAACGATTACACGCTTGATTTTATCAACACACATTTCGTGGGTTCAAGTTCCGCCTTAATTAGTTAAGTGAATGCCTTGTTCGACGTGTGTCCAATGGTTGTGATGTGCTTGTGTGGTTACCATAACACAACTAATTTTGGACAAGTTTTTGTGCCGAACGTAGTGTTTTATTTTATTTTATTTTATAAAGGAGGAAAAACAGAATTAACAAAAAATACTTAAATACAGAAAATGAGTTAACTTAATACATTTTGTTAACTCCTAAACATTCCTCACCGATAGATAAAAGCTTAATGATCTTAAATGACAAACTTAAAACAAATGGCGTGCAAGAAAATATACAACAATACACACAAAAATTATGATGTGGTTAAGTAGGTACTTATAGGTAGGCACTTTGTTACATCAAGGACTATGCAAGTATCACGGACGTTGGACGTTATTAATTTATTTGTTCCGGTGAACCGCATGTAAGGGTGGATATACTGCAAAAGCAGTGATTTTAGACAATTAGAGAGTCATTTGAATCTTGTTTGTGTTTGGCACGACACTTTGGTATGGTCTGGTTTGGTTTATTTGTCCGAGATTCACCATGTTAGGGATTTATAGGTATAGAAAAATTAGTATGAATACATAATATTTTTTTATATTGTATTATTTATAAATGGAAATGTATATTCTCAAATAAAAACATATAATTATTATTAAATAAAACCAACCTTCGGTTAAATAAAATCAACCAAAAGTACTCCAAGGTTCAGATGTGAGTTTACGTATTTTTAGAAATACAAGTTATACAAATACAAATACAAGTTATCTACAATCTTGAAAGATTTTCGTGAGAGCCACAAACGTTCTTTTTTCGGGTCCGTGATGAAAGCACAAAAAACCGTTTATTTTTCGCACGATTTCCAAAACATTAGGCCGAGTCAGGCGGTCCGACCTGAAAGCCGAGGACAATCCCCACTTTACGGTTCAGGAGGTTACGTTTTAGTTCCTCTATTTATTTTTGGACACAAAAACGAATTTTTATGTTGGATCCATTGTAACAGAAAAAAGGTGGTTTTTCTTCCATCACTTCGTCACTGTCTCTACGTCTTGAGAGAAATGCCTAAATTGTGGCAAATAGACTTTAGTTTCCACAGCGTGATTATGAAAACGTTATTGTCCTTGACGTTTCTCAGTGGCAATACCACTCGCAAACAGTGAAGGAAAACATCATGAGGAAAGCTGAGTGTCTGAAGTGTTCGCATACCTCAGCGCTTGAAATTGCCAATCCGTAGTGGGCACGCATGGTAGTTAAGCCCATATTCTCTCTCTGAGAGAAGGCCTGTGAATTGCCCTTTTCAATAAAATATGCAATCATTTCATTGATTTAAAAACACCCACCCACGATAAAAAGTGTAGAAATTAAAATTGTTTTCTATTTATTAAACACTAGCTGTCCCGGCGAACTTCGTACCGCCACAGAATCCGTTTATACGATTCTTGCGCAACGCCAACACAACGTTCGCACATTGTCATAACGCCATCTATTTTAAACTTAAAATAAATATTATCCCACGGGAACGCATTACCGGGATATCAAGTATGCTATGTCTCAATTCAGGTCTTTGTCTATTCGTAGGCCAAGTTTCATGTAAATCCGTGATTGACTAACAAATATCCAAACACCCAAACCTCCAAACATCTTCATAAAATTTCACATTTATAATATTAGTAGGATTTAAGGGTCTGTCGTTCGAAACTCGTCAACAGGTTAATATACAATTTAGTTGACTGGCGCCGACCATAACACCTTAGAACCATGGAACTATGTTTTTGGAATTTTACTACATTTTATGCTGATAATTTTGGTTACAACTTCAATTTGTATGATATTTCTCCTCTATTATATTTTATATATGTAGGTCTAAATAAGTAATTATTAATAATTTTAATATTTTACGAGTAAGTTGCAATACCTGTTAATACTCCTGGTAGATAATGCTAAGTAGCATTAAGCTCGCCTATGTGCGAAACTGTGTGTTTAAATGCAATAAAGGATTTTATTAATAATAATAATAATAATAATTAATAATATTAATAATAATACAACGTGTAGGGATTGCAACACAAATAAAGTTAACCTTAAGTAACTTTTCTTCCATTCTTATCTCATTCTTGAAATTGAAAAAAATATATATATTTATCATACCACATTACATTAAAAAAATAGCAGTAATCAAATGATAACTAGTTTTTTTTTCTTACTAAATTCGAAAAGAATATAATTTGATTGATCATAAAGTTTGATAGCCTTCTGTTTTTAGTTTTATTCCTTGCATAGGAATAGAAGACTCCATTTATCTGTGCCACATGTCGAAACTCGTGTGGAAACGTAGAGAAATGGAAGGTATATTGGTTTTTTACCAATAACCTTTTTAGTTGCGTAACAGCTTTTTCCTCAAAAATTTGACAGGTTATTCTTGTTCTTTTAAACAAAAATATGACATACTTACGAGTACATACATAATATACTGACGCCTGTTGTACAGAAAGAAACTGATATTTGCTAAACTGATATCTGCTGTTTTCGTATAATGTACACTAATGGCTGAAACATTTGACTTTTTATTATAGAAGAAGAAGAAGAAGAAAGACATTTATTGGCTATTTCACTACCCAATTTTAACAAAACAGTTCATGCAAAAAAGCTATCTATTCTAATATAAAATTCATGTTAGAGGATACTTTCCCCAATAATGTTATCGGAAACACACAAAGAGTGCCATCCGATAGATCAATGAATAATAAATATGTAACCAAAGAAAAACCAACGAAATAAATGTCATGCCTACCCCTGTTTGCGCTTAGTATTGAACTAAAAGTAATCTCTGGGAGAGGGATGCCACCCTTGTTGACAAAACGTGCCTTTTGCATCGTCGAAATATTGAAAATAATCTTCAAAGGAGATTGCTCCAAGTCGAAAATTGTAAAGAAATCTACGACTTGGCCTTGGTTCTTGTAAGATTGATTTATTGCGAAATTAAGCTTTGTTATCAAATAAGCGACGATTTTCTTAATAATTAAGCAGGTAAATACATTATACTATCTATTGTTCAATAATAATCATATTGACAAGCCTAAGACTTTATTTGTACTGTGCTAAGACTGTTATTATGACTTAGCCTACAAAAAAATAAGGCAGACTTGAAAGATTCGTTACTAAAGTAAGCTTTGATATCAAGTGACAATTTTTATTAATTAAGCAGCTACCATATTTTACACAGGATCTTAATTAAGACTTTGAAATATAGGTACTCCAAAGGCTATGTTACAAAAACACTGTACAGTCACCACCAGATTAAGATATTTTTTGGGTTCCGTATCCGAATGGTGTCATACAGGACCCTATCAATATACCTATGATGTCTATATTTCTATCAGTCTACCTGTCTGACCCATAATAATGCAGCCTATATACGTCTTACTGTAGAGCACAGGCCTTCTCAGAGAGAAAATATAAGCTTAATCACCGTGCGTGCCAAATTTCAAGGGCGCAGGTTCGTGAATTGATGTTTCATCGCGCTTTCCGGTAACAAGCTGTATTTAATTCCGTGGTCGAAGGTCCGCGTCTCTCAGGCGCCCACGCCCCGCTGGGCGTCTGATACTCGTTCCCTTCTCGAGTCCTGACATGCCCCGACCTAGTTGCTGTTCATTAGCTGACGCCACTTGTTTTCATCCATCGGTTGTGTTTATTTAACTCATTTATGACAGGTCTTTTTAACCAACTGTCAAAAGGAGGGGATTTGGCTAAGGTACCATTACTGTGTTAAATCTGAACCGTATCCGATAATATATTTTTTTGTAATGCATTTTGTCACTATAAAATGTGTCGTCAAGGTGGTTTCAAATTAGCATAAACGCTATCTTATCTCAGGTCTGTGATCCTAGGTTCTCAATCGTGGGTCTCAAAAATCACTATTGACATAATTGGCAGATTGATAGATCTTTCTGCATTTGACACTTTTTGCAAAAATGATATGTAAAAAAGGCATGATGTTTTCCATTGATATCGCTAGTGTTCGGCATGGAGCCCCTTAAAAAGGTGGCAGGAGGACAATACAATACAACAGTTGGCGTTACAGTGGCCTATGGCCAAAAGTAGGCGTATAGATAGATAGATACTACCTGCAACAATAACTAAAGGTATATTTACTACTAATGAATGTTGAGGAAGCGAAAGTGATCTGTCAGGACCGTAGCAAGTGGCAGTCCCTTGTCTCTGCCTACCCGTCTGGGATACAGGCGTGAGTTTATGTTATGTTATGTTGTTACTACAAATTTAGAGGTAATATTTAGTGAAAGGGGTTTGTTAGGATCAATGGAATTTAATGCCAGATCCTCTCTAAAAGCTATTTTATTTTATTGAAAAAATTGTTTTATCAATAAAATATTATTGAAAAAATTGCATATATATATTCCATTGCCACTTGTCAACCATTTACCTTTATTTACCATTTGCGATACACAAAATACGAAATGTAGAAATTTCGACTTCAAATTTTTTACAATTGCGACTGAAATAAATTCTATTCTCACGAACGTGGACAAACTTGTGTACCTACTGCACCGCCACCGCCGCCATAAATAAATAATGACCACAAAAATACAAAGATTACATCGGGTTAAATAAGGGAAATAAATGGGTAATAAAAGCCATGGCGTGATAATTGCAAATGGCGTTCGTGTATTCATGATTAGTTGACACCATTTGTATTCATTCATTTGACTTTTCAGGACAGCGGCGGCAATGGTGTTTATTTAACCCAGTTCCAGCTAAACTGTTGACTCTGTCGGATTACTGCTGATCTATTTGATTTATGTTCTGAAAGCTGTTGTGTATAAAACTCACACCAGCTTTCATTCCTGGGCCGTAATGTATATGCCATAAGTACATTAAACCCCTTGTGCAAAGTTACTGCTTTTCTGGATTCTCCATTTAAACGATTGAAGTGGAAAGCTTTAGGCAATGTAGCAATATTTAATTCTACGTAATTTGTCCCATTAAAGCATTAGTCAACTTGATAATTTGGCACGTTATCTGTAACTTTTAATGCAAAAGTTACTCCATCAATTTTACTAATAGAACGTTGACTTACTATATACATAGGAAGGCCCTCACGTAGCCGCGTAGCATCAGCGTAGGCCATTCGTAGCAATGCTACGAAGAAGAAGCGTAGTAATACAGACTCGTAGCACTCATATTTCATCGGCAAATAGTACAAAACGCGCCTAAACTAGTTTTCCATTATTCCAATCTTGCTCGCAATTCCCTTTCTAAATGAGAGTAAGCAATTAACCCAGTATTAACCATTCCTACCGTGTTTCCTGAGAGTTGAGCTTTACGTCGACGTACGTGGAATGTTGGCAAATTTTCATCGGAGAGCGGCATTACAGACAGACCTACTGTCCTGTCTCAGCAAAACACTAATGTCGAGGTATGTTTAATACCAAGAGCCTCGGCTAAAGTAATTCGGTGCATCTGACGCCACTCCGTTCGTCTGTGCGGGCGTTACCGATGAGAGCGTGGACGTGTTTCAAGTGGACAAATGGAGATATTGAGCGGGTGGAGTTATGCCTTGTATATTATTCATCTTGGGTGAATGGTGTAATTAAGTTACTTGCCTCGTCATGGGAGAGAACAGCTGTTGTAGCGTGCGTTGTAAGTGTGGGTATTGATGACACCTGAACCTATGTTAATTGTAGGTGATTTTTTTCCATAAGTAAAAAAGCGCCACATAGCTTGTCTGGAGGAGGAACTGAGTTCGAAACTAAATATTAGGGGTTAAAGTATGAAATTGCCGTTTTATTGCAATAGGTTCTTTGAATTGACATAGAATCTTCATGGTTTGAGGTTTTCGAATGAAACTTTTTTCAAATGTTTCAAACGTTATTTTATTGATTTGACGCAAGTGAGTCAATATTGTGGGTAAGGTAACGTTAAACCATGCCCCTAATTCCTGGGTAGTTTGACTAGGGTCGGCTTCCACTATCTCTCTTAATTCATCGTTATTCACCTGTGTGGACGGTCTTCCTCGTGGCTCGTTCTTTAAGTCGAAATTTCCATCACGAAAACGTTTAAACCAAAATCGCACGGTGCGTTCATTAGTAGAGCCCTCTCCAAACGCAGCATTGATATTGCGGGCTGTTTCTGCCGCGTTAGTTCCGCGTCGGAATTCGTATTAAAAAATCACTCGAATTTTCGCAGTATCCATCTTTCTTGTCTAAATTGAATAACAAAAACAATTGAAAGTCGATACTCAAATGTTTCACATTTTTTAAAAAAAGAACATCATAGAAACCATTTGAAAAAAGTTTCACTCGAAAACCTCAAACCATGAAGATTCAAAGAACCTATTGCAATAAAACGGCAATTTCATACTTTAACCCCTATTATTAACTTTCAACGGTAATCAAAAGTGGTTGTACAAATCAATACCGGAAGCTTTTAAAATAAGAAAATGTACATCATACCAAGAATCTGTTTTTTTCCTAGTGTCGGCACCTGTTAAAACACTTTTCCAGGTAAAGTCATCAAGCTGTAGTCCTGTTTCCAGCTGTCCGTAAACTGTTACCTCCATCTCGCACCTCGGCGGGCCGAGGCAACCAATGTAAAACAATTTCACCCCTACCTCATTTTCCGTCTTGCCCATCCCGGTAGATGGCGCGTTTTCTTAATAAAGACAGCCTGCGAGATAATTGCTGGGGCGGCTTAATGGACTTTAAAAGTGACGCCGAGCAGGCCGTGCGGCGGAAGATGGGTGACGCAAAAGGCTGTACCGATTTTATTTTTGGCCTATAGAAGTTGACCCGAAACCGGCGTGCGTGCATGCAACGACTAATGAATGTTGAGGTAGCGATAGTGATCTGTCAGGATCGTGGTAAGTGGACCAGGGAGGCAGAGACCAGGGACTGCCCCTGGTCTGTGCCTACCCCTCTGCGATACAGGCGTGAGTTTATGTATGTATGTATTTGTATGGAGGTTGATTTTTCACTTAAGTTCTATGTGGGTTATATGCGATTACGTATTTGGGTAAAAATTATATATAAATTAGACTGAACATGACAAGTTTTGGGAACCTACGTACCTATTGACACAAGGAGAAGAGCTTTAACAAGCAATACTCTGCTTTCTTGATTTAAATAATTAAGTCCTGGAAGCTACGAATAACTATCACTGCCTAGAAGATTATAATTCGTTATCTAAGTGTTCAGTTTAATTACTAATTTAAATTCATTGTAGGTACTGGTTGGTTTCCCCAATAATAAAAATTTAAGAAAATAAATAAATATGACTTAGCAGTATTTTCTAAGGTTAACACGAGCACTAGACATAAAAAAACTGAATTTGCACAGACTCGTTGTTTTTTTTTTATTTTACAATTTTCCGACGTTTCGGTACTTTTGCAAGTCTCGTGGTCTCGGTAGACTGTGGTGGTCTACATGTAAGACCCGACAAATAACTTGAACGAATGGCTTCGAAGCGGGATGTGACGACGTGACGATGTGACGCTGTATTGTTGTATGAATGCATTTTAACTTACTTACTTTCTTACTTAGAAGTCGTTTACTTAATTACTGAGTTTACTTCAAAACGTACCTTAATTACTCGTATCAAATTAAAAAAGTATTTGTTCTTACGTATATCGCACACGCATCCGAAACGCGTGGATTTTTGTTCAAGTTATTGGGCTGCTGGGCCAGGCATTACCCATATCCCATATAATCTAAGCGGTGAACAAAGAACAGAATAGAATAGAAATCTATAGTTTATCACACACAAAAGACACAAAAGAATTTTAACACAGAGACACTAACAGTCTTATTTATAAAAAAAACAAATTCCTTAAAATGCTACACAGAGGGAGTTTAAATAGGCTGCGGTAGAGGGAAAAATGTAACCACCGATTATTAATACTGCCTCTGAAGAGGAATGGTGTTTTTGTATATATGACCGTAAGTTATTAAAAATTGTTTATCCTGAGTGTACTTTCTGTATCTTCTTATTGTCTACCCGTGTTATGATAATTTAGTCGAAACAGCAGCACATTGCCCGCGTTCTGATGACTTTATTAAGATTATACGCGGTAATGGGCGATGCTAGTAGGATTCTGTTTCCCAAGCCTTGTTGTTTGCGAGAATAATTTGACTAAATTTTATTTTTAATTTGACACCCTAACATAAAATACGTGTTACGGTGTTTGAAAAAAAAAACTACAATTCATCTAGTGGTAGAATTATACAGGCTGTCCTTAAAAGTGCAGTCAAGCTAAAGGTCAGAGGTACAGGGGCAGTTCTACTCCTAAAATTATTTATTCACGGTGTGTGGCCGTGGCACGTAAATAGGCTACATACTACCCTGCAGTGGCACGTAAATAGGCTACATAAAAAATACCTAAATAAACTTAAGTGAAGTAACTGACTTTAACTTTAACATAACCCTTTAACCTCTTCCTTAGATGTCAACTTATGTGGAGCCAAAATATTTCATAGCATCTAGCGTAGTGTGCTTTTGTTTCAAACGTTTCGTAATATATTATTTTATTACCCTGTATTGTGGAACAAAGAAGGCTTGTTCAAGCGCATACGCTCGGTCAAACGAGATTTGCGAGACTACAAAACTGAACCGAGAAGTCGAATTCCCCAACTGTTTATTCTTTAAAGTCGCATTGCATCCCAAAACACTCCTTCAAATTGTATTTATTCGCCGTGAGTCTTAAGGCGCGGACTGACACGAAAAGGCAGCTGCACTTCAGCTAAATTGTGCCGAAGCAATGTGGTGTAAATTGGTGCATGCTCGGCTGAAGTGGGAAGGAGTTAACACTTTCGTTCAGCGACACTCTAACAGACAATAAATGTCGACGGTAGATCTATTAAAAATAAAAACCAACCGAATGCCAGTCAGACTCGTTTACAGAGGGTTTCTTTCCATCACATAATATATTTGGCTTTGTATTTATCAGAAATGTGTTTTTCGTGGGTATAACATAGGACTCGGAAGAGATCCTGGTTCGATTCCCCGTGCGAGTACGTACCTATGACTTTGTTTTCTAAGTTATGTACATTTGTGAAGTTATAGTAGCAATACCATTCGCTAGCCGTGAAGGAAGACCTCGTGAGGAAATCTAAGTGTAGCTATTCACATACCTTAGCGCTTAAAATCGCCAATTCGCGGTGGGCACGCGAAGCCCATACTCTCTTCTTGAGAGAAGGCCTGTGCCCTACAGTGGGACGCATATAGGCTGCTTATGTATGTGTTTTCCATAGTGCGAGTATGCTTGTCCGAACACTTGGCTAGTTTTTGTTATCTGTTGTTGCACTAATAAAAAAAAAACAATTGATACTTTAAAAATCCTGGTACCTGCACAAACAATCTAAAATATTGAAAAAATTTTTCATCTTTTAAGCACAGACGTCAAAGAAATATTACGCAATACTATGTATGATTGTGCGGACAAACGGTATTTCTTGCTAGTGCAGTGCTGTATAAGAAAATGTTATGTTTTAATTAGTATGTTTGCTTGGCTCAGTCCCATTTTAACGATAGATAATAATTCCATTTATGTTCGGCATAAGCTTGCCCAATGCATAGAACATCTTTCTGTTCTCGGCCACCTTCATCCAGCCGCTATCAGCAATTTGCCTTACATCGTCGGTCCAGTGAGCTGGTGGGCGTCCTACATTATATTGAGCATTCTATTCCTCCAGCATGGGTAGTAACATCGCATGGGCAAAACCACTGCTGTTGCGGAGTCTTCCTACAGACTATAGAGCACCTCTCTGTGTGTCCCTTGTGCCGGTCCAAATTCACTCAAGAAGACTAGCTAGAGGCCACATAAGACGCTGGAGTGCACGTGACTAAGTTCTGTTCGGTCGCCGACACGATATGAAGATGGGTAAAAACCTTTGCTGTTTATTTATTGTCAAATTATGACGTTTTAGCGCCACAAAACGCGTGACACACACTTTGGTACTACCTAGGTACCAAATATGCTGTAATAAGTTTGAGCCGATGATGAGCTGCGCCGACGGGAGATGGCGTGGTGAGTTAGGATAATAGAATATATTGAATTGTAGAATAGTAAAATTAATACAACCGCGAATAGGTCTCGAGCAAGGGACGAAATTTCGAACGGAGATAGACCATGGCCTTGATTAAGGGGCAAGGGCACTTCATATTCTAATCCAACGCGAACGTCGCGGGCACAGCTAATCCAGAACAACAACGACGTAATTACATTTTTGCTAATTTAACAGGAGAGCATTTTTTCGATATTTTAACAGAAACTAGAATAAATCAGTCAGTTTGACTTTATTAACTTTCATTTTAAGAGTACCTATAGTCCGCACAAATCTTTTTGGCGGTAACGTGAACATAGTCACAGATCATTTGCACGTTGCTTACTGTCTTTACACTGCATGTGTGAGTAATTACTGTAGTGTGATGCGTAGTAAATTACTATTAGTCAATTACTAAAGTAGTCAATTACTCACACATACACTGCAAAGACAGTAAGCGATGTGCAAACGATCTGTGACTATGTTCACGTTACCACCAAAAAAATTTTTGCGCACTATACTTTGTTGTGTAGGTAGCCGGTATACTTAGGTAGCCGATTTTTCAAAAGTGTAATCCTAAAAAACCTATTTAGAAGCTCAAAATTGGGTTGTTCGGGGCTGCAAGTGATGTAAATCGCTTCGGCCAGATGTCGCTGTCTGTACGTAATACAGAGAAGTTTGTAAAGAGGCTCGCAATTTCACTGATGCCTTCACTTGCCCATTAGTTCAGTTGGGAGAGCGTTGGCACGGTTAGCCAGAGGTCGCGGGTTCAAGTGCCGGCATGGGTGGAATTTGTAACTTCTAAATAGGTTTTTTAAATTGTCCTCAGCACGGGTTAGTGCAACAAAAAGAATATAAGTTTAATTATGTCGTTGTTGTTCCGGATGAGCGAATCGCTCCGTAAAAAAATCAAATAGCTACCTATTATGGATCGAGAGATAACCTAGGCATATTAATAGGGTATCGTTGGCACCCTTTAGGTACGGAACCCTAAAAGCCAACTGACAATTATATTCCTGTCAGACTGTACCCTATGTTTGAAATAATAGTGCTAGGCCGCTATTATTACCCAGGCAGCTATTTCAACTTTGAATAAAGTTCACTCTTGAGCACAGTTGACAACCTTCTTTTTGTGTTCTGTGTTGACAACTGAGAAACCATTACATTTATATTGCAAAATCGCCCGTAACGCCACTGTACAGTTGTACAGACCATTTCGACATAATTAATCCTTTCTTTCAATTTCGTACTGTTTTCCTCCATTCTTTCAAGACAATTCTTTCATTTTACATTCATTCATTCATTTCTAATCTAACAACACTAAACTAATTAAGTATTAATGTTTTAGATATGTTGTCGTAGTTAATTGAAAAACAATTGAACTAGTGAAACATTCCAGTATTAACAGTTCAATCAAAGAAAATCATTGAACTGCTAATACTGGAAAGTTTCACTAGTTCAATCAATTGAACTGTTAATTGAACTAGTGAGAGTAGAGGGTCTGTCTCATTCCTTGTCCTATTAGTGAAATTCCTGATTCAAAAAAGGTATGTCACTCCTTAACAAATAGCTAAGCTGAAAATCTGGGAAAATGTACACACGGAACATACGTGCCATACCGGTCTCATAATATTTACCTGCCTTCACTGAAAGTCTGACTATATACCTATCTATTGCAAAGTTAGTTGAAAAGAGGGGAGCTGACTGAGCAAACGTAACGTCCACCAAAGATATTTTGAGCAATACGCATGCTTACGTCGTGAGCGATAAGGGTGACAAGGTGCCATTATATGGCACCGTTGAGGGTACGCACTGTAGTCTTCGTTACCTTTTCACTGTGTATTGGAAATGTAGCTTTTCTGCATATGTTGCACGTTGTTTATTTACTTAATTTTGACTTGTTTGCTCATTTTCCTTTATTAAAGCAGCAAATAATTCTCCAACAGTGTAACGGCCTTCTTGCACTGGATTCTATGGAACTATACGTCGTGTTGGAATTTTGGTCACAATTAGGAACGAAACCAACACTCCTAGCCTTGCAGGCAATCATATATGTCTACCTGATAAGTATAATAATAATAGCAATAATGTAGCCTATATAGATCCTACTGAAGGTAAGGGCCTACAGTAGGATCTATGTGGTGGTGGGCAAGCGTGGTGATTAACCCCATACTCTCTCTCTGAAAGAAGGAAATATAAATAGAAAAAGTTTATTTGTCTTCAATATAGTAAGGCACAATAATCACTTAAGGCTTTCTTTCAGAGAGAGAGTATGGGGTTAATCACCACGCGTGCCCACCGCGGGTTGGCAATTTCAAGCGCTGAGGCATGTGAACATATCCGACACTACTCCTCACGACCACGGTTTTCTGACAAGTATAGAATGCCAATAATTGAACAACCATAATATTTATACGTAGATAGTGCATCTACCCATTCTGACAACGTAATTAGCTCTAAAATTTGACAGCTTTATAATTAGACAACGGCTAATGCACGTGACGTCTTTATCATCATTTACCTTAGGTACGAGGACTAAATGACACTGCATGAAAAAGCGTAAGATGCATAATAACATATTATAAGCAGCTTATATTCGTTCCACTGCATGGTACAGCCTTTCTTTCAGAGAGGGAGAGAATATGAGTATGGGCAGTGAAGGGCCAATGAACACGTGAGCCTACCGCGGATTGGCGATTTCAACCGGAGAGGTATGTGAACACCTTAAACACTCAGGTAGCAATAAATTGCAAATTCATTGCCGTTTCCAAGCTATTGCAGTAGCGCTGCATTATTGTACCATGTGTCTACGTAAACGGCACGCTTATGAAATACTGCAATGAGATGAAAATTACGGATACATAAATATAAATCTCCATAGCGTGACTGCAAGGGGAACCGCCCCATTCAATTTATTTTTTCTACGGCTTTGGTCACCCTACAGTTGAGATGAAATTACAACTGATAGTGAGAGGTTTCCCTTATCTAGAAGTTTTCTAACAACCCCCTATCTTCGGGGTAGGTATTACTTTCTGAAGAAGATAGTAAGAAAAGTCCTTTGTTTCTACAGTTACGATCTTTGATAGCCGTAAACAAGTCAAGTTACTTACGGCACGGCATTTCAGATATTTTAGGGAGCCCTTATTTGAGGGTTTCTTTGACTAGCCAAATAAAGCGATGACTAGCCAAATAAAGAAAGCAAAGGTATTTTCTATTTTCATTGCACCGAACTAATATTACTGATACTGATATTACTTAGATGGCCTCAGTGTTGATGTTTTCCACGTTTGTCACGTATTTACAGTAAACTATGTAATTATATCACATCATATCCTAGTTCGGGGCCAGAACAAGTTAATTTATTGTGGGGATGTTCCTCATTATCTGAATGATCATAAAAGAATGTGCCTGGAGTGTCTGACTCTTTGTCCAAGAGATTGATTATTTTCTCATTAAGTGAACGTATGAACCGCTTACTGCAGAAAGGAAACATGTACACAAAACAAAACTTTTCAGGAGACACAAAAAAGGTAACATCTGTAGGACATGTTGCCTTTTTGCAGTAAAGAAAACTCTTAGCATGCCGTCACACTATGAATTTTAGCGACAGTTGTTTTTTTTTTCACAGTAAACGATGTAATTACCCTCTTAAAACATATTTTTGACAGAAACTCAATTTCGCCGCTGTGCGCACGTGTTTCCTTTCTGGAGTAGGCGGTTCATATATTTTCCGTCCGTCTGTCCGTAAGTCTGTTTGCGAACTAGCTCAGAGACGATTAGTACTAGAAAGCTGAAATTTGGCATAGACGTACATATTAATAACTCCGATAAAACGGTAGAATAAAATCTTCATTTTTTTGTTATGGTCACGGTTGTTTGTAGAAACTTGAAACAATTCAGGGTAGTAATTCACATATAATGAACTTAAAAGGAAAAGTATCACGGCAAAGTAGGCTTTACAACTCATTTCCTCTATTTAAGTATTTTTTGTTAATTCTGTTTTTCCTCCTTTATAAAATAAAATAAAATAAAAAAATAAAATTTACTAGTTAACGAGTAATAGGCAACAAACTTATAAATGTAAAATTTCGTACAAAATCCATTGAAAATGACTTCGATGAAGTTGTTAGTTCTGTAAAGCAGATTAAAAAAAACCTCTTTCTACGGAACTCTACATTGCGCGTGGCCCGACACGCATTTGGCCGTTTTTTTATTTAGGGTTCCGTTTCCGAAATATTAAGCTTTAAAGCGCAAATTTTTGTCCGAGTAGGGCGTTCCCCTTGTAGAAACGTGAAAAATCTCAGGGTAGTAGCACATATAATAAACTTAAAAGGAAAACCATCACGGCTAAGCAGGCTTTACAAGTTAACGAGTAATAGGCGACTAACTTATAAAAGTAAAACTTCACACAAAATCCATTAAAAATTACTTTAATGTAGTAGTTAGTTCTGTAAAGCAGATAAAACCCCCTCTTTCTACAGAACCTTCCACTGCGCGTGGCCCGATACGCACTTAGCCGGGTTTTTGCTAATACGATCTGTATAGGAAGATATGATTTTTATTTTCATTCGTGGCGCTAGTTATTAGCCCACTGGATTCCCTTGATGTGTTTTATTGTAAACTTTTCTATGTTCAAGCAACGCCGTGCTGATTTCGGGTTCGTTTACAAACTCATAAATTGTAGATGGCATTGTTGGACTTTGTAAGTAGAGATAAATTAAACTTCAGTACTAACCTCTATGGTACTAAAGAGAGTTAAGACCTCTTTAGCCTTCTAGCAATAAGGAGGTTAGTTCTCTCAATTTGATTAATCTCTATTTCAAAAACCTAACAAAGCCATCTACATTAGTTCTACATCTTTCATGAGTTCAAAAACGACTCATTGTAAGGAAAACAAGTATATATTGTGCTATTCATTTGTTTCAATGGCACCACAATATTAGGCAAACAATTTCGGACACTTTGTGGTAGCGGTGAGCGCAGTGCTACAAACAACAGCGCTCAGTGAAGCGGACGCTTGCCACATTTATCAAGACCACAGCACCCGCCGCCTCCGTACAGCGGCGCTACGTCCCAACAAAGAAATATGGGCTGAAGAGTTTAAAACGAACCCGTAGAAACGTCGCGACGTTTTTCTTTGCCGCTTGATTGGTTGTTTTTGCTCCCTTTTGGCTCTCTGTCTGTTTGAGTAAATAGGTCAGTTCGCTACTTCGTTTAGCGCGTCACTAGTTTCTAATATTCTTTTCGATCTCCGTAACATCTGTAAGGAAAAAATATATTAAATCCGGAGAAGTTGAGCGACAGTCTGCGCCAACAATGATTTTTCTTATTCTTACGTGAGGAATTGACCGCACCGAAGTGGGAGCCTTACAAATTTTCAAACTCCGAATGGCTAATACGCTCAATATAAAAATAATATTATATTGTTTCATTCGACTCGTTGAACGCGTTCGGCTCGATTCGGTGCGTGTTCACCTTTATGTTGCAATATTCTATGGGAGGTCTGCTATCATTATTGTCACATCGAGCCGTAATGTTGCGGCGCGGAACAAGTCTATGGTGCTTACCTGAAACTACTCAGCCAGATATTGTAGCTGTGAGTTTTTAGACTTCTACGGCCAGCACCTGTACTCTCGACGCTATTTAGTTTAAAATGCGTCACAATTAAATGCAATTAATTTATTTCGAGTGCCATAAGTCAGAACTAACGACTTTGTAAGCATTTTAGTTTGTAAGAAATAGCATCAAACTTATTGAAACTTGAGAGCGCATCGGAAACTGAAAGCATGTTTTGGCTAAATTGATAAACTAATGGACATATTCTAACCTTAGTCATATAAGTAGCGTCCCTGTAGAGACAGTTGCAGGTACAGTTGAAGGAGGTTAAACAAATGAAAATAAATATATGATTAAAATAATAAATTAATAATGTTAACTCAATGTTTATTCATTACAAATGCAATCGAACGATAAACAGGTATCTCAATATTTTTGTATAAAATGTTTGCTCACATATAGTTTTAGTTAACTGTGAACTGTTTGTGTACCTAATAAATAAAAGTACTATTAATTACCACATAAACCAGGTCACTCCTTACAATGCCTGCAACGCTCACAAAGCCCAACGTGAAATATTGAATTACCAATTATTTTTTAAGCTCAAGGGACAATAAACCTTTTGAAAATTTATGCCCATTTTCGTTTAAAAAATAAACAGATAAATTACTGACATTATTCGAGCGAGTAAGGCGCAGGGTATTTTAACGCATCCCTGTACGCACGCTTAAAGATCTCCCTGTTTAACAAGATCCACCTGGAGGGAGCGGTGAAAAATATAATTTATGACACCGTAACGTTTGAAATGAAATGAAAAAAGTTCAAGGAAGGTGGGTATCATCTCCGTGCTTCACTTCAATATTTTACTCGATGTAACGCACAAACTATTTCACTTAGAACAAGAGGCATGGCTACTTAAAGCCTCGTTTTCACGATCAGCGAAGGAATTACACTGGAAGCGAGTGACCTATTTTTGCTACTCGGAAGCTACTTGTATCGTGTACACGGGCGAACTTAGTACCAAAATTCCTGTTCTCATCTGAGTGTACTAAGGTCGTCGGTGTACACGATAAGGGCATCATCTTAGTGGTCCCTCAGTCCGAGTGTACTAATATTGTGAACACCCAGCTTAAGAGTATTAAATATTCTAATTATGCAAGAACTAATTACATATTCCGTATGTGCTATACCATAACTTCACACGAATAATTTCCCTCTTATGAGCCAGAAAGCTCGCGTATTCACGAATTACGTGCTGAATATTTTATCGATAAATTTGCTGTATTCGCTGCGATTTTAGCCGTAATTTCTTCCTCGTAGTATCACATGGTGTAAGGAGTAAAGTAAGAGAGGGTGGACGTCGTGGCGTACAGTCGACAGCAGCATGGGTAATACGATGGCGCTAGTTGCACGTTTTAAATGTCAAAAGTCGCGACTTTCCAGTACAATAATTGTCAAATTCTAACATTTTAGCGCGACAAAACGCGTGACTCGTGCCATCGTACTACCCCTGCAGCAGGGAGAATGCTAGTCGCGTGTTATAAATGTCAAAAGTCGCGTCTTTCCAGTACATTAGTTGTCCGTGCTGTTCAACCTTTACATTTTTGTTGCAATGTCGTCCTTAACGTAACTGATTAGAGTGCACATATGCAAAGGTTGATGTACTGTCGGCTCTACCATGCGGTGAAGGAACTGCATTGTTATTTTTTCTATTTTAAGTTTGTTCTAGTAAGGAGATAGGTAGATAAGCTTAGGAGAGTTTTCTCTCCTAAGCTTCACGAAATAAATTTGCCAGAATGGAAAATATGGAAGAACGTGACTCGGTACTAAAAAGGTAAAAACAAATGTTGACAACGTCGATTTATAAACGTTGACAAGGACACATACACATACATACAAAAACTCACGCCTATGTCCTGCAGGGGTAGGCAGATACCAAGGTTTGCCAGGTGGATCAATCTTGGCTACCTCTTTCGCTTCATCAATATTCATTGGTTGTCCAACTTTGGAAAAAACAATTCGTCAACAGTCAGTCATCCAATACTTTAGCTGAATTTTTACCGATTAGCCTTACTTAAAACTAAATCGGTCTTATTTTATAAAAACACGATTTCTTAAAACACTTATCAAATGCAATTTAAATAGTCTGTGGTAAATGAAAACTTTATATAAACTGCATTTGAGGAGTATTTCAGAGGAATCGTATTTTTATAAATATAACCAAATGTTTTTCTAGTTTTTGCAACAATATTCTTGCTTACAAATGATAGCCAACCGAATTTCCCTTGCCCGAGAGATCATCTCCGTCTAATTATTACCCACTAAGCCTGCGCGCGAGAAAAATTTGCCAAGGGGGATATTTCATCTGTCTGTCTGCGTCGTTAGATTTACGAGACTAATAAGAGCGTTCTGATAACCAAGAGGCGTATTACCGAAGCCGCATCGTGTCGGTCGCAGAGTTTTTTGGCTTCCAGACGTTCAAAAAACCGTGGATGGCTTGAAGTGGAGTTCAGATTCTACTACGCTTTCAACATAAGAAAAAAAACATTTTAATTGCTACATTTAACTATACAACAATGATACATTGCAATATTCAATTATGTTTAAACAAAAAAAAAATACTATGGTAAAATTTATTTCCAAACAATCTTAAAAGATAGCAATACGATATATTAATTCCAGCATGTTTGTATACAAAAACAGCGTATACAGTATTACATCTAAATTACGCAATCCATGTAACTCTTTATTAAAAGTTTATGCTATACATTGAGTTGAGTCTCCGCAGGCTACTTAAAGCCTCCGTCAAAGTATGTGTGAACACTAACGATGTTTAAAGAGTAATGGAATAGTAAAAAAATATATCTCCCTATTTATTCACTTTTCATCATCATCATTCAGCCACAAGAAGTCCACTGCTGGACATAGGCCTCCTCCATGGATTTCCAAAAAGACCGGTTGGAAGCGGCCTGCATCTAGCGCCTTCCTGCTACTTGGATGAGGTCGTCTGTCCATCTTGTGGCTGGTCGACTCACTTTTAAATACATTAAATTCAAGTTGTTCCTGTACAGGTATCCGGAATGTAAAAAACCTTAATATTTCACTTACCTTCTCTTACAAATAGAGTAGGTACCTACTGGACTTCCTAGACGCTACATTTATTTGTTTTTAGTATATTTATTTAGATCATTTATTTAAATCTATTCTGCCATCTTCTATCTCCTGTCAATATTTCAATGAGTGGATAACTACTACCGAATCCGGATATTACGGTTAATCCACAATTTCGTTATGATTCCCGGTAGGCTTTGTAAATACGCAGCCAACCCTGGTGGGCTCAACTCGGGTCATATATTTGTCTGACTTATCTCATTACGCGACGAAGGGTTAAACCTGAGGCCAATTTATTGTTGGCCTAAACAGCCTTGCCGTTGCGTTGGTTTGTATTTGTTACGTTCACCGGTCGGAAAAATGCATTAGCAGTTTTACAGAATGATAAACTTAAACGATGTTATTTATAAAAATACGTTTCCATTAAAACACTAGAGAAACGCAATATAAATAAGCTGTAGTAAAATCTTTCCCTTTTTTAGTAGTTTATGTGACTGTCACATAATGAGGGTTATTTAAACACGAGCGAGATTTTAAAAAACGAGCCTTGGCGAGTTTTTTAATAGCATTGGCGAGTGTTTTAATACCAAGTTATGTGCAGTCTCATACACTACTTTATCTACACTCATTTCTTAATGTTCAAAGTAAGGAATCAAAGGAAAACACGTTTGACAAGCTTTGTACTATACATAAATCTACGGTTATTAACTAAACTCATATCGAAATGAAACAAAATTTTCAATTACAAATTTATTTTTAGTTGCACTTTTGGTACCACGAAAATGAAATTAGGTTTTTTATAGAGTCAACTTTTGACATTAAAAAAAAACTTAAGTTTTGTTCCGTGATCACAGCAACACTTTAAAAAAAATAACTGTAACATAAAGTGAAAAATCTGACCTTTAATGTAACTTTATATTACACTTTTTTTTTATTTTCTTTAAAGTTATGTATTGTTTAAAGCCTGTCAATATGTGTTTACCTTTGAATTCTTAATTTGAAGATTATGATATGAGTGTAGATAAAAGTCTTTATAAATAACACAATAAAACAATGGTAATTATTTTTAAAAGTTTGCAACCATCAATGGATGTTGATATAGCTCGAAGTACTGATATAGCTCGAAGAATTGCTCAGTTGAAGTGGCAGTGGGCGGGGCACATGGCTCAGAGAACTGATGGCCGTTAAGGTAAAAATTTCGGACCTGGCGACCGCGCACTGGACGACGCAGCGAGGAAGGCCCTCCACCAGATGGTCTCACGACCTGGTTACGGTGGCGCGGATGCGGGAGGCATAAGACCGGGAAGCTTGGAAAACCCCCTCTTAACCGTGGTCCCACCGCTATGCCACTATGAGGGAGGCCTATGCCCTGCAGTGGGCGTCAAATGGCTGATGATGATGATGATGAATGGATGTTGCCACTAATTAACTTTTCCTTCTTTTACACATCATAAGCCATCGAAGTAAAGTGATAATCAATGACTTTACTTAGCATAAGTAGTGAGTAAAACCTGGGTTAGTTTTATGACTTTTATGACTCATCTTATAATGTTTGTGAGTGTGTGATTCATAAGTTTAATGTAAGACAAAAAAATTGTGGCTGTAATATTTGACCAGTTGTATCTGTGAGTTGTATAATGTTTCAGGTACCCTAAAGATTTTTTTTTATACAATGTATCGTACTGTTTTGTCGGCGTGATTAATATGTATATCTATGCCAAATTTCCTTTTTCTAGTACTTGTCTTCTCTGTGCTAAGCCGTGGACAGACAGACAGACAGACAGACAAACGGACATGGCGAAACTATAATGTCTAATTTACATGCTCGCCTCGTTGACTCGCCGCGCTTCGTCGCGAGATGCTCGTGCTCGAGCGTTCCACGCGAGCTACTGTTTACACGCTCGCGGAACATTCAGTCTGATGGACCTCGCAAAATGGATGACGTGGAGACCATTACTGCGTCAGCATTATTTTTGCTAAGTGTACAAAGTTATTTAACGATTTTACGAACAACGACAGCACTTCGTCAATGCTCTCCATAACGCTCAACTAAATAACTATAGGTACGTCACACTCCTTGAATGGCGAGTAGGCAACGGAATCAACGCGAGTTTGTGGCACGAGTCCCTTTGACTCGCGTCCAAAAAACCGCCACCGAGGCGAGCGGCACTCGCGAGCTACCACGAGAGGCGAGACTACGCGAACATACCGTTTACATCCTCGTGTTCGTGCTATCTCACGTTGGCTCGCGTTAGCTCGTACGAGCGTGTAAATGAGCCACAAGGGTTCCTTGTTGACTGCGGAACCCTATAAAGCAGAAAATGGTGATCAATCTTCTCATATAAACTCGCTGAATAAATATCGTGATCAAATTGAAAATAATTAACAAACTCCACCGACGTTTAAACCGCTGTGAAAATCGAACCTTACTAGCTTTATGTAAAGGTGACTTTTGCTTGGGAGCCTTCTACCGAGGATACACAAGTGTGGTGCGATTTGTTTACAGTGTTAACGAGGCAATGGTATATGCACAACATAAAATACACGCGGGCTATAGAAGTACGGTACAGTTCCATGAGGATCTGAATAATTTCAGTATCTACGTAGTTCATAATAAATGTGTTACATATAGGTACATACATACGCACCTGTATCTCGGACGGATAGGCAGAGACCAAGTTTTGCCACTTTTCACGACAAACTTCAAAAGCTTCAAAATCGGTGTACCATTATGTAAAGTTAAATTATTATATCATTTTCTATAGCCGATGTTACCCAGTATTCTCTAAAGTATAATATTAGTCATTCTTTTACAAGCGAGAGAGGTTCCGTGTGGCGCCGGATTAAGAATAGCGTCACTCCATTTCCTTCCGTGGATGTCGTAGAAGGCGACTAAGGAAATAAATACATTACAAGGAGACGGGCAGCAGCGTCTTCCTGAGATTCCAACCGCATACTGCGATCGCCAACCCGCCTGCCAAGCGTGGCGAGTATGGCAAAACAAAACCCCTCATGGTTATGAAAACTACGAAGGAGGCTGATGGCTGATGATGATGATGATGATGATGATGATGAGGTTTGAAAGCGAATTAAGACTGAATAAACCCAAGAAATGTTTGTTTGTTTGTTACACTTCATTGCATAAAATACAAGATATAGCACTTAAAAAAACATGAATGTCTTAGACTTTTTAAACGAAATCAACGTAAAATACATACCTTTAGAGACTAAGTACTTAGATTACAATACTGAAAAAAATATGAAATACATTTGTGAGCATAATCAATGAATAATACTAGATAAGGTAAGAGTATTCCTTAGCGAGCATACTTAATAAAATAAAAATTATCATAAAAACCATTTATTATTACATCATAAGCAGCCTATATACGTCCCACTGTAGGGCACAGGCCTTCTCTCAGAGAGAGAGTATGGGCTTAATCACAACGCGTGCCCACCGCGGATTGGCGATTTCAAGCACTAAGGTATCTGAATAGCTCAGACACCCACGTTTCCTCACGATGTTTTCCTTCACCGTTAGCGAGTGGTATTGCTACTATAACTTTACAAATGTACATAACTTAGAAAACAAAGTCATAGGTACATGCCCGCACTGGGATCGAACCTGGGTCTCCCGTTTCCTAGTCCAATGTTCTACCCACTAGGCTACCACCGCGGCTTTATTACATAATTGACACAAATATACAAGTACTAATCAATGCTTTTTATTAGGTATACTTGTCATGTTATTGAGTTAGCATTCATCGTCGCGGAGAAAAAAAGATTTCGTCACTGACCCTTATTAATTATTCTTGAATGTATTAACTTTTTTCAGTAGCTAATAATAATAATAATAACTTCCACACAATACAACCACAGCTATAGTATACGGCAAAACTTAGACATAAGCCTCTTAATTTATTTTGTTTTCTGGTACACACCAGAAATAAAGTGTTCTAATCTAATCTAATCTATTCGGCAAGCGCAGATTCAGTTGATACAAGCTGTTAATCTATTGCCTCCGTATCGTGCTAGGGGAGCACAGAGAAGCACGCTTCTTAGATAAATTAGAACGCGGAACTACAAATTGGATTAAAATTAAAAAAGTTGCTCAACAAATATAACCTCTTTGAAACTTTACGAGTTCAATCGCCAAGAAGTTTCCCGGCAGATTAACCAAACAAAGCTGTTAATTTGATTAAAAGGATCGCAAAGTAAATACGGTGCGCCACCTCATTCTTAGGGTTCCTTACCCAAAGGATAAGAGACTCTATTACTAAGACTCCGCTGTCCGTCCGTCCGTGTGTCACCGGGCTGTAGCTTATGAACCGTGATAGTTAGACAGTTGAAATTTTCAAAGATGATGTATTTCTGTTGCCGCTATAACACCAAATACTAAAAACAGAATAAAACAAGGGGGGCTCCCATTCAACAGTAATGTGATTTTTTTACCGTTTTTTGCTTCATATTAATAACGGCAAAAGGTAGACGCTTGAAATATACAAATGTTGTTTAGATAATGGTACGGAACCCTTCGTAAGTGAGTCCGACTCGCACTTGGCCGGTTTTTTATTAGATACTGGTTACTGGTACTGGTACTGGTTGTATCTCACTACTGGGCAAAGGCCTTCTCTTTAGATCTCCACTTCTCCCTACCCGTGGCGACCTCTTCCCAACCCGGTAGAAAGGTCGTGCTTTGGTTGGCTTCGTTTGCGATATCCATCGCGCGGAACCCAGTGAATAACCCAATTTAAACTCACCTGGGCCGCGTTTCATAAAACTACAATTCAGAGTTCACTATGACAATTCAATGAACATTGCTGCTTGGTAATCTGTGGATTGATCGAGTTGTCATACTTAGTAAGCCATAAATTGTAGTTTTATGAAATAGGCCCCAGTCTGCGCCCACACATACAGCTTACCATTTCAGCGAGAAGCGTTCGTAGCTTCAACCTCGAAAATTTAGATTCTGGTATTAGACATAGAGAGGTCCCGGGTTCGAATCCCGGCTGGGGACAAAAAAAAAAACCCCAGGTCTTGGATGTTTACATGTTTGTGATGTCGTTGTTTCTGGTTTCCACGACACAGGGTATCCTAGTGTGGGGCCAGAAGCAATGTATGTGCCTGTATGTAAATGTTTATGTTATGTTATGTTATATTGTACACGTATCTACCTAGTAAAAGTTACCCACGACCCAAGAATAATAGAGGTATGAATAAAATTATCTATAATAAATTGTTAATCTAGAAAGGTTTCGAAAGAGATTTATCAGGATTTAGCAAACACTGGTCTGTGCGGGACACAGGCATGAGTTTGGGTTTGTATGTTAATTCTGCTACCCTTTAACTTTTCAAGTGATACGCTAGTTATTTATGGAGACAGGTACGTACGCATTTAATTTCAGTCATAAATATCTGTTTTCAGGAGGCAGTGCATTCAGGAAGCTATTGACCACTGCGCAGTAGTAGAAGAACATCGCTGAAAGCAAAAAGAACAGTTTTCTCATCTCCAAGTTCTACTTACTTGGATATTTATTTGGTAGAGAGCATGAGGAGAGGTAAGTATTTGCAGTAATTTATTGTGATGACTTTGTTTTCTAATACTTCGACCAAATAGGGGATGTATTAGCAAAGGGCAGGATAAAAAGTACCCGAAACCGGCGTGCGTACATGCAACGACTAATGAATATTGAGTAAGCGAAAGTGATCTGTCAGGATCGTAGTAAATGGCATTCCGTGGTCTCTGCCTACCCCTCTGGGACACAGGTGTGAGTTTATGTTTGTATGTATGTATGTTTTCTAAGTTACTTACCTACATTTATGAATTTGTACAAATTCACAAATTAATATACGTAGTAGTGGTAGTCGCAATACTACTCGCTAACTGTGAAGGAAACCATCTTGAGGAAACCTGTGTCTTAGGTGTTTACACCTCAGCGCTTGAAATCGCCAATACGCGGTGAGCCCATTCTATCTCTCTCTGAGAGAAGGCCTGTGCCTTGCTGTGGGACGCATATTAGGCTACATAAAAAAAAATATTTAAAGATAGTGGGCAGGTCGAAATAGTGCCTGGAACGTATACACGCTGATTTCTGGTTCGTTTGCAAGCCGTGGTTATGTAGTTAGTAGTTAAATATGACATCTATTTAAACTATTACTTTTAAATATAGCCGTAAATAAAAATAGTTGATAAATCTTGTTTAAAAAATGCGCGAACAATTATTACCGTCTCTCCGTCTAACAGAACAAGGACACGTGGACCCCGTCTTTCAGACCACCCAAAATAAATGGTGTATAGCCTGCTTGTTTATTGTTTGTTTGCATTGTTGAGGTTTTTCAGGAATGAGAAAAAGACGGCGTCTTTTGGTTGCGGAGGGCCACATCGACTCTGGGTCATCGAGGTAGTCAGAATAAAATAAATTTCATTGACGAAAAAAAATACATTATAGGTAATATGGATGTACTTATGACATAAAATTTGCCTCTCACTTATGTGCTGTCTAAGATGTGCCTAGACAGAACTGGTTTTGTACTCGTAGCTACCTCCGATTTTCTTTTGATAATTTTTAGTATTAGATATGTATTACAGTAGTCACCTGTTGCCCGCGACTTCATTCGCGAGGAAATTCTCATGTGTATTTTTCCGAGATAAAAGTAACCTATGTCCTATTCCAGACTGATATGTATCTGTGTGCCAAATTTCATTCAGATCCGTCCAGCCGTTGAGTAGAAAACATCCATCCGCCCAAACATTCGCATTTATTATATTATTAAGATTGTGGTTACGGACTGGTAATGTTCTGTCGCAGAACCTTCCACCGATAGGATTAAAGGATCTAGAGTAACTTTACCTTCGTATAAAAGTATGAAGACATCGAACAACAGCGAGCTCAGCACCTGCCCGCTCACGAAGCACGTCAACGATATAGCCGACATCAGCACGAAGTAGACAATCATTATGTTTACGTGCGATATGAACCACACGGAGCAGAGGAAAATGTCGCCCTCTGTCTGCGTAGCGGAGAGTTCAATTTACTTACAGAATGGACAGAGTGCCCAATCAATAAGATGTATATATTTATTCTTATATATTTTTGTGTTCGAATTTCATCTTCGGTCGATTTTGCAACAACAGACGGCATCAACATTGGCACGACTAAAATCTCGATAACAATGGGAGGATGCCTATGCTCAGTTGTTTATGCATAAAATAAACGTACAATAAATCCTCGATAAAATATATGACATAAAAATGCACGGTGTTATTTACAAACACTAAAATACACCTCAAATGCTGTTTAAGTAGTCTGTGGTAAAGGAAAAGATTAACTTAAACTGCGTGCCAAATTAAATAAATTGCACCCAATTGCGTTTATCCACTGTAGTGAGGATTTGTATTGGAAATGATTTATCGATTTTGGGAAAAATATCTCTTTCGGTGAACATTTACTTATTTTAGGGTGTCTTTACGTATTTCGCTATAAAACTTTGGCCTTTGCATCGACATAATGAGATGACTTTTACAGGGTCCAGTGGCACCTTCATTCACAGTAGGTAGGTGAAGGGACCACTCGGACCCTGCAGTGCCTGCGACATCGTTTTTTTTTTAGATGGAATAGGCTTGTCCGCGGGTTTCCTCACGATGTTTTGCTTCATTCTGGTATAAGTTATAGTAATTTCAATTCTCAAATTATTTTATTAATTTAGTACTACGGTCGAAAAAATATTTTGGTGACCTTTTTAATTATACCCTTTGTTTATTTGTAACAAAACCGCAGCGAAACCACTAGCTAATGGTGAATGTGAACGGAAACAACTGACCCGATAGACCTGCCACAGTAACAGCAGCGATATCCCAATCTGGTAGGGCGACAGACCCACTGCGACGATAGAGAAGATGAATAGGCCGGCCTTTACAGGGTCCTTGCCGACGTTCTCCCAGTTCTGAGTCTGCACCATGATTAGTCCAGTGAGGAAGAAGGCCAGCGCTATGGCCTGAAAAAAGGTATTACGTCCAAATATTATACGTCCCACTGCACAGGCCTCTCAGACAGAGACTATGGGCTTAATCACTACACGTGCCCACCGCGGATTGGCAATTTGACGCGCTGAGGTATGTGAACACCTTGAAAACCGCGCGTGAATCCATGCACGAGTGGTAATTAAGCTGAGACATACTATCGAGGTGAGATTAAACACTGTCTTCTGACCTTCGTCTCCCTCTCCACTCTACCTCTTCCCATGTTTCTCCGATTCTATTTCTGACTCTTTCACTCTCACCACACATAAGCGGGTATCTATTATGAGCTACTGCCAATGCATAATTAAAACCGGACAAGTGCGAGTCGCACTCGTCCACAGAGTGTTCCGTACAAACTTGCAGGTACTTACATATTTCAGGAATCGAGTCTCGCAGTTTTTTCCGAGCTTTTCCGGAACTTCAGACAGTTTTTTTTTTATTTACAAATGTATATTTTCAGATTTTTCCCTTTACTTGTTGTACAAGACAATATTGTCAAATTTCGTAGTTCTAGGTCAACGGAAAGTATTTTTATTTTATTTTTTTATTTTATTTTATTAGGGATAATAAACCGTTATACAATATCACATGATTGACAAATAAAGGCATGAAATAAAATAGGTAAGAGTGCAACCCACCACATTATCCACAGATTACTTTAAGCAATGAAGGAGAACAAAAAAAGTAATTACGCTAGAGAAACATAATTTTAAATATTTTTATATAGGTCTGTGCTGAAGTATCCTATAAATTTTGATTCTCTTGAGTGCCGAAATATACGTTTTTTGCGACATAAACGGCCATATCCTTTTTACGTTAATTTAGAAGTTAAATTTTTTCACAGATTCAAGGGACTGTATATAGTTTTAATATCCACGTGATACCTACACGTTCTTGATAGACAGCCGGACGGACGGACGGACAACAAAGTGATCCTATAAGGGTTTCGTTTTTCCTTTTGAGGTACAGAACCCTAAAAATGAGTAAATCGATATTATGATTAAATTTATTCAGTTTTAATTCATATATAGGCAATAATTTACACGATAATTGTTTATCTGAAGACAAAGAAATTGAATTCGTAATTTCCATGTTTGTGATTTCCTTGTCTGTTTTTCATGTCACAGGGTATTCTATTTTGGGACCAGAATAAGTGATTATGTTGTGAGGAAGTTAAACACAAAGGCTTAGATTTTTTTTTCATATTTAAACATTTAGGTAAGACCCGGTGACTTAACTGTATTAAAACTAAAATAATAATAAATTTTGTTATTATAAACAATGTGAATAAACTTAGTTGATTCGACGAAAGATGACTTGGAGAGATTTAGAAAACGGAATGAAGTTTTTTGTACCTACTTCGGAAATTTTGTAAAAAATTTTTTAATTGATTTTAATTTCTGATATTTGGATAAGCTATTGATATGCTAACCAATAAGAATAAAATTTCCTGCAGGAAATTTGTATGCGCAGAAAAAGTAATTAAAAAAGGTTTCACACTTTCATACTATGTATTAATTTCAGACATCTTTTTAGAAGTCCGCGCCACCACTGAAGTCCCTTGAGCTAAGACATTTTCTCCGTGGGACATGAGTGGTGGCGCGTGTTATACGTTTTTTTTCCACAGATTAAAAAGAGAATATTTTCTGCTTTATATTAATACAAAGATTCCCTCCATTATGTGAAGATAAATTGACTAAAAAAAATAAACCGATAAATATTATGGTTCTGAAACAAACAGGGGGAGCTCGGGGGACGAAGCCCGCCGCCATAAAAAAAAACTTTGTCCCATAACCAGTAGTTAGGTTATGCTAGTGCACTCACGTAGCGGAGCACCATATTAATTACTTTTGTATACTACTGTCGAAATCAATTTCGCACAGGTAGTTTACGTACCTACATTGAAATACTAAAAAATATTGGAACAGAGAAAATCCGGCTTGCCTTTCGGCACACAAAAAAACAACGATATTCAAACTGTATACCTACACAACGAAACCTCATTGCTCTGTTGTATCTATTTAGTCTGTGCTCCGTTGCTTTGTTTAGTAGAGAAACATCTCTTTGTTCTGTTCTGTAATAGAAAATGGAAGTACGAGATTGCGAAACTTTTTTATTTATTTTATCTCTAACTAGTAGGTAATTTCCTCCACGAATTTTTACGCTGTTTTGTTATAGTTTCGTTAGCTGTATTTGCCGTATTAATTTGAGGTTTTAATTCAGAGTCCCTCTATTCTGCAGTCCCTCCCGAAATTATACTGGATAATCAGTGCAGTAAGTCCATTGAGCAGATTTGAATAAACTTACAATGGTAGAGATCCCAACAATTTTAACGCCATCTTTTAATCTGTGTCCACAAACTGCGTTTATATCGCAAACACAATCCTGGTTATGGTCGTCCATTTGTTAATTTTTTTGCAAAAATAAATCCAACCAAAACATACATTGTTTACAAAATCTTGACTCACTTTTAATCTGTGACTTACAGAATAAATTTCGACTGACATTGTCAAAAAAAAATAAAGTCATAGGCTAATCAAATAGCCTGTAGTATGGAGAGGTAATTAAAAAAAAAAACTGTCTCATTGGAGGGAAAGTTGAAAAAGTGTCCTAGCTGGACATAGTTCGAAAACCAAAATGGCACTAGCGTAGGCAAAGAGTATGGTATGAATGTGGCAGTTGTTGACGGATTGAAGTATGCTGAGTTAGAAAATGTTATATTTTTAGTGACTTTTTAGGGATTGCAATTCTCTCATTTTATGTATGTATTAATTTTTTAAATAATATAAAATTTCATCAGGCGTTAAAAAATAATAAGCAATTGATTATGTATCTTTGTTTCTTATTTTGAAACGTACGCCATACGGGAGCGGAAGGTCTGTACTTGGCGCATTCTTTGAAATTTACCCAGTTGCTTCTGTGGCGCCACCCCTAATTTAACACAGTGTGACGAACACTTTTTCACAACTGAGACAGTCTCCCATAGGTATCCATAGGCTGTAGGTTTAATTTAGTTTTTAGAAACCTGCTAGACGCACTGATATTAAAAAAGTTACGCCTACACGGTATCAGTTTACCCTCAAATTAAGGAAAAGTCTTTGTGCTAATCAATCTCAGGTTCAAGGAAGCATAAAGGACCTATCAGGAGTATTGGGTTCGATATAAGTAGGTTCTAAAATGTATCCGTTTTTCATGTTTCAGACACAAGAACCTTATGTACAATAGAGACAGTACGCCGTAGCATGTGTTGAACCAATTAGAATGCAAAATAATGCAACCCATTTTCCAAGAGGGTAGCCGTAAAATGTTAGTAGATTCGCCGTCATAAATTATAAAAAAAGTTAAACTTCGTACGAAATGAGTTTGCAAATAAATTCATGCATTCCGGTTGTAAAACCGGAAAAGCTGACTTAATTTTTCCAGATGTTTTCGTAAAAACAACAACACTTTCCAGACGCAGGGCCATCGGAAATATGGATAAGTATTTTTGGAACATGTTACGCAAAAACATTCCAACCCACAATACGCAACTTTCGAGATTTTTTTATTTATAACATTGTTCATTATCCATGTGTTTGTTCAGACGTGTTTAATGTTATTAGTGTTTACAAATATAAAAAGTCTGAACAAAAACATGGAATAAGACAATCTATGACATAAAAAAAGCGTTTTTCTCGCAAGGCACTGAGACTGGCGAAGGCTGACCTTGCTCTATGCTAGTGAACGCTAGTGACTTGCCGCAGCATTAGTGTGACTGAGCACCGAACAGGTGCCGCTACTTTTCTTTTCAATAAATTCAACAATAAATCTGTAAATCTATATTTATTCGACACGTTAGACATTACATATTATTTTGGTTAGAAACAAAACTCCATAACTCAACTGAAAGAAAAGAAACTAAATTCAAAAACTGACTATAGCAAAAAAGACAATATCTATAAAAGGAATACTAAACAGTAAAAAGGTCTGTCGCCAACAAGTGTTTTCCTACTTTTGTAAGAATAGTCAATGTTTTAGTATTGCAATTTGTTGCTTACACTCATGGTTTCTTATTAGGTAGGTACCACTATGTATTATATTTAATATTATTTGATAAAAGTTGGTCAGAGTGGAGCTTTTTACCAGACTGCGACGGAACCCAAAAGGAGGGTAATGTGTCTAGCTCGTACGTATGTAAATATGTTCGATCTTATGGTCCCTCATAACTCCTTAACCAATGGTCAGATTTTGACAAATAAGGTTTTAATCGATTCGCCATCCCTACGCGAGTGTTATAACTTTATAAGCTATATTAAATAAGGATTAATGGAACAGAAAAGTAAAAAAAAAACGCTAATAAGTAACGTTATAGTACAACCATGACGTTATAGTCACTAGATGGCGCTGTTATATTTAATTTATTATGCTCGGATCTTAATTTTATTTAACTACGCCAATCACGTGTAATGTAGGTAAAACGAGTTTCATAGGAAATATATAAATTAGCATTAAAAAATCACTAAAAAGACAAAAATAAAAAACTTAAATATTAATTGCTAACAACCCGACTGCTGAACATTAACTACTACTAAGCAGACGGGACCCAAATTTAGGAATGTAACTCCTTCGGTTGATCCCGCCTGCTTAGTAGTTAATGCTCAGCAGTCGAGTTGTTGGTTACGCACATTGACGTTCAAGAAAAAGTATGTAAATTGTTTCCGTTGAAATAAGTTTATAATTTCTTCTCACTCTGATATTCTCATTGTTTAGTGGTTTTGCTTCACCATTCTAGTATTATAGTGGCTCGGTTATGGCCCACAAGCGCCAGCGGTCGTACGGACCAGCATTAATAACAGCGTTGACTCTGGGGACCAGTAAGACCCTTTTACTGCCCTTGTATTGTAAACCTTGTAAGTTTTCCCAATGTACAGACGGCACATTCACATGCGTGCACTCTACTCAGTTACGTTACGGGTTATTTTGTAACTAAAATGTAAAGGTGGATCAGCTGTTGACTGTATAATGGAGCTTCTCTTGTTCGATATTAGCATAACGACTGCTAACGCCGTATATCGTCTCGGAACATGGTGAAAATTAAAACAAATTAGTACCGATAAAAAAATAAAAAGTATAAGACATTTGACAGTAAATCGATGCTCATAAAAATACATTTATACAATATGATCCTCACGTACCAATGTAATACACCAAATCGATGTCGCGTGGTCTCATCACAGAAAGCGGAACCGAAACTTTCGTAAGCACTACACATCGTTAAGGGGCTACAGTGTGCTGGAACTGGCTGGAAGACGCTTTTGAATCGCTTGTGACATCCTCTAGGAACATTTCAGACCTTTGAAATTAATATATGATATAATTTAACTCCTCGATTCCCTATGGCATGTATGACAACTGTCATAACCTTACGCCTTCTATGAGTAAATATATTCCGTAAGAATGCTTAAAACAAACCTAAGAATTTATGTGCCATTTTAAATGCGCAGTGGATTACGTTTAAGCTTATACAGTCTTACGGGCAATATCAAAATATTGTATGTTGATGTTTAAAACTAACAGGAACAATAGTTACTCATTCAGAAAAAACGTTTTCATCAATTTATCACATTACGCCTTACGAGGAAAAGCCCAGCTACTCGTTGCATGTTGTCTGTGACCAGGCGCTCTTCGCATCACCATTGATTTGATTGTAACTTTTCATAAGCGATTCATCAATCATAAATCAACCTTCCAAAGTTCACCTCGAGCGCCATATAGTGAAATTAATTCAAAGTAGCAATTCTCATACAAAATTACCGATTGTAGGCCAAGGACGTGGGGTGAGGGACCGAAAAAGACGCCGCATCTTTCCAATTCACTTTCGTACAAAATGTACTGGGTCAAGTTTCATAAAACTATAATTTCGTAGTTTATTATGACAATTCGAGGTACACTGCGCAGCAGAGTCTATTTGTTTATCTGTGGGTTAATCGGCTTTCGGTCATAGTCACAATGAATTGTAGTTCTATGAAACAGGATCCTGAAGGGATGGGTCTTTTCCGCGCCCTCGCCCCACGTCCCATGTCCGAACAAAACAAAAAATATTATATACCTATTAGTCCAATCGGTGGAGACATTTTCGAGTTTTTGCAAGACCAACGCACGGGGACTGATTTTTGTAGTAGTGATCGAGCTTCAATCGTTAGAAAAACATAAAATGTAAATTCCCATTTCCTGTATTTTTTTATTTAAGTAAATAACTAAAAAAGAAAATAAAAAGAAGAAAAGTAAAAAGGAAACCGATCATTTATTATAATCATTATTCGAACCAAAAGCTCTCTGTCGCTCAAGGGACGCCTCTTCCCATCCGAGCTATTGTAACATTATGAATCTAAGCGAAACATCGTTCTATTATTTGTGCCTAAATCACGGTAAAAGCGAGGTTCACTAAAAATTAAACCTAACTACCTATGTATTATAATCCATTTATTGTCGCGATTAGGTCGGCCGCACGCGGCCAGACTTTCTGCTCGAGTATTGTAGTCTCTAATACCTAGCATTTAAGGTTCATTTTAGTTTGATGGAGTTTTGTTTCAGTCCTCGCGCTCGCACTTCGCCTCCTCGTTAGATTGTAGGGTACATAGGCGGTAAATAATGTGTTGGTAAATAATAACTTCGATTGGCGTTACGAATAATACTTGATTCATAATATTCATAAACGAATCTGTGTAGATTTCGTCTGTAAATTTTTTTTCTATCTGCCTGACATGTTTTTCTGTTTTAAATAAAATAAAACGATGTATATTTTTATCACGCATTTTATTGTACATGCGGAAGTATTGTTAGAAGAATCAATGGCGTAATGCTAAAAATTTTAAAGCAATTATAATTTATATACATTTGTACTTGTTTTTAGTTTTTTATTTTCTCGAAATTCCGCCGTATTGGGATAAGTTATCTACACTGCAATAATTATGCTCTTTACCTTCCCTACATGTAATATAAATCACACTTCCATGACATGTATGTTGATCCTATTCAATTGTTTTTGCTAGGGTTGTCACAAAATCCGGGTTTTTTTATTCATGATTTATTCGATGCTCATTTTTAGGTACAACGTAATTTAAATATATAATTTAACGCTCATAATATTTTTTGGGTTCCGTAATCATAATGACAACAAAAGAAAGTAGTTAGGTTTTTTGTACACGTAACAAAAAAAAAAAACAACTGAAACCTTAACAAAAAGGAAAAGTGTAACAAAAAGTAACCAAATAGAAATAGAAGTACTGTATCACACAATAGATTAAATAAAAATCTGCGTTCCTGGTTTACCGATATTACATATTTTTATTTAAGTGTCACAATGAATAGTTTAATGTATCTTGAAAATATTCGTCGGTGGGGAGTTCCAAAATTATAATAATAATAATAACGTCCACACAACGCAATCAAACTAGAATTCCCTGTACTATGGTATGGATAGTTTTTAACTATCAGCTTTAATGACAAAAATCACTTAAATGCTGTATGTTTTCTGTGCTATTGGAATGAAATAATAGAAATGGTATGAATTACACTATTAATACGATTATGAACAGATTAATCTGTTATAATATACCAATATAAGTTAAGACGAGGCGGCACTGTTTATTAATAATTATATTTATCAGTCTTTGTGCTGAAACAAGGATGCAGGCCAAATAAGCACTCAAATCCATTTGTAGCTCTTTTGCCAACATCCTTAGCAACGAAGTCTTTATCCATTTTCATAATTTTTGTTTTATTTCTTTGGTCAATATCCATTTTGAAATGTTTTTTTTTCTTCTGTAAAAAATCAATTATTTTGCTTTTGTTCTTAAAATTTTTATTATTTTGTTTGTGTTATACCATAGAAAAAAAATACTCCTGTCAGATTCGCTTAATGGACTATGTGGCCACACAGGCACGGAAGCGATGACACATATTCACCCTTTTAAAACCGCTTCAGTGAATGCGCGTAGTGTAAAATAAAATAAAAAATTGCGCAAAGTCGATGATTTAAATTCAAAGATTTTGAGCCAAAATCTTAATCCAAGCTTCAAATTTATCAAAATTACCACTCTTTTAAAATATTTATAATCCTCTGTATTTTTACACTATATTTAAAGATTTTCAACAGCTTTTGTAAATAAACCTCTTGAGTCATGGAAACACAAGAAGTCCACTGCTGGATATAGGCCTCCTCCATGCATTTCCAAAAAGACCGGTTGGAAGCGGATTTCATCCAGCGTCTTCCTGGCACTTGGATGAGGTCATCTGTCGGCTGGTCGTCCTACGCTGCGCTTGCCGATATGTGGTCTTCATTCGAGAACTTTTCGGCCATGTAGACGACTTTCGTTCATCTACGAATCTCATCATTTCTGATTCGATATCGTAGAGAAAGCATAGGCCTTTCCATAGCTAGTTGCGTGACCTTGAGCTTTCTTATGAGGCCCATAGTGAGAGACCACGTTTCAGTGCCATAAGTCATCACTGGTTGTATAATTTTGTCTTGAGCGATTGAGGTATATTAGACGAAAGGACTTTTCTAAGTTTCCCGAATGCTGCCCAGCCGAGTTGGATTCGACGATTGACCTCTTTCACAAAGTTGGACGGGCCTAGTTGGACTGTTTGTCCTGAGTAGACGTATTCGTCTACAACTTCGAGAGTCGAGTTCCCCAATGTTATTGGGGTGGGCACGAAACGAGTATTCGATGTGACCTTTGTTTTGTCCATGTTCATTTCAAGGCCCACCCGTTGGGAAACTCGACTGAGGTCTTCGAGCATTATGCCGAGGTCTTCCATCGTTTCTGCCATGACTACTATATCGTCGGCAAATCGAAGGTGAGTGATGTACTCGCCATTGATATTGATGCCGCGTCCCTGACATTCCAGAAGCTTGAAGGTATCTTCCAGTCCGTTTGTGAACATTTTTGGAGAGATAACGTCTCCCTGTCTTACGCCCTTTTTCAATGGAATTGCCTCCGAACTCTGTTCCTGTACTCGGACCGACATAGTGGTTCTGTGGTCATAGTGGACTGTTGTACAAGCATTTCAGCCAGCACCTCGATATACCGATAGTCAATACGGCAACGCTGGAGAGACTTGAGCACTGTCCATAACTCGATCGAATCGAAGGCTTTCTCATAGTCCACAAACGCAAAGCATAATGGCAAATTATACTCCTCAGTCTTCTGTATAATTTGCCGCAACGTGTGGATGTGGTCTATGGTACTAAAGCCCTTTCGGAAACCGGCTTGTTCGGGAGGCTGGAAGTCATCAAACCTACGTTCAAGACGATTCGTGAGGACCCTCGAAAACAGCTTATAAACATGGCGCAGAGTAGTCATCAGTAACCACAAAAACCTCCAATACTAATTTTCATACAAAAACGGAGCCAGAGATAAAAATCAGAATTTTTAAATTTTTAGGAGCCAGCTTGAAATTCGACTTACGCCATTTTGTAAAAAGTAAGTTAACGTTGTCATCCAACCCAAGGTCTTATTCAACATTTGTTCGACAAGACTACCCCGTAATGTTACCGTTTTCTCAGGCTTTGACAAAAAAGCTGTAAAGAGCGGATTTTCCAAGTCAGATTTTTCTTATCGGATTCAGGGATCACCCTGTAAGGATGGAAAATTCCAAGTTTATACCATATGTGGAACTTGAAAATCTTTTAGCACCTGATAAGACCGAAATTAGAACAACCAAAAATTCAAGAATTTTCGCACGTCTAGTTATTTTAGCATTCAAATGCTGTGTGACTATAAAGTTGATACAATATTAGTCCAGCCGCTAGACCAGCGGGGCCCGGTGGCAAAACCTGCATTAGGTGTTGGTTGAAAATTTAAGCAAGTTTACTTTTCAATCGGCACTATTAAATTTGCCATAAAAATTTGTTGACGTCACCGTCCCATCTAGGGTTTATGCAACGAGTTTATGTTGTTTTAAAATACCACCCCTAAGTGTTACCATTATCCCAAGCCGTTGAAAAAAAAAGAAGCTTCTCCAAGTTTTCGATTTTCTCCGTCAGTTTTAGCAAAAAAACTAATCGTATAGAAAATTTCAAGTTAGTAACATCAAAATGGGACAACAATTTTATCTAGCTGTTTTTCGCTGATCAACTTTATGTAGGTATATACATTCTTCACGTCACACCGTGTACATAAAGTTGTTATATGCGATGTATATCATGTTAGTATTTTAATTAATATATCAATAATAATGGCACCAGGTATTTACATATTTTTTTCAAAATCAAATCAGATCCGGAATATAAATTACTATCTGAGAGCGTGACAACCCTAACGACGTAAAATCCGGATAACAATTAAAATGGTCGTAATTTCTACTTTCCATGGAATTGGCATTTGAAATATATTTTTTGTTTCATATGGGGAAGTCGCTTCCTACGTTCCAATTTTGCCACTGAGTCCCGAAATACATCCATGTGAAATCAAAGTCAAATTCACTTTATTGAAAAAAGATAAGATGATTTTTTTTCACTTTTTGACATAAAAACCTGTTGTGAAAAAACATGTACTATTTCGTAAGTAGGTAGGTAAACAAATACGTACTAAACATGTGATTTTTGTTTGAAAGCTATTCTTTCTACAAAGCATAGATAAGTTTTGAAGAGATGTACCTACCTTTATCTTTTTTGTTTGTAATGGCGCATGCTATACAAGAAAGCATTAGATTGAAGTCTATTCAATCTACGCGTACGCGGGCGGGCTGGCGAGCCGGCTAGAAAAGTAGAAACCGCTCGGCTCGCTCGACGCGTTCGAAATTCGGCTATATATGTGTGCGTTTGGCGGCGTGTGCTTACGCGAAGGGAATGAGACTGTGTGTGTGCGGCCGCGCGCGCGTCTTTCTATGGAGATTACTACTAGGAATTAATTCAGTCGTGTCATCTAGCGGTGAAATGTTGAAGTGCTGCACACCTGTGTCAAACGCTCAAGGTCATCGGCACAGGGAAAAATCTTAACATTCGAATTTAATTCCGAAATCAATTAATCAGCCGTTTTCAGTACAAATTCACAAAGCAATTCATAGATGGCACTTACAGGCGTGGCCATAGAAGAACCGGAATACGGCTGTCAAAATTAATCTGCGCTAAGCAAAATTTGACAGACGTGTCCCTGTTCTTGTATGTGCACGCCTATAAGCGCCATCTATGAAGTGCTTTGTGAATTTGTGCTGAAAACGGCTCAATGCGGTGAATATTTAATTCCGGAATCAATTATTTTTTGTCGGAAGAATCCGACCAGGTTTCGGACGCTCTTCTTACGACGTTCTTGAGAAGAGCAACCGACGCGAGCTCCATCTCTACTCACTATGATTAAGCTCTTCGAATAAGAACGAAACCCTGGTCGGACTCGTCAGACAATATTCAAGTAAGTAAGTGATTGCGGAATTAAATTAATAAAGAGGAACCGACTTGTATTTGAATCATATCTCACCACAAACTAAGCCTGTAACCGTAGTTATAATAAAAAAGATTACGAGCACGCTGACAGACGAAGCCCGCAACAAAATCGGGTTTCAAACGGCAGTCGACACGAGCGAGGTTGGTACGCGCGTCACGTGCGTCATTGCAACCGGATTCGTGTCCGGAGAGAGAATTTTCGCACTCGATAAATTTCCACAAACCCGAAACGCTACTTCAATCTGATAGACTTTTTCATCGGTCACTTAGAGTCATGAGACCTTTTGAATAATTTATTTATGTAACTAGAACTAGCTGACTCGGCAAACGTTATTTTGCCGTATTAATTAGCCTACGGCCCTTCTCAGACATACCAAATATACAAAAAAAATTCATAAAAATCGGTGAAGCCGTTTCGGGGAAGTTCTATAACAAACACTGTGACACGAGATTTTTGTATATTAGAACACTTTATTGTACCTACATAAAAAAGTAAATTGTACTCATACTTCTTAACCCAAGAGTACACACAATATGTATAAATGTATACTTATAATTACGATATGTATAAATGCTGGTATTTTACTAAAAGTCGACTTAAATGAGTACGATTAACTTTAAACAAGTATGTCCATAGGCCCTTTTTAACTGGTTCAACTAGTACTATTCAACTGTAAATATTTTTGCAGGAAATGTATCCGCACTAAATAATAGTAGACATAACACTAAAGTATATATGAACCCCTAGGTATTCCTAAAAGTTTAATTACATTTACCTGAAATCTGCATTTTATGAATATTTTCCTCGAAACTTTTTTTGAATTTTTAAGCAGTGGTTAAAAATTCTCTGAATTACAAAAGTTAGTTCTGCACCCTTATTTCGACTCGGTTAGCGTATTTTACAGTAAACAGGAAGCTAACTTCCATTATTTGCAACAAAGTTAAGTTAACAATTTATAACAAAAACATTAAATTGCAGCGCATTACTAACGCCATATTTAAATCCGGTTTAAGTTTAGGCTTTTCCTCTGTGGTTTAGGTACCCGCTGAATATGCATCGCGTAGACACCTACTTCAACTTTACCCTATGGACTTGCTAGATATTTACCAGGCAGAGCCAAAAAGGAGGGTAATATGTAATGTTTAGTTTAATTAAAAAATGCCCAAGAGACAAAAATGGAAAACCGCAATAAAAAAATACTAACAAACTGACTGCTAAGCGTTAACTCTTAAGTGGGCGCGACCCAAATTCTGTTTGTATTACGTGACTATATTGGCTTTTTGGCAGATTATATTATGAAAGGTATCAGACGCAGAGAAAAAAATAACCACGTTTATTTATCTTTTATCATGGCCTCTCCTGTTATATTAAAACATTTTTAGTGCAAGTTCTCCATTAGACATTAACTGCTATTAAGTTTATTCATAGTTCGGCACTGATCAAACTTAACATTTTTCTCTTTGGGCTTTTCTTATCACAAATGGATAAAGTTGACTTTACATTATTGGTGTACCTAACGGTTGATATGCGTTCCGCGCAGTTGGTATGAGTTTGCAATGGACACGGAAACAATTTATTTTTTATCAACGTGACTAACTAAGGCCTCTAACAGACGAGCAGCACTTTGCTGTCGACAGAGCCAACTGCAGCTGTTAACACGCGTCGGCGTTTGCTGCCGACCCCTGCCTACAGCAATCGCCGACCAATGGCGACAGCTGCAGTTATGCGCGCTGCGCGCACGCTATTTTGTCACTCGACTTCTAATAGAACAAGCGCGTCACGTAAAAATAATCATGTCTGACAGCGATATTGACATCGACTTTTCCGCATTACAGTATCTTTGCGAGTTACTGATTGTCCTAAAGTGGCAGCTAACTCATCAAATGAAGCAATCGACATTCGGAAATAATTAAAAAACTTTTCGTTATTTTTTCGTAGAAGACCAATGCTGGCAGCTTAAGTTGACTCAGTCGACAGCAAAGTGCTGCTCGTCTGTAAGCGGCCTTATCCAAAGAATTTTGAGTCACATTCCTCGTCCCCCGCCAGTGAGGTCCGGAAAATGACTTTTGCGTCCATTCGAAGTAAAAGTAAATTGTTTAATTTAGTTGTCGGGCAAAGTTTAGCCAATAGTGTCACGTATCACGCAACATCTTTGTATTCATCTTTTACTGGCTTCCCTAAGAATTTTTTGATCTCAGATCCCTAAAGTTCTTCGAAACTTCGCGTCAATACGGCCCTTACCTTTCACCTATTCACATAAATATCACTTAGTTACTTTAATTACTTTGGAGCCAAACTTGGCTGGAAATCCACCGAGCATCTATAGACGGTTAGTAGGAGACATAATTCACTGTAACCACTCCCTAGAGAGTCTTCCTGGAATCCTTGCGGCGACAGAGGATGTGGGTCTGAACGGTTAATGTGGCGGTCATTTCAATATTAACCTAATTATGAGATGTGTGAGGAGGTTTTCGATTAACGGAGCTAGGAAATGTGATTCATTACAAGCAGGCTATATCGGGTGTTAAAAGACAGGTGTCCCTGAAAGCTAAGTATTCTCAGCATCGTCACAAACATTTCTTCCAAAAGACCCATACATGGGGAGTCAACTATTTAGAAAATGATGAGCCTTAAAAAAGTCACACTGCCTTAAAAAAGTCACACTTGTTTTTTTTGCATATTTTTAGGTATCATTTAAACGGCCATCGAAAAAAATACTGTTTTGGTCAGCACATTTTCTATCAGCAATAAAATCCTTTTCAGCAGCAACTGGTTGGGAGAAATACAAAATTGAGTAGCAAATAATTACATTAATTTAATTGCTTCTTATTTTGTTTTACTTGTGAAAATACGCTTACATGTAAAAATTTTCAACTACTTATATAAAGCAACTGTTACTGCTAAATGTGTAACCCACGTCTAATCTCACAATAAATATTCTTGCGTCAGTTAAATAACTTTTACAGCAGAAATAATATTGAGCAGCACAAAATTCCAACTATTAGTTTGCATTAATTAGTTTATAGATTGGGCATAAGTAAATTGATACTGCCGCTATCAATACCTGGTCCATCTTTCGAGATTCAAAAAGGGGTAAAACAGGGAGATTCGCTAACACTTCACTAACACTTTGGTAGAAATCTTCAGAAAGCTAGCGGTGCACAATGACATTGGCGGAATCGAGAGGCTATCCAACCTCCGCTTCGATGGCGAAATTTTCCTATTCGCCACATCAGCCGCGGAACTCCAACAAATGCTGCAAGATCTCAGCCCGGCGAGCCTTGAGGTTGAACTAAAAATTAATAGGTCAAAAACTCACGTGTATGACCAATAGCACGTAACGGAGGTTCGAGGTAGATGGGCAGGCTTACTTGGGGCAGATAGTCTCCTTTGAAAACAGGCAGGATAAAGAAATCGATCGTCGTATCGACAACGCCTGGAAGAGCTTCTGGTCCATGAAAGAGGTAATAAGGGCAAGTTACCACGTGTCCCGAAGCGAAAGCTCGTTGACATGTTTGCCAACGGATGGAACGTAGTATCCTGGGCGTCAGACGGATTGGCCGATTCGAAACACCACGCTCCGCTCCAGTACCAAAATTGCTGATGTTGGAGCCAAACTCAAATGGAACTGGGCAGGCCACGTCAGTCGAGTCCAGACAGATGGGCAAAATTGCCCCTGAATGAGTCCCACGCGACGGATATCGTAGATGTAGTCGGCCAAAGCGGAGATGGCGTGGCGGGACGATCTCTCAACCTTCTTGCCCGGATGGGGGATGACAGCTCAAGACAGGGAGGAGTGGAAGGTCATGGGGGAGGCCTTTGCCCGGCAGTGGGACACAAACACGGCTAACTAAAAAAAGTTTATAGGTTAGTGTTTATCAGTACATTATCATACAAGTGTGCTAAGTTGGTCATTATTTGTGTTCTGAGGTCATTACACACGAGGCATTATTGTAAGCGCGAGTTGTAGGCGAACGCGGTAAGCAAGCTAATGATCAATGCACACGAGTTGCATACGACGTTTTTACGCAGTTGTCAGGCCCTCGTCACTCCATACAAAAAATATTTTTTAATACAGTTGCTCAAAAAGTGGCGTATTGCAGGGACGTATAGCGTTCGGGATGTGGGCTATTACACACTCGTGCTTTTTTTTTACCTTTCCCGCACTCGTGCGTTCTCTTTCCCAACTGTCAAAATAATGTCTATTAAAAAGAATAACCAACCATGAAGTTTTTACTAAAAAAATCATAGAAGTTTTTATGATTCATGCAAATACGTATATTTCTAAAAAGAAGCTACTAATTTGTTTTAATCAGATTTAATTATTTGATTGAATGAGTTTGGTTAGGTTTAATTTAATTTATTCATCTCATTAAATTTCATTTTCATTTCATATCAATAAAAAACTTCTACTGAAGACTTGGCTGTATGAGCATAGTTCCCTTTGCCTACCAGAATGGGTGAAGAAAAAAAAAACTCTGCTTATATTCTACGGTTGGCGCCATTTTTCAGAAATTTTCTTTGCGAGTTTAGTTGTTTGTTGCACAAAATGAGTAATTTCGACCCTAGTTTTCTTGAATTAACACCACCGGAACTCAGTATAATTGCACAAAATGCTTCAAAGAACATTTTACCGGAAAAGTCAAAAGTCACTACATATCTACATACGACGAATTTATTGCGTGGAGAGAAGAGAAAAAAGCAAATAGTTTTTAATTTTTTCGCAACTGTATTAAAAATAGTCGTTCAGTACACGTGCGGAACCGTCATTGCAACTTGTTCCGACTGTCAACCCTCGCCTTCGGCTGCGCCTCGGCTCGGGTAGACATTTGTCGGAACTCTTTGCAATGACAGCCTTTCCGCACTTGTAATGAAATATACTAATGAACGTACTTTGTGCCAACAATGAAACAAAAAATATAATCCTGCTAAAACAAAAGGCATTAACTCCGCAGTGAATCACGTAGATGTATCATGATTTAAAATTAAGTCGGGTTATATGTGAAATCTAATGTTGGTAATGTTGGTATTACGTATTTTGCAAATGGCCGGTAATTTTGTTCGTTTGTTGTTTTTGTGTGGCATTATTTTATTTATTTTAACTTTAGCAATAGGTGTAGTGCGTGAAAAGTGATTAAACAAGAAATATGGGAGGAAAAGCATTGAGGAAATGTGAAAATTGTGGCATTAGAAGAGTCAGAAATTAATGTTCGTCTGGCATATTCTTAGCCAGATATCCACTGGAGCCAAACAGGTAAAATTAGCAAGTTTATCATAATAAATGTACTCAAATTTTGATATTTATTTAATGCGCTTGGATAAAACAACTGAATTATTTAGAACAATTTACGATTTTGACAAATTTAAATTAACGCCGGTTGTAGTGCGGTACCCATGTGGTACATTTTTTATCGATATTTTGGACGATTGATTTCTGCCAGATATTTCTACATGCTGTCTAAAATTGATCACAACTACTTAATTTTAAACGTCGAACACCACACAGCAAGAACAGAAATGATTTATGTTGTTTTATTTTGCTCAAAGCATTCAGTTTTGTTTTATATTTTTAAAAATACATTGCACCGCTTTGTTATGTATTCTAGATGCCGCTTATGGGTTAAAGCGACAGGCAATGAAGATTTGCATGGTGGAGCTGTAATAGCCACCGTTATATGACGGAGAGAATGATTGCCTTAATTTTAAAAAAAATTTATTCGAAGACAATGTCAAATATATAATTATGATTTCATAAAGGCACAAGAAATTAACGCGAACGCAAATAAAATTTCGCAAGCTCAAAGTACAGCAAAATAGTAAACAGGCGATACAAACGTTCCTTGACATTATTATTATTAGCAGTACCTATACCATATTTATTTGGGGCTGAGACAAATTGTAAACAACTTTTCAGTACTCTTTAGACTATTTTCATTGTCGAAAAATGTTATTTCGGTTTTTACACTAAGAAATTAGTAAATTAGATTGAATTAGATTTAATACTTTAGAAAAAAATTACGTATACAACATTATCAGACATTATCATTTTAAAAGTATTAAAAAGTTTCATTTTGTCTCAGCCTCAAATAAATATGGTATAGATAATATTTTTTTTGACTTATTGTTTTGTTTGTTGCAGACTCCAAAGATCTGAAATTCGACCAAAGTGCAAAGTTTTGATAGCGACGTGACGCATTGGTGACATTAAGTTTTCTACACTTGATGCTAAATAAATGATTTGATTTAAAAAAATGCCTTTTTCATTATGAAAGTAAGCGATAATCCATTCACACCATGTCATACTCGAAATAATTGAGTTGACCTACTGTGTTGGGATTTATCGCCTACTTTAATTTCCAAAGCATGAAAATGAGGTAAGAAGAGAGACGTCTCGAATTTTTTTATCGATATCGATAAGCAGTCCATCACTAATGTTTTGCAATTTCATTCTCATGTTGGTATTATACTATTTTTTGTTAGGTTGGTACAAACTACGTTCATAATTTTGAAAACGTGTTGTTAGCAAGTGCCGACTCTTATAACGTAGTGATTACCAGTGGTCGGAGTAGGTATATTGATTTTAGATACTTGCGTCATGATATCATAACATGGACATGCATTTCTTCCGGAATGTACCGGAGTTTCCAAAAATTTGGTAAATAGAGTAATAAAATAAAAAACCATATGTAAGCAAACAAAATTGTTTATTGTTAATACAAATAATCATTATTACAGTTTTATTAAAAATAATTATTTTTAATCCTCATCGGTTACAAGTTCTACATTTTGATTTTCTGTCTCTATACAAATTCTATATAAATTCTGGTCATCTACGCCACTAGCAGCATAGCGTTGAGAGTATTGATACATTTTTAACTAGTTTCATGTAATAATTTCGATGTTTCGGTATTTTTATCATAATAATCCGGAAACTCGGAGGCGTATCCATATTAACATATACGTTTGATGTCAGTGACCTTAATTCAATATACCTACTCCGACCACTGGTGATTACATACTCTTTGGCAGTTGTGTCTGCGAGGAAAAAAACAAACTAGTATTTTTAATAATTTGAAGTAGACATTTTCGATACTAATTAACCAGACAGCAGAAACTTTACCAAATATTTACGGAAAACGGCGCGTATTTTTTATTTTTTTCGCGCGCCGCACCTTTGATGCGCGCGCGTTTTCAATAAAGGCACAGGAAAACAGCGTTGCCAGAATGTTACAAAAGTAACATTTTACGTTACTTTTGACCCTCTTATGTTACCTCCGTGTTACACTACTCAATATGTTACTTTTGTGTTACTTTTTAGATTTTTCAGCAAACAAAAAAATATTGTGAATCGGAACGCATCCAAGAATGATAATTTTTTTTGTTCGTCATATTGGCGGACTTGATTTTGTGGACTGACTGATGCGACGTCGGAGCAGAGCAGAGCGAAAATCTGTCGACTTCGTCGGTCCGCATATTTACTCACTCGCGTGTATTTATCAATCTTCCATCCCGGTTACTTAGGCGTGCGAGCAAGTGAGAGGTGACTAGCAGCGAATCGATCATTCGACTCGATACTTTCTTCGAAGTTTGTGTTGTTGTGTATTATAGTCATTGAACCAAGCGTAGCACAAAAATTTGAAATAAAAGATTTATCTAGCGTGGTGAAGAGATTCCCAAACATTCAAGATGATGTTAATGATGTGGAGCAACAAAAAGAATGGAAAAAGCATGCAGTCCTCGACCATAACGACTTAGACTTTTTTAAAAATGTTGAAGAATATTGGAGACAATTAAAAAAGTTATCGGGTTTTTGCTTGTGTTGCCTTTTTCAAATGCAAGCGTGGGACGGATTTTCAGTCAACTTAAATTAATAAAATGTGAAAACAGGAACAGGCTAAACCCTGCAACCATTTCTTCTTTGATGGTTCTCCTTCGAAAGCAATGATGCATCCAAAAATAACATATAGTATGAGTGGTGACGGTACTGACTACTAATAATTTTCACAATATTCTTTAAACCTCAAAATGTTTTAAGTAACAATTTTTCATGACTACGATGCTAATATAAACGCTTTTTTACAGGTTCCACCAGTTCAAATTAACTTTCCCTGAAATACTCAGCCATATTAAGCTAAAATGATTTTTTTGTGCCAATAAATCTCCAACTTCTCTATCATTGTCTATGTGAATGACAGTGAATTTACAATCGATTAAAGAAAAATTAAATGTATATGGGTATTTGGACGTTAGCTACCCTTTCTCCATTAATATAATATCATCATCATCATCATCAGCCATTCGACGCCCACTGCTGGACACAGGCCTCCTTCGTGGTTTACATAACCATGAGGGGTTTTGCCATAACCGCCACGCTTGGCAGGCGGATTGGCGATCATAATATTATGATAGCGAATATAATATGATGGCGTTTTTTTATATTCATTGATGACAAAGCAGGTTGTAGTATTGAGACATTCTTAAATTGGTTGGTATATTAGACACACATTGATTTCTTTTCTTTTTCAGCATCGCGGGTCGATTATTCGATCAACAATTATTAAGATTTTTTTGAAGTTTAACAAAAGGGACAAGAAACTTATTTAACTTTTTGTGTAATAAGTAGGTATTGTGTCGGTTCCCACAATAAAAAAAGGTTATGTTACTTTTCTCGACAAAATGTTACTTTTTGATCTGCCTCGTGTTATATTTGACTATCTGCCACTGGCAACACTGCAGGAAAAACCGGCTGTTCAGCCGGAGCAGCAGCAATTTTAAAAATTAAATAAACTTAAAAATAACGTTTCTAAATACGATAGTTAAGTTAATTTGTGTTTATATACAATTTGATAAAATCGAATGTTTATTTGTCATCTTAACCTTAACATAATTTAATATTCGTAAAAATATTTAATGTTAGGCATACAATTTTGCTGAAATTTAAAAATGTGTATATTACGGCACTTGTACGGTAATGATCGGAGCGAGTTCAGTATTATCCGGCAAAATATGTGATTTGTGTGATTTAAGAAATTTATTTCTCATCACAATGATTCACTTACTTGAGAAACAATAATTATATGTTGGTAGTTATTATATAAGGTAACGCGCCACGGCAATTTGCGTATAATTCTTAAAAGTAAGGGTGAATAAGATTTTTTTGTGATCGTTAGTTTGATAATAAAAGAGTGAGCTAAAAACGAACATAAGGTTGCGTTCGCATTGTTGAAAGTTAAAAGCTAGGAGTTGAAGACAAGTGTGAGTGCATACTAAAAACAAAAACTCTCAATAGTCCTTTATAGATAAACTATGCACCTGCCATCGTCAGACCGCCATCTTGCAAGGTACAAGATATTTCGACGGGTTATACATCAATTAAGTCCATGGTTTGACGTTTTTGTATAAAACCAATCATTAGTTACGCTGTTACTTACTATCGCCCAATCAACGTTCCCGTCGTCACGCATGGCGCACAGAATGAACCAATCACAGATTGATTTACTCTACAGCACATCTTGCGCTCATTTCTTTGGTAAAGACTAATCGAGGGGACTGGAGCCGTTTTTGAGTGTGAATTTTGTATGAAGGAATATTTCTATGTTTTTTTTTTTATTCCCAGGTACTACCGAAATGTTCATCTACCTGAATACCATCTAATAGGAAATGAACAGACCTATTCAACGTGAGCATAGCTTTCGAACTGGAAAAAAATATACAGCGTGTTATTGAAATGTCGCAAAACTTGACAACTGTTTCTTTATTAGATATAAAAAAAACACTTCCAGTAAAAAAAATAACCTCATTCAGTTTCAAGACTGAAAAAAAATTAAAAAATAAGATCGAATATTATAAACTTTTGCTTATTGAAAATGGTTTAATTATCGTTACTGAATAAGCCTGATTTTGCATTATTGGAATACATACATACATAAACTGACGCCGGATAAACCGGAGGGAAAAAGAGAGACCACTTACCACCATGCTGACAAACTACTGAAATATTCATCTTTCAATATGCGAATGTAAATAAAAATCGAACCGCTTGTAATATGCTTTGAATATTTCACTAACAGAGTCGTTCAAATTGACTAGGCATTGCCTCTACTCTCAATTTCAATATTGTGATATCGCATTACAATTAAGTTCCATTGTTATCTCTAAAATAAAAGTTAAATTTTACGTTTTATAACAACTTTTGTTACAAAACGCAAAATTGTCGCATACTGTCGCATCCTACGACTGCTACCACCTACTATCATTTGCTTTATATAGAAGATAGAAATATGTACGATCTATTTAAAGCAGTTTTTACAACCACGTAAAATCAAAATTTATGAAAAAAAAATCAACAGTCCACACTAGAACAAGAGCCGCATATTAGAGGTTACCCTGTAGCTATAGTATATTAAACAAATGCCCGATTTTTGTAAAATTCTAACGCATCGTTGACGTTGATGGTACAGGGCTTGAGCTACGCTGCTTGCAATCTGAAATGAGATTGAATAAAAATTCAGAGAATTTGCGTTTCTCTACGAGCCATAGATGGTATAACAACTGACACGAGATGGCGTTCTTTTGCATCGTGTGAAGATGTTTGGGTTTTTATTGTTTATGTTTTAATCGCATCCAATGCAAACGATGTCGCGGGGACCGCTGGTAGGTACTCCAATAACAACATTAGAACAAACTGCCTTTTACAGCCAACACGAAGCTGAAATTTCTCCCTAAAAATGTAATGAGCAAGAGAAAAGTATGATTTCCAATTGAGGCGCCTTTACAAGCACAAATTTTGTCTCCAGAGTATCTTTGGTGCTTTTTGGCCAAAAGCATTGTCCTACAAGCAAACCTTGGTGGTATTTGTAAAATTGCCTAAACTTTCGGAATAACGTTTTGTAAAAACTGATTAGTGAGGCTAATGCAGCTTGTTGAACAATGTTCCCAACAACCGAAAACAGAAAATAATTAAAATTGGACATTGGCAGTTCTTGTAAAAGGCGCCTCAATTGGTTGGGATGATTTCATGGGCATTTCTTGCTTCTTGCTATGCAAATAGAGACTATTGAAACAAAATACTAACTAGGTACTACGTTAAACAATGCTCGCACTAAATGTTTCGAAAGGAAATCGTTCGACTGGAAGAGATTTGCTGGAGCCCAACATTGCTTGGAATAATGCTTCAAATGAAATAATGGCATAAACTTAGATTAACTACTCACGGGTGTAATACATCTATGGGCATAAACCTCTTCGGTAGAATTATGCAACCGAATTCATCAGTCCGCTTTCATCCACTGCTGGGCATAGGCTTCCGCCAGGCACGTCACTTCTTTTTGTCCTGGCCATCCAAATCCAGCCACCGCCACCGGCAATGTACTTCGGGCGCATACACGCGCATACGCAGCATAGCTTCCATACAAAATCTCCATATCCAAACACGGATATACTTTAAAATAATAGGCCTCGATTTCAATTCAATTTCAATAATAGGCCTCGAAACCCTACGGCCGCGCTATAGTTTTATTACAATGAAGCAAGTTTCTTCGGTATTGATATATTACAATGAAGCAAGTTTCTTCGGTATTGATAACTAAACCACATCCATTAAGCTCAAGCAGGTATAAAAAGACTTAATGTTATTTTTCGTATAAACGCGATGAATGTATACAATTACCTACAACGATTTTTTTAAGCTTTTGATATCGTACGAGTAAAGCGCGCGTTTGTAATGCGCTTCAGATCATCAGTCCGGCGGCGAGCGGGTAGGCGTATCACATTGGTTGGACAAAATTACTTTTGCATTATTTTAATAATTTTGTCATCAAAAATATCTGGCAAAAGGAATACCGTTTAAAATCGTTGTTTCTCAGTTTGTAGGTCGCTCTTGAATGAAATAAATTAAATCCTATTTTTGGAGACGGCGCCTGCAAAAATTTAACAACTTTTAGATAGGTATCTGTAGGATTCAGAATTGAATTTATTCAACAAAAGCCAAGTTTCGAAAACGAATTTTGTCAGTTAAGAGAGCGTTGAGGCAAAAAGAAGTCTTGATTTTACCCGTGCTATGTTGTCGAAGGAACCGTTCGCAAATCGAATTACGGACTCAAGTTGTTCGAAGAATCAACTGGGCTCCTAAGTCGCCAGCCGATCGGAATCAATTTGGAAACTTTTGTGACTGAGCATGGACTTAAGGCTTCATTCGAGTTGTGCGTTCTGCTTCTGGAGAGTAAGGAACTTTCCACAAGCAGAATGCAAAACAAAATATAACAAATATCTACCGAAGCACACAATATGTGCTTCAATGGAATAGAAATTACTCAATCATTATTAAGCCCACCAACTGTCGACTTGGCGCTAGAGTCTAATACATACATATTTTTTAATAGAATGATATAAGCACGACAATAGCTGTTATTTGGCTCTCTATGGTAGTCTAATAAGCAATAGCAGTACTGTAATTCCAATGGTATAACCCGCGCAACTTAAATAGGCATCTCTCGCAATGGACACCGAATCGCGCGAGGCACCGAGTTAATTTGCACGGGTTATAGGTACCATTGGAATGAGATTGGTTACTCTACCAATAGTGTCAATGAAACAACCATTACCATACTAATGTGAATCTATTGAAGAACTGTCCATTGTAGAGACTCACCCCCAGTTCGAGACCACTCACTCACTCAATGGCTACCATAGTCCAGCGTCCATTTTCCTCAAATGTCCTGCCCGATGGAACGATGAATTGTGAAAACGGCTGAACAGTGGACGAGACTGGCAAAGGAACGGATGAGTTACTGTAAAAGACAACAGGCCTACCGTGGGCTCTATTTATGGGCTGATATCTAAAAAGATAGCTGCACTATATGGGCAAAACCGGCCAAGTGCGTGTCAGGCCACGCGCAGTGTAGAGTTCCGTAAAAGGAGGGGTTATTTCTAGCTTTGCAGAACTAACAACTTCATCGAGTAATTTTCAATGGAATTCGAACGAAGTTTTCCTTTAATAAGTTGGTCGCCTATTACTTGTTAACTTGTAAAGCGTGCTACCGCCCTGAATTTTTTCACGTTTCTTCAATCAACCATTTAGCCGACAGAGGGGGGGAACGCTCTACTCCAACAAAAATTTGTGCTTTAAAGCTCCCTAAATCGAAAGACGGTTTTCCTTCTAGTACTAATGGTCTCTGAGCTTGGCCGCAGACAGACAGACAAACAGACGTACGGCGAAACTATAAGGGTTGTCGAATGGAAGCCTAAAAATTGGGAAGGGGCTTTTTAATATGCGAATGAAGTTGCGATTGCGGGCAATATTTAGTAGTCCCACAGAACAGTAGTAGAAAGATGAGAAAGGTGGCGGCGGATTGACAGCACTTTAGTCTCAGATTCGAAGTCCTGGGTTCGATGCCACCATGCACCAATTTGTAATAGCAATACCAGTTGCTAAAAGTGAACCAAAACCTCGCTAGGAAACCTGAGTGTATTGACCTACCTCAGCGCTTGAAATATCCAATCCGTAGCACGCTCTCTCTCTCTTTCTCTCTCTCTTTCTCTCTCTCTCTCTCTCTCTGAGAGAAGGCCTGTACCCTACAGTGTGAGGCGTATAGGTTGTTTATAATAGTTATAATAGTTATAACAATATCCAGACTGTCAAACAACACTCAGACTGAGGCCATTTGTACAAATGTACGGCGGCCCCCAGTGGGAACCGAACCCATGACCTCGGTTTTGGTAGCTAAGCGCCTCAACGGCTAGACCAACGAGGCAGTCAATATAGTCATAATAACTTCCACACAACACAATCACTTGTCCTGGTCCTAAACTAGGGTACCCTGTGCTATGGTAACCAGACAAGGACATCACAAATATGGAAATTCACCCAAACTGAGGCCATTTGCACAAATGTACGGTGGCCCTCAGTGGGAATCGAACCCACGACCTCCGGCATGGTAATCGGACGACCGCTAGACTAACGAGACAGTCATAATGAGGAAGTGGTGTCTGAAGACATCATTAAATTTGTTTGTTACAATGTAATACTTTATCATCAAGGAAATTGTTAACTACATAAATACTTGAGTACTTTACTCCAGTTACTCGTAATTGTGTCACGGTCAGCCAACGGAAATATCGGCGATTAACGCATCTCTTTTAAATGCGAAATGATTTTATAATTGTAAATATTTAAGTTTATCATAACAGTTATGTTTGATAAACTTGTAAATATTTTTAGCACAGTGAGGAACACAACTACACTTATATTAGCGAGACACCTATATTATTAATAATATGAAAATTTTAATCGAACAAAGGTCTATCTAAGGTACTCTGGAATCTTAACTTAATTGTACCTACCTAATTAATTTAACTATAAAATAGATCTTGCAATAAATCTACTTAAATTTCTCCTTAACTTGCAATATAGAAGAAAATATTTGCAATATATTCTTCAGAGTTTCAGCTTTAGTTACAAGGAAAATCAAGTCAGTTAAAACAAATCAAATATTACGAAATGCTCATCAAATACACAATGTGGCAATTATCATTGCACAAGTATAAAATTATCGATAGTTCGAATGAAAGCAAGTTAATGTCTCAATTATGTATGCGACTGTACGCGAGACAAAAAGGCGGGCGCTCGCTGATTGACCACGCATTAACCTAGATCCTGTGGGTGCCCACTGCAACACAGACTGGGTACTAACAGAAGTAACACCCTGTAACTTATTTTTTTAGAGCATTAATAATAACATAACATAAAAAGGGAGGGGTAGGCAGTTACCAGGGCCTGCCTCTTGCCACGGTCCTGCCTGACAGATCTCTTCCGCTTCATCAATATTCATTGCTCGTTGCATGCACGCACACCTTTAATAATAATAATAATAACTTCCACACAACACTACACAATCACCTTGTCCTGGTCCCAAACTAGGATACCCTACGGTACTAGGGACTATGGTAACCCTGTAAGATGAGTATGGAGAGTAACTTCGCCGAGCCGAACGAAACGAATTTATGAAATTCTTTGAAACATGTCTCACCAAAATGCACCGCATCCGGCAAATCGCTGAAAATATTCGGAAGACTGCCAATTATCAGACTAGTTCCTATGACGTCATCAGATTCGGGGCGAACAGTGCGGACTTAGCGGCCAATGTCTTCGCATTCTGTCATGAAATTCTATCGGCACGGTAGGTTCGTTTGGCACGGTACAATTCTTCACCCATCTCGCATAACCCGTTTGCCTCGCATACTTAAATTAACTTGCTTTCATTCGAATTATCGATAGTTTGATTCTTCAATCAAAGTCAATCAAGTCCTTTTCCAAAGCACGCCACTTCCTTCTGTCCTCGGCCATCCTCATCCAGGCGCTGCCAGCAACCTGCTTCTAATCTGTCACATTGTGTATGTCAATATTTCGTAACGTTTGATTTGCTTTGACTGATTTGATTTTCTCTGCTTTCTAAAGCTCCACTCTGAAAAAAATACTTCAAATAGTTTCTTCTACATTAAAGGCAAGGAAATTTATTGATTTAGTACATTCATTCATCTTGATGTATTAAGGCCCTGTGAAACTTCATTGACTTCAGAGCAGTCGATTCTGTCGGAAATCAGAAATCAGAAATCAGAAATCAATAATTTATTTCAACGTAAAGAATTTACATTCTGTTTGCTGAATGTCAATGTACTATGTTACTATGTTAGCCGCTGCCTTCGGGCCGTATTTGTAGTGGAGAAAAAGGCAGCGGGAAAAAAAACTCCACTCTGACCATCTTTGACTCAACTCTGTCTCAACTCGACTTTGACGTTTGACTCAACTCTGACTGACTCAACATCAACTCTGACCAGCTCTGATAGGTACGCGCTCTCATTCAACAGATCTTTCTACCCTTTCCATCACTGCGTGACCGCGGCAATACAGTCACAAAGGCCTGTAATTGCTGCGGGATAACGTCCACGCAGCAAATCACGCAACTTTACGGACGCATTACATCCTGCGCTTTATAAATACTTGCAGTTACTCTGTCCGGTTTACATGGCTACGCCGCATTTTGCGTCAGTCAACAAATGATAAATATTCGTCGATTTCAAAACGGGCGGACCACTAAATTGTTGCTTCGTATAAAATTTATTTAAAGCCAAATATTAGAGGTATACTTAAACTTTTTAAGGGATTAGCGTCCATCCACATTGTGTAGAAATGTTTTTAAAGTTATTTTTAGTGATAAGTCTCCATAAAACAGTTATGGCTCAAATTAATGGTGAATTTTGGTGGCTAAGTGATAAATTAAAACACGCTAATAAAATAGAAGGGCCTAAATTCGAACATTTGACGGCGTTTGATACTGACGAAAACGATAAAATAATTTTTAGCAGTGATGTTACAAGTGATAACGAAATAGGACCCGGTGAAAAGTTAAATAACACGAGGGAAGGTAAAGAAATTAACATAATTGATTTAGGATACGACGATAGGAGTAGCGTGGTTTGGCACACTCATGAAACGATCAAAGCAAATGAGACCAAATCTACAAAACTTACTGCTAAAAAAGAAATTGTTACAACAACTCAAAATTATGATGATGAATTTAGTTTCTACTATCCTGATGATAAGAAAGTGGTCCGTCTAAGGAACGTTACTCGTAATCCTTCAAGTAACGTCATGTCATACCCAAGTGATATACCGCTTAACAGTATTAATATGAACGATAAAATAACTTCAAACCAAAATCAAAATTCCCATGAAAGTATTTGTTCTTATATGGATGAGGGAGAATGCAGACTTTGCGATGGATTGGTATACAAACCAAACCAGAAAAGGTAACACACTTTTTTGGAATAATTCGCAGTAATTTACGATCACAGTCAAATTACACGCAGGGACTGGATCAGGATAAGGATAAGGACCTATATCCATCAGTGGACGAGCGCGTTAATCAATTAATCTATAATATAGAGACTGCCTAGTTGGTTTAGCCGTTAAGGCGCTTAACTACCAAAACAGAGGTCGGGGGTTAGATTCCCACTCGGGGCCGCCGTACATTAGTACAAATGGCCACATCATCATCATCATCATCAACCCCTTGATGCCCACTGCAGGACACAGGCCTCCTTCGTGGTTTTCATAACCATGAGGGGTTGTGCCATAATCGCCACGCTTGGCAGGCGGGTTGGCGATCGCAGTATGCGGTTGGAATCTCAAGAAAATGCTGCTGTCCGTCTACTGGTATTTTTTTTCCTTAGTCGCCTTCTACAACATCCACGGAAGGAAATGGAGTGACGCTATTCTTAATCCGGCGCCCCACACGGAATCTCACATGGCCTCAGTCTGGGTGTATCTCCATGTTTGTGATGTCCTTGCCTCGTTACCATAGTACAGGGTATCCTAGTTTGGGACCAGGTCAAGTGATTGTGTTGTGTGAAAGTTAATGTTATTATTATTATGTTAGATAGATAGATAGATAAATCATTTATTTGTGCTTAGAGACACACACACATAAAGCAATAAGTACATAAAAGTTGATGACATACAATAGTTTAGGTACAAGTACAAACTTATCTTACAAACTAACTTATATGTATAAACATAAGGTTATATGGCACTTTTAGGCCATATATGGGTGTGCCACAGAAGCTCAAACGGCCGTACCTCAGCATTATAAATATCCACTTTAATTAAGCAGATATTTTACTGATTTTCAGCTACAGCCAGAGTGTGAGAACGGCGATGATAGATATTTATAGATAATAATTAAATGTTAAAAATAAAAAATTGTACAAATCAAACCATAACACATAACAAGAAAAGACGCTCTGTACATTAAATATATTAGAATTTCACCATAATCAAGGTCTATTGACTTCATTCTTCATAAGGGAAGTAGTGCTCTGTGTAATTAGTGTTGTTGTTTTGTTGTTCTGTGTAATTAGTAGTGTGTTGTTGCATAGTCGTTATACCTCTAGTTATTTAAATATTTATATCATTTCATTATCTAGCAATTTATTAACAATAATTATTTACACCATATTTTTGTATTTATTACTTATCAATACTTGAACGTCAAATCATGGATACTTAGTTTAAAGTTTAAAGTTTTGTAAAACAGGTAAATTTCTCACTGACATGAAACCGCCACCTACGTCAAGAGCTTAGGAACTCCCAGTTTTTGTAAATCAAGCATGTAAGCTTTAAAATGTTTTTTAAAAGTAATTTTCACTTATTATTATTATTATTATTATTATTATACTATATTTTAGGTCCAGCTTTCAAATCAACAACTTATTTGGATACCCATTAGTATGTTGTATTCTCCCAATAAAAAGTGATGACATTGCCGCCCACAAGGTGATATTCCCAGAAAACAGTCCTACAAAACAAAGATTCACGAGATCGACCAACAACGACCAAAATATGGCCTTGAAGCAAAGACAAGCCTTGATCCGGAGAATATCTCCACGATTCCAAAATTTTAAAGTTACGAACTCACCACAAATAACAGAAAGGATCATAACACCCGACGAAGATGATGATTATGTCGATCCATATGCTAACATAAAGAACAAAGCGTTCACACCGTCGAAGAAAACAAAATATCAATTCACTAAACCTGGCTATGGCGTCCCAGACTATGACTATGGTCCTACGGAAGAATTACCGAGGCCTGGTTTAGTAGGTTTGTATTCAGATGGTCACTGGTCCGGCACTTGGACTTTTGAAAATGATGACGTAGTGACAGACGAGGAAGAAGATGGTGATATTGGTTACGGGGTTTCTACACTAGATCCTCGAATAGGTAAGCATTGCCGTTATTGAGAGACTTCTATCGTTAACAAGCTTGCCTCCCAAAACAAAGGTCGTGGGTTTGATTCCCAGTAGTGGCAGCCGCACCTGATTTGTATAAATGGCCTCAGTCTGCTTATATTTCCATGTTTGTGATGTCCTGGTCTGGTTAGCCTACCACAGCGTATCCTAGATTGGGATTAGCATAAGTGGTTGTGTTGCGTGGAAGTTATTATTATAATTTTTTGCTTGACCGTAACTAACATGTAGTACTTACTTATATGTAGGTGTTCTGAATTTTAGATAAACGGAAAGGAGGAAGTACGGCCAAACCGCCACAACGGAAGATCCCAGTAAAAGTATCCACCTCTGAAGAGTCGTCCTACGAATCAGGAAGCCAAACAGTCAGCTACCAATCCAACCCCAATTTCAACGTCCTACAAGGATTCAAACTCCTAAACCTGGTTAGAAACAAAAGCAGAACTCATACGAAGAACTCGAGAAAATCGACGACGGAAAGTGTGTACGACGATAACTATAGTCCGGGATCTGTGATTATGGATGCAAGTGATGACAAAGGTGATTCGGAGTATGAGGAGTTTGTTGTATCTGATGAACAAGTCTTTAAAGATTGTGGGAGGACTTGGAATGATCAACCTTTTAATGGTAAGACCTCTTTGTATTTGTAGTTTGGCAGCTTAGGAGCAATAAGTTATTTGAATAAGTATAAATGTATATACTCATAACCCCCATTATCCCTAAATTCCTTGTAAAATCGTGCCAGGGCGGCGGAGTTAATGGAACCGTAAACAAAGGATTGTGCTATGCACCGACTTCTGATCAAAAAACGTTGTACGTAAAACAGTTCTTTTAACACTGTTTGACAAATTTTCCTGTCCGGTGGATCCATTTTTCGGTGGATTAATGATAATAGATAGATAGATAACACTTAATTGCACGCCAGTAAGTAGCTATAGGTAAGGGATTTTTTTCTAAGCCGCGACCTGCGCAAACATTTTTGTCACAACGCGAACGTATCGCAGGTTATAACGCATGATGATAAGTAATTGAAACGAGATCATACTATGGAGACAAAGGCATTTTTCATCTATATTATCTGTAGTCTTAAGATAAGAACAGGAGCCTCATTATGCGCACCAAATCCTGAGCGACTCCAATCGTCTAACAGTCAAATTCCATACTAATTTGACAGACGATTGGTATCGCTCAGGATTTGGTGCGCATAATATAAGGGCTGTTGCCCAAATGTTGTCGAATCTAACACTAAATACTAAGTCAGTTCAATCGTTTAGAAATTATAATGGGACAAAGAAACCGACAACATGAAATCCGAAAACACATCGCATTTTTGGTTTGGATAGGTATTGGGCACTCGTATGAAAAAACTGAAATAAAAATAACCAACAACCCAACTGCTGAGCATGTAACTACTAATCAGGTGCGACCAACTCAGGTATCTCACATTGAATTTGGGTACCGCCTGCTCAGCAGTCGGGTTGTTGGTTATTTTTAATTCAGTTTTTTATCTTTTTAGTTATTTTATATATTTTTCTTAAATTTTTGCTGTATTTATATACCCTATGACACTCCCTAAAGGCAACGAGGCAACGTATACCTAAATCCCAGAAAAATCTTAATATATGTACGTGGAACGTTCGATCACTAGTAAGCGAGACAAGAATGATAGAGTTGCAACAGAGCCTTACAAAATTTAACTGGGATATAATTGGTTTATCGGAAGTGAAAAAGGAAGGAAAAGAAACACTAGAAACTGAAAATTACATAATGATTTACTACGGCGAAAAGAGTGGAACAAACGGTGTTGGTTTTCTTGTAAAGAAAGAGCTCAAATCAAATATAATGGACATACAAACATTCTCAGATAGAGTCATACGTTTAGAGATGTGCTTCAACAATAGGACATTACATTTGATTCAATGCTATGCTCCAACAGAAAAGTCAACTACAGAAGATTTAGATCTATTTTACAAACATCTGCGAGCAGCATTAGAAAATACCGCTAAAAATACAATTGTTCTGGGAGACTTCAATGCAAAAACTGGAGAGCCAACAGATGATGATAGACAAGTAATGGGCCCATGGGGCTATGGTAATAGAAATAGCCGAGGGAAGATACTAATAGAGTTTTGTTTTGAAAACCAGCTCTACATTGCCAACTCTCACTTTAAGAAAAACTCTAAACAGAAATGGACCTGGATTTCTCCGGATGGAAATGACCGTAATGAAATAGACTTCATTCTGGTTAAAAACATAAAGGATATGTCAAATGTGCAGGTTATTAACACGACCTTTTCTACAGACCACAGATTAGTTAGAGCTACTCTTCCACAGTATCAAAATAAAATCCGATCACGAAAAAAATTTAAAGGCAAAGCAACCGCATTAAACCCTCTGGAGAAAGAGTCGCTAAAAAACGTAATTGCAATCGAAATAGCTAACATCGAGTTTGACAACATCGAACGAGGATATAGGAGACTAACTCAAAACATAAAAGATGCTGTCAACAAACTACCAACAAGAGGAAACGAGGACAAACCAATATTATCAACATATGTAGAGAAACTTATAAATGAGAGAAACAGATTAAAACACAAAGGAAACAGAACTCGGTCAGAAAGAAACCAACTTAATGCCCTCTACAAGCTTATCAAGAAAGAAGTAAATCGAGACTGCAAAACATATAAATACCTGATAATAGAAGAAGAACTAGAGAAGAGAGGGTCTGTTAAAAGAGCACAAAACAGATTAAATACATCTAAATCTTGGATCATGGCACTAAGTCATAAAAATAAAACAATATCTAATAGAAAACACTTGATCAAAGCGGCCACTGAATTCTACAAGGAACTCTATGAACACCAAGGACTGACTTATAATTACACTGATCATGAAATAAGTGACAACGTTCCGTTGTTTCTAGAAAGCGAAATCCGAAGTGCCATCCAATTGCTTAAATCGAGAAAAAGCCCTGGAGATGACGGAATCACAAATGACGTCCTGAAAGCAATTAACGAGCCTCTCACACCAGTATTAACAAGACTATTTAATCATATATTACAACTAAGAACTCTACCGAAAGAATGGGGAACATCTATTATCACCCTACTCTACAAGAAAGGAGATCCGATGGACCTAACAAATTATAGGCCGATAAGCTTACAGCAGACTATTTACAAAATTTTTGCAAGTGTACTATTAAAAAGAGTATCGAGCCTATTGGATAGCAATCAACCTAGAGAACAAGCTGGATTCAGAAAAAAAATTTCTACAATAGACCATATCTTTGCACTTTCACAAGTTATTGAAAAATATACAGAATATGGGAAAAAGCTCTACATTGCCTTCGTAGATTATTCCAAGGCCTTTGATTCCATACACCATGAGCTCTTATGGCTGGCACTGAAAAAACAGGGTTGCGATATCAGATATATAGAGATTTTACAAGAAATTTATAAAAACAGCAAAGCCATTGTCAAATTAGAGAGCAAAGGAGAGCCATTTGATATCCAAAGAGGGGTGAAACAGGGGGACCCGATCTCCCCAAATCTGTTTACTGCCCTTTTAGAACATATATTCAGACAACTAAGTTGGGAAAAAATAGGTATCAACGTAAATGGTGAAAGCCTGAATAAACTACGATTCGCCGACGATATAGTCCTGATAGCAAGTAATCATGAAGACCTAGAATACATGCTCAACACCCTGGACATAGAGAGCCAAAAGTGTGGACTTCAAATGAATATGCAGAAGACTTTTGCTATGACAAACAGTGAAAAAACAGCAATCAAAACCGAAACACATAGCATAGACTATGTAGATGAATATATATACTTAGGGAAGAGAATATCTTTCACTGATCAAACAACTGGTAAAATTGAACGAAGAATAAAGAAAGCATGGAGTAAATATTGGTCTCTGAAAGAGATCTTCAAGTCCAATATTCCAATGGCACTAAAAAGAAAAGCAATGGACACAATTGTTCTCCCGACGCTGCTGTATGGATGTCAAACGTGGACCTTTACCAAAGATCGTGTACAAAAACTAAATGTCTTCCAAAGAGCCGCTGAAAGAAGTATGCTAGGTATTAAGCGGCATGAAAGAAAAAGAAATATAGATATTAGGAAAAAGACAAACATACTAGATGCCGTAGAACAAGCATGCCGACTTAAATGGCGATGGGCCGGACATATCGCACGAATCTCTGATAACAGGTGGAGTGAAAAGACTCTACACTGGTACCCACGCGATTCAAAGAGACCTCGGGGACGACCGAGACGTCGCTGGTGTGACGACATTATCGAAGTAGCTGGACCCACGTGGACCCGCCGAGCCCAAAATAGAGAGGAATGGAAGGGGTTGGAGGAGGCCTATGCCCAAAAATGGGTACCCCACCTTAACATTGAAATAATAAATTAAAATTAATTAATGTTACTTACTTTTTATTGATAGTTATTTTATGCTCAGTTGATTATTTTATATTATTTATACTATTGATAAAAACTATTATGTAATTTTTACATTTTTTATAATGCATGAATATTTTAATGTGAAATTTATATTGTGTGAGTAAATAAAGGCTTAAAATAAATAAAATAAATAATGACACTCGCGCAAATACGACGAATCGATTGAGATCTCATTTGTCAAAATCTGACCATTGGTTAAGGAGTTAAGGGGAAACATAGAATGGGTCATGATTATATACCTACATAAATATGAGCCAAACACGTTACCCTTCTTTTGGGCTCCGCCGCAGTCGGGTAAAAAAGGGTGTTGCCTAGCTAAAAATGTCGCCGATATTCACTCGCAGAGCGCGAAGGCGAGGCGTCTTACGGGTCGAACCCGTGGCTCAGCCTGATGGTGAGGAGCCGGCAGCAGCGCCGCACCATGTGCCACGCCACCCTGGTGCACCCGCGCGCCGCTATCACTGCTGCCAGCTGCGTTCAGGGGTACAGGAATTACATTATCATAAAATACGTATTCAGGGTTTTTTCTAGAACTCTGCGCAACTCCTGAACAACTCCTGTTTTTGTTTTACGGCAACGTTGGTTTTATGAGCTTTTTCCCAGATTTGTACTTTTCGAAATATCTGGGTTCACATAATTTGATTAAAGTCGTGCTTTACGCTGTCTACCAATATCGTAACAATAGATCATTATCCTACATAGAAGAATATCCAATTCTATTCAATGTAACAGATATGGTTTTAAGCATAACAGCGGTAGGTACGACAAATAAGAAAAACCGCAAAGTAATTTTTTGAACGGTAAATTTATTTAGGACACGAACAGTCATACAGAAAAAATTAAAAAGTATGTGTTGCGTATACAAAAATAGACCTGGAGGTCCCTTAAGTAGACCAAATTATAATAATTAAAGCATGCAATCTTAACTAGTTTTAAGTTGTACAAAAGTTGTTGTAAATGAGAAACTCTTACAGACATGTTTCAGGATTTTAGAAATAATCCCGTATGCGTCTGATTATACAGGGTTAGGTAAGGCAATTAGAGCTCGCAATTCCCAACTTTAATTCTACGTCTTTTGAAATTCGAAACAAGATATTTGGAAAGTTGGGGTATTTCAGAAAATGACCATATTTAGGTAGTAATTTTTCGTATAGATAAATATTAAATATCCACCTTATTGGACGTGAAATCGAGTGAAACTGCTGCTTACATGCATTTAGAGTGAATTTAAAAACACGCTCTTGAAGAAGCAAACCGGTAATCAAACGCTATGATTATAATTTCGCAGTAATTTCAATTTAGTTCAAACCGTAGTAGTTCAAACTGACGTTTCTAAGTCAGTTGTAAGAAAACATTATGAAAAAATTAATAATTGAAAAGTCCTTATATATACGTGGCCTTATCTTGCAGAGCGGTGCCTGGCGAGATCATCCTCTACGCTGGTTTGTGGGACATCAGCGAACAAAACAATAAACTGACTCAGCAGCGTATGGCCTCAGTCCACCTTCACCCCCGCTACGATCCTAGCGACAGTGGACATGACTTGGCAATACTGGTAGGTACATACTACCCATTTTGTTGAAACGCCGGATTAATTTATTACGAAAAAGATTGTTTTAGAATTCCTTCTTTTTCTAAGTTGGCAGCCGTTCTTCATAGAAACAGTTGAACTTTTCGACCGTATCAATGCATATTTTAAACTCACGCCTATATCTCTATAACCTCGCAGTAGCCCTCTTCCTCCTAAAATAGGCAGTTTCGGAGAAACCAGAAAATTTAAACTCTTTTGGGTGGGTTCCACAGTTCACTGTATGCTACGCAATGGAATCTCCTACAGTGCTCGAGCCCTTTCCCGGCCATTTAAAATAAAACTGGAGCTATTCACTCCGCTAACTTTTAACCTAAAAACACTTTTATAGAAATATTGTATTAAGGTGAAATCAGACATTTCATTTTTCGCGCATTTCTCTCTTTCACTCGGAAGTAATCATCTAAACACATGGATCGGTGCATCTATCATTTTCCATAATTAAAGATGAATGAATGACTAGACTAGACTAAACAAAGTGTACCTACATTCGGATCGGGTAATTCTATTTACCTCCCGTATTGTAGGTACAACACGTTAAATTGAAGAAAAATATTGAGCAACTTATTGCCTCTTCCTCATACGATGTCAAAATAGTTTTGTATTGTTCATTGGAAAGGCAACGGCTTATACGAGAGTGATATTTACAAAATATCTATGAGTAAAGTTAAAGCTAGTTGTTGAAATACTATTTTATATCACCGTGTTATCAAAATTAACGTTCATTGTGACCCCGGACATTGGAAATTGTAGGTCTGAACACGCTCTACAAGTTTGATACTCGACATTTTTTCAATTTCACATCTTAATAACGATGAACGACAGCTGAAAAATGTAAAGGACCTTAATTGTAGATCGTAAAAAAACAACAGAAAAGTATTTCAACAAAATTTTCGTATCTCAACGGAGAACCGACTTATTGTGAAAATACTGAATTTAACCCCTTTTTCAAGAAGGCGGAAAATGCACAATTTTGGTCGACAATTTGAAGCTTTTCTACCCCCTCCCCCTTACGTAATATCCAAAACGTAACCTTCTCGGTTCACATGCATTCCTAACCCGTTTTTTCCGACGTTATGACTGGACTACCCGTGAGGTCGAGAAATGTGAGAGAAAATGAACAATCGCTCGACTGAACGTTCGTCCGAGTGAATCGTCTGGTTTGGCCTTTATAAAATACATATCCCCTTTTGTATGTTTGCAGCACTGGAATCGGCCATTGCGTCTGGGCGCGAACGTGCAGCCGGCTTGCTTAGCCGATCCTCATGTCGGCGATTGCTGTGGGTTTGTTGGCTGGGGCGGCCGGGGACAAGGTAAACAATATAATGCTAAGGTACGCTGATATTATGCCAAATCCAGTATGCGTTTTTAACCAAGCATCTCAAAACAATGAGGAGGGAAGACTGCAGGTGGACCAGAGCAATCACAGAGTGGCGGCTGAGAACAGAACAAAGGTCAGTGGGCGGACCAGCGGCCCAATGGGCGGACGATGACGATGTCGTTGACTCGGCAGAGGGTCCATGGATGCGGATGGCAAAGGACCGTGAGAGATGGCATTTGGGGTCAAAGACCTATACCCAGCTGTGAGCAGCGGTGGGCTGATGATGATGATAAATCAATGACTAAGATGTTAACAAATTTTCCAAAAGATTCTAATATATTTCCAAAATGTCTGGTTTAGTTTTGAAGCGCGAGAGGTTTTTAAAGGATCGCGGCACGTGGCAAACCCTGGACTCTGCCTACCCCTCCGGGTACAGACATACAGGCGTGAGTTTATGAAATGTGATGTATCTAGTTCAATTCACTTCTTTACAGTAGGTAGGTACTTTATTTACTACTACACGGACCGTACCATTTGGTGGAAAATCAGTACCAAATATGTACTATAGATTTCCATAGATGTAGCGTACCCTACCTAGGTATACTTTCCATTTTATCGATGATACTTTCATTATTTTTTTACTTCGTTTTACAAGTCCTGCTCCTATATTACGCGCACGACATCCTGAACGATTCCAATCGTGTAACTATCAACTTGGCACGGAAATGGACAGTTAGACGATTGGAATCGGTCAGGATGTCGTGCGCATAATTAGGGCGCTTATACACCGGCGGCATGAGTGCCAACTGCAGCCGTCGACGTGTGTCGACGCCCCCTGTTCTGAGATGTTAGTCACTATATATGCTAGTAATGATATCTATCGAGTGACCACCGGCACCGTGGAAAGCTACAAGAACTGTCGAGATGAAACGGGCCCATTGTTCCAGCAATAAACGAGCGGCCGCAATGGCAACGTGCTTCGGTAATCACCCCCCGCGAGTGCTACAGACCAGCTACGAGGAGAGGCGGGAGGATTCCGAAAAATGCGTTCTGTGCTTCGGTTGACAACCAGGGTTGCGTGGTAAGTTTACTTTCAACCCGTTTATCGTAGGATAATCAGATAAAATTATTTTTTAAATGGAAATCATAGTAACTGAGTAAAGTCCACACATGTACGTCTATGTAGAACTATACTGGCTTAAACCTGGGCGGTTTGAATTAGTAATTAAAAATGACATCTAGTTAGACTATTACTTATATAAATATGTAAAGACGAAAAATAAAAAAATAGAAGAAAAATTGTAGAATAATCTTGTTTCCAGTTGAAAAAAAACTGTTAACTCTCCGTCTAAAAGAACAATGACCCGCGGACCCGCGGCACGCACGCACCGCTCTGGATGGCTAGTAATGATTCTAATTGATTCGAGTTTGTGTCGAGATATTTTTGAAGTGCGTTTTAAAAAAAACAAACTAGAGTAGGTTTTCAATTGTTTGCTATGTCTTTCAAACCACCCATAATTAATGCTGTATTGATGTATGTATGTACGTTTATAACGTATACGTATGTACGTGTATGTTTTTTAGTTATCTTACATTTTTACCGTACCTTAGAAGAAAAACGGAACCCTTTGGATCACTTTGTTGTCCGTCCATCCGCCCGTACGTCCGTCTGACGAGACCCTTTATCTCTGGAACGCATGGCAGTATCGAGTACCGAGAAATTAAAACCAAATACTCAGGTCTACAAACCCTTGAAGCTGTGAAAACATGTAACTTCTAAGTTAACGTAAAAAAAGTTACGGCCGTTTATGCTACTAGATATTTCGATGGATCCTGAAGCACAGATGAAGTAAATTTTTCGACCTTTTTTGTATAAAACCAATCATAAGTTGCTTCACTTGCACTTACTATCGCTCAATCAACATTCACGTCGTCACGCATGGCGCACAAAATGAACCAATCACAGAGTGATTTACTCTACAGCACATTTTGCGCTCATTTCACTGGTACAGACTAATCGAGACTCGAGAGGACACAGGCCGTTTTTGAGAGTGAATTTTGTAGGATGAAATACTCGTATTATTTTGCGGATGAATTGTCACCTAAGTCTTTTAATTATGTTCTAATCACATTTCACCGTCACCAAATCAAATATTACTTTCAGGTGTAAAGTAAAATTTACTGTAGTTGTTATCTTCCAGACGGGAATTGGCGGCACACTGGTATGCAGCAGTAACGGAAAGCGAGCGGCGGTAGGAGTGGTGGTCTCTAAAGAGAGTTGTGACGTCCCATCCCCTATCGTCCTACTTCCGGCCCACGACTGGATCAGAAGAGCACTGTCCGGATTGGGGATAGTATAATGGCGATTTGGCTGGTCGAAAGTGAAACACGGATGAGCGAATGCATTTTGCAATATATCTTTATTTTGATTTACACTATGACGAATTTTGACATATTACAATTTATACACAATCCAGCCAAGCATAAATAGTAGAAGTTACAGATATATGACGGAACGGAACGTAAAAAGACGAGGAAGGTCACGCTACGTTTCCCATTTCATTGTTTTTTTACGAGCCATTGCGAGCTTGCTGTAAAGACAATAATTTAAGTGCAGTTAAATACGGCTGGACAAAATTTTGATTATAATATTAACTTGTACAATAACCTATGTAAGAACTAATAGGATGTTAATAAAAATTAAATATAATTATATCTCCGGAATGTCAAGCGAGACGTATATTGTGACTTTTGGTTAGTTTTTGTTTTTTATAAAACTTATTTATAAAAACACGATTCCTCTAAAGCACTCCCAAGAGGCAGTTTATTTAATCTGTGGTTACAACTTTTCCTTGTAAAATCGCCACCACAGAGTATTTTAATCGGCGTTTTAAGGAATCGTGTTTTTTATAATTAAGACTGTTAATGTTCAACACAAAATTTGACAAAATGTATCATTAATACAATCACATTAAATTGTACTTTACTTAACTTACACTCATCTTTGGTGTCGTACTTAGCACAAGTCACATTTATGAGATAGTTTATGGTTATAAACAAGATAATTGATAACTAAATGAGCAGCGATTAGTTTATACGTACAGCTACCAACACATCTACACTTGGAGCATATGAAGATCACGAAAAAGTATTTTATTGTAACATTACAGCCCGTTCTATTTGCCACATTTAATTTGCAACTCCATTATCTACCTACTTAATTAAACAAAATGATAATCTAGAACCTGTATAGACAATTTTTCAAATTAAATGTGCACATATTTTTACTAACATTGGACTACCAGTAAAATTAATAATACTCTTTAAAAAAACCAAACGCTCTGAGTAATAAATAATATATCGAACTGTCGCGTGTTTGTAAGAGCTTTCTTTATGAATCACAAGGGGGTGACGTACAGTCAGGCAAGTCGGCTGTCCCAAAAATAAACACAGTAAGGGACTTTTTTTTTCATAAAAGAGAAATACCCCTATTGGTTACTAGTTGGTTCCAGTAACCAGTAAAGGAAATATTTCGGTTTTGAAAAAAAATGTCCCTTGCTGTGTTTATTTTCGGGACAGCCGATCGGTGAGTCCAAAGCTTCGCGCTCGTCTAGGTTTACACCGATATCACTATTTATAGTTTTGAAGATGGAATTATGGTTAAAACATGAACGAAAGATAGCCCTAATTTAACACAAACACACTCACAACCCAGATCCGAAATAAATCTAAATAAAAATGCAACTCAACTCACTATTACATGTATAACGATGAATATAACAAATCTTTACAAGTTTACATAGTATTAGTTTTATGACAAGATCGCATTTTATATTGTTTTCTTTTTTAGACGTGCGGTGAACGCAACCCACAACACACCACGTAATACATACCGTATTTTTCTTTTTTGTTCAACACTCTACCTGTTACAGTATCACTTTTTTTAACATCAAATAGACTACACTATTTTGATCAATAGCAAGACTCCAAAATGTTTCTTCTTTCATCCCTCTTCCACTGTGAAGCAGAGTAAACCCCTTATTTTGACTACATTGACATCTTGCTAATAGTAATAACTTAGGAAGAACTCCTATTCTGGAGGTCCTCCTCCTCATATATCAATGGTAAATATACCTACTCAATACATAGACATTAGACTCTCTTTATTAAAGTACTTTGAAGTCTTCGGGCCAAGCGAGTGAAAGCTTAGTTTAGTTATAGAATATATCCATATAGTCAGTTAATTCGGGATGTAAGCTTATTATTTTAAGGGCTGAACCAAGTCATTTTGAGGTTTCCAATGTCGAAAAATTCTTTTCACATAAGCATTTTGCATAATAGCTATCATTGTTCTTAATTTTCCAATCAGTGCTGTCGAAACAAGATGCGTATGATAACACGATGCTATGTCGCGTATAGTGGCAAACGCAAAAAAATCTGTTGAAAAAAGCCTGTTCCTCTCTCTCCTCTCTCATTCCGATACAAACATGGTTTGGTTTTGATTCTCAAACGACATGCGATCGCAATGAATCTTTAAAGGACACCAATCGAAGTTTGAATGTGCGTAGAATTGAGAATAAATCAATAAAAAAAAAAATCGAGCCACATAGGCCAAAACACAGAAATCACGTACGGGCTGTACAACTATGTTAAATGTATAACTATGTCACACAAAACCTTTACACAAGTCTCAAATTATTTGCATTTCTAAGTACAATGAAACCTCGATTTGTGCCCTCTAAACGTATTGGTAGAGTTTCATTGCGTTTGTAAATTATTATTAAAACCAAACTAGTAGTTTGATTACAAACGTTACGTTACCTAATTTCGTTTGGTTTTGTACAGGTGCCGATCCTTCAATAGAATGTATTAATTCTGAAACTAACAACTTTGACGTTCATTAAGTAAACATTTACGGTCTTATTTATGAAGACACGATTCCTTAAAATACTCCTCAGAAGCAGTTTAAATAGTATGAGGCAAAGGGTAAAACGTAACCACGGTTTATTTAAAGTGCCTCTGAGGAGTGTTTAAAGGAATAGTGTTTTTGTAAATAAGACCGCTTGTTTTTATAATTAAAAAATGTTTTAATTTGAATTTGAAATGTGAGCATTATTGTATTGAGCGCCGTTCACTATCGGTAAAGCTTACAGCCCGATGCCGGGGTCAGTTCATCGCGCGCGCCGCGGTGGCACTCAGGCGATCACGAGCGGCTCGTCGTCCGAGAACCCGTGGATGGGAGGTACGTCGTCGTCATCTGCAGGGCAAAGAAAAGACGGGCTGTTTAACACTGTTTCGTTTTTTTTTTTCGTACCGCGGCGTGGCATGAGCAAACTTCAAGAAGGAACGCGCCAATGAATTTTTGTCTCATGACCAGGTGTATCAACGTAGCCCGACCTCAACAGTAGTATCATCTAATTTACCATGATTTACCAACGTAGCCTGTCCCCTGCCGCTATCGAATGGCTAGCGGCAGAGGACAAGCTATGCCTATTGCCTAGAATTCAATAAGCTGGCATTAACGTACATGTGGTAGGGAACTTACCATGATCTCCCAACGTAGCCTGTCCTCTGCGGCTGTCGTACCGCGGCGTGGCAGAAGTAAACCGCAGGAAGGAACGCGACAATCTCCTGTGCCTCAACGCCAGGTGTAGGAGAGCTCCGCCCAATACTGCGGCGGCGAGGCACGCGCCTATGGTGCCCCACCAGACGCCCGTCATGTAGGTGGACGCCTCAGCCTCCGCTTCAGCACCTGTGAGCAACGTACAGGGTTAACACTAGGAGGCATGGGGTTTTATGTGCGGCTACATGATCCTTTCTTAAGGAGCTCCCCGCTAGGCGATTCCCATAAGCCCGTAGTTCGGTTTTAATTTACAAACGACACGCCGGATTGCAAGTTCTATATCTCACTGTCCTCACCTTCCATAGTGAGCGTATGGACTTGGCTGAGGCGCGAGACACACAGATGGGATGTGGGGTGCGGTAACATGCAGAGTCACAGACCAAGAGCCACCGCAGAGCAGACTGTGGTCTGTGAGTATACATCTTAACGCGCCTTCGCCCCGCGTCCGATCTGTGTGTCTCGCGCATGAGGTCGCTATAGTAGCTAAAAGCGTGGAAACCTACAAAGAGTGCCATCAGAAACAATAACTCTGTTTTCCCTTTCCTGTCTTACCGGGCACAATTCTAACTTCAGGCCGAGTCAAACTAATAATATATGTTTATGACGATATTTTATTTTTTGCTTTATTGTATGTATGTTACTGAATTTGAATTAATTCTATAACTGCACCACGGCACGCACTCCGTAGTACAATTATGGGTTACCGTAGGCACTGACTGAAAATCAGCGCTGAGGGATCACTTCCTCAGCACAACGCTGAGTCAGCTGCCTTTTGTGGCAACGTGATACACCACAGGCTACATCTATGGTCCTGTTTTATTTATTCGTTTTGTCTGTTGTCTTTCTGTTGTTGTGCATATTACGTTACTTACGTGCTTATTTTGTTTCTGTGATGTATCTTGTTGGTATAATAAATGTTTTTCTTCTTCTTTTTCTTCTTAAACTTACTCACCTTCCATAGTGAGCGTGTGGACCTCGCTGAGGTCGCTATAGTAGCCCTGCTCGCTCAGGGCGCGGACGCCCACATAGAGCGCACTGGCGGCCGCGGGAACTGCCGTCAGCAGCGGCGACATGGAGGCGGGAACCACCAGGACGTCCTCGCTCGGGTGGACCAGGTCTTCGGGGAATTCGTGCTCCGATATCAGAATCTCGTAGCTGTGGCTGGGGACGGAAGTGCGGTTTTAAAGTCTAAGTCTTATTTATAAAAATCCGATCCTACCGAAACACTGTTTAAAGCCGGTTTATGAGAGGAATTCCCGTTATAATCCGGCTTTAACACCGTCTTAAGAGTGTTTTAGTGGAATCGACTTTTTATAAATAAGACTATTACTTAATAAAAGATCAGGAAATTTAAGAAGCCTTCTGGTTACTTTCAGTTTCTTTTATCTAAACGTTCTAAATAGTTGCGCGAATAGTTCATCATTCAAGAAGATCCCATCTGTACTCACAGCGGCATAAGCTATTAAGACAAGAGCCTAATCACGGTACTTACGGCGGCATGAGCTCGCAAGTTTTTAGCCCAATGACGGTACTGGTGGCGACATGAACTCGTTTTTGGGCTCAGTCTAGCTAACCACGATGTGTCCATTGGGCACCACTAAAGAAATTCCACCGTCGCAGAATGTGGTATATTCTGCGGCGGGGGAATTTCTTTCTTTATAGCACAAATAGACACAAACAACGTCGAGCATCTACACCTTTGCCTGTCATTCGAAATGGTAGCTGAATTTATGTGCAAGATGCACCCAATGTCATAGACTTTATTAATGAATCGAGAAAGGTTCACCCAATGTCATAGACTTTATTAATGAATCGAGAAAGCTTCACCCAATGTCATAGACTTTATTAATGAATCGAGAAAGGTTCACCCAATGTCATAGACTTTATTAATGAATCGAGAAAGGTTCACCCAATGTCATAGACTTTATTAATGAATCGAGAAAGGTTCACCCAATGTCATAGACTTTATTAATGAATCGAGAAAGGTTCACCCAATGTCATAGACTTTTTGGCAAGTGGCAAACCCTGCTGCTTGCCCAATAACAGGCGTCAATTTATGTACGTAAGTACCAATACTGTCTAGCAAGGTTGTCTGAAAGAGACCACTTTTAGAGATAAGGCCGCCATCTGTACTCTTAAGTTGAGAAATATCTGTGTAATTTCCATTTTTATGTACAATAAACTGTTCTCTACATCCATCTATCTATGAAGGAGTTATAGCCCAATGCCAGTACTGCTGTATCAGCTGGTAAGCTCAGTCCAGCCCAACGTAGCCCAATAACGGTACTCACAGCGGCATGAGCTCGTCCTTAGGCTCACTCCAGCTGACCACCACGTGGCCGTTGGGCGCCACGAACGCGACCACATTCTGCGGCGGGAGTATCGCGACGCCACGCACACGCTCGCAGTGAACCGCAGCGTTTGGCACGTCGTTCTGTTAGGGAGTAACAAATTAAATATAAAAGCGCCATCTAGTGACTCATGGTTGTATTGTAACGTTACTTAATATCGATTTTTGTTTTTTGTTCTTTTTCTGCTAATTTAATATAGCATATGACACTCGCGCAGGGATTCAGACCATTGGTTAAGGAGTTATGAGGGAACATTAATCGGACATACTTACATACATACTTGCATACATATATACGAGCTAAACACATTTTCCATCATCAGCCATCCCTCCTTTTGAGCTCCGCCGCAGTCGGGTAAATATAGCAAAGTTGGTTACAAATAAAAAAAACAATCGGTTTACAATCGTCGCATGTTAAGTTTACCACTTCTTTGGTACTGAAGAGCTAATGAACAAGCTGTCCGAAGGTCAAAATTTTTGGCCTTCGGAAATTCGATTGTATAGAGTCAAATTTACGCAACGTTTATCAATAGAATGATATAAGCACGACAATAGTTGTTATTTGCCTCTATTTTGTAGTCCATGGCAATGTCAAAGCAATGGGAGTGTCATTCCAATGGTATAACCCGCGCAAATTAAATAGGTATATCTCGCGAACGAGATCGAATCGTGCGTGGTGCCGAGTTAAGTTGCACGGGTTATACCATTGAAATGCGATTGGTTACAAGACTGCCAATAGTATAATTGAAACTACCATTATTGAAGAACTAAGCATTTTGGAGACTCGCGCCCCTCTCTAAAGTTTTTCTTGTTTACTGCACTTTCATCATCAACCCATTATGTCCCCACCGAGGGGCACGGGTCTCTTCCCTGAGGAAGGTATAGGCCATACTCCACCACGGGGGCCAAGTCCGGATTGGTGGAGGCTTGTAGACTAGTGGCTCGTCTACTGTCAGAAGTTGTCAAGCCGCCCTAAGGCCTCTGACTTGGCTTAACGACTGCCATCTATCGACGGCAGCCGGCACCAACAGCTTAACGTGCCTTGCGAAGCACGGAACCGCTCGGAAAAATGCCACTAGATAGCGTTAGGCATAGACGGCGACCCATCCATGCACTGAACGCGCCCTGTGTTGCTTAACCTTCGTGATCGTTTAAGATCACTCAGGCAGCCGGGGCTACGAGCGATTACTGCACTTTATTGCACAATAAAAAAATTAACAAAAATAAAAAATAAAATGTGCAAAGGACGACTTATTTCAAAAGAAATTTCTTCCAGCTAGCCCAAAAATTTTTGAATATTAAAAAAGTGAGCGAGGTGGGCAGATAAAGTGGAAACAAGACCTATTGCTACCTACATTTCAATAAAAAATACTACTTACTAACAACTCACATGAATATCTACATAAATATAAGTAAATAAAAGAAATATATACCTAATTTAAACGTAAATATATAACCCTAAACAATAATAACTATATATATAAATATATTACACAGACTACTAAGATATACTTACATGAATAACATAATATTATTATAGATTAAAAATAAAGTGCTCTTTCAATTTGCTTCGGAACTGTGACGCAGTAGGACTATCCCTGATTGAATTCGGTAGAGAGTTCCACTATCACGCACAGAACGAAATAGAACTAAAGTGTTGTAGACTGGGACTTGCAATGTTCTAGTATCACACGCTCTCTGACGGAATGTTTTCAACACGTCGTGACGGCAAAGTTGACTCACATAGACGCAGATGTTGTAACGGCCGCCGACGGGCACGCCGTGTATGACGTGCGCCAGTGACACGTTGCTGCTTGGCTCCAGCGCGTACCGACTGACCTTGTCGTGTGTCTCCTCCGTAATGTCCAGCTGTACAATTATATATATGTTATAGTAAGAGCTTTTCACCATAAGCAGCCTATATATACGTCCCACTGTAGGGCACAGGCCTTCTCCCAGAGAGAGAGTATGGGCTGGATCACCACGCGTGCCCACTGCGGATTGACGATTTCAAGTGCTGAGGTATGCGAGTGCTCAGACACTCAGGTTTCAAGATGTTTTCCTTCACCGCTAGCGAGAGGTATTGCTACTACAACTTCACAAATGTACATAATTTAGAAAACAAAGTCATAGGTACATGCCCACACTGGGAATCGAACCCACTAGGCTGCCACCACTCGCTTTTACTACCTTGGTATTCTCCACACACAGCAATCTAGCTTTACAACGAATGTACCTTAAAAGAACTAAGCGTTTAATTTTGTACTATCTACTATTACGGAAAGTTGAAGGAAATTTAAGTTTTATTTATTACAGAAACAGTTTAATAATTTCAGCATTCGAAGAAAATGTAATAATATTCAATTAGTGATAGGAATTGAACGATGATGTCGGTACTAGTTATGAAATCCTTATGAAACAGCAGCGTCTTCCGTCCGCAAAATTCAACTATTTTATTATATTGCTGTTTGAGTCATCATCATCAAAGCACTAAATGGTTTTATATAAAACTATTTTGCTTACGAAAGCATCAGCAACTTTAAAATGTCTTACACGTTTCTGTTTTTTACTAATAACAAATCATTATTTTGACATTTTTGTGTTTACGCATGCCTCCGGAAAGGAGAAACAAGAGGCGTCCAAAATCCACCTGGCGCCGGTCAGTGAAGTTAGAGGCGAAAATATTTGGGTTGAGATGAGAATACCTCGAAGTCACCGTTTAAGACCGCAGCAAGTACAGATCTTTTGTGAAGGCCCTGATGAGGAACAAAAGGATATAAACTGAAGTAAATGTCATGAAGCAAAGAGCAGCTTACTCTGTAGGTGACTGGTTCGCGGACGACATCGCAGTTAGCGCGCCAAATGATCTTGAGCGTCGAATTCTTTGCGTCCATATCGAACTTCAGGTTCTTGATGGGAGCCCTGTATTGCAAACATCGTAATCGTTAAAACCAATTATTTATTTATTTATTCACTACTTACAAGCAAGCAAAAAAAAATTCTTTCACGGCAGTATAGTCAGAACAGTACTTTAAAACAATAATTGAAAATACAATGCGAACCAACAAAACAGTGGATCAAACCGCTCCGAGACTTTCTCGACCCAAAGGTCTCCATAAAGCTGGCAGCATTACCCCGCTGTACAGCGAGGGAGATCCTTTGCATCAAATATGCCCCAGAGCGGTAGTCCAAGCCACGGTTTCACGATAAATGTAATATAAAAAAAAACTTTATACAACAGTACTTACTTAGCGTTCTCGCGTGTCACGATGCTTATGGGATTGGCGACGGGTCCGTTCACCAACCCAGCGGTGAACGCGTAGCTCTCACACGCGTGCAGCCCGTCGATCGTCACTGTGGTGTCCCCTGTCTCTATACGCGAGTCTACAGGGAAGGGAGAAATGTGGAAGTTATATCGTCACTTATACTTCAACATTGTCAATTTTTCAGGAGATGAAAAAAACTTCGTAGTTTCTTTTCTAGAATGAAATAGAAACCCACTTTGAATTTTTAAACATTAATTAAGATTATGCAATAGGAAAACTCTGCAAACACATAATTATTATGTGTATTTCGTTTCATTCGGTTTCATTCATACATGTGTAACCGTCGCGTCGATAGAAATCGTTGAAGTACGGGCAGCAATAAAGTCTATCAAGTTGTTTGCCCGTCCTAGATCATTCATTTAACTCATTAGTTTGAGAAATATCAATTCTATTGACAATTTGACTTCTATTGTACTATTTCAAAAATTTGTTTCTTAAGCTGAATGGAATGAGATATAGGACGTATACTTAATTTCATTCGCACCAAATGATTCGCGCTTTCGTTTATAATAAGAACGGCAGACATTGAACGTGTTGCCGTCGTGTTTTTCCTAAGACATATCCTACTAATATTATAAATGTGAAAGTTTGTGAAGATGTTTGGATGTTTGTTACTCAATGACGCAATAACGGCTGAACGGATTTACGTGAAACTTGGCGTACAGATAAACAAAGACCTGAATTGAGACATAGCATACTTGATATTATTATCCCGGCAATACGTTCCCGTGGGATAATATTTATTTTAAGTTTAAAATAGATGGCGTTGTGCGAGCGAACGTTGTGTTTAAAAATAGATAGCGTTGTAAACGGATTCTGTGGCGGTACGAAGTTCGCCGGGACAGCTAGTGAAACATAATCGAATATAAAACATAACGAAAATAAGCGTTTGTTTTTTTTTTAATGTACGTATATGAGTGCTCACCACTCATCAGCTCTCCCGGCGTCATCGAATGAATCAGATCCGCGTAGAGCACGTTATACTTGAGCTGCTGGTCTTTGTATCGATCCCCAAGCGGCGGCGACCAGGACACATTGACCGACGTTCCTTTTTCTTTTAACAGTATGGCAGTAAGGTTCAAAGTCTCGTGCGGTGCGCCGCCGGTGCGCAGAGTGATCGTGAAGGGAGTTCCGGTAACTTCTTTCTTGTAGGCCATTATGTCCACGGACATGGTGATACCGGGAGGGAAGTCCGTCACTGGAAATAAAGAGATCTTTAACGTTTTTTGAAGAAAATATGAATCCTTTATGGTTTATCTATTTATCTATCTCAGAGTGGTAGGCAGAGACTGCCACTTACCACATTCCTGACAGATCACTTTCGCTTCCTCAACATTCATTAGTCGTTGCATGCACGCACGCCGGTTTCGGGTACTTTATATTTAAATAAATTAATACTTTATTTCCAAAATCTAAGAAAACTCTGCAGAGCGCAGCTTAGTGGGGGTAGAAGTTTTTTATTACATACTCATTTTCCCGGTTTGTACAGTATTCATGAATCTATTGAATTCAATCACTCGTTCCATTTCTGTTTTTCGTTCATCCATCCATCCTTTCATTCACTTATTCATCAATTCACTCATTCATTCATCCATCCGTTCACTCATTCATTCATTCATTCATTCGCTTGCATCTCCATCTGGCTACGATTTCCACGAACCTTCTGGTCAAAGAAGACCAGAAACAGTCATTAATTAGAAAGGGTACTCACATGTGATATTGTGCTCCTTGGTGCGTATGGGCGGCGGACGCATGTACTGCAAGGGATAGCGCTGCTGTACGATGAAGCCCTCGACGCCGCGGATCTGGTGCCACTCTAGGTACACGGCCGAGGCGTTGGGCCGCGACATGCTCACATTGGCCAGGTCGTCCAGGTCACCCAGTTCGTCGAACAGCAGGTCCATCACTTCCGAGGACTCGGATGTGAAGGCGTTGTTTGAGGCCGTCACCTGAGGGTTTTGGTTAATGTTTAAACGTAGTATAAGCAGCATGTGAACGTCCCAATGCTGGGCACATGGCTTCTCTCAGAGAGAAAGTGTGAGGTTACGCGTGGGCATCGCAGATTGGCAAGCGCTGAGGAGTGTCAGCACCGCAAAACGGAGGCAAATTGGCTCACCAAGAATGTGTAGTTGGGTGTGAAGCATCCATAATTCGTGACATTGGTGCCGGCAACTTGATGCTCGATGGCAAGACCGTTACGCCCAAGGTGAAAGATGCAAGGTTCAAGGATTATTTTCGTTTGTATCGTTGTTGCGTCCCTCGCAAGCCTCTGGCTCGTTGTAATGTGACGAACAATAAGCAAACTCACCCAGAATGTGTAATCGATGTTGAGCTTAAAATATCTGTTGATGGTGAGGTTGGTGCCGGCAATTCTGTGCTCGATATCAAAACCGTCGCGCCCAAGTGCCAGATGCAAGCTTCAAGGATTATTTTATATTGTGGCGTCGTTGCGTCCCTCGCACGTCCCTGGCTCGTCGTACCGTTGTAATGTGACAAGCAATAAGCAAACTCACCCAGAATGTGTAGTTGACGTTGGGCGTGAAGTATCCATTGATGGTGATGTTGGTGCCGGCGACGGTGTGCTCGATGGGCGGCAGCGGCGGCGCGTAGTGGACGGTGTAATGCTGCAGCAAGCCGCGCGGCTCGGCCGGCGCGTCCCACGCCACGCCCACGCGCCGCCCCACCAGCTGGCGGACCGCCACGCGCTGCGGCGGGGACGGCACTGCCGATGGGGTGGATGTTTATAGTCTGATCTTTTTGACGGCAACGTGAACATCAAGTCACAGAACGTTTGCACATCGCTTACTGTCTTTACAGTGTATGTGTTTGTTTTGTGCAATACAGTGTAAGAAACAAACTGTAGACCTGAGTCTTTGTTATGGTTAATGGTTTTAATTTCAACTCGACAACTCGATAGTCTTGACAGGCAGACAAACAGACGGACGGACGGACGGACGGATGAACAATAAAGTGATAATATAAGGGTTCCGTTATTTTCCTTTTGAGGTACGGAACCCTAAAAATAACAAGTTTATTAATTTTGTCGATTAATAAGTTTTTCCAATACCTAAATGGTAGGAATCATACAATCACACAAAACGACACAAAACAGCAAAGAAAGTTTAGATGATAGTAGATGATAGTTTTCCGATTATATTTCCAGATTACTTACTGTGTCACGAAAAAAATTCTGAGGATTCACAGATTAAATAGACGTTCGTAGTGATACCGTAGATAAATAAAATGGTAGATAATCTACACAGCGTTAGATAGGTCGCTTCAAAATCTAAACCTATGTAGGGCAGGTGTAGGTTTTTATTTCTTAAAATTGCCGTTTGGTGAAACTTACCTCCTTCGCCAGTAGTGGTGTTGACGTATTTGTTGGAGGGGTAAGTCTTGTTAGACTTGCTGTCGCGAATGTAGAACGTCACGTTGTAGTTTGTAAACGGCTTCAGATCCGTGAATCTAAAGAATAAAACACACATAAATATTCCGTTTATCGGATAGTAAACTTTTGTGCTGATTTATTTCAGCCGATACGAATATCAGCAAATCGAATATCAAATGGCTTTTAGCAAGAAGGCCGGCTATTGAACTCTGTATCTTTACATGTTTTTATGTCTTATGCTGTGGTGTTACGGGAAGAATATTCTTATCTTATCAGATGTCAACGAAGCGTTCCAGAGGACATTGTGATTGGCACTGCTAGAATTTAAAAACTTTCTCATTCTTCATTTGTTGCGTTAGAACATGAAGTGGTTATATTCTTTTTGTTGCACTAACCCGTGCTGAGGACAATTTTAGCCTCTAAATAGGTTTTTATGAAGTGGTTAGTTACTTCTCGTTTTCCCGTGACACCACTCACTATTCTAGGAATCGAACCCTGTACACTGTTGATGGTCAACCGTAACATGGCTAGACAACGAGGCCATCACACATTCCAAGTCTTACCTGTAAAAGCTGTCGTTGGTCCAGGTCATGTTACGCCAGACTCCATCCGAAACGGCAGAGATAGAAGGCAGGAAGCTGTACGTGACCAACTTGGGCTGAGCCATCCAGCAAGAGGTGAGGAAACTCGTTGAATTGATCGAGGACTGGTCCACGCCAAGGCTAAGGAACTGTGGAGAGAAGAACTTATTTTATAGATCGACCGCTCTTTTATAGATCGATCGATCGAAATTAAATGTTTTGGTGTTGAACGGATCATCATTTCGTCTTTAATAAATAAATAAAATATTAGTTAATTACATTCTTTTTGTTGCACTAACCCGTGCTGAGGAATTACGAAATGTCACAATTTAAAGGGTAAACCCCGTACTAGGTGAAAACCTGTATTACGGAAAGTTACAGTGGTTATAAAAACAGTTTCTTAAAATAGTAAGATACAAGATACAAAAACTTAAAAAGAACAAAAACGATATGAAAAACGCCACTCTTCCAAATCGCCCCATTAGGACAGCGAATCGCCCCATTAGGATAATTCGATTCTCTTGTTTTATTCACCGACGGGAAACGAGCTGGCTCAATGGTCTTGTTAAGTTTTTTTTTTAGTTTTTTTAAAAATAACAGGTATATTCTAAAACTTACAAAACATTGAACAGAACATAAAAACATAAATTAATAATTATAAGTAAAAAAATAAATAAGTCCAACAGTGATCTTAGACTTTAGACGTTCAGCAGGTCAACGGCTCACGTTTCGTTCCAGCTCTCGTAGCTTTCGACCTGCGTTAGTTCTAAGTAGAGAGCGTTAGTTCGAATAGAGAGCGTTTGTGGCGAAAGCTGCCCCATAGTCACGTCTCGTCATGAGGCTACGACTAAAAAGAAGAAGAGATTAAGAAACGTCACCTGGTAAATCGACCAACGATCCGAGGCGGATTGCAGGCAGTTTACATATTATTCCAAAACCTAGAACTGTTAAAGCATTGGACTGACTTTAATTCCCGACATCTTTGTGTTTAATCCATAGGGCGTGGACACATGTATACGGTGAGGCGCCGGCCGCCGTGCCACGGCGCAGCGCCGGCACCGGGAGAAATCACGGCGCGCCGCGGCGGCACACGGTAGTAACGATCGTTCCAAAACATACTTGACTATGGACCGCGAAACACGTATTGTGCTCTTGCTATTGTTGAGACGACGAATGAAGAAAAAACAAAAACAAAGAAGATATTGGGTGAATCCATACCTTTCTATAATGAACCACGATGGAAGCCATTTTAAGAAGAAATATGAAGCGTTGAAAATGTGTGGTGATGACATTATATTCCTCCTTCGTCTTGTCCCAGAGTACGGGACGTGCTTCCACTAGAGAAATTAAAAAGTCGATATGTAAATTTTCAGCCATTTTTTGGTAACGTGGGTAGGTACGTGAGCGCTATGCAATAGCAAAACACAAACTACCAAGCAGCGGTGCACCGTGTATCGCCGCGGCCGTACCGTGTTGCGGCGCCGCGACTTCTCCCGGCGGCGGTGCCGTGCCGTGACACGGTGGCGGCGCCGCGCCGGTAGTGATGGGGACGAGCCCATACATCTTTGTCGTCTAAATAATGTTTAATGTAGCAGCCCTTTTGGCACAAGGTGCGCCTTACATATTTTTTGAAGTGCGTTTCTGGCAAGCTTCTTCCGGGATCTTATTGTAGAATCGTATATCGAATCATGTTTTTATAAATAAGACACGTTGTTCAATTGGTAACGTTCATTAAGTCACAGTTTCTGTGTTATTTTAAAAAAAATACTGTGATTTGATTGATTCACCTGGTAGATCCGCTTGGCGTCGGCGTCGGCGGCGGTGCAGTTGGCCTCGTCGGAGCTGTCGAAGCAGTTCTGTCGGCCGTCGCAAACACGAGCCAGCGAGATGCACAGCGCGCCGTCCGCGCACGCGAAGTGCCCCGGCCCGCACTCCACGCGGGGCTTGTAGTCCTGGGGGACAATGGAGAGCTTGCCTTAAAAGCGAATAACAATAATAATAAAAAAAATATTAAATAATAATAACAATAATCAGATCACATCCTAAGGGGATGCATGAAAAATCCCCCGAAACCGGAGTGCGCACATGCAACGACTAATAAATGTTATTGAAGTTAAAGATATCGTTCAAGATCTTGACAAGTGGGAGACCCTGGTCTCTGCCTACCCCTTCGGAATACCGGCGTGAGTTTATGTTTACGACGTTTATCTGTCATCCTAAGAATACCGATGAGATTAGAACTCTTCATTGACACACCAGAATATAACACGACATTTAAGAGCGCGTAAAGCCAGACTTTTACAATTAATATAAACACTGATATTTCAAAAACAATAAATCTGAGAAAAATAACTCATGGAAAAAAGTTGATGCAGAACACAAACTTTAATAGAATCTTTCAAGAATTGGGCCTTTTAAAAATAACCTTGTATACTAGCTATTTATACTTCTACCCAATGTATCGTCCCTCTATAATACAGCCGGTACACACGACAGCAATACAGTGCTAAGCCACGTAAGCCACGCAGCCGCGGCAGACTCTCTCCCTCTGTCCCCGCGAGTATCGCAACTGTGCCACTAGATTCCTTTTCTCTCATCCTGATTGTATTTCTTTCTCTCACTCTCTGAAGCCAGTCCTATAGATATCCAGTCCTAAAGAAGGACGAACGCGATCGTCTCTGGGACGCTTAAAGCTTGCAGAAGCTACCCGTATCAGCAGCAATAAAAAGTAGATTATTTACCTATTTTCGCTAGTCTGTAATACAGCTGGTGCTCACGACAGCAGCACAATGCACGTAAGGCACGCAAGGCGTCTCGTCAGCCGCGCACGTGTTTGTCTCTACCCACTGATTCTTACTTTCTCCCTCTCTCACATTCTCACATATTCTTACTCTCACTCTCTGAAGCCGTTCTTAACGATCTTCAAAAGAAGGACGCGGTGATCGCCTTTTGGGGCTTAACCTAACAAAACAGTTTTTCAGCAACGCACCAATAGAGAAACTACTTACTAACTATTACTACTCTACTTTTCGTCACTCTGGTTCTGTAATACAGCCGGTACCCACGACAGCAGTAGTGCTTCTCGTCGCTCCGGTCCATGCAATGCGTCGGGCCGTCGCACAGACGTGCGTAAGCCACGCAACCGCAGCCGTCGGCGCACGGCGTCTCGTCAGTCATGCACGTATTTGTCTCTAGCAACTCTCTCATTCTTACTTTCACCCTCTGTAGCCTTCCTAAAGATCTACAAAAGAAGGACGCGACGATCGACGCGGAACTTCAAATCTCCGAAAACTGTCCGCATCAGCAATAATAAAGAAGAGCCATGTCTAAAATACAGCTGGTACTAACGACACCAGTGCAATGCTCCTTGTCACTCCGGTACTGCGGAGTACCATCACACAGCCGCGCGTAAGCCGCGCCCGCGCACGGTGTCTCGTCAGCCGCGTTAGTGTCTACATACTGCAGGTGACTCTCTCCTTTGTCCCCGCGAGTATCGCAACTGTGCCACTAGATTTTCTCTCCTCCTGATTGCTTGTCTTTCTCTCACTTTCTGAAGCCATTTCTAACGATATTCCATTCCTAAAGAAGGACGCTGCGATCGTCTCTCTTAAAACTTCCGGAAGCTACCCGTATCACCGAGAATACGGAGTAGCTACTTGTACCCTACTACTCGTTAGTCTGATACTCACGACAGCAGTACAGTGCTCCTCGTCGCTCCGGTCCATGCACTGCGGCGTGCCGTCGCACAGCCGCGCGTAAGGCACGCAGCCGCGGCCGTCGGCGCACGGCGTCTCGTCAGCCGCGCACGTGTAGCGGGCGCCCTCGTGCCGCGAGCACGCCCGCTCGTCTTCCCCGCCCTCGCAGTCTTCTTTCATGTCGCACACCCAGTTTAGAGGGATGCACGCGCCTGGACGGTGAGTAATAGGTATGTTTATTCATTAGCTCATCATCATCGGCTTACGCTTGTCCACTGTTGAACATAGGCCTCTCCTATTGCACGCCACTGAGCACGGTCCTCGGCTACTCTCATCCGGGTCTTGCCGGCCGCCCTGCGAAGATCACCGCTCCGAGTCTGAGGACGTCCTACACTACGTTTACCGGTCCGCGGTCTCCACTCAAGAACTCTTCTGCCCCATCGGTTCTTCGAGTGATATGGCCGGCCCACTGCCACTTCAGCATGCTAATTCGATGGGCTATGTCGGTGACTTTGGTTCTCTGTCGGATCACCTCGTTTCGAATTGAGAGAGAATTTCAGAGAAATCCCGATCATAGCCCCTTCCATACCACGCTGAGCGACTTTATTTATACGAGTACTTTATTTATTAGGTATGAAAACGGAATTGTTTCCATTTAATATTGTTTTGGGGGCCGCCGTACATGTGATGGTGTGGTGCCGTACAAATGGCCTAACTCTGGGTGTATTTCATGTTTGTGATGTCCTTGCCTGGTTACCGTAGCACAGGGTATCCTAGTTTGGGACCAGGACAAGTGATTGTGTTGTGTAGAAGTTAATTATTTTATTTCTTCATTTTTGTAGAACTGGTGTCATGGCTTATAAATAAAATATTCTTACTCTATCTCTTAAAACCGGTAACAATTTCAAAACTTATTGTTTTATGTTCTAGTATTAAGCTACATTGACACCCAAAGTATATTAGGAGGTATCATCATCGTCTTCAGCCATTTGACGCCCACTGCAGGACATATGCCTCCCTCATGGTTTTCATAACCATGAGGGGTTTTGCCATAATCGCCACGCTTGGCAGGCGGTATATTTTAATTTAACTTAAAATAGATGTTTAAAAATATAAACGGTGAAATTAATTTACTTTAGTGAAATTAAGCAACACATATTAAGGATAATAAAAATCTGTCTTAAATATCCGTAATTTTAATGTCTAACAAAGCCGGTTAGATAAATACAGTTTTCAAAGTATCCTTCATCAAAGTATACAATTTTTTTTTACAAGACGTTTCACTTCTACATTCTAAATTAATCATGTTAGAATGTAGAAGTGAAACATCATGCTAGACGTAACATCAGCCTTAATTATTATTTTTTTACTTTAAAAAAATACCTTACACACAGACCAAAACTGAATGTAACGAAATACAAGTAGATTTTTCTGGCACTTACCGGGCGAGCAAGTGAACTCGTTCTTCCCGCAGCGCTGCCGGCTGATCCTGGGCGTGGTGATCTCCTCAACGGGCGGGAACCCGCAGGCCACCTCGTCAGACCTGTCGCCGTCGCCGCAGTCGGCGACGCCGTCGCACCGCCACCAGTACGGGAGGCATCGGCTGTGAGAAACTGGCCTTTAGCGGTGCGGACTTTGGAACGGTCGTAGTGAAATAAAATTGTGTATCTATACGAAAAGTACATTCGTAAAAGTTGGTAAGCTGGCTAAATCTAAGTAATCGCGCAGAGGAGACATATTTTTCCAAACATGTTTTGTGTAGCAAAAGTTGCAGCTGAAGACTGAGTCTTCTTGTCTATGACGAGCACTTGGCATGTTTTAAGTTTAAATTTGAATAAAAAAACGCTGTCCTCTATCTTGCAATATTGTACTAATTAAAAAAAAATCTGTTTTCATCGGTAACTTCTGCAAAATCTTGACTTTGCAATACGAAAGTTGTTTGAAAGATGTCTCCTACAGTAAGGAAGTAATAGTACCTCATTAGATTTAGATAACTTTGTTCACAAATTAGCCCTTCGGTTTCTTCGGCCCTTCATGAAGTCGAATGTTATAGAAAAAGATACGTACCCATTGTCACACCGGAACATCCAATCGTGACACGAACCGTTCGGAAACTCGACCGGTTTGACGGGCGGCCTAGGGATCACTTTCGAGTGGCCGATCGCGGCGCAGTCTACTTCGTCCGAGCCATCTTGGCAGTCGTTTTCTCCGTCGCATAACTGCGGAACATAATATTTCTATAAAATAATCCACTTCATCAAGCATACAAAGCGGAGCTAATTAAATTGATGCTAAGTTCTGTGGAGGATCTATAGATCATTACTGCTGGGCCCTGATTCATATTCTTAAAATGACAATTAGAGCCAATTTTTCATTAGTCAGATAAAACTTAACTGGAGAATAAACTGCATGCTATCACTGTCTAAACTCTAAATCATACGACAAGACAGTGACAACATCAGTTTTATTCTCCAGTTAAGTTTTATCTGACTATTGAAAAATTGGCCCTTAGTAATAAACTTTCAATAGTAAGTCATTTCCGCCCAGGTGACCAATCGTGGGCCTAATGGGCGATAATATTACTGACGATTGGCGATTCATTACTGTCGCTATAATTATGAAACAATTACCAGGATTTTACAACGAATTACCTTTGTAAAGAAAGCTTCTGTGGCTCTTCGTAATTAATACAAAACTTGGCAAGATTTTATACAGCTTTTAAACGTCAATTTAAATGACACGCAATAGTTCACTAAGAAATAAGAAAAGTCTCAAGGCCCATTTACGCCGGGGCAACACTGTGCGGCATTACGACATGCCACAAGGCCGCATGCTTTTTTTTTTTTTATATCTTTATTTTAGGGTTTGGTACACAATGTGACCATGTCACCCAAATGATGCTTATTAATTACTAACACATGATCACACTTTTCCTAGCTTTAAGACCAAATGACTTCTGAGTGCGGTAAGGCCAGAGCACTGCAGTAAATACCAACGTCATAACAATCATTAAATAAATGTCTTCTTAAAGCTTCTGGCCGCATGCTACAATTAAAAATGTCGCACATTGCGGCAAGAATCGTGCGGCATAGCAACACTGGTTTCTGTTTCTGGACTGTTTCAGTAAAATAGAATGCCCCATGCTACATCGGCCGCACGATGTTGGCGATTGTAGCATGCAACAAGGAGCCGGATGCCACAGGTTTGTAGCGTGCCGCACTGTAGCACGGTGTTGCTCTGGGGCGTAAAAGAGCCGTAAATTCGAATTGTTCTACCGGGGACGCCCGTCAGTAAACCGCTTAGGGCTGCTCTTACGTGGAGCATGCTGTCTCGCTCGCACAATTTAACATTTTTTTTTTTATATTGTAATAATATGAGTAAAGTTGTGATAAATGTGGTCTGACGGTTTGATGGATAATTAAATTGCGGATATTCAACGCTTTTTTTTCTTATCCTGTACTAAGTTTTTCAGTGAGAAAATATGACTCCAAAATTATTATTTTGGAAACCACTTTTTTTAATAAAATCTACATAGCGGAAAACAAAAATATATTTAAAATGTCCATAATTTAATTATGCCTCAAACCACATTTATCAATAGTTTACTAATTTTATTACAACAATATTTATATATATTATTAATTTATATCAAGTATGTATTTTTATTCTGATATTTAGTTTATGTAGTTTATTGTGTGCACAGATATAGACCCGTTTTTCTACTGCTTCTCCTATACCCTAAGGTTTACTGGAAGAAATCTCTTACAGAGATAAGCTCTCCTTTGTGCATGTTATTCCTTATGTAATGTCCTGTTAATATATTGCGTACAATAAATTAAGGTATACTAATAAAAATTTTAAATTGTGCGAGCGAGACCGAATGCTCCACAAGTAAGAACCGTCTTAGAGAAAACAAACACTCACCCAGGACTTGAAGATGCACTTCCCATTGGTGCAGCGGAACATGTTGACGGGGCAGGTGGTCCGCTGCTTGCACAGGCCGTCGCTTTCGTCCTCGCCGCCGGGGCAGTCCCTCTCACCGTCGCAGACCCAGCCGTTGGGAACGCAGAGCGCGGCGAGGCTGTCGTTGGAGCACGCGAACGTGTTGGGGGAGGCGCAGCCGGTGTCCGGGCGCCGGAAGCGGTTCTGCTATGGTTGCGGCGGCATAAGTACACTGACTTTTTAGGGTTCCGCACTCAAAGGGTGAGGGACCCTTTACTAAGACTCCGCTGTCCGTCCGTCCGTCTGTCACCAGGCTGTATCTCATGAACCGTGATAGTTAGACAGTTGAAATTTTCACAGATGATGTATTTCTGTTGTCGCTATAACAACAAATACTAAAAACAGAATAAATATTAAACAGATATTAAAAACCGGAACAGGTAGACGCTTGAAATATTCAAATGTTGTATAGATAATGGTACGGAACCCTTGCTGCGCGAGACCGACTCGCATTTGATAACGCAAAATCTTTCAGGGTTTCTAAAATATGGACATTCTTTTCTAATTATTTCTTGAGATTTCATGAGATGCAGGCGTGAGTTTTTAGTGAGTTTCAATAAGCAAAAGTTTTAAATTTGCATTTTTTTTTCATACAAATTGACCGCGTCTCTCTATCCGTGCTATCACTACTTTTGTATTGTAACTTTCTCATTTGTACCTTTCAAATTATGGTTATTTGAATAAATACTTTTTTATGTTATGTTTTTCGGCTGTATGAAAAAATTATCAATACTAAAGAAACGGATTCAGGTTTTTATAATAACTATTAATTTAATTAATATTTTCGAACTGAAACTTTCGTAAGCACTACACATTATTAACTTAATACCGGATAAACTTACTATTATAACGTTATTATAATAACACTTTGTACATTCCACTCAGATGTTTGCGACTTGAAAGGCGGACATACCTCGACCAAATCCCCTATTTAGTATTGTTAGCAACACCTCTATGACTCATCAAAGGGCAAGATTAAAAGTACCCGAAACCGACGTGCGTGCATGTAGCGACTAACGAACGTTGATGTAGCAAAACATGTTTGTCAGGGGCAAGTGGCACCCTGGTCTCTGCCTACCCCTCCGGAATACAGGCTTAAGTTTATATAATGTAATGTGGTCCAATACACTTACAAGGCATCCGCGCTCGTCGCTGTTGTCAAGGCAATCGTCGTCACCGTCGCACTGCCACTTTTTATCAATGCAGCGTCCGTTGTCGCAGCGGAACTTAGACCCCGTGCAGTTGACTGGAGCACAGCCTGTTACCAGTATTAGTATGTTAATTCCGATATTTTCCAGTATCACTGATATTGATTATAAAGCCAAGTAATATTTATTACTGCAGGTCCGTGTCTACATATTCAAACTCGTTATTCGTAACATCATCTGTTTCTCGCATCTTATTACTGCCTTTTAATGTATTTTGTTTTCTGGTGTGTACAATAAAGTGTTCTATTCTAATCTACTTCTTTTCTTTTACGTATTTATTAGTTTGGTTTCTCTTCGGTGTGTTTTCATGTGAAAATAGAATAAAACAACGATACAAATCAAAGCTATGTCGCGACGTCGCGATATCATTATTAATATTTTAAGAAATACGATGCCTTAACAGACGCTGAATATCGGTGATATCAACCGGTCGGGTTGATATCACCGATATTCAGCGTCTGTTAAGGTGTAAATTAAATATCAAAGTGAATACCGTGGTAGGTATTAATAGTTAGGGAGGCGAGGTAGCTAAATGGCGTAATTCAACGGCGCGGTCGAGACCTATCAAAATCGAAAGATAAAATAATTTCGAAAAGAAAAGCTCCTATGGCAAAAACCATTTTAGCGGTGGGTTTAGCGTGTACGGTTTTTCAAAAATGTTAAAAAAAAACAGTTACTTGGGCATTCTCGAGCGCGTCAGATATTCATACTACGTATGCCCCGAGTGCCTCTGATAACAACGGTATACTAATCTGCCGGTTTGCGTGGTGGGGGTAGGCATATAAAGTAGTCAAAAATGCAAAAAAAAAAAATTTACTCGAGCGCGTCAGATTTTTGGAAGGGGTGTTAAGTAGGCCCCAAGGAAGCTCCCTTTAAAAAAACTGACGATTTCGGCGTGACGATAAGTTACGATGAATTTTTGAAAATGCAAAAAAATAAAGTTTTTTTGAAATACTCGAGCGCGTCAGATTTTTATAGGGGAGGTTTATCTCGGTATCCTGAAAGCATATTTTTTTAATCTGACAAAAATGTTGGTGGGTTCTCTTAATCTGACCGAAAAAAGTTTTTTGGTTTCTTTTTTTTTTTTCTTTCTTTCTTCTTGATAAAATGATGTTTTTTGTTTTAGTTTTAACTTTGGACAAAAACATAAAGAGACCTTTTTTGTGTAAAATAAAATTACCTTTTTTGTTTATTTAAACTTTTTTTTGTAAAATGTATCGTTCGCGACTTATATGCCGTAACGCGTTCTTAGGAAGACGAAATGGCTCCTCCACACTTCCGGTCATGCGGAAACCGGCAGATTTTGTATTTTTTGTGAGTTTTAGATTATATTCTTCAAAATAAAAAATAAAAAAATCGCGCTCGAGAATGCCGGATTAACGTTTTTTTTTTACAAGTTTGCGACCCTATAACTCGGCGGCGTCAAGGACTTATCGTCAGATTAGTTAAATTTAGTCTTTAAACACTAAAATCAACCCCCAATATCTTAATCTGACGCGCTCGAGTATTTCAGACTATCCATTTTTTTTTACTAATCTGATCGTCTATCCTAGGCGCGCGTCACTACATATAGAGCTAAATACTTTACAAGGTTGTTCTATTACGTCTAAGGTATCTCTCATATCTTAAACTGCCACGCTCGAGTATTGCCGAAAATTCCCCTATTCGCCTCCCTAACTATAACAATAGGATCTACATTCGTCGGATTACTAATATTACATTTATTATTACTTATGTTACAAGAATAGGTTCCACCTGTAGTAAACAAAAGTGTCCTAAGCGCGTGTAAGAAGTAAGAATACGACAGCAAAGACTAACATTGACAGTGAAATCGATGCAGGGATTTTCCCTAGAATCGCATCTTGTTGAGGTTCTTTCTTAAGCCTATGAATAAGACCGTTTCCAGTTCGAGTGCTGATATTTAGTTGAAATTGAATCAGAATTGGTACACCTCCCATTGGGAGAGCCTCCAGAGCCTCTTGTGGGAACCCCCGGCACGGAGAAAGAGGGGGCGTCCAAAAACCACCTGGCGCCGATCAGTTACGTCAGAGGCGAAAACACTTGGGTTGAGATGGGAAGACCTCGAAGTCGAAGGAATAGTGTTTAGAGAGTAGGAAAAGAGTTCTGATGTGTTTCAAATTTTAAATATACTCCTAAGATAGAGAAAACCAAAAAAAAAGTAAGCAATACGAACCAGATCCAAAGCAATTTGTTACAAAAATCCAGTCTCTAATCTAATGATGCAAATGTCGGAAATGTGTTGGGATCTGTAGAACAGCCTCGAAAACGTACCTTTCTCGTCACTCATGTCCCGACAGTCCGGATCGCCGTCGCAGCGCCAGTGGGGCAGATAACACCTGGTCTCCGCGTCACAGGCCAGCATGGGCGGCACGCAGATGGGGCAGCCAGTCTCGTCGGAGTCGTCGCCGCAATCGTTGTCGCCGTTGCAGTGCCAGTTGGACGGTATGCACTTTCCGTTCTTGCACGTGAATTGGCTCTGAAGGGGGAACGAATTAGTCAGACACTGGGTGGAAGTCAGATGGCTGTGCGACTTAGGCTGGTTTAATATAAGCGGTGGTAGCCTAGCGAACATTGGACTCGGAAGCGATAGACGCAGGTTCGATTCCCAGTGCGGGCATGTACCTATGACTTTGTTTTCTAAGTAAAGTACATTTGTGAAATTATAGTAGCAATGCCACTCGCTAACGGTGAAGGAAAACATCGTGAGGAAACCTGAATATCTGAGGCGTTCACATACCTCAGCGCTGGAAATCGCCAATCCGCGGTGGGCACGCGTGGTGATTAAGCCCATACTCTCTCCCTGAGAGAAGGCCTGTGCCTTACAGTGGGACGTATATATGCTGCTTATGTAAGGAATAAAACTCAAGTGCCGATTTATAAACAATTCGGTATTTGACACGATCAACAATAAATTATTTCATATGCTCGATTAAAACAAAAATTACTAAATATCTCGGAAAATGTATCTCTTTTAGTCAATTACTAGTTATTACAATTTTGAAATAGATTACACATAAAAAGATTGCTCTGAAATGTGACGTCATAAACCAGTATTTTCATACAAAATTCCGTTTTAAAAGTAACTCATTTGATATTTTGTCAAATACCCAATTCACGAGCCTCAGGACATACACACAATAGAGGGGCTTTTCAAAGCTTTTCAATCTGTAGTAAAGAGATTTAGTTAGAGACTATGGTCAGGTGAGGGCTGTTGGATTAAGGCCAGTATTACGAAACATGCGTTTACGATTTTACTGAGTTACTGAGCGTCAGGTCAGACATTGAAAAAAGGGACATCAGAGCGTTTAATTATGTAGTTCGTTAGAGATTATATGGATGTAAGAGGGCTGTTGGACAAAGGCCGGTATTACGTAAAAAAAAAACGCAACTACCGATTACGGACGAGTCACTGAGCGTCAGGTCCAACATGAAGTAGAGAGTCAATAAATGTTTTCACTGCGTAGCAAAGATGAAACGTGATTATAGTGTCAAAAAGCGAGAGATTCACCATTACAACTAAGCAGTGATAATAAAATAAAGAACAGTCACCGTATCACAGCTATCGCCAGGCTTCTTCGGGCAAGTCATGTTGGGGCCGGGGGGCAGTCCATTAGGGCACATACACGTCCCGTTTACCTTCGTAAACCCATCGGGGCACAGGCAACTGAATTTGTTGCCCGGTGCCCCCAGACATATCGTCTCACAGCTCGTGTTCTTGAACGAGCAAGCGTTACTGCCGTGCTGGACAAAATGAGCGTAGACCTTCAGTTCCATCAGACCGGAGAAAGAGTCGTTGAGCGTCACTATGTTCGAGCCTGTATCTTTGTCCGCTATGAAGATAGATTTGGCTTTCCAATCGTCCCAGTACACTTTGTCCTTCAACACAGCTATGGAGAACGGATGGGCCACTTTGTCGTCGTTCCACAGAATACGCCGGAAGTATTTCCCGTTCAAATCGGAGATACCAATGTAGTCTTCCGAAGCATCGCACCAGTATATTCTGTCGGTCATTTGGTCTATGGTGATGCCGTTCGGCCATTGTACTTTAGGTTTTTCGAACAGACGCTTCACGTTGGTACCGTCTAAGTTGGAGCGCGAAATCGAAGGGCTATTCTTGTCCCAGTCCGTCCAGAATAAGTAACCAGCTCTCGGGTGCACGGCTATGCCACGGGGTTTAGATAGCACTTTTGAGTCGAGAATAGTCACCCTCATCCTGCCTTCACCTGTCATATCGGTTCTTACGGCTTCGATTTTCTGTTTAATCCCGTCAAGGAAGAATAGAACATTCGATACCCAATCTAAAGCCATTCCTTCAATGCTCGCCAGATCCGTATCAACTACGACTTCCTGCGTAGTCCCGTCGAAACACTGGCGGCTTATTCTATCAACATCTATATCAGCCCAGTAAATACACTTGTTCTTTATATCGAATTCGAGAGCAACAATGTTCTGTTGTCCGGTAATAGGATACGTTGTAGTGTTATCAGAGAGATTGATTTGAGCAATTTTGTCCCTTATTGCGACTAGCATAAATTCGATCGGCTCCTCGAGAGGACAGGGGATCATGTCTGGAGCGTAGGATAAATAATTAGACTGCACACAAACATCGCCGTCAATTTTCCTGTATCCTTTGGTTCTTTTGTAGAAATGTCCGGGTTTGCAGTCAGCCGGGACCTTGTAGGGGTCGTAGAGGATACTCTTTTGCCTGACGCACTCAGTTCCTGACAATTTGAAGCCGTAGTCACACTCGTAGTCTCGCCTGCTGCATTCGCAGATCTCCTTTTTGACCGGCCTTTCATAGCCGATGCCATTGTAACAGTTCGTGTAAGCTAGTCGCCTTTGGAACGTGTCCATTTTTCCCAAAACACACGAGACAGAAGCATTGGGTGGCGCCGGCGACCAGAACTTATAATCGTTAGGCGTACAGTTGCGTGCAAATGCGTTTCTCAGGTCAACGGTAATTATGATCCACTGGTGTAGATTCTGTGCCGAGCCGAACATAGTGAAAGTAGTTGTATTCTCGCCGGACTCGGTCATCAAACCGTAGATGCGCAGGTCGTCGGCGTTGAACCTGGAGATAGGAGGTTATTGTTATTATAACAGAGCCATTGAGTATGCATTTAGAGACTTTTTAGCGAAGCAGCGAGGACTAGGACATTCACATTTAGAAAACGAGAACGATCCCAACTCAACTTCAAGCATTAAAGCGATAACTTAAAGCGCTTTAGTTAACTAGTCCAGAAACTGACTTTGATATTAATTTATTACTCACTGATAAGAGTTCCAGTCGAGGCCATCGTTGGTCGAATAGAGTATCTTTCTCGTTTCACCGTTGGTCTTGAAATACTTGACGGCCACTAGGACGCCGCCGTGGTCTCCGTAGTTAAAGAAATAATAGTCTTTGAGAATCCTCTTCCACGTTAGGCCGGCATCCCTGCTCAAGTAGACGCCGGGTATGCCTTTGAGCGACTTGCCCATCACTCCTGTTGCCATTATGATGCCGGGGGCTGACTTTGACGTCATTATGCTTGCTGACCTGTTGGGTATAATGAGGAGTTTGAACCGGTGCCGAAAACTTAGTCTTCTTAACTTACGGTCTTATTTATAACAACACGGTGCCCTAAAACATTTCTCAGAGTCAGTTAAAACAGTTTGTGGTAAAGACGTAACCACAGACTAATTAAACTGTTTCTCAGGAGCGTCTTAGAGGAATCGTGTTTTTATAAATAAGACCGTTAGGCTATGCCATTAATTAATATAAATACAGATTCAATTAAAACAAAGAATAAGATCGACGCAAAAATAAAAATATAATTGTTTTTATTAATATAATAAAATCATTTTATACATTCTTAAATGAAACGATGATGATGGATTTTGCTGTGTCGTGCTAAGATTAAATCGAAAAACATAAAGGAAGCTAATGTTGTTCCAGTAGAAGGGTGCGAGTGAGTACAATGTAACATACAAACAGGCAACACTTTCTCGCACAATCTTCAGGTTATTAAACATTAAAAAAACATACACAAAATAAACGCGTCCTTGTTACCACTACGTTAATAGAATAAGAAGCACAAACGTATTGACCTTTAACATGTTAGATTATGACCTTGAAAAGAACAATTAAACACTATTTTTATGGTGGTCCGATCGGACCATTTAGAATTCTACAGATTACACAATTAAGGTTAATGTGCGAAGTGCAAAAAAACGTTAATTTCCCATATATACCTACTTAACCTGCTAAGTCCTGACCTTGAAAATAACAATGTTTTTTTGTTATATTCAAGGTCAGGATTAGGAGGCTGTGATGATCTTCCCTGTTACCTTTGGTCATTACTAAGGACATTTCCTGGCGGGCTGGAAATAATGTATTTGCATCAATGTGGAAGGAAAGCGCAAGGATTTCGTAGATATTTCTACCTAACTATGACTGTTCAGGAATGAGGTGCGAAAAATTAGATATGTAATAGTTTTTATTTTGAACTTTGACATTTTCAATTGCAATAACTTCCACACGACACAATCACTTGTGCTGGTCCTAACTAAGATACCCTGTGCTATAGAAACTGGGCAAGGACATCACAAACCGGGGAATACACCCAGACTGAGGCCAAATGTAAGGCGGCCCCAGGGGGAATCGAACTCACATCCTCCGGCATAGTAATCAGATGTGATACCGCCACCAACGAGGCAGTCGTTACAAAAACATGTCGATCAGAAAATTCAGTGCGTCTAAAAGCATGGTGTTCTAAATATTAAATTAATTTCATCCCTTATTACCAGTTTGGTCCAGTTCACAACATCTGGGGACCGTGACAGGACAATGACAATGCCTGTTGGTGGTTATCAAAGACGAGTGAATGGTTACTCCCTCTTTGAGAGAAAGCCTGCGGTGAGGCGTACATAGGGCGGCTTGTGTAAACGTAATTTTTGCAACCGTCGTGACACAACAGTTTGTTTGCGACACAAAAGGGTGTTTCCTTCGGTAGGTATCTACATAACACCTTATTGCTAAGAATAGCCTGCTTTTCGTTCCATATATATAAGTACATAGCAACAAAGTCATTAAGCAGGTCAAGTTCAATGTTATCTCAAACATTAACTGTTGCTTTAGCATTAATTTAAACGATAACTCGTCTCGCTAACTATCACGAGACTAGTATGCGTCAATATTATTATATCAAACCGCCCACAACACATTTTAAAACTGTGCTACTTCAGCGACGCTTCACCACTATACCGTGCTTACAGCGTTCAACACGCAACCTCAATACAATAAGTTGATTGATCCTACTAGTGGGGGATTTGAGTGCAACCAACGTGCTACATATTATTATTATATTCCCAGAATTCTAGCGGGAATTCCCTCGACGTAGGTAGGTACAAATGCCGGCAAACCTCTTGAGCATCATATATTATTAAAGTTAAATGAATTAATGTCCTCGACAGCATTTAATAATAATAATAAATACAGCTCTGTTTATGTAAAGATTTTACTTTCCATCTTTTGATTGATATGGAACTTAAATCACATGTCCTAAATAGTTCCTCCCGTGTTGAAACGTGGGAACTAATTTTTTACGGATACAAACTCAGCCTTCAATGTTAATGTTATTCGGAATATACTTATTTGATTTTGTCGGAAATTTACAGCCAGTCGTGCCATGTTAAGGCAGGCGGAGACTCGACTTTTGTCTTCTTCTAAGTGAGAGCGTAATGCTAAGTTTCGTAGGTTAGAAAGAGCCACAGGATTCTGAGCTTAGACAAATACAGAGTCTACGCCTGTCATCTGAGTCCAGCAAGTTTTACTATGATGCCCAGAGCCTAATCATGCAATCAGCAGAAAACCTGGTCGGACATCTCCGATCAAATTACAGGAAAAAGTCTTCGGAATAACATATCATTTGTAGTACTTACTTACAAAAGTTTCAGTTTAGCTTTCTATCATGCTTTTCAGAGAATTAATGAAACCAACAGCCGAATGTTTCGAGGTCAAGCTAAGAGACCTTAGAAACATAACATGGATCGATAAGATTGTAATCGTAGGTATGTTTTAAATGAAAACAAGAGTGTTTACCTCGTCACCGGATACAGCTGACTGAACTTCTGGCACAAGTGAAGGCTGCATGAATTCTCAATGTGGCAGTTTAACGGTGTACCTGCAAGGACGAAAATGTTTGTCAGACTTGGATGTTTATTTCACTAACTATGTAAATACTCAAGTAGGTACCTGTTTTTGTCATTAATTTTAAAGAAATCTGAAAAGACAGAACTAAACTTACTGTTTTAGTTCTTTAAGAATATGTACCGGCGAAAGTTTATAGATTTTTTTTTTGTCAGGGAGTTTTTGAAGTTTTTTTTTCATTTACGGGCGTGCTATTATTTAAAAATATATATATGTTTTGTATGTATGGTTGCATGTTTTACTTTTAGAATTCCAACAAGCAAAAACCAGTATTTACAAGCAATACTCTCACCAATACTGGTACAAACCACATTTATTACAGGACTGGACTTCCCTTAGGTTTTATACGACTTCGGTAAAACTTTCTCTGTTATTTTGCCATCAGTAACCACGTAATGTAACATTCCGTGTGGCGCCGGATTAAGAATAGCGTCACTCCATTTCCTTCCGTGGATGTCGTAGAAGGCGATTAAGGAAATCAATTACCAGGAGACGGGCAGCAGCGTCTTCCTGAGATTCCAACCACATACTGCGATCGCCAACCCCCTGCCAAGCGTGGCGATTATGGCAAAACCCTTCATGGTTATGAAACTTACGAAGGAGGCTTATGTCCTACAGTGGGCGTGAAGTGGCTGATGATGATGAACCACGTAATTCCAAAGTCATAGGAAATGATCAATACCAGGTGCCTATTTCATGAGCTTATTTGATGTCCACCTGAGAGGGGATGTAGATACCCTTGAGAACTTCCACACGGGCTATTTTTGAAGGTCCACTTACTATTTTCAGCCTCCGCGAGCGGCTTTTTCAGCGACCACGTAGCTCCGTGGTCATAGGTAGAGATGTATACAAGGTGTCTATTTCACGAACCTACATGCTGTCCACCCGAGAAAGGATATAGATGCCCTTAAAACCTTTCACACGGGCCATCCTTGAAGGTCCACTTACCATTTTCATCCTCCGAGGGCGGCTTTATCGGCGACCACGTGACTCCGTGGTCGAAGGTGATGAGCGATACCAGATGCTCCGGCCCGATAGTGGCCACAAACTGTTTGCTCTCCACCCGGGAGGCTATGTAGATGCCCTTCAGACCCTCCACACGGTACAGGTCCGTGAACCGGTCTTCGGTAACGTCTCTGGTGGAAAAATAGGAGATAAAGTTCAATCGTTCAAACAAAAAACCGGCCAAGTGCGAGTCGGACTCCCGCACGAAGGGTTCCGTACCATTATCTATACAACACTGAACAAAGATCAAATTTGAGAACAGAGCCATCTATAGAAATCAACAAGAAGCGTTTACCATTGACATTTAACGACATGACATCGGCGCCGTGAAGGTTACACAGATGGCTGCTAGATGGCGAGCGCTGTCTTTAAACAACGTTTTTTGTATGAAAAAACCCTTAAATATTTATTTTATTCTCTTTTTAGTATTTGTTGTTATAGCGGCAACAGAAACACATCATCTGTGAAAATTTCAACTGCCTAGCTATCAAAATAAATTCAAAATCATTTTATTTTTGACAAAAGGTGCACGACATACTGTTACAAAGAGTATTCCATAAGTAGTAGCTAAATGACAGAATTCTCCAAGCACTATAACGTCTGAATCACCTGACCATTAATGCGGGTCTTAGTTGCCATCGGACGTCTTACATTACAAACCACTATAATACATTTCCTTAATCATGGGGTACTTTAAGATTTACAAATATTTGCAACAGTAACTTGGTAACAGTTAAAGATTATCACTACCGCTAGTTAGAAACTGTATTGCGGCAGAGTAGGTTCGTCATCCACGTGACCAGTTCAGATTTTTACATACAGTGCGCTTAATCTTACGGTGTCACGGTTCATGAGATACAGCCTGGTGACAGACAGACACACGGACAGTGAAGTCGTAGTAATAGGGTCCCGTTTGTCACCCTTCGGGTATGGAACCCTGAAAACGAACCCAAATGCCAAACTATGAAGTATAGAATCTTGCTTGACTTCCTTCGTAGAGTTTGGCGAAAAGAGTAAGATTTTGGACTTTTTGTTTTCCTATGTCATGTATTTTTAACAAAAAAATGTGAACAACGAAATGACATAGAAATGACATTAAAGTTCTCTATAGCCGACTGAAGATGGCGCGGGCTAGTAGAGGATCGTATCGGCCACGCGAATGGTTCTTTTCCCCTTTGCGCCTATTTGCTTAAGATGTTTGCTGGCACGTGCACTAGAAAGGCCTCACGATGTAGTTTCCAGTATTTACTAATTAACAGGAAAGCCAAGATCAATTTGCGCGGAGCCAACTAAGCCTTGAGTTTCCTCACGATGGATGAAGAAAAAGCAATTCAGGAAAGAAGCCGAAACCTGTTTGGAGGTGATAATGAAGGGCAACAGAAATATAGCAACTGCTAGGCTTGTTTATTTTAGTTACTTCCATAGTATTATGTCCTACGGCATACTACTGTGGGGTCGGGCAGCAGACATTGAGACGATCTTCATCTTACAGAAGAGAGCCATCCGATTTATTTACAAGTTAGGTAGTAGGGATTCACTAAGAGATTTCTTCAAAGAAACCAACATCTTAACAGTTGCATGTCAATACATTTATGAAAATATTATGTACGTTAGAAAAAATATCAAAGACTTCGAAAATGTTGGTGGCCACCATAATGTTAATACTAGAAATAAACATAAATTGTCATTTCCACTATTTAGACTTGCAAAAGTTAACACATCCTTTATGGGGCACTGTATAAGGTTCTACAACAAAATTCCTCAAGATATATTAGAGTTACCTCCAACGCGATTTAAAAAATGTGTTAAGCACATTCTGTGCAAAAAGGCTTACTATAACATCAAGGATTATTTAGAAGACAAAGATGTTTGGCATTAAACAGTAGATTAATATTATTTAAAGGACGATTGTGACTAGTGTTCAACACATTCATGACTAATATTTTAAGTTGAAAACTCTGTTAATTAAGTTAAAACGTGTTTTGAAAAGAATAAATGTGGAGTTTCTTTGTTAGCTTCTTCTCCACATAATCCATTAATTGTGAAACTAACAACTTTGACGTTCATTAAGTAAACATTCTGTTTTTACAATGAATAAAAATATTTGAATTTGAATTTGAATTTAAACATCGGAACTGGTCTGAACAACAGGTTTTGCCTGTAAAATAATTCATTTCCTGCACTTGGCCTTAGTGCTGTAACATAATAACAGCGTTTTCGCTACGTAATCTATGAATTATTTATCTATCAGACACGAACACGACCAATGTAATAAGTTCGACCATTGGAAAAACAAGCTCGTGGAAAATATTCATAAGCGGAGATGAGACGACGTAATCCATCCGGCTGCTACTAAAAAACTTTACAATTATCTACAGGTGACATTGACTTGGATTTATGGAGAGCAGTTATGAAGCAACGGATCTAATCGCGTCAAAAAGAGAGTAGGAAACAGTAACGAACGAATTATATCGAGGTTATGTAAGTGAATTTAAGTGCAAATCTACAGTCAAGAAAGTAATTTTCATCGACATTTTCGTCTGTGTAAGATTAAGGGGCTCCATGAGGTGAACTTGAGCAGCCAATGGAAAAATCATATCTTCTTTTTCAGATGAGCATCTGCTGCAGATCAGATAAATAGCTACGTACAGAGTACAACTCTCGAAATACCTGGTAAATGAGACGACAATATTTAAATGTGGCAGTATCGAATTCGAAACACAAGCGCGTCAACCCTGTCGCGCCTACTCCGATCGAGCGAGCGTAGGTAATAAAATCCGGCGGACGGCCAAGATGGCCTACTGGGTATTCATTAAACTGTGACAAAGAGATAATCATAACAAATCATACATGCAAGGATGCAAGGTACGGTATGCACCTACACACATCAAAAAAAGTTTGCGATCACTTTGAAAAACTGAAATCTTTTTTGTTACTGTAGATTATATTAGGGGTTAAAGTATGAAATTGCCGTTTTATTGCAATAGGTTCTTTGAATTGACATAGAATCTTCATGGTTTGAGGTTTTCGAATGAAACTTTTTTCAAATGGTTTCTATGATGTTCTTTTTTTAGAAAATGTGAAACATTTGAATATCGACTTTCAATTGTTTTTGTTATTCAATTTAGACAAGAAAGATGGATACTGCGAAAATTCGAGTGATTTTTGAATACGAGTTCCGACGCGGAACTAACGCGGCAGAAACAGCCCGCAATATCAATGCTGCGTTTGGAGAGGGGTCTACTAATGAACGCACCGTGCGATTTTGGTTTAAACGCTTTCGTGATGGAAATTTCGACTTAAAGAACGAGCCACGAGGAAGAACGCCCACACAGGTGAATAACGATGAATTAAGAGAGATAGTGGAAGCCGACCCTAGTCAAACTACCCAGGAATTAGCGGCATGGTTTAACGTTACCTTACCCACAATATTGACTCACTTGCGTCAAATCAATAAAATAAAAAAATACGAAAAATGGGTGCCTCATAATCACTCGAATTTTCGCAGTATCCATCTTTCTTGTCTAAATTGAATAACAAAAAGAATTGAAAGTCGATATTCAAATGTTTCACATTTTTTAAAAAAAGAACATCATAGAAACCATTTGAAAAAAGTTTCATTCGAAAACCTCAAACCATGAAGATTCTATGTCAATTCAAAGAACCTATTGCAATAAAACGGCAATTTCATACTTTAACCCCTATTATTATGATTTTTTCTTCTTTTTAGATTCTTTATTTAAAAATAAAGAATTAGAACACAAAACAATGACACCGTTCAGTTGTTTTTTCATATTAAAAGGCTTTCAGTCCTAGCTTACGCTCATTCAGAAATCTGATTTAGTCAATTATAACCGATTCAAGATATTTTTTGCGGAAAGTTGTGATTGAAAAAATGCCAAGAGGATTATCAGAGGTTTTACGAGCAAGAATAGTAACTTTGAGGGAAGAAGGATACACCACGAGAGTACTAGCCCGCAGACTTGCTATATCCCAATCCTGTGTCGTGGCTACGTTGCAGAGGTACCACGGAATGGGGAATTTAGCTGACCGACCCCGCAGCGGTCGCCCAACTGTTTTGACAGCTGCCCAAAAGCGCTATATTAGATTTCTGGCAGCCCGTGATCCAACAATCAACGCCACTAAAATAAAAGCAGAAGTCAGGGCCGCCTCTGGGCTTGAAGCTAGCACGCAGGCCGTTCGCAATTGCTTGCACCACGCTGGATTACGAGCACGGAGGTCTTGGCGAGCTCCGCTCAATTCCCGGCAACGTCAACAACGAAGATTGCAGTGGGCTAGACTTCGGCAAAATGAAGAAGGTGAGGAAGAAAACATTTGGCAAAACTGTCTCTTCGTTGACGAATCCCGAATCAGCACTCATCCAGATAACCGACGTGTCCGTGTCTGGAGAAGACCAGGCGACCGTGAAAGACAAAGAACTGCCACTGTAACAGTTCAGCAAGTCGGAAAATAGGTGTCCTTTTGGGGTGGCATTATGATTGAAGCTAGAACGCCTTTGATCCCGTATCAGGGCTACATGACAGCAGACATGTACAAAGCAGTTGTTATTGATGATATCGTCAGACCATTCCGAGTAAACCATGGGCACCAATTTGTACTGGTCGATGATAATGCGTCCGCACATCGAGCTCAAGGAGTCAATGCTGCTCTTCAAGAATACGATATCACACGTTTAGACTGGCCTGCCGGCTCGGCCGACTTAAACCCAATAGAGCACGCGTGGGATGCTCTTAAACGAGCTGTATGGAACCGTGAGCCACATCCCCAGACAGTTCCAGAGCTCAGGGAAGCCGCTATTGAAGAATGGGATAGGTTACCCCAGGAAATGCTGGATAACTTGATCCTCAGCATGCCCAGGAGGATCTCCGCATGTGTTCGAGCCAGGGGAGGAGTTATTTTATATTGAATTTAACCTTTTAATAATAAATTGTTGTTTAAGTTTAATTAAACAGTATTTTTCTTTCTATGAAATTTCTATCACAATTACATTATGATTAATGGCTCAATTTTTTTTAAATAAATAATAAAATATAGTTTTATATTTTAATTTCAAACAGGGTATTCCTATTTAAAGAAAGCATACAACATAGATTTTTTCTTGATAAAGTTATATTTAAAGAATTATAGGTGCTTATGCTATTGATCACAAACTTTTTTTGATGTGTGTACATCAAATAGGTAAGACGTAATATTTGCCTCAGCAGTCATGGTATTGACTCAGCATGTGCTGAAGAAGCGAGCTACTTCAGCGCTGGAATTAAGTCAATACCACGTTATAAAATATTGGTATGTACTTACTCAAGCCAGCTATTCTTCCAGTTGCCATCCGGAAAATAGCATAGCACCTGCTCCATACTCAAAACGAAGTTGTACTGAGTGAAGTTGCGACTGATTTCAGACACGTAAAGGTTAGCAGAGGACTCCGTGTGCATGACAGAGACGAATATACGTTGGTCAGTTACATCGGCGATGTGGAACTTCTTCAGGTCGAGTTCGGTTTGGAATTCCGCTTTGTAGAACGGACCTCTTTGGTGGGAGATGTACAGGTCCAGGGTGTTTTTCTGTAACAAATTACGAGGATAGGTATATTGAAAATGTAGATTAGTTTATACTATCCAAAGATACTAATATTATAAAGAGGAAAAGTTTGAAAGTTTATTATGTGTCTAAATTTGTATGTAGGGGGTAATCTCCGACAGTACTTATACGATTTAAAAAATCTTTTCATCAGTATTTAAAATGCACCTTCAGGGTGGAGATAGGCTATATACTAATACGTTAACCTCGCGAACGTAGTCGCGGGCACTGCTAGTTAATTTATGATTTTGTTGTGATCATAATAATTACCATCTTTAAAACAATATAAATAACAGTAAAAATATAATAAAATTGATGTGATTAAGTCAATCTCTCTCTCTCTGAAAGAAGGCCTGTGCCCTGCAGCGAGACGTATATAGGCTACATAAAAAAAAAAAAAAATGTTACAACCAAGGCATTAATTCTACATTCATTCAAGGCATAAATACTCTCTCCTTGAGAGAAGGCCTGTGCCCTACAGTGGGATATATATAGGCTGCTTATGATAAGGCATTAATTCAGTGGTTACCACGCTAGGTCGAGTCATCCGGCTTCCCTACGTAGTTCCGAAAATTATCAATTATTAAATTACTGTTCTTTTTTTTTCACTTTGTGTAAATAGAGTGTTATTAAGGCCTTTTGTAGTTTATGTAGTTTATTTTCTGCACATATATAGACACGTTTTTCTACTGCTTCTCCTATACCCTCAGGTTTGCTGGAAGAAATCTCTTACAGAGATAAGCTCGCCTTCGTACATGTAATTTCTTATGTGATGTCCTGTTAAATGTCTTGTGTGCAATAAAGTATAATAATAATAATTATTATTATATTGTCGAGTTTCAAGCGTTCAATGCCGATTCACAGAAGACTTGATTTATTGACGCTTTGATTCACCAAATATAAATACAGCGAAAGATCATTTCACTGCATACCAATTTAACGAGGATTAATTTAACATAAACATCTAATGCAGATTTCTCTCAGAGTGAGAGTATGGTAATGGTAAATTGGCAATTTCAAGGGCTGAGGTATGTGAACACGTCAGACACTCAGGTTTCCTCATGATATTTTCCTTCATAGTTAGCGAGTAGGTAGCATTGCTACTGTAACTTCACAAATGTACGTAGCTTAGAAAACAAAGTCATGGATATGTCGTAGCCATATCATAGAATTGACCATATCATGAAGTGGTTAGCCATATCACGAAATGTATCCTTTTCATGAAAAGGCCAAGTCAAACTGGCCGTATCATGAAATGGCTTAGCCAGATCGATGAGCGACCGACGTTTGACGATTTGAATAGCGAAATGCACGACTATTTCATGATGCGGCCAAACGTTAGCGGCCATATCGTAAAATACTTCCATTATCCACCGTTAGAGGCGCTGATGTTAGTTTGTTGTGTATTCCTACCATGGAGGCGACAGAAAATATGGGTTGGTATTTGAAACGATGTCCCCGAATTTGGAAAAACAAAAAATATGCCCGTGTTCAGGGAGCTTGACTGAAACGGAATTTATAAATTTTAATCTGCGAAAATGTGTAATAAAATAATTTTCATTTCTTTAGCAGAACAAAACTCGAAAAAATTAAAAAATGCAACGTTTTTACTCAACGCGACACAAAGCAGGTATCTACTTACGTCATTTACATTTTGGCTTTTTTTTAGAAGCTACATAGCTGAAGTTTTACTAAGAATTAAATTAAAATTTTGGGTTGGTTGTTAGGTCAGTACACATAAGCAAAAATAGGATCGAAGTTCCAGGGTGGAGCGGAGCGCAGCGATGCATGGTATGGCATGGTGCATGGAAAAGTCATAGGTACCCTACATTATGATATGGCAAAACGTAGATTGCCATATCGTCAAACGTTGATGCTTCAACGATACGGCCAGTTTGACTTGGCCTTTTCATGAAAAGGACACATTTCGTGATATGGCTAACCACATCATGATATGGCACAATCTACGATATGGCTACGACAGTTACATGCCGGCGATTCGAACCCACGACTTCCCGAATGGAAAGCCGTCGTTCTACCGCTCCCCTACCAACGCTTTTTCATTTAGCATAAGTCGGTTCTAACTATTGTTTAACTAAAAGGTCTAGAATTTCAAGTATCAAGATTAATTCCAGCGAACTGGGTGACGCAACGATCGTATCATCAACAAAATATGAGTCATTTTACAGTATCTCGGCTATCCACATAATAATAAAACAGTAGTGAATGATTTACTTTGTAACAATACATCTGTTTATTATAATGGTGGGCGGTGTTTCAATGAATTGTATCCTTCTTTTTGTGTTCTGTGATTGTATCATACTATGATAAATCGTAAAAAAATACTCTTGGCATGGTGATTTTAACTTTCATTCTCTTAATCTAAGTTAAAAGCAACTTTTATTGCGGTCCGCATAATCTATTAATTGTGAAACTAACAGCTTTGACGTTCATTAAGTAAACATTTTGTTTTTATAATTTGACTTCGACTGAAGGTGGACTAAATGTAATTTAGGATTTATTGTGAAACCGGTTACATCCGATAAAAATTAGGGTGGGTTTTCAACTCAACTCATTATAAATGTGAAAGTTTGTGAAAATGTTTGGATGTTTGTTACTCACCCCCAATTTCTCGTACACTAACACGCTGCTAATCTACTGTTAACAGCTGTCAATTGACCAGTGTATACAAAAAAAAACACTGACAGCTGTTAACAGTAGATTAACAGCTTGTTAGTGTACGAGAAACCGGGGGTTAATCACGCAATAACGGCTGAACGGATTTACATGAAATTTGGCGAGCAAATAGACAAAGACCTGAATTGAGATAGCAAGAATCGTATAAACCGATTCTAAGGCGGTAAGAAGTTTGCAGGGACAGCTAGTATGGTATATTTTTACCATGTACTTTGTATCTTCAGTAGACGGATTTGGTCGCAATGGCATTCGCACTATGGAAAAAAATACTAGTATTTAAAAATTGTATTTAATTTTTCGGAGATTACCCCCTACATAAAACCTTAACTTACAAACTTTTCCTCTCTATAATAGAACAAAGGTTCTAATAAGTATGTTAGTAAGTGTGTATGTGTATGTTCACTTTTTTTTTACAATTTACACTTCACGGTCTCAGTGGTCCCATGTGGAAACACTGAGGAAGCAATTAATGTATGGACAGCCAAGTCTGTCTGCGATCATACTCAGGACGCTGTGGGCACTGGCCCGCACCCGCCGCACCAGGGACGCGCATCTCTTACGCATTGTGGAGTAAAAGTAATCCACGCGTGCTAGCAAGCATCCCTGATGCGCCACAGAAGCGGTGCAGCCACAACAGCACTCTGAACGCGTTATTGTATTGGACGCGAAGGGCGCCGTACGACTTTTGCGTACCTACACCACACCACAGGCTACATCTATGGTCCTGTTTTATTTATTCATTTTGTCTGTTGTGTATTAAGTTTTCTTTCTGTTGTTGTGCATATTATGTTGCTTGTGTGCTTGTTTTGTTTCTGTGATGTATCTTGTTGGTATAATAAATGTCTTTCTTCTTCTAATTAACCCATTGGCTGCACGTATAAAAAGGAGCAATACGCTCTGAACACAGTGATTTCTGCCCTCTTCGAGCATAAGATAATTAAGATAACGATACACCTATACAACCTCCAGCTGGACCAAGAAAGTTGAACCTCTACTTTTAAAAAAAGGTTTCAATGAACGAGTCCGCGGCGACGCAACACGCATGCGCAATTGATGTTTGCGCCTTGGCGCCTACATTTTACATTTAAAAAAACTTTTCAATATTTAAAAAAAGTTTGGTTCTGTTTGTAAAGTAAATAAGTTAACAGTATTGAAAATAACAGAAACGAGGTCAACATTAACATACCCTCTCCGAGTACCTCCAATAACGCTTCCTGTCCGGTTCAAATTCAATTTCATAACTGTAATATTCAGAACATCAATAATTATTACAAGTAAAAATAAATTTGTTGATATTCAGCGTTTTATTTGCAATATTATTTTATGTATAATAGTATGAGAGTAGATGAAGTAGTGTATGACACTGTACATAACTTGGTCTTATAAAACTCGTGTGATACTATAAAAAAACACACTCGTGTTATAAGAACCCTTATTATGTAACAGTATCATAAACTACTATTATATTCTGTCCAACAAAAACGACATTGAATAATTGATACAAAGCAACAGAACGTACAATTTGTGAAAAAAATGGAGCCTAAACACATGACTAATCCATGTCAAGTGGATTCTTTGGTAAAAATAATACTCGCAGTTTAGCAGACTAACTCCAGTTCCTCGTACACTAACACGCTATTAATCTACTGTTAACAGCTGTCAAGTGACCAAAGCGCATACAAAAAAAACCACTGACAGCTGTCAACAGTAGATTAACAGCTTGTTAGTATACAAGAAACCGGGGGTGAGACAGCCTTAGCGTAACACACTTCATCTTCTAAGAAGTAACGAACGATTTATAACTTATCGTCGAGGAATTTATGAATTTAATAGTACCTACCATTTATCAATAAGTAACGTTTTTAAATTTAGTTACAAATATTGTGGTCTTTTTATTAACTACCTACATATTCAGAATTCTCGGAAAAAACCTCGGAAATATTCCTTATGAAATTCTCAATTCAAAAACCGCCGGTGAGTCAAACAGTCTGAATGTACAGTGAATTTATGAATTTAATAGTACCTACCATTTACCTATAAGTAACTTTTTTTAAATTTAGTTACAAATATTGTGGTCCTTTTATTAACTACCTACATATTCAGAATTCTCGGAAAAAACGTCGGAAATATTCCTTATGAAATTCTCAATTCAGAAACCGCCGGTGAGTCAAACAGTCTGAATGTACAGTCGACAACAGATCGACCTTTACATTATTGTTGCAAAGTCGTCCTTAACGTAACTGGTTAGAGTGCACGTATGTAAAGGTTGATGTACTATCGACTGTACAGCTGACGCCACCCCGCTATTAATTTGATCTTACGTAGTCCTGTGGCATCGCTACTCTGAACCCTATGACTGGTGAAGTGGAGAGGTAAAGGTTATACCTATCAAGCGACAAATAATGGTTCAGTACTTATCATTTTGTTTCAACAATGGGGAACTTGCGTCTGACTTAGATTGGAGTGGTATTGCTTTTATACCATAGACATCATATAAAAACTTAGGAAAAATCTAAAAATAAAACAATAAAAATATTTTTTTCGTGGTTTTCGGGGTCACAAAAAATGCGATAAATAAAGTTACTCTAACAACAAAAACCTTATAAGATTTAGCTTTTTCATTGAATTCTTAACGTTTTCTTAGAAATGTACATCGTACAAACATAAAAGGATTATTTTACGAGATATTCGTAAATCAAATATTGTACAAGTTGTGACGTCATTGTTTGAGCCCAATTAGTATAGCGTGTTTTTGTACCACCTGACTATATTGACTTTTCGACGAGGTTATATTATGAGAAGGATAAGTCGTAGAGAAAAAAAGACAACATGTTTATTTATATTCTCTCCGATTATATTATAAATTTTTTTAGTGCAAGTTCTACATTACATGCAGTATTTTTGAATTGAAGGCAATAACGTTTAATTTATACATTTACCGGGTCTAATTGCGGTTGTTTGAGCAATATGGATCGCAAGTCATATTTAAAACAGACTAATAACGTTAAAACCAGTTGGAGATGAATTAATAATACAATCGTGTGCCTAGAAATAATCCATGCAATATGTAGAGAATTATGTGACTCAATATGACATTCGATAACTCGTGTTACTACCCACTTTTGCTCTTTTGCGGGATTCCTCATCTATATGATTCACATAAGATTTGGGGGTGTATTTAAATGTACTTATTTTATTTTGTTAGAGAACGTTCCCATACTACGTGACCCAGTGAGTAAGGTAGGTATAAATTACGCAGATTATATTGTAGTGGGATTTATACAAAAAAAATCGTTTATTAAATTTTTTTACTTATGTTTACAGAGCAAAGTAGAATTATTTATGTTAATAGCTATTAATTTAGATTCCTTTCAAATAAGTCTCATTTCCTATTAATAATTTCATAGTTTGATTGCAAACAATTTCTTGTCGTTATTGTATGCTCATTAATTGTAAGTGTTATGCAGTTTGGCAGAAATACATTTTTTTTCTGTAATTATCTGAATAAAAATCTTCATTCATTCATTCATACCAACACGGAGAACGTGAACTACGGTAACAAATCAAATTATGTCTTAAACATCGATAGTTCAATGTAACAACAACAAAGCTTATCGCTCGGACATTCTGAGTAGGCATACATCATGATGTCGCGTTACCTACGCGGCTCTTTCCAGAACGCAAGTTAAGGGCAATTTGGCCCACTTGGAACTTGATAAACGACTTCCTTCGCACTCCGCAATGCGCTGCATAAGTGTTTAGAGTTGAGTCTACAGAGGGCATGAGGCGAACCAAACAGAACAATATACAGGACCTATATTGACGGCCGACCAGCTCCAATATTACGCGCACCAAATTCAGAGCGATTCCAATTGTCTTACTGTCAAATTCGTAATGATTTCTATCGCAAACGTGAGGATTCCGACAAGATTTGTTGCGCATAATTATGCACCAAAAAGGCAGTGATCCATGTAAAGGGACGTCAAAGACCACATTTGTGAAATGTATGTTCATTCTTTTATAATTGAAAATATTAGAATGTGCGTGGAAAAGCTCACACTATAAGGCCATCCGCTGTGTTGAGCGGGCACACGGCGTGGGAGCCCGGCGCCCGCGCGGGCGGCGTGCTGTTTCATATTATCTCATACCGCGGAAGACCCGCAGCGCTGTTTTATGAGATAACATGAAACAGCAAGCCGCGCAGGGTGCCCGCGCCGTGTACCCGCTCAACGCAGCTGACGGCCTGAATCGGTGACGTTAGTTGACAATGGGCTGTTTTGCACTGGTTATAACGGTAATTGCACATTTTTCATAGAAAAGGCCAAGGTCGTAGTAAGTGTATGAAACTACAGCGTAATTTTGAAATTGTTAGCAATATTTTGAGGTAATATTATTTATTAATAAAATTAAAAGTTATAATACACTTAACGTACATATTTGTAAACATTCGTGATTTCCAACCCTTGATTCGAAACTGTGAATCCAAATTCCAAGTGATAGGACGGTAACGTTAACGTTAAAAAACCGGCCAAGTGCGAGTCGGAATCGCGCACGAAGGTTTCCGCGCCATTATCTATACAACATTAGACACAAAGATCGAGAAAAAACCGCAAAAAATCCCGTTCGTTGTATGGGAGCCCCCCTGAAATATTTATTTTATTTAATTATTTATTTTTGAAGCGAACATAGAACTAAATATTCTGTGAATATTTCAAACATCTACCCGTTGCCGTTATTAATAACGAGCAAAAAACGGAAAAAGTACGTTTGTTGTACGGGAGCCCTCCTTAAATATATATATTATTCTGTTTTTAGTATTTATTGTTACAGCGGCAACAGAAATACCTACATCCTCTGTGAAAATTTCAACTGCCTAGCTATCACGGTTCATGAGATACAGCCTGGTGACAGACAGACAGACAGACGGAAAGTGGTCTTATTAATAGGGTCCCGTAGTCCCGGGTACGGAACCCTAAAAGTGCTCTGTATTACGTTAAATTTTAAGTTATTTATGTTAAGTTTCTGAAGTTCCATATGCCAAGTGAAAGAACAATAGAGTTAGCCGGCGGCGCCGACCATAAGACACTCGACTCATAGCTTCTTTTTTAGATTTTTATTACTTTTCGTCCTAACCTTGTTTGTTTCAGCGTAAGTGAAGTAATTTTGGTTAATAACAAATGACGCGATTTTTTAATACTATCTAAACCAGCGCCATATGTTTCTAAATCATGCTTAGAATGTCTTCTTAAAAACGTCGAACGAATTGGAAGTCACTCTGTAGATGTGTCGTGCAACAAAATTATTAAAAACTAGCTGTGCCCGCGACTCCGTTCGCGTACATTTCGATTTTTACGAAGCAGCATTTGTATGGGGGCCACGTCTTATCATAACTGGAGCTAGAATTTAAATAGCCTATCCTGTGTCCCAGATGTCTATATGTTTTTATACCAAATTTCATCAAATTCGGATAATTGGTTTAAGAGTTATGGAGGAACATACATACATACACACATACAGAAAAAAATTCTAAAAATCGTGAAATTAGTTTCAGTATCATATATTGAGCCTATAAACACAATATCTCTGAAAACAAACTAACTTACTCCATGACCGGCCCTTACAGATTTATTATTAGTATAGAGTATAGATAGATATAGATACAAATAATTTATTGGATAGTACAAATTGTTTCCCAATTGGCAATTGTCACCTGCACTGGCCTTTCGACCGTATCGCAGAGTGACAGTCATGCAAGAAAAGATGGCCCTTTGAGATACATTTGAGAGAAGTTGTTCGAGACAGAAAATGTATTTTGAAATATGCATTTTTAGAATCTTGACCAAAATAACCCTCGCAAGGACATCACAAGAACAAGTCATTGTGTGAACACACCAAGGTGACTGAGACTTTCTTTTTGTTTACGCAAAAGATGATTGATTGAATCAATATTTTTTTGTTAGCATGATAATTATTATGTTGAACAAATACCAAGAAAGAGTAAAGAGGACTCTTATCGTGCGCTACATACGACCGAGAATCAATAACACCTTACAATATCCGATATTGCTGTCCACCGTCTGTCCAAATCCTTATCGTCAATAACATGATACGTAAAATATTTGGAACACAAAGAGTAGGTCGAAATCATTGTGCAAACGGTATCAAATTAGTTTTGTAATTATAGTAAGTCGATCTTATTTCAGGTCGTGAGTTGCCCATTTGCGTTAAAATTCGAGACGTACCTATTTAATTAAACTCAGAAATAATGCAACACGTGACGCAATTCGCTGTACAAACATTTAGGTGAAAACAAGAATAGTGTGGCGGGAATTTCAATTATCTCACGGTTTTTTCAATTTGGTAGCTAAACAGGGCAATTTAAACTATTCACGTCATTAACACAGTATTCACTACATTATTCTATTAAGAATAATTCAGCTGATTTGATACTGTGCCCGGTAAACTGGTTATTTGGCTTAGATGAAGCACCAGTTTCTACAATACGGATGTTGCCTATTTTTTCGAATTGCTTTTATTTTATAGATAAACCTTATTTAAACACGATTTAAAAGTTAGTTTTTTAAAATATTACAAATTTTATTAAAAAATAGCCAAATAAAAATAGTTTTCAAAAATTCCCGCTAAAACGCTCCAAACTGTCACTCGACTATGATGACGTCACAGACCGATAAACAAATCTCGCTTGTGCGTTGTGTTCTAAGGTGGTTCTAGTAAAAGTTTTTGATCTTGATCGAGTTGTCGCGTATAAGCCGTAAAAATGAATACATCGTTTTACAAATGCTGTGCAGTGCCAATGTGCAAAAGTACGACAATCAATACACCACAAAAACTTTTCATAAACGTTCCAAAAAAATCACAAGTGAGGAGAAAGTGGTTAACACTTGCTAGACGAGATCCAAAATCATTGACACCAACAAGTACTAGTCATTTTTGTGAAGATCACTTTGATGTAAGTTCTTTTATACTACCTACTAATATAAAATCGTTTTAGTATCTTACCTTTATTATATAAGTACTTATATATAGTTTTATTTTTGGTTATGGCAAAAATAGTGTCAAAGATTTATTTGTTGTTTGTTAACTGGGCTGCATCTAAGTATAAATCAATTTCAGCTTCAAAACGACATGGAAAATTATGTAGAATATACTACAATGGGGGTGGTATCTCGAATAAGGATGAGACCTGGTTGTTTACCTACAAAGTTTGCTAGCCAACCAACAAGAGCCAGTACTTCTGCTGAAGTTTGTCGACCACTTGCTGCAAAAAGGCAAAGACTCGCATTAATAAAGGAGTGTGAAGATGAGATAAAATCAGCTGCATTACAACAAAGTGAAAATTTAAATATTGAAGTTCCAAGTCAAGATAAAGGTTAGTAAATCATTGATATCAATAAAAAACACTATCACTACCTGTCTCTCGCCCCCAATTTTAGGCACCAACCTTATTAACCCCTTTCACGAACCAAGTTTCATAATTTTTGGTACCTACTTAACTATATTTATGTAGTTTAAAACCTACAGATGGATGTAATCACTCTTTTATAACATACCATGCCTGCTCTTGTAAGCCAAACCAGGGACCTATTTCATTAAACTAAAATTAATGGTTTACTGTGACAAATCAATGTACATTGCAGTCGCTTAACCTCTTATCTGTGATGTCACAGATCTGTGTCCTAGTTTGTATAGACCACCTATACATTCCATTAGTGAGGGCAGTTTTTAGGTTAACCAACAGATTAAATAGGAAGACTCAGCTATGCAATGTACTCCGATTGTCATAATAAACTATGAATTGTAGTTTTATGAAACACGGCCCTTTGATATACTATGTCTATTGTAGGAAATCTTTCTGTGTCAAACTGGCTTCAGTTGTGTATAGGTACCAGAACTAAATGATATGTAAACTTAAGAGCATTTAATTTTTTTTTTTAAATCTATATACATACCACTGAAGGGCACAGGCCTTCTCCCAGAGAGAGTACGGAATTAATCACCATGCATGCCCACTGTGGATTGGCAAATTGAAGCTTTTAATTAATAACCTTTTTTTCAGATCCACTCCATGTACAACAAAAAGTAACAAAAATTGATAAAGCTGCCCAGATACACATTACAGCCAAACATCGAAGTAAAACTACTCAGACTGAAACCAAATCATGTACCAGGCAAACCTCTCCACTAAAGTTTTCAATCGTATCTGTATCTACTTCTCCATTCAAAATTTCGGAACTGAAGCCATTTATAAAACCACAACCATTTCTTCCAAGAGAAACATGCAACTTAAGTAATAATGACAAATCTGACAGTGATTTATCATTATACACTCCATCTGTAGCACTCTTGTCAAAATCTTCTTCTGGCACAAGTAGTTTTAATGAACCAGAGTTGAGAAAAGTAAGTAATTTGAAATGTATGGCAGAACATACTGTAGATAAAATAAAGAAAAGACCACAATTTTATATTGGTGTGCCAAAAAATTGTTATGATTTAATTCAAATTATGCATGAGCATACTGGTATTCCGAAATGTCAAATATTGTTGTGTTAGAAGAAAATTCGTTTGGACAGCAAGTTTTCTGAACTTTCTGACGAGTTTGAAATAAGTACATCACATGCATGTAAGATATTTACAGAGAATGTACCTAAAATTGCTGAAGTCATGAGGCCTTTTATTGTAAATTTAGACAAGTCTTCAATCAAAAGATGTTTACCCATAGCGTTTAGAAAAAAATATTATGATGTAACCTGCATAATAGATTGTCTGGAAATTGAAATACAAAAACCTGGTAAAGCCTTAAATCAATCTCTAACTTGGTCAGAATATAAGAAGGCAAACACCATAAAATACCTTATTTCTAGTACACCAAACGGGCTGGTCATTTATATTTCACAGGGTTATGGAGGGAGAATTAGTGATGTATGTCTGGTAGAAAATTGTGATTTTCTTAACTGTTTGCCTAGTGGTTCACATGTAATGGCTGACAGAGGCTTTAAACACATTGAACCACTATTACTAGGAGTTGGGTGTAAGCTAATAAGGCCACCCAGCACAGTATCAGGTGGTAAATTATCTAAGGAGGGAGTTAAAGAGACAAAAAAAATTGCAAGTCTCCGGATTCATATAGAGAGAGTCATTAGACGAATCAGGGAGTTTTCTTTTTTGAAGCCCCATGCTTGTATAAACCATTATCTTTTAGGAAAACTTGATAATGTCATAGTTATAGCTTGCGGCCTAGTTAATTTACAAAACTCATTAATTAATAAATGAATATATAACTATAAGTGCAACTGGAAATAAAAGACTAAAATACAAATAATCAGTATTTTTATTTACTACATTTTATTCACTACACTTCTGTTGCTTTATACAATAATGGGTAGATATTCTTTCTCCAGAATAATAACAAAGATTGCAATAAAGAATTTACATATTCTTCATCAAAATCCACTAAAATAATATTAACTTTATCATTACTTTCAAAGTCAACATCTGCAACACAAAAATAGCACTTTTTATATCCACAAACATACATTTGTATTTGCATCTGGTCATAGCACTTGTTTGAGGGTTTCCCATTCTGTATGTAATTTTTTACAGTATTCTCATTAAAGGGGCATTTTATTTCTATGAGAAACTGCTCCCCTATGCCATCTGGAGAGCCAGCAATCATAGGATAGTCTTTACTAATAAAAAGACCACATTTTGCTATTTGTTTTCGTAGCATGATTTGTACTGTTTGTAGTACTTTGCATTCCAGAACCTTACCCCGTTTAACTGCTGGAGTTTCTGGAATTTTGCCACCCATAATCAAGGTTACCAAGGCACCATCATTTGTCTTACTTTTTTTACTTCATAAGCTTTGGAAGCCGTTATTCTACCAAACCTTAACTCATGCCATAAGTTACTGCCAGTCTGGTCTCTTGTGTTTTCTTCAACTTTTTTTAACAACTCGGTAGTAAATAACCCACTTATATGCTTGATGCACTCTTCACTACATTGTTCTCTATAGTTCCGCACTAAATGGTACATAGAGAGCATTTCTAGCTCATTGGTGCTATTTTGCACATACCGTAATAATTCACAGTTTCTGATACCTTTTGCTGCAGCCTGTACCAGAAATTTGTCAAAAACACTGGCGTCTGAAGAAGTTGAAGGATGAACTTTGGCTAATTCTGTAGTTGTTATGAATTTCAATGTTGTCCCCACCTTGGATAGATTAGACTTTTTCCAATAGCAATTCCTTCCTGTGTACAAGAAGGCTCTTCACTTCTTCTATGTAGCCACATCAAAAAGGCCACTGCATGTTTGCACCCACCTGCAGACGCAGCACAATCGTGGCATTGTGAACTAATAACAACACTGTTTTTTTCATCCACAATGATAGTGACTGTATATGGCTTAACACGAACTTTGTGTTCAGGGCACACGCGGCACTTCACCGTACATATATACGACTCTCTTTTTAACTGTACGTAACCTATGGCATCATCGCCATACGATTCTCTTGAAGATCTGGAATAGACAAAATAAGAGCGTAAAAAACTAATAAACTTTGTATGTACATAACCTAACTTCTTATTTTTCGGTACTACAGATGATATTATGTAGTTCTAAATATGATAAAATTGTATAGTAAATGAGTAAGGTGTTTCTTTCATGTGTTATGTTATGTATTTCTGTAAGTATCAGTGTAAAATTGTCTAAAATAATAGGTACTTACAAAGTCATTTTCGTGTTTCTAAACTCCGCAGCACAAAAATCCTTGTTGCTACCAAAGAAACTTGCTACCATCAATGAGTCAATTTTTGGTAGGTTTACTGCTTCCTTTTATGTATCCAGTCTCCATTGTGATGTGATGGGAATCGTAAAAATATTGTTTTTGTAACACACACAACAAATTTGTTAGGGTTATGACAGATAAGTCAGTTTGTTTATCGGTCAGTGACGTCATCGCTCTCTGATTGGTGTTCGCACTCACGTGATAATGGGTAATAAATAAAGCAATTTAAAATCATTTTATTTAATTTAAGACTAATAATTAAGTTACTACAACGTTAATTTAGGTATTTAAAGACTGTCTTTAATGTGTAAAACCTAACTTTACATTAATTTGTAACAGGCGTCCACATCCCTATTGTGTCTTGAATAATATTGAAGCGAATACTGTTTCACTGTTTTGAATAGTTTACAGTCACAATGAATGCTACAATGAGGTGTAATAATTGTTCAGTTCAGCAAAACACTGACAATTTTTCATTTACAGGCGCATTACGCGTGTTTCAGTTAAAGTTCAAAATTTTCAGCGTTTGAAAATATCTCCGTGTTTCCGTTTTCTCGATTAAGCAAAAGAGACGTCAGTAATACATCCTGTGAACCTTGGTCTCGCCTGCCCCTAAGGGCCACCGGCGTTAATTTATCCATGTATTAGATGTGCCCACGAATACGTTATACTTTGTGCAGTTTTTTTTTTCTGGTAAACAATAAAGAATATTCTTATCTTATCTTACGTTCGCGTGGGTTTGGATACAAAGTCTACTATGTTTTAGTCCAGGACTAAAACATAGTAGACTTTGTATCCAAACCTACAGAGAGTGTATCTGGCAGTGATAGTTAAAAACATAGGTGTCTAACTAGCGCTAAAAAATTACCCCACGTTCACGTTTGCCTGTGGGAAGGTGGGCGGGGCTTGTCAATTGTGTTACCAATCGGAGCTAGTTCAGAATTACCCGGCAAAATATCTACGCACCTGCCATCGTCAGACCGCCATCTTGCAACGTACATAGATATTTCGACGGGTAACATCAATGGTTTGACTTTTTTTTATGCAACCAATCACCGCGCTTCACGCTGTCACTTACTTTCGCCCAATGAACGTTCACGTCGTCACGCATGGCGCATAGAATGAACCAATCACAGAATAATTTACTGTGCAGCACATCTTGCGCTCATTTCGCGCTCGTTTTTTTTTATTCGTAGTTATCTGGTACCTAAAGTTGATCCAAATTATTCAGCTGTTTATCGTTATTGCGTGACAGATAAACATCTAATCATACAACTATCGCATTCGTAATATAAGCAGTAAACGGTACGAAATTATGTTATTCTAAGAAAACTTACCGCTTTAGCTACCTTCGTCACAAACATGTAATCGTCATTGATTTGGAAGTCCGTAGCGTCCTCGAAAAGCACCTTGGCAGCGTTCAAGGTGGTCGGATCACTGGCACTGAACACAGTGCTTGTGCGGTCGGCCTTCCACCGCTCCAAGTAGAAGGTCTTCGGGAAACCATGCCCGGAGGACCAGAAGAATGTTTTGACGAAGCTCTGTATCTGCTTGAATGTCTTGCCGCCGTCGAGCGTTAGGTAAAGCTGAAAGGGAAGTGCGGGTTAGTGAACGGTCGGTATTAAGGAAAAACGCTGTTGTCCGTCCGTCTGTCTGCCAAGGCCGTTTTTCTCAGGAACTATTTAAAACCGTTAACTAAAGAAAGGGACTGGACACCCATTTGCCTCTTGCTTATACAGTGTGTCCGACCATATTGTGTTATCAATGGGCAAATAGTTAATCCGCGCGTTTCTTTAACTTAAGGCTCTTATGACGTGAAGCATGTTATCTCGCTCGCACAATTTAATAATTTTAGTGATTGCAATAAAATAAGTAAACTTTTGAAAAATGTGGTCTGAGGGTTTGATAGATAATAAAATTGCGAACATTCAAGGCATATGTTTCTAATCCGGCATTAAGTTTTTGATTGATTGAGCGATTGAGAGTTCGAAAATTAATAATTTTAGAAACAAATTTTCTTTATTAATAACCACTTATAGCAAAACAAAAAATATTTTAAATGTCCGTAATTTAATTTAGCATCACCCTCAGACCATCCTCATCAAAAGTTTACTCATTTTATAACAATAATTACAAATGTAAAATTATGCGAGCGTGACAGGCTCCACGTAGGAACAGCCTTAGACATGCTATTGTTGAAATTAATTTCAAATAGTAATAAAATTTAAATTCAAGTCAAAGCCTATGGCCTCGAGGTAATTAAATTTTACCTAATAAATAAAAACTTAAGGCGACTCCTCAAGGAGCAATTCCCACGCAAACGTAGTTTGTTTTTAATTCAAAAACGACATGCCGGATCTCAATGACACTTTGCCAATATGTTTAAGAGAATACAAATAGAGGTTTGCTCGTGCTTACAGCTGAGAAAGACAGAATAAAAAAGATTAAAGCCCCATAACACTGCCATCACAATTTCTTTTTGATAAGTTTATTTCCACTTCTAAGTACCATCGAACCTCAATTTGTGACCTCTAAACGTAGTTTGGTTTTAGTTTACAAACGACTTTTTGGATCGCAATGACACTTTGCGAATAGGATAATACGATACAAAATAAAGGTTTGCGCTTGGTAAAATTGCGAATAAATTAATAAAACAGAAATTAGAGCCTATTCAAGTTATGAGATTTTGTGTAAATGGAGGGGTTATTTTCAGCTAGGATGAACGCCCATAACAGACATTCAATTGCAAAATACTTCCTGTACAGACATCTGAAAAATAATACGCTTGTGAGGAAATCTGAAATAGCTTTATTGATAGAAATGACAACCCTACGCAAATGTTTGAAAAGTAATACAATTTCTTAGCGTTTATTGCAACGAATCATTCACGCGCTAGAATCAATAAAAAACTTAGTAGCGGATAAGAAACGCCTTATGGTGCCTTGAATGGTGTGCTATCCCGGCGATAGCAGTGGGCAACCTTAAGTCAATCAATCAAAACTATTTATGTCACGTCACATTATTCATACTATTAAATTCACTACTAATACGTATAAGACACTTCCCGTTGATCTAGAATTATGAAATTTGGAAAGAAGTACAGCACAAAGTGCAGTTGATCGTTCACTTTATAGACCGATAGCTTTAAACCTGAAACTGAAAAGACTCACCTTTCTATTAGAGTCCGTTTTGTCCAAGACCACATATTTATCCGGAATCTCGTCATCAAAGGCCAGTTCACTGGGGCTGAAACTCAGGTTGGATCTGTAGATGTTGATCCCGTTGTCGCGGGTGTAATAGAGTCGTTTGTTCGCAGCGTCCACAAACACGCACTGCAATAAAATTCAAAGTCAAGTCAAAATGTTTTTATTCAAAGTAACGCAGAAACGTTAAACATAGGTCCATTTTAACATCTTAGATCGTTTTGGAGAAAAAATCTACACAAAAACTCCAGAGTTACGTTTGTAAAGTTTAAAAATACGCCCGGAAGGCAGCGGCGAACATTGTTCAATGTAAAAACAAATGCAGCAAACAGAATGTAAATTCTTTACGTGGAAATATTTTTTTTTATTCTGATTTCTCTACCATAACGACCACTACCACAGACTATTTATAGGACGGTTATAGAGTATTATAAAGAATCTTGTTTTTATAAATAACACCGTTTTAGTCTCTTAAATTTTGTGCCTCAATTAATAGAGTTTAAATTATTATTCTGAAACGTAAAAGTCATGCTAGGACTGGCTTTAATTCAAGACGTCTTTGTCATCTAAAAAATCTTTAATGTCACAGTAGCCCTTTTCGCAGTGAGCTTCACACAAAGGGAATAAAGTCTAGGACTGGCTTTAATTCAAGACGTCTTTGTCATCTAAATCTTTAATATCACAGTAGCCCTTTTCGCAGTGAGCTTCACACAAAGGGAATAAAGTCGTCTTGAGTACACTAGTGAGCGACGTGGTTTTCCCCGAAGTAGAACAGCAGGTCAAGGGCCTATTCATGAAAGACAATGTGAGTTTGTTGTAGGTATAGCATAGATGCTGCTGTTTGTGGGTTTGTGCTATGAGATGACAATAGCACATCCTCCCGAGTGGCCACTGCATATGGCACCGACTCAGTCCATGTCATCTGACTGTATTTCACAGGAGGTGGATGGGTTTCCCGCTCTTCGGCCCACAAGTGATGCGAAGCAAAGGAGCCGTCAACTGTCAGACTACTTCACTTGGGTATAATTTTATTTTTCTTTTCACTTCTCCATACGCGACGCTCCATGGTTTCCCCCTCTTATCCCTACATTATTAATAACTAAAACAAAGAAAGGAGGGCATCGCGACAGAGACGTTTCCTAATTAATATGTCCGGAAGCATACAACTTCCGGAGGATATTACGAGTGCAGGTAGTGAGTTTTAAACTAAATAAAAAAATGCCTTATTGAGAAGTGTTTTTATTGGTACGTATGACGAATTCGTTTGTTATAAAATAGACGACATAGCGTAAGCTATTTATTAAATATATTTTTTTTATACGATATACTTATTTAGGGTTCCTTACCCAAAGGATACTAAGACTCCACTGTCCGTCTTTCTGTCACCAGGCTGTATCTCATGAACCGTGATAGCTAGACAGTTGAAATTTTTCAGATGATGTCTTTCTGTTGCCGCTATAACTATAAATACTAAAAACAGAATAAAATAAATATTTAAGTGGGGCTCCCATACAACAACCGTCATTGTTTTGCCCTTTTTTGCTCAATATTAATAACGGCAACGGGTAGACGCTCAAAATATTCAAATGTTGTATAGATAATGGTACGAAACCCTTCATGCGCGAGTCCGACTCGCACTTGGCCGGTTTTTGAAATATGATATTCCTACTTTTCACAAAAATATTTTTTTTATTAAGTGTTTACTGTTATTAAATGTTACTTACGTTGACTAAGTATAATTAATTCATACGTAGGTACCTACAATTAATTGACATTTTATAATTTTTGAAATTTGTTAATATGATTGTTTACTTTTTTATTTCGATTATTACATAATTTCAGATAAAATGTTATTTCACCTTGTCCCGTAAGGAATATTATTAATTATGTCTGGCTAATAAAATTATCTAAATCGGCGCCGACCGATCAGTGACTATAGAGGCGAAAACATTCAGACCGCAGCTTGTGGATATTGTTTATAAAGACTCGTATGTCCCTGATGAGGGGCCACAGAACATAAGTAACTAAATCTGCTCGTACAAAAAAAAGTTACGAGAGCAAAAAATGCTTTGAACTTTAAAAAAAAAAAATCGGACTTCATTTATCACGCAAGTTACAGTTCAAATACAAAAGTTATAGAAGAAGGTACAGTAGTACACTTAAAAATAGATGCGTGATAAAAACACAGGATAAAAAGGAAGAGGCTCAGCATAATTGCACAGGATAAAAAGGATAGAGGCTCAGCATAATTGATGTTACAGACTCTGCCTGGGTATGATAGCAGACCACATAATGCACCCACAAACCGACAAATAGAAAAATAATTTAAAAGTTAAGTGGCTATTGTGGTAAAACTTGTGAGTAATAATTTTTACAGGATGATCTTGAAATCGTTAGCTATATTCTTAGAGAATGTTCTTTTCATTGTGAAAAAAATTATTATTAATTATTTATCAGTAATGGTATAACATAATTATTTGTAATATTCGTGACTTCCGACCCTTTGCTCGAAACTGTGAATTTAAATTCAAAGTGGTAGGAAGTAGCACGACGTTGAAAAATATTTTCTAATATGTTAAATGTATAAGATTCTGTCCTCCGACATGCGTAAACAATTAAAAGAACAATTGAGTTGGCCGGCGCCGACCATAAGACTAAAGAAAAATTTTTTATCGCTTCATTTTTTTTAAAACTAGTGCCATATGTTTCTAAATCATGGTTAGAATTTCCCCCCAACATTTGTCAATCGAATTCAATGTCACCCTGTACGTAGGTATTTTGCCATGGTGGTCATATTGATTGAAAGACACCATAACCAGAGGACTAAGTATTGGAAAGTTCATTTTGTATCCTAAACCTTATGATCCGAAATGGTTCAGAACCACTCGGTTATATTTTATCTTATTTGAGACCATATAGTAGATGATTCTTGTAATCCTGAAGCCACATCCTAAATGATTTTTAAAACGATTAATGGTGCTGATAGTTTAAATAGGAGGGTGTAAGTGGTTCCAACATTTACTGGAGCATAACGAAAAATTTTAAATAAAAAATTAAAACCGACTTCAAAGAAAAGATTCGTTTTGTCGGTTGAACTTTTCTTCGTCAGTAAAGATTTTCTCATCGGTGAAGAGTATCTTCCTCGCATCGTGTCTCCTAAGCAGTATTGGACAACGTTCGCGTCGCAATTCACGAAGGCGATCATTTAAAAAGTGAACTTGCCTACGGCTATAAGCCTTTACCTTAAGACCATATTTCAGTATTCTATTGGCTGAAATGCGCGAAATATTAGTCTGCAGTGCGAGTTTCTTCTGAGTGCGACATGGATTTCGGCGAAGTCGCTCTCGGATGATTTTGATGTTCGCAGGCGTCCTCACAGAGCGTGGCCGACCACTCCACACACTTCGAGATGGTTCGATATATTCCAATACATTTCGGAGGTTTCTAGAATGTTCCCGAATGATCGAGTACGTAATAATATAACGCTACTTGACCTATCTAGAAACTTCGGGAAGTAGCCAGAAAGACGTCAAAGGTATGTACTATAAAACATTCCAGAATACCTTCTAGCAACAAGTCCGCCACATTGCCATTGTATTTTTTACTTATGTGCAATAAACGTATTAATAATAATAATAAGAATCACATCGAAGGTACTAGAAATAGGTTCTAAAAGACTATAGAACATTCCAGAATATGATTCTATCTCTATCTAACAGATATCTCTGTCTCTCTCCAGCACATAGATTAACCTGGAAGGTTCCCTTGTCTCTACATATATAAGTACCTATCACGTAATCTATCTGCACCTACATTATTTCAAATGGTTCGACTACTCTCTCGCCGTCCGACAATCTCCCCCCGGCGAAGACTTGTCGAAGCTTCACGATGCAACAGGGAGGACGGCGGGTCTTGTCACTAGTCGTCTGAAGATTCTTTCCTTGGTCCGCTCATGCGTAGCTTTCCATTATGCTCGTTGTGTCTTTTCTTCACGACACCTTGTGGTTGTAACGTTGCCATGCAAGTTGTGGCCAACTACCACCACCAAGTACTGCAGAGGCCGTTCATTCCCTCGTACTTGTCCTCTTACTAATTCCCAGGTAGACAGTTGAACTTGAAACGCTCCTGATGACTTCAAGTGAACCATTAGGGTCGCCAGACAGATAAACAACGCATACCACGATCATTCGTCACGATGAAGTGACTGATGTCCACTAAATCATACCACCTCCAGGATCCCAAGACAGGTTCTGATGACAGATCACCTGCATCAATAACCTCGTAGCAATCGTGACGTGACTAAGACTCACTCACTCAGTATTTTTCTTTTTGTTAGCGTCTGATTGCTACTGCGTCCTCGTATCTCTTCCGGGATCCTACTAACAGCAGTGTTGATTCTCAACGAATCTTCAGCCACGCAATCCCACTCTCGTCTCATTGTCATTCAGCAGGGTGCCTCCCAATCTTGGCTGTGTGCTGTGTGTGTGTTGTCCGATCCAATTAGTATACGTTAGTATACATCCGATCCAATTGGGTAGCTACCACCAGTTGGTGGTTCTCACCGCAGCCTAGACACTGCTGACGTACTTCATTTATCGTAGCCAGCACAGTCTTCTTTTTAACCCATTGCTTCGGTGACAAAGTCTCTTTCGCTGCAGGCTTTACATTTCTTTGTACATGTTGTGACGTGAAGTTGACTGGATCCCGGATATAGCGCATTGCGATGTCAGCTTCTTCCATAAGACAGTCTGACAAGATAACCAGCTCTGGTTCCGGGATGTGTCTGTGTGCATATCTCGCCCAAGATTTATCCGTGCACATGCTAAGCTTTTCCACAGTCTCCCTCACCAACATCGGGTTATGAATGTAGCCTCAGTCGTCCAGGTTTTTCAGCATGCAGACGATGTTCTCCACAGTGACGGCAGGTGACGTGTGACCTTGTCTTCGCAAATTCTGTATGTGCTGAAGAACTTTGTCAATGATCATCTTTGGTCGCCGAAAGCACTTCTCCAGCATTTCCATTACTTCTTCAGGACTGGCAGCAGTGTAGAAAAGCGCGATGTATGCATCTCACGACACTGGCCACGGCCAAGACTACCACCAAACATAAAACACATAAAAACATAAACATAAACTCACGCCTGTATCCCAGAGGGGTAGGCAGAGACCAGGGAGTGCCACTTGCTACCACCACCACCAAATTCACTATAATTATATATTTTACTAGCTGACTCGGCAAATGTTGTTATGCCATATTAATTAGCCTACGACCTATTCTCAGACCTACCAAATATACACAAAAACATTCATAAAAATCGGTGAAGCCGTTTCGGAGGAGTTCGGTAACAAACACTGTGACACAAAAATTTTATCCCTCCGGTTTACTAGGACCGAATGTCGTAATGTCATCTTACCACCTTGGCCAAATTTCAATTCGACTTAGTCCCAAAATGCCTGAAATCCAAAATGACTGAATTGCACAATACCTAAATTTAAAAACGCCTTGAAGGTACAGTCACATGCAAATAAAATGAAACCACCTTTACAGTCCGGCCACTTGAGATATGACAACTTGTTGCCAATCTGTCATCTTCATAATAGTTTTCATAGATAAAGTAACATTATACTTTTCTTCCGTTCATGTTAGTAAGTTTAATAAAATGTTAGTAAGTATAAGTTTTTATTTTTGGTTGTAAGAAGTTTTTTTCAGTTCTTTTGATGTCTCATTAAATGACCGATTATTTAAATAGCGTTTTTTTATAAGTTTAGGTGCAACGCTGTAGAGTTTGACGCATATGACCAAAAACGCAAAAGGCTTACTCCTAGCAAAAACTATTAATTTTTGCGGATGATAATTTATTGTGTGAAAGTACCACGACTGCAGAAGTTTCTAAGATGTATTAGTACACCGAGTAGTAACCCAACCGAACTAAGTCTCAGTAGACCGGTGGTTCTACGTCACCGAACTTCTGAGACGAAAAGTCCGGGTACCTACCGGAGGACTAAATCACCGAACTACTCAGACTAGAGGCTTTTATCGTGATAGAATACGCGGTTGGCCAAAGTTCACTTTGCATATTCGGTAATTTTCTAATTTGGCCATTTACGCGATTGGCCAAAAATCTAAATAGGTATATTGGCCTTTTGCGTTTCTGCCGCAACTGTACACCACGACGCATTTTTTAATTTAGGTATTGTCAAATCAGTCATTTTGGATTTCAGGCATTTTGGGAATAAGTCGAATTGAAATTTGGCCAAGGTGGTAAGATGACATTACGACATTCGGTCCTAGTAAACCGGAGGCATTTTTATATATTACATTTTTTTGTGTACTTCCAGCATGTCTTGAGATGCTATTCTTTTCAGCCTATTAAAGGTAGCAGTATAAGTAGTAAGATGGCGTGAGTCACGGCGTGAGTTCGTGGCGCTGAAATGTCAGAATTTGCAAATAAATATACTGGAATGTCGCGACTTTTGACATTTAAACCGCGTGACTCTCGTCGTCGTTCTACCCATGCTGGGTTTGTCATTAGTTTTGATGCCATACACAGCCAATGTTTTCTGGCAACTCAGTCTGCATTGTCGTACAAGTGGTTGGTTCTCTACCAACTGATTATTTACCCTTGCGAGGTTGCCATTTTCCAAATGTTATAGGTATCAGAAATACTGAGGCATTACAAATAAGCGGAGAGTGAGTACCTACTTATGTATAATGTATTGTATACAGACATTCACAATTTCACATGTTTTGCATAATCATATTTTGTTTATCAGAGTGATTCACATCAGATACAGAATATTGAGGTTACTGGCCTCTTGTTTACTCTCAGAAATGTTTTCTTTGTTCAACTAACATACCTTGTCAATTTCAAGCACTTAAAGAACACATCTACATTTAGGCTATAGTTCTAAAAGACAAACGTAACATTCAACATAGTTTGTTGTTGAAAGGTAGACAATTCTCTCAAGTAGACAATTCTGACAATATCTCATGGCTTGTATACACACACACATCATACTACATAGAATGATAAAGAAAAAAAATTAGTAACAGAAGAATGAAAATACTTACAAACTCTGGATACTTTGGATGGTTGAAGAATTTGTCCAATTGTGCATAGCCACTGTCAGGCGAATCATCCAATCTAAAGCTCTCAGTCTTGTTAGTGAACTTTTGGCCATAGTCGTATGAGATAAACAATGTGGACGGTACAATGGACCCCTTGCTGGTCTTAGGACTGGAGTCTCGTGCCAGGCAGATGATCACATCGGAGCCATCTCCAGTCCAATGAACCATTAACTGCTGGTGAGAGTCGTTCAGGTGATTTGTCTGCACAGAGGAGAAGTACTGTTTGTATTATTTGTTGACTCTTTCTTGTCGGTAGAGAAACTATTCTAAAAATCTACCCCAGATATTTTTAGAATAGGAAGTTATTGGCAGCCGTCAAGTCATACAATTCACGTATTCATGAATACGCTGCTGAGTATTAAGGGTTAATATTCCACAGCTCAACATGGTAGCCAGAGCAAGGTCGAACACCTTTGTTGGTATTTATCTAAACTGCAGGTACTTGATAAAATAGTCCTTATCTTATCAAGTAGTAAGCAAATAAAATGTGTGGAATAAGTGGAATAAACAGTGAATGCATGGTTTTGAATTAATTTATTAATCCACCAAACAATTAATTAATATTGCATTCTCAAATGTTTGTTAAGTGAAAGTATGAGCGCAGTTCGTAACGAGAATTAAATAGACTAAAAATAGAGCCAAGGTCTTGTTGTTATTGACGTCTGAAAATTGCGTGGTCATTATCGTGAGGCGACAAAACCACTCCACCCTTGCAATTATAACAATTCCTAAGTCAATCCAACCAGAGCACAAATGTACTTTCATTGAATTACAACCAGACATCGCTGCCGGCGACAACAACGACGGTAATCAGACAATAGGGGGACAGATTGAATTTAATAAGGAAATAATACATTACCCAAGTACTTATGTTTTTCTGTAGCACAGGAGTAGTTGTTGTCGGCGGAGTAGTCGGTGCATCGCGCTTACTCCTCACTACATGATCATGAGGGCTCCTATTGATCACTATAGGACTGCGAGAGGACTTTTGCGGGTCTTCTGCCACGTACAGACTGTTTCCTGGGGTTCCGTAGCGATGAACCCCGGCTACGCACGAAAACAGACACAGTACAGCTATCACACCCAACAGACGCCTAAACGTCTTCGTCATTGTGTTATCACTGCGGCGCAGCACATTCAATTTCTGATTACTGATGTTGAACGAATTTCGAAATCAAAAATACAAGTCGTGTTATGATGAAGCAAAGCAAACACTATGAATGAGAAATTGGTAGCTGAAGTTAGCTGCAGATGTCAGATTGATGATTCATTCATTTCGTTCCATTTTAGTGTTGACCCTTCTTTAAAGCGCGGTATACACGATCCATCTAGTTTAGAACTCGGTGCCAAGATCAGAAAAACAGTTCATTTATGTACAAGTTTTATTCACACTGAATAGATGTTCACTGGCACGATGAAAATTACAATATACAGAAGGAGTTAGCACTGACTAACTGAAATAACTTAATTAAACTAAAACGGCAGCATCTGCTTGAAAAATAACATTTTAAACCAATATATCAGAACCTATCAAATCACCAATGTTTCTTTTTTGAGTGTCAGGAAAAAACTATTTTTAAATGTCTTTTTTCCTTCCCGGCTACTCCACCATGTATAGCCTGCCAGCTACGCTTGGCGTTCGCAGGTTCGAACAATGTAGATCGACCCTGCGCGCGCCGGACTGCCGTCTTTGATTGTGGTGCACAGTCAACCCCACATGGTTCTGATATATTGGTTTAAAATGTTATTTTTCAAGCAGATGCTGCCGTTTTAGTTTAATTAAGTTATTTCACTTAGTCATTGCTAACTCCTTCTGTATATTGTAATTGTCATCGTGCCAGTGAACATCTATTCAGTGTGAATAAAACTTGTACATAAATGAACTGTTTTTCACTATAGGGAAGAGCGGGTGATCGTGCTCTTCCACTATAAAGAGAAATTTCCCGCCAGGCAGATCGTATGCCAACTGATGTTCGTCGGACGTTATATTTATCGTATGTCATGTGAAACATTTTGCTTGCGCGATGCAGGAATGTTGGAGTTTATAGTGCGCGTGCAGAGTTGACATATGCTCGCCACATCACTCCCCTTCAAGACCGTAGCTACGCATAGCTAGGTCTGATAGGAATCGAAGTCTGTGCTCTAAAGCCTGCAAGTGCCAGGAGGCGCTGAGTCAGTGAGTCGACTAGCGGTTGAGGGTGTTCGGCGGCTAACAGTCACTTCACCGGCGACAGTACCATGGGGACCGCGCATGTGGTAGGAACCGGTGAAGGCTGCTGTACCACTGGCAACGTGCGCTGTTGCTGTGTGGCTGCCGTGCCGAGGGGTTGGGGGAGATCACCATCAGTACCAGTAGTCGGTGCGTTGACTGTAGTGGAACTGATGAGGTGAGAGGGAAGAGGATGCTGGTCTTGCTTTGAGACTGATTGTATGTGGGGTGCTGCGAGAGCGAAAGAAGGTTGACATTGTTCTGTCGAGGGTCACCACTATAGGGAAGAGCGGGTGATCGTGCTCTTCCACTATAAAGGGAAATTTCCCGCCAGGCAGATCGTATACCTGGGGACGGCCGGTCCAACTGATGTTCGTCGGACGTTATATTTATCGTATGTCATGTGAAACATTTTGCTTGCGCGATGCAGGAATGTTGGAGTTTATAGTGCGCGCGCAGAGTTGACATATGCTCGCCACAAGTTTAGAACTCGGTGCCAAGATCAGAAAAACAGTTCATTTATTTACAAGTTTTATTCACACTGAATAGATGTTCACTGGCACGATGAAAATTACAATATACAGAAGGAGTTAGCACTGACTAACTGAAATAACTTAATTAAACTAAAACGGCAGCATCTGCTTGAAAAATAACATTTTAAACCAATATATCCGAACCTATCAAATCACCAATGTTTCTTTTTGAGTGTCAGGAAAAAAAATTGTTTGCTGGACTTGACGGACCGATTTTTCATCCAGCGAGTACCCCCACCACCGCGAACATCGTGCAGATAGACAGTGAATAACGCTGACGTACGTCAGCGCGGTCCCGTATCGTGCGTGCTTGATCGTGATAGGTTGTTTTTTTTACTTATCTATGATTCTGTCCGTCGTGACGTTGGGTATCGCACGTGTCACGAATTCTTCCAAAATTTTTTTCGCTGTAACTTGCTTATTTTAAGTGTTTAGTTAGTTGTGGTGAGCTTTTGATTGATTACATGGGATCCAAAGAGCCGCCCGACCCGGGCGGCGGTATCTCTGATGTTAACGTTAGTCCCCCTGTGTTTTCTCAACCCATGGAAATGGCGGACGAGCCATCGGCGTCACGTAAGCGTGCTTTACGCGACCGTGAGGCTGATGACTCTCACGCTCGCAAAAAGGCTATCGTGGATGTTTCATCGCCGAATATAAACGTGGATGTTTCACCAATTCTTTTTGTTAGCCCCGTATTTACAGAGTCCAAAAAGTATGGTCCGGAGGACAAAGGTCCGTTTATTGTCCATGTTCATAAAGAGGAAAGAGATGCAGACATGGCTTCAGGGGTGTCCCTGAAACCAATTAAATTCGGTCAGTTCATGTCATTAAATAAGGTTGGAAACATAGTCTTGGGCGGAATAAAATCTGTTGGCAGAAATAGAATTTCAGTCGAATTTAAATCTGGTGAGGATGCGAATAAGTTCCTAAATCATCCGGCTTTACCTGGAGCAAAATACCTGGCAAATATCCCAACATACAATGTTACAAGAATGGGAGTTGTAAGGAGCGTCCCCACTGATTGGTCCATGGCCCAGCTTGTGGAGGCAGTGGAACTCCCGGTGGGATGCGGAATAATTATCAAGGCTCGAAGAATTACAAGAAGAAATAATGATGACAATGGAGCCCGCGTGCCAACCCAGTCGGTTGTTCTCACCTTTTCAGGCCAGTTCCTTCCCCCAAATATTTACTGTTTCTACACTTCCCTTAAAGTAGACCCATATGTGTACTCCACCATACAGTGCATGAACTGCTGCCACTTCGGTCATGTTAAGGCACAGTGCAGATCCAAGACTCGTTGCCCCCGTTGCTCCGAGCCTCATTCCAGAGACAGTTGTGACAAAACAGCACTGTGCTTGCACTGTGGTGGCAACCACCTTGCTACAGACGCTGGCTGTCCTGAGCACATAAGACAAAAAAATATCAAAGTCATAATGTCTCAAGAATCTGTCTCATTTAGAGATGCTTCAGCAAGAATTCCTTCTGTCCGTAGGCATTTTTCGGAAATCACTAGCTCCCAACCAATACTCTTGCCCACATCATCAGATTCAACTGGCTCTTCCCACAAAAAAACTGTATTTACTCCTCGTAGCCTCAGGGCTCCAGCATCCCTAGGCGGTTACAATAAACAAGCCCACCAAGATATAATCAGCACTCCAGCCTCGTCAATGAACAATGGTTGTGCTCTACAAAAGGAGGGATCCACTCCCCCACAGAATGATAATTTCGTTGACATCCTCATATCATTACTGATAAACATCCTTATGAAATATGATGATTGTCCTTTACCGCCCAACGTTGCGCAAAAATTATCCCAATTAATCCAAATTTATAAAAATGGTTCAGCTCCTTCAATGGAATTGCCACAGTGTTAACAATAAGAGGGGAGAATTGATTCATTTGATCAACAAATATAAGCCTACCATTCTGGCCATCTCTGAGACGTGGCTCAAGCCTGCTTCCCACTTTCGGGTCTCAGGCTTCTCATGTCTACGGGATGACCGGGATGATGGGTATGCAGGGGCTGCCTTGTTGGTCAAAAATGATATTTCCTTTTCGCGTCTGAATATTCCTCTACACAATGATAACTTTCAGATTGTAGCTGTTAGGTCTCTTAATACTACCTTCGTTTCTATTTACATTCCTCATCCTACCACTTCTATTGTACAGGAAGTGGATTCAGTTTTTTCCACCATACCCGGTCCATTAGTCATCATGGGAGATTTTAATTTACACAACAATCTCTGGGGAAGCCACAAAAATGATTCAGTCTCTTATGACGTTTTGGACTTTCTCGACCACTATGACCTCTGTATTCTTAATGATGGTTCCCCTACTCATAGGGTTTATCCCAACCAAGATCCTAGGTCAGCTGTAGACCTGACTCTTTGCTCCTCATCTCTTGCTTCCCTCTTGACCTGGCAGATCCTGTCGTCTACTTATGGCAGTGATCATTTCCCAGCCTTAATCTCTTTTCCTTCCAGGACGGTTCCTATAAGAAAATACATGCCACTTCTTAAATACAAAATTGCAGACGCTGATTGGGACAAGTTTTCCTCTTTGACTGATGAAAGGATTGGTGTTCTTCCTTCTGTCTCGCAGAATAATGCTATTTCTTCATACAATGGTTTAGTGGAAGCTCTTGAATATGCTGCTAAAGCTTCGTTCCCATTAAAAAAACCAGCTAGGCGAAACTTAGCCTCGCCCCCTTGGTGGGATCCTGAGTGCACGACGGCTGTCCAGAAGAGAAAAGACGCTGAGAAAGTGTATAATAGGGATATGACCCAAGAAAACTTCAATAATTACAGCAAAATTGCAGCTCAGACGAAACGGTTACTTGCAGAAAAAAAGAAGCAGGGTTGGGTAAATTTTTGTGAAGGGCTTTCTCCCAGAACTCCTTCGACGTTAATTTGGAAAGGAATTCGAAGATTCCGCGGTTCCCTGAGCAATAACACTACTTCGGCAAATGACTTAACATCCTGGCTTGAGGGCTTTGCAATGAGACTCGCCCCTCCTTCTGTGCCAAGAAGAGAGAGTCTACTTCACTATTCCTCAGGTAGTTTCTCGCATAGAATGGACGAAATATTTTCTTTTTCGGAACTTTCTTGTGTCCTGTCTTCCCTTGTGGACTCTTCACCAGGTGTAGACGGTATTCCGTACTCCTTTCTTAAATTCGCTAGTACCCGCACTAAACAGTTTTATTTGGACTCTATAAATAACTTTTGGATAACGGGCATAGTACCTGATACGTGGAAAACCCAAATAGTGGTCCCCATTTTGAAGCCAGGTAAAGATCCTAGTGATCCCACTAGCTATCGTCCCATTGCTCTCTCTTCCACGTTAGCTAAAATTATGGAACATTTGTTGAAGAACAGACTTGAGTGGTTTGTGGAGAGCAAGGGGCTATTGGCTAGCTCCCAATATGGATTTAGGAAGGGATCCAGTACAAGTGACAGTCTCGGTATCCTAACATCAGAGATTCGTTTAGCCTTCACAAAAAATGAATCTGTTATTGGAATATTTCTTGATATCGTAGGCGCTTATGACAATGTCTTGCTTCCAGTACTCAGAAATAAAATGTTTCAGCTGAGTATCCCTGTGAGGCTGATAAATTTCATATGTAACTTATTAATGTCAAGAACTATTCTTATACGTAATTATGACTCTTTTCTCGCCCCGAGATTGGTCTGGAGGGGGTTGCCACAGGGATCTGTTCTGAGCCCCCTACTATACAGTTTATACACGTATGATTTGGAACAATCTGTTTCTTCATTCTGCAGTATATTGCAGTATGCTGATGATCTAGCCTTATACCTTCCCGTAAAAGACTTCGATGACGGCTCGGATCAACTTAATTCTGCTATGTTATACTTGGACGATTGGCTCACTAATCACGGCCTCTCTCTTTCCATCTCCAAAAGTAGTCTTGTGGTTTTCTCAAGGAAAAGGAATGTTCCGATAATTAATATCTTTGTCTACGGTCAACCGATCCCAGTTTCTACTGAAGTCAAGTTTTTAGGTGTGATTCTTGACTCAAAAATGACAGGCATTCCTCATTTAAATTATGTCCTAAAGAAATGCGAGAGAGGGCTGAATGTCTTGCGGTGTCTGGCAGGAGTTTGGTGGGGTGCTCACCCCTACTCCCTAAAACTAATATACAATGCTATTATTCGCAGCCACTTTGACTACGCCTCTTTTTTATTAGAACCTTGCAGCAAAATGGCCCTTGAGAAATTAGATAAGATGCAATTTAGATGCCTACGGGTAATAATTGGTGCTATGAGATCTTCTCCAACAACAGCCCTTCAGGTGGAATGTGTGGACCCCCCCCTTAAATTTCGGCGCCAATACCTTTCCGACAGATTCTTCTTAAATGTTGCTCAAATTATAGACCATCCTCTTCTCAAAATTCTTGCCTCTTTATCTCTACTCTCTTCTTCTGATTATTGGTTACATAAAGATCTACCATGCATGGTAAAAAGCTATTTAAAATTTCAGGATATTTCTTTACACCAGTCAGATACTTTCCCTCTCTTTTCTATTGAATTTGATGCATTGATTTATTCCCCTAATATTCTTCTTTCTTTCGACATCAGTAAACACTCTCCGGATGCCGATCATAGATTTAGGGAGATACTGGCAAACCGATGGGCTGGTTGGGTTTCTATTTACTGTGATGCTTCAAAATTGACCGATGATGGATGCGTTGGGGCTGCGGTTTGGATCCCCCGGTTCAACGTAATATTAGAATATAAATGCCCCCCCTATACTTCCGTATTTACAGCTGAAGCAATTGCCATCTTGGAAGCCATTTTGTTCGTAGAAGCACATAAAAATTTCTTTCAGAAGGCTATTATCTTTTCAGATTCACTGAGTTGCCTTCAGGCTATACTTGCCAATCCGTTTAAATCAAAAAATAAATTTCCCATTATTTTTAAAATCAGAGATGCTCTTTATAAATGTAAATCTAGCGACATAGATGTAGTAATCGCCTGGATTCCGGGACACACCGGGATTCGGGGCAACGAATACGTGGACTCCTGTGCCAAAAGAGCAGTACAATCTGGTTTAAATACCTATTGCCACAACTATACGCATGACCTGCGCTCTTTAGCGGCCGTTGATTTAAATAACTCCTGGAATTCAGAATGGAAATCCTATCGTGAGTCTAAAAGAACACAGTACAGCACCATCCAGGAATCAATCCCTACGAAACCATGGTTTTTCTTTTTCCGTAATGCGGATAAAAATGTTACCTCGACAATATGTCGTCTTCGCCTGGGCCATGCCTGCACCCCAGCCTTCCTCGCGAAAATTCGGATTAGGGACAACTCGCTATGTGAGTGCGGTTTGGACGACGGGACTCCGGATCACATCTTTTTTAACTGCTCAAAATTATCTTCTTCCCTATATAATTATCTTCCTTCCAATCTCCCTCTTCCCACAAATTTTCGTTCTCTGTTACAATTGGTTTTCTCTCCATTTATAAAAGATCTATGTAATTTTATAAAAAGCAACAAAATTCGATTGTGATTCTATTACTAATGTATCTGGTTTTTTATGTATTTTATCTTTTTTGTTATTACTACATCACCACAACTAACTTACGGGATTTTGTTAAATATTTAAAAAAAAAAAAAAAAAAAAAAACTTGCTATCTCCAAAACTCGACATTGGCAGAATCCTTAGGGTAGCCATAATTAAGAATTGAATTGAATTGAATTGATCGTGATAGACTTGTTGTACAGCAGATTTCAAACGTAGTGATTATTTTCTCTGTGAGATTTCATTCTGAGCTTGCGTCGCAAGGTGGCTGCACGTTTCAAAATGGACCGAGACACTTACGAAATTTATCGAAAAATATAAATTTCATACATGTCTGTGGAATGTTTCAAGCCCAGACTATATGAACAAACAAAAAAGAATAAATGCTTTACAAGATCTGGTACCCATTTTAGGGGAAGCTGCAACGATTGATAGCGTTATTCAAATCATTCATGATGTTATTCATTTGAGTATACTCTGCACGTTTATGATAAATTTTTTTCATCCAGAACCTCTTCCTACTTTTTTTCCTCTCTTCTGCCGCTGCTGACAATAACAGAAGAACTCCCATTTTTTGGCGTTTTGATAACACAGGAGGCATTTTATTAAATACAAAACACGTCCTCTTCGTTCGATACTGATCACGCACGACACGATTGATGCGTGCTGGATAGTCTGTATGCTACATCCAGCGGCGCGGCCTTGAGCTGACGTACAGCTGGGATGGACAGTGTATACCGCGCTTAAAGCGCGTACCGATTTTGTACAGCCCGATAGTGTACAGCCAATAATCCGTGTACATGTGCACCGTGTTTTGCTACTGATTGGTGGACGATTGTATGGACACGAGCACGATCATCGGCACGCATTCCTTTGATGTACCGACAACTCACGATTACAGGCGATGATGGCCACTCACAGACGATTATGCTCTCTACACAATCGTGCGTACTCGCCCATCATGGGCCTTAATATTTTGCACAATGTGCGACTGTTTGGCCTGGTACTCGGATATATAAATCACCTCTGTCTGTAGTTTTCAGCTACTCCTAGCCTAGGGTAAGGTAGAGAGTAGCCAACTTTCTAACCAATATAGTATTTTCGAAGCTATTACCTCTAAAAATATAGTAGATGGCAAAATAATGGTAAAAAATAGCTCCAGTCGTGCCGCGCGATTCACCGACTTAGACTTGAAGAGTGAGCTTTAGAAAAAGATTTAAGGCTGGGTTCCGATTTACGCAAAATATAGTAGTTTCGCCTACTATATATTTTTAGAAATATAGTATTTGAGCCCCTAATATAGTAGGCTTGGCAACCCTACTCCTAGCTACCATTGGGGGTCAGTGGCTTTGTACACTACGTTGTATTCGTCGGAAACTGGCTGATCATTAGTCTGTTCAGTTCAGATATTGACTCACAAACCTATGCAACGCTCATAGTCACGACATGTAATACCATTATAATTTTGTATGCTACTTCCTCATATCCGCATACACTAATAAACAAAACTCACACCATTCTTCTAGGAGTGGAGCATAGATTAACAACTTATGTTACTCCGCGTCATACTGCTTTGGAACATTGTTTGCATTAGTAGAGTAGAGAGAATACTGATGGCAAAGTAGAGGCTATGTACCTGTCGTCTACTCATGGTCGCAGTATTGTGCTAGATGAAACAAGAAAGTGCCACACCTCCTGCACTACCTACCTAACCAGTTAACAACTTAATGGAGATCAGTCGAATAACACATCAAATAAAAGCCACTGGTAAGACTTTATTTTTTTTTATTTCCTTAGCAATAAAATTACAGCACAATGACTGCCTGCTTGGCCTGCTGTTTGGCCTTTAGGCGGACCTGCGCGGCGATTCTGTCGAGGTCGCGGCGGCCCTGGGTGGTGAGGATGCGGCCTCCGTCTTGCACCTTCTCCACCAGCTTGAGTGCTTCCAGGGCCTGCAGCGCCTTGCGGGCGATGCTGCCTGATGACCTGGAATAGGAGACAAAGTTTTTTACTAAAAGAGGGACTTTTTCTGTGATTTACAGTATCTTTTTAACGGACTTCAAAAAAGGAGGAGGTTCTCAATTCGTTGGGATCTTTTTATTTTTTGTGCGCAAGTGGCGCACGCTCCAACGTCCTATCAAACACTAAAATGACATCTTTGGCGCGAATAAGAAAGCTACTGAACGGGACAACACGTTACCACAACCAAACTATATTTTTTTGGCGCGCAAAAGTGCGCTGACCCCCTGCGAGTAGTTAAGGGTTAAAGCGTAATATTTCGCAAATGGAACCCCAAATAAAAAAATAGTGTTTCTACACCCACAATATTTTTCAACGACCAATGTAACGATGCCCCACATGATGGGGTAGACGATAAAAAAAAAATTATCATCCCCACTTTTCATGTTACGGGAGGTACAGTGAAAAAATTTTTTTAAATTTTACTCTAACTTTGTCGGCGTGATAAATATGTAACAGATACCAAATTACAGCTTTCTAGTACAACCGGTCTTTGCGTTAGGCTGCGGACAGACAGACATACAGACTGACAGGCGGACATGGCGAAAACTATAAGGGTTCCTTGTCGGACTACGAAACCCTAAAAACTGACGTCATTTGTACAAATTAAAGTAGAGTGGTTCTCGGCAGGAATTGAATCCACAACTTCTGACATAAAATCAAACAATAATTTTATTTATTAATTGGTTTGTTTCTTCTTGAAATTCTATGGAATATTATTTCATCAGTACTGAACCAGAAGAGTGCACTGCAAAAATAAAAGCAATATTCAAAGCAAGGCAACAATTTTTTACCTGCAGAAGTGTGAGGGCGTGACACCGTTGCGTTTGCGGCCACCAAAGATCTTGGTGACGGTCTTGACACCGACTGGAGAGCGGATGTAGATGTGGCGGAGGATGGCCGCGCACCGCACGTAGAACCAGTCGGGGTCATAGGGCGCCAGCTCCTTGAAGCGAGCTGTCTTCACCAGATCCATGTGCTCGGGAACCTTGACCTTGCCGGTCCTGGAAGATTAATAATGTGTAATTACACTAGAAACTCATATACCTGTTCTAGTCTGGCGAAAAAACGCCGCTTCGGCGAAATTTATGTAAGTACTTAGACTATGCTATACTAAATTGGACGATTAATTATTTGTTAGATATTTTTGTTAAAATGAGGGTAAACCTCCAATTACTTCGACATAGTTTTCTAAATGCCCTCTATCAATCCATAAACCTAGTCGCTGATTTGTAAAACTCTAGCCTTTTTCCATATTTACAATTTGTTATTGGTTACCCAGTCTTTAAAACATTCAAAATTCTTTTTGTTGCACTAATCCGTGGTGATGACAATTTTTAAAAATCTCATGTCGCTGCCTGTACTTTATGTAATACAGAGAAGTTTGTAAAGAGGTTCGAAATTTCGCCGATGCCTGCACTTGTCCAGTAGCTCAGTTGGGAGAGCGCTGGCAAGGTTAGCCAGAGGTCGCGGGTTCAAGTCCTGCCGGGTCTGGAATTTTAGCCTCCAAATTCTTGGTCTTATAATACACTTATGTCCTTTATAGCTGCCATAGGCGGGATAGTGAACTGTTGCAGTGGATCTCCTAATTTTTCTCATTTGAGCGAAAATTAAAATATAAACAGAATACTCATCAAGAAATAAGTTTTTTTTAATTTGTCAACGATTTTAATCACTGTTGACGGGTGTGACGCGTAAGGAAACTAAATTGGTTATTACAAGCATGATTCAGTATGTTTGCTAATTATGATATAATATAATATATTTATTGGGATAGCAGATAGTGAAGGAAAGTTGCCTAAATGACCACAATTCTTATTAATACACAGTTGATATTAAACATGTTTCATCCAATTCAACTGGGCCGGGTGGTTGTTCACTGTTATGATTTATTTTATTTTCGTAGTTATAAGCATATTATATATTCACCTTATTTATTATATTGTTGCATAATATAAATATAAAGATTTCGGGAAACTTAAAAGTATTTTCGTCTAATATACCTCAATCGCTCAAGACAAAATTATACAACCAGTGTGTGTTACCAGTGATGACTTATGGCACTGAAACGTGGTCTCTCACTATGGGCCTCATAAGAAGGCTCAAGGTCACGCAACGAGCTATGGAAAGGGCTATGCTCGGAATTTCTCTACGAGATCGAATCAGAAATGATGAGATCCGTAGACGAACGAAAGTCGTCGACGTAGCCCAGCGGATTAGTAAGTTGAAGTGGCAGTGGGCGGGGCACATAGCACGCAGAACTGATGGCCGATGGGGCCGAAAAGTTCTCGAATGGAGACCACATATCAGCAAGCGCAGCGTAGGACGACCAGCCACAAGATGGACAGATGACCTCATTCAAGTGGCAGGAAGACGCTGGATGCAATCCGCTTCCAACCGGTCTTTTTGGAAATCCATGGAGTAGGCCTATGTTCAGCAGTGGACTTCTTGTGGCTGAATGATGATGATGATGATGATAATATAAATAATATTATGGAACACAAGGACAGCAGTAATGATGACGACCAATACCTTTCCTTCTCCTCTGATGGATTGGACAATAGTAGCTCAGCCCCTTCTGAACATATGGTCATAGAGGTCCTTTTGTCACATACCAAGGTTTTACTTAGTGTGTATTACAGCCCATATCTACTAGTAAACTTCTTTTATTCTTTCACAAATCTCTTGGAAAACCATTCTCCCCTTTTAGGTCACTCCATCATTATAGCTTTTCTTTTAAAACACGCCTTCTAAAGAATGACTCATGTTCCAGCAACATGCATATTCTTCTTCTAAGCGCTACGCATCATTTTCCCAACATAGCCTTGGGCAACTCAGGAGTCAGATATGAGAGGACACACATCTCCCTTGCCGTCAACTGTGTCCCAGTTATATCCCAGAGATGTCAACTATATCTGACTCCCTCACTATACTCTCAACTCAGTACGGTAGACATCTAGCTCCTGCTACTTTATCCAGCTCACACACAGTGCGCGAGAGCGAGACCGAGATCGGCTGAAATTGGATGCGTTCGGCCGCATTTCTCGTCGCAGTAATAAACGAGAGACGAGAAAGGGGTCACCAAACTCCTACAAATGTATTGACTTGGTGATCTTTTTGATCGCTATTAGTACGGATGGCTTGTTCGCAGTACTCGTACTAAAAAGATGAACGGTAAAGACGATAATCATATATGCTTGTCACGCTTTAATTGGGTTCAAAGATATTTATTTCTCATAAAGAACTTACAGTTCACTTAATTAATGAGAAAACCTATATAGTGTCAAAAGTTAATTAATAGATAATACATTTTGATTCTGGTATTGGAATAGACTGATAGTATAAAAAAGAGCGCGTCAGCTGGATAAGGTAGGAAACAGATAGACTAGACTCACTCACCACTTGTGTCTTACGGCTCTTGTATCCAAACACACTCACTCGATTGTATGTCGTATGAGCTAGGATACAAGTGGTGAGCCAGATATGATACAGATATAGTGTGTCCCAGTGAGCAAAGATATGGGATATAACAACTCCCTCTTAGGACACACTTTGCGCAAGTCTATCCAACAGTAACTCCTCTTCTTGATCTGATTATTGTATTGTCCTCCAATCATGTTGCACAGCACGGCCAATGCTTAGCTGATGCCTTTTCTTCATCATCAGCCATTTGACGCCCAATGCAGGACATGGGCCTCCCTCATGGTTTTCCAAGCTTCCCGGTCTTGTGCCTCCCACATCCAGTGACTCCCTGCCAGCGTAACCAGACCGTCAGACCATTTGGTGGGGGGCCTTCCCACACTGCATCGTCCAGTTCGCGGACGCCAGGTCAGAACTTTTTCGCCCCAACGGCCATCAGCTCTCTGACCTAAGTGCCCCGCCCACTGCCACTTCAACTAAGCAATTCTTCGAGCTATATCAGTAACTCGGGTTCTTCTGCGGATCTCCTCATTCCTGATTCAATGACGCAGTGAAACTCCTAACATAGCTCCCTCCATTGCTCATTGGGTGACCTTTCTTATAACGATTTAATTTTCCTGTCCTATTAAATTCGTCCTCCAAGGCGAAGCCGAGAGTTCAACAGAGTAACTTTTGTAGTATGGATCACAATAAGCTTTGTGAGGATGCAATGAATATAGACTGGTCATCTGTTACAGATCTGTTGACGAGCCGGTTGAAACTTTGAACATGCTCCTTACGCAGCTCTAAGATGTTCATGCCAATATTCAAACTGTGAGGACGAACCATCTTCCTGCTTCATGCTCACAGAAGACATAGACTTTTTTAAAATAAATCCCAGGCTAAAACAAAATATAAATGTTGCCCGTCTGACATTAATAGGGACAAATATGCATTTATTCAAAATCACTGCAATAAGGTGTGTAGGGATTTTGTAGGGATGCACAACTACGCCACATTCATGAAAATGAGTGAAAATGGTGATCCTACTAAATAAAGAGTATTAATCTAATCTTAAATTTATAAAAAAGATTTAAAGTTGATGTCATCATAAAGCAGATTTATTTTTCAGTTATAGATTAAATTATGAAATACCAAAGTAATTGTAATAGATAAAATGTATTCACTTTTACTTAGTATGTATAACATAATCAAATTTAATTAAAAAAATATTGTGGTATTGATTACCATGGAATGAGCTAAGAGGGCAATGGACGAGAATGGCAGGAGACTGGGAAGGTTGGCGTAAAGATGTAACAACAGTGGGCATCTTTTATGTGCTATATGTGTGCAATAGACTTAGTGCAAAAGGAATAAAATACACTGATGCTTACTTCTTTAAGTGGGCGGCGACGGTCTTGACGACCTTGTCCTGCTCAACATCCTTTAGCGTAACGGAACGCATCTGAAAATTACAAGAATTTTGCAAAGGCAGAAGAAGTTAGGCTTGGCGAGTAATGTTATGACTGGTCCGTAACGTTATCTATCTAGCTAATGCAGTACCACAAGGAAATTTATAAGTTTCAAGTTCTCCTAATCGAACCTAAGAATAAAATCATATGTACAGTCAATCAATCATACAGCTAAATCCAAGTAACCAGGTTCACGAGCTCATTGACTTTGTCCACCACTGAAACATGTATCATCATCAGCATTGAGTAGATAATTATGTCGTTTTCAAGATAGGTGCTGACAAGTTTATAGGTTATGTTTCACTGGCAAACCGGACATGTCTCAAGCCAGTCCGATTAATGAGTATGCAGTGCTGCAATCGGTAAATTAGCCATATCTACGTGGTAAATAAAGATATGGGGTCCTTGACAACGAGATGACTTGGAGAAACTTCTGCTGATAGTCAATGTCAACTTGAAAACGAAACGAAGTCACACAAAGAACAATAAAGTAGACTGAGAAAATAGTCACCAACATTACCTTTTTCACTTATTTTATAACTAAACAACAGTTTTAAGCAATTTTAGCACAAAATATTCACTAAACCATGTGGGTTTACGCACCTTACCGTGTGTTAGCAACCGGAAGAAAGAAAGAGACAACAAATTACAGTGTTGCTACAGAAGGATTAAAAATGTTTACCCTGAAAGAGTTCCGCAGCATGATATGATTACAGAATGTGGGTCTTTGTAGTACGGCAGTGGTAAAAATACCTTATAAGCGCAACTGCTTATAAACACTAGCCAAACAAAAGTGATTTACTTTTTGCGAATGTAGGTATAGGCTGGAAACGTAAAAGAGTATATTTTTGTCTTGTCTTGAAATTCCACATCCGGTAGAAAATCCTCAAAACATATCGCCTCTATCTTGTCCTTGGTTGTTTTGAATGTCAAATGAATTTAGAAAATGGCCGCGAAACAAAACACAATGGGGAATGGAGGTAATAATCGCTTTTAATGATTAAAATGTTGTGATTTTACGTTGACGGAGCTTTGTAAAGTTCCAGCAGTACCAAAATGCTTGATTAGCAATCTCATGATCGTTATAAAGTACCGAGAAAGTGCTCAAATATAGTTTTGTTTACCCAGGCCAGGCAGCCTCTGAGGATATTCCTTTGACATCATTGGAAGAAAGTCTTCTCAGCCTGGAGAAACTCGATCGGACTTCTCCAGAACTGTGGCCCGAACAAAGTAAGCTGTCAACATTATTACGTACCGATACCTCTGTTTATGCAATGTAAATTCACCAATTTCAAAATAGCGCGGGAGTCGTGTTCACGTTCTCAAGTTGTCAATTCTGTCCTCCATTTCGGATTCCATCAAATCATTGCATTCTTGTTTGGTCGTTTCGGTTACAACTGACTTTCATTTAAATTTTTGTCGAGATGTGTGATAGGGATGTTAAGATTTCTCAATCTGACGACGAGTCTCGGTGCTCCGCCGATTCGTTCACAGTTCCCGGAGTGTCAGAGTTCGTGCCCTTGCAGAGTGCCGACGCAGAGGTCCCCAGCTGGAAACGCGGACCTTCCCAGGAGGATGTCAACTTGATGCAGAGTAAGTACTGTTTTCATTGCACATTAAAATAACAGTACCTACATTGGAACCTACATTATGCTCAAAACAACAGCTTTTTCTAGCATAGGTTAAGTAGAAAGTAAATAAACAAATATTGTATTATTTTATTCCCCAACCTGTTGTAGATACTTGTGTTCGATTTTTTTAAGTCTAAAACTTTCTTGAATTTTTTAATGGTCATTCCAAACTACGAACTAAAACTTTCGTAAGCACTCAAGGTCAGCTGCCGAAGCAAGCTCTCCCTCTACTCACCACAACCAAACAGTTTAATAATACTATGGTGTTTCTTCGCAGAATTGGGCACATTAACCACCAGTGGACTAATAATGGAAGTGAAGAAACTCCATGACTTAGCTTATCAGCTGGGCCTTGAAGAAGCTAAGGAGATGACCCGCGGGAAGTATCTCAACATATTCTCTTCAAGGAGGCAGCGGTAATTACTGAAGCCTAATGTAGATTTAAGATAGTGATATATAGCATATTAAAATATTTAAGAGTCTTTCCATTGGGCACAGATTATTTGCAACACTATGTGGAGCATACTTTGCAATATAACATTTCCCATGTTTTAATGTTTTCACAAGCCTATTGTTTTTTTTTTCTTTTAACTACTACCTTCTTCCTTTGATTGGTCTCATAACCATATTTTTTTAATGAAGATTGCATGTCAGTTTTCACATCCCATGTGTGGTGCCTTAATTAAACGTCTTGTGGGAAGTGGTAGCAGAAGGCTAAAAGCAAGTCTGTTTTTGTTTGGCAATCCTATGTCTGTAGCATTTGATCCCCTCCATGTGGCCCACTTTCTAGATGGTAGTACAGAGCCCCCAGAGTGAAAACCGTGAATATGACCAAATTTAAGATCATTTGAGACTTTAAATACACAGTAAATAGTGTCTAACCAGTGAGGCCATTTTGATTCTTCCTACTTTCAGGCAATTTAAGTAAATTTGAAGCATCAAAATTCAGACCAAGGAACATTGAATAAAACCCATAATTTGCATAATTTGGAAAATTACACTGCACATTATGATGCATTTTGGCTGCAAATAATCTTTATTTACCCAGTTTAATGTTATACCTAAGAAGGTGTTAACAATAAGTAACAACATAGCAATTTAGTTTAAAATTTTATTAAATAAGTTTGTTAACAATAAAATAGAATTTAAGTTATATTTGTGACATGAAATCAGAGACAACTGTTTCAAATAAACTTTTACCTACAATCGTAGAGCTTTTATTTAACTTATCATATTTTTGTTTGATAATTTTATTAAATTGGAATTCTATCAATAAACCTAACTTTTAATGCTCTGTTGGGTCTTGAGAAGAAATTTCTTGTTGGTTCAATATCTCCATAATTATATTCCAGCTTGAATTTCTCCAGCATCTAGAAGTAAAAGTAAAATATGGATTCATCATCATTTAGCCACAAGAAGTCCACTGCTGGACACAGGCCTGCTCCATGGATTTCCAAAAAGACTGGTTGGAAGCGGCCTGCATCCAGCGTCTTCCCGCCCACTGCCACTTCAACTTACTATAATCCGCTGGGCTATGTCGACGACTTTCGTTCGTCTATGGATCTCATCATTTCTGATTCGATCTCGTAGCGTGACCTTGAGCCTTCTTATGAGGCCCATAGTGAGAGACCACGTTTCAGTGCCATAAGTCATCACTGGTAACACACACTGGTTGTATAATTTTGTCATGAGCGATTGAGGTATATTAGACGAAAAGACTTCTAAGTTTCCCGAATGCTGCCCAGCCGAGTTGGATTCGACGATTGACCTCTTTCAGGAGTTGAAGTTGGACCGGCCTAGTTGGACTGTTTGTCCTAAGTAGACGTATTCGTCCACAACTTCGAGAGTCGAGTTCCCCAATGTTATTGGGGTGGGCACAACACGGGCGTTCGACATTACCTTCGTTTTGTACATGTTCATTTTAAGGCCCACACGTTGGGAAACTCGACTGAGGTCTTCGAGCATTATGCCGAGGTCTTCCATCGTTTCTGCCATGACTACTATATCGTCGGAAAATCGAAGGTGCGTGTGTACCTACTCGCCATTGATATTGATGCCGCGTCCCTGCCATTCCAGAAGCTTGAAGGCATCTCCAGTGCGTTCGTGAACAGTTTCGGAGAGATAACGTCTCCCTGCCTCACGCCTCTTAATGGAATTGCCTCCGAATTCTGCTCCTGTACTCGGACCGACATGGTGGCGCTGTTGTACAAGCACTTCAGCACCTTGATATACCGATAGTCAATACGGCAACGCTAGAGAGACTCGAGCACTGCCCATGTCTCGATCGAATCGAAGGCTTTCTCATAGTCCACAAACGCTAAGCAGAATGGCAAATTGTAGGTACCTACTCTTCAGTCTTCGGTATAATTTGCCGCAGCGTGTGGATGTGGTCTATGGTACATTGGTACCTATTAAAGCCCTTTCGGAAACCGTCATTGTATTAATATTAATGTTCAACATATTTTAAGTTGTTCCCATTTGTTGAATAGTTTAGAAAATGTACCTAGCTACTGGGAATTGTCTAAAAACTTGTCCCATAAGCAAGGCCGGATTTCATTTAAAATGGCGATCGATTGAACCCCGCTTCTCGTCCGCTCTGTTACAAATTTACAATACAATCTGTATGTATTGTAACAGAGCAGATAAATAAAAAGAATTGTTTAAAAAACTAAACGCGCGATAATGCACTAAAAATACAAAACAATAACGGTATGTTACGCTAGTCCTGTTATGTGCTTAAACACCCCTCATAGTCAGTTTAAATGGTCTGCGGTTACAGATTATTTAAACTGCCGCTGTGAAGTATTTTATTGGAATCGTGATTTTGCCAAAAAACCTTTGGTTACTTCATTTAATTAATTTAGACAAAGCGACCTACTCTTTTAGGCTTGAGCCACTTCATGTTACTTATTTTGTAATGATTACTGCATTACCGACAAAAGCGTCATCATCATCATCATCATCAGCCACCCGACGCCCACTGCAGGATGGTTTTCATAACCATGAGGGGTTTGCCATAATCGCCACGCTTTGCAGGCGGGTTAGCGATCGCCGTATGCGGTTGGAATTTCAGGAAGACGCTGCTGCCCGTCTCCTGGTAATTGATTTCCTTAGTCGCCTTCTACGACATCCACGGAAGGAAATGGAGTAACGCTATTCTTAATCCGGCGCCACACGGACAAAAGCGTGTCGTTTAGTAATTTAGATTCGTTAGTTAGATTTTGGTCTATGGTTAGACAATAACTTTATACCTTTTAGTCATAATCATAATTGACATTGCGCCATCCTACCAACAAACTCTAAAAACTACATATTGCTGCCACTGTTAAATGTTAGCAACAGAAATTAACAGACTAGGAATAGATGGCGCAAATCTCTATTCCAATATCGAAGATCTTCACTATCCACTCCTGGCTCCAACATCAAATCGGCTTGAAGATACCTACTAGATAGGTAGTATTGTCTTCGGAATTACATTAGTTTCTAAACCGACACTTAGAAGTTAACGACAGTTAGAAGTAGGTACCTTGGAACGTGTCAAAAAATCTGACAACCATTAACAGTGGGTCTGGCGGGAAGCTGGGAGTCAGGTTGATTAAGACGAAGTGACGAAATTGGGACTTTGAATGGTGTTCACTAGCCTCTAATTCCTCTCGATGCGACTGGTATTGGACTTGAATGTAAAGTCATTCAAGGAAATAGACCAACACACCGATTAAAAATTCCGGTAATAGGAGATTCCAATGCTAGGTACCTATCATGCTAATTTAGGCCTACCTTGAAAGTCATCAATGCAAGCATTGTCTCCGATACATTCTGCCCCAAACATTTCCGCCCGCCATGTCCGAACGGTATGGATGCAAATTCGTGGTAGTTGCCCTTATCTACGGTTGTCAGCCACCGCTCCGGCCAGAACTTTGTTGCATCGTCGTAGTTACTCTCCTTCGTTGACGAGTCTTGGATTGACATTATTATGAGAGTCCCTCTTGGAATGCTGTGTACAAATATAATATTCCTTAAACAGGTCGTGAAATCTAAATTCATTGGAACGATATTAAGCAGCGGGTCCATAGTGGAAAAGGGAAGCCCCATTTGAATTCTAACTATGTAGGTCCAATACTAACTTGTATCTGTCCAGAGTTATATTCTTTGGGAGAATCCTTGTCAGCAAAGGTATTGGTGGAACCAGCCTGTAATAAACGAAAAAATTTGCTAGGTACCGCAAAAATATGAAATGTCTACCTCCAGTTCGGTAGTGCGCGTACGTTAAGACGTTCCGTCGACTGTACACACCTACACCCAGACTGGAGCCAATAATAAGTCCCTACCCGACAGAAATCGAACACACGACCACTGAAATCAGTAACCACTAACCTACCTCTAATCATAATTGTCAGCTAAAAGTGGTTCGAATCCTACTGCTACGTACGCCAATATCTTCAGAAACTCGTTCAGAAAACCTCGTTTTTACCTTAAAGTCTCCTTTATGCAAGCCTGGAGGTAAGGGCATTCGTCTCTCAACAGCGAAACGTCATGAGGGCTAAAGTTGGGATACAGTTTCTCAAGTTCCTTGTACAGTTCCCTTTGAGCCCTTTGGTACTTGGCCAGATAGTAAGTCAGGAACGACATGGATGACGTAATCTGAAAGGAATAACTTGTGTGAAAGGAAAAGAACTGGTAGGCACGGTAGTTCTCTTACTCATCCAAGTAACCGGTCTGGACTGACGCGCTTTAAGGCTGAATAATCGGTGTATTATGCTTGTGGGAACTTACTTAAAATACGAGTTTCATCACAAAGAACATTGAAAAAAGAAAACTCAAAAACACCATAAATCTTTTCATATTCTACCAATGATTAATAAGAAAACCACTTTCGAAATCATCAGGTTTCACTCTTTCCACCTGGGTCAGTTCGATAGCCATAGATGCATCAAGTAGGTACCTATCATCATCATCAGCCATTTGACGCCCACTGCTGGAGATAGGCCTCCCTCATGGTGTTTCAAGCTTCCCGAGCTTATGCCTCCCGCATCCAGCACTTCCCGCTACCGTAACCAGGTCGTCAGACCATCTGGTCCTGTAAGTACCGGCCTTCGAGTACCTATAGTTGATGCAAACTCACAGTATTGACACCGATAAGAAGCATGTCCATTATGACTGTAGTAATGTCTTCAGTGGTCATATTGTCTTGGTTCAATAGCATTGATGAAATGACCGAACTTGTGTGCTCCCCTACTGCAAAAGAAAACTGGAGTCTTTACTTTTCTTCAAACCAATTTATGTAAAGTGGTAGGTAATATTTGTTGTATGTTACCATGAAGCTTGTGATTTGGATATGTGACATCGCTCTTACATTTCAAAGATGTAATTTTCTGTTCCGTCTCGATAACATTTTTTGCAACGAGACTGAAAAGGAAAAAGGGTGCCTGAGATAGGTACATCGAGTCTCCTTCTTTTCGAATCGGAGGTGTATCAATCTTGTATAAGATTATATACACTAAAAGCGTGAGTGACAAGAATAGGTAGGGTAGGGCATAATAATTATGTAGCTGTAGCTAGGAATGTTTTGCTTCCTCACTTACCAATCAACATTGTCACAGTATTTGACCAATTTCTTCCAAGCAGGCGTGGAGAACAACTTCCAGAGTTGCAGGCCAGTTTCGCACTTAACTACCGCATCGGTAGCTTTATCCAGGCTGTGGTACAGCCATGTAACATCGGATTGACTGTACGTGACCGTTGAGTCCAGAATAGAGAACTTTTTTGAGAATATGATTAATCCTGCAATCAAGTGATCAATAATATGGTCGGAAGAAGTGGTGAAGTCGGCAGAGAGCCCTTGGATGCGGAATTGCGAATGGCGCGACGAGGAAATGGCTTATATTGTATAGAAGGGTGGTAGTTTGAGATGGGCAGTTTGTAATTGCTCCAAAACTTAGCATAAGATGAGTGCACGTTCGAGTAGTTCGGTGACCGGACTGATGAGACTCATCGCAGTAGTTCGGCAATGCAATACAATCGCACTACTGAGCCTGAAAGTTGTTACCGGGACTAACTGAACAATGTTTTAACCCTAGGTTTAATTCCGTAACTAACGATGAAAATTATCCTAATTTAGGATTCTGCCTTTGGTATCGCACAGAAATCTTCACTCCTTGATTCACCTCAAAGTCGTCTCAAAGATTAAAGGTACGAATTGATCGTGCATTTTGATTCTAAGCTGAAGCCAATCCTTACCCATGCAGTCAAAGGCCCATTTATGCAGCTCCCTATAGAGATCTGACGGGACCTCATCCTGCTGGTTGCGCATATTGTAAAGCCTCTTCATAAAGTCGTCACAAATGTCGTTGATGCCCCCAATGTTTTCGGCTATGGAGACCTGGAGCGGTTCGTTCAGAGACATCCTGTGGCGATTCCAGTCTTCCCCTTGGCTGGAAGAGTAGATAAATATCATCAACCCCAGCAGCCAACTGCGGCGACTATCCAGTGCGATTGTGAGAGAGTAGGTTTCAGATCACAATCGCAAGTTTGGTAATTTGAGTTTAGCGTTCATTCAATAAAATATTGTATACTTACTGTCTACAATTACTCTACAAAATTATATTCTGGAATAGGTAAGCAGGGCACCAACTCTATTAGAGTAAGTACTTACCTAGGTAGTTGAGTTGGAAATCATAAAATACGCTGAATTAATGAGATACCAACAACTTATGAAAACGGGAAAAGAGCAGAGTAAAAACTTTGGTACCTACTTGGAGTATAATCCCTTATATACAGTGGTCTTGTTCTCCAAACGGTATTTTTCCAGCGAGTCTAGCATGGATCGGACAGGGTAGTCTCCCTCGGACGCGAAAACCTTCCGGATATGGTCAGGGTGGTTCAGAAGTACTATGTCCCCTCCCACGGGACTCACAAAGCGCACCACTGGCCCGTACTGGTCGAATAACGTCGACAGATTCTTCAATGGTTTCCTTTTACTTATGTATGTGCCTATAATCGAAAGCAACAGGTATTAACCGTTGAAAATATTTAAGCACACACCTCGCTTCCGGCTTAGGCGTCAACTCGGCTATAGCAGAGTTCATACTAAAATTTGATGTCTTCTTTTCGGTCAACTTTCGCTCTCCATTATAGCAGTAGTAAATTCTCTATCCCGCATACTCTTTACCCCCGGTCTCGCCCTCGGCCGAGTTTCATAAAACTACAATTCATGTTTATTACGACAATTCGATTTACATTGCGTAGCTGGCCTTCTACGTGTTAATCTGTGAGCTGATCGATTGCAATGTAATTGAATTGTCACATAATAAAATATGAAGTGCCCTGAAAGTATGATACTGCGACGAGTTTGGGGGATGAAGTGCGATGCGGAACGAGGAAAACGAGGTGCCTAGATAATTCCATCGACATGGGTAAGTAGGTAAGTCATCCACATATAGTAAGTAGGATAATACCTACAGGGCCGCGTTTCAATTTTAGTTTTTAATATATAAACCAAGGGCCGGTTTCTGAATTGAGAATATCACTGAGTATAAATACTTAAGTAACGTTCTGTCACGCTCTTTTCTGAGAAATGCGAAGAGACAGCACTAGGTACAGTTAACTATTTACTTAGCGAAATTCTCCATTCAGAAACTGGCCCTAAGACTATTTGATGTACATTGCTCAGTCGAGGTTTCTACTTGTTTATGTGGGTTAAGCAACTTTGCAATGTACATCGAATTGTCATAGTAAACCATGAATTGTAGGTAGAAAGTAGGTAAGTATACCTATTTACTTGCCTTGCCTAATATTGACTTACTTACCGATGTTGAGGCCAAAGGTCAACATATTTGCCATGACTTGAGTTCCGATACTGGAGAAGTAATGGCGAAAGTTCGACAGGAATTTCAAAGACTTCGGTCCAGGGACGTCGTCAAATGGTAAAATTGGCAGATCTTTGACCTTAGTCACCGTAACAGGGATGGGCATCATGCGGCTGGTGGTAACCATGTGATCCGTAACTCGGCGTGGTGGATTAACTGCTTCATCCTCAGTGACGCTTTCAGCTACGTAGACTTGACCTTTGTCAAAGGAAGATGTAGATGAAACTATGTGTCGGCCATTCCTGAAGCTACATACTCCAAGCTGCTGAATGTTAAGCAGACGATTTAGAAGCATTACAATTGTTATTTCAGTGATATATGAATTTACTTGAAAAACTTTGTGTTGCTTTGTGTTTGTTGCGAAATAATATCGATCTTGTTTTTTGACATCAGGTTATTTGACACGAGAAGGAAAATAAAATCTGAAATCAAAAGATTTTGAAATTTCGCGCCAGCCAGCTCCATTTGTCTAAGGTAATTGTTCATGTAATATTTTGGAAAAAGGTAGATTTTTCATTTAATCACAATAGCAACATTAAAAAAAAAATTTCAATGGTGATGTGATATCAATACAACTATTATACATATCGATACGGCCAAATGTTACCTAGTCACCAATGCAATCCCTTAGCAATGCGCATTCCCTAAGAGACCTAGATATTGAATATAAATATAACGACGCAGACATATTGTAGATACCTACTTTTCCTCTGTTGGGGCTTAATATAGACACGAATATAAACTGGAAAGCTCACATCCAAGTAATATCCGCTAAACTTTCAAAATGTACATAGTATGCATTAAATGAACTCAAAAGGTCTTCAGACGCTAAAACAGACATCACAGCCTAGTATGATTGGCTGAGCTATGGAATAATACTGTGCGGAAACAGTACTGATGCACCCACTTCTTTATCCAACGAAAGAGGTGCATCACAATTATAAAATTTATAATTGCGACTTATTGTGACTTAATTCTAATTATTTAATAATGTAAATAAAATGGAAACTCGTAAACAGCACTTTATCGACCTTAACATTCTAACAATGTTAAAATTTAATCCTTAAATTTTTGTAAAAACAATCAACATCTCTATTTTCTTTCAAAGGATAATTACACCAAACCATTATTAATCTAAGAAACTGAAGTAAACTCGCACTACCCACTTCAACACTTACAATTCATTGTGCAGGTACTCATGTGATGGCAGTTAAGATAACATATAATAAGATACCTAGCAATATTATAGAAGAAAATATCTTTAATAAGTTAAAGCAATATCTTCTAGGTAAATGCCATTACACTACAAAGAGTTTATGGAAGAAGGTTATAGACACTAATATAAGCTTTAAAGTTATAAGATTAATTTTGAAGTCAATATTCTTTAAGTAAATTATCATAAAATTGCAGTGCCCTTGCAGGGCTTATATCATGGACAGTTATTGTAAGAACTGTTGTACCACATGAAGCAATAAACTGATTTGATTTGATTGCATTAATGACTAGGTAACCTTTGGCAATGCCACAGTAGACCCTCAAAATTCCTTTATAGAGATCACCTTCTTCATATTATCAGTGGGCTGTCAACATGGAGACCCATTTGGGCCGGCCATATTTCGCCTCGCCATTCATCCCATAATATCAGGGCTTTCTTTGAAGTTGAACATCTGGTACCTAGACGATGGTACCCTGAGAGGCGACCAACCAACAGTTTTAAACAACCTTTCATCATTAATACAAATTTTCAATCGATTCGTACTATAATAAGTTCCAAATTTTAATTAAACACTCTTTAGGTAGGTACATAACGAAATTAAAAACAAAATTAGAAATCAATTTAACACATTGACCCCAAATATAAAAATTTTCGTTCGTCTACGGATCTCATCATTTCTGATTCGATCTGGTAGAGAAATTCCGAGCATAGCCCTTTCCATAGCTCGTTGCGTGACCTTGAGCCTTCTTATGAGGCCCATAGTGAGAGACCACGTTTCAGTGCCATAAGCCATAGCCCAGCGGATTAGTAAGTTGAAGTGGCAGTGGGCGGGGCACATATCACGCAGAACTGATGGCCGATGGGGCCGAAAAGTTCTCGAATGGAGACCACATATCGGCAAGCGCAGCGTAGGACGACCAGCCACAAGATGGACAGATGACCTCATCCAATTAGCAGGAAGGCGCTGGATGCAGGCGGCTTCTAACCGGTCTTTTTGGAAATCCATGGAGGAGGCCTATGTCCAGTCGTGGACTTCTTGTGGCTGAATGATGATGGTGATAAAAAGTTTAGCAAAGTATTGGACAAGGAGCCCCAGTCCTCAGCGAGAGCATGTTGGATATTGTATGGAAAAATTATAGCATTATTATATTAACGCCGTCGTCGACGGCCAAAAGACGACGGTGTTAATATAATAACTCTATAATTTTTCCATACATTATCCAACATGCACCCCGCGTCCACACACGACTGCGGTCGGATTTATTATAGAACAAGACACGATTTATTATTATTTATGGCCGTCGTCTGTTACGACCTTTAAAAAATAAACTTGTATTTATGTCCACACAGAGTACGTCAACTAATGTAATGGGTTGTGTGATGGTTTACGACTCTAGCACATGTCAAAGTGATGTAAAAATATAGCGACTTCATAAGTTAAATGCTAAAGTAATTTTTTTTTTATTGATATTATACTGAGTTATAAAATTAAATCTCTTGATAGCCTGTTATTTACCTAATCGTTATTTTATCGATAGTAATTTGCGTTATTGTGATATGTGTTCATCCCTAGTATTTCATGGCGGATCGCGATTTGAGTGATAGATGGCGGGAGTGATCTCGTGTGATATAATAAATTGTGTTAGTTTAGTTTTTAAATTTTAGTGTGTTAGATTTAGTTAAAAATGACTAGGTAAGCATCTTTACATACTCCACAATGCCATAAAAATCCTACTCGTTAACCTACATAAAGATTGCCAGTCAAGGTAATGAAAGGAGTAGGTAGCTTCATTCTTTCTGCAGGTTTTCTCAAATAGAACACTTTTCCCATTCCAGAGCCAAAATAGAACTAGGTGACGTGACCCCGCATAATATAAAGCAGTTAAAGAAACTGAACACAGTGGTTTTCCCTGTGTCGTATAATGACAAATTCTACAAAGATGTTTTGGAAGCTGGGGAGCTGGCGAAACTCGCTTACTACAATGACATAGTGGTTGGGGCAGTGTGCTGTAGGATAGACACCTCGGAGAACTCGCGGAGACTGTACATAATGACCCTAGGCTGTTTATACCCTTACAGAAGACTTGGTATAGGCACCCTAATGGTTGAGCATGTGCTCAAGTTTGTGGAACAGGATGGAAACTTCGACAGTGTTTTCTTGTAAGTACAATATTATTTACTTCATTACCATAACTTATGTACCTCTTGTGTTAGTTGTTCAACAAGATAACTGGTAATTACTTATCTTGAGTAACAAAGATAGTTTAGTAGTTTTCTTAATTCAAGGTTATGTTGCTAACTGACTCGACACATTCTAGTCCATGTTGTAAATTGGCTCTTCCCTTTATTCCAGACATGTCCAAGTTAACAACGAGGGTGCAATAGATTTTTATAAGAAGTTTGGATTTGAAATTGTTGAGACAAAAGAACATTACTACAAGAGAATAGAGCCGGCGGATGCTCACGTCCTACAGAAAACACTCAGAGAGCCTGTTGCTCCATTAGTAAATGGAACAGTGCCACACGCAAAGACAAATGGGCACGACTGAATAAATTCACAACCCCAAATACTTGTACAAAGCCTCAACCTTCTCACTGTGGAATAAACAGGTACACATTTGTATAAATATCTCGATCATCGTAATGTATATTTGCCAGTCATTCTTTTTTAAGGCTAAAAGAACAGGAAAATAAATTTGTCTCAAAACTTTTGTATGCTAAAATTAAAGTATGAAATGTGAACAGTATCCGCCGGTATCTGAATAGAGAATTTTACCAATTAAATACCTAATATAATCTGTCCCATCAGATTTCTCAATAAAATTAGAAGACATTGACAGCTTTATTTATAAAAAACATGATTCCTCTAAAGCACAATCTGTGGTTACGACTTTTCCTTGTAAAATTTCCACCATAGACTATTTTAATCTGCGTTTTAAGAAATCATGTTTTTTTATAAATAACACCGTGACTACTATATACTTGACGAAGTTCTAAATTTAGAAACTGGCAGTAAACTTACTATCTGTGAAGTGGTTAGGTTCCTTGCCTCTGATGAAAATTGGTGCATATTGATGGAAGCTCATACATTTTGTACAAAAAAGTGAGTTTACTGTAAGTACTTAACTATAATTCATCTGAAGATTATTGTGTACTGTTTTGATGGATACTGAGGTCATAGTAATATTTCTGCAAAAAGTTACTGGATCAGTACTTTATAGGAGACATGTTACCTCTACCTTGGGTATTAACATAGCTGGGCATTAACGTTTTGATCTGTTCATAATTAATTAACGAAGTTCAGTTTTTGATTAACGGATTAATAGGAGACATGTTACCTCTACCTTGGGTATTAACATAGCTGGGCATTAACTCAGCTGGGCATTGACTTGTTAATCTGTTTATCATTAATTAACGAAGTTGAAATTTCGATTAAGAGATTAACTTTTAAGTTATACTTTATTGCACACGAAACATTGAACAGGACACAACATAACAAATAGCATGTACAAAGGCGAGCTTTTCTCTGTAAGAGATAAGAGTTAACTTTTAAAAATTTTAACGGTTTTGTTACCTTCCATTAATTTTCCCTGAGTTTGTTAATTCTTAATCCAGTAAGTACCTACTATTTGCCAAAAAGATACCGCAGGCACCGCGCCGCTCTGCATTAAAATGGCGCGGCACCCGCCGCGAGTGAAACGAAACTAGGTAGACGTGTATGACCTGCGTGTGTGAGTGAGAAAACTGCGAAATAATTTGAATCATATGATTCGATTGATGGTTTCATTGCTTAGCGCTGGCGCTTAGAGTGATCAGTGTATTGTTTTTTTTTGTTAAGTATATATTGGCTAAAGGGTACGAAACGAGCCTCTTTCATACGAGAACTTCCACATAATTATTCATGTTCATGAAGGGGACTATTCACATTACGCCAGATTATACCATTTATACAGGTTTTTTTTTGTTCCTTACCTGTTTAATTTCAGAGAATCCAAACCAAACAGTTTTTATAAATAGATCAGTCGCAATAATATGAAAAACATATTTTTCATTACACGTGAACGCATTAAAGATTAACATTAACTCGCATTCTTCCGAAGTGTAACTATTTAATGTTAAACCAAGTTAACTGTTTTAGTAATGGATTAACGATGTTAACTATTTGATTTAAGGTGCCCAGCTATGGGTATTAATAGTGGGGGAGATCATAGTTTGTATGTCACTTTAGAGGCCTAAATCTACATGAATTGTGTTACTAACTGCCTGTTTTTTGATTAAGATTATCGCTATGGTAAGTACTTAAGTATCATCCTTGTCTTCACATTTCTTTAAAAGGAATGAGACAGACAGATATTTAAGTATTCACTAGTGATATTCTCAATTCTGAAAGCAGCGATAAGTCTGACACTTTTCAGCTACATCCATTTTAATGCTCAGTCTTTGAAGTAGTTTTGTGCTCGCCAGTCACACTGTATTAATGTTAAGCATTGGGAGAAAAAACAAGTAGTTATTAACAAATGCAATGTAAAATTAAAGGTGGAAGCGACAACATTTTATAATGTTGGTTGGAAGCTATTACTTTTACTATAATACCACAGAGGGATTGCATACCAATAAATTGATGCTGATGTTTGTCAATATTTTGATGGATATTTTTAAACTGACAACTATTTATTCAATGCTATGCTTATTGTTCTAACTAGTATGTACTTTTTAAATTAACTTTCACTGTTAATCTTCCTTACCTTCTAGGATCTTTGTTTACAATTCTTCTAGTGACATGCTTTCCTCCACTCTGTTTATAAATGTTGGAGACCAAAGTGTTTAATTATTCAAATATACTTGGGAAAAGGAGTATTTCATGCATTTTGTACAGTGGCTCAGTGAATGTTTGTCTTACCCTGTCCTGATTCGATAATGTTGCAAGCAACTATGACTATCTGCCAGTTTCGATATTTGAGTCTCACTAAGTAAACACTAAGTGTCCGTCTGTCCCTTCCCTTCAGATTTCCTAAAACAAAGAAGCCAAGAGTGAGTTGGACTTAATATTAACTCCATAATAATAACAATAAACGTACAGCCTGTATACGTCGCACTCTAGGGCACAGGCCTTCTCTCAGACAGAGAGATTACAGGCTTAATTGCAACACATATTTTGTGGAAATTTTAAGTGACGGTACAACGGTTCAAGAGAATATGCTCTAGGTTAGTCAAACGACGTTCTAGACATTTTAATGGGGTCCATACGTATACTTCGCGTATGGAACGCTAAAGAAGGTTGCTATTTACTTAGCGAGAGTCTGAATTTATAAATCATCGGTAGACCTTCTCTTTACTTGCATATGCCACATATGTACTCATTTAAACCTAATAGAAAAAGAATTATTGTACTATTACTTCTGAGGAAGATAAAATAATGTTGTAATCGCCATACTAAAATTCTTGGTGTGCATTTAGTTTACTGAAAATGATTTCGCAGGTTTCTTTTGAATTTGTACCAAATTTAGTTTACTGAAATTTCGCAGGTTTCTTTTGAATTTGTAACAAAAAATAAAAAAAACTTCTTGTTGTTTTTTAAAATTTTAGTTTTGTTGTGATTTACCCATGCTTCTTTTTATATGGATTATACAGAAATAAGTTCATTTTTACTCAGTCGGCCCTGGCTGTACCTGTATGTTCTGTAACTGGTATTTTTTAATATATTCACCGCAAACAACCATAATGTTAGTAATATAAATATGATAAAGAACTATATTTTGTTTCATTTATATTTGGCAGAACTGTTCCTTTGATCACTACACTGTTTAACATCCAAACATATCTTATAAAATAATAGGTCGGTTGTTTATGAGCATATGAGCAAAGAAATTCATGATTGTAGTGTGTAAGCATATTTATTTTTAATTTGATTTGTATTACAATAAAATAAAACAACGTAATTAGGTGACTAGTAACTTTGGAAAACAAAACATTACAAAAATAATCTTTCTGATAAAATATCGAACTACGAAATCATCTTTACAACTCAACTGAACATACACTGACTGATATGGCCCTATTAGCTTTCATTGTTTAATTTTAGATAGTTTCATTCGTATATTTTTTCGTTACCTAAATAATTTTGTTTTACGATAAGGTACACATCTTTATGGAGAACAATTTTTACTTTCTATAAAAATATTTAAATTAATAATTACTTTAGTATTTCACATCTCAACAAAAACAAAACACATTAGTTACACAATAAAAATATCATCTATTAATATTACATCTCTAAAATTGCCTACGTCAACATCTATTGGAGGCACAACTTTGTGTTGCATCTTAACTGAATGGAATGCATTGCGTTGGGGGTCGTTGTCGAGAAAATTAACATTAAGACAACGAGCCTTTGCAAAATGTTGACGTAGGCATAACTTTCCTAGCCATGCAAGAATACTGTAACGCTTTCAGAAAGCTTTAGTTCACTATCACAGACAGTTTAATAATTCCTTTTCGTAAATATTTTTTGTTATATTCTGAAGTACAGGAGTATATAAATTATCACTTTATATTGTGGTTTTAGTTGGACAACAAAACAGCCAATCGATTTTCAGTTTACATACAATTTGTTAGCGAACTGTATTTTTCGTGTGTGTTTAGAGAGCGTTATTTTATAATAATAATAACAACTTTCACACAATACAATCACTAACACCAATGTCAACCTTTATGATAGAAGATAATGTTGCTGCCATTGTGGAATGTACTGCTTTGGATAAGGTACCCATACATTTTCCACAAATTCAAAGCTTCCTAAAACTCCAGAGGAATCAAGACAGTAGAACAAAGAAACGAGATTTAACAGTATTTCGCCTAAAATAATGATTATGGTGCTTAATGCAACAAGTTTAAATTTAAATAAGGTCTATAAAAATGCATAAAAACATAACCGACATGTATAGGTAACATCTAAAAGGGTAATTCATATAAGATAAATAGGCAATTACTTGTATCCTGACAGTTTTTCAGTTACCTATACAATCTGGGTCATATTCAGAGGACAGTGAGATTTCTAAAAAAACATACAGGGGCGACTTGGCAACTAGATTGTCATATAGTAATGGTGAATGATAGGTAAATTAAAGGTAAGTAATTTGGAAACTATCAGGCCATATTTACCGCTAAGTCTCACACTGACTATTATTGCCATCTGCATAGGCGTAGCTAAGGGAGAGCCGAGTGGGCTACAAGTCGGAATTCTCTAAACATCCCAGTATGTTGGGTGTTATATTATGTCGATGATCTTTTAAACATACAAGAACACATGAAGACTAAGACTAGACTAATGTCAAATCTGGAAAATATTTACGAACATAGATGCCATTGGGTATTCATACAAAAAAATATCCCAACGAGTCACACTTTTCAAAGGCCAGGAAAATAACCCTACATGATAGGTCGAATTCATTACTGGAACATTTCAATAGGTATATACTATTATTAGTAATTGACGTTTAAAAATCGGTAAAATTTTATAATTGATACTAAAATCCGGTGTTTTCTCGTGGTCCCATTATTTTGTCCCGTTATTCGTCATCAATGGGCCCACGAGGGATAAAGTATTTCTCGTAGTCCCATTAAATAAGATGATGCGTGCTGTATAATGGATAAGTAGAGATAACAATATATACTTCTCTCTTATTGGAAGTTGACCTACCGCATTAAAATCATTGTTTCTTTACTGGCCGAATTCGTTTTATAATAGTTACAATTTAAGTTTGACTTGTACCATTAGTGATGAGGAAAAAATCTTAAATTCTTAATCATTCTGCATACTTAACTCAAAACACGTGGTTTTGTAGATGTTCCGGTAATGATTCCGACCGACGATGTTTGATCATTGGCATATTATGCCAATGACCAGTAGACAATCCATCTACCAAACACCAAGTAAGTATTACAATAGCAATGGTGAGCATTTAAAGTTTGAGTATTTTTACGCTCCATTGTAAAGTCCAATTCCTAATCTTAAACATAATGTGATGTTGAGTGGTATTTATAAAAACATGATTCCACACACATGGAAACTCCTAGAATGCCATTATTTCGAGGCCTAGAGGAAAAGCAGAGACCATTGTAACTGCATTTTAAGATTGTGTTTTTAAAAATAAAATTAAAAACTCACGGATTTTATCGGCAATTCATATTTTTATTCTTCATTCCAATTAAATAAAACACGATTTAAAAACGATTAGTAATAAAACACACCGCATTTAAAGTTAGATTATTTTTACGCTCCATTGTAAAATCCAATTCCTAATCTTAAACATAATGTGATGTTGTTACAGTGGTATTTATAAAAACATGATTCCACACACATAAAAACTCATTAAATGCCATTACTTGGAGGCCTAGAGGAAAAGCAGAGACCATTGTAACTGCATTTTAAGATTGTGTTTTTAAAAATAAAATTAAAAAATCACGGATTTGATCGGCAATTCGTATTTTTATTCTTCATTTCAATTAAATAAAACTCGATTTAAAAACGATTAGTAATAAAACACCGCAATTGCTTCACTGCACATATTCCAGTGAAGTAAGTATGCAATAACGAATACAATAAAATTCTCACCTTAATCGATTAGTACTGTTCCTCACTGACCCATTAGCCTCAACACTTACGCACTTCTCAAAAAAAAGTCTACCTTCTACTAGGGGGTCACATTAGGACCCTCCGTCGAGCGATTCTCGCTTCCATACCTACCTGGCATTAGGGTTCTAATTGGAGCAGCAAAGGCCGCACATTCATAAGTCGGTATTCTCGTTCGCCACTGTCGCAGTACTGTCAAGGTCCAACAGCTGTCTGATTCTTTCCACACATAGTTTGGATCCTTCGTTAGCTTCTTTTGCCATCTACAAAAGAAATTTTCATAATAAAGCATGTTAAAAACCTATTTAGAGGCTAAAAACTCCACCCACGCCGGGACCTCTGGCCAACCGTGCCAGAGCTCTCCCAACTGAGCCAATGAAAAAAAAAAATTTTTTTTTATTTTTAAAATTGTCCTCGGCACGCGTAGGTACACAACACGGCTTAGTGCAACAAAAAGAAATAATAAAGCATTGTTGAACTGTTATCATCTGAGAGGATTGTGTAGGTGTGAGGCAGGCCTACTCCTTCTAAAGATATGTCCTAGCGTCTCTATGGCATTGACTCTTTTTGGTTTGATTGGCTCTTTTTAGGGTTTCGTACCTCAAAAGAGAAAAACGGAACCCTTATAGGATCACTTTGTTGTCCGTCCGTCCGTCCGTCTGTCTGTCAAGACCCTTATCTCGGGAACGCGTGGAGGTATGGAGTTGAAATTAAACCCATATGCTAGTCTTCAGTCCCTTGAAGCTGTGAAAAAATCAAACTTCTAAGTTAACGTAAAAAAAAGATACGGCCCATTATGCCGCAAAAAAAGTATATTTCGGCACTCAAGGGAATCCAAATTTATATGGTACTTTCCGTTGACCTAGAACTATGAAATTTGGAAGGCAATATCGTCTTATACTACAAATACAGGGAAAAAACTGAAAACTAAACATATATCATTTAAAAAATTGTCTTATCTTATATTGTCTTTCAAGTTCGGGAAAAGCTCGGAAGAAACTGCGAGACTCGTTTTTCCAACTAATTATAATAATGTAAGTACCTACAAATTTCTACAGAACCCTCGGTGGGCAAGTCCGACTCGCACTTGACCTGTTTTTTTATATTATTTATATATAATTTTTATTACTATATTGGCTGCAAATAGGCAGGTCAAAGCAAAATTTCAGATGTTCAGTGATATAATCAATCAGCCCGTATCCGTCCACTGCTTGACACAGGCCTCCCCAAGACACACCACTTCTTTCTTGCCTCGCCCAACCGTAAATTCAGTCACTACCAGTAAATTTACCTCAGGTCCAAAGAGAAATGTTTTTAAAACACATTTTTGTTATTCGTACAGACAGGCGCGTGCGAATAGAGACGAAAATAGTGTGCTACCGGAAGGGAAATACGAGCGCCGATGATCCATTGTATCATACGATTATATAAGTAACTTCGTACCACATGGCACCACCTTACAATCCATAAATGTTAAAAAATCGTCATTAAATGTTTTAATAATTATTCTGCTATTCGGGGCGAGGACAGATTTTTATGATCATTGAATCCAACAAATGAATGATCAAAAATATCGGTCCAGCCGTTAATCTGAGTTATAAATGGTGTAACTAACCCGATTTTGCTACTGGATTATAAAGGCAGTACTTTACTAGGCTTTTGTTTCTATTCGCACAACTGCACTTATATAACGCGCACCAAATCCTGAGCGATTCCAATCGTCTGTTAAATTCGTTAAGTCTATTCAACTGTTAAATTGCAGTATAATTGCTATCGCGGACGTCAGTTATCCAAAAGGATTTGGTGTGCGTAATTAGGCCCACGATACTCCTCAAACTTGGACAGACAGCTTTAAGGACTATCCATATTACAACGCAACGGGCGCAACGATGCAAACTCAAAATACTGTTAAGTTTAGAGAGTACAATACTAGCGCAAAAAAGCCCAGCCAATAGCGGTTGAAGGGCACGTCACCGGAACGGGCTTTTTGCACTTTTATACCACATTATTCTTTATTGCAAAAACATAAGCAGTCATACATACGAATTGTAGTTTTATGAAACTCTGCCCTGGTGGCCACTGCAGAAAGCTACACGATCTGTCTCACATTCGGGTTATTTTTCTGAGTTATACACATTCGTGAAGTTGTAGTAGCAATACCACTCGCTAACTGTCAAGGAAAACCCTAGTGTCGTGAGGTATTTACATACCACAGCGCTTGCTACGTACAAAGGCCCAACTATGAGGCTGTGCAGTTTCCTTTTTTATGTACAATAAAGTGTTCTCTATCTATCTATCTAATTGCGGAAATGTCAGGTTTAACTATACTCAACTATACTGTCGCATCGTAACTTACCAATGAGAAGTTGAGGAAGCCATGCGGTAGGCCCTCGAGCACGTCGATGCCCACAACGTTCCCGAGACGCTTCAGCTTCTTCGCGAACATCACGCAGTCATCGAGGCACGGGTCCAGATGCACCGTCTGTGGGAGAAACATACAATGGGCATTGCCCTAAATATTGACAAAAGTAACAAATAATATTCACAGATTTCTTATATTATTCTGAATTAGTTAATGACTTTCATTTGAGCTTCTAATGTTTGTTTCCCACGTGAATGAAAAACGGATTAATTCTATTTTATTTAACAAATTCTAAGGCGTTGTAGGCCACAGTTGAACTTTAGCTTACATTAGTTAAGTGTAACTTATACATTTACGGTGCTCCAACTCAATTCATGTGTGAAGTTAATAAATAATAAATGCTTGCAGTGAATGTTGAGAATGCAGAATATAACAGGTACATGTACTAAAATAATACCAATTGTATTCCATACTAAATAATTAACAATTCTTTGCGCGTGGCTGTGGCGCTTCGTTTAGGCTGCGACATCTGCCAACCACACCGCTGTATTTGTGGTGCAGAGGTGAATTCACTGGGGCGCCACGGACTCCATTGCGTTCGGAGCGCGGGTAGGATCTCACGGCATCATTCCATGAATGACATCGTCCGGAGGGCTCTTATTACTGCTGACATTCCTGCGATTCTTGAACCACCAGGGTTGTGTCGCAGTGATGGGAAACGTCCGGACTATCCGTCTCACTATGATTCCGTGGGAGAGGGGTCGGTGCCTGCTCTGGGATGCCACATGTTCATTTGCTCCGACTCATTTCAACGGCCATTTCTCCTGGGGCTGCTGCGGAAGCGGGTCACAAATGTTCCAAGTATAGCTCGTTAATGAGTATATGTATAGTAATGAGTTATGAATAAACAAAAATATATTTGAGATCTTCATAACGAGCCCTTTCTTTTTCTTTTCTTTTTAATTTCCTAATTTGTCCCCCAAGAATGACTCCTATTTCAAAAAAATATTTATTTACTTTGCACATCTGTGTTTGGGTCAAAGGATTACACCATCCTACAGAATTTCACCTGATTTGGTTCAGTAGATTTGGAGCAAATTGGCTGTGACAGACGGACGGACAGACAGCCAGACGCACGTGTGATCCTATAAGGGTTCCGTTTTTTCGTACGGTGTACGGAACCCTAAAAACATTAAAATTTATTGAACAACTGTTCCACTGCAATCAAAGCGCGGGGGTCAGTGACAGTCGACACTCACGAGTATCCGGACTGGCGGGAACTGCTTGAGACACTCGTCGTCGGCCCAGTACGGCGAGAGGTGCGGGTCTTTCGGCACTGAGAATATGAACTCGTCGGACGGGCTGCGCGCTATCAGGGCGTCCAGGTTCGTCCGGACTTCCAACCTGAAGGGCAGAGAATTGGTAACGTACACGCGTACTAAAAATTACGCCTGTATCACGGAGGAGTGTTTTAAGGAATCCTGTTTCTATAAATAAGACTACGAGGACGGAGTTAGTAGTGTCTTACTCATTTATAAAGTCATCCACGTTTTAATGTTATAAATGAGTAAGGCGCTACTAAGTCCGTTAGAGAGGGCCAAACGACAATCGATAGTTTCCAAAAACGAGAAAACGTGCTTCACGGCTATTACTTTATGATTACAATAGTGGTTTATATTTTTCATTCCTATGTTATAAAGTTTTGTGCTGCGGGATTCGTGCCTCAGGAGTCAGCTACGTCCGAAGAGAGCTTCGATTTTCAGAACTGATAAATAAAGTATTTGCATTTATTTTTACACCAGCTTCCCTGCAGGATCGCAATAATCTCACATATGTACAAACGGAGGCAAATTCGTCACAAGTTCATTTCATTCTGCGTAGAAGGTGAGAACACAGTTTTTACAGTCTTTAGGAAACTTAACTCAAGTTACAATGGGGAACTTGCGCCAAACTTAGATTCAAGTGGCATTGCTTTTGTAACATAGGAAATTAGATTTAGTTTTTTCATTGAATTCTAAGTTTTCTATAAAGAGTGTAGATGCATTTTAAGAGATAACTGGAATATTGATAACCGCTTCATACACTATTATGTTACGTGCAAGTTGTGACGTCATAGTTTGAGTACGGTTTCTGTACAACGTGACTAGAATGACTTTTTGACAGATCACATTATGAAAAGTATTAGGCGTAGAGAGAAAAAAAATACCACGTTTATTTATCTTTTAACAGGTCTCTCCGACTATACTCATCATCATCATCATCATTCAGCCACAAGAAGTCCACTGCTGGACATAGGCCTCCTCCATGGATTTCCAAAAAGAACGATTGAAAGCGGCTTGCATCCAGCGTCTTCCTGCCTCTTGGATGAGGACATCTGTCTATATTAAAATATTTTTTTTGCGCAAGTTCTCCATTGTTACATTGTTATTGGAACACTCACTCCTCTCTAGACGGGTTAGTGATATTATTGGAGCCGGTAATATAGGCGAACCGCGACGACATAGCGCCCATTATGCCAGTGGCCGCCTCGGTTATTCTGGAAATACGATCAAAATTAGCAAACAAACAAACACGAGGTTAGTATCACGCCTCAAGGCCTGTTCTAGAAAGGTATAATGCCCAGCACATAACTTGACCATACGATTTTGACTGTGTATGGACGTATTTCGAGATCTAGAGTCTAATACACGCATTAGTTCCTCAGTAGAATGATATAAGCACGACAGTCGTTTTGCCCGTATTTGGTAGTCTACAGAGCAATTGATGTAGAATGTCATGCAAATAGTATAACCCGCGCAAATTAAGTAGGCATCTCCCGCGAAGAAGATCGAATCGTGCGAGGCGCCGATTTAAGTTGCACGGGACCATTGGAATGCGATTGGTAACTAGACTACCAATAGTGCCAACCATTACCATACTTATAAGACTGTTCTCAGTGGCGAGTGACGCAGGATATGACTTTGAATTCTTCGGATTTCGGTTTACTCAATAGCAGACATATTTTTTTGCTTTTAAGTATACATCGCAAATATGCCGTGCGTTATTATAAGATATAATTTACGATGTTCTACTTCTACCCTTTCGCTGCTATCATCATCATCATCATCATAAGCAGCCTATATACGTCCCACTGTAGGGCACAGGCCTTCTCTCAGAGAGAGTATGTGCTTAACCACCACGCGTGCCCACCGCGAATTGGCGATGCTGCTATAACTACCTAATATTTGATCTTGTGCAAATACACGCTTTAGTAGTAACATATCCGATATTGAGGTACGTGCGGTCTTTACCCTTGAGCTAACTAGAGGCATTTATATAAAACATCATAATTATATTCTATTGCAATACGTTTCTTATAGAATGCAACGGCTCAACGTGGGGAACAGAATGTTGCAAAACAAGAAAGTCAGACACACTGGTTCAGTCTGTTAAGGCGTGGTTAACATAGCTTTGGTCTACCTAAACGAAACACCCACTGTAACTAGGTAACAGCGTTGCACATTAATTTCGCTCTGCAGAAATCTACAGCAAAAAGAATAAAATATATATTTTTAATACGATTTATTAAAACGTAAATAAGAGTCCCCAAGATACAGGCTCTGCCTAGTTTGGGGCTGCCATTGAAACCTAGATATTAAGTAAAACATAAACTTCTACACCGTGTGGCGCCGGATTAAGAGTAGCGTCACTCCATTTCCTTCCGTGGATGTCGTAGAAGGCGACAAAGGAAATACGTCACCAGGAGACGGGCAGTAGCGTCTTCCTGAGATTCCAACCGCATACTGCGATCGCCAACCCGCATGCCAAGCGTGGCGCTTATGGCAAAACCCTTCACGGTTAGGAAAACCATGAGGGAGGCCTATGTCCTGCAGTGGGCGTCAAATGGCTGATGATGATGATGATGAAACTTCTAATTCCGGGTATAGAATTCTGCAATAACTGTGTAATTTAAAATAAGTACTTTTACTTTTCTTTCAAAAAGTTCAGCAATATGGAAACATTTTTAAAGACTCGCGATGGGAATGAAGGTAATTAACGGCCTGGCCACGGGACATTCGCCATAGAGAAAATTCGCGCGGTGCGAACGGCGACGCGACTAGCGACTGAAACAAACGCATAGAAATGTACATAGCAAGCCACGCGGAGCGGCGACCGGCGAAATGTACCGAGCGAATCGCACGGGCGACTGGCGGCGCGACCGGCGAATGAAACAAACACATGAATCAGAAAACGGCGCAAGCCACGGCGTCGAGCGGCAGTCGCGGCGACCACAGCGGCGACTAGGGAGTGATCAAAAAAGTTTAGTTGTTTTCGCCGCGAATAATGGATACCGAGACTTTTATTGCTGAAGTACTAGAAAGGCCACCTATTTGGAAGTCTGGCCACCCACGGCATAAATATAAACATGTAGTGAAGAGGTTGTGGGAAGAAATTAAAATAAAATTTCCAGATTCTGAAGAAAAGTGAATCTCTTCCAAATATTAGGTCTTGAACCAAAAAACTATTACTTTCTAAACAATATCGAGATAACTTTGTTAAAGACATTTCGCTCTCGGACTTCCTTACTGGTCGCGGCGGCGAACGCGACTGCCCGTGGCCTGCAAACGGTGCCGCGCGAATGGTCGCCTCGCCACTCGCATCGCCGTTCGCGCCGCCGATCCCCGTGGCCAGGGGATAAGTTTACCTAATAAATGATGGCGATTGGACCCGTTGCATGCATAACTATTAATCTTACCGTGTTTTAATCAGCCTTCTGTTGTCTCTTTGGTCTGGGTACTCCCTCACTAGAGGCGGTTCGCCTATTAACGTACTCGAGTTCTCCGATTCCGCTTCCCTGGAATCGCAATAGATATTAATGGGTCTGGCAAACGCAAAATGCCCCACTGGATGTATGAAAATGGATAGATCTGTCTCCGTACTCTTGACGTTAATTTGGCTAACTTTTGTCACAATATCTTTCAGAAATAGTATCTCAGGGAACGCTTTCATTTTCTCCAAGCGGATGGCCGCCCTCTGCGACCCTGCCGGACTCTTCATCACCGCACCCCAGAGCATAATATGGCCGGATATTTGGACAATTTTACTGTGACTGCAGTTTGTTTGTGGAATGGTTTGTATTCATTCTTCGAGCCCTTTAATCATTTCCTAAATTTACAAAACTGTAAATAATTATCCTCATTATGTATGTACTCTTGTTAAGCTATCACATGACATGTATATAATGTAAATTTGATACGCCATCTACCGACGTATGATGTCAGAGTTTGTATGCCAGAGTCTAGCGCAGACATGTGTGAACTACTGAATTGTAATATTTTAAGAACTTATTGTACCATGTTTGCCTACAAATAAATTTTATTTTATTTATTTATTTAAGTTTACAAGTACAGTAAGTATTATTTTATATATTTATATTATGTATCTTTATCTATGTATAAGCTGCCTCACACCCCCTTAAATTTAGGTTAAAATTTATTATATTAACTATAATCTGTTTATGCTTATTATATTTTTGCAAGCACTACCCTATATATTTCTAGTTCAGCAACACCCAAGTTAACTGGAAGATAATGCTGTAAGAATTAAGTTCTCCTTTGTACTTTTTAATTTGTTTTAATAGTGCAATAAAGAATTTCAATAATAATAATATCTTAAATAACGGAAATGTGTATCATTACATTATAGACCCTGTCAGGCACAGCAAACGCCTTATATCTAACCCCCGGTTTCTCGTACACTAACAAGCAGAGGTTTTTTTTGTATGCCCTTTGGTCAATTGACAGCTGTTAACAGTAGATTAACAGCGTGTTAGTGTACGAGAAACTGGGGGTAAGTCAGATATGAATTGACCGTTTTTGCGTGAGTGGTTAGTTAATTCCAAGTACCACAGAAAAAAATAGTTTAACTTCCATGATGCATGCATCGCCAGATTTTGAAATTTCGCCTGAATGTAATTTATGTTATTCATTCCACGAGGTATTTCAATTTAAAACCACTCTGAGGGATATAAAAACAACTGCGCGGAACAGCTACAACAGCCCTAGTTTCCCTGTTTGTTTTAGCATTGTATTCTTATGATAACAGTTTTTTTTTTCTTGTAATATCCAGAAAATATTACCATAACAATAACGCTACATCCCCTTCTCCAATAAGCCTAGTCTAAAAATATTTTCAGGCACTACAACATCTGAGTGGTCACTTCACCTATCTAGTATACTTTTATATTATACTATGAAATAGATAAGTATACTATTTCATAGTATATTTATTATAGTATATATCAGTATAAATGCATACAAAAGTATTAGTCATAAAAATACTTAGGTCCGTGGAGGCGGGTGGCAAGGGACCGTGAGAGATGGCATGGCTGATGATTATATATAGAAAGACTCTTAGTTTAGATAGGAGTTTCTAGATGCTGAATAAATCATCGAACACAGATAAAAAATATAATATAAACTCACAACTGTATTCCGGACGGGTAACATAGCTAACATAGATGTATAGGCATATTTCTACATACATATACATACATAAATTCACGCCTGTATCCAAGAGGGGTAGGCAGAGACCAGGGCCTGCAGGTTGCCACGATCCTGACAGATCACTTTCGCTTCCCCATATTTTTAAAAGGCGCAATTCCTAAAACATCATAATTGGTTGTGTGTCGAGTTTTTCTCACATTTATATCTTTCGAAATATAGTTTACATAATCTTATTAAATTTGCGCTTTACGCGCTCTACTAATGTCACCGCCTTCGGTAAACCTTTGTCTTACATGGATGAATGTCCATTCTATGTAACACATACGAGAAAATAAAAATATTTGTATTTATATCTACCAAACTGACTGCGACAAAGCAGAAAAATAGCAGAAAAACAATATTTTTTCTTTTAAAATTGAACGCAAAAATTTCAAAAGTACGTATAACAAACGTTGTCGTAAATGACAAACTCTAGGGGACATTTTCAGAAATTGCGAAAAAGAAATAATCTTGTTTAAAGCATAAGATAAGAATATTCTTGATTGTACGAGTACAATAATTACAAAACAAAAGGTACAACTGGCGGCCTTATCATCTCATGTTGAAGGCATGTGATAGAAGTGTTCGAACACTTCGAACCCACCTGTTAGACGCTTCGTTTGTCTGTGCGATGGGCTTGAAGACCGGCACCCGCCGACCTTCGGAGTCTGTGTCGCTTTCCAGCACGTAGTTTTCTAGGAACTCCGAGACTGCCTTCTGCGAGTGGTCCTCCGGTGGTGATATGCCTGGCGACAATAAATCGATCTGAACGAGTAATCGACTAAGGGGCGTCCACAAATGGTATTTGGCACGATCAAAAATAAATTATTTCATATGCTCGATTAAAACAAAAATTACAAAATATCTCGGAAAATGTATCTCTTTTAGTCAATTACTTACTAGTAATTAAAATTTTTAAATAGATTAAACATAAAAAGAGTGCTCTGAAATGTGACGTCATAAGCAAGTATTTTCATACAAAATTCCGTTTTAAAAGTAACTCATTTGATATTTTGTCAAATACCCAATTACGTAGCGCAAAATTCTGAAATTTTTGACCCCCCCTCCCTCCAAATAAAAGGACCGTAACGCTTAGCCGGGACCCTCCCTCCCTCTCCAATCCGTTACGTAACAAGTGCTTTGTAAAAAGCCTTGGACGAATATTCAGAAAAAAAGATGTACATAGTTGGATTTTTAAAGAAGAATTTATATTTTTTAAACAAAACATGAAAGTGTAAAGACGGAAGATAATTATTTAATCATCTATAAACGGATTCCATTTCTTAATACATTGTACTCGTATTAAAGGTAAATCAGAATCCGAATCACATCTTCTGTGGCTATCTCTGCGTCTGAAGAACACGCAGAGACCAATTGTCAGGTGCCACCTGGCACAGTAATACAGTAATATCGTGCGTGACGTAACGCAAACCTTGACCTTCCCCCCTCCCTCCAGTTCTTCAATATCGATAATGAAACCTCGTTCAATAAACAAAGATTTACATTTACGTAAACTCACGCCTTTATCCTTTAGCCGGTAAGAGAGCTCCATTGTACCGAATGTGTGATACCTACAATATTTCGTTTACAGAAGTCGACTTATTTTACTTTTCCAAGTACCGTTGTAAACAAATGTTTATTTCTATTTTGAGAAATTTGTGATACTTGCATAGTCCTTGATGTAACAAAGTGCCTACCTATAAGTACCTACTTAACCACATCATAATTTTTGTGTGTATCGTTGTATATTTTCTTGTACGCCATTTGTTTTAAGTTTGTCATTTAAGATCATTAAGCTTTTATCTATCGGTGAGGAATGTTTAGGAGTTAACAAAATATATTAAGTATTTTTTGTTAATTCTGTTTTTCCTCCTTTATAAAATAAAAATAAAATAAAAGGTAGGCAGAGTCCAGAGTGGGCCACTTGCCACAGTCCTGGCACTCCTCTTTCGCTTTATCAACATTCATTAGTCGCTGCGTGCACGCACGCCGGTGTCAGGTAGATATTAAAGTCAACGCGAACGGTGGTAGCGACCTGGGCCTCGATTCTGTTAGTGCATTGTAGTATAATGACAGGTACACTGTCGGGTCACGTGACGTGTTTTTTCGTACCATTGACGCCTAGAAGGTTTGATGGGTGTGCCCGCGTAGACTTAAAGCAGCCATGAAATGAAAGGATGTAAGGGAGCGAATACCTTCTAAGTGCTCCTAGCCAACCTCACCTGCCCGTGGTGCATCCTGCTGACCTACGAACGAGGCTCTGGCGACCGAAAAATGGCGGGATAACCATTTCAAAATAACACGGCGTAGCTAAATACTACAGGCTGGTGACGGGCAGCAGCGCCACCACTGCGAGAAGTTACGCCCTGCGATCGCCAACCCGCCTGCCCAGCGTGGCGATTAGGGCATAAACCTCCCATGGATAGTCCCACTATGCCAAGGCCCCCAGTTCCCGGCCGCCCTGCTATTCCTGACCATGGCGGCGGTCACGGTTACGGTAGGGCAGGGGGTGCTAAGAATCCCCGGGCTACGAAAGGCCGCCAAAACAAACTGACCCTCGCTACATATAATGGACGCACGATTAGACTAAATGATCATCTGGTGCAGCTGGAGGAGGAGCTAGGACACATAAGATGGCACATTCTGGGGTTATGTGAAGTTCGAAGACAGGGCGAGGACACCGTAACTCTAGAATCGGGACATCTTATGTATTACAGAGAAGGAGACCAGCCATCTCAGGGCGGCGTCGGGTTTCTGGTCAACAAGGCTCTCTGTGACAACGTTGTAGAAATCTCAAGTGTGTCGACCAGGGTTGCGTACCTCATTATTAAGCTAACCGAGAGGTACAACCTCAAGGTTATCCAGGTTTACGCACCGACCTCGACACACTCGGATGACGAGGTGGAAAGCATGTATGAAGACATCTCCAAAGCCTTACATACCACTTCTAAGGCTCACTACAACGTTGTCATGGGAGACTTTAACGCTAAAGTGGGAGTACAGACCTGCAGTGAATCGACTATAGGACCACACGGATTCGGCAGTAGGAATCACAGGGGACAAATGCTCGTCAACTTCCTCGAGAAAGAGGGGCTTTACTTGATGAACTCATTTTTCAAGAAAAGGCCGCAAAGGAAGTGGACATGGCAAAGCCCCGACACTGTGACAAAAAACGAGATTGACTTTATCATTACGGACAAACGGCGCATATTCAGAGACGTCTCGGTGATCACTAGGTTTAATACTGGAAGTGATCACCGACTTGTACGAGGCTCTCTGGATATCGACTTCAAAGCTGAGAGAGTCCGATTGATGAAGTCCACGCTCCGACCGAACCTACTCCAAACCGCAGTTGGGTCCGAAACATTCCAATTAAAATTGGAAAATCGATTTGCTGCCTTGGAAACCACAGATGACGTGGACCAAAAACTCGAGGAAGTGGTGGAAATTCTCAGGGAAGAAGGGACGAAGTTTTGCGAGAGCAAGCGTACGGGTAAAAAGTCCAAACTTTCAGTAGAAACACTTCGACTAATGGAAGAGAGACGAACAGACCCATTGTCAGCTTTGTCAATCAGCCAGGTGCGCAATAAAACCATAAAGAAGCTGGTACGACGCGACCTCCGATCCTATAACACGCTTTTGATTAAAAAATCAATTGAGCAGAATCGAGGGTCAAAAGTATTCGTCCAGCCTCTAGGGAGAAGCCACCTCACAAAGCTGACAACGTCAACCGGGAATATCGTCACATCCAAGTCGGAGATTCTGTCGGAAGTTGAAGACTTCTACGGCAAGCTCTACGCATCGCATGCTTCTAGGCCCGTACCCGATACTGAGGACTGCAGAGCCACCTTGACCCGCCACTTCACAGAAGACCTGCCCGAAATTAGCCGAGATGAGATCGTGATGGCCCTTAGACAGCTCAAAAATGGAAAGGCCCCAGGTGAGGATGGAATCACTACAGAGCTTTTGAAAGCTGGAGGAGCCCCAGCTGTAAGTCAGCTCCTAAAGCTCTTTAATTCCGTTCTCTTCACTGGGAGAACTCCACAGGCATGGAACAGAAGCACGGTGATTTTATTTTTTAAAAAAGGAGATAAAACCCTATTAAAAAACTATCGCCCGATTTCGCTTCTGAGCCATGTCTACAAGGTGTTTTCAAGGGTCGTCACGAACCGTCTTGCGCGAAGACTCGACGAATTTCAACCTCCGGAACAGGCAGGGTTTCGAAGCGATTACGGCACCATAGACCACATCCACACAGTGCGACAGATTGTACAGAAGACCGAAGAGTACAATCGGCCCCTGTGCTTAGCATTTGTGGACTATGAGAAGGCCTTCGACTCAATTGAAACCTGGTCTGTTTTGGAGTCCTTGCAGCGTTGCCAAGTCGACTGGCGATATATCGAAGTGATGAGATGTCTATATAATGCCGCAACGATGACCGTACAAGTACAGAACCGGCGAACTAAACATATCCACCTGCGTCGAGGAGTGAGACAGGGGGACGTCATATCCCCGAAACTGTTCACTAACGCCTTGGAGGATGTGTTTAAGACGCTGGACTGGAACGACTGTGGCATCAATATTAACGGCAAGTACATCTCTCACTTACGATTCGCAGATGACATAGTCATTATTGCAGAGACGCTGCAAGACCTACAAAATATGCTGAATGGCCTAGCTGATTCTTCTCGTCGCATCGGTCTCCGGATGAATTTGGATAAAACCAAAGTTATGTACAACGAGCACGTTGTTCCGGAACCGATTGCCGTAAATGGAATCCCACTCGAAGTTGTTTCGCAGTATGTTTACCTAGGGCAGACGTTCCAACTAGGCAGACATAACTTCGAGAAGGAAATCCAGAGAAGAATTCAGCTGGGCTGGGCAGCATTCAGGAAACTCCGTCGAGTCTTCTCGTCACCTATACCGCAGTCTCTAAAGACAAAAGTCTTTAATCAGTGCGTCCTACCCGTCATGACATACGGGGCCGAAACGTGGACACTCACGGTTCGACTAGTCCACCAATTTAAAGTCGCTCAGCGAGCTATGGAGAGAGCTATGCTAGGTGTTTCTCTGCGGGATCGAATCCGAAACGAAGTAATTCGCCAGAGAACCAAAGTGATCGACATAGCTGAACGGATTAGCAAACTGAAGTGGCAGTGGGCTGGTCATATCTGCCGCAGGACCGATAACCGTTGGGGAAGACTGGTCCTAGAGTGGAGACCGCGAATCGGCAAACGTAGCGTAGGACGCCCTGTGACCAGGTGGAGCGACGACATTCGCAAAGCGGTGGGCAGTGACTGGAAAAGAAGAGCCTTAGATCGAGCTCAGTGGCGTGTCTTGGGAGAGGCCTATGTCCAGCAGTGGACTGACACCGGCTGATGATGATGATGATGATGATGATGAAATGAAAACCGCCATGTTCATGCAGTTGTCATGTTACTACAATGCATTAACAGAATCTAGGCCCTGGGTTTATGAATTTGTAGTTGCGCTAATTGTGAAGTAAAACATTGCGATGTAACCTGAGGGGTTCCCATACCTTCTGATGATGCGACTCACCCGCCCCCGTGTGCGTGTCTACGGGACGATGCGATTCATCCCCTCCCAAGTGCGTGTATTCAGGACGATGCGACTCACCCGCCCCCGAGTGCGTGCGTTCGGGATAATGCGACTCATCCGCTACCGTGTGCGGGACGATGCGACTCACCCGTCCCCGTGTGCAGGTCTAAGGGACGATGCGACTCACCCGCCCCCGTGTGCGTGTGTTCGGTATAATGCGACTCACCCTCTCCCAAGTGGGTGTATTCAGGACGATGCGACTCACCCGCCCCCGTGTGCGTGTGTTCGCTCTGCAGCGATCCGCCGCTAACCGTTGTGTCGGACGACTGTCTCCGCTCGGCGCCCGACTTGTGCGCTTGCAGCTCCGCCATATCCGACGGCGACACCTCCTCGAACGACGACGGACCTCCGCTGAACGGCTCTGGGAGGTGAGAATCAAAATCCAACATTATTAACATACAAATAAAATAATAAATCGGCGCTGGACGAAGGTCGACAACATTGGCAAAAGAGTCCCGAGATTGAAGTGGAAATGGGCGGGAAGATGGCAGATGGACCAGGGCAATCACAGAGAGGCGCCCGGGAACAAGACGAAGGTAAGTGGGCAGATCAGCAGCGCGATGGTCGGACGGTATTGCTGAGTCGGCGGAAGGTCCGTACATGCGGATGGCAAGGGACCGCGAGATATGGCATTTGGGGGAAAAGGCGTATACCCAGCAGTGGGGAGCGATGTGCTGATGATGATGATGGTGGCGAAAATAAAAAAACAATCAATATCATCACCGGGTTTTCCTAAACATGAGGGATTTTGCCATAATTGCCACGCTTGGCAGGCGGGTTGGCGATCGCAGTATGCGGTTGGAATCTCAGAAAGACGTCCGTCTCCTGGTAATTGATTTCCTTAGTCGCCTTCTACGACATCCACGGAAGGGAATGGAGTGACACTATTCTTAATCCGGCGCCACACCGCACTCAATCAATATCAAAATGTTTTTATTCAAAGTAGCACAGAAACGACGACCCAATGAACGTTACGAGTTAGACTAGGTGTCCATTTCAAAATCAAGATAATTTTGGAGAAAAATAGACGAAAATAGAACTCAAACGCAGTCTTTTCAATTTTCCTTCTCAACTAACCGAATTCTAAAAAGTAGAACTCATGAATTAAACTCATTACAATTCCAGACATCTTTCTGATTTAAATATCTTTAATGTTTTAGTAGCCCTTTTTGCACGAAGTGTGCTTTTACAAATTTTTTTGACTAGCGTTTCTAGCAAGCTAAGCATATGTTTAGAGATCTTATCGTAGAATTGTGTTAACATGGCGGACATCATAAGCAGCCTATATACGTAGGGCCCACTGTAGGGCACAGGCTTTCTCTCAGAGAGAGAAGCGTGCCCACCGCGGATTAGCGATTTCAAGCGCTGAGGTATGTAAATAGCTCAGACACTCAGGTTTCCTCACGATGTTGTCCTTCACCGTTAGCGAGTGGTATTGCTACTATAACTTCACAAATGTACATAACTTAGAAAACAAAGTCATAAGGTACATGCCCGCACTGGGAATCAAACCTGGGTCTCCCGCTTCAGAGTCCAATGTTCTACCCCACTAGGCTACCACCGCTTGGCGGACATACTTCGACCAAATAGCGGATGTATTAGCAACGGATAAAAGTGCCCGAAATGTTCATGCAGCGATAAATAAATGTTGATGAGGCGAAGGAGTTCTGTAACCCCCAACCAGACGGAAGGGATGGGGGGCGGGGACGCGGAAAAGATGCGCGTCGCGCATTGTACAGAAATCGCGCCCTCGCCTCCGTCTCCTGTGTGGGCTTCGTCCCGCCCCTTCAGTACATTTTGTATGAAAGTGATTGGATTAACGACGCGTCTCTTCCGTGCCCCCGCCCCACGGCCCGTCTGTGTGGCCCGGGGCTCGTAGGTCTCTGCCTACCTCTCCGGAATAATATGTATTGTTTTATAGACTAGCAGCTGAGAGCTGATGCACGTATTTCTTATCACTGCACTTGATTGTTTTTGGTTTACCCGACAAATAACTTGAAAATGACTTTCACTCATGTCATTATGAATGTCATTCCGGGTAGGTACTAAGTGACATACCTCGCGTAGGACTGATTTTTAGGAAACCGTTGCTATCTAAAGGCGTAGTGGCGTTGGACACGGTGCTTTGTTGATTGCTGCTTCGCTTGTTGTCTTTGTTGCCACCGGCCACTGCGTTGGGACACGCGTACGCTGGAAAAAGTACTTGAAGAATTTCTGTGTTTGGGAAAGCTTAGTCCATTTATTTAACTACTGTTATAGTTGTCATTATCATCGTCATTGTTTTTAGGAGCTAATTGCATTATAGGACAGACAGACAGTCCTGTTGGCACCCTTCGGGTACGGATCCCTAAAAATTGTAATACTCGAGGCCAAACTACGTGTTTTTACTGTCCTACATGGTTCAGATTCTGATCTTTTTACCCGACTGCGGCGGAGCCCAAAAGGAAGGTAATGTGTTGACTCGTATGTATGTATGTATGTCCGATTTTATGTTTTCTCATAACTCCATAACCAATGGTTAGATTTTGAGAAATATTGATAAGATCAAAATTGTAAAACTCGAGGCCAATGTACACTTTAATGTCTTTTCAAGCCTTTCTCAGTACCTTTAAGGCATCGCATCATGAAACCGAACGGTAGCAGAGGGTCCATTAGGCAGAGCAGGCGCGCCGGGCTCGGGACAAAGCTGATGAACAGCGGCGCGTAGGCCATGAACAGGCCATCGGGGACTCGGAGCTTAGCCTCGAGGATCTTAAGCGTGCATCCCGCTATGAGATTGGCGCCGGCTGAATCGCCCGCGAAAACTATGTTCTTGCCTGTTGGGAGAGAAGGGTGAATGTCACTGACTGCTGTAGGTTACTGGGCGGTAGCGGTTATTGGAGCTGATTAGAACTTCTGAAAATGGTCGCTTGAATTTCTGAATAATTGAATTTCCTATGAGAACAATTCGGTTCTTATAATTTCTTGATCTGCATATCAATCAGTAATTCAGTATAGCACGCCAAAAAGGCTGTAGTCTACGGTGAGAATCGGCACGTTGAGCCGGGCCGTCCAGTCGCGCAGGAACGTCTTGTGCGACTTTATGTACTACTGTCTTAGTATGTACTACTGTATTGGGACAGTTTCCAGGTCATATGCATAAATGTCAAGACAGAAAGCGCGTTAGGAGACTGTCCAGCGTCGTCGGCTAAAAAATCTGGACTGAAGCTCACTATAAAAGTTTCCAGCTCCACAGGCCGATATATTTAGACTGTTAAGCGCCGCAGGCCGATGAGCCCTAAAGCTTGATAGAAAAGAGTCTACCACAGGCCCGAATATCTTCTCTGGGTACACACCAGTAGTCCCGATCTCCTTGTTTGAGCCTCAGTTCCAGACCGTATCTGGTCTCTGGGCGCTCACCACTAGGAGACCGAGAGATCTCCTTGATTTTTTGAGCCTTATTTCCAGACAACATAGGGATAGTTTAGAGCGTCATAGGTCAATATGTCTAGATTGAAAGCGCGTTTAGCGGCACCGCTGACCTAAAGATAACCAGACACTCACCAGTAGTCCCGATCTCCTTGAAGTTGTTGAGCATCCAGCAGTAAGCGTAGAAGACTTCCTCAAGCGCACGCGGGAAAGGCGCTTGTGGTGCGAGGCTGTAGTCTACAGACAGGATCGGCACGTTGAGCCGGGCTGCCCAGTCTCGCAGGTACATCTCGTGGGACTTGGAGCTCTGTGCCACGAAGCCGCCGCCGTGACAGTGGAACACCACACCGTCGGAGGCAGGCAGGCTTGATGAGCCTTCATTGGACTGGGGGGAAGAGAGGATAATTAACTTCTGTTCTCTATCTACATTTTTCTAACATTCCTAAACAATTGTATAATAATATATCATTACCTAAGCACATTTTTTTTCTTCGCAAGTGTACTTAACTTATAAAACAAAGTCATTGATACATATCTTCTCCTTAAGTAATAAAAAAAACATCCTAAGCCTAACTTCCGTGTGGCGCCGGATTAAGAATAGCGTCACTCCATTTCCTTTCGCGGGTGTTGTAGAAGGCGACTAAGGAAATTAATTACCAGGAGACGGGCAGCAGCGTGTTCCTGAGATTCCAACCGCATACTGCGATCGCCAACCCGCCTGCCAAGCGTGGCGATTATGAAAACCACGAAGGAGGCCTATGTCCTGCAGTGGGCGTCGAATGGCTGATGATGATGATGAAGCCTAGCTATTCATACATCTGGCTTAGAGTTATTCTATTCTACTACCTAGATAGAAGTTGTTTAAACTGAATTCTCTAAATACTATTTATAATCAATGAGAATACATTCTCCTTGCTATGGGTGGTAAATCTAATCTATAAGAAAGTGTGATTAAATTTTTTTTTTTTTTTATTTCCATAAATATTGCCATATAACAGAAATTACACCAAAGCGTTACAATATTATAACTGAGCACTACCTATCAAACATCTTCTAGCATTCTCTTACACCCCATTATCACACTTCCAATCCCATCCGCAAACACATGACACTCTGGTGCTTCAGCGTGCAGGGCACAGTGTAGCCGCAGCGCACGCGCCACTGGCGAGTGCTGGTACTGGTTGGTTCTATCTCGGCGAATAGTTTGTGCCTCCGCGGGCTTCTATCTCGGCGAATATTTTGTGGCTCCGCGCCCTGAGATACCTATCAGGTACAAATAGTCGGGCGACCTTTTCGACTAGCATAAGCAGCCTATATACGTCCCACTGTAGGGCACAGGCCTTCTCTCAGAGAGAGTATGGGCTTAATCACCACGCGTGCCCACCGCGGATTGGCGATTTCAAGCGCTGAGGTAAGTGAATCGCTCAGGCACTCAGGTTTCCTCACGATGTTTTCACCTTCTTCACCTTCTTTTTCGACTAGGTCTTTATCTAAATCTTTACCAAATAAAATTTTTTATTAAGTCTCATCGATTTGTAGTTTTTTGTCCTGAAATTAAATAAAGACTGCACTTGCAGAATATTTCGTAGTCTATAATGGACTTGATATAAAACCATGGACTTTGCCCGTGACGCCACCCATTTAGTCCAAGATTATTACGTGACTGTGAAGACAAAGTAGCACGGTTGAATCTTGACACCATTAGAGCACGGCCCCGTAAGCGCATCACGATTGCACTCCACACCTAGTGCATTACAATTCACAATTAACTGGCCTAGAAAGGAAGGCTACCCGCTAAAAAACATCACAAAATAATTCGTTGTCCATGCGCAAAGCATTATTGTTGGTATGGGAAACCAAATAATAAGGATGTTTTGCGCATTGAAAACAGATTGTTATGAGCGGATTTTGTGTTAATGTAAAGAACCACTAAAAAAACTGAACTCGCCAGAATATTTCAGAGCGATTCTAAAGTGACTTTTACCCAACACAACAGAAGAGCTTATCACCCTTTTCTTTACTTGTGTTCGATTCCAGCTTACACATTGATTTGCACGTTGGCACAACCTAATCATCCTAACCTGTTTACTTGAATGCACAATGAAATGTGTACTGGCACTAGAAATAAGCATTCCACTGGGCGGACCGTCAAAGTATTCGTAACTACAGAAGACCTAGTTTGTAGCAAGTCTCACCATGCCAGCGCGCTTGTTGACGCTGATGAGTCGCACGTTGAGGCTCTGCAGGCCGATGTGCGCAGTGGGCGGCAGCACGGTCTTCTCATCACCCTCTCTGGTGATGACCGTCAGCGGCTCCGGCGGCAGGGTGATGAGTTTGTTCACCGCCACCGTCGAGGACATCAGGCTGGGCACTCGACGCATTATTTCTGGCAAGGGAGAAATAATTCTCAGTTGCTTTTTGGTTTCGCGCGGCGAAAGCTTAAAGTGTAAAGTCTAAGTTATCCAAAGAAATTATACGAATCTCTACGGGATGTTTCAGACAGATTCGGTGAAAATAAAGTTGTTTGTATTGAATAGTAGAATAACCCCGAGACCTCTGCAAAGTAGGACATTTTTTTTTTGCAAAGCCGCTTTCATAGCTAACAACTAATCGCAAGACTAATAAGTTTTTTTTTTATTACAGTGGGTAACATAAATTAATCGTTTGTTCAATACCTAAGGCAGTTGTTACATAGAGTATTAAGTACAGTACTAAGAGGAAAATATGCAAATATGTAATTTGAAATATATTTCTCACAATCAAGCATCTAAGTTACCAGTAGCCGTAATATAAATTATCGAATCGGCTATCATAGACATAAAAGTCTCGTTTTCACTCATCACTCTCAGCCAAAAACGAGAACGCCTTGCAAAACTCGACGCTCACGGACTGCGATATGTTGACGATCCTGCGCGCGCGCATCTCGACATAGTCATAAAAGTCCTAACTTTCCACTCACCACTTTCAGCCAAAAACCAGAACGCCTTGCAGAACTCGACGCTCGCGGACTGCGATATGTTGACGATCCGGCGCGCGCGCATCTCGGGGTCAATGAGATATTGGCCGCCAGTCCACACAGAGCTTATAAGGTTGCCGTGGCTGTAATAGGCTTCGGAGAAGCCCGCCATGCAGATGGATATGCCCTTCAGGATGCCGCGCATTGATGGCAGGAACTGCAGGCAAACGGAGAAACAAACAGATGAAGAACTCTTAACAAAGAGTCTTAGTCAAGAGTTCATAGTCTTGTCTTCGTCATCATCATCAGCCACTTGACGCCCACTGCAGGATGTTCACGCACAAAACCATGAGGGGTTTTGCCATAATCGCCACGCTTGGCAGGCAGGTGGGCGATCGCAGTATGTGGTTGGAATCTGAGGAAGACGCTGCTGCCCATCTCCTGGTAATTTATTTCCTAAGTCGCCTTCTACGACATCCACGGGAGGAAATGGAGTGACGCTACCAAATCTCAATGAATCAAATACCACTGGCTAAATTACACATCACGAAATATCCGGAACGTAGGCACCCTAGAAACTGGAAACTTTGGTGGTAGTTTGTAATATGACCGATAAATCGATATGTAAGAATTTCTCGGCTCTTGGCACCTAGAGGGCTCGAAAGGATGAAAAATTGGAAAAAAAATAAAGGCTTGGATTTTTTTAAATTATATATTACTATGAGTTATTGACTTTTTGACCTTAAATTATCGATAAATTTAAATAAATAAATAGATATATTAATGCTAGATTTTAAGGGTGAGTACACTACTTTCAAATTTTTTTATCGTGGTATTTCGATTATCGTAACGGTAGCTTCGGAGACGGATGTTTTCAGAAATATTCTGATAATTTTTTTTTCACTACGGTATGCTAATCATATTTTGCTGAATACCAGTAACTGTAGTTAATTACCAGTAACCTAGCTGAGGCATTTTTCCACGTACCCAAGTTCAGATTTTGAGACAGTTTGGTTGGATTTACGATTTAATAGATCAGCCTGTATGTCTGTACGCGTATGTCAGTAATTCAAATCAAATATATATATTTTTTATGAAGCCTATATACGTCCCACTGCAGGGCACAGGCCTTCTCTTAGAGAGAGAGTATGCGCTTAATGGGCAATTACCAAGCGTGTCCACCGCGGATCGTCAAAAATATTGAAATATTTTTATTAATTTTAAAACTAAAATATTTTCTTAAGTTACTAACAACTTTGATGTTTATTATGTTCACAATTAATAGATTATGTGGAGAATAAGGTAACAAAGAGACTCCACGTTTATTCTTAAAGCACGTTTTAACTTAATAGCAGTTGAGACATGCAGTTTAGTCGAGCCCATTCCACTAATTATAAACAAGCGCATACTGGTCAAAGCAGATAGTTAAATTGCTATCAATTGGAGAGAATGGGGATGGCAACACGAAACTTGTTTTGCTTTATAAGTGTTGCTTATTTTCGGATTTTTTCATGGAAATTCAACATGAACACATCATGAAATGGTTTTCACTAAAAAAAGGGAAAGCTATAGTTTATACCCAAAACTGAAAAAGAAAAGTTTTGTATACCGCGAAAGGAATACAGACTGTAATACAAAGGTAACCTCGAAAATATTTTTTAAGCATTTCTTGCAGAAATAATCGCATACCTTTGATTAAATACTTTACTGGCTGATTTATTGATTACAAAGTGTAAAATGTTAAATTTACTTTAGAAAGTTACTCAAAAACATCGAAAATCGTTTTAAAATTATCCACACTATGTACCATATAAACTTACTCATAAAATCATACTATTTCTACATGAACTCATTTAATTTTATTCCAGTTTGGAGACGAAGTAGCTTTATGAGCATAAAATGATTCTGCGGGACTACTACTTGAAGGTTCCTATCACCAACAACTAAATTGTCCTATCAGAAGTATTGATATCTATTCAGATTTGCCCAGTTCAATACTATGGGCTGGCTTTGGATAATTAAGTGCTGCTGCTTACCTATTTTGAGATACGGGCTTAGGCCCAAAGGAATGCGTGTTACAATGTATGGTTATGCTTTTATTAAATAAAACCGATGTTTACAAGTACTCAGGAACATTGTTTTACTTCACTTACAATTGCAGCAACAATAGCTGGCTTTACATATTTGCTAAATGGGTTGAAAGACTGACATCAAGACTTGCATTTCTAATTTTTAGTTAGTTTTAGGTTTAACAGCCTAGGTACCTAAACACTGCCTCCGTTTTTAACGAGTGTGAAAGATGCAGACCTGAATGTTTTCATTGAATGATAAAACTGACAAGAATGATAAAACATAACTTTTAATAATGATTCTGAATGTATTTCATTAGTATTATTTGTATTTACCTGCACAGAAATATTTTATTGGTATTTGTTTACTAGAATCATAACGAATAAACTTCTTGATAATCTATTTACTTCCTCCACATGGTTTAGGAGCCACAGTTTTTTTTGTTGGAAACTGAGCAGTAAATGCGTAGGCACTGATTTATTTAAAAAAATACACTACACATATCTTTGGGGTTTATATAATTACAAATATTGTGCTTTTCCCATGCAAATATACTAGAAAACAGGACATCCTCCATTTTGAATTTTTTGACAGTTGCCACCCCCATTACATTGCACGTGTGTGGAGGGGCCCAACGAAAGCACTGAAGGTTATCTGAGGTCTGTGTTTTTAGTAGGGCGATTTTCTTAATGGACATAATTAATTATAGGTATCTATAGAATATTCTTTAATAATAATGATTCTTTTATGATGATTTTCTGATTAACTAATTGTTTCCGGTTCGATTTCAGTTCAGTTCAATTGTTTCAATTTTGTCTGAGAAACGAGATATGAATACTACATTTTACCTAGTCTCACGCGTGAAGAGAGCAACTAATCAATAATTCATTGTTAGATAAATCGTGACAATGTTACAATTGAATCTATTTTACAAGACACCATGCAAAGGCACTAAAATATTTATCTAACTTAAAAACAAAATCTCAGTTTCAGTAGCTAAATATCACACCAATTTTGACTTTTTAATGTATCAGTACGATGTGAAAATGTCCAGGAACCACAATCTCGCTTGAAATAAGTATCTATTTCTAACAACCGTCGGGCATGATTAATTTGTACGCCAATAAATTTAAGCAAACATAAACATACTCACTCCGACATACTAGGTCAAAGGTTGCTAGAATACAAATTAATAGATGTTCTTTGTTCTCGAACATATGGCTTTGCACGATCTTGATTATGATTAACGTGTTCGCGTTGACCCAGCTACCGACAGTGTTATATTTTGCTACTAGCTGTGCCCGCGAGTTCGTTCGCGGACATTTCGATTTTTACGAAGCATTTGTATGGGGGCCACGTCTTATCATAACTGGAGCTAGAATTTAAATAGCCTATCCTGTGTCCCAGATGTCTATATGTTTTTATACCAAATTTCATCAAATTCGGATAATTGGTTTAAGAGTTATGGAGGAACATACATACATACATACACACATACAGAAAAAAATTCTAAAAATCGTGAAATTAGTTTCAGTATCATATATTGAGCCTATAAACACAATATCTCTGAAAACAAACTAACTTACTCCATGACCGACCCTTACAGATTTATTATTAGTATAGATACAGAAGACGTGTTCTCTCTCTGTCTGTCTATCGCAGACTCGAAGCAAAGTAGATTACACTGGTATTAAAAGTGACCAAGTTTATAGAGCATTGTTTATCGCGAACAGTGTAGTGGATAAGGCAGGACAATATAACCGCACTAAATTGGGGAGTGACGGCATTTGGATAAGGCAGATGGATAGATACGATGCCCTGTGCCTATGTCATAGCGGGCATTTTTATCGGAGTCGTAGAGAACAACCTGATCCAAAAACCCGCATTAGCTCCGCAGCAAAAAGAAAAATGAGAACTATATGAACAAACTTCACGTAGAAAGAAAAAAATCGGGGCCGAAATCTCTCCATAATCGTTAGTTTGCAAATTCTGGTGTTCAGGTCCTGTGGTACTGTGAGTTTAGTCGTGCGTCACCTCCACACGCTACAGAGACTAAAAACGTTCAAAGCAATCTCGGACTCTTTCAGCTCGAACCTATTTGCTGTTTTAGCATTGTGGTGACACCAACAATATAACACAATGTCTTTTATTATGAAATTATTTTTTTCAATTTATAGGTAAATGTAGTTTTATTTTAGATGGACGTAGGCACGTCTGAAACAAATATATTGAATTGAATGGTACCTGGAAGCCGAGACAGCGGCCGTAGAAGCAGTACTGGTTGATGGTGTCGGCCTGCGCGAAAAGTTCCTCGGGTGAGTGCATCTCGCTGGGGAACAACTCCCCAGGCGGTGCCCAGCCCAGCAGCGCATGCACGTGCTGCAGACACGTGCCCAGCGAGGCCAGGAGCTGGCTGCACGACTCCACCTCGCTGGAAGGGAAGGTGGACTTGGAGACCTAATTGCACGCGAAACGTTTAACAGACTATAAGAGATTTATTTTAGCAAACCTTGAAAACGGGTATATAACGGTCTATAATCGCGTGAACAAAATAAAACTAGATAAACTATAAAAAAATCCTAAATAGCCCGCTTACAGTAAAACCACAAATAAACGGCCCTTTCAGCGAGTACAGCGGTTGGCTACACGACTCCACCTCGCAAGAACTTACCTTTTAAAACACTCATTTCCAAAAACATCACAAGCAGAGTTCAGATAATAAAGTGTTCGTAAATTCAATGTTAGCTACTTATCAATTAGTTATGTTAAATAAAATACGTATAGGTTATAAATTAGCTGGTCCCCTATTTCGTTTTGACCCTATATTAAAAAATATTAATTTCGATCTTATTAGAGAGGGCATCTTAAAAGAGAAGTAATCATTATAAAGATTGAAGATAACCTGTCGAAAAGTACTTATAGTCACTTGGTACAAATTAGCTTAACACAAATCGGGCGTAAGCTGTGACGTCATAAGTTGCTAGTGGCGCCTTGTAATGTATGAAGTATTTATCACTATTTGAGTTATCTCGTGAAATAATGTCTACGCCGTTGTAAGAAAACGTTTCTAATTCTATGGAAAAACTGGAATAGAATGGGAAAACTAAATATCTATCTACGAGTATTACCTTTAAACGATTAATTCTTGTATAGTATATTATTATTTCAATCCTTTATTGTATTTTAAACACACAGTTTTGCACAAAGGCGAGCTTAATGCTACTTAGCATTATCTATCAGCTAACCTAAGTTATTTAAGTTTTTTAAGTCAATGACATTTTGATAACAAGACCTCTAACTTGTGTAATTCAACAAGATGTAAATTTGTGCTTAGATTAGATAAATGAACTGAAATTACACTCAGGGTCACTGTTACATGTGCAAAACACATTAAAATGCGTATTTTTTTTATAATGAAGATAACGAAGATGCTTTGATTACAATGTATTGGTAAGGCTAGCAGTAGGTATTCGATTTCTCTCATACCAAGCAAGATTCTCTAAGTAAATGAGCCGGGGTGACAATCATTACAGAACCAAAAGGCTTTAAATTTTCGATGCAACATTGCTTGAAACATCATCATCATCAGCCATTTGACGCCCACTGCAGGACATAGGCCTCCCTCATCGTTTTCCAAGCTTCCCGGTATTGTGCCGCCCGCATCCAGCGACTCCCCGCCACAATAACCAGGTAGTCGGACCATCTGGTGGGGGGCCCTCCCACACTGCGCGTGCGGTCCGCAGTCGTAAGGTCAGAACGTTTTCTCCCCAACGGCCATCAGTTCTTGAAACATAACTGTTCACAACTACGTGAACTAAGTGCGGAAATCTCAGTTCTAACTACTACATAACTGTTCACAAAATAGTTAAATACATACAGGCCTTACATTTTGGTTGTTTTGCAAAGACAGAGATAATCTCTGACTGTGTAGTTAAAGAATGGTGTGCTGTTGTTTGTACTGTAAACCTGATTTCAAAACTTTTTTTGATCATAAATTGCGTTCCACCTTAAAGGTGGAATCTACTGAAAACATCATATCTGAACACTCACCGGACAAAATATCCTTTCCGAAAGAGCAAAGCATCTCTGCCTGTACAGACTTGGCGACTGATCTTCAGACCATGCAGTACACATGAGTCTACCACGGAAACGAAGCTACGGTATCCATTCCCAGGGGATTGTGCATCAAAATCATACAGAGGAGCCACCTGAAACAGTAATGGGGATTAGTAAATTTTATACTTATATCACAGTGGGACAAAAACCATCTAATGGACTACAGAACACATGAAGCCTGTACAAATCTCACTGCAGGACACAGACCTTCTCTGAGAAAGAAAGTTTCACATATCTATGGGCACTGAGGTACACATTAGAAATCTAATAGAATATTCACTTTCTTCTTATAATTTTGTTCTCAAATATTTACGCTGAATGATATAATGCCTGGAAATTTTTGCTTGTAATACGGTAGGCCATCAATAAAACATTTTTATGGTTCCGTAGTCCGACAAAGAACCCTTATAGTTTCGCCATATTCGTCTGTCTGTCTGTTTGACTGTCTGTCTGATACTAGAAAGCTGTAATTTGGTATGTGTATACATATTTATCATGCCGACAAAGTTAAACAATAAAATGTTGGAAATTATTTTTCTTTACTGTACCTCCCCTAACATGAAAAGTGGGTTTTTTCTCCTCTGCCCCATCATGTGGCGTATCGTTAGATTGGTCGTTGAAGAACATTGTGGGAATAGGAAGACCATTTTCGATCTAGCATTCCGTTTGCGAAATATTAAGCTTTAAAGCGCAAATTTTTGTCCAAGTAGGGTGTCCCCCCCCTCTCCTGGCTAAACGGTTGATTGCAGAAACGTGAAAAAATTCAGGGTAGTAGCACATATAATGAACTTGAAAGGAAAAGTATCACGGCTAAGTATGCTTTACTAGTTAACGAGTAATAGGCAACCAACTTATAAAAGTAAAACTACAAAATCCATTGAAAATGACTGATGAAGTTGTTGGTTCTGTAAAGCAGATAATAAAAACCCTCTTTCTACAGAACCCTATATTGCACGTGGCCCGACACGCACTTTTTTTTTCACGCCGGTTTTTTTACCTTACGAACATGATCAACAAGAGGCCAAACAGTGTCTATGTGGTCCATAAGAGTCATGAAGCCTTGGTACAGTCGCTGGCCATTTTCGCTGTCATCTGGCTGGAAGTAAGTGGCGTTGTTCTGGCAGGAGTCCTTGAGAGCCTCGTACATAGCGAAGGTCGGGGGAGCTCCCTCGCCTGAGTCCTCACAGCATAGCGAAGCCTTCGCGGGCGACTCCGTAAAAGACATATTGTAGAGCCTCTTAACAGCCAAACCGAAGTGCCGTCTAAACACTCTAATTCCCATCTGCAATGATATAAAACACTAGTAAATCCTCAGGAGTTTGTTTTGATCACAACCAAAGCACCAGCTAACGAATGGATAGATGACAATAATTACAGATTTCTTCGTGAACGATTTTTTTTGTCATTGTACCATTCTCGTAGGGCTTCTTCATTTATCGCCCGATCGTGTAGCACTGAATCGGCACTTGGAATATTTTTTGTTAAGGAAATCGAAACAAATATGACGAACGACCGAGGAAAAATTGATTTCGGTTCGATCAGTTGTTGTTCGGTGCTGCCAGACGAAACATCTAAACGTCATGTTCTCATATTAGGTGATTTTAATCAAATTCTACCATTTTTCTACAACTACTCAGATAAAAGGCAACACAACGCAGTGTCGCCAAACTCGCAAACTTTCCCGTTAAAACCGCATTCACACATTGGGCCAACCAAGACATTTGATTCAGATTAATACATACATACATACATAAACTCACGCCTGTATCCTAGAGGGGTAGGCAGAGACCAGGGACTGCCACTTGTCACGTCCCTGACAGATCACTTTCACTTTCTCAACATTCATTAGTCGTTGCATGCACGCACGCCGGTTTCGGGTACTTTTTATCTTGCCCTTTGCTAATATTTGCTATCACTATCTAAATACCAGTACTATCAATCTTCATCTGCTTCTTCCACGCTTCTTCTACAGATACACACAGATTGCAGACTACACCAAGCATCCACTTTCTTGACGGCAAATCTTTCACCTTTAATCTGTGACGTTGATTAAAAATAAAACTGTTCAAATTCTCAATCTATTGTCTGTGCTCAAAACAAAAATAAACTTTGTGAACCTAACAACTAACTCAGGACCGAAATCGAAAAAATGGAAGAAACATCAGTGGAAACCGACAACAAAAACGAAGTAATCGTCGATAAAAACTTAGACGTAAATTATTATATCATTCCACCCAAAGCAGCGCCTCAAATCACCGAAATAACTGAAAACCAAAACACTTACGTGTACCCTCCGTTATTTACCACAAAAACGCTGCTAGAACTCTGCAATTCCTCTTGGTCTCGCCCTTTAAAGGCTAGAGACAACGTGCAGCCATATTTGCGGGGCTGCAAATGGTCTCCAGATGGGACATGTTGCCTCACTGTGGTCAATAACGATGGAATGCAGATCATGGAGTTGCCTAAAGATCTTTACGAGGGTTCCGTTAGCGCCAATCGGATTATTGATGTATTAGACCCCGTGATCCATGTGAAGGAAGCCGGGCTCGTGTATGACTTTTGTTGGTTTCCGGCAATGAATAGTACAGTCCCCGAATCCTGTTGGTTAGTATAAAATAATCTAATACCTTTCAAATGTCCCATAAAGATTTAGAGGTACAGAAATACCTTACTTGTAGTAAAGATCCATCTAGGCGCCATTAAACTATAATAATCTCTGGTTTCTCCACTAGTTGTAGCTTTGTACTTTGGCACATAAAAACAATAGCAACAGTTTGATAATAGATATGAGAAGCTTAAAGCTTTATTGAAGCGTGGAGCTTCAGTTGGTCTACAATAAAATCAGTAGTATTAGTAGCTAGTAATTTTACAACTAAATCCAGTTTTCTATGTATTTCTTTTAAACCTTTATCTGGAATCAGTCCTGGGACTAGAAGCTGATTTAATGTGTGATTCAATATAGAATAAGTACTTTGACGTTTCAGTTGGTTGACGACTCTGCAGAATGCACCAGTACAACTGTGGGATGCATTTGATGGCTCTCTGCGCTGCTCCTATAGGGGTTTTAATTCTGTGGATGAAATGGAGCCGGCCATCTCTGTCACATTTACGCCAGATGGTTCTCGGATCGTAGCAGGATACAAGAAGATGTTACGGACATTTGACACTGATAGGTAAAAAGCTAGAGTATACTATTTTTTATTTGCATTGCTCTATTTCAACATTCCTTTCTCAATTTTAGTCACTTTCAGTCCACAACGTTATCAAAGTAATACCAGACATACTTCTCAAGGAACTCATTTCTACTGCATAAATTCTATTTTCTTGCTTCTTTTGCCATACCCAAGTCTCGCTACCATACATAAGTGTTGTGACCAGCACTCTAGCACAGTAATTACTAAAATAGTAACTACTGTAATTACTGTTTTTGTACTGATTAAGCCCATGTTATGGCCGTACAGCTATAGACAACCCATGGCTTTATATTAGTTAAAATTTTAGTTTTTTTTCTCACTATTTATTTAAATAATTACTGTTGATAGGCTTATTTTGAATATAGAATACAAAGAGTAATCTCTTTGAGAGCAGGGCCAAGTTTCATAAAACTACAACTAGTTTGTTATGAGAATTTGAGGAAGTGGCTGCGGCAATGCAATCATAGAGACTATCAGTATATGAAGGAACAACAACTCAAACTCTGCATTTGGGGGTCTCACACCTCGAGGTGTGAGACGTGGAGCGAGCCCATTAAGTTTTTCGAAATTGCAGCAATCGATTTTACAGCAATAGCTTGTTCTAGTATTCGCTCTTGGCATTCTAGTGGGTATTCGGGAGGGATGGTATTATGGCAGTCTAAGGCCACCTCCCTAGATTTTCTACACAGCATTACTTTTAAAGAATGAGCCACACAACACGTTATTAATATCAAAGATGTGATTATGACCTTTCAACTGCGGTGCTATTGGTCCAATTAAAATGCGTGATCCAATTACATTGCGTAGCAGTGTCTAATTCTGTGGCTTAGTCGGTTTTGCAATGTACATCAAACTGTCGTAGAAAACTTTAATGTAGTTCTATGAAAAAGGCCCCAGGCGTGTCCTTCTGTCAGAAGTTTATGTTTATTATTATGCTTCTAGACCAGGTCGAGACTGTGCGGAACACAAGATCAAGTCTCCGGCGTCTTGCCTAGCGACAGACGGCTCATTGCTGGCCGCGGGCTCCTGGAACACCAGCATTGGACTCTACAGCGTCAGCGAAATGGGCACCTACAAGAGTATTGGGAAAATGCATGGCCATTCAGGTAAAATATATTCAGGGTGTAGCAAAATCGCGAAAAAATATATAAAAAAAGAAAGAAAAAGAAACATTTATTACACCAACAAACACACACACACACACACAAAACACTAAAGGTACACTAAGACTTATATAAATACATTTTTTTTGTCGCGGTGTGTTTCCGAAGCTACAAAAGGCGGTAGCATTTTGCAAGTCAAACGTTAATTGTAAAAAACTAAAACTACTTGGACTAGTGCAGAAACAATGATTTTACTGTGAATAAAAAAAAAACTACACATTTTTAAACGTTAATGACAAACATTATGTTTTGAATTCGACCGACGATATTATTGTTCTTATTGATGAGCAGAACTCCCCATTTACGGGTGTAGATGTGGAGACACTTATTAGAGGAAACCCGCGGCCTAGTTGGCTCCGGACGTTTGAGCGCCTCGTTAATCTAACGGTAACATGAATGAATACCATACCATGTCGTGACTTCGATCCCCACTTGCGTCCCATCTTGGATAGGATTTATCTTGGACTTTTATCGATTTTGAATTGTCCTACGGTAATATCCGCCTAAGTCCGCCTGGTTTTCTATTGTTATTTTAAAGGTCAGGACTTATGAGAATACAACTTTTTGCAGAGTAAAAATTCCTGAAGAATACCTGAGATATTTAAAAATAAAAAGATTTTAAACTGGAGGTCTGTAGATTTTGCGTTATTTCAATACCACTTTGTCTAAGGCTCAAATTTCTATGTTACCATGTAAGGGGGAGGCAAAGAAGCTCCATTAAATGAAACCACTGTTCTGTCGTTACAGGCGGCATAACCCACATGAAGTTCACACCGGACGGGCTAAAGCTCGTCTCGGGCGCCCGCAAAGATCACCGCCTGTTAATTTGGGACATCCGATACTACCGGAGACCACTAAACGTCCTCAACCGGGCCGTGGACACCAACCAGCGTATCTACTTCGACATATCACCCTGTGGAAAGTACTTGGTTACTGGTGGAACGGACGGCATTGTCAAGATCTGGGACGCGAACAAGAACGACTGGACTTCCAGTTTGGATTGCACTGATATGGATAGAGATACCTTTAAGGTGAGAGAAGTATTTATAGTATTAATTAATCAAGCCTTTCAGAAAGACTCGCTAAAATATCTCGGTGCCGCGTTGCGTGCCTTTTTTTATCTCTGAGAATCATTTGTCGTGACTACGTCCGTCCGTTCAAAATATAGATGGTTTAATATCACTAATATTGATTGGATTAAAATATTTAATTAATCCGACGAACTCTAGAATGCTAATTGAATTGGAATTGTTGTAACGTCGTATGAACATTAGGCGTATTGTAGTCTGCGATATGAATACAGTGATAAATACGTTTGATACGGGTTGATATACACTGTTATTGAAGAAAGGGACTCTACAACTGTTTACCTCTCACTCATACAATAAAGCCGTCTATGTGTGAGTTATTCAGTCCCTTTCTTTAAATAACCGTGCTAAATCAACGATATTCAGTATCGATTAGGATATTTTAATACTTGGCTTGATTCAGTATCAATAATACTAGAAAATATCGCCATAAATCCACAATTCGTTTTATTTTATTTTAATTACATTATAAGGAGACAGCGTATGCAGCCCTCGCTCTGTCGCACAGCAGAATATGTTGTTTGTTGGACTGCGCTGGAACAAGAAGATTATCACTTCACTGTAGTTTATTTACGACACTCAAGTTATTTACTACAGAATTACATTATTACAAGAAAATAAAGTCACAGTTTGCGCCCGATTTGTATGGGACTTTCTTGTACCTCGTGACTAGAAATACTTTAGTTAGCAGTGTCAGTGCCCCACTGCTGGGCACAGAGAGAGGAGTATTTTAATTAGCACGCGTGCTCACCGCGGATTGGCAATTTCAAGCGTCGGGGTATGTGAACACCTCACTGACACTTAGGTTTCCTTGCGATGTTTTCCTTCATCATCATCATCATCAGCCATTCGACGCCCACTGCAGGACATAGGCCTCCCTCGTGGTTTTCATAACCGTGAGGGGTTTTGCCATAATCGCCACGCTTGGCGGGCGGGTTGGCGATCGCAGTATGCGGTTGGAATCTCAGGAAGACGCTGCTGCCAGTCTCCTAGTTGATTTCCTTAGTCGCCTTCTACGACATCCACGGAAGGAAATGGAGTGACGGTATTCTCAGTCCGGCGCCACACGGATGTTTTCTTTCAAGTGGTATTTATACTACAACTTCACAAATGTACCCGACTTAGAAAACAAAGTCCTTGGTCCATGCCGGTGCCCACGACCTCCCGATTATGACCGAACCCAATGCGAAATGATTTTAACCTGTCTTCACGTTTTCAGTTCCCCCTTCACAGTGACTGCTGCAACAGTGTCTCTATACACCCGTGCCGGCCGATTTTGGCCACCGGCTCGGGCCAGCACCACTTCAGTGACCCTCTTTCACTCTACGGGGACCACGAAGCCGCTGGAGGGGAACAGAAAGTGGAAACGAGTGATAGTGCCAGTGACGTGAAGTACTCTAGTGATTATGAGAACAGCTTGGTGTTCTGGTGGACCGATGAAGTGCCGGATTTAGTGTGAGGATGGTATTGTCTTTCTAAGCGGTTCTTGTAATCTAGGCGTCTATGGCCAACAAAGCAAGACGAAATGGTACAATCGTGGTTTGGTTATGATATCCAAATTAAAAGTCGCAAGAGTTTTAAGGGGCTACAAGCGTCACCAATGGAAAAAGAAATATCTTTTAGTAAGTTTTTGCAAAAGTGAACATTTTGTTTTTATTTAGTCTCCATACAGTAGGGTAAAGGCCTCCCGCCTTTTACCAAGATGTTCAGTCATTTGCCACTCGGCCAAGAACTTGTCGAGATCATAACGTCATCATCGACCTTGATGGTCGATGTGAGTGAACATAATAAGTCACAATTATAGTGATGGCTATCTTTAGAACCTACAGCCTAGGTAACCTACAGCACTTTAAAGTATTAATGCCAAAATTGGCCGTTTTTAGAGAAAATCGACCTAAGTTGTAGGTTATACATCCTAGATTAAAAATAGTTTTCAGCTAGGCAATTGAGAATTCTCGAATCAGACTTGGTCGGGCACTTTCGACAAAATATCAAGTAAGTGAATCCGGAATAAAGTTAATAATATATAATACGTAGTTCACGTTTTGCATGTATTATGAAGGAAAATATGATTTTCACTGGTGCTACTTATCTCCGGGTAGCCTCTTAAGGAGTCTTCTCTTTTCTTTTCTTGCCCGAAAGATGCCAATAGAGCTTTGTTACCAAGCTTAAGTTGTCGGCCCGTCCGTCCGTCTATCTTACCTTTAAAGTTTGTATCTCATGAACCATATAGAGAGCCGTTTGAAATTTTCATAAGAAAAAAATTATATACAGATAAAACGTGATCGTTTAACGTTTTATTAATTTTGTCCCGCATCGTAAAAATAGTGATGATGTAAGTCAAAGTTGCTGTGATTGTAGCGCAGAACCTATACCTACCTATAACCATAGACCAAAATTTTGTCTATGCTATAACAAATAATAAAAACTGGCTAAGAGTCAGTCGGACTCCCGCATTTTTGGTAAATTTATGTGACGGCACGGAATCATCGGTGCACTTTGACTCGCACTTGGCCGAATTTAAAACAAGTATAAATCGTATTAAGTGTTCTATTTGTATAGCCTATACCGAAGCGTAAATAAAATCTGTGATACCATTTGAATTCATTGTTTAATTTCATGTCAAAGTTTTCTGCATAAAAAAGAACAGTAAAAAAGTTGAAAAGAAAATAACATAAAAAATTTGTCTTCTTTTTAAAATATCTTAAAAAGCATGCATTCAAACAAACGCTCTCATAAATTGTTACATTTTCAAATTTAACAAGAACATTATTTTTGTTTTAAATTTGGCTTGCGTCTAGCTTACCAAGGACGTATTGAAATACTAAATTTTATCATTTTATCTACACTTCCACTTATAATAAGGAAAACTATGCTATAAAGTATTTTATGAAGTGGGTACTTATTTACGAATAATCAATGCTATCTATGGAATGATAATATGGCTACTTTTCGAACGTCGTCGGCAATAAAAAACTTTCTTGAAATTTGACTCAAACATTTTACGTTGTTCCTTTCTTTTAAAATACTAAATTACTTAAGAAGAGCTAATTGGCCATTATTTCGATTGGCATCATAAAAGTAGGGGTGTTTTTTTTTATTTATTTAAGTCGGTTCGATTCCCAGACAAGGCAATTATTTTTTAGAAAATCTTTGAATGCAGAATTACTAACTTTTAAAAATAACATAAAGTCTTCTTTCAGCAAAATACCCTATCTACGATATTTAAGGTACTTTCCCTTCATGGCCCATAACTTTGGGACGCCCTGTATATTCAAACTTACACTGTATGTATTGTCAAAATAAATTACTTACTTACTTACATATGTTAATACACTCATTCTCACTCTTTAAATAATCTCCCTGGCAGTGCAGCGAGCGAGATAAGAGCGTTGCCGGCGTAGTGGGAACTGTTATGTAATGAAACACGAGAGCATAGAATGACAACTGATTATTAATTTATTCTCGTCTACCGACATTAGCTACACCATAACAGGAACCACGTACCTTTGCGTCGGATGTGTCCCGGGCGGATTATTTTCGTAGTGGCATTCTTTGCGTGTTTTCTTTTGTGCGTGTTTTGTATTCATTTTCACTTTGTATATTTTACATGGTTTTACAAAGCTTTCTGCGAATTAATTTAATGTTAATATTTTGTGTGTGATTTTTAATAAGTACACATAGTTTTTAATGAAGAACTTAAGCTACTTCTTACACCAAATTTTTCTATGAATAGTCTGTCATAGAAAGAGTTGGCGCACGAAGTAGCCATATTTAATACGTATAAAATATTCGTAACTTTATGTTTTAGTGTCGCCGTATGCGATTTTTTTTTACAATAAATGTTGCAAGACCGAGCGAGTGGGATGTCCTTGCCGGTAGTAAAAGCAGCCCTAAATATGATGAATCAGACCGTAAGGAGTCACTGTTCATAACCATGAGACCCTGTTGTCCCTTATCAAGAGTGTATTTTAGTACTTAGGTACTAGTATTACATTATTTAGTACTTAGTATTACATTCATATTACCTACTACAAATATGATACTAGAAATAGGATGCTAGAACCATGGTAACGGGACACCACCACAGTCGAGTGACCACCTAAAAAAAGAGAGTTTTGTGGGAACTGAAAGTTTTAAGGCAACTGTCCTTAAAAAGCGTGAGTGACTTCATAGAATGGCAAAGGTATGAGGTGAAGGAGCAGACACAGGATCCCACTGAGTCGACCTTTTGCTAACTAATTGTCAGCCCCCGTGCGACAACTTTAAGATAAGATTGGGAGTTTGAAACGAAGTTTGGATGCACAACGGTCATCTCAGACTCCATCTCCATCAATTTTCATTGAGATCCGTATTTAGTTTTACCTAAAACGATCTACCTGGCATAACAGTGGCTTTCGATGGCCATTACATCAGAAAATGGGCCCTCCCATAAGGTGCCATCTCGGAGACTGATGACACCGAGAAACGTTTCTGGGAAGGGCATGTAAAAGAATGGTATTCTTGTAATTTCACGAAAAGAGTGGGGATCAGAACACAAATTCAATTCTTTTGTATGGCATCCCTAACTGTGACTCATAGCTGTGAGATTGACAAGGTGACGCCTGGTGCCTACAGATTAGGATCTTTTTTTCCCCTTTATTTTGACAGAATCCTAGGGGCGTGAAAGGTATAGGTAATATTAGGGGTTAAAGTATGAAATTGCCGTTTTATTGCAATAGGTTCTTTGAATTGACATAGAATCTTCATGGTTTGAGCTTTTCGAATGAAACTTTTTTCAAATGGTTTCTATGATGTTCTTTTTTTAAAAAATGTGAAACATTTGAATATCGACTTTCGATTGTTTTTGTTATTCAATTTAAACAAGAAAGATGGATACTGCGAAAATTCGAGTGATTATGAGGCACCCATTTTTCGTATTTTTTTTATTTTATTGATTTGACGCAAGTGAGTCAATATTGTGGGCAAGGTAACGTTAAACCATGCCGCAAATTCCTGGGTAGTTTGACTAGGGTCGGCTTCCACTATCTCTCTTAATTCATCGTTATTCACCTGTGTGGGCGGTCTTCCTCGTGGCTCGTTCTTTAAGTCGAAATTTCCATCACGAAAGCTTTTAAACCAAAATCGCACGGTGCGTTCATTAGTAGACCCCTCTCCAAACGCAGTATTGATATTGCGGGCTGTTTCTGTCGCGTTAGTTCCGCGTCGGAACTCGTATTCAAAAATCACTCGAATTTTCGCAGTATCCATCTTTCTTGTCTAAATTGAATAACAAAAACAATTGAAAGTCGATATTCAAATGTTTCACATTTTTTAAAAAAGAACATCATAGAAACCATTTGAAAAAAGTTTCATTCGAAAACCTCAAACCATGAAGATTCTATGTCAATTCAAAGAACCTATTGCAATAAAACGGCAATTTCATACTTTAACCCCTATTACTTTTGACAGCTCAAAAAGCAGGTTTTGACCGTTAGTTAAAAAGGAGATTTAGGAGATTTTAGGAGATTCTACAGAAGAAAGAGATTTGTGCGGACTATACAGTATATGTGTGAGTAATTGACTAATAGTATCTAATTTACTACACATCACACTACGTGACTTTACGTGAGTTACTCACACATACACTGTAAAGACAGTAAGCGATGTGCAAACGATCTGTGACTATGTTCACGTTACCGCCAAAAAAAATTGTGCGGACTATACATGAACGAATAGGATATATGTGCGTAAATTACGCCTTTTCGTTTGACCGTGCTATAAAAATGAACGCTTATTTTAAACCATGTGTGATCGAGGACTGAAGGAAAAAATGAACAAGCACTGAGTACCTAAACATCAATCAATCTAAATTGTATTTACTTTTGATCATACCTGAACTAGAAATTTTGCTTCTTCCCTTAATACCTAAGAATAAACACCTGAGAATGTAAGCAAAGTGATATAGACTAGACGCGACAAAGAGCTGAGACTACAGAACTTTTTCATAAGCCACGTTGACCTGAGTTTATTTAGCACCTGTCTGAATCCAGGCGCCGCGTCTGGCTCTAATATTGGAGCTGTTCAAATATCAATATCCCCTGTTGCTGGTGTTGACGTCTCGGTATCAAACAGACACGTTTCGTCGCTGAATACACCTGTAGCCAGGGACCGCCACGAGTAACCCATGTATCTTATGCCGTACCGCAGAAGGGCGAGAATTGACGAAAGGGGTCATCTCTGGAGTGACTGACGATACTCATCTCATTAAATTTGCCTCACGGCGATGGCGAGAGGATCTCAAGCTACTCATGGGTGGTCTGGAGCAGTGCAATTTATATTGGCAGATATAAACCATCCACGGCCGGATTTTCTGACGAATCTTTAGCACTGATTTTGTAAAACCTGCTATGTATTATAAATCTTCGGCAAGTACTTGAATACGGATAGCCAAGTACAGTGTCAGCATAAGCAAAGTATCGAAAAAGCTATCGCTGTGCGCACCTATAGACAAGAATTAATCGCGATAATAAAATGAAGTCATTATAAGATAACGTATCTTGTGACACTGTTGATTTTTGTAAAATATTATGTTTTGTAAATTGTAATTTAGTATATGGGCAACTGGTCTGAAATAAATAAATAATAATAATAACCGCCTGTTAGAGTTACTTTATGTCGGTTAGTTAGGGATATGATTCGTTAGGGCTTAGAATTCCTAATTAGGCTGGGCTTAGCATAGGTGCCTAGCCCGCCGTCCTTTCGCATAACCTTTTCTTACATAATCGTCCTAGCTTTTTATTTAGTAGGAAATACACAATATTCTGGGCGGCTGTTTCGGATTCAATCAGATGGTTTCGTATCCGAGGGTGGCCTCAGTGGATCACTGCCCTGTGAAGCCGGTATATTAACTAGAACAGAAAGACGTTGAGAAGAAAGAAGAAATAACATTTATTTAATGGCAGAGATAAAGTAAAAAAAACTGATATAAAAACCCTTTAGAAAAAACCAAATGTTGCGATTACGTCCTTGATTTTTCGTACACTTACACTTCGTAAATGAACTGTTGACTGTTGTCCGTTGGCCAAAGTGAATATAAAAAAAATACGACTGACAAGCGTACATTTTTAGGGTTCCGAGGGTTCAAAAGGAAAAAACGGAACCCTTTTAGGATCACTTTGTTGTCTGCCCGTCCGTCCGTCCGTCTGTCTGTCAAGACCCTTTATCTCAAGAACGCTTGGAGGTATCGGGTTGAAATTCAAGTCTACAGTCCCTTGAAGCTGTGAAAAATTAAACTTCCAAGTTAACGTAAAATAAAGATACGGCCTGTAACGGATGGACTGCCTTTCAGCAATAAAAGCATCAGACGAGGTTTTCATGTGACAGGCAGACGACGGTGCGGCGATGGATTTTGCACAATAAAAAATATAAAATTAATTAGCTGGAACAAAACTGAAAAAAATATGGCCGCGGAGAGAGTCGCAGATTTCACTTTTTTATATAATTGATAATACGCATGTGCAAAGGTCCTGCTGCACCGACGCGCGTGGGGTCAGGCTTTATTAACCTTAAACAATTGGCCAACAGATGGCGTTACACGTATGAAAGATTTAAACTAAGGTAATTAAAAATATGAATTACACAAAACAATATTTTATCGTCTACACGGCCGTTTATGCCGCAAAAAACGTATATTTCGACACTCAAGGAAATCAAAATTTATAGAGTACTTTCCATTGACCTAGAACTATGGAATTAAGCTATATCGTCTTATACTACAAGTACAGCGAAATATCTGAAAACTATATATTTGTAATTAAATCATTAAAAAAATTGTCGGGAAAAGCTCGAGAAAAACTGCGAGACTCGATCCCTGAACTATTTATAGTAAGTACCTACATGATGAGATCCGTAGACGAACGAAAGTCGTCGACATAGCCCAGCGGATTAGTAAGTTGAAGTGGCAGTGGGCGGGGCACATAGCACGCAGAACTGATGGCCGATGGGGCCGAAAAGTTCTCGAATGGAGACCACATATCGGCAAGCGCAGCGTAGGACGACCAGCCACAAGATGGACAGATGACCTCATCCAAGTGGCAGGAAGACGCTGGATGCAGGCCGCTTCCAACCGGTCTTTTTGGAAATCCATGGAGGAGGCCTATGTCCAGCAGTGGACTTCTTGTGGCTGAATGATGATGAAGTACCTACAAATTTGTACGGATCCCTCGGTAGGCGAGTCCAACTAGCACTTGTCCGGTTTTAATCTTTAAACTCCGCTGTATGAGGTTATATTAGAATAAACAACACTTGGTAGTATTATTTCTGAAAACCAGAGTCTTCCAGACAATCACTGTATCAGTTGTTTTTTATTCGTATGCACTTTAGCCAAGAACGTTTTACCCAATCCTTGACTTTACCGAACTGACAACAGTTAACAGTCTCTTAACTGATTGTTAGCGCAACGGGAAATCGGGAATTACTTTAGGGATTCACTTGGGAAGAATCTAGATCCTTCTGGTTTACCTACTGGTGAAAGGCGTAATTTTATATATCATGTCATGTATAAATTACGCAAACATAATATAGGGTCTGGAAAAAAAAACTCGGATTGGATCTGGATTATGAAATTGTAATGCAAACGTTGTGGCCAGAATTGAGACGGGAATGTTGCGTTTGTTTGGAGATATGGAGAGGATGAAGGAAGAAAGTTTGAGGAAAGAAAAATATATCAAACGAATGTGGATGGGAGGGCCGGCAAGGGACCTTCCAGACGGACATAGGTCGACCAAATAGGGAATGTAGAATGTACCCGAGACGATGAAGAAGAAGAGAAGTAGGTATCTACCCGAAGACGGTGTGCGTGCAGCGACTAACTAGCTATTGTTGATGAAGCAAAGAGGTTTGTCAGAATCGTGGCAAATGGCAAACACCGTGGAAGCATAAGCATGCTCGGGATATTTATGATTTTCTCTGCCTAGTATTAATATAAGCGTCAACATGTGCAAACACATTTTAAGGTCTATACACACGACGTTTATTGAACGCTTCCTGATTGCGTTGTACGCACATAGTCAATGCGCGTTGAACGCAAGGCTGCCGGCACGTTGTAACCTTTGCACACGATCCTCGCATTTGTGATCTGCTAATCATCATCAACCCATTATGTCCCCACCGAGGGGCACGGGTCTCTTCCCTGCGGAAGGTATAGGCCATACTCCACCACGGGGGCCAAGTCCGGATTGGTGGAGGCTTGTAGACTAGTGGCTCGTCTACTGTCAGAAGTTGTCAAGCCGCCCTAAGGCCTCTGACTTGGCTTAACGACTGCCATCTATCGACGGCAGCCGACACCAACAGCTTAACGTGCCTTGCGAAGCACGGAACCGCTCGGAAAATTGCCACTAGCGTTAGGCATAGACGGCGACCCATCCATGCACTGAACGCACCCTGTGTTGCTTAACCTTCGTGATCGTGTAAGATCACTCCGGCAGCCGGAGCTACGAGCGATTCTGTCTGCTAATACGCGTTGATAACGGGCAAAGGACGCGCTCATCAAAAACGCGTCGTCTCGTCGCGTGCGAAAGTTCTTATAGTTGATTTTTTTATAGAATATTTCGTGTTAAATATCCATGCAGAAATAACCGTAGTGCATTTTTACGTTTATTTTCTGTGTTCTGCTATGTATGATTAATCTGCATTGATTGATTGTTATTCTTCCTGTCATCAACAAATTTGTTTTTTTTAGTTTACCACAACAGTGGCTGTGGAATATAGAACGGTTCATTTAAGAAAGGGACTGAAAACCTATCTGCCTCTCGTTCACACAATATAGTTACCTATATAATATAATTATATCCGGGTATGAGTTGTTTCGTGTACATTTCCTTAATAATTTTCTTTTTCTACATTATACGGGTCGATTATCCCGAGATTGCATAAGCAAAATGTCGTGGTGCTTTCACGTAGGCTTCAGATTACCCACGAGCAAATGTAAGTAATCAGGACCTATTTCAAGGCTCTTTAAAAATAATGGAAACCCAACTTTACCCACCAACCGAAATCACTTTAAAAATAATGACCCTAACATGTGAACAGTGAAAATGTGTGTACTCAAATAACTTTGACTATATATAAATTAACTAGCCGGTAAACGTTGTTTTACATATTAATTAGCCTACGACCTATTCTCAGACCTACCAAATATAAGTACACCAAAAAATTCATAAAAATCGGTTAAGCAGATTCGGAGGAGTTCGATAACAAACACTGACACGAGATTTTATATATTAGATTAATCGAGGTAATAATCCTCTCTACTTTCGAAGCCAATTTAACCAACTTGCATTATAATAGAATGCATTTATTTAAAGTGGCTGTCTCCTCTGGCGTGCTGTCTCTAATATTTGTAAAATTTATATACTTTTGATGTGGTCAGACCACACTCCAAAACATGTGAATATCAAAATTTAATAACACAATAATTCTATTTATGCGTTTAGAAATTATGAAATATTATAAAAAAACCTTTTTTAGCTTCCAAAGACGGAATGTTTACTAGTATTATTATATTTTTGTCTTTTTTTTAAAACGTGCACCTGCACCATTTATTGGCATATATTGACATCTTATTGGCAAAGAAAACTAATTATTGACATGAAGGGTATGTAATGAGAATTCAAATAACTTGTTTTTATTACTTGATTATGGCAAAACCCCTCATGGTTATGAAAACCACGAAGGAGGCCTATGTCCTGCAGTGGGCGTTAAATCGCTGATGATGATGATAATGATGTAATGAGAATATACTTTTATTGGCACTTCATTCCCGGGATGGGGGACATCAGGGTATACGAAGGGTATTTTAAACTATATATAATTTTTATTATATATGTACCTACCTAGATATTATTGTTATTTATAGCTTCCAAAGCTTCAGTATATTTTTTAATTTTATTTTTTCTAACTTTTTTTGTACTAGTAGTTTTTGTCTTTGGTTTCATTTTGAAAGAATCTCCTGGCTACTTTTTAAAAGAGCCACGAAGATTAGTGGCATAGTCTCAGTGGCGCCCTCTATATTTTTTTCAATATCGTGGAGCACGATGAAACCTAGCTAGATCGATAGAGGACAAAAAAGTAAACAAGAAATTATTAAAGTCACCATGTCCTAAAGTGGCACGTTTAGGAGTTATTGAGCTTTGAAGTTTGTATGGAATTTCCACTAACCGAGTTTCATCACTGAATTTGTCACTTGATATGAGTTTTCTCGGGGATTCAAACCTACTTTGATGTTTTTTAAAGTCTGGGTAGCTATGTCTAGTAGGTACCTACCTACTTATATATATACATATATACATGAAATTATAGTATTATTCATGCATCCAATTCGTTCAATTCGATTAAAATTCAAAACATGTCAATATAAAACCTACAGGTTAATTAATATAGATAGGTTTAGGTGGTAAGGTAGGTACCTATAAATAATGTGTGTAAAACCATGTTCAACCATGTTTTTAACATAAATACCATTCCTGACGTAGCGTAGTAGGTAGGCAATATCCAATAATTAGGTAGGTACCTTCATCTTCAGTTGGGCAAAGAAAGAACCCTGAACTGACGTTGTCAACATTGATTTATATTTGGAAAGTAAGTACCTCATTTGTTTCGTTTTCTTTTCATTTTCCAAAATTCAATCAAAGCATTTTGTTGACTTAGTAATTGGTTTATTGTTTGAAAAATGGCAGATTTATCTCGACAATGTTTTTTTTGTAATCGAAGTCTCGTAAGTGGACCTCGCTACGCTCGGGTGCCTTAATATACGGTATCTATAATAAACTGGGTGTTTTTTCTACGACTTATTTAGCAATTTAGTCAAGAATCGGCAACGAGTCACAGGTGCCAAGCATATAGTCCAGTATTTAGTGAAAAATTATTCAAAAGTTAAGTTTTATAAAAATCTCATACAAACTTCAAAGCTCAATAACTCCTAAACGTGCCACTTTAAGACATGGTGACCTTAATAATTTCTTGTTTACTTTTTTGTCCTCTATCGATCTAGCTAGGTTTCATCATGCTCCACGATATTAAAAAAATATAGAGGGCGCCACTATGAACTATGCCAGGCCCCATACAAAAATCTTCGTAGCTCTTTGTACCTGAAATAGCAAAAAAAAAAAAGTTTACTCGCAATATTGGCATGTATGCAACCTGCCAATAGGCAGTAGTGCCAATAATTAGATTCTTTGTTATTGCCATGGGGCCAAAATCTGAAAAGATAGTATGAAATGCGTATTTTTAAATTTTCTAAACAAATTATGGTTCATAAGGATATGAAATTAAAATCTAAGATGGCAAAAAAATATTATTTCATTAAATCCAATTATCGTACCAACGTACCTCTACGTACCAAATATTATCACTGCCTATAAACAGAATTCAGTGTATTAAATTAAAATCTTTTGCCATAAAACAGTTGCAAAACTATTAAAAAATTCTTGACAAACATATGGCTTGCACAGACATAATTAATTTGTCACAAAAACAAGTTATTTGAAAGCACTTACCTTAGCAAAAACGTAAAAAGAAGACAGCTTTTAACGGACTTATTGAAACACGAAATTGTAACGGTCACAATACAATGGCGTCTGTTTGACGTTTTCAGCGATAGTGTTGCTAGTTTAATGAAGTTTAAGACTACCATTTTTTTATTATTGCAATATTGAAACAGTGGCTATAGTTTGCTTGTTAAAAAGAAAAAATATTAGAGGGCCAATAAATTGGGGAATGCCAACAACAGGGTGGTTTACCTATGTCTAGAATCCGTATTTTTGACCACATTTATCAAAACTACCTACCTAATGTATTGGTCCAGTCCTTCCAAAGGTTGTCTGGAAGAGATAACTGTTAGTGATGATAAGGCAGCCGTCTGTATTTTTAGGTTAAGAAATATCTGTGCAATTTCCCTTTTCATGTACAATAAAGTGTTCTCTATCTATCTATCTATCTATCTATCTATGCAAGTTCTTTGACAATCATTAAAAATGTTAGATTGTGCGAGCGAGATAGCATGTCAGACGTAATTGCAGGCTTAATAATTTTTCCAAAACACCTTAGCAGTTTCCGATGCGAAATCAATCACAGAAGATGTTAATTATTTTCTTGTTTTTCCAGTCCGGTTCGTTGACAACTGGCCAGTGACAGATGCTAGCGACATCGTCTTCATTCTGATTTGTTACCTGATCTTTGTCATCAAGTTGGGACCACATGTCCTGAAAGCTCGACGCCCATATAAGATGAAATGGTGGCTTGTTTTTTACAATGCTGCAAGGGTTGTCGACTCTGCCTTGTTAACAGATCGGGTAAGTCGGTAAAACAAAAAAAAGAAAAGGGTTTCTTTCAAACCACATCGCCTCAACCGGAGATTTATGTGGAGTCAGTGGAGTAGACGCATCGTATAGAATTTCATTGACGCTTGAGGTAGGTACAGGTTATTTTTTTTTACCTAGTTCAAACACAAATGTCTTATTATGTTACTACGTTGTTTTGCCATATTAATTAGCCTATTCTCAGACCTACCAAATATACGTTTCGGAGGAGTTCGATAACAAACACCGTGACACAAGATTTTTATAAGTATATTAGATTTTTATCAATGTTAGATTTGAGCTGATTGTGCTTCCTTTTTATTCGGAAATATTTCCATTTCCTTGTCCATTAGCTCAGTTGGGAGAGCGCTGGCACGCTGTATCGAGTACGACAACGCGATATAACCACACGCCATCTCACTGTTACTCGCCACAAAAAGCAAGGTGGCTCTATTATATCGCCTGTTATTGGCCTCAATACAGCGCACAGCATAATTTTTCCTTTTTTGGCGAAAAAATATACTGTGCAGCGGCCGTGCCGCAGGGGCCAAATTTTTGTTTTGTATTGAAACCCAAGTACATGTAAATATGACAACAATCGTTTGTCTGCAAGTGTAAATCTACCTTTCACCTTTACCTTTACCGTATTTTGAGGGAACGTTCTTTTCATTGTAAAAAACGTTATTATTAATGATTAATCGGCAATTTTTTAACATATTTGTAAATATTCGTGATTTCTGACCTTTGAAATCAAATTCGAAGTTGTGGGAAGTACCGTAACTTTGAGAATGTTTTCTAATACTTGTTAAAATGCTTAAAAGTGTGATGTCCGATATGCGTAAACTATTAAAAAAACAATTGAATTGGCCGGAGCATTAGCGTTTTTTTTGCATTTTTATTACTTTTCGTGCTGATCATCATCATCATGATCAGCCATTTGACGCCCGCTGCAGGACATAGGCCTCCCTCAGAGCTTCTCATGAGGGGTTTTTGCCATAATCGCCACGGTTGGCAGGCGGGTTGGTGATCGCAGTAATTTATTTCCTAAGTCGCCTTCTATGACATCCACGGAAGGAAATGGAGTGACACTATTCTTAATCCGGCGCCACACGGAAAATTTCGTCCTGATATTGTTTCTTTATGCTTAAGTGAAGTAATTTTGAGTAACAAAAAAAAAAAACATATATTTGATGCGCAACTTTTCCCAAAAGTGGATAATAAGTTTCTAAATCATGGTTAAAATGTCCCCTTAAAATACGGTAAACGAATTGAAAGACACCCTGTATTGTACAATAATCTCGTTGCAACGATCCTATCTCCTAAACTAGGCGAAAACCTGTATCTTAGGAGTTCGTGACATTAGATTAAACCTATAAAATGTGCGTAAATAAATATTCGTGATACATTGGGCGGACGACTGCTAGTCATGACTATATTCATCGCATCGAAAAACTAAAATAAAATAAACAGAGAAAACAAAAAGGTATAATTTATATAAGCCACTCAGATCAATGTGTGTATGTGCGTGCGTGCGTGCGTGCGTGCGTGCGCGCGTGCGCGCGGGTGTGTGTGTGTGTGTGTGTGTGTGTGTGTGTGTGTGTGTGTGTGTGTGTGTGTGTGTGCGTGCGTGTCCGAGTGTGTGTGTCTGAACCGGTCTAGTGGCAGATTTCTTTACTTCTATGTCTATAAAAAAACAACTACGGACAAAAACTGATTTCTAATCTAGTCTTAGCATTTTCAGTGTACTTATAATATACCTACCAAAGTCCTTACATTTGTGATGAAGCTAATCTAGCAGACTATCATTTCGCGTATCGCCTTTACAGCGGTTTATGAGGGCGACACATAACCTTAAAATTATTGTCTCCACTCTCAAATAAATTACACGTTTTTCGCAGTTCGTCTCCTCCATTATGGATAAGGGTGTGTTCCCGGTGACATGTGAACATGAAGAATGGACTCGCTACGTGAGTAAAGAGATTGCGACGCTCCATCTATCATTTAAATCTTACATGAGGGTGACAAAAAACTTCATAAGTACAACTGTTGGCGAACTTACCTATAATGTTTATAATTTTTCTTATCTTTGCAAAAAATAGTATCTACTCGTTAATACAAACAACTGAGTGAGTGTATTTCCATGTCAGTGATGCCCTTGTCTGGTTAATATAGCACAGGATATCCTAGTTTGGGACCTGGAAGTTATTATTTATTATTATTACGAACTATCAGTGTGGCGCCGGATTAAGAATAGCGTCACTCCATTTCCTCCCGGGGGTGTCGTAGAAGGCGACTAAGGAAATAAATTACCAGGAGACGGGTAGCAGCGTCTTCCTAAGATTCCAACCGCACACTGCGATCGCCAACCCGCCTGCCAAGCGTGGCGATTATGGCAAAATCCTTCATCATGAAGGAGGCCTATGCCCTGCAGTGGGCGTCAAAGGCTGTTGATGAACTATGGGAAAATCTTCAAAATCGGGATTTTCGAACTAAGATTCTTAAGCAGTACACATTATTAACTTAAAAGTGTAGAAATTCGTTAGTCAATCTGGACTTAAGTTAATAATCAGCTCATTATTGTTTCGTTTTCTAACGTTTGATGCTTTCTTTTTAGGAGATCGCCTTCCTGTACTGGCGCTTAATGGTGTCGAAAATCCTAGACCTCTCTGACACAGTTCACTTCGTCCTGTTGAAGAAGTACAGTCACATAACCTGCTTACACGTTTTCCAACGCGTGGTGGTGCTCCCGTTGGCATGGTTTTGCGTCAAGTACGATCCCTCTGACCAATGGGCTTTCATGGGCGCAGTCAACTGCAGTATAAGCACTGTGGTGTACTTTTACTTTGGCATGGCGGCGCTGGGGCCCAGGTTCGTGAGAGCTCTGTGGTTGAAGAAATATTTGACCATGATGCAAGTGGTGAGTGGCAAACACTGCATATATATGTATATATATATATATATATATATATATATATATATATATATATATATATATATATATATATATATTTATCGAACTCAGTAGGCCACTATTTTTTTAAATCAAAGAGCATCCTTTTATATCACCTGTTATTTTTAGGCTCACTCTGCAACTTACTTAGTAAGAAGCAAATAAATGAATAAAGTATAAATAAATATATGTATATATACATATATCCTCCATGGATTTTCAAAAAGACCGGTTGGCAGCGGCTTGCATCCAGCGTCTTCCTGCCACTTGGATGAGGTCATGTGTCCATCTTGTGGCTGGTCGTCCTATGCTGCGCTTGCCGATATGTGGTCTCCATTCGAGAACTTTTCGGCCCCATCGGCCACGAGTTCTGCGTGCTTTGTGCCCCGCCCAATGCCACTTCAACTTACTAATCCGCTGGGCTATGTCGACGACTTTCGTTCATCTACGGATCTCATCATTTCTGATTCGATCTCGTAGAGAAATTCCGAGCATAGCCCTTTCCATAGCTCGTTGCGTGACCTTGAGCTTTCTTATGAGGCCCATAGTGAGAGACCACGTTTCAATGCCGTAAGTAATCACTGGTAACACAAACTGGTTGTATAATTTTGTCTTGAGCGATTGAGGTATATTGGACGAAAAGATTTTTCTAAGTTTCCAGAATGCTGTCCAGCCGAGTTGGGTTCGACGATTGACTTCTTTCACGAAATTGGACCGGCCTAGTTGGACTGTTTGTCCTAAGTAGACGTATTCGTCTACAACTTCGAGAGTCGAGTTCTGACTGGGGTGGGCACAACAGAGGCCGACGAGGTCTTCCGTCGTTTTTGCCATGACTATTATATCGTCGGCAAATCAAGGTAAGTGATGTATTCACCATTGATATTGATACCGCGTCCCTGCCATTCCAGAAGCTTGAAGGCATCTTCCAGGCCGTTCGTGAACAGTTTCGGAGAGATAACGTCTCCATTTCTCCCGCCCCTTTTCAATGGAATTGCCTTCGAATTCTGCTCCTGTACTCGGACCTACATGGTGGCGTTGTTGTAAAAGCACTTCAGCACCTCGATATATCGATAGTTAATACGGCAACGCTGGAGAAACTCGAGCACTGCCCATGTCTCGATCGAATCAAAGGCTTTCTCATAATCCACAAACGCTAAGCAGTATGGCAAATTATACTCCTCAGTCTTCTTTATAATTTGCCGCAGCGTATGGATGTGGTCTATGGTACCATAGCCCTTTCGGAAACCGGCTTGTTCGAGAGGCTGAGACGATTCGTGAGGACCCTCGAAAACAGGCTCAGCAGCGAGATGGGTCGGTAGTTCTTCAACAGTGTTATCCCCTGTATTGAAAAAACATCGTCACCACTGAAAAACAGCGTCACCCTTCTGTTCCATGCTTCTGGCGTGTTTCCTTCAAGCACAACGGAATTGAAGAGCTTCTGAAGGATTTTAAGTACCGGTGCTCCACCCGCTTTCAGGAGCTCTGATGTAATTCCGTCCTCTCTTGGTGCCTTGTTATTCTTGAGCTGTTTCAAGGCCATCCTAATCTCATACAGGCTGATGTCCGAGATATCTTCTGTAGAATGTCGGGTCAGTTTGGCTCTAGGATCTTTTTTCAAACTGTTAACGGGTTTTGCGACTGAGGTGTATAGCTGTCCGTAGAAAACCTCAATCTCCCTCAGCACCTCTGATTTGATCGACGCTATCCTGCCGTCCTCTCTGTTAAGCTTCGTCAGCTGGCTTTGCCCAATAGACATGTCTTTTGCGATCACTTTGGAACCTTTGTTCCGCTCTATAGTCTTTTTAATACGTTCGGTATTAAAGGAACGAATGCCACATACACTTTGATATGTGCCTATTGAGCTGCCTATATGACTCAGCATCCTCGGAGGACTGCAGTTGCAACGAGCGTCGTTTAGCCATCAGGTCGAGAGCATAGTTTGAGAGTTTGGTGGTCTACTCATACAGTTGGGTTTGTAGAACCTCGAGCCCACTGTACGAAGAGTTTCTACAAACCTGTTATTGATCTCGACCACCGATGCGGCGCTCTCCAGGAACTCAAAGCGATTTGACAATTCGAGTTGAAAGTTCTCGGAGTTTTGATATCCAAAACCCCGAGAACTTTCAACTCGAATTCTCAAATCGCTTTGAGTGCCCATATGGACACGAGTAGGTCGAAGCGTGAACTTTATGAGACGAAACCTCTCAGGTTGGACATTGATATTCAATGTGCATTTTACCATTCGGTGATCGCTTCCGGTTTTCACCATGTTGATCACAGAGACATCATTGAATATTTGTCTCTTGGAAGTCAGGATGAAGTCTATCTCGTTTCACTATATATACCCAGAAGGGACGCGGAGCGGGAGCGCGGAAAGACGCAAGGCGTTGTATAGAAATTGCGATTTCTATACAACGCGTTGCGATTTTTCTGTGTGGCCGCTGGCTGTGGGTTCTTAGCAAATGATTACAAATTAACTATGCAGTTGAGAATAATGGTATCTGATATATCCTAACTGCAATTTTGTAATTTTCTTTTTACGAAAGGGATTTATTTTTTTCCTTTTGAGGAAAACGGAACATTAAAAAGAAACCGGGCATCTCACCTGTAATTTTTTTTAATTTTTTTTATGTATTTAATTAATAAAGAACTCTACATTTTTTTACGCCAAAATGTTTCGCCAAACTGCGGTGCAGTTTATTGGCGTTACGCTCTTATAATTTATGGTTTACAATCAGTCTTTTACAGCTCTTAATATTTTAAGTATTTTAACTTAGCGGCCCTACCCGCACCACCCAGACGTCGCCATTGAAATCGAATTTTGTATGAGGAATTTCATGTGGAATCATGTTGTGTTATGCCACAGTCCCTAAAATAAACCTGACACAAAAGTGTACATTTCCACGAGTTTCTAAATAGAGTGTGCTAAAGTAGGAGTCAGTATTTTATCCAAAAATAGTAGTCTATTTATTAGAGATTTGACTCAACTTGGCCTTGTTTGCTTAACCAATACGAACCTCTCCCTCGCTTCTTTTTCAGGTGCAGTTGTTCCTAATAACAGGTCACCTTACCGTCCAGATATTGTTATCTGAGTGTGCAGTTCATCCATTCATCAACTGGATATGCATAGCCTGTGCACTACTGTTCATATGTGTTGGCGTAGATTGCTACTTAAATCTACAGGTATTAAAGAGCGTGGAAGCGAAATTACTATTGATACTCGGGGTGCTTGTGTTGGGAAAAGCAATTAATAACACGAAAATATATTTTATTTTTTTATTTCTTGAATTTGTCATTCAAAGATAGATAAGTATATTCAAAGATAGGTACATAAGTTACCGTAACAATTTATTGATTTATTCATTTTGGCTCAGGGACCCAAAATGGATCTTGGCCTCCGCAACCAAAAGACGCCATTTTTCCCTATCCTGCTCTGCATCCTTCCAATCATCCACCTGGAGCTCACGCAGGTCTCTTTCCACCGCGTCTTTCCAGCAATACTTGGGGCGTCCGACCGGCCGACGCCCAACGGGACACCCTTCGTATGCTCTTTTTGCAGTCCGATCCTCTCCCATTCATTCCACGTGGCTGAGCTATCGGAGTCTTGCAGATTTTGTCTCTCCTATTAGGTTGGGCTCGGCCATCAGGTTTTCGAGTTTGGCGTTCTTGCGGATCCTCCATGAGCCATCTTCGCATCTTAAGGGGCCAAAGATTTTTCGCATAATTTTGCGTTCTGTCACCAGGAGTTTATTCTCCTCTTGTGTCAGCGTCCAAGCTTCGCATCCATACATAAGGATTGGCCTCATGACCGTCTTATAGATGATGTAGTTTAGTTCTTCTTATTAGAAGTTTGGACGTGAGCACTTTGTGGAGGGCTGCGGAGCATCTCAGCGCATTCTGTACCCTAGCCTCGATCTCGCCTTCTCGAACGTCCGTTATAGTACAGCCTAGCTACTTGAATTTCGCGATACCTTGAAGGTTTTTGCGTGGGTCGTTTGGGTTACTACCGTAACAAAAAATAGGGCGTACAAAACATGCATGCCGACACAAGCCCTACAAACAAGACTTCGTTTCTTCGAGCGCGCGTAGCGCTACGAGAGACTACGGCGTAGCAATTCAAGTCTACTAAACTAAATGAAACAGTTTTCGATATAGTGAAGACACGGCAGAAACTCTGCTGTTTCATTGACAAGTTACGTACAGTTTTTTCTAGTTATAGTATTACTAGAAATTGATAGCCTGCCGCAGAGCTTGCAAGTTTTTAGGAGCTCAGTTGATGACGCTGATGATCGCAGTCTCTTCTTTTTAGCTAAAAATTAACGAAAGTAGCCGGTATAGTTATCAAAATTTCAAAATGTCCTGTGATTAAAATTTACAAGTAATCAATCATTCTATGTTACTGCGATACCACGATACTGTTCGACTGGTTTAAATACAGTGTAAGTAACTGGTAAATAGTATGTGGTTTAAAAAACTTATTTATTTTTGTATGTATGACGTTACACTATGTAGTTACTTTTACAAACTGGCGGTCTTATACTTACATAAAAACGCGTTTCCTTAAAATACTCCTCAAAGTCAGTTTAAATAGTGTGTGGCAAGGGGAAAAACGTAACCACAGATTAATTAAACTGTATCTGTTTTAGAGGAATCGTGTTTTTCTTAAGGCGGTAAGTGTACGTAGTATAATACCTACTTATTTATTAAAATAAAATAATTTACTTCAACCTCCCATGGATAGTCCCACTTTCCCACTGGAAAGGCCCCCAGTTCCCGGCCGCCCTGCTATTCCTGACCATGGCGGCGGTCACGGTTACGGTAGGGCAGGGGGTGCTAAGAATCCCCGGGCTACGAAAGGCCGCCAAAACAAACTGACCCTCGCTACATATAATGGACGCACGATTAGACTAAATGATCATCTGGTGCAGCTGGAGGAGGAGCTGGGACACATAAGATGGCACATTTTGGGGTTATGTGAAGTTCGAAGACAGGGCGAGGACACCGTAACTCTAGAATCGGGACATCTTATGTATTACAGAGAAGGAGACCAGCCATCTCAGGGCGGCGTCGGGTTTCTGGTCAACAAGGCTCTCTGTGACAACGTTGTAGAAATCTCAAGTGTGTCGACCAGGGTTGCGTACCTCATTATTAAGCTAACCGAGAGGTACAACCTCAAGGTTATCCAGGTTTACGCACCGACCTCGACACACTCGGATGACGAGGTGGAAAGCATGTATGTAGACATCTCCAAAGCCTTACATACCACTTCTAAGGCTCACTACAGCGTTGTCATGGGAGACTTTAACGCTAAAGTGGGAGTACAGACCTGCAGTGAATCGACTATAGGACCACACGGATTCGGCAGTAGGAATCACAGGGGACAAATGCTCGTCAACTTCCTCGAGAAAGAGGGGCTTTACTTGATGAACTCATTTTTCAAGAAAGGAAGTGGACTTGGCAAAGCCCCGACACTGTGACAAAAAACGAGATTGACTTTATCATTACGGACAAATGGCGCATATTCAGAGACGTCTCGGTGATCGCTAGGTTTAATACTGGAAGTGATCACCGACTTGTACGAGGCTTTCTGGATATCGACTTCAAAGCTGAGAGAGTCCGATTGATGAAGTCTACGCTCCGACCGAACCTACTCCAAACCGCAGTTGGGTCCGAAACATTCCAATTAAAATTGGAAAATCGATTCGCTGCCTTGGAAACCACAGATGACGTGGACCAGAAACTCGAGGAAGTGGAGGAAATTCTCAGGGAAGAAGGGACGAAGTTTTGCGAGAGCAAGCGTACGGGTAAAAAGTCCAAACTTTCAGCAGAAACACTTCGACTAATGGAAGAGAGACGAACAGACCCATTGTCAGCTTTGTCAATCAGCCAGGTGCGCAATAAAACCATAAAGAAGCTGGTACGACGCAACCTCCGATCCTATAACACGCTTTTGATTAAAAAATCAATTGAGCAGAATCGGGGGTCAAAAGTATTCGTCCAGCCTCTAGGGAGAAGCCACCTCACAAAGCTGACAACGTCAATCGGGAATATCGTCACATCCAAGTCGGAGATTCTGTCGGAAGTTGAAGACTTCTACGACAAGCTCTACGCATCGCATGCTTCTAGGCCCGTACCCGATACTGAGGACTGCAGAGCCACCTTGACCCGCCACTTCACAGAAGACCTGCCCGAACTTAGCCGAGATGAGATCGTGTTGGCCCTTAGACAGCTCAAAAATGGAAAGGCCCCAGGTGAGGATGGAATCACTACAGAGCTTTTGAAAGCTGGAGGAGCCCCAGCTGTAAGTCAGCTCCTAAAGCTCTTTAATTCCGTTCTGTTCACTGGGAGAACTCCACAGGCATGGAACAGAAGCACGGTGATTTTATTTTTTAAAAAAGGAGATAAAACCCTATTAAAAAACTATCGCCCGATTTCGCTTCTGAGCCATGTCTACAAGGTGTTTTCAAGGGTCATCACGAACCGTCTTGCGCGAAGACTCGACGAATTTCAACCTCCGGAACAGGCAGGGTTTCGAAGCGGTTATGGCACCACAGACCACATCCACACAGTGCGACAGATTGTACAGAAGACCGAAGAGTACAATCGGCCCCTGTGCTTAGCATTTGTGGACTATGAGAAAGCTTTCGACTCAATTGAAACCTGGTCTGTTTTGGAGTCCTTGCAGCGTTGCCAAGTCGACTGGCGATATATCGAAGTGATGAGATGTCTATATAATGCCGCAACGATGACCGTACAAGTACAGAACCGGCGAACTAAACATATCCACCTGCGTCGAGGAGTGAGACAGGGGGACGTCATATCCCCGAAACTGTTCACTAACGCCTTGGAGGATGTGTTTAAGACGCTGGACTGGAACGACTGTGGCATCAATATTAACGGCAAGTACATCTCTCACTTACGATTCGCAGATGACATAGTCATTATGGCAGAGACGCTGCAAGACCTACAAAATATGCTGAATGGCCTAGGTGATTCTTCTCGTCGCATCGGTCTCCGGATGAATTTGGATAAAACCAAAGTTATGTACAACGAGCACGTTGTTCCGGAACCGATTGCCGTAAATGGAATCCCACTCGAAGTTGTTTCGCAGTATGTTTACCTAGGGCAGACGTTGCAACTAGGCAGACATAACTTCGAGAAGGAAATCCAGAGAAGAATTCAGCTGGGCTGGGCAGCATTCAGGAAACTCCGTCGAGTCTTCTCGTCGCCTATACCGCAGTCTCTAAAGACAAAAGTCTTTAATCAGTGCGTCCTACCCGTCATGACATACGGGGCCGAGACGTGGACACTCACGGTTCGACTAGTCCACCAATTTAAAGTCGCTCAGCGAGCTATGGAGAGAGCTATGCTAGGTGTTTCTCTGCGGGATCGAATCCGAAACGAAGTAATTCGCCAGAGAACCAAAGTGATCGACCTAGCTGAACGGATTAGCAAACTGAAGTGGCAGTGGGCTGGTCATATCTGCCGCAGGACCGATAACCGTTGGGGAAGATTGGTCCTAGAGTGGAGACCGCGAATCGGCAAACGTAGCGTAGGACGCCCTGTGACCAGGTGGAGCGACGACATTCGCAAAGCGGTGGGCAGTGACTGGGAAAGAAGAGCCTTAGATCAAGCTCAGTGGCGTGTCTTGGGAGAGGCCTATGTCCAGCAGTGGACTGACACCGGCTGATGATGATGATGATGATGAATTTACTTCAAAAAGCTTACATATTTAAAATATATACTAATAACTTCCATGCAACACAATCACTTATTTTAGTCCCATATATTATATTAAACAACGGGATGCCCTGTGCTACGTATAAGTATACAATTTTATTATTAGAGTACCTAATTTGATTTTTCGCGTTTTGTCTATTCTATTCAATATAGTTATTTCAGAATTTATCTAAATAAATCCATCTGATTTATACAAAATAAAACAAAACTTCGCGCGGAAATGTGCGCGCGACCGCGAAATCGGGAACGTGTGTGTGTGGGGGGGGTGTCCGATACATGCGCGCGCAGTGAGTTCGCTACTCGTTACTCGCTTTTGTTAGTAATGAGGGTAGTTTTTGTCTATGGTTCTCTTATGACATTATCCAAGGTGACAACTTAAAATTTTCGGCGGTTTATCATAATACGTTTTTTCAAAATCTTGCTTTGAGTGCAACAAAATGGCTGACGCGAAAATGTTGACCTTACTGCTCCACGACAACGCGCCCGTTCATTCAGCGCGTGTGGCCTGCTATTCAGGAGTGTGGTTTCCAAGAAATTAATCATCCACCGTACAGCCCAGACATGGCACCTAGCGACTATTTTTTGTTCCCTAACCTGAAGAAAGAGCTTCGTGGAAAGCGATTTTCGGACGATGAAGAGCTCAAAGCGGCCATAAATGATCATTTTTCACGGAAGGACGAAAATTATTTTATATAAAGATGATTTCGCGATCTAGTAAGTGTATGGAAATTCAGGGGACTACATAGAAAAATAAAATTATTTCAGGTTTTTCTATCTTTTCTTTCATATCTATACCGAGAATACTTTGAACGCCCCTCGTAACTATTCAGTACGTTGCTAGCATAATATATTAGAAGGCTGCAAGCTACAATATACCTTGCAGCTTGCAGCCTTCTAATGTATGCTAGGCAATAAAGTAAGACCTAAGGTTATGAAAAGAAAGACTAACTTTGTTAAACTGATTAATTTAAAGAAATACGTAAAATTTTGTTATCCCATGTGATCGTGATTTGTTAATTTTGCTAAAGATTAATAAAGAAAATATATTTAAAAAACTTTTGTTTAAATGATTTTTTAACGTCGTGCGTGTAAAGTTGGTTTTATTTCCCTAAAAATTATAAGAACTAAAAATAGAACGATTTTGAAGCATCTTTACAAAAATTTGATTTTTACCGGTAATACCGGTTTACCGGTAAAATATATTAAGAGACCGGTAAACTTACCGGTAATCAAAATGGCCGGTTTCTGAATTGAGAATCTCGTTAAGTAAATGGTTAACTATAGTGCTGTCTCATCGAATTTCTCAGAAAAGAGCGTGACAGAACGTTACTTAAGTACTTACTTATTGAAATTCTCAATTCAGAAACCGGCCCTAAAGCTCTTAAAATTACCTATTTTTGCAAAGAAAAAATAATACAAAAACAGAAAATACGATTTTTTTTAAATTTATTGACTTACTTTGTTATTGCAGAGTTTTAAATTTTATAAATTATTCGCCCTAATCACTTTTTCGCATAATATTTAACCTACTTACATTTCATTATAAATGTCATTCCACAAGCAATATTTGTAAATGTTTAATTTTACAAAGCATTGTTTTAACAATGTCATCTAAATACAGGAATTAATTCGATATGCAGTAATTTTGAAAATGAATTATTTATTTAGCAAATTACTTAAATTAAACTTACCTAAAACTTTACAAATATACGTAGCTCAGAAGAAATTACACAAACATAATATTTATTATATTATGTTTAAAAGACACATGTCAACGTTTGACGGATAGTAAATAATGCATTTCTTTTTAAAGTAACCTTTTAGAATCTAATTTTGTTTTGTCAGAAGCACCTATTGGTAACAAAGAGGAAGCTGCCCTCGTTTCGCTCGCTCCGCTTAGCGAAATCACAAGCCTAACCCAACCAACAGTTCCCGGGCGAGCATGATTTTTTTAAATGCGGAGGGCTTCGCCTCCCTCGCAGGGGGGTTTCGCCCCCTGCACGCCGTTGCCCTGTTATCAGTAGAACTTTGTCGATTTTATTCATTTGTGTTAAGAAAGGATTCATTTACGTAGATGCAAAGGCCTAAGTTATGTTAAAAAAAGTCAACAAATGTTCTGTTGCTAAATGACACTATAAGAAAGAACTGCTATATGAGATGCTCCTAAGGTTTGTGAAACATTTTTGCGAAGCAGCCTATATGCATCACACTGCAGGGCACAGGCCTTCTGTCACAGAGAGAGAGAAGGCCCGTGCCCTGCATTAAATAAATGTAATTTCTGAGAGAAGTTACATTTATTTAATAATAATAATAATAATAATATTTATTTTATTTCAAGTAAGTAACACTCATTTTAGTTAGTCGGCTTAAAACTATATGTTAGTACTTATAACTAAAGACACAATATATTATAAATTACATTTAACAGTACACATTAGTAGCCAGCATGCAGGCTGGCACAGTGAGTAGGGCGAATCTAGGCGGCCTGCTGTCATGCCGCCGGTGAGTAATAATTAAGGTGATATGTAGGGTAGGATGCATATTGTTTGCTGGGACAGTCTCAAAACGCGCTAAAAAGACCCAATTTAGACCTACCTATACTGCTTTGCGACGCATGTCGCTTTTCATGCATCGCAAAGCAGTAGTACTTACGAAAGTGGTATGTTAAATTTGTCTTTTACCAGCTAGTATTTGCAAAGAAAGGTTATGGATGTGCTGATAATAGCATTGCTTGCGCAGTGATATGCATTACCGTAGTATGGATACGCGTAATAGATCTTAGTAAAAGTTTTTGATGTCTCTCTTATATGTGGTGCGATTGGTGAGTGTCTAGAACTGCACGCGATCACTTGTACTGCTTCAGGTTTCGTGCATCCAGTTGGTGCCTGCAAAAATAGTATAAAATAATACTAAACAATATGTAATATATGTGATTAGTAAATTTTAACACCTGCTTTTGTATTTATCGATCTATTTATACAGTTCATGGAAGGCACTCTCTGTTAGCCATAGGCCTCTTGACCGTCACCCCAACCTAATACCAATATTGCTTTTATACCATCTAAAAATATATAAATTCATTCTCGCTGGCTCAGCGACCCAAAATAGATTAATAATTTTAGTTAAATTTAATTAATAATTAATAAAGTATTTATTAATTTAATATAATATTTTCTTCGTTCCGTGTGGCGCCGGATTAAGAATAGCGTCACTCCGTTTCCTTCCGTGGATGTCGTAGAAGGCGACTAAGGAAATCATTTACCAGGAGACGGGTAGCAGCGTCTTCCTGAGATTCCAACCGCATACTGCGATCGCCAACCCGCCTGCCAAGCGTGGCGATTATGGCAAACCCCTCATGGTTATGAAAACCACGAAGGAGGCCTATGTCCTGCAGTGGGCTTCAAATGGCTGATGATGAATATTGTTTTCTTTATCAAAAGCCAAGGATAGAAAAATAAAAATATATCTTAAATATCCGTAATTTTATTTGCTACATTCCGCCAATCTTACAATCATTAAAAATGTAAGAATGTGCGAGCGAGACGGAATGCTAGAATTTGTCTTAAATATGTTTTCCTTCCTATTATTTGTAATATTTTTATTTGATTGGATACCAGTTTTTTTCTGCTTTTTTCCAGTAGCTGCTCAGGTTTACGTTCCCTTCGCTGTCCAATCTGAATTTGCCACCGTGCTTATATACGTACTTACTTATGCTTTATCTTGCATTTGGCGAGGCGGGTATATTACGCGCACCAAATCCTGAAAGATTACAATCTTCGAATAGTTAAATTAGTATCGGATTTGACAATTAAACGATTGGAATCGCTCAGGATTTGGTGCGCATAATTAGATCCGCCTGTGTGCAGACCAGCAGCCCGATATTCGGACGATATCGTTGAGTTGGCAGAGGATCTATGTATGCGGATAGCAATGGACTGCGACAGGTGGCATTTGGGGGAAAATGCTTATGGGATAATGTTTATGCTGATTGGGCCTTATGGGCTGTTAATGACGATGATGATCTTGCATGCTCTGAAGATGCACTTACTTGGAAATTAAGGCGTCCCTCGCAATTGAAATAACTCCTGTCATGGTATCTACCCCGCCATGGTGCGGTTTTATGGTCTAATGTGGCATTTTGATGAATAGTCATTGTAGGGGCCGCATGCCAAGAAATACGCCCTAGAAAATAAATAATTTCTTAACGTCTTACATTATGTTTTTTTTTTACATAATTCGCTATGCTCACACTCATACTGGTCGATTGTCTTGAAACTTCATACGTAAGAGAGCCCGCAGACTGCAGACTTTTAGTCGGCCGATAGTTTGGTCGGGTTGGGTTGCTAGCGCGCACACTGTACCAACTAAATAGTCGAGTTGGTAGTGAGTGCGCACACTATTCACAACAGTCGGCCGATTGCTCTGACTGAATCGCTCAATTAGTAAACACATTTTGAAGTGCCGCTCACTTCAAAATGTGTTTACTAATTGAGCATAATGAATTTTTCGAGAAACGTTATTATAGCTTTTATACAACGGAGGAGAAGAATTACAAAAAGAAACCGAGAGTATTGGGTGCATCCCATCCACAGTGATAGATTATTAAAAGGAAAGTTTTACACGCTGCATTCAATTTCCTCTATTAAATTTACGATAAACGATTCAACAAGCAGCGATTGAGTAGCATCGGATGAAGCCATCATGAACGCTCGACCGTCCCGTGCCAAACCTCGGGAGCAACTGAAACTATCCGCCAAGTCGGCCGACTAACAATCGGGTAGTGTGCGCGCGCGGACGAGCGCCATACTGATCTAGCCATCGGCCGATAGTTGGCAGATATTTTAGTTTGAAGGTAATCGTGAATCCCATCAAACTTTTTTATCGGCCGATACCTAATCGTTGTATGTGCGCACTACCATACATCTCCATGCTGATTAAGAGCCCGACCAAACTATCGGCCGACTAAAAGTCTGCAGTCTGCGGGCTCTCTAATTGTATCCCTTTGAGGGATAATATTTGAGGGGTAATACAAAAAAGTTTCACTGCGTTACTGGCCTATTTCTATGACACGTTCACTAGCTATGGGCCGAGTCACATTTTGTCCAACTCGAGTAGCTCGAGTTTAAATAAGGGCTGACTCGAGCAGCAACTCGAGTCAGCGTTGTCTCAGCGCGCACACCGCCGTCAAGTTGCGCGAGTCGGTCGGACCTGACACACCAACGCGGTGGCGGTGGCCGTCCATACAAACGTCCATATAAATAGTTCTGCAGTAAATGGATATGTAAGGACCGCCACCGCGTTGGTTTGTTTCATCATTTATGTATCCATAGCCACGTTGATACTGTAGCTCGAGTTGCATGTTGTACCGTTCTTACTCTGACACACAGCTCGGTCGCATAGTACTGCCTTACTCAGCCACACTCGCGAGTCAGCTCGCTCGCGCACACCCGCCGAGTCAACTCGGTTGACGGAATTTCCAACTTGAGTTTACTCGCTGGCAGCCCAACTCGAGTAACTCGAGTAAATTGACTCGAGTCGCCCATCGCTAACGAAATATCTGATGGGTTATTGGCAACACTGACTATTCTTTTTTTTCTCCGCCATTTTATTTTCCATCAGGTGACATTTCGCTGCGGCTCGTAAAATTTAAGGAAGTTTTTTTCTGCTGTCAGAGTGATAGGGGGTCACACGCGTGTTTGATACCAATTAGTTTTTGCACAGAAAAAGCGTCGAAATTTGCCCTTTGGGCTCCTTAACCTCGTAGTAAGCCTGTGTGTGTGTGTGTGTTTATTGGTAAAACTAAGTGTTTTGTATTGTTTTCCCCGCGATAAGTCATGGGGGACCTGAAACCCCCTGACCCTCCTGATGGCATGGAGGTGTCGTGTTCACCTTTATTACCAGAGAACAGTGTAAACCCTCGTAAGAGAGCTGTGGACCAACAAGGAGGAGCAGCACCCAAAAAAACGATTGTGGACCCAGTTCAGGCCTCTGCATCCATTCAAACAGTGTTTTCACTACCATCATTTGCTGACAAGAAAACATATGATCCTGTTGTTGACAAAGGTCCCTATATAGTCCAAGTTTCCCGCAAAGAGGATGATCCCTCAGCTGGATCTACAATACGTTCTCTAAAATTTGGGCAGTTTTTATTCAAAAACGGCATAAAAAATATTAAGACAGATGGCGTAAAAAATATTGGGCGGAACAAAGTTTCAGTGGAGTTTAAAAGTGCTGATTCTGCAAATATTTTTCTGGAACACCCATCACTCGCCCTGGGTAAATTCTCTGCCTCAATCCCATCATAATATAATATTTCACGAATGGGGTTGGCCAGAGGTATCCCAGTTGACTTCTCCATGGAAGAACTGGTTACCTCTGTAGAAGTCCCTGATGGCTTTGGCCAGGTAGTTCGCGCTCGCAGGTTAAATAGGAAAGTCTTCAATGATGGTGTACCAAGCTGGATTCCAACGCAAAGTGTTGTATTGACATTTTCAGGTCAAACTCTCCCTCCCAGAGTATTCAGTTACCACTCAGCTATTTCTATTGAAAACTACCTAATGCCGACCATACAGTGTCTAAATTGCTGTCGTTTTGGACATATAAAAACACAGTGCCGATCAAATCCACGTTGCTTTAAATGCGCGCAGCCTCATCAAGGAGATTTATGCAATGTTTCCAAACCCTCTTGCCTACATTGCTCTGGCGCACATGCTGCCAATTCTCCCACTTGTCCAGAGCTCCATAGACAAAAATCTATAAAAGTCGTCATGAGTCAGGAGAACCTCTCATACCAAGAGGCAACAATTAGATTCCCTCAAACTCAAAGGAAACCGTACGCTGAAGTTGCCAGGACTCTTTTTGCTCCTGTAACGTCTTCCAATTCTCCTGCATCAGTGATTGAGCCTGCACCTTGTGCATCTCAATCGCACAATAAAACAATCACGCGTTCTCACCGTCCTCACTCTCCAGCCGCCTCTGTAGGATACAACATTCAGTCCCACCGGACCCTTGTTCAAACTCTTCCCTCAAGTTTTCCCAATGGGTGTGCTCTTCAGCAACCTGACAAGGACATAACTCCACAAGACAACCTCCTGGAGATTTTAGCAGCAGCGTTAACATCCATTCTCTCTCGCTTTGAACCCGAGTACATACAGAACAATATCCGCAATAGCTTGATCCCTCTCCTATCTCTACTCAACAATGGCTCCAACAGCCCTTCAGTGGAACTGTAGGAGCATTAACAAAAAGAAATCAGACTTATTACATTTAATTTCCAAATTCAAGCCATCGGTTATTGCCCTCCAGGAGACATGGCTTAAGCCTGGCTTCCGTTTTGCGGTGTCAGGTTACTCCTGCCTCCGGGAGGATAGAACTGATGGCTATGCTGGTACAGCCATTTTAATTTCACAACTTTTACCATTTAGCAGAATTAATCTTCCTACCCATCCAGAAAGTATTAATGCCCTAGCTGTCAGGGCTCTCAATATATCCTTCATCTCCTTCTATATTCCACATCCTCATCCATCACTCATTCCTGAAATAGGTCTGTTGCTCTCTTCTCTCCCAGCTCCACTAGTTATTCTTGGTGACTTCGATAGTCACAACACTGTATGGGGATCCCATCACTGTGATCCCTTTTCATATCTGTTGCTGGAATTATTTGATGAATTTAATGTGGTCCTTTTAAATGATGGCTCCCCTACTCGTAGAGTATACCCTACTCAGAACCCTAGAAGTGTTGTAGATATATCTTTGTGTTCCACGGCCCTCGCTTCGCAGTTAACTTGGTCTGTTCTCCCTCATACTTTTGGGAGTGATCACTTCCCAATTTTACTTCATCTTCCAGATCGAGTTCTTCCAGTAGTTGACAGCTCTCCTTTGTTAAAGCACAAAATAATCCCTATAAAATGGGAACAATTTTCAGAATTCGTAGACCAGAAAGTGGCAAATTTTCCTTCAGTGCAAAGCTGTAACGTTTTAAATCTCTACAACGAATTTTTAAAGGCTGTGACAGAATCTGCTGATGCCTCCTTCCCCTTAAAAAAGGGGAACTCCCATTCTAGAATTTTGTCTCCACCCTGGTGGGACTTTGAGTGTACAGAGGCTATAGATCTACGAAAAGAGGCAGAAGAGCGTTATGATTCGGCAATGACCTTAGAGAATTTTCTAAATTACCGAAAAGTTGCAGCTCGAACTAAAACGTTATTATTTAAAAAGAAGCGGCAGGGCTGGAAGAAGTTCTGCGATAACTTATCTCCTCGCACAAAATCTTCCATCGTATGGAAAAATTAAAAAAAAATTCGTGGTTGTTTCAGAGACAATAATAGAGAGTCCAATGACCCTTCATTCTGAGCCGAAGGATTCGCTAGTAAACTAGCTCCAGCATCAGTCCCGCTGCACTCAGAAGTTACTCCTATTTCTTGTCTCTCTTCTAATCCAAGTCATAGACTAAATGACCCGTTCTCTCTTGCTGAACTGACTTTGGTTCTGAGCCATCTTACTGACTCCTCTCCCGGCTTAGACGGCATTCCGTATTCCTTTATAGTAAATACAGGAGATGCTGTAAAAAAATCTTTCTGGATATTATAAATACAATATTTATGACTGGTTGCCCTCCCGAACAGTGGAAATCGCAGATTGTAATCCCGTAATAAGATAATAAGATTATATAATAATAATAAGATTGCACAGGATATCGTCCCATAGCTATGTCTCCCACCCTCAGCAAGGTAATGGAGCATTTAATGAAAAACCGAATGGAGTGGTTTGTGGAGAGCAGGGGTCTGTTGGCAAAAAGTCAGTTTGGTTTCAGGAAGGGAGTGAGCACTATGGACAGTGTTGGCATTCTCGTTTCTGACATACGCTTGGCCCTTTCCAGGAATGAATCGTGTGTGGGTGTCTTTCTTGATGTTTCATCTGCCTACGACAACGTTTTACTTCCGCTGCTCAGGCAGAAAATGCTTCATCTGAGTATCCCGGAGAAGATAGTTCGTTTTGTCATAAACCTCTTAATGGCTCGATCCATCCATATACGAGTTCGAGGTTCTTTTCTTCCCCCCAGAATCGTCTGGAAGGGTCTCCCTCAGGTTCTGTCCTTAGCCCCCTCCTTTACAATATTTATACATATGACTTGGAACTTTCAGTTAATTCATTCTCCAACGTCCTTCAATATGCTGATGATTTAGCTTTGTATATATCATCTGACGATATTTCTCTTGCTTCCGGTCGCCTTAATAGAGCTCTCTATTATCTAAACGAATGGTTGGATTCCAACGGACTATCTTTATCTGCATCCAAGAGTAGTGTTGTGGTATTCACTCGAGAAAGACATATCCCGGATGTTAATATAACATATTGTTCCGAGTCTATTCCCGTCTGAGACAGGGTTAAATTCCTTGGAGTCATTCTTGACTCACATATGACGGGCCTTTATCACCTAAAATATGTTGCGGATAAATGTGAGAAGAATATAAATATCCTCCGGGCTCTGTCAGGAGTGTGGTGGGGTGCTCACCCATACACTCAAAAGATTTTATACAATGCTTTGATAAGAAGCCACTTTGACTACGGAACCTTTGTGTTGGAACCATGTAGTAAGTTGGCACTCCAAACCTTAGATAAAATCCAATCAAAATGTTTGCGCATCATTATTGGCGCTATGCGTTCTTCCCCTATTAACGCTCTCCAAGTGGAATGCGTTGAGCCTCCTCTTCATCTTCGTAGACAATATTTGGCGGATCGATTTGTCTTTAAACTTGTGCAATACCTTCAACATCCCCTTCTCACTCGGCTTGAGTCACTTTCCAAAACAGCTTCGAGTAAATATTGGGCACATAAAGACATTCCCTGTATTCTTAAAAGTTTTGAGTATATTTCAGATATCCCTTCTCCAATTGCCACATCGCTCAAGAACCCCATTTTTGAAACAAGTTATGATGCTTTAATTTTTGAACCCAATATTATTCTAAATTTTGGGATTGAGAAGGGTTCCCCGACTGCAGACGCTATCTTCAATAAAATAATAGGGTCGGACTGGAACAACTGGTTACTTATGTTTACGGATGCCTCAAAACTTAGTCCTGAGGGATGTGTTGGTACTGCTGTATGGATACCTGTATACAGTATACTGCTCAATTCTAAATGCCCTCCCTTGTCCTCAGTTTTCACTGACGAGGCCCTAGCTCTGCTAGAGGCTATAGAATATATTGAAGCTCACAAAATTCCTCAAACTATAATTTTCACAGACTGTCGATCTTGTCTTCAGGCTATCTCTTCCAATCTATTCCGGGCTAAAAACAAGTTTGAAGTAATTTTCAGAAGCTTTATACAGATGCCATTCTCAGAACCTCGAGATTGTGCTGGCTTGGATCCCCAGCCATTGTGGAATTAAAGGGAATGAAGTAGCCCATTCTTATGCCAAGGAGGCTACTGAAGTTGGTACTGTGTCACATAAATTGTACCCACAAGACATATGCGCTACCGCTAAACCTAGATTGCAGGGTACTTGGGGCGAGATATGGAATACTTCTCGAAAAATTAAGGGCAAACATTATGGAGATATCCAACCCTCTATTCCCGTTAGACCGCGGTTTTTTAAATTCCGCCTGGCTGACAAACGAACCACATCTACGATATGCCGCCTCCGCCTTAATCACATTTGCTCTCCGGTGTTCTTAGCCAAGATTCGAGTCAGGGACAGCTCTCTTTGCGAGTGCGGTCTCGACGAGGGAACCCCAGATCACATATTTTTCAACTGCCCGAAGTTATCGTGTTCTCTTTATGACCTGTTGCCTCCTTTTGTCCAAAGACCTACTGACTTTAAATCCGTTTTAAAATATGTTAATACTCCATTATATGTTAATAATACATTTCATGTCTGTGTTTTTCCTGGTACAATAAAGAATATTCTTATCTTATCTTATCTTACTCCCTTTGTTAAAACTTTGGCTTCATTTATTTGTTCTAACAATATTAAACTGTAAAAGTCTGCTATTAGACATTAATATTCTAATAATTGGTGGTGTTGGTATATGTTTGTGTTTGTTCTTTGGCTTTAGGTTCCCCACCGGCCTGCGGCTACAGTCCAATTAACCGGTCAACAGTAATTGTGTCACTCCCATGACTGACTCGTCATTGGCAGAAGTAGTCGTCCAAGACAGGACCGATTTGAGTTGCCATTAATTTAAAAAAAAAAATTTAAGGAAAAAAATACTGTGAAAAAGCCACGTAGTTCTGTAAGATCTCTAATGGGATGTTTGTAAGTATGTTTTTATGTCTTCTTGAGTGTATTTAACTGCACGAAAATACAAATATTTCTGTTACATTTGCGTTCTTTCATAATCTAACCTCACTTTTTTTGTCACGTTCCAACTTTGCACCGCATGTCGGGGAAACATTGCTCTTGGAGCAAAGCTACCTCACGCTGAAGAAAGAAACGTTATTTCTTTGAACTGGTAACATTATATCTTTTTATTGAAATATAATTTTTTCAGATAACATAGGTGTAGGTTTAGGTAGCAGGCTGCAGTTCAATTTAAAGCAGCATGTAGAAAACATATTTATGCCTAATGCCTCTTATATGCAATTAGTCAACGCTTTGCTCAGCAAACAATATAATAGAAATACTACTGTCAGCGACGCTTTAGGACTTAAATACTTAGGTACCTGTTAATAGTCGAACTTTATTGTATTCATAACAACTTAAGAGTATTTATTTTGACTAATTTGCTAGTACGGAAAGTTGCTTGGCCATCTAGATAAACATGAAGGTATGAAACCTTCATGTGATGACGTCACTGTAAAAAAAAAGAAAGGTAGGCGCCACCTTGGCTTATCGTTTTTCTGGCGCGAACGACGTAATTGTAATTTTGTAAAGAAAATTACTCGAGTACCTTATAATCTTGTTATCTTCTGCAGATTATTCATTGTAATAATGCTAACTAATTGACGATGTGACAAGTATAAATATAAATGTGAGTATGTCTTTAAGTATTTTATTTCAAATAGGGACCTCTGCCACTATTTCCATAGTCAACCATAAGAAAATACAGGGGTGTCCCTTTACATTTCAAAAGTGGGATGAATTCACGGCCAATCTGTTTGCAAATTTTAGCAATAAAATTCACATTTAGATGTGGTAGACAAGAATAAAAAAAATATACCAACTTTACTAATGTACTAAATTGTCATCTGTGCCGTAGACAAGATCAAATTTTCAGTTCATTTTACTTGCTGGTTTTTTTTTTCACTGATTATTTAGTTAACGTAATATGTAACACAGTTTGGTTTTTATTTTGTTTATTTTATTGTTGAAACAAACAGTTGGGAACGTGTTATATATTGTTTCCTTGGTCGTTTATGAAACGATTTGATCAATACTTATTTTTACTCAGTTTAATTTAAAACTTAGAAGCTGAATTTCGCTCGACCTTTTAGGCAATGAGCAGTCCTCTGTGCGAATTATGTTTGGTTTGTTTGTAGAGACGGGGAAAGCAGACTGCAGATCGTGAGCAGTCAGATCAGCCACACACCATCGGGCGGCGGGCCATGTGGCGAGCGCGGTCAGGCCTTGCATTGCGGTGGTTGCGGACTGGCGCAGTGAGCCGGTGACGTGCGCCGGTTGAGGACTGGTGCAGCAGGCCCCTACAGCACACCGGCGATGGAATGCAGCGGCAGCCAGCTAACAGCTAGCGGCACCTTGCAGCGGGCTGGCGCAGTAGCGTCTTACAGCGCGTCGCCGGAGGCTGACACAGGCGACTTGCAGCGTGCAGGCTGCGGACTGGTACTCCGCGCCGGCGATGGCATGCAGCGGCGAGCTAACGGAGCGGCGCCTTGCAGCGGGCTGGCGCAGTAGCGTCTTACAGCGCGTCGCCGGAGGCTGACACAGGCGACTTGCAGCGTGCAGGCTGCGGATTGGTACTTCGCGCCGGCGATGGCATGCAGCAGGGACGAGCTAACGGAGCGACGCCTTGCAGCGGGCTGGCGCAGTAGCGTCTTACAGCGCGTCGCCGGAGGCTGACACAGGCGACTTGCAGCGTGCAGGCTGCGGATTGGTACTTCGCGCCGGCGATGGCATGCAGCAGGGACGAGCTAACGGAGCGACGCCTTGCAGCGGGCTGGCGCAGTAGCGTCTTACAGCGCGTCGCCGGCGGGCTGACACAGGCAACTTGCAGCGTGCAGGCTGCGGACTGGTACTCCGCGCCGGCGATGGCATGCAGCAGCGGCGAAATAACGGAGCGACGCCTTGCAGCGGGCTGGCGCAGTAGCGTCTTACAGCGCGTCGCCGGCGGGTGACACAGGCAACTTGCAGCGTGCAGGCTGCGGACTGGTACTCCGCGCCGGCGATGGCATGCAGCAGCGGCGAGCTAACGGAGCGGCGCCTTGCAGCGGGCTGGCGGAGTAGCATCTTGCGGCGCGTCGACGGCGGGCTAGCACAGAGGCGACTTGTAGCATGCAAGCTACGGACGGGTACAACGCGCCGACAATGGAATCCAGCGGCGTCGAGCTGGCGGAGCGGCGCCTTGCTGCGCGCTGTAGGCGGAGCAGTGGTGTCTCGCAGCGTATGAGGTCGGAGGCACGTTGCTGCGTCCTGAATGCAGACTGGCATCCTGCAGCGCACCGGCGGTGAAGCAGTGACGCCTTGTAATGCTTCAGCGGTCGAGCTAATGGTGCACTGGCGCAGTGGTGCCTTACAGAGCGCCGGCTGCGTACTGGCATAGTGGTACCTGGCAGTACATTGCGGCAAACACGACGGCAACGGGTTGGTGCTGTGGCGTCTAGCGGCGTGCCAACGATAATCATTAGGTATATCACTTGTTATTTTAAATTATGTGCTATTTAGTCAATAGGATGCGTAGGTACTGATAATGCTGAGAATTAGAAAATATGCGTACCTAACGCATTATGCAAGTTTGATCCCCCTGAAAAGGAACAGATGATGATCCGGGGGTCTATAGGTACTTAAAATTGCTAGTAGGTTCTCCTACATACCTAAGTTTTCATAGGCAAAGTCACCTATTAAAGGAGCATAATTTGAAGGATGCTGTAACAAGATAGTGTAGGTATCATTCATAAGTTGATATGAATCCATAAGTGGAGTTTCTTTGTTAGCTTCTTCTCCACATAATCCATTAATTGTGAAACTAACAACTTTGACGTTCATTAAGTAAACATTCTGTTTTTACAATGAATAAAAATATTTGAATTGAACATAATAGTTGACGGTTCCGTTATGTTAGGCCTCCCAGGGCTAATATTTGTCAATGTTGCACTCTAGTGATAATTGGTAAGATAATAAATACTTTGTTAGTATCACGTACGAAACAATTTAATGCATGGCAGTTATTTACTTATTGAATTTTTAAACGTAATTTTAACCAGAGAAAATGAAACATACGCCATGTCGTCTTTATTCTATAATCAGGTTTTCCACGACTTTGTTGATGTAAATGACGATTTCCATTCTGACTTGATTATCTGTTATTATCCTCTTTGGGAATAGACTTTTGAAAGATTCCTTCGTAACGTACCGTAGGGATACTTGAGAAATAATTCTTCTAAACGGCAAATCATAAGTTTACTTACGGACACCTCGGTGTGTCTAGTAAGTGAACTCCTCCTTAATAATGAACGAATATGGTACGGAGAAAACCGTAAGTTTGTATGTATGGATGGATGTTTGTTACTCTTTCACGCAAAAACGGCTGAACGGATCCGGATGAAATTTTGCACAGAGATAGATTATAGTCTATATTAGCACATAGGCTATTTTTTATCCCGGAAAAATACACATCAAAATTACCACGCGAACGAAGTCGCGAGCAACAACTAGTCTCATATATGAGCATTGAGAGTCATTAGAATATTATGTCCCGAAAATAAAAGACACGATATCTGATTACTCCCTCAATCAGATATGACATTTAGTCATATAGGCACATTTAGAGCAAGTCTAATAGATAGTTAGATAATAATTTATTTGTGCTAGGTATCTAATAGATACAACAGACTTATTAACTAGGTGATGTCTTCTGTAAAACTATAAACCAAAGTCGTCGGGACATTTGTATGGTTATTGTCAATCCTTTGTTGGAAAGCGAAGACATTATGCCTTATTACTTAGAACTATGTTTCAGATAAACTCGCTAATGAAGCATAGTATAGGTATTGGTTAGATAAAATTACAACTAAATAAAAGGTGAAAATAGGTATCTTCAAAAAGAAAGTGGAGCGACCTAAGATCTTATAAACACAAATTATTTTGTAAATTACAATATTTTAACAACCTATAGTCTCAAAATTTATACAACCTTAAACAAAATAACGGACCTAATTCTAACTAATGAAGTTAATTAAACTACCGACAAAAGTAACACGGACAGTAGGTATACAGTGCATAGCTTTTCCAAAAAAATAACAATGTCTATGCATATTATTATTGTACCTTTGCATAAACTTTTCACTTATCATTATCTTGTTAACATTCACCAATTTTGTTGATGTAATAACACCAAATGGATAATGCCTGAAATAGAAATCATGTATAACTTATACTTACGAGTTCGCTAGACATAAGTAGGTAAGTATACGTAAACATTACATAACATTACGTTAGTATACATACATTACATTTTGTAATTAGAAATAGTAAACATTTCAAAAATTTTCCTACTAAACTAAAACTTTATAATGCTCTTCTAAGATCTCAGCTAGAATATTGTTGCACAGCCTGGAATCCTTTTAATAAGGTAGCTATACAAAAAAAAAAACGTTTAGAGAGTGTTCAGAGAATGTTTCTATATCATCTTTAACAGAGTAATTTCAAAGCTAAAATGCTACCGAGCTTCTAGGCTGGCACACTACCGGATGAGTCCTGTATCAGTTCGTTGGAAAATCCACGACTTGGCGTTTTTACACCAGTTGGTTAATCGTGCTGTAGATTGTCCTGAACTGCTACTTGAATTATCATTTAATGCTCCTAAGAGACTATTTAGATTCAATGATGTCCTCCTTAAACTACCTTTCTCTAAAACAAATTTGGGAACTACTGCTCCTATACCGAGATGTTGCCGTCATTACAATGCTCTCTCTAAGTATTCTAAATCTGACATTAACAACTTAACGCATCAAGTCTTGTATTAGCAAAGCTCTACCTAGGTACTTTCTAAATTAATCAAAGAATAAACCTAACTTGTTACACGTTCAGCTTAAGCAAATAATTATTGTGATTTTTATTACGTGGGTCTGCCCACTTTAAAGCATTTTTTGTCGTTAGGTACTTGCCTTACTAACGCATGTTGTGGTTACCTATAAGTAAGAGTGCACAATGGCCTTTTAGAACTTATATTAAGTTTTTATATTATGTCATTTTTGTATAACTCTTGCTGGTGATCTTTAATAAGATAAAACAAATAAAATATACTTAATATTTAATGGACAAGAGTAGGTAATGCGAGGTAGCACGAAATAAAACGAAAATGACGTTGTAATGAATTTCATGTTATGTTATCGTGATGTAAGTTATGAACGATATTAATTACATGTGGATTAAATTTGACCCACTTATGCAAACTGAAGTACAATTTTAGGTAATTTTAAAACTACTTGGTGAAACTAATTATTTACCTATCTAGGTACTCTATGATTTGAAGATGCTGATGGTGGTAGCATTTCTTTAACTTAAGTTTACTTTGATTGATGGGTAGCCTTATTCACAGCGCAGAGCGAGCTTACCTGTATGTCCAGTATTCATAGGGTCACTTAGGTTATCAATAATAAATTTAATAACCTAATTCCCAATTAATCAAAGAATGTCTCATGACGTAGGTATTACTAAAGCGAATTGATTGCTGATATAGATAGATAGATAGAGAACACTTTAGTGCACAACCAGGTGAAAGATATAGTAAGATGTAGAATCCGATACCTACCTACTTGTTTTTATAGCGACATTATGTGTCTTATACAAATCATCATTTTTGTTGGAGGACCTTTCTGGTTCTCGAAAACATAACATAATTTATTTTTTGGTGATAACCTGGTGGAGTCACAGGTGGGTGCGCAACAAGGTGATCCTTTGGCCCCCCTCCTTTTTAGTTTGGCTATCCAGGATGTGGTGACTTCATTGCAGTCGCCTTTAAATGTGTGGTATCTGGACGATGGTACAATGGGGGGTAGTCCTGAGGTGGTGTTGGACGATTTAGGGAAACTAGATAATACCTTTAATACTTTAGGGCTACGTCTAAACACGCAAAAATGTGAAATATTTCCCTGCTCAGGGCAGCTCAGTCACGAAGTTTTTTCGCAAGTCAACTGCGTGGTTCCTGGAATAAAGCAGTTAGACAAGACTAGTTTTGCTCTTTTGGGTGCACCTATTTTTCCGGAAGGCGTGCCAGGTGTCATTTTAGAAAAAATTAAAATTTTAGCAGAGACCAAGCCGCACCTTGTACAACTTTCGGCTCATGTTGCTCTCACAATATTGCGCAGCTGTTTGTCCATTCCACGGCTGACGTATACACTGCGTACTGCTCCGGTGTGGTTGTACAGGGAGGAGTCACATTTATATGATAACACGCTCAGGGAGTTACTGGAGAGTGTGATCAACGTCAAGATGTCTGCTCCCCAGTGGTCTCAAGCTGCGCTGCCTGTTAGGCATGGCAGGCTGGGCATCCGTCGTTTGCAGGACACAGAGCTGCCGGCTTTCCTGGCCTCGTCACGGGGGGTGTGGGACCTAGTCACTCGGTATTTTAAATGTTAATGGTGACGGGTTTCGCATCCCTTTTGCTGATGAGGCTTTGAGGTTGTGGCAGGTTCTTGATGTTCCGCAGCAGCCTGATCGGCAACGTGCTTGGGATGAAGAGATATGTCGAGTGACTTTGGACGCTTTACTGGAGCGGAGTTCAGGAGTCGAACTGGCACGTTTAAAGGCAGTTTCGCGGCCAGACTCTGGGCCGTGGCTCCACGCGTTGCCATCACCGCAACTGGGAACACTTTTGGACAACAATTCTTTGCGCGTGGCTGTAGCGCTTCGTTTAGGCTGCGACATTTGCCAACCACACTGCTGCATTTGTGGTGCAGAGGTGAATTCACTGGGGCGCCACGGACTCCATTGCATTCGGAGCGCGGGTAGGATCTCACGGCATCATTCCATCAATGACATCGTCCGGAGGGCTCTTATTACTGCTGACATTCCTGCGATTCTTGAACCACCAGGGTTGTGTCGCAGTGATGGGAAACGTCCGGACGGTCTCACTATGATTCCGTGGGAGAGGGGTCCGTGCCTGCTCTGGGATGCCACATGTGTCTGTACATTTGCTCCGTCTCACTTAGGCTCAACGGCCATTCCTGGGGCTGCTGCGGAAGCGGCTGCTAGCCACAAATGTTCCAAGTACAGCTCGTTAATGAGTAGCTACTTCTTTGTGGCTCTAGCTATTAAGACTACTGGGGTATGGGGAGTCCAGGGAAGAGCCTTTATAAAGGAGTTAGGGCGTCGCTTGAGGAACCGCGGCATGGACTACCGCTCTGAAGCATACTTGATGCAGAGGATCTCTCTCGCTGTGCAGCGGGGTAACGCTGCCGGCGTTATGGGAACTTTTGGCTCTAGTATGTCTCGGGGCGGTTTGTTTGACAGTTAATTTATTCGTCATCTTGATTTATTACTTTGGACGAAACAATTGTGGATGTATTATTATATTATTTTTTTTTACTTATAATTATTAATTTATGTTTTTAAAAATTGTAATAACTAGTAATTGACTAATGTAAGTAATTTTGTGCTTTAGTATTCGAATCTAAACATACAATAAATCTGTAAATATTCACTGATTTCTTGTATCTTTGTGAATAAGTGTGTTGAATGAATTCGACCTTCTAACGTTTGTTTAACGTGAATGAAAGTAGGTTTAATATTTTTAAATAAAAAATTTCAAGATATTGACATTTCGGTATTCCGTAAAAAACAAATATAATATGTATATTTTTTCTTACGTTTGCATAGATAAGGAGTCTTTTAAGTTTTGTTTATTTAAAAAGTTTTTGTATCGAGTCATGGTATTACTAGAAACTGGCAGCTCGTAGGATATCAGTTGATGACGTACTTCCGTGCATGACGTACTTCTGGTTACGTAGACTACGATTCTTTTTTTTCGCTTTAAAAATTTGTTAAAGCAGCCCCAATCGAAATATTCAGCCTAGGCTCTCAAAATTAGTTATATTCTCGAAAAAATATATAAATACAAAACTTATATTTTGAAGGACAATGGCCATTCTTTCGGTTTGCTTTAGCAATAGTGCAAAGAGTCCGAGCAAGAGAAATATAATTATGAATACAAAATAATTTAGTTTGTTTTAAATATTCTAATACTATCGGGTTGAGTTCAGTTTTCTCTCGGACTTATTGTATTTGTTCAAGAAAATTTTGCTTACTTTATATTTTATTCAGTTGTCAACTTGAACTGATAATGTGGGGAAAGCTCAGTGGGACAAATCGTAGAGGCCACGTAAATCAACTGTTTTACAATCATCTATGTTATTTTAACAAAAAAATCATCAATACCGAAAACATACCGAAATACCGGAATTCTGTTTCAAATGTTGATATGGAAAAAATACCGGTTTTAGAAAAAGGGTCCGGTAGTCCATGCTCTAGCCATGAGAACCTACCCGCACTTCGCATGCAGTGAAGCCCGTGACGACCCAAGCGATCCACTTCCACTCCACAGACACAGTAGTGCAGCTCGCACACGGAACACCCAAGGCGAAGTGCCAAAGCCATGCGCAATGAATCGTCATCTAATAACGTCCCCAACTGCGGCGATGGCAACGCGTGCAACCACAAACCCGACTCCGGCCGGGAAGCCGCCCGCAAGCGCGCCTGTTGAGCATCAGCACTAGTCACCAGAAGTGTCTCCAGAGTTGTCCGGCACAACTCTTCATCCCAAGCGCGCTGGCGCTGCTCCGGCACCGCGCTACCAGGACACGCAGCCTGCCAAAGCCGTAAAGCCTCCGCCGCATGGGGAACACTAAACCCGTCACCATTAATTTGCAAAATGCGAGTGACGAGCTGTAACACCCCATGTGACGAAGCCAAAATAGCCGGCAACTGCGCGTACTCCAAACACCGAAAGCCGAGCCCACCATACCTTACCGGAAGCGCCGCCTGGGCCCATTGATCACCAGACAAGCTGACATTGAGGACCCCTTCTAAAAGATCCTTCAGAACTTCATCATAACGCTGGGACTCCTGTCTAAATAACCAAACTGGCGCCGTCCGCAGCGATTTCAATGAATTTGTGTGGACAAAGCGCTTTCTATTTGCAAGTCAGTTCGAAATTTAAATAAAACCTTTGGTAAGTTACCTTCTTGTTGTTTCGGAGTAAAAAATAGTTTCATTTTTAAATTACACGACATATTAGTTTACTTTGTAATTTACTTGACCGCTAAAACACGACAGATATGGATTTTCATAGAAACTTTTGCCGGCCGCTGCTCACATGTTTTTGGCCAGTAAAGCAATTTCGATATCTCGAAGAAGGTTGCCAATATAATGCTCAAATTCAGCGAGGCCTACTCAATTCATCAATCATCATATAAACAAGATCTGTCCTGCAACACGCTGTAGATACTCTTCCTTTAGCTTATCGAAGCAATGGCAATTGTTGCTTTTTCGTCTTATTATTCTGTTTCAAACTCCTCACAAACAAACTCTCAGGCAAAAACTAAGTAGTTTAGTAAAGATTTATCGGTTTCTGGCCAGCTATTGCCATGGCTCGAACAATCATAGATCCGGGGATTGTAATTAGTGCAGTCGACAGTACACAGTACGGGAAACTCTGTTTATGAATATGAGTGAAGTTTTTGTGCTCTCGACTGTGTCAATGACCCTTTTTCTCTACTCACAGTCAGTTGTATCACAAGTGCAATATGGACTGCCTTTCGACAATTCGCAGCTCATTGATTGGCCCGTCTCGAAGAAATTAATCACCAATAGTAGAAGAAGGTTCTGGCGTTTGGTCATCCTCGTGATAAATTGCTTGAGCGTAATGTTATGAGGAAGATACGAAAAACCTAAAAAAATCGGACTTAACTCTTCGATAAATGATTACAAATTTTGATTAAAAAAAAAGGTTAATGCAATGTAATTTACCATGCTGAAGGCATACTTAAAATATCAGCTGATCCATACTAAAGCTTTTTTCATGAAAAAGTTGTAGTAGAACACACCATATTCGGATTTATATGGGAATTTGATTCACCTCGAATAAACTATTATTATTTTAAAATATACATTGGCGGTTAGCTTCAAAAAATCTGAGTGCACATACCTGATGATAAGGATAACAAACACTGGGTAACTATGAGTACATGTAAGTCATTAGTTCACTTTAGATAAAATAAAAAACTGTGGCCTCGATAACACCAGCGTAACTTGCAGAGTTTTGTAGAGTAATGGTGAACGTGGTAGTGAATTGGCTACTTATCTAGCTCTTTGGGAAACAGGTGCTACTAGGTTGGGCTCGATTCAAAACACAGCGCTCTGGGCTCAGTATAGATGTAGTCGCAGTCGATAAAGATAGGTAAACGATAAAATTTAAAAATATTCCGTTGATTGCGTTAACATTGTTGTAAAGTGGCCCGTAACGTAACCGGTAAAAACTGCCTTTATGCCAAACGTAAATAAATATAATAATTAGTGGTAGGTGTTGTTGTTAATAAACAGTCTCGATGATTTAATAAGGTTAAGACTAATACATTGTGTAGTGTATTCTAAATAAATATATGAAATTCTATGTAGCTTATATTCTAAGCATATACAAAAACTTCATAGAACAAAATGTGGTTAAGCACCATTTTTTTTATTAGATATTTACGGGAATGGGGTATGTATATATGTTTTAAGCCGAATTGCCTTAAATCATACATACATACCCCATACACATAGCCTGTATATACCGATTCAAATAAAAACTTTTAAAAGTTAAAAATGTATTAGTATCTTTTTTTATATTTCCGTATTATTGTTTAATCACCAGATACTGACTAGATGATTACATAAGCAGCCTATATACGTCCCACTGTAGGGCACAGGCCTTCTCTCAGGGAGAGAGTATGGGCTTAATCACCACGCGTGCCCAACGCGGATTGGCGATATCCAGCGCTGAGGTATGTGAATAGCTCAGACACTCAGGTTTCCTTACGACTTTTTCCTTCACAGTTAGCGAGTGGTATTGCTACTAGATGATTGAACGGGTCTTATTGTGATTATTTTATTAGGTAAAAATAAATTACCTTTAATACTTGACGTTTTGGCAACGTATTTTTTTTTATCGATATCTCCTAACAATTATATCGACATCGAAATCTCTAGTGCATTGTTATCAAATCTTAGCCCATGTAGTTTCCATTGCACTTTTGTTTTTTTTCGCGAGGTTTATGTTAACTGCGGCTTTGGTCGCTTAAGATCGATTATGAACATAATCAAAGTTAGTACAAATTCTCCCAGTTTTAGCGTTTTTGTAAGCTTTAAATTGTTACTGTAATCACTATATTACCATGCCTACCGATGAATGAATTAAAAATTTTGATTTACACAGTCAAAAGCGTACGGTAAGAAATTCCCATCCAAAACCACACCTGTAATGGACGATAACCACGACATAGATGGACTAGTATTCATACAAGTATACACAACGTTCGCAAAACAGCTTTATTAAATGTATGAAACTACCAGTGCGATGATGTCGTGTCATTACGCTTATCGTCCTCAATGTGAAACCGCTAATATTCGTGTATAGTCGACAGCATATCAATCTTCACATCTATGCACATTATTCAGTTACGTTACGGGCTACTTTGCAACTAAGATGTTATAGTTGATCTGTTGTTGACTGTACATGGGCCTTGGGCTATGCAGCGATGGGCTAGTGCAAGTCCAGGAAAGCCTCCACTATTATTGAGTTTGAGTACTACGTAAAGAGACGCCCCATCCCGAACAAAATTTGTGTCGCACATCACTATAACCAGTGTTATATCGCTTTCGTGGATTCAAAAAATGTATTCACAGTATTAATGTATCCACGCCAAAGTAGTCTTTCAAATTACGTAATTGGACTCTGCAGAAATCGTCAGTTTTTTTTTATTTTCACCGATATTTGTCCCTCCGGTCAACTATACTCTACATGGTAACACTGAACAACGTCAACGTCACTGTCAACGGACTTCAATTCTTTAAATACGTTGACATGACAAGCTCTGACAAATCGTGCTGATAAAGTGAAAAGCAGTATTTTTTAAAATAAATTACATACAGGGTGTAACACAATAGCTAACTACCTACCTAAAAAAGTGTAGTTTTCATAAGATGACGAACGCTTTTATGGAGACCATTTTGAAATCATCATCATCATTATTCAGCCACAAGAAGTCCACTGCTGGACATAGGCCTCCTCCATGGATTTCCAAAAATACCCGTTGGAAGCGGCTTGCTGCGGCGTCTTCCTGCCACTTGGATCAGGTCATCTGTCCATCTTGTCGGCTAGTCGTCCTACGCTGCGCTTGCCGATATGTGGTCTCCATTCGAGAACTTTTCGGCCTCATCGGCCATCAGTTCTGCGTCTTATGTGACCCGCTCACAACCACTTCAGCTTACTAATCCGCTGGGCTATTTCGACGACTTTCGTTCGTCTACGGAAACTACTTTGAAATACCAGTACGTAATGGTATTACGTTGTAGGCTCACAAATGAAATAGGACAAAAGACTAACCTTGAACAGAATTTAATTTTCCTTTCACTTTTTCAACTTAATATAATGTAACGATTAGGGTGAATTATATTACAATCAGTAATATTACTATATTCTCTCTGAATAAAGGTTTGTGCCCAGCAGTGGTACGTATAAGGGGTACATAAAAAAAAACAAAATCCCGACTGGTAATAAGTCAAGAACCTAAACAAGTCCATTGAATTGAAAACCTCCGCAGATGGGATCTCATGTTAAGAAATCGAATTTAACAAGTAGGAAAGTTAAAAATCTATTTAGAGGCTAAAAATTCCACCTATACCGGGACTTGAACCCGCGACCTCTGGCTAACCGTGCCAGCGCTCTCCCAACTGAGCAATGGGCAAGCACAAGCATTGGCGAAATTTCGAGCCTCTTTACAAACTTCACTGTATTACGTACAGGCTCGACATCTGGCCGAAGATCACTTGCAGCCCCGAGTAACCTAATTTGCAGTTAGGTTTTAACATTGGAATGATATCGCTGTACCTACATGATTATATCCTTTTTGTTGCACTTACCCGTGCTGTGGACAATTTTAAAAACCTCTTTAGAGGCTAAAAATTCCACCGATACCGGGATTTGAACCCGCGACCTCTGGCTAACCGTGCCAGCGCTCTCCCAACTGAGCTAATAGGCAAGTGCAAGCTTTGGCGAAATTTCGAGCCTCTTTACAAACGTCTTTGTATTACGTACAGGCAGCGTCATCTGGCCAAAGTGGGTTACTCGGGGCTCGTATAACAATTCGGAACCAGCTACAACTCTCTAGGAGATCAATTAGATCTTGTCGATCGATTATTTCCCTGTCACTTCCAGAATCAGAATAATTGCTGACAGAACCGGCGCAGGGAATAGGCTGGCACAATTGCAAGGAAGCTTTTGTATCCCTTCATCCCTTTTATGCTACGGATTTGGTAACGGTCATTCTGTAGTACCTTTGCCACTTTAGAAGGCCCTGCATACACTTTATCTATCTTTTTATTAATGCCCGTCTCGGAGTTAGTATAAGCGTTGTTCCACACCACAATATCTTCAGTCTTATATATTCTAGCATCTTTCCGACTAGCATTGTACTTCTTTGACATATAGCCTTGTTTCTTCTTTAAATTTTTACTAGCCTCCTGACGTCGTCAAGAGCTTTTAAAATTACTTATAACTTTTTTTCAAATTACCAACCGTATTTGAGTTACGCTCCAGAAGAATGAGGATTTTCTAAAAAAAAAATGTATCGTTTGTACACCGCCTATAAACCCCTAGCTTTAAATTAATCTGAAAAAGAACCCTAGACACGCGACAGTGTGTCAAGTCATGTTCAATGAAATGAAATAGGCAGCCATTTGCCACTTATCATATTACACGAACCATTTTGAGCTACTTTCGACCCCTCCCCATAAGGGCGCTTATAGACGGGCGGCACGTTGCGAACGACACAGTGTCAACTGCTGCCGTCGACCCGCCGATATTCGATGCTGACATGTCGGCGCAAACTCAAAATTTATGAAACCTACAATGTAACAAGTTTGCATTGAAGGTCCCCTTACTCCTAGTTACTCCTAGTCACTAGTTACCCCTAATTTAATAGATATAACTTTTATAGTTGTCGAGATGGCCACTTCCTAAGCACCCTAAACAATCTTCTGAAGGAATCGCTTAGATCCCTGGTCACAGACGCTACACTACGCTTTGGGCCACATTGTTAGCTAGACTATAGCTAAGCTACGCTTATTGCGAGTGTGTTTATGACATAGACTGATTTCAAATGACGCCTTGCAGCTTTCGGGGTAAGAAAAGTTTTGCTCTCTCGTTCTATTTTGTTAACACGTTGTTTAAGATAGTACACTATTAATAAGTACCCAGTACTAGCGGAAGCGGTGGTAGCCTAGTGGGTAGAACATTGGACTTGGAAGCGGGAGACCCAGGTTCGATTCCCAGTGCGGGCATGTAAATATGACTTTGTTTTCCAAGTTATGTACATGTGAAGTTTGCTACTATAACTGAACTGAAGGCCTGTGCCCTACAGTGAGCCGTATATAGGCTGCTTATGAAAGTAGCGGATATGATAAGATATAAAATATTTATTTGTAACAAATCTGCGGTACACACACTAGGAAATCTAGTAACCTGCTCTGTTACTGTTAAACCGACACAGTTGTTGCAAAGTTTTAGTTTTAGAGATCATTAATAAAATCGCAAATAGTTTTATTATCACTGACTAGACTTAATATCCCTTCTGAAAAGTCGAGTTCCGATTAATAATAGGTACCACAGAGAATATAATGATAGGTACTGTCTGCTGCAAACTTTCACACTTTTACGTTGCGTTACGCTTCGGCCGACATTGTAACAAAAATTCGAGGGTCTATTCGCTGTGAATGTACACATTTGTCAGACGGAAAGTTACACATTTATTGCAGGGTTGGGTTTAATTAAATTAAATGAACCGGTTATTGTGGTCTTAATTAGCTACTTAGCTTAAGCCCGCAGATTGGTTTAACGGTTTAATCTGATTTAATACTTTAGGTACTTACGAATTACCAGGGGAATTACGAATTAGATTCTACTCGGTGTTGTAGATCAGATTTTCATCACACGTTTGCATGGAAAAAATCACTATCAGCAATACAGCCGCCCTCTTCTAATTTTAACATACAGTATATAGCATACAGAGGAGGCCTCACCAATTTAAACATATAAGTACTAAAATCTATGTATTTCGGAATAATAATGTATATTACCTAATTGAGCGATCAGCGGCAGATAAACCTTTTGTGGCCTTCGCCCGCTGGTAGAAGATATTTAAGTTAACCTTATGCATGTATGAAACTAAATAAAAAATTGTGTGTGTTTTTTCTTTTGTGTAATAAGGAATATCCTGAAGAGGAAGAAACATTAATTAAGACCACTGTACTGTTTTTTTCTATTGGGTTTGTTCCCGAGGTCAACCGGTGGGAACAAAATAATGCTCCGATAGACAGCGGAAATAAAAAAAATAGGCCAAGTGCGAGTCGGACTCACGCATCGAGGGGTTTGTATCACCGCATAATATACCTACGTATTTAGCAGAAATGTGTTGTCCCTCATTAAACTCCTCAGTTGAATTGAGAGAGATGAGAGCTCCTCAGCTCAATTGAAAACCATTCTTATTTTCAAGGTCAGGACTGAGGAGAATAAGTCCGGGCCACTTAGCGGTGGTCGATTTTACACTTGGCCGGCTTATTACTTATTGCACTTATTGTTATATTCTATCTAATCAATGAAAAGGGAAGGTATATACTATAATGACACCAAGTTCGACACTTGTATGTATTCTCGTTTTTATGAGAGAGTACCTAGGTTTTAAGTTTCATTTATTAGGAACCTTTCAGTAGATTAATTTTTTATTATTTGTTGGTGAATTTGCCAGCCTACCTATTATAGTTCCAATGATAATGCCCGTTATACTCAGTTAGACAGGCAGACAATCGTACGCGTAACTGGCTACTGTTTGTAGAAAAGTTTGCCTGTAAAAAAGGCTTCCAACAATTTTGTATATGGCCTACTTTACGCGTTTTGAAGAAAAACATCTTTCTTTGAAATATGAAAGGTAAAGAGCAATTTGTATATAAGCGTTAGCCATCAGTCACCAAATGAGCGTCACTTAATACCATCTGCTAAGTAAACGGCAGATGTTTCTCGTACCTAACTGCTGTCGTGGGGCCCATAAATATAATGGAAGCTGAAAGAAAAGCATTCGTCTCATGACCGACAATATAGAATACATTTGCCGTAACAAATGTTATTATAAAGTAAGGGACGTCCCAGACGGACATACTTCTTCTTAAATACGGGATGTATTAGCGAATGGCAAGAAAAAAGTACCTGAAAATGGCGTGCGCACATGCAACTACTAGTGAATGTTGATAAAGTGAAAGAGGTTTGTCTGCATCGTGGCAAGTGGCAAGCCCTGGTCTCTGCCTACCCCTCCGGGATATATCCGTGAGTTAGTTAGTTCATTTGAAATGTTAGTTCAAATTCGCCGTTATAACGGTTGTAGCGAGGTATTGCTACCAACAATTCACATAGGTAAGTACGTACGTAAACCGGACAAGTGCGAGTTGGACTACCGACCCGAAGGCTCAGAACATTCGGTTACAAACATAACTGCAGTCAAAAATAATGTCCTCCGATGTATCCTAATGTATAGAAAGTGAATAAGGACTACAGCAGTTACTAAGCGAATAATTTTCCACATTGCCGAACCCATCCATTATATTAGTTTCATTCTATTTCTTCATAACTCGCATCCAATTTTGTTAGACTTAGTTACGCGTGACGCGTATTACGTCATAGGTATATATTAATTTACATTGCTTACAATGAAATAATACAACTCGTTCGGATAAACAAACAGACTAACTTAATTCAAGTTCAGGAATGATGTGCTAAAAAAGTGGCTGCAATGCACTGCATGCCTACCTCGCATAAGCAGCCTATATACGTCCCACTGTAGGGCACAGGCCTTCTCTCAGGGAGAGAGTATGCGCTTAATCACCACGCGTGCCCACCGCGGGTTGGCGATTTCAAGAGCTGAGATATATGAATAGCTCAGACACTCAGGTTTCCTCACGATGTTTTCCTTCACTGTTAGCGAGTGGTATTGCTACCATAACTTCACAAATGTACATAACTTAGAAAACAAAGTCATAGGCTGGGTCTCCCGCTTCCGAGTCCAATGTTCTACCCACTAGGCTTCCACCGCATTATTCATTTTAATTAGTGTAGCGTTATTGTATTTGTTGGCAAGCAAAAAAAGGAAACATACCGTATCTTGTATTTTATACAATGTTATATACAGACTAATTACCAATAGGTACCGTCGTAAACCCAATTTTAGGTAATATTCGCTCTCTTTATAGCCACGCGTAGGCCAACTAACCTTGTTTGCACTGTTACAGGGGAAATAGATGGACCAAAACTATTACGTGCATGTTTGTTTGAAGCTCACAACAGGGTTTGTCAATTTCAAACGAATATGCACGTATTTTTTTGGCTAGGTCATTATTTAAATAAGTCTTAAGAGGGCACCTCACGAGGCGATTAACATACAAACGTACTCGTAGTTTAGTTTTCATTTTCAATTTGCGTTTGATATACCTAGATAATATGAATAGGATTTTTTTATAAATTTTTATACGAATCATTTAGCGCACGTGCATTTATAAGAAAAGACTTTGTACTGCTACGGAGCTACGTAGATGGAATTTTTGATAGCGTACCTCAATCATTAAGCATTTGTCTTAATTTATTATAAGTATATCACAATATCTTTCCTAAATCTGTAGGTTTATGTATTTATTTATTGTATCAAGTATTTATTCATTATTATGTTGTATTTGTATAATATTTTCCCCTATTATATTTTATATATCTAGGTCTGAATAAGTAATTAGTAAGTATATTTAATATTTTACGAGTAAGTTGCAATACCTGTTAATGTTCTCTTCAAAACTTAGGTTAGCTAGTATATATTGCTAAGTAGCATTAATCTCGCCTATGTGCAAAACTGCCTGTTTTAAATGCAATAAAGAATTTAACAGTAATAATAATAATTAGGGCCCAATAAGCTAAACATGACATGTTTTCATTTTTCTGGTAATTTTCCATTCCTTTACCCTCCAAAATCTCCAAAAATAGGAACAAAAACGCACAGTCTATTAGTGTTACATTTACGTAACATTGATAGACGGTGCCATTGATTGAGGTGCGTCTTGCGCACCCTGTGCAACAACCAGCAAGTCCCTAACGCTGATTAGCACATCCTTTCACTACGATGGCCAACTCAAGTCCAGTTTGAAGCCGGCGCTTTTTCGACACGCTAAGAAGAAGAATGTTACATTTTTCTCTGCGTGGCAAATTTTTCTAAAATTCATAATTCTTTAGTTATATTGTGGCACTATCGTTAGTTTTGTAGTTATAAATAGGTACTTCTATAGCGGAAGGCGAACATTTATAAATCCCTTTCTATTTGCTACTGTAACAATCACATCTCTCTGTGTAAATACATATCACTAGTTAAATCCTAGACAGCTTAGTTATTATATATATATAAAGCTACAATCCGGTATACTCACTGACTGACTCATCCATACGTTTTCTCCGAAACGACAATAGCTAGAGGAAAATGATGTATCACAAAGTTGTAGGAAATGTATGAATTACAGCCATCCTATGAAGCCGATTTTTGAATTTCGAACGCGTTCTCCTATACAAATGGGCTAACTTTTTTGTTTACCGGCCGATTTGGATGAAATTTGAAACGGGCATTTGTTTTGTGATCTAATTGTGAAAAAAAATTTTGAACGTTCGAAATTCAAAATAGGGGCGAGAATATGGCCGCCCGAAAAATCGACCTCTGCGCAAAAAAGTCGGCAGCCAACTGGGCACATGCTGGAGACGTGCCCTAAACGGCATCGGGTTCTCAAAGGACCCAGGTATATGAGAAAAATCGGACATTTTGACATTTCAAGATGGCGGCCGAGATATCGACGATTGAAAATGAGAAAATTTTGTATGGAGAATTTGTACTGAAAATCGACTTTTAGTACAAAATTTGAAACAAAAATTAAAATTTTTTCAAAAAATCAATTTTTCGAGGCCGAAGCGGGGACGAGGAACCCCGTCGCGGCGAGGCCGAAGGCCGAGCTCCGTTCAGGCCGAGGCCGAAGGCCGAGACTATACATTTTCCGGCGAACAAGCAATAACGCAGAAGCCAGATGGGACAAACTTGCGAGGCCGAAGGCCGAGCTCCGCGAAGCGGGCACCAGGAACCCCGCCGCGGCGAGGCCGAAGGCCGAGCTCCGTTCAGGCCGAGGCCGAAGGCCGAGACTATACATTTTCCGGCGAACAAGCGACAACGCAAAAGCCAGATGGGACAAACTTGCGAGGCCGAAGGCCGAGCTCCGCGAAGCGGGCCCCAGGAACACCGCCGCGGCGAGGCCGAAGGCCGAGCTCCGTTCAGGCCGAGGCCGAAGGCCGAGACCATACATGTTCCCACTCAAACAATCCCAACGTCAAGTGTCTAGCGAGGCCCTAGGCCGAGCGCCGCGGAGAGCGAAGCTCGGAGCGGCTGGGGGTTGGCGCGCGTAAGCGCGCAGGGGGTTCACCCCCTAGTTATATATATATAAAGCTACAAAGCGGTATACTCACTCACTGATTCATCCATACGTTTTCTCCGAAATGACAACTTTTAGAGGAAAATGATGTATGACAAAGTTGTAGGAAATGTATGAATTACAGCCATCCTATGAAGCCGATTTTTGAATTTCGAACGCGTTCTCCTATACAAATGGGCTAACTTTTTTGTTTACCGGCCGATTTGGATGAAATTTGAAACGGGTGTTTGTTGTGTGATCTAATTGTGAAAAAAAATTTTGAACGTTCGAAATTCAAAATAGGGGCGAGAATATGGCCGCCCGAAAAATCGACCTCTGCGCAAAAAAGTCGGCAGCCAACTGGGCACATGCTGGAGACGTGCCCTAAACGGCATCGGGTTGTCAAAGGACCCAGGTATATGAGAAAAATCGGACATTTTGACATTTCAAGATGGCGGCCGAGATATCGACGATTGAAAATTAGAAAATTTTGTATGGAGAATTTGTACTGAAAATCGACTTTTAGTACAAAATTTTAAACAAAAATGAAAAATTTTTCAAAAAAACAATTCTTCGAGGCCAAAGCGGTAATGAGAAATCTCGCCGCGGCGAGGCCGAAGGCCGAGCTCCGTTCAGGCCGAGGCCGAAGGCCGAGACCATACATTTTCCGGCGAACAAGGAACAACGCAAAAGCCAGATGGGACAAACTTGCGAGGCCGAAGGCCGAGCTCCGCGAAGCGGGCCCCAGGAACCCCGCCGCGGTGAGGCCGAAGGCCGAGCTCCGTTCAGGCCGAGGCCGAAGGCCGAGACTATACATTTTCGGCGAGCAAGAAACAACGCAAAAGCCAGATGGGAGAAACTTGCGAGGCCGAAGGCCGAGCTCCGCGAAGCGGGCCTCAGGAACACCGCCGCGGCGAGGCCGAAGGCCGAGCTCCGTTCAGGCCGAGGCCGAAGGCTGAGACCATACATGTTCCCACTCAAACAATCCCAACGTCAAGTGTCTAGCGAGGCCCTAGGCCGAGCGCCGCGGAGAGCGAAGCTCGGAGCGGCTGGGGGTTGGCGCGCGAAGCGCGCAGGGGGTTCACCCCCTAGTTATATATATATAAAGCTACAATCCGGTATACTCACTGACTGACTCATCCATACGTTTTCTCCGAAACGACAATAGCTAGAGGAAAATGATGTATGAAAAAGTTGTAGGAAATGTATGAATTACAGCCATCCTATGAAGCCGATTTTTGAATTTCGAACGCCTTCTCTTAGGGGAATGGGCCAACTCTTTTGTTTACCGGCCGATTTGGATGAAATTTTGAACGGACGTTTAGTTCGTGATCTAATTGTGAAAAAAAAATTTAAACGTTCGAAATTCAAAATAGGGGCGAGAATATGGCCGCCCGAAAAATCGACCTCTGCGCAAAAAAGTCGGCAGCCAACTGGGCACATGCTGGAGACGTGCCCTAAACGGCATCGGGTTCTCAAAGGACCCAGGTATATGAGAAAAATCGGACATTTTGACATTTCAAGATGGCGGCCGAGATATCGACGATTGAAAATGAGAAAATTTTGTATGGAGAATTTGTACTGAAAATCGACTTTTAGTACAAAATTTGAAACAAAAATAAAATTTTTTTCAAAAAATCAATTTTTCGAGGCCGAAGCGGGGACGAGGAACCCCGTCGCGGCGAGGCCGAAGGCCGAGCTCCGTTCAGGCCGAGGCCGAAGGCCGAGACTATACATTTTCCGGCGAACAAGGAACAACGCAAAAGCCAGATGGGACAAACTTGCGAGGCCGAAGGCCGAGCTCCGCGAAGCGGGCACCAGGAACCCCGCCGCGGCGAGGCCGAAGGCCGAGCTCCGTTCAGGCCGAGGCCGAAGGCCGAGACTATACATTTTCGGCGAACAAGCAACAACGCAAAAGCCAGATGGGACAAACTTGCGAGGCCGGAGGCCGAGCTCCGCGAAGCGGGCACGAGGAACCCCGCCGCGGCGAGGCCGAAGGCCGAGCTCCGTCCAGGCCGAGGCCGAAGGCCGAGACCATACATGTTCACACTCAAACAATCCCAACGTCAAGTGTCTAGCGAGGCCCTAGGCCGAGCGCCGCGGAGAGCGAAGCTCGGAGCGGCTGGGGGTTGGCGCGCGAAGCGCGCAGGGGGTTCACCCCCTAGTTAGTAATATATATAGCTACAATCCGGTATACTCACTGACTGACTGACTGACTGACTGACTGACAGATCATCTATAGGTTTCCTCGGAAACGGTAAGAGCTACGTGAAAATTTTGTATGAGAAAGTTGTAGGAAATGTATGATATACAGCCATCCTATGAAGCCGATTTTTGAATTTCGAACGCGTTCTCCTATACAAATGGGCTAACTTTTTTGTTTACCGGCCGATTTGGATGAAATTTGAAACAGGTGTTTGTTACGTGATCTTATTGTGAAAAAAAAATTTGAACGTTCGAAATTCAAAATAGGGGCGAGAATATAGCCGCCCAAAAAATCGACCTCTGCGCAAAAAAGTCGGCAGCCAACTGGGCACATGCTGGAGACGTGCCCTAAACGGCATCGGGTCGTCAAAGGACCCAGGTATATGAGAAAAATCGGACATTTTGGATTTTCAAGATGGCGGCCGAGATATCGACGATTGAAAATGAGAAAATTTTGTATGGAGAATTTGTACTGAAACTCGACTTTTAGTACAAAATTTGAAACAAAGATGAAATTTTTTTCAAAAAAACCATTTTTCGAGGCCGAAGCGGGGATGAGGAACCTCGCCGCGGCGAGGCCGAAGGCCGAGCTCCGTTCAGGCCGAGGCCGAAGGCCGAGACCACACATTTTCCGGCGAACAAGCAACAACGCAAAAGCCAGATGGGACAAACTTGCGAGGCCGAAGGCCGAGCTCCGCGAAGCGGGCCCCAGGAACCCCGCCGCGGCGAGGCCGAAGGCCGAGCTCCGTTCAGGCCGAGGCCGAAGGCCGAGACCATACATGTTCCCACGCGACAAATCCCAACGTCAAGTGTCTAGCGAGGCCCTAGGCCGAGCGCCGCGGAGAGCGAAGCTCGCAGCGGCTGGGGGTTGGCGCGCGTAAGCGCGCAGGGGGTTCACCCCCTAGTCTTTTAATTTTATATAATGGCAACACTAACATTGTGATGTGAGTGAAGGGAGGAGGTAGTCAGACAAAAGTTATAAAAGACGGGTCCCCGAGCAGAGAGAGCTATTACTCGCCATTACTACCCAACGCTAACTAGTTTAAGCAAAAACTCTGTTAAATTGTAACAAGTGAACTTTTAAAAATAAATAAGTTTGGTGTTATACGTGTTTTGCTGGTTTTCTCCCTCTGAAGGTTACAACCTTCAGAAGTGGGATGAATACGCTCACAAAAGGTACGTAATTTTTATTTTCCTTTTTTCCCTAGTAGTTATATTAATTTAGTTATTTAATTGAAAATAAGTACATGTAACGGATTACATACACACACTGCACGCGTCTTGCCAGGGCTACCCTCTGGAGACGTACATACACACAATGCACGCGTCTTGCCAGGGCTACCCTCTGGAGACGTACATACACATACTGCACGCGTCTTGCCAGGGCTACCCTCTGGAGACGTACATACACACAATGCACGCGTCTTGCCAGGGCTACCCTCTGGAGACGTACATACACATACTGCACGCGTCTTGCCAGGGCTACCCTCTGGAGACGTACATACACACAATGCACGCGTCTTGCCAGGGCTACCCTCTGGAGACGTATATACACACACCGCATGCGTCTTGCCAGGGCTACCCTCTGGAGACGTACATACACACACCGCATGCGTCTTGCCAGGGCTACTCCCTGGAGCGCACATACACATATACTGCACACGTCTTGCCAGGGCTACCCTCTGGAGACGTTACTTTGCACATACATACCGCATGCATTTTTTTAAAAGGAATTTCTAGAAATTCGGTTCTGATTCATAAACTATCACTTATTTAATATCATAATTCTACCCTCAAAAAAAAAAATACTTCGTTTATTTTAACATTTGAAACTTGGCGGTGAGATTTGCACACGTTTTCAAATGAAACAATGAAATTATTTAAAATTATGTTAACTTCTATAGTAAAAAAAAATAAAACAAATACTGCTAATATATGTATGTACTTTTAGTCTATTTGTGTTCGAAATACCGGAAAACGTGTGTCATGAATTGACCGTTAATTCAAACATTGAATTAAACTGAGTATAAGTAACCGTTTAGTCAAAATTGATACAAATTTATGACTTATGTAAGTACCCACAATAATTTAATATTGGATTGATCATAGATATCTAATTGGTGCTTTATATAAGGCTTAAACGACATATTCCCTAATTGTAAATTGCTCCTAAAATGCCAATAAACCTTGATAAAAGAAAAAAATTAATTATATATATCTTAAGTTGATTTTGAACTGACATAATATTTTGTTCACACCAAATGCAAATGGTTACTCTATTATTACTAAGCACTATATACATACTATTACGTTGAACTAGTACAACACAGAGTAATAGCCCTAATTTTCTCCAGCCAACGAACATTTATTGCCGATATTGTTGTATTTAATGATTTTTCGTTTCGAGTTCCAGAGATGGATCTCGATGATGCGACGGATAACGAGCGGCGTAGCCGCAGCCGCACGAGAAGCACAATTTTGAGATCTCGATACCTCAAGACTCCAGAGCGTGCTACGGCTAGGCGCAGTCGTACCGACCGAGATTCACGCGGTCGTCAAACTCGTTCACGCAGCCGTAGCCGTTCACAAAACCTACGTGAAAAAGAAGAGGAATTGGAAATTCACAAGCGGCGAGTTGCAGCCCTAGAAAGTCAACTTGAGCACGAGAGGTCAAGTCTACGTGATCGCGAGCAACGAGGCGCGTCCAGAGGCAGGCACAGACGTTCACAAGAGAGAGAAAGGTACGACTCAGCATTAGTATTTTTTGAAGAATTTTTGAAAGTAATGAAAAATACCTCTAGACCTAGTGAGCGGGAAACCTTTACTGCAATGAACAACGTTATTCCAGAATTTGATCCATTAATTAAAGAGCAGACTATAACCGCATGGTTAGGCAAAGTAGATGAGTGTGCAGAAATCTATGGTTGGACAGATAGGCAGGTCATACACTATGCACTCCCTAAGCTAGTAGGGCTGGCAAAAGTTTGGTACCAGAGCTTGCCGTCAATCAAGCGTTCATGGACGGAGTGGAAAACTCTTCTGGAGGAATCCTTCCCGTCTACCGAAAATTATGCAGAGCTTCTGACCGAGATGCTCAACAAGCGAGCTCGGTTCGGAGAATCGTTAGAACTATACTATTACGGTAAAATTAACCTACTGAACCGCTGCAGAATTTTCGGTAAGAATGCGGTAGATTGCGTCATACACGGGGTTGACGATAGAGGTGTTAGGGTTGGGGCTCAGGCCGCGAAATTTGAAAAACCTGAAGATGTTTTAGAATTCTTTAAAACAGTACGTAACAACTTCGACAGGAGCTTCAACAGGGATAAACGTGTTCCTACTTCTAATCAGAACGCTCGTGCTAAGAATAACGATCAATCTAGCTCATCAAAATCAAATCAGAACCCTTTAAATCCCCACCAAGTAACTTGTTTTAATTGCAAACAAAAAGGACACTCTAGCTTTAAATGTCCTAAGCCGCTTTTAAAATGCACACACTGCCATTTCATAGGACATACTGAATCAGAATGGCGAAAGAAAAATGCAAATCCTTCAGATAACAAAGAAAAGAACGTTTTAAAGGTATTCGTGGACTCTGAATCAGATCGACTTGTAGGAGACGGCGGAGGGGTTAAAGAGGCTGACAGCAGCACGGAAGTTTATAATACTAATAGTAAGTACAGGTTACCAATAAAGGTTAACAACAAAAATGTCATTAGTCAATTAGACTTGGGTAGTGAGGCAACGCTGATTCAGCGATCTACAGCTGAGCAGGTAGGACTAAGCTGGGTCGCAGTGACAGGTCCCTACTTACGTGGCTTAAGCAACGTGCCTTATCTGCCTATAGGTACCACGCATGTTACAATTGAAGTGCAAGAGATAGTTGAGGAGGAAGTCCAAGCTTTTATAGTAGATGATGATATTATGAACTTCCCTGTGCTATTAGGGCACACATTTAGCGAGCGTCCAAATTTGCGTATCGTTAAGACAGCAAATGAACTTTTAATTGAGAAGGAAGATGAAAACAAACACGAGAAGGTTCCTTTGTTGTCTTTGAGCAATGTTACTATTCCAATAGGTGCTTTCCAGTCGGTCCGCGTAAAATCAACGCTTGTAGACAACGGAAACATTTACGTCCCCGGTTCCGTTCGAGGTTATCCAGCCGCCGAGTATTATTTGCTGCCAGGTGAATATATTTATTTATTTATTTATTATCATTGCATACACTGTCATTACAGGCGAACCCAAATCGATCAGCATTAGTGTCTAATGTTTTTAATATAGAGTTAAACGTCACTTATAAAAAATGCAACATTAAAAACAGAATCAATTAACATAGTCAATTATACGATAAAATCAAAATAATGTCATAAATTTTAACTAGTCAACACTGTTACTCTTAACTTTAAAAAAGAAATAAATCAAATAAATTCAAAATAAATAATAAAGTTCATTGAAATTAATATAAATAATCCAATAAAATTAACATAAATTAATATTTCACATTATAGATTATTCCAAATAACATTTCATAATAATAATAATTTAATCTATCTACTCAATAGTTCTGTCATTATTGTAGTGAATTGTGTAAGCGAACACTTGAATACGTCCCTGTTTGACTCGCTATCGAAAATGTTGAGCATACGGATAGCCCGAGTGACCGGGGCTTCTTTCAACATTTCTGTTTTAGCACTCGGCTCATAAAACAGTTTGTGTGTCCTGCTTCTCCGATAGTTATCCGGCACGAACAATCCTACCCGTGCTAACACTTCAGGATTATCTTGCCAGCCTCTTAGCAATTTAAAAAAGTATATCACTAGAGCCACGTTTCTTCTAACCTCGAGTTGATTATACCCAACCATACCAATTACAAATAGTGTTGGGTACATAAGGGGATAGAATGGATACACTCCATATAGTTTAAAATATAGAAATCTTATAAATTTATTTTGAATTTTTTCCAACATGTCATTATATTTTGCTACATTTGGACTCCAAATGATTCCCCCCGACTCCAGTTTACTCCTAACCAAAGCATTATACAGAGCTTTAATGGCTTCATAGTTCTCGAATCCCCGAGCTTGTCGCATTATAAAGCCTAGTTTCTTGAATGCACTTTTGCATATACTTATTATATGGTCACTAAAGGACAAATCGGTATTCATGAGCACTCCTAGATCTCGCACCTTACTAACTCGAGTCATCACGGTGCCGTTCACCTCATACTGGTACTCGCGTCGAGCTCGGGCTCGACTATACGTCATCATGGCACACTTCGATTCATTGAAGTACAGTTTATTTTTGTGACTCCACTCGACGACTCGGTCTATATCCCTCTGTAGGGTTTCATAGTCGGTGTCATTTTGAACTTGGAGCAAGAGTTTGAGGTCATCAGCAAATAACAGGCATTCTGCGTCCTGAACAACTAAGGGGAGATCATTAATCATTATGCTAAATTCGAGGGGCCCCAGATTGCTGCCCTGACTTACTCCTGAGTAAGTAAAGAAGGGTTGAGATACATGCCCAGCGTACTCCACATACTGCCGCCTGCCTCGCAAGTAGTCAGCAAAGAAGCTTAACAGGTGCGGAGTAAAACCAACCGTGGCAAATTTTTCTAATAGGACATCATTGTCGACCGTATCGAAGGCCTTACGAAAATCGAAGTATGCCGCATCGACCTGTCGACCCATGTCTAGCACTGGCGTAACGTATGACATGAAACATAACAGATTTGTCGTCGTGCTGCAACCGGGCCTAAGACCATGTTGCGCATCCGATAGTTGCGCAACCATCTGCAAATAAATCGCTCTCTGTATAGATGATTCAAATACTTTTGCGAACGTAGATAACACTGCCACGGGCCTGAAACCACTGACGTCTGACCCCGACCCGCCTTTTGGGACTGGAACCACTCTTGTGATCTTCCACCTTTCTGGGTAGGAGCCGTCCGCGAGACACAGATTAAATACATGGAGTAATGGCTCATCGAGAACCATCCTCACGTCTCTCACCACGTAGGGCGGTATGCCGTCCGGTCCGGCTGAGCGCTTGGACTTGAGCCGCGCGAGCGCGCGCCGCACGTCAGTCAGCTGCAGGCACGGCACATGCACGCGCACGCCGCCGCTGCCCCACGCTGCTCCCGCCGACCTGGCTGCTGTATCCGCATCCAGTTGAGGTGGACTCTGGCTGTAGACAGAACTGAAATATTCTGCAAATTCTTGGGCACACTCGTTCTCGGGTATTAAATCCCCATTCTTAGTTATGCCGCTAGTGACTCGACTGGTACGCTTTGTTTTTATGTAATTCCAGAAGGAGCCAGGCTCAATCGCTAGTCTAGACTGAATGCGCTTCTGATAATTTTCATAAGTTGTTGTGATTTTCTCTTTGACTAAGGCTCTCTTGCGAGAGAACCGCTCGTAATCAGTCGCAGACTTGCTTCGCTTATACGTTTTATGTAACATAGCCTTATGTCTAATGTCCAGTATAAGTTCTGGTGTATACCATTCCGGATATTGAAACCTACTATCCAAAACCGTTTTCTTTTTTCTAGGAGTAACAACGTCATATAAAATGTTGATGGCGTCTTGCGAATTAGTTGAGCTATAAAGAGGGGTCCAATCAACAGCGCCCAAAGCAAAATAAAGATATTGAAAGTCAGCTTTGTTAAAATTCCACTGTGGCCGTTCGCATACCGCCGGTGGCGGGGAAGCGGGGTGCGAGGAAGCAAGGGGCGGGGCACGAGGCGCAGGTCGCGTATGCAGCGCAGGCGCCGCAGTCACAGGTGGAGGCGGCCGGACACGCACGCGCAGCGGCGGGTGGTGCGCGTCCACCGGTACGAGCGCCCTGTCCTCCAGTTCAACCGATACATTGCCCTCATTAGAAGTCGTCAGTACTACGTCTAATTGCCTGTCATTACAGTTTGGTATAAAGTTTCGCTCACGCAAATCACACGAAGCTGTAAAGTAACCAAAATAGTTCTGGATATCCTGCGAGGTCGAGTACATATTAAAATCACCCAGAATTACTATGTTTCTACCTTTTGCACAAATTTGCTCGAGTATGTTAAACATGTACATGTACTGATGAGTAGCCCGGTGCAGCAATCAACATTACACCTCCGAGTTTCCGCCCGTCTGTCCTGTCACACCGTAGCACGGAGTAGCCTTTCGGAAGCAATTCCCCATCGTGATGAGAATCGTTCAGACCCGACTCAGTCAACGCAAATACATTTGCCGTAACTGAAATTATATTTGTGAAGACCGTTTGCAATTTTGTCCTCAGTCCTCTTACATTTTGGTAGTAAACCTCTGTAACGTTGGCGTTGCTATTGGGTCGGCGTCGCCGTAATGTCATCAATAAGCTGGTGACCCCGCTGCGGGCGGGGGCGAACGGGAAACCAGTCCACAAATCTCACTCCAGGTGGCCACTTTGAGGCATCAGCCACCTGAATATAGAGTGACTCTGGAATCCCAATCACAAAAGAGGCATGCCTATTTGTTTTAATGTCTCGTTTTTCGACCGAGTAATCATTTGATTTTACTATTTTGTTGAGGTAGTTGATAACCATGTCAGTGGTCGTCTCTGGGATAAAAGACCAAGCTTGGATGTAGCGAATGCGCTCGACAGTCTGTAAGCTATCATCTTTTTTCCCAATCCCGACAATGATAGCTTTCCTTCGCTGGCGAAGTGGTTTTGGTTTGGGTACTTTTGCTTTGACAGTCGTCCAACCGTCATTCAATTCCCTGCCAGTTTGTTGCGTGACGTCAGCCGGTGGGTGAGGTGGCGGCGGCAGGGGGGAAGATTCTTCTTCGTCCGCTATCGGTGTCGACGTTACCGGTTGGGCAGCCTCGTGTGACTTCGGCTTGCCTGCAGTCATCTTTGACACTCGTGGGGTGATTGATTTATTTGCCTGTTCCCGAGCGCGTATCGGCTCGCTTGCTTGAGAACGCTTTAGCCGGCGTTCTTCTCGCGGATTCATTGCAGAGCTCGCTGCATTAGTTCGCGTCACAGCTTCAGTAGTCGATTCTAGACGCCGCTCGAGCGCTTCGTCTCTGGTCGTTGAAGTTCGGGGTTTTTGAGCTGTTTGCACTGCTCCCTCACAATTTTTAACCGTTTTTAGTGTTCTATTTTCGGCTTTTAATGCACTTATTTCGACGATAAGTTTGTCAATTTTTGCTTCAAGTGGAGCCACTACACTTTTCACAATCTTTTCAATGGTGATCATGTCGGAAGAACTCATTTTACTTCACTTTAATAAATAAAACAGTCGGAGCTGCAATTGAACACTGAATCGTGAATGTGGGTCAGATATAAGATCGCCCGAGGTGAATGTAATGTATTGATCCATAGTTTGGGGACAAAACCAGTGGTTTTTGATCAAAATTCCTTAATAACACGCGCTAGGATTATTTCAAAAGAATTAATAGTTAATCTAGTAATAGAAGACAAATGCCCTGTACCAGAGTTCTCAGTAAATTGCGGCGATAGCGTAACTATGGATGAACGAAGACTGCTAGATGAGTTGTTAGCTAAATACAAAACCTGTTTTTCTTGGGGAATGCATGATTTGGGCTATACCAACGAAACCCAACTGGTGATCCAGCTAAAGGACTCTGAACCGGTAGTGTACAGACCCTACAGGTTGTCCTTTCACGAAAGGCAGGGCGTTCAAGAGATGATTGATGAAATGTTAGAGTACGGCATTGTACGAGAATCAAGTTCACCATATGCGAGCCCGATAGTCTTAGTGCAGAAGAAGTCTGGCGACAAGCGTTTGTGTGTAGACTATCGGGCGCTAAATGCCAAAACTAAAAGGGATCACTATCCGTTGCCGAGGATAGAAGACCTTTTAGACCGTTTAACAGGTCAGAACATCTACACGACTCTTGATTTGGCATCAGGGTATCACCAGATACCAATCGCTGAAGAATCAAAGGAAAAAACAGCCTTTGTTACGCCGGACGGCCAATATGAATACAATCGTATGCCGTTCGGCTTAGCTAACGCCCCTGCAGTCTTCCAAAGGGTCATGCACAAAGTACTTGGCAAAGCTCAAATAAAGCATTCCATTGTGTACATGGATGACATTTTAATCCCATCTCGAAACATTGCAGAAGGCTTAGACCGACTAGAGGAAGTTCTGGTAGCCTTGCGGGAAAGTGGGCTCGCGCTTAAACTAGACAAGTGTCATTTTTTCAAGGAAACCATAGATTTTTTGGGATTTGAAATCAGCCGAGGTGAAATAAAACCAGGGTCACAGAAAACTGTAGCAGTTTCTAAATTTAAAACCCCCAAGAATCAACATGAAGTTCGAAGGTTCCTCGGGTTGGCAACCTTCTTCAGAAGATTCGTCAAGGACTTTGCTTCTATAGCGAGGCCGTTGACGAACCTTTTAAAGAAAGATACACCTTGGAAATGGGCTGAAAATGAAGCTAGAGCTTTTGACACCCTAAAGCAAGCATTGATGCAACGACCCGTGCTGGCACTATATGACCATGCAGCGGAAACACAGCTCCATACTGATGCGAGCAAAGTAGGTCTCGCTGGGATTTTACTACAAAGGAAGGGATCTGAACCATTTAAGCCGGTTGCATATTTTAGCCGGCAGACTACCACAGACGAACAGAAACTTCACTCTTTCGAGTTGGAGACATTGGCTGTTATTAGTTCACTAAATAAATTTAGAGTCTACTTGCTAGGTATAAAATTTACGATCTACACAGACTGTCATGCCTTACGCTCTACATTCACGAAGAGGGACCTCGTACCACGGATATCTCGGTGGTGGATACAGTTCCTTGAATACGACTGCAAGATAGAATATCGTCCCGGGGAAAGGATGTCTCACGTGGACTGTCTGAGCAGGAACCCTATCCCTGGTGACGCGAGTGATAATCGTATTCTTGATATACTCAATATAAATACCGAAGATTGGATTACAACGGTGCAATCTGGAGATTCCGAAATCAGGCGTATTAGGGAGGTTCTTGAAGACACTGAAACTGCCAAAATCGCGTCGATTTATAGAGACTTTAGGCTCAAGCACGGTCGAGTGTTTAGGGTTATCGATGACAAGACCGAACGCTGGGTGGTACCAAGAGGGGTTCGCTGGCAGTTGCTAAAATCCAACCACGACGACGTAGGCCACTTTGGTTTCCAGAAAACCTTGGATAGGATTCGTGCATTTTTTTGGTTCCCTAAAATGCGTAGATTCATAAAAAAATATGTTTCCTCATGTTTGGGCTGCGCCCATCATAAATTACCTGCAGGTCCAAGAGAAGGCACGTTGCATCCTATCCCGAAAGTAGAAGTCCCGTTCCATACCATACACGCCGACCACCTTGGACCATTTGTACGTAGCAAAAAGAAAAACGCATACATATTGGTCATAGTAGATGCATTTACAAAATATGTCAATTTGACCCCAGTTCGTACCACTAAGACAAAGGAAAGCATCAAAGCATTACGCAACTTATTTTCCCTATTCGGCACTCCGACACGCCTTATTACCGATAGAGGTACCAGCTTCACGAGTAAAAGATTCAGATCCTTTATAGGATCTTTAGGGGTAAAACACATATTAAATGCGGTGTCCACGCCACGTGCAAATGGTCAGGTGGAACGGTATAATCGGACAATTTTAGCTGCTCTCGGTGCCATGACTCATGATAAAAGTCAAGACTCATGGGACACTTACGTGCCGGAGGTTCAATTAGGCGTAAACACAACGGTACATGAGGTAACTAAACTAACCCCCACGGAATTACTCTTCGGGAAAAAGGTGGCCTGTGCATCACAGGGAGTGTTAAATCACGTTGTAGACGATGTAGGCAGCGGTGCTATCGATAAACCTTTAGCTGATGTTAGAAAAGTTGCTAGTGAAGCTATTGTTAAGAATCAAGAGGTTAACAAAAAGCGATATGACCTTCGTAGAAAATCTACGACAAAGTATGACGAAGGTGATCTCGTACGAATCATTAGGGCCATACCTTCTAGATCTGGGCAATCAAAGAAACTAGAGCCTAAATGTAAAGGCCCATACAGGATCAAGAAGGTACTGCCTCATGATAGACTTCTAGTTGAGGATACACCACTGACTAAAAAGGGTAGGCGCTATGAAGGCGTAGTTTCGACTGATAAAGTATTTCCTTGGCTAAGTTATGGTGCTGATTATTCTTCTAGTGCAGGTAGCGATGTAGACAGCAGTTAGTGTTCACGTTCACTGGTCTATCAAAGTCACTTAAATATTATACGCATAAATTTAACTGAATATTTTGAGTTGATGCTGGGTTATCGTGTAAACTGTGGATCATTTGAGATGACCACTCGTCATTTGAGATGACCACCCGTCATTAGAGATGACCACCCGTCATTTGAGATGACCACCCGTCATTTGAGATGACCACCCGTCATTTGAGATGACCACCCGTCATCTGAGATGACCTCTCGTCATTTAAGATGACCATCCGTTATTTGAGATGACCATCCGTCGTTTGAGATGACCACCCGTCATTGAGATGACCTGTCATTCGAGATGACCACGATCTGTCATTTGAGATGGCGTATTTGTCATTTGAGATGACCACCATTTGTCATTTGAGATGACCGACCACCCGCCATCTGAGATGGCCTACTGGTAATTAAGATAACCACAAGAATTTCACTCGTGAACACCATTGAACACTACGGTGATTGTACTTGTTAACTAAAACTACTGTACTTAAACTTTGCTAGAACTACGCTATAGAAATTAAGTAAATTAAATCGTGAAAATGATTGAATGATTGCAGAAGTGATTGTTATTAATTCATTAAACTAAATCGTGTAAAAAGTGATTTCGCTATTAACTACTTTTGTTACTTAAAACTTAAAGCCATCACAAAAACAACCCTTCCAGCGGTTTATTCAATATAAATTAAATAGATATTGCATAAAATAAATATTGATTGCGTAAATTAAATGCGTATTATATTGTGTCATGATTTGTAGTAGGTATACTCAGAACTGAAACTTTCTGTATGGTTAATTCTATAAATAACGATATAATAATACAAATATTATGTAACTTAGCTGGGTGCTCTCTATATTGATGTAATTGTACGAGTACTTCAAGTTTGATGTTTGTGATAATTGATTAGTACCTAATAATTAAACGAGAGGACTCGTTTTTGGGAGGATGGCCGACTGTAACAATCACATCTCTCTGTGTAAATACATATCACTAGTTAAATCCTAGACAGCTTAGTTATCTTTTAATTTTATATAATGGCAACACTAACATTGTGATGTGAGTGAAGGGAGGAGGTAGTCAGACAAAAGTTATAAAAGACGGGTCCCCGAGCAGAGAGAGCTATTACTCGCCATTACTACCCAACGCTAACTAGTTTAAGCAAAAACTCTGTTAAATTGTAACAAGTGAACTTTTAAAAATAAATAAGTTTGGTGTTATACGTGTTTTGCTGGTTTTCTCCCTCTGAAGGTTACACTACGGAGAGCAGTTTCATAATCCTAACGTACTTACTAATAATATAATACGACCGCAAAAGGCTTCATTAGGACAGTATTTGTGAGTATTTCTGCCCTTTCTGGACTGTAATGAAATAACCTTCAATAATGTGAGGTGAAAGTATAAATGCTTTCTTTCGTTTTAGTGCGAGAAAATTACGTAGGGAGTAGTAGGTCGGTCTGTAGTACCTTTTTCTCTGCTTATCTATTTGTAGAGCCAACAGATTTTCGTTGCCAGGGAAAGCAATTAAAAATAATCCTTTTAGTATTGAAAGCGGATTGTTTTGTGTGATATTTGATGAATAACACGAGCAGGAGATCCGGCACAGCGTGAATAAAACAACTCGACTGAAAAGAGACACGCTTCGTCAATCAATGCCGTCCATTGATCGGTCCGTCCTGGATTCGTCTCATTATTTTCGAACTAAAACGAGCGTACGAACGAAAACGAGCGCGCAAAAGAGGCGAGCGTTCGACGCGGGATCCGTCCCTACTTTAAATGATCCGAGTAAAACCTTTTCAGACTCATGAATCAAAATCTATCTATCTATCAAAATCGCAAGTAAGTTTAACTAAAATTGTCACAACACAAGTTTTCTGCCTACTGTGAGTACCATTCTACGTCAACTATGAGATAATAACTATGTAATAATAATAATAACTTCCACACAATACAATCACCTGGTCCCAAACTATGATACCCTGTGCTATGGTAACCAGGCAGGGACATCGCAAACATGAAAATACACCCAGAGTTAGGCCATTTGTACAAATATACGGCGGCCCCCAGTGGGAATCGAACCCATGACCTCTGTTTTGGTAGCTAAGCGCCTTAACGGCTAGACCAAAGAGGCAGTCAAAAAAGTCATGTATCTACGTATAAATGCAACATGTATGATGTTAAACTGGATCAACAAAATATGTTATCTTATCCAAAACTCGGGTTTCGACGAAATCTTTTGTAACGGAAGTTACAAAAGATTTGGCCTAGTAGAGATTGCATCGAGATTACTTCAAATAAACTAATATGCTGAAGCACGGACGTCCTAACGGTTACTGGCCAACATATTTATGACAATATTTTAGATTACATTTTAAGGTTTTATTTTAATATGTCTGGGAAATAATCAGTAAATTCGAAACATTTAGTTTCCAACTAGTGTCAGCCAACACAATGTAGGTAAATCGCTAGAACAATGTAGTAAACATAAACTTTCATTTCCAAGATTTAGGCTGACGAAGGTTGATACACGTTGGCAGCGTTGTATACGCATCAACAATAAGATTATTGAATATTTGTTAAACTTCACTGCAGAGACATGGTAAAAAACCGGCCGAGTGCCTGTCGGGCCACGGGCAGTGAAGGGTTCCGTAAAAAGAGGGGGTTGTATTTGCTTTATCAAAGTAGTTTTCAGTGGATTTTGTATAATAGTTTCCTTTGATAAGTTGGTCACCTATTAATCCTTAATTTGTAAAGCCTTCTTAGCCGTGATAGTTTTCCTTTTAAGTTCATTATATGTGGTACTGCCCTGATTTGTTTCGCATTTCTACAATCAACCGTTTAGCCGGGAGAAGGGGGACGTCCTACTCGGACAAAAGTTTGCGCTTTAAAGCTTAATATTTCGCAAACGGAACCCTACATCGAAAAATGGTCTTTCTACACCCACAATATTTTAAACGACCAATCCAACGATACCACACGCTATGGTGCAGGCGAGAAGTTTTATCGGCGTACTAACTATATAATATATCCAAAGCCTCTGTGCTAAGCCGCGGACAGACAGACGGCCAGACAGACAGACGGACGGACATTTCAAAATTATAAGGGATCATTGGGAACTCTAAAAATGTGTAAAGCATACTTTGTGTAAAACAGGCTACTGTAAAATATGTTTAGCATTAAAACCCAAATGCATTATCTACTTAAAAAGTTTCATTTTTAAAAAGTGTCAAACTTTGACCAGCGGGCTTATTTATTTCTACGATTTTAAAAGGAGATCGAAATAAATTTACTTGTCTGCCGCGCGAAAGCGCAAACTTGTTCAATTTTGTATTTATAAAAAATGTTGTTTGGTTTGGAATGGCGTTATTTGATAGAAAATTTATCAAACCATGTAATAGATATTCTTCTATGTATGACGATGATTTATCAGATTCTGTAATATCGGTAAAGCGCGTAAAGTGCGAATTCAATGATATTGTGTGAATAAATTCTGATTATTTCGAATAATATCAACCCTTACCCAACTGCCTCGTCCTCATAATATCATTCCGGTGGTGGCGATGTCACGTCGGATTACCATGCCGGAGGTCATGGGTTCTATTCCCACTGGGGGCTGCCGTACATTTATACAAATGGCCCTAGTCTGGGTATATTTCCATGTTTGTAATGTCCTTGCCTGGTTACCATAGCACAGGGTATCCTAGTTTGGGATCAGGACAAGTGATTGTGTTATATGGAAGTAATTTAATTTTTTTATCTATGTAAATTGCCGGGGTTCGAAGCCACGATCTCTCGAATGAGAAGCCGTCGTTCTACCGCTCCGCTACCACCGCATCCGAATCCCGGCAGCAGCAAGACCACTCGCTAACCGTGAAAGAAAATATCGTGAAGAAAGCTGAGTTTCTGAGGTGTTCACACACCTCAGCGCTTGAAATTGCCAATCCGCGGTGGGCACGCGTAGTGATTAAGCCTATACTCTCTCTCTTTGAGAGAAGGCTTGTGCCCTGCAGTGGAACGTATATAGACTACATAAAAAAAAAACTCTGTAAATTAGTGGTGTGCAATAAAGAGTTATCAACAGCAACGTCGTTACGAAGCGGTTGATCTAGGCGGAAATTACAGGTCAACCCTGTACAACAGTATTGCTCTGTCAAAGAGCTTTGTCGTAGTAACACCTCAATGCATTGTCGATGCTCGGCTAGGTCACAAGTGTTTGCGCTAAAATGCGAAAACAGAGACGACGAAACGGCCATAAATGTTAATTTACGATAGTGATTTGATTACGAAAACAGGCCGACTGTACTCGTATGATTAAGCACACGGGACGTTTTGTCACATACAAATGGCTAATAAGGCAATAGCTATACGTGATGTGAATACCAAACGAAAAAAATACCCTGAATCGCAGGCTATTCCTTTAAGACCCACCTGCAAAAAGGTCATTATTCGTTAGGTGTATGGTTGCTCGGTGTCAGATCCCAGTTTTTCGTCACCTGGTTTTAGTCAGTCACTACTTACTTATATGTAGACCTATTTACGTTCCAGACATTCCGTCTTCATCATCACTGAAAGTTGTAACATCTTTTCGGAAATTAATTATACGTGTACCGTACCTATTGTTTGGCAATAAACAAGGGACTTGTTCATTTTTCTCCCGCCCCCCACTAAAAATTGAAAATATATTTTTTTTAATTAAAAGTAAAAACCGACTTCAAAACACATTATTTCATTAGAAACATTATTAAATATATGAAAGAATTATTAAATATATAAATAATATACATGTATGTAACTGTAAATGATAGATGATTAAATTTAAATTATAGATAAATTGTAAATATATTTGAAAATAACTAGTTAAATAAGTAGTTTCATAAGTATTGGTATCATCATCATCAACCCATTATGTCCCCACCGAGGGGCACGGGTCTCTTCCCTAAGGAAGGTACAGGCCATACTCCACCACGGGGGCCAAGTCCGGATTGGTGGAGGCTTGTAGACTAGTGGCTCGTCTACTGTCAGAAGTTGTCAAGCCGCCCTAAGGCCTCTGACTTGGCTTAACGACTGCCATCTATCGACGGCAGCCGGCACCAACAGCTTAACGTGCCTTGCGAAGCACGGAACTGCTCGGAAAAATGCCACTAGCGTTAGGCATAGATGGCGACCCATCCATGCACTGAACGCGCCCTGTGTTGCTTAACCTTCGTGATCGTTTAAGATCACTCAGGCAGCCGGGGCTACGAGTATTGGTATAGTAGCATGATAATTAGATCTAAGAAATTGTAGTGCCCTTACAGGGTGTCATGCAGAGCATGAATTATTTTGTAAATTATTATTACCCCCCGTTTTATTACCATGACATGCAATAAATAAATGATGATGATGATGAAGAATGCCTTTCAATTAGAAGTATGTATACATGTAGGTATTGAACAATTATAATTCGGAGTCGGTGCCCAAAATATATGTGCTGATCATAAAACACACTACTGCCATGTTTAAAACACGTCCACACACCACAATATTTGTTGATAAACCGATGTTTTTGCTCGCCGGGCGGCAACTCGGCAACATGGCGTGATCAACTCCGCAACACAAGTGCTGCCCGCAACATGTTGACAGCAACTCGGCAAAATGTTTATGCAACTATGTTTATAAACAAATTTTTACAATGAATACGGAGCTTTATAAGCCTACTCTAACACCCTACCAAGCAGTAGCTAGATCTGCAATCTACTCTCAGCTCCAATATTAGGTACAAGCACCAAATCGTGAAGTATTCCAATCATCTAATTGTCAAATTCAATACAAAATGCTATCGCGAACGTCCGGATTCTGACAGGATTTGGTGCGCATAATTAGGCCTCAGATTTCTCAATTGTTAGTAGTAATAAGACTTGTTGAGAGTAGCCCGAGTTTAGCCTCTAACACGCATATTTCGAGCGATAATGACCGCTTTGGCCGTATAGAATAGTGTAATTTAATATTATCGTGTCGTTTGTACCCAGTTCTTATGATAGCATAAATCCCTGTATAGACTACGCGCGCCAACCGTCTAAAGGACTATTCACATTACAACGGACGATTGCAACAAGGGTTACAACAACGAATCAATGGGAAATAAACCTTACTTTAAATGTTTTGGACTACAATACGCAAAAAAAGTCCGGCCACGTGTAGCCGACGGGCACGACACAGGATCGGGATTTTTTCGCACTTTTATTGTAGTCTCAACTTTGTAAGTATTTAAAAATTATTTTAGATTGAAATCGTGCCGCCCGCACGTCGCCGGCCCGTTGTAACGTGGAAAGACCCTTCGTTTATATATACACACTACGCCGAAAATACGCGACCGAAGTTCGGCGTGATTACGCCTGGCCTGCAATGCAATGCGTGCAGTCAAGCTTCGGTCGGGGGTTACCATCATTATCAACAGCCATTTGACATCCACTGCAGCACATACGCCTCCCTCATGATTTTCCAAGCTTCCCGGACTTGTGCCACCCGCATCCAGCGACTCCCCGCCACCGTAACCAGGTGGGGGGCCTTCCCACGCTGCGTCGTCGGGTCCGCGGTCGCCAGGTCAGAACTTTTCGGGCGTAAGTTCGGCGGCCATTCGCGGGCAACGTACGAAACTCGTTTCGATTGCCGGGGATCAAGGGGGGCAGGGGCAGCAGGAGGCAGGCATGCCCAACCAAATTAATTGCGCAAATGAATTTCTGCGGCATGATTCGGAGTTAAAAAAATTTTATCAGCCCGGGACTTCGGACGCGTACCTTCGGCATAGTGTGCTTAGAGACTATAGGCTTATGCGGCGGCCACGCGTGAAGGAGATGAGGCTGCTGCGCGCCAAAAAACCTTCTTCTTATTTTGTATCTAAAGTCAGAATAGAAAAAGAATCTGTCAGTGATGGTGTTGGAAAAACCATTTAATAATGCAGCATATATACGTCCCACTGTAGTGCACAGGCCTTCTCTACATTTGTACACATGGCCACAGTATATTACCTGGTGTATTCCCATGCTTGTGATGTCCTTGCCTGGTTACCATAGCACAGGGTATTCTAGTTTGGGACCAGGACAAGTGATTGTGTTGTGTGGAAGTTATTTTTATTATGTTTGCTCGACCTGGGTTATTTATTTTCTCTCTCATTGTTTTCCATATTATCCTATTGCCCTTTTTGTGTGCCGCAGACAATCATTCAGTGCGATTGAAAAGTGTAAGCACGGAGTGCATTTTCGGGGTGCATTTTTTAATGTTCAATGCTTTTCAATAGCATTGTTTCAGTGTGATTGAACCGCGTAAATAGGCAAAGTCGTTCAATGTCCAATGTTTAATGCATTTCAATAGCGTTGCTTCAATGTGATTGCACCGTATAATATGGGTATATAAAAATCTCGTGTCACAGTGTTTGTTATCGAACTCCTCCGAAACGGCCAGTGGCTTTCCTGCTTCATCTGTCAAAATCATCGTTCGTTTTATGTCCAGTATTATCGGCGCCAGGCAGTGGTGCCTGGTCGGCAAAACAAAAGGTGTACGTTTTTAATGGCCTTTGTTGACGTGTCAATGTTAGTAGCGCGGATTTATTCGACCCCGATTTAAAAGACCCGTCTCATATAAATTTAAATTTTTACACTGTAAATCAGGAGCGGCCCGTTTTCCCTTTCACTGTTGGGCTTTGTCATTCCAAAATGACACAGTCCTCCTGTGAATTATACGGATTACGCCCAAATATGCGGGTATTTTGTCTGCTAATATTTGAACATTTCGGATAAAAAAGGTATTGCTTCTTTCTTGTTTATTGAGTTACTTATTACGAAGTTATACATTTAATGGGTCTTATCGCGATCACTTATTAGGTAATAAGCACCATAATACCTTATCGCGATCTTTTATTAGGTAATAAACACCATAATACCTTAATTCTCGACATTTTCGCAACTTTGCAGTTACCGTGGTCACGGGTGGTCTTTAATCTGTTAGGTTATGACCTTGAAAAGAACAATTAAAAATCATTGTTATGGTGTTTGTTTGTTTGTTTGTTTGTTTGTTTGTTTGTTTGTTCGTTCGTTCGTTCGTTCGTTCGTTCGTTCGTTCGTTCGTTCGTTCGTTCTTTCGTTCGTTCGTTTGTTCGTTCGTTCGTTCGTTCGTTCGTTCTTTCGTTCGTTCGTTCATTCGTTCGTTCGTTCGTTCGTTCGTTCGTTCGTTTGTTTGTTTGTTTGTTACACTTTATTTCACAATAAAAAACGTTAACAAAAGTAAGACTTAAATAACAGGTTTGTGATAAGAATGTGCCAAGGCGGACTTAAAAGAATTTTCTGAAAGAAATTGGTTCGATCGGGTCATTTAGAATTCTACACATCAAGTTTACTTAATAATTATCGCGATTGGATCCGTTAAATGTACAGCTATGTTTAAGCATCGCGTGTCATTAAAATACTATTGCTTATAAAGACGTTTTTTACGTAAGCATTTAGACCTCACACCTGAATTCCTTCGAAAAGATGAGCTGTCCCAATTCTCACAGCCTTATATATTTTTCTGGCGGAAGACAGGAGGTCTAATCTGAATTTTAACCTCATTTCGGTACCTGGTTCACATTTTGCCCATTGCAATTGAAGTTAGGGGAGATGTGCAGTGCACATGTGTAAACATACATATGTCATCGTGATGTTACCAAAATCTTGTGTCTTAGTTATAAAAAAGCAGACAAGTGCGAGTCGGACCGTGCACGAAGGGTTCCGCACCATTATCTATACAACATTTGAACATTTCAAGCGTCTACCTGTTGCCGCTGTTAAAATCTTTTTACGTTTGTCGTATGGGAGCCCCCTTTAAATATTTATTTTAATCTGTTTATCGTATTTGTTGTTGTTTATAGCAAAAGCGGCAACCGCAATACATCATCTGTGAAAATTTTAACTGTCTAACTAACACGGTTCATGAGATACAGCCTGGTGACAGACGGACGGATGGACGGACGGACAACGGAGTCCTAGTAATTACCCTTTGGGCACGGATCCCTAAAAAACAAAATTCCTCTGAAACACTCCTCAGAGTAGGTAATCCGTGGTTACGTCTCTCCCTTTACCACAAAATATTTAAACTGCATCTGAGGAGTATCTTAAGAAATAGTATTTTTTATGAATAATAATGGATGTTTGTATTTACGCTTTAGATTTTATGAATTAAGATCTAATCATATCTCTATTTTACATATAAATTTGACGTAGAATACATTATGGCACCTTCAATAGGCATAAATACCCAAATCAATGGTAATTTGGTTCACGAACGACCCATGCCCCCGGCGACGTGTGAAGTGGAATAATTCCTCCATTTCCTTCGTGTCAACGTAATAAAATCATTCCTCGGGGCTGCCGGGGCAATAAACGGCTCGGAGATATCATTGTCTAAGTTAAATAGGCCACGGAATGCTGAAGGGAGACATGCTAGTCTCTTCCTAGAATGACACTTCTGCTCCTATATCACGCGCACCAAATCCTCAACGATTCTAATCGTCTGTCAAATTCCTACTATATGCTATGCGTCACGATTCCGACAGGATTTGTTGCGCATAGTTAGGCCTTAGGACATTATTATCTTAAGTCCGGATTCAATTACTTGTGATTTTGTCGGAAGAGTTCGACCAGGTTTGACAAGTAAGTGAAGCCAGACTCAAGCTAATAATGTGTAGTGTTCACGAAAGTTTTAGTGGGTTACGAAAGTTGAACTACTTGTGGTGGTTTTCATCTATCGACTTAACAGTACAGAAATCAGAAATTTTCCTTTTGTGACTATCAAATAAGTTTCCTTCGGGTTTATTAGCAGTAGAGAAAATCGGAGCAAAAAATCTACATGGGACCACGAGAAAACATCACTCGTCAATACAATAAACTTTTATTATAACACCAACCTGGAAATATGTACATACGAGGGGTGTTCAATAAATAGTGAGAATGAGGTATAAACTCCTTGGATAGAAAAAAAGAAAATATTAGCAGGCACAGCCCACTTATTTGTCGACATAATAAAATAAAAAGAGTTTGATGCTCTTTTGTTTTTTCAATCATACAAGGTTCTTACATGTGTTCTGTCGCAACGAGTAATCGAAAATGGAGAAAATTGAAGTTAGTTTTATGTTTGAAAGACTTGCAAGGTGCTTTAGGGGTTCATGCTCCAACTTATTCTACGGTTGAGCGTTGGTGTGCTGAGTTTAAGAGGGGAAGAAAATCCACTAATGACTACTAGCGCGTAACTAAAGAAAAAATAAAAAAAAATTTAAAAAATGTTCGGATCTTCGTAATACTGTTCGTTTTATAGCTGAAGAACTAAAGATTTAAATAGGCGAGTATTCATAATATAATACATGACCAATTAGGAATGAAAAAAGTCTCAGTGCGTTGGGTGCCTAGAATGCTAATGGCCGAACAAAAACGAACCAGGCTAAGAATTTCACAAAGCTGTTTGGAGCTGTTACAACAGGATCGGTTTTTGGTTCGAATTCTTACTGTGGATGAAACATGGCTTCACCATTACGATCCTGAAACAAAACAACAATCCATGACTTGAAAGAGACCATCATCACCGACCCCTAAGAAATTCAAGGCCGTTCCATCGCTGGCAAGATCATGGGTTCTCTTTTTTGGGACAGCCAAGGGGTGATGATGATTGAATTCCTCAGTCATGGAGCCACTATTACAGGAAATATCAAAAAGTTGCGTGACGAAATACGCGAAAAACGGCGTGGCAAACTCGTTAAAGTTGTTTTGTTTCATCAAGATAACGCCCCAGCGCACAAGTCCGAAGTTGCGTTGGCTGCCATTAATGATGCTGGCTTCGAATTCGTAGAACATGCTCCATATTCTCCAGACCTTGTTCCTAGTGACTTTTATCTATTTCCGAGATTGAAAAAATATCTAAGAAGCCAGAAATTCAACGATAAAGACGCAGTGATCGCCGCAATACAAGGTTTTTTAGAGAATCAAGATGAAGATCTTTTTAAGAAAGGAATTTTAGGTTTAGAAAAAAGATACGCTAAGTGACTATGTTGAAAAATAAAATAAACATTTGATAAAAATTAATTGCATCTTATTCATTCTCACTACTGATTGAACCCCCTAGTACAAAACATCAGCTGTTTCATACATTGGCTTATATTTGAATTACATTTTTTTCGATACTGAACAGATGAAAATTTTCCTTGACGATGACACGTCGGATTACCATGCCGGAGGTCATGGGTTCGATTCCCACTGGGGGCCGCCGTACATTTGCACAAATGGCGTCAGTCGGGGTGTATTTCCGTGTTTGTGATGTCCTTGCCTGGTTGGCATAGCACAGGGTATCCTAGTTTGGCACTATCTTAGGTGTTTGTGTTGAAGTTTTTATTAGTTTATATTGGAATTGGCCCCATTATGTTAGTTGTTTTTATTGTTGAGTAGAACAACCATATTAAGTTTCACCGGTACATAAACTTACGCCTGTATCCCAGAGGGGTAGGCAGAGACCAGGGACTGAAACTTGCCACGATCCTGACAGATCAGTTTCGCTTGGTACCTCATCTTATTATCCCGTGAGTGCCATAAAAAACTTACACATTATCTAAAGTAAAAATATATGAATGTGTGCGGTCTGCCTCTCGGGGTACTAGGGCTCGACGATGACGATCTGCACTAACAAAAATTTTCTGCTTTAGAGCTTAATATTTTGCCAATAGATCCCTCCCTAAGTCACTCCATTTCTTCCCGTGGATGTCGTAGAAGGCGACTAAAGAAATAAATTACCAGGAGACGGGCAGCAGCGTCTTCCTGAGATTCCAACTTATGGCAATTATGGCAAAACCCCTTATGGCTATGAAAACCATAAGGGAGGCCTATGTTCTGCAGTGGGCGTCAAAGGGCTGATGATGATGATGAGATCCCTGAATCGGAAAATAATTTTCTTGCAACAACAATCCATTGATACCCCACACTATGGGAAAGACGAGAAAAAAACATCCCTAATTTAGGTGTAAGGGAGGTACCCCAAAACTTTTTTATGCTACGGTTTTGTCGGCATAATAAATATTTACATCTATGCCCAGCAATTACAGCTTTCTAGTACTAATCGTCTCTGAGCTAGGCCGCGGACAGACAGACCATCTACGGTTTTGTCTTCGTTTTCTCAATAGAAATACCTTCTTTTGTGAATGTGCTCTTGTCCCCGCACTTACGTTTGAGGATGTATTTTTTTATTGTCTCGTAAAACGGTCAATAATAGGAAAGGTTGGAGGTAGATAAAACTCATAATGGCTATAATAACATAGCACGTGCTGGAGGTCAAAGAAGGACTCAAGGTGTCCTTCGATTGTATCCTATTCCTACTAATTTTACAAATGTGAAAGTTTGGATGTATGGATATTTGTTACTCAATCACGCCAGAACGACTAAACCGATTTGGGTGTTAGCACAGACATAGATAATAGTCTGCAATAGCACAAAGGATACTTTTTATCCCGGAAAAATACTCATTTATAATGAATACGTGAAAGCAGTCGCGGGCAACAGCTAGTAACAAATAAGTATCAAAAGCCACTGCCAATACACTGAAAACTCTACACACGATAATAAGAACAGAGTCATGATGAAAATACATTTGTACTATGTATTTTATCGGAAATACACAACTGCTATTAATTAATTACGGTGTACGGAAAGGGATTGCTACGAAATTGGCACAGACACCGCTACGAAACAAACGAACGGCTACAAATACGACCGACACCCACGAAAATTGCCCACGCTATTAGAAATTACCTTCACAGATACGTAGTTTGTACAGTACTTGCCTCATAGTAGGGAGTTGTAGTACTTCAGAATTTAAAATTATTATTATTATTTTTTAACATAACGGACAAAGTGCACATTTTAAATTGTTATAATATTTGTACTATAAGACGATATTACATGCCAAACTTCATAGTTCTAGGTCAACTGAAAGTACCATATAAATTTTGATTCTCTTGAGTGTCGAAATATACGTTTTAATTTAATTATTTATTTGCCTCGAACAACAAGATTCATATTTCGTTAGTACATTTCAAAACTTATATTTATGTTAGTAGCATTTTAGGACGTGCAGTGCTGATATTGCCCGATTTATTGTCAGTGCACACAAAGTTAAACAACATAAAAAAAATTTAAATGTTATTAAACTCATATAAAATTAAATTACATGAAATTAAACCAAATAGGCGCAGCGTAGGACGACCAGCCACAAGATGGACAGATGACGTCATCCAAGTGGCAGGAAGACGCTGGATGCAAGCCGCTTCCAACCGGTCTTTTTGGAAATTCATGGAGGAGGCCTATGTCCAGCAGTGGACTTTTTGTGGCTGAATGATGATGATGATGATGAAACCAAATTAAATTAAATTAAATCGAATTGAATAAAATCTAATTAAATTAAATCAAACAACGAAATTCTTATCAATCTAGCTACTATATTCTAGATCGACAGGTTGCAAACCTTTTAAGGCACTATAAAACACAAACAAATCCCGTTTGTTTTACGGAACTCCATATCGAATTCATGATTTGACTTCACTACAAGCTTCAAGATTCTGATGGTACCGCCTCTGTCCCGTTGTATTAAGGGGTATATTCAAATATACTAGAAAATCGAGGTTTTCAGCCATGACGCGAACTTATGATCATTAGAAAAATGGATTACTACGTTATTTTACGGCTACTATCTATAAACAAGTAATCTTTGAAACGGCTACTTATATCTGAAAAAATCTTCTATTAACTTTAAAACGAATAAGGGATCGAACCTACTGGGATTTTTGCCCACAAGTGTTCAATGACCCTCTAGCGAGTATATATTAGTGGGGAAAAGTGGTCAAATATTTCCCAAGGACCTATCATTCAGGATTTCTTAATCATCATAGTAATATGCCAGCTTCTGTTATTCAATCCTTACTAATATTATAAGCGTCAAAGTTTGTATGTATGGATGGATGTTTGTTACTCTTTCACGCAGAAACGGCTGAACGGATCCGAATGAAACTTTTCACAAAGATAGATTATAGTCTGGATTAGCGTCCTTACTAATATTATAAACGCGAAAGTTTGTATGTGTGGATGGATGTTTGTTACTCTTTCACGCAAAAACGGCTGAACGGATCCGGATGAAACTTTGCACAGAGATAGATTGTAGTCTGGACTGGCACATAGGCAATTTTTTATCCCGGAAAAATACACATCAAAATTGCCACGCAAACGAAGTCGCGGGCAACAGCTAGTATTACATATAACATTAGGAAAAAACTATATTTTCTCCACTTCGAGAGCCCAATACCCATCAGAAAGATCTAAGCGGATTATGGGACCTTTCACCCTGAAGTGTAATTCGTTTAATTCGTGATTAGGAGCGCCGGGAGTGATTATGTAGCCTGAATGTTATTAATAATATCCTAGAGGGGATATTTTCTATCTCATTCAAAAACTCCAACAACAAATAAGTAACTAGAAATCATTGCGCAAATCCTCAGGAACCAAAGTTAATCCGTAAATTGAATCAAGAGCGAGCCAACTAGCCCTTCGGGAGGTCGCTACACGCAGTTTATTAGGATTACGCTGAAACGATCGTAACTTGAAAGTTTCAGGACGAGACAGTAAAATGACAGAACAACACAACGTTTCGTTTCTAGTAGTTCGGTTCTAGTAGTAAATAGTTCTAATATACTGTTACTTAAATGGCTTCTTAGGGTTGTTCTTGTTTAAAAACCACAGGACAACAGTACTCTGGATTAGGTAAGTGATTGTGTGATTGCATCATTTTTATTGTAGCTTATGTGTGTTTATCGTAACTAGACACGCTTAAATCTGGGTGGTTTGAAAGCCGCAGTTATTTAATTATTAATAAAAATGCCATCTATTTATTTAGACTGTTACTTTTAATTACACACGGGAGTCCAGAGGGCTGGCGCGTACCTCGGCCAGAGGATAAGCCTGGCCATCCAAAGAGGCAACGTCGCCAGCATTCTGGGCTCACTGCCGCGGGACAGTGACCTGGGGCATGTGTTTTATTTGTAAATATAGAATTTATCATCATCATCATCATCAGCCATTTGACGCCCACTGCAGGACATAGGCCACCCTCATGGTTTTTCTCACTATTAGGGGTTTCGCCATAATCGCCACGCTTGGCAGGCGGGTTGGCGATCGCAGTATGCAGTTGGAATCTCAAGAAGACGCTGCTGCCCGTCTTCTAGTAATTGATTTCCTTAGTCGCCTTCTACGACATCCACGGAAGGAAACGGAGTGACGCTATTCTTAATCCGGCGCCACACGGACTTAGGACGGATAGAATTTATGGCATTTATATATTATTATCATTTATATATTAGTTAAGTCAAGTTATTAGGGTTCCGTAGTCCGACAAGGAACCCTTATAGTTTCGCCATGTCCGACTGTCTGTCTGTCTGTCTGTCCGTCCGCGGCCTAGCGCAAAGACCGGTGGTACTAGAAAGCTGTAATTTGGTGTGTGTATACATATTTATCACGCCGACAAAGTTAAGCAATAAGATGTTGGAAATATTTTTTTTTACTAGGTACAGTAAAAATGAGGATGACTTTTTTTCTCGTCTACCCCATCATGTGGGATATCGTTGGATTGGTCGTTGAAAAATATTGTGGGTGTAGGAAGACCATTTTTCAATTTATGATTCACTTTGCGAAATATTAAGCTTTAAAGGGCAAATTTTTGTCCGAGTAGGGTGTCCCCTCCCCCCCCTCCTGGCTAAACGGTTGATTGTAGAAACGTAAAAAAAATTCAGGATAGTAGCACATATAATGAACTTGAAAGGAAAAGTATCACGGCTAATTAGGCTTTTTAGTTAACGAGTAATAGGCAACAAACTTATAAAAGTAAAATTTCGTACAAAATCCATTGAAAATGACTTCGATGAAATTGTTAGTTCTGTAAAGCAGAAAAAACCCTCTTTCTACGGAACCCTACATTGCGCGTGGCTTGACACGCACTTGGCCGTTTTTTTATTTCAATTTGTTTTCTTTTTGTTGTGTTATGAATAAATTTAAAATAGTAATTGAGAAATCGTTTAGGGTTGACAAATTCTGTTTATTAATTTAGCGTAGGTACTATTAAAACCATCTCTCCGTCTATCAGAACAATGACCCGCGGATCCGCGGCACGCAAGCACCGCTCTAGCTAGCGCTACTAGTAGATCTGTTAGATTCGAGTTCCTTTAAAGTGCTTTTAAAAAAAACAAACTAGCATATTCGATAGCTATTGTTAAGGCACGGTCAATTTGCTTTTAAACCACCTAAAATGCATGGTGCATATGTCGCCGCCAACTCATTAAGTCAGCGGTGCAATTCCCATACAAAGATAATTAGGCGGTGGCACTCAATAACACGGCTAGCCTTTTAGTTATACAGCATTGTCTAAGACGTTTGACTACTTGGCTGACCGACAACTAGGCTTTTTATTGGAAGTCTGAATGAAGAGCCGCCATTTAGTGTAAATTTAGAAAATTCAAGATGGCATCAACGCAACAGCTGATTTACTTCACACACGTCTGCTTTGGTAGAGTGACCATGATATTTGGTTGAAACTGAACTGATAAGGGACAAAATAGTTAGTAGTAAAGGCGTTTTTGATAAAAAAAAAACATAGACATACATTACAATGTGTAGAAACGAAACGCATTATGGCACGAAAACGGAATTTTTAAATGTAAATTCGACAATTTTCTTTTCCTGCGTATCTACTTTTGAATGGTTAATAGGTTCAAATGGCTTAAAACAGGATAGGCGTACTCATGATTCGGTTGCTGATAGGTTCAAATGATTTAAAAACAAACTCAGTGCATCCTATTTCCACGCATGGTTCTAGTTACTTGCCTAGAGGGTATATAAAAAGCCCCTGCCCGCCGTAACAAAGAGCAGGCACTCGTGCGAGCCGTAGCAGCTGACGAAGACCAGCAAGCCGTGGCTGCGGAGGTTAACATGGATGCCTACACTTTGTTACGTAAGGGCGAAGGGGCTGGACATCTCGTAGCGCCAGAGCAGTTGTAGAAGTAAATTACGGCCAACGATGCAGTTGCCGAAGTCACGGATAAACTGTAGTGATGAGAAGGTACTGTATCTTGGTCACCCTACCAAATCAGACGCGTCGTCCAGTACTGCCCACTTGGCTAGCCACCTTCAGCCGGGTTATTTAACGTTTTGTGAATGACATGGCTGAATGACCTTCAGCTCTTTTATTGGACGCCGCCGCCTAATGAACGTCCTAGGCACTTAATCCGACGGCTAATTTTACCAGTTGGCGGCGACATAATTATATACGAATGTTACGAATACGAGCGTAAGCGCTGCTACGGGCGTAGGTGCTGCTACGAGCGTAGGCGCTGCTACGGGCGTAGGCGCTGCTACGGGCGTAGGCGCTGCTACGGATGTACGTGCTGCTACGGGCGTACGCGCGCTGTAGCCGCTGCTATGGGCGTCACCGCTGCTGAAACGAAGAAACAAAATTTTAGATTGTTCATTTTTTTTTATGTTGCCTCCATAAAATTGATGTCCCACTGCTGGGCAAAGCCCCCTTTCAAACCAAGATTTTTGGTATATTTTATAATAAGATAAGAATATTTTTCAGAACATGTAACATGAATATTAGCTATACAAAATACAGTTTATCTGCTTTGCACTGTTTGATAAATAATTCTTAAAATAAAGTGTTTGATACAGCGGACATTATTCTAGATAAACCGCGGATCACATAAAAAATTATAAATCTTCTTATTATTAAAAATGATATTTCAGTAAATATAAATCTGAGAAAAAATCATAGACCAAAAGTTGTTGTAAAACACAAACTATAATTCGGTGTTTAAGGAAATGCACATTTCGGTGATAACCCTGTTTATCGAACTGTAGATAATAGACACCACAAGTTTAGTATCGTGTATACGTACAATAGTATATTTTACCGTCAGTAAGTTCTGATGACCGGATGGGTTGGCGTGAAAGAGAAGAGGCCTATGCTTAACAATGACCTCTGTTTATGGGTTGGTTAGATACATAGATAGATGTTCTGATGAGGTCCGTTACCGTCAGGCAAAAAAAGCATAAAATTAAACAAAAATTTATTGAAAGCTCCATAAAGTTGTTGTGATAAATGAAAAACTCTATTTAATTAAATTCACACTTTTGAGATACTCGTAACCTTGTATTGATAAGAACGTCCGAGCTGTACCAGTCTTCTGGATCTTCCTATTACAAGTAATTTTAGGACCCCCAGTGGGCTTTGTGTGTTAGTTATTAAACAAGTTGGGCTGGGATATACGTTTGATCATGTAACCTATTACGTATATGGAGTCTGTTACTTAACACGTCTCAAGTGTATTTAGTGTGAACAAAGTCCAATTGCTTTCGGAAAACTTGCCGATGTCTTCAAATCAAAAATTCCGCAATGTCTAAGGACACAGACATATAACCAGTCTGCCCATTCTCACATACAGAGCCGAAGCGTGGATGCTCACAAAGCAGAATATGTATCGAATTAAAGTAGTACAAAGAGCTATGGAGTGAGCTATGCTAGGTCACAGACTCGCAGATCGGGTGCCCAATATGGTCATTCGTCGCAGGACAAATGTCGACGACATTGGTGAAAGAGTCTTGAGATTGAAGTGGAAATAGGCGGGGACGGGGCGTCAGGACGAGGCGGGAAGACGGCTGGTGGACCAGGGCAATCACAGAGTGCCGCCCGAGAACAGGACGACGGTCAGCGGGCAGACCAGCAGCCTGCCTGATGGTCGGGGGATATAGGTGAGTCGGCGGAGGTGGATACGGACGGCAAGGGACGCTGAGAGATGAAATTTGAGGGAAAGGGCCTATACTCAGCAGTGGGTAGCGGTGGGCTGATGATGAAAGTACACTGATCCGGTCCTCGCGCGCGACTAAAATGCGATGGTATTTTGTCGAAGCGAAAATACAATATTTTAAATAAAATGCAGCCAATAGTGTACGGCCAATATCTGTGAAACGATTATTGACCCCTAGTACGGGTGGCTAGCAAGCTTTATAGGGGGCCGTTGGGGTTTACTTGCACCACTAATCGAAAAAAAATCTTTTGTAACCCGGAATCACCCCTTAAACAAGGACCCTGAAAGAAAATACTTTTTTGTGGTAAATACAGAACACAAATATAATAAGTGGCACGGAACCTGGTACGTGGGTTCAACTCGCACTTGGCCGGTTTTATTGTCCTAAGGCTTAGGACATTAGGACCTAAGTACAACAGGGTTTGAGTGGTCACTTCACTTTCCTGTTTTATTTTCGTTTATACTCACGTGGTACTCGCTGAAAACATCATCAGTATTATTTGTGGCCTTTGAACAAAAGCACTTTCGTCGAATAGACGGCAACAGGTCAACCTTTACATTTTTGTTGCAGAGTAGCTCCTAATGTAACTGATTAGAGTGTACATAACCACAGGTTGATGTGCAGTCGACTGTACCAGCGGCTTTAAAATGACGTCAACGCGTGAAACAAAATCTCCGCTTTTTGAGAAAAGCATCGCGTTTTTCATGCATGACTACTATAACTTTATTAAGGCTATTTCTATAAACTCGCAGGCTCGTTGAGTAACGTCTAGCAATATACGGAGTTATTTATTTTTATTTTATTGTACTCGTACATCTGAAGTAGCACGACAGCTGATCAACTTTTACATCGAACGTTTTTATTGCAAAGCTAATTTTAGATTTTAAATATAAGGATCGGTGTATGCACTTACATAATAAGTTACAAGTGTTACTTACGTAACGCAAGTAATTATATCTTATTGCGTGTGTCAGCTGCAATTTCCTAATATGATTCTAGACAGTAACCCTTATCAGAAAATGAGAGGTAGGAATAATAGGTTATTTTCCTGCATCATCCGGACCTTTTCTCCCTTAGATTTAATCAAATGATTATATTAATATTACAATGCGTATTTTCAGAAGAAAGTTTTGTACATAGTTTCCCAGGATGTCGTAATGGAAGTGACGAGAAGTAGGTAAGTATGTTAAGGCCACCATTTTTTATAGCTAAGAATGGTAGAAGATTTTTAATACAAATTGTTATCGTTGCGTACAGGAGCGGTGATAAAGCAGTAAATCAGTCTAGCTTCTGGAATACCGGGTTTGAATCTAGGCATTTTCACTAATTATTAGTATTCTAATTTGAGTTCCATAAGCAGTGCGCTTATTAAAAAATAAAACAAAAAAAATAAAATGAGTACATCTGTCGATTTAAAGCAGCAAAACCATTCGTCAACCATGAAGGAAAACATCATGAAAAGACCTGAGTATATGAGAAGTGCTGGAAATCGCCAATCCACGGTGAATAAGCGTGGTGATTACGCCTACGCTCTATCTCTTTCTCTCTCTGAGAGAAGTCCTGCAGGACGTCATATGTGCTGCTTATATATTCTCACGTTCAGTGAATGCCAGCAGTTTTAAAAAGGTTTACCTATTCCAGAACACTTGACACACGTGTGGCTCATACTAGAATGACTGGTACGAGTATATGCCCGTGATGTTGTTGTTAAGTTTTGCTCATTTACCCAGCGGATTAGATAAAGGTCATTGACGTGTCACCTCATCTTGAGCTCACTTCAGAAATTCTATTCACTTTCACCAAAGCTCAGGGCCACAGTGACAACTATTATGGCACTAGACAATGAAATAATCTGCACATTAGGCCAGATGAGAACAAGCCACCTACTGTTTGCGGACCCTTATTCTCAATGATATCCACAAGAAAAAGTAAATGTTACACAGCCGTTGAATGACTACGTAATTGTACAAAAAGGGTCAGTTCCCAACCGAGGAAAGAGAGAACTAGAAAATTTGTGAGTATTGTGTTTGAATAACAAACTCTATCATAACATAAGGAAGAAATTATTATGACTTATAATAAAAGGCTGAATATGGAAAATAGCAATTCGGGTCTAAGTTCTGTTCTGAAGAATGGTTAAAGAATGCAATAAAAAAGAATGTATACGTAATTGGAAAATATCCGGATACTTTATATTTGTTTTTTTTTCTGGTGTACGATAAAGAATATTCTTAAATTATCTAATCAGATTTGGTTGGTACTTGACCTGGTACAAGTTCTTGGTACAAGTACTTTTTATTTAAAATGTTGGGGGAAAAACCTCGTTTTTTGGCCATGGTTTTTTACATTGCTAGACCGAACTTTAAAGTTTTGGTGCTCGTAATTTGTTGAAGTGACTTTTCGCTATAATGCACCGTACAGAAGTTATGAGGGAGAAACAATAAAAGTCATGAATTATCGAGTAACTGTTAAAAGTCCCGAGATATCTCATGCTATTTTTTATATTTACTTAGTTGCATAAATATCTACGAGATAATGTTACTTATCTGCTTATTTTATTTCTGTGATGTGTCTTGTTGGTATAATAAATGTCTTTCTTCTTCTTCTCCTTCTTCTAAAAAAACCTAAAAACTACTGCGCCACCTTTTGCATCGTACACCCTAGATTTGAATCGCTAATGACTGGCCTATATCCGCACTTGTACCATGTCACAAGTAGAAAGGCTAGGTTACGCAATGTACATCGAATTGTCATAATAAACAAATTGCAGTTTCATGAAACGCGGCCCTGGCGTTAAGGTTTTGTCTTATACTGCCAGCTCCCACGCAACCCACAAAACCTATTATATGGTTTTATGACTTCCGAATTGTTCAATCTGAATCAGATTTCGAACCAAGTTACTTACTTAATTATAGGAAAATGACTTCATAAAGTGAGTCAGTCTTGAGCTGGCTTGTAGCTAACTTGTGCCTCCTATTTTATTACACCGTTAACAACTCCTGAGCTCTATTATACTAGACAGTCGTTGTAATGACCTTTCATCTTCAATTTGGAGTGACCTCAATGTGCCACCTCGCGTCGGTTCAATTTAGATGAAGGCTAAAGCCAGCCTATGAATATGTAGAGAGGAGTATGGTCAAGCGTCTCAATATACTGAAGGGAGAATTACGACATGTCACTCTATTGCTAACCTTTTGATATATTAGGTCACCACACCAATAAAGAATATGTCATTCAATCTGGAACACATTAAACTTCGTACGTGGGGTGTTCGAGCGGAAAGAACTTAAGGTTATCATTGTACACTTTTTCAAACAATTTTTTTAGGGCACCAAATCAGAAAAATATCATTCTTTACATTCATTATTTATTACATTCGCTCGAGCAAGTGTTAACATTTTGTACTAAACAGTTGATACTTTTTTCGCAATTTTATAGAAAAAATACCACACTTTAGTTCTGCCGCACCTGTTTGCGTCCGGTTGTAGATCTACAACAGTGACGTGAGTCGTGTCGTTACGGTTATCTTCCGATGTGAAACCATTCCACATCGCTGAATTGTGCCGGTGCAGCAGCAGTCGAATAAAACACGTCACTGAGTGCAGCGATTTCACGGTGAAAACATTTCTTGACTTATGGAGGATACGGAAATAGAAACTGTTCAGAAATTGTATGAGTGACAAGCTTGACTTTACATAAAATGTTTTCTTATATTGCTCAAACCTATTCTACTTAACATTAAATAAACAACTTAGTAAGGGAGATTAGATCTAGGTACCTAGTAAACATAACAGATTTCCCATTTTATTTTACAATTTTTCTGAGAAGTTCAGATAAAGGAAGATTTACAGAACTATTATTGTACTTACACAAGTAGTTGTTTACACTTGTTTCTTTAGCACTTCTTTCCAAGCCTGCCAATGAAAAATTTATGTAACATTTTAAATAGTACTCCGACACTCTTCTAACGCATATACCGACTTGACGCGTGTCAACACGCGTGCGTGTATATGCGATCAATTCAAATCGTACTATTTTATAAATTTAAACAACTTACATAATCACGTTAGAATTAAGACCTATAATTTACTCAATAAACGCCAGAGTTTCCTGATACGATTCATAACAAAACCCGGGTGAGCAGTTCAAATAAACTACCTACGCAGATTTTGGGAAAACGAATGGTTTTATAGGCTACTTCCGCTACGCAAGTGGGTTACGAGTCCATAATATTGAGCTAATGTAATATTAAAAGTTAGACCCATTTATCATGGACGCTAGGAAAGCGTTTCAAGTGTTTCAGTTAGCTGATTCAGAAGATATGGGGAAGCAATGTTCTTGCGCGTATAGACCGTGTGCGTTTACTATGTGAATTCACTTTGGGGGAGCAGAGCATGGGCTGAACTCGCAATTATAGTTCCTTGGAAGTAGTTTTTTCGATTTTATTTTGTAGTTTTTTTTTATGGTAACAGTTTTGGGTGATGGTTTGAGTGAAACAAGGGATTTTTCTAATATAGGATTGCCATTTTATAGGGTTCCGTACCCAATGGGTAAGACTAAGATAAGACTCCGCTGTTCGTCCGTCCGTCCGTCTGTCATCAGGCTGTATCTCATGAACTGTGATAGTTAAACAGTTGAAGTTTTCACAGATGATGTATTTCTACAAAAAAATGCGCTTTAGAGCTTAATATTTCGCAAACGGAACCCAACCCTAAATCGAAAAATGTTCTTCTATTCAATATTGATTGCATGTCAGAATACATTAAAAGTTAGGTAATAAACATGATTAAAATAGTGAAAATTTAAAAAATAAACAAAAGGGCAGGTGATTAGTAAAGTGAATGGGAGTGAGTGAATGTGTGCGCGTGTGTGTGCGTGTGTTTTTAATGTACGTGCATATACGTTTGTGTGAAAGAGAGTATATGAGAGTACGCCAGTCTTGAGTTGATTATCCAGTTTCATTTATATCAGAGAATGTCATTGCTCGGTAGAGTGGTTGATTTGATGAACAAAAGTTCCAGTACCGGGCTAGTAAACAATATCTAGGTAGTATCTTACTTAGCTGCAAACAATACCTAGTTCTTTATTATCTACGCAGGCTACATTTCTTATCGCTCAATGGGTATCCCCGTCCGTTTGGATATTGGATAGTTTGTGAGATGGTAGAGGTGAGCGTCTGTGGGAATAACGCAGCTGGATGTAAGAATTACGATTGCGTAGAAGCATACGTTGCTCAAACTCTTTTCTCCGAAAAATCTGTTAATTACACAGGCTGCCACAAAAGTACAGTGAAATGAAAGAACAGAGGTAGAGAATCTGCGGGTCTGTTCAAATCATCCCATAAATATTTCGTTTATTTCCGTAGTTTCCCAATTACGTATTTTTATGGACCTTAACTTGTTAAGATAAATTCCTGATGATATGTTAAATACTGGTCTGGTTCACGCTCTCTTCTTCTCTACTTTGCTCGTTATTGTTTTACATATTTCCCCACCATTATATTTAAAGTACTTTCTCAGCAGGCTCCAAAATTCCTCGCCTTCTTTTTTCGTGTCGAAAGCAAGCACTTATCCTCAGAAATTCCGCTTTTGGAACCGCACTACTTTGATCGCGCCAGATGTTGCCTTTAAGCTCCACTGTGGAGCTTCAAGGTAAAGATGCGTCTACATTAGGTAAGTTCTTACTCACCTCAGTGAGATACAGCTTAGAACTCGATAATCAACTTACTACTGTAGACTGAGTGGTACCTAAAAGTCTGCAGCAGGTAAGTTGATTTATCTAGTTGCATAACTAGATAACTTTCCACGTTATTTAGAAGTTGAAGTAATGTCACAGAGCTTACGAAAGTTTTAGTTCGAAAATAATCTCATAAGATATAATAAGATAGTTTGGGAAACACTGATCAAGATCCCCGGCGTGTTTTTTTCCACAACGTCGCATAGGTGATATTAATTCCCTTTTACTACTAGATACTTAATTGATTAAGGATTTATGTGTATTCAGTACCTAGTGATCTGTTTGTCTATTAGCATTACTCATGGTTGAGAGGTTCCGAGTTGGAAATTGATCACACATGGCGCCTGAAATAATATAATGGTTTGCTAGTCTGAAACGTGTTTGTAGAGTATTATTTATCGCAGGCAATTCTCTCCTATTAAATAGTTCCTTAATATGGGTGTGTAGCGAAACTATAAATTTTAAGCTAAGTAGGTACTTTGAATAGTGAACAACCGAAAAGGCCCAGCAACTAATGTGTTCAAGGAGAAACTTCAAAACATTACAATGAAAGCTTATTTACTTGCCAGTGAAAAATTAGGCCGTTTGTATAAAATATAGCAGCAAATAAGAGGAATCAAGGAATCAAATCTTGTAGATATATTGTTGCGCAAATTTTCTCGCAGTCAACTTTTTATTTTGTTTGTAAAAGCGGCCAGTGTGCAAGTAAGGAGGTTTTATTAAAAAAGTTGAATTTTTGTTTTTGTTCTTTTCGCAAGATTTGTATTCAGAACTGAACATTGTTTATCAGAGCTCGATCGGGACAAGTTACCAGATTGAGGGAACGAGGTCGGCGGTCAAACGCGCTTGGGCAGTAAACATTGTGGTTCCCACTTTCCTTTATAATAAAGAATACGCCTCCACAAAATTGCCATGTATTTTTTCTCGGTGAGTCGGCACTTTGTTTCGTCGTCGTAAGAGGTTACCGAGTTACCTTTCGCTATAAAAAAGAGGAGCTTTGGAGAGACTTCATTTGAAATATTGTAATATTATGTTATCCTTGATACGAATGTAATACGTGAGATAAATCAACCTTACCTTGTGTCGAATATGTATGGAGGATGCAGGGCATGGCTTTTATTCGTGAGCTGGCTTGCCACCTCTTGAAGAACCGTGGCTTGGATTTTCGCTCTGCGGCATATTTTGTAGGGATTCGATTTATTTGTAGGGATTCTTGTATTTATCTCTTATGATTTTTCACTTTTCCTGCGTAGTCTTAAGCACACACTCTTTCTTTTTTTTATTTTTTTTGTTGACAGCACCGTTGGCCGACTGCTAGATTGGATTGGCCTTTATTTACGTGTGCTTAATTAAGTGTAAATTAAATATTTTATTGGACTGAAGTGGAAGTAAATAACAGAAAGGAAAAACCGGCAGTAGAGTCCTGTGTATTGTACAATTGTGCAAGATAATCTAGCTAGAAATTAAGTGAAAAAATCCGGAACTATACATTTTGTGATGTACCGTACCCAGGCGATATTGACAGGCACGGTAAATCAATAGTTGTATAGTTACGAATGCAACGACGACAAAAACGCGGTAGCGCTATATTTACTAGCAATACGTGAGAGAATCCGATCAACTAGCGCGGCGCACGCTTTTGAACATTCGTACCCGGGCATATTGGCAATATTCCCGAGCACGGCACATCAATATATTACAGCGAATGCTGAAACTATTAGTCTTCACACTCACTTGTCTAAGATATCCGCCTCCATTTATGCATGGGTCTTGAATTAAACAGTCATAATATAGCACTTAGCGACAGGAGTTAGTGCTTATAATGTCACTTCCATAAACGGAATATTGTAGCAACATGCGAAGGTGTTTTTGTGAAAAAATTAATACAAATATAAATCAATTTAATACCTCGAACATTCTTCTTACTGCTCTTACTAACCCTAAAAACGTGTATACATCCTCATTGTATTCCCTCTGCGCTTCGATAAGAAAAAGTTATTATGAACTTAAAGTTCCCAGTCTCCAACTCCCAACTCCCGTTACAAAAATGTTATCCGACTACGACTGCGACTAAAAAGAAGGTACCTAGCTTAGTATTTAATAGTCAGCGGGCAAATGAAAAATTGCTGTAGATCATACGACATTACGGGATTACGGTAGACATACAAAATAATAATCTAAATGGGATTTCAATATAATAATAATAATAATTTTATTTGTTCCAAGTAAGTAACACTCATTATGATTAGTAGGCTTAAAAAATATATCTGTGAGTAATTATAGCTAAAGACACAATTATAAATTACATTTAACAGTACACATTAGAGGGTACGTGCAGGCTGGCACAGTGACGCATGTAAGGCGAATCTAGGCGGCCTTTAAATCTGGCGATAGTGAAGATCCCAATAATTTCAGACCAATAGCAATATTGCCGGTCCTAAGTAAAGTTTTTGAGAAAGTAATTTTGCATCAATTGCAGACTCATTTTAGTATGAATCAGCTATTTCATAAGAAACAGTTTGGATTTACGAAGGGCCGCTCAACGACGGACGCAGGCATAGCATTAATAAAGCACATCTTTGATGCGTGGGAGGAGGCGCAGGATGCCATCGGGGTGTTCTGTGACCTGTCCAAGGCGTTCGATTGCGTCGACCACGAAACGCTCCTTATAAAATTACACCGATATGGTTTAAGTAATAAATCGCTAGCTCTTCTTCGATCTTACTTAACAGACAGAACCCTAAAAGTAGATATCAATAGAGTTAAATCCTCAGGATCTAATGTAAAAGTAGGAGTTCCTCAAAGTTCTATACTAGGACCGTTCCTTTTTTTTAGTTTACGTAAATGATTTGCCCTACCTAGTAGAAAAACTATCGCAGATAGTACTGTTTGCTGATGATACTTCCTTAATTTTTAAAGTAAAGAGAGGTTTAGGTAATGTTGACGATGTAAACAATGCTCTATCTACAGTTCTAAACTGGTTCACGGTGAACAATTTGATGTTAAATGCGAAAAAGACAAAATGTGTCAAGTTCTCCTTGCCCAATGTTAAAAATGTTGACACGTGTCTAAAAATATCTGGTGAGAAATTAGAGCTGGTAGAGTCCACACTATTTTTAGGTATAACAATAGACTCAAAACTGCAATGGGGTCCGCATATTGAAAAACTATCGGGTAGGTTGAGTTCAGCTGCATTTGCAGTTAGAAAAATTAGGCAACTTACAGATATATCGACTGCGAGGCTGGTCTATTTTAGTTATTTTCACAGTATTATGTCATATGGGCTGTTATTATGGGGACGGGCAGCAGATATAGAAACAATATTTATTTTGCAAAAAAGAGCAGTAAGAGCAATTTACAACTTAAGCAGTAGGGAATCGCTAAGGGAGCGTTTCAAAGAAATAGGAATTCTTACACTGGCTTGCCAATATATATTCGATAATATAATGTATGTTCGTAAAAATATAACCATCTTCAAATTAAATAGGGACGTCCATAACGTAAACACTAGAAATAGAAATAAGCTTGCTTATTCTAAATTTCGTTTAGCCAAGGTAAATACATCGTTCGTAGGCTATTGCGTTCGTTTTTACAACAGAATTCCAGAACATGTTCTATCCTTGTCTGAAAATAAATTTAAAACATTCATTAAAAAATCGCTATGTATAAAAGCCTATTATAGAATAGACGAGTATATGAACGATATAAGCCCTTGGTAGTAAGCAAATTCCACTGCGATTTCATTGTTATTTAATTATTAATATTATAATTTATTTAATTTTAAAAACGTGTACTGACGACGTGATTGCACATTAATAACTATAGTACACATTTTATAGCTGACAAGAACTCAATCTGCAGGTTTGCTAAAGGTCATTCGAATGGTGGCGTGGTGGCCGGGTCACCTATCTCCCTCTAAAATGGTTGAGACTGGTGATGGCTGACCCCTGCGTTATGCTCGTGAACGGGTGCTGTTCGTGTGTCTGGCCGCAGCATTACTGTTTTTCCTACTTTTGTAATAAGTGTTATTTTGGCTTTTAAAGTTATTAGTGGCTATCACGGAATCATATCATATAGGCTTTGATGCATAAGTTTAAGATGATTTGAGAAAAGATGGTCAGAGTGGAGTTTTTTTTCCCGCTGCCTTTTTCTCCACTACAAATACGGCCCGAAGGCAGCGGCTAACATAGTAACATAGTACATTGACATTCAGCAAACAGAATGTAAATTCTTTACGTTGAAATAAATTATTGATTTCTGATTTCTGATTTCCTGCTATCATGCTCAGGATGCTATTGGAGCTGTCCCGCACCCTGCTAAGCATCGATGCGCACCGCTTACGCATAGTAGCGTAGAAGCAGTCTACCCGGGCCTCTGCAAACATGCCAGATGCACTATAGAAGCGAGGCAGCCCCATCAGCACCCTGAAGGCATCATTGTACTGTACACGTAAAACATTGTACTGTTTTTGCGCATATCTCTCCCACAGGCTGCTCGTATAAAATGATGTACAGTATGCTCTGAATAGTTTTACTTTTATATCCTTGGAGCATCGAGCAAACCTGCGGGCGATCATATTTGCCCTTACAGCCAATGCGCGACGCTCTCTCTCGATGTAATATAATAAGAAAGATACGGTATTCCCTTTCAGTCCCACCAGTAAAAGTTGTATTAGGCGAATTTTATGTTATTAGGCGAATTATTTGGCCAGACATCTCATAGTAATGGAGGCCGGCCGTCACGTCAACATAAAGCGGATTTAATGAAGTCCTTTGGTTTCTCCTTTCTTCTATATTCATCAACAAAATCAAAATCTAAAAAAAAACCATGTAATTCATACCATGCAAGCATGTTACAATATTATATTTCTAAGTTAATTCTATACAAGTATTAGGGGTTAAAGTATGAAATTGCCGTTTTATTGCAATAGGTTCTTTGAATTGACATAGAATCTTCATGGTTTGAGGTTTTCGAATGAAACTTTTTTTAAATGGTTTCTATGATGTTCTTTTTTTAAAAAATGTGAAACATTTGAACATCGACTTTCAATTGTTTTTGTTATTAAATTTAGACAAGAAAGATGGATACTGCGAAAATTCGAGTGATTTTTGAATACGAGTTCCGACGCGGAACTAACGCGGCAGACACAGCCCGCAATATCAATGCTGCGTTTGGAGAGGGATCTACTAATGAACGCACCGTGCGATTTTGGTTTAAACGCTTTCGTGATAAAAGATTTTTCCCTGTGCCGATGACCTTGAGCGTTTGACACAGGTGTGCAGCATTTCAACATTTCACCGCTAGATGACACGACTGAATTAATTCCTAGTAGTAATCTCCATAGAAAGACGCGCGCGCGGCCGCACACACACAGTCTCATTCCCTTCGCGTAAGCACACGCCGCCAAACGCACACATATATAGCCGAATTTCGAACGCGTCGAGCGAGCCGAGCGGCTTCTACTTTTCTAGCCGGCTCGCCAGCCCGCCCGCGTACGCGTAGATTGAATAGACTTCAATCTAATGCTTTCTTGTATAGCATGCGCCATTACAAACAAAAAAGATAAAGATCTCTTCAAAACTTATCTATGCTTTGTAGAAAGAATAGCTTTCAAACAAAAATCACATGTTTAGTACGTATTTGTTTACCTACCTACTTACGAAATAGTACATGTTTTTTCACAACAACAGGTTTTTATGTCAAAAAGTGAAAAAAAATCATCTTATCTTTTTTCAATAAAGTGAATTTGACTTTGATTTCACATGGATGTATTTCGGGACTCAGTGGCAAAATTGGAACGTAGGAAGCGACTTCCCCATATGAAATAAAAAATATATTTCAAATGCCAATTCCATGGAAAGTAGAAATTACGACCAGTTAATTGTTATCCGGATTTTACGTCGTTAGGGTTGTCACGCTCTCAGATAGTAATTTATAATCCGGATCTGATTTGATTTTGAAAAAAATATGTAAATACCTGGTGCCATTATTATTGATATATTAATTAAAATACTAACATTATATACATCGCATATAACAACTTTATGTACACGGTGTGACGTGAAGAATGTATATACCTACATAAAGCTGATCAGCGAAAAACAGCTAGATAAAATTGTTGTCCCATTTTGATGTTACTAACTTGAAATTTTCTATACGATTAGTTTTTTTGCTAAAACTGACGGAGAAAATCGAAAACTTGGAGAAGCTTCTTTTTTTTTCAACGGCTTGGGATAATGGTAACACTTAGGGGTGGTCTTTTAAAACAACATAAACTCGTTGCATAAACCCTAGATAGGACGGTGACGTCAACAAATTTTTATGGCAAATTTAATAGTGCCGATTGAAAAGTAAACTTGCTTAAATTTTCAACCAACACCTAATGCAGGTTTTGCCACCGGGCCCCGCTGGTCTAGCGGCTGGACTAATATTGTATCAACTTTATAGTCACACAGCATTTGAATGCTAAAATAACTAGACGTGCGAAAATTCTTGAATTTTTGGTTGTTCTAATTTCGGTCTTATCAGGTGCTAAAAGATTTTCAAGTTCCACATATGGTATAAACTTGGAATTTTCCATCCTTACAGGGTGATCCCTCAATCCGATAAGAAAAATCTGACTTGGAAAATCCGGTCTTTACAGCTTTTTTGTCAAAGCCTGAGAAAACGGTAACATTACGGGGTAGTCTTGTCGAACAAATGTTGAATAAGACCTTGGGTTGGATGACAACGTTAACTTACTTTTTACAAAATGGCGTAAGTCGAATTTCAAGCTGGCTCCTAAAAATTTAAAAATTCTGATTTTTATCTCTGGCTCCGTTTTTGTATGAAAATTAGTATTGGAGGTTTTTGTGGTTACTGATGACTACTCTGCGCCATGTTTATAAGCTATTTTCGAGGGTCCTCACGAATCGTCTTGAACGTAGGTTTGATGACTTCCAGCCTCCCGAACAAGCCGGTTTCCGAAAGGGCTTTAGTACCATAGACCACATCCACACGTTGCGGCAAATTATACAGAAGACTGAGGAGTATAATTTGCCATTATGCTTTGCGTTTGTGGACTATGAGAACGCCTTCGATTCGATCGAGTTATGGACAGTGCTCGAGTCTCTCCAGCGTTGCCGTATTGACTATCGGTATATCGAGGTGCTGGCTGAAATGCTTGTACAACAGTCCACTATGACCACAGAACCACTATGTCGGTCCGAGTACAGGAACAGAGTTCGGAGGCAATTCCATTGAAAAAGGGCGTAAGACAGGGAGACGTTATCTCTCCAAAAATGTTCACAAACGGACTGGAAGATACCTTCAAGCTTCTGGAATGTCAGGGACGCGGCATCAATATCAATGGCGAGTACATCACTCACCTTCGATTTGCCGTATAGTAGTCATGGCAGAAACGATGGAAGACCTCGGCATAATGCTCGAAGACCTCAGTCGAGTTTCCCAACGGGTGGGCCTTGAAATGAACATGGACAAAACGAAGGTCACATCGAATACTCGTTTCGTGCCCACCCCAATAACATTGGGGAACTCGACTCTCGAAGTTGTAGACGAATACGTCTACTCAGGACAAACAGTCCAACTAGGCCCGTCCAACTTTGTGAAAGAGGTCAATCGTCGAATCCAACTCGGCTGGGCAGCATTCGGGAAACTTAGAAAAGTCCTTTCGTCTAATATACCTCAATCGCTCAAGACAAAATTATACAACCAGTGATGACTTATGGCACTGAAACGTGGTCTCTCACTATGGGCCTCATAAGAAAGCTCAAGGTCACGCAACTAGCTATGGAAAGGCCTATGCTTTCTCTACGATATCGAATCAGAAATGATGAGATTCGTAGATGAACGAAAGTCGTCTACATGGCCGAAAAGTTCTCGAATGAAGACCACATATCGGCAAGCGCAGCGTAGGACGACCAGCCGACAGATGACCTCATCCAAGTGCCAGGAAGACGCTGGATGAAATCCGCTTCCAACCGGTCTATTTGGAAATGCATGGAGGAGGCCTATATCCAGCAGTGGACACAAACAAAATAATAAAAATTTTAAGAACAAAAGCAAAATAATTTATTTTTTACAGAAGAAAAAAAAACATTTTAAAATGGATATTGACCAAAGAAATAAAACAAAAATTATGAAAATGGATAAAGACTTCGTTGCTAAGGATGTTGGCAAAAGAGCTACAAATGGATTTGAGTGCTTATTTGGCCTGCATCCTTGTTTCAGCACAAAGACTGATAAATATAATTATTAATAAACAGTGCCGCCTCGTCTTAACTTATATTGGTATATTATAACAGATTAATCTGTTGATAATCGTATTAATAGTGTAATTCATACCATTTCTATTATTTCATTCCAATAGCACAGGAAACATACAGCATTTAAGTGATTTTTGTCATTAAAGCTGATAGTAAAAACTATCCATACCATAGTACAGGGAATTCTAGTTTGATTGCGTTGTGTGGACGTAATTATAATTTTGGAACTCCCCACCGACGAATATTTTCAAGATACATTAAACTATTCATTGTGACACTTAAATAAAAATATGTAATATCGGTAAACCAGGAACGCAGATTTTTATTTAATCTATTGTGTGATACAGTACTTCTATTTCTATTTGGTTACTTTTTGTTACACTTTTCCTTTTTGTTAAGGTTTCAGTTGTTTTTTTTTTGTTACGTGTACAAAAAACCTAACTACTTTCTTTGGTTGTCATTATGATTACGGAACCCAAAAAATATTATGAGCGTTAAATTATATATTTAAATTACGTTGTACCTAAAAATGAGCATCGAATAAATCATGAATAAAAAAACCCGGATTTTGTGACAACCCTAGCAAAAACAATTGAATAGGATCAACTTATACATGTCATGGAAGTGTGATTTATATTACATGTAGGGAAGGTAAAGAGCATAATTATTGCAGTGTAGATAACTTATCCCAATATGGCGGAATTTCGAGAAAATACAAAAAAACTAAAAACAAGTACACATGTATATAAATTATAATTGCTTTCAAATTTTTAGCATTACGCCATTGATTCTTCTAACAATACTTCCGCATGTACAATAAAATGCGTGATAAAAATATACAGCGTTTTATTTTATTTAAAACAGAAAAACATGTCAGGCAGATAGAAAAAAAATTTACAGACGAAATCTACACAGATTCGTTTATGAATCAAGTATTATTCGTGACGCCAATCGAAGTTATTATTTACCAACTTTTTTTTTTTTTTTTTTAGCCCTAAAAAGGGCACCCTCCGGAGGACCAACACATTATTTACCGCCTATGTACCCTACAATCTAACGAGGAGGCGAAGTGCGAGCGCGAGGACTGAAACAAAACTCCATCAAACTAAAATGAACCTTAAATGCTAGGTATTAGAGACTACAATACTCGAGCAGAAAGTCTGGCCGCGTGCGGCCGACCTAATCGCGACAATAAATGGATTATAATACATAGGTAGTTAGGTTTCATTTTTAGTGAACCTCGCTTTTACCGTGATTTAGGCACAAATAATAGAACGATGTTTCGCTTAGATTCATAATGTTACAATAGCTCGGATGGGAAGAGGCGTCCCTTGAGCGACAGAGAGCTTTTGGTTCGAATAATGATTATAATAAATGATCGGTTTCCTTTTTACTTTTCTTCTTTTTATTTTCTTTTTTAGTTATTTACTTAAATAAAAAAATACAGGAAATGGGAATTTACATTTTATGTTTTTCTAACGATTGAAGCTCGATCACTACTACAAAAATCAGTCCCCGTGCGTCGGTCTTGCAAAAACTCGAAAATGTCTCCACCGATTGGACTAATAGGTATATAATATTTTTTGTTTTGTTCGGACATGGGACGTGGGGCGAGGGCGCGGAAAAGACCCATCCCTTCAGGATCCTGTTTCATAGAACTACAATTCATTGTGACTATGACCGAAAGCCGATTAACCCACAGATTAACAAATAGACTCTGCTGCGCAGTGTACCTCGAATTGTCATAATAAACTACGAAATTATAGTTTTATGAAACTTGACCCAGTACATTTTGTACGAAAGTGAATTGGAAAGATGCGGCGTCTTTTTCGGTCCCTCACCCCACGTCCTTGGCCTACAATCGGTAATTTTGTATGAGAATTGCTACTTTGAATTAATTTCACTATATGGCGCTCAAGGTGAAATTTGGAAGGTTGATTTATGATTGATGAATCGCTTATGAAAAGTTACAATCAAATCAATGGTGATGCGAAGAGCGCCTGGTCACAGACAACATGCAACGAGTAGCTGGGCTTTTCCTCGTAAGGCGTAATGTGATAAATTGATGAAAACGTTTTTTTCTGAATGAGTAACTATTGTTCCTGTTAGTTTTAAACATGAACATACAATATTTTGATATTGCCCGTAAGACTGTATAAGCTTAAACGTAATCCACTGCGCATTTAAAATAGCACATAAATTCTTAGGTTTGTTTTAAGCATTCTTACGGAATATATTTACTCATAGAAGGCGTAAGGTTATGACAGTTGTCATACATGCCATAGGGAATCGAGGAGTTAAATTATATCATATATTAATTTCAAAGGTCTGCCGTGTTCCTAGAGGATGTCACAAGCGATTCAAAAGCGTCTTCCAGCCAGTTCCAGCACACTGTAGCCCCTTAAAGAACGAGCCACGAGGAATACCGCCCATACAGGTGAATAACGATGAATTAAGAGAGATAGTGGAAGCCGACCCTAGTCAAACTACCCAGGAATTAGCGGCATGGTTTAACGTTACCTTACCCACAATCAGTGCCGGTTTTAGTACTACCAGCGCCCTGGGCGAGATTTCTACGGCGCCCCGTAACTGCAATTCAAACCCATACGAAAAAAGGCGAAGGATAATAATGAAATAACCATTTATGAAAAGAAATAAACATTTATTAAAAAAACTAATAAAATTTTACTTTTCTAGCCTTTCTATCGGCGAACTCTTTTATTAAGTTATCAAAGTCGATGTTTTCAGCAATTTCATTTTCGATTGACAAAGTTGCCAAGTTTGTCAATCTAGATTGAGATATTGTCGATCGCAGATAGGTTTTTATCAGCTTAAGCTTAGAAAAACTCCTCTCTCCACTAGCAACCGTTACGGGAATAGTTAATAATATTCGTAATGCTATCCAAACATTTGGATATAGTTCTTGTAAGTTGCGGTCTTTGATAAAATTTAAAACAAAAACAGGAGTAACCACTTTCTGATCAGGCAAAAACGATTTCAGACTTAGGAGTTCATCGCACAACATACATCCATCTATATCTGATTTGGAATTTACATTTAATTTCAATTGAAGATCACTACAGAGTTTGATAAGGTCGTGTTTTTCTGGAATCTGTTTTAAATTGTACAAAAAAGACCAAGATTCCGAGTACTCACATAACTGTTCAAATCTTTCGTTGAGTGAAGTTAACGTCGTGTCCAAAAGACAGTTGAAAAATTCAACCTCAAATTTTTTTTCTGGAGAAGTTATAGGCTCATCTTGGGCAGTTTCACCAGCTTGGCGCTTAACACGTTGAATTTTTGTTGTCGCTCTAAACACAGGTTCTATTTCTAACTCTTCAGCCAATTCCTTCGCAGTTAAAATGGCGCTTTTAAAGCCTGTATTTCTATATTCTTTCAAGAAATTGCAGAATTTTTTCAACATGTCTGTGCATTTACCGAGATCCATGTCTGTTGATTGTAGAGATTTACTAACGACATTAATTTGAAAAAGTATGTCATACCAGACAACCAATGAAACTATGAAGCCGAAATCTTTTAGCTGTTCGGCTAGAGTAGTAGCCTCATGAGAGACTTGAACATCAGTTTGCTGAGTTTCAATAGCCAAAGTGATTAAAGCGTCATGGACGGCGCTAATTTGATAACGGACTGCTTTAACACTGCCTATTCTTGCTTCCCAACGCGTGTCACTGAGTTTTTTTATAGTGTACAATCCCAAGTGATCGGTCAGAATTTTCCATCGATGAACAGAAGCTGAAAACAACGTAAACAACCTCTGAAGTACTCCAAACAAAGTGACAGATTTTACAGATGACTTAGCGGCATCGCATAGTACGAGATTGTAGCTATGACAGCCACACGGTACATATACAGCTAAAGGATTTATGTCCAGAATTCTCCTTTGAACTCCAATATTTTTTCCTTTCATGTTTGCTCCGTTGTCATAGCCCTGACCTCTACAATCGTTCAATTCCAGTCCGTATTTATTTAAAATATCAATAATAACTTCAGTCAGCCTTTCACCAGTCGACTCATTAACAGGTATAAATTCAATGAAATGCTCTTTTACTGATATTTTATCGACATCTGATGGTAAATCAACAAATCGTATTGTCAGTGAAAGCTGTTCTATATGACTAATGTCCGGAGTACAGTCAGCTATAATAGAATAATATTTCGATTTCTTTGCACGTGATATGATTTCTGACTTCACTTTTTCACCCATCAGCTCTATTAATTCATTTTGAATGTCTTTTCCGCAGTAGTGGTCAGAAACATCACCCTTTACAGCTAATCGCAAGTGCTCCTCCATAACTGGATCAAATTTGGCTAGTAGTTGTACTAAACCCAAGAACTTTCCATTATTTGGCGTATATAGTTTGTCGGAAGTACCTCTAAACGCCATATTGTTTTCAGCTAAATACAGTGTAATATGCATTAATCTAGACAAAATATTATTCCACCTTGTAGTTTCCTTTCTAATCAAATGTTGCTCTTGACAATCTATTGTTTTTCCCGTTTTTAATCTTAGTTCAGCCTCAATCCATGAGAGGTAAAACTTCTTATGAAAAGTGCTACTTTCATGAACTTTTAACATTTCTGATAAGTGTTTCCAGTCGTTATATCCTTCAGATGCTAAATTCGACGTTGAGCTGCTATCAAATAGCCGGCAACAAAAACAGTAAACTCGATTTTTAGAAACTGAGTATATTAACCAACGACGCTGAATTATTTCATTGTTTGCAAGTTTTTTGGTAAAATGAGAATTTGAGAAATGTCGCCCTGTATCATTCTTTGGATAATTATCAATGTGAGTTTGCACTGGGCCATTAGTTATTATATGATCAATAATTTTGCTATTTCGAGTGAGTGGCCAAGTGGCTGGATCCGATATATTTGGAACAAGAGAACTAACGTCATCTAGAATTTGTATTTGTTGTACAGCACCAATAGTGTCATCCTGAGCAGCATCTGTAATTGTAACACAACTTGTCTCCTCACTTCGGGAAACTTCGTCCACAATCTCTTCAACAGCTAACTGATCTGACTTGTCAGACAGAGACTCCACTACCGATGCATTCGCTTGTATTTCAGATGTAGATGCCACATTAAGGTCTTGATTTTTTGTTGTGATATATTTGCCTATATTCATAAACTTTTTTGTTTTTTCAAATTCCTTCTCTTTTTCTGCTTTTCGTTTTCTATATTTTGACCCAGATGGTTTTCTTTTGAAAGGATCAACGTGTTCAGACATTTTGTACTAATCAAATCTGCAACAAATCAAATCTGCGTAAGTCCGATCATTTCTATAAATTAATTAAATATAACGCTATTGAGTGAGGACGACCAAAAACGCTTTATATTCAGGAAAGCGTTAGCATACACGTGAACTCCGATCGAAAAATCTAGGTAAGGTAATATTGTCATGGCAGCGGAATAATTGTGAAATATTTAATATTTCACAATTATTGTACTGTTATATTTAAAAGCTTGTGTTACGTGATAGTGCTTAGATTTGTATGAAAAAAATCACGATCATCCACTCGTTCCCGAAAAAATGACTTCTATGTACAGTCAGATGCAAAAGTCGGTGGACACTTTTCACCTTTAACACAAAGGCTTACGAATGAACAGTGTTCATCCACTTTTACACTTGACCGTACCTCCTCGACATTCATTTATTATCTCCGTGTTAAAATTTCATCAACATTATATAGTCAGTTCCAGAGATATTTTATAATATATAATTTACTTTAAATAGATTAGCCCACTCCAAACATAACATAAACAAACAAATGTTACCTCTTTAGTATAATAAGTAAAGATAGTTAAAATAAAATTGTACTTACCTAATTAGTGAAATAATCCGTCATAAAGCAAATACCTACTTAAACACTATTTGTATTTCAACTTTTTGGATAAAACTTATGTCACTCTGTAGTCGGCGACAAAAAGTAAAAAACATGCACTTCGTAACTTAGCGTGGACCGCCTGATTACTGCGTCTGTTTGTTTTAAAATATGTAATTGCGATAACTGTTTTTAAGTGCGTGCACCGATTGAATGAATAAGAATGAGCTGTGTTCCGCTCCATCAAAAATAACGCCAACTCTTTTGAACTAAAATGTTAAAAAGAGATAGATAATGTGTTTCTCTGTGGTCGGGGATTCCCAGTAAAATGAACTGTATGTATGTAGTGCTCCGACCGAACGGATTGAGCACTGCGTTCCATTCTAGTGTTGCCAACACATCGTTTTTTTTTTTCGCTTACAGAGATGGGAATATAAAGGGGCGCTGCTTAACGGCGCCCCTTAAAGTCCGGCGCCCCTGGGCGGTCGCCCAACCGCGCCCTACCCTAACGCCGGTACTGCCCACAATATTGACTCACTTGCGTCAAATCAATAAAATAAAAAAATACGAAAAATGGGTGCCTCATGCATGATTTGACTGATCTGCAGAAAGAAACGCGTGTTGAAACTTGTGTTGCCTTGTTGAACCGGTACAGAAATGAAGGAATATTGGATCGAATTGTAACATGTGATGAAAAGTGGATTCTTTATGATAACCGGAAAAGAAAAATGCAATGGCTGACCCCAGGTCAAATGCCACAACAGTATTCAAAAATCACTCGAATTTTCGCAGTATCCATCTTTCTTGTCTAAATTGAATAACAAAAACAATTGAAAGTCGATATTCAAATCTTTCACATTTTTTAAAAAAAGAACATCATAGAAACCATTTGAAAAAAGTTTCATTCGAAAACCTCAAACCATGAAGATTCTAAGTCAATTCAAAGAACCTATTGCAATAAAACGGCAATTACATACTTTAACCCCTATTACTTCCTAAAATGTCTTAGTAGTTTTCATACTACAAGTAGAGTCTAAACATGCTGTGTATACCTTTAATTGGCATAATCGCTAGCCCTAAGTCACATTTATATAAGCTTATAAAATAAGCTTGGTCATGTCTGCGTGCTTTCTGTTGGTGTACCTAATAAATAAAAAAAAAAAATGTTGCCTGTACGTAAAAGAATAATAAAAACTTTAACATAAACTTTATGGCGTTTTTGATAAAATTTCGCCCACTTTCAGCTAAAACATCCCATACAAAGCGGACTAGTCTTCGGTTACTCATCCGTACCTTCAAAATTGCGGTACAATACGGATAAAAAAAAACTTTGGCCTTTGCTTCTACGTAGTGAGATGATTTATACAGCGTCTCACTATACACTCACACTAGATGGGTAAAGGGACCACTCGGACGCTGCAGTACCTGGGACATCGTTTTTTAGATGGAGTAGGCTTGCCTAGCTCCTATACCGATTTTTTTGATGTGTGCTTTTGTGGCAATATAAATAAATGGTTTCTTTCTTCCTTTCTATACCATCCTGACAGCTTAGTCGGCGTAACCCACAGGAAAGACAAGTCAATACGTGTAGAGCCAACCAAGCTGCGGGTTTCCTTACGATGTTTTCCTTTACAGTTAGCGTGTGGCATTGCTACTACAAATTCGTAGATGTACGTAGGTTTGAAAATAAACAAAGTCAGAGCGGGAGACCCAGGTTCGATTCCCAGTGTGCGCATGTACCTACACGGTTAAAATAGGTTTAAAATAAATTATTATCGATTTTTAGCGTAGGTACGAGACATAGAAGGAACGTGCTTTTCGTTATTTGTTATTCAGCATTTAGGTACTTTTAAACACAATTCTTGTAAATATTGGCGAAATCCTAGGTGGAGTAAAGTTTTGAGCGCTTAGCGCTGCCGCCTTGGGAATAGTAAAAGGAACCAGTATTTTGTTCTGTGCAATCCTATCTACTGCGTTAGGAATAAGCCTAAGTTTCTGTCGGGGGTCTGACAGCTTAGGGTATTCATTCATAACATTAGTTCAGGAAATATCAACTAATGTTATCAATTTCAGAGTGTCTCAGTTTTGCACCAGGATGGATTGAGGTGCAAATTAAAAAAAAAAATCTAATGTAATTGTTATGTATTGTGTACTGTGTGCTCTTTATCCATAGAGCACATAGTTATCCATCCGGATAACTTCCGAAATAAATCTGTTTTCTTTTATTTAAAATATTCCACGATATCGTGTCGCAGTTATCGTTCAACAGTTATCGTTCAATGTGAAACTGTCCATAGGCTGTAGAGCTAGGGACACATTTACTTAGATGGAGTAGTCACAGGGTGTCACGATAACCCCAAAAATCCTAAAATAGGGGGTTGAACAAAGTAACTAAATACAGAGTCTAACATAATCTCACATACAAACGAACAATACGAACAACTTTTTATCATCATCATCAGCCCACCGCAGCCCACAGCTGGGTATAGGCCTTTTCCCGTAAATGCCATCTCTCATGGTCCCTTGCCATCCGCATCCTTCCGCCGACACAACCATATCGTCCAATCATCGGGCAGAAGGAGAAGTTGTCGTAGGTTGAACGCAGACATACCCTAGTTTGTTTTATTTCTACGCACTACCACGCAAAACAACTGCAACAAACTGACTGAACCACCGAGATCGTCACGGTGGATAAACAATCGCCGTCACGTCCACTTGATCTCGGCCAGAAATAATCTCGTTCTCGGTGACGTCCTTACATTTATTTACATTTATTTGAAAAAGTAAGATTTACAATAAATACATGATAAGGTACTAAATATTATTTCTTGTTGGAGGCGCGGGGAATTTAAAGTATTATGTTCTAATTATTGGGATATTCAGTAAAAAGATGTTGTCTGTTGAAGTGTTTATAATCAAGTAATTGGTAACTAAGGAGAAAAGAATGATTATGTACATAAGTAAATCAAAAAATTGAACAAACAGAACACGACAGTATAAAAAGAGTTTAACTTAAAAATAGGTAGTCTACAATAACGAGATTAGTATTCACTATCTACAACAGTCCTGGTGACGGTGGCGGTGAACAAACGGCCTTAGTCTGCCCACTGACCGTCGTCCTGTTCTCGACCATCACTCTATGATTGTCCAAAAACCGTGATTGTGATAGAACAATTCGCACTTTTGAAATTTACCCCTTAGTAAAGTGCTAACGTATTGACTAGTAGAACCCCCCATTTTAGGACCCATATGAGAGAGAGAGAGAGAGAGAGAGAGAGAAACAATTTATTTAACGGCACAATACTCCAAACATAAACAAAACGATAACAAAAAACATAAAAAAAACAAATTTAACAAAAACATAAAATAAAAATTTAATAGATTAGCACAAGAAAATTTTTAAATCATAATTCGAACATAAATAATATTATTAGTTTAAAGTATTGAGCCCCTAAAATGGTTCCCGACTCAGCGATCATGAGATTATGTTACACTCTGTATTTACTTACTTTGTTCATTTTACTAGGGCTTAAGGGTACATCAATCACCCTCTTTGTGGATAGTAAATTATTTTCGCGAAATACCAACCTCCTCTCTACATAGACTTTGAAGTACTCTACATAGACTTTGACGTAAGATACCTACTAATAATGACTATGCCTGGTTTTGATAGGCATCGTAATAAATTAGACGCTCAGCATCTAAAAACAAAAACGTTTAAAACATTAAACGATTATATTTTCGTTTTTATTAGGGTTCCGTACACAAAGGGGGACCCTATTACTAAGACTCCACTGTCCATCTGTCTGTCTGTTTGTCACCAGGCTGTATCTCATGAACCGTGATAGCTAGACAGTTGAAAATTTCACTGATGATGTATTTCTGTTGCCGCTATAACAACAAATACTAAAAACAGAATAAAATTGATATTTAAGGGGGGCTACAACAAACGTTGTCTAAAGACAGCGCTCGCCATCTAGCGGCCATCTATGTAACCTTCACAGCGCCGATGTCATGTCGTTAAATGTCAATATTAAACGCTTCTTGTTGGTTTCTATAGATAGCGCTGTTCTGATGGAATCTATCTTATCTCGATCTTTGTCTAATGTCGTACAGATAATGGTACGGAACCCGTCGTGCGCGAGTCCGACTCGCACTTGGCTGGTTTTTTTTATTATTTAGCTTAAAACTCTCAATTCAAATTTTTCACCTTTCATACAAATTGACCGCCGCATTGCAAGACTGAAAAATAAAATTATTTTAAATATTGGTTTACATTACAAATGGTTTAGTTATTGATAATGAAAAATAATATTCAGGTTTTCCGAAGTTTCAATAACATATTGAATGATTGTTGCTGCCACAGGTCAAAGCGGCAGAAAGAGTTTTGAAAGGCGAGTGGATTTTGGTAATAAATTACACGTTATTGCAGTGTATTCACACCCTGTAAGTACTTTAGTTATCGAAATAAAAACCGGTTATAATGGCTGCCCATTCCCACTCCTACGCCGAATTAAAAAGGCTATGAATTATTCTTGTAAAATAATGGTCTCCGTCTAATGTTAACTTCTAACTAAGGGTAGGTGTAGACTATTTAAATGCCTCGGATGAATCAGATTTACTTTGCTAGGTAATTGGCGTTGGCGCAACAACACATCGAGAATGCAGTTGTCAGTTCTATGTAGGTGTGCTTGGTAGGTTCTTCTTCGTTTTTTAGTCATTTTAGTTTTAGACAATCAACTCATTTTTTTATAAGATCCGGAGTGATTGCTCTATAATAAGCTGAGGGAATTTGAATCAGTAGACTAGCTTTATGTTAGTGTCCACGTTTCAGCACTGTAAGACACTTATCAAGTATTACTGTATTAATAACAAATTATCTGAAAAAATAAAAAATGCATTTAATACGTGCATAATATTAACAAAAAAAAAATTTTTTTTAATCTGTTAACTTAAATTTTTTTTTGTTAATTCATAACGTAAATAGTAAAATCGTCTTTCTGATGCCGCAATAAAATTTATCTAATAATATGTTTATTTAACCACAAAAGAATCGCGCTGGCCACAAAAAATATTTTTATTTTTTGTGATCACTTAACATAAAATACCTATTTAGAGGCTAAAAATTCCACTCATGCCGGGACATGAACCCGTGACCTCTGTCTAACCGTGCCAGCGCTCTCAAATTGACGTCAAAAACGTCAAATTGACTTCATGATGTATCCGTTGAGATATCGAGGTTCCTCGCAAGATGGCGGTCTAACAGTGGCAGGTGTGTAGATATTTTGCCGGGTAATACTGAACTCGCTCCGATTGGTAACACAATTGACAAGCCCCGCCCGCCTTTCCACAATTGAACGTGGGGTAATTTTTTAGAGCTAGTTGGACATCTGTGTTTTTAACTATCACTGACAAATACAGATAGATCTGACTGCCCTGTGGTTCAAAAGATAACGCGCTAGACTACCAAAACAGAGGTCGTGGGTTCGATTTCCGCTCGAGGCCGCGGTTATTTATTTATACTAATGGCCTGGTGACCATAGCATAGGGTATCCTAGATCGACTTGGTGTCTTGGTGTCGATCTAGTATAAGATGATAGTATCATCATCAGCCATTTGACGCCCACTGCAGGACATAGGCCTCCTTCATGACTTTCCTAACCATGAAGGGTTTTGCCATTATCACCACGCTTGGCAGGGGCGGGTTGGCGATCGCAGTATGCGGTTGGAATCTCGGGAAGACGCTGCTGCCCGTCTCCTGGTAATGTATTTCCTTAGTCGCCTTCTACGACTTCCACGGAAGGAAATGGAGTGACACTGAGCTAATGGGCGAGTGCAGGCATCGGCGAAATTTCGAACCTCTTTACAAACTTCTCGGTTAGCCAAATAGTCGCGGGTTCAAGTCCCGGCATGGGTGGAATTTTTAGCCTCTAAATAGGTATTTTATGTTAAATGATCACAAAAAATAAAAATATTTTTTAGCCTCTAAATAGGTTTTAAAAATTGTCCTCAGCACGGTTTAGTGCAACTAAAAGGATATAATAAAATACCTAATCGAACAAGATCTAAGCAAGAAAGTTTTAATACATTCTTGCATCTAAGCAATTTGTGCAGAATATTTCCTTACCAATTAGCGCAGCGCTTTAGGCATTTACGGTTTGAGTCTAGTGGCACCTTTAATCTAGGCTTACACGAAACAGGTCGGGTTTCTTTATGGGCTTTTTCACTCGTCGTGTCATTGTTAAATGACCTGAAAATGTTCAGCTACGTTCTTTTCAGCCCAGCCTCAGGCAAGATAAAAGCGGAGCGCAATTTAATGTAGCTTGGTGTAGTGGAAGATTATTAATAAAATAATTATTACATTACTACTTCATAAAAGTTTCTTAGTAGGATATTTATTTTTTTAAAAACCTTAGAACAAAGGTTTTCATTATAAAACAAAATTATTGCTTAATGAACGTCAAGCCGTTAGTTTCAGAATTAATCGATTACGTGGAGAAGAAGCTAACAAAGAAACACCACATTTATTTTCCATATAGGTAGGTATTTATTTTCCATTGTTCCATATAGACCAAAAACTCACGAAATATGTAATAGTCAAGCATGTCACAGCTAGGCCTCTCGGCGAGAGTCTCAGCATTCCCGAGATAATGGACTTAGAATTAGCTGCTGCGGCTTGTCTTTGTGCTTTGAGCTATTGTCATTTTTTACAAGTTTACCATAAAAAGAAAATTCGTAAGCCATGGCGAAGAAGGAGATGGTGGATGGTTGGTTACCATGCACCGCAATAGAAACAGGTAAACTTAAATAGACCATAGTCTTTTAGTAGTACCGGCTCCCTTTGAAAACACTCCAAAAATTCCAATTCACGTTCGTTACCACCAGACCACATTTTGACGCGTCTTCACCTAAACACAGTCAGCCGGCAACTGCATGAAACGAGTGTGTACACATCATCGCTCTCGTTTTCCTCGCGGGAGCCAACGAGATCCGTTGACTCGGGCGCAAAAACCGACAAGCGACCGAGACCGAACGAGGCGAGGCGAGGGAGAGCGAGACGAGAGGAGAGCTCTATGTACATACTCGCTCTCGCCCCATCTCGGGGTATCTCGGCGAGTGTGTACAGCCGCCATTAGGGATCATCCAAAAAGTACGTCACGCCTTAGGGGGGGAGGTCGACAATTGTGTTACATTGTGTGACAAGGGGTGGGAGGGTCCTAAGTTTTGTGACGTCACATTTCAAAAATATAATTAATAATTATTGTTTTATTATTAACAAAACAAATGGAAATAAAACTAATTTCGGAACTGCTGTTGTAACTTAACAATTCCTAGATGTATAATTTACAAAATATGTGACGGAGGGATCTCACAAATGTGACCTCTCTCAATTGAATCGTTAAATTGGTGCAAATTATTTGACAATAATTGTGTTCGATCATTTGTTTTTTAACTACACATTGCCATTACTCTCTCCTTTTCTTTTTTCCATTTTTCGATCTAAATAAAAAAAAAACATTCGGATAAGGACTGATGTCTCTATGCGACAGAACGTAGATATTCACACTAACAATTGAATTCAAGTAATTTTTTTCTAGGAAATTTTCCTATAACGATTATTGGTCGATTAGAGAACCAATATTTGATTGTCGGGTAATTTCACAGTAAATGGATGATCAAGCAAATCAGTTGCATTAAAGGGTAGTTCAAACTAATTATCTGACAATTGACGTTTTACGTACATACATCTAATTGGCATACTTAGCTGCTGCCTTTATCTACATGCTTAAGACTAATTTAAATCCATTCTCTTTTTATCTAAGTAAACACCAGTGGGTCCGCTTTGTCTTATTTATGTACGAGGCAAAAGGGCAAAAAGTAAACGACCAGCTAGTTTTTACCCTTGAGAAAATTCCTAAGTCAGCTGGTGCCTGTTACACTACAATGGACTTGATAAACTACGTATTGTCTTACTTTGCAACTAAAAACATCGTGTACATAACTGCGTTCATTTGTTGGTCAGGTAATGAAAATAAATTCACAGAGAGCTGATTTGGCGGCTAACACAAGTTTTCTTACACTAAGGTGATATATTTTGCAATACAGACGTTTTGAAGAGCTACGTATATACAGGGTTACCTCAAATATCCACAATTCCTCGAACACCCCAATAGAGGTTGTGTTTTACAACAACTTTTCTATTCTTATCAGAGTTTACATAATTTTATTAAATTCGCCCTTTACGCGCTGTACCGAATTCGCCCTTTACGCGCTGTACCAAATTCGCCCTTTACGCGCTGTACCAAATTCGCCCTTTACGCGCTGTACCAAATTCGCCCTTTACGCGCTGTACCGAATTCGCCCTTTACGCGCTACCAAATTCGCCCTTTACGCGCTGTACCGAATTCGCCCTTTACGCGCTACATCAATTTCGCCCTTTACGCGCTACATCAATTTCGCTGCCTCAGGTAAATGATCTCCTTCATAGAAGAACGACCATTTTAATTTAACACCTATAGCCTGGACCATAATACGGATGGTGTCAAACAGCGTCTCTGAAAATCATAAAAGAACTCTTACAAAACATAAAAAAGTAAGTCAATTATGTAAAGAAAGGAAATAAGTTTAAAAAATCACACGTCGTAGAATAAAATTTGTTTGTAAACGTTTGTATAGAGGCTCGAAATTTGCCCATTAGCTCAGTTGGGAGAGCGCCGTCACGGTGAGCCAGAGGTCCTGGGTTCAAGTCCTGGTATGGGTGGAATTTTTAGGCTCTAAATAGGTTTTTAAAATTGTCCTCAGCACGGGTTAGTGCAACAAAAAGAATATAATCATGTAGTTACAGCGATATCATTCCCATGTAAAAACCTAACTGCAAAGTGGGTTAAATTGCTTCGGCCAGATGTCGCTGCCTGTACGTAATACAGAGAAGTTTGTAAAGAGGCTCGAAATTTCGATGCTTGCACTTGCCCATTAGCTCAGTTGGGAGAGCTCTGGCACGGTGAGCCAGATGTCGCGGATTCAAGTCCCGGCATGGGTGGAATTTTTAGCCTCTAAAAAGGGTTTTTACAGAATAAAATGTTAAATTTTTTTTTCGCCTCCCGTAACATGAAAAGTGGGGATGATTTTTTGTTCTCGTCTACCCCATCATGTGGGGCATCGTTGGATTGGTCGCTGAAAAATATTGTGGGTGTAGTAAGATCATTTTTTGATTTAGGGTTCCGTTTGCAAAATATTAAGCTTTAAAGCGCAAGTTTTTGTCCGAGCAGGGTGGCGAGACGATTGATTGTAGAAACGTGAAAAAATTCAAGGTCGGTTTTTGCTAGTTCTTTCCTTCGATCGATCCGATTATTTGGCATCACTCGTCACGTAACGAATTTATTGTCTCTGCTCAGAAAATATGTAGCGAAAATAGTGAAGTGTCGAAAAGCGATTTGCAAGAGGTGGTGTCAGCTGAGTAGAATAAAATGTCTGTTGTAAATAATATGGGGTTTTTCCATGTTTTTGATGTCGTTGTCTGGTTACCACATCACAAGGTATCCTAGCGAATGTAGGCGGAAACGCCTGTAATGGACCTCCTAGGCGGACCCCCACATCTTCTAAACTACAATAGCTGGTAGCGTAAAATTAATAATAAAATTACGGATATTTTAAATACATTTTTGTTTTCCTCTACTTAGTTTTTGATAAAGAAGAGCTGTTTCCAAAATAATTTATTTCACAAGGTGTAGGATAAAAGTATGACTCAAATGTCAGTAATTTTATTATCTAGAAAAGCGACAACCACATTTATCAATTTTTTTTTTAAATCACTAATAAATTAAGATTGTTTGAGCGGGATAGCATGCCTTAATATGTTGTTATTAAGGCCTTTCAATAAGGAAAAAATCATTAAAGATGCAAATAAAAGACAGTAAAATCAACCTTGATACTGAAGAAAAAAAATTTCAGACTTCACGCAACTGCAGAGATTGGTCACACCCGACGGCTTACGCATAAACATCATCAGGGATTTCAATCATGACTGGACTTGGAGTCCTAGACTGCATATCCGTGAGGGGGTTATACTGGACGTGGAATGCCCTGGCGCTGAGAATGTTATTGAACAGGTATGTTATCTCCATGACTGGATACTAAAGGGTTAACTTTTTGAATAAACGATTAAACCGCACGTTCAAAATACGTACTAAACAGAAACTATAGTTCGCTAATATTAGGGGTTAAAGTATGAAATTGCCGTTTTATTGCAATAGGTTCTTTGAATTGACATAGAATCTTCATGGTTTGAGGTTTTCGAATTAAACTTTTTTCAAATGGTTTCTATGATGTTCTTTTTTTAAAAAATGTGAAACATTTGAATATCGACTTTCAATTGTTTTTGTTATTCAATTTAGACAAGAAAGATGGATACTGCGAAAATTCGAGTGATTTTTTAATACGAGTTCCGACGCGGAACTAACGCGGCAGAAACAGTACCCACAATATTGACTCACTTGCGTCAAATCAATAAAATAAAAAAATCCGAAAAATGGGTGCCTCATAAATCACTCGAATTTTCGCAGTATCCATCTTTCTTGTCTAAATTGAATAACAAAAACAATTGAAAGTCGATATTCAAATGTTTCACATTTTTTAAAATAAGAACATCATAGAAACCATTTGAAAAAAGTTTAATTCGTAAACCTCAAACCATGAAGATTCTATGTCAATTCAAAGAACCTATTGCAATAAAACGGCAATTTCATACTTTAACCCCTATTATTAACACTTGTTGGCGCTGACGGTACCCATAATTCCATGAAGATACCAGTCTGTTTGTTTGTTATTAATTATTCCAGTTTTTCATTTTTTGTCTTTTTACTGTTTTTGTTAGATTTATTCTGTTTTATATAGCCTATGACCCTTGCACAAATACGACCAACCGATTGAGATCTTATTTATCAAAATCTAACCGTTGGTTAACGGGTTATGAGGGAACGTAGAATCGGACATAGCTACGTCTATACGACGATGTCTATACATAAACATAAACATTTACATACAGGCACATACATTGCTTCTGGCCCCACACTAGGATACCCTGTGTCGTGGGAACCAGACATCACAAACATGTAGACATCCAAGACTTGGGATTTTTTTTTGTCTCCAGCCGGGATTCGAACCCGGGACCTCTCGCACGGTATGCAGCTGCACTACCGCTGCGCCACGAGTTCGTCTACGAACCAACAAAAAACCCCCTTTTTGGGTTCCGCCGCAGTCGTGTAAAAGTGGACGTCTCCCTCCCGCGTATTGTTAGGAAAAATAGCGCTAGCACGCTTTTGTTTTTGTTACACTCATATTCGGTCCGTCCATATTCACTCAGTCCGTGTGGCGCCGGATTTAGAATAGTGTCACTCCATTTCCTTCCGTGGATGTCGTAGAAGGGGACTAAGGAAATCAATTACCAGGAGACGGGTAGCAGCGTCTTCCTAAGATTCCAAACGCATACTGCGATCGCCAACCCGCCTGCCAAGCGTGGCGATTATGGCAAAACCCTTCATGGTTATGAAAACCACGAAGGAGGCCTATGTCCTGCAGTGGGCGTCGAATGGCTGATGATGATGACACTCATATTACCGATTTCTTAGTATAACCGGGCACCATAAATCAATACGTATACACAAGCAACGTACCTTATACAAGGCGTGATTACACAGGATGATTGGTCATTCGATACGTTGGTTGAAGGGGGTTATTCTACAGGAACGAATTTATCCCCTTATAAGTGGACCATAAAAAACTGTCGAAGAGCTGTTCTGGTTCTTAGAGTTTCCTGAAAAAATCTGATTTTGACCAAAAACTGATTAAAAACAGTGTTTGGTCAAAGTAAGTTTAAAACTCTTTTCACTTTTTCCATAGCTGTCAAGTGAGTGACTATGTAAGAAAGAAAAACATGTCTTAATATTATTTTAAAAGTTAACTAATGAAAGCTGTAAACAAGTCACTAAACTAACTTCTCCTAGCTTTCAAAATAACCTCTTCAAGGAATGTATCCAATAACCAATCATCTGTGTTATGACATACCTACAGTAATGCAGTCACTACTGTATTTAGTAACCTGACATGCAACAAAAATGTAATGCTTGAGTACTATCAGTCGGTAATGGAGTATACATTTTTCTGAATCCCGTAGACTAATTACAATATTGGAGAACTTGCAAAAAAAAGTTTCAATCTCAATGATTACGGCAAATTCTTCGAAATTTTGAATTCGTTGCATATAGTTTCTGCTACGCTCACGAGCCAGTTATTTAAGAGCGCGAATCCATGTTAGATGATTTATGAATCGGTATGCCCTCTCGCTCAAATGACTAATGTGGTCTTTGTCGGGGCTTTGAAATACAATAACGGATCTTTTAACAGTAATAAGCAGCCTATATACGTCCCACTGTAGGGCACAGGCCTTCTCTCAGAGAGAGAGTATAGGCTTAATCACCACGCGTGCCCACCGCGGATTGGCCATTTCAAGCGCTGAGGTATGTAACCAGCTCAGACACTCAGGTTTCCTCACGATGTTTTTCCTTCACCGCTAGCGAGTAGTATTGCTACTATAACTTCACAAATGTACATAACTTAGAAAACAAAGTCATAGGTACATGTCCGCACTGGGAATCGAGCCTGGGTTTCCCGCTTCAGAGTCCAATGTTCTACCCACTAGGCTACCACCGCCCACCTTTTAACAGTAACTACCGCATTTGTCATATTTTTGTTTTCGTCTATCCAGTTTTGTTAAAGAAAGTTGTCGAAACTTATGCCATTAAATTCTTATACCATGTTTCCACGTTTGTTTGTTGTGTCCGGAATAACACCATCCATAATTATTGATAGTATTAAAGTACTCGCTAAGGGTGAAGGAAAACATCGTGAGGAAACCTGAGTGTCTGAGGTGTTCACATACCTCGGTGCTTGAAATTGCCAATCCGCGGTGGGCACGCGTGGTGAATAAGCCCATAGTCTCTCCCTCAGAGAAGGTCTTTGCCCTGCAGTGGGACGTATATAGGCTACATAAACAAACTAAAACGCGAATGAGATGAGAGGGAATTTAATGTTAATTCATAAAAATAAAAATCTTTGGCCTTTGTATCTACGAAATGAGATGATTTATACAGCGTCCAGTGGCACTTCCACTCACACTAGATGGGTGAAGGGACCACTTGGACGCTGTAGTGCCTTGAACATTGTTTATAAATGCTCCGAAATATCGATTGCTCTTTTTGGATAGATAGATATAGTTTATTTTAATGACAAGACATAAAACAACAACAAAATTACAATTAAGTATTACATTTATTTTATTTCTATTGTATTACATACTTATATTTATTTTATTACACTATTCTCTATTTTCAGGCTTCAGTGGAACGGAAGTTTAGTCACGAGTACACCTGGTTATTTTTGGACAGCAAACCATTCAATGCATCTAAACTACATTCTTACCTGGTGAACTCCACGATATTACCAAATGCCGAGGTCCTGTGGGCCTCCACTGATCTCTCATTTGACATTTATCGGTTAGTGAAGCTAGATGATTAACCCCCAGTTTCTCGTACGCTAGCACGCTGTTAATCTACTGTTAACAGCTGTCAATTGACCAAAGTGCATACAAAAAAACCCACTGACAGCTGTTAACAGTAAATAAACAGCTTGATAGTGTACGAGAAACTTTATCTGCAGGTTGTAAAAAAAATCCTCATTTACATCTAAAAATGGGGGTCACTCAACTCCTCAATGCGAACAACTTTTACAGTGTGAAAAACTTTGTAATCGCGAATAAAATATCTTCCGTCATTTTGATCCGTAGAAACATCGGTATGGAATAAAAAATAATTTCCGCAGAACACAGTTTTCCTCGTAGTAAAAAGGGTTTGGAATGATCAAGATAACTCCTCATTTTGATTATGAAATTTTATTAATATTTAGCAACAAACTTTTTGAGTACCTTTCGAAAGTATTTTTTTATGGAATCATTTCATTACATAATCTACATATAAGTCTGTAGGCTCTGAATTGGCTAACAATCTTTTCAGAATAAAAGAAGACCAGCCATTGCGCCTCACGGAGTTTAACATACCAAGAAATAAAACTGAACGACACGATATGGAACAGTTTTGGGGTCAGTTACCAACTACTGTGAACCGAAGGAGGAACTTGGAAAATGTCACTTTGAGAGCTGGCATTTGTGTAAGTATTTAAAATATCTTAATACTTTAAATGAGCAATTCTTGTAATAAATGCTGTATCTAGAAGAGCAAATATTTAACATATTTATTGTAAGCTTTCAAAGGCACTATTACTGTAGGATTCGGGGGAGCTATGGATGCTACGGCATTGTAGCACTCTCGTAGCAAAGCAGCAACCGAGATCGTAGCGTTTATCCAACTTAAGCAGACTAGCTTATGTTAATAAACGCTAGGTTCGATCGAGAAACTATTAATATGATAATTCGGGGGAGCAACGGACACTACGGCGTTGTATTTGTAGTACTCTCGTAGCAAAGCAGCAATCGAGATCGTAGCGTTTATCCAACATAATCAGACTAGTTTATGTTAATAAACGCTACAGGTTAGATCGAGAAACTATAACTATATATTTCTGTTGTGTACGCCTCGTCTTTGGAAGTAATTTCTTAATAATAGGCTCTTTGTTCCAGATAACACAGCCGAAAGAGTTTCGAGGTTGGGACGACGTAGGGACAATGCACATTGATTTCATCTCAAAAAGCTGCTACCCTTTACTGCTTCTTATTGGAGAAGATCTCAATATCAAGTATGTGCAATTTTAACTAAGAAGCGCGTCCTTCTGAGCACGCGTTGCGTTATTCTTGACTGCCTCGGTCTAGCAGTTAATACGTTTGACTAACAAAAGAGAGGTCGTGAATTCGATTTCTACTGGAGGCCGCCATAGTTGATTTGCACAAATGACATCAGTCTGGGTGTATTTTCATATTTGTAATATCCTTACCTGGTTACCATAGCACCAGGGGTATTCTAATTTGGGACAAGGGCTTCGATTCTGTTAGTGCATTATACTTTAATGATGGTTACAAGGTCGGGTCGGGTTGCAGGGTTAGGTCGGGTCATGTGACGTGTTTTTCTCACACCATTGCCACTAGAGGGCTTGATGCGTGTGTCAAAGTCAAAAAATTTATTCACTATAAAAACAAAATGTTTACTTAATGAACGTCAAAGCTGTTAGTTTATAATTAATAGATTATGCGGAGAAGAAGCTTACAAAGAAACTCCACATTTATTCTTTGCAAGACAGGTTTGCTTAATTAACAAAGTTTTCAACTTAAAGTTACACTACACTAGATACAATCGTCCCCGTAAACATTACTTAAACACCAGACATCGTTGTCTTCCAAATAATCCTTAATGTTATAATAGGCTTTTTTGCATAGAGTATGCTTAATACATTTTTTAAACCGCGTCGGTGGTAAGTCTAATATATCTTGAGGAATTTTATTGTATAACCGTATACAGTGCCCCATAAAGTCGTGTATTAAATCTTGCAAGTCTAAAACGTGGAAATGACAATTTATGTTTATTCCTGGTATCAATATTATGATGGCTACCAATATTTTCGAAATTGCTGATATTTTTCCTAACATACATTATACATTATTTATTTATTGTGCGCGCAGACTTGAAGTGTCAATAAAATTAATTCGGGGCGCTCATGCAGTTGTCATTGTACTGCAATGCATTAACGGTATCTTTGGTCTGGACAAGTGATTGTGTTGTTTGGGAGCCATTATATTATTCTTGATTTAATTGGGTTTCTAGCTACGACTTGGTGCACCCATTGAAGTACGGAGAACTGATAAACGGTACCCACTTCGATGGTGTAGTCGGCCTGTTGCAGCGAGGCGAGATTGAAATTGGTCAGCCAGCTGTTTACAAACTGAGTCGCTGGAAGGTGACCGATTACGCTTCAGAAGCTTTTAAATTCAGGTATGGCGCTTTTTCTGCTCTTTGCTAATCTTCTGTCGAAACTGACAGCATTGGCCGTTGTTCGAACTTTCTGATTTGTGGGCCACCTATGCCAAGCAGGTATGATTGAACTAATATTTCCTTGATATTTTATTCATTATCATCGTCAGTCATTTGATGCCCACCGCAGGACATAGGCCTCCTTCGTGGTTTTGATAACCATGAGGTGTTTTGCCATAATCGCCACGCTTGGCAGGCGGGTTGGCGATCGCAGTATGCCGTTGGAATCTGAGGAACACGCTGCTGCCCGTCTCCTGGTAATTGATTTCCTGAGTCGCCTTCTACGACATCCACGGAAGGAAACGGAATGACGCTATTCTTATTTCGGCGCCACACGGATTTTATTAATACAAGAAAATTGTGACTCATTATTCGATTCTCAGACTTAACACAAGCCCAAAAAGGTTTGTTATTCGTGGAATAGTCAGTGATTTGAAAGCCAGTGGCAAGTCATATATTCCAAGATTATTTGCGCGGAGCTTACAAAAATATATGGGTAACTTTTTGAAATAAATGGGCAACCTGGAGTTGGCTGGCCACGTTTGTGGGTGGAAACGCCAGCTCGTTGGACGGACGCGGACAATCCAAAGCATGCTAACGAAAGACATGATTGATAGTACTACCAACCTTGCCGCGTTATTAATAAATTCTACTATTTTGTGCCCTATTTATATATTTATGAATAGACTACATATCTTTATGTAAATTTTCTTTTCAAAATATTATTTATTAGTTGCACCAAAAGAAGCGGAAGGAGCCGAAGTCTTTTTACGTCAGTGGGTCATCATCATCATCATCATCAGTCATTTGACGCCCACTGCAGGACATAAGCCTGCTTCGTGGCTTTCATAACCATGAGGGGTTTTGCCGTAATCGCCACGCTTGGCAGGCGAGTTGGCGATCGCAGTATGCGGTTGGAATTTCAGGAAGACGCAGCTGCCCGTCTCCTGGTAATTGATTTCCTTAGTCCCTTTCTACGGCATCCACGGAAGGAAATGGAGTGACGCTATTCTTCATCCGGCACCACACGGAACAGTGGTTGTCTGTAAGAAATACTATTAGTAATAAGGCCGGAAATTACATTAAATACATTACATACGCTCACGCATGCACCCCGGAGTGGTAGGCAGAGACCAGGGTTTACCACTTGCCACGATCCTGAAAAACCTCATTCGCTTCAAATATGCTGCCGCCAATTGTACTGCAATATTTATTTGATAAGGATTCCAATCTTTTTTTGGTGTAATAAAGAATATCTAATATATAAAAATCTCTTGTCACAGTGTTGGTTATCGAACTCCTCCGAAACGGCTTCACCGATTTTTATGATTTTTTTGTGTATTTTGGTAGGTCTGAGTATAAGAATAGAATAAGAATAGGTCATAGGCTAATTTATATGGCAAAACACGCATCAGTTAGTTTTATTATATTAAATTTTTTTCAACGTTCTATATTTTAGCAAAGGTTAAATCAATGACATTGCATAAACCCGGGCTCGGAGTTCATTCAATTCTACTATCACAATCACCATTTATATCTATATTAACTGCACTAAAATAAAATAAAATTAAAATAAAAAAATATTTTTATTACTAAAAACTTAAAAATACCAAGGGTCCTTGCACTAGGCTCAGCCTGTATCGCGACGAACCAATTTAAATTTAACAACATAATTTCTCATAGTAAACAGGTTTTTAAGTATAAATTATTTAATAAAATGCTAAAAATAACCTTATGGAAAACTTTTCTTATGGGATATAAGACATGAACTAAAATTAACCTAATATCATCTCTTCCTTACAGAATTGTGGATTGAGAAAATAAAAACATACTTGTATTTCCGACTTAGGTATTTTATTTGTAACAATCAATATTTCATGCATTCATACACTTATTTATCGGAGCAAATCTCTTTGTATAAATTATTGTTTAATTTTGCGAACAGTATATTAATATTCCTAAATTAAAGTACCCAAATTTGTTATATGCTAGCTTAATTTATTTTAAAAGAACTGTAACATATGTTAAATTTTATTAGTGAAAATAAACAATATATTTATTTTTTAGAGTGGGCTTCATATTCCGTCAGCCGCCACGTTCGGCCGTGACCAATATCTTCGTCCTGCCGCTCAGCCGCGGCGTGTGGCTGGCGTCTGGCTGCCTGTTCCTCCTGGTGGCCGTCTGCATAGCCGTGTTCTCCAAATGCTGCGTCCGCATGGACCCCTCCCTCGCCAGCTTCACGGTGGGGGAGACTTTCTCCTTCGCCGTTGGAGCTGTTTGTCAACAAGGTAAGTCGGCTGGCGCATGTAAACGTGAAAGTTTTTATGCTTAGACTAACTGGCACGGCGAACTTCGTACCGCCACAAAATCAATGGTTATTTTTGCTCCAAATTCTCCCATGTTTTGATAGTTACTTTTGCTATCGCTATTCGGGGCGAAGATAAATCCAGCAAATCAAAGATCACAAAGTCCGGTCCACCCGTTCTTGAGTTTTATATGATGTAACTAAACCGACTTTGTTCCAGGTTTTTATAAGCTACCTCACTCGCAACCAATACGGCTTGTAATATTCGTTACAAGCCTGTCCGCGATGTTCATCTTTGCCTCCTACACGGCCAAGATCTTAGTCACACTACAGACTCCCAGCAAAGCCATCAAGACCCTCAGAGACCTGGCGAACTCTCCTCTCAAGTGCATCACCCAGGATGCCCCGTATAAGAAAGTCCTTTATACGGTAAGAGATAGTAGTTTAGTTTTAACACAATATTTGAGGGTAACCGGGAGTATCAATGTATATTATTGATACTCTTTACTTATATTTTAGAGATTAGATAACATCTGAAGAGGCGAGGTGGACAAGTTTGGGTCTGGAAAGTTGCTAAATACTGTTTCATGTCACGTGAAAAACTCCATGATCGTCGCTTGTTAATTAATTACTCAATGAACCTGATCATTCTTAATACTTTTAGAAGAAAGATTGCTATAGCATAAAAGTCATTATTTTGAAATTTATACTAATTTGTTTCTAAGTAAAACAATGAGTAAGCACCTGTTAGAGGACACATTTAAAACAAATTTTGCGTCGTAAAAGTTGCAGTCAATTGGCTGCAAGTCATTTACCCCTAGTTTCTCGTACACTGACACGCTGTTAATCTACTGTTAACAGCTGTCAATTGACCTAAGTGGATACAAAAAAAAACCACTGACAGCTGTTAACAGTAGATTAACAGCTTGTTAGTGTACAAGAAACCGGGGGTTAGTCTATGATGAGCGCTTGCCGTGATGACACATGTTTTACATCTAATACGCTATCCAGTTCTGCAGAATCTTGATCTTGCGACACAAAAGTTACCTGAAGTCTCTTCTCTAGAACGTAATAAAATACCTAATTGAGTAAAAACATACAGTTTGTATATTAAATAATGGTTTAAATTTGCACCAACAGGAAGGTTCGAATCCAGCCACCACTTACCTGTACAATCGTAAACTGAAAGACAGAAGCGAAAGTGCGTTTAGTTACAGCGTGGCTGATGGAATGGCTATGGTCCGGACAGGCCAGTACGCTTGTCAGGTGAGCGTCTCCATCAAATCTATAAAATAAATCTAAAACAAGCCATAAATAGTACAATGTGAGCATATTTTGAATCCTTAGGTGGAACTCTGCGCCGGCTGGTTCGTAGTTATGAAGACGTTCACGGAAGAAGAGAAATGTGGTCTTCACTACACTGAGCCGTTCACATTCAACCTCTTGGGCATGCTTGTGAAGAAAAAATCCGGTTATAAGCAGTTGATGGCTGCTAGGTACGTAAATCAACCTTCTTTTTAATTAGGTTCTGTTTTACAACTCGATTATCATATACACACACCAAGCGTAGCTTCCTAAGCGTACTCATTCTCCTATGTTGTATGCAAAAAAATTAAGATCAATAGATTTGTGCCTTAGCTTCCAGCTTGCCGGGTTGACGATCTTTGAGGATGAAACCATATGGCGCAGAGGCTTGTGTCATAAACAGCCTATATACGTCCCACTGTAGGGCACAGGCCTTCTCTCAGAGAGAGAGAGAGAGAGAGAGTATGGGCTTAATCACCACGCGTGCCCACCGCGGATTGGCCATTTCAAGCGCTGAGGCATGTGAATAGCTCAGACACCCAGGTTTCCTCACGATGTTTTCCTTCACCGTTAGCGAGTGGTATTGCTACTATAACTTCACAAATGTACATAACTTAGAAAACAAAGTCATAGGTACATGCCCGCACTGGGAATCGAACTTGGGTCTCCCGCTTCCGAGTCCAATGTTCTACCCACCAGGCTACCACCGCTTCTTGAGACTTGTGTATCCAACACAAATATGGCCTGAATGTGTGATCAATAAACGATAAGCATTTGTCATGTTTACGTAATGCTGGATGTAAGCAGGTATTTTCCCTCTTGCTTTTCCATAGTCTCTCGTCATCTACATCTGCTGAATTCATTACATCACCCGACCGTTAGATTGGCGTTTTATTTTATTGTCCTTTACCTTTAGCTTTACCATTTCTTGTGAATACTTTTGAATTTTTATCTAACCTCTTTGCCCTCTAGATTGCGCTGGCACCGCGAGACAGGGCTCATGGATCGGTACAGCCGCATCTGGAACGTGGACAAACCACTCTGCCACGCCAGTTCACTCAGCGGCTTCGTCTCTATTGGCTTGAGGGACTGTTGGCCAGCGATCCAGGTGCTGCTCGTCGGTACCGCCTTAGCTGTGGCCGTATTTTTTGTGGAGATCTTTGTTGAAAAGGTCCGTCAACGTCCAAATGGAGAACACAGTTTTAAGTCTTGTCCCAGTCTTTTGGATAACTACCGGCTTACTCTAGTTAGATAGTGTGACCTGAGTTTTCCACATTTAGCCTCATATTTGGGCCATTGTATGTTCCTTCCGTGGATGTCGTAAAAGGCGACTAAGGAAATCAATATCCAGGAGACGGGCAGCAGCGTCTTCCTGAGATTCCAACCGCATACTGCGATCGCCAACCCGCCTGCCAAGCGTGGCGATTAGGGCAAAACCCCTCATGGTTATGAGAACCACAAAGGAGGCCTATGTGCTGCAGTGGGCGTCGAATGGCTGATGATAATGATAATGATGATGTTGTAGGCGCTGAGGTATGTAAATACCTCGGAGATATCTTCACGATGTTTTCTTCAACGTTAGCGATGATATTGCTCCTACAAATTTTGTACGTAACTTAGAAAACAATGCCGGAGTTCAAACCCACGACCTCCCGAATGTGGGACCGGCGTTCTACTAATGCGGTACCACCTCTTCAGTCTACGTCTTCATCTCTATCGAGCTGAGGAACTGCTGGCTATCGATCCAAGTCATGCTGGTCGGCACATCCTCAGCTGTGGCCGTATAATTTGTTGAGCTTTTTGTAGCCAACATCCAGGTGGAGAACACAGGTTCACTTCCTGTTCCGAAGAATGAGGGTTTTGCCTCAAATCTTATTGGACCAGCCACTTTGTGGCTTAGTCTACATCTAGCTGACCATCCGCTGGTTAGTGATCTAGGTGCTCCTCATCGACAGTGCCGTGGCTATGGTTGTGTTCCTTGTGGAAGATTTTATAGACCAGATATACTAATCAATTACCAGGAGACGGGCAGCAGCGTCTTCCTGAGACTCCAACCGCATACTGCGATCGCCAACCCACCTGCCAAGCGTGGCAATTATGGTAAAACCCCTCATGGTTATGAAAACCACGCAGGAGGCCTATGTCCTGCAGTGGGCGTCGAATGGCTGATTATGATGATGATGATGATATGCTAACGTCTAGATAAAAAACCAGGTTTACTCCCAATCCAAAGCAGGAGGTGTTTAGAACTAGGCTTTTTGGGCAAACGCGTGCTCACTCAGCGGCGCTGTCGTGTCTTTCTATCAGGTTGCATTACTGCTGGCCAGCGATCCAGGTGCTACTTATCGACGCTGCCGTGGCTGTGGTTTGTGTTCCTTGTGGAGCTTTTTATTCACAGGGTTAGGTTAGATTTAAGAGCTGTCCAGCCAGAGGACAACGGGTTTAAAATCAGTTATATAGACTAGGGGGCTGAGTCTCATTTTTGCTGTTGGATTTTCTGTTAAGGCAACTTTTATTGGCGTTTATTGTGCATGTCACTCTGCTGGGTTAAAACATCCCCTTTAGTTTTGGAAAAAAAATGGTTAATTCAGTTATTAAAAGTGGACAAGTGATGAAACATAAAATTGTTAAACCTTTCTGTAAGAAATGAATTTTAACTTGAAATAAATTTCAATTTCATTATAATTTAAGACTCGCTTACTTAACTATAAAGATTCTCTTCTATCTATGAACTTATTGTCGCTTCTTTTCAGATACATATCTACATGATGATGAATGACGCCTTTCCACAGCAACACAAAATAAAATTAAATATTAAACCTTTGTAATAATTGAAGTATAAACCGAAACTTTCAATTAGGCTTTACTGTAGAATCATAAGTGCAAAATTGTGTGTCGTTAAAGTTTACACATCACTGATAAATAATATACACACAAGGAAACAGGTGGTTTTATTAAAGAGCAACTGTAATATTTTAGTTAAGATTCACTCAGGGATCCACCGATTAAATCAACCGGTTAAATACTGTCTTGCCGCAAACGTTGCATAATGCCCGACAAAGAACTTGAACAAGTGACTTTGACTTCGCATGGACGTATTTCGGGTCTTTCGGGTGGCTCAGACGCAAGATACGTAGATGGGACGTGGGGTGAGGGGGCGGTAAGATGTATAGAGTCACAGACCAATAGCGACCGCAGAGCAAGGACTGTGATCTGTGACTCTATACATCTTACCGAGCCCTCGCCCTACGTGCTATCTGTGTGTCTCACGCCTTAGAATTCTTCGGACTTTTGCGTAGTCAAACACATTCCAATTGCGCGGAATTTTGTTCAAGTTATCTGTCGGGCATTATACACACCTGCATTATACTTATTTCGGCTTAAGTATGTATTAGTATTAGTTAGTACTACTTACTACTTATTTAGTAAGTGATTCCGGAATTATGTAACCAATTATACATAATTCTGGAATATAAAACCATAAAACTTTCTTGTCAGTCGTCTGTAGCTTAACTTACACATAATGTTGACTACGTGCGGGGTAGTTATGTTCTTAGTTATTCCTTGTTGTTTGTAAGTCACACCCTGCATGAACTGCTGTGGTATATAACATTTTGATTGGCCCTAAATAATTCATGTTTTATGTTTTCTTTACGTAACGCGAAGGCAGAGTCTCGTTATAGTAATATGCGTTTCAATAAAAATTACAGCCATTTTGCGCAATAAGGAAAATCTAACATATGTACGTTTACTAAAACCTTACAAACACAGGCTTATAATAGTCCTATTATTTTCCATTCTTGCTAAGAAAGTGGCCGAATAAAACTGTGCATGCAAGTAAATTACAGATGTAGGTCACTCTTAGGTACTGACCCAATGCAATCGCTCTACAAACAATGCTTTTCCAATCTAATAATTCAGTTTATTCTAGAAAATAAGCAGCCAAGTGCGAGTCAGACTCGCGCACGAAGGGTTCCGTACACTTATCTATACAACATTTCAAGCCTCTACCTGTTGCCGTTATTAATATCGAGCAAAACACAGCAAAAAAACGTTTGCTGCATGGGAGTCCCGCTTAAATATTTACTTTATTCTGTTTTTAGTATTTGTTGTTATAGCGGCAACAGAAATACATCATTTGTAAAAATTTCAACCGTCTAACTTTCACGGTTCATGAGATACAGATACAGTCAGGCGACCCTAGAGCTGGTAGCTACCTTAGTCAGCGCATCAGCTTGGCCATCCAGAGGGGTAATGCTACCAGTATCTTGGGAACTCTCCCCAACGGCAGCGGTCTAGAGACAATCTTTTATATATAGATAATATTTATTGTAAATATGTAAATATGAATTTTGTTATTTTACTAGTATATTACATTTATTGCATAATAAAAAGTTAAAGGTATAAAAAAGTTCCAGTCTTAGTAGATAATCAATTTAAATATAATTAGGTAAAAAAACTACAATATAAATGACGGACGGGTGCGAAGGTGATTTATCTACAACCGTGATTGTAGGTAAATAATATTATCAAACGTGTTTGACGAATAAATCAGCGTGAGTAGCAAACCGAATGATAAAGTAATGATTTATTCATGTTACCTTGTTTTGAAATACAATGAGTTTTAAATGTATAAGAATCCCGCCTGCTGAAGGTTTACAGAGGACAATAAACTAGTTTTGGGTCACGAAGAAAATACTTCAGTATAATTTCACAATGAATTAGTTACCATCGGATATTGCATACATTGCCAATTTGAATTCGGCTCTATGCCTTTAATATAAAGGTGCTTTCAAGTAAACAAATGTAAAAGTCGAACAGTTGTCGACTGCACTTACGTAACCGTCCCAGCACCCACTTTTCTTACAAAAGGAATATTCCTATAGTCGTACGTAGATAGTGGCCCAAGTTTGGAAAATATCTCAAACAGCCTACATAACATTTCATTTCGTTTAATTTCATAAACAATATTATTTTGATATACTATCAAAGTAAAGAAATTGATAATATTATCCTATGTGATATCATAATCTGTCTTCTGTTCAATACACTGATTTTTATTTATTAAAAAGAAATCAGACTATCGTAGTGACTCAAAAAGTGAAGGAAGTATCAATAGATGCGATAAGAAAATCAAATCAGTACTTCTACCATCTACTACGTATTATTAACGATCGTGGCTGAATAGTAACCGAAATTAATCACAAGACTCATTTTAGGTTTCTATACCTCAAAAGGCGCAGCTACCTCTAAATACGCAATACCTGAAATACCCAATTAGATTATTAACTTAATTGCGGATTTACTAAGTAAAAAATTAATTAACTTTGTATTTTATACCTGACAGCTCTTGGTATATGAATATATTCTTAAATTTATATTATAAATACCCACAATAAAAACAAAAAAAAAACTGGATGTACTAATTTGCTGTGAATTGAATGTGGTCTTATAAGTACCTAATAAGTATTTTTAATAATTGGCATACGTACCTATAGTATAATTTTTTTTTATTGTAATTAAAATTACATGATAACGGGGGGGGAGGGAAATGTAACGATTCCTCTTTATAGTAGCTGGCTGGCAGAGCCGTCTAGTCATAAATATTTTGAATATTTAGAAGGGAACCGTTACGTTTTGGTTTAGAAGTCAGTCGATCACCAGCTAGGCTAAGGAATCGATGCAAAATATTACAATAAAGGTAATATTTGCCCTTTAATCCGGATTTTAATACGGAGAGCATTACAGTACTAAGTTCAGCACACGAAGGCAGCCTGGTTACCCATAGCTCAGGAAAGCCTAGTTAATTTGACTAAATTCGTGCTGCTCGCCTGCCAATGCCACGGTAAATCGCCCACATAGAAAAATCTTCATACGTTTTAACATATACAATCGTTATAAGCATCATCTAACAAACAGTGTCACTACTACACAGCGGAACACCCGTAAAGTACCAAAAAATATAATTAAAAAATTTTGCTTAAAATTTAATGTTACTTTTGTTTCATGGCGAGGTTGGCGTGACGTTGAAAAGGGTTATGCTCGGTAGTGGGTGTCTTTCAATGGCTGTATAGATAGATAGACGTTTAACGTTTAAAGAAAACTAACAGCTTTGACGTTTATTAAGTAAACATATTTTTTTTATCATAAATAAAAAAAAAAAACTATTTTGTGATAGTTCAGTCAAGACCATAATTTAGATCTCAGAAAGGAGGATAAGAAATAGCCCTCTAAAGTAAACACATACTACCAACTAAGACACATTTTACTATAATCTAGTCGGACGGGGTTATCCACACAGCGGAGCATTTTCAATTTCATCTCACGTAGTGTTCGGGTCCTGGAATCGAATAAACTTAATAAATGGAAGTAAATAAAATATTTTGGTGTATCGCGGTGTCCACGGAGTAAGAAATCCCTTCTTTTAACAATTTCGATACACATTACAGGGCATTAAAAAATTCGCAATTCCGGAAACATGTCTGTTAGAGTTTGTCATATACAAAAAAAATATATTGTTAATTTTTCCATTAAAAGACAGAATGAACAATGATACAGGCTGTGTCATTGGTATAGCAAGTAAAGTGCGAATTTAATAAATCAAAATCAAAATCAAAATTTTTTATTCAAAGTAGCACAGAAACTGCGACTTAATGAACGTTACAAGTTAAACTAGGTGTCCATTTCAAAATCTAGATCAATTTGGAGAAAAAATGGACAAAAAAACTCCAAACTTAGTCTTTTCAAGTCCTTAATTTACAGGATTTATATAAATGTACTAAAACTCATGCATTGAACTGGCTTTAATTCCAGACATCTTTGTCATCTAAATAATCTTTAATGTTATGTTAGCTTTTTTGGCACAAAGTGTGCTTCACACATTTTTTGAACCGCGTTTCTGGCAAGCTTATTATATCCTCAGGGATCTTATTGTAGAAACGTATACAATGCCCCATAAAGGATGTATTAACCTTTGCCAGCCTAAATTTTGGGAACGAAAGTTTATGTCTATTTCTAGTATTTACATTGTGTTGGCTACCTACAGTTTTAAAGTCACTGATATTTTTCCTAACGTACATAATATTTTTATAGATATACTGACTAGCAACTGTTAGGATGTTAGTTTCTTTAAAGAAATCTCTTAAAAATAAAATTATACAATCTCTTTTGATATCTCGAACAATAAAAATCCTAGCAAAAACCCATAGAGTAAAATTTATTGGCAAACACACGCTCTAATAGTCAGTGATTTATGTTTGCCCATTTAAAAGTGTGCACGTACGGATGTACGTGTCCATACTTACTTGTCCATTCAAAAATGTGCACGTGTTGTTATTGTGAGTTAAGTTTGTGTACGCTGTCCAATATTGGAAATCCGAAAAACATCGTAGGTTGGCGTAAGGTGTAGGTATCTCCGCAGTTACAATTTAGTTATCTATTAAGGGGATCCAGTGGGCTAACTAGCGCCACCAATGAAAAAAAAATCACACTTCTTTTACAGATCGTATTTGCAAAAAGCGTCTGTACAGTACAATCTCTCCATTATTTTAACAGTGATTTTTAGGACCCACGACAAAGAACCTAGGATCACGAACCTGGGACTAGATAGCATGTATGCCAAAAACGGCCGTTTCCGGCGTTAATGCTATCTAGACTTAGGTGTTTTTGCCTTGAGTTCACAGCCATGGGTCCTAAAAATCACTATTAACTTCATTGAGAGATTGTACAGACACTTATTGCAAATTTGATGTGTAAAAAAGATATGATTTTTTTCCTTGGTGGCGCTAGTCTTACTCCCTGGAGCCCCTTAATGTAAACACTCATTGACTGTTATTCATTAACATCATAATAAAAAAAACACAATCTACTAGATATACCTACATCGATTTTGGGGTGCTCTAATCTGTTTTTACTATCCGATTACTGTATTTCAACCGATAGCCGACTGACCAGAATTGTATATAATGCGTCTGTTTTCATGACCAAAGCATAGCTAAGCGAACCATCATGAAAGCCTTTTTGATTGTTGCGATAGTCGCTTTTGGCGCGGCAGCAGCAGAACTTGCTTCGGTGTTCGAGCCCATAACGTTCCGGTATCATCGGGACGTGGGTATCCCGAAGTTTGAAGAACTGAAAAGGGCCGAAGAGGCGCGTTTGGCTAACAGGATCGTCGGCGGAACGGCTGCCTTCGCTGGGCAGCTGCCTTATCAGGTACGTAAGTCGACTACCTGGTCTAGCTGTATCACGTCAGATTACCACGCCGGAGGTGGTGGGTTCGATTTCCACTGACGGGCACCGTACAATTGTACAAATGACCTCAGTCCGTGTGTATTTCCATGTTTGTAATGCCCTCGCCTAGCACATAGCACAGGGTGTCCTAGTTTGGAACCAGGACGAGTTATTGTGTTGTTTGGAGGAAAATGTTACATAATTTTAAGGAGAAAAGCGATAGTGACTCTAATTATGAGACATTAACATCACAGATTACCCCTGCCCACTGCTGGGTATTGGACTATTCGACTTTATTACCTAAATCTTTCACGGTCCGTCGCCATCCGCATCCACGAACCTTCCGCCGATCGACTCTACGATAGAACGGCTAGATTATAACGGTTTTATTGATAAAAGCACAATTCCTTTAAAACAGTCCTCAGACGCGGTTTAAATAATCTGTGGTTACATCTTTCCCTTTAACACAGACTGTGTAAACTGCCTCTGAAGAGTGTTTTAAGGAATCGTGTTTTTACTTGTTAAGTAAATATAATTCGCTTTAAAGATTAAAAATTTTATTAAACACACTTTGTGTAAAATAGCTTACGACGTTCGTGTCTGATGTTCAACACAAACTTAGGCCTTTGCATTTACGTAATGAGATGATTTGTACAGCGTCCAGTGGCACCTTCACTATATGGGTTAAGGGACCACTCGAATGCTGCCGTGCCTGGGAAATTGTATTTTAGATGGAGTAGGCTTGCCCAGCACCCTCCTGACAGCTTAGTCGGCTTAGCCCACAGGAAAGACAAGTCAATACTTGCGGAGCCAACCAAGTCGCGGGTTTCCTCACGATGTTTTCCTTCATGTTAGCGTTTCGTATTGATATTACAAATTCGCCGATGTACATACGTAACTTTGAAAATAAACAAAGTCATAGGTAAACGCTCGCACTGGGAATCGAAACTGGGCCTCCCGCTTCTGAGTAAATTGTTCTACCCACTGGGCTACCACTGCTTTTAGTATGAATGCAGTCCCTATATTGGAAAGAGTAAATACTTTGTACACTGTTAAGAACTACATATTAAGTACCTTATCTCTGTAAATTACTGGTGTGCAATAAAGAGTTATCCATCCATCTATCTACTTTGAAACTGACATTAGTAAAGTTCTTACATTTTGATGTTAATTAAGATTATTAGCATTTCTGATATTATTATTGAGTTTGAATATTAATGATGGAGTTACCTTACATTTTCTCATGATTTTCTCTCTCTATGTATCGGGAGTCAGGAGATTAATAAATACGTAGTTGTTCAATAGAATTATATATTAGCACGTCAATAGCTGTTATTAGATTCTATTTCGTAGTCTATTAAACATTAGCAGTACAATGTCATTCCAATGGTTTAACCCCGGAAAATTAAATAGACAGCTCTCGCGAAGAAAATTGAATCGTGCGAGACGCCGAGTTAAGTTGCACGGGTTATGCTATAGGAATGCGATATTATTAATGAACGTGTTACATAAAATTATAATTTGACCAAATCTGAACACACACAAAAAGTTCGTCATAAAAAGTGCCACAACAACCACAGAACATAAAACTAAAATACAAAATTAGTCAAAAATACCGCTCCCGGACATACCCGACCCAAAAGATCCCACGACGCTAGCAGCGTTCCCGCCACCGCCAGGGAAATCGTGTGCATCAGGTATGTCCCGGAACGATGGTCATGCCCACGAATCCTCCGGCACCGACCGATTTCCCTAATGAAAACTTTTCCCTCATCCCCCCATACTACCATCGTTTCCATAGCCAGTGGGACAAACAAATAATGTAACATGAGCTGGCTATTAAGAATAGCGTCACTCCATTTCCTTCCGTGGATGTCGTAGAAGGCGACTAAGGAAATCAATTACGAGGAAACGGGCAGCAGCGTCTTCCTGAGATTCCAACCGCATACTGCGATCGCCAACCCGCCCGCCAAGCGTGGCTATTATGGAAACCCCTCATGGTTATGAAAACCATGAGGGAGGCCTATGTCCTGCAGTGGGCGTCAAATAGCTGATGATGATGATGACACACTTATTAGACAATCAGAGTCGTCACTGCCGATCTAAACTCGTCAGATAGATAGATAGATAAAACTTTATTGCACACCAGTAATAGTAGTAGTAGTTAGAAAATTTCTTACATCTTCCGGTTCTAATAAATTAAATATATAATTCGTTGTAGACAGTTTATTCTTAAAAGGAAATATTTTTATCCAATTCTTCCCGCGTCTTTTTTTATTAATTAAAATCGAGCTCGACGCAACCATAGCTAAGACGAGCCGTATCCTTTAACGCTTTGATGAATTCACTGTTATACTGTGTTAGCTAGCTAATTAGATGAAGTGTAAAGAGCTTTTATTCGCCCACGGTCACTGTCTAAATTTAGTGGACTGAATTCAGCCAAGTGTAAAGGCCGCTTTATTTTATTCTAGGCTGGCCTCCTTATAACTCTAGCGTCGGGCGCCACCTCCCTTTGCGGCGCTTCCATCCTCACCAACACCCGGCTAGTGACCGCCGCCCATTGCTGGACCGACGGTCTGAACAACGCTAGGCAACTCACGGCGGTGTTCAACTCCATCTGGCTGCTGTCCGGAGGCACCAGGGTCACCACTTCTGACGTTGAGGTCCACGCCAACTACAACCCGAACACGCTCAACAATGACATCGCTATGATTAGCGTCCCTTGGATCACATTCACCTGTAAGTCTAAGGCTGAATGCACTTATGTGTGTGTGTGTGTCTCTAAGCACAAATAAATGATTTATCTATTTATAATGTACTTTGCGGGTCCTGTTTAATGAAACGAAAAAATCACATCGCGAGTGCGCGAGCTTCAGTACAATTTAAAAATTGTAAAAATACGGACATTTGACTGGATGCTAAGTAATCGCTAGTGCGTTACTGTCCTACGAGTGACGAATCCTCCAGTTGCAATTTTTTAGATATTATTACTCAAAACTAGTGTACATTTTTTTTAACTTCTATTCTTGCCTGCTGTAGACATAGAACGCCCGATTCTCAAAACGGTATCTCATCTATTTTGTGTAAGGATCGTACAATTTATTTTCAGCCAACATCGAACCTGTCGTTCTACCTAGCTACTACTTGGGTGAGACCTTCGTCGGCAACTGGGTGACTGCTTCCGGCTACGGCAGGACCACGGACAGTAAGTGCGCAAAAAGAGCTTAGTCTTTATTTTTGTGTGGGAATAAGCCCAGTTAAATTTGAGTGGGAATAAGCCCAGTTAAATTTGCGTACCGAGGATTTCGGACCACACGAAAGTATATTTTTTTAGTTAGTTATATATTAGGTGGTTCAAATTCTAATCTAATAAGTGATCGCGATTAGACCCGTTTAATATACAACTATCTTAGTTATTTAGCAATATTTTTTTACACTTAGGTAACAATTTTTCCTACAGGTAAGAGTTTGGGACACTTGAGACGCTTACCCTCGGTTTCTCGTACACTAGCATGCTGTTAATCTACTGTTAACAGCTGTCAGTGGTTTTTTGTATGCACTTTGGTCAATTGACAGCTGTTAACAGTAGATTAACAGCGTGTTAGTGTACGAGAAACTGGGGGTTAGCGTAAGTCAAGTCCTGACCCGAAATTTCAACTAATTCAAAATTTTATTTTATTAGGAAGGCCCTATATAAGTTAGACAGACGGACTGCCAGACAGAAGTTTTAGGCAGAGAAATAGAGTCCGGTGTGCACACTTCACATACGGAACTCGTAAAAACGCATTATTCATTTTGTAGGCTGACAAGAGTGCTTCTGCAGAAGGGGGATAAACCACACTTAGTTAAAATGGCTTAACAAACTATTAAATGGAAGTCACAGATAGTGAACGTTTCAACATGCAGCTACCAGCTGACGTAAATTCCGGCCGCAAACAATCGTACTATCAAAGTAATACATCACATCAACCTCTACGTGCACTCTGTTCAGCTACGTTACGGGCGACTTTGCAACTAAAATTTAAAGATGTACGTTTTTATTGCTTCTTTATCAACATATTCCTCATTATTAAACGTTTAAAGGGTCTAATCGCGAATCAAGTCATCACGTAACTGAACACGGTGCTCGCGTGTAGAGGTTGAGATGCTGAACGAGTGTACAGTTGTAGTAATGACACGTGATGCCATTAAAAAATACAACCGATTCTTCCTTTCTCCAGATAACATCGCCGAGTCATACGGCTTGAACCACGTGAACCTCCAGGTCATCCCCAACGCACTCTGCGCGCTGACGTACGGTTCCAACATCGTTGTCGGCTCGACCCTCTGTACGCAGGGCTTGAACCTTGCCAGTACCTGCAGCGGAGATTCCGGCGGCCCCGTCGTCTACAACAGCTACGGGACCAATGTCCTGGTACGTCATATATCTTTCTATGTAATCAGACCATAATCACAGGTTTATGGCCTAATTAGGTAGAAAGAAGAGGGGACCTATGCCCGCTAAATAATAATTATGTAAGTAATTTAGTGTATAAGTGTGAAAAATCCTGTTCTTGGGCATAGGCCTCTTCTCTTTCACGTCGCCCACTGCAGGACATAGGCCTCCTTTGCCATAATCGCCACGCTTGGCAGGCGGGTGGGCGATCGCAGTGTGCAGTTGGAATTACAGGAAAGCGCTGCTGCCCGTCTCCTGGTAATGTATTTCCTAAGTCGCCTTCTACGGAATCCGCGGAAGGAAATGGAGTAACGTTATTCTTAATCCGGCGCCACACGGAATGTAGCTGGTAGCTAGTCTCGTCCAATGTTTTTCAGCCGCTTTCACAATTCTATTGGCCCACTGGGCATATATGCAATAGGAGTATTAACTGAAAACCAGCGGTTGCTTTAGTACAATTTTATGAGTACCGGTTACGCCGACATTAATTTATTCATTGCGGTACTTGATTTGTACAAGTAGCCTTAGAGCGGACTTTTCAATAGTCAGATAAACTTAACTGGAGAATAAAACTGATGTTGTCACTGTCTTGTCGTATGATTTAGACAGCGATAGCATGCAATTTATTCTCCAGTTAAGTTTTATCTGACTATTGAAAAATTGGCCCTTAGTATGGTTTATTTCCATGTTTATGAGCTCCTCGCCTAGTAAGCACAGGGTTTTAACTTAGTTTGGCACCAGGACAGATGATTATGTTGTGTGAATGTTATTGTTACTATTATTATTAATAATAATAAATTAACCTCGGGCGCTTCGCCCGGCCTATTGCTACGTGTCGGCCACCGATTCACCGAGTCTTTCTCGGGATCCCAATATGTTGTCCTGTTAGTTATGTAAGTCTTAGGAGGCTATGATTTATTTATTTTTAATCTGTTATTCGTAGTTGTAAGAAAACCTTGATTTGTGTCATCGAAACGTATGGGTAAAGTTTCACTGCGATCCAGCATGTCGTTTGTAAATAATAAACAACCGGCTAAGTGCGAGTCGGTCTCGCGCACGAAGGGTTCCGTACCACTATCTATACAACGTTAGACACAAAGATCGAGAACAAACGGCAAAAAATCACGTTTGTTGTATGGGAGCCCCCATTAAATATTTATTTTATTCTGTTTTTAGTATTTGTTGTTATAGCGGCAACAGAAATACATCATCTGTGAAAATTTCATCTACCTAGCTATCACGGCTATGAGATACAGCCTGGTGACAGACAGACAGACGGACAGTGAAGTCCTCGTAATAGGGTCCCGTTTGGCACCCTTCGGGTACGGAACCCTAAAAACCAAACCACATTTGTATGGGACTTGCTCCTTGAAGGGCCGAGTTAAGGCCTGGTTTAGCCCGGGTTGTGTGGCTATTATTAATTATTTTTTTATTAGTAAGTGCATGTGATAACGAGGAATATCATTGTTTCAGATCGGCATCGTATCGTTTGGGTCAAGCAGTGGTTGCCAAGTCGGTCTGCCGGCTGGCCACGCAAGGGTCACCGCCTTCCTTCCTTGGATCCAAGAGAGATTATAGATCTTAACTAGTTACTATTGCCAATAAACTTTTATTCGCATCTGTGCATTATTTTTTGCATAAGTGCTACCTATCTGCTATGCGTAACATTCCAACTTAGGATGAAACTACAGTCTGTGTTTCAGCAAGGATAATTCCTAATAGATAGTTTTGGTCTCACCATATTTGTCGCAATTCATAAAAAACTAATTCCGTGTGGCGCCGGATTAAGAATAGCGTTACTCCATTTCCTTCCGTGGATATCATAGAAGGCAACTACGGAAATCAATTACCAGCAGACGGGCAACAGCGTCTTCCTGAGACTCCAACCGCATACTGCGATCGCCAACCCGCCTGCCGAGCGTGGCGATTATGGCAAAACCCCTCATGGTTATGAAAACCATGAGGGAGGCTTATGTCTTCCAGTGGGCGTCAAATGGCTGATGATGATGATGATAATAAAAAACTGATATTGATTAAAAAATTACATCTATACTTTTACAGATGACAAGCCAAGGAGGCTCTACCGACGATCTCGAAACGTCTTTCACGTAGCCTGCTGCGTCTGAGAAGGGATAATCTGCGCAAAGCTGGGGCAATCCTAACAGGGCACTGTTCACTAAATAGACATTTTCACAACATGGGACTAACCGACAGCCCGCTCTGCCGGGGATGCCTCAAAGAAGAGGAAACACCCGCCCACGTGACCATTCACTGTGAAGGCGTGGAGGAGCAACGGACCACCATCATTGGGAAGCTGGGATCCCTTCAGGAGGCCTGTAGTGACATCAGAGCAGTGCTGGCCTTCTGGAAAGAGATAGGCTGGCTGGAGTGAGCTCACAGCTTTGCTACGTACAATGGCCCAACCATGAGGCTAAGTGCGGAAATCTCAGGTCTAACTAACTAACTAACTACTTTTACAGATGGCGGCATTAGAAAACTAAAATTACAGACATTTTAGACGTATATTTATTTTCATATACCTAGGTACTTAGTTTTGATAGGTATACATGACAAAAATAAAAATAAAATATTCTAAATAATATCAAGTTCAAGTAAGCAATTTCAGAATTAAGTAAATAATGTGTAGTGCTTACAAAAGTTTTAGGCCCGATTTCTCCAAAGACGGAAGCTTTAGTTCGAAGATAACAAGACCTCAAAGTTCATTACTTTCCTTAGCTATTTCCTATATCAAAAACCGGACAAGTCCCAGTCCGACTCGCCCAGCGAGAGTACCGTACAAATTTGTAGGAACTTACATATTATAAATAGTTCAGGAACCAATTCTTGCCGTAGGAACTAGTGGGAACATTCCCTTTTTCCGAGCTTTTCCCGAACTCCAAGGACGATTTTTTAAATAGTTTTCAGTTTTTTCCCTGTGCTTGTAGTATAGGACGATTTTACTCGCGTGATATCTATCGAATCTTGAGGAAATCTGAGTGGCTGAGGTGTCTCAGCGCTTGAAATTGCCAAACCGTGGTTGAGCACGCGTTTTAATTAAGCTACTCTCTCTCCAAGAGACGGCCTGTGCCCTACAGTGGGACGTTTAGCACAAGCAGCCTATATACGTCCCACTGTAGGGCACAGACCTTCTCTCAGAGAGAGAGAATGGGCTTAATCACCACGCGTGCCCACCGCGGATTTTATAAGCGGGACGTTTATAGGCTGCTATTAAAAACAAAATAATTCAAATAAAATTATATATTTGTGAAACACACTATACAATAAAAGAAGTAAATATCGAGAAAACAATTCAATCTTACGTATATGGTCTCAGCCAAGTCTAGGTTTAAACGCAGACAAAAAATTTTATCGTTTAGTTTAATTACAAGTTAGCGAGAGTGCAGCCAAAAAAATGTGGAAAAATGAGGTCGGCTCTCCACCAAGAGCGGTTTCGAGGTGTATTTGGACTTTCCACACCACCCTTATCTGGAACAGGAAAACACGAAACTATAAAGACGTAATTCTTTAATTTACATGCCCAATACTAATACTCATTTCTCGAAACGGCATAATATGAGTTTACAAAGGACTTATGTTGAAAATGGCAATTTGTGTGAATGCCCACTGCGGAAACTGGCAAATAGTGAGATTCTGAAACTTTTCCAAGGTTGTGTATTATACAGTTTTTAGGCTGTCAAGTGTATAGTAGTTTCCTATGATTTACTCGCCTCACAGTAGTTACTAATCTATCATGGTGCTTAACTTCAGCCGAGCCCGCGAGTTCGTTGGCAGGCAGTGATAGTTAAAAACATAGACGCAAACAATGACCGAAATGAAGGCAGACGGGGCTTGTCGATTGTGTTACCAATCGGAGCTTGGAGCGAGTACAAAATCACCCGGCAAAATATCTATGCACCTGCCACCGTCTGACCGCCATCTTGCCAGGTACCTAGATATTTAGACGGGTTATACATCATGAAGTTCATGATTTTAAGTTTTTGTATAAAACCAATTACAAGTAACGCTGTCATTTATTACCGACGAATCAACGTTCACGTCGTCACGCAAGGCGCACAGAATGAACTAATCACAGAGATATTTTCTCTACAGCACATCTTGCGCTCATTTCATTAGTACATCGAGAGGACAGGAGCCGTTTTTGAGAGCGAATGGAGCCGTTTTTGAGAGCGAATTTTGTACTTAATAACTATGGTTATACTATGGTTTTTTATTCGTAGTTGGTAGAGAATTTTGTTAAAAGATGGCCTGTCTGTGTCACACGTTCAAAAACATGCAAAGTTTCACATTTATATTAAACTTCCCTTTGACTTGTATTTAAACTTTCACATTACAAACTTTCAACTTAATATTAGTGGGATGAAAATCGGTACATCAGGACAGTTGCAAGTGGCCAAGTTTGGTCTCTGTGTATTTATTTGTGAAAATAGATTGTTTAACACATTTTAAGCTGGTCGTCGAATGTTTTTGTATCCTACTACTAACCAAAAGCTCAATATTTGTTCACCCTGAACAATAGTTATTTTTATCACTATGATTCTAAAAAGTTTGAATTACTTCTGAAGTTAGGGTAATTTTGTGGCAAGAGTCCGACCAGGTTTCGTTCTTACTCTCACAGCTTAGGGCAGGGGCTGATGGCATCCGACAATACTACAAGTACTTAAGTAATTCAGACAACAACATATTCTTTATTGCAAATCATAAATTAGAAAATTAATTACATAGCATTGTTACAAAGGCGAACTTATCTCTAAGAGAGATCTTGGACAATGGTAATTAATAAAAGTATTATCAAATTAATACCGGATAAACTTACTATGTTTTTTTTGTCGAAAGAGCCCGACCAGGTTTCGCTCTGATTCGCAGAGCTTATCACGGAGAGTAGAGCCGGAGCTCGCGTCGTCGGTTGCTCGCCTCTTGCGCGCTCGCCCGCAGTCAGAGACTGCGAATCAGAGCGAAACCTGGTCGGACTCTTCCGACAAAAAACCGAGTAAGTTTATCCGGTGTTAAGTTAATAATGCGTAGTGCTTACGAAAGTTTTAATAAAAGTAGTTTGTACGGATGAGTAGTAAAGGCAATCGGTGTTAATTATAAAAACACAATTACTCTAAAACACTACTCAAAGGCAGATTATAGAGCCGGAGCTCGCGTCGTCGGTTGCTCGCCTCTTGCGCGCTCGCCCGCAGTCAGAGACTGCGAATCAGAGCGAAACCTGGTCGGACTCTTCCGACAAAAAACCGAGTAAGTTTATCCGGTGTTAAGTTAATAATGCGTAGTGCTTACGAAAGTTTTAATAAAAGTAGTTTGTACGGATGAGTAGTAAAGGCAATCGGTGTTAATTATAAAAACACAATTACTCTAAAACACTACTCAAAGGCAGATTAAATTATCTGTGGTTACGTTTTTCCACTTACCTAGATTCGTGTCTTTATAAAATAAGACCGTATGTTTTGATGAAGTCTTTGTAGATGCTGAGAAAAGATAACCAACTCAACAATCGCGAGTCAACACAATTAAGTGTTGTTCTATAAAACTAAGATAAGATAACCAACTCACTGTATGGTAGATACTAGTACAGTCAAGATATACACCCGGGCTTGCAAAAGGTCGGGTCGTTCTTAATTTTTTATATGTTGTTAGGACCTAAACCAATATTAAAAAACCAGATTTGCAATTTCCAAAGTGCTGTGAGAGCGGCGGTGTACCAAAAAAATAAGAAATTTTTGTTTGTTTTTCAGTTTTTGTTTAATATCTTAGTGAAGGAATGGTCTGACCGGTACAGTACTTTTAAAGTAAACTAAATTCGCAACAATTTGAGACTAAGACGAGCGCAATACAGCCAAGATACAGTTCTTCGAAAATAAGATTTTTTTCCAGAAAGAATTTTTTTTCGAAATGGTCACTTATTTTGTGAAATGTCTTCTTAAATACGCATTTCACGTCAAATGACAAAAAAAAGGTGAGCAAAAATAATAACTAGGCACCTAAGGTAACATACCGTTAGCACTTAGCACCGTTTGGCAAAGGAAAGATCAAAATCACCACACTTCTGAGCAAGAGTGCACCACTTGCTGAGCAAGTAGAGGTCTTCCTTCGGCCAGACTCCACCCCACAAGCCGTGAGAGATGCAGGCATCACGTGCTTTGTAGCTCTATATGGGGATATCATCGCGAGGGATTCTTTGGATTTCTTGAGGTATAAGACGTTTGTCACTTCAACGAGCACAAACCTCACCCGTTTGCCACCAATTGATTTTGGTCTTTCCTTGGCCAAACGGTGCTGAGGTGGTATCGCACCCAGTAAACGCGTGGGTGAATAGTACCAGCTCTGGTGATTGATGGGAGTCATGGTGGTTGTAGGAGGTCGTAGAGTAGTGGCAGCAACCAGCTTCGCCATTCGTGCTCTTCTGAAGGTTGACGTTTGCCTCTTCAGCGCCTAAACCATTGAGAAGAACGAGCAGGTTGACGTCTTCTCCCACTATGACGACTCAATCGGCTACTGTTTTTTTTAGATCGTCTCACGATCCGCATCTACTTCGGCAACAGCCACTTCTACAACTTCCTCCTGAAAGGCGTAGTAACGCCTAATAAGGCGTCTTTACTTTTTACTTCCAGCTTATGTTACTTTAGGTGCCCAGTTGTAATTTTTGCTCACCTTTTTGTTTATGTTATTTGACGTGGAATGCGTATTTTAGAAGACATTTCACAAAATAAGTGTCCATTTCGAATAAAAATTACATTCTGGAAAAGAATTGTATTTTCGAAGAACTGTATCTTGAGAAGCAATGGTTGTATTGCACTTGTCTTGGTCTTAAATTGTTGCAAATTTAGTCTACTTCAAAAGTGTGCATAGTGACTATACCGGTCAGACTCAATAAGATATTGAGCAAAAACCGAAAAATATCCGAAAATTTCATGGTTTTTTGAGTATACCGCCGCTCACACAGCACTTTGGAAATTGCTAATCTGGTTTCGTAATATTCGCTTAGGTCCTAACATATAAAAAAATCAGAACGACCGGACCTTTTGCAAGCACGACCCCCTTATCATGTCATTAACTTTTCTGGACTAATACCTAGATTTGATTGCAATCAGGAGTCAAATCAAGTCTTCTATTGTTGTACACACCACAAGTATGATGTTCTATGAAGCTCAGATAAGATAACCAATTCACTGTACGGTAGATACCTAGATTAGATTGCAATCGGGAGTTTTCTTGTCGCACATACCACCAGAATGAAGTGAAGGATTATCCGCAGAGATCCTATTGCAGCTCCCTTCTGTAGACACTGTCACATTGTGCAAGAGGCTGGAAAAGGAAGATGTAACATGTAATACATAAATCTAAATTTGGTTATCTATCTGCTCTAGTGAATGTATGGAATAGCTGATATGGTTCTCGACAGTTTGGTGGTTTTATTTACTCGGCGGTGCGGCGTAGCGGTGGTAGCCTAGTGGGTAGAGCATCGGACTCGGAAGCGAGAGACCCAGGTGCGATCCCCAGTGCGGGCATGTACCTTTGACTTGGTTTTCTAAGTTATGTACATTTGTGAAGTTATAGTAGCAATACCACTAGCTAACGGTGAAGAAAAACATCGTGAGAAAACCTGAGTGTCTATTCACATACCTCAGCGGTTGAAATCGACAATCCGCGGTGGGCTCGCGTGGTGAATAAGCTACCTGAGAGAAGGCCTGTGCCCTACAGTGGGACGTATATAGGCTGCTTATGTATGTATGTTATGTATTTACTCGGTGTTGTGTTAGTCCATATCAACATGGGCTAACAAAAAACAGGCTAACAAACAAAAACACAACCCATATCAATCTAGCTAGTGCATGCATCCGATTCCTCCAAACAACGCAACCGGGCGTAGGACGTCACACCTATCGTAAGACGTCGTTTGCCCCAAAACGACTTTCTCAATACGATCACTGGTAATAATTACTGCAGGTTGATTTCGAAGTTAGCCAGAGGTCGCGGGTTGAAGTCCCGGCATGGGTGGAATTTTTAGCCTCTAAATAGGTTTTCAACCTTTATGTGTTTGTTGCAAAGTAGCCCTTAACGTAACCGATTAGAGTGCACGTATATAAAGGTTGATGTGCTGTCGACTGTACGTGTGGCACGGCAGCCTCTCAAGATAAGAATAAGAACATTCTTTATTGCACACAAAAAACAAAACACTTATAAATCTACAACAAAGGGCACAGCGGACGGCATTATTGCTAATAGCAATTTCTTCCAGACAACCTTGTCACGGAAAGGTCGCCAAAGGAGAAAGAGAGACGGGTAGTTGGTGCAGCTGAAATTCGATAGGTGAAAGTACTTACCTATTCACGCGTCAACGATCTAGATGATCATCAGTCCATTTCAATGTTGTAGCTGTTTATAGTGAAGATGTAATATATGTTACCTGTACAAAACAAAATTGAAGGTGAAGGAGGCTCTTGTGAAAAGTGGTAACGCAGGGTCAGAGGGGGATACAGTTTGTTACTCGTATATATTTGTCTGTACCCCGAAAAACAGATACGAGTAACATTCAGGATTAATCATGGTATTCTAAAAGGCTTTGAAGACTTTTGTTCAGATCGCGGCAATAGCGAATCGCAATTTGAATTTTAATTGAAAAGATTGGAAGGTATTTGATTTACACTTTAGAGTAATGAATAGGGGTGAGTTAAAAACTTTTTTAATCTCACCAGTGAAGAATGCTAGCTTAATAAAATAACCTTCTATTTTACGACAGTATCAATACATTTTAATTTATGTGATTTTAGAACATTATTGTATGTTAAAAAATATTATTTAATGACGTCATATTTCATATTTTATGCAATGATAAATGGTCATTATTTCACCTTTAGTTGTAGCTAGCAGTAAGCTAGCATTCTTAGCATTTCTGAGATACCAAGGACTTTATAATTGACTTTCCTACCCGCATTCAGTAGATAGATAGATAGAGAGAACACTTAAAGGTGAACACAGACCTGGCCGCAGTCGCCGCAACCGAATTCCTAATATGAAGTTCTGTGCAACCTCGCATACCCAACCGCGCTCTGAAGCGGCCAAACTGCCCAAGCCGCAGCTGATGACGTCATCCGCGCCGGTCGCCCGCCCGCTTCGGACGCTGCTGCCGCCGCTACTTGATCTAGTGCGATGCGTGCGGCGACGGGGACTACTGCGGTGACTGCGGCGCGGACAGGTGTGCGAGACCATTAACGAAAGCAATGACTGCGGCGACTGCGGCGCGTGCGGTGCGGCCAGGTCTGAGTTTACCTTTATTGTCCACAAAACAAAATTACACAGATATTTCTTGACATAAGAGTCCAGACGGTGGCCTTATCCTTAAAAGTGAATTTGTGTAACGTGGAAAATAATTATGTATTGCTACTGACAAGTACTTACAAAATAAAAATTCGCCGATTTGTATATATAACAATTCGGTGGCTTTTTGAATCAATACGTCGCAATTGTGACATATAATTTTGTGTGGTTCCAAACTATTCTTCCAGTGAGGCCAACCCAGTTCTAGTTCTTCATTTCCTATTACTTGACTGAGTAACAATATCATAACCACGCATCTTGCAGTGTCAAGTATCATAAAATACACCCAAGAATCGAAGAAAAATGTCCCCTGCTCTATCTCGGCCTACAAGAAAAAAAAAAACCAGCGCCGCGTTTCATAAAACTACAATTCATAGTTTATTATGACTATTCGATGTTCATTGCGTAGCCGAGAGCCATACTTGTTAATCTGTGGGTTGATCGACTTTGCAATGTACATCGAGTTGTCACAGAAAAACATGAATTGTAGTTCTATGAAAGTGGCCCCTAGCATCAACGGCTTGTAAGACTTCGGAATTCCCACTCTCACTCACATTTTATTAATTGTAAAATAATTAGTATACTTTTGATAAATATAGGAAACATAGATACTAGAAAGTATATACACTGGGGGCAAATGATTTTAAAACGTTGGTTCGTAATTTATATAAAACAATAGTATGCTTATTAAATATTTTATAATCAACAAAAATTATAGAATGTGCGAGCGGGATGAAATACCGACGGGATATTTGGCGAAATACCCTCTTGTTCGCACATTCTAATATTTTTAATTATTTTATCTACACTAATGTTGTAACATTCTACTTATGTTTTCAATACTTGACTTATAATTACTACTGTTATAGCGCAGACAACAAAACACTCAATTTAAGCAATTTCATATGATGGTATAATATTCACATCGATATCGTAAAATCTCATTATAACATCAATAAAACGCGACCAACTTGATTGCAGGGCCAATCAGGTTGGTCGCGTTTTATTGAAGCGCGCAGCTGCGCTCTCATTGGTTAAATTTTAATGGCGGCAAAATCACTGTGATTATAAACGTACGCGTGAATTTAATTTAATAAATTTGTTGTTTGATTAATTGCATTAGTGAAGATAAAGTAGTGTATGCAACTGCATATAACACGGGTATTAAAACACTCGTTACTATTATGAAACTCGCTGCGCTCGTTTCATAAACTCACACTCGTGTTTTAATACCCTTCATTATATGACAGTTGCATAAACTACTATTAATAGCGATGGTAGCGGAGCGGCAGAACGTCGGCTTCACATGCAGGAGGTCGTGGGTTCGGGCATGTACCAATGACTTTGTTCTCTAAGTTACGTACATTTGTGAAGTTGTAGTAGCAATACGCTAACGGTGAAGGAAAACATCGTGAGGAAACCTGAGTGCCTGAGGTGTTAAAATATCTCAGCGCTTGAAATTGCCATTCCGCGCTGGGCACTCGTGGGTATTAAGAACAATCTCTGTCTCTCCCAGAGAAGGCCTGTACCCTGCTGTGGGACGTATAATACATTTGTTTTTTGTAAAAGATTGAGTAGATTGAGTAGATTGAGAAACTGCAGTTACTGGGTTTTGGCTACAAAACGAAAATACTCGCTTTTATCACTCAAATACGAGCAAAAAAGTGTGCTATGCTTTCAGATGTCACGTATGAATCTTTGTCCGTTACTTTGCGCTACTTCTTTAATGTACTTCTTTCTTTATTCTGCAAAGCTGCAAACTTCCGCCGGTTCGAGTCCCGTTTTAGCACAGAAATCTGTCTTTCCTTGTCAAGTTTGTGTAACAGGTTGTTTGCGCCTGCCAAAATGCGGGCAACCTCCTTGCTAGTGTAAACTTATAATTTTTCTGTAAATCGTCTCTTGTAAAAATATTAGGGCAAGCAGAACTTTCAATAAAAAAACAAAAACATTGATTCTATTGAAAAGTCATCGCATTTTTTCTATGTGGAAAAAAAAAGAAGACAAAAACTCTTCATAGGTAGCTTAGAGTTAACGCTAACTAGGTACCAAGCCAAATCTTTTCATTTTCATAGCAAAGGCGCTCGCTGCATAATGGATTAGAGAGCCCTATGTAAAGGTCGATTACCTTACTCTACCAAGAAAAAAAAACTCACCACAATATGCACCAAACATATCGTCGCTAATAGAATTTTTATAACATAAAAGACTATATATACGTATTTCACCCATATAAGGCTACGATAACTTTTAGTTTTCATGGGCTCATATCTGAAAAGAATAGAATATTTTAATCTTCTCGATGACAAAACCGACGGTGTTTTTCAGACGAATTACTTCTCTCTCTTTTAAGTTACAAAGACTCAGGTTCCCTATGGTGCCCCATTTTTTAACACCATGTATACGAACTTAAACGCGGTTAACAGCTGAAAGGCGTTGGATACGAATTGTGAAATGGTGGCTTGCGTGATTAAAATATTATATTTAGTTTTAATATTTAGTTTCTACATATATCGTCGTACAGCTTATCCAACAATTTAAAATTCAAAATATTTTATTCAAAGTAGCGTAGAAGCTGCGACCTAATGAACGTTACAAGTTAAACTAGGTGTCCATTTCAAAATCTGGATCATTTTGGTGAAAAAATGGACAAAGAAACTCCAAATCTATGGCCTTATTTATAAAAAAACGATTCCTCTAAATCCAATCTAAAACTCCGTTTATTTAATCTGTGGCTACATCTTTTACTTGTGAAATCTCCACTACAGACTATTTTAATCGGCGTTTTTAATCGAGTTTTTATCAATAAGACCGTTAGCCTTTTCGAAGTGCTTAATATTTTACACCTAAGGCTCATGAATTGAACTGGCTTTAATTCCAGACATCATTGTCATCTAAATGTCATAGTAGTCCTTTTGGCACAAAGTGCGCTTTACCCATTTTTTGAACCGCGTTTTTTGGCAAGCTTATTATATCCTCAGGAATCTTTTTGTAGAAACGTATACAATACCCCATAAAATTTATTTTAGAAGATAACATAAAATTTACTGTGCGTTTTTATCACCATGCAAATAGGACTTTTAAATAATGAGCCGGGTTCTTTATAAACGATCCAATTCTGATTAAGGGGCTCCCCGAGGTTCACTATCATCACAAATAAAAAAAGTACCTGGATGACCGAGCTTTGCTCGGTATTATTATTATTTCGTTAATCGTGTTTTTTGGGATTTGGTTTTTTTGTTTTTTCTAAAAAGGAAACCTAGCTAGATCGATTTATCGCCCATGAAACACTCGGCATACTAAATTTCATGAAAATCGTTGGAGCCGTTTCAGAGATACAGATTATATGTATAGATTATATAAAAGGATTGCTCGTTTAAAGGTAATAGATAGATATGTAAAATATTTTTTAACCTACTGCGAAAGCAATTCTTCTTTTCTTTAATTTTCAAGGCCAAACGGCTTGACCGATTTTGACAAATGAGATGTCAAGCGAAAGGTATTGACAGTTATCTGGCTATATGACATTACGAAAAAGAAAATGGTGGACGCCAGCTGTGTTTTTGTTTAAAAGAAGTCCCTATATACTTTGGCCTTTGCATCTACGTAATGAGATGATTTATGCAGCGTCCAGTAGCGCCTTCACTCATACTAGACGGGTGAAGGGACACTGCAATGCCTGGGATATTGTTTTTTAGATGGAGTAGGATTACCCAGCACCTATACCATCCTGACAGCTTAGTCGGCCTAGCCCACAGGAAGGACAAGTCAATACGTGTAGAACCAACCAAGCCGCGGGTTTCCTCACGATGGTTTCCTTCAAAATTAGCGTATGTATTGTACGTAACTTGAAAATAAAGTCATAGGCCCGCACTGGGAATTGAACTGGGCTACCACCATTTCTGTGAGAATTAAGTCAATATAAAGTGTACAAAACAACTACAAGAAAAATCTTGAGCAAGGCCTGAAACGTGGAGTTTCTTTGCTAGCTTCTTCTCCACATAGTCTACTATTTGTGAAACTGACAGCTTTGACGTTCATTGAGTAAACATTCTGTTTTTACTTAATATACAAAAATCTCGTGTCACAGTGCTTGTTATCGAACTCCTCCGAAACGGCTTCACCGATTTTTATGATTTTTTTTTGTTTATATGTGGTAGAACTGAAAATAGGTCGTAGGCCAATTAATATAGCAAAACAACGTTTGCCGAGTCAGTTAATAATGAACAAAATTTTTGAATTTGGATTTATGAGTGCGATGAAATTTCAACTCAACCTCAATAGGCGAGACAAAAGAAATTGACCTACAACAAATCAAATGAGAGGTCTCTTCTGATGGGGTTGAAAAGTCAACATGGTACTCTTCTAGTTCTAGTTCCAACACACTTGGGACTTTTTAGCAGTCGGTTATTTTTTTGTATTTTAATAAGCTTTTATTATTGTTAAACAGAAGAAAGAAGGAAGAAGTGTCGTGCCTTGGAGAGGCCCTACGTCCAGCAGTGGACTAGCACGGGCTGATGGACTGATAATAAAAAAAAAACAAATTAGTAAGCGGTTGTGGCGAGGAAACCTGAGTGTCTGAGCTATTCACATACCTCAGCGCTTGAAATCGCCAATCAGCGGTGGGCACGCGTGGTGATTAAGCCCATACTCTCTCCCTGAGAGAAGGCCTGTGCCCTACAGTGGGACGTATATAGGCTGCTTATGTAAGCGGTTGTGGTGGTGCATGTAGTCCTCGCGGAGTACCTTAACAAACACTTACGTGTTTTCATCGTCATGCCATAAATCATAATATCTTCCAGGTTTTGGTTCACCATAACCGTGGGAATAGTTATTGTATGGCTTAACATAACAGCACACGTAAACGTATTGCGAGTCTTTCTCGTTATGCGGACCAGCTGGGCAGTGATAGTTGTTACCGTATGTCCCGCAACATTTAAAATGGTATCCACAACGAACAGAATAGTTGCTCACTGCTAGGTTAGCGGAATCGTTTAGGCGATAATCACTGGAAACAGTTAAAAGTTTAAATTAGTATCTGTTGCAAGTGGTAAGCCCTACTCTACGTAATGGAGAGAATCCTCCTATTAAAAAACCACGCTGACAGGTATTGCAAAAATAAACTAAAATGATTTCGGAAATACTGGTATGAAAGTGTAAAACCTATTTTAATCATTTTCTCTGCGAATACAAAGGAGAATGATCAAAAACAGTCTATGTCTACTCAAAATGTTTCCTTTGAAAAATGATTTCATAGTTCTATTTGAATAATTAAAAGAATCAGGGGTTTAAAAGTAATAATTAAAAAATATCTGTATTGATTGTATAACTAAAAAACTTCAGTCAGTCATACAAATTACAAACACAGATTAGATTACATTATTGCAAAAATCGCAAATCGTGTACATAAATAAAATGCGAAAATGCAAACTGCAAAAGTTTTTGACGGAAATTCAAACGAGCGGTTTTATTACGCTTTTATTTTTGAAAATTGATTCCAGTGAATTTTATACTGTTTAATTAGTGTAGTTTTTTGTTAAAATGACCATCTGTATAAATAATCCAACCGGCCCTTCTGGAAATCTTTGGGGGAGGCTTTTGTCCAGCAGTAGATGTCCAATGGCTGAAATGTTGATGATGATGATGAACAATATGTGGAATAAATAACTAAAATAAACCGCCATTGTGGGCTTAGGATAGTCTTGTCTCAATTGTGCGCAGGACCTAAGACTGTTTGTGCTTATTTATCAGAAATTATTTCTTTGTCCCCCATTAGGCTCCTTAAACACTGCGACTTTTTGCAGCGATATAGTCATATATATTTTGAATTATTACTTAGCACTAACTAATCATACCTACCTAATAATGACCTATGTTTATAATTCAAACTGACTAGGTGCCAATTCAAATCCAAAATAACACCAAACCACCAAAGTTGTCATAACGTCAAAACATGAGCTCAAAATTAAGATTTCTCGAAACTCCCATCTAATATTTTCATAATATTTTTCCTGCATAATCTAGAGCTAATTTCTTATACTTTACCGTTGGTTTCATCAATGCGCAAGAAGACGCAAAAATAGACTAACTCCTATAGTAAATTGATCATTCTCCTTTCCTTCAGGAAATTTTATTCTTATTGATTGGCAAATGGAGACCACATATCGGCAAGCGCAGCGTAGGACGCCAGCCACAAGATGAACAGATGACCTCAAACAAGTGGCAGCAAGACGCTGGATGCAAGCCGCTTCCAACCGGTCTTTTTGGAAATCTGTAGAGGAGGCCTATGTCCAGCAGTGGACTTCTTGTGGTTGAATTATGATGATGATGATGATGATGATTGATTGGCGTATCAATACTTTGTGTTTGTGGTATTACTTTTAGATTTCAATTCAGCATCCCAGTATTATGCATAATACCCGAAAGATACGTTTCTTGCGCGTTCCCTCATTACTTAGGAGCCGTTGGGGAAAGGTTCATATATAAATACCTAAGTACTTACAGGTGGCACATATCGCTTACATCCCAGACACGAGTAATAAGGAAAAGAAACACTAGGATTGCGCAAACTATATGTAATACTGCTACCCCTAATGTGCCAGTTCTAAGTGGTATGCAAAAAAAATACTGCTCTGCCGCTGGCATATAATAAAACGGCATTGTTCCGAAATCTTTGGATCTAAACAATAATATAAAAACAAGATATACTTTATTGAATTTTGCTCGACATATTTCCCAATCTTATTTGTCTTTCTACAATGTCAACGGACTTTTTCTTTCTGCCAGTTCTCGTCTTAGAACTTTTTTCAGTGCTTTGAGGTCATTGGTATCTCTTGTTAGTCTGTGGGTAGAACACTCTCCTCACATCGTAGAAGTCCCAGGTTCGTACAGACAGCATATAAAGCTTTACACGAAGCTTTGATCTCTTTAAAGCTTTGCTCTGTTAGGTTACGGGAGACTTTGCTACAAAAATGTAGGTTATTCTAGTTCAACTGGAGATTTCCGCACTTAGCCTCATAGTTGCGCCATTGTATGTAGCATGTACTGAGGTATGTAAATACCTCAGACACTAGGGTTTCCTCACGATGTATTCCTTCACCGTAAGCGAGTGGTATTGGTACTATAGCTTCACAAATGTACATAACTTTGAAAACAAACAAACAAAGAAAATATTGGTACATGCTGGGACTCGAAACCGCGACCTCCTGGGTGAGAAATCGCCGTTCTACCGCTCCGCTTCCACCGCTCTTTCTTGAGCAGTGATAGGAACGCATATTCTGTAAAACAATATAATTATTTCGGCGGATTACCCACCAAATAATAAGAAATACAAAAAGTACTAAAAATTATGGACAAGGATCATGTTTTTATTACGTTTTTTTATTTTCGCTTTATTGTAAGAACATGTCTATACATATTAGGGGTTAAAGTATGAAATTGCCGTTTTATTGCAAAAGGTTTTTTGAATTGACATAGAATCTTCATGGTTTGAGGTTTTCGAATGAAACTTTTTTCAAATGGTTTCTATGATGTTCTTTTTTTTAAAAAATGTGAAACATTTGAATATCGACTTTCAATTGTTTTTGTTATTCAATTTAGACAAGAAAGATGGATACTGCGAAAATTCGAGTGATTATATGAGGCACCCATTTTTCGAATTTTTTTATTTGATTGATTTGACGCAAGTGAGTCAATATTGTGCGTAAGGTAACGTTAAACCATGCCGCTAATTCCTGGGTAGTTTGACTAGGGTCGGCTTCCACTATCTCTCTTAAGTCATCGTTACTCACCTGTGTGGGCGGTCTTCCTCGTGGCTCGTTCTTTAAGTCGAAATTTCCATCACGAAAGCGTTTAAACCAAAATCGCACGGTGCGTTCATTAGTAGACCCCTCTCCAAACGCAGCATTGATATTGCGGGCTGTTTCTGCCGCGTTAGTTCCGCGTCGGAACTCGTATTCAAAAATCACTCGAATTTTCGCAGTATCCATCTTTCTTGTCTAAATTGAATAACAAAAACAATTGAAAGTCGATATTCAAATGTTTCACATTTAAAAAAAAAAGAACATCATAGAAACCATTTGAAAAAAGTTTCATTCGAAAACCTCAAACCATGAAGATTCTATGTCAATTCAAAGAACCTATTGCAATAAAACGGCAATTTCATACTTTAACCCCTATTATTTCTTGTGTTATTTGATTGCACGTAATAAAACTTGTGTTTATTTGACAAGAACATTTTAATTAATAGCTTAGGTACATCTTTGGTAAGTACAATTGCTTACGGAGCGTGTCATGTCATGGCCCCAGTAGGTTGGCTCTTTGGTTTTTTGTTACTTTACATTTGCCAATTTTTTTCTTACACTTACTCGAGATTGTCTATGACTTAATTCTTTAAAAATATGGCTAACTCACAAACTTGTTTCTCAAAAATCATGATCAACATAACAGAGCATATAATGGTATAATATAAAATATTTACATACTGTGTATATTAGGCCCAATATTGGAGTTATTTAGTATATTTCGTTGATTTAATTGCAAATCGATTTTTTAAACGCATCGCGTGAAACTTACTGGAATCAAAAAAGTCCATCAGATCAAGTCATGAAATATAACATTGGACCTATGTTGGCTATATTTATACTTTTGTAACAATGAGTAAGTCAAATTGGTAATAAAAATAACATGAGATTCAAAATCTTGTCACACTAACGTCTCAGCACCTTATTCGGTTCAATAAAGTAAGTTGTAGATGGTTGTAGCATTTATTCGGTGCAAACAAGTAAACTAACCTTGCGAATCGCGCAATGATAATTTTTGTGTCAAAATGAACCTTCGAGCCTACTACACACTAGCGCGGTCGCTGTGGCATCCGGGGTCCATACAAATCACGGCCAAATGTTATCTGTTTTGTGTGGACTTAGTGTGTGACAGGCTTAAAGTGATAGCTAACTCTAGCATCAAAAATATAGTCCATCTACGAACAGTTGGCTAATAGTGATAGTCGGTGTCACGAGGAACCTAGTAACCGCTAAAGCAAACAGCACCTCCATTACATAAGTATTAATTTGTTGTCTTACCCATCTAAAAATAGGTTTTTATTTATTGTTAACTTAATGCCGGATAAACTTACATGATTTTTGTCTTGATATAGAAAGAAGAGTAAAAGCAGGAAATTGTGTAAACGGTGCATTGCACTCCTTTGTGAGTGGCCAAAACATCTCCAAAAGCGCTAGATTGGCTATCTATAATGGAGTGCTGCTCCCAACACTTATGTATGCTAGCGAAACTTGGGTATGGCTAAAGAAGCAAGAAAGTAGGATTAATGCAGTAGAAATGAGGTCCTTGAGAAGTATGTCTGGCGTTACTTTGAATGACAGGATACGCAATAGTGTGATTAGAGAACATTGTGGACTGAAAGAGGATGTAGTGACAAGAATTGAGAAAGGAATGTTGCGTTGGTTTGGACATGTGGAGAGGATGAAGGAAGAAAGATTGACAAAACAAATATATCGAGCGAATGTGGATGGAAGGGCCGGTAAGGGACGACCCAGACGGACATACTTCGAACAAATAGGGGATGTATTAACAAAGGACAAGATAAAAAGAACCCGAAACCGGCGTGCGTGCATGCAACGACTAATGAATGTTGAGGAAGCGAAAGTGATCTGTCAGGATCGTAGCAAGTGGCAGTCCCTGGTCTCTGCCTACCCCTCAGGGATACAGGCGTGAGTTTATGTTATGTTATTTTTTGTCGGAAGAGTCCGACCAGGTTTTTATTTGACTGCAGTGGCTTGAACAAAATAAAAAACCGGCCAAGTGCGAGTCGGACTCGCGCACGAAGGGTTCCATACCATTATCTATACAACATTTCACAAAGATCGAGACAAGATAGATTAGGTACATTGAGAACAGCACCATCTGTAGAAACCAACCAATAAATAAACGATAAACATTGACATTTAACGACATGACATCGGCGCTGTGAACGTTACATAGATGGCCGCTAGATGGCGAGCGCTGACTTTAGACAAAGTTTTTTGTGTGGGAGCCCCCTTAAATATTTATTTTATTCTGTTTTAGTATATGTTGTTATAGCGGCAACAGAAATACATGAACTGTGAAAATTTCAAGTGTCTAGCTATGACAATTCATGAGATACAGCCTGGTGACAGACAGACAGACATACGGACAGTAGAGTTTTAGTAATAGGGTCTATTCCCCCTTTGGGTACGGAACCCTAAAGATGACGTCTTCCAGTCTGCTGGAGACTACGTAATATAAAAGGCGCTGCTCTCTCAAGCGAACTAAGGCGACTACAGCGCCAGCGATAGCTGTCACGCACGCCAACTGTTTGTAGATCGACTATTGTTTACGTTTCCTACATGAAAACTTCGACATGCATTGTCGCACTTCCTTAAGGTAGGGTGACCACTCCGACGCGCTGCAGTCTGGGTCACATTTTTTAAGCCAGCAGGCTTAATAAAAACGTTATTGTGAGTATTGGGAATGTCTAGTAGAGGACCGGAGAGATGTTCTCTTATGGCGAGAAATTATGAATTGAAAAAGATATTTTCGTTCAATTAATTCCGCTCCGCTGTGGAGGGTATTCCATAAATATACTGAGTATGCTGTAAATTATTCTTATTTAAACAAAGATAACACAGAGATAACACATAATTTAGGTCGAATAAAATTCACACTTTTTTCCAAATTACGTTCTCGTAATGCCACAACATTACATGTGAACATTCTCATCAAATATAACAGACAAGATCAGCACCGTATTGCGACACCATATATTTATTTTTACTTAGGTAATTATTTTGGCAAACATTTTCTAGTGTCCTCGACATATTTTCATCAGTATTATTTGGTTATTTATTACTTATTTAATACCAATTTATTAACTTACAAAAGTATCACACATTGATATTGTACGATTCGTACTACAAATATTATAGTTTTTATACCTGTATAGGGCCTAACAAAATTAGGTAACGATATATTTAAATTGTATTTGGAGGTCAAATAGTTTGAGGATATCATTTATAATATATACACGGAAATCGAAAATATTATTAGATTCTTTTTATTTAATAGGTTTTGCTGTGCTGACACTACTTTTCTTACCAGATTGAATGAAAAACGGCTCAGACGTGATAGTATTTTCGACCTTGATGTGGCTATCCATTCGTTCTAGCTAGCTCTGTGGTTCTAGTAAGAATTGTAGCGTTAGTACAACCAAACGATCGAAATCATAATAAAAAAAAATTATGTTCGGTTTCCGTGATATTTTGTAAATGAGATCGTTATCACGCACTATTTTTCTGTAGAAAATATCGTATACTCTATATATCGTTACCTATTTTTGTTAGACCTTCTATAAAGGTCAGGCAATGACAGTTTCGTAATAATTTTGCCTTATCAAAATAACATTGGACAATTAAAAAGAACGGAATAAACGGATAGGTTGTTTAGACAAAATTATCATTGTGCATTGTTAATTTAAAAACTCACTTAAATCAATTTTGCGACACCAGTATGTTAAGAGCAAAATAAACAAATCATATCTAAACAAATATATAAAAAGAGATAAAGCATTCACAAAAATAAATAAATACTTACCAAAATCGATAAAAGCTTACCTAATTTGAAGTAATACTAGCTGTTACCCGCGACATCGTTCGCGTTGAAATGTTGGTGTGTATTTTTCTGGAAAAAGTAGCCCATGTGCTATTCCAGATTATAATTTATGTCTACTAAATTTCATCCAGACCCGTTTAACCATTCTGCATGGGTAGTACGGCGACGCTAGTTGCGCGTTGTAAATGTCAAAAGTCGCGACTTTCCAGTACATTAATTGTCAAATTCTGACATTTTGGCGCCACAAAAAGCGTGACTCGTGCCATCGTACTACCCATGCTGGCTTGATTGAGTAACAAACATGCATCCATTTTTCGCATTTATTTTATAGGACTAAGATTCTACGAGATATTATAATCTTCTTAATCCTGACCTTGAATATAACAAGTTATTTTCAAGGTCAGGACTTATGAGGATATTATATCGGACATACTTTTATACACTAATTTTTATTTTAGATGCGGCACCTGTAAGAGTCTAACTCTTAAATAAAATTGAATTTTACATACTTAAGGAATTTTTGCTTAGCTCAGAATTGAACCATGCTTTTTTGTAGTCGCTATTTGGTGAGTATTTATAAATTTTAGTTAGGATTTTGATTTTTTTGGTTCTGAAGGTGTTATTTTAAAGGCTCTTTGAAAATGATATATAATGACTAACATAAATAATGCTACTTCACGCTATGAAAATATTTTTGCACTGCAATAAAATTGTTATAGGTAACAAAAATTCAGAAGAATTGCGAATCTGAGAATTTATCTACTTTGGTTTGGATGTTTTTACATTTCATTATGAAAGTTCACGCCTATATCCCAGAGGGGTTGGCAGTGACCAGAGCTTGCAACGAGACAGGGTGACGATTTTTTTGTTAATGCTTTTTATAATTTTTGGTTTAATCAAATTGTAACTTTTGATTTTAATTGGCAAGGATCTGGATTTTTTTGGTGGTGCTATAGAGAAATTTTTAGCACCAAAGGCTTTTAATGCGAGATATTATTATTATAAAAGTGAGCCAGAAGTTTTTAAATTTCAAATAGAAAAAAAGGGAAAAATTAAGTAGAGAAATTCTTCTTAGAAAATGTATTTTTTTCTGGAATTTCTGTGCCTCTTTTCAATCAAGAGCTTAGACAGCTGTTTATTGCGTACCAAATCTTAGTGCCTAGTTAATGGTCTTCAAAATATAATATAGACAAGAAAGGAACTCAGTAAAGGTAATGGCAGATAAGGAAGGTTTGTTGTAACTACTATTAGATAATTCATTATGTTTATCTTTGAAGCGAATGAAATTTATTATGAGGTAATTAAAAAGTCTTCAGACCTTTGTGATAATGTTACACTCTCTTACTACTACATTTTAACGCATGATAAACATACACAGAAAATATGAATTCAACTCTTGCTTTCAAAATAAGAATAGTAATTCGTATACAACGTGTTATTGAACACGGTATCAGTAATATAAAAACATTCTGGAATGATTCTGGGTTTTTATAAAACCAAATTACTATAGGTAATCGAACAACCTCTAGTCATATCATATCATAAGCAGCCCATATACGTCCCACTGTAGGCCACAGGCCTTCTCTCAGAGAGAGAGTATGGGCTTAATCACACGTGCCCACTGCGGATTGGCGATTTCAAGCGCTGAGGTATGTGAATAGCTCAGACACCCAGGTTTGTTTCCTCACGATGTTTTCCTTCACGGTTAGCAAGTGGTATTGCTACTATAACTTCACAAATGTACATAACTTAGAAAGAAAAGTCATAGGTACACGCCCGCACTGGGAATCGAACCTGGGTCTCCCGCTTCCAAGTCCAATGTTCTACCCACTAGGCTACCACCGCATTACTAATCTAACATAACTGACCTCTAGTAATCTTTTAAAAAAAATGCTCTGGCGATAGATTGTAAGTTAAGAAAAAGATCGGACCTCAACCCCTAAATAGAGATCCATAAGCATTAGCTTCCTCACACGAGACATGCGCGACATTTAAATTAATATCAAAACGTATTTCTCCATTACTACAACAATTTTTTAACATCTATTCTATTCTGACGGTCCATTCACATCATATAAATACCTAGACGTTTAAAATACAAGATTGCTCAAACTACGTGCTAACTACATATAATAATATGTATTTAAAACATAGGATATATTATCACCGAAGCTTACTCTTAACATAGGTCTTTGGGATTGTCATCACGTTCTTCAAGATTGGGAGTTCAAGTGGCCCTAGCGCCCAGCTACTCCTTTGGTTGGATACTCGTTCTGTTACCACACGGGGCAAGAACTGCTGTGAGGTAACCAGCGGCGAGGTCCACAATAAAGTAAACACCGTGCAGCACATCAGAAGCAACTCCTATTTAGTAACGCCCATTCTTTCATTTAGCACATTCACGGACGGCTCGCAGTTATCACCAACATTATAATATTATCATTAAACGTCTCCTCGCTTAACCACTCTTAACCTATGGTTAAAAATTAGGAGTATTCAATTATCGCTACCACATTGCACCTGTTAAAAGTCTTCAACTTATCACGGCGGGCGCTTCTCCGAGGCGCCATCGCCGGGCGAACGTCACGCCTTTCTCCGACACATCAATAAGTTCTTGTAGGCTTGCCTGTATTCACTCGACATCACTACGTAGATTATAGGATTGATACATGTGGTAAGATATATCAGGATATACCCCGCAATATTCGCCGTGGGATGCGACGTGAACTCTCTGAATATCTTTGTCAGTGTGATGGGCAAGTAGCACACCCAAAATGAAAGCATTATGGCCATGATCATTTTGAGTAACTTTCTGTCTTTTGGCGTGAGTCTAGGAGGTCTGACGGGCACTGGTGAGCGTCGCAACACTGCTGCAGCTTGCCTAAGTCGCTTAGCCGTCTCTCCCGCACTCGGTGTGCGTGGCTTGGCATCCAGAGCGCACTCCTCATCGTGCCCATCTAGAGTGTCTACTCCCGAAGACGAGGATCGCTCCGGGCCTGGAGTTGGTGGGCAGTGTATCACTGGAGGAGCCAGTAATGTCCTCTTAGGCGGCACTACGTGGTTGCCGTTCTCAGGACCTGGTGAGCGCTCGAGCGCTGTGGACGCTGACCCTACGGCGGAGTCCTCTAATGTACACCTCGGTCGTCCAATGGGTGCTCGAGAACGCAGAGCTGCTTCCCTTACAATGCAGAATATTCTAGCATAGCAAACAACTATGGCGAGGCACGGGAGCATGAATGCCCCGACAAATAAAAATTCTTTTGGCGATCGATTGTTCTTGTCTGGGAGTATAGAGCATGAACCAATGGTTGGGTCCAGTCCAAAACGGCCCCACTTCTCAAGCCATGTTGCTATTAAGGCTCCAAATGCAAATGCCCATGTACTTGCCACCATTATTGCCAAATACTTCCGTCTGTACAATCTGAGGAAAGGAAAAAACACTTTTATATATTATCCTATAGGCATGCAAAATTTATACATTATGGTTTTCATGATGGCACACAATGAATCGCTTCGCATCTTTTGATTAAGTATCATTGTTGGAATATCGCTTTGTTGGGTCTTAATATGATTACTTTACATTCTTAAATAAGACTACTTTAATTTCTTTTAAAAATACACAAAGGGAGAAAAGATGAAAGCGGGTTCTGAACCAAAGACTTCCAGTGTTCTGTATTTACCCTTGCTCTATAAATGAATCTATCGTTTCTGTCTCTTTTTTGTTGTGGTGTCTTTATTTAATTACTGTAGGTACCTATTAGGTAAACTTGTTCGATTTTTCCTCGTATATCGGCAACATTCTACTTGTGTTGTTACTCACCGGTGGACAAATGAGGTGAGTGACGTAATTTATCGCTGTAGTGAGTTTTGAGTACGTTTATTACGGTGACCAATGGGGTATAGACCCCACTGGTGGGGATTTCCAGTAGGGATTAGTCAAAAAACCTGTCTAATCTTGAACGCAGACCACCTTCCCTTGAACGGTAAATAAGATCGCCTAATAAATCCAACTGAGCCGTCTCGCTCTCATCCGCTGCGCGAGTTAAGGGCCTTTACTACCGGGACTAGTTAGATAGATCAACTTACTTTGGGTACAGTCTTGGGTGTGATATCATCACGTATCTGTTGATGGTGATTGCCAGTATAGTGAAGAGTGAGACTGCGACTAGAGCGTATCTGGCTAGCGGGAACATGCGACAAAGCGTGGTGCCGTGTGCCCAGGATCTCTGCCAGAACGTAGAGGCGGCCAACGGCAGGTTGAAGCAGCAAAACAGTAGGTCAGAGCAGGACAGGTTCATAATGAAGACTGCTGTCGCGTTGCGCACCTGGAGGAGAGGTTCAAGGTCAGTAGCGTTGTGGTGACTTGTATCGACATTTTATGCGGCTGAATCTGGACGGCAGGGAAATATTGATAATCAATAATATTTTTAGTCCATTGATAGAAGGATTTGTTTCATATTTGCCTTGAGAATAGGTCAAGTTCTAGATTAATATAAGATACGTTTTCTCTTCGTTCTTCGTTCGTTCTTGATTCTGCGGATCGCAGATGTAATAATGCAGTACACAACAAAGAGTTTTATGTAAATAGGATTAAGAACTAAAATAAGGTAAGCAAGTGTGGAGCCAATATAGTCTTATCGATGTTACTATTGCTTGTAGATTTTTCTATTTTTCTATCATGAATGACAAAACTTTCTATAAATGAAACTGCATTGATATAATGATATTGCTGAGCACTGACCTGCACCAAGGAAAATAAGTAGCTCCCTACTATCTCAAAGTTCGTCACGGTATACAGAAATAGGGTAATATCTTCCAGGACACACAAACAAGTCGCACTTGACACTGAATTGTCGTCAAAGAGTAAATTGTCTTCTTGGTCTGCGGCAGGGCCGCTGTATCGAGCCCGATAGCAGGTGATATAATAATTGTACTCGATAACGCGTGTCTCCCGGGCTGGATGATAATTGATTAGTAACAATTCTTGGCAATGCTTAGAGATTGCCAGTATGTCGTTCATGCATTAAATATTTTTTATATTTCCGCCTTAGAATGATTTACACAAATGATAACTAACTTCATCTGAAACTTTTACTTTTAGAACAACTTCAAAATCGCGACAAAATTATCACCTGTCCATTGGATGGATTTTAATGCCGTCGATTTTTTTTTCTATTTTCTAATTTTTTCCTTAGTAAATGAGTTCGTATTGACGAGCAAAAGCCGCCCTTGTCAAATATGGTAGATATGTTAAAGATATTTTGTTAGACTCTGTAAAGAAAAAGTTAAACTCAAATGTGTAAGAGAACGTGATCTTGCTTGTCAATTTTTACGCAGTGTTAGGGAAAACGTAGGAAGACAATACCCTGTTTCTTTACATCAACGCTTTATTGTCAGCACTATCTCACGGGCATAAATCATCTCGTTGCTATTAGTAATCAGCGCAGCACCACTGAAATCCCAATATCCACGTTAATAAGCTATTGTCTTCTATAGAAAAAGTTTATTATTATATTATATATTTACACGAAATAATACCACCCATAGAGTCCGTGCATAGAAACCTTTTAAATTATGAGTAAATATTCAGCGACGTCTAAAAGCAGATAATGAGTCATGACACTCTGTGTCGTTCTGAACAGGCAGCGTTCACTACACGAGTACGCGAGTACGCGAAGTAGATAGAAGTTATGCGAGGCACAGTGATCACTTTGTCCTCCAAAAATAGGTAGATAGATTAATTTCTGTCTATCTATCTTTCGGTTTACGGATGGTCCAAACCATTAATTGAACACAATAGGTACCCCGCCCAACTTTGCAAGTAGAGAAAAGTTTGGCCTCTAATCTGTCGAGAAGGTTTTTTGTACTTACTGTAACCACCCATTTATTAGGGAACTAAAATATAGCCTAAAGTAGGTAGTTTTAAGTATCTCTGTTAATAATTTAGTTCTTTATTAAAATGAAAATGACGTATTCTAATAAATACTACGCATTTTCCTGTTGATTCAGAAAAAAAACCTGTGTCATACTCAGATAATTTACAAAAATGTCTCTCTTCCTCTATCTTCCCAGCCTTAGTCCCGCATGGTAGTGCGGTCAGCTTTCCTTATTTTCTCTCTCCACTTCACCCTATTTATGATCTCGTTTATCGAGGCCTTGCATTCTGTGAGATCCTTTTTTACTACATCAATCCACCTAGTTTTCGGTCTTCCTCTGGATCTCCGCCCAGAATTCGATAGACGTAGCCCTTCGTTACCGATATAGTCTTTCACATGACCGAACAATCTCAGCCTACTCTCTTGCACTTCATCGGCGCTGTCGCGCACTCCGATGCTTCCTCGCACATACTCGTTGCGTATCTTATAAGCTCGTTTTTATAGTTCACAAAAATGTAACCTTGTATTAAATACTCGATCAGATAAACAAAATTTCTAGGACAACATTTAGGTGCCCCCATTGGCTAATAAACCTAATCTCTAATTTTATCTTTTGTTTAAAAAGAATAGAGTAAATAGTATTGAAGAAAGTTATCGTCTCTTTAATGACGCTATCTTATCGCCTTTATGACCTCCGACGAACCGGTGGGGTGTCTGTCTACCCGTCGATCGTAACTCCAGAACGATTGGCTCCAATCTGAATGCAGCGGTTTTTCGAGCTCTCATTAGCATTTAGTCAAAACAAGAGTTCTTCACTCACCTTTTTACACCTGGCTAGTGCAATAATCGTGATTAAGTTCCCCGGTATCCCGACGAGCATGAAGAGGACGCAGCAGAGCGAGGCGAACTTCAGTAGACCGTCAGGATAATCCTTGAACAGCTTGACGGCGGCCAATTCCTCGTCTGTAGTATAGTCATCCAGCCCGACCACGCTGAAGTTTCTCACTTCGACGCTGCCGGAATACGTGCTCTGTTCCAAGCCAGGGAGTAGATCACCCATTGTTTTCGAAGACACTTTTTACTGTCACATTTTAGACGTCTCGTTAGAGCAGACTTTTAACTAGGACTGGCAATTAATCGGCACGAAATGTTGCCTTTAATGAGTAATGGCCACTATTGTCGTGGTCGGCGGGAGTGATAGCGGGTGCATTTGTGCGTCCAAGCTTGTTATGCTCGTATCGCTATGTTTGTGTGGTGATACATTCCGTAACGAGATAGCCCGGCAGCTGTCCAGGAAGGGCTCCCGTATCGGCTGCCTGTTTTTATTTGTTCCCGATGTCATCATCTGTAAAGGAAGATAATAAAAGTTCGTTTTGAATGCGATATAAAAAGTGTAACTGTTACGAAAGTCCGCCCGACGGCGGGCGATAAATCTTGGAAGCGTAGTAAATATGAAATTTGTTTTCATGTGCTGTCAAGTATAGTAAATGGGTCAATTCTAAAAAAATATGAAGGTATATTCTATTTGGTTCTACACCTTGAAATCTGGGTGGATTGAAAGCTGCGGTTATGTAATTAGTAATAAAAATAGGATCAATTTAGACTATTACTTATAAGTATAAACGTAAAATAAATAAAATCAGTTGAGAAATCTTGTTCCAAAAGATTCGCGAACATTTTTATTAATAGACTGTATTAATAAAAAATTTCGCGAATCTTTTGCCTACCAATGACCGCGGACCCGCGACGCGCACACACTGTTATGGCTGGCTACTAATGGGTCTCATAGATTCGAGTTTGTATCCAGATATTTTTGAAAAGTGCCTTTAAAAAAAACTATCGTGTTCAATGGCTATTGTTAAGGTTGATTTTGATATGATTTGATTTTGACTTTCAAACCACAAAAATTCATGGTGTATATTTTAGTCATGTTTTATTTAGTAGCTTTGCCGACGAAAATCGGTATTCAATACAATGCCAGATATCGCAAGTTAGAAAACAGAGCGCCTGAAAGATATTTTCAATATTTTAAGTAAGTATTTAAATAAAAAAAAAACCACGTCTCGATTTATAAATCCGTTCAACAACCTTTAAGGCGATTAAATATCCCTCAAATGTTTCACATCCATCGCAAATGCTCCATAATATTAAACTAGTCTGAGATAGGTATTAATGTTCGGTGTTCAGTGATAGAGCACAATGTACAAAATTAGACAGAGGGCAGACTTCCTGTTAAGTCCATAAACACCTTTTTGTTAATTATGATACTAGGTTTCTTGTTCGTTACCAATCTGTTGACGGTTGTCTGTCGGTTTTGAGTTCGTTAGCCAATGGTTGCTAATGAGACCATATTACTCCGTCTATGACGGATGTCTGTCTGACCTATAAATGGCTATACGTTTTAATAGACAGTCAGTTAAGTTTTCAATGGAATAGGTATGTGTATTTGTGGCGGATTTCCTAACATGTAATTAAAAAAATCCAAGTCGTTAAGCCAAGTCAGAGGCCTTAGGGCGGCTTGACAACTTCTGACAGTAGACGAGCCACTAGTCTACAAGCCTCCACCAATCCGGACTTGGCCCCCGTGGTGGAGTATGGCCTATATCTTCCTCAGGGAAGAGACCCGTGCCCCTAGGTGGGGACATAATGGGTTGATGATGATGAATTAAAAAAATACTGAAAATTTAAAATAAATGGAGGAATCAAATTGATAGTGTTTTTTATTAGAGACTAGTCTGTCAAGGCAAAAACGGTCTGTAAAAAAAATATATTTTTTTTTTCATAGGTGGCGCTAGTGTTATTACATGGGGCCCGTTAAGACTGTTCTTGCGTTTAGAATGCTGTCTCACTCGCACAATTAATTTTTTTTTGCGATTGTAATAAAATGGTACACTTTTGATAAATTTGGTCTGAGAAGTTGATGGATAACTAAATTGCGGATATTTAAGGCATATTTTTTCTTACACTGTACAAGTTTTTGATTGAGATAATTTGATTCCGAAATGAATAATTTTGGGAACAACTTTTCTTTGTTAAATACTACGTCCAGGAAAACAAAAATGTAATTAGAATGTTGAATTATGCATTAAACCCTCAGACCACATTTGTCAAAAGTTCAATCATTTTATTACAATAACTAGCTGTGCCCGCGACTCCGTTCGCGTACATTTCGATTTTTACGAAGCAGCATTTGTATGGGGGCCACGTCTTATCATAACTGGAGCTAGAATTTAAATAGCCTATCCTGTGTCCCAGATGTCTATATGTTTTTATACCAAATTTCATCAAATTCGGATAATTGGTTTAAGAGTTATGGAGGAACATACATACATACATACATACACACATACAGAAAAAAATTCTAAAAATTGTGAAATTAGTTTCAGTATCATATATTGAGCCTATAAACACAATATCTCTGAAAACAAACTAACTTACTCCATGACCGACCCTTACAGATTTATTATTAGTATAGAATAGATAGATTAAAAATGTAAAATTGTGCGAGCGAGACAGCATGCTTCGAGTAAGAACACTCTTACGTCAGGTTTCCTGTACACATTTTTTCCTACGTAACAGACTGTTAACCTCTGATTGAAAGTACTTTGGGTTGCTAGAAGCTTCAACTGACAGCTGGTTAACGCAAGTGTCAATAATAGCAGAAGTTGTGTGTTGGACGGTGGTAGAAGGAATAAAAACAGGTTACCTATATCTTGTTACTTTATTCACATAGATATTTAGCACCAAATAATATTTTTAGAAGTAAGTAAACTTGTGGTTGGAGTGGCTCGAGCAGATTGGCGGGCGGTAGTTTATAGTGTCCGACTATAAATTGTCAGCATAATATGCAGCGATGCATGGTGCTTGGTTGACACAATAAATATTCACATCTTGTCTACAGCTTCATCTTTTTTAATCGTTTCAGACCTTCAGACTTGGATGGAGTTCTGCATCTAAAATGTAATATAAATCATGAGTTAAGAAATTGGAAGTAGGTAATACATAATAGTTAACACCTAACCATGACCTTTGCGCCCAAATATCACAAGGCCATTGCCTCACAAATGTAGTTTGGTTTTTATTTACAAACGAAATGCCTTATCTACGCCGTGGTGGCGGAGCTGTTGAATGCCGGCTTCTCATTCGGGAGGTCATGGGTTTTGAAACCCGCAAGTACCAACATGATGAGGAAACCTGAGTGTCTTGAGATATTCACCTACCTAAGCCATTGAAATTGGCAATCTGCGGTGCATAATAATCAGCCTATATGCGTCCCACTGTAGGGCACAGGCCTTCTCTCAAGAAGAGAGTATGGGCTTAATCATCACGCGTGCCCACCGTGGATTGGCGATTTCAAGCGCTGAGGTATGTGAAAAGCTCAGACACTCAGGTTTCCTCACGATGTTTTCCTTCACAGTTAGCGTGTGGTATTGCTACTATAACTTCACAATGTACATAACTTAGAAAACCAAGTCATGGGTACATGCCCGCACTTGGGATCGAACCTGGGTCTCTCGCTTCCGAGTCCGATGTTCTACCCACTAGGCTACCAACGCTCTAAACGCTACCAATCTGCGGTGATTAAGCCCATACTCTCTCTCTGAGAGAAGGTCTGTGCCCCACAGTGGGACGTTTATATAGGCTGTCATTTATTATAATAAATGCCGGATTGCAAGAAAACTTTGCCAATGCGTAAAGAGGACACAAACCGAGGTTTGATTTTGCGGTCTTGCGAATAGTTTTTATGAAAAGCCTTTAAATTAGGCTCTAATTTCTTTTGTATTCTGTTATTCTCAGTTGTAAGCACATACAAGGAAAAGGAACGGCTCCAAAATAGATCTCTGTGGCACTCCCATCTTAACCTCTGACCCTGACGATTTAGCCCTATTTAGGTCAGCTTTTTGAACTCTCCCTTCTAAATATGATCTCAAATAAGATATGATCAAGTTTTAAGTTTTTCCCATTTATTCCGTAGTGTTTTAATTTTAAGAGAAATAGATCACGGTCTACACAATTAAATGCATTCGACAAGTCACAGAAAACGCCTATAGTATCCTTGCGATCCTCCCATGCACTAAATATTATGTTTAACTAACGTTACACCAGCATTCGTAGTAGACCGCCCTGCAGTGAAGCCGAATTGCTGACTATGGAGAAGTTGATAATTATTGAAGGGTGTAAGTAGTTGACCTAGAACTATTTTCTCGAATATTTTACTCAAGGGTGCAACCAAGACTGGTCCAAAATTTGTGGGATCTTGCTTATCACCACTTTTAAACAAGAACTAGCCTACTACATTTCATTAGGTCAGGGAATGTACCTTCATCTAAACATTTGTAAAAGATTCTCGCCAAATGGGGTGCTAGGACATCGATTACTGAGCTAACTTTATTACTGACATACCCCACAAGGTTTAATTTTTTTAAAGATTTAGCTTTTTAAACGCTTTATTCATGGTATGAGCTTCAATATAATCATCATCATCATCATCAGCCATTTGACGCCCACTGTAGGACACAGGCCTCCTTCGTGGTTTTCATAACCATGAGGGATTTTTCCATAATTGCCACGCTTGGCAGGCGGGTTGGCAATTGCAATGCACGGTTAGAATCTCAGGAAGACGCTGCTGCCCGTCTCCTGGTAATTGATTTCCTTACTCGCCTTCTACGACATCCACGGAAGGAAATGGAGTGACGCTATTCTTAATTTGGCGCCACATGGATAAAATATAATCATATACAATATAATATAATCATACGATGCAAAAATTTGTGATCGCAGAGGGAGACATAATCTTTCAAAATACTTTATCCAAGATCAAGAGATTAATCTCAAGGATCCGTCGTAATAACTGGAAAATTTATAAAGAACTGTTCAAAAGCCGCAGCAATGTCTTCTTTTGATGTTAATTATTTATCATCTATTTGAAGTGAAATTGGATTTACTGCTTTTTTATTTATTATAGTCCAAATGGTTTTAGATTTATTAGAAGATTTAAGAATTTTGGATTTAATATTGTGTTTGCATTTAGCTTTGTGGCAGATGGCCCTAAATAATTTTGAATGTACTTTAACATACTTTAAAAAACTAGGGTCATATATGAATTGTGTAGGTATGTCATTTTCTCATATAGTGAATAAAGTATGTCCCTACTTTTCCGAATGCGGGCAGTGGCCCATTCACTAAATCCTACTTTATTTCCTTTTGATGACAACTTTTTCAATTTAAAAACTTTTTCAAAACTATCTGAAACAACCTTAAAGAAATCCCTCTGCATAATGAGCATTACCATTGAGGGTTTTATTTCTTAAGCTACTTTGTAAGTCAGTTTTAAATATTCTGTTTTTTTTTTTAAATTATTTTAATTGTTAAGTGTACAATTTGACAACTGTGCTATTTATTGTAGGATAATGCTAAAAATCCGTCACAATACACATTATCAAGGCTGTGATTTTGGTAATCCTAGTGGGCTCTAAGAAAATATTAACTAAATTAAAAGACTTCAAAATAAGTTTTAACATAGTATTTAAAAGGGAATCTATCAGCAAGTCGATATTAAAATCTCCACAGACTATACGTTTTTTTCTTTTTTATTGGAAAAGTAAAGTTCGCAGAGAAGACCCTTTTTCTGTGGGTGCTCAACTTTTCTATTATTTTGAGGCTCGAATTGGCCAACTGGCGGTGGGCAAGCCTATAGGGAAGAGCGGGTGATCGTGTTCTTCCACTATGAAGGGAAATTTCCCGCCAGGCAGATCGTATGCCTGGGGACCGCCGATCCGTTTCTTCTTCCGTGTGGCGCCGGATTAAGAATAGCGTCCCTCCATTGCCTTCCGTGGATGTCGTAGAAGGCGACTAAGGGAATCAATTACCAGGAGACGGGTAAAGATTCCAACCGCATACTGCGATCGCCATGCCGCCTGCAAGCGCGGTGGCGATTATGGCAAAACCCCTTTTGGTTATGAAAACCACGAAAGAGGCCTATGTCCTGCAGTGGGCGTCGAGTGGCTGATGATGATGATAAGTTTCTTGCTAGTACTTGAAGCTACTTTTAAGACATCCTCTTTAAGCCGATTCAAATAAACTGTAGTCACTGGCGGGGGGCCTGTACACTTACATTTCAAAAAACATCCTTTTGTATCACTTGTTATTTTTACGCTTACTCTGTAACTCACTTAGTAAGAAGCAAAAACTACAATGTGCTTAGCCAGTTCAATGATAGTTCTACAAGTTTTGCAACAGAAAGTTATCTTTCCATTCTTTATATTTTAAACTACTATTTACTATAATTAAGGAAAATTTGAAATTATGGAAAAAAATCATCCACCATACAATATCCACCAAAAATTTCGTCATTAAAAGACCAAATAGATACAAACCCTTAACATACAAAAAAACCCAAACCAAACAAATTATCATAAAAGACATGCAAACCAAGGGACCCTAAAACGCTGGCAGCATTTGTTTAAGTTATTTGTTTATTTTCTGTCCACAAAATACATTCGCATAAAAAACAACATTGAATAAATGATACACAGCAAAAGAATGTGCCATTTGTGAAAAGACTAAACTTAAACCTAAACTAAAGATCTGTATCTCAGGTTTGCAGGCCTCCCGAACTGCATTGCCACGTTGTACCACCAAAGTGATCCTTTGGCCAAGATACGCATCAGAGCGGCAGTCAAGCCCCCGATCCCTCAATCGGCACCCCAGCTCCCTCACAAAGATCTTGGCCCGTGCCCCCAACCCCCCGTAGTCTCTGCCGTTAGTGAATCAAAACATATAATTAGTCATAATTGAAAACCATTGTTATTTTCAAGGTCAGGACTGAGGAGAATAAAGACTTTTGGCACTTGAACTTACCGGCACCGGCAATAACAGCAGTAGCGGATAGGGCAGAGCCAATTGATACAAAGTTATTATTCAGTCCAATAATGTGACAGCATGTGGTGCAGAAACCTACAAAGTAAGTATTCAAACTGTATTAGGATTTTTTTCTACTCTGCGCGCCAGTTCGCTCAGGGTAGCCCCTAGTTTTGTATCACCGCCACGCGTAGACAGTGGTGTTCCGTCCATTATCTCTGTAGGTCATTAGCAGTGGTCGGAATAGGCTGAGTACCTACAATTTATTTTGCCTATATACGTCCCACTGCGGGGCACCGGCCTTCTCTCAGAGAGATAGTATGGGCTCAATCACCACGCGTGCCCTACGCTACACTTAGCGAAGATAAATAACAAGATTACTAAACACATCAAATAAATTTTTATTTTTTAAATTAATTTTGTAATTATTATTTACAATACAAATTCCGAAATTTCGGGAACTGTGAAAAATCACGTGACTGAAATACCTATTCTATTCAGAGAGTATATTTCTAGATAATTTTTAAATCCCGACGTCCCTGGAAAAAAAATACACGTTAACAACTACGGTACCAACGATATGACTTTTTCGATGACGTTTCATTTGACGTTTGAACCAGTGATAGGGATGTAATTGCTAGATGTGCGATGTCAGCGCCACCAAGTGCCCATTTTCTAAGACCGGAAAGAAAATCTATTCAGTTTTGTAGTAATAAAACTTAAAGAAAACAGTTCTTCTTATAAATTGAGAAGCGATGTGAGCAGTCTTTTAAATACAGCGAGAAAAATAAAAATCCGAGCTAAAGTGCCTTTATACGCAGCTTTCAATAAATATTACTATTAAATAAAGAGTCCACAGATGTAACTTCTTGTTAAAAAATATGAGTAGGAAAGTCAATCAAAATTTCGAGGTAAAATTAAATTCAAAACAAGTTTTAGGGTATTTTAGAAAGGTACTACTTACTATCACAATGCATATCCCAGTTTCCAGGATCCGCGCCAACTGTGGGGATTTATACTCAGCCTATTTCGATCACTGGCCATTAGATAGGTAGGTACCAACTTATGTATTTGCTGTTTGTTAGTGTTTTATCTTTCCCCATTCTTATAGTTTGTTTCGTAGCGGAAGTTTGTAACTCTATATTCCAATCACTTAGACGCGTATAAGATAAGATTTTATCATGACAGTAAAAGAATCAGTATACTTTTGACAAATATGGTATATACATAGCAGCACTAGAAAATATAGTGACATGAATAAACTAAAACATGTCTACTTCGTTTTTGGTACGTAAACATGGCGTAAGATGTGTATATTTGTTCTTAGCATTATTAGACTACATCATCATCGGCCTTTTTACGCCCACTGCATGGGCAGCCTCCCTCATGGTTTTCCTAACCCTGAAGGGTTTTGCCATAATCGCCACGCTTGGCAGGCGGGTTGGCCGTCGCAGTATGCGGTTGGAATCTCAGGAAGATGCTGCTGCCCGTCTTCTGGTAATGTATTTCCTTAGTCGCCTTCTACGACATCCACGGAAGGAAATGGAGTGGCGCTATTCTTAATCCGGGACCACACTACATAAAGTTTGTAAACAATAGTATCAGTAGTACAATATCAATAGTATTAATGTATCAATAGTACAGGGTATCCTAGTGTGGGGCCAGACGCAATGTATGTGCCTGTATGTAAATGTTTATGTTTATGTTTATGTTTATGTTTATGTTTAATATATTCATCCATCAATAATGTTAAAATGGGAGACTCGAGAGCGATGTCAGACCAAAAGCAGTCTCGATACTGTGATGGCACCTATTATCGGAGCCTTCCAAGTTTAAACATGTTTAACATTGAAAGGAGCCTTCCATGCGGCGCGGGTTGGTGAGCAAGGTTTCCTAGGATTTCATACAAAGAATTCTGAAACTCATTTCGTTCAGCTCGTTCGACGCGTTCGGCTTACATAAGCAGCCTACACACGTCCCACTGTAGGGTAGGGCACTAAGTTTTTATGATTCATGCAAATATTTCTAAAAAAGTTACTAATTTGTTTCAATATCAGATGTAATAATTTGATTCAATGAGTTAGGTTAGGTTTCATTTCATTTCATCTTATTAAATTTAGTTTTCATTTCATATCAATAAAAAAATTCTACTGAAGACTTGGCTGTATGGGCATAGTTCCCTTTGCCTACCCAGAATGGGTGAAGAAAAAAAAATCTTTGCTTATATTCTTTTACGGTTGGCGCCATTTTCCAAACATTTTCTTTATTAAATTGCTTAATTTTTTCGCAACTGTATTAAAAATAGTAGTTCAGTACACGTACGAAACCGTCATTGCAACTTGTTCCGACTGTCAACCCTCACCTTCGGCTGCGCCTCGGCTCGGGTAGACATTTGTCGGAACTCTTTGCAATGACAGGCTTTCCGCACTCGTAATGAAATATACTATATCGTTTATAAATTAAATTATATGTGCAGAAAAGTCTAAAATACCATAGAATAGTACTCTGAAGTAATAGCAGCTTCAAGGTCGTTAACATTTTCTGACTGCTAGCGTATATCCTGTGCTCGTGTCGCGTGGCCTCGCACCTGCCGCACCGGGCCGCACGTGTCCGCGCTACTACGAACTTCCACGAGCGAGCCGATTTCCGCGGTGCTTCGGTGCAGGCTCGCGCGCGGTGGTTCGCAACAAAAGACTATCCACATAACAACGGCCGGTGACGAGCGGGCGCAACGATACAAACTAAAATAAACCTTAAATACTTTTAAGGCAAAAGACTACCTAAAAAGGCCGGCCACGTGAGGCTCTCGAGCACGATACGGGAAAGGGCTATCTTGCACTTGTATTATGGTTTATACCTTAATAAGTATTTAAGGATTATTTCAAATAAAATTTGTGACACCTCGCGTGTCTCACCGACTCGTTGTAAAGTGAATACATCGTAACTCACGTTTGTTACATTTTCATGAAGAGTAATTTTTGACTCTTTTTGTCTTAGTTTTTAATGATACCGCATATCAATCCAAGTGACCGACCCTGGCCTCTGCCTACCCCACCGGGATACAAGCGTGAGTTTATGTTATGTTTATCCATTCAACTACAAAATCTAGGAACGCTTGTAAGTGGACTCTTAAACTTAAAACTGAACATGTTTCTCGGTAATACTGTAATAATCGAAATGGCTAAGTTAGCCGCGACTTTGGGTCTGACATTGACAGATGAGCGGTGAGAAGTTTCAGACATGATACGGAACGGATAGCTTCCATGTGGCTCTATCGGCTGATTGAAACTCGGTATAAGTCAATAACTTTGAGATGGGGATAGGCAATGGCGCTCGCTAGCAGCCGTGCCGTCATCATAAGCTAGTTAGGCGATTGAGTTATTGAATGATTTGTATTGCATTAGATATAAGCGGCAGTAATATTATGAAAATAATGTGTATTGTTTTCCTTGCATTTTTTTTTTCAAATTCTAGAGCACCTCTATGGGCGTGGGCGTTGGCTCTACAAACATCGTATTGATTTGATTTGAAAATGCTTTATTACACAAGAGATGCATCTGCACAAAGGCGAGCTTAATACTTAAAAGTATTTTCGATTATTTATGCAAATGTTTTACTGGCTCTGTCCGCGACTTCTGGGATTCGGATGAAATATATCTTAAAGGATAAGGTGTTGAGTGCCACATTTCATCGAAATCTGTTTAGCCAAACATGTTATGAGTGACGGAGAGACAAATAAATATTAAAAATTGAAGGCCGACTTGCACCACTTCTTAAATGTCACTTAAGTCGCCATTTAAATATACTTTTGTATGAAGAATTTCGGTTAAATGCTGCTTAAGCCACATTTAAGAAAGTGGTGCAAGTCGGACTAAAACTCCTAATAATATGTGATATCGTAGAAAGCAAGACGTCTTTCGAACTTCAGTTTTTAGTCAACTAAAAACAATACTGTTATACCCTTCTAAATTATGTCATTCACAGAAAGACTCAACTCATCGGCAAGCGAAGTGTAAAAAGGTTATCCTCTTCTAACGTCAGGTAAGATTTGAGGGTTGGAGGCGAGGGCATATTGATGGATGTGACTTGAGAACGTGTGGGAAGAATCGTTAGACACCTTTATTACATCAGACGCGTTTGAGCAGAAATCATCTTTACCAAGAGTAGGTTTTTTATGCTGCTGCGAAAGCAAAGGAAGGTTATAGTTTGTGTGGGTTCGTGAGTTTGTATGATGATTGTGTATGTATAGATATGAAAAAAGAAACAGCCTTTGCTGATTTTGATAAATGCAGTGTTAATTTTGGCGTTGCAAGTGTCACTGGGCATCTACGAGTAAGACTAACGCACTGCCGAACGAAAAAATAGTACAGTCGACTGCACTTAAACCTTTAAATTTTAGAGCAAAAGTCTCTCGTAACGTAACCGAGTAGTGTATTGTGTGTGAAGCATATAAAGGTTGATGTGGTGTCCATTGTACCTACCGCAAATGCGCGCGCTTTAGTACATTTTCATACGAAGTATGAATTAGTATTTTTTATATTTTGTTGATTTTCCTCTTATTGTAGGGATGAACAAACTTGGGAAATATTGAAGAGTATCAATTGAATAGTATTTTCGAGAGTATACAACTAATTTGGTTCTGATCCTCAAGTCTAGAAATCAGAAATCAATAATTTATTTCACCGTAAAGAATTTACATTCTGTTTGCTGAATGTCAATGTACTATGTTACTATGTTAGCCGCTGCCTTCGGGCCGTATTTGTAGTGGAGAAAAAGGCAGCGGGAAAAAAAACTCCACTCTGACCATCTTTTCTCAAATCATCTTAAACTTATACATCAAAGCCTATATGATATGATTCCGTGATAGCCACCAATAACTTTAAAAGCCAAAATAACACTTCTTACAAAAGTAGGAAAAACATTAATGCTGCGGCCAGATACACGAACAGCACCCGTTCACGAGCATAACGCAGGGGTCAGCCATTACCAGTCTCAACCATTTTAGAGGGAGATAGGTGACCCGGCCACCACGCCACCATTCGAATGACCTTTAGCAAACCTGCAGATTGAGTTCTTGTCAGCTATAAAATGTGTGCTATAGTTATTAATGTGCAATCACGTCGTCAGTACACGTTTTTAAAACTAAATAAATTATAATATTAATAATTAAATAATAATGAAATCGCAGTGGAATTGGCTTACTACCGAGGGCTTATATCGTTCATATACTCGTCTATTCTATAATAGGCTTTTTTACATAGTGATTTTTTAATGAATGTTTTAAATTTATTTTCAGACAAGGATAGAACATGTTCTGGAATTCTGTTGTAAAAACGAACGCAATAGCCTACGAAGACCTACCTAGGCCCTGTTTATTAATTTTCGGCAGGTAGGTTTACTTTTTTTTGTAGTTGCTTTCATAATAACAAATATTTTCTATCGAGTATAGGTCGGTTCATCAAGCGAAAGATTTATCCCTGCGTTCTGAATTGTAGGTTGCCGAAATCAGGGGCGTGTAGCGTCACACGCCCACGCCGGCTGCCCTACATGGTTCAAGCTTAACGTCTTACGGAACATTCCCTGACGGCAACGAGGGCAGCAAAGAGGCACTTAGTGGAGCGATGACTCATCGGCCTTTGCATTCATTTCACTTTACTTCAGTCGACCCCTGTGATTCCTGGTTTCATAGATGTTGAAAGGAAGAATTTGACGTCACCCATTGTAACTTTTATTTCTGTGCGTTTGTTTCTTGTGTGCAATGAAGAATATTCTTATTTTATCTTATCTTATTACCTCAGCGCTTGAAATTTTGAGAGGCACGAGAGAAAGGCCTAGGTCCTGCAATGGGACCTACATAAGAATCTTATCTTATTAAAGAGTACCCGAAAACGGCGTGCGTGCATGCAATGACTAATGAATGTTGATGAAGCGAAAGACATCTGCCAGGATCGTAGCAAGTGGCAGACCCTGGTCTCTGCCTACTCCTCCGGGACACAGGCGTGAGTTTATGTTATGCATTAAAGTAAATTCACATAGACCTACTTTGAACTATGCCTTTTTATCGAGGTAGTCATCTTCGGCCAGCTCATCTAGTCAATATTGACGTAATCGGGTTCAACATTGTGCAAAATAAAATGCTTACTGCAGAAATAACGACCTTTTTGGCGTTTTTTTATTTTAATTTTGGCCATTAAGCTCATTGAAAATGTAGAACACACCGGAAACTAAAGGCATATCTTATCGATGGTTGTAACGCAAGTTGGCCAAATTAGCGTTGAGAGACTCTCCTCTTATCTCTGCGCTTCTCTGAACTGAAAGCTATTAAAAAGCCACAATATAGTGTAGATGTTTGCAGGATAAATTATAATGAAAAATTCTAAAAGACTCTCAAAGAGTCGAACTCAGTAGGCCACTATTTTTTTTTAAATCAAAGAACATCCTTTTAAATCACCTGTTATTTTTAGGCTCACTCTGTAATTTACTTAGTAAGAAGCAAATAAATTAATAAAGTATTTTTTTTTTTCGATGAAAAAACATAGCGTTTTGTTAATACTTTAGACACAGGAATAACTGAAATAATAATAATAAAAATAATAATCCTATTTGGCAATAGTTCATGTATCTGATGAAGATTATCTCTGGATTGATTCTTAATATTTATCCAAAGATAAGACGCGGCAGAAGCACCAATCATAATATTTAGAGTAAATGATATGAAAGCCTTTGTGCAGTCGGCTTCGGCCCACTCATGCCTCAAAAGATCGGGTCCCTATGGACCCGTGAATCTTAAGATATACCATCATAATAACAATAGAACTAATAATAACTTAAGTATAAATAAAATATCTTATTTTAGGGCGAGGCAGTCAGTGATGATAAAACAGACTGCCTCGTTGGACTAGCCGTTAGGGCGCTTACTACCAAGATAGAGGTCGTGGGTTCGATTCCCACTTGGGGCCGCCATACATTTGTACAAATGGCCTCAGTCTGGGTGTATTTCCATGTTTGTGATGTCCTTGCCTGGTTACCATAGCACAGGGTATCCTAGTTTGGGGCCGGGTGAAGTGATTGTGTTGTGTGGAAGTTATGTAGGTATTTATTTTATTTATAAGATAAGCATATAAAAATATAAAAATATAATATAATATTTTATATTTACAGATCATACTTTGCAAGGTTTCATTATAAAACCGTCCTCTAAAAACGTAAAACATATTAAAACACTGCTAATTCCATGAAGGCAAAGAACTTAGTAAGTTCCTGCATATAATTTTTTTTTGAGACGACAAGTTGGACACTTTTTAAATGTATGTTTTGTCGGGATTGAATATTACATCAGTTGCTACCTACATGATAAGATTCCATCAGTGCCATCAATAACTTTAAATGCTTAAACATTTAAAGTTATTGATGGCACCTACATGGGCGAATCTACTCAAATTGTCGCCAATTAATCATTGTTCAATCAACAAGCTCTCACAGTTCTCAACACAACAGAAATGTACTAAATGTAAAGTCATGGTTTTTACAATATGTTAAAGTGTGAATAAAATCCAACTAATATAGAAAAAAATCATTTTTTAACACCTGTTCCGCTGACAAAGATGAATTGTGACAATTACGAGGATAATGACGGCGATAATTTCGAGTAGATTCACCCACATACATAAGCTCCCGCCTGTATCCCGGAGAGGTTGTCAGAGACCAGGGTTTGCCACTTACTACGATCCTGTTTGCCATCGTGGCAAGCACGATCCTGTTCGCCACTTGCCACGATCTTGACAAACCTCTTTCGCTTAACTAATGAACTGAAATATTTGTGCAGGGCCCTTATTATGAAAAATGCGACATTAGCGGAAGGGTTGTCAACGTCGCGCTTGAGTCCGACAATTCACTCGAGTCTAGCGACAAATACGGTTCTTTTTGAATAGCTATTACTATTCAACTAAACTATTGAACTATGGAAACTATTGAAAAAATGAACCGCATTTGTCGCTAGATTCGAGTGAATTGTCGGGCTCAAGTGCGACGTTGACGACCCTTCCGATAGTATCGCAGCTTCATAATACGGGCCCTGTTTCTTTTTTTGTGTCCAATAAAGTATTTTCTATATATCTATCTGAAATAAGCCTTCTATCTGAACCAAGTTCGTCTTCAATTGGCTGAAAATAAGCTGTAACAAGGTGGTAAGTAGAACAAAAGAGGTGCTACAAAAAACATGTCTGTTTTCTGTCACAATTGTTTTTTTTACACGGCAGTTAGCGAGAATATTCCTTCTTGTAATTTACCTGAAGTTATCTAAAAAAGGACAATTCCTGTAAGTAACACCCCAACTATGTTGGACATTTTTTTCCTTAACTTTCTTTACGCGTCTTATACGGTCTACCACAGGCTCTATTAATGTTGCAGCTCTTGTCACCCTCAATAGATGAATGTCAATTTCATATCTACACTAATATAATTATAAAGAGGAACAGTTTATATGTTTTGTTATTATAAAGAGAATGTTATAAAGAGGAACAGTTTAACGGAGTTTGTAATCTCCGAAAGTACTTAACCGATTTCAAAAATTCTTTCACCAATATTTAGAATGGAACTTCAGGGTGGACTTGGGCTATAAAAGACTAATCCGTTTACCATGCGGACGTAGTCCCGGACGCTGCTAATAACAAATAAGGTTTTGATGATTATAAAAATACATCAAAAAACGTAGCACTTAGCACGCAGAACTGATGGCCGATGGAGCCGAAAAGTTCTCGAATGGAGACCACACATTGGCAAGCGCAGCGTAGGACGACCAGCCACAAGATGGACAGATGACCTCATCCAAGTGGCAGGAAGACGCTGGATGCATGCCGCTTCCGACTGGTCTTTTTGGAAATCCATAGAGGAGGCCTATGTCCAGCAGTGGACTTCTTGTGGCTGAATGATGATGGTGATGACATCAAAAAATGTTGAAGAACACATTACGTAGGTATATCAGAATTGCTGATTTTCGGACAATGCATTTTAGCCGAAAATACGTGTAGTGACCAAACACACGCTTCAATGTCTGAGGCATGTTTTTTATTTATGTAGTGTAAAGTGAGCTTGTTCAACACGTTATGCTACACAAATCTAATCATCATCAAATCCAGGTTCTTAAAAATAAATTATGTACCTGCTCCACCTGTAAGTAACATTTCATTCTTACATACATACATAAACTCACTCACGCTATCCCGGAGGCATAGGTGGCGACCAGGAATTTCGCTTCATCAAAATTGATTAAGTTACTTCAATTGTGCACAGCACCAGCTGTGTACGAAGTGAGAATAGGCTGCGACCCGAATTTCACATTTGGGTCGAGAGGGAGACCTCGCTGTTAATGAAAGTATTGTTTACCATTCTAATGCTTGCTTTATTAGAGTGTAAAAATGCTCTCCTTTCGTTTGACATCACCGGGAAAACTAAGTAGGCAGAAATATAATTATGAAATGTATTGGCCAGTCATTTACTGAATGCATAGTTGACCATTAGAGTTGACCAGGAGATTTGTAGTCTGCTAAACAATACGGTGTTGGACCCTTATTTTAAATACCTGCGTTCAGTTGTAAACAATTTTGTTGTTCTACTTGCTGACTCGGCAAACGTTGTTTTAACATTCTCAGATCTTCCAAATATACACAAAACATTTCATAAAAATCGATGAAGCTGTTTCGGAGAAGCTCGATAACAAACACTTTAATACGAGATTTTTTGTTAAATTTTTTAATTTAGATTAAACCGTAAAAATATTGTATTTTTTGCGAATTTAAACGCTATCAGCCATAATGTTATAAGATTACCTCTGCCATGACGTCACATAATTTGAAAACAAACACTAGGCAAGATGGATTGAATTCTTACAAGTTTAGTGACTTCACGATTATGGTAACTAAATTTTCTGCGTTGGATTTTTAAATATAATTTTTACAGCCATCTTCCACCTATATGTATTCAAACCGATATATTTAGGTTCGTTAGACTAAATACTGTAAATACGAGTTTTTCTTAATCAACTTTGTTGTGAGTCAACTCGCGTGTTGCATTTCAATAATATTCTACTCGTGCGAAATAAATCGGCGACTCAGGGCGTAGGAGATCGCTGGAGTAGAAGGGGCTGCAATTTATTCAGGACTGCCTCGTTGGACTAACCGTTAGGGCGCTTCACTGCCAAGACAGAGGTCGTGGGTTCGATTCCCACTGAGGCCCGCCCTACATTTGTACAAATGACCTCAGTCTGGGTGTATTTTAATGCTTGTGATGTCCTTGCCTAGTTACCATAGCACAGGGTATCCTAGTTTGGGACCAGCTCAAGTAATTGTTAAGTTATTTTTTTATATTTATTTATTCTTGTAATTTGGGTAAAACGAGAAAGTATTGTGCCTCAAAGCCTCGAATAAACCCAATTATGCAAAATCATTAAAATAGACGAATTGTAAAACCACATTGTTTTTTAAAACTATTTGTGCCTACGACTTATTTTTGTGAGTTTCGTGTTGACAGTGTCACACTTGGAAGGCGTGGAACTTGAATATATTTGCATTAAATATCTTATAGATATAGACCATGTACTTGATAAGCACCTAATTGGTGTCAGAATTTCACATAACTTATCACAATACATAATAGTTAGACCTGAGATTTCCGCATTAGCCTCATAGTTGTATGTAGGGAGCCATTGCATGTAGCAAGCAAGGGTTTTCTTCACCGATAGCGAGTGTTATTCACGAAATGTGTGAAGTTGTAGCGCAATACTTCGCTATCTGTGAAGGAAAATATCGTGAAGAAAACCCTAGTTTCTGACGTGTTCACATACCACAGTGCTTTCTACGTACAATGGCCTACTACATACAACTATGAGCATAAGTGCGGAAATCTCAGGTTTAACAATTTCTATCTACATTTAATGTAGATGGAGAACACTTTGTCGTACATAAAAATGGAAAACGAAATGTACGTAACTTATAAAGAATAAAGAATAAATAAAGAATAAATTTATTTGTCTCAAAAAATAAGTTACATGGTGTTCCATTTACATTATAAATTATGCTAGGTATATTTTCTGTTTACAAATAGTAGCATCTGTTGCTAAACTAGGCGTGAGCCTGTATTTCAGCCAACAGCGCCCCCTACCGGAAAATGTTTACAAATGGATCTAGCTACAAAAATATATATATAAATTTCCAAGTTTAAAACATATTATTGATTTACAAAAAAATAAATCCTCTGAGTAATTATTTAATCTTACAATCTAGTAGACAAAGAAGAAAAAGGAAAATGTATAGGGTAGTGTAATGTCCTCTCGGTGTGTAGTGTATGTGTGTGTATGTGTTGTGTGTGTGTGTGTGAGTGTATGTGAGAGGGTGAGTGATAAATGTTGTTGTTATAAAAGTAGGAAACCTCTGAATTTAGTCTTGCTAAAATATAATTCCTTTACTTTTAGGAGATCTTCAGTCTCTTCATAATTAAGATCTTTGAAATAGAGTTATTGGTATTTGTCGAGATTCGAACCCCTGACCTCCCGAATGTGAGCTACCACCGCTCTCATAATATAAAACATAATATTATTCAAAGTAATTTGAATTGCAATAAAAAATGTTGGATAAAATATCCGTTTCAGTTGTCACCCAAAAATCTGTTATGATAATGGTCTTACATAGGATGGAAATAATTAAATACAGTTCGCTAAATCACTAATTCAGTCTTCTATGGTAAGCATTCAGGTCTTATCAACACTTTACGCGCAACTCTACTCACTCACACTCGTATAACTTAATACGAGTTCAGGTTAAGTTATTATTCAAAGATCATTGGGTAACAAGTAACGTGTAAGCTGGAGCCAAAAAGGGAGATTCTTGGGGACCAATTGGCCTCTGCCCCTTGAGATATCGCGCTGCCATCTGGCTCGTCTACCGCGGTATCTCGGGGCCCGTGAACTGTCGTGAATCATTACCATCCGCTTATCAGAGATTGGGGATGGTTGTGCCGTAGAGGCATAATAATTATACTCGCAGTCGTGGAAGCTGTAGCTACAAATAGAACACAGGCACTTGATTGAAAATAAATTAGAACTGTCGAGAGTACGTCGACCTTTATGCGTGTGCAGTCACTAGATCTGCTTCTGTGGAACAGATTATCGGTGACGGCTGGGTGATAGTCCGACAGGTGAGAGTGGTGTCCAGTTTGCTTAAGGGAAGGCTACGTCATGCATGAATTCGAGCTCATGGATTGAATAGAATTGGGTAGAGTAGAGTCCAACTCCAGTTACGTTAAGGGCAATTTTGTACAAAAGTTTAATGGCTTGTGCACTTACATGCTAATTCATTAAAGATACCTAAATTATTATTTAGGTATCTTAGAGTTTTGTCACACAAAACACTATAACGGAATTGCGAATTGAACAAACTGTTGCCGCACTATATTGTCTTGGTCAAAAACCAAAAGAACTTCTTTCAGAAAATCGAATCAATCAACCAAGAACGGAAAGGGCAAGCACAAACATAATAAGACTTTAATCAAATATTGGTCCGCGCGAAAAAAATAATTTTCGCTTTCTGAACAAACAAGGAAAGTACGCAACTAATAGTAAGCGCTCACGGCTTGCGTCTTACAAGGAATAACCTTTAGAATCTGTTTGATGTTATTGAAGTTTAGAAAGATCTTGGAAGGTTTTTACAACAAAGAAGCCTATCTACACTTTAACTAATGGAAAACTTGAAACTGTTTCCACAATTCTATGAATTCTATCACAAGTAATAAGACTTGTAAGCAAATATCACGTACGTAAAGTATTGTTAGTTTTTCATACAAATGGACTGCGTTACAGATCTTTTACAACTTGTGAGAAATATATACCTTTTTGGAATTGTTTGTGGAGCGCCTGGGTACTGGGTATAATTTTATTTGGTTTTTTATTTATTTATTTATTTATTGATACGGCGGTGCGGGCGGCGGCGGACTTAATGCCATAAGCATTTTCTACCAGTCAACCGCAGGAGGTAAGGGAAGTTCAGTTCAGTTTTCCGAATGTTTCCTACATTAGAGTCGTAGTACCTACGTAAGCCATCTTGACTTGATCGATCTTCTTATTAGTATCTACATTCAGTCGTATGTACTTCTTATTAGTGTCACTAGTGTAATTAGTGCCACAAAAATAAAAGATTTAGTGAAAAATCAAAGCAAGTTTGCTTAATTCTTACCCTATATTGAGATATCTGTGTTTTTACCCCAGTTACTTATAGCCCCGCCATCGTCATCTACTAAAGGATTCGGTACACAGACGGACGTGCGGGAGCAACGGCACAAATTAAAATAAATCTTATACATCCTTTTAAAGTCAGAGACTATTTATATATACTAGCGCAAAAGAATCCCAGCCACATGCGGCCCACGGGCACTTTTTTGCACTTGCATAATTTTACGGTGTCGTCTATAAAAACATGATTCCTCTATAACACTCCTCAGAGACAGTTTAAATAATCTTTCACTTCAGCACAGACTATTTAAACTGCCTCTGAGGGGTAAGTATTTCAAGGAATCGTGTTTTTATAAATAAGACCGTTAAATGTCTAACTTTGTAAATATTTAAGGATTATTTTAGATTGAAATCGTACCGCCCACATGTCGACGGCCCGTTGTAACCTTTAACCATAACCGTGAAGGAAACAACAATATTTTATTCTGCAACAAAGCGGATGATATCGTTACTATTGTGAAAATCAGGCTCGGCAAAATTGGCGAGGCTCCAACAAAACACCGCTTACAGCGAAACTTGCGGTGAATGCCTAATAAAGTAAGCTCGTCCGACCCCGTGTAAGTGAAAATAAAACTGCTTTTTGTGTAGCACGGTACAGGAATTGTCTATAACTCGCAATTAAGAAGTTCTATTCAATAGATTTAAGTTAACTGAAAATTTTACGGTTATATTTTTCTTTCAGTCTTGAGAGCGGTGCTACCTGGTCTCTTTGTAAATAATCGCAAGTCGAATTGTTATTTAATCCGGTTGAAGCATTATGAAGAGAGAGGCAATTAATGTCTAGGCTTCGAGTTTCAAAAGGATTCGTTAACACTTTTCTGAGAACTAAAACTTTTTTTTATATTTCTGAAACTCATAACCTAGAAAATGAATGCTAAAATCTCTCTCTTCATGTTAAAGAAAGCTAACTACATCTGCTGACTTGCGATTTATTGAAAATAGGATTGCAAAAAAAATGTGTTGTCTTTTTGTCTTTACCTATCACAAGGTCATCAAAAATAGCTCTAAGCGATTCCGGACAAGATAATCTGCCAAAAGGCACTAAAACATCACAGACGCGCGTTATAGCACGTCGTACTATTTCAAGGTGTATAATATAGCCGCGCTATAACAGTACAGTGCGTGTATGATGCGCTTGAGACTGTAAAGACTAACTCCCGTTTACTGATGAATGATCGAGGAAAAGCGCCGGTTTATGAATTGAGAATTCTACAAATTCGTGTCCATAAGAGCGAGATAGAATGATACTTCAGTATTTATTTAGCAGAATACCTATTTAAAAACCGGCCAAGTGCGTGTCGGGCCACGCGCAATGTAGGGTTCCGTAGAAAGAGGGTTTTTTTTATCTACTTTACTGAACTAACAACTTCATCGAAGTCATTTTCAATAGATTTTGTACGAAATTTCACTTTTATAAGTTGGTTACTCGTTTACTAGTAAAGCCTACTTAGCCGTAATATTTTTCCTTTTAAGTTCATTATATGTGCTACTACCCTGAATTTTTTCACGTTTCTACAATCAACCGTTTAGCCAGGTGAGGGGAGGGGGAGCCGCAGACAAACAAACAGACAGACAGACAGACGGACATGGCGAAACTATAGGGATTCCTTGTCAGACTACGGAACCCTAAAAAACGAGAGGATTAAGTATGTAGCTTATCTTCTGTTATCAGTAGTTGGAGGATCTACTTAGCTTTAAAACTTTGCAGCACATAGACAGCTATAGTTAATTAATAGTCATGCTATGAATCCCGTTTATTTTACAATAATGTACACGTTCAATCGTTAAGGACAGTAACTCTAGTCTGATTTGAATGTACTTTGTAATCAATCACAACTAAATCCAAATGTTGAATGGCGCGCAAATTGGTCGACATTTCGAGAATTATGAGCCCCTACCGATAGCTAGGCTTGTACCTAGAGCATGGACTACCGGACCCTTTTTATATAACCGGTATTTTTTCGATATCAACATTTGAAATACCGGAATTCTGGTATTTCGGTATTTTTTCGGTATTGATGATTTTTTTTGTTAAAATAACATAAATGATTGTAAAACAGTTGATTTACGTGGCCTCTACGATTTGTCCCACTGAGCTTACCCCACATCATCAGTTCAAGTTGTCAAATTAACTCAATGAAATATAAAGTAAGCAAAATTTTCTTGAGCAAATACAATAAGTCCGAGAGAAAACTGAACTTAACCTGATAGTATTAGAATATTTAAAAGAAACAAATTTATTTTGTCATAATTATATTATGTTATGCTACCTACCACGACCACGGCACATTTGCTTATTTGCTTTGCGGTACATATTCATTAAAATATGTGTACTTAATTGTAATCGAAAATTTATAAACTGTTCTCTTAAAGATTTGACGTTCCAGCACAAAGTTCCTTCAAAAAATAAGTTTTGTATTTATATATTTTTTCGAGAATATTACTAATTTTGAGAGCCTACGCTGAATATTTCTATTGGGGGGGGGGGCTGCTTTAACAAATTTTAAAACCAAAAAAAAAAGAATCGGAGTCTACATAACTGGAAGTACGTCATGCACGGAAATACGTCATCAACTGATATCCTACGAGCGGTCAGTTTCTAGTGATACCATGACTCGATACAAAAACTCTTTAAATAAACAAAACTTATAAGACTCCTTATCTAAGCAAAAGTAAGAAAAAATATGTTATATTTGTTTTTTACGGAATACCGAAATGTCAATATCTTGACATTTTTTTATTTTAAAATATTAAACCTACTTTCATTAACGTGTTGAACGAAAGTTAGAAGGTCGAATTAGTCACACACTTATTCACAAAGATACAAAAAATCAGTGAATATTATATGAACTTATACCTTTATAACAGATTGTCATATATCCTCCCGCGGCGGCTAACCTCGCGTTCTAAATTCAAAAACAATATTTAGGACAATGCCCATTGTCGCTAATATCTTTAACTTGGTGGCTGTTGAAGATACTTACAGTTAGTTACAATACTGTATTATGTCACTACTGTACCGTAGGTACACCACATAGAGCAGGAGACCAACACTAGTTTCTTGTGGGACACCGCAATTCACAGGAACGAACTGTGATTTTAAATAGTAACCATCAGTTAATTCGAAACTATCCTTAAGGTGAGTGTTAAACATTTGACAGTATTGATACCGAAACTCCAAAACCCTAGAAAGCATTAGTTCTGTATTTAGACAGTCTCAAGCTCTTAAAAATTGCAGCAAAATCGTAAAACCAGATTGGAAATCTAGAAAAGTCCCAATGTTTTACGTTATGAAGTAATAAAAAAAACCCGTTGGTAGCCTGGTGGGTAGAACATCGGACTCGGAAGCGAGAGACCCAGGTTTGATCCCCAGTGCGGGCATGTACCTATGAGTTGGTTTTCTAAGTTATGTACATTTGTGAAGCAATACCACTCGCTAACGGTGAAGGAAAAACATCGTGAGGAAACCTGAGTGTCTGAGCTATTCACATACCTCAGCGCTTGAAATCGCCAATCCGCGGTGGGCACGCGTGGTGATACTCTCTCCCTGAGTGACGGCCTGTGCCCTACAGTAGGACGTATGCGTATGTTATGAAGTTATTATAATTATGGATGTAGAATCGAACAGCGCGATTCTCGAGAGGTATAGTAATACCGAAACTATTGAAATACCGGTATTAGGATTATACAAAACCGGTTTTTCAAATTCGAATATTGTGTCCGGTATTTCGGTTTTTCGGTATTACCGAAAACCGGTATCCATGCTCTACTTGTACCCCATTCACTCTTAGCCATTTAGGTTTCTTGCGATCTAAAAGTAGGTATCTTCCACTTGACTAAAGTCTGTATTTTAATTCGATGCAAAAAAAATACTGTCACTGTCATGAGCCGTGGTCGTAAACCATCACAACCCATTACATTTGTTGATGTACTCTATGGGCTGGAATTTCCAATACCATCCGTTTAGTTAAGCGTTAATAATAGATTTGGGGAGAAAGATTAAAAACAAAACTTGAGGTTATGTTGACAAAATTTCAGACAGTTTATTACTAAAAACTTTATTATAGCTTAAATTTAGTAACTATAATAATAATAGGGGTTAATGTATGAAATTGCCGTTTTATTGCAATAGGTTCTTTGAATTGACATAGAATCTTCATGGTTCTAGGTTTTCGAATGAAACTTTTTTCAAATGGTTTCTATGATGTTCTTTTTTTAAAAAATGTGAAACATTTGAATATCGACTTTCAATTGTTTTTGTTATTCAATTTAGACAAGAAAGATGGATACTGCGAAAATTTGAGTGATTTTTGAATACGAGTTCCGACGCGGAACTAACGCGGGAGAAACAGCCCGCAATATCAATGCTGCGTTTGGAGAGGGGTCTACTAATGAACACACCGTGCAATTTTGGTTTAAATGCTTTCGTGATGGAAATTTCGACTTAAAGAACGAGCCACGAGGAAGACCGCCCACACAGGTGAATAACGATGAATTAAGAGAGATAGTGGAAGACGACCCTAGTCAAACTACCCAGGAATTAGCGGCATGTTTTAACGTTACCTTACCCACAATATTGACTCACTTGCGTCAAATCAATAAAATAAAAAAATACGAAAAATGGGTGCCTCATGATTTGACTGATCTGCAGAAAGAAACGCGTGTTGAAACTTGTGTTCCCTTGTTGATATTCAATATTCGATATTCAAATGTTTCACATTTTTTAAAAAAAGAACACCATATTAATCATTTGAAAAAAGTTTCATTCGAAAACCTCAAACCATGAAGATTCTATGTCAATTCAAAGAACCTATTGCAATAAAACGGCAATTTCATACTTTAACCCCTAATACATTATGACATAAATTAGGACTTATTCATAGTGCGACCGGAAATAAAATAAGAAGATTATGTTACTAAAGACAGTTTTTTGTGCTTTAACCACCGTCAACCTAACAAAATAAACTTCAGTTTAGCCCATGTTTTCTATCCAGTAACCAAGTACTTTATGGTCCAGATTATCATATAATACTCTTGGGAGGTAACCACAACCACTGCATTAAAATAGGGTGTGCTGTGACTTGGATTTGAAGCCATTTGAACCTATCAGTAACCAAATTATGAGTGCACTAAGTCTGTTTTTGCCCGTATCTCCTATTCAGTAAATAAGTACCTCAATTCCTGAGAGAGGTAATTAATTTTTCGCCCAGATAATCCGGATGTGGTTTTAACGTAGAGATTCCAGGGAACGGCTTGAAAGCATCCACCACTGCACTCAATTCGTTAAGCTGGTCGGCATCTGAAGGACACGGAGGTACTGAGGAAAAGCTTGTAGTGGCTCGATTTCGTGTTTCATTTCATTTCATGTTTGTATTTTTCCTGGTACAATAAAGAATATTCTTATCTTATCTTAAATATTAATGTATTTGATTCAATAAGGTTTTCGGTCACACGTAACCCATTACGAGGGAGTTTTCCTTTTCTTTGACAATAGCTGTGCCAGCGAATGGTATTATTATACAATTTTGTGGGAGTTAGTGCTTGTGTGACAAGATCAACCGTGGTGAAATCAATTAGAAAAAAATGAACGAAAATAATCTACGTTCGGTTCGTTGAATGCCAATGCAATGTAGTTTTTTTTAAGTTATATTATATATACGTATAGTTATATACGTAGAACACCTGATTCTCAAAATGGCGTAGACTAGAGGACTAACTCTCAAAATTATATATCTATCGCCTCATATCGCTCGTTGTGGTCTTCGTCCAACTAACAAGGCTTATTATATATAATAATAATAAGCCTCCTATCATATATATCCCTCCTATTCTAGTAGACGTATACCGACCTAAGTGTAATGTGAACGACGGTATCGTTTAATCACAGGGTGAAAAACGAGTGTTTGTACGTTGGGCCTCCAGTTTGATCCCTTAATAAAATTTCATTTGTTTTTAACACCCTGATAAATTTTCGCATCTAAAATGTCCGCAGGGAACAGGCATTCTCTTAGAGAGAGTTATCCTTTGGCCTACCGTTGCAAGCCTATTCGATCTTAAAATAAGTCCTGGGCACTAAAGCGTCTGAGTGGTCACTCCACTTAAATAAGTGGCAATTTCTACATTCATTAAGCAGTGAAGGTCTTCACCCTTTGGCCACAGCCACATGCGATGCAAATTGCGGCGCGATTTGCGGTGCGGCAAGCGGTGAGCGGCGAAAACAAATGTAGGAAATTGTAGGAAGTATGCCACAGCTACCGGCTACGCGGATTGGGACGCGACCTGCGGCGCGGCGAGAATCGAGCGTTATGGAGTACCGACTATTTGTATAAAAGCCCAAGTTTTTTAGTCTACTCGTGTAATTTTACTGTTCTTCTTCTAGGGGTCGGTCAATTATGACAATTTGCTGATCCATGTAAGATATCGGCTCCAACTAGAAATAATTAATATTGTACATCAAAATGACGGAACAAGCGGCAACCAACTCAATAGACTCTGTCGTTTAATCACAGCCAGTAAAATGACAGTGATTAAATAGAAGATTTGATAAAACTCCGGCACTTTGTTCTCAAAGGATTTGTACCAAATTGTTTTCAACAGTATTTTGAACAAAGCGATTCATTTTAAACATGGTACCTACCACCAGGAGATTTTCACGCTGAATCTTATCATTGGTGTACAGTCGAAAATGCAATAATTCTAAGCAGCTAATTCCATCAATACGAGTAGTACATTGTTACCCTATCGGTGAAAATAACTTGTTTGGTCCCGAGACGAGGGACTAAATAAGTCTTTAACCAGAGGTAAAGACGTGCTTTTCATTACGAACATAAGGAAAGCAAAAAATAAAAACATGAATTAGCTAAAGAAAAAATGAATGAAGTTGCCCGTAAAGAAATCGAATAGAGTGCACGCGAGTAAAGTTTGATGTAGTGTCGACTGTAGCTTTTCTCTTTTCCAGTTTGTATAAATCGATAACTAACTGAACATAAAAAATAAAATAATTTACTGAAGGCTTCAAAATAAAAAAAAGAACTATTTGTTGGACAGGATAGGCTTAAGAAATTTATTTTGAATGGCGAATCAGGAGTTGAATCTCTATGATTGTGTAAAATACAATTCTGTCTCTCGATATGTCTGACATGAGCCGCATTGAGCCGATACATTCCCTGAAATTGGGATTTATTACTCAACGCTATGAGCTGCCGTCGCTACGCTATTTGCTTAGGAATTTAGAAATCGGATAAGGGCTTCGTGATATCGACAAAGTGAGACACATTGTCAGACACTGACGTCTTTTGAGAAAAGCTAGCTCAGCCGTGTAAAAGTAGTACCTACGCAAATAAAATGAAGGTTCTACTTATAAATATTTTTTATTTACTTATCTCTGAGCAAAGGCATACGTTCATGTAAGTTCTCATAATATGTCAGTTTATGATAACATCTGTCACTGATACGTACAGTGTTATTTGTGCTTGTGACTCGTTGATTATGATACCAATCTTTTATATTTTGGGAGGCTTGCAAACCTAACATATTATTATAGATATTTTGAACTAGTATAGGCTTTAGTCTTTTTAAAAATGGTACATTCTGTTGCAGTGTATCATTAATTTTATTCATTGTGGTTCTTACAATTTAATGTACTTTGTGAACACAAATTAAACAAATATCGTCACTTTCCCAAAAATTTTGATTTGATTCGAAAATTCTTTATTGCACCAGAAATAAATCTGCACAAAGGCGAGCTTAATCGATCTAAGCTGATAGAATTGCATAGAGTTGTGTAGACAGATGTATCTCTCTATTGCATATATGCTTACTTCAATCAGATGACAGAGTGGTTCTTCACCTATATCTTTTACATAGACACTTCATTGAAAATAAGAAAAAAAAGTGTGATTAGATTTTTTTCTAAACTTTATATAAACCCTTCAGGATATCATATGTAAAAAGGTTCAATTGTTTTGGCAACCCTGTATAGACGAGAATCGAGGAATAACGATGGGCTGCGCGTTAATTTAACGAAAAATATAGCAAAATTCTGTTTTAAACCAAATGTTATTGAACTCAATGATTAAAATAAATTCCTAGCTAAATATACATTAGTTTACCTTAGCGGGCTATGTAAAATGTAGTACGTTTGCCAAGCGTTAACGTTTGTTTAATCTAGTTTCATTCCCAAACTAACCTAATAGCAACAAGCTTACAACTTAACAGATATGCTAATAAATACGAGCGCACCTAATACGCTATCAACAGTTTGCTATGTAGTTATTTGTTTGTGTAAGTCGATATTTGATTAACTATTAAATTCACCTAGGATCGAATCGGAACAGTTCAATTATTGTTTTAATCGATACCTGAAATAGGTTTCTGGTTTTTTGGATGGTTTGCAAGAAATGGCTTTAACTTGTGAAATCATTTATGTCATCAATTCCCAATGATTGTTTCCCATTGCTAGGAAAAGCCCTCCTACTTCCATTCTTCGTCCTTCCTTGACTGCCTCGTTGGTCTAACGGTATCCCGTCTGACTAACACGCTGGAGGTCGTGGCTTCGATTTGTTCAGGGGCCACTGTTCATTTGTACAAATGGCCTCTTTCTGGGTGTTTCCATGTTTGCTTAGAATAACACAGGGTGTCCTTGTTTGGGACACGGACAAGTGATTGTGTTTTGTAGAAGCTGTTATTATTATTATTACTATTTCTTCTTGTCCTTGGTTAACTCTTACCACCCAGATAAATATTTAGTTGATGTAAATTAAAACGGCCAACTGCGACTCGGACTCACGCACGAAGGGTTCCGTACCATTATCTATACAACATTAGACACGAAGATTGATAAAAAACCGCAAAAATCACATTTGTTGTATGGGAGCCCCCCTTAAATATTTATTTTATTCTGTTTTTAGCATTTATTGTTATAGCGACAACAAAAATACATCATCTGTAAAAATTTTAACTGCTTGGCTATCACGGTTCACGAGAGCCTGGTGACAGACATACGGAGAGACGGACAGTGAAGTCTTAGTAATAGGGACCCGTTTGGCACCCTTCGGGTGCTTCCGCACCTAAAAATTAAACTGAACCAATCAACATATTGATCGGAAGGAATATCAAAAGTTTAATTGATTCAGTCCTGTAAATTAAATGCGATGATGATGTGATGTAAAGTAAATTTAATGCTGACATTAAATTTACTTTACATCACATCATTATCTGAATGAGATGTCTATCTGAATAGACATCTCAGGGATCAAGTAACTCTGTTAATTGAGTACCTTCAGTATCAGACACTTCAATACTGGAGGACCCTATCTTGGTTAAGTGAAGATTAAAGAAAGAGCCATCGAACGATGTTACGACCCTAAAGGATAAGCATTAAATGGCTAATAACCCTAAATGTGACACAAAAATAGGTTAGTGTCCCGTTTTACGATTTGCTATAATGAGGTCATAAATTTAAAACGGCTTCGCTCCGCTACGTAGTTTGTTTAAAATTTTGCAACTTTATTGCCGTATGTTTTGGAGACTGATTAGATTGATGCTGAAAGGGTTTTTTTATTGTCTTATGAACATTAAGAGGCATAATTCCAGCAGTGAAAGGGTTCATCGCGATGAATGAATTAGATACATGAAATTAAAAAAAAACACAGATACCGCACTAAATTACACCATGTTTGCAATTTGTATTTAACCGTTTTTACAATCGAGCAAAACCAAAACAAAAAAATAGACAAGTGCGAGTCGGACTCGCCCACCGAGGGTTTCGTACAAATTTTTCCTAACATATTGTAAATAGTTCCGGAATCGAGTCTTGCAGTTTTTTCCGAGCTTTTCCCAAAATTTAAAGACAATTTTTTAATAATTTAATTACAAATGTACAGTTTTCAGATTTTCCATGTACTTGTAGTATAAGACAAATTATATTACTTGCCAAATTTCATAGTTCTAGGTCAACGAAAAGTACCCTATATGATTCCCTTGAGTTTCGAAATATACGTTTTTTGCGGCATAAACGGCCGTATCTTTTTCTTACGTTAACTTAGAAGTTCGATTTTTGACCTGAATATATGGTTTGAAATTCAACTTTTTGCCTCCACCTTGCCTCCGCCTTGATGCCTCTACGCGTTCCCAAGATAAAAGGTCTTGACAGACAGTTGGACGGACGGACAAAAAGTGATCCTATAAGGGTTCCGTTTTGAAAAAAATCATTCAAAATTATTAACTTAATTCCGGAATCACTTACATACAATTTTTGTCGGAGGAGTCCGACGAGGTTTTCCTCTTACATTATTCGATGAGCTTAATGGTGAGTAGAGACGGAGCTCCTGGTCGTCGGCTGCACGTCGGACTCTTTCAACAAAAATTCAAGTAAGTGATTCACGAATTATATACATAATGTTTAGTGCCTACCAAAGTTTTAGTTCAAAAACGTTCACAATCATTAAAAATTATTTTTACATACCAAACGTATTCGGATACGAGGCACTCGGACCATGGGGGCCCTAGGCGCTACTGTTCTTCAAAGAACTATCGTCGCGCCTCATCGACACGACCAGGGACCTCAGGCAATTACCTCGTCTGGCCATCCAACAAGGTAACGTGGCCAGCATACTGGGTACCCTTCCCAGAGGCGGCGATCTGGGCACAGTTTTCTACATTTAGTTATTTTTTATTATAGATTAAAAAAACACAGTGAATATTATTAATTTATGATTGTAAAAAATATTAATTATGTAGGTACTAAACGTATTCTGTGAAAACAATTGGTTGCACAACAAACTTTATTAGATGTAGATAGATAGATAGATAAATAGATAGATAGAGAACACTTTATTGCACAACCAGGTGAAAGATATTACAAATAGTTTATTATATCTAAGTAGTGGTACATAACATAAAAGGGGAATTAACTGTATGGCTTTCCGCTAAGCTCAGTTTGAAATTAGCAACGCATTTCGAATTCGGAGTACCAAACCGTTTAGAGATAAGTACACGTGGTTTGGCTTTAGTGCGAAATTTGAAACTAACTCTGCACCGAGCTTAGAGTTTATGGTGGTATTTATAGCGTACTAATAAATTAAAATAGTACACTTTACAGCTACTAAAGTCTCACGGTCTTATTTATAAAAACTCGATTCCTTAAAACACTTCAAAAACGCCGATTAAAAGTAAAGTAAAGTTATTACTTTTATTAAAGTCTATATATTAAAGAGATTTTAGAAGGAAAAGATAAAATCATGTTTACGGCCTTATTTATAAAAACACGATTCCTCTAAAACCAATCTAAAACTCTGTCTATTTAATCTGTGGCTAGATCCTTTCCTTGTAAAATCTCCACCACAGACTATTTTAATCGGCGTGTTTTAAGGAATCTAGCTTTTATAAATAAGGCCGTTGGTTTTATAGTGTAGGACAATATTGTCTGTTTTTTATTTCTTAACTTTGTCAAATGACTTACGATCGCAATACCACTCGCTAACCGTGAAGGAAAACATCGTAAAGAAACCTGAGTAGCGATACAAGGTGTTCACATACCTCAGTGCTCGAAATGAAATTGCCAATCTGCATTTTGCACGCGTGGTGATTAGGCCAATCTCTCTCTCACTGAGAGAAGGCCAATACCTACCCACTAGGACGTATATTTTATTTTATTTTTATTGTCACTGTCGTGTGTCCATGAAACGTGAATAGGAAACTGACATTAGTCACCGTAACAAGAATTTGTGTAATTTTCTTGTAACTATTTTAATATCAAAATGTTTCGCACAATTTATTGTAACCTCGGATAAAAGCATCCGTTGAAGAGGTAAAGTTTGTAAATGGGTAGGCAAGTATTTTTAGAGCTTGTCATCATGATTCATCATCATGATTCTTGTGCACATCATGAAATCAAATTCAAATCACATTTTTTTATTCAAAGTAGCACAGAAACTACGACTTACTGAACGTTACAAGTTAAACTAGGTGTAAATTTCAAAATCTTGATCATTTTGGAGAAAAAATGGACAAAAAAACTCCAAACTTAGTCTTTTCAAGTCCTTAATCAACAGTGTTTATGTAAATATTCTCAAACCTGGAGCTCATGCATTGAACTGGCTTTAATTCCAGACATCATTGTCGTCTACATAATCTTTAATAATATAGTAGCCCTTTTGGCACAAAGTGTGCTTTACACATTTTTTGAACCGTGTTTCTGGCAAGCTTATTATATACTCCGTGTGGCGCCGGATTAAGAATAGCGTCACTCAATTTCCTCCCGTGGATGTTGTAGAAGGTGACTAAGGAAATCAATTACCAGGAGACGGGCAGCAATGCCTTCCTGAGATTCCAACCGCATACTGCGATCGCCAATCCGCCTGCCAAGCGTGGCGATTATGGCAAAACCCCTCATGGTTACCAAAAGCATGAGGGAGGCTTATCTCCTGCAGTGCGCGTCAAAGGGCTGATGATGATGATGATATTATATCCTCAGGGATGTTATTGTAGAAACATAGAATTGTGAAAACTGGCAGTTGCGACATTAGTTAGTTCCCGGATTCTTTTAACTGCATATGCTAAAGAACTAAGCCTATTTGCCAGTTTTTCTATAGGAGTACCCCATTGAAGTTTAGCATCAATTATGATGCCTAGAAATACAGTTTTTTATGCAAAGTCTCGTTTATCATTCCCCAATATAACATTGTTGACAACCATTTTGGCATTCAGTAGAGTGGCGATTATGGCAAAACCCCTCATAATTTTCATAACCATGGAGGTCTGCAGGAGGTCTATGTCCTGCAGTGGGCGCCAAATGGCTGATGATGATGATGAGAGTGACATCATTCTCTTATTCCTATTATAAACTATTGGTCATAATTGTAGGAGACGAGTACCTACATTATCAACGTCACAGTTAGTTAAATGCGGAGTGCACCACAGTCTTAAAATAAGAAGGTACAACAAAGAATTTTGTGATTTGTGAGCGACTAGTACCTAACAAAACACAACCCCTTAATTAGTATTAAAACACATATTTTATATGACATGCATGTAAGAGTCACAAGCAAATTAAATTGTACTTTTTAGTGTTCCGTACTTCCGTTCTTCCGGATCACTTTGTTGTCCGTCCGTCCGTCCTTCCGTTTGTGTGTCAAGACCGTTTATCTCGGGGATGGAGTTAAAATAAAAATAATATACAAGTCTCCAGTCCCTTAACGCTGTAAAAAACTCAAACATCTAAGTTAACGTAAAAAAAGATACGGCTGTTTATGCCAACTATATATTTGTAATTCAATAAAAAAAATGTATTTGAAGTTCGGAAAAAGCTTGAAAAAAGCTGCGAGACTCGTACGAAACCCTAGTTCTGCGAGTCCGACTCGCACTTGTCCGGTTTTTTGTAAATAAAAACTAATCGTGATGGAAAAAAAAAATTAAATGAAACAAATTGCGAACAAAGTTTACCATACTGAAGAAGTCACTAATGAATCTGGACAGATAAACCCTTCTTCGTTAACATTAGCAACTTTCACGCTTTGCTTAATCAATCTTAATTAAGTTATATTTTGGATATGATTAAATGTTTCTACAATAACATTGCTAGAATATGCTTATCTTTCTTTATTGCTTAGCAGTCAACTGCACATTGACTTTTATGGATGGTCCAGCATATTTTATAGACAGATAAGATAAGATAGGAATATTCTTTACTGGCTGTTGCCCGTGACTTCGTTCGCGTGGTAATTTTGATGTGTAATTTTCCGGGATGAAAAATAGCCTATGTGCTAATTCAGACTATAAATCTATCTCTGTGCAAAATTTGATCCGGATCCGTTCAGCCGTTTTTGCGTGAAAGAGTAACAAACATCCATCCATACACAATATTAGTATTTTTGTAAACATAAAATGTTTACAAAAATACAGCACAATTGGCAGCCTTATTGCTTATAGCAACTTCTTCCAGGCAACAGATATTTGTGTTGGAGCTACCGGAAACAGCACATGAACCTTGAAATTCGCGCACTCTACTCCCTTATTTTGTGGGCTACATTAAAAGGTAAAGGTTGAGGTGCTGGCGACTGGTACGTACCAAAACTTTTATAAGTTAAGAGGTCAATCTAATTTAACAATCGTTTGATGTTTTAAATGCGCTCGTCGTGCAGTCCTTTTAACGCACACAGGTCATAAAGTACAAAATCGGGACTAAAAGAACAGCTACAGTTTTGATGTCTTTTGAAAAATCTTTCTTTGATGTTGTCGACGCTCACGACCATTACGCGATTGTTCCCGGTGCGGGGTAATTTTTTACTGCACCTAAATCTCTTTAAGATTCTAATCAATGGACTAACGTTGACTGGACATTGGCGGAGCGGTGGTAGCCTAGTGGGTAGAACATTGGACTTGGAAGCGAGAGACCCAGGTCCGATTCCCTGTGCGGGCATGTACCTATAACATTAGTGAAGTTATAGTAGCAATACCACTCGCTAACGGTGAAGGAAAACATCGTGAGGAAACCTGAGTATCTGAGCTATTCACAAAGCTCAGCGCTTGAAATCGCCAATCCGCGGTGATTAAGCCCATACTCTCTCCCTAAGAAAAGGCCTGTGCCCGACAGTGGGACGTATATTAGGCTGCTTATGTAACTGGACATAGTAAAAGAAATAAATATTTAGGTATCGCGAGAGGTGCGAATAATTGGAAGTTATTGAGTTATTATTAAGGTTATGACATCACTAAAGGGTTCTCTTATTGGTTAGTAATTCACTGAAAATTTGCAATATTTTTGCTAAGGAAGGAATCTTTTTTCAATCCTTCACTGTCTATGATACCATAAGAACATTTAACTACGACACTACTATAATAACTCGTGTTGTTGTTTCTGTTTCGTTTTAATCTATAGTAAAGCCATCAACAAATGCTCGAGGCGAACAAATCAAATGATACTAAAATAAGAGGCTTATTTGAAAATTTTCATAAATAATTCACGATACACGAGGAAACTAAATAATGACTACGTAAGTTGAATAAATAAATAGCACAATTAGACAGAACTGGAACATACGAAATTAAATCCGCATCGCTATTGGCGAAAAAGAGTTTGACGTGACTAATTGTTTGTTTAAATAGGCCGGGCATTGGCTCGGAATTTCCGACTCTCATTTTGGGAAATTCAGACAACTTCCTCTTTAGTGCAAGTAAAATTAGGTTCACTTGAGTCCGATATGTTTTAGCGCCGGCATCTGAATTTAGAATTTAGGTAAAACATCTTTTAATCTATCGATTAACCATTATATCTGTCTCGTTGTCTTGTGAGCAATCTGAAAAATCAGGGGGCCAATTGTGCGCACGAATTCCTGTCAGAATCCTGACGTTTGCGATAGCAATTAGCATGGAATTTGACAGTTAGCCTGAATCCAAAAATCCACCAAATCCTGAAAGATTCCAATCGTCTAACCACGTCAGATGATTGGAATCTTTCAGAATTTGGTGCGCCTAATATAGGGGCAGGACGATTTACTTAGTGACATTTTTAATTGAGAAACAGGTGGATAGTGGCTTAAGGAAAATAACTAAGGGCTGATTGGGACGGTTTATCGCGTAAGTAATCAACTTTACTTTTATTGCTATTCACTATAACAGTTGAGTTCGACATTGTATTGAAAACTTTAAAACTTTACGGTTGATATTAATAAAATATAGGAAACGGCAGCTGTCGAAGAAAGTTCCTCTTCAGTGCACGTAATTTTGCACAACATTACGATAACTTGTAGTCATAGAATGCCTCATTTCTCAGTTCACGGTTACATCGGGCTCAGTGCCCAAAGTATTCGAAGCTCCCTGCACGAGACAGACTGGTTAATTATAGTTTCGTCTCTTAGTTTTCTCACGCTCTCTCTGCGCTCTATACTTACTCAGTCAAACGACAGTTGCAAACACATGTTCCAATTTTAAACAGGGCGGTGCATTTGTTTTTTTTTTATTTTGTGGCCAAGTACTTACTCGATGCCGAACATTGATTTTATATGTGCCTGACATTATACATACCTACTTACAAAATGATTTGAAAAGTTTTCAACATTTTTTTTATGGCCTTGCTGCAAAATTTATGAAAGGAAAAACAAAAAATCCGGATAAGCAGGCTACGAGAAACAGACAGTTTAGGGAATGCCTCTTTAATCAGTAATGTGAGGCGCCCATAAAATGTGGTAACAAAAAACTTCGTAGCGATAAAAAGATAAAAGTTTTTATTGCTTGTTTTGTATACGAGTAGTTGGGGGACGATTTCATCTTTTAGCTATTAAGAAGATAAAGTTCACAGATTGTTTAACTTGGGCAGCTAAGTTGAAAGAAAATAAGAGTAACTAGCTCATCGTCGCACTAAATTCTTGCCCAGTGACACGTATAATGGTTGACGGAAAAACTTTTCCATGGAAATATATTTCCATACTTTTCGGGTTCCGTGCCCAAAAGGGTGTCATAGCATAAGCAGCCTATATACGTCCCACTGTAGGGCACAGGCCTTCTTTCAGGGAGAGAGTATGGGCTTAATCACCACGCGTGCCCACCACGGATTGGCGATTTCAAGCGCTGATGTATATGAATAGCTCAGACACTTAGGTTTCCTCACGATGTTTTCCTTCACCGTTAGCGAGTGGTGAAAAGGGTGTCAACGAGATCTCATTTATTACTAAGCTAACTCTATCTGTCCGTTCGTCCGAGTGTCATAAACTCGCATGTAAATCGTAATACTTAGCCAATTGAAATGTTCACAGAATATGTTATGCAAAAAGTGAATCATTAAAGGCAAACCCAAACGAACAACGTGTTCGTCTGATATTATGTTTTTGTTCTGGCATTATCGTTAAAATTGTAATACAAGCGCCAAATTTCGCGTGATTATAGTACACAAACTATGCTATCTAGACTCTAACAAATAGTAAAGTAAAAAAAGTTAAAAACTGGCCAAGTCGAACTCCCTTCTAGGGGATCCGAATTAAATGACAGAAGATACTTTTTTAAAAAAAATGATAACAATGCAGGATATATACGTCCCACTTTAGAGCACCGGCTTTCTCTCAGAGAGAGAGAGAGAGAGAGAGAGAGAGAGAGAGCATGTAATATTTATATTCTGAGACTACAGAACCCTTCGTGCGCGTGTCCGACTTTGGCCGATTTCGTGCGCGTGTCCGACTTTGGCCGATTTTTATTCTTCGAGATAAAGTTTCTCGTATTGCTCGGCATTAAGGATCGCTTTGGAAATAATTACCTCTCTATAATTTTTCTTTTCTTTGATAACATTGTTTCTGAGGGTATAAACGCTTAAACTTTTCGGTTTTCCATCGGCTTTGTTGGCTACGCGGTGAAATTTCGGTTTTTCAAAGCTCTTTGCTTTTACTAACTTTGGTGAGTTTCCGAGGGCCTCCCTTTTGGCTTCCGGGTGCCCATTCACTTTCTGGTGAATTGATTCAACTTTTCAGTTGACATTTCCTTTTGGATGGGACAAAGGGCCTGTCATTAATGTTCATATTTTTTAGGATTCCTTAATCTGTGTGGTCAATGGGACCCCATTATAAGACCTACGTTGTGCGCCCGTCCGTTCGAGCGTCTGACCGTCCATCAGTTCGTCTGACTCTTCGTCCGTCGGTTTGACCTTATTCTCTTGTACCCTAAAATTCCCAAGAATACGTGGAAGTATTATCATGGCGGATTACCCAACAATAAATAAAAAATACGAATAACAAAAATGGGGCGTCCCCATATGAGAAACATGATTTTTTAACGTTTTCTTGCTTTTGCTCAATCGTGGCAATGGTAATAAATTCAACTGTCAAAATTAGTGTTCCTAATGTGCAGTCTATATAGTAAAATAACTTCAGAGTGTGAGTCGAACTCTTGCTAAGGGTCATAACTGAATGAAATAAAACTGAATTTGCGAAATATTACTCTGCGGTGGAACATAACATTGCTCTCTTAATTCTGTTCACTACATCCTCTTTCCCTGAATCAGCCTAAATATGTATAACAAAACAATTTCGTATACAAAGCAACTACCATTTTTCAGTTTGACAATATTGCTGAAACGAAGGTCTGCGACAATAAGCGATGTCTATAGAAGTACAAAATTTCTTAATGTGCAATAGGGAAAAGAATTTACCCTCGGCGTAGCTACTTGTTTTACTTAACAAGGCAAATACGCTCTAGTTAATAAATCAAACTAATTTTGTATCTACAAAACTCAACCCAGGCCTGAGGGGTCGTGAATTAAATTATATAAAAGCTGCAAAACAATCGCAGTATTGTCGAGCGTTATAAAGCCTAAACAAACAGCCTCTGTGTCCGAAGCTAGTGTAAGCAATCATACGGCACCAACGTCGCCCACCACAGAACAGGTGACCCATAGAAGTTTTGGTGTTAATCATGTTAGATCCGCCTACAATGTGCTTACCGCAACTGAACAAATAGAAGAGGTCTAAACTAAACAAGCGGTTCACATTAAATGTGTAAACAAATCAGTAACATACAGCACAGATTACCGACAGGTTAGCGAAGTCAACCTTCTAAAGTCCCTATCCCGCGTTCGTGTGTAATTTGGAGACAGGATTAGTCTCCAATTTTTCACCAGCAATTTGCACGCGACCCTTTGTGTCCCCTGATTTATTGTAGGGATTGAGTGTTTGGATGTAAAATGTCGCATGAGAATTTTCGGCAATCTCTGCGGAAAGAGAGCGGTGGTGGCTTAGTGGATATGTCCGTTGCAAAAATATTGGTAGCCATTATAATGTTAATACTAGGAATAAACATAAATTGTCCTTTCCACGATGTGGTCTTGCAAAAGTTAATACATTCTTTGTAGAGCACTGTATAAGGTTCTTTAACAAGATTCCTCAAGATTTATTAGTCTCTGACGCGGTTTAAAACTGTGTTAAGCACACTCTGTGCAAAAAGCTTACTATAACGTCAAGGATTATTTAGGAGACAATGATGTCTGGTGTTAAGCAGTAGATTAATGTCTCTAGTGTTCAACATATTCATGAGTAACACTTATGAAGTTAAAAACTCTGTTAATTAAGTTTAAATATTCGAAAATAATAAATATGGAGTTTATTTGTTAGCTTCTTCTTCAAATGATGTTTTAATTGAGAAACCAACAACTTTGACGTTCATTAAGTAAAAATTTTGTTTTTATAATGAATAAACATATATTTTAAATTTAAATTGTTGCTAGGTGTTGGTGAGTCCCTTAAATGCATTGTTGTTCAATAGAGTTATTTTAGTTCGGTAAATGTTGTTTCATCGACACTATTGATAATCTATTAACCAATCGTATTCTAAAGTCATAACCCGTGCAAATGAACTCGGCGCCTCGCGTGAATCGATTTTTTTCCGCGAGAGATGCCTATTTTCTCGGTCAAACATTGTAACATTTTTAAATGATTGTAAGATAACGAGTACACTTTGTGTGTGAGGCAAAAAACTAGGTAGGTATATTTTTGATAGAGAAATAAGTTCATAATTTTAGTGCCCAATTATCTTTACTAAAATCTAAGTATAGTATAACAAAAATATATCTAAAATGTCCCTGATTTCTAGCAACGCTTCAGACAATCATAGATGCCAAATGTAAAGGCAGCCTTAATTATGAAGAAAATTTGTAATAAACGACTACGTAAAACATAACCGTAAATCTAGCTAGACAATTGAATGGTTTAGGTAAGTAAATTATGGATAGAGTTCAGCCACGCGCAATCTAGGTAAGCACACTAAATAGGTACACTTGCATTTTCTCTGCCTGCCACCGGGAATTTATTCTACGTTGAATCCTAGGCTTATTTTCATTCAGTGGCATTTTAACGGCTCTTTTAATGTACACAAACACATGACCTGATTCTCAACTCGTTACGTTTTAAACACCGACTTTTATTTACTGTGACGAAGAGCCCTATTCTGACTCACGTGGTACGGGTTATCGACCGATTACGTCATTGTGGTTATTCATCTTCAATTCAATCGACGTAGCGTAATCGATTACAGTTGACAAAGATAACAGACGATATAAATGGTGGTATAATGTGGAACTCAATAAGTAACTCTTTGGTTACTTTCATATTTTTTTTATAGTAATCGAAGAAGCACTGAAAGGAGAAAAGAGCGCAGAAAAGCACTGAAAAAAGGGCGCGACACCTATTTATACCTAGTTCATTCTGTGGGCCATGCGTGGCGTGAACGTTGATTGGGCGCTAGTAAGTGACAGTAACTGATGGTTGGTTGTACACAAGGACGTTAAACCAATGACTTATAAACAATGGATTTATAACCCTTTAAATACCTTGTAAGATGGCAGGTGCATACATATTTATTCCGAGTAAGACAGCCCCGCCCGCCTTCCTACAGTTGAACGTGGGGTCATTTTTAGCACTAGTTAGACATCTATGTTTTAACTATGCCTGCTTTATGGTCTCTAAAGAAGAAAGCTAAGTCTTCCAGCTAGCACAAAGCTAACTCTTCCAGCTAGCAGAAAGTTAGCTCTTCTGCAATCACTTAAGCCTTTCACGGTCTACATATTTTTTCTTTTCCTCGCTATCGATTGTCTCAGAATATACCTGCAGCTATAGAAAAGGGCAAGCCTACAAGAACATTCAGTCCATTCCTGTCTTTACAGCCCGCAACCGGAGGAGGTATATTGTTGTTTCGGAAATAAATAAGGCTGACTAAAGTTGTTAGGAAGCTACATTGTTTCTAGGTAGGTTTAAACCTTTCTGGGCATTTTTGGTGCTTTGAAATTTGACGATATGTATTATTATTATTGTTAAAATTCTTTATTGCAACAAGTAAATATTGTACAATACGCGGGCTTATTATATAGTTAGCATTAAAATGTCACCTTTTGTTGAACTACCTAGTAAGTATTTTCTAGTATTTTCTACTGTATGCATAATAAATCGAAATAATTAAATCCTAATTTAAGATTGCAGCTGTAAAAAGAAAAGGCCCTATATTAACTTTTATCTTTGAAAAACGCATTTTCATCTATTTCATTTGTCTATGTACGTTCAAGATGAAATTATGTAAATTCATATTTACCAGCCGTCAACTTATCACATTGTCTCATCTCTTCGTCATTTAAAATATACAAGAATATTTCAGCAAAATCGCTTGCAATATATTTACATTCTCCAAATCGTTTTGCGAATATCGTAACCATTGCATACCAAATACATCAATCTTTCTCTTGATCTTCATCTCAAAATCCCTAAACTAACCCATTCAATCAAATTCCAACGCTAGTACAAAATACACACAACACAGAAGAACAGCTCCTCCCAGAAATAGGGTCAAAGTTTGTATTCAATCCAGAAATCGAGGTAGGCACTAGCCAAAAGCCTCTTGGATCCACAGGCACAATATCATCATAAACTCTGCTGAAAAAAAAAACATGCTTCAACCAAAACTTTAAGGCTGTTTGAATCGCATATTTGATGTGAATTAAACCCAACCAGTGGTCGACTTTTTTGTTGACCACAAAATGCTTCACACTGGGAATGATAAAGATGTTTAACATGTACATTCACGCTCATTTTTAAGTTACGCTTACAACCCTAAAAAGAGACTAAATCTAATTTCGCTAACTTATAATAACTTAGGGTTACCAACTGTGCGCTTTTTAAGTGTTACAGAATATAAAGCCATGGATTTTTCTGAATACCGGTACAATCTTGAAACTTGATGCGTTCAATTTGTATCATCATCAGCCATTTGACGCCTACTGCAGGACATAGGCCTCCTTCGTGGTTTTCTTAACCATGAGGGGTTTTGCCATAATCGCCACGCTTGGCAGGCGGGTTGGCGATCGCAGTATGCGGTTGGAATCTCAGGAAGACGCTGCTGCCCGACTCCTGGTGATTAATTTCCTTAGTCGCCTTCTACGACATCCACGGGAGGAAATGGAGTTACGCTATTTTTAATCCGGCGCCACACGAACAATTTGTATAAAAAGAAGGAAAAAATAAAATTGTGAACCTTAAATATTTGTTCACATATTCTTCTTTAAGCCTCTCTATCATTGGTGGTTAGCAGTCAGTTGGCTGAGATTATGGAAGCGGTTTAATTATTAATATCACAGAGGAAATTACTAATGAAGATACGGTTTTTAAGTTTTACTTCGATCCGCACAGACCCACTGTTCTGTAACTGGCTTCTCAGCACCACCCTTTCGCGGCGAATAAATTCGCGAGAGAAAAATAATTCGAGCAGCACATAACGCTGACAAAGTGCCCATAAGTCGTGAGAAATCTCCCTCTCGTCTTTTATGACGTCTGCGAGGGCCACAGGAATGCCTCGAATGCTCTAATGGGTGCTTCACAAGTAGGACCTGACATTAGTGTGGCTAATGCAAAATTGAGTAGGCATGCTAAGAGCTTTCGGCCTGTAGAATTGAGGTTGTAACCTATTTCGTGAGAATTAACTGGTGAGCGATTATGATACGCCCTGTGAAAGATATCGGTGATTTAAATAGCACAGGAGTACGTCCCTAACTGGTACATTAGCTCAGTATATTTCTTTCAAATATCTTTCTTCCCTCGTCCTCTCCATGTCTATACTAACACAACATTCCTTTCTTAATTCTAGTCACTACATCAAACCCTCTTTCAATCCATAACGTTCTCTAATTATACTATTATGTATCCTGTCAGTCAAAGTAACACCAGATATACACTTCTCAAGGACTTGATTTCTACTATATTACCCTAGTTTATTGATTGTTCGAAACCAATTTATTAGGGGTTGTATTAGGTAGCGAAGGGCAAGATAAAACCTAGTCACCCAACAAAACCGGCGGTGGGTTGCCTTGTAGCGATAGCGGCTCTTTCGCTTCATCGAGCAAGCGAAATCATGGTCTCTGCCTACCCCATGATGTCAATGTTAAATAAGATCACCTTGACTACTACAACAATAATTTGTTTTTAGCTATGTGAATAGCGCGGTGGACAACAAAACTATATTCGTAGGTTATGATCATAATCTGCGTAGGTATAAAGCTGTATTCTCATAGATATTCGTTATAAAGCTGTATTTGCCGTGGGGTGCTGCTTGCCGTGGGGTACTGGCTTTAGAATAGTACTCCCTCATCTCTTCCCGTGGGTGCCGTAAAAACCGGTTAAGGGACACATTACTGGGAGGTGGGCAGCAGCGCCTTCTGCGGAAATGCCATATACTGCGCTCGCCAACCCGCATGCCAAGCGTGGCGAGTATGGCAAATACCCCTCATGGCAGAAAACTAAAAAAACAGCAACCGGTCTTTTTGGAAATCCATGGAGGAGGCCTATGTCCAGCAGTGGACTTCTTGTGTCTGAATGATGATGATGATGATTCGCATAGAGGCATAAACAAACTTGTAAACAAACTGATTGTCGTTGGGTTACTTTAATGGACTGTAATCGTTGCCAGGGTTGAATGGTGATTACCCTAAACCAGGTGATTTCCGATAGAACTACGAAATTGACACTAATGGATTGGATTAATTCCCATTCGGCGAATAAATTTCCATTTTGACTATTCATTATTCGTCGTCACACAACTTGAACAATTAATTACCTACGTTTATCTTATAAAAAAAAAACAAATCTTACTTCGACCAAATAGGTAAAAAATATCCGAAACTGGCGTGCGTGCATACAACGACCATTGAATGTTCATGAAGCGCAATAGGTTTGTCAAGATCTTGACCGTAGTCTCTGCCTGTCCGGGATACAGAAGTAAAAAAGGTAAAAAAAAAAGCCTTTGCCAAGAAGTCGGCTGTTTTTGAACTAAAACTTTCGTAAGCACTATCACGCACTACACATGTAGTGTTAACTTAATTCCGGATTCACTTACGTGAGTAGAGTAAGTCGGTGGTAGTCTAGTGGGTAGAACATGGGACTCGGAAGCGAGAGACTCAGATTCGATTCCCAGTGCGGGCATGTACCTATGACTTTATTTTCTAAGTTATGTACATTCGTGAAGTTATAGTAGCAACATCACGCGCTAACGGTAAAGGAAAACATCGTGAGGCCTGTGCCCTACAGTGGGACGTATATAGGCTGCTTAATATTAATCGGCTGTTTTTTTGCACAATCACTTTTGGTCCTTGATACTGTGTGATATGGAAAACATACAAGTACTATACATAAAAAGACTCAGAATAAGGTAATTTATCCAAATCAAAGTACGGCTGCCTCCAGAGAGAATCGAACCCATGACCCTTAACAATAAAAAATGTTACCGCTATACGAACGAGGCGGTTACTAAACACAGCAATACAGCTTGCTTTTTGGAGAATTCATGTAAGTAAAATCACAAATAAGACCAAAGTCTAAGGAGATAATTAACAACGTTGTATAGGTTTGATAATTGCTTTGTCCAACACAAAGCCTTGCCTTATAATTTGTTTTTAATGCACCAGGTTCCCATAACTTTTAGATAAATCGTGCTAAATACGCACTAGAGGTTTGTAATAGATAGAGTTTTAAATAGAAAACAATGAGGATTTATTCTTGTTTACTGGTCTCTCTTAACTCTACATACATGATACTTATCTCTCAGGAAATAAATGTTTGATAGAATTGTATTTGAATATTGAACTATATTTCATTCTATTCTGCTTTTATCTGGGTGTAAATAAAAGAATTTTGACAGTTTTCAAGTTATTAATAACAAGGTTGATATTTTTTTTAAAATACCTAAGACAAGCAAACATCTATCAAGTAGACATTATTGTATAAGTATTTCTGTTAACGTAATGGTTTGTTTACAAGCAGACAAAAACTGAGTGAAATAAAATATAACTACAGTTTTAAACTTACCTGTAATTATTCAAAAGTTTAGATGAAAGGCTCTGGATGGCACCCGTCGAGTACCCTTAATTTTTCAATGTAGCCTATATGCGTCCCACTGCAGCAGGGCACAGCCTTTCTCTGATAGAGAGAGTATGGGCTTAATTACCACGCGTGCCCACCTTGGAGTGTGGCAATTTCAAGCGCTTGAGGTACACCTCATACCTCATACCTCATAGGTTTCAGGTTCACTAAAAAATTGCGGTCGATTAAAAGAACATTTCTACTTTTCATTTAGTTTTACAAAGTATACTTTTGGTCTTCTGTTTTCTTTTTACAAGGCCCAGCGAGCTTATCAGTAATATTTTCATGCATCCACTCCATAAATTGTAACGGATTTTATTGTACGCTATCTCTGAAAAGCACTTTTTATATTCAATACATTTCCCCCTTTTTCGTTGAAGTTTATTTTGAGCCATTTACGGTCGTTATCGGTTGATCTCCGTGTGAGATCGCCCTGTGGTGTACCATCATCCTCGTTTTATTGTTACGATGAGTTTAGACCACGCGATAAATGATTTCTCCCATATGTCTCTCGCCATCAGAGGTTATTTATTGTAAAAAAAAAAACCAAATAAGTGCGAATCGGACTTGCTTACCGAGGGTTCCGTACAAGTTTGTAGAATCGAGTCTCGCAGTTTTTTCCGAGCTTTTCCCGAACTTCAAACAGATTTTTATGATTTAAATACATTATGTATAGTTTTCAGATTTTTACCTGCACTTGTTGTATAAGACAATATTACTTGCCAAATTTCATACTCCTAGGCCAACGGAAAGTACCCTATAAATTTTGATTCCCTTGAGTGTCATAACATACGTTTATAGTACATATGGTGATACATTACCGCACTAGTGCGATAATGAGCACTTTACGTGCCTATGTCGAAACTTCAAAGGGCCATATGTACTATAAAACGTTGTACGATACACGTGCGAATAGGTAATTCGTAACTCGTGTCGATATAAAACACTCCCTTCGGTCGTGTTTTAATTTATCGCCACTCGTTGCGAATTTCCTACTTTTCGCACTAGTATCGTAATGTACTATTTTTGCGACGTAAAGAGCCGTTTCTTTTTTTTACGTTAACATAGAAGTTTGATTTTTTCACAGCTTCAAGGGACTGCAGAGTGAGTATATTGTTTTAATTTCAACTCTATACCTCGACGCGTTCCCGAGATAAAGGGTCTTGACAGACAGACGGACGGACGGATGGACAACAAAGTGATGCTATAAGGGCTCCGTTTTTTCCTTTAAAGGTACAGAACCCTAAAAGAAGAAAAAAAAACATGGAAATAAAAAACGTAACTAAGCAGAGAATATACACCCTGTTAGTGTCGTAGAGAAATTCCGAGCATAGCTCTTTCCATAGCTCGTTGCGTGACCTTGAGTTTTCTTATGAACACGTTTTAGTGCCATAAGTCATCACTGGTAACACACAATAGTAGCAATACCACTCGCTAACCGTGAAGGAAAACATCGTGAGGAGACCTGAGTGTCTGAGCTATTCACATACCTCAGCGCTTGAAATCGCAAATCCGCGGTGGGCACGCGTGGTGATTAAGCCCATACTCTCTCCCTGAGAGAAGGCCTGTGCCCTACAGTGGGACGTGTATAGGCTGCTTATGTAGACACCCTGTGCCCTCGTTGTCCTCTTGGATCCTTTGTCAACTGGAAGATACCTGTTCTATCTTATCATGACATATGGGAGCAGTGATAGTCTGATAGCAATGGTGTCGGAGCTTTACATTTTCAATGAAACTCCATTGCGAATAAACTCGCCTTAAAAGATATACCAGAAAGGATATTATCCCTATCAAATTAAAATATGTATTCCTACCTTAAACTCGCTGTAGGTTGATGTTAATTCGTAAGCCCGATGTACTGCTTGCTGAAACAACAAAAGAAAAGGTCGTAAATATAAGCGTTAGTAACAAGCTCACACTCTCTTTACTACTCATTACCACTTACACTGAGATACAGGGTCTTAACAGAAACAAAGTGTTTTATCTACACTCATATCATAATCTTCAAATTAAGAATTCAAAGGTAAACACATATTGACAGGCTTTAAACAATACATAACTTTAAAGAAAATTAAAAAAAAAAGTGTAATATAAAGTTACATTAAAGGTCAGATTTTTCACTTTATGTTACAGTTATTTTTTTTTAAAGTGTTGCTGTGATCACGGAACAAAGCTTAAGAGTTTTTTTTAATGTCAAAAGTTGACTCTATAAAAAACCTAATTTCATTTTCGTGGTACCAAAAGTGGAACTAAAAAATAAATTTATAATTGAAAATTTTGTTTCATTTCGATATGAGTTTAGTTAATAACCGTAGATTTATGTATAGTACAAAACAAACGTGTTTTCCTTTGATCCCTTTCTTTGAAGATTAAGACATGAGTGTAGATAAAGTAGTGTATGAGACTGCACATAACTTGGTATTAAAACACTCGCGAATGCTATTAAAAAACTCGCCAAGGCTCGTTTTTTAAAATCTCGCTCGTGTTTTAATAACCCTCATTATGTGACAGTCACATCAACTACTATTAAACACGCGTCTTTAACCACTTTTTCTTTTTAATTTCACTAAGTACATTCTTAATACAAAAGACCCTCACTGAAACCTTTATAGCTTTATCTGTGAGGTGAGTTACCCTTTGCTTATACTTATAGCATTGGCTAAACTATTTTCACATTCTCTCAGCAGCGTTGCCATTATATTATAATGCCGACCCAGCTGAGAGACTTGTGAGAGACCCTTGAGCACAGAAGTGACATGTACTCGTACGTCCGGGTACTACAGTAAAATTTGTATTGATAATAATAGAACCACCCTCGACAGGTAAAAGTCAGAAGGTCTCAGTTATCATTATTATTTTTTAATTGACCGCGTCCAGTTTTAAGATGGTATGAAAAAAAAATAAAATTAAATTAGGAATTACAAACTCTTCTTATTGGAACTGGTTATTCCTTATTGATAGTTATTACTACTAACAAAACGATATTAAAATTTTGCGTTATTTAAATAACACGGCATTTAAGAAACCCAAGCCAGGAGCATTCGTTGGTTCGCGCGGTCTAAATGTGTCATTTCTCTTTTTATTGTTACACCGCATATGAGCCGCTAAGCACCACGTGTTCTATAAAATATTATTATCTTTACGTTCAAAAGGAACATAACATACCTATCGTAAAACATGTGTTTTAAGGTGTGTTTATATTGTGTTTAGTGGTTTTTAAATTTGGATTATTCATTCGATGACTGAGATTTTTATTTGATGGCGATATATAGAGGAAGGTTGCTTGAAAAAAATATTTAATAGCCATGACTAAATATTTTTGACTAAATACTTTACTACGTTGTAATTAAATACGACTGCCTCGTTGGTCTTGCGGTATCACGTCTGATTACCATGCCGGAGGTCGTGGGTTCCCTTCCCACTGGGTGCCGCCGTACATTTGTACAAATGGCGTTAGTCTGTGTGTATTTCCATGTTTGTGATATCCTTACCTGGTTACCATAGCACAGGGTATTCTAATTTGGGACCAGGACAAGTCATTGTGTTGTGTGGAACTTACTTTACTTTACTTTAGGAATGACGAAAATGTAAATTTCTATTATAGGTATTAAGGCTGTCAAGTAAGACAATTGAAGTGTCGAAATTAATGAAGACAAACACCGAGGAATAACAACGTGACGCTTTTCATCAAGTTGGTGGTAGCCTAGTCGGTAGAACATTGGACTCGGAAGCGGGAGACCCAGGTTCGATTCCCAGTGCGGGCTTGTACCTATGACTTTTATTTCTAAGTTATGTACATTTGTGAAGTTATAGTAGCAATGCCACTCGCTAACTGTGAAGGAAAACATCGTGAGGAAACCTGGATGTCTGAGCTATTCACATAGCTCAGCGCTTGAAATCGCCAATCCGCGGTGGGCACGCGTGGTGATTATGCCCATACTCTCTCTCTCTGAGAGAAGGCCTGTGCCCTGCAGTGGGACGTATATAGGCTGCTTATGATGCTTTTCATCATTACTTTCAAGTACGTAATAAATAGCATATTTCTTGCCAGTGAATTGAATCCAAAATGTTTTTCACATGAAATATAACCGAGTGCATGCGGACGCAAACAATATGAGCATGCTCTTAAGAGATATAGCAACCTCTTTTCAGGTTAACTTGTTGGGAAACGGGTCTGGTTGAAATGCAGAAGAAAAAATAAAGCTTAGGAAAACAGAAAACAAAAGAAAATCTACACTGCGAATAAAAACACATTTATTTTACGGTCTTACTTATAAAAACACGATTCCTCTAAAACACTCCTCAGAGGCAGTTTAAATAATGTGGTTACATCTTTCCCTTTACCACAGACTAATTACACGGACTTTGAGGAGTGTTTTAAGTGATAGTGATTTTATAAATAAGACTGATACCTACTCCTTGACCGTGAATCTATAAATCTGTTAATTGAAGAAAGGGACTGGACAACTATTTGCCCTCCAAATTGTGTGAGCGAGAGGCAAATAGTTACAGCCCTTTTCTTAAATTAACTGTAAAAATCCAACACATCACGCTTCACCGGAGACAACGATACATTGTTTTTTGCATAGAAATGTAGAGAAAAAACATTTCTATGTAAACTTTTCTCTTAATTTAATCAGTATGCTGGCATGTCAATAAATGAATATTTCACAAAACTACAGTTTATGTTTTACTACTACCCACCGGTTAACAAGATATCAGCTACGCAATGTACATTGAATTGCTATCTTCTACATCAGTGCTGTTGAGGATGTTCCTCGTTTCTTTGCGTTTAGACTTCGTTTAGATTGATGCGCCAGCTTGGGTTGCCCAAGAATTTATTGAGGGCACGTAGGGCCGCGTATAGCAGGCGCGTTGGGCCTAAGAGAATTCGTATGCGCTTGAACCACTGTTTGGTCGCGATTTGCGGAGGTGAGAACTCCGCTTTGCTTTGACTTGACGTCGCACGATAGAAAGAACACAGGCAGCTCGGCAAGGCTTACGTTGCGTCTAACTTCAGGTGGAGTAGAATTTGTTAGAGTAGCTCAAACCCCATGACTACTTTACTGAATACTTCATATTTATCCAGTTCGCTTTAAGGCAGGTTGTTTAGTCAAAGGTACAGACCTACTCAACAGCCAATCTTTATATTTTCGGTACAAAGTTAAAAAGATTGAGTTGCTCCCAGTTTTACACACTTGTGCATTTTTATCAATCAGTGTCAAGTAGTGACAACTGTTCATCTACAGTGAACAGAAGTTCAACCTGTACATTTTCGTTGCAAAGTCACACTTAACGTAACTGAGTAGAGCATGTGAAAAAACGCGGGTGGGCCTGCATCAGGTTACACGGCTGTTTACGCCTGAGTAGCAACTGGCACGGGCTGTTAGTTGTGAGCATATGGCGAACCGTGAGAGGGGTTCGTGGAGGCTTAGGAGTGGATGCAAACCTTGGTTTCTCCCTTCGTGGACTCCGCGGGTCAATCCAGCCAGCACTTGCGCTGGACTCCTGGCCAAACACTGTCTAAATTTGAAGTGACAATGACAACCATAAAAAATACAACTGACATACTTAGATACGTTTTTGGGATTGAATTGTAAAGTCGCCTTATTGTTTTGATCCGCATTTATATTGAAGCAACGTGAACTACTTTTGGAATACAAGACGCCGGGACAATCCAGCGCCCACCTAGGCTGCCGTGATCGTCCTTCGTCATCCGCGGGTGTGAAATCCAGGTACGTCCACCCCAACGCTTACCAACGAGCACCCTTCTGGTGTTGTCCATTGTTCGCCAATACAGTCCACCCAGTTGCCGCTCCCGCCGCACCATATTTTGGTCTTCGAGCCGCACGGCCAGGATTTATTGAAATCCCACCTCGCTTCACTCGCTCTCGTTGGTTACGTAGTTCATGTCTCCATTACGATCATTACATTAGATTCGCATCTGCTCTGGATTTAACCGTGTTTTTCTTATCCTATCGCAACACGAGCATATCTCCAGAATAGATTTCAATCCCCATCGCTTCGCATTGTAACCGCATAGTACGCCGCGAGTTGACTACTATTTCATAGCTTTATTTTCTCGCGTCTTCTTGTGGCTACTATTTTATAGTTCACGCGTACGTATCTGTCCAATTACTACTCGCACCTATTACTTATAGGTAATTAATTAATAACACCGCCGCGCTGTAATACAGTGTCGTATTGATAAATTGAATATTAAACCGCCACCTAGTTATACAGGGTCGTTTTTTTGTATCGCTTTATTTATGAGGTATATCATCGCACTATCTGTCTAATTATACTAAATTAACACAGATTGTAACCAGCTGACAAAGTTAATAACGCACATTTACCGCATAGCCTTCGAGTGCGGCTGCTAGTTTACTTATTTAAGTAAAATAGCTTCTGGTTTTCTCGCGCCGTCTTGTAGTAGCTATTTTACTTAGGTTGCACATTCAGTATTAAACAATCGCTTCGCCGCTCTGCTTACAGAGCTGATTTGTGTATGTAACCGCATTTCAAAATATACAATTTGTTAATTCGTGTACTCAGATACCTGATTGACAATGTCGTCGGAGAGAAAGCTTAAGCTTCTCGAAGCAAAACGGGAGCTATATTTTTCACAAATATCAAACCTTTTCAGCTCTATAGCTAAGCTTAAGGATGAAAGGTCGCAGCAAGTATTTTTGTCGCAAGCCAGGCATAGTGACAAATTACGGGCGGAATATGTGCAGATTGTAGATGATATTAACCTGTTGAACTTGGAGATAAATCCCGACTATATCGTAAATTATCAGTCCGTAAGTGCCTTCGACGAGCTGTTTTTCTACATGAAGGAAGCTGCCCATCGCTATGAGGCCAAGACAAACCCGTCGGCTGATCAACCATCCTCAGCTGCCGCATATGCTTTACATCGCTCTGGACCAAGAATCAAAATTCCCAGCATTGAATTACCAGCGTTCGACGGAGAAATCGAAAATTTTCCGTTTTTCTTCGAAACCTTCAAAAGGGTAATTCATGACAATAGGGAGCTCAACGACTCGGAGCAAGTTCACTACCTGCTCAGTCACCTCACGGGAAAAGCCAGGAACATCTGCGCTGGTGTGGTGCCTGCTGGGGAAAATTATAACTTGATTTGGGATGCACTAGTGGACAAATACAAGGACGACAGAGCATTGGCCACTACCTATTTGAACCAGTTACTTTCCTTTAAGAGTGTGAATAGCCCTTCAGCGAGCAATCTAGAAGGATTTATCGACAAGTTTGCTGCTATCATAGCGGCGTTGAAGCAGCTGAATATACCAGACTTAAGTGATTTTATCTTTGTTCATCTTGGGCTGAAGTTAGTCGATGTGGATACTGCGAAGAGCTTCGAAATGTCCATCAGAGGTGAAACGAAAATGCCAAGGTGCAAGGAATTCCTGAAGTTCGTTCGCGAGCAAGTAAAAATCCTCGAACGCACATCTAAGGAACCAAAGCCAACTCTAATGAAGACTGGTTATCCCGCATCCGCTTCGAGTACTCGTAATGTCAATGCTAGACCAATGATGCCACGTTCTTTAGTCAGCACTCAACAAATAGAATCGCGAGGCAATGACTGCAAGCTTTGTAAGGGAAGTAGGCACGCTCATTTGTTCACTTGCAATAAATTTCAAGATCTGTCGCCGTTAGACAAATTTAAGTTTGTGAAGGATAACCGCTTCTGTATAAATTGCTTGAGCAGTCAGCATACGGCCTTTTACTGTAATTCGACAACAACATGCCGGAAGTGTAACGCCAGGCATCATACGCTGCTCCATTTTGGAAAAGTAGCCACTCAGGCACACCATAGCACGGCTATTGCTGGAGCGGACGAAGCTGAAATTGAAGAGGTGGTTGCTACTCTAGATGACGTCGATGAGGAATTCAGTGGAGAGCCTTGCTCCCCGGAGGTCTCGCTTTGTACGGTATCCTCCACACAGAGTGGATCAGGTACGACCCAAGTTCTAGCTACGGCAAAGGTGTACGCGACCAGCCGCGACGGTCGTGATGTGGTGATTAGATGTCTCCTAGATCCTGGGTCGCAAAGACATTACATCACTAGTAAGTGTTGCACTAAACTGAGACTGAAGATTAAGGCAAATGCACCCGTCGTTGTTAAGGGTATTGGTGGTTCATCACAGGTGCTGAAGGGTGAGGTGGATGTCCGGTTTAAATCACGCTTCAATATCGGCCCGAGCTTCAACATTCAGGCATTAGTGCTTGGCCACATTACGAGTGATTTGCCAACATGCCAGATTAAAACAGAATTTTTCGAAAGCATGAAGACAATCCCAATGGCAGACGAGACGTGGGGAACTCCGGGCGAGATAGACTTGTTGATTGGAGTAAATCTTTTTGCTGAGATTCTATTACCCGGGAAAATTCTCGGTCAGCCAGGATTTCCCGATGCACTTGAAACGGTTCTAGGCTACGTTATTATGGGTCAAGCTCCAACGTGGTCACCGGTAACAACGTCAGTTGCATTTCATGCAATTGCCACAACTGAACCACCACTTGACGCACTAATTAAAAGGTTTTGGGAATTAGATGAGGTTGAGGTCAAACAAAATTTGAGCGCCGACGAAAGGCATTGTGAAGAATTTTACAAGGCCACAACGACAAGAGACAACGCTGGGCGTTATGAAGTCGCTTTACCATTCAAGGAAAGCCCGGATTTACTAGGTGACTCACTACAGGGCGCCAAACGTAGATTTACATATTTGGAATGCAAGTTCGCTGCAAGCCCCAATCTCAAGGCGGCTTACGATGACGTAATCAAGGATTATCTGGATAAATCGTACCTGTCTCCAGTGGACGAATGTGATTCAGATACTGGAACAAACTTCTACATACCACACCACGCAGTTTTGCGAGAGGACAAACTAACGAGTAAGGTTAGACCAGTTCTAGATGCTAGCGCTAAGTCAAGCAGTGGACTTTCCTTGAATGACATTTTACGCACAGGTCCCAATTTACAACGAGATTTGTTCACAATTCTTCTGAATTTGAGGCTTTTTCCTATCGCTATATCTTCCGATATACGTCAGATGTATCTCAGAATTGGAGTTCGACAGCAGGATAGACGTTTCCAACGGATTTTGTATCGATACAACGTTGAAGAAGAACCGAATCAAGCTGATGAAAGGTCAACCATTCTGCCTGAGGTGCAAACCTTCGAATTTAACTGTGTTGCATTTGGATTAAAGAGTAGCCCATATCTGGCAATGCGCACGGTGGCACAATTAGCCGAAGATGAGGGCAATCGCTACCCAATCGCCAAGGAAATTGTTATTAGAGATTTGTATATGGACGATGTTGCAAGCTCATTGATGAACGCTGAGCAAGCTATTGCTGCGTCACACGAGTTGATTGATCTGTTCGAGGCTGGGGGGTTCCAGTTAGTGAAATGGAGTAGTAACTCTAAAGAAGTGCTGGAGACAATTCCGGTAGATTATCGGCTCTCACAGAGCGTGGAGTTCGATAAGGATGAGTCCTTGAAGATTTTGGGTCTCTGCTGGCATCCTAACGATGATCAATTTGCGTTCAAGGTAACAAAGGATGAGCGACCTTGTACGAAACGACACATGCTGTCCTCAGTTGCACGCTTATATGATGTTCTAGGGCTGGTGGCTCCCGTAGTCTTGTATGCGAAGCTTCTAATCAAGGAACTTTGGTTGTTAAAACTTGACTGGGATGAAACGCCTCCACAGCGAATTGTGCGCTTGTGGAGCCAATTTCAAGCAGAACTTCTAGACATTGCGAAGATGAGATTTCCTCGTCATATTGGAGTGCTTGATAAATGTTACACAATTGTCATTGGGTTTTCTGATGCTAGTGAGAAGGCATATGGTGGTGTAGTATATCTTCACGTCACTACCCCGTCAAATGAAACAACAGTGAGGTTAGTATGTGCTAAGTCTAAAGTTGCGCCACTAAAGGTGGTTTCCTTGGCACGCCTCGAGTTGTGCGCTGCTCTGCTGCTGTCGAAGTTGATAAAAAGAGTTTACGATAATTATAACGCCCGTTACCCAATTAATTCAGTGATGGCATTCTCAGACTCGACAGTAGCTTTGAGTTGGATTCATGCTTCGCCACATAGATGGCAAACCTTTGTAGCGAACAGAGTTTCGAAAATTCATGATAACTTGACTGCTGAACATTTCTACCACATAAAGGGGATTGAAAACCCAAGTGACTGCCTTTCAAGAGGATTGACGCCCGCACAGCTTGTAGATCATACTTTGTGGCGGGAAGGTCCTCCGTGGCTCTATAAGCCTAGAATTCAGTGGCCTATAAGACCATTCATACCGGGTGAGGTTTCAGAGATACCGGAGGTAAAATCTGTGGCACTAGTCACTACTGTACCAACAAAGCCATTTCTATATATGTTGGCCTGCAAGTTCTCCTCTTGGTCAAGAGTGTTGCGTATCATATGTTACGTGTTCAAATTCTTACAAAAATTGTCAAGGGGCCCTATCAATGTTTCAGATTTGGAATACTGTGAACGAGAAATTGTTAAAGTAGTTCAGTTTGTGCATTTTGGGGATGTAATAACGAGTCTCCGCAGTGGGACAAAGTGTCCTCCTGTGCTTCAAAGATTAAATCCGTTTCTTGAAAATGGAGTACTACGCGTTGGGGGTCGATTAGCAAACTCGGATGAGAATTTCGATTATAAGCATCCCGTGTTGCTTCCTAATAAGGATCCAATAGTAGAAATGCTCGTAAGATTCCATCATTGCAAAAACTTGCATACTGGACCGGAACTCTTGATGTCGGTTTTACGTACTAACTATTGGATACTAGCAGCTAGGCGATTGATTCGAACGATTATTGCTAAGTGCAATATTTGCTTTCGTTTCAAACCACACCCTAATTTTCCAATGATGGCGGACCTTCCGGAACTTCGAGTTAAGGAAGTTTATAAGGCATTCTTTCATACTGGTTGTGATTACGCCGGTCCATTCAATGTGACGCCCTACAAGGGAAGAGGTATTACCAGCCGAAAGGCGTATATTTGTCTATTTACCTGCTTAACTACACGCGCCGTACACATTGAGCTCGCTAGCGACTTAAGTACGGCCTGTTTCTTGGCAGCACTGAAAAGGTTTATTTCCCGACGTGGACCTGTCCACTGCCTCTATACAGACCACGGAACCAATTTTATTGGGGCACGAACTTACCTCAGAGAATTGTATTCGTTTTTGGAGAATAACTACAGGTTGGTTTGGGAGCACGAACTAGCTGCTAACCAGATTAATTGGAAACTTATTCCACCACATGCCCCTCATTTTGGAGGTTGTTGGGAGAGCAATGTGAAGAGTGTGAAATCTCACTTATATAAGGTTGTCGGACTCCAAATATTAACGTTCGAGGAGCTTTCCACTGTCTTGATCCAAATAGAGGCACTTCTTAACTCGCGTCCGCTGACTGCGCTAAGCATTGACCCATCAGAGCCGACCGCTTTAACACCGGCTCACTTCTTAAATACAGTCCCACTCAAATGTTTGCCAGCTTCGGAGATAACTGATTCTGTTCCCCATCTTCTCAGTAGATATGAATTACTAGATCAGATGGTGCAATCCTTTTGGAAGCGATGGCGCTGTGAGTATCTGCATACTTTACAAATTCGGCAAAAGTGGAACACTCCGGCATTCCCTGTAAGGGAAGGACTGCTTGTGGTTGTCATGGAAGACAACTTGACAGCCCTGCATTGGCCGTTAGGGATAATCGTAAAAACTTTTATGGGTAAGGACAACGTTGTTAGGGTGGCCTTAGTGAGGACTAAAGCCGCAACTTATAAAAGACCAGTGGTGAAACTTTGTCCATTGCCATCGCAGTGACATTGTTTGATTATTCGTTGTCTTGGGTATTAGGTAGATAAGAGTTTTGTTTAGCTTGTTTAATCATAGGTAAGTTGTTTGTTTTGGCAGTAAGGTGGATTATTATTTTAATTTCACTGAGAGCTTTGTTTTGTTCTATCTTATGTGATATTTTAGTTTGGCATTTAGGTGCTGGTTTATGTTTTGATGATATGTTTATTTTCAATTTGTTAACTCTTATGTGTTTGTGTTATTAGAGTGGTTCAAGTGAGAACCAAGGTTGCGACATAAGAGGCCAGTGGTTAAGTTGTGTCTGTTACCATCGCAGCGATGTAATTTTTTTGTTTTTCTGTTTAGTACTTATTATTCATATTTAGTTAGTTTGAGTGCCTATTGTGGACATTTTGTTGTTTTAGTGATTTACTTCCTAGTCTACTGTTGTCATTTAGTGGTTGTAGTTTTAGTTGTAGTCAGCAGTGGTCATTTTATTGGCTTATCTTTTCATCATAGCGCTTTTTGATAAAACTCGTCTCATCATTTTGAAAGAGGTCCTTTCAAGGCCGGGGGCATGTTTACGCCTGAGTAGCAACTGGCACGGGCTGTTAGTTGTGAGCATATGGCGAACCGTGAGAGGGGTTCGTGGAGGCTTAGGAGTGGATGCAAACCTTGGTTTCTCCCTTCGTGGACTCCGCGGGTCAATCCAGCCAGCACTTGCGCTGGACTCCTGGCCAAACACTGTCTAAATTTGAAGTGACAATGACAACCATAAAAAATACAACTGACATACTTAGATACGTTTTTGGGATTGAATTGTAAAGTCGCCTTATTGTTTTGATCCGCATTTATATTGAAGCAACGTGAACTACTTTTGGAATACAAGACGCCGGGACAATCCAGCGCCCACCTAGGCTGCCGTGATCGTCCTTCGTCATCCGCGGGTGTGAAATCCAGGTACGTCCACCCCAACGCTTACCAACGAGCACCCTTCTGGTGTTGTCCATTGTTCGCCAATACAGTCCACCCAGTTGCCGCTCCCGCCGCACCACGGCCGTAAGTAAGCGTTCATTTTTAGCCCAAACTGCGAAATGCGTTACGCGGCACTGGCGCCATCTAGCGGCACAACTCAAGAGAATCTGCTGAGTAATGGCTACATTGTTCTACTCAACGAAATGTAAATGAATTGCACACGACAAATAGTCACAGACGAACATACATACAGGCGGACATACTTCGACCAAATAGGGGATGCATTAGCAAAGGGCAAGATAGAAGTGAGCCTAGTGGGTAGAACATTGGACTCGGAAACGAGAGACCCAGGTTCGATTCTCAGTGCGGGAATGTACCTATAACTTTGTTTTCTAAGTTATGCATATTTGTGAAGTTATAGTAGCAATACCACTCGCTAATTGTGAAGGAAAACATCGCGAGGAAATCTGACTAAAACGTGTTCTCTCGCTATTCACGTACGTCAGCGCTTGAAATCGCCAGTCCGCGGTGGGCACGCAGGGTCATTAAGCCCATACTCTCTCCCTGAGAGAAGGCCTGTGCCCTACAGTGGGACGCATATAGACTGTTTATGTAAGATATTGGCGTGCGTGCATGCAATGACTAATGAATGTTCAGGAAACGAAAGTGATCTGTCAGGATCGTGGCAAGACGTAGTGCCTGGTCTCTGCCTACCCCTCTGGGATACAAGCGTGAGTTTATGTATGTATGAGTTTAGCAAGTGACCCACTACTACCGAACTGAAAGACGTTTCGCGCACGTCAAAAGGTTGGTAGTTGACTTTACAATATATATGTTACAGTCAGAAGTCTTAAACGGTCAAAACTAGTTTTGACTGTTAAATTTAGTCAAAACTAGTTTTGACTGCAGAGATTGGTTAAAATAAGTTTTGACTGAAAATTATTAGTCAATAGTATGTACTTATGACTGATGATCTTCAGTCAGAACTAGTGTTAACTAAATCTTGTGATCAAAACTGGTTTTGACTACAAAAGTGTTAGTCAAAACTAGTTTTGACTACAAGAGCTCAGTCAAAACTATTTTTGACTACAAATGTTTAGTAAAAACTTCTTTTGGCTATAGGTATGAAGGATTAGTTTCGAAACTAGACCTCTCTTCTTCTTGCTTTTCTTCTTTTGACACACCTCGCATATATTTAGATATATATTGATAATTTCTTTTGTACTATTAGCATACTTCTTTGCTGTTTCAACCTTGAGTCTATCGCGGCCACCACGCCTAGTAGAGATATGATCCGAGTAGCATCGATGATAAAATGACGGTCTTTTATGTTCTCTATTGCTAATATTCTTTGCAAGAAGCGTTCCTTCTTTTCCTGGTCACTCATTGCATCGAAAATTTCCACAATTCTTTATTCATTTCATAGTTATAAAAAAATATATAGCGTTTTGTATCTAATTTAACTCGTCGTTATTAACTTTTTAAGAGTTTTGACTGAAATATCTGTCAAAACTAGTTTAGACCAATAAAGCTATTCAAAACTACTTTTGATCGATGCGATCAATTAAAAGTAGTTTTGACTAGCTTCATTGGTGTAAACTAGTTTTGACTGAAATATCAGTCAAAACCACTACTGACCAGAAGCTTTGGACAAAAGTACTTTTGACTGATTTTAGAGTTTTAAGAGTTTTGACTGTAACATATATAAGTAATTGTTTTCACAGTCAGTGCGCGCATAATACGTTGACTAAAATATATTCCACACGTGACTACATTAATTGAGTCAGCTAACCATATTAACATACAAATATGTGTGAGACTAATTATTATAACTTAGGTAAGCGATGTTATGTTTTGTTACAACACTCGGGGGTATCTAATAGGTCTATTTCTTAAGTTAGGCACTGGGTATTTTAGCTTTGGGATTCGAGCAAAATGAAAATACTAGTAAAAATCTAAATGTACATCGAATTTTCGTAATAAAATATGAAATGTAGTTTTATGAAATGCCTCTCAGGGTTTGGAACGTGCCACGATCACTTAGCTTCATCAACATTTATATACATAGGTATTTATTCTTTCGTATAGGTATATGAATTTGTTTATTCAAATTAGTTTATTAGTGAAATTACAAGCAAGAGAGGTAGTTGTTAAAGAGTGATAAGCAGATTCATGTTTCAAATTAGTTTATTAGTGAAATTACAAGCAAGAGAGGTAGTTGTTAAAGAGTGATAAGCAGATTCATGTTTCAAATTAGTTTATTAGTGAAATTACAAGCAAGAGAGGTAGTTGTTAAAGAGTGATAAGCAGATTCATGTTTCAAATTAGTTTATTAGTGAAATTACAAGCAAGAGAGGTAGTTGTTAAAGAGTGATAAGCAGATTCATGTTTCAAATTAGTTTATTAGTGAAATTACAAGCAAGAGAGGTAGTTGTTAAAGAGTGATAAGCAGATTCATGTTTCAAATTAGTTTATTAGTGAAATTACAAGCAAGAGAGGTAGTTGTTAAAGAGTGATAAGCAGATTCATGTTTCAAAATATCGGCTACAAAGTCGGTGCCCGCGTAGCGGTAACTGCAGACGAAGAAGAAGACGGATAAGCTCGCCTTTGTACATGCTATTTCTTATATAATGTCCTGTTCAATGTTTCATGTTCAACAAAGTATATTATTATTATTATTAAGACGGAAAAATCGAAACAAGCGAATCTGAAACAATCGAAAACTGGCATCTAGAAAGGGAGGCTTTTGCTCAACAGTGGGACACATTAATAGAATCTAAATAAAAAATGAAGGTAGTTTCCATTTATTTTTCGCGGTTAGTTTGGTTCACCCATAGAAACCAGTAATTGTATATGTTTTTATCCGATTTTTCCCGCATAGAGTTATGGATATAATAAACTCGCGTTTTTAATTGAAACGCCTGGAACGCTAGGTATTCGCTAATTTGCGCGCGAATTCCGCCAAACCGCGTGGAAGCGCGGGGCGTGCCGCGGGGTATAACACACTGGCTCCGCAGTACCACGCGTGTTTTTATGCATAAAGGACGATCAATCTATAGATCTCGATCGTAAAAATTCTCCTAATTTGATAAAATAACTGTAGCATCATGAAAATGTTCAGTATTAACAATTTTCCACAACAGGTTGATTGCGAAGTGAATATTTGCCTCGGGGCCGTCATAAACCGCCCACTTCGCGTTCAGAAGCGGATAAAACCGCTAGGTGACGCGAATTCGCACACCTCCATCACTCCGCGCTTTATTCGCCGCTACGCGCACCGCGGCGAGACGCGTTGTCAGTGGGAGAATCGCCTCAATATTGATTGCTTATTCATTAACCTGATAATAATCTTTGAGGATATAAAATGTCTCGTGTGTCGGTAGGTTGGTATAACCTGCGATGGCATACGTAGATTATACCAACCTACCGAGAGCACTTACCTAAGACTTAATAATAAACATATCGAGGTGGTCCCAAATATTGAACTGCCTCAGACTCAATAAATGTTCAGTTTTCGAGATGTCAATAAACGATACAATATGCATAGGTATAGGTACAAATATTCGCCTTAAAATAAAAAAAAAAATTTGCTTAATAATTTGTGGAAATCCATGGAGGAGGCCTATGTTCAGCAGTGAACTTCTTGTGGCTGAATGATGATGATGATGATGATGATGAATTTGTCACAACAATTTTAATGTTATTAAAAGGAACGGTATCTGGGGACCCCACAATGAACCTTTGGACCTATTGAAGCTACCATCAAGGGTAGCCGACGAATTTCCTCTGTATACAATTTCCGAGAGAAATTCATGGACCATTTTGATAGAAATTTCATTTGACCAACCTTTTACAATTCTACTCCGATGTAACAAATTAATGCCTGCTATATTTCATTGCTAGAACCTAAGAGGCTTATAATTTGTAATCGGGGTCCAATAGAAGCAGTAAAAACACTTATCAGAAGTACCTAAACATCATTGCAGGATTTAAAATGTTTAAACTCTTTGATTACCTTTTCAACGGTAAACGCGATAATTCGCAATTTGTAATGATTCATACAGGTCGTCATTTGTGATTGGTGAATGGCGGTTATTAACTTTAATTTACTATAATTGCCTTGTAATATTGAGTATCTCGTTTGTTAAGAGGGCATCATGCTTGGTCTTGGTTAGGTCACACGATGAATCCCCGCTTGGAGTATGCATTTTTAGGGTTCCGTACCTCAAAAGGAAAAACGGAACCCTTATAGATCACTTTGTTGTTCGTCCGTCCGTCCGTCTGTCTATCTGTCAAGACCCTTTATCTCGGGAACGTGTGGAGGTACCACGTTGAAATAAAAAAAAAATACTCACGTTTACAGTCCCATGAAGCTGTGAAAAAATGAAACTTCTAAGTTAACGTAAAAAAGTTACGGCCGTTTATTGCGCAAAAAACGTATATTTCGACACTATCAAAGGAATCAAAATTTATAGGGTACTTTCCGTTGACCTAGAACTACGTGGCAAGTAATACCGTCGTATACTACTATTGTCTTTGAATTCGGGAAAATCTCGGAAAAACGGCGAGTCCGAGTCGCAATTGTCCGTTGGGGCTGTGTCGGTTACACAGATTTCATTTGGTTATTATTTGGTTTAACGTGAAACGTCTATAAGTAAGCGTTAATTTTTAGCTAAAAGGTAAAAGCTAAAAGGTATGAGTCAAGAGGATCTGAGTAATGGCTACTTGGCTCTACTCAACGATAAGTAAATGAATTGCACTCGACACCTAATTACAGAGTTACCCCTCGCCAAGTACGAACGGCAAATCCATGATCCCTGAAGGTACGGTACCTTACATGCAAGTACTATTGGAAATATTAATTTTACGTAAATTATGTGTCCTCCGACGACGATCGTAAGTAAAATGTGACATCTCTATTCTCTTGAGTTTCTCCATCCATTCTACTAGTCTTTTCTTTTCTTGCTACATTATTGTTATCGCTTTGTTATAATATTCATATTATTCAGCTTTATGTTGAATGATGAAACCGGTTGTTACCTAAAACAGGCGAAACAATTATACTCTGGAGCTGGATTATTTCATTCTCTCCTCACGCTCTTGTATACTGTACAGTCAACAGCAGGTCAACTGCAAACTTTACATTTTTCTTGCAAAGTCATATTTGTAACTGATAAGAGTGCACGTATGTATCGTATCAATATAATATCTATAGTAATATTTTAATAATATTGTATGAAGGTTTATTTTATTATTTGAAATAAAAGACTTGAGCCATATTATAGTTTGCTGTATGTATGTTTAAAATTTATTTTATTAATGTACATACACTATGTTGTGATATATTTAAGTTCATCCTGAATGGACCACTGTGCCCCAAGATACAATTTAATTTAGTTTGGGGCTCAGAGTTACCTACTTTATGTTACTTCTTGTTCAGCTCATTAAACATTTGTTTTGTTTTGTTTTTTTGTTGTATATAAAGGTTTAATACCTTTATGGAGTGATAGTTAAAAACAAAGATGTCTAACTAGCGCTAAAAATGACCCCACGTTCAATTGTGGGAAGGCGGGCGGGGCTTGTCAATTGTGTTACCAATCGGAGCGAGTTCAGTACTATTTGGAAAAATATCTATATACCTGCTACCGGCAGACCGCCATCTTGCGAGGTACCTAGATATTTGGATGCGTTATACATACTGAACTCAATGGTTTCACGTTTTTGTATAAAACCAATCATAAGTTACGCTCTCATTTACTATCGCCCAATCAACGTTCACGTCGTCACGCATGGCGCACAGAATGAACTAATCACAGTGTGATTTATTCTACAGCACATCTTGTCCTCATTTCATTGGTACAGACTAATCGAGAGGACAGGGGCTGTTTTTGAAAGTGAATTTTGTAGGAAGAAAATACTTCCGTGGTTTTGACATTGGAAATGTCTTTTCGTTCGCTCCAGTGTAGGGTCCGATTTTACGAAAAAGTGCGATCCCCTTATATCTCTGAAAGTTGTGAAGATATTATATTAACAGAGGCTGAAAAGACGCGTATTCACGAGAGCTGTAAGGTGCAAAAATGATTATCCGAGAAAGTCAAAAACGAAAAAAGTTACGATCAAAATAGTGAAAACAAAATTAATTTTTTGCGATTTTTTTATTTTGGCGCTCGATATTTTGGAAACGAATAATGATATCAAGAATTTGAGTAAAATTCCTCTGGACAATTTAGTCACCTAAAATTTGAGTCTAAAACAAAGACGATCGGGTTAAGGGTTTGCCCTGTAGCCTAACTTTTTTGAAAAAAGTAAAAAGTCAGAAAGACATCGAAGTGGCAGGAAGGCGCTGGATGCAGGCCGCTTCCAACCGGCCTTTTTGGAAATCCATGGAGGAGGCCTATGTCCAGCAGTGGACTTCTTGTGGCTGAATGATGATGATGATGATGATTTATGACTCGATTAATTTTCAATGTGCTCGATAGCCGTTTAAGGAACGAAATCTGTGATTTTTTCTCTTCGTAGCCTTTATGGTTTAAATATAATGTCGCTCTCTTCAAATTGTGAGAGATGTACCTATCTCATTAAACGACACAAAACTAATGAGCAAAACTTGAATGTTCTTAATATTTATATTTCATACAAATTGACGGTGTCAAGTATCAGGGGTTAAAGTATGAAATTGCCGTTTTATTGCCATAGGTTCTTTGAATTGACATAGAATCTTCATGGTTTGAGGTTTTCGAATGAAACTTTTTTCAAATGGTTTCTATGAAGTTTTTTTTTTTTAAATGTGAAACATTTGAATATCGACTTTCAATTGTTTTTGTTATTCAATTTAGACAAGAAAGATGGATACTGCGAAAATTCGAGTGATTATGAGGCACCCATTTTTCGTATTTTTTTATTTTATTGATTTGACGCAAGTGAGTCAATATTGTGAGTAAGGTAACGATAAACCATGCCGCTAATTCCTGGGTAGTTTGACTAGGGTCGGCTTCCACTAACTCTCTTAATTCATCGTTATTCACCTGTGTGGGCGGTCTTCCTCGTGGCTCGTTCTTTAAGTCGAAATTTCCATCACGAAAGCGTTTAAACCAAAATCGCACGGTGCGTTCATTAGTAGACCCCTCTCCAAACGCAGCATTGATATTGCGGGCTGTTTCTGCCGCGTTAGTTCCGCGTCGGAACTCGTATTCAAAAATCACTCGAATTTTCGCAGTATCCATCTTTCTTGTCTAAATTGAATAACAAAAACAATTGAAAGACGATATTCAAATGTTTCACATTTTTTAAAAAAAGAACATCATAGAAACCATTTGAAAAAAGTTTCATTCGAAAACCTCAAACCATGAAGATTCTATGTCAATTCAAAGAACCTATTGCAATAAAACGGCAATTTCATACTTTAACCCCTATTATTAAGAATTTATGAAAAATGAAATCTAAATCTAAATGAAAAAATAAAATTGAGAATTTTTAACTATTTCTCATTAGAAGTCGTTTAAGATAGTGAGCGATACTGATTTAGATACCTACTGAATGATACTAAAGAAACGGTTCTCAGGTTTGGCATTATTTCAGTAACACTTATTATAATCTCTATACTTCCAAAGTTATCTCATCTCTTGAGGTTCTAATGCTAAAGTTAATTCGCAGTGAAATGTAATATTAAGATGGGTGTCCCAACTTCCGAACAGCGACCCAGTACTCTAGTATTTATGATTGGCCTACTTCCTCTCAATTACATTCAGATACATACCCAAACTTTTCTAATTATGATTTTAGGCGTAAATATTAAAGTATAGAAGGTCCACCTTCGAATATTAGGTAAGAAGAGTTTGTATGACCTCATTCAGATGGCATCAGTCTGGGTGATTTTCTATTTAAATCTCCGTTTAGTACTGCTAATATTTCGCTGCACATACTTTTTTATCACCGTTTCGCTGTAATATCACGGTTCGTGACTTATTATGCCGCAAACCATTTAGCGAAATTTCACGTATGTTCCATTTCACTCTATGTGTCTGTGTTTTTTTTTTGTTTTCTTTAAATTTCTTTCCTGTAAAGCTTTAACATTTTGCTGCACAGATTTCGCTGTTTAGGCGTCAGCTCGCTGAGACCGCAAATTCTATTTTATGCTGCTCTATCGGTAATTCGGTATCGACAACAACGGTTAGATACTGTACCTACTCATAGCGTTTATGGAAAATCGGTTTTAATAGTGTAAGAAGACGCCAGATGTAAGGTACAGATCTTTTCTCGAAGGGAGAGAGTAAGTAGATAATTGAATATTTCGATGTAAATATTTATAAAATGTACCCCCAATTTCTACAGAACTCTCTACAAAAGCGGCATGACATCGCAGTAACCGGATGTGCCGGTCCTGGATCAAATGAATAAGATGAGTTTTTTGATATTTTGAGTCAGTAGATCTTCTGCAGATACATTCTGATTTGCAGTACAAGGAAGTAGACCAAACCAACCGCAAGCCGTATTCTTTTGTCTTACATTCTCGGAATACTGATTTCTATAAATCAATTCGGAAAGGAAATCTGGGACGTTTAGGGATTTCTTGAGCGGAGTTACGCGGGGGCACTTAGCGCGGTAAATACATTCATGTTCGTTCGGAAACAAGGATTTTCCGCTTTTCTCGTGGCGGCATTGTTGCTTTATTGTCTATCGTTTGGAAACAAAACAATATGCTCGCCGGGATGCCAATTGAATTTCACCAGTAAACGAGAAAAGTAAATCAAACAGCGCTGATATTTTTATGTAATATTATAAGTAGGTAGGCTGGTAGATGAAAAGAGACTCCCTAACTCCTCAAACGACCTATCTACATAAATTTGTATTTGCCAATGGGCAACTATCAGTAAGCTTCTCATGCTGATTGGAAAATCCTTTCACTATAATAATAATAATAAATTCCACACAACACAACTACCTACTTGTCCTGGTCCCAAACTAGGATAATCTGTGCTATGGTAACGAGTGACCTAATTACGCGCACAAAATCCTGAGCGATTCCAAACATCTGACTGTAACTATGGTAGCGAACCTTGTTAGTCATCGACACTATGAAAAGTATACAATACGGCCTGAAACAAAATCCCTATAGATATAAAAAAAATATGTAATTCACTTCGGCCAGATGTCGCTGCCTGTACGTAATAGAGAAGTTTGTAAAGAGGCTCGAAATTTCATCGATGCTTGGCACTTGCCCATTAGCTTCAAGTCCCGGCATGGGTGGAATTTTTAGCGTCTAAATAGGTTTTGTAAAGTAGTTATAATTGTTCAACTACTGGTTCAAATGGAGTTAAATTTGAAATATACTGTGTTTATACACTGCCTGCTTGGTTACTGAAAATTCAAGCTTCTAGTTTTATCACCGCACACCCATCGACCACACCCCATAACTAGTTCAAACATCGATTAAAACGTCATAAGCAAAACCAGCTTGTTTATAATGCAGCACAACAACCTTTATATTCGTGCACCTTAAGGACGACTTTGCAACCAAAATGTAAAGGTTAACCTGCTGCCCACTACACTATAGCACAAAATGATCTTCTTTTCCTTCTATTCAATCAAATACCGATTCAGCGTTTCTGTAATTCCAGCTGCAAACAAAATTAGAAATAGTTCCTTCTTCAGTGAGTTCAAAAGAAACCCGTTTGCAAGTAGGAAGTCTTTGAGCACAATGCTGATGCGTCTGCCTTCATGGTACTGGGCGTAAATAATGGTTCGTTACACATACTTGTATCATGGGTAGATACGCTGCCCCTGATGTTCTCTTTAGGTATGCTCTAGAAGATTGGCGCATTTGTGTAAAACACAAGCGATTTATGCAATATATTTCTCTATTTCAAATTTCAACTGTCTGGCTATCATGTGTCATGAAATACAGCCTGGTGACAGACAGACAGACGCACTGACAGACAGCGAAGTCTAAAGTGATACTTACCCTTACTAATACTTAGTTTTTTCTTATATTTAAAACTATCTGTGCGGGCGACTTCCTTTGTGTAGAAGTAAGTTTGTAAGAGTACCCTTTTAGGGGTGAAATTCTCAGTTTTAATCAAATGTCTAACAGTCTTATTCATAAAAACACGATTCCTTAGAACACTTCTCAGAGGCAGTTTAAATAGTATGTGGTAAAGGGAAAAACGTAACGACAAATTAAACAAACTGTTTTAGAAGAGGCGTGTTTTTATAAATTAGATCTTAATAAAAATTGCGCTTTACGTTTCCAGCTTATGTAAAAACACGAAACAAAGCACTACCATACAAAGTTTTATCCCCTATTTTACCATTTTATGAGCAGAAGTTCCATATACCTATACCCTACCTTATTGGACTTTTACGTTATTAAAGAATCATACTGGCCATTTTTATGGATACAGCTTATACAGTTTCAAGGTCAAATTATCACATAATTTGTTCACGTAACAATAACATATCAAGTAACAGTTCAAGGTCAAATTATGACATAATTAGAACATGCCTTTCTTACTTGTGGAGAAAGCCCAAGAGAGCGAGTCGCGAGCTCTGCGTTGCGTCGTCGTCCTAGCCTGTCCCCACTCCCGCACCTCGCACCCCGCTTGTCGGAGGTGGTACCACTCCCGCACCTCGCACCCCGCTTGTCGGAGGTAGTAACACTCCCGCACCTCGCACCCCGCTTGTCGGAGGTAGTACCACTCCCGCACCTCGCACCCCGCTTGTCGGAGGTAGTACCACTCCCGCACCTCGCACCCCGCTTGTCGGAGGTAGTAACACTCCCGCACCTCGCACCCCGCTTGTCGGAGATAGTACCACTCCCGCACCTCGCACCCCGCTTGTCGGAGGTAGTACCACTCCCGCACCTCGCACCCCGCTTGTCGGAGGTGGTACCACTCCCGCACCTCGCACCCCGCTTGTCGGAGGTAGTAACACTCCCGCACCTCGCACCCCGCTTGTCGGAGGTAGTACCACTCCCGCACCTCGCACCCCGCTTGTCGGAGGTAGTACCACACCCGCACCTCGCACCCCGCTTGTCGGAGGTAGTAACACTCCCGCACCTCGCACCCCGCTTGTCGGAGATAGTACCACTCCCGCACCTCGCACCCCGCTTGTCGGAGGTAGTACCACTCCCGCACCTCGCACCCCGCTTGTCGGAGGTAGTACCACTCCCGCACCTCGCACCCCGCTTGTCGGAGGTAGTAACACTCCCGCACCTCGCACCCCGCTTGTCGGAGGTAGTACCACTCCCGCACCTCGCACCCCGCTTGTCGGAGGTAGTACCACTCCCGCACCTCGCACCCCGCTTGTCGGAGTTAGTACCACTCCCGCACCTCACACCCCGCTTGTCGGAGGTGGTATGATGACGTTGGCATTGGCCATGCCTTCTGCGCTAGAGCTTGGCGCCAACAATATATATAAGAGACACAGATAGTTAGAACAGGCTACAAATAAAAAAAACTGTCACTAGAAACTGGTTACATTATGAGATATAGAAAAGAAAACGAAGAAAGTATCAAACAGGCATCGAGAAAAATCGATAAAACACCGTTTGTTGATCCTTTCAAATTCAAGAGACTGGGTAGGTTCTTCAAATTCAAGAGACCAGGTTTGGCGAATAAATCTTTTTTTGAAGTTCCCGGGAATTCTATTACAATATTGCAAAAAAATGCGATAAAAAAATATAAGGGTTTCTGTTTCACAGCGCCTAATGAACTTTCTTTCTTTTCCTTCCCTACAATGAAATCAAATCAATCTAATGAAATCGAAATCAATATCTACGAAATCTGCCGAAAGGAATATAATATCTTTCCAAATAGGGAGTCCTCGTCTTTAAACGAATTCATTGTATGCAAATTGAGGGGCGTAATTATTTTGCTGATAGAAGACGAAACAAGTACCTAGGTACAGGCAGTCTGCCGTTTGGTTGGACGATTTAATTTGTGATGAATTCATTATCTGTGTAGACACAGTGTAACAACAGGGCCGCGAGTTTAATCAAGGAATCATTGTTCAATAGAGTGATATTAGCACGAAAATGGCTGTTTGTTGACGCTATTTAGTAGTTTACTAAGCAATAGCATTACAATGTCATTACCTGCCCAAATTAAATAGGCATCTCTCGCGATCGAATCGAGCGAGGCTCCGAGTTGAGTTGCACCAGTGAAATGCAATTGGTTAGTAAACTACCAAAAAAAAGTGTCATTGAAACAACCATGACAGTACTAATATCACTCTATTGAACAACTATGCTGAAGTGCTTGTACAACAACGCCACCATGTCGGTCCGAGTACAGGAGCAGAATTCGGAGGCCATTCCATTGAGAAGAGGCGTGAGACAGGGAGACGTTACCTCTCCGAAACTGTTCACGAACGCACTGGAAGATGCCTTCAAGTTTCTGGAATGGCAGGGACGCGGTATCAATATCAATGGCGAGTACATCACGCACCTTCGATTTGCCGACGATATAGTAGTCATGGCAGAAACGATAGAAGACCTCGGCATAATGCTCGAAGACCTCAGTCGAGTTTCCTAACGTGTGGGCCTTAAAATGAACATGGACAAAACGAAGGTCATGTCGAACGCCCGTGTTGTGCCCACCCCAATAACATTGGGAACTCGACTCTCGAAGTTGTAGACGAATACTTCTACTCAGGACAAACAGTCCAACTAGGCCGGTCCAACTTCGTGAAAGAGGTCAATCGTCGAATCCAACTCGGCTGGGCAGCATTCGGGAAACTTAGAAAAAAGTCTTTTAGTCTAATATACCTCAATCGCTCAAGACAAAATTATACAACCAGTGTGTGTTACCAGTGATGACTTATGGCACTAAAACGTGGTCTCTCACTATGGGCCTCATAAGAAGGCTCAAGGTCACGCAATGAGCTATGGAAAGGGCTATGCTCGGAATTTCTCTACGAGATCGAATCAGAAATGATGAGATCCGTAGACGAACAAAAGTCGTCGACATAGCCCAGCGGATTAGTAAGTTAAAGTGGCAGTGGGCGGGGCACATAGCACGCAGAACTGATGGCCGATGGGGCCGAAAAGTTCTCAAATGGAGACCACATATCGGCAAGCGCAGCGTAGGACGACCAGCCACAAGATGGACAGATGACCTCATCCAAGTGGCAGGAAGGCGCTGGATGCAGGCCGCTTCCAACCGGTCTTTTTGGAAATCCATGGAGGAGGCCTATGTCCAGCAGTGGACCTCTTGTGGCTGAATGATGATGATGAACAACTATACATTTAAGATATTCATTTAAGAGACTCGCCCGAATGGTCGAATGACAACTCTGTTGAACAAATATGCATTTAAGAGACTCACTTGACTGGTCGAATGACAGCTAAGTTTCCCTTACAGTGGACGTAAGCAAATGACCGGTTTTACATTTGACTATAACTGTCACTGTATGACATCGTTGGACTATATTAATTGAAAATTGAAAAAAAAATTAAATATATTTTATTTCTAAAACAAAATGTTACAAAAATATTTTACAAGGCTGAGACCTCCTTTTCATACAGCGTTCACATATTATTCGCACAAGAGCCATATAAAATGTTTGAAACTACCAGTCTGATAATGCCGTGCAGCTTAGCGCCTTTGCACACGACGTTTTTTGACTGCGCTGACGGCGCGCGGTAATCTTGTATAAAAAAAACGACAGGCGCCAGCTGCTCAACCTTTACTACATTGTTGTTGCAAATCCACCCATAACGCAACCACAGCAACAATATGTTGAGGTACAACGAGATATTTTCGACAGTACCTACCAGCGACACACTTTTATTTACAAGCTGTACGCTCTTAGTAGCTGATTTGCATTCCAATCAAGAAAGTAAAAGCATTTGCTTGGATACCACAATGTTGTCGTAAAAAACGTAATATCTTTGGCATATCTGCAAATGATTTCCCCTGTACTGAGGCCATTATTCTTAAGACTTAACCCGGACATTTGAGGTTCTAGTTCAAGTGGCTATAGTAAAGTAAGTGGATTCTAAAGTGTTATTTCGAAATTATAGGCTATGTTAGAAAATATAGAATTTCAGTAATCAGTACGTGTTGTTTTCTGTAATTTACAGTTTTCTGGTATAAAGAATATTCATATTTTATTCTATTTCGTGCTTTTTCTCCAATTCCATTGATACTTTTTTGCCGATAGTGACGTCAACACGTTAGAAAGAAGGGTACATAATAATCGTTAGTTAAAAGTTAATCGGCTGCTCTCTATATATATTATGTCTCAAAGAAGGTAGGTTTCTCGGTACATTACCCAGTTTTGTACGAAGAATATTTTTTCTTCATACATTGCTAGTAATGTAACTCAGTTATGTACGGAGAACAAGGGATTATGTCCTATATGTCCGAGCTTCGCAACTTTGTGACAAGCTTCATAACTATATTCAACAGAGCCCTTCCATATCTTCTTTCAAGACGAGATTAAAAGAGCACTATCTTTCTAATATGTCGTACTTAATAGGTTTATGTACGTATAAGTATAATATGTATATGTAAGTATATTATTGTATTATTACTTATTTGCCTAATTGTAAATATTTCTCCCTTCCTCCCGCTATCTCAATTTAAACACCCTATGCTAAGGTTGGCTAGAAGAGATCTCTCTTAGAGATAGGTTCGCCGTTGTGACAAATTTTATTTAATTATCTTTGGAATTTACTATTTGCAATGAAGAATATAATATATAGGATGTTGATTTGTAAATTTAAAGTTTCAGCCACCTGAGCAGGCCGGCTTTCGATCGGGTTACGGCACCATAGACCACATTCACACAGTGCGGTAGATTATACAGAAGACCGAAGGGTATAATCTTTCCCTGTGCTTGGCGTTTGTGGACTATCAAAAGGCCTTTGACTCGGTCGAGACCTGGTCTGTTCTGGAATCTTTGCAGCGATGCCAAGTCGACTAGCGATACATCCAGTGAATCCTACCCGTCATGACATATGGTGCCGAAACGTGGACACTCACGGTGGGGCTGGTCCACAAATTTAAAGCCGCTCAGCGTGCTATAGAAAGGGCTATGCTCGGGGTTTCTCTGAAAGATCGAATTCGAAACGAGGTGATCCGACAGAGAAACAAAGTCACCGACATAGCCCACCGAATTAGCATGCTGAAGTGACAGTGGGCCGGCCATATCATCCGAAGAACTGATAACCGATGGGGTAGACGAGTTCTTGAGTGGAGACCGTAGATCGGTAAACGTAGTGTAGGACGTCCTCAGACTCGGTGGAGCGATGATCTTCGCAGGGCGGCTGGCAAGAGCTGGATGAGAGTAGCCGAGGACCGTGCTTAGTGGTGTGCAATAGGAGATGATTTGTAAAGTGACGCTTGTCTCGAAGTACTTTCTACTCCAATAAAAATATGAGCAATACTAACAACTTTCACTATGGGACCAACTCTGATATCTCAAAATAAAATTAGCTGTTCCATACAATTTGTATGGTATCGAATTTCAGTATGGAACAGCTGTTTTTATCGCGATCGCGAGAAAAAGCAAACATGTCTTTTGTGCAATAAAGAATTTTAATAATAATAATATTTTTTTAGCAGTTCTGCGGCAGCCCTCGTTCTCTGTTTTCTGAGCTACATATGACATTCTATAAATTTTCCGTATACTATCTTGTTATCCAGATCATCTAGTGACCTTAGTTAGCATTAGGTTCGCCACATTGCCATTGTATATTTTACTTATGTGCATCAAACGTATTAATAATAATATGTTATGTTGTGTGAAAGGTTACTTATTATGTTATTTTTAGTTCCTATATAATTTGAAACATCCCTCACAAATTAGTGCTTTTAGGGTTCCGTACCCGAAGGGTGCTATTACTAAAACTTCACTGTCCATCTGTCTGTCTGTCTGTCACCAGGCTGTATCTCATGTATCGTGATAGCAAGGCAATTGAAATTTTCACAGATGATGTATTTCTGTTGCCGCAATAACAAAAAATAGAATAAAATAAATATGTAAGTAATGAAATAAATAGAAAAACAGAATAAAATAAATATTTAAGGGATGCAACCCATACAAAAAACGTAATTTTTTGCCGTTTTTTGCTCGATATTAATAACGGCAACAGCTTGAAATATTCACAGAATATTAAATCCTATATTCGCTTCAAAAATAAACAATTAAATTAAAATTAAATAAATATTTAAGGGGAGCCCCCATGCAACAAACGTGATATTTTGCCGTTTTTTTCGATCTTTGTGTCTAATGTTGTATAGATAATGGTACGGAACCCTTCGTGCGCAAGTCCGACTCGCACTTGGTCGGTTTTCCGCGATTGGCCACCCCTAATATTGGGCCGCCCCATAGGCCTGGGACTCCTCTGCTCGACACAAAAACAGGCCCATTGTCTTTTTCACACGTTCGAGGTGCAGAGAGGCTACAAATCAGTTGTTTTTCTAGACGTACCTATTAGTTCACAGGTACTGTCTAGGTACTAGCCCCTGGCAAAATTTCCCGGACGAACACCCCAGAAAGCTTTTTATTGTACAAACTTCTTCGTAGCTGAAGGGGTTCTACATACATTAACATGACAATGAAGGTCCCAGCTAACATATGTCACGTCCGAAGTTACTGCCTCATCCTGCCGATTGTGCTAAAACTAATTTAACACTTCCGCACATCTACTTGGCTCGCCCCCATGGCCAAGGTGCCCCATGGTAGCTTCCGACACCAACAATGACATACCGACGCGACTCGGTCTGCTTATGCACCAGATAGTATGGCCGCTTGTAGGGTCCGTAGCTTCACTTATGGTGTCCATCCGTTACATTGGTACTCGTCCTCTGCTTCATTTTATCGTTTGCGCGACCGATGATAGCTGCGCGATGATGACACGTAGGATGGTATGGACGAAGAACTTCAAAATTCGTTGAGTGCAGATTGTAAAAAGCCTCGTCTTTATTTGAAGTTCTTCTAGGATAGACTCGTTCGGACGGCGTTCGGTACGATATACAAAGCATTCTCTGCCAGCACCGCCAGTTTTGTGGCGCTAGAAAACGCGATTTTTGATTTGATGATTAGCGATCATAAGTCATGCTGTGATTTGGGCAAAACGAAGACGTAAGTAGGAGTCAAACAACTCTGAGAGGGCTATAATACGTCAGCAATTTATTCGGGGCGTCTATCAAACAGGCGTTCGTTCAGCATGCAGCCCTAAAGTTGGCCTCGAGAGTTTTCCGATGAGAGATCAGTTTCAAGAGGGTCGTCGGCCCTTCTTTGCGTAACAAAAAATGGGTTCAGCTATGTCGGGACTAGAAGGTAGGGCCTTTATAGAGATTTAATTTAACGTTATAAAATTTGCTAAATTATTTTAAAAAAAAACGGCCAATGCAAATCGGATTCGCGCACCGAGGGTTTTGTACTCACGCTTGGCCGTTTTTTCATTATTTATTGTTAGAATATAATAAGTCCCACAATCACGCCAAGTTTGATGCCTGTATGTTTTCCCGTTTTTATGATAGAGCATAAATAAAAAACTAAAAAGCCGACTGCTGAAATGTGTTAAACGGGCCTAGATGAGTCTGTTGAAATTCCAACTCCATCAGACGGGATTACTCATTTGAATTCTTGTAGGTTTGATTTCGCCTGCTGATGTTGAATAAAGGACTCAGCTAGGCCTTGATTAAAGCATGGCGTCAACTATTTCGTTTTATTTTCGTGAAGCAGTGATACTTGCGTCGTCAATATTAATTAATGGCAATCCTTTCATATGACATTTCATTTACTCAAAGTTGGTCAAGCCTTTTGGCCTCTGGGTGGACTAACCTTTAATTTTTTGCTGTAAAGTCGCCCGAAGCGTAGACAAGGTAACGATAAAGATTCATGTAGAGTTTCTGTGGATAAAGGTTCATATGCTGCCGATCGTACTGAAGTTTGATAGCCCATGTCACAACGTTGACATTACTAAACGAAAGGCACTTTCTTCTGAAAATATGTATTTTCCATTCTTCTTTATATGTTCGTTATTTAATCGAGGCGTTGAAATCTGTGAAATAACAAAAACCTACATATTCAGAAACGTGTGTTAAAAAGTTATTTGTGCTGTCATTAATGGCTTTAAACGATATTTCAGGGTCCAACTCTTCAGTTCTGACCGGGCCAGTATCAAACCAAAAATTTGTGGGTGTCAGTGACAGCGAAATCGATGCAAAACATAAAATTCCTCCTTTTTTCCTGAACTTTCCTCAAGTTTGTTAGTCAAGACGTCAACACCATTCCGCAAAATGTGTTGATTGAGGGCTTAGAGATGAGTGTAACAGAAAGAACCGACTGTTCTCACTTTGAAGATGAAGTTTTCAAATAAATAAGTGTGCATGTGAAAGATAACGTAAATGAAACTAGAAATAAACCCCTATTTTAGGCTATTTACGGGCTCCAATTATTTTTACGGCATAAATTAACAATAATTAAGAAAAAATCGTTATGCGCCATGAGTTGGTAAGGTAAGGTTAGAGTTAAATCTAGTGGATTACTTAAAACTACGTAACTAAGCATCTCTGTCTCATTCTCATTATACTTACTTAATTCCTTGCTAATCTATCTATTCCGCCACCCCTTTTTCCGTTTATTATATTCTATGATGTACTTTATAATTCTTCGTGACGTAACGTAACAACATAGCCTAGGATCTTTTTCTCCGTTTTGTACATTATCGTTATCACAAACAGTCTTCTCCTTTATTATTACAAAAACTGCCAAATCTACCTATTCCGCTACTACTTTTTCCTTTTATTTTTTCTTCTATGGAATTCTTCATAATTCTTCGTGACGTGACGCAACAACGTGGCCTAGGATCTTCTTCTCAGATTTCTACATTATCGTCGTCACCAACGGTCTTCTCCTTTATTGTTACAAGAACTTGATCATTTATGCATTCTTCCGTTTTATATGACCACCTGCTTGTCGTTGCTTTAATAGGTATGACTACATTTAATTTTATGATTCACAATTCCTGTAAGTATTTAGTCAATATCGTCCATGTCCAATCTCGTTCTGCACTTGGAGTACAAGGCTTCTACTGGTCTTTGATACCATTTTCCTTTGATAGAAACTTTGTTTTTGATTATGAGAGAGGTTAGTTTAATGATGACTTCTGATGATGAGATTAAATAATCTCAAATAATAAACAAAGAATTATTGAAATACGACAATTTTAAGACAAGTTTCTCTGTCGAGATTAATCTGTATCTCAAAACTCCTTTGAACTCTTTGAAATCCTGTGTTTGTTTATTCTTGTCTAGCCTTCGACATTGCGTAGACGAGTTCGGAATTGCAGGGTTGCTGTTGTTTTTCTTGAGGATTTCAATCCACTTCGCAGCTGTTGTCCCTTATTTTTCTCCACACACCAGAGGAATAATTTTCTTATGTCCAATTCCTGTAGGCGGATAGACACTCCTAATAATAGTAAAGTTGGTCTTTGACAGTTAATAACGAAGAATGAAAACCACAATACCCACTTTATTATTTCATTAGCACTAATGTTAATTTCTGAAAAAATTATGTTAATTTTAGGTTACTTACCTACTTTGTTTTACTTTTGCAACTAAAGCGAGGGAACAGTTAGATTAATTGTTATAATATATTTTGTTATTACCCTGTCAACACTATAATCTAGTAGGTACTAATTAAAGTTAATGTGCAATTAAACGATGTTTAACTTTGTACTGTTGGTAGCCTTATCTATTAGGGGTTAAAGTATGAAATTGCCGTTTTATTGCAATAGGTTCTTTGAATTGACATAGAATCTTCATGGTTTGAGGTTTTCGAATGAAACTTTTTTCAAATGGTTTCTATGATGTTCTTTTTTTAAAAAATGTGAAACATTTGAATATCGACTTTCAATTGTTTTTGTTATTCAATTTAGACAAGAAAGATGGATACTGCGAAAATTCGAGTGATTTTTGAATATGAGTTCCGACGCGGAACTAACGCGGCAGAAACAGCCCGCAATATCAATGCTGCGTTTGGAGAGGGGTCTACTAATGAACGCACCGTGCGATTTTGGTTTAACGCTTTCGTGATGGAAATTTCGACTTAAAGAACGAGCCACGAGGAAGACCGCCCACACAGGTGAATAACGATGAATTAAGAGAGATAGTGGAAGCCGACCCTAGTCAAACTACCCAGGAATTAGCGGCATGGTTTAACGTTACCTTACCCACAATATTGACTCACTTGCGTCAAATCAATAAAATAAAAAAATACGAAAAATGGGTGCCTCATGATTTGACTGATCTGCAGAAAGAAACGCGTGTTGAAACTTGTGTTGCCTTGTTGAACCGGTACAGAAATGAAGGAATATTGGATCGAATTGTAACATGTGATGAAAAGTGGATTCTTTATGATAACCGGAAAAGAAAAATGCAATGGCTGACCCCAGGTCAAATGCCACAACAGTATTAAAAAATCACTCGAATTTTCGCAGTATCCATCTTTCTTGTTTAAATTGAATAACAAAAACAATTGAAAGTCGATATTCAAATATTTCACATTTTTTAAAAAAAGAACATCATAGAAACCATTTGAAAAAAGTTTCATTCGAAAACCTCAAACCATGAAGATTCTATGTCAATTCAAAGAACCTATTGCAATTAAACGGCAATTTCATACTTTAACCCCTATTATTAACAGATTGAACACAAAAAACAGACATTAGAGCACGTTGTCAGAACAGGGCCAACAATTCGATATGTGTATTGTTTGTGTCGGCATTCTTAAAGCGGCAATGAAATGAAAACATCTATTAAAGAAAGAACATCTGTCAACACAGATTTGGTGCATTTTGAACACCAAAGACTAGTCTCTCATAAAAATGCCCGCTCGCGATATTTCTCTTCACAGTTCAGTGCATTTCTCCATTATTTCCTTCTTCTGTCTTCGTTCCATGATACATCAGAGAGATCTATAATTCTATTTCGATCTCATTCGGTTACCGTCTGCAGATAACTAATTAAGGAAGCACGTTCGTACTCGTAAGCAGTATACAGAAGCTCTACATCGATGAAACTCTAGTAGTCTGTGTAGTTTAAAAAAACCGGCCAAGTGCGTGTCGGGCTACACGCAGTGTAGGGTTTCGTAGAAAGAGGGGGTTTTATCTGCTTTACCGAACTTACAACTTAATCAAAGTAATTTTCAATGGATTTTTTACGAAGTTTTCCTTTTATAAGTTGGTCGCCTATTACTCGTTAACTTGTAAAGCTTACATAGCCGTGATAATTTTCCTGTTAAGTTCATTATTATGTGCTACTGCTCAAAATTATTTTACGTTTCTACAATCAACCGTTTAGCCGGGAGAGGGAGGGACATCCTAGTCTACCAAAAATTTCGGCTTTAAAGCTTAATATTTCGCAAACGGAAACCTGAAACAAAAAAATGGTCTTCCGGCATCCACAATATTTAAACGACCTATCCAACAATACCCCATGCTATGTTGTAGTATACTAAAATGCATCTTTAATTTAGATGTGGGGGAGGTACTACGAGGTTTACTCTACCGTTTTGTCAGTGTAATAATGAATATGTATGCATAAGCAATATGTCCCACTGTAGGGCACAGGCCTTCTCTCAGAGAGAGAGTTTGGGCTTAATCACCACGCGTGCCCACCGCGGATTGGCAATTTTAAACGCTGAGGTATATGAACACCTCAAACACTCAGGTTTCCTCACGATATTTTCCTTCACACTTCGTCCACCTGACAACAGAAAGCGGGAATTGAATATAAAACAATGCTGCCTAATCATTGCCGTCTCTGAGCGAGTCCCCAGGCGTCCCCATTACCTCGCGAGACCTACCCCCGGTTACTCGTATACTAACAAATTGCTAATAGCTGTAATTTTTTTTTCTATGCACATTAGCCAACGGACAGTTTAGTACTAGATTAAGGCCGGGCTCTCCGAGCGAACGAATTCTATTAGGACATACTGCGCTGCGCGAGTGAATATTTGGGGGGACAGAAGGAATTTTCTAAAATCACAGAAATGCACAGCAAACTAACACAATTTTGACGACCGACGCCACTAACACATACAGTCAGTGGCGTAGCATAGGTCACTAGTACCCGGTGCGGATTCCAAATTTGCCGCCCTCTTATTTTTGTAATCCATTATAAAAAATTTGGGCATGGTAAAAAGAGTACTTTTATTAGTTTTATTGAATGATTTATTGAATTGAAAAGTGAAATTAAAATTTTTTGACATAGGTAGAATATCACAGAAAAATTACAGAGAAAACATAATAGGTAGGTACCTGGGTATTTGGTAACATAAAAAAAGACGAAAAAAACACTGAAAGAAATTTTTTTTTTTAATTTTAATTTTTTTTTTTAACTGCCATCTCCGCAGCGCCGCCCCCGGCAAAGTGCCGCCCGGTGCGGACCGCACCCTCCGCCCCCCCCATGCTACGCCACTGATATGTCATACAGTGATATTAATTGTGGCATATTTTTTACTACCCCTGCGGGTGAGACCACGATTTTCAAGTTTTTTTCTTTCTTTCAGAGAGATCTTTATTCTGCGGCGATACATCTGAAAGAGTCGCAGGTGTACTGTCGAGTGGTAGTTTTATGCACTTATTGTTCCGTCTAGTTGCATGCAATGCTGCTTTCTATTCTTGCTTCGACATACTCGTATCGGCATGGCGTGAAAAGCTTGTTTATCAGAGGAAATCTTGCTCGTTTGCTGAATAAATTTAGGAAAGAACTGAATTAATTTTTTGAGTGTCTTATGCAAGTGGAAAAGGTTTCTTTTCGGATTTCGAAAATCGAGATTATGCTTGTTCAAAGATTTTTTTTTAAAACTACTTAACTGCCTGAAAAAGGATGTTGCATACCTCGTCTGTCCAAATTGAAAACCTAGTAACAGGGTATTTAAAAAAAAAGACGTTTTTGGCATTTTTCGACTTACTAGGCAGTATCAGTATGATGTGGACCTTAAAACACCCAGTTTCTTACGTAATTTTAAAAATGTTATTTAGCAAGTCTGAGCAATTTGGAATGATTACGAAAATTTCCGTGAAGTAAAAATTCTAAACATAGTACCTATCTCAGAATACAAATTTATAACCCTAGCAACTCAACTGACTTACTAAGTTATGAATTTGAAAACCGACTTGCTTTGTTTTGAATTTGGCGCCGACTAAAAACTTAACGAAATTTCATTTAGTAACTGCAGTGACACGCAGCGCTCACTGACTATCTTCGTGCATGTGTTAAACTTTATTTTACTCATATTAAATTACACGTTCACGAGCTGCAAATCTAACAGCACGCCAACTTCCTAATGTTTGATGGCTTGCGCTATTCAGTATTGAAGACATGAAAGCTATCGTTCTAGCATGTCACTAAACCCTGTAGTTCCGCGTCTATTATTAAACTCAATGTTCCTAAGACTACGGTACAACATGGCGTGTGACGTCATAACTCGGCACATGGCATAACAATAGCGCACCTTCGTAAACCTACATATACTGGAGCTTCAAAGAACTTTACGCCTTACGCCAGCGGTGGTATGAACTATTCTAGGTCACAATGGAAGTAAAGCATGAGTCTATGCTGTGGGTTGCTGATACAAGAGCCAACGCACTGTTTGGCATGTACACTACTAAAGCATCTGAGTTTATAAACGCTGAAGATTAACAAGGTAATTGTTTGTCTCGGGCACGATCACGGTTCTCGTTTTTATTCTGTCAATAACCTGATCTAAATCTTGAACTGAACTTAAAATCCGAAATCTAAAACTTAAATTAGAAACTCGTAGAAAGTAGTATTCCATAAAGAAATACTGGGCATGAAACAGAAAAAAAGAAAATTTCAAATTTTTTCCTGTGACCATAAAGAATGATCGTATTTTTCCACTGCAGTAAATCATGGCCGCTAATAAAACAAATTATGATGCAGTGGTCATAAAAGAAAGAAGCCAGACTGCAACTAATTTCCGTTCGGGTTTCAAACCCGTCCACCACAGGCCAATCGATCAAGCGGTAGCGTAGCGATGACGGATGTTCGCGTCGGTTAATGAATGGAAAGTGCTCTTGAAATATAGAGATGGGCATTTGTTTAATTGATGGCATTATGACGACGTTCTGCGTAGAACGCAGAACAAGACAAGTTAAGTTAGTTTTTATATGCCACGTTCGCGTCTTCATTCACTCGAGATTCAGGAAAACAGTTTTTTTTTTTCAAATTCGCAACTGGTACGAAACGAAAACGTGAATAAATACATCCATAAACTCACGCCAGTATCCCAGATGGGCAGGCAGAGACCATTGACTATCATGATGACAGATCACTTTCGCTTCCTCAACATTCATTAGTCATTGCACGCACGCACACTTTTTATCATCCCCTATTTGGTCAAAGTATGAATAAATCACAGGTTATTTTATCATAATAAAATTAAATAGTAATAAAGACAAAATTATAATAGTAGTTTATGCAACTGTCATATAATGAAGGGTATTAAAACACGAGTGTGAGTTTATGAAACGAGCGCAGCGAGTTTTATAATAGTAACGAGTGTTTTAATACCCGTGTTATATGCAGTTGCATACACTACTTTATCTTCACTAATGCAATTAAAAATTAAATTCACGCGTACGTGTATAATCACAGTGATTTTGTCGCCATTAAAATTTAACCAATGAGAGAGCAGCTGCGCGCTTCAATAAAACGCGACCAACCTGATTGGCCCTGCAATCAAGTTGGTCGCGTTTTATTGATGTTATAATGAGATTTTACGATATCACAGTAGTAATTATAAGTATTGAAAACATAAGTAGAATGTTACAACATTAGGGTAGATAAAGTTTCTTAAGATACTATACTAACTGCGATTTTGAAAAGTATTTGACAATCAATTAACTGAGAAATTAAAAAAAAAACATTGCGTAGATATAGCTAATTTTCATATTTAGCGATATAACGTATCATTACGTCTGATTCTGATTAGGTTGTGGGTACGATTCCCAGCGGGGGCCGCCGTACATTTGTACAAATGGCCTCAGTCTCGGTGTATTTCCATGTTTGTGACGTCCTTGCCTGGTTACCATAGCACATGGTATCCTAGTTTGGGACCAGAACAAGTTGTTGTGTTGTATGGAAGTTATTATTATTATAGTTCCTTGTTGCTCTTTTAACTCCATTAGCGCTGAACTCTTTTGTTAGTTGATTTAATTGTTAGTGAATCCTTTTGAAACTCATAAAGTAGATGATAAACGCGTTGTACCAGAGTCAGATTTTACTACAATTTAATTATATACGATTCATCATCACATGATATGCTCAGCTAAACGGAAATGTATGGAATATATTTTATAGATTACATTAAAACTCTTTATTGCACAACTATTTTCACAGTTTGGTACTATTAAACATTAAAGATGTTTTTTTTATATAGTGTGAATAAATAAACTAAAAAAAATACATGAATTTCTTAAACATCAAATATAACCTATTTATACTTATTAAATAAAATCTCTGGCTTGGCGATATAGGTCAAGTGAAACGTTCCCGCACTGAGCAATAACTTTAAATATTCTTATTATGGATTCTGTGGATGTGGTAATAGAAGCGGTGGTAGCCTAGTGGGTAGAACATTGGACTCGGAAGCGGGAGACCCAGGTTCGATCCTAGTGCGGGCATGTACCTATGACTTTGTTTTCTAAGTTATGTACATTTGTGAAGTTATAGTAGCAATACCACTCGCTAACGGTGAAGAAAAAGATCGTGAGGAAACCTGAGTGTCTGAGCTATTTACATACCTTAGGGCTTGAAATCGCCAATCCGCGGTGGGCACGCGTGGTGATTAAGCCCATACTCTCTCTCTGAGAGAAGGCGCGATAAGGCCGCCAATTGTATCTTTTCTTTTGTCATTGCTGTTTCTGTAACATTTTTTTCCGGTATACAATAAAGAATATTCTTATCTTATCTTATCTTATCTTATATAGGCTGCTTATGAATTCTTATTGTCGGTGTTTGATCATTATTTTGCATAGGCCCGTCAAGTGGAATTACGACCCGTAACATAAAGAAATACTTGAGAATAACAACATAAAAGGTGCCGAGAAGAAAATTGCTGAGAAAAGAATATTTGTCCTCCCCCGCTCTCCTTTTTAGCAGCTCAAGTTTCTAGGTTGGCTGGAAGAATTTTCTGCTTGAAATAAGTCTGCCGTTGCCCGTAATTTTTATTACATGCCTGTTATTTAAGTTCTTACTTTATGTTAATACTAGCTGTTGCCCGCGACTTAATTCGCGTGGTTATTTTTATGTGTATTTTTCTGGGATGAAAATAGCCTATGTGCTAATCCAGACTATAATCTATCTCTGTGCAAAATTTCATCCGGATCCGTACAGCCCTTTTTGCGTGAAAGAGTGACAAATAGCCATCCATACATTCAAACTTTCGTTTATAATATTAGTAAGGATTTTTTGTACAGTGAAGTGTAACAAACAAACGTTGATGAAGTGAAATAAACAAAGGTTTGCCAAGATCGCGGCAAGTGGAAACAGCAAGGGGCTTTCTGCCTACATCTCCGGGACATAGGCATGCCTTTACTTATATTGTTTTTTCTTTCTTTTCTTTGATGTAGCCAAAATACGTCCCACTGCAGGGCACAGGCCACGCGAGCCCACCGCGGATTGCCATTTTCAAGAGCTGAGGTACCACCGCTTAACTTTTATTATGTCTGTATGTAAATTTAAGCAAAAAGAAATTGTACGGCAGAACATAAAATTTTACTACGAATGAACCAATTAATCTTTTTTCTGAAAGTTCAAAGAGTTTCTGGAAGATTATAGAGGATCTACGACATAGAGCTACAGCACAAGCGAGGGAAAAACTGAATTTGGTTTGTACCTTGATTTTCAACCTGTTTGTTCAATACTGGCCCTAATTAATTATGCCAAAAACACACTTTACACATATATGTCTATCATCATCAACCCATTATGTCCCCACCGAGGGGCACGGGTCTCTTCCCTGAGGAAGGTATAGGCCATACTCCACCACGGGGGCCAAGTCCGGATTGGTGGAGGCTTGTAGACTAGTGGCTCGTCTACTGTCAGAAGTTGTCAAGCCGCCCTAAGGCCTCTGACTTGGCTTAACGACTGCCATCTATCGACGGCAGCCGGCACCAACAGCTTAACGTGCCTTGCGAAGCACGGAACCGCTCGGAAAAATGCCACTAGCGTTAGGCATAGACGGCGACCCATCCATGCACTGAACGCGCCCTGTGTTGCTTAACCTTCGTGATCGTTTTAAGATCACTCAGGCAGCCGGGGCTACGAGCGATTCTATATGTCTATATTTATGTGTAAAGTGTGTTTTTGGCAATAAAAGTAGTTGACTTTCACTTTCACTTAGGCACTTGTAATAAGAAGGTCTGAGTGCAGTCCACACGACAGAAGCTCAACCTTTATATGCTAATACTAGAGACGTAGAGCAAGATGCTCTCGACTATACTATACTACGGGTCTCTGGACGCAGACACCGTCATAAATAGGAAATTCCTGTCACTTAAGAATCCATTTAGGTTCGACTTGGACAGGCTATCCAATCATATTCACTATTACATAATATAGGTACACATTCAGTTTCGGTCAGCAACCGTTATTGATTTATGGCTCGCGCGCAACACGTTGACCAAACATTGAGGCGAGGACTAACAATGTGCTCACCCAAAATTTATTACAAATAGCTGTTGCCCGCGACTTCATTTGCGTGGTAATTTTGATGTGTATTTTGCCGGGATAAAAAATAGCCTATCTACTAATCCAGACTATAATCTATCTCTGTTAAAAATTTCATCAGGATCCGTTGAGCCTTTTTTGCGTGAAAGAGTAACAAACATCCATCCATACATACAAACTTTCGCGTTTGCAATATTAGTAAGGATGAAATAAATATGTTGTTACGCAATAAAAATTAAGCCCAAATGGAGAACTTGCACTAAAACATATTTTAATCTCATCGAAGAGGTCATGTTTTAGGATAAATAATCGTAGTAAGTTTTTTTCTCTACGACTAATATTTTTATAATGTAAACTGTCGAATACAAATTCTAGTCAGTGGTACAAAAAACGCGCTATACAAATCGGATTCAAGCTATGACGTCACTCAGTGCCCCTAACGCCTTTTGATGTGTAAAGCGCTCACCAATATTATCTCGTAAAATAATGTTTCTTATCTTATAGAAACGGCCAAGCTACATATTTTGGCTAAGGTGTAGAGTTTGTGCTTGTTAGCGAACTTAGGGCGTGTAGAGTTAGAAGCTTAGCTCTACATGAGATTCTGATAACTTTTTGATAGTGCTATGTGGTCTCGTCTTGGCAAAATTTTACATAAAAATGTTTTTGGCGGGATTAAAGGTAAAAAATCCAAGTTTTACAAATTTTTTGTTGTTTGCGTACTAATACCAGATTACATACCATCTTTCTATGAATTCAGGAAGTACACTAAGGCTTTTGATGATCATCAGTGAGTCAGTGACGAGATCGGGGTTTTTCAGATATCAATAAATCAACAAAGTATAAGAGCTATGAAATTGAAACTCTATATATTTAATGAATTTTGTTTATCTGGCATAATACAAACCCAAGTTATGAGGGTTAAAAAAAAAGACAAAGCACTTCGAGAAAAGGTAGTAGTGCACTTGCGCTTCGCCCGGCTGATCTTGGCGGGGGCACTACCGTGCCCCCAGATATTATTACTTTAGGTAGGTGTTGCTATATTAAATATGAGAGCTATAATTTGTCCAATTAACACACATAAAATTTGGTTGAACTGTGAGGGCTTTTTTAATATGTAGCCTATACTCATAATGCGGATCCTATATATGTAATGAAATGGCTTATTTACCATTGGAATTAACGCCCATTTTCCTTTGGCATGGATTCTTAAATTACTCTTAGGGGTGATTAAACAAATAGGCCCTACAATGTTTCTAAGCAGTACATTATGCTTTGGGGACCTGTAATTTAATTAGTGTATTTTCTCGCCTGAAATAAAGCTGCTTTTTATGCTGCCCCTACTTTGTTTTGTTTTTCAAAACAATGTTATGGTAGCTACGACGAATCGTAGATCAAAGTTTTGCCTGGTTAAAATTGTATAAAATTTTGTTTTTTTTTTGTCGTGATGAACTTCAATTGAATTGTGACCTATGTACCTACTGTTCGGACACGCTGACTGATTAGTAACAAAGTGCCATACGTTCGGCGCAATTGTGTTCCCCGCATAATGGGTACAAAGACTGATGTTTATTAACTGTAATTAAAATAAATTGAGATATAAGGGGGAAATAAAGCAATTCTGTATTTGACACGATCAACAATAAATTATTTCATATTATGCTCGATTAAAACAAAAATTACAAAATATCTCGGATAATGTATCTCGTTTAGTTAATTACTAGTTATTACAATTTTTAAATAGATTAAACATAAAAGAGTGCTCTGAAATGTGACGTCATAAGCCAGTATTTTCATACAAAATTCCGTTTTAAAAGTAACTCATTTGATATTTTATCAAATACCCAATTCCTCTTTGTTCTAAGTGTAATTGGCTGAAGCCATTATGTATTAAAGAATGGAAAAGGATCGCTACATTAATTGATCAGGTTAAAATTGATCAAGAGCGAGCTATCGATGTAGGAGGTCTAGAATTGGAGAAAAATAAAGAGTATTAAATATTAATAAGAATATTAAATCTGTATTTTTTTATTTAAAAAAACGAGCTAGCTCGTCTTCGTTAATACCGAACAAACGATAAAATAAAAGCTTAGAAACAGTTCAGTATTGTCATCAGGATTGGTCGATGGCTCAGTGCAGTGTGCTCTGATTGGTTTGCAGAACCGGTCAATTTCGTTACGACTATAGACGGTACTTAAGTCTCAGAAATTATCGTGTTTATTCGATCCGCGCAAACTATAAGTAACTGAAGATCTGAGGCTAACTAGTTCGGATTGAAACTGATCTTAGCCGACTTGTTATTAGTTTATCGGCATAACTTGGTCCCCTGGCTTTTTGACTCCCGATACCCTCTCTCCCCGGGAATCTTCGAAAGGGCTCTCAGTCAAGCAGCTTCTTTATTTCGACGTAAAACTTTCGATTAGATCTGGGCCTAGATTCTGTTGATGCATTGTAGTAACATGACAACTGCATGAACATGGCGGTTTTCATTTCATGGCTGCTTTAAGTCTACGCGGGCACACCCATCAAACCTTCTAGGCGTCAATGGTACGAAAAAACACGTCACGTGACCCGAGAGTGTACCTGTCATTATACTACAATGCACTAACAGAATCGAGGCCCAGGAGTAGTCAAAACGCCTCGAATTTCTTTGATAATAATATTTTTGATGTAGGTATAAATATATTTTTCGTTCACTCCTCCCTCCATATGATTTATGTGTATATGGAGGTATTTAATATCTTTATACCGTTTATGTATGTGGGCTAAATATAGAAATATCTTGCTTAGTATTGTTTAGTTGCACCGACTACACGTCATTTAGCTTCTCAAATTTTTTTTCCGACACTGGTTGTCTGGAAGAAATAACTTTCAGTACTGTACTGTACTATATTATTGTTTAATTCCCATGTGTAATTCCTGGTGTTGTATGTAAATAAAGAATATTCTATCTATCTAGGTATAATATTATGTCAAACATATATTTTTTATGTCGACTAAAAGTTTAATAAACCAAATCTCAACTCAACAAATCTAGGTTTCAATTTGTCAAAAGTTATAATTTTGGAAGAAGTAGAAAAACATTTATCTATCGCCGCAGAGCCATATACTCGTAGTTATTAAAGACGAACAAAATAATTAAACAAGAAAATAGTCCATAGGACAATGGGAACCCAACAGGAACTCAGGGTATATCCAATGTCCGTGTTGTCTATGCAGCGCTAGCGGATGTGGTTTTTCCCACAGCACTGATTTCCAGCACGGGCCTTTGGTAACTCACGGAGATTTAATCGAAATTAATTTTAGGCTCTTTTGTGATATTTTACACCCAAATTGTAATTAAAAACCAAAATTTTCCCAAATGCCGATAAGGCGATAATAGCGTAGAAAGGGTTTATTTATGTACATGAATAAACGATACTTTACTTTACTTTACTTTATAGGACACGCTTTTCAGATGCCGCATATCTCAGTGCCTGGGATAGTAGGTACCCAATTGCATCAAAATATGTACATATCAAAATGTTTCAATGAATGAAAGTGTCTGTGCTCTGTAAAGCCATATTGTGTCGTGACTTTCTTCCTTTATTTATCGTTTTCACTATCAATAATGTGTATAACCCCGGACCCTTTTCAATTAGATTACGGCTTTTGTTATGATGACAAAAAAAGCAAGAGCTTTTCCTTTTTTTTTTCGTGCGATTATCCTCATAATTACGTTATGTTGCCTTTTTGTATGTAATTGAAAGCGCCGTGTGGCGACGGATTAAGAATAGCGTCACTCCATTTCCTCCCGTGGATGTCGTAGAAGGCGACTAAGGAAATAAATTACCAGGAGACGGGCAAATTACGAAAAATCCCTCACGGTTATGAAAACCATGAGGGAGGCGTATGTGCTGCAGCGGGCGTCAAAAGGCTGATGATGATGTAATTGAAAAGAGGTTGAGCATTTACACTTTGGTCAGCTCTAAACCTTCCTCAATTACAAAAATTGTCGAAACGGGTTTTCTTTTTTATTTCGGAAAACCGACCTTCGTGAAACATCGATAAGGTCATAGGTACACAGTTTTTTTTTAATGTCAAACAAACGTTTTGAACCAAAGTACTAGTAAAAACCTGCTGCTTTGTTGGTTTAGCGGTAACACGTTTCACTGCCAACACAAGGACTGCGCACGCAAACAGGGGTTCGATACCTATTAGAATAATTAATACTAATACAATTTGTATTATTATATTGTTACAGACAAAATTTTCATATTTGCTCTCATAGTAAAAGTTGTTTGCATTTTATGAGTAGAAAATCCTCTTAAGTTTAACTGGATATTACTGAAATATGTCCTTTTTTGGTTACCGTAGCACAGAATATCCTAATTTGGCCAGGGGCAAGTGATTATACTGTCACGTGGACGTGATTAAAAAACCATCGTAACTAGGTGAGCACCTGCAATAATATACACTACCTACTTAGCGCGTTTTGCATAATGACATGGATACTGATAATAAACGTTTCAACCTGTGAGAAAGTCAAGAGAAAGGAATCTGTTACGGTAACATAATGGGAAACAATAAATTGAATCAAAGCATAACCGATGACTAATGGTAACAGTTTAACTGTAAACATTAAACAAACCGCCGTCAGAACGTTCCACATCCACAGCCAAACACGTAGGCCGGAAGGCTCCGATTAAGTTCCTACTAAATTGTTGCATGTGATGAAAAACAAATAATGAGAAGAAAGTTACCGTTCTGTTTTGAAGCTCGGAGATGGCGCGCTGTAGTCACGACGTTCTATTTCGGAACGACGCTGATTACGCAGTCAGATTTCGTTCGGGGCCGATTTCCGTATGCTGTCATCGCAGGAAGCTGTCAGTCGAACATTGTGGTGCATCCACACTGTGGGAAGCAACTTCGCCAGTGCGGTAGTTTATAAAGTTAAGAAGAGACTAAAGACGTTGTTCACACTCTGATACTTTTCGTTATCCCAAGACTGCAAATGTAGCGCTAAAATGGACTGGTTTTAATTGCCCGAATGCTTATCCTTTTGTGTCTTGTGTGTTTACACACGATGGAGTCGTCTGTTGAACGTTTTCACCGACCGGCCGCTGTGAACGTACCTTCGGACGTGTTTACGATTATCTTCTGCTGAATTGATTAACTACCGGATTACTTCGGCTGTACTAAAAAGTTATTAGTTTCTTCATTAACGCTTGGCGGTGTCTAGGTAGGTATTTATTCTATTTTATTTTTCACTTTAGGTCACTTAATGTGACCGTTAAGTAACATCTCATTTACTTACATAAAACAATTTTTTGCTACCAAGTTCCAAAGTCACTCACTCAACAAACATTAGAAATCGTGACTCATTCATTACTTAAGCAAAAAAAAACGGAAAAATCGCACTTAAAAAAAAAGAACAAAGTTCATCGACGATGTTTTTTACGCGCGGCCGACTGAAATTCGCTAGCTCGACGTGCGCAGCTGTGTCCTACCGTGGCCACGGCTGGGCGTCGACTGACTGGCAGGCAGGACTCCGCCGCTTTCAGTCGCCTCAAAAATAATGGCACATGGTACTTCCAGCTTCCGCGCGGCGCGCGGGGTGGGAAAGCCTGGTTGTTGTGAATCGCACCCTCCGGGGGGGGGTGAACGACCTCTAAAGACGGCTCTCGCGGCACTATGAATTCAATACAACTGCCTGATTGGACAAAAACCATGTACCTACTACGAATTTCGACCTATTTTAGCATTACGTAATAGTAATTAAAGACTACCATACTTTACGATTCCCAGATATTGTTTGGAGGAACTAACTCCTGATAAAGAATAATCGTTCTGAGAATACGAGACTGAGAAGTTTTAGTTGAATAAAATTTAACTATTTTTTTTTTGCAGAACACTGAAATAATGGCTTAAGGCTCTTTACGTTTAAGATATCCATCATAATGACACGTCATTAACATAGGCTATATATAACGGCTCTAAAGATAAAACTCATAAGATAAGATAAGTTCTTTACAGGTCGTCGTTTGGCATCCTTTGATAACATAACTGTTAAAAAATTATTATAATTTATACAATGGTAATAAAAAATCGGTTTATTGAACAGAAGACAAATTACAGAAATGTATACAGTAACACCTACACTAGGCAAAACCTGTGTCATGGGTACTAATACTCTTAATATAGTTTTACTTATGAAACACTCACTTTTGTGAACTAAATTTTAAGAAAATAATTTTGTCCATCTAGTGTTTTCCAATCAAACCACAGTGCGATCCTTTCCTGGGAGCAAGGGAACCCCTGGCCTACAATTACTCGTTCTCTTGATTATATCGTTGAATACGCCATGTCGATGGAATCAATTAACTCGGCGATTGTATTTGCTCTAGAGGCGGTAGTTTTGATATCGCTGGAAGAAAAAAGACTGCCTCGATATTCTAGCGGTAAGGCGCTTGACTACCAAACCAGATTTCGTGGTTTCGATTCTCGCTGGAGACTGCTGTACTCGATTTGTAAAAATTTCCTCAGTGCGGAAGATAAGTGTAAATAAATAACAAAAAAAAAAAAAAAAAAAAATTGAACAAGAACAAAATATTTATCGAACACAGAAAGAAGTAACAGAAAAAAAGAGACTAGGAATTAGAATAAGAACGTGTATAGTACTATAACACCTGTACGAATTAACAATGTAAGCAATGACGAAGTATGTATAGCTGTCAGTGGAGTAAGAAGAAGATACATGGGAAAATCCTAAAAAGAACACATAAAAAAGGCATGGACCCAGAGTCCATGGAAAACGGATTTAAAAAAAAAAAAAAAAAAAACAGGACAGCACAGGGCATCCTACCCCCTGTTTGTCGTACATTAACCATCTGTTTAGCTACTATTAACAACTGTCGATAAGCTGGAGTGCATATATATAAAAAAATCACTGGCAGCTATTGAGAAGGAGGCTAGGCTGGGTCGGGAACAAGTGATTGTGTGGTATGAAAGGTATTATTATTATATACTTATTTACACTGCAGGCGTCAGCTTTGATATCGCTGAAAGGAAACAATACATAAAAGTATAGCAATTAAGTTTCGTGACTTACAATAGAGCAATTTCATCTAAATAATTCTGTCTGCGAAAAGGCGTGTTTGCATAAGTAATTTAGAAAGTTTCTTTGTCAGCTCGAAAACTGAGTTATGACACGAGAGTTGTCAAAAACTTCTCGCTAAAGGAACGTTACTGTGATGGTAATAATATTATAATTTAAAACCCATTATCCAGTCGAGAGTGAAAGTCTGGAACATCAGCGTCAGGCAGACAGGACAGGCAAAGTAAAGGACTATCCACATGACTAGAGGAGTATTTTACCCAACTGCGGAGCAGCCCAAAAGGAGGGTAATGTGTTTGGCTCGTATGTATATATGTATGTTTGTAATTATGTCCGATTCTATGTTCCCTCATAACCAATGGGCAGATTTTGGCAAGTAATCGATTCGTCGTATTTGCGAGAGTGTCATACGCTATATTCAAACGATAAAATAAAAAAAGCACTAAAAAGACAATAATAAAGAACTGAAGTGAAAAATAACCCGACTGCTTAGCATTAAATACTTAGCAGGTGGGACCCAAATTCAACAATGTCCTGTCGTTTAGTATTAAGTACTTACTTAATTGGTCCCGCCTGCTTAGTATTTAATGGTCAGCAGTCGGGTTATTGGTTATTTTCTATTTCAGTTTTTTTCTCCACAGCAAATACGGCCCGGAGGCAGCGACTTACATTGTACATCACAGAACACAAAAAGAAGTTGTACATTCAGCAAACAGAATGCAAAATCTTTACGTTGAAATAAATTTTTTATTTCCGATTTTATCACAACGGGCCGGCGCCGACGTGCGGGCGCAGCGATACAAACTGAAATAAACCTTAAATACTTCAAAGATTTCAAACTAGCGCAAAAAAGCCCGGCCACATACAGCAGACGGGCACGTCACCGAAACGTGCTTTTAGTTGCATTTTGTTATAGGCTCTAAATTAGTAAGTATTTAAAGATTATTTTAGACCAGCAGTGCCCGTAATAAACGGATTAGCCTATGTCTACCCTGAATACTTTTGAAATATTTTTTTGACATCGGATAAGTACTTTCGCAGATTGCCCCCTAAAAATAAATTAAAATAAAATTATAAGCATTTAAGCTTGGAAGCTTTTCCTCTTCATCTATTCTGTCACCTAGTTGTGCAATAAAGCGTTATCTATCTATCTATCTATAGAGCATATATAAGTATAGATATAAATCGTTCCACCCGCACATCGTAGGCCTGTTGTAACGTGGCAAATATTAATAACGCAGCCGTATATACTGTCCCCAATAGCTCAGTGTTGAACATTTTGGCTGTCTGAGAGAAGTCTCTGAGACCTGTCCTAAATATAGATTAACCACAACTGAACTTAGTAAAAAAAAACCCATTAAATCTTGAGATCTTCTTCTTATCGTGTCGGTAGCGAACTATTCAAATTTTATGGCCAAATGCGCACACCAGTTTCCGAGGTCTCTTGCAAGTCCTCACGAGTGCAGGTTGGGCACGAGGGACATGTAGTGAGATACCTCATAGTTTGTACGGAGGTACCGCATAAATAATGGAGTGAGCTCTTCCTCCTTTTACATAGGTGCTTGTGAATCTGCCGATCTGATTTTTTAACCTATTGAGTGACTTCCACGATCTTGAGACCTGGGTCACTACTATGTACTTTCTTCACTGCGTGAACTCGTCCAATTTTAATTGGAATAATCCGAACTGTCAAATAAATACTTATTTTGAGACTTTGTAAACGTGGGTAACGCAATACAGTGGACAGATACGTAAAAGCAGGGCAGAGAAGAGTAGAGCACGGTCCGAGTGAACAAAAAATGGCCGTTTTCATCAGAGAGGCAGATTTTGTACTAAGGTGGCCGGTGTACGAGTAGCTTCCGAGTAGCAAATTGGTCACTCGGCTTGAGTGTACTAAGATCGTGAAAATGCGGCTTTACCCCCTGTCTCCCGTACACTCACAATCTGATAATCTACTATTAAAAGCTGCCAGATAGTCAAAGTGGATACAAAAAAAAACCTTATTAGAACTGTTAACAGTGGAATTACAGATTGTTGGTGTACGACAAACCGGGGGTTAGTTTTCTATTAGTAACTGGCAATTGTACAATTCGTTGTACAATGCATTGTAATTAAATCTGCCTTAGTCATGTCGGAAGAGGTATTTTCTACCTATGTCTTGAGCCGCAAAAGGATTCGTTTATAATAAACTGAGAGTTAAGCAATGACGTACCTATATTATTTTTTTGGATTTTTTACAGCTTCGAAACTCGTAACATAGATAATAAATGCCTCTCTCTCCAATATATAGTATGTAAACAACTTATGATATATTAACTTGCGATTTATTGGCGTTGCCGTAAAAAGGGTCGCGTCGTCGATCGCGATTTAAAAATATTTCTTTTACTTTTTGTTACTTATCTTTCTTTTACTTTTTGTTATATAAAAAATGACTGGCTTGGCGATTATAAGCGTTGAGGTGTAAACACATTACATAGTCAGGTTTTAACACGATATTTACCCTTTGAGTTAGCTAGTGGTTTTCCCATTGTCCATTCACAAATGCACGTAACTTACAAAAAAGTCATTGGTACATGCCGGAATAGAACCAACGACCACTTGAATGTGAGTCCAGCGTTCTACCGATGCGCTACCAGCTGTTGGAATTTCGAGTCTTCCGAGTTAATATTGATGAAAAGAATAGCCCTTTTTACCCGACTGCAGCGAAGCCCAAAAGTAGGGTAATGTGTGTGACTCGTATGTATGTACGTATGTAATTATGTCCGATTCTATATTCCGCTTTAACCCTCAACTAATACTCAGATTTTGACAAATGAGTCGCATTTACGCAAGCGAGCTATATGAAGTCAGCACAAATCTGAGAAAAATATAACAGAAATCACTAAAAAGATAAAAAGAAAAATTACCAACAACCCGATTGCTGAGCAGAAACTAATATCAGGCGTTACCCAAATGCGTACCTGGGTAGGTCCAGCCTACTAAGCAGTTAAGGCTCAGCGGTCGGGTTCTTGGTTATTTTTTATTTCAGTTTTTTACCCTCAACATAACTGTGAGGATTAAAAATGCAAAATCAAAAACTTACAATGCAAAATCAAGCAACATACTGTAAAGAAAATAATGTTTATTTGACGTTTTAATTGAAACTTAAAATTAGATTTTCAGGAGCTACTTACTCGTAAACCAATTTCAAAGGGTTCCTGAGTTGGATCTTTGTCTCAAAACTTATAAGTGTCACCCTTTGTCGCAGCGTTTTAGTTAAAATTTTAATAAATAATTAGCAATTTATTTCAATGTTAACGTCTCATTACTTTTTAACTAAACTTTCGTTAGCATTACTCAAACTATACAGTTTGCGAACGAAAGTTTTACGGTTTTATTTAAACAAACACGATCCTCTAAAACACACCTCAGAGGCAGTTTAAATAATCTGTGGTCTTTCCCTCAACCACAGACTATTTAAGCTGACTCTGAGGAGTGTCTTAAGGAATCGTGTTTTTATAAATAAGACTAAGTGACAAAGACAAAACGGCCTCGTGTAATGGTTGCGATCTATTTTGTACACCAAACAATTAAATGTAATATATAAAAATCTCGTGTCACAGTGTTTTTTATCGAACTCCTCTGAAACGGCTTCACCGATTTTTATGAAACTTTTTGTGTATATTTGCTAAGTCTGAAAATAAGTCGCAAGCTAATTAATATAGCAAAACTACGTTTGCTTATTTCGAAATAAATAAAAATGCGCATTACCTGAAAAACGCCAGATAAAGTTTGTAATTTCAAGAGATGATTTATTTTTCATATTGCCTATACACCATGAATTATGGGTGTTATGAAAGCCGTAACAAACACAACGTGCCCTAAACAATAGCTATTGAATAGGCCAGTTAATTTTTTGAAAAAGGCCCTGACTAAAAGTATTTTGACACAGACTCAAATTTCTAAGAACTATTAGTTGCCAGCCAGAGCTGTGCGTAGGTACACGCCGCGGCGGGTCCGGGTGGTAATGATTGTTACCGAATTTTTTGCAACAAGATTTCCCAACTCGGAACAATATTTCTCAACTAATTTTATTTAATTTTTTAAAATTGTTCTTCCGGATGAGCGATGTAGTTATATTCATTTATCAAAAATTAAATAAAAAGATTGACAGGTGGTGCCACTAGCTGGCGGGCGGGAGACACAAAAGAAACAAACATTCTAAATAAAAAAGGTACAGAAATCAATACACTCTAAAGCAAAATAGTTTTAAAGGCGTCATAACAATTTGCGAAGATAACTGTATTGCAATTTCCTCCCGTAGCGTAGCCCCTCTACTCTTGGCTACAATATTGTCATATTAGGTTTCAATTCAGTATGATTATTTCAGAAAAAAGATGATAATAAACAATATTAACACACGAAGTAGCCCGGCTGCCTGAGTGATCTTAAACGATCACGAAGGTTAAGCTACACAGGGCGCGTTCAGTGCATGGATGGGTCGCCGTCTATGCCTAACGCTAGTGGCATTTTTCCGAGCGGTTCCGTGCTTCGCAAGGCACGTTAGGCTGTTGGTGCCGGCTGCCGTCGATAGATGGCAGTCGTTAAGCCAAGTCAGAGGCCTTAGGGCGGATTGACAACTTCTGACAGTAGACGAGCCACTAGTCTACAAGCCTCCACCATTCCGGACTTGGCCCCCGTGGTGGAGTATGGCCTATACCTTCCTCAGAGAAGAGACCCGTGCCCCTCGGTGGGGACATAATGGGTTGATGATGACAGCCTTTTAGGTACAAATTTACATAATTACATACTTTAACATTTATTAGAAAACTAACCTTTATTTTAACTCGATAGCAAAAGGAACTTAATGGAGAACGTTCCAAAATATTTCTTAATGGAGAAATATTTTGGAGCGGAAACCAACGGATAACTCTACTTTAATATGTGTGCAACCACTACTGCTCATATTGTTTCACTTTCACCTGTACCACTCTATTTGTTATTTCAATCAGTAAATACCATTTTATCTTGTCTTATGTATTTTATTTTATCTTTGGAGACATTAAAAGAATAATCATCGTGATAAAGATTATCTCTACAAATAATAATTTTAATAACATTACCTGTCGAAATGTAATGCTAGTCACGTGGTACAAAAAAAGCTCGATACAAATCAGGTGCGAACTGTGACATCACAAGTTGCTAGTGCCGCCTATAGCATTTATTCATATTAAGTTGTCTCGAAAAATAATGTTATTATGGGTGTAGTCGCTGAATAGAAAACGTTTAGAATTCAGTGGAATGACTTTGTATGTGGATAATATTGAGTGGAGTGGAATGAATTAAGTGGAATCACATTTTGGAGCATGTTTTCCATTGAAGTGCAATATATTCATATTTACGACCAAAGTAAAGAGGCAGGCTTCCAGTCGGAGGAACTTGAAGTTCCGTTTACGTGGTTCGGTTGTAAAGAACCGAATCTGTCGTCAAAATGTTTCATTACCGCAACGCCAATGCTTTAAACAAAGCGCTGCTGTCATTGCGCCTCATAAACTTATTAAGCTATGAATGATTTTATGAAAGTACTTAGGCATTAATGATTATGACCTGGTGTCTGAGTACCATCCACGAGGCATCGATCCTAAATAAAAAACCGGCTAAGTGCAAGGCCTCAGCGCGCATCGAGGGTTCACCACTATTAATGAAACATTACGTATTTATAAAAAAAAATTCTTTCGTTCAGTTTGAGATACTTAGCGGGTGTCCGACTAACACTTATACTATGTTATACTACAGAGACTGCCCGAGTTTCAAACCGAGTTTAACCTAAGTGATACATCCCGTATGGGAATTCCCACTTATTTTTAACTTTTTTAATATTTGTTGGTTAATCCACCCGAAAAAAGCCTGTCAATTTCAACTGGCTACCTTTTAAAGTTCAAAAGAAAAAGCCCTTTAAGGGGCGTGAATAAAGCAATGCCATTAAAGACATAATTGTAAAAAAACCAAGTCTCGCAACTCAGTTCTTCTACCGTAAAAAGTTGTGAGATCCACGTAATACCAAGTCGGTCAATTTATTCAATAAATAGATTGACTTGACAACACCAACTGCATAAAAAATATATAGGATTACCTATATATTTTTTATGCAGTTGGTGTATTTAGAAAACTGGACCGAAATTGCCAAATGTTTTAGTCTTTCCTTTAATACACTAAACACTAATAATTGTATTTTAAATTTGAAGCTTTTACGTCTTCTAGAAGTGCCTTAAAGTTTTGATGATCGGTCAGTCAGTGAGTGACAAAATTAAGCGAAATTAAGACTTCTGTTATAATTCATAAATTACTGGTTATAATTGAATAAAATTTGAAATGTACCGTGTTTATACAATTCCTGCTTGTTTAATAAGAATTCAGGTTTCTAGTTTTATCCACAACGAAGTTATAGTGGGTCAAAAATAGCCTGAACTGCTTGAAGAAAAGGATGGTACGGCCGTGCCGCTTTTTTGCTCGACTTGGCGGGGACACTGCCGTACCCCCAGATAAAGCTGAGCTAACATTTTTACCACAAACATGTGAAAAATATATTATTATTTATTATGGATTTGCCAGTCAGCCAGATAGATAGAACGTTGCAGGCAGATTAATATGATCCCGTCGGCACCCCTCCGGTCTAATAAACAGGTACTACAAGAGCTACTGGTAATAGTGATTTTACAACAATATTTTTGCGAACTTTCAAACGCTTTTTAACTTATAAAGCGTTTATAATAACGGTGCATCAGAAGGACGGTGTTGTTGATCCAATATCATTAGTATTCCACTTGCGAGTGTATAGCGACACTTTTATGAAGCCATCGGTGACGTCCGATGCATCGCTAATCGCCAACTCTACGGTTCCTCTATGCAAATTTTTGCTCAACTGTTTTGTTTTTGCAAGTTTGTTGTTTTGTGAGTTTCTGCAGAGAATTTTTTTTTGGGTCTCTTATTCTGAACAATTTTATGTCGTCACGATCGATAGATATACTCGTCTCGGGGACTCGGAACGATGAAATAGATATACTCGGCTCTGGTCGACCTGTGATGCTAAATCGCGTATTCTCGACTCCAGTCATCACCCAACTTTAGGAAATTATGTAACATACTATTTCTATCATACGTGCATAAGCACACACCCGCCTTTTATAGCTGCCGGTAATTTATAAAGATATTTGAATAAAAGTGCGTAGATTCTTCTTTCTTTATCGGACCCTTCTGGCACAACATTTTTAGCAGGTGATGCTAAAGTAAACATTAAGCCGGTGTACACAAATTGTCAAAGTGTTAGAGTGTTTAGACCTAAAATTGGAACTATAAATTAAGTGACATTGTAATAAAAGCTTAAAACTATGTAATTAGTAAATGAAACAAAACTAAAATTGGCTTGGTATTTACGTGAACATAAAAAGATTAAAGAACGTGAAATAAAGATTCATTTAAAACATATAACTAGCAGTGACGAAGGGTTAATATAAGCTGATTCCCATCGGCTTCCCTTTTAAAAATCCGACTCCCACCAAATCCAGATTTGCTACACTCATAATGTCAGCCACTCCGTACATTTTATCAAAACAATCTGTAAATCTGTGTCGGCATGGTTCGATAAGATAATTTTTTAATTTTTTTATTTTAGTTAGCTTTTGCGTTAACGTAGCCTAGTACCTTCTGACAAATATGCATGTGAAGATTCTGGGTACGTCAAAAAGGTTTTTTAAAAAGCCACTTTTATCACACTTGAAAGACATTGTCATCATCAAATCATCATAGGTTTTTGTATGGTGAAAGTGAGGCCTTATCATCTGGAGAACACGTCAAGATTTCATAGAATTAACGCGATTGCATCCACTCGGTGAGTCTTTTTTTGGACCGGATTCCCTTTATTATAATTCCACCCACCGCCACTGATAACTAGTGCAGTGTTTGGAATGTGCCTATTAGGTGAGACACTTAAAAAATATGTATCTACCTTTAATAAGCACTTATTTTCATCTTATACAGAGCCTAAGTTTGTCATGAATTTCTAAGAAAAGTTAATACTTGTTTCACGTGGTATATTTTCAAAATCTGTATTATTGGTCGCGACGCTTAAAGAAGACGTATTTCCCGAACTTTAACAAGCACGTACTTGTTGTTTCTCTCTTATTGAAAGCCTAGATTTCCCAAGAATTCCTAAGAAATATGAGTGTTTGTTTCGCGTGGTGTGTTGTTTTCGCAGACAAGATCGAGCTTGAGTGGAGACGTCGTAAATAACTCCAAACGTCTGTCCGATAAGTCAAGCCGACGGGGAAACTTTTGGGGTGTCTGCACTTTGCATCCGCTTTATATTTATACTTCTGGAGCTTTTTGGTACTGAAACTTTCGTAAGCACTACCCATTACTAACTTAATTGCCGAAGCACTCACTTGAATTTCAAAGATAGGCAACCGACGACGCGAGCTCGGCACTCACCATGATTAAGCTCTTTGAATTGGAGCGAAACCTGGTCAGTCTCTTTCGACAAAAATACAAGTGATTCCGGAATAATAATCTACAGTTTATTTCAACTCATCGCATTACATAATTGTTTGGTGGAACTCATGATATTCGTAACTGCACGACATTGTAAAACTGGTAGTTGTGTGAACGTTTTATTAATATAGTCCAATGATGTTCTGCAGTTACGGTTATCGTCTAATGTGATACCGGCCGGTTGTTGCAAAAAGGTCCGGTAGAACTTAAGGGAGTTATTCGTTTTATCAATGCAAACAATTTTAATTTTGGAGCAAATTCTTAAATAGCAAAAAAGTATCAGTGTTCCACAGTCTGATATTTGCTCCAGCACGATACAATTATGTAATCATAATGACGAGTGGATAAACTTCCTAAACCTTCGTTCTACCGGACCCTTCTCCCACATACTGTGGAGTACATAAGCAAGTTTTAGTTAGATACTTGTGTATATGACTACATTTATTCACTTTATTTTCTTTATATTTTTTTGTGATTAAGCTGAGAGAGAGAGAGAGAGAGAGCTGATGTCAGCCCGTTTCAAAAATCGAAGCTATAAACCAATGTTGATATCTCATGTTGATAACTCGACATTGCAGTCAAGACAACATTAGCGGATCCATGTTCCTAGTAAAAAAACGTAAAGGCATAAAAAATTGTACATCCGTAAGAAAAAATAAAACACAATTTTTCACATTAAAAATAAATTAGAAAAACGCGAGGAGACCCAGCTTTAGAAGGAAGCAGTACATTTGAACCTTTAAGTTGAGAAGATTTTATCTTAGCGCCACAACAAAGTTTGCAAGTTAGCCGACCTAGATTTTTGCAACTTGAAACGTCAGACGTTCGCTTTTTTATACGAATACTACCAAGAGAACAAATTGCGGCTCTCTTTTCTGCTACTGAGATAATTTACTTTAAATTTGTTTCTACTTACAGCAGCAACAAAGTTTGGGGTCTGAGTTCGTTTCGGTTTGTTATGTTTAAATTACCGTGAAGTATTTAACTTTTATCCGTGTGGTGCCGGATTAAGAATAGCGTCACTCCATTATTTTCATTCCGTGGATGTCGTAGAAGGCGACTAAGGAAATCAATTACCGGGAGACGGGCAGCAGCGTCTTCCTGAGATTCCAACCGCATACTGCGATCGCCATTACGTTAACTTAGAAATTTGATTTTTTCACAGTTACAAGGTACTCGCGCCAAAAATTAACTTTGCAGCCTAGCATAACAAATAACTATTATTACGAGGTAAGTGTCTATAAGCACAGATCAATGAATAATTGAATTGTAAATGCTATTTCTTAATAATGTCCTGTTCAATGTTTCGTGGGCAATAAAGTATATATTTAATTGTTTAAAGTCGTCAGTGGTGTTAAGTGTCAAATATTCTGATGAAAATGTTCAAAGATGGCGAACATTGTTCTGATGAAAAACTCTTGGTATTATTAAATTGATATTCTAAAATTGTTACTTGAACTTTATAGAAAGAGCCACACTTTTCTGTAGACGAAGAAAAAAGTCGAACATAGGAAATAATTGCAATTTTTTCAGCTTTTTCATCTTTCTTAAATAATGAAAAAAAAGCATTATTTCAGGATGGGCTAAATAAAGTGCAAGCAAATAACACTCTCGTCTAAATCACAATAAGGTTCATATTTCTTTAGCTCAGGCTATAAATTTCCACCATTTTTTTTTTCGGTGAAAAAAGAACCAAATTAAGCTCTTTTGGCGGCTGCGCCTTAATTAAGTTGATGCTCCCGTGTAATTGCAGGGCCAGTTAATTTGTCAAGTGTGGAGTTATTTTTCCTTTCATAAACATAATAATAAGCTTTGGTAGCGGGTTCGGTAGAACGCCGGCCTCACATTCGGCAGGTCGTGGGTTTGAATCCCGGTATGAACCAATGATTTTGTTTTCTAAAGCTAAAGTCAAAGTCACAGTCAAAAATTTTAATTCACTATGAAAACAAAATGTTTACTTAATGAACGTCAAAGCTGTTAGTTTCACAATTAAAAGATTATGCGGAGAAGAAGCTAACAAAGAAACTCCACAATTATTCTTTTCAAAACAGGTTTGCTACGTGCAGGCCTTCTCAGAGAGAGAGAGAGAGAGAGAGAGAGAGAGAGAGAGAGAGAGAGAGAGAGAATCTCTCTCGAGAGAGACAGAGTATGAGCTTAATCACAATGCGTGCCCACCGCTGATTTGCTGAGGTATGTCAACACCTGAAACAATAATTTTTTCGCGATGTTGTTGCTACAAATTCACAAATGGGATTGGATGATGCCTACTACAGCACTTTGTTACTTGTATTTTTAGGGTTCCGTACACCGTACAAAAAACAGAACCCTTACTTAAGATCACTCGTGCGTCTGTCTGCCCGCCCGTCTTTCATAGCCAATTTGCTCCGAATCTACTGGACCAAATCAGGTGAAATTTGGTAGGATCGTGTAATCCTATGACCCAAACACAGATTTGCAAAGTAAATAAATATATTTTTTTTAAATGAGGGTAATTTTCGGGGACAAATTAGGAAAGTAGAAAAAAAGCTTTGGAAACCTTAACTGAAAGAACTTGTTATGAGAATTTCAAATATACTTTTGTTATTATTGTAAATTAAATAGTTTTGATTTTGTTCACGAAAGAAGACGAAAATTGTCAATTCTCCCTCTGATATCCGAAACTTCAGTAGTTTAGCCTATAATTTTGAAAAAAATATTATATATAGTTCATTGCTTTCATATTACAGGAAAGCCTTTGAGAATTCTATCAATGGAAAATAAAGTGGTGAACTCAATATAATACGTTCACTTACGGAAAATTGTTCACTAAAAAACCACTAGATAGCGCTAGTAGTAGTTAACTCGCGTCTTGAATAAAAACACTTGACTTTGGCATGGTACGGAACCCTCTCCACGCGAGTTCAACTTGCACTTGGCCGGTTTTTTTTTTTCAATATAATCAGCAGCACAACGTCAACTATAACAATATTTCAGGAATCTGTATGCCTGTGTGACTTATTAATCGCTTTATCCTTTGAGCTTTATCTTTTATCTTGTCTTTCCTGTGGGCTAGGCTGACTAAGCCGTCAGGATGGTATTGGTGCTGGGCAAGCCTCCTCCATCTAAAAAACACAGTGTACCAGGCACTGCAGCGTCCGAGTGGTCCCTTCACCCATCTAGTGTGAGTGTAGGTGCCACTGGACGCTGTATAAATCATCTCATTACGTAGATGCAAAGGCCAAAATTTATATTTTGAGTTGGCCATAATAGGCCGCTAGTTAAAATTTCACGTGATATTGTTGTCACGGTGGATAGCTCAACATGTATTTTGTTAAGCTAAAATATTAAGGACGCAAAGTTTGTACGTTTTTATTGTTGTAAGTTTCTATAGAGGGGGTATTCTACGAATATACTAATTAAAAAATTCTTTCATCATTAAACAAACATAAACATTTACATACATTTGCATACAGGCACATACATTGCTTCTGGCCCCACACTAGGATACCCTGTGTCGTGGGAATCACAAACATGTAAACATCCAAGACCTGGGGTTTTTTTGTCCCCAGCCAGGATTCGAACCCGGGACCTCTCGCATGGTATGCGAGTATCATTATTTAAAAAAGGATCTTTAGAATGGACATAGGCTAAAGTCTAATCTATTAACTAGGTACGCGAGTAGTCGCGGTCACTGGTAGTGAAAAATAAAAATAACCTGTCTGTATCATATCACTCTGTATGAGATGCAGTTCTTACACTAGCATTTAGAACTTTATTTCGAGTGCAGCAAACAGGAGCTAGCAACAAAGAGAGGGCATTGTCGTGACTTCAATTTATTTGACGATCCAATCTCATGAATAAACAATAAGGATTTCTAGTTAGAACAATACTAATTTAAGCGAGACGATTTGTCGCACCGTCTTCGACCTCTAATACGAGGCTTAATTTTCAGAATAAATAACGTCTAGTCTAAACCTAAACGCCGGGATCATTCAAAACAATAAATTTCTCTCCGTCCATCTTTTCCCATAAATAATATTGAGACAGGCAACAGCTTTTAGATTGAAAATAGCAAAAGCAGAATGTTTACTTCAGTGCAAGTCTCGTCGTAAAAAAAAACCAAAGAATTATTTTTTCACGGTTATTTGTTTTTGCTCAGTTACCAAAACGCCTTTGTGTATGTTATTTCGTATGTAATATTCTGTTTTATAAATGCTTCATGTGCAATAAAATATTAATTAAATTAATTAAAAAGCTTCCCAACATTTTGTAGGAGGTGGTAGTCATCATCGCCTTGTACCACTGCATGTAAAGTTGTTTTTTGATGCTGATTGAAAGAGTTCGTTAAAATATTGCCAGACAGAATGTAGCCGAATTGTGTGTTCAGTAGTGTGATATTGCCTTCATTCAAAGTGATCTTGTTTGGTAATATAATTTGAAAGAAAACATTTGCTGAGAGGAGGAAGTCAATCTCGCTTGGAACATTGTACTCATCGTCAGCCAATTTGATTAAATCTGGAAGAATAACATTGTCAAGGTTGAACATTGTCTGTGGCAGAAGAGAAGTGATTTTGTCTATCACAGAAAATAGTTCCACGCAAGAAAAATTGTTGTGCAGTGAAGTTAACTTCAATTGTACTGCTTTGTTAATTGTTTGCTCTTTGTTGCCTTTTATTTTTAAATTAAAATTAAAAACAAAAATACGTGCAAATGTGGTGTTACTATGATACATTTAATACAAATACCAATAACATTACCAATTAATAAAGATTGACCAAGTGTGAATCGGATTTTTGCTAACTACTTCATCATCATCATCATCATCAACCCATTATGTCCCCACCAAGGGGCACGGGTCTCTTCCCTGAGGAAGGTAACTACTTACTTATTACATAATATTTGCTAACTACTTAATATTACATAATACTTGTGATGGTGCGAAATCCTCCACGGTGTTCGAGTTATGGTTTATCCCCCATATAGTCAACAGCAGTCCAACCTTTACATTTTTGTAACGAAGTCGTCCTTAACGTAACTGAGTAGAGTGCACGTATGTAAAGGTTGACAAGCTCGCCACTATTCCGGTTTTGAGTATTCTGTGCCTTGGTTGAAATTTCTGTTGTATTGTTTTGTTTATTTAATAGATTTGTCTAATCCATTCCAATTTTGACAGACAAAGTTTTTAGCGGATTGAAATGAGGAGGATTGGAATGGAAATCAATAAGAACTGTCTTAAATTTTTTATTGTAAGTGAGTTGAATTTTATTATATTCCATCCTAAGTCTAGCTGAATCGTTACACTTTCATGTACTTAATATTTAGTATAATTACATATTCTAGCCCCCTGGACGAAATTACTATAGCAATAAGGCCGCCAATTGTACCTTTTGTATTCTAACTGCTGTTTCTGTAATTACTGTTTTCTGGTGTACATACTAAATCTTATCTTAATTTTCATTGTTATCTGATGACTGCATTATACCATTAAAAAAAAATTAAGAAAACAATAACTAATTAATATAAACAAATACTAATGAGTGTAATTTCTAATTAAGTATACATAATATCATCATCATCATTCAGCCACAAGAAGTCCACTGCTGACCATAGTACATAGTACAATCCTTAATAATATTGTAAACGCGAAAGTTTGTATGTATGGATGGATGTTTGTTACTCTTTCACGCAAAAACGGCTGAACGCATCCGGATGAAATTTTGCACAGACATAGATTATAGTCTGGATTAGCACATAGGCTACTTTTTATCCCGGAAAAATACACATCAAAATTACCACGCGAACGAAGTCGCGGGCAACAGCTAGTACATAACATATTTACAGGTAAAAAACTTGCCCCGGTCGGTTTCCCGCGGGCTCCCGCCCAGAATGCTGGCAACATTCCCCATTTGGACGGCCAGACTAAATCTCTGGCCGAGCTATGCGCCAGCCCTCCAGCCCGCCAGCCAGACTCCACAGCTCTTTAAAGGGTGAACGCGTCATCTTGTATCTCTTCACCGCAAAATTCGTTAAGTGGTAAACTGGAAGCGAGTGGCACGCTCCATATAATATAAGGAGGCAAGTTTACGTGACAGAACCGCGTTTACATTGAGTGGTAAATTCGGCTCACGAACATGTTAAGAGGAGTATCGAAGTAATTATTAAGCGCAAACCGTGCAGTGCCATAAATATAAAAAACCGGCCAAGTGCGAGTCGGAATGGCGCACGAAGGGTTCCGTACCATTATCTATACAACATTAGACACAAGGATAAAAAAAAAACAGCAAAAAAATCACGTTTATTGTATGGGAGCCCCCCTTAAATAATTATTTTATTTTGTTTTTAGTATTTTTTGTTATAGCGGCAACAGAAATACATAATCTGAGAAAATTTCAACTCTCTAGCTATCACGGTTCTTGAGATACAGCCTGGTGACAGACAGACAGACGGATGGACGGACGGACGGACAGACAGACAGCGAAGTCTTAGTAATATGGTCTCGTTTTCACCCTTTGGGTACGGAACCCTAAAAAAGAAAAAGTAACTACTAAGTAACATTGATAAAGGTAATTTAGTTATATATTTAGTGGGTTCGTAGAATCTGATCACGCGATCCGTTGTGGGTGGAAACTGATATCGCATTCTGGGTGTGTCCTAAAGTGGGCCTAATTGCGATTATTTAAAACTAATAAGTAGATATGTTTGAAAGATTATATATTAAACGTAATGTCAGAAAATTTATTAAATAATTTGAAATAGTGCTTAAAAAGTGGAAGCGGTTTTATTTATCAATACTGTAGAAACGGCTTTCATTTCAGATTTTGAGTTATTTCAAGAACCCTACATGGGCTGCTCAATGAAATATCGAATTCGACCTCGTTATTGCCAAAATATCGCCACGGGCTCAATCGAGCGGGTGATTTACGCCGATTGAATCAACGCGGAAATGTTTACTAAACAGCATTAACAAGGGACTTTATTATGCCTAAAAATAAACGCTTGTATTGTGATGATCGCTTTTGCTGACGATTTCTAAAAATCACAACAAAGGTTTTGGCTGTCATTAATATTCGCTTGGCTTTGGATAAAGAAGAAAGGCGTGGGTGAGCCCTTTACATTAGCAAACTCAGCTAGTTTAGCGATCCGTAACGAAGGGTGCCAAACAGGCCGCTGTCATTTATCTGTCTGTCTGTCCGTCTGACCTATAAATAGTTTCATCTAACCCGTCTTGACAATATCACAGAATATGCGCTTCATGGTGGATTGTCCAATTAATAATAAACACTAAAAAACTAAGAGGATTCCCATTCCCACTACAATATACCCGAAAGGTGGTTTTGAAGGTTTTTGCTCTTTCGTTAAACCGGTAATTAATAAAAGTGATGTGATTATAGTGCAGTCTCTATAGTTTAACAACAGATATAGGTAAGGATTTTTTTTTGGTTAATCGTGTTTTTTTGGAAATTATATTTAGATACGATGAAAAAAAAAGGGGAAAAAAGGAAAGAGTAATCGGACTGGACCGGTATTACAACCTCTTAGATGGTAGCGAATTTCCCTTCGACATTTTAGCAGTTTTTAATTGCCTAAAAACACTAATAAAACGACGTTTTCTAAAAATGAACCCTCTGCTTACTAAATTTCATGAAAATCATTGGAGCCGTTTCAGATTGTACAGACTATACTGATATGACTGCCTCGTTGGTCTAGCCGTTAAGGTCAAGTGATGGAAGGTATTATTATTCGTTATTATACATTTTTGCTAAATACGTATAGTAGAATCAGTGGAACCTCCAGAATGCCACATTCACTTGACATATTTCTTTCGTTAATCTTTCTTCCTCCGCCGTCTTAACCAACGCAACATTTACGTGTCAATTCTACTGACTAGTAGTAAGTAAAATTGAGATATAAATTTCAAATAGTTAAACGACTACTCATATTTTCTTTCAGTCCATATAGTTCTAACTGTCAAGTAATACCACATGATGATTCTCAAGGACCTCATTCATTTCTCTACTGCATTAAATCCTAATTTCTTGATTCACTTATCATACATACAATGATAACTGTGTCACACCTACCGGTGCTATAATTCTACCGTGAGAGATAGAAAGCTAGACAGAAAAACAAACAAGAAAGTTCAATGGTAGTTACTGCTTATTTATTTTATTTCATGTTGACAATCTATGCGGCTTTTGTTACGAGTACAAAGCACCTAAAGAACTCTGTACCAAATGAAAGTAAAGTCCTCGAAATGTAAGTAAACGAAATACAGAAATATTTAGTATCGGACATTTATACGTTATAAATTCACACACATTCATAATAAATTAAAAAACACACATAAACTCACGCCTGTAACTCAGAGGGGTAGGCAGAGACCAGAGACTGCCACTTGCCACGATCCTGACAGATCAATTTTGCTTCCTCAACATTTATTTGTCGTTTAAAATTCAATGGTCGTTGGATGCACATGCATGCACGCATACCAGACATTCATTATTTTTATTTCAGTAATATACTACCTAGTATTACTGGAATAAAAAATGCCCTTGACTTACAGTCTTATATAAATATAAAAATCGGATCTACCAAAACACGGACGGTATAAGAAGATATAAAAAAGTTTATAAGAAGAAATTCTGCCATAAAACTATTTTAACTCCGTTTTAAGAGTGTTTTAGTGGAATCGACCTTTTGTAAATAAGACTGTTATAAGAGACGATGGACACGATATAAAGATGACCTCCAAAAATTAGGACTTCTACCACTCGACGCCAACATCAGCTGTGAGTGTGGGGAAACTCACTCTACTATGCATCTGGCGCTATGTCAGAATGCGGAGAGCTACCCCCCGTGCAATAGAAGTGGCTTTATGACGATTCCTCTAAAACACTCCTCAAAACAAATTTTATTAATTTAAATTTCTAGAAAAGGAAATAGAAAGACAAAAATTATTGTTTTTCAGTCGTGGTTAAAAAACAACAACTTTTTGTCTGTTTGTTTCCTTTTGTAGAAATAGAAATTAATACAATTTGTTACCAAAATAAACTTATAAGGCAAATTATTTGGGAGGTAAAAGAATTGGCTCAGCTAATGTTGATACGGGGGTAGGATACGACGGTATTCCATTGGACGATAATGGTCAGCGCAAGATTTTTTTTATTCAAACAACGAACGGCCACAGCCTTACAGTCTTATTTATAAAATGTCGATTCTACTAAAACACTCTCAAGACGGAGTTAAAGCCGGTTTGTAAACGGAATTTCTGCCATAAACACCGTCTTAAGAGTAGATTAGTGGAATCGGCTTTTTATAAATAACACTGCTAGTAATTAGTAAATGTATGTAACTAGGTGTTGTGTCGTTACGGTTACCGTCCAATGTGAAACTGTCCATTCCCTACTTGCAGAGTTTGATTTGATTTGACATTTCTTTACTGCACAAGAAATACATCAGCTCAAGGGCAAGCTTAATACAAAAGTGTGCGTTGAACTTTTTTCTGGCACAGAGTACAGACAGACGACAGATAAATGAGCTTTTTGTGGCACTTTCGTATGAAATACTATGAAATTGCGTGACAAACAAAGCATGCTCATTGCTCGTACATCATATTATTCTTTATTTATTTACGTTTGCAACTTTGTTTTACAAGTACAGTCGACAATAGGTCAACATTTGCATTTTATATTCTTTTTTGTTACCCGGACCTCCTGGCAGCAGCACCTTCTGCGGAAATGCCATATACTGCGCTCGCCAATCCGCATGCTAAGCGTGGCGAGTATGGCATGTCTCTGCCTGTACGTAATACAGAGAAGTTTGTAAAGAGGCTTGAAATTTCGCTGATGCCTGCATTTGCCCATTAGCTCAGTTGGGAGAGCGCTGGCACGGTTAGCCAGAGGTTGCGGGTTCAAGTCCCGGCATGGGTGGAATTTTGAGCCTCTAAATAGAATTTTAAAATTTGCATTTTAGTTGTAAAATCGCCCGTAATGTAACTGAGTAGAGTGCACGTATGCAAAGGTCAATGCGCTGTTGACTGTACCTACATTTGTGAATTTGCAGTAGGTATTTCTACTACTCGCAATTTGTGAGGGAAACATCCGGAATAAACTTGAGTAATTGAGGTATTAATAGCGCTTGAAATCGAAATTCCGCGGTGGGCATTACGTGGTGTTCAGGCCCAAACTATCTCACTCTTTGAGAGGAAGCCTGCGCCCTGCAGAGGGTCGCATAATAGTAGTTTATGTGACTGTCACATAATGAGGGTTATTAAAACAAGAGCCTTGGCGAGTTTTTTAATAGCATTGGCGAGTGTTTTAATACCAAGTTATGTGCAGTCTCATACACTACTTTATCTACACTCATGCATGTCTTAATCTTCAAAGTAAGGAATCAAAGGAAAACACGTTTGACAATCTTTGTACTATACATAAATCTACGGTTATTAACTAAGCTCATATCGAAATGAAACAAAATTTCCAATTATAAATTTATTTTTAGTTGCACTTTTGGTACCACGAAAATGAAATTAGGTTTTTTATAGAGTCAACTTTTGACATAAAAAAAAACTTAAGTTTTGTTCCGTGATCACAGCAACACTTTAAAAAAAATAACTGTAACATAAAGTGAAAAATCTAATTTCTGTTATTTTATTAAGCAAACTAGTTTTAGTTAGTTACATTTCGCGTGTTAGTTATTTACTCTTTAGGAATTAATTGTGTTACAACTAGTGCATTGTTACAGAAATAAATATTATAAAAAAACTGACTTCATAAATCAATAAGCACTAAAAATACGGAATTAATTAAATTGTAAATTTGGAGTCTGTGGCTACTTTATGGACTGATCGTGTAGCTTGGCTCAGACGCCAAAATTTACGAGGTCTCTGTTAAAGCCGTATTATATTCTATTATTTCTTTCTTTTTAGTGCTTGTCTATATTAGAAGTCCTTAATACCAGATAGCGAATAACCACAAATATGCCTTGTCTTGGCATTTAGGTATTAACCTATAAGTCAATCGATTCTTTGCTTTTGAAGAGTTCGGTAGAAATGATGCATCGAAGTCCAATGTCACGCATCGATGTAGTTTGAATGGGACTAATCCTCAAAACTGCCTTTATTCTATAAAAAGAATCATCAAAACGAATAAGTTCTGCGCGAAAAATAACTAATACAAAATAAAAAAATATATTACACGTTTTATTTGAGAGCCTGCTCTTTTTTTTATTAAGTAGGTTATTACTACTGTAAGCGCGCGCTTGAGAGTTCCAGCTAGCCTAAAAGTAACAACGTCGTTACTACAATTTAAACTTATTAAAATGCCAGAAATTATGCAAATGAAACGAGGCGGTCTGTTTTATGTTAACCTATTAGTTTATGACCTTGAAAAGAACACTTAATAGTAGATTATGCATTAAGGGGATAAAGCAGTGTATTTGTCTCGGGCGATATTTTGAACCCCAAGGACGAGGGATCCTAGGGTTAACTCACGAGCGAAGCGAGGGAGTTAAAACTAGAATCCCGAGGCCGAGGGGTTCAAAAACGCCCGAGACAAATACACTGCTTTATCCCCAAAATGCATACTCTACTTTATATAAACACTGCGAGGCAATAAAACATAATACAATTAAAAAGAAAAAGTTTTCATTCTAATTTTGAATAAATTCTTCTTGGTGTAGGGCTCTATGAAAAGTTTATATTCCAATTTTGACGTTTGGTCATGGATTGCAAGGAGCTCGTATATTCAATGTTGATTGCATTCCAAATTCAAATGTCATAATTCCCTAGGGGATTATGAAATTGAGTACATTTATAATGACCCGGCTAGACCATAGGACACAAATGACTTGCTTTAAGTTGAGTTTGCATGACACATAATATGCCATTGACGAGCAGGTGTTATATAAAAACCATTGTTATGGTGGGCCGATCTAAGATTCGTTCCCTGAACTTTTTTCTTTATCCTTCTCTTGAAATTCACTCACAGCCAATGACTTTACAACAGAAATATTATTATAAATAAAAATACAAACTTGTACTCTGAAACCACCTCGTAGGGAGCCACTAGATCCCTGAAGCAACGATCCGAGGCAGATTGCTCGCAGCGGGTGGATAAGGTGCCTTGGTAGTGGAGGTCGTATTTATTTATTTAATTAGGTTTTAATATGAGGTTATGTATAACTAATTTTATTTGTAACTAGATGACCCCGTGAACTTCGTATCACCGACGTCAACCGTTTTTTTTCTTCTCACCGTTTAAACCTTCCCTGGACTTCCACAAATATATAAAAACAACAATTAGCCAAATCGGCCCAGCCGTTCTCGAGTTTTAGTGAGACTAACGAACAGCAATTCATTTTTATATATAAGATTATAGAGAATTCATGACAAACGTAGTTAAGAACGTGCAGCTAGATCTTAATAATAAGTAACCAGTCTAATAATGTTACTCAAGTGCTTGACACAAAATTAGTAAATATATTTTTTCGTTAATTTTATGCAATGTCAAAGTGCACATCTAGCATGCTACTATGTTAATTATAAAGTTGGCATATAGGTACGTGGAATTGAGTTCTGGCCTAACACGGTTTTTCTGTAAGGGACTGAGAGAGGATTTGGAATGTATTGACCTTTACCTTGCAAATTTGGAGTAGGGTTTGAAAGCCTTCTTGTTCTAAATCGCCTCTTTTGTGGCGAGCTTAAAACTTTCTTATGTTTTTTAACCGACTTAAAAAAAGGAGGAGGTTATCAATTCGACGCGTATATATTTTTTTTTTATTTTTTATTTGGCTATGTTCCTCCATAACTCCGACAAATCTTAACCGATTTCGACAATTCTTTTTTTGTTCGAACAGGTATAACGTCCCATTGGTCCCATTTTAATTTGGTGATGATCTGAGACTTTCAGAGATGGAGAACGGAACTCTTCAATGGACAGCAGTAAATAAGCCCTATTGGGGCCCATCCTTTAGTAATATCCGTGTGTTTCATAAAATTGCGTAAAAGTAGTCCCAAGTTAATTTGGTGATGTTCTGGTGAGGACTTTCGGAGATGGAAATTTAGAACATCAAATTTTAAAGCAACGAATTAAGTATGGTAAATTATGGTTATGGTATGGTTAAGTAAATAAAAAATTTGAAGTCGGTTTTTATTTTTATTTAATTAAATCGCTTAATATACCAACATAGATCCCTACAGAATAGGTAACCAGGAAAAGCGAGCAATATGCGTGTCTGAGTTATGTGGCAGTCGGGAGGAAAGAAATAGGCTGCAAATGTTGAACGATAATTTAGTACTAAGGGTGGGTGCACATCCGGCATTATTCAACCAGTCCACCGGATGGAGATGACCATAGGGATTTTGCCCTGTATATACTTACAACTTTACAAGTCAAGAAAGAAAAAAAAACACTTTAAAATAAAAAAAAGATAACAAAATATTTATTACCTTATCAAAACACAACTTTAAACAAAGTAAGATTTAACAACTAGGTAACAACTAACAATTATACTATAACGATAAAAGTCAGTCCCGGACAGCGCCGGTTTTCACCTGTGCTAATACTAATACTCACTAAAAAGAAACTATAGCTCTCTAGAATTAACACTAGGTGGCGCTTACTGTATTTCTTATCGCGATTTGATTGTGTCCATAATACCGTGAAGTTGTTTTTGCAAATTGGAGAGGGAGGAACGCCCTACTCTAGCAAAAAATTGCGCTTAAAAGCTTGATATTTCGCAAACGGAACTCTAAACCAAAAATGGTCTACCTACACCCACAATATTTTTTAACGACCAATCCAACGATACCAGTCGTCTCTGTGCTAAGCTGCGGACATACAAACAGACGGATGAACATGGCAAAACTATCGAAATTATAAGGGTTTGACTCCAGACGGAACCCTAAAAAAGAGTCAATGAAATCGCACCATGTGCTAAGCAATTATGGCTGAACATACATAAAAATATACAGATGAACTGAGAACTTTTTCCTTTTATTGAAGTCCGTTGAAATATAATGTGTATGCAGCAGCTACATTATAAGCAGTCAAATAAATATTTTTCTCAAACATGCTTGGAAATTTGAGCATTATTTCGACAACCTTCTTTGAGATAAATCAAAATTGCTGTATTGGCCAATTACACGCGAGCAGCGGCCGGAAAAAGTTCTATGAAAATTCATAACTGTCGTGTTTTGCGGCCAAATAAATTACATACTAAACTCATATCTGTCGTGTTATTTCAAAATGGAACGATCTTTTACTCCGAACAATGACAACCAAGGAGGTAACTTATCAGAGGTTTTATTTAAATTTCGAACTGGCTTGCGATAAAAAGCTGGATATATACCTATTGAAAAAAAAAGAACACTTTAACGCGGCAAAAAATATTGTTGTTCGTTCGTGGTTCCTCTGATTTGAAAGTTTATTGAATTTTTTAAATAAAAAGTTGTACAGAACTTAGTTTTAATTTCCGCGCATTATTTGAGAAAAATCATATACAAGCCTTGGCCACAACTAGGCATTGATGGACTCACGTATGTGTGCCTCGGCTTCGCCTCGGCCCACATTTCCACGTTCGTCCATCAATGCCTCTTTTGCTGGCCGTTACAGTAATGTACTATTAAAACAGAACAAAAGTAAAAAAACACAGATAAGATAAGATAATCGTTTATGAAATTGCCACATCACACAACGATATACTATTAACAGGCATAGCTTGCTTTAATAGTAGTTTATGCAACTGTCATATAATGAAGGGTATTAAAACACGAGTGTGAGTTTATGAAACGAGCGCAGCGAGTTTCATAATAGTAACGAGTGTTTTAATACCCGTGTTATATGCAGTTGCATACACTACTTTATCTTCACTAATGCAATTAAAAATTAAATTTACGCGTACGTGTATAATCACAGTGATTTTGCCGCCATTAAAATTTAACCAATGAGAGCGCAGCTGCGCGCTTCAATAAAACGCGACCAACCTGATTGGCCCTGCAATCAAGTTGGTCGCGTTTTATTGATGTTATAATGAGATTTTACGATATCGATTTGAATATTATACCATCATGTGAAATTGCTTAAATTGAGTGTTTTGTTGTCTGCGCTATAACAGTAGTAATTATAAGTCAAGTATTGAAAACATAAGTAGAATGTTACAACATTAGTGTAGATAAAATCTATTCAAATATCAATAAAACAATACAATAAATCGTAACAAGGAGGAGACAGGAAGTAGGTACATGCACACCTACAATTATGTGCCGTGTATGGCAATAAAAAAGGTACCCGAACTCAGCATATGTTTCAAGTATTGCAAAGCAATGGACTGCAGCGCTGGTTTTTACTCGGGACCCAACGGCAGCGTTAAGCTCTCCTACAAAAACAAACAATTGAGGTTATATTCTTATGTTGCACTAACCCGTGCTGAGGACAAAAGGTTTTTAAAACAATTGAGGGTTAGTATAATAAAAAAAAATTATTAATGTTTATATATAGATACATAGGTAACACTTTATATATTTTTTGCTATTAGTGCAAAAAACTAAATTAGATTAAACCAAACTAAATTATTATTAGAATTAAATTAGAATATATTGGTGCAGTAAAATTGTACACACTTATTAAAGTGGCAAGACCGGATCATTAGAAAAATTAAAATTTAATTACAAATCGATATTATTTAAATTAAAATACAATATCAAAATAATCAAAGTGAAGTATAATGTAAGACATGAATTTCATAAATTTAACATTGACATACTCGTACATATGTTTTGAAGGAATCATGTATAATGGGCTGGAGCAAAATTTTCTTGTTTGAGGAGAATTTAAGATTGGGAAAACGTGAATTATCTTTATTAAAGTAATTTACGGTAAACTCAGGATATTTGTGGGTTATAGCATATAAGGCCCTGTGTTGCAATACCTGTAAAAGTTAGCTGAGTTTCCAAGTACTCTGTTTATAATTAAGAACTTTTGTTCATATACTTAGTGGTAACAAATAAATTGAATTTGTATTTTTGTAACACCATGTGTGCATGTTCCTTTATTATGAACAGAGTAATAAAGTTGTATCGACATATGTCGCATTATTCCCATGTGCTCTCGAAAGTTCCTAGCTGAGCTCGCTCTCTTCCAGTATCCACGTGCTAATGACTTTTTAACGAGTTTCCAATAATATTGCCTTCTTATGCCGGGTACAGACCAGCCGATCGAAGGTGAACGAATAAGGCGTGGGCCACACAAGAATAGAGTAAGGTCCATAGAGTCAGTCCTAGCTCTGTGGTCTATGACGCAATACAACGCATCGCATCTTTTCTGCGCCCTTGCCTCACGTCCTTTTCGTGTGGCCCACGCCTAAGTGCGGACGTTACGGCGAAAGATTTCTTTTTCTGCGGTCATTTAAGTCATAAATAATAATTCAATATAATAAAAGGCGTATGTTACTTTAACTAATTAGTTTTGTGTTGTTTAAATACTAATTTTAATTTTATTAGGCAAATTTAGATGTTAAATAAACTGTGTTGTTAGTGCATAAGTTGATCTTTAGCCTGGTGGTGTTCCTTAATGTAATATATAAAAATCTCGTGTCACAGTGTTTGTTATCGAACTCCTCCGAAACGGATTTTTATGAAATTTGTTGTGTATATTTGGTAGGTCTGAGAATAGGTCGTAAGCTAATAAAGATGGCAAAACAACGTTTGCCGGGTCAGCTAGTAAATAAATATACTCCTAGGGGAGCATAGAGCCCAGAACAGACTCTTATACAGCCTCAACCACAGATTTCCACTATTGATGGTGCTTCACGACTGCTTCCAATTCAAGCGAGCTCATGGCGATCGACCCTGGCGTCTTGGGCTATGGATCCAAATGAGTCTTGTTTGATCGTAATGTGGTCGCTGGTCAGGCATCCTTTGTCCCGACGTAGAATCTAGCCCATTTGATGCCATTTTCTATCCAGGTTTACTGCTATAGCATGTTTTGTTTATAGTTTTCATGTTAATATAATAGTAGATTTCGTTTCATTTTCATTTCGAATTGCTCGCGGCCAGTTAAGCCCGTTTTCGTGCGTTTCGACGCACGAAAACTGGGCTTAACTGGCCGCGAGATAACTTAATTGACCTCCACGTGATAGAACTGTGGAAGTCAGTGACGCGAACGCAAACGGGTGTGTTCGGGCACCTTCGGTCGTGTGCGGTACCGATTAGCGAGTTTCTTTGTCCGCATTCGTTCGGTTAGTCTGTATGCAGCATTATCGCCCCTTGGCGAGGGCAGTACCTTCTTGAACCTTGATGAGGGCTGTTAAGAACTTAGTATTGTCTTATTATACAGTCGATAGAACATCGACCTTCTTGTACTCTACGACACGATATTGTACGATTTACGGTTTTAAGATGCTTTGTAAAAAAACGCAGGTATTTGTGACGTTGTCAGCGGTGGACAGTGGACTAATTAAATTTTTATTAACTAGTCATATCATTTTTAAAAACTTATTTAGAGGCTTAAAATTCCACCCATGCCGAGACTTGAACCCGCGACCGCTGGCTAACCGTGCCAGCGCTCTCCCAACTGAGCTAATGGGTAAGTGCATCGACGAAATTTCGAGCCGTATTCTTGTCCTCAGCACGGGTTAGTACAACAATAAGAATATAGTCATAACTTGTTTTCTATAATTTGATCTGATCTGTCTTGTATTCCATTAAATAAAAAAAAATTGGCTAGATCTTCATTGGTGTGAGTCGGTAGACGTTTTGTCAATACCCTACAAATACATAAAACGACACGAACAGGTCTTTCATTTCCTGCAGTTATTTTGAATAGCTATAGCCGTTCCAATGTGAATGATATTTTAACGGATCCCGTCCAATCTTCGTTTTCTGAGAGTCTGGCGACGACCTTTGAAAATATAATCCTAACTACCTACCTATTGAGTTTCTATGGACCAAATTATGTTATTCTTTACACGTATAGTAAAATATGTTTTTTTAATTAGTAGCGCTAGTAAGCTTCAGGTATCCCGGGGCGGTCAGAATGTAATTAATAAGAGTTGTTTGTATATAAGTAGAATAGCCCTCTTTAGTTCCAGACCTTTCCGCCATAACCGGCATACATTGAGCTAGGTATTTTCATCATCAAAACCTGTTAGTGCAACATCTTCCACGTACCCCTGTCACAGACTATTTCTTTGGCGGCCTGCAACGTTCACTTTCTCTTTAATTTGGTCAAAATAACTTCCCCCGCCCCTTTCCTCTTATGATCTTTTCTTTTATGACGTTTGTTATAAAACTGACTGAGCAAATGGCCCAGCAGAGTCCCTTTATATTCGATTTTCCGCAGCGATCCTCAGGTATTTTCAATAAGTAGTTAAAGCATATCATAGCTGCTACTAGGTATAGGTATGCTTGTATTAAAAAGAGATCGCAGGTTTGGCATATTTACATCAATAACTTTATTTTCTCAGTTATGTACATTTTTTAATTTGAAGCAATACCCATCGCTAACGGTGAAGGAAAACGTCTCGAATGCCCATCGAAACATCAGTGCCTAAGGTGTTATCATAGAGAGAAGTTTCTCTCAGAGAGATGGCCTGCGCCTTATAGGGAGACGTAGGCTTCTTTAGGTGTGCCTAGTATGTGTATAGGTGAATTCAAAGGGTGCCGCGTGCCGTGCCCTCGTTCCACGTCCTTCCTATGTATCCCACGCCTACGGGTTCCTTGTTGACTACGGACTTGTTGATTTACCAACCATCAACTTGTTGTGAATGTTCGCCGAGCGTGCACATAGCGACTAAAGACGTACCACACGCATGTTGTCCATATTAACCACGGTCTAAATTTTGGGAGTGTTTGCTTGTCCTCTGTATTGGAGATGGAAGAAAAACGGTTGCACGAAATATCGCTAGTCAAACATGAGAGATATTGCCTCGCTTCGCTGGCAGTCTATATGCTAAGAAAATAAAGGTCAAGTGTGAGTACAGGTTTTATTTAAGGGGCCCAATAGAGTAATACTAGCGCCACCGAGGAAAACAATAATCATCATCATCATCATCATCATCAGCCATTTGACGCCCACTGCAGGACATAGGCCTCCCTCATGGTTTTCCTAACTATGAGGGGTTTTGCCATAATCGCCACGCTTGGCTGGCGGGTTGGCGATCGCAGTATGCGGTTGGAATCTCAGAAAGACGCTGCTGCCCGTCTCCTGGTAATTGATTTCCTTAGTCGCCTTCTACGACATCCACGGAAGGAAATGGAGTGACACTATTCTTAACCCGGCGCCACACGGTAGATAATAATTTAAAATAACAATTAATGGTAAAAAAATAATAATTCTCTTATTTACAGATCTTATTTACAAAAAATGTTTGTACGACCTATGGCCGTGAACCTAAGGTAAAAACCTGAGACTAGATAGCATTACCGCCAAAAACGGCCCTTTTTGGCATAAATGCTATCTAGTTCGAAGTCCGTGATCCTATATCCTCGGTCGCGGGTCTTAAAAATCACTATTAACATCATTAGGAGTTTTTTTGCAAATTTATACGATCTGTAAAAAATGGTATGATTTTTTTCCTATGGTGGCGCTAGTGTTACTCTATGGAGCCTCTTAAAAGGCTACTTTTCAGTGTATATTGTGCAATTCTACCAATAAAATAATTACTCGTTCAATTGGGTATTTGACAAAATATCAAATGAGTTACTTTCAAAACGGAATTTTGTATGAAAATACTGGCTTATGACGTCACATTTCAGAGCCCTCTTTGTATGTTTAATCTATTTAAAAATTGTAATAACTAGTAATTGACTGAAAGAGATACATTTCCCGAGACACTTTGTAATTTTTGTTTTAATCGAGCATATGAAATAATTTATTGTCGATCGTGTCAAATACCATATTGGTGCAAATTGGTGCACTGCCTGGGTGGTAGGACTGAATAATTCCTCTCCTATTTCGATCAGACACGCGCAACGCGTTGCTAACCGCAGTTTGGCGCCGACTGAAAATCAGCTCTGCAACACGGATCACTCTGTTGCAACATTATGCTGAGTTGGGCTTTTGGGGGCTAATACCTTTTTTTTTTATTATTATTATTATTTATTTGGGAAACTTGCAGCTTACATAATAAATGAATAGAGACTTAGAATGACTACACATAAGCTAAGAATAAGTTTCCGCATATAGTAACTAAGTGGCAAACATGTGCAAGTGAATAAAAAAAAAATTAAAGTAAGTCTACACCACACTTACACTCTACAACACCGAGGGCGCGTCGTTGAATGTTCGCAAATTAGAAAAGGAAAGTTCACCACTGCCATTAGACCAAATTAAATAACTAGGTACCAATCTCCAGAGAGAATACTTCTTGTTCACGCAGAAAGGGAACCGAAATGATGTTTGACGATCTCTTGCCTTACTGTGGCTATGTTTGAATTAAATAGATCAACGTCTAAACTATCACTTAAAGAGTTAAATAGATTACTCGCTCGTGCAAAGAAGCTATTTTGTCTATAGTTAGTCTTCGCAACGGGAACGTGCAATCTCATTGATCTCCGCGAACTGGACCTTGCAGGCACAACAATATTAATATTAGCTAGTAATTCAGGGCTATCTATGGAACCATTGGCTATTTGAAGGAGATAGATGAGATCGGCTACACTCCTACGAACCTGTAGCGGTAAGAAATGTTGTCTTACGCAACGCGATAGATAATCTTTATCCATTGTATTTGATTTAAATTGTAAATATCTTAAGAATCTCTTCTGAATTGACTCAATTCTATCAACATAGCAAGCATAACGTGGGTTCCAAACCTGTGATGCGTACTCCAGTATACTACGAACGAACGAGCAGTAAAGTATTTTAATAGTTTTAATATTGTTAAATTTAGAACTGCATCTTATGACAAAGCCCAGAGATCTAGAAGCCTTTTTAACGACTGAATCTATGTGATAGTCATATTTGAGATTGTAATCCTGAATCACACCCAGGTCTCTTATAGAAGTAACATTTAACAATAGTTGACCCTTAATAATATAGTTAAAATTAGTTACGTTAGTTTTTCGAGTAAAAGACATCTTAAAACATTTTGAAGCGTTTAGGTCCAGCTTGTTTAATTCGCAATAGTTTTCGAATCTTAAAAGATCCTCCTGTAGCTGGTGACAGTCGGTAACATTGCTTATTTGTTTAATAATGTTCATGTCATCGGCAAAAAGGAGAAATTTGGACCATTTAAAACATGAATAGATGTCGTTTAAAAATAAGACAAACAATAAGGGGCCAAGTAACGAGCTCTGCGGCACACCTGACGGTACCGGCGTCCACGACGACAAGAACCCATTGATAGCAACTGCCTGTGACCGGTTGTCTATATAAGAGGCAAACCATCTGAATAAGTTGCCATGAATGCCAGCATCGCCTAGTTTACGTAAGAGACGTGAGTGGTCAATGCGATCAAAAGCCTTACTATAGTCAGTAAATATTACATCTACTTGGCCGCCTGCCTGCATTTTATCTGAAATGTACTCACATGAGAGAATTAGATTTGATGTGGTAGAGCGTTTGCGCAAGAACCCGTGTTGTTCCGGAATAAAAGATATACTAAGAGCCGCGTAAACTTGTTGGTATACTATGCGTTCAAATACTTTTGAAAAAATACATAGCTTCGATATTGGTCTATAATTATTTATGCTATTTCTATCATCTTTTTTGTGTATAGGTGTAACAAAGGCTGATTTCCATAATGATGGCACAATACCCTCCTCCAAGGATCTACAAAAAAGTATGCATAGTGGGACTACTATACATGAGGCACATTTAACAATTAAAATCGGGGGTATATCGTCTGGCCCCGCACCTTTCGTTAAGTCTAAGCATTTCAGTAGTTTTAAAATGTGAGTAGGCTCAACCTCCACCTCTCCAATACTAACTGTCTTGCTCATCGGATGGATAACATGTTCATCGTTTCTTAGGCATTGGGAGGTAGTGGGGTCTAGGCTATTGGGAGGAAGAAAGGTTGTTTGAAAATAGTTCGCAAAAAGATCGCAAATATCTTTGCCATTATTAGCTATAGTATCATTAAAATACATTGAAGAAGGATATGTGCCATTAGCATTCTTTAATGACTTTACATAGGACCAAAATGCTTTGGGATTTTTAATAATTGATTCTTCGGTATTTTTGATAAATATCTGAAAGCATTCCTTCTCCACTGCAATTGCCCGCGTTTTGAGTACCGTGAACGTATTAAAATCTCCGAGATTGCCATATGTCTTGAATTTTTTATAAAACTTGCGCTTTTCTTTAAGTATCTTTTTTAAGGCCGGGCTATGCCACGGTGGGCATTTGTTAACAGATAATAGTTTATGAGGTATGAATTTATCGCGGAGTTTATATAAAATATCATAGAATTTTTTTACTGCTGAATCGAGAGAGATACCATATAAAGTCGAGGCCCAGTTAATACTTCGTAGTTCGGAACATATACTTTCGTAATTGCCAGAATTATCTCTAGAAGAATTATACCTCCCAACACTTCAGGCACCCTTTTTACCTATTTGTCTCTCTTATTTTTTCCTTCCTTTTTTATTATTGTTCATTTTCAAACGATTAACCTCCTTAGTGTATTGGACATTTGTAATTCATTAATTTCATTCTGGTATTTTGACATTTCAATTACATAAATAAACTACAATATAATTATCGTTGTGAAATAAATTACATACACATAATTATCACATCTTAAAAGTTATACAAAATATAAAATACAAAAGTGTATGTTAGCAATAGAATTGGTTGGATGAACAAATATTTTTATTTGTATTTTCGTGTTGTACATATTTTTACTTTTTTTGCGATTTCTGTTAAATGTTGTGTTTTGCATGTTATGTTTTTATGTGTTTTTATGTGTGTCGTCAATTAAATTAATTTTATACTTTCTTTTATATGTCCTTGAAGCACAAAAAGTGTCGAAAAGCACGAGGTTCCGTACCCGAAGGGTGCCAAACGGGACCCTATTACTCTACCCCCGCTGTCTGTCTGTCCGTTCGATCTTTAAAGGGCTCTATCTTTGGAACTGTTGTAATAGGTAGCTAGTAAAATGTAATAATTTAAAAAATAATATAAAATAAGCGGGGTCTCCATACAACAAACGCCAAATTTTTTTGCCGAATTTTTGTTTATGCTCTATCGTAAAAACTGTAATACATAATTATACGCATCAAACTGGACGTGATTGTAGGACTTATTATATATTCTAACGAAATATAATAAAAAAATGGCCAAGCGCGAGTGCGGAACCCTCGGTGCGCGATTCCGACTCGCACTAGGCCGGTTTTTTTTTTATCGTTTTTTTTAGCGCTCTTTGATAGATTACGAAATATAACATAATATCTGTTAAATAGAATGGGCATTCGTCTATGTAGGACAATGAGTTACCGGATTTATTATTCATGAGACTTTATAGGCATTGAATCTACTCTCTTAGTTTTGTCTTTCAACAGACACAAGTTCAATGATTAAACTTTGAATCTCGAGCAAGGTAAAAAACCTGGCAAGTGCGAGTTGGACTCGCCACAATAAATGTAATTTTTCGTATTTTGTAAAAATCTTTCTTTCGGTTCGCTGCACTATTATAACATCAAACTTGACACTTGTATATATTAATGTTTTTACGCTAAAGCGAAAAAAAACCGTAATAAATCATGTTCATTGTATCCACATGTTTTTCATTTTGTATTTTTCTTTATTTCTTTGTCCGTCATAACAACACATATCACTAATAATGCCAACTACTTACGGCTTAAGAAATAACCCGCTTTATAGGTCGTCAGACAGACAGACGTCGTCGTAAACATTAGCACCCTTCATTAGAGAAGAAATCGGCACCTTAATGTCACGAATGTGCTGCAGAAGCGCCTTTTACCATAGTAGGTTAGTCCTATTGTTTTATTTTATTCATTCATTTCATGCCTCTCTCACAGGTTTTCCACCAAATGCAGCAGCTAAACAACAATTGCACCACAGAAATAAAAGAAAAATACGGAACATCGATCATATCAATATATTAATATTTTACGCAATGCACAATACTACACTACTTCGAATAAATAACATATATACATACATACATAAACGCACGCCTGTATCCCAGAGGGGTAGGCAGAGATGAGGGGCTGCCACTTGCCACGAGCCTGACACATCCCTTTCGCTTCCTCGACATCCATTAACCGTTTCATGCACGCACGCCGGTAAAAATAAATAACTACAATAAAATACAAAAAAAAAATATCTTTTATACAACTTTTTTTATCACACTAAAAATATCATTGTATAAAAGAAACTCACAATAATTATAATGCATAAGATTTCAATTCAACATAAAAAATATTCGCTTTTCGCATTCGCTAAAAAATAGTCACTTAAAAAAATAAATCGTTTACTTAGGGTTATGTCAATTTCATTAAATTATAAATATTATCACTTCAATAAAAATGTCACATCTGAGAGTAAAAATATCTATTCTATGCAATTGAGTCTGAATGCCATCGCGTCCGTAACGCCTCGCTCATTCATAAGTTTCTTTTAGCACCAGATCAAGTTGGCTCACAAAAGAAATGGTGCCTTCTTGCCCTGCTGAAAATAAAAGAGAAGAGTAGAATGAAATAGGAGGTAAGAGCGCGTCAAAAGATAGATACAAAATAAATAAATGATTCCGCCAAGTATAGCGACGAAACATGCTGAATATTCATGAAAATATTGAAACAAAAAGAAAACCGATCGTTTCATAGCAAAAGGGGCTCTCAGAACTCGTTTGCCAATGTCACCTGTCATCTTCAAATGCAATAATCGGCTGCCTTCGTCATTAATAACGACGGCTTTCTCCTATACCCATGGGATTCTAAAAATAATAAATTTTCAATCCATTAAAAACGAGGCGGGCGAAGATGGGCGAGGCAACACGAGGGTCCTAAGTCAATATTTGCAGCACCAAAAGGCACCCACAGGGGCTGCCAGCCTCTTTTTACAAGTGCTTGTGTCATGTGGCTTCATCTCAACCCACTCTATCGAGTTTTCTGTTTGCACGCAAGCTGAGATAAGTTTATTTGTGTTTGGATTTCGAATTTATTGATTGACAGCAGAAAAATTATTGTGTCAGAAAGTCTAAAGAATTAAATAATGGCACCGCTACAACGTCTACGTATCGGAAGTACCCTACAAAGTATTAATATTTCAGCGTTTCTTCACGGGTGAGATTTTCAGCGGCCCCGTTAGAATCACTGCCTAAATATTAAAATTAAATTCTGCAAAAACTACCTAACTTAGTTTGGTTGTTCATCTACCTGTACAGCATGTAAGTTTTTAAAATATCCTTCTAAAATATAATTGAAAAAAAAAAATCTAGAAGGCCTCAAATCCGATATTCCGTGGCACGTCCCTCACCAGAATCTAACATACAATAGTAAATTGCTTAAAAAGTAAGCCATACTTTTACGATTAAATTATATTCCCGTATTACAGATTAGTAAATCCATTTCCTTTCGTGGATGTTGTAGAAGGCGACTAAGGAAACGAATTGCCGGGAGACGGGCGGCAGCGTCTTCCTGATATTCCAACCGCATACTGCGATCGCCAACCCGCCTGCCAAGCGTGGCGATTATGGCAAAACCCCTCATGGTCATGAAAACCACGAAGGAGGCCTATGTCCTGTAGTGGGCGTCAAATGGCTGATGATGATGATGATGATTACAGATTAGTTAATAGTACATATAAATTAAATTCCACAGAAGATTAGACAGTAGTATTGTCACAAAATCATGTTTTCTGAGTGTTTCGGACCTACGCCTGATTGCAGTCGCACGTATGAAACATGCTGTACATCATTCATACAGCATTCCGGAAGGGTGAGGAATCGATGTTCTAGACTCACCTTTAAACCAAGAAAGCAAGGTCACTTTAAGGCGTTCATAGTTGATACGCGTTTCGCCCGATTTGGTCCAGGCAGGCATTTCTGAATTCTGTGCACCTGATATTTAGGACAATTAAGATTCTGATGATTTGCGATACTTTGTAAAATATGTATAACAGTGCCTAAATGTAGCAGTGATTCATCATCATCATCATCAGATTCATCAGCCATATGACGCCAACTGCAGGACATAGGCCTCCCTCATGCTTTTAATAACCATGGGGGATTTTGCCATAATTGCCACGCTTGGCAGGCGTGTTGGCGATCGCAGTATACGGTTGAAATCTCAGGAAGACGCTGCTGCCCGTCTTCTGGTAATTTATTTCCTTAGTCGCCTTCTACGACATCTACGGAAGGAAATTGAGTGACGCTATTCTTAATACGGCGCCACACAGACCTGTTACATTATGAGATTGAAAATAAAAAATACCATTATTACGCTGGCCCGATCGGATCCTCTAGAATTCTAATTAAAAAGTGTTTTCCATTTAAAAAAACGAAATAAAATATATTTTCCGACTTCTTTTCATCAGAAAAGAAGTCAGAAAATCACTCTACGGGGGTGAATTTTCATAAGAAAATATAATGAAATATTAACTAAAACAAACAATTACTAAGTGAGAGTAGGGAACCATCTTTAAATCTACAAGATGATCAAACAGCAGGAAAAGTTAGAAGCCTTTAAGAAAAGGATACTAAACGACTACGGAAGACGGCCGAGGGATGTGAGAACAGAATTGACTATTATCAATATAGGTATACCAGTTAATCCACAGTAAGAAATCAAAATGATGTCGCTCTGTAAATATGTTTTTAATTTATCATTTTCATTATACTTTATTGAGCACGTAAAACGCAGTACAAGAAATAAAATATAAAAGACATGCCCGCATTTATTTTGTAATGCTACTGAAAAATATTTCATAATATTTTCATAAATGTATTGACTTGGAACTGTTAAGATGTTAGTTTCTTTAAAGAAATCTCTTAGCAAATCCCTACTGCCTAATTTGTAAATAAGTCGAATGGCTCTCTTTTGCAAGATGAAGATGTCTTAATGTCTGCTGCCCGGCCCCGTAGTAGTATACCATAGGACATAATACTTTGGAAGTAACTAAATCAAACAAGCCTAGCAGTTGCAACGTCAGTGAGTTCCCTAATTCTTTTAACTGCATATGCTGCAGAGCTAAGTCTGTGTGCTAATTTTACAATATGTGGACTCCATTGTAGTTTTGCATCGATTATGACGACGACGACCTCGTAGCGCAGCGGTAGTGCATCTGCATACCATGCGAGAGGTCCCGGGTTCGAATCCCGGCTGGGGACAAAAAAAAAAAAAAAAACCCCAGGTCTTGGATGTTTACATGTTTGTGATGTCGTTGTTTCTGGTTCCCACGACACAGGGTATCCTAGTGTGGGGCCAGAAGCAATGTATGTGCCTGTATGTAAATGTTTATGTTTATGTTTATGATGCCCTGAAATACAGTATCTTCTACAAATTCTAGTTTATCAGTTCCAATTACAATGTTGTTGTCAACTAATCTTAGGTTAGGTAAGGTAAACTTTATACATGTTGTCTTTTTGTAATTTAGCAGCAGATTATTTGCTGTCAACCAATCTAGTACTTGCGAGAGAGCAATATTTGCATCATCAACATTATTTTCTTATCTCCTTATTTTAAAAATAAGTGACGTGTCATCAGCAAATAACACTATCTCAGACATTTAATGTGCCATAAACGGTAAATCATTTACATAGACTAGGAAAAAGAACGGCCCTAAGATAGATTTATACAAGTGAACCCAAGGATTTAATATGGATTTAATGCCTACATCGTCATCATTATAAACAATAGATATCTATAATATAATAGGGGTTAAAGTATGAAATTGCCATTTTATTGCAATAGCCCAAGTAACACACCAACGCCGTATAACGGTCTGTATATGGCATTGCTATATGCTTTAAACATTGTAAGTTAGCCCTATGGTGGTTTTACAAACCACTAAATAGCTACTATAATGCTAATTTGGGCACAAGTTATACGGCTTCTGGTTTTTGAAAGGATCACACAAGGCTGTTTAATGGCATTATTACAGCATGATATTGGCATTATTATGTCAATAAAAATGCCAATAGCATTACAGTAGCATTACAATAGCATGAAAGTGATGTTAAAGGTGACAAGGCTGTTTAATGACATTACTGCAGCATTATGCTAGCATTAGTATAGCAAATTATAACGTCAATAGTAATACAAGCATTACACTGCCATGAAAGTGAAGAAAAGTAAATACTGTATCATTCAAATAACATCCTTAAACACAACGGGACTAATGGTATAATAAAACGAAACAAAATCAAACGATATTAATAATTCTGCTCATTCTTACGATCATGTCGCGAATTGTTATTTTAATGGAAGCTACAGGCAGAAAAGTTTAAGTGTATCCTGGGTAAGTTGTTTTCTTTTCCTATGTATTGCTTGTAATTGGGAAATTAAATTTAATGTCAATATATGTATATATTTATTTAAAAAATCCACGCGCCTCATAATAACGAAGGTTTTTAGAGAAAATATTATAAAATATAAATATTATTAAGGTTAAAAAAAATATTTTTTTGTTTAGAAGGATATTTTGCATGGTAAATGTAATAGCCATTGTTTCGCGGTATTCAATTAAGTTATTTATTCGTAATATGTCTTAAATAATTTGGAATCTTAACATTTTTAGGTTAAGAATACGTTTTCAAAATGGTGTCAGTATAATACAGCTTGGTGAACCATTAGAAGTGCTAATTAGTGCTATCAGTAGTACTAACACTCACACGTGAACAATTACTCAGCTAGAGGCCAGACGGAAGACTTTTGATAAGTCACTGTAGTGCAAGAGGCTGTAAAAAAGTTTAATATGTGTTTAGATAAAGGCTAAAAGATTTATCACGGACTAAATTAGTGTCATTATAAACAAAACCAAGATTAGGGATCCTTGAAGAAAACCATAAAATCCATTTCATGTGATCAGATTTTTGTCGAGCTTGATGCCTTTCAAACTTATTGTTACCTACCTATTTTTTATGGCAATTAGTGCAGAATAAATTGTAAGTATAAACGCGTTCTGGATTAAACGGCATATCTCGCTAAGTTGTATTAGGAAAATCAAACAAGTATTGATTTTGAAACACATTCGCGCTGGGATTCCCCGTCTAAGAGTTTCAGTGTTACCATACATTTTTGCATCTTCATCTACCGATATATTATATTATTTACGTGCTCGCACAGGATATCCCATTATAAATACTACAAATGGCATATTAGATTGTATTTAAATAATAAAATTATACCGGGTGTTTTTGGAACATTTTTTTTCAGAAATTCCGATCGGGAAAAAACCCATTAAAGTTAAGGCGGTTATTTTAATAATATAACTTTTATTCAAGGATCAACTCAAAATATCGAAAAAAATATCAATGAATGCTCCATTAATTTTGTTGCAATAGGTAACATTGATTAGTATGGAGCATGTAATTTTTTGAGATTTCGGAGTTGATCCCAAAATAAAAGTTGTTCGTTTTGTTAATTTACCTCCCTTCTAGATTGATTAGACCTATCTGAAACATTTGGTATAAATACATCTAGAGCTGAATGAAAATCTCCCCATCAAACAAAAAAGCCTTATAATCATCTATACTTAGGTTTTCTTTATTTTTATTGTTATTTGGTCAAACACTGCCTGGCTATACTTCCCTCACTCACCTGCTCACCAGGTGAGTCAAGGCAGTTCATTCACTCGTCGTGACTGACAGTCAGTGCCAGTGTAAAATAATTACTCTGAGGTGTGAAACTAACAAAATATTATATTTCCTTGCTTGACTTATCCTTGTTTTAAGAGCCCTCTTCGTACCTGCGTTTTTACACATACGGAGAAAAGTGTTTGTGACGACTACATCCATCCAAATAATTGCGGATTTGTTTGCACAATTCTCAAACCATATGCCAGGCATTGCTATGTAATGGTTACTTAATTAACCCTTTCTAGGTTTAAGAGTTTTAACTATAGACACTGTATAATTAATTTAGTACACATGTAATACCTATATTATTTTTACAAAGTGTATTTCTAGGGTGGGATGAATTTCGTTTTCCGACAAATTTATAACATTTTCATTGATAAAACTACTCAGATGCTATAAAAAACAAAATTTGTATGGTTCTTGAAATATACAACGAGAAGAATTTATTAATAAACAAATCGACTAAGGTCGTCAAAAAGAGTTTTCTGCGTTTGTGTGGAACCGCAACCGTGAAGGCTGCTTTAATTCCGGTCTTGGTAAATTGTGTTTATTTTTATTAACCAGATTTTTCTTCTTTTCAGCAATTTAGGTCAACAGAACACAAACAGTTTAAAATGAGATATAAAATAGTGCAAACTGTACAAAGAGGCAAAAAAACACTAGTTATTGTGCCCTCCTTGTGGGAAGACCAAGGAAACTTGTGGTGGCTGCCTAAAAAGTTTCAATATAAATTAATTCCGACATACCCGCTTGCTGATGATGAATTATCTTTAATGGAAGAAAATTCAGATATAGAAGGTCCAGAAAATAACACAAGTATTGAGGTGCAACCCCGAGAATCGTTTATGATGCCAACAGAAGAAGAAATAAATTTAAAAAAAACCGACCATAGTAAAAGTTACTGATTTAGAATTGAGTAGAAACAACATCTTAAGGACCCTATCTTGTTCTTTGTTCCTACGATAAGTATGTTTATCTGATGCGTTTTCAATTCAGCATTATAATCATCATTACTATAAGAAAGTACCTACTGGTCCACAAGACCTGTCTTGTCTCATCAACATCATCATCAGGCAGTATCAGCCCACTGCTGGACAGTGGCCTTACTAAGGGCACGCCACAAACTTCTATCCTCGGCCATCCTCATGCAGTCTCCTGTCTTTGTTGAAAGTAAATTTTATTGATGACCACAATTTCTATCAGATATGATTCTTATTTTTCAAAGTTTATTTCTACTACTTCTTTTTTGTGTGTACAATAGTTTTCTATGTATCTACTATTAGATAATTGATTCATGAAATAAATCTCTTTTCTCTAGGGTACCAATTTAAAAGCGACAAAAAATCACCTGTTCCATTAAAAAAAAAGATCAAACTGAACAAATGAAAGATTTAAGAAAAAATGTCGATTTCAATATTGGTTTACTTGCTGAATAATTTTGTTTAAATCTTATTTGTGTTAATATAAAGCAGCATTTAATTTCTTTAAAGGTAAAATTAAGACGTCGACGAGTACATCTACTAGGGCCAGATAGTAAGCTTCGAAAACAGGCAAGGCAAGGAAATCAACCGCCGTATCGAAAACGCCTGGAAGTGCTACTGGTCCATGAAGGATTTGTTGAAAGGAAGCCTTCCGCTTTCCTTGAAACGGAGACTCGTCGACATGTGCATCCTGCCCGTCCTCACTTACGGCTCCCAGACTTGGTCATTGACCGAAGAACAGAAGTCCAGGCTCAAGGTTTGCCAGCAAGCTATGGAGCGTAGCATGTTGAGCATCAGAAGGATTGACCATATCCGCAACACTACGTTACGCTCAAAAACACGCATAGCTGATGTGGGTGTCCAGACTGCAAGGTTGAAGTGGAGCTGGGCAGGGCATGTCAGTAGATTGCACCCGGATAGGTGGGCGATACTTGCCACCGAGTGGGTGCCACAAGGCGGTCGTCGCAGGAGAGGCATGCCAAGAAGACGTTGGCGAGACGACCTCGACCGACACATGCCGGAGTGGCCTGAGGTGGCACAAGACAGAAACATCTGGTCTGAGTTGGGGGAGGCCTTTGCCCAGCAGTGGGACACAAACGAGACTACGTAAAAAAAAAAAAAAAATTAAGATGTTAACAAAATTCGTTATCAAAAATTTAAATAAATAATAAGAAAAACTTTAAATACAGACTTTTATTTGATAGTATGTAACAATGGTATGAAATATAAGTAATTATTATGATCCATACATGTAAATTTACAATAGATATCTCTAGGATCTAAAACAATATTATCACCTCTTCGGTCAACATGGATTTTTACTTTGTAAATGTGTAACCGTGACGATTTTATTGGATACACAAAAACATCCTCTTTATTATTTATTTTCAGGCCATTAATATAAATCCAATATTCACCACCATCAATTATTTTTATGTTGACACTTCTGGGTGTTTTCAAAATAGTCCTTGGGTCTTTTGGTAATATTTCCGGAATCAACTCATTCATAATTTTTGCGAGATCTTTTAAGGCTATTTGATTAACATTTCTTTCAATAGCCCAACATCTCACTTTTTCACGAAATGAAGATATTTTTACAAAGTTATCAATATCACTATCATTTTCACTCTCTTCAGAGCTCTCTGGTCTCACATTTTCCGAATCCGGTTTAACATTATAAAAGTGATCGCGATGTAGGCTAGACTCTGTTAAATTAGTATGACACTGGCCATCGTGTTTATTATCTAAGTCTATAGGATTTACTTGATTTTGGTAAGAATCTTCAAAATTTACGGAACCCTCTCTATCAACACTAAAACTCACTTTGCACGAATGGTTATATTGTGAGTCATTCTCGTCATTTGATGTATTCAGTATTCTTGTATATTCCTTTGATATTTTTCGCCTCATTCCTCCGGTTCTTGCTCTTGATTTAAATGTTTTTTCATCATTTTGTTGCTTGTGCTTATGCAATCACATTTTTTTTACATACCGAGTAATTTAAGTTAAAATGTTTATACTGTACCTAGTACACAAAAGCACAGTTGAATATAAAATATCACTAGCTGTAAAAATTACCGTTATTATTTTCTGAGATAACTTAACAAATACCTACACAATCCGATAATGGCGGAAAATATGTAGTTTGAAGAACATATTAAAGTGAATGATATACAGCTTCGCGCATTACAACAAACTTAAAATATTTTATTATGCAACGTTAGGTTTTAAAAAAGCATTCTGTTGATCTTTAAAAATGTTAGCATTATAATAGTCAAAGTGTATACTATTGAATAGTTTCAGGCCTTTATATAGCACAAAATAATGTAAATATAAGTCTAATGGTACCAAAAACAGCTTATAGCTGTATAGTGAGCTTACTGTGAATCCTAGATTCACATTTGTGCTATTATGCAGCATTTGGCATTACCGTAGCACTTAAAAATGCTTATATAAATCTCAAGACTCCAATAACAGCTATAAGCTGTAAAGCTGATTTAAGGTGCATTATAATGGTTTAAGTGTTTGCTATTAAACAGCCTTAAGCATTAACATGATACCTAAAGATGCTACTGTAAATCGAAATGCATTATAAACATCTAAAACCTGTAGAGCGTCGTTTCGGTGAACTGTTACAAAACTTAAGGCATTATAAAAGCAATTAGCTAAATTTATATACAACCTTTAAAAAGTCATAAGCATTAAAGTATCTTTGACATGCTTAAATACGGCTTCAGAATGTTGTGTAATGCTTTATAAGACCTTATACGGACCTTAAGTTCTACATAAGTTCAGGATTAGTTAGTTAAAGTGCTTCTTGTGTTACTTGGGAGGTTCTTTGAATTGACATAGAATCTTCATGGTTTGAGGTTTTCGAATGAAACTTTTTTCAAATGGTTTCTATGATGTTCTTTTTTTAAAAAATGTGAAACATTTGAATATCGACTTTCAATTGTTTTTGTTATTCAATTTAGACAAGAAAGATGGATACTGCGAAAATTCGAGTGATTATGAGGCACCCATTTTTCGTATTTTTTATTTTATTGATTTGACGCAAGTGAGTCAATATTGTGGGTAAGGTAACGTTAAACCATGCCGCTAATTCCTGGGTAGTTTGACTAGAATCGGCTTCCACTATCTCTCTTAATTCATCGTTATTCACCTGTGTTGGCGGTCTTCCTCGTGGCTCGTTCTTTAAGTCGAAATTTCCATCACGGAAGCGTTTAAACCAAAATCGCACGGTGCGTTCATTAGTAGACCCCTCTCCAAACGCAGCATTGATATTGCGGACTGTTTCTGCCGCGTTAGTTCCGCGTCGGAACTCGTATTCAAAAATCACTCAAATTTTCGCAGTATCCATCTTTCTTGTCTAAATTGAATAACAAAAACAATTGAAAGTCGATATTCAAATGTTTCACATTTTTTAAAAAAAGAACATCATAGAAACCATTTGAAAAAAGTTTCATTCGAAAACCTCAAACCATGAAGATTCTATGTCAATTCAAAGAACCTATTGCAATAAAACGGCAATTTCATACTTTAACCCCTAATATTTATAGCAGTAAGGAAGCCTCGGTGCACGAGTCTGGCTCACGCTTGGCTGGCTTTATTTGCTTTGAAGGTAAATACGCAGGAATTTTGACATTTTCACACATTTCCCATCTCTCACCGTCTTTAGACTTTTATACCAAGTTTATTTCAATTCCCTTTCGTAAATACCCATTTTCCCTTTGCAAATCGATTTTAGGCAACAAAAACAACGCGACTGTTGAAACGCCTAAGCAATCATACCTTTGAACTCTACTCAGAACCTAAGTATATTTTTCTACTATGAAGCGCTTTTTGGAACACTAAAAGAGCATATTCACGTACTTTTCTATATTTTATTTCAATCAACTTTGGTCGACAAGTAAACAAACTTTAGAGAAAATCGTTAAAATGCTGGAAGCAATAATGTAATCTGGTTGTTTCCTCGTCCTAGGTCATTCATTATTTTCATTAATTAAGAAATATTAACCTGTATTACCAATTTCTTGACCTTGACATCTAGTATACAAAAAAATTTTTACACCCAGACTAAGGCTGAGTGAAAAAAGTTATATAGACTTATTATTTCTTGTTATTTCTGTTACACGGTTGAACAGATTTCCTGAAAATATAGCTCTGCCCATGCCTTACTGAATACATAAATATTAGAAAGGACAATTTTTATTTCAGTTTTATATTTTTATCTCTTTAGTGACTTTTTTATATTTTTCTTAGATTTATGCTGATTTCATAATATAGTCTATGACACTCGCGAAAATATGACGATAAGCCCTTCCGGTGCATTGAGCGGGTGCACGGCGCGGGCGCCCGTCGTCCGCGGAGACCCACGACCGCCGTGCTCCGTCGCGGACAAATATAACGGACTTTCGAAGCACTACCACTTCACCAGTACAATTTAGATCGCGCGGGTATATAGTGGATATCGTAATGAATTATTTGTTGGTTTACCACCTAGCCAAAGGTCGACCAGAGAAATATCGACACACGATCGTGTCCCGTTACCCGCGGGGCGGACTCCGTTCGCCCTTGCGGCGTGTGACCGGAGACCCGCCTCACGCCGCGCTGTTTTAGGCCGTCCGCTGCGTTGTGCAGGTGCACGGCGCCGGCGCCCGCCGCGGATACCCATGCCGTGCTCCGTCGCGGACAATAACAACTTGTCGCGGGCGCCCGCGACTGGCTTCCGCCTCTGCAAGCGCTGCCACTCCACCGCCACAATTTCGATCGCATGGGTTTATAGATAGTCGATATTGTAATTAGTTATTTGCGGATTTACTACCTAGCCAAAAGCCGACGTAGGCAAGAGAAATATCGACACACGAGCGTGACTCGTTGCCCGCGAGGCGGGGTCGCCTCACGCAGCACTGTTAATATAAAACAGCACGCCGCGCGGGCGCCCGCTCCGTGTACCCGCGACCTCATTTGTAAATTTGACAATTGGTTAAGGAGTTAAGGGGGAACATAGAATCGGACATACTAACATACATGCATACGAGCCAAACACATTACCCTCCTTTTGGGCTCCACCGCAGTCGGGTAAAAAGGGGGTAAATTTTAACTAAATACGATACTACTTACGATTTCTTCACGTCGTCGTAAAAAAAGGTCTCAAACTGTGGCGGTTATTAAGTCTTTTTAGGGTTCCGTACCCAAAGAGTGCTAAACGGGACCCTATTACTAAGACTTGACTGTCCGTCTGTCTGTCTGTCTGTCACCAGGCTGTATCTCATGAGCCTTGATAGCTAGACAGTTGAAATTTTCACAGATGATGTATTTCTGTTGCCGTTATAACAAAAAATACTAAAAACAGAATAAAATACATATTTATTTATAGCAACTTTTTTGCCGTTTTTTGCTCGATATTAATAACGGCAACAGGTAGACGCCTGAAATTTTCACAGAATATTTAGTTTTATATTTGCTAAAACTAAATAACTAAATTAGAATAAAATCAATAATTAAGGGGGGCTCCCATGCAACAAACGTGATTGTTCGCCGTTTTTTCTCGATCTTTGTTTCTAATGTTGCATAGATAATGGTAACGGAACCCTTCGTGCACAAGTCCGACTCGCACTTGGCCGGTTTTTTTTTCTTTTTGTCTTTAACTTGCTACCGAAATCCATGAAAAATTGCCAAGGTATATTCGGTATACAAGGTATAAGAAGAAGATTTGTCTATCTCGATCTAAATATCCAAACAAACGAACCTCATTATCGAACAGGTTTGTGAAAAACATTTCACGAGATATTCCTTTCGTTTCTTTTTAATATCGAGGAGCTTACTCGAGCGGTCAGGCCAATAAATTGGCATTACGTCGAACCCCAATTGAAACTGAGTCCAATCTACTTGGAAATCAAATTCATGAGGTGTAGAGGTCTAGAGCTGTCAGCAGCTACAAACGGAAATTGGCTACGAATTGATAAAGATACACGGCTTAGAGATGGGCGAATGGAAAAAAATATCGATATATAAAATATCGTATCGATATTTTTCGAATGTATCAATATAATATATATCGACAAAAATATCAATATTTCGATATTTTGGCCCAATATATAATATTACCGGTCGCAAACAATGCGAGCAAACACACACATACACACAGTGACACCAACCAAATCAACTGACTGGCTGGCTCTCCTGTCATTACCATATTTAGCACCACTGCACAGACCACAAATAGGCATAAATGTAGTATGTAACAGGCCATATAGTTTATGGACAACACAGAACATTTTTTTTGTTCTTTGATAGACAAATTTTTGTTTATGTTCGTGGCAAAGGAAACTGAACCCATAGAGCCTACCGAGTCTTTTCTATATAGATCGGGTTCATTGTATACATTAAATTTTTTAAAATCGGATTGGACGTTCTATTTTGCATATGTAAGTATGTTGGTATGCTTCTTTAGGACCAACAGCCAAACGACTCGACCAATTTATATAAATGAGACTTAGCAAACTAAAGCTGGGCTTTTTACCGGACGTGTTTGTGTTGCGTGTTGGGCTCGTATACTGTAAGTATATCCGATTCTATGTCCCCTTATTCCATGACTCCTTAAGTAGTAGTCAGATTTTGACAAATGAGATGTCTCTATGAAATCAGCAGAAATCCAAGAAGTTAAAAATTAAAAATAACCAACCCGACTGCCGAGCATTTAACGAGGTAACTAGGTTGGTCCCACCTGCTTAGTAGTTAATGCTCGGCAGTCGGGTTGTTGCTTATTTTTACTTCAGTTTTTGAGACTTCTAAGCACTCGTGTATTTTTGTTTTTCTATAAAAAAAAATCCCCAAATTCAAGGAATTGCGGGAGTTTGCGGTAAGCTATCTCTTTAGTGAGCACGGAGAAAATTAATAACGAACAGACTAAAACCTTAATCAGGGCCGCGTATCCAATCATAGACATATCAAATGGATCAAAAGAAATAGGTAACAAAGATCACGTGGCCTTGCAAATTAGTGAAAATACGATATCTTCCTTTACCCACATTTATTTAAGCCCAGCCAAGATTCTACTTAATATCTTCTGTAAAAAATAAACCTGCGGATTAATGGCCCCAATAAATTACGCGAAAAAGAACATTCGTCAGCGGTTGTTGATAAGGTTTTAACTTGTTTATTCACGTCAGCGTCGCTACGACATAAAAGTCAGCCCATCAATACAATAGACAAGAGTTGGGGTAACTTATTATGGGTAACTTATTAGGTACTTTACGAGTAACTTATTGGTATTAGCTATACAAGTTAAGAGTCTTTTAGAGATACGTGCTCTCTTTTATATGACCGGCCAGTACCGGTACAAAAATATTTCTGCCATTCACAACGACCTAAATGTACATGATCTGAGGCAAATACGCAACAAACAACAATAGAGTAAATATAACTATAACAGACCACCATAGGGTGGAATAAAATAAATTGACCCTAAATGAATTCACTCTTTTCATTCAAAAGTTAATGCTTCTCAAAATAAATGAATACTTACCAAAATTTATCCTTTTTCCTAAACCGCAGCGAAAAAAAAACCGTAAAAACACAGACTACATGTAATTTAAATAAAAGTATCGACCCTTATTCTGAATTAAAAAATATATAAATTTTATGGCTATCACAATACGTTATTGATTCTCAAAATAAATAATGCTGACCAAATGTATCATTTTGCGAAAACACAACCAACGAAACCAGCAGATTGCAGTGAGAGGGAAGAAAATAATAAGCGATCCTAATAATTCATAAAACAAATTGACTACATAAATGAATGGAATAGCTAGTAAAATGCTTCTCAAAATATATTATTGCTCTCTAAAATATTGCACAAGGATATCATTAAACTGCTTAGTTTCTGAAATAAGTCAATTAAATTTTGACAATTATCCATTTTATTAAGTTTTTTACGTGGTTTTATGGTTTCTCTGCTTTGAAACGCTTGTTTATTCTTCTACGTAGGACGATGCGTATACTGCAAATTTCATGAAGTAATCTTAACCGTGATATTTCAAAAATCAATCAATCAGTGAAGAAATCATAGATCGACAATTGTTGTAAAACACAAACGCTATGTGTTTCAGTAATAGCACATTTGACGTTACCCCGTATAATGTTCTTCCTGATTAATTTCCCTTCGACAAAGTTCAAATAAGCGTAGAATAGTGTATACATTTATTGACGAAAACGAAACCTTCGCCAAACTTTCGTTTGTCTTTGAGGGTAAACAGCAATTTCAAGAGTGAATTGGCAAGATTCTGAGGGCTCCGACATTGTAATTCAACGTTTGTTATGTACTCTACAAGAAACGTGACGGGAACTCCCACAACATTTCAGTAGGCGATAATTGACCTCGAAACAGGCGAGCGGTTTGTAGGTTTGATCGTTGTAGAGCCATAGAACCTTTTGAGCTCGTATAAATCCTCCGGGATATAGGCGTGAGTGTATGTTGTGTTAGGCACGAGACACACAGATGAGACGTGGTGCGAGGGCGCGGTTATATGTATAGAGTCACAGATCACAGTCCTTGCTCTGCGGTCGTTTTTGTTCTGTGACTCTATACATCTTACCGCGCCCTCGCCCCACGTCCCATCTGTGTGTCTCGCACCTTACACAACATACACTCACGCCTATATCCCGGAGGATTAGGTGGGGATCAGGGCTTACCACTTGCTACGATCCTGATAAGCCTCTTTTGCTTCTGCAACATTCATTAGTCGCTGCATGCGCGCACGCCGGTTTCGTGTACCTTTTATCTTGACCTTTGCAAATATTTCCCGTCTCCATCCCCTAAGTTTCTCCATTGTTAAATTATGCTTAAGGTACTACAAACTTTTAGAATAATGAAACGAGAAATCAAGATGTTGTATACGTTATAGCTATAAGTTTTTATATAAGTACAACGTATTATAGAAATAAGCTAAGTAAAATAAAATGTTTTGTTTATTGGAAGTTCTTCCGTGTGGCGCCGGATTAAGATAGCGTCACTCCATTTCCTTCCGTGGATGTCGTAGAAGGCGACTGAGGAAATACATTACCAGGAGACGGGCAGCAGCGTCTTCCTGAGATTCCAACCGCATACTGCGATCGCCAACCCGTCTGCCCAGAGCGTGGCGATTATGGCAAAACCCTTCATGGTTTGTAAAACCATGAGGGAGGCCTAAGTCCTGCAGTGGGCGTCAAGTGGCTGATGATGATGATGATGATTATGATGATGATTGGAAGTTTTTTGATTATATCATTAAAATATATTGAAGGCATGTTTTTTTGGGAGTTCCGTAGCTCAAAAGAAAAAACGGAACCCTTAAAGGATCACTTTGTTTTCCGTCCGTCCGCCCATCTGTCCGTCTGTCTGGCAAGACCCTTTATCTCGGGAACGCGTGAAAGTATCGAGTTGAAATTAAAACTCAAGTCTACAGTCTACCTTGAAGCTGTGAAAGAATCAAACTTCTAAGTTAACGTATAAAGAAGTTACGGCCGTTTATTCCGCAAAAAACGTATATTTCGATACTCACGGTACTCAAAATTTATATAGTGCTTTCTGTTGACTTACAATTGTGAAATTTGGCAAATAATATTGTTGTATACTAAAAGTACAGCGAAAAATCTGAAAACTATACATTTGTAATCAAACATAAAAATAGTCTTTGAAGTTAGGGAAAAGCCCGGAAAAAACTGCGAGACCCGATTCCTGAACTATTTATAATATGTAAGTACCAACAAATTTGTACGGAACCCTCGGTGGGTGAGTCCGACTCGCACTTGTCCGGTTTTTTTAGGATCTGCGTTATTTCAATAACATCTTGTTTATCCGTGCAATAGTATCAAGGACGAAAAGTAAGATACTCATGCCTTTTCCATAACTTATCTTTCAGATCTATATTTTAGGCACAGTAGGTCGGTATATACGAGACTTTCCGCACAACATAATAAGCTGAACACACAGTAGATCACTGCAGCTGCCAGCAAAACAGGCATTGATGGACGAACGTGTAAATGTGGGTCGAGGCGAAGCCGAGTCACATATACCTAAGTCCAGCAATGCCTTGTTGTGGCCAAGTACTTTTCTCAAATAATAAAAAACTAGGTAGTACCTAGGCAGAACGTTTAACTTTTCAAAATCAATGACGAACAAGGAACCACAATATTTTTTCCCGCGTTAAAGTGTTCATTTGTTTTTTTTTTTAATATACAGCTTTCTATTTGCAAGCCAGTTCGAAATTTAAATAAAACCTTTGATAACTTACTTAGTTGCCATATTTCGGAGTAAAAGATCGTTCCATTTTTGGCCGCTAAAACACGACAGATATGGATTTTCATAGAACCGGCCGCTGCCGAAGTGTGCGCAGGGAATGTTGTCAAAATAAAGCTGAAATTTCCAAATACCTATGTTTGAGAAAAAGACTTTGCTTGTCATCACAAGAACTTTCCTGAGAAATCGAGTATTAAAGACAAAAGAGGTTTGATTGTCTTTTATTTTGCGCATGACGTATTCTCGGCTATGTGCCAGCCATTTTCCGATTTGGCCATTTTGATTTTTGAGACATTTGGAAAGACTCCACCATTTGTTAGCCGGAGTTTAATAAATCCATGCGTATTTTGTTACAACAGCCGTGTTTAGGGTTCCGTAGTCAACAAAAGGAAAGCTTCGTACAAATTGTATTGAAAATTACTTTGATGAAGTTGTTAGTTCTTTAAAGCAGGTAAAGAACCCCTCCTTGAAACCCTACACGCACTTTCAAAACGACCAATTTAACAATACCCTACATTATGGTGTAGGTGAGAAAAAAAATGCATGCCTAATTTAGGTGCAGGGGATGTACGTGAACAAAAACTTTTTAAAAAGTTTTTCTACTATATTTTTTTTATGCACGGGGCTGAGGACATTTTTTTAAAAACCTATTTAGAGGCCAAAATTTCGGCCAGATGTCGATGCCTGTACGTAGTACAGAGAAGTTTAAGTAATACAAAGTACAAAGTGTAAGTAATCGTGTTTAGTAATTATCTTCAATATTTATGTACGTATTTTTGTTGTTATTTATTTATTTTTATTAATGTACTATCATTTATGTAGGTTTACAACAATTTCTATTAATCCCCCCCCAGACCTGTGTCTGTTTGCTGTCTGTACAGACAGACAAACAGAAAACAAAAAAGTAAAAATGCTTATTTCATCGTTGACTTTGATCGGGACTCACTTGTGAATCGTTATTTAACTTAGTAATTAGTGATAAATGTTTATATTATGTTACAGTATACAGGTTAGTTTAATAGTTATTTCGTAAATATTACATTACAAAAGATATCATTGTATCTGTAAGTAGCATACATATCGAATTAGGCTAAGCCTGTAATGATACGTATTTGTGGAAACAAATAAAATAAAATAAAAAATGAGGGTACCTTGTTGACTACGGAACACTAAAATCAAATAAGCCCCAGGCATCGTGCGTGCAAATCTAATTTTACGTCAGAAGTACACATAAATGTCACGAAGGGAGCGTCCAAAAATCACCTGGTGCCGATCAGTGGCGTTAGAGGCGAAAACACTTGGGCTGGCATGGGAAGACCTCGAAGTCGCTGCTCAAGACCGCAGTAAGCAAATCTTTTTTAAATGCTCTATGTGCCTGATGAGGCACAACAGTATATAAGTAAGTAATTATACCGGCGGCATAAGCAGAGACGAGAGTTAACAACTAAATGTATTTATTTATCAATCATCTTCGGTCACCCTGTATAAGAGGAGCAGGGAACCGAAGCGTGTTCGTTTTGGCAACTATTGAGGATTTATTCTGTAAGAGAAATCGGCCCCGAAATGTGATTTATACTGTTTACCCTTTTAGCCATTTCCTGCATTGACAGCGTAACGGATTGTTATATTTATTTTACGCCCGTATGTTTACGTGAAGCATAGTTTCAGTCCTGGCCTAGGACGTGCAGTAGGTATCTAAGGTAACGATTTTTTTAAGGAAAAAGGAACATGTTTACAATGAACAACAATTGTTCAACGTCAGAGTTTTTTTATACAATACTAGCTATTGCCCGCGACTTCGTTCGCGTGGTAATTTTGATGTGTATTTTTTCGGGATAAAAATAGCCTATGTGCTAATCCATCTATAATCTATCTCTGTGCAAAATTTCATCCGGATTTGTTCAGCCGTTTTTGCGTGAAAGAGTAACAAACATCCATTCATACATACAAACTTTCGCGTTTATAATATTAGTAATAATAGTAATAGCAAGTAATAGTAAGGGTAACATAGTAATATTAGTAATAGTAAGGATATCTAGATGATTTTAGAGAAAAAATTGTCAAAGAAACTTCAAAATGTTGGATTGGATTGTTTTCACTTTCGGACAAATTTTTAATAGTTAATCGTGATTACATACAACCTTAATTACCGACGCTTCGGCAACAATGTAGTTGTGGCGGTCACGGGTAGACTGAAGTGGCCATTGTTGCGGTCACGGGTTGACTGAAGTGGCCGTTGCCGCGGTCACGGGTAGACTGAAGTGGCCGTTGCCGAAACGTCGGGGATTAAGATAATTAAGTTTACCTACTAAATAATCGCGATTAGACCCGTTAAATACAAATTAATAAACTTCGCTTTTAGCGATACGACCACCAATTCTATACGGCAAAACTCAGTTTCTATAATGTACAATGTACCTTTTATCATGTTATTTTTAGTCGATGGTTTTCCTAAAACTCAATAAATAAATAAATAAAAATGTAAGGATTTTTTGCTTTTTTTTTTCTGGCATATACAATAAAGAGTTCTAATCTAATAAAAACTGAATTTGCACAGATATTTACTAGTAATTTTTTTCATTTTACAATTTTCCGACGTTTCGGTACTTTTGCAAGTGGCGTAATCTCGGTAGACTGAGGTGACAGGCGTCTTTTTGTAAGCATTAACTGTTAGTTTACATTTTGCAAGGATAACTATTTAAACGAGTAAATATCCGTGCAAATTCAGTTTTTATTATGTCTTATGCTCGTGTTTACCTTAGAAAATACAGTTCTAATCTAATATAATCTAATATAAGTCATCGACAGTAGTGGTTATCGACAAAAATAGCGCCGTTTAATAATTCTTTTTTAGTCTTCTACTCTAGAGTAAGATTGGACACGGTAGGTATATTCTATTTTACCGTCGCTGATTATTGTCCTTCACTGGTTGCCACAGGGTATCCTATTTTCAGGACAAGTGATTGAGTTGTGTGGAAGATTGTCATTGTAATCCATTGTCAATGTAGATAGTATTTTTATTTACCTAAATCACTATCTATGCTGGTAATCCTATCACTTAGCTTTTTAAAAAATCCTTAGCTTAGTAGAGTATCAAAATAAAGTCACCGACATTATTATGGATGACATTCTTCACACTATGTTTCCCAAAGGTCGGACATAACTTAACGTTTATTATGAGAGCAACTTAGAAATACAGAAAAAAATATCAGCAGTTTCATAAATTCGCTAGAGCAAATATCAGTTTTTTTTTTATGGAATACATGAACATATTTTTTTGAAATTTTTGAGTTAGACTTACAATTAAAGCTGTTTATATTGATGAGAAGAAAAAAAATAAAATCTATAAGCAAGTAACTTCCACACAACACGATCACTTCTCCTGGGATACCCCAAACTAGGATACCCCGTACTATAGCAATCAGATAAGGTATGCCCTCAAGTTTCACCAGACCTTTCTAAAATACCCTGTATACATAATACGGTGTAGGCCTACATAATGTAATCTGTGCCTTGTTTGTTAGATAGAGGCTGTTACATGAATAAACATAACAATATACTTTTATTCCTAAAATCTAGGCTCGCAAAGGTTAATATTTCCTTTATGAGACATTCTACAGGGTGTAATGAGATCTCTATACATACAAATATTGCTCGTTAATACAAACAACTTTTATTTCGTGGAAACTTCTACATAACTCTGTTTTCACACTAAATACGTTGAATACGTTTTTCCCGAGTAAAAGTGATTTCAGAATTGGTCCCGTAATAAGAGTTTCTCAAATTGATTAGGTGGATCAACCTCTATGCCAGCGGCCACACAGAAGGGACGTGGGCCCGAAAAAGACGCCTCGTTAATCCAATTCGCTTTTATACAAAATATACTGAAGGGACGGAATTATGTAGCCCACACAGAAGAGACGAGGCTAGTGCGCGATTTCTATACAACGTCCTCTCTGCGCCCTCGCCCCACGTCCTTTCTCTATGGCAGCTGGCTTCAAATTCTACAGGAACTTTCTGAAGCAACTTGTAGAACAGCGTTTCTCTTGAAAATATGGAGTGTACCCTAATGTAAGAATTTAATTACGTAGCTTACCTTCTAATAAAGTAACCGCGAATTTATCTTCTGCGAAACATGCTTGGAGGTAAGAAATTAGCTCCGCGTTTTAGAAGCGCACATAAATTAAGTTTTTAATTAATTTACTTGAAAGGCGGGAGTACACATAGTAAGGTAATACAAATATTATTTTGTCGTAATACTACAGAAATGATATCTTTGTAACGCACTGAGTCCCTAATTTCCACTTGTAAAGCAGGTATGCCTACTTCTTTGGAAAGTAGCCTAAAGTGCGCTTATGAAGAGTTTGGTGTTCTCTCGACTGTACCTTACCAAAGACCTCAGAGACCTCTGATCCAGGCTAAGACGAAAAATGGGTGTATGAAAAAAGGACGCAAAAAAGCACCCTAATCTCATACTATCTAGCACAGAAAAGTTCATTAGTTACCAGAATCCCCAATTTAAACTGGCAGTTACGAGAAATCCTTTTATGCTCGCCGAGAAAAGAAAAAGAAAAAGAAAATAATAATAATTTCCCAAAAGGTTTTCAATGTCGCGCCCCTTCGGCCTAGGGGGGTGCTTTACATAATGCTGTAGTCACAATACCTCCACTGCCAGAAATGAATTCGTGTAAACACGTTCCTCCTTCTCAGCGATTGGCGCTAATTCCAATGGATTTGTAAATTTGTCAAAGTAAATAATTTATGAAAATATTCTAAAAACAAGCACCAGTTGAACTATTTTAAGCTCGACGCATTAAAAGTAAGTACCTATAAGTAATTTTATCTGGAATAATGTTTAAAAATTTAATGGTAATATTTTATTTCATTGTCAAAGTTCTTTATTAGCACAATATATACTTACACATGATAGTTTTATGAGGCTATAGCGCCTTTCAAAAGAGGGCACAGTTTTACTACCACTGCAGCATTTTTTTGTTTAATGCTTGCAGCTACATATTGACCTCGAAAATAGAGAATATTTTTGTTTTCAGTCATGAAGCGAGAAGTGAAGCCACAAGTAAATGTAAATGGAAGAAATGAATGTAAATGGTTATAAAAGAGAGCGTTACCGTCGCAGCAGGTTATCATAAACACTGGCTGCACCCCACGAGTCTGTCTGTAGCAGCGCTTGATATTTTTTCAAGCAGTGAAACGTTTCAACCACTTGAACTTTGCTTTGAAGTTTTATTAGTCTTGGTGACTTGTTCACTTTTTAAGATGCACACTTTTCTAAATCAATTTGGCTATACATATTTGTTTAAAAAACTTCGGATTGTCGCTCGTACCGAACACTTGCACAGGCCGGTATTTGCTGACCACGTATTACGTACGGGGAATAAATTCGTGTTTCGTGGTACACGGATATTGAGCGTACATTATTCACTGGGAATGCATTATTTAAACACAGAACCATTAATTTTAGATCGTTACTTATGGTTGGAAACCTCTAATTTAAATCAATCACTCAATTTATATACGCAAAATCAAATAAATCAACAAACAAACAGCACACACAAACGTAGAATACACACAATGCAAACAGAATGAATGCAAGATTAGTAAAACGTCTCAATTAAGAATGAATGTAGAAAATAACTAAATAACTCATTATTCTATTTTGCCTCCGGTATTGTATAACACGGTCATTGAAAAAATTTAGTGGTCCCATTAACATTCAATTCAACTTATTTCGGAACAAGTCCGGATAGGGTTAGTATTGCAGATATTTGTTAAGGAAGGTTCATGATCATTATCATCATCAGTATCAGTCAATTGACGCCCAGTGCAGGACAAAGGCCTCCCTCATGGTTTTTAACCATGAAGGGTTTTGCCATAATCGCCACGCTTGGCAGGCGGGTCGGCGATCGCAGTATGCGGTTGGAATCTCAGGAAGACGCTGCTGCCCGTCTCCTGGTAATTTATTTCCTTAGTCGCCTTCTACCACATCCACGGAAGGAAATGGAGTGACCCTATTCTTAATCCGGCGCCACACGGAGCTCACCCACATATGCTCATCAGGAACAACGACGGGATTAAGCTTTTCCAAAATGAGTTAAGCATATCTTAATACCCCAAAAGTATAGCACGGGAAACATCGAGACTAAATTTTTGTTAACTGTCAGTCAAATTACTCTTCTTGTCGCTATTGTATTCTGTACTAATTCATTGTAGTTTCCAGACATCGCCGGATTAAGCGGCGCCACACGTTATTTTTTTTAATTTGACATGGACTGACGGGAAAAAAGTCGATGGTGATAAAATAACAGACTGTAGATTCCAACTTTTACAATGTTAAACTCATGAAATTGTTCACTCATATGATCGCTAATTACATAGTTATATATATATTAAAGTGGTTTAAGCGCGATTATTTATTATGTAAAATTTAATTACCTTAGATTCCCGACGTTGAATTTTCTCTGTCATTCCTTGATCCAACCATTATTGCAACATCGCAGCAAATTCGGAAATAGAGGTAATATATCGCACCCTTAATTCAATACTGGCACTAAGCGAAAAATGTAAATTGTGCAGGAGAAGCTATTAAAGATTTTCAATGTGTAGAAATGTATATAGTTCTGTATTATGCTTCGTTTTCCATCTACAGTTTTAAATAGGAATTTAAGTGATCTAGTCAGCGCTTAGCAGTCAGCGTTACTTTGTAATATTTGCAATAGATGGCATTAAAACCAGAAATTTAGAGATTTTTGTTTAGTGACGGTATTGGATTAAGGGTGCGATATATTGTTTTTGTAGCCTATATACCTCCCTTTATAAGTATTAAAGAGCGTAATAGCCTAGTGGGTAGAACATTGGACTCGAAAGCCAGAGACCCAGGTTCGATTCCCAGTGCGGGCATGTACCTATGACTTTGTTTACTAAGTTATGTACATTTGTGAAGTTAAAGTAGCAATACCACTCGCTAACCGTGAAGGAAAACATCGTGAGGAAACCTGAGTGTCTGACGTACCTCAGCGCTTGAAATCGCCAATCCGCGGTGGGCACCCGTAGTGATTAAGCCCATACTCTCTCTCTGAGAGAAGGCCTGTGCCCTACAGTGGAACGTACCTACCGTGCTGCTTATGATACGTCTCACCGCAGGGCATTCTGTCAGAGAGAGAGTATATAGGCTTAATTATCACGTTGATTGGCAATTTCAAGCGCTGAGGAGGTATGTGAACAATACCATGTGGTAGGTAATACTTATAGAAACGATGATGATGAATTGCATGGTGACTACAATTTCAGGCTGTAGGTATATTCTAACTCTAACAAAGTTTGTTGAACTCACGAAATTGTTATCGATGTTTAAAAAGAATTCATGTAAAACAAAAATTAAATATTTCTCGCAAAACTGGGGCCGGGCCCGGCTTGCCAGAAAATTGGCTTACCCGTCGTCCTAACTGGCTGAGATGTATGTGACATCTTCAACAAACAAACAACCTAAAGTTAAAAGAAATGTGAATCAGGGTCTATTCCTAAAGATTCGGTCACACACAGCGACTAATCACCGCGAGTGCCTACTGGTGCCTACTACGCGAGTATTCGCTGTGTGTGACAGGCTAATCTCTCGAGATTCACTCGCCGTGAGTTGAAGTCGCCGCGACTAGAATTGAGCATGTTACATTTTACTCACTGCGAATGCGCACTGACAGTCGAAATTCTCGTGTAGAACTCGCTGTGTGTGACAGACTATTATTCGCGGCAAGTGCACTCACAGCGATTAGTCGCTGTGTGTGACCGAAGCTTAAGGCACGGGGCTTACTGCTACTAGTAACGTACTCAATACAGCCTACTTGGTAGCCTAAGGGACGTTCCAGGCCGACATACTACGACCAAATACGGGATGCATTAGCGAATGGCAAGATAAAAAGGCTAATGAATGTTGATGAAGCGAAAGAGATCTGTGAGGATCGTGGCAGGTGATAGACCCTGGTCTCTGCCTACCCCTCTGGGATACAGGCGTGAGTTAATGTATGTATGTATAAAAATTTTTTTCCCGAAGTGGTACTTTCGAAAATACTGCAATGTTGCAATATTGGTGGGATCGAGGGATGGCAGAGAAAATGAACGATCATTCGATCAATGTATGGTGACTAAAATTTCAGCCTGTATATTCTAGCTCTAACATAGTGTGTGTCGGGTATGATAATACAATTGATACTTTCAGAATAGTAAAGACGAAAAATACTCAAGATAAACAGTTTTTAACTATGCTGAATTTTACTAGTTCCAGCAGCTCAATTAGGACAACTTGCCATAAATTGAATAAACAGGGGACTAGGAACGTGCTTCAACAGTTCAGAAGTGACCAATTGGGGTGGCAACCTCATAAGGCAAACAACGGTAAGTATGTAGGTATTTGAATAATATTTTTAGTGGATTTTTTTCTGGTCTGGTCTAGAAATAGGCCGTGACTTGTTTGCTGAATCCTTATAGATGCTTTGGTACTGAACAGCTGGGGTAAACAAATGGAAAAAACTTTCTGAAATAAAATAAGCTTCCTCTTTTTGGGTAAATAAGCGAACGACTTCAGGGGTTTCGGTAGAAGTGGCCAGAGGCCTAATTATGCGCATAATTTGTATGGGATTTGACAGTTAGACGATTGGAATCATTCAGGATTTGGTGCGCGTCATAGCCGATGTTACCTATGTGAAAAAATGTCTCACTTTTTGATAGATATATTAAATTTATTTACTTGTTTGTGTCTACACATATACAAAGCATTATATATCTGATCAGAAATATTATTTCATAATGATCTAACGACAAAATAGACAAAACAGAAGCATTGCGAAATTTTATTACAGAAGTGTAGCTATTTGCCATAATATTCGGTATGGAAGGTGGTACAGTCGACAACATTGTCAATCGTTACACCCTGTTACGGGTGACTTTGCAAATAAAATATAAAGGTTGATGTTCTGTCGTCTGTACCGATTGGTGAATAACCGGCCAAGTGCGAGTCAGACTCGCACACCGAGGGTTGTATTCTCGCGCTTGGCCGTTTTTAGGGTTTCGTACCCGAAGGGTGCCAAACGGGACCCTATTACTAAGACTTCACTGTCCATCTGCATGTCTGTTTGTCTGTCACCAGACTGTATCTCATAAACCGTGATAGCTAGGCAGTTGAAATTTTCACATTATGATGTATTTCTGTTGTCGTTATAACAAAAAATACTAAAAAAAGAATATTTAAGGGGGGCTCCCATACAATAAACGTAACTTTTCGTCGTTTTTTGATCGATATTATTATCGGCAACAGGTAGACTCTTGAAATATTCACAGCATAATTAGTTCTATTTTCGCTTCAAAAATAAATAATTAAATTAAAACAAAATAAATATTTAAGGGAGGCTCCCATACAACAAACGTGATTTTTTGCCGTTTTTTCTTGATCTTTGTGTCTAATGTTGTATAGATAATGGTACGGAACCCTACGTGAGCGAGTCTGGCTCGCACTTTTTTTGTTATTTGTCGTTAGACTATAATATAATAAGTCCCACCACCACACCAAGTTTGATGCCTGTATATATTACCGTTTTTACGATAGAGCATTAAGAATAAAAACGTTGAAAAAACACGTTGTTGCATGAAGACCCTCCCCCATTTTTATTATTATTAAATTATATTATTTGTTAGGTAATCCGCCGTAATAAAACATATTCTGTGAAAATTCCAACTGGCTACCTATTACGGTTCCAAAGATAGAGCCCTTTAAAGGTCGGACGGATGGACAGACAGACAGCCGAAGCAGAGAAATATGGTCCCGTTTGGCACCCTTCGGGTACGGAACCCTAAAATAGTGACGACGTGGGTATGGCAAAAATAAATGGGCTCTGACTCAGCATGTGCTGAAAGTTTGGGAAAACCTGCTCCCATAGTTAGTTACGTACAAGCTGTATACCGTCCCCTACGATACAGGCTGTGCCTAGTGTAGGGGACACTGATTAATTCATCTTAATTTAACTGTAATCGCACCAAACAAACCGCCACGAGCTACTTATATTACTTAAGTTCCTATTTAGATTGTAACCATTATACTACTGGTGTTAAATAAAAGCTTTTTCATTCTTTTTTTATTTTTATTTCACCTACAGTGCTGATATTAATTTTTTCTGCATCACGTACGAGTATTTGGGAAGATACCGCTCAAAAGCGCAGCGAGTGGAATTGTACATTACACTAACAGGTGAAATAGTTCGAGGAAGCACGGTTCGAAACTCTGACTCATTTCCCATATTTTGTCGTTTAGAAAACAACACCACACAAGTCATTTTTCCATACTATACACTAGAGACAAACAACTTCTTTAATTTCGTAAACAATTACTACTGTTTTAACAACATTAGAGGCTAAAAGTTCCGCGATCTCTGGCTAACCGTGCCACAACAGAGAAAACTTCTGCCAAGCATTTAGTAGTATACCATCCGACATTAATTTTTTGTTTAAATTAATACCAAATAACCAGTCAATTTGAAATAGCTCGCGATGAAAATCTTCCCCTCGCTTCTAGATCACTTCATTTTGGTAGGCATTGATTCGTTTTACAAGACCCAAACCGTCGACTGGCGCTTCGTTTTTGGCTCGTATTGAGAAATCCAGGCCTCATCACCTATAACTACGTCGCAAAGATGCCGAGACGAGCTTGCTTCAAATTCGTTTATCACGGCACCATTCCACTCAGGCCTGCTTCTGAGCGTCGGTAAGGTTGTGCGGCACCCAGAGTGACACTATCTTCTGCACGTGAAGCACATGTAGAATCTCGTGAAGGCTACCCTATCCAATCTGCAGTTGCTGAATCTCCTGATACATCATTCACCTACTTTCTTGAATAAAATTAAATTCTTACTATAATTTTATTTAAAAGGTCGAAATCTTTTCATTTCTTAAAAGGGACTAAACAAATTTAATAATTCGACATCTTCTCCAGCAGAGTAAACGTTTTCGGAATAAAACAGTTGTAACATTTTAGCAGTCGGCTCAAATTGCAAACATCCACCACGGGCTGCTACTCCGTATCTCACCTTCATTAAATGGTCGGCCGTTTTAGTCAGCAGTCTTTTTCTTAGCTTGTTTTTGACCATATTCATGATTGAGAAAGCTCTTTGTACACTTCCAATAATAAACATGGATATGGCTAATTTTACTATGTGAAAAAACGCTATTTCCCCAGCAGCATTTCTATATGATAAAACTTCACCCCCTAAATCATCGGTTGATTCAGTTTTACTCCACGGTTGAAGAGGAAGTATTCTCCACTCTTATAAATATTATAAGAGTAAAATATTATCAATATTCTGTACACTTCCAACTACATTTTTAAAAGCAACAGCGATGTCTTGATTGTCAGGCCGTACTTGGCTAGTTGCTGTTTCTGGGCAGAAAACTGATACTCTCCCAAGGATTCGAATACTTTTTTCCTTTCTTGAATTTCTTCAAGAAACCATTTTTTGAATTTCTTCACAAATATGAATGAAGCACTGCACGCACCTGTCTTTAATGATATTTAACTCATTCTCGCGTATTCCGTCAGCTTCTGTATTAAATACATATCCCAAATAATGCAACGTGTACTCATAATATGGTAGTGAAATGCAAATGTTGCCAAACCATGTCATGTCACGTTTTAGAAAATCATTTCGTCAGTATCGATAAATTAAACACTTCCAATGAGCAAATTCTCATTTCTAATTTTAGGTTTTTAAGTATACAATTTTGTAATTTTACGCTGTAAATTATGCTTAAGTCTATTGGCTGACAACATTTGCAAGTCCCGCCCCTCTGGCACAAGCACAATTCGAATCGCGTTGTTTTTTGGCGCTAGGTTAAACTGCACTCTATAGTTTTATTACTATCGGACAGAGTTTGCTCTCTCTCTCTTACTTGCTCATTTACACTATATATCTCTCTCTTTTTAATGATAGACATATTAGCTAGGCAATGACAGCAATGTCTCACAAACGGTCGCAATATCTTTAATTGGGTTTCTTTCTGTACCTAAGTGCGAACGGAACATTGCCAATTCGAAGTTTGTACATAATTCTCAAGTCTCATTGGGCGGACCCGCATAATAATACGTTTAAACTTTTCCCCGCCAAAAATTTGCCTTTTGTTCCGCATAAAGGTCTGCAAAGGTTGAAAAACAACTAATTTGCGCCAGAACTTTCGAGGCGTCATAATTTTTAGGTCTTTTATTCAAAACCTCGACAAATTTCCTGCAAACGGTAAGAAACTGTAAGCTTCCTCAAATAACTGAATGTTAATGAGTAATATAAGTCCCGCCGCCTTTATAACAAGAATTGTCGGTAGTTAATGCCGTGGGACCTATTTTAAAGAAGTACAATTCCAGGTTTAGTATGAAAATTCGTTGTACGTCGCACAGTTGGTTAACCGACTACGCAATGTACTTACATCGAATTGGCAAAATAAATTATGTATTTAATTTGCCCACAAATACAGCCCGTATTATTGAAATCCGTTATTGCATTTAAACACATATTTTTGCACACAGGCGAGCTTAATGCTACTTAGCATTATGTACCACCTCGCCTAAGTTTTGAAGACAACATTAACAGGTAGTGCAACTCAGAATATAAAATATACTAATTACTTATTTAGATCTAGATATGAAAAAAAATATACAGAGGGGTAATATTATACGAATAGAACATAATAATAAATAAATACATAGAACCTACTAATTAACTAATGATAATGTGATGTCTACATGTGAATACTACTCATAATAAATTAAGATAATAATTACTGGAGACACAGATAGTGAGAAACGTTGGCTTTGAATATTTGCTTGTGTAGAGGCAAGCTATTCCAAAGGTGCATGGATGTCACAATGAAAGAGCTTGAATAATCAGACGTATTATGCTCGGGGGTACGGAGATGCAATGCTCGTGAAGGCCGCAAAAGGCGAGCATAGGCCTCTTCTCTTTCACGCCTGCGGGGTTCTTTGCTCTTATCGTATTGTAGTCATCGGCACACCGGACTGGGCCACGTTTCATAACACTACCAATCATAATTTATTGTGACAATCCGATGTACATTGCGTAGCAAAGTCTTCCTACTTGTTAATCTGTGGGTTAATCGACTTTGCAATGTACATCGAATTGTCAGAGTAAACCATACAGAACCAAACAGAGCCTTTCTTGCAATATTGGTCTCTTTTGCGTGATCCTGTGTCAAATTGTCCTAGTTAACGGCTTAAAGCAGGTAAAGCCATCTGGTGGGGGGCCTTCCCACACTGCGTCGTCCGGTCCGCGGTCGCCAGGTCAGAACTTTTTCGCCCCGACGGCCATCAGTTCTTCGAGCTATGTGCCCCGCCCACATCCACTTCAACTGAACAATTCTTGGAGCTTTATCAGTAACTCGGGTTCTCATTCCTGATTCAATCACGCAGTGAAACTCTTAACATAGCTTTCTCTATTGCCCCTTGGGCCTTCTTATGAGGCCCATAATCAGCGACCAGGTCTCACATCCATAAGTCATCACTGGCATCACACGTTGGTTATATACCTTTGTCTTAAGACACTGAGGTATTTTGGACGCGTAAATGTGTTTTAGTTTCCCGAACGCTGCCCATCCGAGTCGGATTCGACGAGTGACCTCTTTCTCGACGTTGAACTTACCTAACTGGACATTCCATGTTCATTTTAAGACCCACTCTGTTAGAAGCTCTGTTCAGGTCATTGAGCATTGAACTCAAATCTTCCAGGGTCTCAGCCATAATCACTATGTCATCGGCGAATCTCCCTGTCTTACTCTGCGCTGCAAACGAATAAGATCCGTATTTTGATAGAGAACACTTTATTGCACTCCAATAGTATTTTAACATGCATTTTCTTAAAAACAATAAATAGTTATAAATAAATATATGGTTTTTATTTTTCATTTATAATTATCCGTCGGAACTAATGTATATTAATGCCGGGGTTCCTGCAGCCAAACACAATTGGATACGCTGATAAAAGCGCCGTCACGGAGAGGTATCTGTCCATTGCATAGACTGACGGAGAGCCTCCATTCATCCACCTCCATCTTCCATTCTCCATCCTCATCCTCCATTTGACATCCGACATCCTCCCTTTGAATTTTTTGACAGTTGCCACCCCCATTAACTTATGATAGGATTTAGACCTAACCTTCGTAGTGCCCATCAAGTAAAAGTATATAAGTTAAACTCAGTGTTGTCGTTTTCTGCCCAAAGTCTAATTTCCAATAATATTTTTTGTGCCTATGCCTACGGAAAACATCTAATGCCGTTTTCTTAAAATGGTGAAACTGTGGGTTAAGACCCGAATAAGTGTATGTCCCATGTAACATGTACAATGCATGGATATTGACAGTAACATTATTGGCTGTGTTTTATTTGTATGTGAATTATTTGGTGAAGTACTTGCCTCTCGAAATTCTAATATCGTGTTAACTTCATCAGGGTTCTATAATATTGACGCTAATAAGCAGAATGGTCTCAACCCACAGTTTCACCATTTCAAGAATATGTGAAAGGTAACTTTAATTTTAGTGAATAATGAATAGATTAATCTTTTGATATTATGATGTTTTGATTAGCCTTTAAAAGGGCCTAAAGTGGGACAGAATCTCTGCATTCAAAAGGTCGTTACGTTTGATTACATATTCTATGACATCTCCTAGAATGGCTAGCATTTAGTTACACGAAATCTAAGTACGGATCTCCTGTTACCAGGTCATTGAATTCTGAGACCCAATTAAAATCTATTTACCGTATCTAATTGAGGCCTTAAACGATGTCGCCGGGGAATACGGGTCCTGATTTAAGCGTTAGTATTTTTGGGGATAGGAATACTATAGGGGGTCTATTTCGATGGATTTGTAGAGAAGAGTAGGTGATCGTATTCTTCTTCTACTACAAAGGGAAATTTTCCGCCAGACAGATCATATGCCCGAGGACGGCCGGTCTGACTATTGGTCGTCGGATGTTATATTTCTTGTTATGTGTTATTTTGTATTATAATACATCTTGATATTCGAAAATAAAATTTTATTATAAAATAAAATATTTAAATTATTATATTTATTGTCTGTCATGTGAAACACATAGCATGTGCGATGCAGGAATGTCGGTGCATGCAGTTCGCGCACAGAGTTGACATGTGCTCGCAACAGATGCAAAATGGCAACAACTTGAAATGTTTGCGTTATTGCCCGCTTTATACAAAAACATTACATTTTTACGGTTTTGGTTTTTATTTTATCGTAAAAACGGTAATAAATACTAATTGGAATAATTACGATGTCCCTATACTAAAACAAAAAATAGAAAGCCGGGTCCCGAACTGAATGAAAGAAAACAAATTTCTGTGACGTAGTATTATTATTATTGTTAATACATTTATTGCATATAAGTAAAAACAGTCCCATGGCAATGCGGTGGACTTAGTGCTATAAGCATTTTCTTCCAGCCAACCGCATGTGTGTATGAAAATAATTGATAGGCATACGGAAATGTTATTTGTGTGAATTTATTTATCATTGGGGTATGTTTATAGTATTACGCAACACTCAGTGCGCGAGTCCGACTGCAGTTTTTGCACACACATTTATTGACTGAAATAATCAAAATGCGGTGCTCTAACTAAAAGATATGTAATCGAGGCGCCGCCCCATTTCAAAGAACCGGAATTTTTGGTCTACTATTACAATTCAACTTACCAAGAGATTAACAAGTAGGAAGACTAATAATGTACCTAGTAATCGGCTACGCAATGTACATTGAATTGTCATAATACACTGCTAACGTCCCACCTTGCCTCCCATATATTTCGCTCACCTATGGCAAGGAAGGCTTGAGATACACTATCGCAAATCCTCTGATTAGATTTTACTGTGCCTTGTGTTTTGCAGACGTTAATGGAGAAGGCACATTAATTCACGCGATTCGAACTGGCTGATTTATTATGATATCCCGTGGCTTTTGAGATATTTATGTCTGTATTATCGCTACAAAGGCCGCCATCCATCTTTGTATAGTTGGCTTCGGTTTTAGTTTAGTTAATCCAGTTGTTTAGTGAACAACTGGATTAACTAAACTGCTGAATAACACAATTATAATACATTCATAGTTATTCAGCAGTTTCACTTGCGCTTAATTTTGAGAAACTCTCCCTTCACGCTGAGACAAACATCTTCAGCATCATCATTATCATCATCAGCCATCACTGCAGGATATAGGCCTCCGTCATGGTTTTCCAAGCTTCTCGGTCTTGTGCCGCCCGCATCTAGCGACTCCCCGCCACCGTAACCAGGGCCTCGATTCTGTTAGTGTATTGTAGTATAATGACAGATACACTGTCGGGTCACGTGACGTGTTTTTTCATACCATTGACGCCTAGAAGGTTTGATACGCGTGCCCGCATAGACTTAAAGCAGCCATGAAATGAAATCGCCATGTTCATGCAGTTGTCATGATACTACAATGCATTAACAGAATCTAGGCCATGGTCGTCAGACCATCTGGTGGGGGGCCTGCCCACGCTGCGTCGTCCGGTCCGCGGTCAGAACTTTTCTGCCCCAACGGGCATCACATATATTACTATGGGCATCAGTTCTCCGAGCAATGTACCCCGCCCACTGCCACTTCCACTGAGCAATTCTTCGAGCTATATCAGTAACACGCGTTCTTCTGCGGATCTCCTCATTCCTGATTCGATCACGTAGTGAAACTCCTGACAAGGCTCTCTTCAGCACAGACAGACTTTATTCTAATTAAACATTATCAATGATTATTTCGTAAGCGCTTAAATTGCCAATTTCCGGTAGTATACTTTCTCTGTCTCTCTTTCTCTGAGAGAAGGCCTGTAATACTAAATATAAAACTAAGAATACAAATACCCGCTTAAAGTACTTCACCAACTCTTTTATTCCCCACTGAGTAAGTTCCTTCAGTGATTTTATACCAGGACAATTTTTCACCCCGTCGCACGGCCAAATTACTGTTGCCACATTTACATTCATTCCGTTTCGTTACTTCTTACGCTACTCCTCACCGAACATCTTTGAAGCCTTTTGAAGGTGACTTTCACATTTTCTTTCTCACTCCATGTGTAGCGGGAGTGATGCAAACACAGCGTAACAGACGAACTGAACTCTGGCAAACGCAAAAACAACCATTCGCGTGGTAATCGAATGCGAATGTCCCTAACATCCCCTAACGAGGTAGCGACAAATCACTCTTGCCATAAAAAATATTCTCTACAAAAGCACAACTCAGTAAATTCAATCAATACCTCATTGATTGAATTTACTGAGTTGTGGTGAATTCAAGGTGTGTTCAATCTGAAAGTTACAGTAACTATTTACGTTACTTAATAGACGGCGTAGTATAAAATAATAAAAATGTAAATAAAAAACATTTATTCATTTTGACCATTAACCAGAAATTAGTACTAAGATTTTTTTTTTTTGTTTTGGATTTTATTTTAAGGCGATAAGGCTAAATTTAAAGTGGGATCCACTCCATGACATTAAGGGTTAAGAATAGAGCCCACTGCTGGGCTTAGGCCTCTTCCTTGTCACGTTAACCCTCTCTGTTTAATTATTTTTAGCGCAGAATGAACTGCAACTTATTGCACGTTACAAATTAAACACATGTGTCCATTTTAAGCAACATTAGACTGTTATGGTAAAAAATGGATATTGCTATAGGAAAAACTAATATACCATAAGTAGGCACTTCATGCTGCAATGTGTGGAATAACTAACCATATTTTATTTCCACCGCTTTAAGTAAACTAAATTACTTACTGTTCGCTCTTCAAAATAATTTTTATCTGGGAGCTTAATATAGCGATAGCTTGATATCGCTCATAATAAAATATACCAAAAAATTTAAACCAAATGACCATTGTAAAGAGGAGACAGATTAATGTAAGTATCAGTTATTGTACGGTAGTTTCACATGTACTGAAGGAAGAAACTGACTCCTAAGATACAGGGTCCTCTAGTTTAGGAGTCAAGAACTTAACTAGCTATGTAAAATAAACTGTAACTTGTAAGTGCCTACAGAATTGTAATGAACTTGCTCAATAAATCTTTTAATTATTAAAAAAAAGAAGCCGTAATATAATGGAATAGAGTTCACAGTGGAAAGGTTCTCGTACCGTCAACTGCACACTACAGTTAAACTTCTCCTATGTATATTTTATGGCTAGAGATCCAACTACCTACTTAACTCGTTTATTACTTCGTTCGTAGTAACCACTACGAGGAACTTCTTTAGTCCGTTACTCAATGGCCAGAGTTACTAATTGATTAACTTCTGAAACAAACTCCGAAGTTAGCGCATGGTTGGCGGAAAAACTCCCTTCTTGAACAGACTTGATCGAGTGACGGCGAAGGGATGGAGACTTGATTACGGTATTACGACACTTGAATGGTTATAGTTACGGCTTATTACGGTTTATTGGTTGACCATCCGCGCTCCAGCGTTCGCTAACGGTTACTTACTTACTCACGTATTCTTAACTAGAATACGTAGATAAGTAAGTTAAATAAAACGTTGTGAGGAAATCTCTAACAGTCCTATTTATAAAAATCGATTCCTCTTATATGAATACTCCTGATATGAAGTTGATTTATAAAATAAAATACCCTAGGCAGGGATCTATCCCTATCTTATTATGGTGTGTGTGTGTCTACGTGTGCATGAGATACGAGTATTATTACGTGAAAGCCACAACTCAGAGATCTGTAGTGAAGTTAGCAAATAAAGAGTAAACCATTCCTACCTGCGAAACTACTTATTATGTAATGAGGTTAATTTTTTAGCCCAGCGGCACCCTATTACTCTGCCTCCGCTGTCTGTCCGTCCGTCCGTCTTTGGAACCGTAATAGGTAACCACAGAATATGTGTTATTACGGCGGATTATCTAAAAATAATAAAATTTAAGAATAATAAAAAACCGGGCAAGTGGGTGTAGGGCCACGCGCAATGTAGGATTCCGTAGAAAGAGGGTTTTTTAATCAGAACTAACTTCACCGAAATAATTTTCAATGGATTTTGTACGAAATTTTACTTTTATGAAAGCCTACCTTAGCCATGATACTTTTCATTTGAAGTTCATTATATGTGCTACTACCCTGAATTTTTTCACGTTTCTACAATCAACCGATAGCCAGGAGAGGGGGCGGGGGGACGCCCTACTAGGCCAAAAATATGAGCTTTAAAGGTTAATATTTCACAAAAGGAACGCTAAATAAAAAAATGGTCTTCCTACACCACAATACTTTTTAACGACCAATCCAACGATGCTCCACATGATGGAGTAGACGAGAAAAAAAATCATTCGCACTTTTCATGGTACGGTACAATTTTTGTTTTTTCCTACATATTATTCTTTAATTTTGTCGGCATGATAAATATGTATACAGATACGAACTTACAGTTTTCTAGTACCAACGCGTTTGCGCGTGGCCGTGGACGGAAAGACAGACAAACAGACGCACATGGCGAAATTATAAGGGTTCCTTATCTGACTACGGAACCCTAAAAACGACCAAGCGCGAGTACTTAAGTCCGACTCGCACTTGGCCGGTTTTTCTTAATAATGCCCGACAGAACTTGAACTAAATCCACGCAGTCGGGATGAGTTTCCGATGGACACGTAAAGCATTTTTTTTTATTACTTGTTAATAGGCGGCCCTACAAGGAGCAATTCCCATACAAACGTAGTAATTATACTTTATTACACAGGAAACATTGAACAGGACATTACTGAAGGCGAGCTAAACTTTGTAAGAGATTTCTTCAAGCAAACTAGTTTGGTTTTTGTTTACCAACGACATGCCGGATCTCAATAGAACTTTCATCATCATCATCAGCTATTTAAAGCCCACTGCAGGACATATGCCTCCCTATGGTTTTCCTAACCATGAAAGGATTTGTCGTAATCGCCACGCTTGGCAGGCGGGTCGGCGATCGCAGTATGCGGTTGGAATCTCAGGAAGACGCTGCTGCCCATTTCCTGGTAATGTATTTCCTTATGTATTTCCTATGTAATCGAGGTTTGATCGTGCTTACAATTGAGAATAACAATATAACAAGAAATTATAGCCTCATAAGAATTAAAAAAGTTCTATTGCGATTGTCGTTGGTAATTAAAAACCAAACTAGTTTGCTGGAAGAAATCTCTAACAGAGAAAAGCCCGTCTTTGTACATGCTATTTCTAACGTAATGTCCTGTTGAATGCTCCGTGTGCAATAAAGTATATTTACGTTACAGCGTCTCCCGCCACTAAGACCCCACATTCGTCCATGCGAAGTCAAAGTCAAGTAATTTGCCGGGCATTACACTTACATCGCGCTATTTAATTTGAGACAAATCGGCAAGCGAGCCTGGCCAGAGGCAAACCCGTAAATCTTTCTTCTGGGTGGACCATTTTCGGAGCTAAAAAGCTTTCCTGCTCATAAATAAAGTTTCAGTCTCATTAAGAACTCATAATAAATGACCTACCTAATGGAATTATGTAGGTAGGTCCTTCACTCCAACATAAAATAGAAAATCTCATTGTGTCGGGAAAGGGTTGTTACCAGACACAGTCTGATGGTTTCGTGGGAACAGCGTGACATAGACATTGTACAGTCGACAGCACATCAAACTTTACGTACGTGCACTCTTATCCGTTAAGTTAAGGGCGACTTTGCAACAAAAATGTAAAGGCCGGCTGTTGACAGTAAATTAAAGGTGGGAGGTGATAGAATGTCCCCTTAAAATACGGTAAACGAATTCAAAGACAACCTGTAGAATAGAAATCTGATTAACTAACGATGTTGAAACTACTGATAGCATAGACGAGAAGAAATTATAGGGGTTTCTTGTTGGATTACGAAAACCGACAGCCAAGTAGTGAACGTAATTATTGGCTCTAGTTGAAATGTGGAAACCTTTCAAGAACCAGAAGGCACGCTAGCGTGTGACCCTTTCCTAAATGTTTGGACTTTAGTTGGTTAGCCGCAGTGGTAGCCTAGTGGGTAGGTGTGGGTGGTGGGTGTTTGCTAAATTTTGTATTTTGTGCAATAAAGTATAATAAACCAACAAACATTGGACTTGGAAGCGAGAGAGGTTCGATTCCTAGTGCGGGCGTACCTATGACTTGGTTTTCTAAATTGTCAGATAGACGAAAAAAGTTGGGAGCAGGCATCGCTGAGAAAAATTATGCAAGAAAACTTTCCAGCATAATAAAAGCAAAAGAAAAATTTTCTAAGCATAAGAAAAATTTCCAGTGGGGCCCTACCGTCATTCCTGTCCTCGGCTCACAGCGTACAAGACCTCTTTTCGTTAAGATCACTAACCGATCACTTGGTAACGTCGGAGGTCGAGCGGCTGGCTGAGGACATGACTGCCTGGGTACAGGCCTGTCCGGGGAAGATCTACCGACCGTGCTTCACTCACAAAGGCTGTGGGACGAGCCGCTCTGCAAATTGGTTAAAAACAAACTGCTAGATAATGCAGAAAGCCATGCAGAGCGTGCTCGCCTCATAGTAGTGAATGAGCCGGAATCCAGACTTTGGCTGCTTGTATTGCCATCACCTAGCATTGGAACGATACTAGACGACATGAGCCTGACGTTAGCCGTAGGTCTGCGACTCAGCGCATAACTGAATGTGCCACATCGCTGCCTCTGCGGAGAAAATGTCGACCGTCTGGACATGGTCTGTCTCGCCAGCGGAGTGCTGGTAGACTTTCGCGCCATGCGTTGATCAACGACTCTTGCCACAATCAACGTCCCGGCCATTCTAGAGCCAAACGGTATAGCCTTCCCAGGCAAGAGATCAGATGGGATGTCGTCGATCCCATGAAAAAATGGGAAAACCCTCGTGTTGGAAGCAACATTCCGGATACTTTAGCGCCGTCCTACATCCAGGCCACCTCCACAAGAGTCGGCGCTAAGGCATCAAGTGCAGAAGACATCAAGCGGTGCAAGTACGGGTCTCTAGCTCAGAGTCACGTATTTGTGCCGTTTAGTGTCGAGACACCCGAGGGTGCCCGAGGTATGACTGTTCTTCAAAAAACTATCGTCGCGCCTCATCAACACGACCAGGGTCTTGGCTGGCTATTATCTCGGGCAGAGGATAAGTCTCGCCATCCAACGATGGTATTAATCTATGATAGCATTGTATCATCATCATCAACCCATTATGTCCCCACCGAGGGGCACGGGTCTCTTCCCTGAGGAAGGTATAGGCCATACTTCACCACGGGGGCCAAGTCCGGATTGGTGGAGGCTTGTAGACTAGTGGCTCGTCTACTGTCAGAAGTTGTCAAGCCGCCCTAAGGCCTCTGACTTGGCTTAACGACTGCCATTTATCGACGGCAGCCGGCACCAACAGCTTAACGTGCCTTGCGAAGCACGGAACCGCTCGAAAAAATGCCACTAGCGTTAGGCATAGACGGCGACCCATCCATGCACTGAACGCGCCCTGTGTTGCAAATGTTAATTCGTGATCGTTTAAGGTCACTCAGGCAGCCGGGGCTACGAGCGATTCATTGATTCATCGAGCATTGTATACTGTTTATGTAAATAAATTAAATAGTTCTATATTTTGTATATAGTTTGTAGTTGGTGTTTCGTCAATGAGCTGCTCAACTTGAGCTCTCCAAAGCCTTCAAGCTCCGTCAGTGATCTTATCAACACCATTTATATTTTTAACTTCAATATTCAATACTCAATACTTTATTGCATTCCACAAGTTCCACTTCTTTTGGGTTTTCACCTTAACTATGTCGGTAAAGCCACGTTTTCATGATCAGAGTAACCTACTTAAGCTACTCGGAAGCTACTCGTATCGTGTACACCGGTGAACTTAGTACAAAAATTTACTGTTTTCATCAGTTTTTATCGCCAACCCGCCTGCCAAGCGTGGCGATTATGTCCTATGTCCTGCAGTGGGCGTCAAGAGGCTGATGATGATGATGATCAGAGTATACTAAGATTGCACTGCCTACCCCTCCGGGATACAGGCGTGAGTTTATGTAATGTAATGTACAAAGATTGCCGAAATAGGTCCCTAGGTCCGAGTGTACTAAAATCGTGAAAACCCGGGTTTACCGACATAGTCAACACAGGATATCCTAGTTTGGGACCGGACATGCGATTGTGTTGAGTGGATGTTATGATCATCATCATCATCATCATTCAGCCACAAGAAGTCCACTGCTGGACATAGGCCTCCTCCATGGATTTCCAAAAAGACCGGTTGGAAGCGGCCTGCATCCAGCGTCTTCCTGCCACTTGAATGACGTCATCTGTCCATCTTGTGGCTGGTCGTCCCACGCTGCGCTTGCCGATATGTGGTCTCCATTCGAGAACTTTTCGGCCCCATCGGCCATCAGTTCTGCGCGCTATGTGCCCAGCCCACTGCCACTTCAAGCACGCACTTTCCTTCGAGCACGACGGAATTGAAGAGCTTCTGAAGGACTTTAAGTACTGGTGTTCCACCCGCTTTCAGGAGCTCTGATGTGATTCCGTCCTCTCCTGGTGCCTTGTTATTCTTGAGCTGTTTCAGGGCCATCCTAATCTCGTACAGGCTGATGTCCGGGATGTCTTCGGTATAATGTCGGGTCAGTTTGGCTCTCGGATCTTTGTTCAAACTGCTAACAGGTTTTGCGACTGAGGTGTATAGCTGTCCGTAGAAACTCTCAATCTCCCTCAGCACCTCTGATTTGGTCGACGCTATACTGCCGTCCTCTCTCTTCAGCTTCGTCAGCTGGCTTTGCCCAATAGACAAGTCTTTTGCGAACACTTTGGAGCCCTTGTTCCGCTCTATAGTCTCTTTAATACGTTCGGTATTAAAGGACCGAATATCGTGCCGCATAGACTTTGAGATATGTCTATTGAGCTGCCTATATGACTTAACATCCTCGGAGGACTGCAGTTGCAACGCGCGACGTTTAGCCATGAGGTCGAGAGTATAGTTTGAGAGCTTTTGTGGTCTACTCGTACGGTTGGGTCTATAGAACCTCGAGCCCACTGTACGGACAGTTTCTACAAACCTGTTATTGATCTCGTCCACCGATGCGGCGCTCTCCAGGCACTCAAAGCGATTTGACAATTCGAGTTGAAAGTTCTCGGGGTTCTGGATATGGGCACGAGTAGGTCGGAGCGTGGACTTCATGAGACGAGACCTCTCAAGTTTGACATTGATATTCAATGTGCCTCTTACTATTCGGTGATCGCTTCCGGTTTTCACCATGTTGATCACAGAGACGTCATTGAATATTTGTCTCTTGGAGGTCAGGATGAAGTCTATCTCGTTTCTCGTGGAACCATCGGGACTCAACCAGGTCCATTTCCTGTGAGGTGGCTTCTGAAAGAAAGAGTTCATCATAAAGAGTCCCTCTTTCTCCAGGAAGTCTGCCAACCTTTGTCCTCTCGGGTTCCGTTGCCCATAACCAAATTGCCCCACTCTCATCTCACCCTCGCTTCTTGTTCCCAGCTTCGCATTGAAGTCCCCCATCATCATCAACCCATTATGTCCCCACCGAGGGGCACGGGTCTCTTCCCTGAGAGAGGTATAGGCCATACTCCACCACCACCACTTTTAGACTAGTGGCTCGTCTACTGTCAGAAGTTGTCAAGCCGCCCTAAGGCCTCTGACTTGGCTTAACGACTGCCATCTATCGACGGCAGCCGGCACCAACAGCTTAACGTGCCTTGCGAAGCACGGAACCGCTCGGAAAAATGCCACTAGCGTTAGGCATAGACGGCGAGCCATCCATGCACCGAACGCGCCCTGTGTTGCTTAACCTTCATGATCGTTTAAGATCACTCAGGCAGCCGGGGCTACGAGCGATACGACCCCCATAACCACATTAAAATAGGTCTCCGAGGTATGTATGGCCCTACTAATGTCCTCATACATCGCCTCTACCTCCTCATCGGAGTGTGACGAGGTCGGTGCGTATACCTGAATGACCTTCAGCGAATATCTCTTAGATATTCTGAGTATTAGGTACACCACCCTGCTCGACACACTGTTGATGGCCAAAATGTTATTTACGAGGGACTTGTGGACGAGAAACCCGACACCACCCTGGGACTGTTGCTCGCCCTCCCGGTAGTAGAGCAGGTTACCGGATTTCAGGGTTATCGTGTCCTCGCCCTCTCGACGGACTTCAGATAAACCTAGGATATCACAGTGTAACCTACCCATTTCCTCTTCCAGCTCAATTAGCTTTTCGTCTGTCCTCAATGTGCGAATGTTGTGTGTTACCAGGGCCAGTCGTTTTCGTTTTTGGGGGTGGTAGCCAGATCTCTGCCGGAGATTCTTAGCACCCCTTGCTCCGCCGTTACCGTGGCCGCTACCGTAGCAAGGAATAGCGGAGCCGCCGGGGACTGGGGGCCTGGTTTTTTGGTGTATTGCCATGAGGGTATTTGCCTTACTCGCCACGCTTGGCATGCGGGTTGGCGAGCGCAGTATATCGTATTTTCGCAGAAGGCGCTGCTGCCCACCTTCTGGTAATGTCCCTTAGCCGGTTTTTACGGCACCCGCGGGAAGAGATGGGGGGGTACTATTCTAAAGCCGGCACCCCACGGCGTTCTAAAGCCGGCACCCCACGGCGTTATGATATGAGTTTCGTTTCTAAGTTCAATAAATAAAGTAACAGGACCTCTGTTTCCTTTATGTTGTGAATTCATCTCTCAGGCGAACGTGACTCTCCGTAATGGAATAGTTTAGGCGTCAATGTTACTGGAGCAGGCGTCCCCGTAAATAACGTTGGCTGGTACAGCCGACGGTAGGTCGATCTTACATTGTTGTTGCAAAGTCCCCAAAATATAACCGAGTTAAGGCTGAGTGAACTGAGCACATGTGTTAAAGTTGATGTTCTGCTGACTGTACTCGGAACTTTTTACCCGACGCAGGGGAGAGTTGTTTTTGGCGTGTTTAACCTCCTCAGTCCTGACCTTGAAAATAACAATTGAAAACCATTGTTATTTTCAAGGTCAGGACTGAGGAGGTTATACGTATGATGTTTCCTTACAACCACGCAGAGGTCAAACGGCTGGACAGATTTTGAGAAATGAGGTGCCAAATGAAAAGCAGCTATTGGCCACGCAAGTGTCATGAAAGTGCTAAATGGTTGTCATATTGTTGGTAAGTCACTAAAATTTCTGTGCTAAAATGTATCAAAGAAAAAACCTTCTTACAAACATAAAAAACCGACTCCTGGAAAGTAGAAATAAGATTTAAACAAGTCAGTTGTATTTTAAACCCCAGCTGAGGAGCTCATTTTAAATTCACTACAAAAAATCGCATAAGTGGTTTTGTTTGATGAGATAAAAAATTCACAGACTTATAAAGATCTTCTTCAAAACTTTTGAGCAGTTATTACAGTGAGCTTTCCTATAAACGGCAGCAAAGTTTTTTTAATACAAACAAATAAACCTGAACTCATGAGCTGGAGTTTTGATGCTACGCCTGTAGTAGGTAGGATTTTCTTGTTTGTGGATCTGTATTAACAAGGTATCGAAAAGTACAAAATGTTTACTTAAACCACAAAAATAAAGCATTATCTGAATATGTAACAATACCACTGGTAAAGAAAAATCGTGAGGAAATCTTCGGTTGAGAAAAGTCGAGCACTGATTATTATCTGAGTGGCCATTATTTCTTGCCTTCCGCCTTCCTTGGAAAGAAATGCTTAGTATACGATACTAAACCAAGTATTTTTATCCAAGGAAGAAATTCTGCAAAAAGATGCAACGAAAAAGTGATTTCAATGCCTCGTAAGCCGTTGATTTCCCAGGAATGGTTACTTTGAAAAATAAAGAAGGTTCGCAAGCGATGGTGCAAATAATCATCCGTAAGGCATCCGTCTCATAATTAATCCGTAATTCATTTATTGATCTGAAAGTCACAAGTACATGAAGATGATGTAAAAATAAAAATTCAAAAATAAAGTTGCTATGTGCTCAGCCAAAATAGGCATACAAATCATGTCCGAAGTAATAAATTGTAATTACAATTCAATTGCAGTTACATAAAATAAAATATTAAAACTTAACTAAAGACTTACGCTTAAATATTATAAAAAATATCAAGTAATTGCAAATGTGAATAAAATATTAAATAAATAGTACAAATACAGATAGGTACATAATTATTGTTACATTTTATCACCGAAGAATTACACTGGCCTGCAAAAGTTAGTATCACACTTTTCATTTTATATTTTTTTCTAAACTATAGAAGTTAAAGATTTAAAATAAAAAAACGTTTATCAACTAATTTTATCAGCTTTCTTTTAAACTATACTGCAAAATAAAACTTTTTTTCCAGTCCTTTTTATTTCTAAATTATATCTTGTGCACATAAAAAGTTATTGCAATTTTAAAAGTGTGATACTTAGTTTTGCAGGCCAGTGTATTTTATGTCATTGTAACTTAGCATTTATTTATTAGACCGTCGTATAATTTTCTTTTGAATACAATTGTATTTTGTGTTTTAATATAGGCAGGCAACCTATTATAATTTTCGCTCGCATAATATATTTGATGAATGTGGTCTGATGATTGGTTAATGTTACGGACATTTAAGGCATAGTTTTATTTTCCTATATTTAGGTTTTGATTGAGATGTTACTAAAATTAATAATCTTGGCCGGAACTTTTTTCTGTCAAAAACTTAGCATCATCATAAGCAGCCTATATATGTCCCACTGTAGGGCCCAGGCCTTCTCTCAGAGAGAGAGTATGGGCTTAATCACCACGCGTGCCCACCGCGGATTGGCGATTTCAAGCGCTGAGGTATGTGAATAGCTCAGACACCCAGGTTTCCTCACCATGTTTTCCTTCACCGTTAGCGAGTGGTATTGCTACTATAACTTCACAAATGTACATAACTTAGAAATAAAAGTCATAGGTACATGCCCGCACTGGGAATCGAACCTGGGTCTCCCGCTTCCGAGTCCAATGTTCTACCCACTAGGCTACCACCGCTCCTTTGCATAGGAAAAACTTAGCATAGGAAAACCAAAATTATATACAAATTGTCCGAAATTGTATTACCTAGTAAAGCCTCAGACCACATTTATCAAAGGTTTAACCATTAAAATGTTAGTGCGAGCGAGACGGATGCCAGATGTAACAACAGCCTTAGCACCCGTTTTTACACCTTTTACATTGCAAATTACGAGTGGCCTACAGCTACCACAAGGGCGAAATGAGGTTGAAGATTAAATGAGGTTAGGTCCCTAATTTAAATTACCTTTGAAGACTATAAGCCCTTCCGAATATTAATTTCGTAATGATTTTGTGATCAAGAAGTTACATTGCCTAACTTAAGTATAATAATTCTAATCGTGAAAAGGGAAAGAAGTTACGTAATTTTATTAATTTTCGTACATAGCATCCCAATATTGGATAAATATTAGGAACTTTGTTGATGAATCGAAAGAGTTTTGTCAAGATCGTGGCAAGTGAAAAAGCCTACGCCGCCCGGGATCATCATCATCATCATCATCAACCCATTATGTCCCCACCGAGGGGCACGGGTCTCTTCCCTGAGAAAGGTATAAGCCATATTCCACCACGGGGGCCAAGTCCGGATTGGTGGAGGCTTGTAGACTAGTGGCTCGTCTACTGTCAGAAGTTGTCAAGCCGCCCTAAGGCCTCTGACTTGGCTTAACGACTGCCATCTATCGAGGGCAGCCGGCACCAACAGCTTAACGTGCCTTGCGAAGCACGGAACCGCTCGGAAAAATGCCACTAGCGTTAGGCATAGACGGCGACCCATCCATGCACTGAACGCGCCCTGTGTTGCTTAACCTTCGTGATCGTTTAAGATCACTCAGGCAGCCGGGGCTACGAGCGATACCCGGGATACAGGGCCCTTATAATGAAGCAGCCATATGTTTGGAGGGGTCATTAACGTCGCGCTTGAAACCGAAAATTCACTCAAATCTAGCGACAAATACGGTTCTTTTTTGAATAGTTTTGCTATGAACGCTAAAAATGCATGGCTCTTTGTTAGCCCAATGACGTCTTATCTTGAGATATGGATTTGCGACCATCTCGCTACTTCCAATAATGAGGCTTAGTTTGTAATTTAATCCTAGGCCCTTTATGAATTTTTTTTTCAGCCCAGGATTAAATTTTTTTATTTTGAAAATATGTAATTCAAATTTTGTACATATCGCTCGTCCGGAATAACATCGGCATGATTCCTTTCTCAAAACTGCAACTACATTCAAATAGTCCTTATGTATCACGATAAAAATATATAACTACCTGAAAACATAAAAGACGAAACAAAAGACAACTTATTTACAAAAAAACTCAAAAATATATTAGGCAAAAACTGTTATTATAATTTAAACGAATATTTGCTTAGCCTTTAAGCTCGTTGAGGAATTATGAAGTATTTTATACGCTTGTTATTTATTCTTTTGCGTGTAAGTGATCAATATATAAATAATAATAATAGTTTAATTTAAAGCTAAGAGCTGTCATAATACTGGCTGTATTGCAGTGCCCTTACAGGGAGGGTATCATGTACTTACCTAAAAGTACCAATACCACCTGTTATTATAGCTATAAACGTGATTTACCAATAAAGAATATGAATATGATTACGTTTTTGTGAATTTTAGGAAAACCCTTCGTTGATGTTTGGAAACTACAATGAATTGGTACAGAATGCAATAGCGACAAGAAGACAGTTAACAGAAATTCAGTCTCGATGTTTCCCCGTGCTTAACTTTACTTTTGGAGTATTACGATATGCTTAACTCATTTCGGAAAAGCTTACTCCCGTCGTTGCTCCTGATGAGCATATGTGGGTAGGTGACTACAGCGTGACTTCGAATTCGTTCACTGTTTTTGACAATTTAACCATGATTTTGTTGATTTTGGTTCGTCATTATTATTATACTTTACTGCACACAAGACATTCAACAGGACATTACATAAGAAATAACATGTACAACGGTGAGCTTAACTCTGGAAGAGATTTCTTCGTAGGAGAAGCAGTAGAAAAACGGGTCTATATATATGTGCATAAAATAAACTACATAAGCTAGAAAGAACAATCTATTTTATCATCATCATCATCAGCCATTTGACGCCCACTGCAGGACATAGGCCTCCTTCGCAGTTTTTAAACCATGAGGGGTGTTGCCATAATCGCCACAATCTATTTACACAAAGTAAAAAAAAAGAAAAACAAAAACTACATAAACTAGACATCGGAATTAAAATCCATACTTAGATATAAATAAATAATATAAGTATATAAATATATAGCATAATGTTATTATAGGGATAGATTATGCTCTTTCAACCGCTTCTTGAATGTACCAATAGTGGGACTAGCGCATATTATTATGTTCTGTGGCAGTGCGTTCCACAGCCTAACCGACTGGACCGTGAAGGAGTCACCGTAAGCTCCAGTATTGTGAGCAGGAATTTTAAGAAGATGGGAGTTAAGTGATCTTTTTCGTCTTTCTCCTGAGAACAGGTACTGAAACCTTTATCTCAGGCATGCGGGACATGAGGGATGATTAAGGATTTTTTTATTGTTACTTTTTTAAGTAATTCACTTAAGAATTATAAAAGAACAGTATCAGCACGAGAAGTAACAAAAATCGGAAAAAGCTTTTATGGTTTTACAACTCAATTGCCATTTCACTCTTTTACGAGTATCAGACGACAGAATGTAACATAATAGAAAACATTTTTCACTTCGAAATAGAGTTCACCATTTCGATCCATCGCGAATATTCGTCATTTCCAAGCTTTGGTTCAACATAAAAGTAATAATAATGGTTTAAACAAAGGAAAGCATCGTGAGGAAACCTGAGTGCCTGAGCTATTTACATACCTCAGCGCTTGAAATCGCCAATCCGCGGTGGGCACGCGTGGTGATTAAGCCCATACTCTCTCTCTCTGAGAGAAGGCCTATGCCCTACAGTGGGACGTATATAGGCTGCTTATATCAACAAAGATAAGCCATTACTGTCATATTATTACTAATAAACTTTATAATAATGAAAAGAACATTTACTGTATAGAGCAAAAACGTTACAAAAACACGTCTCTTACAGGGACCACAAGATCCCGACACCTATTTTTTATCTATCTCCTACTAGACTCCCACCTAATTTATCGACAACATATCTCCCGTAAACAATGTCAAGGCGAAGACCCAGGGCGAATAATAAAGTAATTAATAAAACGGACCCAAATGTCCCGTGTGCTCATGAATTATTTATCAAAACCCTACACTACTCGTGCCTCCCCTTAATCACCCGATCGACCAAGGTCGCAGCGCCTAAATGCCGTGAAATTTGGATTGTTACCAGTCTACCCATGTTGTTTGTCAGAGCCTTCGTTCCAAACCTAGGGGTAGTATAATATTATTACACCTAGATCCCTCATGATGCAGGCCAGTCCAGGAGTATCGCGGGGGATTACCGCGCGGGTAACATTTTTGCGTGGGTAATAACAACACAACTTCATCAACGTAATTTTCAATGGACCCTGTACGAATTTTTCCTTTTATAAGTTGATCACCTATTGCTCGTTAACTTGTGAAGCCTACTTAGCCGTGATATAAGTTTATTATATGTGCTACTACCCTGAATTTTTCCACGTTTCTACAATCAACCGTTTAGCCAGCAGAGGGGGGCGACGCCCTATTCGGACAAAAATTTGCGCTTTAACGCTTAATATTTTACAAACGACCAATTCAACGATATCTTACACTATGGTGTAGGCCAGAAAAGAAATTGCATCCCTAAAAGATTTAATTCTTCCGTTTTTTCAGCGTTATTTATTTGATTTATTATGTATATCTATGCCAAATTTTAGCTTTCTCGTACTAATCGTCTTTGAGCTTGGCCGCGGACAGACAGACGGACAGACAGACAGACCGACTGACGGACATGAATTAACAAACCATAACATAAGCTCACGCCCGTATCCAACGCACAGTGTCCAACGTTCATTAGACATTGAAAGAAAAGAAAGAGGATATTTATTTAAATTTAAATATTGCCACAGAAACACAAAGTAAACATAAAGGTACACAAGCAAAAGACACGAACGTCAACAAAACAGAGATAAAACAAAACAATCGTGAAGAGAACATGTGAGGCATATAGAGTCAAAGGCAGCCGGGTACCATACAGTAATCTATGGCGCCCAGCCACCTCGGACCCTAAACGCCTCAGTGTTGCATGCACGCACGTCGGTTTCGAAACGACTGTTGTCTTTAAAGTCGAATTTTCTGTTTCAATTCCCGATTGTCGCAGTCTTTCAGTTATATGGGGCCTCAGTCCAGTCCACGACTGCCCAGATGTCAACACGTTCATGGCGAGGATTTATTTGTAATTGAATTTCGGCGGACTCGATTTCATTATTTTTCTTATCTGCTAACAAAAATTGGTGAGCAGACGCCCCAATTGATCCATTTACTAGCGTAGTGTACCTGACATTCAGTAGCTGAATGAGATTTCTGAAGTTAACTCAGAGTTGAGCCATTGTACGTAATAAGCGCTGAGGTATATGTATAAACACCTCGGACACTAGGGTTTCCTCTCGATGTTTTCCTTCACAGTTAGCGCGTTAGCTGATACATATTCGCAAATGCACGTAAAAAACAAAAAAATAAATAAAACAAAGTCATTGTTTTAACATGCCGGGATTCGAACCCCCCGAATGTGAGGCCAGCATTCTACCGATGCTCTATTTGTACGCGTTACCTAAGGTGGGCAAAAACGACATTTATAAAATGGAATATCGTAAAAGAATTCAGAATCAAGTCCTCTCAGGGACTTGTTATTAGTTTTTGCTCGTTTTTCTAACACTTATTATTTTGTTCGGCTGATGGCTGTCGAAGACAAAACACAATCTATTTGCAAAAGATAAGTCTCGAGCTACGTCGATACAAGTTCCAATTTGCTTACATAATAACAATTCGGCGTGCCAACATCGCTATTTACGAACAGTCTTGACACGTTAATCCCTGTGTTCTGTTCTTGTAGAGTTACAGCCTATTTCTTTAAGTGGTTCCTTCTTGAACCATTGTACTAATTTACTGAAATAAATTTGTTACTAAGCCTTGCTGCTTGTGCTCAAAGTTCAACTCTGAAATGGAAATTTCATCATAAGCAGCCTATATACGTCCCACTGTAGGGCACAGGTCTTCTTTCAAAGAGAGAGTGTGGGCTTAATCACCACGCGTGCCCACTGAGGTATGTGAATAGCTCAGACACTCAGGTTACCTCACGATGTTTTCCTTCACGGTTAGCGAGTGGTACTGCTACTATAACTTCACAAATGTACATAACTTAGAAAACAAAGTCATAGGTACGTGCCTGCAATCAAACCTGGGTCTCCCGCTTCCGAGTCCAATGTTCTACCCACTAGGCTACCATCACAGGGACATTTAATACACCAATGGAAATTTATTCAACAGTAATCTAAATTCAGTTCCATTTTTTATTTTTTGTTGCAAACTCAACGTAACTGGTTAGCGCTCGTATGTAAAGTACAAGTGTACACTCATTGTGTAGAACCGCTTTCTTGCGATTTCCCTCATCATACAGGGTGTTAAAATGCGTACGCCTGTCCCGACTCGTACTGGACACCAAAACAAACATATAGCTTTATAACATTTTTCGAACTAAGACTTTCGTAAGCACTACATATTGTTAGCTTAATTCCGGATTCACTTACTCGATTTTTGGTCGTAAGAGTCCGACCAGTTTTCGCTCTGATTCGCAGAACTTAATCATGGTGAGTAGAGACGGAGCTCCTCGGACAAAAATCAAGAAGTGAACACGGAATTAAGCTAATAGCTTTATAACCGTATGCAATTTTTCTAAAGAAAAGTTTCTAAATTATCAAAATGTTGGTACACTTTCTTCTTCTTTCGTGTCGAAAGCGTCCACCCCTCCTCAGACATCTTGCTCCCCAAAACAGTGGCACTGCGATTGCGCTGAGTGAGGTCTCCGTGAGATCCTGCATGTTGTCTGTCACTGCATCACTTTGTCGCGTGATTATTGTATTGTATTGTATTCATTTATTTCAGGCAATGCCCATATAGTGTTAGTAACAATGGTGACTAATGCTATGTTAGTACCTAATGATATTAATGTGTACTCATTCGATGAAATTTAATTAATATAAAAATTATGTATAATTATTTTATTTATTATTTAATTAATTAAGTACATATTTTTATATATGATCAGCGTTCGTTTGCTACCGAGCGTAAGCAAAAACCCGCACTACGATTTTTAATGCCACATTGCGTTGCGCGTTCGCATCTTTGTTTTGTAAAAGAAACCTTGAGAATTTCGATGGGGTTCCTAGCGAGAAATGTTCGCTGTACGATACAGTAAAATATGTGGCTTCAAGCCTCAATATCTCGTAAGCCATATAGTTCCTTTGGAAGATATGTTAATAAGCTATTTAAATACTGTTTACACACAATCATATACGTCCTTATTTATACAAACACGATTCCTCTAAAACACTCCTCAGAGTTAGTTTTAATAATCTATGGTAACAAGCGGTGGTAGCCTAGTGGGTAGAACATTGGACTCGGAAGCGGGAGACCCAGGTTCGATTAATAGTGCGGGCGTGTACCTATGACTTTGTTTTCTAAGTTATGTACATTTGTGAAGTTATAGTAGCAATACCACTCGCTAACAGTGAAGGAAAACATCGTGAGGAAACCTGAGTGTCTGGGCTATTCATATAGCTTAGCGCTGGAAATCGCCAATCCGTGGTGGGCACGCGTGGTGATTAAGCCCAACTCTCTCTCTCCGAGAGAAGGCCTGTGCCCTACAGTGGGACGTATATAGGCTGCTTATGCATGGTAACGTCTCTACCACAGATTATTTAAACCGTCTTTAAGTGCCCGTTTTATTTCTTCAGTGCTTAAAGTCAGACCACAGTGGTCAAATTGTACACTTTGAATCTGATTTAAAAAAATCAGAACAAGATATACCTTACAGGCCCATGACAACAAAAAAATGAGAATTATTTAAAACTGATTTACAAAATACTTTACATACCGAAAAAAATAAAACCATCAATGCTAATGCCCATTATGGAGATTTCTTTAAGGTCGTTTCAGATAGTTTTGAAAAAGTTTTTAAATTGAAAAAGCTATCATCGAAAGGAAATAAGGTACAATTTAGTGAATGGGCCACTGCCGGCATCCGGAAAAGTAGGGACACACTTTATTCACTATATGAGAAAAAGACATACACATATGACCCTAGTTTTCTACAGTATGTTAAATTATATTCAAAATTATTTAGGGCCGTCTGCCACAAAGCTAAATGCGAGCATATAAAAGCCAAAATTCTTAAATCGTCTAATAAATCTAAAACCATTTGGAATATAATAAATAAGAAAACCGGTAAATCCAAATCAGCGGACCGCGAATTCTCGCTTAAGATAGATAATAAATTAATAACGTCAAATGAAGACGTTGCCGCGGCTTTTGAACAATTCTTTACAAATGTTCCAATTATAACTACGGCTCCTTTAGATTCATCTCCTGATCTTGCAGAAAGTATTTTGAAAGATAATGTCCCTCCCTGCGATCACGATTTTTCGTTTGATTATATTGAAGCTCATACCGTGAATAAAGCGTTTAAAAAGCTAAATCTTAAAAAAACTGAAGACCTGTGGGGTATGTCAGTAATAATAGTTAGCTCAGTAATCGATGTCCTAGCACCCCATTTGGCCAGAATCTTTAACAAATGTTTAGATGAGGGTACATTCCCTGACCTAATGAAATATAGTAGGCTCGTTCCTTTATTTAAAAGTGGCGACAGGCAAGATCCCACAAATTTCAGACCAGTCTCGGTTCTACCCGTTTTGAGTAAAATATTCGAGAAAATAGTTCTAGGTCAGCTACTTACACACTTTAATAATTATCAACTTTTTCATAGTGAGCAATTCGGTTTCACGCAAGGGCGGTCTACGACGGATGCTGGTGTCGCATTAGTTAAACATATATTTAGTGCATGGGAGGATCGGAAGGATGCTATAGGTGTTTTCTGTGACTTGTCGAAGGCATTTGACTGCGTAGACCATAAAACACTTCTCTTAAAATTAAAACACTACGGAGTGAATGGGAGGAGCTTAAAACTTATGAGATCATATTTAGAAGGGAGGGTTCAAAAAGCTGACATAAATAGGACTAAATCATCAGGGTCGGAGGTTAAGATGGGAGTGCCACAGGGATCTATTTTGGGGCCGTTCCTTTTCCTCGTATATGTAAATGATTTGCCGTTCATGGTTCAAAAAATGTCAGAGATAGTATTGTTTGCAGATGACACGTCACTTATTTTTAAGATTAAGAGACAAGAAAATGACCTTGCGGATACAAATAATGCTCTCTCTAAGGTACTATATTGGTTTACTTCTAATAACTTATTATTAAATTCAAAAAAGACAAAATGTATAAAATTCACACTACCAAATGTCAAAATGGTTGACAGCAATGTTATATTGGGGAATGATAAACTAGACCTTGTAGAAGAAACTGTATTTCTGGGTATCACAATTGATGCAAAGCTTCAATGGGGTCCTCATATAGGAAAATTGGCAAATAGGCTTAGTTCTGCAGCATACGCAGTTAAAAGAATCCGGGAACTAACTGATGTCGCAACTGCTAGGCTTGTTTATTTTAGTTACTTCCATAGTATTATGTCCTATGGTATACTACTGTGGGGTCGGGCAGCAGACATTGAGACCATCTTCGTCCTGCAGAAAAGAGCGATCAGATTCATATATAAGCTAGGCAATAGAGATTCGTTAAGAGATTTCTTTAAAGAAACTAACATCCTAACAGTTGCTAGTCAGTATATCTATGAAAATATTATGTACGTTAGGAAAAATATCAGTGACTTTAAAACTCTAGGTAGCCAACACAATGTAAATACTAGAAATAGACATAAACTTTCGTTCCCAAAATTTAGGCTGGCAAAGGTTAATACATCCTTTATGGGGCATTGTATACGTTTCTACAATAAGATCCCCGAGGATATAATAAGCTTGCCAGAAACGCGGTTCAAAAAATGTGTGAAGCACACTTTGTGCCAAAAAAGCTACTATAACATTAAAGATTATTTAGATGACAATGATGTCTGGAATTAAAGCCAGTTCAATGCATGAGTTTTAGAACATTTATATAAATCCTGTAAATTAAGGACTTGAAAAGACTAAGTTTGGAGTTTTTTTGTCCATTTTTTCTCCAAAATGATCTAGATTTTGAAATGGACACCTAGTTTAACTTGTAACGTTCATTAAGTCGCAGTTTCTGTGCTACTTTGAATAAATTTTTTTTTGATTTTGATTGATTTGATTTGAGTGTATCTTCTAGCCCGTTCTGAATACTTCTGACCAGAGTTTTACCTTTTCACCCGACTGCAACAACAGAACTCAAAGGAAAATTCTAAAAGAGCCCTCAGATGCCGAATCTACTGCCGAATGGGGTTAGCCGTGTCAAACTCAAACAATGCTCAGTGTTCGTGTGATCAGATCACATTACACACCCGACTGAGTAGTCGGTTCACATAAGGGCTTCATCTATATCTGACCCAAAGGCGACCTTTTTCATGCGTCAAAAATTCTATGTAATAGGCATTATGGCGGGTGACATTTATTTACTGACGCTCTATCTAGCGCTTTCTATTTAGGACCCGATGTACTGGAAATGATTCGGTAAGGACTAGCCAAAGAATTGCTTTTGGTGAAAATCTAGCTTTGTGTTCGAGGCAATGGTGTAGAGAATGCTTAGCTCATTTATACCCGAGATACACGAGATAGATTTCGTTTTTCTTTTTACCTTAAGTACCTATACTTTCATGAGTTTAAGTGTTAGGTACATACAATAGACCTTATTTAAAAAGTATTTCTTATCAACATTCGATAGACAGTGATTTCTTTACTGCGATAGAGAATAATATTTTGTTCACAAAAATATTTTAGTGTAATAATTTATCTTACCTCTATCTGTGGTGATATAAACTCCCGATTTCTGGTAGGTTATCAGTCGGTGAACAACTGTTTATGTGGCGACTCCCATACAAGCTCAAACCCGTCTCACTTTTCCTTCAGCTACTCTCCATCGTCTGTTACCTGAAAGAAATCGCTAGAAGCAATAAGGCCGCCAATTGTACTGTATTTTTGTAAATATTTTATGTTTGTGTTTCTCCTGGTACAAATAAATTTAGTTCACTTTCACTCTGCTCGTACATAGTGCCTCAACAGCCTTTTCGTACAAACTTTTCACAACGCCCAATTTCCTTTTTGATTACTTAATTTGCAATTTTAAACACAATTGAGCCTCGCTTTGTGTCCTCTAAACATATTAGTAAAGTTTCATGGCAATTCGGCATGTCTTTTTAAGATAAGATAAGAATATTCTTTATTGCACACAAGAAGCGAGACATAAAATATGAAAGTTACAATAAAAAAGTACAATGGGCGGCCTTATTGCTAACAGCAATTTTTTCCAGACAACCTTGTGACGGAAAGGTTTCCGAAGGAGAAAGAGAGACGGGTAGTTGGTGCAAATACGAATAGTACATACTTAAACTTCATAATAAACTTAAATTTATTGTAAATTAAACTACATTTGTATGAGAATTGCCGCTTAAGGCGGTAATTCAAATTGAGCTGAAATTCGAATACTTTCAATTACAACTCCAGACCACTACAATGTCCTGAGAAAGGAAGGACACCGATTCCCGCCCAACACAGACAGTGAGAAAGATTAATGTCTTGAACAACTCTCGCAGACAATGAAAGAAATATTGTGAGAAATGGGGAGCGGGCGACGGCCATTGAAATCAATGTTCATGAGATCTGTCGTGCCTTTCAGATGTTGAACATTTACCGATGTGTAGAAAATAGAAAAAATCTGATTTTTCTCTATACCAGGTTAGTGTATGTATGTGCGTTGTGTAAGTGAACCCTGAACCAGGCCTGAACTATTAACTTTATTTTAAGATGATAAGCTTCAATTATCCGTGTGGCACCGGATTAAGAATAGCGTCACTCCATTTCCTCCCATGGATGTCGTAGAAGGCGACTAAGGAAATAAATTACCAGGAGACGGGCAGCAGTTTCTTCCTGAAATTCCAACCACATACTGCGATCGCCAACCCACCTGCCAAGCGCGGCGATTAATGGAAAACCCCCTCACGGTTTTTATAACCATGAGGGAGGCCTATGTCCTGCAGTGGGCGTCAAATGGCTGATGATGATGATGAAGCTTCAATTTAAATTGTAAAAGTGGATCTATTACACTATAATCTGTTTAAGGAATAAGGAATAAGCATTACTTTGTAGTCAATTGTTTCTCTCTCTCTCTCTTTCTCTCTCTCAATTGGTTGCGGAAAAGCAAAATAAAAACAAGATTTGGCGCACGAAAACCGTTTTTTGTGTATTTAATAAATATTTTCTACGTAAAAATAGTTTTCCGTAACAATTATTTATTTAACGACCATAAACGTCAAGAGGAACGTTTAATAGATAAGTAGTTGCAAACGATAAATGTGTAATGAAATTACGGTCATATTTCTTGGGCTGAGAGTACTATTTATTTCACTTAAGAGCTTACGAATAAAAACCGTAGAAGGTCGAACCATTCGCGCTAGCGCTGTCCACAGCTGAGCTTTGCTAGTGCAAAATCAACCACACTATTCTCAGGATTCCGTATGTCTGATGAAAAAAACCGGTACCCTTACAGAATCATGTTATTGGCCGTCCGTCCGTATGTAAATTTGATACAGTTGAAGCATAATGTAATGCGTGAGCCAACCCTTTGAAACTGGTGTACCTTATGCGTACACGAACTGAGTCGCGTTATGACTACGCATAGTGCGAACTTGACACATAGTTAGACCTGATGCGATATAGGCATAAAGAGAGAAAGGCATAGCCTCATAGACATACTGAACAGTTCATCAGATATTAGTCCCACTGCTTTTAAATGATGTGTTAATAATGAGTGACGATGACACACATCATGTTTATTTCCACAGATGGATAGAGATAGAGAACACTTTGTTGTACATAAAAATGGAAATTACACAGATATTTCTTAACCTAAGAGTACAGATGGCGGCCTTATCACTAAAAGTGATCTCTTCCAGACAACGTTTATTTATCATTAGTGCACGTCAGTTTTAAGTGCCAGCACACAAGAACGATTAAAGAAGTTTGCATGTAGGCGATCCATTCAAAGATATTATGTCATTTAGGGAAAACGCGACTTGAGCTGACGAATATTTAAGCAATCTACTAAATAGACTGACACCGTCCTAGGCATAAAGCGGATTGAGCAATTTGCTAAATAGACTACGCATACATCGATTTTGAAGGGAGCCAACTGAACTTCGGATTTCTTTACTGTTTAACTTCACAGAATAATTGAACTGAAATTTGTAAGTGCACAAAAGTGATGTACACGCAGGCGTCAGCTGGGGCTGCTAGTGTCTTAATAAATAATAATAATAATTCTAGTTATTCTAGGAACAAGAATCCTATATACCCTTACAGGGTTCATGTTCAACTAGTTAAGTAACTTTTGTATCTTTTCGAGATTGTTCATGAAATGCATTGAATAAATGAATAAATGAAATGAAATATATTCCCTTGCTGGTCTTTGCGGGATATAGGGGTGAGTTTATTGTATCGATAATTTGATCACTTCCAACAAACAAAAGTTTAAAATTTTAAATATTTTTTAATTTGTCCTGCGAATATCGCATCAATTTTCAAGATAGTCTTAAAAATGTAATACTGAAAATTTTTAACTAGTTGGTAGTGGTTTAATTTATCGATACGGCGATACAGTTTTCAGGTTATCCATTCTTTACGCCACACCCTGTAAATTTATGTAAGAATCCTGTAACTAGTTATATCTAATAAACAAAAATCTCGAGTTACAGTGTTTGTTATAGAACCCTTCCGAAACGGCTTCACCGATTTTCATGAAATATTTTGTATATGTCTGAGAATAGGTCGTAGGCTAATTAATATTATGACGAAACAACGTTTGCCGAGCCCATTGGGCATAGGTCTCTTCTCTTTCACGCCAACCCATCAGGGTCCTTTGCGTCTAATGCTGTTGTCAGCCCGGCGGGCTGGCGGTCTGCCCACTAACCGTTGACCAGTTCTTGGCGACCATTCAGTGGCTTCCCTGGTACACCAGCCACCTCCCTGTTAAGGAAATAGTAGATTTAAAAAAATTAAACTTCTGTTCTATCTGTCGAATGGCAGTAAAGACGAGCTTCAGTAATTGCGGTCGCTATGCTCTCCCTAAAGGTGGTCTCCCACGGTGCGTGACCTTGCGAACCATCTTGCGAACCATCTTGCGAAGGGGCTCGCTCGTGGAAGTCCGTAATAGCGCGGACGCGTGCGGCTAGATAGATAGATAGAGAACACTTTATTGTACTTAAAAAGGAAATTGCATACTGATGCATCGGACCCGCGAGTCGTTAAATCGAAGGTGCCGGCAGGCACTCCAGCGCGCACCGACACGCATCGTGGGTAAAGGCTCGGTGCGGTGCGTGGATGTACGTGCTCGTCCGCATCTTGATGGGAATCTAGCTTTAAGTACCTATGCATCATTTGCCATTAGTGAGTACATGATCCATATGATTACCTTTTCGAGAAAAAAATATCTGTGTATACCTCAGAACACTGTGTTCTGAGGTGTATACCTATAAAATGTAGACAAAGTGGATAGGTATAAGAGGATTACATAAATAACGTAATAGAAAAACTATTTACCTCTCGTTCACACAGCACAGGCGGCAGTATTGTATGAGCGAGAGACAAACAGTATTCAATAACTAGAAACCTGTTTAAAAGTATTAAAACCAAATCTAAAAGGTTTGACATTATACCTTCTAAGCGTATTGATGGCAAAAGAAGTTCGCCATCATAGTGAAATAATTTGCCAATCAGCGTGACCCTATGTTTTCTAGGACCCTATTTAAAATAACTACATTCGTGGTTTACTATGCAATTGTATGTATATTGCAAAGTCGGTTAACCCACAGATTAATAAGTAATGCAATGTGTACCTCTCGAATCGTCATAATAAATAATGAATTTTAGTTTTATGAAACGCGGGCTTGGGTGCGCCAGACGTACTTATCTACAGGACATTTCCTGTCTCATATCGTAACATAGCTCTAGAAAAAACCGGCCAAGTGCGTGTCTGGCCACGCGCAGTTTAGGGTTCCGTAGAAGGAGGAATTTATTAGGGGTTAAAGTATGAAATTGCCGTTTTATTGCAATAGGTTCTTTGAATTGACATAGAATCTTCATGGTTTGAGGTTTTCGAATGAAACTTTTTTCAAATGGTTTCTATGATGTCCTTTTTTTAAACAATGTGAAACATTTGAATATCGACTTTCAATTGTTTTTGTTATTCAAGTCGACCCTAGTCAAACTACCCAGGAATTAGCGGCATGGTTTAACGTTACCTTACTCACAATATTGACTCACTTGCGTCAAATCAATAAAATAAAAAAATACGAAAAATGGGTGCCTCATAATCACTCGAATTTTCGCAGTATCCATCTTTCTTGTCTAAATTGAATAACAAGAACAATTGAAAGTCGATATTCAAATGTTTCACATTTTTTAAAAAAAGAACATCATAGAAACCATTTGAAAAAAGTTTCATTCGAAAATCTCAAAACCATGAAGATTCTATGTCAATTCAAAGAACCTGTTGCAATAAAACGGCAATTTCATACTTTAACCCCTATTATTACCTGCTTTACATAACTAACAGCCTTGAGTTGTAACACTATTCACTAATTATTTTTGTGCAAATAAATTTTCATTTCATTTCATTGCCACGAACCAGGGCAATTGGCAAACCTTGGTCTCCGCCTACCCCTCTGGGATACAGACATGAATTTATGTTGTATTATCTTATCTCCTAAACAAACTTGAGCCATTTCGAGTGTCGATAACGGATTAGGTACCTGGCACTCAGTTAATTAATGAACTAAGTTTTGCTATGCCTTCCGAAAATTAATGGACAGAACTCAATTCCACGATATGTAGGTACTTGTACATTAACACACACATATATACATAAACTCACGCCGGTATCCCAGAGGGGTAGGCAGAGAACAGGGACTGCCACTTGCCGCGATCCCGACAATTCACTGTCGCTTCCTCAACATTAATTAGTCATTTCATGCACGGTTTCGGGTACTTTTCATCTTGCTCTTTGCTAGCACATCCTCTATTTAGTTGAAGTATGTCCGCCTGGGACGTCCCTTACCGGCCCTTCCACCCACATTCGCTCGATATATTTGTTTGATCAATCTTTCTTCCTTCATCCTCTCCACATATCCAAACCAACGCAACATTTCTTTCTGAATTCTAGTCATAACATCCTCTTTCAGTCCACAACGTTCTCTAATTAAACTATTGCGAATCCTGTCATTCAAAGTAACACCAGACATATTTCTCAAGGACCTCATTTCTACTGCATTAATCCATTGTATATTAATTTGTGTACCAAAGTCTGTTTTTTAATTAGATGCAAAAGAAAGAGGCACTGTTACCATTGTAAAATATGTCGTTATACCTACTCGATAGATTTTTGTTTTACTATAACAAAGCAGACTCGTATGACCAAAAACCTATTGCCTCAAAGACATTAATATTTAGTTACTCATAAACGAAAAGTATAAACACTAACGTAGCTCACACAATTTTTATTTGGAATAAAATGGAATTATTAGTTTTTTACGTATTGGAAATTATTATTGGATGTTGATAACCTTGGGTTTGAGGTTTGACACATTCATGAAAACGTAATTTATTTTCAAACTTTAAAGATTATAAAAAAAAAACATTCCATTTTATTCTTGGTTCCGCGAATGTTGTTTCCTTTTCCGCGGCACATGTCGAAGTGACAGTTTTTGTTCATAAAATTTTAAAAGCAGACTAGATCAGAGAGGCAAGCCTGTAAAATCATATTTGTTCAATAGAGTTGGTTGGTTGTTTCATTGAGACTATTGGTCCTCTTGTAACCAATCGCAATCCAATGGTATAACAATGTGCAACGCGCGATTCAATGTTCTTCGCCTATTTGATTTGCAAGGGTTATACATTGAAATGGCATTGTACTTCTATTACTTATTTGACTACCAACTAGAGCCAAATAACAGCTCGTACTTATATCATTCTATTGAAAAACGATGTGTGTATTAGACTCTAGGGCCGGCTCTCTGACAGATTATTCAGCACTTGAAATTTTAAAATTGCCTATCCACAGCGGGCTGACGTATATATATACATAAACTCACTCCTGTATCCCAAAGGGTAGACAGAGACTGGGTTTGCCACTTGCCACGATACTAACAAGGCAATTTCACTTGAATCTGTACTATGACTTCCTTCACATCGATTTCTCTTCACTCCGAAGGAAGGCTAGGATCGCGTTTTATAAAAATAAAAATGGTTGCAAAACATATGCTATGCTGCAGCGCGTTTGTATAGCTTCTCAAAAATGTCACAACACGCGCTCAGAAGCGCGTACAAAAGGTGTGAGTGGGCGCTGGCTCTTACACATCCCGTGCGAACAAAGTCGCGGCCCCAGCTAGTTCACAATAATTGTAACAAAAGAGATGAATTTCGGACCGTTCTTATCGCAGAAACATAAATTACGATTGCGCAAAAAGAGAAGCACCTATACGTGCTATTTTTAGTGGTAAAAAGATAAGAATATTCTTTCACAGATGACTAATGATCGAAAAACCTAACCGAAAGAGGAGAGGTCTTTGCCCTGCAGTGGGACACCCAAATCATGGAGGCAATCTTTTTGCGAGGAGTTATTTTTGGAATATCAAAAAAACAATGTCACTTAGTACTACTTCCGCGGTCTCCTGTAAATTTTTGGCACTACAGCTTCAACTTGGGAAGTACAGATGTCACTACAAATGACGTTTAAAGAGTAACTGCCATATTAGATTTTATCACTTTTTTCGGTTTCTTGACGAGTATCACACGCGATTTTCAATCCCATGGAATCTTATAACATAAGTAGTTAATAATCGTTTTTTTCACTTCTCATGCTCTAAAAGTTCGTCTTTATGTCGTGCGTAGGCGACATAAAGTCGCTTTTTATGCTCTAGAGCATAAAGTAAAATCTTCGTCGAAGACCAAGGCAATCGCTGCAACAGCCACACGAACATCTTTAACTTCATACAACAACCTCTTTATTTTATTTCGTTTCGTTCGTATTCTAAGACCAAGGCAAAGATACCAACAGCCAAAGTACACAATAAAACTTCATGAAATAAACTTATAATTTGTATTTCGTCTCATTTATTATTTTTTATATTTGTTTATTTTTCAATTTAGTAGATCAGTATAGTATTTAAGCCATAACAACAACTTATCATAGTTATAAAAAGAAAATGTTTTTATAACTGAGCAGTATGTAACGACCTTAAGTCAGGTGTCACGTCCCTACAGAAAAAAAAAAGAAAAAAAAGTTAATTGGCGGGAACCATAATTATTTTTTCATTGTAATATTTGTGTTACAACTTAAAATTGTTTTTTGATTAACGATAAATAATGTCGTCAATCGAAGTGAAAAGTAGAGTGTACAACTCGTCCATAAAACCCATTTTACACTCGACTTTATATCTATCCTCGCTCGCAAGCTCGCTCGGATGGATAAACGTCTCGAGTAAAATGGTGCGTTTTATGCACTTGTTGTACAATCTACTATTACGAAGATTATAAAATATAGGTATTATTAATTAACTCTTGTAACTTTTATTTTGTCTGTCTATTTAAGTTAGGATAGTTGACATTCATATTTTGGGGTAAATGCGTCTGAATGATTGGGGCTATCGCATAGAAGAGACGCTTTTGCCCCAAAATCAGGGGTTTCAAACCTTTTTTTTTGTTTTTTCTAAAGCACTTTACCTAATGTATACCGACAAAAATGTATTCACATTTCTTGTATCAGCTGGAGCGCAAAATACTAATAAAATTACATGTCAATATCTAAAGCATTGATTTCTAGTACGTATCTGTCTTGTTTCTTCTGTAGAACGAATTTAGAAAACTTTTTATTGCGGAATTACAAAAGAAACCTGTGGACAGCAATAACATGACTATTTTCACAAAAGCTCTTGACTAAGTCCGAAATAGCGTCCTAATTGCTTACCAAGCGGTCAAGAGTGCAAGAAAAATCACGAAAAAAACAGACTGCAAAAATGTGATATAGAAGACGAAAAAGAAGAAAAACGTTTATTTCAACAACAGAAACACACACATACACTAACAAGTTACAACATAAAATATTAAATCACAATACAATGTAAAAAAAAACAATAAAACACTTTGTATTAATACAAGTTGCGGTGTGTCCCTGTTTCTGGAAAAGGCAGCTGCCTCAGCGTTGTGCTGAGAGTATTCACCCAAAGCGTTGATTTTCAGCCAGTGATTGTTTTGGCATCTTTTTAGATGCTGTAATCAGTAAAAACATCTTGATTTACATTTTAAAACATTTATTTTAAATGAGTGAAATAAAGACAACTTATGCACATTGTGTGACTGTTTTACGTTGCCATAGTAATGTCAAGTTATGTTTCTTTTTCACAAACATAAATTGGGGGGCAACATAAGCCAAAATTAAATTTAAATCCTTATGTTACTTATATATAACAATACAAGTAATTAAACTTAAATATGTCACCTTAAAATTATATACAATTAATAATCATAATTAACTTATCACTAACCCATACAGCCCTGTTATGGATGAAAATCTCGTGAAACTCTGGTATCACTTAAGAGTTCCAACAATCTGGTTTTTCATCATTTCTTCATTGCAATGGACTATGGACCAATGAAACATAAAAAGATGACGATAATAATTTGTTGTAATCACAAAGTAGTTTGCATGATACACCTTCATCGTGTATTAATGTTATATACACATACGCCAACCGTAAGCAACGGTTGATGCATCTCAAAAAACAAAAGTTGTATGCATGTTGCATTGGCAATATTTGTATTACTATCTACATTTTATACTCAACACATTATAGTGAAACCATAACCATTTTTTGAGTCGTTATTCTGGAATTGGAGAATCAATGAAATCTAAATTTTGCTTGACTTGGAAATTGTCTCCAATAATGAACGAACATTTGTACTAGTTCTGACCTCAAAACCAGCTAAATTTAATAAATTAATGAGCTGATCACGTACCTGTATGACTTCATCAACGCCATAAGAACCGAATAATGTATTATTGACATACGTATTGTAGTAGATCATCTCCGCGACCAGCACATAAACAGGATCTGCCGAATCTCTGTCAGCCATCTCCTTTAGACTTTTTGTGACGAGGAAGATGGATTACTGGCTGTAAACATACAAGTTTGGCATTACTATATTTCCACAAATATTTGGGAGTAATTTCTATTCAGACTTTTATAAATATTTAGGGGTTCATCTTAGCGTAACACATTGCTAAATATTCGTCAAAAAAGCTTTATATCTTAGACATAAAGAATTATATTTATTGAACCGTCTTTGCAGCATATATAAAAAACCTAGCGCAACTGGTAGGGTAACACCTACATTCAGTTCATTGGCAGGGTATTTCAGTGGAAACTGTACCGACTTTTTAATCTCGGCTTCGCTTCGTTTTGATGTAACCTCTCTTTTGATTTTAGGAACAATGTTTGCTTCCCAAAATTTTGTAGGAGGTGGTAGTCATCATCGTCTTGTACCACTGCATGTAAAGTTGTTTTTTGATGCTGATTGAAAGAGTTCGTTAAAATATTGCCAGACAGAATGTAGCCGAATTGTGTGTTCAGTAGTGTGAGATTGCCTTCATTCAAAGTGATCTTGTTTGGTAATATAATTTGAAAGAAAACATTTGCTGAGAGGAGGAAGTCAATCTCGCTTGGAACATTGTACTCATCGTCGGCCAATTTGATTAAATCTGGAAGAATAACATTGTCAAGGTTGAACATTGTCTGTGGCAGAAGAGAAGTGATTTTGTCTATCACAGAAAATAGTTCCACGCAAGAAAAATTGTTGTGCAGTGAAGTTAACTTCAATTGTACTGCTTTGTAAATTTTTTGCTCTTTGTTGCCTATGGCAGAGACTTTTATATTGTAGTTCATTGTTTTTTGGTTCAATTTGTTCATTAACTGCGTAGTTACAAACGATGTTTGGCTTCCAGAGTCAACAAGACCTTTCGCTACGATGTACTTACCATTGGCAGCTAGAAATTTTACCTTGACAGTAGGAAGTAGAACCATACTGTTTTCCTTGGCATTGGAATGCAAGCTTGCTAAGCCACAAGTGTTTCCTTCAATGTGCAATAGGGAGTTATGCTCTTTGCTATTGCATGATTGACATTTGAAGTGAAACCGACACTTGTTGTTGTGCTTCATGAGGCAAACCTTGCATAATGCATTATTTTTAACAAAGTCTACTCGTTTGTCTGCATCTAAAGCATGAAATTGTGGGCAATTAAATATCTTGTGCCCTTCATAGCTGCAGAACTTGCAAAGAGGAATTGAGACTTGCTGAGAATTGGCTAAATTATTAACCTTATTTTTGAGGAAATTGGTGGAGGTCTTACCTTCACTCCTCTGGCTTTCTTCAAAGCTGCTTGCCCTTCTCTCCATGAAAATGAAGAATTCGTCCATTTTGGGCAGCTCCTTGTTGTCCCGCTCGCTATGATACGCCCTGCAGGAAAACTGATCAACCTTGCGCAACATAATCGTCAAAATAATCATGTCCCATTGTTCTGTAGACTGTCCTAGGTTACTTAAAGCTGCTAAATGTTGCCTAGCATGAGCTATCAATTCCCTTAAACTACTACCAGTACCTTTCACGATTGGTTGGAAATCCAACAAGGCTTGTATGTGGGTTGTGATTACAATGAACTTGTTGTCATATCTAGCTTTGAGGAGCTCTAACGCCTTTGGATAAGATTCACCTATCAAAGGCAAGCCTTGAATAAGGGATAAAGCTTCACCCTTTAAGAATTTACGGAGATAAAACAATTTTTGTATTGACTCCAGGTTTGAATTTTTGTTAATCACTGCATTGTACAACTCTATAAAAGACTGATATTTTGTGACGTCTTTTCCATCGAATGCAGGGATATCGATTTGTGGTAATTTTAGATTTGGATGACTGCTGGATTCTGCTGATTTATAACTGGAGCTATGTGAACCGGTTGCTTGTTGTGAAGTCAGAAGTTTCTGGAGATTTGAAATGATGGTGAGAGCTCTGTCTTCGAGGTCATCCTCAAGAAAATCTTCCTCCGAGCACTGGTCCTCCAGTAAATGCAGCTGTAACGAGTATTCGTTGAAATTGTCTAGCACCATCTTCACCTGATTCAGCCGTGTTGCTATAGCTGTTTGATCTAAAGACCCATCTTGATGTTCGCGTATGAAGTTCTCAGCCTTGGTTAGCGATCCTTTGCATTGAGCAATCTGTGCTTTTAACCGTTTTTTGGCGTTGGATTGGTCCATATCTTGTAATTTCTCTTCGTTTTCGCCCGAGAAACCTGCCGACTTTCTTCGTCCCATTGTTGTGATAGTTTGAAAACAAACTTGACTTACTGTCAGTTGTCACAGAATAGGTATTGACAGATATTGACTGTGGATTGGAGGTCGAATAAATTGAGCCTTTTTGTACCGTTGACCTCGGCGACCCGATTGTTCGCGAATTTTCACGAAGAGTCACGAAGGTAATTTGGTAATCTTGCTTTTCAAACCTCAATGAAGAAAATGGCGGACTTTTTAATTTCTTGACGAGGAAAACTGAATTTTGAGATTGCACTTTTGGAATTGGTATTTTACGCGAACATAGAAATTATTTTAGTTTCGGCACCAATGATTGTTTTGGCATCTTTTTAGATGCTGTAATCAGTAAAAACATCTTGATTTACATTTTAAAACATTTATTTTAAATGAGTGAAATAAAGACAACTTATGCACATTGTGTGACTGTTTTACGTTGCCATAGTAATGTCAAGTTATGTTTCTTTTTCACAAACAGCCAGTGCCTGCCCGTCTCACAAATATTTAGGGTGCAGTGCAGTGCATACTAATATACAGTCTATTTGATTGAAATGTTTAGTTTCACGCAGTTTTTTTACATTTATGTTGACATAAGATGTGTTGACGTAGGATAATGGTTCAGTATCCCTGAAATTTGGAATGGGGGAAAACGTGTCTGCCGAAAAATAGAGAAAAAGATGCAATAGCCCATTTTTCATTAGTTTCTGCCCCAACTCGCAAGCGTATGCGTATATTTTTATCAGTGTTATGCACCAAGCATATAAAATGGTTTTTCAACACGTTCGCTTGGATTGCAATATTTATTTATTTAATACGGAGATATTACAGAAACATGCCACTTATTCTAAACTTAGATGATAAAAATATGTAATAGGCATGCATCCAAAAATATATCTCACTAACAATTACAATTGGTGGCCTTATTGCTTATAGCAATTTCTTCCAAGCAACCAACGATGGAGAGTTGTTGAAGGAAAAGTGAGACGGGTAGTAGGTGCAAATATGAATATTAATTTACATACTTATACTTAACAATAATATACTTACATAAACCTTTACATACTATAGGTGTAACAATTATAAACATACATAAAGTTACATAAGTTACAATAAAGTACTATCAGAGGACAAAAAAAAGACCTACATTCAGGAAAACAATAATAATTGAACAATTTAATAAATTAGAGTGATAGATATAGATCGTGAACCCTGCTTTATATGAGTAAGTTAAAGGTGAGGACGGGTAATGAGTCATTTAATTTTATGTGACATAAGTTATGGTAACTAAATTAGCATAAGCAGCCTATATACGTCCCACTGTAACAGTTAACTAAAGATAAATTTTTGAGAAACGTGACCACGGTTAACAGTTAACTAAAGATACATTTTTGAGAAACGTGACGCCTTTGCCCCGGTTGACCGTGACATAAAACATATTTTATGAAGACACAAAAATACGATTGGCGGGTTATTGCTAATAGCAATTATTCCAGAAAACTAAATTGGACAGGTGGTGATGAGAAAGAGACGGGTAGTCGGTGCAAATGTGAATGAATATAAAAAAAAAAACTGACATAAATACTGATAAGTCCGGTAACAAACATTTTACTCACCTCAAAACATCAAAATAATGAAGAATATTGTAAAAGCAATCGTCAACCAACGAGGCATTCTGATAAAATTCTAAAGAGAAAAAACAAATGTAAACTTTTATGAAACAGGAAAATCACAAATATTTACAGTTATTCCACTTCCACACTGTTTCAGCCGCGGATTTCCTCTTACGGACATTTTTCTACGTATCAGTATGATTAAGCTCATATAATAAATGGACAGACAAACGCACTCACATATTTAAAATGGTAAAGTTTTTATGAACAATAAGGCTGTTTACTTCTTTTGTTCTTTTGTTTGGCTTTTATTGAAGGCGTACCGGTGTTCTAGTTCTATTTCGACTGGAGATTTCCGCACCTAGCCTCATAGTCGGGCCATTGTACGTAGCAAGTGCTGAGTTATGTTAATACCTCAGACACTAGGATTTCCTCACGATGTTTTCCTTCACAGTTAACGAGTGGTATTGCTACTGTAACTTCACAAATGTACGTAATTTGGAATACAAAATCATTGGTACATGCCGGGATTCGAGCCCACGACCTCCCGAATGAGAAGCCGCCGTTCTACCGCTCCGCTACCACCGCTCCAGGCGTCCGGGTGATTACGTAACATACCTTTTATTTCACTTGTAAAAATAGTAATATTGCAAGAGATCCTCAACTGAAAGATTTACTTGTACTTGAACAATTTTCACCAGGGGCAAGACACTAAAATGCATGGTTGTTCAATATAGACACATTAGTACGGTTATGATTGTATCATTGACACTATTCGTAGTCTAGTAACTAATCGCACTCCAATGCTAACTTAACCGTGCAACATAAAACATAAACATAAACATTTACATACAGGCACATACATACGGCGCGCCTCGCGCAATTCTATCTTCTTCGCGAGAGATGCCTATTTAGTTTGCGCGGGGAATAACTATTGGAATGACATCGTACTTCTATTGCTTAGTAGACTACGAAATAGAGGCATTGTACTGAAAAACTATGTTTACATTAGACTCTAGGGCCCGACTGTAGCGGGGCCCAAAAAATCCGATTAGATTAGAGGTCTTTATTGCACATACCAGAAAAAAAATTAAAAGCCTAAAAAGAAAGCCATATTATTTAGCTTATATGAACCACGCCCGCCACAGCATAAGCTCGAACCGTCACGCACGTCGCATACAAGTGTTTAATCTCATTTAACTTGGCACATCAATCAGTGGGCGTAAACGAAATCCGATGAAATTTCTAAAAGCCGTTTTAAGTTTTAATTGAATTGCGGCCCCACAGAACCGGGGTAACAAATAGTCTATCAGGCGCAGGCTTATTTTTTGCTTCTACATGGTGGTAAAAAAGTAACGTCCGCTCGTAAGCTGGAACACGTACAGTTGGACGCCAAAAAGAACTAAGTACTTCATAAAATTCTCCATAAAATTTTCCAGGGATGTCGAATTTTTTGGGTTAGGTTAGGTTAGAATTTACCGGTCTTATTTATAAAAACTCGATTCCTTAAAACACCTCAAACACGCCGTTTAAAACACTTTATGGTGGAGATTTTACAAGGAAAAGATGTAGGCACAGATTAAATAAACAGAGTGTCCGATTGGTTTTAGAGGAATCGTGTTTTTATAAATAAGGCGATTCATGTTCGAAAGCGATGCAATGGACCCTATCGGAGCGGAGCGTCTAGGTTTATACCAGGCAGGGCTTCACGTGTTTGAAATTTCGATGTTTTTAATATATGGCGTGATCTGCGCGTGGATATTTCGTTTTTTAAACGAATATTAAATGTAAACCATATCAATACTAAATATAAAGTAGATCATAATATACTAGATCCATGTCTATTGTTAACGCCTAGCATCTGTGTGCGTTCGTAAATACGCACCCACACATAAGCTTTCCAGCGTGTGACGCAGTTGCGGGTCGCCGCAACTTTTCGCAATATACCTTTTTGATTACTCATTTTTTGACCGCAATCGTGTGTGCATCGATCCTTCAATTTTTTCTCTTTAAAACTCTGTTTTTGGATACTATACCTATATTCAAGAAGTCTCGCTCACATCATTCCACTCCAGCTGGGCAATAGTATCCCGATTAGCCATAGTTTTGGCCTTCATCACCGGATCATCGAATCATCGCCACGCGGCAACAGGCAGAACAAGGGATTCCACTGTTCAAAGGCTGTCATTAGAGTGGATTTGCTTAGACGAAGACATAATCCGAAGCAGTTCACATTACGAAGCATACCACGGTCACAACAAGAATCAAATCTTCGCAATCGTCATCGGCGAAGATCACAATACCTACCTACGTCGTCGTACGCATTATCGACACCCTTGGAATTCATCGCAGAAGCTATTCACAGGATCCCGTCAGCGCCATAAACATTAGCTGTCGAACATCAACCTGAGAGGCTACATTACTGTGAGTTCGTTCCAATCATTCATCCATTTCTCTTCGCAATTTCCATTGCTATTTTCTGCAAATCATTCTTACCTACAAATATAAAATCACTTTATTTTGCCTATTTCATCGATTTAATTAAGTACCTATCAATCTTCTATTCATAGACAGTTACATAACTAGGTCAACGAACTATCACAAAAATCCTTTATGAACGTTGCATTCCCTTAGTAATAAAATTTCCTTATTTGCATTGTTACGCAATCACTTCACAGGTAGATAGGAATAACTACAACTTTATTGCAACTTTATTTGCCTGTCACTCTATTCTTGTTTTCCGAAGTAAACAAAAGGATTTCTTTAGAGTGGCATTGTTTTCATGAGAGCTGTGTTCACTTGATATAACAAGTTTTTAAATAATTTTCATAACATTACATTCCAGTGCGATTCCGTTGCGCTGACCCGCCCGCGCAGCAACTAGTTACGTGGGACGCCGTGCAACTTACCCTCAACTTAATTCAATTCAGCCATACCATTTAAGTATCACCAATTTTAGTATTTTCAGGCTCATTTAAACTTTTTTCCGCAGTACAATTTAAATAGGTAACCTATAAAACAAGTTTCATAATGGATTACAAAGAATTGGTGAAGAAAAGAGGTAGCTTAAAAGCGAAAGTTACATTATTTAAATCGTTCTTAGAACCGCTTCAAAAGGTTGAAACTATAACCAATCTTCAAACCAACGAAATCAATTTTCGCCTTTCAAAAATGGAGGATCTTTATTCTGATTATGACAACATACAAAGTGACATAGAAACTCTCTCCGAAATTCCAGATTTGCAGTACAAGGAGCGTCAGAATTTCGAGAGCGAATATTTCGGTGCACTTGCCGCTGCTCGAGAGGTGTTGACCAGGTTCGAGTCTGCTGATGACCGCGCTAGCAGTAACGGCGGAGGCGGAGGATCAGTAGCGGGCTCCACTGTCTGCTGCGCTAACAAAGGTCGACCGGCAATCAAATTACCTACCATTCATTTACCTACCTTTTCGGGACAGTATCAAGACTGGTTAGAGTTTCATGACACGTATACATCACTCATACACTCTGATAATTCCATACCGAAAATAAACAAATTCCATTACCTTCGCGCTGCTTTGAAGGACTCTGCTGCAATCGTAATTCAGTCGCTTGACTTTTCAGCCGAAAATTATGACATTGCGTGGTCTCTTCTTTGTGATCGATATCATAACAACCGATTACTAATAAACAATCATATTCAATCCATCTTCAATATCGAAGCATTAACGAAAGAGTCATCCAAAGCTTTGCGTCACATAATTGACACAATCAATAAAAACCTCAGGGCACTTAAAACACTTAAATTACCCACTGAACACTGGGACATTTTGGTTATCTACATAATTTGCAAAAAATTGGATTATAACACGAGTCGCGAATGGGAAACACACCGTAATGTATTAAAAGAATTGCCCACTTTGGCCGAATTCATAGATTTTCTCAAAAACCGGTCCACTTTATTGGAAACCGTAGATGAATCACAAATAAAACGCAGATACAGTGATGTGACACCTAACAGACCAAAAACATTCATCGCTAACACATTGACAACACCCACAAACACATACATATGTCCCTTATGCAAGAACAAGCATGCTATTTATCAGTGCTATAGATTCAAATCACTTCCTGTCAAAGCTCGCATACAAAAGGCTACTGAATTAAAATTGTGCCTCAACTGTCTGCGTAAGGGTCATAGTGAACAAAAATGCAGGTTGGGTCCGTGCAGATTGTGCTCTGGACAGCACAATACATTACTGCACATCAACCAAGAATCGAGTGTGTCACGTACAATTGACTTACCATCGACATCAATGTCAACAAACAGTGTTGTGCTACCAGCCACACATCATCCAGTTCAATCGTCCAATGAAGTTCAACAATCATCGAACAATATTGTTCTTTCCTCTCTCAGCAACGACTGTGTTTTACTTTCCACAGCGTTAATTCAAGTCACAGATTGTGAAGGTAACAAACATAAAATAAGGGCGTTATTGGACAACGGAAGCACGTCCAGCTTCGTTACCCAAACCCTATCCGATAAGTTAAACCTGCGAAAGATTTCAACATCAACGGCAGTTGAAGGTATCAACGGTCAATCATCATTCATAACACAAAACTGTGATGTCACTATATCGTCACTAAAAAACACATTCACAACGGAAACAAATTGTCTTATCGTTCCTCAGATAACTCAATTTATCCCGAGCAAGGTCATTAATTGCTCAGATTTAAACATTCCAAACTGCATTACATTAGCAGATCCAACATTCCATACACCATCACAAATTGATATGCTCCTGGGAGCTGATATCTTCTGGACCGTCCTTTGTCCGAACAAAATTACCCTAGGCAAACATAAACCGACTTTATGCGAAACAAAGCTAGGTTGGTTACTATCAGGAGCATATCAATCAAACAAAAGCACACACAACAATCATAAAAATACAGTCCACTGCAATCACGCATCTGTAATTCAAACGCATAATGATTATGACTTACATAATCAAGTCGAGAGGCTCATCGACCTTGAAGCTATCAAGTCACATACGCCAATGTCTAAGGAAGAACAAGAGTGTGAACAAATCTTTTCTGCTACTACGGAACGAGAAGCAGATGGCCGATTTTTGGTAACTATCCCATTAAAACAAAGTCCAGAAAATCTCGGTAGTTCGTATCAGAGAGCTTTGTCTAGATTTTTGTCCCTCGAAGCTCGTTTCAAACGTGATCCAACTTTCAAAAAACAATATTCCGAGTTCATAATGGAATACATATCATTAGGTCATATGACACTGAATGTAAACCCTAAAAATGACATTCATCAATACATACTTCCGCATCACGGAGTTTTGCGTGAAACAAGCTTAACTACGAAGTTAAGGGTTGTTTTTGATGCATCGGCAGTCACTACATCTGGGTTGTCATTTAATGACATACAGAAGGTTGGTCCTACAGTTCAGGATGACCTAGTGAGCATATTAATTCGATTTCGACAGCATAAAATAGTGGTCACTGCCGACGTAGAAAAAATGTACCGCATGATAAACATAAATAAAACACAACGCGTCTATCAACAAATATTGTGGCGGTTCAGCCCTGTGGAAGAACTTAAGCAATATTATCTAAACACCGTTACGTATGGTACGGCATCCGCACCTTACCTTGCCACAAGGTGTCTTCAGCAACTGGGTAAAGATTGTCCTGATAAGTCTGTCTCTGACGTAATAGTTCACGACTTTTATGTGGACGACCTAATCACTGGACACGATTCTGAAGAAAACCTTATAGCCATATGTAAGGGTGTCAAAACACAATTAGAGAGTGGTCAACTCCACTTAAGGAAGTGGCACTCCAACAATAAACACATAATACAAACCATAATTGATGAAAATAACCCAGAGGATTTTCTTGACCTCAGCAAAAACGAATATTCGAAAACATTAGGTCTTCTTTGGTCCTGTAAAGGAGACTACTTATCTTATTCGATAAATCTCACACAAAGCGAGCACATAAGCAAGCGAATTGTCTTATCAATATTTTCACAAATTTTTGACCCACTTGGCCTTATTGGTCCCTGTACATTGCCAGCAAAATTGCTGATTCAAAAGTTGTGGTCATTAAAATTATCATGGGATGAAACAATACCCACCGAGCTTCAAACAATTTGGCATAACTTTCTAAACACATTAACAAGTATTAACAATATTAAAATTCCACGACATATAATTATCGATGCTTATGTCACCATAGAGATGCATGCCTTTAGTGACGCATCCGCACACGCCTACGCTGCCTGCGTCTATTTAAGATCCATATCTAAAGATAATCAGGTCACAGTTCGTCTGGTTACAGCAAAATGCCGAGTTGCGCCACTTAAGAATTTAACAATTCCGCGCTTGGAACTGTGTGGTGCACTATTGGCAGCTAATCTAGCTCATAAGGTGAAATCCAGCTTAAGATTAACCATACACAAGACAACCTTCTGGTCAGACTCAACCATCGTGCTGGGATGGATCAAATCTTCAAAATTAACCAAACTCAAGTCCTTTGTGTCAAACAGAATCAATTCAATTACTGAAATCACAGATAAGGAGCATTGGCAGTATGTCCCTACAAGCTTTAACCCTGCAGATATTGGTTCGAGAGGCATGGAGGCAAGCAAACTCCAAAATTCCTCCCTCTGGTGGACTGGGCCCGATTATTTACTAAATCCAGACACCCATTGGCCATCACAGCCTAATTACAAAGGTTCTGACTTGTCAGAAGTCAAGATACAATGTCATCTATCTTCAAATTTTAAAACTAACGAATATGTTCTTCGATTCTCTGATTTCAGTAAACTGCAACGCATAACAGCATACATCTTTCGATTTAAACATAATTGTCAACACAAACATAATAAAATGACAGGATATTTACAAATACACGAATTAATTTCATCACACAATGCGCTGTGTAGATTAGCGCAACAAGAGTCATTCCCACTTGAATATTCATTACTGAAAAACAAAAAACCACTCCCGCCTAAAAACAAGCATCTCAGTCTTAATCCATTTCTTCATGAAGACGGTTTAATCCGCGTAGGGGGCAGGATATCAAATTCACATTACGATTACGACACAAAACACCCAATAATGATACATGCAAAACATCATATTTCAAAACTAATTTTCAGGCAATATCACAAAATTCTACTACATCCGGGTCCACAATTATTATTAGCTATTTCACGACATAAATACTGGGTTCTAGCTGGCCGCAACTTAGCCAGACAGACGGTTAATAGTTGCGTCACTTGCTGTCGCTATTCAGGTAAAACACTACAGCCAATTATGGGCAATTTGCCAGAGCAGCGCCTTCATGCTGACTATCCATTCTCAAACACTGCTGTAGACTACGCCGGCCCCATAATGATACTGAACCGAAAAGGTAGAGGCTCAAGATTAATAAAAGCGTACCTTTGTATATTTGTTTGCCTGACAGTGAGAGCAATCCATATCGAGCTTGTTACTGATCTGAGTAAAGATACATTTCTTTCTGCTCTACATAGATTCATTAGTCGTAGAGGTAAACCTGTCAACATCTTCTCGGATAACGGTACTTCTTTTGTAGGGGCTTGTAACGAGTTAAAAAGATTTATAAAAGTAAATTCATCGTACATCGGTTCCTATGCTTCAGAATTGCAAATTAATTTCAAATTTTCTCCAGCTTATAGTCCTCACTTCAATGGAATGGCTGAGAGTTCCGTTAAATCAGTAAAACACCACTTAAAAAGAGTAGTTTCTCAGACGAATCTCACTTATGAAGAAATGAACACAGTTCTTATTGAAATAGAAGGAATTCTCAACTCTCGCCCCATCACACCTATTTCTTCAGATCCACGCGATCTCTCCGCTTTAACTCCATCGCATTTTCTGATTGGACGAACAATAACAGTATTGCCTTCCCCTCAGGTTCAGGATGTTGTCAGAATGACAACTATGTCCAGATACTTAAGAATACAGCAACTTAAAGCCCATTTCTGGCGCAGATTCTATACAGAATATATTTCAGAGCTTCAGAGAAGGCAAAAATGGCGAAAGGACGGTGTAGACTTACACCTAGATGACATGGTGCTCATCAAGGATGAGCGCCTTCCCCCCAATCGCTGGCTGCTTGGGCGTGTAAGCCGCCTTTATCCAGGCACCGACGGAATCTCACGAGTGGCCGACGTCACGACAACTTCGGGAACGGTGCGCCGCGCCTACAACCGACTCTGTCCACTCCCAGTACTGGACCAGCAGGACACGTCTCTTCTGGCCCGGGAACATGTTAACGCCTAGCATCTGTGTGCGTTCGTAAATACGCACCCACACATAAGCTTTCCAGCGTGTGACGCAGTTGCGGGTCGCCGCAACTTTTCGCAATATACCTTTTTGATTACTCATTTTTTGACCGCAATCGTGTGTGCATCGATCCTTCAATTTTTCTCTTTAAAACTCTGTTTTTGGATATTATACCTATATTCAAGAAGTCTCGCTCACATCATTCCACTCCAGCTGGGCAATAGTATCCCGATTAGCCATCTATAATAAGTATACAAAAAAACACAATTTGCTAAATAAGACAAATAATATATCTATGTACCTAGGGAACCTTTGGTATCTATTCGGAGTTTGAACGGAGATGGCCTTTTAATTTTTTCTAAGAAATCCGCCGTAATAAAACAATTATTCCGTGAAAATTCAACTGACTATTTAGACAGACCTCTTCAATGGTAACAGCCTTTTTTCTTTTTAATCTGTGGGTAACAGACGGTCACTCCGGAACCCTAAAGGGGTAGATAATTATAACTTTTATTCCATTGGCAAACCAGATAAATGACCACTAATGAGTGATTGTTTAGAATTAGATTATTAAAACACTAAAGCAGCAAAGGTTGTTAGGATACATTTTATTTACTAAAGTTACAAATATTTGAAATCAGGGCATCTAGGTTTTCCTTAATACTGCAAACTTTTGTTTATGAAGTTAGGCCGCTCTAGCTCTCATGGCCTCATTTATTATTACTTTTTACTTTAAGCGTGTTTCCTGGTTTCGCGTTTTATTATTTGTAAGATTTTATTCAATTTGAATTTCAAATGTACAGATTTGATCGTTTAAAATATTACACAAAACCAAGTAGTCATAGTTAAGGCAACAAAGTTAAAGCTATTTTCGTGCCAAAACTCCTTCTTTTTTTATATTTTTTTATTTGCTTTAATTTTTTTTATTTATTTTCTTTTTGAAAAGGGTAACGTAGCCTATTAAGGGGCTGCGAAAGGGGTACAAGAGCCACCAATAAAAAAAAAACTTTTACAGATCGGCAAAAAGTATCTTGCAAATCTTTCAATCATACATCGTGATTTTGAGGATTCACCACGGGGAACCTAAGGTTAATAAGCTAGGAATTCTATTACTGTTAAGGCTGTTTTTGACATGAATACTATTTAGTCCTAAGTCCTTGATCCTAGGTTCTCTGTTGCAGCGTTCTAAAAGTCACAACTTGTCAGACTTGTCAGCCCACTTTTTGGAAAAAAAGAGACATGAAAAAGGTGAAAAAAGATATGACATTATTCAATGAATGGTTCATCACCAATAGAGAGCCTAATTAGATTCCAATGCCACAATACTCTTTACACTGCTCGAGTATTTACATAGCAATTTTGGGGCCCCAACTGCTCCGTCTCAAATTTGAAGGTGACTAGGTTGACTTTTTACGCAAAATTAATTTTTATTTGTGAGAAATAGTGTTTGGAATTATAAACTGAATGAGTCGACCAACTCGAAAAACAATTTATTAAATTTTTACAACTCACTAAGTAGGGTTAACAGCTAAGATAACTAACATAGCTAACAGCTAAGACAGCGTGCTCTGTCAAGATGTGGTTACGAAATAACAGCAACTCGACAGTACATTCATTCAGCACATCAGGTATATATCTACGGCAAAACATAGACAATAATATGTAAGCCTTTTAATGTTAGGTATTTTGTTTTAGGTGTGTGCCATAAAGAGTTAAAATCGAATCTAATCAAGATCGATATTAGAATATCACATCAATACAGACCAAGCCGACCTAGGCTAGCTCTAATGCATGGATTACAGTACATTACAAAGAAATATTCAGCAACTCGAATTGCGCCTGATAATTTTGTTACAGCAACGTGTTACAACAACAAAGACCAGGCGTTCCAATCCGGTACAAGCTGTAGTTGCCGTATTCAAAGAAGTAAAGGGTTCGTGTTGTAACGGACCTGCCTGTGTAGCATACTCTCAACGTATAATTAAGACTGAAAGGTGGGGAATATTTAAGAAATAACGAGTTAGTTAAATAAATTGAACTTATATCCAAAGAATAACAAGCGGTCGGAGCCGGCACCGAAAATCTTTTTCTACCCGCTCGTAGATGCGGGTATTCGCGCAGAAGTTACTTTTTTCCGGACAGAGCGGCGCCAATAAAAGATCACGCCACCCGACTAAAACCAATAAGGATGATACTTATTTATGAACCCGTACTATTGTTTCACGTGTCAAGTCGACTGGTGAAATCTGAGTGAAATCGTATAAAAAGGCCGAGGGCCAAACGCGCGGGGCGATTCCAGACTAGAGAATTGAACAGTAAATACATCCGTTACGCTCGTAGGGAAATTCGCCATTTTCAGCGAATTTATTAGCATTAGGGAGTTTCGTTTGCATTTAAATTCGAAAATAGGAGAGTGGCTTTGGATTTGTTACCTAACATCATCTGTGGGCATCGCGTCCCAGACTATCAGCTCTGGTGTGAAGTTTCAGGTTTAGAGTTGCTCTCGAAGCTAGGGAGTTGATTTGAAAGTAAAAGTGTTAAGGTTAGAAACGGTTTTCGGTTCCTGAATCTTTCGTACATTTAGCTAGAAGTTTTCCGCGTAAAATAGGGTTTTCAGCCTTAGTAATTAGGGTAGCTTCCGCGAAATAAAATGTGAACTAATCCTTTTTCTCCACAGTACTACGTTTATGGGAAATAAATTTGTACAAAAGTGAACTCTCGGTGGCAAAGGTATGCTAAGGATAGTCCGTGTGTCCAGCCTTTGTCAAATAACCAAGGCTCGGTGAGGCCACACGAGGTTATTCGTATCATGCTTGCGTCATAGCTTTCAGAGTTTTGTTCGAATTTAATTCTACTTATTACTTTAACTTAATTCCACTAGCTAGTGGTAATTGAGTTTCAGTACACAAACGTGTGAATTTAGAGCGAATTCACTTGGGAGCCTTAAGAAGTTTAAATTAATGGACTAAGGAACCCAAAATCTAGCTCTGCTTACTATGCTACGGCTGAATCTGAGTCTGCTTGGGTCGAAAGGTTTAAAGAATCCCTTCACCGGAGGCGTTCCCAATTTAATTTAGTAAAAAAAATTATTATTATAATATTAATTTTGAATTGAGATAATTAGAGATTAATTATCTTGTTTGGAGATTGGGTTAAAACGCTTCTTGTGAATGCGGTGTTAGATCTTCTTCCGTTAGCATTCGTGGTGTAGCAATTTTCCCCCTGCTTACCCTGAGTGACAGACGATTCTAGCCCTCTGGCACTTTGCACCCATAACATATTTATGTATTATATTTCGTATATTCTTACCTTGCGGGTGGTTACCGAACCCATAAAACCACCCGCGCATACACATCCTAGGCTACACACTCTGGCCGGCCAGAAAGTCTGAAAGCTAACTGTGTCAAGTTACCGAGTGATTTGAAACAGTCTGGGTTTCCGGAGTTAGGGAGGATAGAAGTAGGAAATAGCTGTGACTAGGGAGACACCATAGGCACTCACACATATACACGATTAAATGTAAATGGGGTTTGCTTTGCTGAAACAATTGATGGGTGGTTAAATTAGCTTACGGGGTTGGGAAGAATTAGGCAGGCTCCCCCTTTTCTTTCAGGGTATCCAGTTGTATGATGAGCGTAAGTATTTCCCCGATTCCCCACCTTAGCAATGCGGTCATGTAAGTAGGACAATAAATAGCGATTTATTTCCGTACCAAAAATAAGTAATCAAATAGCTTTATTTTCCAATATTGACAGCAATATTATTTTGTAACGTCCTGTGCAAAGGTCTAACATTAAATTCCGTTAAAATAAATAAGCTCTGACAAAATTCTATAAACTAATTAAATAAAAGCTAAAGTAGACAACCAAATTTTAATTAATCAGAAGTGCCAAATGTGTTAGATGTTTATTGCTCCATTCTTATTATGAACAGTGAAATTTGTTGTATATAAATGAAATATATTCAGTAAGCTAGCTTTTATTCTCAAAATACTAAAAGTGTCTCTTAACTATCTATTACCTTACTATTCTAGCCTTTTACTCCAACTATTAAAAGTGACTCCTAATTATCTAGTACTTTACTATTTTCGTTTACGGAACTTTTCAAACATAAATCAATGAAACGTTTAGCTACTTGCTCTAATTTCTTCCGCTGCTTAGGTTGCTACGGCATCTTATTAATGAAAACGTAGTGGTTCGAGTCCTGTTGCACGTTAGAAACTATGATATCATGTTGGCGTTGACTTGTAAACGAAGATCTAATAAGTAAGGCTGTAAGTTCGTACATTAAAATTATCTACTGAACTTTGATTTCTCGCCTATCGAACCTTTGATTTGGAAGGTCTGAAAATGACATAAAATTATTATTAATATAAAACCTAGATGTAATAAAACCTAATCTTCATCGACATTATCTTTTAAAACCTTGATTAACAACCTACGAGTTACTGATTATCTTTTTACGCATCTACCTTCAATATTTTGCGCCGCATCTCGCTTACGTGAATCTATCCTTATAGCGTTGAGGTTGAGTGCCGTTTTATATTGAGAGTTTAACAATCTATCGAGCAATGGAAATAAGTATGCTATAGGGCGAAGGATCCGATAAATAAAATAGTCTTTATTGACATTATGACAAAAACCGTTATGGAATGTTGTGGTTGTTAGATTTTAAGGCGTAAACCTTTTAATTTGAATAATATTTAAACTTGCTTATCTCTTTACTTCAATAATATTTTGTGCTCTGCCTTGTTTGATCTAATGGTATTTGCGATACTTGTTGCTTGGAGCTCTGATAGACTTCGTCTGTTCAGTCCATTGTTGTGACGTCTTGAATAGACTTTTTCCAACATACACGTCCGGGTTACATACTTTTAGTAGAGTTATCTCCTAGGTATTTGATACTGTCCCGTTGAGTTTTGTGTATAATGGCTGGACCATACGAAAGTTATCTACCTACTCAGAGTTTCAAGGAATAATTTCCTTTCATTGGATCAAACAATCTACAATTGCTTATTTTTAAACATTTGTGCTATTGCTGCTATTAATGCTTGCAATCTTTAGTGAGGCTGACCACTTCTACACAATGAGCGTTATTCGCTAGTTGCTAAAACTTCGTTTGACCAGTCATCCATTATAGCCAGGCTTTCCGGATTGAATTTTCTCCGATGTACCATGCCTTTGATATCACAACCCTATACTATTCTACGACCTGATGACTGGTCATACGTTGAAAGCACCTTTTATAAATCTTCCTATGGTCAGTTTTCACTGAATTGTCTGCATTTGGCAAACGCAATTGAAATGTTATGTATATCCATGAATCTAGTTATAGATAAAACTATGTACAGTGGGACAATGATGAGCATACGGTGTGAAAGACCCAGCCTTTGGTTGGAGAACTGAGTTTCTTTTAGTCCGGATCCCGTCTCTGAGTCAAGTACTTTTAACTAGATTTGTGTTAGTTAACTTTCACTTTATCTATTATATTATAAATACTTTAAATTTAAACTTCATTCTGCACTAACTGCGCTTCATGCTTATAATTTTTATTTGCCTTTGCTTCAATCAAATTACTAGCGGACATTAGAGACGAAAATATGTTGAACATTATAATAATATTATTAACAATAATATTGTTATAATGACCTACTTCTTTTATCTGTTCTTACACAGTGTTCCATACCGGTTTAACCTGTTTCATATTCTACTTTAAATAGCAAACTTATTCAACACTTAAACATTAAAAATTCTAATTTTCATTCTTGTTAGGGCTTTACTTAACCTTTTCAATATAGGGCGGAATAAACTCAACCTCTCTACTTAACCTTGATATCAAACCGTAACTCGGTAATTAAAGGTCGACCTTTAATTTCAATTTAAAAAAAAATTAACTAGATCTTTATTTGTTAATTATATACTTTTGCGCTCGAACATTTGCTTTCAATCTCAGATACCTTAAAAGGGCTAGGGTTATGTATACGATCACAACGCAGGGTTCTACCAATTAAAACTAGACGATCACAGTTGGCCATTAGAGTGTTTTGCATCATAGTATCTACATTTTATCATCTCATCGGGGTTTAATTTTTTAATTTACGGGGGTAGGGTCTTACAATGGTGTTGCCGTGACCATGATATTTTAATACGAGATTGAGTAGTTTATTTATGTTTTATGATGCAGAATATTCTTATTTAGTTTAATTATTGTTGGCTTTATGCCACAATTTGTTGTTCGTGAAATGGAAAAGGTAGAAACATTGAGATTGGCAGCGAATGTACGTGTTCAAATTGTAAAACAAAATTAGATTGATTTAAACTAAAACTTTTATAAATATGTAGTACGTAGGAAAACGTAGTAAAAAGAGCGAAAACAAGTAATACATAAAACAATTCAAAATTTATTTATTCGGTCCTTACTTGGTATGTACAATAATTGTAAATTCCACTTGAGACAAGTTTTCAAATCAGTCTAAATTTAGTTCCGCGTTAAAAAAAATATCTAATAGGATGAGATTAGTTTTAAAAGTTATCAATCATTTTATCTAAATAAATTAACAGGTAAATATTAAGTAAATTTTAACAAAAGTATTATGTGTGGGGGGTTGCCCTTGTCATGACTTTGTCAATCTCGTTCTATTTCTATTGCCTAAGCATTGAACTAAGGTTATATCGGATTTAGGTAGCTAATTTAAATCAAATAGTTCAATATAGTATCTACCTAAAGGTTTTATACTCGGGGGGTTGCCGAGCGACTCAAACTTTACCTAAAAGGATACCTATCATTCTGAGTACCTATGTTACCTACTTTATTTACAAGATTTTTCTAAAAGCGTTAAATATACTTCGTTAAGTTTTAATAGTATCGCTTTTGAAGTATTGTCTGACAAACGGGAATAGAACCATTAAATTCAATTCATAATTTTATTACATTAAGTAATCGCGTAACATAATGGTAAAATAAACGTAGGTCGAATTAATAAATTCCTCATTTTTTGGAGTCAATTTAAAATTAAATAAAAATAAGTTTGGATATGAACCGTATAAAGGTAACAATTTAACTATCGGAAAGTTATGTAGGTACGACTAAACCTGCACTTCCTTCGCGTAGCAATCAGGTCAATACATCAGACATATTGACGATTGTAGGGTTGTAAAGGGTCTTGGTACATGCACTAGATGGCGCTTTTATACGGCTTTTATATCGTCTATATTTTATAATATGAGCTGAAAAAAAAAAAAATAGTTATGTAGTACTGTTAAAATTAGTATGAGTTAAATTATCATTTCAAATTCACATAATCTAAAAAAATATATTTAATATGCAATTTAATTTTGAATCAACATTGGGAATAATAACAATGAGCTATGTAGTTTACAGAAAATAATTTAACTAAGCGATTTAAAACACAATACGCTCCAAACTAAGTTGAGAGGATTTAATATTGACGAGATGAAAACGGGGAAATAAGGTTGTATCGTGTATACTACTGGTGGTCACCCATTCATAGACTGCTAGTGGACGTTGTTGCTTGACCACAGTACTCAGTAGGATGCAGTTAGTCGAGAGGTAGCACTACGCACGGATCATAGGAATTGAATGAAAATTGAGTTAACATTTAATTAACTTGTTATTATTAGTAATCGAGAATATTTCATTTCAACGGGAAGTAAAGTTCTTCTTTATGGGGGGGTTGTTAAAAATATTTCCACGATTTTAAATCTACTTAAGGAATATTTTCGGTTTAATACTTTAATAAAACTTGTTCTGCATATTAATTAACATTTGTTATTGAGAGAGATCATTATTATTTTAATTTGTTGATAATTATAAATAATTTTCAAAATATTTTCATGCTGGGGATTGATATCAATTTTTACATTCGGTATAATATTCCATTTCGCGGAAACTAGCTTTTCATTTGGGGGGTTGCAATAAAACTTAATATAAAAATTAACAAAAGTTTTCTCGATGGGGGGTTGCTATTACAGTATTATTAAGAATCTAGCATTGCGTAATTAGGTAGTCTTCGTATAGCGGTTGCGTAAATAAATTCATTCATTATAATGATTCATTTAGAGTTCGGATTTCTTCAATTTGCTAAAGTTTCGTTGATTTAAAAGGATTTTCTATATTTTATTCACGATAATTCGTAAACTTCGTAATAAATATAATAGACTAATTTATTAAATAATAAACTAAAAAAAAAAAAAAAAACAAACCTTTGTTTTATTTTAATTCTTAGCGTACTTATTGTAAAAAAACAAAATAAAAAAAATTAATAAATAAACACTTCGTTTTATTTAACCATCCGCGTACAGTAAACGATAAAAGTAGATAATTGAACATTCTCATTAAGCCAAACTTCTGATTTTAATTTATGTAAATTTTATTTTTAATAAAATACGGAAGCATATCAATCTAATCGGGATTTAAAGTTGATTATTTAATTTTCGTCGTTGACTGTACTTCTTAAACCAGGTAATTAAAACGGTTTTGAAAGGTAATAAGGTATTGGTTTTGAGAGGTAACCGCATGTTAAACTATAAGTTAATTAAGGGTATTTTACTTTAATTTTAAATTCTATCACAATCCATTCCAAAACGGTTATTGAGATAAGTACTTCCGACTACTTCCTATAAATAATATTCAGTATTGCCTATAAAATAAATTAAACTCGGTAGGTTAAAACAAAATAAAATAAATCCACGGTTATCGCTGTTCGCTAAATCTTTAGATCTTCGTTGTAAAATGGCGTGCAAAAGAAGAGTGTGAAAGTGGGGAATAATTGGGAGGCCTAAGGTTTGGCGAAGTGTTAAACGTAGATAGCCTGTCGTAGTACGGTCCCATGCCGACATACACGCACCTCAAAAGGGTTCAAATACCGTTTTCCTTTGCTGGATGCAAAGCATCATTTAGTTTAAATAGTATCATTTGGTATTTGGAACCTTCACTCTACACGGGAATTAAACACTGCACATTCTCCAAATATAATGATATTTGAAATGGAAAGGTTAGAAATAATGACTGTTTGGTTATTAGATCGGTGGACTTGGAAAGCTTGCTGATTGTTAGTATCGGAATTTCGTAGACGGAAATTACGTTTTAGGGTGCGTCCTCTCTCACACGAAAGCCGTGCCTGACGTTGGGGCAGCCAAAGGACGTAATTTATACCGGATTGACTTTCGGTAACTCTGCCTCACAACCAGGGTCGTTGATTACGGAGTTTTGACTGACAGGCCATTCATGGATGCTGAGATAATTAATTCAGGCTGCGTTATCTAAACTTTGTAACTGAAAAATATCTGAAGTATTTGGTTTAAATACACACACACCATGACAGACATGTGGGACAATATTGCAACAGGTATATTAGAAGAAGATAGGGGCCATTGTGAGAGCTATCACAGGTACCATGTCCTTGTTTGTATAAAATTTGTATTCGTCGGTTCTTCTACAAATTTTGGGGGTTGATTGTAACGGACCTGCCTGTGTAGCATACTCTCAACGTATAATTAAGACTGAAAGGTGGGGAATATTTAAGAAATAACGAGTTAGTTAAATAAATTGAACTTATATCCAAAGAATAACAAGCGGTCGGAGCCGGCACCGAAAATCTTTTTCTACCCGCTCGTAGATGCGGGTATTCGCGCAGAAGTTACTTTTTTCCGGACAGAGCGGCGCCAATAAAAGATCACGCCACCCGACTAAAACCAATAAGGATGATACTTATTTATGAACCCGTACTATTGTTTCACGTGTCAAGTCGACTGGTGAAATCTGAGTGAAATCGTATAAAAAGGCCGAGGGCCAAACGCGCGGGGCGATTCCAGACTAGAGAATTGAACAGTAAATACATCCGTTACGCTCGTAGGGAAATTCGCCATTTTCAGCGAATTTATTAGCATTAGGGAGTTTCGTTTGCATTTAAATTCGAAAATAGGAGAGTGGCTTTGGATTTGTTACCTAACATCATCTGTGGGCATCGCGTCCCAGACTATCAGCTCTGGTGTGAAGTTTCAGGTTTAGAGTTGCTCTCGAAGCTAGGGAGTTGATTTGAAAGTAAAAGTGTTAAGGTTAGAAACGGTTTTCGGTTCCTGAATCTTTCGTACATTTAGCTAGAAGTTTTCCGCGTAAAATAGGGTTTTCAGCCTTAGTAATTAGGGTAGCTTCCGCGAAATAAAATGTGAACTAATCCTTTTTCTCCACAGTACTACGTTTATGGGAAATAAATTTGTACAAAAGTGAACTCTCGGTGGCAAAGGTATGCTAAGGATAGTCCGTGTGTCCAGCCTTTGTCAAATAACCAAGGCTCGGTGAGGCCACACGAGGTTATTCGTATCATGCTTGCGTCATAGCTTTCAGAGTTTTGTTCGAATTTAATTCTACTTATTACTTTAACTTAATTCCACTAGCTAGTGGTAATTGAGTTTCAGTACACAAACGTGTGAATTTAGAGCGAATTCACTTGGGAGCCTTAAGAAGTTTAAATTAATGGACTAAGGAACCCAAAATCTAGCTCTGCTTACTATGCTACGGCTGAATCTGAGTCTGCTTGGGTCGAAAGGTTTAAAGAATCCCTTCACCGGAGGCGTTCCCAATTTAATTTAGTAAAAAAAATTATTATTATAATATTAATTTTGAATTGAGATAATTAGAGATTAATTATCTTGTTTGGAGATTGGGTTAAAACGCTTCTTGTGAATGCGGTGTTAGATCTTCTTCCGTTAGCATTCGTGGTGTAGCAATTTTCCCCCTGCTTACCCTGAGTGACAGACGATTCTAGCCCTCTGGCACTTTGCACCCATAACATATTTATGTATTATATTTCGTATATTCTTACCTTGCGGGTGGTTACCGAACCCATAAAACCACCCGCGCATACACATCCTAGGCTACACACTCTGGCCGGCCAGAAAGTCTGAAAGCTAACTGTGTCAAGTTACCGAGTGATTTGAAACAGTCTGGGTTTCCGGAGTTAGGGAGGATAGAAGTAGGAAATAGCTGTGACTAGGGAGACACCATAGGCACTCACACATATACACGATTAAATGTAAATGGGGTTTGCTTTGCTGAAACAATTGATGGGTGGTTAAATTAGCTTACGGGGTTGGGAAGAATTAGGCAGGCTCCCCCTTTTCTTTCAGGGTATCCAGTTGTATGATGAGCGTAAGTATTTCCCCGATTCCCCACCTTAGCAATGCGGTCATGTAAGTAGGACAATAAATAGCGATTTATTTCCGTACCAAAAATAAGTAATCAAATAGCTTTATTTTCCAATATTGACAGCAATATTATTTTGTAACGTCCTGTGCAAAGGTCTAACATTAAATTCCGTTAAAATAAATAAGCTCTGACAAAATTCTATAAACTAATTAAATAAAAGCTAAAGTAGACAACCAAATTTTAATTAATCAGAAGTGCCAAATGTGTTAGATGTTTATTGCTCCATTCTTATTATGAACAGTGAAATTTGTTGTATATAAATGAAATATATTCAGTAAGCTAGCTTTTATTCTCAAAATACTAAAAGTGTCTCTTAACTATCTATTACCTTACTATTCTAGCCTTTTACTCCAACTATTAAAAGTGACTCCTAATTATCTAGTACTTTACTATTTTCGTTTACGGAACTTTTCAAACATAAATCAATGAAACGTTTAGCTACTTGCTCTAATTTCTTCCGCTGCTTAGGTTGCTACGGCATCTTATTAATGAAAACGTAGTGGTTCGAGTCCTGTTGCACGTTAGAAACTATGATATCATGTTGGCGTTGACTTGTAAACGAAGATCTAATAAGTAAGGCTGTAAGTTCGTACATTAAAATTATCTACTGAACTTTGATTTCTCGCCTATCGAACCTTTGATTTGGAAGGTCTGAAAATGACATAAAATTATTATTAATATAAAACCTAGATGTAATAAAACCTAATCTTCATCGACATTATCTTTTAAAACCTTGATTAACAACCTACGAATTACTGATTATCTTTTTACGCATCTACCTTCAATATTTTGCGCCGCATCTCGCTTACGTGAATCTATCCTTATAGCGTTGAGGTTGAGTGCCGTTTTATATTGAGAGTTTAACAATCTATCGAGCAATGGAAATAAGTATGCTATAGGGCGAAGGATCCGATAAATAAAATAGTCTTTATTGACATTATGACAAAAACCGTTATGGAATGTTGTGGTTGTTAGATTTTAAGGCGTAAACCTTTTAATTTGAATAATATTTAAACTTGCTTATCTCTTTACTTCAATAATATTTTGTGCTCTGCCTTGTTTGATCTAATGGTATTTGCGATACTTGTTGCTTGGAGCTCTGATAGACTTCGTCTGTTCAGTCCATTGTTGTGACGTCTTGAATAGACTTTTTCCAACATACACGTCCGGGTTACATACTTTTAGTAGAGTTATCTCCTAGGTATTTGATACTGTCCCGTTGAGTTTTGTGTATAATGGCTGGACCATACGAAAGTTATCTACCTACTCAGAGTTTCAAGGAATAATTTCCTTTCATTGGATCAAACAATCTACAATTGCTTATTTTTAAACATTTGTGCTATTGCTGCTATTAATGCTTGCAATCTTTAGTGAGGCTGACCACTTCTACACAATGAGCGTTATTCGCTAGTTGCTAAAACTTCGTTTGACCAGTCATCCATTATAGCCAGGCTTTCCGGATTGAATTTTCTCCGATGTACCATGCCTTTGATATCACAACCCTATACTATTCTACGACCTGATGACTGGTCATACGTTGAAAGCACCTTTTATAAATCTTCCTATGGTCAGTTTTCACTGAATTGTCTGCATTTGGCAAACGCAATTGAAATGTTATGTATATCCATGAATCTAGTTATAGATAAAACTATGTACAGTGGGACAATGATGAGCATACGGTGTGAAAGACCCAGCCTTTGGTTGGAGAACTGAGTTTCTTTTAGTCCGGATCCCGTCTCTGAGTCAAGTACTTTTAACTAGATTTGTGTTAGTTAACTTTCACTTTATCTATTATATTATAAATACTTTAAATTTAAACTTCATTCTGCACTAACTGCGCTTCATGCTTATAATTTTTATTTGCCTTTGCTTCAATCAAATTACTAGCGGACATTAGAGACGAAAATATGTTGAACATTATAATAATATTATTAACAATAATATTGTTATAATGACCTACTTCTTTTATCTGTTCTTACACAGTGTTCCATACCGGTTTAACCTGTTTCATATTCTACTTTAAATAGCAAACTTATTCAACACTTAAACATTAAAAATTCTAATTTTCATTCTTGTTAGGGCTTTACTTAACCTTTTCAATATAGGGCGGAATAAACTCAACCTCTCTACTTAACCTTGATATCAAACCGTAACTCGGTAATTAAAGGTCGACCTTTAATTTCAATTTAAAAAAAAATTAACTAGATCTTTATTTGTTAATTATATACTTTTGCGCTCGAACATTTGCTTTCAATCTCAGATACCTTAAAAGGGCTAGGGTTATGTATACGATCACAACGCAGGGTTCTACCAATTAAAACTAGACGATCACAGTTGGCCATTAGAGTGTTTTGCATCATAGTATCTACATTTTATCATCTCATCGGGGTTTAATTTTTTAATTTACGGGGGTAGGGTCTTACAGTGTGTTCAACAAAATAAGAAGTAAGTAGGTGAGTATAGATCACTGCGTAGAAATGTTGTCTGTTAAGTGTTTGTAAAGGGGGAATTATAAAACGAGCGAACAAAAAAAAACTTTGCGACTGATGATGACATACTGTTTTAATAACTTGAGCGGTATGAATTTGAGTAAGCGAAAAATTAACTAAACTGACGACGAATATTGATTTATAATAAAATCCAGAACGAGCTTACAAAAAGTGGATTGTGATAAATCCATTTCAGATATTAAAATTTTATCCGAGCGACTTCATTACTAAGTGAGCGACTGGAAATACAGAGAGGGCAACTTCAATATTAAGATAGATTCGATTTTTCTAAGTGAGGTTATACTTAGCGAACTACTAAAAAGTTCACTTTGAGCAAAGTTTTGTAAGCTGCTTTATTAATGATTATTGGTTACTGATATTCTATTTAAGGGCTTATTTATTTTATTTATTTTAATTCTTTATTGCACTAATTACATTGTAAGTGTACAAGGGCGTGCTTAATGCAAGAAGCATTCTCTTCCAGCAAACCTTTGGTTTTGAAGAGACTGGCGACGGGTAGTGCAAGAAGAAGATTAAATACAATAATAAACATACGTAAACCTAGGGAAATACATTAACTTAGACTTAGTGGGGGGGGGGGATAATAGAAATTATTATAAACCTACATAAATGATAGTACATAAATAAATATGAATAAATAAATAACAACAAAACTACGTACATACATATTGAAGATAATTACTATTACTAAACACGACTTACATACCAATAAGCAATAAAATAAAATAACTGGTGATCGTTTACTGCCTATTCTGCAGATCAAGGAAGTGATAAAGAACTTTCTTTTTGAAAATCTCCAGGGTTGAAGCCTGACGAATGTCCAGAGGCAGGCTGTTCCACAAGCGAATCGCAGTCACGGTAAAAGAATCAGAATATCCCGCCGCATTATGCTCTGGGGTGCGGAGATGAAGAATCGCCCGCATAGAGCGGGCGTCACTGTGGAGATGAACAAAGCGTTCTCTGAGATAGGAAGGGGAGCAAGTGTTATTCAACACATTGTAGAGAGTGGACAAGATATGAGCATTCCTGCGGAAACGGATATTAAGCCACTTGAGCTTGGAGCGAAATTGGGAGACGTGATCATACTTACGCAATCCGAAAATATATCGAATGCATAAGTTGAGAAGTCGATCGAGTTTGCTTAATAGCTCCTCACCAAGGTCAGGATAGCATACGTCAGCATAATCGATAATGGGGAGTAGCAATGAATTGACAAGCGTAACCTTGGCTGAGAATGGAAGAAACTTCTGTAAACGCTTAAGGGAGTGCATTGAGGCAAATACTTTCCTACTTATCTCAGCCACATGCACATCCCAGGAAAGATCGCTCTGGATGTGCAGACCAAGATTTTTCACCTTGCTGCAGTAGGGAAGTGCAATACCATTAAAGAGCACCTTGGGAAGAGAGGTCAAATCTAGTCTGGCGATGAGGGCCTTGCTACCGACAAACATGACCTGAGTTTTAGAGGGGTTCAAAAGAAGACCGTACCTGACGGTCCACTGCCGAATGGACTCCAGGTCATTAGACATAGAGGCGACAGCGGTATCGATGTCCTCCATTTTAAACGATGTGTAAAGTTGGAGATCGTCTGCATACAGATGATGGGAACTGAAGTGGATAACAGAGACGAGAGTATTTATAAATACGGAGAAAAGAAGTGGAGAGAGCACGCCGCCCAGGGCTTATGTTTTTTATTTTGATACGCTTTTTTAATGAAAACTACAGATTTTTAAATGCGCGCGAATTCGAATGGGGGCGGGGCGACGAATCGTTGCAGTCAGGTGAGTTGGGCTGCGGACCAATAGCGTTGCGTGTTTCACGGTGTATTTACGGAGTACATTGTTTTATTTAATTACCCTTATATTTCAATAATAAAATTTCTCAACTAATAGAATAGTGTTTCTTCAAATAGTTATTTCATATTATTTTTATTTTTTAAATGTGAGCTCATTATACTCTGCTCATTAGTGTATTTTTCAAAGTGGTTTTTGTATTCGAAACACTTCATTTAAGATAAAATGCCGCTCAGTATAAAAAATACATTTGCCAAATATTGAAAGAAATGCAGGACGTAACGTTGACACTCAAACAAATATTAGGTCGCTCAAATATTATGAAGCTGCTCATTTTGTATTTTAAGTAACTCAAATTAATGTTTGTAAGTTGCTGTTCTGTTGATTTCTCGTCACTCGCAGTCAGTCGCTCACTTAGTAATTCTATAACCCAAATTAATTAATTTTGACACTTAGAACTGTAATTTACAGTCACTCGTTTTATTGCTACCCTTTGTAAAGTATGCTTTACATAATGCAGTGTGGAGCGTTTTTTATTATTAGGTTTTGGGCATTTTAATTCAGTTGTATTTGGGTGCAGGTGCTTTATGTAACCTTTTTTTAATTCGAAGAAGACGAAGATTTGTGAATTCTGAATTTCGAGGACTGCAGCTCAAACATATGTATCTCCTGGCCTCCAGGCTATGCTCGGAGATGCATCTCTTTGATGGATCACTTCAGAAAAGAGACAGTCCGCCAGAGAACTAAGGTGAGTGACATAGCCTATTAGATTAGCAAGCTGAAATGTCAGTGGCCTGGTCACATTATGCCGAAAATCTGATAGTCGAATGGTAGAAAGCTTCTCGAGTGGAGGAAACGAACTAGCATAGCGTATGACACCTACCGCCTTGCTGGTCTGACGATCTGAGGCAGATTGCTGGCAGCCCCTGGATGATGATGGCCAAGGATGGAAGGAAGTGGCGTCTTGGGGGAGGCCTATGTCGAGCAGTGGGAATACGGGCTGATTAATTGATACAAAGATAGTCATATAATTTGGAAATAAAGTATTCATAGAAACAATTTGTACCTAGAACATTGTAAATTACCTAGTTACATAACAAATTATTGTTTATATTGATTTAAGTGAAAGTTAGATTGTAAGCCCTTTTAATTAAGTAATTTCATTTCACACCCCGAAATTGCCATTGTTAAGTATACTTTACGTTAATTCATTTCCAAATTTTGTAACCATAGTATTTTGTAAAGTATACTTAACGTTGTGTTTTCAGGAAACTGTACAGTTGAGATTTAATTTATTATTTTTCTAGTATAACTTGAACACCTATAAACATAATGTAACCAGCACAACATCAATGTTCATTTGCGGATAAAACGGAAATTTTTGTCAAAGTAAGGCGGGGCGCCTTAAAACTCTCTCTGAAAACATTATACATATGTGCTACTGGCCTGAAAACATTCCGGCCAGTAGCACATATGTATAATGAACTTAAAAGGAAAACTGTCACGGCTAACTAGGCTTTACTAGTTAACGAGTAATAGGCCACCAACTTATAAAAGGAAAACTTCGTACAACATCCAATGAAAATTACTTTGATGAAGTTGTTAGTTCTGTAAAGCAGACAGAAAACCCCTTTTTCTACAGAACCCTATACCGCGCTTGGCCCGACACGCACTAGGCCAGTTTTTTGCACTCTTATAGTGCTTAAAACAATATGGTCTATCCTAACATGACCCTGTAAATATTTAAGACTGCTGTTACGTCTCTCATGCTATCTCGCTCGCGCAATGTCATATTTTAGTAATTGCAAACAAAATTATATTTTTGATAAATGTGGTCTGAGGGTTGGATAGATAATAAAATTAGAGACATCTTAAATACATTCTTGTTTTCCTATAGGTATTAATGTTTTAATAAAGAAGATATGTTTTAAAAAATATTCATTAATATTTATTACCACCTTATTTATTTTTATAAATCAAATACTAGGTACAGGCCAACAAAAAATGTGTCTTGAATGTCCGTAATATAATTATATCATCTATCAAACCCTCAGACCACATTTATCAAAAGTATATATTTTTTTGCAATAACTAAATTGTTAGATTGCGCGAGCGAGATAGCATGAGAGACGTAACAGCAGTCTTAAATATTTACAAGGTTTATCATATCAATATATTCATTAAAAATATTAGAACGTGCGATCGAGACAGCATGTCTGGTGTAACAGCAACCTTAAGGATTAGTTTAACATCCTCGGCTCTTTGTAAAGTGGATAGACCTCTAAAGGTTAGACCTTAGTATTTAGGACGGGAATATACCCCTCTTGTCTTGTTCAGGAAGGATCACGGGCTAGATGATTGGCTTAAGCTCGACTTTTAGGTTGGCCGTTACGGACTTAGGCTTTGAGGACAAGGTGCCTACCTACAAATCCTGCAAAGGCCTCTTCGTGGAACTAAGTAGATAGGCACTTAATACGCACTTGCACAAAAGCGTACTAACCCTGAACTTAAAACAAATAATTATATTCTTTGTTGCACTAATCCGTGCTGAGGACAATTTAAAAAAACGTACGGTTAACCTCTGGCACGGTTAGCCAAAGGTCGCGGGTTTAAGTCCCGGCATGGGTGGAATTTTTAGCCTCTAAATAGGTTTTCAAAACAAATAAACTAAGTGACATGTAAATAGTTTGATACCAGTTTATTGCACAATCAGATCAGTGACTGGCAAAAATAGTAGATTATGTACTAAGGGAATAAAACCATGTATTATGTCATGGGCGGCATATTGAACCCTGAGCGGAGCGAAGGACTCCGAGTTAACTCGCGAGCGCAGCGAGGGAGTTAAATTTTAACTCCTGAGCGAAGCGAGGGAGTTATGTAGAGTCCTGAGTGAAGCGAGGGGTTCATACCGCCCGAGACTAAGACATGTTTTATTCCAGAGGTGAATACTCTACTTTTCACACCATCTGGGAGACAATAAAAAGACAGGGCTGCATAAGTTGAAAATATGTATTAAAACCTGAAATTAAATATAAAGTCCACACTCTTTTACGGCTTAGCAACTTAAATTGAATATAACTTTTAAATTCGTATTTGCAATTCGCGCCTTTTTTTCTTTTTTTTGTTGGTGTTTCGCGCGGTCACAGGACACAGTATTTCAGAAAAAAAAGAAAAAAAAGAGGTGAGTTTCGAACAACTATTCGAATTTCGAATTGCAATGCGGGGCTTCTCCATAGTTTTCATGCGAATTTTGACATTCTAAATTCAAATCACTTTATTCCCTAGGGAAATTCTTCATTATTATTGCCCTCGAGAGACAAGGCCATGCTTTACGATGATATTTGACGGTACGTAATAAGGCATTGTCGAGCAGGAGGTGTGAAATAGTAGATTGTACAACAAGTGCATAAAACGCACCATTTTACTCGAGACGTTTATCCATCCGAGCGAGCTTGCGAGCGAGGATAGATATAAAGTCGAGTGTAAAATGGGTTTTATGGACGAGTTGTACACTCTACTTTTCACTTCGATTGACGACATTATTTATCGTTAATCAAAAAACAATTTTAAGTTGTAACACAAATATTACAATGAAAAAATAATTATGGTTCCCGCCAATTAACTTTTTTTTCTTTTTTTTTTCTGTAGGGACGTGACACCTGACTTAAGGTCGTTACATACTGCTCAGTTATAAAAACATTTTCTTTTTATAACTATGATAAGTTGTTGTTATGGCTTAAATACTATACTGATCTACTAAATTGAAAAATAAACAAATATAAAAAATAATAAATGAGACGAAATACAAATTATAAGTTTATTTCATGAAGTTTTATTGTGTACTTTGGCTGTTGGTATCTTTGCCTTGGTCTTAGAATACGAACGAAACGAAATAAAATAAAGAGGTTGTTGTATGAAGTTAAAGATGTTCGTGTGGCTGTTCCAGCGATTGCCTTGGTCTTCGACGAAGATTTTACTTTATGCTCTAGAGCATAAAAAGCGACTTTATGTCGCCTACGCACGACATAAAGACGAACTTTTAGAGCATGAGAAGTGAAAATGTAATTACAGAGCTGACTGCCGCGTTCCAGTGATGGTGAGCCACCTTTTAAAAACAAATAAAACACCCGATGCCCGTAACATAACTGAGTCGACTTGTCGAAACCAAGTACCTAATAAATGTAAGTAGGTAATTTACGGTAAATCGACGTGGTCAAACCGTAGGACGAGCCACATATTTTTCATAAATAGCACATGATTACTGGCCTTTTGTTGTATTGCCCACGTTTTCTCACTTTTCGGTCGGTTTTTATGTGATGTGCATAAAATTTGCATGCTAAAACGGTATTTTACACGCATTATTTCCAAACTTATACGTTAATCGCTTATAAAGTAAATAAATCAGGATTGTTTGCTGCCTCCACGCCATGAATTTTACATCGTAAGCCGCACAAACCATAAATGCGGTGAGTAATGTAACTTTTTTAACGTCAGATATGCGTTTAGTAGGCACACGTTTAGCCACATCTACGAGCAATTTCTACCTAAGTATTTATCTAGCCAGAGCATATCGTGAAGTATCCAATTAACAATGCGTCATTTCATAAAATGCCAACACTTCATGAAATCGCTGGGCACTTCATGACGTAAGTGCTTCTATGATTCGGCCACGATTGGTTACTAATTGATTAGCAATTTCCACCTAAGTATTTATCTGGCCAGGGCATATCAGACGTAAGACAGGACGTAAGTGCTTCTATGCTTCGGCCACGATTGATTACTGGTTGCTTTCGCAAACGTCAGGATTCCGACTAAATATGGTGCGCATAATTAGGCATCGTCAAGATTGGCTACAATTTGCGCAAGTGGGTCTGTGGAACTAGACCGTCGCCGTCGTTGAGAAAGGATTTTCTAGTATCCTTATCGGTTAAAGTTGCTGTGACCCTAGAAACAATAAGCAAGGAGGGAGAAAATAAATCCAATGTTACTTAGGCAGGATAATTGCTATAGAATACACCAGTTATAATAGAATAGATACTTATAATTGCCATAGAATATACCAACGATGATAATCGGTATTAAATATAGGTACCCAAGCGGTGAAGCGGTGGTTGCCTAGTGGGTACAACATTGGACTCGGAAGCGGAAGACCCAGGTTCGATTCCCAGTGCGGGCATGTACCTATGACTTTGTTTTCTAAGTTATGTATATTTGTGAACTTATAGTAGCAATACCACTCGCTAACGGTGAAGGAAAACATCGTGAGCAAACAGGGGTGTCTGAGCTATTCACATACTCACTTCAGCGCTTGAAATCGCCAATCCGCGGTGGGCACGCGTGATGATTAAAATCACACTCTCTCTCCGAGAGAAGGCCTGTGCCCTGCAGTGGGACGTATATAGACTGCTTATGATAGGTACCCATAGAATGTTGCTGCACAGCACATCAACCTTTACATTCGTGCACTATACGTAACTACGTTACCGATTTTGCAACCAAAACGTAAAGTTTGATATGCTGTCGACATTACATCAATAACTATGGTCTTATTTATAACAATAATATATTATTATTTATAATAAAGATATGACAAGTAGATGTCTCCCAAATTATTTCAGTCCCGTAAAATTGCGTGACATAGGTACTTTAGAACATACAAACATTCACATTGTATTATTGCATTGTATGATTGCTAGGAATCCATTGACCATTCATCCTTTATTCTATTTAGATAAATTAAATTAAATTACATTGTTATAGTATAAGTTTAAGCTGATGACTCTCCGAACTGAATAAATAAATAAATATCTACTAGTTCGTTTTTAAAATGTCAGGGTTGACACAATTTTATTAAATTCGCAGGCGTTCCGCACCAATCTCGCGACTCCAGTAGATAATTTCCACGCAACACACTTACTTGTCCTAGTCCCAAACTAAGATACCCTCTCCTATGATAACCAGAGAAGGACATCACAATCACCGAGACTGAATTTACGGCAGCCCCCAGTGGGAATCAACCCACGACCTCCGGCATGATATTCAGACGTAATACCCCTGTACCGCTGAGGCAGTCAATCATTGTTCTACTTTGAAGAATATTCATTCCATTTGGTGTAAAGTTTAGAGCGTTTTCTATTAAACGGCTGACAAGCAACGGAAAAACTGTAGAACAACAAAAAATGGCATGGAAAAATGGAGCAAGAATTTTCAACCATATCTCACCGAACAAAAGTTGTTGTAAAAAAAAAACTCTAACAGACGTTTTTCAGGAATCACGCAATACCTGGAACACGTTTAAATTAATTGTTAGATTCTTGTTCTTAGAGCGCCTCTCCATCATTGGAGGTTTTTTTGGCGTAAAACGTCTTTCAGTTCTGTAGTAACTTGCTAAGTCTGCATGCAACGAAAACAACGTCCCCTCGGCGAGGGCTGCAACTCTGTAATTACGTGTCGTGTACAATTAATGTATATTTTATCGTTGAGTAGAACAAAGTAGCCACTACTAAACTCATATCCTCTTGACTCGTGCCTCTAGATGGCGCCTGTGCCGCGTAACACCGCGAAGTTTCAGCTAAAATTTAACGCTTACTTATAGACGCTTCAAGTTAAACCAACGACCCTGTAACACGATACATCCCGTCCGCTTTTTTAAAAAAAATAAGGGAATTAGTTGTCACTCAGCTCTTTGCATTGTTCTCTGTTCAGCCCTTCTGATATGGACGTTATCGTGTTCCATATTGTGGTAAGTACAATTTATTGTTTAATTATTGAAGCACGTCGGAAACTAAAAGTATAGTTTGGCTAAATTACTCAACTTTAACGTCACTTCAATTGGCCAATTTTGTTTCGAGAGTACGCGCTCTGGAAATTCGGCATAGTAAAATTCATCCACAGTTTTAACATCGATCCTCTCTGTAAGATAGTTTAAACTACATATATTTTTTGTAAACGTATTTTAATGTCCTGAATGTGTGTGTATTATGAAAATGAAAATGAAAAAATGTTTATTTGTACCAAAAACTACATAAAAAAAAGGATGAAGCCCTAATTCCCACAATAGGATTCCCTGTGTTGTGGAAACTAGTCCCCTCCGCTTAATGGATGACAATAATAGAATAGGAACATGCGTGCTTGCTTTTTTACACATAAGAAATTAAAATAAATAATAATACACGCAACACAATCATTATGTTCCTAAATTAGGATGCTCTGTACTTTGGTAGCCAGGCATCGTCATCACAAATATGGAAATACACAGACCAAGCTGAATATCATCCAGCCTCGGTGAGCAACATCACTATTTCATTTTGTATCCCCTTCCAAGAAGGCTCAGTTCTCAGCAAAGCAATTAAACGTGACTGCGTAAATCCTGATGATTTATTAGATAAAGAGTTAATATCACGATGACATGGAGAAACTTAATTAAGCCCGCCTGACAATGATGAATGATTGAGTCTGTATGTAGCACATCCTTCCCCGGTAGGATGCCACGGCTTAAGCTCATGGGGGTTTTGTAATTTTATTTTATTTGTTAGGTACACAAAATGGCCATTAGCCAGCACATTTTAAAGAAAAATATGATCAATATATAAACTCTAGATTAAACTGCACAGCATGTGTAAACAGCATTATTCTAATTTACGAAACTTAACTCATATAGTTGAAGCAAGGAAATAACTAAATGCATCATTTAATTATTAAGGCGAAAACACAATTATTTTTGTAAATTGGTTTTAATGTTCACTTTGGCACGCTAAAGGAGATTCAAGTTGGCAGTAAAAAAATATAGGTGTTCGATAACGTGATTTTCGAGTAAATGTAACATAAACCATAGGCCCACCTATTCCTGTAAGGTAGGTAATAATGCTGTTAGCATCAAGTTCACATTTGTACTTCTTAGGGTTCCGTACCCGAAGGGTGCCAAACGGGACCCTATTACTAAGACTTCACTGTCCGTCTTTTTGCCGTTTTTTTGCTTGACATTAATAACGGCAACAGGTAGACGCTTGAAATATTTACGGAATATTTGGTTCTATATTCGCTTAAAAAATAATCAAATTAAAATAATCTAAATATTTAAGGGGGCTCCCATACAACAAATGTGATTTTTGCCGTTTTTTCTCGATCTTTGTGTCTAATGTTGTATGTATAGAACCCTTCGTGCGCGAGTCCGACTCGCACTTGGCCGGTTTTTTTAATGTTGTTTTACTGTTTTATGCTGCTTTTCAGCCATTTAATAGATAATGCTTCAAACTTTACATCAAATGGAATGAACATTCTTCAAAGTAGAAAAATTATTGACTGCCTCGGTGGCATAGCGGTAAATTGGTTGTTCGAGTTTCCATTTCTTCAATATTTCATTTTTCCATGCCATTTTTATGGTTCCGTACCCGAAGGGTGCCAAACGGGACCCTATTACTAAGACTTCACTGTCCTTCTGTCTGAAATGATGATGATGAGCAACCAGCGACCAAACCAAACACAGGGCTCCGCGGGCTACTGCTCCACCACGGCAACGCGGCCGCGCACACCACGCTCACAACGAGGGACTTCCTGGACAGCATGCCGGTCAAACTCCTGGGTCACCCTCCTGAAATCCCTAACCTAGCACCATGTGACTTCTTTTTATTCCCGAAAATAAAAAATCTGCTCAAAGGGATACTATTTCCATTGTCGGAAGATGCGCTGCCAGCGTTCAAGCAGGCTGTAAACGAGGTGTCGGCAGACGGCAGACTGGAAAAAGTGTTTCGAAAACTGGTTCATACGCATGAAATTTTGTATAGAGGCTGGTGGAGAGTACTTTAAAAAGATTTGATAAAAAATATTATTTACATATCATAGAATACTTTATTTTATTTTTGCAAAACTTTCAGAGGGTCCCAAATAAAAAAATGCTCTGTTGTATCCATCCCAAACTTATCCCGACTTCACGGATTTTTGTTTAACTTATCTGTCGAGCATTACTAACTTTTCTGTTTAATTTTGATTCGGTTTTGTAATGCTCTACTCTCTCACTGAAATTTTTGTTTTGTTAGCTTTTGCCATTGTTTTTTTTTGCAAAATAGGTTTGTCAGGATAGTGGCAAGTGGAAAACTCTGGTCTCTGCCTACCCTTCCGGGATACACGCGTGAGTTTTTGTTAGGTACCTAATGTATGCATTTTAGTAACGTGTCTTGTTTTTACAATAAATGTCTTCTCTTCCTTTCTTTTCTATGCTGAAATGCACAGTTCAGAAACTGGAGGATTGCCTTTTTCTGCCCCAAACGTTCTTTTACTTGGCTCCAATACATTTTTAACAAGTTCAGCGGTGTCGTATCGAATGAATGCCGTAAAATACGCAAAAAGCGCCAACAGTAAACCTTCAGGTGAATGACAATTGAAGCGGTGCGGCTATGTAAATAATTCACTGTCACACGCCCAAATGGGAATACATACTTTTTTTATTGCGCGTGTTCACAGGAGAAGATTTATGGAAAATAATAAAACTCCCTCATTACGGCCGCCCTTTATGATTACAGCGACAAAGTGCGTGGGATTGCTTCAGTCGGGGTATTCGGGGATGTTCGGAAGAGCTATCTGCACTATCCAAGGTACGTTGGACATCTTTCGTTTTCTTCATTATCCTTGCTAATATTATGAACGCGAAAGTTTGTATGTATGGATGGATGTTTGTTACTCTTTCACGCAAAAACGGCTCAACGGATCCGGATGGAATTTTGCACAGAGATAGATTATAGTTTGGATTAGCACATAAGCTATTTTTAAATCCCGGAAAAATACACATCAAAATTACCACGCGAACGAAGTCGCGGGCAATAGCTAGTAATACATAAATTTTTGCGCATATTCACGGGCAAAGATTTATTTTTCTTCTTCTGCCTTTGGCGCTACAACCCGGTATTGGCCTCTTCAATATTTTTCTTCCAAAAAACCAACACATAGGCTAAAAAATTCACCCATGCCGGGACTTGAACCCGCGACCGTTTGTAAAAAAGTTCGAAATTTCGCCGATGCCTGCACTTGCCCATTAGCTCAGTTGGGAGAGCGCTGGCACGGTTAGCCAGAGGTCGCAGGTTGGCGGGCGCACCAACAGTAGATCATGTTCAAACGATACATTGGGTAATAAATTAATAGTATTAAACATACACGTCGGCCACTTACTGGTGAACACTGCATTGGTAATACTTTCAGGTTCATGAATTATAAATCTATTTATATACTCTGATACTATAATACAAAGATTATAAAACTGAAAACAAAACTCTTATGACAAACATTACGCATAGGTAAAAAATAAAAAAGAAGTTTATGATACTGTTGCATAATAAGGATTCTTATAACACGAGTGTGTTTTAAAAAAACGAGCCGTAGTTATGTACAGTGTCATACACTACTTTATCTACTCTCATACTATAATACATAAAATAATATTGCAAATAAAACGCTAAATATCAACAAATTTATTTTTACTTGTAATAAACTCGTGGTAACATTTATTATAGTTGCTCCTAGATTTCGCCAGTAACAGGTCCATAGTCATGTTTGACGCAGCTTCCAGAATGTCTGGTGGTTTACAATTACCACTATCCTCGCTTTCAGACATTTTTTTACACAAAAACTAATTTATTTTACAAACAGAACCAAACTTTGTTCAAATATTGAAAAGTTTTTTTAAATGTAATATGTTGGCGCCAAGGCGCAAACATCGATTGCGCATGCGTGTTGCGTCGCCGCGGACTCGTTCATTGAAACCTTTTTTTTTAAAGTAGAGGTTCAACCTTCTTGGTCCAGCTGGAGGTTGTATAGGTGTATCGTTATGATTAAAAATTTATATTATGATACAGGTTTCCATACAAGACCTGTAAGGTTGCACATATCGTTTCGAGTTTCCGAATGCGTGCGAATAACAGACACATTTTATTGTATCCCCGCAGCTAGTGCTTTTAGAAAACAAAATGTAATCGATGAAATGGAAATGAGCTCTTATTTCCCTTGTGGTACCGATATGAAAGTGAAATCGAGCTCCCGAGTTGGTAATCGGTATGTCATAAAAGAAAACTGAAATTCTGAAATGTTACGTTCGAAATTATGTACGAGGTGACGATTTGAGACTCTCTAACACAATATGACGTGATGTGATTCCAAGCATAAATCTTTTGTATGATAAAAAAAAACTCATTTAAAAAATCGAAAAACCCGACTGCTAAAACGTTTTAAGGAATTAATTTGTATAGTTAGGACCCACCCGCTGAGGTTTAAATTTTGACGGATGCGTAAGCCCTTGCTTAAGACTTTTTAGCAGTCGATTTTACATACATACATACATAAAATCACGCCTGTATACCGGAGGGGTAGGCAGAGACAAGGGTCTGCTACTTGCCACGATCCTGGCATATCGCTTTTGCTTCATCAAGATTCAATAGTCGTTGCATGCACGCAACCCGTTTCGGGTACTTTTTATGTTGCCATTTGGTAAAACATCCCCTATTTGGTCGAAGTGTGTCTGCCTAGGATGGTTCAATTTTATGTGTTTTAAATAAGTATATTTTTTTATACCAGGTTTTTAGTGACTTTTTACTCACATATCACAGCTGACATCTGCCATATTGTTTTTTTTTTTCATATAGCCAGTGACACTCGTGTCTTGTGTCGCATATCAAACTTTCATTCGGCACGTCTCTACTCATTCATAAAGAAACATACCTAATTACCTACATATGTGCGAAAAACATCCCCGTGGAGCAAAGTTCTATAGTCGTTTAAAAAGTGACAGCCCACTGGAATAGAAAAGAGCGCGAGCGTACATTTGACAGGACATCAATGTACGTGGGTAATTCCATGTGTCAAGATTCGCATTGCCCTGTCTGATCGATCACAGTCACAGGTGTAGCAAAAACATTTCCCCCAAAATGAAGCCGTTAATTTTTTTTTGTAATAACAAAAAACCGGTTTCAAAAATAACACGCATAAAATAGAATAGTACAATGATTTTTTCATTACTTTTACTCGGAAATTAGGTCTGAAGTTGCCTAAGGAGCGGTTTGAGAGTAATACTTTTCAGCCCTCGGGAGAATTGTTTTCAACTGACAGCAAATTATAAAAAAAAACTAGTTCTATTTTCACATTTCTGTTGAACAACGTTTCAACTTTCTATACAGCCACTCAATTACAGCGCGATGTAAAATTTAAATAACATAAAGTTAGGTATTATAAAGATTTTTTTTAAATGACTTTACTACAATTTACTTTCAACTATTTTTTTAAAATAGAATGGGCAAAATATTTACCATTTGTTTAATGATGAAAATTAATAATAATGGCTGAATAGCTGGCCAGCGACAGAAAAAAAATCGGCGGGAAAGCGGCAATGAGATCTTCATTTGTTTTTTCGGGTTGTAGAGTTTTGTTAATACTTCCGTATAGCAGAGAAAAGCATTTCGCATCGTTTTTTCGTGTTTATTTTTACTTTCCTTGTATTCGTAATGCAAAGCACAGTGTTTACCTCGGGTTAAAGACTTATTAAGTTACTTTTACCCTTAGGGTAACAATGTACTATTTCATGGATCTTATGAACAGATATTGAGCAAATCCATGTGGTACCACCCTTGAGGGAGCTCCTTTCTAACAAAAAATATGTATTTAAATCGGGCAAAGTAGTACCTAGTACGTAATATCTGGCGCATAATCGGATCGAATGGAGACCGTGGGTTGCGGAAGCTGCCCAAAGTCCCGTCCCTCAGTCATGAGGACACGACCAAAAATAAGAAGAAGTGCTGCTGGACATCGTCCTGACCCCACCGCTGCCCACTGCTGGGTATAGGCCTTTCCCCCAAATTCCATCTCTCACAGTCCCATGCCATCTACATCCACTGCATCCATCCACCCATCTGCATCTGCATCCGTCATTGAACATACATAAAATAAAAAAATGTAACAAAAAATTAAAACCGACTTCAAAACACTACAGTACTAAAAAGTTAGAAATAATTTAAAAGAATACCTTTAAAACAGAAGCATGTATACATGTATGTATTGTAGAAGTATAATTTCGAGTCGGTGCCCAAAATATATGTCGTGGTCATGAAACTGGGCACCGACTGCAAATTATACTTTTTTATTTTTAAATTTTTAAGTGGGGGAGCGTGAGAAAAATAAAAAAGTCCCTTATAACCATATTTACCCTACTTGATTCGTTGCTTTATGATTTGAAGTTCTCAATTTCCATCTCCGAAAGTCTTCACCAGAACATCACCAAATTACCTTGGAACTACTTTTACGCTATTTTATAAAACATACGGATATTACTAAAGGAGGCTTCATTAGGGGTTCATTAGGCCTTATTTACTGCTGTCCATTGAAGCGTTCCGTTCTCCATCTCCGAAAGTCTTCATCAGATCTTCACCAAATTAAAATAGGACTAATGGGACGTTATATATATTAGAACAAAAAAATTGTCGAAATCGGTTTAGATTTGACGGAGTTATGCGAAAACATAGCCAAAAAAAAATAATACACGCGTCGAATTGATAACCTCCTCCTGTTTTGAAGTAGGTTAAAAATAGAGTCCGATTACGTCACACCCTAAGCCCCTTCATGGAAGCAGGTACAAGGAATGACAGAAATAGTCGTAACTACGCCCTCAACCTCCCATAAGCTGTCACCCAACTATTTATAGAAAACTGAGGCAGTGGGCCATGTCCGTTGTTTGTGAGCCTAATAGGCACACACTTTTTCCCATTTGTTGTATAAATGGAAAATTCTTGTGTCAGTTTGATTTATTAAGGGGGTCTAGGGAGTAACACTACCGCCACCGAGAAAAAAAAACTTATCTTTTTTTACAGATCAAATTTGCAAGAAGTGTCTGTACAGTCTCTCAACCATGTTAATAGTAATTTTTAAGACACATGGAACTGACCCTAAGGCAAAAAATCTAGGACTAGATACCATTAACGGCAGAAACGACCGTTTTTGGCATAGATGCTATCTAGTCCCAGGTTCGTGATCCTAGGTTCTTTGTCGTGGGTCCTAAAAATCACTGTAAACGTGATTGAGAGGTTGTACTGACACTTCTTGCAAATTTGATCTGTAAAATAAACATATGATTATTTTCCTCGGTGGCGCTAGTGCTACTCCCTGGACCCCCTTAACTAGCTTCTACCCGCGACTTCGTCTCCGTGGATCAGAATTGGGTTATTGCTGCTACATAGTCACAAATGCACGTAACTTCCCAGGATCCGAACGCTCAACCTTCGAAATAACCTATTCTTTTAATCCAGGTTGTAAACTATCTGTGTGCCAAATTTCATCCAAATTCGTTCAGCCGTCTCTGCGTGACTGAGCACCTAACATACATACTTTCACATTCATAATTATAAAATTAATCATCTATGTAAAACCTTAATTAGATCCTACTAATCTACTAATTATAATTAATTTCCCATGTGCTTTTTAATTTGTTTCGTTGACTACCTTGAAGGCCCTGTAAGTAGGTTCGTTTACAGATTAAGAGGCTCCGTGAGGTAAAACCATTTATAAAACTTGTTTTTCTCATTTACAGTGGCGCAATTAAACTTCGTCTAGCCCTTAAGGCAAGGTCCTCTTAAAACTCCTGGGTAGGTACTTATTTTACAGACAACAGCAGATTAACCTTTGCTTTTTTTGTTGCAAAGTTGTCCTTAATGATTAGAGCGCATGTGTAATGGTCGATGAGCTGTCGACTATACATACCTACAGTTCAAAATAAGTCTTCAGTCATCGCTGGAAGCTGACATATTTTCTTGCTCTCTATAAGGGTTCAAGGTGCGCAATACGGGGAAAGATGGCGTTTTTTTTTTTTTAATAAAAGCCGAGATCCTTCGTAACCAAAAGCCGATTTTGGGTCGCTGAATCAGCGAGAATGAATAAATACAAGGATTGAAAGCGACTCAGACAGATTCAACACGAACCTAATTGTTTTAAACAAAATTTTACCCTATATAGACAAAGCCTAAAGGAAGTAAGTATCCAAACCATAAAGTGTGTGATTGTTTTCTAAAATCCCGTAGAAAAAAAAAACTTTCAGTTTCAGAATTTTTGCAATTAGGTATTAGAGCAATTTTTCCAATTTTCCTTCCTCTAAAAACCCTCTTCGGGCTATAAATCCGTGCCTGGTGGGAAGAAGTTGGTAAGTCGACTAATACGTAAGATCTGATTAATGATTCGGACAATTTTAGAGAATTTACAATTTTGCTACATCTTTTAGGTAGTTTTAAAGACGCGATAAAATAACTGTGGATCCTATTTAAAGTATTTAAATATTAGGGGTTAAAGTATAAAATTGCCGTTTTATTGCAATAGGTTCTTTGAATTGACATAGAATCTTCATGGTTTGAGGTTTTCGAATGAAACTTTTTTCAAATGGTTTCTATGATGTTCTTTTTTTAAAAAATGTGTAACATTTGAATATCGACTTTCAATTGTTTTTGTTATTCAATTTAGACAAGAAAGATGGATACTGCGAAAATTCGAGTGATTATGAGGCACCCATTTTTCGTATTTTTTTATTTTATTGATTTGACGCAAGTGAGTCAATATTGTGGGTAAGGTAACGTTAAACCATGCCGCTAATTCCTGGGTAGTTTGACTAGGGTCGGCTTTCACTATCTCTCTTAATTCATCGTTATTCACCTGTGTGGGCGGTCTTCCTCGTGGCTCGTTCTTTAAGTCAAAATTTCCATCACCAAAGCGTTTAAACAAAAATCGCACGGTGCGTTCATTAGTAGACCCCTCTCCAAACGCAGCATTGATATTGCGGGCTGTTTCTGCCGCGTTAGTTCCGCGTCGGAACTCGTATTCAAAAATCACTCGAATTTTCGCAGTATCCATCTTTCTTGTCTAAATTGAATAACAAAAACAATTGAAAGTCGATATTGAAATGTTTCACATTTTTTAAAAAAAGAACATCATAGAAACCATTTGAAAAAAGTTTCATTCGAAAACCTCAAACCATGAAGATTCTATGTCAATTCAAAGAACCTATTGCAATAAAACGGCAATTTCATACTTTAACCCCTATTACATGCATAGCCTTTAGGTATATAAAGTGCAAACTTCTGTTATTTCTATTTCTTGTTGAAATGTTAAGCACACGATATCAAAAATTCTGCCAAAGTCGGGTCTTGACACGTAATGGGCAAACAAATTGATACTCCAGATTTCTTTGTGCACACTTTTAGTGTGAACTAAATGAAGATTCTAAATACAACTTCAAAATCAAAGCCCTGAAAAGTTGTCATCTTTTTGACATAGATAGACAAATACCTAGATAAAAACACTATAAATAAAAACCGGCCAAATGCGAGTCAAACTCGCGCACGAAGGGTTCCGTACCATTATCTTTACCACATTGGATACAAGGATCGAGAAAACAACGGATTTTATTTTAACTTAATTATTTATTTTTGAAGTGAATATACAAATATTCTGCATATATTTCAAGCGTCTACCTGTTGCCGTTATTAATAGCGAGCAAAAAATTCTCGTTTATTGTATGCCCCCCAACTCCCCCATCCCCCTCCCCCTTAAATTGTTATTTTATTCTGCTTTTAGTATTTATTGTTATAGTGACAACAGAAATACATCCTCTGTGAAAATTTCAACTGTCCCATCACGGTTCATGAGATACACCTTGGGGCCTATATCATAAAACTACAATTCATAGCTATTTAGGGGCCAAAAAAAGAAAAAGAGGCTCGAAATTTCGCCGATGAACAAGTAGACTCTGCTACGCAATGTACGTCGAATTATAATAATAAACTACGAATTTTAGTTTTGTGGAACGTGGTCCTCCCTGGTGACAGACAGACTGATTGACAGTGGAGTCTTCGTACTATGGTCCCGTTTTTACCCTTTGGATACGGAACCCTAAAACGTGAACATTAAGAGACAACATAGCAACAATTTATCGGCATAATAATATCATCTTATGCCCTCCAGCCACGGAATTATTACGAATCTTTTGAATCTTGGTTAAGCCTTTGGGACGAATCAGATTCACACTTGGCCGATTTTCATATAAATTTCAGGTGGACAAAGACGCGGACGAAGCTTATAATCATTTTCTCCCATCAGGTCCACATGACACGCGTCAATTGACGTGCAGTTTTCATTAACTCCCCTGCGCCCCACTTCCCCACTAACCACTTCCACCACTTAGGGACTGATTGAGCGCTGCAGAGTTTTCTTCTCTGACCTGAACGATTTTTTTTTATAACCAATTTATGTCCTGCTGCAGGCACAGGCTTTCTCTCAGTAACAGAGTGTGAGCTTGATTACCAAGCGTGCCCACCGCGGATAAGCAATTTCAAGCGCTGAGGTGTGTGAACAACTCAGACACTCATGTTTCCTCACGATGGTTTCCTTCACAGTTAGCGAGTGGTAGTGGTATTGGCACAGCAACTTCACAAATGTAAGTAAAGTGATCTGAATGCAGGGATAAATAAACAAATACACACATCCAGGCTACTTCCAGGCTAGAAGTTAGCGGGTGGTATTGCTGCCGTGTCCGTGTGGCGCCGGATTAAGAATAGCGTCACTTCATTTCCTTCCGTGGATGTCGTAGAAGGTGACTAAGGAAATACATTACCAGGAGACGGGCAGCAGCGTCTTCCTGAGATTCCAACAGCATAATGTAATCGCCAACGCGCCTGCCAAGAAGCGTGGCTATTATGGCAAAACCCTTCATGGTTAGGAAAACTGTGTCCTGCAGTGGGCGTCAAACGGCTGATGATCGTGATGATTGCTGCCAATACAATTTTATTGTGTTGTTGTTGCACCCACCATTGTTGATAGTTACCTAAAACACTCATCTTTTAAATAAAAAAAACCGGCCAACATTGACATTTAACGATATGACATCGGCGCTGTGAAGGTTACATAAATGGCCCCTAGATGGCGAGCGCTGTCTTTAGACAACATTTGGTGTATGGGAGACTTATTTTATTCTGCTTTTAGTATTTGTTGTCACGGTTTATGAGATACAGCCTGGTGACAGACAGACGGAAAGGCAGACAGACATACGGACGGGTACCTTACCCTAAAAAGACTAAACACCAGTTAACTGTACACAATCTGTTAATCTACTGTTAACAGCTACCAGATGACCAAAATATATATAAAAGAAAACCACTGACCTATTTTAACAGATTGTTATTGTACAAATAATTGGGCCCCGTTTCATAGAACTACACTTCATGGTTTACGATGACAACATTGCGATGTACGTTGCATAGCCGATAAACTACACAGACAAGTAGGAAAACTAAACGGCCAGGCAACGTACACGGAATTATCATAATAAACTGAATTGTTTGTAGCTGAAGGAAACGCGGCCTTGGTGGTTAGGCTTAACCTTTTAATAAAATCAGCGCTATAAACGTCGCAGTGGTGCACCAACAACACAATTGCGTTACACGCAACTAGTTTGTCCCCTCAGGGACGTAATAAGGATGTCAGGGGACCCGTGGGATCGACACAATTCTATTGCGGACCATCTCCGTACATAGGTCCCTCGGCAACCGATCGAGTAGGAGTTACTAATCAGTTTTAGATTTAGTATTTTGTCATCATCATCAGCGCTTTGACGCCCACCGCAGGGCATAGGCGTCCTTCATGGTTTTCATAACCATGAGGGGTTTGCCATAATCGCCACGCTTGGCAGGCGGGTTGGCGATCGCAGTATGCGGTTGGAATCTCAGGAAGACGCTGCTGTCCGTCTCCTGGTAATTTATTTCCTTAGTCGCCTTTTACGACCTCCACGAGAGGAAATGGAGTGACGCTATTCTTAATCCGGCGCCACCCGGAATATTTTGTGTTTTAGTATTTAGTATTTTCTTACCTTTCTCTTTTTTTAGGGCTCCGGATCTCAGAACGAAAAATCTGACACCTTATGATTCTTAGTCTGCACTCCGTCGGGTTGAGCGATCAAATTGAAATCAATATCAAATACCAAGCCCCGTTTTCTCGTACGCTAACAAGCTGTTGATCTAGTTAACAGTTGTCAGTTGACAAAGGTTGATTTAACAGCTTGAAATCGGCGGTAAGAAGTAGATCTAATGAGTCTACCGCTCGTGTTAACCTTGGAAAATACTAAGAAGTGTATAATTTACTTTGAAAAATCAGAACCTTTATTATATTCTTTTTGTTGCACTAACTCCTCCTCGGCACGGGCCGAGGACAATTTTAAAAAACCTATTTAGAGGCTAAAATTTCCCATTAGCTCAGTTGGGAGAGCGCTGGCACGGTGAGCTAGCGGTCGCGGGTTCAAGTCCCGGCATGGGTGGAATTTTTAGCCTCTAAATAGGTTTTTCAGAACCTTTATGTTCCTCAGTTTGTTTTCCGTCCTTCCGTCCGCCTCCTAAAGTCTCTTTTCACAGGAACGGGTTGAGCGACCAAGTTAAAATCAATATCTAATAATAACAACCGTTTTGTCGTACGCTAACAAGCTGTTCTGTGTTAACAGTTGTCAGTTGGCCAAAGGGTATAGAAAAAAAACAAATGAAAGCTATGAACAGTAAATTGACAGTTTGTTAGAGTAGAATTTGGTGGTAATAATTAGATCATTTATTTTTTTCTTTTTTTTTTTTGGGGCTCAGAAGGAAGAATCGGAAGCCTTATGAACCCCAGTTGGTTGTCCACCCGTCTGTGATAAGGGACGTCTGTAACTAGCGCCATTAATGAAAAAAACATAGCTTCTCCTACAATACGTTTTCGGAAAATATTAACATTATAAATCTCAACAAAGGTGATAGCAATTTTTAAAACCTACGGCCTAGGACCCAAAATCCAGGAGTGTAAAACATTTTTATCAAAGGGGACAGGTTTTTTTTTTAAATGCATTGAAACCTAAGTTATTGATCCTTAGCTCCTAAAGTACCACCTTTGTTGAGATTTATGATGTTCATTTTTTCCGTAAAAGACTATACGTTTAGTCAAAAATAATAGACATTTTTCGAACTAAAACTTTTGTAAGCACTACACATTATTAACTTAATACCGGATAAACATACCTACTTGGTTTTTTGTCGCAAGTCCGAATTTTTTGTCTGCGAATCAAAACGAAACCTGGTCGGACTCTTCCGGCAAAAACCCAAGTAAGTTTATTCGGTATTAAGTTAATAATAATAGACAATTCAAGCGGTGATAGCCTAGTGGGTAGAACCTCGGACTCGGAAGTGGGAGACCCAGCTTCAATCCCCAGTGCGGCCATGTACCTATGACTTGGTTTTCTAAGTTATGTACATTTGTGAAGTTACAGTAGCAATACTACTCGCTAACTGTGAAGGAAAACATCGTGAGGAAACCTGAGTGTCTGAGCTATTCACATAACTCAGCGCTTGAAATCGCCAATCCGCGGTGGGCACGCGTGGTGATTAAGCCCATACTCTCTCTCTCTGAGAGAAGGCCTGTGCCCTACAGTGGGACGTATATAGGCTGCTTATGTTATGTTATGGTGTTCACTTTTTGCATAAATGTCTTACACTAGAAGATAATATGTTTTTTCCATTGGTGGCGCATTTAGCTCCGAGTAGCCCAGGTGCCCGATAAACCTATCAATTACAGGGATTACAAACTTGATAAAAGTTAACTCACAATGTATTCTTTAAAGACAAAATTAACTACATAACTAGTACAAAACTTCACCAAGTACAGAATATCAAAATTTAAAGAAATAAGTGTAGTCTGCGCCAAAGGAAAGTTCCTTGACGACAAACCGATAGTAAAAATGGTTGAACTACGCAAATAAGTACATTATAATATCTTCTTAGTCGTCCTAGGATCCTAGGCCCTTGTAACTAGGATATGCATGATATTATGTCCATAATATAAGCTCTCTCGATTTTGATCGTATTTCAAACGTCAATGTTTATTTATATCAAGGCAACTTTCATATGGGGCATAGTACAGTCGACAGCACGGAAACCTCTTTACATACGTGCACTCTAATCAGTAACTTTAAGACTTTGCAACAACAATCTAGAGGTTGAACAGCTGTCGACAGCATAGTCGACAGAACCTCAACGTTTACATTTAAGTTGCAACGTAGCATATATGACTAGAGTGCACGAATGTAAGGGTTGAATTACAGTCGACTCTACATCGAATTCACTTTGTAAAGACGATGATCACCGTTATAATGATGCATAATATTATCAGACAGAACAAGGACGGAACAAGATAGGGAGCGCATCGAGAGTCCATACCTCGGACTTCGCCGGGTCGGATGGTGAGTGGCGGCGGCAGCTCCTTCCTCGCCATGCTGCGAGGATCCTGGTCTCACTGGAACATCAATGGGCAACTTGCGTCACAATTCAATTGGAGTGACATTGTATTTACACCATACGAATGTCATACAAATATTTAGTACACGTGGCCTGTGTGTATAGTCTGGGTGTATTTTCATGTTTGCGATGTCCTTGCTTGGCGACCACAGGGTAACCTTCCTTGGGGACCAGGACAATTTATTGTTTATTTATTTATGTAAAAGACCTAGGACACTTTTAAAAAAAAAATATTCAAAAAATAAATACACTAATAATTTATTGTACTAAAAGACTTCCTAGATGTAATTTATTATCGAATTGCAAACGTTTTCTAATAAGGATTTCGACACACAAAAACTTTATTTTGTCAAGATAAGATGTCGCAGACTGACTGACAATTTGAAGTTTATTACTTAGAAATTTTCAGTTATTTTAGCGCCCTAGGGTTACACCATCACCAACCCACGTGCGTTACAACACTCCACCGCAAACTACTTGTGTTCCCTGTAACCCTAATAAAAAATAGATATTGATAGATACCTCAGAAAGCCAATTCGGCGAGTGATAACGTGAGGTCGGGTGAGACAGACCTTCACTGGTGGTCTTTGAATTATTTGTGCCAAGTAGTTTGTCACAACGCGATATACCTGCAAAAAAACAAAAAACGGTCTCCACTGCAACATTATCATCACTTACATCCCAAATTAGGATCACGTTCGAAATTTTCCGAAATAAAATCATCATTGCGTTGCCAAGTTTTCTTCTGTGTTGCCAACCTTTCCACCTCTTACAGCTAAAGTGTATTCTCTGTCTAGTTCGGGAGGTATGTAAAATTAAGATCTCTGTGTGGCAAATTTTTATTTTTATGTCACCTATGTACGTCTCACTGCAGGGTACTGGCCTTCCCTCAGAGAGAGAGAGAGAGAGAGAGTAGGGCTTAATCACCACGTGTGCCTACCCCGGATTGGCAAATTCACGCGCCGAGGTATGTAAACACCTCATTCACTCAGGTTTCCTCACGATGTTTTCCTTCGCCGCTAGCGAGTACTATTGCTACTACAACTTCACAAATGCACGTAGCTTACAAAACGAAGTCTTTCTTACATGCCGGGATTAGAACCCACGACCTCCCGAATTTGAGGCCGGCGTTCGAACGCTACGCCACCACCGCGTCTTTTAGCTCATACTCAGAGCAGTTGCCTCTCGAATAACTTTATTCAAGTGTATGGCCATGTGGTTTTAGGCAAACCAAGAACGGTTTAAGAAGGGAACCCAATTAAGGACGTTTAGGGTAGCTAGCGGCTACGCCTATCCAACCTCCCTTTTTCCTATCCCTAAGGTAGACTTGCGCAAAGCGTAACTTTGAAGAGAGTTACCATCATACTATAATTATCTTAGCATAATTCCGTGTGGCGCCGGATTAAGAATAGCGTCACTCCATTTCCCGTGGATGTCGTAGAAGGCGACTAAGGAAATCAATTACCAAGAGACGGGCAGCAGCGTCTTCCTGAGATTAGAACCGCATACCGCGATCACCAACCCGCCTGCCAAGCGTGGCGATTATGGCAAAGCCCCTCATGGTTATGAAAACCACGAAGGAGGCCTATGTCCTGCAGTGGGCGTCAAATGGCTGATGATGATGATATCTTAGCAAATGTTTGAAATTTTAAGTGTTTATGTAACAATTTTTTTATTAACAAAAATTTATTTTTGATTCAAATTGGCTGCTTTAAGTTGAAAGTAATTTTAACGAAATTCAAGTCCAAAAAGTGAAGAATTTAAAATTATATAAACTCACGCTTGTATTCCGTAGGGCTACGCAGAGACCAAGTTCTGCCACTTGCCACAATCCTGACAGATCTGTTTCGCTTCATCAACAATTTTGAGAAATTACATGAACAATCGGAGAATTTTGAAGTTTCTGAATTCTTTGATTGACCCTGGCCTCTGCCTTGCCCTACAGGATACAGGCGTGAGTTTATATATCCTCTTCAGTCCTGACCTTGAAAATAACAATTGAAGACCATTGTTATTTTCAAGGTCAGGACTGAGGAGGATAATGTGATTTTGAAATTAAAAATATTCGATACTGTTTTGCACACGAAACATTTAACACACAAGAAATAACATGTACTAAAGCGACCTTATCTCTGTAAGGTTATCGGAGGTAATTTAATTATTGATTCTGAAGATCGTTTTCTGATCTTGCCTTATTCCAATAACAAGTTGTATACCTATGACGTATTTTTTAATTAAGATAAAAAAAACTATATTATTGATATTATTATTCCAGGAAGTGGTCAGAGGGTGGTCATCATAGTAACTTGTCCGGTCATTGTGTATTGGCTATTCGGGTATGCGACCCCGACCTCCTCGAGCCTCTGAACTATTGCTACACTCACAAAGTATCCTTTTCGTAGTAATAGTTGTCCTTTAGTACCTTATTCCTATCCGAACCTGTTCCTCATCAACAGTCCCTACACCTTCCCTTTCCTTGATTCCTGGGCCTCTTCCTAATGCCAATCTAAGGTCAACGTGCCGACGGATGCGTGGCTAGGGGCGAGCCTAGTCTAAAGCGTACGTCCTGGAGTTAGGCGCTCTTCAGGCACTAAAAGCCTTGTCTCGGCATGCGGGGCTCTGCTGGAATGGACAATCTTTCCCTAGCTGCTCGTGGGAACAAGATGAAGTTTGTTAAAAAACGTATCGAAGGTGGCGAGGTTGGTCGCCGCGCCTCACGCTGAATCACACGAGCGGGCGGAAAGCGGACTTTGAACACCCGCTTTGCTACGATAAATGTGTGTGGAGGAATGGAGCAGAAATTGGATTAAGTGTTCGATACGATTCATGACAAATGTTTAGATGTGTTATGTATGAATGAGACAAAGCGGAAAGGAAGTGGTACGACCACATATGGTGGATTGACAGCTTTGTGGTCAGGTGTACCAGAAGCGCAACGAGGCTGTCAAGGAATAGGACTTATCCTTTCCGGGCGAATGGCCGAATGCTTGATTGAGCATGAATGTGTAAGTTCCAGACTCCTCTAGGCTCGTTTTAAAGTTGGATTGACGAAAATATTCGTTCTGTGCGTATATGCCCCAGATATGTCAAAACCTCAAAGCTACCGAGAGGAGTTCTGTCAGAACGTAAGAGATTCTCTGCTGAAGTGTGAAGGAAATGAAAGGGTGGTATTATTAGGAGATTTTAATGGCTGAGCAGGGGTAAAGCGTGATGGAAATGAATGGGTATTTGGGCGATTTGGTGACAGAAGAGTGAATGAAAATGGGGTAAGTTTGCTAGATATATGCTTGGAGTGGAATCTTCAAGTGACTAACACTATGTTTAGTCACAAGAAGATCCACATGTACACATGGCAGAGACAGAATGACAAGTCTATGATTGATCTTGTGGTAGTGGATGAAAGCTAAGGAGTAAAGTTGTAGACACAAGAGTCTACCGAGGAACTAATGTCGGGACAGACCACTTCCTGGTAATTAGCCGGGTAAGAGGTCTGTTCAAGCGTTGGCACCATCGAGTGCAGGTGGCTACAACAGCTCTAGAGCGCATAAAAGTTGACAGATTGCAAGATGAAGATGTGAGCGAAGAGTATAGGAGGAAACTCAAGGACAAACTCATTCATGTAAATGAAGAGTATGAATGTGGAGTGGAAGAGTTATGGGCTCAGTTAAAAACTAATATAGTAGAGACTGCTGCCGAAGTATGTGGAATCAGAAAGAGACTGAATGGAAGAAAAGCGAAAGCTACTTGGTGGGATGAAAGTATTAAAGAAGATGTGGTAAGATTGAAAGAGAAGTATAGTATGATAAAAAAGAGGGTGAAGGATGTAGTGGAGAGAAGAAAGAACGAAGAGAAAGAAAAGTATGATAGGAGATTCTCACGAAACTTCAAGGCCAATGTAAACTGTTTTGGAAAACGGTGAAATTGGCCCAAGGTAGATCTGAGCAATCTAAGTTGAGTGTTATTAGGGATGAGGATGGCTCCATGCTGAAAGAGGAATTTAAAGTAATGGAACGTTGGAAAGGATATTTTGAAAGTTTGTTTGAAAGAGAGGAGCGACTCATGGAAGATGATCCTGACCGTGAGCCGGAACCTAGTGTTGCTAGCGTTATAAGTATGGAAGAGATTGTCAAGGCAATGAAAAGAATAAAACTAGGTAAGGCTGCGGGATATGATAGAGTGTCGTTAGAAATACTGAGGGCTGGTGAAGGCATTGTAGCTAGCAAGCTATACCTGCTTTTCAACAAGTGCTGGAGGAGTGGCAAAGTACCTAAAGACTGGGGTATGGCCGTCATAGTGCCGCTTTATAAAGGCAAAGGGTCCCAGCAGGTGTGCAAAAACTACCGCGGTATCAGCCTTCTCAGCATTGTCGGCAAACTGTATGCAGAGGTTTTGATTGAAAGAGTACTAGATGTGACTGAAGAAAAGATATGGGGTGTTCAAGCGGGTTTTAGAAAGGGAATGGGATGTGTGGACCAAATCTTCTCCTTGAGGCGGATGGTGGAGAAACTTCTGGCCAAAAGTCAGAGGGTTTTCTGTGCGTTCGTCGACTTGGAGAATGCTTATGATAGAGTGGTGAGGAATGATCTGTGGTCGGTACTGTCCGTGTATGGGGTGGACAGCGTCTTGCTACGAGCTCTGAAGTCTCTCTATGAAGACTCCAGTGTTTGCGTTAGAATAAATGGGGCGTATACTGACTGGTTTAGCATCCGCAGGGGTGTGAGACAAGGATGTGTCGCCTCCCCTTGTTTGTTCACCTTATTCATGGACAGTTGCCTGACTAATTTGAAAGAGAATAACTTTGGGATAAGGATGGGTGAGCTCCTGGTCAAATGCTTGTTATACGCCGACGGTCAGGTTTTGTTCGCATCGTCGATTGAAGACCTGCAGACACAAGTAGCAGTAATGGATGAGGCGTTTAAAAGGAAAGGAATGAACATTAATGTGAGCAAGACAAAAGTAATGGTGTTCGAAAAAGATGATGAAATGACTGAGTGCAAGATAAGGATTAGAGGTGAAAGGGTGGAACAAGTGAAAGAATTTGTCTATTTGGGGAGCCTCTTTACCGGGGATGGCAAGTGTGAAGGTGATATAGAAGGAAAAGTAAAAGCAGGAAAATGTGTAAACGGTGCATTGCACTCCTTTGTGAGTGGCCAAAACATCTCCAAAAGAGCTAGATTGGCTATCCATAATGGAGTGCTGGTCCCAACACTTATGTATGCTAGCGAGACTTGGGTATGGCAAAAGAAGCAAGAAAGTAGGATTAATGCAGTAGAAATGAGGTCCTTGAGAAGTATATCTGGTGTTACTTTGAATGACAGGATACGCAATAGTGTGATTAGAGAACGTTATGGACTGAAAGAGGATGTAGTGACTAGAATTGAGAAAGGAATGTTGTGTTGGTTTGGACATGTGGAGAGGATGAAGGAAGAAAGATTGACAAAACAAATATATCGAGCGAATGTGAATGGAAGGGCCGGTAAGGGACGACCCAGACGGACATACTTCAACCAAATAGGGGATGTATTAGCAAAGGGCAAGATAAAAAGTACCCGAAACCGGCGTGCGTGCATGCAACGACTAATGAATGTTGAGGAAGCGAAAGTGATCTGTCAGGATCGTAGCAAGTGGCAGTCCCTGGTCTCTGCCTACCCCTCTGGGATACAGGCGTGAGCTTATGTTATGTTATGTTATTCCAGGGAAGCGATTGATTACCCTGCGGGAGACCCAGGTTCGATTCCCAGTGAGGGCATGTACCTATGACTTTGTTTTCTAAGTTATGTACATTTGTGAAGTTATAGTAGCAATACCACTCGCTAACGGTGAAGGAAAACGTCGTGAGGAACCTGGAACCTGGGTGTCTGAGCTATTCACATACCTCAGCGCTTGAAATCGCCAATCCGCGGTGGGCACGCGCGGTGATTAAGCCCATACTCTCTCTCTGAGAGAAGGTCTGTGGCCTGGTATAGGCTGCTTATGAATGATGAATGATGATTGATTACTTGTCACGTTCTAAGCAAAGCTTTCGCTTAAACAAATTCAATCGCTTCTAGACTTTGCTCTTCATTTCGTCAGTAGGTAGCAGGGCTGCCAGATTTTTTTTCTGATACTGTAAAGGACAAATGCACATTATGGCCAAGAAAACGGGATTAAAAATTTTCCCCCGGGACAAATGAAAAACACGTATTTAATATTATTTTATTGCTAGTTACTAGTTTTATAGAAGATCGTGTAAGTTTTATTAAAACAAACATATTTGTAAAGCTATAATCAAGGTTGAAAACTGTCATTAATTCACTATTTATCAAATCCGGAGTAATACGGGACAGAGTCTGTCCCGGTGGGACATTTGAAATTATGCTTGAAATACGGGACATCCGGGATAAACGGGAGGTTTGGTAACTCTAGTAGGTAGGTACTCTGCTTACCACTTTTGCAATCTGTTGCATTGGTTTCAGGTTATTTCTAGTTCCTCTTGGCATGCACCCTCTGAGAACGACAGACGTGTTGCATATCTTTCTAGTATATTTATTTATCGTGTAGTACAGAACGAACTGCAATTTGGATAAATATCTTGTAATTTTACGTTTAATCCTTAAAAAACCCGCGAAATTAATTATTTCCTTCTCACATTCAGAAATGTCTAACATGTGATCCGTGTTTGTGATCATAGTTTCTGATTCATGCATATTTCTGTCAAAAATGTTTTCTGTGGTCAAAAGTTTCTGATTTGTGATATTTAACATTATTTTCGTAATCTCCTTTGTCTCTGCTACTATTATTCTACTGTATGGACCACGTCCTTTGCCTGCCTGAAAAGGCGAACAGACCAAAAAAAAAAAATCTACTTTTCTTTTGTGCTGTTAAATTTGTGGTTATTTGAATAAATACTTTTGTAACTTATCTGTATCTTTTTGATACATACAGTTTTACTTAATCCGTGTATTGAAAATTTTTCAAAGAATAATGAATGTCTCACTTTTTTACTCAATTCTGCCTTATAGACTCACTGCACTGATTAATGATTATCCAGTACAACTTCGCCAATGTCACGTGAGACAAGACTATAGCCAATCACAAGCAAGCGAACGGGGCTCGGTCAGAATTTTGAGGCACACATTTGTCAGTCCTTGTTAGTCCGCAGAATAGAGCAAAATGGTTATCTTCTGTTTAGTCTGTGGTTATTCACAGATTACTGAAGCGGTTAACATGCTTTACCTTACTGCCTAACAGAGGTTGTGGGTTCGATTGCCACTGGAGGCCGCCGTACTTGATTTGTACAAATAGGTACAGTCTGAGTGTATTTCCATGTTTGTGACGTCTTTACATGGTTACCATAGCACAGGGTATCATAGTTTGGGACCAGGACAAGTGATTGTGTTGTGGGGAAGTTATTATTATGTTTACGCATAATGTATATGTTTCTATGTGTATGTTTCCATGCCTATTCCCAGAAACATCATTTATCTTTTTTGTTTTAAAAGACCAATACACTTTCGGCAAATGCAGAGTACGCTTCTTGTTGGTATATAAATATAGTACATAAAAGGACCATGAGTTCCTTTTAATTTTCATTTCAGAGAAACACTGAATTGGTATCTGAGGAGATTGCAACCACATCACAAGACCCTCGTTTTAGTGGACACATTCCTAAGGTTCCAGCCATCTATATTCATAGCTCGAAGAGGCATTTCATGCACAATTTAACAACTTGACCATGTTGGCTTGGCCGATAAAGTCGTGCCTTCATTATGGACTTACTTCCATTCTTTAACTCACTATAGGTCAACTTAATGTGGTGAAGCTTTACCAGTATTTAGGCAAGATAACGTTCTGGTGATCTCTGCGTTTATACTTAGAGAACTGATATGTCGGCCACTGGAAAAGCGATCATTCGCTTCTGGTGAATGTTACGGAATTTTCATGCACAATATATAGGACGCCTTAACTGCTTTATAGGGAGCATTTTATTAGAAAACTTGTCGGCTCAGCGTAAAAAATAAGAGCAATCATGTTACTCGGTTATAAAAAGTGTTGCTCTACTCTTACAAAAAATTGCAAACGGATTCCTGAATCGAAAAAATCTTCCTAGATCCACATTAAACGACCAATCCAACGATACCACACACTATGGAATAGAATAGAGAAAAAAAACATTCATAATTTAGGTAGGTAACCTATTTATTTTTAAACGACTTCAAAAAAGGAGGTGGTTATCAATTCGATGCGTATATATTTTTTTTATATAAAATAGCGTAACAGTAGTCCCAAGGTAATTTGGTGATGTTCTGGTGAACACTTTCGGAGATGGAAATTGAGAACGTCAAATTTTAATGCAACGAATTAAGTATGGTAAATTATGGTTATAAGGGTCTTGTTTATTTTTCTCCCGCTCCCTCACTAAAAATTGAAAAATATTTTTTTTTAATAAAAAATAAAAACCGTCTTCGAAACACTACAGCACTAAAAAGTTAGAAATCATTTAAATAATTACAAGTATGTATACATGTAGGTATAGTACAAGTATAATTTGGACATATTTTTATTATTTATTTAATTTAAGATTCTATTCTACAGTTTTATTGGCATGATTAATATGTATAACTTTGCCAAATTTCAGCTTTTCAGTATTAATCGTGTCTGAGCTAGGCCGCGGACAGACAGACAGACAGACAAGCGGGCACGGCGAAACTATGAGTGTTCCTTGTTGACCGCAACCCTAAAAAGGTACATACACACATACATACGTAAACTCACGCCTGTATCCCAGAGGGGACGCTCGCCGGTTTCGGATAATTTTTAATCTTGCCCTTGGTAATAGATCCCCTGTTTGGTTGAATTATATCCGCCTGGATCGTCCCTTACCGGCCCTTCCAACGACATTCGCTCGATATATTTGTTTCGTCAATCTTTCTTCCTTCATCCTCTCCTTATGTGCAAACCAACATTCCTTTCTAAATTGTAGTCACTACATCCTATAAAGGTATATGTACTTAATCTTTTCCACGTACATAACATCCTTCTATTTTCCACGTACATAACATCCTTCTATTTTCCACATACATAAACTCCTTCTATTTTCCACGTACATAACATCCTTCTATTTTCTACGTACATAACATCCTTCTATTTTCCACGTACATAACATCCTTCTATTTTCCACGTACATAACATCCTTCTACTTTCCACGTACATAACATCCTTGTATTTTCCACGTACATAAACTCCTTCTATTTTCCACGTACATAACATCCTTCTATTTTCTACGTACATAACATCCTTCTATTTTCCACGTACATAACATCCTTCTATTTTCCACGTACATAAACTCCTTCTATTTTCCACGTACATAACATCCTTCTATTTTCCACATACATCACATTCTTTTATTTTCCACGTACATAACATCCTTCTACTTTCCACGTACATAACATCCTTGTATTTTCCACGTACATAAACTCCTTCTATTTTCCACGTACATAACATCCTTCTATTTTCTACGTACATAACATCCTTCTATTTTCCACGTACATAACATCCTTCTATTTTCCACGTACATAACATCCTTCTATTTTCCACGTACATAACATCCTTATATTTTCCACATACATAACATCCTTCTATTGTATAGTATTCTGAAGTGCCACTTTGCCTTTGTTTTCGTCCGGAGAACGACCAACGCTTCGTGATTAAATGTGCCGCGATAGCTCGACCTGAAAAAAAAAATTGCCCTCATTTCCTTTACTGACTCAAAACGACATTTTAATGCTACGCAGAAACGCCCGCTGAAGGGAAAAGGTAGAATATTACAATGTTTCAGCCGGCTACATTTCACCTAGCTTTGAAATAGGTACGTGGCAGTCTACAAACGGTGAAGTTATCTATATATACGAAACGTGAATTTTAGACAACATAGCCTGTTACTGAAATAAACTAAATACTGAAACCGGTTCCTGCAGTCAATAAGAAAAAGTCTGAAATTCTCAACGTTTTTTTTTATTCCGATACTGAAGATACGGTATTCAGGTAAAAGCCTTATTTAAATAACATACTTTTTTTATTTTTCCGTTCCACTGCAAAGCGTCAGAACAAACACTCGAGTAATACAAAGTTATAAATTGTCATCGATTACTTCCTTTTGATATCTACCTATAGAAATAGCACCGATTCACTTGATTTCTAAATCCAAGAGTTTTGGAAGTCAATAGTAATTCCAGATCGTAGAATGTTGTCACAGTTATTTCTACATTAAATTAAATAAATTGAGTATAATTATTTCTTGAGTGGTAGAATTTTAAGATTGTTTTGTAGTGTTATTGTAGTTTTAATTTTATGAATAGATTAATGGAACTATTCCGTACAAATAAATAATAATAATAACGCGTCACTAATACAAACAAGTATTTATTACTACAGAGACATGTTTGAAAGCGTCACCAAATCACAATCAGTGCTGCGTTTCATAAAACTACCTAATTCATAGTTTTTATGACCGATGGTGATTGCGTAGTAGGCTTCCTATTTGTTAATCTGCGGGTTAACCGACTTTGCAATGTACATCGGACTGTCATCGTAAATCGTGAATTTTCGTTCCATGAAAACGCAGAATAAAAAAAATATTGAAACCGGCGGAAAATATTTTTTTAATTGGTAGCGAAAACAAAACATGCATGCAGGCGAAGTCAAGGGTAGCGAGCTAGTGTAGGAATACAACTAAATACTTTAGACATCTAGAGTACTCTTAGATCCGGAAAAAACGTAATATACGTATATCTCGCTATCAAGCTCGATAAGGATCTTTGTGCTTTATTGCAGGTACGAAGGCCGTATTACTTCAACGAAAAGATCAAGAATCCCAAAAGGTAACGATGAACTCAACTGTTTTCTTACGGAATACCAGTGTTAAAAGAACGAGCCTGAGTAATCTGTTAATTTTTGACAAATTGACACCGTGAAGTTCTAAGATTGTTTGATGTGAAGACGTTAAGCAAACGGAAGGATAGGCCAGGATCTACCACTAACAGATCTCTTTCGCTTAATCAAATTCATCCGACGTTGCATGCACGCACGCCAAAAGTATAGAATTTATAATAATAAGTTCCACATAACACAATCACTTGTTTTAGTCCCAAAATACCCTGACTTACCTAGTTACCATAGGGTAACTAGGTAAGGACATCATCATCATCAGCCATTTGACGCCCACTGCAGGACATAGGCCTCCTTCGTGGTTTTCATAACCATGAAGGGTTTTACCATAATCGCCACGCTTGGTAGGCGGGTTGGCAATCGCAGTATGCGGTTGGAATCTCAGGAAGACGCTGCTGCCCGTCTCCTAGTAATTTATTTCCTTAGTCGCCTTCTACGAAATCCACGGAAGGTAATGGAGTGACGCTATTCTTAATCCGGCGCCTAGGCAAGGACATCACAAACATGGAAATACACCCAGACTGAGGCCATTTGCACAAATCCAGTACAGAGGGCATTAGTGGAAATCGAACCCACGACCTTTAGATTGGTAGACAATCCCTACCTTCTAACTGATTCGTAGTCACACAAAATATCCGCATCATAATTGAGGACCCGTTAAAGCTTTATAAAATAAACGATTTCCTTGCAACTTATTCAGTTTATTATTTAAAATAGTTTTCTAAGATCTCCGTTTTAGAAGTGAACAGACGTCTAGTGAAAAGTAAAACATTTTGAAATTACTTTCTGAAGTGCCTCTTCGTTAAAACTTTCCGTTTTACTTCGCGAACTGAAGGTAAAATAAATAGTTTTTAAATTGAGGTATTAAGAGATTATTACCTATTTTAATTAAGATTTATACAAGTTTGTGGAAGGATCGGGAAGGGACGTCCCAGGCAAACATACTTCAAGCAAATATGAGATGTGCTAGCCAAAGGCAAGATAAAAACGCAGCGGCTAATGATTGTTGACACTGCGAAAAAGGGTTGTAAGATAAGATAAGATGTTACAGAAACAGCAAAAATTAAAACAAAAAATATTTTTTAGCGCAGCGGTAGATCGCCGGCGTCACGTTCTGGAGGTTCGGGTTCTAATCCCGGCATGTACTAATGACTTTGTTTTCTAAGTTACGTACATTTGTGAAGTTATAGTAGCAATACCACTCGCTAACTGTGAAGGAAAACATCGTGAGGAAACGTGAGTGTCTGAGCTGTACCCATACCTCAGCGCTTGAAATTGCCAATCGGCGGTGGGCACGCGTGGAGAGGAGAGTATGGGCTAAATCAGCAATCCTACCCTAACTTCACTAATGTACATAACTTAGAAGTCAAAGTCATCGGTACATGCCCGCACTGGGAATCGAACCTGGGTCTCTCGCTTGCGAGTCCAATGGTCTACCCACTAGGCTACCACCGCTGTCGCGTTCGCGTGGCACCTGTACTATATATATATACACAGAGGGTTATATACAGTATCCAGACATATTGCCCGTTGCCTGCAAGTAAAACTCATTCCGAAGACAGGGATTTACACTTTACGCGTTCGTTCCTTTAACTGATGAAACTTTTGTAATATGTGGGACCGAAACAAGGCGAGATACATTTTATCGCTTACGGTGTGGCCTAGCTAAAAATATTGAGCAGGTCAACCGTTACATTTTTGTTGCAAAGTCGCCCGTAACGTACCTGAGTAGAGTACACGCGTGTAAATGCTGATGTGATTTGGACTGTACAATTCAGGGGTATTTCTAAAATGCGTAATTCCTGAAACATTAGAGTTTGGGTTTTACAACAGTTTTTATTCGATGAGATTTTTGTCTGATTTATAGTTTTGAAATATCAGGGTGTAATTTTGTTTTTTTATTAAATTCGCACTTCACGCGCTTTACGAACGGCGCCGCCTTCAGAACTCATTTTCCCACATAGAAGAATGCCCATTCCATGTAACTATACAGTTTTGAGCATAATTCTAACAAACAACGCCTCTATAAAGAAGAAAACTGCAAAAAATATTTTTTTTACTGAATGATGATGAAACCTGAGCGTCTGAAGTGTTCACACACCTTAGCGCTTGAAATTGCCAATCCGCGGTGGGCACGCGTGGTGATTAAGCCCATACTCTCTCTCTCTGAGAGAAGGCCTGTGCCCTGCAGTGGAAGTTAGGTTACAACTAAAAATTATAAAAAATGAACACAAAAAAATCAAAAGTGGTAGAACAATTCTTGTAAATGATAAACTGTAACGGATAATTGTCAGGAATTGCGCATTTTAAAAATAACCCTGTATACTACTGATCAACTATTACTTTCCGTGGCTTAAAACGAACAGCATTTCACGTTCTATAGATTTGATGGGCAATTCGCCATAACATCACAAATACGGTTTAGTAATAAGGTCCTGTTAATACTCTTCTTCTTATTGTGCCTCTCCGACTAGCTCTAAAGGTCAAAACGCACTAGAGCGACACTGCAGCGAAGAGGCGCGTCGCACTATAGCCGCGCCGAGCCGCTTCACTGCAGCACCGCAATAGTGCGTTTTATTTCATAAGAAACAGTGGAAACAATATTTTTCTTACGCGCCGTTCCGATGCCGCGACGCGCCTCTCCGCTGCAGTGTCGCTCTAGTGCGTTTTGACTTTAAAGGTGGCAAACAGCTCCGCATATTTATCTCAGTCTCTCGCAAGGTGGAACAGCTCAGCAGCACTTGCGTTTCCAGTTCACTCCCGTAGGTTTCTCAAGGATTTCTTTCTCCGGCCTACGCGCGCCAGCGATTTTGCCTGTAATTATCTATATATCTAAAAATCAATTGCTGTTCGTTTGTCTCGCTAAAACTCGAGAACGGCTGGGCCGATTTGGCAAATTTTTCTTTTTTTATATTTGTGGAAGTACAGGGAAGGTTTAAACGGTGAGAAGAAAAAAAAATGATGTAGGTGATACGAAGTTCACGGGGTCATCTAGTATATAAATAAATAGATGGATAACCAGTAATTTTCAGCCTTCTACGGACCTTACCGGCCGACGGCAGCGATTTGGCTTCTATTTTCTATTTAAATTATTAGTTATTTTCTTTTTCAACTCTTAGTTTTTTATTATTTATTGTACCTGGGTTATCGAGCTTTGCTCGGTATTATTTTTTTTTTCGTTAATCGTGTTTTTTTGGAAGTTACATTTAGATACGAATTACATACTGATGAAATATGAACAATATTTTTGATCTTACCGACATAAAAAATATGAACTGGTTATTTAAATTAAAAATCACGAAGTAATTAATAATAACTTGTAGGAGACATCTTGGGTTTCTGAATACATGTCCCAAGTATGCAATCTTTCTCTTTAGGATGGTATTCCAAAGCTCGTGCTTCTTGTTGACACGTTGTAGAACCTCCTCGTTGGCAAGTCTTCGGGTACGGAACTCTAAAAATCATGGAGAGTTTCTGAGACGACAACGATCCATATGTCATCATGGTGATGACAAAGCTTCTATTTATTGTTTAGTGTGTTTATACATTCAACGGGTCTAATCCAGTCTAATCACAATTATTTATTAGTAAAAACTGGCCAGGTGCGTGTTGGGCCACGCGCAGTGTAGGGTTCCGGAAAAAGAGAAGGTTCTATCTGCTTTACAGAACTAACAACTTCATCAAAGTAATTTTCAAAGGATTTCGTACGAAGTTTTCCTTTGACAAGTTGGTTGCCTATCACTCGTGAACTTATAAGGCCTACTTAGCCGTGATAATTTTCCTTTTAATTTCATTATATGTGCTATTGCGCTGAATTTTTTCACGTTTCTACGTAATAGTTTGTAAGTAATAGTGTAACAGTGTGAACATTTTAACCTGGCAATAAACGATTTGATTTGATTTGATTTGAACCGTTTAGCCGGGAGAGGGAGGGGACGCTCTACTCGTTCAAAAAATTGCACTTTACGGCTTAATATTTCGCAAACGGAACCCTAAAATGGTCACTAGATCACAGTTATTTTTAAAATAGTTTGTATTTGGAAACAACTTTGTTCTACGAGATTTTTCTCTGATTTTAATATGTGGAAATATCAGGGTTTATATAATTTTGCGCGAAATAATAAACTTATAGCGCCTTCTACCAATATCGCAGTAAGTCAAGGAAGGCAGTGTTTGCCTTCAGTAAAAATCATTGTCCCCGGTCATTTTTCTTTTTTCTAATCCTTGATAAACTCAATTCTTAAAACACGTGAGATACGTTCTAGTTCATGTTATTGTACGCCTAGTTGGCAGAAACGTAGAGCGCAAATTGTATAACATTAAAATCTCGCTACACTATTACGTGAAGGTATAATGGTAAGCATGATGCCTATTATATGTTTAGACAAACAAATTTATTTGATTTGACCTGATCCGGCAAACATCGACAACCTAGCCCAGAACGCGAAGAGTAGGCACTGAAAGAAACTTTTGTTGGCCCCAAGCTCCAGCGCAGGTAGCACAACGACATTCTATCGTCAAAAGTCGCCACTTTTCTTCTGCCAACTTTTTGAAATTCTGACATTTTAGCGCCTCAAAACAGGCAACTCACCGTCCACTACCTATGGTGGGGAAACTAGTTTCAATGCCGTTCAGACTGCTTCTTCTGATAAACCAATAAATAATATGCTTTCTTATTACTTCACCCGTACTGTAGACCTGCAATCTCAAGAGGAAGGTAAGTTTCTGAACCAATATACCCTAAAAAACCTTACTCTTGAAATGAAATGAAAATGAAAATGAAAAAAACTTTATTTAGAAAAAGGTTAAAAAAGTGGTTACTGGCTCCCAAACTAGGATTCCCTGTGCTATGGGTAGCCAGGCTTCTTCCAAAATACATAATAATATGTGTTTTACAATAGTTACTAATAGCATCTATTATCTACACCACGTTCTTATACCGTAGCGCAAGTAACGACTACAAGAAACAACAAAAATAGCAATACCAGCTTACAAACCATGAAACACGAGTCCCACTAATTTTTAATATGAAAGTTCGTGTTTTTTAATAATTATTATAACAACAATGTATGTTAATTAGCACATAGTCTACATTACATAAATGTTAATAAAATTTACATTAATTTGCAATGTTTTTTTTTTTTTGTTATTGTGGACCTGTATCTGAACTAAGGATACCACTAAGCAAAATACTCAAAAACATCAGTTCATCCCTTCAGAATTCCCAAAAAAAAAGAACGAAGCAGAGATCACTTAAACGATCACTTAGTTAACCCAATGAGACTCCCATTCCAGAAACCTGCGGTTTGTGTTTGAACGTAGCGTCATAGTTAAAAAGGAACAAAAAAAGCCTTCGAATACTTATATACTTATTGGAGGTAGTTGGTATTTTAGCATACGATTCCATAAGCTAAGAATCACAACAACTTGTAGGTACTTAACAATATACAATATCAACTTAACTTAGTGAGGCTTGCAGTTTTAAAGTAGGTGCTTATTTTGTTTTTGGTGTGTACAATAAGGAGTTCTAATATAATTCTATTCATTCTATCTAATGCTAGCGATTCTATCCATTAGAATTTGTACATTGAGGTAGTGAATAAAACTCGGTTCACCGGAATTTGTGGAATTTGTATGTTTTTGCGTATGTACATAGGGGTATTACATTATAATATTATCTGTTGAATCAAATCTTACACTCAGGATGTAATTGAACTTAATCCAAGGTACCGAAAAAAAAAATTATGTACTATTGGGGCAACTAATTCTATTTAATAATAAAAATTAAATGAAATGAAGGATTACTGGCTCCCAAACTAGGATTTCCCGTGCTATGGGTAGCCAGGCTACTTCCGATTTACATAATAATATGTTTTACAATAAGAGCAATTTTCAATAAGCCAAATACATCAACATAAATACCTAGAATACACATTATCTAATAAATGAAACGCAAAGTGTTTGTTTTCGAACTCCTCCGAAATGGCTTCACCGATTTCTATGAAATTTTTGGTGTATCTTTGGTAGGTCATAGGCTAATTAATATGGCAAAACAACGTTAGCCGGGTCAGCTAGATTACAAATAAAATACCTAATAAGAACTAATAACTAAATGTGCAAATAAAAAATAATCTAAGTAAAGGTTTTTATTTTAAGACTACTGGAAACAACACAAATAGCAATACCAGCTTATTAACGTTGAAACTCAAGTCCCACTAGTTTTATAATATGGAAGTTCGTGTTTTTAGGGCTCCATGGTTGACAAGGAACCTTTATAATTTCGCCATGTTCGTCCGTCTGTCTGCCTGTCTGTCTACCGATCTGTCCGTCTGTTTGTCCGCGGCCTAGCTCAAAGACGATTACTACGAGAAGGCTGAAATTTGAAATCATATTAATCACGCCAACAAACCGGTAGCTTAAATCTTAAAAAAGTTTTTTTTAGGTCACACTTAAATTAGGGATGAAATTTTTTTCTCGCCTACACCATACTGTGGGATATCGTTGGATTGGTCGTTTAAGTTTTTTTATTTAGGGTTACGTTTGCGAAATATTATGATTTAAAACTCAAACTTTTGTCTAAGCAGGGCCCCCTCCCCATCTCTCCCGCCCCTCCTGGCCAAACGGTTGATTGTAGAAACGTAAAAAAATCAGGGTAGTAGCACGACAATGGATGTTCATTAACAGATAATTTTAATTAAATACAGATGAAAATCCAGTATTTTTTGTCACTATGCAATTCATAGAAAAAGGGTACAGTCAGAAAAACTCGTCGCTGTCTTCAGTCAACGGCTGCATAATATCAGATAAATTGAATTTTCCCGAAAATCCAATTTTTCGGAATCCAATTTTTAGAAACGATCTAGATCTAGATTATTGCGAAAGTTTTATTCCTTGGAATATAATACGTACGACAGTATGTAAATAAAGTTATTAAATTAATCCACTATGATAATCGCGTTTCCAGCACACGTAGGCACCTATTTATTGAAATTGCCGTTTTTACTTATGTATTACCATTCATAATATAGAGCTACTCTTTTTGTATAGGATTTTGTATTTTTCATGGCAATCCGCTATAATAACACAAAAACCGTGAAAGTTATAACTAGCCACATATGCGTAGAATTTATTAGACCGCACGGCATTGCACTCTTTGAATACGAAACAAATGAACCCGTTTTCCGTGTGGCGCCAGATTAAGAATAGCGTCACTCCATCTCCTTCCGTGGATGTCGTAGAAGGCGACTAAGGAAATCAAATACCAGGAGACGGGCAGCAGCGTCTTCCTCAGATTTCAACCGCATACTGCGATCGCCAACACGCCTGCCAAGCGTGGCGATTATGGCAAAACCCTTCATGGTTATGAAAACCACGAAGGAGGCCTATGTCCTGCAGTGGGCGTCGAATGGCTGATGATGATGATGATGATGATGAACCCGTTTTTCCATTTCAAGAGTAAAGGCATAACAGTAACATATTTTTATGTCAAGCGAGACAAGTTTTCCCTGAACATTGTGTATGCAGCGTAGTTTATAGTATCATGTAAGATTGGAAATAACTCCGCGCTCTCATTTCGTGTAAGATGTCACGCAGAACAGGGCAACTACGTGGTGGAACAGAACAAAAACAAAAGAGTACCTTGATCACTTGGGTATATTATGTGTTCTGTGTGCCTATCACTCATTTTTATATATTGGTCGTCAAAATATACGAACCCGGAAAGAGAGGTTGTCGATTGATATGAGGATTTCATTTTAATAGAATTTCTCCACACCGTTCTTCTGGTGCTCAATCGTTTGATGACATAGTCTGCAAGAATTTTAATATGTTGCAGAGCGTGTGGGCTATTTCTGATATAGAACTTAAATAGATGGAAACTCCAGAATGACGAGAGAACGATAAAATTCCTTTCAATTACCCAAGTACCTGCGCATAAAATGCGTTACTCGGTCGGTCCATTTATTTCAAACGATGGTACTCTACAACAACGATAGCTCTTATAAATGCTATTTTAGAACAAAAAGTAGGATCTGTCTAACCCACTAGATGCAATTAAATCCATCGGACAAATTTAATCCATTGCACCCTTTATTTTACACCTTTTAATTTACCCTTTAATATTATGAACGCTTTATTTTGTAGCGGACACCATATATTTTTAAGCTATATCTAATTATCTTATAGTGAAGAAAATTATTTTATGTGCGGATTTATTTTATTTTAATGTTACAATTTTCTTTGTAGTGCATAGAAGCATTATTCATATTAGAGTCATCGTTTCGTAGTAGGTAATTATCCTTATTTTAAAAGTCTTTAAACTCATCCCGTAAAAAAACCTACCCAAACTGCCGCTGATTATACTTTCACGTAATAAAAGATAAAGCGCCTATTCAAACAGGCTAATTACACAATATCTAATTAGTAAACGAGACCAGACAGGCTGTGAGCGCCACTTGTTCCTAATCGCCAGTTTAAAGGTGTCATTACATTTTTTATTTGACAATTGAAACCTTTTTTCGGTGCCACTTAACGAGGATCGACCCTTCGCCTGGGCGTTAGCTAATTAGGGGAGATATCACGTAGGCAATTTTTATATTACTTACACAAGTAATTCAAAAAATTCAAAAAAAACTTTGGCCTTTGCATCTACGTAATGAGATGTTTTATACAGCGTCCAGTAGCGCCTTCACTCACAAAAGAAGGGCAAAGGGACCACTCGGACCACTCGTTGCAGTACCTGGGACATTATTTTTTTGATAGAGTGGGCTTGCCCAGCACCTATACCATCCTGACAACTTAGTCGGCCTAGCTCACACGAACGACAAGTCAATACTTGTGGAGACAACCAAGCCGCGGGTTCCCTCGATGTTTTCCTTCACCGTAAGCGTGTGGTATTGCTACTACAAAAGGTGGTTCAGAAAAGGCTTGTGGAACTTAAGACGTTTATTTTTACTTAGCAATACAAACAACTTTCATCACGGTACCAACTTTACTCTGAAATCGCGACTTTAATATCTGCCAGCGCATCAGTAGAACCTGTGCCTCGCATGCTAGTTCGAATCGTGGTATACCTACGGCTGTATTTCACATTCATTGCAAACAAATGTTTTTACTTTTGATGACTACAAATATGTCTCTGAACGTTCGCCGAAAACTCCTTGTATAGTCATCAAAATTTTTTCAAAACATTTTGAGTTCTGTGATTAAAATTTACAAGTAATCAATCATTCTATGATACTGCGATGCCACGATACTGTTCGATTGTTAGGTAGGTATATGGTTTGAAAAATGTATTTATTTTTGTATGCATGACGTTAGAGTAGTGACTTTTACTGGCGGTTTTATACTTATATAAAAACGCGTTTCCTTAAAACACTCCTCAAGTCAGTTTAAATAGTGTGTGGCAAGGGGAAAAACACAACCACAGATTAATTCAACTGCATCTGAGGAGTGCTTTATAAAGACAATGTCACAGTCTAAGTTTGAGGCAAGTTCCCGATTCATCGTAGTTTTACGGTTACTCCCTCCACCCATCAAAGCTACTATGACGTATAATCTTAAAAACGTGCCCGGCACCCATTCGTAATAAATTTTTCTCTCTGTTTCTGATCATTAAAGTCCAAATTGCTTTGATATAAGTTTATGAATGACACGCCGGCTGACTATGGAAGAATGACTCACTCTGTCCCGCTTACTCAACTTATATTGACAATACCATAGGAAATCGTGGTACAGAACTACAGCTTAGTAAAAGAATTAGTAATTATTAAAAGTAAAAAGAAACCGGCCAAGTGCGAGTCGGACTCGCGCACGAAAGTTTCCGTATCATTATCTATACAACAATAGACACAAAGATCACGTTTGTTGTATGAGAGCCCCCCTTAAATATTTGTTCTATTTAAATTTAATTATTTATTTTTAAGTAAATATACAACTAAATATTCTGTCAATATTTCAAGCGTCTACCTGTTGCTACCAGAAAAAAAAACGACAAAAACGTTTATTTTATTTATTTTATTTATTTGTTTGTTTTTAGTATTTGTTGCTATAGCGGCAACAGAAATACATCGCCTGTGAAAATTTCACCTGTCTAGCTATCACGGTTCATAAGATACAGCCTGGTGACAGACAGACAGACGGACAGTGGAGTCTTAGTAATAGGGTTACCCTTTGGGTACAAAACCCTAAAAATTATTTATTACCAAATGAATTATGTTACATGCATGAGGATTGATCATTATTATTAATAATTAGTTTATCGAGTCACGCTCGCGGCCACCGTAGTTGCCGTATTTTTTTTTTATGTACTGTGGGTAAATTAAAATCTAAAAAAATACAGAAACAATTTCTTTACTTATACGGAGCTATGTAGGTATTTCGATTAGCTTGGCCAAATATTGTGTGAATATCATAAAACTACAGAACAAACTATGGAAAAGACCTGTCACCAAAAACGTCATAACTGGTGACCTTGGTTGGTTGTTTGATGAGCCAAAGCCATTTGGTAAATTCAACCTCACAAGTAATCTATCTGTAACCAAATGGACCTTTCGAATAAGTACAAGTACTTATCAATAACCAGTATAATTCTAGAAGAATATAGGATTGAAATTTAACATGGCCCGCTCGCTTCACTCGTTTCGCAACGTGGGATCAACGTGAAATTATATGCTTTTTTTTTTGTTGCACTAACCCGTGCTGAGGACATTTATAAAAAACCTATTTAGAGACTAAAAATTTCACCCATGCCCGGACTTGAAGCCGCGACCTCTGGCTAACCCCGCCAGCGCTCTCCCAACTGAGCTAATGGGCAAGTGCAGGCATCAGTGAAATTTCGAGCCTCTTTACAAAGTTGTCTGTATTACGTACAGGCAGCGACATCTGGCCGAAGCAATTTACATCACTTACAGCCCCGAGTGACCCACTTTGCAGTTAGGTTTTTACATCGGAATGATATCGCTGTACCTACGTGATTATATTCTTTTTTTCTTTTTTTTTGTTGCACTAACCCGTGCTGACGACATTTTTTAAAAACCTATTTAGAATATAATCATGCAGGTACAGCGATATCATTCCGATGTAAAAGTTTATTCAAATTTCTTTTCCTTTTGTACAAGACAGAATAAGAATCTATATATCTAACTTTAACATTAACTTTACGTAATTCACTAACGAACGGGCTTTCTGTCTGCAACTATCCGGTGTCAATGCTGCGCCTGGGCAGGGCATTGTGTGCCGTACCGCCGGCCGCTGTCACTATACAAAACACACTGGCAGTTCGACAGGCGAAGGCGCCATATACGCACGCTCTACAAAAAAGAAGGAAAAAAACATTTGGCGCGAAAATATTCGACAGTGTCTCGGCGCGAATTCTGCAATGAACTTCAAAAAGTGTCATGTGGTGCTAAATCAAATAAAAATAAAGTAAACTTTTTCTGTGATGTCCGAAACGGTAAAATTCGTCGCGCGAATAGTTTTGATAACGTTACTTTATTATACTCTGATAAGTGTCTTGAAAGAGATCAAATCTTGGATTGGCTTTGGCCCGGTGGAGGAGTCGAGCTAAGCAGAATATTTTAATCAACGAGGGAAAATCACGAGGTATGTATTTAAAATATTCAATCTCAATAGGTAGGTCTCATGTGGACGAAGCCTTTATAATAATGTCAACGACACTCCCATTTCTGATCAAAAATAGTACCTACTTATGCGGCGTACGATACGAATTACTTCACTTTCGGAATTCACTGTACTACATAAAATTAATCAGTCAGTATATATCATTAGACCTACACAACGCAAGGCCCATATTATTGTATTTTTATAGAACTTATATTATAGGTGATGTCGGTAGTGGGTTTTACTTAATCACTATCACGTCAAGTCATATAAAACTGGCAATAGGATATCACCTAGTATCCTACATAATAACCTATGTAGGATATTAGGTGATATTAATTTACTATAATATTGCCCATATTAAAGACTAGTGTATTATATGTAAATTATGGCAACTAAAGAGTCCTAAAAAGCGCACAATACGTTGCATAAATTCATCTGCAATAGATGCTAAGTTGATGCAAAGGCCATTGATGATGATGAAAGCATTGTAGGTTTCATGGCCTTCGTGATACTACTATGATACTACTACGTGATACTACTTTCGTGATACTACTATTACTTCATATAGTAGTATCACGATTGTAGTACCTATCAGCAATACTCTCAGATTTTGTAAACTGCCTCTGAGCGGTGTTTTCGAAATAAATTATCTGCTGTCGAATGGTTTATATTTTATACATGATTGTTGCAAAGTCGCCCATAAGACAAGTGAGTAGAGAGCACGCATGTCGAGATGAAGGTCGAAGTGCTGTCAACTGAACACCTTTATTGTGTCACGGTTGTGTCTATCATTCTTACTCAGTAACCTGTATTTTACCGGAAATCTCGGGCTGTGTCTCGGGTGTTATTCATCGTAACGTCCGTGAGTCATACAAAATTACATTAGAACGGTAATTTGAACGATGTATTGGTATTGTACTTATAGTCGACAGCAGTTTAAACTGGCCACTTTTGTTGCAAAGTCGCCTTTAATGTAACTGATTATAGTGTACTTTTGTAAAGATTGATGTGCCGTCGACTGTCCTAAAGGATCAAAAGGGGAAAAGAAAATGCCTTGCTTGCCAAATTCCAAAGTCTTTTAACTTTGACTATTAGATAATAGTCTACGAACGCTCGAGTAAACTTTAACAAAACACAAACCGTATAACGCCATATTATATGATAACAAGTTATTAAAACACAATAATATTGTATTTCCGCATCATAATGTATCATCTTTAACAAAACAAAATTATTGATAATTGTAATAGAATGGATCGATTAGGTGTACTTTGACAAATGTGATCTGAGGCAGGACTAGAAAATTAAACTACGGAGTTACGGATACTTACTGCCGTACTCACAGTCGTCAATTAAACTTAATGTTCATTAAGTGTCGTGCTATCCCTTTCATATGTCATTGAAATGAAAGAGATGACATGATACTTAATTGACATTAAATCTTAATTGACGACTCTGAGTACAGAGATATTTTAATTTCCATAGCCCTACACCTAACTATACCTCCTTAGTTTTTATAAATAAATATGGTGGTGGGAGTTCGTATTTTTCAAATCAGATTTTTCACATTCATAGGTATCATTCTTTTACAATCTCATTTAACATGTGCAAGCAAGATGAATAATGCTTGATGGAAGCACCCTAATTAAAATATGCATATGTTTACCTGACGAATAATTTAATAGGTAAATCACAGCTTCCTCGACGCTATTAGATTAGGCGTACCTAGCAAGAAAGATAAGACATACCAATGAAAAATGAAATGGATTTTGTAATAATAAATTATTGTTTTCTAAGTAAAATCGATACAGATGCACTTTGCCTAATGTATTATATCATATTGTTAGTTGCTTGATGATTTAAAAGTGTATACTCTATGGTTCTTAGTTATAACGTCATAACACCTGAGTAGGTTTCCCAGCCATTAGCTATATATAATTATTAAAATGCTTGATGTCTAAAGTGGAAATACGTTGCTATAAGAGATTGTAAATATGAAAAGTTCTACATAATCCGTATACTACATAATCAAATACTCGAAAAAATAAAACAAATAAAAGCCAAACCAAAACAACTGCTTGCGCAAACACACTTGCTAGACACAGCCAAAATACTCAATGATAACACAAACCTAATCACAGTAGGTATGTACCTAATATTTTTACATTTAGAGTAAGTACATGATATAATTCTATAAGTAATATAAGTAAAAGATATCACAACATAAACACACGCCTGTATCTTGGAGGTATAGTCAGTGACCAGAGTTTCACAATATTTTCATAGAGTTGTAGCATAACTTGTACTCAACACAATCACTTGCCTTGGTCCCAAATTAACTTGCCCTGTCCTACGGTAACCAGACAATAGTATCACAAACATGAAAATAAGTATATCCAGACTGAAGTCATTTGTCCAAATCAACGGCCTCCAACTAGAATCGAATTTCTGGAGTATTTATGTAACAGAATTTTGACATTGGAAATGTCTTTTCGTTCGCTCCAGTGTAGGCTCCGATTTCACGAAAAAGTGCGATCCCCTTATATCTCGGAGAGTTGTAAAGATATGATATTTAATAAAAGCTTAAAAGACGCGTATTTACGCGTGCAAAGAGAATTATTCGAGAAAGTCAAAAACGAAAAAAGTTATGACCGAAATAGTGAAATAAAAATATATTTTTTCGGAATTTTTGATTTTGGCACTCGATATTTTGGAAAAGAAGAATGATATCAAAAATTTAAGAAACTTTTATCTGAAAAATTTAGTCAGCTACAATTTGAGCCTTTAAAGGTTAAAGGTTTGCCTTAACCTATAAACTTTTTGAAAAAAGTCAAAAAGAAAGAACGACATTTTTCACATGACATTTATGACTCGATAGTCGTGTCGTGTGAGGCACGAAATCCGTGAATTTTTTCGTTAGTTGCAACTGTTACCGACAGTTTTCCAGCGGTGTGACATTACCTGTCTACCCGCCGGTTTCTCGTACACTAACAATCTGTTAATCTACTGTTAACAGCTTTCAGTCGTTTTTTTTGTATGCACTTTGGTCAATTGACAGCTGTTAACAGTAGATTAACAGCGTGTTAGTGTACGAGAAACTGGGGGTACCTCCTAGAAGTCTGACCCACAGATTAGAAAGAAAAATAGACAATTTGACCTACTTCCACATTCGCCTGGACGTCTGTTTTCCTGTGTTTAGCATTCTAAAGACTACAATGTTCCGCGTTGTTGACAATTCTACTTCTTGTTTACCCAGGTGAAAAGCTGGATGGATATTTTGGCACGACAAAGGCTCCGAATGGATAAAATGGCTCAGGGTTTTTGTACATGACCAAAAAGAGCATCGATTTTAACGGTGCTCTTTATTAAAACATGATTCCTCTAAAACACTCCTCAAACTCAGTTTAAATAGTCTGTGGTACAGTTTCTCCTTTTATCAAAGAGTATTTTAAACAGGAGAGTTTTAAGCAATCGTGTAATATAAGACAACCAGTTTTATATTACAAAAAGTCGGGTTTACTAAAACACTGTCAAGACGGAGTTAATGCCGGTTTTTAACAGTAAGTCCTGACATAAGCCGGCTTTAATTCCGTCTTTTATTTATTTATTTAATAATCCAACAGGCTCTTAAATTTATAAAATGCTATTTAGCTTAATTTTATTTATGAGGCCCAGTTACTTAAATTATATAACTAAAACAGGAAACGGAACTCTTAACCACTTATAAGCTATTCATAACAAATACTTGACATCTTACTATAATGTTATCGTTATAATCTAGCCAAAATGCGTTTTTTAAATTCATTTTTTAACAGCTATAATATATCTAGATCAGTTTTTATATTATTGTCTTAAGAGTGTTTTAGTAAAACTGATATATAAAACTGGTTTTAGTGGAATTGACTTTTTACAAACAAGACAGTAACGGTCAATATAGACAATATTGAACAGCAAAAGATCCCTACGGCTCCCTATGAATCGTTTGAACAACTCGTTTCCTCTGCAAGAACGTGTAATATTTTTACGACCTGAGAATGCCATGTGTGAGACACTATAAAACTTGCACTAAACAAGCTCTTGTTGGATTACTAAAACAATCACTAAAATGTTATTGCACGCGTGTTGTTTCCAGCTAGGGTTCTTATTTATAGCTTAAGTGGTTGTTGCCCGCGGCTTCACTCGTGACGTTTTGTCTTTTCCTTCATACAAACTTCCCTGCACCCCTTTAGAAGACTTAAGTCTAGTATACTATGTTCAGTAAATTACTGAATAAAGTATAATAAAATAAATAAAGACCACGTTTAATGTATCTACGCAATACATTTTATTTGGTTTGAAAGCCATAGTAAAATGAAGGTGCTTAAACAATTAATATCAATTAACAACCTTTATGGGGCACTGTATGAGGTTCTACAACAAATTCCTCAAGATATATTAGATTTACCTCCAACGCGGTTTAAAAAATGTGTCAAGCACATTCTGTGCAAAAAAAGCTTACTCAAGATTCAACATCAAGGATTATTTAGAAGATAAAGATATTATTTGATGATATCGCTATATCTGCATGATTAAATTGCTTTTGTTCCACTAATCCGTCCTGAGGACAATTTTAAAAACTATTTGGAGGCTAAAAATTCCACCCATGCCGGGACTTTAACCTGCGACCTCTGGCTAACCGTGCCAGCGCTTTCCCAACTGAGCTAATGAGCAAGTGCAAAAAATTTTGAACCTCTTTACAAACTTTTCTGTATCACATACAGGCAGCAACATCTGGCTGAAGTAATTTACATCACTTGCAGCTCCGAGCACCCACTTTGCCGTTAGGTTTTACATCGCAATTAAAATTATCCTCATCACAGAAAAGAATATAATCACTATACATATAATCAGACAAATTCGTGTATTAGCAGTACCAGAAACTTCGTTCGTCACTTTCCGTTCGAATAAAAAGTACCTGCTTTATAAATACACATAATCTATTTATGAGGCATAATCTCAATCCGTCCAACCATTTTAGCGTGATTTTACTTTAAACATGCCAAGTGTCATATTGTTAATAGATTTAATTTAGATGAACTCACCTTCCATTGTCATTAGATCCTGAAATAAAAGGTTCTCTTCTACTATCCTTTCTGAATCTAATTATTGGTGCTGGTCGTCCAGTAGCCTTGCACTCTAGTCTGCCTTCAGTCTTCTCAGGCACTGTCTGGTTGAACAGTTCAAATATTTTTGGTTTGACAAGGACTTCCACTTCTATCGCAGTTTCATTTTGACCAGCCTTGTTCACCGCACCACAGATGTATTTCCCGTAGTCACCGGCCTCGACGCGGTCAATCGTTAGCAATCCACTTATTTCATTGACGCTGAATCTTGAAGTCATCGCCAGATTCTGAAAAAAAACGTCAATTTGTATTATCTGAATAAATATTGGTTTGAATATTTACTCTATTTCCTTCGAATTCCAAAATACCTCTCGCGTTGAAGCTTTAACCCATGTGTAAGTTGGTGGCGGCTGTCCACGAGCTTTGCAATTAATGGCAGCTGATTCGCCTTCCTTAACAAGAACTCTGGGTTCTCTCTCTTCCATCTCTGGTGCTGTATAAACCTGAATAGTAAAATTAATTATTCAAGATGGTGCTTTCAAACTCAACAGTATAGTTAGACGGATAGAGGGTTAGGCAGGCAAAGGCGCTCGTATGACCTCAACAAGATTGTATGTTGGCAGCGCTGAACATTAAGTCCGCCAAATTGCCATTGTATTTTTTTACTTATGTGCAATAAACGTATTATTAATAATAAGAACATAAATATCACGGTTAGATAACAAACTATGAAAATCATGTAGAAATGTTTTAGCCCCGTTACCTCCAGTTTGATGTTCCTCTCAGCGATATCATTATTTGGCATTAAACAGTAGATCAATATTAATTACAGGACGATTGTCACTAGTGTTCAACACATACATGACTAATATTTTAAGTTTAAAACTCTGTTAATTAAGTTAAAACGTGTTTTGAAAAGAATAAAAGGTGGAGATTCTTTGTTAGCTTCTTCTCCACATAATCTATTAATTGTGAAACTAACAACTTTACGAACTAACAAAAATAACGAATAAAAATATTTGAATTGAATTGAATTGAATAGCTGTTGAATGAGCTGGATTGTTTTTTTGAAAAAGGCACTTTAAAAAAAATATTTCGACACAAACTACATACAATCTTTGAGAACTATTAGTTAGTAGCCAGCCAGAGCGCTGCGTGCGCGTGCGTGTCGCGAGTCCGCGGGTCATTGTTTTGATAGACTGAGAGACTGTACTAATAATAATCGAAACAAGATGTCTCAACTCAATATTTTTGTTCAATATTTAATATCTCAATATTAATTTCTGTTTACCACGCTAGTTGAAAAAAATAATCTAAATAGATGGCGTTTATAATTAATAATTACATAACCGCGGCTTTTAAACCACCCAGATTTCAGTATCTATAGCGTGTGCTGCAAAACCTGAAAACCGTTTCTTCAGGTATCGGTAATATGAAATCAATAAGCCAAAGTATCAAATTCAAAAGATCAGAAATAGGCTCATGACTTCATTCGCGTTGGATTTCTTGCTATATTTTTGGCTTTCGTCATCGTAACAAGATAAAAAGCAGTAGTATTTGCGTGATGCTCAAAGAAACAAACAAATAGACAAAACAAAAATATTTTTTCTATTTTTTAGCACACAAAATATTTGACAGTTATTATATTTCATTATTTTTTTTTTTAATTAATTAAATTTTTTTTTTTTTTTTTCATTGTGAACCACAGCCCTTCTCTCAGAGATATGTAAGTAAGTAAAAAAAAAAAAAATATTTATTTCCAAAAAGATATACAAATTAAGGTCACTTATAAATATAGTCATTGAAGTGTATTACATAACATGTATTTGCGTTTACCGGCAGTCCCCAAACTAGGCTAGGCCTGTATCTTGGGGACTTTATTAGTGTGCACAGTTTCTGTTTTATTTAGTCGTTGACCAATTCTTAAACGCAACAGCCTATTTAAACTATTTTACCGTGTACATAATTTGTATATAGTAGATTAATATTAGTTACAAGTACATGCATAACAAGCACTTAACCAACAAATTAACTTACACCTAAGGAGCATAGCTAATAGATACGAAATAAGATCCCTACATCCTGTATAGTATGAATATATAAACATATACATATATACATGATATATACATACACATACCTACATATATACTCATACACAATACATACAATGTATACAATATACATATATTAAATATATAAGTATAATACTTAAAATGAGGGTTTACTCTACGATATGGAGTAAGAATTCCGTCTCTGCATAATTCAGGGTAGTTAAGTGGTCAGTGACGGCCTTCTTCGCAGAAAATATATTTAGGTTTATTAGGTTACATTTGAGATGAACTTTATTGTACAGAAAAGGAAACATAAAACGAGGAAAACGCTGGGCAAAAGATGTCCTACAGAAAGGAGTGGGAAGTCTTGGGACTCGCCTGGACGAGGCAACTAGAGATGATGTAGCATGGGCTGTCACGATCGCTTTACGGACGTAGAGCTGTCGCACACGTAGAAGGCCACTTTCTTGGTACAATAGATCAGTGGAAAATCGATAAGGTTTCCTAAACATAACTTTTAAAACCGATCGCTGTGCTCTTTCCAATTTGATCAAGTGTGATTTTGCAGCACTTCCCCACACCCCCACACAATACGTCAGCAAAGATTCACATAGAGCCCGGTAAATATTTATTAGCAAATACTTGGGCGCTGAGTTGCGTAGAAGCCTCATTATGTGGATTATTTTACGTATACGACTAGATAGTTCCGCAATGTGAGCCGAAAAGGTCAGTTTTTCATCTATTATAATCCCTAGGTATTTCAATTGTGATACTCTTTGTAGTATAACGCAGTTGCAACGGTCAGAATGTACGTGATGGCAGCTGTTTAGATGAACTTTAATAGTCATAGATGGCGGTGGTTCTGTCGATTTAGTTATGTGGAAAGCTAAATATTTGGTTTTTTCTGCATTGAGTGTCAGAAGGTTGTTATCCAACCAGCCAGCCACAGTTTTTAAGCCGAGATTTGCTAAAGAACGTACATCATTCCAGGTGTGGCCAAAAAAGAGAAGAGCTGTATCATCTGCGTAACATAAGGCCTCCGCGTTCCTCAGGGGCAGTGTAAGTAGGTCATTAATGTACAACGTGAAAAGAGTGGGCCCCAAAATACTGCCCTGCGGTACGCCGAAATCAATGCCAGCTGGATCACTGGAGTGCGAACCAATTTTTACGAACTGTCTCCGCTCCGAAAGATAGCTACTGAACCACTGAAGAGCAAGTCCTCGAACTCCAATCGCTTCCATTTTTTTCAATAGTATCGGAACGGAGACAGTGTCGAATGCTTTCGCCAGATCCAGAAAGACTCCCATACATTTTTTGCCCTGATCCATTTTATTTGAGACGAAGTCCACAAGAGTTCTGGCAGCTTCTTCAGTGGATTTGTTCTGTCGAAAACCAAATTGTTTTTCAGAAAGAATGCCATTTATTTCCACGTACTTTGTGAGCCGATTGTTGACCAGCCTCTCAATCAGCTTCGAGAAAACGCTTAGTAAGGAGATCGGCCTATAGTTACCAGGCGCATTTTTAGGGCCAGATTTATAAATTGGAGAGACCGAGGATATCTTCCAGTTTTTTGGAAAAGTACCACCGGAAAAACTCATATTAAATATGTGGCAGAGAGGCGTAACTAAGGTGTGAAGGGATTGTTTTACAAATGAGTTTTTGATGCCATCTGGTCCAGGCGCGCACTCGTTTTTAAGCTGCTTTATTGCCCTAGCAACTTCGCCTTCATCTGTTGGAAAAATGAAGAAAGAATTCAAAGTATTAGTCGCCTTCACCCTACCAGCTAATTCGTTTTCGGTTACCTCCAATCTCTCCAGAATCTTTGAAGATAACTCTTTACCAACCGTAGTAAAAAAGGTGTTCGTAGTATTGAGGGCGTCAAGCGGATCCGGCAAAGAATGGAGGAGTTCATCTGCAGTGCTTCGTGTCGGTGTGGTATATGTGATTTTTTTTACACACTTCCAGAGTTTTTTAGGGTTTCTCAGGTTAGATTCAAGTTGGTGGCTTTCGTATGCTGATTTAAGGCTATGGAGTAAGTTGTTACAGAGGTTTTTGTATCTTGCATAAATTAATTTAAGCATAGAGTCTTTCGGTCTCTTTCGAGTATCAGAGTGCAACTTATCCCTTTTTCTTATGCATCGCACCAGACCAGGTGTTATCCAAGGCTTCATAGTGAACTTTGAACGGCTAATACGTATTTGGGAACTGTGCTTAGTGATTGCCGATTCAAGAAAGGACTCCAGGATAGAAGCCGACTTTGTGGCGTCACTTGCTTCAGTAACCTGCGACCAGTCACGATGTCGTAATTCCTCAGCGACGGCTTTGAAGTCCACCCCAACCCGAGTCCTATCGCGCTTTTTCTCCTTTTTGCCCATTTGTATGCCGGCTATGGCGATATCATGGTCGGTTAGAGAGGATTCGCAAACCACCGATTTTATATTAGATTTAGTTCTCACGAATATGTGATCTAGACAGGATTTTATTCTGGTCGGTTCGGTTATAGCTGGTACAAGTCCATGCTCTGCCAGGAGAGTCAGATATTCGGCACTGCGCCTATCTTCATTGTCGTGCATTATGTTGATATTTATATCTCCTGCAAGAATCACGAAGGGCCTGGATGTGAGCGTTTCCAAAAAAGAGTTTAGAGACAGTATGAACTCAGAAGTGTTGCTAAATGTAGGACTTGGGGATCTGTAGATACCCACTAGGGTTGGGCCGTTATTTACTTCCACAACCAGACAGTCGGCTTCATTCATTTGTGGCTCGAGAGCAACAGCTGACCAAGTGTTCTTTACGTAAATCACTACACCACTGTTTTGGTTTGTGTGAGTGCACGAACAAAAGGACGAGTATCCATCAATCTGACCTACAACAGGGTTTTGGGGTAAGCGGCACTCTGTCAATACAATAACGTCAAAACAAAGATCCAGTCTACAAAGCGTAACCAAGAATTCATCAAAGTTTTTTTTCATACTCCTCAAATTATATGTGATGACTCGAAAGTTATATTCAGTAGTGATAAAATCTTTGCAGCTTTCAAGTGTATCTAGTCTGCGGCAGTCAACATGGATGAATTCGTCTAGTTCTAAGGGCAAATCAAGGCCGGCCGGAATCGTGGTCGGCCTGGCAGAGCAAGCCAAAATTTGTAAAAGCTATTGGATGTGGCTGCCTAAGGGTTTTCTCTAGAATCATAAATAGGGAGAGGGTAGAGTTTTCATCGTAGAGCTGGGTAATAGGTATAATAATATATATATATAATATAAAGCATTAACAGTAAATATAGCTAACAAAAGTTCCATAAAAGCCGGGATTAGTACGTAAGCCATAGCTGAGTGACAATTTGAATATCTAATGGTTCGTTTCCAGCTCAGAATTTTGAGGAACCCGTGAAAACGGTCCTGTATACCGGTCCAGATCTTCTGTGGATTGAATCGTAACAGCTGGCTTGTGATCAGCTTTCCTGATAAGTATTGATCCATTTCTAACCCAGCAGTACTTGTAGCCGGCCTCACGTGATCTGAGTCTTGCGTCCCGAAATAACTGCCGGTTTGCTTTAGTCAAGCGTTCGTTCATGAACATCGGTCTGACTGTGCCATCAGCTATATCCGCCGAGGTCAGGCCCCGCCTCACCTTTGCGGCTTTCAGAAGGTCGTTGCGTTTTTGGCGACGTAGCAGTCTGACAACGACGGGCCGAGGGTGATTGCTGTCCAAACCGGAAATCTGTTGGGTCTGGCGGCGTCGGGGACCAACGCGTGTAATCCAATCAATATCATTCTCTGAGAGGTTTATGTCGATTTTCTTTGCTGCAAGAAGTACCATATGCTCGAGATTTTCATTTTCTGTCTCTGGTAAACCGACGATCTCAATCTCGTTTGTAATGTTGGCTTGTTGTTGCCTACCTAAGTCTTGCTGCAGCTGAGCAATTGTTGACCTCAGCAGGATTGATTCTTGTTCACAGACAGCGAACTTCTTTTCATAAGCATCAAGTCTTCCATTAAGGGAGGCCGTGTTAAATTGAAATTCCTGTTTAAGACTTGTGACCTCCTCCCGAAGGCGACGAATTTCCAGTGTTAATTCGGTAAAATCAAAGATATCTTGATTGGTTTTTCTTATGGTGACATTATTGTCTTGTGTAAACTCTAATTCTGAGGCTTCCATATTACTTTTAGAGACTTTGTTGCTGTCGGGGGAACCGCTTCTCAGAGGGGTATTTGAGTTGCCAGTCTTGGGCATGCGGCAGATGCACTGTTGACACACCCAGGCAGCTTTCCGGCCAGCTGTCATGTCTTTGAAGCACTCCGAGGTGATGTTAGCACACAGCAAGTCATACTTAAGTGTGCACTTGGAGCAAGCCAGAAAAGAGTGTTTGTCCTTAAAAAGGACGCAGCATCCTGCACAACAATTTGGCGGTATGGTCAGAGTAGGAGCTTTCCTAGTTGGTTTCACCATACTGCACATATAAGCGCGAGATTAAAAAAAAAAAAATTCGCACGCTAATAAAGGCCCCGCTCCGTAGATGCGCCTACCTTTTACTTGTGACGCTGCGATACGGCACGTCGCTCGGCTTTGTGGGTAGGAGTCGCGTCGGGCCGAGCCGAAGCCGGTTAGATGCGATGACGGACGGCCTTCTCCAGTGGCAGTAATCGATGAGTCACCATAAGTTATAGTGCCGTAAAAACTATAAACTTGCTGGTTTGAGAGATTTCGGTGATTGCTTCTTGATAAATTTATGTTGTTATGTTCAGTGAAGTGCACTTTATAACTTAGAGGTGGTTTTAGCAGCAAATACAACTGCAATTATGTGTTTTAGAATAAAATCGGTACGATATAAGATGGTACGTGTTGCGTTCGCGAATGTCAAACGAAGGCCCCGTTTATATCATCCGAAATAAAATTATTTTGATTATAAAAAACGATATATTTATAAAACTCCTCAAATGAAGTGTAAGCAGTCTCGTATAAGGGGAAAAACAAACTTAAACTGCATTTGAGGAGTGTTTTAAGAAATCGTGTGTTTATAAGAAATTCATATATTTTATACCCAATAGTGTGTATCTCACTAAATCTCATTTAGTGGGAATAAAGACTGTGCGGGGAATAAAGATCTCACGTCAACTTGAGTTAAATAAAAATCTTGGTTCGAACGTTTTGTAATAATAGGGGTTAAAGTATGAAATTGCCGTTTTATTGCAAAAGGTTCTTTGAATTGACATAGAATCTTCATGGTTTGAGGTTTTCGAATGAAACTTTTTTCAAATGGTTTCTATGATGTTCTTTTTTTAAAAAATGTGAAACATTTGAATATCGACTTTCAATTGTTTTTGTTATTCAATTTAGACAAGAAAGAAGGATATTGCGAAAATTCGAGTGATTTTTGAATACGAGTTCCGACGCGGAACTAACGCGGCAGAAACAGCCCGCAATATCAATGCTGCGTTTGGAGAGGGGTCTACTAATGAACGCACCGTGCGATTTTGGTTTAAACGCTTTCGTGATGGAAATTTCGACTTAAAGAACGAGCCACGAGGAAGACCGCCCACACAGGTGAATAACGATGAAATAAGAGAGATAGTGGAAGCCGACCCTAGTCAAACTACCCAGGAATTAGCGGCATGGTTTAACGTTACCTTACCCACAATATTGACTCACTTGCGTCAAATCAATAAAATAAAAAAATACGAAAAATGGGTGCCTCATAATCACTCGAATTTTCGCAGTATCCATCTTTCTTGTCTAAATTGAATAAGAAAAACAATTGAAAGTCGATATTCAAATGTTTCACATTTTTAAAAAAAAGAACATCATAGAAACCATTTGAAAAAAGTTTCATTCGAAAACATCAAACCATGAAGATTCTATGTCAATTCAAAGAACCTATTGCAATAAAACGGCAATTTCATACTTTAACCCCTAGTATATATCCTTAACATTGCCAGTTCATTCATGTTCTTAAAATCTCTCGCAATCCCAATCTGGCATGTGGCGTCCATTTTGTTTAAAAAATTGGTTAAAAATAATTAGAAGTAGACAGTTCTTCCCTGTCCATGATATTAATAGATCCGCAGCTCTATTATTATACTGATAGATAGATTCCCATTCCCATAATGAACTTCACATGACCTGCCTCTGGGAAAATCCCCAATTGACAGTAATTTACTTATGGGAAGTCTGATCACCGTGAATCATGATGGTCATTAAATTCCGGACAGAGATCATGAAACAATTTGAATATATTTAAAAGAAGATCATTAACTTCTTTTAAAGATATCGCGCAGAGAATGTTGGGAACATTGAGAGTATTCTCAAAATTCCTGGGAACGGCACATCAGTACTACCAACATAAATCTAAGGGTTGATCCACTATCGAACTGTAACCAATCTCTCTCTTCTTTAAATAGACGGCTGATAAATGTCTCCTGCAATATTCCTTTGATTAATCACTTTATAAATACTTATTGGAGTCAATTATACAACTCTGATACAGAGGAAGTACTTATAGCAAATAGATTCTCTTATCAGCATAGTATTTCATTTTGATTAGTCGTTAAAGTTAGTTGTTTGTGGGTGGGTGGGTCTGTAATGTCATTCCTCAACGCAAATTATAAAACAAAACTAGTTTTGACCAATCGACAGCAGGTCAACCTTTACATTTTCGTTGCAAATTCGTCCTTAATATAAGGCGCATGTATGTTAAGGATGATGTGCTGTCTACTGTACAAATACAGTACTGTACCGTACCAATGGACATATCTTTGTATTTACAATATATTTATATTATGTTTGTTATTTCCTGGTGTACAATAATAGTATATTATGCAATTAGTGAATAAATGACGGATTTAAAGCGAGGGTCACGGATGAATCACGAACAAGTGAAGGATTCTAACGACTGAATCACGACCGTAGGGAGTGATTCATGATGATTGAAGCACAAGCGTAACGAGTTAGAATCCTGAGCGACGCGAGTGATTCGTGGCCCTCAATGTAAATCCGTATTTTATTCAAGAGTTGCATAATATACTTTATACCATGACTACGAGAAAATAGTATATTATTCTAATGCTAAACTCGTTGTCGCAAATATCGACCAATCAAATCTCAAGGAGTTATTTGCACAAAGAGTTTGTATTTCCAGTATTCTTTGCGCAAGAGTTTGTATCGAGTATTTTTTGCGCAAGGAGGTTGTATAAGCATTGATATGGAGGTCAATTATATTGGTGTGTTCTAAATTGAAATACCAAAATAGTAATTAAAATGCCTTTTTTTCACTGTTTTCAGTGAATAAAATAAGCTTTTTAGAGTGGGAATGGTATAAAGAATATTCTTATCTTATCAGTATGATTCAGGAAGTATCAAAAATAACTTTTTGTCAACACGATAACGATAATTTAATACCTTCTAAGCGTGAAGTAGCTACTTTTCTAACTCCTAAGATACGCGTTGCCCATGTTTAGGAGCGGGAACTTACGTGTTAAATATTTCTAAAAACGTCCAAGTCCTATCCTTGAAAATAACAATTGAAAACCAAGGTTTTGATAATAATTTAAATGTTATAAAATTTACCTGTTAATTATGTAGGTATATAACCTTTTTGCTGTCATCACACAATTGTTATAAGCCACTATTTATGTAAGTACGTGTGTATATGTAAAGTATTAAAGTATCATATAATGTAAGTTTATTATTATTGTTACATGTATGTCTATTGACTACCCGTATGAGGTTGCCTGGAAGAAATTGCTATCAGCAATAAGGCCGCCAATTCTATATTTTCTTTTTTCATTGCTGTTTCTGTAACATTTTTTAACGGTGCACAATAAAGAATATTCTTATCTTATCTTAGCTTATACTAACAAAATAAGTTATTACTAATAAAACTGAATTTTAACGGATAATTACTCTTTTACTTTTCCATTTTACAGTTTTCTGACGTTTCAGTACTTTTGCCTCGCGTATCATTCTAGGAAAGAAACTTTCCTCTCGGGCTAGAACTTGAACTTTATCAAAATGAATGAAACGAGTAAACATCCGTTAAAATTCAGTTTTATTATATCTAGTGCTCGTGTTAACCTCAGAAAATACTAAGTTATTACTAGGGTAATTATCAGATTTATAACGATCTCAAAAGTTCTATCCATAGACATTGGATGTCTGTGTAGATGAGCACGAACCGCAAGTAATTTGCTGGCTTCATAAGGAGCCTATATACGGCCCACCGTGGGGCACAGGCCTTCTCTCAGAGGGAGAGAGTTGGGCTTAATCACCACAGGTGCCCATCGTGAATTGGCGATTTAAGGCGCTGAGGTATGTGAATAGCTCAGACACTCAGGTTTCTTCACGATGTTTTCCTTCACCGTTATCGAGTGGTATTGCTCCTACAACTTCGCAAATGTAAATAACTTAGAAAACAAAGTAACAAACAAACACGCCCGCACTGGGAATCGAACCTGGGTCTCTCGCTTCCGAGTCCAATGTTCTACCCACTAGGCTACCACTGCTGCTGACTTAGGTAATTTTTAATACCTATTCTTCTATATAATGAATTATGTATTTAATTTGTTTTTTTTTATTTTTCATGTTGACTTTTATTTGTATCAGTATTATTTGTAATAATGATTTGTATATGGGTCCCTGTGCCTGAAATTAATAGGTATTATTATTATTATTGTTTATTACTAGCTGACCGGGCAAAGTTTATTTTGTCATTTTAATTAGCCTACGACCTAATCTCAGACCTACCAAATATACACAAAAAATTCATAAAAATCGGTGAAGCCGTTTCGCAGGACTTTGATAACAAACACTATTATTTTAAATATTACATTTCGGATTCTATTTTAAATGTACAGCCATCTACCGACTATATTCTTCCTGCGATTCACTCCATCCAGAGGTTGTCTGGAAGAGATCGCTCTAAGCGATAAGAATGCCAATTGTATACCAGTACTTAGATATAAGAAACCATTTGTAATTCTCTCTGCTGGTTCGGCAATAAAGTGTTCTCTATCTATACATACATACATAAACTCACGCCGTATCCCAGAGGGGTAGGCAGAGACCAGGGACTGCCACTTGCCACGATACTCACAGATCACTTTCGCCTCATAAACATTCATTAGTCATTGCATGCACGCACGCCGGTTTCGGGTACTTTTTATCTATCTATCTCTATCTATCAGTACGCTTGTATTACAACTTGTTTGAATCATCCGAGTATAGTGCTCACCCATCTATTGGCATTAGTTCAAACCAAAGGGATAAATCACAGATAAAGTTTACACTGTGGTTTTTAAAAGGGCTGTTTAAAACTGTGTTGTACATTTTTTCTATGATTTTAAAAGGGCTGTTTACAACTGTGTTGTACATTTTTTCTGTGGTTTTAAAAGGGCTGTTTAAAACTGTGTTGTACATTTTTTCTGTGGTTTTAAAAGGGCTGTTTAAAACTGTGTTGTACATTTTTTCTGTGGTTTTAAGAGGGCTGCTTAAAACTGTGTTGTACATTTTGTTGCACAGTGTTTTGAACTGTTTTTTCTTATTTTTAGTCGTTCATTTACAAATAAGTGTACTAAGGTAACCCCTAATTTATTTATGAAAATCTTCATAAGCCAACTGCTATTATTCCTTAACCTCTTCAGTCCTGACCTTGAAAATAACAATGGTTTTCAATTTATATTTTTAAAGTCAGGACTGAGGAGGATAATAACGATCGGTCTAAGCAATCTACTTAGCGACACACCCTGTATGTTTGCTTAGACAATGGATATAAATATAAATGCATTAATTTGCTGATTGGTGATTGACGTCATAGCTTAAGGAAATTGCATTTCACTTACCGTTGGTCTACAATGTAAACCTTCAAACCCTTGATAGAAATCGTTAAAATACGAGAAGCCATGGTTTCTATCAAGTTGTTTGCTCGTCCTAGGTTATGCATCTCATTGATTCAAGAAACATCGACCTCTATTATAATTTTCTTGATTTTGATAGTGTTAAAAAAACTGTTTACATCCAGACCAACGCTGGATAAAACGAAATATATACAGACGCTAACCGCGGACAACGTCACCATAGTAACTACGTCTTCAGTTGTGGTACAGGAGCTGTTGTGCTATGCTGAATAGGGAAACTCTTTAGGAGATACCTATCTACATAATTAATTGTTGTACACTTTCCCCACCTCGATTATAATGTTCGTATCACCACATCAAGGGTTGGCTGAAAGAGATTTCTGCTGAAGTAAGCTCATTTTTTATTTTTTTAAATGTTGTGTTTTATGTGCGCAATAAAGTATTAAGTAGGTATAAAAGTATAATAGTGACGTCATTGTACGTGTGGTATTTACGAACTGAAAGAGTTATAGGTTGACTAATTACTGTTGCATAGTGGTTAGTTTGTAATTACCGTCGAATAATCTAAAATTAAAGGTACCATTATACTTACCATAATATTATTAAATCCAAACTGCAAAATGAGATAGTAAAAAAACGGAAAAGTGCGCGTCGGATGCGAGCACCGAGGGTTCTGTACCAGCATCAAGTATTTACAAAAAAAAATTATTTAGTTCAGAGACCTTACCGGGACTTTTAGAAAGAAAAAACCGGTCAAGTGCGAGTCGGACTCTTACACGAAGAGTTCCATACCATTATTTATACAACATTTGAATATTTGAAACGTCTACCTGTTGCCGTTATTAATATCGAGTAATAATCACGTTTGTTGTATGCGGGCCCCCCTTCAATATTTTTTTATTCCGTTTTCAATATTTTCACATATAGCGACAACAGAAACCTTCTGTGATATACATCATCTGTGAAAATTTCAACTGTGTAACTATCACGGTTCATGAGATATAGCCTGGTGATACGGCGACGGACGAACAGACGGACGGACGGACAGCGGAGTATTTGTAATAGGGTCCCTTACCCTTTGGGTATGGAACCCTAAAAATGAGAAAACCATTTACTTATAACGACAGAGACATATTAATATTTTAAAGGTTTCGAGATTGTTTGTAAATAAATAAAAATGCTGGCAAGGGTTCTACCACGAACTGGCAAACGCAGCGTAGGACGCCCACCAGCTCGCTGGCCCGACGATCTGAGGCAGGTTGCTGGCTGTGCCTGGATGAGGATGGCCGAGGACAGAAGGAAGTGGCGTACCTTGAGGGAGGCCTATATCCAGCAGTGGACGAGTACGGGCTGGAGAACTTGCAAGAAAATGTTTTAATCTCATCACGAGATTTTTTTTGCAAGATGAGATTAAAGCAGAAGTGAAACTCAACTGTAAATAAATGCACCAAAAACTCGGTCATATTATTTACTTTCATCATCATCATCATTCAGCCACCATAATTTGTGGACAGAAAATAAACAAATATCTTATCTTATCTTATCTTATCTTATCTTATCCATGGATTTCCAAAAAGACCGCCTGGAAGCAGCTTGCATCCAGCGTCTTCCTGCCACTTGGATGAGGTCATCTGTCCATCTTGTGGCTGGTCGTCCTACGCTGCGCTTGCCGATATATGGTCTCCATTCGAGAACTTTTCGGCCCCATCGGCCATCTTCTGCGTACTATGTGCCCCGCCCACTACCATTTACTTTATTATTTACTTTATTTTACTATAATTACAGCTATTTTTTATCCAGTTATTTTCCGTAAATATGCTACATAAGGTGCCTTATCTTATTTATCTCAGTTTACCTATGCTGCACGTATTGAAGTTGCATTTCCTACTAATATTATCTCCAAACCTTAGGTTAGCTGGTAGATAATGTAAGCAGCTTTCATCTCGCCTATTGTACGCAAAACTCTGCAATAAAGAATTTTAATAATAATAATATTAACATTTTGTTTATCTATAAGAGTAATACGAGTCTGCCGCATTGCCGATGCAATATTTAATTACAAAAAAACATATATACATATCTACTCACGCCTGTATCCACTCACGCCTGTATCCACTTGCCACGATCCTGACAGATCACTTTCGCTTCCTCAACATTCACTAGTCGTTGCATGCGCGCACGCTGGTTTCGGGTACTTTTTATCCTGCCCTTAGCTAATACTTCGCCTATTTGGTTGAAATATGTCCGCCTGGGACTTCCCTTACCGGCCGTTGCACTCACATTCGCTCGCTTTATTTGTTTGGTCAATCTTTCTTCTTTCATCCTCGCCATATTATTATGTCCAAACCAACGCAATATTTCGCTTATGTGCAAAAAACGTTTCATCATCATCAGCGATTCGACGCCCACTGCAGGACATAGGCCTCCATCACGGTTTTTAACCACGAAAGGTTAAAAAAACGTTTTAATAATAATAATGTTTCTTAGGTGAATAACTAATGGCAGACTGTGCTCATATTCTTTTTCTTCGTGCTGAGGACAATTTTAAAAACCAATTTAGAGGCTAAAAATTCCACCCATACTGAAACTTTAACCCGCGACCTCTGACAACTAAGCTAATGAGCAAGTGCAGGCGAAATTTCGGAGATCAGTTGGGAGAGCACGAGCACGAGGCTGGCACGGTTAGCCAGAGGTCACGGGTGCAAGTCCCGGCATGGGTGGAATTTTTTGCCTTAGAGGCTGTTTTTTAAGACTGTGTTTATTTATCTACATCGGAATAATTGAGGGCTCTGATCAAGGCCAGAAGCAAATAAGTAAGATAAAATAAACGTCAATAAAACAAATAATTCCTTGTTTTGTGTCAAGTGAGCAGCGATAACAATTTAATTGCGGCTAAATCCAGTATTCACATTTAAACTTAAACATAGTTTCTCACTGATCGGAGTTCAGAGGTATGTGCTCACTTGAAATTCTGTACTCGTGTTTATACTAGTGTTAAGTGTTGTACAAGTCTTAATTTATTAAAATGGAAAAAAGGTTTATATACTTATACCTAAATATAAAGTGTCATTTATATCTCACTTCTAAATTTAAAAAACCATTTAAGTGCATCTGTTTGAAGAACAGGTATGTTACGAAAAGAATAGGGCTAAGCTTAATGCTGTGACTTGATATATCATGCCCGGGAATATTTCCAATATGCCCGGGTATTAATGTACCTAACACAAACGAAAGCGCGTACCGCCCTAGCTGAGTGAACTCTATCTGCGTATTGTTAGTAAATATGGCACTGGCGCGCTATTATTATTCTTACATTCGTGCCCGGGTATATTGATGATATAGCCGGGCACGACGCAGCAATAGAGCGGATGCCTCCCGCGTATTTTGTTCCTTTTTTATTTATTTTAACGGAAATCCACAGCAACAAATTACTAATAAATAAAACATTTACTTAACAATTTTTACTGGCAGCCAATAATCGATTTTACTACGTAGGTTGAAAATCGTTGCTTTGATCGTTGTAGCATTCGTAGCCGGGCAAATTAGCAGTATTGCTTGGCACGGTACATCATTAGCTGACCCCCAGTTTCTCGTACACTAACACGGTGTTAATCTACTGTTGACAGCTGTCAATTGACAAAAGTTCATACAAAAAAAACACTGACAGCTATTATACAATATTACAATAGATTAACAGCTTGTTAGTGTACGAGAAACCGGGGGTTAGAGTACGTGGATCATCACACACAGCGTTATACTTTTAAAGATTCCATTAGAAGACAACCCTAGTATATTACGAGTAGGTAATCTTCTTTTGGTGGTGATATTGAGGCCGGGGGCTATCACAATGTTTGGGTGTTTTCACTGTACTTAGCCAAACCATTTTATTTCTAAGTATTACTATACAGCGTGTAAATAAACGTTGCCATAATTACAGACATAATAATAAGTTATGTTACCAGCTAACGCAGGTAGACGATGAGTATTTTGATCATTCAAGTAAAGAAGACAGCTTTGTTTTGTAAATAGGATTAAATCTATTTTGACTTCGTGCGCAATGGATAATGGGTTTATCTGGGCCAAGTTTCATCAAATTATAATTATTAATTTATTATGACAGTTCGATGTACATTGCACAGCCGAGTCTTCCTACTTTCTAGCAGGTTAATCGACTTGGCAATGCACATTGTATTGTTATAAACAATGAATTATTGTAGTTATATGTAATAAAGCTCTGAAGTTACGTGACTCTACTTACTCGTTAATCAGTGAATTAATCGGCGATACAATTTACATCGAATTGTCATAGTAAACCATGATTGGTAGTTGTATGAAATGGGGTTCTGCACGTCTGGCGCACTCTGGGTAACAGTCAGCGAGCTTCTCAGACTAATAAATTCGATTCTACGATAGCCAGCCCTGTTTGACACCGATACCATTTTTTGAAGAGATCGCTCTACGTGATAAGACAGTCAATGCTATACCATAGAATAACTACACTCGAGTGCAATGAACAGGGGTCACTGACGAATACTTTAATATCTCAGGGCTGGTTTAATTATATAAAAATCCTAATAAAGACTATTTGTTAACATTAGTTTATGTCATTTATAAATATGTGATAATATATGGGATTTATTGCATAAATCATATAGATTATTTAATTTTGTTCATATGTTTTTTTATGATATGATGGCATGATATGAAATTACTCCTTAATAACACTACTAACGACTTTTAAATATTACCTTAGAGTGCTCAGTGTAGCCTTTTCAATTACTTTTTGCACGAAAAATTTGTACGCCTTATGGGCAAAACATAGAGATCTGCTTTTCCTAATTTTAACATCTCAACTTTGTTGTACCTATGTTTCACAAATAAATCTTTATCTTATCTATCTTATCATATCTAAATGACTGGATTGTTCATTGCTGTAATATCAAACATTTTGCCAGATCCCATATTCATTGCTTTCGAAGACAACTTATGTAAAATACGTCACTTTGAACAATAGAGTGTATTTATTGCTTTACTCGTTCTTGGAATTTACATATCATTTTCATACCACACAGGTCGTGTAATAATGAATGGGGTATTGAATTAACTCTTAGATAAAAGTAAAGCAACTGTCACGCTGTTATCACAACATTCACGATTGTTATTTTACGATGTTTAGAGAACGATTGTGTCTTGTGGTCAACACATTCATGAATAATATTTTTTAAGTTGAAAACTTTGTTAATTAAGTTAAAAAGTGTTTTGAAAAAAAGCAATGTGGTGTTTCTTTTTTTGCTTCTTCTCCACATAAACTATTAGTTGTGAAATTGACGACTTTGGCGTTCATTAAGTAAACATTTGTTTTTATAACGAATAAAATATTTGAATTTGTTAGGAAAGTAAGTTGTTTTATGTATATTTTTAGTATTTACTGACCGTGAGGGTAATGAAGCCGAATTATGCACACCAAATCCTGAGCGATTCCAATCGTCTAACTGTCAAATTCCATACTAATTTGACCGTTAGAATATTGGAATCGCTCAGGATTTGGTGCGCGTAATAAAGGGGCTGATGAGATTTACACAGTCTATTTACAACTCCTTTCTTTACTAGATAGGAAGTGGCTTCTCAGATGCTGTAGTCTCTGAGAAATATTTTAAATGGAGAAAGCTTGCTTATGCCGTGCACCTAAAGATAAGAAAAGGCCTAAAACTTTTCTTAGCACAATTAATAATAGAACTACTTATAACCCAGTAATTAATTATAGCATCGCTTGAAGGATTATCCTGTTTTAAATCGCCACTTGGGACAGAAAGGCAATTTTCTTTTTCAAAGCCACATCCGATGCGACCGTTTTTTTTTTACCAAAACACGAATAAATCGCAAGTTAATTATATCATTTATAACATTTACAACTTTTTCGGCAGTGATGGAAATAAATAATTAATTTGAATTCACAAAACGTCAAAGGTTCGATGAACTCGCTCCGTCGACGGGAATGCGAGTAATTGAACTCTTCGTATTAGGTATCATAATCGATTAATCATATTACTTGATAGTACAAATATCGACTTTATTAAATTCCCCTCTTTATTAGTTTCTGGGCCCGCCTACTATACCACTTTAAAGTACTTTGAAGTTTCTTTTTTCGCGTAAATAATATAACACTGTTACCTAATTAAAAACTTAAAGGAAGATACTGGATAACTTTTTGCTCATCGCATTTACCACAATGCCATAAATATTGTGTGTAAGAGTGACGTAAATAGTTATTTAATAACAATAATAATTTCATACTTTACCTTATAAAATTAGACCCGTAAATGTATAACTAAAGATATCCAGTCCCTTTATTATACAGTGTTATACACAATGCCTGTGGCACAAAGCATCCGGCCATGTTAGCCCTGCACGTGATTAAAACAGTACGGTATGTTTGTTCCCTGAAGAAATTAAGTATTTCTATTTAATATTTAATGTTGAAGAAAGAAAGATGAGACATTTATTATTACAAAAAGACACATAAAAGAAACAAAACAATCAGATAGGTGATAATGTGAACAACAACAGAAAGAAAACGAAATAAACAACAGACAAAAAAACATAGATTTAGCCTGTGGTGTGTCCAAGAAATAACATCCTTGGGTGTGTCTAAGTTGCCTGACTCAGCGTTGTGCTGAACTGCTGAGGTAGTGAGCCCTCAGCGCTCATTTTCAGTCGGTGCCTAGGGTAACTCGTAATTGTAATACGGAGTGCGTGTCGTGGTGCGTTTAAAAGCAATTAAAATAAACACAATAATGTCCATGCAGCAAAGTAAAAAATATTGTTTTAAATTAATATATTTTAATGTGAAATATAGAGGAAAACCATAATAAACTAAATCCAATGAGTAAATATAAGTCAAATAATAAGGAAAACGGGGATGGAAGGATACACACCAAAGCAAACACATGTGCAACATTACGCAATTGATGCGATTACGTAGTCAGTTATTTCAGTAAAAGTATAAGTAGAAGTAAAAATATACCAAAAAAATATTTAATTAGAACCATGCAATTTGTATTACGTCATCATAGGCAATTACAGACTAATTACCTAATCATAGGTACCTTCTATCGGCGGCTACGAACCTACCAATTGTTCCATCCTGACCATATCCATCACTCTTGTGGTTAATGTTTGATTTACCAGTGACAAGAATTTTCCGAACATGTCCGGAACTACGATCCTCCGTCAGCAAATGTGGACAAAGAATTGTCCGTATTTTTTTAAATTTAAACTATTGCTTTTTTGTTGCCTCCAAAGACTCTGCATAGTGCATTAGACAGTGTCACTATAAGTGAGAAAATAGTTAAGAAAATCAGGATTATTATCCTAAAATCTTATTTTTGGATCTGGCAACCCTACTTGAGATAGCTCCCGCATTAGCCCGGACAGGCCAAATGAGAGCAATTAAATGTAATTGACGATGTCATTCGGACATGCTTGCTGTTTTAGTTCTTATACTTATGGAAATAAGGAAGCTCAATTAAGCAAGCTCTTGTCACGCACTCGGCGGCGTGTCAGTATTCATTGTTCGATGAAGCAATTTTAAATTGTTTACCTACTTGTTAAAATCAATTCAGTCAGGAAGTATGCTCGCAATCCACAGGAAAACCAGGTTTAACTAACTAATTTACCTAAACCAATACTGATTGTGAGAAACCTACTTACAAAATGTTGACCGAGAGCTACAGGACCTTATTTCATAGAAGTACAATTCACGATTTACTGTGACAATTTGACGTAAATTGCAAAGTTGAATAACCTGCGGGTTATTATATATCACCATATAGAAAAACTTGGCTGCGCAGTGTACATCGAATTGAAATAATCAATTCAGTCCACAAAAATGAACTTTACTTATTCGTTATGTACAGTTGATATCCTATTAACCTTTACATCTATGTTGCGAAATCACCCGTTACGTAACTGAGCACAGTGCACGCATGTGAAGGTTTATTTGCCGTTGATTGCACCTGTATAGGTATAAAAAATACTCAGGTAATTAATTATTCGGCGATAATAAACCATAAAATGTATTGGGTAAACAATGGGTCCGTTCATTTACGCTCTATACATTTTAATGGCAGCTCCTAGTTGCACTACATCGAATGCGTCAGCAAAGTTCTACGGTTGCATTCTGATCATGATGATGAACCCGAAATGAAAAACGGTGAGTCAAAAAGTGAAGTGTCCGATTACTCAGGCGCTATAGAATTCGAGAAATAGGTGTTTTTAAACGGAATTTAGGGGCTCCTTAAAACGAAAAATACATGTAACACGAAACTAAAAGTCATCTGCCCGTATTCGTCCACTGCTGGACATAGTCCTCCCGCAAGGCACGGCACTTCCTTCTGTCCTCGGCCAGCCTCAACCAGCCGCTCCCAGCAATCTGCCTCGGATCATCGGTCCAGCGAGCAGTCGGGCGTCCTTCCTACACTGCGTTTGCCAGTCATCACCATATTCGAACAAATTACCTACCAAATGAACGCTAATTATCCCACTTAAAAACTGTTTTCAGCAACTCGCAGCGTGCTTTGTGACAGCGATTTTCAATTTGTTCGCAAAATGGCACCCACAACATTCAGCCTTTCGGTGAAAGCCATACAAGTAAATAAACCGTTGAATTTTTTACACTCACAAAAAAACAGCACCGATATCGATATACGAGTAGTTTATTACGCACCGTTTGTCGAAGCCATAAATAAGCCATGGTACAAAAAGAAACGGCACTCTCTTCATAACTTGTTCACATTATTGTTTCTAAGCGGTCAGATTCTGGGTGCCAATCGAACTCCGTACCAATGACTTTCCGTCTGATTTATAAAAAATAGAATCCACAAAAACACTCTTAAGGTGGAGTTAAAGCCGGTCTGTAGCCTTCCATAAACCGCCTTTAACACCGTTTTAAGAGTGTTTTAGTGGATTCAATTTTTTTAAACACCGTTTGTTTTTGGAAAATCTTTTTTTAAAGAACATATAAATACAAAGGTTATAAATATAAAGGTTTCCAACTATAACTAATGCTCTTTAAAATAGTATGTTTTGCTCCATAATCTTAGGGATTAAATAACCTCTAAACAAGTAATCGAATCATCCCTTGGGTGACGTCACTTCTTACGACACTCAAGGGACGAGTCGAGGAGGTCATATTCTTACACCGAGAACCACACGGAAACGAGGACCTACTTAGGCTGTTCCATTGACAAAATTTATCAAAGCGCTTAAATAATATCACATATATATATATATATATTAGGGGTTAAAGTATTGTAGTAGTAGTATTGTTTATTTTTTAAATTTTTAACAAATTTATTTAATCAAAATAGTTGCCATTATTATCTATACATTGCTGCCATCTAATGGGAAGGTCATTAATGCCTTTGCGATAGAACTCCGACGATCTAGACTGCACAAACTGTGTGAAAGCATTTTGTACTGCCTCCTGAGAAGAAAACTTCTTGTCACGTAGATAATTGTCCAAATCACGAAAAAAATGGTAGTCCGTTGGAGCAAGGTCTGGTGAATACGGAGGATGACGAATGGTTTCTAACTGCAGTTCCTGAAGGGTCAAAATGGTTTCTCGTGCTGTGTGAGGTCTCGCGTTGTCGTGAAGCAATAATGGTGAAGATCGATTCATGAGTCGGGGCTGTTTTACTGCTAGTTTTGTCAACATGATTCGGAGTTCGGCACAATAGACATCTGCCGTTATTGCTTGACCAGATCGGAGAAAACTATAGTGAATAACACCATGCTGAGACCACTAAACAGTTACCATTACCTTTTTATTGGTAAGTTTTGCTTTAGGACACTGTTGTGGCATTTGACCTGGGGTCAACCATTGCATTTTTCTTTTCCGGTTATCATAAAGAATCCACTTTTCATCACATGTTGAATTGATGATCGAATTGTACGATCCAATATTCCTTCATTTCTGTACCGGTTCAACAAGGCAACACAAGTTTCAACACGCGTTTCTTTCTGCAGATCAGTCAAATCATGAGGCACCCATTTTTCGTATTTTTTTATTTTATTGATTTGACGCAAGTGAGTCAATATTGTGGGTAAGGTAACGTTAAACCATGCCGCTAATTCCTGGGTAGTTTGACTAGGGTCGGCTTTCACTATCTCTCTTAATTCATCGTTATTCACCTGTGTGGGCGGTCTTCCTCGTGGCTCGTTCTTTAAGTCGAAATTTCCATCACGAAAGCGTTTAAACCAAAATCGCACGGTGCGTTCATTAGTAGACCCCTCTCCAAACGCAGCATTGATATTGCGGGCTGTTTCTGCCGCGTTAGTTCCGCGTCGGAACTCGTATTCAAAAATCACTCGAATTTTCGCAGTATCCATCTTTCTTGTCTAAATTTAATATAAAACATAAAATAAAACAATTTAAAGTCGATATTCAAATGTTTCACATTTTTTAAAAAAAAGAACATCATAGAAACCATTTGAAAAAAGTTTCATTCGAAAACCTCAAACCATGAAGATTCTATGTCAATTCAAAGAACCTATTGCAATAAAACGGCAATTTCATACTTTAACCCCTATTATATACGCAATAAGAAATGAACATAGGTCCATCTAACGATATTTTAGTTTACAAATCAATCTAATCATGGACAGCGCAGTTTTCTGGCCTTAATGTAATACATGCTTGCAAGTAAAGGTATGTATAGACGTATATATACGCAATAAGAAATGAGCCACTTAAGTGGCATAGTTATATGTTCTCCCTTTCCCTTCCTCCACTCTTTATATCGTTCTTTCTTCTTCTCCCTTTCTTTTCTCCTCACACGCTCTCTTTCTGTGAGAAGACAAGAACTGAAGTGACACTCCCGGAAGAGACTGGGAGCCGCCCGCCAGCCGCAAAATGAGCTAAAAGCTTTTCGCCGCTTAATCTCACATTATCGCCTCAAATGTTGCGAACTAAGATCGATGCGAGTAAGGACGGATTACACCATTTACCCCATGAGGAATTACCAGCAAGTCTCGGGTGAATGGCTTTTTGTGGACTGGGATTTGACGGTGATAGGGGTTACACAGGGTCATAAATATTGCCAATTTGCCCAAGCACGAATATTGTAACAATTTTCACCCAACTGCGGCGGAGCCCAAAAAGAGGGTAATGTGTTTAGCTCGTTAGTATGTATGTAGGTAAGTCCGATTCTATATCCCCTAATAAGTAACTAACCAATAGTCAGATTTTGACAAAAAGCACGCGGGACCATCCTAGGTACCTCTCACAATGAGGTGCAATTTGTCAGCTTCTCCGAAAAGGTATTTTTTATGTCATCGGTTGGTGATCAGATCATGCCATGAGTCACTGTGGAGAAATACCTTCCGCACAGTACATTCCGAACTGTGCCTTCCGCGTCAGAAGGAGAAACCACCAACAATATAGGGTGTAACCAAATCCGTAAATATGGTTGTTTTTCTCCTGGATTACAATAAATAATATTATTATCGAAAATAAGGGGGGGGGGTCTTCTCGTAATTACGAGCAACTTTTATTAATTGGTAAACTTCAAAATCGCGAAAAAATATCAACTCTTCCGTATATTTTAATATGTTTAATATGGAACAGCTGATTTTTTTCGCGATTTCAATCATATTTTACACGTAGAATCTTCCATTTTCGTATATATTGGGGAATTTGGATACACCCGGTATGTTAAAACGGTGACGAGCAAAAGTGACTCTACCATGGTCTTTTGAACTTGCTTCCTTTTTAAAATATTAGTCATCAATAAAGAAACCATGTGCGATGTTGTCAAAAGGTCTGATACTTGGCAATACCAAATACACTCGACAGCAGATCGACCTTTAAAATACATTACATTCATTACAAAGTAATCCGTAACGTAACTGTATGGAGTCTGTCTCTATAATGTAATGTATGATCTGTAATGTATTGAGGTAATGTATGTAATGAACGAATTAAAGAGGTCGTGTTCTTCTTTTGACGCATGCAGGTTTCTCCCGAAGGTGCTGACGACCTACGTGCCTTAGTGCTAACCGCGAGCATGACGTATTTCTACCCCTTTCACTCGGGCAAATTGCCCGAACACAGGTATTCTGTCGGGAAATCATTCCTCCGTGTCTCTACCTACCACTCGTGTGACGTTGTCCATAATTAAAGTTGATGAGTACAACTTTAAATTATGTTTTTGAACAAAATCTTTCGTAAGCATTACACATTATTAGCTAAATTCTGGATTCACTTACTTGATTTTTTGTCGGAAGAGTCCGACTAGGTTTCGCTCTGATTCGCAGAGCTTAAGCAAGTAAGTGAATCCGGAATTAACGGAATTAAATGAGGATATTTATTCTATTTTAGTAATTTAATAAAAATCCAGAGCAATACAATTACAGTAAACAATAGGTTCTTAAAATATAAAAAAAACATTTAAAACTGGTTTGATAAGATAAGATAACATAAGATAAATTCATTAATCAAAGAGGAATCCTGGCTACATTGCACGTTTGTTGTGGCTGAAAACTTAAATTAATTAAATGTGTTTTTAGACTTATAATATAAATGAATGATTATAAAATAACAACCATGGTCAGGAAGATGTTGCCTGTGGGCCCCACACAAATATTGAAATAGAAGAAATGGTAGCCAGCAATGGTTGCGTAGCTTTTATGGTTCATATATAAGATACGATAATATAAAGTTTATTTGTCCAAAGTACAAGTATAAGTCACTTATATAGCACGGACAAGCGCTTGTGTTGGAACCCGATGTTTGTAATACATGGCGAGTAGAAATTTAAAATTGTCTAAGAAATCATAAAAAATTCGATCATGTTCCTTGGGAAGAAATGAGATTCTTTGCAATTGGGTATATGATTGTAGATGTTTTACTGCAAAGAGTGATTTTGAAACTAATTATCTCTTAAGCCGTTGATTTCCCAATCACAATTCCTGTGCAAAATATAGATACATAGACAGAATATTCTTTATCGTATGTACACCAGGAATTACATGTGAGAATTAAACAATAATATAGTACAGTACAATTGGCGGCCTTATTACTAAGTATTTTCTTCCAGACAACCATTATAATGTTCATTATCCAAAATATTTTCATTATCATGCAGAGAATACGAGAGTTTCGAGAAATGCGTTAGTTTATTATTGACACACCCGGCATACCATAATTCAATACTCACACTCTAGCCTCAATTAATAACTCTACAGCAAAGATAGCTTTGTGAAGTTCAAAACTACATTGCAAATTGCCCGACGAACGTTATAAAACACAACGTTCGTACTAGTGAGTGCATGGCGGATGGATTTAAATACATTTGCATGCAGCACGTGTGCCACATAATAAACACAACGTGCTTAGCCAAGACTCGACTTTGTTGCAATCAGTGAAGTTGCAATTGCCACACAGCGAATGGAAACTAATGCTGGAGACAGTTACACTATAGCCAGCGGCAAAGAAGGGGCTTGGGGCGGGGGCGCGGAGAAGACGCATTGTATAGAAATCGCGCCCCTCGCCCCGTCTCTTCTGTGTGGTATTCGTCCCGTCCCTTAAGTACATTTTGTATGAAAGTGAATTGGATTAACGACGTGTCTTTTCCGCGCCCTCGCCTCACGTCCGCTGTGTGGTCGTTGGGATATCTAAGGGAGGGCTGCGACACGTTAGATACCTATGTTAGGTACCGACTTCTTCAATTTATTATAATGGTCAAGATCGAGGAGAGGAGGTGTGACGGGAAAAGAAAGAAGTCGGAAACCTCCTAAGGAACCTCAGGGAATTGAGTGATGTGGCCAGCGTGGAAGACCTGTTTCGCTTGGCAAGAAATGACGAAGAATACGAGAGCTGACAGCCTACGTCCATAGTGGAGAGGTACAGGACGAGTGTAGTTGTGTAGTTGGTCCTCGTTCGGCGGTCCTTTAATTTTGATTAAAGAGGTATCGCAAGTCCTGTGGTCCTGTAGTTTTGACTTACCCTGTGCCGTTTCTGATGCAGAGTATTCCCCTTGCTGTGCTGTGCGGTAACTCTGCTAGCATTATGTGGACCTTTCGGTCGAGTGTGGCTCGGGGTGGTGTATTTAACTGAGATTTGGTTTACAATTATTATTTAAATTACTTTTCTATCAATATTATATTATATTATTCTGGCTGCATTTTGGATTTTTTTTATTATTATTTCTTGTATGTTTTTTTTTGTATAATGGAATAAACAGTAGAAATACATGTTCTCCTACACAAGCTGACTGCAGACTAAGATTATTGAATTTTAAGTACGGAAATACTAGTTAACTAAGATGGACGAGACTTCCTTCTGTGATTACCAAAGAAACACTATGCGCGAATTGCACAATAAAAGTTTCTTATATTACTAGCTGACTCGGCAAACGTGGAAGCGGTGGTAGCCTAGTGGGTAGAACATTGGACTCTGAAGCGAGACCCAGGATCGATATGACTTTGTTTTCTAAGTTATGTACATTTGTGAAGATATAGTAGTAATACGAATGGTATTCATAGTGCTAACTGTGAAGGAAAACCTCGTGAGGAAACCTGAGTGTCTGGGCTATTCACATACCTCAGCGCTTGAAATTGCCTATCCGCGGTGGGCACGCGTGGTGATTAAGTCCAGTCTCTCTCCCCGAGAGAAAGCCTGTGCCCTATAGTAGGACGTATATAGGCTGCGTATGTATGTAAGGCAAACGTTGTTTTACCGTATTTCTTAGCCTACCACCTATTCTCAGACCTACCAAATATACACAAAAAAAACATAAAATCGGAGGAGTTCAATAACAAACACTTTGACACGAGATTCTTACATATTAGATTAATAATTTAATGCAATGTATAATGCACGCTAAGCCCAACGTTGGACGTCACACGATAAATGAAATACCCAATGTAAACCACACAGCGGGGATATTATTCCAGGAAAACCTGCTAACGCATTCAATTTTTCGATTAGGTGAGCAAGCAAACCGCTATACGTTCCAATATTTACTTAAACGACCTCATCTTTTATGAAGCACTACGTCACGCTCGTGACTCACTCGGCAAAGCGAATCGATTTCATAATAAGTATGGGCAATAATCGAAGCCATAATCGATTCGGCGACCGATTCCAAATACTCTGCAACACTATTATCCACGTTTCGTCCGTTCTGTCTCTATCACATCTGATGAGTTAGAGTGGGCTAACAGTTACGTTTTGGACCGATAGTTCGATGACGTAAGATCTTGAATCGGGTCATTACTTCTCTCAGCTAGTAGAGGTAGTACTTGCCATCCATCAAGCCGGTAGCGCTGCTCCACTAATCCGCTATGTTTCCACATCACTAATCCCCTCGTTTTGGATGCGTGTGGCATTCCAGGGAATCTCTCACAAATCATTTGCTTCCGTGAAAATTGGCTTGTTTTCTCCATTGCTTCGACTTTAAAATACTAATACAGGGCTTGTAGGCTCGGTCTTTGCCTGGCAATAGTCTAAGATAAGAATATTCTTTATTGTACACCGGAAAAAAGGACAAACACAAAATATAAATATAGTGTTATTCTTTTTAAGGGTATTTTTGTTGTCTGGTCGCCATATCACAGAGTATCCCACGCTGGGACAGACTAACAGTATTGGCCGCCCTAAGCCGCGTAGTAGGTGCTAGCCGCCCCCGTTCTTTTTTTTTCTGAGCTACGTTTCATTCATGACATTGTATGTATTATCTGTATGTTATCCCGGTATATCATCCCTCGCGAGTTAGGGCCGGCGTACATATCGACCCTTTGGGGATGGAATGTGCTAAAACCCATTTTTGGTGAAAATGGACTTTAATTGCAGTCTTATTCAGTTTTTCAAGCTTTTTCAACTTTTATATTTTGTTTCCTCAAATTCGCAAAAAATGCCTCTTACTACCTTGATTTTTTAACAGGCTTTACAGTTTTTTTTTAATAAAATATGCTGTAAAAGACACTGATGCTACCTAATTTCTGTAGTATGTAGTACATTGTAGTGCATTTTCTTATGGCTTATACTGCAATTATTTTAATGGTTGCAATCCAACTTATTAGTACCATTAGCAAATTCTTTGCTGTAAAAGCCATTGGATGCAGCTTTTTTTTGTAATATAAGCCATTTCAACTTCTAAACTACCAAAGATGTTGAATTTCAAGTTGAATATCTATAAAATTCATTTACATTTTTAGTATATCATGGCATTTAAAAGAAAAAAGATGTAAAGCATTTTTTATTTTTTGTTTTCGCTAAAAGTAAAATGGCTTTTACTACATTTCTTCCCCAAAGGGTCGATATATCGAAGCGTAGCGCAAAGCATTTTTCACTGTCAAACTATTATCGACATTATCGTCATTGAAATAATATCCAAAATCAATTAACACAACACTTAATTCCTAAGCGCATCAAAGCGACTGCATTCAATGTTGTGTTAATTGATTTTGGATATTAGTTCAATGAGGAAAATGTCGATAATAGTTTGACAGTGAAACATGTTCTGCGCTGTACTTTGCCATATGTGCGCCAGCCCTTAGTGTTTCTTCCGCGATTGATCTCCCCCTAATATAGGACTGGATCTAGGTCTGGAAATCCGCCCCTGATCGTACGTCAGCGAGATGCGGGAGCTGAACGTTTTATCGCATATCAGACACAGAAAAATGGTCAAATAATAGTTTTTTTTAACAATAAAAAAACCGACTTCGAGAAAAACTCGCAACAAGCGTTCGATGAGATTCTCTCGATCAATTGTTTATGAGACCAAAAAAAAAGAATCAATGAAATCGGACAACGTGATAAAGTATTATCGCTGAACATACATAAAAATATATATATGGACTAGTTGAGAACCTCCTCCCGTTTCCGAAGTCGGTTGACTATTATTAGTGCTTCCACAATGCCTAATGGTACAGGCTAATGGTGATAGTGAGAATCTAACGTCAAAGTCAAAGTAAAAAAAAAATATTCATAGTAACACAGGAACTGTGACTTATTGAACGTTACAAGAAAAACTAGGTGTCCGTTTCAAAATCTAGATCATTTGGAGAAAAAACGGAGAAAAAAACTTCAAACTTAGTCTTTTCAAACAATTACTTAATTAACAGAGTTTACGTGTCGTTATCTTCTAAAAACCTAGTACTAGGATGCATTGAACTGGCTTTAATTCCACACATCTTTGTCATCTAAATAATTAATAATACCGATTTAAGTAAGTTACTTCTTTGTAAATAACTATCCAAATCTTATCGATGTACCTACATCGATCGCAATATTGGTACAGAGCGATAAAATATACCGATATTTAAACTAAGTTTATTCACCTGCCATTGAACCGGGGTGTGGTGGTAATTTGAGATGGGACAGTATGGAAAGCTAATTACTCTTCGACCTGATGACAAACTGTACCTTACATAAGCAGCCTATATACGTCCCACTGTAAGGCACAGGCCTTCTCTCAGGGAAAGAGTATGAGCTTAATCACCACGCGTGCCCACCGCGGATTGCCGATTTCAAGCGCTGAGGTATGCGAATAGCTCAGACACTCAGGTTTCCTCGCGATGTTTTCCTTCGCAGTAAGCGAGTGGCATTGCTACTATAATTTCACAAATGTACTTAAAAAACAAAGTCATAGGTACATGCCCGCACTGGGAACCGAACCTGGGTCTTTCGCTTCCGAGTCCAACGTTCTACCCACCAGGCTACCACCGCTACCAGACTATAGCTGACTACTCCAAATTATTTTACAAACGCTTTGCTGAGGTCCCAGGTTCAGTTAGTTGCTTATATCTAACGATCTCAAACTACCGTCCTGTGTATATGCGACAGTTCTATGATACACACAACATAGCGACTCGTACAGTCGACAGCACACCATTACTTATCCTATCGACTTTACGTACCACAGAGGAAAAAATACGTACGTCGGAAAACCTCAGGAAATAGTTTGAGGTTGCTAAGCCGCAATGAGAACACATTTTATAACATATCTGCAGAGCGATTGCAGACATTTGAAGTACTTTTCAGTCCATATTGGGATTAAATTCAAAAACTTAAGTACCTACTGATTTATTCCAATATATTCGAGTACAAGCTGTATTTCCAATATCATAATCGGATTAAGCTTTACCTACATTTTTATTTATTTAGCAAACAACTTAGTACTACAAACAAATTAAATTAAAAATATAAATTAATAAACAAAAAATAATAATAGATTCACCATGGGCATCGTCAACAGATTAAATAGGTCACATTATAAAAGTCCAACATAAATAACTTATAACATAAAAAGCGCAGCGGTAGTGCATCTGCATACCATGCGAGAGGTCCCGAGTTCGAATCCTGGCTGGGTACAAAAAAAAACCCCAGGTCTTGGATGTTTACATGTTAGTGATGTCATTGTTTCTGGTTGATAAGATTCCTTTCTAAAAGCTTGCTATGGTTTGGTTGGACATGGAGAGGACGAAGAAAGAAAGAATGATCAAAGAAATCGAGCTAATGTGGATTGAAAAGCCGGTATAGAACGTCTTAGGTGGACATAACTCGATCAAATAGGGTATGTATTAGCGAAGGGCAAGATAAAAAGTACTTTATTATTATTATTAAATCCTTTATTGCATTTAAACAGGCAGTTTTGCACATAAGCGTGCTTAATGCTTCTTAGCATTATCTACCAGCTAACCTAAGTTTAGTGAAACAAAAGAGATTTGTTGGAATCCTGGCCAGTGGCAAACCCTGGTATTTGCCTACCCCTCCAGGATAGAACTCATGCGTCTATGTATGTATGTAGGTCTGACCAGGCGCCTAATCCAAATCCTGTCGGAATCCTAACGTTAGCAATAGCAATTGCTATGGAATTTGACACTTTTGAAAAATCCTCCATGGCGGTAATCTGTAAACAAAGAAATAAAATGTATAAAATTTGGTAAGTACTGTTTCTAGGGTTCCGTACCCGAGGGACCCGATTACTAACCACTTCACTGTCCATATTATGTCTGTCTGGCTGTCTATCACCAGGCTGTATCTCATGAACCGTGATAGCTAGGCAGTTGCAGTATTTCTGTTGCCGCTATAATAAACAATACTAAAAACAGAATAAAATAAATATTTAAGGGGGCTCCTATACAACAAACGTGGTTTTTTGCTCGATATTAATAACGGCAACAGGTAGACGCTTGAAATATTCAAATGTTGTATAGAAATGGTACGGAACCTTTCGTGCGCGAGTCTGACTCGCACTTGGCCGGTGTTTATTTTATGGAGAGTACCAAGTTCTCCGATTCCGATTGAATCCAATCCGAACGATCTATTTCAACAATCTTAGTGATTATATTCTTTTTTTTTGTTGAACTAACCCATGCTGAGGACAATTTTAAAAACCTATTTAGAGGCTAAAAGTTCCACCCATGCCGGGACTTGAACCCGCGACCTTTGGCTAACCGTACCAGCGCTCTTCCAACTGACTGAATGGGCAAGTGCAGGCATCAGTGAAATTTCGAGCCTCTTTACAAACTTCTCTGTATTACAAACTTCTTTGTATTAGTGATATTTCTTCTCTGTACCTAATTGTTTTCAAACAAAGCGCATAGTCTAGATAACATTGCCGTACCTGCGTTAGTAATGTCAAGGCTACGCAACAGTCTACCTTCCTTATTTGTAAAAAAACTATAGGCGATTACGTGCGCGTTTACCAGACTCGGTAGCACAACGAGGTTGCCTCCCAGAGGGCTTCAGTTAAAACGACCGAAAAGCAAAAAGGACAACGTGTAGTCTAATAGGTACAGATGAACGATGAAAACGGCCCATTTACCGCTACTTTCGACGTTACCGCGTTCACATTGCGTCAGAATTAAATGCAATAAGTTAGAAATAAACGATTGCATTAAACTTATTGGAACTTCAGAGCACAACGGAAACTGAAAGCATCATAAGCAGCCTATATACGTTCCACTGCAGGGCACAGGCCTTCTCTCAAAGAGAGAGAGATGGGCTAAATCACCACGCGTGCCCACCGCGGATTGGCGATTTCAAGCGCTGACGTATGCGAAGAGCTCAGACCTCAGGTTTCCTCACGATGTTTTCCTTCACCGTTAGCGATTTATAGCTCCACAAATGTACATAACTTAGAAAACAAAGTTATAGGCTACCACCACAGCAACTGAAACTGAAAGCATATTTTGCTTAAATTATTAAATAAATGCGCTCAATACGGTATTTGACACGATCAAAAATAAATTATTTCATATGCTTGATTAAAACTAAAGTTACAAAATATCTCGGAAAATGTATCTCTTTTAGTCAATAACTAGTTATTACAATTTTTATATAGATTTAACATAAAAAGCGTGCTCTGAAATGTGACGTCATAAGCCAGTATTTTCATACAAAATTCCGTTTGAAAAGTAACTCATTTGATATTTTTTCAAATACCCAATTGTAGCGTAAATGAGATAAATCAGCGTCGAGAGTAGAGGTGCTGGTTGCCTTGGCAATCGTCAATCGACCGATAAGACCAAACAACATTCAAAAAGTAAAGAACGAAATGTATTTGTGACCCCAGTAAAGTTCAGGTCTCTCTTAATAACTTTTACAGCGTGTAACAAAAACCCGACGTCCAAAACCCCATCAAAAATATGTACATCCGAAAACTGGCGGTTCTACTTGTAAATACGAACAACTTTGACTATGAAGAGAGCTTGAAAGTCGCGAAAAAACATATAAGAATCTGTTTTAATACCGCGGGTGGTAACCTTAGTCGGTAATATGTTTTTAAGCGATTTCGATGTTTCCTCCATAGTAAAATTAAATTGACAAATATGAGCTTCCATTTTCGGATCATCATCATCATCAACCCATTATGTCCCCACCGAGGGGCACGGGTCTCTTCCCTGAGGAAGGTATAGGCCATACTCCACCACAGGGGCCAAGTCCGGATTGGTGGAGGCTTGTAGACTAGTGGCTCGTCTACTGTCAGAAGTTGTCAAGCCGCCCTAAGGCCTCTGACTTGGCTTAACGACTGCCATCTATTGACGGCAGCCGGCACCAACAGCTTAACGTGCCTTGCGAAGCACGGAACCGCTCGGAAATATGCCACTAGCGTTAGGCATAGACGGCGACCCATCCATGCACTGAACGCGCCCTGTGTTGCTTAACCTTCGTGATCGTTTAAGATGTATATGAGGATTTGTTTACTCCCTGTATAGCCACCTACTACGACAAATGGGACCCAATTGTCCCACATCCATCCGTGATAGCCTAAACTCGTCAGTTGCTTTCGAGGGACTCGTCTAGTCCTTAAATGCGTACGCTCGTCAGCACATTAACTATAAGGGCCTCCATGCAGTAACTCTAGCGCCGCCAATGGAAAAGCCGGCCAAGTGCGAATCGGACTCGCGCACGAAGGGTTCCGTTATTTCGTACCATTATCAATACAACATTTGAATATTTCAAGCGTGTACCTGTTGCCGTTATTAATATCGAGCAAAAAACGACAAAAAAATCTCGTTTTGGCTATGGGAGCCCCTTAAATATTTATTTTATTCTGTTTTTAGTACCTAAAGCCGGCCAAGTGCAAGTCGGACTCGTACACGAAGGGTTCCGTTATTCCGTACCATTATCAATACAACATTTGAATATTTCAAGCCTGTACCTGTTGCCGCTATTAATATCGAAAAAATCTCGTTTTGGCTATGGGAGCCCGTTAAATATTTATTTTATTCTGTTTTTAGTATTGTTTATTATAGCGGCGACAAAACTACATTATCTGTGTAAGTCACAACTGTCTAGCTATCAGAGGTCATGAGATACAGCCTGGTGACAGATAAACAGACAGACAGACAGACGGACAATAGAGTCTTAGTAATAGGATCCCTTACCCTATGGGCACGGAACCCTAAAAATCATATCTTCTTTTACAATTACCCAAATTACCCATAATCCGATATTTCCACATGTACAGTTAAAACTCGTCAGCAGTCCTCCCAGGTTGTTTAAGAATTTAACCTTTGCCAAGATTTCCATCATCAAATTTTTAGACTTATTTATAAAACAAATAAGTAATGTCTCTCTCAAAGGCTCATAAGTGAAACGTTGTCTAACTTTAATGAATTAAAAGACAGTTAAAAGTAACTTTACGCCTGGAGGGGCTATAGCAGGAATAACATTGATATTTATATCACTTTGTATGTCATCATCTAGTTAAGTCCTGCCATACATAAACCGGCTTTAATTTTCTCTTAAGAGTGTTTTCGTAGAATCCGCTGTTTATAAATAAGACTGCTAATCTTCTTTATAAAAAAAACCAAATCCATAATTCTTTCGGCGCATAATTGTTACCGTAATAATCAGTTAAGTCCATTCTATCGAACCTATAGTATTCGGCCATCAAAAGTGGCACTTCTGCATCTTCTCTTTTCGAGGCTTGAGTGTAATCTCAATAGAAAATACCTCGCGGCGCTTGTCAGAAGTCCGCTGAAAAGCTACCGCCCCTCGGGAACAGTAATATATTATGTTCGTCTTGTGCCCTGCTTTTACGCAATAAAGAGGTCGTCAAGGTCTGCTGAATTTGCTCGTCAAATATGATTCAGGCCTTAATACGACGACCCAAAGGTATTAAGTACGTACCAAGAACAATGCGAAACTTTTCACATAGGGTCGTAATTATCTTGGGTCAGGACAGGACATAACCCTAATCACATAAGTGCTAGTATGTTTTCTTTGCGATATATTAATTACAAAGATGCGATAGGTGGATAGAAAACACGTTCAATCAATCAATCAGACCGTACTCGTTCACTGCTGGATACAGGCCTCCTCCAAGGCACGCCAAATCCTTCTGTCCTCGGTCGTCCTCATCTAGCCGCTCTCAGCAATCTGTCTGTCCAGCGAGCTGGCGGGCATCCTACGCTGCGTTTGCCAGTTCGTCGTCTCCACTAGAGAACTTTTGAACCCTATCGACCATCGGTTTTTCGGCATATGTGACCAGCCCACTGCCTCTTCACTTTGCTAATCTTTCAGGCTATGTCTGTCATCTTAGTTATTTGGACACTTTATTGTCTAGTTATAAATGATAATACTTACATTCAAGTGTCAAACTTGGAGTGACTATAGTGCAGCCCCTATTGTATAACAATGAATAATAAAAACCGGCCAATCGAGAGTCAGACTTCGCTAATGGTCCTGAACTGTATGAAAGAAAACAAATGTTTCCTAATAAGATTCGTTCGCAGGTTGGCTGGCAAGAGCTGGATGAGAGTAGCCGAGGACCGTGTTTAGTGGCGTGCAATAGCAGAGGCCTATGTCCAGCAGTAGACAAGCATAGGCTGATGATGGTGATGATGAAGATTCGTACATACGCTGCGCCGCATACGTACGCTGAAATCAGGGTGGTTTTAACTATATAATTAACATTTAAAAATGGCATTATTTAGACTATTACTTTTAAGTACAGACGTGAATAAAAAAAAATGAGTTAAGAAATTTTGTTTCATAAAATGTGACCTAGTCCGCGGACCCGCGGCATGCACGCACCGCTATGGCTGGCTACTAATGTAGGACGATTAGTAGATTCTAATAGTTTATGACGAAATATTTTTGGAAAGTGCCCTTTTTTTTAATAAACAAACTAGCGTATTCTATCTCGAATGGAGACCACATATCGGCAAGCGCAGCGTAGGACGACCAGCCACAAAATGGACAGATGACCTCATCCAAGTGGCAGGAAGACGCTGGATGCAAGCCGCTTCCAACCGGTCCTTTTGGAAATCCATGGAGGAGGCCTATATTCAGCAGTGGACTTCTTGTGGCTGAATTATGATGATGATAGGGTATTCGATTATTATTAAGGCACGTTCATTTTGCTATGGCTTTCAAAGCACCCAAAATTCATGTATAGTAAACATAGTACGAAACCCTCGGGGGTTTTAGTCAGCATCAACCTTTACTACACGCCTTCCTTGCAGTGCACTCTACATCAGTGTCCCGCAAAAAGTTTTGGGTTCTCTGCGAAATAAGGAACTTTTGGAGGTACACCACAAATGAATAATCAACTAGTGTTCTCTGTCTGTCCAAAAAATCACTTTTGCATAAATTACAAAAGGTATTTAAGGGGCCAACTAGCGCAACAAATGAAAATAAAACATATATATATATATATATTATAGTTCGTTTTTAAAATATTGCACACACAGAATTCACAATAATAGTACTAGCCATTTTTAGAACTTTTTAGCCTACGACATAGAGCAAAGAAACTAGTAGAAGTAGTAGTAGTAGTAGTAGTAGTAGTAGTAGTAGTAGTAGTAGTTCCGCTGAGAATCGTTTTTGGCAAGAACTTGTCGTTTTCCGATGACCGCGATACACCAGTATGCCGCGCGCGGCACACGTTTTGCGGAACGCTAGCAGCGTTAGGGCTCTTACACATAAACGTGATACGACGTCCCGTCATGCTACAACGCGTTAATTTGGCTTTAATTTGGCTCCAATTACTATAACGCAATCGCAAATATCCAGTCAACTCATAAGTAAGCGTGACTTGTCCAACTCAGAGCTCAATATTGGTTCAAAATTTCGCTCAAATTGAAGCCAAATTAGGGCGTCGTAGCACGACGCCACGTCGTATCGTGTTTATGTGTAAGAACCTTAAGGGGTTAACGTTACTGTACCTACAGACGACAGCTGATCTACGAGTAGACTATTGTTGCAAAGACATCCGCAACGTAACTGAATAGCGCCCAGCGTGGCTGTTAAAAACTGGACTAAACGGAATTATAAATCAAAAGACATTGAAAAGCCAAGACTTACTTTTGTTAGCGTTTCGAGCATTTAAGTGAAAAACAAGGTTGCAGACAAGAAAGCGTGCCTAAATTACGAATGCAAATGATGTTACTTGTGTGTGCTTAATCTTTGACTCGGTGATTCACCGATCAGGTTAACGCTGACTCAATGACATTCCCCCGATGTAGATGCTTGTAGCCGCGAAATAGTATTTGTTAATAGAAGTTTAACTCATGATTTAAACTAAGTTCAAACACTCATGTGTTATGTTATTAACTCATGATTTGAAACAAAGTTCAAACACTCATGTTATGATGTCTACCACTGTCGGTAACCCTGTTTTGTTAAATAACCTGGACTTAATTGTTGGGAATAAAAAGAAGCAAAGATTTTAACATCATGTGTTCTGAGTTGTTCTAACAGCGGTGGTAGCCCAGTGGGCAGAACATTGGACTCGGAAGCAAGGGACCCAGGATACGATTTCCAGTGCGGGCATGTACCTATGACTTTGTTTTCTAAGTTATGTACATTTGTGAAGCTATAGTAGTAATACCACTCGCTTACTGTGAAAAAAAACATCGTGAGGAAACCTGAGTGTCTGAGCTATTCACATACCTCAGCGCATGAAATCGCCAATCCGCGGTAGGCACGCGTGGTGATTAAGCCCAACTCTCTCTCTCTGAGAGAAGGCCTGTGCCCTACAGTGGGACGTATATAGGCTGCTTATGTTCCGAATTTATTTAGGATTTTTAATGTTTTTTTTCCGGATACACTTTCCTCTGTTTCTCTCTCCTCTTAGTCCTGTCTTTTCTTTTTTCACTTTCCTTCTCTACATATTTTTAACCGACTTCAAAAAAGAAGGAAGTTCGAAGATCAATTCGACGCGTATGTTTCTTTTTCTTTTTTTTTGCTATTTTCTCACATAACTCCGTCAAATGTTAACCGATTTTGACAATTAATTTTTTGTTGAATAGATATAACACTCATCCATTTTAATTTGGTGCAGATCTGATGAAGACTTTCAGAGATGGAGAACGGAACTCTTCAATGGACAACAGTAAATAAGGCCTAATGAGGCCCATCCCTCAGTAATATCTGTATGTTTCATGAAATGGCATAAAGTCGTCCTAAAGTAATTTGGTCATTTTATGGTGGAGACTTTCGGAGATGGAAATTGAGAATAAAGTAGGGTAAAATATGTTTATAAGGGACTTGTATATTTTTTTCCCGCTCCCCCACTAAATGTCGAAAAATAAAAAATAAAACCGACTTCAAAACACTACAGCCCTAAACAATTAAAAATATTTAAAAAGAATACCTTTAAATTAGAAGTATCTATACAATGTATAGTGGAGGCATAATTTGTAGTCGGTGCCCAGTTTCATGACCAAGACAAAAATTTTGGGCAACGATTACAAATTATACTTCTACAATGCCTACATTTATACATACTTCTAATTTAAAGGTGTTCTTTTAAATTATTTCTAACTTTTTAATGCTGTAGTGTTTTGAAGTCGGTTTTTAGTCAATTATTTTTTTTAATTACATACTCTTTTTTTTATTATGTATAGTTCTGAGGTAATCTTCTTGTTTACTTATTATTAAGTTATGTAAGATGGTAGAGTCACAAAATGACTCAGGACATTTCTTAAGCGTGCGGAACGACTTCTCATATTACAAATGTGAATGCCGAAGTAAATAATCTAAGCAGAATTTTGTGCCAAAATCACCATACAAACTTAGATCTGAATAAGATTCTGGTAGCACATTTGAACACAGCTTGCATATTTTGCTGTCAAGCTTCAAGACAGGGCCTCGATTCTGTTAGTGCATTGTAGTATAATGACAGGTACACTGTCGGGTCACGTGACGTGTTTTTTCGTACCATTGACGCCTAGAAGGTTAGATGGGTGTGCCCGCGTAGACTTAAAGCAGCCATGAAATGAAAACCGCCATGTTCATGCAGTTGTCATGTTACTACAATGCATTAACAGAATCTAGGCCCAGATTTCAAAGATCTTTCATAAAAGCACTATGTCCTTGACGAGGGACGATAGAACATACGCAAACAGAATGGGATGCGGGTCAGAAAGTGATTAAAATTTTCTCATGTAATAAATGACCCTTACCTACTTCGATCACTCTCGAAAGACAAAAAGAGTTACAGCTATTAAAATCGTAGAGCAGAGCGCTTAGCATAGACGACTTGGGAAATACGGGAATAATACAGAGACTCGTACCATCCCACTCTCATCCACTACGTGAGCGCGGGATGGGGCGATTCCCGTCTAGAGAAAAATTTTTCTGGAAGCGGGTAAAGTAATTATTTATTTGCCAGAATACGGGTACAGAGGTTCTTAAGATCCTTCATGAATGGTGTGCATATACCTACATATTTTAATTTAGTAATACAATTGATCAGGGCCTAGATTCTGTTAATGCATTGTAGTAACATGACAACTGCATGAACATGGCGATTTCATTTCATGGCTGCTTTAAGTCTACGCGGGCACGCGTATCATACCTTCTAGGCGTCAACGGTATGAAAAAACACGTCACGTGACCCGACAGTGTACCTGTCATTATACTACAATACACTAACAGAATCGAGGCCCTGTTAAATGTTCTTACATAATAAAATGAATCGGTACTTAGCTTTTTCCAATCCTTACTAATATATTATAAACGCGAAAGTTTGTATGTATGGATGGATGTTTGTTACTCTTTCACGCAAAAACGGCTTAACGGATCCGGATGATATTTTGTACAGAGATAGATTATAGTCTGGATTAGCACATAGGCTATTTTTTATCCCGGAAAAATACACATCAAAATTACCACGCGAACGAAGTCACGGGCAACAGCTAGTAATTTATATACTTACTTAGAAAATAATAATAATAAACATAAAATGTCAGAAAAATAATAAATCATTCAGAGCTTATCATTAATAAAGTCGTCAGGCTTATAATTACATTTTTCCAAAAAAAAAAACCCCGTAAGCTAAGCGAACAGGGATATCTGTACAAAAGCCGTGTTTATTGGCCAGTTTCTGAATTGAGAATTTCGCTAAGTAAGTAGTTGCCTGTACATAGTGCTGTCTCTTATAATTTCTCAGAAAAGAGCGTGACAGAACGTTACTTAAGTATTTACTTAGCGAAATTCTCAGTTCAGAAAAAGGCCCTGTCTGCTATGTTAGCCCTACTGAGGTCAAACGCAGTGTCCGTCCGTCGCTCAGCGAACCAGATCGGCCTGCGGTGACCTCGATTCCCTCGATTGTTAGGGACAAAGCAGAAGGAACCCCATTCAAAGTCGGCTTGTCATTCGGCACGTTATACTCTGTCCCAGAAAAAGATAAATGTTTTATGCTTAAATACGGGTGTTATCTATTGGAACAGGATCGCGTTAAAACACTCCATCTATGCAGCTTAAATAAACATAAACATTTACATAATAATCTGTGGTTACGTCTTTTCCTTTACCACAGATTATTTAGACTGTTTTAATGAGTAATAAATCCTACTTCCTACTAATATTATAAATGTGAGTGAAGATGTTTGCATGTTTGTTACTCCATCACGCAATAACGGCTGAACGGAATTATTATGAAACTTAGCATACAAATAGACAAAGATCTCAATTGAGACATAGGATACTTGATATCCCGGTAGTGCGTTCCCGTGGGATAATATTTTATTGTTATCGTAACCTTTTTTCAAGCCAAACTCTAGGATATTTATTTAATGCGTCGCCATGGTAACAAGAATCGTATAAACGGATTCTGTGGCGGTACGAAGTCCGCCGGGACAGCTAGTAGCACATATTCGGTGAAAATTTCAATTGACGACACATTGACTGCCTCGTTGGTTTAGCGGTTAACATGCTTGGCTACCAAAACAAAAATCGTGGGTTCGATTCCCATTGGAGGCCGCCGTATTTTATTTGTACAAATGGTCACAGTCTGGGTGTATTTCCATGTTTGTGATGTCCTTGCCTGGTTACCATAGCACAGGGTATCCTAGTCAGGGACCAGCCCTTCTATCACGTAACTGTCCACTCTATTGGGTTAACCATTTTGACGATTCCAAAGTGTCAAAATATGTATGTACTTGACAGTTCGGAGTAGGTTGAATCGGACAACTCCATACAGTGGAGGACTTACGTAGTAGCGACCCAGGACAAGTGATTGTGTTGTGTGAAAGTTATTATTATTGTTATAATGTCAGGACGGTGTAGGTGCTGGGCAATCCTACTCCATGTATAAAAAAAAAATAAAGTCCCAGGCACTGCAGCGTCCGAGTGGTCCCTTTACCCATCAAGTGTGAGTGATGGTGCCGCTGGACGCTGCATAAATCATCTCTCACTACGTAGATGCAAAGGCCAAAGTTTTATGCTTCGAGAGATGTAGGTATTTCCGCTGCAACAGATGGATACATGCGATGTGCATAGATTTCGCTATCTATCACTCCGGGCGTTTGATGTGAACATGCCTCGTGTCGCGCGTGTTATGCATGAAGCAGCCCTGTTTCCCTCAGTGAAGAGAATCACAGTGGTATTGTGAAATCCAATGTTACGGTTGCCATAAAAGCAAGCGTAGCTCAGTGTGACCTTTTCTCATTCAACCATACAGAAGGGACGACCCCTAATCAGTATATAAAAGCAATTGTAGAATATAAATAAATGTCTAGTTAAAATGAATCAGAAACCGATTTTTTTTTTCAACGTAACGAGTTTTTGTTTGTTCAATGTTAAGGTACAATTACAATGTTAGCTGCTGCCTTAGAGTTGAAGTGGAGAAAAGGGCAGCGAAAAAAAAAATCACATATTTCGTGCCTCACACGACTATCGAGCACATTGGAAATTAATCTAGTCATAAAATGTCACGTGAAAAATGTTATTCTGACTTTTTGACTTTTTTCAAAAAGGTTAGGCTACAGATCAAACCCTTAAGCCGATCGTCTTTTTTAGGCTCATATTGTAGCTAACTAATTGCCCAGAGGAGATTTTCTCAAATTTTTTATATCATTCTTCGATATGATCATTCGATATGAAATCAAAAATACCGATTGTTTTTCACTTTTTCGGTTTGACTTTCTCGAAGAATGCTTTTTTGCACCTTACAGCTCTCGTGAATATGCGTCTTTTAAGCCTTTGAGCTTTTTAATATCACTTCTCCACAACTCTCCGAGATATTAAGAGGATCGCACTTTTTCGTGAAATCAGAGCTTACACTGGAAATCAGAAAACAATAATTTATTTCAACGTAAAGAATTTACATTATGTTTGCTGAATGTCAATGTACTATGTTACTATGTTAGCTGGAGCGAACGGAAAGACATTTCCAATGTCAAAACCACTCTGACCATCTTTTTTCAAATCATCTTAAATCTAATGCATAAGTTAGTACGATTACCTACCTAACAAGATCTCATGAGAGATATGGGTGCAATCAAAAACTTGCAATGTTAAACTTTACTTTATCGTCAGCCCACCCCTGCCCACTGCTGGGGCATAGGCCTTTTCCTCATCACGCCATCTTTCGCGGTCTCTCGCCATTCGCGTCCACGGGCCTTACAATTAGGTTTTTAGGGTTCCGCAGCCGACAAGGAACCCTTATAGTTTCGCCATGTCCGTCCGTCTGTCTGTCTGTCTATCCGTCTGTTTGTCCGCGGCCTCGCTCAGACGCGATTCGTACGAGAAAGCTAAAATTTGGCATAGACATACATATTAATCACGCCGATAAAACGGTACAATAAAATAAAAAAATATTTTTTTATGCCCCCACTACAACAAAATTAAGGACGCAATTTTTTTTTTTCGCCTGCACCATATTGCAGGGTATCGTTGGATTGGTCGTTTAAAATTATTATGGGAGTAGAAATATCATTTTTTATTTAGAGTTCCGTTTGCGAAATATTAAACTTTAAAGCGCAAATTCATGTCCGAGTGGGGCGCCCCTCCCCCCCTTCTCTTCCCTGGCTAAACCCTTGATTTTAAAAACGTAAAATAATTCAGGGTAGTAGCACATATAGTGAACTTACAAGGAAAACTATCACGGTTACTTAGCCTGTACAAGTTAACGAGTAATAGGCGACCAACTTATAAAAGGAAAACTTCGTACAAAATCCATTGTGAAATTACGTTGATGAAGTTGGTAGTTCGGTAAAGCAGATAAAACCCCCTCTTTTTCTATAACCCTGCACTGCGCGGGGCCCGACACACACTTGTCCAGTTTTTTTATTACGTTCTCCGCTGCCGCTCGCATGTAATTCGCGTCTCAGTCGCACGTTCAAATCTCCTTTCTACACAAGAGACCCAATTTGTAAGTAGAAAGGAACGGTCACTGGCGAAGCATTCAGTTTGCCGAACCGGCTTTCGAGACAATTCTGGCTGAATTGCTATTGTGGCCATTGTCTTCTCCTATCAGGGTCACCATAATCATTATAGTTTCAGATAAAAAACGTGTCATTCAAAATAACATTATGAGCTGTCTTTTAGTAAGTAAGATTTCAAAATAACATTAAATAGTTCTCAAGTGGAGACCGCGGATCGGTAAACGTAGTATAGGACGTCGTAGTGGCGGAGCGACGATCTTCGCAGGGCGGCTGGCAAGAGCTGGATGAGAGTAGCCGAGGACCGTGCTCAGTGGCGTGCAATAGGAGATGTGCAGTGGACAAGCATAGGCTGATGATGATGATCATGAAGCTGTCTTTACAACGAGTTATTAAAATAACGTGAAACCGTTTTTTCCAGTAGCGATACTTTTTTGCAATTTTGGCTAATCGACCTCATCGAGATAGTAAGATTTCAAAATTGTGTAAAACAATCAGAATTCAAAATTATTCGTTCTTGGTTACTAGAATTGGGAAAGAAATGTTGCATTGGTTTGAAATGGACATATGGAGAGAATGAAGGAAGACATTCCTATTGACGAATAAAATATAAGGTCCCGGTAAGGGATGTCCCAAGCGCATATGTAATAAAATCATAGTTATTGTAATTCGACCAAATACGGAATCTATTAGGAAAAATCAAGAAAAACAAGTGCCGAAACGGGCAGCGACTAATGAGTGTTGATGAAGCGAAAGAGGTTTATCAGGATCCTGGCAAGTGGTAAACTCTGGTCTCTGCCTACCCCTTCAAGATACAGGGGTGAGGTTATGTATGTTCTTGGAAGTGGTTTAATTCATTAATACTGATAAATATTGGAATAATCAAAAATCCCAGTCCACTCTTCCATTCATTCGTTGAGATTCATTCTTTTTACTTTCAATCATTCAATCGTTCATTCGTAAAAATGTCGGCCGCTAGTCGGTACTGTAAAATTAATAAAACAATTTTTCCACTGTTCACACGTTTTTCTCTGCGCCCATTCCAACAGGTTATGGGCCCAGGGCACGATTTAAATAAGTTATAATTAAGTTCCTGCTATCCGTCTAAAATACGGATATGAACAAGGGAGATACGAGGCAAACGAAACATCCAGCAATTTAACGGCGAACGTCTTCAAGTCTTTGTTAGAAGAACTGCTAGTGGCCATCGTCGTTGAACAACCAGTGCCGGATAATCCAGACGCAATGTGGCTAAAGAAAAACCAAACTGCAAAAGGTACAATTATCGAATATTTAAATTTCGCGAAAGACGCGGCAATGGCCAAATCCATTTTCGATAACCTCGATAAAATCTACGAGAGACAAAGCCTGGCCACGCAATTAGCACTACGCAAGCAATTGCTGAATCTTAAACTGCAACCAAATGTTCCTTGCTTCAACTTGACCACAAAGTGAAGCTGAAAGGTGAACCTACAACAGAGCTCAAGGTTTTGCATACAGGTCCGAGGAATTTTTTATTTCCAAAATCACAAGGAAATTTTTCTAAGAAAAAAAAAACTACCCTCAACCGAACAAAAACTTTCATACCGGAAATTCAACTCACAAAATTTCAAAAATGTACTGCGATCACTGTGGGTGCCGAAATCATCTCAAGAATGACTGTCGCTACCTCAAGAAGATCCAGCAAGACTGGGCTGGGAGCAGCGGCAGCGGCTACAAGAGGACGGCGCACAACACGTTGTGCAACAATGACGAGGGCGGTTTCGCTTTTATGGTTTCACCCGATTGTAAGTTATCTGACCCTATTAGTAATTCTACCAATAATATGGAAATTTCTTTCCTCTTAGATTCGGGTGCCACGGATCATATTATGAATACACTTGACGTGTTTACAACGTACACGGAACTATCGACGCCTCTCAAGATCGGAGTTGCGAAAAACGGGGAGTCCATACAAGCCTACGGTAAAGGCAGCATAAAGGTAACAACCGATGTAGGTATTGAAGGCTCGATTGATGATGTATTGTTTTCGTCCGAGGTACGTCATAATTTACTTTCTGTAAGTAAGATGCAACGTGCAGGTATGACAGTGGTTTTTGGCAACAAACGGTGTGCAAGTCCATCATAAAGACAAGTGCATCATGACCGGGGAGAATTGCAACAACCTTTTTGGCTAAATTTTAAAGTAAATAAACTTAATATTCACTTGACTCAAAATTCCTCTGACGCCTATAGTTTGTGATATAGCCGACTCGGACATGTAAACAAACAAAGGTTTGGAATTTTAAAGGATAAAAATAGATGAAAGTGACCAGTTTTTGATAAACAATATAAACCCCAGCGATACTATTTGTGAACCTTGTATTCTTGGTAAACAATCACGTCTCCCGTTTGCAAAAACTAAAGATAACAATAGTAAACACCAAAATCGACCCCTTTATAATATTATTCACTCGGACGTTTGTTGTCCGATAACGCCTACCACCTTTGATGACAAAAACTACTTTGTTACTTTTATGGATGATTACACTCATTCTACTGTGACCTACTTAATGAATGCAAAATCGGAAGTGCTAAAATATTTTTAAAGATTTTGTTGCTAGGAGTGAGAACTTATTCAATACGAAAGTCACAAATCTGTACTGCGACAATGGTAGAGAATATCTTTCAACAGATTTTAACTAGTTTTGTGTTTCCAAGGGTATCTCGTACCACCTAACGGTACCATATACGCCGCAACAAAATGGTGTGTCGGAGCGTATGAATCGCACGTTAACCGAAATGGCTAGAACCATGGTTGAAAGTTCGAAATTAGAAAAGTCTTTTTTGGTGGTAAGCCATGCTAACAGCTACCTACCTAATAAATAGACTCCCTACTAAAGCTCTGACCAGCAACAAAACACCATACGAAATGTGGCATAATAACAAACCTAAAATTTGGTGCAACGGCTTATGTCCATGACAAAACGAGAAGAACAAAGTTTGACAGTAAATCGTTTAAAGCAATACTAGTCGGATACGACAACAATGGTCATAAACTATTCAACGTTCAAAATGGCCAATTTTTCATTGCCCGTGATATTATATTCGATGAGTCAAATTTTGTTCAATCAAGGCCGACAAACCAAAACACACAAATTCCCGCAAAAGTTGACAAGCCTATCGGTGATAATAAGTCAGCAGGCACGAAACACAAGATTCTTCCCGATGACCAATCGGATGCTGAGAATTCGTCAAACAAAATAAGGCGAAGTAAAAGAATAAAAAAAAAAAACTACCCTCAGTCGATTATAAACAGATGAGCGATACAGATTTGTGTTACTTAGCACTCACGACTGCTCAGCCGATACCTAGTAACTATAGTGATATTTCAAACAGGGATGATAGTGACAAATGGTTAAAAGCTAAATAAAAATCAAACATGGGTTCTAGTGGAAAGAAAAGACCCCAAAATGTAAATATTGTTGATTGTAAATGGGTATTCACGATAAAAATTAATGAGTTAAGAGAACCAACTCGTTACAAGGTGCGTTTAGTTGCTTGCGGTTTTACTCAAAAGTATCTTGAAGACTTTGATGAAACGTTGCAAACGTTTGTACTTATTTCTACTTTTAGATTTATATTAGCGTTTGCAAATCAGCATAGCTTGCAAGTACATCACTTGGACGTCCAAACTGCGTTTTTGAACGGAGTTCTCGAGAATGACATTTACATGGAGGTGCTTGAGGGTGTTTTTGCAGAACCAAACCAAGTAGGTATGCAAGTTAAATAAGTCCTTGTACGATTTAAAACAAGCTTCTCGATGCTGGTACAAGCGTTTTGACCACGCTCTGAAAGAACTTGGTTTTAAAAATTCAGAGGTAGCCTTGTTTGTATATACTTGATAAAAAAAAATGATGGTAATGTATATTTAATATTATACGTCGATGATTTGATTTTATGTACAAACCGAAATACTAATTTGAAAGACTGATTTGAATTAAATAAAACTACTCTTGGGCATTAGAGTAAACATAACAGAAGCTACAATAACTTTGGACCAGTCAGTCTACTTGAACAATGTTTTAAGCAAGTTTTCCATGAGTGATTGCAATCCGACAAAGTCACCGTTCCCATCAAAATTAGATCACTTGGCTCTTAATTCCGACACACACTTTGACGCTTCTTTCAGGAACGTCATAGGATGCCTTATGTAAGCAATGCTTTGCGCACAGCCAGATATTTGCTCAGCAATCAGTATTCTGAGCAGATATCAAAGCAAAAAAAAATAAATTATAATAAACTATGGAAATGCTTAAAACATCTTTTAAGATACATAAAAGGCACTATAAATTTAAAGTTGACCTACAAAAGGTGCGACTATCATCAAATAGTTCAAGGCTATTCAGATTCCCATGCAGGGCAGGCGACGAAATTGATCGTAAAAGCACAACGGGATACGTTTTCCAAGTGTTTGATAACTGTGTAATGTCATGGAATACTCGCAAACAAAACACAGTCGCCACCTCCTCAACCGAAGCTGAATATATGGCTCTTTTCGAAGCTGTGAGAGAAGCTAAATGGATAAAATCATTGCTAAATAGTATTAAAATCCAATTACCAAAGCATATCCCTTTATATGAAGATAACAACAGCTGTATAAGCATTGAAAACAATCCCACTAGCCATAAAAGGTCTAAGCACATAGATATAAAATATCATTTCAAACGTGAACAAATTACTAAGAAAGTAATAAAGCTAGAGTATGTTTCCATAGAACATCAACTAGCTGATATCTTCACGAAAATGATATCATCAGGGAAATTACTACAATTAAGATCAAAGTTAAGCTTGATTGAATTTGATAATGTTTGTAATATACCTAATGATTAAAAGGTACTAAAATAATTAAAACAGAATATTGAGAGCAGAATGTATAATTTATTTCTAATAATATAAATACATATTGTCTAATCGCATTATATAAGACTAGAATTTTTGAGGGGGACTATTGGAATAATCAAAAATCCCAGTCCACTCTTCCATTCATTCGTTGAGATTCATTCTTTTTACTTTCAATCATTCAATCGTTCATTCGTAAAAATGTCGGCCGCTAGTCGGTACTGTAAAATTAATAAAACAATTTTTCCACTGTTCACACGTTTTTCTCTGCGCCCATTCAAACAATAAACGGTTTTCAGGTTTTGTGTTATTTCAATAACATGTTATAAGTTCTACTGCAGGGCACAACCCTTTTCTCAGAGAAAGACAAATGTTATGGTTTTGTTTAAAAACTTAAAAACACATTTTCTGCTGACGCACTTTCTGAAACACTAATCGGCCATTCTTCCAGGGGACATGTCTCAGGAAACAATATATCAAAGACATTGGAGTTAAGAGAATTAAGCTTCAGCCTAGGAACCAATTAAACAATTTAACACGAGCAATGACGACAAGTACCTCGGATGAGCTCATTGCATCCAATAGAGGAAACACCCACGGTATATCCTTCTTAGGACTTTCTTGGGGTGTCTGATTGATTATGATTTACATCTAACATTTTTAGTACACTTCGTTCTTGGTGATGTAGCGTAGTTTAGACTTACTTTATACTCAATTTGTTAGGTACATCTACTTGCACATCGTTTGTTTCTTACTTAGTTGCCATGCGGAAACTCATACTTATATTGTAGTATTCATTAATTTTTAATGTGAGTGGCAAGTTTCCCTAAAATGTCATAAATAAAAAAAAATAATAATAACTAAACCGACTTACACCACTTCTTAAATACAATGTATCTTAAGTTAGAATACACAGTAGTTTCGTCAAAAAATTACAATTACTTACTAAAAATAGGAAACATATAACGAAATAAATAAATTCCAAAAATTAACAAACTGTCAATTAAATAAACCAAGTTTAATTTTGTATGAAAAAAATCAAAATCAAAATCAAAATCAAAATCAAATTTTTTTATTCAAAGTAGCACAGAAACTGCGACTTAATGAACGTTACAAGTTAAACTAGGTGTCCATTTCAAAATCTAGATCATTTTGGAGAAAAAATGGACAAAAAAACCCCAAACTTAGTCTTTTCAAGTCCTTAATTTACAGGATTTATATAAATGTACTAAAACTCATGCATTGAACTGGCTTTAATTCCAGACATCTTTGTCATCTAAATAATCTTTAATGTTATAATAGCTTTTTTGGCACAGAGTGTGCTTCACACATTTTTTGAACCGCGCTTCTGGCAAGCTTATTATATCCTCAGGGATCTTATTGTAGAAACGTATACAATGCCCCATAAAGGATGTATTAACCTTTGCCAGCCTAAATTTTGGGAACGAAAGTTTATGTCTATTTCTAGTATTTACATTGTGTTGGCTACCTACAGTTTTAAAGTCACTGATATTTTTCCTAACGTACATAATATTTTCATAGATATACTGACTAGCAACTGTTAGGATGTTAGTTTCTTTAAAGAAATCTCTTAACGAATCTCTATTGCCTAGTTTATATATGAATCTGATCGCTCTCTTCTGCAGGACAAAGATGGTCTCAATGTCTGCTGCCCGACCCCACAGTAGTATACCATAGGACATAATACTATGGAAGTAACTAAAATAAACAAGCCTAGCAGTTGCGACATCAGTTAGTTCCCGGATTCTTTTAACTACGTATGCTGCAGAACTGAGCCTATTTGCCAATTTTCCTATATGAGGACCCCATTGAAGCTTTGCATCAATTGTGATACCCAGAAATACAGTTTCTTCTACAAGGTCTAGTTTATCATTCCCCAATATAACATTGCTGTCAACCATTTTGACATTTGGTAGTGTGAATTTTATACATTTTGTCTTTTTTGAATTTAATAATAAGTTATTAGAAGTAAACCAAAATAGTACCTTAGAGAGAGCATTATTTGTATCCGCAAGGTCATTTTCTTGTCTCTTAATCTTAAAAATAAGTGACGTGTCATCTGCAAACAATACTATCTCTGACATGTTTTGAACCATGAACGGCAAATCATTTACATATACGAGGAAAAGAAACGGCCCCAAAATAGATCTCTGTGGTACTCCCATCTTAACCTCCGACCCTGATGATTTAGTCCTATTTATATCAGCTTTTTGAACCCTCCCTTCTAAATATGATCTCATAAGTTTTAAGCTCCTCCCATTCACTCCGTAGTGTTTTAATTTTAAGAGAAGTGTTTTATGGTCTACGCAGTCAAATGCCTTCGACAAGTCACAGAAAACACCTATAGCATCCTTCCGATCCTCCCATGCACTAAATATATGTTTAACTAATGTGACACCAGCATCCGTCGTAGACCGCCCTTGCGTGAAACCAAATTGTTCACTATGAAAAAGTTGATAATTATTAAAGTGTGTAAGTAGCTGACCTAGAACTATTTTCTCGAATATTTTACTCAAAACGGGTAGAACCGAGACTGGTCTGAAATTTGTGGGATCTTGCCTGTCGCCACTTTTAAATAAAGGGACGAGCCTACTATATTTCATTAGGTCAGGGAATGTACCCTCATCTAAACATTTGTTAAAGATTCTGGCCAAATGGGGTGCTAGGACATCGATTACTGAGCTAACTATTATTACTGACATACCCCACAGGTCTTCAGTTTTTTTAAGATTTAGCTTTTTAAACGCTTTATTCACGGTATGAGCTTCAATATAATCAAACGAAAAATCGTGATCGCAGGGAGGGACATTATCTTTCAAAATACTTTCTGCAAGATCAGGAGATGAATCTAAAGGAGCCGTAGTTATAATTGGAACATTTGTGAAGAATTGTTCAAAAGCCGCGGCAACGTCTTCATTTGACGTTATTAATTTATTATCTATCTTAAGCGAAAATTCGCGGTTATATAAAGATACTTATAGTTTTAAGCTTATTTAAAGGCACGCTAGTCGAATTGGAAATATTTTAATAAGTGTCTTTGAGAGTTCTATTCGGTGAATTAAAAAATATGTCTATCGTATCATTTACAATGTTTTAATAAATCAAATCTGTAAGTCTCGTAATTATCTATTAAAATAAAAGTAATAAAGTAGTCAATTTTAGTATGTTTCAGTGATGCTTACCTATTCAACGAAATTGAGAAATTTTTTGCTTGAACCGATCGTTTTTTGACAGAAATACTTTTTCATTTTAGGTCCTTGGCCCTAGGTTTCAGGTCCTAAACATATTTTTTATCGAGACCGAGATAATTTGAATAACTCTTTTTGAGAAGATAAAAGAAGATATTATGATTTTTGTTCATTCGTAGCGCTACAAAGCCAAGGTAATAATAACGTATCCTAACGTTACCAGACTTGGCACAACTTCTCCATCAGAGAATTTCCCCCCAAATTCCAGTTCAACGTCGAGAACACTTCTAGATAGATAGAATGGACGGCAAAGGGCTCTTACATTCAATAGGCCCGCGGCATGTTACATTCTTTTACGTTTGTGTGCTTAGGCACACCGGACAAAACCCTTTAGCTGGAGAATTCGCAGAATATCACTGAATATTTGTCCTAAAACGCGGTTCTGAAACGCGCGATAACGCTCAATGACGCTATCACACACACCGCTCCTTTATTGTAATGTTGAGGTGCTTATACAATACTTTGCGTGTTATTACGTACTATTAAAGTCCTGTGTCACCAGTACTTGAAGTGTGGTGTGAAAAGTGGAAATTTTGAAGCGATGAAAACGCAATTTTCCAGGTTAAAATTTGTAATGACTTTTTATTGGCACATTTCTTGGCTTTACGCCATTGTCAAGTTTTCTCTCATAATTAATGTGACCGCCAATTTAGGAACTTAAGACGCTAAAAGGTCCACTGCCGAAACAATATTCAGACATTTGCGAATTCCGTCTAATTTAACTGCCGCAGATATAAAAATATTTTTCATTGGCGTATTCCAGGACATCAATCCATTACAAAGTCAACTCTTTAACTTAATCTGACTGCCAAATCTAGGAACTTAAAACTCTTAAAGGTCCACTGCCACAACAGTTTTCAGACATTTGCGTATTCCGGATAAATGTACTACTGCAGGTATATAACGATTTTTATTGGCATATTTCTGGTCATTTCTCCATCACAAAGTCAACTCCTTAAATTAATCCGACCGCCAATCTAGGAACTTAAAACCCCAAAAGCTCCACTGCCTAAACACTATTCAGACGTTTGTGAATTCCGGCTAAATGAACTGCCGCATTATTCACCGCATTATTTGCTCAGACGAACGCGAGTCTGCAAACACCTTAACACATTACACGGTAACATTTTCAGCCGAAAAGTTCAGTTGATAATAAGAATGAAAAACCGGCGCGTGTGTAACGTTTTCAGACGAAAAGTTAAGTTGAAAATAAGAATAAAAAACCAGCGCGTGTGTAGCACGGGGTAAATGACCGCCGTAATCCGCCCTGGGGTAAAAAAGGCCGAGATGTGGGAAATCTTGTAAGAGCGCAGCGAAAGCGGAGCTGAAAATGTAGGTATAAAAAATACATCAATCAAGGTAAACGCTTTTATAAATCATGCCCCGACCATTAGAAAATCGACAACCTCAAAGGTTTGATGGGATAAGCGAGACAAGTAAAGTGGTTACTTAGGAAGAAGCTTACCTGAGTTAGACACATTCAGTAAATCTTTATATGATGGCAATTACTAGAAAGGTGACTTAAACTTTTGGTTTTTGCCTCGTTGGTCTAGCGGTATCACGTATGGTTACCATGCCGAACGTCGTGGGTTCGATTTCCATTGGGGGCCGCCATACATTTGTACAAATGGCCTCAGTCTGGGTGTATTTCCATGTTTCTGATGTCCTTGTCTGGTTACCTTAACGCAGCATATCCTAGTTGGGGACCAGGACAAGTAATTGTACTGTGTAAAAAAACTCACGTATAATATTTTAAAAAGAACAGAATTTTTCTTTTTAAAAAAATATGTGCAAAATCTTGTTAAATTTTGTTTTTTGGTGCAATTCTGTACGCTTTCTAATAAGAATGTATATATACATATAAAAACACTAGCTGTTGTCTACGACTTCGTTCGCGTGGAAATTTCGATGTGTATTTTTCCGGGATAAGAAATAGCCTATGTGCTATTCCAGACTACAATCTATCTTTGTGCCAAATTTTGTCTTTAAGAGTTTTACCTGTCATTGAGTTTAGAAAATGCGCATTAAGTGCCGCATATTGCCGTTTTTAGGGTTCCGTACCCAAAGGGTAAAAACGGGACCCTATTACTAAGACTTCGCTGTCTGTCTGTCCGTCCGTCCATCCGTCCGTCCGTCCGTCCGTCTGTCTGTCACCAGGCTGTATCTCAAGAATCGTTATAGCTAGAGAGTTGAAATTTTCACAGATTATGTATTTCTGTTGCCGCTATAACAACAAATACTAAAAACAAAACAAAATATTTTTTTAAGGGGGGCGAACTAAAATATTCTAAAAGATAATTTTAGTAGCAGTAATATTAAAGTGTACAGAAGCTTAGCCGCTCTATATTTTGGCTCGGATAGAATTCTCTGCAGGATGCCAACATCGAGAAAGTTTATATTGTAGCTATCTTTTTGCAACTGTTCCAAGTTCATTCTATCAACAAGTGTTGAACATCCTCAACTCTTCCACATTCTGTACCATTGGGAGAATAATTTTTTTTCGTTAGGTGTGCGAACTTATTCGAAGGTAAATGTCCAATACGGGTTCTTAGTGCAACTAAAATGGTTTGCCTTCTAAGCTTAGAACAACTGAACCGAGGTATTCGGGGTGGCTCTGATGCTAGAGTCTTGTACCAAATGCCCTTAGTCATGGATCTGCCATCAACTTGGTAGTACTATTAACTCCGTTCCGTGTGGCGCCGGATTAAGAATAGCGTCACTCCCTGTCCTTCCGTATATGTCGTAGAAGGCGACTAAGGAAATACATTACCAGGAGACGGGCAGCAGCGTTTTCCTAAGATGCCAACCGCATACTGCGATTGCCAACCCGCCTGCCAAGCGTGGCGATTATGGCAAAACCCCTCATGGTTAGGAAAACCATGAGGGAGGCCTGTGTCCTGCGGTGGGCGCCGGGTGGCTGATGATGATGACTAATAAAGGCAGATTTTGCTAGTCTGTCTACCATTACGTTTCCTACTAACCCAATGTGAGCTGGAACCCATTGCATAATCAAAGACACCTCTTTAGTTTTAAGTTCATGTAGCACGGCTAGAATTGAATAAGCTGTTGCAACTCCTCTGTATCCTGTTGGAATGGGCGCAGAGAAAAACGTGTGAACAGTGGAAAAATTGTTTTATTAATTTTACAGTACCGACTAGCGGCCGACATTTTACGAATGACCGATTGAATGATTGAAAGTAAAAAGAATGAATCTGAACGAATGAATGGAAGAGTGGACTGGGAATTTTGATTATTCCAATAGTCCCCCTCAAAAATTCTAGTCTTATATAATGCGATTAGGCAATAATTATCACAATATGTATTTATATTATTAGAAATAAATTATACATTCTGCTCTCAATATTCTGTTTTAATTATTTTAGTACCTTTTAATCATTAGGTATATTACAAACATTATCAAATTCAATCAAGCTTAACTTTGATCTTAATTGTAGTAATTTCCCTGATGGTATCATTTTCGTGAAGATATCAGCTAGTTGATGTTCTATGGAAACATACTCTAGCTTTATTACTTTCTTAGTAATTTGTTCACGTTTGAAATGATATTTTATATCTATGTGCTTAGACCTTTTATGGCTAGTGGGATTGTTTTCAATGTTTATACAGCCATTTTCGTGAAGATATCAGCTAGTTGATGTTCTATGGAAACATACTCTAGCTTTATTACTTTCTTAGTAATTCGTTCACGTTTGAAATGATCTTTTATATCTATGTGCTTAGACCTTTTATGGCTAGTGGGATTGTTTTCAATGCTTATACAACTGTTGTTATCTTCATATAAAGGGATATGCATTGGTAATTGGATTTTAATACTATTTAGCAATGATTTTATCCATTTAGCTTCTCTCACAGCTTCGAAAAGAGCCATATATTCAGCTTCGGTTGAGGAGGCGGCGACTGTGTTTTGTTTGCGAGTATTCCATGACATTACACAGTTATCAAACACTTGGAATACGTATCCCGTTGTGCTTTTACGATCAATTTCGTCGCCTGCCCTGCATGGGAATCTGCATAGCCTTGAACTATTTGATGATAGTCGCACCTTTTGTAGGTCAACTTTAAATTTATAGTGCCTTTTATGTATCTTAAAAGATGTTTTAAGCATTTCCATAGTTTATTATAATTTTTTTTTTTTTTGCTTTGATATCTGCTCAGAATACTGATTGCTGAGCAAATATCTGGCCGTGCGCAAAGCATTGCGTACATAAGGCATCCTATGACGTTCCTGAAAGAAGCGTCAAAGTGTGTGTCGGAATTAAGAGCCAAGTGATCTAATTTTGATGGGAACGGTGACTTTGTCGGATTGCAATCACTCATGGAAAACTTGCTTAAAACATTGTTCAAGTAGACTGACTGGTCCAAAGTTATTGTAGCTTCTGTTATGTTTACTCTAATGCCCAAGAGTAGTTTTATTTAATTCAAATCAGTCTTTCAAATTAGTATTTCGGTTTGTACATAAAATCAAATCATCGACGTATAATATTAAATATACATTACCATCATTTTTTTTTTATCAAGTATATACAAACAAGGATCTACCTCTGAATTTTTAAAACCAAGTTCTTTAAGAGCGTGGTCAAAACGCTTGTACCAGCATCGAGAAGCTTGTTTTAAATCGTACAAGGACTTATTTAACTTGCATACCTACTTGGTTTGGTTCTAAAAAAAACACCCTCAAGCACCTCCATGTAAATGTCATTCTCGAGAACTCCGTTCAAAAACGCAGTTTAGACGTCCAAGTGATGTACTTGCAAGCTATGCTGATTTGCAAACGCTAATATAAATCTAAAAGTAGAAATACGTACAAACGTTTGCAACGTTTCATCAAAGTCTTCAAGGCACTTTTGAGTAAAACCGCGAGCAACTAAACGCACCTTGTAACGAGTTGGTTCTCCTAACTCATTCATTTTTATCGTGAATACCCATTTACAATCAATAATATTTACATTTTGGGGTCTTTTCTTTCCACTAGAACCCATGGTTGATTTTTATTTAGCTTTTAACCATTTGTCACTATCATCCCTGTTTGAAATATCACTATAGTTACTAGGTAACGGCTGAGCAGTCGTGAGTGCTAAGTAACACAAATCTGTATCGCTCATCTGTTTATAATCGACTGAGGGTAGTTTTTTTTTTATTCTTTCACTTCGCCTTATTTTGTTTGGCGAATTCTCAGCATCCGATTGGTCATCGGGAAGAATCTTGTGTTTCGTGCCTGCTGACTTATTATCACCGATAGGCTTGTCAACTTTGGCGGGAATTTGTGTGTTTTGGTTTGTCGGCCTTGATTGAACAAATTTTGACTCATCGAATATAATATCACGGGCAATGAAAAATTGGCCATTTTGAACGTTGAATAGTTTATGACCATTGTTGTCGTATCCGACTAGTATTGCTTTAAACGATTTACTGTCAAATCTTGTTCTTCTCGTTTTGTCATGGACATAAGCCGTTGCACCAAATTTTAGGTTTGTTATTATGCCACATTTCGTATGGTGTTTTGTTGCTGGTCAGAGCTTTAGTAGGGAGTCTATTTATTAGGTAGGTAGCTATTAGTATGGCTTACCACCAAAAAGACTTTTCTAATTTCGAACTTTCAACCATGGTTCTAGCCATTTCGGTTAGCGATTCATACGCTCCGACACACCATTTTGTTGCGGCGTATATGGTACCGTTAGGTGGTACGAGATACCCTTGGAAACACAAAACTCTTTAAATTCTGTTGAAAGATATTCTCTACCATTGTCGCAGTACAGATTTGTGACTTTCGTATTGAATAAGTTCTCACTCCTAGCAACAAACTCTTTAAAAATATTTTAGCACTTCCGATTTTGCATTCATTAAGTAGGTCACAGTAGAATGAGTGTAATCATCCATAAAAGTAACAAAGTAGTTTTTGTCATCAAAGATGGTAGGCGTTATCGGACAACAAACTTCCGAGTGAATAATATTATAAAGGGGTCGATTCTGGTGTTTACTATTGTTATCTTTAGTTTTTGCAAACGGGAGACGTGATTGTTTACCAAGAATACAAGGTTCACAAATAGTATCGCTGGGGTTTATATTGTTTATCAAAGACTGGTCACTTTCATCTATTTTTATCCTTTAAATTCCAAACCTTTGTTTGTTTATATGTCCGAGTCGGCTATATCACAAACTATAGGCGTCAGAGGAATTTTGAGTCAAGTGAATATTAAGTTTATTTACTTTAAAATTTAGCCAAAAAAAGGTTGTTGCAATTCTCCCCGGTCATGATGCACTTGTCTTTATGATGGACTTGCACACCGTTTGTTGCCAAAAACCACTGTCATACCTGCACGTTGCATCTTACTTACAGAAAGTAAATTATGACGTACCTCGGACGAAAACAATACATCATCAATCGAGCCTTCAATACCTAAATCGGTTGTTACCTTTATGCTGCCTTTACCGTAGGCTTGTATGGACTCGCCGTTTTTCGCAACTCCGATCTTGAGAGGCGTCGATAGTTCCGTGTACGTTGTAAACACGTCAAGTGTATTCATAATAATATGATCCGTGGCACCCGAATCTAAGAGGAAAGAAATTTCCATATTAGTAGAATTACTAATAGGGTCAGATAACTTACAATCGGGTGAAACCATAAAAGCGAAACCGCCCTCGTCATTGTTGCACAACGTGTTGTGCGCCGTCCTCTTGTAGCCGCTGCCGCTGCTCCCAGCCCAGTCTTGCTGGATCTTCTTGAGGTAGCGACAGTCATTCTTGAGATGATTTCGGCACCCACAGTGATCGCAGTACATTTTTGAAATTTTGTGAGTTGAATTTCCGGTATGAAAGTTTTTGTTCGGTTGAGGGTAGTTTTTTTTTTTTTTTTTTTTTCTTAGAAAAATTTCCTTGTGATTTTGGAAATAAGAAATTCCTCGGACCTGTATGCAAAACCTTGAGCTCTGTTGTAGGTTCACCTTTCAGCTTCACTTTGTGGTCAAGTTGAAGCAAGGAACATTTGGTTGCAGTTTAAGATTCAGCAATTGCTTGCGTAGTGCTAATTGCGTGGCCAGGCTTCGTCTCTCGTAGATTTTATCGAGGTTATCGAAAATGTATTTGGCCGTTGCAGCGTCTTTCGCGAAATTTAAATATTCGATAATTGTACCTTTTGCAGTTTGGTTTTTCTTTAGCCACATTGCGTCTGGATTATCCGGCACTGGTTGTTCAACGACGATGGCCACTTGCAGTTCTTCTAACAAAGACTTGAAGACGTTCCCGTTAAATTGCTGGATGTTTCGTTTACCTCGTATCTCCGTTGTTCATATCCGTATTTTAGACGGATAGCAGGAACTTAATTGTAACTTATTTAAATCGTGCCCTGGGCCCATAACCTGTTGGAATGGGCGCAGAGAAAAACGTGTGAACAGTGGAAAAATTGTTTTATTAATTTTACAGTACCGACTAGCGGCCGACATTTTACGAATGACCGATTGAATGATTGAAAGTAAAAAGAATGAATCTGAACGAATGAATGGAAGAGTGGACTGGGAATTTTGATTATTCCAATATATCCCGCTCTACAACGACTAATATGCTGCAAGGCACTTTTGCGGTCCGTGTAATATTGCCGTTGTATTTATTTAAATAAATAAATAAATAAATAAATCGTTTATTTACTTTACAAAAGGCTTATAGTGACATAATCGGGCAAGAACTTCCTTTTAAGTATGGAAATACCTGTATCAGGAAGCTCCGCTCCTCCACACTTGGACGCTAGGTATATCTAATGTTGGTCTAAATGCTAATCAACTTATTTTCTAGGTAGGTATTACCGTATCTATGTATGTATAGTGTATTATGATGTGTGTGTGTGTGTGTGTGTGTGTGTGTGTGTGTGAGGGTGTGTGTGGGTGTGTGTATGTGTGTGAGGTATAGCGAGTATTTTTTTTTTTTTTTTTCTTAATTTAGGGTGTTAGTTTAGTACACTCAGACTCTCGGAAGAAAAGTTGGCCAAAAAATTCAATCTGAAATACTATGAGTACTATAGTATAATACCCGGCAGACAACTTGAGCAAAATCCGCGCAGTCGGGATGTTCTTACGAGGGAAATTTTTCATCCGCGTCCTTCGCCAATGATCCGAACTTCGCCCGTGCAAAGTCGAAGTCGGTTAGACTATCTGTCGGGCATCACACCAATGTACAGAGATTAAGCAAACATTAGGCTAGCTAAAAATTCTAAGGAGTAAGCTACTTACCCATAAGGTTACATACAATGTATGAGAGTATCCACATCAAATCACAATTAACAACTTTCTTGCCAACATCAATTTATAACAATCTCACAACCTCTTGCCCTGCCCTACGCCACAGCTTGGGATCGGTATACATATACGTACGTAACTATACAATATTAAGACCACAGGACAAGAGCGGACATTAAAACATTTGTCAAACGATTATCAAGCAAATTATTTAAACACCAAAGATTACACAATGTACGACAAATAAATCGATAGCAAAAACACGTGAAGGTAGCTAGTAAAAACAAACATCATAGGCAGTGAGATAATGGTCCGCCAAAAACCAATACTAAACACCTGTACCTAAAGGCTAAGATCCAAGAAACAAACAATTTACCGGTCTCGTCAGTTCAAGTTAGACCACATTAAATTTGAACTTGTCACCTTTTCACTTTCCTACTCTTAGACCGAGTTAGCAGTAGGTTATATATTTAATATATTATAACTATCATATTAAGCTAAATTTAGGTATGTATTTGAAAGCATACACAGGGTCACCACTGTGCAGTCTTAGAGCAAACTACGTCCTACATTAAAATTGAAACTATTGATATCATTATATATACATAAATATGCATGCATGCACGCATAGATGTGCGCACGCATGCATACACGCATACCCATGCACATACAGCTTGAAAAGTGGCCCATTGCTATTAGATTCATAAAATAATACTAACGTAAACCTATTTTTAAATTTTCAAAAATTGTTCTACTTCTTCATAATCCAGAGTTTTAATCCACGCGGTGATCAGCTTTTTGCATTCATAATGTGTTTTTTGGGTATAAATCTAAAACTTTATTTATTTTGTTATACAAATAAGAGGATCTCTTTTCTAATTGACAGGCAGCAAAAGTAGTTCTTTTATATTTAGTTGGCGCAACATTCGTATTTCTCTTATTTTTATAAATATTTAAATCAAATTTAAGGCCCTTATGCGTTTTTAGAACAATATTTAAAATATAAAGTTTTCTTACAGAAAGGAGGTCACCGAGAGCATAAAGAGATGTCGTTGCAAATCTGAATTTCTGAAATTTTTAAAAAATTTATAAAAAAATTAAGAAATCTGAAATTTTTTACTTATGTGCAATAAACGTAATAACAATAATAATACTCTAGAGATAAAAAACGCATTACATTTAGTTTCCTATTACATTTTCAACGCTTTTAACAAGCGTGTAGACACATTAGCACATAACTATTCTAGTCTCTCACAAACAACTCAACTATAAAAATTACTTCCATACAACACAATCATTTGTCCTTATCCCAAACTAGGATAAACTGTGCCCACTAAGGCTCGTTGTACATTTGTACAATTGGCCTCAGTCTGGGTGTATTTCCATGTTTGTGATGTCCTGGCCTGGTTACCATAGGACAGGGTATCCTACTTTGGGATCAGGTCCAGTGAATAAATAATTGTATGAAAGTTATTATTATTATCATTATATTATGGTAACCAGGCCTGGCCTCAGTCTGGAAATACACCCAGACTGTATGGCGGAATCGAACCCACGATCTCTGGCATTGTAATCAGACGTGATACCGCTAGACCAACGAGGCAGTCAAGCTGATAAACATTAAAAAAAGCTTGTATAGGCTGTCACTGCTACTTGTGACGTCACTGGTTGTGCATTACGCCCGATTTGTACGAACCATTTTTTGGGGTTCCGTACCCGAAGGGTGCCAAACGGGACCCTATTACTAAGACTTTACTGTCCGTCTGTATGTCTGTCTGTCGGTCTGTTTGTCTGTCTGTCATCTGTCTGTATCTCATGAACCGTGATAGCTAGGCTTGAAATTTTCATAGATGATGTATTTCTATTCACGCTATAACAACAAATACTAAAAACAGAATAAAATAAATATTTAAGGGGGGTCCCACACAACAAACGTAATTTTTTTTGCTGTTTTTTGCTCGATATTAATAATGACAACCGGTAAACGCTTCAATTATTCACAGAATATTTAGTTATATATTCGCTTCAAAAATAAATAAAAATATAATAAATATTTAAGGTATACAAGAAACGTGATTTTTTCCGTTTTTGCGGATACGGATAATGTTGCATAGATAGGGAACCCTTCGTGCACGAGTCCGACTCACACTTTTTCGCACTCACGAGCCGGTTTTTATTAATATAACGTTTTTACTAACTAACTAACTATAAAATTATTTATAGTATTTTTAGGTTTAGCTTATGTACTTTTTTTACTATATATCCCATTATATTAATATGTAGGTCTATTCAATCTAACCTTTTATGTATATTTTAAATTGCATTTCTAGTTTTTCCCCCTCTCCTTTGCACGCCCACAACTCTTTCGGTTGACTGGTAGAAAATGCTTATAGCATTAAATCCGCCGTATTGTACATTAAGTTAAGTGCAATAAAAGTATTAAATAAATAATAATAGGAATACGTTTTCGACACGTTACAAAAAGTTCAGGGCCAGTTTTTGAATTGAGAATTTCGCTAAGTAAATAGTTAACTGAAGAGCTGTCTCTTCGAATTTCTCAGAAAAGAGTGTGACAGAACGTTACTTTAGTATTTACTTAGTGAAATTCTCAATTCAGAAACCAGCCCTCAGTTGAAGAGATCTCTATCACGATTATCTTTTATCATGACCTCTTCAGCAAGCCCATTTTATTGGTTACGCGGGTCATAATTCATCTTTGAACGCACCTTTAGGGAAAGTGGGCGCGGAGCCTCAAATGAAAAGTTCAACTAGGCCATTCTATTTCCAAGCACGTAAAATAGGCTTCAGTCAGCCCTTATCTGAGAGGTCATTAGCTAGACGGGTCAAGCCTATCGCGGCCTACACAATGTGGTCGGATTCCTGAAGCAGATTGTTGCAAGTCACGAGCAAATAAAAACTGGCCAAGTTCGAGTCGGACTCGCGCACCGAAGGTTCCGTACTCTCGCTTAGCCCTTTCTTATTATTTGTCCTTAGGAAGTTCCACAATCACGCCAAGTTTGATTTGACGCCAGGTTTTTTAAGATAGAGCATAAATAAAAAAACGGCGAAAAAACACGTTTGTTGTATGGAGACGCCTTTTTTATTATTTTTCTAATTTTATTATTTGTTATGTAATCCGCCGTAACATGTTGTGTGAAATTTTCCACTGGCTACCTATTACGGTTCCAAAGATTCCTTTAAAGGTTGGACGGACAGAAAGACAGACAGCGGATGCAGAGCAATGGGCTCCCGTTTGGCACCCTTCGGGTACGGAACCCTAAAGAGGCGCGAACAATGGATGTTTTCGCAACACCGGAGGGCCTACGCTTTTTGCTAGTGGCTGTTTCTTGTAGTATACATAGGTTCTTAATTACAGTAAGCCTACGCTCAGTGGTAGCGGCAAGCGGCGACAGAGCGGCGGCAGCGGAACGGTAGATGTAAAAGTAAATTGGTTGGTCTAGCGGTATCGCGTCTGTCTGATTGCCTTGTCGGAGGTCGTGGGTTCGATTCCCACTGGGTGCCGCCGTACGTTTGTACAAATGGCCTCAGTCTGGGTGTATTCCCGTGTTTATGATATCCTTGCCTTGTAACCGTACCATTCCTAGCACAGGGTATCCTAGGAACGAGGATAAGTGGTTGTGTTGTGTGGATGTTGTTATTATGAATGAAAGAAAACTTTATCAATAATTTTATTTTATTTTATTAGGACAACCAGTAGCTAGTACACTAATACATTATAAATTATAGAAATTAAAGGGTTATAAGGTAAGTGCCTAGCCTATTAAGGTTGCCACAGCATGCACCTTTGCTAGTGATTAAGTTAACTTAAAATTTATGTCTAATTTTATAAATCTACGGTTAAGCTATAAACAAAATTAAGTTGAAAGCAAGAAAACATTATGTAGGTACTCCAGATTTAAAAATATGCTTGACTTGTTCCTTAAATGTATACATATTATCAGAGAAGATGTCGACAGAGAAAGCTGATAATTTATTGTACAGTCGCAAGAGACGAGGCATTGTAGCGTTGTGTTTAAGGTTGGTTCTGGAACAAGGCGGGTTGAACAGTTTATTTATTCTATACCTAGGATATTTGGTTGGTACTTTAAGATTAATTTGGGATAGTATTTGCGAACAGTCCATTTTATTTCTCAGAATTTTAAAGAGGAAGGTTGCATCAAGTAATAATCGCCTAGAGTCAATAATAATATAAAACATAGAGAGACTTACACATATACAGCGGATTATAAAACGGAACGAAACCAATCATTGCCGTGACTAAAACAAATTCAATACTTATCGATGTGTGAACGCAGCCTCACGTAAAAGAGGTCGTGGGTTCGAACCCGGTGTTTGAACCCGGCATGAAGTTACGTAAATTCGATAATTTGTAGTAGCAATACCACTTGCTAAATGTGAAGAAAAATGTCGTGAGGTAACCCGAAAGACTGAGGTGTTCACACACCTTAGCGCTTGAAATCGCCAATCCGTGGTGGGCACATGTGGTGATTAAAGCTGCTTATGTAGACTTAACGTTAAATTCTCCTATAAGTTCTTTAGTTTTTAATTCGAAAACACGATTAGAATAAATACGGATAGAATTAGTGAGGTTAGCAAATATTTTATTGCATAATATATGAAAAAGAAAGAAATTTGCGATTTGGTCATTCCCACTCAATTTGTAAAGTTTTAACCGGAGCTTTCCAGAGAGTATTTTCTTAGCACATGCAACAAAGGAGTAAAGGTTTCATTATTTTATTAAATTAACTGTTCTTCGAGAACAGACTGAGCTTTGTAAGTAAAACATATTCAGAAGACTATGCTGTAGAGGAACGGTGGATGTAATACATGTAAGATAAGACCAGAATCCGTTTATGCGATTCTTGCACAACGCCTATTTTTTAAAACGTAGGCGTTGTGCAAGAATTTTTAAGACACAACGTTCGCTCGCACAGCGCCATCTATTTTAAACTTAAAATAAATATTATCCCACGGGAACGCGTTACCGGGATATCAAGACTGTGTCTCAATTCAGGTCTTTGTCTATGTGTACGCCAAGTTTCATGTAAATCTGTTCGGCCGTTATTGCGTGATTAAGTAACAAACACCCAAACATCTTCACAAACTTTCACATTTATAATATTATTTATAAATATATGTTTATTTATTTATTTATAATATTATATTATATTGGGATAACAATATCTGCCAGGTGCAGGAGGTTTTTCTTGCAGTTTTAAACAGTACTCATTCTTTTAATACTAAGTGGATAAAGGTAAGCTATCAGTATATATGTTAATATTGATTATATGCCCGAGAACATGTCAAGAACAAAAACGTCATTTGGTAATATTTGTTCAATGGAAATTAATTTCCAAGTACTTTTATTTTTTTATTTCCCTTTATCGCTACTCACTCCGTGTCTATTATAAGCAAGTAACATTATCGGATTTAGTGAAAAAAAATCGAATTTGGTCACATGTTATTTTTCATTATTCAAAACTGTCAAATATGGTCAGAGAGAATTTTCTGCACGACCTGTCACTGGCTCAATTATCACGTGCCAGGGATCGCACCCCCACTTTAGCACCAGTACCCGGCTCGGAGGAGATGAAGATGTAATGGATGAGATGCAGTAAAATCGCTCATCATCATCATCTGCCGTTTGACGCCCACTGCAGGACATAGGCCTCCCTCATGGCTTTCCAAGCTTCCCGGTCTTGTGCCACCCGCATCCAGCAACTCCCTGCCGCCGTAACCAGGTCGTCAGACCATCTGGTGGGGGGTCTTCCCGCGCTGCGTCGTCCAGTCCGCGGTCGCCAGATCAGAACTTTTTCGCCCCAACGGCCATCAGTTTTCCGAGCTTATAATGAGAGCAAATCCTTCTCTCTCTTCCTTTACCTCTCTTTTTCTTCCTCACCTTCTGTCTCTCCTTGTTTGAAGACTTGTTTATTTAGCTCATAGTGACGTCTTCAAATTATCGCAAGTTTTAGTTCTTAGTAACTACCCTATTACTAACTTCTTCAAATGGCCTCAGTTGAGTGTATTTTCATGTTTGTGATGTCCTTGCCTGGTTACCATAGCGCAGGGCATCCTAGTTTGGTCCAGTACAAGTGATTTTGTTATGTGAAAGTTATTCTTATTACCCAGCCTTTATTACATGCTACATAAGGTCGTTCGCTATTAGATTTTTAACTAACCACCGAATAAACTTACTTGGTTTTTTGTCGAAAGGTTTCGAACTTTCGTTTACGAAAGGTTTAGTTCAAAGAAAGTACTATTAGAAGTTGAATTTGCTTTAGAAGATTATTAGCTTGACTGGATGTATCCACAATGAAGTTTCATACGTACTTCTTCTAGAGCTTCTTAGAAATTCATCACGTTTGCTCAAACAAGTTGGTACAACTTTGTTCGCCACATAATGTTAGTTGAAGACGCGAAAATTCTGTATTAAATCAGTATTGTGTATTCTTGCCACTAAAGAGTGTTTTCCTTTATGAAACTCTGTCTTGAGACGTTTGCCCGAACAATGTCGTAAAGTTTATTTAAGCTGAACCGTATACGTCACTTTTACCGAATTGTTAAGTAATCTTATATAGTATGTTAGGTAACTCTCGGAGTTTTGGCTTTGTTAGAATATACATACGAGTAGGTTGATTATATCTTAACATTTAAATATTATGTTCGCTCACACTGTGCTGCTTCTATATATATATAATAATAACAGTAATATACGTTTGTTTCAGACCATTGATCCATAGTTGTTACTAGGTATAAGCTTAACCTGTCTTAGTAAACATAAAATAAATCAGACTTAAAATTCTATTGGGACATTGAGACGTGCATTTTCATCCAATGTCTCAGGATGGGACAGTCAACCTTGTCCGATATGGTAAGAAGAATGATGTTGCTATGTACTTGTTCTCCCTTATTTAATTCTACGGGGTGTCCAAAATCTACTCATCAATACAAACAACTTTTCCTAACTTCCAAATCGCAAAAAAGTATCAGCTGTTTCACTAGTTGGTCTAGCGGTATCGTCTGATTACCATGCCGGAGATCGTGGGTTCGATTCCCTCTGGGGGCATTAGTACACATAGCCTCAGTCTGGGGGTATTTCCATCTTACCATAGCACAGGGTATCCTAGTTTGGGACCAGGACGAGTGATATTGTTGTGTAGAAGTTATTATTACTGTTCCATACATTAAACGTATTGTTTTAGTACCCATTTGACCTGTTTTCGGATATATTACGGGGATTTTGTTACACACTGTGAACTGTACATGTATGCAGGAGTATTCAATTCTATTTCTTTAGCACAAATAAAATATCGTACTCCATAGAGTACAGTCGACACCACATAAACATTCTCACGCATGCACTCTACTCAGACTCATTACGGGTGACTTCGCAACCAAAATGTAAAGGTTGATCAGTGGACCAGCGTACTATGTAAACTGTAGAGCCTATCTATCTATCTAATCAGCCTATAAACAGAGCCAACTGTTGGGCATAGGCCTCTTCTCTTTCACGCCAACCCATCAGGTCCCTTGCCAGTCTCATCGAATATTTCCCAGCCGCTTTCACAATGTCGTCGGCCCACCGGGCTGGTGGTCTGCCAACAGACCGTCTATAGAACCTACGTGCACTCTATTCTACGGCAGATCTTACTATGCTCTTTTGTACCTTTGCCTGTCAGTTATTTGCTCTGTACAATAAAGAATATTCTTATCTTATCTTATTAAAAGTATTAAAAAAAATTGTACAGCTGTAGCTTTATGTACGCTTGTTAAAAAATGGCAGACTACTAGACTTATAGATGCTTAAGAATAGGATACCGGCGGGCGTGCATGCAACGACTATTGAATGTTGATGAAGCACGAGATTTGTCAGGATCGTGGCAAGTGGCAGTCCCTGGTCGCTGCCATACGCTCCGGGATACCGACCTGAGTTTATATTATGTTTTAAGAATAGGATCACTGTGAAATCAGTGAGATTACCGACTATATAAAACCAATTTAATGTAAATACTTCGATCCGATTTATCTCTTAACAAAAGGTTAACAAGTAACTTTATCGATAAACAGCCTATTAAAATTTACGCAACTTCGGTATACTCACATTCGATTATTCTCAATGGATGAATACAAAAGTTTTGGACTAAAACTTTACTTTTCTCCGATTGTACGTCCTATATTTTAGAGGGCATGTCGCGAATCAAATGCAACGAAAAGTTATCTTAACAAAAATTTTGACATCTTTGAAAATTAAAACTTTCCTTGACGATTGTGATAGCAATATTGTGCTCTATTCCACTCAGTGGTAAAACGTAGCGTCTATCGATCAATCGGTCCATACTCGTCCACCAAGGCACACCAAGGTGACCTAGGTAAGCCATTTTCTTTATCTTTGGCCATGCTCAATAGCTCATCCAGCCGCTGCCAGCAAAAATATTGTGTTTGATCAGAAGCTGACCTGCGCAAGAGTCTTCTAACCTATGCCAGATTCTATGTTGCATTTCATGCGGTATTAATTTGGCTGATTAAGGAATGTATAAAAATTTACTAACCTCTCTTTAAAGTTTAATATCGATTTAAAGACACACAATAATATCGACGTCACATTCTTTTTTTTCAGAGTTTTTGAAGCTATTTTGTATCATTGGTCGTATCCTTCAATATTTTAAATATGCTTTAAAAAGCCGTATATCTTGCAAGGACTTTTATTAAACTGAAACGCTTAGTGAAATAGAGCGCAACAATCGTTTTAATTACGTTTATAAGACATATCTCAGCAGCTAACATTCTGAATAATTTACGTTGCCGTTCTTTTGGGGGGTGACTAAAAGTCAGGCTCTATTAGAAATAAATACTCCGCTTGTCAAATGTTTTTAAGCCCGGTAAGTTTCAACATAATCGTAGCGTCTAGTTCATGATATCATACATCCACAGAGTTCGTTCGGCGGGGGCGTTTGCGCTAAGTGATCTCAATTGGTACTTTAAACAAATTGCTCTCTAAGCAGTCTCGTGTTAATTATTGAGCCCCTCTCTTTCTCTATCTGTCGTCTCTCTCCCGCTCAGCGCAATTACCTGGTTCACACTTGGAGGCGCAGATAGATGCCATCGACTATCATAGATCCCCAATACGTGGTAGTGTTGGTATACGTATTGACTGAGGAACCGTTAGGCCTGGGACACACAGGAAGGACGTGGGACATGGGCGCGAAAAAGACGCGATGCGTTGCATACAGGGTGACATTGAATTCGATTGAGCAATTTTAAAGGGACATTCTAACCATGATTAAGAAACTGGGGCATCCAACATTTTTTCTTTTAGTTACCCAAAATTACTTCACTTAAGCATAGACAAACAATATCGGGACGAACAGTTAATAAAATCGAAAAATACTTATGGGTCGAGCGTCTTAAGGTCGGCGTCGGCCAACTCAATTGTTCTTTTAATTGTTTATGCATGTTGGAGGACAGACTTATATACTTAACATATTAGAAAATATTTTTCTGATTTCACAGTTTCGAGCAAAAGGTCGGAAATCACGAATATTTACAAATATGTTACACCATTACTGACAAATCATTAACAATACTATTTTTCACAATGAAAAGAAAATCACCTGTAGAATTCGCGTCTTTGCCCCGTCCTATCTGTGTGGGCCATGTCCCATCGTTTCAGTACATTTTGTATGAAAATTAATTGAAAGGACGCCGCGTCTTGCCTATGCCTCACGTCTTAAAGACTTACATCCTCTTAAAACTCACGTCAAAAATGTATCCCGGAGTAGCAGGCAGAGACAAGGGCTGTGTTTCACAAAACTACAATTCATTGTTTATTATGACAATTCGATCTACATTGCGTAGCCGAGTCTTCCTACTTTGTTAATCTGTGGGTTAATGAACTTTACAATATAATTATTTTCTTTTTGTTGCACTAACCCGTGCTGAGGAAAATTTTAAAAACCTATTTAGAGGCTAAAAATACCACCCATGCCGGGACTTGAACCTGCGACGTCTGACTAACCGTGCCAGCGCTCTCCCAACTGAGCTTGTGCGCAAGTGCAGGCATCGGCGAAATTTCGAACCTCTTTACAAACTTCTCTGTATTACGTACAGGCAGCCACATCTGGCAGAAGCAATTTACATCACTTGCAGCCCCGAGTAACCCACTTTGCAGTTAGGTTTTTACATCGGAATGATATCGCTGTACCTACATGATTATATTCTTTGTGTTGCACTAACCCGTGCTTAGCGGTCCAAGTCCATAGGTGGAATTTATTCCGTATAGGTGGAATTTTTAGCCTCTAAATAGGTTTTTAAAATTTTCAATATAATGTCAAATATAATTGCCATAGCAAACCATGAATTTATTGTAGTTCTATGAAATACCGTGCGTCGTCCAGTGTATGCCACTGGCCACGGTTCCGACAAAACTCTTTCGCTTCATATCTTTAGTCAGTGCGTGCACGCACAACGGATTCGGGTAATTATATGTTTAAAAATGTAAATGTTTACATACAGAACGTCCTATTTGCGAAAAGTTCACTTGACGCGCAGAACAACAGTTGTTAGATAGATAGATAGAGAGCACTTTATTGCACAACCAGGAGAAAGAATTACTTCTATTGCTCTAATACACAAACTCTTCTTAGCAATAACACTGCATTGTTTTTTGCCAGCCAGCTAACCATTCAAATTGAACAAGAAAGAGATCCTTACATGTGATTAACAATTGCACTTTCTGCTTATCAAAGGGAAATGACGTTGATTCATTTTATACTATCATTCTTCCGCTATAACATACGGTTTCATAAAAAGTTTCTGCGCAATAAATTAGTTTTGTCGTGTAATGAACATGCGCAAAGTTTATGTTCCACTCGGGTATTAAATACAATATGAGGCCGCTCAATTGAGACTTGAAATGAATACCACAAATACACCTCTTGATGTGCTAACCAGTAAGAATAAAATTTCCCGAAGGAAATTCGTATTCTCAAAGAAAATAAAAAAATAGGTTTCACACTTTAATACTACAATTTCCGACATCTTTTTAGACATTTTCTGTAATAACGGTCAGGGTAGTTTTTCGGGTTCCGTAGTCGACAAGGAACGCTTATAGTATCGCTACTATCTATAACTTCGTACAAAATCCATTGAAAATTACGTTGATTAGTTTGTTAGTTCTGTAAAGCAGATAAAACCTCCTCTTTCTATAGAGAGGGAGGGGGGTACGCCCTACTCTGACAAAAAATGGCATTTTGAAGCTTAATATTTCGCAACCGGAACCCTAAATCGAAAAATGATTTTCCTACACCCACAATATTTTTCAACGACCAATCCAACGATATTGTGTTGGCGAGAAAAAAAATTGCATGCATAATTTAGGTAGGTACCCTAAGAAAAAAATATTTTCTATGTTTTATTCTATCGTTTTGGCGGCATAATAAATATGTACATCTATGCCAAATGAGAGCTCTCTAGTACTTATCGTCTCTGCGCTATGCCGCGGACAGACAGACAGCCAGACGGATAGACATGGTGAAACTATAAGGGTTCCTTGTTGACTATGGAACCCAAAAAATGCGCCAATAGAAGGAAGCTTCCCATGGCGTAGGAAAAAAGTGTTGACGTTTTTGGAGCTGTATAAAACTAATAAGGAAGTATTGTAAAATGAAAAGTGTTGTGAAAATGTTTATTTCTCTTTTCTGAAAACTAATCTTCTTCTACTATTGAAGTTCGATGATAAACATATTTGATACCGCTTCTATCCATCGTAACAGTATATTGGTGGTAATTTTTGGCACTAGCAGCAACACTGTTTGTAACAAAACCGCCTATAACCTGAAGGAATATCCGATTTTGGAAAAAAGTGGTGTACACTACCCTCCGAGTGGCCTACAGATATAGTTACTAAGATGACCCACTCTGTTCAAGCGTACTGAGATCGCAAAAGTTCGGCTTAAATGCAACCATTGTTTTTTTTTTAACCTCGGCAAGTTAGTAGGCGAGAACCAACTTTCCAACAAGACAAAAACTAATTAGACAAAAGGTCCCGCCTGCTGAAGTTTAAAATTCAACGGATGCTTGTAGGCTCTGCTGAAGACTTTTTATCAGTTGGGTTTTTTTTTCAGTACCTATTTCAGGGAGTCCCCAAGAGCCTTTCAGTGACGATCTCATAAACAAAAAGTAACAGAAATTCTGTATTTTGCATATTCAGCACCAGGACCAACTTATGCTTCAGACATTCACAAACATGAAAATCAAGATCTTGACTAGAATTTACGTTCGAAAGTTACTAGACTGAAGGAATGACAAGTTGTTTACAAACACAGTGTAAAAAATGGTTACATCTACCGTCTCACCAGTATAAAGAGACTCTGGTTCACCAGAACGTTATTGTTTTAGTGAAAATTGGAGTAGTTGCGCTCTGTTGCATCTTATCTTTGGGAAATTACCTTGATTTAAACTTACCCAAAACTGTTCTTCGAAATGTCGACAGATTTATTACAGTTGACGAAAACTTTCGTGTGTTCCTCGTGGTCCTAAAGCTGAGAAATGGGGAAGGGGATAAGACTTTAAGCCATTACCTACCGATCATGATTAGGTAAAACCGAGAGTGTCGCATAGGACTTTAACACACTTTAATGCCGGGTTCTCCAACCGTACGGTCTCTATTGGACTTATTGCGTTGCGCGAGCAAAAATTTGGGAAAAAGTATAGGCATTTTTGAATCCACGTCTAATTAATATAATTTTGACGACCGACGTCACTAACACATTCAGTGATAATTAGTTTTGGTATATTTTTTATTATCCAAAATTCAGTATAGTTCAAATAAAACCAAATTTAGATTTATGTTCGTGATTTTTTTGTGCTGTAAAGCTTAAAAAAATCATAAAAATACTTACCGACGGCCCTAGATAGGCCATTGAAATGTTTTTATTTTTATTTTATTTTACAATATGTATTTTAAAACACCTGTTTTAGGGGTGCGTACGGTCGGAGAACCCAGCCTTAAAGTAGATACTGCTTAAGTCCTCGTGCCCGCGCTGCTATGTCCATGATAACAAGATTAAAAAGGTATCTTCCCAGAAAAGACAGTTATGAAGCTTAAAGCTAAGAATAACTGCTAACAATAAATGGACACCTTGCCTATAAAAAGCGGCAAATGACAGCCCCGATATTACACTTTAATATTATTTCGTTCCCCCCTTTCCTAATAAACTGTACGTAATAAAAACTATATTTTTTTATTGCACTTACCAGAGCTGTAGTTCCTGTTACCAGTATTTTAAAAGTGCAGACACTTATGTAGCCGACAGCAACCATTATAACTTGGCTGAGAAGCGACCACTTCTTCTACTTTGGTATTTTAACTCCAAGGAGGACATGTGATTGCATTCAACCAAGGCTTCTATTTCTGGCATATCCCTATACCTAGCGGTTGACCATGTCTAAAAGCTAACTAGCTTATGGATGCTTTCGATTCGTATTTGTTCTAGCAAAGTACATGCAATTTGAGATTTCTCGTTGGAGTAGCCGTAAAGGCGCTTACTACCAAGATAGAGGTCATGGATTCGATTCCCACTAGGGGCCTTAGGAGACAGTTGTACAAATGGCCTCAGTCTGGGTGTGTTTCCATGTGTGTGATGTCGTTGCCTGGTTACCACAGGGTATCCTAGTTTGGGACCGGGACCAGTGATTGTGTGGTGTGGAAATTATCATTATTATTTGTTCGGTCCTCTGTTCCAGAATAATCGACTTCTTAACATAACCTTCAGCCAGCGGGATACTGTTAAAAGATGCTTAAGCACTTTGTTTTGAGCAGTTTATAAACCCATCGTATGCTTCAGATTTAGAGAGTATTATCGACACTGTTTGTTCTGTAGATTGTGTAAGTTACATAAGGATCGTGACCAAGAGCTTGCCGATAAACTGCATTGGCAGTTTGGAAAACTAATAAAATTGTAGTTTTCCTGGTTTTACTGAGAATAAATAAAAAAAAATTTACTTACGATGTTTAATACAAAACTGGCATGTCAGGTAAAACCTAGTAAACCACTTCCAAGTAGTTAGTTCTACGCTAGTTCTATAGAATTAACAATTTGCTTATGAAAGATCTCGCTTCATTAGCCTACTATACCTTTCAAACAAAATCTATGTTCAGCAACATCCCCAATGTAGATCTATTTTGATGATTGATTGCGGTTAGACTCAGTTTTTCTACATATTCTCAATTTTTTTAAATATTTTTATTTATTCAAAATCATCATCATCAGCCACCCGACGCCCACTGCAGGACACAGGCCTCCCTCATGGTTTCCATAACTATGAGGGGTTTTGCCATAATTGCCACGCCTGGCAGGCGGGTAGGCGATCGCAGTATACGGTTGGAATCTCAGGACGATGCTGCTGCCCGTCTGTGGTAATTGATTTCCGTAGTCGCCTTCTACAACATCCACGGAAGGAAATGGAGTGACGCTATTCTTAATCCGGCGCCATACGGAACAAAATCTTCAAAATAAAAAAACCTTAATATTATTAGACAATTTTCGCCAAACTGCAAAGCAGTAAAGCGCACGTATATATGTTGCATTATCCCTTAAGTACAAAGATTACTATTTCCTACAGGTTTCATTCAAGATAGCCTTTCTAGAGCAGATTTTAGACATTGACAAATTATACCAATTTTTTGCCATGGGCAGGTAATCGCGGTGAGAGTAACTTCCACAGAACATGTCATCATCATCATCATCATCAGCCATATGGCGCCCACTGCAGGACATAGCCTCCCTCATGGTTTTCATAACCATGAGGGGTTTTGCCGTAATCGCCACGCTTGGCAGGCGGGTTGGCGATCGCAGTATGCGGTTGGAATCTCAGGAAGACGCTGCTGCCCGTCTCCTGGTAATTGATTTCCTTAGTCGCCTTCTACGACATCCACGGAAGGACATGGAGTGACGCTATTCTTAATCCGGCGCCACACGGAACAGAACGTGTAATAAAGGTTTATTACCATGTTTCTTGTTCCACACAACACAATCCCTGATCTGGTCCTAAATTGGTATGTCTTGTAATATGGTCACCAGACAAGGATATCACAATCCAGGAAAAGCACCTAGACTGAGGCCATTACCACGACCTCTATGATGGTAATCCAACGTGTTACCGCTACACCAACAAGGCAGACAAATGATTGCTGCTATTGTAATTGACCGGGTCACACCAAGTTGCTCCTCTGACCCCTGATGTAACCTCAGCCTGCATTAATGAGCTAAAGTGGATTCCTGCGTTTAGGAGTAGCCGGTACATGTACAGTCGACAGCACGTCATCCATTACATACATACGCCAGACAGGTACGTAGATTAGGGGTGACTTTACAAAAACACTTTCAAGGTCTACCTGCTGCCGATTGTATATACTTAATCGGCCTATATGCGTCCCACTGTAGGACACAGGCCTTCTCTCAAGGAGAGAGTATGTGCTTAATCACCACGCGTGCCCACCGCGGATTGGCGATTTCAAGCGCTGAGGTATGTTATTCACATATCTCAGACAAAACGATGGAGAAAATAAATGTCATACAATCTTGAAAAATGATGGGGTCAACTTAAATGAAAAACAAAAATTATTGCTTATTTTATTTTATATATTGCAATACACAACAGATAAGTAACATTGCATGGTATAATATCATGGTGAAAGTTTATAATCTAGTTACATATCCTTTAACTTACGATGACAGCGTGCTAAAATATGGACGAGAACCAAAACACATGAAGCCACATGGTATTCAAATACGACCATTCAGAATGTCGTATCGCAGTTATTTAACTGAAGTATATTATTATGTGGATTGATCCGCTTTTAGAAACGGATCCGATAGTTCTCCCTCCGCAAATGGGTCCTTAATTAAATCAAGAAGCTAATTAAAGTCTAATCAGAAACTAACTTGAAGTACGAGTGGTTAAACTTATCGATACTGAGGAAACGGTTTTAAAGTTTTGCGTTATGATGTCAATAATACGTTTTAATATAGATTCGGCGTATTTTTAGGCCGCTACAGAAGCAGTGGTAGCCTAGTGGCTAGAACATTGGACTCAGAAGCGAGAGACCCATCTTCGATTCCCAGTGCGGGAATGTACCTATAACTTTGTTTTCTAAGTTATGTACATTTTTTTAATTACAGTAGCAATACCACTTGCTAACTGTGAAAGAAAACATCGTGAGGAAACCTGAGTGTCGGAGCTATTCACATACCTCAGAGCTTGAAATCGCCAATCCGCGGTGGGCACGCGTGGTGATTAAGCCCATACTCTCTCTCTGAGAGAAGGCCTGTGCCCTACAGTGGGACGTATATAGGCTGCTTATGATTATGATGATATAATCGGCTCACATAATCGCAGGCTTTTTATGAGGGACAACCACCTTTACACGCATGAATTCTACTCAATTATACGTTACGAGAGACTGCATCTAAAATGTAAAGGTTGATGTGCTTTCGACTGTTTACTTCAGGTTTACTTCAAAATGTATAAAATCTTCCAAGAATTTCTTCTAAGCCTTTTTTACATACAAGAAGACAGGTAATAAGTATTTAGATTTCTACTAGGAATAGCGTAACAGACATTAATCCCAGTAGGAATATTACAGCCTTTTCCTGTTCATTCACAATGTACCAAACATCACAATAAAATGTTGAGGTCACCCACAAGGAACAACGTTCACCAAATCGTTGTCACCATTTAAAAACCGGCCAAGTGCAAGTCGGACTCGCGCACGAAGGGTTCCGTAACATTATCTATACAACATTAAACACAAAGATCGAGAAAAGACGGCAAAAAATCACGTCTGTTGTATGGGAGCCCCCCTTAAATATTTATTTAATTATTTATTTTGAAAGGGAATATGGAACTAAATATTCTGTGAATTTCATATTTCAAGCGTCTACCTATTGCCGTTATTAATATCGAGCAAAAACGGCAACCAAAATTACGTTTGTTGTAAGGGGGTCTCCCTTAAATATTTATTTTATTCTATTTTTAGTATTTGTTGTTATAGTGGCAACAGAAATACATCTTTGTGAAAATTTCAACTGCCTAGCTATCACGGTTCATGAGATACAGCCTGGTGACAGACAGACAGACAGACAGACGGACAGTGAAGTCTTAGTAATCGGGTTCCGTTTGGCACCCTTCGGCAACGGAACCCTAAAAACCGCACCAAATTTGACACATTTTATTTCTTTGTTTACAGATTACCGCCATGGAGGATTTTGTAAACATCACGACAGATGTGCCGAATAGTGAATTGTCGAAGTAAGTTCTAGCCTACCCACAATTATTGCTTGGAACTCTAGTAGTTTCTCAAGAGTAAAACAGTCGTGTTAAACTAAGAGAGGATAAAAGAAGGGCGATGTATGAAAGGTATGATGAATTCTAGTACTTTTTCAAAGTTATTTTTTCTTTCCTTTTTAATGTTCTACTTTTGTTTTATTGTTTTCAATGTATTTCCTGTTCTCTGTTCCTGCGGGGCCTTTTGCCACGGTCTGAGGTCCTGGCTGAGGGCATGAAAACAATAACCTTCCTGTGTTTGAAGCAGTCAGTTCATAGTCCCAAATTCAAAGCACACGTTTTCTTTTGTTTCGAATAAAATACGACAAGGAGAGGCGCTTTTTTAAAAATAAAAATAACATTTAACGAGCACTGCCGATTCCAAATTCAGAAGATGTGATTTTCTTTATTATTAAAGACCTTGCGAGTTCTATGGGTTTTATGACTGAGTTCAGGGTTTTTATCAATTTTTTTCTTCATAACTGTCTACTGGTAGATCAAGAAAGATCTACGGTGTTATTTTTATAAATACACAATCGTGTTTTCATACATAACACTTCGAATGCAGTTGAAATAGTTTGTATTAGTAAATAGGCTTTCCCTTCACCAAAGATCATCTAAACTGCGTTTGAGGATTGTTTTAAGAAACCGAATTTTTATAAATAAGACTGCTAATTTGTAACGTTTAAGATATCGTAGTTACCGCGCTATAATAAATAAAAAGTTTTTAGATTTGATTTGATTATTCACAGGAGGCCCTTTTCCCCTTTGCTTAGATACTTCCACACTTTGTTATTTTTCTCAAACATGCTTGGAAATTTGAGCATTATTTTGACAACCTTCTTCGAGATAGATCGAAATTGCTGTATTGGCCAAATGGGCCAAATACATGCGAGCAGCGGCCGGCAATAGTTGTATGAAAATCCATATCTGTCGTGTTTTAGCGGCCAAATAAATTACATAGTAAACTCATACCTCTGTCGTTTTAAAAAATCATGTCTGTCGTGTAATTTAAAAATGGAACGATCTTTTACTCCGAAACATGGCAACCAAGCAAGTAACTTATGAAAGGTTTAATTTAAATTTCGATCTGGCTTGCAAATAGAAAGTGGATTATTGAAAAAAAACAGGACAAGTGCGAGTCAGACTCCCCCACCGAGGGTTTCGTACAAATTTAAAGTCTCGCAGTTTTTCCGAGCTTTTCGCGAACTTTAAAGACAATTTTTTTATGATTTAATAACATTTGTACACTTTTCACATTTTCCCCGTATTTGTAGTATAAGACGATATTACTTGCCAAATTTCATAGTTCTGGGTCAACGGAAGGTACCCAATAAATTTTGATTCTCTTGAGAGTGTCGAAATTTGCGTTTATTGCGGCGTAAACAGCCGTAACTTTTTTTCACGTTTACTTAGAAGTTTTATTTTTTCACAGCTTCAAGGGACTGTACACTTGACTATATGGTTTTAATTTCAACTCGATACCTTTACACGTTTCTGAGATAAAGGGTCTTGACAGACAGACGGACGGACGGACAACAAAGTGATCCTATAAGGGTTTCGTTTTCACCGTGAGGGTATCTTCCCTACACCTAAATTAGGAACGCAACTTTCTTTTCTCGCCTATTACCATAATCTGGGGTATCGTTGAATTGGTCGTTTAAAAATATTATGGCGTAGAAAGACAATTTTTCGATTAAGGGTTCCGTTTGCGAAATAATAAGCTTTAAAGCGCAATTTTTTGAAGCGTCTCCCGGCTAAACGGTTGATTGTAGAAACGTGAAAAAATTCAGGGTAAAAGTTAAAAGGAAAGCTAGCAAGGCTATGTAGGCTTTACAAGTTGACGAGTAATAGGCGGCCAACTTATAAAAGGAAAACTTCGTACAAAGTACATTGAAAATTACTTTGATAAAGTTGCGAGTTCTGTAAGGCAGATAAAAAAAACCTTTTTCTGCGTAACCCTACACTGCGCGTGGCCCCCGGTTTTTTTATTTAACAATATTAAACCTATTTTCGTCTGAAACGAAGGTCGAAATAGTCACACACTTATTGACTAAAATACAAGAAATCAGATATTTACTGACCTTATGAAGTAGAGTATCACTTGTTGTCAATATTTAGGACAATGCCCATCCTTTTCCAGATTTTCACCAGGTCTGCTGACGTTCGCAGCTGTGATCACTGGCATAATAATGTCGGTTGGCCTCTTCGGCAATCTCCTTACAGTGGTTGCGCTGCTCAAGTGCCCCAAAGTCAGAAATGTCGCTGCCGCTTTTATTATTAGGTAAGAGAAATGGTTACAGCAATGGTTACGGTTAATAGTTAACGTAGGCAGTCCGTGCATGCAGCGATTAATTAATGTTGTTGAAACGAAAGAGGTGAAGTAGGGATCGTGGCCACTGGCAAACCCTAGGGCCTGTTTCATAAAAGTTTAAACTACAATTCATGGTTTACTATGACAATTCGATGTACATTGCAAAGTCGATAACAAACAGATTGACAAGTAGGACGACTGCTACGCAATGTACATTGAATTTTCATAATAAACTACGAATTGTAGTTTTATCTAACTCGGCCCTGCCCCTATATTACGCGCTCCAAATCCTGAGCGATTCTAATTGTCTAACTGTCAAATTCCATACCTACTAATTTGACAGACGATTGGAATCGCTCAGGATTTGGTGCGCGTAATTAGGCCCCTGATCTTTGCCCACCCCCCCATTATACAAGTGAACTTATGAATGTAAGTAATAATTAGCGGTTATGGAATACAGCAAACGAATCTTTACCTGCATGCACTTTACTCAATTAGGTTACAAGCGATCTTGCAATCAAAATGTTAAGACTCGACTAGCTGTCAAGTGTAACGATAAATACAGGGTTACCTCTAAAAGCGCGATTCCTGAGACAACCCTGAAGAATGAATGGTGATGATGGCGGTGGCCGTGGCCGTCCATACCTACGTCAATATAAATACTACTGCAGTAAATAAAGTCTGTATGGACCGCCACCGCCACCACGTTGGTGTGTTTTGTGTTTTGCAACAACTTGTGCCCGAGTATATTTGGAAACAACGAATTACCGAAATAGTTTTTCCTTCCAGACTGAGCAACATTTTATTACAAAGTCGCGTCCTATGTAATTTATTGATGTACCGTGCCCGGGAATATTGCCAATTTGATGTGTTCGGGCACAATTTTCATAACACTACACACAATTCATGGTTTACTATGACAAATCCCACGGATTCACAAGTAGGAAGACTACTTATTTATTTGTATTTCGACTTCGCAACGTACATCGAATTATCATAATAAACTATTAATTGTAGTGATACGAGACGTGGCCCATTATGTACAATGCTGCCAACTGCCGCTGCGGTCGCGTATGTGGTCTGATACAGACTTTATTTGTTTTTTCTTATGATGTACAAAAAAGAGCAGTGGTAGCCTAGTGGGTAGAACATTGGACTCGGAAGCGAGAGACCCAGTTTCGGTTCCCAGTGCGGACATGTACCTATGACTTTATTTTCTAAGTTATGAACATTTGTGAAGTTATACTCGTAGTAGCAATACCACTCGCTAACTGTGAAGGAAAACATCGTGAGGAAGCCTGAGTGTCTGAGCTATCACATAGTTCAGCGCTTGAAATCGCCATCCGCGGTGAGCACGCGTGGTGATTAAGCCCACATACTCTCTCCCTGACAGAAGGCCCCCACAGTGGGACGTATATAGGCTGCTTAATTATGTATGTACAATGGCGGTCAAAACTTAAATTCTCAGAATCTGCGTTGAAAAGAAGCTACAACTTTATAATATTAGCAACACACTTTGATCTCGGGGTTTCAGATTCTACGCCTGTTGTTTTAGGCTACCCAGAAACAAAAAATCACAAATAAAGAATCACATTGAAAATGTTAAACACAAACTGTTATTTCTTGTACATTACACATTCATCAAACGTTTCTGTCATTTACAGTTTATGCATAGCGGACTTCCTATTCTGCGCCATAGTGCTCCCGTTCGCCATATCGGGCTTCTGGACTCGAACCTGGTCCCACGGGAGCGTGCTCTGTAAGCTCGTGCCGTTCCTGCGTTACGGGAACGTCGGGGTGTCCCTGCTGAGTATTGCCCTCATAACGCTTAACAGGTGAGTTGCATAGTGTCTATTAAATAATAACTGGACTATTCAAGCGCACCTACTTCGCGTACCAGATATAAGTACGAGGCACTTCTGTGGCATCTATATTTCCAACCTGCGCTCGGCTGCTATCGTAGTCGGATGTCCTCAAAAATTTACAAAATAGGTACCTATCTTATTCTTCAGTCCTAACTTATTCTTTAACTCCTAGGCCTCAACCATCACTTTTTCCCGCTGTCTGTTTAATACTCTACACATCAAGGCTGGCTGGAAGAAATTTCTCTTAAAATAAGTCTGCTCGCAGTCTAAGACAATCATGTTTTTTTCACCTCACTAGCTCGTAAAAGCTCTGTTTATCATTCGAAATCTGCGTGGAAAATCGCACTTTATCCGCTAGCGTGGAAAGTGTTTTTAAAATTCGAACATTTTTATTCAATAAAGGTTTCGTACAATAAATTACATATATATAGAACCTCATTGGTTTCGTAATAGTTTATATTCTCTGCAGCCAGTCCATTGATGATTGAAATGCAAATACTTATTTCATGTCATGCGCCAGCCTCATTTAAAGAATCGCACTGGCCGGCAAGAAAATTTGATTTTAAAAAAAAACTTTAAAATTTTCTTCTCTTTATTGAATTCACTTTACTTCCATTATTTTGGTTTGTTTTTTGATAAAATCGAAAGAAATCATAAAATATGAGCGAAGCTAGCAGCGACGAAGATATAAATTAACAGTAATTTAATATTTATTAAAACTGTTTTTCTTGCACCTAACATTTTCCTCGCTTTAGTGAGGTGAAAAGTTGTATGTTGCGCTCGGCAGCAAAGTTATTTAGCGTCTCGTACCTTTGAAACCCTCGCTACGCTCAGGATTCTATATTTGAACCACTCGCTTCGCTCGTGACTCAATCCTAGAATCCTTGGCTTGCTCAGGTTTCAATACAAGGTACTCGCGCCAAAATTAACTTTGCAGCCTTGCATAACAAATAACTATTAAGTGCTAAATTTTGTATTTTGTGCAATAAAGTGTAACAAACAAACGAACACAAATTTCCACTTCTGACGGTGGTTCGCGGCAGCTTCCAATTCTGGTACCGAGCAACTTAGCCTCTTGAGCTATGGACGAAATAATAATAATAATAACTTCGACACAACACAATCACATGACCCGGTCCCAAACTAGTACTCTGTGCTATGGCTATGGTAACCAGGCAAGGACATCACAAACATGGAAATACACCACGACTCAGGCCATTTGTACAAATGTACGGCGGCCCCCGTTGGGAATCGAATCCACGACCTCTAACTTGGTAGTAAGCGTCCTAACGGCTTGTCCAATGAGGCAGGCAAATGCCTTATTGAGTAGTGATAACTGTAAAAATACAACAAAGGTTCTGGCACGAAAGAAGAGGTGATATTTCACTCCGCTTTTCGTCATAGTGGTTTGGTTTTCATATAAATTGCGGTGCTAGATAAATTGCATGCAAATTGTCTAGCTACATTTGTGTCCGTGGTCCTTGCACTTTACTAATGCTGGATAGAATAAAGGTCTCATTTATAAAAACACGATTCCTCAAAACATTCCCCAGAGGCAGTTTGAATAGTTTGTGGTAATGGGAAAGACGTAACCAGAGATTATTTTAACTGCCTCTGATTGGTGTTTTAGAGTGATCGTGTTTTTATAAATTATTCTATTCAGAATTCAGATACGGCATTAGTAGGTACAAATGCAAGGACCACAGACATGAAGATGTCAATGCAACCTTCTAATCACTCATTTTACGAGCATCGCTCGTCTTATTGCAGTCCTCATTATAAAATTAGGTAATCAACTTAACTTTGGCCGTTGCATCTACGTAATGTGACGATTTATACAGCGTCCAGTGGCACCATCACTCACACTAGATGGGACCACTCGGACGCTGTAATGCCTGCGTCATGGTGTTTTAGATGGAGTGGGTTCGCCCAGCATACCATCCTGACAGCTTAGTCGGCCTAGCCCACAGGAAAGACAAGTCAATAGGTACGTGCGGAGCCAACCCAGCCGCGGTTCCTCACGATGTTTTCCTTCACAGTTAGCGTTTGTAGTAGCAATACAAGTAACTAGGTACCTATGTAACTAATTTTCTCAAAGTAACTTTTGACACTAAATCGGCTAATTAAAAAAAAACTTTACTTTGAAAACCACTTAGAAAATTTTCCAAGTACATTCCATTAAAACGATCGCTCTACGAACAAACAGCCAATTTTAATGGAACCCCGAAAATCGGATTCCGCGAATCCGTGACCCTACCGATATGATTCAATTTAATTCCAATGTCCAATAGAAGACCTTTTTCATTCGAGAGATCGTGAAGATATTTTGGGCTGATAAATTCGATTTGCGACACCTACGCACCTTTTTATGAAGGCGGAATATCACGTTTTCCATAAAATTCCTTCGATGGGCTTCTTTCAATGCCAATGAGACACGAAAACGTTCATGCGGAGTGAAAGTCATTTGTTCCTGTGATTTGTCGGGCATTATAACTTTGTTTCTAAATTTCTCTCTCTCTCTCTCTCTCTCTCTCTCTCTCTCTCTCTCTCTCTCTCTCTCTCTCTCTCTCTCTCTGTCTGACAGAAGGCCTATGCCCTGCAGTGGGTCATCTTTTAAAAAATAAACTTATTTTAAATCAAAAAATCCGACTGCTAAAAAGTCTTTAATAAGGGCTAAACGCATCTGTTGAATTTTAAACCTCAACAGGCGGGTCCTCTTGTTCCATTTCTTGTAGGTTTTCATAAGTAAGCAGCCTATATACGTCCCACTGTAAGGCACAGGCCTTCTCTCAGAGAGAGAGTATGGGCTTAATCACCACGCGTGCCCACTGCGGATTGGCGATTTCAAGCGCTGAGGTATGTAAATAGCTCAGACACTCAGGTCTCCTCACGATGTTTTTCCTTCACCGTTTAGTGAGTGGTATTGCTACTATAACTTCAGAAATGTACATAACTTAGAAAACAAAGTCATAGGTACATGCCCGCACTGGGAATCGAACCTGGGTCTCCCGCTTCCGAGTCTAATGTTCTACCCACTAGGCTACCATTAGGTTAGTTTATGTGGTTTGTTCATTCTCAATCCAATTCATCTAAAGGTCTAGAAGAGATCAATTTTAGAGATAGGGCTTTAGTGGTATAGTTTTAATGAATAAATTAGTATCAGTGAAATATCTTTTTTTGTTGTAGGTACAATAAAGTGTTCTCTATCTATTTATCAGGTTTAATAATAACTTGTCGGGTTTCTGCACCACATGCTGTGATGTTACTGGACTGATAAATATTTTTGTATTTTCGCTATTATGTGAAAACCCGGCTTTCCTTTCGACACACGAACAAAAACAACAATATTCAGACTCTAAGCAGATTTACACATGACCAAACCTCATTGTTCCCTTGCTTTTTTTGTAGAGAAAAACCTGTTTGTTAGTACCTAATATGTATATGAAACGGGTCTAACCGCGATTATTTATTAGGTAAAATTTAATTACCTTTGATTCTGCACCCGTTAATATTACTATGTATGAGCATCGCGAGTCATTAAAAAAACCTCTTTGTTGTGTTGTATAATAGAAACAATCGAAGATTGTGAAACTTATTTTATTTAATATAATATCTATAACTAGCAATTTCCTCCGGGAATATTTACGCTTATTTGTTATAGTTTCGTCCGCTGTATTCGTCATAGTAATTTGAGGCTTCAATTCAGCGGTCCCATATTCTACCGTCCCTCCTTTATTTTTTGTATTTTTATCTGCACACATGCAAAAAAGTCACTCTCCTTTGCTTCCGCACTCGAGTAAAAACAAGCCTAGATTACCGTCCACATGACAGCCGTAATCACTTTGCAGAACCCGTTCCCAAGGGGGACTAGGCGGAAAGGCGGTACTTCCAACCTCAATGGCGTTTTCCGTTCCAGGTACATAATGATAGCTCACCACGGCTGGTACGCCCGGGTCTACCGGAAGCACAATATCGCTCTGATGATTGTCTTCTCATGGATGTTCTCGTACGGGATGCAGGTGCCGACTCTGCTCCAAGTTTGGGGTAAGGGAGACTTTTACAATCATCTTTGCTTATTCTGTGGGTAGTCAAAGTCAGTCAAAATTTTTTATTTATTCACTATAGAAACAAAATGTTTACTTAATGAACGTTTAAGCTGTTAGTTTCACAATTAATAGATTATGCGGAGACGAAGGTAACAAAGAAACTCCACATTTATTCTTTTCAAAACAGGTTTGCTTAATTAACAGAGTTTTCAACTTAAAGTTAGTTACACTCAGGCACACAATACTAGGTGTAGTCCACCAATTAGAATTTGAGATTGGTGTAGTCAGTGACTTTTTAACGCGCTTTTATTAAATTTCAATTCTTTTTCATGGCATCCCTAGGATTGTACAAATTAGATATTTTTTGGGATTCTGCCAATATCAGGTTTATGAAGATGTGTAAAACACAAATGAGAGATTTTTCAAATTAGTTATGTACAAATGCAGTTAGTTACAAAGTTAGGAATTAACCTAGGTACTTCAAACTGACGTACGTAAGTTGAAACTTCGCAAGTGCAATTCGGGTGACAATACAATAATTTGTATCATCAAACCAACATCAAATCTGCTTGATGAAACTAAATAGCATAAGAGTTGATAGTGAAATTCGTCGACTCTAATCTGTAGCGCTATCTATATTTTATTATCGATATTCCCTGTCTGTCGTGAAGATGGTGTTGTCTGTTGTATCGCAGTAAGTATCTCTTTTAGACGCAACCACTGATAGTTAAAAATAGTCTGTCTGTCTGTCCACGGCCTAGCTCAGAGAGACGATTAGTACTAGAAAGTTGACATTTTGCATAGACATACATATTAATCACGCTGATAAAACGGAAGAATGAAAACGTAAAAAAAGTTCTTCAGGGTAGGACCTCCCCTACATCCCAAATTAGAGATGCATTTTTTTTCGCCTGCATTATAGTATGGGGTATCGTTGGATTGGTCGTTTGAAAATATTGTGAGTGTAACAAAACCATTTTTCAATTTACGGATCCTTTTATTATTATTATCAATACGTTTATTGCACATAAGTAAAAAAATACAATGGCAATGTGGCGGACTTAATGCTATAGGCATTTTCTACGAGTCAACCACAGGTGGTGCAATAAATTAATTACGAAATATTAAGCTTTACAGCGCCATTTTTTGTTGGAGTAGCCACCCCCCCCCCCCCTGTTTATGGCAACACAAGTATTTCGTCAAGTTTCCTAGTTTAGCTCTTTAAGTTCGTAATACTGAAGTGTCTCTCTCTGTGTGACCGAATCCATGGTGCGTGTGTTGTGTTAAATTAGAGGTAATAAAGTCTCTGGTTCCGAGTGCCGCGTTTTGTATCTACAGTCCACCCCCCCCCCCCTCTCTCCCGTCTAAACGGTTGATTGTAGAAATGTGAAAAAATTAAGGGTAGTAGCACACAACTTGAAAGGAAAACTTCGTACAAATTCCATTGAAAATTACTTTGATGAAGTTGTTAGTTCTGTAAAGGTGGTAAAAATCCCTCCTTCTACGGAACCCTATACTGTGCGTGGCCCGACACGCACTTGGCCAGTTTTTGAGAAAGAATTTTGTTGGAAGAAATATTTATACGGTTTTTTGTTCGTAGGACGCAACACTGTTCAGATGTGGTAGCCACGGTGTTGCATATTGCTGGTGGTCATAATCGTCATAATCATAGCCCACTTATGTCCAGTACTGGATGCAAATATATTATATCCCCTTTATGCGATCTGAGGAATTGAAAACTAGATTCCTACTCGTTTTCAGTTATTAACAACGCACTTATTTAATTTCCAGGTAAATTCGACTACGACCCTGAACTAGGAACTTGCTCGATCCTCCCCGATGACAACGGTCGATCTTCAAAGACTGCATTGTTCGTCATAGCATTCATTGTGCCAGCGCTGCTCATAATGATTTGCTACGCCAGGATATTCTGGGTGGTCCATAGGTAAGAGCTTACTCCATGTGGGACCTTTACATTTCAAAGACCTTTACGTTTTTTTTTCTTTTTCTTTTTCTTTTTCTTTTTCTTTTTCTTTACCTTTCTTAACGTAAGCAACATTTTAGCATCAATAAAGCTAGCAGCAGTCCTCTTCCTGACTCATCATCATCATCAGCCATTTGACGCCCACTGCAGGACATAGGCCTCCCTCATGGTTTTTTAACCATGAAGGGTTTCGCCATAATCGCGACTCTCGGCAGGCGGGTTGGCGATCGCAGTATATTAAAATTTATTTGAGACGAGAAGTAGATGAGATAAGAAGTTGAGACATCTTAAGCTCTGCAAAAAATCTTATTATTTTCTAGGAGGTACCTACTTACTTTCACTACGTAAGTAGTATTGACTTTCTCAATAGAGCGCTGCAAGTCAACAGTTCGACATCAGCGCCCTACCAGATGGTCTGACAACGGTGGCGGGGAATCGCTGGATGCGGGCACAAGGCCGGAAGCTTAGAAAACCATGAGGGAGGCCTATGTCCTGCAGTGGGCGTCAAATAGCTGATGATGATGATGATGATGATGATGATGAAGTCAACAATTTGTTACACTTTGTTAACTAAAGCTGAACGTTCGATATAAATACATACATATACAAACTCACGCCTGTATCCCAGGGGCAGAGACCAGGGACTACCACTTGCCATGATTCTGACTGATCACTTTCGCTTCCTCAACATTCATTAGTCGTTGCATGCACACACGCCTGTTTCGGGTACTTTTTATCTTGCCCTTTGCTAACACATCCCCTATTTGGTCGAAGTAAATGAGCTCATAATATTGTATAACGCTATACTCTGTTGTTTGAATTCGGTATTTGACACGATCAACAATAAATTATTTCATATGCTCGATTAAAACAAAAATTACAAAATATCTCGGAAAATGTATCTCTTTTAGTCAATTACTAGTTATTACAATTTTTAAATAGATTAAACATAAAAAGAGTGCCCTGAAATGTGACGTCATAAGCCAGTATTTTCATACAAAATTCCGTTTTAAAAGTAACTCATTTGATATTTTGTCAAAAACCCAATTGACAATGTAGGTAATATTCCTGGCATAGGTACGAGTATATTAAAGATTATCGTTCATAGAAGGGTATCAAATGATGACGTACGGAGTCATGAGCTCCACAGCTGTAAACTAAACCACACGCTTATTCAAATAGCTGCCAAATTCCTACTGGTGTTGTTCTTACCTTCTAACTCATCTACGTTTCTTTTGTTATTTCCAGCTCAGAAAGCCGAATGCGTGAGCACCAAAGGTCGCAACAAGTAGGCGCTGGTACTCTCAATAACTCGACCACAGACAAGCGCTCCACAGTCAAGGACAACCGTGACACTAAAGCGAGAAGAAACGAGTGGAGGATCACCAAGATGGTCCTGGCCATCTTTCTCTCCTTCCTAGTGTGCTACCTTCCAATCACGATCGCGAAGGTCATGGATAGCCACGTGCATCATCCAAGTAAGTTCTTTTTTCTACTTGCTGATTGCAAAGTTAACTTCCCAAGTTTAAGGTTTCCTCCCCTTCTTAGGGTTATGGTTGATTCATTTTCTTTACTTACCTGAAAATTAAAAAGACATGGATTGATAAAGTCATCCACCCATCGAACCATCTAGATGTGCCGAGGACATTTTAAAGCCACCGTATCGTAATGGACGAGATTGGCAAGAGAGTTGGCGTGAAAGAAAAGAGGTCAACATGAGATCTAAGTATTCCGCTTACGAGTCAGCCGTTTATCAGAACTAAGAAAAAGTTTGGCCATCCACTGAAAGCCAGATTAGACCTCGACGCTCTGTTATACGTTGAGGATATACCAGCACTAAAAGGGGATTTACTTAAGAACTGTACCAACAGCAAATTGGTCTTCGCTTACCGACATAATTATGTTTATATTTAGACGGAAATTTAAAATATACCTACCCAATACCTCTTCTGCAAGCGAAACGACTTAATGACGCACTATACTGGGTTCTCCCTCCATCCGCAGTAGTCCACATCATCGGCTACCTTCTGCTCTACGCGAGCGCCTGCGTGAACCCCATAATCTACGTCATTATGAACGCCCAATACCGGGCCGCGTACGCCGCGGCTCTGTGCTGCCCCCTGGCGCGGATGGCCGGCCTGACCAGCGGTGCGTATCCATCGTCACCGCACGCGCATGCCTGTAAGAAGACCGAGCGCACGTCCAACCAAGTCACCTATGTGCGCCCGTGAAGGTATGCCTGCATTGATCGTTTGCTTCCCGGTTTCGGACGCTTCGCGACTGGGCACTCGGTTGGTGGCACCAGTTTGTAACAGTTTAATGGCAAGAGTTTTGAAAACAATCTTGTTGCATCTAGCAGATCTTTGAGCACCCACATGTTTTTCGTCTTCTCTGCTTCTCTAGACGATTATGGCTTTATCACGATCACCATTGAATGTGTCTGCACGCAATAGGTACCCATTGACATGAACAATGCTTTGACTCTTTTGATCTTTTTTCATAGGCAGGGTGTCAAACAACCAACGCTTGACCCGAAAACTACGAATATCTACTGAGCACCATACTGGTTTATCAATAAAATTTCGCAAAAACATCTTAAATGTTATCTATCACGAAGGATGCGCTGAAAGAGGTCCGCATTCCTATGCCACAGAGCTTAAGTAATATCAAAGCTACGCTTGGGTGAGGTGGCAATGTTTCGAATTCATTGCGCATTAAAATATCAAATTCCTTTAAGGTTGCTTAAGAAGAAATAGTCAGTAGGCAAACGATACCACGCATTTCTGCAAAAAATCTACATAAAAGTGCCGCTTTGAACCTCGATATCTCCTAAACCATTGATTAGACATGCTCCTTCGGGATAATGCAAAGAATACTTGGGTTTCGGGAAGGGCGTTAATAAAATAACAGCCGATAAAGACATGAATATTTATTTAGTACTTCTAAATCATGAGCATGTCCTCAACCTCCGATTGCATCACATATCCCCTAAGGCATCTAACTAGTCCCCCTTCGTTTTAGAGAAATGGAACGAGCGTCACGGGTACAGCTACAGCAACACACGAACGGCTCTCAGCCAGGTCTCTCTGGGCGAGTCCAGAGCCGACCCTCGGGCTTCGATGGCGCCGGCGGGACCTCGGTAGGCCAACGAGGCCAACCCCGACCGAGCCGCGACGGCCTCAGCAGCTCAATGACCGTCAACCTGCCTCAGTCTCTCTTTAGGTCTAAGATTGAAGATCCCAAGGTCAATGGAAGTCAAAAAAAGGGTAAAGGAGGCCAAACAAAGGGTTCTGTAGTCCGCAAAGGTCCCGTGAAGGTTCAGTTGGGCCCAAAGCGAGGGCCATGTACCTGTCCGACAAGCGTAGGCCAGACGACTGTGTGAGACTCGTCGCTCGGTAGTTTGACCTATATTGGCTCCAATAGTCAAATCGTTTGGACCAAGTTAGCAGCAGTCATGTTCCAAACGTTGCGATGGTGCCAGTCATTGCCAAAGATAACCCCAAAGATTTATCCACGGTGCTACTCGTAGATGCTAGATCTTTGTCCAAAATACATAATGATAAGAGTATAGTATTATTGTTCAGTGATATCGTTAACTTAATTCAAACTTGGTCCGTCCAACTAGCGAGCGACGATTCTAAAGTGTGGAGTGCGTGAGTGCTGTGACTAGTCTGACTCAGTCAATGTTAGAGCTCTACGACGTAATAATGAAATAACGCAAAACCTCTTCCAATAAGAAAAGTCCAAAGCATCGAAATTATTTTTTTCATAGGTACTCACTTTTTAACGTCAAGGTTCAAGAAAAATCAAACAAATAAAACGATAAATTTAAACTTTTGCTTAAGTATTGGAAGTATTTTAATTTAGAGTATACCTACTGAAGAAACGGTTTTCAGGATTAGCGTCATTTCAATAACACGTCGCATAAAAGAAAGCGTAATAGGGTTAATCTTATCGATTCACTTTATGCCTACAATAACATTTCGAGTTCGTTACAGCATTGAATTTTCAATGGTTATAGCAATATTTGTAAAGCATGTGATAAAGTACCTACCACAGATGGTCGCCTCGACATGGCACTGGGAAAATGAAAAGATACAAATAACAGCGATCTATATTCCATTCCAGATTAGCTTTTCGTAGGTACATGTCTTTTTGGCGGTAACGAGAACATAGTCACAGATCGTTTGTCTTACTGTCTTTACAGTGTATGTGTGAGTAATTGACAAAAACCCATTACTAAAGTAGTCAATTACTCACATCTGTGACTATGTTCACGTTGCCGCCAACAATATTTGTGCGAACTGTAAAAAAACTTTTGATGGAAATCATTACTTATTGTTTTATTAATTAAATAAAATTAGGTACGCAATAAAAAAAATGCTATCTAAATATTTAGGTAGGTATTTCGTGGATTCAAGAAAAACAAATATACTTATAATTATGAAGACATACATCTAATCGCAATATTTATTAGGATCTGACTCACTCATTTTACTCCATGTCTTCCAATTTTCAGTTTTATTTTGTAAGAAAATGAATGTCTTGTGTGGGATCCTGCCTTTTCGCAGAAAATTGTTACGCTGATTATCACTTGCCAACCAACATTTCACCTATTTTTCACTTTGACAACAAACGATTTACAAATTTTTGTATGGCAACGTTTCATTTGGTAGGATTGTTGTTAAGCTGATTATTATAATGAAACAAAACGTTTTGGGTATTTATTATTTTTCAAATCTTTTACTAGTTTTTTTTTTTTTTTGCAAACCTATAGGTTAGGTTAGGTTAGAACTGTGACCAACACACGCACGAGCCGAGCGAGCGAAGCGAGCGTGCCGCGGCAGCGGCCGGCGAGTGCTAGGAAAATTCTATCCATTTTACTAGGTTTTCCTAACCTTTAGGTTAATCTATAGGTTTGCCCTAACCTTCTGTAAAACATACGCTACTTAAAAGTTGGCATTTTGAAAAAATTTCATTATAAAAAGCAAACCAAACAAACAGTTGGCAACTGCGAGGTTGGGAAAAAAAAAAAAATAATAAGAAAAGTTGGCAAATGATTATTCCGCAAAATAATATTCTTCGAAACGTTAGTTGCCAAATGAAAATCGGCCAAAAATATTTCTGCAAAAAGGCAGAGAACCGTCTTGTGTCGAAGTTTCTGACTACTTATTTTACGACTAGGATCGCTTTTTAGGATCCCAACTTCGTTGCATTTATTTTACACGATTCTTATTTTATACGAAATAAAAAATTGGGTAGGTAGGTAGAGCTAATTTCAGAAATTGGCTGCCATTGATCTTGATGTTTAAATAAAATGACATTATTTTTAACATTCCTCGAATATTTTTAAGAAAACTTTTAATTCTAAGATTGATATGTGTTAATTATAATTTATTGTGTACCTACTGTTACCTATTTATTAAATTAATTAATAAAACATACAAGGGTCTGCAATAAAAATGAAGTAGAATTTGTAAAAGTATTTATGATATTTTTGATAAGTATTATACGAAAAAGGTTGTTTTTTTTTTATAAATACTTAGTAAGCACTCTTAGTTATGTGTACCCAGTAGATAAGTACATGTTTTTAATTAGGTACTGCAATTGCCATACTAATGTAAGAAATATGAATGGATTAGCCGTCTCGGTAGGTAAATAACTACCCTTAGGTACCTTTTGTATATTTTTGAAATGTAAAAGTGACTCGTTATTTATTATATATTTTGACATCATTCTATAATTAGGTTTTACTTACCTATATAGAAAGAAATAAATTAAAAATAAACCTGAATTACTTACATACCCTATCTTACGCTTGTTTTATTTACATTTTATGAATAGCGGTGGTAGCCTAGTGGTTACAACATTGGACTCGGAAGCGAGAGACCCAGGTTTTATTCCCAGTGCGGGCATGTACCGACTTTTTTTTCTAAGTTATGTACATTTGTGAAGTTATAGTAGCAATACCACTCGCTAACGGCGAAGGAAAACATCGTGAGGAAACCCGAGTGTCTGAGCTATTCACCTACCTCAGCGCTTCAAATCGCCCATCCGCGGTAGGCAGGCACGCGTGGTGATTAAGGCCATACTCTCTCCCTGGGAGAAGGCCTGTGCCCTACAGTGGGATGTACGTACATTAAGCTGCTTATGTATGGGTGGTTAAATTGGTCCGGACCCCTACTTAGCGCAGCTGGATTCGGTGACCGATGCAAGAGCCGAATGAAAAGAAAAAAAAACTGTCGTACAGTCGACAGCAATCAACCTCGGGTACCTTGACCTCAGAGCCATACAGGTAGTATATACCTACCTCAGAGCATTGAGATATCTGTGACCTTGACATACCTACGAGCACTCTCATCAGAACAACTTTGCAACAAAAATGTAATGGTTTACCTACCTGCTCCTATATTACCTACCTACGCGTACCAAATTCGGAACGATTCCAATCGATCGTCTTTCATATTAAATGGCCCTATTTAACTATTTACTTAGCGAAATTCTCAATTCAGAAACTTTGATTTGGTTTGATTTGAAAACGGAATGTTTTGTGTAGTGTTTTTTAGCAGGAAATAAGCCTCAAAGGAGAGGGGCTCCTGGCTAAACTGTCGATTGAAGAAATGTGAAATAATAATGCACATAATAATGAACTTAAAAGGAAAACTATCACGGATAAGTAAACTTTATTAGTTAAGGAGTATAAGGGTTTAAAAGTAAAATTTCGTACAAAATCCATTGAAAATGACTTCGATGAAGTTGGTTAAAAGATAAAAACCCTCTTTCTACAGAACCCTACATTGCGCGTGGCCCGACACGCACTTGGCCGGTTTTACGTGCAAATAGAAACTTCGAACCATTCCCAAAATTCCAGTAATTTAGGTTTTCAGTTTTAATGTTTTTTTTCTCGTAGATCCTACAGTAATAGGACGCGATTCATTTAGTTTCTTGTGTACAAATCACACCCAAATAAGCCGGGATCGTTCGAGCTATATAATGTTTTGATCAAGAAATATTTTTTTTTGTTTTACGGGAACAAAAAAGTCCGATTTTTAAGTACTCATACCTCCCTAACTAAACATATTATTTGGCACTCGGGTGTTCTCGTTTACTATTTGAAAATTAGTATTTCATTTTTTGTAATAAAAATGGGCACGTACGAAAATCGGAATTCAGAAAATATTGTGGCTCCAGACAGCTGCCGCGGCCGGTCAGATCCTTTGACATGACAATAGGAATCAAGACCCACCGGCAAGCGTTTTGAAAGAGCCTAAGTTTAAACTTCCCTAACTTTGTAATTTCTTGATAGATTCGAGATATGCTTTTTGTGTTCCATCCGCCCTAGTACTTGAAAGTCCCATATTTTGACATTTGAATGATTCTCACTATAGTTTTGTGAAACTCGGCCCTGCTGTCGACTGTACATTGTACAAGCTAAGACACAACAGATATGGAAATACACCCAGACGGCCATTGCTACAGTGGGAATCGAACCCACGACCTCTGTTTTGGTCAATAGTCAATCAATACCTAGTCAAGCATAGAAAATACCACTTTAAAGGCGCCTTATCAGAAAATGGCATATTGAATATTGCACTCTGTGGACGTAACTATTTTTTTCTGAACGCATCGTTATAAACTTATCATAAACTGTCACTTTGTCTGAATGTCGATGTGTTCTCATGTTCTGTGGAATATCGTCGAATGTCTGTGAATTTGTCTCATAATGCGGCCCGTCGCATTATCTTATTTAAATACGATGAATTCAGTGTTTTACTAGCGTACATAAATTTATAAACATTATTTAGGTAATAATCTAGGGTAATTGTATGCTGTATTGTTTGATTTAGTTCGTAAATTCGGTCAAATATCGACATAAAGATGGACGTCGTTGGCAGCGAGATTGGTCAGAAAATGCGGGTAAATATTTGAATTAATTGATTTAACTCAGTTTGATTACTGTATTTTATAGTGGCAAAGCATTTTGGGTGCCTATTTATTATTTTGACCAGATCATCAGAGCTATTCCTGCTAAAATGTAGACTCCACATAGAGTAGCTACAGCATTAAAAATGCTATACTTTCAGTTTCATGATGGCCTGTACCTAAAGCCTTACAAATTTTACGAAGTATCTAATTTCTATTTACTTGACTCACACAAGGTACTTAGTTCCCTTGTCCACTGTTACTGAAGTAAAGTTACTTTGTTTATAGAAATCTCATGAAACCCTTTTGTTTCAGTCGGCCATAAAAGCCAAGCTTACAGAACTGGGTTGCTACGTTGGTAAGTTTCTATTATATCTACCTATTGATCTTAAACATGAATTCATTCCTTAGTAGCACACAAGCACAATGTGTATGCAGAGACAGAACTTTCATAATGTCTCTACACATAACTGATTTAGTATGCATCTAAATTTCAACTTAATTGTTAGTGTTCATGCCCAATTTGGTAAGTACCTTCAATTCCACAAGTACATACACGCTGGGTACCCCAGTGGGGGGTCTGGATTGTGAATATGTCTGCAGTAGACTGTTTTTTTCCTTTTTTTCTACAAAATTTAGTCAATTTAATCAACACATCTCAGCCTTTGACCTCCACCAATGGTGGATGAATGGTGACCAAAGTGACTAGATCACCAAGGGAACAACACTAACTCCATCAGGCAGTGTATGTAGCACCAATGTTTTAGCCACATTCTTGGTATGTAGTGAGAAACAGGTCCTAAATTTTAGATTGCTTTTTTTTTCGGAATTAATCAAAATGTAAATAAATTTTTTGTTAAATTTGTTACGGATGCAAGATTGAAGAACTGTATAAAAATTGCACCACTACAAATAAGTCTGTTCTTGCTATAAATACAGAAATATAGTCTGTCTTTGCTTGCATCTCTTCTGCCCGATTTCACAGACATAAGGCCTACTTAAGCCCGGGGTCAAAGAGTAGGCGTTAAAAGTATGTGATAGTTATTTCGGTTTCACCAATGTTTATCTGTCACTTACAGTGCTAGGAGCATTGTTGCTACGAAGGCAAACTTTTGTGGAAATTGATTAGTCCTACTTGTTTAATTCAAAGCTGTAGGTTCTATAATAAATGACTATTATTCAAATTTCTTTTGTTTTTTTTATTAAAAAACGGATTAGATAAAAGAATGTACCTACTTATTAAATACATATTTTTTATTGGTGGTGTTTCGGAATTCACTCTTTGGGATTTGGTTTAATGAAAACAAGCATTCTCACATGCTAATCCACTAAATTTTGCCTAACAAACAAATAAAATGATTCAATAATGTAAAAGAAACAGATTTTTTTTTTCATGGCAAGAACCTCACTTTAACAATAATGGATATGTACCGATACCCTTAAAAAGTTAAAAATAACTCTCCCATCAGACGATGAGCTGCCAGACTATGTGATGGTGATGGTAGCTAACAAGCGTACCCGAGCGCAGATGGAGGAAGATCTGCAGCTCTTCCTCGGAGACAACACGGTGCTGTTCGTCAACTGGTTGCATCAGGTGCTGCGAAAGCTCCAGGAAGTGACGGTCACTGCTGCACCAGTCATCAAGAGTAAGACTCACATATATCCACTCTATAATATTAAGAAATATCACATAGTTAGACCTCGGATTTTCAAACTTTGATTACCCTCAGTTTCTCGTACACTAACACGCTGTTAATCTACTGTTAAGTGCATACAAAAAAAACCACTGACATCTGTTAACAGTAGATTAACAGCTCGTTAGTGTACGAGAAACCGGGGGTTTGTCTAGTAGACACCAGACATAATAAAAGTACATGAAATTAGCGGCATATTTGAGTCATTGTACGTAGCAAGCGCTGAGATATGTGAATACCTCAAGACTCCAAGGTTTCCTCACGATGTTTTCCTTCACAGTTAGCGAGTGGTATTGCTACTTCGAATTTACACACGTAACTTAGCAAAAAAATCATTGCTACAAGTAACTTTATGAACTACCAATGTATGGAGTCGCAGGTGGAGGCTTTATTGACTGACTCAGTGGTTTAGCGGGAACATCTGGCTTGTGTGCCTACTGTATGTAATTCTTTGCAATGTTGTCAAATAAAGCTTATTCTTATTCTTATTCTTCTTACCAAGACAGAAAAAGGCGCTTCTCTTAAATGCGTCTGACAGTCAACAGTTAATCGCTTTGACACTATACAGTGTATGGAAGAGCTGCTTGTCCATTGACGCATTGTCTGTAGCAAATGGCCGTAATATTAAATGGACTGAAAAGTTCAGAACCTACGACATGAAATGTCGGTAATTTTTCCGCGATTTCAACTTTCTACTAATTTATTCATTATGAGTATTCCATGAATGGAGTTATCAGGCAATAGGTTTTTGTGTAGTTACAATACCTCATCGTAATTTATAATGTTACCTACAAATGTAATCTCTAGTGCATAACGCGCAAATTACGTAAATACTTACGGAAATTGTTTTGTGCTGTGACATTTTGTTTCATTTACAACAAAATGTTATGCGCACCGTTACTAATAAATCAATTGTAAGAAGTGGTTTATTATTATGATACATGCTATTTTATTACAGAAACAACTGAAGTGGAAGAGGCAAGCAAAGATCGATCCTCTTCTAAGGACCGAAAGTCAAAGGAAAAGAGAGATAAATCTAAGGAGAAACAAAAGAAAAGTGACAGCTCAAAGAAGTCCAAGAAAAAGCTCAAAGAGAAACAACGCAAGAAGGGAGAGAAAAAATCCCACAAGAAAAAGAAGAGCAAAGATAAAGATACAGAAATTAAACGTCCCAACATACCACCCTTACTCATGAACATGGAAAAGGACGCAGAGCCATCTATAACAGACGTTTTTGCTGGCCAAATACTAAAAAACCATGGCATCACATTAGAAACGTTAAAGGCAGACCCTAAAATTCCTGATATCAAACCAACAGTAACAGAGTTAAAAAGGCCTATTCTACCAATTATAGATCCAGCTACCATATCAACGGAGCCAAATGCAGTTGAAGATCCATCCACTGTTGAGGAAGCAAGTTCTAGTCAAAACAGTGAAGATTTACTCACAGTTAAGGAACCCACGGTAGAAGAAAGTGAACAAATAAAGGAGATAAACGAGATTGAATCCAAAATTCAAGGTCTGAAGCAGAAATTAGCAGAGCAATTGGATACCATGTCAGAAGATGAAGACTTTTTGAATATCAGAACAGAAGCTGAAGAACTGATTAATGATTTTGCTGAAGAGACCTTGCAGGTAAGACAAATTACTCAAATATAATATAATAAACATGCAGATTTTGTGCCATCTCTATATTATGTATGCTGATTACGGTAATCCTATATCTTTTTATAAAATAATGCTGTGGCAGTTAACATAGCCATAATAAATAGTGTACACCTTTTTTTCTCTAGGGCTTGTAGGTAAGTAATTTTTTTTTCTCATCCGCAGGAAACCTCAGCCACCAACGTCGAAAACACAGTCGACAAAGAATCTCCTCTACCCCAGGAAACCCCTACATCCCCACCACGGCCCACTGAGGCACCTAAAGCTTCAACCCCCCCTCCAACACCTCCAGCTCCCCCGACTCCTCCGGCTCCCAAAGAGCCGGAAGTCCTGCCCCAAATAGAGCTCAACCTCCCCAAAAGACCCGTCAGGGACCGACTGGGGGCCAGGAGTGAGAGCAAGAAGACGGAGACCAAAAAGTCTACGGAAAGAAAAAAGTCGAAAGAAAGGAGGCCGAGTCCCGAAAGGTTGTTCTATAAGTAAAAAAAATGTTGTGGAGACTAAGGTAGTTGTACAATCAAAATAGTTTTGTGTTTCCCAAGATTGTTATATTACAACATTTTAGTTCAGCCATACTGGGCCTAACATGGCAGTCATTTGGTTCTTCCCCTAAAAAACTCTAATCAAAAGAACACAATCTGAAATAAAACAATGCCCTTGTAATCAATTAATTTTACAATTCAGAAAACTTGAAAAATAGTCCAAATTAATTATTTATCCTGGAAAATTAATAAGCCCTGTAATTTGTGCATAATTAGCCGCGCCTGACATTGGATCACAATTGGTGTATCAACAATCTGTTCACAGGTTCACTCCTGAGAAAGAGCCAGACTTCTGGGGTAAGGCTGGAAAGTCTGTCAGGAGTCGTCTCGGAGATACAGCAGAGATCAGCACACGGTCTGACGATGAGCCTAAGGCTGAACCAAGCTCTTCTAGAAGATTAACGTCAAGGTATGCATTAAAACTACTTGCTTACTATTTCTCCTGTATCTCATCGCAATTAGGTAATCTCAACGCTACATTTACTGTTGCGAGCTTTATAATAATATTACTTGCGTTTGTACGATGTTTCTTCAATATAGTTCGGCACAATATTGTCTGCTAGTCATAAAGAACAGCGCGTAGAGTAATTATTATGAAAACACTTATAAGATATAAGGCAAAATGAAATTATAGTCTTTTTTTAACTTTTTTTTAAAACTTCCTTTATGTTATTACCTACCAAACCCTCAGACCACATTTATCAAAAGTATCCAAATTTTATTAAAATCACAAAAATGTCCGTAATTTTTTTACTTATCAAACTCTCAGACCACATTTATCAAAAGCATACTCATTTTTTTGCAATTACTAAAACTGTTACTTTTTGTGAGCGTGGTAGTATGCCAGACCTAACAGCAGCTTTAAGGAGAGTCAGCCTTTGATTCCCCGTCAAAAGCCGGCCCTATTATAGGGTGTCCCTGTTAGTGAGCCGCGAGGCTCGCGCGGGACCAGCTAGTGTGGATTTTATGAGCGATACCTCGTATGCCAGACGTAAACAGGCTTATGGAGAGTCGGCCTTTGATTCCCTCTCAAAAGCCGGCCCTATTGCAGGGTGTCCCTGCTGGAGAGCCGCGAGGCTCGCGCGGGACCAGCTAGTGTGGTGCGCGTGCGCCCGCGCCCGCGGCCCGCCACCAGTGCGCCTGCGTCGAACCTGCTACTGCGGGCCGTCGCTGATGCCAATAAGTCGATCAGAAACGTGAGTACCACACGTTGCCGTACCTGTGTATACTAACAGACGCTGGGTACCGGTACCGGCGGCCTTTAAAGTCTTTCAGTCCCACTGCGGTGGGGCTTATAAGGGTATAAGGCCTATCGAGAGACATTTTAAAACCGCACGCCGACGCGCTTACTCTCTTGTGATATTTTACCACTGCAGGCTGACTATCTCTCTTTCTTTCTAGTGACCTTCTAGCGCTGCAGACAGACTCCTTTAATAAAATTCTAGCGCCGCATGCTAACGCCCTACTTCTGGTAATATTTTACCACCACTGGCTGATTTTCTATCTCTCTTTGTCTCCTTAGTTACAATCTAGCGCTGCAGACTGACTCCTCTAGTGACATTTTAGCATCGCAGACCGACCCTCTTCATTGAACGTCACGTGTTGCGATGCGGGATCATCACCATCATCATCATCGGCCTACGCTTGTTCACTGCTGAACATAGGCCTCTCATATTGCACGCCACTGAGCACGGTCCTCGGCTACTCTCATGTAGCTGCGATGCGGGATGTTGACTATTAAAGAGTTCCTATGCATTATTCCTTGGCTCCTAGGGATACTTCTTTAATTGCAAGATTCTCTAAGAATTTAAATTTCAGGCTCCTGCCGTGCCAGACAAGGTCTATAATGATACCTATACCTACCTGTTATTTACGGTCTTATAAATGGTGTTATAAATGAATTATTGAGTATAAAGTAAACCCGAACGCGATGCAACACATTCTAAGAAACTTGCATAATACATTAATAAAATCCATAACTTCTACGTTGAACAAACCCAACTGCCCAGATTCAAGATCTGCATTCTAGAATCTATGATCGTGACATCTCCGTTCTCCTCGAACCAGATACCGTCTAAACCAGACGTCGAGCCGCAAATGGTGAAACGGGCCCTCGTGCTCCCAATGCGGCGTGGCGTGGAGCCCTCGAAGATCGTGATACAAGTACAGTCCGAGCGGGTGGCTTCTAGCGCTTCCGATTGCGAGATCGACATTGACACCGAGAGCCTGGCCGATCTGGAGAGTGATAGTGACATCCGGATTACCAAGTAAGATTTCTCTCTCTCCCTCCCCCCCCCCCTCTCTCTCTCTCTCTCTCTCTCTCACACTCTCTCACTCTCTCTCTCTCTCACACACTCACACACACACACACTCTCTCTCTCTCTCTAGTGACATTCTACCGCCGCAGGTCGACCCACTTTCTAGTGTCATACTAGCGCCGAAGATTGACTGTCGACCTTTCTAGCGTTGCAAAGTGACTCTCTCTTGTGACGCTGTACCGCCTCAGGTCGAATCTTCCCGAGAGAGCGCAGCAGGGCCACTACCTCGATCTCTCTGAAAGAGTCTTCCTCTTAGCCCTCGATAATCGTGATCCAAGTGCAGTCCGAGCGAGTGCCCTCTAGCGCGTCCGCCTGCGAGATCGATATCGACACCGACAGTTTGGCAGACCTGGCGAGCGACAGTGACATCCGGATTACCAAGTGCTAAGCTACAATCCATCTCTCTTTCTGTTACGATGTCTTTAGTACCCCTAGCCAACTACACTCTCTGAGAGAGTGTCGCAGGCCGACTTTGTCGCGCTCTCTGAGATGCTCCCGCCTAGTCGACTGCGAGGTCGACATCGACACTGAGACATCGCCACTACGGTGAAGTTCGGATTACTAATTGCGTAGTCACATCTGTCTCTTTCTGAGAGATTGTAAGAGATCGCGAAGATCGGGAGTGCCCTTCAGTGCGTCTGACTGCGAGAGCCTGGCTGATCTGGAGTGTGACAGTGACATCCGGATTACCAAAAGTAGGGAAATAAAGAAAGAGATACGTACATTTATTTTCACTTCTCATGCTCTAAAAGTTCGTCTTTATGTCGTGCGTAGGCGACATAAAGTCGCTTTTTATGCTCTAGAGCATAAAGTAAAATCTTCGTCGAAGACCAAGGCAATCGCTGCAACAGCCACACGAACATCTTTAACTTCATACAACAACCTCTTTATTTTATTTCGTTTCGTTCGTATTCTAAGACCAAGGCAAAGATACCAACAGCCAAAGTACACAATAAAACTTCATGAAATAAACTTATAATTTGTATTTCGTCTCATTTATTATTTTTTATATTTGTTTATTTTTCAATTTAGTAGATCAGTATAGTATTTAAGCCATAACAACAACTTATCATAGTTATAAAAAGAAAATGTTTTTATAACTGAGCAGTATGTAACGACCTTAAGTCAGGTGTCACGTCCCTACAGAAAAAAAAAAGAAAAAAAAGTTAATTGGCGGGAACCATCATTATTTTTTCATTGTAATATTTGTGTTACAACTTAAAATTGTTTTTTGATTAACGATAAATAATGTCGTCAATCGAAGTGAAAAGTAGAGTGTACAACTCGTCCATAAAACCCATTTTACACTCGACTTTATATCTATCCTCGCTCGCAAGCTCGCTCGGATGGATAAACGTCTCGAGTAAAATGGTGCGTTTTATGCACTTGTTGTACAATCTACTATTACAACATTAGGCAATACACCATTCGCAATGCAAAGTTTTGAAACAGTTGAGTTTTATATTTTTTTTCCGATAATATAAGTCATTTTAAGAAACTAATTTCGTTTTTTTTGTGATTCATCGAGTTAAACACTACTAATATTTTTTTTTTAATATTAAACTGCGTGACGTCATATGCTACCCTTGCTGTGTTAGCCGCGCGATTGCGTTTGCCGTGTGAATAGACCAAACAATCTAGTTTGTCCTTGGTTTACTGTCATTTAAAATCGTTTTCAGTGTTGCCACCTTAGTCGTATCACCACTAGAATGGTGGTTTGGACCCCCTCTCTGGTGGGAAGAAAATCAATCTAGCAATCGGGGAACATACATAATACGTCCCGGTGGAACGTATTGAGAACTTCCTCCTTTTTTATTAAGTCGGTTAAAACTAAGTACATAATAGAACAGAATACATAACATAATAGTGAGTAGTACCAGTGGATTTCAGTGGAATCGTGATTGGGCATGGGCATGGGCAGGTTGCATTTAATTTTAATGGTCGTCGTGAAAAAACTTGTTGGCAACACTGGTCGTTATATTTGTTTGACGTGACACAATAGCGGGAATCGAATGACATCGATGTGTTTGACAGATGAAGTTAACAAGCCATTGGTATTTTTTCCACAGACGATATAACATGTGACGTCACCATAGAGGTCAAATGAAGGGCATTTAAATATTATTATTTACTCAAAATAAGGCTCATCTTTTAAGATAAAAATCTCTTACATTGAAAATACTGTAGTTTGGATGCTAAGCTCGAAATGGTTTTCGATTCAGGCAGTTCACTTTTTTTTTGTATCCCGAATTACGCAATGCTTACAAAATAGAAAATACATTCGTACAAATTAATTTCGAAAAACAAAATATCGCGGTGTGCTTCTGCTGCAAAAGGCAGCAAACTCAACGGGGTCTGAGCCCGCAGCGCTGATTTTCAGTTAGCGCCAAAGTGTGTGTTCGCTTACCAGTGACATTCTAGAGCCGCAAACTGACTTCTTTTCTCTAGTGGTATTCCGAGGCAGCAGGCGTTCTCTTTCTGTGTCCACTAATTTGTCCTCTCGTCTTCGCAGGGAAAACCGGCCTAGTAGCTCGCACAACCCGGAGTATATCCCTACGCCTCTTACGAAGAAGTTTCTCAACACTAACTATGTGCCCTCGCGACGCAACGACTCCGGCGCCGATGTGGACGAGACGCTCGTCGTTGAGACTATGTAAGTAGTGTAGCAATGTATTTTAATAAAAGATAGATAGATAAAAGAAGAAGATATTCGTAAATACTATTAAGTTTTTTTTTATTCATAACGTTTCGTCGTCCATCGCCTAGTCTCGCTAGGGGTCGACTGACACCTAAAACGAAACTTAACGATTCCCTTCAAAATATTCACAATCTGACTATACGGCTATGCCAGCCAGCGAAGAGGAGTCGTTACAGTACACACATATCTGTGTACGCCTTTAAACGCGCTTGAACTTGCGCCTAACAAAGGAATCGATATTGACATCGTCACTACAGTAAAGTCCGGATTATCAATTGCGTAGTCACATTCTAGCGTAGCCTCGATAGTACAATGACTTTGTGGTAGTATAAGTTTGATGCGTGTAGACTTGAAGTGGCAATGGAATTAAATTGACAGAATCCAGACCCTGGCCAATTGATTGTTAATTATAGATACATAAGTAACCTGTATACGTCCCACTGTAGGGCATAGGCCTTCTCTCAGGGAGAGAGTATGGGCTTAATCACCACGCGTGCCCACCGCGGATTGGCGATTTCAAGCGCTGAGGCACGTGAATAGCTCAGACACTCGGGTTTCCTTACGATGTTTTCCTTCACAGATAGCGAGTGGGTATTGCTACTACAACTTCACAAATGTACATAACTTAGAAAACAAAGTCATAGGTACATGCCCGCACTGGGAATTGAAGCTGGGTCTCTTGCTTCCGAGTCCAATCTTCTACCCTCTAGGGTGCCACCGCCTCTTGTTAATTGAATCGTGTGATTTTAAAACAACACAAGTCACATGTGTTTTTAAAATAACACTTGTACATTTTTTTTTATTAAATTATTTACACCTACCTATTGATTTACATTAGAAAAAAAAAATGTAATTTATTCATACAGAAATCAATATAATATGCTAAAATATTGCTGTTGTAGATATTTAGTATTTGAATAAAACAGTTTTTTCTATTTCCTGCAAAGTTGTAATGAAAAGACATGTGTCGTTTTAAAATCACACGATTCAATTATGCGTACGATATTTTAATACGAAAGATGTCGATGAAGCGAAAAAGATCTGTCAGGATCGTGGCAACTGGCAAACCCTGGTCAGGCGTGGGTTTTTGCAATGTAGGTACTTTAGTAGTTTTCATTAGAAGAGTTCATTCCATGGAGAGTATATGTTTCTTCCAGAAACAACCACAAAACATCGACCGGGAAGGAGAAAGGTCCCACCTTCGTCGTAACACTCGACGGGCTAGACCCGAACGTGTTCTTAGCGAAGAAACTCCAAACAGAAGGCCTCTTAGACGACGAAGCGGAAATTAAGCAACCCAAACCCGTCGACGAACCTAAACCTTCGAGTCCCAAAAAGCCTAAGGAAATAGAGACCACTGCGAAGAAAGACCCGGCCAAAGTTGCCTCCCCCAGAGTTCCCCCACAACAAAAGAAACGCCTAAGCGACACAAGCGAAGACAGCGACACCCAAGTGATAATGCAAGCACCGACGCCCAATGTGGACGCTGAGAAACGGAAAAGCACTGAAGGCTCCGTCGAAGATTCCCCGCCCCCGGCTAAAAAGAGACGGACGTCGCCGATAGTGTTCGATGTCGACAGGAGGGAAAGAGAGAGGGCGAGGGAGCGGACGGAGAGTACGGGAAGCGATAGCCACGTGACAATCGCGACCACGGTCAGCACGCATAAGTACGACACCCTGCCTTCATGTGAGTAGACTTTTATTCCAGAGCTACATAAATTTGTATTTTTTTTTAAACAGTTTAAAGTTTTTATGTTTATTTTTTTAGTTAAGTATAGTGTACAATACCTGAATGGTGCCAATGCGATCTTACTAATAAAGGGACGTGTCTGTTTGACGTGTAAAAGGCTATAGGAAGCTTGTTGAAATTTTCACAGAGATTGCCCAACACATCCCTGCAATATTCGCGCCTGAGTGGGAGATATACAGGGTTACGTCTAAAAAAAATTAAACATTCCAATTAGCGGCATAGTTTTATTGAATTCGCGCTTTACGCGCTCTACCAATGTCGCTGCGGTTCTATTTAACACCTATGTTTTTTTGAGCACTATCTATCAAAAATTGCGCCATTACAAAACAGAAAAAACGTAAGAAATCATTTATAAAATGAAAAATTTAACGAAAAAAATTACGAAGGTGCAGAACACAAAAGTTGTCGTTTAATGTAAATGGCCAACTCTAACCGACATATTTCAGGAATTGCGCGCTTGAAAATAACCCTGCATAGACTACCTATATTTACATAACGCGTGGAAACAATCGACTCTAGGGTCTGGTTTCCCTCCGACAGTGTCGCAAGCCGAGCGCAAGCTGCTACCGTGCCGCGCGTTCCCGATGTGCCGCTTCGGCGTGGCCTGCGCCTTCGCGCACCCGCCGTGCAAGTTCGCGACCGCCTGCACGCGCCGCGGCTGTGTCTACGCGCACCCGCCCGCCGGCGCAACTAAGGCGGCCGTCACGCCCTCTATCGGTAAGAGAAGATTTTCTAAATTAGATTTACTTACTATTTCATATCGATCAGCATTAGCTCATAAGACTACGACCAAAAGTGTTTCTAAATAGCTAGACGCTAGAGTTTTCCAGAGTCCTGGAAGGAGGCATACATAATTCCAATCCATAAATCAAGGGATCTGAGCAAATGTGAAAATTATAGACCGATCAGTATTTTGTCCTGTCTAGCGAAAATGTTCGAAAAGCTTGTCTATGACTACATATATGCACATGTTAAACCTTACATAACAGAGAACCAACACGGTTTTGTCAAATTTAAGTCTTCTGTTTCAAATCACATACATGCTTCCTTTAACTCAAAAAAGCCACTACACTGTAAATACACAGATTTCCATACTAATATACATAAGCAGCCTATATACGTCCCACTGTATAGCCTGTGCCTTCTCTCAGGCAGAGAGTATCAAATAAAAATTTCGATGCTCTTGACATTTTTGTGAACCTCAATCGCTTTAAATCACAATTAGTTAAGCTAAAAATTTAGTAAGTAAGTAAGATCGTTAATTGTTGATTAAAGTTTTCTTAGTATTCTTTATTTTATTTAATACTTACTTATTTGAGTAAAGAGAGCTCTTGGATCCGTTTGTAGAAGCGGATCAGGCCACAATTATGTCCTGGTGCGACCGTTCAGCGTAGGGTGTCTAAGATACTTTGCACTGCGTGGTCGTATTTGGTTGTATGCGGCTTGATGTACTTTGGCTCTCGTTCATATTCTACCATGCACGTAGACCATACCTACACGTTAAAGGATATGTTACTAGATTATAAGCTTTCATCATGATATTATAACATGCAATGTTACTTATCTGTTGTGTAAGACGCATAGGTTCGTATCATAAACGGAGGTTTCAACGTTTACCGGTTCGTTACTGGCTTAAGAAGCACTGTAACATCGATCGGCACGCACTATAGTTACTTATATAAACAACGATATTATACAACGCAATATCTCTTAAACTAGACGGCTGGTCCATTTCAAGCAAATATTGTTGACTGAGCTCGACATTAAACCCGGGAGTCCTATCGCTCTATCACTGAGTGAATATTAAAGTTCTCCAGGGAGTAACACTAGCGCCACCGAAAAAAAAAACATATCTTTTTTTACAGATCGCATTTGCAATGTCTGTAAAATCTCTCAATCATGTTAATAGTGATTTTTAGATGATAGATATATAGATAGATGAATTATTTATTTACACACGCAATAAAAACAATAATACAGTAATAAGAACACATAGAAAGCACAATGAAACATTATTACAAAAAAAAACACTATCAAATGAGACACACAGCAATGCCTTATCCAGTGTGAGTACTGTGAGTGTGGCAAATGCAAAAGGGCTCTGACTCAGCATAAGCTGAAGATAGTATACTCCAGCGATGAGCGATGGTCAGCGAATTTTAGATAGTATTGGCATAAATGCTATCTAGTCCCAGGTTCGTGATCCTAGGTTATTTGTCGTGGGTCCTAAAAATCACTGTTAACATGATTGAAAGATTGTACAGACACTTATTGCAAGTACGATCTGTGAAAGAAAATATAATTTTATTTCATACGATCTGTGAAAGAAAACATTTTTTTTTTTCATTGGTGGCGCTAGTTAGTCCACTGGATCCCCTTTAGGCTGCTGTTACGTATCATGCTATCTCGCTCGCATGATCTAATGTAGTGATTGTAAGAAAAATGTGTACCTTTGATAAATGTGGTCTGAGGGTTTGATAGTTAATACAATCACGGACATTTTAATTTTGATTTGATTTATATATTATTATACTATTATTAAATACATTTCTGTTTTCCTATATAGGTTTTAATAAAGAAGTTTTTTCCAATTTTTTTTTAATTTCAGTCTCAAATTTTCTCAATCAAAACCTAGGTACAGGATAAGAAAAAATGTCTTGAATGTCCGTAATTTTATTATCTAATTTTATCAGACCACATTTATCAAAAATATGCCTATTTTATTACAATCATTGAACATTGTCGAGCGCGCGAGCGCGTTAGCATGTCACGTTTAAGAGCAACTTTAACTCTCCGGCTGCGCGAGCTCGGCTTACTAAACGAAGCGCAACGCCGCCGCCGAACTAATATGCACATAGTTTACCCTTATTCTATCGGTAAAATCTGATTTCTTAAAATAAATAAGCCTCGAGTGAGAGTCAAGAACTTGGTATCTATAGATAAGGTATTGTGTAATAAAAACTGGAGGAGACATCGCAAACGATTGGCAGCAACTGATTTAATCTACACTGGCCTGCAAAACTAAGTATCACACTTTTAAAATTTCAATAACTTTTTATGTGTTGTTTATTAGAATAAGCCAATAGTGCGAACCTGTGAGTGCTGTGCGCACCTATAATTGGCACAAACGCCAGCCCTCTGTTAGTTACGTTTAGTTAACCTTTAATGTGTTTGTGCTGTTGGTGTGCCTTAATAAATAAAATAAATAAAATAAAAATGTACACAAGATATAATTTAGAAATAAAAAGGACTGGAAAAAAAGTTTTATTTTGCAGTATAGTTTAAAAGAAAGCTGATAAAATTAGTTGATAAACGTTTTTTTTTAATTTTAAATCTTTAACTTCTATAGTTTAGAAAAAAATATAAAATGAAAAGTGTGATACTTACTTTTGCAGGTCAGTGTATGACGAGCGTTGATACGTGGTTTACGTCTAGAATAAATTATTTATTTCTGACCGAGATACCTAGTTTTCATAATGTAATCTTCTAATATATAGAAATCTCGTGTCACAGTGTTTGTTATCGAACTCCTCCGAAACGGCTTCAGCGATTTTCATGGATTTTTTGTGTATATTTGGTAGGTCTTATTATTATTAATACGGCAAAACAACGTGTGCCAGGACAGCTAGTAATAAATATCACAGTCAATAAAACCTTAAATTGATGATTCAATAATAAGATTTCCAAATAAAATAGCAATCAACAAGAAGGCATAAAATATTAATATTTGTGAATCATTTTAACCTAATCCGTCAATAACTAAAAGTCCTTACGACTATGTTAGTACACAAGTACATAGAGATAGTTACATACGGCTCTATTTCGCAAACCTTCCCTGAACCATGAACCTTCACCCGGTGCGCTATGATAGGGCTATCGATCTTGTCGGCAATGGTCTTGAGAAGGCCATTGGCGCTGCCACGAACTCTTAAGTCTCGCATTAAATCGCGTGGAATCCATCCGTGCGTGCCTCATCGAAAATTCCTGAGATGCTACAGTATCGCGTGGCAGCCCTGACAGCATCCCGAAGCTATTATTGTATTGAACACGAAGGGCATTGTACGGTCACTGGGTATAGTTGACCAACAAATTTCACGCGCGAAATAATTGGCCAAACGCCGTTATTTAGTCAACGCTAGAATAGAATAGTTCTTTATTGTATGTACACCAGGAATTACATACGAGAATTAAACAACAATATAGTACAGTGCAATTGGCGGCCTTATTACTAAAAGTAATTTCTTCCAGACAACCATTTGTTAATAATCATTTTAGGACCCACGACCGAGGATATCTACTCCTAGGTTTTTTGCCTTAGGCTCACGGCCATGGCTCCAAAAAATCACTATTAGTTGAGAGATTGTGCTGACACTTTTTGCAAAAACGATCCGTATAAGTTTGTTTTTTTTTTTCATTGGTAGCGCTAGTGTTACTCTGCTAATAATGTGTAGTGCTTACGTAAGTACTAGCTTTATTTTTTATCCGCCTTTATCCCTAACGTCCTTCTCTCTTCGACAGCCTCGCAAGTCGTCCCAGTGGGGAACTTCAAGTCCATCCTGGCGTCATCACTACCGAATATGTGCAAATTCTACCCAGACTGCGCAAATCCCGGCTGCCACTACTACCATCCAAAACCTTGCCGGTATGGAAAGGCCTGCGCTAACAGACTACACTGCAATTTCTATCATCACGACCAAGCGAACAAGTGGAGAGTGACTTAGATTAGAGAGTGAACAACTGATAATATCCTGAACTTTACCGTTTACGTAAGTTCTGCGTAAGACTGTTTCGTGTTTATTTACGAATCTTGAAACGAGTTGATTGCTTGTAGAATATTAAAAGAGATATGTTATATATTCTGTCTGTTTAGAATAAGTATTTTAAAGAGTAGTTAATTAAATTATAGTCACTTTCTGTGAGATATCTGTGCGGTTTCATTTAAAATTTGTTTTCAGTTTTAACTGACTCAGGTGTTACAATCCGGCTATTAATAATAATAATAATAACCTCCACACAACACAATTACTTTTCCTGAACCCAAAATAAGATACCCTGAGCTATGGTAATCAGACAAGGACATCACAAACATGGAAATTCACTCATTATTAACTTAATTAGTCGGCGACGAACAACCGACGACGCGAGCTCCGTCTCTACTCACCATGATTAAGCTCTGCGAAACCTGGCCGGACTCTTCCGACAAAGAGCAAGTGAATCCGGAATTAAGTTAATAGCTTTTATTGCATAAGTTTGCTTATAATCAGTTGATGTATGTTCGCGAAAAATGTAAGCGTTTTGTTTTTTCGCGAAATAAGGCAAATTATAAATCATAAGTTGTTCGGTATGATGAGTGGTATTGGTAATCAGGGAAAGATTAGAAATTCATTTATGATTTATTAGCAATACCTCTCAATCGGTTTAAAAATTAGAAATCAAAACCGGGTATATCATATCCTTTGCTGACCATCACACTAATAATGTAATTGACGTTATCATTATCATTTAAAATGAGTTCTATAAAATCATTTTCAGGGTATTTTCCTGTTACTTAATTACTCTACTTATTACCTTAGATACCTGTTTGCACGCTTCAATTGAATCTTCAATTGGCTGATAAATATTAGCTGACCATCACTACACTTTGTTCACATTTTAATACTGAAAACGTGAATCATAAGCCTCATCATCAGCCGCTTGACGCCCACTGCAGGACACAGGCCTCCCTCATGGTTTTCCTAACCATGAGGGGTTTTGCCATAATCGCCGCGCTCGGCAGGCGGGTTGGCGATCGCAGTATGCAATTGGAATCTCAGGAAGACGCTGCTGCCCGTCTCCTGGTAATTGATTTCCTTAGGCGCCATCTACGACATCCGCGGAAAGAAACTGAGTGACGGTATTCTTAATCCGGCGCCACACGGATATCTTATGCCTACTATACTTTAATTTGGCACACGGATAGTCTATGTCTTGCATTATTATCATCAAATTCATAGGACACATCCTGACTGATAACATGACCAACGTCGAAGCTGCATCGAAGTCCTTAAAGGTGTCAATATCTGTGCACCTGTCTCGATGACGTGACATCGGCGCTCTGGTATGGTATGCAAAATAAATTAACCAAATTATCAAGGCGCGTATCGGCAACGAAGATGCTAACCGTACTGATGCGACGGAGCGAGCCGGCGACGTAGTGAAAGGCCAACGTCGGAAGCCAAGAGGCATTCCAGCGAGGTGCACAGATTTTGTGACCGTGTTAGACATACTCTTCACATCTTGGCAGTCGCAACAGTGGCGTAGCATAGGTCACTAGTACCCGGTGCGGATTCCAAATTTGCCGCCCTCTTATTTTTGTAATCCATTATAAAAAATTTGGGCATGGTAAAAAGAGTACTTTTATTAGTTTTATTGAATGATTTATTGAATTGAAAAGTGAAATTAACATTTTTTGACAGAGAAAACGTAATAGAATAATGGAGAAATCGCCTACTTCACGAACGCTCTTTTGCGCACGAGTATCATTCAAAACCTTGCGCTTGCATTACCCATGCATAGAACCTGCATAGGTACCTGGGTATTTGGTAACATAAAAAAAGATGAAAAAAACACTGAAAGAATTTTTTTTTTTTATTTTAATTTTTTTTTCTAACTGCCACCTCCGCAGCGCCGCCCCCGGCAAAGTGCCGCCCGGTGCGGACCGCACCCTCCGCCCCCCCCCCATGCTACGCCACTGAGTCGCAACCCGATTAGCGCAACAGGGTCGCGTCGCACCGCTCGCTCTCTATGCATTTGATCGCTAAATGGGTATTATAAGGCTTTTAATGTTTTTTTTTTCTGGTGTGTAGTTGGTTAGCATTCCGATGTAGGCAGCGCGACCTTGTGGTCTGGCGATGCCTTCAGACGAATACACAGACGCTGCGTAGGTCACCCACCAGCTCGCTGGAGCGACGATCTGAGACCGATTGCTAGCAGGATCTGAAGAAAAAGTGGCGTGCCTTTGGAGAGGCATATGTCCAGTAGTGGACGAGAACGGGCTGATGGTTAGATTGACTGAGAACCTTGATTGAAGGAGGAACCTTAGCCGAAAATGAACCTTCTCAGGGCACGTTTTACGACATAAAAGATGCCAACTGCTACATACTCTAATGATGGGTAGGTGGAAGGAGAGAAGGCATCGAAAAAGAAGGAAGCCACGTAATTACACAGCTGCTGTAGCATATACGTTACCAGCTGTTACACACTTAAAGTAAGCACCTAACGATCTCATTTAAAGAAATAGGATTCCTTAAAACACTCCTCAGAGACAGTTTAAATGGTTGTGGTAAAGCGAAAAATGTAGGCACTGATTTTTTTTAACTGCCTCTGAGGAGTGTTTTAAGACGATAAATCATTAAAATGTAAGTAGCTAAATAGTTTTTCGCGATCACACGTTTTTCTCGTCGTACTTAAATTTAAAAGTGTAAAACGAGTTCATATTGTAATTTTTTTAAAAATGTGAAGTGGATATTTTATTTCCGCACAAAACCGAGGGATGGGGTTAAAACGATACATGCCTAAACGAGGCGGCTGGAGAGACAATTTTGACTTGACACTTTGTAAGATCTTATCGAGAACAAGAGTTATTAAAGTTATTCTGGCTTCCGGATAACTTAGCAGGTATTGTAGTAATAGTAGTAATGTGTAGTGCTTACAAAAAATTCAGTTCCAGATTTTATTTCTATGTTCGAGAATAGAGATATTTTGGGTTGCTTCCATTTTTTTCTAGAGCGGTGGTTGCGCGGTAGAACGCTGGCTTCACACTCGGAAGGTCGTGGGTTCAAATGGGAGGGCTGGTGCATGTACTCCTACTTTTTTGTTTTCTAAGTGCATTTGAGAATATAATATTTTTTTTTGTCCTTTATTATTTTATGAAGTGAATCTGTATTATCTGAACAAATAAGTTAAATTAATTAGTACCACTCGCTAACCGTGAAGGAAAACATTGCGAGGAAACCCTAGTCTCGGAGGTGTTCGCATAGGTACCTCAGCGCTTTCTTCGTACAATGGCCCAGCAAATTTTCATACTGCAAACCTATTATCTTTTACACCGGTGAAAAATGTCGTGACTGAAATGTGAACCGAGAGCTATATTTATTCTGTCAACTAAGCTAATTAAGTCTATCGGATAATTAATTATGATGACTTAGTTATTACTAGCTTTAAATGAAAATGTTAATTCTGGTCGCCTGAATTAATTGTATTTTGATTGAGTAAGCATTCAGTTACCGAATCATGCAGTTATCTCGGCCTTCAGTTGCACTAATACGTAGGTATACCTAACCTATTAGAAACGAATTTATTGTATGGATCTGCTAACGTTTTGTTTCATCATCAGCCATTGGACGCCCACTGCAGGACACAGGCCTCCTTCGTGGTTTTCATAACCATAAGGGGTTTGCCATAATCGCCTCGCTTGGCAGGCGGGTTGGCAATCGCAGTATGCGGTTGGAATCTCAGGAAGACGCTGCTGCCCGCGTCCTGGTAATTGATTTCCTTAGTCGCCTTCTACGACATCTACGGAAGGAAATGGAGTGGCGCTATTCTTAATCCTATTAACATTTTGTTTACCTACTCGATTTGTTTGAAATTTTGTATTGGCAGGTTTTTGAAATCCGTTATCAGTCGTTCGAAAATCAAAATGGCGGCGCCAATATGGCTGCCCGACATTTGGCCTTTTTCGACCTACACGAAAAAAAGGCCGCAGATTTTAAAGAGTGATCTATTTGCAACAGGAGTTATGGACAAGCTCACAGCCAGCTGCCCACCTCTTTTTGTTAGATAAATTGCACGAGTTCCGCATGTGACGAGAGCTGTCCGAGAGGTTCACACACCTTACGTATCTTCAATACGGTATTTGACACGATCAACAATAAGGGGATGGAAAACTGCCCATATTGTACCCGTTCATAAAAAAGGTTCCAAAATTCCAGTCGAACATTACAGACCAATTTCGATTTTAAACACATTTGGTAAGATCGTGGAAAGAGTAGTGCACGAGCAATCATAACATTCGTAACATTCCTGACGAACAACATGGATTTATAAAAGGCAAATCAACTACCACCAATTTGGCATTATTCGTGAACGACGTCCTAGGAGGTATGGATAAACGATGCCAAGTTCATGTCATTTATACAGACTTTGAAAAAGCGTTCGACCGCGTCGATCACTTCATACTTATGAAAAAACTTGAAAAACTTGGTATAAAAGGAGACCTCTTACGATGGATCCATTCCTATATATTTAACAGAAACCAAACGGTGGTGGTCGGTGGTCACAGATCAGACTTCACAAACGTTACATCTGGCGTTCCTCAGGATCCCTCTTGGGTCCGCTGCTCTATGTGGCCTTCCTTTACGATATAGGAAGGTGCTTCCGCTCCTCAAAATTTCTCCTCTACGCAGATGACAAAACAATATATAAATACATTCAGACACTTGACGACTGTAAACTTCTACAAGAAGATCTCAACATGCTGTCCGTCTATTATAAGCAAATCAACGTAACAAAATGTTGTCATATCACCTTCACTAGGAGTAGAACACCAATAGAATTTACTTATAATATAAACAACACTGCCATACAAAAATCTGATTAAGTGCGCGATCTTGGAGTGCTGTTGGATAACAAATTGACATTTAGCCAACATATTGAAAGCATCACAAGCAAAGCATACAAAAATCTCGGCTTTGTCATACGGGTAGGAAAACCATTTAACGATCCACAGTGTATTATAAGGCTCTCTATTTCGCATACGTGAGAAGTTTACTGGAATATTGCTGTTCTATTTGGAACCCACAATACCAGGTGTATGAAGCTATGATAGAGCGAATCCAGAGGAAGTTTCTCAAATACCTGACCTACATATGTCACTAAGACCAGTTACAACTGCTATGAGGATTCATGTAGTCGCCACGGTGTGCAAAGTCTCTGCGACAGGCGTGTTCTGTTAGATATGTTGCTCTTTTTTGACATGTGCAACGGTAATATCTCATGTCCAGACCTAACTGCCTCGGTCTTAAATCTAAACACACCCACTCGGCGCACCCGACACACTAATACACGCCTCTTTCACATCCCTCTCGTCAACACAAACTATGCACACAACTCAATCAGCCATAGATTGCCAAAAAATTATAACACCAAGTTCTTCGACTTAGACATTTTTAACGCCAGCAAGTCTGAATTCAAAAAGCAGCTAAAAGACACGTTGCAAAGCATATCGTACGAACAAACCAGAGTACCTTAAGCACTTTATCATGAATACACATATCTTCACACACACACACACGCACACACACACACACACACACACGCACGCACGCACGCACGCACGCACGCACGCACTCACGCACGCACGCACGCATGCACTCACGCACACACGCACGCACGCACGCACACAAACACACACACACACACGCACACGCACGCGCGCAAACTCAACCCCCCCTTAGTAATTTTATGAGTAATTTTTATTGAAAGTAGGTATAGTTTTTGGTTTTTCTTTACTTTGCATGCATTTAATGTCTTTCTTAAAACACTTACCATTTGTGATTGTAACCATATAAAAAAAGCTCGTAATTGGCCTATGTATAGTCTAATCAAAATTGTCCATCCTAATTATATTTGTGCTGTGAGCTTCTTGTTACGGAATAAAATAAAATAAAAAAAAAAACAAAAATTACAAAATATCTCGGAAAATGTATCTCTTTTAGTCAATTACTAGTTATTACAATTTTTAAATAGATGAAGCATAAAAAGAGTGCTCTGAAATGTGACGTCATAAGCAAGTATTTTCATACGAAATTCCGTTTTAAAAGTAACTCATTTGATATTTTGTCAAATACCCAATTGGGAACATGTCTCAAAATTACATATTCAATTTAGGTATATAAAGGACAGAACAACTCAGATTTTTTTTTATCAGGAATTTATCTTTTAACACGACGTTCTTTTCAGGAGTTCACATAACTTAGCGCTTTAAATCGCCAATCCGCAGTAAGCTCGCGTTGTGATTAAAATTGTAATTGGAATAACGTTTATTAGTTACCATCTATCAACTATTGATTACAATGTAAATATAAATATATTTAGGGAATGAAGCTAAGCCCATACTCTCTCTTTGAAAGACGGCCCCTGGCCTATAGTGAGATGAGTATAGTCCGCACAAATCTTTTTGGCGGTAACGTGAACATAGTCACAGATCGTTTGCACATCGCTTACTGTCTTTACAGTCTATGTGTGAGTAATTGACGTAGTGTGATGCGTAGTAAATTACTATTAGTCAATTACTAATGTAGCCAATTACTCACACATACACTGTAAAGACAGTAAGCGGTGTTGACTGTGTTCACATTGCCGCCAAAAAGATCTGTGCGGACTATACCTATAGCCCGCTCATGTACGGGCTCTCCAATGATATCAAATAAATTTTACAAATTATCCGTTCCATTCCACTGGAACGTTTCGCAACAACAAGAGGCTATCAAGAGGTGACAAACAAGGAGCAACGACAGCAAATAAGTGGAGTGCTCGCATTACCTCTCTGCGCGTATGGTCAGCAATTCAGTAAGCATAAGCAGTTTTTATGTCCCACTGCAGGGCACAGGCCTTCTCTCTGAGAGAGAAAGTACGGGTATGAGCACACTTCAATATTAGATATCCAATGTAACGACGCTTTAAAGGCCGAACGAATTTGGATTCTCGATTTTGAATTTGTATGTAATTCGCCACGGAGATAGAGCATGTTCTGCAATAAGACAGGATGTGTTTTTTAAAAGTTCGACCACTTTCGCGCTGATACAACGTGAAGTAGAACGTTTAAGTAGGTAAGTAAGTTCATTATAAAGGTGTACCTAGAATACATGGAACAGACAATGAATTAAGCGCAGGTACCTAATTTTGTTATCTATCGTAGTTAGCCCACTGGATCCGCTTAGCTAAGGGGATCCAGTTGGCTAACTACGATGACTAACGCCACCATCGAAAATGTTCTTTAACAGATCGTATTTGCAGAAAGTATCTGTACAATCTCTCAATCATGTTAACAGTGATTTTTAGGACCCACGACAAAGAACCTTGGATCAGGAACTTGATAGCATTTAAGTCAAAAATGGCCATTTTTGGCGTTAATGCTATCCAGTCCTAGGTTTTTTGCCTTAGGTTCTAGGCTAAAAAGTCCTAAAAATCACTATTAACAGGATTGAGAAATTGTATCTACAGTCTTTTTGCAAATTCTATCTGTAAAAAAAATATATGATTTTTTTCTCGGTGGCGCTAGTGGTGGTTACTCCCTGGAACCCCTTAATGCATTCTTGCCGGCATGGTGTGAGGTGGATGAGGACAGGGGGAGATCACGGAGAGGAGGCTCTGCCCAGCAGTGGGACACAGAACCTAAGCAGAAAAAATCTAAGTAGGTATCTCTCGGATATTTTTTTCGCAATTTCGAAGTTTGTTCGTATTGACGAGTAGAGACCTCCATTTTCACATGTATATGTGGATTTTGTCACACCCTGAAAACTGAATCAAAAAGAAAAACAAAGCGTTAAAACTGTTAGTAAGGCCTATACTCCATTCCACGAAACGAGCTCCCAAAGAAAGTCGTCCATGTGCGCCCATTGGTTAATGCACGTGACCTTCAATAGCCCCTGCCCGCATGTAAACCTACCCTATGAAGCGGACCGTCTTCGCTTATTGTTTCGCTTATCTCAAGCCGCGCGCATTGACCAATGAGATGCGAGTATTTGTTCCCTAGGAGGTCGACTGAGGAGTGTTGCGTTGGTTTGGACATGTAGAGAGGCTGAAGGAAGAAAGATTGAAGAAACAAATATATCGAGCGAATGTGTGTGGAAGGGCTGGTCAGGGATGTCCCAGGCGGACATACTTCGACCAAATAGGGGATGTATCGGCCAAGGGCAAGATAAAAGGTACCCGAAACTGACGTGCGCACATGCAACGACTAATGAAAGTTAAGAAAACGAAAGTGATCTGTCAGGATCGTGGCAAGTGGCAGTCCCTGGTCTCTGCCTACCTCTATGGGATACAGGCATGAGTTTATGTATGACACCTGAAACAGTCTGAATCAGTCAGTATAGATGGGTAATTCTCATGAGCTGGCTTGCGTTGCTACCGTTAGATTTAGGTAGACACTGCACATCCGCCGGGCACCCATATAATAATATCGTCCTGGATGTAATAGGTATCGTTCAGTTGACACATCGCTTCAGACACAGTTGTTTGTGACGGGATAGCAAAAGGAATTACGGAAACGTGCCTAGTGTCCCGTGGGAAAAGACGTGTTTTGTGCTCCAGGTAAAGTACTGTTGACGGCACATCAAACTTTATTTTCGTTTTATTCCGATTTCGTATAGGTGAAAAGCAAAATAATTAATTTAAATACTATCAACGTTGATATTTGTTGAATTAATGCGTGTAATGAATGACCTACAATTAGCTAGGTTAGCTATCTGGATAGCCAATCTATTATATAATGCCGTTCTGGTCCCAAGATGCAGGCAGAAGAATCAAGAAAGTAGGACTAATGTAGCAGGACTGATGTCCTTTACAAGTATGTGTGGTGTTACTTTGAATGACAGTATACAAAATAGATTGATTAGAGAACATTGTGGACTCAAAGAGCATGAAGTGACTACAATTGAGAAAGAAGAGGATGAAGATTAACGAAAGAAATATATCGAGCGAATGTGGGTGGAAGGTCCGGTAAGTGATGTCCCAGGCGGACATGCTTTGACCAAAAAGGGGATGTATTAGCAAAGGGCAAGATAAAATACACACGGAACCGGCGTGCGTGCACGCAACGACTAATGAATGTTCATGAAGTGAAAGAGGTCTGTCAGGATCGTGGCGAGAGGCAAACCCTGGTCTCCGCCTACCCCTCCGGGATACAGGCGTGAGTTTATGGGATAAAGGCGTGAGTTTATGTAACGTGGTAACAATTTTATAGACATTCAGCTTCCCATATTTATAAGATTTCGGTGATCGGTGTGTTTACAGGTCTACCTGTAACTACACCGATGTACGGAGATTTGGTCTACCAAATCTGAATTAAATTAAATATACATCCGTACACTCTTTACAGTTACATTACGGGTGATTTTGAAACCAAAATGTAAAGGGCAATGTGCTGTCGACTATACCACAAGTCACTCAGTCGGCTACACACAAGAACGTTTCATCCATCCCTTGGCTACAACATTTGGCATCAACATTTTCATCCGTGCGCTCTTTACTAATTTAGAGCGAGTCGGGCGTAGAATGAGTCGAATCGTTCAAAATACGCACTAAACCGAATCTACTTATAGGTCGCAAATTTAGTAACTATGCGGCGCTAACGCTATTCTATCTAATATATGTATAAAAATCTCATGTCACAGTGTTTGTTATCGAACACCTCCGAAACGGTATCACCGATTTTTAAGAATTTTTTTGTGTAGGTATATTTGGTAGGTCTGAGAATAGGTCGTAGGCTAATTAATATGGCAAAACAGCGTTTACCGAGTTAGCTAGTTTATTTATAAGTATTTGTGTCCGTTATGAATCCGTATACGTGGTTTTGAAAATTTAAGAGATTGTCGATTTTTTCATGGACTCCGTCAACAGATCTTGACCATATTTACCCCTATATGAGACCACCTCTCAGTGTCAAAGACCCGACTGCTGAGTATTTGTCAATATCTGACCATTGGTTAAGCAGTTAGGTGGGAACATAGAATCGGACTTACGTACCACCTTCATATATACGAGCCATACACATTTCCCTCCTTTTGGGCTCCGCCGCAGTTGGGCAAAAATCTAACGACTTATCTTCCGTGTGTTGCTAACTGTACCCACGTAGCGGAAGACCCCCACACAATGCTAGCACAGCCTTCGTTCCTTTCTCCGATTACCTAGACACTCAGTTGCTAGACAAATGTCACTCCTATTGTGACCTTACATTGAAATGCAAAAATACACGTGTAAAAAAAATGAAATAAAAATAACCAACAACCCGACTGCTGAGTATTTCATCATAATCATCATAAGCAGCCTATATACGTCCCACTGCACTGTAGGGCACAGGCCTTCTCTCAGAGAGAGAGTATGGGCTTAATCACCACGCGTGCCCACCGCGGATTGGCGATTTCAAGCGCTGAGGTATGTGAATAGCTCAGACACCCAGGTTTCCTCACGGTGTTTTCCTTCACCGTTAGCGAGTGGTATTTCTACTACAACTTCACTAATGTACATAACTTGGAAAGATAAGTCATAGGTACATGCCCGCACTGGGAACCGAACCTGGGTCTCCCGCTTCCGAGTCCAATGTTCTACCCACTAGGCTACCACCGCTTCCGCTGAGCATTTACTACTCGTACCTACTAAGCAGGCGGAATCAATCTAGGCAATGAGTTACATTATTGAATTAAGGTCCCGCCTGCTTAGTAGTTAATGTTCAGCAGTCGGGTTGCTGGTTATACGAGTATTTTTTTTTTTTTTTTTTTGTCTTTTTAGTGATTTTTTTATTTATACTGATTCCATATAGCAGACAATACTCGTACAAATATGACAAATCGACTGAGATATTATTTGTCAAAATCTGACTACTGGTTTAAGGAGTTATGTTACGAGGGAACATAGTACAAGGACATACTTACATACATACATACGAGCCACATACATACGCTCCTTTTGGGCTCCGCCACAGTCGGGTAAAAACCACGCCGATCGCATTCTAAACATTTAAGGGCAATTACTGGTACATAAAGATTAATGGAGGGGATCATGGAAACATAGCGGACATTGTTTCCATGATGACGGACAAATTTTATAATATTTCTTTTTATGACAGATACATGCAGATACTGAAAATATTTCATACTTTTCGACGCTGGAAGGGGGCGGGGTAGCGATGTTTCACGACTTAAAACCCTGGTGAAAGGACGGTAAATGTAAAAGTAACCTAAAAACCATAAACCTATCTAAAAAGAAGGGGTAAGGTATTAAGTCCTAGTTCATCATCATCATCAGCCATTTGACGCCCACTGCAAGACATAGGTCTCCCTCGTGGATTTCTAACCATGAAGGGTTTTGCCATAATCGCCACGCTTGGCAGGCGGGTTGGCGATCGCAGTATGCGGTTGGAATCTCAGGAAGACGCCGCTGCCCGTCTTCTGGTAATTGATTTCCTCAGTCGCCTTCTACGACATCCACGGAAGGAAATGGACTGACGCTATTCTTAATCCGACGCCACACGGAAGTCCTAGTTAAAATAACTAAATAACTGCTAAAGATATATGCTGAAATCCAAACCCAAAACCCTTCGATTGTAAGGCAACTTGTGTATCCAATAGGCTATCACCGCTTTAATAAGTAGATAACAAATCACATTCATCAAGTCTTTTGTCCTTTACCGTTGGTCTGTTCTCCATAGTTAATCGGTATCTAGCCGTTGTAATTGACCTGCTTTTAGCTAAACAGATTTCAATATGATTGTCCCCCAATCAATGTAAAATATCAATTATCTAAGCTTATTGACAAACCTAACCTGTCTAGAAATTGTAAATCCTCTTGGCTCCACAGGAGTTCCGTACACACCATTAATTTTAGGTGGTTTGAAAGCCACCGCATAATTAATGTGCCTTAACAGCTGCTATCGAAGACACTAGGTTGTTTTTAAAAAAAACAGCCAAGTGCGAGTCGGACTCGCGGTCTTTTCTCTATAGTTAATCGGTATCTAGCCGTTGTAATTGACCTGCTTTTAGCTAAACAGATTTCAATATGATTGTCCCCCAATCAATGTAAAATATCAATTAAGCTTATTGACAAACCTAACCTGTCTAGAAATTGTAAATCCTCTTGGTTCCACAGGAGTTCCGTACACACCATTAATTTTAGGTGGTTTGAAAGCCACCGCATAATTAATGTGCCTTAACAGCTGCTATCGAAGACACTAGGTTGTTTTTAAAAAAAACAGCCAAGTGCGAGTCGGACTCGCGCACGAAGGGTTCCGTACCATTATCTATGTAACATTAGTCACAAAGATAGAGAAGAAACGACAAAAAGTCACGTTTGTTGTATGGGAGTCCCCCCCCCCCTTAAATACTTATTTTATTTTTGAAACGAATATAGAACTAAATTTTTTGTGAATATTTGAAGCGTCTACCTGTAGCCGTTAACGTTAACGCATGTTTTTTGTCGTTTTTTGCGTATTTTGTATGGCAGCCCCCCTTAAATATTTATTTTATTCTGATTTTAGTATTTGTTGTTATAGCGGCAACAGAAATACATAATCTGTGAAAATTTGACTGCCTAGCTATCACGGTTCATGAGATACAGCCTGGTGACAGACAGACAGACAGACAGACGGACAGTGAAGTTTTAGTAATAGGGGCACGTTTGGCTTCGGAAACGGAACCCTAAAAAGACACTTTCTAAAAGATATGTTGACACTAACTCGAATCGTGCGCGCATCCCGCGGGTCATTATTTATTTATTTATTTACATACACATACATACATAAACCAGGGACTGCCACTTGCCACGATCCTCCTCCTCCTCCACTCGACAGATCACTTTCGCTTCCTCCACATTCATTAGTCGTTGCATGCACGCACGCCGTTTCGGGTACTTTTTATCTTGCCTTTTGCTAATACAGCCCCTATTTGGTCGATCTATTTATTTATTGATTTAAGATTGATCAAATATTTTTTTTATTTATATGTATAAGTACTTAAAATTAATAGATGCAACTTTTTATTACTAATTACGTAACCACGGCCCATATTTCAGCATGTACCTATTTCTACAAAGTTTTCATAATTTACGATCACAGACTTTTTCACGTCTGTGTTTACAATGTGCTTGTTCGACGGGATATTTTACGCACAAACTTGTTATAGGTAACCCTGTCATCTTTTATGCATAGTAAGAAGTAGCACAGCACTCGAGTTACTAATATAGCTAGAAGAATTGCTCAGTTGAAGTGGCAATGGGCGGGGCACGTAGCTCGGAGAACTGATGGCCGTTGGGGCGGAAAAGTTCTGTCCTGGCGACCGGGGACCGGACGACGCAGCGTGGGCAGGCCCCCCACCAGATGGTCTGAAGACCTGGTTACGGTGGCAGGGAGTCGCTCTTCTTTTTGTGTTCTGTGGAGTCGCTGTATGCGGGCAGCACAAGACCGGGGAGTTTGGTGAACCATGAGGGAGGCCTATGTCCTGCAGTCGGCGTCAAATGGTTGATGATGATGATGATAGCACAGCACTGCATAGTCAGTCTGTGAACGCCCTACTACAGGTACACAGGTAGGAAGGATCGTGACGAAACTCGTGTGTGTAAAGTCTCATTTACCTCAGCCCTCAGCATCAAGGCCATACATTCTGTCTTTGTGAAAAACGCAATAGGCATTTCCGTGGAAATTGGACGACGCATGAAGCTTTGGTTAATTGCTCTCGATTGTTTTTTAGGACACGGTTATTAATATGAAAAAATAGACACTTACATTTTTAAATGGGTAACTAAATTAAAATTTGATGCTTGCTTACCATTAGATATTTCGGAGATTTATCCAATTTATAAATGAGTTCAATTTGGGTTCAAGTAGACAGATGCAATAAATCCTGCCAGTTTATCTGGTTTCGAAAGCCTAATTGCTCACTTCAGGGGTCCTTTATGTTTCGCTTTGTTAGCCTCTGTCCAAAATATATCAAATTTTTATCGTTTGAAATCTGCTATAAAATAAAGATTGAATAGGTAGCTCAGAATACTAAATTGCTTTCACTAAAAACTTCTCCAGTGTTTCCTAGAATATGAAAATGAAAAAAAATGAAAAAAAACTTTATTTAGAAAAAGGTTAAAAAACATAGAACTTCTCCACTCGGTATACACTGGTATGTAGGTATTCGACACTCGTTTGCAAATGAATACAGAGGGCGTATGAGCTACGAATTGAAGCTGGTCTTAAGCTCAGTCACGTGCCCAAAAAAAGTAAATGTTAAATTTTGTTTTGCATGTAGCTTTTCAAGCACGTCAAACAAAATGCTATCTGTGTGATTAGTAACTATTGACTATTATCGACAATATCTTTAGCGAATCCAATCTAATCCAACCCAACATTCCAGATAAACAAAATAGTAACAATCCAATAGCCATAGACCATAGACCAGGGCAAGGTTCTGTCCTCAGCCATCCTCACCCAGCTGCGACCGGCAATCTGTTTCGAATCGTCAATCTAGTTCCAGTAAGCTAACGAACTTGGGGTAGAATAGCCTCTATTCCACTGATCCTTATTGAATTAGAAGAGATTGGGAGAAGTTAGAAGAGATGAGATGGATGCGAGACAGCACGTAAAACCAGCATTCGTATTTTGTGTGCAATCAAATCAAATCGAGTTTCTTGTCGCGAGTTATTTTTAGGGTGCCAAACGGGACCCTATTACTAAGACTTCACTGTCCGTCTGTTTGTCTGTCTGTCTGTCACCAGGCTGTATCTTATGAACCGTGATAGCTAGGCAGTAAAATTTTCACAGATGATGTATTTCTGACGCCGCTATAACAACAAATACTAAAATCAGAATAAAATGAATATTTAAGGGGGCTCCCATACAACAAACGTAATTTCTTGCAGTTTTTTGATTAATTGAGATTAAAAACGGCAACATGTAGCCGCTTGAAATATTCACAAAATATTTAGTTCTATATTCGTTTCAAAAATAAATCATTAAATTAAAATATAATAAATATTTAAGGGGGGCTCCCATACAACAGACGTGATTTTTTGCTGGGTTTTCTCGATCATTGTGTCTAATGTTGTTTAGATGTTCTAATGTCGCACTTGGCCGGGTTTTTTTCTTAATAAAAATCAACTCGGAGGACCGCCATAATTGGCACATTTCAAATACCTATTTTTGAAATGTGTAAATTAGTCAGACGGCATCCTGATAAATTCCCTCTTAGTGCTGAAAGTACAAGCGTAACCTTTCATTCAAGCCTTGTATGACTACGTCTTACAGTAAAAGTACTTTTATGCCTGTTAGTGTTTACAATAAACTAACAATTCAAATCAAGGCAGTTGATCGGTTCCTGAAGGCTTTAAAACAGTTTCTATCAATAATGTCCCCTAATAATTTCAATGAATTTTATGATAATTGTGATAATGATAATTTTTGTGAATGAGATATTATTATATGTGTTTAATGCTTTCCTTGCGTGGATGACGTAGAAGGCGACTAAGGAAATACATTACCAGGAGACGGGCAGCAGCGTTTTCCTGAGATTCCAACCGCATGCTGCGATCGCCAATCCGCCTGCCAAGCGTGGCGATTATGGCAAAACCCCTCATTGTTAGGAAAACCATGAGGGAGGCCTATTTCCTGCGATGGGCGTCAAATGGCTGATGATGATCATGATGATGAATGCTAGTGACTTAAATTATTTAGTGAAGCTGAATTGACATAAATTATTGAAAGTTTTTTATATTTTTTTCTACTTTATTGAACTGTTATGTTACATAGGATTATAGTGATATGTCGAAATGCTTATTTTATTTTTTAATAGTACCTAATATAATTATAATTATTATTGCCATGCCGTGCCCTTGCCGTGCCCGGTAAAATTACACGTGTAGGTACTTTGTATAAATAATAACTACATAAGACCTTTTTACTGTAATTCATCGCAATAAATTGAATTGAATAAGTAAATAATTAATAATAACTTCCACACAATATAATCACTTGACCTGTCCCAAACTAGGATACCCTATGCTATTGTAACCGGGCAAGGCCGTCACAAACATGAAATTTAAGATTTTTCATATATTTTTATAATGTATGGTGTGCAATAAAGAGCATTCATCTAATCTTATCTAAAATACATCCAGACTGAGGCCATTTGTACAAATGTTCGGCGGCTCCCAGTGGGTATCGAACCCGCGACCTCTGTTTTGGTAGCGCTTTAACGGGTAGACGAACGAGGCAGTCAATCGAACAAAACTGTGACTGACGGAGTGAAAACTGACTCCATTCAATCGTTGCTCTATGTTACATCATCAACGAGAGTGTGCGCCCCTTTCAACTCTACAAACTCCACGTTTCAGCGGCTCTGAATAGAAAAGCATGTTGTTTCAGTTTGCGAATAAAAAGAAGAGCGGCAAAATAGAGCAAAAATCGGAAGTGAATATTTTTTTAATGGGCAAGTGCAGGTATCAGCGAAATTTCAGTTGGGAGAGCGCTGCCATGGTTAGCCAGAGGTCGCGGGTTAAAGTCCCGGCATGGGTGGAATTTTTAGCCTCTAAATAGGTTTTTAAAGTTAATTTATCTTTAAGTTATCATTGCCCACAACGCACAGAATAAAGCGCACACGTGTAGTTCAAGGATTGAGTGCTGTTAGGCTGTTACCAACCCCGATACCTCTTTTTACTTTTTGTGATGCCTCTCCGACTAGCCTGCGAAGGTTGGCTCGGCAGCACTTGCGATTCAAGTCTACACCCTTCGTTTCCCGTTTCTCGGGTCATTCACCAAACCGATGCAAGAGACTGTACACACGTATGTCCAGTGGGTGAAACTCAAAATCAGTATTACTTATTATGTCATCTTGACACGCCAAGATTTTTACGCGTGTCCACATAGTGAAACTAAAATTAAAAATTTTCGCCAACTGGACACACGTTCGAATTTTACCCGAATTTATGACAAAGTACAGTCACGCAGATTAGTGTTTTGTGTCGCAATCACCAAACAATTTAAACCGAAACCAAGTACCTATGGTAGTCGCGATCAAAAGTGACATGAATGAATTTTGGCGCCGGGTTATGACGGATGGACCTATAATTAAAAAAAATACCACTGAGGGCACCGCACAAACTTGTAGGTACCGAGCTTTTTCCGAACTTGTCTACTACTGTATTGTCTTATAATAATATTCTATGTTGATTTTATTGTTCTCTATATTATCTTAGTTTCAGTAAAATTACTGTGATACAACTACTTTAATTCTTACTGAAATACTCGGTTTCCAAAGTTTTAAATACTGTTGTTACAGAGTTCAGTAAAATGATTCATCATCATCAGCCTATGCTTGTCCACTGCTGGACATAGGCCTCTCCTATTGCACGCCACTGAGCACGGTCCTCGGCTATTCTCATCCAGCTCTTGCCAGCCGCCCTGCGAATGATTATTGTTTGTAAAATTTTTCAATTACTATTGATGATTATTTTGATATGTGCTCTTAGGGTGGCATAAAATAATATCTGTGATGCCACCTATAGCTACTCAAGGTTGAACGTTTCGACTCCGCTCTCGTTTAAACTTTACTGAAACTACATTTAGTAAGCAAGCAAGCTTTGCAAGTTTGTATAGGAATGGAATGTACCTTTCAAGGTCATTGTGTTTCATCATGTTCATCAGCCATTTGACGCCCATTGCAGGACATAGGCCTCCCTCATGGTTTTCCAAGCTTCCCGGTCTTGTACCGCCCGCACCCAGCGACTCCCCGCCTCCGTAACCAGGTTGTCAGATCATTTGGTGGGGAGCCTTTCCACGCTGCGTCGTCCAGTCCGCGGTCGCCAGGTCAGAACTTTTTCGCCCAAACGACGATCAGGTTCTCCAAGCGATTGTTTTGTTTTATTTCTGTTTTGTTGACGTTTGTACCTTTTGTTTGTGTACCTTTGTGTTTACTTTGTGTTTCTGTGGCAATTTAAATAAGTATCCTCTTTCTTTCTTTCTATGTGCCTCACAGTGAAACTCCTAACATAGCTCTCTCCATTGCTGTTGGAAGACGGCTCAAGGCCTTCTTATGAGGCCCAAAGTCAGCGACCAGATCTCACATCCATAAGTCATCACTGGTAAAACACATTGGTTACACACCTTTGTCTTGAGACACTAAGGTATTTTGGACGCGAAAATGTGTTTTAGCTTCCCGAACGCTGCCCATCTGAGTTGAATTCGACGAATTACCTCTTTCTCGAAGTTGGACTTATCTAACTGGACAGTTTGTTCCAGGTGTACATAGTGGTCGACAACTTCGAGGTCAGAGCCGCCAACGTGGATAGGAGTGGGTGCTACATGGGAGTTCGACATTCTCTTAGTCTTGACCAAAGAACTCAAATCTTCCAGCGTCGCGTACTCGCCATTTATGTTGATGCCAGATCCTTCCCAGTCCAGAAGTTGGAATACGTCTTCAAGAGCAGGTGTTAACAGTTTCGAAGATATTACATCTCCCTGTCTCACTCCGCACTGCGAAAGAATAGGATTTGTATTCTGATTCTGTAGTCGGACTGACATTGCGGCGTTTTTGTACAAACACTTCAGCACTTCGATGTAGCGGTAATCGATTTGACACCGCTGGAGAGATTCAAGTACCGCCCATTCGATCGAATCGAAGTCTTTTTCGTAGTCCACAAACGCTCAGCATAGTGGTAGATTATACTCCTTGGTCTTCTGTATAATCTGCCGCAGCGTATGTATGTGGTCCAACGTACTAAAGCCTTTTCAGAAACCGGCTTGTTCGGGGAGCTGGAAGTCATCGAGCTTGCGCGCGAGACGTTTCGCAATGACTCCTGAGGACAGCTTATAGACATGGCTCAGAAGTGAGATAGGTCTATATTTCTTTAATAGTCATTGCTTGAAAAATACATTTATACTTGTCTTTATATTATTGCTTGAAAGTCACTTGAAAAATACATTTATACTTGTCTTTATATTATTACTAGATGACCCCGTGAACTTCGTATCACCGACGTCAACCGTTTTTTTTCTTCTCACCGTTTAAACCTTCCCTGGACTTCCACAAATATATAAAAACAACAATTAGCCAAATCGGCCCAGCCGTTCTCGACTTTTAGTGAGACTAACGAACAGCAATTCATTTTTATATATAAGACTAGATGACCCCGTGAACTTCGTATCACCGACGTCAACCGTTTTTTTTCTTCTCACCGTTTAAACCTTCCCTGGACTTCCACAAATATATAAAAACAACAATTAGCCAAATCGGCCCAGCCGTTCTCGAGTTTTAGTGAGACTAACGAACAGCAATTCATTTTTATATATAAGATTATTAATAATACGATTATTACTTTATTGCACTTGAGTAAAAAATACAATGGCAATGTGGCGGACTTAATAAATGATGATATTATTTGATTGTTATATATTTATTTTATGGGCATGCGTGCATGCAAAGACTAATGAATGTTGATTAAGCGAAAGTGATTTGTCAGGATGGTGGCAAGTGGCAGCCCCTAGTCTCTGCCTACCCCTCTAGGATACAGGCGTGAGTTTATGTTATGTTTTATTTTATTTCAAAGTGCCTTAAATAGAAGCAGGTAGGTTCATTTAAGCGAAAAAGTGAGGCAGCTTTTTCATGAAATCGCCTCGTTCATTAATTCAGTGAGTGAGGCGATTATTAACCTGGCTGTACCCTTTTTCTGCAAAAAAACTGAATGTCTCCAGTTGGCAAAAACATAAAAAATATTTCATTTAAGTTTCAGTATGTAGACACGCCTAAATGCGCCTGATAAGTGATACCTACTAATTTTTAGTTTCACAAACTAGAAATATGTGTGTCCGCTTGTCCAGTCTCTTGTGTCGAGTTGGTGGACAATAACCCTGTCAACCTCTATAACTTTTTTATGTAGCCTACCTATATACGTACTACTGCAGGGCACATGCCTTCTCTCAGAGAGAGAGAGAAAGAGAGAGAGAAAGTACGGGCTTAATCAACACGCGTGCTCACCGGGGATTGGCAGTTTCAAGAACATCTCAGTCACTCAGGTTTCCTCACGATGTTTTCCTTCACGAGTGGTATCGCTACTATAACTCATCGTTACTAACGTAGCTTAGAAAACAAGTCATTGGTAACGCCGGGATTCGAACCCACGACCTCTACTACCTAAACACAGTTTTTTACTCGACATTAGGAAGCCGATTAACACACAGACTAACAAGATTCAGATTGTACTACTCGGCTATGCAATGTACTTCGAATTTTCATAATAAACTATGAATTGTAGTTTTGTAGAAACACTAATAATTAGACTTTTTATATAGTTTATAAAATTATACATATATATACTTTATTGCAGACATAAAATCACATGAATAAAACAAAACATTTACAGAAATATTAAGAAGTGTACATGGCGAGCTTATTTTAGCAGAAATCTCTTCCAGCCAACCCTTGATGTGGTGATACGAACATTATAAACAAGGGAGGAAAGCGTACAATAAGTGTAGTGTATAGAATGTAGTGTATAGGTAAGCATGTTAGTTTTTAAGTCGTATTGCCGCGCCCGACAGGGTCCATAATCGGTATTGTACACTCAGTGTTATTTAAGACCTTATTTACATTATGGTGCAATAAATATTTTGATTTTGATAGATAGCTCAGAGAACACTTTATTGCACAACCAGGTGAAAGATATACGTCCCGTGGCCACAGGCCTTCTCTCAGATAGAGAGAGTATTGAAATTGCCAATCCGCTTTGTGCGTGCGTGGTAATTAAGGCTGGGTTCTCCGACATTAGCCCTAAATCAGGTGCTTTAAAATACAATTTACCCTCTAATGGTTAGTATTTAATATCTGAAAACATATATATAATACTTTTCAATGTCCTATCTAGAGCCGTCGGTCATTATTGTTGTGATTTCTTAAAGTTTATAGCATCAAAAAAAAATCGCGTACATGAGTCTAAATGGTCGCTAGATATGGTTTTATTTGAGCTGTACTGAGTTTTGGATAAAAAAAATATACCAAAATGACTATCACTGAAAGTGTTAGTGACGTCACTGGGCCTACTTTTCCCCCAATAAGACCCATACAAATCCGTGCGCTCGGAGAACCCAGCGTTATAACGATACTCTCCCTCTGAGAGAAGGCATCAATGGAAAAATAGTATAATAGAATATACCTACTTATAAAAAGGTTTTCATAAGTGCCTTTCTAGGTATGGTATGACAAGGAAAACCCAGGACTGCTCATGAGGAGAATAGCAAAGGGTCTTGTCAATTTTTCTCAGTACATTTTGTAATTATGTGACCTCACTGCGTCAGGCATAATTGACGACTGACCACAGTCATACTTGAATTAATTAATTAAAAACTATTCCATGAGAACTCATTGATTGAATAGAATAAAACACTAATTAGTACGGGTATTGTTCAGTGCACTAGAAATAATAAGTTGTAATTAAATAATAAGGTAGGTAGTAGTCTCACTCTGCCGTGCTATCGATATCGGCAGTAAGTCATATTTTTATTAGTCATTATTTTAAGTAAAGCAATAATAATTTATTTATCTATCTAAGTACGTATATAGGTATCTAGGTAGGTATCTATTTATCCATTTGTCACCGGACCAAGTAGAACTACCAACAACCATAGAGCTGCTATTTCTACGACTTATAATAATATACCAACTTTTCCTTGTTGTGTCTTCAAAAATCTCTAGCGAGTTAGACCACCTAGTTGCCTACGTGAGGAAAATTTCATAAGGTGTGACGGAGCCCATCAAGCGCCATCCCCAGCCAACACACGCTAACATACGCCAATGTCGCGTCTCACGATTGTCCATCGGAGTTCGATCATCGTGTTGGCCATCTGTAGAGTCGAGGGAATTTTTAAAGGTACACAATAGGCCACGCATGGCCATGCACATTGATTAGCCAGCTTCAACCATCGGCGAAAGGTGTTCACACAAAAATGCACAGCTCATTGCTATCTGGACAAGCACTCACGATGGATATGTAAGTAATCATGTGAACACCACCTGCCACGCTGCGCCACGATCCCTTTGAAGTGTGCCCGAAAAACCGACAACATCGCCATTGCGTATCACCTTCCATCGCCCACTGACAATTATCCGCCACCATGCACCATAGCCTCTTGTACACGATGGCGATGGCCTGTAGTAGGCCAGCATCAGCCATATGGGCCCATCAAGTACTGGGCCTCCTTGGCCATTAGCCAAGGTGGCCATCATGCGTCAACTGTTGCCAACTTTGGGTTGGCCTACGCTGATGTCGTCTCTTCCGATGACCCATGGGAATTGTAATTGGTCCATCGGTTGGAGTACGTGTATAGGGTGCATAATTATAAGAATTGGCCCCCTAAGCGGTGAGTCACGCGGCGTGTCTGAGGGGTTCGGATGGCCCGCCTCCGCGTCGCCAGCCCCAGGCATCTCCAGTTGAATACACTTGTGCCCTACTTTCCTTCGAAGCCTTCGAGAGGGTATACACTACGGGACTGATCCACTCTGGATAGATAGATAGAAAGATAGATATAAAATAAATTAGGATGTTTGTACCTCGAACCCACGACCTGTATGTTGATAATCAAGCGTAACACTGCTTATGCTTAGCCAACGAGGCAGATTTTATGTTTTATTTTAATTTCATACTGGCTGTATCCGCATCTTTTCGAATATAAGTGGTGAATTTCTTCATAAAACTGATTCCCAGCTTATAGGTCATCTTTACATATTTTAAGCTTGGAATTGTTCTTCTGTTAAAAGTACGTAAGTGCGTTAATGCACTTACGTGTTTATAATACTAACATAGTATTATAGTCAATGTGCAGCCGACTGTAACTATGTGACTTTGTATGTAAGTGATAAGTACTTCGTATAGGGAGACCTATAATTTTATATTAGCGATACCAAGTGCAGTCGATAGCACCACAAACATTTTACTCGTGAACTCTACTCAGTCGCCATATGAGCGACTTTGCAAAAGAATTAAAGCAGGGCTTCTGACTGTCGGGTTGTCCACTGTACTTCGGTACCGAGACAATGACATCTTGACAATCAGCAAACGAATGAATGCACTCTGCGAATGAGCGCATCTAAAACAAACTGCCAGCCAGCTTCCAAAACAAATTTAGATCTAGAGGAAACCGCTACTATGAAGTCTAGACGGAAAATGTACCTAGTGTCAAACCAAAGCAGTTGTTCAAGGAGCAGGACCTAATTTGCACATTTTGAACGCTGAAAATTTTCGGGTGAGCATTTGCGAGTAACATGGGGCGAATGGATGGTTTTCATTTATCCTAGTGCATTGTATAGATGTTGTTTCAGTGTTCACTGTGCGGCTGAAAATAAGATAGATAAGATAATTGTTTATTTGAACACAAATAAATTAAATTTGTTTACAATATCACTGTGCCCTGACTCCTGAACTAGGCAAAAAAATCTGCAAGCTTTGTATCTTGTTCGCTTTGATGTATTGTTATGGAAATACTAACGACGTTAAAGTATTTTCCTTTATGATAGGAAAATATACTGTTATAATAAAATATACTTGATATGAAATGAAAATTAAATTAAATTAAGAAAAAGATAGTTTAAGCCAGTCATTATAGCATCGTTTGGCAGATTATCATGTCCTAAATGGCCTAGACTTAGCTTATTAGAGTGTTTTTTTAAGCCAATTTTTTTAAAGGCCTTATTATTTTTTAATTATGGATCACACGGTAGTCACACGGATGTGACGCCGGATTAAGAATAGCGTCACTCCATTTCCTTCCGTGGATGTCGTAGAAGCCGATGAAGGAAATCAATATCCAGGGGACGGGCAGCAGGGTCTTCCTGAGATTCTAATCGCATACTGCGATCGCCAACCCGCCTGCCAAGCGTGGCGATTAAAGCAAAACTCCTCATGGTTATGAAAACCACGAAGGAGGCCTATGTCCTGCAGAGGGCGTCGAATGGCTGATGATGATGATGATTATTTTTGAAGACCCCGCCAGGCGTTATTCCAGGCCAGGATTCAGACGTTATTTTTTCAATAGAGACCATCAACTTGATCTTATTTAAACTGTGATCATAGGCCTTTTTGTCCGTTACGGACAATAAGATTTGATTGAATAAGATAAAAAAATGCGTAACTCTGAAACACATCAAACAGACACACACATACACATACATGCATAATTATTTGTGATGTAAATGATTAAATTATTATTAAATATTATGCATAGGCATTATTTCCTGCTTAATTTTATATGCATTTTATTTTGTTATTCTTATGAGATTGATAACAATTAAGTTATTAATACTATAAGTTCCTATTCTATTACTGATATCCATTAAGCGGAGGGGACCAGTTTTCACAACACAGGAAATCCTAGTGGCCCTGCAGTGGGACCAACGTTCTTGAGTGGGACGTATAGGCTACATAAATAAAAAAATATTTCGAAAGATATCATAAGCAGCCTATGTACGTCCCACTGTAGGGCACATGCCTTCTCTCAGAGAGAGAGTATGGGCTTAATCACCACGAGTGCCCACCGCGGATTGGCGATTTCAAACGCTGAGGTATGTGAATAGCTCAGACACTCAGGTTTCCTCACGATGTTTTCCTTCACAATTAGTGAGTGGTATTGCTAAACAACTTTACAGACAAAATATCATCAGATTAATTAATTACTTAGGACAAGAGTTAGGACTAGCAAAAAACTTTTTACTTAGTTATTGTCTTTCCTAATTTTTACGATTGTTATCAACGGTTTGTCAATCCATTGAAGTCCATATATCCAACGAAATCATATATGAAACGGAACATTGTACATTTAACTAGTTTAAAAAGCAACAAGCATACTAAGCTTATTAAGAGGTTGCTATAACAGAATATCTATAAAAAACTAAAATTCTAAACGTTTGTGTCTACACAAAAGGATAAAAAAAATCACAGATTTCGTGCCTTGCACGACCGACAATCGAGCACATTGGAAATGAATCGAGTCATAAATGTCATGTGAAAAATATCGTTCTGACTTTTTGATTTTTTCGAAAAGGTTAAGCTACACGGCATACCCTTAACCCGATCGTCCTTGTTTTAGGCTCAAATTGTAGCTGACTAAATTGTCCAGAGGAGATTTTTTCAAATTTTTTATCGTTTCTTCGTTTCCGAAAAATATCGAGCGCCAAAATGAAAAATTCGGATTTTTTTTTACTCTTTCCGCCACATCTTTTTTGTTTTTGACTTTCCAGAATAATTTTTTTTGCACTTTACAGCTCTTGAGCCTTTAATTAATATCATATCTTTACAACTCTCCGAGATATAAGGGGCTCGCACTTTCTCGTGAAATCGGAGCGACGAAAATACATTTCCAATGTCAAAATTTTTCCTTTCCTTCAGTGGCGATGCACAAATAATTGTCATTATTGTCTGCGCTACTACAGTAAGTCTGTTTTGCAGCTGTAAATTTCTTTGCTCAGACAAAATAACATTCTGCCAAAATCTATTTTCAAAAGTTCTTTACTGACCCAGTCTCTCTCTATACGAAAAAATCCAACAAAAACGTTTACAATTAACTTTTGGTCACCAGTCCCAAAATTTCAGATAGATCTAGAAAAATTTAAACACCAACCGTTGATTTTGGAGCTCCTTCTCACGAGGACTTTGTAAAAAAATATCAATAGATTACTCCTAGGTAACAATCTATTAAAATTCTACTATATTTTATTTCATTTAACAATCTAGCCTTCTACGGTTTACTTTTATCTATTACTCCATGTAAAGTTACTAAGAATGGTTTACTGTAACATATCTATAGATTTATATTCTTAATTAATAAAATCCCTTGTATTTTAAGGAGTGGGGTTTTAAGGGTTCAAGGAATGTATTGAATAACCAATAAACCTATTTCGTTGTGGTTAAAATGGACCTGCCCGTTTACCGGAAGACCGTGAAGTTTAGTGGTGACAATACCAAGTAGGCAGGCAATACTGCACAGCGACTGCTTTTAATTAGCAATGAGCAGAAGCTGCACTTCTGGTTTTGTTATCTGGCGGTTTATAAAAGCGGGCGGGCGGCGCTGAGTCTAAACCATTCGAATCTGGAATCTCGTCGCGAGCTCCCGCTATACGGAATTATTCCGGAGTACGGAAGGGTTTCCGCGCGCGAAAAGTCCGTGAATTGTTTTTTTTTTCTTTTTGAAATTTGAATTCGGAACAGTGGTAAAATGGCGATCACGACTGCCAGGTCGATTCTGAGTGTGAACGAGAAGGGACACTTCGAGCATGATGAGGAAAGGGTGGAGAAATATACGGTAATTATCTTGTTTTGCCCCTCTTGGTAATGCGTACAACAGAGCAATACCTAAATAATCTACCTATCTTACTAAGGGCTATACGAGTAGGTTTATCTTTACCCAAAAGTAATCGTTGGATTAAATCAATAACGAACAATATTCTACTCATCAGTAGAAACTCTGGTAGCGCGAAAAAAATTCAGACGTTTCATACATTTGCTAGAGCTGGGCTATCAAATTTTTTTTTTCTATTTCAGAGCTTATCTTATAACAAACGTTTACAATAGAAAAAGAGTTTATAATATGTAACCTTTTTGCAACACCTGTATATTTAAACAATAGGTACTAAAAATATTTATAAGAAGATCTCATTACCGCTGCCGTCCAAGATGATATTATTTTTTATTAACATACCTAAATTGATAGGAAGCCGGAAAAATGGCGCCCAGTAAGCTAAATACATGATTTCCTGTAAGCTTCCATCGCCTCTTTAAGTCAAATATTCTTAAAGACCCTATCAGACATGTAAAAAGTAGCACAAGAAATGAAAATTAGGTACTATCAGATATTATTAAAGGGCTCTAGGCTTCGAAGTATTCATTCATAAATTGTCATACTAAGCTATTTTCATTAATTATTATAATTATCAATACATAAGCAGCCTATATACGTCCTACTGTAGGGCACAGGCCTTCTCTCAGAGAGAGAGAAAGTATGGGCTTATTCACCACGCGTGCCCACCGCGGATTGGCGATTTCAAGCGCTGAGGTATGGGAATAGCTCAGACACTCAGCTTTCCTAACGATGTTTTCCTTCACGGTTAGCGAGTGGTATTGCTACTATAACTTCACAAATGTACATAGCTTAGAAAACGAAGTCATAGTTACATGCCCTCACTGGGAATCGAACCTGTGTCTCTCGCTTCCGAGTCCAGTGTTCTACCCACTAGGCTTCCAATTATCGCGGCTAATTATCAATGATAGTGGTAAAATAAGTCATCCAAGCTGTTGATGCTCCTTTGCTGGATTAATGTCCGTACCTACTTTCAATCAGTCCGTACTTCTTTCTGTCCTCGTCCATCCTCATCCATCCGCTGCCAGCAATTTGCCTCAGACCGTCGGTCCAGCGAGCTGGTGGAGTTGAAGTGGTAGTGGGCTCGTCACATATGCCGAAGAACCGATGGCCCACAGCGTGCAAAGGTTCTCGAGTGATAAGTTATACAGTTTCGTTCAGCTGAACAAACGGAACAAAGTAACTAAAAAAGTCTGCTTAAAATTTGCGAATTCTTAGAATTTTTTTCTCTACTTAGGTACCTATACGTAAAGTCGACAAGACCTAAACCTTTACATACATGCGCTCTACTCAACGGTCGGGCGATTTTGCATGTGCTCCCACTTAAGCGGCAAAAAAACTGGAATAAGCATACATACACTTGCTCGACCAAATAATACAGTATCGATCACTTCAAAATGTATTTTCATAGCATTTTAGACAATCTCTATCTTTTTCGAGGTTGTTTTATTCAATCGTCGGCACAGCTACCCAAGACGAGAAACACGGTTAGGCAGCGGGTTACCTCACGAGTTACACCGCTTCACAGTTAGAGAATTAAACAAAGAAAATCCAAATCAAGTACTCGTTGCTCTCAGGTGTGAGGAAAGGGTTTCACTGTTCCATTGCTTTAGCAGATAAACATTTTCAGTTTTGTTTCAGATTCAATTTGACGTTGATGAAAGCATAAAGATTTTGCAAAATAAAGATTTTGCAGTGGAAACAATCTATTTAAAGCTGTGTATTAATTTGTAGCGACGGACATTGTGTTGTAGCCGGATGCATTTTAATATAGAGGATTTATTTTATTGCAGTGTAACAATTTTTTCGCATTGCAAAGTAGAGTCGTTATTTATAAAGTAATTTCCATTCTTTAAAGGAGCCTTTAGTTGTGTTGTGTGCCTGTTTTTCTACAAACTAGTTACGTCTAGAAAATGGGGTTGCATTTTCATACAAAGATTTGCAAGTCTGTGTTTCTTGACAGGGTTTTCTTGGTTATCATTATTATTGGTATCAATATTACTGGTCCCAAACTAGGATACCCTGGGCTCTGGTAACCAGGCAAGACCGTTACAAATATGGGAATACACCCTGGCCATTTGTACACAAGTACGTCGGCCCCCAGCGGGAATCGAACCCATGACCTCCGGCATGGTAATCAGACGTGACACCGCTGGACCAACGTTGCATTAAAAATTATATTAGGGGATATACTTACTATTGTTTTTACAAAAAGTGACCAATACAATCATCAATAACAGTATGTATAGCATTTATGGAACCGACAGTCTAGAACCTAGGGCCAAAAACCTACTATAAAATAGCTAGCATTTCCCCAAAACACAATGTGCGTCAAGATTTTATTCAATACACGCACTTGTACCGTTCGTAATAAGAACTACGGTCGCTTAGCTCCGGCTGTAGCTGACTCAACCAGGACATTTGGCATGACACAAACAGCAAAGCTACTGACAGGCAAAAGTAAACAAATCAAAGGCGCATAGCCACAGAAAGCTACAATACGGAACTTACGTGTCGCAACCCGATGATTACATCTTCTATCTTCTATATCTTCTTCTATCTATCTATCTATACTAATAATAAATCTGTAAGGGTCGGTCATGGAGTAAGTTAGTTTGTTTTCAGAGATATTGTGTTTATAGGCTCAATATATGATACTGAAACTAATTTCACGATTTTTAGAATTTTTTTCTGTATGTGTGTATGTATGTATGTATGTTCCTGCATAACTCTTAAACCAATTATCCGAATTTGATGAAATTTGGTATAAAAACATATAGACATCTGGGACACAGGATAGGCTATTTAAATTCTAGCTCCAGTTATGATAAGACGTGGCCCCCATACAAATGCTGCTTCGTAAAAATCGAAATGTACGCGAACGGAGTCGCGGGCACAGCTAGTTTTTAATAAACTGAACAAAACGGCCAAGTTTGAGTTGGTCTCTCGCATCGAGAGTTTCATACCATTCATAGGGAGTATAATAGGCACACTTTTTGTACGGCGCCTCCCCTTAATTTTCACTTTAAAGGGCAGTCCTCCAAAATAACTCATATTCTGTAAAAAATTCTACCGATCAATATTAGAGCAGCCTCGGATCTTCTACTGGTGATTTATAAGAATAAGAATAAATTTTATTTGACAATATTAAAAAGATTTACTTATAGTAGGTACATAGTCAAATTAATAACCTTACAAAGAATTATGAATTTATGAATCTGACACACATGCTTATTTATTTAATTTTATTTAATTAGGACAACCAGTAGCTAGTACACTAATACAATAAATTATAAAAATTAAAGGGTTATAAGGTAAGTGCCTAGCCTATTAAGGTTGCCACAGCATGCACCTTTGCTGGTGATTAAGTTAACTTAAAATTTATGTCTACTTTTATAAATCTACGATTAAGCTATAAACAAAATTAAGTTGAAAACAAGAAAACGTTATGTAGGTACTCCAGATTTAAAAATATGCTTGATTTGTTCCTTAAATGTATACACATTATCAGAGAAGATGTCGACAAAGAAAGCTTGAAGAAAGCTGATAATTTATTGTACAATCGCTTAACAATACCTTAATAGTACCTAATTTTGCTACAACAAGGTAAGCCACAATCCATCCTTCGACCAAATAGGGGATGTATCACCAAAGCCTAAGATTGTTATCTTAAGATAACAAGTACCCGAAACCGGCATGCGTGCATGCAACGACTAATGAATGTTGATGAAACGAAAGAGGTCTCTAAGGATCGTGGCACGTGGCAAACCCTGGGCTTTGCCTACCCCTCCGGGATACAGGCGTGAGTTTATGTAATGCGTGGTTGATCCACTACACCTACGTTATTAACTAGACCTTAATATTCGTGCACTTTATTCAATTACGTTACAGGCGTCTTTGCAATTGGACCTGCTGTCGACTGTATAAGCCCGTGCTTTACTGATACCGATTTAAATCCATTGTTATCTTAAAATTCCAATTTGCTTCTCCGTTTGAATAGAACCCATAGCAACAAAACCAATTTGTGTCAATATCAAACCGGAATAATGGAACTGAAAATATGCTTAGTTTTTAAGTACTAGGATTGCATATATATTTGCATGTTATTATCAACAATTAGTGGGTAATGGCCGCCGCAAAAACCAACTCACGTCAAAGCTGTGAACAGACCAACTCAACGATTCCGAGTGAAGGATGTCGACGATTGGTAGAGTCGACAGCAGATCAACCTTAATATTTACGTTGCAAAGTCGTCCGTATCGCAATCAAGTAAAGTCCACACATGTAAAGATTGACGCTCTGTCGACTGTACCGCTCACGGATGTTTCCCAAGCGGTTTGATAGCACGATGCCCGCTACAGCACCTTGTTCCTTTTATTATTTTTCAATACAGTCAGCACAATGCCACCGATGTATTTCAAATATTCATAAGTGAGATCGCACTATGCCTAAAATAGCATAAAGCCAACTATTAACATGAAGCGAATAGGATTTAGGGCCCATTCAGTAGAAGTTATAGTTAAGTAGTTGCTATTTGTTTGGAGTCCAAATTACATATGAGTAACGTAATAAAAACTTAATTTTAACGGATATATACGAGTTTACTTTTTCGTTTTACAATTTTCCGACGTTTCGGTACTCTTGCAAGTGCCGTGGTCTCGGTAGACTGAGGTGACGGGCGTCTTTTTGAAAGCATTAACTGTTAGTTCACTACCCTCGGCAAAAAATTAAGTAATTCTTTGAGTAACTTTGTTAGTTTTTTATTGACACAATGATACGTGTTGGCTACTCTAAGGTTATTTCGTCACTGAGTGAATACAGGTAAAATACGTATGTCACTGTGTAAAGTGCTAGCGCAGCAAAATACAACGTGTGCGGTATATCTTACATAAAGGATTGTTGTTTCGCACCCCAGAACACAACAAGAAGAGTCGCACAATGGTCTACAATACTTTGAATGCGTGGATTGCCACCATTTTGTACAGTCAGGAAGAAAAAAAATATTTATACTATTATTTTATTATTAACCCTCGGTTTTGATCCGTAAAACGGATCCAATTTGTGCAGTCAAGAACCAAGAAATTAAAGTGGGCATGGTGCGATCTGATGTACGAAGATTTGCGAAAGTTGACATTTGTGTTACCGATTGTATAGTAACGAAATTAAAGTAACAAAGTGCGACAGTGGGCATCGTCCTATCAAACTTCCGAAGCGGTTACTGCCTACATAGACCAACCGACGACCGAAGGCCTCTGTTTGCGTTCCTTTCACTAATATCCCGGTACTAGAATAAAGCCGACATTTCCTAAATCTCCTAGAGGTTATATTCGATAGTGTTACGTTACCTGGACATAGCAGTTTTCTTTTTCTTTCAGTTTAGCGACCGGCGATAGTATTTTCGAAATGCAAATAGGCGAACTGGAAATAAATCTAATCGCAACATCACAAAGGGGGCAGACAATACTGTCTACAATTACTGACAACGACTGCCTCGTTGGTCCAGCGGTGTCACGTCTTTTTAACATGCCGGAGGTCGTGAGTTCGATTCCCACTGGAGCCACCGTATATTTGTGCACATGGCCTAGGGAATAGTTCGGGACCAGGACAAGTGATTGTGTTCTGTGGAAGTTATTTATTACTTAAGTTTTGAGTTCTAAATGGATTCTAGATCAATTTTTATTCTTAAAAAAAATACTAGTTCAATTTCTAGCCACGCAACGGCGGCAGTAAGAATGATGGCCATCAAGACAATTTAACTGTTTAGGGCTAAATTGATGAAGTAGCGAGCTAAATGAAGATGCATCATCGGCCTTTAGCCAATTCAAATATTACAAGGCACGCACTTCGCCTTGCAAAACAATACGTCATACGTTCTAGCTCTATCATAAAGGGTGTGTGCAAGTTCAAACTCCTACGAGTATATTCAGCCCAAAATGGAAGGCTTTCCTCCTCTATAAAAATAATTTTACCTTTGGGAAAACTCAAAATGGGCACTGTCCCAAATATTGGCAATAGTTACAAATGATGCTTCATTTTAAAGGTCAGTAAATATAATGCTACAATGATAAATGAATAATATTCACAGATTTCTTGTATTTTAACTGACTTGAAAAAGAGGAGGAGGTTATCAATTTGATGCGTATTTTCTCATATAACTCTATCAAATCTTAACCGATTTCGACAATTCTTTTTTTGTTCGAATAGATATAACGTCCCATTGGTCCCATTTTAATTTTGTGAAGATCCGATGAAGACTTTTAGATATGGAGAACGGAACTCTTCAATGTGCAGCAGTAAATAAGGCCTTATGGGGCCCATCTTTTAGCAATAACCGTATGTTTCATAAAATAGCGTAGAAGTAGTCCCAAAGCAATTTGGTGAAGTAATTTTATGTTCTGGTGAAGACTTTCGGAGATGGAAACTGAGAACTTAAAATTTTAAAGCAACTAATTAAGGAGGGTAAATTATGGTTATCAGGGATTTGTTTATTTTTCTCTCAACTAAAAATTTAAAAATAAAAATTGTTAAAGAAAAAATAAAAACCGACTTACAAACACGTGGGTAGTTATGTATACATGTAGGTATTGTTGAAGTATAATTTGTAGTCGGTATTCTTTTAAATTATTTCAAACTTTTTAGTGCTGTAGTGTTTTGAAGTCGGTTTTTATTTCTTATTTAAATTTTTATTGTGAATAAGTCTGTGACTATTATTCAACATTCTAACGTTCGTTTCACACGTGAATGAAAGTAGGTTTAATATTAAAAATTGCCAAGATATTGGCAACACATTGTGTTGACATCTCAGTATTCCGTAAAAAAATAACCTCTTTTACGTTTGCACAGATTAGGAATCTATTTAGTTTTGTTTATTTACAGAGTTTTTGCATCGAGTTATGGTATCACTAGAAACTGGCAGCTCATAAGGTCTCAGTTTATTGGAAAAGAAAGAAAGATCGAAATATTCAGCGAGGAATCTCAAAATTATCTATTTTCTCAAAAAATAAAATAAAAACAGAACTTATTTTTTTAGATAAATATCCATTGCGAAAAAATATCAACAAGAGAAATGTGAGCTCTTCCACACTCCAGTATTGGTATTTTTAATTTTTTTTATTAAGTTTTTTTTTTATTTTATTTCGATGTAGATGCTGACATTGTCACCATAGCAAAAGTGATTTAAGTATGCTGAAGAGGCCCCTCCTTTTCGGATAGTTATGGGCAATCTAATAATAATAACTTCCACATAATATAATCTTTTGTCCTGGGGCACTACAACGTAACTTCTCCACTGTCGATTTATCCTACTCCGAACTGTCAAACACACACAATAATAAGTTCTATTTTATATTTTTTTCGAGAAAATAGGTAATTTTGAAAGCCTGGGCCAAATATTTCATTTTGAAATGCTACAATTAATTTTTGAAGTGAAAAAAATTATCCGAGTTTACGTTACCGGAAGTACGTCACGCACGGAAAAACGTCTCCAACTATATCCTACGAGCTGTCAGTTTCTAGTCATACCACTGCTCGATACAAAAACTGTTTAAATAAGTAAACGAAACTAAATATACGCCTAATTTGTGCGAACTTACAATATAAATTATATTGTGTTTTTACGCAAAACCGGCATGTCAATATCTTGGCCTTATTCATTCAAAAATATTAAAGGTACTCTCATTCACGAGTCAAAACGTGCTAGAAGGTCGAGTCACACACTTTTTTTATGCAGCCTTAATGCGTCCCATTGCAGGGCACAGGCTTTCTCTCAGCGAGAGAGTGTACGGGCTTAATCACAACGGATGCCCACCGCGGATTGGCAATTTCAAGCGCTGAGGTGTGTGTGTGAACACCTCAGACACTCAGGTTTCCATACGATGTCGGAAGGGCGGGGGGTCGTGGGTTCGAATCCCGGCTCGAACTAATGACTTCGTTTTCTAACTTACGTACATTTATGAACTTATAGCAGCAATAATACCACTCGCAAACTGTGAAGGAAAACATAGTGAGTCACTTATTCACAAAAATGCAAGAAATCAGTTAATGTTATTAATTTACAATTGTAGCATTGTATTCACTAACCCTACACCTTTAACATGAAGTATCATTTGTAACTATTGTCAATATTTAGGACAATGCCCATTCGAAAACTTGAAAATGGATACCCCAATACAGTGGACAGTTATGTAACAGGAGGGCTGATCCCAAACTAGGATACCCTGTAACCACCCTGCTGTGGTAACCTGGGTGTAATTCCATCACAAACATGAAAATACACCCAGACTGACCATTTATACAAATTAAACAGAGCGGCCTCCAGTGGAATCGAACCGACGACCTCCGCTAGACCAACGAGGCAGTCAATTATTTGTTTTTGGTTACTAACCATAAGGGTATTATTATGTCGTTATTTAGTCCCTAGACTACCTATACAGCGTGTTGTAGAAAGAGCCGGTGAATAGTATGTGAATTTTACTCATAAATATAAACAACTTTTGCTATGAGACAAAAAGTCTTCTGTATGTATGAAACATTCTCTAGAGCAGTTTACCAAAATTCAATATTTAAGGCCGACTTGCATCACTTTCTTAAATGTTGAATTTAATAAAGTCGATTAAAATGGCGACTTAAGTGACAAGGGAACCAGGGTTGAGTTGAGTAAAATATTTGTTGTCGTCGGATTTCGCAGTTTTTCAAAATTTACCCCCCTGGAGGGTGAAAAGACGGACGGAGTCGGGGACAAAGGTTAATTTACTAAGCCTTTGCTACGTGAAAGCGAGACAAACCGACAAACCCACTTTCGCTTTTTTAATATTAGTAGAATTAATAATAGTAGATTTTCAAGCAAACTTTAGTCTTCATTTTTTCAGCACTTGCAGCAGATTCTGAAACAAGAAAAAATTGGATATTAATAGATCTCTGTGAAAATTGCATACTCCTACTTGTCACGGGTGCGAAAAAACTATTTAATTAGCATAATGAGATGCAAACCTTGACAGTGGCTCGCCGAGTTTTTGCCATCTCAGTTTCAATATCAAGGTCCCGAGTTCGACGCTCGACATTTCAATGCGAGTGATAGTTGCCTTGAATTGAGCGCCCCTAGCATTTAATGAAGTCGTTGTTCTATATTATAATATTGTAGTCTGAGTCAGTGTTATATTTATCAAATTGCTGTTAGCTTATGATGCTGCTTATACTGCGTTAATTTTGGGTGGTTTGAAAGACATAGCAAAATGAACGTGCCTGACAATAACTATCGAATGAGCTAGTTTGTTTTATAAAAAGGGGAATTTTCATAAATATCTCGACACGAACTCGAATCTATTAGAACCATTAGTAGCCATCCAGAGCGGTACGTGCATGCCGGGGGTCCGCGGGTCATTGTTTTATTAGACGCAGAGGCGGTACCAATTGTTCGCGCATTTTTTTTTTAAATTCTCAACATATTTTTTTTATTTACGTCTCTACTTAAAAGTAATAGTCTAAATACATGCATTTTTTTATTACTAATTACATAACCGCGGCTTTTAAACCACCCAGAAAAAACCGTACACAGCACACTGTACTCCACAGGTCTTCTCTCAGAGAGAGATAATGAGCTCAATCACCACGAGTACCCACCGAGGATTAGCAATTTCAAGCGCCGAGGTATGTGAATATCTCAAGCACTCAGGCTTCCTCACGATGTTTTCCTTCATAGCTAGCGAGTGGTATTGCTACTACAAATTCACAAATATACGTCGCTTAGAAAAGTCGTCGGTATGGCATGGTAGGTAGTTTAAATTAACCTTACAGATGTAAGGATTTTTTTGCAAAATAAGGGCTTTGTTTACCTGTCATTTCCAACCGGTGGCATGTGAAATCGAGTCCAATTTTTTAAGCGTGCACTAGCGATTAGAGCAAGCAAAAAATTCAAAGGCAAAAAATGAAAATTGTACACTTTGAACAGTTGACCTGTAGGTGTTACTTCACTCTTTCGAATTAGTTACAATAATTATCACTATTAATTTAACTCCGGATTACAAGTAAGACCTAAGACAAAGTTACACGTAATTATATCCGGAATTATATTAATACTGTGTAGTGTTTTTGCATATTTTTGTAGGAATACATCAACTATCGTTTACCGAACATTTCTTTCCAAAGAAGCTTTCCGATGTTTTCAAGCTTATTAGAAAAAAAAAATAAACAAATTGACAAAGCGCAACATATTGAAAACGTCGGGATCTCAAACCCAAATCTAACGCTTACGTCTATGCCAATTCGTTACAACAAATGCTAGAATGTTTCCCGGCAAAATTGTATGCACAAATTAGTTTGTCCAGTTTTATCTAGTTATTCGTTTTCTAACATCCCGTGAATGGCTGGAAACTCAATATTACTCCACTAGATCAAGCGCAGCGTTTGAAAGATCATATTAAGTGCAGTTTCAGATATCTATCTGAGACAAAGGTTAGAATAATAGATAATAAACGTTCTATAAATATACATTCATCGTTTATTCATGGTTTTGTCGCGATATGGACATGTGATTTACGTGCTCGAAGAGAAAATAGATTTTTATAATGTCATTATAAGGAATAACATTTAATGGGCGTGGTGTACAGGGTCTAATTATGCGCACCTAATCCTGTCGGCATCTTGACGTTTGCGAAAGCAATTAGAATGGAATTTGACTTAGGCAGCTCAGTCCCTATCATAGGTAGCCTATATACGTCAAACTGTAGGGCACAGGCCTTCTCTCAGAGAGAGGGTATGGCCTTAATCACCACGCGTGCCCAGCGCGGATTGGCGATTTCAAGCGCTGGGGTATGTGAATAGCTAGGTTTCCTCACGACCGTAGCAGTTACTCACCGTTAGCGAGTTGTATTGCTACTATAACTTCAACATAATAATGTCTTTCTTCTTCTTCTTCTTCTATAACTTAGAAAAGAAAGTCATAGGTACAAGCCCGCACTGGGAATCGAACCTGGGTTTCTCGCTTCCGAGTCCAATGTTCTACCCACTAGGCTACCACCGCTCTTCCTATACGCACACCAAATCCTGAGCGATTCCAATCGTCTAACTGTCAAATTCAAATTCTGACTGGATTTGGTGCGTATTCATGACAGCTGTCACTGGGGACAAAATACATGGAAGCGCAATAGTGCTGTCGCGCACGCCAAACGAATCCTAAAGGATTTGTTACATCCAGCTGTCAAATTCCGTAGTAATTGCTATCGCGAATGTCAAGATGTTGAGTCGGAATTTATGGAATTCCCAATAGGATTTGCTGCAACTAATACTCTACCAAATCGTAGATGAACTGTTATGTATCTCCTGTAACCATGTCGTGACGTTAACTCTAAGGTAAACTACTTCGCTTCGTGTCATGGCATGGATAGTCGTGCTTTTGATTGACAATTATTTGTACTGCTGATTCATAATTCAATGTTAAGTTCTTTTTTGTGGCTGGGTTGATGCTGAATGACCGGATGTTATTGTGACGTCCGCGCCTTTGTATCCTGCTGGGATTAGGATGTTATAGTCGCTTTTATTAGGTTTATTCGGTCAACTAGCAAATTCAGTGACTTCTTACTTATTACGTCTAACACTAACGCAATGTATAATCACTGGTTTCATCAGCTATAGCCGGTAGTAGAAAAAAAAATTGGAAGAAATAAATAATAATAACTTCCACACCACACAATCACTTGTCCTGGTCCCAGACTAGGAGATCCTGTGATAATGGTGACCAGGCAAGGACATCACATTTAAAGTTTTCATGTAGAACTAACTACATTGCACAGAACAAAAAATAAGTTCTGTAAATTAACCAACCACGTAATCGGTGGATCACATCATGCTAGTAAGATGGCTCTAGGGAACGTATGGAACCGTTGATATTTTTTCACAGTTTCAGTGTTAGTCTCATGAGAAACGTTGTTTGTATTGATGAGTAGAAACCCTCGTCACCTGACCTTTCTGCAACACGCTGTATTCAATTTATATTAACTTAATACTGTGGGGGAAAATACGCGCACGATTTGTATGTCACTGTTTCTCGGCAGTTTTTTATAAAGTGGGTCTTTTGAAAAGTTATGGTGAACAAGGAAGTGTGCAGCTGTAGTGACCTTGACATTATGTAAAAGCTGTTACACCTACTATTATTACAGCTGGTGCATAAATGCATTCTATCGCCTATCTACTGCTTACAGCTACTTCGTTTTTTGTCTGAAGCGAGGTGACAGCAAACTAAAAGACAATTGATTGATCGAACAAAGCAAAACCGATTTAATTCTTAATAATGATTGGTAGAGGAGACTAATGACAACTTACAGTACTATACCTAGATATAAACTTACAGGTGTCTTAATATTTAATGTGCATACAGATTGACTTGAAAATGCACAATTTTCGAAACACGACGATTACAGTTTCTTGCATCAACTTTTGCTCTATGACTTTTTTTGTTTCTATTTTATTTTATTTTGCGTACGTGTGATACGTAGGCAGGTAAAATAGATATAACGTATTGTTATATAAGTTATTAGAAGTTAAGTCAAGTTCTCATTCAAAATAATTTGAAGTTATTGTTTTGTCTATCGCATTAAGCCTGTAATGATAGATGTAAATTTGTATAAATTAAATAAACAAATAAAGTGAATTACAGCTGATTTCACCGCGTCTACTGAAATTTCAGCTATCTTGAAGACTCATTAAAAAAAATAACTGCACTACTAATAGAGCGATAATGATGAGATTGCTGGAGTATGATTATTGTGGTGAGATTTTCCACTGTGAATAGCTATTTGCAGGTAGAATGCGAACAATAAGTCTGTACTTTAATATAATTTTAGTAATCAACGAACTAAAACAAAATTAACGCTGGCTCGAACACAGACGCCTGAGCTGGCTGAGATGTCACTGTTGATCATTAACATGATTTTTTCAAATTGACTATATTCTTTTTGTTGCACTAACCCGTGCTGAGGACAATTTTAAATACCTATTTAGAGGCTAAGAATTCCACCCATGCCGGGACTTGAACCCGCGACCTCTGGCTCTGTACGTAATACAGAGAAGTTTGTAAAGAGACATTCTGGCTAACCGTGCCAGCGCTCTCCCAAATGAGCTAATGGGCAAGTGCAGGCATCGGCGAAATATTTTTCATGTAGCTAGAGGTGCACTTTTTTTTAAAATTCCTTCGCACAGGTATCTTCATTACGTGTATGAAATTGTGGGCAAAAGTACGTCCCAGACTCTACCAAATCGTTTACAATACAAATGAGCGTGTAAATTATTTCCTAGTATTCCTAACATATCCGATTTCTCATAGGTTGGTTTTGCTGAGCCTTCTATCCTAGGTATGATTGGCGTTGACTTCCTGCAAGTTAAAGCAAACAGACCTACATGCATAAACTCATGCCTGTATCCCTAAGGGGTGAGGGTATATGGGTGGAGACCAGGGCCTCGATTCTGTTAGTGCATTGTAGTATAATGACAGGTACACTGTCGGGTCACGTGACGTGTTTTTTCGTACCATTGACGCCTAGAAGGTTTGATGGGTGTGCCCGCGTAGACTTAAAGCAGCCATGAAATGAAAACCGCCATGTTCATGCAGTTGTCATGTTACTACAATGCATTAACAGAATCTAGGCCCAGGGTGTGCCACTTGCCACGATCCTGACGTAACTCTTTCGCTTCAACAACGTTCATCATTCGCTGCGTGCACGCACGCTCACCAGGCAAGGTAAATAGCGAAGTACTCGCACCACTTCGCGCTCATCCACTACGTGAACGATTCCTGTCGGGAAGGCTTTCTTTCTTTCTTTCGCCTCTGCGAGGCGAGTTACCCCCGGCCCTTCTCGGGGCTTTGTATATACTCAAATGTTAGATTACCTGCGAATGTGACATTTGAGAGTCCCGTTATATGCGGCGCATTCTAGTATTTTTCCTGAAACAATGAACCAGACGAGATTAAACTTTTTTGTTAAACTTTTCCATGTTTTCAATACATTTTCGTTATTTTACGGTTTATCTTCTTTTTAGTATCGTTACTCGATATTAATAATTACTTAAAACCACATTTGTGCTAAATTACACCCTTATTAGAAAGCAGCTTTGTCAATTCATTGAAAAATCAGCCATTTGACGCCTACTGCAGGACCTAAGGCCTCCTTCGTGGTTTTGATAACCATGAGGGGTTTTGCCATAATCGCCACGGTTGGCAGGCGGGTTGGCGATCGCAGTATGCGGTTGGAATCTCAGGAAGACGCTGCTGCCCGTCTCCTGGTTATTGATTTCCTTAGTCGCCTTCTACGACATCCACGGAAGGAAAAGGAAAGACGCTATTCTTAATCCGGCGCCACACGGAAATCTAAAAAGTATTTTATTATTAAAGTAACATTTTTGAGGCCAGTAAAATTCCAGTGCCACAAGTCACAGAGTCGTGTTCATGAAACACTAGACTAGCTCCACTTGACATGAGTTAATAACCAACCTAAGTCATGCTTTCGATAGGAAGTAGTGAGTTGTTCAGACAAGGAAACGAGATTTACGACCACGATACAAGTATTTATCATTACTGCCTAGTTGGGTATAATAACAGACGAAAGAATTTTGTTGCACTTTTAAGGAATGTTAAGGAGCGATGGTGGCCTAGTGGGTATAACATTGGACTCAGAAGCGAGAGACCCAGTACTGGCATGATTTTACCTATGTACCTATGATTTTGCTTTCTAAGTTATGTAGGTACATTTGTGAAGTTATAGTAGCAATACCACTCGCTAACGGTGAAGGAAAACATCGCGAGGAAACCTGAGTGTCTGAGCTATTCACATACCTCAGCGCTTGGAATCGCCAAGCGCTGATGGCACGCGTAGTGAGAAGGCCTGTGCCCTACAGTGGGACGTCTATAAGCAGCTTATGTTATATAAGGAATGTACTCGCCGTCAATCTGAATTGAACTCTATGCTTTAGTGACAAGAACGGTGGTAAAGGTTTATCAGCTGTTGACTCTACTAAATAAGTACTTATGATAGGTATAGAGGATGAAGTTCATGAAATAATCTTGTCTATAGGGTGTTAAAATACTGTCAACCGACCCGGAAGTTACACATAGTAGACACCAAATCATATTCCTTAATGTAATATTTTGCAGGGAAATCAATGACTTTTTTTGATTACTTAGGTACTAAAAATATCAAAAATGCACGGAGCACGTGTGATAGGGAACATTAACAGAGGCCTAATTATTCGCACCAAATCCTGTCGGAATCCTGACTTTTGCGATAGCAATTGGTTTGTAACATAGACATCGTTTGTAATTTGACAGCTAGACGTAAGTACGCGTAATATAGGGGCTGATTTATTGTTGTAGTATTACAAAACACACACGGCGCGGTTCGTGGTTTTTTTTGCACATATTATATTCTTGTATTTTCTCTCGAATTCACACAGACGAGCCAAAAACAGAAATATGGTCATTTAACCATAGTTTGTGGTGCGAGAGGGAAGGAAGAAAAAAATCTTGAGCTGACCTTGTCTTGTTTTCACACAGAACAAACGATGAGAAAAACGTGGAAAATTAACTCGACTACAGCATCGGCGACAAACCGCAGCAAATCCTATAATTTTTATTAAATGGACAATTAACATAGAACCTAGAGCCTAGTGGGTAGAACATTGGACTCGGTAGCGAGAGACCCAGGTTCGATTCCCAGTGCGGGCATGTACCTATGACTTTGTTTTCTAACTTATGTACATTTGCTAACCGTGAAGGAAAACATCGTGATGAAACCTGAATGTCTGAGCTATTCACATACCTCAGCGCTTGGAATCGCCAATCCGTGGTTGGCACGCGTGGTAAGTTGGCACGCGCAGTAATTAAGCCCTTATTCTCTCCCTGAGAGAAGGCCTGTGCCCTACAGTGGGACGTATATAGGCTGCTTATGTATGTATGTAACATTGAACATAGAAGCTCTAAACCTTTGTTAACCCAGACGTAATTATAAAACAAACGGTTTACTTACCACAATTAGTAACCTAGCTCGCACTGTTATTGAAATCAGTCAGTGCTCTGTGTGGTGACAGCTAGACTGACACTTGATATCATTATTTATTATGTCATTTATGCAACAATATTATAATGGTTCAGGTTTAGTCATAAGGCTTAGATAGGCTTTCACGAGAAGGACTGTTGTAAGTAGAAATAGAATATACCTACTTAATTTTTAATCAAGGGACGATTTATAATCACTATTGTTTTAAACTTGAAATGGTACGACAGGATAGTGTGCGGACGATATCACATAATCTTTTACATATTGTGCACTACAATTTGATTCGTTAAGGGCGATTTCGCAACAAAAATCTAAACATTGACATGCTGTCGACAGTATTACTTAAGAATAATTCCTTTGTAAAAGATTATCATGTAGCCTTTAGCCTCCAATACTTAAATGCTAAGTTAGAAGGTAGGCAAATTGCTAAACGTTATAATTGTGAATAGGCCCTAACACCGCCAGCGCGTATAATTAATTTATTTATCTACACTAATGTTGTAACATTCTACTTATGTTTTCAATACTTGACTTATAATTACTACTGTTATAGCGCAGACAACAAAACACTCAATTTAAGCAATTTCACATGATGGTATAATATTCACATCGATATCGTAAAATCTCATTATAACATCAATAAAACTCGACCAACTTGATTGCAGGGCCAATCAGGTTGGTCGCGTTTTATTGAAGCGCGCAGCTGCGCTCTCATTGGTTAAATTTTAATGGCGGCAAAATCACTGTGATTATACACGTACGCGTGAATTTAATTTTTAATTGCATTAGTGAAGATAAAGTAGTGTATGCAACTGCATATAACACGGGTATTAAAACACTCGTTACTATTATGAAACTCGCTGCGCTCGTTTCATAAACTCACACTCGTGTTTTAATACCCTTCATTATATGACAGTTGCATAAACTACTATTATTGCATAGTGAAACACAGAAAGACGGCTTCCGTGAATTTAGTGGAAACCTTTTAATTTTTAATTGCGATTCCGGTTTCTCGCACTCTTACAATCTGTCAATCTACTGTTAACAGTTCTCCGTTTTTTTTATACACACTTTGGCCATTTGACAGCTGCTGTTAACAGTAGATTAACCGAAATCGGTGGTCAGTCTTATTGCTTACGTGTAATAGAAAATGAAGAACAGGAAAGAACTAAATTCACTACTAATATTCATTTCGTATGCGATTTTCATATGATTTTTCTAATCGAGACCTTTCATGATCGTAGCAAGTGGCAGACCCTGGTCTCTGCCTACGCCTCCTGTATACAGGATCATGTTATGTATGTTATGTCCTCTAATCGCTATCATCCATGATATTCACTAGCAGCAACATTCTTTTTCTAATTAGCTGATCCTGTGTCCCACTGCTGGGCAAAGGCCCTTCCTTTGGCCTTCCACTCCTCTCTGTCGCCGGCCATCCCCTGCCACCCTGGCAGAAAGAGGTCTACCCGCCATCCTCGACTTGGTCAGCCATATTTGCGATATCCGTCGTGACTCAGTCAGTAGTGACAGTAAAAATAAAATCTAAAAAACCTTTTATATGATAAACCTTATCATATAAAAGGGTTTTTAGATTATTATTATTATTATTATTATTATTATTGTAATATTATTATTGTACACTAGAAAAACTTGGATGGAAAACCATGAGGGAGGCCTATGTCCTGCAGTGGGCGTCAAATAGCTGATGATGATGATGACCCTAGAAAAAAAAACCAATATAAAATACTAGCTGACCCGGCAAACGTTGTTTAGCATACGACCATTCTCAGACCTACCAAATATACTTACACAAAAAATTTCAAAAAAATCGGTAAAGACTTTTCGGAGGAGTCCTATAACAAACACTGTGACACGAGATTTTTATATATTATATTAATATAGATACTTACTACATTTTAAACTTGGTTTTTGTTAAAACTTAACAACAAAAAATCTTACAGTCTTATTATAAGAGGTCGATCCCACTAAAACATTCTTATGGCGGAGTTAAAGCCGGTTTGAAGTTGAAATTGAAAAACGGCTTAATTATCACAAAAAATACAAATATAACATAAATTGAGTGAACTATGAGTGGTTTATGAGAGGAATTCCTGTTCTAAGCAGGCTTTAACTATGTCTTAAGAGTTCTTTCAGTGGAATCGACGTTTTATACATAAGACTGTATTTTTTTATAAATTTTCGAACATCCGGTGATTGAGTTAATACCAAAATGTATTGGTTATTTCTTCAATTTCAGAAATTTGACCCCTTTTCTCTTTAATTCCTACCAAAATGGTTAATACCAAAACGTATTTGTTTTTCTGCAGTTTCTCAATTTTGACCTTTTTTCTCTCTGTCTAAGAGAAGGCCTGTGCCCTACAGTGGAATGGATATAGGCTGCATTTTTTTTAGAGTCACTTCGCTAATTCGAATTCGAACGAATCTAGAGTAGAAGATACATAAGTATATTAATTTTTGTTTGTGGAAAGATCAGAAAGATAACATAATAGTCAGTGCATTAAGTCCGCCACATTGCCATTGTATTTTTTTACTTATGTGCAATAAACGTATTAATAATAATAATAAACATAAACATTTATATACAGGCACACAATAATAATAACTTCCACACAATACAATCACTTGACCTGGTCCTAAACTAGGATACCCTGTGCTATGGTAACCAGGCAAGGACGTCACAAACATGGAAATACACAAAGACTGAGGCCATTTGTACAAATGTACGGCGGTCCCCAGTGCGAATCGAACCCACGACCTCTGATCCGGTAGCTAAGCGCGTTACCGGCTACACCAACGAGGCACAAAGCAGACATGAGAGATAAGCATCTATATTGTAGTCGCAAGGCAATATCAACCAACCTTCCGTTTACCGTTCTAACTCGCTATAAACGCAAAGCCAAACAGGCTTCGAAAAAGGACTTACGCTTGACAATGCCTGGTCTAGGCAGACTGAACTATTAAGGGGATCAGTGAGCTAACTAGCGCCATCAATGAAAACAAAATCTTCTTTTACAGATCGTATTTGCAAAAAGTGTCGGTAAAATCTCTCAATCATGTTAACAGTGATTTTTAGGACCCACGACAAAGAACCTAGGATCACGAACCTGGGACGAGATAGCATTTATCCCAAAAACGGCCGTTTCCGGCGTTAATGCTATCTAGACTAAGGTTTTTTTGGCTTGAGTTCACAGCCATGGGTCTTAAAAATCACTATTAACTTCATTGAGAGATTGTACAGACACTTGTTGCAAATTTGATCGGTAAAAAAAGATATGTTTTTTTTTTCCTCGGTGGCGCTAGTGTTACTCCCTGGAGCCCCTTAAATATCTAACACCGAGGTCGGCTAAACCGGACATAAAGTAAGGGATCGGGTCGCGTTTAAACTGACTTAATGGAGAACTTGCGTTATTTAATTTAGATTGAAGTAGCGTTGCTTTTTTACCATAGGACACAAAAAAAAATTAACTAAAAAATATAATGTTTATTTTAAATATGTAAATATGAATTTTGTTATTATGTAATAATAATAGATATTATTATTCATAATTTAATTACTATAAAACCATAGAAAATATATTTTTCGAGGTTTTCGGGGTTCCAAAAAATGCGAAAAATCTCGTTACTCTAATAATTAAAAATCGGTGAAGTGCGAGTCGGACTCGCGCACGAAGGGTTCCGTGCCATTATCTATACAACACTATTAGTTATTGAAATTTAAATTCAATTAACATAAATTTAAATTTCAACAACTAATAATCAATATTTTTGAGTTTATATAAAATAAATATTGTAGTGCCAATTTCAATTAAAAAAATTGCCAAAATATTTTTGGAACGTAACTTAATAATTTTTTTTTTTAACTTTTGCCGAGGGTAAAAAACAATCGCGACCATAGAGAATTCTAAGATTTTAAGTACACGACCCTCTTGAACTTTACGAGTTTCGATATGGCCCTGCAATACTGTAGGTCAGTTTTGAGAAGTTGTGTTACCCGATGTATTCTCAACACTGTAAGTACTTAGCTGTGTACGATTTCGTTGACAGCAATTTTATATCTGTCGTATATGTATAGGTATAGTTGCCGTAGGCAAATTCGTATTTTCACAATTGGCGTAGTAACCTAGTTTAAAAACCACACGCTCGCTCGTTTACCAAAATGCCGAAGGCCAATTATTGTAAAGCCATTACGAGTGTGTCCTACAGCGTGACGAAGGGCTCTCTTTCTTAGACCAGAGTTTTCGCTCTTGAATCACCCTAATTTACTATGATAGGTAGGTACTGACAGCGACTATACAGTTAAAAGTTAAAATTCACTCTTTTTCTTTGAAACGGCTTTACCATCTTCTTAAAGTAAATAGGCTTAGTGCAATAAGGAAGGATTTAAAGGTTAAACTGTACCTTAACCTTTAAATCCTTAAGGTACACTACACCTTGACCTTTAAATTCTTAGAAGTCTACTAGTTGGTGTACGTATAGTCTTAAATGGTCTGTAATGTACACCTGACGCTTGGTTCAGACCAACTGAACGATTGCGAATGGACGTAAGTATTTACGGCAAAAGCAAGCTAACTTCAAATATAAGTACAGTCGCCGGCAGACCAACCTTTACGTACGTGCACTCTTATCGGTTGCGTCAAGAACGACTTTACAAGTAAAATTTAAAATTTGACCAGGGCCGTGTTTCATGGAACTACAATGAATGCATGGTTTACTGTGACAATTCGATATACATTGCAAAGTCGATTAACACACAGATAAACGAGATACTCTGCAATACAATGAACCTCGAATTTTCATAATAAACTGAGAAATAAGATAAGATAAGAATATTCTTTATTGCACTCAAGAATCGAGACATAAAATATGAAAGTTAAAATTAAAAAGCACAATGGGCGGCCTTATTGCTAACAGCAATTTTTTCCAGACAACCTGGTGACGGAAAGGTTTCCGAAGGTTTCCGAGAAATGTACTTTTATGAAACTTGGCCCTGCTGTCGATTATAGTACAGAAAAGATTACAGTGTTTTGAAAAGAATAAATGTGGAGTTTCTTTGTTAGCTTCTTCTCCACATAATCCATAAATTGTGAAACTAACAACTTTGACGTTCATTAAGTAAACATTCTGTTTTTACAATGAATAAAAATATTTGAATTGAATTGAATTGAATAGGTCAGTGAAGCAAACGCAGGCTTTTGTGGAGACTTCAATCGATTGGCGAAAACCTTCATTCGTATGGTCTGTCGATGGTATGCAGCGATATCATCAGCGTTAGCTTGTTAGCACATTCCTGGCATTGCACTCATTGCACTCCACCGCGGTGCGTATAAAACCTGGACAATTCGATGTACATTGACAAATTCGATTAACCCACAGCTTAACAAGTAGAAGGACTCGGTTACGCAGTGTACATCGAATCGCCATAGGCCATAATAAACTAAGAATTGTTGTTTACCTCTTCCTCGAAAGGAAACTGATAGGAATAGACAACTAGTCCAGACGTAGCTTATTTCATAGAGTTATTAACACACCGATCTTTACCTGTGTGCACGCTACTCAGTTATGTAAATAAATGGTTTATGTATCCATCTTACGTTATAAGAGACTTGACACAAAAAAATTAAGGGTTGATCACCTCGTCTTCGACTATAGGTCGATGATGATGGTCGAAAAGAATAAATGTGGAGTTTCTTTGTTAGCTTCTTCTCCACATAATCCATTAATTGTGAAACTAACAACTTTGACGTTCATTAAGTAAACATTCTGTTTTTACAATGAATAAAAATATTTGAATTGAATTGAATTGAATTGATGTGATGTTAATTTTTTTTTTATTTAAATGCCTACTTAAATAGGTGCCTACTTCGAGGTATACTCTATGCAACAGAAAATCATCAATATCGAACAACTTTGTAAAAATACATGCATGGCCGTACATAAAAAGTATATACCCGTCGAATAGAAAATCTCCTCTTTTTCGTCAGCAGTAACAAAATCCGCCCTTCGCCACCGGTATTAAGGTTCGTTTTCCCCGCAGCTGGCGGACGAGCTGCCGGCCAAGATCTCGGAGCTGCGCCTGCGCCCGCGCACGATGGCCACGAAGCCCAAGCCAGAAGGCTTCAAGATCCGCAAGCTCACATTAGCGGATAAGGAGATGATGCTGGACCATCTGAGACAGTGAGTTGGAGTTGGCATGCATTATACAACGTGCTGATTTTTAAAGTAACGCCCGACACAGGGTACTTTCTTCTCATCAACACGAACCACTTTTACTAGCGGGTCGACCTCGGAATCGCGAAAAAAACACAGCTGTGTCATACTAAAATTCGATACCTACTGAACAAAATGTATGGAACAGATGATTTTTTCTAAAGATTTTGGAGTTGGTCCCATAGTAAAAGTTGTAGCTGTTGATCAGTAGATACTACCCTGAGTCGGGCGTTGCTTTACAAATCAACACCTTGTATATATAACTTCCACACAACACGATCACTTGTTCTGGTCTCAAACTAGGATACCCTGTGTTGTGGTAACCAGGCAAGGACATCACAAACATGTAAATACCCCCAGACTGAGGCCATATCCCCAGTGGAAATCGAAGCTACTACCTCCGGCATGGTAATCAGACGTGATATCGCTAGACCATCGAGACACTCACCCAAGCGAAAGAAAGAGAGAGATAGAAAGAGAGTTGTGTTCCTATTATTCTACCTGAATATAGACAAACATTCACACGTGCCATACCGCTCTCACCCGCTAGGTGAGCGGGAGATGAAGTAATTCTCTTTTATAGGGAACATGTTACCGGATTCAAATTCAAAGTCCGAGTACTGTGATCTGAAAGCTAGAGCGATCTGAGAAAGAAATATTGGTGGTTTAGAACACAAAACAATCCGTCTACCATGAGCAAAACATTTTCATGCTACGGGAAACAAAATAAAAACAATGTTTAAATGGATTGCTTTGAGCAATATTTCATGGAAAATTAGACCAGTAACTGTCCCCTAGGGTTATCCATTTTTACTGTTTCTGACTTGACGTGTCAAAATAGTATTCTAATACGGCTCCATGTAGTGGAGAATTTACAAAGCAGCACCCCCGGAGAACCAGCTTCATACCATTTTGATAATAATTGTTACTCACATTCCTTCCACAGATTCTTCTTCCACGATGAGCCAATGAATAACGCAGTCAAACTTCTGGACAGTCCAGACTCCCGATGCTTAGAACTGGAAGAATACGCGTCGGTGACGCTTCAGCAAGAGGTCTCTCTGGCAGCCGTGGACGAAGGAGGAGAGATTGTTGGACTCTGCATCAACGGCATTGTCACTAGAGAGGTGAGTCTGGAGTTAGCGCTTAGCCTGATTGCTTGGCTAGATTGTTGGCGCTTAAGTCTATCTATCTTGAGCAACGAATATGGGTCACTGCTCAAGTCGTTCATATCTTAGCATTAAAGGTTACAGTAACGCTTACAAATATTACAATAAACAATACTAGCTTAGTACTAATGCAACACATAAAAAGACCTTTTAACAAAACAAATTAATTGACAATAAAATCGTTTTATAATTCATTAACATTTTAATACTTTATTGCACCATTAAACAATGTAAATGTACAAGGATGTACTTAATGCAAATGTCAGTAATATTCTCCAAACCAGTAGAATAGTTCTTGCAATAAATCACCTCACAACAGGACTACGGTGCATTCATTTTTTTTATTGGTATACAAATTCATGAAATTAAATATACTTAATTGGAGTCTTTACTACTTTAATCTTTCAGATAATTAAACATAACATAGTGCTCGTGGTCATGCTAGAAAGTTGATTTCTGGCACGACCATAAGAAATTAAAGACATTAAGACCGAGTAAACAGTGTCTTATACCTACAAAATAACTGTACTCTAAATGTAATGCTGTTTCACATGTGATTTGAGCGCGTTCAATACGTCTTTGTCTTAAAAAAATACGCTTGTTGTTATGTGAAGATGAATAAAATTTACTATTAAGTAGTTACATAGAACTGTAGATAGCAAAATTTTAATCCTTGGTATTTCGAACTTGACGACCTGTATCACCCCAAGTAAAGTAGGTGTTTGTTTTTTTTTCACAAAGTGTTGAAAGTGCACAAGTCACATGTGCACATACAGATGCATTACATTTAGAGGACACTTTATTTTGTGTAATTAGTCACGGTTTAATGGTCATAATGTCTTTAATTTCTTGTGGTCTTACCAGAATCTGTAACAATGCGTCCGCGCGACCGAGCGGTTTAGCCGCAGATTGCAGCGACCGCGGCCAAGTCGCTTTTTGATTTATTTGAAGCGGCCCGAGCGTCTCCGTTCACCACACGTTCTCTAGTGTTTGAGGTGAATATACGTGACGACAAAATGAAAAAAATCGATACCGATATCATTGCTTTGTTTTTCATATTGAAAAGAAGAAAAAACCAACGCCGACGTCGGTGGTGGATACATCCTATCAACAAATTGTATCCCAATCAATTTCACATTACATACCAAAGAAGAAGATCGATTTTTCTCGTATTACCGAATGTCTGTCAACTCATTTGACGAGTTAGTTTTGGCATTGCCAGAAAATTCCATAAAGTTGCGAACTTACATTTCTTTAGAAGAAAAAATAACAATCACACTAAGGTAAGAATAATATTTATTAACTGTTTTAAGTAAAACAATAGCAAAATAATAATATTTTCTGAATAAATAATTCTGTATCAAACATGGTCACTTTACAAAAGAGCGCCCCGTCCGCTTCAAATGCACCGATACAACTGAACACGTTGAAACTCGCACGAGCGGCCGAGCCGCGCGTCCGCGCCGCTCGAAGGCGCGACCGCGCCGCTATTTAAATAAATCGTTACACACAATTTCTGCTCCCTTAAGGAGCTCCGCTGCGCGCCCTCCTCGGCTTCGAGGTGGGTCGCTCATGATGTAGGTTTAGGGGTCGTTAGGACCAAACCAGCCCCCGGCCGTGCCCCACATTGGCAGCACGGCCGGGCCCGTGCTGTTATGCATGAGCATTCACCACCTCCCTCCCCCGTGTCCTCCGGAGGGTGCCCTTTTTAGGGCTAAAAAAAAAAAAAAACAATCTTGTGATTTCGTGGTGTAGCGGCCGGGCCGCTCGCATATAATTGACGCATATAATTAGAGCCTTAAGAACATTTTTTAACATGAATTAGTTCACCAATAAAAAATAATAATGCGCCGTGGTCGACGTGGTCGTGCTGTATATAGTATGACACTAGTAGCAAACTTCTTTATTTATAAGAAAAAAATAAGGTTAGCAAAATCTGCCAAGCTGTGCAGCAGTTTACCGCAGCGGATACTGTGACTGTGCAATAAATGAGAGGGTAAAATTATCAGAAAATGGAAAACTCCTAAAAAGTCTTAACCTCATCAGTCAGACGATGGTTTTTAATTGATATTTTCAATGTCGGGACTGAGGAGGGTAAACAAGGCCTGACCAATCTGATGAATTTTAAACTTCATCTGTTGGGACCTTTCATTCGACTCCTTGTTGGCAGTTTCTTTGGTCTCACCTGCTAAGGTTCAAAATTCAACAGGCTTATCTAGACTTTTTAGCTGTTGGTTTTTTTAGAAAGTTTTTTTGTATTTATACTTTTTACTGACTTTTTACCAACAATATGATAGCTGATTCATCCACGAGTCAGAGACTCTCGCGCCGTCAATACCTTTCATTTGACATCTCATCTGTCAAAATCTATCAAGCAGGGTGGGCGGTCATAAAGTGACAAACATACATACGTGCGGAAATACATAAGTCGGGTAAATACAGTCTCTCTTACGTGTCTCTTATACGGGCTCTTTGTCAACGGCCTTGTCAGTTGTCAAATTTTTCAATAGTGTAGATAAATATGCAGATTTGAGCATTCATATAAACTGTCGTCATCAAAGAATTTATTTTCAAAAAAATACAGTTAATTATCAAACAAAATAACTTGATTAAGTAAGCGAGTACTCAACACTCCAAACTTACCCGTATAACTAGATTTCAACTTGACCGGTTAAACTGTACCCATCTATCTATTATAACTTTTAATATTCAAAGTACAGCTTCCTGCTCAGGCCATACAAAAAGTAATTCTTAATAGTCGTTTTTCCACTAGGCGGACAGTATCGGCATCACCGGCCCAACAAGTACCGGCGCCCTAACCAGTCAGAGGAAAAATGCGCCGGCGCATACATTTTCGTACATGTTTGCTTTTGCAACAATATTACAAATTTGGGTAATTCTCAAACCATAGATAAAATATTAACGAAAATAATTAAGTACTACCTTAGAGTTACTGGTCACTTTTCACTAAGCGTGCAAACACCTAAGGTAGCTAGTAAATTACTGGAGTTAAAAACATCCTCCACGGTTGTGACTTTTCGTTTTTCAAAATGAGAATTAACCCATTTAGCAAATATGTTTTCTAACAGTTCGGGGAGTCCAACTTACACTTGGCAGGATTTATTTTTTCTATCGTTAGGCTATAGACGCCGCAGTATAATGACACCACGTTTGACAGTTTTTTTACTATCATTTTGCTATAGAAGAAACATATACTTTTAAGTAAGTGGTAATACAAAATTATTTACTTACAAGTACATTTTTCTCTTAGTTTTTAGGGTTCCGTGTTCCGCACCCTTTGGGTGAAGGGTGCCAAACGGGACCCTATTACTAAGACTACACTGTCCGTCTGTCGGTCTGTCTGTCTATCCCTCTGTCTGTCTGTCTGTCACCAGGCTGTATCTCATGAACCGTGATAGCTAGGCAGTTGAAATTTTCTCATATGATGTATTTCTGTTGCCTCTATAAGAACAAATACTAAAAACAGAATAAAATAAATATTTCCCATACAACAAACGTTGTCTAAAGACAGCGCTCGCCCTCTAGCGGCCATCTATGTAACCTTCATAGCGCCGATATCATGTCGTTAAATGTCAATGTTAAACGCTTCTTGTTGGTTTCTATAGATGGCACTGTTCTCAAATTCGATCTTTGTCTAATGTTGTTTTAATCATCATCATCATCATTCAGCCACAAAAAGTCCACTGCTGGACATAGGCCTCCTCCATGGATTTCCAAAAAGACCGGTTGGAAGCGGCCTGCATCCAGCGTCTTCCTGCCACTTGAATGACGTCATCTGTCCATCTTGTGGCTGGTCGTCCCACGCTGCGCTTGCCGATATGTGGTCTCCATTCGAGAACTTTTCGGCCCCATCGGCCATCAGTTGTTTTAATAATGGTACGGAACTCTTCGTGCGCGAGTCCGATTCGCACTTGGGCGGTTTTTTTACTGTTTGTATTCTTTGTTGGTAGATTGCAACTATTACGGTTTTAGAGATAAAGCAAGCCCTTTATAGGTCAGACAGACGGTCAGAATATTAACAGAGACGTCGTAGGCGCATCAATAGCGCCCCGTTTGGCACTCGTTGGGCACGTAACCCTAAAAACGTCAAATATAAGTCATACATGCCTTATTAATTTTTGCCAAAGAATTTTCCAGTTCAACTGCATGCCATGTAAACTTATGTAAATGTAAATCGCACTTCATAACCGTAATAGGCTGGCTTGGCTGGCTAACAACTTGTCACATTGCTGTTTGGGATATTTGACGTGAAATAAAATTTGAATTGAATATTTTTTTTAATTGGATTGAAATTCCGGATATTTCTTCAGTTCAAGTCAGATAGGTATTTTTTCGGGAAATATTGAAAAACTACAGCAACTATATCTACTACAACTATATCTATCATCTAAAAATCTCGTGACATAGTGTTTGTTACCGAACTCCTCCGAAACGACTTCACCGATTGTTATGATTTGTTTTTGTGTATATTTGGTACGTCTGAAAACAGGTCATAGGCTAATTAATATGGCAAAACAACATTTGTCAGGTCAGCTAGTATTCTATAAAGAATTATCTTCTTAACTGTAGGTATTTCATGAACTCTATTCCCTTCTTTCTCAAAAGGTACCTACGTAACTGTAACATTGTGGCTTCAAGATCTTGCAGAATGGTTTAACGCGAGAAATGTAGAACTCATACGACCCGCAACATCACGGGACGAAGTAGCCACCTGTATTGTTTGTAAAGAAAAGCATCATGGTGAAATAATCGAGAACTTTCGGATACTAAATTCGTTTTCTTAGTCTTAAATTTGTCGTCATCACGCAATTCATCTAACAAATCATTTTTTCCACCCAATATCCATGCAACCCGCGTCCACACACGACTGTGGTCGAATTTAGTATAGAACAAACATCGACAAAATATAGACATCGCGGATATATTATTATTATTATTTATAGCCATCGTCTGTCAAAAATACCCTACCCTACCCTTAAAAAATAAAATAGGTTGATATCCACCTAGAGTACGTCAGCAAATGTAATGCGTTGTGATGGTTTACGACCCCGGCGCATTAAAAAATTGTGTAAAAGTGACAGAATTTTTTTTTTGCATCGAATTAAAAAACAGACTATAGATGCTCTAAGTGGCCACTCAGATGCCGGGCTAGCTGGTGCTAACTCCCAGTGCACCAAAACTAATACGTCATTTTGAAATAGAAAGTAAATGAAATGAAGAAACTTTATAGCCAAACAGGGTTACAATGACGGTAACTGGCTCCCAAACTAGGACTTCCTGTGCTACGGGTAGCCAGAAGATACATAAATAAATACATCGGTACATAAAGCAAGATACTTTGACTTGACTTCAAACAGGCTTGAAGCCTATTAGTCTTGAAATATGATTTAAAATATTAAAAACTAGCTGTGCCTGCGGCTTCTCTCGCGTGGAATTCAGCGATAGTATCTGAAAGTATTATCCATCCAGAAGGTCTAATTTAATTAGTGGAAGATTCTTTGAAACCAGATGTGTTTTAGAGATTACTAACTTTGCATAATAACATCTTTACATAATATTTACTTACAAACTTTACCTATTAACTTCTGAATGTTGACAAATCGATCGACTGTCTGGAGAAAGAAAAGCAAAAAATATCGTTCGTTTAAATTTCATAACCGTTGCGCGGAAATTGTTCCACCTTGACTTTTTATTGCTTTTCTTTGTCCCACCCTACTCTGGCAACTCTAGTTTATGAGCAAAAGCCTTCCGTTTCTCAGACCAGAGTAATTCTGTGAACATAAACAAGTCGTTAAAATAAACAGTCAACATACAGTGTTTAACAAAACAGTCAACAAACATCCTAGAATGGTCGTCAGGTCGAACAAATTTTACTATAGGGAAAACTTTGAAATCACGAAAAAAAAAGACGCAGCTCAAAACTTTAGTAATGATCAGTTTTTTTGCGGTTTCCAAATTATCCCCGTAGAATAATTTTTTTCTTACTTTCGAGTACAACTCTCCATTTTCCGACGTACACAAGGATTTATTGACACCCTGTATTTATTGGCTGATCCCAAATCATTCATTCATCTTACTGATTAGAAATACCCACCCCAATTTTGTGTTAATTTGTCGACGTTTGTTAAAAAATTAAGTAAGTATATAAAAAAGAAAATATTTATAAACAAAAAAATATATATTTAAACAAAAAATAAAACCGCCTTCAAAGTACACAATAATTTTATTTCTTAATAATTCTCTTAACTTTCGGAGTCTGTTTCAAACTACGCTTTAGCAATATTGTAGACTTTAATGATTTTATCATAGACCCCATCAACAGATCTTGAATTAATTCGATGAACCCCTTTTTTACAAAAAAAACTTGTAATTTTATATAACTATAAAAAGATTCTTTACTGAAAATATATACATTGAATACATTGAACATACATACGATTCGGTGTATCAAAACAAATATACCGGATTGAGAACCACCTTGTTTTCTTGAAGCTGGATAAAAAGGGTAGGTATTCGGTTGAAGTTTAGAGCTCAACACTACAATGAGTAAGACAGAAAATATGTAGAGTCACCGCTTACTTTAGTCGCTAGCAACCGCAGCTTCGTTCACTAATTTGCATAATTTGTTCCTGTCGCGAATAATAGCTAGTACCGAGCCATGATCCAATTAAAACTCAGGTTCATGGTCCAATTGGAAGGGAGACTTTAGTTGACTGTAACCACATTGTAGAGTCATACAGAAGGCGTTTGCGCGGGGTTTCAGTTGACAGCTCGTCGCTCTTCTCACAGGCGTACTCTGTTCTATTACGTTACGGGTGACTTTGCAAGGAAAATGTAAAGTTAAATGTGTACTTATCGACTTTTTGGAAGCTGCGGTTTAAAGGGCTCCATGAGATTTATAAAGCGTAATCTCTGCTAAAATATCTAAAAAAGGAGGAAAAGTTTGAAGAGAGAGGATCTCCATTTTTTGTGATAATTCAAAATACCTATTGACAAAAAACCGCATAAGAATTGCGTGGAGGCGGTGGCCCCCAAGGGGAGCTTAAGGTATGAACCCCCCCCTCCCTCACCCCCATCATAAAAAACTAGAACCTTTAGGTTGTGGTAAGTTAGGTCTTCTGATTTCACAAATCGCAGCTAGCGGGGCGTCGTAATGGTTACTATTATGTTAACGTTGGCTGCCTCGTTGGTCTAGCCGTTAAGGTGCTTAGCTACCAAAACCGAGGTCGTGGATTTGATTCTCACTGGGGGCCGCCGTACTTTTATACAATTGGCCTCAGTCTGGGTGTATTTTCATGTTTGTGACGTCCTTGCCTGGTTAGCATAGCACAGGGTATCCTATTTTAGGACCAGGTCAAGTGATTGTATTGTGTGGAAGTTAATATTAATATTATTAGTTATTATTATTATGTTTTTCTGTCAAGTGGTAACTAGTTATAGAAATATTAATGTTCTGCAAAATAATTTCTAAGCGATAAACTTGCACAATATGATTGCAATGCATTACAGTATTAGTAATACTTAGGTACTTATAACAAAACATAATATGGTATGGCTTCAAATCTAATGGCGATTGAAATTTTGTTTTAAGAAACCATTTTCTACACGTCATAATAAATGTTAACGATATGGCTACAAACGGTGTGCTCTTTCAAAAATAAAAAAAGGACAAAAAAATATACACAAAAATTATGACAAGACATATAATAGAAAAAAGAGATCCATAAGAACGGCCTAAGAATGGATTCAGCCAGCAATTGCCATTCGCATAGTACACCAAACCGATACTAGCAAAGGACCGGATGGGTAAAAAAGAAGAGGCTTATACCCAACAGTGGGCTCAGTTTATGGGCTGATTAGATAGATATATTAGACAGTAAACCAATATTTCCGGTGGCTTTAGTCCATAGGACCTCTGTGTTGGAATGGGCGCAGAGAAAAACGTGTGAACAGTGGAAAAATTGTTTTATTAATTTTACAGTACCGACTAGCGGCCGACATTTTACGAATGACCGATTGAATGATTGAAAGTAAAAAGAATGAATCTGAACGAATGAATGGAAGAGTGGACTGGGAATTTTGATTATTCCAATAGTCCCCCTCAAAAATTCTAGTCTTATATAATGCGATTAGGCAATAATTATCACAATATGTATTTATATTATTAGAAATAAATTATACATTCTGCTCTCAATATTCTGTTTTAATTATTTTAGTACCTTTTAATCATTAGGTATATTACAAACATTATCAAATTCAATCAAGCTTAACTTTGATCTTAATTGTAGTAATTTCCCTGATGGTATCATTTTCGTGAAGATATCAGCTAGTTGATGTTCTATGGAAACATACTCTAGCTTTATTACTTTCTTAGTAATTTGTTCACGTTTGAAATGATATTTTATATCTATGTGCTTAGACCTTTTATGGCTAGTGGGATTGTTTTCAATGTTTATACAGCCATTTTCGTGAAGATATCAGCTAGTTGATGTTCTATGGAAACATACTCTAGCTTTATTACTTTCTTAGTAATTTGTTCACGTTTGAAATGATCTTTTATATCTATGTGCTTAGACCTTTTATGGCTAGTGGGATTGTTTTCAATGCTTATACAACTGTTGTTATCTTCATATAAAGGGATATGCATTGGTAATTGGATTTTAATACTATTTAGCAATGATTTTATCCATTTAGCTTCTCTCACAGCTTCGAAAAGAGCCATATATTCAGCTTCGGTTGAGGAGGCGGCGACTGTGTTTTGTTTGCGAGTATTCCATGACATTACACAGTTATCAAACACTTGGAATACGTATCCCGTTGTGCTTTTACGATCAATTTCGTCGCCTGCCCTGCGTGGGAATCTGCATAGCCTTGAACTATTTGATGATAGTCGCACCTTTTGTAGGTCAACTTTAAATTTATAGTGCCTTTTATGTATCTTAAAAGATGTTTTAAGCATTTCCATAGTTTATTATAATTTTTTTTTTTTTGCTTTGATATCTGCTCAGAATACTGATTGCTGAGCAAATATCTGGCCGTGCGCAAAGCATTGCGTACATAAGGCATCCTATGACGTTCCTGAAAGAAGCGTCAAAGTGTGTGTCGGAATTAAGAGCCAAGTGATCTAATTTTGATGGGAACGGTGACTTTGTCGGATTGCAATCACTCATGGAAAACTTGCTTAAAACATTGTTCAAGTAGACTGACTGGTCCAAAGTTATTGTAGCTTCTGTTATGTTTACTCTAATGCCCAAGAGTAGTTTTATTTAATTCAAATCAGTCTTTCAAATTAGTATTTCGGTTTGTACATAAAATCAAATCATCGACGTATAATATTAAATATACATTACCATCATTTTTTTTTTATCAAGTATATACAAACAAGGATCTACCTCTGATTTTTTAAAACCAAGTTCTTTAAGAGCGTGGTCAAAACGCTTGTACCAGCATCGAGAAGCTTGTTTTAAATCGTACAAGGACTTATTTAACTTGCATACCTACTTGGTTTGGTTCTAAAAAAAACACCCTCAAGCACCTCCATGTAAATGTCATTCTCGAGAACTCCGTTCAAAAACGCAGTTTAGACGTCCAAGTGATGTACTTGCAAGCTATGCTGATTTGCAAACGCTAATATAAATCTAAAAGTAGAAATACGTACAAACGTTTGCAACGTTTCATCAAAGTCTTCAAGGTACTTTTGAGTAAAACCGCGAGCAACTAAACGCACCTTGTAACGAGTTGGTTCTCCTAACTCATTCATTTTTATCGTGAATACCATTTACAATCAATAATATTTACATTTTGGGGTCTTTTCTTTCCACTAGAACCCATGGTTGATTTTTATTTAGCTTTTAACCATTTGTCACTATCATCCCTGTTTGAAATATCACTATAGTTACTAGGTAACGGCTGAGCAGTCGTGAGTGCTAAGTAACACAAATCTGTATCGCTCATCTGTTTATAATCGACTGAGGGTAGTTTTTTTTTTTATTCTTTCACTTCGCCTTATTTTGTTTGGCGAATTCTCAGCATCCGATTGGTCATCGGGAAGAATCTTGTGTTTCGTGCCTGCTGACTTATTATCACCGATAGGCTTGTCAACTTTGGCGGGAATTTGTGTGTTTTGGTTTGTCGGCCTTGATTGAACAAATTTTGACTCATCGAATATAATATCACGGGCAATGAAAAATTGGCCATTTTGAACGTTGAATAGTTTATGACCATTGTTGTCGTATCCGACTAGTATTGCTTTAAACGATTTACTGTCAAATCTTGTTCTTCTCGTTTTGTCATGGACATAAGCCGTTGCACCAAATTTTAGGTTTGTTATTATGCCACATTTCGTATGGTGTTTTGTTGCTGGTCAGAGCTTTAGTAGGGAGTCTATTTATTAGGTAGGTAGCTATTAGTATGGCTTACCACCAAAAAGACTTTTCTAATTTCGAACTTTCAACCATGGTTCTAGCCATTTCGGTTAGCGATTCATACGCTCCGACACACCATTTTGTTGCGGCGTATATGGTACCGTTAGGTGGTACGAGATACCCTTGGAAACACAAAACTCTTTAAATTCTGTTGAAAGATATTCTCTACCATTGTCGCAGTACAGATTTGTGACTTTCGTATTGAATAAGTTCTCACTCCTAGCAACAAACTTTTTAAAAATATTTTAGCACTTCCGATTTTGCATTCATTAAGTAGGTCACAGTAGAATGAGTGTAATCATCCATAAAAGTAACAAAGTAGTTTTTGTCATCAAAGATGGTAGGCGTTATCGGACAACAAACTTCCGAGTGAATAATATTATAAAGGGGTCGATTCTGGTGTTTACTATTGTTATCTTTAGTTTTTGCAAACGGGAGACGTGATTGTTTACCAAGAATACAAGGTTCACAAATAGTATCGCTGGGGTTTATATTGTTTATCAAAGACTGGTCACTTTCATCTATTTTTATCCTTTAAATTCCAAACCTTTGTTTGTTTATATGTCCGAGTCGGCTATATCACAAACTATAGGCGTCAGAGGAATTTTGAGTCAAGTGAATATTAAGTTTATTTACTTTAAAATTTAGCCAAAAAAAGGTTGTTGCAATTCTCCCCGGTCATGATGCACTTGTCTTTATGATGGACTTGCACACCGTTTGTTGCCAAAAACCACTGTCATACCTGCACGTTGCATCTTACTTACAGAAAGTAAATTATGACGTACCTCGGACGAAAACAATACATCATCAATCGAGCCTTCAATACCTAAATCGGTTGTTACCTTTATGCTGCCTTTACCGTAGGCTTGTATGGACTCGCCGTTTTTCGCAACTCCGATCTTGAGAAGCGTCGATAGTTCCGTGTACGTTGTAAACACGTCAAGTGTATTCATAATTGATCCGTGGCACCCGAATCTAAGAGGAAAGAAATTTCCATATTAGTAGAATTACTAATAGGGTCAGATAACTTACAATCGGGTGAAACCATAAAAGCGAAACCGCCCTCGTCATTGTTGCACAACGTGTTGTGCGCCGTCCTCTTGTAGCCGCTGCCGCTGCTCCCAGCCCAGTCTTGCTGGATCTTCTTGAGGTAGCGACAGTCATTCTTGAGATGATTTCGGCACCCACAGTGATCGCTGTACATTTTTGAAATTTTGTGAGTTGAATTTCCGGTATGAAAGTTTTTGTTCGGTTGAGGGTAGTTTTTTTTTTTTTTTTTTTTTTTTCTTAGAAAAATTTCCTTGTGATTTTGGAAATAAGAAATTCCTCGGACCTGTATGCAAAACCTTGAGCTCTGTTGTAGGTTCACCTTTCAGCTTCACTTTGTGGTCAAGTTGAAGCAAGGAACATTTGGTTGCAGTTTAAGATTCAGCAATTGCTTGCGTAGTGCTAATTGCGTGGCCAGGCTTCGTCTCTCGTAGATTTTATCGAGGTTATCGAAAATGTATTTGGCCGTTGCAGCGTCTTTCGCGAAATTTAAATATTCGATAATTGTACCTTTTGCAGTTTGGTTTTTCTTTAGCCACATTGCGTCTGGATTATCCGGCACTGGTTGTTCAACGACGATGGCCACTTGCAGTTCTTCTAACAAAGACTTGAAGACGTTCCCGTTAAATTGCTGGATGTTTCGTTTACCTCGTATCTCCGTTGTTCATATCCGTATTTTAGACGGATAGCAGGAACTTAATTGTAACTTATTTAAATCGTGCCCTGGGCCCATAACCTGTTGGAATGGGCGCAGAGAAAAACGTGTGAACAGTGGAAAAATTGTTTTATTAATTTTACAGTACCGACTAGCGGCCGACATTTTACGAATGACCGATTGAATGATTGAAAGTAAAAAGAATGAATCTGAACGAATGAATGGAAGAGTGGACTGGGAATTTTGATTATTCCAATACTCTGAACCTTTGTGGCGCAGCGACGCGCTTCATCTCACCTCAAACAAACTTGTAACTTGATAAGGAAAACTGACATCTAATTCGTCTAATACGCTTGCCAAGTAATCTGAATTGATTGGACAAACTGCTTATAAGGGCACTTTTACACGGAGTTTCTCGAAGATTCAACGCTCGTCAACATTTAAATATGTTTTGTTTATTAATTCGACTATAAAGACTGAGTACACACAAGCTTTTATTAAGCTCTTAAAAACTTGATGTAGGTATGTCGATTTTCTGATAAGTTTTTTTGGGGCTGTCGATTTCCCCACATAACATATTCTGTGTTTTGAAAATCATTGTAAAAAGTAGAATTTGCTTTTGAATAAGTAAAATTCTTGATGTAAAAGATTTAAATTTATTCACTCAAATTTAATTTTAGTAATTTCACTTCATAAGCAGCCTATATACGTCCCACTGTAGGGCACAGGCCTTCTCTCAGGGAGAGAGTATGCGCTTAATCACCCCGCGTGCCCACCGCAGATTTCAAGCGCTGAGGTATATGAATAGCTCAGACACTCAGGTTTCCTCACGATGTTTTCCTTCACCGTTAGCGAGTGGTATTGCTACTATAACTTCACAAATGTACATAACTTAGAAAACAAAGTCATAGGTACATGCCCGCACTGGGAATCGAACCTGGGTCTCCCGCTTCCGAGTCCAATGTTCTACCCACTAGGCTACCACCGAAAATTGGGAATTCGAAATCGGACTAGCGCAAGATAAGACAAGGAATATTCTTTATTGTACACACCAGAAAACAATTCGCTGAAGAAACTTTTCTCATCTAACTGGGACTTATGCGGAAAACGATTTGTTCAACGCTATGGTGATTTAGTCATGGGTAGGTTCAACTTTGCTGATTGAAGATGATAGTGATTCAGGAAATCTCAGCTACTTGTCGAGTTTTTTGACGATAGATAGGTTTGTTTGTTCACAATCATAAAGACACATCGCCACGACACAGGCTCGCCTAGTGTGGGATCGCAGATCAAAAAGCGGAAAAGAAAACCCTGTCAAACTGTGTCTCGACATTTGTCAAAACATTTGCTTTTAGTAATATTAACCTTGTATATTCCTGTTTTCTTTGTCATTTTTGTAAATAAAGAAAATATTTTGCTACTTTTTTCAAACAGAAAAAGATTGTTAATAAAAACGCTGAACGTTGGCATGGATATGGTACCTATTTATTGATCAATATAAGTAGGTAAGGCTTGTACATAAGTGCAGTACACAGCACATATGCCTCAGCACGCTTAAACTCTAATCAGATAACTTCGAAACACAAAGTGATTAACAAAAATTAAATGGTCTATCGGGTAGGTATCGATAGTACATGTTAATAATTGTTTTTTTGTTGTTTACAACTGTGGCTTACGCAGCTGACCGTGCACAATCTAATTTAAACTTTTGCACAATCACTGTTAGAAGGCTCAAGTAGTGTAGAACAAAGAACTCAGATGCAGGCATGGCTGGGCCTGATATATCGTACGCTGGGAATTAAATGTAACCTGTAAGAAAAAAAAAACGGCCAAGTTCGAGTCGGACTCGCGCACGAAGGGTTCCGTACCATTATCGATACAACATTTAAATATTTCAGCTACCTGTTGCCGTTATTAATATCGTGAAAAAAAACGACAAAAAAATCACGTTTGTTGTATGGGACCCCCCCTTAAATATTTATTTATTCTGTTTTTTGTTATATTTATTTGTTGTTATAGCGGCAACAAAAATACATCATCTGTGAAAATTTCAACTGTCTAACTATCATGTCATGAGATACAGCCTGGTGACAGACGGACCGACGGACGGACAGAGGAGTCTTAGTAATAAGGTCCCGTACGGGACCCTAAAAAAACGGTTAAAGGGGTTCTCGAGTGGAGATCCTTGGATATCATGGATTGCACTCAGGGGTTTTTTTTTGTAGGTACTCGTACCAACTTATGTATTTCAGATTTAAGATAAATTGAGACAAGATACTTCTACCATCTCTTTCTAACGGCATCGGAAATCCGCGTTAGGTCATCGGTCCAACCGTACAGAACTCTGACCGGAGTGGATTTTTTTTTCCGCTGGCCTTTTCTTCGCTGCACCTCGACTCGAAAACAGCGGATAATATTGTACATTGACATTCAACAAACACAAAGTAAATTCTTTACGTTGCAATAAATTTTTGATTTCTGATTGATCACGAACAGCAAACGGTTAGACCGATGACCTAAAGCGGATTTCCGATGCTGTTAGAGACAGAAAGAAATGACGTGTCTTATGGGACCTATGCTACTCAGTCACGCCAGAAAGGCTGAGGGGATGTAGATGAAATTTGATACTAGAGATAGATTTTAATTATATAATAGTCTGAGATAGCACAAAGGCTACTCACTCTGTCATCAGCCTAGCAGTTGACGTATGTGGTCTGATGGAAATGTTTTATTTCAAGTAAGTCAAGATAAGAACATTCTTTATTGTATACCGGAAAAAATGTTACAGAAACAGCAATGACAAAAGAAAAGATACAATTGGCGGCCTTATTGCTAATAGCAATTTCATCCAGGCAACCTCATGTAATTAATGAATAGAAAAATAAATAGGTAATAAACTTTTTTTTTCAGGAAGGCGAGAACTTCGTAGACAAGTCCAGCAAGTGCCCGAACCCTAAATTCAAGCGGATCCTAAAGGTGCTAGCTCACTTGGAACGCGAGGCAAAGATCTGGACGCTGCTGCCTCGGGGCTGCGACAAAGTGATGGAGGTTAGGATCTGCTCTACGGACACAGCGTGGCGCGGCCGGGGGCTGATGCGAGCCCTCTGCGAAGAGTCTGAGTGAGTGTGATCGCACCTTTACTGGAATTTAGGGTCTAGACAAACGGACGGCATTTCAACTGCATTCCGACTGCAAAATTTGAATTCAGATGCAGTTTGAATGCAGTTGGCACTTGGTTGGTTGGCAGTTTCATTGCAGTCGTTCAAACTACATTCAAACTGCATCTGAAATGCAAGTTTGCAGACGGAACGCAGTTGAAACACAGTTCATCTGTCTAGACCCTATAGCCACCCAATGCTGAGTGTAGGTCTCTTCGAATGAACCCCAATTACTTCGGTCTTGTGCTTTTCGCATCCGTGGGCTTTTTTAGCCTACTTTACTTACCAGCAAAAGTTCGTTTCTAACCGACTTCAAGGAGGTTATCAATTTGACGCGTATATCTATATATGTATATGTAGCTTGGTGTTCTACAACAAGTTCTGGGTTTGTTTTTCTCTAATTGCAATTTTTCAAAATATTACGCGCTCTACCAATGTCACAGCCTCCGGTAAAACGATATCATACTGAGAGGATTTCAGAGGAATGTCTATTCTATTTCAAACTACAAAGCAAAATAAAAACCGTAAACCAGTTTCTTTTAAAAAAAAAATATTGTGATCAAAGAATTTGAAATGACAGCCCTACGTGTTTCGAAAGTTATGTATTTTTCTTGTAATCCCATAGACTATGTTTTTATCACTTGTCTAGGTAGATTAAGTTTTAGAATGAAATACATAAGAAAATAAAATTTCGACCATTTTAACCGACTTCAAAAAAGGAGGAAGTTCTCAATTCGACGCGTATATGCTATAATTTTTTTTATTAGACTTATAGACGTGCTTACAAGTTCTAGGTAATTCTATTTTTTATCTGCAAATTTGTGGAATAACTTGAATAACTTTTCAAATAAGTCACAGAAAAAAATTATTCCCCTGAAGTTATGACAACTGGCTTACCTACTTACGGGATTTGGGAACAGTATGAAAAAACTAATTACTTAGGTACTATCTAAAACCTATTAAATTTAAATCAACCCAAATTGTAAAAAAAACATGCTGTTTAAAATATACAACAAGGTTACACCTTCTTAATAAATGCAATATAAAGAACTTGCTAAGTAGGTGTGATAAGTATGAGACCAACCCTGAAGTTGTCATAAAACCGCACTCAATGAAAACGGAATCTTCCAGAAGCCTTCCGATGCGTCACAGTACTACCACGTACCTACAACAGTTTGATCACAATGATGTTGTTAATAATGGTGACTAGTCAGGCTATCAAGTGACCATTCAGCTTAAGGCGGTGCGTCAGGGTAAAAAAATTATAAGTATGGACAATTAGCCGATCAGCTCAGTTGAAATTCTAGGAACATGACACTCTTTAAGTTAAAGAGACTTTAACATGACAATATTTAGTTTTATTTAATTTTCAGAGATTTGTATCAAATCTTACAAGAAGTAGAACCGTTTGAGCTTTATTTTTGCTTATTAATAAACTGACTGCCTCGTTGGACTAGCCGTTAAGGCGCTTAACGACCATGACAGAGGTCGTGGGTTCGATTCCCACTGTGGGCCGCCGTACATTTGTACGAATGGCCTCATTCTGGGTGTATTTTCATGTGTGTGATGTCCTTGCCTGGTTAACCATAGCACAGGGTATCCTAGTTTGGGTCCAGGACAAGTGATTGAATTGTGTGGAAGTTATTTATTTATTATTGTTGACACACTAGCAGCTGTGGTAGCCTAGTGGTTAGAACACTATACTCGGAAGCGAGAGACCCAGGTTCGATTCCTAGTGCGGGCATTTATTTTAATTCTTTATTGCTCTAATTACATTGTAAGTGTACAAGGGCGTACTTAATGCAAGAAGCATTCTCTTCCAGCAAACCTTTGGTATTGAAGAGACTGGCGACGGGTAGTGCAAGAAGGAGATTAAATACAATAATAAACTTACGTAAACCTAGGGAAATACATTACCTTAGACATAGTGGAGGGCATGTATGTAAGACTTTGTTTTCTAAGTTATGTACATTTGTTATAGTAGCAACACCACTCCCTAACCGTGAAGGAAAACATCGTGAGGAAACCTTAGTGTCTGAGCAGAGCTATTCACATACCTCAGCGCTTGAAATCGCCAGTCCGCGGTGGGCACGCGTGGTGATTAAGCCCATACTCTCTCCCTGAGAGAAGGCCTGTGCCTTACAGTGGGACGTATATAGGCTGTTTATGTATGTAGCAGCTTAAAGCTGATGCGTGTATGTCTTATCGCTGCACTTGATTGTTTTATTACGTTTATTATGTTCGGATAGCATTCGAATTGGAAGTAGTTACCTATTTTATTTATTTTGTTTTTACATTTGGAGATCTTACAACTTATAGTAAGAAAACACAATAAGTAAAAGATTGATACACAACCCATGGGTTAGTCTCGCAGATATCACAAAAATTATAATGAAATTTTATTCCATCCCAAAACACATGTAGTATTTTTTATGAATCCTCACGTCATCTTGGCACTGGCAGTCAGTTTATTTTTTGTTATGTAAATAACTGACGGGTCATTTAGGCCGTATTCCTGCGTTAATTTTTCTATGTAGACCATCCGCCGGAAAATTCACGTAATTAGCCATGAACAATGTGGTCAGATCTAACGTCTCAATGGCACACCGCCGGCGACTCGGTCGCTGTTAGTCTTTTATTCTGTCAGTCTAACAAGCTCCGTGTGACTGACGGCTGTAAATCTTAAAGCTGTCACAGAGTCCGTTTCGCTGTGTGATCCTGCTTGTAGGCAGGGGTAGAGTTAGAAGAATAATAGAATTACGCTCGATTACAAACCGCTCAGATTTTGAAATTGGAAGTTTGTTGAAAAGCGGACTGTTCAAACTGAGGAGAGCGGGTGAAAAAAGGAAAATATTAGGGGTTAAAGTATGAAATTGCTGTTTTATTGCAATAGGTTCTTTGAATTGACATAGAATCTTCATGGTTTGAGGTTTTCAAATGAAACTTTTTTCAAATGGTTTCTATGATGTTCTTTTTTTAAAAAATGTGAAACATTTGAATATCGAATATTGAATATCAACAAAGCAACACAAGTTTCAACACGCGTTTCTTTCTGCAGATCAGTCAAATCATGAGGCACCCATTTTTCGTATTTTTTTATTTTATTGATTTGACGCAAGTGAGTCAATATTGTGGGTAAGGTAACGTTAAACCATGCCGCTAATTCCTGGGTAGTTTGACTAGGGTCAGCTTCCACTATCTCTCTTAATTCATCGTTATTCACCTGTGTGGGCGGTCTTCCTCTTTAAGTCGAAATTTCCATCACGAAAGCGTTTAAACCAAAATCGCACGGTGCGTTCATTAGTAGACCCCTCTCCAAACGCAGCATTGATATTGCGGGCTGTTTCTGCCGCGTTAGTTCCGCGTCGGAACTCGTATTCAAAAATCACTCGAATTTTCGCAGTAGGTATCCATCTTTCTTGTCTAAATTGAATAACAAAAACAATTGAAGGTCGATATTCAAATGTTTCACATTTTTTTAAAAAAGAACATCATAGAAACCATTTGAAAAAAGTTTCATTCGAAAACCTCAAACCATGAAGATTCTATGTCAATTCAAAGAACCTATTGCAATAAAACGGCAATTTCATACTTTAACCCCTATTATAATCCAGCCGCTAAAAACGGCAGTTTTTGGCAAAAATTATTTAAAATTCTTGGTTCTAGGCTGTACGTTCTAAAAATAGCTATCGCCATTATTGAGATTTACGATGTACTTGCCTTCTGAGGTAACCTATAATTTCGCTATTAAGTTTGTCTATTCTGAGGATTAACTCAAATTGTAAGGCTGGTTCGTTTCCCGAATAAACAAAATTAAGATTAAATAAAAAAACGTTTTATGACAGATGATATAGTTAATAGTGTTTTCCCGTAGAAGCGCTAGTTAGCTCCAGGTAGCCACTTTACATATTTTTCCCATTTTATTCTATTCCATTTTATTTTATAACCGTGATTTCGTACACTCACTTCCATAGAGAACACTAAAATTTACATTTGAACCTCCAGATATTAAACCCTTTCTTTCGAAGACTTTCTTTTCTACGCTACGTACATTTGTGAATCTGTAGCAGCAATACAGTGGTAGCTAGTGAGCTAACTGTAATGGAAAACATCGTGAGGAAACCTGAGCGTCCATGATGGTCACATATCGCAGCAATTGAAATTGCCAATCCGCGGTGGGCACGCGTGGTGATTAAGCCCATACTCTCTCTCTGAGAGAAGGTCTGTCCCATACAGTGGGACATCTATAGGCTGCATTACTGTGCAGTCGACAGAACATGAACCTTTAACGACTGCAACGACCAGATGTCGTCTGGATGTCTATAAACACTGCATAAATCTAACTCGTGACCAGTTATTTATTGAGACTACTACCGGACTATAGAACTAAATATAATTGTAATGCAATACCTACAAGTTGATTTAACCTACAATTTAGGCGATGAAAGGTTAAATTGGCTTGCAATTACAGACATTCGCTTTCTGCCCATTTGACCTCATAAATTTACTGTGTAGTGACTTCGTTTGCGTGGAATTTCGTACTCTTCCTATAGGTTTTCGAAGGTGCAGCTGTCTTCAGTTTTATCTCTGACTGCCTCACTGATCTAGCGGTATCACGTCTGACTACCATGCTGGAGGTCGTGGGTTGGATTCCTACTGTGGGCCGCCGTAAATTTGTTCATAGCCTGAGTCTGCGTGTATTTCCATGTTTGTGACGTCCTTGCCTGGTAATCATAGCACAGGTTATCCTACTTTGGGACCCACAACGCAAGTGATTGTGTTGTGTGGAAGTTACTATAACTATTATATATAAAACTATGTATCATAAGCAGCCTATATACGTCCCACTGTAGGGTACAGGGCTTCTCTCAAAGAGAGAGTTGGGCTAAATCACCTCGCGTGCCCACCGCGGATTGGCGATTTCAAGCGCTGAAGTATGTGGATAGTTCAGACACTCAGGTTTCCTCACGATGTTTTCCTTCACAGTTAGCGAGTGGTACTGCTAATCTAACTTCACGAATGTACATAACGTAGAAAACAAAGTCATAGGTACATGCCCGCACTGGGAATCGAACCTGGGTCTCCCGCTTCCGAGTCCAATGTTCTATACCCACTAGGCTACCACCACATGTAACTATGTATACTGGCCATTTTATTGCACGTAACAACTCTGTTAATTAACTATCAAATACAGACATCTGGATTAGAACGCCCTAGGTACAGAGTCTCATTATTATGATGCAACATTATGTAACATTCGTAATGCATTGTTATGACAAGCACAACTGCAATGTGTTGTTAGCAAGAACTTGCCAAGCAATATAAGTTATATGTAAGTATATTAATTCTAAGAGTTTTTGTGAAACATGGAGTAGCATTTTTAGCGGACACACCATTACTCCCCGAGGCACACACATACACACACGCACCCGCACACGCACACGCCCACGCACATGCACAAGGACACGCTCACGCACACGCACGCGGTCACAGTCTTATATAAAAACACACATGCTAAGTCTGGTACCCACTTATTGCCACGACACACAGTATACAGTGCCGTGGGGTGCCGGCTTTAGAATAGTACCCCCCCATCTCTTCCCGCGGGTGCCGTAAAAACCGGCTAAGGGACATTACCAGAAGGTGGGCAGCAGCGCCTTCTGCGAAAATACGATATACTGCGCTCGCCAACCCGCATGCCAAGCGTGGCGAGTAAGGCAAATACCCTCATGGCAATACACCAAAAAACCAGGCCCCCAGTCCCCGGCGGCTCCGCTATTCCTGGCTACGGTAGCGGCCACGGTAACGGCGGAGCAAGGGGTGCTAAGAATCTCCGGCAGAGATCTGGCTACCACCCCCAAAAACGAAAACGACTGGCCCTGGTAACACACAACATTCGCACATTGAGGACAGACGAAAAGCTAATTGAGCTGGAAGAGGAAATGGGTAGGTTACACTGGGATATCCTAGGGTTATCTGAAGTCCGTCGAGAGGGCGAGGACACGATAACCCTGAAATCCGGTAACCTGCTCTACTACCGGGAGGGCGAGCAACAGTCCCAGGGTGGTGTCGGGTTTCTCGTCCACAAGTCCCTCGTAAATAACATTTTGGCCATCAACAGTGTGTCGAGCAGGGTGGTGTACCTAATACTCAGAATATCTAAGAGATATTCGCTGAAGGTCATTCAGGTATACGCACCGACCTCGTCACACTCCGATGAGGAGGTAGAGGCGATGTATGAGGACATTAGTAGGGCCATACATACCTCGGAGACCTATTTTAATGTGGTTATGGGGGACTTCAATGCGAAGCTGGGCACAAGAAGCGAGGGTGAGATGAGAGTGGGGCAATTTGGTTATGGGCAACGGAACCCGAGAGGACAAAGGTTGGCAGACTTCCTGGAGAAAGAGGGACTCTTTATGATGAACTCTTTCTTTCAGAAGCCACCTCACAGGAAATGGACCTGGTTGAGTCCCGATGGTTCCACGAGAAACGAGATAGACTTCATCCTGACCTCCAAGAGACAAATATTCAATGACGTCTCTGTGATCAACATAGTGAAAACCGGAAGCGATCACCGAATAGTAAGAGGCACATTGAATATCAATGTCAAACTTGAGAGGTCTCGTCTCATGAAGTCCAAGCTCCGACCTACTCGTGCCCATATCCAGAACCCCGAGAACTTTCAACTCGAATTGTCAAATCGCTTTGAGTGCCTGGAGAGCGCCGCATCGGTGGACGAGATCAATAACAGGTTTATAGAAACTGTCCGTACAGTGGGCTCGAGGTTCTATAGACCCAACCGTACGAGTAGACCACAAAAGCTCTCAAACTATACTCTCGACCTCATGGCTAAACGTCGCGCGTTGCAACTGCAGTCCTCCGAGGATGCTAAGTCATATAGGCAGCTCAATAGACATATCTCAAAGTCTATGCGGCACGATATTCGGGCCTTTAATACCGAACGTATTAAAGAGACTATAGAGCGGAACAAGGGCTCCAAAGTGTTCGCAAAAGACTTGTCTATTGGGCAAAGCCAGCTGACGAAGCTGAAGAGAGAGGACGGCAGTATAGCGTCGACCAAATCAGAGGTGCTGAGGGAGATTGAGAGTTTCTATGGACAGCTATACACCTCAGTCGCAAAACCTGTTAGCAGTTTGAACAAAGATCCGAGAGCCAAACTGACCCGACATTATACCGAAGACATCCCGGACATCAGCCTGTACGAGATTAGGATGGCCCTGAAACAGCTCAAGAATAACAAGGCACCAGGAGAGGACGGAATCACATCAAAGCTCCTGAAAGCGGGTGGAACACCAGTACTTAAAGTCCTTCAGAAGCTCTTCAATTCCGTCGTGCTCGAAGGAAAAACGCCAGAAGCATGGAACAGAAGCGTGGTGACGCTGTTCTTCAAGAAAGGGGATAACTCTCTATTGAAGAACTACCGACCCATCTCGCTTCTGAGCCATGTTTATAAGCTGTTTTCGAGGGTCCTCACGAATCGTCTCGAACGCAGGTTTGATGACTTCCAGCCTCCCGAACAAGCCGGTTTCCGAAAGGGCTTTAGTACCATAGACCACATCCACACGCTGCGGCAAATTATACAGAAGACTGAGGAGTATAATTTGCCATTCTGCTTAGCGTTTGTGGACTATGAGAAAGCCTTCGATTCGATCGAGACATGGGCAGTGCTCGAGTCTCTCCAGCGTTGCCGTATTGACTATCGGTATATCGAGGTGCTGAAGTGCTTGTACAACAGCGCCACCATGTCGGTCCGAGTACAGGAGCAGAATTCGGAGGCAATTCCATTGAGAAGAGGCGTGAGACAGGGAGACGTTATCTCTCCGAAACTGTTCACGAACGCACTGGAAGATGCCTTCAAGCTTCTGGAATGGCAGGGACGCGGCATCAATATCAATGGCGAGTACATCACGCACCTTCGATTTGCCGACGATATAGTAGTCATGGCAGAAACGATGGAAGACCTCGGCATAATGCTCGACGACCTCAGTCGAGTTTCCCAACGTGTGGGCCTTAAAATGAACATGGACAAAACGAAGGTCATGTCGAACGCTCGTGTTGTGCCCACCCCAATAACATTGGGGAACACGACTCTCGAAGTTGTAGACGAATACGTCTACTTAGGACAAACAATCCAACTAGGCCGGTCCAACTTCGTGAAAGAGGTCAATCGTCGAATCCAACTCGGCTGGGCAGCTTTCGGGAAACTTAGAAAAGTCTTTTCGTCTAATATACCTCAATCGCTCAAGACAAAATTATACAACCAGTGTGTGTTACCAGTGATGACTTATGGCACTGAAACGTGGTCTCTCACTATGGGCCTCATAAGAAGGCTCAAGGTCACGCAACGAGCTATGGAAAGGGCTATGCTCGGAATTTCTCTAAGAGATCGAATCAGAAATGATGAGATCCGTAGACGAACGAAAGTCGTCGACATAGCCCAGCGGATTAGTAAGTTGAAGTGGCAGTGGGCGGGGCACATAGCACGCAGAACTGATGGCCGATGGGGCCGAAAAGTTCTCGAATGGAGACCACATATCGGCAAGCGCAGCGTGGGACGACCAGCCACAAGATGGACAGATGACGTCATTCAAGTGGCAGGAAGACGCTGGATGCAGGCCGCTTCCAACCGGTCTTTTTGGAAATCCATGGAGGAGGCCTATGTCCAGCAGTGGACTTCTTGTGGCTGAATGATGATGATGATGACAGTATACATCCGGCTAAATATGTAAACCCCTTGTTTTCAATATCTATATATTTCTTTGGTTGACCCTGTGTTAAAATTCGTTTGTGTGCCTCGTGTGCAACAAATAAACGGTTTCTATTCTATTCTATTTTAAAAACAGAACTCATTAGAACACTCCTCAGAGGCAGTTTAAATAGTCTGTGATAAAGAAAAACGATTAAATGAACTGCCTCCTCAATTCCTAAACTCCTAAAACACAATTCGTAAACTACTCCTCAAGTAGTTTAGGAAATGTGTTTTTATAAATAAGACCGTGAATGTTTTCAATGTGGATTTCTAACATCCAGTTTTGGAGTAAATCCGAACACATTTAGATACAATACTTAGTTGATGGCGGAACTGACACATAGGTAGTCAATGTATTCTGTTACTAAGTACTTACCAATATTTCACAGCCACTGCCATTTGCAGTGAGTTATATGAATATCGTCAAGCTAAATAAGTACCTTAAGTATCGCTAATAAATAAAACCGCCACACGATTATCATGTTAATTCTCGTCACGCGAAGTCTACCTCACGAATGAATTCGTGGTGTAAATTATTGCGGTAATAAGAATAAGGACCGTCACTTGAAATCGAAAAAGTATTACGACGTTTATCGGATTATAAAATTAATATTTCAGTCCTACTAAGTCGGGAACAGACTAACCGAACGGATGCAAACGAACAAAATTAAAAGAATCGCTATACGAGTAGGTATAAGATGCGGCGGAAGCAAGCGAACATCATTGACCTCAATAGCAGGGTCTGAATTTACACAAGAAATAATATGCATTTAAAATACTGTATGTGCACACAGCACACAGAACTGATGGCCGATGGGGCCGAAAAGTTCTCGAATGGAGACCACATATCGGCAAGCGCATCGTAGGACGACCAGCCACAAGATGGACAGATGGCCTCATCCAAGTGGCAGGAAGACGCTGGATGCAGGCCGCTTCAAACCGGTCTTTTTGAAAATCCATGGAGGAGGCCTATGCAGTGGACTTCTTGTGGCTGAATGATGATGATGATGATGTGTCATACCCTGAATTTTGCTGCATTGGTACCATTACCGATACAGCAATGCTGCTGTTTGGTTTTTTGCCGATGCAAATACATATTATTTTATCTATCAATCAATATATCATTAAAATTTGTACAATGCATAGAATGCGCAGGCCTCAAGTAAGGGCCTTTGCAAACGAACCCAAATATATTTTCTCTCCTTCACCCCGTAGGCGGGTAGCGCGCGCGCACGGCGCGGGCGCAATGCGCATGGACGCCACCTCCGCCTTCTCCGCAGCGGCGGCGGAGCGCCTGCAGTACCGCAGCATGTACGCAGTCCGGTTCGCCGACGTCCCGGACGCACCTGTCCCGGAACCGCCGCACGTGGAGGCCAGGGTTTATATCAAAATGCTGCTGCAGTAAGGTGGGTACAATTACACATCTTCTTCTTAGCGTGTTGATAACAGCGCCGGCTCCAAGGCTGCATTTGAGTGTGCCATCGTGATGAAAGGATTTTCCAATCAGCGTTAGAAACTCGCTGATTGTTGCTCAGGGTGCGCCAGGGGCTCATGCATCAACTAAACATGTATCTACGGGGTATTTGCAAGACTTGTTGTGCGTTACTTTCACCTTTGGGCCCGTTATAACGAAATTAAGAGTGATTTTGCCGCTCCACCTCAGCATAAAATGCAGTATGTGAGCACCGATTGACAAAGCGCAATGTAGATCATGCCAAGTACCTATGCGGTATATGTTTAACACCAATAATTACGTTAATGCTTCATTAAACGGACATGTTCTCTTGCTGTTGCTGCTAGGGACGAAATGCGCATTTCCAAATTTAGATCCAATTTCCAAAATCCAGAATAATGGATAGTATTACTGGAGCAATTGTTGGATAAAGGGCGGTGAGTATGCGAACAAACTATTGAATGTGTGTGGAAGAGCAGAGCTTTGTTACGGAGAAACATAGGATTGTGTCACACATGATTTCATTTCGTCACATTGTGATTGACTGGTGTCAATAACGCTTTACCAGGTTTCAAAAGCAGTTACCTATTCTATTAACTGCATTTTTATCCTTGATTTTATTATTGTAAGTAAATTAGAACTGTGTCATCCACGCAGCAAAAAAAATTCAACGTTGGCGATACTAACTACAATAGCTACTTGAAATAAGCTCGCCATGTATACTTTTTTTATTTTGTAAGTTTGTGTTTTCTAAGTAAGTATAGGCTGCATTTCAACTGCTTTCCAACTGCAAAGTTGCAGTTCAGATCCAGTTAGCACGACTGCAATTAAACTCCCAACCAACCGAACAGGGACCTACAAAGCCAACTACACTCCGACTGCAATCGGAGTGCTCGGTTGGTTTACAGTTTCCTTGCAGTCGCGAAGTCGTCCCGCATTCAAACTGAATCTGAACTGCAACTTTTTAGAAACTTTAGAAAGCAGCCCGCCCGTCTGTTTCGATCCTTAGGTGTAAATACTAACATCACTAATATATAAAATAAATAAAATGGGGCTGAAAATATTCTCTTGTAGGACGTCAAACCATTTTTCCAGGTCACTATATTGTTCGTTCAATTTAACATGCTGTTTTTAAGTAGGTACCTAGTGAAAGATCAGATGTTGTAGACAGCAGAGCAATAATTTGATATGAGAAATATTGCTGACAATATTTACAAAGGAGCTTAGAACCATAGTAGTAGAGTTTGTGTGAGTTGTGTGACGTCTACAAAGGACTTTATATCTTATTGATTGATTGATTTCCAATACAAGGCAAAAAATACTCGCATCTAACGAACACAAATGTCCTTCCCTTTCAGGAACGTCTATCGATCTGCAGTGGTTGAAAACTGGACCAGTGTTTCACCTACCTATTTTAGATGCTATGTTTTATTAATAAAGCCGCTGTACATTTGCTTTTTCATAATATGTATAGGGTGTTACAAAAAGTGATACCTTTTCAGAATTCGCCAGTTTCACAATTCGTAGATCACAATTCGGATTAGTATATTTTGTTACACTCTGAAGATAAAAATACTAGATAAACGATAGTTGTAAAACCCGGGCGTTAACATGATACATCGCTTTGAGTTTTCCCCTCTGAGTTCCCATATAAACGACAGTCGGGTCAGTGTTAATTCGCCCGGGTTGTATGTATGTAAAAGCTTAATGTAAATTCAGCGAACCTATACAATCAAAACACTTTCTAGATAGGGGTAGAGAGGACGTTTTGAAAATAAAATTCTTTCACATCGCTCATTAGGAACGACAGAATTACACTCTTGCAACATGGGTTAAGTTCGACACAATACCTACTCCTAATCGAGACAACAGAATTTCTATTAATTTCAGTCAAATGACGCTATTTGTCGCAATTGCATTCTGTACCAATTCATTGTAACTGGGTAGTTTATGTACAAACATCGACGAAAGGTTCTTCTGTAAAATTCGCCAAATGCTATCATGTCATTTTTATTCCGAAAGAGCTATATATGTTGCGGGCAATAATCTCAGAAACCTTGGCATGTCAAAGTACTAACAAAGTTCATAAGTAGTACATACTCAGACATGACAATCTCGTCGCTTAGTAACTTATTTTCTTAGCTACATTTCAAAAAAAGAAGAAGGAAGAGATTTGAAACGGGAGGAGAACAAAAATATCTGCTCGTAGCTTAGGACACTTTCAGAATCTAGATCGATTTGATTACTTCATTGGTCTAGCGGTTAACACGTTTAACTATCAAACAGAGAACGCGGGTTCGATTCCCACGGGAGGCCGCCGTGCTTGATATTTATAAATGGCCTCAGTCTCGGTGTATTTCCATGTTTGTGATGTCCTTGCCTGGCCCAAGATATGCTAGTTTGGGAAGTGATTGTGTTGCGTGGAAGTTATTATTATTCATATAGGTACCTACTGATAAGTATAAGTTGGTAATGAAATAACCAAGACAAAATATGGATCAGCCAGCAACTAAGTCAGCAGAAAAAAAAATGAGCAGCAACAAAATTAAATAAGCAAATCAACTAAATACCACACTTACAACCATACTTATAATTATTTGTTGGCCGTTTAAATACTAAGTTTAATCAAGTTCCACGTTAGTAACTTTACGTTAGTTTACGCTTGACATTTTGATCGCTTTTGTTGTTAAGGGGCTCCAGGGAGTAACACGCCACCGAGGAAAAAAAACACATTTCTTTTTAAAACCTATTTAGAGGCTAAAAATTCCATCCATGCCGAAGTTTCGCCGATGCCTGCACTTGCCCATTAGCTCAGTTGGGAGAGCGCTGGCACGGTTAGCCAGAGGTCGCGGGTTCAAGTCCCGGCATGGGTGGAATTTTTAGCCTCTAAATAGGTTTTTAAAATTCTCCTCAGCACGGGTTAGTGCAACAAAAAGAATATAAAATCTCTTTTTACAGATAGAATTGGCAAAAGGTGTCTGTACGATTTCTCAATCATGTAGTATCAATAGTGATTTTTAACCCACTGGATCTCCTTAAGACGTTGCGATTATAAAGATTGATCTCCACCTGAGTTGCTAGTAGAGTATACATACCATCTCTACTGAAACTAAAATAACGCCGCAGAACGACATTCCTAGAATAATCTACTAAGGTTTGTTTTTAACGTCAGGCAGTGATTTTGACATGGATTGTTTTTACCCGACTGCGAAAGAAGGAGGGTTGTGTTTTTTTTTTCGTTGCCTTCTCCACTACAAACTCGACCGTTTACACTCTACAAGGTACGTTAACATTCTACAAGCAGAATGTAAATTCAATAATGTAGGTCGATAAAAAAATATTTCTGATTGATTGTATTTTGTGGAAAGACATTTTCGGACAATATTTTTTCCGGGACCGTCAGCCACTACTGGCTATTGAGTGACAAGGCTAGTCTAATATTTATTATGCATTTCTTTTATAGAAAACGGAAAAGATCTGAAACATCTAATAAACGGAAAAATTCCCCACCTGCTAATGTAGGTCCCATTCATGTTACGTTTGTTGCATGGTTCATATCACAGATAATTATTTTGGTCTGTGGTTCATGTAGCAATGTAGCATTTTAAGGAATATGTCGGTATTCCCATAACCCTATATCGTACGTATTCTCTGTAGTTAACCGTAAAAAAAATCATAGAAACAAAAAAGGGTCTTAATAGTTTTAATCAAGATCTAGATGATAGTATTTTGAAATTTCTACCTCATCGGGCTATCTTATTAGATACGACAAGTCATCGAATAAGAAGATTACTTAGATCTGCTGAGGTTGAAAATTCAACAGAGTCATCTAATTAAGAGCCAATTTTTCAATAGTCAGATAAAACTTAACTGGATTATAAATTGCATGCTATCACTCTCTAAATTATACGATAAGCCAGTGACAACATAAGTTTTATTCTCCAGTTAAGTTTTATCTGACTATTGAAAGATCCGGTCTAAGACTTTTAAAAGTGAGATTAGATTAGATCAGAACTGTTTATTGTACACACAAGAAAAATACATTAAAAGCCCTTATCTAAGTTTTGCCGTTATATAATTGGCGGTATTATCGCTAAAAGCGTTCTCTACCAGACAATCTTAGTATGACAGTCAGATTTTTGTTTTTGTAATTTGTTTTTTATTCCATACTCTTTGTACATATAAATACTTGCATACATACGCACAGTAAATATCTATAACCCTATCTACAACCCACCGCTTTTGCAGTCTGATAAAAAACTTCCTGTCATTAAAAACTCAGGTTTAATTTAAAATGTTTTCTTAAACGTAGCTTGACCTCTTAGAGGCACATCTAAATTATATAATATCACATAACCCAAACATTAGAGTTAAGAAATGTTTTGGAGTACATCGATGTAGCTATCCACAGTTAACATTTTGTCCACTAATTTGCGAGGCTTGCTTGATATGATAGGTTCCATAAATCGATATAAGGCGCTCTAGCTCACTCTTTATAATTACGTAGACCGTACTAAGAAAGAGATAGCACTTCTCACATCGTTTTACGCAATCCAGAAATTCATACCAAGCATGTTGGAATATGTAGTAAATACCTTTTAGGAACGAATTAATAAATAACGGTATTATTTTTAATATTTCTAGTTCCTAGTATAATGTGATAAGCGCTTAGCGAGTACCTACTAAGCAAATTTATTTATACTTAACGTCAAGTCAATTGATAAGATATTATGTTATAGATTTTATTAATATCTAGGTATAGACAAATAAAATGTATCTCTAATGTGATTGTTGTTTTCATTTAAGAATCCTTTTTTTTCATTAAACAATACCACCACAAAGCAGAAACCGCGTGATATTTAAGAAAATTTATTTATTAAAAAAAATTAAACGGGAATAAAATTCAAAAGCCGTATTAAATAGGTAACAAATGTTGTTAATGACAAACTCTATAGTACCGATGTCTCCCCCAGCAAGGGGAGACATCAGGACTGGAAAATCCTGATTTCTCCACCAGGGATTGACCAGGGAAGACACGGGTCTGAAGTCTAACTGACATGTTTCAGGAATTTGGCATTTTAGAAATACCCTGTGTAGTTAATCAAATCAGTAATTAACATTTCACGAAATTTAAAAAAAAAGAATGGGCATTGTCTTAAACATTGACAAAAGTTACAAATAATAAGTACTTCGTTTTTAAGGTCAGTAAATATAATGCTACAAATTATAATAAATTAAACAATATTCACTGAGTTCTTGTATTTTTGTGAATTAGTGTGTGACTAATTCGACCTTCTAACATTCGTTTCACACGTGAATGAAAGTAAGTTTTTTAATAATCAAGATATTGACATCTGGATATTCCGTAAAAATAAAAACTAAAAGTACTTACCTTAAAAGAAATATATATTTTCTGTTTGCACAGATATGATTTTGTTTATTTAAAGAGTTCTTGTATCGAGTCCTGGTATGACTAGAGACCTCAGATAATCGGAGCTAGAAACTGACAGCTCGTAGGATCTCAGTTCACGTGGGTACTAGGTACTGTGTATGGCGTACTCCAGGTTTCCTTTTGAGTGCCTAGGCTGAATATTTCGATTTCATCATCATCATCATCATCATCAGCCTATGCTTCACTGCTGGACATAGGCCTCTCCTATAGCACGCCACTGAGCACGGTCCTCGGCTACTCTCATCCAACTCTTGCCAGCCGCCCTGCGAAGATCATCGCTCCACCGAGTCTGAGGACGTCCCACACTACGTTTACCGATCCGCGGTCTCCACTCGAGAACTCGTCTACCCCATCGGTTATCAGTTCTTCGGATAATATTTCGATTTGCGCTGCATCAATTAATTTTTAAAGCGAAAGAAAGAACTCTGGTACTTTCTTTCAAAATTATCTATTTTCTCGAATAAAAATATAAAAGCAGCACTTAATTTTTTTAGGGCAATGTCCATTGAGCTTAGGTAATTTTGGTACCGTACCTAACAAAGATGTATAAGTTTATTGTTTAGTTAAGTCTTGTAATTATGTGAGTTTATGACCCCTTGAAGCGCGGTGGTAGCCTAGTGGGTAGAACATGGGACTCGGAAGCGAGAGACCCAGGTTCGATTCGCAATGCGGGCATGTACCTATGACTTTGTTTTCCAAGTTATGTACCTACATTTGTAAAGTTAAAGTAGCAATACCACTCGCTAACTGTGAAGGAAAACATCTTGAGGAATCCTGAGTGTCTAAGCTATTCACATACCTACCTCAGCGCTTGAAATCGCCCATCCGCGGTGGGCACGCGTGGTGATTTAGCCCATACTCCCTGAGAGAAGGCCTGTGCCCTACAGTGGGACGCATATAGGCTGCTTATGCATGTATGTATGACCCCTTGAATGAATTCAATGAAATTATTCCAGATATTGAAAAATAAGTATGTTTATTCAATAGGTAGGTACTTTTCAATGCCTAACCTATGATTTCATCAAACCCGTAGAGATTAGATAATTTTCTTCACCCACACCACTCTATAAAGTATAAAGTGGGTCAAGTAGGTGGATCCATCACGGACAATACCTTCCCTCTGCTGACTTTGCGAGAAAATGTAAAGGTTGACCTGTTACCGGGTATACAGTCGACAGCACATCAAACTTACAGTTTATTTGCAAAGTCACCCTTGTGACGTCGATAAATAGAGCGCACGAATGTGAAGGTTGATGTTCTGTCGGCTGTACTAACTTATTCACGAGAATCATTACCATCATTAGCAAGAAAGTAGGATTAATGCAGTAGAAATGAGGTCCTTGAGAAGTATGTCTGGCGTTACTTTGAATGACAGGATACGCAATAGTGTGATTAGAGAACGTTGTGGACTGAAAGAGGATGTAGTGACAAGAATTGAGAAAGGAATGTTGCGTTGGTTTGGACATGTGGAGAGGATGAAGGAAGAAAGATTGACAAAACAAATATATCGAGCGAATGTGGATGGAAGGGCCGGTAAGGGACGACCCAGACGGACATACTTCGACCAAATAGAGGATGTATTAACAAAGGGCAAGATAAAAAGTACCCGAAACCGGCGTGCGTGCATGCATCGACTAATGAATGTTGAGGAAGCGAAAGTGATCTGTCAGGATCGTCGATCGTAGCAAGTGGCACTCCCTGGTCTCTGCCTACCCCTCTGGGATACAGGCGTGAGTTTATGTTATGTGTTATGTTATGTTTATCATTACCTACTTTTTAGCGCAACTTCATGCAAACCAGATTGTATTTCTTCATTGCTACTGAAACACATCATCATAACAATAGATAGAGACAAATGTCTAGATGGTCTTTTGTTTTGAGATCTAATGGCTGGTATACACGTGTTAAGTGATTTAGTACGCAAGCTAACTTAATTTTAAGTGGTCAGGCGTTCTAGTTAACTACATACAAAAACACAAAGACACGACCACTATCTGCGGGGTGCGGGGGAGGGAGGATGCTAACAGAAAAATAGACTTGATTCTAATTCACTTGTGCACTTAATCGTTTACTTGCTATGTGCTACTAAATATATCTTTAGGAACATTTACTTTACACATTGTTGTGTGAGCTAGCGCTAGCCACTATGAAAATAAAAACATATCTTCTTTTACAGGTCATATTTGCAAAAAGTGTCAGTAAAATCTCTCAATCATGTTAACAGTGTTTTTTAGGACCCACGACAAAGAACCTAGATTCACGAACCTGGGACTCTAGGTAACAGTTATGCCAAAAACGACCGTTTCTGGCGTTAATGCTATGTAGTCCTAAGATTTTTGCCTTAAGTTCACGGCCATGGGTCCTAAAAATCACTATTTGATCTGTAAAAAAAGATATGATTTTTTTTTCTTCGGTGGCGCTAATGTCACACCCTGGAGCCCCTTAACTACTTAACACGTGTAGGTACACTAGTCTTAAAGTTCTTAGTTTTAAAAGTCGTGTGATCGCACATTAAGTACGTTCAAGCGGCCTTTGTCGAGCGCTAAGTATACGGTACTGCACAACTGCACATGGCCATCGTGTGTAGTCACGGTACATGCGACTTAAGGCGGTGCTTCAACGGAGATGGCCGTATCTACATTCGTAATTTGATTTTACTTTACCTACACGCAGGATCACAATAAAAAAATTGTTTTGAAAAGTTTCTATTGGAAGAGGTCAATTCTAAGGACAATCAAACCTCGATTTGCGTCCTTTTAACATAGGTATTGGTAAAGTTTAATTGCTACGTCTGTATGAGAAGCGCCTCGAGAGGCCCGCTGTTAAGCTGTAAAGGTCGGTACGTCGTAACGTGTATAATACAGTCAACAGCACATTCAGGAGGACCTAATGATTGCAAGTGATAACCAGTGATCGGAGTAGGTATTTATTTTTCGTGCTTGCATCATGATGTCATAACATGGACATGCCATTTTTCTTCAAGTCTTAAACGTCATCGCCATTATCATCATTACCATTTGTTTTTTTTAAACGGTAATGTGATGTAGGTAATCTGTGTTACTTAGTTCAACACATAACGAAAAATTAGCAATAAGTGTATTTCATAAATTGCGTGACACACTTATTGCTCATTTTTCATTTATTATTATCGTTGTCTAACACTTATAATGTGTTAAACTAAATTTCACTGTTACTAAATGAAAATATCAGATTTAGGCAGAATTTATATAAATAAAACACACATGGCATCATTACCTACCGTTTACATTTCATCATTACCATTTACAAAAACAAATGGTAATGATGACAATGGCGATGACGCTTAAGACTTCAAGAAAAATGGCATGTCCATGTTATGATATCATCATGCAAGTACGAAAAATCAATATACCTACTCCGATCACTGGTGATAAGTGATAACACAGTCAGCAGCGCTAAGTTATGCACCGCAACTGTTTAATAAATACTTTAATGAAAATTGTATTGCCATCGATACGCTAAGAAGAATAACAGTAAATTCACCTTTAGATACAGTACCTTCAGTTGCGTTCCAGACTACGAATAAAATAACCATAGAAGTATTTCTTCCCACAAAATTCACTCTCAAAAACGGCCCCAGTCCTCTCGATCAGTCTGTCCCAAGGATATGAGCGCAAGATGTGATGTAGAGTAAATCACTCTGTGATTGGTTCATCTGTGCACCATGCGTAACGACGTGAACGTTGATTGGGCGATATAAAATGTCAGCGTAACCTATGATTGTTTTTATACCAAAACGTCAAACCATTGACTTCATGAAAGTATAACCCGTCGAAATATCTAGGTAGCTCACAAGATGGCGGTCTGACGGTGATCGGTGCATAGATATTTTGACGAGTAATACTGAACTCGCTCCGATTGGTGACACAATTGACAAGCCCCGCCCGCCTCCCCACAATTAAATAATATACGTTTATTTCAGACCAATGATCCATATAGTTTATTACAATTGAACGTGGGGTCATTTTTAGCGCTAGTTAGACATCTATGTTTTAACAATCACTGGTTACAGTCGACTATTCAACTAATATGTACCTAAAAGTCGAGCTGCTATCGACTGTACCTACTAGGTATTATCATTTATCACGTTGGCCGGCCGTAGGTTGCTGCGCGAGTGTGTACGGAGCACAGAACAGACAAAATAAGTACGCAGTCTAAGCGTGTTATTTTTATCATTTACCGTAATATGTAAATGCGCGTGCGACTCTTCGCAGTAATGTCCGGGCTATGATGCCCGCACAGTGATTGCGCGCGCATTCCCGCAGTTTTGATAAATATAATCGTAAAAATTGAAATCTAATCTTAATCAGTGAAGTGTCAAAACAATCGGTTCCCTCCACAGTCGAGTTCAGTAGGACAATGTCCAAAGCGTAAATATAAAGCCGGTAAGTATTTTTTCTTCGCTTTTCCGTTCTTCGCATTGGTCCAACCATTTGTTAGGAATCTGGTGCCGGCGTTTATGATTCTTGGAAGTTGTTAGAAGTTATTTCTATTTGATCCTCTCGTGGGATCTCGTTTATTTATACACAGTTTAGAACCGAAAATAATCAGGGCAGGATGTCGTGTTTGAGTGGCTATTGCAAGGCCCTGTCTCGAAGCAAGAACCTCATCACGTCTCCATGGTTCGCAAAAGTATTATTGCGGTTCCTGCCTCCTCATCAACCTTAGTAGTTGCAACTTTGCCGGTAAGTAAAGTGCATGGATGTGAAGATTTATTTGCTGTCGACTCTACTAGGACTAATGCATTTGGTACCTACTTGTTATGCGTAGGTAACGTAAATTGTAGGTACAATTAACCGTCATACAATCGCCACCAAATTGAGTCTAACACTAGCCTACTTCTGTTCGTTCAATGACTTCCAAATACTTTCCACGCGATCCTCTTTAGATCCATATTACGTTCCTAATGCATTACTTAAGCTAACTACTACGTACCAAGTTTATAGGAGAAAACCGTGTTTTTTTCAGGCCAAAAATGGAGCAACAGAGTTTGTACACGATCGAGCCGATGTCGACGGCCGACACCGGTGATGTCATCAAACTACTAAAAAAGTGAGTTTATTTAGACTTGGTGGTATTGCTGTAAGACTAGTATTTCCGACTCTACAAAGTTGAGTTAGTAAGTAGGGCGCATTCACATTAAGTACGGAGGGAGATATTTAAAACGAACACATATTAATATCCATGGTGACCATTTGCTTTTACTTACATGAAGGAAAAATTCTACGTAAAACAACTTAGGTACCCACTGAAACGAAATTCCCTCATCTTCACGGAAAGAAGGGGTTTTAGGTACTCTGCAATATAAACAACTTTTTTTTGAGGAAAACTTCGACATGGCAAAAAAACCACCCAACCCACGAAACCGCTTTCACCGAAATATTTTTTGCGATTTCAAAGGCGCTATGGTACAGTCGACGGCACTCAAGCTAAGCATTTTAGTTACCAAGTCGCCCGTAACTTAACTAGTAGGTAGAGTCCACAAATGTAAAAGTTGATGTGATCGACTGTACGTGAAACACATTCTAGTTAGAGTAGGCTCATCATAAGCAGCCTATACATATACGTCCCACTGTAGGGCACAGGCCTTCTCTCAGAGAGAGTATGGGCTCGATCACCACGCGTGCCCACCGCCCATTGGCGATTTCATGCGCTTAGGTACCTATGTGAATAGCCCAGACACTCTTCCGACGGTTTCCTCACGATCTTTTCCTTCACGGTTAGCGAGTGGTATTACTGCTATAACTTTACAAATGTTCATAACTTAGAAAACAAAGTCATAGGTACATGCCCGCACTGGGAATCGAACCTGGCTCTCTCGCTTCCGAGTCCAATGTTCTACCCACTAGGCTACCACCGCTCTAGGCTTGCTTAGTTTGGAATAAGCCTATTAACACGACTTTCCAGAACATTCTACGTGGACGAGCCTATGAACAAAGCTGTAGGCCTGTTCGACGAACCAAACGCCGCGTGTCCTGAGCTGGACGAGTACTGCACCAGCTGTATAAAGGAGGGTCTATCCCTGAAGGCAGTAGACAAGGACAGGAACATAGCCGGGGTGATCATCAGCGGTGAGCTGTCGTTGAACTTGGCGGTAAGGAAAGAAAAAACGTTAGACCTGGCTGCACGGACGAAAGTCCTTTGCCTATTCTGCTATTAGCAGAATAAGATGAAGAAAAAAAAATTGGCGGTAAGGAAACCGAAATACAAATTGAATCGTGTTGAAATTCTTCTTTATTCTACATACAAGTGCCAAAGGGCTTATATAGTATACAGCTCACAGCCTCATAGTACCTAAGTGTAAATAAATATAATTTTGGTATTGCATAAAAGTGCAGAAAATATACGCTAGGCTGAGCCTGTGTTGTGGGCGACGGTATTTTGCTCAGGATAGGTCTGTTCAGATATACATATTAAAGAGAAGTCAAATTAATATGTCACCATGGTCTGAAATAATATTATCCGGTTCTTATAAATAGAATTTAATTAAATTTAAATTATTTCGAATACATTATTAGTTTAGTTACTTTATGAACAAGCCCACCTACTTATCAAGTGCATGCTCTTGGAATAGAGGCAATTAAAAGACCGAATAAGTAGTACGTAAATTATAAGGTAGAGTCCATGGCCGTTCAGTTGTAGATAGTGGGTTCCAACGTGGGCGATTAGAGATAAAAACAACCACACTTTAAACCGCAAATTTCGAGATAACGTTGTCATGTTTTCGCAGAAATACAAACCAATTTATAAATAAAATATTTATAAAAAAAAATTCGGTCAGCGTATCAGCCTGGCCATCCAGAGGGGTAATGCTGCCAGTATCTTGGGAACTCTCCCCAACGGCAGCGGTCTAGAGACAATCTTTTATATACTTATAGATAATATTTATTGTAAATATGTTGTTACCCTGAAAAAAAATGTATAAATAAATAAAAATAAAAACCGACTTCAAAAAACAAGAAGCGTTTAAACATGACATCGGCGCTGCGAAGTTTAGATAGACGGCCGCTAGATGGCGAGCGCTGTGGTTAGAAAACGTTTGTTGTATGGGAGCCCCCATTGAATATTAATTTTATTCTGTTTTAAGTATTTGTTGTTATAGCGGCAACAGAAATACATCATCTGTGAAAATTTCAACTGCCAAACTATCACGGTTCATGAGATACAGCCTGGTGACAGACAGACAGACAGACGGACAGTGAAGTCTTAGTAATAGGGTCCCGTTTTGCACCCTTCGGGTACGGAACCCTAAAAACACCCAAATCGCTTCAAGTATGCCTTTGAAATTTGAAGAGTTCCCTCTATTTTTGCAGGATCCCATCATCAGACCCTGACTTGGTGACTATGGGACCACCTGTGAAGTCTACCCTATCAAACAAAAAAAGAATTTTCCATTCACGTTCATCGAGTACCTAATCGGGGAACATACACAAAATAATTTCTTCTAACTTCTTTAACAACTAAACACTTTGTATGATTGATACAATGTAAAAAAAATAATAATATTAAAATGATTTTTGTAGCGGATTTTTGCTGCTGCTATAGCAAACTTAGGAATCCATACCTCCAGTTGATACGCATCAATATTTCATAGTGCAATGCTCCATTTAGGTTTAGCTATAAGTTTCTAAATTATGTCTAAGTTTCTATATAAGTGTAAGTTTTGTATCAGCTAAAACTAGTTACATAAGTCGCATACATTGTTTATCAGCCGTTGGTTTCCCATAGATAATAAATAAATAAAAATTATCCCGACGAATTGAGATCCTCCGCATTTTTTAAAGTCTGTTAAAAAGATAATTCCTTAAAACATTCCTCAAATGCCAAAGTAAAGCGACAGTCTTTAGTGCCCCACAGTGGGATTATACCTACTAGAATAAGATGTAAAGTGGTTACTTTACATGAATTTTAGTAATTGAAATAATAAATTGAATTTAATTATTATAGCAATGTCCTCTCTTCCAGGACGCCGATGGCAACGACATGGCCAGCCAAGCGCGGCAATGCAAAAACCCCAAGTTCCAGAAGATTCTGTACGTCCTAGCGGCGCGAGAGGAAGGCGCTAGACTGTGGGAGAAGTACCCTCAGGAGAAGACCCTGGTTGAGGTGAAGGTGGCCGCGACAGAACCCAGTTGGCGAAAGAAGGGGATCATGAACAAGCTACTGGCGAGGACTGAGTAAGCAGCCTTGGTTCATATAAGATGTATAAGAATAAGAAACTTTATTTGACAACATTACAACGAATTACATGCAGTAGGTACATAAATTAATTAATAACCTTTCAAAGAATTACAAAAAGGTAGGTACGTAATTAAATCCTCACTGTACCCATTGCATCTTCATCCTTATCTTATCTGTCATCCTTATCTTTTAATTTGGCGAATTGATAAGGCTATGACACATGCCCTTGGATAAAGCTTTACTAAGGTCTCCGTCGTTTATCTTGTCGTTGGACAGTGCCGTTGGCTAGTGAGCTCGACTGTGCGCATTACAGTATTTATAAAATCTAGAATCTAGAAGTGTACCTACGATGCTAGGCCTTACTGACATGCAAATACCTAACCTACAAAGCAAATAAGACTGCACATCAAACAGAACTGGCAAGTTTTTTTATCTTTTTTGTTGCCAACTTCATTGAACACACTTACTAAACGTTTCTCATCCAGTGTTCTTATCACCAGGCCATCCTACGAAATGTACAAGCACATAGATATAACAAGAGATCTCTTTTTGTTTTTTCCTTACACCGTGCAAGAGCAATGAAAAATTCATTGATAATTGAGTGTTCTGTATTCTGCATTAGCAGGTTGGTGACGGGAGTCGAGCGCTCAATGTCAATATACGCCGGCATACTGGTATCGACAGAATACCAGCGTTACAGAAGGTACCCCTTTTGTGACAAATGCCGAGTCGGGTCCTTTCAGAAACGCAGTGCACTGGCATTCCTTGCATGTTTCTTTTTAATTTAATATTGTATACTTTATATGAGTATTCTGTCATTGCATTGTGTTTTAAGCGAATAAATTATTTCAATTCATTTCAATTCAATAGTCACGACTTTCCAGCAGGTACCTGCTGCACTAATCGTCAAATTCGGACATTTTAGCGCCAAAAAATTAGCGACTCGCACTCATTGAAACTCTCACGTCTCAAGTACCTAGAATGAATTCTTTGTACAGACTGTCTCGATACACCACGTCCCGTCACGTCGGCATGGTAATCACGCCGGATTAGGTCGTGGGTTCGATTTCCACTGGAGGCCGCTGTACATTTGTACAAATTGCATCAGCCTGGGTGTATTCCCATGTCTGTGATGTCCTTGCCTGGTTACCATAGCAGAATACCAGCGTTACAGAAGGTACCCCTTTTGTGACAAATGCCGAGTCGGGTCCTTTCAGAAACGCAGTGCACTGGCATTCCTTGCATGTTTCTTTTTAATTTAATATTGTATACTTTATATGAGTATTCTGTCATTGCATTGTGTTTTAAGCGAATAAATTATTTCAATTCATTTCAATTCAATAGTCACGACTTTCCAGCAGGTACCTGCTGCACTAATCGTCAAATTCGGACATTTTAGCGCCAAAAAATTAGCGACTCGCACTCATTGAAACTCTCACGTCTCAAGTACCTAGAATGAATTCTTTGTACAGACTGTCTCGATACACCACGTCCCGTCACGTCGGCATGGTAATCACGCCGGATTAGGTCGTGGGTTCGATTTCCACTGGAGGCCGCTGTACATTTGTACAAATTGCATCAGCCTGGGTGTATTCCCATGTCTGTGATGTCCTTGCCTGGTTACCATAGCACAGGATATCCTAGTTTGGGACCAAGACAAGTGATTGTGTTGTGTGGAAGTTGTTTATTTATTTAGAATTTATTTATTTCCAGAACCATAGTAAGGGAACGTGGTCTCCGGCTCCTCCGAATGGACACCTCAAGCGAGTATTCGGCAAAGTCGGCCGCGAGGAACGGCTTTACCTGTGTCTACGAGAGCCTGTATACCGATATCAAGCACGACGGAATAACGATCTTAGTGCCCGAAGCGCCCCATTTGTACGATCGCGTGTATATCAAAGACTTGAAGCCGTCAAGTTAGACGTAGTACTAAGACCCTTCTAGAACTAAAACCCCCCTAGTACTAAGACCCAAATAAAACAAATTGAATCCAAATTAAATTAATCTATTCATATTAGGATACATAAACGCATCCTGCCTCTACCAAAGCCTGTATACCGACAATAAGCACGAGGGACAACGATCTCCTAGATTAAAGCGAATTGCGCAGCGCTCCATTTGTCGATCCATCGAATAATTTAAAGGTCACGAAAATTAAATAAGTAAATTGATTTTATATAAATGAAATGTATACCATAACACAAAAGCTTCCCAAAGTAAATGCTTCCTAAAATTGATAAATCCTTTAAAAAGTTATCAAACTGGATAAATGATCACTAAATTTTATACAAAGTATAAGGAAAACTCCATATTAGTCCAGTAACCTTGTCGCCTGAAAGATGTTGACTAAAGTTCGCGAAAATTTGGGATTTTTTCCAGATTCTGGCGATTATAACCCGGACTAGTTTTTTATACTACCTTCTATGACGTTTTTAAAGTAGAAAAAATACAAGTCTCAGTATACCTAGTAAATTAGTAGATTGAACATGAGCAGTTGAATAGAAAATGATGAATGAGATGTAATGTGTAGGTATAAGAGGGTATTAGTCACAGAACACAAAAAGAATTAGTGAATGCAAGGACAAATTTGTACCGGATGGTATGTCTGCAAGGAGTGAAATCGAGCAGAGTCTCGTGTAGGAGGTGACCTGACCAGATTGAAACTGGTTTTCGTCGCAGCCCTGGCGAATAGTTGGTACGACAGCTCATCAAGGTTGTGGGTGTTGGGGTTGCCTCCGTATAGAGCAATTATGACTCGCTCTCCTGCTGCTGCTATCTCGTCAGGTGTAGGTTGTGGGTGTTGGGGTTGCCTCCGTATAGAGCAATTATGACTCGCTCTCCTGCTGCTGCTGTCTCGTCAGGTGTAGACTTGGTGTCGAGAAAAATCACCAGCAACGCTAACCCACTCCGTCGGAGGTAATTAGAGCTACATTCCGCTGGAGTTGTTCGAGTGACGTCTAAAAAATTGTGAAGTTCGAAAAAATTATAAACGTTTAAAGGCTTTATCTTGGAAACTATTGCATACAGTCTACAGAGACAATTCTAGTCTCATACTGACCCGGCAAACGTTGTTTAGATTTTGGTTGTAAACGTTGTTTAGGTTTTATTTTAAAATAACTATCAGCAAGATTTCATGATTGATCAGCAGAGAAAACATTAAAACATGGTGAGCAAAATAACTAATTGGATTGCGTTTTTGTTGGAAAATCGGCAATGTGCGTTAAAAGTGGGCGGAGCAAGAGCAGGCGCGTGACACGAGGAGCCAATCGCTTAAGTACCTACTTAATTGTTTTATATTTTTGATTTATCTCAATTATATTTTATAATAAAAAAAAAACTTTTATTAATTTACACTACTATAAATAAAACATACCCAAACAAACACATGCACTCAGAGAGTAAATAAATTATATAAGGAATGCGCCCAGTTTGGGCATGACAAGTATATTTGCTATTTTTATATGCAGCACAAAATGAATTTTTTTGCTTACCCTCTGAGTGCTTACCAGAATTTTATTCATCATTGCAGCTTATATAATTAATATGCTCCACAAAAATAATTACAGCCATCCAGAATGACACAAATTGCTGATTGGTTTTTTAATGTTTGCTGGCCATGAATTGCTCATCAATTAGCTATTTCTGCTCACAGATTATGTTTTTCTGCTCACAAAAATACAATTACTATGCTAAACATTTAAATAACACCCATTTATTATATGTATAGATTTTACACGAACGGGAATATCTCGGTTCCATCTTTACTTACTCCGTCAGTAGCAAACACATTTTCTTACACTTATTTTAATCACTGAAGATTATGCACAATATTCATACTTACAAAATACTATCAAATTCAACATGAAATAAATGTACATCTATATCAATGTAACTCCGATCCTTACCTCGTGCTCGATTTTCTGAAAATATGTATATTATTTTAGTCAAGCAAGGCAAGCTCAAATATAACAAAATAAGAATGCAGAGTGAATTTTAGTACGAGTAACAACACCACTCGCTAACCGTGAACGAAAACATCGTGAGGAAACCCGAGTGTCTGAGGTGTTTATCAATGTTTAGAGTTCGTCACTCAGTTCAGCCATGTTATTATTATTTTTACTTTCTTTTCTGTGAAATTGTATAATTGATACAAAATTCTTTTTTTGTCAGTTTTATGAAGAGAATTCAAAATGTTAGAATATGTCATTCAAACGTTCTGCGCGACCGACAGCCAAAAACAACGCCATCTCATTCCAACATACCTGTTTCCGTCATTGTCGTTACCTATTACGTATGGTATCAAAAATTTGCCATGTTTGATGTATTTTGCCATTTTTTTCGTGTCAACGGTCATCTTCCTCTGCTGATGTAGTACTGAAAAGACACGTTTATATTTTAAGTAGTCCATCAACTGTAGAGTTTACGAAGGCTGTGAGGCGACACTGATCTGAATGGGCAACTTGTGGCATTGCTTTTATGTCATAGAAGACATAGAAAAACTCAAGAAAAATCAAATAATAAAACCATAAAAAAATCAAATTACTCTAATAATAGAAAACGGATTAGTTCGTCTAGTTATACTATTAGTTATGCAATATAACGGAATGGACGAAAAAAGTCCTATTTGTTGTAAGTATGCCATTCTTCTATTATTTTTTTCGCATCAGAATGGATGCGAAAACAATAATAGAAGAAGAAGAAGAAAGACATTTATTATACCAACAAGATACATCACAGAAACAAAATAAGCAGATAAGTGACATAATATGCACAACAGAAAGAAAACTAAATACACAACAGACAAAACGAATAAATAAAACAGGACCATAGATGTAGCCTGTGGTGTATCTAAGTTGCCACAAAAGGCAGCCGACTCAGCGTTGTGCCGAGGAAGTGATTCCTCAGCGCTGGTTTTCAGTCAGTGCCTACGGTAACCCATAACCCGCAAGCCACAGAGGTTTGGCCACGTAGTTATGCCTACATATAAACAGCTACAAACTAAACAAAATAATATGAATAGTTTAACTTACGGGGAAGGACCCCAACAAGTGAGTAAATAAGATAAAATAAGACAAACAAAAGTAAGTCATGAACCTTTGGCAATGAACATCAATTGAGTCATAATTTTATTACATCATTATACCTATCAGTAGCCAGGAGTGTAATAATTGCAGAAGTCCTTTGAATATAGATTCTGTTGTTTAATTTATAGCTGTAACTACATGGACATGGACAAACCTCTATTATTTTTTTCGAATCCAGTAAGTTATATTCGGTTTGGCACTACCCCCCACCTTCTCTCGTCTCCCATTGGTTGGCTAGAATAAAATACTAATTAGTATTAAGCCCGCCTATAGTACAATATCTTAGTAGAGTTTTAATAATAAAAATATATCGAGCAGTATACCAAATAGGATTTTTTCGTCCATTCTGTTATATTGTATAACTAATAGTATAACTAGATAGACTAACCCTAAAAAACATAATATTAGATTTCGTTCCATCATTGAATTTTAAACGTTTTCTAAAAAGGGTGTGTGTGTATATGTACAAAAACATTATTTTACAAGATAACTCAAATATTGATGTGTGTTACATACATACTAAGGCGTTACGTGCAAGATGTGACGTTATAGTTTAAGCTTGTTTTGTGTGGCACGTTTTCGCACCACGTGACTAGAATGACTTTTCGACAGGTTATTTCTAGTTTGACTAGAATGACTTTTCGACAGGTTATTTCTAGTTTCTATGGTGGCACAGGCAGGTATGACACAGTTAATTAAACAAAGGGGCTTGACGACTGTTTGCCTCCCGCTCATTCAATATTGCCGTCTATAATGCGCCAGCGCAAGTAAAAATACTTATTCAGTCCCTTTCTTATATTGACCGAATCGGAACTCTTATTTATGACCCAAATTGGCCTGTGTTACGCTGAAACATTTCAAACCATAATAACTTTCGAGAAAAACTAGTTCCGTTTTTTTGTTCAGACGTTTTATATTACTTATTATTATTGTTATATTGTTATATATTATTATTATTAATTCTTTATTGCACAAAGACAGTGTACAAAAGGTGGACGTTGTCACTATAACATTAAACACGTCTGAACAAGAATATGGAAAACAGCAATGTTATACACAAAAAATCGTATTTCTAGAAAGTTACTTAATGTGGGTTGGAATGTTTCTGCGTAACACGGTCCAATTTTAGAACGAAGTTTTTTTTGTAACATGTGTCTCAGCCTTACAGATCGCAAATAAAAATGTGTAACTTACCATATACATATTTGCTCCTATAAGCTACTACAGTATTCTAGGAATATACTGAAAGTACAAATACCTACGATAGTAGATAGATTAAATAGTTTATTTATATAGTACATATTTACAATGTAAGGGTAAAATGAGGTATCAAAGTGTCTAAATAAAAACAGTTACTTTCTATTGCTTCAATAAATATTTTTACAAAAATATAACCACTTTTACCCTGGAACATACTAACTCGTCAGTAAACTTACAAGATTCGTGTCGAAGAATTTAAAGTAATTCCACACAGCGCGCAAGAAAATCGCTCTTTCTTTCTAAAAAAAACCGGCCAAGTGCGAGTCGGACCCGCGCACGAAGGGTTCCGTACCATTATCTATACAACATTAGACACAAAGATCGAGAAAAGACGGCAAAAAATCACGTTTGTTGTATGGGACTCCCCCTTATATATCAATTTTATTTTAATTTAATTATTTATTTTTGAGACAAATATAGAACTAAATATTCTGTGTATATTTCAAGCGTCTACCTGTTGCCGTTATTAAAATCGAGCAAAAAACGGCAGAAAAATTACGTTTGTAGTATGGGAGCCCCCCCTTAAATATTAATTTTATTCTGTTTTTAGTATTTTCTGTTATAGCGGCAAAAGAAATACATCATCTGTAAAAATTTAAACTGCCTAGCTATCACGGTGCATGAGATACAGCCTGGTGACAGACAGACAGACAATCGGACAGTGAAGACTTAGTAATAGGGTCCAGTTTGGCAACCTTCGGGTAGGTAACCCTAAAAACAGACAAGTGTGAGTCGGACTCGCCCACCGAGGGTTCCGTAAAAATTTTTAGGTGCTTACATATTATAAATAGTACAGGAATCGAGTCTCGCAGTTTTTTCCGAGCCTTTCCCGAACTTTAAAGACAATTTTTTTATGATTTAATTACAAATGCACAGTTTTCACATTTTTCCCTCTACCTATAGTATAAGACGATTTTACTTAGTATATTACTTGTTTTAGGTCAACGAAAAGTACCCTACAAATGTTGATTCCCGTGAGAGTCAAAATATAAAATTAATTTGCGATTTTAAATAAATTTCGCCGTATCTTTATTTTGCGTTAACTTAGAAGTTTGATTTTTTCAACTAGATACCTCCACGCGTTCCCGAGATAAAGATCTCAACAGACAGACGGACGGACGGACGGACCACAAAGTGATCCTATAAGGGTTCCGTTTATGGTACGGAACCCTAAAAATGAGGTTCTACACGAACCACTTTTACTATGAGAAAAATTCGCAAAAATAAATAATCTCTTTGAGAGAAGGCCTGTGCCCTGCAATATCAGCTGAATTTTTCCGAAAAGCTAATATTTTTTCGTTAAAGTTATCCTTTATATATAAGTTACCGCTTTCTGATACCTACATTTTGATCCTTTGGATTGATATTGTATTTTTAAAATGTTATTTATTATCAATTTTATCTTTTAACAACTGAACAATCTTGTGCGTCAACATGTAGAATAGGTAAGTAAGTATACAATACAACAAGTAATTACTCTTACGGTCATATTTCGATAGACTACGTACCATAAAGAAATATAAAAATATCGACTAGGTATCCAGAAATTACTTTATCTCACTAGCCAAATTGGGACCAATTGAGTTATTAAACCAGGTGTCTAGCAATCACATTTTCTCACTAGGCCAATTGGGACCAAATCAGCAATTTAACTAGGTATGCAGCTATAACTTTTTACAATAGCCAAATTGGTACCAATTGAGTAATTAAACTAGGTACCTATCCAGCAATCACTTTTCTCACTAGCCAAATTGAGACCAATTTAGCTATTGAAGTAGAGGTATCCAGCAATAATTTTTTCTCACTAACCAAATTGGGACCAATGAGCATTGTCCTAAATATTGACAAAAGTTACAAATGATACTTCATTAATGCTACAATTAACAAACTAATTTCTTGTATTTTTGTATTTGTGTGACTTCGGCCTTGTAACATTCGATTCACACGTGAATGAAAGTACGAAATATTTTTAAAAACGCCAAGTTATAGACATCTTGGAATTCCGTAAAAAAACAAACGATATATCTTTTACGTTTGCAAACATTAGGAGTCGTTTTAGTTTGGTTTATTTAAAGAGTTCTTGAATCGAGTCATGGTATCACTAAAAACTGACAGCTCGTAGAATCTCAGTCGATTACGTACTTCCGTGCATGACGTACTTCCGGTTTCGTAGACTCCATTTATTTTTTTTCGGTTAAAAAATTAATTAAAGCAGAGTAAATCGAAATACTGAGAGCCCAGGGTCTCCAAATTACCTATTTACAGAAAAATATATAAAAACAGAACTTATTTCTTTTAGGACAATGCCCCATTGAGCTATTAGACTATGTATCCAGCAATCACTTTTTCTCACTAGCCAATGCTTGACCGAGGGACGCCGTCGCTACTGTGGGATTAGCCGCGCTCACTATTTTTTCTAGCAGGAGACGTGCCTGCACCTGAAATTGAAAAGAATAAATAAAATAACGGATAACTTGCATTAAAAAATGTTTCAATATAATCGGAGAGACCAAGTTAAAAGACAAATAAACGTAGTATACTTTTAATAATATAACCCGTTGAAAAGTCAATATAGTCACGTAGTACAAAAACGCGCCATAAAAAATTGGGCCCAAACTTTGACGTCACAACTTGCACGTAATGCACGCTTTATAATGTATGTAGCGTTTGTCATTATTTGAGTTATCTCGTAAAATAATATTTTTATGCATGTACGTACGTACACCATTATAAGAAAACGTTCAGAATTCAATTAAAAAACTAAATCTTAAAAGGTTTTTGTTATTAGAGTTTTTGTACGATTTCTATAGTATAAAAGCAATGTCATTCCAGTCTAAGTTAGACTGGAATGGACTGGAATTTGTTAAAATAATGCATATTAACGTGTTCGATCAATGGACTAAGGAGGTCACAGAGTAGTGGCCGAGGTTGGGTAAACCACAGAACAGAGAATGTAAGTATGCTCTGTGGGGTGAACGATCAGATGCAGAAGAGCGACCCGATGGGTCGATGACATTACTAGAGCCGTCGGAAAGCAATGGACGAGATTGGCAGGGATTGGTAACAGGGAAGAAGTTTATGACCAGTAGTGGGCTTTATTCGCTGACAGTGTAATCCTACAATATTATATCTAGATATAAAGTACATTATATCTCTGTAAATTACTGGTGTACAATAAAGTTACATATATTACAAATGTGACAGTTTGTGAAGATATTTTGGAGATTTGGATGTTTAGAGGTTTGTTACTCAATCACGCAATAACGGCTGAACGGATTTACATGAAACTTGGCGTACACATAGACAAAGAGCTGAATTGAGACCTAGCATACTTGAATATCCCGGTAATGCGTTCCCGTGGGATTATATTTATTTTAAGTTTAAAATAGATGGCGTTGTGCGAGCGAACGTTGTGTTTTAAAAATAGATGGCGTTGTGCGAGCGAACGTTGTGTTTTAAAAATAGATGGCGTTGCGCAAGAATCGTATAAACGGATTCTGTGGCGGTACGAAGTTCGCAGGGGCAGCTAGTATCTAGATATATCTATTTATATTACCTAGATATTACACTGTTAATTAAAGAAAGGGATTACACAACTATTGGCCTGTTCATACAATGTACAACAATATAATGCAGCCTATATAAAATATGTTCTACTCTAGGGCACAGCCCACACCTTTTCCCAAAAAGAGAGTCACTACGTGTACCCACCGCGGATTGGCTCATACAATATTGCCGTCTAAATTGTGTGAGTGCGATGGAAATAGTTATTCAGTCCCTTTCTTAATACAACTATGCTATATCGATAGTTACAGGAACTTGCCTCTGTCTGGAAGAATTTGCTGTTAGCAATAAGGCCGCCAATTGCACTTTGTACCGTTGTAAATATTTTGTGTTTGTTGTTTTTTCCGGTATACTATAAGGAGTATTCTTATCTTATCTTACCTCATTCCCGTTATCCCGAGCATTGGCCCTCACTTTCTCGAGTTCCTTCGCCGCCTCCACGGAAGCCTCCATGGCACGCCTTTTTTGCGCTAGAAACGACTCCCTGAAAATTCAAACAGTCTTTATAGGTACAATCTTCCCTAGATTGTACTGTTGATGATGTTTATTAGGGTTCCGTACCTCAAAGGGTAAGGGACCCTATTCCTAAGACGCCACAATTTCAAGCTTCGTAATACAGAGAAGTTTGTAAAGGATTTAAGTCCCGGCAAGGGTGGATTTTTTAGCCTCTAAATAGGTTTTTAAAATTGTTCTTAGCACGTCATCGTCATCGTCATCAGCCATTTGACGCCCACTGCAGGACATAGGCCTCCCTCATGGTTTTCATAACCACGAGGGGTTTTACCATAATCGCCACGCTTGGCAGGCGGGTTGGCGATCGCAGGATGCGGTTGGAATCTCAGGAAGACGCTGCTGCCCGTCTCCTGGTAATTGATTTCCTTAGTCGCCTTCTACGACATCCACGGAAGGAAATGGAGTGACGCTATTCTTAATCCGGCGCCACACGGTTCTTAGCACGGGTTAGTGCAAACAACAAAAAGAAGTAGTTTACTATGACAATTCGATGCACAATATGTACGTTGCGTAGCCGAATCTCCTTACTCGTCTTACTTTTCGGCTTAATCGAGCACGGAAACGCTATATTTCCAATATTAAATAATTTATTGCAGATTAGAAAGTCATTACAGCTCAACGGTGACACAGAGAAGAGAAAAGGTTACAATGTTGCCACAGCTACAAAACATTCAAATAACTATGCTTTGTTGGGTTGCCAACAGTCAGGATCGTAGCAAGTGGCAGTCCCTGGACTCTGCTTACCCCTCTGGGATACAAAAAAAAAAACAGACGGACAAATACCTAGATAGACTTGCCTGATAATGGCGATCTGTAACACCAGCCCGATCATCGCAAAACCGAAACAGCCCAGGACTATAACGTAGTTTGGCATCTTTGGTATACGCAGGAACCCGTAAAAGCCCCGGGAGTCAGACCGGTCAGTTTGCCTTTTCTTTTTCTGCGTATACTCTTGATTTGCTTGGTAGTAATAGTTGTAGTTGTAGCTGTAGTTGTGTGACTGCGAGTGGGCGCGGTTGCTGGAAATATAAATAAATAAATGAACAAATAACTTCCACACAACACAATCACTTGTCCCGGTACCAAACTAGGCTACGCCGTACTATAGTAACCAGACGAGGACATCACAAACACGGAACTACACCCAGACTGAGGCCATTTCTACAAATGTACGGCGGCCCCTAGTGGGAATTGAATTCACGACCTACGGCATGGCAATCAGACGTGATACCGCTAGACCAAAGAGGCAGTCAAATGAGATGCAAAATGTGGCACTCTTATTTGGGTTGGCGTGATGCCCAACAGTAACCATTTTATGAGTGAAATTTGCAGGTACAGTATGTTGGGAATGTAAACTACCGAGCCCTAGATTATGTTAGTATCGAGCCACTAGCTATATTTTCATGTCATTGCTGCTTCAAGATGGCTCTCAGACAGAAACGCATGAAGTCTGTGCGTCTATACAAACTAACCAGCTAACTTAAAGTTTTATTTTAGAGAATTATGCCCCGATCATGATGGAAAACGACCGTTCGCGAAAATAGATTAGATTGAAACTCTTTATTAGTTTTGTTAATTAAGACACAGAGCAGCTTTAAGCTGATGCATGTAACTATATAATTTTCATACGATTGTAATAATTTATATAGTCAGTTTTTAAGAGTATAGTGGAGGAGTAAACTCTCTTAAAAACTGCACACAGAAATAATGGCAAAATATAGAAGTTCAGAGCACCAGTACTGGTATATAGATACCAGTAACATGACATCTCCATATGTTGCTACAGCTAATTAACTGATAAGAATAGACTATTATTATTATTATATGTCTTGCCGGCGCGTGTGAGTGAGAAAACTGCGAAGAAATTTAATTTATATTATTTCGTCGGCTTATTGCAAGAACTCATTAACCGACATAGGTATTCACTATTGGGAGAAAAACGACTTTTTAGTTCGTGTTAGTTAATGGTTGTATTTCCTCTTCCTTATTCCCTATAACATCGTTAAAATAATGTCTGATATTAAAACACCACTATTGTATCATTGTTCAATACATCTATAATATGTCCATACCTTTAAAAAAAGCGGTTAGAGAGTTTTTGCAGTAAATGACTTCTTGCAGTAAGCCGACGATTTGTTTGATAGTTTCATTACTAGGCGCCTGCACTTATAGTGACAATTGTTTTAGGGTTCCGTGGTCAACACGTTTCGTGGAACCCTTATAGTTTCGCCATATCCGTCCGTCTGTCTGTCTGTCCGTCTGTCTGTCCTTCTGCCTGTCTGCAGCACAGTACAGAGACGACAAGTACTAGAAATGTTTTTCTGTGACTTGTTTTTCCTTTGTACTTGTTATGCCTTTTTTTTCTTGTGGTGAGTTAATTTGCCCCAATAAATGTCTTTCTTCTTCTTAAATATGAAATTTGGCATAGGAACTAAATTAGAGATACATACATAAGCAGCCTATATAAGTCCCACAGTAGGGCACAGGCCTTCTCTCAGGGAGAGAGTATGGGCTTAATCACCACGCGTGCCCACCGTGGATTGGCGATTTCAAGCGCTGAGGGGTGTATAGCTCAGACACTGAGGTTTCCTCACGATGTTTTCCTTCACCGTTAGCGAGTGGTATTGCTACTATTGTGAAGTTTCACAAATGTATATAACTTAGAAAACCAAGTCATAGGTACATGCCCGCACTGGGGATCGAACCTGGGTCTCTCGCTTCCGAGTCCGATGTTCTACCCACTAGGCTACCACCGCTAAATTAAGGATGCAACTGGTTCTCCTCGCCTAGTGTTGAGTATCGTTGGATTGGTAGTTTCAAAATACTGTGAGTGTAGGAGAAAACTATTTTTCGGCTTAGGGATCCGTTTGCGAAATATTAAGCTTTAAAGCGCTTTTTTTTTATTTTATTTTTTTTTAATTTTTGTTAGAGATAGATAGAGAACACTTTATTGCACAACCAGGTGAAAGGTAGAGTAGGGCGTCCCCCCTCTCCCGGCTAAACGGTTGATTGTAGAAACGTGAATAAATTAAGGGCAGTAGCACATACAATTAAATTAAAAGGAAAACTATCACGGCTAAGTAGCCTACACTGCGCGTGGCCCGACACGCACTTGGCCGGTTTTCGTTTTTTGTTAAGTTTATATTGGCCGATATAGAAAAGCGAGGCTTGTTTTCTAAAACAAGTCTCGCTTTCAGATGAGGTCTTCAACATATAAAGAATAAAGGGGAATATTCACATTATGCCAGATGACTAAATTACCCACTCCAATTATTTTCGTTTCTAACCTAACAACCCTAAACTCAAACTAGCAGTTTATATAAGTAAAAAAAATGCAATTTTTATCTCATGTTGATGGATTAATGTTTAACCTTAACTTATATTAACTCTTCCGAAATGTAACGCTTTAACGAAGTTAACTATTTTAGTAAACAATGAAAGAAGGTAAAACTGCTTGATTAACGGTGCCCAGCTATGGCTAAGAATACAAAATAGCAGCATAGGTACAATCAATATAAAAAAGTCTCAGGTTACGTTTTCCTTTGTGAGCCTAAAATCCATACGTAGATTGCCTGAAACTAGAAAGGTGACCTTTACATACTTGGGTGAATAAGTCCTATAGGCATTTGGAGAGGATGCTGTATATACATGTGTTGTGTGGTCATACTGGGCCCGACTCGATGGTTTGCTGAGGACATTATACGCCTCCACTATGCGAACAAACTTCTCCTGTGCCTTGGAGCTCTTGTTTTTGTCCGGGTGAAACTGGAATTGTACAATTTACCTTAGTCTTACATTTGCAGTGACGTAATTCATTTATGGCGCCTCTGATACTCCAATTAAATAGACAGTAACATAATATAAGCCTTTATTAGATTCTCATAAATAATAATTAATTACATGCCTCAAATAAAAAGGAATATACCTAACTTGAATTAATTGAAAATCAGATTAATTATTGAATACATAAGCAGCGTATACATATCACTGTAGGGCATAGGCCTTCTCTCAGGGAGAAAGTATGGGCTTAATCACCACGCCAGCCCACTGCGGAATGGCGATTTCAAGCGCTGAGGTATTAGAATAGCTCAGACACTCAGGTTTCCTCACGATGTTATCCTTCGCCGTTAGCGAGTTGTATTGCTACTGTAACTTCACAAATATACATAACTTAGAAAAAACAAGTCATAGGTACATGCCCTCACTGGGGATTGAACCTGGGCCTCTCGCTTCCGAGTCCGATTTTTTACCCACTAGGCTACCACCGCTGTTAATTAATGAGTAAATTGATGTAAATTCTAAACATTTGTTTTTTTCAGCACAATTCACACATGTGTAATTAGGGTGTCCCTCTCCAGGACATGCTTGGCCTCCCACAAACCATGTGGTTTGTGGGGTGTGGTCTAATCACCCTGGCTGACCAGGCTTCACTGGTTGATTTAATAGGTTTTCTTTCAAGCAGTTCTTATTTGTTTTTGTTCTGGTTAAATTTTCTTCTTATCTTCTTGAAAGTTTGTTTAATTTTTTCTTGTGTGAAAATATATCTCGTGTAATGTATACTTGCAATTTGTCAACAGTTGTAGGATGTATCCCCTTAAGACTTGCTACATACAAAGGCCCAACTATGAGACTAACCCCCTGTGCCTACTAACAATCTGGAAATCTACCGTTAACAGCTGTGAGTTGCTTTTACCCAATGACATTTATATGTCCAATTGTATGTTACCTCAAAACTCCACAGCTAATCATCAGATTTATTGATTATTGAGACAAGGAACAGAGGTATGTGGAATAATCTCAAATCAAAATATCATTATTAAACTATTAAATGCATTTGCAGACTTCAAAATACCACTGTGGTTTGTTATTAAGGAATGTTAGCAGTGAATGATGCAGCTCTATAATTTTTTCAGAAACAGGGGAAGTACACTTTTACAGCAAAGGACCAATATGAAATTGTATACCTACATAAGTGCGTGATACTACTGCTCGCACTATAAGCCCATTACATAAGTGAATTTCAATGTTTAGTCCAAAACAAACTTTTACCTCTTTGCTTAATTTGAAGAAAGCCTCCTTGATTTCTTTGTCAGTGCAGCTCTTCTTCAATCTAAGAACTTCATAGTGGTTTAATTTGACTAGGCTGAAAATAAATACGCTATCAGAATGATCCAAAATAAGTAGGTAAATATTATAAGACATTGCAAACGAAATCTGAATTACCTGTAAAATCTAACTAGTGTATTAACACATTTTACATCGGGCTTTTTTAAAAAAGTAGACATAACGAATTTGGAATACATAAAATTTTAGATTTTATTTCATTTGATGCTACATTTTTGTAAATTTCAAAAAAACACGATCCAAAACGAGTCGCGAAACGAAAACGTTGTCAATTTTGACAGTGACAGGCGGGGCTGCCAGATGAGATTTCTCGAGTTTCCCCAGATTCAAAACAATTTTTCCCCAAAAAGATACTTTTTTTAGAAAAATCAAATAAAAAAGAATAATTTGACGTAATTTACAAATAACACCATAAACTTACTATAATTCATGTAAAATGTTGAAAACTTTTAATTTCTTAAAAGGGACCAAATTTCATAATTCGATATCGTCTCCAGCAGAGTAAACGTTTTCGGAATGAGGGATTTTCTTTTTATTTATTTTTTAATTATTCCCTAGTAGCTGCACAGATGGCGCTACACTTGGTAAGTTACTGTAAGGAACAGATCGTCACACTATTTTTTTTATTGTTTCACTTAAATTTAATTTTTATATCATAAAACGAAACTTAAATATGACATTGTCACATCACAAATAAATAACGTTCCAAATTGATCCATTCACGTAATCACAATATCCATTGACATCCATTTCAAAACGGCTATCATACATGCGAAAATGTGTGAGCAATCTGTAGTGCGTTCCGATTCGCCCGTAATCCCTCACGCTCGTAAACCAGAACGCACGGATAGTAACGGAGTCAGTTCAGCGCCATTGGTTGTTTGTAATTATAAAGTCGTTCCCGTCAATGAATAAGGAATACGGCTGGCTCTGCAGTGTAGGCCTAATAATCGCTATTTCAGAGTTACTAACAAATTAAAAACTCTATACACACTGACATATTTTATGTAAGTTTAATTTTATGATCTAAAAATTGCATCCAAGTGAAATAATATAATAAATAGTTTAATGATCCGTTCCTAGCAGTAACTTACCAAATTCAGCGCCATCTATGCAACAACTAGGAAATAATTTTAAAGAAAAAAAAGAAAATTGGGATTAAGAATACGGTGTTGTTCAGAGTCATAAAAGTTGCAAACATAATAATACCTCACATAGGTATTATGTGTAAGGCACAAGTGAACCGCTTAACATGCCCGTCTTTAACACTATCGTCTGATTCCACTTTTACCTGATAAAGTTATTAATCTTTTCAGTTTTACTTTCATCAGTAAAATTGGTAAAACTGAAGAATGCAAGACTATTTTTAATGAACTTTGAGTTCAGCTGTGTGTGGCTACGCTCAATATATTTTATTGCTGGCAACACCAATCAATGGCGCGAAAACTTTGTTCACTTATTTTTTTTTATATTCCGGAGCCTTAGTTCTAGTTTTGGGAAGGTAAGTAAACTATGTAACCTCTTTTCGAAATCATACCCTTTAAATGTAGGTAGGTAGGTACCTACACATTGACCAATAGTAATGTTTCCAACCTGCAGTGCAGCATTAAATTTTTTTTCTTTCAGAGCTCGTTGCAGACAGGTTGTCTGCAATGGCGGCACCTCACTTTTGGCCACTCTAATTTGCGTACCTATTTGGCAAATATTATTACCTCGCATTGCCGGGTTTTCTAACGAATCTTTAGCACTGATGTAAAACTTAATAACTTAAAACTTATAATCGACTCAAAATGGCGCCAGCACATCATTATCAGGGTTATTTTGTGGATCGTGGTACCTACGAGTAATTGGCAAACCTTGGTCTCTGCCATAGTGATTATATTCTCTGTGGTCTCTGCTTTGCCCACCCCTCCGTGATACAGACGTGAGTTTATATAAGTAGATACGTATTTAGGATTTTTAACTCTATTGTATCCCACTTCTGGGCAAAGGCCTCCCCTCCTGCTTTCCACCAAAAAGAAAGTAATGTCGTTTTGCCCTACAAATGAAAAAACCGGCCGAGTGCGAGTTGGACTCGTCCACCGAGGGTTTCGTACAAATTTGTAGGTATTCTACATACTTACATATTATAAATAGTTCAGGAATCGAGTTTCGCAGTTTTTTCAAGTAAGATACGCAACGGTTGTGCTGCTGTCGACTGTACGTTGAGATGCATGTTAATGACCTAGTCTATACACTATTATATCATATAGCAAACCCTTTGCCAAACCCAAACACCCGATAGTAAATAAATATAGGTAGTACGTCCCATTGCAGAACACAGGCCTTCTCTCGGAGAAAGAGAGGGTGCGCTTAATCATATTTCCCACCGTGCATTGGCCATTTCAAGCGCCGGGTTTCCTCACAATGTTTTCCGTTATGGTTAGCGGGATATTTTTTAACCTAAGGCCCCAATACAATGTATTCTTATCTTGCAGTACAGAGAGCACTCGAAAACTGTCCCGTACTCCCGTCCGGCGGCGCTCCGCCCCTCCTCGGCGCGGCGCGTCACTCGCGTCAGTTTTCGCGCGGCAAACGGCGCGGACGGACGCACGGACATGCGAGAAGCCCTCCGCACCAGAATGGCCGAGCTTCAGTTCGAGGCGCCGCTCGCGCAGATAGAGGACGCAGACGACTGCCTCACCCAGGACTACCCCCAGAAGACCATCAACGGCAACGACATCCGCCTCAACAACATAAACAACCTCAAAAGTGAAATTGCCAAAATACAAACCGACTCAAACAAATTAAACGACAACGATGAACCGAAAGTGGTCAGGTGCAAGCAGGATAACATGCAGAGTGGCGAAGGGGACAACTTCACTGAGACCTTCTCGGGGTCTCTGGAGGACCTAGTCAACACGTTCGACGAGAAAATTACCAAGTGTTTCGGAAATTATGAGGAGAGCGTGGAGAAGTTGGCGCCGGTGCAGGTTCGCTCGCAGGAGGAGATCATGAACGAGTGCCAGTAAGTACCTACTTTATCTTTTTCAGTATACCTACCTGATTCTTAGTAACTATATAGATAGATTATTTTTATTTGGAGAAAATGAAAAGGGTGTTGAGATTGAGAATCACCAAAACATTTACAAGACTACCCAGCTTGACAGTGATCCAAATTCACTCTTTTCAAATTCATCAACAACATCATCTACAATTTCGTCACTGAGGCATTGGCCTCGGACCATTGAGGTCCATCAATCAACAAATCCTTTTCAAAGAAATCCGAGCCCCTTAGGAACACGGGGTGTAAACAAAAAGGGCGGTGTTGCGCATGGCACTCGCGACGAGCATTGATCGAAGGGTGACCCACCCCCGTAGCCGGGGAGAGTCCGAGGGGGCTCGGTGACGCATCATGGCGGCACCCCCGACCTCTTTGTATAATATTCGTAATAAACTTGCTTTGCTTCGACGGCGGTTACTTACGATGGCAAAAGCAATTTCCTACATGAGAAACCAGGTTTCTCATTCAAACACAGTCTGTTCATTTTTTTCAACTGCTGTCGATTGTTTTTTTTTTGTATGCGCTTTTGCCAACTGACTGCAGTTAACAGAAGATTAACAGATTGTCGGTGTACGAGAAACAGGGGGTTCGGTCACAGTTAGGTTACCTAATAATAAAAGTACTTTTCGGGCCGGTTAATTGTATAATGTGAACACATCACGCTCTTACGTTATGTAATGAAGATTTTGTTTTGCTGCAGGTTTTGATCAAAGAAGCTCAGTGGTTCATATTATAAGCTTGTCGCAAAATGTCGTGTACGACATAGGTAAGCTTTTTCGACGAAATATGTGGTAAACCACATATTTCGTCCAAAATCTTACCTATTCTAAACACAAAACACCCGACTGCTAAAAGTTCTCAAACAAGGCCTAAGATAAGTTTGCATTTTCAACTTCATCAGACAGGACTTCTAATTCGATTTAATAATAATAATAATCCCTCCGGCCGCGATGGCAACTGAGTTTGGCAACCAGTTGCTAAATATAACTTCCACACAATACAATCACTTGACGTGGTCCCAAACTACGATAACCTGTGCTATGGTAACCAGGCAAGGACATCACAAACATGGAAATACACTAAATACACCCAGACTGAGCCATTGTGATTTGTATACGTACTTTTCTTCTACCTGCTGAACTTGAAAATTACACAGACTTAAGACTTAACGAAGCCTACACTTTTGGCAGTCGGGTTTTTACATTTTAGCGACTGTTTACCAACAAATTGAACCCTGTTGTTGAACCCGCCAGTGACACTCACGTCGGCAATACCTTTTATTTGACACCTCACTTGTCAAAATCGGTCAAGCAAGCCCCTAGGCATCTGGGTGATTATAAAGAACCATACGATATACCAAGGATGTTTTCTTGATACATATGCAAAAAGCAGACCATTCTTTGCTTTCGCAATCGAGTAAAAATAAGAAGCTTTTTCTCGCGACGCTAAGGCGCTGTCTACCTATCTAGACTAGACAATACACCCTTTGACGATAAGTTCTCGACGCTCTTTAGAGGTGTTTTTCTGACGTTTCTGCCAAGAACCTGTCATATTCACAATAGAAATCCCACACATCTCTCTATTGTTCTGGCAAAAACAAATGTGGGAACTTACTAAAATGTCTTCTCTAGTATTATTTATGGGAAGTCATTCAAGGGTACTCAATTACTTTGTATTGCTAGCATCTTTCTTTTGTTTCACTTTATTGTTTCTACTTAGTAAAGGTAAACTATGGTTCGTCGTGGACAACTTTCTATCATGTCCATGCATACTTTTACTTACAACATGCAAACATCGATTTGATTGACAAGAGGAAAGCAACCAGCTAGGTACTTTGTTACTTTTATGTTGAACCAATAAATTCCTCGAAATACTACGAAAGTTTTGGATCACGGTATTCTTTGGAAACGGTCCAGGTGACCCAAATGCTAACGACGTCTGGGAAACAAAACTAAATTCAATGTAACGGTAAACGAACGATTTGCGAACATCCGTTGACGACACTAAACGCATGCAAGCATAATATTAATAATTCAACAATAGGGTAAACAAAACACAATCTTAAGATAACAAAAGTAAAAGCTGGCAACAGATAAAGGATGCAAAACACCTGATCATCGACGATGAATAAAGCTCGCAACAAAAAAGAAAACTGAACAGGTGCATGCACTGATTTCTTTCTTTGAGGTTCACAGGTGAGGTGGTACAGGCCACAAGACAGATGCGTTAGCAGCTTGGATTTTCCAAACCCAACCTGTGTCAAATACTTATCGCCATAAATTATAGCGTTGCTTATTATATTGTTGGTTCCAAAATAAGTTCTGAATTATCGTCGAGGGGACTTAAAATTTACACATTGCATTCATCATTTCATCTTTATTCCGAGATCGTGGTATCGTTGCATCCGCTTTATTGGCGTATTATTATTTGCGACAGTGTAGCCGACCAATTGGAAGACTTCCTGTGATTCTTCCTGTGATTTGTGGATAAAGATCCACAAGCCATTCCTAACATTTGCGAACAATAAAGAACTTAAGAGCCAATTTGTCTCTTTTTCTCTTTCATTATTTGTTTATCACTTCTTGAACTCCGCACTTATCTCTTCGCATCATCTTCAGGTTTATTAGCTACCAAGTGGCAAACCCTGGTCGCTATCAGTGAATGTATGTATCTATCTATATAAGGATACCCAAAATACCCCTATAATTTAAAATGTACTAGCTGAACTTCGATAGATAGTCATAAAGTTTTTTGCGCATCAGCCGACTGGACTGGAGGTTAATCGAATCAAAGGCCTCATAAACATCGTTTCGATCTTGCATTATTTATAGTTCCAAAGTATTATAATAAAAACTTCTTCGGTCTTTGGCGGGCTCTACTTTATATTCATTAAAGGCCACTATATTAGCGATCCCGCCAGCACACGCCGCACGTTCCTCACTGCAGGCTTGAATACCGAATGAGGTAGAAACATTTCTTCTTTCCTTCCAGAAAGCCTTTTATCCTGTAACGGTGAAGTCAAAAGAAGTTTGTTGGACTGGGTGTTTTTTTGTTTTTTTTTAGTTCGTTGGATCTCTACCTTTACGCACAGAAGGAACTTTTTCTTTTCGTAACTCACTCTTTGAAACATATTATTCTAGAATGGTCGTTATTAAGATTAATCCTTTCAATCATAGTTGAAAATAAGGTAATATTTTTTTATCTTTAAGCTCAATCCGGATCGAGTTTTAGAAGTGTGAAATTGTTAATAGCTGGACCCAAACCTCTTCCTAGGTATCTCAAACCTTTCTATCGTAATTTGTACTAAAGTAACAAACAACGCCTTTCTTCGTTTCTGTGACGTTTTGCTTGTCCTTTTGGATAAAGCTGCAATGTTACCTTCACAATAAATTAATCACCAACACGCCAAGTTCTATTGATAACCGTATCACATGCGCAAAGTGACCTGCGACCTTTCCCAACTTGTATAAACATTGTTAGGTATTGGCTAGTATGAAACTGATTTCAAAACCACAACATACTAAAAACGAGGCTAGTTGCTACAGTTAACAATTTTGCTCAAATAACTTTGATATCAGTTCGCGTGATTATCTTTTGATCGTTTTACTTCGTTAGTGTGTTGTAATTGATTTAGCCTTCTATATTCTTGAACTTTCTAAGACAAGTTTTATTCATTTATGCTTATGTACATATTATATAAAATTTGCTCCAAATTCTCAAGCATTTCCTTGCAAATCTTAAAAAAACTTCTTGTTAAATAACTCCTACTGAAAAATATCTTTCAATAAATATAGGTACTTATCCTAAACTGCAGACGGCGATCTTATCACAATCACCGGACAAGTGCGAGTTGGACTCGCCCACCGAGGGTTCCGTACAAATTTGTATGTACTTCATATTATAAATAGTTCAGGAATCGAGTCTCGCAGTTTTTCAGAAATTTTGCCGAATTTCAAATACAATTTTCTTAGATTTAAAAACAAATGGATATTTTTCAGACCCTCACCTGTACTTATAGTTATGATGATATTACTTGCCAAATTTCATAGTTCTAGGTCAACGGAAAGTACCCAGCAATTTTTGATATAAATATGTCAGACAGCCAATTTCTGGATTGGAATCACAGAACACTGACTAGAAGAAGCAATTTCTATTTTATTGTTTGTTTATTGTCATCAAGATTTCATTTTGTGTTTACAGCAGGTCTTCTCGGATTGTAACACAATACACTTACTTAATCCACTACTCACATCGATAGCTAATGGAATACTATGCATAATGCACTGTCTATTATAACAGAATTAAATATTCAAGCAATATTTTAAAAATTGTATTCTTTGTCTAAATCCTTTACTATTTCTATCTGTGTATTATATTAAGTTCCATCACCTTTATACATCTTCATAGCTTCATCTGCTAGTTTGCGTCTGTTATAACACAAAATCAAATAAATATTCAAGCAATACTTTAAAAATGGCATTGTTTGAGTTGAGTAACCCTAACTTCCATTGCGTTATACTACCAACTTCCATCACGTTATACTTCTTCACAGCTTCATTTGCTAATTTACTAGGCCTTAAATTAAGAACCAGTTTACCAAAGTGTCGCATTTACATGTTTATCGCCGGTTCCCCGACGGAAGCACGCCCCAGTTCTTTGGCATAGTGCAAATTTGCATAATGTCAGTCTACCTCAGTTCAAACCCCCACGACGTAGCTGTACATAGAAGGTTTATGTTGACTGACTTTGAATTTACTTTCTCCATAGACCTATAGTCTTCATGTAACTGATTGATTTCTATGCGTTTTCCGTCGTAGATACTGGTTATACTTGCAATATCTTCACAAAGTCCTAGCTTAATAATTCTTTTGTCTCCTATTACTACCATTTTGCTTACTTATAATGCGCATAGATTATTAAGTTTCCTCTCAAAAATGTTTTAAATTGCTATTTCTATAAATTGTTCTGATTGATGTCATCGCTTTCTTCAAGACGCATAATAAGAAGCCAAATGAGGGTATGTCAACGCAACAGATGCGGGCAGACAGGGTAATGCCCTCTGATTCGCAACTACCCACATGAGGAACCATAATTGGATCTTCATAAACAAGGAGACCGTATCGAATAATTTCTGCTTATTTCCTATTGAAATTGTTATCATTAAGGTGGTGTTAGCACCTCAGGTGGTCTGGCCTTTCCCACGCACGCCCTGTCCTCGGTCCATAAAGTTAAACTTTATTGCTTATTGGAATTTAGAGCCCATCGCAAAGGCAATTTTGGTGCCGTCTTCAGATGAAAAATTGACTGCGCTAAATTGCCTCAATCTTTGCCAATTCTTCATTTCTGTTACGTCAGCCTCTGTATTGAATTAGGTATTGTTATTGCGATGTTGATATAAACCTAACATTAATTTCTATTTAAGCGATGACATACGCAATTCAGATAGTTAAATTTATATTAAAATGCTTCTGACATTAGCTCGAATGAGCTTAAAGGGGAAGTTTATCAAGTTCTGGAATAACAGGATTCATAGAAACGAAGACAGCATGTTATAAAAACGTTTTAAAACACAAGGGCTGTAACCATAATACAGAACAACAACACTGGGCTTCCAATGTAAATGGGAAAGGTTACTGACAAGGTAGCCGAACCTATTTCATTTATCGAAATTTTAAAAGCCTTTTGTGTAGCGTCTCCGAGATGCGTAGGTGTAATCGATGTCTCGTTTTAACGAAGCTATTACACGGATGGGTAACCTCAGCTTTGTACCTAACATCATTACACAATTGTTAGCGCTGTAAAACAAGCCGTGAAAAAAAAGTTAGTTTTCACAAAAGCGCTACCAAAAATTATAGGAAGAAATACCGCATCTAAGAATTTTATGATCCACGTCTCTTGAGGAATAACTTGTCACGTTACCGAGCGTTGTGTGAAGGCACAATCCTTGGTAACGGAAGGTAAAGAAATAAAAAGAAAGATTTACAATAATGTAAACGTATAATCATTAAAACCCCTAACCTACAATTAAACTAATACTTAATATTAGGGGTTGAAGTATGAAATTGCCGTTTTATTGCAATAGTTTCTTTGAATTGACATAGAATCTTCATGGTTTGAGGTTTTCGAATGAAACTTTTTTCAAATGGTTTCTATGATGTTCTTTTTTTGAAAAATGTGAAACATTTGAATATCGACTTTCAATTGTTTTTGTTATTCAATTTAGACAAGAAAGATGGATACTGCGAAAATTCGAGTGATTATGAGGCACCCATTTTTCGTATTTTTTTATTTTATTGATTTGACGCAAGTGAGTCAATATTGTGGGTAAGGTAACGTTAAACCATGCCGCTAATTCCTGGGTAGTTTGACTAGGGTCGGCTTCCACTATCTGTCTTAATTCATCGTTATTCACCTGTGTGGGCGGTCTTCCTCGTGGCTCGTTCTTTAAGTCGAAATTTCCATCACGAAAGCGTTTAAACCAAAATCGCACGGTGCGTTCATTAGTAGACCCCTCTCCAAACGCAGCATTGATATTGCGGGCTGTTTCTGCCGCGTTAGTTCCGCGTCGGAACTCGTATTCAAAAATCACTCGAATTTTCGCAGTATCCATCTTTCTTGTCTAAATTGAATAACAAAAACAATTGAAAGTCGATATTCAAATGTTTCACATTTTTTAAAAAAAGAACATCATAGAAACCATTTGAAAAAAGTTTCATTCGAAAACCTCAAACCATGAAGATTCTATGTCAATTCAAAGAACCTATTGCAATAAAACGGCAATTTCATTCTTTAACCCCTATTACTAATAAAAACATCAAAAATATATACAAAAGGAAACCTTAGGTCCCAAAAGGGTAAGCAGATCGTGGAGGCAGGCCGTGGAGATGGGCAGGCAAGTTGTGGAGTCAGGCCGTGGAGACGGGCAGGGAAGTCGTGGAGTCAGGCCGTGGAGACGGACAGGCAAGTTGCGGAGGCAGGCCGTGGAGACGGGCAGGCAAGTCGTGGAGTCAGGCCGTGGAGACGGACAGGCAAGTTGCGGAGGCAGGCCGTGGAGAGGTAGACAGGAACTCTGGTAAGTCTCTCAAGCAAGAGCTCAGGTAGGTCTCACAAGTAAGACTCTCTAGTAGGACTCAGGTAAGGCTGACTCGAAAGCCTTCTTGGGCGGCTTTTATACCCCAAAAGTAGTTCGATTCTAATATTCAAATTTGATCTGAATCTGCGTCATAATTCTTCTAGAAGTTTCCGGATCCTGTTCCAAATCCATAATTTCGAATTCTAGATCTTATTTCTCTTTCTTGCATTAAATTCATAATTTCGATTTGGAATGCGAATAGTCTTCTAGAAGTCTCCATAGGCGAGAAGTTTCCTTATTCAACCTTCTTAGTATGACGATTATTTGACATAATTTAGAAAAATAAAGAACAATATTCAAATAAAAGAAATATCTGACTAACAGTTGAATCGTTGACAGTAAAGCAAAATACAATATTAGGGGTTAAAGTATGAAATTGCCGTTTTTTTGCAATAGGTTCTTTGAATTGACATAGAATCTTCATGGTTTGAGGTTTTCGAATGAAACTTTTTTCAAATGGTTTCTATGATGTTCTTTTTTTAAAAAATGTGAAACATTTGAATATCGACTTTCAATTGTTTTTGTTATTCAATTTAGACAAGAAAGATGGATACTGCGAAAATTCGAGTGATTATGAGGCACCCATTTTTCGTATTTTTTTATTTTATTGATTTGACGCAAGTGAGTCAATATTGTGGGTAAGGTAACGTTAAACCATGCCGCTAATTCCTGGGTAGTTTGACTAGGGTCGGCTTCCACTATCTCTCTTAATTCATCGTTATTCACCTGTGTGGGCGGTCTTCCTCGTGGCTCGTTCTTTAAGTCGAAATTTCCATCACGAAAGCGTTTAAACCAAAATCGCACGGTGCGTTCATTAGTAGACCCCTCTCCAAACGCAGCATTGATATTGCGGGCTGTTTCTGCCGCGTTAGTTCCGCGTCGGAACTCGTATTCAAAAATCACTCGAATTTTCGCAGTATCCATCTTTCTTGTCTAAATTGAATAACAAAAACAATTGAAAGTCGATATTCAAATGTTTCACATTTTTTAAAAAAAGAACATCATAGAAACCATTTGAAAAAAGTTTCATTCGAAAACCTCAAACCATGAAGATTCTATGTCAATTCAAAGAACCTATTGCAATAAAACGGCAATTTCATACTTTAACCCCTATTATTTACAATGTGAAAAGTGGAAAAATAATTAGAAATACGTATTAGCTTTGAAATAATAGTGAACCAACATTATGCTTTCGTTCGTGATAATATGAAAGTGTTGTGAAATTGGATTTCAGTGGTTCAACTTGGACAAAACGTAAGTCTTTTTGCATTGATAGAAAGAGTAGGGTGCTAGGCAATAGAATCGCGCTAGACGCGTAAGCTAAACCCTACAAACTCTTTACCTTTAAGATCGCTTTTGGGTGTGCTGTCAAGATGCCGTTTTGTTACAAACAGCATCTTGTAATGGGCACTCAAGAGCGATCTCGGAGCTAAATGGAGACTGCATATTTGGTACTTCTATGATCTTTGATTCATACACCTTCGATTTATAAGCACTATTTGAATTAATTTCTATTTCATTATCTACAATAAAATTAAGTCTGTATTGTATCTAAGCACAGACTTGCTGTCCAAAGTGATGCTAGAACTAAACTAGTGTAGTTTACAAAATATACATACCTACTATTTTTTATATACAGAATACATAATATTGTTTTAGAATGTTCAAAAAATTTATAGGTACTGAAATCAAGCGCTCAGTCCACGTTAAAGGAATTGTCAACAATCATTGAATGTAGGCAACCGGCAACCATATAAGTGAAGACATGTTCTGCGGTTATGGTAATTGTTATATGGTCTAGCTTCACCGTTACAGCTTTCTAACAATCTCATCCAGTGCACTGTTAAGTCTCAGCTAAGTGGTTCCATAGATTCTAAACATAACGTTAACTTCTTCCTCCTGCGAGTAACATTTCCTACTAGTGTTCCACTTTCTTACCGAGTCCTTCCACAATATCTATTAGATGACATACAGTTTTGCGGTGTTGTTAAAAGTATTATATCTGATACTGTATTATTATTATTTAATACTTTTATTGCACTTAGCCTAATGTAAAATACGGCGTACTTAATGCCATAAGCATTTTCTACTAGTCAACCGCAGGAGGTGGAAGAATTATATGGTGATGTAGCCTAAGAATTATAAGTACTTAATATATGCCAGAAGTAGAGTTGGCTAGTAGTCTAACCGTACGTATTTTGGTAGTATCTATTACCTACACGTCGATAAACTGGTTTGGATTAATACAGTTGTTTCATGGTCGAGCAAGTCAAGTGCAATAACCACCAGCTTCGCTAACATTTTGAATACAATCGAGCACACACTTGTTAATGAGTAGTTCGTAATTATGTTTAGGGCAACTGAGCGTATCATTTATGATTGTCGCCACTGACACCTCTTTTAGCGTTTAAATTGAGTTAGCTAGCAGGATGCTATGGGTGTTCTTGAGTTCTGTTTCATTTTTTTCGCATTATTGTAAGCACTTATGCACTTAGTTTATATCATATGAATGTTTTGTTCGCAATTGATTGAACTTTGGAGCCAGTTTATGTGTGCCTGGCTACCAGTTCATGAATCAAATGCAATTCAAGGCTTATTTGACAGCTTTTCTCAGTCAGTCTTCCTTCAAAACTGTATCTACTTTAGTATTCACTTCAGAATTCGCATTACTGATCAGACGCAGAGGCGTTGGTAGCCTGTATGTAATTACTGCTAAAGCTGCCTACATGTATTATTTGATAGTCTGAAAAGGATTGTATGACGCACACAACAACGCCACATGTCGTGTTTCCTGGAATTTATTAAATCTCTAAGCCAAGACGGCAATCTAAATGCCATATCATATAGTAGGTATACAAGACCACTGTCTATTATGATCTTAATGAAACCTAAATCTCAGTCATTTCAATTTGTAATGAGGGCTGCCTGTTGCCTCGAATCTTGAAGACAAGTCGACTGCATTTTCTCATAATGTACAAGTATTTTGTCCTCTTATACACAAAACAACTGTCCTACCTACATGGAGGTGATATCTGGGTGTGACTGATAAACGACGGCATTTTTCTAGTCTATCGTGTCTAATTCAATAGGCGCGAGTGTTAACTGCACCAAGCACGCACTCTGCTGGTTCGACGATGACCTTCCATCAATTTAAAATAGATTACGACTACCGACCGACCGTCTGAGTTATGCGTAATGATACCAACATGCGAGTATCTTCATGCAAAATGTTAGTAGGAATATGTTAGCAGTTTATGATGATAGGCAGGCATACCAAGATATATGTAGACCGTGAAGGTGTTTATCTCATTGTGAGTGCATCACAACTCAGTTTAATGCCTGGAATAGTTAGGTATTATCTAGGCCAGGGAGGACAGCAGCAGCCATAAGGCTGTGGCGTGAAAGAGACGAAGTCTACGACGAGAAGCGGGCCGACTGGATATAACATTTCAATTAAGCGCAACCAAACCGAACGTAAATCTTTCATTACCTACCTAACCGAAGGGAATGCACGTGTGTAAAGGTAGATGTCCTGTCGATTGTACATAACATGACGCCACGTCACCAACCGACCTATCTCAATCGATTACTTACCGTTATCTCCACCTCGTGTCCCGCATCAGTGACAGATGCCGTCGAGATGACTGATGATGATGACAGCCATGAAAAGCGAAGGTTTTTGCTCGTTCCCCATGATGAATCGATATCCACTATTACGAGTTTACGACCCCGTTTTATGACGTGCCGCCAGTTTGGTGGTTAGATCGATCTAACGCTATAATTATGAGATGTAAAGGTAGGCAGCACACTGTTTGACAAAAGGTACCGCTTATAAACTTCTTCAATCAAGTCAGATTTTCCAATCATGGGTAGGTAGATATTATTATGTATTGTAAGTACCTATGTACTTTTAAGATGTCCTATAGTATACCGGTCTACCTAATTTGGCACCTATTTCTCTTAGGAGCAAAGTCGTCAGTAGGCTCAGCTCGGTATAAACTTTATACTGAGCTCGCTCAATAAATTGAAACAATATTGTAGATTCAGTGGCTCTATCCTCTTTCACCTTTTAAAGTGGCAATCCGCCGACTGAGTTTGATACAAAGCTCATGCTGAGCAGGAGAGAAAGACCAGCTTAACCCGACATGGCATACTTATCATCGCCTTACTTTCTGTAGTTTCTCTTCATCGAAAGAAGTCTTCCATATGTTTATGACGTCACTCACCCGAAAGCAAATATGTTTGTAAACAGATCTAAATACGGAGCACGAGTATGCTCAAGATTCGCGTCATGGATGTGAAAATCATTGACTGCGTGCATGACTCTTCCCCAGATGAGTAATTTGAGGAAGTTAGCTCAGCCGACGGTACCACAGCCAAGGAATGACACAACATTGTGTTCGAACAGTCACAGTGCCTCGGTGATATCGTTACATATATATCATAGATCGGAAGAGGTTTGTCAGGACCAAGGAGTATTAATACTCCTTGGTCAGGACCTTGGCAAGTGGCAAACCCTGGTCTCTCCCTACCCCTCCGATATAGAGGCGTGAGTTTAAGTTATGTATGTTGCACGCAATGGTTCCAAGGCCAGTCAGCAGAAAGCAATCAAAATATTTTTCCAAGTTTCGCCCAAATACGAGTAACCTTGCCTAAACGTCTTTCTCTTTCAAGGACGGCCCTCCTTACGTGCACTCTACAAAAGATCTCCCTCCCTTCTCACCCCTCACGTCCCCTCCTCCTTCCTCTCGTACAGACAGTAACCCTACTGGGAGGTACACTTTACAGCTGGGCAATATACCTAAACATTTTGGACTTTGAATCGTTCTTATCGCAAAGGTGAATGCAGGTTGTCAGGGCAAATAACGATGTGATGTCTACTAATGATAATATGATACCTACGTAAGTATAGTCGACAGCACATGAACCTGCACATTCTACCCAGTTAGAACTGTACCCATTTTTAAATTAGTAACTGAAATTTAAAACTTGATATTATATTGTCGAATGTACAATATATCAAGTTTTAAACTAGTACTTGTGATGTACATCACAAAAATATTTGCAGGTTACCGATTGGTTACCACCAATTCCCAGACGACCTTGGAAGGCACAAAATAAATGCGAGAATCAAATAAAGGTGGGCGGTATGCTTTTAGCAAAGGCCGTACTGTACTATGGCCGTAGGGCCGTACTGTGCGCAGACTTTCATAACTCAAACATGCTTTCACTGGCATCTAAAAAGACTCCGACGTAGGTACCTACCTACATAAAAGCTCACACCTTATACTTTTACGTCTTTTATGATTTATTATCATGTTGTTTATCCTTTAACTGCGCCATTCCCACTCATCCCGAGAATGTAAGAGCAAGCACGCAAACGTCCGCTATCCTTTTTCCTCTTAAAATCGTCCCGGCTTGATATGAGGGGCATTTTCAACGCTTTTCATTTCAAAGGAACGAACGTTAAATCAGTCGGGTTACCATACTTGTTCCTTTCTCTCCGTTGATTGCCTACTACGCGGTAGAAAGGCGTAAATCTCTGTCCTTTAGAATCGTGTGTGTATTGCTGCGTACCTTGGTCGGTCTTGCTCATGGAACAAATTTCTAAGAAGCTGAAGTTCACCAGATGGTTTAAAGATTATAGGTCCACAGTTAGGTATGCGATGGACCTAAAGGAACGTTGACTCGCTATAAATGGCATCACTAATCACAGGGTGAAGTCGGTTCACTGAAATAGCCAGGAATTTGTTCAAGGGAATTGATACTAAACCGACCACAGCAGTCAGCATAACCTATATGTAGCCATGGATCTTTGATTCTTTTGGTATATTTTGTAAGGTTTGAAAGCAGAATTATAGGCCCCAAAAACAGATCCTTAACATATTAGGAAATCGTCCTCGTTCAAATAGCTGGAGCCATGATTCTTTTTCGTCCCTTAAACTTTGTGAACATTGACGGCTGCTTAGAATAGAACACGTAACACTGAGAGTAATGCCAACTATTTCATCTCCAATTAAAATAAGTTTTAAACCGATTGTTTGGTGCTTTTTGTTCTCTGACTGCGCAATAGTTGGTATTACGTTACGCGACCTATAACGCTTGATGAAAGTTGCCGATAAGACGTGCCGTCAACGTCAACATTATTTGTAGGAAACCTCATCACAGGCCGTTGTGTTTTCCTATCACATACTGGTATTTTTGATCGTTTATCATCTTCTCAACTAACCATAACAATGGTTTTATCAAGCCCAACAATTATGAAGATTCTCGATTGTATCTGTTCAGCCAGCGGTCCAGGTAAAAAACTGTAGGCCTTGTTGTTAGAACCAGCAAAAGAAAGTGGGGTCATCGTCGGTGAACTGGATCCGTACACACGCATACCGGTTTGACCACGCCGCGAATCCTGGGCCTTTGGCTCTCGAGTTCACTCTAACCCTCAGTCTCACGCCAAACGGGTTTGCTCTTGAGCTCAGATTAAACTTAGGATTACCGACCTCCTTGGCAACAAATGCATGTTGATAGGAAAAGAAAAACATGCTGAGCACAATATTTTTTTTAAAACCTATTTAGAGGTTAAAAATTCCACCTATACCGGGACTTGAACCCGCGACCTCTGGCTAATCGTGCCAGCGCTCTCCCAACTGAGCTAATGGACAAGTGCAGACATCAGTGAAATTTCGAGCCTCTTTACAAACTTCTCTGTATTACATTACGTACAGGCAGCGACATCTGAAATTTTTAGCCTCTAAGTAGGTTTTAAAAAAGAATAATAACATATTGTGAAATAAAAACCCTACTGCTAAAAAGTTTCAAACAAAGCCTAAAGCCTGATTTTTTTTTTTTCTGAGGCGGGACCTTGCATTCGATTTCTTGGATGTTAGTTACGTCATGTTTGCTGGGGTAAAAAGAACAATGAAGTTACCTTGTTTCAGACTCTAGGCAGTCGGTTGTTTTGTTTTTTTAAAGCTTTTTAATGACTTTTTAATAAAAATACGACTCGCAATATGTTCGCTTTTGGTTTTTTCTTTAATTTAGAACCCTATTAATTGAACTCTATTAATAAACCGAATTCAAAGGTTAGTAACACTACACATACGCGGTCAAGTTAATAGGTAGTAGTTTCTATAACAAGAATTAGCTGTGCCAGCGATAAGATCTTGTTACCTATTAGAAGTTTTATAACAATGTGAACTTGCGCTGTGCAATGCTTGTGGAAAAGAAAATAGAGCTGCAGTCGAGCTAAACTTATTATTCGTACCTATAAATCGCAGAACCAACAGTGCGAAAGAAGATTCCGCACTTTTTTCCTGTTTTATTTCTTTGTTCCACAAAAATATACAATGTGCGTGAGAAACGACTGTTGAACCTTGATGATGTAATTATCCAATATTTAGACGTTGGCTTAGAGCTGCGCTGAGGTTTGAGGTAGGTAAACAATTTAGTGTGTCCTCTCCTCGCTACTCAAACTGATTTAATTGTTTACTTTAGTTTTAAAGTGCACCCGAAGTTAAACTAAACCCCGGTTGGTGGTACACTAGCAATCTGATCTACTGTTAACATCAGTCTGTTGTTTTTTAGGGTTCCGTACCCAACGGGTAAAAACGGGACGCTTTACTTTACTTCTTCACTGTTCGTCTGTCTGTGTGTCTGTCTTTTTGTCTGTCTGTCTGTCTGACTGTCTGTCACCAGGCTGTATCTCATGAACCGTGATAGCAAGGCAGTTGAAATTTTCACAGATGATTTCTGTTGCCGCTATGACAACAAATATTAAAACAGAATACGATAAATATTTAAGGGGAGCCCCCCTTAAATATTACAACAAACGTAATTTTTTCGCCGTTTTTTGCTCGATATTAATAACGGCAACAGGTAGGCGCTTAAAATATTCACAGAATATTTAGTTCTATATTATTCGCTTCAAAAATAAATGATTGAATTAAGATAAAATAAATATTTAAGGGGGGCCCTCATACAACAAACCAGATTTTTTGCCGTTTTTTCTCGATCTTTGTGTCTAATGTTGTATAGATAATGGTAAAGAACCCTTCGTGAGCGAGTCCGACTCTCACTGGGCCGGGTTTTTTTGTATGCAATTTGACCAACCAACATGTGTTTACAATACCACCGAGCTCCACCGTTTGTACACTATCTTTTGTGCAATAAAGGATTAATAGTAATAACATTAGTTGTACTGTAGGAAAAATTGGTTGTCAGTATCATAAATGGTGTGGCATATGGCGGCTAGTCACGTCTTTAAACGTCACCGAATTTCGTCGAATTTGAAACTTACTAATTTGTACTTGCCCGTACGGCCCGAAGGCAGCGGCTAACATAGTAACATAGTACATTGACATTCAGCAAACAGAATGTAAATTCTTTACGTTGAAATAAATTATTGATTTCTGATTTCATATTATTAATTGTCAAAACACGCCGGTCGTCATGAGCCACCTACTTATTTATGCCAGAAAACCGCATAAAACATGGGCTTGCTGGAAAAATATTATGAAAGATCAAGTGCGAATCGTACTTTCCCACTAAGGGCCGCATCAATAAAGAACACTCACATCCGAGATCGTTCTTGAGTAAGATCGGAGGTAAGATCGCTTTATTAATACGGCCCTAAGTGTCCCATACCACGATGCCAACCACCACATAATATATCTGTAATACTTTATTGTACACAAGAAAGAAATATGTTACACATAAAACAAAGCAATAAGAACGGGTACATAAGCGAGCTTAGTTCTATAGAAATTTCTTCCAGCCAACTACATCAGTTGTGAGACGATGATTTTAAAGAGTTAGTAAACGAATTAAAAAAAATGTATAATATAATAATACCTAACAATATAAACATACACATAAAAGTTAAATACCATAATATAAAGAATAAAACAAAAAATAAATCAAATAAAATGACATTACATAAACTACTTACAACTATATATAAATAAGGAATAAACTACATACAATAATTTATCCCACTACTATATTAGAGATAGATTATAATATGAGCAAAGAGATAGCAGGTGCTCTTTCAGCTTGAACTTAAAGAGTGCAACAGATGGACAATCTCTTATGGTCTTCGGCAGAGTGTTCCACAAGCGCGCCGCACTCGCAGAGAATGAGTTATAGTAAAACTCGGTGTTGCAGATTGAAACTCGCAATGTTAGGTTGTCACACGTTCTCTGTGGTCTGTATGAACCTCTCACGAAGATACTGCGGAGAGCTGGGGTTCGTTAGCACCTTGTAAACAAGAGACAACATGTGCATGTTGCGACGCAACCGTTAGGTAGCCATTTAAGTAGACTCCTGTATTCTGACACGTGGTCGTGGTCGTACTTGCGCAAGCCAAATATAAATCTGATCGCCAAGTTCTGAAGACGCTCCAGCTTATTGACCAAGACCTCCGTGGCATCCATAAAACATACATCGGCGTAGTCGAGAAGCGGCAGCAATAAAGTTTGCGCAAGCATCACCTTCGTTTTGATTGGTAAGAAGTTTTGGAGTCTTTTCAGTGACTGAAACGAGAAGTGAATCCGCTTACTAATCTCATTCACTTGTGGATGCCAGGACAAATTACAATCCATAATGAGACCTAAGTTCTTTACCTTATCAGTGAAAGGGATGGTAGTGCCGTTGTATACTATACAAGGTAGTAACTCCGTTACGGGACACCCATGAGGCTGAGCGCTGAGGGAACGTTCCTCGGCACAACGCTAAGTCAGCTGCCTTTTGTGGCAACTTAGATACACCACAGGCTACATCTATGGTCCTATTTTATTTATTCGTTTTGTCTGTTGTGTATTTAGTTTTCTTTCTGTTGTTGTGCATATTATGTTACTTATCTGCTTATTTTGTTTCTGTGATGTATCTTGTTGGTATAATAAATATCTTTCTTCTTCTTCTTAATATATAGGGTGTAATAAACTCCACCTGTTCCATAGATTTTAATGCCGAACGAAGGTGGTGGAAACTTTAGTAAGGAACAGCTGACATTGTTTTCCAGATTTCAAAGATTTCCCCGTAGACACATTGACGCATTGACGAGTAAAAGCCCCGATTTTCAAATGTACAATAGGGGTTTTTACACCCTGTATACTTATTACTGTTCGAGAGATAATGATTATAAATCGCAAGCCAGATGTAGTAGTAATTGAATATTAAGAGGGTCCCGTTGGCACACTTCGCGTATGGAAACCTAAAATAAGAAAAACATTTTTTTTATACTTTCTTTGGTACAGTCGACAGCACAACAGTTACACTTTAGTTCCAAAAACGCCGATTAGAGGTCACGTATGTAAAAGTTGATGGTCAACCTTTACATTTTCGTTACAACGTCGGCGTCGGTCTGAACGAAACTCATGAGAGTACACCCTAAGGGTTGATATATAGGCGACTGTTCCTCTATATATAATCAGAGCACACTCACGTGTATGGTGCAACCGGCAACCTTAGAAATGCACGTTTGTGTGCAGCCAGTCACATGACGAACGTAACTTCTATTCTGGAAACGTAATAGGATCGCCTTATTTTTTCTTAGAGTTTATTTTTCTACCTTTTTGTCTCCGCTGTTTGTTAGTTGCTGGTACGTCTGAGCTAGGTTGACAGTTTGATTCATATTTTAACCTGAATGCGGCGGTGGAGCTCAAAAGGAGAATAATGTGTTCAGCGTTGTACTGTATATGAAAAGCATGTCCGATTCTAGGTCCCCTCATAACTTCTTAACCAATCGTCAAATTTCGACAATAAGATTTTAGTCGAAATTTGCTAAAATAAGTAAAACGATAAAATAAAGTCACTGTGATATACCTAGGTTGGTCCCGTCATCTTAGTAGTGCGGGTTGTTGGTAATATTTTTATTCAAATCGTTGTGTTATGTATGATTATAACAGACGTAGTTTTGTTATATTTTTCGACTTGAAAATGTAAAACGAACGCATTAAAAAGCTATAAAGAAACAATGGTCTTAATCACTAATGACCATTATAAGCCACGGTGTCAAATCGAACTTCCTCTGAACGCCTCACGTGCTCAATAAAACTTTTGAATTGCTTTTGATGCTTTTTTTTGTTTTATCGACTGACACGTCCCAACATCAAAAGGGTGGAGTAATTGGTGTTCTCACACATGGAAAACACGTCCAGGCTTCGTCCGTGAAAATGTAATAAAAACCTAATTAGACTCGGTCGGCTCTACAGGGTGTATATATGAATATAAATATAATCCTCATTATCATCAGCCATTTGACGCCCACTGCAGGAATAGGCCTTCTTCGTGGTTTTCATAACCATGAGGGGTTTTGCCATAATCGCCACGCTTGGCAGGCGGGTTGGCGATCGCAGTATGCGGTTGCAATCTCAGGAAGACGCTGCTGTCCATCTCCTGGTAATTAATTTCCTTAGTCGCCTTCTACGACATCCACGGAAGGAAATTGAGTGACGCTATTCTTAATCCGGTGCCACACGGATATAAATATGTTTTTTCGGCGGACTAAAGAACATAAGTCTAAAACACACACGGCGGTGAAAAAAACCTATTATTAAATTACTCCATTATTATTATCTTTATTACATGGACGGAGAGCTGTCATGAAACAATGAATTGAATATACATGTTTCTTTAAAAAAATGAAAGCAAACTGCTATTTTAATTACTAGACTAATGTTTTGTAGAACAATAATTTTATGTCAAATTGACTGACGTACTGTAGTCCGCCGACCCTAGAATTATAATAATATCTTCCATCTCTATTTTTTTCTGCTTGTGCAATAACGTGTTCTCTATCTAGGTATATATCTCCACCAGAAAACTGAAGATTCCATGTGTCAATACAAGAAACGTTAGTTTTAAGCTTTATGCTCTATCATAAAAACGGTCATACTAGTGTCAAAAAAACGGTCATACTCGTGTCAATATTTATTATTAAACTACAAATCAGTCCCTAAGGTTCAATTATGAAATAAATCAAGCTAAGATAGTGTCGAACTCCCGTTACGGGTCCTGAACAAGAAAACGCATTTTTGTTAAGTGTAACACAAATTATATAAATTGGTGGTATAGAACCCTAGGTGGACGAGTTCCAACTCGCACTTGGCCAGTTTTTTAAACAACTCGAATCGTTTGTTCGTAACATAAAAACAACGTTTCAATTGTTTCATACTTGCTGGTAGCCAACGAGTAACGAGGTTTTAATTTAATGATTTTCTAATGTATTGTCGCTGGTCGTTATCAAGTTACTGACTTTCCAATCTCATATTTCCACTTGTGCTGCTGTAGAAGCTACGCCAACATTTTATGAAATTATGTATCTGCTCACTTGTTCGATTTTCGCATTTATTGCGAGCTTAATAAGGCCCTTTTACGGGTCATGTAGCGATGGCAATGTGACGTTTTGTATGGCAAGGGGATTAATTTACGATTCTATCTGCGTCGTCAACAATACAAACAAGTACTCTGAATCCATCAACAAACTGTCGTAGAATATAATTGTTTATAGTAATTTGAAGAGAACCGATTGCCTCAATAGCTTCTTACTAGCTCTTACGTATGTTTTTCATATGTTGCAATGCAACCAAAAAAGCGACGAAGGGAGCATGTGTTTATTTTACATTTCTAAACAGAAAAATGTTCCAGTTTTATGGTTCCGTAGTCAACAAGGAACTCTTATAGTTTCGCTGTGTCCGTCTGTCTCTGTCCGCGGCTTAGCACGGAGACTATGAGTAATAGAGAGCTGAAATTTATAGACATACGTATTTATTACGCCGACAAAATGGTCGAAGAAAATCCAAGATTTTTTTTCTTAGTGTACATCCCCTACACTTAAATTAGGGATGCAATTGTTTTTCTCTCCTATAAAAAAGTGTGAGGGCATTGGTTGTTTAAAAATATTACGGGTGTAGGAAGACCATTTTTCGATTTAGGGTTCCGTTTGCGAAATATTAAGCTTTAAAGCGCAAATTTTTTGTTCGAATAGGGCGGGGCGTCCCTCTTCCGGCTACACGGTTGATTGTAGAAACGTGAAAAATTTCAAGGGAGTAGCACATAATAATTAACTTCAAAGGAAAACTATCACGGCTAAGTATGCTTTAAAAGTTAACTAGTAATAGGCGACCAACTTACAAAAAGAAAACTTCGTAGAAAATCCATTACTTTGATGAAGTTGTTAGTTCTATAAAGCATTAAAACCCCTTCTTTCTACGGAACCCTACACTGTCCGTGGCCTGACAGGCACTTGGCCAAATTTTCGAGTGAGGTGTTATTTTGCTCTCTCACATTCTCGTTTAGATGTTGACGTTCGAATGCTAAAGGGAATGTTTGAAATGTTACAGAGAGCGTAATTTTAGTGGTTGTGTAAATAGCTCATCAGATTAAAAGAGAAATGACAAATTGTACAGGACAAATTCTCTTAGATCCAAATTAAATCTTACCAATCATCCCACTCAAGTTCTTCACATGCTGCTGAAAGTCAAGCCACTTTTTTCTGTAGGCTTATTCTGCAGCCTTAGTTCTCCGAGGTCGACTTTTGGCTCACTTGAAATCGTTGAACTGTTATCATGTCCCAAAAAAGCACATGCAATGCAAAGCGCTTGCCTGTAAATTGCCTATGTACCCTCATAGAAGTCATAGAGCACTCAGATGCGCGGAAAGGCGCGCACGTAAAACGTCATAAAAACTTCACTTAGGGCAGTACTAGGGCGCAAACGATAGGTAGTATGGTGGGTAATATCACATTTTTTTAAATTTTGTCGTTAAACTTAACTATATAATTATTTTACATGAACTATTTCCGAAGATAAAATAGAATTTTATTCGTTATTCTTCAAAGCGTTCTCACTGACACCGCTTTACCGTGCACATTTCAAGAAGCTATTCGGAAAAAACAGAAACTTCACAGCACATGCAAGATCTCAGATGTAGGAGAGCTCTTTGTTATTATGGACCTTAAACTCAGTTTTTAAAACTCAAATTGAGAAACCCAACCATACACCTTCGGCAGCATAATCCTTTGTGAGTCTGGCTTCCTTAACGATCTTCCAATTCAATATGTCTCTGGCCTCTCTTCTTCAAGATGTTTTCTAGCATTGGAGTATTGACTCCACAAATCTTCCTCAACGCATTCTTCCTGTGGCTTTTGTGTTGCCGGATGCAATGTTTTTGCTACATTGGTGCCATCCATTCTTTCCAAGTGACCTCCTCGTTTTTTTTTTGTACAGGAACAGAAGCGCTTTTTATACAGAACCTGACGATCGTTTTGTGAGTTAACTTGTCAGTGGTCCGATCCGATGAACTGGCCTGTGGATTTGGATTCTAAATAAACAATGTTTAATTTTCTTTGGTCTTTTTTACACTAGGTACTAGTTTAGACTGTAGAGTATGTAGAGCGTAGGACGATAGATATTTCCTAGCAAGCCTTTTAATGTATTTTGTTTTTTGGTGTGTACAATAAAGAGTTTTTATCTAATCTAGTAGATTTTTACTTGTACAAATTATATCGTGGCTAAAGCCCCTAGGTCCGATGTGTTTTCCGTTCCTTTTTTTTTTAATTCCAATATTTTGACCACAAGAATAGTCATAACAAATGTCTCAGCTGGTCATTGCCCCCGTGTTTATTATCTTCGCGCTCCACTTCCATTCTTTGTTTCGCGCTGATTGCTGCCTTTGTCGCTGATAAGCCGTTTCCACTTGCATTGTGATTAAAATTGCTCCATATGCTGAATGGAGCTGTTGGAATGATGATTTAATTGTCTACTATTATTTAACCATGCACAGACTGCACGACAAAATCTCGATACCGACAGAAGTCGCGATTCATAGAAAAACAGCACTGACTTTTCCACTGTGGAAGATAATATTGTGTCCAAACCCCGATCCGGGGGGGCATGCCTAGTTACTAAGTCTCTCTCTCTCTCTCTGAGAACAGGTCTTATATGTTCCACTGCCTTACGCTGGGACGCCCATAGGCTGCTTATGTATAAAGTTTGGGAGCTGTCATTACCGTTTTTGCTTTAGACTGTAGCTCTGAGAGTTTTGAATTTCCCGGCACACTACTTTTCAGAAAAGGATGCGTACACGGGGTCATTGTGATATCGCGGAAGGATTCCTGCAAATGGTGAGAGAGCGTCACAATCTCGAATTCCCATAGGATTATGTCATATTCCTTTAGCTTTAGACACATCTTGTCTACACGAAACGTTCTGTGGCACAAAACGTCCCTCTGTCACCAAACTATCAAAGCGGTTCTTGTATTGAATATGCCTTGCTATTAGAAAACGCCTATCGATATTTAAAATCCATCCTTCCACTGGGAAGTCAGGCACTCAAGGGTAAAACGCCCACTGCTGAATATGCAATATACATACGGAGAGTAACACAACAACTCTTATATCGTGATGCAGTAGTGCGACAATCGAACTGAACATTTACTGCTAGATGCTTCAGGCTGTACGTTCTCTATCGGTTGTTTATGAATGCGCAATTCAATTCAATTCAATTCAATTCAAATATTTTTATTCATTGTAAAAACAGAATGTTTACTTAATGAACGTCAAAGTTGTTAGTTTCACAATTAATGGATTATGTGGAGAAGAAGCTAACAAAGAAACTCCACATTTATTCTTTTCAAAACACGTTTTAACTTAATTAACAGAGTTTTCAACTTAAAATATTAGTCATGAATGTGTTGAACACTAGTCACAATCGTCCTTTAAATAATATTAATCTACTGTTTAATGCCAAACATCTTTGTCTTCTAAATAATCCTTGATGTTATAGTAAGCCTTTTTGCACAGAATGTGCTTAACACATTTTTTAAATCGCGTTGGAGGTAACTCTAATATATCTTGAGGAATTTTGTTGTAGAACCTTATACAGTGCCCCATAAAGGATGTGTTAACTTTTGCAAGTCTAAATAGTGGAAATGACAATTTATGTTTATTTCTAGTATTAACATTATGGTGGCCACCAACATTTTCGAAGTCTTTGATATTTTTTCTAACGTACATAATATTTTCATAAATGTATTGACATGCAACTGTTAAGATGTTGGTTTCTTTGAAGAAATCTCTTAGCGAATCCCTACTACCTAACTTGTAAATAAATCGGATGGCTCTCTTCTGTAAGATGAAGATCGTCTCAATGTCTGCTGCCCGACCCCACAGTAGTATGCCGTAGGACATAATACTATGGAAGTAACTAAAATAAACAAGCCTAGCAGTTGCAACGTCAGTGAGCTCTCTAATTCTTTTGACTGCATATGCTGCAGAACTAAGCCTGTGTGCTAGTTTTACAATATGAGGACCCCATTGCAATTTTGAATCGATTGTGATGCCTAGAAAAACGGTATCTTCTACAAATTCTAGTTTTTCTTTTCCGAGTACAATGTTGTTTTCAACTAATCTTACGTTTGGTAAGGTAAACTTTATACATTTTGTCTTTTTGGAATTTATTTATTTTAATACGCTTCCAATGGGCCGAGTTATACGAACGTCAATCAATTCCGGCTACGTTTGTGTTCAACACCGATTTTCTAGTTGGAAAGCGCTTGTCAAAATTATCTACTTTAAAGAAGGTAACATAACATAGGTACAGCTGAAGAAATACTCTACATTAGTTTTGATGGCAATCTTTGCAGCAGTCGAGTCGTGTAAAAATATGGTCTTTCATCAAGCTAACCGAACAGGTTCTAGCGCTCAGGCAGTGATGGTTGGTAGGAAACCTTACCCATGTATGTTACTTATGTTCATGATTGTTGAATTAATGATCGAAGATAGAAATCATCGATCGCCTTTCGGATAAAGAACTTTCTTTTGCTTGTGTGATGAATTATTTTTTCATTTAAGATTCTAATATTGATTATGATGCAATTTACTATACCTAGTCGCGATAGTCAATACGTGCGACATACTAAAGTTCTTGACCATTGGATATAGAGCACATTTGAATTATTCGTATTTGTAAGCAAATATTTAAATGAATTTATTGACACAGGATTATTTTTTATTTGTGTCCTTCATTCGGTCTTTTAACACCTAGGGGACCATAAGGCCTCAACCACAGTTTTCCATTTCTGACGGTGGTTGGCAGCAGCTTCTAAATTTTGGGCTATGTATCCCTGGAATCCCTTTATGAAACTGAAAAGCTCAAAGCTCTTAAAACGCTACTAGGCCAGCTCGCCAATATTTTCAAGTTCAACTATACCGACCCGCTGCAAATAAATCAAACGCTTTACAACCTACTTACAATAGACAAACTAGAAAACCTCAGCGATACGCCGACCGACATGAATCGATCGGTGTGAAGGCCGACTGTTCGGGCTGAAACTCGGCTGCGGCACTGAAAACTTTACGGCTGGCTCGTGCAGAAGGTACAACTATGAGTTCCCCTACAACGAACTTGACCATAATAATGCGTCCCCCATAACGAAAATAACCATTCACTCGCCATAAACGTTAATCCAACACTGATGCTAATGTCAGCCTCGCTCGCTAAAACCCACACTCCTGGTACAGCAAAAACTATGTTTTCGCTGCTCAAGTCAAAAAAGATAAAGGTCATCTTTGAACTGAACTGATTTTATTCTTTCCTGTTCCTACTGAAGAATGAAGACATTTTTGTGCCCTTTTATAATCTTGAAGGTGGCGTTAGGTGAAATTACCAGCTACATTTTGGAGGTTCATGAGCACAGATAGGTTGAAGAAAAGCCAAAAATAGCCATCTGTGTTGCTGTTTTGTTTTCAGCGTGACTATAACTTACTCAGCTTGGCATGGGAAGAGATAATAGAATGTTTATGGGACTCTACGAAAAGGTTTATTGATATGATACGGTTTAGATTAGCGATGTGACATTTTTTGATGAATTGAACTATTCCATGCCAAAGTAAAGTTTAGTGATAAATAGCCCGATACAGGAACAACGCGGCTTGTCTCAAATCGTTGTGACCATTTAACCATTTCATGCCACAGTAATGATAAACTGTTGATCCTAAGTAGGGAAATTGCTTGCAGATCGATTAATAATTGTTTTGGTATTTGATGATCTTCGAAATATCCATATGTCCAAATACAAGTCAATATAAATTTTATTATCATCATCATCCTCATTATCATCAGCCATTTGACGCCCACTGCAGGACATAAGCCTCCTTCGTGGTTTTCACAACCATGAGTGGTTTTGCCATAATTGCCACGCTTGGCAGGCGGGTTTGCGATCGCCGTAATCGCAGTATGCTGCTGCCCGCCGCCGTCTCCTGGTAATTGATTTCCTTAGTCGCCTTCTGCGACATCCACGGAAGGAAATGGAGTGACGCTATTCTTAATCCGGCGCCACGCGAAATTTATTATCAATTCCACTTAATCTATCCTGCTATACTTACCTACATTGCTTTGCGGCACATTAGGAATACAAAATCAGGGCTTTGACATTACATACGAGGCATATGCTGACCTACATAATGTAATATGCTATTCAGGTCAGCTATTGCGTAATCATACATGTTATGTAATATAGCTAGTATGTGCCTATATACCTTGTAAGCAGGCATTTACCTTACACGCTTTCAGGTACATTACCTACATTTTGCAGTGACTGCTATATATCTCTGAAGACGCACATATAAAAGCTTGAGTAAAGAGCCGACATATATTTCCAATGCCTTAGTCAGTTTTCTTCTACGACTGTTATCAAATCCGGAAAATCCCATTTGGATTGTCTTTTAAATCGTCAATCCGCGGTTCTTTCTCTTTCTCACTCTATAAGAGAAGGCCTGTGCTCTATTTATAGGTTTATGCCAGTCTACTGGGGCCATGATGATAGCGAAGTTTAACTAACTAAATATTACTTTGTTCAAATCATTCTGGCCGGCATGCTGATGTACACAATGGGTCATTTACGTTGCTCTTAAGGCCGTTCCTTTTAAGGCCGACTTACATCACTTCTTAAATGTCACTTAAGTCACCATATAAATCGACTTTTGTATGATAAATTTCAGTTAAATGCTGTTTAAGCCACATTTAAGAAAGTGGTGCAAGTCGGCCTAAGTTTGTTTTGAGTGGGCACCTAAGTAGAGGTCGCGTTGGACCAACAAATTAACGCGGCCGAAGTGTGCTTAACTAGGTACCTACCTTTGAGTTAAGTTTCAAAATCAGCTAATAAATCGTACAAAGTAGGTGACTGGACGGACGACACAGAGAGCGAGGTATTTTAGTTTACTACTAGGTAGAGTTCATCATTTACAAATAGGAGACACGTAGTAAGCAAAACAAAAAAGGTAGAGCCTTTGGGTGTTGCTGAGGCTAACGGAGTACGACAGCACGTCAATCTTTACATTTAAAGTTGTCTGCAAAGTATCTGAGTATTTAGAGTGGAAGAATGTGAAGGTTGATGTGCTCTATGGTACAAGTTGCTCAACACGATAAGTAACTGATCAACGCTTACCCCCGGTTTCTCGTACACTAACAAGCTGTTAATCTACTGTTAACAGCTGTCAGTGTTTTTTTTTGTATGCGCTTTGGACAATTGAGAGCTGTTAACAGTAGATTAACAACGTGTTAGTGTACGAGAAACTGGGGGTTAGATACCTACATCTTACAGTTTCCATTTAGTTTAGTGTCAGCATACAGTTGAATATAGATTGTCCGTGTACAAAACTCCTAGTTAGGTTCTGAGCCGCGACTTACAATTTGACTGCGTCAAAATGAAGGATCAGTAGCAATATCTGAGGTTAAGGAAAAAAGGTTTAATTAATTTGAGAACACTACTGTCTTGAAGCATGTGTTCCCATCTATATAGACCGACTGCCTTCAGCCAATAAACTGTACTCCGCAACAGATAAGATGGAAGGTTTCTTAGGAAGAAATATACTGTGTACTTACGACACTAGAAGCCTTAATAGGCATCTAAAGCCGTTGGTTTCCCAGGCATGGTCCCTTTGGAAGAAGTGTTCGTAATGATGCAGAGAATACGTGGATTTCGAGGATGGCGTCAGTAAATTAACACTCGTAATATACTTAGGCCGACATGCACCACTTTCTTAAATGTGGCTGAGACAGAGTTTAACTAAAATTCGGCCTTAGTAGTGGTGCAAGTCGGCCTTAGTAAACAGTCTACAGACTGTAGGTGGCGGGTCATTGACAACGTTCGGCCACAGTACAAATGAAATGTGCCAAAGGCCGTATGTTAATGCATCGCCCGTGTTAATTTGTCCTGTCTAATGCTTCGGTCACACACAGCGACTAATCGCTGCGAGTGCCTCCCCGCCGCGAGTATTCGCTGTGTGTGACTGGCTATTCGATGTGCGAGTAGATTCACTCCACTTGCCGCGAGTTGAAGTCGCCGCGACGAGAATTGAGCATGTTCAATTTTACACCTTGCCAATATGCACTGACAGTCGAAATTCTCGTGTAGAACTCGCTGTGTGTGACAGGCAGGCAGCGAATTGTCGCTGCGGCTATTGCTCGCGGCGAGTGCACTCGCAGCGATTAGTCGCTGTGTGTGACCGAAGCGTAAGTGGGCAGCGTGGGAGAGGATGACACACTCACTTGGAAGTTGGAATACCGATAGATTACCAAAGTTATCTGCTGCTGAACATATGTAACGCAAAACCAAATGGTCTCACTCTGGAAAGAAAGAAACAAGAAACATGAAAGAAACAAGAAAGATGGATACTGCGAAAATTCGAGTGATTATGGGGCACCCATTTTTCGTATTTTTTTATTTTATTGATTTGACGCAAGTGAGTCAATATTGTGGGTAAGGTAACGTTAAACCATGCCGCTAATTCCTGGGTAGTTTGACGAGGGTCGGCTTTCACTATCTCTCTTAATTCATCGTTATTCACCTGTGTCTTCCTCGTGGCTCGTTCGAAATTTCCATCACGAAAGCGTTTAAACCAAAATCGCACGGTGCGTTCATTAGTAGACCCCACTCCAAACGCAGAATTGATATTGCGGGCTGTTTCTGCCGCGTTAGTTCCGCGTCGGAACTCGTATTCAAAAATCACTCGAATTTTCGCAGTATCCATCTTTCTTGTCTAAATTGAATAACAAAAACAATTGAAAGTCGATATTCAAATGTTTCATATTTTTTAAAAAAGAACATCATAGAAACCATTTGAAAAAAGTTTCATTCGAAAACCTCAAACCATGAAGATTCTATGTCAATTCAAAGAACCTATTGCAATAAAACGGCAATTTCATACTTTAACCCCTAATATTCATTTTAAAAAAATCTTGTGTTTTTCTGTCGTCTGTGGTATAAAAAATGCCACTTCAATCTAAGTTTGACGCAAGTTCCCCATCACCACGCGTGCCCACCGCGGACTGGCAATCTCAAGCGCTGAGGTATATGACCACCTCAGACACTCAGGTATCCTCACGTCGTTTTCCTTTACGGTTTTTTTTCCAGATTTTTGTTCAAGTTATTTATTTGGCATTTACATTATGATGACTAGAATTTTGGTCTACTACATTATTAACTAACTTTCGCCTTTTCATCTACGAATTATTTATGTAGCGTCCAGTGGCACCTTTACTCACACTAGATGGGTGAAGGGACGTAGGATTGTAGTGCCTGGGACACAGTTTTTAGATGGAGAAGGCTTGCCCAGCACCTATACCATCCTGTATGTATGTTATGGATGTTATTATTATTATGTTGTCTGAAAACCGTTTCTTCAGTATCAAAAATGAAACCACTTTTAATAGGGATATAAGCAGAAGTTTTAAATTCTGTATCTATCAAACTATCTAATCAACCCATAAACAGAGCCCACTGTTGGGCACATGCCTTTTCTCTTTCACGCCGACCAATCCGGTTCTTTGCTAGTCTCGTCCAATGTTTTCCAATTCGGGAAGAAAGAATTAAAAATGCTAGTCTCGTCCAATTTTTCCCTATTCGGTAGGAATTTAAAAAAAGACATACAAATTAACCGCGTCAAGCTTTAAGATCGTACGAAAAATAAAACTAATATTTATTCTTTTCAATAAAATGTTGTATAGTTGGTGGTAGATAAGAGGAGGCTTAGTTTATATTGAATAGAATTCATATAGAATCGTGACTATGCAACGTAGCATTTCACGGAAGAGCTGTGTTTATATTTTCCAATCCAATTAGATCGCATTAAGAAGTCTTTTCAATTTCGACCTCTCGGAGAGTTTTAATCAATAATCAAGCTGCCATACGCGCAGCGCGTCACAGCCTCTATTGATGAAAATAATAACAGAAATACGCTTTCATCAATTCACTTCCCGTCTTGCCAAGCAAACATTTCTTGATCAGCAGATACGGACTCTGGTAAATTCCATAACATCACGTTCGTCGTCCGTCTTCGCACCTATTTATTAGTTTTGTGAGGTCCAACCTTTTTTTCGAAACCTTTTTTCTAAGGAAGTTAACATTGGGGTTAGGACTGGCCACTTGCTACCTGCTGCGAGAACTCAATGTCAGGCACCTGCTTTAAAAAACAACAGTAACTCACGGGGCTGTTCTATTTCTATTTTGGGGATCGAGTTCTAAACTGAATTACCTACTGTCCGTCGGTAAATTACTTACCGGGGTGTCTAGTAACTGTCGGAAGAAAATAGGGTTTAAAACGTTTATGTTGAAAAATATGCTATAAATTCCGGCTGGTTCAAAGAAAACAGCATCCTTGGCTGTAAGTAATAATAAATTACTAACCACGGGAGAAAGTTCCCAGTTCCTGCAGACAGACCTAAGACGACACAATGATTTCTTGAGTCATGAATACAGTAAAATACGCAGTAAAATTGTCAACGCAGAGAAAATTGGGAAACGTTGTTATCGGATGTGCAATGTTTAAATATTTTAATTAATATCTGAGAGAAATTTATAATTTCACTAGCCGCCGCGATGCGACCGTCTATTTCTGTCGACCCCATTCACATGGCACTTTGGTTAGTGACATCGCCACCGGCAAAAAACGAAGAAAAAGTTCTCGCGAATGAACGCGCGCGACTGATATAAAATTCTAAATTTGAATCTCCCCTGCTACAGCTAAATGTGTTATCGTTGAGTCGTATTATGTCACAAAAAACTTTTGCAATTTTTTATCTCAGGTTGCACCAAATAAACCATTGAGACACTAACCCCCAGTTTCTCGCACACTAACAAGCTCTTAATCTACTTTTAACAGCTGTCAGTGGTTTTTTTTTGTATGCACTTTGGTCAATTGACAGCTGTTATCAGTAGATTAACAGCGTGTTAGTGTACGAGAAACTGGGGGTCAGTCACACAATTTATCCAAAAAAATAATAGAGCTTCCCCCAAAGGGCCCTGGATTAACAGGGTTACTGTCAGATAGCGTTGGCGCCATCCAGCATAAAGTATCGTTTCGTAAAAGAGAGATTTTACAATGACTTTCATTAAGTAAGAATAAATTTACTTGCTGAGTTAATAGAGAAAGATAACGGTGGGGTGTGGCGAATTGATAATCATCCCACATTGTCGTCTAGGGGTAATTACCAATGGTGTAAGTAATTGAGATTACATCTCGCGTTGTGAGCGTATCGCTGGTACAGCTCTGCACCGCGTACCATCTCTCGCAAAATGTGTTATTTGATTATTAGTTATGTACAGTTATTGATGGATTTATTCATAAATATTTTTGACTTATACCTAGTTGGAATTTAAAATACGGTTCATATGACATTTTTATTTTTCTTTTAAAGGCACATTCTACGCGAATGAACGCCGAAACTGAATAACGTCATAATCAATATATAAAAATCGTACTCCGAAACGGCTTTACCGAATTTTATGACTTTTTTGTGTATATTTGGCAGGTCTGAGAATAGGTCCTCTGCTAATTAATATAGCAAAACAACGTATGTCAGGTCAGCTAGTTTTAATATAAATATTATTGCTTTGGTTCGAATTTTATATTTGTTTGGAAATCTCGGCAATTCGGCTATTCTGAGGACATTAGAATAACGTAGGCCAGTTTATAAGCGTATAAAGATTTTTAAGGTCACACTCAATGTCTGACCAATTAGCTCTTAAATGTGGCATAGAAAACGCTATTAAGCTTTCATCACGATAAGCCACAGGGGGCACTTAAACAGAAAAAACTCTTATGGGCAAACCCATTTTCACGCACTAGTTAGTTTATTTTCCATGTTGTTGACGGCTGTGTTGTATGGTAAGACGATAAACCTATCAACCTGGAAAAAGCTTGTGGAACATGTTCTACTTTAAAAGTATTTCCCTTCAACCAAGTAAGAATTTGTAACTTGCACAGTATACCTATTAGTAACAACTCTTATTACGTAGATATGAAAAGATATGGGAAAAATTTGTTTACCGCGTAGATTTTCCTTTTTTCCTTTCCTATACGCAGTTTTGATACTAATTCGATATCTAAAAAGTAATTTTAAAAGAAATGCAATTAGGAGTCGTGGTACGATGACAGTCTTATTTATAAAAACACGTTTTAATAAAACCCTGTTCAGATATAGTTTAAATAGTCTGTGGTAAGGAGAAAGACGTAAGCACAGATTATTTTAACTGCCTCTGAGGAGTGTTTAGAGGAACTGTGTTTTTATAAGTGGGATCTTTTCATTTTACATGCAAAATCACTAGACTTGTAACGTCTCTGAAGAAATTTCACGGATCAAAGGTTACTGTGTTGTCAACTGTGTCTATTTACTTTAAATATGGAGTTAAAGCTTCGATTCCCAGTGCGGGCATGTACCTATGACTTTGTTTTCTAAGTTATGTACATTTGTGAAGATATAGTAGCAATACCACTCGCTAACTGTGAAGGAAAACGTCGTGAGGAAACCTGACTCTCTGAGCTATTCAAATACCTCAGCGCTTGAAATCGCCAATCCGCGGTGGGCCGCGCGGTGATTAAGCCCATACTCTATCTCCGAGAGAAGGCCTGTGCCCTACAGTGGGACGTATACCTATAGGCTGCTTATTTTATGGAGTTAAACATTAAATTGAAAGGTGACAAAAAACCCGACTGCTGAGCATCAACGGATAACAAGGGACCGTGAAAGATGGCATTGGGGGGAAAAGGCCTAACCATAGCAGTGAACAACGGTGGTCTGATGATGATGATGAGCATCAACTGGCGGGACCAACCTAGGTTACCTCACAATTAATCACTGTGTTGAATTTGGGTCTTGCAAAGAATATCTCCCATACATCCACTCCGCCACAGTCGAGTAACAAAGGATAAGGTTTCAAAGTTATCTAATGTGCATCGTTAACCTCAAGTCCTAGTTGTGTAACCGAACATGCGACCTAAAGAATGCATTGAACCAGGCGGGGTTAGTAAGGTAAATGAATAGATTCGATTCTCAACTATACTGCTATACAACGTGTTATTGAAAAAACGCTAAACCGAAAACCCGTTATTTTAATATCAATAAATTAAACAACTTGTTTGCTCTTCGAAAAATAGCAAAATCTGGTCGAATCGGACCATTCCAACGAAAATTCAAATACCTAAGTGATCTGGAATCTAGTTAATAATTTTAGTTCTTCCAGTAGACCTTAGCTTCCAGCACAAGTAAAGGAAAAAATCCGGAAATTGTAATTACTCATTTCACAAAAAAATGGTTTCTTTTTAAGATTACAAATTTAACTTTGCCGTTGGGTTGCACCGGAGGATATTTATTTCGGCACACGGAACCGGGCCTGAGTCCTACCGGCACTTGTCCGTCCGGTATCTTCGTCAACGCGATGTTTTTCACCGGCAAGCCTTTCGGACAATTTCATTACGTGGACACAAACTCGAAAGAGGTTAGGGTAGAGTTAGGTTAGAAGGATGCATTGAACCCGGGTAGTCAGGCGATGGCGCCTCGCCGACGGGGTTAGTGGGGTACGCGGGGCGGTTTGGTCGGGACTAGGAGCACTGCGATCGATAGCCCACAGCGATTTGCAGTAACTGGGTAAAACCGGTAGTATGGTACAGCTAGGTTTGATCTGTGTCCGATGATCATATTAATTTAGTGTCCGCTGCTGAAATATTTTAGTATCCACCTAGTTACCTACCGGGTTAAAAAGAAAATTAAAAATTCTTTGGTCCTTGGCCCGCACACTAGGCTTAGCCTGTGTTGCAAATGCCATCACTATCATCAATATGTCATAATATATTCAAGAAATGCCTATCTCCATTTCGTATTTCGTCACTTTGATCGTATTTAGTAAGCGACCTTACATGCACAGAGAACAGACACGTATTAGATTGGTAAGTAACTTTAAGTAAGTAGGTATAGCTCAAATCAAACCCCGCAATGTTGAATTTTTTATTCAATTAATGTTATAAAAACGTTCGAAAACACAGAAAGTTTCGTCAAGAGACCAGTTTAAAATTGCGAAAATTTACATTTGTTATTTTTTATCAATCTATAAATGCTAAACTTACTCCTTGTTCGAATAAGATTCGAAATATTCACATGTTTTTTTTTTCAACAACAAGGACTTTCTTTAAGGGGCTAGGTTTGTTAAACAATAAAAAAATGTTGTTATATACGTAGCATATTTAAGCGACATAATCGCAGTGCATGAACCGGAGAGGTTGCCGGCGGCGGCGAAATAACGAACCTCTCTATTATCGTTATTGCACGAATCCCTATTACTGCATGCAGCATACGGTTTTTTTTCTTCGCGGAATTCAAAAAGGTTACTGTATGTTTGAATTTTTTTTTTTGCATGCTGCCTGGATATTTGGTTTTTGTTAACGTCAATCTGAATCTGAAGTTCTATGTTGGCAAATGGTAGTTCAAATAGTGATTGACCTTTTAAAATGTCATTGGGTTGACATAGTTGATATAACTACACTTTACCTTCGACCCTGCCTCAGTGTTACACAATAAAACTTCAAGAGGCCTTTAGACGTGGGCGTTTGTATCTACAAATTGATGACAAATACGAAGCCCAAGCTGTTTTGGTTTGTTATTTACTTTTTGTCTTGTTGAATACACAATTAGAGGCTACAAGGCTGTCATTTTTAACGCGAACTATTCAAAATAGAATTAAGTAATATTTTAATTATTAAGGAATTTTAACCTCTGGTTCTGTTAGTTCTTATTATTATTACGTCGATACTAGAGTAACTTCGCAGAGTTAAATGAGCTAGACAAAGAACACTTTATTGTACTTAAAAAAAAGGAAAAAGAAATGACTTAATGCTATAAGATAACCGTAAATTCTACACCGTTTATTCACTCAATTTATACAACAACAGCACTGTAATAAAAGCTGGGACTCTCCGCGGAAGGATAATAAGCCTATTCTCATAAGTGTCATGCATGATCCAGCAAATTCTACGAATCCATACCTAACAAACAGCGAGATCCGACTTCTTGGTACAAAGTATTGTCCTCCAAATATTTTTCGTCGCACAGGAATGCTGGCTGAACGTCTGAACCCGAAAGACTGGCCTGGCCAGTATTTCTTGGAAATTCAATTAAGAAAGTTTGAAGCTTGAAGGCAAAAAGGTGGCTTTCTTTTTTTTCCAAGGAGTACAAAGTATGAACTCTTATTTCTTTTGCATGTTGGAGGGAGCTGGCTTGTGAAATTATATGGTGTTCATATTTATGAGCAAAGCAGTTCGCAATTTTGTTGCGCTTCTTTTATTTTGCCATGTTGTTAAGTGCTCCTACCAGGTACCGAATTAACTTAACTTTGAATTCGTAGCACTTTATATTTCTGCTCATAGCCCTTGGCCACACAGAAGGGACGCGGGGTGAGGGCGCGGAAAAGACGCGACGCGTTGTATAGAAAACGCCTCGCCCCGTCTCTTCTGTCTGGGCTTCTTCCCGTCTCATCAATACATTTTATGTGTAAATGAATTGGAAAGATGACGTGTCTTTTCCGCGCCCTCGCCCTACGTTCCTTCTGTGTGGCCAGGGCCTTAGCTACTTTCAGCCAACTTCATACATGCTTCACACCATGTAAATTAGTATAGTTACTTTGTATATAAAATTCTTAGCATCTGAATGAAGTTTACAGTCTGCAATCTACTTTACGTCCCGGAAAAATTTACGTCAACACGAACGAGGTCACGGGCACCACCAATAATCCTTACTAATATTGGGGTTAAAGTATGAAATTGCCGTTTTATTGCAATAGGTTCTTTGAATTGACATAGAATCTTCATGGTTTGAGGTTTTCGAATGAAACTTTTTTCAAATGGTTTCTATGATGTTTTTTTTTTAAAATGTGAAACATTTGAATATCGACTTTCAATTGTTTTTGTTATTCAATTTAGACAAGAAAGATGGATACTGCGAAAATTCGAGGGATTATGAGGCACCCATTTTTCGTATTTTTTTATTTTATTGATTTGACGCAAGTGAGTCAATATTGTGGGTAAGGTAACGTTAAACCATGCCGCTAATTCCTGGGTAGTTTGACTAGGGTCAGCTTCCACTATCTCTCTTAATTCATCGTTATTCACCTGTGTGGGCGGTCTTCCTCGTGGCTCGTTCTTTAAGTCGAAATTTCCATCACGAAAGCGTTTAAACCTAAATCGCACGGTGCGTTCATTAGTAGACCCCTCTCCAAACGCAGCATTGATATTGCGGGCTGTTTCTGCCGCGTTAGTTCCGCGTCGGAACTCGTATTCAAAAATCACTCGAATTTTCGCAGTATCCATCTTTCTTGTCTAAATTGAATAACAAAAACAATTGAAAGTCGATATTCAATAGTTTCACATTTTTTAAAAAAAGAACATCATAGAAACCATTTGAAAAAAGTTTCATTCGAAAACCTCAAACCATGAAGATTCTATGTCAATTCAAAGAACCTATTGCAATAAAACGGCAATTTCATACTTTAACCCCTATTATTATAAACGCGAAAGTTTGTATGTATGGATGGATGTTTGTTACTCTCACGCAAAAACGGATCCGGTTGAAATTTTCCACAGAGATAGATTATATCTCTGTGGAAGTCTGGATTAGCACATAGGCTATTTTTTATCTCGGAAAAATACACATCAAAATTACCACGCGAACGAAGTCGCGGGCAACAGCTAGTGATAAAGAAATAAAAATAAAGACTATAAACTGTATATTTTTCTATGTTACTCTCTTTATTTGTTTAAAGTTTTGCTTTATTTGATTCGTTTTTCAAATAGAAAAACAAACTTAAGTTGAAACCGCTTAAGGATAAAAATATTTTTGTTGCTTAACAAACTTTAAAAGATCAAAATTGGGTAACCTATGATCTAGATAATGAGCGGAAGTGATAGTCCAAAACCTCCGAAGTATGCCTCAAGTTTTGGCGTGTCGAATAGGCGAACAACGGATAACGGTCCACCACCATACGGACAGAAACTGCCGATGTGAGGCCAAACGTTATGATTGCATTTATAAAGCAGTTATGTTGTTGCTTTCTTGGCAAAGAAAGCTGATATCGTACCTGCTGTCTGTAGCTTGTCAACCTTTACGTGTACTCTACTTAATTACGTGTAACCTTTACAACACAAACGTTAAGTTTGATCAACTTTCGACTCTACAAGTCTACATACACAGTGTTATGCTCTAAAATGCGCAATTCCTGAAAGACCTCATATGCCAGTAGAGTTTGTGTTCTACAAAAACTTTTATTCAATGGGTTTTTCTCAGATTGAAAAAAAAATCGGAGTATCAGGGTTTACATACTTTACTCGCGTTCTAGCAATCTCGCAGACTCGCAGCCTCCGGTAAGCTGTCCTACATAGTGATTTGTAGTGGCGATATTTCATTGATCTAATTGTCAAATACAATCTTCAATCTATCAAACAGCGCCCATTACAATACAGCAAAACTATAAAGTCACTTAAGTATTTCTTTTAATCGAAAATTAAACATAAATATTGCAAGTCGTAGAACAAAAGTTGTTGTGAATTACGAATTACAACTGACGTGTTTTAGAAATGGCGCATTTTTATGTGAGCCTGTAATTTTTCTTACTCAATTGTCTTATTTATAAAAACAAGATTCCGTAAAACACTCCATAAACGCCATATAAAACAGTATGTGGTAGAGGTTTTACAAGGGAAAGACTTTACCACAGATTATTTATACTGCGTTTTTGTAGTGTTTTAAGAAATCGTGTTTTTATGTTTGTAAATTTCTATGTTGTAGAGGATAACCCCGAAAGTACTTATCCGATTTAAACAATTCTTTCACCCGAGTTTATAATGGACTTTCGGGGTATAGACTAATCCGTTTACCACGCGGATGTAGTCGCGGGCACTATTAGTTGATTAATAATTTTACGCCAATAATATCGAGTTTCACATCTTGCACATGTCATTCGCTACAGCTTATCTTGGGCCGCATGCCATATGGCGTGTGACGTAACACTAATGACCCGGGCAGACCTGGCATTTGCTGTTTTCACCCGACTGCGAATGAAGGAGGGTAAAGTTTTTCGAGTGTATATACCTAGGTTGTTACGAAAATTTTTAGCCACAGATTAAATATGTACAATCTCTTGTTTCCTGAAACTATTTTGAATTGACGGGTAACTTCAATACAAGTCTCCTTGGTGAAAATCATTGGCCGCTTAAGTGTAGTTCTTCATTTTAAATATTTTTAAAGATTATCTGTCGCTCTTCTACGTATCCTACATCCTTACAACTGACGAATCTTGGATCTACAGCTACGATCCTCTCACGAAGCAGCAATCCACGCAATGGGTGTTTGAAGAGGACCAGTTGCCCACAAAAGTTGTTCGCGGTCGGAGCGTTAATAAAAAATGATAGCGGAATGTCTTGAAGGCTGGTTCACCCGAATTCATAAGTGCATAGGGTTGGAGGAGACTATTTTGAAAAGCTATAAACTTTTTTCATATACTATTTTTAACTATGTATCCTAGTGTGGGGCCAGAAGCAATGTTTGTGCCTTTATGTAAATGTTTATGTTTATGTATGTCAAATTAATTTTTTTGGCACTCTCTGTAGCTTAAACGATTTTGTGAATTTTTTAAATTTATTGAGTCTCAAATGAATGGTGTTGACAAGTGTGTCAGACGTCAGTTATCATGTTATTAGTAAAGACACCAAAAAGCTACAAAACTTGTAAAAACAGAAAACCCAGCTGCTAAAAAACCTGACCTTTGAACCTAAGCAGGTGGGAACAAACTAATTTACGAATTACCTACAAGATTCTAAAGTTGAAAATTCAACGGAGGCAGACTTTTTATGAGTCGGGTTTATCTTTTTTTTTCAATATTTTTTTTTATTTGCCTGCGACGCGGATCGCCTTTACAGAGGTTGCAGATGTGCTCCGTATTTTTGAGCTTTTAATGAGAAGTCGTGCAAAATGTTTACAGGAACTCGTTAAAACCAGATTGCGGTCTTGTGTTATCTGAGAATGACGGCTATTCTTTTTGAAGATTTCTCTCTTGACTTTTTTCTTGTGCTTCATCATTAAGTCATGGCTAACGTAAAAGTCATGGTAAAAGGGTTGGTCATCAGCTCTCCGTTTCTTGCCGAGCGAAACAAGTCTTCAACGCTGGCCACATCAGTCCATTATCTGATATTATATTACCGAGCCACATGACTCTTCCTCTCAAACACATGGTGATTGTGTTACACTCTATAATATGCAAGATAAAAAATACCTAGGTATTAAAACTTTTGTTTTTTATATTTTAATAACTATTGGGTTAGTTGGCCTAACCCACAGGAAAGACAAATCAGTACGCATGGAACCAACTTAGCCGCGGGTTTCCTCACGATGTTTTCGTTCACCGTTAGCTTGTGGTATTAAAAACAATGTCCCTGGCACTGCAGCGTCCGAGTGCCACTGGACGCTGTGTATATCACAACATTACGTAGATGCAAAGTTTTTTAACTTCTCTACAATCAACTTCAAGAGATAAACTTGCAGATACATTTCTTGTATCATCTGATGCACATATTTGGCTAACGCACACCAGCCTCTTTAAAAGCCATTGAAGTGTTTAATTTCAGCACAGTAGCTAACATAATTATAAATCTTAAGCTCTTTCATGTCAGTAGAGCAAAATATTGCGTTCAGAACCCCAGTTTTGTCACTTGTCAGTCAGTTTAGTAGAAAAATGACATTGCACAACAGCTGTTTAACTGGGTCATGTGATTGACTGGCCGCTCCGCGCGTCGCCACTTATGGACGTCTAGCTAGGCCCGTTGCTTCAAGCGCCTTGGGAGATAACTTGTAAAAAAAAACCAAGTCTCGCAACTCAGTTCTTCTACCGTAAAAAGTTGTGAGATCCATGTTATACAAAGTCTGATAATTTATTCAGTCCCTACTTAAGGGTCCTTCTGTCTTCAGTTATTACGTAGTTAGCTAACCTAACACATCTTATAGTAATCATATCAATATTTAAAATCTTTTATGTTTTAAACTTGTAACTGCGGGAAGGATTCTTGCTTCTGCCTCCGCGAGCCAGACCACAGAGAGCGTGTGGTACCTATCCCGAAGGCTATTTTTTCACAGCCACATAGTCTATAGTCGATTTGGTACCCACACAACATACATACAGATCAACCTTTACATTTTTGTTGCAAAGTCGTCCTTAACGTAACTGATTAGAGTGCACGTATGTAAAGGTTGATGCGCTGTCAACTGTATTGTGGGTAAAGTGAAACATTCCTCAATTGAGCGGTGGCATAGCGAGATCTCTCGAATTAGCGCCAATTTATAGCGCCGGTTGACTCACGCTCCGCCAGCCTTGGAAGATCTCTGACACCTCAGCGTTTTTCTTTAAACCAGAGATCACCAGTTAGTGTCGGAAGATGCAATACCTGGTCACCCTGTCCATCCTTAGCTGTCACGCTAGATCGGAAGTCACCAGATAATAACTCTAAAGTAACTATTGCAATGTTATTTCGAGGGTCTTATTAGGTACCAACTTAACTTTGCGATGACAAAGTAATTGACTGATTTACATAGCTCGTACTCAGAAGGAATAATTTCCATTTTAACCTTCTCTTTTCTCCCCTTAATGTGTAATTTTAGCTTTTCCTGTATGAAACTGTCAAATTTAGTCTGTCGTCAACATGTTACCTACAAATCAAGGAATTCAGTTTTAACATAATTCTAACTGTCGCATCGATTTGAAACCTTACAAGGCTACTTAATTCGAATGACAATACAATAATTTGGTATCATCGAACTGATCTGATGATGGATCCGGAGTAAATGGAATTTTTCAAAAATCTCTATACTGCGCTATTATCAGCATGACTTTCGTTGTTTAATTACCTTATCTTGTGGGTCTGCTTTTAATTATTGATTTAGACAAAGCGCCCCATGCTTTTTTGCTTTGGATTACCGAACATTACGAAACTAGGAAATTATCTACACTTATTAGTGCATTGGCGACAAAGGTGTGTTTCTTAAAATGATTTTTTTAAAGTTTTTTTATGCTACGTTTCGTATAATTTCAATAATATTTCTGCCCCTGCTGTACTACACCGTCAAAATTATTTACCTATCGACACCATTTATCTTGCTTTATTTTACTACGTGAAGCGAAATAGATCTACGTGATAGGAGGACAAAAACGTTTATCGTGGTTTCATGCTGCGGAGGCTGCACAATAGGTGTCTTTAACATTTCAAAACTGTATCAGTTTTAAAAGCTTCTACAATAATGGAAAGAATAATTACTGTCAGTAACGAACAATAAACAAATCTAGCTCGCAGTTCACGGGTTTTTATGGCACGCATGGTGCGAAGGAATTCCCAACAACATGCGGTGCTTTATTTCAGTTCATGAAATCGTTAAAAGATCGCTATTTCAAGTTCAGATTCAGTTCTAATTGAGGCGTGATATCATCGGGCGAATATAGAGCTCTATAACTGCTATGAATGAGCTGTTTTGTTTGGTAAACTAAAGCAATAGATTCGTCATACCTATAAGGGGTTTTCCTTACGCTAATTAAGTATAATTTCCGTATTAGCGCATCGGTAGTACATTCTTCACCGTAGGGCACAAGCCTTCTCTCGGAAAGAGTATAGGCTCGTGCCCACCGCGGATTGGCAATTTCAAGCGCTGAGGTACCTATGTGAACACCTCAGACACTCAGGTTTTCTCATCATGTTTTCCTTCACAGCTAGCGAGTGGTATTGCTACTATAACTTCACAAATGTACGTAAGTTAGAAAACATCGTCATTGGTTCATGCCTCATCGGTAGAATGCTGGTCTCCAATTCGAGAAGTCCTGGGTGGGAACCAAAGATTTTGTTTTTGTAGTAGCACGCTAACCGTGAAGGAAAAAAATATGCCGTGAGGACACCTGTTGTAAATTGCTAGTTTTGAACGCATCTTGTCAAACTATTAGATTAAAAAAAAAACAATAAAAGTGGTCTGTGGTCAACCGATAAAGTGCGATGGTTGTGTTTTTATTTTCTCTCCAAAATATCCAACTTTATCAAGCCCATCCTTCAAAATAAAGACGTATAAAATATACGTCGCAACATCTGGCGACCGTGATTTTATCAAATATGGATCTAGCGAAGAAAGAAAGGTCAGTGGCGAGAAGATTATTCACAAAGTATGCCAACGAACTTGAGGCCATATTACAACATGAAAAGACCGACGTAGAATGGCATATCTTGCACCAGAAACTGGACGAAATGCGGATAAACCTTAAAGGTCTGGACTCCAAGATTAAGGAGACTATCCTCGTGGACTTTGAAGAGGACGAACTCGAAAAAGAAATGGAAGATGCCATGAGGTACCAAACAAAATGGCTTCGACTACACGCGCTGTACAATGAGAAAATTTCAACCGAAGAAACGAGAACTGAAAATAGTAAAGATTCTACGCTAAAAATGTCTCATATACACCGAAATTACAAGCTGCCGAAATTGCAACTTACCACCTTTGATGGAGAGCTGAAAAATTGGCTTGCCTTCTGGGGCCAATTCAGCAAGATACACAATGACAATACGATGGATGATGTTGATAAACACCAGTACCTGATTCAATCCATGAAAGAATACACTGAGGTTAGGTCACTGGTAGAGAGTTTTCCGCCAACGGCATATGAAGACTGCATCAGCCAGATTAAAGCGAGATATGCTAGAGAAGAACTGCTAATTCAGGTTTATGTGAGAGAGATATTGGCTCTGGTACTTATGAAGAAAGAGACAACTCTCACCCAGCTGTATGACAAGCTTAATGCAAACCTCAGAGCCTTAGATGCATTAGGAGTAACGAAAGACAAGTATGCCGCCTTCCTTCTACCGATGGTAGAGTCTGCAATGTCTCAAGAACTACTCCGCACATGGGAGAGGACAAGAATAAGCATTAGCAAGGATGTCGCAGAAGAACTAGCATGCCTTTTAGAGTTTCTGAAGAAGGAAGTTGATGGTGAGCAACGAATCAAGATAACCAGAGAAACCTTTCAGACTGAAACAACAGATATGAAGAGAAGTAGCAATATCCCAACAGCAGAATGCCTACTTAGTAATGCACAGAAAACACAGCCAAAGAAACTGAATACCTGTATATGGTGCGAAAAGGAGACACATTCTAGCCTTGAATGCTACAAAGGATTAAAGATGACGATCGAGCAGCGAAGAGCGTACCTGAAAGACAAGAAAGCCTGTGCAATTTGCCTGAGAAAGGGCCATCACCCTAAGGTATGTAGAGCCTCTGTTAAGTGCCTAAGATGTGGAAAGCGTCACTCTACATTATTATGCCAAGAAGATACAGTGCACAGTGAAGAAACAAGCAAGGCTGCAACCCTATCAACCATGTACCCTAGAGGAGAGACACTGTTACAGACTGTGATTGTGGAGATTGAATGCAACAACAAGAAGTTGCCTGTACGAGCTTTGTTCGACTCTGGATCTCAGCGTACCTACATCAAACAAGAGGTGGTGGATAATCTCAAGATCCCACCATGCGGCAAGGAAGTACTAGCCCATAGTTTATTTGGTGGAGTTGAGACAAGACCAAAGGAGTATAATGTATATGATGTCAAGCTCAAAAGTACAGTGAGCTCATTTAACATGAATGTAATGGCCATCAGCCAATCACAGATTTGCGGGAATGTCCCTAAGAGGAACCCAAGTGATATTCAACTGAATAAGTTGTTGTGTGACCATAACATTACTCTGACGGACAGGGAGGGTATCACAGATATAGGGATGTTGATTGGGGCAGACTTTTTAGGATTTCTGTTGACAGGTACAATGATACAGCTGCGAGAGGGACTGGTGGCAATAAATACAAGACTGGGTTGGACACTGCAGGGAACTCAGGTATGTACAAAATCCAGTAACAATCTAACAACATTACTCCATTGTAAATGTGATAATTTATCAGGTTACTGGGCGTTGGAGACACTTGGTATACAAGATCCGGTTGAGGTCAAGACAAAACTGGAGACAGCAACCGAAATAATGACTAATTTCGAGACAACTATAGCAGAACAGGATGACAGGTATGTGGTTCAGCTCCCCTTTAAGCCTAATTACCAAGACCTGCATCCCAACTATGGCAAGGCCAAAATGCGGTTAGAAGTTATGTCGAAAAGACTGGTGAGCAGTGGAAGGTTTGAACAGTATGACTCCATACTGAAAAATTGGGAAAACTTAGGAGTCATTGAAAAGGTGAAACCAACCCACGATACAGGTCACTTTTTACCCCACCGACCAGTCATGAAGGAACAAAGTCTCACTTGTGCCATGAGGCCGGTGTTCGATGCATCTGCCACAGATAAGAATGGTCTAAGTCTCAATGCTTGCTTAGAGAAAGGTATTAACTTGATAGATTGCATACCAAATCTGATTCATAGTTTCCGAAAGGGGGCTATTGGAATAACATCAGATATAGAAAAGGCATTTTTACAGATTAGTCTAAAAGAACAAGACAGGGATTTTCTGAAATTCCTATGGTATCAGGATAATACCATGAAAGAAATTATAACCTATAGACATTGTAGGGTAGTATTTGGGTTAACTTCCAGTCCGTTTTTACTGTCTGCTACACTGCAACACCACATAAGAAAGATGAAAGATGGTCCGCTAGGTAGTACAGCAGAGACACTGGAGAAATCACTGTATGTTGACAACTGTTTGGTAAGTGTGAACACTGAAGAAGAAGCTAACAGGTTCATTGAAGAGGCGAAGAAGATTATGCTCGCAGCTAAATTTAACCTCAGAATGTGGGTAACATCCCAAGGAATTAATGAGACAGGTAAGACCACTATTTCGGTGCTGGGTTTGCAATGGGACACTGTCTCAGACAAACTGTACTGCAATAATAACAGCCTGCCGCCCTATGACAGTCTTCAGTGCATTACAAAACGAGGTTTGTTGTCACTTACGCAGAAGGTGTATGATCCAATAGGCTATACATCTCCAGTTATGTTAACTCCGAAGTTAATACTACAAGAAACATGGCGACGTCAACTAACATGGGACGAGGAGCTGCCTCATGACTTGATTATTAGATTTAAAGATTGGTATAAGTATATACATTTCTTGAAGGACTGCAGAATACCCCGTCGGATTACAGCAGACATCCTCAATGAAAGTAAGGTCAGTCTTCATTTATTTTCTGATGCTAGTCAAAATGGGTATGGCATATGTGTCATGTTGAGAGCCGAAAAAGGAGGAAATGTCACAGTCCAGCTTATTTCTGCTAAAGCAAGGGTAACAGCATCACAGAGAGTCACTATACCTCGAGCAGAGCTGATAGCAGCATTATTAGGCGCACGCTTACTGTCTAATGTAAGAGATAGCTTATCCCTTACTGATTGCCCAGAATATTGTTGGACAGACTCTGCTGTAGCACTGTGTTGGATAAAACGAGATTTAGCTTGGAATACATTTGTAGGGAACCGAGTAAAAGAGATAAGACAGCACACTAATACTAAGAATTGGTATCACATTCCAGGTGAATATAATTGGGCGGATCTGGCATCCAGAGGTTGCACTGCAAAGACACTCTTCGATCTTCGCTGGTGGGAGGGGCCGTCGTGGTTGCATCTGCCGCCGGTGGAGTGGCCGCGCTCTGAGTTGGTCGTAGATGAACGCGAGGTATACCGGGAAACCAAAAAATCTGTATGTAATACAAGTCTGTCTAAGAAAGATAATATGCTACATGCATTACAGAGCTATTTTTCTAAATACTCAAAACTAATAAGATCAACAGCCTGGGTACTTAGATTTTTACATAACATAAGGCATGTCAATAACAAAAGGAGAGGAGAAATAACTTTTATGGAATATGATAAAGCAGAAAAGGCTATAATAAGATTAATACAGCAGGATAGCAGTGAGATCATGCAAAGCAAATCTGTAAATTTGACAAAATTTGATGATAAAGAAGGACTTGTTAGGATAAAAACTAAACTTCTACTGTCAGACTTACCAGAATGTACGCGAACCCCTTATCTGCTCCCAGCAAAACATACAGTGGTGGCATTGATGGTGACACAAAGGCATGTGCGGTTACAACATGCAGGTACTAATCAACTGATTGCAGACCTTCGAACGAGATACTGGATTATAGGTATACGACGTCTTGTAAGGTCAGTAATTTCATCCTGTATTATATGCACGAGATACCGTTCAAAACCTACACAAGCACCTGCTGCGCCGCTACCCAATGAACGCATCACGTATTTAGCGCCGTTCCAGACGACAGGAGTCGATCTAGCAGGTCCATTACATCTACGTGGAGGAGAGAAATGCTGGATAGTATTGTACACCTGTGCTGTGTATCGTGCAGTACATCTGGAACTAACAAGGTCTTTATCATCAGAAGCCTTCATTATGGCACTACGCAGATTTATAGCACGTAGAGGACGCGTTCACATGTTGATGTCAGATCAAGGTACGAATTTTCACGGTACAAAAAACCTACTCACCTCATTAAATTGGGATGCAATCCAGACAGAGTCGACAATTCGACGAATAAACTGGAAGATGAACGCACCTTCAGCTGCCTGGTGGGGAGGCTATTGGGAACGACTCATTCGAATAATGAAAGATCTTCTGCGACGTATATTAGGTAAAGCTTCAATTTCATACATCGAATTTGAGACCTTGCTGTGTGACGTGGAGGCCACAATGAATGGGCGTCCACTTACCTACATAAATGATGATAAAGGTGAGTGTTTGGAGCCATTAACTCCAGCACATTTTATACAACCCCTACCTAACTCAGATGTAACTGATCTCGATTTTATTGATGCTAATAACACGAATAGTCGGCTACGATATTTACAAATTATCCGAGAACAGTTCCGTCAAAGGTTCAAATCAGAATACTTAACTGTTTTAATACAAAAGGGTAATGAAAGAACAGATGACATTGCCAAGGGCGATATTGTTTTAGTAGAGTCAGATGAAAAGAGGGTTAAATGGCCGTTAGGTATTCTGGAAGAATTATATACAGGTAAAGATGGTGTTCAGAGGACAGCACGAGTGAAGACTGCTACAGGCATAAAAATCCGTCCTGTTCAGAGACTCTATAAACTGGAAGTATCAGGTAACAACTTACCTTTGATACCAACCTCTCAGATTCCAACATTTCCTAACAATAATAAAATCAATCCGCAACCTGTCATTCCTGACAGCATAGGATCAGATGGTGCTACACCAAGTCTCCAGGACAATCAGCAACAGTCCACACGTTGTGGAAGAAAGGTAAGATTCCCTAGTAAATATGATTTATATATTTAGGTTTCTGGTTTTGGTTATCTGTTATCTTTAAATTCAACAATAATAATTATAATAAACTGGTAAATTTATGTCTGGTCCCTATCTTGACTGTCAGAGTGGTGTTATGATTAATAATAATATATGGTTTTGTGAACAGTATCTACTAATTAAGAAAGTTTGTTGATTGTTTCATTCATGATTGTTTGATATACACCATTCTATTAAAACTATTCTTACTTATTCTATTCTATTAAAACTGATACCTACAGTTGGATAAGTTCCATAATTATTTGATGATTGTGTGAGAAAGAAACATTTTTATGTTCAACATTTGAGCAACATACCTAAGATTATTTTGTGAAAATTATGATTGTCTTAAGATAAGAATAGTTAACTAATAAGATAAATTATTGTTCTTTTTGGTGTTGGAGGATGTTGTAAATTGCTAGTTTTGAACGCATCTTGTCAAACTATTAGATTAAAAAAAAAAACAATAAAAGTGGTCTGTGGTCAACCGATAAAGTGCGATGGTTGTGTTTTTATTTTCTCTCCAAAATATCCAACTTTATCAAGCCCATCCTTCAAAATAAAGACGTATAAAATATACGTCGCAACAACACCTGACCTCAGATGTTCAGGTTTCCTATATAGTTTTTCTATATTTCACGATATACTCTATGAGAGAAGGCCTGTGCCCTGCAGTGGGATATTATGTATGTAACTACGATAGACAACTATTTGTCTGACCAACTACTCCATTCTGCAGGTTTGTACCAAACGTGTCGTCATAACCAAAAAGAGAGCATGTATAATATGAACTGTTTACTGCACCAGCAAACAAACAATCAATGACAAAGCAAAACACACACGAGTCGCGTGAATGACGCTTTAATTGACTTTATAAATTCAAATATAAATCTTTACAATAGAAACGATTACATATTAAGAACGGTCCAAAGTTTACAGTACTGGACCGTCCGTCCGTGTACAATTCAAAGAATAAACCTTGATCTGTATTCGTATTATATGTATCCAGAAAGTACCAGCGACAACTGATTATACTTTACATTATTGTCGCAATCTTAACGTAACAGACGCATATAAAGTTTGGCGTGTTGATAAGCATATAACTATAGAAGCTTATAGCTCTATGTTAATAAGAGGTCTTGAAACAGGGAAGTAGCGACTGACTGTATAAAAATAAAATATCTTCCATGCAACACAATCACTCATCTTTGTCCTAAACTAGGATATCCTGTGCTGTAGTAGCCAGCCAAGGACATCATAAACACTCGGACTTGCCGCTAGACCAACGTCGACAACCTAGAGGCCGGGCGACCTTGTGTCCCTAATTGACTAGTCCTAATGGAGCTCTTCCCCTGGGAGTCGGGATGCGTCAGGCTAATGTAGTCTGTTTAGTTGTGACTGGAAACAAAGGCGGAGATTAGAGCCTTGAACTGTAACTAGGATACGATTACATACTGTGACGTTAAGTGGTTTTACAGCCGCCGCCGCCGCCCCATGGACGACCTCGCAATAAAAATTATAGTTTGATACTGTCGACTATAATGAATTGTATCGAAGACGTTACTTAAATAAAAAAAACAATCATAATTAAGAAATGCTGTACCAGATTAGCTTCTCCCAATACTAAAATCCTATGATTATCTGGAATGTTTAATCGTTACATCTAATAGTTTATTATACATCCGAAAATCCCCTTAATTCGCCAGTAAAAAAATATGTCCCGTTTGATACTCTGCTCCCTTTGTAAAGCGACAAAACAATCTCAGGTTATATCAAAGAAAGGAAATATCTCCAAGCATAAATAACAGTCGCCTTGCGCCACCCAAAAAACAAACTTCCACGCCACTAGATAAATCAAACCAGTCTCGATAATACCCTCCATCATCTGATATCCGATAGAACTTGCGGCCCAAAGGCCCAAGTATTTGGTCGACCCATTTATTACTGCATTATCCTTTTGAGGGACCAAGTAAGCTGTTAATAAATGACTCTCAACTGACCATCGCCGTAATCTTAGCCGCCTTTTTATTGGAATTTTATCGCTTTCTTCATAAGATTAGATTTCACAGGCCAATAGAAGCTTCTTGGGTTGCTTAACGAAAATGGATTGGATGCTTTGAAGTGTCGTCGTACCAAAGAAAGAGGATTACTGATAGGGCCACGTTGTATAAAACTACCATTCACGTTTTATTATGACAATTCGATGTACGTGGTACCGTTCCTACCTGTAACGTTAGTCTGTGGGTTAATAAGCTATGCAATGTAATCGAATTGTTAAAGTAAACTATGATTTGTAGTTCTATGAAATGGGGCCCACATCTCCACAATACTTAAACAAATCTTTAGAAGCATCTCCTGTTAGTGTTTTTCATAAAATTTTACACAATACAATCTTTACGCAAGGTTTCTGCTCGCGGATCCTGCTAAAAACATTATACCAAACAATCTGTTGTAAAACACTTTAGTTGCTAGGGAAAGCGAAATAATGATTGGTTTATGTAATGTTTCGTGAAAACCACGAGCAGGCTATAAGAATAAAATCCTAATCTAATCTATAAGAAAAAATCACACAAAAATCTGTTGAGATTTCACTTTACCGTCCACCCCTTTTCGATGTTATCGGTTTTGTTCTTTCACCTGGGTGTGTTTAAAACTAGAGTCAACCGGCATTTAACAGGTAGGTAAACATGTAGCATCTTAGACCCCGTCTTCGTTTACCATCAGGCGTGACTGGGGTCAAGTGTCAACATGTCCTAATAAAAAAAAAGTCAAAGCTCGATAAGAAATTCGAAACTATTTCATTGCAATCTCGTCTTCCAATAATTTCCATCCGAGCCCTTTGACTAACGAAAGCCTTTTTTTGTTTCAGAATGTGGTGGACGATCACGGGCAACTTCGGTAACATTCTGCCCATCGACTGGACCAAGTCCTTCTCCAGGAAGATGCACATCCCCACCCTGAACCTCAGTGACAAAAAGGTTAGCAAACTTAGTACGAGCTTGCACTTCACCCATCAACCAGCAATATTATCATCTCATAAAATATGTACATCGCACTTCACGGCACAGGTGTTCTCTCGGTAAGAGAAATGGAGAGATAACCTATACGGCTAATCACGACGAATATTTTTATTGAGAAATGCAATTTGCCACAGCAAATTTTGAAGCCCTTGCTCTCGAACGAGGAAAACCTGTGCCTCAGGAGCAAGTGTCTGTCTTCCCTTGAGGTGGGACGATTGTCATACAAATTAATTTTTCCAAATTTGTTAAAAAAAATTACGTAATTACACACTGATCTCTCGAAAAGAATTAAGAATTTTATCTGCGCCAATTTACATTTCCTTGAAAGAAAAAAACAATACTAAAATGAAATTGATGTTGTTTGTATGGACTAAATTTTCGATCTCATTTAAGCTTATAAAATATTGTTTGTTTCAAGAAAATATAAATTAGCGCAAATAAAAGTCTAAATGTATATCTGACATTATTTCAGTGTATAATTATATAATTATTTTTTTAAAATTTGGAAAAAATCATTCGTATCGTCCCACCTTAACTGAGTATAACAATTCAATTCAATGCGCTAAACAGTGCAGTGTAACATAAAAAAGACAAAACGATTCACATATTATAGTTTTATCTCTCTCTATCTTAACATATGATTTCTTAGAAAACATAGCAACATAATATAAACTCACGCCTGTATCCCGGAGAGGTAGGCAAAGTCTGCCACTTGCCACGATCCTGACAGATCTCTTTCGCTTCATCAACATTCATTAGTCATTGCATGCACGCACGCCGGTTTCGGGTACTTTTTATCTTGCCCTTTACTAATACAAGAAAGTGCCTAGTTCTACATTTAGTTTTGTTAAACATCAAAATTAATTAAATTAAATCTGTAATCAATTCTCCAACTGTATTAGAAAAAAAAACCATTATCTATCTATCAAACATGAGGATTAATGTCTGAGGAGTCAAATAACACAAAATACAGTAACAGTAAAATCTCCTAACAATGTTAACGCATCAAGGCTAACGAGTAATGTGTACTTTATTTACGCCATAGTACAATGGTACCATATGCTCGACGGATGTCCAAGGCGTCGCTTCCTGACCATAAAAGCTAACCGTCAAAACAATGGTGTACGATCATTCGTTGCACAAAATGTCCTTAATTGCGAGTAAAAGCGAGTCACTATCATTAGTTGAAATTGCTTCGGTGAACCATGTTAGGTATGTTTCTCATGTCATCAAAGATCCCCTCTAAAAATAGTGGTACTAGAACGAAGCCAAAGTTCATACAATTAGTCGTGCCACTTACCTGGTACAGACGACAGCTAGTCAATCTTTCACGTTGTGCGCTTACGGTAATGTACATAACGTGAAGGCATGGAGTTGAGTTCAGATTTAATTCAGCCTAAGAGAAAGTTGTGTACTTTAGTAATATATACGATACGGTAGCTCCTAATAAGCGTGGCATAATTGGGCATAATCAGTGAGTGCTAGAAAAAAAAAACATCAACTTATTTCTGAGTGACTCCACTCATCTGCCTGCATTGCGGCATTCGTCACACAGCCTAACAACCATCAAAGTTGCTTCTAACGAGTCACTTTGGCCGTATACGTACTCACCATTTTGGTGGGAAACTTTCGGTCACCAAGCGAGAGTGTACAGAGGTTAAATTCTGGCTTATGCATGGTGGGTTAAAATTCCAGTATAATTTGATTGGATGCACAATTGCACAAAGACATGGCTAAGAAAGGGTCGCTGACTATGGGCCTCGTAAAAGGGTCGCCCAACGAGCAATGGAGAGCGCTATGTAAGGAGTTTCACTGCGTGATCGGATCTGGAATAAAGAGATCCGCAGAAGAACCCGAGTTACTAATATAGCTCGAAGAATTGCTCAGTTGAAGTGGCAGTGGGCGGGGCACATAGCTCGGAGAACTGACTGATGGCCGTTGGAACGGAAAAGTTCTGACCTGGCAAGCGCGGACCGGATGACGCAGCGTTGGTAGGCTCGCCACCAGATAGTCTGACGACCTGGTTACGGTGGCAGGGAGTCGTTGGATGCCAGTGGCATAAGACCAGGAAGCTTGGAAAACCATGAGGGAGGCCTATGTCCTGCAGTAGGCGTCAAATGGCTGATGACGATGATGTCTAAGAACGTAGTACTCGCCAGTAATGTTGTGCACCATTATTGTGGGGCAAAGCTCCTCTTTCGTTTATGTCTTCCTATAGTCAACTATAGCAGTATTTATGTTGGTCACGAAGGACAGAAAGTACCATTCAACTTGTCATTACTCTACCGCGGTCGATGTCTTACGTAATCATCATAACTGTGATAACAATTAGGCAACAAGGCCTCTGAAGATCACTTTGGTCGCTAAGGCTTGGTGTGAAATCATTTCAGCGTACAAAATGACTCACTGTGACTAAAACAATACTATTTGTTGGTTTGTCAGTTGGTATGACAGTATATTGCAGATTTCATAACTAGCATCTCGGATAAAGTTTCTATTTTTATTCGTGATTACAATGTTAGTGCGTAAACCCAACGCTTAAGAAAGTCGACGTGGGTACACTAACACAAAAAAAAATAATAAATAAATAATCGCCATTAGACCCGTTTAACATAGTTACAATAAATAGTTCAAATTACGACATTGAAAGATACTACAACGAAAAAGCTTTACTAAAAAGCGAGTGCTTTGCATAGCTGCATTAGCAGATCTATTGAATTTGGTATAAATAGTGAAAGTTCACACCCCTCCTACGCATTCTCCCAAAGAACTCTCATGTAGTGTAAATCGGCTAAAAGAGTCTAACGAATCATCTAGACTCTAGCTAGTTGATTGGCAATAGTGGTTATCTATCTACTAACCCTTGAATAGAGCCCGCTTTTAGACATGAACTCCCCTTTCACGCCAACTTCGTCAGTGCCTAGACAGTCACTTAGCAATATGACAGACCTTCATATATTTAGCGCACCAAATCCTGAACGATTCCAATCGCCTAACTCTTAAATTCCATACTAATTGCTACCACAAACATCAGGCTTCCGACAGGATTTTATGCGCATGATTAGGCCTGTGGTCAAAATCACTACATTGGTTTATTAAGATCCTTCATCTTCATCATTATCCTATTTATTCGAATATTCTAACTCTTACTGGATTGATCCAAGAATTTCTATTTTACTTTCCAGGGCGCTATGACACCGGATGATGATATCCACAGCTCGGAGGATGAGGCCGTGGCTTCGGACCTAGACATGCACGCTTTGATCCTGGGTGGGCTCCATCAGGACCACGAGTGCCCCGTCAAGACTGCCGATGAGGTAAAAACTTCGACCGTTATATTATTAGTGCTACAAGATTATAAGTTATCGAGTAAAAAGTCTTACCAAAATTAGATGGGTGAAGTGACCGCTCAGACAAGTGCCTGGTACATATTTTTTATATTACTTCTACATGATTGCCTTATCTTTGGGCTTGGCAAGCCCTTGACTAGCACCATCATCATATATATCATCGCCTCAGTTTAGTCACCCTAATCGACCGGAAAAACAGAGTCAGTACTCGCTGACACCACTACGCGCGGATTTCTTCGCGATGCTTTCCTCAAAGGTTAATGAAACTGTTTAATCTTTTCAGGTGATACAGGAAATAGACGACATGATGCAGGAGACGCCATCCTCAGAGGGTGACGTCATCGAGTACAACGAGGCTCTCGAGAAGGGCAAGGAAGTGCTTAGCTCGCCGCTCTATGAAGATAGTAAGTGCGCTTCTGTCACTCAAGTCACAACAAACACGAGAACAAATGAGACAGCAGATGTATGTTGTTGTAGTTATAGTTAAGCCGCTAGTGGCTTCTCAAATTCATCGGAATTTTCTGTCCCGCAGTGTCTCGTTTTCCAGTCAGCTCTAGCCCCTTCAATTTCGACAAAAGTGACCGTGGTTAAACGCAGGTGGTTAGTTTCTCAATCTCATTAAATAATAAAAGTGTTGACCACTCCAAAGCACTGCATTAGTCCCTTCTAATCTTTGTCTTCTCACAAAAACTGCTACTATCATATTCTCTTCACCGTGTGTCTATTAATTAATACCTCTATAGGATTATAATACGTGACGCAATTTCAACTGAATTCCTAATGCATAGGAAAAAAGTCTTGTATTAGGCGTGTAAAAAACGTATAACTTCACCAACCGTGTCTCGTGTGGTTAAAAGAGCAATCAAAGCTGCTGCAACGTTTGATGACCCATGTTTACGCTACATTATATCTGGACAAATTGGTATTTTCTGCCAGTCCTCCATGATACTTGAGTACGTTCTTACTTTTGCATCATGTTTAATTGAAACCAAACGCGTGAGATTTTAAATGAATCCCTCGTAACAAGTCAAACCAGTCTCTTTCTTGGTCTGAGATAATCCTCAGTAGAATGTTACGAAAGTCATAATTTAGTATAATACATCTACCTTTTCTTACTGAGATCTTGCTCACCGGGAAGTCAATTCCACTAGATATCGAGAATAATTATTACGAGTACGTCACTTTCTCTAAAATATAGGTGCTAGCCTTTTTCAGCTCCAGGTGCCTTCTAAGTAATTTATATACTTATAAGTAGATAGGTTGACTGCCACGTTTGGTATTTGGAATCATGACAATACTACCTTATGCTATTACGAATATTGGCCGTGCATTTATTGGTTTTGTTGTATTTGGCTGCAAATAACTGATTGTAAATTATTGCCTTAAAAAATTTTTAAATCGACCTCACTTCGACAAGGTCGAAGACCAACATCCTAATTTTACCGCGCTAGAATTATACAAGTTTAGTATAATTTATCTTAGTGAAACAAAAGGAGATTGCTTTCTGTGTAGTCAAACCGTCTGAGATCCTGTTATGTGGCCTGCACGTCGTGATCAAGTTTTTGTACACACCGAGTATTACGCCATATAATAATAATGATTCGAGACTAATTTTATGTCGTCTTTTTGGCCTTTTTCTCTGGTTTATGTAATTGATGTCATAATTGTATTCAATGAACTTGGCGACTTCGTGGGAAGATTGTAATTTATAATTCGTTACGCGAGTTAACATATCATAAGCCAACTCTTCAAATGGAATAAAATCATTCTAATCTCGGTTTGGCTCGAAAATCGTTCACCCCATAGGTTATCCGTTATTCGGCTGACGTAACCATCTGCCACTACAACTTGCTAATTTAAGAAGCTGTTGACCTCACAGTCCGACCCAGAGTTCAATGCAAATTTCTTTTGAATAAACGATCCCCAGGGGATGAAATACACCAACGCGGTGCGTTTGGCGGTCCATACATACATCATTTACTGCAGTAATATTTATATGATCGTAAGTATGGAGCGCCACCGCCACCGCCCCGCGTTGGTGTTTTTCTGTTTTTCCCGAGCGGTTAACGAAAAACTCATTTAGACCCGATCTTCATCAATCACAAGAGTTCTTTGTAAATCCTTCCGGTTTCTCAGGGCCTAATCCGACCGTGTTCTCCACAGAACTCCGCACGCTCTCTCTGGCGCAACTCAACGAGATCTACATGGAGCTTGAGGTCCTCATCCGAGAGTTCTCCGAGACCCTGATCGCGGAGCTGGCGTTACGTGACGAGCTGGAGTACGAGAAGGAGCTGAAGAATACCTTCATCTCACTCCTGCTCGCCGTGCAGAACAAGCGTCGGCAGCATCACGTGGAGAAGAAAAAGCGGTCCGCGCATCCGCCCAGGTCGCCCAATTTGGGCGCGTCTGAGTCCAAGGTAAGCTATACTGCTTAGGCCGGCCGGCGCCAACGCTTTCAGACAGCACTATTTATGTGTTTATCCAGTAAGTAAGTCCAAAAACGACTGTATAGGTACATTGTTTTGTTGCAGTATTTGACGACGGTGATTCCTTTCCACCTGGAGAACGGACCACCCGACAACAGAACCCTGCAAGTCCTCATCAAAAGTAAGTTTACTTTGATAATTTCATTAGAAAAAAAAGGGAACAAACAAATTCTCGTTTTTGCCTCTACACTTGCGAGCAAAAAAGCTTGAAAGAGTTTGTGATGTTAAGTTTTTTTTATCAGATTTAAGATTGCTTATAGAAATAACTTTCATAAACTCAAATACTTAATGCGACGCAAACATGTTAACAGTAAAATATTACATTCTTATAAATTACCACCTATGACCCACTACCACCCCTACTTGGTTCAAAATATTGTCCTTAATATTTCCTTTCTTTTTTACAGTTCTCAAAGCTATAAATGAAGATAGCCCGACGGTGCCCCCGCTGCTTACCGACTATATACTCAAGGTGCTGTGTCCAACATAAGCATCCAACACTCTTAGCTAACTTATTGTAATTTAAACCTATACTTTAACTCGTAGGGGTCAATTCTGAAAGCGGACAAAGGTCTAAATTACAATTCAATTCAATGTAATTCAGCAAAGGTACTTTTGTAATGCAGGTTTCAAAAATTGATCCCTTTATTTGTGACTTTCATCTCTTGGCATCTCTTACAATCCGGTATAGAAAGTCAGGTTTCCTCTGTCAGTCACTAAATCGCACTTGTGTGTGCTTCGCGCTATGTAATTATATCGTTTTATGGAAGAACAGCTTTATTTTAAATATTAAGATATACTTTTCTTAGACGCAGCTTCCTAAGATTTGAGGACAATCAGACTTTTTATATAAGGTGTTACCTATGTAGTAAAATTGTAAAACTATTGATACTCGGGGATATTGTTTTAATGCAAAACAATATTGTACTCAAATATTTGAGTACTTTTCTGCGTTCAATATTATTTAAGTATTTCTTTAATGCAGCTAGGTGGAAACGCCATTTTAAAAGTTACTTCAACGATCACGTTTTTCGAACTCGACGTTTAAGCACATAGTAGTTTAATAAATTCATCCCGCCCGCTTTACTAATTGTAAGGGACAAAGAATTGAAGTGTAGAAAGTTGGTAGATACATTGCCATAATTTATAATTAAAATGTTAATTTAATTATTATACCTTTAATAACTTTGCTATGTTTGTAACATTATTTTTACGTTTAACTAATGTAACTGACGTATCGATACATGAGTCCCGTAATAATTTTAAACTTTATTTGCGTAAATGAACTGTGATATCGAATGTTAATTGATTTTATTAATGCTTCCTTTTAGATTTTAATTAAAAAAACACTGTTTTGGTAATTTTGAAATCAACAACTTTTCAACTCGCTTGAGGAATATGAAATCCCATTTTTAGCTATAAATGTAAATATTATTATTATTATTATTAACAATAACACGTACTGAACTGGAATTGTTCAACCACTTAGAACTATAAATATTCTTAAATGAACCTAGTTCTAATTACATGAAAAAAAAGCTATGGAGAGGCTTGTAAATATTTTTTTATAAATTGCCTTCTTTATTGTATTTTTCATGTAAAGCACTTTAAGTTATACTTGTATGTCTGTAATAGGTATATTGTAGTTTGCAAAATTACCTACCACCAAAATGTAGGTTTAGGTATCAACTTACAATTTGTTGGTAGGTAATTTTGCATCCTATGAACGAAAAAAGAACTTAAAACTAAAAAAAGCCAATATTATTTACTTTCAATAAAATTATTATTGCCCCTTTACTCTTGCTGTGAAGTATGTACTTGAACTGTGTAAAATATTAAGGTCTAAGTTATTTCTAGTCTCAATATTTCATAGTAGTTAGTAAAATAATTTGTTAACAATAAAAAAATGTGACAGCAAAAAAATGTAATCGACCACTCTTGTAAACTGCATGGTAAATGTCTAATATTGTTGTTTGTTAAAGCAAAATTTTGTTGGCAAAACAAAAAAAAATATTTGTAAAGCTTTAGGCGCACATTAAAATTTTTATGTAAAACACACTTAAGTAAGTAAATTGTTTGTCATTGAAATGTTTAATAATGCGTATAAGAGTAATTATACGTCAATACATTATGATTGAACACTTCAAAATTTGCGTAGTGTTTTGTGAAGGGAAGTGTACAGCGAGGTTGATTCTCCCTTTAACAAAAACAAATCAGTCCGCACTTAAAATTTTCAAACGCTATTTAGGAAAGCAGCCTTCGTTACTCTATTGTTTAATCTTGACGACATATCGTGACGTTCATCAAGATTAGTATGAATTTATGAAACCAACTGTTACTGAAATAATGCCAAACTATGGTACCTTCAGCCTCCAACTTGCTCTAAGCTACTTACTACCTCGTTTTGTCCCGTAGTAGCTGCTCGCAAATTCGTACGTAAAGTATGCTTTCGTATTTCACCCCCGTAGGGGTGGAATTATGGAGAATCCCTTCTCCGTGTACTAGGGTACCCATGGAAAATTTCGTCAAAATTTTAGACCTTGGCTAATGCTGTGCGTTATTTATCTGTCATGGAACTGTTTGAATCTATCTATCTTTGTAATACCTTTAAACGAACAATATTTGTATACAATTCTTGTAATTTAGTATGCAGGGATTCGAGGGCGATAAATCGATCTAGGTAGGTTTCATTTTTAAAAATCGTCGTTTTAATTGTGTTTTTAGGCAATGAAAAACTGGTACAATATCATTAGAATATTATGAAGGTAAATTTCGCGACGATTTACAAGGTTGTAATAGCTCACGTGAGAAATCGGGCGGTCCCGAAACCAGAAGACCCCGGTTCGAGTCCAGAGTCCGGTTCTCTTTTTACCTTTTTTTCCCCTTTTTTTCATGGTATCGAAATATAATTTCCAAAATACACGATGACAAAAAAAAATCCGATCATCCAGGTACTAATAAAATTATAGAATCAAATTATTTACTTATCTATCCAATTAGTTTCCGTTTTCTATGTTGATATATTAGACCATCTTAGTATGCAATCTATCAAGCTTAACAGGAAGGAGGTTCCATAGTATGGCGGTACATGCACAGAACTATGAATGTGTAGAAATAACTATAATATTATAAATTTGCCGAAGCAGCAAATGCTGATTTTAGTAAGTCTAATTAAGTAGAAAGTGAACGAGAAAGGCTTGGAGCAAACGTATGGATGTAAGGAACGCGGGAACGTCGGTACCTGTCTTGAAAATAAAGGAGCTTGATTGAAAAGAAATCTTTTTATTTTCTCATAAGCTCTAAAACAGCCATGACTTGAGCGAAGATCATGATGTTTTTAGTTCACGATAATTGCTCGAAATCAAAAGAGGTGGTGCAGAATGAAACTGTAGAAACTGGTGACCCTTGCGAAGGCTGACGGGAATCCGAGATGACAAGCATTGTGGGCTACGAACGAGCTCACGCCAACCTGGAAAACATCAAGTACTTATTATAGTTAGGTTAGCAAGTTTTCGTATTTAGTTATATACCGATGTTTACAAATAAATAAATTACTAACTCTAAATCTATAATTACAACGAGTTCAAAATTATCTAGACCGCTGCAGCTGGGGAGAGTTCCCAAGATACTGTCAGCATTATCCCTCTGAATGACCAGACTAATGCGCTGGCCGAGGTAGCTTCCAGCTGTAGGGTCGCCTGTCGAGTCGATGAGGCGCATCGATATGTTAGGTCAGATTGCCTACAACCTAATTAACCAAAATCCCAATTTCTAGAGACACGTCTAGTGGCTCCGTGTTTTAAATTTAGTTTAGTCGTTGAGTTTTGAAACTTGATTCCTAAAGGATTGGTCTTGTGGCAACTTCAAAAACAAAGGACGTTTGGAAAGTAAATTAGATTACCTGTGTGAAGTTAGTACTGAGTACGAGATTGCTGAAAACAGGCTTGGAGCCAGTTTCTGGAATTGAGAATTTCGCTAAGTAAATAATTAACTGTAGTGCTGTCTCTTCGAATTTCTTAGAAACGAGCGTGACAGAACGTTACTTAAGTATTTACTTAGTGGAATTCGGAAATCGGCCCTTGGTATATTTAAAACTAAGCATTTTAAAACCGTCTAAAACAGATGAATTTCCAACCCTGGTTAAAGACACCCACATCCATATGGATAGCAAATCAGAAGAGCGCCTATGAATGGTGACTCCGCCTACATCTCATTCGAAGTCCTTATTTCACGTAGCATAATAAAGTTCCATTTCCTGCCGTGGATGTCGTAGAGGCGACTAAGGAAATCAAATACCAGGAGACGGGCAGCAGCGTCTTCCTGAGAATCCAACCGCATACTGCGATCGTCAACCCGCCTGCCAAGCGTGGCGATTATGGCAAAACCCTTCATGGTTATGAAAACCACGAAGGAGGCCTATGTCCTGCAGTGGGCGTCAAATGGCTGATGATGATGATGATGATGAATAAAGGTGAAAATAGGCACCAGAATCCTTTGTCCATTGCGGACGACAGTGAGGGGGCCGCCGGAGTCCCCGCCGCAGATGCCTACGCCGCCAGCGCCGTTGGTACAGATGTTGCTGTCGAGGACCACGGCCGAGCCAAACACCGCCTGGCACTGGGCCGTGCTTATCACTTGTACGTCCACCTCACGCCGAAACGTGGAGTGGCTGATGCCGTATTCCACTGGAACAAGAGCATTTGGGTCGATGACATTTTCGATGAGGATTTTCAAAGCCGTCGTGGTTTAGCGCAAGATATGGTGTAGAGTAAATCACTCTGTGATTGGTTGAGTCTGTGCGCCATGAAAGAAAGAAAGGGGACATTTATTTAAATTGTCACAGAAACACAAAGTAAACACTAAGGTACACAAACAAAATACACGAACGTCACGATGCGTGACGACGTCAACGTTTATTGGGTGACAGCGTAACAGATGATTGGTTTTATACAAAAACGTCAGACCATCGACTCTATTGACGTAATAATCCGTCAAAATATCTAGGTTCCTCGCAAGATGGCGGTCTTTACGGTGGCAGATGGATAGATATTTTGCCGGGTAACACTGAGCTCGCTCCGATTGGTGACGCAATTGACAAACCCCGCCTGCGTTCGTGAGGTTATTTATTAGCGCTATTTAGACATCTATGTTTTTAACTATCACTGGTCTGTGGTGAGTTTTAGTGCAATCGTGTTTTTATAAATGACACCTTGTAGCTGCAAAACGAGCTGTGCATCCCTTCTGCTGCAGACGCTAAAACCCTGGCGCTAGGCAGCACTTCTGCAACCAATAAAGCCCCATGGGTGCCTTATGGACCCTTGTGCCTATTGGCCAGTAACGCAACTGTATAAAGTAACTGCCTATGAAGGTCGATATGATGTCGACAAATGTTTTCATGAAGGATTCAGTGGACCTGTAGAAATATAGGGAACCCAAACTTGTGGAATACAATAAAATATTGAGTGTAATTTATTTGGGGACAAGTACTTACAATCACTGGTCTTCCCGTATCCTACGGCTGTCGCCCAAAGCCCGCTAAAGTGGTTGGCGAAGTCCAGAGAGCTGGGTAGGCCTACCGGCTGGATGGTAGCTGAAATATCACGTTACACAGAAGGTTAATAGTCACCATTATCGCTCTAATTAAGCCAATGTATAACATAATTACTTAGATATAAATTCCGTGTGGCGCCGGATTAAGATTATGCCGGATTAAGCCGTGTGGTCACTCCATTTCCTTCCATGGATGTCGTAGAAGGCGACTAAGGAAATCAATTACCAGGAGACGGGCAGCAGCTCCTTCCTGAGACTCCAACCGCATACTGCGATCGTCAACCCGCCTGCCAAGCGTGGCGATTATGGTAAAACCCCACATGGTTATGCAAACCCCGAAGGAGGCCGATGTCCTGCAGTGGGCGTCAAATGGCTGATGATGATGATGACTTAGATATAAGAAATCATATTTTGTAATTCGTTTTTCTGGCTACGCAAGTATTTTTATCTCTATCTATCATATTCATCAGTCACATATACCTACAGTTATTTCTAAAAAAAAACCGGCCAAGTGCGTGTCAGGCCACGCGCAATGTAGGGTTCCCTAGAAAGAGGGTTTTGTTATCTGCTTTACTGAACTAAGTTCATCAAAGTATGTAACTCAATGAATTTTGTTTGAAGTTTTGTTTTTATAAGTTGGTCGCCTATTACTCGTTAACTTGTAAAGCCTACTCAGCTGTAATAGTTTTCGTTTTAATTTCATTATTATGTGCTAATACCCTGAACTTTTTCACGTTTATACCATCAACCGTTTAGCCAAGGGAGGGGGGGGGGGGGGGATGACGCCCTACTCTGACAAATATTTCGTAAACGGAAACCCACAATATTTCTAAACGGCCAATCCCGCGATACCCACACTATGGTGTAGGCGAGAAAAAAAAGCATCCTTAATTTAACACTTTACCGCATAGACTTTTTAAAATGTTTAAAAAAATATATGATATTCTACATAGTAAGTAAGACGTGGGAAAAATACAAATAAAAATCTAAAAGTAGTAATAAAGAAGTTTTGTTAAGAAATAGTTTTGTTCCAAATATGATAATGATAATAATAACTTCCACACAATACTATTGTATGGTCAAGTGATTACTTGACCTGGTCCCAAACTAGGATACCCTGTGCTATGGTAACCAGGCAAGGACGTCACAAACATGAAAATACACCCAGACTGAGGCCATTTGTAGAAATGTACGTCGGCCCCCGGTGGGGATCGAACCCACGACCTCTGTTTTGGTAGCTAGGTGCCTTAACGGTGCAGCATGCACGACAATTTACTTACATCAAAATGTTAGGAATATTTGAAACAGTTATATTACTAATAAATATTTTTTTGCTTACAAAAACAGCCTGTTATAGGGAGATTTCAAGTAAAGAAATAAAATCTGGTAAATTATCGTAACCCGATTTATATTTTTCTAGACACCACAGCTAATATGATTTGATTAAATTCGTGCTGTAGTACGGACTCTACCAATGGCGCAGCATTCGGTAAATCATTGTCCTACAAAGAACAACGTTTATTTTTTGTACCACGTAAGCTCTTTTTTGTTTTTTTTTTCTACAATTTATTTTTGTTAGTCCTAAAACCAAAGTAAATGACAACTGACATGTTTCAAGAATTACGCATTTTAGGAATAACCCTGTACTTATATTTCTCACGTGTCACCAAGCTTGTCTTGAATTAGGGGGATACCTCGTTTACAAATTTTTAACGTATGTTAAACCGCCTTTTTTGGTTTGTCATATTGTTGCCCTTCTGATGAATTTAAATAAAACAATCAATTGATTAAACTCGGTCTGACGTTATCAAAAAATTATACACGTATTATACGCTATTTCAAACCCCAAACAAAGGAAGCGAAAACAGCAAATTCCGTCAGAAAGGTGAATTTGCCGAACCACTTGTTTTACACCTTCTTGTACGTGGTTTGTTCGTTAGGTAGCAGGTTAATTGGTACTAATGAAGTCGCACGTAGTATATTGTGCCTCGCTAGCGATATAGGTAATCCCTCTTCCACTGATAAGTCCTTTCTATTGTGGCCGTTTTCCCCTATACGATTTTTCTCTTTTTAGGGTTCCGTAACCGAAGGGTGTCAAACGGGACCCTATTACTAAGACTTCACTGTCCGTCTGTCTGTCTGTCTGTCACCAGGCAGTATCTCATGAACCGTATAGCTAGGGAGTTGAAATTTTTACAGATGATGTGTTTCTGTTGCCGCTATTACAAGAAATACTAAAAACAGAATAAAATAAATATTTAAGGGGGGCTCCCATACAACAAACGTAATTTTTTTGCCGTTTTTTGCTCGATATTAATAACGGCAACAAGAAGACGCTTGAAATATTCACAGAATCTTTAGTTCTATATTCGCTTCAATTATAAATAATTAAATTAAAAGAAAATAAATATTTAACCTTTTTTTCTCGACCTTTGTGTCTAATGTTGTACCTATATATAATGGTACGGAACCCTTCGTGAGCGGGTCTGACTCGCACTTGGCCGATTTTTCTTTATCAGAAGTCCAAAAATCTGAGGGCCAGAGATTATGAACGACATCAAACTAGATAGTAACTCTACTCACTCGAAAACTCAACGGCACTCGGCAGATAAATAACAGCGATATCGTTTCGAATCGCACTGATGGCGGGGTTATATTCTGGATGTGTGACGACCGTAGAAGTGGAGATCCTAGTGCCTCCGGTGAAGAGATACTGGGAGCCGAGGACCACGACGAAGGCTGAAGCCTGGTTGACGCCGTCGGTCCAGCAGTGCGCGGCGGTCACCAGGCGACCGGCGCTGACCAGGGAGGCACCGCAGGACGACTGGCCGGCTATGTTGGCGAAGCTGATCACGAGGCCGGCCTGCAGGAAAGGCTGGCTTAGTAAAGTTTATATGTGGTTTGGTTTCTTGGCTAAGTAGGTACAGATTATGGCTAAGTATGTAGAAAAGTGTAAGGCCTTGCTCGTTGTATTATTTGCTACAAATATCAAATTCCGTGTGGCGCCGGATTAAGAATAGCGTCACTCCATTTCCTTCCGTGGATGTCGTAGAAGGCGACTCGAGAAGGAAATCAATATCCAGGAGACGGGCAGCAGCGTCTTCCTGAGATTCCAACCGCATACTGCATACTTTGGCAAAACCCCTCACGGTTATGAAAACCACGAATCAGGCCTATGTCCTGCAGTGGGCGTCGAATGGCTGATGATGATGATGATGATCAAAGCCAGCAAGAAAGTCAACGTGCGGCGCTCAATCAATCCACTGCCAAATTATAGGTATAATCGTATTTGATGCGGGAACTGTAGCGGAATAGAAGAGCGGAAAATTATGTAAAAGTATTAATTGATGCGGTTGTCAAAGGTTTCTCGGGGTTTCAAGTTCAAAAATAAACTTGAATTTGACATCATGCATGACCTTATAGGAACATTGTCTTTGTAAAGCCGGGTTTTGACGGTCTTAGTACGCTCGGACCGTGTGCGTACAGTTTTCTTTCATTATGACGACGATCAGTGCGCTTGGACCGAGTGCGTCGTCATAATCAACTAAAGCTGTACGCACACGGTCCGAGTGTACTAAGACCGTCAAAACCCGGCTTAAGTGTCTAACATTGAATTCTTAAAATTCAATGGTGTCTAATCTGTTCAAAATTTTCGAAGACCTTTGAGGATAAGAAGAAATCCACATTACAAAAAATATTATTTAGTTGATCCACAAGATGCTTTCTGGGTCTTGTGTTGTATAGAGGTACTTTGCATACCTAACAAATAGTTATGTGTTATACATGTAAAACGTTGCATGTTTGAAAATTTGTCACGCAACTATTATTTGTATTAACGAATTTACCTTCATTGAGAGAACTGAGCGGTGGTAGCGGAGCGGTAGAACGCCGGCTTCTCATTCGGAGGTCGTGGGTACGAGTCCCGTCATGTACTAATGACTTTGTTTTCTAAGTTACGTACATTTGTGAAGTTATAGTAGCAATACCACTCGCCAACGGCGAAGGAAAACATCGTGAGGAAACCTGAGTGTTTGAGGTGTTCACACACCGTAGCGCTTGAAATTGCCAATCCGCGGTGGGCTCGCGTGGTGATTAAGCTCATACTCTCTCTCTGAGAGAAGGCCTGTGCCCTTAAGTGGGACGTATATAGGCTGCATTATATTCACGCATTAACGATTTCACCTAGATTGAGATAAATTATACTTTTCAACTGAATCCCACGAGAACGAAGTTCCAATAGCTGATAAAACCACGAACCAAATAAGGATGTGAAACGACATCCGTCGCGGCACCTCCGACTATCCTTCCCGAACTCTCTTTATAGATCTTCTCTTCCCCAGCCTTGATCCTAGCAGCCTCAGGGATGCCAACCAGCTCATGGTAATTAAAGTTAGTGTCTACAGTCACTTGCTGACTATGTACTAGACCCACAAACAAGGCAAATAAGGCGACACGCATTTTAATGTTCTGGTTAAGGACTAACGGAAATCGGCTCACAAAGGGCGTTTTATCGAAGCCTTTTATCGGATTGTGATTTTAATCTCAGTTAAGTTATTAGTGTTGTTAGATTAGTTCAGTGGTAACTGACATAGATCGATCGGTGTAGTTGTTTTGTTTATTTGAGGAAATTAAATTAAATGACGAATTCGAATAAATTAATCATTTCAATGAAGCCGATATTTTACCTACATAACATACGGGGATAGATAGGTTGTTAAATAAAGCGTGTTCTTATTAAATTCATGTTACCTACTAAAGTCATAAGTTATGTACAGATCTAGGTTGAAGTAGGTTGGCTTCAAATACTATGGCAAAAGGTAAATATGATTGTCAGGAGCAACTGAAAAAAATCTACTACCTCGGATTTTCCTTTGTAATTTTTTAATATTTTCTATAAGTATGGTTTTACGGGTTTCTTGTTTTTAGTTGCGGTGTTTGATAGATAGTTTTAAATCTGTCGAATAGAATGGATATTCTTCTATGTGGGAGAACGATTTGCCGGAGGCTGAGACATTGGTAAAGCGCGAATTTATGTAAACTCTGACAGTTCGAAAAAAACTCATAGATCAAAAGACAATTATCATTACAATATAGGCATTATCATTGAATTTTGCATTATTATGTTACATGATCTGTTCGGCATGTACCAATGACTTCTTTCCTAAGTTACGTACATTTGTGAAGTTATAACAGCAATACCATTCGCTAAGGAAAACGTCGTGAGGAAACGAGTGTCTGAGGTGTTCGCATACCTGTGGGCGCGCGTGGTGACTGAGCTCATACTCTCTCTCTGAGAGAAGGCCCGTGGCCCACAGTGGAACTCTTTTTTTTAACCACAGGGTTACCTTTAAAATGCAAAATTCCTGAAACATATTAGAGAAAGGAAACCAATGTATATAGGTACATTGGTTTCCTTTCTCTAATATTCGCACCTTGATAATCATAACGTCATTAAACGAAATAAGGCAATTTTGAGTTAGTAACGCCATCTGCAGTTTTTTTTTGCGAAGCACAGATTGCAAAAACACCTGTGGCTCTAGTTCATTTTTACACCACAGTGTCGGTAATGTCAGTATGCATATTGGAGGTACTTTACGCGACCTTAGTGTGAAAGAGAGACATCATTTTATTAGTGACGAAAACAGCGCCGAAGCAACACATAACAGTATACTACTCTAAGAAAAAGACTGTCATCTTTTGTTTAAGGACGTTATGCATTAACGGATTTCGGTAAGTTTGTTTTTTTGTTTAATGAAACATTGTATTTTTTTATTTACAGTCAGTGTTTTTTTTTATTTTTTGTTAAATTTAGGACTTAATTTATAATTGTAGTGACATTTTCATCTTAGGGACGTTTTGAATTACCAGTTTGATATATTTTTACAAAATTCATAACGTCGTTTTCTATTTAGTGACATTATTTCTTTAAAGTTTAACAAGTTTTGCCTAAAGCGTATCGTAATTTTTGGTTTAGTGTCAATACTTCTTCAAAGTTTATAGAGTTTGTGTAGACGAATACTGACACTTTTTAGTTAGAATACTTTTTTACATTTACTTTGTTTAGTTTAATCGAGCTAAAGTGTCCTTTTATGATTAGTGACACCCTGATGTTTAAAAAGATAAATTATATGTATTTTCTTGAGAAAAATGTATCGTCACGTTTTACTTCACGTCTTTTTCCATTGAATGCAATGACAAAAAACGTTTATTTTTTTTATTTTTACTGTTTTTTTTTCGTGAAGTGACGATATTATGTTATTTAATGAAGTAGGAACCGCACAAATTATAAAGTATCAGAAATGACATTTTAGTTCTTAACGTTGCAATTTAGCCACAAACACCGTGAATATCATGAGTTACTATTGTCTTAATTGTTTCAGTTGAAATAATGCCTCCACCAAACGCTAGAACACTTAAATTAATAGAAATAGTAAAAGACATTTCTGAATCAAATAACGAAAGCGACAAAAATGAGACACTTGTAATGGTCAAAACTTTAGACCGCTGTCGAGAGTCACTGTCACTAAATTGCTGCGAAAAGGGTCTTACACCCAAAAAATCAAATAACCAACACACAGACGATGATTACTACCATTTTTCTGACGACTTAAAAGAGAACATACCGTTTTGTGATGATGCTATTAGTAGCCAGAGTTACCAGAACTATCCGTGTCAAAGATTATCTGTATCATCAGAGAACAGTATTAACTCTAAAACAAACAACGAAAACGACGAGAAACAATATTTAGATATACCAGACACAAGATTATCCTTGTCTTCCAACTCAAGTAATTCTCAAACGAATGGGGATTTTTCACCGGCTTCTGACGATGATCAAGAATTTAAGCCATCATCCAGCGATACTGAATCTTCTTCATCTGAGTCTACTACCCGCAAAAACAAGAACAACAGACGTATAATAACACAAGATTTCCAACAAAAACACACGACTTCTTCCGGATCATCGAGTTCATCGTCTGACTCTTCTTCAAGCTCAGACTCAGACAGTTCTGATGACTCAAGCCTACGTCAAACAGATGTAAAAGCGGCAAAGAAGTCTTGTCTTACTAAGGACTTTTCCAACGACATGAGGATACAAGATACGCCTATGACGTCTTTAGAACAACTAGCCCAAAACTACCAAAGTTTTTCATCTGGAGAACAAGACTTTTTTGTCAGTGAGCCTCAACATACTGCCGTGGAGCTAAATAATCCATTACCGCTAAAAACTCTAGCTTTGCAGTCCATCAATACTATGCAATTCTTTCAGGCGCCTAATAAATGTCCTGAACAACAATCACGTAAAAGGAAACGAGGCTGCAAAAGGGCTGTAGCAAAATTGTTACGAAACATGGGACTTGCGTACAATAGGTCTTCTATGTCTAAGTCTAAAATGGCTCCGGCTAGAAAAATGGGCGAACCATGCGGAGGACGCTGCCGATTGAAATGTTCTGAGAGAATTCTAGAACCAAACAGACAATTGGTGTTCAGAAATTACTGGCATTTGGCTTCTTTGAAGGAACAACGCACTTTTATTGCAAATCATATTGTTGAGGTAAAACCTAAATATCAGTACATTAAAATTAACAGCAATAGAAAACCTAGACATGACTTTTATCTTACAATTAATAACAAGAAAGAAATAGTGTGCAAAACGTTTTTCAAAAATACCTGGGGTATTAATGACCGATCTATACAGACCGAGAATTCAGATTTAAGAGTTTTATGACATCAAAAGTCTGCAGGAACACAAATTGATCAGAAGTATTGATGGCGACGTAATAAAGACTGCTGATATCAAGATAATAAAGATCGAAAGAGCAGAAGATGAGGGGAACGATGTCAAAGTTTACTACAAAACATCTTACATGCAGGAAACATTTAAAGAAGTAAAATTGACTAAAATTAGACGAGTAAATCCTCAATTAAAAAGACTGTATCAAGGAAAGATGCCCTTAGCTGACAACAAGAAGAAAGATCTCAAGACACTCATAGATAAGAATATTATTCCGCCTTATTACGCATCATCCTATTACAATAATATACTTCAGCAACCTACAAACTATGTTCCTAACCTGGGTAATTATTATGAATAATCAAAGTTCCTACTAATACTTAAGATTCTTTTATACCTAATTAAGATAAATTTTGTTACTTACAACCAACAGTACGTAAGATAATTTTCACAATCATGCATACAAAATAGCTAAAATACTAAGTTACATTTACTCAATTTAAACTAATACATTTTTAGTATGGTACCTACCTACCAAAAGGTTATATCACCTCGGTAGTTTATAAGCTAATTGTTTTTAAAGAGTAAAATTTTTGTTATAAACTAATTTTATTAATGTTAAAAGTAATACATAATTGATCTCTTTATAAAGACCTAAGACTTGAAGACATGCTGCCAGCATATGCATAAGCAACGCCTAACTCGACCTACCCCTAATTTCTTGAACTTAACAGAACTGTTAAGAACCGTAATTGGGTGACATTCCATCGAAGACCAATGACAGCGCTTGACAGCACAATATTTTTTTATGATTGTAATTTTGTTATGTTCAGAAAGATTTATTAATTTTGTTTTTGAATATGTTTATTTTTGTTACCAACCTTTATTGATGCCATAACTATAAATAATTACCTATGTCTATTTAATTCTTATTTAATTTTCGTGTTGCTGATAAAGTTACCATTACACAAACCTAGTAGTTATAAGGTAGGTATTTTTAGAACAATTTTCTTTGTTATTGTATTTTGTCGTGATTAACGGTGTCCGACATACCTGCAATTTTTTTAAAAAGCCTCTAGGATTACTTAATTTCCAGGTTTATTTTGTTGTTTTGATAAAGCCCCAGTTGCATTTTGTAAAACTTACCAAACAACTACTCCATAATCCTACCCGATAATGATTATTTCTGTTTTCAAATTGATCTTGCGGTTTAATAAAGATACTGAATATTGATTTATTGTGTTTTCTTAAAGATTATGCTTCTAATTTCTTTGTTATTGTTCGAATATGTTTTTTAAATGACATTATGATCTCATGAAATTAGTTATGTTTAAAAATCCACATAATGATATAGTGTCACTAAAACGCTTTTTTTAAGAAATAAACATGTTCAGTTGCTCGACAAAGTTTATTGCATATTTTACTTGAAAGCTGCATTTTCAAAGAGTCATATTCTGTTTAATTGATAGTGGTACGTTAATTTAATCAAGAAAAAAACCAATTTACATTATTAAAATGTTTAATCGCTTATATCTCAAAATATCGTTTTTCGTTTAATGACAGTTTGATTATAAAGGTGCGAATGTTTCTGGAATTACACGTACATTTGACAGCGTGCACTCTAATCAGTTACGTTAAGGACGATTTTGCAACAGAAATGTAAAGGTTGACCTGCTGTCGTCTGTACCTACATACGTAACGTTACGATTTCAGATTTCCCCAATTCCACCATCACGTGAAATCATATTCTCGGGGATATTATTTGTTTTTAAGGGCCTCAAACGATTTGATCGTCTAGTCACTGATTTGAGGTATAATATAATCCTTGATAAGGTAACATCCAATGATGCCACCACTGTTTATCGGTTTTGTAGTCCAGCAAATCATTCAGGCTAAAGGTTTAGGTATACCTAACTAAACCTGCGTCATAATCTAAGGTATGATTATGACGCTGGTTTAGTTAGGTGTACCTATGCTATGTAAACATCATCATCATCATCAGCCTATGCTTGTCCACTGCTGGACATAGGCCTCTCCTATTGCACGCCACTGAGCACGGTCCTCGGCTATTCTCATCCAGCTCTTGCCAGCCGCCCTGTGAAGATCATCGCTCTACCGAGTCTGAGGACGTCCTACACTACGTTTACCGATCCGCGGTCTCCACTCAAGAACTCGTCTACCCTATCGGTTATCAGTTCTTCGGATGATATGGCCGGCCCACTGCCACTTCAGCATGCTAATTCGGTGGGCTATGTCGGTGACTTTGGTTCTCTGTCGGATCACCTCGTTTCGAATTCGATCTTTAAGAGAAACCCCGCTATGATCACACAAAAATTAAACTCACGCCTGTATCCCGGAGGAGTAGGCAGAGGCCAGGGTTTGCCACTTGCCACGAACCTGACAAACCTCTGTCGCTACATCAACATTCATAAGTCGTTGCATTGCATGCTCGCACGCCAGTTTCGGTTACTTACTGTAAACCTAGCTACGAATAAAAAAACCATAGAACTATTTCTTTCCACAAAATTATTCAGCAAAATTTTATGTTTTTAATTGGGTGTCAATTAAACGTACTCGTAACTCATCTTATAACAAAAAAAAACAATTGAAATAAATAAAAAAAAATCTTTAATCAATAACAACACAGCGCTACTTCAGCACTTATTTGTGAACGTTGATAAACAAAGTATTGTTGATGTGGAGTCAGGACCAGTTGGTCCGGTCAATTGAAAGTCCTTGCACCTCTTCTCCTACTACATGTTCTGGATGATGAAGCTGTAGAAGCTGGTGACCCTCGCGAAGGCTGAGGGGTAGCCCAGCTGGCAGCCGGCAGCGGCCACGAACGAGCTTATTCCGACCTGTGGGTGAAACACGTGTTAGTTATCAGGACCGAGGCCTAATTATGCGCACCAAATCTCGTCAGAATCCTAACGATATCAATTAGTATGGTATTTGACAGTTAAGGTAAGACCGCACTAGACTGAACTGCACTGCAGCGGAACTGCGCGACACGTCGCGTCTGTTTTTGGTAAACCGCACTTGAACTGCATCTGAACTACAAAAAGATATTCAGTAGCTAGGCAACCTCTGAGCCACAGAGTACTCTGAGCAAGATGGACGACGAAATGGATGTGATTATAATTTCGTTGTTGTGCGAGGAAAAGGAAAGGATCGAGCCAGAACAGATCAGAAAAAACAAAGAATATGGCTACATGACATATCAAACTCGCGATATTAATTGTACTGGCTCACCAGTACCACCATCTTCAAGTTCTGCAGTTGTTCAGTCATAAAGTCCGGTGCGGGCCAGATAGCTAAGAATATCTCATTGACACCGGCCATGACGACGGAAAAAGAAGTAGAGGATGCTCGTCCTATGCAATGAAATCTATACTAATAATAAATCTGTAAGGGTCGGTCATGGAGTAAGTTAGTTTGTTTTCAGAGATATTGTGTTTATAGGCTCAATATATGATACTGAAACTAATTTCACGATTTTTAGAATTTTTTTCTGTATGTGTGTATGTATGTATGTATGTTCCTCCATAACTCTTAAACCAATTATCCGAATTTGATGAAATTTGGTATAAAAACATATAGACATCTGGGACACAGGATAGGCTATTTAAATTCTAGCTCCAGTTATGATAAGACGTGGATACATACAAATGCTGCTTCGTAAAAATCGAAATGTACGCGAACGGAGTCGCGGGCACAGCTAGTAAGATATAAGATAAGCGTTGATTGCGAGAGCTCCTTAGATATTTCCAAGATAACCAGTGCCCAATAAAAAAAAAACTTTTAAAACTAAACTTTTCTGGATTTATTTGTGCTAGAATAATTCATATCGACTTCTTTGAGCAAACCTTTTTCAATATTCATTAAAGTGATTAAGATAGGTATTCGTTCATATTTTTTGTAGGAAAAAAAAGTTCCCCACTGCAGTTGGTGATCATGAGAGACAAATACATGCAACGACCGAAATGATGGTTCAATACTTTCGGTCGTGTACTACGTGTGTCGTACTTTCAAAGTGCTATAAAATAATGTCAAACACGAAACCGCAAAAATTTAAACCGTTCAACCACTTCCAATAAGCAAATGTTCATTATGAGAAAAAAAACCGGCGAAGTGCGTGTTAGGCCACGCGCAGTGTAGAGTTCCGTAGAAGGAGCGGTTTTTTTCCTGCTTTACAGAACCAACAACTTCATCAAAGTAATCATCTACGGTGTAGCCGAGAAAAATTGTTGACTACGGAACCCTAAAAAGCATCATCATCAGCCATTTGACAGCCCACTGCAGGACATAGGCCTCCCTCATGGTTTTCATAACCTTGAGATGTTTTGCCATAATCGCCACGCTTGGCAGGCGGATTGGCGATCGCAGTATGCGGTTGGAATCTCAGGAAGACGCTGCTGCCCGTCTCCTGGTAATTTATTTCCTTAGGCGCCTTCTACGACATCCACGGAAGGAAATGGAGTGACGCTATTCTTAATCCGGCGCCACACGGAATGTGTGCAAAGTGTAAAGTGAAAATTGTGTGCGCACCAAGACTGGCCGACCATCTACGACGACAGTGAGGGGGCCGCCCGAGTCTCCGTTGCAAATGCCGACGCCGCCGGCACCGTTGGTGCAAATGTTGCTGGCCTGGGCCCAGGTGCCGAAGACAGCCTGGCATTGGGCCACGCTGATCACCTGCAAGTTGACGTGGCTCACGGAAGCGGAGAGCGAGATGCCGACTTGTTCTGTGGACAGATTGTAAAGGTAAGAGATTTCGTAGCGCTCGTCCGGAACAGCGCGACGGAATTACACATTTAAAAAAATCGGCCAGCTAGCCCCCAGTTTCTCGTACTCACGTACACGTACCCCCAGTTAATCTACTGTTAACAGCTGTCAATTGACCAAAGTGCATACAAAAGAAACCACTGACAGCTGTTAACAGTAGATTAACAGTTTGTTAGTGTACGTGAAACCGGGGGTAAGTATAACATAACAATACTCCTAAAGGGAAGTTAGACACGAGGAAACATCGACACAACTTAAGTTCTATTATACCTAATTTCAGTCAAATGACGCATTATGCATTATCAGATTATCACACTGATTCACTCTAATTTCTGTAAAAACATCGGCGAAATCATGGAAGTATCACTTCTCCTGTTTTTGCAAAAATGTATTTACGTCGTTATTACGGATGAGCGCTTATAGTGCTAGTTGAGAATAATATGTATTCTCAACTAGCACTATAAGCGCTTTTGTTTAAATATTCCCCCTTTAAATATTTATTTTATTGTTTTTAGTATTTGTTGTTGTAACGGCAACAGAAATACATCATCTGTAAAAATTTCAACTGCCTAGCTATCACGGTTCATGAGATACAGCCTGGTGACCGACATACAGACAGACGGACAGTGATATCTTAGTAATAGGGTCCCGTTTGGCACCCTTCAGGCACGGAACCCTACAAAATATAATACTTCCATGATTGCGCCTGCCAAGAAGTATGTAACCTCCCTGCTAGTTCAAATATATTATTTTTCTGCAAATCGTCTTTTGTTTTTTTTCCGCTTGTAAAAATATAAGCGCCAGCGACACGCTTTACAACGAAGTTTTACAGAAGAAAGAAATGTTTTCATGCCATATTAGCTGCATATTACAAGAGTTTTTGGGAGGCCGAACCCATAGCTCCACGTAGGGCAAATTCCATAGTATCCAACGATGCAAGTTTGGTACCTTGGCCTTCCGGACATGAATGAAGGTTAAAAAAAAAAATCATGCCCTAGGCATGCGGCGTTTAAGTGATCAGTTCACCAGCATAGTCCGAAATAGAGTCAAAGATCTCAGTGTACTCACGGTCGCTAGTCTTGCCGTAACCGGCAGCTGCGGACCACTGGCCCTGGAAGGTTTCACCCAGATGCAGACTACTGGGCAGCGCCACGGGCTGAATGCTGTCTGAGGAAAGAGAATAGGGGACAATTAGTAATTTTCAACGCATCTAAGTGGCAGCTTGGATATTTGAATGAGCAACGCTGTAAGAATCCACACTATCTGTTCATTTATTACGTTAGTTAGACGATAGGTATAGGGTGGAAAAGGAGCCCCAAGAGATATTACTTTTTAATATGATTAATTTTTAAAATGGCTTATTGAAAGTACTTGACCGTTACACTAAGCCTACTTATTGAGACAGGAAATTCCGTTTCCCGTAGGGTTTGTACCAATTGACGTACTTTTTACACCCTGTCACTACGCTACTTCAGGTGGCGTCATGACGTAGTGGCACGACATTTTGTGAGATAAATATTTAACATAACATAAGCAGCCTATATACGTCCCACTGTAGGGCACAGGCCTTCTTCAGAGAGTATGGGCTTAATCACCACGCGTGCCCACCGCGGATTGGAGATTTCAAGCGCTGAGGTATGTGAATAGGTCAGACACTCAGGTTTCCTCACGATGTTTTCCTTCACAGATAAATATTTACTCAAACTGAATATCTGATAGGTCCCTGGCAGTCTCGACCGTACAACCTAAGAACACTTATATCCCAGTGATTGGCATAGGCCCTCTGTTTTTGAGCATTTCTGCACTTAAATTCACAGCTGGTTCAAGAATACTCCACCAGCTGGTCTTCTACCCATCACAATGCTTAAGCGTCAGGAATCTTCTATCATCGCCACACAGAACTGCGTGTACTACCACACTTTGGGGAAGCTTATGACTGCTAGTGATAACGCAACGCAGTCAACGTCGCAAAATTTTGTTCCAAAACCATTTCGTGCACCTGTGTCGTTTGCCATCGATACGCCAAGAAGATAATTTAGATGTCAATCAGCTCAAACTTACTAGTAAAAAATACCGACGTGGGCAGATAGATCACAGCGACATCATTGCGCAGGTTCGAGGGCGTCCACTGGGGATGCACGACCACCTGGGAGGTGGGCACTCTGGTGCCCCCGCTGAAGAGGTAATAGGAGCCGAGGACCACGATGAACTGGGCTGCTTGGTTGGTGCCGTCATTCCAGCAATGAGCGGCGGTGACCAGCCGGTTTGCCGAGATGAGGGAGGAGCCGCAGGCTGATGTGCCGGCGATGTTCACGAACGTGATCACTAAACCGGCCTGAGGATAGTAGAATGAGGTCAATGGAGGTTGCGACTATCATTAATGTAACTATAGATATAAAAGAATTAATTTTTAATTTTTATTTTGCTCTAGAGATTTTGATTTTCATGTCCCTAGAATAGATTTTTAGACTTAGAATACAATAGAACTCCACCTACGAGGGTCATTCAATAAATACTTAGCCTACAAAAAGTAAACGAAAATTTTGGAAGTGGCAATTTATTTTTCAACATAGTCTCCTTTTAGTTCGATATACTTAGCCCAGCGATGCTCCAACTTTTTTAACCCGTCCGAAAAATAGTTTTTGTCAAACTCTGCAAAATAGGCCTCCGTGGCGGCGATGACCTCCTCATTTGATCCATATCTATTCCCGGCGAGAGATTTTAAGAAACATAAAGAAGTCACAAGGGGCCAAATCTGGAGAATACGGTGGATGGGGCAGCAATTCGTAGCGTAATTCGACCAATTTGGCCATAGCAACGGCAGACGTGTGAACCGGTGCGTTGTCGTGGTGAAACAGAACTTTTTTCTTTGCCAGATGGGGTCGTTTTTTCTTTAATTCGGCTTCGAATCGGCCCAATAAATCGGCATAGTAAAGCCCTGTAATTGTTTTACCCTTCTCGAGGTAATCGATGTAGATCACACCTTGTGAATCCCAGAAAACGGTGGCCATAACTTTTCCGGCCGATTTTTCAGTTTTCGCCTTCTTTGGAGCACGTTCCCCGGTCTGGATCCATTGTTTTGATTGCTCCTTGGTCTCTGGTGTGTACCAGTGGATCCAAGTTTCATCGACGGTCACAAAACGACGCAAAAACTCCGCTGGATTCCGCTTAAACAGCGCCAAACACGTCTCCGATGTGGTCTCACGGTTGCACTTGTTTTCCGGTGTGAGTAAACGCGGCACCCATCGCGCCGACAGCTTTCTCATGCCGAGTTCCTCGTGAAGAATATGAAATGCCTACAGTCTCAGCTAGCTCCCGAACCTTCAATCGGCAATCTGCCAATACGAGATTTTTTTAATGTTTTCCTCCGTAGCAGCTGTTTTCGGTGCACCTGGACGTGGTTCATCAAAAACCGACGTACGGCCACGTGCAAACTCGTTGAACCAATTCTTGACGGTGGCCATCGATGGAGAAGAGTCACCGTACACAGCATCCAAGCGCTCTGTGATTTCGATGCGCGTTTTCCCTTCCAAAAATAGGAATCGAATCACCGAACGATATTGCTCTTTTTCCATTTTTGTAAAACCGATCAATACGTTCGCTTCCATAAGTTGTCAAATTAAAACAAATGAAGGGATTGGAATGAAAATTTGAAAAAAGAATTAAAAAAGAATGTGCTACATTGCGGTAAAACTCTTTTGAAACTACAGCGCCCTCTGGCGATGAGGCTAGGTACTTATTGAATGCACCTCGTACATAGTAAAATCAAGGATGTTCATAATAAGGGTCTATGTTTAAATTAAGGTACACAGAAGATGAGACAGGGTGTTTTGAATGGACTTAATTTGTTGAGTCATCCATGACTGATCACTGGATCGTCTGTGGGGTCACTAGTCGGTTAACAAATAAATTAATCGATGGAAAAATATTCACACTCACCAAATAAGGGTACTGGTTGACGGCAGCAAGGGAACCGCCGACGATTCTTATCGTCTGGTTCTGGGACAGAATCCTGTCCTCATACTCCTTGATCCTGGTGGCTGTGGGGATCCCGACCCGCTCGTGGTAGCCCCGAGCCAGGTCCGGCTCCACAAGGCCTGGGGCACCAGCGGCCCAGGCCACCAACATCAGGCCAAGCAGCAGTGAGTAATGCATTTTTGACTAAACTTGGCCTAAAAGGGTGGCGAGTTTTATAGCGAGACTCTCTTATCACCGCTACCACCCATTATCAAAGTTCGATTAAAGTCATTAACAGTGATTTAATTTTGTATATTGATTGTGGAGTTATAATAGAGATATAATGTTGGCGATGTTTTTTTGTAAATCTGATTAGGAAATGTGGAAAATTATAAGTATGTACGGTGTGCGTGATTAAAAATTGCCACTGAATACTCGTAGCTGATAGGTAGACGACTCTACTATTAGGTAAGTGTGAAATTTTGGAGGACCATAGGCAAACTTAAAAACTAGTGAATTTTCAAGTTTAGTTACAAGTTTGATCACCTACATCAGTGTTTTTCAAATTTTTCAAGTAAAACATTCTAGCGCCCCCGAGGCCCCCAAGCAGACCATATTAAAAGTGTCAGTAATATCAAAAATGATCCTTTTTACCAAATATTTTTATGTTTGTGACGTCCTTGCCTGGTTACGACATCACAGGGTATCCTAGTTCTCGACCAGGTCAAGTGATTGTATTTGTGTGGAATTTATTAATATTATAAAATTACATTAAAAAAAAACCTATTTAGAGGCTAAAAATTCCACCCATGCCGGGACTTGAACCCGCGACCTCTGGCTCACCGTGCCAGCGCTCTCCCAACTGAGCTAATGGGCAAGCATCGATGAAATTTCGAGCATCTTTACAAACTTCTCTGTATTACGTACAGACAGCGACATCTGGCCGAAGCAATTTACATCACTTGCAGCCCCGAGTAACCCACGATGCTGCACTTGCCCATTAGCTCAGATGGGAGAGCGCTGGCACGGTGAGCCAGAGGTCGCGGGTTCAAGTCCCGACATGGGTGGAATTTTTAGCCTCTAAATAGGTTTTTAAATTGTCCTCAACACGGGTTAGTGCAACAAAAAGAATATAAATTAAATAAAATTAAAGTATTTTAAAATATTTGTATTTTGTTTTTAAAATGTCACTTACGATGCACCTAATGTCTATTTTAAAGTCCCACTCTCAGGACCGTTTGTTTTATTCTGCCACCGCCAAAGTGGCGATATTATCAGCTTTAATCTGCTTTCGAATAAATATAGATCGTGTTTGCAGTAAAGTTCCATTCCCAATAAGATTTAACATGTAGATAAATAAATCAGGCTCATCCATAATTAAGATAATTATCCAAAATGATAAAATAATAAACACGATTTCGCTAGAACACCCCTCAGAGGCAGTTAAAATAATCTGTGATTATTCCCTCCCTTCCCCACAGACCCTTCCCCTTTACCACAGACTATTTAAATTGCCTCTGAGGAGTGTTGTACGAAATCAATTTAGAAAAAAACATGAATAAACAATAATGAATAATGTTTAATAAAGCATGTTTCATTTTCATATATTTTTTAATATATTATTATTTATAAAAAAAAAACATGTATGGTGGTATTCCACCGTTCTTTTTCACGTAAAACTCACTGGTATCTTAAGGACGATATTGAAAAACCTAGAAAGACCATCAAATTAGTGTCATGCCAGTAGTTTCTGCAATCCAGTCGAGGTACCGCTGCACCCTTGTGAAGACCGATGGCCTGTCAACGGTACAGCCGTCGACACCGACGAAGGAGGTGACGCCGACCTGCGAGAAAAGATATTCAAAATATTACATACCTACCTACATAAATTCACGCCGGTATCCCGGTTGTCACCTGCCACGATCCCCACCAACTTCTTTCATTACAACATCCAACAACATTCACTAGTCGTCGCATTCGCATGCACGCTTTTGTCGGGTACTTTTAATCTTGCCCCTCTCGCTAATAACTCTCTATTTGGTCGAAGTAAAAACTTAACACTTGCAATGATGCAAGTGTTAAAGTTTAAAAACTGTAACAGTTGCATCATTGTATTCACATTATTAATTGTGTTGTGCTTATGTATTCGTAGATGAGATTTTTATTTTTTTAGGTTTTTTATGCGTTTTTTTCACCCAAATGTATAAATGTGTGTTTTGGTGTGTAAATAAAACATCATCTTATCTAATCTTTGTATGTCCGCTTGAAACGTTTTACTTACAAGCAATGTTTCTTCCGTGAGAGTGTAGTAGATCGTCAATGGTCCACCGTTGTCGCCCTGAAAATACAAATCAGAGCCAAAACCTCAGTTTCTGGCGCATCAAATCCTGTCGGAATCCGTTACGTTGAGGTAGTATGAAATTTGACAGTTCAGGATTTTGGTGCTCGTAATATACGAGCTGGTTTGAGTATTTAACAGTAGTATTAGCATTTTATTAGTATTCAGTGTGAACCATGAGAGAACCATGGTTTTCTCCATTTAAGCAAAACACTCTTTTTCCAAGCTCTTCATTTAAAATATCTGTCCGCTAGCTATCTATCGACGGATTGACTATAGGATGTGGCCAGCAAATGAGAGCGTCGTAAGCTTATACAACCACGCACAGACAGACGCTCGCTGGTGCGATTCCCACACATTAACGTAACGTGTGTGTGTGCCTAGTGACGTTCGTAGACACGCACACATTCGCATTAATAGTGTCACACTGACAACCAGCTACACTAAACATGCCAATTTGGCTACCAATTTCCCGTCACACTTTGGAAGCTCGGACTGCGGTTCTAACTTATAATAATTCTATGGTCCTAAGATTTTCTTTACCTTGCACGTCCCCGCGGCGCGGTCGACAGATACGTCGAAAGCACATATGATGTTCGTAGGCAGCTGTTGTGCGTAGGAAGAATTGCAGAGCGTATCCGTTGTCACAGTCAGGAACTTCTCTCGGAGAGTGGGCGAGACAAACGTTACACCTGCAAGAGATCAATCCTAGGTGAAGCTCCTGGAATCGTTACGGATTTGTCATTGCTGATTTCGTTCTCGGCACAATAGATAGTAAAGAACAAAATATTTAACACAGTTTTACTTTAAAAATTGTCCGTCTAATCCAACTGGGCCCTATGTCATAGAAATACAACTCATGGCAATTCGCTTTATTCGTTGTAATCCAATGGGGAACTTGCGTTTAACTTATATTGGAGTGTCATTGCTTTTATACTGTAGAAGTCATATAAAAACTCAGGAAAATTCGAAAAATAAAACTATAAAAATATTTCTTCTCGGGGTTTTAGGGGTCACCAAAAATGTGAAAATGTGAAACTTACTCTAATAACAATAACCTTATTAGATTTGGTTTTTCCATTGAATTCTGAACGTTTTGTTACAAGGGTTAGTACCTGGGTACCATTTTTTTGGTTAATCGTGTTTTTTGGAAATGATATTTAGGTACGAATTACATACCTACTGATGACATATGAACAATATTTTTCGATCTTACCGACATAATAATAAAAAAATATGAACTGGTTATTTAAATAAAAAATCACATTAACATTAAATTAGAAACAAGTACTAGAGCGGTGGTAGCCTAGTGGGTTGAACATTGTACTCTGAAGCGGGAGACCCAGGTTCGATTCCCAGTGCGGGCATGTACCTATGACTTTTCTTTCTAAGTTATGTAGGTACATTTCTGAAGTTATAGTAGCAATACCACTCGCTAACTGTGAAGGAAAACATCGTGATGACACCCAGGTTTCCTCGCGATCTCATGGTGATTAAGCCCATACTCTCTCTCTGAGAGAAGGCCTGTGCCCTACAGTGGGACGTATACAGGCTGCTTATGATTACGTAAGTATATATAATTATATATATTTTTATCATCACAGTTTTTATTATGAAATTTGGTCTTAACATGATACCTTTCCATACTATATTGCGGTTATGTCAAGGATTGGAAGTCGCTTAACTCTAGAAAATGCTACATATGACATGCCCTGCATGAAGACCGGGCTGGACTTTTAAGTCAACTCCAACAGATTCGAATGGTTTTCCTCACGAAAAAATTATATAGTAATTACTACTTGAAAATAGATGTCAGGAAGAGTGATATTATTATTCAGTTTATGTTTAAACATAATCTGAAATCGAAAATCGTGTTTAGCGTACCTTCAGCTGCAATACCCCATCCCGATACAATGGCACCCATTCCGGCAAAGTTAAAAGCGGAAATATTCCGGTAGGGCAACTGGATCGCGTCGATGGTATCTGTAAAGAGGAATTTTAGTTAAATGCCGTTTAAGCCACATGTAAGAAAGTGGTGCGAGTCGGCCTTAGTTCAAGTAAAGTTTACTGTGTTATTAATAAAATCACTCTTCGTAAAACACTCCTTAGAGTCAATTAAAATAATCTGTTTTTAGGCTGTTACAATTTTAATTCGAAAAAGGTACCTATTTGTAAAACCTTTTGCGAACTAAAATCAACACATTACTAAATAAATTGCAGTATGTAGGTACTCAGTTATTACAATTCTATATTCTCTTCTTTAGTGTGGCGATGGCAAACGAGATTTGCAATTGTAGTGGAAAGACTACTACGTAGGTAATTACTATTTCCAAATAAAAACAGGGCCCTGTTTCATAAAGCTACAATATTAGTGATAAACTTAAACGTCAGTAATTTTTGCTTGTCCTTCAAGAGTCCTACCGAGCACTCGTGAGGCTATCCCCCGGTTTCTCGTACACTAACAAGCTGTGAATCTACTGTTAACAGCTGTCAGTGGTTTTTTTTGTATGCACTTTGGTCAATTGACAGCTGTTAACAGTAGATTAACAGCGTGTTAGTGTACGAGAAACTGGGGGTAAGTTGGGCGAAAATGTATTTTCTAATAAGTTTCCCTTTACCATACCATATTTAAACAATTTTTGAGGAGTGTGTTAAGTAATAGTGTTTTTATAAATCAGACTGCTACAATTTTCAGATACCAATTATTGCCCAATTCAAGGAATCGTGTTTTATAAAAATAACACCGTATCTTTATTACTATTTCTAACTTTATGAACTGTGTTATGAACCATGTAAAGCAATGGCATCCATCTACTGAATATCACTTTCTGGCATAGGTATCAATGGTCGATTTTATATTACGAACGTCTTGGAGAACTCACCAGTAAGCTGAACCACGTTGGCCAACCGCATGAGTGCGATATCGTTGGCGAAGGAGTTCGGGTCCCACTCCGGATGGATGACGATGGCGGCCACGTCCACGATGCGACGTCCGTTCTCGTAGCGGTCGTATAGCGAGTGCGCACCGAGTATCGCCTAGTGTAAAACTAGCTACATTAAGTTTTAGCATACCTGCTTGACCGAAAAATCCCCCATCATCATCATCAGCCATTTGACGCCCACTGCAGGACATAGGCATGGTTATGAAAACCACGAAGGGTTTTGCCATAATCGCCACGCTTGGCAGGCGGGTTGGCGATCGGATGCGGTTGGAATCTCAGGAAGACGCTGCTGCCCGTCTCCAAGTAATTGATTTCCTTCGTCACCTTCTACGACATCCACGGAAGGATATGGAGTGACGCTACTCTTAATCCGGTGCCACACAGTCTATTTCCCCCTAGATTCCCCAGGGTCTATTCAATTGGGCAACCGAACGAAAGCCAGCAAGGGATCTTTAAAAAGATAATTCTTTATTGCACAGAAGAAAAAAAAACAAATAAAAGGTACAATGGGTAGGCTTATAGCTAATAGTAATCCTTATTGCTGATAGATTGTCCCCGACAATCTTGTGAGACAGAGGTTGCCGAAGAAAAAAGTGAGACGGAGAAAAAAAGGTCCATAGCTCAAGCAAAAGGCCGGTACTTTAGTTATTTCACAGGGCCTGTTTCATAGAACTACAATTCATGCTTTACTATGACAATTCGATGTACATTGCGAAGTAGATTACCTAACTCACAGATTAACAAGTAGGATGATTCTGCTACGCAATTTGCACCATATTGGCGTAATAAACTAAGATTTTTAGTTTTGTGAAACAGGCCCCTGGTCGTAGCGTAGGTCATTCGTTCATCCCGCATCACTGTTTGTTTCGATCGTTGAAAAAAATTTCACATGCATGGTCACGTAGGGAAATACCTAGAGATACCTAACCTATCTGGGCTAATCTCGAATTTTTCACTCGGATTTCTTCGTAGTCAGAACAGCATCGATAGCACATTATGACGATGCGAATCATTTGAAAATCATATAGGTAAGTCAGAACTTTCCAGAAAATCTGTGCTGATACCTAAATACTTAGGTAGATACCAATAAGGACTGTTTGATCTCATTACTTTTAACAATTACTTTTAAGCCTGGATTACACAAGCACAGAATAGTTATTTGTTATGCAAGGCTGCAAAGTTAATTTTTGGCGCGAGTACCTTGTATTGAAACCTGAGCAAGCGAAGGATTCTAGGATTGAGCCACGAGCGAAGCGAGTGGTTCAAATATAGAATCCTGAGCGTAGCGAGGGTTTCAAAGGTACGAGACGCTAAATAACTTTGCTGCCGAGCGCAACACACAACTTTTCACCTCACTAAAGCGAGGAAAATGTTAGGTGCAAGAAAAACAGTTTTAATAAATATTAAATTACTGTTAATTTATATCTTCGTCGCTGCTAGCTTCGCTCATATTTTATGATTTCTTTCGATTTTATCAAAAAACAAACCAAAATAATGGAAGTAAAGTGAATTCAATAAAGAGAAGAAAATTTTAAAGTTTTTTTTTTAAATCAAATTTTCTTGCCGGCCAGTGCGATTCTTTAAATGAGGCTGGCGCATGACATGAAATAAGTATTTGCATTTCAATCATCAATGGACTGGCTGCAGAGAATATAAACTATTACGAAACCAATGAGGTTCTATATAGGTATATGTAATTTATTGTACGAAACCTTTATTGAATAAAAATATTCGAATTTTAAAAACACTTTCCACGCTAGCGGATAAAGTGCGATTTTCCACGCAGATTTCGAATAATAAACAGAGCTTTTACGAGCTAGTTAGGTGAAAAATATCTTGTACCTGTAAGGAAGAGATTATAATATTAGGTTAATTTTAGTTCATGTTTTATACCTATCCCATAAAAAAAGTTATCATAAGGTTATGTTTAGATAGATAGAGAACACTTTATTGCACAACCAGGTGCAATAAAGCCCCTATTATTAAATATTTTATACTTACTGTTTAATATAAGAAACTATGTTGTTAAATTTCAATTGGTTCCTCGCGATAGCTACAGGCTAAGCCTAGTGCAAGGACCCCTGGTAATTTTTGTACTTTTTAATAATAAAAATACTTTTAATTTAATGATTTCTCATCCAGTGCGGTAGAAAATTAGATTTTCTTTGTTTTTTTATTGTTAGTTTTAAGATAAGTTCTATATGTGGGCCATTGTAGCCGAGTGATTAAAAGTTAAATTAATTAATCTTATTTTATTTATTCATAAATCGGTCTTATTTATAAGAACACGATTCCTAAAAAAATACACTGTGACACTCCAATCTAAGTTTGATACAAGTTCCCCATTTGAGGAGATTCGCTCATCTGACACGGAGTTTAAGGTCTACCTGCACATTGTCAACCTCGCTGCCTTCGTGGAAAGCGCAGTGGGCGGCGGTCAGCACCCACTCAGGGTGGATGAGGGACCCGCCGCAAAAGCCTAGGGCTCCCGTGGTGCCCACTCGTTTGTATAAGGCTACCTAGAAAAAAGACGTAGTTACGTAAGCTAACTACAAGCTACCTTACATGTGCAAAATTGGCCGTCTTGACGTTTTTGCTGATTAAGCCAAAACGTTTGCATATACAGCGTGTAACAGAAGCCACCTACTACGGGATTTATACAAATGGGCTCAGTCTAGGTGTATTTCCATGTTTGTAATGTCCTTGCCTGGCTACCAAAGCACAGGGTATCCTAGTTTGGGACCAGGCCACGTGATCGTGCGTGGAAATAAAATAGGTAGGTTCGATTCCAGCAGGCAGGGGTATTTTCCATGCCCTAATCCTTTGACTATACGAGATCGTTGGACGTGTTTATTATGTGGCAAAGAAAACAAATTTTGTAGGTGTTAAAAAAATCTGCCGCTATTACTTTTGGCACGACAGTATATCAAGTTGATTGTAATAATACCGTATTTTATAGTGCCTTTAGCTTTAATATTTTATTACTCTCTTTTTTTCCATACTTTAGACTGATCTTTTATAAATTTGCTATGTACCTACTTTAAGATCCTTGTGAGCCATAATATTGGGTATTTGACAAAATATCATATGAGTTACTTTTAAAACGGAATTTTGTATGAAAATACTGGCTTATGACGTCACATTTCAGAGCACTCTTTTTATGTTTAATCTATTTAAAAATTGTAATAACTAGTAATTGACTAAAAGAGATACATTTTCCGAGATATTTTGTAATTTTTGTTTTAATCGAGCATATGAAATAATTTATTGTTGATCGTGTCAAATGCCGTATTTATATTAGCACTTATTTTATGTTTTTGATCCTATGGATCCTTTGTTAGGTACAACATGGAAAATAAAAATAAATAAAAATATACGGGAGCGTCCAGTTTGGTACAGCTAACCTGAAACGGCCTGCTGTTAGGGTCTGCAGGGTCTGCGGCCGATATTCTCGCTGAAACGCGGGGTCTCCTTGAATTATACTCATTTTCATGGCACAGATTCGTTGCACATAGCACCAAAGGCCACAAAACTAATGGCAACAAATGTTTCACCATGTTTGATGCTGGATACCAATACAGCGAGTCGGTTTACTTAAATTAGAATGTCTACTATCGATGTGGTAGAAAGTCTTATCTACAAGATTGACAGTATCAGCGTGAGATGATGGAGACCTACCTGCAAATTAGGTAAGTATGCACCAATTTCAGTTTGATAAGATTTTCTACGTATTAGATTCGACTCAGGTTATATGTCTCATACCTACAATAAATTATACAGTAATATAGCAAATTTGGTTGTCCTGTCAGCAATTTTTTTAAATATATATAGGTACTAATCTCGTAGATTATATAATGAAATAGATCAGATAGAATATTCTTTATTGGACCCTCGAATTCGCTACTCGAAAGTAGACGACGAGCTAACGAGTAAAACCTACCTAAGTAGTCGTTTTTTAGGGTTCCGTACCCGAAGGGTGCCAAACGTCCGTCTGTCTGTCACCAGGCTGTATTTCGTGAACCACGATAGCTAGGCAGTTTAAATTTTCACAGATGATGTATTTCTGTTGCCGCTATAACAACAAATACAACAAAAACAGAATAAAATAAATATTTAAGGGGGCTCTCATACAACAAACGTTGTCTAAAGACAGCGCTCGCCATCTATGTACCTACCTAACCTTCACAGCGCCGATGTCATATCGTTAAATGTCAATGTTAAACGCTTCTTGTTGGTTTCTATAGATGGCGCTGTTCTCAAATTCGATCTGTCTAATGTTGTATAGATAATGGTACGGAACCCTTCGTGCGTGAGTCCGACTCGCACTTGGCCGGTTTTTTCTTTTTATAAAGACGTATTTTGTATTTTTTGTGTGAATAGATTATGCACCTGACCGAAATAAATACCTACTTTCTTTATCTCAATCTGAGTTTTGCTAAACTGAAACTTTCCTGTGCGCTTATCCCAGATACGTAGATAACCAACTAATTAAATACCTATACTTAGCTTCAATGACGCAAAAACATTTTCACCAAAGATTATTGCAATTACTATTATCGTACCTGCACATCGATTTATAATTAAATGTTGTACGTGCCTAATAATAACTGCATAATCCAATGAGCTATCATACTGCATTATTTATAAAGACACGATTCATCTAAATCACTCTTCAGATGCAGTTACTTAAACTGCGGTTAGGTACGTCTTTTCCTTCTAAAATCTCCATCACGGACTATTTTAATCGGCGTTTACCGAGTGTTTTATGGAATCGTGTTTTTATAAATTTGGTCTTAGGTGTTTATTTGGAATAGGGCAGCAGGACTACCTACCTAAACTTCTGAAACTCCGACTACCACAAGCACTCATTATCTTGTTTACAGATCGTATTTTCAAAGTGTCAGTACAATTTCCTGCCCTGATTCTTTTCATCTATCTATCTACAAACTACCGTTTACCCGGGAGAGGAGTACCTCCCCTATAACAAAAAAAAATACGCTTTAGAACTTAATATTTCGCAAACAGAACCCAGAATAGAAGTTAACGTTTTTCTTTTACCGTTTTCCCGGCGTGATTAATATACTGCTCAAAACAATTAGCGGATAAGATTTCGAAGTAATTTCTTCGTTTTTTTAATTATAACCGCCCACCGAATATTAAAGCGACATTATGCATGAAAACAAAACTCTTCTTCTAATTGTTTTGAGCAGTATATGTATAATCTATGACAAATATCTGCTTTCTAGTACCTACTAAGCGTGTCTGAGTTCAGCCGCAGACAGACAGACTGGCACGACGACACTAAAAGGGTTCCTTGTTGAAGCGAAACAAGCGCAAAATGAGTCTGTATAAATGAAATTAAAAATTATTTGAAAACATCATTTATTATATTTTCCTCAAAAAAGTAAAATTTTAAAATAAAATATCTTTAAACGTAGGTACTCATGCAATAGTGAGACAATGTGGCAGTAAGGCGATGAATCTTCATTAAAACGTACAGACAGACAATGTCACTTTTTCACCATAAAGATATACCACTTGCACGCACTATATACGTATATAATAATTAATATTATTATCCATAATAAAAATAAGTCCAAAGGTGTGTACGTAACATCTAAATCGTGTCTGGAGTTTAAATTAACTTATGAAAATAATATAGTTTTTGTGAAAATGATTGGCAGTAACATATGACCTTTAACTTTAAATAAAAATACGTACGTTTAGACATTTTCAACACGCGTTTACGTTCACATTTTTATAAGCACTTAAGAGGCATCGAAGCTTACTTACACGTCAAATACTAATACTGTCCCTTACCGTTGCCGCTCAATGATATTTATCTTCAATAAATAAATGTGTCTATTCCAGTGATAGTTTTTTTTATACATAGGTCTCTTCGAAGAATGTCAGAATTATGCCCACTGTAGCCGGATCACGCAGTGTTATAGAATAACGACAAAGCTTAAAGCCACACTAACACATACAACATTTAGTTTCAAAGTGACAACGTTTTCTGTGATTTACCGAAATGCCTAAAAACGTTTTAACGAATATTTCTTACTAAAGAAACCATGGCTAAAATATATAGATCATTTCTTAACAAAAAACAGTGTTGAAATACACACCGGCTGTGGACTGACAAATAAAATTTAAATTGATCTTTTAAAGCATCAAGCAGCAACGTTTAGGGACTGAAAGAAGACACGTTTTTTTACAACACGTCAATTTTATTAGGACTTGCCTTAAAATTTGATTGCTTTTCATATAACCGCTTTCATTCCTTGCAAAAAGTTATTTCTCCTTCGAAATCCACGTAAAATTGACGTGCTGCAATTGAAACTAAACCTAAGTAGAACTTACGTAGGTATCTTACGTTAAAATTTGATGAACAAGGAAAAAATTATGTTTTAAAATAGCAAAGCTGCTCTCATTTTCGTACATTTTAGTACTATTTTTATCTATTGTAAATGCGGTTACATTATTTTGATGGCCTATTAGTAAATAGTAAGTTTAAATATCAAATGCGATATTCAAATTCCTTCAATTGGGTATTGAATTGGTCATTTTATATTTAGGAGGTTCTAGTAAGTTTTCTAAATCTGAATGAATAATGTAATAAGATTTAATTACATACATTTCTAGTTCAACCGAATGTATATTACACTATCACCTTTTATATTATATAAATAAATAATATATAATTATAATATTATATATTTTCTCAATCTGAATTTAAATTACTAAATCCTTTTTTTTATCCATAAATAGCGTTGTTGCTTTAGATACTTTTTTATTCTACTAATCATTTCATGAACGTATATTCATTCAAAGTTACAACATACACTTTTACAACGGGTGGGTATGGGTAATTATAAACTTCTAAATAACGCACCGCTTCCAATCCAATTGTTAAATAAATCGGTTTAATAAACCAATGTCAATGAAGTAAAAAAGAAATGTACAAAGTCTGTTCTCCTTTTGGAAAAAAAATACAAATTAGTATTTAAATACGTACGCGAAAGCGAACCCATATACTCGAGAGAAAATCACCGAACAGTCTTAAATAACGTTTGTACGCAACAAAAAAAAATGTGTAAATATAACATTTATTTTAATTATAATAAGTTATCGTTTTCGACGTAGTGTGCTGTGGCATATTGACACTTATTTCATCAGTAGCAAAGCTTACACAAAGCAAGCTCGTGAGAAATGTACGCGCGGGCCCGTACGTGCTACGAGCCGGGGCCGGCGTGCGTGATGAAGAAATATCAAGTGATGCGACAGGGGACCGTCGTCGTTGGGATCTCGTTCGCTCTGCGTGGCTTAGCTGTGGAAAAACACGAGTTATTATTATTTACTAGCCAGATTGATTATTCAATAGCCCGATTGCTTATTTACTAGCCCGCTTGTTTATTCACCGGCCCGCCTACTTGATGTGTATTTTTCCGGAATAAAAAATTGCCTACGTGCTACTCAAGACAGGTTATAGTCTCCTCTGTGCCAAATTTCACCTATATCTGTTGAGCCATTCTGGCGTAATTACGCAATTACTCCATTGAGTAACAAACATTCAGACAAACTTTCGCAACTATTTATATGTAGGTTTAGGATTTATATACAGCGGGAGTATTATTATTCGATTGATGTATCAACAACTCGTCATAATTTCTAGTCGGCCTATAAACGACCCCCTACAGGGCACAGGCCTTCTCTCTGAGAGAGAAAGACAGTATGGGCGTAATCATTACGCATGCCCAACGCTGATAGGCTATTTCAAGCGCTAAGGTATGTGAACACCTCAGACACTCGGGTTTTCTGACGTTGGTGTTGCTACTACAAATTCACAAATGTGAGTAAGTTAAAAAACCAAGTCAATGGTACACGCTGGGATTCGAACCCACGCCCTCTCGATTGTGAGGCGCGCGTTCTACCGATGCTAAATAATTTAAAAGTTGGACTCTGAAGTGGTTGAAGGAGTTGAAGAGGTTTGATCAGGATCATGGTAATTTCCTCCGGGATGCAGGGGGGAGTTTATGAATGTATGTTGGACTTTTCTCAGTTCACAATTCTTCGTGTACGCCAGACCTGTTCCTTTAAAGCCTTCCTCGTCAACAAGTACTCTTCAGTAGCGTCATAGTAACAATTTTGCTTGTCTAGTGCAGGTTGTGTAGTTGCCACTAGACGCCGTATAAATCGTCTAGCGCAAAGGCTTCTTTGCGAGTTCTTAAAGATAACATGCATTTAAAATATCGTTAGTAGAGACAAATAGTAATGGTTGTTAGACACAAAGTAAAAAACTGTTAAATTTGATCGTTCATGAAATTAAGTAGAGATTTTCTTACGGATGAAACAAGCGGTTTCAAGCAAGCTTCAAATGGCATGCAAGGTGACTGGAATTGAGAAAGAAATAAATAAATATGATCACTAGTCTGTTTTTTAATTAAATATAAGAATCGTGCATGTAAAACGAATAAATAAAAAACATCGATCACTTTGACACGTGCCGGGGTCGTAAAACATCACAACCCATTACATTTGTTGACGTCCTCTATGTGGGCATCAATACAAGATTATTTTTTAAAGGCCGTGACAGACGACGTCCATATATATCGCGCGATGTCTTGTTCTATACTAAATTCAACCGCAGTCGTATGTAGACGCGGTTTGCTTGTTGGATATTTTGTGGAAAAAATATCGTATATATTAACGCTATCGTACAGTCTACTTTTTTACGGTAAAACAAAAATCTACCGAGTATAACGATATATTTTATGATAGTAACACTACCTCTTTCTTGCGATCGAATTACAAAACAGACTTTAAGGTGAGTCTGTCTGTTTCGGATTCGTAAACATATAAAAAAATTTAACTGTTGATATCCAGAACAAAAGAAAAACCGGACAAGTCTGAGAAGAATTCACACCCTTGAGGTTTTGAACAAACAAATACAAACTTAACTTTGCAGTTGATAACTATGTCCCCATTTCAACCAACTGGAAAGATATTTATTCTTACTGATAAAAAATAAAATATAAAGAAACGTTTTTTGGATTTTTTGCTTTGCTTGTGCCATAAGACCTTGTTTCTTGCCAAATTTAATGATTTTAGGTCGACGGGAAGTACCCTAAAAGCTTTGATTCCATTGCGAATGTCAAACTCATTTTTGCGAACGGCATAAACGGTCGGATTTCTTGATTGCGTCGACTAAGAAGTTTAATTTTTCCACAGCTACAAGGGACTGCAGACCTGAGTATTTGATATTAATTTAAACTTGATACCTCCACAAACCTGAGAAATAAGGTCTTGACAGGCAGACAGAGGGACAACAAAGTATCTATCAGGGTTCCGTTTTTTCCCCTTCTGAGGTACGGAACTCTAAAAGGACAATCGGGACAACACACGAGTCACGTCACGCTTCAATGTAGAAGAAACACCCCGCGATGAAGTAACACACACCGGCGACTAAATCCCTGTGTTCAAAATGTACAAACATGCGTCACGCCGCGCCCAGCATGCAGAGCTACGGCGAGAATATGAAAGTGAGCGTCTCAACTGACTTCTTCTTGAGAGTGAAGAAGGAGCGACGCTTGGGCTCGTCCTTGGCGGGCGCGGGGAGTGTGTGCGAACGCGACGCGGGCGCGGCCGTGCGCGCGCGCAGCGCCTCCAGCCAGCCGGCCATCTCGTTGTCGTCGTGCGCCTGGAGAAGGAACTCCGCGCCGGACGCCAGTCTGCGGGACGTAAAACAGAATTTCAAAACACCTCGTACCTTATAGGTTGTATTTTACCTCAGCGGGAAAACGTTCTTCTTTTTGGTGTAGTTGACAGCGACCTCGACGACGGCTCCGTTGAGCTGGAGCGGTGCCTTTCCGAGTCTCCGCAATCTGGTGCCGCCTTGTACGACTTCTGGCAAGGTGTACCGGGTACATTGCACATTAAAACTGGTACGTTATATCTCACCTTAGCCGGGAGACGTACTCTTTGAGTCTATTGGCAGCGACCTCGAAGAGCAATGGCTCCGTTGTGCTCGAACGGCTTCTGTCCAAGGCAATGGTGGTAGGGCGCCGCCTTGTACGACTTCTGGCCCTTGTACCTGTTATATTGCACATAAAACCTTGTACGTCATATATCTGACCTCAGCCGGAAGACGTGCTTCTTCTTAGTGTAGTTGGCAGCGACCTCGACGACGGCTCCGTTGAGCTCGAGCGGTGCCTCTCCGCGGAAGTACTGGTCTGGCGCCGCCTTGTACGACTTCTGGTCTTTATACATGTACATTCGGCCCTCCTTGGCCACTACGAACACCTTGTCCCACGACCTGAAAGGGCAATGTATGGATTTAATTTCATTTGTTATTTGGCTAGACGGCTTAATCGCAGGATAGATAATGTCAATACGTGGGGATACAACTAAATCTATCTGGCTTGTACATAAGCGGTCGCTTCACCTAAATAGTGTAGTGTAGAAGATGCCCCTAGACTCTGTATAAGTTATACAGGGTTATTTCTAAAATGCGCAATTCCTAAACACCCAAATTAAAGTTTGTGTTTTAAAAGTTTTGTTCTATAAGTTTTTACTTAAATTGAATTCTTTCGAACTATGAGAGTTTATATAATTTTATTAAATTTGCGCTTTACTCGCTCTACTAATGTCGCAGCCTTTTCATTTACCTATATAGAAAATCACTAATCTATGTAACACATATGGTTTTAAGCATTATCTTTCAACCACCGCCACTACAAAGCAGAAATACCACAAAAACTCAATTTATTTTCAAAAATAAAAAATTGATAAAAAAACATCGTAAAATGTCGTAGAACAAAAGTGGTTGTAAACTACAAACTCTATCCGCCATGTTTCTGAAATTGCGCATTGCGCAGAAATAACCCTGTAGGTATGGCGTAGGTAAGAGATGCCAATAGACGCTGCTTATATCATAATATATCGTGTATGTTATGGATTCAAAGCTATTTTTATTAGATAAGTAAGTGAGTACACCCTCAAATCAATATAATATTTATCTAATCTAATCTTATCTTACCGGTTGGTGGCCCTCTTGGCTGCGGACTCCCACTCGTGTTTGCGCACCAGCGTGCCGTCCACACCCTCGTCTTCACCAGCTGGACTGGCGCCCTCTACAGAACACAGTAGGCACGTTACAACACGCTCTTGGATGTTCTGGAACGTTCCCTTTGCCGCGATAGTCTTTAACTATATGCTCTGGGCCTTCAGGCTGGCTTTACACCTCCGGAATCATTTATACAAAACCTGAATTCTGTCGTCGAATTATGCGCAGTAAATGCTATTCTAGTTAAGTGTGAGCTGTTAGTTGTTAGCAGCAGAACCCTTGACTTTTGTGACGATGACAATGTCGAGCATACACTCGCTCTTATGACGTTGACATTGTCACGCGCGATTAACAACCAGCAGTTAGTCTGGAGCTAGGTTGGTCTTCAGAACCGGACTGAACCAAACTGTAGTTTTTATCTCGTATGGCATAAGAGTTGTTGTTGAATAAAGCTTGTAAGTTTCTAGATAATGCCGGATGTGTGAAGCTAGCCTTGGCGATGATATTTGAAACACAGTTTAACCACTTTGGCAAAGTAGAAAATAAAAAATAACGTAGAATAATCAAAGATACAGACTTTGATACATCTAGATTTCGTTAAATACTGTCTAATAGAAATAATTCCTCTAACCTAAGGTGTCTAACAAGCTAAGTATGAACTAAGGATACGCATAACTTCATACGTGATTGGTTTGATACGTTTATTTAACTAAATTGTACGTAAAATCTACAGTCGTCTTCAATAAAAAGCCACGAGCGCAAATAGACATTAATGATATTTATTGCAATAAACAACTCAACTGAAAAACGTTCATAAAATCATGCGCAAACGTCACACCAGCACAATCAAAGCATTTTTTTTGGTGGTTGGTAGCAATGGTGGATATGTACTGGTCATCCCGCTTGCAGTGCCAAATCAACATTGAAAGTAAATAATCCTGGAAGAAATTTTAACCTCTGCTTAACAAAGTAGTTGACACGAAAACTTTATTACAAATTTAATATTGCAAATAAAAATGGATTTTTTTATAGCCAGTAATGCCCAGACCGTGCACGATTCAAGCCTCGCCTTATCGGTCCGTGCATTATTGGTAAAAAAAAAATGGATTAAAATAAGACTTATTATTTTTCTCTACTGCCCTTATAGATTGTTTTTGTGTAGCCATTTTTGTATCCCACTGTTGAGCACCGCCTCTCACTTACCTTCCACGTACGTTTGCGATAACCGTAGCGTGAGAACAAATCAATGATAATTTTAGCCAATTTTTATGGCGGATTGGTACAATCGGAAATTATTGATCATTTTGTTTTTTCTGACATTCCACTTTTAGCAAAAATGCCCCCCGTGGACATAACCCTTGCTAAATTTCCAGCCCATTGCTACCGTGACCACGTGTCGGGTACCTTCGTCGTCGCTGTGATGTGTCCCGGCGATGAGTTTCTTCGCGGTGCGCCAGCGGAAGCTTCGGAACGGCGACTTGCTTCGGGAGCGGCTCTTCAGCTTACCCGTGCTGGGCGGACTGGTCGGGCTGGTGCTAGGGCCCGCTGGGTGGGGGAAGGAGAGGACGTCAATGGGGGAGGGGACGGGAGCGTGGGAGAAAGGTAATAGAGGAGAATCACGGAGAAGAGATTGGTGGAAGGTGGCAGAAGAAAGGATAGAAGGGGATGTATGAGAGTGAGAAGAGTGAGATAGAAAGCAATAGTGGAAGACAGAAAATAATGATAGAAAGGAATAGAGTGGCAGTAACAAAGAAAGGACGGACGTCAGCGTGAGAAGGAACGAGGATTAGGGAGAAGAGAATGGTGGAAAGTGGCAGAGGAAAGGGTAGAAGGGGAACGAGAGGAAGGACGTCAGTGTGAGACGGGGTAATAGTGAAGTGGAAAGGATTTGAGCAGCAGAGAGAAGATAATAAGAGAGGAGAGAAGGAGGAAACAAGGGACAGGCGTGGGTGCGACACGGGAAAGGTTGAACGAGGGCGAATGGTGGAGTGTGATAGTGGAGCAAAGGGAGATAGAACGGAAGTGCAGATCGTTGACAAAATGAAAAGTGATCCAAAAGATAGGAATGTGTACGGCCATTGTAGATAAATGGAGTAGAGGTGAAGTTTAGATGGATAAAAGGGCGAGTTTCATTATGATAAGAGATAGCGAGGAGTAAGTAGTGGTAAGAGTTGATGATGGTGGAATGGGAGGATGTTGGAGCACAGGCGAGGAGAATAAAAAAACGAAATAACAAATCAAAGCAACATAAAAAAGAACACGGCAGCAACGTAATTCAAGCTTCAAAATTCATGCTTTAGAGATCTTTTAAACTGACGCAATTGCGCATTTCACATTGATATTCGTGAAAAAAGGGGAAAGTATGCGCATGTTTGAGAGATCCCTTATTTTGGGGACACAAAAACACAGATATCAAGGTTAGGTATAGAGTGGATTAGCATGCGTTCCGTATTCAGGACATTCACTACAGTACAGAGTAGTTACGTCTACTAGTTACGAGTACAACCAACATAGACCCTACCCCGTACACTTTAGGTTCAATTTTGAAGTTTTGGACGAAATCGTTACAGAAGACTGGTATCTGTGTCTACACACTTTGAAAAAATATGTATTACAATTAATCATCGAGATATTACTTTGAGATTTATGTGATTTCGCAGGATTCAGAGAATCGTGATTCGCAAACCAGGATAAAAAGCAGCTTATGTCCTTCCGTCCCACCGACCGTTCACCGACCGTCGACCCATTCTTGGCCACCATTCAATGGCTACCTCAATGGTGACGGTAGGACGTGCCCTGCAGTGGGACTTATAAATGGCATAAACGTCGCAACAACATTGCTAAAAAGTACTTAGCGCGCAACAAAATTTTGTTGAAAGGCGAACGTAGTTTTTTTTTTTATATTTGCTGGGGTTACAACAGGATGAGTTAAAAATAATCCTAAAATAAAATACACAAGTGAAGAAGGTAAACTAAGACATCCCTTAGAGTATTCACTGTGAACACAATTGATTGCAATGTTTTGCGACAAGCTGCGTAGTGTTCTTAACCTTTCATTCACGTCTAGTTTCCCCAGCACCCTGTAACGACCCCGTCCACACTGCCACCGGCCACCGTACTCACTGGACATCCGAGCGGGTTTGGCCGGGGACGCCTTGGAGCCGCCGGCGAGGGCCACCGCCGGCGTCTCCACCGGCCAGGGCGCGCGCCGCGGCGGCTCTGCGTGCAATCGCTACGTGCTAACTACGTGCTCATGCTACGAACACTACGCATGCGCGCGACGGCGAATGGTGTTGTTAGGGAGCGAACAGGGGGGGGGGGGGGTAATTTCATAGATTTTTTTTTATTTTATTTTAAGCACTTTTCATTTGATGTCACCGTTCACACCATTCGACGTCACTTGTATGGATTAATAGGATGAATGCTTATGTCAAATGGCCAAAGAACGGCTATCGTTTGCAATTTTTACTCTATGCTATCTTGGTCATTTCTACATAAACATCCATTAATCTAATACATCATGCTACATTCTACATACTCCAAAACACAATGCAAATTATAGTTATAAAGAAATTAGAGTCCGAACACCCTAGAAGTTTTTTTTTAACCAAAAGTATAAAAGACGCTTATAATCTTTCTTTAACCTCGAAAGTAATTCCTGGTGTACATGCAATAAAGAATATTCTATCTATCTATCTATCGATCTTGATTATTAATTGAGTAAATATGTTTGTATTAAATATTGATGTCTTATGAGAATACATACATGCAACTAAAGTAAGTATATAATGAAGCAATAAGTTCATAAATGTAAACAGCGAAAGCAAAATATACAAAGTAAACCTACCTTTAGTGCGTAGATATATAAAACAGCACAACACGATACAATTTATTATAAAGAAAACAGCATAGCGAAAAATTTAGCAGAAAAATTGCTTTTTTACAGCGTGACGAAGAACAAATAATTGCATACTTTCTCCATAAAATACAGGAATTAGCGGAGACTCGGCAATATGAAGCTAGTGATTTAAAATATGGGTCGCTATAATTTTTTAATATTTAAGGCGCTATAATTTACGCTAGGAACATTCCAACATGAGGTAAAACTCTTCTTTGATGGTAAGGCAGCTAGAATATAATAATCGATGGAGTTATTATTCAATACGTAACTTAATCCTTCATTTATTTGTGTACCGATGTGAGTTTAGATGACCGTATCCCAGTTTTAGTTCAAACTATGGTGACCCATAAAGAGTAAACACAGTCAACTGCACAGAGAAGACATAAGGCAAAGTGAAAGGAGAGGATAGAGTATCAAACCATCACCGTGATGTAGCTTCTAAACGAACTCCTGATGCTTAGCATATTTTAGTTCAGAAAATTCAGAAATAGGAAAAAAGACACTACGACGAGCTATGACAGAATAGTAGGAAAATAAGATGTATATAGCGCACCCGCAGATAGAAAATGTTACCTAGACATCTATTTTGATGAATTATCGATATTATTCGACACAAAGTTGACAAGATATACGCCAACTGTTAGACATCGTGGATTTGCCATCTGTGTAGGCTCAGTGCTAATCTTACGTTTGACGTTCAAATAAATAGAAAATATACACCGTAAATTGTCTAAACTGATGTCTCGACGTTTGGAAGTATAGATTTTCCAATCCGAAAGCAAAATCTCGTTGAAATCTGCTTCAAAGAAAAAAACGTCAAATGTAAAAAAAATATCTAAGCCTGATACACTTCGGCAAAATTGCAGTGCTTTCGAAATTATAAAGATGGTTATAGATGTGGTTGATGACAGAGAATAAGTACACAGAATTAATGACATGATCATCCTTAACCACTACGTGATATAGAATCAAGTTTGCAGTGCTCTCTAGATTATAAAGATGGTTATAGAGGTGATAGATAACACAGAATAAGTATACAGAAATAATGACATGATAATCCTTCACCATTACGTGATACAGAATCGAGCGTGCGTCAATGTGGAATTAGTGCTATTGGTCAAGTAAATACCATATTTCTAAATCCAACAACTACTTGAAAAATATAATATACACCTACTGGTACGCACATAAAAAATAAAGAGAAAATTCCGCCCGAACAAAATCTGTGCTAACTAAATAACTTGCGAGACATATAATCCGATAAAATTAAATAGACACCACGTAAATACTGTTTGAAGCTGCGAGTGAGATCTAAATTTACCAGTGTTATTCAAGATTTGTCTGACGGTACGTACGACGTATGAGTCCAGAACCTCAAACCTAACCTCTGACGCTTATTCTTACGATATGAATATTGAGAACAGACTTTTCTATATTGTTCACATGACAAAGTTACAATCTCAAAGACCATGATGCTGTAGCCTGTAAGAATTAGCATCAGAAGTCGCTGCAAAAATTGAGAGAGTTCTGAACACAAGAAAACTCGAACCGTCTTTTCTACTGCACAAAGATTATATTCGTCTAAAGACCGCAGACAAACCAGGCCCGCTATAAAGGCGTGAACTGAACACACATATGTAGCGCTGTCTTTACCTGGCTGCGAATGCGGTCGCTCTTGGGTTTTCTCAGCCGCTTTTGTGGACGTTCTCCTTACGACTAAACGGGTGCATGTGTGGACAACACATTCGTAAGTAACACCCCTTCGTAATAGCAACACGATCGCTTACTTTTACAGGCCAAAGACACCCTTGCGTCTACAGATTAAAGACTAGATTTAAATTTTTTGGGAGTTACAATAGGGTTCAAAGTACTTTGGCCGAACAAGTGAGCGATGCAAAAGGAGTATGAAAATAAAATGTGTGAAAATTCACACGGAAAGCTGCGATGCGTTGGCAGCGAAGCCGTTTCGGCTGCGCGGCAGTGCAAAACGTGCCCTGTCGTTGGTATAATAAGGTCTCTATTCTCTCGCGAGTTACCTTGGACCATAGATTGGAAGTATGATCTATGGTAGTGTTATTGCAGTACGCAAGCAAGACATCACCAGTTGAAGGGTGACAGTTAGTGGAAATTTAATATTACTGAATAGATTTTTACTTCTCATCTTCTCCGGAGTGCTTAGACAATACACATGCGTGCTTACATTGCAATTTTGTGAATTGAGTGATGTTATTCTTCTGAAATAATCCATAGCTTTCTGTGTTTTTGATATTAGATAATACAATAATCTTTATAAATCCAAAGATCCAATTCTCTGTATAATAATAAAGTATTCAATAAACACTAAGTTAATTCGATAATAAATGTTTCGGGTTGACGGTTACGACGTTTGAACACATTTAATAATGCACAAATTAAATTAATAATACCCCAGTTAATAAGAAATAAAAGATATTTCTTTTTTTTCATGATTATTTCTAAAAAGTTCGTTGATGACAGCACGTATTTAGTTCTACCGCAGCCATATAAAATTACAAAAGAAGATATTAATATATTTTCTTCAACAAAAATAACGGAGATTATCCGGACAGAGTCCGTTTTTTCTATGCTTTTGTTATACTACCTGTTATGGTTCTAGTACGAGAAGTAGCGTTACCACAACAAAACAATCAAAATATATACATTTTTTAATGTTGTCAGTTTCCGTAACATTTCAAGAGATACTAGTAGTGCCCACAACTACGTTCGCTTGATAAAAGGGTTAGTCAGCCTATGTTTATTCTAAATACTGGTGAAAGAATTTTGGAAATCGGATAAGTACTTTCAGATATTACCCCCTACATCATCATCATCATCATTAGCCATTTGACGCCCACTGCAGAACACAGGCCTCCTCTGTGGTTTTCATAACCATAAAGGGTTTTGCCATAATCGCCACGCTTGGCAGGCGGATTGGCGATCGCAGTATGCGGTTGGAATCTCAGGAAGACGCTGCTGCCCGTCTCCAGGTAATGTATATTACCTGGTAATGTAATGGTAATTTATACAGCTAAAATCTCCTTAGTCGCCTTCTACGACATCCACGGATGGAAATGACCCCCTACATACAAACATGTAAACTTACAAACTTTTTTTCCTATTTACAAAATTAATTATACCTAATTATTAGGGTAAGTACCTAGATATAAACTTACAAACTTTTCCTCTTTATAATATTAGTACAGATAGTATAAATTTATCACATACTATTTGACCCCCGCAAATATCGCTATTTTTGTCTGTTCGATCAAGTAGTTAGGTACATATCTTCTATTTACAAACGTCCCCGCACAAAAGTCGCAACCGTCAACCTGCGCACGCGACTCCAGCCCTTCCGTCCCGGGCGGTAAAGGCGCACTTACCCTGCGGCTGCGCCAGCTCGGGCTCGGCGGCGCGGTCGACCTGGTCGCGGGCGGCGGCCTCGGCAGCCTCGGCGGCCTCGCGCTCGCGCTTCTCGCGCTCCGCGGCCTCGGCGGCCTCCTGCCGCCTCTTCATCTCCTTCACCTCGAACTGGGGAGCGGAGGGGATTGCGGTGACCATTCTCGCCTACTTGAAGCTTGGTCACACACAGTGACTAATCGCTGCGAATGCCTACTCGCCGCGAGTTAAGTCCGCCTCTATGCATGCGCACTCGCCACGAGAATTCGCTGTGTGTGACAGAGTACTCGCAGCGAATAGCCATTCTGCTCAGCGCGCCGCTCTAGGTTACTCGTCTGTGCGACTCGGTCTCTTCAAGTAATATCCAAAAGATAACCCCAAACTGTGCTCTGCGTTCAATCCATTTAAGAATTAATTTTCGCTTCTTGTGAGTTGTGAGCTTAATCAGCATTTGGTTTCCTAACTCTGCACATGCCAACCGAATACACTGTTTTAGATGTGTGTGACGAACAGCGACCTATTTGAGTTTGCGCACCAATACACTGTCAAAATTCTCGTGTGGAACTCGCTGTTTGAACAGCCAGGCAGCGAATTGTCGCTGCGACTATTATAAGCAGCGAATACACTTGCAACGAGTGTGTATGACCGAGGCTTTAGCGCAGGGAGCGAATCGTGGCGAGCATCCTCCGGTAACTTCTTCACCGTTTAATTATGTTCCAGCCATTGCATAAATACAGTAACACTTAGTAATAAATATCAGACTTTTAAGAAGATTTTTGTGACGTCATCATGGTGCATACTGTCATAAAACACTTAAAAAGTGTTTCAACTATAACTGAAAAAACTTTCGCGCTTAATTGTAAAAGAAATGTGATTCTCACCACGATAATTAATTCATGGTATATGACAGTCACAAGAAGTCCACTGCGGGACATATGCCTCCTCCATGCATTTCCAAAAAGACCGGTTGGAAGCGGTCTCCATCCAGCATTTATTTGTTTGTTTGTTACACTTTATTGCACAAAATACAAAATTTGGCACTTAAAAAAACACTCCTGCCACTTGGATGAGGTCATCTGTCCATCTTGTGGCTGGTCGTCCTACGCTGCGTCCTGACAGTCGATATAATAGTTTTATTTTATTGACATATGACACAATTGTTTTTCAATTACATGGACGAGTACTGGCTGATTGATTGAGGATACATTGGAGACTTGTTAATTCAATTTAAATATTTTTATTCATTTTAAAAACAGAATGTTAATTTAATGAACGTCAAAGTTGTTAGTTTCATAATTATTAATTTCCACATTTATTCTTATCAAAACATGTTTTAATTAATTAACAGAGTTTTAAACTTAAAATATTAGTCATGAATGTGTTTAACACTAGTCACAATCGTCCTGCCATTAATATTAATCTACTGTTTAATGCGAAACATCGATGTCTTCTAAATAATTCTTGATGGTATAGTACGCTTTTTTGCACAGAACTTACTATAACATCAAGCTTAACACATTTTTTAAACCGCGTTGGAGGTAACTCTAATATATCTCAAGGAATCTTGTTGTAGAACTTTATAAAGTGCCCAATAAAGGACGTATTAACTTTCGCAAGTCTAAATCGTGGAAATGACAATTAATGTTAACTTCTAGTATTGACATTATGATGGCTACCAAAATTTTCGAAGTCTTTGATATTTTTTCTAACATACATACTATAGAGACTGGCAAGGGACCGGATGGGTTGATGTGAAAGAGAAGAGGCCTATGCCCAACAGTGGGCCCCGTTTATGGGCTGATTAGTAGTAGTAGTACATAATATTTTCATAAATGTATTGACTTGCAACAAATGGCATACCGTGGTGAGTCGTTGCAGCGCGCTGAACCGGTCCTCCTGTGCGGCCGCGGATTTCTCGAAGGCCTCGTGCTTCTTGATGAGGCTCTCCACCTCGTCGATGGTGTGACCCAGCTCCTGGGACATCAGGTACGGCTCCTGGGCTATGAGCCACGCCTCCGCCACGGCGGCGTCGCGCGCGAACTGATACACTTCCAGGACTGTTAAGGACGAAAAGCGTGTTAAATTCTCGCTATTTCTCGTCACGAAGAAGACTCACAGGGTTATAATGATAATCTATGTTAGATGATTCATGCGGCCTGAGATATATGATAAAATAGCCGTCCTGGCGAACTTCGTACCGCCATAGAATACGTTTATGAGATTCTTGCACAACGCCATCTATTTTTAAAACACAACGTTCCCTCGCACAACGCCATCTAATTTAAACTTAAAATAAATATTATCCCACGAGAACGCATTACCGGGATATCAATTCAGGTGTTTGTCTATCTGTACGCCAAGTTTCATGTTTCAGCCGTTATTGCGTGATTGAGTAACAAACATCCAAACATCTTCACAAACATTTACAATATTTGTAGAAGTAATCAATGTTGATATATACAGCTTCTAGTGGCAACTTCTACTAACACTAGATAGGTGAAGTGACCGCTCGACACCGTAGCGCCTGGAACATATTTTTAGCTGAAGTAGGCTTGCCCAGCTCCCGTACCATCGTGGTATCGTTACAACAAGTGAAAAAATATAATCCCGGCGCGGCATGGCGTGTAAAGAATATCTTGTATTTTTAGCTAACGTCTAAACTAGTGTTAAAACTGAGTTAGTCTAGAGTGAAATCATAGTTTCTCGTTGTCTAATATACGGTAAAAAGGTTATCGAGTGGAAACCACCAACGCGGGGTTGGCACCTTAAGTGGCGTGCCTTGGGGGTGGCTTATGTCTAGCAGTGGACGAGTATTGACTGGTTGATTGAGTACGGTAAAATGCCGCTGATGACGATGATGCGACGGTGTTGCAGTTTGACAGAAAGGGTTAGACTTCAATGCATGATGCTTACTGTTTAAGAGCAGCTATACTCTCACATGTGTTATCGCGTTCCGCTATTTATTTGACTGCTGTACCCAGCAGTGGGCGTTGTCTAAGTCCTCTACAAAAGTCAACAACACTCACTGAGCTGCAGGTTCTCCCAGCGCTCCTCCCAACGGCGCAGCAAAGCGTTCCTCTGTCCGGTCAGCTGTTGAAGCTTGTCCTTTATGTCGGCGGTGGCGTAGTGCTGTCGAGCCAAGAGCTCTTTGCCCAAAGAGATGCAAGCGGAGAAGTTGTCTTCGCGTGTGTCGATCTCGGCCTTCAGTGATTGGTGGTTGTTCATTAGGAGTTCCACTCCGCTCACGTCCCTGTTGGGGGTGGAAAGTTATCGTTGGATACAGTGGTAAAGGCCGGTCAAGTACAGACCTCAACATTTCTGTTGCAAAGTCTTCCTTAACGTAACCGATTAGGGTGCACGCATGTTAAGGTGGATGTGTTGTCAACTGTACATCATTAATATAAGATAAGCTATTTTGAAAATTTATTATTGATAAATTATCAGCTCTTAACATAAGAGCTTTTGAGCTCCAACATGATCTTTTTACCAATTTTGACAATGACTGCTTCTTTTGGGTAAGAAATACTTCTTAGACATATTTAGGTTATCCATAAGAAGCTTTCATGGTCAAATCGGTCTAGAATTGGCGGCTCACGTTCCCCGAAGTAGATTACACTATCTTGACCTGTATTCGATATCTCAATATTTTCCAAAGGAAGGAGCGCGACTTGGAATTGACTAGAATGGCCTATGAATAAAAGCTTACCTTTATTTCTGTCTATTCTTCTTTCTTCACCTATTCGCTAGTCTCACCTACCTGCCGTATAGATAATGCCTGTGACCATGACCTGGTTTCTCGGTGAGATTACCGTATCTTCCCCCAAACAGTGTCTAGAGCCTAGACGCTGTCCAACATTCTCTTCCTAGACGAAACCCGTGAATATGACCTGGTTTCTTGGAAAGTTTACCTTCAGTCTTCTAGGCTTGGACTGTGAATGTTTCCCGAATGTTTGAAACTCACCTGGGCTTCTCCCCGGTGTTCATCTGGCGCACGACGTCGTCCATCCAGATGGTGAGCGTGCGGACCTGGTTGAGGAACCGGTACAGGTCGTCGGCGTCCTCCAGCTTCGCGCGGCGTGCGGCGCAGGCCGCTTGGAGGGCGCCCCACGCCTCGCGGACCTCGGCCTCGCGCCGCGTGATCTCGGCCGCTTTGTCGCCGGCGTACGACGCGCCTAGGCGCTCGCATTCCGCGCTTATCACTTCCACCTGGAGGGAAACGCGATTGAGAGAACGCTTTGGCCTTTTCATCTACGTGACGAGACGATTGATACAGCGTCCAGTGGCACATTCACTCACACTAGATGGGTGAAGGGACCACTCGGACGCTGCAGTATCAGTGACATTGAGAGTATAGTCAGACAGTTTTTGCAAAATGATCTGTACAAATGTATATGACTATTTTTAAGCATGAATTATGAGACAGCGAGATTACAAAAGAGAAAAACAGTAAAAACACAAAAAGGTCGAAAGGTTAAGTGCAATGAGAACAATTGTCTTTACATATTTTTAAATCATGTGCTTTGGTGTACAAAAAAAATATTTTTTTATGTTACTTTAACGGTTGGAACTTGAATTTCTGTAGAGTGGGCTGATAATTGATCTATCTTTGATTTAATTTAGCTTTTGCCTGCATATAAGCAAACCGTTGATAGATATTATTAAAGTACGAAGAACAATAACATCTATAGAGTTGTTTACTAATCCTTGATCATTAATTCGAGATATATCAACCCCTCATTGTAATAGGGGTTGATACTATCAAGATAGTCATAACACAACATAATCTCACGCTGTATCCCGGAGGGGTGGCAGAGACCAGGGTGTGCCACGATAGGTGGTATTTAAAAGAAAACATTTATACCCCATTAAACATTTATAGCATTGGTAGCATTGGTCAGTGAACATTGGACTCGGAAGTGAGACCCACGTTCGATTCCCAGCGCGGGCATGTACCTATGACTTTGTTTTCTAAATTATGTACATTTATGAAGTTATAGTAGCAATACCACTCGCTCTGTGAAGGAAAACATCGTGAGGAAACCAGAGTGTCTAACGTATTCACATACCCCAGCGCTTGAAATCGCCAATCCGCGGTGGGCACGCGTGGTGATTAAGCCCATACTCTCTCCCTGAGAGAAGGCCTGTGCCCTACAGTGGGACATATATAGGCTGCTTAGACAAAAACCGGACTAAAGGCAGTGTACAATATATAAGCCCACCTGCTGCTGCAGCGTGCTGAGGTCCTGCATGAAGTTGTGATGCTTCCGCTGCAGGGCGCCCACGCTGACCGCGTCGCGACCTAGCTCCTCGCCGACGCCGCGCGCGCGCTCGTTCACACGCTGCAGCGTGTCCTTGCAGTCGTGGAAGTACTTGTGGAGCTCGCGGGAAGCGGCCAGCATCTGAGAAAGGCGATTGAAATTAAAAACCTTTTTACTAAAAAACAAACCGGGAACCGTATTTTTAAGAAAAATACGCAATGAAAAGAAGAGTGCGACGATTTTCTCATGGGCCCCTTCAACAACGCCCTTGAGATAACCCCTTTCTAACAAAGAAAGAATTAATAATACGGACAAGGATCGTCAACAAGTGCATCCTGCCAGTTATGACCTACGGAGCTGAAACGTGGACACGGACAGCAGGATTAGTTCACCGATTCAAAGTAGCTCCACGTGCTATGAAACGGGTTATACTCGGAGTCTCTTTGATGGATCAAATCCGCAATTAGAAAATCCGCCAAAAAACTAAGGTGACTGACATAGTCTGTAAAATTAGCAAGCTGAAGTGACAGTGGGCGGGTCACGCGTGGTGATTAAGCCCATACTCTCTTCCTGAGAGAAGGCCTGTGCCCTACGGTGGAACGTAGAAAGGATGCTTATGCTTATGCTACAAAACAACAAAGGAAAAACTAAGTTTCTAATACATTGAAAACCATACAATCGACATGAAGCGGCCGCTCTTAACACCACGTGACACCGTGTCAGCGTTGTGAAGAGCGTACTGACGAAGATACCGTTGTAAGTTTATGGTAAAGGGACAATAATACAGTGGATTCCCCCTTTCAGAACTGGAACTTATGACGTTTTAGAACAGAACTTTTTGTAACAGCATAATAGTGTTAATTAACTATAAGAACCGTTTCTATACCTGAGTCCGTGTCTCGATGAGCTCCAGCAGATCCTGCCAGGTCTCCTTGAGGCCCTCCTTCCACTGCGCGATGGTGGCGTTGTCGGAGTGTCCCATGGCGATCATCTGGTCGGCGATACGCTCGGCCGTGGCCACGCGCTCCGAGCCCACCGCCTGCGTCTCGCGGGCGAACTCCTTGAAGCGCTCCCATAGGAGCTGCGGGGAGGGATACAGTTAAGACTGTTCTTACGTCGAGCATGCTGTCTCGCTCGCAAAATTAAATTATCGTTTATCTACACTAATGTTGTAACATTCTACTTATGTTTTCAATACTTGACTTATAATTACTACTGTTATAGCGCAGACAACAAAACACTCAATTTAAGCAATTTCACATGATGGTATAATATTCACATCGATATCGTAAAATCTCATTATAACATCAATAAAACGCGACCAACTTGATTGCAGGGCCAATCAGGTTGGTCGCGTTTTATTGAAGCGCGCAGCTGCGCTCTCATTGGTTAAATTTTAATGGCGGCAAAATCACTGTGATTATACACGTACGCGTGAATTTAATTTAATAAATTTGTTGTTTGATTAATTGCATTAGTGAAGATAAAGTAGTGTATGCAACTGCATATAACACGGGTATTAAAACACTCGTTACTATTATGAAACTCGCTGCGCTCGTTTCATAAACTCACACTCGTGTTTTAATACCCTTCATTATATGACAGTTGCATAAACTACTATAATATTACGACGGGCCGGTGACGTAACGGCGCAAACTAAAATAAACCTTAAATACTTTATAAGTTACAGGCTACAATACTAGCGCAAAAAATCTTTGTCCCGTGCGACCAGTTTTTTTGCACTTGTACTGTAGTCTGTAACTTAGTTAAGTATTAATTTAGATTGAAACCGTATAATTTAATATTAATTACTTACCAAATTAAAAAAAATAATAACACATCAATCGCATGTTTTAAAATATCTGAATGAGTTCCGGTTAGCTCATATGACACAATATTTCATGCAATTTATAAATATATTTACACATTATGAAATAGAATGCGATCACAGTTTCTACAAGAGTTATAATATTCAAAAAAGCTTTGTTTCGTCTTAAGTCGACCGGTGATTCAATGGTTCGATTTGTTTCGTAATTTTTATGTACATTAAAACACTGAATCCTAAAAATGTAACAAGTTAAAAATAATACTCCTATTCCTCCGACTTTAGACCGTAAGACGGCCGTTTGGCGCTCCACGTGACAAAGTCAATCCATGGTCGTGGTTTATCCTCAAGCGAATCTTGACAGCTGACGACCAGCTCTCGTTCCGTGATCCACTGCTACAGATCTCCTCGGAGCTCCATCCAGCTTGGACCGCGCGGTCTTGAGCTAGCTGAGAAGACTACAGGATAGAGACAAACACCCACCGTGACATGGTCGTAATCCTGGCCCAACTCTTGCGAGCTGGCGACCAGTTCCCGCTCGGTGATCCACTGCTCCAGGTCGTCCACCTCTCGCGACAGCTGGAAAAGCCGCAGAGCCTCGTCCAGCTTGGCACGGCGCTCGCCTGCCAGGTCTTTGAGACCGGCGTACAGTTTGTCTACTTGGGACTGCTTCACGGAGATTTGCTCGCTGCAGGAGGGTAAAATTGGTTAGGATAATACTTCTCGAAGTATTTCATAGCGCGATCGAGGCATCGTTTATGACCGACTTCTGATTTCAGCGCACACTATAGGTGGTCATGGTATTAATGGACACCAAATGCATGATCGAAGACACTGACGTGCTTGTAAGTTTTAGTAAAAGGTGCATAAACGGCACGCCCGACAATTCATTATTTTATTTTGGTTATAGTTATTGATCAGGGTGTAATAGCGATTGTTTAGTAATGCATATGAGCATTGAGCGTGAGTTACTAAAAATTGTACTGATCGTACTGTAGTTTTTTATATATAAGTTAGGGTGTCCCGAAGTTTCAATAAAAACTGAAGTCTTTTTATTGAAACTCATAATTTTTATGTTATTTGAATGACGGAAACCCGTGCCGACTTTCACCTGTCGAAACTAATTGGTATAGCCAGCGTAAGTATCAAAATTAAGGGTATTACCAAACTTAAGTGTGTGCGTGTGTGTGTCTGTGCGCGCTTGCGTGCGTGCGCGTCTGTATGTATGTAAACATAAACAATTACATACAGGCATATACATTGCTTCTGGCCCCACACTAGGATACCCTGTGTCGTGGAAACCAGAAACAACGACATAACAAACATGTAAACATCCAAGACTTGGGGTTTTTTTGTCCCCAGCCGGGATTCGAATCAAGGACCTCTCGCATGGTATGCAGATGCACTACCGCTGCGCCAGTTAGCCATTTATACATATGTATGTATAAATATGTATGTATGTATAAATATGTATGCATGTATGTATGTATGTGGAATACCTGAGCGGATGATCCTCAGCCGTGAGCTGACGGACAGTCTCTCCGAGCTGACGAATGGTCTGCGCGTAATCCTCCACGGCCTGCTCCAGAATCTCGTGCTTCTTCATGAGGTTCTGGGCGGAGATCTCGTCCTTGCCGCGGTCCTCCACCATCATGTAGAGCTCCTGCTCGCTCATCCAGGCCTCCGCTTCGTTGGCGTCGAAGAGATACTGCTGCGCCTTCTCCCATTGGGAGAGGTTGTCCTTACGTTGCTCGATGGCGTCTGCGGGGCAGTTTTGACGGTTAGAATTTAAAATATTTCAACAGGGCTCGTCTTCTTCGAGACAAAGTACGCCTACCTATTGGTGACACTAGAGCACTATTATTTTTATCTATGTAACTTTTGTTTATGCATGTTTATTATCCTGTAAATATTTATGTCTAGAAGTACGTATATATATATTATTTACTATGGAAGTAGTTTGTGCACAACGAGTGTGTATATTAGTAAGTATATGTATATTTATACTTATTGGTACCAAAAATAAACTTCTGTAGTAAGTAAAAGTAAAATTAAAGTAAGTGATATAGTGATAGAATAAATAGATGATTTTTAGTTTTTTTTTTCTCTCATTAATGAACTTTATTTGCCTTCTCCCGCTCCCTGTTCTATCATTCAGTACCTCTCTTAGGCTGGCTGGAAGAAATTTCTCTTGAAATAAGTCCGCCTTTGTACACTAGTTTCCTCCAAAAGCGGTGGCGTCATGAAGCTGCCGTAATACAGCGGTGAATGACGTCACTAGAACGTTGTCTCTGTAAACACAATGGCGCTCATAGAGAACTTAACGTTACGGTGACAAACAACGCTCTTTAGGAAACCACGCCATCTTTATTTCATGGCCAACGTTTCAGTGACGTCATTTGCCGCGTTCGCCACGCTACAAGACGCCGCCGCTTTTGGAGGAAACCATAGCTTAACCAGTTATCTAAGTGTTTTTTTTTTTATTTTGTGCAATAAAGCGTAACAAACAAACTGTTTTTCATTAACTTCACGTTTACTGACATCGAAATAACACTGAAAGAATTTGTCGACATACATTGGTGTCAATTGTACCAAGAAATTGAAACTGTCAAATACCGAACGTAAATTTGTGAACTTCAAATTTATGTTCACCTGATGTATCCTAAAACTTGACCTATGTGTAGGTGTAGCGTAATATCTCATTAATGTTAATTTAGTAAGAGCCAATGCGACAAGAGGTTAGAAAAGAAACAGCAGTTACAATTCGCGGCCTTATACCTAATAGCAATTTCTCCCTGGCAACCACTTTTTAGGTAGGCATTTCTTTCAGAACCTGAAATTACTAAGCGAAAACATTGAAACACCCATAGTTTTACACTCAACGAGTCATTAAAAACACAATTGAATCACCCACCTTTAAGTTCTCGCCATCTCGCCGACAGTTCATCGATCAGCTGCTTGAACTCCGGCGTAGCTTCGTGGCCCTCGTCGATCAGCTTCTGCCCGTTAGAGATAACGGTCAGGATCCTCGGCTCATGGTTGTCGGTCTCAGTCTTGAGGGACTGGTTCTTCTTTTGCAACATCTGGACGTTGAAGAGGGAGTTTCCGTAGTCAGCGCTGTTGGCCTGGGGCAATTTCTCGTGGATCCAGAGCTTCTCGTCCTCCACGTCGCGACGGAATTGGAACGCTTCCTTCTTCTTAGCGAGCTTGCTCTGGCGGTCGAGCAGAGGCGCTTTGAGTTGCTCGAATCGCTGCTCCACGGCTTTCTTCTTCTCCTTGATCTCGTCCATCTTGTCCGGTACAGTCTTCTGCAAGTACTCCGCTTGGGTCTCGAGTTCCGTGACCTGGCGGGCTTTCACGGCCATCTGGGTCTCGATCATCTGCTGTTTCTGCATTAGGATGTTGACTGAAGCCAAGTCGGTGCCGGTGTCCGTGTTCTCGATTTGCTTCTCGAGCTCGTTCATCCAGGAGTCGATGTCGTCGACGGTCTGGTGGAGCAGGACCTCGCGATTGGCGTCGAAGAGCCGCTCGCCCTTGTCCTTGGTGGTGACCTGGAGGTTCTCGAACTGATCTTGCAGTTCGGACATCTTCGGCGAGATCACTTCGGCGAACTCGGGCTTCTGTTTCATGAGTTCCTCGGCGGCGTTCTGTACGGCGAAGAGGCGCTCCTTGTTCGCGGCGATCTCAGCCTCGAACGCCTGGTGGCGGGTCCACTTCGAGTGTATGGTCTTCGCTGAGCGGTAAGTGTCGTCCTGAGCCGTGACGTTCTTCTCTTGCACCCATTCCCCGAGCTCGTCGCAGTCCTGGAGGAACTGGTGGAGCTGAAGCTGGTCTTGGAGCTTCTCCATTTGCTGGATGGCCTTGTCGCGGTTGTTGTTGCGTCTGGCCTCGATGTTTTCGGCCTTGCGCTGAATCTTGTCGGCGTCGAAGTGGCGTTCTTCGACGAGCCGGTTGGCGAACTGGACAACGGAGTTGATCTTGTCGTCGTTGGCCTCCATGGTGGTGAGGAAGGCCTCGTGCTCCTTGATGAGGTTCTCGGCCTGCTCCAAATTCGTCGGCGGCTCGGTCTTGGCCAGTCTGTGGGGGAGACGAAACAAGGAGTGGACAGAAGAAAACTTTTTAAACTATATTGAACTTTATCTTTTTAAACTATATAGAAGGGAGAAGGGCGCTCTGCTTGCGAGCACTGCACATTCGATCCGTTCAAACGCACGGAGAGGGCCACCGGGGGGGGGTAGTAAAAATCCCACATAACCCGGCTCCCCCCCCCCCCCAGAAAGTCGGGTATCTTCCCTCGACAACAAAAAAAAACCGACCTGTGCTCCTGCTGGGCCAGCAGCACCTCGGCCTGGCGCGCGTCCCGCTGCAGCAGCTGCAGCTCGAGGCTCTGCGCCAGCAGCTGCTGCCGGTTCTCCCACATCTGCTGCAGCTCGGCCCAGCCCTCGCGCAGCGCCTTCAGCCGTTCGCGCAGGAACATGTACTGCGGGTCGTCTTGGGTCGACGGCTCCTGTGCGATCGAACAGAGGCGAGTTTCGGGTTAGCTCCGTAGGTGGACACCTATGTCAAATTTTTCATATACTTTTATAATTTACGGTGTGCAATGAAGAGTACTAATCTAATCTAATCTAAAGGATGATGCAAATCCCAAAAGAGAAATGCCGGCAAGAAGACCTTACAGTTAAACGCCAACATAGCAAGGCCCGGCTCAAGTCCACGTAACTAAACGTACAATTCTAACGGGCCACTGTACGGTTACACCTGTGACAGAGTCTCGGCTTCTGCAGCTATATCCGAGCTCACGCAAGTCATTTTTCAAGGTCGCCGTCGACTGTGGACATGATATAAAAAGTTATTGGATAAATACATTGCTTGACACAGATGGATATGACACAGGCCTTTGATTATGTTGACCATAGCATTTTACTTAGTAAATTAGAAATGTACGGTATCCGGGGAAACGTGTGGAAGTTAATGGAATCTTATCTACAAAACAGAATCCAATACACCGAAATAACTAGGATTAATCTAAAATCTAAAACTGAGGAAATATATAAATCTCAACTGCGTGAGGTCACATATGGGGTGCCGCAGAGCAGTGTGTTGGGCCCATTACTATTTATTGTGTATATTAACGATTTGCCGAAATCCACACTACATCCCGTATCATTATTTGCCGATGACAGCACAGTCACAATTCAAAGTAAAGGTGAAGACGATTTTCAAATCGACATCAACAACGCACTAAACTCTATTGTGAAGTGGTTAAATAGAAATAACTTAAAAGTAAATTTTTCTAAAACAGTACGCATGCACTTTAGTCAAAGAATAGTGGATAAGGGCAAGTTAAACATACAATACGAAAACCAGGCTATTGAAGAGGTAGAAACAACTAAATTCTTGGGGTTGATAATAGATAGGCAATTAAATTGGAAATCACAAATTAAACAACTTGTTACTAAAATTAGCTCATCGGCATATCTACTCTACAAACTTGCGCCGATAATTAATACAGAAGCAGCTGTCATAGCGTATCATGGTTTAGTCGCTTCTGTACTAAGATACGGGCTAATCTTTTGGGGCAATTCAACAGACAGAGAAATAGCTTTTAAAGCACAAAAAAGATGTATTAGGTCGATGTTTGGATTGAATCAAACCGACAGTTGCGCGCCTTTCTTTAAAAAATACAATATTCTCACACTTCCATGCATGTACATACTTGAAGTAGCTTCATTTGTTAAATCAAACCCAGAAATATTCAAACCAGTAATCTATAGCAGCTGTCGATTACAGAGAGATTCTACTAGAGTAGGCGTTCACAAAGCAAACACAGCATTAATGCAAAAAAGTATATTCTGTATGGGGCCCTTAATTTTCAATAAAATAAATATAGACGTACGTGAACTTGACATGAATAGTTTTAAATTTAGGTTAAGAAATATACTTATTGAGAAATGTTATTATAATATTAATGAATTTTTGACTGACAGATCTTGACATTGGCATCATGACAATAATATTACTAAGAGGACATAATTAATGCATATTAAGTTTTATTTTTAAGTTTGAATTGAACACAATTTTTCCTAATTCTTGACATATCTTTAATGATAATTTGTGTTTGCGGTAAAGGTTTTAATTTTTCGATATAGGTCTGTTTCCTTTCAAGGCGCCTTCTCGAAATTCGTGTGCCTATTAAGGCAAAACATGCATAGGACTCGTATGTAACAATTCCAACATCATGTACTCATGTTTTACGAATAAATTGCTTTTACTTTTACTTTACTTTTACTTTGCCGCGAACTGTCAAACAAAAAGAGGATAAACAAACAGACTTATATAGGTTGCTCTATAATTTTCACGGGAGTAACTACAAAACGACTAACCGTACATACATGACTTCATCATCATCAGCCATTTGACGCCCACTTTAGGGCATAGGCCTCCCTCGTGGTTTACAGTGAATTATGTAAGAGCCATTAGATACTTTCAATATTTTTAAAAGGGTCTCGTATCACAATAAATGATTAAAGGTACTCACGGCAGTGATCTTCTCCCCGTACTCCATCATCTTGGCGTATTCATCCTTGTAGTTGTCAATCTCCTCCTTGATGGTCTGATGCTGCGACAGCAGCTTCTCTGCCTCCGAGAGAGACGACGGAGTGTCTGCAGATAGAAAGGGATTTTCTTTGCCATTTGCCAGCTTGTTAGCTTACCTAGTGGTAACGTATTTGAGTCTTCTCCCACTGTCTAACCGGACTAATGTTTTAGCACTGCAAATTGTTGATTACAGTCATGGGATCTTGTTAGATAGGTACTAGAACCAACGTATGTATTAGATTTAAGATTGTTCTTACGTGGAGCACGCTGTCTCGCTCGTACAATTTGACATTTTTAATTATTGTAATAAAATGAGTAAACTTTTGATAAACGTGGTCTGTGGATCTGATGCATAATTAAATCACGGACATTTTAAATTTATTTTTGTTTTCCGATACATAGTTTTTAATAAAGAAAAGTTGTTTCCAAAATTATTAATTTTGGAATCAAATTTTCTCAATGAAAAACTTAGTACAGGATAAGAAAAATATGCCCTGAATATCCGCAAATTAATTATTCATCAAACCCTCGGACCACATTTATCATAAGTTTACTCATATTATTACAATACAAAAAAATGTTAAGTTGTGCGAGCGAGACAGCGTGCACCACGTAAGAGCAGCCTTAAGAAAATATTGTTTATGGGCATTTCGGCACTTCTACGGTTGACCATTTAAAATCATTGAAAGAATGTAGTTGCGTTAAAATGTAGGCAGTTAGGTAGCTATTGCGAAGTTGTTCGTTTCATCAGGGTATCTACTCTGCCGCATTCCTCACTTACAATGACCATCTGTTTACTTTCCCGAAAATCATAATTTATTACTTTGTATTGGTTATCTGGAAGAGATCAATTTTAGTGCTAAGGCCGCCATCCATACTCTTAGATAACAAATATCTGTTCTCTATCTATTGTACAGGAATTGGCACCGTTTTGTAGTTTGTTGTATAGGAATTGGCACACCAACACAGGCTTTTACTTTGGACAGCACAGGCTTTTGCCATGGACAGCAAGAGAAGCTAATATTATTCTGTGTCAAACTGTGTAAAACATTGTACTAATTTTTTGCTCAATAAAAAGTTATTTATTTATTGTTTTTTTATACATAGTTACCTTCGGATGCGACGTCGGTCTGCGTCTTGGTGAGCCAGGCCTGGAAGTGGTCGACGGCGCGCAGGAAGCGGTGCAGGTCGCCCGCCTCCTCCAGCTTAGAGTCGCGCTCTTTCAGCTACGGGGTGAAAGATATTCACATTCATTCTAGTATACTCAGCCCAGATCCAGCGGAAGACCGAAAACTAAGTGGATGGTAGTAAAGAAAGATCTCTGATTTGCTGTATTGCTTTGGTAATTAATTTGACTTGACTAAACAATAACCGAAGCGAGGCGTTGGAAACCATACTACACGGTCTACCTAGTGTGGTTTCTAACGTGCTGGGAAGACAGAGCGTTTAGTATACTCAGTACACGTTATTATGGGATCGGTTCACGCTACAAGTACAAGTTTGTGTCGTTGTGACATCGAACATTAAATCAAACCTAATGAGCTCAGGGATGTGAAGGGTTTTATAAAAAAAATCGCTGTAGCTGGCAATAAAAAAAAAAACACATTATGGGACGTTATTGCGGACACGTGGCGAGGCGGAAAGATGGCAGGTGGACCAGAGCAGTAACAAAATGGCGGTCGGGCCGGTGATCCACTGACCGCCAACCGGGTGGTCGGACAATTTGGTCAGGTCGGCAGATGGCCCGTCGATGCCGATAACGAGAGACCGCGAAAGATGGTGTGATGGGGGAAAGGCCTATACCCAGCAGCGGGCAGAGGTGGGCTGATGATGTTATTATGTGATCGATGGATGGATCACACATTTAAGTTTGTTTTGTTATGGAATCGAAAACTATCCAACGGGTAGCGAAACTAAAAATAAATTGAAACATGACAAACGAAAAGCGAACGCTGGCACTGAAATTTGAAGCTCGGCCCCGCAAGAATTACTTTTACTTGAGACTTATGCGTGAGAACGTGTATTGTCTCGGCCTTCGGGATTTGGTCTTGCCGCGGTGAGGTTACTTACGTCCGTTTAGTGGGGCTCAGCTTTCGGCCTATGAGAAAACACAGTAAGTAACCCGACCGTGTAACTCTCATTTTATTATAATGCACTAGCAAAATTATGGCCCAGGACGCGAGCGTAAGATGGCGGAGGCTCCTTCCTCCAAGGAGATGATTCTTGGCTGGTTGCAGCAAGACAGAGGACCGTTTAGCTTGGTAATAAGGACTCACCATGTGCGTAAGCTGCTCCCAGTTCTCGGTGATGGAGTGAACGCGCTCACGGATGAGAGCCGCCTCTTCAGGATGCGAGTCTTCGATGGCGGAGGCTTCTTCCTCCAGGGAGGTGATCCGCGCCTGGATGGCCGCCAGGTCGCGCTCCATACCGGACAGGCGACGTTGGAGGGTCATCACACCTGGTGGACGACATAAGGTAAACAACCAAGACAAGTACACACATATACTTATTGATGCATTTTGACTGTCTCCTTCGTATTCTTATTTTTATGTTGGCTCTCCGACTAGTGAAGGTTGGCAGTCGACTCCGCATATTTATCTCTGTCTCTCGCAAGGCAGAAGAGCTTGGCAGCACTTGCGATTCCAAGCCACTCCCGTAGGTTTCTCCAACAGGATTTCTTTCTCCGGCCTACGTGTCTCTTGCCAGCGATTTTACCATCATTATGAGTTTGTCTGTAAGTGTCTGAATACTGTCTCGTTAGTCTAGCGATAATACGTTTTATTGAAAAGTTACATTATCGCGCGGAACTCCATATTTTGATGACTTTAAAAATACCATACACAAACACACGAAAGAGAAAAGTATAGAGATCAGACTATTCTGGATGGTCTGGCTATTTGAGTTACTATCTTAATTTCTTCTGTAACTAGCCAGATTCAATAAAACATGAATACATCTTTAAATTACGTGACCTACATTTTAGAATTTTAATCCGGTTCCCAGCTTATACCAGTTACTTAGCTTAGTCCATCTCAATAACTTAATCATATAAAAAAAATGTCTCAGACTCCCATCAGAGTTCTAAATTCACCTATCTGGGCCCTATTTTGCAAAGTAGATTAACCCTGAAATTAACAATAATGACGATTCGGCTACGCAAGCACATCGGATTATTATCATAAGCAGCCTATATACGTCCCACTGTAGGGCACAGGCCTTCTCTCAAAGAGAGAGTCCGATTAAGCACATTGGATTATTATACCTCTAATAAAATATGAGTAACTACATTTTATGAAACGCGGGACAGGTGTCTCCAACATATTAATTTTTTTTAAGCCTATACCCACCATTGAGGTCCATCTCGAGGTCATCGGTCTGCTGCAGTATGCGCTTCTTATCCTCGATCCAGGAGACGGTCTCGCGGCACTCGATGTGGAACGTCTGCACGCCCTGCGCGGACTTCAGCTCGTCCTTCTTGGCTTCCGCCTGGCGGAGGGATACGAAACTTAAAATTTGTTAAATTGCGTGCAACCATACATACATACACAGACTCACGCCTGTATAAAGAGGGGCAGGCAGAGACCAGGGACTATTGCCATGATCCTGACAGATCACTTTCGCTTCCTCAACATTCATTAGTCGTTGCACGCACGCATGTGTGCATCCAAACATTATTTATTGTTAGTTATATATGAATGGGTCTCATCATCATCATCATTCAGCCACAAGAAGTCCACTGCTGGACATAGGCCTCCTCCATGGATTTCCAAAAAGACCGGTTGGAAGCGGCCTGCATCCAGCGTCTTCCTGCCACTTGAATGACGTCATCTGTCCATCTTGTGGCTGGTCGTCCCACGCTGCGCTTGCCGATATGTGGTCTCCATTCGAGAACTTTTCGGCCCCATCGGCCATCAGTTCTGCGTGCTATGTGCCCCGCCCACTGCCACTTCAACTTACTAATCCGCTGGGCTATGTCGACGACTTTCGTTCGTCTACGGATCTCATCATTTCTGATTCGATCTCGTAGAGAAATTCCGAGCATAGCCCTTTCCATAGCTCGTTGCGTGACCTTGAGCCTTCTTATGAGGCCCATAGTGAGAGACCACGTTTCAGTGCCATAAGTCATCACTGGTAACACACACTGGTTGTATAATTTTGTCTTGAGCGATTGAGGTATATTAGACGAAAAGACTTTTCTAAGTTTCCCGAAAGCTGCCCAGCCGAGTTGGATTCGACGATTGACCTCTTTCACGAAGTTGGACCGGCCTAGTTGGATTGTTTGTCCTAAGTAGACGATTTCGTCTACAACTTCGAGAGTCGTGTTCCCCAATGTTATTGGTGTGGGCACAACACGAGCGTTCGACATGACCTTCGTTTTGTCCATGTTCATTTTAAGGCCCACACGTTGGGAAACTCGACTGAGGTCGTCGAGCATTATGCCGAGGTCTTCCATCGTTTCTGCCATGACTACTATATCGTCGGCAAATCGAAGGTGCGTGATGTACTCGCCATTGATATTGATGCCGCGTCCCTGCCATTCCAGAAGCTTGAAGGCATCTTCCAGTGCGTTCGTGAACAGTTTCGGAGAGATAACGTCTCCCTGTCTCACGCCTGGATGAATGGGTCTAATCGCGATTATTTATTAGGTTTAATATATAACTAACCACGAGTCATTAAAAAGGACTATTATTTATTGTTCTAACAGTGCTAGTGCTTTTCAACGTATGCTATAATTATTGTGATTTGGCTTGTATTACACTAACCATTTTACGTAATCATAAGCTATCTATGTTTTGGCACTCCACGTCTAATTTTATCAAAATACCCTCAAAAATAAAACATGTTTGAGACATAATACAGACATGCCTAGCATAATTTTTGATGTGAAAACATAATAATACAATTACACGCCTATCTACCAAATTCTTTGTATTTTTGTACAGATTTCGTGACGCAATAAATTTCTTATTTTTAAAATTTCTTACTGGCCACAGAATAGGGATGGATTATATGGATATGGAGTATCTGAATAGGCAGACTTCTTGCAAAGACATCAACTCGTCATTTTTTAATTTTCCGTCTAGAAAGAGGCAGTGAGCGGTTAGAAACGTTACTGGGTATACAATAAAGATGGTTATGGAATGTCTGAACAGATACCCTGCAAAGGAGAGGCCTTAAATGTCGTGTCATTAGAATAGGGATATATATTTTTTTCATAACATAGTTTTCGGAGCTAATCTGCGAATAGTAAAGCTTTCAAGGCTGCAAAACGACGTTAAAGTTACCTCCACGTGACTTACAAATAAGACAATGATCTAAATGTTGATGCCAAACTCTCGGTTTCAAATACGACTCCAGATCAGAACACTGAAAACAAATTGTTATTTCGTGTCGTTTAATACAATTACAAAGGCTTGATTCCTTATCAAGTACACGATTTGGATCATCCACCGCGTCAACCGTTTCTGTGCTCGGATTTCCCCACAGTGCTTACCGTCTCGCGCAGCTCGCTCCACAGCTCGTTGAGCTTGGCCTGCCACTGCTGGATCTGCGGGGCCTGAGGATGCTCCACGCGTATGATCTGCCGCGCTCGGGTTTACCCACGGTGCTTACCTTCTCGCGCAGCTCGCTCCAGAGCTCGTTGAGCTTGGCCTGCCGCTGCTGTATCTGCGGGGCCTGAGGATGCTCCACGTGTATGAGCTGACGAGCCAACTGGTTGACCACGGCCACGCGGGACGCGTTCGCGTTCATCTCTTTGTCGAACCCGTCGTATCTGCGTGCAAAAAATACGATGTCAATCCGATATTCTTATTCAAATTTAATTTGCAAAAAAGCTTAAGTACTAGTCGCACTCTGCTAAAACACTGTCACAACTCAAACAACCGTGATTTTGGATTGTAGATCTGCATCTACGTAATGAGATAATTTATGCAGCGTCCAGTGGCGCCTTCACTCACACTAGATTGTAGACCACACCTAATGAAGTTTTTCGAATGCTCACGCTTTGGTCTCTAATTTATTTATTTACTTTGTGTATTTACACCCTTACAGACCCACTTATTGGAATACCAGACACGCTATGCCTTTACGCACATAAAGGTCTTTATGCCTTTACGCACATAAAGGCCTTTATGCCTTTACGCACATAAAGGCCTTTATGCCTTTAGCCGATATGTGAAATATGGAATCAAAAGTAAAGACGAACTTCCGCTTCGCGACATCATCGATGTCCTCAGCTGGAACCGTGGTGTCCAACATCCTATACTTCTCCGCGATCCATTGCTTCGCCGCGTCAGCTTCAGCCAATAGCTTGAAGAGCGAAAGAGCATACAAAGAGCGTTACTCGTAGAGACGATCTAGTCCGCCCGCCATGTGGAAGCTTGAAGACCTAAAGACCTAGATAGGTCCTAAAAACCCCTCCGAAGCTAAATAACGCCGTTGCTAGTTATGGTGCACTCCTGAGACAAAGAAATCTAGAACACATACCTGTGCTTCGTAATCTCCACATCATCGATATCCTTAGCCGGCACCATGGTGTCCAACGTCCTATCCTTCTCGGCGATCCCCCACCTGAGCTACAAACTTAGTTGCTAGAAATTATATATTCCTGAGACGACAGCTCCAGCTTAGCCTAGCTGTGATACCTACTACGGAATTCAAAGTGAAGACGAACCTGTGCTTCATAATCTCCACATCATCGATGTCCTTTGCTGGAACCATGGTATCCAACATCCTATCCTTCTCGGCGATCCATTGCTCCGCCGCGTCGGCCTCGGCCAACAGCTTGAAGAGCGAAAGGGCATCGAGCAGTCGCTGCTTGCGGAGACGGGCCAGCTCGGTCAGCTCGCCGTGACGGCGGTCAATAGCGGCGAGGCGGTCGACTACTTCAGTGCTGCTAGCGTCTTCGGGGCTCAGCTCGCTGGCCTGGGGAGAAACGCCGGGTTCATTGTCGTATTCTCTTCTTCTTTCTGGTCGTAGCCTCGAAGGACGTGACAGCGGTGGTAGCGCAGCGGTATTACGCCGGCTTCACGTGACACGTATCAATGACTTGGTTTTGTAACTCGCTAAAGAGGAAGTAAAACATCGTGAGGAAACCCTAGAGTTAGTTTGGAAATCTCAGGCAAAACTGACTGTGACTATGGGACAGCTTTCGCCACCGACGCTCGCCATGCGTATGGTATACATACATACATATATATATATATATATATATATATATATATACATAAGCCGCCATATACATGCCACTGTAGGGCACAGGCCTTCTCTCAGGGAGAGGAGCCGAAAAGCCCGTACGGTATACAGCGGGTTAAAATACGAAAGGGATGTCTGCTGCTATTAGTTTTCCTAAAATAAAATAAACAAACATAACAAGAAGAATATGGTACCCACGATACAGGCTTGCCTAATGTGGGGCCGCAGTGAAAATTTGTATCGCTGAAAATTGTTTACCTACAATTTTAAGATTGTTTACACATAGATACTTTAATGTCTCACCTTTAGTAAATAAACATTATTATTATTATCACTATTAGAAAGTTTCACCTGTTGTTTGAGCTGCTGGATGACGTTGGCATAGTTCTTCAGCTCATCGGTCACGTCCTTGTGTTTTTTCAGCAGCGACTGTACTTGCGACTCGTCGACGCCGGTGTCTTCCGATTGCACGAGTCTGGTACGGAAATAATTCTTTCTTAGTATTTGTAACGAGCCAATTTGACGAGTTACCCAAAATTTCTTCTAAACAATATTGCTTAATTAACTAACTCAGATTAGAGGTGGTTATTTTTTTTGTAAAACAATTTATATCTTTCAATCAAAACCACTGGATACAAGCGTAGCGAATTTTTGGAAATTCGGTAACCAAAAACGTCGTCACTGGCAGAATTCGTAATTGGCTTACATCGGAGTGTGATTGATTGACTAATCTCTCACTGCGACACAAAATTCACTCTGTCGGTACGACTTTGCGACGTACACTAACCAGCTATAGAATCTTTTACTATTTGTCAATTTGACTAAGGGCCAATTTTTCAATAGTCAGATAAAACTTAACTGGAGAATAAATTGCATGCTATCACTGTCTAAATCTTACGACAAGACAGTGACAGCATCACTTTTATTCTCAAGTTAAGTTTTATCTGACTATTGAAAAGTCCGGTCTTAACTAAGTCATATCCCGCGTCCCGCGCCGATGACTCTGGCAAAGTGACAGTCATTCGGCCAATTATTAGTCGTGCATTATAGCTGAGTGTACCCAACAGGGCCAACATACAGGCATTATACCCGAGTTAGTCAAGCATTATACCTGAGTGTATCCAGCATCCAGGTGTCGATGTCTTCAGCGTCAGCGAAGAGCTGGTGGTAGCGCACGGCGGCGTCCAGACGCGACTTGCGCAGAGACACCAGGTCCAGGAGGTGGTTCCACTGCGTCAGGATCTCGCGCAGGCGGTCCTGGTGGTGAAGTCGACGGTTTAGGAGGAAAATCCAAACTAGTACATCTATTATTACCCGACTGCGGCGGAGCCGAAAAGGAGGGTATTGTGTGTGCCTCGTATGTATGTAAGTAAGTATGTCCGATTCTACGTTCTCTCATAGGTCTTTAACCAATGGTCAGGTTGATAAGATCTCAATCGATTCCTCGTGATTGCGCGAGTGTCACAGGCTATATAAAATTAGTATAAATCGAAAGAAAATGATGCGTGCAGAAACGATGGAAGACCTCAGCATAATGCTCGAAGACCTCAGTCGAGTTTCCCAAAGGGTGGGCCTTAAGATGAACATGGACAAAACGAAGGTCATGTCGAACGCCCGTGTTGTGCCCACACCAATAACATTGGGGAACTCGACTCTTGAAGTTGTAGACGAATACGTCTACTTAGGACACACAGTCCAACTAGGCCGGTCCAACTTCGTGAAAGACGTCAATCGTCGAATCCAACTCGGCTGGGCAACATTCGGGAAACTTAGAAAAGTCTTTTCGTCTAATATACCTCAATCGCTCAAGACAAAATTATACAACCAGTGTGTGTTACCAGTGATGACTTATGGCACTGAAACATGGTCTCTCACTATGGCCCTCATAAGAAAGCTCAAGGTCACGCAACGAGCTATGGAAAGGGCTATGCTCGGAATTTCTCTACGAGATCGAATCAGAAATGATGAGATCCGTAGCCGAACGAAAGTCGTTGACGTAGCCCAGCGGATTAGGAAGTTCAAGTTGCATTGGGCGGGGCACATAGCACGCAGAACTGATGGCCGATGGGGCGGACAAGGTTCTCGAATGGAGACCACATATCAGCAAAAGCAGCGTAGGACGACCAGCCACAAGATGGACAGATGACCTCATCCAAGTGGCAGGAAGACGCTGGATGCAAGCCGCTTCCAACCGGTCTTTTTGGAAATCTATGAAGGAGGGTTATGTTCAGCAGTGGACTTCTTGTGGCTGAATGATGAATGATGAAAGAAAATACATAAAAAACACTGTAAACGACAAAAACAATAAACTGAAATAAAAAATAACCATCGAACCGACTGCTGAGCATTAAACTTATAAGCAGGCGGGATCAACCTAGATAGATCGCAACGAGTTACATTGTTGTATTTAGATTCCACCTGCTTAGTTGTTAATGCTCAACAGTCGGGTTGATGATTATTTTTTATTTCAGTTTTTTTCATTAACAATTTATCTTTTAACATGCCTCTCCAACATGAATAATAATTTCCACACAATCACATGCCCAGCTCCGGTAGAGTGACGCGTGTGCTCCAGTGACGGCGCGAGTCACAGTTTTTGTGTCTAAAATGTCAGAATTTGACAAATAATGCACTGGAAAGTAGCGACGTTTCACACTTAAATTGGGCGACACGCGTCGTCGTACTGCCTATGCTAGTCCCAAACTAGGACATTCTATGCTATGGTAACCAGGCTAGGACATTACAAACATGGAAATACACCCTGACTGAGTTCCGTAATGCCCACGTCACCAGAATTATTTACTTTATATAAAATACTCTACACGGTTTACTAATGTATTGCCAAAAATCGTTTCCCAAAGTATTACTTCCCAAACTATTTTCCGCAAATTATCACTTGGCAAAAAAACATTTCTCAAAACAACTTAAAGCAAATAAACAGTTAGCAAAAGTTATTATGGCAAGTTATTGTTTACCAAATAAATACTTGGTCAAAATTAATTTTACCAAGCATTATTCAGTCAAAAGTATCGTTTGGCAAAAAGTACCTTTCCCAAAATATTGAATGGCATACCATTTTGCCATATCATAATGTAGGGTACCTATGACTTTTCCATGCACCAAATTTAAGTTTGACTCAAAACTAAGTTTTTTAGTGAAATATTTTTTTTTCGCTTTTATATAAAAAAAAGAACTAACACCTATTTTTGCTTATGTGTACTGACCTAACAACCAACCCAAAATTTGAACAAAATGCGAAATATAAATTTAATCAAACAATTATTTGCTATATTACACTTGCCAAAATAAAACGTTAGCATAATAAACGTTTGTCTTAATAAAACTTGACGCAGTAAAATTATGCGAAATGATAATTTGACCAAATGAATAAAATGCGAAATGAAAACTTGCTAAAGTTTCATTTGGGAAATGAAACTGATGCCATAAGTTTATTGGGAAGTAAAATTTGGCGAAAAATACTTTGGCTAAACGGCGGTATCCCACCCTGTTTTACAAGGGAGCCGCAAAAAAAAAATCAACATGTAAAGGGATTCGTAGCGCAAAAAAGATTGGGAACCCCTTCTCCAGACGAACAACAGGGCAGTTAGTGACAATTTTCTTTTTCTTATTAAAATGCCTCTCCACCGCTGAAGGTTGGCAGTCAGCTCTTTGCAACGCGCTCTGTTTAGTACAACTCTAAACTCATCTCCGTAGTATAAACGACCACTCCTTGATATGACTGCCCTCGTTGGTCTGATTACCACGCCGGAGGTCGTGGGTTCGATTCCCACTGGGGGCCACCGCACATTTGTGCAAATGGACCCAGTCGGTGTGTATTCCCATGTTTGTGATGTCCTTGCCTGATTACCATAGCACGGGGTATCCCAGTTTGGGACCAGGACGTGTGATTGTGATGTGTGTAAGTTATTTATGTTGCTCAACCTTGACATCCTTCCTCCCGGCTTTATCTTTCGACTTTTATTTTGCAAGTCCCCCAAGTCCACCGAATAGGAGACGTACTTGCAAAGGGCACAAAAAGTACCCGAAACCGCGGTCTAACGAATGTTGATAAAGCGAAGGAGATCTGTCAGGATCGTGGCAAGTGGCAGACCCTGGCCCTCCGGGCTGCAGGCGTGAGTTTATGTTATGTTTAAGTCCCCCAAGCTCCCAGTAGCCTCACCTGGATCCTGTCGGCGCCGAAGTGTCCTTGCGAGATGAGCTCGTCCCCGACGGCGGCCACGCTCATCAGCTGCGGCTCGTGTGAGTGCACGTCGTCTTCCAACGCCTTGTGCTTCGATACCAGCAGGTACACTGCCGACAAACGTCTTTATTAGAGAAGTGTGTTGTATTTGTGGCGGTGAAGGTTTCAAACGAGCCTATTTCTAACGACTTCTAAGGAGCCTATTTCGCGTTACGTAGATTACTGGGTAACTGCGCACGAAAATATCTCTTGCGAATGGGAGGGTCAACAAAAGGAATCGAACTCAGCATATACTAAGGAAATCATTTACCAGGAGACGGGCAGCAGCGTCTTCCTGAGATTCCAACCGCATGCTGCGATCGCCAACCCGCCTGCCAAGCGTGGCGATTATGGTAAAAACCCCTCATGTTCATGAAAACTACGAAGAAGGCCTATATCCCGCAGTGGGCGTCAAATGGCTGATGATGATGATGATGATTGTTTGATGTGTAGCTAGTATTTTTGATATCATCATCATCCATTTGACGCCCACTGCAGGACATAGGCCGCCCACACGGTATTCCAAGCTTCCCGGTCTTGTGCCGCCCACATCCAGCGTCACCGCGCCACCGTAACAAGGTCGTCAGACCATCTGGTGGGCGGTCGGTCCACGCTGCGTCGTCCGCTCATTTTTTATATGCAAATAATACTTTTTAACTGCAATATTTATAATTCGAAGTTAAAACGAATTTTATATTCGTTCAGATTTGAAACGAGTTTTCTGTTTGGAAAATAAATAACGACCAGTTTTGTTGTTTTTTTGTTATTCAATATTTTATAGACAATAAGTTCACTTATAGTGTAGGATCCTGAAGTAGCATAAATGATGGGCGTCATCATAATGTGTGCGTTACTTTTCTGATGTGCAATTAATATTTTCCATTTCATATCCGCTTCAAGTCTACGCGCGCACATATCAAACCTAAGCGTCTTAATGGAATGAAAAAATATACCGCGTGACTCAACCGTGAATCTGTCATTGTAATAAAATACACTGACAGCAGCAGTAACGATTGTAGAAAGTAAGAAAGAGTATATTTATTGAAATTGTCACAGAAACACAAAGTAAACGTAAAGGTACACAAACAAAAGACACGAACGTCAACAAAACAAATTATTGTGTAATTTAAAATCGTTCTATCGTGTTGTATCGCACAAATCAATTTTAGTTAGTTTCTCACGTACCAGTGGTAAGGTCGTGGCCGATATCGTCGACGGAGACGATCTGCTCCTTCTCCTTGATCCAGTTCTCCTCGTCGGCCATGTCCCAGTAGAACTGCCACAGTTTGCGGCTGTCCTCCAAACGCTTCCTGTGCCCGAACAATTGTTGTACTTAGATCATGTTTTTCGGTAGAAATTCTTAGCCACAGTGCACTACTAACATAAGAATTTAAAAAAACCGGCCAAGTGCGAGTCAGACTTGTGCACGAAGGGTCCCTTACCATTATTTATAGAACATTAGACAAAGATCTAATTTGAGAACAGCGCCATCTATAGAAACCAACAAGAAGCGTTTAACATTGACATTTAACGACATGACATCAGCGCTGTGAAGGTTACATAGATGGCCGCTAGATGGCGAGCGCTGTCTTTAGAGAACGTTTGTTGTATGGGAGCCCCCCTTAAATTTTTATTTTATTCTGTTTTTAGTATTTGTTGTTATAGCGGCAACAGAAATACATCATCTGTGAAAATTTCCACTGCCTAGCTATCACGGTGCATTAGATACAGCCTGGTGACAGACATACGGACAGTGAAGTCTTAGTAATAGGGTCCCGTTTGGCACCCTTCGGGTACGGAACCCTAAAAAAGTGATGTGAACAAAGCAATGAAAACTGTGCTGTATGTAGGTTAAATTGTGTTAATTATTTAAGATCTGGCTGCACTATCTATCTGTGTGTATGGGTAAGTTCTATATTTTTTTGTGAAAACAGGTTATTGTGCGTTAAGCGGACGTTCCATACTGATGGGTGGTGGAATTTGATTTTTTCTAGCTCGATCTTCTTGTGATGCCATCTTCTATCGGAGGCTGGCTATCACTGTGGCTACTGTGACCGGTGATGTCGCGGCTCGGAACAAATCAATAGTCCCTGAAACCATTCAGCCAGCTCCATCTAACCTAATCTAATCTCACCTGCGCTCGACAGCTAAATGAACGAGCTCGGCGTAGGCGTTCTCCAGCTGCTGGATGCGCTCCACTGTGATTGCGGGGTCGCACGGCCTATAACCGCCCTCCTCTTGTTCCAGGAAACGCTGGGACTGCCCAACCACCACCTGGGGGGATAAAGGTTCATGTTGATTCATGTCGTGAAGACAACTGTTGAGTCGGCGTTTGTCTGTTTTGAGACTGTCCGTACCAAGGCCAAGAAGAAGGTAACTCTTTTCTTTGCAAACGAGTGTAAATATTTAATTTAATCAATCTGTGGTTACGTTTTCTCTTCACCACAGACTATTTGAATTGCTATTTAAATTCCTCCGAGTAGTGTTTATTCCAAGTAGGGATTTGGCGCCGGATGCCGTAATAAACAGGCTTTATGCCGAACTCGGCAATTTTGTTTCGTACTATAATGAGTTTCAAATTCTCTTTTAATTAATTTTCTGACACACAACACGTCTTGGAGTGATTTGCATATTTTAGGTGATAATATTTTATTCATCCTGGGCCGCGTTTCATAAAACTACGATTCTTAGTCTATTATGACAATTCGATGTACATTGCATAGCCTTCCTACCTGTGGTGCGTGAAAAACGCCTCCAATAGCCAGACAAGAAGTGACGTAGGAGCAGCGAGCCTGAACGCGCTAGAGATAAGTTGCGGGGAGTAGCCATACCCATACGAATTCTCTTTAACACAAGTATTTATTCGTAATTGAGATCTTAGTGAAAACTTTGGTCAATAAACTATTCCTCTTCCCTAGAGATTTACCACTATGATGTCACGGAGATCCTAGTGAAAACTTTTGTCAATAGGACTATTCCTCTTCCCTAGAGATTTACCACTGTGATGTCACGATGATAAGTTACCTTGACACGCTCGCCCAGCACGTTGATGTCGGCCTCCACGAGCGCGTGTTTCTGAAGCAGATCCTCGACGCCCATCAGGTGTTTGCCGTAGTCGTCGGTCAGCAGACGCAGCTTGATCTCCTCCATGGAGTCCAGGATGTACAGCATCTCCTGTTGCGAGAAAGAAGAAGCGATCAGTGTCGTTCTCGATAATTATGACGATTATTTCCAATGTGATTGAGGTTATAACATTCACAATTTTTATTGCATTTTTAGAGAATGCGTCTAATATAGTATACCGAACATATCTTCCAATGGAACCCAAGGAAATCGACATTTTACAAGCTAATGTGAAATATAAACGCATTCAAACATCTCTTTCTCAAACAAGCGTAACGCTAGTTTATTTGCTCCGTGCCATAAGAACGCTAAATGTTGCATTGCGTGCTAACATTTAAATATTTTTATCTACACTCATATCATAATCTTCAAATTAAGAATTCAAATGTAAACACATATTGACAGGCTTTAAACAATACATAACTTTAAAGAAAATAAAAAAAAAAGTGTAATATAAAGTTACATTAAAGGTCAGATTTTTTAACTTAATTTTTTTTAAAGTGTTGCTGTGATCACGGAACAAAACTTAAGTTTTTTTTTTTAATGAGAGTCAACTCTATAAAAAACCTAATTTCATTTTCGTGGTACCAAAAGTGCAACTAAAAATACCTAAAATTGCGCGCGCAAAACTGAGTGCAGACGATTGAATGTCAAGATACTTTTGTCGAAATTGCGCCATTTTGTTTCAAAAATTTCATTATGAGTGTAGATAAAGTAGTGTATGAGACTGCACATAACTTGGTATTAAAACACTCGCCGAGGCTCGTTTTTTAAAATCTGGCTCGTGTTTTAATAACCCTCATTATGTGACAGTCACATAAACTACTATTGTAACCCATTCGTCGCGTGCGAAGAGGGCTCGGGTGGAGTCCATACTAGGAAAGATCCTGTGTGACAGATCTCCACGCCCTCACTAAACCTATGGTGCATGAGGGCAGCGCACGCCAGTGGGATACAATGGGCATTCACCTAAAAAAATAAAGTTCTGTTTTTTTTTCGTGACAACTGGTATATTTGAAACCCTGGGCTGAATATTTCGATTTGGGCTGCTTTAATTAATTTTTAAATCGAAAAAGAAGAACTAGAGTATACGAAACCGGAAGTACGTCATCAACTGGGATCCTAAGAGTTGTCAGTTTTTAGTGCAAATAAGTCATTTTAAACAAAGAAAACTAAAAAGGCACCTAAGATTTTAACGTAAAGAGGTTATATTTGTTTTTTTTTTCGGAATATCTTGGCGTTTTTCAATTAAAAAAATCAAACCTACTTTCATTCATGCGTGAAACGTTAGAAGGTCGAATTATTCACACAATCGTTCATAAAAATACAAGAAACCAGTGAATCCTATTAATTTATAATCGTAGCATTATATTTACCGACCTTATACCTTTAAAAAATTAAGTATCATTTGTAACTGTCGTCAATATTTAGGACGAAGCCCATTGAGGCGACAAAAAAATGTTGTTCCTCCGAGACGCGGTATGCTGACCTGGAAGTTCTGCTGCAGCTGCAGCGAGAGCTCGAGGCGGGCGCGGCGCGCGCGCAGCAGCTCCAGCAGGTAGGCCCACAGCCGCAGCACGTTGTCGCGCCGCGCGCACACGCGCTCCATGTCGTGGTACCTGCGGGGGTGCTTGTGTTGAGGGGGACTGCTGGGTACTACGATTCGACTAACATTGCAAAGTTGGTTAACCCATAGATTAGAAAGAAGTAAGAGTGCTACGCAATCTACATCGAAACGTCATGATAAAACGACGAGGATAATGATAGCGACAATTTTAAGGAGTCACCCGCTCGCGGACAGTGCAGAAAAGGCTTCCCTCTTTCTTTCAATAACTCACCTCTCGGCCTGGAGCTCGGAGCAGACGGCCACGACGGCCTGCACGCGCTCCTCGTAGGCGAAGATGTCGGTCTCGATGGCCTCGTGCTTCTTGGCGGCCGCCTCCACCGCCGCCAGATCGAAGCCGAAGTTGTCCTGGCTCACCAGCCGCTGGTTCTCCGAGAGCCACGTCTCGCGCATCTGGGCCTTGCGGTTGAATCTGCAAAGATAATATGTAGTTAGCGGATTGAGGTAAGAGTTGGAATAGAAGAAGAAAAAAAATTATAATTATTATACCAAAAAGACACATCAAAGAAACAAAATAAACAGATAAGTAACATAATACGCACAACAACAGAAAGAAGACTAAATACACAACAGACAAAACAAATAAATAAAACAGGACCATAGATGTAGCCTGTGGTGTATCTACGTTGCCACAAAAGGCAGCTGACTCAGCGTTGTGCTGAGGAAGTGATCCCACAGCGCTGATAGAAGAAGAATAGAAGACGTTTGGAACGTAGGTTAAAAGTGTAGTACTTAAATAGTGAACGATGTATAGAAATACAAAACTAAATTAGATGACTGCCCTTCCACTTCCTGCAATGTTTAGGACTCTAACCCTAACTCTTGTCTGTGCTTGCTCAAGAGAACTCCATACAAAAAAAGGTATTTTTGTGGCAAGCGCAGACAAAACACCCAACCTAACGGTCGGCAGAAGAAGCAATGAGAATGTGGTCAAGGTCCTCGCGTAGTTTTTTCTCCTTTCGCCAACAGCGAGCGCTAGCAATCCTGAATCTTTGGTTTTGTCTACGTGTGAGTCTTAGATCTACTGACGTATGACTCTGAATGCTCCGTATCTGTCAACGTATGATTTTGAACGTCCCCGATCAGTCAACATATGATTTCTGGATCTTGCAACGTATGTTACTCGGATCGGATTCACGAACCTAAAATTCTAGTATCTAGTAACGCTTAATTCTGAATTCCTAGGATCAAAGATGATCCTGATAATCCATGTGATGATTCTATGATCTATTGAGCATTTATATCGAATGACAACATATTATTTCCTCTATTCCCTTAAGGCTGTTCTTACGTGGAGCATGCTGTCTCGTTTGCACAATTTAGTAATTGTAATAAAACGAGTTCACTTTTGACAAATATGGTCGGAGGGTTTACTGATCTGAACCAACAAGAAGCGATTGACATTTAACAACATGACATCGGCGCTTTGAAGGTTACATAGATGGCCGCTAGATGGCGAGCGCTGTATTTAGACAAAGTTTGTTGTATGAGAGACCCCCTTAAATATTTATTTTATTCTGTTTTTAGTATTTGTTGTTATAGCCTCCACAGAAATACATCATCTGTGAAAATTTTCAATTGCCTAGCTGTCATGGTTCATGAGATTACAGCCTGGTGACAGACAGACAGACATACAGAAGGTTAGTGAAGTCTTTGTAATAGGGTCCCGTTTGGCGCCCTTCGGGTACGCAACCCTAAAAATGTTAAATTGTGCGAGCGAGACAGCACGCTCCACGTAAGAACAGCCTCAACTCTCGCATCGACTGACCTGGCGGCCAGCTGCTCCAGTTTCTCCTGTCTGATCAGCTCCTCGCGCAGAGCCAGCTCCCGTTCGTGCTCCGCCCTCTCCAAGCGCTCCCAGGCGCGGTTGATGTCGTGGATCATCTTGCCCTCCTTGGGAGTGTAGGGCTTCTGGTTGGCGGCGCGCATGCGGGATTGGAGCGTGAACAGGAGCACTTCCAGGTTGCCCTTCTCGACGAACCTGGGGAAGGAATAGATAGATAGAGAACACTTTATTGTACATAAAACGGAAATTACACAAATATTTCTGGAATAGATAAGCAGCCTACATACGTCCCACTATAGGCCACAGGCCTTCTCTTAGGGAGAGAGTATGGGCTTAATCACCACGCGTGCACACCGCGGATTGGTGATTTCAAGCGCTGAGGTATGTGAATAGCTCAGACATTCACGTTTCCTCACGATGTTTTCCTTCGTTCCTTCGGAATGTTGAGTTAGAATACAGTTTCGTTTGAATTACAAAAATCCAGTAAAAAATTATTTCTTTAGGACGCTGTTATCTGCATTCCTTCGATAAGCCACTTATAGTGTTATGTTTCTTTTGTTGTGGCAACTTGTTTCTAAGTGTCTGATGTGTTCACATGGCCCAGCGCAACAATTCACTATGGACACACGTAGTGACTCGCATCGTTGCGTTTTTTTTTTCAAAAGAAATTGTTCCGGGATAAACAACAGATTAGGTTAAAAGTAGCTTTTTTCGCAGAAATGTATCTAGTACAATACATTTTCGTTTCTGATATTTGTTAAAATTTTTGATATTTTAATAACCTATACATTTCCCACAAAATTGTATGGATAAAGTAGTCGGTTTAGGCTGCTTATATATTACAGTACAGTCTTACTTGGGAGGTTTCTCCACGGTGCGGTAGTTGGAGAACTGCAGCAGCTGTTGACGGACGCCCTCTAGCGAGTTGGCGAATGTGCGGTCGCCGAGTGCCTCGATCGTGCTCTCAATCCACTGCAGGAGGTCGCTGGAATATAGGGTTGCCGTCAAAAACAATTACCATGGGGTTGCCGTCAAAATATAGGGTTGCCGTCAAAAACAATTACCATAGGAGTGCTTGTGGTAAAACAGCGTGATGTGATAATTCACAACTGTTATAATTGTCTATGGTAAATCGCCAATCCAGTGTTTAAAATTGTTTTGTGGGTTGTGTCTATACTCCTTTGCACGAGTCGAGCTCCTAGGGAACCAAATACTCGGATCTCATTGGTCAATTCGCGCGGCTAGAGATAAGCTAGCACGGTCCGCTATTAAAGTGGCTATTGAAAGTCACGCGCATTAACCAATGGGCGCACATGGACGATATTCTTTGGGAGTTGGTTTCGTGGAATGAAGTTTTATAAATAAACGGTTTCAATTCAATTTCATTTTTTTTAACCAGAAAATCTGATCGTTCCTTCGGTATAATACACACTGTCTGTATATAGAGCTATAAATCAATATTTTTCACTCATTTACGCCGATCGCTTTCCCATAAAAGCCACAAATTTCTTAGAACGAGCATGTCTTAGTTTAACACAGGATAGTACGAACTCACGATCTAAGTCGTCAAAAAATCGTTCCGAAACTATTCTCTTCCATTTCCTCCAAGTCGGAGGAAAACTGGCGAAACAACGAACGAAAAAAAAGAGCCCCAAAACAGTACAAAGCCGCGACCCCTCACCTGGTAAGCGACTCATACTCCATGACCATCTTGTCGTTCTCCATAGCGATGCCGACCACCTTGCCGATACGCTTGCCTTGCACGGTCTCCTGCTTCATCTTGCTGAAGTAATGGTAGTACGTCACCACGTACGTGATGATGGACTTCTCGTCGGGATGCTCCACCGCGATGTCTGGGAGAGGAAGATCATGCTGAGCAATTGTAAGGCTAGAATTACAGGACGGCCGAAAGAAGTGGCCTGTCTTGGGGGAGTCGGGAGTGGCGGAGCAGTGAGCAGTGTGCTGATTGGTTGATTGTAGGCTAGAAGTACGGGATAATAAATCAGCCGGGATTGCTCTGTAAAGTTATCCAGAATCTTGCATGTAGTCTACGCAGAATATATTTTGATAGATCAGATTGTCTGTTTACGGGTAGTAGTAACCAAGTATACGTAGTTAACCTGAGATGCCCGCACTTACTGGTAAATATGCGACTAGCTGGATTTTCTCGTAATGTTTCCCTTCACAGTTAGCGAGTGGTTCTGCCATGAATTCACAAATGTATGTAACTTAGAAAACAAAGTCATTGGTACAAGCCAGGATAACAACCCCACGCATATGAGGCACGTGTTCTATCTTTTCTGTACCACTGCCGCGTATTATCTTTACTAGTTTGTCCGGCGCCTGTTTTTCTGGGATCACAGAAAGTTCAGAACAGAATAAGGCTCCGATCAACTGTAGAACCCTCCACTCACAGAAAACCAGCAACCGAGAATCACGATTCACGAGAGTACTGCGGCCTCACACGTTTTATAACTGAGCAAAAGAGATCGCTAGCAAACATTGCGCTGCGTAGCGGTAAATCCGTCGATGATTTGTATCGGGACTACATTACGAAATAAAATGTTTATTTTTTTACCACTCGAGATTTAAAATAGCCGCTAATAAAACAATAATAGACGTTATACAAACTTCATTTATACATAACGAAAATGAGTACAGTCCACGTAAGTTACGGCTCTTGATGTAAATAGAGCAAAACGTTCTATCAAAGACAGTTGACTGTACAAGAAAATCAAAACTATTTTAGTATCCCTCCCAAGAAACTACTACTGTTAATTCAGAAGTAAAAACCGGCCAAGTGCGAGTCGGACTCGCGCACAAAGGGTTCCGTACCATTTTCTATACAACATTAGACACAAAGATCGAGAAAAAACGGCAAAAAACACGTTTGTTGTATGGGGAGCTAACCCTCAATATTTATTTTATTTTAATTTAATTATTTATTTTGAAGAGAATATAGAACAAAATATTCTGTGAATATTTCAAGCGTCTACCTGTTGCCGTCATATCGAGCAAAAAACGGCAAAGAATTACGTTTCTTGTATGGAAGCCCCCCTTAAATATGTATTTTATTATATTTTTAGTATTTGTTGTTATAACGGCAAGAGAAATACATCATCTGTGAACATTTCAACTGCCTATCTATCACGGTTCATGAGATACAGCTTGGTGACAGACAGACAGACGGACAGTGAAGTCTTAGTAGTAGGGTGCCAAACGGGTGGCACCCTTCGGGTACGGAACCCTAAAAACTTTTCATTTTAGAATATTGGGTTCTGATATAAAGTCAGAGATATTGAACTCCAATCTGCATAATACCTTTCCGAGTCTACGTATAAGAACAATAGTTACACACCTTCTGCATCCAGCAATTTCGTCAAACCCAGTTTGTCCTCAGCCACGTTGAAGGCGTTGTTCAAGTTATGGATCGGGTTGCTTCTGTGAAGCTTCTCAAACTGGATCAGGTCGGGTCGGTGTTTGTGTATGATGGCGTTGAAGGCCAGACCGTCGCGCCAGGAGGTGGTGAAGTTGCGGACGTTGACGTTATTGTAGCCAGCTGTCTTCATCTGGCACCAGAGCAGCAGGGCGTCCTTGGCGGACTTGGTCTCCTTGTTATCAGTCTCTTCGATGGTGATGTCTTGGATCTGGAATAAATGACGATGTTCGGTATACAGTGGATGTAACATTTATGGTCTAGTGAGTGAATACATTGCCATGTATTTTTTACTTATGTGCAATAAACGTATTATTAACAATAATAATAATACAATTAATAAAGCGTAAAATAATGAATTAATAAAGCGTTATATCGCTCGTAGCCCCGGCTGCCTGAGTGATCTTAAACGATCACGAAGGTTAAGCAACACAGGGCGCGTTCAGTGCATGGATGGGTCGCCGTCTATGCCTAACGCTAGTGGCATTTTTCCGAGCGGTTCCGTGCTTCGCAAGGCACGTTAAGCTGTTGGTGCCGGCTGCTGTCGATAGATGGCAGTCGTTAAGCCAAGTCAGAGGCGTTAGGGCGGCTTGACAACTTCTGACAGTAGACGAGCCACTAGTCTACAAGCCTCCACCAATCCGGACTTGGCCCCCGTGGTGGAGTATGGCCTATACCTTCCTCAGGGAAGAGACCCGTACCCCTCGGTGGGGACATAATGGGTTGATGATGATAATGAAGCGTAATAGCGAAACTGTAATCATGCAGCACTTTAGCTACTTTTCTTACATCTTCTCAGTTGCACTTTATATTTTTTTATGATTGTAAATTAATGCGTGTATATTTTTGACAAGTATGGTTGGCACAGTACTAGAAATTAAAATCGTAGAAAAATTTGAAATATTTAGTCATGTTATGCTTAGTTTTTGATTAAAAAAAAAATGTAAACTTCCTATGTCATGTTCCTCTATCAAAAACTAAGTATTTATATAAAAATTGAAACATGTCTAATATGTCCTAATAGCACTAATGCTGCCTCAGACTACACTTGTCAATAGTGCACATTTTTTTTACAATAATTAAATATGTCACAATATGCAATTGAGAGGAATGCCAGAGAAAAAAGCAGCCTTAGTAAAAATAGTTTTGGCAGTTTACAATTTAGTTAAATATAAATATAAACAAATGTTTAATGAGCTGAAAGTCTGAAAAAGTACCTCAACTTTTTCAATGAACCAGACTCAACATCATCATCATCATCAGCCTATGATTGTCCACTGCTGGACATAGGCCTCTCCTATTGCACGCCACTGAGCACGGTCTCGGCTACTCTCATCTAGCTCTTGCCAGCTCAACATAGGGTTTATCAATTACGAGACCTCTTATTCTCAAGCTGATTTGCGTAAGCGTGTAATGCTTATAACTGCAAGTGAAGCGTAGCAAAATTTTTTGGCCAAAACCTTTTAATGTCTTGTTTGCGATCAATTCTCTAGGAAGAATAATAAGATTGATGTAAAATACTGACTGAAGGAGATGGTGCGGGAGATTATGTTGTTTGTTACCTGGAACCGCAGGATGATTGTCCAGATGAGGCCGAGATTCAGCCTCGGGTTGCCGTCGACGATGTCGTGGGAGCCCATGTTCTCGAGGTGCACTCGCTGCTCGCGCAGGAACTGCAGCGCCTTGTCGACGTTCTCGAGGCAGTGGATTCGCATCTTGCCTTTCGTTGGGCGAGGCTGCGGGGGAACGAGAAAGTGATATATTCAAGTCACTATTGTGAACAGTCACTATGCTGAAACGGTGGTAGCGCAATAAGTATACGTCGTTTTCTTGAGGGGAAAGAGGAGGTGATTTAGTCACTGTTGTGAACAGTCAGTATGCTGAAATGGTTGTTTACAGTGCGTCACATTCCTGAGGTCTAGAACCTCAGGAATGTTCATCCCTGGACTTAGAATGGTACATCGATAAGTGAATTTCTGGTATCTAACAGAATTACAATACTAGCAAACATGTTAAGGCTGAAGTGTTCTTTCAGAGGAACCCCGCATTTATTCCGCCCGTACCTTTGCAATTAGTATTTCCTGAAAGACTAAAGGTCTTTCACATTCACAGAAAAGGCAAGATTCTGAGGGTAGTATAGATTAGACAACACTTTAGCCGAGAGAAAGGTATGTTACACTGTTAAGTAAAGAAAGGGACTGGACCAATTTTTGACTTTCGCCCATACAATATTGCTGTCTACATTGTGTGAGCGGGAGGCAAATAGTTATAGAGTCCCTTTCTAAAATTCATCATCATCATCAGCCTACGCTTGTCCACTGCGGGACATATGCCTCTCCCTATTGCACGCCACTGAGCACGGTCGTTGGCTACTCTCATCCAGCTCTTGCCACCCGCCCTGCGGAGATCATCGCTCCACCGAGTCTAAGGACGTCCTACACTATTTCTAAAATTAAATGTGCTATAAAGGCCCAAATTCAAGTTCTCCTACAACTGAAAGAAAGACTTTGCAATATACTTTTATGGATAAAAAACGACAAAAAATCCACCAATAACAGATCTGATCATTAGCCGATTATATATTTGTCATCCATCACGTCACGTTCGGACTCGTCCTTGGGGCCTCTATTAGGCAATGGTTTTTTTGTTACCCTGCTTTGCCTTGAAGGGATCTCAACGAGGCGACGATTGGGCAAAAAAAATGCTCAGCCAATTTGGACTATCAATCATCTGTGTCGGTTACAAGAAACATGTTGAGAAATGTTGTATCGAGCGGTGCTAGCGAAGCGATAGAACGCCGGCTTCTCATTTGGGAGGTCGTGGGTTCGAATCGTGGCATGTACCAATAACTTTGTTTCCTAAGTTACATACATTTGTGAAGTTGTAGTAGCAATACCACTCGCTAACTGTGAAGGAAAACATCGTGAGGAAACCCTAGTTTTTGAGGTATTTACATACCTTTGCGCTTGCTACGTATAATGGCCCAACTATGAGGCTAAGTGCGGAAATCTCAGGTCTAACTACAACTGTTCTGTAGACACAGCTTCAGGTTTTTCATCAACGAATAAATAAAATAAATTAGCACTACTACAAGTTAGTACTTATACCACAAAACCCACAAAACTTTTAAATAAATTAGTTGTATTCCCGGTTTGTCAGTGACTTATGTGGGATGCTATCATAACAGCAACTATGCTGAGCCTCTGTCCTTTTCATCACGCAACTATTTTAAGTGTACCGCTTCTCCACTAATTAATCAACAACCGTATGTTTTTTTAAATTTTGCGTGATGAATAAAGTCCAATTTATTTAACATCGACGTGAAAGTCCCAAATGCGTTCACCTTTCACCTACATATTTTGATGTTGCTAAAGATCGTAGTATTTAAAGATCTCCAAGAAGGTTCTTTATCACCTATTTTGACAATACAATGGCAAGACACGATACAGGCTTGCCTAGTGTGGGGCCGCAGTGCAAAATGTATCGCTAAATATTGTAAATATCTAAATACTGTTTCTTATGATACTTATCGCTAAATAAAATTTTCAATTCATTCAATTTTCTTAGCATTTCTTCCCAGTCTCTTACCAGGCGCTCTCCTGACAGCACTTCAAGTAGCTTCAGGAGGTTCTTGCCGTCGCGCATGTCCACGTAGAGGTCCCCGATGCGGCACCCCACGCGCACCAGGTGCGAGTTCACCCATTTCTGGAAGGTCTTCTTCTGAACACTCTCGCGCTCGTCTGGAATAGAGTTACGGGTGGTTATTATATGTGTATGACGCTCAAGTACATTAATCAAGTTGTTCAGAGTTGCCCTGAACAGAGAGCGGTCTAAAGAGCTGAATGCCAGCCTCCAGAGATGGAGAGGCACTTTAAGATAATTCTCAAAATGCTGTATGAAACATCTGCACGACACTGATGATGATAAAGTAGGGGTCAACAGTTAAGTAGGATGTCTTTGGGAAACCAAAAAGATGCTGCAGGTTAATAAACCATGTGGGGCCGCTTTTCAATGAGGAGGGTTTTGTACCAGAATAACATACGTTTGCCTAACAAAACTGTGCTGAACAGAAAGAACAAAAAGCTGAGGTAAGCAAGTACCAGCATTCTGAACTACCTAGCCAGCTAGAGTAGCGTAACACCAGAGCCCTGTAACATGCTCAGACGCAGTTACTCAATCCTTAATGAGACTAGGGTGGAAAAAATAGCAGATACAATTAAATCCAAAATATCCCTTGCCACTTGCATGTAACTGCCATACTAAACCAACTTTCTTCATCGACCGCCTTCACCAACCAAGGAAAGCATCCTTGTTAACCTACACAGACCTTCCAAATTATACAAAAAATGCACATAATAGACAGTCATGACGACAAATCACCAAACAACCACACTGGGAGACTTCGACTTTTAAACGTAGCAAGACAAAAGTGGAATGTTAACACAATAACCGCCAGTGGGGTCGTCCGCGCCACGGGGACCAGATCGGCGGTACGGGCGGAACGGAAGGCGCGGCGGTGGCAGGTCCGGGCTGCGCCCGCTGCTGCGCCGGCGCCATGCTCGCCGCTCCCGACCACTGTGCCTCCAGGTGTAGAGTTCCGACACCAATATGCGTAAGGCGAGATGCGGTGTCAGATTACTTTAAGGGTTAGATTGTTGTGGAGCTAAGTTTTTTTTTATAATTGACCTCATTTTTGCTTTCGCAATGATTTGTTCGGCAATGAGTTGCTAACTCAAAACGCGGCTGTCGCAATTAGAAAAATATGATAAGATTAATTTACTTACATCTTATATTTAGCTCTAAATCCCTCTCTCTTATATAACTATGTAACTGATAAAGAAAAGATGCATATTACAATAAACAAGGACCAAAACCAAAAAACGAACTGAAGAAAGATACATTTCAACACAATATTGCATCTTCGCCTCGCAACAAGAAGAACTGGAAACCAATATGCGTAATGTGAGAATTAAGTGTCAAGTTACTGTTCGCCTGCCGCGACCCGACAAGGGTTGTTATAGTAATATGGTTGTTAAGGGGAAGATCCTGAATAAGGATAAAGTATGAGACGAGGAGAATATATATGACGGATGATGAGAAGAAAAAGCTATTATTGTCAATATTCTACTGTATGGTGCATGACAAATCCGAAAGAAAGATAATCACCACGCCCTTATTAGCGTATCGCAATTAATACAATAAAATTGCGCGATTTCCTCAAAGGATACATAACTTTATAAAGGCAATTTTAATCGTTTTTTTTGCATCGAGGCGGTGCTTACACCAATCCTATATTATATTATAAGAAACAGCTACTTATCGATCTCAGGACGATTTATACTTATCCAGCACCTGCCCACGTCACCCTTATAACTTGGTTGACCTGACGACACACACATGATTTTAAAACACACACAACACTTCCAAGGTCCACTTGTAACGTTGACAAACCTCTAAGCTCAAGCACCACTTTGTCGTAATAGGCCTCCAGGCCTGGCACCTCCATGTCTACACCACGCCGAATCAGATCGTAGCATTCGCTCGACGTCATGACCAAAGACTGAACTGGACTGAACACAGACCCGCACAGGGAAGAATCAGAGCGACAAAAATTGACACACGCTACAACGATATTCGATACTGGCGTTCCAGTGGTAGGCAACCCTCGAGTAGTGCTTTCTTACTAATATTTTAAAGCTGGATTTCTCAACGAAAGAGAAATCCATATCGAAACAGTTGAAAAACATATTTTAGACAGAGCATGGTGACCGCGTATGACTAAAATGGCGACAGATAACAAATCAACGGACTTCACAGAAATACTTCAAGAGTCCAGATAGTGAATTGAGAGATAAACCTGAAGAGTAAATAACATAGCAAAGAGATACCTATATTAAAATATTTTAATGTACTAAGCGTTTATGTACTAATATGATTCATTAAAAACTACAGGAATAAATGTTGACAATCCCTGAAACAAATAACTACCGGAAACTGTAGTATTAATATTACGAATTATGCGATAAGCTACAATGTGCTAATTTTAACAATTGTTTCATTATGTTAGTTCTATAGTAGACATATTGTGACCAATGTCAAGAGCAACCAAACTGAGGGTGCTCACAACTTACTATGAATTTATCACACAGCAAACACGGATGAAATTGTAGGCCAATGTTTACAATGATGATAAAGCCATGTGCGCCTGGTTACCCGTGATAACACTAAAACTATTTTATACTAAACTGTCGAGTTAAAATGCTTATGTATGATGTATGGTATATTTACCAACTTAGTTACTAATATTTGAAAAGTTTGCTTGTTACGTATAATAACGTACAAATTATGCCCAAAGGAAACATTTAGTTAGAGTAATATTAAGGTCAAATAACACACAGACGACATTAAAACCCGGAGCGCCAAAGGACTTTCCCTTGTTTGAATTTCAACATTACACAACTTCTCTAGTTAGCTACTCACAATTATTATCAGAGTTCTACAGTGATCAATACCAGGGCCGCAACCTTTGCTTGTGACTATTAAAAGTAGAAAAGGCAAAAGCGAAGCGGTAGGTACAAAATTCACACAGGGTCTTCCACAAATTACGTAACTCAATTTGGAGGGAGGAGGATGTCCAGCTAAGCGAATCGGTCTGGTACATTGGGGGCTTGGGGGTGGGGAAGGTTTTTACAAAGCATAGGCCAAGCGTTACGGTCAGGTTACACGAGGGGAGAGAGATAATTTTGCATTACGTAATTTGTTGACGACCCCAAAGAGTGTGCGTGAAAAACATGACTATGATAGTGAGAATGACGCTTACCAGCGAGCGCCTTGATACGCGATCTCTCGAAGAGTCGCGAGGACGAGTTGCCGCCGTCGTACTCGAAGTCGTCGATGATCTCCTGGCCGTGGCCTATGGACGGGTCCCACCGGGACACCGAGATGTCGGTCGTCATGCCGACCAGCGCCGCCTCACGGCCGGTCCACGCTCAACGGTCTGCGGAAGGGGAAATGGGCCTTATCAGTGCGAGAGTAATGTTGAGGTTTCTGCGAGACTAAATCAAAATGTTGACAGGAATCTCTTTATACTTTTCTTTATTATCCTTTATTGCACACACAACATACAACAGGACATTACTATCTAACAGCCGTTTTCTAAAAAAAAAAATAATCCGTCGACAAATAAGTATACCCACAGTTAAATTTTCGAAAACTTATCTAACTTTATCTGGAAGAGATCGCTCTAAGCGATAAGACCGCCAATTGTATACCACTACTTAGATATAAGAAACTATTTGTAATATCTTTCATCTGGTTTTGCAATAAACTGTTCTCTATCTATCTACCTAACCGTAGGAAACGATCAAATAATTATATCAACATCGTCTTCATGCATTTTATGCTGAAAATGAAGCCCATCAGTAAGAGCTCTTCTGGTCGGAATGCCGGCGAAGATTAGACATCTAGATAGATAGCTAGATACCGACCTAAATATACTACAAACCACAAAGATACTTTAAAACACTATAATTTGTTATTCAGGAATTCGGGATTATGGCGAAAAGGACGTTTTTCCGACTTCCGACTTTTTCGCGTGTTGAGCTACAATCTGTTTCATATCACGAAAATATATGAATTTCTTAAAGATCATAATTTATTGATTTGTCGTGTTTCAGTGATTTATACCGCAGTACTCGCTAATACTGGACCTTTTTAAAACAAAAGCGATTGTTCAACCAGGGTTATCCGAAAGCATATCAACGACCAACGTTGGATGATAGGGTCAACGAAAGGACAGTCTAGACGCAAAAGTAATGTAACCGCGAAGACTCGCCGATTCACCTTATAACACTTTGAATACAAATAATCACATCCTAGTACTATCAAATAAGGAGAGAAAACTAGGTCTGCTATGGTCACGCACAACACATTTATCGATCAAGTTAAACCCGAAATGTACAGGTAAAAACTAAAAAAATAAAATTAGTTCTTGAATCAATAGGATACTATGCAATTATACTGAATCCGCAACATAACAAAGTTGCATCTGAACTAAAGACTCAAGTTATTTGAGTCTGAATGACGTTATTGTAGAGATAAGATTAGATAATTAAACCAACGATTTTTCATAAGATATTTTATCGGCGGCAATGCTTTATCATTTACTAAGCCCCACCTTTCTGTACCAACTTGACAATGTAAACACTGCAAATTAATGTTACTAATGGATATACTTTGCGTAAAACAAACCCCAATGTACACGTAACTGGAGTTTTTGGGGTAAAGGTACAACTTCGATATATAATTTTTTTTTTTTCAATTCTTATTGATTTTCTTCCGCCAAGCTTTTAAAGAAGATTATTTGTCAATAAAAATTACCCGAAACCGGCGTGCGTGCATGCAACTACTAATGAATGTTGATGAAGCGAAAGTGGTCTGTCAGGATCGTGGCAAGTTGCAAACCCTGTCCTCTACCTACCCCTCCGGGATACTGGCGTGAGTTCATGTAATGTAATCTAGTACCTCAAAGTTAAGGACCTTAGTTTACTCCATTGTTTTTCGCAAAATTTTCTGTCTGCTCGTTTCATTCTCTCAACCTGAATCAGGAGTCTAGACTGGGGCAGATCAATTAGAAGCAAGTCAGTACATCTGCCATGCCTTTGCTAAGTATTTTTGCATCAATTAACAAATGAGGACATGAGTTGCACACGTAACAGTCTCGAGGCCTAGAAATGGGTTGGCAATTTTGTTGCAAATTCGCCTACGAAACTGAGAAGCATTTAAGGGGGGTTCTAGACACATAGTACTTTGCGCAGGTATAGGATTTGTTGTTCCTAAGAAATAATCAGCTCTAAGTCCTGAAAGTATGCCATAAGCGAGTCGAAACGTATAACGTGATAAGATAAATTCGAAATCTAGAAACGTCACTAATTACCAAGTTTCACAGGCAGGTTTTGTGCACCAAGTGCGCTTACTGACTTTGCATTTTAGATAAAGCTCCGGTTTCTGTATTGAGAATGACACTAAATACTTATTTATCAGTTTTTATTTTACGAGAAAGTTGAAATGGCATAACGATATTTTGTGGAATTCTCAATTCAGAAACCTACAGTTAGAGTTCTAAATTGGAAAAATAGAAGCTCCTCTTCATTGCTACGCACACTGTACTGACACGACACATATTGAACGTTCCCTATCTACCCAAATTTACTAACTTTTGAGACTAGTAACTTACCTTGTGGTTAGAGATGTTAAGTTATAGGAGAATGGAGAGAATAAGCTAGACATATGTTAGCTTGTAGTTAGAGATGTTAAGTTGCACGAAAATGGAGACAATTAGCTGAACTTATAACTTGACAAATGATCAAGTTTTAGACCTATTCAAAATCGATGCTGAGGACGATCAAACCAAGAACGGGGAAAATTGTGGGATGGGTGGGACACTTGTTGCGTCATGACAATTATATAAATAAAGAATATAACCTGATCACGTGGAGGATTCGGCGCCGTCAAGTCCTACAGTTTCTTGCATTAGCATGAATGCGCATATTTTCCCGGTCTCGTTGAAGTCAAACTTTTGTTTTTTTCCTAGCGGTACAAGCGACCTTCCGACATAATAGAGACTGGTAGATGAAGGTCCCCCTCCAGATCAGATACAATGGGAAGCTGACATACTAATAATGAGAACGCGGTGTAGTGTACCTTCAGCTACAGCTTATACAATACCGCGGCAGCCTTACAAAGCGCGATATAAATGCGAAACTTGACCGGCAAGGCACCATTTGATGTTAACGACTGTATAGTGTACAGGCTAGTCGCTAGGGACGTTGCGGACTAGAAAACTGATTATGTCTGCGAAATAACAACTGGATACCTAGAGCGCAGGTTTAAATATAGCCATGGAGTCCATAAATTCACTTAGGTCAGGGGGGGAAGCAGGAAACTCCCAAATAAACTAGACAAAGAGGATATTTTATGCCTTGCATTGCATATGCAAGTGGATGGTATTAGGGTCCTCACTTCTTTATCGTCACAATTTTTATAGGCAAGGAAATTTTGTATCTCTATGAATGAAATCAATGGCATAAACTGATACAAGCGTTGAGGAATCAGTAACTAAATGTTATGATTCCCACGGTTCTTGAGAATGAATTGAATGGTAAAAGACTGTATTGAAAGATACAGATGAGCATTAATCATTAGTTCGCAATCGAGCTGTGCAAAAAACGATTGATAACTTGTAAGCTTGAGAAATCTGAACTGGAAAGAAACTAACAACCTTAAGTTATGAAACTAGCCTGCTTACTTGTAGTTGCAATATTCCACTTGGAGTTGTAATAATTTCTATACAAGAAGCTTGTTCATCGAGTATCTATGTAAATGAACAATTACTATCTCTGTCGATATTTGTATAAAAGCGGACGGAAATGTGTCCGCCTTCACTAAGAGAAATCTGTCTGACTCTGATGTCAATAAATACTTATAATCTTAGCACAATATCGCGCTAAGCAAAAACACGAATCGTGCAATATGCCAACGCTCTCATGTTTCTGTCTTCAAAGTGATTTTGGAGTAGACGACCAGTGTCTGGGACAACTATTGTGAGACCTTCCCAATACCCAACATTTGGGCGTGCAAAGTCATACATTTGTATACGACGCCAACGAATCCGGTCCTAAATTCTGTTAATGCATTATAGTAGGTACAATCAATGGAAACTACATGAACGCGGCGATTTCATTGCTGCTCTAAGTCTACGCGCACGCATGTATCTAATCTTCTAGGTGTCAATGGTACGAAAAAACACGTTTACCTTGTCATTCAGTATAGTACACTAACAGAAACGAGGACCCAGGTGATTCCTCACTCTTCCTGTACTTGGTTTAGCTTGGTGCTAGGTTCGCACCTTTTGTACCTTTCCTAGTTGTGAGCAAAATCTTGCAATATCTTGCCGCTTTCCGGCACGGTCGCTTCACGGGCGTTGTCCTATTTTCTAATACACCGTCTAATAATAAACGATGGTTTCGCGATGAAGAGGACGCGTCACAACATCGCACTGCCGCTGGGAGGGGATTTCCAGAAAAACGCCGCATGCGTTTTGTAGCGGGAGGAAGGGTAAGGTAAGCCTAGTTCTAGGATCGATTATTTCCTGTTACATAATAATAGTGCAACTTTAAACGGTATCGAATATACGATCGGAAACTTAATAGGCATCAAGTATATATCACGGTTTGCTCAGTTTAAGTGAAGGTATCGAAATAGAGGGTACAAATTAAATGCTTAAAGAATTATATCAAGATATAAAATAAAAAAAAGTATCTTTCCCTTAAACCAACCAATCCAATCACGATAGGACTGGGCCAAATAATGAAGTTCAAAGCATTAGATACAATGACTAATCCAGCTCTGCTCGACCTGAATAAAAGCCCAAGACAGACCACACAAATAAAACTAGATAGCCCGATAACAAAATAACAATATGTAGATACTAACATGCATAGTACCACCACGCTCAAAAGAGAATTTCTTAAAATGAAGTTACAATTAGATTAGATTAGATAAGAACACTTTATTGTACACACCAGAAAACAAAATACATTAAAAGGCTTATATATATGTCTAAGTTTTGCCGTATACAATTCTTAATCTAGATTCAGCCAGGGCTTTAGTACCCGATAGTACCACTCAAAAATCAATGTCAGAGCGCACCGGTTGCGCACCATTCGTGTTGCCACAAACAAATGCAACTTTAACAGAGAAGTTCGGCTTTGTATGAATTCAATTTTACTTCTGATTAGCATAGGAAATATAAATTAAAAGAATACAATCAAATACGTTTACAGAACAGACTGTAAGCCCTGAATGCCATCAACTACTTGTAGAAAGGTAAAATTTCCTTCAAACACTATACATATTTGGTTCAATGCTTTGCTTGGTCAACTTCAAATCAACTGTATGAGTCGCATGCATCGTTCATGCCAAAAGTGTCTGCTGCAGCGAGTTATGCTTCTGCAGTTTCTTGGTGGTACCGACGCTTTACAAAGCCACAGACTAGGCACGCAAGGCCGTTGACCTGACGCCGGCTTGCAGACGAGGCGTCGTCGATAAACCACCGTAACCATTAGCTCTGGGGTACTTAAATTTCTTCCTGGTGGCCTAATACTCTGAAGTAACTGGAGGTGGGCCGAGGGCACCAGGTGGCCGACGGGATTGTATTACCCCTCCTATTAAGAACTACTACATATTACGCTTGTGTAATAGTTTTTTGATGGACTTAATTATGATGGTGGTTTTATCGGCGATAAGCTCTTAGGTAATCTAATAAATTATGCAAAATAAATACTTCATCAGTAACAAAAATCCGCAAGTATTTCCATCAGCCAACAATTATTTTGGGTTAGCAGAACGCCCATGGCATTAGGTAAGTTCGCCGCATAGTACGATATAGCAGCGACAAGTGGTCAGCAAATGCATGAAACTAAAAAAATCTATTAATTAATTCGCTGAACCAATTTGAATAAAACTATTTGGAAGGTGATAAGTTCGGAATTTTCTGCTATGAAATTTGTATTATTCTCTGATCAATTTAGAATTTTCTGCTGCTCAATGTTGTATCTTCTGCCAACCACTAGTTGTTGCTCAAAAGACTTTTGTTGCTGACAGAAAATGTTTTGGGAGCTGACGAAATCCGTCTTTTTTGCTAATCGTTCAAATGATACCCAATTCTGACCACGAAACAATACTTATTGTTACTTTAATTACTTCACTTTAACAACGCCATTTATCATCACCAAAACTTCAAAAGTTCCATCGAGCGAAACATTGGTAGCCTCCTCCATGTTCTTGTCTCATTTTTTCCATTTTGTCTCCCTGGCAACAAAAGGCTTACAATTGCTCCACGCAGACACGGTGACGGTATAGTGAAGCACTAAACGCCTCCCCTTGTTTACCGCGTCTCTTCTACGACTAGACGTCACGCTACCTCCATTATGGGAGACGTAACGACCCTATTGAGCGGACGTACATGTACAGTCGCTTGGGGCGTTCTGATGGAATGTTAGGTTTTGAAACCGCAGATAACGCTGAATCTGATTGACTGACGGATGAGCATTCATATCATGCATAAAAACTTCCAAAATCAGGAGTTTTAATGATAGATCTTTATTCCAGGAAGGTTCGGGTATTACATGAGAATTCATGGCGTGTATACACGAGTCATTAATTTATCACCTATACGTACTCCAAAGAACGCATATGAAACTCCGAAAATAGGACTTAATGATCCTGATGCAATGGTAAACAAGATACTCGTCGCCTCTTGGATTACCCTAAATTTAGCCAGTTCTATATATTTGTCGCACCTTCTCTATCCACCATATGAATACAGTGCTAATGTCGCGTCAACACGATGCCGTCATATATAATAACCGCTTGGCGGTTGCGTCCGTCGAATGCGGACGTCCTACCTTACAAAACGACCTGCAAGCGGGATTGTGTCATTTTAATGCGGAGAAGGAAGCGTTCTTCTTGAAGGAAATTCTAAATCCGACGCTGGAGAAAATAGACTAAAGCAAGGGTATTGGATCTCCGACCGAAGGACCGGATAATAATACCAACGATAACAGAAACGGTACTATTAACTTGTTGCCCAGTACACTACTACATAAGTATGCCAGCAATGTATTCGAAGAAAGGCTTTTCCTTGTGACCTCATTCAGTGTTCCTAACTCAAAGTAAATCGTTAATAGGATAGGTTTGCGGACGGTCTGACAGCGGGTTGTGGCACTGTGTTAAGAGAAAAAAATAAATTCGGAAGCAAACGAAGCGGTTTTAATGTTTGGGTTTGACACATTGATTACAACCACTAATGAGTGATATGAATGGAGAAACGGAAATGTATAATTAAAATTCGGGCAGATGTTAGCAGATATAACTGGCGCAATTTAACCAGCCTATTATATATTCACGTAATGCAACTAAAAGGCATACGTAAAACGCAGCGAATCGCAACTATCTCCATTCATAAACGCAGGAAGCCTGGTGATTATTATCAAACGGGGGGTCGTAACGGTAATTTTCATAGTTCGCTGCGGCGGGGCAGTGGATGCTAAAAAGTGTACCAGAAGAACAAGGAACTTATGATCGCTAGCTCCTCTTAAACTCTAGATTTTCACAGTCAGATTTCCTATAAGAATCATCCATCGAGATAGAGGTAGGTAGCCAGATTCTGGGAGCTCGGTGCATAACCAAGAACTATTAACTGTATCGAGCAGTGTCCGACTGCTTGCAAGAGAAGTCAGTATATCTATAAAAATATTATGTAAGTCAGGAAAAATATCAGTAACTTTGAAACTGTAGGTAGCCAACACAATGTAAATAATAGAAATAAACATAAACTTTCGTTCCCAAAATTTAGGCTGGCAAAGGTTAATACATCCTTTATGGGGCATTGTATACGTTTCTACCATAAGATCCCTGAGGATATAATAAGCTTGCCAGAAACGCTATTCAAAAAATATGTAGAGGACACTTAGTGCCAAAAGGGCTACTATAACATTAAAGTTTGTTTAGATGACAATGTCTGGAATTAAAGCCAGTTCAATGCATGAGTTCTAGGTTTTAGAATAATTATGTCATCATCATCATCATTCAGCCACAAGAAGTCCACTGCTGGACATAGGCCTCCTCCATGGATTTCCAAAAAGACCGGTTGAAAGCGGCTTGCATCCGGCGCCTTCCTGCCACTTAATAATTATGTAAACTCTGTTAATTAAGGACTTTGAAAAGACTAAGTTTGGAGTTTTTTTTCCATTTATCAAATAATCTAGATTTTGAAATGCACACCTAAACTAGGTTGTAACGTTCATTAAGTCGCAGTTTCTGTGCTACTTTGAATAAAACACTTTTGATTTAAAAGTTACAGTTCAAACAAAATTGAGAATTGGTAATAGATCCTCAAGGGGTTGATGGTGGTGGATCACCAGGCTTCTGTGTAAGTTATTTTGTACGGACTCACACTGTGGTCCACTCGTCACAGTCGATGGCTACAACTTGCCTGCATTGCGCTCGAGAGAGAGAAAGAGGTCTTGTTTGTTTTAGTAATCAACACCTCCAACTATGCCATAAGAAAAAGGAGAGATTAATGGTTTTCATAACAGTTGAAGACGAATGAATGTAGAATTATACAATTCGTAAAAGCATTAAAACTTGTTTTCTAGTAAGAGGAGTGCACAAGGTATAACGCAGAGAGATTGGTGATCTGGAGGTGCTTATAGAGAGTAGAACGTTTTCTCTGACAAAAGTACAAGATGGTTCTAAAATTGCGAATACCCTGCCTAGAAAACCGAGTCAAATGCGAATAATTCACTAGCAGTCGATTTCGTCCTGTGGAAGTGCTTCGGATACGATTTTTTTTTTAAATTCAAGTAGTTTACTGAATTCCGCCGAGAATTCCGTCTAGGGTCTAAATATAAAAGCTAATAAAAACCCAAGCGAGAGAAGTGTACAGTTAGGTTATGAGGATCATACAGTTAACTATAAACATAGCCATCTGTATTTACCTGATGGACAAAGCAAGTCACTAACACCATATGAAAGGTTGTACTACGCAGCAAACCAGGACTACACAATCATCCAATCAATAAAGAACCATTGACTTCAAAAGAACTTTCACTAGACAGGAGCCGAGGATAGGTGTTGAAGAGGTCCCGTTTAGGTGGTGGTTGGTGGACGGACGAGCTAAGTGACGCTTCCTATCCTGATGTGTCGGTACGGACGAATCCATTAACCCAAATATAGCACCGCGCCCGCACCGCCACTCACGCACAGGCTATAAACTATCGTGTTTATAGATTTTTGAAATGCAAACTTACGTATAAATAGTTTATTTTCTTTGTAATCTGTAGAATTCTAAATGACCCGATCGGGCCACCATAACAATGGCTTTTAATTGTTCTTTTTAAGGTCATAATCAAACAGTTAATCGACCGCGCCAGGCATGATTTTACTTCATGGAAATGGATGGGTCTGGCTTCATGGAAAGAAGTACCTACATCAGTAGTTAGTATTAATTACTTAGTAGTTACTTAGTTTTTTTTTAACATTCTTCTCTCTTTTTCGAACTACAACATATTTTATTACGTAAGTTTTTTTTTTAAATTTTAAATCATAATATACACGCAATTCATTAATGTAGACAAAGAAGGCCACCACAGCACAGGTTCGAACTAGAATTGAAAACAATTAATACAAACAATTCTGCCTGTAACCTTCTTCCGAATATAATGTTCGATACGATTATTTTACCCAATGAACATGAATCACTAATCCGTGCAACATTGGGAAACCAAAAGTTATATTTGGGCGAAAACAAAACAACGTTCGAAAACACGCCGGAAAGCGTCAAGGTAACAACCAACGCGGCAAATGCTAGGTACACCTGCAGTCGGTCATGACCCCTCACTGGGTTATTACGAAAAAAACAGCCCAACGCACCACAGGAAAGTAAATTATAAACAAAATGCCCGTTGACATGAACCCCAACAAAAACAAAAAGGGGATCCCTAAATAAATAGCTGCAGGAGGATCTTTAACAAGGAATTTTGAGCCAACAAAGACTTGCGAATGATTCAGAAGTTGAAGTGATTCTTATGATCCTAAAATAAAACTTCGATTCACGCTTACACACTATATCTCGCACTCGAAACATCTAGATATGTGTTGTGTAATAACTGTTCTTGTTAATTTCAAATCATCATCATCATCATCATTCAGCCACAAGAAGTCCACAGCTGGACATAGGCCTACTACATAGATTTCCAAAAAGACTGGTTGGAAGCGGCCTGCATCCAGCGCCTTCCTGCCATTTGGATGAGGTCATCTGTCCATCTTGTGGCTGGTCGTCCTATGCTGCGCTTGCCGATATGTGGTCTCCATTCGAGAACTTTTCGGCCCCATCGGCCATCAGTTCTGCGTGCTATGTGCCCCGCCCACTGCCACTTCAACTTACTAATCCGCTGGCCTATGAAGACGACTTTCGTTCGTCTACGGATCTCATCATTTCTGATTGACTGATTCGATCTCGTAGAGAAATTCCGGGCATAGCCCTTTCCATAGCTCGTTGCGTGACCTTGAGCCTGCTTATGAGGCCCATAGTGAGAGACCACGTTTCAGTGTCATAAGTCATCACTGGTAACACACACTGGTTGTATAATTTTGTCTTGAGCGATTGAGGTATATTAGACGAAAAGACTTTTCTAAGTTTCCCAAATGCTGCCCAGCCGAGTTGGATTCGACGATTGACCTCTTTCACGAAGTTGGACCGGCCTAGTTGGACTGTTTGTCCTAACTAGACGTATTCGTCTACAACTTCGAGAGTCGAGTTCCTTAATGTTATTGGGGTGGGCACAATACGGACGTTCGACATGACCTTCGTTTTGTCCATGTTCATTTTAAGACCCACACGTTGGGAAACTCGACTGAGGTCTTCGAGCATTATGCCGAGGTCTTCCATCGTTTCTGCCATGACTACTATATCGGCGGCAAATCGAAGGTGCGTGATGTACCTACTCGCCATTGATATTGATGCCGCGTCCCTGCCATTCCAGAAGCTTGAAGGTATCTTTCAGTACGTTCGTGAACAGTTTCGGAGAGATAACGTCTCCCTGTCTCACGCTTCTCAATGGAATTGCCTCCGAATTCTGCTCCTGTCCTCGGACCAACATGGTGGCGCTGTTGTACAAGCACTTCAGCACCTCGATATACCGATAGTCAATAATTTTAAATAAATAATAGATAATTTCAAATACCTACCTAAAAATTGTGGATTACAGCTTTGACAATCAGGTTTTCAAATAATTCCCACAGGATTCGCTCCTCTTGCGGTCAGACACGGCTTGAATGTTTAAATAGAACGACGACGTATAAAGAGATTAGAAATTCGACACGACCAATACCTGGAGGAGAGTGATTCAGGGACGGTCGATACCTGAGGTCGATACTTTGACTGGCTCGTGTGGATTAAGAATAAATGTGGAGTTTCTTTGTTAGATTCTTCCCCGCATAATCTATTAATTGTGAAACTAACAGCTTTGACGTTCATTAAGTAAAAATTTTTGACTTTGACTTAAGAGTTCCGCGATTTACTCTGCATACTGTCCATTTTCTTATGTTTGTGGTGTGGTGTATAGGCATATACAAAGGCTTAACAAAAAAAATGTAATATATATACTGAACGAGCGACTCAAACCCTATTGGTCTAGGGAAATCGCGCCGGAGCAAGGTTGGTACTAGTGAGCAAACAGTGCGTCAAATTATCGATAAGGCCAAAACCTAAAGCTAATTAAATTCTCTTGTAATCTTATCATTTCTCATAATAAGTATTCCTGCTTTGTTAGCCTATCAAAGACGTTTGACTCAGTGAAATGGCTTCGCCAGTATCGGATCTCGTATCGTGTGTACGTGAATAGATAGAGATGAATATAGGAGTGTATGTGCGGCAGCCCATCCCCGGTTCACAGTACACTGTAGGTGTAGGGTGGGGTGGCGAGTCCAATGGCACTTCATTTCATTACGCAATGACGAAAAGAGACACGGGTATGACAGGTCTTTATTTTGTTTTTAGGGTTCCGTACCCAAAGGGTATGGGAACCTATTACTAAGCCTCCACTGTCCGTCTGTCTGTCACCAGGCTGTATCTCATGAACCGTGTTAGCTAGACAGTTGAAATTTTCACAGAATATGATGTCTGTTGCCGCTATAACAACAAATACTAAAAACCGAATAAAATGAACATTTAAAGGGGCTTTCATACAACAAACGTAATTCTTTTGCCGTTTTTTGCTCGATATTAATAGCGGCAACAGGTAGACGCTTGAAATATTCAAATATTGTACAGATAATGGTACGGAACCCTTCGTGCGCGAGTCCGACTCGCACTTAGCCGTTTTATTTTTATCCAATCCCAGGAAATATACTGGCTAACAGAAAGCTTTTAAAAAGCGAAGCTAGTGCTTGATGGTACACGATAAATATTTCCCGATCAGAAAGTGAAATAACCAGGAAATAGTTTTTTTGTAAGCAGAGGGAGAGAAAATTTTAAATTTATTGTTACTATGCATTACTAGCCACAAATATAAATGGGTACGGTAAATATGTGGGTATCAGTAAGTCAGTCTTTCCGTACCGGGCTCCTCCAGGAATTCCATAGTATTTGATGTGAAAGGAAAGAAGGTACTTATTTATAAGTAATAATAATAATAATTTCTCCACAATAATCACTTGACCTGGTCCCAAACTAGGATACCCTATGGCGTGGTAATCAGGCAAGGACTTAAATCCTGGGATCACTTCAAATACACCATCATCGTCTCTGTACTCTTTGGGCCACAGAAATCTACTCTCTTTTATTTACGATCAGAGTTACGCCAGATTTAACACATAATAAATCGCTCCTAAAATAAAACTCTTATTTGAGGATATTACCCTCAATTGTTTTGGAGCCCTATCACTGTTTCAATTTGCCTACGCAAGGCGAGCGCCGGTCATTAGTCTACATAGAGCTCACGTAATGTAATTTGCTTGTAACTTCAGAATAACAGGAAAGAAACAGATGTTATGCTTCGGCCTTACCTTCTAGATATACCGCCCATATATAATATATCATCTTGATCAGAGGTTAGCAATACAGCAAAAGCGGCTTATACACCTATCATTACAAGATAGAGGCATTCTCCCAGATTGAGAGAATGGCATTCATCTCCTCAATAACCCACGAGGTAGGTATGTAAATACCTCTGATAATTCGGTTTCCTCTCCGAATTATGTCATGAGGCAGAAATCTGTCTGAAAACGCTTACTGCAATTTTCCTAGAAGTGAAAACCTTCATCTTAGAAAAAAGAATGAGCCAACAGCTGCTCCCTGCGAATTTGTGCCGCGTCTAGATCTCGAGGTAGTCAGGTAGACTAAACGGGTCAACAGCGTGGGTGTCACCTATGAACTTTAAGATGGAACATGTCATCCTCTTTAATAGAGTCATTATTAATATATTCCACTTGTTAATTTCTTACTACCCTAGCTAAGTTCCTGAAGAAGCTTGCAAACTGATAGGCAATGGCTGGGACAGTGAGGACTAGCTCAAATGACACTGGCACTGATAGTGTATGGAGGTTACGTCGTGTTGAAGAAACCTGTTCAGGATGAAATTCCACCCACTTTCCCTTGAAGTTAAAATCAGGAAATTCGATAAGCATTTAACTCGATAAACGAACATCAGATGTATGAAAACGAAATGGCTTCACCGAAAGCCACAAAGTAAAGTTGATATCGAATAACGAATCAAGCTACGATACGGTTTATAATCGTGCCACTAAACCGTGAGTCGTGTGAATCGCAGACCGCCACAAAATAAGCACAGGGAAGAAGGCCTTGATTTTATTAACTTAACCAGCCGAAAAACGAGAAAGAGAAAAGAGAGGCAAAGTTATTTATGCAATTAAAATTTCAAACGAATTTGAAACAATGTGCAAAATTAAGTTCGAGATCTACAAGAGTAGCGATAATTTATACTTTATTGTTATTCGGAATATCAATATTACATTAGTTAATTCGGAATATTAATATTATTCAGAATATAATAACTCCGTGTTATTCGGAATTAATAATTCGGTACTATTTAAATCCATTTTTCTGTGCGAAAAACCAAGTATATAGAACTTAAATGTGTCTAAAACATCCGTAATTTTATTTTATAGAACTTGCTTTAATGACATTTCAAAAAAAAATTTTTTTTACAATTATAATATATTTTAGAATGTACGAGAGGGAGGGAGTCCGGGGGAAGTACAAACTTAAGTATGCGAGCAGTGTCGCGTGAACTACCTACTAATGAGTTACGTAGAGTCGACAGCAGGTCAACCTTCACATTTTTGTTGCAAAGTCACCTGTAACGTAACTGAGTAGAGTGCACGCGTGTAAAGGTTTATGTTCTGTCGACTGTACTTTCAATTGTTTATCGATTGCCACTTTATTTATTGTGAGCATCGCTGACCAATATGCGAGTACCTACCTACCTACTTTGTTCTAAATCAAGTCTGGCGTCAATGAGTATTTGTCATGCGGAGCGAATCATTCACACAGCACTGCGGAGGATTGCGGTATTCGCCAACTTTTAATCTACGGTATTTAGAGCCAACCGCAGAGGCGTAAACCCAAACCCCACTGGTGCCAAAAGCTACTTTCCAATTGACTAACAAAATTGAATTGACTAATTGACTGCAAAAGTCCGTCACACTTCTGACTTCGAAACCTGGAGTGCTTAAGGTTTTGTACTTTTTAACTTGTTCCGACCAACTTATCTTTCTGAACCGCCCCATTCAAAAATAGACGTTACGCAGCACGAAATAAGAGCGCCTAAAAGTGAAGATGTAAGTTGGCCAGTCTGGTATTATGGCATGACATAAGCGCAGGGGTGACGTCACCGGGCGTCGGCAACTGAAGCGAAGGCCGGCGCTGTTTGTGCTTCGCTGACCGGTTTTATCGCTACACACATGCAGTGCACGTTACTAGCACGATCAGCGTAAATTCACCCGTCATACCAAAGAAACTAGTGTTAGTTTAGCTTAAATTATGTGTTCTAGATAGACGCCTGCTTCAACAAATAAAGGGTCTCTCAAAGAAAAGAAGGAAACATTTTTAGGAATTAATCAAAAGTCACAGCGGCTTTCGCCATTCTTTCCTCTCTTGTTCCGTCTTAATTTAATCTAATCTCCATCTCTCTCACGCTACTAAGAGCCACTTTCGTTACATTTTCTTATTACATGTATCCCCTATTTCTTTATTGGTTTACATCACCCTTTGCACAGTTTCATACACCGACATCTCGGAGATGACAAAATAGATCTTCACAGACAAACCAAACAGAATCCAGACAATTTTATATCGGTGAGCGGCTCACTTAACCTTGACCTCCGTTGAATGAGAGACAAACATAACCCAGAATAAATAAAAAATCGTCAAAGAAGAATCTAGACAAAATCATCGAGTTGAGTAGATTCGTCTTTAAAAGTACTACGGTACTGATGGTACAATCAGAACATCAATTTACAACATGACATAGGTTCAAAATGTATAATCGAACTGGTTATAGGAGGACAGAACATCGATGATTAGTTGACTTGCATTGACATGCTCACCCGATCTGGAGTTCAGGACAAAAACGAATTAAGTTTAAGTTTTGGAGAAAGTCTGTGCCCCGCAAGTGATTGCAGAACACTAAATATAATTGTAAGTATACCAGATGCCGGAAGTTTGTGCAGGTTTACCACAGAGCATGCTACAATCTTGATGATACTCGATAGTACCTACCTAAAGTGCAGGTCAAAAATTCTAGTGGGACTTCTGACTTTTTAAATTGAGTCTCATCATCGTATAATAAGCCAACGCCCACAACGAAGTTCTCAGCTCCATCATGCACAGCACATGGAGCGATGACGCTATCACCATATTTAGGTCAATGCGTGTTGCTGAGACCATAAAACTAAAAAAAAATACGACAGGCTAGATGCGCTATTGTTCATGTTTATTACGATGGTGTGGAGATCACATAGTTAACTTGTCAAGTCCTTGAAACTGAGGTGCAACTATAAGATTTAAAGTAATCTTACGATCTAGCCGTTTTGTTCGCGTAATTCTGTGAATTTGGCAAACACATTCATATCACTAGAAACACTAGAAAAAAACAAAATCTGTTGAGTGGATACGCCAATTTTGGACGGAAACAAGGCTTCAAACAATTTAGAACGAAGAGAGGATAGAGGCATTAAGCAAGGTAGACAGGTACCTCATGCCTTATAAAAATAAATATGAATACTATGTCGTTCTTCGGGATGATTAAACGTAGCAAAAGCAAGACACCAATATTGAATCACAGCCAATATTGCTGATAGATCTTAATTAAAGTTGAAGCGAGGACCGATATCATTGAACAATCATGAAGGCGCCTGCTGGGCCAGATAAAAATCTATGAAATGCTAAACTTTTTTCTTTCAAATAATGACAGGAAATTTTAGGGTTTTTACTGCGCTCAAACTGAGCAAGAAAAGCACAAAAACAGCATAGATACACAAATTCTACTCCACGTTAAAAGAAAAACCAAAGCTAAAAGGAGAAACCTGAGAATTATAAACCGCTGTAGAACCATCAATTAATATTGATTTACCAAATGGACTACGACCAAGCGATGAGTGAACTGGAAGCGCCCTTATCATATTACTTCTCGTCAATTGCAGCACGACTTCCATCAAGAAAGCCATCGTTACAGTCTTCTAAACAGGTATTACTTTTGTATGCCGTTGAGAAAACGCAAACAAAGGGAACTATTTGTTTTAATTTCCATTTTAAAAATGCTCCAGCAAAGTTACATCATGAGGTGAATGATTAAAACGCTACATTAGATTCCTCGAACCGCAAGTGGGTTACGGGCTATTGCAGTCACTTGGAAGTGCTAACTAGCGGGCTGAGTACCCATGAATTATTCACAAGTGCACAGGCACAAATGAAATTCTCTTTGCTGCGATGCGTGAGCATACTTTCCCATTGAAACACAAGATGGAAGCCCAGAAGATTTACTCCTGAAAAGTAAATAATTTTTCTGGTGCAAATGTTCTGATCTGGTACACGCTGGAGTACAAGTGCAGTAAATTTAAATTGTCATAATCTTGTATCCAAATGAGACTCTCAATATGACTAGTAAAATGAGACGTGAGAACAAATCAACGAGTTGGTGATTTGAGCCAGGTCTTCATCATGTATTCTTTGCACTCTCCTCTAATATTCTACGGGTCTAATACTTCAACTCTTGCCCAACTAGTGCCCTCGGCAAGGTACTTAAGTTCTTCTGTGACAACTCGGCTCTGCGCCATACATCGATTTACAGATCCGATCGGAGTTTTGCGGAGAAAGTTCTGCCCGTGGTTGTAGGTATTCAGGTACATCTGTTAGCTGATTTGCGTTAGTTTTGAAATAGTTCTCCGGTATGTTTTGCTATGTTGTGTTGACGATACAAAACGTAAAGGGCCAAATGAAACAGTACCCAGAGTGGGAAGTGCCTGCATAAACTTACGAATGTAGTCCAGCCAATGAGGGATTATTTGGCTAATTAAACTTCAGCCACTGCATGCTCCTCTGAAAGAAGCGTGAGGTATGTCTGTCTGTTTGTACTCATTTAAATGTCGCATTGCGACAGAGTACGTGACCTCAAGCGGGACCGGCTGCGACTTGATAAAACATTCTCAGACTGGGCATGGACTATGCAGTTTGCATTGCAACGTGAGATAGACATACATTTTGCAGTTTTATAGATGTCCTCATACGCTACCACGCGCCGTTTTAAAACTCATACCTACGCGGTGTGCCTTGCCTATTGCCTACCTGCCCGATATATACATCTTTCAATGCGCAGCAAAATGTTTAGGACGTTCTGGTCACGTTAAGTCAAATGGTAAGAGAAGGATCGCACCCATAAAGTTTAAAAGTTGTATTTAAAAGCGAACTAAGTAGGTCAATGCGAAACATTAAGAACTGCGATAATTATACGACGGAAGTTCAGCATTTAGGTACTGAAAGTAGTCATTGTGTCGGTCAAATCATGCCTCGCGAGGCGAGCGAGCGTATGGCCTCGACACACGTAGGTAGGTGCATCTTGTAAACAAACTCGCTAATTGTTTGTAAAGCTAATGTACATATAGACACTGGGGGTAGCATTGACGGTGATGTGGGGCCAGTGGCAAAAATTACAATTTTATTTGGTTGAATATACTCGAAATTGTCGGCGTCATTATCCTCGTAATTGTCAAAATTCATATCGTAATTGTCACACTTTTACAATTGTAATAACAATACCTGTAGGTAGGGTTGCCAACTTTTTTTCTAACAAATATAGTATTTTCGAAGCTATTACCTCTAAAAATATAGTAGATGGCAAAATAATGGCAAAAAAACAGTAAAAAATAGCGGCAGTCCTGCCGCACGATTCACGGACTTAGACTTGAAGAGCGAGCTTTAGAAAAAGATTAAGGCTGGGTTCCGCTTTACACAAAATATAGTAGTTTCGCCTACTAAATACTTTTTTTAGAAATATAGTATTTGAGCCCCTAATATAGTAGGATACTATATTATATAGCAGGGATGGCAACCCTAAACCATGGTTTGTAAAACCATGAGGGAGGCCTATGTCCTGCAGTGGGCATCAAATGGCTGATGATGATGATGATGTAGATAGTTTGAGTCCCGGGGAAGGACAGGATACTTTTCATCCCGGAAATTACTCATTCCATGCGGACGAAGTTGCGGGCAAAGGCTAAAATTGTTCAGGAATCGAATCTCACATTATACCCGCGCTTTTCCCGAACTTCAAGGACAATTTTTTTAATGATTTAATTAAAAATTTTGTTCTCAGATTTTTTCCTGTATTTATACTATAAGATGATATTTTTGACTATTATTCTTAACCCCGGCGCCTTGCTTGTCACTACTCTTAGGCGTCGGGGTACATAGAGCATTGTACGCTCATGTTTTTAAATTTTTAATTAACGATTCTAATTTCTATTTTTGTATACATTGACATAGTTTTTATTTTATTTTTGACTAATTTTAAGATTCTATTACTAGGTTTTAACATTGAGACATTTTATATTATAATTTTAATTCTTAGACTAAAAATAGTATAGGATTTTAACAATAGGACATTTTTAAATTGTATAATTTTAATTTTATTTGTATTTTTATATAACTTTTACTATAGGACATTTTATCATTCATTTTATTAAAAGACTAAAGGTCGCCACAGAATAAATAGTGGCGGAACCTGTATTAAAAAATAAATAAAATAAATAGATATTACTTGGCAAATTCCACAGTTCTAGGTACCCTATAAATATTGAATCCCTTGAGTGTCAAAATATAAGTTTTTTTGGGGCATAAACGGCCGTGTCTTTTTTTTACGTTAACTTAGAAGTTTGATTTTTTCACAGCTTCAAGGGACTGTAGACCTGAGTAATGGTTTGAATTCCACGCGTTCCCGAGATAAAGTGTCTTGACAGACAGACGGACGGACGGACAAAAAGTGACCCTATAAGGGTTCCGTTTTTCTTTTTGAGGTAGGAACTCTAAAAAATTGTTGACAAACAAAGGTATGCAGGCTCAGCATGTGCTGCGCATAATGCTTGGAGGCATAATGTATTGTCTCAGCGCTGATTTTCAGTCTGCTCCCATTTCTCTTTAAACTTAATACTATACGCACAAAGAACTCTATATACACGCGCACGCGCACACACACGCACACGCACACGCACACGCACACACACACACACACATGCACACTCACGCAGGCCAGCACGCACCACGCACGCACAAATACGAATATAAAATGGGCATTCAGTTAGAATGGGTGCTTATTTTCCCGCTTCTCTTTTTATTAAAACAATTAGGCAAGATGAAAGATGAAAGTTAATTTTAGTGTCATTAGAGAATATTATTGTCAATGTTTTTAATTGTCAATATTATTACTTTTTATTAGAGTTCAATCGTTTATGCACACATACAGACATACAATCACGCACATATCCCGCATCCGAGTTTACAAGAGAGTAAAAGTAAAAAACCGGCCAAGTGCGAGTCGGACTCGCGCACCAAGGGTTCCGTATCGTTATCTATACAACATTAGAAAAATCACGTTGTTGTATGGGAGCCCCCCTTAAATATTTATTTTATTTTAATTCAGTTATTTATGTTTGAAGCGAATATAGAACTAAATATTCTGTGAATATTTCAAGCGTCTACCTGTTTTTAGTACTTTTTATTTGTTGTTATAGCAACTGGCACAGGCAATAGAAATGTCAGTGAAAATTTCAACTGCCTAGCTATCAAGGTTCATGAGATACAGCCTGGTGACAGACAGACAGAAAGACAGACAGACAGACGGAAGGACGGACGGACGGACGGACAACAAAAAGAATATAATCATTATATTAATTTAAGAGTATTCAGGTAGCTTTTTAATTTTATTAGAAGTAACCGCATGGGAATCACCTTGTCAAAATTGGAACTATCCTCAGCACGGTTCATAAAAAAAACAGCGACATGTTTAAAATTAAATGTTTTGTTGATAACTTAAAAAAATTTAAATAGAAAATAAAAACCGACTTCGAAACCCTACAGCACTAAAAAGTTAAAAATAATTTAAATAATTAGAAGTATGTATACATACAGTAGGTATTGTAGAGGTATAGTTTGGAGTCGGTGCCCAAAATATATGTGCTGGTCATGAAACTGGGCACCGACTACAAATTATACTTCTACAATACCTACATGTATACATACTTCTAACTTTTTAGAGCTTTTATTTAAAAACTTTTATTTTTCAATTTTTAGTGGGGGAGCGGGAGAAAAGTAAATAAGACCCTTATAACCATAATTTACCCTACTTAATTCGTTGCTTTAAAATTTTGTGAGATAGATAGATAAAAACATTTATCTACACTCATATCATAATCTTCAAATTAAGAATTCAAAGGTAAACACATATTGACAGGCTTTAAACAATACATAACTTTAAAGAAAATTAAGAAAAAAAGTGTAATATAAAGTTACATTAAAGGTCAGATTTTTCACTTTATGTTACAGTTATTTTTTTTAAAGTGTTGCTGTGATCACGGAACAAAACTTAAGTTTTTTTTTAATGTCAAAAGTTGACTCTATAAAAAACCTAATTTTATTTTCGTGGTACCAAAAGTGCAACTAAAAATACCTAAAATTGCGCGCGCAAAACTGAGTGCAGACGATTGAATGTCAAGATACTTTGTTCGAAATTGCGCCATTTTGTTTCAAAAATAACCGTAGATTTATGTATAGTACAAAGCTTGTCAAACGTGTTTTCCTTTGATTCCTTACTTTGAAGATTAAGACATGAGTGTAGATAAAGTAGTGTATGAGACTGCACATAACTTGGTATTAAAACACTCGCGGATGCTATTAAAAAACTCGCCAAGGCTCGTTTTTTAAAATCTCGCTCGTGTTTTAATAACCCTCATTATGTGACAGTCACATAAACTACTATTATTTAACGGCATATTACTCAAAACATTACATAAACATTTATACATGAAACAAACAAAAATGCAAAAAAAAAATTTAAACATAACGGAAAAAGTATACAATTGAAATTGCTTCGCTCATTTGACTGCACATGTGTGCACACTATTCAGTTACATTACGGGTGAGTATGCAACAAAAATGCGAAGGTTGACTTGCTTGAAAAGACTTTTAGTAAAAAAAATCTATGGAAAAAAACAATACAATAAAATTACAAAAATACAGACAGGCTTTTACATAACGCCTATGTTTATTTGACGTTCTCAATCAATCTCCGAAAGTCTTCAACAGAACATCACCAAATTACCTTGGGACTACTTTTACGCTGTTTTATGAAACATACAGATACTACTAAAGGATGTGCCCCATTAGGCCTTATTTACTGCTGTCCATTGAAGAATTCCGTTCTCAATCACTGAAAGTCTGCATCACATCTTCACCAAATTAAAATGGGACCAATGGGACGTTATATCTTTTCGAGCAACAAATGAATTGTGGAAATCGGTTAAGAGTTATGCCAAAAAATATATATATACGCGTCGAATTGATAACCTCCTCCTCTTTTGAAGTCGGTTAAAAATAAGATTCCCCTGTCAGTTAGTATTTGTTCGAAATAATGTCTTTAAAGAGAACGGATAATATCTCCATATAGAGGGTTCTTTAACATAACACTTGTGTTTGCTTAACCGATGCTGTCACCGACTCGTACTTGAAAATAGCTAAGCAACTTAACAAGTGTATGATATAATTTAGGAAGCAGAGGGCGTCATGAATGGTGCTGCTGATTGCCTCAAATTGCTAAGCAACTATCCACTCCAACCAGCGGCAAATCGAGAGTCTACCGCTCTAAATTCGGAGCGATTACTCATAATACCGTTGCTACAAGAAAATCCTTGTTGGATTCTAGCACGTGTGTAATGCGTACTATGAGTTAGGAACGCTTAGGACCTGGAAGTCATATGTGATCTGAGTGATTTTAAGCAATTTTCGTCTCGTTCACAGTTTTTAGGGTTCCGTACCTCAAAATTAAAAACGGAATCCTTATATCACTTTGTTGTCTGTCCGTCCGTCCGTCCGTCGGTCTGTCAGTCTGTCTGTCAAGACGCTTTATCTTGGGAATGCGTGGAGGTATAGAGTTGAAATTAAAACCATATACCTACTCGGTCCTAGTCTAACGTAAAACAAAAGATACGGCCGTTTATTACTTACTTTCCGTTGACATTTTTTTTTATTTGTTTCAAAAAAATAACCAACCTTAACCTTTTCACTCGCACCCCCAATTCACCCCACTGACATTAATTGAAAGGGGTGTCATGGCGGCGCAAAAAAAATAAATGACCAGGTTGCCTAAATATTAAATTATTATCTGACCAATGTACGGATTTGTTTGAAATAAAAAGAATTATACTCTAGAATAATTACATTACTAAACAATAACAACTTTATCAAAATTCAGACACACAATTTTTTAAATTCAGAGTACGAAAATGCAATTACTACAAATAAGGGCCTAGTGTCCCAAATTTTTGTGTGTGTGCGAACTATTACGTAACTTTAGGAAAAGATAATTTATGTAACAAGGTGCTGAATATACACCTATTCATTCTATCAAGCTTGTTTTCTCTTCACATATAAGATTTATTACCAAAACATTATCAAACATTTTGCGAGAATGCTAACGTTTCCTATTGAACAGTGTAAGGGGGACAATTTGAATTTGAAAATGTACTGTAATCGTGGGTCTTTACGAAGTGAAAACCACTTTTATTGAATGAAAATACTCTAATCTTATTGGAATCTATGCTTTTTTATAGAAATATTCAACAAAATCTAGTAAAAACGAAAAATATCGACTGCATTATATTTTGTACCAAGGTCACAAATAAATGGGTAAATGGAGAAATAAAACAGTAGACCCATAATGAAATATTTATTTTCCTTTTTTACACTATTTACAATAAATATTCAGACAAAAATAAAGAATAAAACAATAAAATAGTATTTTAGTTGTTTTGTCTTATTTAGGAGGGATGGGGTAAGGAAGAGTTTTCATTGGGCAAGAATCGATAAAATGCGGGGAAAACAATTTGCGATAAAACGCATGCAGAATATTTTATTACCAACTTGCTATTAGTGAAATAAAAAGGTAGCCTAATGCGTCACCCGGCAGCAAAAAACAAGTCCATAAAGCGTCGGAGCTCAAGTGGCGGCGTGTGCCGCGCATTGAGTATCAAGTTCGGCGTCAAGTAGTTTGTTTATACTAACCGCCAGTAAGTAAGTATCTAACCATAACATTGTTTGTAATAGCCTTATTATACGTTGTTAGTGGTGATTGACTTAACAATTACCTATGTCATATTTTATTACAAATAAAATTAGTTGTTGATCAATCGTATTGCTTCTGGTGTTAACTTTTACTACACCAACAGCGAATTTTCTCACGATGTTTTCCTTCATGTCTAAAATGTTGTAAACTTGTCATTTTGTCATATATAAGTAGTGATAAAATATACAAACATTTTAAAAGAGTTGAGTTGAAAACATTCGTAATTTGGAATGAGCTGAATTATGTCCTAATAAATTTATTTGTAGATAACAATATTCTATTATTATTAATGCTATCGCGAGTTATACTGATTATAATTTTTATGACTTTTACATTTTAGGAGTATGGAGCTTTGAAAATTTAATATTTTAACAATACTTTTATGGAATTCACGTCGAAATGGTCTCGCTATTAGTACACAAAAAGCAAAACATGACATAGAAAAAGACAAAAGACAAGAACTGCAAGAGTAAATTATTAGGTTAGGTACTTACAAAATGGTGTGTCGTGTGATCTTACCTACCCATCGAATAAATGAAAAATGTTAAACTCCACGTGTTCCATTAGTTCGATAGGCAAATAAGATTTTCACCAATCTAGAAAACAAATTTAGATTGGTCAAACAAACAAGAAAACAGAATGTGAAGGAGCGGACGAAGTATGTCTACTTTTATTATCTACATGCACAAATCTTACATATAAATTACTGATACCCATCAGTCATGCGTCATCCTCTCTCAAATATACAACATAATAGATGAATGGACGACAGCCGAAAACCATAACCAAACAAAGGCAAGGAAAATCTGAGTGGCGCCGCATCCTCGAGCAGCAGCAGCGGCGGGTCCCGGAGCGTCCGGCAGCTGCTCCACCCGAAAGCGCGGCAGCTCGTCGTCGTGAACAGACCTGTAAAATAAAATTAACCTGAAATCTGTTCCATAGATACACAAAAACATGGCATGGGATAAATATTGATTCAACTTACTGCGGGCTGATATTGCGCAAAATTTCCCTGCGCACTTCGTCATCCTCGCTGCTGCTACTGGAGAGCCTGCTGGAAAAAATAAACAGTTAAAAAAGTCTTACTTCCGCATAGAAGATGGAAAAAAATTATTAAGTATTGTACCTAGAGGTAGAAAGCGGGACGCTTAGTGCCTCCAGTGGCACTAGCTCCCAGTTCTCCTCCTCCACCATGATGTCCATTGCCTGGAAGAAATATAAACCTAAAATAACGGAACGAACAAGAAATAATACAAAATTAATATTTATATTTATACAGCAGTGGTAGCCTAGTGGGTAGAACCTCGGACTAGGAAGCGGGAGACCCAGGTTCGATCCCCGGTGCGGGCATGTAGCTATGACTTGGTTTTCTAAGTTATGTACATTTGTGAAGTTATAGTAGTAGCAATACCACTCGCTAACGAAGGAAAACATCGTGAGGAAACCTGAGTGTCTGAGCTATTCACGTACACGCGCTTGAAATACCCAATCCCCGGTGGGCACGCGTGGTGATTAAGCCCATGCTCTCTCCCTGAGAGAAGGCCTGTGCCCTATAGTGGGACGCATATAGGCCGCTTATGTATGTTATGTAATATTTATATAATTATTATAACATACCATCAGGTTTCCCACCCCAGTCTCCTCCTCCTCCTCCTCTTCCAGCCCGACCTCTAACTCCCCCTCGCTCTCATCCTCTTCCTCGTCGTCTTGCAGTAATTCAAGAAACTCTTGGGGTGCCCGGGTCTCCACATCTGTAAAATAAATAAATAATAATTTTCCTATAAACTACGAGATGTATTAGAATCTAATTGGAAATTTGCGTATTCTCACTAGAAACTTATAGTAACGGTGTATTGAAGTTGATAAAAAATTTATTTCGATAATCAATTGAAATAATCACTAAGCCCATCACTATAGAACCGGATGAGAAGGCCGGAGGTCGTGACCCTAGTGGTCGATTTCCGGTATACGAACTTATCGGAAAACAACGGCAAATGTTTTGTTTTTGTAATATTTTTCACTATTACTTAGTAATTCTACATAAAAATGAATAAAATAACAAAGTACGATAGTCTTACTGGCCAAATATAGTGGGTTTTATCCAAAATACACAAACAATGATCAAAAATTTCGAAAGAAAGTACAACTTTTTTCAAAGTTGCTATATCGAACATTTTCTTGGGCCAAATTTAAAGTATTTATAGCATTCTTTAGGTAAAACTATGTGTAATGATTGAAATAAATGCATAAAGTAACACGTAAATACACTTTTCACTTACCTTTCTAACAAAAAACCTGTTTTTCTCGTAGTTTTCTTCTGTGCTCTCGCCACTTTCCAACAAGAAATTTTCGACTAAGATTGACAAGTTTTTTTTTTAGGAAGTCTTAGAGTATTTTATCACAGATTAAAGGGAATTTCATGCCGAACATGAACGAACAATAACCATAAACCGATATCATAGAACGTCAAACACATTTTAGCATTTTTTTGGTCTGTTGCCTTTTGGGACAACTCTGTCTCAGTTGCGCGTTTGACGTTTCCCGATGCGTTGAGACAGATCTGTCTCTGGTGCTAGTGAGAAGGTTAATGTAGTACACAATTTCGCCAAACTGCGTAGCGGTTTGTTGGGGGAGCGCTCTATCTCTATATATTATTTACTTATATTATAGCTATATTATTCTTATACATAAACAATTTATATTTAAATTCATTCGGCTTCGGTCCATACGCAAACAAACCGTTGACAGAAATCGAGAACCATGAAATTTGGCAAGTAATATCGTATGATCCTGCAAATCTGAAAACGATACATTTGTAATTATATCATAAAAAAATTGTCTTTAAAGTTCGGGAAAAGCTCGGGAAAAACTGCGAGGCTCGATTCCTGAACTATTTACTTTTGAACTATTTATAATATGTAAGTACCTACAAATTTGTACGGAACCCTCTGTGTGCGAGTCCGACTCGCACTTAGCCGGTTTTTTTTTCTTTTTGAAGAGTTTTGGCTTTGTTTCGAGCCGTTTAAAACGGTGTGTACAAAGAACAAACAACTATTGTATAACTACAGGTTCCCAGAGGCAAAGCAGCAAATAGAACGAGCAACGTATGTCGAAAAAAACCTGTTTTATGGACGCCTGTCGGAGGCTGGTTCCCAATATATATTGAACGCAGCAAATCGAGACTTAGGACTCGTATCCAGACATGTCGTGCGATGCTCGGGTGACACCTTCGGCCACACTAACAAAACGATTGAAACGAACTTCAATCAGCCCCTTTATTACGCACACCAAATAGGTACTGACGGATTCCTAGCGTTTGCTTTCTCAATTTTATTATCAATTCAGGATTATGTGCGCGGGCGCTCTTGAAAGGTATAAAAGCAAAATCATGGTTTACCGCCATATCTTTCGCTTCATCCACATTCATGAGTCAGCAACCTCGACTGTTTTGGGTACTCAGAGGTCCTCTTTATTGGGCCCACGCCAGCCGTTTCAGAACTCACTCACCCTTCCTCTTTTTAGGGTTCCGTACCCGAAGGGTGCCAACCGGGACCCTATTACTAAGACTTCACTTTCCGTCTGTATGTCTGTCACCAGGCTGTATTTCATGAACCGTAATAGCTAGGCAGTGGAAATTTTCACAGATGATGTATTTATGTTGCCGCTATAACAACAAATACTAAAAACAGAATAAAATAAATATTTAAGGGGGGGCTCCCATACAAGAAACATATTTTTTTTGCCGTTTATTGCTCGATATTAATATCGGCAATAGGTAGACGCTTGAAATATTCGCAGAATATTTAGTTCTATATTCGCTTCATAAATAAATAATTAAATGAAAATAAAATAAATATTTAAGGGGGGCATACAACAAACGTGATTTTTTGCCGTTTTTTCTCGATCTTTGTGTCTAATGTTGTATAGATAATGGTACGGAACCCTTCGTGCGCGAGTCCGACTCGCACTTGGCCGGTTTTTTTATTCTGCCAAAGAAACGCTACACATGCCTTTCTCGTTTTTAGTCCCTACATCCGCAACTAGAGACAAGTATTAAGCTCTTACGTACGTACGAAGCGCACGAGTGTGTTGCCAGCACAAGAAAGCCGTTGTTACCGGGCTCCATAAGACATGGACTGGATCGGAGGCCATTGACCTGGCAGGACTGCACGCTAGGAATAATAAGCGGGATACAACCGGTAGTGGTAACAAATGGATATTTTTTGGGCTACGCTTATTTATTGCACGATGTAAAGAGACGTTTTGAGAAGATTTGCAACAGGCATCAAGAAAATGAATAATGAATGAAGTGAAGTTAAGAAAGATAAGGAAAACCAACAGGAACATTTCTGTCATTACGACTGTGAGTTCACTACGTAGTTTATTGCATAACCGAATTCTTAAAAAAAAATACTAAGCTCTTAGGTTGAGTGGGATGGGACTTAATCGACTTTGATCTCGAAGCTTAGGATGGTTCAGCCTGCTTTGTTTATTAACCACGCATCGCTTTCTAGCTGTCGTGACAACTCGTCATAGCGTCCACACAAACTGGACTGGTACTGCTTTAGCTTGTTCGGGTAAAAATTAAGCCTCGGACAAAGTGTACAAACAAACGAATTCATAAGAGTGCATTCTGTATAGAGGCGATGAAAGGCCCTCTCAGTTGATGGCGAACGCCTTTCTAATTGTTAGCACAAATTAACTTCATTGGCCGAGCCGTTTCATCAGAGGGCCTGAAGAGGCCACTGTCTGGAGAAATTAGGCGCGAGGTTGGCATACTAGTTTTAAACACTAAACATTATATTCTCTTTAAACGGTCTAACAAAACTTCGTTTTAAGTGTGCCAATCCTGGCTCGATGATTCCCTTTGTGTTTGGAGTATTTGTGAGAATGTAGAATTAACTTTTCTAAGTAGTAACTTGGTTCTTTACCTCTTAGTATTAGTTGGTCTAGCTGACTGGATCTTTAGGACAGATCACAGTTAACCGCCTGAAATTACAAATGTACCGGTTTACATAGGTACATCATATGTATATTTACAGTAGGTAATTCGCTGGAAAGTAAGAAAACTTAAAATTACAACGGAGAAGATTACCCAAAAAATACCATCATTTCAATTAAATTAAAAGAAATGAAACCAACAACTTCATGAAAGCCAGTAGTTAGCGGCAGTCTGTATGTTATGTTACTGCCCGATGTGTTTAAAATTAGCATTCTATTAAAAGCATTTGAATTCCTTACAAACAGTAACCACTAACGTGGTATTTGAAAGAATACCTTCGTACCCTTTTATAATTGATAGAAAAGACTCAATTCACACCATTCGACACATAGGTTTGAGTGTATCTACGTATACATTAAACGTATAATAGGGACTCTTGTATGGAATATTTAAGCTAAATTATGGTAATATCAAGTTATTCACACTTAGTGACACTCTGAAATGTTCCTGTTTTATTCACTACAGTATACACGATACATCACGGATTCTAGTATTGTTTAGCCTAAAAGTGCCTTAATGCAATATACACATAATTACGTATATTCATTTCAATTCAAATATTTTTGTTCATTATAAAAACAGAATGTTCACTTAATGAACGTCAAAGTTGTAAGTTTCACAATTAATAGATTATGCGGAAAAGAAGTTAACAAAGAAACTCCACGAGATTTAATACACTAGAGATTTAATACAAATAAACTTAAATTACATTTGTGACCATCAATTGTCTTTTTGTTTTAATCGTATGTACGAGGGTCATTCAATAAATACTTAGCCTACAAAAAGTAAACGAAAATTTTGGCAAAGTGGCAATTTTTCAACATAGTCTCCTTTTAGTTCGATACACTTAGCCCAGCGATGCTCTAACTTTTTTAACCCGTCCGAAAAATAGTTTTTGTTAAACTCTGCAAAATAGGCCTCCGTGGCGGCGATGACCTCCTCATTTGATCCATATCTATTCCCGGCGAGAGATTTTTTCAGATTAGGAAACAGAAAGAAGTCACAAGGGGCCAAATCTGGAGAATACGGTGGATGGGGCAACAATTCGTAGCATAATTCGACCAATTTGGCCATGGCAATTGCAGACGTGTGAACCGGTGCTGCGTCGTGGTGAAACAGCACTTTTTTCTTCGCCAGATGGGGTCGTTTTTTCTTTAATTCGGCGTCGAATCGGCCCAATAAATCGGCATAGTAAAGCCCTGTAATTGTTTTACCCTTCTCGAGGTAATCGATGTAGATCACACCTTGTAAATCCCAGAAAACGGTGGCCATAACTTTTCCGGCCGATTTTACAGTTTTCGCCTTCTTTGGAGCACGTTCCCCGGTCTGGATCCATTGTTTTGATTGCTCCTTGGTCTCTGGTGTGTACCAGTGGATCCAAGTTTCATCGACGGTCACAAAACGACGCAAAAACTCCGCTGGATTCCGCTTAAACAGCGCCAAACACGTCTCCGATGTGGTCTCACGGTTGCACTTGTTTTCCGGTGTGAGTAAACGCGGCACCCATCGCGCCAACAGCTTTCTCATGCCGAGTTCCTCGTGAAGAATATGATGCACTGTTCCTTCTGAAATGCCTACAGTCTCAGCTAGCTCCCGAACCTTCAATCGGCGATCTGCCAATACGAGATCATGGATTTTTTTAATGTTTTCCTCCGTAGCAGCTGTTTTCGGTGCACCTGGACGTGGTTCGTCAAAAACCGACGTACGGCCACGTGCAAACACGTTGAACCAATTCTTGACGGTGGCCATCGATGGAGAAGAGTCACCGTACACAGCATCCAAGCGCTCTTTGATTTCGATGCGCGTTTTCCCTTCCAAAAATAGGAATCGAATCACCGAACGATATTGCTCTTTTTCCATTTTTGTATAAACGATCGATACGTTCGCTTACATAAGTTGTCAAATTAAAACAAATGAAGGGATTGGAATGAAAATTTGAAAAAAGAATTAAAAAAAGAATGTGCTACACTGTGGTAAAACTCTTTTGAAACTACAGCGCCCTCTGGCGATGAGGCTAGGTACTTATTGAATGCACCTCGTACTTGCTTCACTAACACTAGCCAACAAAGCATTCTAATATGGACGGCCATTAAATATTCATTCTGACTAAACGCCTGGCTCATTGATGACACATCTGGTGAGATTATCAACATTCTTATGTTCATTTACCTACCTACTTTAGCGTTTATAGGAGAAAAAAAACCTTGTATATACCCACGGTATATATAGTAACCGTGGACGTCCAACAGTGGACAAACAAATGCTGAAGAAGAAGAAATTTGTACATTGGAAAATGAAGTGAATCGAAAAATAATTCTACAATAACAGTGGGTTCCGGCGAGAAGTTCCAAGGCCTACTTGACATCATAATAAGCTGTTTTCAAGCAAAATAAAACAGGAAACAATCTAATTATATCCGGCCACGTCATTACTTATTTTTTTATCTCCTGCGACCCTCTTTAGGCTAAGGGTGGATCTCTTAGTTAGAACTAACTATCAACTTAGGATTCATCATCATCATCATCATCGGCCTACGCTTGTCCACTGCTGGACATAGGCCTCTCCTATTGCACGCCACTGAGCACGGTCCTCGGCTACTCTCATTCAGCTCTTGGCAGCCGCCCTGCGAAGATCGTCGCTCCACCGAGACTGAGGACGTCCTGCACTACGTTGGCCGATCCACTCAAGAACTCGTCTACCCCATCGGTTATCAGTTCTTCGGGTGATATGGCCGGCCCACTGCCACTTCAGCATGCTAATTCGGTGGGTTATGTCGGTGGCTTTGGTTCTGTGTCAGATTACCTCGTTTCGAATTCGATCTTTCAGAGAAACCCCAGCATAGCCCTTTCCATAGCACGCTGAGCGATTTTAAATTTGTGGACCAGCCCCACGGTGTCCACTTTTCGGCACCGTATGTCATGACGGACGGACGCAAAGACTTTCGTCTCTAGACTCTGTGGGATTGGCGATGTGAAGACTCGACGTAGTTTCCCATACGCTGCCCGGCCAAGCTGTATTCTTCTATTGGCCTCTTTTTCAAAGTTGTTTTTACCTAACAGCATGGTTTGCCTGAGGTAATCCTTAACAACTTCGAGAATACTGCCTTTGGCAACTCCAGTTGGCTCCGGATTTACGGGTTCATTGAACATAACCTTAGTTTTATCCAAGTTCATCCGAAGACCAATGCGTTGGGAAGAATCAGCTAGGCCACTCAGCATTATGTTGTAAATCTTGCAGCCTTTCCACCATGATGACGATGTCGTCTGCAAATCGCAAATGTGAAAGGTACTCGCCGTTTATGTTAATGCCCGTACCCCTTCCAGTCCAGTGTCTTGATTAGGCTTACAAAATCCCAAAACTATTCTTACAAAGGTTACCAATCACGTAGGGCACTCGAGCGTAGCTCTACAGAATAAGTTGACCAGTTGCAATTAAGCTTTTTGTGACCCCCGAAGTCTATAGCATTTTGACGGGAAGAAGACCAGATAGTTCTAATTATTCCTTAAAATCTGTATAAAGTAGCAACACCCGGTAAACTCTTATCGCGCTAGTTATAAGGTCGACGATCGAGCAGTAAGATCAACCCTTAGACGTAAGATTACCAATTTTTGGAAACAGGAAATTTTATTTTATATAAAATATAGAATTTCGATAAATTTAACTTTTATGAAGCTAAGTAAAATTCGAGTAAAGTATAGTATTTCCAAGAAGATTATCTTTTTATAAAGATCCATCCTTAAATACAGCTACAAATCAGGAAGTAACAAATTTGGGCGGAGTAGTAGGTATAGAGGATTCAAAGGCGAAAGCTCTAAGCACTAAAAATTCTAATGTAGAAAAGTCAAAAATTAAGGGTTCTAAAACTAAGAATGCTAAAATTAAAGATGATTTGATTATGTTACACAAATGGTATGCCTCAGAGTCCAATTGTGGGGTCACGTAACAGAAGGGGGACGATAACCTACTGTGCGTTTGCTTAATTTGTAACTTAATAAGCCTTTTCTTCGGGCTCTAACCTAGAAAGGAACAGTATCGACTTTAATAGAGTATCTTCTTCTCTGGGTGTCATCTCCTATTGGAAGTCTGCTATCATCATGACCATTGGCCCCCATGGCCGAAGTGAAACAATATTGAAAGATTCTCTAATCACTTTAAAGAAATTTGTGGCTCCGTGACACCCGAGTATGTACTGGAGTGGAAAAAAGAAGAGACCAACGTAGAATGCATGATGAAAGAAGAGGATTCATAAAAATGTAACTTCCACCAATCTATGTTGATAATAGAGAACAATAAAATACTGAAAAAGGTCTCCAAGTGAAAATGGAAATTATTTACCCAAGTACCTAATAAAAAACTAATCGGCAACGCCGTATTATCTAAGCCCAATATTTATCGCCCGCTGAGCAATCGTTGACGAAATCTATCCATCAACCTGCTATTAGTGGGCGTAACTAAACTATGCAAAACTCTAGCCGTGACCGTGAATTTTTAATAGCTATTCCGTACACTATTTACAACTACCTAGGTAAATACTTGACTTACTTAGTAACAGAATTAAGAATTTTTTTATAGATCTGATAAAATGGGTTATGTTAAGATCTGTCCAATAGAATTTGACACATCTCTTCTTAAAGATTGCAAATGGAAGGCACCGACTTAAGCTAGACAAGGTTCGTAATGGCCATTCAAAATCGGATGGGCGTCGATGACATCATCCGATTTTTTGTCATTAGCACATCGGTAGTCTGTATAATCAACATAAATTACACCTTTTCGCTGGATTCCCGCCTTTATTTTGTACGACGTAAGAACTAACTCGACTCTTAAATTTGTTGTAAACGTTACCGTGCCATGGTCAGTGCTTATTTGTTCAGAAAAAAATATTGATGCTAAACAGAGCGGTAATGCCAGGCTATTTATAAACGGGTGTGGATTACACAATAAGCATTAGATCGTGTAATAAATACATAAGATTTTATGTCATACAATAATGCACAGTTCAAGCTATTTATTAAATATTTGATATAAAACATGACTGCTTTACTAGAAACAGCTGACTTGTAACTACTTAGTTACTAGTGGGATCGGGATCAGTTGAAATAGTTTAGCTTGATGACGGCTTCCGTGGCGCAGCGGTAGCGCATCTGGCTACCATGCGAGAGGTCCCGGGTTCGAATCCCGGCTGGGGGAAAAAAAACCCCAGGTCTTGGATGTTTACGTGTTTGTGATGTCGTTGTTTCTGGTTCCCACGACACGGGGTATCCTAGTGAGGGGTCAGAAGCAATGTATGTGCCTGTACGTAAATGTTTATGTTTATGATACCGTCGTTAGGCTTGATTTTCCGACTAATAAACCCACCTGACCGACTAAACAATACCGCGGTAGGTGTATTAGTGCATCAATGTATGCCAAACATAGTCCACGATGATATCATACTATCTGTGATACTATTAACACAATGTAAATATCACACAGAAGTGTCCAATGTTGCAAAAGATGTCATCACGTGCAATATTGCAGATATAGCATTTTTAACAGTTTTGGGCACACGCCCTGTTTTTGATACCAAAAACAGGATAGGAGGATGAAACGCAGTAGTAGCGAAAGCCAAGTTTCCGTGGATCAATTTTACTTCCACATAACGAGAGAAAATAGCCACAATGATAGCAGACCTCAGAAGAAGAATCAATTTCCCGCAAACTCGTATTTGGACCGTTCAAGTATTACGTAAGAAGATTTATTACAATTATTTACCCCTGTATCCCCATTGTCAACAAAAGTAAGAAAAGCTCTTACCAATGCTTACGTAAACATTGGTATGCATTTTTCTTTTAATGTATTCTGTTTTTTATTGATTCACGAGCAGCAGTTATAAGTCTACAAATAGGATTTTGAATAAGACGCAAATAATATTTCTAACTTTATCATAACGTTCACATAATTTTTCACACAACTAACATAATTTTTGGTATAACTTGGATTTGTCTATTTGAAATGACATCTCGCAAATTTTGTAGAAAAACCGCCCCCCTGTAGTGCTTACGTAATACTTGAATAACCTCTATAGGAAAGTACCAAGGTGGTTTAAAACAGTGTAATCTATCGCTCATCCAAGACTCTGAAATAACCATTCGTATGTTCTTCGTGAGCCTATTTCACGATCTTATGACGGCATATTGTCTTGATATACAATGTGTCTTCTTTCAGAGAGTACAAGAACGGTTTTATTACGAGTCTACTAATACAACACTCGTAAAATTACTACTGTAGTCCAATTAGTTTCGTAGGTGGCTGAAATAACACAAACAAAGTATTTTTAGGAAACCAGTTACGTAGGAGGTTAAAAAAATCCTTTCAGGAAATCAGTTACGTAGGAGGATAAAAAAATACTTTCAGGAAACCAGTTTCCAAACTTCAGTTTCCTTAACGGCCGAAGGGGTATGAACTTAAGAAAGCCTACGCCCTGCAGTGGATCATTATGTGCGGTCATGCAGTGAAGCAGACTATTATACATTATTAGGGAGCATTGTCATGTCTGGAACATTAATCCCTATCACGATAGTAGGCCGGCGAACCGGCAAATCTGGCTTTAGTCGATAAATCTCATTAGTCTGCGACCTCCATGCCGGGAAGGCGTGGCGTGTGCAGCAGTTCTCACCTCTATAATAAACATATTATTGTGATGATGAGTCAGGCATATTGACGTAAGGTAGTTACAAAACGTTGAGGGTCTTTCGGCCAGACAATTGTCTGACTACGTCAGTCAGTCAATCTTATCATCTCTTAAAATTAACTGTGATAGTCACAGTGACCGGTTTTTATTCGTAGAATAGTTCCGTTTGAATTATCACTGGCCTTTTAAAGCTTCTTGTCTATAAAGCTTTTAGAGGTCTTTAAAAGCTTTGGACTACAAGCTTTTCTTCAGTTTTATTGTCATTGGATAAAAAACCTGACGAAACTGGGTCAACCGGGTAAGTGGAGAAACTTACCTGTGTGTGTTAGATCCAAGCAAACCACTGTGAAACGACTCAATTGAGCTTAAAATTTCTACTAACAACCTACCGTAAAGCGGCAGTACGTATTCTTAACGAAGTTTCACATTAACTGTAGACAAAAACTAACCATCCGGCCAACAAGGCCTACCATAACGCTTTGCCCACATACGTTCCAGATATTGCCAAGTTGGCTAACGATACAAAAAAAGAGGAAATCAGCCACTTGTTTTTCGAAGTAGGTGAGTTGTTGCACTCAGTTCAGCTAAAGCGCCCCGCTGCTGGGCGAAGAACCGTCAAAGTTCCATTTAATGAATTTCTTTAATTTGGCAGACCCTTGGTCACTTTCTTACGTTTGAAAGTGTGCCTCAGCGATGAAACTATTCACAGCGAGTCATCTCAAATCACTCCCCAATTGCTAGACGCCCGCGAGGTTTTCATTGACGAGCCTTAGATTTTATCTACTGACCAGTGACGGACGGGGACTATCTCATTGCAATCCAAATCCAGCGTATAAGGCTCGTAGCACATTCGCGGTAACCAGCAGAGAGCGGTCGGGGCGCGCGGCGGCCGCTCCGTACCAACAGTTTGTGAGCCAAAAGCAGCGGTATCGATCAAGTCCCCGGCGCCGTCGGGACGTGTATTTCCTTCTCGCACGCACGTGAGGGGAGGACGAGTTGCCATTGCCACCCCATGCGTCCTGCCCTAAAAGCGGCGAATTTAAAACCTCACCACTGCGTTGTCGAAGTCAACCGGTGACGTTGCCGAACGAATAAGGATAGAGAAAACGATGACTTGTAAGTGAAGATTTATGGACGGGATACAAGTAACGAAGATGATTCTGAACGCTGATAAGGCTGGCAACTTGCCAGTGACCCTCATAATGAAAATCTGTCTAGCAAGCTTGTCTAGTCTGACTAGCGTAAGAAAGAAAAGCTGAAGACTCGTTTGGGAATCAACCCCCCTAAATAGTTGCAACACTTATCAGGGATTTTATGTCTAGCTTGGCTTGGCAACACCGGGAAATCCCCCCAACCCCCGTCTCGCAAGCAGGCAAGCCTTGTGACTGTTGGCCGACTCAGACCCCGTTTTACCCTAAAGGCAACATAGGAATACTCCTATATAAATTAGATGATAGTGCTAAATTAGGTGAAATGTAGCTTTCGTACAAACCGATGGGTTTCGATTTTTTTTTGTTGTTTAGATTTTATGAATCAAAAATATTGTAAGCGAATTAAGACACCTGAGGTGTTTTGCCATGAAGTGGTATTGGAATTCCATCTCCGATATGTTAGCGTGGTTAGAAAATCAATTAGGCGGGATAGCGAGTCAGTGTAAACATGACTGCTATTCATGTCCCGCATACGCACACACTCCGCATTAGCAACAGCTCATTTTCGGGCTAAGATTAGCTTATTATGTTATTGAACTCGTAACCTTTAGGGTTAGGGCCTTAGGTTGACATTTACTTTGCTTAAATAAGTAGGAGACAGTCTGGGGTTTCTGGGGCAAATGAGCAATAATCAATGGGAAATATTGTCGATCTTCTCATGACCTATATTACCCTGATACGTTCATAATTATGAGTCACTCACATACCTTCATCAGCCTATTAGCTAGATAGCATGTAAATGCTTCGATTATTAATATTTTACACCATTTACATAATATCAGCCGACTTTGAAATTAGAATGTGACAAAAAAAAAACAGACATGTCTGCACGCAACACTCTCACTGTCTCGCTGTCCACTCTCAAAAACAACATGTCCATATTAAGAAGGTGTGAGGACAGTCATCTTAAGTCGACTTTAATTAATGGTCAACAAATACTTACAATTTCGGTGTACAATAAAGAAAATTCTATTCTATTGCTATGGCATGGAGTTGAGATCAGATTGTCTATTTAATGGATTCTGTGCACCTGCATTTGGCAATGCCTAATACTTTTATATAGAGCTAAAGTAGCAGATGTAGACGTCTTTTTATCTAATCTTACAGTCTTCTATCTCTTGTAGTCTATCGGATTGTTTACATGAAACAGTACTCTCCACCATGGTAGGTCAGTATCATCACTGGCAGCCTTTCATTACATAACACCATGGTACTGATACCATGAAGGTAATGCTAACATAATGGTACTAGTACCATGAAGGTATTGATTGATTTTCATAGTCCCACAATGCCTGCAACCGGTGCAATAATTTATTAGGAACAGCTAATAAATTATTTTTGTTATTATGAATTATTATATTAATGAAATCATATTACATTGTAAATTCCAATGTTTTATCAAATTTAGATAGGCAGGCAACAGCACGCCAATCAACCACTACATTTAAGTTAATAAAAACTGAATTTGCAGGAATGTTTACTCATTTATTTTTTCATTTTACAATTTTCCAATGTTTAAACGAGTAAATACCTATCGGTGCAAATTAAGTTTCTATTATGTCATGTGCTCGTCTTAACCTTAGAAAATAAGTTTAAGTTGCAACGTCACTGTTAATAATTAAATAGAGTGCATTTAGTAAAGGTTGATGTGCTGTCAACTGTACCTAGTTCTAAGTAAATAACGATTAAAAACAATTATAAGTGCAAGGAAGAACTTAATCATACATATTGACAGAAAATTACATAATTCAATATTAAATCTAGTAAAGGCATTCAAAATCATTTATTTTGTTAAATATGGGTAAGTATATAAAACAGATGTTACGTACAGCAGAATTGTGCTCCATATTTTTCCCTGCAGCATACAAATTATAAAAAAAAATATGGTAAGGTAGCATGCAATGTCAATTATATAGTACAATATTACATTATATCAATCTCAGAATAATAAGTACAAATGTCATGTGTTAAAAAAATAAACTAATTAAAAACAAGATTAATCGACCATCCCCAAGTACAATCGCGTAAGTGTCAGTTACGCGATTATACGTCTAGGCCATTTTCGTAATCACCGTATCCGAATGCATGTATAAAAAAAAGTTAATGTTGAAAAAGTCTTCATATGACAATTTTAGGTTTTATTTCTTGTCGTAACTACACAAGACTTTCGTTCCCAAGCATAGCCAAGGATCTGCCAGTTCCGTGCTTATGCGCCGGACCTGGGGAGCGGGCGGAACTGACCTTTACTCAGTTATTCGCCTCAGTTTTCACCTTAACAAATTAACTTTTACAAGATAGGTTCATGGTGTCTAAAAGTACCCCAAATGTTATAATAACACATCATCATCATCATTCAGCCACAAAAAGTCATGGATTCTTCTGAATCTTCCATGGGTTTCCAAAAAGACCGGTTGTAAGCGGCTTGCATCCAGCGTCTTCCTGCCACTTGGATGAGGTCACACACAAAAATTTTATAACACACAAAAATTTACAATTGTGCACCTACAATAGATAGAGTTTTAGTGCGAAAAAAAAACTTTACACGGCTCTCCTGTAAAATTTGTGTTATTAAGATACGAGCTTATACTTAGGGACTGTCGATATATTCCAAAAAATTAAATTCAGTTACTTTGTTCAAAACATAAATAGTATATTCAATGTAACCTACTTGAAAGGAAAGCCTGTGATAAGCGTTTGATAAAGTATAGGTAATTGGGTATAGGTAGGTCTCAGCAGTACTGAACTTACATGCTATTTAAACCAGACCTAATGTTTGCTTTACTGATAAACTGAAGAGGTGATAACTGAATTGGAATAGCACTTTATTGGCACATATTAGGTTATGTACAGTAATTTTAAATGGTCATTATTTAGGTCATTATCTAGAAACAAAAAGTAACAATCCTGAATATGTCGCAATTTTTTTGTAGAAGTTTAGTTGGATCGCATTCTGACCCAATTAAGCCACACCCAACTCAGCTAGTGCAGCATATCTAGTTTTAGGTAAAGCTAGGTGTTGCATCAAGATTAAGGTCCCACTGCGACTATGAAATTTTGTTTGACTGTCAGGGACACTTGCAGAAATACTGTAAGAAAATCGGTATCCTACATGTCTTAAAAAAATTTTTTTTTCTTACTATATCTAAAGACCACTGAAAGAATTGGGAGACCTTTGCCTAGCCGTGGGACACAATAGTAGCTACGTAAAAAAAATTTCAAACAAACAAAGTCAAAACATGCAGGAGTCGACAGCCTCATTGGTCTAGCTGTCAACATGCTTAACTACCAAAACAGAGGTCGTGCGTTTGATTTCCATTGGGGTCCATCATACATTTGTACAAATGGCCTCAGTCTGGGTGTATCTCCATGTTTGTGATGTCCTTGCCAGGTTTCCATAGTACATTGTATGGTATCCTAGTTTGGGACCAGGTGAAGTGATTGTGTTGTGTGGAAATTATGGAAGTCTGAATAAACGAAATTATTGGTCAGTAAAAACTGACTAGATCAGGACAAATCAGAAAAGGTCAGTTTGATAACTGAAACTTCTCTCTAGGCTACCCTGAGAGAAGGTCTGTGATCTACTGTGGGATGTACACTATGTATGATGTGCTTAGTTTGATGGGTGTTTCAATTTGTCTAGGAGAATAAATGAGTAGTTACGGCTTCAACCGACCCCGAGGCTTCACGAAAAATTAAAGCAATTGAAAGTAATTCAGTGAGGTCATCTAAGCACGCCTTCAGAATAACACCAAGTAATATTGCTCAACCACTAAGTAGGTACACAGCGATAAATAATTCGAGCTAAGAAAGTGTGCTGTAAAATTATCAGCGAGATGATATGCCGGTCGCACCGATTAGCAATAGGTACCTAAATGTAGGTAGGTATAACGTGAACTGTGAACTAAATTCTACTTTGACCGTTCCCCAATAAGAAAAAGCCAATATAATGAATAATTACCTGTTATTACTCAACGAAGAACACTTCACCAGCGACACAAATATAATCTTCACTCACAAGTTATCACATTCAAGGCGTACCGAATCGTCTTCACAGCACAAACTCACAAAAAAACACCAGTCTTCGATCGGGCAGGGGTTTTTTACTGCACAATTTCAAACCGCACCCGTTGTTGTTTGAGTTTTGAATTATTCGCAGATCGTTGTCATATCATCCGTGATTGCGAGTACGAACACGGAGTCGTAACGGGGCGTAAGGAAAGACGCGAGCCGCAAAACGAAAGCTAGCATCACATCATCGCGCACCGCTTTTCGGATTCCGCCGCCCGAGTCAAAGAGTAAAGGAGTTGGGTTACTGTACAGACACGCCAAATGTTTTTAAGAACCTAATGAAAAATCGTTTTTTTTATATTATAATTTATGGTAAACATTCACAATGTCCTATTGAAATAATGCAAAAAGTGAAAGCTGCTTTTGCAGTACCTATAAATACTTAAAACCACTTCCAATATGTAAGTAAACGTTTGTTTAGTCTATATTGTTTGCTAAATTGGACAAGTAAGGATGAACAGACTGTAATTACAAGTGGGGAAAAAGGCATACAATTTTATTTTCTGATAGTATCTTTATTCTCTGTGCAACAAAGACAAACTGACAAAAAATTAAAAACAAACCACAAAAATATATTTTTTCAGGGTATTACAGATCGTCTGCAAATTTATCATTTGTAAAAGTTTGCATGGATTTGGATATTAAGTACCTATATTACAATCGGACCATTCTGATGACCCAAGATGGGTTGGGAATATTGGTTGGGAGTATGGGAATACTGAGTATAAAGGGCTCACTAGTTGGCAATGGGCTGGTTCTCTTTTGGACAAAAGTAAATTAACCTCCTCAGTCCTTACCTTGAAAATAACAATTGAAAACTATTGTTATTTTCAAGGTCAGGACTGAGGAGGTTAATGAATGAATTAGGTAATTAACTCATTGCTAATAATATGCCAAGTTACATTTGTATGTAATAATAATATTATAAACACCATATTATGTTTTTAAAGTACGCCAAAAAACTGCGTAAAACTACAAACTTTGGCAAGTCTCGAATACATTGATAAAAATATTTAATGTATGCGAAATTGAGTTATGATGTGTTAAATTGTCCCAATAAATGTCATTATTTCTTTCTAAATTCAAGCGGTAGATAGTGTAATTTTAATCTTATATCTAATAATATGTTCACTTCTTCTTGTAATTTCTAATAATCTAGTTTCTAGTAAAATAAATAATAAAACTAAATTACTAAATACTATAAACACAAAATAAATTACTACCTATTCAATAAATTTCTGTACCGAAAACTGTTCGTCGCATCCCATTGAAGATTCATTGAAGTTTATTATCTATGAAACTTTCCCAGCCCAGATGCAATTTAGGTAAATGTCCAGGCTTATTGCGACAAACTTGATTATTCTTTGAAATAAATGATGTCATGCATCGACAATAGCGCATAGTGATGGGGTTCAACATACTGCCAATTGTCTATGGTACAAAATACAATCGATCGATTTATCTACCGGATGTTGTACAACTCTAGCATATTGTTAGTGTTGCCAGTAATAATAAATGAGGAAAAAAAAATGTTTGAAAAGCTGGGGACAAGTCGACCACATCACGTGATAATATTTTTCCATCGATCTAAGTTCGCTCATAATAACGAAACTAAGCTGAGTGCACACATAACAACCTTTTAATTGAAAAGTCAATAGCTGATCAATGTTTAAATTTTCGTGCAAAATATTAAGGTATGATTTTGTCCATCATCATTCAGCCACAAGAAGTCTACTGCTGAACATAGGCTGTCGCCAATAGGTGAGCAAACTAGTGAGTATGTATGTAAGAATGTAAATGACTCACGTTATACTGAATAGGTAACAGTGGCGAAACAGAACCTAGGTAGGTACACAGTGACAATAAAATAAATTGTAAGTACTTGCGTTGTAGGTAAAGTATAATAAATACCTAGATAGATAATTCTTCGTGTACCTAAATATTACCTGGGTACATACTGCTGAGTGATGATGCGTATTGACTAGAACGAGCATAGGTAGGTATAATTATGGTAACTGAGTTGATACGCCTTTGAGGTCCTTGACCTTATCGTAAACGTGTTCTAACCTAAAGGCTGAACTGATGCTCGCTCTGACCTCTCGGTGACCTACGTCAGGGCTGTTCTACCTATCTCATAAGCCAGAGCTGCTCAGCTCTCGCGATCTCCGTTGGGAACATTGTCCTACGTCACACTACTGAGTCCACCCAGCCTGCGCCGGTGATATTGGCCTGCGCCAGGTTCTGAATACTCTCCAGCTTCCGCCAGAGCAGCCTAGCCCACAAACTGCGCCGTGGAAACTGGCCTGTGCCAGGTTCTGAATGCTCTCCAGCTTTCGCCAGAGCAGCCTAGCCCACGGCCTGCACCGTGGACACTGGCCTGTGCCAGGTTCTGAATGCTCTCCAGCTTTCGCCGTAGCAGCCTAGCCCAGGGCCTGCACCGTGGACACTGGCCTGTGCCAGGTTCTGAATGCTCTCCAGCTTTCGCCAGAGCAGCCTAGCCCACGGCCTGCGCCGTGGACACTGGCCTGTGCAGCACTACATTTACTCAGCGAAATTCTCAATTCGGAAACGAACTGGATTTTCCCTCTATGCTAAATTGTTGTAGCAAAATTTTTAGGTTTTGTAGTCAACAAGGAACCCACATAGTTTCGTCACGTCCCACAGTGTTTTATAAACCCCGATTTTGTCTCATCCACTTTTTATTGTTCAAATCGTTAGTACATATCATTCTTAGTACTACAGTGAAGCTCCGAAATTTTTGTGCCGTCTAGTTTATTTTTAAAAAAATCGTTAAGTTTTACTTTATCGGGGTTCCGAAAATCGCAAAAAAAATTATAAAAAAATAACCATGCAATATAATTTAATTTTAATAGCTTACATAGAATAATCATATTGAGACGTAAATTCTAGCAAAATCTCGAATATCAAATCTTAATAGATGCCGAAATATTAATATTTTTCTCTCTTTTCATTTTTATTTTTTATAACCCCATATTAGAACGAGATTTTTATACAGTATATTCGTCACACGTTATTCTATCAATACTATGAAAATCACAATCTAATTCCGCGTTATTCAAAAGTTATTGTCAAACCTAATTTTATCCGGATTTTCTCGACCCAGGGTTGTCACTTCTCATAAATTCATATTTAATAACCGTCTGTAATAAAAAGTCTAACATGGATCAAATTCTGAAAATTGTTAATCCTACTTATGTCTACCTTCTATAATGTCAACATAGACGTCATGTTAACAGAGTAATGAAAAACAATATGTTATGTTACCAGTTTTTGAGCGTGAAAGAAGAGCGAAAATACAGGCACAGTTCATAAAAACTAAAAAAAGCACAACAAAAAAAGGTAAGCTACTTTAAACTATATACTAGTATTGAACGTATTTTTGTCAGACAATGGCATTGCTTTCTATGGGATGAATCCTAGGGCAGATTATCTCAATTTTTTTTTGTTTCAGATGCTGATAATTTCGACGAAGAGCTGCATCCGCTGAAATGGAAACATTTAAAAGTACCACGAGCTTTTGAATCACCATTTTTTGAAGACAGTAAGATCAGTCCGGAAGAACTAAAGAGACGTTTCGATTATTAATTAATTAAGTAATTAATAAAATAACTAATCTAAAAAGTTTAAAACTTTCAGCAGGGCTCAACAATATAGGGTAAAAAGGCAACTTCAGGACACTCTAGAAGATAACCCTACTTCAATAAAAATTCAATCTTTTGTGAATTCAATTAAAATAAATGATAATAGTACTACTCTGCCGCATCAATCAGCAAAAAGCTTAGAAACTATAATCCGCTTACGCCTTACATCTGAAACTGCTGCAGTAGATATTTTGAAAAAAATTCACCATTCATCCGAGTCATACACGCCTGAAGAAGCACTTTCTATCTTTATTGATAGAAATTTAACTGTTCAAACATATGAGTTTCATTTGGACCATAAAAAACGTGGAGATGACATGTACCAAATTACTTGAGGCAAAAAAAATGTGTTACCCTGACCGCCTCCAAATATCAGAATCAGAAGCATCTGTACCTGTTAAAGAGTTAGTGCAGCATACTTTGAATCGTATACTTCAATTAACTGACGAAGTTTTCAACAACTATTGTGAAAATAAAGGCATCCTAACAATAGAATGCAATTTAATAGGGAACTGGGGATTTGATGGATCTACTGGCCAGTCTTTATACAAGCAATCCTTGTCAGATAAAGAAGTTGACGAAAATTGTATGTTCGCAACTACTTTCGTTCCATTACAAATTACAACTAATAACAGTATGGACATATTTTGGATGAACCCTTCGCCGCAATCATATCGTTTCTGTAGACCAATTCATATTCAATACAAAAAAGAATCTAGCCAATTGGTACTCAACGAAAAACAGGAGCAAATAGATAACCTCACCCCCTTTCATTTGGAAACATCAAAAGGCCACAAAATAAAGGTTAATTGTCAACTGGTTTGTGCTGCTATAGACGGCAAGATTTTAAATATTCTTTTGAATACCACATCCCAGCTTCGCTGCCCATATTGTCATTTGACTTCCAAGGAATTCAATAATATTGACATGGCTTTTTCGAAACCAATTGTAGATGACAGTTTATTGGTTTACGGGGTTAGCCCTTTACATTTCTGGATTCGTTGTTTGGAATTTGTACTAAAACTTGGATATAAAGTCGAAATTAAGAAATGGCGCGTTAACAAAAACTCCGACGAAGGCCATTTGGTAGAAGAGCGTAAAAAAGAATTCAATCTGAATTAAGAGAAAAACTTGGTCTCTTAGTGGATGTAGTGCGTCCTACTTCAGGCACTACAAACGACGGAAACACGGCCAGGAGTCCTGGCCCAGGACCGCGTTTTCAGATCAACATCGGGGAACATTTGCCGAAATTTTAAATCTTGAGAAGTGGCTTTTGGACCACTTATTTATAATTTCAACAGTATTGTCCACTAACTTACCGATCGATACTGAAAAATTCTCAGGGTACTGTAAAAACTTGGCGTATAAATACGTAGAAAAATATGCATGGCATCCCATGACAGTCACAATACATAAAATTTTAGTTCATGGTGCTAAAATTATTGACTCGTCATTACTACCAGTCGGAATGTTGTCTGAACAGGCAGCAGAATCACGAAACAAATTTTGGCGATTTGATAGAGAGCATCATACTCGGAAAATCAGTCGTGAAGCCACAATGTCAGATTTGTTTCACAGAGCTTTAGAATCATCAGACCCGATCATTTCCGACTATGCATCAAATAAACGAAATCTCAAAACAAAAAAAAAACCGTTGCCAGCATTAGCAGTTAGTCTACTGAAACCTGTGGATGTAAGTACAACAGTAAACAGTACGTCATATTATGAAGGTGACGAAAATTTGGTAGTCCCGAATGAAAGCGAATAAACTAAACGCACAATTTTAACCGCCGATTAAAATAAATATAAGTCCGGATACTCCGGATATTCGCAGGTGACAACCCTAACCAAAATAAATAATTAACAATAACTTTTGAATAACGCGGAATTAGATTGTGATTTTCATAGTATTGATAGAATAACGTGTGACTAATATACTGTATAAAAATCTCGTTCTAATATCGGGTTATTGGGGAGATAAAAAATAAAAATGAAAAGAGAGAAAAACATTAATATTTCGGCATCTATTAAGATTTGATATTCGAGATTTTGCTAGAATTTACGTCTTAATATGATTATTCTATGTAAGCTATTAAAATTAAATTATATTGCATGGTTATTTTTTTATAATTTTTTTTGCGATTTTCGGAACCCCGATAAAGTAAAACTTAACGATTTTTTTAAAAATAAACTAGACGGCACAAAAATTTCGGAGTTTCACTGTAGTACTAAGAATGATATGTACTAACGATTTGAACAATAAAAAGTGGATGAGACAAAATCGGGGTTTATAAAACACTGTGCGTCCGTCCTTTTGAATGTGCCCTGCCTGCGTCTCCTCCACGTCAATGCACTTATTGACGTTTTTGATTGTTTATTCATACAAGCAAAAGGCAACTTAGAAATTATTGAATAAAAACAGGCCAAGTACGAGTCGGACTCGCGCACGAAGGATTCCGTACCATTATCTACAGGTACAACATTAGACAAGGATCGAATTTGAGAACAGCACCATCTATACAAACCAATAAGAAGCGTTTAACATTGACATTTAACGACATGACATCGGCGCTGTAAAGGTTACATAGATGGCCTTTGGATGGCGAGTACTTTAGACAACGTTTGTTGTATGGGAGTCCCCCTTAAATATTTATTTTATTTTGTTTTTGGTTTTCTTGTCATAGCGGCAACAGAAATAAATCATCTGTGAAAATTTCAACTGCCTAGGTATCACGGTTCATGAGATACAGCGTGGCAACCAAATCGACGGAATCTAACATAGTCTTAGTAATATGTGAATCGAACAAACGTGAGGTAAGTTCTTATTTTTATTAACATAAGAAAATGCCCTAACTAGCCTTAGAGTATAAAGTTCCAACGTACCCAGCAGGACTTTTTTGTGACATAGGTTTATTTTTATTTTTCGATCCTGAGGTTCCAACAGATTTTAAAAAAGCGGAACCGCGAAGGCCTAAAGCGGAAGGCGGATTCATTGTCAAAAAGCGAAGTAAAAACGGCAAAACGCGGAAAAGCGGTGTATCTGGCAACGGTGCCACCAATTTAAAGAAAGTTACTGGACAAGATGTGTTTTATTTTGCCTCTCACTCGCGCAATGCTACCGTCTATGATGTGTGAGTCAGACGTTTCTTTATAATGCAAATAGTTTCTTAATTTCTTTCTTCAAGCGATTATGTTGTACATGTATTCCCATCCTATGTATAAAGGATCCGATAACACCTATCAAAAACCGGCCAAGTGCGTGTCGGGCCACGCGCAATGTAGGGTTCCGTAGAAAGGGGGTTTTTATCTGCTTTACAGACTAACCACTTCCACGAAGTAATTTTCAATGGAATTTGTACGAAATTTAACTTTTATGAGTTGGTTGCATATTAGGTAGTCGTTAACTAGTAAGGCTTTAATTAGCCGTGATACTTTTCCTTTTAAGTTCATATTATGTGCTACTACCCTGAATTGTTTCACGTTTCTACAATCAACTGTTTAGCCAGGAGAGGGGGGGGGGACGACGTCCTACTCGGACAAAATTTTGCGCTTTAAAGCTTAATATTTCGCAAACGGAATCCTAAATAAAAAAATGGTCTTTCTACACCCACAATATTTTTTAACGTTGGTCGTTAACGATGCTCCAAATGATGGGGTAGACGAGAAAAAAATAATTTTCATGTTGGGGGAGGTACCTACAGTAAAAAAAAAAAATTTTCCAACATTTTATTCTTTAACTTTGTCGGCGTGATAAATATGTATACACATACCAAATTACAGCTTTCTAGTACCACCAGTCTTTGTGACAGACCGACAGACAGATGGACATGGCGAAACTATAAGGGTTCCTTGTCGGCCTACGGAACCCTAAAAAGCACACAAAATGTCTGTTTGCTTCCATAGTGATGGAAACAAAGTATGAGGGCCTGGTAGGTTGGTAATAAAACAAATACGTTCGATGTATAATTTTTTATTTTTATAAAAATACAAACTTGACAGTATGTAATGATTGTCATTTAGAAAACTGATGAATATCACAATAGTGTTACCTCTGATATGTTTACGATGTATCAGGGGCCTAACTTACGTACTTACTTAAATCTTATAATAATTATAATTTTAAATTATTTAAAATTCGAGGAAGCGCTGATGACAAAATTACCTCTCTAGGTAAAGGATGTCCTATAAATTAATAAAAATACCCACCACATTTCTTAACTACATTAAATTATACGTTCAAAAGCACCTCCTCAAAGTTTTTTTATACTAAGTAAATTAAGTCTAAAGTGAAATAAATAGCAAATCCTTGTATTTAAGTTAACATTCATAAAATCAAATGTATGTCGAGATATGTTTTGCATAATGTGATTTTTGTAATCAAATTAGACTACCTACCTCTTATCAAGAATTTAAAATGTTACAAATGGGAACACTATTGAACTATAATTAGGTAGTTAGCCAGAAGGTACATACATTTTCAAACTGAGAACAAAAGAGACATCTTCTCTAAGCTTTGGATACTTACGAAAAAATACAGTCTTGATAAAATCTTACCCTCAAATCTAGTCTCTAATAGGCTCTAGAATACGGCCAATTATTGCTTGACGATGAATGGTGATCCATATAAGGGCTATCAGTCAGTAAGAGCTTGCTACCACTAAGCCCAGAACTAGAACTCTCACTTGAAGAGAACATACTCTTGCTCCCAGTGTAGAAAGAGAGAGATGTATGTAGCGGTTCTCTACCAAGCCGCCTTCTCGCTCGCACCAACGAGACAAAAGCTACGGCGATAGCGCAGAGGAAAATGACACCTAATATGCAGAACGCTAGAGCCATTTTTCCAGGGGATAAGCAGATGGTTTTGTCGCCAGGCGAGAAGCCACGCACGAATTCATCTTCGATGCCTTCTATTCTTCGGGAACCTGGAAAATTAAGGGCAGATGTAAAACAAGTGCCGAACCTTGGTCTCTGCCTACTCCTCCGGGATGCAGGTGTGAGTTTAAGTATGATTTAGAACAAGTCAAGTGACGATAACCATTATCACAAGCGTATCGTATGTAGCATTATTTTTAAGGGGCCTGGTCCTGAAGCCAAAGCCTATCATACCGGTTCCCAATGCAGTATGCAGAAACCTAACCTAACCTCACTCAACATTCTGGGGTGGGCACTAGACTATTCTGGGGTAAGCACGACTCATCTGTCATATAGAGGTCTATTTGTGCAATGATCATTAGGTATACTTTCATCTCAGGATATAGGATACCGCGTGGTACAGATGGTGATTTTACATTTTCCTTCTCTCTTAGGCCGCTTAGGCCGGTCCATCAAAGTCTATCGTACAAAGTTCGAGGCAATCCTGGCTACATTATCTTGATCGAAAAAGTATTTTTATTTTTGTAACTTCGCAGACTTTAATAGAACCACTGTTCTTTTAAGTTACAAAAGTAACACTTTACTAAAGAATTACAAGAGAGGTACAAAGTCACTTCCATTTCTCGGCTTATTCCACACTGTTACTAGCTGTAAAAAATACTGCAGAATTAAAGTACGTCTCAAATTTGTGTACCAAGCCAACCCCATACACACCTCGTATTGACGCCTCGTCTTCCAGCTCAATATTCGGCGCCAACACCTCGATACTGTTATACACCTCCAATCTATCAATCACGACGCCTTTCGCCTCTTTATCGAGTCTGGCCTTCCTCAACAACCCGTCTCTCGTTTGCTGAGGCTTCTGCAACCCCTTGCAGTCTATGGCAGGGCATTCACCCTTACAGAGCTCAATGCCGCAGGTCAGGTGTAGCTTCGCTCGGTCGGGGAACTTGAAGGCGGCGAAGGTGGTCAGGGCGTGTTGGTAGGTCATCATGTTACGGTAGACGAACTCGGGTTCGTCGCGGGCTTGCTTGAGGCTTGAGGTCTCGTGGAGATTGCGAGCTTCGTCGACGGGTTCCAAGTCTGCGAAGTCGATTTCGGCACCTTTGATTCTGGAATGGTTTCGACGGTTAATAAATGCCTTTAATCTGTATTAGATGTTTATACAACATCTAGTGTCAACTTGTAATAAAGTAAGTACATAAACTAGAAAATTATATTGAGAAAGAACTCTAATTGAGAAAGTAGGTAGTCCTTATACCTTCCAGTTGGCTTCCAAAAGTTATTTATTTTCTTTGCAAATATTATTGAAAAACCAAGTATAGGGAAACAAAAATGTATGCATGTATTATAATGTAATGCATGTATTATAATATCCGTAATTTTATTAAGCAAAGCCAGACCAGACCACATTTGTCTACTAAAGTGTACCTTTTTTACAATTGGGAACCCAAACCCAAAGTTTTTTTTTACCTGCTGAATCGAAATTTCGAGACTAACATCCAAATAACAGTATTTTGTATGTTAGAGATGTTTATCTCAAAAGATGAGCTTTATTTTAGCTTTAATACCTATGACTTTCATTTGACCTACTTAACATGTGACGTCACATGTTTTAGGAGTAAATAAATTTCAATTCTAGCAACACTACAGCTAAGGTTGTCAAAGTCTAATCTAATAGTTGTCATAATTTGCTAGGGAGGTCTATTCACACGGCAAACGTAATCGCGGGGCTAACACAGCAAGGGTAGCATATGACGTCACGCAGTTTAATATTTAAAAAAACATTTAGTAGGTAGTGTTTACCTTGATGAATCACAAAAAAAACGAAATTAGTTACTTAAAATGACTTATACTATCGGGAAAAAAAATAAAAACTCAACTGTTTCAAAACTGCATTGCGAATTAAGTTTCTATTAAAATGCTACAATGTGCGAGCAAGGCGGAAAGCCAGATCTAACAGCAGCCATCATCATCATCATCATCAACCCATTATGTCCCCACCGAGCAGCCATACTTATATATGTTTTTATTATGAGCTTCAAGTAACAAATTACCAAAAAACATTACTGGTTTTATACTTAATCTAACCAAAATGTAGCACTTGAGCAACACGCTTTCCAGTGGCGTCCGCACTAAGCGAACCTGTATCGCGTTTACCCTACCTGTGCCGATGAACGGTGGGCTTAGTAAATATAGTCTCGTCAATGGGGCAGCCCGCGTCGTCAAGCAGTTTCTGGGACGCCTCGCCGAGCCCGTCGTGGGCCAGACAGCTGGTCACACGAAGCCCTACACCGGCTGAAAGAAGAAAAAAATAACAATATGTCACAGATATGTCTGTACCTATTGGTCGTATAAAATCCCCATTTTTTAGGGTTCCGTAGTCCGACAAGGAACCCTTATAGTTTCGCCATGTGCGTCTGTCTGTCTATCTGTCTCTCTGTCTGTCCATTCACGGCCCAGCGCAAAGATCGGTGGTACTAGAAAGCTGTAATTTGGTAAAAGTTAAACAATAAAATGTTGGATTTTTTTTTACTGTAACTCCCCTAACATGAAAAGTGGGGATGATTTCGTTTTCTCGTCTACCCCATCATGTGGGGTATCGTTGGATTGGTCGTTGAAAAATATTGGGTAAAAATAATGGGTCTAGGTAGAGCATTTTTCGATTTAGGGTTCCGTTTGCGAAATATTAAGTTACAAATCGCAAATTTTTGTCTGAGTAGGGTGTCCCCCTCTCCCCCTCTCCTGGCTAACCGGTTGATTGTAGAAACGTGAAAAAAATCAGGGTATTAGCACATATAATGAACTAGAAAGGAAAAGTATCACGGCTAAGTAGGCTTTAGGTAGGTACTAGTTAACGAGTAATAGGCAACCAACTTATAAAAGTAGAATTTCGTACAAACTCCATTGAAAATTACTTCGATGAAGTTGTTAGTTCTGTAAAGCAGAAAAATAACCCTCTTTCTACGGAACCCTACATTGCGCGTGGCTCTGTTTCCGGGGTTCAACTCGTCAATACAAACATCTTTTACTATGAGAAAAACTTCGAAATCGCAAAAGTTGATACCCTGTATAATAAAATCCAACATGGCCGCCGGCTCACCAGGCAAAGTGCACTGTATCAGCAGGCGAGTGGGCTGGCCCACTTCGACAGTGGCTGGCTCAGTAGACAGTGCTGAGGGGGCGAGCTCCATCCACGCCCGCGCTGACTCCAGAAGCCACTCTCTTTGCTCAGACTCCGCCGGATTCGACCAGCCTTGCCGGTTGCGGCCAGTCCTGGATGTGGGCATTTTCAGTTTTTTTGTTTGGCATAGGAATCAATTGACATTGAAAAAAATAGGACCATAATCTATGTAAAAATAAACATGGAACGTGGATAAAAGGTAAAAATGCGTCAAGCGGAAAATGGTTGGAATATCTTAAAATAATTAATTATGTCCTCCATAGGGTTCGTTGACGTCGACAACGTAACACATATTTAAGACACAAACATGCTCGGTCGTGTGATGCGAACCCGAATTAACCCGAACCGAGCTTGCCATAATCGTCACGCTTGGCAGACGGGTTGGCGATCGCAGTATGCGGTTGGAATCTCAGGAAGACGCTGCGGCCCGTCTCCTGGTAACTTATCTCCTTAGTCGCCTTCTACGACGTCCACGGAAGAAAATGGAGTGACGCTATTCTTAATCCGGCGCCACACGGAGATTATTATAATGATATTTAAATATTTGAATTGAATTTACCTCGTTTTCTTGATGTCTTGGCTAATCATCTCACGCAGTTTCTTCTGAATCACGCCCTCCAGGGCGGAGCTCTTGATACGCACTGCTTTGGCTTGCAGCTTACACCTGGAAGTACAAACGAAGCACCATTTTGGAACCACTTGGAGTGCGTAAACCACAAGAATGAGGAAGATCTTCTCATTGTACTAATACTGGCATTTAGGTATACCCTGCTTTGATTATATCCAAAGAAGCGAGGCGGGCTACCCAATGATAATGTTTAGAGCTTCGAAACAAGGTTTTTTGAGGGATAATCTCAAGACATACTATTTTGCAGTAGTTGTAAGTGAGCTACTTTAAGTAAAACACTTCTGGATACCCTATTTATCAAAATCCCCTCCAGCGACAAAATTACAAGTACCTACCTAAAGGTACTTGGTCCGAAATAACATAAAAAATTACCTCTCTAGTTTTAACATTATTATGTACCAATGACTTCGTTTTTAAAGTTACGAACATTTGTGAAGTTTTAATCACAATACCACTCGCTAACGGTGAAGGTGAACATCGTGAGGAATCCTGAGAATCTGAGGTGTTCACATACGTCAGCGCTTGAAATTGCCAATCCGTGGTGGGCATGCGCGGTAACTAAGCCCATACTCTCTCTCTGAGAGAAAGCCTGTGCCCTGCAGACCTGCAGTGGGACGTTATAGGCTGCATAAAAAAAAGTTTTAACATTTGTACCTAGAGCTTCCAAAGTGAGTAGGTGTCGTTCTTTGTTACTGATAGGGAAATCAAATTTTGTTGAAGTGTTTAATCATTGCTGCCAATTCCCTGGAGGTTCTATTTACGCTGTTTCATCTTCACGCAGGCTACTTTGCTGCCATCGTCTTTTCAACCTCCTCTTTTACAATAATTTAACGCGTATTTTAACTCGTTTTACCCCAAAAATACTGATGATATTTCATTTCAACTATAGAAATCCAATAAAAACGCAAGAGTAAACCAGAATTGTTTTGTTTGTATCACTATAAATAAATAGCTCAAATTGAAATGGTTTGAGAGAGTAGACACAGTAATACAATCAAAAGATTGTATTACTGTGTCTATTCTCTCAAACTTGAGTTGAAAATGGATCCAATCTTCTCTCTCCGTCTCATCTCAGTCTCACCTAACAAACAACTCCAGGTCGGTAGCCTGCTGCAGCTGCCGGTCCATCTGGACGACTAAGTCCGCGGAGTAGTACAGACGCTCCTCGTCATCGAGGTCCGCCGCTGTGCTGTTCAGGGTCGAGGTCCTCACGCCGCACGCGTTCGACGGCAGGTGCAGAGTCAGCGACGTCTGGTGGTTGCCTGGAATGAGAGAAGGTGGTGATTTATGGCCATGTTTATGTTTATGTTTATTTGTGTATTTGACTGCCTCGTTGGACTAGCGGTATCACGTCTGATTACCGTTCCGGAGGTCATGGGTTCGATTTCCACTGGAGGTCGGCGTACTCTTGTACAAATGGCCTCAGACTGGGTGTATATGAATGTTGGTGATGATTAACTGGTTACCACAACACAGGATCTCCTAGTTTGGGACCATGTGTGGAAGTTATTATTATTATTATTTAGGGCAATTCAGAGTGTTAAAAATATACTGAACAACAAAAGAGAATACTTAGTAAGTAGTCGTTTGTACGTAAAATTTTGCTGAGAAAATTAACTAAGTAGGTACCTACCTAAATAAGATACGATATCGAAAAGAAATACTTCGGGTTATTAAAGATCTGAGGTCAATGATCTGTCAGGATCGTGGCAAATGGCAAACCCTGATCTCTGCCTACCCGTCCGGGATACAAGCGTGAGTTTATGTTTTGCTATATTATGTTATGTATGATATCAAAGCGTGCGACGGAAGTATAACTTTCCTAGTCCTATTCACATCTTCCGGTTTTTATTACTTATTCTAATACTATAGGGCGGGATTGGAAAACAAAATGATGCGGTTTCTTGAAAAAGTTAAGACAAAACAATATGTTTAACAACGTTGTTAAAAAAGCATCTAAAACGCCTATTATACAGTATTAGCAAAGTCTAGTTTATTGACAGTAGTTGTATGGAAAAAAAACCATAAGTACCTTCTCTTACAGATCGTTTTACCAAAACGCGGCTTCCACTTATGACCGGACGCGGACTTATGACCAAGAACCCAGAATCAAGAACCTGGTAATAGACAAGCGTTTATGCAAAAAAAAACGGCGGTTTTTTGCGGTGACGCTATTCCTAGACATAATTTGCATAATTGAGAGATTTGGAAGCAACTTTTTGCAAAAACGCGTTTTTTTATTTAAACTATATACCTGCGTCCCACAGGCTTAATCACCACGCGTATCCACCGTGGATTGGCAATTTCAAGCGCTGAGGTGTGTGGACACCTGTGACACTGACACCTCATGTTTTCCTTCACCGTTAGCGAGTGGTATTGCTACTATAACTTTACAAATGCACGTAAGTGAAAGCGAAAGCGCGCAAATTATTTTAAATTATTTTTTTCCATTGGTGGGATATGTTTTTTTATTTATTGGTGGCGTTAGTGGATGTTATGTCCCGTTGACACCCTTCGGGTAGGTCACCCTCAAAATGTGCCAAAATATATCTATCTATACTAATAATAAATCTGTAAGGGTCGGTCATGGAGTAAGTTAGTTTGTTTTCAGAGATATTGTGTATATAGGCTCAATATATGATACTGAAACTAATTTCACGATTTTTAGAATTTTTTTCTGTATGTGTGTATGTATGTATGTTCCTCCATAACTCTTAAACCAATTATCCGAATTTGATGAAATTTGGTATAAAAACATATAGACATTTGGGACACAGGATAGGCTATTTAAATTCTAGCTCCAGTTATGATAAGACGTGGCCCCCATACAAATGCTTCGTAAAAATCGAAATGTACGCGAACGGAGTCGCGGGCACAGCTAGTAATAGTATAAAGTAATAAAAGGAAACAATGAGCGCCGGCCTCATACTCGGGATGTCGTGGGTTCGAATCCAGGATTGCACATGCCAGAACGCCAAAGTCATTGGTAAATCAAATCAAAATGCTTTTATCAACATAGCACTTAATGAACGTTACAAGTAAAACTAGGTGTCCATTTAAAAATGTAGATTATTTTGGAGAAAAAATTGACAAAAAAAAAACCATAGTTAGTCTTTTCAACCAAGACTTTGTTTTCAAAGTTACATACATTTGTGAAGTTAAAGTAGCTCTGTAGTAGTTGTAGAGATACAACTCGCTAACGTCGTGAAGGAAAACATCGTGAGGAAACCTGAGTGTCTGAGGTTTTCACAAACCTCAGGGCGTGAAATTGGCACACGTGGTAATTAAGCCCAAACTCTTTCTCTTAAAGAGAAGCCTTTGTGTCCTGCAGTGGGACGTAAATATATATCTAGGCTACCTAAAAAACCGGCCAAGTGCGAGTCGGACTCGCGCACGAAGGGTTCCGTACCATTATCTATACAACATTTGAAGATTAGGTATTGTGCCTTTGTTGAAGACAAATAAACATTTTCTACTTCTATTTCTATTTGAATATTTCAAGTACCTGTTGCCGTTATTAATAACGAGCAAAAAATGTCAAAAAATCACGTTTGTTGTTTGGGAGCCCCCCTAAATATTAATTTTATTCTGTTTTTAGTATTTGTTATAACGGCAACAGAAATACATCATCTGTGAAAAATGCAACTGTCTGATTATCACGGTTCATGAGATACAGTCTGGTGACAGACGGACGGACGTCTTAGTAATAGAGCCCCTTTGGGTACGGAACCCTTTTATCTCTGTTTTGTTGACGTTTGTGCCTGTTGTTTGTGTACCTTTATGTTTACTTTGTGTTTCTGTGACAATTTAAATAAATATCCTCTTTCTTTCTTTCTTTAAAAAGAAACAAACACGCACCTTGCACCCGACACTCCCTCGAGAAGTCCTTACTGAAGACGAGCCCCTTGAAGGGCCTTTCCATGAGGAGTTCGACTGTAAAGGTCTCCTTGTCACACTTAGTCCGCACGTCGGCCACGCGGTTCGCCGGCGTGCCCCGCTGCGCCAGCGCCGCGTGACAGCACAGCAGCAGCAGCGCGGGCAGCATGCTGCGGGCCGCTTCTGGAAAGGGGGAGTAAGACGTTTTACTTTTAATTTGATTTCGTTTCAATTTCCCTAGGGGAGCGGGGTCCAAAAGGAGGGTAATATGTTTGCTCGTATGTATGTATGCATGTCCGATACTATGTTCCCTAATGTTGACAAATAAGGTAATAATCGATTCGTCTTATTTGCGTGGGTGTCATAGGTTTTTTATTCTTTACTTTTAATTTAGGTGTATTCAGGACGTCGTCGTGAGGACACCTGGATACCCAAAGGTTCTGGAGTAGAGAGCGGGAACAGGCAAACGCAGCGTAGGACACCCACCAGCTCGCTGGATCGACGATCTGAGGGGTTGCTGGCAGAGGCTGGTCGAGGATAGCCGAGGACAGAAACAAATGGCGCGCCTTGGGGGAGGTCTACCTACTTATGTACAGCAGAGGACGAGAACGGGCTGATTGATTGATTGATGACATCCTGAGTGTCTTAGCTGTTCACGTACCTCAGCTGGATTCATTTATCACTAGATTTAATTACTTTGTGCTATCCTGTATATTGTACAGGACAGCGTGCTGTCCTGTATATTGTACGGGACAGCACAAAGTAATTAGAAAAGTAATTTAAAAAGTAAAATTGGTTAAGGAAAAGTAACTTTTCTAATTGCAGTAAAGTAAATAGAAATGTTCTTTATCTATGTAAGTACTAGTATGTACATAATTGATTAGTTTTATTTAAATAATCGGCCTGATTAGTTTTATTTAAATAATCGGCCCGTTAAGGACCAAGTGAGCGTAGTGTTCTGGGTGGTAGGAGGAAGTAACACTACATTTGTTGCAAAGTCTGCATAATCTCGTCTTTAGGTTAAGAAACTAAAGTGCTGGCACGACCGTGGGCACGACCACATGGTCGGCCAATGACATCTGTCGAATGCACCCGTGTAGGTGAGTCCAGCGAGACTCGCCACCGAGTGGGTGCCGGACATCGAAGTCGAGGCAGGCCAAGACGGGAAGATGACCTCGACCAACATTATACGGTATCACACTGGACGATAACCGTAACGACACATTGATCCTAGTTAAAATTAATTAGCATAAATAAGTTTTCTTTCCTTTCCTCTAAATAAAGATACGCCCATTAGGAATAGAAATAAAAGATAAGTCCATAACGAATGATAAATATATAGATATGGATCCCACGGTATATAGGTCCGCCTAGTTTGAGCTAGTTAATTTTGTATTTTTTTTTTATGGAAATGAACCTTTTAATTTATTTATACTTTCATACATGTACTAGGGTCTTGGCCGGCCGTTGTATGAAAAAAAAAACGTCGTGCAGTTACGTTCGTTGTCGTTCAATGGGAAACTTTCCATTTCCGGAATTGCTGTGGTGGCCCAGGCTGGAATGTGACATCGCTGGCCATAGGCCTCTGCCCAGATTTAGGGAAGACGGATGGAAGATTCTGTCCGGTGTGTTTAAAAGACTGCTAGAGCGGTTATCAAATTCTGCCGTTATGTTAGTAGAAGAAGAAAAACATTTGTTATAAAAAAAGTATAAGCACGCCCCAATAACAAAAAAAAAACACTAAAACAGAACGAAGATAAATAACCGGCCAAGTGCGATTCTGACTCGCGCACGAAGGGTTCTGTACCATTATCTATACAACATTAGACAAAGATCGAATTTGAGAACAGCGCCATCTACAGAATCCAACGTGAAGGTTACATAGAGGGCCGCTAGATGGCAAGCGCTGTCTTGTTTATATGGGAGCCCCCCTTAAATATAAATTTTATACTGTTTTTAGTATTTGTTCTTATAGCGGCAACAGAAATACATCATCTGTGAAAATTTAAACTGCCTAGCTATCACGGTTCATGAGATACAGCCTGGTGACAGACAGACAGACCGACAAACGGACAGACAGACAGATAGACAGACGAACAGTGAAGTCTTAGTAATAGGGTCCCATTTGGCACCCTTCAAGTACGGAACCTAAAAAAGAAAACAGAGGTCATTATAAATGGCAACTGACTCAACGTCACAGTTATGCATAACTCGGTATCATTGTCATTACAAATGCCAACTGACTGTGCTGATGAGTACGCCTTCAGCGCTGATTTTCAAAAAGAGTTACCCCGTGCGCGAGCGTGCGCACTTCGGGCTTCGGTGTGGTACAACCGTGAACAATACGTTACAGAAGAGAATACCGGAATATTAAATTCTGCTTACATATACAGAATGGAATACGTAGATAATATTAACATAACATAAACTCACGCGTGTATCCCAGAGGGGTAGGCAGAGACCAGGGACTGCCACTTACTACGATCCTGACAGATCCCTTTCGCTTCCCCAACATTCATTAGTCGTTGCATGCACGCACGCCGGTTTCGGGTACTTTTTATCTTGCCCTTTGCTAATACATCCCCTATTTGGTCGAAGTATGTCCATCTGGGTCGTCCCTTACCGGCCCTTCCATCTATATTACTATTATAATATTATGTTACAAAATAACCACTTTGTGTTCCACATGGGACCGTATTGAGGATGTTTTGGGAGGAAGAGGCTTGGCTTCCGTAAACTAGACTTAGACGGCGGAAATCGAGACCTAGTGATAGCAACTGGTTCTTGAACAACACATTTATCCGCTCGATTTTATATGATCCAGTATGCATAACTGTTACAAACAGCTAGATCTAGTCTAATGAATTGAATGAGTCATTTAAATTCCGTTATAGTGAATTAATTCTTCAAGAACTGCCGTAACACTAGGTAAACGGCTTTTGAACATAATACGATACGCACAGTTAGGCCCAGAAACCCTATCTGTGTACAGTGGACAGCAGATTGATCTTTGCATTTTTTTTGCAAAGTCGACCGTAACCTCACTGAGCAGAGTGCATGTATGAAAAGGTCGTTGTGCTATCAACTGTCCTACAAAAGAACCATCTAAAAAAAGGCCAATGCACATTACGACCCTTTGGGAAAGAAATGTAATAAAAGTCATTTTATGAATTTTACAGGAGAGCGAAAAAAAAAATTATTTAGTATATTTTACAGGAGAGCGAAAATAAAAAAAAATTCTTTAGTAAGTATATCTTTTTTCATTTTAAGTGCCGTATTAATGCAATGATTACAGATTAAACTGTAAGTTCAATTTCTTGGTAGTTTAGAAGTTTGCATGGCTTATACTACAAAAAAACCTGCATCGAATGACTTACTTTTACAGCAAAATATGTACTAATGGTACTAATAAGTTGTATTGCAGCCAATAAAATAATTGCGGTGTAAGAAATAAGACAATGTACCATAATGTACTAATAATACAAAAATTTAGTAGCATCCGTGTCTTTTACAGCATATTTTAATAATAATGCTGTCAAGCCTATTAAAAAAATTAAGGTAGTAAAAGCCATATTTTGCGAATTTGAGGAAACGAAATGTACAGATTGAAAGAGCTTGAAAATCTGAGCAAAACTCACTCATTTTCACCAAAAATGGCTTTTACGACATTTCATCCTCAAAGGGTGGATAAGTATGAGTAGTGTACCTTACCAATAAATTGTTCAATTTCTGAAACACGTCATTCAGTTAGTCATTTGTCAGGCCCCCGACCTGAGGGGCCCCCCGAACTATGAGGCCACGAGCTCAGAAGTAACTTAACATAACATAAACTCACGCCTGTATCCCAGAGGGGTAGGCAGAGACCAGGGGCTGCCACTTGCTACGATCCTGACAGACTTAACATTTTTAACAAAAAAATGTAACAATTTTAACATGAGTGAATTTGCCACGGGCCTCGGATGGTATAGTTACGCTACTGTCATTTGTAACAACTTTTGAGTTTTTTCTCAGATTAATATTTATTATTATAAGAATTTATATATTACAAGCTGACTCGACAAACGTTGTTTTGTCATATTAATTAGCCGTTTCGGAGGAGTTCGATAACAAAGGCTGACACGAGATTTTTATGTAACAGATTAGTAAAAAATTCGCGCTTTACGCCATAATTATTATGCCGATGTCGCAGCCTCCGGTAAAAAAAAACTCCTACATAGAAGAAGGTCCATTCTATTTAACAGTTTCGGGTTGTGGGTTCTAAAAATTATCTATCAAATTAATAGCGTCACTACAAAGCAGGAATTAGTATTTTTTTTGGTTAGCCATGTTTGTGTCCCACTGCTGGGCAAAGGCCTCCGCCATGATCTTCCACACCTCCCTGTCTTGAGCTTCTCCCAGCCGGGCCAAGAAGGTTGAGAGAGCGTCCCGCCATTTCCGTCTTGGCCGACCACGTCTGCGATATCCGTCCCGTGGAACCCATTCAGCGGCAATTTTTGCCCATTTGTCTGGACCTCAGGTCTGGACCCATACGACTGACGTGGCCTGCCCAGTTCCACTTGAGTTTTGCGGTCACAGCTCAAACATTGGTTGGTTGCTCGTATGCCAGAACATTTTTATAGCTTTGCAAATGCCAAAGCAAGTAACTATTCACAAATTCACGCACATGGTACGAACTTAGCTGGCTTCAACTGTGCCGAGGCCGGCCGGTGTGTGGATTGACGTGAGTTTAGTTGAATCGTTGACAGAGTACGGTCGGCAGCAGGTCGACCTTTACGTTGCTAAGTGAAATAATGTTACTGCACGTATTATCTGTCGTAGAATATAATACCTACCCACCTATATAGTTCGTCTATCAATACGATTTCAGACAATGTAGGTACAGTCATGTTAGGCAAAGTAAAGTAAAAATTTATAACAAAGACGCGTCGGATTGAGAACCTCTTCCTTTTCTGAAGTCGGCTGGAAAGGTATTTATTTCCATAAACGCTTACATGTAATGTTAAAGTAAATTCGTAAGAACGTTTTATTGTCACTGAATTGTGTTCACAAATGTATGCACTTACTCGTACAGGGAGAGGGATTGGGAAAACCGAAAGTCATAATCGAAAAGTCGCTTTTCTAACCCACCGTTTTTCCGAAGAGAAACACTATTTAGGGTATCCAGTGGGCTGACTAGCGCCACCAATAAAAAAAATCATAACGTTTGCTTTTACAGATCGTATTTGCAAAAAGTGTCAGTACAATCTCTCAATCATGTTAACAGTGATTTTTAGGACCCACGATAAGAACCTAGGATCACGGCTGGCACAGGAAAACGGCCGTTTTTGGCTTTGATGCTATCTAGTCCTAGGTTTTTTGCCTTAGGTTCACGGCCATGGGTCCTAAAAATAACTGTTAACACGATTGAGAGATTGAACAGACACTTTTTGCAAATACGATCTGTAAAAGAAAATATGTTTTTTTTTTCATATTACATTTTCTTAAACAAAACTAATGACATCGATTAGACCGGAAGGCCGTCGCCCCAAGGCGTAATTTGCGGCGATGCCTGCGGGAACTGACGGATTTTATCGTCATTCGCGACCGACGGAAATATGCCTCTCGAGTCGTCAACGGCAGAGCGTCACTCGGGACCGTCATTGCTAGCAATAACTTGATTAGATGGTGTATATCGACCTACTATAGTCATCATTTCTTTGTCCACAATTGAGTTGTTTAAACTGAAACACGTATATAAATTATTGAGGGTGTAACATAATCCCCTTATTTTCCCGAAAAAAAGTAAGCTCTACTCATAAGGGTCGTCCATAATATTCATGAGTGGTTCTATATGCATGCATGTAATAGTAAGAGTGGAGAGTGAATTATAATGCCCAGGCGCCTATTTGTTCTATGAATAAATCGTTACAAATAGTTATTAGGTGTAAACGTGATACTATTTGTGGGTACATAATTGCTGCCATACACCATCTGGCTAATTTGAGAACTTGATTCCGAGGAAGCGATAAAACTAAAGCGCATGTCTAACGTTTGTTTTTCTGCATAGACAAAGAGACTTTCGGGGAGATAAGTTGCGATAACGTTTCGAGATTGGCGTAGCTTGAAATGAGAAACTTGTGTAGGTGCGAGTAAGTATTTAAAACACCTCGGCCGTGCAGCAAGTGTTTTGCAAAATAAAACGTTTTAAACTAATATCTGTCCTGTGTTTACCGGGAGAAAATGCTGCGAGCTTAGAGTATATAGTTTCGATACATAGATAAATAATTTATTTGTATTTTGAGACACATAGGTCGGTGAGAGAATCCACAGTCAGTTGAAACCCAAGAACGTTTTACCAACATCCTTGATGAAACCGCATTAAATCGAATTTGACCCGATCGGGATAAGACTGATCAATGACAGTCACTCAATCCTTCGTCACTTGGGTCAAAGAACTTGCTTGAGTCACACCGTGTATATGGTACCTAGGTATCTGCACCTAATAATTGTTACTTAGCCCGAATAAATAAGTTGTTTCTCAAACTCTCCAGCCCGTAGTTTCATAGGATCAGCGTTGTAATTTCATCAGTAAGTAACTATGCAAAGGTAGACTAAGGTGAGTCGGTATTGCCAGTTGAATGTAACCTTTCAGAACTCGGACAGCCAGAACTCCTTAACAAGGCGTGGCCAATAGTACGAACATAGCACGAACGATGGTATTAAAACACAGAAGACTCTATTCCCACGGGGGGTATTTATAACCCTCTATGGTTTATATAATTCTGGTGCGGTGGTAGCCCAGTGAGTAGAACAATGGACTCGGAAGCAAGAGACCCAGGTTCGGTTCCCAGTGCAGGCATGTATCTATGACTGTTTATTTTCAAAGTTAAGTACATCTGCGAATTTGTAGTAGCAATACCACACGGTGACTGCGAAAGAAAACATGGTGAGGAAACCCGCGGCTTGGTTGGCCCCACACGTATTATTGACTTGTCTTTCCTGTGGACCAGGCCGACTAAGCCGTCAGGATGGTGTAGGTGCTGGGCAAGCCTACTCTATCTGAAAACCAATGTCCCAGCCAGAGCAGCGTCCGAGTGGTCCCTTCACCCATCTAGTGTGAGTGAAGGTGCAACTGGACGCTGTATAAATCATCTCATTACGTAGATGTAAAGGCAAAGTTATATAAAATTGTAGTCAAAAACTTTAATTTACCGTCTGCTAAATCTAGTAATCCTGAAATCCTACCCATCAGATATGATGAAATTGCTAAGTGTTGGCCCAGAGTGGAGTTTCTTCGACGAAAGAAAAACAGAAGACATTTATTCAAATTGTTACAGAAACACAGAGTTAACTATGACTAAACAAAAATTTCCATCATTTCCTTCCGTGGATGTCGTAGAAGGCGGCTAAGGAAATCAAATACCAGGAGACGGGCATCAGCATCTTCCTGAGATGCCAACCGCATACTGCGATCGCCAACCCGCCTGCCAAGCGTGGCGATTATGGCAAAACCCTTCATGGTTATGAAAACCACGAAGGAGGCCTATGTCCTGCAGTGGGCGTTGTACTGTAGGTATTTAGATGTAAATATTGTAGTAGTGGGTAGGCGATTCGTGAGGAATAAAATCAGTCTTTGTCCGACCGTCTTGTGTTTTACTACATGGTGACAGCGGTGTTACGTAATCTTTACGAATTACAGACTTTAGCGTGTGGATTTCAGTGATTTTGGATTGTTTCAATTGTTATTAACTGCAAATCATGGAACACGCGCGGCCTCCGGCTGAACTAAGTCTGGAAGGTGGACCGGCAAGTCGAGCCGACGCGTGGCGAAGGTGGTTGAAACAATTCAACGTGTTTCTGAAGGCATCAGGCGTAACGAAAGAACCAAGTGATGTGCAGGCTAGTCTACTCATAAACCTGATCGGGCCTGAGGGATACAACATTTTCTCAACGTTGAGGTTCAGTAAAGAAGAGGATCGCGACAATATTGCCAAGGTCATTGAGAAATTTAACCAATACTTCGGCACTAAGACAAACACAACTATATTGCGGTTCAAATTCTTTACAAGAAACCAGGAAAGTGGAGAATGTATTGACGAGTACGTGACGGCCTTGAGGATACTGAGCCAGCAGTGTGAATTCGAACATCTGGAGGACGGTTTACTGCGCGATCGTATCGTGTGCGGCGTGATGGACGTCGCGGTCCGCGATAGATTGCTTAGGACGGAAGACCTGACCTTAGAAAAGGCAGTTAAGATATGTCAAGCGAAGGAGATATCTAACGACGAAGGCCGGCAAATAGAAGGGGTGAAAAGTGAACCCAAGGCGTCGGTGGACTTGGTATGGAGCGGCAGGCGACGCGGAGACCGAGCTGGTCCCGGGCGTCGCGGGCCAGGCTTCGACCGCGACTTGCGGCGCGGCGGCGGGGGTGGTTGGGCGGCGAATGCGCCGGGTGGCAGTGGAAGCGGCGGCGCGGCGCTGCGGGCCTGTGCTGCGTGCGGCGACGCGCGCTGCGAGTCTGACGCCCGTTGTCCGGCAAAGCGGATCAAGTGTTTTGTGTGTGGCGGAAAGGGTCATTACAAGAAAATGTGTAGTGCGCGCAGACCAAATCAAGTGTACGAGTTGAAGCCGGAAAGCGACTCTGACGATGAGATGTACTACATATCTACAATTGAGTGTGTAGATGCAATTTGTAAGGCACAGGATTTCAAATGGTATGAGAAACTTATTTTATTATGTGCGGACAGTAAGTTAGAACATAATTTTAAGCTTGACAGTGGTTCCGACTTAAATGTTATATCAAAACAAAATTACGTCAGCATGGGCTTTTCATTATCCCAAGTCACTAGTGACAACACTCGCGCGCAGTCCTTTTGCGGTAATTACATACCAATAACCGGTTCGACCACAATTAATTGTTTGCACAAGAACAATGAATACAAATTGAAATTTTACATAGCGGAGAATGACAGCCAAAGTCTGCTAGGTAAACACGCGTTGGAGCAATTAGGGCTTGTAAAAAGAGTGTATTCAGTTGATTTGCAATGTTATGATGATTTGTTCAGAGGATTGGGAAAATTGCCAGGTTATTATAAAATACCGTTAGATAGTAATGCGAACCCTTGCATCTGCCCGGTTAGAAAGATACCTCTCGGAGTGAGGGACCAGTTGCGGAAGGAGCTGTGTCGTATGGAAGACATGGGGGTCATTCGAAAGGTCACACACCCTACAGACTGGGTCAGTGGCATAGTTTTGGCAGGAAAAAAAGATGGCAAGTTACGTGTTTGCTTAGACCCGCGGCCTTTGAATAAGGCTATACGACGACAACATTACCCGTTGCCGACATTAACTGAGATAGCCACAAAACTAAAAGGTGCGCAGTATTTCAGCAAAATGGACGCGCGCTCTGGCTTCTGGATGATCCAGCTTGATGATGAAAGTGCTGATCTCTGCACTTTCGGGACTCCATTTGGAAGGTACCAGTACCTGCGGCTACCTTATGGTATTAACTCTGCGTCTGAGGTATTTCATGCAAAGGTCAGGCAGCTGCTCGAGGATCTCGAAGGTGTAGATTCTTTCGTTGATGACGTCATCGTATGGGGATCAACCATGGCGCAGCATGACGAGCGCTTAAAAAAGCTACTAGAAAGGGCACGACAGGTAGGTTTTAAATTTAACCAGGATAAGTGCGAGTTTCGTGTCACAGAGGTCACCTATTTAGGACACACCTTCGGTGCAGAAGGCATGAAAATAGATGACGCTAAGCTCAAAGCCATAACTGACATGCCCAGCCCAAACGATAGGCAATCGTTAGAGCGGTTCTTGGGCATGGTTAACTTTGTGAGTAAATTTATAGAAAATTACTCGGAAATAGTTGGTCCGTTAAGAAACCTACTGAAGAAAGACAGCGAGTGGTGCTGGGGAGCAAACGAGGAACGCGTGGTAGCGGAGCTGAAGCGCGCACTGTGCTGCGCGCCGGTGCTGGCCCTGTTCGACGCGCGCGCGCCCGCCGTACTGTCCGTGGACGCGAGCGCGCACGCGCTAGGCGCCGTGCTGCTGCAGGCCGGCCGGCCCGTCGAGTTCGCCTCGCTCACACTTACAGACACGCAGCGCCGTTACGCGCAGATCGAGAAGGAAATGCTCGCAATCGTATTCGCGCTCGAAAGATTTCATCAGTATGTATTCGGTAAGACTGACATCACTGTGGAGACGGACCACAAACCGCTGGAGCCGCTCTTTAATAAATCTCTTGACTCGGTGCCAGCTAGGCTCCAACGAATGATGCTCCGTATTCAAAGGTATGATTTCAAGGTAATATACAAGCCAGGCAAATATATGTATGTAGCTGATGCTTTGTCCAGGGCTCCGCTTGCGGATCAAATGACAGATAAAGTGTCAGTTGAAGTTGAGGAGCAAACATGTTTTCTGTTAAGAAACGTACGGTTCAGCGAAGAAAAGTTGGATCTTGTCAAAGAATACACAAGTAAAGATCAAGAATGTGAGGTAATAATAAAGTACATAAAGTATGGATGGCCAATTAATAAACACGACACCGAGGAATGCGCACGAAACGTATGGAGCTACAGAGAATCATTTCAGTATGTCAATGGAGTGGTATTCAAAGATAATTTGGTATTTATACCAAACGGCCTTCGCAAAGAAATGGTGTCTCGCGTGCACGAGGGCCACTTGGGTATCGATAACTGCAAGCGGCGCGCGCGAGAAGTAATGTTCTGGCCGAACATGTCGCGGGACGTGGAGCAGGCCGTGCGCAGGTGTCAGGCGTGCGCGGAACTCGCGGCGCGCCCGCAGCGCGAACCAATGATACCGCATGAGATACCAGCATTGCCCTGGTTTAAGGTAGGCTCAGATATCTTTGAACACCAAAGAAAATACTTTTTAATCCTAGTGGATTATTTTTCCAATTTTGTAGAGGTGAGTCCCATAACAGCGCCCTCATCAAAATGTGTTATCTCAGCGCTAAAGGACCAATTTGCCCGACATGGAATACCGCACGAGCTTATCTCAGACAATGGACCAGCTTATGCGTCTAAGGAGTTCAAAGAGTTCGTAGCCAAGTGGAACGTAAAACACTCGACCTCGTCTCCTAACTACCCACAGTCCAATGGGAAGAGTGAACGTGCGGTACGTACAATCAAAACATTGATAACCAAATCAATCAAAACCAAAGAAGACTTTTACTTGGGCCTATTAAATTATAGGTCAACGCCAAGAAACGGCATAGCTAGCCCTGCCCAGTTGTTAATGGGTCGGCGTTTAAACACCCGATTACCAGTGCATGAGTCAAAGTTACTTCCAGAAAGGGACAACGAGATTGACTACAGAAACATGCGAGCGCAACAGAAAAAACGAAAAACGTTGTACGACGCACACGCACGCCCCCTGCCGGAACTAAAGGTGGGTGATAAAGTGATAGTAATGGACGGCGCCGGCGCCGGCGGCGACACGCGTCGCGAGGCCCGGGTCGTGGGCCGCGCACCCTATCCGCGCTCTTACTTCGTCACCGACGCCATGGGCAGGCGTATTAGAAGAAACAGGAGGCATATAGCTAGGCTGCCATCTCCGCAGTCCTCAAGTATACACTCCGAAAATGAACAGCATGAAGGTGGCTTTGGATCCTGCGAGGAGTCTGATAGCGACATGGCGGCACCTGCCGTGACTCGCCGTCCTGACGCACCGAATGAACAACAGCGGGAGGTACGGGCAGCTGCAAGGGCAGCTAAAGAAAGAATTGCTAATTTGAATACGCCAAAAACAACCTAACTGTACCGTACTGTAGTAGGGTAGCAAAATGTCCTGTAGTAGCGTAAACATTATAGCTGTTAAAATGTGTTAACAGCCTCAAGCATAATTTATGTAATGCTCTTAGACGTTTAGGTATTATTCTACAATTTGGTGGTGGTATTATAATTACATAGATATAAACTTGTGTTTATTATTAGAAAGGGGATGATGTACTGTAGGTATTTAGATGTAAATATTGTAGTAGTGGGTAGGCGATTCGTGAGGAATAAAATCAGTCTTTGTCCGACCGTCTTGTGTTTTACTACAGGCGTCAAATGGCTGGTGATAATGATGAAACAAAAACCTTCGTCTTCACTACAGATCAGACCTGAAGGTAGCTCGATTTTGACATTTAACAAAATATAAACTGTCTTTCTTTTCTTCTTTCTTCCCTAAATTATTAATTGCAGGATTATCAAGACGTCTTGGGGGCGGATGGATGAGGATGGTCGAAGACAGAAAGAAGTGGCGTGACTTGGGGTTGCCTACCAACTGCATATGTCAAGCGCATGAGAAATACAGGCAGCTTGATTATGATCCTTAATCTAGTTACGCCCCGAAAGAAGAAGCCAAGACATACAGTAACTTGTCTAAGTTTCTTAAACCTTAAGCTGAGAAACCGTAGGAAACCCGTATTCTTACAATACCTTTGTAGCTTATTCTGTCACCTCGATACTTACAAGCGTAGGAATCTCGAGTACCGCTATCCGTTCCCTGTCAGTACTCGCAGATACCCCACTTCGATTAGCAACACTATACGGCAATTAAACTTGGTGTAAACTCATCGCGAAACTAATAGGTTAATGCTATTGCCGTGTCTAGGATAGCTGATTTTGTTCTTAATCACTTTATTGTTTGTGGCAACGGAGTTACAATAAAATTATAGGTGCGCTTTAGAAGTTTCAGAAAAAAATATTTTGCACGAATAAGCAGAGACCTAGGTACTCGGAACAACCCAATTTCAGGGCCTAAGTCTAATACACACATAGTTTTTCAGTAGAATGGTATAAGCATGACTATAGTTGTTATTTGCCTCTATTAGGCAGCCTACAAAACAATAGTAGAAATAGATAGATAGATAGAGATCACGTACAGTACAATGTCATTCCGTTGGTATAACCCGCGCAAATTAAATAGGCATCTCTCGCGAAGATCGAATCGCGAGAGGAGCCGAGTTAAATTGCACGGGTTATACAATTGAAATGCGATTAGTTAATAGACTGCCAATAGTGTCAATGAAACGACCATTACTGTTCTAATACCGTACTAATATGACTCATGCATTTTAGAGACACGCCCCTGAGACATAAGTCTTGCGACTTGTCCCTGCTCGCCAACATATAGCACAACTTAGAGGCAACTCAGGGTCATCCCCATGCAAACACTTCAGATTGATCCTGCTGCAGACATTTGAGTAGCGGCCTTTAGACGATACTAAATATATGAAGCGACCACACAGAGACGGTTGTACCACGGATATACTAGATGGAGTTTAGTTATCAGGCATCAATACCACCCGCTCAGCCTAAGTCGGCCTAATTCACCAAGTTAATATAATGTGGGGCCAGAAAAACCAGGTTTTTCACGACGCACTCGCATTTTCGACTCCAACACTTTCAGAAACAATTCCAATTAGTAAAATAGCTAAAAGAAAAAAAAACTGAGAAAAAAACCATCAAGCCGACCGCTGAGCATTAACTACTTAAGTAGGCGGGACCAAGTTAAGTATCGCAATGAGTTACACTGTTGAATTTGGGTCCCGCCTGCTAAGTAGTTAATGCTCAGCAGTCGGGTTGTTGGTTATTTATTATTTATGTTTGTATTAAATTTCTTTAGTTATATTTTTCTTGAATTTACGCTGATTTGATACAGCCCATGAAACTAGCGCAAACACGTAGGATCGATTGAGACCTTATTTTTCAAAATCTAACCATTGGTTGAGGTGTTATGACTATGAGGGAATATGGAATCGAATATACTTACATACATGCGTACGAGCCAAAATCATTACTCTCATTTTGGGCTACGCCGCAGTTGGGTAAATACTGCAAGACAATCTTTATACCTTTCTCACAACGCGTAATTTCGCCACGGCTCGGTGTCCAGCGCACAAAGGCTCTCTTTTCTCAAGACCCAGTGACTAATTGTATAATTTTAACGTATTATGTAAACAGTTATGTCGCTTTATGCAATTAAAACTGTAAATTATACGGAGGAACGGATATTCGCTTCCTTCACTTTATACGAGATTACCTCAAAAATGAGCAATTCCTGTAACTCCCCAATTTGCATTTTACAGCGAATTTTGTTTTATGACTTTTTCCTCAGATTTATATTTATCGAAATGTCACGGTTTACATCTTCTTCATCTCCTGTGAAACGGCTTCACCGATTTTTATGATTTTTTTTTGTGTATATTTGGTAGGTCCGAGAATAGGTCGTAGGCTAATTAATATGGCAAAACTACGTTTGCCGATTCAGCTAGTAATTCTATATAATTTACGCTTTATGCGCTCTACTAATGTCACAGCCCCTGGTTAATCAATGTTCTCTATAAAAGGATGTCCGTTCTATCTAACACTATGCTGAATATATAACAGTTTAAACACAAAAGGCATAAAAAAACTTTGAATAAATGGAAATATTTCGCTGTAGTCACAAAGACGTGTTTCGGGAATAGTGCATTTTTTTAGATAACCCTGTATAAAATACGTACTCACGGCTTTATTCCAGAGACGTAGGTATATAATAAGATTGCCTACTGACCATGATTGTAGAGTTTGGGTGAATCGATCAATCAATTCAAGTTAATTCACCGCCACTGTTTTCGATCATGAACCATTCTCATCTTGCTGCCATGTATGCCACCAGCAATCTACTTCCTTAACAGTCATAACAACGTAAGATAAACTCACGCCTGTATGCAGGAGGGGTAGGTAGAGAGCAGGGTCTGCTATTGCTCAGTCCTGTCTTCCTTAACATAGTGAATATATAAATCTGAAATAAAAAAACAACCAACAACCCGACTGACGAGCATTAACTACTTAGCAGGCGGGACCACCTAGGTTCCTCGCGATGAGTTACATTATTGAATTTGGGTACCGCCTGCTTAGTAGCTAATGCTCAGCAGTCGGGTTGTTGGTTATTGTTTATTTCAGTTTTTAATTTTTGTCTTTTTAGTTATTATTTTTTTGTTAGCTTACGACACTCTCGCAAACACGACGAATCGATTGAGATATTATTTGTCAAAATCTGTCCATTAGTTAAGGAGTTATGAGGGAACATAGAATCGGACATACTTACATACATACATACGATCCAAACACATTACTCTCCCTTTGGTCCTCACCGCAATCGGGTAAAAAGGACCTTATTGATACAGTATAGTTTGTGACGTCACTTATCCGAGATACATTTTGCCAAGTGCATACCGTTCATCACCTAAAGGCACAGACACAGGTGTCCCTGACCCACTGACCCTACGAGAATTGTGTAGGAAAATGTGTTATCGCTTTGTCAACGATCGAATTTCTTACATAAACTCACGCCTGAATCCCAGAGGGGTAGGCAGAGTCCAGGGACTGCCACATGCCACGATTCTGACAGACCACTTTCGCTTCATCAACATTCATTAGTCGTTGCATGCACGTACGCCGGTTTCGGGTACTATTTATCTTGACCTTTGCTATCTTTCGAATTTACTATCGGCAAAAATGTCTGGCAAAGCAACGGGGCACTTATTTTTATCGACAAGAATCAAGATACCAGCTAAAATGTCAGAGAGATATACGAAATTGAATTTTTGTGAAAGCAATTCCGTACTGCGGTTTATAAAATTGCTGCCCTAAATGTCAGTAGTAGCGATTTAATTTCAGATGTTGATATCTATCTCTTTTCATGGGCATTTGAATGTTATCGACACTATTGTTGGGAATGATGCTAGCGAGAAAGAAAGTAGAGCTAATTTTGCTTTACATATTATGCTTCTATTCAGCTCAATACACATCGTCTGTTGGCAAATCTTACCTACATTAGATAGTCAGTACCTAATGCATTAAATTTTACATAAACTCACATCTGTGTACCCGAGGGGTAGGTAGAGGCCAGGGTTTGCCACTTGACACGATCGCGATCCTCTTTCACTTACCCGGTTTACCCGAAACCGTATGGTCACATTTCATACATATTTTTTTTCATTTTTTTAACAAGGCACCAATTTGACAATTTGACAGAATGTACACAATACTATTACATGCGTGCGTGCATGCAACGACTAATGAATGTTGAGGAAGCGAAAGTGATCTGTCAGGATCGTAGCAAGTGGCAGTCCCTGGTCTCTGCCTACCCCTCTGGGATACAGGCGTGAGTTTATGTTATGTTATGTTACTATTACATTTGGTTAGCCGGTTTGTATTTTTTTTACCATAGAAAATTTTTACTGAGTTTTCTATCAATTATCCTCAATTATTCATATTTTTTGTTGCATATTCACCAGTGACGCAACTAAATAGAGTGCAAATACGTGCTGTCGAATGTATGAGGAGATATTAATAATTGTGTACGTTGTCCGTTGTGTTATTATGTTTTTATTTTTAGCATTTCAATTGTATTTTATATATAAAATGTTTATGTCTTGTTTTGAGTATTGTGTTGTTAAATAAATTTACAAGTAAAATACTCATTTTCTTTCACGGTTCGGTTTTAAACCAGCACCAAAGACCTGCTTTGCTTTGGCATTATGCTGAGACCGGCCCATTTTTCACAACCTTGCAGTTCAAGTTAGTATTTTCTACAGGTATTTTCCTTTACGAAAGACTATTTAAACTGGATTTGTCAAACAATCAATCAGCCCAACCTCGTCCACTGTTGGACATAGCCATGTTTGAAGACAAATAAACATTTTCTATTTCTATAGGCCTACTCAGCGCACGTCACTTCTTTCTACCCTCGGCCATCTTCATCCAACCACTGCCAGCCATCCGCCTCACATCGTCGCTCCAGCGAGCTGGCGGGCGTAACATCACAATCCGTAAAAGATTGTAACTTCGCAGTGAACAAATACAAATATAAATCTGATTTCCGATCTGCCCTCGACCTTTTTGCAGCGTTTTCGGGGAATCGTGTTTTCTTAATGAGGGCTTTTCAATGACAGCTGTCAGTTGAGTTTCATTAAAAAGAACTAGATGGCGAGGCAAGGAGAACCAACGTCATTATACGCAAATTTGTTACTTTTGAATGAAGTTCTTTTTATTTATTTATTTATTAAACGTGGTACATGGTTATTAATCTGTAAACATCTCTGCTCTCGTCAACGAAACAAGCGAGCAACGTGACAGAAACCACAGAGAAGGTACAGTGATGTCATGTCAATTTTGACATATCATGTAACGTCAGCACCATCTATTGGTAACTTGCGGTACCTGCTGTATTTTTTTAATGACGCTTTGAAAACCCTCATTAATATCGTTAACTTGTAGATACCATCCTCAAAGACCTACGATCTCATTTATAAAAACACGATTCCTTAAAACACTCGATAAACGTCGATTAAATAGTCTGTGCTGGAGATTTTACAGGGGAAAGATGTAACCGCAGATTAAATAAACTGCCTCTGAAGAGTGCTTTGGAAGATTTGTGTTTTTTATAAATAAGGCCGTTAAAATATGCAATTTGAGCTGGGGTATATTTATGTTCTTGGACGTGTATACGAGTATCTAGCTCAAACAGGACGTTAAATTTTGATTGATTTGAAATTACAATACCAATCTAATAAAATCATTGACCGTAACATAACCGATCTTGACTGATTAATTGGATAATTATGTATTCGCTATTCAAAGACTACAAGCACACTACAAGACTATTTACCCGCGCCGTGACAGAATCATAACCGGTTTCATCAAACTAGACTTCAGTATGATGAAACACGAATGGCTCGTGAGTTTGGGTGTTCTGTTTCCTTTGTAAAAGCGATGAGTCGATTTAGGGAGGTAGTTACAAACACATATAAATACACGCCTGTTTCTCGGAGGGGTAGAGAGAGACCCGGGTTTGCCACCTGCCTAGATTCTGACAAACCTCTTTCGCTACACGGTTTCGGGTCCTTTTTATTTTGCCCTTCGTTGCGTTGGTTTGGACATGTGGAGAGGATGAAGGAAGAAAGATTGACGAAACAAATACATCGAGCGAATGTGGGTGGAAGGGCCGGTAAGGGACTACCCAGACGGACATACTTCGAGCAAATAGTAAAAAATTCGAAAGATAGCAAATGGCAAGATAAAAAGTACCCGAAACTAATGAATGTTGAGGAAGCGAAAGTGATCTGTTAGGACCGTAGCAAGTGGCAGTCCCTTGTCTCTGCCTACCCCTCTGGGATACAGGCGTGAGTTTATGTTATGTTATGTAATACTTTCCCTATAAGTTGGCAAAACTTACGTTTGTCTGTGGAAAAATGGAATATTATTCCTTCAAGTTTGAATTCGATTGACAAATTTTAAGAGGACATTCTAACCATTTTGTGGCGCTAGTTTTGAAAACAATTGGGGCGTTAAAAAATTACTTTACTTAAGCATGGTAAACCATAAAAATTATTAAAATCGAAAAAAAGATAAACAAGGGGTCGAGTGTCTTATGGTCTGCGCCGACCAACACAATTGCTCTTTTAATTTGGTTATCATATCAGAAGAACATATCGGAAGACAGACTCTTATACATTTAAATTATTAGAAAAAACTTCAACGTCATGGTACTTCCTTTCCTGCCACTTTGAATTTATATTGACAGTTTCAAGCAAAACGTCGGGAATCACGAATATTTATTATGTTATACCAATAACAATAAATAATACTATTTTTCACAATGATTCAACGGTGGAAAGGAAAAACACTTGAAGCGACACTTTGGTCGAAATTGAGTTATATACATATTCGGAATCAGCGTTTTTTTATATAACGAATAGGCATATAACTCAATTTCGACCAAAGTGTCGCTTCAAGTGTTTTTGCTTTCCACCGTCGAATGAACATTCTCTCAAAATATAGCTAACGGTTTGAAAATCACCTATAGGTTATTTACATTGCGTTAAACAAACTTCACAAGGATTAGAGGTAAGAGCGAGCGCTGGCACAAAGGCTTAGGTTAGGTTAGGAGCGTTGGCACGGTATGCTAGAGGTGCGGGTTTGAATCCCTCGTCGGTCTGAAGTTTCTTTATCAAGCCTAACATGGGGCTCATGTTGAAAAATAAATTTGAAACATTGCGATGAATATCACCAGTTTTTAAACGAGTACCTAATGCTGGCCCTTCACTTGGCTTCGGCTAGACGTAGTATTCGGCTAGACGATTTATAATAAGTTGCTAGTTTTACAAAATCAGTGCTAAATGTTCGTCAGAAAACCCGGCAATGGATCACAGAACATATATTTGCCAAATACGCCCATACGAATGGCCAAGTAGGTACGGCGTCGGCTTAAAAATCTATAGGCGAACCGAAACAATATTAAATTTAGACACAAACGAAGGCGGGGGCTTACTAGTCTGTTAGGAACAAATATTTGGTAGAGATTACTAAGCCGATTAGCCAATATTGATTTGTGCTTACGACTGCAGGATTTGCAGAAGCTAACAGCAAGGATGTTTGTCGGATATTAAATTAATTTGAATCACTTATAGTGAATTAATATAAGACACACCTACTTTAAAAAATATGAATTATCCATCAATAATAAACGTTTTAGAAATACTGAATAAGGCCTGAGTTTTAAAAATACTGTCTAAAATCCGGTTTTGAATCGTTGCTGGTTTCATCTTATCGCATAATAATATTTTATGTTGTTCTCATCACTTTGAAAACTTCACAGACGAAAGTCAGCTACGCATACGTACGTATTTTTGATTTTCCGATATTTTCTTTTACTTGAACTGTAATGCGTTGCTACTTGCCAAATTTCAGACTTCCAGGTTAACGAGAAGTAGTACTTACACTGTACACTTAAACCCTAAAAACAAAACGGACAGGCCATTTGTACAAATCAGAGCCCCCAGTTGGGATCGAACCCACGACCTCTTTCATTGTTATCAAACGCGTTACCGTTAGACCAACGGGGCAGTCCGGTTACGGGCTATGCAGGCAAAGTGCACATCTGCAAGTTTGCCGAAACTATCCCAGCACACTTTTCAGGTAGAGTACCTGCGCTTAGCGTGCAAAAAATCACATAGTTGGTAAATAGATATTAGCACGACAACAGCCGTTACTTGCCTCTATTTCGTAGCGTTCTAAGCAATTGCAGTACAATATCATTCTAATTGTAGCACCCGCGCAAAACAGGCATCTCTTGCAAAGAAAATCGAATCGAATGCGTGGCGCCGAGTCAAGTTGCACGGGTAATACCATTGGAACGCGATTGGTTAGAGGACTACTAAGACGTACTTATTAATGAAACAACCGTTGCCGGACTCGCTCCCCGGTATATCTACAAAACGACGTATGTCTGTCTGTCAAGCTCCGTTGAGCCCGCGTCCATCGATCAATGCTCTGGCTTACCATTATCTGATGATTTGGTCAGCCGAGAAGTCAATAATCTGTTCCATTAGTAATGGGTTGGCCAATGCATCGAAAAATTTTGGGATCTTTTTGCTAGACGCGATCCGGTAAATTTCACTTTGGTAAATTAAAATAATATGCTTGAATGTGATGAGTCTACTGTGTAGATTGTAAAGAATGTAAGAGATTTCAGTGAATTTGATAACATTACGAAAGTGACAGTGCTACAATCTGAGTTCTTTTGTTTTTAGCGAACAAATTGAAATAAATTAGATTTCCGATCATCGTGCTCGCTCTCGTTTCGTATTATCTTCCAACGTCTTTGAGTTATATTCCCACCCCTACCAGTCATAATAACACGCACTCGACAAGTATGTGAACCTGTTCGCGGATCCCATTGTCAATAGACTAGTTTCCTTCAATACACTCAACTAAAACTGCGTACAGTAATGTAGTTTTTACCACACCAGACTTAAGGTATAAAACATGTAAGAAAGAACTACTTTATGACTTGGATTGTTGTAACGATTTATCGATGAGTTTCACCTTTTTGTTTACAACATGCTTCGAGTGTATGCCGTGTAGCATAAGATTCCAGAGCACGCTGCCATAGAGCAATTTGCGCTCTGTTCCACTTGCTCTACATAGAACGATAAATATGTTCGATACGTATTTCTTATATTTCAAGCACTATGTAGGTATATCGTCTGAAGCGTGTAATTTCAGCCACCCGATATCAAGTGACTGTAAGAGTACACACAATTTTGAAGGCAACTCATGCTAGGCTGGCAGGAAGATGTTCTTGTAATCTATCCATGCATCGATTGTATCCATTTTATTAGCGGGTTGTTTGTTTCTTTACCGAGAAGCAATAACTCGCCAAGTGAGCGTTGCGAAGCAAACGAGATACGGTTTTAATGGTATAATGTAGACAGAGGCGTCTAAGCAATATTAATATATAAGCAATAAGGCCGCCAATTCTATAATATTCTTATCTTATCTTAAAGATATACGCTGTAATGGTAATGGCTGAAAGGTATTTTGTAAATTTCTGAGGAAATATTGACGCCTCTAAAGGTTAATTCTCCTCAGTCATTTACTTTAGAGTCAACTAAGAGCAGTTTTAGTATCTACCTAACATTGGCAACAGTTTGGCAACATCCTCTTAACCATAACTTGTCTTAGTCTCGTATTGGGATACGCTAATTAGTACCCAACGGACTATTAGCAGATTTGAGACGCCCTGGCATGGCAGTCGTATGAAAACTATATGAAAAAAATGATGCTCTGCGGGAAGAGCTGCCATGTTAAGCCGACAGACCAGGCTCAACGGATCGACTAGGCAGTGTTGCTAGGACGATTGACAGCTGATCAATCTAAAGATTTTCGAACTTGCCCACGTGTCGTAAGCGTAACTGAGTTCCCTAAGGACACGCGTATAAAATTCGACGTTCTGTCGATAGTACAACGCATAAGGAAGTGATGGACCACTAGCTGTTTCTTATGTTTGACCAGCAAACCCATTCTTACAAATCGACGTGGAAAATGGAACATTTCCGCCAAAACTAAACCGCACAACTGTAAAAAGTTCCACATGAGAAAACTAAGCACGATTTTGGCGACACTTTTGGCACGTACAACATTCAGACAGACCAAATTCGCCCTACAAAGCTCGAAACACAGCATAATTATACCTACAATGTCACGGCTATTACATTTGCAAACGGTACTGTTTGTAAAATGTACGGTTTGAGCAAAAAATAAACAAGATAGAACACGAGCCGAAGTCATAAAGCATTTTTGACCTCTAACGGCCGAATACTGAAACGTCTCTCAAATACATCAATCAGTTGAAGGGCTCTTAAATTTAAATTTCTCCCAAATTACGCATTATCAGCTAAGCAGCACTCAAATATTTAAGTCGTGGCAAGACCATGGTAACATTATCTATGCCTCGATTTACGCAAACTTGCTTCATTAAAGAATATTTACTCTACTACGTATTTCTCCTCAAAATTGTATCTATACTAATAATAAATCTGTAAGGGTCGGTCATGGAGTAAGTTAGTTTGTTTTCAGAGATATTGTGTTTATAGGCTCAATATATGATACTGAAACTAATTTCACGATTTTTAGATTTTTTTTCTGTATGTGTGTATGTATGTATGTTCCTCCATAACTCTTAAACCAATTATCCGAATTTGATGAAATTTGGTATAAAAACATATAGACATCTGGGACACAGGATAGGCTATTTAAATTCTAGCTCCAGTTATGATAAGACGTGGCCCCCATACAAATGCTGCTTCGTAAAAATCGAAATGTACGCGAACGGAGTCGCGGGCACAGCTAGTAGAATAATAAAAGTTTTGATTATACACTATTCTATTCATATGCACAATGTTCTGATATTTAAAATAAAACATATCAATTAAATGAACATTAAACAATCTAGAAAAGATTTCGTAGAATGAAACGTGTAGCTGAGTGTGAATGACACTTTGCTACCGCGCGCGCGAATTTTTTTCTGTCGTCTTGATTTGAAAATATTTTTTGAATTTTCTGGATAGTTATTTGGAATATGGAAGAAAGAAAGAAACGTAGTTGTAATTGTACTATGGCGGAGAAAGACATTCTCCTAGGACTGGTAAAAAGTGAGTATTTATTACGTATAATATTATTACAAAACTCCACATCAGCGTATTTTTCGAAAGCATTAAATTCCACTTCATTTCGACGACTCACATGTGGTCTTTCATCATCAGAAAGAGAAGATAGCGACGATAAAGACATTGTTTAAAAGTGTTTAGATTATTTGGGAGACCTCTTGACCACTCTCAAATCTTGGGGCACTCAGATAAGTTTGACAGTTCATTTGACAGCTAAATAAGATTGAGCTGCGTTCCAGTATACGAATTGTGTACTAATCTGTGGTACTAAGTAGCGTTTGAGCGTTACTTATGCTAATGCTAAGGTCCTCTTAAATTTAACACATGCTTAGAAAAGACGTTTGAGTATACGAAATTTGGGTTTGAGAACTACTTAGATATTTAAGCAGTCGTTAAATATTTGAGAGACGTTTCAGTATTCGGCCGTAAGAGGCACTGGGTGAGTGAAGGCATCAAGGAAAGAAGGCGTGTGATGTGACCTTTAGAGGTACGTGTCTATTTCTTCTCATTCTTGTGCTACTCCACTAATAGAAGTTACCCGTCAGCTCTCCACATTCTCATCTGGGAGTGAACGGATATAGCCAACGTTGAAGACCTGTTTTGCTTGGCAAGACATGGCGTGGGTCATGTATCATAGGCCACTCGCTACTCGCAACCGGGCCTCGATCTTGTTAATGCATTATACTGCAATGAGAACTGCATGAACGCGTCGATTTCATTTCATTGCCGCTTCAATTCTACGGGCTCACAAGTATCAAACACTCTAGGCGTCAATGATATGAAAAAACATGCCACGTGACCCGGCCGAGTATCTATCACTTTACTGTAATGCACTAACACACTCGAGGCCCTGTAACTCAGTTCTAATGCTGTTACTTAGTGGTTAGAGTTAAAGTTAACTTGCAGTGGAGCAACAGTTAGCCGCGGCCCGTTAGGACCGCGCGGGAATGCGGACGCCTGTAATGGAAATGGATCTTGATATCATGTTGGGACTCTTTGAATGGTTGCTGTTGCATATTATGTTATGAGCCTGAAACATTAGTAAGTGACTACTATGAGTATAATACTGACATCTGATTTCAACTCTCGCCATCAAAGCTGAATACGCGGCAGTGTGACAGGACACTTTCGAAGAGAAAAGGACATATCAGTGCCATAACTTGCCAAGTTGCAAATTCAGTAGCAAAGAGCCCAATAAGCTTGCCTTTAAAACAAGTGAAGAAAGTTTAGAGTTCCTGCAGATGACTGCAATTTCTGTACAGATTTATAGAACCTTCGTGAGAAATAAAAAACCTCTATTAAATAGGTTAATGCAGATCGCAATTCTTTTATCGCAAAACATAATATATTTCTTTCGTGCCGAACTTGGCTACTTTTCGCATTAATGTTTAGGTGGATTTACATCTCATTTATTATAACAGTCCCGTCAGTCTTTCCAGGAATGGTGCCAGGTGATTTATGGAACGGTGATTTATAACCGCTTAATTATATAAAATTAAGAATACGGCTGTGAAAGAAAGTATTTTGTTCTTAACAAAGATACTGTACAATGTAGAAACGTCTGTAGGTATCACTCATGAAGAGCTACCATCAATTGGGTTCTGCCCGTGGGAGTAATTGCCCGATCCCTAGACCGTTACAAATGTTACAATTCATGTAATGTCATCGTGCCTGTACAGATCACATGTGTCATAGATGAACACGAAAGTAACAAGCAAAGAATTTATACAATATAGTTGTAGAGAAGTGTTGACGCTACCATTTGTTTAAGAAGCAGAATATTTATTTGGTAAAGCATAGTAATTACAAATTATGAAAGTGGTAAATCATTTTACAATTTACACATGTTTACCCCTGTTAAGTGCTAAATAAAATAAATTGATATTAACTAAATTGAATTTGTTCCAAAATACTTACATTATCAACAGAATTCATAAAACTAAAGCTGATAAATACCCCCCAGAATAGGTAAATGCAACTGGCGAGAATTTATTTAATTTGGTGAACATTCAGAGTTTATTTTGGTAATTGTATTTGATGAGACCGTAAGAATATAGTAGATAGAATATTTGGTGCGAATTTGGATTTTTTTGGTAGCACAATAAGTCGCTACATTTCTTTTTTCATTGATCTTTACTAATTACATATCATGTTCTCTGGTATACAATCGATACTTCTCTACCAACATTATAAAGAGGAAAAGTTTGTAAGTTTATATGTTTGGGGTAATCCGCGAAAGTAGATATCCGATTCACCAGTATTTAGAATGGACCTTCAGGAAGAACATACTTTATATGCTTGTAGCATTAAGTTCGCCACATTAACACTGTATTTTTTTAATTATGTGCAATAAACGTATTAATAATATGCTGATCCGTTTACCACGCATACGTAGTTGCGGGCAATGCCAGTAAATATATTCGTATCTCTACTTGTAAAGCCAAACTAAAGTAAGGCGGACTATCTGTCACATGCGAGCACCGGAACGCTTTCACTCTCGCCTCCTGACGATTATTATCTAACCGTTGTGCAGAGACACAAGCGAAATGTCTGATGTGCCGCACATGCGCCAGACAAGAGCGTGAGCAAGGTTGGGCGGGTGGACGCGGTGTGGGTTCCCCGTATAATCTCATCTAGTGTCTACGGCTTCATAGAGGTTTTTATAGATAGAGGTTTTATTTGATATTGTTTTGGATTTAAATTTTTCATGGCATTACATTTTCACGTTGGTAAAACCCAAAAATTGAGTTTTTATTCTACGCACAGATTAGGCAAGTAAACAGGACACATAACCTCAACTACCCTGACGATGATTTATCTAACCGTGTACGTGGGTGACGCTGGCGCGGTGTGGGCTGCCCAGTAATTGTTTTTGCCTCCTACTGCTGGTTGACTGGTAAAAATGCCATTAGCATTAAGTCCACCGTTATAGTGGAAATCTTAGCCACGTCAAACAAGCTGTAAGTTCTAGCCATCGTAAATCAAATCACGTTCCTTTCAAGAGACAGACAGGGTGTTAGGATGACCATATTATTCGCCTTCAATTTCCAGTCAATTACCGTCCCTAATGCAAAGGGAACTAAGGCTATATTTCTGTCGGTTTGCGCTATGGATTTGCACCGGTTGATCTATTAATATGGGTCCTGCGTGCTTGGGCTGACCCCATGAGCCTGTGACCTACAGAACCCTGAACGCGGGTTGCTATGTGAAAGTTAGGTGGGTAAGTGGGTACGAAAAATATTACGGTGGCCACAATGGAGCGAAAGGCTGGCTTTCTATCCATCCAAATAGACCTCAATTGTTTCAATATCGCTAAAACTAAATATGTGGAAAGAAGTACAACGGACAACTAACGTTAAACATTACATTACATCCAGCGTCTTTCTGCCACTTGGATGAGGTCATCTGTCCATCTTGTGGCTGGTCATCCTACGCTGCGCTTGCCGATATGTGGTCTCCATTCGAGAACTTTTCGGCCCCATCGGCCATCAGTTCTGCGTGATATGTGTCCCGCCCACTGCCACCACAACTTATCAATCGTTCGTCTACGGATCTCATCATTTCTGATTCGATCTCGTAGAGAAAATCCGAGCATAGCCCTTTTCATGACGCTGGATGCAAGCCACTTCCGACCGGTCTTTTTGGAAATCCATGGAGGCGGCCACTGCTGGACAGCAGTGGACATCTTGTGGCTGAATGATGATGACGATTACATTGCATAAACTCACGCCTGTACCCCAGAGGCGTAGTCAGAGACCAGTTAACAATCACAAAAATCGTAAGCTTAGGTACTTTATAAGCTTTATTATGTATATCAATGAAAGTTTCAAAATTATACATCAGTTAGTGACATACACTGTAATGCGACCGGTAAAAAACCCTCGGACAATGTCATTTCAAGAATACCTATCAATTTTCAAGATGAAGAAACAACAGCATATCGGAAACAAAGACCGTGAAATAATGATGCCATTGCAGATCTAGAGCAAAATGAGATTACACCGATAGATAAAAACCGAGGTCAACGTGACTTGCCCAATTTGGACGTCCGAATCATCTAAGTTCAGTAACTTTCATCCAAGGTCACGTCAGTAGAATAATAGCTTTCACTAATTGACTAAATTTAATGCGGGGGGTATCGAGACACGTATAGGAAGTCTGCGAATGAATCCCTCATTCCTTTTCTTGGTGAAGGCACGTCCTCGCTGGATAAAGCTACGGTGGGCCCATACTTTCTCTCCAACTGAGAGAGGACTTGTGCCCTGCTGTGGGACGTATACATCTAGGCTGCTTACGTATGTCTGATTACAACAGTATTCCTACCTACTACGCGATGTTTTCCTTCACCGTACGTGACTTTGAAAATAAACAAAGTCATAGGTATATGCCCGCACAGGCAATCGAACCTGGCTCTCTCGCTTCCGAGTCCGATGCTCTACCCTCTGGGCTACCACCGCCCGCAGCTTAGTTGGCTCCACACGTATTGACTTGTCTTTCATGTGGGCTAGGCCGACTAAGCTGTGTGGATGGTATAGCTGCTGGGCAAGCCTACGCCATCTAAAAACAATGTCCCAGGCACTGCGGCCTTCGAGTGGTCTCTTTACCCATATATTGTGAGTGAAGGTACCACAGGACGCTCTGTACAAATCTTCTAATTTCATAGATGCAAAGGCCTGCCTACAATAGTTTCTCGCACATATAGTTTTTTTAACGGAATATCTTTCTCCCTGAGAAGCCTGTGCCCTGCCTGGGACGTATATAAGGTGCTTATTTATGTATATACCCCACTTTCAATAAGAAGGATTGTCAGACAGGCACGATTCAGGACTCTCAACAGTTGGCAGATTTCGGTTAAATTGCTTTGAACACCTAAGTTTGTAAAGGGCGATGCAGAGACCTGACTGTAAATCTCCAATAATACAAACATTTAAGAACTTCTTGTCATTATAGAGCAGCTCAAAGTAAATGCACTCAGCTGATAAGGTGACGTCTCCACATAGTCAGACTATTTTTGTAAATTATTGAAGACAAGTTCCAAATCACGTTTACTAGATCCGATGTTTTGAATAAGAGTAACTGGGCCAGTAACCGCGATTCCAGTTTCAACACTAAGATTAGCATCACGAGCTTTGCTTGATCGTGAACAATCAATATCGATTGTTTGTTCATAATTTACGAATTGTAAAGAGTGTAATTCTGGGGCGTGACGTGACGGAAGAAGAAATAAAATGTCTTTAGCAACGTCTTATGAGATGAATAACGAAAAAAGTATGTAGGCTATTGATCAAGCAGGAACCTGTTACCTACATGAAATCAATTTCATCGACATTGAAGACACAAATAGACAGAGACTTAAACTGTCATAGAGAGTCGCCATGGAATAAAATTTGTTGTTGACACCGATCTAATCAAAATAAGTAGTCACCTCTGTGCCATCAAGATAGGAAGAGCGAGAGAGAGAGAAGTAAAAAAAGACAAAGAAGAAAGAGATAGAGATAGAATCCCGAACCAATCACGAATTAAGGCTGATGTGTTAGTAGTCAGAGTGCCGTGCTAACACATATATAACTTTTCCATTTTCGAGTCTTACCGATTGTTATGTATGACATTAGTTATCCAATGATGGGAAACCAAAATCGTTACGCCTTCTCTCAATTCCTAGTATATACATACCTACGACCTTTGCCCCTGACACCGATACCGGCCGTGACTTCAGCGCGATGACAAAATCGCCCCTGAGGGGTTTGTTTTAACAATAACATAAACCGACATCTGAACGAACCTGCTACCTATTTCCAGCACCTTCGACTTAGGTACACGACCCTTTTATCAGTTTTACCTAACCACCTCTCCGGTCAACAGACAACGTTACCGGCCCTGACCTCAGCGCGGTCGCGTGTTGACGACCCTTTTTAGCGCTCCTCCGTAGATAGAGGTCCGCAGCCTCGCGTGATGTTATGTAATAGATCTTGGATTAGCTTGTGCGGAAAATATGACCCGTAACCTACAGCAGGTTAAGTGGCGCTGGGCTAGTCGGAGGAGATTATATGATAAGATAAGAATATTCTTTATTGTGTACCGGAAAAAATGTTACAGAAACAGCAGTGACAAAAGAAAAGTAAGTAAGTAAGTAAGTAAGTAAGTAAGTAAGTAAGTAAGTAAGTAATTTCGTTTATTTCCTTCTCACAGAGGTATCAAAACATATAGTAGGTACAATTTGAGTAATCAGGACTAATTCCTATGTGAGAGGCTGGAGTCCATACTAGGAAAGATCCTGTGTGACAGATCTCCAGGCCCTCACTAAACTTATGATGCATTGTTTCTCAATTGTATGTACATTTTTTAAAGTTCTTAAGTTTAACAGGAAATTATAACCGACAGTGTTATTATAGACAATATAAATTTTAAAATACTAAATTAATGGAAACATAAGATGCATGCGTATTTAATGAGCGTATGCATGTTGAGTGAGTGTATGTGTGAGTATGTGTGTGTGCGTGTGTGTATGTGTGTATGAAGGAGCACCTTGTGCAATAAATGAAATACAATTTAATCTTATTGAGGTTGAGTTAGGAAATTATATTTAAGAGATCTTCAGTAGAATCATAGGGGAGTGTTAGCAACCAGTCTGTTACTTTTTTCTTGCAGCTGTATTTGGTAAGTGGGTATATTGATAAAATAAGATTTGCTTTGTTATACAAATAGCTACCCAAAAAGCAGAAGAACTTATGAGAGAATTTGGTTTTTAAGGAAACTGTTGTGCAAACTGCATGCTTTCTTCTTTTGGTTTCAAGCTGAGGGTCATAGTCAATTTGGGAGTGTTTAAACAAAATTGTGTAGAGAATAAATAGCTGTCTTACGGATAGAACCGAGCATTGCTTATATAATTCCACCGTTGGGTGCAGTCGTGGGAGAAAATGGCTAACCTTTAGAACTGCCCTCAAAGCTCTCTCTAGAGGTAGCAAGGTAGTTTTGGGTGCTCCACCCCATGTAGTGATACAGTAGGTTAGCTGTGATTGACAAAGTGCTAGATATACCATTCTGATAACATTATGATCAGCAACGTGACGTAAGTTCTTAAAGATATAAATTAATTTGCGTATCCTCTTGGTCAATAGGTCAATATGTTGCTTAAAACTAAGTGTGCTGTCTATTGCTACACCTAAGTATTTTATTTCATTTGTTTTGGAGACAGGAGTACATGCGCAGGTATAAGCAGTGTCTGGATGAGGACAGGTATGTGCAATGATGGTTAATTTGTCTAGTTCAGGGTTTATGCGATTTGTTTTAGTAAATGTCATAAATTTTGTCTTATCTACATTAAGAGTCAATTTGTTATTTCTTAACCAATCACATACCCTATTAAAGCAATCTTGTGCTTTGTCAAATGCCTCGCTCCACGTCTCGCCTTTAAAAAGTAAAGCTGTATCGTCTGCAAAGGCAATTATTTTCCCATCTCCCACATCGAGTTCGCAAAGATCGTTTAAGTATGTTAAGAAGAGTGTTGGCCCGAGAATGCTGCCTTGCGGCACTCCATGGGAAATAGGCAAGTCCTCACTAGTATAATTTGCGATTTTAACCCATTGAAATCGGTCTGAGAGATAGTCTGCAAATAGTTTGTATTGAGTATGTCTGATACCTAATCCTTCAAGTTTAGACAGCAAGAGCGGGACAGAGACTGTGTCAAATGCCTTTGCAAGGTCCAGGAATATAGCGATTACTTTTTGTTTTGCATCAAGATTCATTGCAATATAATTTGTCAATTCATGAACAGCTTGGTTTGTAGATCGATTTGCACGAAAGCCATATTGAGAGTGCGACAGCAAATTATTTCCTTCCAAATATTTTGTTAGTCGAATGTTCATGACTTTTTCGAGTATTTTGGAAATAGTTGGCAGTATTGAAATTGGTCTATAGTTGTTGACACATTCTCTATCACCACTTTTGTGAATTGGATGGACTTCGGCAAGTTTAAGTTCTTTTGGAAATATACCTGAGTTGAGGGCTAGGTTGCAGATGTATGCGATTGGAGTCGCGAGCAGTTTGCAGTATCTTTTGAGAAATGCACCTGAGATGTTATCTCGGCCAACAGCACAGTCTGATTTTAGGTTAAGTATAAGAGTTTCAATTTCATCTTGATCTGTATCTAGTAACACAAATGATTGGAGATGTAGGTAACTTTGAGTAGATACTGCAGGATTTCCGGCTGGTGAGCTGATTTTTTCTGCGAGATTTTTACCTATATTTATAAAAAATGAGTTTACTTTATTTGTGGAATGAAGGGGATCATTATTTTCAATTAGTTCGACTGCTTTATCAAATTTCTTATTTAAATTGGTAGCTGTAGCAATGGTAGACCACAGTTTTTTATTGCTTATTTTAGCTGCATTAGATATTTCTCTTTTATTGTAATCTATTTTTAGTTTCTTAAGTAATTGGTTACAGAAATTTCTATACCTCTTATAAGTAGTTACAAGTACAGTATTATTAGGTTGTCTTTTGGTTTTTTGATGTAGTTTGTCTCTGTTTCTTAGACATTTTAATATACCTGGAGTGAGCCAAGGCTTATAGATTTTTTTACGATTTGATACCTTAACTACAGTTGTATTGCACAAAACCGTGTCGTTTATTGACTTTAATAGGAGTGATGTAGCCAAATTGGCATCTGAGTGACAGTAAATAGGGCTTAAATCCAGTTTATTTAGGTCTTTATCAAGATTTGCGTAGTTAATACGATTTTTTGTTATTTGGGGTTGTTTATAACGTTGCGGTTTACTTTCAACCAACAGAATGATAGAATCATGATCAGTAACAGAAGTTTCTGCTACATAGCAAATTGCATTTAGCTTCGTCTTTAAGATTATGTGGTCTAGACACGACCTTTCACGCGTTGGAAATGTAAATGCAGGGAGCATACTATGCATTGCCAGTGTATCAAGGTATGTAGATGAGTCATTATTGCTAAGATACAATTGGCGGCCTTATTGCTAATAGCAGTTTCTTCCAGACAACCTCATATTGGAGAATTTGCCGAAGGAGAAATAGATACCTAAAGATAAGGAAGGGTCCCCACTTTTAGATAAAATTATCGGCCTGATTTCATAAAAATAAATAAATAACTTCACACAACACAATCACTCCCATGGTCCGAACCTAGGATACCCTGTGCTATGGTTCAATAACACGTTGTACGTGAGCTATTTATTCTATTATTATTTTTATTGTTATGTAGTCATGATTGAAAGCCTCCCATTTAGACTTCCACTTCTGCTTTTCCCTGGCCAACTCTTGCCACTCGGGGTATATATTTGGTCAAGTAGTCACACCATCTCCATTATCGATGCTAAAAAGTAAATGAGTAGGTTCACGTGGTAGTACTAGAGGTGAGCTGCAACTTCATTCCACCCCTTTGAGAAGGCGGGTTAACCTATGTAGGGCGCCTTGTACCGTTACCTCGCCGCCTTGGGATGAAGGTTCGGCGAGTGAGTCTTGGCTATTTCTCTAACGGTTCTGGATGAAATTGTTGCTGGCCGGTGGTTAGGCCGTTTGGTATAGCTCTTGCTTCGTTTAGTGAGCTTTGCATCTGTATGCGAAGGTATTTGAAAATATAATTTCTGTTTTTAAAGTAAAACTTTCGTAAGCACTACACATTATTAGTTTAATTCGGGATTCACTTACTAGATTTTTATCGGAAGAGTTCGACTAGGTTTTACTCTGATTTGCGTGGTTAGTACTAGAGACGGAGCTCGCGTCGTCGGTTCCTCGTCTCTGAACGAAACCTGGCCGAATTCAATAACGGATTCACTTAATTGAAAAATCTGTTAAGTGAATCTGGAATTAAGCAAACATTATCATTTCGGTTGCTTTGCGTATTTAACATCAATACGTTGACTACCAACGCAGAGATTATGGATGATGGACCCTCGGTGTGTTTGATGCGTGAGCTGTCCTGGTATGTTTACGCAGCACAGGAGATCCTAGTTTGGGAACAGAACTAAGATATTTTGTGTCCGCATCCTAAAAGCAAGATGACGCGAAAAGGTTTCCTCTGTATCGAACTCGTTATAAAACGTATTATTGAATCAACCCGAAACCTGAAAACCATATTTTAAGTGTCGATAGTTAGTTAACGCTTTCTACGCAACAAGCAAATGTAAGTATAAAATTATCACTTTTTAAAAATTTTTGCATAAAAATTGTCCACATCGAGTTTTAAAATTATCTGAAAAAAAAAAAACAACGGATAATACTCTCTAGGTTCTTGAAGGGAGACTTGCTAGAAGTGGCCAGATGAGAATGACCAAGGACTTAAAGAAGTGGCGTGCCTTGTGGAAGGTCTATGTCCAGCAGTCGTGCCTTGGGGAAGGTCTATGTCCAGCAGTCGTGCCTTGGGGAAGGTCTATGTCCAGCAGTCGTGCCTTGGGGAAGGTCTATGTCCAGCAGTGAACAACTGCGGTTGAGTAATTGAACTAATTATGTAATAAAAAAAAAAACATGATGAATACATGAAAGTATTAAAAAGTAGGTAAACATACTGAAGAAACTTTTTTGCGTTATTTCAATAACTCCTTGTAAAGTCACATAATCGTGCAAAGATCTCTTCTCGGCAAGAGCCTATGAGAGATTATTGTACATTGTATGCTGTTAGTTGGATTTGGATTTAAGATAAACACTGGATTAGATTACATGGTTTGGCTTTATGCTACGCTAAATAAATTTTTGTTAATAGGTGTGTTGAAAGTCCATAGAGATACAGATCATGAACACGAAATCTCACACTTTGAATAATGAGCATTGAACTAACGGTCTTCTTTATGTTAATTTATAAACAAGTATGCAAACTACTTCTCAATCTCAAACAAAGATGTGTAAAGTTGCTTGCTCTATCAGAAAGATATTGATGTTACCGTGCCATCCAAATCTAAATTTCATCATGTACACTCAATTGACTTTTCAAACCCGAATTAATCTCAACCGAAGCTTTAAAGAAATTCCATCACTGTGGACTTACTCGTTATTTTCTTTGTGCATCGTTTACATCACGCTCATTGCACCTGCAACTGTAACTGAGTAGAGCTACTCAGTGTGCTGTCGACTGTACCTAACACAAAGATTCAGCTCAAATATTACGCTAATAAGAAAGATAAGATTGATGTGAGCGAAACCGACTTAACAGACTTAACCGATAGCCTCCATACGGAGGCATGGAGGTATGGAAGGTATCGCAATAGCAGAGAGGAAATAAAATACATATTAGTGATTATATTCCTTTGGTATCCTTATAACCCATGCTGATGAAAATTTTAAAAACTTATTTAAATATTAGTGGTTAATCACTTTGTTCAATTCCAACCGTCTAAGCTTGAATTTAGTCTAGGCTGCGTTTATTAATTGTTCACTCACTACAAGTAAACAGTGTCAAATCTCGTCGTCAGGAGTTACTAACAAGGCCTATATTTTACGGAATGGGAAAGCAAACACAAACAGCTGCAGTGCAAGGGGCAATATGTGAAGCAGGCTATAGCTACAATGCAACGGGCCGGATGTGAACGGAACTACAGCTCCAAGGCAGCATGTAAACGGGGCCATGGAGGTAGAGCACGGGAAGGGCCGGTCCCGTTAGGCGGCCCTCACGGAAGATCACGCTTAGCGTTAATTTGATACCGGCGCGGGTACACGTGAAATGCTGAGACGGCTGGAAATGATGCGTCGGAATACCCGTTCTATTTCTGATGATTAATGATTTTCAACGCGATGGTAGCATAGTGGGTAGAACATTGGACTCTGAAGCGGGCGACCCAGGTTCGATTCCCAGTGCGGGCATGTACCTATGACTTTTCTTTCTAAGTTATGTACATTTGTGAAGTTATAGTAACAATATACCACTCGCTAACGGCGAAGGAAAACATCGTGAGGAAACCTGGGTGTCTGAGCTATTCACATACCTCAGCGCTTGAAATCACCAATCCGCGGTGGGCACGCGTGGTGATTAAGCCCATACTCTCTCTCCCTGTGCCCTACAGTGGGACGTATATAGGCTGCTTATGAATGATTTTCATTAGTGCCCGTATCTATGTTGTATCTATGTAACGTTCTAAAACCAAAATTCAAGCAATAAAGTTTCATTTCAAATTCAATAATGTACAATTTGCGAGGTAAGAACCTGGGTAAGTCAGGTTATACATATATGATGTTACTAACAAGTATTACAAGAGTGAATCGGGACTTAAATTAATAATTATGTTACTATGGCGCCATGTTTATGGGGAATTCGGTTAAAAAGTATCTCATGTCAAAGTCTAAGCCAAAAATGTTATTCACTGTTAAGACAAAATGTTTACTTAATGAACATGTATAAGTTAATCTAATGACTTATTGCGAGCTTCTCCAGAACCCTTTAACTGAAAAAAATATCGAAATATCCAAACAATCACATCATCATCATCAGCCATTTGATGCCCACTGCAGGACACCGGCTTCCCGCGTAGTTTTCATAAAATTCACATTTACCTATAATTTTATAGTAGTGGAAATGTACCCACATAGCCTTCTATTTCTTGATGAGAGTCGGTGGCAATGGGCTTTTGAATAATTTCATTTATAAGAGCGGAGGGACGGATGGCAAGTTGCTTGATTAACAGAGAATTGGGGAAGATAGTAGAATATAACTTCCACGTGACGGTTATCAGTTTTTTTTATAAATTACGAATAATTTAACTGAACTTGTAAGTGGTAACCAACTTGTTCGCTAATTGAGTAACAGACAAAGTTGATCAAGTTGGAGAATCGAAAAGGGCTAATATTATACATATATTTGTGAAATTAAAGTAGTAATACCACTCGCTAACGGTGAAGGAAAACATCGTGAGGAAACCTGAGTGTCTGAGCTACTCACATACCTCAGCGCTTGAAATCGCCAATCCGCGGTGGGCACGCGTGGTGATTAAGCCCATACTCTCTCGCTGAGAGAAGGCCTGTGCCTTAGTGGGACGAATATATGCTGCCTATGAATATTATATATTTATATTCCACAGTACCATTAAAAAGTATCACGACTCGCTAGAACCTATTTGAAGTGAATCTGAAACTTATCCGAACCGCGGATAAAGTAAATATTTTGTTTTATTCATGTAATTTTATGTGTGTGCAAGTATAAAGTAAAGTACTACAAAAGCTGCTTTTGTAAAGTTCCAACAACATAGCACAAGCGTTTCACTCTCTTATCTACCAGAAGTTCAAATATTTCATGCACAAAACACGGCGCATTTATTTACGATCGCAGCAAGTCCGCAGAGCCCATTATAAGCTACAACGCAAAGGTCCGTGGTGTATCTTACATCGCGGAAGGCAACACAGAATGTAGTGCACTGCCCACCCCTTATTCATTCTCGAGGAGGTTAACCACGAGTATAGTTTTGCAATCAACTTTACCACAAAGTTCTCCTATTAAAAATAACCCACGAAGAAAATCACCACCAAGTCTTATCCAGAAATGCTTACTGATGGGGATTTGTGGAATGATCCAAACTAAGTACACTTGATTATATTATTTATGTTGCACTAATCCGTGCTGAGGACAATTTTAATTTTTTTTTCTCTTTTAGCCTCTGAATAGGTTTTTAAGTACACTTGCATTACCAAACTGGCGTCTTCACCTGAATCTGAATTGAAAGAAAACTTTGCCGACTTTATTGGAACACAGTTTAGGCGAGCTAAAGCCAAAAATAAAATAATAATAAAAAATAAAACAAAAATAAATGAAGCTCCGTGATATTCTAAAACGCATACGAGCTAAAAGTCATTGAGACTCATTAATTGAACAATCGCTGTAAAACAGCTTAACTATCACGTAATGCCTTCCGACACACAACAAAAAGGTTGAAAGACCGCTAGAAAGGTAATACTAACGAGCACTTCCTAGCTTATGGGAACAGTGATGCAGCACCTCATAGTAAGACAACTGTATTCAGCTCGTGGGCGAGTGCGATCGACTTGAACTGCACATTGTTCTGCTTCACTGGAAGGAGGCACAACAGACCCACCAGTTAGCCGTGACCCCCACGAACTTCCGCATTGCGAAGGGAAGAGCCACGATGCGGAGGTCTTGCCAACATAGTCGGAAAACGCGCGTCGAACAGATTTGCTATATCGCGTGTTTGCAACATACTCGTATAGTTTTTTTCTGCTAGCAATCTACTTTTGAGATAAAAGTGCTATAATGTTTGCTTCCGCGCACCTAATAGAGGCGCCAGCAAAATTTTAACAAGCCGAGTTAAAATTTTGCAACCGAAAGCTTACAACCAAAGAGCGACGATTAATGTAGAGATGAATGGACGAGTTAACGACCTTTATAAAGGTAGGCAAGAGGTGGCCCAGGGCAGGGAGAAGTAGAAGGCTAAAGAGGAGGTCTTTACCCAGCAGTGTGCTCGTGGTGATGATATTGGAATTCCTTCGTCTCATTATATTTACAAGGTATCATTAGGCTTATTGCAGTTTGTAAATCCAAACCACTTTTGGCGGTGCCTGGAGCGCTGCCTCTTAACAACATTATACCTTATGTACCTACTACCAAATTACAATGGCCCGTAAATTGCGGAGCCGGCATGGTGGATACCGGGTACCGCTAAGAACGTGATGTTTACATTCAACAGCTTGTAGGCCCACCGTTAGGCTCAACGGGTTGGTTGCATTAGGTACGATGTGCCCAAGCATCAGTTGTCAAACAGGATCTCGGAGACTTGGCTGAGATAAGGTATTAAGGTCGCGCACGACACGACTGAAAGTGAGCTATGAGCTTTTTGGCGTAGCGTTAGGGACAAGACTGGAACTCAAAGTGGAAATTCTGTTCGATTCGAATAACATGACTCATCATAAGCAGCCTATATACGTCCCACTGTAGGGCACAGGCCTTCTCTCAGAGAGAGAGTATGGGCTTAATCACCACGCGTGCCCACCATAACATGACTGATCAATTTAAATTTAATGAGTCGCGACGCACACATTGTATAGATCACGTTTAAATTCGTTAAATGTAGAATTATGTTTGATTAATGTCCATCTAATATTCTCGAAATAATATAAATCTTGGTTCAGGTCCATATTCTAGCAAGCTGTCATCACACGTTAAAGAATATGTAACTAGATCATAAGCTTTCGCTATGATATTATAACACGCAATGTTACTATTTTATTTATTTAACAGAAATCCACAGCAATACAATCACAGTAAACAATAGGTTCTTAATAATTTTTACATACAGCCAATAATGGATTTCACTATGTAGGTTAGAAAATTATATTGTACTTATTTCAACTAATTCTAAAAATGTATTCTATTCTACTGAATCTAGGTACATCAAGATCATTCTCGGCCATCTAAGGGCAAAAAAAAGTGACGTACCCTGGAGGATGCCCATGCCTAGCAGTGATCTGTTGCGTAAGGCAATAAATAAAATAAAATATTAAATTCGATTATGCTTTATCGACTTAATACTGTATTCCATCTAATAAATATAAAGTTTTGTAAAAGACTTCAAAAGCAGAAGATTTTATACTTGTCGCCTGGGGCATCAGTCACACAAATAAAGTAAAAGCCAAAATTATAGTGAAAATAATAACAACAAAAAGTGGCAACTCTTTTACAGGCTAGTCAAGTGAGCCCTGATCAGACGCAATGTGGATAGAACATACGATACAATTCGACGTTTTATTGAATAACGGAAAACCGAGTGTTAAGTGTTTCTTCGGTTTCGATAATGAAAGCGCTTTCAATTAGGAAGCGTTAAAAATTGACCTTTTTAGGGTTCCGTACCCGAAGGGTGCCAAACGGGAACCTATTACTAAGACTTCACTGTCCGTCTGTCTGTCTGTCTGTCTGGCTGGCTGTCTGTCACCACTGTATGTCATGAACCGTGATAGCTAGACAGTTGAAATTTTCACAGAATATGTATTTCTGTTGCCGCTATAACATCATCATCATCATTCAGCCACTGCTGGACATAGGCCTCCTCCATGGATTTCCAAAAAGACCGGTGGGAAGTGGCCTGCATCCAGCGTCTTCCTGCCACTTGGATGAGGTCATCTGTCCATCTTGTGGCTGGTCGTCCTACACTGCGCTGGCCGATATGTGATCTCCATTCGAGCACTTTTCGGCCCCATGGGCCATCAGTTCTGCGTGCTATGTGCCCCGCCCACTGCCACTTCAACTTACTAATCCGCTGGGTTATGTCGACGACTTTCGTTCTTCTACGGATCTCATAATTTCCGATTCGATCTCGTAGAGAAATTCCGAGCATATCCCTTTCCAGAGCTCGTATAACAACAAATACTAAAAACAGAATAACGTTTTTCGCTCGATGTTCATAACGGCAACAGGTAGACGCTTGAAATATTCACAGAATATTTAGTTGTATTTTTACTTAAATTAAAATATAATAAATATTTAAGCGGGGCTCCCATGAAACAAACGTGATATTTTGCCGTTTATTGTCGATCTTTGTGTCTAATGTTGTATAGATAATGGTACGGAATCCTTCGTGCGCGAGTCCGACGCTTGGCCGGTTTTTTATACAAGTTAACCTGGTCAAGAGGCAGGTTTGGCGGGCAGCACTGTTGTCAGGTTTTGCTTTACATGAACACATTGTGAAGGTGTACGTGGATCTTAATTTATAGGCGTGAGTACCTAGCAACAGCTACCTGCTTCCAAAATGTTACACCAAACACAGCTAACTTTCAAGACACTAACCATTCTAATTACACACACGTTTTTGGACAACGTGACGTGATTTGAATTTAAATGAAAAAAATACTTAAAATATACGATCCCAAAGAGCCTTAGTGGTAACGGGCTTTGAAAATAACGCAAGCTCGACAATCCATTTGGAAGGCTCTTACGGATATGTGGCAGGTAGGTATCTTGCATCAATTATCATGAATCTGGAGCGGCCAAAATAAACTCAAGTTGATTTACCAAACCTCGAGCCACAAAGTTTTCAGCTTCAACTAATTTAGGTACCTAATTCTAACCTAAAAGTAACAGTGGGCCGTAAGCATGACCAAGGCAGTAAGGTATCCTTTTAATGACTTCCGTGGTCGGTTTTAATTAGGGAGCTGTCTTAGTGGCCGGGGCACATAGTTAACTCAGTGATTTATTTAGAAGTGGTCAGCTCCTCTGGGAACGCTAATTTTTATCTCGCCTTCCGGGGTTGCCAAGACGCGAATGCGCAGGAATGTCCTTCCAATAAAACCCAGTAAGAACGAATAAAAAATCTTCCATATGAATTATTTGGTGAGTTAGTTAAACATAATTTTAACAACTTTACCACAGGTGTTTTTACAATCATGTACTAACGGACACATAAATTCGTCTGATTAGGCCCAGGTTCTGTCGGGAATTCGGTTTTAGTTATATGTAAGCGGCTAATTCGTCACAGTTAATCGTGGGTCACATAGGAAAGATGTAGATGATGATGATGCGAGGTGTCTGAGGGGAGTCGACGCTTTCGACACGAAAGAAAAAGAAGGAAGGATGTAGGACGCGGGTGGGCAAAAGACGCGGCGTCCTTTCGATCCTCTTTCATACACAATTTACTGAAGCGATGGGACATAATCCACACAGATAAACGGGGCAAAGACGCGAACTCTATACAAAGTGTGCCGTCTTTTCCGCGCCCTCGTCCCACGCCCCACGCCTTACATGCATAATTTACATTCTCTCACTCTTCCACCGTAATAGTGCCATCAACAAAGTTATCTCGAGAATGTGCTGTGGAGAATAATTGTAGCATGCACTCCACACGTAACTCATGTTACGCGCCATTATATTCTACGACGAGCGCTAGTAGAGCAATGGACACACAAGTGCATGAATAATTGGATACATGCAAGTCTTTTTTAAATTTTAACTTATAATACTATACACAGAAAACCAACAGCAGACAAAAAGTAAGAGACACAGAATCCGTTTATACGATTCTTGCACAACGCCATCTATTTTTAAAACACAACGTTCGCTCGCACAACGCCATCTATGTTAATCTTAAAACAAATATTATCAAATATTAAGTATCACAAGCAGCCTATATGCGTCCCACTGTAGGGCACAGGCCTTCTCTCAGAGAGAGAGAGTATTAAGTATGCTATGTCTCAATTAAGGATTTTGTCTATCTATTCTGTCCGCCAAGTTTCACGTAAATCCGTTATGCCGTTATTGCGTGATTGAGTAACAAACATCCAAACATCTTCACAAACTTTCACATGTATAATAATAATAAATAATATGTATAGTAGGATCAAAGACTGCTTACGAAGCAACTTTAGGAGATACTGGCCAAATACAAATGCTGAACTCTGGAGTGTCACAAGAGAAAACTCGTCACCGAAGAAATAATAGAATTTTTAGAGTCCGTTCTTGCGTTTGACAACTAGGCCTGCTGTTCTTAGAAGCAACTGCACAGTTCCCGTTCAGCTCGGCACTTACAGCATTGTTAGCGGCATAGCGCAGCGGGATGCTAACGGTAGCGACGCCGGAGTAGGCAGTGATGGTCTCTTGGACTGTTATAGTTTCACGAGTAACCAACCAGAGACTGAGTAAGTATTTCAATAGAGTAGTGGTGACAACTAAGCACCACAAATAGCAATATGTTTAGGTGTTTGAAAATTTGCCACGGAATAATACTTAAACGGCAGACCGGATTTGGATGAAATTTGGAATTTGTCCTTTATAACAAAATAGGATACTTTTTACTTTTTCTGCCGTTTTCTCTAGTACAAAATCCACCCGAAGGCACGTTGAAATTAGTGATTTCTGATTTAAATCTTATTTCAATGAATTCGCGGACACTGCTAGTGTGCGACGACTATTTGACGAGACAATAGAAATTAAAATTTTACATAATCGATCGATGGAAAATAGTAGTTTCAATGATGAAACAACATAGGAAACAAACAGACAATTTTTTCGTTTACATTCTATAGATTTATCCAATATACAAAAATCTCGTGTTTGTTATCGAACCAAACGAACACCTCCGAAACGGCTCACCGATGTTCATGGTTTTTTTGTTTATATTTGGTACGTCTGAGAAGAGGTAGAATAGTAGACCTAGTAGACTAATTAATATGGCAAAACAACGTTTGCCGAGCAAGCTCATAAGAGTTGTAAAATGAGTAGATGATTAGAACGAAGAATGGGTGGAGTCATTCTCCGAGGGACCGCAAAACTCAATGAAACATGTCCCGATTCCAAATAAAAATTAAAAAGTTCTTTCGATCTAATCCTACTATCATCATCATCATCAGCCATTTGACGCCCACTGCAGGACATAGGCCTCCTTCGTGGTTTTCATAACCATGAAGGGTTTTACCATAATCGCCACGCTTGGCAGGCGGGTTGGCGATCGCAGTATTCGGTTGGATTCTCAGGAAGACGCTGCTGCCCGTCTCCTGGTATTTGATTTCCTTAGTCGCCTTCTACGACATCCACGGAAGGAAATGGAGTGACGCTATTCTTAATCCGGCGCCACACGGAATCCTACTATATAATGTTATAAATATGAAAGTTTGTGAAGACGTTTGGATGTTTGAAAGATGAAAGAAAGAAGACATTTATTGAAATTGTCACAGAAACACAAAGTAAACACGAACACGTAAGTTTGTCTCTCAATCACGCAATAACGGCTGAACGGATTTACATGAAACTTGGCGTACAGATAGACAAAGACCTGAATTGAGACATAGCATACTTGATATCCTGGTAATGCATTCCCGTGGGAAAATATTTATTTTAAGTTTAAAATAGATGGCGTTGTGCGAGCGAACGTTGTGTTTTATAAATAGATGGCGTTATGCAAGAATCATATAAACGGATTCTGTGGCGGTACGAAGTTCGCCAGGACAGCTAGTTAGATAATATATATGTAATAAGCTTTTTCCATAATAACATACATAATACATTTAGATGTATTGTGCAATAATTGTGCATGAAAGCGAGCTCATCCATGCACGTCGCCGGGCCACGCTGCATCCAAGCGCAGCGGATACTTTTTACGAATCTTAACAAGAAGAGTTATTTGTAATTCAATCGAACAACGGTGGAGTAAGAACAAGAACACAATATTACGTGATAGCATCAATTATCAAGCGATTTCCTTCCTCGGCAAAAAGAATGCGTGATACAGTTTAAATCCAAACGAGAAAGTTGCACTGAACGTATTGCGTAACACTGAGAACGTATCCTCAGTGCGTTGTGTTACAGAAAAGTTGGCTAAAAATTGCATTGAAGCCTAGGTCACTTATTGCAAGGTAATTTCCGTGAAGAGAAGTAGACAAAGCGAAAACTGTGCCGTGTAATTTTTCAATACACTCTACAAGTATTTGACCCGGTTACGTTGTCTAATACTATGTAATCTTCAGTCTCTGATTCTTTGTTTACATTTGTTCTTTAAGCCACGACCTCTACGGATCGTTTAGTGTCAGACTAGGCAGTTAAAGAGGTTCGTGAGTTTCGTAATTCGCGAACAATACCCGCCGAGCTGGGCCGATGTTTCAGAGAGTACAGTCGACAGTTACCGATGAATTCACTCCGCCTAGAATGAAACGAGTAAATGTGAAATGGGATAATTGCTTACCGAGTAGAAGAAATATTTAAGACAACGTGACAATGGAAACAAGGCACATCGAAATTACAAGATGAGAGATGCAGGTACAAGAAATTCTACTTCTAAGAAAAAAAAAAAACTACGGTCTTCTGCTGCTGTGCAACATATTCTGATTTTTGCTGCGTGTTTTTTTCTTTTTCTGTTGTTTTTATATTGTTAATACAGATCTTGCAACCTGAAATAAATAAATTTTATTATTAATTTTGCTCCGTTAATTCAATTAAGACGAATATTGAACTTTCTTTTTAGTTAGTAGTTTAATCAACGATACTGAAGTAAACGTTCCCAGGCTTTGCTTTCGTTTAATTACAAGTTTTATGCCAAAAATTGTAGAAAGAAGGATTAAATGCCTCACTCATTTGTGGGCTGATGAAACTAGAAACTATATAGGTAAAGCCTTTCATATCGTGTCATGGAGCACTTAATGCAATGACAACATCTGAACAAACGTTCATTGAGTCGATTCTAGAATACGTAGGCAGAAAAGAATTGGATATTGATGGATCGCTCATCCTCAGCGTATCAACAGCAAAGCCATAGAATTAGCCCTACTGAATAAGATACGTTTATTCTCTACTACATTTATTTTCTACGTTAATTGTACAGTAACTATGGATAGTAATGAAGTAACGTGGCCGCTACATATTACCTTACAATAGTCCCCAGCGGATCTGTTGCAAGACACATCGGTCAATCGGCCTGGTTGCTTAACTAAACACTTGGCTAATTACTGTGGTACGTATGTGCTAAACATTCGATAGATAACGTCGTGAATTAACACACTTGTGAATTACGCTTTCTAAGCATTAACTGTACTCTACATTAACGGCCTTATTTATAAAAACTCGATTCCTTGAAACATTTAAAAAAACGCCGATTAAAATAGTCTGTGGTGGTGATTTTACAAGGAAAAGATGTAGCCACATATTAAATAAACAGAGTTTTAGAGGAATCGTGTTTTTATAAATGAGGCCGTAAGACTATACCTAACATGCTGAAGTGATAGTGGGTTGGTCACATATTCCCAAGAACCAAAAGTTAATAGGGATCAAAGGTTATCGAGGGGAGAGCACAAACTGGCATACGCATCGTAGACGCCCACCTCGCTGGACCGACGACCTGAGGCAGATTGATGGCAGCTGCTGGATGAGGGTGGCCGAGGACAGAAGGAAGTTGCTTGCTTGGGGGAGGCCTATGTCCAGCAGTGGACGAGTATTGATTCATTGAATGAATGAATGAAGTTTACCTAATAAATATTTGCGAATAGGACCGTTAAATGTTTAACTTTTCTATGAATGATTATAACAAAGACTTATGTACAGAGATAAGGCGGGTCCACACAGAGCGAGCGGCCTCGCGAGGCATTTACCGCGCGAGGAAACTGTCCCCGAACGAGCGCGGCAGCCTCGGTATCATCGCGAGGCTACTGCGCGCGGCAAGGGTCCTACGTACAATGGCCCAACTATGAGGCTAAGTGCGGAAATCTCCAGTCGAACTAGAACTAGAAGGCTAAGCCGTTTGCTCGTCTGTTCAGTTGAGAGTTAAGAGATAATGGCACCAAACGTACGTGTTGCGGTGGCAGCTGTTGCTTTTATCCTTATATATAATGATTACAAAAAAGAGAAGACAAGAAAAAACCCATTTTCTTTTTCAAATCAGGAACCGGCATATTCATCTCGCGGCTAATATTTAACCAGGCATCTTCTCTAAGCCCTCTTTTTGTATAATTAGGGTCACTTGCGTTTCATAGCGTCTGTTGCATCTGCATACCATGCGAGAGTTCCCGGGTTCGAATCCCGGCTGGGAACCAAAAAGAAACCCCAGGTTTTGGATGTTTACATGTTTGTGATATCGTTGTTTCTGGTTCCCACGACATAGGGTACCCTAGTGTGGGGCCAGAAGCAACGTATGTGCCTGTATGTAAATGTTTATGTTTATGTTTGCACCATAGAGAGATATTACTTTCACAGCGGCATCAGATAAACTTAAAGCATATTTGTCATTACAGGCGTAATGTTAGTCGCGATCCGCACTGCAGCGATTAAATTATAAATCGTTAGTGGGCTACATTCAGTGGTCGCGGCATGAACCTAATTTGGCAGCGGATTGGTTGGACCTAATGACGCTAAACCGCACGACACAATGGCCATCAGCCTTTAGTTCAGCTCTATTTTCACGGGCACCGCAAAGTTGGAAAAGAAAAAAACTAACTTAAGATGAGAATTCTGGTCGAACAGTCTTTAGAATTAATGTAGGTACTTTGAGATAGCTGGATAATATATTTTAAGGAATGTTGATTAGTTCTTGATGCAACTAAAATCTAGGACTAGAGGTATATGGTTGGTGCAGGAAGATTCTTAATATAGTCAACGTCAACAACTCGTAAGTTTAAAGCCATTTCGTTTAATGCAGTGCACGCGCAATAAAATCCAATTAGGGCAAAGTCACTGACTCCAAATGCTATTTACAAGTATCCACTTTTAGACGTAGAGTAACATTGTTATTCACTTCATATCTGTAGGAAGTGCTCGAACTAAAGTAATAAGTATGTAATTTGTTAAGATCATCGTAAAGCTGAAACGGCTTCCTTTTCCTATATTAACCGACAGTAAACTGGCCTTATCTATTTGAAACTACACGTTATTAACCATTACAGGAAAGCTCGTAAACACTCAACAATAAAAAATATAACGAAGCCTCATGCCTACAGCCCACAAGGGGTAAGTAGTCAGTTGTGAATATGTTTCATGCCTACAGCCCACAAGGGGTAAGTAGTCAGTTGTGAATATGTTTCCTGCCGAGCTAAGTGTTGAAAGTGGGACCACACAACTTACAGACCATTAAAATGAGACATAAAACGTAAAGGAGCATTCAATGTGTTCTTTAAAATAAAGCAAAATCTGAAAACAGTTTCTTCAGTGTATGATAATTATCGATTTATTGTATTGCTTATTGGAAGCAAAAGTTTAAAATGACCCATTTAAATAGAATGGAAAACACTATAATAATTGACTGTGTAACATACATTCGCACTGTAAAAATTGTTTTATATTGGAAGGTATAACTCTTACTTCCTATACCGCACTGTCCAAGCATTCCAGAGTCCTTACACGCTTCTTGCTTGATTGTTGTTGTTCATACCTACATACATCTGAAAGAGCTAGGTATATTAAGATTTAATTACGCAACGTATTATTGAAATACTCTAATTGCAAATTGACATCTAGCGATGTTCTTTGTGCATGCTTTAGACCACAACTCAGTACTCATGTCATATTATTACTTTTATATCGTGTAACTGTTGTGATCTGTTTTTTACACCAAATAATATAAAATAAATTAAATATGTAAATAATGAAAATTCTGGAAACCGTTTATTCAGTATCGATATGTAGTTAAACTTCCAAGAAGCAAAGGTGTAAAATTCTCAATATTTTGTTTTTCATACAAACGAAGTTTGAAGACTTAAAAGAAAAATAAATTGAGAATTTTACATGGGATATATTTAAATGTACCTTGTAATAAAGATTTCCGACTATAACTTATGATTTTAAAAATAATGGTTCGCTCTATAATTTTACGGATAGTAACCAAAAACAAGTAGTCTTTAAAATCACTATACTAAAAGCAAGAGGAAAGAAAAATAAACTTATGTATTTATCTACCTATTATTCTACCTTTAACTTAAAAAAAAACTTCTATCCACTTTAAAAAGAATAGTTGGGGACCGAACCAGAATCCACCTTATCTGGAATATAGTACGAGCACTGGGCTGTCAAGACATGGATACTTGATTAAATTAAGTTACACATTTTAAGGCCCCTTTCTCCTGTTAAAGTTTGCTAAGTGCGATGTATACATTGATGTTTTATTTTATAGTGGAAACCATCTATCTTAAAGCTGTTTATGTACAGTGACTTAAATGATTTTGTTCCGTTTATGTACCTATTGTGTTCCGTTGAATGTTTTGAGACATGAAGCTATAATAAAATTTTCAAAATGGTTTTATGATGACATAAACTAGTGACATGAATTGTAACGAACAGGAACGAATTTACCGAAGACCTATACGAGCTAGTTGCAGGTCACGAAGGACAGAAACAGGAGGCAACTTTTTTTAAACCTAATAACCATTTCGGGTAGATGAGCTTGTACTTACTCCGCTAGGAGTATTTCTCATAATTAAAAGTTGAAAAGTGTAATTTTTCTATGATGTGTTAGAGAACTCCACCTCCTTGAGCTCTATTCAGGCGGCTGGCAGGAGACCACGCAGGAGAGACAGAAGCAACGTTTTGTGTTGAAACCTGAGAGCCATTTCAAGTAATTGAACTAGAGGAGTAAGTACAAGAATTACAGTTAAGTAAGTAAAACGGGCGGGGGGACACAGGTTATTTTACATAAGTAGGCTATATACGTCCCACTGTAGGGCACAGGCCTTCTCTCAGGGGGAGAGGGTGGGCTTGATCACCACGCGTGCCCACCGCGGATTGGCGATTTCAAGCGCTGAGGTATATGAATAGCTCAGACACTCAGGTTTCCTCACGATGTTTTCCTTCACAGTTAGCGAGTGGTATTGCTACTATAACTTCACAAATGTACATAACTTAGAAAACCAAGTCATAGGTATATGCCCGCACTGGGGATCGAAACTGGGTCTCTCGCTTCCGAGTCCGATGTTCTACCTACTAGGCTTCACCGCTACAGGTTATATTAACAAGTATGTAACCTCACCTAAAATATATTTTAGTGTCAAGTTAAAAGATAAATAATCTCTACTACTAAATTTTCCTCTACTAACAATATAATACTTTTGTATTTAAATAGACTAAACAACAAAGAGAATACCATGCATTTTATACCTACCGCACAACGAAAACACGCAACATTCACCGCCACTTCTGAGGGCGGTATTTCAAACACGCTACAGGGGGAAAAACTCCAAGGAATTTATTGGACGAATCCGGAACGAAGTTATTGGAGTCACGACTCAAATAGGCTGTGGCACGTATTAAGTTGTAGGCAACACAGCTGGATGAGTAAATTGCTGTGAGGGTAGATGGGGTACCTACTTACGATGTTATTTACGAAGTGATGGATTGTAATGGCTAATAGCCTTTCGCTGATTTTTTTAACGTGTGTCCCACTGGGTCAAGGCTTCCCAGCGGATGGTGGTCCAGATTACTTTTAACACATCTATTAAAAAGAGCTATTCATTTAGTCCTCGTAAACAGAGACCAAAATAGCTGATCCCTAGGGATGAAAAGTGATTTGAATTTGGAATGTGGATATTTCTAGTAAAAGTTCCAAAAATATAACAGACGCGTGAAATGGATTCCTCCGCCTTCGTTCGTAATTGTTAACATACTCAAATTCGGATTTTACTAAGTTTTTATAAACAATTTGCGTGTCTTCAAGTAGTGAGAATGAAATATTGTATTAACTCCAGAGAACATTGTATCGGACGCTAAAAATGTGGTACAAACGCTCTATTCTTTTCTTATTCATAAGCTGCACTTACTTATTTTTTCATAGAGGGTGATAAAAAGTAGAGTGTCCACCTCGGGAGCAACACTATCTGCTTATTTAAAGTGGATATTTATAATGCTGAGATAAGGCCTTTTTGAGCTTCTGTGGCCTAAAAGTGCCATAGAACTATATATTTATAAATATAAGTTAGTTTGAAAGATAAGTCTAAACTTGTACCTAAACTATTGTATGTAATCAACTTTTTTATGTGTATGTACTTAGTGTTTTATGTGTGTGTGTGTCTCTAAGCACAAATAAATGATTTATCTATTTTTCTATCACTATTTTAAGCTCGAGTGCTGTACGTTGAATCCCTCGCTGCACCCTGGATTCTACTCAAGAATCCTTCGTCCTGCCCTGGATTCAAAGAAACACTCTCACCTTAAAAATAGTTGTTTGCTCCCTATGTAAGCAATCCAATATTTCGCTAATTCTACAGGTTAAATCGGGTACTTTTTTCCCAGAGTCTACCCTCTGCTTTCCAAGGTGGTCTTTCAGCATTAGCTGCTCTGGGGCATAATGCCTTTTTACGCCGTCTTGCTTTTTAAATAGAATGAAACAGAGATTGTTCAAACATTGCTGAGACACAAAGAAATAGAGAGAAGATTGTTTACACCCTGGCAAGGTTTGTTTCATACTTGTGATGTCCTTGCCCGGTTACCATAGCAAAATTACTAGGAAGTTTGGTACCAAGGCAAGTAATTTTGCTGTCTGAAAGTTATCTATTCATTTATAGGTACACACCCGTCACGATGACGTGCTTCAGAGGACGCCTATGTCAAGAAGTAGACGAATTGTGGATTGACATATTGGATTAAGATGAAGTCTCAGTAAAATGGGTTCAATTCAATTCAATTTATTGCGATAAATTACAGTAAATGGGTTCCCTACTTGTTTTCGAAAGCTGATGATCCGACTTTTATTATGTTGAACACGATGTGTCGATAATTCAGTGGCGCGATGTTTTATCTCATCAATGCTTTATTGGTGCGAGGTAACGTTTGTGCGAAAAACCCTGTTGCGAAAATCGCAAGTGCGATTGCTCATTAGTTCGGAAATGTATTAGCTCGATAGTATGTCGGTTCGAAACGCATACATACTGTTGTCCATAGTACCGTTCTGTACAGATATGACCAATTTAGTATAGACCCAAGTTTTATCTTAAAATACTCGTCTCGAATATAAAAAGAAACTAAAGTACCTACTCATCAAAATGTTATTTTAATTAAAAAATCACACAAAAACAACAAAAAATATCAGAAATCAAGCATTTATACAGGTATCTTCTAGCATGTCGATGTCTTCTTATTTTTTTTTTGAGTATTTTCGAATATGTACAGCCCATTATTGAAAGAAAATATTGCGCATCTACTATGTCCGAGACAATTTAAGAAGCCCTTTATGATTTGGAAAGTATTTTTTTACATAACATAACATAAACTCACGCCTGTATCCCAGAGGGGTAGGCAGAGACCAGGGAGTGCCACTTGCTACGATCCTGACAGATCACTTTCGCTTCCTCAACATTATTTTATTTTATTACATTACAAGTATTTTTTTGATTTAAAAATATGTAATATTTTCTTTCAATTATGGGCTTTATATACTCAAAAATTATAATAAGATTTTATCACTTAGTGATAAAATTCGTTTAAGCCGTAATAAATATTAACGGGCGTTAATACACCAACGCCCTATGTTTTCTGTATTATTAGACATTTTTTTTTTCAAAGAAACCATGTCTGGGAAGTCAAGGGCTTCTAAGGAGATATTGAGGTGCACTTTTTATTTGCATATTTTTGCACGAGAGCAAACGTATTCAAAATTCCAACGCGTACTTACGCGAAATTTATCCGAAACACCGGTGTTTTAAACAAAACAAGCGTAGCGCTAGTTTATACCTCAGAGTAAAGTATAAACTTCCGTGCTAAGAACGCTAAAAGTTACGAGTCCATTACATTTTAACAGCCTAGAGAAATTAATGGATTTCCCAAAAATGTTTTTTTAGTTCAGAGTGTGTTGCTTTCTTATAGGACGTCAGTCTTTTAACACCCTGCATAGCTTAGAAAATGTATATACTGCATGAGATCTTGAACGTCAATCTTATTATATCGACCCCACACGAGTTCTGCGCATGGCATGATAGAATAAGTACAAAACACACTGGAATCGTGTTTATTCCAAAGCATCAGGTTGCTTTTATTTGAGTTACAACATGTTACGATTTCTATTGGACAATGGAAACTGCGAGCGCCTTTCTGAAACTCCACACAACAATACAAGCCGACTTTCAATATAGCGGACAAAAAGCCCAGTAGGATTGATCGAAATATAACTCGTTTTGTTGTTTTAAAAAACCAAAGCTACAAATTCACACAATACTACAAATGTACGTATATACCGATGTAACTTAAGAAAATAATCGAACCCACAACTTCTAGAATGTGAAGCAACTGGTCTATCCACTTCGCCACCGAAGCTTTTACGTAGAGAAAATGTCGTGAGGAAACCCGAGACTCACATACCTCAGAGCTAAAAATCGCCAATCCGCGGGGGCCTGCATAGAGTAATACTAGCACCACTAGGGGAAAAAATCATATACTATTTTAAGATAGTTTTTGAAAAAAGTGTCTGTACAATCTCTCAATCACACCTATGGGAACCATTCGCTTTAGCAACCCAGCAACTCATTTGACACTGGTGAAGAATAGGTTCTGCTAAAAGACATCAACGCGGAGCCGCAAACTATAAAAAGATTTTGGAGAAAATTTTACCGAATGCCGGTTTAAGAATCCTGGAACTGAGAGTGGTCTTATTATCACTATTTTAACAATTATTTTTTATTACCTTCGAATTTTTTCATTAAGGTATGTACCTAGTTTTGTTGAGACATTTCATACCATGTTATACTTAATTTATTTCATTACAAAGGAGATGAGTAAACACGTAAGTAATTTGTAAGCTAATTACACAAGAATTTAAAAACAACCTACAATTAAAGCACTCTTTGTAAGCAAATTATGGCTATAAGGTAGAATTGCAATGTAGTATCCAACCGAGTTTGTTTTACTTACTCCCATTCTTCTTATTAGATCTCACGCACATCGCATAGGTACATATTAACTACAATATTACCCCACGGGTACAGGGTTCAAACACGTTATTCTACAAACTAACGTTTACATTCTAACAGCCCTTTTAAAACTTACCACTGCTTTATTTCATACAAACGAAGCCCCCCTTCTTTTTTCATCAATCTATTTCATTCAACACAACACTTGGTTTGACAAACCATAAACAAACGAGTGTTTTGTTTTTGTAATTTTCTCACGCGTGCTTAACTTTTTGAAATTCGAACGCGTTCGAGAAAGCTTCGCGGGCGTGGGTCGGCGTGCTCGCGTCTAGGCGCACTGGCTGGTCGGAAAGATTGTTTTCTTTTTCTAACCCCACTCTTGCCTGGTGGCGTCAAGACCACCTGCCAGCATTTTAACGGGATGGCCTACGTGGGAGATTCCGAGCTTCTTGAAATGTTTGGGATTATTATTGTTTGCATGGAGAAGTTGCATAACGGTCAACCCGTTACAATTTGCTTTTCTTATTTTCTTTGTGGGTAATCCTTAGGGTTCTGTACCCGAAGGGTGCGAAATGGGACCCTATTGGACCCAGGCTGTATCTCATGAACCGTGATAGCTAGGCAGTTGAATTTTCACAGATGACGTATTTCTGTTGCCGTGATAACAAAAAATTAAAAAAAATTTAAGGGGGCTATCATACAACAAACGTGATTTTTTACCGTGTTCTTCTCGATCTTTGTGTCTAATGTTGTATAGATACCTAATGGTACGAAACCCTTCGTGCGCGAGTCCGCCTCGCACTTGGCCGGTTTTTAACACTTAATTTTACGTTCGAAACCGAACGCAGTTAGTGACTAACCTGAGATCAACGCTGAGAATCTTCTCTTATAGTTTAGTGTTTTCTTATTGGAAGTTGTTTAATACGATACTAAAAAAGCGGTCTTCAGGTTTTTTCTTATTTCAATAAGACGTTTTATGGACCCGTGTGATCCGCACTAGATAGATAGATAAAACATAAAGGACTACAATGTTAGACTTATGTAAAACTGCGTCTCCTGCTCGTTTCTTCAATATACAATACATAACAAGAGCTTTTCAATGCGTTATTGCAATAAGCCATTGAAGACGAGGAAGCAAAACATTTTCCTTCCTAGAGCAAGCTTAGGTACTTGTCATGGGAGAATATTTCCCCCTGCTCGGCAGTATTATCCTTAAGCAGCAACATAATATAGGCACTCGAACTGATTTACTAGGGGCGAACGGGGCACGATTAAATTAACGTAACTCAAAAAAAAGTCTACTTACCTAATAAAACCACCATTATGCCATTATGCGACTTGGCCGACTTGGACACAGCTTCGTCATAATTCGTGGCAATTTCTTCTCTACCGCAGCTACAGCATTAGGACGTCTACAAAGAAAGAGCCAAGGAGTAGTAATAATTTAATTGCATATAATACTAACTTGCACTCAAAATGTTTTAATATAAAAGGAGAGACCATGTTAAAAATAAATTAACGTGGTAAACTCTTTTCTCTACAACTAATACTTTTCATAATATAGCCTGTCGAAAAGTCAATATAGTCACGTGGTACCAAAACGCGTATTCAGATCGGATTCCAACTATGACGTCACAACTTGCACGTAACGCCTTTTAATGTATGAAGAGTTTATCGATATTTGAGTTATCTCGTAAAATTATCTTTTTATGCATCAACACTCTTCCAAAATACATTTAGAATTTAATGAAAATTGAAAGAACCTTAATTTTTCGCTGTTTTTGTTATCCCGAAAAAAATCTTTTTAAGGTTTTATTTAGTAATTTTTCCTAACTTTCTATAAGTATAACTTCTATGGTATAAAACAATGTCACTCCAAGTTAGACGCAAGTTCGCCATAGTTTTAATACTATCAAAGTGAAGAAATTGGTAATGAGGGTTGATATTTCTTGCATCAATGGGGCGAATGAAAAACCTGGGACGAGTAAAATAACTTGATAGAATAGGGTATCAACGGTTTGTTTACATGGTGATAAAAACTGAACGAAATTATATTGTTGTTAGTTTATAAACGGGTACACAAGGGGGCTTCTTAAAAAAAACTTAGGTATCTACTTACCAAATAGCACGTTACTGGCCGTGAAGATGTCTGATCACCAAGCCAAGCGAGACGGTAAACCTGGAAATAAAGAAGAACATTATTTAATAAACAGTCCTTGTCAGAATAAAATTGACATTTTGACACTTACCATGATTTCCGCATTACAACCGAAGGGCTCTAGATTCGCTAACGATATTGGGTTTAATGGTCTATGGTTAGGGCCCATAATACATTTGCAAAAATTGGATTTTTAACGATTGTCATAAAATGACTTGATAAATGCTGTGCGTGGGTTAGATAGATTATAAAATTACGGACATTCTTTCTAGATATATTTTTTCATATTCTGAAGGTATTATCTATCAAACCCCCAGGCCACATTTATCATAAGCGTACATTTTTTTACAATCATTAAAATGTTATATTGTCCGAGCGAGACAGCTTGAGAGACGTAACAACAGCCCTAAAGATTGTTCTTACGTGGAGCACGCTGTCTCGCTCGCACAATTTATCATTTTTTTAATATTGTAATATTATGAGTAAACTTTCGATAATGTGATCTGAGGGTTCCCCCCCATTAAGTTCACTAGAACCGCCAATGAAAAATTTTCTTTTACAGATCGCCCATTAAGTTCACTAGAACCGCCAATGAAAAATTTTTTTTTACAGAGATTTTTTTTGCAAAAGTACCTTCCATCACATTACATAAACTCACGTCTGTATCCCAGAGGGATAGACAGACGCCAGGGTTTGCCACTTGCTACGATCCTGACAGCCCTCATTCGTTTCGTCAACACTCATTAGTCGTTGCATACACGCAAGCCGGTTTCGGGTACTTTTTAGGGTTCCGCACCCAAAGGGGAAGGGACCCTATTACTAAGACTTCGCTGTATGTCCGGCGGCCGTCTGTCCCCAGGCTGTATCTCATGAACCGTGATAGTTGGACAGTTGAAGATGTATTTATGTCGCTGCTTTAACAACAAACAGAAACAGAATAAAATACATATTTAAGCGGGGCTCCTATACAACAAACATGATTTTTTTGCTGATATTAATAACGGCATCAAGTAGACGCTTGAAATATTTAAATGTTCTATGGTATGGTAATGGTACCGAACCCTTCGTGTGCGAGTCCGACTCGTACTTGGCCAGTACAAGTACCCCTTATTGTTTTGCCATGTCCGTCCGTCTGTCTGTCTGTTAAATATTAAAGAGCTGAAATTTGGCACAGATACACAGATTTATTACGCCGACAAAATGGTAGAAAATATCGAAAATTTATTAGGGTAGGTACGTCCACTGCATCTAAATTAGGGATGCAAGTTTTGTTTGTTTCTATTGTTAGATTGGCCGTTTAAAAATATTGTGGGCGTAGGAAGACCATTTATCTAATTAGGGTTTAGTTTGTGAAATCTTTAAAGCTTAATAAAGCGCAAATTTTTGTCAGTATAGGGCCTCCTCTTTTTACGGAATCCTACCGTAATTACGGAATCCTGGTCCGACACGCGCTTGGCCGGTTTAATCTAGCCCTTTGCTAATGCATCCCTTATTTCGTCGAAGTATGCCCGCCTGGGACGCGCCTTACCGGTCCTTCCACGCACATTCGCTCGATATATTTCTTCCTTCATCCTATGCAACATTCCTTCCTCAACCGAAAAGCTTAGGCCAAAAACCTATAGATAGCAGTTTTCGCATAAATGCTATCTAGCCCCAGGTCCTTGGTCTTACGTTCTCGGTCGTGGGTCATAAAATTCACTATTTACATGACTAAGAGGTATGCAAGCCACTTTTTGCAACAACGATCTGTAAAAGATGATATTGTGAGAAATATATTTATTTTTAATTAGTGGCGCTATGCGCTAGTGAACCTCATTAAGACCCTTAACCAGTAGGTACAAGACACTGAAATACTTAAGGGTAAAAACATACAGCGTCCTTTTTATTTGAGTTTATTTGCTTCTCTCGATCAAACTCAATTCATTGCACTGACGAATGAGAAATAAGAATGAACTTAAAACATAATAACAGATCTTTTGGTGCCTCCACACGCCGGGCCAACACGCCATCACTACGCATTTAAACGCGCTCAAATGACAAAAGGTGCGGCTTTCCAGTACCTATACTAATTGTAAAATTCTGACATTTTAACGTCACAAAATGTGACAGGACCTGGGTTATAAACGGTTGTCTGTCAGTTGATTTCTTATGATTGCTAGTGTACGGTAAACCGGGGCTAAGTGAAAAGGGATTTACTTATCAAATGTATCAAAACATCTGTAATCCTGTGGTTCTGAATGGGTTTTCTGGAATAAGCCCCCTGAATATGACACTGTACGTTTGCCTAGCAGTAATATCATGCAACAGACAGCGTGTTGTGTTGACCCACCGTGTAGACGCAGCGTAATAAATTCTAATAATTAATTGACCATAATCATCTCAGCTCTCCAAATAATGATGACGATATAACAATGTTTTGTTTTTGGTGTATTCCCGTTGTTTTAAATGAAGTGAAAACTCGGAAAATACATAAAACTGTAAAAAAACATATAGAAGTGTGAAAATACTCTACATAAGAAATAGTGCAAACATAAACATTCTTAAACTTAATAATAACTTATAACATTTAGCTATTTATACAGGGTGTAAGAAAGTCCCCAAATGGGCCATATAGGTACATCCGAAAAACGAGTTGTTCTACTCATTAATTTCTAACAACGTTTAGTATGAGGAAAAGTTTGAAATCGCGAAATATTAAATATTATTCGCTTGATTCCGGATTAGTTTACTTGATATTTGCCGGATAGGTCCGACTAGGTTTCGCTCTGATTCGCAGAGCTTATTCATGGTGAGTACAGACGGAGTTCGCGTCGTCGGTTGCTCGTCTCTGTCCGGAAATCAAGCTAATAATGTAGTGCTTACGATAGTTTTAGTTCGAAAATATTTAAACATAAAAAAAATATCGTATATTTTAATGCCGCAGGTGGCGACTTTAGTAGGTACCTACCTATGGAACCGGATACTTTATTGCGATTTCGAAGTTTTCCTCTCATTAAAATTGTTCATATTGACGAGTACAATCCTCCAACTTCGGCTTTTTTTGAGGATTTCGTTAAACCCTGTACACTTTCTGAAAAATAAATAACAGTATAGTTCCATGTGGGAACAAATTTAATAGATAACACTACATACTTCACGCTGAAATCTCTAGTGGTAAATATATCTAGTCAACAAATAAATCTTGTCAATATCCATCCACCGACACTATCAATCTGGATTAGACGCTATTGCACTATAAATAATTACCCCCTGTTTCTCGTAACTAACTGTTAAGCTGTAGGTTGGCCAAAATCCATAAAAAAAAACACTGATGGCTGTTAACAATAGAATAGCAACTTGCTCGCATTGAATAAAATTCAATGTTGCTAGTATACGAGGAATATACCACTCGCGTACACGCAAGGAAAACATGGTGAGAAAACCTAAGAGTCTAAAGAGTCTAGACACCTCACGCTTAAAATCGCCAATCCGCGGTGGGCACGCGTGGTGATTAAGCCCATACTCTCTCTAAAAGAAGGCCTGTGCCTGCAGTGTTACGCATATACAAAGTCTACGTTTTGTCGGGTATAAACTTCGTATAAACCCTTCGTTTTAAACTTTTCTGATTACAAAGGAATAGAGTTAAATTCAGATCGTTAATTTAAAACTGATGTGTCGTGTATATAGGTACCTGTTGACAGCACGACGATACTTACATGTGTACTGTCTAGTAACAAACTTTTTTTTTATTCGGTCAGCTTGACACTTGACCCCAGTCACGCCTGATGGTAAACGAAGTCCAGTTGACTCCGGTTTTAAATACACCCAGGTTATATGTATCTGGAAAAACAGACGACGGCAATGCCTTGTACATCTTTGCCGTTCTTAATATAAATAAACTAATAAGAATGAATATAATAAAAACTTAATGCACCATAGCTGCGACGCTTGCTGAATACCATAACATCGACACATTCACAACCATTGGTCCCGGTCCCAAACTAAAAATGGCGGCCCGGACACTAAATCTCAATGCATACAATTTTCATCAGTTTCAAATTTCGTCGCCTACCCATGGGCACGGCCCATCGAACTCCCCTCCAAGGTATGTAAATACTCTTCATATTGCATCGTTGAGAGTAGCCCCGTCCACAGACCGTACACTTGAACAGGCGTCTCGCCGGTATGCCGCATTGCCGTCTCACTTCCCCCTTGAGCAGTTTTGTTTGACACGCACATCTTTGCGTCCATAAAACATGGTTTAGACACCAACAGTTTTATCAGCCGCACATAGTTAGGCCGGATCTTAGCTCGAAGCGCTGATTCGAGCTCCGACACGAGGTGCTGTTTCTTGTGACTCTTCAGTCTTCATGTGGCAGCGCTAAGCGTAGCACCGTCCACAGTCCGAACACTTAAACGGGCGTCTCGCCGGAATACTACATTGCCGTCTCACTTCCCCCTTGAGCAGAATTTTGTTGGACACGCACTGTCTGTGTGTGCTTCCATAAAACATAGTTTGGACGCCAATAAAGTTTTACGGTTTCATTAGCCGCAGATAATTAGGCCGGATCTTAGCTCGAAGCGCCGAATCGAGCTCCGAGACTTTGTGCTGTTTGATGTGACTCTTCATGTTGCAGCGCTGAGCGTAGCCCCGTCCACAGACCGGACACTTGAACGGCGTCTCGCCGGTGTGCAGACGCATGTGCTCCTTTAAGTAATCCTCGTGAGTGAACGAGCTGTCGCACACGGAGCACACTGCTGGGCGTTCGCCTGGAAATTTAATTAATCTTGTTTAGGAACTTTATTTTATATTTATTGAAAAGGCACTTGAGTATTATAGCTAGCTATTAGTAGCATTAGCTACTAATATCAAAGAGAGATCTTCACTGGAAAATCACATTATTGTGCATGTCACTATGAACGGTTTGCTAACACGAGGACCACTATCGCACTTTTATTTAATTTTAGTACAATCGGTAGCACAATGACAACTTTTGCAAATCTTGATACATTAGATCGCACTATGCCCACTTTAATAATTATTATAAAAGTTTTAAGTTTTTGTTCTTGACTGTACAAACCACGCATTTAAAGTATTGCAGACTGTAAAAGTGAGCATCGTGCGACTAAGCAAATCTTTGATGCCAATAGGCTTTGTGCTATATTAGGAATAGTGCGATCTCACTTACGAAGATTTATAATAGTCGGCATTGTGCTACTGATTGTATTGAAAAATAATAAAAGTGACAATGTGCTATAGTAGATATCGTGCTATCAAACCCTATAAACACCTGCTCATCCACTCAGTCCTGGGACTGATTGCAGATCAAATATTAGCACAAAAGAAAACTATATAAAAGGAACAAATGGTGTAAAGACTGCTTCGTTGATCCAGCGGTAAGCAATATGTTTGACTATGAGGCCAGAGGGTGTGTGGTTATTCCTGCTGGGGGCCGATACTTCACGACGACGTAATCACGTAACCTACTTTAATTGGTTGAAAATGGCCCGACTGCTAATATAAGAAATTACTATTAGCAATTGAAGCGCCGATTGTACCATATTTTCTCTTTTTACAGGAATTTTTGCTCCCTATTCTGTCATGTATATTGACTAATGTTCAAAAACTGAACAAACTTTAAGCTACCTACAGATATTCAACACCTTCATATATTCATGATATTCAACATAGGTTAATTGAACCGGGCTAAGAGATTTAAAAAAGGCTGCTAAAGGCATCAAACAACCTATTGAATGGTGCACCCAGTGGGTTGCTTTGTACAATAGTTTGTTTTAAAATTCTTCATTCTTTAGGTCTGCGAATCAGAGTGAAACCTGGTTGGAATCTTCCATAACAATCGCCAGTAATATTGTCTAGAATTAATGTGATTACTCATTCTTTAAGAGGCAGTTAATTACCTGTGTGCACAGATCTCTCATGGATGGTAACAGACTTCATACATGCATATGTTTTGTCACACATACTGCAGGCATAGACTTTTTTTTGTACTTCTGAACCCTTTTTATGGATATTCTTGATATGCGAGTTCATTTCACTGAGGAAAGCGTATTCCTTTCCACATTCGGCACAAATAAAATTCTTTTTATCATGCTGTCTTTTTATATGCCTGTTCAGATAGTACACTGTGTGGCATACTTTGGGACACTTAGGACATTTTAACTTTTTGGGGAAATGCACTAAGTCTCTATGCCTCAGGAGTCTCTCCTGATTTTTGAAAACTTCTCCACACAAATCGCACAATTTTTTCGCAGACGAAGATGGACCCTTGTTCTTAAGCTTTTTCCGCATAATTTGTGTTCCTAGGTCAATTTTTCGTTTTCTCTTTGTTTTGTGCAATATTTGTGGGTCCATGAACTTTATATTGCTTGGTTCTTTTGAGGAACTGAAATTAAATTTATATCATTAATTGATATTACACATGAAAAATTCATGTAATTTGGAAATGTCTTTTACCACCATTTTTCCCCATCCCACATGAAATTCCCTTCTAAAATGCATGTAGCTACAGCATTTGCTTTCCTCTTGATAATTTTTGCTGTACGAGGTTTGCGTGGTTTTGGTTTGTTTGTGATTTTTAATTTCTCTGTAGCAGTTATTTTCTTTGTTTTAATTTTCGGCAGACCCTTCACGAATTCAATTAAGCACTTTTGGTCATCTGAATCAGGTGGTTCTATTTTAGTTTTTATAACTATATCCAGTTCTGCGTCGCTCAAAGAATTATGGTCAAAGACGTCATCTACATCAGTTTTGTAGTCATTGTCAAATATCTTCTCTTCCTTCACAATAACAACACCATACTGCAGGATTTTGCAACTATCTTTGTACTTGTTTATAAATTCACATGCCAAGTGGAGCTTTTCATTGCATTTTAGACAAATATAGCGTGGATATCCTTCTATGTCCTTAATCTGGAATGGTACATTAGAAAAAATAATAACTTCCACACAACACAATAAACTTGTCCTGGTCCCAAACTAGGATGTGCTGGGCAGGGACAAGCCTGACTGAGGCCATAATTGTACAAATCAACTTTGACAGGCTCCGCAGTTATTAAACCTGCAACTTCTGATTAGGGAGGTAGTCAAGTGTGTTTTCCTAGACCAACGAGGCAATCAATTATTGTAGGTTGAGTGAGACTGATTAAAGTAAGTGGCAATGTTGTGTGTGCAACTGTGCATGCTTTAGACCACAACTTAGTACTCATGTCATATTATTACTTTTATATCATGTAATGGTTGTGATCTGTTTTCTACACCAAATAAAATAAAATAAACCATTACCGTGAAATAAGCAAAATGTTTGAAGCTACCTACTTTAAATTTTAATATAATTATGGCTGTTGGAGCATACATTCAGAATTTTAGATAAAAAAAATTGTACCTATCTATTGTTCCTTTGCTCGCTGTATATAGAAAGTAATTGAACAAGTATTTTGGACGCTCTTCTCGCTTACACAATATTGCCGATAATTTTGAGAGAATAAGAGGCAAATTGCTGTTCAATTACTTTCTTTATACAAGTTACAGCACACTGTATATTTTTTGTTTACTTGTAAGAAGCTAATTAGAATTTTTATTTGATATTAAGTGGGGCTAAACACAAAACTTAAGTTCAGGCACTTGAAATATCACCTGTCCTGAAGAAGCCTACCTTTTCATGAAGACACGTATAAAGCTTCTCGTAAACATTGTGTTCATCGAGTTCAAAAATTGGAATTTGTGCTCCAGCGCCTAGACATATTCTGCACAGCGTAACACATTCTTCAGGAAGCATATTGTTCAGTACATTTGAAAAGTATTATATTTTTCTAAATAAAACCGCAGCCAAAATCCACAATAACTGAATTTGACAAGTTTGACAACAAAAAAAAAACAAAGCAATAAATAATTATGTTATAATTTATCGTTTTTGATCAACGCTGAATATTGAAAAGGTTTTGTGCATGTTCTCATTCAACGTTTATAACATTGAGTCCATAAAGCAGAATTGAATTGAAAACGTTTTGTACCATCTTGACGTCACATGACTGTTTTTTTTTTAATTCGCGTAGCAAGTTATAAAGCCATATGAAAAAAAAGGGAAGAGTACTGTAAAAAGAAATTTGACTTATTTTATCTTATTAACGAACGAAATAAAAAAATATTTGTGACATTTGAATCCAATTTTTCGATCCCAGATCCCAATTGACGGAAATCACAAGACTAACCATAGACAATAATTTTATCAGCCATTTGTCTTCTGTCATCAGGTGATTGTGAACAAAATCCTGGAAAAGGCGTAAAATCGTTGAAAAATTGCCAAACCAATATGTCTGGAAAAGATAGATTAGCGATTTTCCCTTCTCGGGGGTAAGTTTTATTCACTCGATACTCAATACTCAATACTCACCGGAGTTGATTAACTTTAGAGAAAATCGATCACAGAAAATCCTTGGGTGTTGTAACTTCGTAATGTATTTTTCTTGTTTTCTAGTGCTCAGATGTTAATAAAGGGCCGTCTGGCCGGTGCACAGAAGGGCCATGGTCTCCTCAAAAAAAAGGCTGATGCCTTGCAAGTGAGGTTTCGTTTGATTCTCAGCAAAATTATTGAGGTAAGCCCATTACACTTTTCTGCCTCACTACCACGTATTTCGCTACTTTCTGTCTTAAATTCGAGATTTTTTTACTTAAAAATGTACCGCATGCATTTTTTTTATAACTAAGCGAGTATTTCGCTTCGCTCCCAACTTTACTAATCATCTTTCTGATCAACTGTTCAGCGCCCTTATTCCGTAGGGGAGCTGAACTGGCTCTGAGCTGGTGTTCCTCTTTGTTGGCTTATCTATCTTAATTAACGTTTCCAAACATGGCTAAAAATGTTTTAAAAAATTATGTCCTCCAGCCCAGTGGAGATTTAGAGAATAGAGGCACTTTATATATGGCTCAAGAATGTCTTCCTCTAATCTTCGACCTAATTAAATTCCAGACAAAAACCCTTATGGGTGAGGTGATGAAAGAGGCTGCATTCTCTCTAGCGGAGGCCAAGTTCACAACAGGAGACTTCAACCAGGTTGTGCTGCAGAATGTCACTAAAGCCCAAATCAAAATCCGTTCCAAAAAAGACAATGTTGCTGGTATGTTTATTCTATTACAATTCATTAGGTTTAATTGATAATAATGTAGCCCAAAATATGCCTTTTTTTCCAATGCACTCTAAAGTTAAAAAAAGAAGGTATAATGCTGTGTATTGTGACTAAAATGTTTATTTACTTAGTCATTATTTCTTATATAATTTGGAACACAATAACTTTTCATTGTTAGTTTGTGACTTGCTACACTTAATGCCATGAAACTTTTGGTTGTATGAGTGCCAATAGATAAATTGAAACAAACTGATCTCTGCCATTTCGTGACTACTCCATCCAACATTTAAAAATAATTTTATAAGAAGATTCATATGTGTTTTGGTCAATAACTTGTCCTAGTTCCAAACTAGGATACCCTGTGCCTTGATATTAAACAGGAACGTCAGAAACATGTTATGTGTTGTAATAAATTATGTCACTGAGTTTTATATTCTAACTGAGAAATCTATTGAGAGGCAAATTGTTCCTTTCTTTTAGGGACTTTCTTTAGCAGTGTTTCTTTATAATTTTTATCATCATCATTAGCCTACCTATACCCACTGCTGGGTATCAGTCTTTTCCCTTTTCCTGTTAATTTTACTTGTACCTAAATAATTGTTTCTTGTGAAATAAATCCAAGTTATGTAAAAGCACCCAAATAATTCTTTATTGCTGACTATATTACATAGTAAATTAAAGATTGCTTTTGTAATTCTAGTGATTCCCTAACAACAAACCACACCTAGTAACATTTGTAAATGTAAAAGTTTCTATCTTTAGGTGTTTGGACCCAATCCTGCATAAAGACTGAACAGATTTGATCAAATTTGATAAACCATTGGATGAAAGAGAATTAAACGACTGACACAACCCAAAAGCTGGACACCAAAACAAAACTACTTTATTTATCCATAAAATTGCTTGGATTGAATTTTTGTTTCGAATACATTGAGAATTGAAATATGATACAGTTTGTTAACTATAGTTTAAGCTTAGAAATTGAGGTAAGGTTCTTTGGGAATAATTCGTCACAATTTTGAATTGTTATTTGTTAGGTTTAACAGATCTATGATATGTTATAAATCTTCCCACAAACTACCTGTGATCAACTTTAAGAGGAACACCTGCAAGCTTACCAAAGTACCTCACTCCCTCCCCAGGTGTGACTCTCCCAATCTTCGAGTCTTACCAAGACGGCTCAGACACATACGAGCTGGCCGGCCTCGCCCGTGGTGGTCAACAGCTCGCCAAGCTGAAGAAAAACTTCCAGAGTGCAGTGAAGCTGCTGGTGGAACTCGCCTCCCTGCAGACCTCGTTCGTCACCCTCGACGAGGTCATCAAGATTACCAACCGACGTGTCAACGCTATTGAGCATGGTGAGATATAAATCTAGGGCCTACATTCTGTTAATGCATTGGAGTAGGATGAGAGCTGCATGAACATGGTGATTTCATTTCACTGTTTTAATTCTACGAGCGCACACGTATCACCTTCTAGGCGTCAATGGAAAAATCACTCCACGTGACCCGATCGTGTATTTGTCATTTTACTATTAGGGGTTAAAGTATGAAATTGCCGTTTTATTGCAATAGGTTCTTTGAATTGACATAGAATCTTCATGGTTTGAGGTTTTCGAATGAAACTTTTTTCAAATGGTTTCTATGATGTTCTTTTTTTAAAAAATGTGAAACATTTGAATATCGACTTTCAATTGTTTTTGTTATTCAATTTAGACAAGAAAGATGGATACTGCGAAAATTCGAGTGATTATGAGGCACCCATTTTTCGTATTTTTTTATTTTATTGATTTGACGCAAGTGAGTCAATATTGTGGGTAAGGTAACGTTAAACCATGCCGCTAATTCCTGGGTAGTTTGACTAGGGTAGGGTTCCACTATCTCTCTTAATTCATCGTTATTCACCTGTGTGGGCGGTCTTCCTCGTGGCTCGTTCTTTAAGTCGAAATTTCCATCACGAAAGCGTTTAAACCAAAATCGCACGGTGCGTTCATTAGTAGACCCCTCTCCAAACGCAGCATTGATATTGCGGGCTGTTTCTACCGCGTTAGTTCCGCGTCGGAACTCGTATTCAAAAATCACTCGAATTTTCGCAGTATCCATCTTTCTTATCTAAATTGAATAACAAAAACAATTGAAAGTCGATATTCAAATGTTTCACATTTTTTAAAAAAAGAACATCATAGAAACCATTTGAAAAAAGTTTCATTCGAAAACCTCAAACCATGAAGATTCTATGTCAATTCAAAGAACCTATTGTAATAAAACGGCAATTTCATACTTTAACCCCTATTATTATGCTGTAGCAATGTCGAAGCCCAGGTAGTTTTTTGAACAAGTAAAGGTTAGGGAAAGGCATGATAAAACGTGCCCGAAATTGGCGTACGTGCATGCAGCGACTAATTAATGTTGCAGTGTGTTCTGAGATCCGATTTTCGAACGTGCCTATTTTTAGGGTTCTGAGTGAAGGCCTGTGCCCTACAGTGGGACGTATATAGGCTGCTTATGTTATATGTATGTAGGAAAAAAGGAACCCTTATAGTTTCGCCATGCTCGTCGGTCTGTCTGTCTCTCCGCGGCTTAGCACAGAGACAACGAGTACTAGAAAGCTGAAATTTGGCATAAATACACATATTAATCATGCCGACAAAACGGTACGATAATATCGCAAATAGAAATTTATTTTAAGATTAAGAGAGGTATCCCTTACACCTAAATTAGGGATGCTATTTTATTTCTCGCCTACACCATAGTGTGGATTGGTCGTTTAAAAATATTTTTCGATTTAGGGATCCCTTTGCTTTGGTGTACCTACCTAATTACTGTCATGTTGCAATATTTATGTCAATTTTTTGTTACAGTACATCCGCCTCCACTCCCTGCCAAACCGTTGAATGTAGAAACATGAAAAAAATCAGGGCAGCAATCAGGGAACTTAAAAGTAATCTATCACGGCTAAGTAGGCTTTACAGTTAACGAGTTATGGGCGACCAACTTATAAAAGGAAAACTTCGTACAAATTCTATTGAAAATTACTTTGATGAAGTTGTTAGTTTTGTAAAGCAGGTAAAAAAAACCCTCCTTCTACGGAACCCAACACTGCGCGTGGCCCGACGCGCACTTGGCCGGTGTTTTTGAATAAACCGAACGACTTTACCATTTCAAATAGCAGACAAGAGCACCCGAGTGCCAAATATATTTAAGAAGATTTAGTTAATACTCTCTCTCTCTGAGTGAGGGCCTGTGCCCTACAGTGGGCCGTATATATATAGGCTGCTTATATTTAATGTGTACTTGAAAATCGGATTTTTTTACTTTTTTATTGAAACATTTATTTGTGTTCCTAAAGTACATACAAGACCTCATTTTTACGTGCAAATAGAAACTTCGTAGCATCCCCAGAAGTCTACTAATTTGGGTTTTTTTGTTTTAATTTCTTTTCTTGAAGATGCTACCATAGTAGGATACGATTAGGGGATTTAAACACCAAAATACAGAAAGAAAAGAAAATACATTAATTATAACAACAAGACACATCGCAGAAATAAAACAAACAGATAAGTGACATGATATGAACAACAAAAAAAAACAGATTTATCCTCATCATTGCTTATTCCTTCTACTATCGTCGAAATTTTATAACGACATCTCGGTTTCCAGTGATCATCCCCAGACTGGACCGCACTCTGCAGTACATCATCTCTGAGCTGGACGAGTTGGAGCGTGAGGAATTCTACCGCCTGAAGAAGATCCAGGACAAGAAGAAGATCATCAAGGACAAGGCTGAGGCGGTAAGTTGGCCTTGTTTAAAAAAAAACAGGTCGCGCCATAGGAAGTTGTAAGATTTTGTATGATTATGGTGATCTAGCTGTTTAGTTATTTTTATTTTTTATTTTGCACGAAACTTTTGTGGATTTATTATATGCCCGTAAATTGTAGAATGCTTTAATTTTTTTTTATTTTACTGACCTAAAACAAACGCACATGAAGTGCTTATTTTATTATCTATTATTGACATTGATTTTTTCTATTTTGCGTGAAAATGTTTTTTTGCCATATTAATTAGCCTACGACCTATTCTCAGACCTACCAAATATACACAAAACATTTAATAAAAATCGGTGAAGCCGTTTCGGAGGTTCGATAACAAAAACTGACACGAGATTTTTATATGTTAGATTTTATGATTTAGAATGCTTTAATTATATGTAATAATTTACTGGCCAAAGACAAACTCATTAATATTTGGGGTTAAAGTATGAAATTTCCGATTTGTACTGAAAATCTAAATTGTTTATTTTTTAAATTTTTAACATATTTATTTAATCAAAATAGTTGTCATTATTATCTATACATTGCTGCCATCTAATGGGAATGTCATTAATGCCTTTGCGATAGAACTCCGACGATCTAGACTGCACAAACTGTGTGAAAGCATTTTGTACTGCCTCCTGGGAAGAAAACTTCTTGTCACGTAGATAATTGTCCAAATCACGAAAAAAATGGTAGTCCGTTGGAGCAAGGCCTGGTGAATACGGAGGATGACGAATGGTTTCTAACTGCAGTTCCTGAAGGGTCAAAATGGTTTCTCGTGCTGTGTGAGGTCTCGCGTTGTCGTGGAGCAATAATGGTGAAGATCGATTCATGAGTCGGGGCTGTTTTACTGCTAGTTTTGTCAACATGGTTCGGAGTTCGGCACAATAGACATCTGCCGTTATTGCTTGACCAGATCGGAGAAAACTATAGTGAATAACACCATGCTGAGACCACCAAACAGTTACCATTACCTTTTTATTGGTAAGTTTTGCTTTAGGACACTGTTGTGGCATTTGACCTGGGGTCAGCCATTGCATTTTTCTTTTCCGGTTATCATAAAGAATCCACTTTTCATCACATGTTACAATTCGATCCAATATTCCTTCATTTCTGTACCGGTTCAACAAGGCAACACAAGTTTCAACACGGGTTTCTTTCTGCAGATCAGTCAAATCATGAGGCACCCATTTTTCGTATTTTTTTATTTTATTGATTTGACGCAAGTGAGTCAATATTGTGGGTAAGGTAACGTTAAACCATGCCGCTAATTCCTGGGTAGTTTGACTAGGGTCGGCTTCCACTATCTCTCTTAATTCATCGTTATTCACCTGTGTGGGCGGTCTCCCTCGTGGCTCGTTCTTTAAGTCGAAATTTCCATCACGAAAGCGTTTAAACCAAAATCGCACGGTGCGTTCATTAGTAGACCCCTCTCCAAACGCAGCATTGATATTGCGGGCTGTTTCTGCCGCGTTAGTTCCGCGTCGGAACTCGTATTCAAAAATCACTCGAATTTTCGCAGTATCCATCTTTCTTGTCTAAATTGAATAACAAAAACAATTGAAAGTCGATATTCAAATGTTTCACATTTTTTAAAAATAGAACATCATAGAAACCATTTGAAAAAAGTTTCATTCGAAAACCTCAAACCATGAAGATTCTATGTCAATTCAAAGAACCTATTGCAATAAAACGGCAATTTCATACTTTAACCCCTATTACTTACTCACTGACGTATCTCAGGAATTGCGTATTTTAGAGGCAACCCTGCATAGTTTGAATTATGATATCTGACTAATAACTCTTTTCCATGTTCGCAGCTCAAGCAGAAATTGAAGGCCGAGGGCCAAGATGTGCACGGCACTGGCAACCTGCTCGATGAGGGCGACGAAGATTTGCTCTTCTAAACAGCTCAGGGGCCTAAATATGCGCATCAAATCCCGAGCGATTGCAATCGTCTGTCAAACTTCATACTGATTTGACAGTTAGACGATTGGAATCGCTCAGGATTTGGTGCGCGTAATATAGGAGCAGTAAGGTTCAAAGTAGAAAAACAGAAACACAATACGATATTGCTTTTGCGTAAACCTTGATGGGTGATGGAATGACTCAATATAGATTCACTTTTTATGCCCGTTTGTACCCGATTGCCAGTGGAAGATAACATTATGATATGTGGTCACTTCACCTGTCCAAAATAGAAAAGGGCCATATTGTAAAAACCACCTTTTTGTAATCGAAGTGGTCTAATTCCTAAATATATTTTAGAAAAGTGTCTAGAATATCCCAACTTTCATGCAATGATCCTAACAATTCGTACACGTAACGCAATGAAATACATGATTAGTTTATTAAGTTGGCCTCTGGTATGGACCGGACAAAATAATAGTGTGTAAATAAGTATGGCTATTATTAGGCTCTTCAAGTGAACTTAACTCTATTCCCTCATGTTTAGTGTTGAAAATGCAGCACCACACTATGTTTAAGCGTAAATGAAGATTAACTTTGGAAATTGTCTATTTAATCGCTTAGGTGTTGATGAAATATGTATGTAAGCATTCCACCAGGATATTCTTTTTGTTTTTCTTTGTATTATAACTTGAAATATTAGAATGTAAACGATAAATGCTTTTAAGAGGGCGCCGCGCTCGGCGCGTCATAAGTACACCCATTGAAGTATATAAATGGTTTATGAATTGTTGTTCAATAACTAAAATATTAATTTAAGTAAACAATCATGTAAATACAAGTTTGTGAAACGATATATTAAAAAAATACTACGTAAATTGGTTGTTTTGCATTGAGATACAGTAAGAACACTATACATAACTTATAAAAAAAAGTAAGTAGTTACCTATTTTTCGTCATTTTATTACGGATTACTTTCACACTCAATTTGGCACAACAAAATCTTTAGTTTTAAGCTTTAAAATTTTTCACTTTTGTCTCACGGAGTCTGAAAGAAAGTACTTATTTCCACGTTTCGCTATAAGACCAAAGTCGACAGCACATCTTAATATGACACCCAGCGACTTGCCCGTCTTCCGCGGATTTCCCGAGTTCCTGAAGTGTCTTTTGAGGAAGTTTATGACTCGCCGGGAAGTCAGCCCTTTCTGCGAGGGCAGCTTGTAGAAGGCCCAAAGGACTAGAGCGGCTGGGTTGGCCCTTTTAAGGCCGATCTTGAGTTTGCTGTAATTCTTCGGCGGTATGGCGTAATAGCTTGTCGCAGCGCTGCACGTACTGGCAGTGGTATAGGAGCGCGCGCGTCGGTGCTTCTGCTTCATGTCGACTCTATTAACTCAGTAGTACCTAAACGGTTTAGGCGTTACAATTTGGAATTTGTGTTCTCCTATTTTTATTTGGTAAGTAGGTGGTAGTCACGTGGTAGTGGCGATCTCTAATCTGTGGTGGCAATGTCAAACCAAATTAGAGTTGCAGTTACGTGTTTCGAAGTTATGGTAGCGAGGTAAGGAGTTTAGAAGAACTTGAGGTTTTAGTGGTCAAGGAGCGCGTTCCTTTTTATTGGGGTTCCGTGACGGAAGGATTCAAGATGGGCCCCCATCCATATGAGCTGTCCGTCTATCTTTATCTCGTGTACCGTACCTAATCACAGACATCTCAATATATGAGACCGTAATAGATATAGCCAGTTGTTCACGGAATACCTATATTGTGTTAGCACATATATTATTTTGGGCACCGACTCCAAATTATACTCCTACGATACATGCATACATACTTCTAATTATTTAAATTATTTCTAACTTTTTAGTGCTGTAGTGTTTTGAAGTCGGTTTTTATATTTTATTTAAAAGATTTTTTGGACTACAGGGTAACTATTTTACCCGTACAGTACGTAGATATCGAATGCAGAATCGGACTTAATCTCCCTCTGTACCAAATAAATATTCCGACTACAGTTTGATATTATATGCGTAAGTATTCCAACATTAATCAGACTTTACCTCATTATTTAAACACAAAACCAATACACGCTAACCACTGCTCCCACTCAACAAGCTATCTGCGGCGCTCTCAATTATCAGCAAGCAAACTACGATAAATGGGGGAATATTTTCCTACAAAAACCTTGTTTGGAGTGAGGGCGGGCGGTGTTTCCGAGGATGGGGCGGCACCGGGCAGCACTCTGCATCGTTCGGAAAACGTTGTTTACGGGGATCGACGTTCATAGATAGTTGTGGTTTGTTTTTTTGAAGATTTTAAATTTTTTTTTTGAGATTAATACAAAAAATACATCAGCGTAACGGTGACTCGACTACCCATTCTTAAAATAACTCAATTATAGTTTGTGATTTAATGAAGAGATACGTTGGTAAGTGGATAAACATTCAAGCATAGGTACATCGCAGGATAAAAGAAGTGACAAAGTCACAAGAAACTCTTTTTTCTGGCTGTGCAATAAAGTGTTCTCTACCTACAGAACAGTGAAAACCTAAAATTGTTTTTGTTTGGAAGTTGTGGAAACTAGGCGAATTACGAGCTACTTCGACTTACCTTCGTGCAGACCTTCATACCTGGAGCTTAGAGATATCGCTGCGTGCCTTCCGTGGAATCCGCGGGTTTTCAAGGAGAGTCGCTCGTTATTTGAGCTTTCACACACTATGTAGACATGACGCGCCTGTATTGTCCACAATCTTAGGGACGGCAGTTCCCTATTATGTATAACTAAAATTCATGGTTTACTATGACAATTCGATGTACATTGCAAAGTCAATTAAGCCACAGATTAACACATAGGAAGACTCTGCAACGCAATGTAGGTACATCGAATTGTCATGATAATAAACTAAAAATTAGATATACACTGGCCTGCAAAACTAAGTATCACACTTTTAAAATTGCAATAACTTTTTATGTACACAAGATATAATTTAGAAATAAAAAGGACTGGAAAAAAAGTTTTATTTTGCAGTATAGTTTAAAAGAAACCTGATAAAATAGTTGATAAACGTTTTTTTTTATTTTAAATCTTTAAGTTCTATAGTTTAGAAAAAAATATAAAATGAAAAGTGTGATACTTACTTTTGCAGGTCAGTATAGTTTTATGAAGTTTTATACACACTCAGATATCAGTATCCTCCATAGAGCGTCGAACGGACTTAGGAGTCACTTCCAACTTCCAAGTGAACCAGAGTGGCCCCCGGGGTGTTTGGGCGGCTCCTAGGGGGTGTACAAAGTGTTGTTCCCTGTAAATGTCTGAGGTGATCAGCCCCACTGGAAATGAAACGCGGAATAGATTGCAGCTCGATCATAGGTAGGTGAGTATATCTAAATTATTTAGTTTTACGAATGCATAGGTAGGTACTTACATTCATGAACTCACGCCTGACTCCTGAATAGAGGATATGGATGTGGATGTCGTAGAAGGCGACTAAGGAAATACATTACCAGGAGGCGGGCAGCAGCGTCTTCCTGAGATTCCAACCACATACTGCGATCGCCAACCCGCCTGCCAAGCGTGGCGATTATGGCAAAACCCTTCATAATTTGTAAAACCATGAGGGTGGCCTACGTCCTGCAGTGGGTGTCGAATGGCTGATGATGATGATGAATAGGTCTCTGCGTATTATATATATATATATATATATATATATGATTAATTAAGGGGATCCATGCTAACTAGCGCCACCAATGAAAAAATCCTATCTTCTTTTAGTAGATAGCATTAACACCAATAGTAGCAATACCACTGGCTAACTGTGAAGGAAAACATCGTGAGGAAACCGGAGTGTCATACCTCAGCGCTTGAAATCGCCAATCCGTGGTGGGCACGCCTGGTGATTAGGCCAAACTCTCTCTCTGAGAGAAGGCCTGTGCCCTACAGTGGGACGTGAATAGGCTGCTTATGATGATCAACACCAAAACTTGCCGTTTTTGGCGTAAATGTGCTATCTACTTCCAGGATCGTGATCCTAGGTTCTCGGTGGTGGGTCATACGATCACTATTAACATAATTATATATTCTTTTTGTTGCACTAACCTGTGCTGAGGACAAATTTTAAAAACCTATTTAGAGGCTAAAAATTTCACCCATGCCGGGACTTGAACCCGCGACCTCTGGGTGGAATTTTTAGCCTCTAAATAGGTTTTCGCTATTAACATAATTGGGAAATTGATCTGATACTTTTTGCAAAATTGAACTGTAAAAGAAGATATGATTTTTTTTCATTTGTGGCACTAGTCACTCTTATGGATCCCCTTAAGGAGCTTCAGGTTTATATGGTAATATAAATCGTATCTTATGTTAAATAAACAGTCCTCTAGTTTCTTATAATTTCAAATAAAATATTTTTTAGTGGTCAGGTACATCTTTACTTGGAAAAAGTCTAAAAATAAAAATAAAAAACCAAATATATATAAAAAAAGAACACTCCAATCAAATTGCTCAGATTATTCTAATTAATTAATTTAATTTTTATAACACAAAATACACAACACCACCGCCCTTTTTTTAACAACGATAACATTTTTCTTAAAAATGTTATTTCTGTGGTGTGTATTACCCGAGAGACCCGAGCTAGAGTTTGTGTTTGGTAACAACTTTTCTTTAAAGAGTTTTTTTTCAGATTTTTATTTTCCGTAATATCAGGTTTTACCTACATAATTTTAATATATTCATATTTACTTTAACAATTGCCGCAACATTCAGTAAATCATGGTGCTACTTACAAAGAGGAATGTCCATTCTCTTTAGCACATATTATTATGGGCTTAAGTTATTAATCTATCAAAGTGGGCCACTCCAAAGTAGAAAAATTGGTTTGGATTTTTAAACTGGAAAACTGAACATTTTTTTTTTCAAAAGTCTGCGAACAAAACTCGGTTAGAGTGTTTATATTCTTTTTTTTTTGTTGCACTAACCCGTGCTGAGGACAATTTGAGGACAATCGGTTAGAGTGTGTTTAAAGAACTGCGCATTTTAGAAATAACTATACATACCTACCTACTCCGTATAAGGAAATGCAGTTCCTATAAGTATACCTGAGTCGCTCGTAGCCCCGGCTGCCTGAGTGATCTTAAACGATCACGAAGGTTAAGCAACACAGGGCGCGTTCAGTGCATGGATGGGTCGCCGTCTATGCCTAACGCTAGTGTTCCTCTGTGCGCTAGTGGCATTTTTCCGAGCGGTTCCGTGCTTCGCAAGGCACGTTAAGCTGTTGGTGCCGGCTGCCGTCGATAGATGGCAGTCGTTAAACCAAGTCAGAGGCCTTAGGGTGGCTTGACAACTTCTGACAGTAGACGAGCCACTAGTCTACAAGCCTCCACCAATCCGGACTTGGCCCCCGTGGTGGAGTATGGCCTATACCTTCCTCAGGGAAGAGACCCGTGCCCCTCGGTGGGGACATAATGGGTTGATGATGATGATGATACAATACATACCTACTCCGTATAAGAAAATGCAGTTCCTATAAGTATACCTAAAGTTATTGAAAATGTGATCGAAGTGTAGAAATAGAAAATAACGATGGATTCGATAATTCTTGATCTAAGGGCAGCAAAAAATCAAATGATAAAACTGTTAAAAAGGTCAACACTTTTTTAATTAACATAGGTAAATACATCCTTTATGGGGCATTGTATACGTTTCTACAATAAGATCCCCGAGGATATAATAAGCTTGCCAGAAACGCGGTTCAAAAAATGTGTGAAGCACACTTAGTGCCAAAAAAAGCTACTATAACATTAAAGATTATTTAGATGACAATGATGTCTGGAATTAAAGCCAGTTCAATGCATGAGTTTTAGAACATTTATATAAATCCTGTAAATTAAGGACTTGAAAAGACTAAGTTTGGAGTTTTGATCTAGATTTTGAAATGGACACCTAGTTTAACTTGTAACGTTCATTAAGTCGCAGTTTCTGTGTTACTTTGAATAAAAAATTTTGATTTTGATTTTGAAATATACTAGGTAATTTTTCATTTAGTAAATAAATCTTGGTGGCGCGCCTTGTCTGTTCACCGACATGGATGGCTAATGTTGGACAATTAACCTCCTAATAGGCTTTCCCTTTACCCAAGAGTATTTATTGTAACTGCATCTTAGTAGTGTTTTAGTCAATTTTTGTTTTTATTAATAACACTGTAAACCTAGGCACACTGTCTATCTAAGCCTCATTTTCAAAAGACTACTTATTACTTTCCAAATGGGAGACAAAAAGGCATAAGCGGGCGCTTTGCGGGGCACGGTGCTAGTCGCTGAATAGAAATCTCTGCCCTAATTTCAGGAAACTTTCCTGATTTCCGTGGCTAGAGTTACAGAACAGAAAGTCCAATTTCCGCACCTCTCTTATGCTTATAGGTACTTGATGTTGATGATAGCAGGAAACCGAGGGGGTCGAAGGAAAGGGCTTAGGACCAGCAGTAAGCCCTATTCATGGGCTGGATAGATGATGTTTTCTTTGCGTAGGGCTTGTAGTAGGAAGCTGTACTTTTCGCGTTCTTGTTCCTACTCCTACTGTGTTTCTGTTGACTGGGTGGGGTGTTGCAGAAAGGGCACAAGCCGTGTGCTTATTCCAAACCGGAGTTCCGTACTTCCGAATTTTCCATGTCACTCATTCTTTGCAGTCAATGTCATTCGTTAATTAATTTTTTGCATCACTCTGTGACTCGGTCAATTCATTTTTCTTCGCGTTCACGCTGTGTGTGACAGTGACAGATCTATCCTACATTTCAACGTAGTGGTTATATTCTCTTTGACATTTCTATGAATTTGCAAATTGCGAAGCCACGCAACCAGGGTGTTTTATGATTTTTTAATTCCATTAAAAAACTTTGTGTTGTGGGAAGGCACGCCGTCGTAGTTCTGTTACAGTGTGTCTTCTGTTATCTTCCAAAGTAGCCTCCGGCCTGCGCTGATCAAAAATTTACGAAGAATCACCCCTCACTGGAGGTCGTTGTTCTTGTGTAAAACTGGATTTTATCTTTTTGCACAACCATAATGAAGTGAGAAACGAAATACCTATCTTTTGCATGTTGTTAGCAACAGCAGCTTGCGTACAGCTGTAAGAATATTTTAATAACCTGTAAGAATGTTTCACATCACAGGTCCAATTAACCTAAAGTACCCAGAGACAATCTATAGGCTAAAGAAGGCCCTGAATCACACACAGTCGCAGAATACCAAACGCAGGTCCTACTCTCTCGTCAACACAGCTAGACATCCTATGTTAGACATCAATACTGCTCCAAAATTGCGAGTATTTTTCAAGAGAAGCGCCCTGCGCCCTGAAACTATTTTCATTGATGTCCTTGAAAATGACGGAAACGAAGTAAAGGATTAAGTTCGTTTGAGCACTGGCGTCTTTTATTTAGAAGTTTTGATTTAAGCTCTTGAGTGGAGATCACGAAAGGGACGATACGCAACATGGGACGCCCGCAAACTAGCTGGACTAGTCATCAGATTACCGGTGGTGGCTGGATGGGGGATGGCCGAGGACAGAAGTGATTGGCGTGACAAAGCAAGCCAACGGGGAGGCTTCAGGAGTAAACGAATGTCTACTGGTAGATTGTATTGGATTGGCAGTCGAGCGAGGCTACCTGCGGCAAGATATTTTAATAATTAAGGATTGAAAGATCTTGTCGTAGAGGCCGTCCACAGCATATAACGTCTCATCGGTCCCATTTTAATTTGGTGAAGATCTGGTGAAGACTTTCAGAGATGGAGAACGGAACTCTCAATGGGCAGCAGTAAATAATGCCTAATGGGGCCCATCTTTTAGTAACATCCATATGTTTCATAAAATATAGCGTAAAAAAGTCCCAGGGTAATTTGTTGATGTTCTGGTGAAGACTTTCTGAGATGAATGTTGAGAACTTCAAACTCTAAACCAAAGAATTAAGTTAAGTTTTGATGTTATAAGCACTTTGTTTAAATAATTTCATTCAGTAAGTCATTCTCTGGTGTCTGGTGGACATTGATGCATTCGTTTTGAAGATCATTATCTCGAACGTAGTTCTTGAGAGATTCTAATGTTCTATTCTAGATAGAAATATTCACTCTTTAACTCAAATAATCAGTTTCATTGGTTTTTCTCACTCTGTTTCTTATGAGTCTTATGACTTTGTTTTCTAAGTTATGTGCATTTGTGAACACAAATATATATCTGTGTTTGTGAAGTTATAGTAGCAACACCATTCGCGGACGTATATAGGCTGCTTGTGCAAGCATTTCTACCTTGACATTAGGTTAAGAGGGACTTTGTAACCAAATGTAGATAAGGATTGATCAGCCGTTGACTATCAGCCGTTGTAACTCTGCCTTGGGCCGAGTTTCACAAAACTACAGTTCGTAGTTTATTAAGACAATTGAGGAGCGTCTGTTCAAAAGGTTATATTTACACATGGCAATATTTTATTTATTTTTTTGTTTCCGGTTCTTAACATAAATATCTATTGAATCATACAGGTACTTCTGTCCTAAAAGTTATACCTATTTCCCATATAAAAACGTGTCTAAAAATGGTAGTTCCAATCAAAAAGTTATATTTACATTAGATTTACACACAAAGGATTCTTGTCAATGCTGTTGTGAACAAAAGGATATATTTTTCATACAATAACGCAGTAGGAAGAAAAGTTTCATTTAAAAAGTTATATTTGTATTATTTAGGATGAATGTAATGTTTAAAAACCACTTAACCGTTTAATTTTAGTTTTTAATCTGGTAACACAATTTGCCTTCCCTCCCAGACAAGAAAAAAAAGACAAATTATCAATGGTTATTTCTCTTTAATCTGTGTTAAACTGTCATTATTTTGTCGTGTCTTTTCCAGTTTTCCATTCCAGTCAATTCAAAATTGTTTAGACTAAAAATTGTTTTATCATTTTAATATCTCCGTTGTATGTGCTGTGCCGTCTTTAATGACCAATAATGGATACCACTGTCGAGACTATTAATAGAGGATTTTAATTTATATTTAATTTAAGTTAATTTAAAGATTTATTTGTTTGTTTAGATGCCAGTAAGTTTAAAGATGCAGACGTTATTTTCTGTTAACATAAGATTTTCTTTATGTACCTATATCATGGATATAAGGGTTCCTGCAATGATAATAAAAAATAATTTATTATCATTGCAGGAACCCTGCAATGATAATAAAAATTTCAAAGTGTTTTAACCAAAAAGATATATTTACAGTACTGTCTGGTCAAAAGGTTATAATTTCCAAGTGACTGACCACAATATGACGAATTGGAAAGGCGTTTTATGTAACGTTAAGCAATATTTTATTCGGAGAGAAAATTACATATATTCAGACATTAAAGACAGCAGTGTTATTTTCTTTCCTTACTTTTTAATGTAACTAAGCAACAACATACGTCACACTCCCAAGAGGGAAAAACCGGGAGGCTACTTCATCAGTCCAATACAAAATCAAACAGGTGCTGAGGCAGCTTCCTGGTTCGCCTTGACCGTGCGTTATTAGTCTCAGTAGTGTCCGTATGCTCAGTCAGTTCTGTTTCACATTGTCTATGAGTCGAGTCAAGTCGCTGAGAATGTATTGATAAGGTTAATACAACAAAAGTATAAAGACTCTTTACTGAGTAACAATAACATTCAAACCTTTGAAGATGATAATGACATTATACGGCTAAACACAAAGTTGTCACTTGGAAACGAAAACTACGATTTCAAGTTTCCCGTAATTCTTCCCGGAAAAGACACGATAGTCAAACGTCTTGTAGAGAGAAGGCACATCGAGCTGAAGCATGCTGGAGCACAGACCTTACTCAACAGTTTACGACAAAACTATTGGATTATCGGAGCCAGGAGATTAGTCCGTAACATTATACTTCGGTGCATTAGATGCAAACGGTTTAAGACAAAACGATGTCAGGCGCCCACTGGAGTTTTACCAGTGGAACGGATGGAAGCTAGCAACGCATTTCAGTTCTCAGGCGTCGACCTAGGTGGTCCTCTGACATTACGCGCAGGAACCAAGGCCTGGATCGTCCTGTTTACTTGCGCTACATACCGTGCTGTACACTTAGAAGTAGTGGAGTCGCTGTCAACAGGCGAGTTCTTGATGGCGCTGAGGCGTTTTGTGGCACGGCGAGGAAGAGTGGAGCGACTTTTTAGTGATAATGCTACCAATTTCCGAGGCCTGGACAATGCGTTTAGTTCCCTAGATTGGGACGAAATAGAACGCTTTTCCTCAATTACGAGGATAAAATGGAATTTTTTGCCTCCGGCTGCTCCTTGGTGGGGAGGGTTCTACGAGCGTATGATTAGTTTCATGAAACAAATCCTACGCCGAGTTTTAGGAAAAGCCTCCGTATCGCTTACAGAGCTACAGACGGTGCTATGTGACTGCGAGGCTGTCATAAACAGCAGGCCCCTCACGTACGTGGGTGGTCAAAAGGAGCTACAACCACTGACTCCCTCAATGTTCATCCAACCACTGTTGTCCCACCAAACGACCGACTTTGATGAGATCGATAAAAAAGCAACAAACATCAGATATCGTTACTGTCAAAGTTTACGCGATGATCTACGGAAACGTTTTAGAGACGAATACATTAGCTTGCTGGTACAAAAACGTGAGCAAGCTAAACACGAAACGCTTCAGGTTGGAGATATTGTTTTGTTGGAAACTGAAGGCAAGCGTGTTACGTGGCCATTGGCGGTCGTCGAAGAATTGTGCCCTGGTGCCGATGGCGTCGCTAGAGTGGTGCGAGTACGGACGTCGGCTGGATCTAAGGTAAGGCCTGTCCAACGTATTTTTCCCCTAGAACTTCATAACGAATCTGTACTTGACTCGACTCATAGACAATGTGAAACAGAACTGACTGAGCATACGGACACTACTGAGACTAATAACGCACGGTCAAGGCGAACCAGGAAGCTGCCTCAGCACCTGTTTGATTTTGTATTGGACTGATGAAGTAGCCTCCCGGTTTTTCCCTCTTGGGAGTGTGACGTATGTTGTTGCTTAGTTACATTAAAAAGTAAGGAAAGAAAATAACACTGCTGTCTTTAATGTCTGAATATATGTAATTTTCTCTCCGAATAAAATATTGCTTAACGTTACATAAAACGCCTTTCCAATTCGTCATAGTTATATTTGCAACTTATTTTTTTTATATCTTTTTTATATTACATCGTATAATAAAAAAAACAACGCTAGGGATAATTTTAGTTAATTTAAGCAGATATTGAAAAAACAAAACAAAAATTCGCTCAAACTAAATTTTTAAACGTTTTTTTTTCAGTTTTTCTAAAATTTGCTTATGGTGTACTTATAACCTTTTGAACAGACGCTCCTCAATTCGAGGTACATTGCGTGGTAGAGTCTACTTAATCGAATTTGCGTACAACGAATTGTCATTGTAAACCATGAATTGTAGTTCCATGAAACAGGCCTCAGGGGCCTGGCTGAGATTGGAAACGATTTACTTGGAAATCTAGATTAGCTGAGTGTAGGGGAACTATTTTAGAAGTTTGGGTAGTACAGCGTTTAATTTTTAGGGTTCCTTACCCGAAGGGTACCAAACGGGATCCTATTACTAAGACTTCACTATCCGTCTGTCTGTCTGTCACGATGCTGTATCTCATGAATCGTGATAGCTAGACAGTTGAAATTTTCACAGATGATGTATTTTTGTTGCCGCTATAACAACAAATACTAAAAACAAAATAAAATAAATATTTAAGGTGGGCTCCCATACAACAAACGTATTTTTTTTGCCCTTTTTTTGCTCGATATTAATAACGGCAAAGGTAGACGCTTGAAATATTCACAGAATATTTACATAGTTCTATGTTCGCTTCAAAAATAAATAATTAAATTAAAATAAAATAAATATGCAGTGTAGGACGACCAGCCACAAAATGGACAGGAGACCTCACCCAAGTGGCAGGAAAACGCTGGATGCAAGCCGCTTCCACCTGAAATCCATGGTGGAGGCCTATTTCCAGCAGTGGACTTCTTGCGGCTGAATGATGATGATGAAATATTTAAGGCGGGCTCCCACACAACAAACGCGATTTTTTGCCATTTTTTCTCGTTCTTTGTGTCTGGTGTTGCATAGATTATGGTACGGAACCCTTCGAGCACGAGTCCGACTCGCACTTGGCTGGTTTTTAACTCGTGAGCCGAGTTGAAACCAACCAAGTATGCGGTGCAAAATAACAACTTTATTGTGTCATTGTACAGTTTTAACGCTTTTTAGAAGACCGGCCATGATGGTTAAGAGGGTCCTTTCCATATTCCACCTAACGTGAAAGGAATAAGCTCTCTTTCGGCATGGAACGGCTCTGGTTGGGTCCTTCCCGGTCCGGGCAGGTAATAAAATAAGAGATTACGCCTTCGTGCAAGCAACGAGTCCTGGGTTATGCATTGAGATGAACAAGTATACGAAATCCAATTTAGATTTGAATGAGAAAGGGTCTATTTTGCCACAAACGCGAGGGCAATGTTTGGTTAGGAGTTATTGATATGAGAGTGGTAGTCAAAGGGACTCAAAGGATTATTGGTTGAGTATTCGAATAAGATTTCGCTGAACTTTAAAATTGAAGAGGAAAAAACGGGCCAAGTGCGAGTTGGACTCGCGAACGAAGGGTTCGCTATTAATATCGACCAAAAAACGGCAAAAAATATCACGTTTATTGTGTGGGAGGCCCCCTTAAATATTTATTGTTTTTTGTTTTTAGTATTTGTTGTCATAGCGGCAACAGAAATACATCATCTGTGAGCTTTTCAACTGTCTAACTATCACCACGGTTCATGAGATACAGCCTAGTGACAGACGGAGGGACGGACGGACGGTCAGCGGAGTCTAAGTAATAGGTTCCTTTACCCTTTGGGTACGGAACCCTAAAAAAGACCACATGAAAGTAATATATTTGAAATCTGTTGATCGAACTCTACAATCTATTCCTTGGACCGTTCTTATGCTTGAGGCATAGAGTCGTATTTAGACTAACAGTTTAAAGGTGTATGTGCTGTCGGCTGTACTTACTGCAGGGTGGGATAGAAGTTTCCGCGTTTCCATAGTCCTCCTCCGTTTTCTTTTCAAAAATAAACATACTGAGCATTACCATGGAATTTCAGAGATTACTGCGAAGCAAATAAAAAAATGTTTCTTATCCTAAGAGCAAGGCCGATGTTGGGGGTTTGATTTACAGACATGGTTTATCTACTCATCTAACTAGACCTTGAAGCCCACTGCTGGGCAAAGGCCTTATTACGACAACGAATCGATAGTAATAAATAGCATTAACGCCGGAAAAAAGTAAACTACCCATATAACAACTTCGATAGTCAGTAGTAACAAGGGAAGTAAAAATTTACCCATGTTACTACTTCGATAGCCAGTGGTAATACGGGAAAAAAATTACCTGTGTTACTACTGGTAGTAAGTTTGGTAGTAACACGGGTAACATAGGATAAGTTTTCGATGGAAGTAGATATAAGTCTACTTGTCTTGCTAGTTTCAAAGTTAGTATACATCTTAAGTGCGCAATTTTCTGAGCACATTATTTGTCATTTGAAACCGGTTTTGTTTTGCGGCTTTCGAATTCTTTTCCAACAATTTTCCATAAAAAAAAAACAGGCACTAGTTGATAGATGAATGCTTGAAACTACCCTCATGTGGCAAGGACATTGGTGTGGTGGCGCAAATTTTATTAAATTATTATGTAAACCTTAAAATTTCAGAATATATCAATCTGAGAATAAACTCAACACAAACACTAATAGAATAGGACATTTTAGAGGTAACCCTGTATATTTTCGGGTAGGTATCACTACGAGACTTCTAAAAACATCCCTACAAATAGGGTTCAAAGGACTCTAAACTCACCGTGAGAGTAGCGCAAAAATGCCACACAGGTAACTAACCCATCCACGGACCAAAGATCAACAGATCTAAACGAAAAAAAATACTGCTATAAAAATACAAAAAAACCGACCGTTGAACATTTAATTAAACCCAGGGCTTAATAAAAGTTCCACTAAAGCGGAACCAACTTACCTTACACACTGTCAAAAAGGGGTGAACCCAAAAAAATGTTACGATTTTTCGTTGTTATTTTTTACTTCCAGCTTTTTGTTCAATCAGTTTCCAGTACATATACAACATAAGTTCCTGTCAGAGGAAGTTCCACTTTTAGCATTTGTTAGCACACACCATAGATTTTATAGCGAACCCCAACTTTCCGATGACAGTATGACATCTTTGCTTCACCATATTACTTTTCGTTGACGAAACGTACTGTAACGATTCCTCTTTATGGAAGCTGGCTGGCAGAGCCTTCTAGTCTTATTTTAAATATTTTGAAGGGAATCGTTACGTTTTGTTTTAGAAGTCAGTCGATCCCCAGCTAGGCTAGGGAATCGATGAAAAAGAGTATAATAAAAAAAATATATTTGCCCCTGAAGCTGGATTTTAATAAATAGAGTATTAGCCCTTTAATCTGAGTTTAAAGAAGTAGAGCGTTACAGTACCTATATCCTATATCATTTACGAAATTATGAAAAACTGATAGAGACCACATTTGTTAAAATTACTTGATTGGGAGTTGCGAGGGAACATAGAAACGGACATACTTACAAATGAGCCAACAAAGACATTATCCTCTTTTTGGACTCCGCCGAAATCGGGTAAAAAAAGAGCTAAAACTAGCAACAAAAGATCTCCGGATGCGACGCGGCCGGGAATGTGACGTAAAACAATAGAAGTACCTTCCTTTCAAAGAACTAAAATTGGTTAAGCTTGGAATAGATCAAAATAGTTGGAAATAAAATTATTTTAGAAAAACACTTCATAATTCTAGAAATTAACATAAAGTGTGGTTCCCAAAACTTAGGCTGCAAAGGTAGCTCATTGTATATGGTGGCGCATTGTACCTATATGATTATTCAATAAGATCCCTGAAGATATATTGAGTTTACCGGAGACGCGGTGCAAAGCAAATAATTGTGCAAATAAAGGCCTATAAAATGTACAGTCTCATTTATAAAAACACGGTTCCTTAAAAAGCTCCTCAGAGGCAGTGTAAATAATCTGTGGTAAAGAGAAAGACGTAACCACAGATTATTTAAACTGCCTCTGAGGAGTATTTTAGACGAATCGTATTTTTATACATAACACCGTTATTAAGACCCCTTAAGATATATTGAGATTATCAAAGACGCGATTTAAAACAAATCACTATGCGCAAGGGTTTCTATATATATATGTAAATGTACGTTATAAAAACACTCCTCAAATTCACTTTAAATAGTCTGTGAAAGATCTAACCACATATTATTTAAGTAAACTGCCTTTGAGGAGTGTCGTAGATGAATCGTGTTTTTATATATGAAGACTGTACAAATTTTGATGAAAAAGATGAAGAAGGAAAGTCATTAAGACCAGCTCGTCCGCTCTATGACTCCAAAGTGTCAACATTTGTATGTATTTGACAGTTCGGAGTAGGTTAAATCAAACAACTCCATACAGTGGATGACTTGTACGACCCAGTTCGTTTGCAAGAGTTCTAGGTAAAAAAATAAAATTATTATTTTGATGTAAATTAATGAAAAACATAAACGATAGATTATTTTTAACGAGCCAAAATAGGCCTTCTGTAGAGTCTATTGAGAAATGTCAGTCAGTGAGTCACCATCATCGGCCACCACCGGCGAGATGGGAGCATTCCTGCGCTTGATACTCTTATTGTTAAAATACTTGAGACATGTGCAAGGGAAGAGTGGAAAAAGATGACTAATTGTTACAGAATTATACGATTAAAGATAGATACCTAGATGGATATATGTGCCAAGAATGCATGCTTTGATACCTGGCAAATTATTTATAGTTATATAAAATAGCCATTTAAAAAAATAATAAAATATAATAAAATACTAAAATTATAAATACAAATAAGTATCACAAAAGTAGAAACTGGCCCGGCAAGTAACGGGCAGAAATATATACCTAATATATACTTGCGTGTCAATCGTAAACTCATCCCGACCTACTGCCCGTTACTTGCCGGGCCGGTTTCTACTTTTGTGATACTTATTTGTATTTATAATTTTAGTATTTTATTATATTTTATTATTTTTTTAAATGGCTATTTTATATAACTATAAATATATATTATTTCTTTATTTGTTAATTCGTCTAAGCTAAATTGCGTAGAATTCTAGTCACTAGGTCAATTCTAGGACTCGAAATATGCGTCCATGCGAAGTCAAAGTAATTTTTATCAAGTTGACGCCATCTTATTTCAATTAAGGGTTGTTTTTTTTTATTATAAACATAAACATTTACATACAGGCACATACATTGCTTCTGGCCCCACACTAGGATACCCTGTGTCGTCGTGGGAACCAGAAACAACGACATCACAAACATGTAAACATCCAAGACCTGGGGTTTTTTTTTAAACAGTTTTTATGTAATTGATAGCGTTTAAAACTTTTGAACTGAAAACTTTGGTAATTTTGTACAATCCACTTATAAACTGAGTAAGTATTATACAACACATTGATTCTAGCGTCGTCGGCGGACTAAGGCTCCGTACACAAAACTGCGAATCAGCGCGATGCGAATTTGCAACGCAGAAAACTGCGACACGAATTGCTGCGATGCGATTTCGTGCGACAAGGCAGCTCCCTTCCCCGATTCGGGTGACCATTCCTCTATGCATTCCTTCGACGACCGTCAACCGTACTGAACGTATTTTGTAAACTAGGTCGCAGTTTTGTGTACGGGCCCTAAGGCACTACGTCCAAAACAAATTTTTTCGACGCAATAAATAAACATATTATAAAATGACTCTAACATTTCTGTTGTTTTTATTACATCAGCGGAGAGCTGCTGTCATGAAACCATAAGTTTAACACAAATGTTTTTAAAAAAACTATGTAAACTGCTATTTTAATTACTTATGTTGTATAGACCAATAAAACAACGACAATTTAACTTATTTGCTTTAGTCCACCGAACTCTGGAATTATTTTCCAGTTTTTTTTCCAGATCACACGGAATGTCACTTGGAAAACAAGGTAAAATTTAACTGTTTAATACAATACTTATCGTTGCCAAAAGAATAAATTATAACCGCATATTATTAAAGTAAAATGCATATTTATTATAATTTAAAAATAACCTCATAAGTATTAATATGTCCTCCTATATAAACATGTCAAAGAATGAATTCAAACTTATAATGATGTTTTGATTAATAAATATTTTTGAATTATGTATATACCGCTTCTTGCGATCATGCTGAACTTGCTTTATTAGTTTTTCGCCCTGACGTTGACCGCCAATTACAAATACAAACATCTGTCAAGAGAGGGCCAGCCGATGGGCTGCCAACCACACGTGAGCATGGCTCCATTGCGGCTCTCCCCCCTTACTTTAGACACGCAGTAATAAACGCAATCTCTTGTCTTTGAACCTTAAGAGGCTGAAAGACAAGCCTCAGCTATTCCTATTGATATGCATACTTTGAGGCTATATCTGCAATACGCAATAAAATTGTTGTACTGTAACGTAAGTTTGTACTTACAAGATATTGAAAATTTTAATCTTTTTTATTGGATGTAGTCAAATTTAGTGGGAACATCATATATGCCACACATACATGTATACAGGTGTGGCGTACAGAACTTCTTCTTTTTGTAATGCCATCTCCTATCGAAGGTCGGCTATCATTGTGGCTACTGTGACCCGTGATGTGGCGTCTCGGAACAAATCGATGGTGCCTATCTGAAACCATTCAGCCAAGTTTTGTAGCCAGTGGATTCTTCATCGGGCAGGTTTTCTGCGACCTTGTATTTTACCTGCAGGATCAATTGGAGGAGATCGTCTTTATTACTTCGCATCATGTTTTCTTTTCTTTATGGTCTTTAATAGCTCCAAGTCCTTGTGCATTGTCTGTAGAACAGTTTCGTTTTTGAATCTATCTGTCCAATATATTTTCAACATGCTCCTGTAAATCCACGTTTCTAACCGTTTACGCATAGTCTTGGTTAGTGTTCATGCTTCTGCTCCGAACAGAAAATATAATATGACACCGCACCAAACGGCATCTAGTAGATACCTAGTTTAAGACTTCGGTTGCATAGGAAGTGACTCATTCTGATAAACGCTGGCTTGTTCGATGCAACATCTGACTTCCACACTGTGGTCTTCTTGTTCGTCCACAATACAACCCTGTACAGAACTGATAACCTGAAAACTGGTATCGATAATTTGACAAATTATTTCGAACAGTTTCAAGATAGTATGACAAATCTTATAAATATTATAAATTCGTAAGTTTGGACGGATGGATGTTTGTATCACGCCAGAACTGCTGAACGGATGTGGATGTAATTTGGCACATAAGTCTGTGATAGCATATAATAATATACTACTTTATATACCGGAAAATACACATCGAAATTTCCACGCAAACGAAGAAACGAAAAATGCACACTGTTTATCGAGACGGGTGACTTTGCGATGCCCACGATCGCTAAAATAGCCATGATGGCCAAAATAGACACGATGTCCAAAATAACCACGATGGCCAAAATAGCCATATTGGCGTCAAGAGTAGCGGCATACGGTGACGCGCACGCCCCTCGCGCGGGGGATAATCGATACCGGCGTAGAGTCGGCCGGATGTGCGATAGGGTCGGAAACGAGCGTCTTTTAATGCCCTTTGTAGTGTCAGTGGTTCTTTAAAGTTGTTTTCTGTCCCTACAGGAGTATTGGCAGATTTTGTGAAGGATAAGACGCTCAACCCATAGTTTTTTTTTCTATTTTTGTTACTTTTCGTCCAGATATTGTTTGTTTATTTTAAGTTTAAGTGAATTAATTTATTAAAAAAAAATTGACGCGCCTTTTTTTTCAAAACTAACCCTTTCTCTAAATAATGGTAAGAATGTCCCCTTAAAAACGTCGAACGAATTTGAAGTCACCCTGTTGTGTAGATACAGGAAAGTTCTAGAGTTTTGATTAGCATTTTTAGCCTCAGAATAGGTGTTTTTTCATGCTAGTGAGGCCCTTGTCTGGTTAACACTGGTATCCTAGTTTAAGATCAGAATTGTGTTGTATGAATGTTGTTGAGTCGGCTGCAGAACAACCGTCTTATTTTGTAGAAAAGGCACCTGTAATGTACATTCGACAGCAAATCAACCTTTACCCGCGTGCTCTCAGCTTGGTTACTTTACGGGTGACTTTGCAACTGAAATGTAAAGGCTGATCTGCTGTCGAAGGTACCTGAGTAGAGTGTAGATATGCATGTTGACTATACAGATTTAGCACACGTGCTAACTTGAAACTTTATTTAATCATCATCATCATCAGCCATTTGACGCCCACTGTAGGACACAGGCCTCCTCCGTGGTTTTCATAACCATGAAGGGTTTTGCCATAATCGCTCGCTTGGCGAGCGAATTAGTACGCGGTTGGAATCTCAGGTAGACGCTGCTGCCCGTCTCCTGCTTATGTATTTCCGACATCCACGGAAGGAAATGGAGTTATTCGTTGACGTTATTCTTTAATAATTTTTTTAATGAAGAAAACTTATTATTATGAAACCGGCGTGCGTGCATGCAACAACTAATGAACGTTGAGGAAGCGAAAATGATCTGTCAGGATCGTGGCAAGTGGCAGTCCCTGGTCTCTGTCTACCCCTCTGGGATATAGGCATGATTTTATGTATGTATGTATGTGTGTGACTTATTATTTTAGATTACAAAGTGTCTTTTTGACTTGCGGGTGTGATTTTAGTAAACAGAAGTTTTTGTAGAGTCTTAACTCTTTATTATACCTATTGTAAAAGCAGTGGAAGAAGTACGAAGAAGGGCAGATAGGGTTAAGAGGCTATAGGGGCTTTAAAATACGCTCCAATTAGAGTGCGTGTCTTAGAACAATTTTCTTGTCAGTGTCTCATTATTTATTTATTGATACTTTTATTGCAGTTATAAAAAAAAATCGTACAAAGCAGTGGACTAAAATGCCGCATTGTGCGATTTAGGTATATGTTTCAGAAATATCTAGATATATCAGGGTGTATATAATTTGATTAAATCCGCGCCTTATGGCGAATGTCGCAGCTCCGGTGAACTACATAGAAAAATGTTTTTTCTATTTAACACAATAACCTTTTTTTAAACAACTTCACAACATAGCAGAAAAATCGTAAAAAGTAATAAAAACATAAATAGTCAAAAAGTTTTAAAAAATTTGACTTATTTCTTTTTCTTCGTAACTGATGTCTCTGTCATTGTTTTCTAGCACATTAAAGAATACTTATATCTTTTTTGTATACTTTTTATTTTACGTAGCCGTACATAGGCATATTTTTTATTTTTCAATACAATAAATTGGCTTATCAAATTAAATTAAATACTATTAAATTAAAACACTACTGTGTGTGAGCAGGGGGCAATTATGAGCGCCGCCATTCTTATTTACAGCCTAGAAGTAATTCGATTATATTATTATGTATGTTCAGTTTATCAGAAGCACAAATAGGTTATTCGCTAAAGGCGATCTCTTTCGGAAAACTTACATTGTTCTACCGAAGAAATCGAACCCCGTCCACCTATACGCACCGCGTCACTAAAATTGTCTGTCACCCTTCCCGACAGCTAAACAGTTTCAAATAGCTCGTGTTTTACTCCGACTACTTACGATTAGACGCCATTACCACAAACCCTCTTGTACAGAAGTACAATTAGAAAGATCAAGGAAGGGGTTAAAATTGTCTTCTACATCCACACTAATATATATTTTTTTGTTTCATAACCTTTATACGTCCCACTGCAGGGCACAGGCCTTCTCTCGAAGAGAGAGAGAGAATGAATTAATAAATAAATTTTATACAGAGTGGTGGTAGCCTAGTGGGTAGAACATTGCACCTGGAATCGGGGGACCCAGGTTCGATTCCCATTGCGGGCATGTACCTATGACTTTATTTATTTATTGGTTTTTAGGAAAACCATCGACTAAAGATAACATGATGAAAGGTACATTATAGTATAGTAACATAGTATAGTACATTATAGTAACCGTTTCTAAGCTATGTACATTTGTGAAATTATCTGTGCTCGCTAACTGTGAAGGAGAATATCGTAGGGAAACCTGAGTGTCTGAACTATTCAAAAATCTTAGCACGCGGTGGGCACGCGTGGTGATTAAGCCCATACTCTCTCAGTCAGATGAGACCTGTGCTCTACAGTGGCACGTATATAGGCTGCTTATGGTACAGAGAAAAGTTTACATTATCATCAGCCATTTGATGCCCACTGCAGGACGCAGGCCTCCCTCATCGTTTTCCAAGCTTAGAACATAACCACGAGGGGTTTGCCTTGCGGGCAAACAAGGCGGGCTGGCGATCGCAATATGCGGTTGGAATCTCAGGAAGACACTGCTGCCCGTGTCCTGGTAATTTAATTCCTCAGTAGCCTTCTACGACATCCACGGAAGGTACTGGAGTGGCGCTATTCTTAATCCGGTTAAAAGTTTACATGTTTCTAGATAATCTCCGAAATTACCTATCCGTTTTCAAATATTCTTTTATCAGTATTTAGAATGGACTTTCAGGGCTGTAGGCTAATCCGTTAACCACGCGAACGTATGGGCACTAGAAGTCACGTAATAAATTACCTGTAACATTGATCTGTAGCCCAAGAGACCTGGAAAAGATCTGTAGCCCATGAGACCACGTCAATCGGCACTAGCTGGCCAGAATTGGAAGTTGCCGCGAACCACCTTTAGAAGTAGAAATCTGTGGTCTAGGCCCTATGCTCTTTAGGAGTAAAGGACTGAAGAAGAGTATATTTGTGCCTACTCCGACAACGAGTGTAACCGACTCTCCATTAAGCGTCACCGTAGCTATTCTTTTGTTGTATTTATTTCCTTCACGTTTCCATGGGGCGAGCGAGTGAGACTGCGCCGTGAATTGGGGTGCATCCAGAATCGGCCATCTTAGCGAGTTGATTGACCTCGTGTTGGGGTTACCAGATGATAGGAATTTTCTTGTCATCGTGTTCTTGCATTAGAAACTTGTGTCAGGAAATTGCAGAAACATAATATAAGATCCGTTGTTGACTGCTCTTGATCCCGACAAATATATTTTTTCACCATTTTGTTTGATATTTTTGCACGAGTTGCCTTTACGACCAGTCACAAGATGGACCGATGACCTCATCCAAGTGGCAGGAAGACGCTGGATGCAAGCCGTTTCCAACCGGTCTTTTTGGAAATCCATGGAGGAGGCCTATGTCCAGCAGTGGACTTCTTGTGGCGGAATGATGATGGTGCCTTTACATTTTTGGTGAAAAGTCACCTTTAACGAAACTGAGTAGAGTCCATGCATGAAAAGATCGATTCGGTCGACTGTACATAAACACGCGTTTTTTTATTATTGCCTTTCAGCATCAACATTAGCACAAAAACTACAATTTGCTGAAAAATCAGGAATTTTGTACGGAAATATTATTTGTAGCCTTATCCGCGGGGACTCTTCAGCGTCATTGAGGTATCATAGAGATGATTACCTCGATCGATAGTTTATCGAGGAGGATAGAGATGAAATTGACCGGCCGGCCGAGCGAGTTAATTGAACTTGGAATGGGATTAGAGAATTACGTCATGAGACTTGTACAATCGACAGCTGATTTGTACAATCGCAACCTCTCCAGTTTCGTTGCGAAGATAAATGTAACGTAATAGAGTGGCATATACACATGTAAAGGTTGATTTGCTGCCGACCGTGTACTGCGAGCACGAGCATGAAACGAGTACGAGCGGACCTCTTTCAAACAACTTTTGGATTGCTCTTGCAACAAGGAATTTACTTATTCATTAGTGAAAATCTCAATTCAGAAACCGGAGATCAGACTTAATTATATATCTGCATCTGCGCGGTTGAGCTTGTTGATGGCGTATATCGGTAATCTAGTATAGAGTCAACAGTTTGCAATCAATCAACAGTTAAGCTATAACCGTGTTCTTCAAGGCCACGTGACACTGATGTACCTACTTACATTTTAATTTTAGTAAGGGTCAACCAACCGAACAGGGAACTGCATGCCAACTGTAGTAGGACTGCTCGGTTGGTTGTCAGTTTCATTGCTGTCGTTCCATTTGCATTCAAACCGCATCTGGACTGCAATTTTGCAGTCGGAATGCAGTTGAAATGCAGTCCGTCTGACTAGACCCTAAGTTCTATAACCGAACAAAAAAAAAATCCGGCCAAGTGCTCGCGCACGAAGTTATTAATTAAAATACCATTATCTACACAACATTTGAATTCAAGCGTCTACCTGTTACCGTTATTAATATCGAGCAAAAAATGGCACAAAAATCCCGTTTGTTGTATGGGAGCCCCACTTAAATATTTATTTTATTCTGTTTTTAGTATTTGTTGGTTGAGCGGCAACAAAAATACTTCATCTGTGAAAATTTCAACTGTCTAGCTATCACGGTTCATGAGATACAGCCTGGTGACAGACGGACGGACGGACAGACAGCGGAGTCTTAGTAATAGGGTCCTTTACCCTTTGGGTACGGAACCCTAAACAGTGTGACCTAGGTTTCTCGTACTTTCGCAACAAGAAATGGAATTGTCAAACAACTTCCGCTACTAAACTCCGTCGAGTTTATTGTTCTAATAATTTCGGGCCGCGCTCTTGACGTTTCCTTGCTTTCGTAATGTTATTGTGATAGAATATCCTTCGTTTTTGGCATAAGAAACACAAGATTGTTTTCAAAATAATAAAACCTAAAACTAAAGTTAGTAAAAATTGTTCTTATCAACAACTTTTGTTTTAAAACATTTGGAGAAGTACCTATTGTAATTCTATAGGTCAGTGTTTGTCAATCTGTCGGGCTCGACCCCCAGGGAGGTCGCGACGTCTAGCTTGCTCGGGGGGTCGCGGTCGCCAACGAGGACCTGGCATGTATGGTTGCAATAAAGGTCATGATTCATGAACGGTGTTTTATTCTTTTATTTTCGAGGGCGCTGAGTTTTAAGATATCGAAGTGAAAATGTCAGTCCAATGTCAAATGCCAAAATGTCGGACATTTTCGGGACCATCATATCTGTTTTCACAGAACTAATTAAGTTCCCACCGTCAATTTGTTACATTTTCAAGACAGATCTTTTATTTTTGGAAGTGTAATTTCTTTCGAAAATTCCACCGTCAATTTCATGCATTTAGAGGCGTCGTTATAAGGTAGAGGTCTCTTATTTTTGAGGGTGCTGGGTTTTTGCGGAATTGAATGAAGTTGACACCATCAACTTAGTAAATTTTCGGCCGTGCTAACAGGCGCCAGAAGACAAATATTTTATAATAGAAGGCGTTGAGTTTTTATGAAAATATCAACAAGCGTAAGTTTAGTGAATTCTCTGGCTAGCTCGCAAGATAGATCTTTTGTTTTTTAAAGGCGCTGAATTTTTACAGACCTGTATGAAATTGGCACCATCAGTTTAGTAAAATTTTGGGCAGCTTTCGCGAGCCTATAAGGCGAATCTTTTATAATAAAAGGCGCTCAGTTCTTATGAAAATTACACCGTAAATTTAGTAAATTATCTTTCTAGCTTACAAGACAGATGTTTCATTTTTGTAGGCGTTGAGTTTTTACAGAACTGAATGAAATGAACACCATAAATTTAGTAAATTTTCGGGCTCGCTAACGGGCGCCTATAAGACAAATATTTTACAATCAAAGGCGCTGAGTTTTTATGAAAATGCCTCCTTCAATGTAGCCACCGTAAATTCACTGGCTAGCTTTCAAGACCGATATTTTGTTTTAAATGAAAATGTCACTTTAGTAAATTTTTGGTCGCGCGTCTACCAAAGACAGATCTTTTATTTTCGATCTCGCTGAATTTTCAGGAAAGTAAATCAAAATGACATTCTGTCTAGAGACAATCTTTTATATATAGATAATATTGTAAATATGTAAATATGAATTTGGTTATTCTGTAATAATAATAGATATTATTATTCATAAAAAAATGACATTGGTAATTTTGTAAGTTTTCAGCCATGCCAACGCGCAAATTGAATGAATGAATGAATGAAAGAAATCCATGGAGGAGGCCTATGTCCAGCAGTGGACTTCTTGTGGCTGAATGATGATGATGATATAGCAACACTTATTTGTAGGTTCTATCTTTGAAATTAGTGACACGTTTTAATGTGGTCTGGGAGGGTTGGGGGGTCGCTAGAATTTTTTACATATAAAGGGGGTCGCGTCTTCAAAAAGATTGAAGAACACTGCTATGGGTTAATTTGGCGGCCTGGCTATAACTGAAACGAATGCATGGTACTGCAGGGCATCGTCTGAGTGGAAGTTTCATACATTGTAGGAATAAAGTGAATACGAGTAAGGTGAAATACGGGTAAAGTGAACTACGTAGGCTATTAAGTTGGTTACGCATAATATAAATAATATATAGAGTTAAAGCGCTTCGCCAAACAAAATCCTTTGTATTTAGGCGAAAATTATGAAATCAGAAATCAATAATTTATTTTAACGTAAAGAATTTACATTCTGTTTGTTGAATGTCAATGTACTATGCTACTAATGTTAGCCCCTGCCTTCGGGCCGTATTTGTAGTGGAGAAAAAGGCAGCGGGAAAATGTAGTTTATGAAGGTTTTTAAAATGAATAAATAAACGTATAATAAAAAATTAAAGCCGTTGTGCGAACATCGTGTAATGTCATTCGTTATGGCATTCCAAACAACCACTGCTCCCCCTCTTATCACAGAAGACATTCCTGTCGAGTTCCTCCTTAGCGAAGGTCGGCTTCTGCGACCTTTCCAGGATATGTGCATTGTACCCCCGAGCATAATGCATAAGCATACTACATACGTCCTACACTGTCGACAGGCCCCATCGCTTGAAATATTCAAAATTTAAGTTTATGACCAGCTAAACGTATAGTAATTATCGTAAGTAGTATTCGTACATCACAATAATAATTAGTAGTTTTGTAATGTTCGTAATACGAGTTAATGTATTTATTTATTATTATGTTGTGTTTATATCCCCTCTTTATATAAAATTTAATATAATAATGTATTTAGGTCTAAATATAGTACATTACTGCAGCGGCCAGCAAAAGAGGCATTGATAGACGAACGTGGAAATGTGAGCCGAGGCGAAGCCGAGGCACACATACGTGAGTCCATCAATGCCTAGTTGTGGCCAAGGCTTGCATATGATTTTTCTCAAATAATGCGCGAAAATTAAAACTAAATAGTGCGAGTATTAAGGCAGAACTTTTGAAAAATTCAATAAACCTTCAAAATCAGACGAAACACGAACGAACAACAGTAATTTTTGCCCCGTTAAAGTGTTCTTTTTTTCAATAGGTACCTATATCCAGCTTTCTATCGCAAGCCAGTTCGAAATTTAAATAAAACCTCTGATAAGTTACCTCCTTAGTTGTCATTGTTCGAAGTAAAAGATCGTTCCATTTTTAAATAACACGACAGGTATGAGTTTAGTATGTAATTTATTTGGCCGCAAAACACGACAGTTGTGAGTTTCATAGAACTTTTTCCGGCCGCTGCTCGCGTGTAATTGGCCAGTACAGCAAATTCGGTTTATCTCGAAGAAGGTTGTCGAAATAATGCTGAAATTTCCAAGCATGTTTGATAGTATAGTATGAGCATTAGTATATATTTGATATTGTAAGTTGCTCTACCCATTAATGTTGTGTCCAAAACTTAGGTTAGCTGGTAGATGATGAAATAAAGAATTTTAATAATAATAACATTCTATGAATATTAGGCCATCGATATCGTGCAGTTACGGTCATCGTCCAATGTGAAACCGACTAACGCCAGCCTGTAGCAATGACGCAAATGACGTCCACGACCTACATGGATCACTTACGTAATACACGACTGCATAATACGAGTATTCATAACTCGATAGGCCGATGACTAAATTACTAATTGCAGAATATCGTCTTGAGGACACAATCGTTTTTTGAGTATCGATAAATATTTAAACCACTTTTCACGAGCAAACAATAAAAAAACAGTTTTTTTTCCGGAATCACTTACTTGAATTTTTGTCGGAACAGTCTGACCTGCCCCTCTACTCTCGACGCTAATTTGGCCAATTTGCGTTATTATTGAGTTCATTTATTCAACAGTTTGGCCAAAATATGTTTAATGCTATTTCTTACAACTAAAACGTTTATTAAGTCATTATTTCTGACTTATTGAATTTAATAGTGACGCAATTTGAATACAGTAACGTTGAGAGTAGAGGAGCTAGCCGGAGAGTCGTTTTGTCGGAACAGTCCGATCAGGTCAGAGTCTTCCGGTAAAAGTTCCAAGTTTTTTTTTTGTATTTAAATCTTTTGCTTACCGATATTGAAGATTTTTTTATTTCAGGTTTTGCGATATTTGAATACCACGTTGTCTACGTTCAGTCGACAGCTCTATTCAGTAACACAGCCAGTCATTTTAGCCCTGTTTGATAGGCAATCTGTCATCGAAGCTACATATATACTTAACACACATACATTAACGGTACATAAATATGAAATAAATATAGAATAAACATAAATAAATAAAAATTATCGTATGAAGGGAGGAGATGAACGAAAAATATACCTATATACTACTAGGATACAGCAGAAACAAAAACACATAATAATACAGACTGTTCGTGTTCAGTCACCCCAACAATGTCGATTACGTTTTATTTAAATGATTTACAAAAATCCAATAAAAATGCGTAACCGATCCCAAGAAGGAGATTTGTTTTTGGGACCAGAACGGACTGATTTTACTCGATCTGACACTCCTGTTAATCATCGGGATTGCTCACGAACGTTTTACTCTATTTGCTGCGATTCTTCACGATGTTTTACTTTTTCCAGAGGCTTTCTCTCAGAGAGAGAGAGAGTATAGGCTCAATGTGATGCGCTCACCGCAGATTGGCACTTTCAATCGCTCAGGTATGAGAACACCTCAGACTACAGTTGACAAGAGGTATTGCTACTACAAAGGCACAAATGTTCTTATGTAAAATTCAAATTATTTTTTTTTTTATTTAAATTAGCACAGAAACTGCGACTCAATGAACGTTACCTACAAGTTAAACTAGGTGTCCATTTCAAAATCTAGATCATTTTGGAGAAAAAATGGACAAAAAAACTCCAAGTAAGATAAGATAGGAATATTCTTGATTGTACCAGGAAAAACACAACATAAAATATTAATAAAGATACCGTACAATTGGCGGCCTTATTGCTAATAGCAATTTCTTCCAGACAACCGTATGAAGGAAAAATTCTGAAGGAAAGAGAGATGGGTAGTCGGTGCAATTATGAGTATTAAAATACATACTTATATAAATAACAATGTACCTACATAAACCATTACATATGTACTTATGACAAACATACATAAATAAGTTATTATAAAAATCTACACGAGGAGGAAATAAATAATATGTTATACCTCCATGAAGGAGAAAAAAGAAACACAAAATAGATAAATGCACAAATATTATGCTCTTAGAGACAGTTAGAACTCCTTTACTTTAATTTTAAAGACATCTAGGGGGGGAGAGCGCACAACGCTGAGTCAGCTGCCTTTTGTGGCAACGTCTGCATCGGACCACAGGCTGCATCTATGGTCCTGTTTTATTTATTCGTTTTGTCTGTCGTGTATTTAGTTTTCTTTCTGTTGTTGTGCATATTATGTTACTTACTTATTTTGTTTCTGTGATATATCTTGTTGGTATAATAAATGTCTTTCTTCTTCTTCTTCTATTATACCCGGCAGATCATTCCACAGCCGAGCGCCCGTTACAGTAAACGAGTCGCTGAAGAACCTCGTCGAGTGAGTCGGAGTCTTCAGCGACAGGTTGTGATCAGACCGCAATGCCCGGCTGTGAGAGTCACTAAGATAGGTGAAGCACTCTTTGAGATAGGAAGGGGTGGCTGGATTGAACAGTATTGAGTAGAGAAGAGAGAGGATGTGAGCATTTCTACGAAAACGAAAAGGAAGCCACTTGAGCTTAGCGCGGAATTCAGAGACGTGGTCATATTTACGTAAGCCAAATAGTGAACCTTATAGCGAAGTTTGGTAAGTAGTAAAGTGTGGCGCTGGATTAAGAATAGCGTCACTCCATTTCCTTCCGTGGATGTCGTAGAAGGCGACTAAGGAAATAAATTACCAGGAGACGGGCAGCAGCGTCTTCCTGAGATTCCAACCGCTTACTGCGATCGCCAACCCGCCTGCCAAGCGTGGCGATTATGGCAAAACCCCTCATGGTTAAAAACCATGATGGAGGCCTATGTCCTGCAGTGGGCGTCGAATGGCCGATGATGATGATGATAGCGAAGTTTTGGAGGAGCTCAAGTTTATTAAGTTGTACTTCGGTCAAATCAAGATAGCTGGCATCTGCGTAGTCGAGGATAGGTAGCAACAGATACTGCGCAAGTGCAATTTTGGTCGCAGTTCCTAATTACGCGATCCTAATTACGACGTACAGTCTACAGCATATCCACCTTTACACGCATACTCTCTATTCAATTACGTTACGGGCGACTTTGCAACTAAAATGTAAAAGTTGACGTGGTGTCTACTGTACTCGTATGTACCAAGATAATTTTATGTTTTTAATTATTTTGGAAGGCAGTTGGCTGGTGTAGACATTATTTAATTTTATTTGTTCCAACTACGGCATCTACTTAGCTGTGCCTGTTTTTGATAGTCACTGAAAAGCAAAAATTAACTTCGTATTAAGTTCGTTCTGTTGCTAGTGTTGCTAGAGTGATATTTATAAAACCGGCCAAGTGCGTGTCGGTCCACACGCAGTGTAGGGTTCCGTAGAAAGATGGTGTCAGGATCGTGGCAATTAGCAGTCCCTGGTCTCTGCCTACCCCTCTGGGATACAGGCGTGAGTTTATGTATTTATGTATGTTCTACAGTCAACCATTTAGCCAGGAAACGGTGGTGCCCTACTCAAAGCCTACTCTAAGATTTCTCTGAGAGCAGGCCTGTGTCCTACAGTGGGACATATTATATAGGCTGCATTGCACATATAGAGTAAATTATAAAACCATGCAGTACGCTTGTATGGCGCAGAACGCCAGATAATCCTATGTTATGACAAATAATCGACTCGTCCACCGACAAATTCGTCGACCAGTCAGAAGATCCTAAACCTGCCTCACGCTCTCAACCAATTTCACTTGACCTACTCTGCTCTCTCTTTCCCTTTAGCCTCAAATATGCATTAAAGGTCCTAATGTTAGCTTTTAGAGGTCAATGAATGCTGGACGTTACAAATACGGCACTTCAATTTAAACCTTTATATTATGATTAGGGTTTTGTGTACTATAAAGGCACACTAGTGGAATTGCTTTCAGTCATCTGTATGGTAAGTCTTTTAGACAGGTATAATGTGGGGCACGTAACTTGAACAAAAATCGGCGCTGTCGGGATTTTTTTTTATTTGTTAATTTAACTTAAGTCTGGACAATTCTAAGGCACGTCCCGCGCCTCACACCCAATGGGGCCCGAAATACGTCCATGCGAAGACAAAGTGATTTGTTCAAGTTATTTGTCGGGCATTATACCTATTTAATGCGTGAAGGTTACGTGTGTCCTATATATATTTTAATTCATTCAGTCTTGGCCTGGGCTTAAACAAAGAAAATAAACTATCAAAGTTAAGAAATTGATAATAGAGGTTAATTCTTCTTGACTTGATGAGCTGAATGTAACCTAGAACAAAAAACTTGATAGATATTGTTGCTTCCCAAAATTTATAAACGGTTAGTTTACATGAATCTGTACTAGCAATACCACACGCTAAAGGCGAAGGAACTCATCGTGAGTTTACATGTAAGATAAAAACCGTTCAGAAACCGGTCCATAGCAAATTGAACGTGTCTAACAATAGCTATCGAATAATCTAGTTTGTTTTATAAAAAGGGGAGTTTTCAAAAATATCTTCACACAAACTCGAATCTATTAGAACCATTAGTTGCCATCCAGAGCGGTACGTGCGTGCCGCGGGTCCGAGGGTCATTGTTCTGTTAGACGGAGAGGCGGTACTAATAATTGTTGGCGCATTTTTTTAAACATAATTTCTCAAATCGAAATACGATTTCTCAACTACATATAATATTTTTTATTTCAAATAAAAAATTCAAATTAAAAAAAAACTTATATTCAAAGTAACACAGAAACTGTGACTTATTGAACGTTACAAGTAAAACTAGGCGTCCGTTTCAAAATTTAGATAATTTGGAGAAAAAACGGACAATAAAACTCCAAACTTCATCTTTTCAAATATGTTCCTTAATTAACAGGGTTTACATAATCTTCTGAAACCTAGTACCAATGCATTGAACTGGCTTTAATTCCAGACATCTTTGTCATCTAAATAATCTTTAATGTTATTTATTAGCCCTTTTGGCACAAACTGCGCATTACACATTTTTTGAACTGCGCTTCTGGCAAGCTTGTTATATGTTCAGGGATCTTATTGTAGAAACGTAGACAATGCCCCATAAAGTATGTATTAAACTTAGCCAGCCTTAATCTTGGGAACGAAAGTTTATGTTTGTTTCTGGTATTTATATTGTGTCGGCTACCTACAGTTTTAAAATTACTGATTACTGATATACTGACTAGTAACTGTCAGGATGTTAGTTTCTCTAAAGATATTTCTTAACAACTTAAAATCTATTTCCTACTGCCTAGCTTATATATGAATCTGATCGCTCTCTTCTGTAAGACGGAGATGGTCCCAATGTCTGCTGCCCGACCCCACAGTAGTATGTCGTAGGACATAATACTGTAGAAGTAACTAAAATAAACAAGCCTAGCAGTTGCGGCGGCGTCTGTTACTTCCCGGATTCTTAAGACTGCATATTATTATGCTGCAGAACTAAGCCTATTTGCCAATTTGTCTATATGAGGACCCCATTGAAGCTTTGTATCAATTGTGATACCTAGAAATACAGTTTCTTCTACAAGGTCTAGTTTGTATTAGTCGTAGAAAACGTCTATACTTAAAAGTAATAGTCTAAATAGATACAATTTTTTATTACTAATTACATAACCGCGGCTGTCAAATATCCCAGTAATGAGCGTGTATCGTATATGCTGTGTTTAATACAAATCAAGTGCGGCGGCCTCCACTTTACCGAGAGAGATCGAACCCACGACCTCTGTTTTGGTAGCCAAAAGTGCCACTACATCAACAAAGCCGTCATATATTCTTCTGTTCCATTAGTTTGTGTTTCTCATAACATTATGCGCTCAGCGAAGGCAAGGGAGAGCGCTGTGCCCCATCTGTCTGAAGGGTGCATACTGGTGTGACGCCACGACTAAATAAGTAGAATTATTGATTGTTTTTTCGGTTCTGAGTGTTGGAGTTAGTTTTAAGTCAGTCGGATATCGCCAGATGATAGAGTTGGATAAGCAAAGTGAGAAGGAAATAATTGTGAACATACTTAGTTGCTTGTGCGTGTGCGCTCATTTTTGAGTTTATGTAACGTATGTTACTTAGGGCCAGTCTCAATTTAGAGAATTTCGCAAAGTAAATTGTTAACTGTAGTGTTGTCTCCTTGAAGTATTTACTTAGTGAAATTCTCAATTCAGAAACCGGCTCTTAGTTACGTACTACTAGGTCATAGGCAATTAAATAAACATGATTTGATCTTACATTACTCTTACCGAATTTTAAATTAACAGTCAAGAAAATCATTAAAGAGACATCAGTGGAAAACAGAGACAATCTGATCTTACACATGTCTTTCAACAGATCTTTAACTTTATTTAAGTCGCCTTTGGATGTGTGCAAACGTTGTTGTGCTATCGACTGTACTGTTTTCACCATCGAATCGTCAATATGAATAAAAACTATATAGGCTTTGAAAAACACGACTCCAAGGCCTAAATGTGTCCATTTAGTTACAATTTACGAACTCAGTTGGCGAGACCGAACCAAATTACATGAAATCGAACGGGAGGTCCCGCCTGCTGAGTAGTTTGGAGTCTGGTTGTTGTGCTGATCGATTTTGTAGCAGTCGGGTGTTTTAAATTTCAATAATTTTAAGTTTTTTTTTAATTTTAAACTTTTCGAGGACTTTCACCTGACTGCAAAAGCAAAGGAGGGTAATGATTTTCGTGCGAATGCATGTGTGCTAGAATGTATGTATGTTTCTTTATGACTGCATCGAGGCCATACGGCTGAACCCATTTTGACAAATACGACTTGTGTACGAAAGAAAGAAGACTAGAAATACATTTATTTCACGACACGAAACAAACATTTAACAGATCTTATGATTACCAAAATGTCGTGGAGTTGCCTTTATCGCCCAGTTGGCCCAGTACCCGTCTTCTCCTACAAGACAGTGCAAAAAGTAATTTACTTAGAGCAAAGAAAAAGGCAACCCAAAATCCGAACATTCACGTCGACACATTTAACACTGAGCTTCGTCATAAACAGTGACACGAGACATAAAACTAAGATACTATTTACATCCGTGCACTGTACTCATGGAGAACTTTGCAATCAAAAGATCCTATGACGCTAGCAGCGTTTCCCCGCTGCACCGCCAGGCAAATCATTTGCGCGTTAGGTATGCCCGAGAATGTTTATGTGTATATCAGTTAGGATTTTCCTACCTAATTAGAATCGGTTATTAATTATAAACCAACTAAGTACAGTCGACAGCGCACCAAAATTGACATCCGTGCACTCTACACTCATGGAGAACTTTGCAACTAAAATGTAAAGGCTGATGTGCTGTCGACGTGCGCAATATAAAGCTTCATACGTATTTGACAGACAATACGAAAGATTGTAAGTATTTTAGTTGTTTTTTATTGACTCTACAAATTTATGGCAATCCACGCATTGAAAGTATTGACGACAATAATGTGGGGCATTGTGCAGCTAATCCTTCATGCTAATAGTTGGCTTTATGCTAGGCATAGTGCGCTCTCGCGTTTGAAGATGTTTTATAGTTTGTACAATGCTGAGTCAGATTCCCTTTGTAGCAACTTTGACACACCACAGGATGCACTCTGAAGCTCTGACTTTGCCGTGTCCTATGTTGTATTTATGTGACTTGTTTTTCCTTTTGTATTTATGTTACTTGCTATGCCTGTCTTCTGATCTGTTAATTTTTCCCAATAAACGTTTTTCTTTCTTTCATTGTGCTACAGATTTTGTTGAAAAATAATAAAAGTAACAAAGTGCTGTAGTTAGTATCGAGCTATCAAATCAAATTATCACTGCCTTCGTCCAATATTGTTTCCTATCTGAATGAAAGTCGTACCACCACATGTAAGACTACACTTCGACATTTCACCTCAGCTCCCGGTCCCCCTATTCTCCCTGCAATATGTCGTATTTTGGGGTTCCGTAGCGTTTACCTGCAACGTCTGTCCGTCCATCTGACCTATGAATGACGTTTACGTTGGACCTGTGACGTTTGAGGTTGGACGTTTGACCAATCAAATGTCTAACCTCCAACGTCTGCCTTTATCGTACTGGTGAATCGTAAGCATTGGGTATTAAAATCATCACTGAAGATGTGTGTGTCCAATGCGGATTACCCAAGAATAAATAATACAAAATAAAAAAAAAAGCTTCCTGTATGTAATTTGTTTTTGTTTTACTTCTATCGTAAGAAAATGAAATCAATCTTGCAAATATGCATTGCAGATAACTTGAACAAACGGCCTCATAGTCGGGATGAGTTTGGATGTGACATGAAGGAGCAATTTTTTATTACTTTTTGTTAATTTGACTAAACTTAAGTCCGAAAAATTGTAAAAAAACTCGAAAAATTCACATCCCACGGTCCACGCCAATGAGATCCGAAATACGTACATACAAAGTCAAAGTAATTTGCTCAAGTTATTAATTGTCGGGCACATACCTCAGCGCTTGAAATCGCCAACCCACGGTGGGCACGCGTGGTGATTAAGCCCATAATCTCTACTCTCTCTCTGAGAGAAGGCCTGAGAGAAGGCCTGTGCCCTACAATGGGACTAGCAACAAATACTTTCCCGCTAAGGGACCTGAAGTCAAGAAAACACACTTTGGATAAATAACTGAAACAAAACATTTTATGCGTTGGTACACAGAACACTCGGTGTGCGATTCCAACTTGCACTTGGCCGTTTTTTCATCCATGACGGGTGAGGTGACTGACCGCGGTCGGATGTTTGCCACGAGCTGCGGGGACCAGGGTTCGATATCCGGCGATGAAAAAACTTAAAGTGGTTTAGTGTTGGTGATGATCGCATAATTGCGGTAGGGTGTCTCGTCCTTAATACGTTATTTTAATGGATAACATGCGGAAAAAAATTGATCTCATTGGACAGGCCATGGTAAAAGATTAATCGCAATCAAGATTTTTCTCTGAAACTAATTAATACCTTTCATAATATTATCTAGTCTGTTGAAAAAAAATTCTAGTCATGTGGATTCGGGTGCAAACTATGACGTCACAAGTTACTAGTGATGATTATAATATATTAAGCTTTAATTAATTAAGCCTTTACTGATATTTTTAGTTACCTCGTAAAAACATGTTTTATCGGAAAACGTTTAGAATTCAATGAGAAAACTGGATCTAATAAGTTTTAAAACTCCGTATTTTTACGGTTTGATTTTTTGTTTGTAATATCCTTTGTGGTATAATAAAATTACAATCATTAATAATAATTATTGTCAGTCCAATCTAATTCTGGGCACCGTTCCCCACTGTGGTAATTTAGGCGCCGTGGTTTTGGACGGGCAAGATTGAGGGGAAGAAGCGTGTAACTAGAAGGGAATCATGGCTCAGAATCCTCTGGGAATGGTCGGTTACAGCGTTGAAGATCGGTTTCGCTAGGCAAGGAATACTGCTTAAATCGGGAATTTCTGATACACGTCAGTTAGTCTTCGTAATTTTCCACTTTTTGATCCACACCTTGTAAAATATTTTTGATAGTATTTTATATTTTTTAAAAGTACAATTTTTTGTGGTTTTACAGTTTTTCGGTTTGTAGTGGCGCTGTGTGACTACTATGGTTTAAACCATGTGTTCATATATGTACATTCTTCTCTCTGGGACCACCATTCACCGGAGGCTGCTACATTGGTAACAGGTGTACCTAAACCGCGGACATTATAAAATTATACAAATTCTGATACTGAAAAACCCAAAAACTCTAACTGATGTTTTTCGGTAATTGCGCATTTTCGAGGTACCTGAAGGTCTCTGGCGACGATTTCAATCTAAAATGATCCTTAAATACTTACGAAGTAGGAGGCTACAAAAATGTGTAAAAAAGCCCGTCCCCGTGCCGTGCTCGTCTGCCGCCCGTCGGCCGTGCGTGACAGAGCTTTTTTGCGCTAGTATTGTAGTCCTTCACCTACAAAGTAATTAAGGTTTATTTTAGTTTGTGACGTTGCGCCCGCACGTTGCCGGCCTGTATTATGGATAGTCCCTAACTCTCTGTAGAGTAAACCTCCACAAACTCCGGTGTTGATTGATTGCCCTTCTCTATACCCTTGTAGGAGGATCCTTCCCTAAATAAACAACCACTAAATAGATGGTACAGGTATTGAATGGGATTGCATTATCTTTCACTCGGAAATCCAGAAATTCAGACATTTTCAGTAAACATATATATGTAGGTATATATAACATTTATTTGGATTATTGACAAATTAGTTACACGTTTTCATCATTATTCACTTATTACATAGCAAGGAATGTGTACTATCTACAAGTAACAACCACGGCATGCATACTTTGAAAAACACAACTAATTAATTAATTAACTTAAAGGTACAGTATCTAGATGGTGTACATTCTTAGAAACGGTACATATATTTTTTTAGTAAATAATTAAAGTAGGTACTCAGTAGTACAGTATTTAGAAGGTTATTTAAAGAAAGTTAAAACAAAACGAAACCATAGCCTCTGCTTCATCATCATCATCATCAACCCATTATGTCCCCACCGAGGGGCACGGGTCTCTTCCCTGAGGAAGGTATAGGCCATACTCCACCACGGGGGCCAAGTCCGGATTGGTGGAGGTTTGTAGACTAGTGGCTCGTCTTCTGTCAGAAGTTGTCAAGCCGCCCTAAGGCCTCTGACTTGGCTTAACGACTGCCATCTACCGAAGGCAGCCGGCACCAACAGCTTAACGTGCCTTGCGAAGCACGGAGCCTCTGCTTAAACCTCCAGAATACGGGCATGAATTTACGTATTTGTGTTAATTGAAAAACTATTTTCCTCTCACTCACACAACATTGGCGGTAGTATTGTATGAGCGATAGGCTAATAATTGTTTTGCCACTTTCTTTCATTAATAGTTACTATGCTGTACTCCTCCCTAGAGAAGGCATGTGCTCTACAGTGGGACATATATAGGTTGCTTACTATAGGTCAGTCGTCCAAATTATTTTGGCAATCGAACAAAAACGCGGGATGGATGGAAATGAAAAAGGTCTGCACCTATGTTCGTTGCAAACTGTGTCCTTAAGGGGCTCCATAGCACAGTACAAAATCAATATCTTCTTTAACATAATATCGTTTTTGCTGAGAGTGCCTTACAAATTCTTGATCAATAAAATTCTTATTTTTAGGACCGATGACCGAGAAGCTAAAGCCAAAAACCTAGAGCAACATAGGATTTCCGCTAAAAACAGCGATATTGGCACAAATGCTAACTATAGTTCCTGGTACTTGATCATAGGTTCTAAAATTTAGTATTTACGTGATCGAGAGATTTGTACAAAAGATGGTCAGAGTGGAGATTTTTTTCCGCTGTCTTATTCCCCACTACGAATTCGGCTAACATTGTACTATCTATATTCAACAAACATGATGTAAATTCTTTGCGCTGAAACAAAGGAAATTTATTTGATTTGAAGGCTACATATTGAAAAATAATTTATTAACTATAAGATTAATTTAATTAATTTTTCACTGGTGGCGCGAGTGAACCCAAATGACGAAACAAATGACAGAACAGAAGAGACCTAGAAATCCTTGGTCCCTCACCCTTTGGGTGGTAAGGAACCCAAAAAAGTATTTATTGCCTTATCAAAACACAACTTAAAACAAAATAAGACTTAAAACTAGGTTATGATGATATTACAAGGCCGGACGGTCGTGGCCGGCCTAGGAGACAGTGGAGAGACGATGTCGACCAACATCTGCCGGAGTGGTCTGAGGTGACCCAGGAACGAAAACTCTGGACTGAATTGGGGGAGGCCTTTGCCCAGCAGTGGGACATAAACATAGATGCTATGTAAAAAAAGCTATTATAACCTCCTCAGTCCGGACCTTGATAATAACAATTGAAAATCATTGTTATTTTCAAGGTCAGGATTGAGGAGGATAATTATAAGCCAAAAATTTAAAATGTGAAAATTACTTTGCTAAATTCCACCAAAATAAATGGCGGAATTTAGCAAAGTAATTTTCACATTTTAATGTTATTATGGATTTCCGCAATGTAACGCCTGATTCCATACAAGACCTTTAGCTGATAAGCGCGCTGAAAAATCATAAAATATATCCAGTAACAGGCTAACAAGCGTTCTACAAAGCGATTAACTAAACAAAGCTGCTTGGGGATACAACCTGGTATTACTTGGCAACGCTAAACGTCCTGTATTTCATACATTACAACTTTTATATTGCCTTTTGGAGAACTACGTCAATAAGGAAGCAATGGACTTGCAGCCAATAAAAAAACTTAGGAATAATATTTTCGCATGCGCGCTAATATATCCTCTCATTCTGGAACAATCGCATGTCCAGTCTATTTCCAAATGATTTTCCTTCTAAAAGTCTATGCAGAAAGGTTACTTTTCCTTTGCCTACGGTTTCATTTGCGTCGTTCAAAGTGTTCGTTCGGGTATGTTCGCATAAACTCGGTGATATTCGGCCCAGTGCTGCCAGATGGAGTGATTTATTGCTATTTGAGCTAGCTCGGAAAGAAAAAATTGCTACCAAACATTACAATCGGGGACCGGTCGCAAATTGGGTTATCTCAGTCCGTTTTGGGTTGCAGATGTAACACCCAGCCCTTAGATACTTACTTACACTGATCAAACCTAAGTAATCCCCTTTAAACTTACTTCTACCACTAATGAGCGTTAGTCCCCGAAGATGAAATACCTCCTCTGCAGCCCTCCATCTTTGCCTCCGTTGAATGTCTGAGATAGAGTTCTTCTATAGGAGATTCACTAAGTTAATAATACCTACTATTTTAACTCTGTGTAAGTTTAATATATACTTTGTGAAAGAGTAATTTATGAGTACAGAAATTTTCACAGAAAATTTAACGGCCTTATCTATAAAAACACAATTCCTCTAAAACCAATATAAAATTCTGTTTATTTAATCTGTGGCTACATCTTGTAAAATCTCCACCACAGACTATTTTAATCAGCGTGTTTGAAGTGTTTTAGGGAACCGAGTTTTTAACAATATTAGTGAGAAGAATGTTTAGTTTAGTTAGATGTTTATTTAACCTCGGAGAGACAAATGTAGTTTAGTTTACTGTTGTACATAGTATTAGATGTAGATTTTACACTCATAATTTTAGTTAGGCTTTGTGCCTAGTTATTGGTTTATAAATTCAAGTTCTCATTAGTTTTGATTTTTATAGGTTTATTTGAATTGGTGGTTTTAGACTCTACCTAATAAGTTACTACATTATGTAAATGACTTCAACAGCCTGCACGATAAATTTACTTCTGCGAATCTGCGTGCCTTTGCAGCCCTCCCCCCTTGAGTCTCCATGTCCTTTCTATAAATCGTTTTGCTACATTGAGCTTATTCTGAGTTATTCATTAAATGAATTATTAGATTTATAGTGAGTAATATTATCAGAGTCCTGGTTATAACAACAAATTGCCCTCGACTTTCCTTTCTTCTTTACTTTTTTTCTGCCGATACATTGGCAACAACATCTTTACTTACAGCCAAATTTTGTCGACGTTGTTGTTTTGTTTGTTTTAATCTGTAGAATTCTAAAGGACCCGATTGGGCCACCGTAACAATGGTTTTTAATTTATCTTTTCAAGGTCATAATCTAACAGGTTAAATCCAATGGTGTTAATTAAGCAAACATTGGAATCTATTATTGAATTGTAGTAGAAAATGAAATCTGTTGTTGGTTGAACGATTTATTTTAAAATTTCGTAATGTAGTTATACTGGACCTTGTTACCCGAATAAAAATATTAATTATTGTTTATTGCAAAAAGGCGCCATCTAGCGAAAACTCTTGTACGGCAGCAAATCTTTGTTTAGTTATTGATTATCGTGCAATGCAAAGGATTATTATGATCCCCTACATTTGTGAATAAGTGGCGGTCGAATTGCAGAGTTAGTGCGGACCGTCACACAGAACTAACGATATATATTTTTTGCATAATCGTTTATTTATTCATTGATTTAATGTTTTTTGGATTTGTCTTGGCACTGTATGGACTCGATGAATCTAAAAAGCGACTAACCTGTAATCATCAAGAGCACTTAAAAAAAAATATTATTGAGGCGATTTTGGCCCACGCGGCTGAAAAAACAGGTGTTTTGGGCTACGAGAACTAGGTGATTTCTGGGCGACTGTTTCCTCAAATTTTGGCTACATTGGCCGGCCAGCACCTGGCAACACTGACACGGCCGCCGCCAGCCGCCATCAGACACGTGCGCACAACGTTCATCAAACAATGGAGGCGAATAACCGTAGTATAGAAATTACTCGAGAACTCTCGCGACATCATAATATTCCTTTCCCTCGATTTTAATTTGAATAGCAATCAAGGCTCTATTTTCTCGACGTTTTCATGAGGCCTTGAAACTTATTTGTCAAGAGCGGAATACGTTTATTAAGTAAGATAAAAAGAAGGCAACCGTAGTTTTGTTTAAATTAACAAACATCATGCCAGATCGCAATGAATTAACGACGTGCCGTATCGTAATGAGGGAATTAAGTAATAAAAAATAAATTAGAGCCTCATGAGCCTTTGCATAGAAACTTAATCATAAATATACTGCAATAATTTTGGGTGATTTGAAAGAAGCTTGACCGTGCTAATTTTTAATTAATTAATTAATTATACTTTATTGCACACAAGACTTTTAACAGGACATTACATAAGAAATTACATGTACAAAGGCGAGCTTATCTCTGTAAGAGATTTCTTCCAGCAAACCTTCGGGTATAGGAGAAGCAGTAGAAAAACGGGTCTATATATGTGCACAAAATAAACTACAAAAAGCCTAAATAACACAAAGTAAAAAGGAAAACAAAAACTACATAAACTAGAAAACAGAATAAAAATACATACCTACTTAGATATACATAAATAATATATATTATATATATATATATATACATATATAGCTCAATGTTATAACAGGGATAGATAATGCTCTTTCAACCGCTTCTTGAAGGTACCAATAGTGGGACTGGCGCATATGTTCTGTGGCAGTGCGTTCCACAGCCTAACCGACTGGACCGTGAAGGAGTCACCGTAAGCTCCAGTATTGTGAGCAGGAATTTTAAGAAGATGGGAGTTAAGTGATCTTTTTGATCTTTCTCCGGAGAACAGGTATTGAAACCTTTCTCTCAGGTATGCGGGAGATGCGGGATGATTAAGAATTTTGTACAATAGTGATAGTATATGTGCATTCCGGCGAAGACGAATTGGGAGCCATTTTAACTCTTGTCGGAAACGAGACACATGATCAAATTTGCGTAATCCGTATATGAAGCGGATACCCAAATTTTGTAGACGTTCGAGTTTGTCTAGCAGCTCCTCATTGGCGTCCAAGTAGCAAACATCCGCATAGTCAAGAATGGGAAGAAGAAGTGACTGTACAAGAGTAACTTTAGTTTTAATTGGGAGAAAGCTTTGGAGACGCCGCAGTGAATGGAAAGCTGCAAAGACGCGCCGACTGACTTCACTGACATGCGTAGACCAAGAGAGATGGCAGTCAAAGAGCACTCCCAAGTTTTTGTTTTTATAAAACGCACTGTTCAAAAATATCTCGATATAATATACTCGAATCTATTTGAACCATTAGTAGCCATCCAGAGCGGTGCGTGCGTGCCGCGGGTCCAAGGGTCATTGTTCTGTTAGACGGAGAGGCGGTACTAATTGTTGGCGCATTTTTTTAAACATAATTTCTCAAATCGAAATACGATTTCTCAACTCTGATTTCTTATGTGCGCCCTGAAAGTTACGTGCCAATTTGTAGTAGCAATACCACACGCTAATTGTGAAGGAAAACAACGAAAGTAAACCTGAGTATCTGAGATATTCACATACCTCAGAGCTTGAAATCGCCAATCCGCGGTGGGTACGCGTTGTGATTAAGCCCATACTCTCTCTCTGAGAGAAGGCCTCTGCCCTACAGTGGGACGTCTAAGGCTGCTTATGACATTTCCTACTTAATGGGTTATACAATGTACATCGAATTATCGTCAATTCAATTCAATTCTGCTTTATGGACTGAATTGTCATCGCAGGCCATCAATTGTAGTTCTATGAAATAGGGCCCTGGACACCGTACTGGCTGACTGCATCGATCTGGCCATCATCATCATCAGCCATTTGACGCCCATTGCAGGACATTAGGCCTTCCTCATGGTTTTCCTGACCATGAGGGGTTTTGCCATAATCGATCGCAGTATGCGGTTAGAATCTCAGGAAGACGCTGCTGCCCGTCTCCTGGTAATGTATTTCCTTAGTCGCCTTCTACGACATCCATGGAAGGAAATGGAGTGACGCTATTCTTGATCCGGCGCCACACGGCCTACATACTGCGTACTTCTAATGTAAAGGTATTGTTTACATTATTAAGGGAGTATTACATGGAATCGACATCGAATATGGTAGGCTTTCTTTAGGATACCATAATTAATTTATGGCACTACTTTGAACTGGGGGGTCTGGGTATTTTGGATAAAATCATGAGGGATTTTTGCTATAATCGCCACGCTTGGCAGACGGGTTGGCGATCAAAGTATGCGGTTGCAATCTCAGGACGACGCTACTGCCTGTCTCCTGGTATTTTTTTTTCTCCTAGTCGCCTTCTAAGACATCCACGGAAGGAAATGGAGTGACGCTATTCTTAATCCGGCGCCACACGGACCGCAATACCACAGTTTAAATAAGTGTTCCTTATACTGTGTGACAATACTTCTATACTTCTACAATGCCTTCATGTATACGCCACATGGTCTGACGACCTGGTTACGGTGGCGTGGAGTCGCTGGATGCGGGCGGCATAAGACCGGGAATCTTGGAAAACCATGAGGGATGTCCTGCAGTGGGCGTCAAAGGCTGATGATGATAATGACTACTTTGAACAGTATTAAGAACAAAATACAGTAGGTACCCAAAAACTCCCAATGATAAAGAAACAATATAAAGGAAATAAAAAAAAAAGCTCCGAACGTCTTATTATTATGGTCGGGCGGCCAATTTGATTATCTTTTCATTGGCGATATGGTCATATTGTGTAGCACACTCTAAAATAAAGAATTAAAGAATTTTTTATTTCATTTTATTTTGTAAAGGGGGAAAATCAGAATTAACAAAAATTACTTAAATAGAGAAAATGAGTTAGTTTAAGATGGGACGATTCCCATATAAATTATTTTTTACAAATTAAAAAAAAAATTACATAGTGATACACTGACATTATGTATATCTGCATTAATTTAAACTTTTATTTGCGCTAATTTGTATGTTCTTGAAAATAACAGAAGTTCATTAGCTTAAATGAGATCGACAATTTAGTCCATACAAATAATAACAAATTCATTTTAGTATTAAACTACTGTTTTTTTTTTCAAGGAAATCCAAATTGGCACAGATAAAAATCTTAATTTATGCAGACAAATATAATTTCAGTGTGCAATTTTGTAAATTTTTTAACAAATGTGGAAAAAAATATTTGTATGAGAATCGTCCCACTTTCATACATTTTGTTGACTCTAAATATTCCTCACCGATAGATAAAAGCTTAATGATCTTAATAAATGAAAAAACTTAAAACAAATGCATGCATGAAAATATACAACGATGCACACAAAAATTATTTATATACATATACATCAAAATCAAAATCAAAATTTTTTATTCAAAGTAGCACAGAAACTGCGACTTAATGAACGTTACAAGTTAAACTAGGTGTCCATTTCAAAATCTAGATCATTTTGGAGAAAAAATGGACAAAAAAACTCCAAACTTAGTCTTTTCAAGTCCTTAATTTACAAGATTTATATAAATGTTCTAAAACTCATGCATTGAACTGGCTTTAATTCCAGACAACATTGTCATCTAAATAATCTTTAATGTCATAGTAGCTTTTTTGGCACAAAGTGTGCTTCACACATTTTTTGAACCGCGTTTCTGGCAAGCTTATCATATCCTCAGGGATCTTATTGTAGAAACGTATACAATGCCCCATAAAGGATGCATTAACCTTTGCCAGCCTAAATTTTGGGAACGAAAGTTTATGTCTATTTCTAGTATTTACATTGTGTTGGCTACCTACAGTTTTAAAGTCACTGATATTTTTCCTAACGTACATAATACATCCACACACATGTACACATACACACACACACACACACACACACATATACATATACATATACATATACATATTTCCTTTTATTTTATGCTTTTCTCAGACCTTGCGCATCCCAGTGGGACGTAATGTAATATATGTAATTGTATATGATTGGTATTATTTATTCTAAGCTACATGCGTAGAATATTTCGCGCAGTGTAGACAAACATAATATTTTAGTAGAGAATTCTGTAGAGAAAAGTGTGTCTAAGTGAATTTAACGAAACAGTACAAAGGGGTAGATAAGAGACAATGTTTACACAGATACACACGACAGCATGATTCTTGCCTGCACTCTAATTAGTTGCGTTACGAGCGACTTTGCAATCAAAACGTACAGGTTGTATAATGAGTGATAGGTATACGCTGGTATACGGTATGCTTTGGAGAACCCGTAAACAAAAATCCTTTGATTTCAAACGACAGTATTGTTTAAGAGCCATCATCCATGCTTATTATTATATCTACGCCTCCTCTTCATTCTTCGTAGGTAAAAAGGAACGGTTTTCCTGAATAATTACGCCATTTTAATAGCGTCATGTTTTCAGGGCCTTTCAGCATTGTCAAGAAACAGATTATTATCTTTTTTTACAGATCGTTTTTCTAAAAAGTATGTTTACGATCTCTCAATTATGTTAATAGTGAGTTTTAGGACCCACGACCGAGAACCTACGATAACGGACCTGGGACTAGATAGCATTAATGCCAAAAACGTAAAACATAAAAATCTCTATTAACTTGATTGAGAGATTGTACAGACACTGCAAGTACGATCTGTAAAAAAATTTTTTTTTTCTTGATGGCGCTGGTATTACTCTATGGAGCCTCTATAGTGTATACTTTCCTCCGCAGGCCACGGGCCGTCTTTCGAGATAGTACGGGCTTAATGGACGCGGCTGCCCTCCGCGGAGTGACGATTTCATCCGCTTATATATGTGAGTGCCTCGTATCCCCAGCGACGCCCGCAAGCTCTCTGGACTGACAATATGAGGCAGATTGTTGGCAGTGGCCGGCTGGGGATGGCTAAGGACAGAAATGCCTCGAGAGGCTTAATTCCAGCAGTGGACGAACGCGGGGTGATTGATAATAATGATAACTTCCACAAAACACAATCACTTGTCCTGTTCCCAAACTAGGATACCCTGTGCTATGGTAACCAGGCAACGGCATCATAAACATGGTGTACACAGACGAAGGCCATTTTTACAAATATATGGCGGTCTCCAGTGAGAATCGAGCCCACGACCTCCGGCATGATAGTCAGACGTGATATCGCTAGGCCAACGAGGTAGTCAAATTTGATAGTGTTATTGATAGTTTGCAAGCAATTTTTTTTTTGTTGGCAGCTTGGTGCACATAATTGCCATTCCAAGAATATAGTAAGTCAATGGTGATATTTTCTGCGGTAGTTTGAATCTAGACAGTTGATCCAATTCACTTGAGATGGCTTAAAATGCATCAAACATCGGCAACAACTATTTACCGATGGCACTGAGAGGATGATTTCATTGTACTGTGAAAGGCGAAGCTTGTGCACAACCTTGGCGCATTAAATCTGGTCAGGTTCTTACCTATGTAGGTACTTTACTTGGTTACTTTATGAGGAAATTGTACGGCCTTTTGTTTGTTACTTTGTGACAAGGAAACTTGGCAAGTGGCACCAGTAATAGTTAATATTTACGAAGATAAAAACTAACTAGCGGCCTTAAAATTACAGCACCACCTATACCGGATTACATACAGGATTCAATATAATTGTTCAAATATATTAAAATTTGTTCATAAAACAAATAAAAAATAGGTATTTCTGAAAATATGACTGCCTCGTTGGTCTAGCCGTTAATGCGCTTAGCTACCAAAACGGAGGTCGTGAGGTCGATTCCCACTGGGGGCCGCCGTACATTTGTACGAATGGTCTCAGTCTAAGTATATTTTCATGTTCGAGACGCCCTTGCCTGGTTACAATAGCACAGGGTCTCCTAGTTTGGGACCGGGTCAAGTGATGGTATTGTGCGGAAGTTATTATTATTATTGATAATTTTATTTAGCGGTAAGTCGCATGATGTACCCAGTGCAAAGTTTAATCTTTGTAATAGCTAGTTTGGGTAAATAATTGTGAACTCATGTTCCTGCATTATTGTTATGTAATTAAAATTAAATAAATAAATTGAATTTATAACATGCACAATTCCTGTAAGGCGCGGAGCCCACTGATCCGGCATGGCACGGACCAGGGCCTCGATTCTGTTAGTGCATTGTAGTATAATGACAGGTACACTCTCGGGTCACGTGACGTGTTTTTTCGTACCATTGACGCCTAGAAGGTTTGATGGGTGTGCCCGCGTAGACTTAAAGCAGCCATGAAATGAAAACCGCCATGTTCATGCAGTTGTCATGTTACTACAATGCATTAACAGGATCTAGGCCCTGGCCCTGGCGGACATGGCGCAGGCATGGCACGAGCATGACTATTAAAAGGCGCGGAGCTAAGAAACTGATTTGGAACTGACTGCAATCGGGCGCGGGCGCCGAAGGCCGTTAAGTGTGTTCAAACGTTGACCTTATGACCGTGGGTTTGGTACGGTATTTGAATGTAACAGAATGATGTCCGATTGTTCGCACTAAGCCCGAGCCAGACGCCAGATCAGTGGGCTTCTCGCGTTTAAGCTTCGGTCACACAGAGCGACTAGTCGCTGCCAGTGCACTCGTCGCGAGTACTAGTCGCACGCAGCGATCATTCGCTGCCTGCCTGTCACATAAGCGAGTTCTACACGAGAATTTCGACCGCCATCGTCAGTCAGTCATTCGTAGCGAGTAAAATATGACATGCTCAATTCTAGTCGCGGTGACTACAACTCGCGGCGAGTGAATCTACTTGCAGCGGTAAACCTGTCACACACACACAGCGAATACTCGCAGCGAGTAGGCACTCGCAGCGATTAGTCGCTGTGTGTGACCGAAGCATAACGCCCTAATTAGAATTGGCGTTTTACATCAACTTTTTTCGTTGTTCAAAATATCAGTATTTACAATTTTTTAAATTGTATTCGCGCTTTACACGCTCTGCGAAATTGTCGCAGCATTCAGTGAATCATTGTCCTACATAAAAGAATGTCCATGCTATTTAAACGAGCTTGTATTTAACACATATGGTTTCCACCGTTATCTACCAAATGAGGCCAATACAAATCCGAAAAATTTAAGTAAAAAATAACCAACAACCCGACAGCTACTACTGAGCAGGCGAGACCAACCTAGGTACCTCGCAATGAGTTTCATTATTGAATTTTGGTCCCGCCTGCTTAGAAGTTAATGCTCAGCAGTCGGGATGTTGGTTTTTTTTTTCGGTTTTTTATTTTGTCTTTTTAGCAATTTTTGTAATGCTGATTTTACATTTTACATGACGACGAATCGATTGAGATCTCATTTGCAATAATCTGACCATTGGTTGAGGAGTTATGAGGGAACATAGAATCGGACATACTTACACACCAAACACATTACCCTCCGCCATTTACCATTGGAATCCGCCGCAGTTGGGTAAAAAAAAGTAATTTTATTTGAAGCATTAATTAACGAAATGAAATTTGCAAAATCGTACCTACAACAAAATATAGGTAATTTATATTTTATGAATTGCGCATTTTAGAAATATCCGTGTATGAAGTGTTCTCTATAATCTGTCTCCCTCAGGGACAGGACAAGTCATAGGGGTGATCCCTAACGTAGGTTACCTCGTAATAAACACTGCTGGTTGTACGGGGCGCACCTGGAATACTGATAGATTAAAGTATCCGCAATTGATATCACTTAGGAGGATAGGTCAAAGTTCTATCATAGTGTAATTGCCTTATCAATATTATTCAACGAAATGCCGGATAGGTAGCATTCGAGGATTGTATAAAAAAATATTTATTTAGTAAAATTGAACGTTCTTATTTATAAAAACACGATTCCTCTGAAGCACTTTAAATAATTTGTGATCCCTTTACGATCGACTATTTAAACTGACTCTGAGGAGTGTTTTATGGAAACATATTTTTATAACAAAGTACCCAAAACGGGCGTGCGTGCATGCAACGACTAATTAATGTTGAGGAAGCGAAAGTGATGTGTCAGGAATCCAGGCGAGTGGCAGTCCCTGGTCTCTGCCTACCCCTTTGGGATGCAGGCGTGAGTTTATGTATGTAATGTTTATACATCAGACCGTAAAAATTTTATTTACTAAATAAAATCATTATCATCATCATCAGCCATATGACGCCCACTGCAGGACATTATCATAGGCCTCCCTCATGATTTTCATAATCATAATCATAAGGGGTTTCGCCATAATCGTCACGCTTGGCAGGCAGGTTGGCGATCGCAGTATGCGGTTGAATTCTCAGGAAGTCGCCGAAAATCATTATACAAAATAATAATTAATGTCAATGATATAAAATAATTCTTATACCATAACGGAAAGTGCTAATGTGCATTTAATTACCTGAGTAACATAAGTGTTATGTTATCATTGTAAGCAAGACAGCTCCCGAGACAGGAGCGGTGGTAGCCTAGTGAGTAGAACATTGGACTCGGAAGCGAGAGACCCAGGTTCGACTCCCAGTGCGGGCATGTACCTATGACTTGGTTTTCTAAGTTATGTACATATATGAAGTTATAGTAGCAATACCACTCTCTAACCGTGGAGGAAAACATCGTGAGGAAACCTGAGCGTTTTGTGACGGACCAAGCTCCGTACAAGTGCTCACGATCGTTAATATCATGTTGAATTGTGTTCTGCACGAGAAGATTAAGGATAGAAGCTAAAAGAAACCGAGCAATGATAATCGTATTCTTATATAGGGATTATAAAACATTTAAAGAGCGTATTATAGAATCGGATAAAGCGCTAAAACGTATTTGGTTCCCCAACATAAAATAAAGCTAGTTATATTTTGTTTGTATCATTTGTAAACATTTAGGCAGTTCTTGTGAAATATTGCGTTGTCTTTTCTAGATTAAATTTTTACGATAATTGAGATTAATTACAACGGCATCTATTTTGCGAGATGGCACAACTAATAAATTATGGATTGAAGAAAGTTTTCACCTAAAACCTGTTACAATACATGACAGTTCATCGCTTTGTTCAGAGGTGACGCTACCGGTCTAAACGCGTGGGTCTGAACTGAATTCATTCTCTAAAACAAAAACAAAAAGAAAGGTGCATCCGAAAAGCTTTTGTTTTGTAGCATTTGTAAACATTTAAACAGTTCTTGTGAAATATTGCGTTGTCTTTTGTAGATTAAATTATGCAACTTGTTTTAGGGATGGTTTACGATAATTGAGATTAATTACAGTGACATCTCTCTTGCGAAATAGCACAACTAATAAATTTCGGATTGAAGAAAGCTGTTACTAAACCTATTACAATACATGGCAGTTCATAATTTTGTTCATAGATGACACTTTCTTAATTCATTCTCTAAAACAAAACAAAAAAAAATTGCATCCGAAAAGCTCGGTCATCCAAGTACTAAATAAATAGGGAACTTAAATCATATAAAACTTTAACAAGACAACATAGACTCACGCCTGTGTCCCGGAGGGGTGGACGGAGGTCGGGGACTGCCACTTGTTGCGATCTTGACGGATCACTGTCGTTTCCTCAAAATTCACTCGCGTGTGTGGGCCGCGTCGGCTTCCTTTGTTTCTTTTGTAATAAGCCGCGGCGTGTTAAGGTAGTAAATTTAAAGGGATATTATGACAAAGAACGTAATTTATGAGCTCTTCGTCTACGAACAAAAATAAATTACTTATGTTAAAGTCCTTAAACTAATAGCAATAAGGAATAGAATTCTTCAGATGGCGGTATTTCGTTATTGATTTAGCGAGAATGCAAATTTCTTTTGAAAAAAGCCGCGGCATGCTAAGGCGGTGATATCAAAGAAACACTAGGACAAAGAACGTAATTTATGAGTTGACGAACAAAAATAAATTACTTATGTAAAAATCCTTAAACTAATAGCAATAAGGAATAGAATTCTTCAGATGGCGGTATTTCGTTATTGATTTAGCGGGAGGGCAAATTTCTTTTGAAAAAAAGCCGCGGCATGCTAAGGCGGTGAATATCAAAGAAACACTATGACAAAGAACGTAATTTATGAGTTAGGCAAATAAAAATAAATTACTTATGTTGAAGTCCTTAAACTAATAGCAATAAGGAACAAATTTATTCAGATGGCGGTATTTTGTTATTGGTTTAGCGTGAGGGTGAAGTGGCACCATATTAGAAGGGGGCCGCGAGGGTATAAAAGCGGGGTTCGGGAACTATTCGGGACTTGTTCGGAACAGAAAATTGAGAAGTAAATACGTCTGTTGCGCTCGTAGGCAAATTCGATATTTTTGCGAATTTATTACTATTAGGGAGTTTCGTTTGCATTTAAATTCGAAAGTAGGAGAGTGGATTCGGATTTGTAACCTAACATCACCTGTGGGCACTGCGTCCCAGACTATCAGATCTGGTGTGAAGTTTCAGGTTCTGAATTACTTTCTTAGCTAGGGAATGAGATTTGAAAGTGAAAGTGTAATGTTAGAAACGGTCTTCGATTCCTAAACAGTTAGTATACTTAGCTAGAAGTTTTCCGCGTAAAATAGGGTTTTCAGCCTTAGTAATTAGGGTAGCTTTCGCGAAATAAAAGTTCACTAATCCTTTGCCTCCACAGTACTACGTTTATGCGGAAATAAATTTGTGCAAAGGTAAACTCACGGCGGCAAAGGTAAGTTCTAGATAATCAGTGTTTCTAGCCCTTGTGAAATAACCAAGGCTCGACGGGGGCGCTAATGTAAACCTGCAAAACTCTGTTTGACTAAAAGATTGTGTTCGTTATTTAATTGTGCGAGTCTTGAATTAGTAGCTGCTAAGCTTACTGCTTATCTATGTCTCTGGTCCTTACCTTAAAACTAGGCGTAAATGTTGGTGCGCTTCATTCACACGGTGATCATTTCAAACTAAGGAATAGGTAAAGCTTAACGAAAGTATTAGCTTCATAGGTACCTTTCTTTTGATCTTCGGACGGGACATTCCACTATTGCAAAGAGGTAGGGACAATTTATGTAGGTGCGTATATACTTTTTCTGCCGACCGCAGTTTCTTTAGTATTATTGCATTTTAGACGCAATATAGGGTGAATAATATATAGGGTGGCCAAAACACGAATTATTGTTAGGAATTGAAAGACGTTATGGGACGTTAGGGAGTAGTTAAGAGCCACTATAGGCTTTGTAGTAGTATACTCATTTCAAGTATATTGGCTTAATACTCTGCTTAATCTCATAGTTGCGTAAGCGCGGCTGGATTGTTTCAGTGTTGGTAAGCTTTCGATGAAGTCTTATTCCAACGTACCTAGTGCATTTGCTTATTACCTCTCACACACTCTCGTCAGCCAATGCATTGTACTGCTGAACATCCCTTTGCCGTTTCTTGCGTTAATTGTGTGAAGCGTCTTGAGTCTTAAGATCTCTATACCTGCTTAAAGCTTTTATTATGTTTGACTTGTCCTTGAGTGGCATCTCATAGTTGCGTGAGCGCGGCTGGATTGTTTCAGTGTTGGTAAGCTTCGATGAAGTCTTATTCCAACGTACTTTGTGCATTTGGTTATTACCTCTCTCACACTCTCGTCTGCCAATGCATTGTACTGCTGAACATCCCTTTGCCGTTTCTTGCGTTAATTGTGTGAAGTGACTTGAGTCTTAATATATCTATGCCTACTCAAAGCTTTTATTGCTTCTATTATATTTATTTGTATGACTTATGTCTTTGGGTGACATTTCATGGTGGCGTGGGTTTGGCCGGACTGTTTCAGTGTTGGCAAGCTTCGATGAAGTCTTATTCCAACGTACTTTGTGCATTTGGTTATTACCTCTCTCACACTCTCGTCTGCCAATGCATTGTACTGCTGAACGTCTCTTTGCCAATTCTTGCGTTAGTCATGTATGTTTTCTTAAGGCATAGACTTGGAATAATGAATCATTGTATTCTTATTTCTAGTCAGTCATAGTTTTATTATTTATAAGTATATATTAATGGTATAACGTAGTGGCGGCCAATCCCCATCCACGGTAGATATAATTAGCACTATCGGCTAGTAGATAATTGAGTATTGCACTCTCTTCTTCTTATCCAATATTATCTACTTAGCTGGCTAATAATGTCTGCCTTAACCGGCCTTTGGTAGGGGACGTTATACTAAAACACTCACATGTGTAGTAGTATGACAAGTAGTTATTTATTTCAAATATTTTGCTACCATAATCTTATCTTATTTAGATGGAATTTATTTTATTTAACCTTTAATTTATTGTCTCTAAACTTAACTTCTTTATTTAAATTTTCCTTCTTTATCCCAATCTTGTCTCGCTTCTGCTTATTTAATGTTGCTTTATTGCTATTTTAGTTTCTTCGAATCTTCCCAAAATTTACCTTTTCTGATAAACATTTGGTTTGAACTGAATGTTCTTAGTTCCACTTTATTATTTTGACGGATCTCTTACATGCACTCATTACTCAATCTCATATCCTAAAAGTTCTTGGGTTATTAATACGTTCACAATGAAGGGTCCTCACTAGACTAGACGATCACAGTTGGCCATTAGAGTGTTTTGCATCATAGTATCTTTTCTCTTTGCTATCGGGGGTTCATACCTTTTAATATCCTGGGGAGGGAGTCACAATATGGTGTGCCGTGACCATGATATTTTAATACGAGTTTGAGTAGGTTGTTTGTATGTTTTATGATGCAGAATATTCTTATTTTTAATTGTTATCGTTGGCTTTATGCCACAATTTGATGTTCGTGAAATGGAAAGATTTGAGATTGACGATGAGGGTGTGAATGAGATCCGTTAATTTTGCTTTCGCATAGATTTATGGATGTATGCACGGGTAAAAATAAATATTTAATTCGTGTATGGATCTATTTATCTAATTATTAACGTGTAATCACGTTATTTTTACTAACGTTCCATGGCTTCTTGGTAATTTCTATTCAAATTACGTTACTTTACAATAAATCTTTAGTTGATTCAATGCTTTCGTGTCGGATTTTAATAATAGTCTGTAGAGGTTATACTTTTCGATCGTTTTAAGTAGGTACGTTTAACAGTTTTTATTCAGGGGGTTGTATCAAGTTATATTTTACGTTAGAAGTTGCCTTCGTAGGTAAACTAAGGCCAATAATAATTCCAGTATAGTTAATTAAGAAGATAATTAGGGAACTAAAAAAAAAAAAAAAAAAAAAAATCGAATGTCATCAGGTTACATTAATTAGTCAAAGGTCTGATTTGTGGGGGGTTGTCAAAATATGAAATTTCTTACGCGATTTTAAATTCTTAAATACTTTAATACTTGTTTTGCTTATTAATTAATAGTTATTATTGTGAAAGATCTTTCTTATTTTAATTTATTGATTTAGGTATTTCATTTTAAATATTTTCATGCTGGGGGTTGATATCTTTACATTCGGTTTAGCATTCCATTACGCGGAAACTTGTCTTTTATTTGGGGGGTTGTGGGGTTGTAAAAGAAAAAAAGAGCAACATAATTAACAAAAGTTTTCTCGACGGGGGGTTGCTATTATTATAGTATTGCTAGGAATTTAGTATTGCGTAATTCGGTAGTTTCGTATAGTGGTGGCGCAAATAAATTCATGAATTATAATTATTCCATTAGACTCGAGATTAATTTTAATTTGCTAAATTATCGATATGTCAAATAAATTTAGTGTAATTTTATTCACATCGATTCGTAAATTTCTTGAGAAACAAAAAAAAAAAAAAACTAATTTTTAATAAAAAAAAAAAAAAAGGAAAATTTTTATTTTATTTTAGTAATCCGCGTACCTATAATAAACTATAAATAATAGAGAAAAAAAAACAACACATTTTGTTTTATTCTAACAATCCGCGTACAGTAAACGATAAAAGTTGATAATCGAATATTCTTAAACCAAACTTTGAATTTAAATGTACCTTACCATAAATTACGTCTTACCCAAATACTATTTTTAATAAAATACGGACGCGAGTTAATCTAATCGGGATTTACACTTGATTATTTAATTTTCGTCGTTGACTGTACTTCTTAAACCAGGTAATTGAAACGGTTTTGAAAGGTAATCTGGTAATTGAAATTGAGGTATTGTGTACGGTAATCAAGGTAATTCGTGTGGTACTGTGAAAGGTAAAGCAAATTTAATTTTAAATTTTTTACTTGCGTCTCATAACGTCTGTCACTACGTTTTATTGCGATCGCGGGCTCTGGTTCAAATTATTCTATTCCTCATTGGATGGGTTTGTCAAATTTCTAATAAAATTAGTAGTTATTTTATATCGCGGTAATCAAAATCATATCTGCGAAGAGTTCATTCGCTAAATTCTCAGGCTTCATATATCAGTTTGTAAGCAAGTAAGAGTAAGCTTGGAAATGATTCAATGAATGGAGAAGGAATTAGTTGAAGTATTTAGAAGGAGAATGAAAAGGGGCTTGAATGGAAGTTCTAGAGTTCGGTGAATCGGTTTTACGCAGATAACTTGTTTTATTTAGTTTCCGAATACAGCACACACCTCAAGCGGATACAAATACTTCCTTTGATTTTCATTTTAAATTAATTTAAACTGTATTTGTATCCCGGACTCCACAAGAAGCTAAGAACTAGTTTCGGCAACTGAGCAGGCCCCAGAAACGAAGATGTTGTCGATTGGGGATTTTCATTGATTAATATCGTTTGTTTGATAGCTTCCCGTAGTGATTTCGCAGCTGATTGTTATTTGAGGCTATTGTAAGGGTCGGTTCTACTACCGGTGCACGTTTGCTCTTGGGGAGGCCTCCCCTTTGGAGTTTAAGCGAGTGTATCTGGTACTTAGCAGTCGGTGCCTTCGGGCTGTCCTGCCTCACAACCAGGATCCCTTTATCAAGGTCTTCAATGATAGGCTGTGTTAAAAGCTACTAAGCGATCCGAATAAAACGGTGTCGATTGAAATTTCACATAGACAATTATCCGAAGAGTCTGGTTGAAAAACACAACTCACTCATTTCGTCATTTCTGGAAAATAGTGAAACAAGTAATTAATAACTTATGTAGCAAGACCACTCTTGTGATCACATGTTTTATTGAAAATTTGATAACGACAGGTCTTATCCAAATTTTGGGGGTTGATTGTGACGGACCAAGCTCCGTACAAGTGCTCACGATCGTTAATATCATGTTGAATTGTGTTCTGCACGAGAAGATTAAGGATAGAAGCTAAAAGAAACCGAGCAATGATAATCGTATTCTTATATAGGGATTATAAAACATTTAAAGAGCGTATTATAGAATCGGATAAAGCGCTAAAACGTATTTGGTTCCCCAACATAAAATAAAGCTAGTTATATTTTGTTTGTATCATTTGTAAACATTTAGGCAGTTCTTGTGAAATATTGCGTTGTCTTTTCTAGATTAAATTTTTACGATAATTGAGATTAATTACAACGGCATCTATTTTGCGAGATGGCACAACTAATAAATTATGGATTGAAGAAAGTTTTCACCTAAAACCTGTTACAATACATGACAGTTCATCGCTTTGTTCAGAGGTGACGCTACCGGTCTAAACGCGTGGGTCTGAACTGAATTCATTCTCTAAAACAAAAACAAAAAGAAAGGTGCATCCGAAAAGCTTTTGTTTTGTAGCATTTGTAAACATTTAAACAGTTCTTGTGAAATATTGCGTTGTCTTTTGTAGATTAAATTATGCAACTTGTTTTAGGGATGGTTTACGATAATTGAGATTAATTACAGTGACATCTCTCTTGCGAAATAGCACAACTAATAAATTTCGGATTGAAGAAAGCTGTTACTAAACCTATTACAATACATGGCAGTTCATAATTTTGTTCATAGATGACACTTTCTTAATTCATTCTCTAAAACAAAACAAAAAAAAATTGCATCCGAAAAGCTCGGTCATCCAAGTACTAAATAAATAGGGAACTTAAATCATATAAAACTTTAACAAGACAACATAGACTCACGCCTGTGTCCCGGAGGGGTGGACGGAGGTCGGGGACTGCCACTTGTTGCGATCTTGACGGATCACTGTCGTTTCCTCAAAATTCACTCGCGTGTGTGGGCCGCGTCGGCTTCCTTTGTTTCTTTTGTAATAAGCCGCGGCGTGTTAAGGTAGTAAATTTAAAGGGATATTATGACAAAGAACGTAATTTATGAGCTCTTCGTCTACGAACAAAAATAAATTACTTATGTTAAAGTCCTTAAACTAATAGCAATAAGGAATAGAATTCTTCAGATGGCGGTATTTCGTTATTGATTTAGCGAGAATGCAAATTTCTTTTGAAAAAAGCCGCGGCATGCTAAGGCGGTGATATCAAAGAAACACTAGGACAAAGAACGTAATTTATGAGTTGACGAACAAAAATAAATTACTTATGTAAAAATCCTTAAACTAATAGCAATAAGGAATAGAATTCTTCAGATGGCGGTATTTCGTTATTGATTTAGCGGGAGGGCAAATTTCTTTTGAAAAAAAGCCGCGGCATGCTAAGGCGGTGAATATCAAAGAAACACTATGACAAAGAACGTAATTTATGAGTTAGGCAAATAAAAATAAATTACTTATGTTGAAGTCCTTAAACTAATAGCAATAAGGAACAAATTTATTCAGATGGCGGTATTTTGTTATTGGTTTAGCGTGAGGGTGAAGTGGCACCATATTAGAAGGGGGCCGCGAGGGTATAAAAGCGGGGTTCGGGAACTATTCGGGACTTGTTCGGAACAGAAAATTGAGAAGTAAATACGTCTGTTGCGCTCGTAGGCAAATTCGATATTTTTGCGAATTTATTACTATTAGGGAGTTTCGTTTGCATTTAAATTCGAAAGTAGGAGAGTGGATTCGGATTTGTAACCTAACATCACCTGTGGGCACTGCGTCCCAGACTATCAGATCTGGTGTGAAGTTTCAGGTTCTGAATTACTTTCTTAGCTAGGGAATGAGATTTGAAAGTGAAAGTGTAATGTTAGAAACGGTCTTCGATTCCTAAACAGTTAGTATACTTAGCTAGAAGTTTTCCGCGTAAAATAGGGTTTTCAGCCTTAGTAATTAGGGTAGCTTTCGCGAAATAAAAGTTCACTAATCCTTTGCCTCCACAGTACTACGTTTATGCGGAAATAAATTTGTGCAAAGGTAAACTCACGGCGGCAAAGGTAAGTTCTAGATAATCAGTGTTTCTAGCCCTTGTGAAATAACCAAGGCTCGACGGGGGCGCTAATGTAAACCTGCAAAACTCTGTTTGACTAAAAGATTGTGTTCGTTATTTAATTGTGCGAGTCTTGAATTAGTAGCTGCTAAGCTTACTGCTTATCTATGTCTCTGGTCCTTACCTTAAAACTAGGCGTAAATGTTGGTGCGCTTCATTCACACGGTGATCATTTCAAACTAAGGAATAGGTAAAGCTTAACGAAAGTATTAGCTTCATAGGTACCTTTCTTTTGATCTTCGGACGGGACATTCCACTATTGCAAAGAGGTAGGGACAATTTATGTAGGTGCGTATATACTTTTTCTGCCGACCGCAGTTTCTTTAGTATTATTGCATTTTAGACGCAATATAGGGTGAATAATATATAGGGTGGCCAAAACACGAATTATTGTTAGGAATTGAAAGACGTTATGGGACGTTAGGGAGTAGTTAAGAGCCACTATAGGCTTTGTAGTAGTATACTCATTTCAAGTATATTGGCTTAATACTCTGCTTAATCTCATAGTTGCGTAAGCGCGGCTGGATTGTTTCAGTGTTGGTAAGCTTTCGATGAAGTCTTATTCCAACGTACCTAGTGCATTTGCTTATTACCTCTCACACACTCTCGTCAGCCAATGCATTCTACTGCTGAACATCCCTTTGCCGTTTCTTGCGTTAATTGTGTGAAGCGTCTTGAGTCTTAAGATCTCTATACCTGCTTAAAGCTTTTATTATGTTTGACTTGTCCTTGAGTGGCATCTCATAGTTGCGTGAGCGCGGCTGGATTGTTTCAGTGTTGGTAAGCTTCGATGAAGTCTTATTCCAACGTACTTTGTGCATTTGGTTATTACCTCTCTCACACTCTCGTCTGCCAATGCATTGTACTGCTGAACATCCCTTTGCCGTTTCTTGCGTTAATTGTGTGAAGTGACTTGAGTCTTAATATATCTATGCCTACTCAAAGCTTTTATTGCTTCTATTATATTTATTTGTATGACTTATGTCTTTGGGTGACATTTCATGGTGGCGTGGGTTTGGCCGGACTGTTTCAGTGTTGGCAAGCTTCGATGAAGTCTTATTCCAACGTACTTTGTGCATTTGGTTATTACCTCTCTCACACTCTCGTCTGCCAATGCATTGTACTGCTGAACGTCTCTTTGCCAATTCTTGCGTTAGTCATGTATGTTTTCTTAAGGCATAGACTTGGAATAATGAATCATTGTATTCTTATTTCTAGTCAGTCATAGTTTTATTATTTATAAGTATATATTAATGGTATAACGTAGTGGCGGCCAATCCCCATCCACGGTAGATATAATTAGCACTATCGGCTAGTAGATAATTGAGTATTGCACTCTCTTCTTCTTATCCAATATTATCTACTTAGCTGGCTAATAATGTCTGCCTTAACCGGCCTTTGGTAGGGGACGTTATACTAAAACACTCACATGTGTAGTAGTATGACAAGTAGTTATTTATTTCAAATATTTTGCTACCATAATCTTATCTTATTTAGATGGAATTTATTTTATTTAACCTTTAATTTATTGTCTCTAAACTTAACTTCTTTATTTAAATTTTCCTTCTTTATCCCAATCTTGTCTCGCTTCTGCTTATTTAATGTTGCTTTATTGCTATTTTAGTTTCTTCGAATCTTCCCAAAATTTACCTTTTCTGATAAACATTTGGTTTGAACTGAATGTTCTTAGTTCCACTTTATTATTTTGACGGATCTCTTACATGCACTCATTACTCAATCTCATATCCTAAAAGTTCTTGGGTTATTAATACGTTCACAATGAAGGGTCCTCACTAGACTAGACGATCACAGTTGGCCATTAGAGTGTTTTGCATCATAGTATCTTTTCTCTTTGCTATCGGGGGTTCATACCTTTTAATATCCTGGGGAGGGAGTCACAGTTTGAGATTCACATACCTCAGCGCTTGAAATTGCCGATCCGCGGTGGGCACGCGTGGTGATTAAGCCTATATTCTCTTCCTGAGAGAAAGCCTGTGCCCTACAGTGGGACGTATAATATATAAGCTGTTTATGAGACAGCTCCCACAGTCAAACCAAGCAACCAACTATAAAAAAATAACTTTTAAGGCTGGATTACACATGCACAGAAAATATCTTATAGGTATAAGGAAGAGATGATATTTGGTTCATTTTAGTTCATGTTTTATATCCCATAAAAAAAATGTTTTCCATAAGGTTATGCCTATTATAAAATATTTTATACTTACTGTTTACCATAAGAAATGATGTTGTTAAATTTAAATTGGCTCTTCGCGATACAGGATAAGCCTAGTGAAAGGACCGCTGGTAATTTTTGTAGTTTTAGTTTTTAATAATAAAAATATATATATTTTTTAATTGGTTTTGTAGGGCTTTATTGTAACAAGTATGTAACATGTTCCCTTATCATCATCATCATCATCAGCCCACCTCTGCCCACTACGGGGTATGGGCCTAATAAATATAATAATACAATATAACATAACCTCACGCCTGTATCCCGGAGGGGGTGACAGAGACCAGGGGCTGCCACTTGCCGTGATCCTGACAGATCTCTTTCGCTTCATCAACATTCATTAGGCGATGCAAGTACGCACTTCGGTTTAGGGTAGTTTTTATCTTGCCCTTTGCTAATACACACAATAAATACAAAATACAAAAAATGTAACGCCGAAAAAATGTAAATGCTGACGAGGCCGAGTGGGCGTCGATATTAAACGAGCTCTGGAGGTTAACACTTAGCCTTTTCTAGATGATTGTAACTTAGCCTTTTCTAGATGATTCTAACTTAGCCTTTTCTAGATGATTCTAACTTAGCCTTTTCTAGATGATTCTAACTAACACTGAAGTGTAGGTCAGAGGTAGAACCGTCTATAAGTCCCTAGCTTCCGGTTTCTCGTAAACTAATAATCTGTTAATCTGCAGCCAGTTGTTTTTTTTGTGTGCATCTTGGCCAACTAACATAATAATATTATTACTGTAAACAAATTCGTGTACTCTTCATAAATTACTCAGTACCCGCCTTAGTATATATTTTTCATACTTAGTATATATTTTTGGAAGCAGGCCTGGTACATATTTTTTTCATCGAAGTTTACAATAAGTGCCATGTTTCTGTAATATCTCCGTATTAAATAAATAAAAAAATAAATAAACAGCTTTAATCAGTTCCTAATTATGCTCACCAAATCCGGAATTTCAAAGTTAGACGAATTGAATCGTTCTGCATCAAGCGCGTAATATAGGGGCATTAGTCTAACCGATTATTAGTGTACGGGAAACCGAGGGCAAGTCTATAAATCTGAGTGGTCCCTTCACCTTGTATGGGTAAAGTCCACTCAGGCGCTTGGGATATAATTCAAGATTGAGTTGTCTGCTTAGTTCATTCACATGTGTGGGGTTTTGGGTTACAATTCCACTATATAAATTGACTTCACTTTGTAAACGCAAGTTTCTAAAGTGATAATGTAGTTCTCTACTTACATCGTTATGTCTCTTCAGATTTCTCATATAAGAACGAGTCAATACAGAATCGGCTTTTAGTTACTTCCACTTGCAAATATGTAGGTACTAGTGAGACCACCGGTTGAATTTGAAGTCAAACATCGTCAGGAAACCCAAATGTTTTGATATATGAGATAAGTGAGATAGCGCATGAGATCGTGATAATTAAGGAAAGGTTTGGTAATTAAGAGCGTACTCACTCTTTGAGAGGAGGCCTGTGCACTTCAGTGGGGCATTTATAGGATGCTTTTTGTTACTTTTCTGGGTACATAATGGTTATACCGACTATAACGGGTTGTTCAGCTAAATAGGTAGAATACAGAAATAGATATGCTGCAGCACCCCACGCGTAGTTGGTAGCCTACTTTAGCGATATGAGGACGCGCCTTCATTTTGTCATTTCAAAACGGTGCTCAGAAAAGAAAGAATTACTCCTGTCTGTCTAAGTGATAACTATAATAACTCCCATACCACACTTTGTTCTGGTATCATACTAGGACACCCTGTAACCAGGCAAACTTGGAAATCCCCCCAGACTGAGGCGATTTGTACGGCGGCTCCCAGTGGGAATCGAACCCATGACCTACGGCATGGTAATCAGATATGATAACGCTAGACCAACGAGACAGCGTCTTACTATTTATGTACGTGTATGTATGTATAGTATGTAAGTATGATAATTTTCTCTTATATAAAAATCTCGTGTCACAGTGTTTGTTATCGAACTCCTCCGAAACGGCTTCACCGATTTTTATGATATTTTTTGTGTATACATATTTGGTAGGTCTGAGAATAGGTTGTAAGCTAATTAATATGGCAAAACAACGTCTGACGAGTCAGCTAGTATAACTACATATGTTAGTTTGTTTATGTTACGTGTCAAATACGTATGTCTATTAATATTCATGTTTGTACCGAATACCCGTATCTATTACTCCTCCTGTAAACTCTCCAGAAGTTGTACAAGGTGTAAAACAATCTCTTTATTTTACTCGAAAGGGGGAAATATTACAAAAATTGCATCCTTCATTTAGGTGTAGGGGAGGTCCTAAAATTTTTTTTTTCTAGATTTTATTCCACCATTTTGTGGGCGTACCAAATACTATGTGTAACTATGCAAAATTTCAGCTCGCTAGTACTTATCGTCTCTGTCCTAAGCCGCGGACTGTCATACGGATACATAGACAGACAGACAGACCGACGGATATGGCGAAACTATAAGGTTTCCTTGTTGTTTAGAACTATAGGCGTTTGCATATATAAAAAAAAGATAGCTCTTAACAAAAGATTAACAGATTGTTAGTGTCCGAAAAACTGGGGGTAAGGGTTAAGGTCCTTCCCGGGAATCGAACACCTCTGGTTCGATTGCTCTTCACTAGACAAAGATTTCAAATGTTTCCTGTTTCCAAGCGCCTTTAGAGGTCAGTTCAAGCGTCTAGCACGATCGAAGAGGCCTTGGGCCGTCTTCTGATTCACCGCTCCACCAGTGGGTGTGGCGGCCTTCCTCGAATAATGACGATACTCGATTAATAGCGCAAAAGCTAGACCAAACTGTAAATAGTCGTATAGTGTAAGCAGCGAGCGTCCCACTAAAGAACATACGGGGACTAGTCCACAAAATATAGCATAGGTAGTTATTATTGCCATTGCTTTTAGTCGACTAGCCAATAGCATTCCAATTATACTATCGGATCATATATAATAATTTATTTTAAAGTGCATGAAAATGCAATGGAATTATATATAATTATGTAACTAGCTGTTGCCCGCGACTTCGTTCGCGTGGTTATTTTGATGTGTCTTTTTCCGGGATGAAGAATAGCCTATGTGCTAATCCAGACTATAATCTATCTCTGTGCAAAATTTTATCCGGATCTGTTCAGCCGTTTTTGCATACATATAAACTTTCGCCTTTATAATATTAGTAATGATACTTTATTTACTTTTCATGTTTGTGACGACCTTTCCTGGTTACCATACTACAGGGTGTCCTAGTTTGGGGCCGGGTCAAGTGGTTATGTTGTGTGGAAGTTATAATTATTATTTTTGTACAACAATAGGCATCTAGTAGACTCGTCCTTTTTGTTTCTCGGGCCTTCTTTGTCGGGCGATTATACCACGATACAAAAAAATATTGGTGAGCGTAATAACTAGGTACTTATACGCGTTTATATTTTGGAAAATTGTTATGAAGTAATTGTCAATGCGTAGTACCTAGTGTTCCAATGCATCTAGTAGACGCGTGTTTCTCGGGCCTTCTTTGTCGGGCGATCATACCACGACTGAAAAAAATATTGGTGAGCGTAATAACTAGGTATATATACGCGTTCATATTTTGGAAAATTGCAATGAGGTAATGCTTACGAACCGTTTCTGTAGTACCTATTGTCCCAATGTAGTAGTGAAATCCCCTCTCAAGAGTTGGTAATGCCGTGTGACCTCTGTTTGACAGGACCATTTGGCAGGTACTGCGAACCTTATAATGTCGGCGGTCTCGGTGATCGTTGGAGGCATGTTGGAGGGCACTTTTTATGATCATTGTATTACACCTCTAAGTAATCGTGTAACTCTCTTGGTATTGACCACGTTGCTGAGTAATCGTGTAGTTAAATAACTTCTACGAATAATTCGCACGGACGGAAGTATAATCGACGGCACATCAACCTTTACATTTTAGTTGCAAAATGACCCGTAACGTATGGATTTAAAGGTTGATCTGCTGTTGACTGTAAGTACGGACGGACGACCGGAAGTACGGACAAACAGTCGTCGCAGGCATATTAACAGGGTATCGTACGGCATCCTTATTATTTTCTAACTACGACTTTCGTAAGCGCTGTACATTATTAACTGGAAACCTCATCATCATCATCATCAGCCCCTTGACGCCCACTGCAGGACATAGGCCTCCCTCATGGTTTTCATAACCATGAAAGGTTTTGCCATAATCGCCACGCTTGGCAGGCGGGTTGGCGATCACAGTATGCGGTTAGAATCTGAGCTAGAACTGGAGACCTGCCCCTTTTCATTGTGTTGAAATTGCGTCACAATTAAATGCAATAAGTCAGAAATAATGACTTAGTAAGCGGTTTAGTTATAAGAAATAACATTTAACTTATTGAAACTTCTGAGCGCATCGGTAACTGAAAGCATAATAATGCATCCCACTGTGTTGGGCACAGGCCCTCTCTCAGAGAGAGTATTGGGCTTAATTAACAGGCATGCCCACCGCGAATTGGCAATTTCAAGCGCTATGTATGTGTATCTGAGGTGTTTGATATTGCTAATCCGCGGTGGCCTCGCGTGGCGATTACGCCCGTACTCTCTCTGAGAGAAGGCCTGTGCCCTGCAGTGGGACGAATATAGGCTAAATAAAAAAAAAATTGTTACAGTACCCTTCGAGTACGGGGCCCTAAAAAGCTGCAATTTTCAAGCAATTCCACAGGTTTTCCGACAGAATTAGTTTAGTAAAAAGAAAAATTCTACAAAACGCTGCATTTCGACAACAAAGCCCCACTCTTTTCGTTCCAGACAAAAAATCTCGACATTTTGATTAATAAGCACAAAATGCAGACACACAGCGACGCGACAACTGCAGATCAAGTGATAGGACATATCTTTGCATAGGATTTGCAGCCCTATGTCAACCAGTCGAAGAACCACAATTGAGTAGACGTGTGTATCGTCGAGCTTTGAAGGCGGAGTCGTATAAATATTCAATAAGACTCCAATGCTACCTTGTCTCACCCTTAATAAACTACCCTTGAATAGGAGAGACACTGAGGATCACAGCGTACACTGAGGATCGCGTATTTGATATACTCCAATTTTTTGACAGGTTTGACTACCAAAACAAAGGTCAAGGGTTCGATTCTCGCTCGAGGCCGCCGTACTTGATTTGTACCAATGGCCTCAGTCCACGTTTGTGATGTCCTTGCCCGGTTATCGCAGTAGAGGAAATATCAGTTGGAAAATAGCCTTTTCTGTGTACGATAAAGTGTTCTCTATCTACAGGGCATTCTAGTTTGGGACCAGAACAAGAGATTGAGTTGTGTGAAAGAATTAAACTACAATGGCGGCCTTTGACAGTAGTAGGTACATACCATAAGCAAAATATTGAGTTATCGCTTGATTTACAAACAGTTGTAGTTTTTCTATAGTTTCATTTAGGTATAAAAAGGTTTTTTAGCGCATTTGTTGTCGATTTAATGATTTCAGGTCGTTTTAACTTGGAATACCTAGTTGGCTTTATGCTTTACCAAGCCGAACATAGGCGAGCATGTTTCTATTTGATTTTTTTAACGATTAAGTATAACTTACCTTACCTGACCTATTGTGAATTGAAAGAGGATTTAGTGATTAGAATTGAGAAAGGAATGTTGCGTTGGTTTTGACATGTGGAGAGGATAAAAGAAGAAAGATGGACGAAACAAATATATCGAGCGAATGTGGGTGGAAGAGCCGGTAGAGGACATCCCAGGCGGAAATACTTCGACCAAATAGGGGATGAATTAGCAAAGGGCAAGATAAAAAGTACCCAAAACCGGCGTGCGTGCATGCAACGACTAATGAATGTTGAGGAAGTGAAAGTGATCTGTCAAGATCGTGGCAAGTGACTGTCCCTGGTTGCTGCCTGCCCCTCTGGGATACAGGCGTGAGTTTATGTATGTATGTAAGTTTACCTAAGTTAGTACCTATTGGCTACAAATATGTGATTTAAACAACTAAAGTAGACACAGTCAAATAAGAAACATTCGATGTTCAATAAAATTATCTCGGTGATTTAAATTCTTTTGTGGTATCCGCACATGCGCGTGTGAAGATAGACGGAATTAGTGTGCAAGCGGGAGGCAAATGCAAGCGCCGCCATTTCTATTTACATCCTATAGTAATTAGAATATACTGATAAGTCTCGGAATGAGGCAGGCAATTTTGCTGTCCACACGCACACAATAGCATATTATTATCCGACTGTGGCAGACTGTGGCAAGGAAGGTATGTATGTATTTTAGCACAACTGATTCTGTGTTCCCTCATAATTCCTTCACCAATGGTAAAATTTTGACACGTAAGATCTCAATCGATTCGTTGCATTTGCGCGGGCGGCTACGTATATGACAAATCAGCATAATTTTAACAACAAAAATAGAAGTTTACAAAATTCTTTGAATTTCTGATTCGGGAAGCTTGAAAAACCATGAGCTGATGATGATGATGAAAATTCTCAGAATTATTTTGCAGATTGTAGATCTTGTTTGTAGATTTTGTAGATCTCTACATTGTCACAATATAGCTACATATTTATAATTTTGGTTGTGTTTAATGTTGCTACTTACCACTAGATGGCGCTGCTATTACTATAATAATAGGGGTTAAAGTATGAAATTGCCGTTTTATTGCAATAGGTTCTTTGAATTGACATAGAATCTTCATGGTTTGAGGTTTTCGAATGAACTTTTTTCAAATGGTTTCTAGTGAGCGTGATAATGGCGGGACCATAATTTTTAAACCGTAATATTTTAAAACTGTCTGTCTCATTATTTTATACCTTATTCCTACTTATTCCTACCTACAAAAAAAAATTTCTACCTCTTATACCTTACCTAGAATTTAACAAAATGTTTGGTCCTGCCATTATCACATGGAAAATGGCGGGACCATGTGAAACTACTGAAGTTTATGAAAAATATGAAAATCAAAGCTTTGTAGGTTTTAATACCTTTTTTTTACTTCCCTAATATCACCGTCTTTTAGTTTTACAATCAATAATAACGCATATATTTGCCATAAACTGTGGTCCCGCCATTTTCACGGCTAAGTTTTTTTTTTCATACCGAAGTAATGGTGGCCTTTTCTTAAAGTTTCATCGATTCAATATTTACTACTCATTTCATACCTTTAAATAAGTGCTACACACTGTACAGTTAACAACATATAAACCTTATAACTTAAGTTGCAAAATTGCCGGTAACCTATACAGAGTGCCTGTATGTAATTATTGACGTCCTCTTGAACGTACTACTAAAGGTAGATCTGTGCGCCGCTCCGCCACTACCTACGCCACCACCACCAATCTCCACAGAGGGTGAAATGCAGTAATCTTTGATCCCACTATATTTAAGATTAGTGAATTCACAGCAATGTAATAATTGTGTTGTTTTTTATTATTACTCAATACAAGAAGATATGATAATCAGTGTATATTATAAGTTGAACTAAGAATAAGCATAACTCGTTCTTATTCTCATTAACTCCACTCCTCCCTGTTCGTAGCCACCTCACCTCCCGTGACTCCGGTAGAAAGGTCTCATTATATAAAAGAAAAAACTAAAGTACCTAACATATACATTCTAAATATAAGTAGGTATTACACGGTTTCGAATAAACTTAGCACCTTTATTTACATATATGGACATCCATAAATATGTCAATACTCTCTCCCTGAGAGAAGGACTGTGCCCCACAGTGGGACGTATATAGGCTGCTTATGCATAAATATGTCCATTTTAGTTCTGCTATAAAGTCTCCACAAACCTAAAGTCGCGTATAAGTGTCCGATAAGTTTTGTTCTAAAGGACTTTATTTGGCAGTCTGTGTTCTGATATAAACTTATCGGACATTTATACGTGACTTTAAATTGTGCAGGGTTATAGCGACTTTAGCTAAAGTGGAGATTTTACTTTATAAATTATTATTAAATTATTACTAATGTAAAAACTACTATGATTATGAAAACTAAAACTGGCGGAGTTACTGCTTGAGATATTGCTCGATCGAAAATTAACGACGCTATGAGGCAACTTTAAACAACCTCAACCTCAGGTGACCAAAATGGCAGAACGGGAAGTAAGAAACTTCAGTTTTAGTTTTCATAATCATAGTAATTACAATTTGAAAATATATTACGTTAAACGATCGGTCCCGTCTAAAGGGCGTCACAAACGGCGAAGATACGATAATATTTTATCTTAAGATATAAATTGCTCGCCATACAAGCCACTGGACAGATACGAAAATAGGAAAATATATCATTATCTTCGTCGTGTATGATGGCCCATTAAATTGTATGGCGAGCGATATTAGGTATATCTTATAGTGCTAGCGAAATTCGGTAAAAAGCTGCAAATGGTGTTAACCCTACAGTTAGGCGCGACTTTCCGTGAAACGTGAGTGAACGCGAGGTGAGCATTTTGCCGTCCATACTAAATATATGTTTTTATTGCAAATAATAGTCAAATACATTTACTATTATTTATAAAAATTTTGTACAAATTGTTAGAAAAAAAATGCTTTGAGATAACTTAGGTAGAATTTCTTGAATATTGGCAACATATTGGTCTTAGCCTCAGTTTCTGAAAGAGTGTTCAAATATAATAGGAGATTAATCTAAGATTAATTCAAAATACCGGCACGTGATTGGCTGAAATTAGCTTGACGTGAGATTAACATGAGATTAACATTTGATGGCTCTCCTAGAAACCGAGCGTTAACCTACATAAAAAAATACTATTAAACTTAGTAACAACAATTAAACGTTTTCATCATCTACGATATGTACTTCAGCGAAACAGTCCGGACACAGTTCATTGCACAGTAAGTTTGCCCGTATAATGCACCCTTCTTTGGTCCTTCTATTTTTCTTTGACGGACATATAAGTGCCCAGCTCGAGTGAGGTGCTGGCAAAATGCGAGTGAAACTCGCGCACCAAGGGTGAATAGTAATAATTTAATAATAATTTATAAAGTAAAATCTCCACTTTAGCTAAAGTCGCTATAACCCTGCACAATTTAAAGTCACGTATAAATGTCCGATAAGTTTATATCAGAACACAGATTAGACTGTCAAATAAAGTCCTTTAGAACAAAACTTATCGGACACTTAAGCGACTTTAGGTTTGTGGAGACTTTATAGCAGAACTAAAATGAACATATTTATGCATAAGCAGCCTATATACGTCCCACTGTGGGGCACAGGCCTTCTCTCAGGGAGAGCGTATTGACATATTTATGGATGTCCATATATGTAAATAAAGGTGCTAAGTTTATTCGAAACCGTGTAATATTTATATTTAGAATGTATATGTTAGGTACTTTAGTTTTTTCTTTTATATAATGAGACCTTTCTACCGGAGTCACGGGAGGTGAGGTGGCTACGAACAGGGAGGAGTGGAGTTAATGAGAATAAGAACAAGTTATGCTTATTCTTAGTTCAACTTATAATATACACTGATTATCATATCTTCTTGTATTGAGTAATAATAAAAAACAACACAATTATTACATTGCTGTGAATTCACTAATCTTAAATATAGTGGGATCAAAGATTACTGCATTTCACCCTCTGTGGAGATTGGTGGCGGTGGCGTAGGTAGTGGCGGAGCGGCGCACAGATCTACCTTTAGTAGTACGTTCAAGAGGACGTCAATCATTACAACTTGTTTATTTAAAAAAAAAAAAATTATTAACTTGTTTATTTAAAAAAAATTTCTGTAATGGTAATAAGGATAAGATAAGAATAAGGATAAGGCTAAGAGAAATAAGGACTTTCCGTAAGGAGCCATAAATCCCATTATAATCGTTAATTCATCTCGTTACTAGTAGGTACTTTCACGGAAATCTACAGACTCCTGGTGAGACACTCATGATCATGAGGCAACGTTGAGCGACCTCAACCCCAGGTGACCAAAATAGCGGAACCGGAAGTAAGTATTTTACTTTATTAAAAGAAAGAAACTTATTATACCAAACAAGACACATCACAAAAACAAAATAAACAGAAATTGCACACATAAAAGACATACGTAAAACACAACATTTACAAAAAAAATAAAAGTGTACATGGCGAGCTTATTTTAGCAGAAATATCTTCCAGCCAACCCCTGATGTGGTGGTACGAACATTATAAACGAGGCGGGGGAAGTGTACAATAATGAGAAAGTATTATATATTAACCCAATACAGTTATATATAATATATATGTTATAGGCAATGTGTATAATGCAGGCATTCTATGCATTCCCTAGGTATTGTATAGAATGCCGGGGTCGTCCAGGCAATGTGTGAAATGATATTGAATGTTCAAACTATTTTACACTTTACCTAGGAAATGTATGGAATACCTAGGCATTGTATAGAATGCCGGTTGACGGATAGGTAATAGGTAATGTATGTAACGTGTTTTTTTGCGTAGACAGCGTTTCTCACATAGCAGTTCCCTTCGGATAAACATGTACAACGTACAGTCAAGTGCACGTAGGACGATATTAGGACAAAATCGAATGGCAAGTGTAAAGGTCTAAGTGCACTTGACCGTACCAAAAAATTGCTGCAGAAAGTCGTCCTGTTCATTTCTTACCACTTGATTATGGAAATTTGCTCATGATACAAAAAATTCAAATTCATCAATAAACACTCGATTCTTTGTAGAAGCCGATTCTCTGTTAGTACGCAAGTCTAAGTAAAACCTTTCTTTCATTAGTAAGTATCGCTGATCAGTAGCCATTTTCCATTCAATAATCACACAAACAATGAATGATCACACTCTCAGTTTAGAACCAATGCATAAACTAAAAAAATACGTCTGCATAAAACAAAGGAGTGCTGCGTACTAACACAACGAACGAGTACGAGTTGCAACTTGTTTACGGGGTAGTCCCGCACGCCGCGCACTCGCCTCCTTCCCGTGGTCGTTTATTATACACATTGCCTGATGCGCTTCGGGCATTTTATACAATACCTAGGCAATGTATGAAATGAATCGTATTATACACATTGCCTATAACATATATATTATGTATATATATATATATACACATGTATATATAGATACATACTTAAATATTTATTGGCTGTAAAGTTTGAAATGAAAATGAAAAAACATATTACAAAGATCTACTTACAAGATAATAGATAACTACAATACATAAATAAATGAATACATAAATAAACAAAATATATCTATTGTAATAGTGAAGAAAGGAAGTGCTCTTTCAGTGCGGTCTGAAGTTGGCGTGCGTAGGTAAGCGCGTAGGACGCTTTGCTCCTTAGTATTTCTATAATACAGCGTGCAACAAAGTCTCGCCTATATATCCGAAAATAGGAGGTTCCACTCGTCAATACGAACAACGTTTACTATGGATAAAAATTGTAAATCACAAGAAAAATATCAGAAAATGCCGCAAGTGGTGACTTTAGAATGGAACAGCTGATATTATTCTTGCGAGAAGTTACTGCAAAGTAAAAGTTGTATTTATTTTATGTGTATTTAATTTGTTTGTAGTTGGAAAATTTGACCCTATTGACAAGTAAAACCACCCATATTTGGACGAATATGGGGATTTTGTTACACTTAAATAGCCACACCGAGTTCACGCCGACTTGTAGATGGCGTAGGCACCTAAAATCACTAACGATTCACGAGTACTCGCCAATCATTCATTACATAGCTACAAGCTCTCTATACAGTTAGGTTAACGCCAACTCTGTAACTAAAGTTATAAGGTTTATATGTTGTTGTTAGTTTTAACTGTACAGCGTGTAGCACTTATTTAAAGGTATGAAATGAGTAGTAAATATTGAATCGATAAAACTTTAAGAAAAGGCCACCATTACTTCGGTATGAAAAAAAAACTTAGCCGTGAAAATGGCGGGACCACAGTTTATGGCCAATATATGCGTTATTATTGATTGTAAAACTAAAAGACGGTGATATTAAGGAAGTAAAAAAAAGGTATTAAAACCTACCAAGCTTTGATTTTCATATTTTTCATAAACTTCAGTAGTTTCGCATGGTCCCGCCATTTTCCATGTGATAATGGCGGGACCACACATTTTGTTAAATTCTAGGTAAGAGGCAAGAGGTAGAAATTTCTTATTGTAGGTAGGAATAAGTAGGAATAAGGTATAAAATAATAAGATAGACAGTTTTAAAATCCCAGCTGTGGTCCCGCCATTATCACGCACACGGTTTCTATGGTGTTCTTTTTTTAAAAAATGTGAAACATTTGAATATCGACTTTCAATTGTTTTTGTTATTCAATTTAGACAAGAAAGATGGATACTGCGAAAATTCGAGTGATTATGAGGCACCCATTTTTCGTATTTTTTTATTTTATTGATTTGACGCAAGTGAGTCAATTTTGTGGGTAAGGTAACGTTAAACCATGCCGCTAATTCCTGGGTAGTTTGACTAGGGTCAGCTTCCACTATCTCTCTTAATTCATCATTATTCACCTGTGTGGGCGGTCTTTCTCGTGGCTCGTTCTTTAAGTCGAAATTTCCATCACGAAAGCGTTTAAACCAAAATCGCACGGTGCGTTCATTAGTAGACCCCTCTCCAAACGCAGCATTGATATTGCGGGCTGTTTCTGCCGTGTTAGTTCCGCGTCGGAACTCGTATTAAAAAATCACTCGAATTTTCGCAGTATCCATCTTTCTTGTCTAAATTGAATAACAAAAACAATTGAAAGTCGATATTCAAATGTTTCACATTTTTTAAAAAAAGAACATCATAGAAACCATTTGAAAAAAGTTTCATTCGAAAACCTCAAACCATGAAGATTCTATGTCAATTCAAAGAACCTATTGCAATAAAACGGCAATTTGATACTTTAACCCCTAATAATAACTAAATGACAAAAATAAATAAGTAATAAATAACCCGTTAATCATTAACTACTAAATAGGCTAGACCTACAATCTACATTATTAACACTTGAATCCGGAATTAAATAATATGTAGTGCTTACGGCAGTTTTAGTTCAAAAAATAAATTCAACATTTTGGTACCTAGGTTGGTTTCACCGGCTGCTCAGCAGTCGGGTTGTTTGTTATTTTTTAATCCATCTTTTTCACTGTACAGTCTCTTCCAAAGACGAAACATCTATAGATCCGGCTAGTGAACCACTCTAGGAATCATATGAAATGAAAACACATCCATTGATGAGATTTTCCGGTGGGCCAGATTGGGCCAGGTATTTTTCTTTTCCAAGGATTGAAAAAATCACCCTGTAACCCTGGTGATAAGATTTCTGGCGACAACTTTGGTTCCGTGAGTGTTTTCTCAGTTTTTATGTCAGAGTTTATTTTCGAGTAGCGAGTGACTCGGGAAGATTAGAAATTTTGAAACTCAACGCGGTCAAATTGAACGAAAAATTAAAGATAGAGCTTAAACTTTTCGGCTTTATTTATAAAAACACGATTCCTCTAAAACCAATCTATAACTTTGTTTATTTAATCTGTGGCTACATCTTTTCCTTGTAAAATCTCCTCCACAGACTATTTTAATCGGCGTTTTTGAAGTGTTTTAAGGAATCGGGTTTTTATAAATAAGACCGTTATCCTTTAATCGCGGCATGTACCAATGACTTTGTTTTCTAAGTTACGTACATTTGTGAAGTTATATCAGCAATACCACTCGCTAACTGTGAAGAAAAACATCGTGAGGAAACTTGAGTGTCTGAGATGTTATTATTATTATTATTTAATACTTCTATTGCTGTGAATACCTAAGGCTAGGTAATTGCCAATCCGCGGTGATTAACACCATACTCTCTCTCTTAGAGAAGGCCTGTGCCCTGCAGTGGGACCTATATAGGTTACATAAAATAAAAATCCTTAATGTGGTGAGCAAACATATCGCTCCGCGCCGCATTAAGGGTTAAGGTGTAGCGCCAACACACAGTAAATGCACCTCTATGACTTCACATTACACATCGACAACACATTAACCTCTTAACCATCGGTGCACTCTACACAGGGCCCTTATTATGGAAAATGCGACATTATTGGAAGCAGCGAGATGGTCGCTTGTCAGGTTGTCAGTGTATTAAATACGAAACTATTCAAAAAAAGAACCGTATTTGTCGCTAGATTCGAGTGAAATCCGTTGTCAGTGTATTAAATATGAAACTATTAAAAAAAAGAACCGTATTTGTCGCTAGATTCGAGTGAATTTATTGTCAGGTTCAAGCGCGACGCTGACGACCCTCCCGGACACATCGGTGCTTCATAATAAGGGCCCAGTTATGTCAAGGGAGATATTTTTCTATATGTGCCGTCTCCTATCGGAGGTTAGCGACCAATTCGGCTACCTTGCTTTGCGAGGCTGCCAATATAAACAAGGAACTGGTGCTTCAAACCACTGCCGTAAGTTGTGTAGCCATGATATCTTGGTCTCCCAGGTCTTCTTCTTCCTGGAATCTTGCCTTGTATGAAGCGTGGTCCAATATAAATTTGGTCATGATCTGTGGGTGAGATCTATGAGAAAATCATCGTACACTTCTATTACTAAACAGGAGAGGTTGATCTTTTTGAAGTCGTTTTTTTTTAAATTAAAAAGGTATTTATTTACAATTGTGAAAAATACAACGTGTGAGCGAGAGGGATCCCAGAGAGAAGAGTAGCCTTAAGCGAATTTTATGTTATGATCCTATACTAGGCCCTGCTTCCAACGATCAATGAAATTTATTTTAGGATTCGATCATTCTGAGTGCGTCATTCGTAATTAATTCTCGATCCAAAGCGAGATAGTAGGACCCCACGTGGAAGTACACCTACAGTCCCCAATTTGGTTCTTATGACAAGGGACTAAGAAATAAAATTATGTTTTAGACATCACACGCCAAATTCACACGTGTCATAAAACACCACCACAGAAGTAGAGCTCTGTTTTTGCAAAGAAACGAACTTAACTTCGTTGAAATAGATACTCGTAGATTAAGGTATATAATTCTATTTAGGTAGTTTTTTTTTAGAATAAAACAATTTATTTATTTCAGACGGTGTCTATAAAATTTATAAATATACTATGTATTAAACTTTCATACATTTTATTTGCTATGCCTTTTCAAATCAAATAAAAAATTATAAAACTTGTGTGATATTTTAAATATTAAAATGAAATGCCTTGAAAATACTGGAAAACGACTGTTATATTTTCAGGATTGAGGAAAAATAATGATTTTAAGATTAATTAAACAAAATATTTACAGGATCAGCTGTATCTGCATTGAAATGAAAATTTTAAAAATTCATATCTTTCAATCATAGTAACTATGTTAGGGCCCGAAGTTTCAAAAAAATCAGCCCGAAATTGCACTTTTTCTTGCTCGAAATATAAGCTTACAAATATTTTCCAACACATATCAATATTTGTTTATAGAGGTTACATCTCTTCAGATTTCGAAGATAGTTCTACTCAAAACTCATGGAATTGTGTATTTGACAAAATATCAAATGAACTACTTTTAAAACTTTGTATGAACATTGGATGTTTACATGTTTGCGATGTCGTTGTTTCTGGTTCCCACGACACAGGGTATTCTAGTATGGGGCCAGAAGCAATGTATGTGCCTGTATGTAAATGTATGTGTATACTGGTTTATGACGTCACATTTCAGAGCACTCTTTTTATGTTTAATCTATTTAAAAATTGTAATAACTAGTAATTGACTAAAAGAGATCAGAGCTCACTTAATTGAGCTTTGAGCGATATGCTTAAGGCAGAAACAGATTATTGAGACGCGACGCGACCCGACCCAACGCGACGCGTGTTGAGTCAAATCAAATCTTACTTTTTTCTATGATCAGAATCACATTAGGAACATCCGACGCAACGCAACTATTCATACAAGTTAGGTCGTCGCGTCGGGTCGCGTCGGGTGGCGTGTTATTACTTATTAGTGTGTCGGAAGCTTTATAGTTTTCAACCGACCCTGCCCGCGACCGACAGTTCGCATTATTTTTAAACGAGGGTGCGATACAGCCTCACGCGGGGGCAAAAACTTTTTCATAATGTTGCTGCCCTGCAACCCGCAGAGTGTGTTTGCTTCGCCATCAAAGAGGTACCTTATTGGATCCACTTAGCCGAGGTAATTAGTATTATTTTATTTCTGAGCGTAACTTAGAATATCACACATTGGCGAAAAAGAGTAGAAAACGTAAGTGGATAGATAGATAGAGAACACTTTAAACTTAGGCCTTTGCATCTACGTAATGAGATTCCGTGTGGCGCCAGATTAAGAATAGTGTCACTTCATTTCCTTCCATGGATGTCGTAAAGGGCGACTAAGGTCTATCCGCTGTCGTAACTACATTACCAGGAGACGGGCAGCAGCGTTTTCCTGAGGTTCCCACCGCATACTGCGATCGCCAACCCGCCTGCCAAGCGTGGCAATTATGCCCAAACCCTTCGTGGTAAGGAAGACCTTAGGGAGGCCTATGTCCTGCAGTGGGCGTCAAATGGCTGATGATGATGAAAGAGAAGGTTTATGCAGCGTCAAGTGGCACTTTCACTCATGATGATGATGATTGTTCCGACCGGTTTCGGCCATGGCGACCACTTTGACCCCTAATCAGTGATGAGGCGCTGGTGCGCTCGAAGATGGCTTATGTAGCCTATCTTCACGGCGAAACTCCGTGCACACTGAGGGCACGTGAGAATGCCGTTCTCGTAATTATATATTATGGCAGCAGGTGGGCGAGCCTTTAACTGGATGGGCTCATACTAGATGGGCGAAGGGACCACTCGGACGCTGCAGTGCCTGGGACATTGTATTTTAGATGGAGTAGGCTTGCCCAGCACCTATATCGTCCTGACAGCTTAGTCGGACAGTCGGAGTCTTAGCCCACCGGAAAGACCAAGCAGCGGGTTTCCTCACGATTTTTTCCTTCACGGTCAGCGTGACGACTTTATTGTACATAAAAAAGGAAATTACACAGGTGGAACCTAACTAAAAATTTATGTAAAAAATATAAATTTATATTCGATTTGTTTATACCTACTATAAGTAGACCCAGTCATATCAAGTGCAGTCTTATTCTAGCATATAAATTACTATGTTCCAAGGGACTATGTTGCAGAACTAAATGATCCTACTTTAGCATATAAAGTTAATAATGTTGTAATACCTGTAAAAGGTAGCTAAGTCTCCAAGTACCTAGTCTGCTTTTAATTAAAACCTTTTGGACATACACTTAGGGCCAGTCTCGGAATTGAGAATTTCGCTAAGTAAATAGTTAACTGTAGCGCGGTTTTTTTATTTTCTCAGAAAAGACCGTGACAGAACGTTACTTAAGTATTTACTTAGTGAAATTCTCAATTCAGAAAGCGGCCCCTAGTGGCAATAGATAATTTGAATTTGAAACTAATAATTTTACCGAAAATTCAGTCAATTTATCATCTACCAATAATAGGTATTGCTGTAATACTATTTCTAATTTTGTAAGCCTCAGGTACTTATAATATGATCACCTTCCTCTTCCCACTTCACCAATCTGTAAATTCTACCACTTTCGCCCGGCTGTAACAACGTTTTTGTCGAACAAAGAAACAATATTTTTATTAATTGCCAGCAACGGCTAAAGCTTGAACGTCCCAAAAAAGAGGCGCTTAATAATGTACATTTCTAGCACCTCCAATTCTTTCTTTCAAACGATTAACAAGTTTAAATCACAATTTATTACTTTATTAAGCCGAATAATAAATGCTTATCCGTTAAGGATGAAAAGGTCTACGGACTTCGTTACAGTACTCCTTCCTTTGAGAGATATACAGGGTGTAATAAAATCTAGTAGTAGTTGTTTAGTATGGAAGAGCTGATTTTTTTCCGTTTTCCGGAATTGTCACCATAGTAAAAGTTATTCGTGTAGACGAAAAGACCTTCCTTTTCGGATAGACATAGACATTTTATTACATCCTGTATAAAGATAGGTGGAGATAGAGAGAGGGTGGAAGAGGTAGGAGGAACTTTGATAACTTTGAACTTTGATGTGAGTAAATTCCAGACTAGATGAGAGCGTGTTTAAAGCATTTTCTACCGTGAAGTATTTCTGGGAGAGTAGCTTATGTGCTAATTGGCTAAAGGTGTGCTTTTGGTACACTCAACTACAAGAACCGAGGTGCCCTAGAGCTGCCGTAGCAAAACTTCCTGCTTTTTTGGTAATATTTTATAAAGGAGGAAAAACTGAATAAAAAAAACTTAAAATACCGACCAAGTGCTAGCCGGACTCGCGCATTCAGGGTTACGTACTCGCGCTTCGCCGTTTTATATTATTTGTTTTTACGATAGAACATAAACAAAAAAACCGGCCAAGTGCGTGTCCTGCCACGCGCTATATAGGGTTCCGTAGAAAGAGGGGTTTTTAGGGTTCCGTACCCAAAGGTAAAGGGACCCTATTATAAGACTCCGCTGACCGTCCGTCCGTCCGTCTGTCACCAGGCTGTATCTCATGAACCGTTATAATTAGACAGTTGAAATTTTCACAGATGATGTATTTCTCTTGCCACTATAACATAAAATACTAAAAACAGAATGAAATAAATATTTAAGGGTGGCTCCCATACAACAAACGTGATTTCGTTGCCGTTTTTTGCTCGATATTAACAACGGTAACAAGTAGACGTTTGAAATATTGAAATGTTGTATAGATAATGGTACGGAATCCTTCGTGCGCGAGTCCGACCCGCACTTGGCCGGTTTTTATATCTGATTTACAGAACTATCAACTTCATGAAAGAAATTTTTAATGGTGTTTATACTTAGTTTTCCTTTTATAAGTTGGTCACCTATTACTCGTTAAATTGTAAAGCCTACTTAGCCGTGATAGTTTTCCTTTTAAGTTCATTGTATGCGCTACTGCCCTGAATTTTTTAAAGTTTCTACAATCAACCGTTTCCCCGGTAGAGGGCGGGGACAAAATTGCGCTTTAGACCTTAATATTTCGCGAACGGAACCCTAAATCGAAAAATGGTATTTCTGTACTTACCTACAATATTTTTAAACGATGAATCTAGCAACACCTTACACTATGGTGCAGGCGAGAAAAAAATTGCATTCCTAATTTAGGTGTAGGGGAGGTATCTACCCCAAAACTTTTTTTTTCTCAGATTCTATTGTCTTGTTTTGTCGGCGTGATTAATATGACATGTATAAGCAGCCTATATACGTCCCACTATAGGGCACAGGCCTTCCCTCAGAGAGAGAGAGTATGGGCTTAATCACCACGCGTGCCGACCGCGGATTGGCGATTTCAAGCGCTGAGGTATGTGAATAGTTAGGCAATCAGGTTTCCTCACGATGTTTTCCTTCACAGTTAGCGAGTAGTATTGCTACTATAACTTCACAAATGTACATAACTTAGAAAACAAAGCCATAGGTACATGCCCGCACTGGGAATCGAACATGGGTCTCTTGCTTCCGAGTCCAATGTTCTACCCAGTGGGCTGCCACCGCTATCGATTAATATGTATGTCTATGCAAAATTTTAGCTTTCCAGTATCATCTCTGAGGTAGGCCACGGACAGACAGACAGACAGGCAGACAGAAGGACGGAAATGGCGAAACTATGAGGGTCTTAAGTAATTACATCAATACATGACATGCATGAAAATATACAACGCATTAACCTCTACTGTGCTGCTGAACGATAGGCTCTTTTTTACGTACACTGACTTATGTACTCTACTTTTTGTCTGCATTATCTGATGTCCAATATCGTTTGTCAAACGCGAAATTAAAAGAGACACCATGGCGATGTGGAAAGAGCGATATAAAGAGGGGAACACAGCGTCCACTACAAAACTGTCCTTTCCAGATTAGATGCGGAAACAGCTTATCGATTGCTGCGGAAGATAAAACCTACACACCTGTTTTCTTCTAGTTGATGACGTGCCAATATCTACATGGTTTTAAACGTAAAGATAGCCCATCATGTATCTGCGACCCGGATGCCGAAGAATCTGTGTGCCACGTTGTGATAGAGTGTCCACAATTTACCGTTGCTAAGTGTAATCTGGAACAACAAATAGGACAAATACTATGTAAAGAATCATTAGCTAATATTATAGCTAATGAGGACAGTAGAGATAGGTTTTTTGAATCTTGCTCCAATATTGTAAATAAAGTAATATACTAAGGAATAAAACAAAATAGATGAACTCAATATTAATAGAAATATGTTGGATATCACACGTGTTAAAATAATTAATAAATGAGATGTAAATAGTTAAGAAAGAAATTATATGTCCAAATGTATTATGAAAATACGTATTGTAATACAGAATAATATGTTTAAGAATTAAATAAATATAGTTTGAAAAAAAAGAAACAACAGAAGAAAACAGAATTAAAATTTGTTATATTATTTAGTTAGAATAAGTTTTATTTTTGTATGATTGTGGTAATCTGGCCCCATATTACGTGCACCAAGTCTTAAGCGATTCCCATCGTCTAACTGTCAAGTTCCATACTAATATTGCTATCGCAAACGTCAGGATCCCAATAGGATTCTGTGCGCATAATTAGGCCCACGAGGTAATTGTGGTGACTGTGTCCGTTAGGGATATTCTCTTTATACAATATTGTTAACTGGGAATCAAAGACAGCAGAGAAAGGACTGTAAATTGTTAATATGGGTTGCAAAATTTAACCCTAAAAAGTATTTGATTAATATCAAGGATTATATTCTTTTTGTTGCACTAACCCGTGCTGAGGACAATTTTAAAAACCTATATAGAGACAAAAAATTCCACCCATAAAAAAATATAAAATTCCACCCATAATCCTCCTAAGCCCTTTACATGACTTAAAACTTTTAAATTCACTACCAATGTACAATCTGAAATTTTTTTTTGCACAATTTTTTTAAAATTTTAGTAATACTTTAAGAAGATTCGTAGTATTTTTTGCCTTTAGGGATTGGAAGGTCAAATAGTGCTTTTCATAACATTGCATTGAACCGCGGAACCGCCAGCCATAACGTATAACTTCCATAATTCACACCCAATGTAGAAATCTACAGTTAATAATTTTTCATTATTAAATATTTGTGAACAATTTTCTTTTTATATTCAGTGCATATATCCGCAGTGTGGCAGCAAAAAAAATGTGTAAAGGTTTTTTAGTTATGAATTTAAAAAAATAATAATCAAAAAACGTAATTTTAGAAGATTCAGGGTGGGCAGTTTTGCCTCTTGGGGTAAGAAGGTCAAATAGAGCTTTTCATATCATTGCGTTGAAACGTGAGTTTAGTCACACTGTACCTGGAACCCCCAGCGGACTCAGAACACTTTTCACACCCAATGTAGAATGTAGGAAATCTATAAAACCTTCTAGGTCTAATATTTTTTTAATTTATTCGTGAACAATTTGTTTTTCTTTTCATATCCAGTACCTACATACATAATTTTAGAAGATTCGGGTACGTATTTTTGTCTATAGGGTTTGGGAGGTCAAATGGTGCTTTTCATATTGCGTTGAATCGTGAATTTATAACAGTGGTCCCAAAACGCTTCTGTTGGAACCTGTCCGCTGTAAAATTATTATATCGGCGATGATTAGAATGGGACATGCGGGAGTGACTCGTGACGATGTTTGCTATCGAAACACTGCCATATCTATGAGTATGTAGGGACTCAGAACGCTGAGTCGACATTTTAGCAACAAATTAACATAGCGCAACGACTAAGCGCGGACGACTGTGTCCAGCCAGTCGTCCCCCGAACGAGTCCAATCTCTAGAAGTGTAGTTGATTTAATTCTAAATTCTATCTGAGTGTAATGTCCTGTATAAACCAAGTTTATCCGTGTAATATTCTAATACAGACTTGTCAAATTTTACGCAACCTTCTGATATTTAATTTGTGTCTCCACGCAACTCTAAATTATTTCTCATCCATCTCATCTCTCACCACCTAATACCCACAAGTATTCTGTTGGCGCGTGTCTGTTTTTGCGCTAGTCTTAGGGCCAATTGCGTCAGCCAGGGTTAGCTCATTTAACTTCGAGTTAGTCACTGACTCTGAGTTAAATAATTAATATACTATCGATTTACTTGACTAACTCTAAGTTGAACAATTATCCCATAGATTACTATCTATATTACTGAAATAGATGGTTCACTCTTATTTTTTATGAGGCATAGATAGTGCTGCTATCGGCGAGTGGCTAGCGTACTATTTTTAAAATAAATTTATAATACAAAAGACACGTCCGAGTGAGGATTCGAACCCACTTCACCTCACACCAGTCAAACTCTGCAATGAGATATACACGATTGAGCTGCCATGAACTTATTAACGCTATGCAAATTTTGGCTTCCTATGATACCGCTCATTTAGTAACCAGGCTGTCTGCTAGATGGACTTTTCTTAAATAAAATCTCGTTTGTCCTAAGTGACCACAGCATGAATTATCCCTGACTGACGCAAGTGGACCTTATTTGTAAAGAGTCGATCCCACTAAAACACTAAAGTTAAGGCATTGAGTTATGAAAGGAAAACAAACTGGCATAAGCTCCGTCTCCGGGACTATCCCGGGTCAACACCAGCTGAGCCACTACCCTTTGCCTTATTTTATAATGTAATAAGCTAGTTAAGTCTTATTTTGTTTTAAGTTGGATTTTGAGAAGCCAATAAATACTTTTTTATCTTATCTTTTTCTTATCTTAAGAGCGTTTTAGTGGAATCGACATTTTGTATCCCCAACCCCAATACAACTCGGCTCGAAGGAGGCGGCCAACAGCGGCTAATATTGTACATGGCATTCAACAAACTGAATGTAAATTCTTTAACATAAATTTTTGATTTGTTATTTATTGAAACCTTGAAAGTATTTTAGATTGAAATAAAAGTAGCACGTTGCTGGTCCGTTCTGAAGCAGATAGACCTTTACAAGAGAACACAGGTAAATTATTACATAGTCATTTGACTATTCCTTAGTCATTTGACTATTCGCGATGGAGGAAAGGACCTTGTACGACAATATATAGGGTGACATCGAGGTAGTTTGCAAAATTTTGATGAGACATTCTCGCTGTCTTAGAAACTTCAATGGGTATGGCAATAGCTAAAAAAAATAAATTATAAGAATGTCTAAATGAAGTAATCAATACTAACAAACAATATCAGCACGAAACGTAATAAAAAAAAAAACTATTATCTAACGGTCGGCGCCGGCTGACTCAAATGTTCTTTCACTAGTTCGGCTTGGGCGACAGATTGTTACACATTGGTCGACGGTGCAGTCGACAGCACATCAACCTTTGAAATCAGAAACAAAAAAAATATTTTTACGTAAATAATTTACATTCTGTTTGTTGAATGTCAATGTACAATGTTATCGCTGTCTTCGGATCGAGTTATAGCGGAGAAAAATATTTCTAATAAAAAGTGAATTTGCACGGATATTTACTCGTTTATTTTATCATTTTACAATTTGAGGGTAGTAAACTAACAGTTAATGCTTTCAAAAAGACGCCTGTCACCTCAGTCTACCGAGACTACGGCACTGGCAAAAGTATCAAAACGTCGGAAAATTGGAAAATTAAAAAATAAACGAGTAAATATCCGTGCAAATTCAGTTTTTATTAGAAATCTTTTTCTCCGCTACAACTCTAGTGCTCGTGTTAACCTTAGAAAATAAAAAGACCTCTTCTTCTTCATGTGCCGTCTCCTATCGGAGGTTGGTAACCAATTCGGCTGTCTGCTTTCGAGGCTGCCAATACAAACAAGGAACTGGTACTCTGTTGAAACCAGAAAAAGACAGCGAAAAAAAACCTCCACTCTCACTCATTCAACAAACGGAACGCAAATTCTTTACGTTGAAATATTTATTTTTGTTTCTGATTTACCATCATTTCTCAAATCATCTTAAATCTAATACATTATACATACTTATACTCAATCAGTTATGTTAATTAAGGACGACTTAGCAACAAAAATGTAAAGGTTGCCCGGGGCCCTATTTCATGGAACTAAAATCCATGGTTTACTATGACAATTCGACGTACATTGCCAAGCCGATTACCCAGCGGATTAGCAAGTAGGAAGATTCAGCTACGTAATTTACATCAAATTGTCTTAATATACTACTAATTCATTGCAGTTTTACAAAATGCGGAGTGCACGAAGGCATTGTTAACAATTTAAAACTTTTGCTTATGGGAAGGCTTCATAATTGTCGATACTGAAGAAACAGTTTTCTGGTTTTGCTCGGTGTTTTATCTGAGGCATTATCTAATGTCATACAGACTTTGTATAATAAATAATATTCTATCTACTAATATATAGGTGAAGTGACCAGTCAACAGACGGTATTGCTTGGGACACTAGAAAGATACCCACTAACCGCTGTTTGTAACAAACAAACTCTACCGCAGCTCTGCCTCCTCTCACAAAAGGACACTTCGACAAATCCACAACAGTTAACCCCTCTACCGTTGCGAAATCAACTTTACAAACCTTCGAATAAAGCTTTTTATTCGTCCAAAAATATTAAAGCCGTAACACAGTCATGTTAACCGTGGCTATAATATACACGTAAAGCGTATCAGGTTTCCAACGTAGCCTGAGCTCCTTCACCCGCTTGAAAGTCTTTGAAACGGAGCTGGGAAGGGCGTCTGCCCACTGGGGCAGAGCTCAAGACATTCTGGTCGAGTTTTTAGCCTGCCCGGGTGGCGCAAAAACGGAATCAATGAACTCAGAGTTGGCTGTGTGACCGACAAAGGACGCGCCCGCTACGCTCGCACCACGCACCGCCTCGATCCTGAATCAAACGTAAACCTCGACTATACCACTGTCTCTTTCTTTTCTCGTGAGAATGAGGAGAGGAGTTATAGCGAAATCGATGCGTTGGGCACTGAGATGGTGCGCCGAATGAGAAGGCAGGTGATTAACTTAATATCACTGATATGCTCGGCCTCGGTAACGTTTGTTAGGTCGCTTGAACGTTTAGAATGCGGGGAAAGCATAAGTTTGTTATAGAACAAAGAGGTAGAGGCGTCTAAAAGAGCGCAATTGGTCGTACGGAGAATTTGAAGAAGCAGATTCAGAACACTTGACATGAAAACTTATCGCGGATCCGAGCAGGAAGTGTGACGAGTGGAGAATACACAGTGTTATTTAAAATGCGCAGCTTCTGTAACTGTAATTGTTCTATTCTTTCACAGATCTATTAGAGCTGCTTATCGAGCGACAGAAACTATTTTTAGTCAGATATATTTTTTATTGTATTATTTCATTGCAGTGTAAAAATGTCTTCACATTGAAGAAGAAGAAGAAGAAAAACATTTATTTAACACCACAAAGATATACATTTAACAATGATTAAAACGGACAAACAATTGAACATGAAAAAAAAAAACAAAAATAATCCCAAAACAATAAGGGCCCCAGGGTATGTCTATGCAGCGGTTAAATGGCCTCGAGTTCAGTATACGCTGCTTTTTTGCCCACAGCACTGATTTTCAGCACGGGCCTTTGGTGAATCACGGAGTTTCAACCGAACGTGAACAAAAAAGTTATACTTAATAAAATATATTAACATACATACACTGAAAAATAATTACTAATAAACTAGATACACTCTAGTACATATAGAATATGACCTCGAATTGTGCAAGGGAAGGACAGCATTAGAAGGAGTAGCATTTAATGCTGGAAAAGAAAGAAAGGTTCAAGTTTTCTGGATACTCAACATTGCGATTATTTATGTAGTTAGATCCATTATTTTCATAGTGATTTCCATGTTTTCAACCACTCGTCTGCCGCGACACAGATCTGTGTCCAACACAGAACATGTGGTGGCCTACTTAGTATGGGCCACCCATACGTTCCATTCCGCGAGGGCAGTTCAGGGGTTAAAAGCCTTCATATGGGTCCCAATAATGTCAATGTAATACGCATTGAAAACGGTATGTTTTGTGTCAAGTTCCATGTAAAACACGAGTTTTGGAAAGCCTTAACATCTCTCTGCCAACCCCGCAAAAGCCAAAGCATGACGTGACGACACATTAACAATCACAAGATCCTCAGCAGCTGACATCCGACGTTCCATAGCCAAAACCCCATAAAAAGTTTATAACACATAACCACGGCTGACAGACGGATAGTGCTTTGAGACCAAGTATTGAGTATTGAGTATTTATTTGCTAAAGCATGGTAATTACAGATTATGTAGGTGGTAACTTAAAATTATGGCACAAGCATGCTCTACCCGTCAGGGTGCGCAAATATTATTTTTGTTTCAAAAAAAAAAAAAAAGTTTGTTGAGCTAAATTAGTAGGTAGGTACAAAAATATGTAACATAAATCTTTACATAGTACTAACAATAAAAGAAAACAAAAATGCTTAAAATTAAACTGAGATCAATGGACCATTTAAGAAGTCCTTTACACTATAATACATTTTGTCTATGAGAATTGTATATAATACTGTTTTAAATTTTGTGAGAGGTAGCTCCGAAATGTTTTGTGGCAAATGATTGAATAATTTTATTGCCATACAATATGAGTTACGCGAGTGTAGAGCCAAGCGAATGCAGTTTAAAGATCTACCAACTTAGCTATAAATTCTAGCTATAGTCTGGTTTCGCAATAGAGTGTTCTGCTGATATTGTGTTTTCTGGTGGCTGTTGTATTTTGTTTTGTGATTTTATGTTTTTGAGTATTGTGTCGTCAAATAAATATATCTTTCTTTCTTTCTGTTCTCTATCTATCTACCTATCTATACATAAAAAGCGAGAATGCTAGTGTTCATTCAGTTTTGGTAAACATGCGAACAAGCTGTTCATAGACATAGTTAAACATTTCGGTTTATTTCGGAAATCAGGAAGTAATAATGTCTATCGGGTTGTTTGCACGTCCTAAAGTCATATTCAGTTCCTTAATTCAAGGAATATTATGATCCTAGAAAATCTCTTATACTTCATCAACATTCACTAGTCGCTGCATACACACACGCCGGTTTCGGGTACTTTTTATCTTTCCCTTCGCTAATACGTCGACGTTTATTTGGTCGAAGTAAGTTTGCCTCGATGGGGTCCCGCTTATTAAAGTTATGTACCTACCTCTGAATCAACCGTTCACTAGTTTCTGGTAAAAGTTAAAAGTGAAAGCGTGACGATACTAACATTGTGTACAATCTGAAACAACTTCACTAACAAATTACACATTTATTTACTGGGATTTTTGTAGGACATATACATAAGTATACCATAGACTTGTTATATGACTAACTTTATTACCCACTGACGACCCGATTGCTTAATATTGTTTTTAAAAATCTCCAGCTTGGAAAACGGCGACCGTAGATACATATTTATAGATTTAAGTTGCAGAAAATCAAATTCTGCCTACACCGAATACAACATTTTTCGAATTTGGTCAAGTACACTCGTCGCAACTGGCAAACTCTCAATCTTCGTCGGCGTTTCCTGCAATCGACGTTTGAATTTACGCATAATTTCCAATGCCTCATTGGCAAGATTTTAATATTAGAATTATATTGAAATAATTATCTAAAATTGTGAATCAGGTAGTAGAAAATTTGGAGAAAAAAGGGTTTCTGGATTTCTCACTCATAACTCACGTACGGTGCATCGTAATGTTAAGTTACTAGTTAATACATATACAGCATAAAATGTTGCGTCTTATGAGTACCAAAACTTAATAAGTAGGTCATTCGAATTCTAGAAAAAAAAACAATAGTAGTCAAAAATTAGTGCGGGCGGCAGCACGGCAATATACTTGACTTGATTTCGTATACTAAACCTCTATATTATACAACTATATTAAATAACACAGCCCTTACCTTTTTTGGCAAGCTTAGCGTAGACAACTTTCGCAGTTAATTCGCCAAGAAAGTCACGCTACTAAACTAACAAAAGTTTACATTTCTTTTCACTGTCAGCAAATTAAGAAATATATTTTAATAAAAAGTAGTTCACACTAACTTTGACCATACTATTTCTATTTCATTAAGTCGAGGTTAGTGCATAAAATTATCGTAATTAATTAAATAGCTATTATGATGGTTAAGTGCCTGAGCCGATCTTTTTGTCTCAGGAGTTATTTGTCTCTAATTATTTTTCGCTGCATCTAGTAATAAAGTATTTCTTTTTGGATGTCGGCATACTAACAAGGAATCGTGGAACATAGCATTTTGGACCAGAAAGTGTTTAAATATCTCTGAGCAAAGCGTTTGAACACATAAATGACAGCGATATAGAAATGGCAGCACCCGTGTGACCAAGACATATTGCCGATATGTCCTCAACTTACTGGAATAATTGCAGCAGTATAGTGTAGAATTTACATACAATGCATTATACATAGGTATAGGTAGCCGGCTGCGAATGTATGAGCAATAGTTCCGAGTGAGTGCAGCGTGTGACACGCTCGAATTATTCCCAATTTTACCCTGTGGATTAGGTTTATGACCATTACTCACACATTTTTTTTTTCAAATTAGATGAAACCAGTAGCTTATTAACCAGATAAAGGTATGAAATAAATTTCGTAGCTAATTACATTACATTTGTTGTCTTTTAAAGTAAAAGAACTAACTTCAGTAGCTTGTGTTTGCTTATTTTTTCCTCCCTGATTCACACTTTTACATGATTATTTGATGATACTAAAGTAATTATAACTCACTAATCTCATTTTCATACCATTGAGGGGCTGTAAATTATAGGTTAATTCAAACATCAATAGTATGAAATTGAGCGTTTGCCGTGGATGTCGTAGAAGGTGACTAAGGAAATAAATTACCAGACGATGGGCAGCAGCGTCTTCCTGAGATTCCAACCGCATACTGCGATCGCGAACCCGCCTGCCAAGCGTGGGGATTATGGCAAAACCCCTCATGGTTATGAAAACCACGAAGGAGGCCGATGTCTTGCAGTGGGCGTGAAATGGCTGATGATGAGTAGTGGGTCATCCCAAAATCCCAATTGTTTGTGGGTTTTGAAAAGTATCAGATTGGTGCCATCATAGACTAGACTGAAGCTAACGTAGACTATACGTAGGTTGCTATGCAGATATGGCAGCCACATTTAATCCAAAATCCACGCTTTGTCTAGTGTTTTTTACATAACGCTCCGGTGTGTAGAGGTACCGAGAACTCGTGAAACAAAAAACTTTAGATCGGAATTTGGCAATTTTAAGGTCAAATTATTTTACATTTAGAGATAAACCAACTTCAGGTTTATCTATAAATGCAAAATAATTTGTCATTCAAATAGCCAAATGCTGATGTGAAGTTTTTGGACAGTGCCACTCCTTCGAGAATCTTCGCACAAGAAATATTTCTTTCGATAATGTCTTCTATTTCCCTTTGGATAGCATGAGTGACTACTTTACTCTTCTTAAGTATCTAGTTAAAACTTACCTTATCATAGTTATTATCTACGTTATAAGTTTTAAATGCATTCGTTAACAATAAGTATTTTACCCTGCTTTAGCCCTCATAACATTACTCCGGCGCAACATCTTAGGGAGAAGGCAGTGGATGAAACCCAGCGCTGCCCGGGTCTGACTCGGTTCAGTACCAGCTGAGCCACTACGTTTTGCCTTATTTTATAATATGGTAACCTAGGTTTAAGTCTTATTTTATTTCAAGTTGTATTTATTTTGATGAGGCAATATTTTTTTGTCTTGTCTATCATTTTACAATTCTGCTAAATTGCGAATAATTAAGTAAGAATTTATAATTCGATTCTTTTACAATTGTTAACGAATCCGTTTCGAAAATCAAAACTTTGACAGCAAATGCCTCTCTCTTCATTGTATCATAACTAGATTTTATTACATTTCAACGATTTGCGATTTATTGCATTTTTTACAAAAACACTAGCGCCGCTCATAAGCAGCCTATATACGTCCCACTGTAGGGCACAGGCCTTCTCTCAGAGAGAGAGTATGGGCTTAATCACTACGCGTGCCCACCGCGGATTGGCGATTTCAAGCGCTGAGGTATGTGAATAGCTCAGACACCCAGGTTTCCTCACGATGTTTTCCTTCACCGTTAGCGAATGGTATTGCTACTATTACTTCACAAATGTAAATAACTTAGAAAGAAAAGTCATAGGTACATGCCCGCACTGGGTCTCCCGCTTCCGAATCCAATGTTCTACCCACTAGGCTACCACCGCTAGCGCCGCTCGTACGGCTGAAAATAAAACCAATTTTGCTATATGCTCAGCTAGCGTAAATGTATCGAATAAGTATTTAAAGCTACAGGCGATGTAGGACAAGTCGGGCTTGTTCCTGTATTAGATTATTTCTCCTTTCAAGAGTTACTGGCCCAACTATACCTTGAGCGTATAGACTAGACACAAGCGTCTTTCACGCTGTATTTCTTCAAACCGTTTTTATATTCGGTCTAGTCTAGTCAAGGCGGTAATTTGGTACAATATTGCTTGACTGAACCTCTGACAACTTAAGTAGGTAGTCTCTTGCGACGTTTTGAGCCCAGGGGAACTGAAGATCACGTTGAAACGAAGAATGTCTGCATCGAAGAAAGTGAACAATTGACAGCTGATCAACCTCAACATTTTGCAAAGTCACCCGTAAGGTAATTGTACACTTGTACGCATGTAACTTAACTAGTGACAGTGACATCTCATCTGGCTCTGACAAGGACGTTTCTTGGGCCCTGTATATTATTCTTTTCCATGAATAAATATTATTTGTATAGTCAACAGCACATCAACCTTTACATAGGTGCACTCTAATCAGTTTCATTAGGAGTGACTTTGCAATAAAAATATTAAGGTGGACCGGCTGTCGACTGTACTGTGATATTGAAAAGAGCTACTACCTCTTTCGAAATCACATATAAGACTTAAACTTAATGCTTGTAGGATGGTTTATTAAAAGCACACTACGCTTACCACCTGTTTCTATAGGAAGAATTTTTCTTTTCAATTGATTTCAACATAAGTACCGTGCTAGGGCCGAAGTTTGTTTTTCTCAAAAGAGAACGAAATAGACAGATAATGCGGTTAGAATATTAATTTTATTTTTGTAAATAAAGTAAGATGATACATTTTCACGAGATAAGTCAAATATTGATGAACGCTTCATTGTGACATCATAGTTTGAGCCCGATTTGTGTAGCGCGTTTTTGTACCACGTGACTATATTGACTTTTCGACAGGTTATAATAATTATGAAAATCATTAGATGTAGAGAAAAAAAATACCACGTTTATTTATCTTTAACATGGTCTCTCCGATTATATTAGAACACTTTTTTTGTGTAAGTTTTCCATTAAATAGCTTGCCATGTTGACTAAGTAGCGTGGGAAAAAGTCACCGTGACTGACTCCCAGAGACCTACCTGTTAAAAAAGTGGTATTGTTTACACTTTACAGTGTAAATACACTAATATTACGATTAGTAGACCAGGGAAGGGCTAGCTTATCGTCATTTACGATCTAACGATTAACATAAAACTCGTAAAATTGATTAGCTTATTATCTACTCGCGCTTAAGAAGGCACTAGCGCGGTATATCTTTTGGTGCTTGCTTTCAGCGGGGTAACAGCCCTAACACACGAGCCATTTGGCAGCGATTTGAAAGCGATGCGATTGCGCAGCGAGCTCGTCGTGACGACGCCGCGACGAAACCGCTGCGATTGTCACTCCATTCTGTATTCTGCAAGTTGACGCCATTTTGTGCAATCGCGTTCGATAGTCCGACTCGCGGCCCGCCACATTTGGGTCGTATCAAAGATATGTGTGTAAGCGGACGTAGCATCGTCTAGAGGTACAATCGTCGTTGATACAATGGATACAACGTTATTTATAATTAAAATTCAAAATTGTCCCGTGGCATGGGATACATAGTAATTGCTCTCTACCAGTTGATTACTTGATAATTAATCCTCCCAGATTTGTCGTTGACTTGCATCTGCTTTCGTTTTCTGCGTCTTCGAAGTAACAAAGCCAGCAGTAGTGTTTCATCGTCAGATCAATCCATTTTGCTACTAAGTGTCGGCGGAGCGGAGCGGAGACGGTGGAGCGTCGTCGTGGCGTCGTCGAAATTGCTACGCAATCGCGGCGAGCTCGCTGCTCAATGATATTATAACATGCTATGTTACTTATCTGTTGTGTAATGCAATAAATAAAATAAAAATAAATGGCATTGTTGAAAGCGATGGGATTTATCGCTCGCCAATCGTTAGTGTGATAAGCTGTAACTATGCAGGGGTATTTACAAGAATTTTTTTTAAACTCAAATCAAAAGTTCTGATAAAGTTTCGTAAATTTTAGTTCTTAAATAATAATTTAACTGTTTTATAGTGACGCTGTTAAATAGTTAATAGTTCACTGTTTTATAGTGACGATGTTAAATAGATAATGCTTAAGACCATAAGTCTTAAATAGAATGGACAATATGGACATTCTTCTATGTAGAGCAATAATGTACGGGGGGCTGCCCGGCTGTGTGCGACATTAGTGGAATGCGTAAAGCGCGAAGCACAAACACAAACCCTTATTGACATGTTTCAGAAACTGGGCACTTTATAAATAACCCTGTATAATATTGTTAAGTTTTTTTGCTTTTCGTAGTGTGTGTGTGTGTGTGTGTGTGTCAACTAAATAAACTATATTAACTAAATTAACACAACAATAATATAAATTTTAAAGGTACTGTTAAAGATTGTTACATGATGTACGTATATTTTTTTATGTAGCCTGTATACGTCCCACTGCAGGGTTCTCTCCGGGAGCGAGTATGGACTTAACCACCACGCATGCCTAACGCGGATTAACGTGTTATTTCTATAGACGCCCAAAAATTCGTAAGTGTTAGAAAACAATCTCAACGGTACAAAGCGGAATCGAACTCACAACCTTTCGAACGCGAGACAAGCGTTCTACCGCGCTATCACCAGTAGTCTACTGAAAATTCAATGATTTCACTTGGGAGTTGGGATGCATCAACGTATGCAAATAATAAATAATAATTCAACTTTCATTGAACCGCACTCGGTGCGGCGCGCGGAAATATCAAGATCTCTTACAAATGGGGCAAGGTCGCGCGAAAATAAAAACTGTGTCGAGGTGACAACTCGTTACATTGATAATGGTAATTGCATCTTCACGAGAGCGGTCTAGGCAAAATATGCAAAACCTATATACCTATCTAGCCCACGAATGAAGTCCACGGCTGGGCATAGGCTTCTTCCTTGGCATGCCAGTTCTCTTCATCCCCTGCTAATAAAAAATGGGTATAGTCCTAAATATTGACAATATTAAAAAATTATACTTTATTTTAAAGACAGTTAATATAGTGCTGCAAAAAATAATTATATTCACCGATTTCTTGTATCTTTGTGAACAAGAGTGTGACTAATTCAACCTTCTAACATTTGTTTCACACGTGCAGGAAAGTAGGTTTAATATTTTTTAATAAAAAATGCCAAGATCTCGGTATTCCATAAAAAAAAAACCAAATATAATATACCTAGTACCTATCTTTTATGTTTGCAAAGACAAACACATTTGTTTATAGTAGGAGTCTTTTTGATTTTGTTGTTTTATTGTCATGGTATCGCTAGAAACAGCTCGTAGGATCCCAGTTGATGACGTACTTCCGCGCATGACGTACTTCCAGTTTCGTAAGCCCTGATTCTCTTTTTTCGCTATTAATTAAAGCAAATCGAAATATTTAGCTTAGGCTCTTAAACCTACTTCCTCGAAAAAAATATGAATGTGAAAATGAACTACATTTATACCCAAAAGCACACTTTAGACATAAATATAGACATAAGCTTACATAAATATCGTTATCTTTAATGTTTTCTAAGTTATGTACATTTGTGAAGTTGTAGTAGCAATACCATTCGCTAACTGTGAAGGAAAACATCGTGAGGAAACCTGAGTGTCTGAGCTATTCACATACCTCAGCGCTTGAAATCGCCAATCCGCGGTGAGCACGCGTGGTGATTAAGCCCATACTCTCTCTCTGAGAGAAGGCCTGTGCCCTACAGTGGGACGTATATAGGCTTTAAAAAAATGTGTTATAAAAAATTACAACTTAAAGGTGCAAAATAAATAAAAATAAAAATAGAACTTAATTTTTTACGACAATGCCCATTGCTTCATCCCAATGCCCGATTTTTTTAATCAATTTTATGTGATATACAATTATCACAATCACTAATAATAGAATGTGCGAGCGAGATGGAAAGCTAAGAGGAGTGCAACAAGAACCTATTTAACTTGTACCTATTATGTCTATTCCTTCAGCACCGAACATTGCTGGAATCCAAGGGCTATCCAAAGCAAAGCAAAGGATATCCCTCGCTGTGCAGCGCGGTAACGCTGCCAGTGTTATGGGTACCTTTGGGTCGGACATGTCTCGGGGCGGTTTATTTAATTAATTGACTGTACTTGTGTGAGTGTGTGTGTTTTTTTTTTTTTATTGACATTATATTGTATTTTAAAGTGCAGAAATGGTTATTTCATTGACACTATTTGTAGTCTAGTAACCAATCGCATTCCAACGGTAACTTAACTCACCGCCCCGCGCGATCCGATGTCCTTCGCGAGAGATTACGCCTATTTAAAATATTGCGCGGGTTACACCATTGTAATTATATTCTTTTGCTAGTGCTGAGTAGGCTACCAAATAGAGGCCAATTACAGCTATTGTCGTGCTTATAATTCTATTGAAAAACTATGTGAGTATCAGACTCTAGGGCCAGCACGCCAAACATTCCGAACACATTGCCCCTACACAGCCTAATATGCAGTAATTATCAAAAAGTCCCGCGCTAGGACGGCTCCGTTACCGGGACATCATAAATGTAAATTGGTGGTGGGCATCCCGCTTAGCCCCCCTCGCCACCTCATGCCCTAGGCGTCCCCTCCTCCGCCTCCCGCTCCACCCCCGTGGATAGGAAACGGGGACGCGCCGCAAACCCATCAACCAATGAGGATAGAAGAATCAGATCAAAAATTACAGATATAAAGAAAGTCAATTATATAAAATATCACTATATAATAACAAACTCGATGAAATTGCTTTTAGCTTTTTTAGCGGCCTTATAACGTGAAATGTATACCTACAAGTAAGCATTAATTGTCTGCTCAAACTACGCATTGTTTTACTCGGCACTGGCGCCATTTTAGTTGGCTACTTTAATCTAAGGTCCATTTTATCTTACCGCCCCACATACCGAAGGAATCACAAATCGTAAAGAACCACATTCACTTTTGAACGAACTGAATTATTTACAAAACTGCTCATAATTGTCCTTAAAGGTGATCAGGACACAGGTTCACATAACTCACAGATTAGTTTTGACATTTTGATATTTGGACGGGCGTAAGTGAACGAAAGAACGATTTGAAAAGTGAATGAAAATCTTGTTTCATGACTACGATTGATTAATTGATTTACTGGTGAGTAATTATGCTCACGCTGAAAAATAACATCAAAAACAATAACAAATAAAATACTGCAGCTAAACTAAAACGTGCCCCTTAATTTAATAACTTGTTGACTTGAAACTGTTAATAAATTATGTTGGTGGGGTCACTCAATGGGAAATTGCCTTTTATCATATCAATCGCACGTCTCCTAGTAACAATCACCCCATTCATGAGCATTTATAAAGTACTTTTCTTACACCCAATTCATTCATTCAATCATAAAATAGCTAATCACAACTAGTTCATTCAGTTAGTCTCAACCCTATGAATGTCAAATTTTATAAATACGCTATTGTTGTTTACCGTAATACTCAAGTAAAAAAAATGGACATAAGTACATAAATTAATTTCACATGGCATGTACGAGTAGTAACAGCCCTCGCCGAGAGACATGTTTTCGTTGCATGCAGCTTTTGTAAGTGACCTGCTGAAAGACGTTTCACGTTACATAAAAAAAAGCTTCTTCGTAATAGCTTATTTTTCTTCTCCATGCGTATTTATTGAGTTTATCGGTTTTCAATTATTTATTTAAATCAATGAAACTTTGATATATGGCTAAACAATGAAATATGGCTCAGAGTATAAATAGCCTTATTCCGACATTTCTTATCACTCCGAGTTTCGAGAGTGGTTTTCAAGGGTCCTGTGATGTTCATACAACGTAAAACTACAATTCATAGCTTATGACATTTCGATGCACATTGCGTAGTTAACTAGTAGGTACAACTAGTCTTCCTTCTTGTTAATTAATAATAATAATAATAATAATTTATTTGTCTCAGAAAAATCATACAAGGTGATTCTTAAATTGAAATTATGCTAGGTACATTTATCAAAAAAGCAAATAGTAGCATCTGCTGCTAAACTAAGCGTGAACCTGTATTTCAGCAAACAGCGCCTCCATACGTAAAAATATACAGATAGAATTAGCTACAAAAATGGTTTAGATGTAAATCAGGACAACTTTTTTCTTTATTAATATACAATATTGTATGTAAATCTTTATGCTCCAGCTATTAATTGTAATTTGTAGTATAGATTGTAATTTGTGGGCTAATCGGCTACGCAATGTATATTGAAATGTTTATAGAAAACCTTAATTGTAGTTCCATGAAATAGGGTCCTGATTAAAACTTCTTACATCTTTTACGTTTGTGGTCGCCGAGCGTACGGAATGAAGATTATACGTGCATGGATACGATATAGTACCGTGTACAGACTGTAGAGAGAACTGGTGCTATTTATGAAAAACACGATTCCACTGAAACACTCCTCAAATGCAGTTCAAAAAGTCTATGGTACAGGTTACAACCTACTTAATAAGCATTTGATACTCATCAGTTTTAAGGTATCGTGTTTTTGTAAAAAAAATTGTGACGGTGTTGTTTATACGAACCCGATTCCTCTAAACACTCCTCAAATTTAGGTTAAATAGTCTGTGGTAACGTCTTTCCCTTCACAGCAGACTATTTAAACTGCATTTGAGGCGTGTTTTAAAGAAATGTTTGTTTTTATAAATAAAGCCGTCAGACAATAACTTTACGATAGTTCATTCATAGAAAAAGGAAATATGTCCAAACAGCGACCGGAGAGCTGTTAACAGTAGATTAACAGTACGAAAAACCGGGAGTTACTAAAGTTTACTTATTGCATGTACACCAGTACAATTAAAGTTTAAAAAATAATAGATTAGCGTACAATTTGGTGGCCTTATTACTGAAAGTAATTTCTTCCGGACAGATTAGTTAACAATTAACCGAGAAATGTAATAAATTTGTAACTATACCTACGACTTTATTCCCTCGAAACCTTTTCGTTGGCAAGCGCCAAACTTGAGAGCGGCTCGATCGATTTAGATAAAGTTTTTTTGGCAAAGTAAGTTGAGTTAAAAAGTACCCGGAAAAATTTTAAAACTAGAAAAAAACGGAATGTACTTTTTTCCATCGGATTTCACAAATCGATTACCTGCTAATAAATTGAAATTTAGACAGGACAACGTAGATCGGGTTAGCTAGTAAGTAAGTAATAAAAAAATACTGCGCATTTACGTCCACCTTATGTATCCTCGGACGACATTATACCTAATTCTTAAAAAAAACAGGAGGAGTATGGAGTAAATTAACAGACATATATTTCGTGTCATTCAGCTTTGGTCTGGGTGTAACATAAGCAGCCTTTATACGGCCCACTGTAGGGCACCGGCCCTCTCTCGGAGAGAGTATTGGCTTAATCATCACGCGTGCCCACCGCGGATTGGCGATTTTAAGCTCATACACTTAGGCTTCCTCAGGTGTAAGCAATAAAAAAATTGAAATACTATGAAAGTATAAAAAGTAATAAAATTTACATAATAATACAATTACCTGTCCTGATCCCAAACTAGGATACCTTGTGATATGGTTACCAGATCAGGACATCAAAAACAAGGAACAAAACGCAGACTCAGGCCTTTTTGTACAAATGTGGTGGCCTTAAGTTGGAATAGAACCAACGACCTCTATCGTGGAATTCAAACGTGATACCGCTAGAGCAAAATAAAGCAATTGCAGTAGGGGTTCACATTTATTGAATTAATGAGATAAATGAGTGACATAGGACGAGCAAACAACTTGATGGTCATATCGCAACCCGTATTTTAATGATTTCTATCAAGGGTTTGTTTACATGTAGTCCAAAGATGAATTAAACGTTATATATACACGTATTACAATAAGTATCACGCTAAATATACATATGTATTGAATCGACTCATCAGGTGACCCAAGAGCTGGTAGATACTTCGGCCAGCGCATCAGCCTGAGCATTCAGAGGGGGCATGCCGCCAGCATCTTGGGAACCTCTATCCACATCACCCATGGTTAGCTGGAAGAAAATACTTTAAAGTATTAAGCTCGCCTTTGTGCAGATGTATCTCTTGTGCAATAAAGCATTTTCAAATCAAATCAAATCAAATCAAACTCACCCCAACGGCAGCGGTCTAAATATTTTAACCGACTTCAAAAAAAGAGGAGGTTATCGATTCGACGCGTATATCTCTTTTTTTTCTGGCTAATCAAATCTAAACCGATTTCGACATTTTTTTTTGTTTGAATAAATATATCGTCCCATTGGTCCAATTTTAATTTGGTGAAGATCTGATGAAGACTTTCAGAGATGGAGAACGGAACTCTTCAACGGACAGCAGTACATAAGGCTTAATGGGGCTCACAATATATGCGTATTTTCCATAAGCGAAAAAGTAGTCGCATGGTAATTTAGTGATGGTCTGGTGACGAACATCGGAGATGGAAATTGAGAACTTCCCCCACTGCCTCACTTAAAACTAAAAAATAAAAGAAAAATAGGTAAATAAAAAATAAAAACCTACTTCAAAACACTACAGCACTAAAAAGTTAGAAATAATTTAAAAGAAGACCTTTAAATTAGATGTGTGTATAATTTGTAGTCGTTGCCCAGTTTCGTGACCAGCACATAAGTATATTTTGGACACCGACTCCAAATTACTATACTACTACAAAACCTACATGCATACATACTTCTAATTTAAAGGTATTCTTTGAAATGATTTCTAACTTTTGTAGTGCTGTAGTGTTTTGAAGTAGGTTTTTATTTTTTATTAAAATTTTTTATACAAAACTTATTGTAAATACGTAAATACTACGTTAAATTTAATTAGTTCTGTTAATTTAAGTAATCTTTATCTAAATGAAACCATAAGACTGGATATCGAATTGAATTGAAAACACTCATTTTAATTAAACTCCTTTTTTCTTCGGCCAGTCGTGTAGAAAGCCAATTATATTTAAGCGGTGCAGTGAAGAGTCACAAAAGCAGACTTTTCCATTTATGTTGCGTTTCTTTACACCATAAATACCTAACTCAAAATATAATAACGCGTTGGTAGCGCAGCGGTAGCACGCAAGCCTCACATTTGGGCGGTCGTGGGTTCGAGTCCCGGCAGGTACCAACGACTTTGTTGTCCAAGTTCAGTACATTTGTGAAGTTGTAGCAGCAATACCACTCGGGTCCTGAAAAAAAAAACATTTTGAGGATACCTGAGTGTCTCAGGTGTTTTTTTTCACATACCTCAGATACTTGGATATTTAACATTTTTCATGATACTTTATAATGTATGGTGTGCAATAAAGAGTAATAAAATTTAATCTAATCTTAGCCCTTGAAATTGCCAATCGGCAGAGGGCACGCGTGGTACTTAAGCCCATACTGTGTGTCATAGTGGGTTACATAAAAAAATGCTTGAACCAATTTAGAAGAATCTTGTATTGTTAGAAATTATACCTACCTTACTCATATATACCTACCTAACCTTACTGAACGTAAACAGTAGGTTATCGTGCAGTGGACGAGGGCCATGTTTCATATAGTTGAAATTAGTAATTTAGAACAATTAGCCAGTGATTTTCACCTAACCTGGCCTAACGATTGATCGACTGGGTGAAAATGGCAGGCCAATTGTAAGTTGTGCCTTTATGACACGAGACCCAGCCCCTGTATTACGCGCACTAAATCCTGAACGATTCCAATCTTCTAACTGTCAAACTTTGGCCTTTGCATGTACGTAATGAGATTATTTATAGAGCGTCCAGTGGCACCATCACTCACACTAGATGGGTGAAGGGACCACTCGGACGCTGCAGCGCCTGGGACATTGTTTTTTAGATGGAATAGGCTTACTAACCTGTCAGATTCCATACTAATTGCTATTGCAAATGTCAGGATCCCGACAGGATTTGGTGCGCATAACTAGGCGTCTGGCCGTTGTTCTAACCAGACTGCGAATACAAAGGGGGTTATAGGTCGGCCATCACTATGGTTACCTGGTCCCGTGACGTCACGGCTCGGAGGAGTTCTATACTTCCCATGTCAAGGTGCTTCCCGGCGTTGACTTGGTCCACCAATGGAAAAAAAACATAGGTAGATAGATAGAATATTCTTTATTGTAAACAAAGATTACATTAATAGAAATTCAATAAATCGCAGTACAATTGGCGGCATATCTTTTTGAAAAAAATTTACGTCGTAAATCTCAAGTGATTGCCAAAAAACCTGACAGTGTTATTTATAAAACAGGATTCCTTAAAACACTCTCCAAATGCAGTATACGTTTTTCTTTCCCTTTATCACACACTATTTAAACTGCATTGTGTTTGAAGTGTTTTTTGTGGTATCGTGTTTTTTTAAATAAAACCGTCACTGTCTTATTTATAAAAAGTCCATCCCACTAAAACACTCTTAAGACGGAGTTAAAGCCGGTTTATAAAAGCAATCCCTATAATGAACCGGTATTAACGCGACTCTTTATAAGTAAGACCGTTACGGTCTTATTTATAAAAAACACGATTCCTCAAACACTCGATAAACGCTAATTAAAATACTCTGTGGTGGAGATTTCACACGGAAAAGACGTAACCACAGATTAAAAAAACTGCCGTAAGGAATCATGTTTTTATAAATAAGACCATAAGTGTTCAAAGTTTGCCAAAAACGGCGGTTTTTAGCGGATATCGATTAAATCCTAAGTTATTGACAATTGCTATCACGGTTGTACTTCAAATTACCATAATAAACTACGAATTGTAATTTTATGAAACGCAACCTAGGGCTACTTCAATAAATTCTTAATATTTGAGTTGTAGACTTGCAGCAGATTTATATGTATTATCTACTAACCATCGCAAGACCTTGGTCTAATCAATAACCTCAATAACTAGTTATAGTAGCAATACCACTCACTAACCGTGAAGGAAAACATCGTGAGGAAACCCTAGTGTCTGAGGTATTTACACACCTCAGCACTTGCTACGTACAATGGCCCAACTATGAGCCTAATTGCAAAAATCTCCAGTCGCACTAGCACCGGAACCGCAATACCTACCGTGGTATTGTGCGATGTTCGCACTTATAACGCGTGTGATAGGAATATTTAATTTCATTTAGCTTTTGTCTACAATACAAATCCTTAAAATACGGGAAGCTATATTGTCTATCAAGTTGTTTGCTCGTCGGGTATGGTAGGTCCTTCGTTTATTTAAGAAATATCAAACTCTATGATAACATTTAAAGCGATTTTTTTTTAACTTTTATAGCGATAATTTTTTATGTGTAAATATAGACAAAAGCTCAATTCAATTAAATATAATACGGTGTCGGTGTCATTTGTACAAACCCAATTCCTCTGAAACACTCCTCAAACGTAGTTTACACACTCTGTGGTAAAGTGGTTCAATATTATTTATAAAAACACGATTCCTCTAAAAGACTTCTCAAAGGCAGTTCAAATAGTCTGTTGTTACGTCTTTCCCTTTACCAAAGACTATTTAAATTGCCTCTGAGGATTGTTTTAAGGAATCGTATTTTCATAAATATGACTGTTACCCTTTTACCAAAAACTATTTAAACTGCATTTGAAGAGTGTTTAAAAGAATCGTACAAGACTGTTATCCGTTTGAGTCGTTTTAGGATGATTCGCGATTTTGAGATAGACTTTATAGTCTAGATCACCTCCATAGCCAAGTGTTTCTCGGACAGTCGACATCTGAACAACCTTGGAATTTCTCGCAAAATCGCCCGTAGCGTAACTGAGTAGAGTGCATACGTGTAAAAGACGACGTGCTGCCGACTGTGCTACAGGTGGGTTCCCTTCGTTAAGTTTCCTCAGGATATTTTCCTTCATTGCTTCGCCCGAGGCAAACATTGCACTGCGACGTTTTATAATGCCGTAAAATGCAGCCTCGTGTCAATGAAGAGGTCAGTGTTGCCAGCGCCAATTTTCCAAATTCCCGGAAAATCTAGATCAAAATACCGTTGAAAATTCTCTAGATAATGGGGATGAATGGGGATGGCAACACGAAAATAATTACAGATGGCGACACTAAGATTTGCCCCGACAATATTTGTTTTGTTTTACAAGTGTTGCATATTTTCGGATTTTTTCGTGGAAGTTCAACATAAAAATGTCATGAAATGCTTTTCACAATAAAAGGGAAAGCTATAGTTTATACAAAAACTGTAAAACCAAAGTTGAACATTGTATACCATGAAAGGTATACAGACTGTAATACAAAGTTAACTAGAAAAATATTTTTTAATAATTTCTTGCAGAAATAGGGCCAGTTTCTGAATTGAGAATTTCGCTAAGTGAATAGTTAACTGTAGTGTTGTCTCTTTTATTTTCTCAGACAAGAGCATGACAGAACGTTACTTAAGTATTTACTCAGTGAAATTCTCAATTCAGAAACCGGCCCTTAATCGCATATCTTTAATTAAATACCCACTCTTTGTAAAATGGTAAATTTACTAAAGAAAGTTACTCAGAAACATCGAAAGTCGTTGTAAAAGTATCCACACTGTGTACTATATTAAACTTACTCGTAAAATAACACTATTTCTGCATGAACTCTCTAATTTTATTCCCGTTTGGAGACGAAGCAGCTTTTGAGTATAACATGATGCTGCGGGACTACTACTTGAAGGTTCCTATCACCAACTACTAAATTTTCCTATCAGAAGTATTGATATCTATTCAGATCTACCCAGTTCAATGCTATGGGCTGGATCTGGGTAATTAAGTGCTGCAGCTTACCTATTTTGAGATATGGGCTCAGGCCCACAGAAATGCGTGTTACAATGTACGATTATGATTTTGACCCAGGGACATTGTTTTACTTCACTTACAATTGCAGCAATAATAGCTGGCTTTACATTTGCTCAATGGGTTGAATCATTGATATCAATACCTGAGAACAAACAAGAATGATAAGACATAACTTTTCGCTATGATTCTGAATAGAAATATTTTTTTGGTACTGAGCCGCAATTTTTCTATTGCAAACTGGGCAGTAAAGGCGTAGGCACAGATTTTTTTGAAAAAAGACACTACAATATCTCTGGGGTTTATAAAATTACAAATATTGTGCTTTTCCCATACAAATAGTCAAGAAAGCGGGACATCCTCCATTTTGAATTTTTTGACAGTTGCCGCCCCCATTATCACAACAAAAAAGACAAAGTTTCATTATCATATCGATAAATTTTTTGCACAAATAAATTAAATGAATTATATAAATAAATAAAGTAGTCAGATGAGTCTGTCCAAATTTCAATTATCGTACGTAAAGACTACATTTTTCATAGGGACTGTAGTTTTATTTGCCCCATGCTGACTACTGCTGTACCGAGCCATCCACCCGCGCTTTTTAAAGCACATTAGGCATTAGTATAGTCTACAGCAGACCGAAACTTACAATTTAATAGAAAAGTCGCCAGCAACGCAACTGAAAAGAACACGCATCTAAAGATATAATTGTGCTGTTATATCTTTAGATGCGTGTTCTTACAATTTAATAGAAAAGTCGCCAGCAACGCAACTGAAAAGAACACGCATCTAAAGATATAATTGTGCTGTTATATCTTTAGATGCGTGTTCTTTTCAGTTGCATTGCTGGCGACTTTTCTATTAAATTGTAAGTTTCGGTCTGCTGTAGACTATATGTGCCTTAAAAAGCGCGGGTGGATGGCTCGGTGTAGCAATACCGGTCAGCATGGGGCAAATAAAACTACAGTCCCTATGAAAAATAGATGCAAGATGTCCGAAAAGTTGTCCATTGTCCCTTATTACTTTTATGAGGCCTAACATTTTGCAGCCTTTCATGTTTTATTTCTTCAAAGACGCGGGTCAAACCAGATGTGCCAAGCTTTCTCTCTGCCGCAATATTTCGTGGGAACACCGCTACCCTTATTGTTTATTGGCATTGCTTCTCGTGAACAATGGAGGCCCCCGGCCAAAGGATGCTGTGTACCTATTGGTTGACGGTACGCGGCGCAGAACCTTACACCCCCGCGCTCTTGAAGCAACTGCGCTCATGCCTCATTTTCACGTTAAGCAAATTCAGTTCACGCCACGCTCTCTTCTAAATATGACTACATCTGTCTTAGTTAATATTTCCCAATAAACGAGGATTTACGACCCTCTGTTGGATATAAATATTCTGCTGAGGATCTTATTCCACCGCCACCATCACTTTCTACCACGTACCCTCTCGAACCCGCTGTTGCCTGGAAAGCTGAGCGAGAGACTGTCGAATCCTCTACCTGCTTATTAGAATGACATTGTTTTGGTTTTCCATAAAAAAGGGAGTTATTTAATTGTAATTTAATGTTATGTAATTTAATGATAGGGCTGTGCAATTTTAAAATAATAAGATTTCATTATTGATGTTAATAATTAATGTTTTCGTCACTTCGCATCAAACTGTTGATATTTTATATAACAAAAACCAAACATTAATAGTTTCAAATCCCCATATAGTGCCAATCCCCACAAAATCCCCAATGGAGTACCTATAGATTCGGTTTCCCGCAGTTTGTGGAATTCGCCATAAATTGGCAACGCTGTAGAGAAGTGTAACAGGAAAAGTAGTAAAGCTTGTTTATACCGCCCACTATAGTGCAAACTTTATTTGATTGAACACATGATATAGATAAATGTCCAACACACATTTCATGTTAAGCTAGGAGCATACCATGCGATGCGATATGGCCCGTGTAGCGCCGGATTAAGAATAGTGACTCCATTTCTTCCCGTGGATGTCGTAGAAGGCGACTAAGGAAATAAATTACCAGGAGACGGGCAGCAGCGTCTTCCTGAGATTCCAACCACATACTGCGATTGTCAACCCGCCTGCCGAGCGTGCCGATTATGAAAAAACCCCCTCATGGTTACGAAAACCATGAGGGAGGAGTATGTCCTGCAGTGGGCGTCAAATGGCTGATGATGATGATGATGATGATGAGAGCAAAAGTTATGTGATATACGCGGATGTCAACTATGTCTAGTAGGGATAAGCTATGTTCAACGTTCGATAAACATTGCTGGTGAGAGTCAAAACATTGATGTTTTAACATCGAAGACAAGAATATAAGATTCGAACATCGATTTTAATTTTTTTGTGTAAACGTATCTAATATTATCTTTTCGAACGGTAACCAAAGAGATACGATTTTTTATCATAATAACAAAATCTCCGCCGAACAAATACTATCACAAAAAAATATAATTTTCCCTGCGTTAAACCATGCACCTATGGGTCTAAATAAAACCTGGTTTTGCGCATAGAGAGCGCGTTGTTTTATGTAATTTTATTGCAACATTTATGCCGTATCGTAGCGCATTAAATGATTAATTACTGTATTAAAAATATCACCGCTTAATCTCTAAGTCACTGTTGGTGTTATCAAAGACCATTTCCTAACATTATTGAGTTCAACTTTGTCTCATACCGCATCGGAGCGCCACTTAATCAATAATTCTGCTCTAGAGTCAGTAGAACGCAGTGTTTGCACCTCGATTTTCGTTAACAGTATTTAGGACATCAAAACGCAATGTACAGTGAACTCTTCGAAGGCTTTACCTTTTTGTTTGATAGTAGCACTTGTGCGGTATGTGATAAGAGCTGCCGTGGGAGAGGCGGTGAGGTCCACCGTACAATGACCTCGCCGCGCGTTCGCGCCAACCTTGCGTGTGGGGCGAGCGACCGGTGAGACGAGGCACTAACCAGCGACGTGTAAATGGACAGTTCGAAATTCGAAGCTTTTTTAAAGCCGTAAAAGGAGGTCGTGGCCTCAAAACTTTTTGGAATGGACAAGAGGGGACAGTAAACTCGTTTTTGGCACATGAAGAAGATTTTTTTAAGCAGAAGAAGGAAGTCGTAGCTCCATAACTTTTTGGTATGGACATGAGGAACCAGGCAAACTCGTTTTTGGCACATGAAAAAGAAGATACTTATTCTTTAGCAAAAAGTTGTTTTTATATAGCATTGCGAAGTTTTTTACCTAGACCTTCTTACAAAAAGCTAATGAACGAAACACTGGCGGTTCGCGTTTCGCTCATTACGGTTTTACGGTTTCTCATATAAACAATGCATATTACGTTCGTCCTAAGAAAATTAAGGATGTCAACGATTGTTCACAGGACAATAAACTAAAGGGTTTGTTTCAGAAGAATACTTAGCTTAATTATTTGTAAGAAATTCTAATCAAACGTTGAGTTTTACTCGAGCTAATCCTAAAATTAAAAAGACTATCCTAAAGTCTAAACATTTTCTGTTTGAGGCGGTATCGAAAATTTTAATAAAAAAATTGTATTTTCCGAAATTCCAAAGATTGTCAAACTTTGCGAAAATCACATATTGCCGTCTTAGATGGTAGGTAACAGAAACCAACAAACAAGAAAATACCAACCTTTCGTGTCTTTCTAGTCGATGTTTTGTGACGCTGCCTCGCCAATGTTACCTCGTTTGATCGACGGTGGAATATGCCCTTCGGGGGCTTTCGCGCGCTTTTTTTGTCCGCCGAATGAAGGGGTGTTTTGTGGAAATGCTTAGGGGCGAAAATTAAACAATTACGGCGATTATGGACTGAAACAACATGGGGTAATTCGAGTTCGACTCTGGCGAAACCAGGAACTTCTACGTAACTCTACAATCAAAGAGGCTCCATGAGGTCCACTAGTGCCACCAATTTTATGGCTTATGGCTGCAATAAAGTAGTTATTGAGTATGTAACAAATCACATCTTCTTTTACTGATCGTTTTTGAAAAAATGTGTGTTTCGATTGTATCCACCATGGAAGTAGTGATTTTTAGGACACACTGCCAGACAGGACAATTATTTAGAATCAATAACCTAGTACTAGACAGCATTTATGCCAATACGGCTGTTTTTAGCGGAAATACTATCTAGTTCTAGGACGATCACGCCAAAGAAGTAGCGTTTAAACCAAAACTAAGAAGATAGGTGTTCTCTACAAATATCGACCACGTCGCCGAGCTCATAGCATTGACAGCCAGTGCCAAGATACCCTCATTTACTCCAGGTTTCCTCACAATCTTGAGCAGCCCCCTAAGCAAGGAGATTCGATACTTGCTCGATATTGCGAAACGTTGTTCTGCATCTCAGTCTGTTCAACTACAAAGAGCGAGAGAGGGAGTATTTTTGCCTTCCTATCTGAATACGAAGTTTTGTGCTGCGTGGGCTGAACCGTTAGCGAGTATTGTAGCTACCACTGTGTGTTGTGTTACATTCACAAACCAGATCTCATGCACGCGCCAATTTACGCATTCGTGACTGTCTAGTGGTATAAAAAGATTCGTCTGGTGGTCTACTTTTGCGTAGACTTCGTTTCGAGAAGTTGGTCACCATAGAAGACTATAAAGTAATCTGCGAGATTCGTTTGCAATAGGTTTACGCCAACATGCAAAACTTTGTTGCTTAGGAGGTTTGTAGTACCTACCTGCATGACACACAAGATGAGAGGGAAATAGTACACAAGTATGGGCTGTTGATTTAAAATACAGAAACGGGAAGGGAAACTGAGAAACTTAAGGGCGTATAGTCCAATAAACGCATCGTTGTTCAATAGCGACAATAGCGTTACTTAACGCTATTTTGTGGTCTACTAAGCAATCGAAGCAAAATATAATGGTGGTTATACCATTGCAAACAATTTGACTGCCTCGTTGGTCTATTAAGGCGCTTAACTACAAAAACAGAGATCGTGGGCTCGATTCCCACGGGGGGCCGCCGTACATTTTTATACAAATGGCCTCAGTCTGGGTGTATTTTCATGTTTCTGACGTCCTTGCCTGATTACCGTAACATAGGGTATCCTAGTTTGGGACCAGGTCAGGTGATTGTATTGTGCAGAAGTTATTATTATTATTAAATTAAATAGGCATCTCTCGCGGAGATCGAATCGCCCAAGGCGCCGAGTTAACTTGCACGGGTTATGCCATTGGATTGCAATTGGTTAGGTGAGTACCAATAGTGTCAATGAAACAACCATTGCCGCACTAGTATCACTCGAACACTCGATTGATCAACTATGCATTTAAGAGACTCGCCCTCCTGTGCCTCGATGCACAGTCGACAGCGCATTATCATTTACATCTATGCACTCTACTCCGTTGCATTATGGGCGACGTTGCAACTTAAATGTAATGGTTGATGTACTATAGAATGTACCCGCGGAGAGATTCGTGCTTCTGCTTCTGCGACCTAGACTGCAGAGAGCTTTTGATACTACAATATTGCAAGCCCCAGCCGTGTTATTGTAAGCTGTGCTTGTACATTTCGCATTAAAATCCGTAGTAAATTTTCAAATTTGTATTACGTATAGATCGAATTCTACGCTAGCACCATCTTTATCAGAAAATCAGCGCCGACCGGTCTTGCATGCATATCCGGGCGGCATATTGCTGAGCATGGGTCCATTTGCCAAATACTTTAAGATAAGAAACTTGGTTGTACACACCAGAAAACATCACCTTTATGTTATATTTTTTTATAATATATTTAAAAAAAAAACTTTATATATAAAGTGTGTTTTTGGCAATAAATGTAGTTCACTTTCACTTTCACTTTTCAGGTTTGACGGGGAAGTGAAATTAGTGTAGGTGAGTCTGTATGAGATGGCGTTTGGTTTGCATTTTGTAAGCAAATTTCGCGCTGAATTGTATCCAAGACATGTAAATTCGTAATCATCAGTCGACTAAAAAGAAGGTATCCAGCCAGGTAGGTAGCCACTTTGAGTTCTATTTCAACGCGTTTTCTGTGCGTGCTGCTCGCCAGTAGAACACTCTGCCGAAGGCAATTAGGGATAGTCCAACTGTGTCATTGTTCCGAAGCAAATTGAATGAGCATTTCGTTTCTAATTATCATCATCATTATCAGCCATTTGACGCCCACTGCAGGACACAGGCCTCCCTCATGGTTTTCTAACCATGAAGGGTTTTCCCATAATCGCCACGCTTGGCAGGCGGGTTCGCGATCGCTGTAGGCGGTTGGAATCTCAGGAAGACGCTGCTGCCCGTTTTCTGGTAGGTAATTGATTTCCTTAGTCGCCTTCTACGATATCCACGGAAGGAAATGGAGTGACGCTATCCTTAATCCGGCGGCACACGGATCTTTCTAATTATAATAATATTATTTTGTTCATAATATGGTAGTCATTCAATCTAGTGGTCTGTTTAATATATTTATGTACGTATGTATCGTTGAGTGTTCTTTATATCTATCTATATTTTTTAACTTGAGTATATATTTCTTTAATTCCAATATTTATAGTTTCGATACGTGTATGTTGTGTGTATATTTGTAAGTAGTATTTTATATTGTAATGTAGGTATGTAAAAAAAGTACGTAATTACTTTTGCCTAACAAAGCCTGATATTACAAGTATTATTTATGTAGTATTATGTATATATTATTTGATGTAGCAATACCACACGCTAACTGTGAAGGAAAACATCGTGAGGAAACCCACGGCTTGATTGGCACGTATTAACTTGTCTTTCCTGTGGGCTAGGCCGACTAAGCTGTCAGGATCATATAGGTGCTGGGCAAGCCTACTCCATCTAAAACACAATGTCGCAGGCACTGCAGCGTCCGAGTGGTCCCCTAACCCATCCAGTGTGAGTGAAGGTACCACTCGGTAAATCATCTCATTACGTAGATGGAAAGACCTAAGTTTTTTTAAATTTTATGTCAATGTTTTATTGCTAAAAACAAACTTCGTTAAACGTTTTACTGGTGAATTCAGATAAATACCTATTTCTTTAATTTAAGCACCATACATTTTATATTTTTTATGCCTCACGTAAATAAAAGAAATTAACGCATCAAGACTATTGGTGTTATTTACAAAAAAAAACGATTCCTTAAAAGACTCGGTCAACGCCGATGAAAATAGTATGTGGTGGAAATTGTACAAGGAAAAGATGTAGGCAACATTGAATAAACTACCTCTGAGAGGTGCTTTAGAGGAATAGTGTTTTTATCAACAAGGCTGTAACAGTCTTATTTATAAAAAGTCAATTCCACTAAAACACTCTTAAAGCGGCGTTACGGCCGGTTTATAAGAGTACTTTAACTCCGTCTTAAGAGTCTTTTAGTGGTATCGACTTTTTATAATTGAAATAACACTTACTTTGTCTTACTTAACAAACATTACAGCCCCCATACAACACCTACGCTGTGCAACAATTGAACAAGTTCACGGTGTCGACTAAGCAAAATAGCCTTCGAGGTTGAGATTATTTCGGATGGGAGTGAAAAAAATATTAAACCATGTAGAGCGCCTTAATGGCTAACGTCAACCTCAGAAATCGATTCAATTTGTTTCGTATAGTAGGGCAATTTATTTTCAAGAACAGACTCTCGTATTTTATGCCGTTGGAGGGACATTCTATTGGGGCTAATTTAATGAGGCGAGGCCCTTACACACACAGTGATAGCAGTGGCAATTGACAGCTGATTAGCCTTTACATCCAGGTTGCAAAGTCGACCGTAAGAGTACAGAAAATACATGTGAAGGTTAATGTGCTGGCGTCTGTTGATTTGACAGCACATTAACCTTAACGTATGTGCACCCTACTCAATTACGTTACAGGCGACTTTGGAACAAAAAAGTAAAGGTGGATATGCTGTCACTGCGCACCGCCTTGCTTCACGAAGTAGAGTGAGTTAAATATGAATATTTATTTATTGTACACAGCACAAAACAATTACAGAGACAACAGTTACAAAAGAAGAGCTACACTTGGTGGCCTGATTGCGGATAGCTATTTCTTCCAGACAACCTTACACTGGAAATATTTCCGAAGGGTTTGAGACTTTTCATAAGGTGCTACATTGAGTTATGAATTTAAAAATTGGCAGGACAAAAGTATGTAGTTTCAAATGGCATAATTATTCTAATTGACATGTTTCAAGAATTGCAAAATTTCCTGAAGCATGTCGGTAAATGCTCAGAATCTAAGGACAAGAGTCCGCCTTATACTTTATTGTACGCAAATAAAGAAATATTTACACAAGACAAGCGTAACATAAGCGGGTGCATAGGCGATCTTATTTCTATGGAAACTTCTTCCAGCCAACTAGATCCGTATCAAAATGACCATTACAAACCAAATTGACTTCCGTTTAAGTTTCAACAAGGGTCATTGAGGTTATCCCGGACAAAAAGGTGTTATAGTACTCTCTTGCCCCTTTGACTGTTTTCTGGTGGGCTCCGCTCCTTTAAAATTAGTACCACAGGCGAGGAACCTAGAGTTATCATATTTTTTTGTTGACCTGTCGTCGTCTGCAGCTGTCGCAACCCGTTTTTGTGTCTAGACAAGCCAGTCTTTGGAGATACTGGTGACTTGTCGTTTGAAGTAGTCGTAGAGCAATGAAAGGTCACAATTTTTCGGCTTGGTTGTGGGGTGATTCGTGAGTAGTAGCTGCATAGTCATATCTACCATAAAATGTAAACTATAATAGTACAAACAGTCTAAAAGTATCATTTTAGAGCATATGCCTTCTCTCAGAGAGAGAAAACGTAGATCCCATCACTAAGCCTGCTCATTGCGTAAACTATAAACTACTAAGTTAACTTTTGTATGTATAACAGAAAGGTAATGTGCATTTTTTCGTTTTAAGGCTGAGGAGTTGTTTTTCTTTGTTGGCACTAGGTTGTAATGGGCGGGTCGCTAAGGTGTATTGAAACAACGTAAACTTCGAACAAGTATTATATATTGTGTGACGCCACCATCAATTCTCTGATGACTTAAAAACTGCACCGTGTGTATCTAACGTAACTAAGCCGAGGCTCGGTGTACATACAAGAGCAAAACTTAAACTTAATAAGGTAAACAAACAAAAAGAATGAAATTTCTGACTTGGGATTCGAAGCGGCTACCGGCGGGTTAAGAGTCTGCAATGCTCCCGCTAAGCCACTGACGACACGCGAATGTTGGCGAAAATACCGCACTGCCTCGCCCGCTCTGTGACGTCGAGGAATGGAGTGTGTTGCTGCACACAGTATTATTAACGGAGTCGACGGCACACCCAACTTTACATTTGAGATGCAGTCGCTCGTGCCCCTAGGTTTGATAGCACGATGCCCACTATCGTACTTTGTTACTTTTATATCATTTCAATTCAATCGGCAGCACAATGACAACCTTTGTAAATCTTCATACATTAGATCGCACCATGCCCACTTTAATAATTATAAAAAGTTTTCGTTTTTTGTCCTTGACTGTACAAATCGGTGGCAATCCACGCATTTAAAGTATTGCACACTATAAAAGTGAGTATCGTGCGACAAAACAAATATTTTATACCAATAGGCTTTGTGCGATCTCACTCACTTATGAAGATTGTATTATGTAGTTGGCATTGTGCTACTGATTGCATTAAAAATAATAAAAGTGACAATGTGCTATAGTGGGCATCGTGCTACGTGTCCTGTGATAAACTAATCACTTATACATGCGAGACCTGGTCGACGACCCAAAAGGAAGAGAACAAGCTAGCACTTTTTGAAAGAAGGATTCTACGCAAAATCTTCGGGCCTTTAGGGGAAACTATGAGGGACAACAACGGCTCCTGTCGTATACGGATGAACCATGACATGAATAAACTGTTACGTAAGGAGACAATAGTGAGTTATTGTAAGTCACAACGGCCGAGATGGGCAGGCCACCTAGAACGCGTGCCGGATAACAGAGCCGTGAAAGTAAAGATAGATAGATAGAATTATACAGATATTTCTTAACCTAAGAGTACAAGAGTAAGAGTCTTAACCTAAAAGTGATCTCTTCCAGACAACCTTTGAATGGACTGGACTAATACATTGGAGAAGGAAGTAGATGTACAAACATACAAAGTGATAGTTTCAGAGTTATATGAATTATAGGTACATTCCTAAATAACCGAGTACTTATATTAAATTATTATCACATACATAAAAATAATTTACACAAAAAATTTTTATTAATATTATATAATAAAATTAAAAAGAGAAACAAAATAAAATAATGTTAAAAAATATATTCTTTATTCTACTACTATAAGGCAACAGTTAAAACATACATTCCAAACGAGTTTCTTATAATAATTGAAATACAAAATAACTTTAAAACATCTAATTAAGTTAAATTAATGTGATTTTAAAGCTCATTGAACCTCTGAAGTAATTAATTAGTCATCAAAATGTATTTATTTACTACAATTCATGTTATTTATATCATTTAAATTATTTTTGGAGTACATTGAGTTGAATATAAAAATATATTTATTATTGTGTATTTGTTTCTTGTTATTTCATTCAATTAGAAATGACATGATCTTATACAAATGTCATAAGACAATAATTAAAGCTTAACTTACCTATAATAAAGCTTACATATAGATAAACAGATAGATATTCCTTTCAGATATAAGCTTTGGCGCCAGCCGTCCTTAGTGAAGTAACCGCCAGCATATGAACCTTTACATTTTAACTGCAAAGTATCTCGTAACCTGACTGAATAAAGTGCACGGATGTAAAGTTTGTTGTACTGTCGCCTGTATTTTTCCACAAAAAAGGGCAGCGAGTGTAGAGAGTGACTTAGCGAAGTAATTACACTCTATTAGAGGTCTTCCTGTCTCGACCCGGTAGCATCTCGATGTGATTACGCAATTGAAACCGACTCGTTCGTTATACTTGCAAGTGTGCTACTTGGTATTCACTAGGTATGGACCTCGCTAAATAACTAGTAAGTGAATCCGGAATTAAGTTAATAATGTGCAGTGCTTACAAAAGTTTTAATTCGAAAACTAGAATCAATATTAGAGTAGCATCCACGTTGGGAATAAACAAGAACCAAAAACCCGACTGCTGAGCATTAACTATTAAGCAGACGGGACCAACCTAAGTACCTCGAAATTTTTAGTTTGGGTCCCGCCCGCCTAGTAGTTAATGCTCACCAGTCGGGCCTTGGTTATTTTCTATTTTTGTCTTTTATTTTTATTTTTTTGTTCAATTTCTGTTGATTTCATATAGCATGTGATACGCAGATACGACGAATCGATTGAGATTTTATTTGTAAAAATCTGACCACTGGTTAAGGAGTTACGAGGGAACATAGAATCGGACATACTTACATACATACATACGAGCAAAACACGTTACTCTCCTTTTGAGCTTTGACGCAGCCGCGTGAAGATTTTTAAGCTTAAGGTTAAATCTAAACTTTAGCTTAAGGTTAAACCTAAACTTTAGCTTAAAGTGTACCAATCAAAAAAGTTTGGTTAGGTTAAAATACGTATACTAATCAAGTAAAATATATTTGATAAATATCTTTTAAAATATAGACTATAACTTACCTTTAAAATTTATCGTTCGCTCTATATTTTGACGGATAGTAACTACAAGCAAGTAAGGTGACCTTTAGAGTTATTTACTTTTATTAACTTAAGAAAATCTTCTATTATCTTTAATATGGACAGATGGGGACCGAACCCAGATCCTTCGTATCAGGATATTGACACAATATCACTGAACTATTTAAGACAAGAGACTTCGGTGAAATTATAAGGCCACTTTCTCTTGCCAATGTTTACGAAGTGCGATTAGACATTGAAGCTTCATTTTGTAGTGGACAATATGTATTTTAATGCTGTTTCCGAAAATGATTTTTAGTCACATGTTTTTCTATTTAAACAGGTTTTTTTTATTGAAGTGTAAACATTTTTTTCAAAATATGGAGTAGCATTATTTAAGTTAAAGCCATTATTTTATCATGATTTGATTCAGGTTCAGACGCTCAGGATTTGGTGCGCATAATTAGCCCCTAGGTCTGCTACTTGCCACGATCCTAACAGATCTCTTTCGATTCATCAACATTCATTAGTTGTTGCATGCACGCCGGTTTCGGGTGCTTTTCATCTTGCCGTTTGCTAATTAAATTCAATTCTACTTTATGGACCCAATGCACTGATTGTCCAGTGCCCTTTGCTAATACATCCCCTATTTGTTTTTTTATTTTATTTTGAAAAATATAAGTAATTTACATTTTTTTCTTATAGATATATACCTATTTGGTTTATCTGAATGCGGCGGGCGTACTGGTCAAAATATGCACGCCTCGGACGTCGCTTACCGGCCCTCCCGCCCACATTCACTCGATTTACTTCTTTCGTCAATCTTTCTTCCTTCATGAAGAGGATTCTTCATAATTATGTCCAAACCAACGTAACATTCCTTTCTCAATTCTAGTCACTACATCTTCTTTCAGTCCACAACGTTCTCTAAAGGACCTACTTCTCAAGGACCATTTTTTCTACCCGGGATACAGGCGTGAGTTTATGTTATGTTAGTTATTATTATTTATTAATAACTGACATAACAAAATATCCAAATGTCCGATTTCTTGGTATTTCGAGCCACGCACGGTTACGTAATACCGAGAATACTAGTAAACGCTGTGAATAAAAAACCGTAGAAGTATTTCTTCCACCAAAATTCACTCTCAAAAACGGCCCCTGTCCTCTCGATTAGGCTGTACCAATGAAATGAGCGCAAGGTGTGCCGTAGAGTGTATCACTTTGTGATTGGTGCATTCTTTGCGTCGTGCGTGACCCGTCGTCACGTTGATTGGCGATAGTCAATGACAACATTGGCAGCGTAATTTACGACTGGTTTTACACAAAAACGTAAAACCGTTGACTTTATGATGTATAATAACCCGTCAAAATATCTAGAGTACCTCGCAAGATGGCGGTCTGACGGTGGCAGGTGCATAGATATTTTGCCGGGCAATACTGAACTAGCTCCGATTGGGCCCGTCTTCTCCCCATTAAACGAAATGTTTTCAACTATCACTGAGTAAACGGCATTATTAGGGACCACTATCCGGTAGCATTTACTACTTAAGTTTTCGAGTGTCTAGCTGCTTTGAAGACTACTTGATGAAATTGGGAATTTTACGACTCTACCGTTTAGTAATACTTACTTTCTTTGATGGACGGAGGACCAACAACTGACCTACTCAGCCCATCTTAACCACCGTTTCTCGTACACTGACTTTAATCTATTGTTTCTACTGTAAACCCACTGTCAATAAATTAGCCAGAGTGCAAACAAAAAACAATTCACAGCTGTTAACAGTAGCTTAACATGTTGTTAGTGTACGAGAAACCGGGGGTACGCTTCGTGATTTTGGCCGAAGATAGCAGATGCTTATGAAGATTAGTGAAGATTATTATTTTCGTACTTTATCTGCAGGAACAACTGTACCCACCTGTAAACACTTAGTTAGTTTAATCAAAAAGGTTAGGCAATCAATGGGTCGCTGGGATATTTCCAATGTTCAACGTTGCATCGCAACGAGGTTTAATTACGAGTCACAGAACAATCATGCCGAAGTAAACAAAGTGATATTTGAAATTGTTTGTGTGCCAATGTAGCTACTTACCTAGTTGCAATCGACAGCCAATAAACCTTTATATTTTTGTAGCAAACCCTAGGCGTGAGTTTATATAATTGAATGTATTTTTGTTGCAATATTATCCTCAGCCGAAAAGTTCTCCAATGGAGAGCACATATCGGCAAACGCAGCGTATCTGATCCCTTATCCGAGTGGCAGGAAGACGCTGGATGCAAGCCGCCAAGTTAAAATAGGTACTTAAAATATTAAGAGCTGTAAAAGACTGATTGTAAACCATAAATTATAGGAGCGTAACGCCAAAAAACCCAATAAAATGCACCGCAGTTTGGCGAAACTTGTAAAAAAAATAAATGTAAAGGTCTTTATTAATTAAATAAAAAAAAGCCGCTTCCAACGGGTCTTCTTGGAAATCCACCGAGGAGGCTTACACACATCAAAAAAAGTTTGTGATCAATAGCATAAGCTCCTATAATTCTTTAAATTGAACTTTATCAAGAAAAAATCTATGGTGTATGCTTTCTTTAAATAGGAATTACTTTGAAAAAAAATATATAAAATTACAATTAGAATTAGTTTGAAATAAAAATATAAAACTATTTTTTATTATTTATTTAAAAAAAATTGAGCCATTAATCATAATGTAATTGTGATAGAAATTTCATAGAAAGAAAAATACTGTTTAATTAAACTTAAACAACAATTTATTATTAAAAGGTTAAATTCAATATAAAATAACTCCTCCCCAGGCTCGAACATATGCGGAGATCCTCCTGGGCATGCTGAGGATCAAGTTATCCAGCATTTCCTGGGGTAACCTATCCCATTCTTCAATAGCGGCTTCCCTGAGCTCTGGAACTGTCTGGGGACGTGGCTCACGTTTCCATACAGCTCGTTTAAGAGCATCCCACGCGTGCTCTATTGGGTTTAAGTCGGGCGAGCCGGCAGGCCAGTCTAAACGTATGATATTCTTGAAGAGCAGCATTGACTCGTTGAGCTCGATGTGCGGGCGCATTATCATCGACCAGTACAAATAGGTGCCCATGGTTTACTCGGAATGGTCTGACGATATCATCAATAACAACTGCTTTGTACATGTCTGCTGTCATGTAGCCCCGATACGGGATCAAAGGCGTTCTAGCTCCAATCATAATGCCACCCCAAAAGGACACCGATTTTCCACCTTGCTGAACTGTTCCAGTGACAGTTCTTTGTCTTTCACGGTCGCGTGGTCTTCTACAGACACGGACACGTCGGTTATCTGGATGAGTGCTGATTCGGGATTCGTCAACGAAGAGACAGTTTTGCCAAATGTTTTCTTCCTCACCTTCTTCATTTTGCCGAAGTCTAGCCCACTGCAATCTTCGTTGTTGACGTTGCCGGGAATTGAGCGGAGCTCGCCAAGACCTTCGTGCTCGTAATCCAGCGTGGTGCAAGCAATTGCGAACGGTCTGCGTGCTAACTTCAAGCCCAGAGGCGGCCCTGACTTCTGCTTTTATTTTAGTGGCGTTGATTGTTGGATCACGGGCTGCCAGCAATCTAATATAGCGCTTTTGGGCAGCTGTCAAAACAGTTGGGCGACCGCTGCGGGGTCGGTCAGCTAAATTCCCCATTCCGTGGTACCTCTGCAACGTAGGCACGACACAGGATTGGGATATAGCAAGTCTGCGTGCTAGTACTCTCGTGGTGTATCCTTCTTCCCTCAAAGTTACTATTCTTGCTCGTAAAACCTCTGATAATCTTCTTGGCATTTTTTCAATCACAACTTTCCGCAAAAAATATCTTGAATCGGTTATAATTGACTAAATCAGATTTCTGAATGAGCGTAAGCTAGGACTGAAAGCCTTTTAATATGAAAAAACAACTGAACGGTGTCATTGTTTTGTGTTCTAATTCTTTATTTTTAAATAAAGAATCTAAAAAGAAGAAAAAATCATAATATAATCTACAGTAACAAAAAAGATTTCAGTTTTTCAAAGTGATCGCAAACTTTTTTTGATGTGTGTATGTCCAGCAGTGGACTTCTTGTGTTTGAATGATGAATGTACATTTAGTATAGTTTAGAATAGCGTCACTCCATTTCCTTCCGTGGATGTCGTATAAGGAGACTAAGGAAATTAATTACCAGGAGACGGGCAGCAGCGTCTTCCTGAGATTCCAACCACATACTGCGATCGCCAACCCGCCTGCCAAGCGTAGCGATTATGGCAAAACCCTTCATGGTTATGAAAACTACGAAGGAGGCCTATGTCCTGCAGTGAGCGTCAAATGGCTAATGATGATGAGCATGTTCGTTTGTGGCAACAGATAATTCATTCAACGACATGTGGTCGACTGTACTTATCTGCGTGGAGTGCACACATGTAAAGACCGATATACTGTCAACTTTACGATGTGGTGTGATTCGATCCCATATATAGTAATGCTTTGTTTAAGTGTTCCCGTGTAAATACATCATTCATCTATGTATTTATTCATTCCAAGAAACGAGATGAACAAAATGGAAATTATACTGGGTATTTCAGAAGAAAATATCAGCACTTCTATATTAGGCAATTAGTTCTCTAGGCAATGTAACAGCTGATATTTTTCTTTATATTTCGGAGTTGCACTCATAATAAGAGTTCCTTGCATTGTTGAATAGAATAACCCTTTTCTCTATGTATCTATGTAAGTTTTCTCAGATCTTTACAAAAGCCTATGCATCCAAAAACACCCAATTTTATTCTAAGCTGGCTCCGATGCCTGAGGCGATAAGCGCGCAGCTACCGTGATAGAGTCAACTCTATTATCGGCTGTACTGTACGAATGTACTGCGTCACTCGTATTCGTCCAAGGCATTTTCCACCAGCCGAGGAATGCATCGGATCGGGAGCAAACAATGTTGCCCGACATTACGCTACAGTTACACCGGGGCCGCATCACTGCCGTTCGTTCGCACGCTCATTCCACGATCGCGTCACACCGATTTTAGGGCAGGCGCCGACCGGAGACGCTATGCCGCGTGCAGGAAAGAGAGAGTGGAGCGCGCTCAAGTCACAGGTGTGCGCGCCACCGGCCGACTCGTCAGCTGTTCGCGCCCGTGCCCGTTGCTCGGACGATGCACGCGTTGAACTCAGTTCTTGTCGGTAGCACTGGGCGAGCGGACGCGGCGCGCGCTCCCCCCGGCCTGCACACCCGCTCACGGATGTTACACTGTGTGTGTGCAGCGCATGTTTGTGTTATCGCGCTGTGAGTGACACGCCGCGGCCGATTGCGAGCTCTTTGTCTAATTAGCAGGTAGGCGAATGCTTCACTTGGGCGCTTCTCTTTTTCGCCGGACGATCGCGGCCGCCTCGGTGTGCGCTCGCTTTTTTTTTCTTTCGTAATTGAATTTTTTATGTAACTTTTGTTCTTTGTCGGCCGTAGGTGAATGGGATTGGTTAGTGGTATGTGGGTGAGATATGCGCTTTTGGATTTTGGAGTTGGATCGACATAGAACTAGGGGCGTCAGAACCTGATTTCTTTGGATGCAGTTGAAACAAAGGTTGCTGCTGCCAGTTAGTGTGTATGTTTTCAGAACAGGTTTAGCGTGGAAACGCGCTCTGCATTAAAGTCTGATGACACATTTCTTAAATCGGCGTTGAATATCTAGTACTAGAGAGTGCCTTTCACCTGATATCCAACAAATTGTTTTGCCAATAAAGTTGTGGAGAGTACCTAGGTGGGAAATTGGAAGAGCGTTTAAAGTTGTGAAATTAGCATGACGGGATCACGCACGATTGTACAAGTCAACAGTTTCAGGTTTCTTTGGACAGATAAACACCAATAGATTAAACAGCAGTGGAGTCAGAAGTACAACACGGTCACATTAACTAGAGACTTGACGTTGATACAATAATGTCCAAAACAAATACCAAAATGACAGAAAACTAAGCAAATTATCGATAGTATGGTCAGTATCTTTGTAACCAATACGTGTGTCGATAATTTGCTTAGTTTTCTATGATTTTGGTATTTGTTTTGGACATTATTGTATCAACGTCAAGTCTCTAGTTAATGTGACCGTGTTTACGTACTTAGCGGGGTAGTAAATGTTTTTAAAATGACCTCGTCATTTAGTCTATTTACTACAAGGCCATCTAATGAATTGTGCGATTTGTGCTGTATTCTTACCTACTACTACCTAGTATACATTATGTTCACTCACAGTTTGATTGCGTCGCCCGAGCTGACCTAAATGATTAACATAAGACCACATTTCCAAAATGGTCCATATTAACGGACCATATGGATTCCGACCTCTACAAGATTAGTCGGTCATTACATTATCCAAAGTGACTGATGAGAAAGGCCCGAAGGAGGGGGAAAGAGACAGCGTAGCGGATTCAGGGACGTGCCAGAGCGAGAGGGGGGATGGAATAGAGACGCTTGGTGACGTAACAGTTTGGTATGCGGCATAGTGTATTGGACAAAGAAAATTGTATCACTTGAAAAGTTAAACATGCTTAACTTTGCCACCAATACCACACATCGAAATTAAAATCTTAACACGGAACAAAAATAGTTAGATAGGTAGAGTATTCTTTACTGTATGTACACAGAATTACATGTGAGAATTGGACAATACACAAAAATAGTACCTAGGTACAGTTCACAACTGCTACAAATTTACAAATTTCGTAACTATTCGCAAAGCAACTAGGATGTTAAGGTCGATGTGCTGTCGACTGTACTTAATACGGTATACTTTGACTTTAATAAGGTATACCTAGGTACAGCTTGAATATGTCTGGCCGCAGCATAATGTTTATCTAATTTTGTAAAAATAGTGACTAATGTTTTAGCATCCCAAGTTATTGATTGCACTCACTGGATCTTGTTAGGTAAGTACTCGTATGAACCAATGTATTGTATTTAACTATTAAAAATTAGAGAGGAGTTTTTTTCACTGCCTGTTCTCCACTACAAACTCGAGTCAAAAGCAGCTGCTAAGATTGTCATTGGCATTCAACAACATAACATAACATAAACTCACGCCTGCATCCCAGAGAGGTAGGCAGAGACCAGGGACTTGCTACGATCCTGACAGACCATTTTCCCTTTCTTAATATTCATTAGTCGTTGCATGCACGCACGCCGGTTTCGGGTACTTTTTATCTTGCCCTTTGCTAATACATCCCCTATTTGGTCGAAGTATGTCCATCTGGGTCGTCCCCTACCGGCCCTCCACCCACATTCGCTCGATATATTTGTTTCGACAATCTTTCTTCCTTCATCCTCTCCACATGTCCAAACCAACGCAACATTCCTTTCTTAATTCTAGTCACTACATCCTCTTTCCGTCTACAACGTTCTTTAATCACACTATTGCGTATCCTGTCATTCAAAGTAACACCAGTCATACTTCTTAAGGACCTCATTTCTACTGCATTAATCCTACTTTCTTGCTTCTTTTGCCATACCCAAGTCTCGCTAGCATACGTAAGTGTTGGGACCAGCACTCTATTATGGATAGCCAATCTATAGCTCTTTTGGAGGTGTTTTGGCCAACAAACAGAATGTAAATTCTTTACGTTGAAATAAGTACATTTTTATTTATGATATCTGGTTAATCTTGTTTCGAAACAAATAACCAGCCAGGTATATCTACCACCAAACAGAAACGTTATGTTTCTCTTAGAGGATAGGTGTACGAAGAATAGTAAAATCTGATAAATCTTAATTCCATCCTACAACAGATTAGACTTTAAGTTTAGAAAGTTAGGGTTGTATTTACAACGTGGCCGATCGATACAATATATTTTATCTTTTATCTGATCTACCTAACTAGAGCTTGTCAATTGAGTACCTATATTACATTTCACTCAGTTGGTCTACACGTAAACAAACCGTTGATAGAAATCGTTAAAATCTCGGATAACATCATGTCTATCAAGGTATTTGTTCGTCCTAGGTATTTTATTCATCTCATCATTTATTGAAATAACAACCCCGATTATCGATTTCTTCACTTTGATAGTAAAGATTAACTGTACACATCACCCATCATAATTATAATATTTCAGACAGTGGCTTGTCGGTGCAGCATCTTCCACGTTCTCCTGTCACAAGCCAGTTCTTTGACAGTCTGGTGCGTCACAGCTCTCACCTTCGCTTCTTAATTTAATCAAAATATCTTCTCCGTCGCCATCCTCTTCCTCTCGTTCCTTCTATATTTCCTTATACGAAGTTTGTTATATAGAATTTGTTATAAACTGTCGTGAGGCAGCAAGTGGCCTAGAGTTTTTCCTCATCTACATTCGACCGTTCCCAGCATGATATTCTCTCATTTTATTATATTTTCCTGTGTCTATAAAGTTTATTATTTCCATATATAAAGTTGCGATTGAATGTACAGTCTAATGTACACTGGCCTGCAAAACTACGTATCACACTTTTACAATTGCAATAACTTTTTATGTACACAAGATATAATTTAGAAATAAAAAGGACTGAAAAAGAAAGCTGATAAAATTAGTTGATAAACGTTTTTTTATTTTAAATCTTTAACTTCTATAGTTTAGAAAAAAATATAAAATGAAAAGTGTGATACTTACTTTTGCAGGTCAGTGTATCTGCATTCGCCATTGACTATCACAGGCTTATCGACGCAAAGTTCACGGTTTCAGCCTATCGGTTAATTGTGTAGCCACAGCGGGGTAATGCAAATCTTATCTCTATTGTTGCACTGTATATTACAACGAAGAGTGTGAATACGAATAATACTTTCTACTAGTAGTGTTGTCCATTAGTCAAAATCAAAAATTTATTTAGATACAGTAAAGAATTGACATTCTGCTCCTTGAATGTCAGTTGTACACTGTTGGCTGCTGCCTTCTGGTCGAGTTGTTGCAAAAAAATAATGTCGTAAGATTGGAATTATGATCTTAAAAGTTAATACATAAGGCTTAGTGTTATTTTACAGACAACTGTAAAAATTTAAAAAAAATTATTACGATACAAATTATGTATGATAATTTCTGTCAACCTGTATCGTAAAATAACTTTTTTTGTTATTACGATACACTTCCGGGTAAAATCCTCCTTGATGATACACTTCCGCAGCATGCATTTGTTTTGCCGCCATTATTAGTTTACAAATTTTTCTGTGCCGCTTAAAAAAATGAAAATATTGCTTTCAATTACTTTAGTTTCATTTATAAATGAGTGAAGATAAAGTGTATGTAACTGCATATAAAACTATATTAGAATACTCGGCTTCGACGACCCACACTCTTATTCTGACAATCTCTTTTATATGACAGTTGCATATACTATTATTTCTTACAAAAGTAGGAAAAAATTACAATTTAATGAAACATTATTGTTGGTTATTATTTTCATTGAAATAGTATAACAGAAAAATATGGTACAGTCAACGGCACCGCGTGCACTTTACAGTAGCAGCAACTAAGTCACCCGTGACGTAACTGAGTAGAGTACACGAGTGTGAAGGTTGATGTGCTGTCGACTGTCCTCATCTAGGTGTATAGTTGAAATTACATCAATCTTTAAATCTAACTCTGTTCATTTACACCAAAAGCTGTCTATAGTAAAATTTAATAAATCTAATATATAACATAAAAATGTGTCACCGTGTTTGTTATCGAACTCCTCCGAAACGGCTTCACCGATTTTTATGATTTTTTTGTGTATATTTTGTAGATCTGAGAATAGGTCGTAGGCTAATTAATGTGGCAAGCAACGTTTGCCGAGTCAGCGAGTAAAATATTATTAATATGACATAATAAAATACATACGTACAAAGTTTGAAGTAGTTTATCATTTACATGTGAATTGTGTTTTAAGGCCAGCAATTGTACTGTATCTTTGTAAATATTTTATCTTGTGATTTCCCGGTACAATAAAGAATATTTTTATCTTATCTTATCTTATCTTACATTTTTGTTACAAAGCCCCTCGCAATGAATGAGTAATGTGCATAAAAGGCTCATGTAATATTAACAAAAACATCCTTGAACATGAAGGATTATTCAGAAGCCAAAGATGTTCTGGTATTACAAGGTAGAATCATGTTAAATGGTATTTAGAGAACGGTTTTGTCTAGTGTTCAATACATTTATGAGCAAAACTTTTAATAGAGAACTTATGAATTTTTTTTCTTAAACATTTTTTTTTAATTTAACAGAGATTTTAGCTTCTTCACCTCATAATTCGAATTAATGAATGAATTCTTAAACTATCAACTATGACATTCATTAAGAAACATTTTGTTTTCATAATGAATATTTTTTTTACAATTTAAATATAATATACAGAAGGACCTCTCTAATCCGTACCCCTCCTAATCCAAACAGCTCTGTAAACCAAACGCCTCACCCCAGCCCACGCTTTTTTGCTTTTACGTAAATTGCGAGACAAAGCTTTTTATTTGTCATTAAATACCTCCCGAAAAACTGAAATATTGGATTTCTTTAAAAAAGTTTAATAAATGTAACGTTTATAGATGATGATGACGATGTTTCGTGGCAAGTGGCAGTCCCTGGTCTCTGCCTACAACTCTGGGATGTTGTTTGTTTGTTTATAGATAAATCTACATTTCAAATTTCACAATACTATTCGTTTTATTACATAAAAAATACTTAATAAATAAATGTTCTGTACAATAATCCGAACGCTCCACAAATCCGATTAAAGAAAATTTTCGGAGTTCGGATTGAAGAGGTCCCGCTGTAATTGAGTAAAACACTCATATGTAAATGTTGACGTGCTAGAAAGCAAATCGTGGCAAATGACCCTGTTCTCTGCCTACCTCTCTGGGATTCAGGCTATGGAACGTAGTCAGCCAAATGCTTACGTTTTATGCAAGCGAGAAAAGTCAAACAAAAATAGCATCTATAGAAAGGCCCTTAACCCTCCATATAAATGCAATAAAAACCGCAGAGCGATAAAGAAATCTTTATGAAGTAAATTTTTATTTTAACCTTTAACACACACAGCCAAGGAAAACCAGAACCGCATTGCAAAGTAATCTCATACACGACACGTAATGCTTCCGGAACTAAGTCAGGTATCCCTTTCTCTCTTTTAATTGTATCGCTCAGGAGGGAATGAATAAGGAATAGGGATTTACCCTAGTAATTATATACTGAGGAATTAATCAATCAGTCTTTAGTAAAGATCTACTGGGTCTAACAAAATTTCCGTATATTGAGAGGCCCCGGTACAACGTTTTTTTTTTGGGTACTTTTTATCTTGCCCTTCGCTATGAAATCCCGTAGACCTAACATCCGTGGTGTAAGTATGCAGGTTAAAAGATGACGTAAAAGATATTTTTGATTGTATTGTCTTTGTATTTTTTTAATAATTCGCAATGCGCAGTTCCTCATACATTAATAATATAATGAATCTTACTTATTTTAGATAAATCACAATCCATACACAATATAACACATAATAAGACATAAAATCACTTCATATAAACAGAACAAAGAAACAGCGCACAAATGATTACTTAGTTATCCATTTACATTAAATTTCAATTATACATTTTGTAGGTAATTAAGTGCCGGATAAACAATCGCGGTTAGACCCGTTATGAGTGAACTATCTTGTTAACTACTTACTCACATCTTAGGTAAAGGTATTTGTTGTTATAGATGTTGAGCTACAAATTTAAGATTATACTTATTTGTCTCCTATACTCTGTAAACCTATATCTTAGGAGATAGTGTTCAGACACAGGGCTTTAATAAGTCAATACTTTTGCATCAATAAATCGCTCTGTCGCGTTACCGCTGCGCTACCCCCGCATTCGGGAGGTCGTGGGTTCGCATCCTGGCATGTACCAATGGGTTTTTTTCTATGTTACGTAAAGTTACGTTAAACCTAAGCGTCTGAGGTATTCACATAAGTACTTCAGCGCTTGAAATTGTCAATCTGCGGTGGGCACGCGTGGTAATTAAGCCCATAATCTCTCCCTGGGAGAAGGCCTGTGCCCTGGTTGCGAACAAGGACTTTTTCTTCTTCTTTCGCAACTGGTCACGAAACTTGGTTGCGAAAACGGCCGAAAGGCCTGCAGTGGGATGTTTATAAGCTACATAAAAAAATTATCTTGTAGTAATTTGAACGTAAATTGCCCCCGGTTTCTCGAATACTAACAATCAATTAATCTACTGTCAACAGCTGTCAGTTGGCCAAATAGCACAAAAAAAAACAACTGACGGCTGTTGACAGTAAATTAACAGATTGTTAGTTTATGAGAAATCGGGGGTTAGTGTGTGTATGTGGGAAGGTTTGGATTTGTGTCTTTTTTTGGAGGAAAATAGATATACTATTATATCTTTTTGTTGCACTAACCCGTGCTGAGGACAATTTTAAAAACCTATTTAGAGGCTAAGGGAGAGCGCTGGCACTGTTCGCCAGTGGTCGCGGGTTTAAGTCCCGCCATGGGTGGAATTTTTAGGCTCTAAATAGGTTTTTAAAATAGATATATTATGTATGTAATATAGTTACCAACTCATACATAACAATCCCTGGTCTCTGGAGTCTAGTTAAGATAGAGAAATCTAGATGAACAAAATACCCTGCTAACGGTACCAGCAAACTTAGGAGGCTGCATAAGTATGTCGAAATAGGTATTACTGTCTAGACTTGAATTGTGCTAGAATTCTACACCACATTTTTGCACGCACTTGCGCAGAAGGACTTTTTCGCTGCGTCGCTGGTTTTCAGTTTTATTTTTACTTGGGATCTTTGTATTTAGAATACTAAACAGATTGAGTACCAAAATAACAGCTTTGATGTTCATTGAGTAAACATTTTGTTTTTATAGTGAACAAAATTTTCGACTTGGACTTTGAAATTAAAAAAGGAACAATAATAACTTCCTCACAACACCATCACTTGACCAGGACCCAAACAAGGATACCCCGTGCTATGGTAACCAGGCAAGGACATCACAAACATGGAAATACACCCAGACTGAGGCCATTTACAAATTGGTACGGCGGAATCGAACCCACGACCTCCAGCATGCTAAAGGATTTGGTGCGCGCAATACAGGAGCATGTCTGCGATATCCATCGCGTGGAATCCATTTAGTGACCATTTTCGCCCATCTTTCTGGGCTCATACGACTGACGTGGCCCGCCCAGATCAAAATATACATCTTTATTTGCAAGTCACCCAACCGTTGTATTGCAAGTAACGTAAGTTAATCGAGTTTACGGCTAGTAAATGCGCTGACCACTATAACCTGATCAGTTAAAGAAAGGGATGAAGAAGCGTGGCGACCGACGCTTCTATTTGCCTCTCGCTCACACGGCAATATTTTGTGGATGAGGAGGCTAATGGGGGCGAGCGTCGCCATTTTCAATTCCTTTCTTTAATTTATTGGGTGTAGTGTACACAGTGATAGTTAAAAACATAGACGTCTAACTAGCGCTAAAAAATTACCCAATGCTCAATTGTGGGAAGGCGGGCGAGGCTTGTCAATTGTGTTACCAATCGGAGCGAGTTCAGTATTACCCGGCAAAATATTTATGCACCTGCTACCGTCAGACCGCCATCTTGCGAGGCACCTAGATATTTCGACGGGTTATACCATCATGAAGTAGTTTTTTTTGTATAAAACCAATCCTAAGTTAGTCATTTACTATCGCCCAATCAACGTTCACGTCGTCACGCATGGCGCACGGAATGAAGACTAATCGAGAGGACAGGGGCCGTTTTTTAAGAGTAAAGGAGAATGATCAAAAACAGTCTATGTTGCGCTTTAAGTATTTATACCTCAAAATGTTTCTTTTGAAAAATGATTTCATAGTTCCATTTGATAAATTAAAAGAATCAGGGGTTTTAAAGTAATAATTAAAAAATATCTGTATTGATTGTATAACTAAAAAACTTCAGTCAGTCAATACAGATTACAAATACAGATTAGATTACATTATTGCAAAAATCGCAAATCGTGTACATACATAAAATGCGAAAATTTTATTACGCTTTTATTTTTGCAAATTGATTCCAGTGGATTTTATAGGAGAGTTAAAATGACCTCTCATTCTTGGCTTAATTAACTATTTGGTAAAAGCACGCATAAAGTCAAGGCATGTCAGTGGACGCACATACTTTGTTTACATTTTGGTAAATCGAGATACTGACACAGCGAACACATTGAGCTCTTTGGTGGGATATTGCTGGAATTGCATTGTAGGCAAAAGAACAGTAGGATGTTGCGCTCACGTGATGACAGTGGTGTGGTACTTGAGCTGGGGACGATTTAATGATATAAATGAACCAGCTCCTTTCTTAGATAATATATTTGAAGAGGGTATTTAAATAAAAAATGTTATATTACTCACAAGACCACGTTTTATTTTAATTTTTTTCCTTCTTAGACATGCCTATGACTTTTTTTAAAGATATAATATTGCAAACTATCGTACTGTGATATGCAATAATATTAGACGAACCCTATTACTTATTGCATGAAACCTACGGATATTTTGTATTTTGTAAAGAATTATGACTTAGCACTAACTAACCATACCTACCTAATAATGACCTATGTTTATAATTCAAACTGACTAGGTGCCAATGCCAACCCAAAATAACACCAAACCACCAAAGTTGTCATAACCTCAAAACATGGGCTCAAAATTAAGATTTCTCGGAACCCCCATCTAATATTTTCATAATATTTTTCCTGCATAATCCAGAGCTAATTTCTTATAGTTTACCGTTGGTTTCATCAATGTGCAAGAAGACGCAAAAATGGACTAACTCCTATAGTAAATTGATCATTCTCCTTTTGCAGGAAGAAATACTTCTATGGTTTTTCTATTCATAGGGTATACAGGGTTACTTTCAAATGGCGCAATTCCAAGTTTGTATCTTAAGATAACTTTAATTCTGTGAGCTTTTCTAAGATTGATATTTTTCGAAATATCAGGGTCTTGGTACATAATTTTGTTATGGTCGCGCTCATAGTCTGTCACGTTACCGAGGGTTGTGTGAAGGCACAACCCTTGGTAACGGAAGCTAAACAAATAAAAAGAAAGATTTAGAGATGTACGCAACAGAATATCAAATCAAAAGTAAGACTCAGGTAAGACTCTCAGGACTCAGGTAAGACTCTTCAAGTAAGACTCAGGTAAGACTCTTCAAGTAGGACTCAGATAACTCTTCAAGTAGGACTCAAGTGAGACTCAAGTAGGACTCAGATAACTCTTCAAGTAGGACTCAAGTGAGACTGATTCGGAAAGCCTTCTTGGGCGGCTTTTATACCCCAAAAATAGTTCGATTCTAATATTCAAATTTGATCTGAATCTGCGTCAGAATTCTTCTGGAAGTTTCTGGATCCTGTTCCAAATCCATAATTTCAAATTCTAGATCTTCTTTCTCTTTCTTGCATTAAATTCATAATTTCGATTTAGAATGCGAAAAGTCTTCTAGAAGTCTCCATAGGCCAGAAGTTTCCTTATTCGACCTTCTTAGTATGACGATTATTTGACATAATTTAGAAAAATAAAGAACAATATTCAAATAAAAGTAATATCTGACTAACAGTTGAATCGTTGACAGTAAAGCAAAATACAATATTTACAATGTGAAAAGTGGAAAATAATTAGAAATACGTATTAGCTTTGAAATAATAGTGAACCAACCTTATGTTTTCGTTCGTGATAACATGAAAGTGTTGTGAAATTGGATTTCAGTGGTTCAACTTGGACAAAACGTAAGTCTTTTTTGGATTGATAGAAAGAGTAGGGTGCTAGGCAATAGAATCGCGCTAGACGCGTAAGCTAAACCCTACAAGTCCAAGGTCTAACATAGGTCCTCAAAGCTTAGCCCTACATTAAATAATGTTAATTTTATTTAACACAAGTATTGATATCTACCAGACCGCGCCACTTCAAGCAAAAATCGTTAAACTACATAAAATAGAAAATAAAATATTCAAAGGTATAACCAAAATGGTTGTAAATGACGAACTGTAAGTGATTGAGATGTTAAGATAAAAATTATTGACCTTTCTTGTTGTACTAATGTAAAAGTATCAAACTAAACGCTGCTAGGGCGTTGCAAATAGGTTTAAAATGTGTCAACAGAACTAATAACTTAACAACGAATTATTATTATTAAAAACATAACAGAAAGTCACGCCTGTAACCCTGATGGGTAGGCAGAGAGCAGGGACTGCCAATTGCCACGATCCTGACAAATCACTTTCGCTTCATCAACATTCAATAGACGTTGCGTGCACCCACGCCGGTTTCAGGTACTTTTTATCTTACCCTTTGCTAATACATCCCGTATTTGGTTAAAGTATGTCCGCCTGGGACGTCCTTTACCGGCCCTTCCACCCACCTTTGGTTGATAGATTTGTTTCGTCAATCTTTCTTCCTTCATCCTGTCCAAACTACCGCAACATTCTGTTCTCAATTCTAGTCACTACCTCCTCTTTCAGTTCACAACGTTCTCTAATCAAAATATTGCGTATCCTCTCGTTCAAAGTAACACCACACAACTTCTCAAGGACCTCATTTCTACTGCATTAATCTTACTTTTTTTTATTATTTTTTATTTTATTTGAAATTACGCATTTTAAAAATAACCCTGTACAGTCTTCAAATGAAGCTAGGACTGTCTGTGGTTCAGTGACCTATGGGTGACTACGATCGATGACCAGATGGAGACTGTTTATATGATGATTAGTTGTATCGAAACAATTTGTAAGATTTCATTCCAGGAAATATTTTATTTCATGAAAAATTGTATATCGGATTATTCACTTTAACACCAATGTTCCATGTTTTAAGACTACTTTTACGTCTGGCATACTGTCTCCCTCACACAAAAGTTTTTAGTGATTTTAATAAAATTAGTATACTTCAGATACATTTGGTCTGAGGGTTTGGTAAATGGACATTCAAGATATCATATTTTTCTTATCCTTTACTTTAGTTTTTGATTGCGAAAATTTGATACTAAAATTATTATTTTTTCTTAGTAATATATCATACGGGTCTAACCGCGATTATTTATTAGGTAAAATAGCGGCGGTAAAATGTAGGGAATCAAAGGTAATTAAATTTTACCTTATAAATAATCGCGGTAAGACCCGCTTAATATATTACCATGTACGAGCACCGCGAGTTATTAAAACATACTAGAGCTTTTCTTTATCAAAAACTAAGTATGGGAAACAAAAATGTATATGAAATGTCCGTCATCTTATTACCTATCAAAGCCTCAGACTATGTTTATCAAAAGTGTATTTTTACATTGTACGAGCGAGATGAACAGCCAGACGTAACAGTAGCCTCTATATTAGGTAACATTGGATTACAATTATCTATTGTACGCAACAGAAAAAAAAACATTAACATATCTGAAATAACATAACACATAACACACACTCGCGCCTGTATTCCAGAGGAGTAGGCAGAGACCAAGGACTGCCACTTGCCACGACCACAGAATACATAATAGCCACGACTGATAACTGAAATTTACATAACATTCGAGTTTTGCCGTACGTATGACAGTTTTATCGCGAAAAGCAAAATCTTCCAGAAAACCTTACGGTGGATAGACCTGGACTTAAAGTACTATTTTACGAGACAGAGTAGGATACATACAGCGTAATATATCGCGCCATACGGTACGAAACTTCATAGTACGGGGCTCTACTTATTTTATGAAACAGGGTCTAGAGTCTGCTTTAAGCACATAGTTGTTCAATAGAATGATATTAGCATAACAATAGCTATTGTTTGTCTCTATTTCGTTGTCTACTAAGCAATAGCAGTACAATGTTATTTCAATGGTATACCTCGCGCATATTAACTCCCGAGGCGCCCAGTTAAGTTGCACTGGTTATACCATTGGAATGCGATTGGTTAGTACTTTACCAATTCTTTCAATGAAACGACTATTGACGTACTAACCTCAATCTATTGAACCACTATGCATTTAACATACTCGCAGCCCCCCCCCCCCCCCCCCCTATGCCTACGATCATAAAAGCCGACACGATCAACAGAGCGCAATATAGCCCAAGCACACGCATAGTTTGTCCATCTCTTTTGCTCTTGCGTCTCGTTCGAACTCAATGTGTCGTAGTGGGGTGTGACAGAGATGGTAAAGTTATGTCCTTTCAGCAGATGGGAGGCCAGAGAATGTACTATGCGCTTGGTTGATTCGTTTTGCGATTCCATTTCAGTGTTGTGGTTTTAATATTTATTTTTAGCTTATCGATGCAAATGTCACACTAAGAACAAATGTGGCATAGAATTGGTCACTCGTAAAATAATTTTCAAATATGAATTAAGTTAATAACGAATAATATTATATTCTTTTTGTTGCGCTAACCCGTGCTGAGGACAATTTTAAAAACCTATTTAGAAGCTAAAATTTCCACCCATGCCGTAATACAGAGATGTTTGTAAAGAGGCTCGAAATTACGCTGATGCCTGCACTTGCCCATTTGCTCAGTTGGCAGAGCGCTGGCACGGTTAGCCGGAGGTCGCGGGTTCAAGTCCCGGCATGGGTGGAATTTTTAGCCGCTAAATATGTTTTTAAAACGATTAATATTTGTCATAAAATTGGGTTACTAAATTATATTGTCTTATAACCGGAAACACTTAAACACTTTTTCTAGTATTTATTGTTAAACCACTTCCTCTAAATAAGCACAAGCTTTAAATTGTCATTTATTTTTCTTAAATCCACATGTTAAAAATAAAATTGAGAATTCAGAGACTTAATTCATAAGCAGCCCATATACGTCCCACTGTAGGGCACAGGCCTTCTTTCAGAGAGAGTTGGGCTTAATCACCACGCGTGCCCACCGCGGATTGGCGATTTCAAGCGCTGAGGTATGTGAATAGCTCAGACACTCAGGTTTCCTCACGACGTTTTCCTTCACCGTTAGCGAGTGGTATTGCTACTATTACTTCACAAATGTACATAACTTAGAAAAAAGAGTCATAGGTACATGCCCGCACTGGGAATCGAACCTGGGTCTCCCGCTTCTGAGTCCAATGTTCTACCCACTAGGCTGCCACCGCTCAGTTGAAACGGCTTAAAAGACTTAATTGAAGAAAAGACTTAATTGAAGAAACGGATCTTACGAGCAGGTTTTGCATTATCCAATACAATTGTTAGTATAAAATTCTTTGCTTCTTATGAGGAGTCCCGAATACAGTCGACAGCAAATAAATCTTTACATTGTTGTTGTATTGCATTGACGGAAAATCGACCCACGTTCGGTTCCCAGTGCGGGCATGTACCTATGACTTTGTTTTCTAAGTTATGTACATTTGTGAAGTTATAGTAGCAATACCGCTCGCTAACTGTGAAGGAAAACATCGTGATGAAACCTGAGTGCCTGAGCTATCCACATACCTCAGCGCTTGAAGTCGCCAATCCACGGTGGGCACGCGCGGTGATTAACCCCATGCTCTCTCTGTGAGAGAAGGCCTGTGCCCTACAGTGGGACGTATATGGGCTGCTTATGAACATAATAGAATCACTTATCCCGGTCCCAAACTAGGATACTCTGTGCTATGGTAACTGGGCAAGGACATTAAAAATATGGAAATTACACTCAGACTGAGGCCTTTTGTACTAATCAAGTACGACGGCCTCCAGTGGGAATCGAACCCACGACCTCCAGTTTAGTAGTCAAGCAGGTTAGCCGCTAGACCAACGAAGTAGAGGCATTAAATCACTATTTTCCGTTTATTCTGTGTCAGACGATATCTACACTTATACACAGTAGGTACTTAATCTTAAGTCAATTATGTTTGCTTGTGGTAAGACGAGACGTTAAGCGCCGGGTATAATGTTTACTGGCTTACTAAGTATGTACGAAATTACTTACTAAAAAAAATACTTATAATGCCCGACTTATAAGTTTATCAAATATCTTCGACTTTGTATGGACGTCATTCGGTTTTCGTTGATGGGGAGGGAGGGGAGGAGGGGGGGATTATGTGGCTTTATTTGATGTGACCTAACAAATAATTAAAAATAACGCAAACTTATCCCGACTGGTATATTCATCCCACCGCAGGGCGCAGGCCTTCTCTCAGAGAGAGTATGGGCTTTATTGGCAATTTCAAGCGCTGAGGTATGTGAACACCTCACATGCTCAGGTTGCCACACGATGTATTCCTTCACAGTTAGCAAGTGCTATTGCTACTATAACTTCACAAATGTACATAACTTAGAAAACCAATCATGGGAATCGAAACTTCTCCCTTCATGTTCTGCCCACTAGGCTACCACCGCTTACCACCGCTTACCGCTTACCACCGCTTAATTGTGTTGTGTAGGGCTGCCTCGTTGGACTGGCCGTTAAGGCGCTTAACTACTAAGACAGTGGTCGTAGGTTCGATTCTCACTGGGGGACGCCGTACATTTGTACAAATGGCCTCAGGTACTTAGGTTTCTTCAGGATTCCATCTTTGTATAGGCCATAATATAAGCCGGATCTGTTGAAAAGAACCGGCCAAGTGCGAGTCGCACTTGCGTGCGAAGGGTTCCGTAACATTATCTATGCAATGTTTGAAAATTTAAACGTCACCTGTTGCCGTTATTAATATCGAACAAAAACCGGCAAAAAACATCACGTTTGTTGTATGAGAACCCCCTTAAAAAATCATTTTATTCTATTTTTATTATTTGTTGTTATAGCGGCAACAGAAATGCATCAATCAATGTGAAAATTTCAACTGTCTAACTATCACGGTTCATGAGATACAGCCTGGTGACAGACGGAAGCATGGACGTACGGTCGTAGTAATAGGGTCCCTTACCCTTTGGGTACGGAACCCCAAAAATGCACCCACTGAGTTCTCAAAGTACTCAATAGGTATTCTAGCCATCAAAATGTAGTTCTAGGAGTTTTATTTTGTCTATTGATAAAATCCACGGTACTAGTTTCAGGTATCCTAGGTATTGCAGCGCGTCGTTAATGTTTGCGGAAGCTTGCGTTGACAATTCTTATGCGATTTTACGTAAACGTATCGCATCGACTAGAATGCTACTACAGAAAATGCGCGCTACTCGGGGTACCTACTTGCTGCCAAGCCTGATAGCCCTTTGATGCGACACTGGGTGCACACCCAGTGTGTGCCCACGCAATTTAATAAAAGTTAAGTGTAAATAATAAGCTTTAGTATAGTATACATAGTTAAGTTACTAACGTAGCCGTAAGTTCTTATTTTTTACTAATATAATATGGACACGTGTGTCTGAAATAAAATAAATTATTATTATTATCAACAGTAAAAATGTCACGAAAATAAATAATAATATTGTACAGTCGACGACACAGTAAACTTTACACGCGTGCACTCTACTCAGTTGTCTTACGGGCGACATTGGAACGAAAATGTAAAGGTTGACTGTACCGGAATTCCTAGAGATGATATTTGAGGAGAGATTTGAGGAAAAATGCTCAGAAATTCCTTTGAAATCTGCGTTTGATGTGGATTTGAGTTGAGATTGCTCGTGTGGATCTGTCAGATCCAAGAGGTCATTACAGAAATCAAAAGGAGAACGGTCTCAAAATAGTTCATGTAGGTGTAGCATTTTGTATAAAAAAATTGGCCAGTCAGTTTCGTGCGCTGGAAAGTAAACCTAAAAAATACCCAGCCAAGTGCGAGTCGAACTCGCGCACCGAGAGTTCCGTACTCGCGCTCGATCATTTTGTACTATTTGTCGTTAGAATATGTAATAAGTCCCACAATTACACCACGTTTGATGCCTGCATGTATTACCATTTTTACGATAGAACATAAACAAAAAACGGGCAAAAAAACGCGTTTGTTGTATAGAGAGTGCCTAATTTTTTATTTTCTTATTTTTATTATTTCAACTGGCTATTACAGTTCCAAAGATAGATACGGTCGTCAAAATGGTTAAACCGATAGAGTAGACCACAGAACAAAAATAAACTCCACAGAACAATTTTTGTTCTGTGGAGTAGACAGTTGCGTGATAGAAGGGATGATTACCTAGTTTATGGCAGATCGATTACAAAATTAAAAGAAGAGCTGATTCTAAATATTTAATAGAGGTGTAATCAGGAAAAAAAGGGGCACTAAAAAAGAAATAGTAAACTTTCTTCAAAGAAAAATTCTAATACGCCCAAACTTAATTATGCACCTATTTAATTATAAGCAATATTTTTCATCATTATGGTTAATTTACTTTCCTTTGAGCTTGGGTTTACAAATCGGCGTACTGTGACGATGACGACATGAACAAAAACAATTTCTCTGCCGCCAGTGCCCCGCTACTTCAGTCACGTACGCCATTAACAATTCTATCGATGACTTGGAAATCCATTGCCGTTTTTGACTTCTTCGCTTTGAAGTGGTCTCAGTCAGAGCCAGCAACGGATGGAGTGACGAGTGGAAAGTCGAGTTGATCATGTGTGAAGGGAGCCCGGGTGGCCTTGCTTGCGCTATTCTTGCAAGACACAGATAATGCTTACGGACAGTAAAAGGACAAAAAACACTCCGATGACAAAATAGTGTGTCTTCAAAGAATCTAAATCGATGAATGGTAACGCCATACGTCATACGAACCACGGTTTCTCGTACGCGAACAATCTGTCGATCTACTGTTACATGCAACAGCTGCCGGCTTTGGTTTTAAGGGTTCCGTACCCAAAGGGTGCCAAACGGGACCCTATTACTGAGACTTCACTGTCCGTCTGTCTCTCTGTCTGTCTGGCTGTCTGTCATCAGGCTGTATCTCATGAACCGTGAAAATAAATATTTAAGGGGGGCTCCCATACAACAAACGTAATTTTTTTGCTCGATATTAATAATGGCAACAGGGAGACGCTTGAAATATTCACAGAATATTTAGTTCTACATTCGGTTCAAAAATAAACAATTAATTTAAAATAAATTAAATATTTAAGGGAGGCTCCCCTACAACAAACGTGATTTTTTGCCGTTTTTTCTCCATCTTTGTGTCTAATGTTGTATAGATAATGGTACAGAACCCGACTCGCACTTGGCCGATTTTTTGTTTACGCTGTCAGCTGTTAACAATAGATTGACTGATTGTTGGTATACGAGAAACAGGGAGTAGGGCAGGTTTTTTTCCCCTGACAACTTTTTTCATCAAAATCTAAATTTTATTTGTCAAGTTAACTACGAGAAGGTGCCCATTTCAAATGTAGATGATTTTGGATAAAAATGGACCAAAATCTCCAAACCTCCAGGAATTCTATCTTATAATAGAATTCCTAAAACTTATGTCAAGTTTAGCACAGCTGCAGTCGACAGCACATCAACCTTTGCATTATGTGTACGATATGGGTGCCAAAATGATAAGGTAAACAAAAATTTTGTTACTTAGTTTTTTTCATTGTTCACTTAATGTCAATTTAATAATAACAATGAAATTACCATTCTTGTAAAGTAGTCTTTTTGTTATGTAGCCATACGTTTTCCAATTGCCTTCTCACAGAGCGGTTATGGACTTAGTTACCTACCACGCGTGTCCACCGCGGATTGTCAATTTCAAGTGCTGACGTATGTGAACACCTCAGACATTCATAGAGAAACTTAAGATTGAGGAACTTGATAATGGTTTCTAGATCAGTAAAACTAGAAATATGTATATTGAGAAAATAGCGAAACCAATTTCTTTGAAAACTTCTATTCATAAAATTTTATCAGAACCATTTGCAGCACTAGTGAGGTTCCATCGAAGCCACTAAAATTTTAAAGTGTATTTTTAACATAACATAAAATAAACTCACGCCTGTATCCCAGAGGGGTAGGCAGAGACCCGGGGCCGCCACTTGCCACGATCCTGACATACCTCGCTTCATTAACATTCATTATTCGTTGCACACACGCCGGTTTCGGTTATTTTTTATCTCGCCCTTTGCTAATACATCCCCCATTCGGTCGAAGTATGGCCGTATTTTTAAACTGCATCAAATTACCACTGTCGAAATAAATCTGCTCCCCCGACTATTTGCTCGTTTCAAAACAAAACATTAATTAATATTCATTCCGTTCAGTTTCAATTAACACAGTAATTGTTTAGCATGGTGATACAGAGACACGAAACTAAGGCTTACGTTTGTGCTTAAGCAAATACTTTACTGAGAGGTTGATATGAGGTTTTGGGCTCTAATCCCGGCATGTACCAAACCAAAGGCATTACTTTGTTTTTAAGCTTTGACTTTGTTCAAAAAAAGGAGGAGGTTTTCAATTATTCGTATGATTTTTTATGTATATTCAGCGATAATTCTTTGCCATGCCATCTGATTTCATAAAATATTAACTGATAGAAAGAGGGCACCATAGGTAGGGTGATACCATATAAATTTGGTCAAGATTTTTTGTGAGATTCGGGAGAATGTCATCGAATTATTTTTTCGTACGCGTTTTTCTTAAAATCGGTATTTTTTGTGTTAAAAAATTAGTTTTTATTTTGAGAAAATGAATATACCAAACGATGAACCCACTCTAGCATTTTCAGATACTTAGGTACCTACATTCATTTATTCAAAGTTATATTTGTGATTAGGTTGTTACTACAAATTCACGTATCATACTTTTAACCGTACATACCAATACTTTTATTGATATGTACCAATGCCTTTATTTTCTAAAGTTATGAACATTTGTGAATTTAAAATAGCAATACCACTCGTTAACTGTGAACGAAAACATTGTAAGTAAGCCTGAGTGTCTAAGGTTCACATACTTGTTTTCGCCGATCCACGGCGGGCACGCGAGGTGAAGAAGTCTGTACTAACTCTCTGAGAGAAAGAGAGTCTGTGCCCTACATTAAGACTTATTACACAGGCCGCTACGACTCCCCGTGCCACAATATATTTTTATTTTATTCGATTCTTTTTAATAAATAGGCAATAGTTTAAGGGTTTATGAAAGGTTCGAAAACATGGTTCGATAACTTGAACAAAAATTCGCGCAAATGGGATGAGTTTGCGACGGACTCGTAAGAGCATTGTTTTTATTATTTAATTATTTGAGTAAACTGAAGTCCGAAGAATTATAAGGCACATTCGCTTTCCCCGTCAATGAGATCCGAAAAACATCCATGCGAAGTCAAAGTCAATAGTCTAGTTATTTGCCGGGCATTATACAAATAGCACCGCGACTTTAAGTTGCGGTTTGCGCATCCAAGATGGCGGTTAGAAGCCTGACTAATTAACCTTGGAATCTTTTGTTAGTTGAAAAATGAATACGATAAAAGTCGAATAGTTGAAACCACTTAAAGTACGTTACTGGATTTCCATTCGTTTAATACTTACTCTTTTCTTATGCATGAATTTGAATTATAGAATTATAACAGTAATAATACTTAAGGGGCTCCAAGGAGTAACACTAGCTAGCGCCACCGAGGAAAAAAAATAATATCTCTTTTTACAGATCGAATTTGCAAAAAGTGTCTGTACAATCTCTTAATGAAGTTAATAGTGATTTTGAGGATCCATGGTCGTGAACCTGAGTAAAAAACATAGGACTAGATAGCATTGACGGACGCCACAATCTAGTCCCGGGTTGGTCATCCTAGGTTATTTGTCGTGGGTCTTAAAAATCACTGTTAACATGATTGAGAGATTGTACAGACACTTTTTGCAAATACGATCTGTAAAAGAAGATATGATTTTTTTTATTGGTGGCGCTAGTTTGCCCACTAGATCCCCTTAAGTAATCGGATGTCTCAAGAGTTTCAATACACTATTTACTACGCATCAATCATTTTAACGCTATTTTCGTACAAAAAACGATTGCGAATGACCACAGCTCGAGGATAAACAATAAACTGCCTAATGTTCTACGGAACTACGGTACGTGTGGTTCACAGGTGTGGTTATGATTCTTCTACAGTCATCAACACAGGATGATACACCAAGTTTGTTCAATATTCGCTCTTATTTCGAGAACAACAAGGGCAACCCGTAGGCTAAGAAATGTTTTCGCTACATGATCTAATAGGTTAAGTACAGCACATGAATCTTTGCATGTGTGTACGCTACTTACCCCCGGTTTCTCGTACACTAACAAGCTGTTAATCTACTGTTAACAGCTGTCAGTGTTTTTTTTGTGTGCACTTTGGTCAATTGACAGCTGTTAACAGTAGATTAACAGCGTGTTAGTGTACGAGAAACTGGGGGTTAGTCTTGTTACGAACAGTTACGCAGTAAAAATAAAGGTTCAACAGCTCCTGTCGTCTTTACGTATATTTTGTCATTGTCGTTGATGTGAGGATTATGGTTTCTTTTTTATTGAATACGGATGATATCATAAGTACGCAATCGGCTCGCTACGGTTAATGAGGTGTTACATTAGTGATCGCTCAAACGAGGCTACGGCATTCCTCAGATAGAAGCACATTCGATTCAGTGTCAAGGATTTCCCGTCACGATTCGATAGTCGCCCAAACGTACTAATAAAAGTACATCGTTCGAAGTTTGTCTAAATCCTTCCAATGAGGAACTCGCATCAAACTTCGAATAGAGTGAAATTGTTTCTGCACCAGATAAAATGTAGAAAAACTGGAAAAAAATTGGAAATAGAACAATAAAATTTTTGCTCGTTCTTATAGGTCTCAAAAAATGCGTTTTGAGAAATAAAGTTACTCTAATAAGAAAAAAAACTTATAAGATTTAGTTTTTTCAATGAGTTCCAAAAACTTGTAATAAGGGCGTAGACGCATAAAAACATTATTTTACGAGATAACTCAAATTTAGACAAATGCTTCATAAATTGTAAGGCATTACCGTTAAGGGCCTTTCAAGTTGTAACGTCGTAGTTGAGCCCAATTTTTAAGGTGCGTTTTTGTACCACGTGATTAGAATGACTTTTCGACGGGTTAGGATCATGAAAGTATTAGTCGTAGAGAAAAAATCGAGCACGGGTATTTATCTTTTAACATGGCCTCTTCAGTGAGGTTAAAACATTTTTTGAGCAAGTTCTCCATTTGAAAGGATCAGAGCGTGTCTCGTTCACTCTGTCTCTATAAAAATGTTCTTTAGTGAGCACGTGAGAACGCGAAATAAACGCTCGAGGTTGAGAGCTGTCTTCGTTTATGAGAAACATTTTCGCCAAACGTTTTTGAACTTTATGAACAGAGGCATAGGAGTAGCACATTATTCTGAATAGTTATTACAGTACGACGTACATGACTCGCCTAGAACTCTTATTGAACTAGTAATTTCTCGGTAGCCCGTTCGCAAATCAATAGCGCTATCATTCCCCTAGTGGATAGGACACACATTGCATGCTTCTAATTTTTCATATATAGAACAATATATAGCGGTGGAAGCCTAGTGGGTAGAAAATCGGACTCGGAAGCGAGAGAGACCCAGGTTCGATCCCCAGCGCGGGCATATACCTATGACTTGGTTTTCTAACTTATGTACAGCAATACCACTCGCTAACCGTGAAGGAAAACATCGTGAGGAAACCTGAGTGTCTGAGCTATTCACATACCTCAGCGCTTGAAATCGCCAATCCGCGGTGGGCAAGCGTGGTGATTAAGCCCACACTCTCTCCCTGAGAGAAGGCCCGTGCCCTACAGTGGGACGTATATAGGCTGCTTATGTAGAACTGTTTGTAGAAAAAGAAACCAGATATATATTTAGTTACACGTTTAAAGGGTCTAATTGCAATTATTTTTAGGTAAACTAGACTTCGTTGGTCTAGCGGTAGCACTTCTGATTACCATGACGGAGGTCGTGGGTTGGATTCCCACTGGGGGCCATCGAAAATATATAGAAATGGCCTCGGGTGTATTTCCGTGTTAGTGATGTCCTTGCCTGGGTGGTATAGTACGGGGTAGCTTATTTTGGGACCAGATTAAGTGATTATGTTGTGTGGAAGTAATGTTATTACTGAATAACTATTAGCTATCACACAATATGGACGGGTTTTTTGTAAAAATGCGAAGTAAGTAATTGTACAGTCCCTTTCGTATACTGTCAGTGTTATCCATACTAGGTAGGTAATTTTACAGTAGCTGTATTTGATTTTTTTTTTTAAACTAAAAGAGAATAGATGACCAAAACAGGAGAGCACCATTTGTCATCATCATCGTCGTTCTAATTAAAAATCTCTCAGCTGGTGGCTTCGGGTAAGAATTTGAATTTAGAGTATCTTGTTGCGCAAATTCGAGTTGTAGGAAGCCAGAGATCGGCCCGCGACCTCAGTGACGTGATGACGTCACTTTGGAGGTCGCTCCGCTCTCTCTACTCGTCTTAACACTCAGAAGGGAACTTAAAAGCATATCTTGAAAGGCGCTCATACAGCTCGATGCTTAACGTATTATGAAAGGTTACACGATTGTTTGTTGTTATTGACTGCCTCGTTGGTCTAGCGGTATCACGTCTGATTGCAATGCCGGAGGTCGAGGGTTCGATTCCCACTGGGGGCCGCCATACATTTGTACAAATTGCATCAGTGTGGGTATTTTTCCGTGTTTGTGCCATATCCTAGTTTGAAGTCAGGACAATTTATTGTGTTGTGTGGAAGTTATTGTTATTTATTCATTTAAAATTTGTACGAAATACAAATACTTGCCGCAATAAATGTAAAGTCCACTACCTACGCTAACATTGGGTAAAAAGTAGCCGCAGATTATATTTGCGCAGCGATTTCAAGGTCTCTACGTTTCAATTTCAGGGAAAAAGTAATCGTTTGACATGTATACTGCTGTGATTGACATGTAGACGTACTATTTTATATATTTATATTGATATCATGGAGGTTTATCTATATATAAGCTTCCCCACCCCCTTAAATTTAGGTTAAAATTTATTATATTAACTGTAATCTGTTTATGTTTATTATATTTTTGCAAGCACTACCCAATATACTTCTAGTTCAGCAACGCCAATGTTAAGTGGAAGATTAAGTTCGTCTTTGTACTTTCTAATTTGTTAAGATAAGATAAGAATATTCTTTATTGTACCAGGAAAAACACAAACATGAAAAGTGCAATAAAGAATTTTAATAATAATAACAATAGACTGCTCCATAGAAATTACGCCTAAAACTACTCCAACTTTAAAACCCATAAAGAATTGCAAAATTACTGCAAAGTCATTGAACACCATGTTCTTATTTGCAAGGTTGCGTAGACTACAGATTATAAACGCAGAGCGTTCTGTTACTATCATCTTTACTCGATTATCGCAACAATGCCGTTGGTAATAGAAGCCTGCCGTCGCCGACGCGGGACCGCCCGGCAAGTTTCATCGATTCCAATCTTGGGTTTGTGTTTGAGACCCCCTTTACATGCAGCCCCTTGCGTTGAAGGCGCTAACAAATTCACTTCCCGTTTTAAATAACTGTACCTTATCGACTGGCAATAAGCTCGAAAATCGCAAGACGGTTGATGAATTCTAAGGTAACCCCGTGAAAAAGGTGTTTAGACACTTCGTGCTTTCTTGCTCACTTCAGTCGCAGTGGATGTATTAACACTGCCACCAGACTCGCTACGCCCTTGTCCAATATCACAGTTGAAAAGGCTGTTGGATGATTAATTCACGTTTTCGAATGGGTACTAGAGCGATTATTCATTTGAGAGAAATTGGGAAATTCGATCTGTTAAATTGGATGCGTGATAGATTTAGTTGAGATGGTCATTATATTCACAAACAATTTGGCCTCTCAGTGTTCGCCAAGGTGGTATATTTCATACATTTGGTGTGATGCTTCTTCATGGGCGGTTAATATAACACAAATGTTATATTAAGCTACATAAGTAGGCATTAAAAAATAAGTATTTTTTTAATGCCTACTCAAAGAAATCAGCTGAAATCAGTAAATATATTGTGGCACTCTATCTGGAAAATACTTTTGGCGCCCGAACCGGGCCATGTTAAAGTTTAGAGTCCCAAAGAGGGCGCCAAAAAGGTTACTTTGGCGTGAGAAGATAGCCACCAGATCACCAATCATAGTTTATGATGATTATTTGATCTACATTGCAAAGTCGATGAAACCACAGACTAACAAGTAGGAATATTCGGCTAAACAATGATTTGTAGTTTTATGAAATGCGGCCAAGGCATATAAATCTGTTTTACAAGCTCTTATTCTATGCAAGCACTTTAGAAGGTGCACTTAATTCCACAGTTATCAATGCAATAAGATTGTTAAGGGATTTTTTATTTTTGGACGTATCTGTTATACCCACCTGACGTACCTATATCGTAACTTATTATAAAAGCACGTCACAAACCAAGCGTCATTATTTATTCATGATAAGGGCTCTCGGCCTGGTTCGATTTGTTCAAACTCCAATTTATGTATAGGTACACACCTCAAAGCTATTGGTTACATCCAAAATAAGATCAAATAAACGAGTCGTCCTGTCAAATGCCACCAACAATAGAGTATGTACTTATGTCGATAATCTTATTTCTCCTTGAGCAACCTTTATTGATCTACGTGACCACTACTAATCTTTTTATTTAGTTACCCACCTCATTCTTATCTGCCGACTAATTGGAACGATTTTTTCACGCCGTAAAAGTATAAATATAGGACAGGAGTTTGAAACCGTTCAGACAGCCTATTTCGTAACTGTCCACTGTGTTGAGTGATCCATTTTGACGTTTTCGAACAGTCAAACTAGTCACTATCAAAAATAGCCACTGTCAAATTTTGACAGTACGGAGTAGGTTAAATCGGACCAGTCCATACAGGGGAAAAGTTATGTAATAGCGCCCCTTAAAACCTCTAAAATGTGACGACTTTAACTTAATCATTTTTGGGCTTAGTTACCATGCGTGCCCACCACGGATTGGCAATTTCAAGGTATGTGAAAACGTAACTCAGACACTCAGGTTTCCTCACGATGTTTTTCCTTCTATGCTGTGGCTCATTGCTATGTTAAAATCGAACAATGCCTCCGTACTATTATCGGCGTCGAGTTTACGTTGCGAGCGCGGCCTTGCTACTTTTATCAGTAAGTCAATACAGAATGCACCAGCAGCGTTGTGTTGTGACAGCTGCAGATGCTTAATCATTACATTACTACATTGAAATGTCCGTTTTGTGGGAATATACAGTCTCAGTCCCTACTTATTGTGCTACTTCGACGCGCGCTTCACTGATTTTAATAAGACTTTCACTGGAGAGTGCAAATCTTATACCGCCAGGTTAATATCGCTACGATTATGGTTACAAAAACCGGTCTATGCGGTGAATGTGTTAATATGCGTCGAGGCATGACGTTTCTGAGATCCGTATTCTCTCACTGAGTTGTATGGAAGTGCGGGTCTTTAGTAAATGGTGGTGGACGTGTGTATGACGCGTCGTCGTCGTCGGTGAGATGACTCTAGCTAGCCCAGTTACAGAACCAGTACTATGTCGGTTCCACTCGGATTTTGCATTCACTGAACTTGTGTTTTTCTTTGTTCTAAAACCCCTGGATTTTAGTCCTGAAATTAATAAAGTTATTGAGTAAATTAACTTGAAGATAATAATTTGATAGGGAATCTCAAGATGTTGCTGTTAGGGATGCTTGCAAACAAAACAATCTTACATCTTTATTACGATTGAATTTTTGTATTTTTAATTACTTATCGAAGAAACAGAATCAGAATTATTTATTCATGAACATAGGTACAAATATAAAAGGTGTTAAATATAGTAAAGCTCTTTCTATATTCTACCCATTATGGGCGTATGAATATTCATGCGGGCATGCAATAAGTTAATTTCAATAATATTACAAGTCCAAGAGAGGTAAAAGATAAGATAGGAAGATAGGAATATTCTTTGTTGTACTATGAAAAAAAAACACAAAATATTTACAAAGGTACATAGTACAATTAGCCGTCTACTACATTACTACGTCTTTTTTCGAATATAAATCATGATGTTTAATTTATAAAATTCAACTTGCATAGATATCGATCGATGGATGACAACCGCTGGAATTGGAACAGTTTCCAGAGGCTTTAATTTTTTAATAATAAATAAAAGTATCAGTGCCCTGTTCACAAGTCTGCTCGTTCATAAGTTACACTTACAAGGAAGTTTTTACAAGTTCGTGTAAATTATGTCTATAAAAAAAAATCTATAGGACTTTTAAAATTGAACACTTGTAGGTTCTACTTGTAAGTTCTAAAATGTTAAATGTTTGCAGCATTCTTTTTAAAATAAATTATATACCTACTTGCTCCGTGTGGCGCCGGATTAAAAATAGCGTCACTTCCATGTCGTAGAAGGCGACTAAGGAAATCAATTACCAGTAGACGGTCAGCAGCGTCTACCTGAGATTCCAACCGCATACTGCGATCGCCAACCCGCCTGCCAAGCGTGGCGATTATGGCACAACCTCTTATGGTTATGAAAACCACGAGGGAGGCCTATGTCCTGCAGTGGGCAGGCTGATCAAATGGCTGATGATGATGATGGTGATCCCGACTTCAGCGCATGGCTCAACGGCATATTGTCTGTCTGGGGAATCAATTTGTACCAATTATTTATTGATCTAAACCTTTCGTTAAATTCATAGGTCGTCTCCATATGACCGTCATCAATTCTTGAGTTATATTAAGCTACTTAATCTTGGTTCCATTTAAATTCTAATATTTTCATCATCGCTTGAGTCACTTGATCGCATTATATAAAGAAAATCAAATAAAAAAATTATTGTAGTACTAAGTACGACATTGTACGACGGAATGAAGAGTCGCCGGATACTCTCAGGATTTGCTATAATTTTCTACAAATTTTGACTTACAAGGGATTTTTGATGAACAAAATCACGAATACAAGTGTAAAAATATACTTGTGAAATAAATAATGACCCTTGTAACTCGTAATTTACACGTGTAGTTTTGATAAACACATAATATTTGTAAGGATTAATTTTTTGACCGGAAAATTGCTTGTAATACAAGGCTTGTAAGTTTTGATAAACAAGGCACAGTCTACCAAGATGCCCATAGTAGTAAGTAGGTCATTCTACGATTGTATGTAGGTAGATTGCATGTAATTTAACGTATACGTTGGTCATTCTACGACTGGAACAAGAGAACAACGCCTACCATAATTACGTTATCCTCACATTTTTGCATTACCTCAAGTAGTCAACAGTATCCATCGTTTATTAATTTGGAGGAATTTTATGACAATTGTAAATAAATACCTAGGCTTGTGTGTTTTTAAAATTATTTTATATCAGAGAATTATTAATTTAATTAATTATTTTTGCTATGCTGTTATACAGTAAAATTACACAGTGCAATATTTTTTATATCATACCATCTCTATGACTGTAATTTATGGCAATAAACTATTGAACTGAACTGAAAACGATGCTCTCACATCGCAATTAATACTAAATTGTAAATGATACATTTCATAATGACCCAGTATAGCCTTGTCGGTCGCCCCGACGCAAAGATTTTCGGCGCTCACAAAATGCCCGAGCGCTACGTCACACCCTTTGTTTTCTTTACATTGACTGCTTTACTTCGAATTACTTTACCCACCTTATGTTAAATCTACGCAATGGATGTTGATGTTACGGTTAGCGTGGTATCGTACCGAGTTGCGTAGTGAAGGTTGCGCGGGGCGGTCGCCGTAACAATGTCTCTCGACAAACGACGGAACAAAACACTCATTCGAAACGGGGCTACGTAAGCGTATTTGGCAGTACCTTTTGCTGCAATAGGTATTAGGTACTAACGCGGCGGTTAGGTTAATTAGAATTTCTGGTTTATACCCGTTGTATACGAGTGAAATTTTTCTTTGAAATTAAATAATAAAAATATTGTTGGTAGGTAAATATTATCAAGTTTAAAAGCATTTAAAAGATATATTTGACCCAAACAGTAATTTGTGTGTCTACAACGTACTTGATCGTATGTAAGTGCCTAATATAATAAATAAAAACAATAATAACTTCCACATAACTCAATCACTTGTCCTGATCCCCAACTAGGATACCCTGTACTATGATAACCACTGAAGGGCATCACAAACGAAATACACCCAGACTGAAGCCGTGTGTACTAATATCAATCTTATGATTCGTTTTCACCGGTGGAGAGTAGGAATAAACTGGATTTCGTAGTCCAACAAAGTATCCTTAATTCTCACCGTACGACCTTATGTGTGTCTGTAGAGATTCTAAGATAAAAGATTTTAGTAACAGTTTGGTTTGTACGGACTTTGTTGTTACGTGTGGGTGGAACCTTCAGAGCAATTATTCGCTAAGCAGTTACCCGAAGCACATCACACATTTCAATATTGGCGATATATATTTTTAGACCCTAGGGCCATCAATATGGGTTCTTAAAGCATTTTTGCCAAAAAGGGGGCGTTGTTATTATTGTCTCTAGGTTCTGGCTGTGGGTCTTAGAAAAAGGCTATCACCAATTCACCATTAGATTTATGTTTTTTTGCAAAATCGTATTATAAAGGAATACAAGATTTGTTTCCATTGGTGGCGTAGTACCGTTTCGCGCCTTGATCTCTACTTTTCGCTTAAATTTTCCATTTCTTCTATTACTGTTGCCTTGCCTCTGATTTTGATTTCACCGATTTGAAAAACTCGCTTCAAATAGACTAATAAACGGAAAGAACCACCCTATTACATATTAAATGCTGTACATATACACAATGAGGTATATTTTATTTCAATGAGCTGCGACCTGAACGTTAACTTTACTATACTATACGTATATACTTTTGTATATATGTATATACGTACTATCTTATTTTAATTTTTTGGTTTGGTTAATTTTTTGAGGGCTCACACCCTCAGCACGATGCTGAGTCAGATGCCCTCTGTGGCAACATTGACACACCACAGGATGCACTCTGACGCTCTGACTTTGCCTTGTCCTATGTTGTATTTATGTGACCTGTTTTTCCTTTGTATTTATGTTACCTACTTGTTATGCCTTTTCTTTCTTGTGATGTGTTAATTTGTCCCAATAAATGTATTTCTTTCTTTAACAAACCATTGATAGAAATCGTAAAAATACGGGAAGCAATAATGTCTATTAAGTTGTTGGCTCGTAAGTATATGAACATTAATTTGTCTTAAAAATAAAAAAATATCAACTTCGGTTGTCACTTTCTTGATTTTCTTAAGTTAAGAAATATCTGTGTTTCCATTTTTAAGGTTCCGTACCCAAAGGGTGCCAAACGGGACTCTATTACTAAGACCTCTGTCTGTCTGTCACCAGGCTGTATCTCATGAACCGTGATAGCTAGGCAGTTGAAGTTTTCACAGATGATGTAAAACAGAATAAAATAATAATATTTAAGGGGGGCTCCCATACAATAAACGCATTTTTTTGCCGTTTTCTGCTCGATATTAATAACGGCAACAGGTAGACGCTTGAAATATTCAAATTTTGTATACATAATGCTACGGAACCCTTCGTGCGCGAGTCCGACTCGCACTTGGCTATCTCTATCTATTTTGTGAATATTTCAAAGAAATATTTTGTTTCTCCCAGACCTAAGCTGAATGGAACGAAATATAAGCAATAACTGTGATATCTGTTTAATCGATTCCATAAACTACGGTAAAACAAACGCTTTCTTTGTTTATAAACGAATATTATCTTGTTGACATTTGTCACGAACGCAGCGGCTGACACGATTCTTGTAGAATCGAGTAGCTAGGAATCGAATCGGCCGCGCTCGAATCGAATCGTGAAATTGAGAGGCGACGACTCGAAGCCACGCGTTTGGAAGGGCGCGGTCGTCATCAGTGGACATTTAGGATCGGAAATTATGGACAGAGCCCAAATTATGACAGGTTTACGATTATAGTGTTTGGGAAAATCGTTTTCTTGTTAATACGATCAGTTTACTTAACCAGTCTATGGACTGATGTCCTTACTTGTTTTTTATGGCTTAGAATAACAATTTCGTCTAGGTACTTATTAAACAGGTTTAGGTACTTACTTCACTAAGTTACAATAATGGCCGCGTTTAATAAAACGACAGTTATTGTTGGCAAACAATTCTTTAAAATCCTAGGTGTTTGTCCCTAGGCTACAGCCATCACCATCGATGAGATTTCTGATGCACACTTTTTGCAAAAACGTTATATAAGCGAGGATTTTTTTTTTTCATTAGTGGCTCCGGATAACCCTTTAACTCTACATTTTGTACAAACACGATGCTCGTCGTCGTATTTGTTTAAACTCACGCCTGTATCGCGGAGGGGTATACCCTATAGGCAGAGACCAGGGTCTGTGACTTGCCAATTGCCTTGCCACTTTGATTGACAACCAGTTCTATATAGGTTATAGCGATGTAAAGTAAAAATATAATAATTAGGTACACATGACATGGTGGAATAAAATAATTTGAGTGACCTAGGATTATAGGATTATTATTCTAAATTGACATTTCGTCGGCAATACATACGTATTTGGATACGTTTTATAAACGTAAAATTAATAAAATAAAAATTCTTTATTTCAGGCAGTACCCATATAGTGTAAGTAACAATTAACACTTAAAAGCTATGTTAGTAACAATTCATAAGCAGCCTATATACGTCCCACTGTAGGGCAATGGCCTTCTCTCAGATAGAGAATCACCACGCGTGCCCACCGCGGATTGGCGATTTCAAGCGCTGAGGTATGTGAATAGCTCAGACACCCAGGTTTCCTCACGATGTTTTCCTTCACCGGTAGCGAGTGGTATTGCTACTATAACTTTTACAAATGTACATAACTTAGAAAACAAAGTCATAGGTACATGCCCGCACTGGGATCGAACCTGGGTCTCCCGTTTCCGAGTCCAATGTTCTACCCACTAGGCTACCACCGCTTATGTTAGTAACAATAATAAACTAATTTTATTTTATATGTATGAATGATAACTCTGTAAAATAGACGTAGTGTAGATCGTTCTAGAAAATAAAAATATTCAGTACTTTGTGTTTTCTATAGTGTCACTTTCTTAATTGCTCTTAATGAGTTTGATGCTATCAAAATTCGTTCGATTGGGCGAAGCAGTACTGAAAATAGCATTTGAATGAACCCTTTCTTTAATTGACCATGCTATACAAAATTATGTTGTTTGTCCGGTTGTTTTCGGACTGAGAATTTCACTAAATAAACACGGTTCTATTCTGTCACTTCAGAGTTGTCAGAAATGACGGGACAGATACTTATTTGTTCCTTAATAAACCAATGGTACAGTAAATTCCACTTTAAGTCTAACCTTATCAATCACTTTGTAATTGAGTCCAAAACTAATGAAAAATTCATAATAGCCGTGCCTTATTAAGGGCTTTTCACGTTTAGTTGGTGAAATTCTCAATTAATATAGAAAATTGACAATGTTTGTTTGTCTTCACACAAGATAGTAAATTCAGGATCCAGCGATAAGTCTGCAAATTATCCTCTAGCCATTTATGCGTACTGTGACCTAAACATTTTCCTTATCTTCCTTTAAACCGCCTTTGTAGGTTACTTACCAGTTTACCACATAATTTTAAATTGCTCTTTGTTTTCTACTTTTGCAGGTAAAGATCCATTTCAGACGTATGAGTTTATTCAAAGAAGCGGGTGTTCGCCACATGGTAAGGTTACTTCCACGTTCAACTTTGTGCCTTAAGTTTAACTTATTAGGAGGTATATCGTGGGGGCGAAATGTGTATGTAACTCAAGGAATCCCTTGTGTACTATCTGGTAACCCCGCTAGGGGGCGGCCCCCTCCTCTCCCTTCCGCTGACCCCAAACGCCCCCCTTTGAGAAATGAATAACAAAATCTATAGCAAATCCTACTATATATTTATTAATATTATAAATGTGAAAGTTTGTGAAGTTGTTTGGATGTTTCTTACTCAATCACGCAATAACGCGGCTGATCTGATTTACATGAAACTTTGCGTACAGATAGACAGAGACCTGAATTGAGACATAGCGTACTTGATATCCCGGTAACGCGTTCCCGTGGGATAACATTTATTTTAAGTTTAAAATAGATGGCGTTGTGAGAGCGAACGTTGTGTTTTAAAAATAGATGGCGTTGTGAGAGCGAACGTTGTGTTTTAAAAATAGATGGCGTTGTGCAAGAATCGTATAAACGGATTCTGTGGCGGTACGAAGTTTGCCGTTACCTACTTACTTAAGGTATTCTGCAACTCTATTATTTGAAGGATTTTCTTGTGTATATAGAGGATACGGGTTGCTTTCCGATTTGTATTACCGATTGTTAGTTTATTATTTGTTTGATTGTTTGACTGCCTCGTTGCTCTAGCCGTTAAGGCGCTTAGTTACCAGAACTGAGGTTGTGGGTTCGATTTCCACTGGGGGCCGCCGCCGCCGTACATTTGTACAAATGGCCTCAGTCTGGGTGTATTTTCATATTTGTGTCCTTGCCTGGCTAACACAGTACAGGGTATCCTAGTTTGGGACCAGGTCAAGTGATTCTATTGTGTTCGGTGGAAGTTATTATTATTATATTTTAAAAGTGGTCATTCAATTATTAGACCTTTACGATTTAGGTAGGTTACTTTATCGTAACGTTAATACTAGAAATAAACATAAATTGTCATTTCCACTATTTAGACTTGCAAAAGTTAACACATCCTTTATGGGGCACTGTATAAGGTTCTACAACAAAATTCCTCAAGATATATTAGAGTTACCTCCAACGCGATTTAAAAAATGTGTTAAGCACATTCTGTACAGAAAGGCTTACTATAACATCAAGGATTATTTAGAAGACAAAGATGTTTGGCATTAAACAGTAGATTAATATTATTTAAAGGACGATTGTGACTAGTGTTCAACACATTCATGACTAATATTTTAAGTTGAAAACTCTGTTAATTAAGTTAAAACGTGTTTTGAAAAGAATAAATATGGAGTTTCTTTGTTAGTCCATTAATTGTGAAACTAACAACTTTGACGTTCATTAAGTAAACATTCTGTTTTTACAATGAATAAAAATATTTGAATTGAATTGAATTGAATTGAATTAACAAAGACTCTCATATTCTTAAGTCCTGATTGTGACATTTTCGTATTAAAAAACTGTAGATAGTTCTTATTAAATCACATTCAACTGAACCAAAACAATGTTGGGCAAAACCCCTCGTGGTTATGAAGCCACGAAAGAGGCCTATGTCCTGCAGTGGGCGTCAAATAGCTGACGATGATGATGGTGGTGAAACCAATATTAACATAGTCCTACAGATTTAACTATATGTATTTTAAGAAAATGCTAACATCCCGACGCTTTTGAGTTTTGCAGGAGTGAAACAAAGTCGTTAGCGACTGCCTAACTCGTGAAGCCCGTTCGATGCCCGAAAGGGTCGAAAAACATAATTAATCGAGCAGCTTCTGTCACTAAGATCCCCCCACAATACGTAAACTTCGGGAGGGCAGCTAAATGTGCCCCTTATTTACGCAAGCGAGACCCGAACCAAACAAAAATCATCTTTATCACCCTCGGTGCAAAGTTCATAATGCGACTTACACGTCGGGAACATTTGGGGCACTACCTCAAACAAATGTAAGGGATAGGTGGTTATGTATGAGGAATCGACAATCATATTACGCCTTATTGTATTGTATTGATTTTACTAGCTCCGCACTGAACCGCTAACTTAATTGTCCGGGCTAATGGCTTCGACAATTTATAATCACTGGCTTCGAATGTGGTAATTAACAATGATAATTCTTAGGGTTCCGTACTCAAATGGTGCCAAACGGGACCCTATTACTGAGACTTCGCTGTCCGTCTATCTGTCTGGCTCTCTATCATCAGGCTGTATCTCATGAAACGTTATAGCTAGGCAGTTGAATTTTCACTGATGATTTATTTCTGTTGCCGCTATAACAAACAAATACTAAAAAAAGAATAAATAAATATTTAAGGGGGGCTTCCACACAAGAAACGCAATTTTTTTGCTGTTTTTTGCTCGATATTAATAACGGCAACAGGTCGACGCTTGAATTATTCACACAATATTTAATTCTATATTTGCTTCAAAAATAAATAAATAAATTATAATAAAGTAAATATTTGAGGATGGCTCCCATGCAACAAACGTGATTTTTTGCCGTTTTTCTCGATCTTTGCGTCTAATGTTGTTGACTCGCACTTGACGAGTTTTTAACTTTACAGTATCAAACCAGTTGATAACAAAACCAAAAGGATAAGGCAATTTTTCTCTGTAGATAGGAATCCCACGATATGATGTCAGGGATAGCATAATGAGATATTCAGTTTGACACATCGCTCAACTTTTGGTAGAGACTCAAAGAAAATTGGCGTTTAAATTTAAACGTCAAATATTGCACAAGTTGTTCCAGAAAGGGTCGGTGAAACTTAATGATTGTGTTTCTTCTGCTCAATAATAGAAGTTATTTGTACATTTTTGAAATGTGTATTCCAAGAACGTTTTTGGCTAAAACATCCTTAGTGTATTCCCATGAAACGTTGCAAATGCCTATAAGTGGCAAATCCTAGCAGCACCGCAATTTTATTTATTTCTTTTTATTTCAGTAAAGAGTTAAACAAAACTTATACAGTAGAACAAAATATTCCAAAAAAACGTGTGTACTCTCAACTATAGGCAGCCAATACAATTTACTTTCATAATTTTCATAATTATCTGGGATAGCCGTTGGTAGGCGTTAAATATATAAAATTATAATTCAAAAAGAACTTTGGCCTTTGCATCTACATAATGAGATGACACACTAGATGGGTGAAGGGGCCACTCGAACGCTGCAGTGCCTGGGACATTGTATTTTGGATTTAGTAGGCTTGCCCAGCACCTATACTATCGTGACAGCTTAGTCGGCTTGGCCTACAGGAACGACAAGTCAATACTACAAGTCGACAGCCAACCAATCCGCGGGTTTCCTCACGATGTTTTTCTCCACGGTTAGCGCGTTAAACATTTTTTATTTTGTTGGCAACTCCGAAAAAAATGCTTTTTCACAAATTTCCTAAAACAAGTTCAAAATTTTGTCACATCGGCTACAATACCGGGAAAAGCGAGATTCCTAGAGGTTTATATAGACGATGACTCAATAAACAGAATACGGATAGGTTGAAGGTACAATATTTGCAAGGAAACTAGAGGTTATAGTTCCAGTGAGAGATAACAGGAAGTCCCGAGAAAGATTGCCAACCTGACCTCCGACGTGGTATTATATGTATTTAATTACCTTTGTAATCTTCACAATAATTATGTATGGTCAAGAATCAATCTACTCCGTGATAATGTAAGTCTCTACAACCATTTGACCACAATGTGATGACCTTAATTTACAAAAAATTAGCTCCGAAGGGCAAACGACTAGCTGTGCCATTCAGTGGAGAGATAAACGTCGGTTATCTCTTCAGATAAGATATCGGCGCTCACTGCGGTTGTTAAATAAACCATCATACGCAGATAAAGCACGAAGATTGGTTTCAAACTTTGTTCAGCCGATTTTCGGCAATAGGTTCACTTTGGCCTGAGATTTTTTCCACAGCCACTTGACTTTCCTCAAGCGGAATGTATGGATTGTATGGAATAAGACGCATGGTAGCTTTTTACATTTACAGAAAAATTAAAAAGTGTATATGGCGAGCTTATTTTAATATTCGTTGTTAAATGACTAAAACGCACTTTTAAACGATGCTTGTTGCAAAGTCACCCTTAACGTAACTGATTAGAGCGCACGAATAGGTTGATGTGCTATCGATTCTACTTGCATTGGAATTTTTCCTCTAAATTATAAAAGGATTTTCGCTAATCTTTACCGTTTCGTACTTTCTTGTAAATAAAGTAATTGCTTCGGCCAGATGTCGCTGCCTGTACGTAATACAGAGAAGTTTGTAAAGAGGCTCGAAATTTCATTGATGCTTGCACTTGCCCATTAGCTCAGTTGGGAGAGCGCTGGCACGGTAAGCCAGAGGTTGCGGGTTCAAGTCCCGGCATGGGTGGAATTTTTAGCCTCTAAATAGGTTTTTAAAATAAAGTTGCTTAATTTTTTTCCTTTTTTTATTAAGGATCACTAACAAGAGTTACACAAAACTTACGTGGCATAAAAACTTTCAATCTAAAATTCTTACTTATAGGTACCACAACATGCGTTAGTAATAAGGTAACTTGATTGCGTTTCGGTAGTTTCAATAAATTACTAATTTGCCAATATCAAAGTGCGATGATTGATGATTACACACGTAGTGTTACATTAAACCAAATATTTTGTGGGCCAATTACCCATACCAGGATTAGTGCTCTGTATAGAGCGATTCTATTATTAATATTCCTATGGCGTCGTAATTACAGTGGCCTGTTTTTTACACTATAGCGACAGCCCTCTGCAATTGAAAAGGCTTGAACTAGAAAAGCAAAGACTCGATCCCACTCTTAGTCAGTGCTTGTATGGCTTGTAATGCCTACATAGGCAGCTTGTATACGACCCACCGTATACGTAGGAAAAAAGCCTTCTCTCATAGAGAGAGAATCCGTGGGCTTAATCAAAACGCGTGCCCACAGCGGACTGGCAATTTCAGATGTTTTCCTTCAGGGTTAAATAATTAAAAAAAAGTCATTGGTACATGCCGGGATTTGAACCCATGACCTCTCGAATATACTTTTTACCCATGCGTTACCACCACTTACCAATACCTATTACATTACATAGGTACATTACATTACCTCACGCCTGTATCCCGGAGGGGTAGGCAGAGACCGGGGCTTGCCACTTGCCACGATCCTTATGTTATGACCTGTTATATGTTTTGTATGCAGTAAAGTATAATAAACCTCCTCCGCTTAATTATTTTTCTAAATTATCGTTCAAAACTCTCTGCAACAACGCGCTGGCACAAAAGAAAGGATTTAAATTGACGTCCCGCCGATGGCGATAAAAAAGGAACACCGACAGAAAAAAAAACTGAGCAGGCGATAAACTGAAAGGCCACAAGTGGCGAGCAGCGAGCGAGCCCCATGCTTGCGAGCGAGTCATTAAACTTGCTTGGTAGATATGGCCGCATAACGGTCGGTCGCGGTGCCTGCCGCCTGCACACCACACCAACTCACCCGTAAAACTAGCTGTTCTGTTCATAATATGCGACGTGCATTTTGGATTTGGAACGCAGCTGTCAGATTTTCGCGCGCTCAAATCAATGTCATTGACCGGCACAAAACGACCTTCTTTTAGACCTGAGATTTCCGTACCTACCCTCATAGTTGGGTCATAGTACTTAGCGAGCGCTGAGGTTCCCACATGGTCCGGTGTTTTCCTTTATAGTTAGCGAGTGGTATTGCTACTATGAATTCACAAATTTATAACTTAGTAAACCCTGTAGATTTATCACACAGGGTGCTGGGCCAGGTGTTTGATCGCAAGGTTATGTTTAACTCTACGTCACAGTCTAACTAGCTGTCAAGTTGTTAAGTTGAACATTACACGTGCAATTTATACTGTTGTTGTCTTAAGATTTTTCCCTGTGCCGATGACCTTGAGCGTTTGACACAGGTGTGCAGCACTTCAACATTTCACCGCTAGATGACACGACTGAATAAATTCCTAGTAGTAATCTCCATAGAAAGACGCGCGCGCGGCCGCACACACACAGTCTCATTCCCTTCGCGTAAGCACACGCCGCCAAACGCACACATATATAGCCGAATTTCGAACGCGTCGAGCGAGCCGAGCGGTTTCTACTTTTCTAGCCGGCTCGCCAGCCCGCCCGCGTACCTACGCGTAGATTGAATAGACTTCAATCTAATGCTTTCTTGTATAGCATGCGCCATTACAAACAAAAAAGATAAAGGTAGGTACATCTCTTCAAAACTTATCTATGCTTTGTAGAAAGAATAGCTTTCAAACAAAAATCACATGTTTAGTACGTATTTGTTTATCTACCTACTTACGAAATAGTACATGTTTTTTCACAACCACAGGTTTTTATGTCAAAAAGTGAAAAAAAATCATCTTATCTTTTTTCAATAAAGTGAATTTGACTTTGATTTCACATGGATGTATTTCGGGACTCAGTGGCAAAATTGGAACGTAGGAAGCGACTTCCCCATATGAAATAAAAAATATATTTCAAATGCCAATTCCATGGAAAGTAGAAATTACGACCATTTTAATTGTTATCCGGATTTTACGTCGTTAGGGTTGTCACGCTCTCAGATAGTAATTTATAATCCGGATCTGATTTGATTTTGAAAAAAATATGTAAATACCTGGTGCCATTATTATTGATATATTAATTAAAATACTAACATGATATACATCGCATATAACAACTTTATGTACACGGTGTGACGTGAAGAATGTATATACCTACATAAAGTTGATCAGCGAAAAACAGCTAGATAAAATTGTTGTCCCATTTTGATGTTACTAACTTGAAATTTTCTATACGATTAGTTTTTTTGCTAAAACTGACGGAGAAAATCGAAAACTTGGAGAAGCTTCTTTTTTTTTTCAACGGCTTGGGATAATGGTAACACTTAGGGGTGGTCTTTTAAAACAACATAAACTCGTTGCATAAACCCTAGATAGGACGGTGACGTCAACAAATTTTTATGGCAAATTTAATAGTGCCGATTGAAAAGTAAACTTGCTTAAATTTTCAACCAACACCTAATGCAGGTTTTGCCACCGGGCCCCGCTGGTCTAGCGGCTGGACTAATATTGTATCAACTTTATAGTCACACAGCATTTGAATGCTAAAATAACTAGACGTGCGAAAATTCTTGAATTTTTGGTTGTTCTAATTTCGGTCTTATCAGGTGCTAAAAGATTTTCAAGTTCCACATATGGTATAAACTTGGAATTTTCCATCCTTACAGGGTGATCCCTCAATCCGATAAGAAAAATCTGACTTGGAAAATCCGGTCTTTACAGCTTTTTTGTCAAAGCCTGAGAAAACGGTAACATTACGGGGTAATCTCTGGCTCCGTTTTTGTATGAAAATTAGTATTGGAGGTTTTTGTGGTTACTGATGACTACTCTGCGCCATGTTTATAAGCTGTTTTCGAGGGTCCTCACGAATCGTCTTGAACGTAGGTTTGATGACTTCCAGCCTCCCGAACAAGCCGGTTTCCGAAAGGGCTTTAGTACCATAGACCACATCCACACGTTGCGGCAAATTATACAGAAGACTGAGGAGTATAATTTGCTTTGCGTTTGTGGACTATGAGAAAGCCTTCGATTCGATCGAGTTATGGACAGTGCTCGAGTCTCTCCAGCGTTGCCGTATTGACTATCGGTATATCGAGGTGCTGGCTGAAATGCTTGTACAACAGTCCACTATGACCACAGAACCACTATGTCGGTCCGAGTACAGGAACAGAGTTTGGAGGCAATTCCATTGAAAAAGGGCGTAAGACAGGGAGACGTTATCTCTCCAAAAATGTTCACAAACGGACTGGAAGATACCTTCAATCTTCTGGAATGTCAGGGACGCGGCATCAATATCAATGGCGAGTACATCACTCACCTTCGATTTGCCGACGATATAGTAGTCATGGCAGAAACGATGGAAGACCTCGGCATAATGCTCGAAGACCTCAGTCGAGTTTCCCAACGGGTGGGCCTTGAAATGAACATGGACAAAACGAAGGTCACATCGAATACTCGTTTCGTGCCCACCCCGATAACATTGGGGAACTCGACTCTCGAAGTTGTAGACGAATACGTCTACTCAGGACAAACAGTCCAACTAGGCCCGTCCAACTTTGTGAAAGAGGTCAATCGTCGAATCCAACTCGGCTGGGCAGCATTCGGGAAAGTTAGAAAAGTGCTTTCGTCTAATATACCTCAATCGCTCAAGACAAAATTATACAACCAGTGATGACTTATGGCACTGAAACGTGGTCTCTCACTATGGGCCTCATAAGAAAGCTCAAGGTCACGCAACTAGCTATGGAAAGGCCTATGCTTTCTCTACGATATCGAATCAGAAATGATGAGATTCGTAGATGAACGAAAGTCGTCTACATGGCCGAAAAGTTCTCGAATGAAGACCACATATCGGCAAGCGCAGCGTAGGACGACCAGCCGACAGATGACCTCATCCAAGTGCCAGGAAGACGCTGGATGAAATCCGCTTCCAACCGGTCTTTTTGGAAATGCATGGAGGAGGCCTATATCCAGCAGTGGACTTCTTGTGTTTCCATGACTCAAGAGGTTTATTTACAAAAGCTGTTGAAAATCTTTAAATATAGTGTAAAAATACAGAGGATTATAAATATTTTAAAAGAGTGGAAATTTTGATAAATTTGAAGCTTGGATTAAGATTTTGGCTCAAAATCTTTGAATTTAAATCATCGACTTTACGCAATTTTTTATTTTATTTTACACTACGCGCATTCACTGAAGCGGTTTTAAAAGGGTGAATATGTGTCATCGCTTCCGTGCCTGTGTGGCCACATAGTCCATTAAGCGAATCTGACAGGAGTATTTTTTTTCTATGGTATAACACAAACAAAATAATAAAAATTTTAAGAACAAAAGCAAAATAATTTATTTTTTACAGAAGAAAAAAAAACATTTTAAAATGGATATTGACCAAAGAAATAAAACAAAAATTATGAAAATGGATAAAGACTTCGTTGCTAAGGATGTTGGCAAAAGAGCTACAAATGGATTTGAGTGCTTATTTGGCCTGCATCCTTGTTTCAGCACAAAGACTGATAAATATAATTATTAATAAACAGTGCCGCCTCGTCTTAACTTATATTGGTATATTATAACAGATTAATCTGTTGATAATCGTATTAATAGTGTAATTCATACCATTTCTATTATTTCATTCCAATAGCACAGGAAACATACAGCATTTAAGTGATTTTTGTCATTAAAGCTGATAGTTAAAAACTATTCATACCATAGTACAGGGAATTCTAGTTTGATTGCGTTGTGTGGACGTTATTATTATTATTATAATTTTGGAACTCCCCACCGACGAATATTTTCAAGATACATTAAACTATTCATTGTGACACTTAAATAAAAATATGTAATATCGGTAAACCAGGAACGCAGATTTTTATTTAATCTATTGTGTGATACAGTACTTCTATTTCTATTTGGTTACTTTTTGTTACACTTTTCCTTTTTGTTAAGGTTTCAGTTGTTTTTTTTTTGTTACGTGTACTACTTTCTTTTGTTGTCATTATGATTACGGAACCCAAAAAATATTATGAGCGTTAAATTATATATTTAAATTACGTTGTACCTAAAAATGAGCATCGAATAAATCATGAATAAAAAAACCCGGATTTTGTGACAACCCTAGCAAAAACAATTGAATAGGATCAACTTATACATGTCATGGAAGTGTGATTTATATTACATGTAGGGAAGGTAAAGAGCATAATTATTGCAGTGTAGATAACTTATCCCAATACGGCGGAATTTCGAGAAAATAAAAAAACTAAAAACAAGTACACATGTATATAAATTATAATTGCTTTAAAATTTTTAGCATTACGCCATTGATTCTTCTAACAATACTTCCGCATGTACCTACAATAAAATGCGTGATAAAAATATACTGCGTTTTATTTTATAACAGAAAAACATGTCAGGCAGATAGAAAAAAAATTTACAGACGAAATCTACACAGATTCGTTTATGAATCAAGTATTATTCGTAACGCCAATCGAAGTTATTATTTACCAACACATTATTTACCGCCTATGTACCCTACAATCTAACGAGGAGGCGAAGTGCGAGCGCGAGGACTGAAACAAAACTCCATCAAACTAAAATGAACCTTAAATGCTAGGTATTAGAGACTACAATACTCGAGCAGAAAGTCTGGCCGCGTGCGGCCGACCTAATCGCGACAATAAATGGATTATAATACATAGGTAGTTAGGTTTCATTTTTAGTGAACCTCGCTTTTACCGTGATTTAGGCACAAATAATAGAACGATGTTTCGCTTAGATTCATAATGTTACAATAGCTCGGATGGGAAGAGGCGTCCCTTGAGCGACAGAGAGCTTTTGGTTCGAATAATGATTATAATAAATGATCGGTTTCCTTTTTACTTTTCTTCTTTTTATTTTCTTTTTTAGTTATTTACTTAATTAAAAAAATACAGGAAATGGGAATTTACATTTCATGTTTTTCTAACGATTGAAGCTCGATCACTACTACAAAAATCAGTCCCCGTGCGTTGGTCTTGCAAAAACTCGAAAATGTCTCCACCGATTGGACTAATAGGTATATAATATTTTTTGTTTTGTTCGGACATGGGACGTGGGGCGAGGGCGCGGAAAAGACCCATCCCTTCAGGATTCTGTTTCATAGAACTACAATTCATTGTGACTATGACCGAAAGCCGATTAACCCACAGATTAACAAATAGACTCTGCTGCGCAGTGTACCTCGAATTGTCATAATAAACTACGAAATTATAGTTTTATGAAACTTGACCCAGTACATTTTGTACGAAAGTGAATTGGAAAGATGCGGCGTCTTTTTCGGTCCCTCACCCCACGTCCTTGGCCTACAATCGGTAATTTTGTATGAGAATTGCTACTTTGAATTAATTTCACTATATGGCGCTCGAGGTGAACTTTGGAAGGTTGATTTATGATTGATGAATCGCTTATGAAAAGTTACAATCAAATCAATGGTGATGCGAAGAGCGCCTGGTCACAGACAACATGCAACGAGTAGCTGGGCTTTTCCTCGTAAGGCGTAATGTGATAAATTGATGAAAACGTTTTTTCTGAATGAGTAACTATTGTTCCTGTTAGTTTTAAACGTGAACATACAATATTTTGATATTGCCCGTAAGACTGTATAAGCTTAAACGTAATCCACTGCGCATTTAAAATGGCACATAAATTCTTAGGGCATTCTTACGGAATATATTTACTCATAGAAGGCGTAAGGTTATGACAGTTGTCATACATGCCATAGGGAATCGAGGAGTTAAATTATATCATATATTAATTTCAAAGGTCTGCCATCTTCCTAGAGGATGTCACAAGCGATTCAAAAGCGTCTTCCAGCCAGTTCCAGCACACTGTAGCCCCCTTGTTGGTGATCGCTAACGACTTCTTTGTAATCGTCATTTAAAGATAGGCAAGTACACACATAAAACCGGAAAATGCTTGGTACAAGTTTACTTAATAATTTATTGAGTATTGATGGTTTGACGCGTCACACGTGACGTTAAGAAGTGGGTATCGTATGCCGAGTGTTATTTTTCTAACACACTACCTGAAATTCACGTATTTCCTGCATCACTAGGTACTTTTTTCTAAAGGAACCATGCTTGGGAACTCATCGGCTTTCGAAGTATTTACGTTCAAGGTCTTCATATTGAGATTGCAGAAATGGATCTGGTATTGTAGCCAAACATTCATCATCATCATCATCAGCCATTTGACGCCCACTGCAGGACATAAGCCTCCTTCGCGGTTTTCATAACCACGAGGGGTTTTGCCATAATCGCCACGCTTGGCAGGCGGGTAGCCAAACATTACTTCTGAAGAAATCTTATCAACATTATAAGCTATTTAAAAAAAATAATTTGATATGCCAACGGTCAATGTATTGAAAATATCGGGATTTCAAACTTATGTAGATACTAACGTTCCTTGACATAAGAACGCTGAAAGTTACGGGTCCATTAAAAGATTTTTGTCAATTCAGTCACCTTTGAAGACTTTTCAGCAACATTTCATGTATAAATTATCCAGTACACGTTGGTTTTGGCCCGGAGCTATTTTCACACCATTATACATCCTCATAAAACTGGAAAATCCTCTGAGCAGAAGTTCATTGGTAATCTGTAGAGTACTGATAGTTAGTAGAGCCGATAGAGTCAACTGTTTAATTTGCGGTTATTCCGTGGCAAGGAAAAAAGAAAACAATTGTGTGATCACAGAATAGTGGCCAAGCAAGGTATGAGATTACCCACGCTCCAACGCACCGACAGAGAAAGCGCACAAACCTTTTCTGTGTTGCAATAAACAGTAACTTAGCGCTCACGTCGCACAGTGTGTTCGGAGACCCGATTTTCAGACGTGCCCATTTTTATTGCATACACCGATTCATTTGAAATAGTAGACGAGAAGTTTAGTGAAGATATTATTATGATCTTCTCCTATCAACTAAGTATGTAAACCTACTTAGCTGATAGGAAATAGTATATAAGATAAGATAGTGTGATGGTATAATTGAAAATTGAAACATTTTTATGAAAAATATGCCAAAATCTACAGTTTCCTGGTCACATTTAGGCCTAAATAACTATTTTTATGTTAAAACATAGCACTTTAACATGTTGAAAATGCAATATTTGTAAAGATATCTTATCGAGTGGTCCAGATATTGTCCCATGTGGGCCCACCTGACAAAAAAAAACAAGATTGCTTGTAATTTCTAAATGCCACGGTATTGAGAAAGGGAAATAATTGTGATAATAGAAAAAAATATGGCTGTTTCCGTGTGGCGCCGGATTAAGAATAGCGTCATTCCATTACCTTCCGTGGATGTCGTAGAAGGCGACTAAGGAAATCAATTACCAAGAGACGGGCATCAGCGTCTTTCTGAGATTCCAACCACATTCTGCGATCGCCAACCCGCCTGCCAAGCGTGGCGATTGCGGCAAAACCCCTCATGGTTATGAAAACCATGAGGGAGGCCTATGTCCTGCAGTGGGCGCCATATGGCTGATGATAAATAGAAAAAAATTTAATCTTTTAGTGTTTAAATCCCAACCCAATACGGTAGAAACGCCGAGAAAAATAGTAAAAAGTTAAAACCTAAATTACTTGAAATCTGGGGATGTAACGAAGTTTCTTTTTCTTGCACGTGAAAATGAGGCATTTTACGTACTTTAGGATCACAAATAGATTTGCCAACTACTTAACATGTAATTATTTTACCAAGGAATATTTTTTCTGTTTCACAGATAGAAATAAGTCAGATTTTTCAAGTAATCATATCTTCTTAGCTAAACTCATTTGGCACTCGGGTATTCTCTTCTACTATTTGAAATTATAACTTTTTACTTATACAATAAAAAGGGTCACCGGGTCCACAGTAACAGCCGTCCTCCGATATGAGAAGGCACCTCAAGACGAAGAATAAAGAGAGACTCCGAAAATCGGGTCTCAGAACACGCTGTGCGTCGTCGTATGGGCTGCTGCATTAAGGGCACTTTTACCTGACATACCATTGTCGGCTTGGTACCGACTGATTACCTTGGCTGTTGCTTTATACTCTCGGGTTTTTCCACGCGCTACAGAAAATTATGACATTGTTCTTCCCCAACAGGTAGGATGCTTACTTTACCTGATAATAAAAAAAAAAAACAAAAAATGCGTTAAAAAGTTTTAAGCAGGGACTAAGTCTATTGAAATTTTAACCTCTTCAGGCGGGAACTCTTATTAAATTTCTTGTAGGTAAGTTTTTTGCTCCCACCTGCTGGTGAGGTTGGAAATTCAACAGGCAAGTCTAGGCCTTGCTTAAGACTTCTTAGCAGTAGGTTTTTTAATGTTTATTTTTATTTCATTTTATGACAGCTGGCATTCACCATTTTGTTTTTTTTTTGTGACGTGCTGACGACGCTTGTCAACACCTTTTATTTTTGTCTGAATCGGTGAAGCCTAATACTAGTGTACTAGTTAATACTAGTATTCGTCCTTATGGCTACATAAACATGAGTACATACAATTATACTCACGTACATAGGCTCAACCTCCCGTTACTTTCGTATTCGGATAAAAACGCCGTATCCCCAAAAGATTTACGCAGCGCGGGATGGCTCGCGAAACACTTTCCATCCGAGCTAATAAATCGTTGGTTATCTCGATACGGACGCCTTAATACTATTAACAGTCTCGAATTAGCTTGAACGAAGACTACAAAATTCCATTCCGAAACTACTAATTGAAAACTATGCATGCTCTACTTCGAGTCGCTGCATCGAATTTTAAAAATAGACCGTCGATGATGGCGTTGGTGGGTAAGTAAGTGTCTGAACGTACAGGCAACAGCGCATCAACCTTTAAATTTTACTTGCAAAGTCACCCGTAACGTGACTGAATAAAATTCATACTTGTAGATGTTGATATACTGTGGACTATATTCGTAGGTACCTACCTCAAATGTAATTGAATGGAATCCGTGCGCTATGCTCCTAGTCTCCGTCACTTCTCAAAGAGATGGCTGTACAGCTACATACCTAGGCTCATTGCGACAATTTCATCTTTCTATATATAAAAATCCAATTCCGTACATAACCCCTAGCTTCTTGTACACGAACAATTTGTTAATGTATTTTTAACAGCTGTCGGGTGTTTTTATTTGTATGCAACTCGGCTAGCTGACAGTAGATTAAAAATATTAATATAGTACGAGAAATTAAGGATAGACAAGAGTAAAGTGATACTCCAACCCCCCCCTCCAGCCCCTTATTCATATACGTAAAAAAATTAAAACATGAACGCGGGTCCGTTGCCATGAAAATCGTTGCCCGCGCTCCTTCAAAGTATAATATTAAATTTGCGCATTTTTGTGCGCATACGCAAGAACTGTTAAGACTCCCTCCTTTCTCCTAGTAAAAATAAGTAATAAATAAATGGCCCCTTTCCTTGTGTGAAGTCTATTCTAAGAAATTTCAATGTAAATCATTCAAAATCTATTTAGTTGATGCTTCTTCTTCGAGTGCCTCTAATAAGTGAAAATATATTATTTACCATAAAATCTATTCTTACAAGGAATCAGTTGAGACTGGCCGTCAATTAACAATATTCTTCTTTATTAAAGGTTGGTTACATACATACATACATAAACTCACGCCTGTATCCCATAGGGGTAGTGAGAGACCAGGATGATTACGATTGATAAATAGCTTATAAAGAGACAGTCAAAACAATTTGAGGTGGTACGAAGTTCACCGGGTCATCTAGTATTTAAATATAATATGTTTCAAATCGTGGTAAACAGAGCCGCCATAAGTTACGTACATTTGTGAAGTTATAATAGCAATACCACTCGCTAACGGTGAAATAAAAACATCGTGAGGAAACCACACCTGAGCGCTTAAAATTGCCAATCCGCGGTGGGCTCGAGTGGTGATTAAGCCCGTACTCTCTCTCTTTCTGAGAGAAGACCTGTGCCGTGCAGTGGGACATATAGGTAAAAAAACCGGACAAGTGCGAGTCGGACTCGCGCACAAAGGGTTCCGTACCATTATCTATACAACATTAGACACAAAGATTGAGAAAAAACGGGAAAAAATTACGTTTGTTGTATGGGAGCCCCCCTTAAATATTTATTTAAATTCTGTTTTTAGTATTTTTTGTTATAGCGGCAACAGAAATACATCATCTGTGAAAATTTCAACTGCCTACCTATCACGGTTCATGAGATACAGGCTGATGACAGACAGATAGACAGTCAGACGGACAGACAACAGACGGACAGTGAAGTCTTACTAACAGGGTCCCGTTTGGGTGCCAAACGGGTATGGAACCCTAAAAAAGGCCGCCATTTGGCGGACTTTTATAGTTCCGTACTTTTATAGTATTGATCTTTTATCGTAAACGAAATTAAATGTTAAATAAATACTTTTATGTATTTATATTGGAGATTGAAAAAAATAACAGTAAGATTAACAAAATAATGGTAATTAAGCACCTAACATGAAAAAGTATTCAAATTGTGCACATGACGTAAGGTTACTAAGAAAATAATGGCGATGTTTGAAAACAAAGTAAAAAGCTCAAATTCAAACTCAAGTTTCAAACTCGAATCATGGGCTCCGGCCTTGCTGTTGGCCTTAACCGCCTTTACCAAGTTAAGTCTTTAAAAATTGTGTTTCGTTATGTTACGTACCTACCTAGTAAGGATCTGTGTTGGAATAAGTAACAAATTTAATATTCTTTGGATATACTTCGAATTTAGTATAGGCTTTTGGACTGTTCATTAGGCACTTGAACAAAAGGTGGAAGATAAACTGCTTTCACATTGTTTCGATTGTAGAATGAATATTTCCTTAATATTAGCCACACGAAGTTAGCCTCTATTCGAATAAAATTACGAGCCAATATTACCGTTACAAAAATCTAGGTTGGACTAGCTATTGCAGTCCTCCGACATTCATCACATTGTGGCGTTAACTGCGACCTACCATTTTGCCGAGTGTTTACCTGAATGTTAGGTTTTAGGTGACTGTTGTATACGACAGATGCCCCCGGATTCAATACGACCTCAATACCATTTACCTTTAAGTCATTGTCACCGAAGAGTTGAGACTTTGAGATTCATGCATGAGTTTTTTTTTTCACTAGGACTTAGAACAATCCAGCTACCATAATGCCCGACCACTTTGCAAGGTGCATTCAGACTAGAGCGGGTCCGTTCCCCGTGAGCGCACGAAATAATCCGCATGCGATATTGATGTAATACGATGTTACGTTAGAAAAAAAAACTCGCCGAAGCAAGCGGGGAAAGTGACGCCGCGCCTCAAGATACCGCCGTGAAAGGTACTTTTAAAACGCCAACCACTTTACGTGAGACCTCCAACCCCTCCCCCGTGCTCTCGGATGTGGAGGTGTGAGGGGGGCACGGATCTGGCATCAGGGGTCTAGTTACAAAAGTTGAATTAACCTACAACGCACCGCGAAACGGTCGGAATTTGAGCTACTTTGCGTAATCCGTCTCTCTAGTAGCATCCTGGATTGTTTGTGTTTGATTTCAGTGTAATTGCTTAGATCGCGGTAATTAAGGCTTCAATAAGGGCTAACTAACGCCGCCAATGAACTAAAAATCGCATCTTCATCAGTCAATCATAGACAAAAATATCTGTGTTAAGTAACAGCAATTTTTAGAACCTACAGCTTAGAAATTAGGTTCAAGAATCTAGGCTACAGTTTAGTTTTTGGCGAAAACGGCCGTTTTTGGCGTAAATGTAATTGTGGACTAGGTTCTTGGCCCTAGGTTCTAAGTTGTAGGTTCTAAGTTGTAGGTTCTAAAAATAGCTATCACTAATCCAGAAAATTCTGTCGTTCACTTTTTTGGAAAATCGATACAAACGAAGATGTGATTTTTTTTATTGGCGGCGCTAGTTACCCCTTATTAAAGCCTTAAATCAGACGGAAGGTGTGCACAACAAACTGACCTTGGCCATCCCTTTATTAGCCCGGTACAGGAACAAAACTGACTTGTCCTAATAGGTTCTATACGATAGATAACTGAACACATTAAAGAAAACATCTTTCAGCCTTGCGATGGCGCTAGATTTTAGTGAATAATGCGATAAGTATCAAATTGTTCGATTGTCATTTGTTTTTCAACATCACAAATTTTTATTATAACATAAGTGACATAGACGAAGTCAAATGTAAAAATACCTGAACTAATAGGTTAGTTTAAATTAGATTGAATGAGTTAACGTAAAGAGTGGTGGTAGCGGAGCGGTAAAAGGCCGACTTCTCATTCGGGAGGTCGTGGGTTGAAATCCCGGCACGTACCAATGACTTTGTTTTCTAAGTTACGTACAATTGTGAAGTTGTAGTAGCAATAAGTACAACTCTCTACCGATGAAGGAAAACATCGTGAGGAAACCTGAGTGTATGAGGTGTTCACTGTTCACACACCTCAGCGCTTGAAATTGCCAATCCGCGGTGGGCACACGTGGTGATTAAGCCCGTACTCTCTCTCTCTCTCTCTCTCTGAGAGAACTACTGCAATGGAACGTATATAGGCTACATAAAAAAGGTAAAGACGAACTTAAAACGAATTTGAAGAGTGTTTTAAGGAATCGTGTTTTATAAATAAGACTGTTATTAACGATACGACAACTCGCGATTTATCCGCGTTGTCGTAATAAGGATCGCATCGGTCGCGGTTTTCCTTTTTGTCATGATTTATCATAAAACCACCGAAAAAATGCTTTAGGCGATTTGAGACAAGTTAATCTGTCAAACGATACTAAAATGACCGGTTTATTTAATACGAATTTTTATTGGCTTTGTTACAGAGCCCCATGTCGCTTTACCTAGCGGGCTAGAGCGAGAAGACGTGTGCAGAAAGGTTAAAAAGTCGTATAAAGCATTTTTTGTATTTTTAGGAATTTCTAAAGCCAACTTAAGCCAACGCTATCTGTCGGCACTATCTATCTGTTTATCGTTTATCCAGTGAATAAGTCCAAAAACTTCTTGCACCATGATATTTGCAGAGCCATCCATACATACGTACATAAATTTATATGACTGACAATCAGCTGTTTATTCGTGAGTCCCTGGATAGGTTTTTATAGTTTTAGTTATACATAGTTATTTACCTATCTTCATAACTTAGGTTAGCTGGTAGATAGTGCTAAGTAGCATTAAGCTCGCCCATGTGTTAAACTGTTTGTTTAAATGTAATAAAGGATTTTAGTAATAATAATAGTCTATTGTGGTCACTAAACATGGTCTCTCACTATGGGCCTCATAAGAAAGCTCAAGGTCACGCAACGAGCTATGGAAAGGGCTATGCTCGGAATTTCTCTACGAGATCGAATCAGAAATGATGAGATCCGTAGACGAACGAAAGTCGTCGACATAGCCCAGCGGATTAGTAAGTTGAAGTGGCAGTGGGCGGGGCACATAGCACGCAGAACTGATGGCCGATGGGGCCGAAAAGTTCTCGAATGGAGACCACATATCGGCAAGCGCAGCGTAGGACGACCAGCCACAAGATGGACAGATGACCTCATCCAAGTGGCAGGAAGACGCTGGATGCAGGCCGCTTCCAACCGGTCTTTTTGGAAATCCATGGAGGAGGCCTATGTCCAGCAGTGGACTTCTTGTGGCTGAATGATGACGATGAATAGTCTATTTAATTACTTATCAAGTAACTTGGCGCATGTCGCAATAAGTTCGTGTCATAACGAAAGTTTACAAGGAGGACAATGTATTCATTTGCAATATTTTTGTAACCTACTCTATTAAGTAACCTTCAGCTAACTTTTTTCCTAGCACAAACAAGAAGTTTGGAGACCATAACATTGTTAGGCAACAGGAAAATTCAACATTTCGAGTATTACATCAAATAGCTGAATTGTTACTGAAAACGAGAATTCATTACATATCTAATATGTAATGAATTTAAGATAAGATAATAAAGTTAAGATACAAGTTTATAGCGCTTTACATTTGGGTTACAAAGTTGTAACATCATAACGGTAGTTAGTAAGACCTGAGATTTCCGCAGTTAGCCTCATAGATCGGCCATTGTACTTTGTAGCAAGCTCTGAGGTATGTAAATGCTTCAGACACTGGGGTTTCCTCACGATGTTTTCATATCGGTACACATGCGTAAAGGTGGACATGCTGTCAACTGAACATCTACTTATCAGTAGAGTAAGTAACACTTCGATGAGCCGTACCAAAGCAAAATCTAGTTAAAAGCCAACGAACCATTAATCCTGATTATAAACCTCGCAATTAAGACATTTTAGCTTTCAGGCATTTTCCTCTAACGATCTCCTAACGGATTGGCTGTTATCTTGATAATTTCCAGCCTAAGCCCCAAAAATGGTATCATGTATTGATACATGAGGTCAGTTGCCTCGTGGTTAACCAGTTGCGAAGCTGGCCTAAGCTGGCAAACCATTTCAGATGAACCCTACCAGGTGGAGCTACGCTCTAGATTCCTGATTCAAAAAACAGTCCTGATTCATGGAATGGTATATCTTGTAGAAATTGCTAAAATACTTAAAAATAATTTGTTTAGACGCAGTTACACTTTCATCACGGTGCTGTCGGCTCAACCATCCGTAGTTTACTTACTATGACAATTCGATATACATTGCTCAGCAGAGTCGTCCTATTTGTTAATCTGTGGGTTAATTGTATTGTATCACTTTATTTCAGATAAAAAAGAATCCATAGGTTGTTAGTAAAATTACATTTAATAATAAAACTAAGTATGTTAGTGAGATCTAATATAAAATAGAATTTAAACTTACTTAAAATAGGTTTACGTAAGTATGGGCTAGAGGGATGGTACAGTTAGCTTATGTGAGTGTCGTCCCAATGTCTAATTATTGGACTGTCCATCCTCTCTGCTATAACTTTCAGGATACTGTTAGTGCTAGCCCGGAGTCTGTATAGCGACGATGCGCATCTGTTGCGGAGGATAGCGTGGAAATCGTCAACACGCGCGCCCGCAAACATGCCCGACGCACTACAGTACCGAGGCAACCCCAACAGCATCCTGAAAGCATTATTGTACTGGATGCGCAGAGCATTCCAGGATTTACGAGTATAGTCTACCCACAGGCTGCAGGTATAGAAACCTGTACAGTATGCTTGAAAGAGTGTTAGCTTAACACTGTTTGTACACCGTGCAAACCTGCGGGCCAGCATATTACTTCTGACTGCTAATGCTCTGCGCTCCCGTTCAATGTCCATGTCATCTTTCAGGTCGTCAGTGACGTAATGGCCCAGATACTTAAAAAAGTTAACTTTGTTAAGCAGCATGCCATTTAGTTTAAGGGGGGGCATTTCTATATCACGATACCTACCACGTGACCTAAACAGCATGTACTCACTCTTCTTCACAAAGTTAAGCGACTTTGCAATGTAGATCGAATTGTCATAGTAAACCATGAACTGTGTTCTATGAAACAGGCCCCGCTGGCGAGTCCACTGGCATTGTGGCCAATTTGTCATTTTTCTCAACAAGCTCTCACAGTCGCAGCACAACAGAAATGTACTAAATGCAATTATTGCTTTTGATCCATTGCATTTTTGTATTTCTTTTCCTGTTTCGTTTAAAGTTCTTGTATACTGTTGGCTGAGTAAATTATTGCTCTTATAATAATTACGTAAAAGTTTCAATCAAAACGAAATCGGAGCAAACAAAAAAAAATTAACACCAGGCAACAGGTATTGAAACTTTATTTTTTTTCTATATTAATTCGCTTTGACAACGACGATCGTGACAATTACGAGGATAATGAAGGTTACAATTTCAAGTAGATTCACCACCCCTTGGCTGTTATCACGTCCAACATAGGTTTTGATGATCGAACATGTAATTTTTGTTCCTTCTTTAGGTACTAGGTATTTTAAGCATAGACTTACGTAGAAGTAAGTAATATAATAATCCCATTTATCAGTGGAGCTCAAGCGGCAAAGAATTCAGTGTAGAATAAGTAACGTTAGCAGTTTATAGTAATAATAATAATAATAATAACTTCCCCACAAAACAATCACTTGTCCTGGTCCCAAACTGGGATACCCTGTGCTACGGTAACCAGGCAAGGACGTCACAAACGTGAAACACACCCAGACTGAGGCAATTTGTACAAATTTACGGCGGCCCCCAGTGGGAATCGAACCCACGACCTATGTTTTCGTAGCTTAGTGCCTTAACGGTTAGACCAACGAGGCAAGGCAGACAAAATAATTGCTGACATTTAATGTATAGCAAAATATACATTAATTTCAGTAATTTTTCATATAATTTATTGACTACAGTATAATAAAATTGCTTTATAAAGACGTAAAGCAGCCCAATGCTGAGATAGTATACTTATTTGTAATGTTTATTAATTCTTAGTTGATGAGCTAATGAATAAAAGTAATTCGAATTTCATTTCAGACACTTTTCCAAATTAATTCTTCAAAGGGTTTAACAAAGATAGTTTTGCAGATAATGTGAAAGTACATTAAACAAAATATCACCTTAGTCATAAGGATTTAGGTACCCTGCGCCCTAAAGAGACGACATTCAAACACTATGTTTTCAACTCATAGATAGAAACTCATAGATAGAATAAAATACTATTTAGTATTAAGCCCGCCTATTGTACATTTTTTTCTGGTACAATAAAGAATTTTAATAATAATAATAGATAAATAAAATGCATCCGAAACCGGCGTGCGTGCATGCAACGACTAATGAATGAATGTTGAGGAAGCGAAAGTGATCTGTCAGAATCGTAGCAAGTGGCAGTCCCTGGTCTCTGCCTACCCCTCTGGGATACAGCCTTGAGTTAATGTTATGTTTACAATTACGTGCTTAGAGACACACACACGTAAAACATTAAGTACATACACATACATAACAATCTACACATCAGTTACATACATGAGTTTGTTTGCATATAACTTCCCAACTCTGGCAAAACTATTTGAACGTTTCGTATTGATAAATTACTAGAACTGACATTTAAACGGACAAGCGCGTTATTTCAGCATTACTCAGGGGAAAAACAGATCTGACGGCAATTTCAGCAAACAAAACTGCTTTTTACAAAAACAAAAAACACGACCGGAAAATTATATAGGTACAATCTTTCCATTTTAGTTGCAAAGTCGCCTATATCGCAACTGAGTAAAGTGCACGCATGTAAAGGTTTATGTGATGTAGGTATATGTCACTATTAATAATAATGTTTTATTGTTCTAGCCTTCATAACGTGGATAGGATTTCTGCCTCTCTTCGTGATGCCAGAACTAGATTTCATAATAACTGAATAATTTTCAAGTAATTGCAATATTCGCGTAACGGTTCGCGCCGAGCATGACTGAAGGATTGGTTTTTTGTTAATGGTGACATCTAGATGATGCAGGTAAAGTGAAAAAGTTCCCGTACAGGGCTACTAGCTGTATTCTAACACACATTTAAAGATCAATTTCAAGCGTTTAGAATTTATGATCGAATAAAGTAATTGACAAACATACATACATGAACCGTGAAAACATAACGTAATACTTTTTTTGTTTCAGTCGCGTAAAAACTAAATACTCGATCCAATCATACCATTCGAAATCCCTTCGTAGAAGAGTAGCCGTAGTAATAGATATTGATAACGTCCCTCGAATGAATATCTTAAGCCCGGACCCTATTCCCTGTGAAATTGACGCACCTGTCTCCTCGAAAATACACCACTCGGCTGGGGTTACCCGACGATTGCAATTTTCCAGAAATTCTCCGAAGTTTGGCCCTCTGGAAGGAATAAGGAACAGTTTGAATTCGTCCGGATTTTTTAAAGATACTTGATAGTTGATGTCACAATTTATTCAGTAACCGTTTTTTAGGGAATTAATTTTTTTGCCGCCCAGCACAGCATTAAACCGAGACAGGAGAATTATAGGTAAAATTACCAGTATATTCAATTAGTGTTACCACATTTTTCATTGCCGCGAAATTGTCACAGAAAATATAACAACGGAAAGTAAATATTATCACCAAAATCTGCAAAAAAAATACAGCGAATCTTATGAAAATCTTGTATCTGGCAACCCACCCCCCGGACCAGTCCCTGCCGCCATAGGACTCCGAAATCGACCTGTCCTGCGACCCGCACAGCCAAACACAAGACCAGTCACCCGACTCATCCAGCGTTAGCACACGGACAAAGGAAACAGATTGAAATCGCTTTACGTGTATTCTGATGAGTTGTTCGGCGTACATCGACTCATTGGGCGACCGGTCCGGGCCTTCTTTTGTACCGTAGCAGTTTAATTTACGGTGTTGAAGTGAAGATAATAGATGCTGTTAAATTTGCTAAAATGCCGCCCTTTTTGGGTACGCTGATGACGAGTTGAGTATTGGACGAGTATTGTTTTAGTGTCAGGTTTATTGCTCGTCGGGATTTTAATTAGGGATAAGTTGGAATGGACTAATTTGTCTATGGCATCTATCTCGGAGTCAGACAGACGCATCGGTAGCTGTTATTGTGGGTGGCTTAAGGGCGGGTATTAAACAAAAAGGATTTTGTATGGTTGTCGCTAATTGTACAGGCTAAATAAAATTGGTTCTATAATTTTAAGTTTTGCAAAGTCGCCTAGAGTCGAACTGTCGATGTACTGTCGACTGAACACGTCGGAAGACACATAATGAGGAAACCCGTGTCTGTTATATTCATATAGGTACGTCATTCCTTATACCGTAATTCACATACTCAAATTGCCATTCGCCTGGTGATTAATGAGGTTCATCATCATCATCACTAGCCATTTAACGCCCACTGCAGGACATAGGCCTCCTTCGTGGTTTTCATAATCATCAAGGGTATTGCCATAATCGCCACGCTTGGCAGGCGGGTTGGCGATTAATGAGGTTCGAAATAGCAAAAATAGGTTTGAATATTTTTGCCGAAGTATGCCAATTATCGTATCCTTACCGAAAATTTCGTCCCGAGGCACCTTATCGGAAATCAGCTATCATTTGTGTAACTCCTTAATTAGCAGATACGAAATGGACACAAGCCCAATGAAATGGGTATGATTTTATTAAAATTGGAACAAAATTATCATCCATGATGTCGGCAACAATGTTATCCCGTTCAGAGCACGCTTGTTAAGTCTCTATAATGTATCATTGTCTGATATATAAATCTCGTGTCACAGTGTTATCCGAAGCGGCTTCATCGATTTTTATGATTTTTTTTGTGTATATTTGGTAGGTCTGTGAAGAGATCGTAGGCTAGTTAATATGGCAAAACCACGTTTGCCGAGTTATCTAGTAATAATAAGAGTTTTTTTGGATTGACGAGAGGAACCTTCCACTTTCGGATGTATATTTTGATTTTGTTACACCCTGTATTACTAGGTTTCATTCCGATCCGGCACGTATTTTTGCAATTAAAACAGTTTTGAATGACATTTGGACGTTACAGCGTGATTTCTTAGTCAACGTTACAAGTAATAATAATAATAATAACTTCTACACAATATAATCACTTAGCCTGGTCCCAAACTAGGATACCCTGTGCTACGATAACCAGGCAAGGACATCACAAACATGAAAATACACCCAGACTGAGGCCATTTGTACAAATGTATGGCAGCCCCCAGTGGGAATCGAATCCACGACCTCTGGTTTGGGAGCTAAGCACCTTAACGGCTAGACCAATGACGCAGCCAGTGGCGATGTTGTGTGTGTATGCTTTAGACAACAACTTTGTACTTATATCATAGTAATGCTTATATATCGTGTAATGGTTGTGATCTGTTCTGTATACCAAATAAATGAAATAAAATAAATACATAAGCAGCCTATATACGTCCCACTGTTTGTAAACCAAGTTATAGGTACATGCCCGCACTGGGAATCGAACCTGGGTCTCTCGCTTCCGAGTCAGATGTTCTACCCACCAGGCTACCAACGCTGTGTCGCAAATAAAATAAATAACGACGAATAAATTTAAAACAAATATTTAATCTGAGTGTCAGTCAGGTTTTTTTACATATCTAAAAGAAAACAACATAATATCAGAAGTGGGATAATAAAGCGTTATTAATACGCCTTGGATTCGTGTCTTTACTCGACGACTTCTTATGGAACACTGCCAGAAGTTTGCCAGAAATGTCTGAGAGTCACACTTTCGACCCGAACGTTTTGAAAACCCCATTATTGCTTAGGGTTCTGGAGCAATAAACTATTATAATAAATAGTTCAATATTGTAGATGATGTTTAATAATTTACAATGGTTGCCTGGAAAAAATATTGTTAGGTGATATGGCCACCAATTTTAATATAATTTACAATTTTTTATAAGTTTCAATGCATTTCCTTGTGTACAATAAAGAATATTCTATCTGTTTATTTATGAACGAATTACTATTTAGTACAGTCGAGTCGGTTTATCAAAAACCTGCTAACCATTATTGATAAATAATACCACTTATAATAAGCAAAAGTTAACCAATATCAATTAATATTTTTTATTATTCATAAAAAATACGGCGACAAGTATTAAAATTTTATGAAAAAAATGAGAATTTAAATTTTTGCTTAGAAATTAAATCAATAATTCAGGTTTTGAAATATTTCAATAGCCCGTTACAGTAGCCAGTGTTTGGGCACTGCAACGCACGTGCTCACCTGCATAGGCTATAATTATGTAAAACGTTTTTCTATCCCGTATGTACGAATGACAGATAGCGCGATTAATGACGAGTTGGTTAAAAAGTGCTTCTAAAAAGTGAATGGCCCATACCGTCAGCTATTAAAATAAAAAACGAAGAAGGGTTCCGTACCATTACTATATCTATACAACATTAAACACAAAGATCGAGAAAATACGGCAAAAAATCACGTTTATTGTATGGCTCCCATAAATATTTATTTTATTTTAATTTAATTATTAATTTTTGAAGCGAATATAGAACTAAATATTCTGTGAATATTTTAAGCGTCTACCTGTTTCCATTATTAATATCGAACAAAAAAACGGCAAAAAAATTACGTTTCCCTTAAATATTTATTTTATTCTGTTTTTAGTATTTTTTGTTATAGCGGCAACAGAAATACATTATCTGTGAAAATTTCAACTGCCTAGCTATCACGGTTCATGAGATACAGCCTGGTGACAGACAGACAGACAGATAGACAGACAGATGGACAGTGGAGTCTTAGTAAACGGGACCCCCGTTTGGCACCCTTCAGATACGGAACCCTAAAAACGTATTACACTTCAGAGTAAAATTACTCAAAATGTAGAGTAGTAGGCTCAGCATGAGCTTGATAATTATGTTTTTTGTATTAAGACGTATAACAAAACTAAGTCATTTCACATTAAGCTAGATCATTTGTGCTGCGTATAGTGGCAAATCCTACCTACAATGGATAGGTGAAGTGACCACTCGTATCATTTCTCTCTCAATCCCGCCTGTACGGCATATGCCATTCATTGCATAGAGACAAAGCATTTCTCAATCTTTAAATTAACAAATGAGTCTCCTCATTAAAAAGTCATTAAGTAATAATTACATTAAAATTCTTTAGGTATCCTTATCGTTAAACCTGCATGTCAATATATACTTGGACTAACATACACTTATATGTATGGAACAGTTAAAAAAAATGGTGATTTCGTTGATATGGTGGATTTCAGATTTTGGTCGGGATCTGAACATGGTTATCAGTTTTCAAGTTATGTTTCTTAAAATATACTTCCACACATCACAGTCACTTGTCATAAGCAGCCTATATACGTCCCACTGTAGGGCACAGGCCTTCTCTCAGAGAGAGAGTATGGGCTTAATCACCACGCGTGCCCACCGCGGATTGGCGATTTCAAGCGCTGAGGTATGTGAATAGCTCAGACACCCAGGTTTTCTCACGATGTTTTCCTTCACCGTTAGCGAGTGGTATTGCTACTATAACTTCACAAATGTACATAACTTAGAAAGAAAAGTCATAGGTACATGCCCACACTGGGAATCGAACCTGGGTCTCCCGCTTCCGAGTCCAATGTTCTACCCATACCCACTAGGCTACCACCGCTTTAATCACTTGTCCTGGTCCCAAACTAGGATACCCTGTAATATGGTAACCAGGCAAGGACATCACAAACATCGAAAAGCACACAGACTGAGGCCATTTTGTACAAATGTCCGGCGGCCCCAAGTTGGAATGGAACCCACGACCTCCGTCATGGTAATCACACGTGGTACCGCTAGACCAACGAGGCAGTCGCAGTTTAGATACGTGGATATAAAATGACACCGAGTGTAATTATCATCCTATCGGAGCAGATAGATATTTCGATATCTATTACTACGGTTGCTACGGTTATGAAAGGGAAATGACAAAATACAACTCAAAAACATCTGTCTATATTTTGTATATATACATAACGTATAATAAATCTGTAAATGTTGTCTCTGTCTGATTATGTCTGTCTCATTCTATTTCTTTGTTCGCCGATCACGCAAAAACCACTGGACCGACATGACATTGAGATTACTCTTAAGTCCATGGGGGTTAAGAAAACCACTATAAGCTGTGAGGTCATTGAGTAATAGTTTTTCCCCAATGACGGACACAATTGGGTATTTGACAAAATATCAAATGAGTTACTTATAAAACGGAATTTTGTATGAAAATACTGGCTTATGACGTCACATTTCAGAGCACTCTCTTTGTGTTTAATCTATTTAAAAATTGTAATAACTAGTAATTGACTAAAAGAGATACATTTTCCGAGATATTTTGTAATTTTTGTTTTAATCGAGCATATGAAATAATTTATTGTTGATCGTGTCAAATACCGTATTAACCAAGTTACGATGAACCAGCCAGCGTAAACACAACCCGTCGATCTTGGCGGCCAACTGATTCGGCCGGAAATCGTTGCTCCAATAAATCGATTGTTTCATGCGCGGTGTGGCAGGTGGCGCCGTCCTGCTGAAACCATATCGCTCATTGAATGCAAAAGGGCCACAAGTCAAAAATGAAAAAAATGCATTTCGGAGAAGATAAAAAATATGTTGGTTACCTACCTACCTAATGTACAAACATACCTAATATACAAACTAAAACTAAATGTTTTTTTTTAACATGCAAAATAGGAAATTATTTCAAAAACTCATTTTTTGCACAGAATAATTTTGAGTAAACTTCATTTATATGATTTTGACTTGTGGCCCTTTTGCACTCAATGAGCGATATGTCGTTTAGATCCATACCATCTAGTTGAGGCCACAAGAACTCCGTCAACATGTTCCTGTACTTAATGAATTCCCATTTCACTGTCACCCAAGCCGCTGCATTTTTGGCCTCATTTTTACAATGATAACGCGTTGGTTAATGGGGATGACATCCTTGGGATGGCAACACGAAACTATTTACAGATGGCGCCACTAAGATTTGCCACGACAATGTTTGTTTTGTTTTATAATTGTTGCTTATTTTTGGATTTTTTCGTGGAAGTTCAACATAAAAACATCATGAAATGCTTTTTACAAAAAAAGGGAGAGCTACCTATAGTTTATACCAAAACTGAAAAAGCTATTTTTTGTATACCGCGAAAGGTATACAGACTGATACAAAGCTAACCTCAAAAATATTATTTAATCACTTCTTGCAAAAATAATCGCAAACCTTTGATAAAATACCTCTTTACTGGCTGGTTTATTGATTCTATAAGCAGCCTATATACGTCCCACTGTAGGGTACAGGCCTTCTCTCAGAGAGAGAGTATGGGCTTAATCACCACGCGTGCCCACCGCGGATTGGCGATTTCAAGCGCTGAGGTATGTGAATAGCTCAGACACCCAGGTTTCCTCACGATGTTTTCCTTCTAATGACGATGCTTCACGATGTTTTATTTCTTAGTTATGTACATTTGTGTAGTTATAGTAGCAATACCACTCGCTAACTGTGAAAGAAAACATCGTGAGGAAACCTGGGTGTCTGAGCTATTCACATACCTCAGCCTGTGCCCTACAGTGGGACGTATATAGGCTGATTATGAATTACTTTGCGTGAAATGGTTAAAACTTCGTTGGACCCATGTTGAAATAATGATTATTCAAAACAAGCTGCGTCCTCATTTATGTAGGATTAGGATAAATAAAACGATTTTTAAGTATCCATCCAAACAAGTTATTTCAGCGAAACGTCCGGGTCAAATGTGTTCGTGATATTTATTTACTTACCGGGTTGTCTGGAAGAAATTACTTTTAGCAATAAGGCCGCCAGCTGTACTGTGTATTTTTAATTTTTTTTATGTCATGTGCTCTAGGATACAATAAAGAATATTCTTATCTTATCTTATCTTACCTAAATATAATTGTTCTTGGACTTATCATAAAAAAAAGCTTGTAGGTATTGCATTAATTAACATCTATTCCAGACGAATTTCGCTGGAAGGTGGAAAATTCATTGATATTAACCAAACAAACGCGTACTGATGAAAACGGCCTCAATTTCCTACCCCCCGTCTCTCTCGCACCCGTTTGTTGCCCTAAGTAGAAGCGAGACGGATATAAGTCACCCGCTTCGATTATTTCGCTTCGGCTGAAGGACGGTACGGAGTTTGACTCTAGAAAATGTATTGTGAAAACAGGCCTTTAGAAGGTGCAGTTGATAAGTTACGCACATTTTAAATATTTTATATTTGAGTTTATTGCCTCTCGTGTGAGTAAAAAATAATTTGCCAGCTAAGTGCCTTACGTGAGTATAAGGAGGTTTTCTACTGCAGGCTTCAAGCCGTCTCTCAGATAGAGAGAGAAACATAGAAAATAAACCCATCCCGGGTTTGATCCAAAATTACTGCCTGGTTGGTCTGGTCATGCGAGTTAAGATAAGATAAGAATATTATAGATTGCATACAAGAAACAAAACAAAACAAACCCATCCCGGGTTTGATCCGAAATTTCTGCCTCGTTGGTCTGGTCATGCGAGATAAGAATATTGGTTACTGCATACAAGAAACATTAAATAAAAAATAAAAACCGACTTCAAAACCCTAAAAGTTAGAAATAATTAAAATAATTAGAAGTATATATACATGTATTGTAGTAAGAGCTACGCTAAGAGTGCCCAAAATATATTTGCTGGTTATGAAACTGGGTACCGACTACAAATTATACTTCTACAATACCTCTAACATGTATATATACTTCTAATTATTTAAATTATTTCTTACTTTTAGGGTTTCGAAGTAGGTTTTTATTTTTTATTTAAAAATTTTTATTTTTCAATTTTTAGTGAGGGAGAAAAATATACGAGTCCCTTATAACCATAATATACCCTACTTAATTCGTTGCTTTAAAATTTGACGTGCTCAATTTCCATCTCCAACAGTCTTCACCGGAACATCACCAAATTACCTTGGGACTACTTTTACGCCATTTTATGAAACACACGGATATTACTAAAGGATAGGCCCATTAGGCCTTATTTAATGCTGTCCATTGAAGAGTTCCGTTTTCCATCTCTGAAAGTCTTCATCAAATCTTCACCAAATCAGAATGGGACCAATGGGACGTAATATCTATTCGAACAAAAAAAGAAGTGTCGAAATCGGTTAAGATTTGACGGAGTTGTGGAGGAACATAGCCAAAAAAAAATTAAAAAATACATACGCGTCGAATTGATAACCTCCTCCTTTTTTGAAGTCGGTTGAGAACAAAATAAACCTATCCCAGGTTTGGTCCGAAATTACGACCTTGTTGGTCTAGTCATCCGAAATAAGATAAGAATATTTATATTGCATACAAGAAACAAAACACATAAATTTAAGTTATGAGCGGTGGTAGCCTAATGGGTAGATCATTGGACTCGGAAGCGAGAGACCCAGGTTCGATTCCCAAAGCGGGCATGTACCTATGACTTTGTTTTCTAAGTTGTGTACAGTTAAAGTGACTCGCACTCGCTAACTGTGAACGAAAAAATTGTGAGGAAACCTGAGTATCTGAGCTATTCACATACCGCAGCGCTTGAAATCGCCAATCCGCGGTGGGCACGCGTGGTGATTAAGCCTAAACTCTCTCTCTGAGAGAAGGCCTGTGCTCTACTGTGGGACGTATATAGGCTGCTTATGTAAAGTTACGATGAAAAAAATTACAATAGGGCGGCCTTATTGCTAACAACAATTTCTTCCAGACAATCTTGTGACGGAAAGGTTGCCGAAGGTGAAAGGGAGACTGGTAGTTGGTGCAAATATGAATAATGCTAGGTTCCATTTTTCAAGTGGGCACGCCAGGCATTTCATAATAATAATATTTTCCACACATGAAGAAGAAGAAGAAGAAGAGGATATTTATTTAAATTGTCACAGAAATACAAAGTAAACATAACGGTACACAAACAAAAGACACGAACGTCAACATCACAGTCACCTTGTTTCAGGTCCCAAACTAGGATACTCTGTGATATGGCAAGGACATCACAAACATGGAAATACACCCAGACTGATGCCATTTGTAAAAACAAGTACGGCGGCCTCTAGTGGGACTAGAACCCACGACCTCTGGTTTAGTGTGTTAAACGCTAGTTCAACGAGGCAGTCACTTAATAATATTTTATATCTAGCTTTTGATTGAAATCTACGCTCGTAACGTGTTCGGAAAAGAATAAACGCGAAGTTTCTTTGTAACCTTCTTCACCACTACTGGAACTAACATGTTGTTTTTGTAATAAGTTATTTTTTATTTGAATAATTATTCTTCTAAACTAATGCTCAGTTTTGAACTCACTTCTCTAAGACCGGATTTTTCAACAGTTAGATAAAAATTAACTGGAGAATAAAACTGATGTTGGTACTGTCTTGTCGTATGATTTAGACAGTATAAGCAGCCTATATACGTCCCACTGTGGGGCACAGGCCTTCTCTCAGAGAGAGAGAGTTGGGCTTAATCACCACGCGTGTCCGCCGCGGATTGGCGATTTCAAGCGCTGAGCTATATGAATAGCTCAGACACTCAGGTTTCCTCACGATGTTTTTCCTTCACCGTTAGCGAGTGGTATTGCTACTATAACTTCACAAATGTACATAACTTAGAAAACAAAGTCATAGGTACATGCCCGCACTGGGAATCGAACCTGGGTCTCCCGCTTCCGCGTCCAATGTTCTACCCACAAGGCTACCACCGCTTTTTAGACACCGATTTAGACAGTGATAGCATGCAATTTATTCTCCAGTTAAGTTTTATCTGACTACTGAAAAATTGGCCCTGAGTGAAGCACATTTAGTGCCTCTTCAGATTTCTCCAAAAGCACGACGCAAACTGATAAGCTCACCCCCGGTTTTTCGTACACTAACAAGCTGTTAATCTACTGTTAACAGCTGTCAGTGGTTTTTTTTGTATGCACTTTGGTCAATTGACAGCTTTTAACAGTAGATTAATAGCGTATTAGTGTACGATAAACTGGGGGGTTAGTATTCTCCATTCAGAAACAGTATTATTCGATCAGTATGATTTTTCGAATTCGTTTTCTTCTGTCGGAATCGACAATTCTTCTTATCTTTCACTCTTTTAGAGAAGGGTCTCCACTCTAGACTCCGGACTCGAGTGAGTCTCTCGACTAATCGATTATGTGTCAATGACCTTTTGAAACAAAATCACAAGGACCTATTCTATGCTAAGCAGCGGCCTTTGCTTCAATTTTTAATTTGCTGCACCCTAACGATACTTTTTGACAATCCACTTGACAAACAATTAGTATGACGTTGCAGGTCACCGTATGATTCACTAGAAATGCAGTAAAGTATTTCGTATACATATTTGGAGGAGTTTTAAGGTCGTGGACTATTGTTCGTTAAATACTCAGTTTTAGTAGAGTTATTGAACTTCGATGGATGGAAACGGTGGAGTGTAACTTTTCAAGTTGGTTTTTCCCACGATAAGTAAAAGTCGAGGCGGTGGTAGGGCAGCGGTAGGACGTAGCCTCTCATTCGGGAGGTCGCGGGTTCGAATCTCAGCTTGTACCAATGAGTTTGTTTTCTAAGTTACGTACATTTGTGATGTTGTAGTGGATGGACTCTTCTGACGAAATTGTACCAAAATGCGGACTTGCATTTTTAACGCTTCTCCTAGTTTCTAAAGGTATTTCTAAACCATCGCCGTTGTTCCCAAAGGCAAAAATTGTTTAAATTTCTGGTTTCATAACATGCTGAGAATGGGGAAGTTACGGCGTAGAAAGTAATATTTTTTATTATTTCTATTATTATCTATCGTCCTTCACGGATTCTGACCTTCTCACTTTAATACCTAATCAAATACCGACCTTTTCATAGATACTAGGCCAATAACTAATATTATACCATTATAGTACAATAACAATAACTTTTACACAACACAATCACTTTGTTGTCCGTCTGTCTGTCTGTGAAGATCTGTGAAGACCCCTTATCTTGAGAACGCGTGGAGGTATCGAGTTGAAATTAAATATGCTCAAGTCTACAGTCCCTTGAAGCTGTGAAAAAATCAAACTTATAAGTTAACGTTAAAAAAATACGGCCGTTTATAGCGCAAAAAACGTATCGACACTCAAGGGAATCAAAATTTATAGGGTACTTTCCGTTGACCTAGAACTATGAAATTTGGCAAGTAATATCGTTTTATACTGTGACTAAAGGCAAAAGTCTGAAAACTATACATTAAAAATGAAAATAGTCTTATTCGGGTAAAGCTCGGAAAAAACTGCGAGACTCGATTCATGAACTATTCACAATATGTAAGTACTTACAAATTTGTACGGAACCCTCGGTGGGCTAGTCCAACTCGTACTTCTTCTTTTTATATAAAGTACCATTTAACTATAACTTTATGTAAATTAAAAAGTATTACGAGCCTGAGGCAAAAAGTTTTAATGTTCTTGGCCAAAGAAGTACATTATAACATGAAAATGAAATAGTCTGTAATTTTACTTTATTTTATTTGGTTTGACCACTTTTGTCAAAAGTACATAAGTTGCTTTTACTTAAGAACGTGCAATTAAGATGGATGCTCGCCGGAGAGGCAATAATCTGTGCTTCAGGGCAGACATGAAGATAGACCGACAGACAGACAGCTAAAATACTATTTAAATACGCTACTACTAAAACCAACAACTTTTTATTCATAGTGGTACGGGAACTGAAGTTTACAAATTTTACAAATTACATGTCTCCATTACAAGCAAGATCTAGATAGTTATATGAAAAATGGACGAAAGCTTTCATATTTACGGTCTTACTTATAAAAAAGAAGATTCTTCTAAAACACTCCTCAGAGGCAGTTTAAATAATCTGTGGTTACGTCTTTCCCTTAACCACAGACTATTTAAATTGTGTCTGAGCTTTATTAATTAGACGGTTAGTATTTACTAATTTGTTCCATAATTAACAGAATTTGAATTCTTATACTGAAATCCAGAACTCGAGCATCGAACTAGTTTTAATGCCAGACACTTCTGTTAACCTTAATATTATAGTAGCCCTTTCTGCATTAGCTAGAGGTGGTGCACCAACAGAAGTGGACAAGCCATGTTAGTCGTATACGCCCAGACAGATGGGTGATAATTGCCGCTGAATGAGTTCACGCAACGTGGTCCACCAAGGCGGAGATGGCGGGTAACCTTTTTGCCCGGAGATGGGAGACGATGGGGCAAACGGCAAGACAGAGAAGACTGGAAGATCACGTGGGAGGTCTTTACACAGCAGTGAGATACAAACGGCTAAGTAAAACATAATAGTTGGCGATACATTATCGCTTGAGGATGAGGCATAGGATGAACAAAAGGAAGTAGCCTGACGGTCAGGTGCCTACTTAAATTTCTGTATTGTCTACGTCCAACAAAAGTTTCTCCAAAGGATTATACAGCTGTTATCGGTAACTACTGAAGCGTCTTTGTGAAACAAGGTTTTTACTGCAAATTATTAGTTAACGATCCATTAGAAACCAACATAGGACTTAATACAAGAATGGGACCCAATCCAAGTACCAGGAAAGGCTTCAATAGTATTAAAATATTAGAAAGGTTTAAAAAGGTAGAGATAATAAACTCTTTGTTAATCACCGAAAGGGTTAAAACCTTTTTTTTTTGTTTTCCATTGTTGTTTCCATTTAGGAGTAGTTTTAAGAACTCGTTAACTAATGCGGGTGGCAGGAAGGCTCGAAACTAAAAGATGACTGTGTTTCTACTCAACTACTGAAACCCTTAACGATATTTTTATCTGAGGTGCATTAATCTCACTACCTAGAGCCTGGGGATGATGACGGTTATCTTTCTAGTGTAAACAAATACAAAGCATTCAGTCCGCCACATTGCCATTGTATTTTTTACTTATGTGCAATAAACGTATTAATAATAAGGCAATACAATAGCTATTGCAAGGTTACAATAGCTCAGGGGGTCCTAGTTTGGGACCCTGGACAAGGCATTGTGTTGAGTGGAAGTTAATTTAAGTTATTATTTTGATTTCAGATTCGTCGTGGCAAGTGGCATACCGTGGTGTCTGCCTACCACTCCGGGACACAGGCGTGAGTTTTTAGAAGTATATTTGGATACTTGTCACGTAAATACGCTCAAACTACTGAACAGATCTGCATAAAATGAGACCACATTTCCTTCATCACGGAAAGGTTTATGTAAACGTTTTTCTACTTTAGTAATTTAGTAATGTTTTCGTGATTTATATAAATAAATATAATTATATTTTTTTGGTCTTGGACACTTTTTATCAGAATCCTGCGCAAGGTAGAGGGTATAGCTACCATACGTAGCCAGTAGCCACCCAAAAAAACCTTAACACCCGTGCACTCTACTCGGTTACATTACAGGCGACTTTGCAAAAAATGTAAAGATTGATCAGCTGATGATTGTACCATCCCCAGGGTCCCTCACGACATTTCTCTTCACAACCAGCCTAAATTTTGCTATAAACGCAATGTTTTCTTTCACGGAGCGCCTACGTCAGCCGACCTCGTCCATATTGGTGCCATCAGCGGTCACACCGACTATTTTCGTACTAACCGCGCGTAGCATGGCCCCACTTTGCCATTACAAAATGACCTTTGTTAACATCGAGGTAAGAGCTAATAGGAACTCGAACGGTCGCTCTGTGGACGGCTGTAAATCGGTTTCTTATAAGCGTTAATTTGGTTGTTATTACTCTGGTGTTTACTTGGGCACTTTGTCCGTTGCTTTACACATAAGCCAACATAAGTATTTATAGAATTATCTAGTCATTATCATTGTGCTACGGTTATTTTCCAGAGTATGCAGTAACCCAATGCCCACCTCAGTAGTTTTGGGGTGGGTACGGCCTACCAGTTTGCCCCCCCCCCCTCTATGTATACACAGGGGCATGATACATGTAAGGCGTCGAGCACCTTGGGAGAACGTGAGATCCTGACGCGGAAAAGACGGGACTATAAACAGATAAGACGGGGCGAGGACGCGAAGTCTATGCAACGCGTCGCGTCTTTTCCGCGCCCTCGTCCTGCGTCCTTCCTATGTCCCTCGCGCTTGAGGAGGCCTCAAAGTGTTCTAATTTTGAAGGCTAATTGTGATAAAAACTGGGCCTCTATTATGAAATATGAGACATTATCGGAAGTAGCGAGGTGGTCGCTTGTCAGTGTCTAAGTCCGTATCTCAATCCGTAAAATCGTTTTTGTCGCTATGCATTTCTAGCGTTCATTAGGTACTCAGTGGCAGGAAATTTCGAAACTATTAAAAAAAATAACCGTATTTGTCGCAAGATTTGAGTGAACTCAGTCGGACTCACGCACAAAGGATTCCGTACCACATAATCTATACAACAGTAGACACAAAGATCGAGAAAAAACGGCAAAAAGTCACTTTTTTGTATGGGAGTCCCCTTTAAACATTTATTTTATTCTGTTTTTAGTATTTTTAGTTATAGCGGCAACAGAAATACATCATCTGTGAAAATTTCAACAGACAGACAGACAGAGAGACAGACAGACAGACAGACGGACGGACGGACGGACGGACGGATGGATGGACGGACGGACGGACGGACGGACGGACGGACGGACGGACGTCTGTCTGTCTGTCTGTCGAAATTTTCATAGATGATGTATTTCTGTTGCCGCTATAACTAAAAATACTAAAAAAACTTTCAGAGATTCACATTATATATATACAAGAATTGCTCGTTTATGTATTCGTATATTATATTAATTAAAACAGTCAGTGCAGATGAAAGCAAAATTGCAACGTTTAGACAAAAGTCTCAAGTTTAGGCACCTAGGTCAACAAACTGTTTAAGCAAAATCGCAACGTTTAGACAAAAGTCTCAAGTTTAGGCACGTAGGTCAACAAACTGTTTATCATTATTACACACTGTTAAACAATATCGGCTGCTTATATCTGATATCTGATAGTTACGTAGTTATGTAACAGCATGGATAGTATTTATACTAGATGGTTACGTCTTCTGTGGTAAAAAGAAAATTGTGAAGGGAATTTCGAGGAAATTCCTTCTACATTTCGCTCCCACGACACTTTCAAAACTCACGCGTACACTGCATGGCAAGAGGTAGGCGGGGATTTAAAAAATAAATCATACGACTATAATAACACAACCAATATACAACCCAATCTAGGGCACAGGCCTTCTCTAGAGAGAGAAAGTATGGGGTTCATCATCACGCGTGCCCTCCGCGAATTGGTGATTACGTGAAAGTCCTTCATTATTTTATTGGCAGTAGATTATTTTATTGTGAGCGATAGCGGTACTGAGAGGTAGCGACCTTAAGGCAACATGGGTAAACTTACGGACTTGATACCCTTATACTGAACTTAGAAAGGTAACATCCCATTTTATTGTATTTCTTAGAGGAGCTTAGGCGATTAAATTGTTCCGAGAATATTAATTGTGTCGCGCGTAGCGAGCGGGTTTGTTGAAAAATCATCAAGATCAACGACGTACTGTTTGTCTTAAGGAAACTCAGAAACATAACATCGAGTCCGCAGCGTTGATTAAAAAGGCACAGATAACCCGATATATTACGTCTTTGCGTACATACGTAATAAATGTTCACTTAGTAATAGTTCCAAAATGTTACTTAGAGCGATTTCATAATTTACAATTGGTTTACTAAGCTGAAAAATCCAGACAGACGCGCTTTTACCGCCATTGCTCCTATTGCTAGAGGCATAGGTGCGAGTATAGACTAAAATTACCTCATCATCGCTCAATATATCAACTATAGTATCGACGAAAGACTATCTGATTTATTTATTTTTTCTTTTCTAGAAGAGACACGCCGGTTTCTGAGAGGCAGATATATTACCTACCCCAAAAAATAATTGAAAGCTAGAATCGAAGTCCAAGCTTCCAAAGTGAGGCAACAAATTGGTAGTCAAATCGGCATGCTTAGCGTAGCCGGTTGTTGTTAGTGTTGCACTAATAATGCAAATGTGTGGGTGTTTGCAAACGTCACTTACTACAATTCGCTTTGGCACACACATTGTCACGGTAATGTGTGTTAATGTTAATGTAAACACGTTTTGAGCGGAATTTTGTTCGATGCACTGTCTTCTTGTGGTACCTGCAATGTAGTATCTACGAAAGTCGACTCGCTTCACTGTTTTCTTTCCTATCTAGAAGATACACGCTGGTTTGTCAGAGGTTTGAACACTTTTTTGGCTAAAAATGGGACCAATGGGACGTTATATCTGTTCGAACAAAAAAAGAATTGTCGAAATCGGTTAAGATTTGATGGAGTTATGGAGGAACATAGCCAAAAAAAATAAATATATACGCGTCGAATTGCTAACCTCCTCCTTTTTTGAAGTCGGTTAAAAATGGATCCCAGAAAGTTGCCGGCCACTCCGTCAATATCAATATTGCATGGCGTTGGTATGTTGATAGGTTTTAATTTTATTTTTATCGGAACGAAACTTTTGATGGGTGTGCCCGCGTAGACTTAAAGCAGCCATGAAATGAAAACCGCCATGTTCATGCAGTTGTCATGTTACTACAATGCATTAACAGAATCTAGGCCCAGGTAGCGCCTTTGTCGTATCAAGCGAACCAACAATAAAATCAAATCCTTACCTATTTTACGGGTAGATACATTATGCGGTCCAGTTATCGATGTGAGCTGGTTAGGATGTGCGAAACAAGAATATATATGGTCTAACAAAATGCCTATATACATTCACACGGTGACTTCGAATTCGTTTATAAGGCGGATGGTCGGGTGATAGACTCCTAAACATTTAACATATTAAAAAAGTTTTTTCACGCTACGATACGTCTTAGCAGTTTGAGTCTGAATACACAGTTTCGAACCTAAGGCCTGAAATCACGAATGTTATATCATATTACTATGAAATGATTAATAATTCTGTTTTTCACAACGAAGCAAAAAAATACATCCGCTGTTAAACTTTATCAAAACGTTGGGCTCTTATCATGTCTGTTGATAATTAGATAAACCTATTTATCAGTAGATTTATGTGCAACTTGTCTTCTATCTTAACCCTGAATTCGCTATCGGTCGTCGGCGATCTTGCCCAATATTTACGGAGCTTTTTCTACTGGGAGTCTAAAAAATATAGGGTTATTTTTAGAGTTGGCAACTTTACTTTTGTCTTATTTTCATCATAAGACTTCAGTTTTGTTAAATTTTATTTTCTTTACTGTTTACGGTTTTTCTACTTTGCAGTGGCGCTGTTCGCTAGATAATGCCTTATACTATATACGTTGAATATAATGATAAAATGAACATACTTCTAAGTAAGACATTGATTTAGTGAAGGCTGTGAGTTTGGTAGAGCGCAAATTTAATAAATATATTAAACACCCTGATATTTAGATAAACATAAATCTGAGACAAATTTCACAGAACAAAAGTTGGTGTAAAATATAAACTCTAACTGGGGTGTTTCAGGAATTGCACGTTTTAGAAATAACCCTGTATAATCCAACACAGCATAAGCACGGCGCAGCCTATGTGTGTCCGACTGCAGGATACAGGCCTTCTTTCAGACAGAGTACGAACTTATTTACCACGCGTGCCCACCGCGGATTGGCGATTTGAAGTGCTGAGGTATGTGGACACCTAAGACACTCGGGTTTGCTTATGACGTTTTCATTTTATAGCCCTATAATAGTATTTTTACTGAAGTAATTCTATTTCGTTTCATTCAGCGTCAATCTGGGTATAGGTAACAATTTTTATATATACTAACAAAGTCAAGAAATTGATAATAGCGGTTGATATTTCTTGAATTAATGAATCACCCAGCATGAGCAAACCACTCGATAGACTTTAGCTTCCCGTATTTTGACGATTTCTATCATCGGTTTGTTTACATGTAGACTAAAGCGACTATATGTGACTTGTTTTTCCTTTGTGCTTGTTTATGTTACTTGTTATGCCTTTTTTTCTTGTGATGTTAATTTGTCCCAATAAATGTCTTTCTTTCTATAAATGTAATAAATGCCTTTCTTTCTAAAGCTGAATGAAAGCCGTTATCAAAGACAGAACCTCTGAAATCTAAATCTTCGCTTACTTTAGAAATAAAATCGATAATATTTTGTGCGCTCACAAGACTGCCGCAGGAACGTACCAACTACATCGTAAAACAGGAAACTAGGTTACTGATTCCAATATTGAAACGTAAAAAGGTGATAGTTCATAGCTGCAATAATTTTCGTATATAGTAGACTGGTTGTGGTAGGTAAGTAGGTAATGGGGTACATATTAGTAATGTTAGGAATAACAGAATAAAATTAATTAAAAAAAAAAAACTTTTCTGTAGTCGTATCTAAAGGCTCTCTTGCTAGGCTGGCTTCTCCGGCATTAACCCTAAATCAGGTGTTTCAAAATACATTTTACTCTATAATGGTTAGTATTTAAAATCTGAAAAAAATACATACATATTACTTTTCAACGTCCGTTCTAGGGCCGCCGGTCATTATTTTTGTGATTTTTTAAACTTTAAGGCATAAAAAAAACGCAATTACCTATGTATTAGTCTAAATTATCACTAGAAGCGGTGGTAGCTTAGTGGGTAGAACATCGGACTCGGAAGCGAGATACCCAGGTTCGATCCCCAGTGCGGGCATGTAGTACCTATGACTTGGTTTTCTAAGTTATGTACATTTGCGAAGTTATAGTAGCAATACCACTTGCTAACGGTGAAGGAAAACATCGTGAGGAAAAATGAGTGTCTGAGCTATTCACATACCTCAGAGCTTGAAATCGCCAACCCGCGGTGGGCACGCGTGGTGATTAAGCCCATACTCTCTCCCTGAGAGAAGGCCTGTGCCCTACAGTGGGACGTATATAGGCTGCTTATGATCACTAGATACCTGGTTTATTTGAGCTGTTGTGAGTTTTCGATAATAAAAAATATACCAAAATGGTAGTCAACCATTGAATGTGTTAGTGACGTCGGTCCTCGAAATTCTATTAATAGGATTTTTATTTCTGTAATTTCAAAAATGCCTTCTTTTCCCCCAACTTTTCGCTCGCGCAGGGCAATAAGTCCTACAAATCGATGCGCTCGGAGAACCCAGCTGCTGTTGCTACGAATTGTGGTTTTATGAAACTCGGCCCTGCGCCTACATTACGCGCACCAAATTACGAACGATTCCAATCGTCTTACTTCAAATTCCACACTGATTGTTATCGGTAATGGGAATCATCCCTTGAAACACTCCTCAGAGGTTGTTTAAATAGTCTGTGGTAAAGAGAAAGACGTAACCACAGATTATTTACACCGACTATTATTAAAAATTATTTAAAACACGCCTCTTTTAGAGGAATCGTGTTTTATAAGTAACACCGTTCTTGTTCAAAGTTCAAGCAAATGGAACGGACATTATTTTGTGTAGGACCCATAGTTACCCAACTAAATCAAAGTTACGGATTAACTGTGACTAGGTCTGTCACATTAGGTCTGCATGTTTTCCTTCCCAAAGCAGTACCTATTGTAGTTTTCAACTGTGACCTCGTGCCTCGTACGTCGTACATCGGTGCGCAAGTGCCACGAAAACGCTCCTCTCCTCCTACGTTCATTAGACAATGCGTCGTAATCATTTTATACGGCCGTCTCCGCGGAGCCGAGGGGGACCTTTTTAATAAGTTCTCGCGTGTCCATTTGTATCTTTATCAGCCATAGCCAAATGTCAATTTGACCTTTTACCTTTTCTAAAGCGCGAGTAAAGCTGGAAAAGAAAAAATAACAGTGACATTTGACGCAACCGAAAACGGATCGGGCGAACAGGGACGTAACTAAAAAAATCACGAAAGATATACGCGGCCGCGGTAGCAAAAATTTTCTTGTAGATCGATGGATTTGTTGAAAAGTTGCCATGAGTAAATTTTATTTGTAATTTGGAATCAATCAACTTGCAAGATTTGTTGTTGAGTAAAAAAGTGGACTTATTAAGATTCAGGTTAGTCCTAGGTCTACTTTCTTACAATGCAACTGGACAGTGTTTTACAATGAGGGTGGTTATGAAGTGGCTGTTAAAAATGACCGTGCGAAGGTTAAAAAATTGTGCTATGATACACCTGAATGTGCCTGAATGGGTCGTTTTTAGACTCAAGTCATAACATAACAAATTTTCATTGCGTTTTTAGGTTTTTTTAATATAGATTAATGAAACTAGAGTATTTACCTCCTTAGTTAGCACCAAGGAGGTTAGTGAAATAAAGATTCTTCCTTATTTCAAGACCTCCTTTTTAGAACCCCTGTTTAGTTCATTTATTATATGGTATGCAATAAAGAGTTTTAATCTAATCTAATCCATAGTACTTAGTATTAGTAGGTACCTACCCTTATTTCGTTACCGGTAAATTCAAAAACCTATCAAAGCCATCTAAATTTTAGAGGAGTTGAAAGCCAGCGACACATTAAAATCGGTACCGCCTTATTTTAAGTGCGGTCTTGAAATGCTCCATTCGGAAATCGCCTCAAATATTCCAAAATCGCATTTGATTAGAAAATAATAAAATAAAATCAACTAAATTTTTTTATAAGTAGAAATATAAAAATAAAATCAATTAAAAATATTTCTTACTGGCAAAACTTTTTGACGCTGATGTGTCACGTCGAAAACCATGCTTGGTGTATTTTGTCGCCATATTGGAACAAAACTGTGGGCTTCTTTGTATTCGATGTATTTTTGATTGGGTGTATTTGCTCTACGATTACGAAGGAACACGGGTCAAATGTAGTACAAAAAGGAAGGGAAATTATCCAAAAAGAATATGACGGAGACGTCAATATTGATAATGATATTATGATTATTTATTATACAGGCGACGATAGCTCAACAGATAATTTTGGCTTTTTATCTGGCGAAAGTGAATAAAGATTATAATTGTAAAGTGATTAGTTTTATTATTGTTACAAAACTCACGTTTTTTGTGTGTCATTCAATAATTTTAAAAAACTTAAATAATTAAGAATCAGAGGCGACATAATTTGGAATCGATTTATCACGATAATCGCATATTCAGGATACTGATTTATTTGTTTTGCATCCCTAATTGCATCATAATGACAGCTGTCCAAACGGGCCCATTAAATCTCGACAACTTTAGACAATGCCATCTACATTTTAGAGGAGTTTAAAAGCAACAATTTACAATCGGTACTTTTTAAAATGTGTATACCTAGTTTTAAAACGCCCTCGTGCTCCATTCGGAAATCGCCCGGATAATTCCAAAATCGCTACGAGTGACGTCGCGCGTACTGGCAGGCATAGGCGGGCGCGGGGCGGAAGTTACGGTTGATTAGTACTCTCATTTAAATAACTGTAGTTATTCCAAAAACCCATCCACATTGTAGAGCAACTTAACAGAAAACCCCTATACATTTTTGAGCAATTCAATAGCGGCATATTACAATCAGTTATGTTTTAGTGCATTTTTTTTATTAATAATAATTAAATAACTTCCGTCATGCGTGTTAACGGCTAGCGGTTAGACTAGTCCAAACTCCAAAGGCAAGTCCTCTGCAGTTTTGAAACGCCCTCGTGCGCCGTTCGGAAATCGCCTCGATAATTCCGAAATCGCGACGAGTGACGTCGCGCGTACTGGCAGGCACAGGCGGGCGCGGGGCGGAAGTTACGGTGAGCGGCGCGCGCGGGCAGCGGCCTTGGCGGCGGCGGCCGAGCGCCGAAGGTGAAAGTCTTGTCGGTCTGCAATTATTGAACCTCGACCCACCATCCTTCTGTATTCGGGTTAGGGAGGCTCGTGCCGCGGCCTGGCTAGGAAAAAGTGACTGAGACTTCCGTATTCAGCCACCACATAACATAAACAACATTTCAGCCTATATACGTCGCTGGAGCTACTCCTGCGATAAAAGAATTCTTTCTTGTGTACAATAAACCGTTTTCTATTCTGCATGTCCCTGCAGGACACATACTTTTCTTGTCCTTAACCCTTGCTGAGCACCTAACCTTAGTCGTTTCGACGAATACACAACAGAAAAATTGTTGTATCTTTTTAGTGCGTGTTCGGATAACCATGGTGTCTCTTGTGAACTCGATATTCGTCACGTCTTGTCGAGAAGCAATGAATGTCGGCAGCCAAATACAATTTTTATTTTTCGTTTTACTTAATAATACCTATTTTTGTACTGAATGGGCGTAAAAGGTTAAATTAGTCTACAGTTTAAGTTAGCCCATAAAATTGACAACTAATTTTCAAAATTTCTGTATTAATTAAAATTTTCATAAGAATGTCGGTTTTGATCTTTAAATAAAAAAGCGTATGTGATAAATAACAACAAATTACTTTATTAAAACATATTACATGTGCTTGAAATTTCAGTGCAATAAAGGGACTGAAAACAAAAAAGGTTTATATAAAACTTGAGACAAAAAAATGGTCGTCGAATAGACGAATGGATAGGTATTATAGGGTATATGAGAAGTTTAGGTGTCTAGGGTTAATCACCACAACCTACTTATTAGAATAAAATAATAATCTAGATCCAGCAGGATATTCGCAAGGTTCTAACATGGATGTGCCATTTGGATGATAGAGACAAGAACACGTTACACCTTCTCGCATGATTGAATACGGCAATTTGAGGGTCGAACTCACATCTGCTTGTTTGCAATCCATTTGGCTCACATTAAAATTTCCTACTGCTATAATATTATCTTTTTAATTTTTTCTGTAAATTTTGTGTTTTATTCATGTGTTTTTATGTGTGCAATAAAGTAAAGTATAAAGTATATTATCTTCTAAACGAGAATATATATACATATATAAATTTAACATTTAAAATGTTTGATCTCGTAGAAAATACGTATCATACCTGTAGGTACTTCTAAATAGATCAATTAGGTCTAACAATATTGGCTTGGTACTGGTGGCGTCATTACGAATAGAAGCTAAAATGAAAGCAACACAGAATTGTAACGCTAAAATACTCGGTCTCATGTGAATATTAATTAAGTCTGCTGGTACTCCAGTATGTTAATTGGAATTTGATTTTTAACTTTTGGCGTCGCAGATATGTATGTATCTAGTTTAATTACAATTTACAATAAGTACAAGTTTTGTTTGCCCTATAAAGATCTTGCAAACCTTGTCTTTTAGCCTCGAGTCGGAAGTTAAACGTTTCGTTCATTTAACGTCATTGATCTTGCACCTAGCAGTTGCTCGAATGCAAAGCCAATGCCTTCATTTTAGCACAATTTGCGGCTAATAATTACTTAGTTACCTCGGCGACCACACAGCAAAGTGTGATATTCAAATAAAGGTCAGGTCATGTGTCACCCTATAAATAAAAGTGATTGTAAAAGGCACACGGATTACAGTAAGTATCCTTCGGTAGGGGCGCGCATCGCCTCGGCCATCGGCACGGCATCGGCACGGCGGCCGGCGGCCCCCCCGCCCTCTATAAATCACCGACTTACTTATGTATGGAACGGAGCGTAGTTTAGTTTGGCGCGCGACGCCGAGCAGCGAGCACGTCTCCTGACGCTTCCGTGTACGACAATAATGTTGTAACGCTCCGTCGCCTGTTTAGACAAGTGCTAAGTTGATCATTTTATGTGATACAGCTCGTTGAGTTGAGGTTGGGACAATATGTATAATTAATTGCCAGCTTTTTCGTTGTTACTGTGTTGTGTTGTTCTGTGTGAAGACAATAATTTTATTGGATTGACTGTGTTCTTGGATTTCAAACTCTTTTGTCAGGTAACTTTTATTTTTTTTATTTTTACTATTCGTACTAATTTTTTTTTTGCGGGTACTTTAGTTTAATTTTGTTGTTGTTTTTTTGACGCAAAGAAACATGATCAATAGTTGTTAAAAAGAGTTTTTGAGAACAAAGAATTTGTGAAAGTAGGTACTGTCGTTTGTCACAATTTTTTCTTTACTCTTAGGTGGAACATTGTGGTACTTACATCAGTAGAGTTCACATCAATGACGGGTTATCGTAATAAGTGGTTATTAAATTAGCTCAACCATTTAATAGTTATCACTTCTACATAAGCTATTTGTAGTGACGTAATGGAGACCGTCTCTGTTTATCATAATATTAAATGAAGTACGGTAAGTCCATCCACTTGCTACACAGATCCAGTAATTAATTTTTTTATGTATAAAATATATTTACAGTCTTTTCAAGTATATTGTAGTCATATCTAGGTCGGATTATAGTTTTAATCGTGCATGCAAATAGTTTTAGCCACGCGTTCTTGTGAAAGGCGATTCCGGGATTGTGAATCGCTAGGAAAGTTCTCATTAATGTGTCTACCCACAACTTTAATTTATTATTTTCTTTATATCACATATTTAATATAAAGTTTAACACGAGTTGGTAGCTCTTCCTGCGTTCGGTATCGAACAAAAATAATATGTCTAGATACATTAGGTCTGTAGTTTCGCCAGCTGTACCTTACGTATGTAGGTAGAATTTTAATTTGCAGGCAATCATTAAATGCAGCGGCTAGGTTTACATTTTGATATTGTATAAGCCTCGTTGTTGCAAACCAATTAAGTAATTGTAAAGATGATCGAAAAAGGGCGGCTAATGAGTTCTAGTAACCAACAATGGGTACTTCGAAAAACAATGGTTCATGGAAAACAATACTTAATATGGTGACCAGAATAATGTTTCCTAAATTCCACGAATCCTAATGATCAGGTAGCTGCAAACCGGATTACAGGTAGTCAATTAGCCTTCACTCAAAAATTTCCCTGACGACACCATCGTCGTTGGCACTATCCTGTTTTAGTAGAAAAAAAGTTTCAATGAAACAACTCTAAAAGTGGCATTCAGAGCATATTATCAGCCGTTGATCCGTGATTCAGAGTGTGGGACAGAGAAAAGAAAGCGCAGGTAGCTGTAGGAGCAGGGCAGAGTGAGATTTATTAGATCGTAACCGACGCGGGTCGGCGTTGCTTGCCGCAGTGTCGCCGCCGGGCGAAGGAAAAAGAAACACTGACGCGCTGATGACGAAAATGGAATTATTTTATATTTACCTTAGTTTAGCATGTGAAAGGTGTGCCAATTCATAAGTTTTTTATTTTATACTCAAAATGAAAAGGAAGTGACATCACAGAAGTGGAACTAAAAAGGAATTATTTAAAAAGCAGTGATTCTCTATGGCTACTGTTATCTCATTATGTGTAATTATAAAAAAAAAGTTATAGATGAACAAACTTATATCAAGTTGAGGTAGGCGCCACTAGTTATATATAATTTCATATAATTATTACACTTGCCGTGAATGGAACTATCAAGATTTTTTCATTGACTTTCGCTTCTATATCCAAATTTCAATTTCTCCATTTTTCACGAAACCCGTACACCAATACATTTAAAGACGTACTAGCGGGAAAATGTCCTGTTTTATAGTAGGATGATTAATGTATTGGTCATTTCCACTGTTTCGTATAATTAGGATAAACATGTGAACAGACTGTCTTCACGTGTCTTCGATAAACAGAATGATAAGAGAGATTGGTTAAGGTTCGTGCGTGGTGCGGAATGTTTTTTTCTTAAGGCTACTGTTACGTGGAGTGAGACAGCATGCTCCACGTAAGAGCAGTCTTAAGTAGTAGGTGTTTGTATGTACTTGTCATAAATTCACGAATAATTGAGGCCGTCAGCGCAAAAGCGGCCTAAGCTTAACATAGTATGGAGATGATGAGCTATACATTTTCATGAATTTAAACTGAATACACAGTCTGCTTCGTAGGCAGAAACAATCTGCACTATGCAAAATAATGTCTACAACGCCATCTGTTATCTATGAGTGAAACTAGGGATAGGCCGGTTTTGCATCAAAATTTATTATGTTTTAAATAAATTGCAAATAAGTACGAATATGCGCTTTTGCGCATTTTTTATAATTATCTGAAATGCTAACACTTGAGAATTAATATGTTCTTTAAATTTATCGTTTTCATGCTGTGTCAAATGGTTTATATAATGTTATACTTTGAAACACTGATTTATAACTATATGCTATAGATTGGGTTATCAATTTGTTATGTTTCTCTTTGTTGTTGTTTTATATTTGTACTTTTTAGTGTAAATATATGATTATCTATCTATCTAGATAGATATCTATTGCCATTTTTACTTAGATACGCTTATTATTAGTCAAAAAAACATTCCAATCACAAACTTCAAATTGAAGACAATTTTTGAATGAGCGTGTTGATTTAAAACTGAGATCCCCGCTCTAGATTACTATTCTGGTTAGATCTGGCTAGTATACTAAGTAGGCTTAATGAAAAATACTTTTTACCTTGTAGCCCACCAGGTAAATCACGTATCCTACGAATAAAAAAAAACCATAGAAGTATTTCTCCCTACAACATTCACTCTCAAAAATGGCCCCTGTCCTCTCGATTAGTACGTCTGTACCAATGAAATGAGCGCAAGATGTGCTGTAAATTACTTGATTGGGCGATAGTAAATGACAGCGTAACTTTTGATTGGGTTTTATTCAAAAACGTCAAACCATTGACTTCATGATGTATAACCCGTCGAAATATCTATGTACCTCGCATGATGGCGATCTGACGGTGGCAGGTGCATATATATTTTGTCGGGTAATACTGAACTCTCTCCGATTGGTAACACAATTGACTAGCCTCGCCTGCCTTCCCACATCGTTAGACATTTATGATTTTAACTATCACTGCACGTGTCGTATTCGTCGCAAAAACCGAGTGCCACAGTGCGACCTTATTGCCCTTGAAACATTTCTAAGGTCCTTTGAATGCGTATGTGTAGACTACTTGAGCAAGTTCTAGGTTCTAGTTGCTAGTCCCTTTTAGAATTGTCTATCCGTATTATCTCCTTTTACCACTGCTGTTCTAATATAATCTAATATAGTAGTGATAGATAGCGGCCTATTTGCTTCTGCGTTTATATTTCTTCTGTTTTGGGCCTTTACTTAGAGCAGTAATGATAAATTTGGTTATAATTCTTCGCTTACCTTTGACCTCTTTACCTCAAGAGACCTTGTGTTACATTTCTTATTTTTATTACAATGTTTGCGCACCAAATGTACTTTTGAAGGTTGATAGCCAACTATAGTAAGATTGTTAGGTACCATTTAGAGTGGTCTAGGAGAGTAATTTGAATATCAACGGTCGATGTTATTGTTAACAAAATGTCCATAGAAGCGCAAGCTTCAGTCATGTTCTAAAATGACGGATTTATCAACGTCACTGGCTTCCTCTCGGCTGCCTACGTAGCTGGTGACGCAATTGGACTTTTCAATGTCTTATCTACAGAACGGTGCGCGGTGCGCGCGCGGTGTTGTCATTCGTCGAGCGATCGCTGTGCTGCGCGCGCGCCCGTTTCGATACCAGTTTTATTTTTACCATGTTTGTTGTCTTCAGGCCTCTTTATTTTTACTCCTGTGATTGAGTTCATACGCAGTGTAACGCGTTAAGAGTTAAGACAGTTGGTGTTTTTAGTTAATTTCGTAGTTTTGAAGTTGGTTTCATACTATGTTGATGTCAGGGATATTCGTTTTGTCAGCTGAGTTACCTTGGAATAGGTGGGTGCTGTTTTTTGTTTACTACGTTTAAATGTGTGACCTTTGTGTTTACAAGTTGGATTTTTTTGTTATGCCCGAGTTTTGTTGCGAATTATATTGCGTACGTACTACGTGTTGAATGATAGTTACAATTAATTTATAAGTTAGGTGCATGATCGGATAGATCAAGTACATGTTCTATTGTTATACCTTGCATTGCAAAATTAGACCTTGATTCATATAAAATTCTAAAGATTTATACTTGAAACTTCCACTTATCTCCATAATGATTCATCGGTGTGGTGGTGACCTGATTCATCAGCAAGTGCCTGCGTGACCCGACACACCGAAATCTGAATCTTTTGTGCCCAGCCAATGACCTCCGCAACACGGTTGCTTTAATTCTCCTTTTCACAACCTTTTTACGTAACTATCACTTCACACTTAAATAATGCTAAACTCGGTTATTTTGTTGCAGAATGACGCCGCAAGAGGAGCGGGAGAGCGCGCGGGGCGCGGAAATCGCCGACGCGTTTGAGGACGACATGTTTGGCCCGTCGCGCACCGAGCCCGCTGCGAGGCCCAAGCTCTCTATGATCTCGGCCAGACTGCGCGCCAATGAGGAGCGCAAGCGAGTCATCGAAATCTGCTCGCAGAAGCTGGAGAACATCGAGGACCCGGCGCGAGACCTACGTCGGTCTGTGTGCATCAACAACACGTACTGCCGCCTCAGCGAGGAGGCGAGAAGAGAGAAGGAAGCCAGGCGGTGTCGTGCGAGAGAGGAATGCGACGAGTCCTCTTGGGTCGGCAAAAAGGCGAGGCGAGCGGTGGAGGACGAGTGCCTAGCGCTACTAGACGCAATCCCGGAATTGGGAGATGCAAATCTAGGATGCGCGCAGTTGACCCGCATGCCGCTGCAGGAGGTGCCGCTGATCCCGCCCAGCCTGCTAACGGTGCTGGACTCGTGACCGCGCCGCGCGCTCCATACGACGCTGCGCTGCGAGCGCTTCAGTGAGACGATCTGAAATATACTCGTATTGTGACCTCGAATGTGCTCAAGCCGTTGACCGCGTTTCCGAACGGCCAGCGTTTCATAACGCGCAGGAGACAGTGCGCGGATTCGCTGTCTTGGAGTCGCGTTAGCGAGAGCTCGCCCGGCCGAGTGACAGAGGACCAGAGACTATAATGATGATAGGTTTATTATTGATACATTTTCGTTACCCCAAAAACGGACAGTTGTCGTTTAGCCAATTCTTTGTTGTTTAAGCAAAGTACTTACTTTATTGTTAGCGTGATTTTTTATCATTATATTTGTATTTTAGTTAGTGAAAGTTGCTCAGACGCCGACGACGGGCGCGGTCCAAATAGTGTTCAACGATAAAAAAAATATGATCGGATTGAAATGTCGGATTAGTCGCTTAATATCTGGTGAAATCTCATGCGTTTAATGAGATACCAAGAAGAAATTGTGAACTGTAAGTTTGTGTGTAATGGAGAGATAATTATTCAGTAGGTTGTAAGTGATATATTATTATACAATATAATGTACAGTAAATAACTGCAATGATAAAATGATTAAGCGATAGTGCAAAACGACTGGGAACGGTTGCCATAAAATTATAACAACTATAATGAGACGTTGAAAAATTCAAATATTCTAAGTTGAGATAAATTATTGAACTCAATACCGATTATTGTAAATGATTCTACAGCTAACTAAAAGCTGTCTTTCCAAACATGTAACATGTAAAATTGTAGAAGGAATTGACATAAGTAATTGGTTACCTTTTGTTTTCTTTCAATAACAACTTTATTTCGTAGGAAACAAGCATATGAAATTATCATGAGTTTGGGGCCAATATTTGACCAAACAAATAGATATATTGGGGCGTCATTTACAATATTTGTAGTTCAACTTTAGGATGCTTTATGTCGTTACCATTAGTTTTTAAATTGTAATTATCTTACTATCTTTTTGTTGATGTGTTATTATAATTTTAAAGAACAAAGCCTGCAGCATATAAATCCAATCAAATGAAATCCATAGTACACAAACAATTGTTAATTTCTTAGAATAAGTAATTTAATTCCCGACATAACTTTTTCCTAGCATTTCTGAAAAAAACTACAATACAACTTTCAAGTCGCGGAATTAATATTCAGTATTTCAGATAAAATCCATATCTACATAACTTTGGTTGTAAGTTGGTTGTATACTTAAGTTTCAATTACAAATCAGTCACAAAATAATAATATTTGGAGTAAAATAACATAGTGATTTCGTCCATCTTCACCCCGGCAGGATATACTCATAGATGGTAAAAGCATGGGGTCGCACTATCTGGGCAGGCATAGTGTATAGCGGAGAGCAGTCACACACCATTCCACAAAGTATACTATGTCAATTATTAACGCTTTGACTGTAAATTAAGGTATTTTTCAAGAAAGTAAACGCGTCAGGCAGACCCTACACGTATTAGAATACGCATCAGTGTATTTACCATTTCTCTGTTCTGTGGTATTTACCGTATCGAGTTAAGATTTTATTATATTCAAATAATTCATTTTCAGCAATTTGGATTGAGCCGCCTTAATAATCTTAAGTTTAAAAGAGTGTATTTTTTAAGTTATGTCAGTCTGTAAGTGACTGCTCTCTCTACGTATTAAGGGTGGGGTGAAGTGGGGTGGAGGCGAGCGGCAGGGGGTAGGGGCTGCACCGTTCCCGGCAATCCTGTGATATTAGACTAGAGCTTGAGTGTCGTATTTGTGCTAGATTCGCCAACTGACTTATTCAACCATGTACTTTGTATTAGACAAAAGCTGCTATTTAAACGATTAAAGATGAACAGCTTTTTAGGCTACCGTGCCCAAAGCGTAAAAACAGTACCCTGTTACTAAGACTCCACTGTCCGTTTGTCTGTCTGTCTGTCATCAGGCTGTATCTCATGAACCGTGATAGCTACACAGTTGATCACGAATGATGTATTTCTGTTGCCGCTATAACAACACGTACTAAAATTAAAATAAAATAAATATTTAAAGGGGGCTCCCCTACAACAAACATGATTTTTGTGCCGGTTTTTTCTAGATCTTTGTGTCTAATGTTGTATAGATAATGGCACGGAACCGTTCTGCGCGAGTCCGATTCGCCCTTTTCCAGTTTTTGTTTCTAGTACAGACGCATTTCATTTCAACTTAGTCCTGGAAAAGAGAAGTCTTAGTATTTACGACTTTTTTCCATTGCAATGTTTTTTTAGTCTATAAATAATTTGAGGAAATGTTGTTTTTATCGTGGATTATTTATCATTATTGTTAGCAATATTGTTAGCCGTCAAAATGGACATTGCGGATTACATTTATTGTTTTGTATCGATTAAATAAAGAAACAAATATTCAACATTAAATTCAGTAACATCATTTCGGAGATTCTTAAAACAAAATGAAATTATATAAATAATCTAAGCAATATCTCGGAACTTTGTATCTAAATGTACTTTTTAATAAAGCGCACATGACAAACATTACCTATTTAGTGCAGGAATTAAATTGTATTTACATCGAAATTCACTGAATTTGTTATAAGATTTAAAAAAATAGTGAAATGAACAATATTGTTAGGAAGTAACAAGAATAATACGTAATACCTACAGAGAAGTTTGTAAAGAGGCTCGAAATTTCATCGATGCTTGCACTTGCCCATTAGCTCAGTTGGGAGAGCGCTGGCACGGTGAGCCAGAGGCCGCGGGTTCATGTCCCGGCATCCACCCATGCCTTTAGCCTTTTTAGCCTCTAAATAGGTTTTTTATTTAAAGTAATAACAAACAAGAAAGCAGAATGATTGACCAAAATTTAACAGAATCATGCGAATTAGTGATGTTTAGAAAAAATGTAAGCTTAAAACATAAACCTTCTATGCCTCTAGGGCCGAGACATTTTGTACCAAACAAAATTTTGTAAGGCGTAAATTAGAACATTAGAGGCAAGACAATGATTAAAAGAATAAAAATGGTTTGTTAACGTATTCATATAATATTAAGAATTAGGAGAATGTTCTGTACATGTTATTGTCATAATTTTATTAATTATGATTATGTAGCTGCTATTTTATAAATGTTTCCTGTCCTAAGCTAAGAGATGATCATTAAATAAATAAATATTAAATAAAATTGTATATTTATTTCACCTCACTTCATCCCAGAACTTGTAAATAGCCAAAGGTATATTGTATTTTTTAATTAATGACTTTGGCCTTTGCATCTACGTAATGAGATGATTTATGCAGCCTCGTGTGCCACTTTGACTGCCACGTTGGTCTAGCGGTTTCACGTCTAATTACCGTGCTGGAGGTCGTGGGTTCGATTCCCACTGAGGGCCGCCGTACACATGGCCTCGGTCTGAGTGTATTTCCATGTTTGTGATGTCCTTGCCTGGCAACCATAGTACAGGGTGTCCTAGTTTGGGACCAGAAAAAGTGATTGTGTTGTGTGGAAGTTATTATTATTATTACTTTCACTCATGCTAGATGGGTGAAGAGACCACTCGGACGCTGCAGTCCTGGAACATTGCTTTTGGCCTTTGCATCTACGTAATGAGATGATTTTACACTAGATGGGTGAATAGACCACTCGGATGCATAGTTTTATATTAAACGAGTTTAATTACGAAAGGTATATTTTTCATCTATACACGGTTAAGGCTGCTCTAACGTCTAGCATGCTGTCTCGCTCGCTCAATCTGACATTTTTAATGACTAAGAAAAATTGTACACTTTTAATAAATATGTTCAGAGAGTTTGATAGACAATAACATCATGGACATTTAAGACATACCTTAGTTATCATGTTCCTAATTTTTATTGAGAATATTTGATACCAAAACTACTACTAATATACTATTAATATTTCGCAAAGTGATCCCTGAATTTAAAAATGGTTTTCTTACATCACAATTTTTTTAGTCGACTAAAGGGCGTCATACGGCAGTGGTAGCTTAGTGGGTAGAACATTGGACTCGGACGCAAGAGACCCAGGTTCTATTCCCGGTGCGGGCATGTAGGTACCTATGATTTTGTTTTCTAAATTATGTACATTTGTGAAGTTACAGTAGCAATTATAATACCACTCGCTAACTGCCAATCCGCGGTGGGCACGCGTGGTAATTAAGCCCGTACTCTCTCTCTCTGAGAGAAGGCCTACTGTGCCCTACATTGGGACGTATATAGGCTGCTTATGAAATGGCGTCACACGGTGAATTGGCCATGCTACTTATTTTTATATACGTTTTTTATAATTTATTTACAAAACATGGACTATTTTAAGGAACTAATTTCGTTATTTTTTAATTTTATTCATTATTTCCATTTTTAATATTTTTCTAAAATTTTGTGGTGTGTGACGTCATCAGAGCCTAATTAAAGAGATAGTCTTGCCTACATAAAAAAAAACAAATGTCATTAACGTCAGTTGATTTGGTCGGCTAACCATGTATTCTGTGGGCTAACCTCAAAATAAAACCGAAGAACGACACTCTGTGAAACCGACACTTCAACACGTTTCGTTTTTCTTTTTTGTAAGGCAAAGGATTAATACTCAAACTGCCTTTGCTGACGTCATACAAAAGTAATCTAAGGTCAAAGCTTTTTATTGAAAATCTTAAAAAATATAGACTTATTTACAAATCTGATAAATAGAAATTGTACGGAAAGCAAAATTCTCGAAATTGTTTTGAGATTTCCGTTCATATTAAAAAATGTAGCATGGCCAATTGCTCGACATACAATTCAATGGACCATCACTCACGACGAAGATAATATTAGGGGTTAAAGTATGAAATTGCCGTTTTATTGCAATAGGTTCTTTGAATTGACATAGAATCTTCATGGTTTGAGGTTTTCGAATGAAACTTTTTTCAAATGGTTTCTATGATGTTCTTTTTTTAAAAAATGTGAAACATTTGAATATCGACTTTTAATTGTTTTTGTTATTCAATTTAGACAAGAAAGATGGATACTGCGAAAATTCGAGTGATTATGAGGCACCCATTTTTTGTATTTTTTTATTTTATTGACTAGCTGTGCCCGCGACTCCGTTCGCGTACATTTCGATTTTTACGAAGCAGCATTTGTATGGGGGCCACGTCTTATCATAACTGGAGCTAGAATTTAAATAGCCTATCCTGTGTCCCAGATGTCTATATGTTTTTATACCAAATTTCATCAAATTAGGATAATTGGTTTAAGAGTTATGGAGGAACATACATACATACACACATACAGAAAAAAATTCTAAAAATCGTGAAATTAGTTTCAGTATCATATATTGAGCCTATAAACACAATATCTCTGAAAAAAAACTAACTTACTCCATGACCGACCCTTACAGATTTATTATTAGTATAGAAGATATAGATTTGACGCAAGTGAGTCAATATTGTTGGTAAGGTAACGTTAAACCATGCCGCTAATTCCTGGGTAGTTTGACTAGGGTCGGCTTCCACTATCTCTCGTAATTCATCGTTATTCACCTGTGTGGGCGGTCTTCCTCGTGGCTCGTTCTTTAAGTCGAAATTTCCATCACGAAAGCGTTTAAACCAAAATCGCACGTTGCGTTCATTAGTAGACCCCTCTCCAAACGCAGCATTGATATTGCGGGCTGTTTCTGCCGCGTTAGTTCCGCGTCGGAACTCGTATTAAAAAATCACTCGAATTTTCGCAGTATCCATCTTTCTTGTCTAAAGGAAAAAGATCAAGTGATTAAGACACTTAGAATCGCTAGCAACAAAGTTATGCCACAATGAAATAATACCTTAATTTGTAGTACTGGCTTAAAATTTTAAAATACTATTGTTAGCATTAAAGTAATTCTCCGGACGAGGATGTAATAGTATTGCATGGAGACTTACCAAAACACAAGAAGTCTCTAGCTTAACTCATTTACAGGCATTTATTTTACTGAGACTCTGTCTCACAGAAATACTAAAATTCATGCGAAATAGTTAATAAAGAAATATACATTCTGACTTCATGCGAAATAGTTAATAAAGAAATATACATTCTGATCATGAAGAAAACCATCGCAAAACCGTTGAAAACGTGGTGATTATATCACAGAACACATATGATTATATTCTCTGTGGTTATAATGATAGGTGACAGGACGTAGCACAGATTAGGAACGTTGACATTCAGTGCTGCAAAATGTAATGTATATCGATCATCAATTCGATTCTATCAGTCACCATTTCATAAAATATAACTGAAATGTAATATAATTGATTTACGTGATGCGAGTAGAAAGCCCGGTGATTATGCCTCATATCACCTTTACATAATAATATATAATATGCAGTCTATGTAGATAAACCATAACATTTTAGTTGCAATGTCATCAATAACATAATCAGTCAGGCATGTAAATCTTTACATGCGTAGGTACTGATTACGTTATGTTATGCGTTATGCGTAGGTACTGATTACGCACGCAAGCTCGATGACTTTCAGCCCCCCGAACAAGCCGGTTTCCGATAAGGCTTTAAATACGTTGGACCACACACATACGCTGCGGCAGAATGTACAAAAGACTGAGGAGTGTAATCTGCCACTATGCTTAGCTTTTTTGGAGTGAGGTGAGGTATGGGGGCATGGGGTGTACCTCATACACATGTTTCCTCTCGATGTTTTCCGTAAACTTTAGACAGTCGTACTGCTATAAAAAAATCACATACAATGTCCAATTCGCACCCAACACCTTGGAATGTGATGCAAGCGTTCTGTTAGTTAATTTAAAGGTTTATTTAAAGATCAGCATCCGAGCGATTCGGTCAAATTAAGGTCCACAAGATCCACAGATCCGAGATTTAGCGTTTTCTTGAGATTTCAACCGCATACTGCGATCGCCAACCCGCCTGCCAAGCGTGGCGATTATGGCAAAACCCCTCATGGTTATGAAAACCACAAAGGAGGCCTTTGTCCTGCAGTGGGCGTTAAATGGCTGATGATGAAGGTCCACACTGTTGAATCTGTTATCTAGTGTTAGTACCTAATATATAAAGTAAACCGCAAATAATCTAAATGAACAGGTGGATAAAGAAATATGCAAATGAAGTAGGTATTATCAAACGAAATAACAAAAGTTATGTTATGCTATTTTTTTTTCAGCTAAATATACCTATTTTTTCTCTGTATCGATTCATTCGATTTGAAAAGTAGCGGTCGGTCTGATGGCAACACTACATTATTGAATGCACAGATTGAGATTTAAACAGGTCTGTGAATGGATCAATAGATTTTTATCAAGATGACAGCGGTCGTTAAACCGGAAGCATTAATTATTGTATAACTTTATTAATTTAGAATTACGGAGAAGTCATGGTTTTATAAGAAAACCCCAATTTTTTATAATTGAAAACATGAATTATGGACACTGAAAACTGGTGATACTATTTAGATTTTAGCGATACTGCTAATGGTCAAGATACTTTAATAAAAAAAACAATTGAAAGTCGATATTCAAATGTTTCACATTTTTTAAAAAAAGAACATCATTGAAACCATTTGAAAAAAGTTTCAACCTCAAACCATGAAGATTCTATGTCAATTCAAAGAACCTATTGCAATAAAACGGCAATTTCGTACTTTAACCCCTATTATATAATTATTTTCATATTTTTTAAAATTGTAAATCTTCGCCGTGTGTGACGCCATTAATTGAACGATACCCCCCACCATGGGGTAATATAGGCGTAGGGGAGGTTCTAAGGAATTAAATATGTACCTATATCGATTTGAGTACTTGAAAGTAAAGGCTTGAGAAATTCTACTTAAAAATCTTTATTTTAATCTTAGATTTGAAACACCGGAAACGCTATTCGCCACATTAGTGACGTTACACAGTAACCATTGTCACTTGTGTACTTTTCACTGATCTCACTAACCTCCGTGGTATCAATAACTGAGCTGCCAAAGTACTACAATTCATCTACGATCAGTTTGCGTCCGTATCCACTGTATTATGTTCCTTGCTGCAGTGCCAGTGTCAGCGGTTACGCACGCAAAGACGAAGTACGAAGATGTGTGTCGCGCGTTATAATTTACCGTCAAAATTCGCGACTTTTCAGCACCTTAATTGTTAAATTCTGACATTTTAGCGGCACAAAAAGCGCGACTCGTGCCATCGTACTACTGTGCTGCATGGGTAGCACGATGGCGCAAGTCATGGCTCAATAATGTTGCCAAATTGTGGCCTAAAATGTCAGAATTTTAAACTTAATATAAATATTATCCCACGAGAACGCATTATCGGAATATCAAGTATGCTATTTCTCAATTCAATTCAAGTTTCATGTAAATCCGTTCAGCCGTTATCACGTGGTTGAGTAACAAACATCCAAACACCTAGCATCCAAACCTCTAAACATCCAATCATCTTCACAAACTTTCACATTTATAATATTAGTAGGACGAGGGAGGCGCCTCAACTCACAATTTCATACAACCAACAAAAGTCTCTTCTCAAAAGACGAACTCCCTCTCGTCTAAGTCTCAAAAAATGAGACTTAGAAAACCTATTTGGTGGCGAGCGATTATCAAAATCATCATCATTATCAGCACACCTCTGCCAACACACACTATATAGAGATATGTCTGCCAACTATTGGTCTGCTAGATAGGTATAGGCCTTTTCCCTGTCACGTCATCCTTAGCGGTCCGTCACCATCCGCTCTCATGGGCCCTTCACCGACCTCACAACATCGTCTGACCAATCGGGCTGTTGGCCTACTCGCTGACCGCCGCCAGCCATCCGGTTTGCCGTACTGCATAAGGACCATATGAGATTGTACAACTACCGTCTTCCCGCCTAGCCCCGCCCATTGTCACTTCCGATGTTCGTTCACGGTTTCACATTGAACAACAACGATAACAAACAGCACGATTTATTTTTCATAAAACAAAAATGTATGGAAATAGATGTCGTGTCGTTGCGGTTATCGTCCAATTTGAAACCGCCCATTAACGTCAAACTTCATGAAAATGACTTCTTGAAAAACCGGACAAGTGCACCGGCCTTCAAACTATTCGAGGGTAGGTACCAAACAAATTATACTCTATTCCACGAAACTAGCTCTTAAAGAAAATCGTCCATGCGCGCCCATTGGTTAATGCGCGTGACCTTCAATGCATGTAAACCTAGATAGATAGATAGAATATTCTTTATTGTACACAAAGATTACATTAACAGAAATTCAATAAATCGCAGTACAACTGGCCTACCCTACCATATGAAGCGGTCGTCTTCGCTTATTATTTCGCTTATCTCTAGCCACACACATTGATTAATGAGATACGTGTATTTTGTTCCCTAGGAGCTCGACTCGTGGAACTGAGTACGATGCAATAGCACAGCACTGTTTTTTTCACAATTGACAGGCTCACACTTCACCTCCGTCTTACCTGGGCCAAGTTTAATAAAACTACAATTCGATGTACATTGCATAGTAAACACTTCCTACTTATTAACCTGTGGATTAATCGACTTTGCAATGTAAATCTAATTGTCAAAGTAATCATGCATTAAACCATGAATTGTAGTTCTAGGATCAGGCCCCTGGGGCGCTTAGTTTATTGTGTCAGTTCGATGTGCACTGCACATCCCATTTTTTTTTTATTTAGTTTCATACAGGCACAAGGTAAACTTAAATATCTTATTCTACCACACGAAACCACAAAAGGTTTATCTGCCGCTCCGTTAGTACAATTATGTTAATCTGTGGGTTAATCAGCTATGCAATTGCACATCGAATTGTCATAGTAAACCATTAATAGAATAGAATAAATAGAATAGAATTAATAGAATGCTCCGTGTGGCGCCGGATTAAGAATAGCGTCACTCCATTTCCTTTCGTGGATGTCGTAGAAGGCGACTACGGATATAAATTACCAGGAGACGGGCAGCAGCGACTTCCTGAGATTCCAACCGCATACTGCGATCGCCAACCCGCCTGCCAAGCGTGGCGATTATGGCAAAACCCCTCATGGTTATGAAAACCACGAAGGAGGCCTATCTCCTGCAGTGGGCGTCAAATGGCTGATGATGATGATGATGATATGAAATGGGGCCCAGATGATAAGTGAAACGGGGCCTACAAGTGTCGTCACGAGCAGGGGCATATTTCATAAAACTACAATTAATGGTTTACTACAATTCGATGTATATTACAAAGTCGTATAGCCCACAGACTAACAAGGAATACTAGGTTACGCAATATACATCGAATTGTTATAACAAACTATGAATTGTAGTTTTATGAAACGCGGCCCAGGGGTCCTACTGGACTTACAACTACTCTATTGTAAGATATTTTAATCCGTGGAGCTACTACGTAATTCCTCCACTGCATGGAGTTGTCTGACTCAGCCTACTCCGAACTGTCAAATACATACATATTTTGACACTTTGGAGTCGTCAAAATGGTTTACACGATGGAGGCCTTTGATAGAAATCAGAAATTAATTTCAACGTAAAGAATTTACAACTGTTTGCTAAATGCCAGTGTACATGTAAGGGTTGGGTCTGTAATGTAAAAAAGGCAGCGTAAAAATTCAACCCGGCTTTTCTTAAAAAATATTAAGGCTGGGTCCTCCGAGCGTACGAATTAGTATGGCTTATTGCGCTTCGCTAGCGGGTAGTTGGAAGTTGAGGGTAAAGTAGACATTTTTCAAATCACAGAAATATTAATACAAGTCCTATTAATAGAGTTTTGGTTACCGACGCCGGTGATAGTTGTTTTGGTATATTTTTTAAACAGCTCTTTTGTACAGCTCTAATAATACCATAGGTAGCCTAGTGGGTAGAACATCGGACTCGGAAGCGAGAGACCCAGGTTCGATCCCCAGTGCGGGCAAATACTATGACCTGGTTTTCTAAGTTATGTACATTCGTGAAGTTATAGTAGCAATACCACTCGCTAACTGTGAAGGAAAACATCGTGAGGAAACCTGAGTGCCCTAGCTATTCATATACCTCAGCGCTTGAAATCGCCAATCCGCGGTGGGCACGCGTGGTGATTAAGCCCACACTCTCCCCCTGAGAGAAGGCCTGTGCCCTACAGTGGGACGTATATAGACAAATGAGTAATAATGTAGACACATGTCCACGATTTTAGTTGTGCTTAAAATTTTAAAAAATCATGAAAATAACAGCTGACGGCCCTAGATATAATGCCATTGTAAAGTTTTTTTTTCAGATTTAAAATATTAACTATTGGAGAGTAAATTATATTTCAAAACACCTGATTTAGGGGTAATGTCATAGAATCCAGCCTTGAATATAATACATTAGTTGGTCGTACATAACAAGTATCCCATGTGTGCCATCAACAATTTAGATGCTACAACATTAGTTAATGTTCTTACAACAGTAGAACAACAAAAACTGAATTTGCACGAATATTTACTTGTTTATTTTTTTAATTTCACAATTTTCCGATATGTAATTCCTGGTGTTCGTACAATAAAGAATATTCTATCTATATATATCATGTTGAAAGATTAATGCATTAACTTTTCCCCTGCTACATTAACTTTTCATAATAAACCTGTCGAAAAGTAAATTGACTGGTAGAAAATGCTTATAGCATTAAGTCCGCCACATTGCCATTGTATTTTTTACTTATGTGCAATAAACGTATTAATAATAATAATAATAATAAATCTAATCATGTAAAAACGCTCCATACAAATTAGGCGCAGCCTGTGTAGTTTCAATAATGGCGCCAATGTATGAAGCTTTTACAAATATTTGAGTTTAGTTGTACACACTTAGCATATCTTTATTCATAATGATAATCATATCATAATCATAAAGCATTTATTTGTGGATCATAGGTACATTTACATTTGGTGTTCAGTCAGGTTTCGGATCGCTATGTCCTGCCTTAAAGGCGTACAAATATATTTTTTGTCAGAGTAGATAATAAAAACCTATACCCAATCAATATCATATGCATTTGAATTATTTGGAAATAAAAAAATGTCAAAATCTAGGTATTTAAATCTTAAAATTAAAATTAAGCAAAATAATAAGTACATGTCAAATAGGTCTTTTTTTTAAAGTATGTCAAATTATAAAATAAGTTGAAGAAGCATTAAGTTACATCTGTAATACCTACTTCGATATAGTTATAACTGTGAAACATAATGTAACATAATTAAAATTATTAAGGTACATGTCAATTCGACTTTAAAGTAGGTATAAAGACCAATCCAAAGCAAAATTAAATAAAAATACTTATTAATTAATTTTTATCCTCCATGAATTCATTAACAGAGTAATAGGATTTCTCAACAAGGTACTTGAAAAGGAGCCTTTTAAGTTTTCTCAGTGTCGCGTTTTTTATTTCCTGTGGTATATTATTATATATTTTCGGTGCCATACAGTAAATACTTTTACGTAAAAGTGCAGTTTTAGACGGTGGCACGCGTAATTTATCAGTCTCACGCAGACCCCTATGCTGTATGTTATTCCTGGCTACCTCAAAAAGATGCATATTATTCCTAACAAAAAGTACAGTTTCATATATATATAACGACGGTACTGATAATATTTTCAATTTCCTAAAGTAAGGCCTACAGCTATCAATGGGTTTTAATCCACAGAGTGCTCTAATGCAACGTTTCTGAGCTCTAAGTAGGTACTAGTTCTTTATTTGTGGAATTTCCCCAGAAAATTATCCCGTATCGTAAGGCCGATGCCGCATACCCGTGATATGCAGTTAATGTAGTGCCTATAAGTATTAACTACTTTGGCCAGTCTGTAGAGGGCATATGAAAAAGTTGTCAACTTTTTGCAAATCTCCTCTGTATGTGTTTTCCATGATAAGTTGTAGTCAATATGTATACCTAGAAACTTAGCATTTTTAAGTTCCTCAATTTTCTTACTTTTATAATTTATATTTAGGGACGGTTTACTTGTTCTTTGTCTGAAATACATTATTTTAGTCTTGTTTATATTTATTTGTAAATTGTTGTCATCTAGCCATCGAACCGTTGTCTCTAATGCTGAGTTAATTTATTATAAACCTAAATTCCTTTCCTAAAAATTTTCATCTTGATTCTCTAAAAAACCTTGTACTGCGGCGGCCACTGCATCATCATCGTCGAATTTCGAAGCCAGCATCATTGCCAGCCAACGCAACTTTGGACTTGTGCGCTGGGGCGTTATCTTGATGAAACAAAACAACTTTAGCGAGTTTGCCACGCGCCGTTTTTCGGGTATTTCGTTGCGCAACTGTTTAATTTGTTCTGCGTACATATTCCCCGTAATAATGTCTCCATGACAGAGGTATTCAATCATCACCACCCCTTGGCTATTCCAAAATTTTTTGTTTCAGGGTCGTAATAGTAAAGCCATGTTACATCCATAGTTAGAAATTGGGCAAAAAAAACGGGTCAGGATCTTGTTGTAACAGTTCCAAACAGGTTTATGAAAATCTCAGCCGGGTTCGTTTTTATTCGACTGTTAGCATTCTAGGCACCCAACGTGCTGAGACTTTTTTCATTCCCATATGATTATGATTATATTATGAACACTCCCCATTGAAGTCTTCAGTTCTTCAGCTATAAAACGAACAGTAGTACGACGATCGGCCAAAACAATTTTTTCAACATTTTATATCATTTCCTAAGTTACTGCAGTCGTAGGGCCGGGCGCCCGCCCTGAGCGCGAGTCGAAATTAGTGGATGTTCTTCCCCTCTTAAACTCAGCACACCAACGCGCAACCGTAGAATAAGGAAGAGCATGAATCCCTAACTTACCTTGGAAGTCTTGATTTACTTGTTCCGTAGTAAAAATTTTAAAACAATACCGCGCGAACTTCAATTTTCTCCATTTTCGATTACTCGTTGCGACAGAACACAAGTAAGAACCTTCTATGATGGATTAAAAAAACAAAAGAGTAACAAACTTTTTTTATTTTGTTATATCGACAAATAAGTGGGGCAACGAAGGAGTTTGTACTTCATTCTCACTACTTATTGAACACCCTTCGTAAATACTATTATGATTTGCTAACCAGACAAGGACATCACTAATACCCAACCTAAGGCCATTTCTATTTTCTAAAATCAAAGTACGGCGGTCCCCAGCGGGGGTCGAACCTGAAACCTTAGTAACCAAGCGTGTTACCACTAGACCAACGAGGCATTGATATGGGCAGTTTCCGCGTGAGATCAATAAATAGTATGTATTATTTTTCTTTCCAGCAGTAATCTCCACTGAGCACGGGGTCCCACTCGCCATCGATGTCGTCGGACCCGCATACATTATTTTTACCCGGCTCCACTATTTAGGGTAGGTTCAACCCCTTGTGCACTTGTATTGTGTTCAACCATGGGGCAACATTCATTGTGCACTACACTCGGCCAACCGCCAGCGAAACTGCACCCTACTCCTTTTACTTTTGCAGCTATAATGAAACGCAATAAGAAACTGGTTGGTTTCACAGGTCTATGCCCGAGTGAGAGCGCCGCTGTTTGCTACAAATTTCCCTCCGAGGCCCCTTTTTGCTGCAAAGAGGGGGGCGAGGTGGGTCAATTGATATTGGTCGCGTGATAAGAATGAGACATGTGAATTAATGGGCGAAGTAAATTGATTTTTGTATTCGGTGCTTTTACTGTTCCCGATGCTTAGTGGTTATTGGTAATTTGATGTGGTATTCAATGAGATCAATGTTATTGAATAGTGGTGCAAACTACGCAACTTTGCCTCATTTTACTATAATAATATTATATCTCGGAGTTAAGTCCACGTGGTCTTCTACCATTCGTCCTAGTAAACCAGTTTGATCCGGCGCTCGTTACTTGGTGGAAGTGTGGAACACGGTCTACCAAAGAAAGGGATTGAGCAGCTGTTTGCCGGTCGCTCACACGATGTACAGAGTTAATAAAATTCACAAATGCATAATTCCTGAAAGAATTGACGACTTTGTGTTTTACGACATTTGAAAGCATTGTTTTTGTCTACGACATTTTTGAAAGTATTGATTCTATTTTTTTTTTCAAAGTTATACGGACATATATGTTTTATATAGTGTTTCTGCTCTGCCTGATGGATAAAAATGATACTTAAATTATATGTTCTAAGCAAAAACATTATTTTATAAATTATTTACCTGTAGCTGCGACATTGTCAAAGCGCGTAAAGCGGGATTTTATGTACAAAGTATGTAAACCCTATCCTACCCTTTTGGTAATAAATAATTTGCATGAACCCTAACATTTCGAAAAAAACTCATACAACTGAAGTTGTTGTAAGACAAAAAAACTCCAATTGAATTGTTTCAGGAATTGCGCTTTTTAAAAGTAACCCTGTATCTACCCGGAAATATTGTGTAAGTGAGAAACAAATAGCTGCCATATCCCTAGTGCACCGTGTTAGCTATACTATCCTAACCCTAACATTCGATGTACAGTCGACCAGTCCGTGTCAAGACGTGGATTCGACTCTACATCCTTAACATAAGAACTCTCGAAATATAAAAGTTTAATCAATCAGCTCTCAGTTGTACACTAAAATGGCATTTACATCACCCTACATAAGGGCCAATATCGAACAAGAGAAAACAAACACTCCTTTGTTCCGGTTGGCTCATGGGTAGACATAGCTGAATGCACTAAAAAGGTGGAATGTTGGGATAACTTCTTTTCAAGTAACTTGTTCTTTTGCTTGGCCATCAACGCGGCCAGTTGTTATCTACAAAGGTACGTATTTATCTACCTGAGTATTGTAACGCGTAACAAAGTGTTATCGTGCCTTGCTAAAACGCCTCACAAGTCATAACAATGTACAACAAGTAGGTATGTATTGCTAAACAGTATAAGAGCAAGTGGCAGTGAGGAATGTCAACAGATGGTGAGATAGGTAGGTAATTATTGTGTTACACTAGGTAGGCTGCTAAACTTGATTAATGATTGTAAAATAGACAAATGTGGTCTATGGCAGAAATTTCGGAAATAAATTTAAATATTCATGTTGTAATAAAAAAATTGGAAATAAAAAATATTCACTTGTAGCGTCATGTGTCACGTACTTATGTCTATGAAAAAGTAAGAGTTATAGGTATATTACGATATGTCGAAATTGTCCATAATATTGTACAGGGTCAAAAGTTCCGTTTGTGGAAAGAATGCTATTTTATCAACCACAAAAAGAATTGGATGTTAGAGCGAGAAAAAGAGCAGTTATATAATCTCTCTCCCTCCCTTTCTCTATCTCTCTAAGAGAGAAGCCTCACGACAGCATTAATAGTTTCAAAGAAAATTACCTTAGGATCGTCATACATAAAGAAATCTTGGTATCCATGAGTACATAATATATCCGCTATAAATTTCATATAATCAACATTATAGTTTCCGCTATTAAACTTAACAATCAGTTGTTAAAATTAGATAAAAAAACACTTTGCCTAAAAAGTTTCGACAGACAACGAAATAAACTCCCAAATAGTCAAAGAACACTTTACTACCGCGCTGTAGGCCGTAAAACAAAATTACGTTTGAATATGGCACGCTTACCAGTCACGTAGCACTTGCTAATTGCTTTTTAACTGCTTTTAGGTACCTTACGCCATCTTTAAATTCGAAAGCGAACTGCATGGTCCTATCAACAATAATAACATTTTAATTTGAAGAAGTTCGACCGGTTTTAACTAGATGGCGAGGCGGTAGCAGCTGCTGTAGCGGTGTAGCGTAGTGCTACGCTTTGTAACGACTGTGTAGGGTACTACGGCGTAGCTCTGTTCGCTACGCTAGTAATAAATTATTTACTACGAAAATTAAGATGGATAACCCAGTGGCTTTCTAGAACCCACTGGGTAAATGATTTCACGCTTAGGTAAAGATTTCTTGCTTAGTTTTGATGATCTCAAGAAAATACGAAACTAAGCTTACTCAGCGTACTTACAAACTAAAGGTATGTACCTAATATTTGTCATGAATAAAATAAAGATTTATAAATGGCACTTTACGCGCTTTACTTATGTTGCAGCCTTCAGTAAATCTTTGTCCTGCATAGAAGAATGTCTATTCTAGGTAACGCATACGGTTTTAATCATTATTTATCAGACAAGGTCACTGAAACCCAAATGTTTTTTTTAATGGACAATCAATTTTTAAAAGTGGTAGAACAAAAGTTGTTGCAAATGACAAACTCTGACATCTTATTATTATTATTATTAATACGTTTACTGCACATAAGTAAATATTACAATGGCCATGCGGTAGACTAAATACTACAAGCATTTTCTACCAGTCAACCGCAGGAGGTGAATGAGGCTTAGGTTAGCGGTATTTTAATATTTATGTTTGAGATTCGTATTATGTAGTCCAGTCAAAATAGACGAAAAAAGCGCTGAGTTCGCATTAATTCCCGACAAGCTGGATTTTTGTATAGGATTTAAAAACGTTATTACAAATTTAATACTCAGTCAAAAGTCCCCATCGATCCCGTTTGTGCGTTGTTTTTATTCTGGGGTCAAAGGTCACAACTTTTTGTTTTTCGCGTATATGCACATTTGCATCAAAATAGATATTTTGACTGGACGTAGTTTTAAAAGGCTCTGAGGTCCACCAATGAAAACAAATCATTTACAGACAGTTGTTGCAAAAAGCGTCTTACAAATTTTTCAATCATGAGAATTTAAATTTTTATTATTCACGTCCGAGAACCTAATGTCAGAAAACCTAAGAATTTATGGCATATCCACTGTTTTTTGCATAAAAGTTGTCTATTCCCAGGTCCTTGATCCTAGTTTCTTGGCCTTGAGTCTTGAAAATAATCATAGTTGGGAGATTCTTTAGCCCCTTGTTGCAAAAACGATTGCCATTCCATATTCAAACGTAAACGGGTATTCGCCAACCCGCATGCCAAGCGTGGCGATTATGGCAAAACCCCTGTCGGTTATGAAAACCACGAAGGAGGCCTATATCCTGCAGTATGGTATGCGGTTGGAATCTCAGGAAGACGCTGCTGCCCATTTCTTGGTAAATAATTTCCTTAATCGCCTTCTACGACATCCACGGAAGGAAATGGAGTCACGCTATTCTTATTAGAAAATTAATACATTTACATTTTTTTATTATAATTTTGCGTATTTTACAAGACAAATTTTTTTCAATGTTTGCACCGAAACTACAACGAATTGGTACGGAATGTAACTGCGACTAGTAGGTGACTGAAATTAACAGAAATTCTGTGGTCTCGATGAAATTCGTGTTCAACTGTGAATTTCCCCGTGTTCAACTAACATTTTTTATTCTTATTCTTGATTGCACTAATTACATTGTAAACGTACAAGGGCGTGCTTAATGCAAGAAGCATTCTCTTTCAGCAAATCTTTGGTATTGAAGAGACTGGCGACGGGTAGTGCAAGAAAAAGATGAAATACAATAATAAACTTTCTAAACCTAGGGAAATACATTAACTTATCATGTAGGAGCATTGGGTCGTGCTTAGCCCATACTGCAACAGTGTAATTCTGTCGTTGTTATTCCTAATGAGCGATATGATTGTTCATTGGTGGCGCTAGTAAGCCTCATGAAACCCCTTTATAAGGCTTCGAACACAAAACTGCGAATCGCCGCGATGCGAATTTGCTAAGCAGAAAACTGCGACACGAATTGCAGCGATGCGATTTCGTACGGGAAGGCATCTCCCTTCCAAGATTCGGCTGACCATTCCTTCGACGACCGTCAACCGTACTGAACGTATTTTGTAAGCTAGGTCGTGCTCACTTCTGTCATTGCTAAGAAGATACAGGAAAAAGAAACAAAGAAGATTTTGGGGAGATCCATTTAATAATAGGGGTTAAAGTATGAAATTGCCGTTTTATTGCAATAGGTTCTTTGAATTGACATAGAATCTTCATGGTTTGAGGTTTTCGAATGAAACTTTTTTCAAATGGTTTGTATGATGTTCTTTTTTTAAAAAATGTGAAACATTTGAATATCGACTTTCAATTATTTTTGTTATTCAATTTAGACAAGAAAGATGGATACTGCGAAAATTCGAGTGATTTTTAAATACGAGTTCCGACGCGGAACTAACGCGGCAAAAACAGCCCGCAATATCAATGCTGCGTTTGGAGAGGGGTCTACTAATGAACGCACCGTGCGATTTTGGTTTAAACGCTTTCGTGATGGAAATTTCGACTTAAAGAACGAGCCACGAGGAAGACCGCCCACACAGGTGAATAACGATGAATTAAGAGAGATAGTGGAAGCCGACCCTAGTCAAACTACCCAGAAATTAGCGGCATGGTTTAACGTTACCTTACCCACAATATTGACTCACTTGCGTCAAATCAATAAAATAAAAAAATACGAAAAATGGGTGCCTCATGATTTGACTGATCTGCTCCACGACAACGCGAGACCTTACACAGCACGAGAAACCATTTTGACCCTTCAGGAACTGCAGTTAGAAACCATTCGTCATCCTCCGTATTCACCAGACCTTGCTCCAACGGACTACCATTTTTTTCGTGATTTGGACAATTTATTATCTACGTGACAAGAAGTTTTCTTCCCAGGAGGCAGTACAAAATGTTTTCACACAGTTTGTGCAGTCTAGATTGACGGAGTTCTATCGCAAAGGCATTAATGACCCATTAGATGGCAGCAATGTATAGATAATAATGGCAACTATTTTGATTAAATAAATTTGTTAGAAATTTAAAAAATAAACAATTTAGATTTTCAGTACAAATCGGCAATTTCATACTTTAACCCCTAATACTATTATGAACGCCGATGCGCAACAATTCGCAAATTCTTGCGATGCATCGCGCGACTCGCGCGAGCTCGCAGATTTTTACGATGCGACGTTGCATCGCAGTTTTGTGTACGGGCCCTAAGTTTTCTATGTTTAATTTCATTCAGCTTTGGTCTACATGTAAACAAATCGTTGATAGAAATCTATAAAATATGGGAAATATCTATCAATTTGTTTGATTTTCTAGGTCATTCATTCATCTTAATAGATCGAGAAAAATCGGCCCCTGTTATTATTTTTTGTCTTAGATAGTATTAAAAAATGTTTAATCCTAAACCAAAGCTAAGTGAAACGTAATATCTAAGGTAACTAGTTTAAGAACTTTATATAATTTTTGGGAAATGTGTAGAGACGGGTGTTTAAGATGTTTTTAATTATTCTTGTTGAAGTTAAACATAAAACATTTACATACAGGCACATATATTGCTTCTCGCCCCACACTAGTTGTATATTATATTGTTCTCAAAATGCCGTTAGTTTTAGTTTCTTCCAACAGATGGTGCCACCGGTAACCTACATCCCGGTATGGCTTGGCTGTGTTCTATATAATTTGGGCTTTACTGATTAATTAATTGTCTCTTCGCTCTGGACTTAATGCGTTTTATATTACATTGTGTCCTGGGATTTTGAACCTGTCTTGTTCAATTCTAGGAATGAATAATTATTGAGGACTGCCTCGTTGGTCTTGCGGTATCACGTCGACTGAGTGTATTTCCAAGGTGTTATTGCAACAACGCAACACGTTAACACAGTTTGAAAACCACTTCCAATAAGCCAAACTCCTTAACTGCCCATTATTTTCCAAGTTGCGTTGTTCCATTTGTTTTTTCATCAATTGGTTTGTTATAATAACTTTATAAATATGTACTAGAAAACCGGGCAGTTAGAAACAGGAGCATGAATAGAAACAAAAAGTAGAAAATGGTTTTGTGTCACCGATTTCCAAGGATGTTACTGAACTTATAACTATAGGACGTATCTTGACAGATATGCCCAGAAATAAAGAGACATTGCTTCTTATACTCCAGTTTCTAATCAATCAGTTTCATTGTACCTTATCCAAGGTTACCAAATAATAAGACCAATATTTAAATTCTATTTATTGATTCAATTTGAACTTTGAACTCACAATAAAATGCAGCACAAAAAAACACAAAACTCTTCAAACCATTTATCATTACAAAGGTACTTAATAAACAGTGACATTTGAGTAACAAGGGTGAAGTGTTATGGAAATTACTTGGAAAACTAGTTGAAACCAGTTGAATCTAGTACAACACCGATATTGATGAAAAACGACGACTTCACAGGTTCAGTTATGCAAAAAGGGCTATTTGAAAATATGGCGGTAGTCCTAACCTTGGCCAATGATTTTCCAACTACAGACTAGATCATGGTCTTTCATTGTACCTACCAAGGTTTTCATGGGCCAAAACCATTTGACTGAACATTTTATTCACCTGCTGAAGTTTCAGAGCTAAACTCTTTTGAGCAAAACCTTTTTTGCTTAGTGTTTTAAAAAAATAACTGTTATGGCCATGTTTGTTTGTTGCGATTATACGAGTTTTTTTAGTAAAATACGCAGCGGTTATTGATGCGGGATTAAACTTACGATATACACAGTGAGTTGAATAACTTACATACATAAGTCGCTGATGGACCGGCCACGGGCCTCTTTGCTGGTCTGACGGATTCTGCTAACGTCAAACCTCTTTGGTGTAGCTTCGCCTTCTTATTGCCAATTGAGGTGAAACCGTCACTTGTTTTTGCGTTAACAGAATCGTACATTTCTCAAGCGTTTCTTGCAATGTGTCTAGCCTCATCTATCGATGATGAAAAGTTTAATGTGCCAGCCGAAGGCCGTGACCTGTCTGATATGACTTCCTTACATATTTACGCCTCTACGCCCGTAAACAAATAGAAAAAGTGTATATAAATTAGCTTATGTAACAAATAAGCTTAAATGTTATATAATACTGAGGCAGAATTACATCTTAACTACGGCGTAACGTTAATGTGGTACGTGGGATACACACGAGCGCAAGCTCTTATGTTGAACGGACGAATGCGATATATATAATTATATTTTGCTTTATATCTATGTATCTGACGCTAAAACATCTATATAATGTATTACTTTTTGTACATCTACTTATAAATAACCGTACATACACTTACTAAGCTTATTTGCTCCGCTCTATGTTGTGTGTCGTCAAGGTGTGCGAAACACAACCGCAGTTTTGTTCCGATGCCCTTTTTTGTTCGATTTAGTTTTGTTTACGTGACTAGATAACTTAAAGCTTGCTGCGTGACCGAAACGTAAATTGCTAACTAAAATAATGACTGATACGTTTCCCTGAAATTCAGCACACCTTGAGAACGCAGTGCTGACTCAAAAAGGGTACTAAAAGAGTATTGTCCCGCTGGTGAACGGCCTCAGAAAGAGATGGAAACGAGAGTTCCGGCAACGAAGGAGCGAGATAGAAGACAGAAGTTTTCCTAAAGACGCTAGACAGAAGAATCGTCGCCCATTCACCGGCGCTGGCTTTGCCACCCGTCCCTTGATAATCACTAAAATACACATTAATTATTAAAATATATTTTCGCATTTTATTACATAAAATTCACGTTATGTACTACCTACGTTTATAGAAAATCAAAGGAAAGCGGGCTTTAGGATTAAGTTATTTAAGGTTTCAAATACTTTGTACGCGGAGCCTATATACACAGCGTACCATGGACGTTTCTTCCACTCGCCTCGATGAGAATTTTTAATGAAAATTCTCAAAAGTACATTACTAAATTAGGTAACACTAGATAAAATAAATACTAGAGATAGAGTGAGATCAAAGTTAAGAAATAAGTATTAAACGTTACAAATTAATAGAGAGATTAATAAATGTTTTCATTGAATATTCTCACCTCAGAAGAGGATTTCAAAACTTAATATTACAACTCAACTACGAAGGTGACACTTACGAGTATTTTAGAACACTAGACGAAAAACTTAACTCTAACCCTTAGGAAATTATAAACGAAACAAATATGGTGCGAAAGGAAGTCAATGGATGAAAAACATTATTATATCCATTAATGAGAATTATTATGACTGACTCGATGCGATATTACGCAAAAAATTATGTAAGTATATTACCTACTAATCACACAAGCATTTATTTTATTTAAAAGAATTACGATCTAATTAAACAGAGTGTAAGTTACAAATTGAACTGTCCCTCCTCACAGAACCCGCCATTTTGCTACGGTTTTCTCATACAGTTATCTCCGAGAAAACCTTAGACTACTATTATGAAGCTCGAAAAATCGAAGTTTTGAATGTTGACATTTAACAGTCAAACTATTTATCGATGGGGTAGTTCCGTAATAGAAGCCTTTTATAAGGCGATCGCAAGAAGAACTGTGGTTTCGTTAATACGCAAATAACTTCAACACACACATCCATTCCATAAACAAGTTCCATAGGACACAGCGAAGGTGGGGTAGGTATATCTAAATTACATATCGGGTGCAACCCCGGGAGCTACGGGACACCTAAACACACATATAACACCACATCGATTAGAAGAAATTAATCCAGTGGTAAAAAATCTACGCTTTCACATAGACTACTCACAATTGATCCGATGGTGGCTGAAAGCACTCATCGTGTGTTTAGTCAGATTTTAATCACGTCAAATTTCAGATCATGCCTGGCTTCAGGTGCCATTCCTAAGAAGCACAAAGTATAAATCTGCACAATTTGTAGGTACAGCCTGCGTTCTACATTTAACTTGTCTTTTAATAAATACAATAGACTTGATACAGCGCGCTATTTTGCACCAATTACACAAGGCGCCATTGTGCACGAATTATGCAGCGCGCTTTTCAGTCCTACAGCCGCTAAAGCTCTAGTCCAAGTGAAATTTTTATCATCAGGAAATGGTTTTAAGTTTTTTTCGTCTACAAATTCGCAAATTTGGGCCAACTGTGGTGAAGTTACAAAGTTTGTCGGGCCTACAATATTATTGTAGGGTGAACGTTGGCCAACGCGTTGGATCACGTGATAAAAGAGTTACCAAATGTGACAGTTGGCCTTAGGCTCAGTGGCTCCTTAATTGCCATTGAAGTTGCGGTTGATCTTCCGATAAGAAACATAACAATCTGACTGTGCTTTAGGCCCACCAATTCTTCTAAAATCCAAAATGGAGTACCGGTCCGGCAAGTTTTGTGAGAGGGTGCAGAAACGAAACGGTGAGAGAGCGTGGAGCATTTTACTCCTTGACCTCGAAGTATTTGTAGGTGGGGTTCTCGTAGCCGTTGATCTGCATGTTGGCCACGTGTCGCTCCTCCGGGGTCGGGGCCACCGCGCCAGTCTGCTCCACCTGCGATAGAAGCATGGCTTTAAATAAGTTAAGATAAGGCAGAGATTTGGTTGACAACATGTAAGCGATTGAAAAAATCTAACTTAACCTAGCCAGAAGACAAGCTAACCTAGAATGACCTGGTTGAAGTTCTGCGTCATAATGGCCTACGCAGCGTGCGGTACCTTTGTTGGCGCCGCTCACCTAAGATTGCTAGAAAAAAACCTAACCTAAACTGACCTGAACGAAGTCTCAGATATAAGTGCCTAGTACCCTAGGCACATAATAAAAGCTCCATCTCGCTATCTACGAGTATGTTAAACGAAATAAGAGCAATTGTACATTTTAATCACATGTGCACTGGGTTGAGTAGCGTAGATTTGTATCGGATAGTAAAAAGAAATAGACGATCAGTTGATCAGTACCAATAACAGTTTGATCCTGTTTAGGCCGGACCACTACTAACCTACGCAGATCTAAATGTAGGTATATAAGACTATTTCAATAATATAATAAAACCTAAACCGACTTGATCAAAACCCTGTGCCATAGGGATGTGGCCTTTCCACAGCGGCGTGTACAACGCGTCCGCGTCGCCGTTGGTAACGCTAACTCAACTTAGATTGACCTGACTGAAGCATTGCGCCAGGGGCACGCCCTAAGCACGTCGCCGAGTACAGCGCGTCCGCGTCGTCATTGAGGCCGCTTATCTAACCTACCCAGAAAATAACCTCAGACTGACCTGCCCCACATATCAGCAAGCGCAGCGTAGGACGACCAGCCACAAGATGGACAGATGACCTGATCCAAGTGGCAGGAAGACGCTGGATGCAAGCCGCTTCCAACCGGTCTTTTTGGAAATCCATGGAGGAAGCCTATGTCCAGCAGGCGTCTACTTGTGGCTGAATGATGATGATAATGATGACCTGCCCCTATATTACGCGCACCAAATCCTGAGCGATTCCAATCGTTTAACTGTAGTAAAATAAGTATGGAATTTAACAGTTAGGCGATTGGTACCGCTCAGGATTTGGTGCGCATAATTATGCCCCTGGACGAAGCCACGGCCAGGGCGACAGCCGCGGCGCTACACACGCACAGCGCCGGGTACAGCGCCCCCGCGCCGTCACTGGGGCTGACTTTATATAACCTAACTCAGCATGAAGCTAACCTAATAATAATAATATCTTTACATAGCTTGAATCCAAGCTAACATTGATCCAGTATAAAATGCAAAATAAGAAATCAAAGCAAGTTTACATTTAGGACGCTATTTTGATCACATATGTACCGTATTGGGTAGCGTACTTAGGGCCGGTTTCAAAATTGCGAATTGCACTAATTAAATACCTACTTAAGTAACGTTCTGTCACGCTCGTTTCTGAGAATTTTGAAGAGACAGCACCGCAGTCACTTAGCGAATTTCTCAATTCGGAAACTGGCCCTTAGACTTTTAGACTGATGAACATTTAAACTGACCTGGACGAAGCCCTGCGCCAGGGGGGCGCGGCCGCGACGGCGCGCCACGGCCAAGGCGACTGCCGCGGCGGCCGCCAGCGCGGCGCCGCCCACGCACAGCGCCGGGTACAGGGCGCCCGCGCCGCCGCTGGGGCCGCTAGGGGCGCCGCGGATGGTGAAGCCCTGAGGTGCACAACGATGAGTACGGTACCAAACTCAAAACAGGATAATTAAATGGAAATTAGACAGAAATTTCTTAATCTAAGACTTAGAGGCAGACATTAGGGGGCGTTCAGAGATCACGTGAGGCTTACTAAGTAGCTGTTCTGTTTCTCGTACTGTCAACAGAACTTCAACTTTCACATTTTAGGTGCGAAGTCGCCCGAATTGCAACTGATAAAGTGCATAGATGTTAAGGTTAATGTGCTGTTCACGGCAAATGCTGCAGATCACACTTCATGGGCGGCTCTGGCGTCTGCACACCATCTGCCTTAAAGAAGAAGAAAAAGAGGACTTACATGCTGCGAATGCTCCAGGCTCTCCGTCACCATGCTGGTTAAGGCTACCTCTCACGGTCTCAAACCATCCACATACACTTTACCACAAAGAAAAAGAAAAAAACTAGCAGACTGCAGATGCTGCAGATCATACTTCATAGACTGCTCTGGTATCTAGGCATCCGCATGCACAGCATCTGCCTTAAAGAAGAAAGAAAAGAGGACTTACATGCTGCGAATGCTCGAGGCTCTGCATCACCATGCTGGGTAATGCCACCTCCCCGGTCTCTTGCCATCCACATACTCTTTGCCATAAAGAAAAAGAGAAAAAACTAGCATATTTTAGCCAGCTCCGACGTCTGGGCGTCCACATGCACACCATCTGCCTTGAAGAAGAAGAAAAAGAGTACTCACAGGCTGAGAATGCTGCAGTTCATGTTTTAAGGCGTGCGCGGGTGGCGGTGGCGCGCGCTCCTCCGCCTGCTCCAACGCCGCGCGCAGGCCTTCGCCCTCCACCTCCGGGGCCCTGGTCGTGGTCTCCGGGAGCTCGGGCTCCGGGCTCTCCGTCACCGTGCTGGTTATCATCTCCTGGAAAACGCGAGGGGTCTCGTGAAGTTTGCGCTCTGACAGATTGGATTCAAATTCAAAACACTGTCTTAAAGTGAGGTACCATTCATATCTGCGTAATTTCCTTTATCATGTACTCATGTACCATAAAGTATTCTCTATCTATCTATCTACATTGATGTGGAATAAAGTGTTCCCTATGTTTCTATCTAAAATGGGTTCCACTAATACAGATTTGGTTGCACCAAATTTTTGCGTAGTTGTTTGATTACGTGGAACTGTGGTATATCAGGAGCGAATAGTTTTTGGAGGCATTGGGAATAGTTTCTTCCCATAGCGACGGTGTTTTTAAGTTTAAGACAGACAGAAAATAATAGAAATATCGTTACTAAAAGTATTAGATGCAGATTGCTCTTGTCTTTGTGCAACTGTTAAACTGCTGCGACAAAATAATTAAAAAAAATCAGAAAGAAACTCACAGTAGTAGTAATCTCCTGTGTAAACATTGGCCTGGAGGTGGTCATGTCGTGGATGGACGCCGGGGAGCCGGACGGGGAGGGAGAGGGCGACGGGGAAGGGGAGGACGGGCTGTGGGTGGTCGGCAGCGCGGTCGTGTCTTCCATCTCTGTCTCGCTCGCCTCGTCGTCGGTCTCCTCGCTCTCTTTGACGCCGTTCGAAGTCTGTCGGAAAGAAATGGATGAGCTTAATACCGAAAGACGTAGCGGTGGGCTGAAAAGAAAAAGTGGACACAGACCTGAATCGGATTTTCACGCTGGAGATAAACAGGATCTCAATTTGCATAAGATATATCTCTCAGTGGTCATACAATTTAAATTGTTGGATAGGCAAATCCTAACAGATGAAACGTTACCTTATGATGTTACCTTTCTCTGCTCTGAACCATTACTCTAAAATCGCCAATCCATACTGGGCACGCGTGACTTTTAAGTCTCGCGAAAAAAGACCTGTGCCTTGCAGTGGGACGTATATAGGCTGCTTATTTTATGTTCATTTGGAACATTCATTCGGATCTTACCCTAGCACGTTCATCCTGGATGTCCATTCTCTGACGCGTGCGCTGCTCCCGTTTAACGCTAAGCTGCTCGCGAGCCGCCTGCTCGCGCTGCACTTCCGCTTCAATGCGGTCCAGCAGCAGCTCCTCGGCCTCAGGGGTCATCGACATCAAGGACACCGCCATGTCGTCCTTGGACTGCATGGACTGGAAGGAACAGCGTATTTTGGTATTGGTGACGATTTGGGTTTCCGCAACTCGACTTCTAATGAGCCTATTTTGCGTGAAACAGGAACAAGGTATCTTTTGATTTGGCAGTAACTTTCGATTCGAATTCATATTCGTGGGAAGTATCCTGTTTCTTGTACAATTACATATGCAACCAAGAAAGTTTGAAAAGTTTATTAACCTGGACATAGTCTTCGATAGCAGTTCCGATGCTGGCGAACAGATGGGGGCGGCGACGGAGAGTAGTCAGTGCGTGTTGCAGAGCACGGTCGGCATCCTGGACACAATTAAAGCACATGATAAATCTACCAGATAGATACGGATACCAACCAAGGAAGTGTTCTGGATAAAGGATTCAATGTCTTTAAAGAGCTAAACTAAGTTTCTGTGCAGTCGCGACTTTTGGGGTTTTACGAAGTATACTGTAACAAAGACTTCAGTTTGTGAGTGTGAATACGAACAGTAAAATTGATTCCTTTTTTAATGTTCAAATGTTTTTTTACGTATATTTTCTTTAAGACGAATACTCTTTTTTTTTATTAAGTTCACATTGTGTTTATTTCTTTCTTTTTGGCATACATCAGGTCTAGCAGTCTGGAGTCAACAGCACTGAAGCCTTTATTCTCGAATATCATTGGACTATTGTTAACTAAGCAAGTGCAAACTAGTTTGACCGCCATCAAAACGTCTTCACAAATGTTCTGTCAGTCATCTTTACCTGAAGCCGGTCCGAAGCCCTAGCGCGTTCAACCGAGGCAGCTTCGCGACCAGAGGCGGCGGCGCGGCGCCAAGCGGCCAGGGCGCCGGCCCGCTCGGCGGCTAAAGCGCGGACCAGACGCTGCAGGCATTTCTGGACTCGGCGGGCCTGTGGAAAGGGATGCGGCTTAAGAGGAAGTCTTGGAAAGGTGCAGGACAAACAAGTTTTTGGTAGTAAAGCAACTCCTGATGGCGTAAGTACGCTGCAGTGAGTGTAAGCAGCGCTTTCAAGTTAACTTTAGTTTCAGTATTACAGGTACGATGGCTCATTCATATCACCGTGTCTCACCTTTCCTATGTTCCGTAATGATGTATTCACGCCCGCCATAAGAATTTGAAGGTCCATAGATATGGATGGAAGGGACAGTGAGAGATGGCATTTGGGGAAAAATGCTTATACAGTAAGCTACGGTGGTCTGATGATGAGAGTTTGAGACTTCAACACTATTTTGCATGATAAAATTTTGGTCCGATCGATTTTACATTTCAGAATAATAGATAGATAGATAAATTATTTATTCATAATGAATGCTCTTCCTTTAATTTTTGTTTCCAGATCAGTGCATTAGAAACTGGATCTAGTTTAACAAGGTTTAACAAATCTCTCACGTCTATAAGACGTCATCTGAGCCTGTCCTCACCGTAAGTAAACCATCAAAATACCAGGAACACTTCGGCTGTCAGTAAGGGACATTTCAAAATCGAGATATTTCCACTATTGGTTACTGGAACGAACTAATAACCAATAGGGGTATTTCTCAATTTTGAAAAAAAAAATTCTCTTACTGTGTTCATTTTTGGGACAGCCTACTTACATTGGGAGGCGTATCCCGCAGAGAGCGAGTGTAGCAAGCCAGGGCGGTGCGGCGGCGCTGGGCCAAGTGCGCTAGCACGCGCTGTTGGTGGAGTGCGGCCAAACGACGGCGCTCGGCGACACCTTCCTCTTCAAGAGCCTGGTGATTAGGTAAAGGTGAAATGAGACGGTTCCCTTCATTCCTCATCTTTCACAAAAGAAACGTCTATACACAGAATGAACGTCAAATGCCTAATTAATCAACATAGTGAACGAATCCAACAATGTTGTATCGTTTTAGTCGATATCTTTAATTTCCGGAATTTAATCAACAAATGAAAGTTCATTCGTAAAAGGAAAAAATATAGGTTCCCTTGTGTGAACGTTCGTCCGAGGAAATTGACCTATAACCTTTAGGGGGAATGATCAACGTGAAATATTTGATAATCTCTCATTTTCTGGAGGAATGTAAGAAAAACGAAATGTAAATGAAACGTGAAAGCTAATTCGCCAAAACAAAAAATTGGTTCACTCAAGTGAACGTTCATACGAGTAAATCCACCTTTGGGGCGATGATTGTCGTAAAAATATTTCATAATCTCTCATTTTCTAAAATGAAAGAAAAACAAAATGTAATTAACATTATGAAAGTTCATTTGCAAAAACTAAAGTGAACGTTCACTCGAGTGAACGCTTATTCGTGTAAATCGTCTGGTATATTTACGAGGGATGATTAATGTAGAAATATGTGATAGATTTCTCTGTAAATGTACAGGAGTAAGACCTTACCTGGACGTTAGCCTGGAACTTGGTAGTCATGCTCTGACGGAAGGTCTGGGCCGAGTTGGGGTCAGCAGTCATCATCTGCTGGTAGCGGTCCTCGAGCTCCGACCATTCCTTCATCACCTTCGTGATCTGGATGGACCATTTTTTATTTGAGTTGTAAGATAGAAAACCAAGTGAATACTGAATTGTATTATCTACTCCATCAAGCAATACTGCGTAGGACTGAAATTAGAATGAGGGAATTCTAAGGAAAACCACTTCAAAGTCGATATAACCAATAGCTCTCCGGGATGTGGGCTTGAGTTTTTGTATGTGTATACCCAACAGAGTCACTCATATAAAGTAGTGCTTGAAGCTAAACTTATCATACTCTGAGACTAAAAGAACTCAATAAAAATCTCATAAAAAGTTTATTTACATTGCTTGTCGGCTCTCAATAACAGCAATTGTTTTATGATTTAAAAATAATAATGAATGGTCCCTGGTCTCTGCCTACAGGCGTGATTTTATGTAAGTATGTATGTAATAATAATAACTTCCACAACGCAATCACATCAAAAACATAGAAATACATTCAGATTGAAGCCATTTGTACGAGTGTATGGTGGCCCCCAGTGGGAATCGAACCCATGGCCTCCGGCATGGTAATGAGACGTGAAGGACAGGAGGTCAAGTTCGTGGTGTACCTTCTCGCGGTGGGTCTCCTCTAAGCGCTGCTGGGCGTCCTTGTAGCTCTGATGCTCAGTGCGAGGGTCGAAGTGAGAGAAGTAGGGGTCAGAGGTGGCCGTTGACGCTTGCTAAAAGTTAAATTTTCCATTCACTATTAGTGTCGAGGGAAACCCTTAACCTTTATGTACCACATTAAAAATAAATATTTCTTATTTGGAAAAATAAAACAAGATCGGGAGGCTTGGAAACCCATGAGGGAGGCCTATGTCCGGCGTCAAATGGCTGATGATGATGATGATTTGGAAAAAATGTAAATTCTTTAATTCAATTCGAGAACCTTAGCGGGAGAACGACCCGTACTTAGATATATTTTTGTACTTGTTATATTATAGAGAATGCTTTATAATGACACAAAATTTTACATGTACCTATTGCCTTTTTTACGAAGGGACCAAATAATAAAAAAAAAACTTAAGATAATCAGTTTCATGTATATGTTTCATGGGTTTATTTTTTTATTTTCATTATTGTTGGGCTTGTGTTTGAGTCGGGCCGGATGTTATAGATCTGACGGACAACAAACAGGCAGGCGGCGGTATGGTCAGCGCTAGTGTATTTATCACTAAAGTATGGTTTATACGAAGCCAGTGCGCTGGCGCTAGTTCTACAGACAGGCCACCGCTGGCTTGGCTCGTGTTATTTAGATGAAACCAGTCAGCCTGCATCTTGTCGCAGTAATTCTAAAGAAAAACAAACGCACAGGGCTGGCGCGGGGGTTGAGGGGTTATCGGGCGGAGGTCGCTGACTTGAAACATAGACGGGCGCTCTATTCTCGCTAGCGCTGTCTGGCTTGGCAGGAAAAACTGTTTGTACAAGGCCAGTACTAAGCCAGCGATGGCTTCGAATAAACAAGTCTTTACCGTGGCAGTGGAGGTAGTGTTGGTGGACGGAGAGGCGGACGAGTCGGGCCGGGGCCAGGTGCTGTCATCGATCTCAGTATATGCGCCACTTACCGTAGTGGTGGTAGTGGAGGTTGTGCTGGTAGAAGGGGCAGTGGACGAGTCGGGCCGAGGCCAGGTGCTGTCGGTGTAGACTTTACTTACCGTGGTAGTGGTAGTGGTGGTGGTGGTAGAGGTGGTGGTGGTGGACGGGGCGGCGGACGAGTCGGGCCGGGGCCAGGCGCTGTCGTCGCTGTTGGTGTAGTCTTCGTCTTCGGCGTCGTCGTCGCGAGACAAGTCGGCGTCTTCGTCCTCGTCCATGTCTGAAGGAGACAGAATATGTTACATATCCATCTGCATTAAAATATAAGCAGAGAATGAAAGGAAATAACAAGTTTTACCCGTAATTCTCTCAACTTAATTGCTTGCTGACTACCGAATTTTAAATTCTCAATTTTGAAACGACTACAAATAGAGGAGAGAGTTCTCAATTCGCCCATATAGCTGTTTCTTATGTTCAACGATATTTCTTCACCACAGTCTGATTTTACTTTCTTTTTTGTCTTTTTTGTTATACCTCCAGGGTGGTCCCATATAAATTTGGGCATAAATCTGCTCTGAAACCCATGAGAAAAGCATCAAACTCTTCTTGAACTTTTGCTAATTCAAATTTATTTAATTTATTGATACCAGGAAACAGTTTTCAAGTTTTGCGTTATTTTAATAACAGTTAGTGTAAGGATACATATTTCATGATTTATTTGGTCTTATGGGGCTGACATGATCACATAACTCTCACCGTCATCAGCATCATCGTCATCGTCATCGTCGCTCAGGTTCAGTGCATCATCGTCATCATCATCGTCTAGAGCGTCATCGTCCTCAAGCAGGTCCTCATCTCGCTCGTCCATCGCCGCAGAGGCTGCCAGCATCTCCTCTGCACCAGGACTGACCGGTACTCCGACGTCCATGGGCTTGTGCATCTTTACGTTCTCTGGGGAGAGAAAAGTTTAATTTGAGGGATGGAGAATAAGTTACGCTGGTCGTCTAATCTGAAAACAAATTGCCCGTAGTGGTTGAATAAGATATTCTGCACTTGCAGTTTTCCGAAATACGTGATATTTCGAAATTCAAAATTCTTGCTGGATAACATATTTAACATATCTAACAAATCTCAAGCATCTTGAGTATTTATTAGAGTTCGAAATTTTCTATTTTTAACATATTTTGTGATCTAAGGATCAGATTTAGCTACACCCAACAGCAACTAAGGTACAACTTACACTTAGAATGCTTCGGACAGCAGACGAACTCGACGCCCGATAATAGGCTAATCCCGCATAGTAGCAACGCAGCAAAAGTAGTCAGGCGTAGGCCTCGCTGCACCGCGCTCCATCTACGTGACTGCGTGTGCTTCAAGAAGCAGATTGAAACTATGCCTACATGAGTTAAGTATCTTACCGTCAAATTGCTTCAGACTGCAAAAACGCAAGGCAATAATAACCATGTCTTCGAAGGTCGTCAAGCGCAGGCAGCGTTGGGCACATGCGTGGCCATTAATGATGAATTAAGAGCGCAACTGGTTGTAGTTGTTGCCTTGCAAGCAGATCCAAACACCAGGAAAATTAAGCTCACACGACCGCTGTATCTTACCTTTAAAATGCTTTGGGCAGCAGACGAACTCGACACCGGAGAACAGGCTAATCCCGCACGGCAGCAGCATGGCGAAGGTCCTCAGGCGCAGGCCCCGCTGAGCACACGCGCGGCCGGCGGTGGCGTTCCAACGAGCGAATTGCCAGCAGCGGGACTGGTTGTGGATGTGGTCGAACAGGCAGCTCTCGGGGACGAGGAGCGCGTCAGATTGGAATGGACCTTCTGCCGGCAATAGCATCTTTTGTAGTTACAATATTAGGTTGGCGTGTTTTGGAGAGGATAAATTAGGCGACAAGAGACTGATTAGAACGTGAGGTGGAAGCGATAAAAAGGTAAAAACAAAGATAGCACAGACAATATGCGCCCATCAGGCTGTAGTTTCCGGTAGACCTCTTCAAGCTTGGAAGAAAAAAGATCTGTAAATTTTTTTCCGGTATACAATGAAGAATATTCTTATCTTATCTTATCTTATTTTATCCAAGAATTTTACAATTATGTTATCGATTATTTCTTCCAGCTCCTATATTACGCACACACCAAATCCTAAAATATTTCAACAGACTCATTGTCAAATTCCATACTAACATCAGTATGGCAAACATCAGAATTTGGTGCGAAGAATTAGGCGTAGGACTCGCATAAGAATCATAATATAGATAATTAGTTATTACAGCGTGTCCCACGAAACAAAAACTTAGTACATACAACAATGTTAGTATACATTCGATGCATATTTCATTAAACGAAAAGTTGGTTTTTTGAGGCAGCTTTCAGGAACATAAAACGTTATTCGAAAAAACATAAGGTAGATAATCACCGAGACAGCGGAAGGGCTTCACCCAGCGCGTGACCTTGCACTTGGCTGCGTTGCCGGTCCCCAGCTTGCACCAGTTGCTGACTTTCACGTAGTGCGAGGCCTCCACGATGTTGGTGATGTCGTGGCTCGGGTAAACCTGCAACCGGAAATAGTTAAGCTTAGGACTAAGCTACAGGTAAATCTGCACAGTAGGGATTGTTGCGCTTAGAACTGCTATTATTTTAGAAAGAACTGCAGCAACTTTGAGTTGTGGATCGCAGGAGGTGAGGGGACCGGGATGAGGCTTATGTTCAGAAATTGTAGCAAATAAGCATTATATCCAGCCGTATTAATATCGTTGAATTATCCAAATCATTGATTACACTGATTACATCTTTAGCGCCACTGGATTGTGTTTTACTAACATTGACCAAATTATAAGCATATCGCCAAGGAATCGGAAAATTCTGCTGCCAAAAACATGTTTGGTGCAAACCGCCTCTTAGAATGACGAAGATATCCAGGTGACGTATCGTCAATAATATTGTGACAGCTACAGGGTCTCCCTACTCAAACGGACCAATCCATTTCAATTTAAGCACCCGTTTACGCCACCATCACAGCCATGTCGGCCACTTAAACTAATATATATCTACCTACTCTCCAGATGGATTGTTAGTCGAGTCCCGTTAATAGGATTATCGAGCAACTGATACTTGCCGCTTAAGTGCTTAGTGCTGGCCCTTAGTCGTTTATGTAAGACCCTATCAAGGAAAGCTAGAGATAGAAATAGGCATTTAGTGAGGCCGATAAACAGAAATGGTTATGGCTGAAAGGTACTTGGGAGGATCTGGGAATGGAGAAACATCTTATTAAAAGGCGTTTAGGAAAATTTCATGCAGCTAAAATAGTCTATGATTTTGCTTAGATGTTTCATCAACAGACTCCAGCGAAAAGATTTCACGATGGTTTGCTTATCCTCCTATTAAGTAGAATTCCCAGCAATATGGAAGACAGAAGAGTCTCTTTTCCCCCACCTACCATCTACGGCAATGATTACCTTCTTGCAGTAGTCGAGGATCTCCATCTTGTCCTTGAGACAGTTGCGTGGCTTGGTGGTGAGGTCGGGCGTCCAGCGGCCGGCGGCGCTCATGTACTGAGGATGGTATGTGGCGCCGGCCTCGCACAGAACCGCCACTTGAGGCTCCGCCCCTCCGGCGGACACCTGCTGCAGAAGAGAGAAGGGTGACGTTAAAACGTGTGTCGTTACATATTTCGAGGTCAGTGCTACAATTTGTTTTGTTTATTAGGCATGTAAAACCGGTAACAATCTTAATATAACATAGTATTGTAGTGCCCAATAACTTGACCAAATGAGTTTGACTACGCCTGGCGCATCATCAGCGGGGGAGTTGGGACGTGACTAAGGGCCAGTTACACAGTTTCCTTAAATCTAAGTTTAGTAAAATTTTTATAGTTTTTTGTGCTGTGAATCCGGGGTTTACGTGTCTGTGCAAGCGGCTCTTACAATTCTTCGAACATTAAACGTCAAAGGAAAATGTTTGACGGTCAAACGTTCAATACTTTTTGAAAATTGATCTTAAGTGGCCATCGCAAAGTGATCACGAATACTCAGATGTTTGGTCAAGTTATGTGCCGGGCACTATACTGATGCTTTCTTCTGTTCTCAAATAGTTCAAAATATAAATTACAATAAAACGCTCTTACAGCCAATTGAGAATATGACAGGTATCGGTTTTGTCTATTCAGATTCAGATTTCTCACAAAAAACAAGACTATCAGATACGTGTTTACTTGAAAAATTGTCAGTCTAAAGCATCTTACTAATGCACTCCTAATTGATCTTATCTGTTTTTAATACTTAATTTCCTCTAACTAAATTCGCCATAATGGGACACAGCGATATTGTCGTATGTGGCAGAATTTCGTAGTAGGGTATTTTAAAACAGTTTAGAAATTGGCATACATTCAACATCAGATTGCACTCTGTCTCACCCTGTACAGTCAGGAGCTGATCAAGCTTTACATTTTTGTTGCAAAGTCCCGTAACGTGACTGAATCACATTACACTACATAAACTCAGGCCTGTATCCGGGAATGGTAGGCACATACCAGGTTTGCCACTGACTTAATTAAGTGTTAGTAAAGGTTAATGGATAGCGGTGGATAGCGGTGGTAGCGGAGCGATAGCGATGGTAGTGGAGTGGTAGAATGCCAACTTCTCATTCGTGACTTCGTTTTCTAAGTTACCTACGTACATTTGTGAAGTTATAGTACGTACCAATACCACTCGCTAACCTAACGCTCGTGAAGGAAAACATCGTGAGAAAACCTGAGCGTGTGAGGTGTCCACATACCTCGGTGCTTAAAATTGCCAATACGCGGTGGGCACGCATGGTGATTAAGCCCATACTCTCTCTCTGAGAGAAGGTCTGTTCCCTACAGTGGGACGTATATAGGCTGAATACAAAGGTTGATGTGATGCCAATTGTACAATGATTACCGATAAAAATAAGTCGTTAAGTTTCGCTCTAACGAGTTTCAGAAACACCAAATGAACGGTTACTAAAACTTCAAACTTGTGCGCTTTTTGAAAAAAGAATTGAAATCCTTTTTATTTGAAAAAGTTACAAATTATGTGAAGTTGGTTTTTGTCACATTGGTTTTTGAAGGATTAACCTTTGAAATAATGTTTTCAAATAGCTCACGAATTTTCACCATGATTGAACTACACTTCGGGGCTCTTTGTACCTGACAAAACCTGACAAAAACATGCAAACTGCACGATTGTCTAGAGTCTAGACTTACTCTCTCGGTTTTAAAACAAAAATTTCAATAACACTGTCGACCCTTTTTACGTACTTTACTGCCATTCGAGATACACCGAGTGGAATATTTGCCACGTCAGCGACGCAGTAGAGTCCGAACAACCAAAAGGTCGCTCCGGACTTACCCTACCAAGTTTTGAACCGACAAGATTATACCTAGTCTAGACTACTCACTGAGATGGATCACTTTTTTTTTATTTATGGAGTACTGACCAGAAAAATTCTAATGCCATAGAACAAAAGTTTTTACAGGTAAGTGAGAAACTCTGACATGTTTCAGGCATTGTGCCTTTCAGAAAAAACCCAGAATAGGCTGGTTATGTTATGTTATGAATATTACTCAATCCTGTGAAATCTCGAAACTCAACTCATTAAAAATACGACCAGCTATGATGATCATGCGACTGATCAATAGGAAGCGCCTTGAAATACCTACAGAAAGTTTTCCAATACGACAGACACCTACAAAACGAATAGCAATCTGTAGAGTCAGCGGCCCCGCGCTGGCGACAGAATGCTAATAGCCCGGCCTGTCGCTCTACTCTCGACGTCTTTATTACGATGCTTATTGCTGAAAAGCACTAACGGTTACTTAACCGTTTTTATATCCACTTAGTTTTTATATTTTTGATTCAGCTTGTCTCGGAGCGATGTCTTATTACTCGAGATTTTTTGAATTGAATAAACGTATTTATTTTTAAGAATAAAAAGACTAACGGTAATATTTATAAAAACACGATTCCTCTGAAGCACTCCTCAGAGGCAGTTTAAATAATCTGTTACGTCTTTCCCTTTACCACTGACTATTTAAACTACCTTTGAGGAGTGTTTTCGTGTTTTTCTGAATGCGACTGTAAGATAGTGCAGTTTCGCCATATTGGCATCGAGAGTAGACCCCCTGGGGTCGCCGTAAGTGCACCATGTCATAATCGTCTAGACTCTAGACCGACCGGGGCGCCTGGTACGACCGTCGACCGGCGGTGGAGGGTAGGCGCACCGCATAGGGACTGATTCATAGAAATGGTGGCAAGTCGGGTGCAGGCTGGAATTATTGATTTGAAAAATTGTGAAATTAAGATAAAGATAAGATAAAGAAATTTATTTGTGAAACATGAGTATGCATAGATGGTACAATAATAAATATTTGTTCTGCATGTTTTGTCATTGTAGACATACAAATTTTTGGTAGGAGAGAGCGATCTCAGAACAACTTCAGCTTCTACACAACTAACAGAACAGTCAACGATACGTCTCATTGAAGGGCACAGGCCCTCTCTCAGAGAGAAGAAAAAGCTTTAGCCTTTATATCTACGTGATGAGATGATTTAATATTATACAGCGTCCAGTGGCACTTTTACTCACACTAGATGGGTGAAGGGACCACTCGGACGCTGCAGTGCCTGGAACATTGTTTTTTTTTATATGGAGTAGACTTGCCTAGCACCTATACCAGAAAGAGGGTATGGGTTTAATCGCCACGCGTGCCTACCTCGGATCAAATATCTATTTGCTTATTCTGATGAATTTCGTAACAAAACATATTTAGATTTACAAGTACGGCGAGCCCCTGTCAGTTAAGTTCGACAGATTCAGAGCAAAATTGTGACACTATTGTGACGACTTATTTATTAAAACCCGGATTTAGGGCAATAAAAACTATTTTATTTTATGTTTTCGTCGATTGCCTAGCCTGGGATCGACTGACACCTAAACAAAACGTAACGATTCTCTTCCAATAATTCAAAACCTTGAATGGTGATGATGATGAATTCAAAATCTTAGCTAGACGGCTGCGCCGGCCAGCTACTATAAAAAAGGTATCGTTACACTATCCATCAGACTGTTTTTTTGTTAAAATAACCCTAACAAACTAAACACAAAATAAATAAATAGTAAATCACTTTTGGAATATAATATTATGTAATATAGATTAATTAAAAATTTACTGGAGGGAATTTTATGGACAGTTTCATTAAGAGCAGTCAATTTAATGAAAAGAATGAGAATGAAAGACTCTTCGGACACTTCTAATTTGTCTTGAAAACTACCGATTACATTAACAACCAAACGACTCTATAAATATATCCTTTCATAGTTTTTAAGCCGAAGAGTTCATCGCCCGACATGAAGTCCCTGTACTATTCGTAACTTTACAACCAATTAATTCTTATCATGCGGAATAATGTATATTGTAAGTATTGCTTGGAAATCATAATCTTATTTCAGCTTACAGTCGGACTCGGATTTTTAGTCGGGAAGTAAAATTTGCAGCTGGGTGTGTATGTATGTGTGAAATTGAGTATCGAAACCCACGTGTGCGTCACCGAGCTTACGTTAAACCTTTATTAATTATTGTGTGCCTCTCCTTCTTAGTTTCACTTTAGGTATTTCTGCTTTCTCCTAGGGCATACGAAGTATTAGGCTCTAATAAAATAAGCCAGTCATTTCATAGATTATCTTCTCTTAAATCGCTTTACGTAGCAAATAAAAAGTTTTTCGAAACTTTGACCGGCGCGACGTGACCGTTTTCACTAAAACACGAATAAATCTCTAGTTAAAACCTAATTAGAATAGTCGCCAAAATCGATTAATAATCTATATAATCTAATCATAATCTAATAAAATCTACTTATTGTTTCATGAGGAAAGATTTATTTATCAACCTGTTATTCAAAAGATTAACAAACAATTACAATTAGAGAAATATAAAAAAATATTCATCATCATCACCATCATGATGCGCACTACAGGACATAGGCATCCCTCATGGGTTTCCAAGTTTCCCGGTCTTGTGCGGCTCGCATCCAACGACTGCCCGCCACCGTAATGGTAACCATCTTGTGGGGGGCCTGCCCACGCTGCGTCGTCCGGTCCGCGGTCGCCAGGTCAGAACTTTTTCGCCCCAACGGTCATCAGCTCTCCAAGCTATGTCTGATATTCTCGGCCCCGCCGACATACCAGTAACTCGGGTTCTTCTGCGGATCCCCTCATTCCTGATTCCATCACGCAGTGAAACTCCTAACATAGCTCTCTCCATCGCTCCAGTAAACATAAATCTGTGATATAGAACCTCTGAGTCAAGTGAAAAATGTACCCGTACCGGGCCATAAGATCGATGTACATTTTTGAGCTGATGATGTGAAAGCGCAACGCCAAAAACTACACCGCAGTTTGGAGACATTTGTAAAAAACAAATATTATGTAAAGGTTTTTTAGTTACGAACAAAATAAAAATAAAATGTCGGCTGTGAAACTTACATGCCATCCTAAAAACGACATTTGCCTTCATGCACATTAGTATTAAAATGTATTTCATGTACCAAATGATAAGTTTTCTTTTCAGCAAAAAACCTAACAGTACAAAGCTCGGGTCAAACGATAAAATACTTGTGTTGTTTTATTTTAGCCTTTAATTTTACTTTGAGCTACAATTTTATTACCTTGGAAGGTACGCTTCCAAAGTTTATGTGCTTTAATAAGATTTTGAACAGAGGAATGTTTTTCAGCTACAATATTAGCCGTTTGTTTACCTACCAAATATCACAAAGTGAAATTGCGCGCAGTTACTTACAGAGAGATAATTTATTTTTAAAGAGCTTCCTCTTTTTAGTATTTACGGCTTCTTAATGGGTAAGTGGCTTACTGTTTCGTTAAGATTTTCCATGTTCCAGTCATAAAGTGGCGGGCCTATTGCAACATGTTACGTATCATTGCAATGATTGGTTTTCCGAAATCATAAAACATATATCTTAGAAAACAATTATCAAAACCAACTGCAAAAGAAGGTGTTGTTTAATAGTTTTTGCAGTTGGATTTTTGCTTTTTACTACCAACATGTCGCAACTATTTGACGTCTATGCGGTGCGGTCAGAAATATAAATATATACACAACATAACCCTCTTTTGCTTTCGCAGTTGAGTAAAAATACGTTTCCTGCCTCCAAGCACCACTGGTTGAGGCTGGAAGCAAAATAATCCTTCCCAATCATTCACCCGTTGAACCCTCCCTCCTTCCCGTCTAGTCAAATTTAATTGCCGGGATTCATTACCGGTGACATTTTATTTATTCCCGTCTCCGTCTTACTTTACATTTGTTTATTTCGCAATTCTGTAGATTTTTCGCCAAGCGTGGATTGTTGTTCTTCGTAGCGGAATGCTGTCGCAAAACGATTTTACGCTCCATGATGTACATTTCTTTGGGTGCACAGAAGAAAAATCTTGTTATGTAAAACTTTAATTTTGTACTTTATTTGTGTGGCCCTGCCTGTGTATCTAAATGAATTAAATAAATGACGGGAGCCTTTACCGCTCATTGGAAGTCCTCGTCACTGTTGTATGCTCAGTGTTCTGAGGTTGTATGCAAATGTGGCAGAAGTAATGGAATACTTGCGTCAAACTTACATTGAAGTGACAATGCTTTTATACCATATAAGACATAGAAAAACTCAAGAAAAATGTAAAAAAAACTATAAAAAAGTTCGTGCTTTTCGGGGTATTAAGATATTCTAATAATAAAAAAACATTATTAGATTTCGTCTTCTCATTAAACTCAAAACATTTTCTAAAAAGTTTGTATATGCATTAAAGCATTATTTTACGAGATAACACGAATATTGATAAAAGCTTCATAAATTACAAGGTGTTACGTGCAAGTTGTGACGTCATAGCGTATGGAGCGTTTTTGTGCCACGTGACCTAGAATGGCTTTTCGACGGGTCATATTAGTCGTATTAGTCGTACAGAAGAAAATTAACCACGTTTATCTTTTAACATGGCCTCTGCTATTACATTAAAACATTTTTTGTGCAAGTTCTGCATTGCAGGTAACAAATAAGAATATTCAATGTTAGCGTCAGATTCTGCGTAATAACAAAACGTCATAATAATATCATTGAAAAAAGTGGGCGTATGCGTATGAACATACAATAGAAGTGAAAGTTTATTATTATATTTTATTACTACTCGGTAAACGTTGTTTTGCCATATTAATTAGCCTACTACCTATTCTCTGACCTACCAAATATACACAAAAAAAAATCGGTGAAGGCGTTTCGGCGGAGTTCGGTAACAAACACTGCGACACGAGATTTTTGTATATTAGACAAATTGTTGTCCATATTCGCCTGAGTTGGTCACATACCTCAGTGCTTAAAATCGCCAATCCGCGGTGGGCACGCGTGGGGATCAAGCCAATACTATCTCTCTGAGAAAAGGCCTGTGCCCTGCAGTGGGACGAATATTTTATTTTATTTTATTTCGTTTACAAACAGATCACAACGATTACACGATATAAAAGTAATAATGTGCCATGAGTACTAAGTTGTAATTTTGGGTATCGTAATAAAGTATATAAAAACATATATATAGCGTATTGCGTAAAGCATAGTCTATCCATGAAAGCACATAACAGAGCAGTAAGGAAAGGTCTCCAATAAGCGGTCTATCAATCAAAGGCACTATAAGACCCACAGAATCTTATCCATAGACCTAAGCCTGCTATATAGGTTCCTTTGTCCTCCGCAAGTTTTATCATTATAGAAACCTCCGCAGGCTCTATACGCGGGTTAATCCTATTGGAAGACCCGAGATTTGAATAGAGAACTTGGGATAGTTCGCTGATGTTTCGCTGAACTGTACAAGTTCGTACAGCTAGTCGCAAAATGCATGACAAATTACTTGTAATGGATAAGTTTTATTTTCTATTTATATATTTACATTTACATTTACAAACAATATCATTAAAAATAACTAATAATAGAAAACTGCGCCCAGATCGCCGCCTCTGGGAAGGGTACCCAGTATGCTGGCTACGTTACCTCGTTGGATAGCGAGACTTATCCTCTGCCCGAGGTAATAGCCAGCCCTGGGGTCCCTGGTCGTGTCGATGAGGCGCGACGATAGTTCTTTGAAGAGCAGTCGCGCCTCGGGCCCCCATGGTCCTAGTGTCTCGACACCAAACGGCACAAATACGTGACTCTGTGTTAGAGTCCTGTACTTGCGCCGCTTGATGCCTTCTGCACTTGATGCCGCAGCGCCGGCTCTTGTGGAGGTGGCCTGGATGTGGGACGGTGCTAAAGTGTCCGCGCATGTTGCGTCCCACACCAGGGTCTTTCCATTTTTCCATGGGATCAACGACATCCCATCTGGTCTCTTGCCATCGTCCCGGGCTACACCGTTTGGCTCTAGAATGGCCGGGACGTTGATTGTGGCAAGAGCTCTCCGGATGATATCGTTGATCGACGCATGGCGTGGAAGTCTGCCGGCACTCCGCTGGCATGACAGACCGTGTTGACCCCGATGGTCGACGTTTTCTCCGCAGAGGCAGCGATGTGGCACAGTCAGTGGTGCGCCGAGTCGCAGGCCTACAGCTAGCGTCAGACTCATGTCGTCTAACATCATTATATATGTAATATAATCTAAGTTTTTAGTTTGATAGGTTGCAGGTTCGATGCTAAGATTAAGATTTACAGAATGATTCTGTCACACTTAAATGGTTACTAGACTCATCAATACCACTACTTCCGAATCTTGAAATAAGTATCACTAATTCTGAACCCCGATGTAAAAAAAGAAAGAAAGAATTTATTTTGCCAACAGGACACATCACAAAAACGAAATAAATAGATGAGTAACATAATATGCACAACAACAGAAAGAAAACAGAAAGAATACACAACAGACAAATAAAATAAATAAAACAGGACCAATAGATGTACTCTGTGGTGTGTCTAAGTTGTCACAAAAGGCAGCTGATTCAGCGTTGTGCTGGTAAGGATGTATTTTATCTAAATGATAATGCTTGTGCTATTATTGTATTACGTTTACGTCGTGTCTGAGTATTTATATTGTGCAGTTAAATAAATGTATTTCTATTTAATTCTTAACTTCTTAGAGTCCTATCTAGCAGATCTGTTGTTATTTTTTTGTTCCAAAAACTTCATTGACCGAAAGATTAATAATAAAAACATCTTAAAATGCATACAGTACATTATGATACAAGTGTGCTAAGTACTCGTAGGTCATTACACACGAGGCATTATTGTAAGCGCGAGCCGTAGGCTGAGTTTGTAATGATCGATGCACACGAATTGCATGCGTCGTTTTTCAACACAATTGCGAGGAAAAAAACAAACCTGTATTATTAGTAACTTGAAGTAGACATTTTTATATAATTAATCACCAGCAGCAACTTTATAAATTTTTTAGCGCGTAAGTTTTGTTTTTTCGCGCGCCGCACTTTTGATGCGCGCGCAGGATCTATGAAGGCACAGGAGAAACTGGCTATTTAGCCGGAGCAGCAGCAATATAAAAAATAAAATAATGTTTCTAAATATTTAAGTTAATTTGTGTCGATAAATATACAATTTGATGAAATGAAATGTTTATTCGTCATCTTAACCCTAAAATAATTTAATATTCGGAAAAATATTCAATGTTCTTATGCCTAAGAAGGCATAAACTTTTGCTGAAATTTAAAAAAGTTTTATATTACAGCCCCTGTACGGTAATGATTTTACAGCATAGGTATGGTAATATGCTGAATTATGAAAATAAAAACGGAGTTGAAATGAGAAAGTCCGTTTTTAAAATAATACGTCGAGCAAATATTTATTTTTACTAACCTAGGGGTAAGGTATAAACAAAAGTTAGACAAGCCTAAAACCATCTCAGGTGGCAATTTCACAATTTAAACAGTACACGTTTAACCTCTTCTCCACTTATTTCGGAGCTTCTTGCGACAAACAGCGCACTCCTTAGCTGTATACCGAACTCCTCTGTGACACCATTAAACATGAATGGTGAAATTCCGGCTTAGCTGTGGTCTTACTTCCGCACACGACTGTACTCGCCTGTAAGTTCGCTCGTTAGGGTTTGACTGACAAGTATATTGTGTAGCTGGCTACAGGTATAGTCTCTGTATCACGGCAAGTTTGCCGCGTTTGACGTTCCGGACGTCAAACGCTGAATAGAGAGGCTGGTATCAAGTAACAGTGTTACCATCACAATTGAACACAAAAGAACTGAAATAAAAAATCACCAGCAACCCGACTTGTGAGCATTAACTAACAAGCAGGCGGAAACCAAATTCAACAATGAAATTCAATACGAGGAACCTAGGTTGGTCCCGCCTGCTTAGCAGTAAAAGCTCAGCAGTCGGGTTGTTGGTTATTTTCTTTTCTTTTATAACCTATTATTTGTACGGAAACCTTTTATTTCTGTCTTTTTAGTGAATTCTCGTATATTCTTTTGGATTTCGGTTGATACTTGCGCCAACTTGACGAGCCGATTGAGCTCTCATTTGACAAAATCTGCCTATTGTTTAAGGAGTTTTGAGGGCACATAGAATAGGACATGCATACATACATACGATCTAAACACATTACCCTCCCTTTTTGCTCCACCGCAGTCGGGTAATAAGGTAAGAGCACGATGACCCATGCATACAGGGTGTACCAAAATCCCCATTCACATCCGAAAATTTGTGGTTATATCCACGTTATATCTATAATACGAACATAGGGTAGCGGTGGTAGCCTAATGTTCTATTGGACTCTGAAGCGTGAGACCCAGGTTCGATTCTAGTAGCAATACCACTCGCTAACGGTGAAGGAAAACATCGTGAGGAAACCTGAGTGTCTGAGCTATTCATATAGCTCAGCGCTTGAAATCGCCAATCCGCGGTGGGCCCATAATCTCTCCCTGAGAGAAGGCCTGTGCCCTACAGTGGGACGTATATAGGCTGCTTATACTATACGAACATATTTTCCATAGGGAAACCTTCGATGTCGCGAGAAAAATATCATCTGTTCCATACTAACGTTACCAATTGTTTTAGCGATTTTCAAGTCTTGTTCGTACGAACGAGTGTATATGTTTACCTTGTATTTCTTGTGACACTGTCGGCTTACTCCACTGGATAAACTGAATAGCTTACGGTCCTCTTATGGTTTAACTAGCTTATAAATTAAGCGAATGGTTATTTAGCCAAAAAAATGGGCCGACTTGCACAACTTTCTTAAATATGGTTTAAGTAGAATTTAACAAAAACCTTCATAGAAAATTCAATATAAATAGAGCCACTTAAATGACATCTAATAAATGTTGTAAGTCGCCCTTAGTTGAACAAAACTTAACGATTTTTTTTTGCACCTTCCCGTGCTGAGGACAATTTTTAAAATACCTGTTACCTGTACATAATACACAGAAGTTTTTAAATAGGCTCAAAATTTCGCCGATTTCTGCACTTGCCCATTAGCCCAGTTGGGAGAGCGCTGGTACGGTTAGCCAGAGATAGCGGGTTCAAGTCCCGGCATAGATGGAATTTTTAGCCTCTAAATAGGTTTTTTAAAAATTTGACGACATAATAATATCAATACATATACATGAACTCTGTATCTGCCTATCCCAACATGATACCGGCGTGAGTTTATTGTACGTATATTTATGTAGGACATCTGGGCCCTATTTCATGCAACTACGATTCATCTTTTACAGTAACAATTCAATGTACATTGCAAAGTTGATTAACAAGCAGGAAGACTCGACCACGCCTGGAATTGTACATCGAATTGTCATTATAAACTATGAATTGTAGTTCTATGGAACTCGGCCCAGGAATCGTGTTGGTTTAAGTCGTATTCCTCGACATTCCACACACGGAAAAGCCCCGGGCTTAAAAAGGGGAGACTGGAGACTTCTAGCATCAATCCCCCTCGCCTAGAGGGAAGCGAGGCAGTTAAGTGCAAACTCTGGTTCCGCTGAAAGTTTCAGCTAACGAGTCGTTAACTGTCGACTGTTGGGACGGCGGCGCGGAGCCAACTTCGACGTTCGATTTCAACACTTTCACTTGGCCGGGTTGGCCCTTACGTTTGTATCATACGAATGATAATAATAAACCAGCCAAGTGCGAGTCAGACTCGCGCACGAAGCGTTATCTATACAAAGTTTGAATATTTCAAGCGTCTCCCTGTTGTCGTTATTAATATCGAGCAAAAAACGGCAAAAAAATCACGTTTGTTGTATGGTAGCTCCCTTAAATTTTTTATTTTTATTTTTTATGCGGCAAAAGAAACACATCATCTGTGAAAATTTCAACTATCTAGCTATCACCGTTCATAAGATACAGCCTGGTGACAGACAGACAGACAAATCTTATTAATAGAGTCCCTTACCTTTACCCTTACCCTTGTGTATTAAAAGTCTTTTTTGATGCTTCAGTCTTTGAAAACTCTTGAACTTGTTAAGTGTGACTTTTATATGAAAAACATAAGGCGTGAGTTTATGACTGTATGCAAGTAAGGGCTAGTTGCGCCTAGTTGCTGGATAACGAAGTAAATAGGGATCAACGAATGAAAAGTTGATTAACAGGGTTGTCAGCCATATAATTTATCCATGGATAGCTTTGGAAGTGTCATGATGTAAGACGTATTTGAACTTATCACTAGGCAGAGTTTACCTCGCGAGTGCTGTGCATTGGCACAAGCCGGTCTATCTTCCTGAATTACATCTAATCACGTTACATTTATAAAAAAAAACCTAAAACAGATGATGATGAAATCGTCAGATCATTAACACCCAAGTAAATTACGTTTGTGGCACAAATATGTTTTATTTTCAATCTTATAGCCACCCGATATTGTTTGTAACTATCATGGAGTTTCTAATTACAGCTTTTAGATAGTGTAAAAGTTCGTCAACACAACTTTACTACGGACGCAGTAAAAGCATGATTGAGGGCACACATCTATCAATAATTTGACTAATATTATTAGTCCCAGCAAAGTTACGAGGCGACATAAATTCTCGACCCTTGCGCGCTCGAGTTAACATTTATTTATAGCGAGGTCTGTTTATGGCAGCACTAAAAGTTGCCTGTTTTGAATTGATTTTGCCATTACTTACTCTCCTAAGTACTAGAAACCTGGATGTAAAAATAAAACGAACGGGCTTTCTAGTCGGAAGTAATGACCCTCTTAGCGCTGTCCTTGATCCTAGGGTTCAGTACCCGAAGGGCGGAAATAGGACCCTGTTACTAAGCCTAGTATCTACGGTATCTGTCGGTCTGTCAGATTTATAAAGGGCTTTAGATATTGAACAACAATAAGTACACAGAAATTTTGACTGAATATATTTATAGTGGGCAATGTGGACCAGTGATTGGACGATATCGTTGAGTCGGTGGAAGTTCCGTGGATGGCAAGAGACCGTGAGAAATGGCATTTGGGAGAAAAGGCCTATCCCAGCAGTGAACAGCGGTGAGCTGATGATGATGACGTTTATGGTAGCGGTTTGCCCAAAAATAATAACAAATGCACAGACTAAAAAATTTGGATGATCTGTATTAGGACCCCTCTTGATTTCTATTTCTTTTAAGTAAGTTTATCCGGAATAACATTTATTATTCATTAACTTATGTGCAATAAACGTATTAGTAACAATTATACTTTGTAAAATGCTGTACTAGTGGAGTGGTGGAATGCCGGCTTCTCATTCGGGAGATCATAGGTTCAAATCCCGGCATGTACCAAACTTTGTTTTTTAAGTTACGTAGGTACATTTGCGAAGTTATAGTAGCAATACCACTCGCTAACGGTGAAGGAAAACCTCTGGAGGTGTTCACAGACCTCAGCGCTTGAGATTGCCAATCCGCGGTGGGCACGCGTGGTGATTAAGCCCATACTCTCTCTCTCTAAGAGAAGGACTATGCCCTGCAGTGGGACGTGTATAGGCTACATAAAAAATACCTTTTCTAGTGCATAAAACGACGTTAAAATGGGAGAAGGTGTTCGACTACGACTCTATCTACAGTACCTACTGGGATATCTAGAATAAATATTTCATTCGATGCGAAGTACCTTTTCTTTGACACGTCCAGAACGGACGAATCTTAGAATAGAAGACCGTACTTAACACTTAAAATTTGTCTGAACTGAGGGGCTTCCAGAGCTTAAGTTTTCATTCGAAGCTCACTCTTACGGCATTTGCAATAAGAGTGCCACCGAGCCGAACATTTCAACAAGTCGACGAAGCAACAAAACTGCTACAAGTATCGTAAGTCCCCGGCAGCGACGTCTCTTAATAACGCCACCGCAGTTCGAGGACACTATGTGCAGATTGCACAGTACAGCGGTCGTGTTTAACTCTGCTGGGCGTTTCCAGCGCTGGCTTTTGAGCAAGAAACTTAACACAACAAGCGCTGTTATAACAGAGACATCTTATGTAAAGAAAGAAAGAAAGAGGATATTTATTTAAATTGTCACAGAAACAGGAAGTAAACATAAAGGTAGTACAAATGAACAAATGTAAGTCATGCGTGTTGTGGCGCTAAGACGTACGAATTTAACCAAAAAAAAAACTTCTGCTTAACAAAAACTTGTCCTGGTCCCAAACTACCAAACTAGGACACCCTGTGCGATGGTAACCAGGCAAGGACTGACAAACATAGAAATACACCCAGACTGAGGCCATTTGTACAAATGTATGACGGCCCCCAGTGGGAATCGAACCCACGTCCTCCTGCATGGTAGTCAGACGTGATACCTCTGGACCAACGAGGCAATGGAAACTGGAAAGTCACGCTTTTAACGCGCGACTCTCGTCGTCGTACAACCCATGCAGCACAGCTGGTATGACGATGCGAGTCGCACGATTTGTGGCGCTAAAATGACAAAATTTCAACATTAATGTACCGGAAAGTCGCGACTTTTAACGTATAACGTTTAAAACACACAAACTTATGCCGCTCCTTAATTAGGCTCAAGTTTTGCTTTATTTATTGGCTCTAAACGTTTAGGGCACTAGACCCTAAACAAAATTTGGCACATCATCAGCCATCCGACGCCCACTGCAGGACACAGGCCTCCCTCATGGTTTTCACAACCATGAGGGGGTTTTGCCATAATCGCTACGCTTGGCAGGCGGGTTGGCGATCGCAATATGTGGTTGGAATCTCAGGAAGACGCTGCTGCCCATCTTCTGGTAATTTATGTCCTTAATCGTATTCTACGACATCCACGGGAGGAAATGGAGTAACCTCGTGAAAATTGTGAAAAAGTTAATCCAGGATTCGGGGTGAACAGATAAAAGTTTTGGATAGTGGACAGCACGAGATATATATATATATATATTCCTTCCATGCAATTAAAGTGGCGTTCAACATGAAAAAAGTGGCGTGTGAGTTGTCGGGCTCAAGCGCGATGTTGACGACCCTTCTGAACACTTCACTGACTCATAATAAGGGCCCAGTACCCACATGAGTAACACCCTTAACGAAATCAGCGTTTGCAGCAACAAAAGAGTGTCAGCAAACAGTACTCGGGAATTGGCAGCGAGAACGCCCAGTGAGCCTCTACACTGCTTTACAGCACTTTCTAAGACTTTCAACTTTAGGCGGAGAAAAACAAGGTTTGCGAAATGTTGTGTACCAATTTAGATGCAGCGTTTTTATTAGTTTTTTCCACGGCGCTGGGTACGCCAACTCTTAATGGTGTTATAGGAGCTGGGCTTAAATAGAGCTTGATAAAATTAACGCATGTAGATCTCTAATTTATTTTTTGTGTACAATAAAATGTTCTCTGTACCGGATGTTGATGTACTCACATCCTTCCAGAAACCCTCCTGTTTCCTGCACCATTAGCAACAATTTTCGCAAAGAACCGTTCCTGGGAAATGAACGGCTTAGGAGATTGCAAAAATTGAGACAAGTAAGACAAACCGAGCTTTGATCGTGCTTAGAATTGCGGACAAATAAGAATAAAATAAATGAGCTAAAAAAGTCTTACTGCAGAGCCTCTCACAACCGCCCTAATTTCTCCTTGATTAATTGTTATTCCGTGTGGCGCCGGATGCGCCATAGTGCGATCGCCAACCCGCCTGCCAAGCGTGGCGATTATGGCAAAACCCCTCGTGGTAATGAAAACTATGAGGGAGGCCTATGTCCTGCAGTGGGCGTCAAACGGCTGATGATGATGATGAATTGTTATTCTAAATACGATCGAACATCGATTTGCGTTTCAGTGCCGTTAATCACAGAGTTTTTTTTTATGTAGCCTATATACGTCCCACCGCAGGGCACAGGCCTTCTCTCAGAGAGAAAGAGTATGGGATTAAGTACCACGCGTGTCCACCGCGGATTGGCAATTTCAAGTGCTGAGGTATGTGGGCTGTGAACACCTCAGACCCTCAGGTTTCGTCACAATATTCCTTCCTTCGCCTTTAGCGAATGGTATTGCTACTAACATAACATAAACTCACGCCTGTATCCCAGAGGGGTAGGCAGAGACCAGGGAGTGCCACTTGCTACGATCCTGACAGATCACTTTCGCTTCCTCAACATTCATTAGTCGTTGCATGCACGCACGCCGGTTTCGGGTACTTTTTATCTTGCCCTTTGTTAATACATCCTCTATTTGGTCGAAGTATTGCTACTATAAATTCACAAATGTACGTAACGTAGAAAACTAACGGTCAACGGTTAATTAAAGAAAGTAATTAAACAATATAACTTGGTCAAATTTTGTTGTCTGTTTTGATACCCGTATTTAAGGGATCGTAATGGAATAGCGAGTGCTTTTCAATCCCCTAGGGGAGCAAAAATAGGGGATCCTAGTGGAAGGAGTGTTTTTCACAACACAAGCACTTGTCTCGATCCCAAACTAGGAACATGTGTTATGGCTATCAGGCAAGGACATTACAAACACGGAATAACCTTCACTCAGACTGAGGCCAAATCATATCAAGTATAAATATAAATTAAGAACGGCGGCATCAGCGGGAATCTAACTTACGACCCCGGTTTTGGTAGTGATGATGATGATTCTTTCCAACCGGGTTCGTTCACGGTGATTGATTCGGCTGGGGAGAGCGTCGGTCATGTGCTCTCGTATAACTGATGTAGCCTATCTTGGCAATAAAGGTGCGGATGCACCGACTACAAGTAAGTTTCCCGTTTGAGTAGTGGTGTTGTATGGCAGCTGGTGTTGTACATCTAATTTCATCACGTCTGGCGTCAAGAGCAGCTCTTCGTTTGGCCTCGAAATCAAAGATATTAGTTTCAACTATATGGCGCCACACGGCTCGGTCTTCTGCCTTCTCTTGCCACGTCGAGTGGTCAATTTCGCATCGTTGCATGTGGCGTTTCTGCACGTTCTTAAACCTAAGAACTGCCTTTCTTGCGTTTCCCGTTGAAGAGGTGACAATAAAGGATGCGTTTCGCACTTCTCTCCTCCGTCATCCGTCGAACGTGGCCACACCAGCGCAGTTAACGCCTCATCAGGTAAGCCTCACCAGGTAAGCCTCGATCCCACCAACATTGCAGCGTCGCAGTATTTCTGTATTTCTGACATGGCCCGACCATTTGACCATTTGTTTTGGTAGTAAAGAGTAAAGCGGTGGTAGCCCAGTGGGTTGAGCAATGGTCTCGGAAGCGGGAGACCCAGGTTCGATTCCCACTGCGGGCATGTACCTATGACTTTGTATATTTTCAAAGTTAGGTACATCTGCGAATTTGTAGTAGCCATACCACACGCTAACTGTGAAGGAACACATCGTGAAGAAACCCGTGGCTTGGTTGGCTCCGCACGTATTGACTTGTTTTTCCTGTGGGCCAGGCCGACTAACTGTCAGGATGGTAAAGGTGCTGGGCAAGCCTACTCCATCTAAAAATCAATGTCCCAGGCGCTGCAGCGTCCGAGTGGTCCCTTCACCCATCTAGTGTGAGGAAACTTTTTCAATTAGTTTTTTTTTTATCTTCCTAATCGTGTTATAAAAATATTAGAAAAGTTTTACTACGGCTTGACGGCTAATAATTGTTATTATTATTAATTTTAGTTTAGCCATATAAATTACAAATACATTAATTTAATTATATGTAATTGAAACCCAAACTACGACGAAAATCCCCTTCGGCTTTTCCGAATAAATCTTTTTTAAGTAAAAGCTTGCCTTAAATATTCTTTACTTAAAAACATTGTAAACTTCTCATTTTGCTAAGAGCAAATAAAAGAATTACCCGTTTTCCTACTAATGAAGCAACTTTAACGCTTTACGTCGCTGCTTCACGCTAAAAGTTTCAGTTGTATGCAAATTTCACGTGGAATCTTGAGGCTGGCTTCTCCCACTTAATTCAGCCTGAAGTGGCTTGTCCACGCTTAAAGTCACTTTTAGTTACACGCTTTTTAGAGCCGTTCTTGCTTCCCTGTAAACTTTAGTTTGCTACTTTAGTTGCTCAAGTACGCTTGACTAGGCGCGGTAAGTTGGAAAATAGAACTCTATCGATAAAACTTGCTTAATTTCTTCTTAAAAGTACCATGATGCTGATAAAGCTATGTGCCAAATAGTTTTAAAAGAAGAACAAAAGATTATAAAAAATAGACCAGGGTGGGTCATGACTCACACACATGAGCTACACAAAGCATAAGAGTAAAAAGAGTTATTTTTAGCAATAAGGCAGCCAACTGCACTCTGTAGTTTTGCAAATTTTTGTGTCATGTGCTCTAGTGTACATACAATTAAGAATATTCTTATCTTTTCCTATATTTATGTTAGGATTTTTTTTCATTCTACACAAACAAAGATTATGGTGTTCGTGCATTAAAAGAGGTCTCTGCTTGACGTTGGCAAATCAAAATAAAGAAAGCATATCTCAGTCCTGACCTTGAAGATAACAATGGTTTTCAATTGTTACTTTTAAGGTCAGGACAGAGGAGATTATGTAAAAGTGCACCGCCAGCTAAAGAAAATTACATAAAACCAAAAAAATATCCGTTTTGCGCAAAACATTTTCGCTGCTAGGGGACGCAAAAGAAAAGCAATGCTTTGCGCATTGAAAGTGGATTATTTTGTGTAATGTTTCAAGAAAAATATGAACAGGAGACACGGGTTTGGATTAAGAACTAGGGGTAAATATCTGACCGACTATCTCTACTCTAGCTTAGCGATCCCCAAAGAGGATTCCGCGAAAACCAAAAGTCCCGAGGTAAAGTCACTGGTCTACATTTGTCACGGAATCATTGGATTATTTTAACTGTTAAATAATTCCTCAGCTACAAATATTATTTTGGAATAATATAATGCGACAGTGGCGGAACATTCAGAAGCTTAAACGTTGAAGTGAAGTCAAATCACGAATGCGAATATATGACTTTACGCTGGCTCTTCACTTGGCTATTCACATTGGCATATTGGCCGACTATTTATAATACATTGCAAGCTGTACAAAAACATACGCGTCGAATTGGTAACCTCCTCCTTTTTTTGAAGTCGGTTAAAAATCAGGACGTAAAAAAAATGCAAATACGAGTGGCCAAGTGAGGAGCAGGCTTTACTTTAAAATTTTAGTAACCGCTGCTCTAGTTCACTATGAAAACTCATGTGGGTGTTTCCAGGAGTCTCTTGCCAAGTTGCCAAGTATCTACTTAATATGAACTTGAAAACTCCTCAGGAGACGTTTCTTTCAAGAGCAGTGAAACTAAAAACTCATATCATTAAGGCACACGTGATTTTTAATAGAAGGTTATTTGAAAGGAGTATGAAAGCTCTTGTTGCAAATCAAAAACAAAACGAAACCTTTTACTGTGCTATGTTATTGTACTGTACCTACTATATTATTGTTAAATTCTCATATGTAATTCCTGGTGTACATACAATAAAGAATATTCTATCTATCTATCTACATTTTGAGGATAAAGAGTAAAAACTGAAGGACGACATTTTTTTTAATACTAACTCTTTTCTTTTTTACCCTTTGGGCACGGAACCCTATTACTAAGACTACGCTGTCCGTCTGTCCATCCGTCCGTCTGTCTGTCACCAGGCTGCATCTCATGAAACGTGAAAGTTAGACAGTTGAAATTTTCACAGATTATGAAATACTAAAATCAGAATAAAATAAATATTTAAGGTGGGGACTACCATACAACAAACGTGATTTTTTGCCGTTTTTTGCTCGATATTAATAACGGTAACAGGTAGACGCTTGAAATATTCAAATATTCTTTATATATAAAAGGCGAACATCCGACACACTCACCATTTTTTTTCTTTAGTACAGTCGACAGCACACACACTTTTACATGCGTACACTCTATTCAGCCACATCACGGGTGACTTTGCAGCCAAAATGTAAACGTAAATGTTAGGTTGACTGTACCTAGAACGTCCGCAATATACTGTAACGGCATGTAATGTGGAGGATAAATTACATTGTGTAAAACTGCCCTTTCATCGATAAACATAAAGCGACGCCAAAGCCATTTTAATTACGGATTAAATTGATCAGCCTCGCCCCGAGCTGCCGGCGTTATTTGCATATAGTTACTTAGAGGATTTTGCACAGGGCCAGTTTGTTTTAATTTACGGAATTCGCCGGTCAAAATGCCATTTCCTGGAGATTAAAATTCCACTTGCTGCCGCGAGCCACTGAATATTTACAAACAGAAGTTCAAAACCTATCACGAGCATTGAGTTTGGATGCTATGACCCAGATTTGTAGAGACTATTGGTGTTGAAAAATGATGACACATTTCCTGAATGTAAACAAATTAGACTTTTTGAAATACGATCAAACTAAAGTTAGCAGGGGATGGGTATTTTTTAAACAAATGAGATGGCCGAATGACGAGGAGGAGGACCAGTCTCCCAATATAACGGGTATTACGAGACTGACGGCAAGCTCAGTCTAAATCATCATCATCATTCAGCCACAAGAAGTCCACTGCTGGACATGGCCTCCTCCATGGATTTCCAAAAAGACCGGTTGGAAGCGACCTGCATCTAGCGTCTTCCTGCCACTTGGATGAGGTCATCTGTCCATCCAAAGTCTAAATAATTTATCCATAATATTTTGCTGGGAAATCACAATTATTTTTGGGATATTAAAATATAAAAAATAAAGCACACAATGTATGTGTAACTAGCTTAACGTTCAGCGTTCAAATGGCACGGAGTGGAGAGTTTAAAGGGTATTCTTACGCGAGATCATGATTGTTTTTTTTGCGTCTTGTAATTTCCAATATAACAAATATATCAAGCGAATGTGGATGGAAGGGCCGGTAAGGGACGACCCAGACGGACATACTTCGACCAAATAGAGGATGTATTAACAAAGGGCAAGATAAAAAGTACCCGAAACCGGCGTGCGTGCATGCAACGACTAATGAATGTTGAGGAAGCGAAAGTGATCTGTCAGGATCGTAGCAAGTGGCAGTCCCTGGTCTCTGCCTACCCCTCTGGGATACAGGCATGAGTTTATGTTATGTTATGTAATTTCCAATACATTTTTATGGGAAATCTTGAAACTTTTGAGGTTTTGTTGTCCAGTTTAGGGCATTTCGCCCATTCAAAACCTGGTACGTGGGCCACTTAGTAAAATCGATATGGTACTATTCGCCTAAAACGATCTATGATCGCGCCAGTTGGGGTCAACAAGCATTTCACTTGATTCGTAGTATTCAAAACATCCAAACTCGTTCTTCTATTGTGATTACAGTTAGTGAGCCAGCTGAGTGCACGACCGATAATCATTAATTAAAACAAATGGACCCCGAAGTATTTTTGTGCATGAGTACTCGGTGCTCTGGGTAACAAGTGTCATAATTTTATGTTCGCTAATTTGAAAGTCAATGAGCTTGGCTTCAGGAGAGCTGAAAACGTCACGTCACGTCACTTTTCACTACGTGTGGTGAATGGAGCTAAGACTACTAAGATATTTAGGAAATTACTTAGATCTCTTTCTTGACTTTCTAGTGAGCCTGTCCGGATTACAGAAGTGAGCACAAGCCTCTTGCTTACGTTTAAAGATAATTGTACTATTGTAAGTGTCTCAATTTCTTCTGAGAACTGAGAAAACTATTTTTACGACATCGTAACATTAATTGAGAAAATTGGTCTATATAGGGTAACGTGGTAACTAGACCAGAGGACTGATTTACATTCGAGCAAGAAGTTCCGTGTTTTATTACAGCACACAAGACAATGTCATATTTTATTGATCGTAGCAATAAGATAAGGGATGGATTGAAATGTTATCCTGACATCTGTCCTACCCACATAACAAGACAACATAACAAGCTATATTTTACGAACCGTAGTGGGCATTGTCCTATGAAAAAAAGTTCTGTTTTTTATCTAGTTTTTTGGAAAAAAATAGGTAATTTGAGTGGCCGCGGCCGGGCTGAATATATCGATTTGGGCTGCTTCAATTAAATTTTACAGCAAAAAAAAAGAATCTCAGATTACGAAACTAGAAGTACGTCATCGAAACAAACAAAACTAAAACTAATCTTAATCAGGGCAGATGTAGACGAGGTTGTTTTTTTTTTACGTAAATAGATAGATAGAGAACACTTTATTGTGCATAAAAATGGATATAATAATCCGAGATGTCAACATTTCAGCATTTTTTATTCAAAAAAATTAAACAATTCATCCACGTGTGTATGAAACGTACGTCGAAGGTCAAATAAAATTCATGCACTTATTCACAAAAATACAAGACAACAAATATTACAAATTTACATATATTCACAGTTGTATCTATTGCCGCTATTTAGGACAATGCCAATTCCGATACGCATGAAGCTCGTACATTCGACAGCCCATCGAGCTTTACATACGTGCTCTTTAATCAAATACATCACGGGTGACTTTTCAATTAAAATTTAATGTTAATTAGCTGTCGGCTGTACGTGTATACAATAAGGTTAACGTCAACGTGACATACCTATCGTTGTGACGAACACCTTTGTATTTTGCTCTATATAAGCCAAATCAGCTTATACAGGGCCCTTATTACAAAAAATGCGACATTGTCGGAAATAGCGAGGTGGTCGCAAATCCGTATCTCAAGATATGATATGATGTGATTGGGTTAACAAAGAGCCATGCATTTCTAGCGTTCATTACTCAGTGGCAGGAAATTTCTGAACTATTCACACTTGATTTGTACAAATGGCCTCAGTTTGGGTGTATCTCCACGTTTGGGATATCCTTGCCTGGTATTCTAGTTTGGTACCAGGAAAAGTGATTGTGTTGTGTGATAGGAAAAGGTTAGATTAGATTAATACAAAAAAACCGGGCAAGTGCAAGTCGGACTCGCGCACGAAGGGTTCCGTACCATTATCTATACAACAATACACAAAGATCGAATTTGAGAACAGCGCCATCTATAAAAACTAACAAGAAGAGTTTAACATTGAAATTTAACGACATGACATCGGCGCTGTGAAGGTTACATAGATGGCCGCTAGGTGGCGAGCGCTGACTTTAGAAAACGTTTGTTGTATGGGAGCCCCCCTTAAATATTTATTTTATTCTGTTTTTAGTATTTGTTGTTATAGCGGCACAGAAATACATCATCTGTGAAAATTTCCTGCTCATGGAAACACGGTTTCACGGTCTGACCAAGTCTGTGGAATCAAACCAGTTCTCCTTGGTGTTGGGTGTGATTGAATAGTCCTGTACCAAATACCCAAAGTAAGCGACCGCTGATCGAAGTACTCCTTCCAAAATAGAGGTAATAAATCTGCATAGAAAGGTAAGGAGGTTGTAAGATCGCTATCTGATATTGCAATATTAGCCAATCGGTCCGCTTCATCGTTTTCGTAAAAACCTACATGTGATGGAATCCACGGCAGCTTGATGACCCTTTTACATTTAATAAAGATTAGGGCCATTTGTAAAATTGAGTAGGCTATCGGCGAATCTCTAGAACTAGAGGTACATCGAGCCACATGCTGGAGCTCAACGTCTGAATCTGTAAGGATGACACAGTTGCTAGCATTCACACTACAACAGTAAGATATTTCCTCAGCTAATGCCACCAGTTCAGCAAACATTATTGATATTTCTGTACTGATCCTGAATACAGCGGAATTGTTTGCCTCAACATCATAGAAGGCAGCTCCTATTACCCCCTTATCTTTAGAGCCATCGGTAAACGATATGAGTTAATATGATTTTTCCAAGAAGGACAATGATATACTATGGCTGCGACATTAAGCGCGAATTCAATAAAATTATAAAAATGAATTCGATATTTCGAAAAATATAAATCTAACAAAGATCGAAATAAAGAAACAAATGGCAATAAATAAATGGATAGAAATAAAGTTATTAAACACACACTTCCTGGGGTGTTTCTAGAATTGTGCATTTGATAAATCACCCTGTACACGCCCCACTGCAGGGCACAAGTCTTCCCTCAAAGCGATTGCGGATTGGTCACTTCAAGCGCTAAGGTATACGGACACCTCAAACACTCGGGTTTTCTCACGACGTTTTTTTTTACAGTTAGAGAGCAGTATTACTACTCCAAATACTCACATTTACATGTATTAATGGTGCTCTTTCAAAAATATTTAGGAAACCCCGATGGGAAATACGTGTACAGAACTAATTTGAATGTAACAACCTTTTATCTCATGTTTGATAAATAAATAAGTAATAAAGGTAAACTTGAAAAAAAGGCCGGCCGTAATCCGAATTGCCCTATGATGATATCGAAACATAGGCTGTAATACAGCGTAGATCGCTAGTATTCCTACTTAAAATAATCCCGCTATTAATTTGTAAGCTCTTTCTGTATCAAATTTCGCATAACTCAGTCGCTCGCCAGGTAGGCAATAAGGGTAGCATATAAATTAGTTTAATCGTGCCGTAAATTTCGATTGAATGGATATCTAAATTTATCGTGTTATATTTAGAACTTAACTCCCCATTTGTTCGGAGGTTGCCGGTGGATTTTCTTTTTTGGGTTCGTTTTCGTAACGTTGACGTTTTCAACTTTTAAATTTTTTTATTATTATTTTTTTTACTTTGTTTAGTTTAATGAATATAAAATCACGATGAGACAGACCAGCTTTCTCCCTCTCTCTTTCTCTTCCAATTTCTGGATAATTTCCACTTCTTTTTTTTGCTTGTACGTAATACACGCTGAAAGCCGCGGTTATCTAATTAGTAATTAAAAGTGCCATCTATTGAGACTATTGCTTTTTAGTATAGACGTAAATAAAAAATAATAATTAGAATGAGAAATATTTCTGCCTGCTGAGAAATCTTGTTTAAAAAAATGCGCGAACAATTTGTACTGCCTCTCCCTCTATCAGAACAATGACCTATCGCACGCACGCAGTGCTCTGACTAGATACTAAGGATTCTAATAGATTTGAGTTTGTGTCGAGATACTTTTGGAAAGTGCCTTTTTTTTAAAAATCAGCCTAGTATAATCGATAGCTATTGTTAAGGCACGTTTATTTTGCTATAGCTTTCAAACTACCCAAAATTGATGGTGCATATAAGTTGTCTTCTTTACGTGTTTTTGAAATGACGGAAGCATATCTAATTATATTATGAAATAGAAAAAGGACGATTACACACTGGACGATAAGGGCACTGCTCAATATATTTTTACATACAACCGCCAACTACGAAGCTGGAATCGCGTCGCTAAGCCGTCCAATAACGAGATCTACTGACCCCAAGATTTGTTTAAGAAACTTTTAAAACTTACTCACTTATTACGAGTACCTACGACATTAGGGACAAACATAATATCTCACAGATCTTCTTTCGTTACTTCAATAAAAGTGTAATCTTATCATTCGTCCCGTGTCGATGTGTATTTGTCACGATGGGCTAAGCTCAGAAAAGGATCAAACTAACGCTAAGTTTCTATCATCTGCCCGCGGTGAGTGTAGAAAATAGCTTTTATTACGTTTGAGTCAAGTTCCAGAATCGTACAAAAAGCCTCACTTTTAGTAAAAGTACGGAAAGTGGTCGAATTCGAGTCGTGAGGGCAAATGAAAGATGTCGTGAAGTGGAGTTCTTTTTACCGTGTTGGTCGTTACTGTTTTCTATTAAGTACTGCAACGTTTTTGTGTTGGAAACTGTATTTTTACCTGGAAGTATTGCGTAAAAACAGTATTTTTTACCTCTAGTTTTTGAAATGAACACTTCTTTAGGCTCTTTCTGAACTGTGAAACAAACTGAACCAGAACGCTCAGATCAGGTACGCTTGACTTCAGCCAGTCAGTGACGCTAAATCAGGCATTTTCGACTTCAGTCTTTTGATATTATTGTAGGTCCTCATAGGACGATTAATTAAGCAATTTTGCCCATAATTTGTTTTGTGCGATTCTGTTTGAAAGGTAGTTTATATTCTGGTCGATGGTCTAGGAATCAAAGTAATTTGTGCAATAGGTCTCTACAGTCTATGAAGCCATTGATGATTGCTCTTGTACGGTGCAACAAAGAGGTAACGTAGTCAAGGAGATTTTAGTACAATTTTTGTGATATATATTTTTTTCTATCAGTAGTTTTTTTAGAGCAATGTGAACCTAATTGGTTGGTTATCATTTCGTTTTAGGTTGCGTTTTGTTTTTTATGTCATCCATCAAAGTATAAACAACTTTAGCGATTCATCTACTATTAAATTTAGATTTCCACTTTATGTTGGTAATTTCTGAATTAATAAGCTTCTAGTCGGCTTTGCTGTAGGCTAAGTGGTTCTTTGGGTTGGTTGCAGATTATGAGGAACGTTGGATTCTTATTATTATCAATAAAAAGAGCTTTATGGTGTGCTCTATTCATCAACTAAGTGATCATCTGAATGTGTAGTTATAATATTGTAATCCGAAAGAACCAGATCCAACATTTTTAAATTGTCTTTAAGAACCACATGATATTGCTTAATACTACAAAAATTCAGAAATTCAACGAACTCCTGACTCAAAACGATCAACCTGGTTCCCAACTATTATCATTTCACTGCCGCTTCATATCTGTGGGAACATCGAATCATGTTTTTGATTGAGGAGATACAATGTATTTTTACAAAACAAACTCTGAACTTAAAATAATTAGAGCCATGATACTAAGCCAGAATGAAATGAAAATTCACGGCGTTTTCTTTTACATAATTGAATGCTATACTTCACCTTCCACCTCTGTTTCGTTGAGAACAAGAGGAAGCAATTTAATAAATCTACCTGTGAGAAGTATTTTGTCAATTTAATGAGAGTAATCGCTCACACACAATTGGTTTTCTTCTTGTTTTTCTCCACAGAATGAATACCATAGAAAGACCTCATCGCACCCAATCGCACCTAAGCGATCTGAATAAGTCGAGCGCGAGATTTTAAAATTCTTTGAATGAAAACCTATGGAACCACGCTCGTCAACCCGCGCCCCATCGGACAAAGAACGAATTTAAATTCCGAATAGGTATATTCTTTTTGTAGCACTAACCCGTGCTGAGGACAATTTAAAAAAAACCTATTTAGAGGCTAAAAATTCCCCCCAGCCAGAGGTCGCGGGTTCAAGTCCTGGCATGGGTGGAATTTTTAGCCTCTAAATAGGTTTTTAAATTCCGAATTTGAAAATGTAAAGGCTCCCAATGTATGTCGATTCATTCAGTGGGAATAGGCACGCGTTATTGTTTGTATATTATACTGACTAGCTTTTGCCGCGACTTCGTCCGCATGGAATGAGTAATTTCCGAGATGAAAAGTATCCTATCTCCTTCTCCAGGACTCAAACTATCGCCATACCAAAATTTCATGAACCGTTATTGCGTGATTGAGTAACAAACATTCAAACATCTTTACAAACTTTCACATTTATAATATTATATTCATCATCATCATCATCATCAGCCATTTCACGCCCACTGCAGGACACAGGCCTCCTTCGTTGTTTTCATAACCATGAGCGGTTTTGCCATAATCGCCACGCTTGGGAGGCGGGTTGGCGAGCGCAGTTTGCGGTTGCCCGTCTCCTGTAATTGATTTCCTTAGTGGCCTTCTACGACATCCACGGAAGGAAATGGAGTGACGCTATTCTTAATCCGGCGCCACACGGAAGTATTATTTGGCCGTTATTGCGTGATTGAGTAACAAACATCCAAACATCTTCACAAACTTTCACATTTACAACATTATAACTAACTTTGCCCACGACTTCGTCCGCATGGAATGAGTAATTTCCGGAATGAAAAGTATTATATGCCCTTCTCCGCGACTCAAACTATCTCCATACCAAATTTCGTCTAAATCCGTTCAGCCGTTATTGCGTGACTGAGTAACAAACATCCAAACATCTTCACAAACTTTCACACTTATACCGTCGTACACATACAAAAATTTCAAAATAATGGTTTTTAGACTAACTTCAATCATGTTAGTCTATAACATGATTTAAATTAGTCAAAAAAACCATTGTTTCGAATTTTTAATATGTTTACGACGGTACGATTTCTAAAGTTTTTAGTGTCTCCTGTAGATAAAAGTCACGTTCGCAGTTTTGGATGACGATATCAGTGCTCGGAGCTCTGCTCATCAACGCGTGCGTTTTTCAGTTACAATCAGGATTTTATATCAAGTTGTTGACCGATTGCAAAATACTATGCTATCCTATACCTACGAGATAATTAATTTAAGTATGATGAAAGAATTGATTATTAACTTTTTAGGATACAGTGACAGGGAGTTTGAGTTTACTTCAGGAGACATTCGGTACAGTTGACAACACAGTTGCTCATAATGTAATTGATTGCATGGAGGTTCATGTACTGTTGACTACACACGTGGGGTGCATAATACGTGATATGGCTCAAAACCTGCTGCTACTGTAAAATTGTCACTCCACTAAAGATAGGTTTAATACGCTGAATTGTTCTTCTATTGTATTTACATTCTTGTAAACAGGTACTACTTGAGAAATATCAAATATCCAATTATGTTGGAGCATTTTTGTGCTGTAGACGGACGTATTTATTAAAATATCTATCAAAAAAATCTGCCTAAGTTATATCTTACAGAAAATATATTATATTGAACATTGGTTTTTTTATTCTGATAAACAACATTTTCCTACTTTCTACTTCTTTCAGCAACTCGTTAGGGAAGCGTTCACAAGCAATGAGTGGGATATTCTTATTTATTTAGTATCTACGCAAGAATCAACGTATCAGACGTAACAACAGCTATCAATAACAAAAGAAAATTTCTTTTGCCACGCTAGACCGCATCAGTGAAAATAATTCCATTTGAACCTAAAAATCACGGCGTTTACACAACGACAGAATTTCTAGCCAAACAAACAAGCGGCAGACCACGCTATCTTGACCCGACCTTCGCACCGTGTGTCTTAGGAAAGAGATGCTATTTTCAAAATTTACACCGGCCCATTTACACTGGGCTCAAGGAATGAGCATTAATCATGTCACCCAAACAGTGGTTGCCGGGCGTCTGTCACAGAGAGGGGGTCGGTCGGAGCCCTAGAATCCCTTTGATCAAGTTAACTACTATTAGAAGCCTATTACTTTGATAATGGTTTGTCGATGACATTAAGCGATAGCGATTGATTCTGAAAAGGATTCTGTTATTCCCCTTTGCATTTTGGAACTTGGATTGGAAGTTTTCTTTCAGATCCGAAATCAGTCTGATCTGAAGGTCAGATCTGAAATGTCTGAAGTCTAATTTGCTGAAGTCCCTAAAGAACATAATACTACGCACAAATACACAAATTTCTGAATTTTCAGTATTAACTAAAAATTCACACATGTTAAGAAAAAAATCGTAAAGGAAACCTGAGGCTTTCATGTACTTGAAAATGCCACCCTCACCGAGAGATGTTCTGCACCTATAAGGGCTACTTAAGTTATGTTTGTTGCTGAATCGACCTCAAGAGTCCCTAGACACTCGTACCTATTCTATGTCTACGTTGTAGTGCAATTGAGTTTTCTACCCATTAATCGGTAAATAATCGATCTTTAATCGAATTTATTGCCGATAACAATGACTATGACATGTCTAGTCTCTAGGCACAGACGGCGACGTGCCGACACTGGTATAGCGACGCTACAGTAGCTGTAGCCCTTACTATTTATGTTGTTAAATAGCGAAACATGCGCAAAGATTTTTTTTTCACAAGTACTGGCGAACAGCTTTAATTTTCATGGAAGTTAATAAAAATTATTTTTGAATAATACGTATTACGTCTTGTTGCGTTTATGCTTAATACTAACTTTTATCCATTCTATGAAGATCCCGATGTAATGGAGTTTATAATCACAAGTTCGAGTAAACTACAGGAATTAAGTATTTAACAGCACACTAAAATATTCCTGTGTTCACCAAAATGTTTTTCGAACCAAACGTACTAATTCATCTAATATGTGCGATACATTTTTTCAAGTGCAATAAAATATTGACATAAGTATTTAGATAAAATAAAGCGCGATCGAGAATACAATAAAGGTATTAAACCTGCCTTACCAATCTATCTCGCATTCGTCAACAGTTGACTGTAGGAAGGGCTTCCCTAAGCACGCCATTTTTTATGCTGAGCAGTCCTAATTCATCCATCGCCGCAAGCAAATCGTCAAATTAAGCCCAAGTTAAGTCAAAGTCAATCAGCAAAAGTAGATTGACGCCTCTATACAAGACACTTTGCGCCTCATATTGTGTATGGGTTCCCTCGTACAAAAAACTAAATAAGCAGTCAAACGATGAGAAAAATAACAATAACTTCCACACGACACAACCACTTGTGCGGGTCTCAAACTAGGATACCCTGTCCTACGGTAACCAGGTAAGGACGTCACAAACATTGAAATATACCCTGACTGGGGCCATTTGAACAAATTCACGGCGGCCCCCAGTCGGAATCGCACCTACGACCTCAGGCATGTTCATCAGACGTGATAGCGCTAGGCCAATGCGGCGGTAAAAAAGGCCCCATCTCCCTCCAAATAACTGTCAAACCGCAGGGAGTCAACACGCTGTACTTCCGGTATGGCAAGTCCCGTTTGTGCCGTCGTATTTGTGCGTAACTCCACCTTATTGATCTTTGGATGCGCGCGCACTCACCCCCCTTCCCCCTTCCCGGGTGACGGCAGTTGGAGCGAACCTTTTTATAAAGGGTGTGAATAGAAAGATTAGCTGGTACGGTCTTCGAGACTTATGTGAGGGATATGCCTTCAAGGTTGATACCGACATTGATTTTTTGTGTTGGTGTCAACGACATTTGTAAAATTGATCGTTGATGTATAAAGAGCTTCCTCTAAAATGGGCAATACCTGAAACTACTCAATTAGACTTTGTGTTTAACAACAAATTTCTTCTACATAGTAATTTTATGAAAAGATGTATTTACGCGCTCTACCACTATCCAAACCTACGTTAAATCATTGTCCTATATAAAATAAAATCGATTACATTACATTTATATTGTTTTAGCATTATCTAACAGGCAACGTCACTACAAACCAGAAATTCCATAAAATCAGGTAAAATTTAAATTTAATAAGTCAGTAAAACATGTTCAAAACTTGTAGAAAACCGGCCAAGTACGAGTCGGTCTCATCCATGACACAACATTAGACACAAAGATCGACAAAATACGGCAAAAAATCAAGTTTGTTGTATGTGAGCCCCCCCATAAATATTTATTTGATTTCAATTTAATTATTTATTTTTGAAGCGAATATAAAACTAAATATTCTGTAAATATTTCATGCGTCTACTCGTTGCCGTTATTAATAACGAGCAAAAAAAATACGTTTGTTGTATGGGAGCTCCCCTTAAATACATATTTTATTCTGTTTTTAGTATTTGTTTGCTATGGCGGCAAGAGAAATACATCATCTGTGAAAATTTCAACTGTCTAACTATCACGGTTCATGAGATACAGCCTGGTGACAGACGGACCGACGGACGGACAGTGGAGACTTAGTCTTAGAGCCTTTATCCTTTGGGTACGGAACTCTAAAAAGTAAGAATTACTAAACTGGGCAGCGAAACAGATGACTTTAGAAGAAAAATGTAAATGGTGATCACCTGTCCACATTTCTACAGTTGACGGCTCATAAACCTTTACATGCATGCAGCTTATTCACACACGTTACGGGCGACTTTGCAATATAAACTTATGTAATGTGTAGGTAGTTAGTCCTGAGATTTCCGCACTTAGCCTCATGGTTGGGCCATTGTACGTAGCAAAGCTGTGAGTTTACTCCAGCCAGCCTATCTCTTTCCAGAAGGCCAGCAGTGCTTTAATGTCACTACAGGCCTCCTGAAGGTCACAGTGAATGGTCACGTGGGCGGGTGTTTCCTCTTCTTTGAGGCATCCCCGGCAAAGCGGACTGTCGGTTATCAGTGGCCTGTTAGGTTTGCCACAGCTTTGCGCAGATTGTCTCTTCTCAGACGCAGCAGGCTACGAGAAAGACATTTCGAGATTGTTAGTAGAGTCTCCCTGGCTTGTCTGCATTTGGTTGATTATGTGTAGGTATATATTTATTTAGAGGCAGTCTCTCTAGTGGCGGTCTCTGCCTTCCCCTCTGGGACACAGGCGTGAATTTATGGTATGTTAGTTATATTTCCACTGTAATTAGCCTGCAATATTGTGCATCAAGATGTGTTGTTGGTTATCAGTTAATAGTTCTGTAAACAAAACGTGATAGGCCTTTAAGCGCACATACTTATTGAAATTTGTAATAATATTTTTGCACTTTCATATTTTGGTAGTCAATTAATTCAATATAAACTATGTATGAGGTCGTGGGTTTGATTCCTACTGGAGGACTCCGTACATTTGTACAAATGGCCTCAGTCTGGGTGTATTTTCATGTTTGAAACGTCCTTGCCTGGTCACCATAGAACAGGGTATCCTAGTTTGGGATCGAGTCAAGGGATTTTTTTTTCTCTCAGTAACACAAGAAAAACCACAATTCCATGAGTCGGCCAAACTGCCAATGCAGTTTATCGGCAAGCTCATGGTAACAATCCTTATATAACTTACAAAATCTACACAACAAACAGTATCGATAGTACTTTCTAAATCATAGGATGGGTTTATAAACTGCTTAAAACAAAGCGCTTAAGCATCCTTTTAAATTGTGCTTTTTTAAGGCTTTTATTACATAATTCCTTTGGGAAGCGTTTATAAATGGCAGTTACTAAACATTTACCTAGCCTAGATCCATGGTAATTAGAGTGTTTAGGTATTTCATTTTTCACTTTTCGTTGAGTGCTACGCGTTGGATTGTATGAGGGAGGCCTATGTCCTGCAGTGGGCGTCCAAGGGCTGATGATGATGATGATGATGTTGGATTGTATTGTGTGGAAGTTATTATTATTATATTTAGCTCTAATAACTTAAAACCGGAAGCGGAATCGTAGAAATGCTGCGGAAATTCAAGCTAGAACGAAACTCAGATCAGCTCGGCACACGTGGATTCTCTAGACAGTGTTATATTCGAGGCAATCTCCGTGAATACGGAGCAATCAGACTGCTGTCCTACGAGATTCTGCTAGATCTTGTGAATGGTTATACCCGACCCTACAGAGCTGGTCTTGAATTATTATTATTATAGTATTTCCTCGCTAAGTATAAGTATTAGAGTTAAGCCTGACACACTGATGGTAAAAGCCTTAAAGGGCTAACTAGCGTCACCAATGCAAATATGTCCTGCAGTGGGCGTCAAATGGCTGATGATGATGATGAATTTGCAAAAAGTGTCTGTACAATCTCTCAATCATGTTGGTAGTGATTTTTAGGACCTTCCCAGACGTTTAGCTACTTACGATTTCTAACGGGTTAATATTTGAAATCGGCATAATATGTATGTGTGTTGGAAGTAATCTGTTTCAATTGTTCTCTGTACAATGCACTACATGCAGTGGGTATTAATATCTACTTTTCTTGCACGAAAATAAATGCGGCGGATTATTCAGCGGTTTTGACACCGGATACAAAATTTCATATTTCGCGAGGCTGGCCTCACATTCAAGACGTTCTGGGTTCGAACCCCGGCATGTACCAACTTTATTACTTTGTTTTCTAAGTTACTTACCGTACTTATTTGCAGTAGCAGTACTCGTTAATGGTGAAAGAAATCATCGTGAGGAAACCTGAGGTGTTCAAATGCGGACGCTTAAGATTGCGAATCGGCGGTAGGCAGGCGTGGTTACGCACGTACTCTCCGAGGAAGGCCTGTGCCCTATAGTGGGACGTGAGAGGCTGCATTATATAATGAACATTATATATGATAACTCGGTCCCATTGGCTGGCACTATCGAGCATGGGATCATTTTTTTAGCGCCAGAAACACACAACTATAGATGTCATAGTTGTGTGATAGTCGTTTTTCCAACCGACCGCAGAGTTGGGCAGTCAATCTTTCCGCTCGCTTGTTTACGAGGCTGGGCCCCTACTCTACAGGCGCTGGGGGCTTACTCTGTTGAGGAAAACGTTAACAAAATCTGTGGCAAATCATTGAATTTCACAGATTTGTCGAATGTATGAACTTGGAGCGGTCTTAGATACACTTTTGCATAGATAGAATCTAAGGCCTGGAAAATTTACATACAACGGAACAAGTGTTCTTCATACGTCACATGATATAATAAAAACTGGATTTGCACGGATATTTTCTCGTTTATTAATTTCTTTCATTTTACAATTTTCCGACGTTTCGGTACTTTTGAAAGTTCCGTGGCTTCGGTAGACTGAGGTGACAGGCGTCATTTTGAAAACATTAACTGTTAGTTTACGACCCTCGGTAAAAAATTATTAAGTTACGTTCCAAAAATATTTTGGCAAATTTTTTAATTTAAATTGGCAAAACAATAAGTTCATTTAAACTCGAAAATATTGATTATTAGTTATTGAAATTAAAATTCAATCTACAAAACAATTATTTTATATAAACTCAAAAATATTATTATTAGTTACTGAAATTAAAATGAAATCTACAGTCACACTTCTAGGAAGGGGGTCTCGTGCACTTAAGCACTGGTGGTGCACATTCAGTTTGTATTGTCAAGTGCTCGTGTTAACCTTAGAAAATACAGTCGATAGTAGGATACTAAGGGTGTATACGGTATTTGACACGATCAACAATAAATTATTTCATATGCGCGATTAAAACAAAAATTACAAAATATCTCGGAAAATGTATCTCTTTCAGTCAATTACTAGTTATTACAATTTTGAAATAGATTAAACATAAAAAGAGTGCTCTAAAATGTGACGTCATAAGCCAGTATTTTCATACAAAATTCCGTTTTAGAAGTAAGTCATTTGATATTTTGTCAAATACCCAATTCACAACATATGTATAAAGGTTGATCAACTCTCGACTATACGTAAGTAATCACTACCAGATTAACCCTTCTCTTACTCCTACACTAGCAATCCGTTATTCTTATTCTGCTGTTAATAGGCGTGAGTTGGCCAAAGTGCGTACAAAAAATCGATTAATGGCTGTAAACTGTAGATTACCAGATTTTTAGAGTACTAGAAATACTTTACTAGTATCTACAGTATTTTTATTAAACTTTTCAGGATTTAAAACCTTTTGTCTGTCTCTTCAAGTTGCTCATAAAAGAAAGAGACCGAACAACACTTAAGTATTCACTCAGCGAAGTTATTAATTGAGAAACCGGCCGTATGTTGCAAATATTTACGCACTACAGCAAAGTATCCTGTGCGTAAAGTTTTCCCAAAGAATTTTCTGGAACGAAGGGAAGTTACACCCACGTTTGACCGATTCAGAGGCTCCGGAGTTACAGCCCAGCCCACTCGGCTGCCGGTATTCAATTTGCGAGCTGCAATGTATTTCAATTGACAATGCAATCGCTCGGACGTCTACTGCTTTATTTTTTACAACGCGATATGCGCTGTCCTAGGTTCTAGGCTTATTTCCAAGAGCTCAGCTTTGTACTCATGGGTGTGGCAATGTAAAATCCTTAGTTATAGGTGTAATTGATTATTTTGTATAAAACTTTAACGGAGAAGTATTGTTACATTTGTTTATTAGGAATTTATGATAGAGAGCGAACCATTCATGTAGCACAAAAATATAAAATACCGTAATTCAAGAATATCTCTCTAATTCTTCAAGTAGGGTTAGCTCTTTACAATTGGTGGAGGCTTATGAATGTGACACCTTACATCTAACGAAACTGTCTACAATTGGATTAAGAAGCTTTAAAAATGTGAACACGAAATGTGAACCTTAGCGGTTCAATTGATACATTCAATTGACTCTTCTCCAAAGTTAGTGTCGCTGAGACTTCACACTTCATCTCACAGTCAACGAAAATACAAAACCAGCCCCTACATTACGCGCACGAAATCTTGAACGATTCAAATCGTATAACTGTCAAATTCCATGCTAATTGCTCGCGCAAACGTCAGGATGACGACAGCATTTGGTGCGCTTAATTCATTGCTTGATCGGAAAACTTAAAATTGTATACTCGATCTGTACGTTCTTGAATAGAACGCTTCACATTAAGGCCGACTTGCAACACTTTCTAAAGTGGCTAGGTAAAGTAAAAAAAGTATTTAGCTAAAATTCTTCGTACAAAATTACGTTTAAATAGCTGCTTAATGCCTGCTGTTAATGAGATTGTTTTCTGGTGAACAATAAAGAATATTCTTATCTTTTACTCAAGTGATATTAGAATTAAATCGACTTTGACGAAACCTGCGGGTACGTTTTGTATTGGATGTATTTTTTGTTTCTTTGTAACTGCTGCTTTGAGCTGCTAAAAGTTTCAATCTGATTAAAACCTTTCGTTCTCAACACGCCACGAGGTTCATCTAGGACAATCGCATAGACTTACAGAATTCGATTTTAGGGGTCACCCCCACGAAAAGGCTCTACATTTTCAAATGCGATATGTTTCGTAGCCGAGCGGGAAATGCTAAGGGCTCTGTGATTTATGAGAGTCTGCATACGATGAGTTGCAGGAACGGGGCAAATGCACGGTATTAGCGGACTTTCCAACACTGGATTTTCAGCTATTTTTAAAAGATAAGTTTGAAGTTAAGTTTAAGCATTCAGTTTGCCATTGTTTGTCTTGCAAAGTGTGCACACTTTGCTTAGTGGCGTTTTAAAAAAATAAAAGTACCGTTAGCCATTGCGCATTTTAGCGCTATTATTGAAACGCGTAAATTTGAATCTGTAATTTTTTTTAATTATTTCCTACAACAGTTTTTCTGCTTTGTATTAATGCTGTCAGATAGATAACGCTTGACATCATTATGTGTTAAATAGAATGTATATTCTTCTAAATAGGACAATGATTTGCCGCAGGCCGTGACATTGGCAGACCACGAAAAGGTAGAATTTCATAAAATTATTCTAACCCTACTTAAAAAAAATATGAGAAAAACTCACAGAACAAAAATTGTGATCAAACGCAAACTCTAATTGACGGTTTCTGTTTAAAATCGACTCGACTCTCTTTATACAGGGTCGTGTCGAATTGATTAATGTTATTTGCATAAATAAATGGCATATAGTTTAAGTACGTTTAAGTATAGTTTGAGTGGTATAGGATAGATACCTTTTAAAATCCTACTGTGGAGGAAAGGACTGTATAACCTCCTCAGTATTGACCTTGAAAATAACAATTGAAGACCATTGTTATTTAGGAGGATAATTACGAAACGAAAAAGACTGAAAAGTAATGTAAAACGGGTAATCGTGAAAAACGCAGAAAATTGGGTCGTGTACCGGTAACAGTATGAATATTACACAATGAATGACAAGAGCAAGAAAAAACAATAAAAGGAAAAATATACAAAATCGTAAAATAACTTGTACCTCTTATACGCAACACAACTTACTCCAAGGAGTCTTCAACAACTGTAATGAGTTGGTGTGCACTATGCACCACGAATTATATCGACGAATAATATCAACAAAAGAATCGATTCATAAGCAGCCTATATACGTCCCACTGAAGGGCACAGGCCTTCTCTCAGAGAGATAGTATGGGCTTAATCACCACGCGTGCCTACCCGGATTGGCAATTTCAAGCGCTGAGCTATGCAAATAACTCAGACACTCAGGTTTCGTCACGATGTTTTCCTTCACCGTCAGCAAATGGTATTGCTACTATAACTTCACAAATGTACATAACTTAGAAAAAAAAGGCCGCACTGGGAATCGAACCTGGGTCTCTCGCTTCCGAGTCCAATGTCCACTAGGCTACCACCGCAAAGAAACGATTAATGACGCATTTTCAAATTTTATAACGAAATTAGACGTCGGTTGTGTCGATACCTCCTATTAAGGAGAAATTACAATTAAAAATAAAATTACAATTGGAGATTTGTTGCATTTATACCTACCTCTCCGGAATTATAAGAGGTGTGAGTTAATACAGCTAATACAGACGACAGAAAAATATCATCTCTTTTATTTATTTATTGAAAGAAAACAAACAATTGTAGAATATAGTTACAAGTCAGAAAAAAACAGCCAACTATAGGGAAAACGCTCCCTGACCTGGGGCGAGAGAATTCATTCAGGAAATTGGCAATCTCTGCCGTACCTAATGGACGATCGGCTTCCACCTCCACGGGATATTATGATGACCTTTAGCAGTTATTTGCAGGTAAATGCTATTTGGAACTAATGTATGTATGTGCATGTGCGGTGGTTAGGTTAGGTTAGGTTAGGTTAGTCACTCTGCATCTGTAAAGATAGAACCGACATTTTCCGACTCGTCTTAATAGACGATTAATAGATGATAAGATTAGATTAGATTAGATTAGATTAGATTAGATTAGATTAGATTAGATTAGATTAGATTAGATTAGATTAGATTAGATTAGATTAGATTAGATTAGATTAGATTAGATTAGATTAGATTAGATTAGATTAGATTAGATTAGATTAGATTAGATTAGATTAGATTAGATTAGATTAGATTAGATTAGATTAGATTAGATTAGATTAGATTAGATTAGATTAGATTAGATTAGATTAGATTAGATTAGATTAGATTAGATTAAATTAGAAAACACACACACCCGAAAAAAAATACATTAAAAGGCTTACACAATGTTTGTAAGTTAGTTTGGCCGTACACAATTGTCAATACAATTCTAAAGAAATTGCACAAAGACAGTGGACAAACAAAAGGTGGACAAAAAACAAAACAAAATGCTAATGGCATTTTCTACCAGTAAAATCAGTTTAATATGTATTAAACGAATAGGATTCATCACGAATATTGAATGGTAATCCGGCTAATATGCTATTCTCACTTGATCGATTGATACACTGGCCGGTAACTGGTAATGCGCGGTATACGAAGGAGTTTTGACATAAATCTGGAATTCTCTATAACATTGTACGAATTATGGTCGTTCATTTGATTCGGGTTGATACATGTATGTAAATGACCGATATTCATTTAACAACCTATTTAGAGGCTAAAAATTCCACCCATGCCGGGACTTGAACCCGCGACCTCTGGCTAACCGTGCCTCTGGCTAACCGTACCGTGGTTTTAAAATTGTTCTCAGCACGGGTTAGTGCAACAAAAATAATATATGAACTCCTCTTTGAGGAATGATTCGCGGTACAAAGTCAACCGGTAGTTGATTGATTTAGATATCAACTATTATTCACAATAAACAGACTGAAAATATATTCATTACACAAACCATTTGTGTGATGAAAACATTTTTATGCTGGCTTTAATCAGGTGGAGAATAGAGATACTATTGTAATTCTCAACGTAGCTTGTAAAATAAACGCAATTAAATGATATGCAGTATGAAAAGCAAGCGGTCAGAGGCTGCTGCATTGTTTCTCACGTATCTTTTATGCCAAACACCGCCCCTAAACAAGAAATACCGCAATACGCTGCTATTTCGGCTGCAGTCTCACTGTCTGCCGACGCACAACATATTATTTGCAATTTCACACCGCACGCGCCTGCACTGCGGATACAATGGACACGATGAGGCTGGATATATTAGATATACACTGTCGCCAGCACGTCGATCCGTACATGCACTCTAATAAGTTCAGTTATGGGCGACTTTGCACAAAGATTAAGGGTTGATCTGTAGTCTGTGAAGACAATATTTTTAACCCTTGTGTGGTTTGTGAATAAATACTTTTTACTTTACTTTACAGGCGAGAGTTTAGTCAATAAGCCGGGCCTCGCGTCTACTAACTACATAGTTGTCTAACACTGCTTGTTGCACAAATATCCAATGAAACTTAAGTGTGTTTTTGTACTCATCTATCTATAAAAAAAAAACTTTTATTATGTCACCGGTTCTGAAAAGTCGAAAAAAATCCACACAAAATGTTGATACCGGTTCTAGCGGTAGCTGAAGCGAGTATCAGATAATTATTGTCTCATAATAAAAGTTGTCTTGATAAGCAAAATAACTGTCTAAAGTTTCACCGGAGCTTTCTGTAACAGACTGTAATTTTGTTTTAGGCAAATGCTATATCTACCGTTTTGCTCTATAGCAAATCCATAATATTTTTAATCCATTTAAGTTATTATTTTGTTTTTGTTGTACAGTCAGTCACCAGTACCTAATGTAACAGAGTAGAAATCATAATCGTAAAAGGCATATGCTGCCGACTGTACAGACAGACTGACACAGGATACGGATCCACTTCTCGAGGATTTGGGTCACATATGACGAAGCATTAACAGATTAACTTCCGGGAGCAAGGCAAGCACTGCAATGCGGTATAGTTTCTTGACACACTAATTACGGTCGTAAAGATTAACGGGCCTCTAGAAATCACTTGTTTTACGACTCTCAAGGACTACATTGTGTTCGCAGGACGTCGACCCTTCGATTTGTTCTTGCTTATTACGAATGGCGCACGCCAAAGATCTAAAGCAAATTGCTGGCAGTGACTGGATGAAGATGGCCGAGGACAGGCCATGTCCAGCAGTGGACAAGTTCGGGCTGATTGATTGATTACGAATGGCGAAGTTCGATTTGGCATGTTACTGCGGCAGCGAACAATTTTTTGACTCTGGTTTGGGTGTTACAAAATACACATATCTAAACAAAAAAGGGCCTTTCTACTTGTTAATACGAACGCTTTTTACTAAGTGAAAACCATCAAAATTAGGACAAAATGTCAGCTGGTCCATACATTTTAACGATCCATTATTTTATTAATTTTTTTGCCGCAGTTGGTAACTTTAACTTCAGCAACAGCTGATATATATTTATGCAATTTTGATGTTGTCACCACGGTAAAAGTGGCTTATATTGACTAGGTGATTAACCCCATACTTTCTCTGATAGAAGGCCTGTGCCCTATAGTAGGGCACCTACAAGCTGCATTATTGTGAGTAGAGTGGTCGAGAAACGGTTCAAGGAACAGTGACCTACCTTTATACGTCAGACATACAGACAGAGACCTTTAAAAACTAGGTACTTTAGCAACCATCCGAATATTCGAAGGTAATCCAATACCTTCCCGTTTGCCTTCCCACAGAGATGGATCAAAATATTTTATTTCGGAAAATAAACTTTATTTTTTATTTATTTATTAGGCACACAAAACGGATATTAGCCAGTACATCATCAAGATAACATCAATTACTATATATGATCCAAACTAATCTCCAAAACATGTGTATACAGCATGATTCGTTACAAAAGCCAGATGCTAAAGTTCAGCGACCACCAAAGTTAATAACGCACTTCCACAATACGTTTGGCTGTAAGAAAATTAATGAAACTTCCGACTCTTATTTCAAGGCGCAAACTAAAAGTGTTGCGAACCAGTCTTGAGCTTAGCCCTAAAAGATTCATTCCTCATTAAAAGTGCCATATTGAACTATGCAGCATGTTGTAATATTTTAATATATGTAATATTAGAGGGAAATGGGATTGCACACAAGGTAGAGAGTTTTCTTTCAGATAGCAATCCCAGCATGACATGCAATCTAAAGCGAAGTGTAAAACTTGTTACCTAAATTATTACATGATCAATGGAAGTGACCTCACCACCACCATTCTGAATTCCTGGCTACTCTTGAAAAGATCACTATCTTTAGAACTTTTCATGGCAATCAAGGAACCATGTAGGTCGGTAACTGATGTATTAGGTTTAAGATGATTTGAGAAAGGATGGTCAGAGTGGAGTTTTTCGCCAAATTTTTCTCCACTATAAATACGACCCGAAGGCAGCGGCTAACATTTACTTATTCCCACTGTAGGGCACAGGCCTTCTCTCAGAGAGAGTATGGGCTTAATCACCACGCGTGCCCAACGCGGATTGGCGATTTCAAGCGCTGAGGTATGTAAATAGCTTAGACACTCAGGTTTCCTCACGATGTATTCCTTCACCGTTAGCGAGTGACCAGTGAAACCTCCCATTTTCGAATGTATAGATTTTGTTAAGCTCATTCCCAACCTAATGTTATAATTTAAAGTAATTCCTGTTAAATAATTAGGGGTACAAAGTACAATCCCATGACTAAGCCCTATCATTCACTCAGTGAGTCATGCATCGACCCCTTTGTAGGGCACTGCGGTCGGAAATACCACAAATTATCGATTTTTGGTATGCCACAGTCACTGCTGGTCACGACAGGAACCCTAGCTTTTGTTGGGAATTAATTAAAGCTCTGTCTTATTCAATTTATTACTTTTGTGATTCAACATTGATGAAATATAACTACACTCAATTGTGTTCCAACTGCTATACAGATTTGGGTGAAATTTGGCCTGCTAATAATAACCTGGGTAATAATATATGTACTGGGTAATAATATATGTAATAATATATATACTTTTAGCATACTTTTATTTTTTTCTTCTAAGGAAGATTGCTGGAAGCTGCTAAATGAGGATGCCCGATGACAGAAAGAAGTGGCGTGGGGGAGGTCTACGTTGGGATGATTGAATGATTGATACTTTTAATTCAAACCTAAGAGAAAGAAGTCGCGGTTAAAGCTAGTATGGAATGATGATAAAAAAAATCAGAGGGGCAATTCTTTAAGACAGTGTCTTCAAATTCTAGTTTTAGGGGTTCTGCGAGATAACATATGCATAAATTGTTTGCAATGCATCAAGAAATTTATTTATATAAGGGAAACGACAGAGGGAAGCGACAGTCCAACATGAATAAATTATATCAAGCATCAGGCAGTTTCCCCCACAGACATGACTCTAGCTAAACAACCGCGATTTGTATGAAAACCAAGCGTGCCAATTGTAACCACCCACTTTGATGGGCAGTGGAAGGAAACCTTCTTTGAGTGCTTACCTCTTCTTTGGGTGCTCACCTTTGTTGTATACTTACGGTGTTATTCATAGAACGGAATTATTTAAAACACTCCTCAAACGCAATTTAAAGTGGTCTTTCCTTTTACCCACGTCTAATTTAAATATATATGAAGAGTGTTTGGAGGAGACGTGTTTGTATGAGGACGCATTTTGTAAAATTTTTAATAATACATAAATTGGGTTTATACGTAGGTGTTACTCAATTGACTGGCTAGATTCATGTCTGTGGAATGGTTCGTACATTTATAGAAACATTTGGGTCTACTGAGCCAGCAGATCTTACAGAGCGGACATCTGCGTTAACAAACCGTGCCGACCAAATCTGGGATCTGATCGAAATAGAATGAGGGTCCGTGGGCAATGGAGCGCGCACGTCTCTCACTGAATGCAAATATTTGGAAGCGTTTTGTTTGGGTATACCTATTTCGCAGCGGGGTATGGAGTTGGACTGAGTAGGTAACAGAGCAAGCAATCTATACTTTCGTCTCACTGGATGGACGATTTTGGTTTCAATGTTATTTACATTTATGAATTTGTAGTAGAGCCCGAATATCTAAGACACAGTACCAATAAAGTCTAAGGTGTTCACTACCTCTGAGCTTGCTATGAAGCTGAGTGCAAATCTCAGGTCTAACTACAACTATGTCTCACATGCAGGGTACGAGCTTTTCTCAGAGATATGGGCTTAATCACTACCCATGTAAACCGCCTATTGGACGACCTCAAGTTTCTCCGACTTCGCGCTGAGTTATTTAAACACCTGAGACGTTTAGGTTTCCCCACGATGCTTTCATTCCCAGTACATAACTTAGAAAACTAAAGCAAGACTTGAGAAACTCAACTAATCAGTTTTTGAGCAACATTCAAAACCTCCAGAGCAATTGCAACTAAACACCTCACAAGTTTTAAGTTTCCACCTAACTTAAGTTGTACAGTAATGGATAGAGACGGTAGGTAGGCGTGAACACTCAGCTTCTAACTGAGTTACCCGCTTCGTTACGTGTTCGTTACCGAGCACATTATACGCTGTCTGTCTTACCAAGCTATACCTACAATGCAAAGCTTATTGCTATGCTGGTACTTACTAATAATAATTAGTATAATTTATAACTTTTAACGATTAACTGCTACATAAAACTGCATAAAACTGCATAGTACATGAAACTGCAAATCGGTGCGATACGAATTTGTAACGCAGAAAACTGCGGCAAGGCATCCCCTTCCACGATTCGAGTGACCATTCCTTCGCTAAGATATACATAGATACAGGAAAAAGAAGCAAAGACGATTTTGGGTTCATCCATTAATTACTATTATGAACGCCGATGCGAATCAATTTGCAAGTTCTTCCGATGAGTCGCACGAGCTCGCAGATTTTTACGATGCGACGTCGCGTCGCATTGCAGTTTTGTGTACGGGCCCTTAGTCTTATACCTAGCCAAGTGCAATATGCCCCTCAGTTAAAACATTTTTTGAAACTTCAAAAACCTCGAACCAGCAGTAACTCAGCCTCAATTCCCAGTGGATTTAGCCACAATTCTGGCCACGATTTGTCAGGGAGTCTACTCAGAAATAGCACAAAGGTCCATGAGGGTCCTGCTAGAGCTTTAGTGGTTGCAGAAGGTGCGTCAAGACAGAGACGGGCCAATTGTGGAAGTACAGTCCGGCACATCAACCTTTACACGTGTGCGTGCACTCTACTCAGTTACGTTACGAGTGACTTTGCATGTAAAATGTAACTTTTTACTCGACTGCGAAAGCAAAAGAAGGTTATGTTTTTCCCCGGCAAGTAAGATGTATGTATGTATTTTTTTATGTCTGCGTAGAGGCCAGACGGAAGTGAAAATTAAAGGTATTGAAGACGCAAAAGACGTCATTACTTTATTTATTGACTTTATGACGTCACGAAAAAAACTAACTTGCGGACATGACCTGTCATATTGTCAGTTTTTAGGGTTACGTGTCAAAAAGGAAATAACGGAACCCTAAAGGATCACTTTGTTATCCGTCCGTCCGTCCGTCTGTTTGGCAAGACCCTTTATCTTGGGAACGAATGGAGGTATCGAGTTGAAATTAAAATCAGATACTCAGTCCCTTGAAGCTGTGAAAAAATGAAACTTTAAGTCAACGAAAAAAATATAGGTACGGCCGTTGATGCCGCAAAAAAACCCTACCTTTCGACACTCAAGGGAATCAAAATTTATAAGGTGCTTTCTGTTGACCTACAAATATGAAATTTGGCAAGTAATATCGTCTTATACTACAAGAACTGGGAAAAGTCTGAAAAATATATTTGAAATTAAATGATAAAAAAAATTGTCTGAAGATTCCTGAACTATTCATAATATGTAAGTACCTACAAATTTGTACAGAACCCTGGGTGGGCGAGTCCGACTAGCACTTGTCCGGTTTCTCACTAATAATATGATAGCTGACGTCCGCAATTTCGGTCAACAAACAGCTTCAAATAAAAAAAATAAAAAAAAGCAAAGAATATGCCTGACGACTGGTACGATCCAAGTATAATACTAACACAATGAACCAACGAGTCGGTTCCCATGGAAGTGCAAAAGTGAAGCCCATCCCACGAAAACAGAGTAGTGCCTTTTCCGGGTAGGTAGGTACCAGTTGGGATGCCACGCACGTCCCGCGGAGCCCCGCACTGCAGTGTAAATGCGACCCTAGTGGGGACTCGGCCCGCAATACTGACGCTGCTAATGTTCAGATGAGCTTTACTACTCTATCTGACCCCAACCACTATTTGAAGCTACTACGCTTATACGTATAAGCTGACTGCCTCGTTGGTCTAGCGGTTAAAAGCACTACCAAATCAGAGTTCTTTGGTTCGATTTCCACTGGAGGCCGCCATACTTGATTTGTACTAATGAACTCAGTGTGGATGTACTTCTACATATTATTATGTGTGTGATGTGCTTGGCTGGTTACCATAGCACAGGGTATCCCAGTTTGGCACAAGTACAAGTGATTGTGTTGTGTGGACGTTATTATTATAATCTCACTTCCGACTGGTTTATTCCCGTTGTCCATCGGTGGAACCGTAAGGTAAGGGCAGGAACCGTAAGAAGAACATTAATCATTTACATAATTAATCGGGTAGGTAGTAAATAGATACACAAATTACTATAAGATTAAAATAAGTAATTTTAAAATGACTACATTTCATTTACCAAAAAAATTCGTTTTTAAATAATCTCAAGCAACAAGGTCCATCGGTCTACCGATATAAACCCCGATGTTGGATTATTGCCTCGTTAGTCTCGAGGTGACACTATTTTTGGTTTGATTCCCGATAGGGGATGCTGTACTTTGGTTTGTACAAATTGACCTTGTTTAGTTACCATAGTACAGCGTAACCGGTTACAGGATGTAGTGCTATGTTATTTATGACTTGAGAGTTATGTACACTAAAACAAATCAAATCCTTATCTTGATATGGTTATATCTTAAGAGAATTCTCAAAAAAATTGTGGCAGTGCAATTCTGAATCTGGAAACAAATCAACCAACTAAATATCTAAATGTAGAGAAACGACTACACAACGTTACAAAATTTAAGGCGATGAAACCAATTTATATCTCTACTCAGCGCGATGAATATTAAACTTGAAGAGCAAACTAAAGATGTAAATTCAAGAAATGTGATGCGAAATACAAATATCGCGTGAATTTAATTTTGAGCGCCATCGCCACTAACGACTGTCAGGAGTGTCACATGCAACTGGCAACGCTCACCGAGCGTTAATAATTGTTTACGCCAAGTACTTGAATATATGGGAAATAACGCAGTCTCACATAGAAAATGTTCGGATATTCTCAGGCAGTTATTTTGACAGTCTGCTACGAGGTAAAGATGTCAATAACGATTTTTAGGACCCATCACCGTGAACCTAAGGCAAAAACTCAGGAAAAGATAGCATTAAAGCCAAAAAATGTTTTTGGCATAAATGCTAACTAGTCCCAGGTCTGTGATTCTAGGTTGTAGGTCCTAGGTGGGTCCTGAAAATCACTATTAATGTGATTGAGAGATTGATCTGACACTTTTTGGAAAAAATATGTGTAAAAAATATATTTATTTATTTAATAGACACAGCCAACAGATGTTAAGTTAGAAAAATATTACAGACACATTATAGAACTTATAATCTAGCTATAGGTATAGAAGGTATAGGTATGGCCTATACCTTCCTCAGGGAAGAGACCCGTGCCCCTCGGTGGGGACATAATGGGTTGATGATGATGATGATGAATCTAGCTTAACACCCAATTACATGTATGCAACAACACTCTTGTCTGACAGTTACTTAGAAAACTAATTATTATCTGGCTTATAAACTGAAGTGAGATCCGTTAATGAATTATCACAAGTTTTTGAAATTAAATCTAAATAGACTATAGAAAAAGACAGCAATTTCAAAATTTAAACAAATATGATTTTTTATAAAAAAAAATCCATCGTTCGCGCTAGTGTCACTGCATGGAGCCTCTTAAGAAATGACAGCCATGCTTTGTCGAGTACCGTTAAATATTTGAAAAGCACTAGTTAAGAGAAAATGTCTGGCTTATAGTAAGATATTAATGAAACCCTACATTTCACTAGTGTGGAGGTAAAATCAAACAGGGTGTATAATCGTATAGGGCGCTGGAGGATTCGAGCGGCCTCGAATATAGTATACCTAAACTTAGAACAATTTCAAGTTTTCGGATAGCCGTAGGACCAGTAGTCCGAAATTTTATTATGGTTTGATTAGTTTATAAATAGTAATTCCAAGCAGGATCAACCCTCGATTGATGTCTTTTTAATGGCATATCGTATTTCAAATTAAAATCCACGTTTGTATGGAAATTGCCGCTTGAAGCATTCCCTTAACTGGCTGTTCTTAATTGATTTAGGTCACACTCTTGACCCGGGATTTAAATAAGAGTATCCTACAGTTTATCCACAGGGTGACTTTGAATTCGTTCATCATGTTCTATTCATTACGAAAAACAGTCCATAGGACGCTCAAAACACAGTTATTTTGAATTTTTATTACTTGTCCTGATATTGTTTGTTATGCTTAACTGAAGTAATTTTGGGTAACAAAAAAAAATTGTTTTGACGCGTATTTTTCTCCAAAATGGCGCCATATGTTTCTAAATCATGGCTAAAATGTCCCCTCAAAATACGGTGAACGAATTCAAGTATTTAGATTGTACGTGTACTAAATTCCGTTCAGCCCCTATATTACGCGCACCAAATCCTGAGCGATTCCAATAGTGTAACTGTCAAATTAGCATGGAATTTTATGTAATTTAACTACATTTATCCCGTTAGAGATCCCGTGCGTAGTTGAGTATTAAAATAGCGTCGTAATTTGCACTCGTAAACATGTTGTCACATTACAGTTGCGCCGGATTAGACATTGCTCGGTGAGCATTCGCAATATATCTCCACTAAAATGTTGCTCGTTACCGTAATAGACTATTGCTTTATGCGCTACAGTTAAGGTGACTAGACGACTGAGTAACAGCTATTGTATTTCTTAGGCCCTGTCTCGCAACATACCAAACAACTATAAATACTCTACAATGCATTATATTTTTTATTGTTACACTAACCCGTACCGATGCCATTTTTAAAAACTTATTTACAGGCTAAAAATTCCACCCATACCCGGACTTGAACCCGCGACCTCTAGCTAACCGTGCCTGCGCTCTCCCAACTGAGCTAATGGGCAAGTGCAGGCATCGGCGAAATTACGAGCTTCTTTACAAACTTCTCTGTATTACGTACAGGCAGCGACATCTGGCCGAAGTAATTTACATCACTTGCAGTCACAAGTATGGGTGGAATTTTTAGCCTCTGAATAAGTTTTTTAAATTGGCCTTGGCACGGGTTATTGCAACAAAAAGAATATAATCATACTCCCTAGTATGGGATTGATAACCACGCATGCCCACCGTAGATTGGCGATTCCAAACGCTGAGGTATGTGAACACTTAATCAAAACATCAGTCTATTTAGCAAAGTAAATAGTTTGTTTCAGACCAACGAGTAAAATAAGGCATCTCGTCAAAAATTTTATTTTCAAGATAAGTTTCCAATTGACTTTAACACGCACGCATTAATCGTACGTTTTGAAATTGCTTTAATACGAGTATAGAAGATAACTTCTACAATGCATAATTCCTGTAGTTTTTATGTTTTTTTATCTTGTTTTTCTGCTTTGTTGCCATGCTTCGACCAAATAGGGGATGTATTAGCAAAGGGCAAGATAAAAAGTACCCAAAAGCGGCGTGCGTACATGCAACGACTAATGAATGTTGAGGAAGCGAAAGTGATCTGTCAGGATCGTGTCAAGTGGCAGTCTCTGGTCTCTGCCTACCCCTCTGGGACACAGGAAATCCATAATAGTATTAAAATGTGAAAATTATTTTGCCAAAATCCGACAAGCACCATGCGGTTAGTTAATGCACCGCCCTCCCTCCCATTTTTTCAAGCAGAAGCAAGACACAAATACGCCACCACCTTTGGATTTTGGCGAAATTTTGCAAAGTAATTTTCACATTTTAATGCTAGCCCTGATAAGTTCACAGATAGTTTGACCGCCTCGTTGCGGTATCACGTCTGATTACCATTCTGGAGGTCGTGGGTCCAAATCCCACTGGGAGCCGCCGTACATTTCTACAAACGGCCTTAGTCTGAGTGTATTTCCATGTTTGTGATGTCCTTGCCTAGTTACCATATCACGGCATCCCAGTTTGGGACCAGGTCACGTGATTGTGTTGTGTGTAAGTTATTATTATTATTTTGATCCTCGTCCACCTATAAACTTATCATCATATCTATTCATTCATTAATTCATTATTTGAAGGCTTAGGTCAAGCATTATCTTTTGTCACGAGCATAAAATATTATGTTCCATTTATCGGCAATTATTTTGCCCGCAACAATTAGACATTGTCGTTAAACCTACGGTAATGGCTGCTTAGAGTAATAAATGGGAGTAGCACAAGGAGCTTTAATGCTCAAGTTGGTAAATGAGGCATAAATATTTTGTGATTGCAATCTAAAATAATCTCATTATTTAAAAGCGGTGGTTTGTTTTATACCTTTACGATAGTACCAATCCAAAAACCCACAATCTGGTCATGATAAAACGGTCTTTACAGTTACTTTATAAATACAGGGTTTCTTAGTGATAGACTAATTGTTAAGCATATAAGGTGAAATATTGTTCTAAGTATATTTTTATATAAAGGTTTACCCGAAAGGTGCCAAAGGGACCCTATTAATATCCCTATAACGTCGGTCTGTCTGTCCGTCTGACCTATAAAAAGCATGTTCTCTTGAACCATGATAGGTAGCCAGTTGAAATTTTCTCATTACATGTGTCACTACGGCGGTGTTATATTACTCAATACTATTATTATGTCACTGTAAACAATTTGTAATAGTAGTTTATGCAACTGTCATATAATGAAGGGTATTAAAACACGAGTGTGAGTTTATGAAACGAGCGCAGCGAGTTTCATAATAGTGACGAGTGTTTTAATACCCGTGTTATATACAGTTGTATACACTACTTTATCTTCACTAATGCAATTAAAAATTAAATTCACGCGTACGTGTATAATCACAGTGATTTTGCAGCCATTAAAATTTTACCAATGAGAGCGCAGCTGCGCGCTTCAATAAAACGCGACCAACCTGATTGGCCCTGCAATCAAGTTGGTCGCGTTTTATTGATGTTATAATGAGATTTTACGATATCGATGTGAATATTATACCATCATGTGAAATTGCTTAAATTGAGTGTTTTGTTGTCTGCGCTATAACAGTAGTAATTATAAGTCAAGTATTGAAAACACAAGTAGAATGTTACAACATTAGTGTAGATAAAGTTTTTTTTTGTACCAAAACACGTCGGCTGTCCGAAAAATGAACACAGTAAGGGACATTTGTTTTTCAAAACCGAGATATTACTACTATTGGTTACTGGAACCAACTCATACAACTATGTATGAGTGTAGCGAGTCATTAATAATGCCCAACGAACATTAAAAAATAAGAAAAAATCCAACAGGTGCAAAAATGTTAACTACCTATGGCTCGAGAGATAATGCCCTTTGTAGGTCAGACAAACGTTTTAGGCATATTAATAGGATCCCGATCGCATTCGTGCAGTACGGAACCTTAAAAATCAATGTAAAAAGCACTTAGTTACAGCAGAGCGACGACTGGAAATTAAGCAACACAAACAAGCTCGTCGTATGCAAACAGAATCACATTAAAGCGCAATCGATTGCGACCAATTAGCGCCTCCGCTGTTTCGGGGATGGACGACGAAAAACGACTAAAAAAGAATCGGTACTTGTTCCGATTTTTACTATCGAGTTTACCCTACGATCCCTGACTGACACTAACTCACTGCCACTAACACTTTGGCCTTTGCATCTACGTAATGAGATGATTTATACAGTGTCAAGTGGCAGCTTCACTCACACTAGATAGGTGAAGAGACCACTCGGGCGCAGCATTAGATGGAGTAGGCTTGCCCAGCATCTATACCATCCTGACAGCTGAGTCGGCCTAGCCCATAGGAAAGACAAGTCAATACGTGCGGACCCAACCAAGCCGCGGGTTTCCACACGATATTTTCCTTCAACGTTAGCGTGTGGCAGAATCGCAGATGTACGTAACTTTGAAAATAAACAACCAAAGATAAGTTGACCAAAGTGCAAAAAGCATCTGACAGCTGTTAACAGTACATTAATAGATTGGTAATATACCAGAAGCCGGGGGTAAGTACAGCGGACTGCAGGTGAACCTTTACTTTTTTGTTGCAAAGTCGCGTTAACATTACTAATTAGAGTGCACGTATGTAAACGATTGATGTGCTCAATGAACACTGTTATTATGTCACGATTTTGTATATGTCCTGGGCAATCCTAGTAAAACTAAAAATGTGTCTCAGACATAATTAATTTAATTATTATAATGAGGGGATCCAGGTAGATCCCAGGTATATCGAGAGGATTTTTAAAATCACTATTAACACGATTGAGAGATTGTACGGACACTTTTTGCAAATACGATCTGTAAAAAAAGATAATGATTTTTTTTCTCTTGGTGGCGCTAGTGTTACTCTACGGTGCACCTTAAGTACCTTACTCTGTTAATGTGAGCAACGTAACGGAAACCACAGAGAAGGTACACTGATGTCATGTCAATTTTGACATATTAAGTGACCATCTATCGGTAACTTGCGGTACTGTATTTTTTTTAATGACCCTTTGAAAAGCCCTCATTACTGGTATAAAAAGTTATCACGTAACATGAACTCACGCCTGTATCCCCGAGAAGTAGGCAGATTTTGGCACTTGCCACGATCCTGACAGACCTCTTTCGCTTCATCAATATTCATTAGTGGTTGCATGCACGCCGGTTTTGAGTACTTTTTAAAGCAAGCCCTTTGAAAAATCCATAAAGATTTGTCTATCTATCTATCTTTCCTGTAGTCACCTCGGCTATGTTTGTAGTGGAGCTAGGAATTGCCACTACCCGTATGTTTAAATTATATCTCGATTACTATGCTTAAATAGATTTTTACAAGTTGTTATGTTGATAGAATCATTACGCCATTCCGAGTAGACTAGCAATTGTATCTTTATTTATTTACGTAAATGGCCGAGGAATGAAAGAAGTGGCGCGCCTTGGAGGCCCTCGGAGGCTTCGTCCAGCAGTGCACGCGTACGGACTGATTGATTGATAGAAGTTTTTATTCTTGACGCGTTAGAGCTTATTATCTTCAAATTTCAGTGTCCGGCCCCACCACGGGTTTAGCTTAGCAGGGTGAATAGGCTTAAGGGGAAAACTCGACTACAATTTCGTATTTCCCGAGCAAAACGCGCAGGCTTCAGGTTACATCACAGCGAGTCGGCGAAACAACCGGGCGGGCGCCGTCGGCACAGTAGAAGCGCACCTTTATACTGGAGAGTATTCGGGTTAACGTTTCAAGAGGATTATTTTTTCACGCGACCGCTTAAATAAAAAAGGACTGCAATCTTTTCAGCGTTTATTGTTCAGAATATGTATGTTTATCCGTTTCATTATTTCTCCGTAACTTCTTAATTCTTTAACAGCTTTAGAAGTGTTTCGTGTTGTTAAATCCTTATGCTATCCTAGGTCACGTAGATTACTTACTTAAACTGGAAGTAGTATTGTTCGCTTTGCGCTACAAACCGGCTTAATTCGACTCACTCGACATTTGTAATGAACCATGGCAATAGTCTGTCGGCCTTATTTATAAAAGCTCGATTCCCCTAAAGCGCTCCTAAGAGTCAGTTTACTTAATCTGTGGTTACGACTTTTCCTTGTAAAATCTCTACCACAGACTATTTTGATCGACGTATTAGGAAATCGTGTTTTTTTATAAATAAGACCGTGTGCAACGATTGCAATAGCTACTGACGTACCAGTTCTAGTAACGGTAGTCGAATATTGACAAAACGCCGAATGAAGTAGTGGTCGACGTTTTTTACGGATCCCATCCTCGTCGCCGGTTGTTTAGTATTGGGATCGGTCGGGGGAGGCACGGTGGAACGTGCATAACACGCGGTGGCTATCAATGTGCTGTTCTAATCAACACTAGGTTCTTGTGAAAAAAATCAATAATTTTTTTCCACGACACATGGTATTTCAACAAAATTTCAGCGTCTAAAATCAACTACGAGTCAAGCCTAGCTTGTTTTTCGTAGTGAATAATAAATAATAGTCTTATCTTATCTAAGCTTTTCTTATCTTAGGAGGCGAATAGATCTGAGAGCAAAATTCGACTGCAAATTCATTCGAGTATTTTCCGAGCGAAACGCGCGGACTGCAGGTGACGTCACGGCGAGTCTGCAATCCAATCTGGTAAACGGCGTCAGAGCAAAAGGAATGCATCTTTATACTGGAGCGTATTCGATTAACGTTTAAAGAGACTTGTATTTTTAAATCTCTTGAATTTACACGCCAGTATCTGTATTTTAATTCTTTTTACCCCTTCTCATTCGCAATTGATCGTCGACTTTTTTCTGTTCTACTTTTTAATTACAACTTCATTGTAATACTCGAAAACATTATACGAAAACCTGAGTGCTTGAGATGTTCATATACCTCAGCGCTGGAAATGCCCAAGCCGCGGTGGGCACGCGTGGTGATTAAACCTCTCTCTCTCTCTGAGATAAAGCCTGGTGTGAGGCATACAGGCTGATTGTACGTGCAGTAATTTTCAATGCATCCAATTCCCAAAAGGTTCATCAAGACAGTCATTGTATGTTACGGTACAATAATTATCGCCTTAACAAAAATCTGAAAGATAAACTAGTTATCCAACATGAGTTCTGCCCGTCAAAAGTTTGGCACGATTGTATTCAAACCTATTTACTTTACACATATTTGTTTTAATCAAACAACTTTCGTTTATTAATTTAAAACTTATTAATTGGTATGTCCATCAAAATGTTCGCTAAATAATGAAGAGTTCTAGATTTACGTATTATACGCTAGCAATTGCGGTATTGTTCACAGATATAATAATAACAATAAATATTATGTCAGCGCTTTTTACATAGTAAATTTTATAGTATCGAAAGTAATATATCGAGTGAATATGGGTGGAAAGAACGCTCCAATCAGACATAATACGTCTGATTGGAGCGTTCCACCTATTATGTCGACCAAATATGATCCACAACATTATCTATACAACATTCGAGCAAAAATGGCATAAAATCGCGTTTGTTGTATGAGAGACCCACCTAAATATTTATTTTATTCTGTTTTTAGTTGATTTGTATTTGTTGTATTTTTTTTATAGCGACAACAGAAATAAGTCATCTGTGAAAAATCATCTGTCTAGCTATCACGGTGCATGAGATACAGCCTGGTGACAAACAGACGGAGAGCGGAGTCTTAGTAATAGGCTCCCTTACCTTTTGGGTACGGAACCCTAATAAAAAGTACCCGAAACCGGAGTGCGTGCAGGCACTAATGAGTTTTGATGAAGCGAAAGAGGATTGCCAGGATCGTAGCAAGTGGTACACCTTGGTAAAAGCCTCGAATACAAGCGTGAGTATGTGTAAGTAGGTTTATTTATTTTAACCATAAATTTTAGCGACTATTAGTTTATACTAAAGTAAGACTTTTTAAACAGAATTGTGATGCAAAGCTCTGATGGAAAAAGTTCAGCAAACGCCTGAAGATGACACCAGCCTTCTACATAGTACACTCAGTCTAATCTGAAAAGTTGTGATGGAGACATCAAAAAAGCTACGAAGGAACTCAAGTATTCTTTTTAAATGACATTCAACACACCCACTGGCGTTTTTTAAATTTTTAAGTCTGTTAGAATTAGTAGGAGTTCTTAAAACCATTAACAACCATCCTGAACTCAAGGTTTAAGCAACCTGAATGATACCCAGAAACACCCAACCATCTTTTATCCTTCTTTACTTTGACAGTTTTTAGAAATATTTTTTGCATAAGTACATCAGATGGAACATGTCAGATTGATGAGCACAATTTATTGAACTTAGAAAAATTTGGTACCCTTACAATGCTGTTTAATAAAAATATTTGTCTGCCTGCTCAAGTTACAAGTAAAGTTGAAAGCGACATTTACATCATCATCATCATCATTCAGCCACAAGAAGTCCACTGCTGGACACATGCCTCCTCCATGGATTTCCAAAAAGACCCGTTGGAAGCGGCCTGCATCCAGCGTCTTCCTGCCACCACTTGCGTTACGGGCGTCCACCTTTTGTACCCTTTCTTTTGTGCAATCAAAAATTACTAATAATATCACATTAAAACACACCAAAAATGCCGTTTAAAAAGTCTGTGGTAAAGGGAAAGACATACACACAGACTATTTAACCTTCAAATATTCAAATTTCAATTTTTTTTTATTTAAAGTAGCACAGAAACTGCGACTTAATGAACGTTGCAAGTTAAACCATGTATATATTTCAAAATGTAGATCATTTTGGAGAAAAAATGTCCAAAAACTCCAAATAATATAATCATGTAGGTACAGCGATATCATTCCGATGTAAAAACCTAACTGCAAAGTGAGTTACTCGGGGCTGCAAATGATGTAAATTGCTTCGGCCAGATGTCGCTGCCTGTACGTAATACAGAGAAGTTTGTAAAGAGGCTCGAAATTTCGCTGATGCCTGCACTTGCCCATTAGCTCAGTTGGGAGAGCGCTGGCATGGTTAGCCAGAGGTCGCGGGTTCAAGTCCCGGCATGGGTGGAATTTTTAGCCTCTAAATAGGTTTTTAAAAACTCCAAACTTAGTCTTTTCAAAGTCCTTAATTAACAAAGTTTATATAAATATTCTAAAACCTGGAACTCATGCATTGAACTGGCTTTAATTCCAGACATCATTGTCATCTACACAATCTTTAATGTTATAGTAGCCCTTTTGGCACAAAGTGTGCTTTACACATTTTGGAACCTCATTTGCAACTCATCCAACAGCATTATGCTGAGCGTATGTCCGATTGTCATGCATTCCTACTGATAGGACCTTGTGCAAACCACATTAGTTTAAGTTTGTATAGTCAAGTCCTGTCTACTAGCTATAGTTTAATTAATGTAAATCTTGCATGGCAATAAATGATTATTCTATTCTATTCTATTCTATTCTATTCTATTCTATTCTATTCTATTCTATTCTATTCTATTCTATTCTATTCTATTCTATTCTATTCTATTCTATTCTATTCTATTCTATTCTATTCTATTCTATTCTATTCTATTCTATTCTATTCTATTCTATTTGAGGAATGTTTTGGAGGAATCGTGTTTTAAATAAATAAGACTGAAATTGGTTAGCTGCTGTTAACTAAACTTTGCTGGGCATCATCGTAATAACGTCAAACTAGTTCTACGTTATTGAATGCCCTAACTGTATATACCTACATTAGACTTGCGCAGTGTGTCATTAGAGCAATTTGTTATATCTCTTATATTTGCTCACTGGGACACACTATACTGATATATCTGTATCACATCTGGCTCACCACTTGTATCCTAGCTCATACGACGTACCATCAACAGTGTGTGTAGATCTTGATCTCGCTCTCGCATACTGTATGTGAGCTGAAAAAAGTAGCAGGAGCTAAATGTCTAGTGTACTGAGTTGAGAGTATGTGTGAGGGTGCCAGTTTTTTTTTTATTTAATTTATTTATTAAATTGTCTGTATCGCCAAGCGCAGCCTAGCACGTCCAGTCACAAGATGGACAGATGACCTCATCCAAGTGGCAGGAAGACGCTGGATGCAACCCACTTTCAACCCGTCTTTTTGGAAATCCATGGAGGAGGCCTATGCCCAGCAGTGGACTTCTTGTGGCTGAATGATGATGATTATGATGACTTAATTGTCCAACATTACAGTTTTAAAGTAACTCGTTGTACAATTAAATTTAAGTACTCAATACAATTAACAAAAGTAGCCTATATTAAACATCAAATATTAATGACAAAGTACTGTCATCTCTGGGATATAACACGGACACACTTGAGGACGATGGGGATGTGTGTCCTCTCATATCTGGCTCCGGAGTTACCAAAGGCTAACCTACATCGCGCTTTCGCAGCGATATAATATATCGTTATATCATACTCTATATTATAGAGTACGCTATGATTGATCGAGAGCAATGATCTGCCGGGGTGTCCATTGTGGGGCGCCATCGTAGCTATCCGTATGAAAGGCCGTGATATATCTGCATCCAATGGGGTTTACATAGCGATATTTCTTAATCATACGCTCTTGAGTTATGTTAGGAGTAGAGATGGGCAGGGGAGAATGGTTTTAGAGAACGTTCTCCTATAACGAGACCTAATAAATAAAAAAGTGACATCTTTGTTAATTTAATTCCGCTTGGATATTCACTGTAATCCACAAATAAAGTGAGTTTACTGTTAATTAATTAATTAATCAATTGAATAAAATTAGTTTACAAAGATCGAGAAAAAACGGCATAAAGTCACATTTGTTGTATGGGAGCCCCCTTTAAATATTTATTTATTTTAATTTAATTATTTATTTTTGAAGTGAATATAAAACTAAATAGCCTGTGAATATTTGAAGCGTCCACCTCTTGCCGTTATTAATATCGAGCAAAACACGGCAAAAAAAAATTACGTTTGTTGTATGGGAGCCCCCTTACGTATTTATTTTATTCTGTTTTTAGTTTTATAGCAGTTATAGCGGCAACAGAAATACGTCATCTGTGAAAATTTTGAGTGCCTAACTATCACGGTTCATGAGATACAGCCTGGTGACAGACATCTAGGCAGCCAGAGAGACAGACGAACAGACAGACAGACGGACAGCGAAGTCTTAGTAATAGGGTCCCGTTTGGCACTCTGCGCGTACAGACCCGTAAAAAGATAGCCCGTAATTTGACGAATGGATAATTCACGAACTTCACAAATCTAAACAATGTGTAGGTCACAATGTTTGAAAACCGGAACATAGTTTTATAACAGTCCACCTGTTAATAGCAGACAAATAATTACATTTCGATTCATAATCGTGTTCGCGCCTGAGAGCGTTATTCCGCAGCTAAGCTAATTTACTCCGCCGTCTAACATAATTACATCCCTATAGCTGCATAACGGCTTTTTAAGCGCTGCTTATGCGACCGTGAAGGCGCTAACAGCTACTTTCGGAAGTGACGGGAAAATTAGTCGCCCGCCTAGTGGAAGAGCGAGGACGCGACGAGACAGGCGGGCGCCTTTTGCGTGAACTAGAATCCAGATAGTTAGTGTAACGATACCTCTTTGTAGTAGCTGGCCGGCACAGCCATCTTATTTGATTCTGAATTGAAGGGAAATTGATACATTTGGATGTCGTAGACGGCGACTAAGGAAATCAATTACCAGGTGACGGGCAGAAGCGTCTTCCTGAGATTCCAACCGCATACTGCGATCGCCAACCCGCCTGCCAAGCGTGTCGATTATGGCAAAACCCCTCATGGTTATGAAAACCACGAAGGATGCCTATGTCCTGCAGTGGGCGTCAGGTGGCTGACGATGATGATACATTTTGTTTGAGGGACACTTCATACAAAATGTAAGGATGTTTTGACTGGTTTGATTTTGAATTTAATTTAAATCGTTACATTATGTTTGAGGTGTCAGTCGATGAGATAGCTAGGAGATAGATAGATAGTTCGTTGACAATACAAAGTTTATTATCTGATCCATTTACCCAGGTAGGGCGTTACATTAGATCTGAGACATCCGCACTTAGCCTCATACTTCGGCCGTTGTACGTAGCAAGCGCTGAGGTATATACACAAGGTATATACCCTTAGACACAAGGGTTTCCTCTCAAGAAATATTGTCAATCGTCAATGAATTGACAACAAGATAAGAGACGTTAGTCACAAATAATAAATCAAAGATCAACGACCCACGATAAGGAGAAAAGATTCGCCTCTAAGTCTTTTAAGAGCAGAAGAGCTCTTAAGGAATAAAAATAAAGCAGATTTTGAAAGCTTTAAAAAGATACTTTGGTTTTAAAATCTGAACATTTTTTATGTAGCCTGTATGTATATGTAGTCCCACTGCAGGGTAGACCTTCTCTCAGAGAGAGAGAGTAGGGGCTTATATACCACGCAATTTCTAGCGCTCAGGCTTCCTCACGATGTTTTCCTTCACGATTAGCGAGTGGTATTGCTACTAAAACTTAGAAAACGAAGTCATTGGTACATGCCGGGATTCGAATCTGCGACCTCCCGAATGTGAGGTCTCAAAAAAAATCTGCAATAAAATAGAATATTCTTATGTTATCTTATCTGCTTTATGTTTTAGGTGAAATTCTTTTTTTTAATCTTTATTGAACGGTTTGGTCACATAGTGATCATGTCACCCTTCGGTGAACTTCTGTTTAGCAATGTTCACCAGGATTTTCTAGATCGGTTCATTCTACATTCCGTATTTTTTTAGCTCTATTTGTCGATTGAACAAACTCTAAAAGCGCCAACAGAAATTCACAATAAAAAAAACAAGAACAATTCACACGTTGTTCAGCTAAGGTCCAATTGCACAGTTCAAAATAAACCTTTGTGACTCAAACAAAGTTTAGTCTGCCAAATATGGGCCGCATCGTTTTAAAAAGCGAGCTTCAAATTCGAGTCAATAACAAAATAATCTCGTTTACTTTAACTTACGAGACACGTACAAACAAAACAAAAGCTCAGCACATTCTTTGTTTCGACAACAGAAAAAGGTGATCAATGGATGCTTAAAAAGGTCTCAAACCTTTGGTCCATCAGTTTTACGAGTACATAGTTATTAGGTACGGCTAGTTATCGTTATTTATGGGTTTTGGATTGCAAATGGAATGCTGGATAATTTGAACTATTAACCTGAAATATATCATCAAATGGTTGAGGACAGAGCTGTGGTAGCGGAGCGGCAGAACGCCGGCTTCTCATTCGGGAGGTCGTGGGTTCGAATCCCGGCATGTACCAATGACTTTGTTTTCTAAGTTACGTACATTTGTGAAGTTATAGTAGCAATACCACTCGCTAACTGTGAAGGAAAACATCGTGAGGAAACCCTAGTGTCTGAGGTATTTACATACCTTAGCACTTGCTACGTACAATGGCCCAACTACGAGGCTAAGTGCGGAAATCTCCAGTCGAACTAGAACTAGATGGTTGAAGACGGCCGAGGACACAGGAGGCCTGTCCCCCGATCCAGCAGTGAACGAATACGTTCCGACTTCATTGATAGAAATTTGGTGTGACGACTGCCTCGGCGCCGTCGCCCCACGTGCCATCTGTGTGTCTCGCGCCTAAGGTGATTGCGCCAGATGCGGCCCGCCGGCATAGGGTGAGTGCACCAATGACAAACACGCAAAGCTTGCGGTAAATGGTGCGCGCTCACCTGTGACTATCATTTGTGTACTATTGAGATCGAACAAGTCGGACGATCGTACTGGTCCTATATTACGCGCAACAAATTCTGCACGATTCCAATCGTCTGAGTGTCAAATTCTATACTAACTGTAATCGCAAACATCAGGATACCGACTGGATTGGTGCGCATAATTGAGCCTCAGGAATAAATGCCAAATAAATTGCAAACCAAGATTGGCATTTAAACGATTAGCAAAAAAGACCGTTTATGCCACACCTGGCCAAAAAGCGGGTTTTTCACTTTGAGGCCAAGTGACGACATAAAATTGTGTACACAACACGGGCTGTGAAATAGAAAGCCCTCGATCGCATATTTATGACCCTCGCTTGCGGCTCGGGCCTTAAACTTCTGCGATATCGGCCTTTCTTTATTTTACTACCCTAGTTAGGTATTTGGTAAAAAAGAGGCAGTGTTACCATTATATACGTCACAACCACATCCGGATCATGTGGGCGAAGAATAAATTATCTCTCTGACGAATTGAGGTCGCACCGTGAATAAGTCCTAATTTATGTAATAATGTATTATCATAGTGTATTCTTACCAAATTTAAGCTAACATAAGGTTTCTAGTAATAACCTCATGTTTTTTTATTTTTCTCAAATACTATTAGGTTTCAGCATGGGGAAAGCCCCCATCTCAGGTGGGCTTCCTCTCTCGACCCCTCCCCTCATACCCCCCCCCCCCCCTAACCCTTTACTAAACGGATGATATAGGAAATTCCAACCATTTTTTTCATCGAATTAGTATCTTTTCACAGGATAGCAATTGATAAAGCGCTCTAACCACTGTGATATTCATTTGGAATGTTTTATAAAGGTTTTGTTTTGCTTAGAATAGCATTCAGTCAAGGACTAGCCAATATTGCCAAAAAGATCGAATTTTGTATAAGTGTACTTAATACGAAGGAATACATTTTTTCCTTTAAGAAAATACCTTTGACAATAGAGGATCTGTTTCCCAGGTGTTGGGCACAAGCATTATTAAGGTCCCACCCATAAATTTTTCACAGGTGTCTTTACCGCTTTGAAAGGGAAACGGCAAAAAATTCCGAACTGGAATTTCGGGAAACCCAAGTCAATAGCCCGCCATCCATCACGGGCGTTTTCACATCTTCACTCGGTCTGCCCACCCTCATTATTACAAGGGAAAACGGTCTTTATTACGATGTAGTTAGAGTGCCGCGAGTGCATAGGTAAGTTGGTTCTGTGAACAAACCACAAGGGCCTATGAAAAATGCTTTGAGTGACAGCTATTTATGCCTCGTCACTCTGGTTCGGCCCCTGTCCGCTGCCCGACCACTTACCCGCATATGAAATGTCTGAGGCACTTGAATTCCAGCCATATATGTGGGGGGCTAAGGTTGGATTCTGTCTGGGGCAGCTGGTGATTGAAATGTGTTTTTTTTCTGAAAGCCGCTGCTTTTGCTGGCCAGACTGATTCGTTTAGTTTCCGTGCGAGTTTTAATATTGTTAAGCCGTTGAGTAACAATTTTGTCTCAGTGGGCACCTGCAGTGCACTGTGTGCTGTTAATTTTTTTTTTAATTCGATGGTTAAGCTTTAGCTCAATATACAAACGATTAAACGTTTGGAAATATCAGAAGGGATGATTCTACTTGTTAATACAAACAGCTTTTAATACAGGGACAAATATTCATAAGCAACCTATATAAGTTCCACATTAGGGCACAGGCCTCCTCTCAGAGAGAGAGCGTATGGGCTTAATCACCACGCGTGCCCACCGCGGATTGGTGATTTCAAGCGCTGAGGTATTTGAATAGCTCATACACCTAGGTTTCCTCACGATGTTTTCGGATAAATATTAGCAAGCCACAATTACTTACTTATTATTTCAGAGACAGACAACAAAATCTAATATATATAAAAAACTCGTGTAACAGTGTTTGTTACCGAACTCCTCCGAAACAGCTTCACCGATTTTTATGAAATTTCTTGTAGATATTTGGTAGGTCTGAGATTAGGTCGTGTGCTAATTATCATGGCAAAACAACGTTTGCCAAGTCAGCTAGTAAATACACAAGGCTCTCGAACTCGAAACATATCATTCGAACTTCAGAGTAATATATTACTGTATTACAGTGTGTTTACTAAGTATTTATGTTTATGTATTTGGTTCAAAACCAATGTTATAACTATGTAATCTTATCTTTCCTGTCATTATTACTTCCACTATCCACATAGCCCAAGGTTAGCTAGAAGAAAATACTCATAAGCTCACCTTTGTAAAAATTCATTTATTGTGCAATAAAGAATTGTCTAATTTAAGCTAATCTGCCTGATGATTCATTAGCTCACCTTTGTTCAAATTTGTTTATTGTGGAATAAAGAATTGTCTAATGTAAGCTATGCCTGATGATTCACCGTGCCATTGAATTTTAAATTCAATGACCATGCCGAAATTTGGAATAATATTTTTATTAATTACTAATCGTTAAAGCCAGCAAGCAGTTCGACAATCAACCTTATAATACTATTGCCCAATTATATCTCTGTAACATATAATCGCATTTAAATATATATATTGTCTTGTACGCGTAATTAACGTTTACTTCAGTAAATTATTATTAGTAAATTAACAAGCGGACCCTCGCTTGTTAATCAGTGAATGGACTGATTAACAAGCGAGGGTCCGCTGAATGAAAAAGCTCCTGAGGATTTAAATGTGAGATTATAAATAATAAAAAAAATTATATGACGTAATTGGGTCAGGCGTACAAGACATGAAAAATCTAATAGTCGCACAAACCAGCAATCAGAGGATTAAGCAGATTGAAATCAACAAACAATCTTAGCTGATTTGTAAAAGACTAGCTTAGTACAAAAAAACAGTTACACTAAGGACAAACAGACAGACAGCCGGTTTTTGTTGAAGAAAATTCTTTGATATTATAGTTTTTATTACATTGAAGCTCTAATGACGCATGAAGGGTTTATACTTATACACTAGAAGCGGTAACGAAAGTATTAGAACATCTATCAAATACATTAACTCGATTCTATATTGGTACAATTACAGAATTTAAGGCAGTCATTTGGCAATCGGTAACAAGATAAGCAAGTTAATTTAAGTTCTAGTCCCCAAAAATCCGCAAAACCTCCCTCACAAACATTGATTACTTAGTTACGAAGTATTCAAAGAAGTCCGCAGGCGTCATTCATAAGTTCGTAAGTAGTTCAGTTACGACTGGCCCAGGCGCGTATAAATTCTCCGTGGTAGGACTTTCTTGCTACCGTTTTGGCCCCCGACGCCCATCACACACGAGCGGTTCGCCCGTCGCTGCAAACAATCAATCAATCAAATTTTTTTATACAAAGTATCATAGAAACTGCGACTTAATAAACCTTACAAGTTAAATTACGTGTCCATTTCAAAATCTAGATAATTTTGGAGAAAAAAATGGCCAAAACGTCTCAAATTGAATCAAATTAAAAAAATCAATGGAAAGAATTTACATTCTGTTTGTTGAATGTCAATATACAATGCTAGCCGCTGCTTTCGGTTCGATTTGTAGCTGAGAAAAAGGCAGCGAAAAAAACTCCACTTTTATACGGAAGTGGAAAGCCGTGTCGTATAGTTTGCAATATATATCTGTCATATTTAATGAGCGATAGGTTTACATTCGAACATAAATAAAGAAATATCACAACACTATCACTTGTCCAGATCCCCAACTAGCATTCGCTGAGCTATGGTAACCAGGCAAGGACAACACAAACATGGAAATGCACTCAGAGTGAGATCATTTGTACAAATTAAGTACGGTGGCTTCCAGTGGGAATCGAACCCAAGACCCCTAGTTTGTTAGTCAACTATCATCATCATCAGCCGTTTAACGCCCACTGCAGCACATAGGCCTCCCTCATGCTTTTCCAAGCTTCCCGGTCTTGTGCCGCCCGCATCCAACGACTCCCTGCCACCGTAACTAGGTTGTCAGACCATCTGGTCCGCGGTCGCCAGGTCAGAACTTTTCCGCCCCAACGGCCATAAGTTCTCCGAGCTATGTGTCCCGCCCACTGCCACTCCAACTGAGCAATTCTTCAAGCTATATATTAGTAACTCGGGTTCTTCTGCGAATATCCTCATTCCTCGAGCACGCAGTCAACTATCAAGTATGTATGTATATCTTCATTATCCATCGTTTGATATATCTCCCAAAATTATGATTTGTTATAAACTATAAATTGAATTTGTAAACTTTGATGTGACATTTTGCCGGAAGTGACGTATCACGATGAAATCATTTGACTCAAACTCAGAACATGTAGTTTATTTAAACCTATGGTGTTACTGTCGTGGATCTATAAATGTAATTTCAGATGTTGACCTCAAACTGTAATTTATCAATTCAAAAAATAGTTTCTTAAATATCTGTAACTTTTCAAATCTTTATGCTATGTTCATTCATCTGAGTCAAATGATTTTATCCTGATACGTCACTTCCGGCAAAATGTCGAATCAAAGTTTTAAAATTCAATTTATAATGTCTGCAGCAGGTTGCGAGCGAATTACCGCCGCGGGAAAACCGCTCGTCTAGCAAGGCCTAAGTCTCAGGATATACCTACCATGTGCGCCAGAAACTTATGCTCAAAACTTACGACAACTTGTTTTATGACACAAAACCGCTTTCGAAATGCTTACCCCCGGTTTCTTGACGCTAACAATCTGTTAATCTACTGTTAGCCTCACTTATTGTTTCTGTATGTAGATAGCTGTTACTTAATATTAATCTACTGATTTTTACTGCACGAGAAACTGGGGGGTGGACAGCTAAAAAGACAGATTTTTTTCTGTTATAAACACGGGTGCACTTGGCGCCTCCACGTTAGCGGCACTTCTACCACGTATGTGCGACGAAGACAATGCTGAGTAAAGTTAAGTTGACAGTAATGTTGGTGGGCTAGTAAACAATTAAATATTTTGAAAATATCCAACGATGTTACTATAATTATACATAGCTTAAAAACTCATACTATGCTGAACCTGACGACGAAGGCTAGTCAATCAGCTTTATAAATTGTTTCTATTTTACTTGATTACTGCAGGTTATGTCCAGTGAAAGAGCAATGTTGCTATAATTAACAACGCTTGTTCAAAATGCAAAACAATTTCTGCTGTATATATTTAAATTATTATTTGTATTAAATATTAAAACCAATTTTGTATTACAGTGCTCAGATTTAATTACGTTTGGTTGGTTTATTTTAAATATGAAATCGAATATCCATATCCATAAAATTATGTATCTAGGGTCGAATATCAATTTGCCTGATGTAGATTTTATTTATTTACTTCATAGGCCCATTTTATGATCAGATCTTTATCCAAATAGACCCCGTATTTATACTATCAAGTACTCACAGTTCAAGGCTCGTGATCACTCCCTTCACCCTACTACTCTCCGCAGTTCCATTGTCCTAGCGTTTTCAGTTCCGTTACAGCATTGTTCTATCTCCAAAGGTTTCCCCGATGCGGAAAGAAGTCTGCTTAACGGCCTTTATCAGTTGTTCTCTAATAAACGGCGAGGGACCGCAACTGGATTTATGACCCTACTCTCCAAAGAGCGATGCTGGATTTGTTATTTTCAAAATAGGGACTGTTGAAGGGAGACGGAGTAATCGTGAAAGTCGAGCTTTTGGGAAGATACGATTTTCTAATATCACTGAGGGAGATATCCAAATAATGGCTAAACAAAAAAGGAGGGTTTTCGTGTACAAATCTCTGTTTCTTTGTTATACATTTAAAGGGTGTAATTGCAAACAGTTTCTTGTTTGCATAAAGATAGCTGAATTGGTTCCCACCCTCCAATAGGAGACGCACAAAAAGAAGAAGAAGTTTCTTTATTTCACAATTCTAATTTCTCAAGCCTATTAAGAAGTACGTGTTGTGTTGTTAGAATCCTTATACTATCATGAGTAACATAATATGGTACCTATACTAGCAATCTGGATTATGTATTTTTGTAATAAAATGTTTTTCTGGGCATTCGCTGATTATGCTTTTATAATTATGCTTTGTCAACTGTTTCAGAAGTTTTCAACAGACGTTGCACCAACAATTTGAAGTGGAAAATCTTATTTAATGTAAACTTGAACATCGTACATTTTCACAGGTCAATTGTCAATTGTTGTTGGTCAATTGAAATGAAAGGTTTTTTAGTTAAACTGCCACAGAAACATGAAAACAATTTACGTATAAAAGAAGAATTAGCACATTCAACAATAACAATAGTATTAGTATTCAACAATAGTAATGGAATATCTTAATTAAATCGGGACAACTACCCAATTAACCGTGTGGAGGGACTAGTTCGGGGTACGTGGCCATGCATGCTTGATAAATTTATACATTCGCGGGAAGTAGTTGCTTAAATACACTGCGCCCGTTCTCTAATGGCGAATATCCTCGCCAGGCTCTTGCAGAATATGAACAAGTTTGCACGACTGATTGGACTCTAAACGATGAGTGATGCCCAACCATCTCGTGAGCCAATTGAGCCGAGTCACTCGGTATGTCTTTGCCAGTTACGAGCTGTATAACAAATACACACTAAATGATGGCCATTGAGTGTGGACCAGGATTGATAAAAATGTAAAAGAAAAAATCTATTTCAAGGTTCAGCAAAGGCAGCGTGATGACGGGAGTAATTTTAAGTCGACAAATGGCAAAAGTCACGACTTTTCAGTACAGTCATTCGCAAATTCTGTCATTTTAGCGCGACAAAATGCGCGAGCCACGCCAACTTTACACCAATCTATAAGTAACTATTCTTTTGTGTCATGTATGAATTGTAATGGTTTGAAGAGTAACTGTCATGAGTCGGCGGAAACGGTGTATTTGGCCCATTTCGGTCTCTAATTCAAACTTCCTTCATGAAGTTCACAAGGAAGACGCGTGCAGCGCGGTGCGGAGGGGGGAGCTCAGAATCAATTTTGCCACACGTAATTGGAAACTAACGGCTCTTAAGGCTCCAGGCTCTAGTTTGCTTTGAATTTAATAGAACGGACCTTAATTGCTTTCTCTCTGTATTTTTCATGATTCTTTTCCATATAGTTTGTTTCGTAGTTTCTACATAGTAAATGTTCGTGTTTTTTTACATCGTTTCGTTTCTTAAAAAAAAGACTGAAACTGTTGCTTAAATATTTGACGTACCAATTATATCTAGTGCGCTAGACAAAATACTCAAGATGCAATATGTCTTACAAATATAATGGTCGAACAAGTTGGAGAATAGAGACCCAGATAGTCACTTTCTGGGCCATAAAGTATCTCTTTGTAAAAAATCACATCAATGAGTTGTTGCGTGAAACAACCACAAAGCAATCAGATCGAGAAATCTAAAAAAAATTGTGGATACAAAAAACACAACTTTGTCTTCGCGCCCAGTGCCTAGTGGATAGATCTAAATATATGTGACGAAGAATGAGACAAGAATAAAAACAGATCATTTCAGATTTTCATTCTTCCTAAGACCCATAAAAATTATAAAACAAATATATATTTTGAAATTTTCAGGCTTCTTTATATCATTAATATGTGATCAGGTTCAGCAGTGTCCGCAAGTATAGCTGTGGTGTCCATTAATTTAAAACTACATTCGACTGTCCAAGTCACTAGACCGAGGTTTGCCTTCAATCAAGTCGCGCTCATATCACAAATAAATTAAATTGTTACCGACTGATTTCAGGCTTTTCAATCGTTTCATAGGGCGAAAAAGTTCTGACGACGCGGCGTGAGCCGTCGCTGGATGCGGGCGACACGAGACCGGGAAGCTTGGAAAACCAGGAGGAAAGCCTATGTCCTGCAGTAGGCGTCAAATGGCTGATGATGATGATGATGATGATGATGATATTCACAATTTGAGAAAGTGTATCTAGGAAGTCTATATCTTCAAGAAGAAATATAACCCAAAACACGGCACGACAAGGAAACATAATTGCGTACCGAAATAGAATTTTGTTTAGTCGCAAGCGGTACCACGCGTGCCCTCTCTTCTTTCATCCCTCTTGTTTCGGTACATGGCAACAAGGTATATCCTTCCTTAAAAGTTTTGGCAGTGTGAATTCATTAATGAGCATAATCAACCGGGCCGTATTCGTCCACTACGGGACATAACGAATAAATAAAATAATTGAATCATAAGCCTCCCAAGGCACGCCCCTTCTTTCTGCCCTCGGCCATACTCATCCAGCCAGCAATAATAATAATAATAAACCATTTATTTCAGGTCTCTCAGGCGGTAGACCCAGGTTCGATTCCCAGTGCGGGCATGTACCTATGACTTTGTTTTCTAAGTTATGTACATTTGTGAAGTTATAGTAGAAATACCACTCGCTAACTGTGAAGGTAAACATCGTGAGGAAAACTGAGTGTCTGAGCTATTTACATACCTCAGCGCTTGAAAGCCAATATGCGGTGGGCACGCGTGGTGATTAAGCCCACACTCTCTCTCTGAGAGAAGGCCTATGCCCTACAGTGGGACGTATATAGACTGCTTATGATTTATTTCAGGCAACTAGGCCCATTCAATTCCAAAGTCCTGTGAAAGCTGTGTTTAACCTAACGAGACGTTTAAGCGATCTATTGCAGACATTCTTACACGCAATTTGAATAATAAAATAAGTATTTTTAAATTATTTAAATTCCATGTTGCGTATTCGAAGCAGTATTGAGGCTATTCAGTGTATGCAACTAAATCCTGATGATTTGTATAACTTAAGTTGAACTCGATTTTTTGCTAATCTATGAGTAGATAAGTGGAGGAGAATGTCCTATTTATTAGTACCACGCTCCTAACTAGGTCGTAAGGGCTCTTGAGGGGGTATTTAGGTAAATATCGGCCCCACACCGAAAACATTTCACGTCGGAAAGAAAAAGTTGTGTCGAAGTCGCGACGACTCTGGTAATTTTGTTTTGGTTGCCTCCCCACGATGACTTCGGTTGCTCTATCAAAAAAATGTTATTCGATTTGCATAATTACTGTCGACAGCACATCAAAATTTAAATATGTGTACTCTAAATGCTGACCTGCTATCGACTATACTCCTCGAGGCATATAAATCTGGGTGTTATACATTTAACGAGTCTAATCGCGATAGTTGTTTGGTAAACTTAACTACCTTACGTTTTGGCAATATTGCAATTACTGTGGTCACGGGTGTCCGTAATACTTGAGTGTAGGTGGTCTACCCTCAAGTATTATCAGCCAAAAATGTATTCACGCGAGCCGATAAAAATACTACGTGTTTCTCGAGCCTTTGTTTCTCTTGGGTAAATCTTTCTAAATAAATCTTGAAATCCTACACGCAAGTTTTTTAGCTTTTATGGGTAGTGGCTAAAAATCAGCGCTGCCAAGATCACTGCGTTGACTTGGTTGCATATCGACCCTTTGTCTTAATATTATATGTCATTAAATGCTTTCTATTTAATTTAAGATTTTAAGATAATAACAAAGGGTATTTTACCCCAAAGTATTTATTAAGCCAAAAATGTAAACACGAACACCTTGGCATCGCTAGCGCGGCGGAATAACCTAGTTATTATCATCATCATCATCAGCCATTTGACGCCCACTGCAGGACATAGGCTTCCCTCATGGTTTTTAACACAGAAAAGTTTTGCTATTATCGCCACGCTTGGCAGGCGGGTTGGCAATCGCAGTATGCGATTGTAATCTCAGGAAGACGCTGCTGCCCGTTTCCTGGTAATTGATTTCCTTAGTCGCCTTCTACGACATCCGCGGAAGAAAATGGAGTGACGCTATTCTTAATCCGGCGCCACAAGGCCGAACGAGCCTAGTTAGGGAGCCTAGATGGGCACTAGCGAATAGCAAATCCTCTCGACTGCTTTCTTCGAACTTTGGTTAAAGATAACCCTGGACCGCATGATTGTAAGCGTGACGATCTACCCAAGGCGCTGCCTCTTTAAACATCAGCGTAAATATGTCTAACCAGGCTCTCTCTGGGATGCAGAAATGGAAGCGTGCATTTTACATTACAACGTTATTCCATCTACTCGTAAGTGCGCCTGGAAACGAACAAACACATCTCACCTACTAGGTCACTCGCAAACTGTTACATAAAGTGTTCCTTGCTACAACTGATGTAACTTCATCGTATCACTTTACGGCAATGCTTAGACCAATTTGCTCATATCATAGTTCAAAGCAGGTATGTGCCCTACAAGTAGCTTGAACAAATTACTTTTTCTTCGCATTGACGTATTTCTGGTCTCATTGGCGGGGGACGCGGTATCTTCGGGCTTAGTTTATACAAATGAATAAATAAATGATAGGTTCTCGAGTGGAGACCACAAACTGGTAAACGAAACGTAAGACGCCCACCAGCTCGCTGGGACGATTAGAGGCAGTTTACTGGAAGCAGCTGGATGACGGTTACAGAAGGGAGTGGCGTGCCTTGGGAGAGGCATATGTTGAAGGAAATCATCACAAGGAAACACGTGACATTAGATTAGACTAGAACACGTTATTGTACACATCAGAAAACAAAATACATTAAAAGGTATTAAATACATAAATAAATCAATTGAATACATTGTTACCTCCATGCGTTTTATTCTACTACTCTTGATACAAAAGTACAACCTACTTACAGGAAAAACCTACTCCATCAAAATAAACTCTATCAAGTCACGCTCAACCAAATTTTTGTTTCAGTACTCTCGTTTAAGAGGCACAATTAGGACTTATCAATCACACAAGTAGATAGTACAAAAATATCCAAACTTTGCGCAAAAACATAACAACCACTTCTTTCCACGAAGATTTTCAATTTTAGTTACGGAATTCCGCATCCGGGTGTGTTTACCCGCAGTTCTCATACAACAGAAGATTATATTTTACCGAATTATGCGAAGTACCTTAATTTGTTGTTTCTTTTCATTTGACCTTCCTGGTTACCTGTCACTTAACGATTTATTGAAAAGAAAAATCTGGTCCAATTTAAAAAAACCTTTTCTGTTTCGGCTTAGCTTTGTAAAATACGAATCAGGAATGGATGGATTGCCAAAATAATATTAACACTAAAAATCATTATTTCGCTCGAAGCTATTCTCATTGGGTCAGTGACAAAATAACTGGCATCTAAGAAACCATATGATGCAATTTAAAAAAACTTTAATTGGTTTATTTTATTTTATTTCTGCCCACGAAAAAACATGTTCAGTCAGTTCAAGGAGGAAGAAAAAAATTAAAACTGACAAAGCAGTTTGGTCTTTCCACCACAGAGGTTAATAGTAGTAGCACTGTACCTCTGCGGTGATTACTTGAAAAAAATAACTTTTGTTTTCTTTTGTTATGAAAAATCTCAAATCAAATCTTAAATCAATCTCATTCGAAATTAAATGTAATCAATGTTTCGTGAAATATATTTCGTTTTCCTTTGCTCTGACCTTACTCACCAATATTGTAGATATTTTGACGGAGACTTTTTACGCTGTGTAATGTTAGTAGCCCTCTGTGACTACTTAGTTTGAGCCTCTTATCTCCAACTACCAAGCGGTAAGTATAAACAAACTTAAGAGATCCGCCCTTATGCACATAGTAATACCGTCTTCTGTGGCATGCATCTGGCGGGCGGGGTAAGTTTTCTAGTTCGTAACACCGTTTCCTACTTGAAAACTTGCGCGTGTCTCCGAGAAGCTTCCAGATTGAAAGGAACCTGCCTACTGGTTGATGTTATGAAATATGATATTGTTACTTTAGACACCCGAAGTTAATAGAACTATATACATGTAAGAAGCCTCACTGTATAAGTCCTACTACATGAGGGGTCTTCTCCCAGAAAGAGATGGACGGGTGTCCTCCGTGAATTTGCGGATTTAAAGCGAAGAGGTATCACGTTTCCAAGTTCTCCAAGTTCTCAAGCTTCCTCACGATGTTTTCCTTTACAGTTAGCAAGTGGTATTTACTACAAACTCAGAAGAATTAATTTAGAGAACAATAAAGAAGCGCTACCGCCGCATTACCGAAGCGAACTATAATTATTATTATATGTTTTTGTGCTATATGTTTCTAAATTAATGTCACTTTAGATGTTTCGAATGCCACTTTAAAATTTTGCTAGCAACTTGAACGACATTCTATCGCTACAATTAAAAAAGAATTGTTCTCCTTAACGTAAGTGCTAATAAATTACACGAACTTATAATAAAGACGAGATGACCAGAAACTTGGACGCTATCTTAATTAAACCGAAACTGATAAAAGTCGCCGGGAATTTTAAGAACCACGCTTTCTCTTTTGTTGTGTGCCGACCATTGTTACGTTGTCTTTTAAGGAAACTTGCCAGAAGAAAAATTAATTAGAACATTTAATTAATGAAGTCTTAGTATTTTTTGGCAGCCAAAGGAATGTTCTTGACAAGTTTTAGTTTGTTCTAAACGCTCCGTTTTTCCAGTATCACTTAAAAGTGGCGTAAGATCTATGTCGAGATATTTGTTCTAATTGAAGGCAATAAATAGAGTTACTTTAAAAATGTACGAGTACGAAGTACCACAAATACCTCAAGTAGGGTTTGTCACTTACAATTACTTTGTTCTATAACTTTTAAACAGTTTTTGTTTAATTTTCAATATTTGTAACTTTTTATGTCTTTTTATAGTTTTTCTGATTTGTGATCTGATTTGTGATGCTTAAAAATTTTAAATCAAATCTGATTTGTGATGTTTCAATTATAACATAGATTAAATAAAACGAATATTCTTTCATGTAATACAATGATTTATTGGCGCTAGTTATAGAGAACTTAAATTGCTAATTTAATAAAAATATATAATCTCCGTTTTTCGGAAAACTATCATACATACATACACATACGCCTACGTCTCGGAGGGGTAATATAAACTGCAACGATTCTGATAAATTTCTTTTGTTCCATCAACATTTATTGGTTGCATGCACGCTCAAGGAAAAAACGAAAACTCTGAGAAAAAACTTATTAACTTATCAAAAAGTATGAGAAAAAACTTATTGAACGAAAGTTGTAATAAAACACCAACTCTAATCGACTTCAACTCTCACCGCAAAAGTATAAGCCGAATTATTACGCCAGCCCACCGTGGATTAATGATTTGAAGTGCTGAAAATTGTTCCAAGCGAAAACATGATTGACAAGCATCAGGAAAGTGTTATACAAACTCTACTCTCCAAATAAAACTAAAAAAAAAAACAAAAGACACAAAAAAATTGTCAACCCATAACAGTATGTATCCAACTGTGAAAACAAAGGAGGGGTATGTATCAAAAATCTTGCTGCAGCGGACTACGGTACTACGACGGACTACGATGTTACGGCTCCATTATTGTTTAGTTGCTAGGTCGTTATGAATTCCGCTTCAGAAACTTTTAACGAAATTGCTGCGATGTTGTCAATTTTGCAACGTTTTATTTTAAATATCAAGCCTTAAAACGGGCTTCAATTAAAACGGTTCATGCGAAAAAATACACTGTGACGGAACGAATTTTCAGGAAACTCATTGAATTGTTTATCAATATGGAGTCAAAGATAATACATGTAACACTTACCCATAACAGTGATAAGATGAGGAAAATAAGAAATATGAAGCTTACAATCAATTGTAAAGTTGGCACGGCGAGCAAGAGGTCGCGGGTTCAAGTCCCAGCATGGGTGGAATTTTTAGCCTCTAAATAGGTTTTTAAAATTGTCCTCAGCACGGGTTAGTGCAACAAAAAGAATATATAATTTTACTTATGTGTGACTTTTTTGAATAAATCAGATCAAATAACGAAAAACGTTTAAGAGATATTGAGGCCTTTGTACTTTACTTTTTTTTTGTATAAATGCGTTTATTATCGTGTACCAAACATTTATTCACATGGAATATTATCGAATTTTTTGAGCTTTTTTGTAGAAAACTAATTTGAATATTTCAAAGCGCATGTACTCAAAACATCGGAATCTTAAATAAGCGTAGCTGGTTTTATTCACCGACCGTTCCAAAAGAACGCTGAAAGTACGCGTCCATTGCGGGTACCGGCAGAATATCAGCGCTGAAGTTTGTCCCAAACTTTCAGCACATGCTGAGTCGGAGCCCATTTACATTTGCCACACCTACGTTGTCTCTTTTCACCAATTGGTACATTACCGTACCATTTATTTAAAATCTAAATGCTTTTGCTCTTCATTGTGCTATGTTTTCTTTGTGCTGTTTCTTGTAATTAGATGTGTTTATGCTTTGTATACGTGTGTGTGACTTATGTAAATAAATTACCTATCTATCTATCATTGCGTACTAGTGTTCTTTATATTATAGTAATTTTGACTGGGTTGACTGGTAGAAAATGCTTATGGTAGCAAGTCCACCGTATTGTACATTAGGTTCAGTGCAATAAACTAGTTAAATAATAAGAACAATAGTTTTACAAATATTTACTTCCCATGAAAGTTCTATACATATAGTATAGCTTATTTTGTATTTAAATTACCCAAAAGAAAAATATATTTTTCAGCAAACTTGTATCTATAAATTAGTTTATTGTATGCAGAGCTTTTGGGTCAGATATCAGTCATATAACTCCCTGTTTAATTCACAATAACTCTGCAAGTAATATACCAAGAACCCATTTGTTAAAGCAATCAACATTCCCTATTAACGTACCCATTCTGAATGATCGAAATGAATACGCTACGTAATTGCCGACCGAATTACAACCTCTCTCTCATAAAGATACGTATACCACTTTCAGTCAATCGGATAATTTGACAATTTTCTCCAGAACTTAGGAAACCCATACGTGAAATGGAAACACAAAGTATTAACGGATCGTTTAAGATCTCATTATTTAAATCGGCAAAAGGTTGTATGCAGTTCTACAAAAACCCCATTAGTGTGCTTTACAAAAAATCTATCTAACTGAGGTAGATTTCCTGAGGGAGAAGGCACGTTTACTGCATAGTATATATATGTTAGCGTTACAGTGAATAAAAAAAATGCAGCCTATATAAGTTCCACTGTCGGGCACAGGTCAATTAAATAATAATAATAACATCCACACCACACAATCACTTGACCTGGTCCCAAACTAGGATATGCTGTACTATGGTAACCAGGCAAGGACGTCACAAACATGAACAAACAAATACTTTTTTTTCTTAAGATACGTGACTTTAGTGTAATACAAAGCGAGCAACGAGTGCAGTTTAAGTCTTATCATGGATGCACCAGAAATTTTCATTAGTCGAAGTGGCTAATACCTTGTGTTACACAAAAAGCCGCCTTCTCGCCGGAGACAAACTAAACAGAATGCGACGAAAATGGTGTGCGAGAAGTGCGGATTCTCTTCGACAATTTAGCTCTGGCTTGTAGAAGATGTATAAATACAATCCTAATGTTGCACTTATTACCAAAAATCGTACACGCAACTCTTTTAACACAATCTACAGAAATCCAAGCTGAGCTGGCTTCGCATGTGTAACGGTGTAAACCTTCTTACACCATTTCTGTTATTTTCTTTCATTCTTTCTATCATCTTAAACTCAAAATTTAAAATGACGTTACCCAGTCTACATTTCTTTCGGATTTTCATTACTACTCACTCTTTGACTACAGATTATCTTTGACGATTATCTACTTGTGAAGTGCTTATTTTCCTATTTTTATTTTGATCGAAGTTTTCTGTTTACCAACAGTTTTCCGAAGTAAAAGCACAGTTATTGAAGTTCTACATTATATTATCTTATCATTAACATCGAGAATCCTTCATGTATACTGAATGCCGCTAGAACCGTATTTTTTCTATTTATAGGTTAGACCACCTAGGCTGAGAGAATTTTAATTATGTGCTGGGCAAACTTTTGATGATCACTTAATTTATGAAGGTAGTAGTCGACACTTAACGTTATTTAAATCATCTAGCAGCTTAAAGTTTAAATATACACTGAGCAATATTAGTACTACTTCATCTCAGCTCTTATTGAGCACATTTACTACGTTGGCCTTGGCCTCTACGTAATGAGATACTTTATACAGGGTCCAATGAAGGTTCACTCACACTAGATGGGTGAAGGGACCACTCGGACGCTGCAGTGCCTGGGACATGGCACACATTATAAGTGCGAGTATCGAACAAACATGTTTTTTGTAATAGCGACGCTGATGAAATAAAAGTCTTCTTTCTTTCTTTATTTATTTATATACCAAACTTTTTTTTCAGTTCTGTCACTAATGCCAAAGAACACCACACTTTCCTCTACTGCAGCTCTGACAGCGCGTCCCCATTTTTCTCTGACAAAGAGTAGTCGGGCGGGAGTTGAAAGGGGATTCCCGGAAAATAATGAAGCGTCGTCAGTTCGTGTAGTGTTGTGTAGAGACGAGAGGTTAGCGGTTCGTGTAGTGTCGTTTAGAGTCTAGAGGTGGCTCTGGGCCCTTATTATGAAAAATGCGACATTATCAGAAGTAGCGATATGGTCGTAAATCGGTGTCCCAAGATATGATGTGACATCATTGGGTTAACAAAGAGCCATGCATTTCTCGCGTTCATTACTCAATGGCAGGAAATTTTGGAACTATTCAAAAGAAGAACCGTATTTGTCGCTAGATTCGAGTGAATTGTCGGGCTCAAGCGCGACTTTGACGACCCTTCCGAACATATCGCTGCATCATAATAAGCTTCAAACACTACTCGTTTTGCTTCCGTAGATAAAACGGGTGGTGGTCAACCATAGTGCATACAAAAAAACAACTTACCACCGTTGACAGATTTTCGCGAACAAGAAAACGAAATTCAGTACTAATATACTCCAAAGCAAACCTTCGCTTTTGACTTCACTGCATCCAGTCTTTTTCTACCCCTTTGACCAGCTCCCTGTTTCATAGAACTACAATTCAGGGTTTACTATGATAATTCAATGTACATTGCAAAGTCGATTAACCCACAGACTAACAAGTAGGAAGACTTTGCTACGCAATGTACATCTAATGGTCATAATAAACTGTGAATTGCAGTTTTATGAAACGTGGTCCATGTCATTCGTGCATTTTGATGTTTTTTTTTCCTTTAGGCCTTCGCGCCCCATTTCTGGTAATGTCTACAGAATATTAGTTTATGCATCTCATTTTCATTCTACTTCTTTTGGGCTATAAACTTGGTTTGAGACAAATTTCTTTTTATTTCTTCGTATTTTTATTCAATCAACGTGGTTAACTTCATAATGCAAATTAAATACATGTTCAAAGCAGTAGCGATAAAATGCGTTTACATTGCTATAAATTCTCTATGCAAAAGGTGTGACGGGCGCAATGTAAACGTGATATGCACCTGGCATATCAATCTGTCATCAAGTAATGACAACGGAAACACTATTTCTAAGACCTAGTGAAAACAATTGAGTGCAAGTTTATTCTGGTGGTATTAAAAGTCAAATAATCTTGGACGTCTAAGTCCTAGCTTTTGCAAATAGTAAAACGAGCTAATACTTGATATTTCAAATTTCAAACTTTGACAGCGAGTGTCGAGCGAGATTAGTAACTCTCTGTAATATTAACATAATAAACAAAGGGATTTTATTTCACAAGAGAAACTCAGAAAATCAATACGAGCAACACTAAATAGTAAGCAAGGCTATCGCGTGCTCCATTTACTTACGTATTTACTAACATATTCTAATTTATTCATAACAAAACATAAAACCCGGTAAGAAACACAATTTACGCTAATGATTGCTTAATCCCGGATACGATTTAATCCCCATTTTCGTCCACTGACATCCAAATACGTAAGATTTAAACGAATTTATTCTTTACAACAAGGAAGGGAGTAGAGCTGAGAATCGCTCGACTCTCATCAGGCTAAAAGGACCTGCGAGAGGTTAAATGACCTACATTGACTATGTATGATGCTTAGACCTCTGCTAGGGGGTTCGACTCACAAATGCGAGTACTTTGTATGTAAGGAATGTTTTGCTATTCATTCATTTCTGATGGAAGGACACTGTGGGCCAGGAATATAATATTAAGGAGGTGAAGATGAAAATGAAAATGAAAAAAGTGAAAAAAAAAAACTTTATTTAGAAAAGGGTTAAAAAAGTGGTTACTGGCTCCCAAACTAGAAATATAGCTAGAAATTTGAAAAAGATCTGGGCAAGAAAGGAGTGCTTTAAAAAGACGATAATTAAATGAGAAAAATAATTATTACTTTCTTAAACACTTTCAAACACTACCTAAGACATAAACATAACCTAGAGAAGAGGAAAAACATGAATTTGTTGCCAGATAAATGTTGTGCAAACCGTAAAAGACACTGCAATGAAGCGAAAATAATTAGACATGTCCTTGCAGCTGTAAAACCACTTCAATCTTAGTATTCGTTTTAGTTTTTTTTTTACCACAGCCTTGATTTTCAGGAAATTCACGAAACATCAAATAAAGACAAAGGTAAAGCATAACTAACAGCTTATTCCATACATAATACCTAAACACGTTCTCGGCCTGTGCGGAAACAGACAACGCATAAAAGGAGTACATAGGAGTACATACATACGAACACTCACGCATGTATCACAGAGGGGTAGGCAGAAACCCGGCACTGCCACTTGCCACGATCCTGACAGATCACTTTCGCTTCCTCAACATGCACGCACGCCGGTTTCGGGTACCTACATTAGAAGGATTAGTATCTAATAATAGGAATAATAACTTCCCCACAGCACAATCATCCTGTCATAGGATACCCTGTGCTATGGTAACCAGGCAAGTACATGCTGGAAAAGAAAGAAAGAAACCTCGTCGTAATTACCTTCGAATTACTCTCTGCAGCAAAAATATCCGTAAACATGCAACACAGCACAAAAACCCGACCAAGAACGTGTCCGGGGCCCATTAGACCGAATAGAATCGCTTTCTCTCAAATGTGAACCCATCGAGTGGGCTCATTTACTTGAAACACCCTGACCACGCCTTCGGTCAGCAGTTTCAATGAAAAGCGCTCTTATTTATACTAGTTTCAGCATCTAAAGCCATGTGAAAGGGTAGTGTCGTTATCAGGGACAAACTGAACTAAGTTTGCGAGTTGGACTGGTGGATGCGAGTTTGTTTTTATTGCTTGCTGTAATGTGATTGTCCGATTTGTTTGAGCGTCTGTCTTCAAAGTCTTTGTTAGGACGCTGTCTGTATGCTGACTTGGCTACGTGTTGTAGAGATAAGGTTGGCTAAAAAAAAACCGGCCAAGTGCGAGTTGGACTCGCGCACGAAGGGTTCCGTACCGTTATCTATACAAAATTTGAATATTTCAAGCGTCCACGTGTTGGCGTTATTAATATCGGGAAAAAAATGGCAAGAAAACACGTTTGTTGTTTGGAAGCCCCACTTAAATATTTTTTTTATTGTTTTTAGTATTTTTTGTAACAGCGGCAATAGAAATACATCATCATCATCATCATCGGCCTACACTTGTCCACTGCTGGACATAGGCCTCTCCTATTGCACGCTACTGAGCACGGTCCTCGGCTACTCTCATCCAGCTCTTGTCAACCGCCTTGCGAAGATCATCGCTTCACCGAGTCTGAGGACGTCCTACACTACGTTTACCGATCCGCGGTCTCCACTCAACAGAAATAAACCATCTGTGAGAATTTCAACTGATTAGCTATCACGGTTCATGAGACACAGGCTAGTGACAGACAGATGGACAGTGGAGTCTTAGCAATGGGGTCCCTTACCCTTTGGGTACAAAACCCTAAAAAAGTGATGATGATGATGATTCTTCCTGATCGGGTTTGGTCATGGCGACTGATACGACTGGAAAGAGCGTCGGTCATGTGGTCATGACTGACGTAGCCTATCTTGGCTTTAAAGGTGCGGTTGCACCGACTACAAGTACCTAAGTTTCCCATTTGAGTAGTGGTATTATATGGCAGCTGATGGTCTACATCTGATTTCATCACGTTTGGCGTCAAGAGCAGCTCTTCGTTTGGCCTCGAAACCAAAGATGTTAGTTTCAACTACATGGCAGAGTAAAAAGTAGCGGCGGTAGCGCCGCGGTAGAACGCCGACCTCATACTCGGGAGGTCGTAAGTTTGAAGCCCGGCATGTACCGGCATGACTCGCTAATTGTGAAGGAAAACATCGCGAGGAAACCTGAGTGTCTGAGGTGTTCACATAACTCTACGGTTCAAATTGCTAATCACGGTGGGCACGCGTGGTAATTAAGCCCATACTTTCTCTGAGAGAAGGCCTATGCCCTGCAGTGGGACCTATATAGACTACATATAAAACAATCACACTTCGAAGAACATTCGAGACTAGACAAAGTGAGAGAATAATATTATGCTTTTTGATTCGCTAAAAGATAATTATGACAGCCGACAACAGCCTTGGTAACATTAGAAATTGAGCAAGAGAGATTGTTTGTCCAAATAATTGGTGAAGGAAAGTTAGAAATCTGAAGAATCCGAGAAATCTGGAAATATAATTCAAAGCGGTTTGCGTTAGCTGAAACTTTTCGGAATATTAGCGAGAAGAAACAAAATTTATCTGAAATCTTCGCAGACTAATGTATAATATCGTTTGGGAGCAGACTCTAGACTAATTAATTAAACAAGATTTATTTATCCTTTCAAAACAACTCTGACGATGGGCCATTCTTCTTTCTCCCTCATACACGTCTCACTGCAGGGCAAAGGCCTTCTCTCAGAAAGAGAGAGTGTGGGCTTAATTACCACGCATGCCTTCCGCGGATTGGCAATTTCCAGCTCCGAGGTATGTGAACACCTCAGAAATTCTGGTTGCCTCACGATTTTTTCCTTCATTAAGGTCATTAACTTCTTTAAAAGCTATGAGCACAAACACCCCAAGTCAATGGGTTCATTGAATTATCATCGGTTTCAAAACTTTCACGTCTATATATTATACCCGAAAATGGAACTGTCTGAGCTAGTTATCAAAATCCCGGGATAGTTCCGGGATTCCGGCGAGACACAAACATATGGCAGCCATTTGTTTGCAACAAGCCATCGGAACCGATTGCCGGATTCGTTTTATCGTGATAATCTTCTACATAAACTGATCAACAAGAATAATAATTTAAATTATTCTGTCAGTTAAGGAACTATTTATTTAGAAAAACACAATTCCCCTAAAGCACTCCTCAGAGGCAGTTTATTTAATCTGTGGTTACGTGTTTATCAAGTGTCTAAAACACTTGATAAACGCCGATTAAAATAGTCTGTGATGGAGATTTAATAAGGAAAACACGTAAACACAGATTAAATAAACTGCCTCCGAGGAGTGTTTTAGAGGAATCGTGTTTTTGAAAAAAGACCGTTACTTTGGAGTTTTGATCTAGAACTTCAAATGGACACATAGTTTAACTTGTAAGTGATTTTTCAGTGTTACTTTGAATAAAAACATTTGATCTTGAAAATGAAACATCTGTCAATAAAATGTTTAAGCGATCTTACACTTTACTTCATTAATTTAAGCTAGCGCTTACTTTAGAGTTTTGATCTAGAACTTAAAATGGACGCATAGTTTTACTTGTAAGTTATTTTTGTGTGCTACTTTGAATAAAAACATTTGATCTTGAAAATTAAATATCTTTCAATAAAATTTTTAAGCGATCTTACACTTTACTTCATTAAGTTAAGCGCTAGCTTTTGTGCCCATTGTTGAGCCAATAGTGACACACACAGACAGTAAATTCCCATATTGGCCAAGTCACACGCTTAATATAGCTAACTAAGGCGCGGTTTCTGAATTGAGAATTACACTAAGTAAACGCTTAAGTTCTGTCTCGCTCTTTTCTGAGAAATTCGAAGAGACAGCACTACAGTTAACTATTTACTTAGCGAAAATCTCAATTCGGAAACTGGCCCTAGCTTCCACACAGTACAATCACTTCTCCATATCCCAAACTATGATACTATAGGTGACTAGACAAGGGCCCTTATTATGAAGCAGCGATATGTTCGGAAGAGTCGTCAACGTCGCACTTGAGCCCGACAATTCAATAGAATCTGATATCGTATTCTTTTTTTGAATAATTTGGACGTTTCGAAAATATTTAAAAAAAGAACCATTTTTGTGGCTAGATTCGAGTGAATTGTCGTGACGACCCTTCCGGACATATTGCTGCTTCATAATAAGGGCCAAGGTCATAACAAATTGGTAAAACCTCCCCAATTGAGGTCTTTTGCACAAATAAAGTATGGCGTCCAGTGGGAATCGAACCCACGACCTCTGTTTTTGTAGTCACACTTGTAAACCGCCAAACCAACGAGGCATTCCTCGTATAACTAAGTTAACTCATGTTCGTTCGACGACGTGTTGGCCCTTCATATAGAGGCAGTATAATACAGATACCATCATAACCGTTCTATGAAATTCCCGAAAAATGCCGCAACGTGTGAAAAGTCTCAAGTCGCACCCGGGGGAGTGGCGTAATCCAAATCTGTGAGTTATAACTAGGGGACCCGTTGTTCGGGGCCGGGGACGTCCCGCGGGAACTCTTGCAACACTGCCTGCCGCAGTGCGATGGGACAAAACGACCACTCTGTCTACCGCTCAATGAAAATGAAATTAAATGTTTATTTTCTCACCACATTAAAGTTAACATTAATATATTTAATAACTAATAATACGGAAATTACAACTAAGTAGTTCTAGAGTATACAATGATTGCGGTGGTTATGAGGTATTTAAAAAAACCGGCCAAGTGCGAGTCAGACTCGCGCATGAAGGGTTCCGTACCATTATCTATACAACATTTGAATATTTCAAGCGTCTACCTATTGCCGTTATTAATATCGAACAAAAAACGGCTCAACAATCACGTGTGTTGTATGGGAAAAATTTATCTTAAATATTTATTTTATTCTGTTTTTAGAATTTCAACAAAAATCAGCAACAAAATAAATAATCTGTGAAAATTTCAACTGTCTAGCTATCACGGTTCATGAGATGCAGCCTGGTGATAGACAGACATACAAAGCACTTTGGCGCGACTCTTCATAGAATCGACAAAGCACACGTGCGATTCATTTATACGTAATTTTAGCAGCTCTCGGAAACCTTTTGGTGTTATGTGTTATTAAACCTGTATGGTAGCGGCGAACCTAATGATCTTCCGTGGTGGCTATGGACAACTTTTGTCGTAGAGCTGAAATCCGTGCTAATATTATATGGTTAACCTGCTTAACCACATCATAATTTTTGTGTGTATCGTTGTATATTTTCTTGCACGCCATTTGTTTTAAGTTTGTCATTTATTAAGATCATTAAGCTTTTATCTATCGGTGAGGAATCTTTAGGAGCTAACAAAATGTATTAAGCTTACTCATTTTCTCTATTTAAGTTATTTTTGTTAATTCTGTCATTCCTCCTTTATAAAATAAAATAAAAATGGGAAAGTGTGTCTGTCTGTCTGTTATCTCTTTACGCTTAAACCGCGAACCGATTTAGATGAAATTTGGAACGGAGACAGTCTGAGTCCTGGGAAAGGACATAGGATACTTTTCATCGCGGAAATAAGACAAAACAATGAAATTTCGTATGGGGATAGTTTGAGTCCAGGGGAAGGACATAGGAGCCAAATGATTAATTCTATGCAGCCGAGGTCGCAGGCAAAAGCTAGTAAAATATATGAATTATTTCTTTTCGAACATCAGACGACATAACCAGACTTGTTTGGCGCTCATACGTTCCCCAATTCAATTTCTACCAAGCTGTACCTCTATCCTACGTCTACAAGAACTGCCTGCTTGCCCCCCTCGAGGCGAGGTGTGATAATAGAGTTTGTCTTGTTTATTTATTTTGAAAGGGCCTTCCGGTTTATATCAACACGACTCTTGATTGTCATAAAAACAGATGTGACAACTGCTTACAAGGGGTGCGAATAGAGTGAAGATTTTTCCGCAAGAGAATAGTTATTTGTTATGCAAGGCTGCAAAGTTAATTTTTGGCGCGAGTACCTTGTATTGAAACCTGAGCAAGCGAAGGATTCTAGGATTGAGCCACGAGCGAAGCGAGTGGTTCAAATATAGAATCCTGAGCGTAGCGAGGGTTTCAAAGGTACGAGACGCTAAATAACTTTGCTGCCGAGCGCAACACACAACTTTTCACCTCACTAAAGCGAGGAAAATGTTAGGTGCAAGAAAAACAGTTTTAATAATAAGTATTTGCATTTCAATCATCAATGGACTGGCTGCAGAGAATATAAACTATTACGAAACCAATGAGGTTCTATATATATGTAATTTATTGTACGAAACCTTTATTGAATAAAAATATTCGAATTTTAAAAACACTTTCCACGCTAGCGGATAAAGTGCGATTTTCCACGCAGATTTCGAATGATAAACAGAGCTTTTACGAGCTAGTGAGGTGAAAAAATTATTTATACATAGTGTAATAGTAGCCGGAAAGGGTTAAAACAGTTTCATACAAGGTGCTACAAATGTTTTATCTTCCTGAGGTTTTTATCACTAATGTCATCAACTTTTACCTTAGTTAAAGTTGTTTCCTTAGAAAGAACATGGAAATTGTGAAAAAGTTCAGTTGTTACACTATGATACGAAATGTATGGAACAGCTGATATTCAGTAATATAAGGGAACGTCAATTTATTGCGCTAAGTGAGTTTTAAAATTCAGACTCCCCTGCCCTTGGTTCAGATTTGAAGGGGAAAGCCCCCAATGTAAGAAGTTTTTCGTAATTTTTTTGTAAATTTTGCTATCATCGCTTCTTCAAATCAATGCTAAATACAAACTAGAGCTAAGCTTAGCTAATATATTAACAGTCATTACAATACTGCCAACGTGCACGACAAAATCCATACATACCACCATACATACCCAGTCAGTGACAGACGGTACCTACTCATACTTCCTTCGTGCTTATATCTACATATAGACAGAAGCCACCGTTGAGTCCTCGTTATCAAATGTAACTCATACTTCGCATAGGCAGTCTAAATTGAGCTCTATTATAGTGAACTACGGTGTAATAACTGTTCAAAATCCAACGCTAGTTTTACTGTCCTGTGTGTGAACTAATGACAGTAGTACGCGACCCCCCCCAACAAAATAAAAGGTCTAGCCAACCGCTCCACCATCCTGTACAGTCTACGGCTGATTGACCCACCGTAAGATAAGTCTTCCTCTACTCACCTTGATTATTCAGAGCGAAACCTGGTCGGACTCTTGCGACAAAATCACGAGTAAGTTAATCCGGATTAAGAGCCTACCGGGTAATTAGCGCCAATGGAACCAATGGAAAAAAATAACAATTAACTTCCGTTTTTGTTACAAAGAAGACTTTATATATCTCAATAACTTATATAGCTATTCTTGGCTTAGAATCAAGGGACTTTAAGCATTTTATTAAAAAACTGTTATTTCTAGCAGAAATCGATAAGTTTCAAAAGTATTGGTTAGTAACATTATGCGAAATTGTAAAAGGTGCCACAAAATACTACGAAAATTACGTAAACATTTTTTAATTTTTTTTTAGTAAATTTTCTATAAACACTGTTAACACTCATAACCTAGAATATGTCTTTTTTATGGAACCCAATCAGATTTCGTTGCAGTGTAGTTATTTGCGATTTATTTCTATTATTTGAAATTTCATGATAGTTGATCGAGGTTTTAGAAAAAATTAAACGTTTTTATCTTAACCTCACAAAGCGAACGAAAAATTGCTCTAACTCCTCGTATTTAGGACAAGATAATCTGTCAACCTCTGCTATAATAACTGACCATATGTGTCTAAATGTTACTTACATATTCTGTTGCCAACTGTACATTGGCTCAATCAGAGCGCTAAGTCAACACACCCTGTGTGTTGGATCAACTTTGCCACATTGTTTTGCAACAACCGAGGGCTATACTCAGGAGCTGTAGCGCATTATTTACTGCTGAATTGCAGCTGAATTTAATTTACTTTTAATTCTATACTCGACTAAAAGTTTTCGGCTCGGAAATATCTCTTCTTTGAATTGTGTGATGTAGTTTATCAGTCAGAACAAAACCTTACACTGTTGGCCTGGCGTCCATTAGAGCAGAATCGAGCCGAAACGCGCCAGATCGCATCGAATTTGTTCCGGGGGCGATTCGGCCAGGCGCGTCGCTTGCTAATGGACGCAGTTTCATAGTCAGTGCAGGCGAATTTTTGTGACTCGACCCGGGAAGGCGGCGAGAATTTTTAGAAGCAAAGCAAAGCAGTTTTATTGATCGAAATTCAGTAGGTAGGTCTTCTAGGAGTAATACCGCTACTTTTTCGAAGGTAGCTAATGGTTTAAGATGTTTTACGTGTATCGATCTATCCAGCTCTTGTACAAAGCCCACTATTGGGCTAGGCATCTTGGGTTTTCCGCCTATGTTCAAGAGTGCGATTCGTCAAAATATCCTGCTGGTCAAAGGTGCCTTTGATCAAATTACGCTTGTCAAAAGTGTGATTTGTCAAAACATCCTTTTTGTCAAAGGTGCCTTTGCACGGGGATTCCGCCTAAGGCCAAAATTTTAACAAGTATTCGGGGATAGGCGCCCTTGACTTTTTTTTCTTTTTTATAATAGCATAATTATTTTCTTAACATTTTATCTTTACTAATATTCGGATATATATTTATATATATCGAAGCGGTGGTACCCTAGTGAGTAAAACATGGGACTCGGAAGTGAGAGACCCAGGTTCGATTCCGAGACGGGCATGTGCCTGGACTTTGTTTTCTAAGTTATGTACATTTGTGAAGTTATAGTAGCAATACCAATCGCTAACTGTGAAGAAAAATATCGCGAGGAATAGGCTATTCACATACCTCGGCGCTTGAAATCGTCAATCCGCGGTGGGCACGCGTGGGAATTAAGCCCATAGCACCAATGCCCAAAAGCACCTTTGACGCAAACGTTTTCATGAATCGCGACTTTGGCAAACCACAGATTGGACCAAACGACGTATTTTGACAAGAAACGTATTTTGAAGAATCGCGCTCTTGAGCATAGGCGGAAAACCCGGCATCTTAGCTCTCCCGCCAATCCCCTTCGTTTATATAACTGAGCTGGACTGACGGTCGTAACATTTCGGTAAAGGGCTTTTTTGCGCCCGCGAAAAGCCCGCCCTTGCTAGTTCTAACTTATTCTTTTTTATGGCGTGCGTCTTTTGAATGGCAAGTGTGAAGGTGATATAGAAAGAAGAGTAAAAGCAGGAAATTGTGTAAACGGTGCATTGCACTCCTTTGTGAGTGGCCAAAACATCTCCAAAAGAGCTAGATTGGCTATCCATGATGGAGTGCTGGTCCCAACACTTATGTATGCTAGCGAGACTTGGGTATGGCAAAAGAAGTAAGAAAGTAGGATTAATGCAGTAGAAATGAGGTCCTTGAGAAGTATGTCTGGCGTTACTTTGAATGACATTATACGCAATAGTGTGATTAGAGAACGTTGTGGACTGAAAGAGGATATAGTGAAAAGAATTGAGAAAGGAATGTTGCGTTGGTTTGGACTTGTGGAGAGGATGAAGGAAGAAAGATTAACAAAACAAATATATCGAGCGAATGTGGATGAAAGAGCCGGTAAGGGACGACCCAGACGGACATACTTCGACGGAAATAGGGGATGTATTAACAAAAGGCAAGATAAAAAGTACCCGAAACCGGCGTGCGTGCACGCAACGACTAATGAATGTTGAGGAAGCGAAAGTGATCTGTCAACATCGTAGCAATGGCAGTCTCTGGTCTCTGCCTACCCCTCTGGGATACAGGCGTGAGTTTATGTTATGTTATGTTGTTATGTCTTTTGATTTTTTCTCGTCAACAATATTAGGGCAAGCAACACGTATCATTGTTGATGCCTTTTGATTCTATTGAAAAGTCATCGAATTTTTTCTACTAGAATGTACAGGAGAGATAACACCCTTCAGAACTTCACAGTTTTCGTAGTAGATTCGCTGTTGTCGGCGCTCACGGAGGGTATCATTAAAGGGCTCGTGCCAACAGATTTAATCTAACACTTCCGGGGCGAATGTGCAAGAGTGTTTGCGTAATCGTTGCTATATGTAAATGTCACATTGAAAACGTGTTTTTTGTAGTTTCCGATGCGATATGGAAAGAGGGCGAATATTATTTTTTTTATATTCCCTTTGTGCTTATTTAGAGAAGTTTAAATGATAAAAAAGAACAAATTAACGTAATAATGGCGACCTTTGCCATAACCAACAAGAGCCTTATATAACTTAACGCAAAACCGGAAGTCTTAAGTCACTTATAATAAGCAAAACTTTAAAAGTACCCTGTTTACATATATAAAGGGTCCTATTTACATATTTTGCATAGCCTGAAGGCTCTTAAGCATTGAAATTAAGCCATTCCAACACTTGATTGGTGTTTCCGCCTCACAGTTATGGAAACCCAGTCCCCCAGCCCGTAACTGCAAAACGTGGGGGAAACGACCCCTCGGGGGTCATTATAGGATGAAATAGGTGCCTTAACTTATCTCAGTCGCGCAGAAACGGCATAATAAATGCTAAAAAATAAGTTTAAGTTTGTTTTCAATTATTTTTCCGAAGATCTATGTGGTACAGTTAACTGCTGCTCGTCTACTTTGAACTTTAAACCGTTTTTGTGTTAACCTCCTCAGTCCTGACCTTGAAAATAACAATGGTTTTCAATTGTCTGAGGAGGTTAAAGATATAGAGTCGAATTGAGATTAACTATTTAATGTTCCAGATTACGGTGTTCCACCGACTTAAGTTTTGCTTTTGCATAAACATTAATTTGCGACATTATTTCTGTGACCGATCACAGAAATTAATTTACTTTCATGTAATTTACACTCAAATTATTTCTGCAAAATACTTAACGTGTGCCGGCTTAGCAGGCAAACAAATCGCACCCTAATCTACCTGCAAAGAACTAAAATCAAATCTCATTCCCAATTCAAGTGCCTGGGGTTTTAAAACGTCAAAAATATAGAGCCAAAAGAAACTATATTGGCGAGTCTTTAAGGGGCTTAGAGAGTATTTGGCAACGTCCGCGCCTAGTGTAAACTGGACTAAACATAAAGCTAGTCCTTATTGCTTCGGAGATAAAAGCTATATTGCTGAAAATAGGTTTGAAAATAGACTAGCACTTTCTGGAAACGTGCTAGCGGCTTTGCCAAAATTCTTGCGAAGTTCAATAGGTCGACGTAAAGGCGAAAATCGTAGGAGCTTAGTCTGCTGTTAAAGGGACCTTAAAGGTAATAAATGCAGTGAAAATTGTTAAGGCGCAGAAACCCGCTGGTTGAGCTAAATGAGCCTTATAAGTTTTAATAAAATCTAGCTAGGAAGAATAACGTGGACCTACTTTAAAGCCTACATGTATTGTTCCTTATATATTTTGTGTACCTACCTACTTCCTTCATGTTTGATTCCTATCCATCCTATGGTTGTCTGGAAGAGATCGCTTTTAGCGATAAGACCGCCGGATGTATACTATGTTATACTCTAGATTTTGTTATACTCTATGTTATACTCTATTATAATCTAGATATTTAAGAAATTGCATTTAAGTACTTTTATTAACTTAAGTACTTTTTTTATTTGTAACCACCTGGAAACGCTCAGTCCAGCAGGAAGCCACCATTACCAGGACAAATACAGATGAGCTTGAACTAAAGGCGCAAATTCGAGCGCTATGGAAGTCTGTTTTGAGAGCCCTACTTATTTTCCCTAAAGAGTGATCACAGGAACTGATGATGATGATGATGATCTACTTTTATTATGTATGATGTGCAATAAATAGTTTTAATCTAATCAAGGCCACTAGACGCTGTATAAGTCATCTAACTCTGGGCCCGTACACAAAACTGCGATGCGACGTCGCATCGTAAAAATTTGCGAGCTCGCGCGACGCATCGCAATAACTTGCGAATTGATTCGCATCGGGTTCGTAACAGTAATAAATGGATGGACCCACAATCTTCTTTGTTTCTCTTTCCTGTATCTTCTAAGCAGTAACAGAAGTGACCACATTCTTTTAAGATCCATGCCACGACCCAGTTTACAAAATACGTTCAGTACGGTTGTCTAACGACAGCGCCATCTTTTGCATATCATTGTAATTAAATCATACATCGCCATCTGTATATTCATTATTATACTAGTGCAGTGTCAAGTGGTAACCAAGGGAACGAAAGGCTTTTGATTCGGAATAAAATTACCAACGAGACGAACTGAAATTCTCTAGCCTTTTTATTCTGCTCCAATAAATCTTCCACATCGCCTCTGCATCCAGGGACGATCAACGGTTGACGGTTGTCGAAGCAATGGTCACCCGAAGGCGATTTCGTGGAAGTGACTTAACGCACGAAATCGCATCGCATTCGTGTCGCAGTTCGAGCCTAAAAAGCCTTCTACTTATTATTGTATAGGCTATAAGAGAAACAGAAAAGGAGTGTAATCTAGTAAAATCATCTTTGACTATGGGAAAACTTCAAAACCGCGGAAAAATTGTCAGCTATTACATAAAATGGAATTTACATTATTCTATGTATCTGCGATATTGGTATTGTACAGTCAACATCACATCAAACTTGACAATATGTTAGTTGTAATGTTGCCCGTAACGTCAGGGTAGAGTAGGTAATGGGTGTAAAGGTTAATGTGCTGTCGACTGTACTATAAGCGCGAATTTCATAATAACGTGTATAATTTTTTTTGTTACCCTGAGCAAAAATTCATGAAGGAAGGAAGAAATTTGTATGTAAGATACAAACTAAAATAAGTGTTTCAGGAATGGCGCATCCTATAAATAAATAATATTTCAGCAACCAAATTTCAATACATAATACAAAACGCCTGATACCAAGCATTTCGCTCGCGCAGCAAAAATATTTTCAAAGCGAGCACTGAATACTTGCAACAAATAAATATCCTAAATCCTCACTTACGAATTTCAATAATTTAAATTGTTGCCCCAAACAAAGTAGGTATTCCTGTTTTCATTAAAACCGTTCCAAACCTTTGAGTCGCCGTAGATTTTAGACATTCCTCATTTTAATGGAAGTTGAGGGTGGGCCGCGGCGGAAACTTTGCTCCAAGACTTACCTGGAAAGAGTAAAGATAATTTTATAGATTAATTAAGTAACGAGTATTACTTGGCAAACGATCATGGTAAATTCAAGTAACCGTTAAACAACCAAATCCAATGTATTAGATTACTTAAATTCTTACGACTAAAAGAGAAATTCTAGTAACTTTAAAAGATAGTCTGTCCGTTTTTGAATTGAAAATTTCACTAAGTAAATACTGAATAATCAGCCTATCACTTCAGATTTCTTGAAAACGAACGAGACAAAACGATACTTTGTAATGACTTAGCACCCGGCGAAAATGTCTAATAATTAATAATCAGAGTACAATAAGAAAAGTTTGTCTTCCAAGGAAAAGTATTTTCGAAGCGTCAATGTCAAAGTACTAAAGGTCTAATTCATTTTTCATCTCATTCAGGAATTCAGTTTGTGCAGGCGAATTGCCTCAGGAGCCTCAGGGAAAAAAACATTCTTATTTTCATTCGCAAAAAGAAACGCTGCAAAATATTCCGCTGGAAACTGCTGTAAGATTTATCACAGCGCGCGAAAATGAGTTTATAACTCGTACAAATTGCGGAGGTACGAGTACCTCCAGACGTGCGTTTGCTTGTCCGGAGGAGCCAAAAGTTTTTGGGCGTCTTTAAGATTAAAGGTGAGTTCACACTTAGTTTTGTGCCGTGTCGTGGCATGGCACTAGGCACTGACTTCACTGACTGTAGTACATCTGCACAGTACTTAACAGGAGTCTTTCAACCTGAGAGTTACATACACACTTTCTAAGTATACAGCCTCGTAGATACCTTGAACAAAGAACGTGCAGTCGGTATAAATTTGCGGTGGACACGTAAATTGTGTACCACTACTAGATATAAGAGATTATTGGTAATTCTTTCACCTGGTTGTGCATGAAAGTGTTCTCTATCTATCTAAAAGCATATGTTTTTAATTGTTAATTTGACTAAACTAAAGTCTCAAGAACTCACCTCCGAAGTCAAAGTCATTTAGTCGAGTTATTGGTCGGGCATTAAACTCTGGCCTTGGATGACATAGGTACACAGTTGGTACTGAAACTATTCATATATGGAAATAAAATATTGTTTCCCACCCATTGTGAAACATACGAAGTCTATGGTTAGACTATTCGTTCGCAACTGAATTTCTTTGCAACTGATTTGTTTGATTCGTTGACCAAGTATGGGATGTATTACCTATGTACTATTGGGCAAAATAGCCGCGAGTAATGAAAGTTGGTAAAGCGAAGGAGTTTTGTCAGGATAATGGAGAATTTGCTCTAAAAATGTTTTAATAGAATAGGAGAGGACACGTTAAAAGATAAATAAACGTATTTTTTTTTCTCTGCGACTGATACTTTTTATAACACAACCAGTCGAAAAGTCAATTTAGTCACGTGGTACTAAAACGCGCCATACAATCGACCTTAGATTATGACGTCACTCCCTAACGTAACGCCTATAATGTATGAAGCGTTTAGAGTTATCTCGTAAAATAATGTTTTTATGCATGTACATGTACACCCTTATAAGAAAACGTTCAGAACTCAATGACAAAACGAAATCTAATAAGTTTTATCCTTATTTGTCGCATATTTTGTAACCCCGAAAAAAATATTTTCAATATTTTAAATTTTTCCTAGATTTCTATGGTATAAAAGCAAAGTCACTCCAATCTAAGCCAGACGCAAGTTCCCCATTGCAATTGGCAAATAGTCTCTGCCGGGCGGAAGATCATATGTAATATTGCAGCCTCCGTGCGCCTCTCCGTAGGGTCTTCTCTCAAAGAGAGACGGTTTATTTATTTTCGCAATAGTCTGGCTGTAACCCCCACCCCGGATATTAAAGTATGAACCCCCGATAGTAAAGAGAAAACGGTACTATGATGCAAATCACTCCAATGGCCAACTGTGATCGTCTAGTCTAGTGAGAACCCTTCATTGTGAACGCAATAATAACCCAAGAACTTTTAGGATAAGAGATTGAGTAATGAATGTATGTAAGAGATCCGTTAAAATAATAAAAGTGGAACTAAGAACATTCAGTTCAAACCAAATGTTTATTAGAAAAGGTAAATTTTGGGAAGATTCGAAGAAACTAAAATAGCAATAAAGCAACATTAAATAAGCAGAAGCGGGACAAGATTGAGATAAAAGAGGAAAATTTAAATAAAGAAGTTAAGTTTAGAAGACAATAAATTAAAGGTTAAATAAAATAAATTCCATCTAAATAAGATAAGATTATAGTAGCAAAATATTTGAAATAAATAACTACTTGTCATACTACTACACATGTGAGTGTTTTAGTATAACGTCCCCTACCAAAGGCCGGTTAAGGCAGACATTATTAGCCAGCTGAGTAGATAATATTGGATAAGAAGAAGTGAGTGCAATACTCAATTATCTACTAGCCGATAGTGCTAATTATATCTACCGTGGATGGGGATTGGCCACCACTACGTTATACTGTTAATATATACTTAGAAATAATAAAACTATGACTGACTAGAAATAAGAATACAATGATTCATTATTCCGAGTCTATGCCTTAAGAAAACATACATGATTAACGCAAGAATTGGCAAAGAGACGTTCAGCAGTACAATGCATTGGCAGACGAAAGTGAGAGAGGTAAAAAACCAAATGCTCAAAGTACGTTGGAATAAGACTTCATCGAAGCTTACCAACACTGAAACAGTCCGGCCAAACCCACACAACCATGAAATGTCACCCAAAGACATAAGTCATACAAATAAATATAATAGAAGCAATAAAAACTTTGAGCAGGCATTAAGACTCAAGTCACTTCACACAATTAACGCAAGAAACGGCAAAGGGATGTTCAGCAGTACAATGCATTGGCAGACGAGAGTGTGAGAGAGGTAATAACCAAATGCACAAAGTACGTTGGAATAAGACTTCATCGAAGCTTACCAACACTGAAACAATCCAGCCGCGCTCACGCAACTATGAGATGCCACTCAAGGACAAGTCAAAGATAATAAAAGCTTTAAGCGGGTATAGAGATCTTAAGACTCAAGATGCTTCACACAATTAACGTAAGAAACGGCAAAGGGATGTTCAGCAGTACAATGCATTGGCAGACGAGTGTGAGAGAGGTAATAACCAAATGCACAAAGTACGTTGGAATAAGACTTCATCGAAAGCTTACCAACACTGAAACAATCCAGCCGAGCTCACGCAACTATGAGATTAAGCAGAGTATTAAGCCAATATACTTAAAATGAATATAATAGCCTTACTACTACTAAGCCTATAGTGGCTCTTAACTACTCCCTAACGTCCCATAACGTCTTTAAATTCCTAACAATAATCCGAGTTTTGACCACCCTATATATTATTCACCCTATATTGCACCTAAAATGCAATAATACTAAAGAAACTACAGTCGGAAGGAAGAGTATCTACGCACCTACATAAATTGTTCCTACCTCTGCAATAGTGGAATGTCCCGTCCGAAGGTCAAAAGATAGGTACCTACGAAGCTAATATTTTCGTTTCGTTTTACCTATTCCTTAGTTTGAAATGATCACCGTGTGGATGAAACGCACCAACCTTTACGCCTAGTTTTAAGGTAAGGACCAGAGACATAGATAAGCAGTAAGTTTAGTAGCTACTAATTCAAGACTCGCACAATTAAATACGAACGCAATCTTTTAGTCCAACAGAGTTTGGCAGGTTTACATTAGCGCAACGCGGAATTTTTGCGGGGCTACATCTACATCCTTACGAGTAGGTGATAAGAGAATTACTTAACGCTATCATTTACAGACGGGTTTGGAAACAGATTTATTGAACACTAAACCAAATGTGACACATTGATCACAATATCGCTACACTACAAAACATTGTGGAAGCACCAATTTCACTTATTTTAGTTTTATTAAATGAACCTTAAACGCATCTAACGACCGCATTGTTATGGTGGGGACTTGGGGAAATACTTACTCTCATCATACAACTGGATACCCTGAAAGAAAAGGGGGAGCCTGCCTAATTTTTCCCAACCCCGTAAGCTATATATTTAACCACCCATCAAAATTATTATTGTTTCAGCAAAACAAACCCCATTTACATTTAATCGTGTGTATGCGTGAGTGCCTAAGGTGTCTCCCTAGTCACAGCTATTTCCTACTTCTATCCTCCCTAACTCCGGAAAACCAGACTGTTTCAAATTACTTGGTAACTTGACTCAGTTAGCTTTCAGACTTTCTGGCCGGCCAGAGTGTGTAGCCTAGGATGTGTATGCGCAGGTGGTTTTATGGGTTCGGTAACCACCCGCAAGGTAAGAATATTCGGAATATAATACATAAATATGTTATGGGTGCAAAGTGCCAGAGGGCTAGAATCGTCTGTCACTCAGGGTAAGCAGGGGGAAAATTGCTACACCACGTATGCTAACGGAAGAAGATCTAACACCGCATTCACAAGAAGCATTTTATCCCAATCTTCAAACAAAATAATTAATCCTATTATCTCAATTCAAAATTATTGTTAGTATTACTTTTCTATTATTAAATTAAATTGGGAACGCCTCCGGTGAAGGGATTCTTTAAACCTTTCGACCCAAGCAGACTCAGATTCAGCCGTAGCATAGTAAGCAGAGCTAGATTTTGGGTTCCTTAGTCCGTTAATTTAAACTTCTTAAGGCTCCCAAGTGAATTCGCTCTAAATTCACACGTTTGTATACTGAAACTCAATTACCACTAGCTAGTGGAATTAAGCTAAAGTAATAAGTGGAATTAAATGACTGCAAAGGCTCAGAAAGCTATGACGCAAGAATGATATCGATTATCTCGTGTGCCCCCGCCGAGCCTTGGTTATTTGACAAAGGCTAGACACACGGACCATCCATAGCATACCTTTGTCACCGTGAGTAATCCTTTGCACAAATTTATTTCCGCATAAACGTAGTACTGTGGAGGAAAAGGATTAGTAAACTTTTATTTCGCGAGAGCTACCCTAATTACTAAGGCTGAAAACCCTATTTTACGCGGAAAACTTCTAGCTAAATATACAAACGGTTTAGGAATCGAAGGCCGCTTCTAACTTTACACTTTCACTTTCAAATCTCATTCCCTAGCTAAGAAAGTAATTCAGAACCTGAAACTTCACACCAGAGCTGATAGTCTGGGACGCAATGCCCACAGGTGATGTTAGGTTACAAATCCAAAACCACTCTCCTACTTTCGAATTTAAATGCAAACGAAACTCCCTAATAGTAATAAATTCACAAAATGGCGAATTTGCCTACGAGCGCAGCAGACGTATTTACTGTTCAATTTTCTGTTCCGGAAAAAGCCCCGAGCACTTCCCGAACCCAGCTTTTATAACCTCGCAGCCCCCTCCTGATATGATGCCACTTCTCCCTCTCGCGAAACCAATAACGAAATCCCGCCAACTAAGAATTTTATTCCTTATTGCTATTAATTTAAGGACTTCAACATTGGTAATTCTATTTTTGTTCGTCAAACTCGTACCACATCGCGCCACTATCTTCTCAATCAATTTCAGAACTTTAATATTATGCTATTTTATAAATTAATATTTAATGTCTGCAATTATATTGTCAATTAAGTTTCTATTTATTTATCTCGATATTTCCCGATTGATTTATTTTTCTACAATCCTTTTATCAATTTATTCAACGCACATTTGAATGACGCGGTGGTGTTTTCGAAAAACTAGTTTCTGTTAATAACAAAGTTTCGTATCTCGTATATAGAACAACGTCTCTTTAATTCAGTTTATATCAACCTAAAAATACTCTACTTTATCTACAATTGGGATTTGAAGCGTTATAATGATTTATTTGGTTGGCGCCAACCGGACGCAAATAACAGTGGCGCCCCCCCACTTAAACGGTTAATATCGTATTAACAAAGAACTAATACTGATACGCTACTCACTCCTAGATGGAGCTCACTCTAGAGCTTATGCGAAGATATTCGATAATGGGGACTTGCACTAAGAAAAACTTTAATAAAGTATGAGAGGACACGTCTAAAGACAAACAAACGTGGTATCTCTTTCTTCCGCGACCCTACGATACAAACAGTCAATAAGTCAATACAATCACGCGGCACCACAACGCGCCATACAACTCGACCTCAGACCACGACGTCACTCCCCAGCGTATGAACGCACCGCCTACATGTATGAAGCGCTTATCAACATATATGTCATTTCGTAAAATAATGTTTCTAAGAAAACGTTCAGAGTTCAATGAAAACTAAATTCTACGTTTTTAAGTAGAAATGAGGTCCTTGAGAAGCATGTCTGGTGCTACTTTGAATGACCGGACACGTAACCGTGTGACTAGAAAACGTTGTGGACTAAAAGAGGATGCAGTGACTAAAATTGAGAAAGGAATGTTGAGTTCGTTTGGACATGTGGAGCGGATGAAGACAGAAAGACTGACGAAACAAATCCATCGAACAAATGTGGGTGGAAGGGCCGGCAAGGGACGACCCAGACGGACACACCCCGACCAAACAAGGGATGCACTAGCAAAGGGCAAGACAAAAGCACCCGAAACCGGCGCGCGCGCAAGCAACGACCAATGAATGTTGAGAAAGCGACAGCGATCCGTCAAGATCGCAACAAGTGACAGTCCCCGACCTTCGCCTACCCCTCCGGGACACAGGCGTGAGTCTATGTTGTTTTGTTAAAGTTTTATATGATTTAAGTTCCCTATTTATTTAGTACCTGGATGACCGAGCTTTTCGGATGCAATTTTTTGTTTTGTTTTAGAGAATGAATTAAGAAAGTGTCATCTATGAACAAAGTGATGAACTGCCATGTACTGTATTAGATTTAGGTGACAGACTTTCTTCAATCCAAAATTTATTAGTTGTGCTATTTCGCAAGAGAGATGTCATTGTAATTAATCTCAATTATCGTAAACCATCCCTAAAACAAGTTGTATAATTTAATCTACAAAAGACAACGCAATATTTCACAAAAACTGTTTAAATGTTTACAAATGCTACAAAACGAAAGCTTTTCGGATGCACTTTTTTTTTTTTGTTTTTGTTTTAGAGAATGAATTCAGACCCACGCGTTTAGACCGGTAGCGTCACCTATGAAAAAAAGCGACGAACCGTCATGCATTGTAACAGGCTTCAGGTGAAAAACCCTCTTCAATCCATAATTTATTAGTTGTGCCAACTCGCAAAATAGATGCCGTTGTAATTAATCTCAATTATCGTAAATATTTAATCTAGAAAAGACAACGCAATATTTCACAAGAACTGTTTAAATGTTTACAAATGATACAAACAAATAATACCTAGCTTTATTTTATGTTGGGGAAGCAAATACGTTTAAGCGCTTTATCCGATTCTATAATACGTTCTTTAAATGTTTTACAATGCCTATATAAGTATATGATTATCATTTCTCGGTTTCTTTTAGCTTCCATCCTTAATCTTCTCGTGCAGAACACAATTCAACATGATATTAACGATCGTGAGCACTTGTACGGAGCTTGGTCCGTCACAATCAACCCCCAAAATTTGGATAAGACCTGTCGTTATCAAATTTTCAATAAAACATGTGATCACGAGAGTGGTCTTGCTACATAAGTTATTAATTACTTGTTTCACTATTTTCCAGAAATGACGAAATGAGTGAGTTGTGTTTTTCAACCAGACTCTTCGGATAATTGTCTATGTGAAATTTCAATCGACACCGTTTTATTCGGATCGCTTAGCAGCTTTTAACACAGCCTATCATTTAAGACCTTGATAAAGGGATCCTGGTTGTGAGGCAGGACAGCCCGAAGGCACCGACTGCTAAGTACCAGATACACTCGCTTAAACTCCAAAGGGGAGGCCTCCCCAAGAGCAAACGTGCACCGGTAGTAGAACCGACCCTTACAATAGCCTCAAATAACAATCAGCTGCGAAATCACTACGGGAAGCTATCAAACAAACGATATTAATCAATGAAAATCCCCAATCGACAACATCTTCGCTTCTGGAGCCTGCTCAGTTGCCGAAACTAGTTCTTAGCTTCTTGTGGAGTCCGGGATACAAATACAGTTTAAATTAATTTAAAATGAAAATCAAAGGAAGTATTTGTATCCGCTTGAGGTGTGTGCTGTATTCGGAAACTAAATAAAACAAGTTATCTGCGTAAAACCGATTCACCGAACTCTAGAACTTCCATTCAATCCCCTTTTCATTCTCCTTCTAAATACTTCAACTAATTCCTTCTCCATTCATTGAATCATTTCCATGCTTACTCTTACTTGCTTACAAACTGATATATGAAGCCTGAGAATTTAGCGAATGAACTCTTCGCAGATATGATTTTGATTACCGCGATATAAAATAACTACTAATTTTATTAGAAATTTGACAAATCTATCCAATGAGGAATAGAATAATTTGAACCAGAGCCCGCGATCGCAATAAAACGTAGTGATAGACGTTATGGGACGCAAGTAAAAATTTTAAAATTAAATTTGCTTTACCTTACACAGTACCACACGAATTACCTTGATTACCGTACACAATACCTCAATTTCAATTACCAGATTACCTTTCAAAACCGTTTCAATTACCTGGTTTAAGAAGTACAGTCAACGACGAAAATTAAATAATCAAGTTTAAATCCCGATTAGATTAACATGCGTCCGTATCTTATTAAAAATAGTATTTGGGTAATACGTAAATTATGGTAAGGTACATTTAAATCCAAAGTTTGGTTTAAGAATATTCGATTATCTACTTTTTATCGTTTACTGTACGCGAATTATTAAAATAAAACAAACTGTGTTGTTTTTTTTTGTTCTCTATTATTTATACTTTATTATGGGTACGCGGATTACTAAAATAAAAAATTTCCTTTTTCTTTTTTTTTTTGTTTTAATTAATAAATTAGTTTATGATGTCTATCAAGAAATTTACGAATCGATGTGAATAAAATTACACTAAATTTATTTGACATATCGATAATTTAGCAAACTAAAATTATTCTCGAGTCTAATGGAATAATTATAATTCATGAATTTATTTGCGCCACCGCTATACGAAACTACCGAATTACGCAATACTAAATTCCTAGCAAAACTGTAATAGGTAATAGCAACCCCCCGTCGAGAAAACTTTTGTTAATTATGTTGCTTTTTTTTTCTTTTACAACCCCACAACCCCCCAAATAAAAGACAAGTTTCCGCGTAATGGAATGCTAAACCGAATGTAAAAATATCAACCCCCAGCATGAAAATATTTAAAATGAAATACATCAACAAATTAAAATAAGAAAGATCATTCACAATAATAACTATTAATTAATAAGCAAAACAAGTATTAATGTATTTAAGAATTTAAAATCGCGTAAAAGAAAATCCATATTTTGACAACCCCCCACAAAGCAGACCTTTGACTAATTAATGTAACCCGATGACATTCGATTTTTTTTTTTTTAATTCCCTAATTATCTTCTTAATTAACTAAACTGGAATTATTATTGGCCTTAGTTTACCTATGAAGGAACCTTCTGACGTAAAACATAATTTGATACAACCCCCTGAATAAAAAACCCCTAAGCGTACCTACTTAAAAACGATCGAAAAGTATAACCTCTACAGACTATTATTAAAATCCGACACGAAAGCATTGAATCAACTAAAGGTTTATTGTAAAGTAACGTAATTTGAATAGAAGTTACCAAGAAGTTATGGAACGTTAGTAAAAATAACGTGATTACACGTTAACAATTAGATAAATAGATCCATACACGAATTAAATATTTATTTTTACCCGTGCATACATCCATAAATCTATGCGAAAGCAAAATTAACGGATCTCAATCATACCCTCATCGTCAATCTCAAACCTTTCCATTTCACGAACATCAAATTGTGGCATAAAGCCAACGATAATAATTAAAAATAAGAATATTCTGCATCATAAAACATACAAACTACTCAAACTAGTATTAAGATATCCTGGTCACGGCACCAAATTGTAACCCCCACCCCGGATATTAAAGTATGAACCCCCGATAGTAAAGAGAAAACGGTACTATGATGCAAATCACTCCAATGGCCAACTGTGATCGTCTAGTCTAGTGAGAACCCTTCATTGTGAACGCAATAATAACCCAAGAACTTTTAGGATAAGAGATTGAGTAATGAATGTATGTAAGAGATCCGTTAAAATAATAAAAGTGGAACTAAGAACATTCAGTTCAAACCAAATGTTTATTAGAAAAGGTAAATTTTGGGAAGATTCGAAGAAACTAAAATAGCAATAAAGCAACATTAAATAAGCAGAAGCGGGACAAGATTGAGATAAAAGAGGAAAATTTAAATAAAGAAGTTAAGTTTAGAAGACAATAAATTAAAGGTTAAATAAAATAAATTCCATCTAAATAAGATAAGATTATAGTAGCAAAATATTTGAAATAAATAACTACTTGTCATACTACTACACATGTGAGTGTTTTAGTATAACGTCCCCTACCAAAGGCCGGTTAAGGCAGACATTATTAGCCAGCTGAGTAGATAATATTGGATAAGAAGAAGTGAGTGCAATACTCAATTATCTACTAGCCGATAGTGCTAATTATATCTACCGTGGATGGGGATTGGCCACCACTACGTTATACTGTTAATATATACTTAGAAATAATAAAACTATGACTGACTAGAAATAAGAATACAATGATTCATTATTCCGAGTCTATGCCTTAAGAAAACATACATGATTAACGCAAGAATTGGCAAAGAGACGTTCAGCAGTACAATGCATTGGCAGACGAAAGTGAGAGAGGTAAAAAACCAAATGCTCAAAGTACGTTGGAATAAGACTTCATCGAAGCTTACCAACACTGAAACAGTCCGGCCAAACCCACACAACCATGAAATGTCACCCAAAGACATAAGTCATACAAATAAATATAATAGAAGCAATAAAAACTTTGAGCAGGCATTAAGACTCAAGTCACTTCACACAATTAACGCAAGAAACGGCAAAGGGATGTTCAGCAGTACAATGCATTGGCAGACGAGAGTGTGAGAGAGGTAATAACCAAATGCACAAAGTACGTTGGAATAAGACTTCATCGAAGCTTACCAACACTGAAACAATCCAGCCGCGCTCACGCAACTATGAGATGCCACTCAAGGACAAGTCAAAGATAATAAAAGCTTTAAGCGGGTATAGAGATCTTAAGACTCAAGATGCTTCACACAATTAACGTAAGAAACGGCAAAGGGATGTTCAGCAGTACAATGCATTGGCAGACGAGTGTGAGAGAGGTAATAACCAAATGCACAAAGTACGTTGGAATAAGACTTCATCGAAAGCTTACCAACACTGAAACAATCCAGCCGAGCTCACGCAACTATGAGATTAAGCAGAGTATTAAGCCAATATACTTAAAATGAATATAATAGCCTTACTACTACTAAGCCTATAGTGGCTCTTAACTACTCCCTAACGTCCCATAACGTCTTTAAATTCCTAACAATAATCCGAGTTTTGACCACCCTATATATTATTCACCCTATATTGCACCTAAAATGCAATAATACTAAAGAAACTACAGTCGGAAGGAAGAGTATCTACGCACCTACATAAATTGTTCCTACCTCTGCAATAGTGGAATGTCCCGTCCGAAGGTCAAAAGATAGGTACCTACGAAGCTAATATTTTCGTTTCGTTTTACCTATTCCTTAGTTTGAAATGATCACCGTGTGGATGAAACGCACCAACCTTTACGCCTAGTTTTAAGGTAAGGACCAGAGACATAGATAAGCAGTAAGTTTAGTAGCTACTAATTCAAGACTCGCACAATTAAATACGAACGCAATCTTTTAGTCCAACAGAGTTTGGCAGGTTTACATTAGCGCAACGCGGAATTTTTGCGGGGCTACATCTACATCCTTACGAGTAGGTGATAAGAGAATTACTTAACGCTATCATTTACAGACGGGTTTGGAAACAGATTTATTGAACACTAAACCAAATGTGACACATTGATCACAATATCGCTACACTACAAAACATTGTGGAAGCACCAATTTCACTTATTTTAGTTTTATTAAATGAACCTTAAACGCATCTAACGACCGCATTGTTATGGTGGGGACTTGGGGAAATACTTACTCTCATCATACAACTGGATACCCTGAAAGAAAAGGGGGAGCCTGCCTAATTTTTCCCAACCCCGTAAGCTATATATTTAACCACCCATCAAAATTATTATTGTTTCAGCAAAACAAACCCCATTTACATTTAATCGTGTGTATGCGTGAGTGCCTAAGGTGTCTCCCTAGTCACAGCTATTTCCTACTTCTATCCTCCCTAACTCCGGAAAACCAGACTGTTTCAAATTACTTGGTAACTTGACTCAGTTAGCTTTCAGACTTTCTGGCCGGCCAGAGTGTGTAGCCTAGGATGTGTATGCGCAGGTGGTTTTATGGGTTCGGTAACCACCCGCAAGGTAAGAATATTCGGAATATAATACATAAATATGTTATGGGTGCAAAGTGCCAGAGGGCTAGAATCGTCTGTCACTCAGGGTAAGCAGGGGGAAAATTGCTACACCACGTATGCTAACGGAAGAAGATCTAACACCGCATTCACAAGAAGCATTTTATCCCAATCTTCAAACAAAATAATTAATCCTATTATCTCAATTCAAAATTATTGTTAGTATTACTTTTCTATTATTAAATTAAATTGGGAACGCCTCCGGTGAAGGGATTCTTTAAACCTTTCGACCCAAGCAGACTCAGATTCAGCCGTAGCATAGTAAGCAGAGCTAGATTTTGGGTTCCTTAGTCCGTTAATTTAAACTTCTTAAGGCTCCCAAGTGAATTCGCTCTAAATTCACACGTTTGTATACTGAAACTCAATTACCACTAGCTAGTGGAATTAAGCTAAAGTAATAAGTGGAATTAAATGACTGCAAAGGCTCAGAAAGCTATGACGCAAGAATGATATCGATTATCTCGTGTGCCCCCGCCGAGCCTTGGTTATTTGACAAAGGCTAGACACACGGACCATCCATAGCATACCTTTGTCACCGTGAGTAATCCTTTGCACAAATTTATTTCCGCATAAACGTAGTACTGTGGAGGAAAAGGATTAGTAAACTTTTATTTCGCGAGAGCTACCCTAATTACTAAGGCTGAAAACCCTATTTTACGCGGAAAACTTCTAGCTAAATATACAAACGGTTTAGGAATCGAAGGCCGCTTCTAACTTTACACTTTCACTTTCAAATCTCATTCCCTAGCTAAGAAAGTAATTCAGAACCTGAAACTTCACACCAGAGCTGATAGTCTGGGACGCAATGCCCACAGGTGATGTTAGGTTACAAATCCAAAACCACTCTCCTACTTTCGAATTTAAATGCAAACGAAACTCCCTAATAGTAATAAATTCACAAAATGGCGAATTTGCCTACGAGCGCAGCAGACGTATTTACTGTTCAATTTTCTGTTCCGGAAAAAGCCCCGAGCACTTCCCGAACCCAGCTTTTATAACCTCGCAGCCCCCTCCTGATATGATGCCACTTCTCCCTCTCGCGAAACCAATAACGAAATCCCGCCAACTAAGAATTTTATTCCTTATTGCTATTAATTTAAGGACTTCAACATTGGTAATTCTATTTTTGTTCGTCAAACTCGTACCACATCGCGCCACTATCTTCTCAATCAATTTCAGAACTTTAATATTATGCTATTTTATAAATTAATATTTAATGTCTGCAATTATATTGTCAATTAAGTTTCTATTTATTTATCTCGATATTTCCCGATTGATTTATTTTTCTACAATCCTTTTATCAATTTATTCAACGCACATTTGAATGACGCGGTGGTGTTTTCGAAAAACTAGTTTCTGTTAATAACAAAGTTTCGTATCTCGTATATAGAACAACGTCTCTTTAATTCAGTTTATATCAACCTAAAAATACTCTACTTTATCTACAATTGGGATTTGAAGCGTTATAATGATTTATTTGGTTGGCGCCAACCGGACGCAAATAACAGTGGCGCCCCCCCACTTAAACGGTTAATATCGTATTAACAAAGAACTAATACTGATACGCTACTCACTCCTAGATGGAGCTCACTCTAGAGCTTATGCGAAGATATTCGATAATGGGGACTTGCACTAAGAAAAACTTTAATAAAGTATGAGAGGACACGTCTAAAGACAAACAAACGTGGTATCTCTTTCTTCCGCGACCCTACGATACAAACAGTCAATAAGTCAATACAATCACGCGGCACCACAACGCGCCATACAACTCGACCTCAGACCACGACGTCACTCCCCAGCGTATGAACGCACCGCCTACATGTATGAAGCGCTTATCAACATATATGTCATTTCGTAAAATAATGTTTCTAAGAAAACGTTCAGAGTTCAATGAAAACTAAATTCTACGTTTTTAAGTAGAAATGAGGTCCTTGAGAAGCATGTCTGGTGCTACTTTGAATGACCGGACACGTAACCGTGTGACTAGAAAACGTTGTGGACTAAAAGAGGATGCAGTGACTAAAATTGAGAAAGGAATGTTGAGTTCGTTTGGACATGTGGAGCGGATGAAGACAGAAAGACTGACGAAACAAATCCATCGAACAAATGTGGGTGGAAGGGCCGGCAAGGGACGACCCAGACGGACACACCCCGACCAAACAAGGGATGCACTAGCAAAGGGCAAGACAAAAGCACCCGAAACCGGCGCGCGCGCAAGCAACGACCAATGAATGTTGAGAAAGCGACAGCGATCCGTCAAGATCGCAACAAGTGACAGTCCCCGACCTTCGCCTACCCCTCCGGGACACAGGCGTGAGTCTATGTTGTTTTGTTAAAGTTTTATATGATTTAAGTTCCCTATTTATTTAGTACCTGGATGACCGAGCTTTTCGGATGCAATTTTTTGTTTTGTTTTAGAGAATGAATTAAGAAAGTGTCATCTATGAACAAAGTGATGAACTGCCATGTACTGTATTAGATTTAGGTGACAGACTTTCTTCAATCCAAAATTTATTAGTTGTGCTATTTCGCAAGAGAGATGTCATTGTAATTAATCTCAATTATCGTAAACCATCCCTAAAACAAGTTGTATAATTTAATCTACAAAAGACAACGCAATATTTCACAAAAACTGTTTAAATGTTTACAAATGCTACAAAACGAAAGCTTTTCGGATGCACTTTTTTTTTTTTGTTTTTGTTTTAGAGAATGAATTCAGACCCACGCGTTTAGACCGGTAGCGTCACCTATGAAAAAAAGCGACGAACCGTCATGCATTGTAACAGGCTTCAGGTGAAAAACCCTCTTCAATCCATAATTTATTAGTTGTGCCAACTCGCAAAATAGATGCCGTTGTAATTAATCTCAATTATCGTAAATATTTAATCTAGAAAAGACAACGCAATATTTCACAAGAACTGTTTAAATGTTTACAAATGATACAAACAAATAATACCTAGCTTTATTTTATGTTGGGGAAGCAAATACGTTTAAGCGCTTTATCCGATTCTATAATACGTTCTTTAAATGTTTTACAATGCCTATATAAGTATATGATTATCATTTCTCGGTTTCTTTTAGCTTCCATCCTTAATCTTCTCGTGCAGAACACAATTCAACATGATATTAACGATCGTGAGCACTTGTACGGAGCTTGGTCCGTCACATGGCCTTGTCTTTCACTCCCAGTTTGTAGATACGAGGTGTACAAGAATTAGTATTTTTTTTAAATATGATAACTCTCTTCTATGAATATTTTCGCTGTAGTTGAGTGGCACAGAGATACAGTCAACAGTTTATCGTTTTAGCAAAGCTCGTTACGTAATTGAGTAGAGACGGTGGGTGAGTACAAGACATGCTTACGAAGGGAACAAACTGACGCATTAACACGTTCGAAGCTAATCCCATTCCCCTCCCTATATTTCTAAAGATGAGGATATCTTAGGCCTTAGTTTCATCCAAGCACTGACTTGGTGCTTAACTACCAATGTGTAAATCCTAAAACGACTGCGGAAGCTAAATTCAATATATTAAATTTCAAAGAATTTAAATGAAGAAGAAAAGTTAAATTAAAAAATATATTAAGTGACCGTTTAAGTGATCTTTATTTCGTTCTTTTTTTGGGAATTCTGAAGGGATGAACTGATGTTTTGAGTATTTTGCTTAGTGGTATTCTTAGTTCAGAAACAGGTCCATAATAACAAATAAAAAAAAAACAAAAATTACAAAAAAATTGTTTACAAAAAAAAATTCAAAAATGTATTTGATTCTCATCAAAATAAATAAAGTAGTTTGTTTTGGTGTCCAACTTTCGGACGGGCGTGAGTATTTTAACGCCATGTTATGAAATCGGGAAAAATAAATTAGGTAGGCAAAAAAGCTAATTGGAGTTCAGTTTCTTCTCTTCTCCCTTAAAGAAACACGTGAAAAGTCAAGAGGCCATATATTATAACACCTCCAACTTTCAGGCACCAGTAGCTTAGACACCGTTTACATTCAGTCCTTTTAGCTGCCACTCGTACTTCAGCTGTCACTCACAAATACATAACCGGCAGCGGAAACTTACCGAGATTTTAATGCATCGGAAATGTTTTTTTATTTATTTAGGGTCGCCAAAAACATTCTATCATTAACTAATGCACCAAGGATATAACTAAATGCTACATACCTTAATTATGTCCACAGCATGCGAAAATTAGACTAAAAAACACCTACGTGAACCATAATAGCAAAACAAATATGCTTTGGTTTGTTTGTTACGCTTTATTGCACAAAACACACAGCTGTGTGTTTATTTTAGAGTTTCAGAAACTTTTATTTCTTTTTTTTATTTTTATTTTTTACAATTATTAATAATATGAAAGAAAAAGAGAGAGAGAGATGACATGGTGGAAGGATGTTGTATTTGTGCGATTTGAGTTCATAAGACCGAGAATGGCCCGTTTGAACTGACCTATGGCATCCGCTAGGATGTCGACTTCAGCAACACAAGGGCACTAAATTGATTATAGCCTGTTAAGTGGTGAACGAGACTGGATTAATCTGTGATCTTTTAGAAGTAAACAGATTTTGCATTTTCGCAGTTTAGCGATTCTTGGCACAGTAATATTGTATTGTATTGTATTCATTTATTTCAGACAGTGCCCATATAGTGACAATGGTGACTTATGCTATATTAGTAATAATATTAATATTATACACAATATGTATTTATATATATATATACACATATACATATTGTGTACACATTAATATTATTAATATGGATCCATGTTATCCAACATTCTTTAACGTTTAGCTCGTCTCACAGAGTTGCTATACAACGTGTTAGTGAACAGTTTAAATACAGTTTGAACAAAATGCTCAATTTTATTTTTCATACAATCACACTTCACACGATCAATTTGTATGAAAACGTAAAGAGTCTGGCAACGCTAGTCGGAGTATCCTAGTCTAAGACCTGGACAAGTGATTGTGTTGTGTGGGTCACATTTATATAAATTTATTTATCATATTCACAGACTCTGTGCCTGTCCGCCGAATGACTTTAACTATGGTGACAACTCAAAATATATCAGATGTTAATTTCTACACTCCAAGCAGGCTCAACGGCATTAAAATGTGTGGAATAGTTCGATATTTTTTCGCGATTGACTAATAGAAAGAACCTCTAAATTTCAGATGTATGTGTGGATTGTATTACACCCTGTATAATTTATCGTCTACTAAGCAAAAGCAGTCCAATGTCAACAGTATAACCCGCGCAAATTAAATACCTAGGCGTCTCTCGCGAAGAAGGTTATACCATTAGAATGCGATTGGTTACTAGAGTAAAGTAAGGTAAAGTAAAGTATCGTTTATTCATGTACATGGGTAAATAGAATAAAAAACTATCATTAGTGTCAATAAAATTATATGACTCTATTGAACAACTATGAATTCTAGAGACTCGCCCTCCAGGTTTTACTGGTGAGCGTAATGTAAGCACAGCACAACAAAATTTCCTTCAAGGAGTCTCATAATGATGGAGAGCACGCCAGGGACCGCCGCCAGGTTTTATGTAACTTTCTTTTTTTTTTTCTCACCAAAACGAAGTTGCAAACCGACTGAATTTATACGAGGCCATTATTCCTCCTGGCAATGGTTTAAGAAGGGATTTGGGGCTATTTCACTCGAGGTTTCCTAACCAATTGTTGAACACGCAAACTTGTGATATTTTTTTCCTAATTTTAGCTTTGTTCGAGATTTGAAAGGGTGATAAAAGCATTCGTTATAAGCATTTGCTGTACATTTGTAGTTCAAGACAGTCCTTGGAAAGAAGCCCAAATTAAATAAGGCGTGAAAATATTTTGCTAACGTGTTAAAAACTAATATTAATGTACTAGATACATTAATACATAAACTTGCTCCTGTATCCCAGACTGTTACTTGTCACGATCCTGACAGATCACTTTCGCTTCCTCAATATTCATTAGATAAATGTACTCCACATTTATTCTACAGTTTTTCTTCTAGCGAAACAAGCCACGACCACAACACAAGCCAATACTGTTCTTCCATTCTTAACATTATTGTGTTCCAAATAGCACCACAATTAAATGCACTATATAAGAAATAACGACTTGGTGAACGTTTTAGTCGTATGAAATAGAGTTACACTTTACAGCTATTGAAAATTTTTTGCACATCAGACACCCAATTTCAGCTCAATTATTAAATAAACGGATTCGATTATTGCACAAGTCGAAAAAAGAATTAGCGTCGAGAGTAAGGGGACAGAAAATAGAACAAAATATATTTGTAATACGTTCCTATCGTTCAAACGAAACAAAAACTTTTATAAAAAAACCCATTTGATATCCCGACAATCTCGTCCGCAATATGTAATGCCACTCGAAAGTAATACAACACCGAAAACGGCCTACCATATTTCCAAGAAAACGTAACACTGTCATACAAATTCAATCAAGCACGCTTTTACCCCACAACGTTGTGTGTACGTTGGATAAAAAAGCAACATTAGCATACACTACGCCAGCGTTCACCAGCCATATTTTATGAGCAAATAACAAAACATTGTTCCTTGCAAACTTCAACATATTACCTCTAGCGAAACAGAGGCACAAAAAGAAGCCCCAGACATTTGCATCACAAAGGCGAAAGGCCTTAAACGACCATTCAGTTGAACCTGAAAGAAAGACCTTACAGCCAAAGACATTAGCTTCGAAATCCTAAAGCCATTATCCTCTCTACATTATCGAACGCTATCGATTGCAAATCGTTTCATTAGGGGTCTAATTGCTGAAAGGTGAAGGTAGGTTTTGTCTTGACACAAAAGGTGAAACGTTCACAGAACAAACAGAGTTTTATTTCACTACCGTTAAGGTGTAAAATAGAGTGGAGGTGTTGGATGAGTCACGGTTTTCCCCCTTGCTGTGGGTGTTGAGGCCTCCCTCAGATGCCTCCAGCAAGTAAGGTCAAATGCAAACTTTACCTTCGGCTACTGAAGGGAAACTGTTGTTGGCACATTTTATTGGCACGACAAGCCTTTACTTAAGCGTGTGCGGACTGTAACGAGTACAATTACCCTTTCGGTTTTATACTGGACTTTCATGACGTGGCTTTTAGAAACCTTTCAACTGATGTTAATGGTAGGGGTTAGGTATTAGAACTTGAATTCCAAAGCGATTTTTGTAATCTTACGGGAATTGCCAGCCGAAACTCGTCTATAGAGTTCATAACATTGTCATAAAGGCAACCTATCCTTATATCCAATACATAGCTAATATAAGCAGCCAATATACGTGCAGGGCACAGGCCTTCTCTCCGAGAAAGAGATAAAAATAGAGAGAGTATGAGCTTAATCACTACTCGTGTCTAGCGTGGATATAGAGCCCTGCGATAGATGAGCTTTGTTTCCTCACAATGCTTTCCTTCTTAATGAGTTAGTTGTATTTCCCCTATGAATTCACAAATGTAATTTAGAGGACAATGTACAATAATAAGAGCAGGGCCTAGGACCACCCGGATACGAGGCACGCGTTCTCAATGTGCTACTTCTACTGTCAGAGTCTACGTACACTGAAACAATTAAAAGTTAGTTGCTCGATTGATTTTTCGACGAGGCGACACGAGACATTTTCCAAGACCAGCTTCACTGCAGAAATTGAAACAGAATTCTAGAAACACTCCTTCCCCCAACAACAATGAAGAGGTCCTAAGCAGCTATCTTTAAAAGGCGCCTTTTTTAAACAGCATAAACAAACTCGCTCAATGACAATAACCTGCCCATAATGGATTCCACTCGACTTTTCGGGTGCCATGACAACGCCACTTCACTTCCCGCAGAAATTGATGTGCCGACCGGCTCAACAAAAGAACCTCAACGTACATTCGCGAAAGAAAGTCCTTTACGACTGAGGTTTCCAGGGACGTATCTGTGCGATGGTGGCTTACATGGGTCAGGAGTTTTGAGAATGTAAACGAACATTCGGAGAAGAGTTATTAGAGGAGAAGAGTTGTTAGAGTTACATTATTACCCTAGGGGTGAAAGTGACCTATTTAGTACTTATTTAGGACAAAATAAGTCTTTAGCCCGAGGTAAACACCGTGCTTTTCATTACGAATATAAGGAAAGTGAAAATAAAAACATGAATTATCTAAAGAAAAAAGTTAATGAATCGAAAAACAAATGAAGATCGGATGCTTTTTCCAGCCTATTTTTTTTTTTGGCCGGCCAGCTATTTAGCCATTATTTTTCATTTTCATTATTGAAAAAATGGTAAATGTTTTACCCAAATCTATGTTATTTTAAAGAAATAGAAAAAGAAGTATAGAAAGTTGGAACAGAAATGTGACAAGAGAACTAAGTAGGGTTCTGTACACAAAGGGTAAGGGACCCTATTAATAAGACTCCGCTGTCTTTCCGTCCGACCGTCCGTCTATCACCAGGCTGTATCTCATGAACTGTGATAGTTAGACAGTTGAAATTTTCACAGATGATGTATTTCTGTTACCGTTATAGCAACAAACACTAAAATATAATAAAATTAATATTTAAGGGGGGCTCCCATACAAAAAACTTTTATTTATTTATTTATCCACTTACATCTATTTTTACAGGCTGCGCCTAATACGACAGAGTAGTACCAGAGTAGTAAAGAGTAGTACTACATACATTCATAAACTCACGCTTGTACCCCGGAGGGAGACAGAGACCATAGCTAATTTTAATCCTACTTAAGGTCACAAAGGATACCTACTGTGATCTATGTGAATTCGCTCAGAGTACACGAAAACAGATCGATAGTTTCCGCGACTTGGTTTAGAAGCTGCAGTGCGCGCGTCAGAGGAGCCTTGCCGAGCAGGTTGGTGCGCGCGCGCGGCACGGCTAGTAGCCGCCAGGAGCCCCTCCCATACAAAAAACTTGACTTTTTTGCTTTTTCTTTGCTCGATATTAATAACGGCAACAGGTAAACGCTTGAAATATTAAAATGTTGTATAGATAATGGTAGATTGACCGTATGACGCCGGATTAAGAATAGCGGCACTCCATTTCCTTCCGTAAATGTCGTAGAAGGCGACTAAGGAAATCAATTATCAGGAGACGAGCAGCAGCGTCTTCCTGATATTCCAACCAAGGAATATCAAGCGTGGCGATTTTGGCAAAACCCCTCATGGTTATTAAAACCACGAATGAGGTCTATGTCCTGCAGTGGGCGTCGAGTGGCTGATGATGATGATGATGATGATGATAGATAATGGTAAGGAACCCTTCGTGAGCGAGTCCCACTCGCACTTGGCTTGGTTTTTTTTATAATTTGACAGCTGTCAGTTGAAAACGATTCTCCTTAGGGATGAAAAGTCCCGCTCCTCTGGCAACTTCAGACCTACTTTCCGAGTATGAGTAATGAAAAGTTCTTTAGACTAAGGTAGCCAAAGATGTGTATTTTGATGACGGTTCCGAATAAGGCATCATCTGGCAGAAAACACATAATCTTTAGTATAAGCCTGAAGTTTTAAAACCCTTCACGTACACTCGCGAAACAAAATCTTTAAATATTACAGATGATAGGGTTTTTTGATAGTATTCTCTGAATAGGCTGATAACATAATATCTTGAGGCAAGATTTTCCTTTGATCATTGCAGTCTGTCGTTGACAGCATCGTTATTTTCTTTTGAATCGCGAATATCCATTGATAGAAAATTAAAGCTTTCTAGAGGGCCCTTTGTCCATCCTCGGCCATCTTCATCCATCCCACACTGTGCGATCATCGTACTTCGTCTATCTGCCGTTTCAATTGCTCGTCATGCGAGCAACTTTTTCGAAAGAATGAACTAGTTTCTTTGATAAAATTAACAGTTTGACAAATATAAAGAGTTCTAAAACATAAACCCTCTGTGGCTCCCTGTGCGTTCCTGTATCAGGCGGTTTATTAATATTGCGGGTTGGAGAGGAGATATGTAATTTGGTATTTTATAACCCACTTCTCGGCCGTTCGCGGGAGATTTACTTTATTTCTCTGCATTTTTAGGGTTCCGTGGTCCGATAGTAAATCCTTACTAATAATACAGCCAACATACGTCCCACTGTAAAGCACAGGCCTTTTCTTAGAGGAGAGAGGCTTAATTACCGCGTGTGCCCATCGCGGATTGGCAATTTCAAGTGCTGAGGCACTGCTGAGGTATGTGAATACCTCAGACACCTCAGATATGTCAGGTTTCCTCACGACGTTTTTCTTCACGGTTGGCGAGTGGTACTGCGACTAATAAATCCTTGCTGTTGACATTTTCATCACACGTCTGTGTATAAAGTTTACCTTGACGAAGCACAAAACCTTAGCACTTCAAATTAACAACCAGAGGTGGGCAGGGCACGCCTGGTCATTATACCCTCTCTCTCCCCCTGCCTTTCTCTAAGATAAAGCCCGTGTCCTGCAGTAAGTTTCCTCAATATTACCAATGCATGGCGTTTAATCTTCAGCCAACAATACACGAGACCAATGCTCAGAGCTTTTTATTACTCCGTTCAGCACAGCGAATGAATTTAGTATTTATGTCGTATACGGCTGTAGCTCACCCGCGCGTGCGGGTATCAATATACCTACATGACATTAGGACGGAAGTAGCGCCGCTCAAAATAGAATGAAGACTTCCATTATTTTTCAGAGCTTCTTCTGATATCATATGTCCAACTCAATATCTAAATGGTAGCGTTCGAACTGTACCAGCTTACAGCTGAATGCCCAGCTTAGCTAGGTCAGTAGAACAGAACAACTTCTTTTTCAGGCCAGTTTCTTTGGTCCCATGCCAATCTCATCCACAGCCAAATAATTTGTCATTCATCCCTACCAGATAACTTTATGACGTAAGTAGATATTAACGGTCATAAAAATTATGCCCAACTTTGTTAGGTCAATCGAACAGAACAACTTATTTTTCAGGCCAGTTTCTTTGGTCCCATGCCAATCTCATCTACAGCCAAATAATTTGTCATTCATCCCTACCAGATAACTTTATGACGTAAGTAGATATTAACGGTCATAAAAATTATGCCCAACTTTGTTAGGTCAATCGAACAGACCAACTTCTTTTTCAGGCCAGTTTCTTTGGTCTCATGCCAATCTTATCCAAAGCCAAATAATTTGTCATTCGTCTTTACTAGGTAAATTGTTGTTTATCTCCGATTAAAAGTGTCAAACAACATCGTCCTTAGAAACAGTCCATGTTTTGGCTTTACGAAGCAGTCAATACAGTTAATGGCGTTTTATGGCGCTAAAATTTCAGAAATTCGAATGTACAGGAACATTGACATTTGAGCGCTCCCGCGTCTCGCGGCGTCATGTTACCTGTGCTAGAAGCATGCAGTAGTAACTCTGAAAGTGAACGGAGAAAGATGCGTCTCACGACGTCATGTTACCTGTGTTAGAAGCACCCAGTAGTAACTCTGGAAGTGAACGGAAACTTAGGCAAAACACCAAACTGACAAGCAAACTCGGTGATCATAGAACACCTTGCATTGAGCAACGAACTGCCTATCGCTATTTGTTGATGACTTGACTAGCACTCACTAATAATTTTTATCGTAGGTAATTATGATTTTCCAGTTCCACTCAATGCTAAACTATCAGTCCCTTCAGAATTCCAGCAACCCGCCTGAATAGCCATCACAATCTAAGTCTCTGCTCCTGACAGTATTTGAAAGCATTTCTCTGGTGAAATGCGGGCAGTTAGCAAAGGACATTGGTGTCGAGGATGAAGGTACTTTCTTCGGAAAGTACCTTCATCCTTTCTTTCTTGCAACATTAGGCATTTGCTAAGACATGAGTGACGGTAGAGTTGTCGCACTTGTCCGATTTTTTCACATGGCCTCCGTTATGGTGTCTTACAATTCCCGCCTCTCAGGGCTGCCTCCTTCCTGGAGAAGGTTTCTCCAATACTTCTTCACTGTATTGGAGTTTGATCGTCAGCTCTACATATTTTTGTCTTCTCATTGCCAAACGGAGTAAGATGACTCCATTCTTGTTATCGTCAGATATTAGGAAGCCACGATTTACTTACGCTGACAGCGAGCGCTATTCCCTCAATGCTTAGCTGCGTTCACCACTAAATCGGGTCACGTGACATGTTTTCTTCCTTCCATTGACACCTGGAAGGTCACTTCAGGCCAAGAATCCAAGCACAATTTCGTTGCCACTTCAAGTTTACGCGTACAAAACGTGTGTACGCGTAAACTTGAAGTGGCAATTAAATCGACGCGTTCTTGCAATATTGTCATTCTAGAGTTCTTCTTCTCTGTCGGTACGCTCTTGATAAACCGGTGTGGACGTAATGACGACTTGTTATTGTCGGCTTGATTTTGCTTGCCTCGCCAGTCCTCTCGGTCAGATGCTGTTCCAGTGCATTCATGCAGCGGCCTGTTCACAGTGTAAATAATTTGGTCGGTCCGTCGTATTGGTGTTATATCACGACCTGGTGCTACCTTGCCATGTAATACGAAACCCTCGATGGACTTCATCTCACTTCAAAATACATAGTCATTGTACTTATATAATTAATGCAATAACAGAATCTTGGTCCACGTAGTGTCTCTATGGGAAGAAACTACCGTACACTGGGTGTAGACGGCAAAGGGCGTGGCATTTTCATGGCGTCGCAGCCGAGTGGGTGCCCAGTCGACCGGCGGCCACCGGCAAGGACGGTCGCGATCGATTGTCATTGGCAGATGTATTTATAGCTTCGCGCCTCATTTACATTCAGTCCCTCATGCTGCCTCTTGCCCCACAATTCATATCGATATTTTTCAATAGAATGTTTGAAATGGATGAACCAAAAAATCTAGTTTTAAGAAGTACAGTTAAGCGCCTCAACGAGACAAACTGACTGCCTTATCAAGGCAACAGGAAAACACTACCATAAGAAGAAAAATATGGGTCGATGACATATCTAAAACCTTTAGAATGGATGAGATCGATAGGGGACGGTTGGCGTGAATGGGAATAGGCCTATGCCCAGCAGTATGATGAGTTGCATAAATAAATAAGAAGAAACTCCTACTCGTATTGGGTAGCTCTAAGACGAAGAAGAGACGGAGAGTTTAAACTTTAAATGATACACAGTCCATAGATCAAGTTTTGTAAAGACATTTTTGCCGCTATCTGATGTCGCTTAAGTAATAGTGTCTAAACGAATGTAGATTTCAGACTTCCATATCGGCTCCAGCTGTAGTGGCCAACGAAAATGAGATAAAATGCATTGAACCATCAAGTGGGCTGATAAATCCAATGAAGTTTTTAAGAGGCTTTTACAGTATTAGGACTGATAAAATTAATTTGATTGAGGCCTTCACATGAAAAGAGATTTCACCTTGACCTTAAAGAAGGCAAAGAATTCTACCCCTATAATTTGTTTATGCAGTCATTCTTATTAGCTCAGTGGATACTAGTGGTTCGTGGCTAAACCCCACCAAAATACGCATTATCTCCCAGCACTGCCCCTTCTATTACGTAACCGTCCACTCTATTGGGTTAAGGGTCTCCATGGAGTAACACTAGCGCCACCAAAGAAAAAGCATGTTAATAGTAATTTTGAGGTCCCATGGCCGTGAATATAAAGCAAAAAACCTAGGATTGTGATCCCACGTTCGTTCTCGTGGACCCTAAAAGTTACTGTTAACGTGATGGACAGATTGTACTGACACTTTTTGCAAATACGATTTGTAAAGGAAAATATGATTTTTTTCATCGGTGGTGCTAGTTAGCCCACTCGATCCCCTTAGCCATTTTGACGATTCCAAAGTGACAGTTTGACAGTTTTTTTGCATTTGATAGTTCGGAGTTGGTTAAATCGGACAACTCCATACAGTGGAGAAGTTACGTAGTAGCGACCCTGAGCTACCTTCCTTCTCTCTGAAACCCATTCAGCATTTTCCATCGATACTTGGAACGTCGATACAAAACGTTACAAGCAGAACATTACGGTTAAATCGGACCGAAGTCAAAAACTGACTACGAATACGGAATATTGGAAGCTACCCTATTCCAGTTAGCTCTACTAATGAAGAAATATTGCATTAACTTATACCGCGCGAGAGTAATTGAGAATTTCAATGGCAGTAATCGAATAACATGTGAGTGACGCAGAGTAATACCACGTAATACGAACACGTTATTCCTCACTGAGTACCTATTCTGAGGATCCCCTATTCCCGGTGGAGCATTTTTCACCAGATACCCAAGAAGAAATCAAAATATTTTATATAAAAATTGGCTACCATCGATAATCGGGTCTTGACGATTCTACTTCTTACAACAAAGAAGAAGCATTCTAAGCATGATTTAGTTTATGTCCAGTAGGAAGTGTTTGAAACCACAATATTCCGAATGTGGCCCTCTACTGAAAGCCTACAAAGGTTCTCGCGGCCCGAATGGCTAACCCATATATAGAAAAGTTCCGTACCTACTATTCGAGTCAAAGAATACCAACATGGGCGGAGCTGCGCTCATTTGCTACGTATAGAGAAAAATGGAAAATCTAAATATCTGAAATAGATTCACCCGAGGAGTGAGGGATTAAAGAAGAAGAAAGTGACCCAGATGTTCTGTGATCTTCAAAATATCTATTCAAACTCATTAGGCATAAGTTGATCTTGTTCAAGATTTAGAAAGCACAAATCACTTCGAAGCACTAGATCTATTTTCACTTCACGAGTCAAATTGTATCATCTCTCTGTCAGGTTTCTTTAAGTTAGCAATTATTATACCAGAGTACGAGCGAGACGCATGAATACGATGCATTATACGAGGCAAAGCGATGGAATGCTCTCCCTCATTCATCACCATCAAGATCTAAATGGTTTAAAGATACAAAATGGGATACATATCGGAGAATGAAATTATATGGGAGTCAGTCATAGGCAGCCTATATACGTCCCACTGTAGGGCACAGGCCTTCTCTCAGAGAGAGAGTATGGGGTTAATCACCACGCGTGCCCACCGCGGATTCGCGATTTCAAGCGCTGAGGTATGTGAATAGCTCAGACACCCAGGTTTCCTCACGATGTTTTCCTTTACCGTGAGTGATGGGAGTGATTCTATAATAATAAAGATATAATTTGCGCGCGTCTAAGAGTAACATTTTTTTTATAAGCCATAACACCAGCTATATAAAACTATGTCATATGGCAATAATTTATTACTCACAGACTTATAGCATCTTTCATTCCTAGTATATTTTGTCCACTACGAGATATAAAGACCGAATGGTATCCAGAATCGGGGGCTTTTCCGATACGCGCCACTCATCGCGTTCGTTTTAATTTGAACGGGAATGGCACCGATATCGATTAAATTATGTTTTCAATTTCTCAAATAACTCGGCAACTTCGATTCTGTGGTTTCATTGCTGTTCCCATTTTACTCAATACCCCTCCAGGTAGGTAGCTAGGCGTAACAGATGGTGCGAAAATGGAAGAATTCGATATTGAATTTGTGTCATTGAAAATTCTAGCAAACTCTACCTTGCCGATAAAAGCTTCGTTGTGATAATGACTGTTCTTTTGCTTTGTGGTTGCCATAGGACGGGGTATACTAGGTTGCGACCAAGGACAAATGGTTGTGTGCCTGATATGTGACCAAAACCTAACTAGTACAAAGTCGTATGGCATAATGGCGCTGGATAGGCTACACACCAGGACAAGGGATGCCTGCCCAGACAACCCCTCACTTACACCCTCTCGGTCAACTAAAAGAGAGAGCGGCCAAGGAACACTTGGATAAGACCTACAGCCCAAGAGGCCAAGTCTATCGGCACTAGCTGGCCAGAATTGGAAACTGTCGCGAACCACCGCTAGAAGTGGAAATCTGTGGTTGAGGCCCTATGCTTCCCTAGGAGTTAAAGGATTGAAGAAAGAAAAGAATTATAAGGAGGTAGAGGATCGTGGCAAATGGAAAACATGGTTTCTTCCTACTCCTCTGGGATACAGGCGTACGTTTATGTCACTTTCATCATCATCATCATTCAGCCACAAGAAGTCCACTGCTGGACATAGGCCTCCTCCATGGATTTCCAAAAAGACCGATTGGAAGCGGCTTGCATCCAGCGTCTTCCTGCCACTTGGATGAGGTCATCGGTCCATCTTGTGGCTGGTCGTCCTACGCTGTGCTTGGCGATATGTGGTCTCCATTCGACAACTTTTCGGCCCCATCGGCCATCAGTTTTGCGTGCTATATCGCTTTGGTTTAATTTAAATGTTATGTTGCAATATTTATTTTAATACTAAATATGATGATGGTGAACATAAATACCATTCATTATACTGCCCCTTATTCCATCCCTGCTCTACGTCAGGCAAGCTCATTCAGTGGAGTTTTTGTCATTAACAGTCTTCTTTGAAGTCGGGTCTGTGTAGGACCGGCGAAATTAATAAAGTTTCATTATTTTGTTACTCTTTCACAAATATGTTGTTATTGGCAGCTTTGATGTGAATGTTTCTAGGTCTCTCAATTCACAACGCATAGTAAAATTATTCTACCTACTACAAGCAAACTGTATTTAGTTTGGGTCCGCAAAATTTGCAAAACACACAACACAATCACTTGTCCTCATGCCAAACTAGGATACCTTGTGATATGATAACCAGACAAGGATTCACAAGCATGGAAAAATTTCCAGATTCAAATCATACAAATCTAAGTAAGGCCCGCCTTACTTTAAGGATACTAGCAAGTGTTGTAATAGTTAATGGCCACCGGAAAGCGTACTTTGCGAGTGACATTTATTTTGGTGTACCCCCATTACATTAAGTAAGTATAACACTTGTAACCTTTTTGATAAATAAAAGAATTTGTATTTGTATATGTAAACATTTAATCTTGACAAACCTCTTTCACTCCATCAACATTAGTCGCTGCCGCACGCCAGTACATTTCCGGTACGTTGCCGACTGTACAGTCGACGGCACGATACGTGCATTCTAACCATCAAAAACCGGCCAGGCGAGAGTCGGACTCGTGCACGAAGGGTTTCGTACCATCTATACACCATTAGACAAAGATCGAATTTGAGAACAGCGCCATCTATACAAACCAACCAAAAGCATTTAACATTGACATTTAACGACATGACATCGGCGCTGTGACGGTTACATAGATGGCCGCTAGATGGCGAGCGATGTCTTTAGACAAGGCTTGTTGTTTGGGAGCCCCGCCTAAATATTCATTTCATTCTGTTTTTTTTATTTATTCATTTTATTGTTGTTATAATGGCAACAGAAATACATCATCTGTGAAAAATTCAACTGCCTAGCTATCACGGTTCGTGAGATACAGCCTGGTGACAGACAGACAGACAGACAGACCGACCGACAGACAGACAGACAGATAGACGGACAAACAGACAGACAGACAGACGGACAGTGAAGTCTTAGTAATAAGGTCTCGTTTAGCACCCTTCGGGTACGGAACCCTAAAAATGGAACCGTTGTCGACTGTACGTTGTACCCAAAACGCCCCTTCAATCACACAAACCGTGACCCTTCTACATAGTGCATGAGGTGCATGCTCCCCGACACTCAGCTTTAACTGCGCCGCTGAATTTTACAACAGCCCTGGGACCTGGATCTGGCAAAGTGAGGCAACGGAAAAAAAGTCTTACCTTCTAAGGCCTGGCGTCCTATACATAGGACATCACATATAACTTTCTAAATTCACACCCAATGTTCTTAAAGTAGAAAATCTGTAGAACTGTTTATAGGATCACTTTGTTGTCCGTCCGTCCATGCGTCCGAGGTATCGAGTTGAAATTGAAACCATATACTTAGGTCTATAGTCCCTTGAAGCAGTGAAACAATCAATAAATTCTAAATTAACGTCCAAAAAGGTTACGGCCGTTTATGCCGGAAAAAAAGTTATAGGGTATTTCGACACTCAAGGGAATCAAAATTTATAGGATATTTTTCGTTGACCTAGAACTATGAAATTTGGCAAGTAATATCGTCTTATACTACAAGTACAGGGAAAAATCTGATAACTGTACATTTGTAATTAAATTATCAAAAAAATTGTCTATAATGCTCGGAAAAAAATGCACGACTCGATTCCTGAACTATTTATAATATGTAAGTACCTAAAAAATTGTACGGAACCGTCGATGGGCGAGTCCGACATGCACTTGACCGTTTTTTTTAAATACCTACATAGTTTCAGAAGATTCGGAGTAATTTTTACCTCCAGGGATTAAGAAGATAATGCTCGTATTTTGCATGTGTTTTTATTTTAAGCATTTGAAGCTCGGCTGAATCCTGAAATAATTAAGACTCTATTTCTGACATCAATAAACTCACTGTTTTTATTATTAGTATTTTACCATAGCGTAGGGTATCCTAATTTGGGACCAGGTCATCATCATCATTTGACGCCCACTGCAGGACATAGGCCTCCTTCGTGATTTTCATAACCATGAGGAGTTTTGCCATAATCGCCACGCTTGGCATGCGGGTTAGCGATCGCAGTATGCGGTTGGAATCTCGGGAAGACGCTGCTGCCCGTCTCCTCGTAATTGATTTCTTTAGTCGCGTTCTACGACATCTACGGAAGGAAATGGAGTGACGCTATTCTTAATCCGGCGCCACACGGAGCGCCGTTATTATTATTATTTTTTATATGTGTCTATTTGGTACAATAAGAATTTAATATATTTAATATAGAAGATACACGAAGCGGTGGTAGCCTAGTGGGTAGAACATGGGACTCGGAAGCGGGAGACCCAGGTTCGATTCCCAGTGCGGGCGGGTAACTATGACTTTTCTTTCTAAGTTGTGTACATTTGTGACGTTATAGTAGCAATACCAATCGCTAACTGTGAAGGAAAACATCGTGAGGAAACCTGGGTGTCTGAGCTATTCACATACCTCAGCGCTTGAAATCGCCAATACGCGGTGGGCACGCTTGGTGATTAAGCCCATACTCTCTCTCTCTCTCTGAGAGAAGGCCTGTGCCCTACAGTGGGACGTATATAGGCTGCTTATGAATATTAATATTATTGGCCAGTTTCTGAACTGAGAATTTCGCGAAGTAAATGGTTAACTGTAGTGCTGTCTATTCCAATTTCTCAGAAAAGAGCGTGACAGAACGTTACTTAAGTATTTACTTACGTATTTACTTCTTAATTCAGAAAGCAGCCCTATATCTTCCAGATAAATTGCAGTGAGCAATTTGTTCTAGGTACTCACGATTCTAGTTAATTATGAGTGATTATTTGAGATAATTTAAAAGTGATGTACAAGAAACTCAATGGTAGGTATTTATTTACTATAATAGTACATTATGATACAAGTGTGGTATGTTGGTCATTACACTCGAGTCGGTTTTTAAGCCTGAGCCGAAGGCGAAGGCTTAATGGAGACGAGAAGTGTAATGACCAATGCTCACGTGTTTCACACGACGTTTTTCAACACACTTGCGAGGAAAAGTAAATAAAAAACTTAACAAACAGAAACCCATTTAAAAGATGGCGTATTTTTCGTGCGTGATTCGTGTTATGTATGGCGGTAAAATTCAAAACAGTATTCTTGTGCGCGCGCATCCATCAAAGATGGCTGCAATGCATGGCCATCTAGATATAATGAGGTTGCTAACCTATTCATAAATTTTATGTTAATTATTAGGTTTACATTAATTATTGTAGTGTTTGCTTAAAAATGCTAAAACAAGCAGTTTCATGAAATTCTTTAATTATTTATCACATTTTGAATTTAATTTTATATTTACGCAAATAACTACTTAGCTGTTTTCGAAACATTAATACTTCTTGCTAATATTTAAAAAGATATGTAATGAAAAGGCACTAGTGCGATAATGTAATGTAAAAGGCACGGCATGGGTAATATTCTGCATTATCAGTGTAAATACGCTGTAATAAGACCTACTTTACGAGCAGGTGTGTTGAAAATTTTATTATGTGCGTTCAACATTGAAGCTGAATAATATCGATCATTTCTGGTTATACAAGTAAACTGTTCATTGAAGATATTTGGAAGAGAATGATTGCGATGGACAAACTGAAATACTTCTGAAGCCGGAAAAAGGAAAATGCTTCTGTTTAATTGTATGCATGTCAGAACAAGAGTAACTTTTTGACTGAACCGAATTCCATGGAGATTGCACGTGTATGATTCGTGTCACATGGTGCAACTTAAAATATGAAACCGATATTTTACAATATTTACAATGACGCGTTTATGCTATTCCCCCGGCCGAGACCAGAATATAGAACAAAATAGTTTGTGAATATTTCAAGCGCCTACCTGTTGCCGTTATTAATATCGAGCAAAAAACGGTAAAAAATTACGTTTGATGTATAGGAGCCCCCCCTTAAATATTTATTTTATTTTGTTCAGTATTTGTTATAACGGCAACAGAAATACATCACCTGTGAAAATTTCAACTGCCTAGCTATCACGGTTCATGAGATACAGCATGGTGACAGACAGACAGACAGACGGAAGACAGACAGTCGGACAGTGAAGTGTTAGTAATAGAGCTCCCTTTGGCACCCTTCGGGTACGGAACACTAATAAAAAGTACCTGAAACCAGCGTGCTTGCTTGCAGCGACTTGTTCAAAATGTTTAAAAAACTTTTTGTGCCTTTTTAGGAAACTCTGCAACAATCTTGTACCCGCAACGTACTAACCAGAGTTTACATGTTTTCTGAATGAAGCATAAACCAGCTACGTGTTAAGAAAAGAGTTTGTAACAATGCCAGTTTGTTGCCGCCCCGTGAAGGTTTGCATACAGTCTAGTTTACTGGCGGTCTCAGCTTTATTAGAACGTGCGCTTGGTTCAAAGTTATTTCGCATACCAGACTCCGCTGCACGTTACCGCGATAAAAGTCTTTGTCTTCCTTCCTTCCCGATATAGGCCAGTCTTTTCCAACTGTCTCTATCTTCTTTAGGTTTGACCAGTCTGTTGCTTTTGTTGGGTTCCATATAAATGCCCATGAAATGTATCCATTACCTAAATTCGAAAACACAATCTGGATGTCTATTAGAAGCGTTGTCTCTGGTATTTTCGTGTTCAATGTAGAGTGGTCTTAAAGAAAATAAATCCATTTTAAACGTATAAAGTCGACTCTAATTCTTTACCATATCAGTTAAGTTTTTGCCATCTGTACTATGCTATCTACCCTGCCATCGCTATCTGACAGCACTGTCAATGTCGCAGACTCAAGTATTTCATTGTTATACATAAAAAAGTGCGTCCATTATATTTATCCATTATAAAAAGTACGTGTATTGCATATATATAAGCAGCCAATATTCCGTGCTTCGCAAGGCACGTTAAGCTGTTGGTGCCGGCTGCCGTCGATAGATGGCAGTCGTTAAGCCAAGTCAGAGGCCTTAGGGCGGCTTGACAACTTCTGACAGTAGACGAGCCACTAGTCTACAAGCCTCCACCAATCCGGACTTGGCCCCCGTGGTGGAGTATGGCCTATACCTTCCTCAGGGAAGAGACCCGTGCCCCTCGGTGGGGACATAATGGGTTGATGATGAATGAAAAAAAAGCAGCCAATATACGTCCCACTGTAGGGCACAGGCCTTCTCTCAGAGAGACTATGGGCCTAATCAACACGCGTAAATAAAAAATAACTTTACAAATGTACATAACTTAGAAAACAAAGTCATAGGTATATGCCCGCGCTGGGAATCGAACCTGGGTCTCTCGCTTCCGAGTCTAATGTTCTACCCACTAGGCTACCACCAGTCTTAAAAGCATGGCATTAAATTTTTTTAAATAGGTTTATAACTAAAATTATATATATTGACTTCAGGAATTGCGCTAGAGGTAACCCTGTATAACCCAAAGGAAACTCGGGTACCATTTCGATATTACTTCTCGTTGTTATTAGCAAAACAAAGTAGTCAACAACCTCACATCGATATACTTCTTCAGTAGCGTAGCGTGTCAATCAGTGCCCCTGCCCCGTGCTCTCGACACTTATTTAGCCAACTTGTGTTACAATCGAGTGCGTTTGTTTCATAATTTAGCCAACTTGTGTTACAATTGAGTACTTTTGTGTCATTATTTAGCCAACTTGTGTTACAATTGAGTGCGTTTATGTCATAATTTAGCCAACTTGTGTTACGATTGAGTACGTTTATTTCATAATTCAGCCAACTTTTGTTGCAATTGGTTGCCTTTATTTCATAATTTTAACAAGCTGTGTTCCATGTGATTGCGTTTATTTCATCATTTACCCAACTTGTGTTACGATGGAGTGCGTTTGTCTCATAATTTAGCCAAAATATCAACCGGCCTGTATTCGTCCACTGGTGGAAGTAAGAGTCCCCCAAGGACGCTACATATTTCTGTTCATGACCACCCTCATCCAGCCGCTACCAGCAATCTGCCTCAGATCGTCGGTCCAGCGAGTTGGTGAGCGTCCTACGCTGAGTTTGCCAGTTCGAGAACCTTTGTACCACACCGACTCGACTATCGATTCTTCGGTATATGTGACCAAACTGCTGCTTCAACTTGCTAATCATATAGGCTAAAACATAGTAACAAAAATTATTGTTAAGTCTTTATTTCTGACATGTTGCATTTAATTGTGCCACCATTTGGAACACAATAACTCGACTCGACCCCTACACACAATGGCACTAGTATCCGGAGCTCATAGTCATCTCATTGTATATTTACCGAAGCGGTCGGTGTAACGATTATTCCCGGATACGAATACGCACTGGTCCCTTTCACTGACTATGTAAATTGCAAAACGGATGGTGTACCTGTTGTTCGAATCTCACACTTATGCTGTACACTGTAAGAGCTGTCCCAGTGTAGCCTTAGCGGTCTCTGTGCGTAAGGGCTAAGATAGGTTCTATTAAATAGTAACGCTGCTGAAATCGGAATAGAATCGTAGAATAGTCTCAATTTTCCAAATAACGAACAGCTAAATCAATCCATAGATAGATAAGAGACAGTTCTTCTATTTTCTAACATACGCAATTCCTGAAACATGTACCTACGTTAGAGTCTATCATACCCAATCTATCATACCAATATAAATGAAATAACTTTTGTTCTACTACTTTTGAAGGTTTTGTTCAATAGAGTGTGTAAAGCGCTAGTTTGATAAAATGTTGTAAGCCCTAACATAATCTCAGAGAAAACTCATAGAACAAATTGTTATGAAAACAAACTCTAGTTCGGGTGTCGCAGAAATTGCGCATTTCAGAAATGAACCGTTAAATAATAATTATTATTATTATTTTAATACTTTGAAATTGTTTAAGAAAAGTAAACTTCACAATACTTCACTTCCTCTTCGGTCTAGCGGTACAAATGCCCACGTTTAGACCGATTAAATATATGTATGATCATCACGAGTCATTGAAAAATGTTAACACTACTAAACAAGCAGTCGTGCCTTTTTTTTTAACACACCGTGATGCAGAAAGGTCCGGTAGAACTGCAGGAGTCTAATCTACCGGATCATTCTTAAACACTCTGCGTAGAGCATATAAATATGTCTAAGTGTTGTCAAACGTACAGTCGACAGCAGGTCAATCTGTCGCTCTGTGTAAAAACGTTAAGTGTACCAAAATGTCTATGTATTGCTACAAAAGTCGCGTCTGAAAAAGCCAAAAATCAACAGCAGAAAGGCGTTATTTATCACTAATGTTTTATGTAGGTACTAGACGTTGTTTTCTTATACATGTTTCAAGTAAGTACGAAATATAAAAAAATATATAAAGGTTGAAGTTTTGCTAAGTAACACCCTACTCAGGGGTGTCTGCTAATAAAATACTTAAATTAGTTTTGTAAATAAGTACAACAAATATATTTTTGCAGGAAACATTCAAAAATCGTTAAATTAAATCATAAGGTGTTTGCACGGTCAGTCCGGTCGCCCCCGCCACTAGTTTCTTGATCGGCGCTCGGGGTCAGGGGCTTTGTAAATCACGCGCCACAATCATTTTAAAACGAATTAATCAGGTTTTTGTGAATAAAAATTATGTGTACTTAGGCAAAATTAAACACATTTTTAGGAACAAGCATTATATAGACTTTTTCCCTAAGTCAGGCGTTATTTACCAAAATCACAGCATGCATAGGTACACAGTAGTCACGTTCATTGGATATAGGCTATGTATGTCCACCATATATACACTTTGCATCCGAGCAAACTACCCTGTAGAATACACTTTGCTCACCGTATACACTTTGCATCCAAGCAAACTACCCTACCGTAAAGTCAACCGGTGGAGTGTTGGATGGCTCTTTGGAAAATAAAAGACATTTTCTTCCATTACGAGCTATAAAAATGACCAAAAAAATGTACAAAATTAAAAACGAATGCTGATGAAGCGAAAGACGTTTGTCAGGATCGTGGCAAGTAGCAAACCCTGGTCTCTGCCTACCCCTCGGGAATACAGGAGTGTTTGGGATACAGACGGAATACAGACTTTTATGTAATGTAAGTGGTGGTAGCCTTGTGGGTAGAACATTGGACTCGGACGCGGGAGACCCTGGTTCGATTCCCAGTGCGGGCATGTACCTATGACTTTGTTTTCTAAGGTATGTACATTTGTGAAGTTATAGTAGCAATACCACTAGCTAACGGTGAAGGAAAACATCGTGAGAAAACCTGGGTGTTTATGTTTATATTCACACAGCTCAGCGCTTGAAATCGCCAATCCGCGGTGGGCACGCATGGTGATTAAGCCCATACTCTCTCTCTGAGAGAAGGCTTGTGCCCTACAGTGGGACGTATATAGGCTGCTTATGATGATGTAATGTAATGTAATTAATAACGCGCTTACAACACAAATCTACTCGGAAACTATCAGATATCCGGTTGGTACTTATTGTCTTTGGTCTCTTGGGAGCTGTTCCATTCTGTGTTACTGTTGTATTCGTAACATTGAGGCCCAATTCCACTATTTGTACTTATGTAGTAACAAAATAGCGATAGAAATGCCGTTGTGCGCACATATTATATAGCATTGTAATAAAGGTTCCGTAGTACCAAGAACCAACAAAGGTCTAAGGTTCGGGACATCCTATAAGTAGAGCATTATGTACGAAATCAAATCGATACAACGAATTATATGTGGATATTATGTTCCTATAGATGAGGTTGGGACCCATTTGCCTTCTAGTAGATTATTGTCAATCTAGCTCACTCCGATCAGTTTGTCGCACCCAAGTACGCAGAAGTGAGGTGTATAACTCATAGTGTTATTTATCCAAAAATGCCTCTTCATTGGTTAACTGATTTATTGGTAGATTCCAAAAATGGTCGCGTCTACTACATCAATAAACGCGAGTAGCGTTAACCCACATTAAACCTTAACAGTGTTATATTAAAACATGACTTCTTTAACAGTCCTCAAAGGCAGTTAAAATAGGCCATGACAAAGGGAAAGACCATTTCAATGGCATTTTTAGGTGATAATACACTAACCCCTTCTTGAAACCCATGTATTCTCTGGACCATTATGATGAACGTTTTCGCCAAACGAATCGTTACCGGGAAATGAACTTTTTATTGCAAAAATGCAGTAGTATCGCAGAATTTTAGTATTCTTTTACCATCATCAATGGCCTTTGCAACTATTGCAGACGATTTATGCCGCGTTCTTTGAGCATTTACGGTTGTGACTAAAAAGACCTATTAGTGAGAGGCCTTCCCGTCCGCATACTCGACATGCGTAGCCCTCTAAACTTCGCTCACTATATATATGGGAAAACAAGAAAAAGGTAACATTCCAAATATATATATATATATATATATTCCAGCTATTTGTATTTTGGTGTTCAGTATGCGGGGCGTTAAGATCAGGAGGCAGTATTATAAGACCCTCATCATTCAGCCACAAGAAGTCCACTGCTGGACATAGGCCTCCTTCATGGATTTCCAAAAAGACCGGTTGAAGGCGGCCTGCATCCCAGCGCCTTCATGCTACTTGGATGAGGTCATCTGTCCATCTTGTGGCTGGTCTTCCTACGCTGTGCAGAACTTTTCGGCCCCATCGGCCATCAGTTCAGACCCTATAATATGTGTAAACTGGTTACTTTGAAGTTATTTTAGTGCGAACAGTGATCGCCTACGCCTCTCCCACGCACCCGACTTGTGCCCCGTTTACACGGATTGTATAATGGCTCTCTTCATAGGGCCTAAAACAACTATGGTCAGAATACAATACAAAATTAATACAATACAATATCTACAATATCCGTGTGGTGCCGGATTAAGAATACCGTCACTTCATTTTCTTCCGTGGATGTCGTTGAAGGCGACTAAGGAAATCAAATACCAGGAGACGGGCAGCAGCGTCTTCCTCAGATTTCAACCGCATACTGCGATCGCCAACACGCCTGCCAAGCGTGGCGATTATGGTAAAACCCTTCATGGTTATGAAAACCACGAAGGAGGCTTATGTCCTGCAGTGGGCGTCACATGGCTGATGATGATGTTGATGAATATCTACAATACAATACAAAATCTAATATATAAAAATCTCGTCTCAGTGTTTGTTATCGAACTCGTCCGAAACAGCTTCACCGATTTTTATGATTTTTTTTGTGTATATTTTGTAGGATTGAGAATAAGTCATAGGCTAATGAATATGGCAACACAACGTTTACCGGGTCAGCTAGTAAAATATAAATTTATAAAATAACATAAACTCACGCTTGTAACCCGGAGAGGTAGGCCTCGACCTGGATTTGCCACCTCCCACGATCCTGATAGACCTCTTTCGCTTCATCAACATTCATTAGTCGTTGCATGCACGAAACGCCGATTTCGAGTAGTTTTTATATAAATATATACATCGCTTTATTAATTTTAAATTTGTAAATACCAAATTACAATACATAACATTGTTCCTATCTTGTTCATGTAAATTACTATGCCGAAATACCTGGAAGAGATGGAATCACTGTTTTGGTTTTAAAAAATACTTTTTTTCCATTGAGGGCGCTAGTTAGCTTCAGCTAGCTCCTTAATCTAATACAAACTGTGCAGTGTGCAAACGAGCCCCCAAATGCCATACTGAGTCAACAGCCCACAGCTTCACAACCGGCCGGCCTGGTAGAAATCTAGACTCCGCGATACCCACGAATCCTATTTAAGGCAAGACCGGGGCATGTTTCCATCCAACTTGGCTGGTACAGTTAGATGCACAATGTAAAAGTTGTAAGTTTAAATACAATTGTACCTAGTAAAAATGTTTAAAGTTTTATAGAGATCATGCAATAATTACTTGTGAATTCCGAAAATTGCTCCATATTCTTATGTATATTTGGTGCTGAAATTCTTCACAAAAATAGACAAGACCCTTCACTTTTTAACTAACGTAATTAATGGACCCTGTCTGTTATGCCTTTAGTTATTGGCATTGATCCCTTAATTCTTCCTCAATTTCGGCTATCACAAATTCGTGACAAGTTCTCAAGGTAAATGCTACGTGCCTGGGTGTGGATGACTGAGGAGAGAGGCGTGACATGTCTTGTGGGAGGGAGGCCTACGTAAGAATGCGGATTTTTGGATTGGATTTGGAAATCAAACATGATAAGAACAGAAAATAAAATAAACACATGAAAATAGACAAAAAATTACAGTCGATCAAACCGCCCTGAGACTTTATTCGTAGCCCATAGGTCAACATAATGTAGAAATCGTTACCCCTCTGAACATCGAGGCAGATCATCTGCATCAAACGATTGTAAGTACAATTATTTTGCTGATTGTAGGTACATGTACGAAGTTTCCCAGATGCCTTACAATGGAAAGCTATAAACCATCAACTATAACAGGCCGGAGCATGCGAGCGACTGCATATTTGCGAAGTACTCCGGAGCAGGGTTACCAGATCCAAAGATAAGATTTTCGGCAAAAAATTCAGATTTTTCAGCAAATGTCTGGTGATTTTATGATAATTCAATGTGTTCAACTGCTTTTCAACATGAGTCTCTTTTTGGGCTTTATAAACAAACTTCATTACATTATATTACAAAAACTCACGCCTGCATCGCGGAAGGGTATGTTTTGCCACTTGTCACGATCCTGACAGATCTTTTTAGCTTCATCAACAATTCAACATTCATTAGTAGTTGCATGTACGCACGCCGGTTTCGGGTACTTTTTATAATTTTTTTATGTAGCCTTTATACGTTTCACTGCAGAGCACAGGCCTTTTCTCAGAGAGAGAGAGAGTATGGGCTTTATTATCTCGCGTGCCCACCGCGGATTGGCAATTTCAAGCGCTGAGGTATAAGAATACCTCAGACACTCAGGTTTCCTCACGACTTTTTATCTTTAACCTTTTTTTAAAACTTCATATACTCGTACCTACCTAGAAAAAAAAATTCCAGGCCGAAGCGGATTACAAAGCTGCGCCTCTAGCATACCCTTCCAGCGCTCATACTCTATATGTCTGGTTTGTTTCGTTATGAAGTTTGTTCTATGATAATGTATTATGCACAAAAAAATTAAGCAACGCATGTCTACGTGTTTGCTTGACCCCATTATTTTTTTAAGAATTAATATATAAAATAACAATACGAATTACAATACACACATACATTCATATAAAAGCTAATGCATGTATCCTGGAAGGTTAGGCAAAGCCCTTTGGCAAAGCGCTTCATCAAATTTCGTTTCGTTTGTCGCTGATTGCACTCAATCTATGTCTTTCAAAAGTTATGGCAAAATTCCTGTCATCTGGCAACCCTATCCCGAAGTTACCTTGTTATTGGCTTCTCCGGAGCCGTTAGAGCTGCGTGTTTGAGAATGTGTCATTTCGAGCTAGAAATGCTTACGACGGAATTTCTTGCGACTAAATTCTTTGACTCAGGAGTTTTGTGGTCGAAAAGAGAAGTGGGATGTGGATGTGGAAACGCTGTTCAAAAAATGTCTAAAGCACACTTTGTACCAAAAGGGTTACTATAACATTAACCATTATTTAGATGACCAAGATGTCTGGAGTTAAAGCCAGTTCAATGCGTGAGTTCTAGGTTTTTGAATAATATGTGAACTCTGTGACGTAATTAAGGACCAAATTTGAAAAGACTAAGTTTGATGTTTTTTTATCCATTTTCTCTCCAAAATGGTCTAGATTGGAATGGACACCTAGTTTTACTTGAAACGTTCGTATTTTGAATAAAAACACTTTAAAAACCTATTCGTACCAATCCAAGTAGGAAAACATTCATTTAGAAATTCTTAAGGAGAGCTATTAAAGCTATTAGTTGGCCATTCTTTCAATTGGCATCATAAAAGTAGGGGTGTTTTTTTTACATTTAAGTCGGTTTGATTCCCAGACGAGGCAAGTAATTTTTAGAAAATCTTTGAATGCAGAATTACTAACTTTTTAAAATTGCATAAAGTTTTCTTTCAGCAAAATACCCTATCTACGATATTTAAGGTACTTTCCCTTCATGGCCCATAATTTTGGGATGCCCTGTATATTATATGCTGTCTGTCTCCTCAAAACATGGCTGTGTGCCATGTAGGGCCTTATTATATTATACTCGTCTTACATATTTATGTTCCTTCCACAAAATGGGGTTAAACAGATTTCAGCCTCGATCTCATCCATTAGTCTCCATTCTCGAGTTGACTAGTCAAGTGCGCGACGTTGAGCGATAATACGAGTTCACAAGAAACCTTCCGAGAGTCTGGCAGGAATATAAGATATGGAAATCGTAAGTATTGTGGGATGTATCGAGTTGCCATAGAAAAAAATGGGTTTATCATAGATACATAAACTCACGCTTGTATCCCTAAGGGGTAGGCGGAGACCACGGCTTGCCGGTTGAATTCAGTGGGACTAAACTTACTTTTGGCTTTAAACTAATTTCTTTTAAGGGTGAGTTAAAGATGAAATAAAAAATACATATTATATATATGTAGTGATATTTAAATATATCACTCACACGTTAGTGAACTGAAGTATAATATTTATTATTTCATATCTTCCTAAGTATCGATAACCGATGGGTTATGGCTCTTCAGTGGAACGGCAAACGGGGCACGGAACCTGAGGCAGATTGCCGGTGATGGCTGTATGAGGATGGCTAAGGACATACTTGAAGGACATAGGTACATACTTTTCACATACTTGAAGGTACTTAAATAAACTTATCTGGAACTTTGTGGTCCCTGCTCATAACAAAATAGTCAAAGTAGTCTTTGATCGCAAAAAGGGTAGGAACCACTAGTTTTCAGCAAGTGGACTAATGTGGGCTAATGGATAGGACTGGACTGATGTCACACACTTGTCGTATTTCCACCACAAACGTGTCAACGTTATACTATACTCTTAGTACAAAATCTCAAGGGTTCCCTTTTTCTCGGCCAAGTAACATAACAGAGTTTGTAAAGAGTCCGGGGCTTGAAAAAGAAGTTCAAGAAAACCTTTAATAAACCCCATTACGGTGAAGCCCGAATTAATACTCGCTCCAGATAGCCCTGCAAATACGTGGAGTTTGGAGGGATGTGCCAAGATGCGTGGCGGCTTATCGATGTTCCTACTTAGGGGAACTAAAATTTATTTTATTTTATTTATTGCATTAAACAACAGGTAAGTAACATTACAATCTATAATAATATCATGGTAATAAATAAAGGTTATAATTTAGTTAAATATCATTTTACAGCGTGCTAAGATATGGATGGAACCGGAGCACATCAAGCCACATATTATAGAGAAGGTAGAATATCCTTTAGTGTTTGTACACCAGGAATCATATAATATAAGAATGAAATAATAATATAGTACAGTACAATTAACAGCCTTATTACTAAAACTGATTTCTTCCAGACAACTATGAAAAAAATGGAGAAGCTAAATGACGGGTAGTCGGTGCAACTAAACAATATTAAGCAAGATATTCCTATATGCAAATACAAATTTAGTCGAATACCTAACACTACATACCGAACAGCAATAGGACCAAAATCAACGCGAGCACGCCACAACTCAACTCCACGACTAATGGTCGTCGTATTGTAAATAATTCGAAAAACTAAGGCGATGTCGAAATTTGTATAAATTCTAATCAATGTTTCGTTAATATCTTCTCCTACACAATACTTGCCAATCTTTGCCAAAGCAATCGAGAGAAAGCGTAAGCGGTTTTCCCGTGTCCCTTCCAATCACGTAGATTTTCGTCAAAGGCGACATGAAAATATCGACACGCAATCCGACGTTCGAAAGACCGGCACGTCCCTAGTGCTTGCGCGCACGTACTCTTGGAATTTCTCATTTAGCACGGCGAAGTGCGACGCTACTCCCGCCGCGCCATAGTTGTATAGGGTCTACTCTTTGGATGTATTGACATTAGATAAACGGTATTTTTATATGTGGCCTATTTATACGTCCCACTGCAGGGCACAGGCCTTCTCTTTGAGAGAGAGTGCGGGAGATGAACAGTTAAATAAAAAAATTAACTGTACAGATTCTAAAAATAAAAAATCAACAAATGTACAACAAAGACCTGTGTAATACTTAAAACTAAGAATCGTAAACAACCACAGGGCTCGCTCCAAGTTACTGGATAAGTAATAAAATACATAAATACTTATCCAGGGTTCTAGTCTCACCTGAGATTTCCGTACTTAACCTCATAGTATTTTTCAATGACTCGCGATGCTCATACAATGTAATATATTAAACGGGTCTAGCCGCGATCAAAGGTAATAAAATTCTGCTTAATAAATAATGGCGGTTAGACCTGTTTAATATATTACTTAGCCTCATAGTTGGGCCATTGTACGTAGCAAGCGCAAAAGTATATAAATACCTTACACACTAGGGTTTCCTCACGATGTTTCCCGTTATAGTTAGCGAGCGGTATTGCTACTACAACTTCACAAATGTACGTACTCGTAACTGAGAAAATAAAGTCATTGGTACATGCCAGGATACGAACCCACGACCTCCCGAATAAGAAGCCGGCGTTCTACCGCCACCACCGCTCCTACTTATCCAGGGGTATAAAAGCCCATGATATAAGTGAAACAATCATTGGGTATTTAGATTTTAGGGATTTTGACCATAGGTGATTTTACGTTAGTTTTTTTTATTTTCAACATTGCAATACGTATCCAGTGTTTGCAGTTGCCCGGTATTTCACTTATAGGCTACTGCTTGCGAATATGCCGGAAAAGATGCAAATTAATTAACGCAAACATAGTACGAGCACGACTGCAAATAGTAAAAATCTCAGTAGCCATTTCTTTGACGAGCGAGAGATGAAAATATTATATATTCTTACTAAATTCAATCAGAAAATTCTCAAAGCGAGACTTTATACGTGATGACTGTCCAGTCAATTCATCCACCGCCGGTACTCTCCACTAAATTGGGTGTTGACATAGATCCCGAAGAAAGATAGTTACGGTTATTTCAGATGAAAAGAATGAGGACAGTCTGCAATGACCTAAATCCCAGTGCTGTGTACATGTGACACTCCTCACCTGTTTAATTGTATATAATACGATGTTAAAGATATTCACATTCATATTTGGCTCATAGAATGCTGTGTAAATGCCAAATGCGCTAGAAAAGCCCAGTGCTTCTTTTTTGCCATTGCGTACCTACTCATTGCAACGAGAGTTATAACGTTGCAATTTTAATTTCACAAGTTTTTCTAACACAACTCTTACAAAAATGTTGCTGTTTCTGTACAGTCAACATTTTCTGTTTCTGTACAGGTCATTGAAATTTACATACTAGCATCATATCATATACTAAGAGCCGCTCAAGCGACGAGACTGCCGTCGACCGTGCGTTTGAAATAAAATCACAATCAGTGTTTTTATCCAAAATAACACAGACTGTGACTTAATGAACGTTACAAGTAAAACTAGCTGTCTATTTCAAAATCTAGATCATTTTGAAGAAAAATTGGACAAAAAAACTCGAAACTTAGTCTTTTCGAATATGTTCAAATATGATAATTTCAATCTCTGCTAACGATCCCAAGTCTATTCCGGATCTTTATCCGGTAATCCTAAGTAGACCTCCAATATATACTCTAACTACATACGAGTAGTAAAGGAAGTCCTTATACCAGAGGAGCAAGTACCAGTATATACAGGAGGGGCAATACGGGACCGCTGCAAGCTTTTCTCTCGGCTGCAAGGGTTTTTGTTTAATCCTGTACGAAGCAATCTTGCCGGGATTTCCCACTTACCGTAGAAAATACTTACTGCTTCAAAATTGAGCAGTGATCAACGGTTTCGCGTTCGTGTTGTTTTTAGATGGAAAGTTAAGTAGACTATGGGGTCAAGCTGTCGGTTTTCGCACTTATATTAATGAACAGCAAACGACAGTGGATTATAAGTAGATAAAAGGTTTAAAACTTAAAAGTTACTTGTGTTGTCAAACTATCAAAAAGGTTTGAAAAAAGGAAAAAAATTGCTAATACTCGTAGTCTTATTTCCAGCCAGTCATACCAGACAGGAGTATCAAAACTCCACAGCAAAATTCAAAGACATAAATCGCGCGCAGGCCTCAAATTAAAACTGTCAGAGGCCATTTTTGACTCGGCTCGTCCATCCGGGCCATAATTGCTATCAATTTATGGCCACCCTGTCGTGTTGTGGCGTGATATACAACCTACAAACCACGGGGTGGGCTACTGAGGCACTCATAAAGCCTGGGGCCCAGGGTACATCAACATCATATAGTCTGCTTTGTAGTTTGTATATTGTAGTCTTTTAAAAATGTTCCCAATGTGGAAACGTTTTTCACTTGACCTAAATAGCCTAGTATTTACATACATAAACTCACACCTGCATCCCGGATGAGTAGGCAGAGACCAGGGTTTGCCACTTACCACCATCTTAACAAACCTCTTTCGTTTCATCAACATTTTAAAAATTACTAGCTTATAAAGCTCTCTCCTTGAGAGAAGGCCTTAATGTAGTCCCCATTTCATAGAACTACAGTACATGGTTTACGACAATTTTATATGAGAACATTGCATAGCCGATTAACCGACAGATTAACAAGTAGCAAGCATAGTTATACTAATCTGATACACAATTTACATCGAACTGTCGTAATAAACTGTAAATTGTAGTTTTATGAAACGTGGCCCAGGTCACACCCATTAATTCACGCATCGTTTATTTCTTCAGAGTAATAGAGTAGGCCCCTGACGCAAAAGCGAACTGCACACTGTAAAAAAACAGACTATACATTTCAATTGGATTTCAGGCCCTCCGAAAAACGACAAAAGAGCTGATGCATACTTTCCATGATGGACAAGCTTTTGACAAGTCGTAAAATAGAGAGCAGAGAGTGCGTTTCCATTTTAACAAGTCTATCTTCCATGACTTATTGTTATATAGTGGAAATTAGACCATGCCTGAAAGACTAAAAGATAAAAAGGAAAAAGAAGAAGAAATACATTTATTATACCAACAAGACACATCACAGAAACAAAATAAGCAGATAAATAACATAATATGCACAACAACAGAAAGAAAACTAAATACACAACAGACAAAGCAAATAAATAAAACAGGACCATAGATGTAGCCTGTGGTCAAACATCTCAAATAAATAAGATCTCTAGGTGATCTCAAATTTTGTGAGACGATGGTATATGAGCCCATAATACTGTAACCCATAGTAGTGCACAGAATATTGTAGAGTTAAATATATGAAGTATTTAATTGCAGAGTAGATAACATTTTAGTGGCTTAATAGTTTGTCTACATAAAATTACTTTTTTAATTACTTTATTAATTAATCGAAGCTTTTAGCACCTTATAGTAGTTTCACCCCATTTTCAGCTGATCTTAATATGTATATATTAATAAATCTTCTATCGCTCCGTATTTTAGGGTAGAGTAGGTGGAATGTCCAGTAATTCGCGGTTCGCATGCCCGCGCGGTGATGTCACACGATATGACCCACGCACCCCATCTGTTTTGATTTCGTACTCTGTGGTCAACGGGGGCGTTCGTGAAGTTATTTTAATAGTTCTTCGGGAGACAACAGCTCCGCATACACACACACACACACAGACACACACACACACACACACACACACACACACACACACACACACACACACACACACACACACACACACACACACACACACACACACACACACACACACACACACACACACACACACACACATACTGAACTCCTCGTCATCTTGAAATTATTTCCTTGGGTAAGAAATGGCGTATCATTTTAAAAGCTTGGTAGCCCAGTGGGTAGAACATTGGACTCGGAAGCGGGAGACCCAGGTTCGATTCCCAGTGCGGGCATGTACCTACGACTTTTCTTTCTAAGTTGTGTACATATTATGTGAAGTTGTAGTAGCAATACCACTCGCTAACGGTGAAGGAAAACATCGTGAGGAAACCTGGGTGTCTGCGCTATTCACATACCTCAGCGCTTGAAATCGCCAATCCGCGGTGGGCACGCGTAGTGATTAAGCCCATACTCTCTCTCTGAGAGAAGGCCTGTGCCCTACAGTACGACGTATATAGGCCGCTTATATATTATATATAGGTGACATCTTTTTCTTTAAATAAATGTACAAAGTATGAATTCCCGTCGTGCAATGAATAACGTAGAGTTATTTATGTTTCGGAAACTTCTCCTTGCGGAACACGGCGCACGCAACGGAATCTTGCCATCTACTTGGTGTGGAACGTCCAACGAAAATGCAGAAATAAATTCGCATTTTTCAGGCGCGGTTCATGGTGCAAAGGACACAAGGCAAGCTACAAACATGTGGGGCGCGCCGGAATACGAAAAAGCGTAGCCATTGTTGCCAGGATAAAGCACGCCAGGCACAGAGCTACATAATGAAAATGGAACTACATTTAGGTCACCAAAAAAACTTTACACATTTACCCATTTTTACTGTTTTTGTTAACGGTACGTGAATGTTAAATAGTCGAGATAAAGCCAGTCCGCGTAGATTAACGAAAATCCACACTCTATTTAGACTATTTAAGCTGAACTTAGTCGGTAAACACTTTGAACAAAAGTGTTTACCGATTAAGTACTTTTAAATATTTCGCTGTCAGTTTTGGCATTGAATTTTAGTTTTGGTAATACAATTGGATTTACCGCAGAATCGCAGATTCAATTTATATAAGAACTTCCAGTCCGTGTAGTTTTATTTTTAACGGACTTCAAAAAAGGAGGAGGTTTTCAATTCGACGCGTACCTACTTATATTCTTTTTTTTTGCTATGTTCAAACATAACCCCGTCAACTCTTAACCAATTTCGACACTTCTTTTTTTGTTCGAGTAGATATTAGTTCCATTTTAATTTGGTGAAGATCTGATTAAAACTTTCGAAGGTGGAGAACTCTTCAATGGACAACACTAAATAAGGCCGAATGGGGTCGATCCTTAATAATATGCATATTTTTCATAAAATATAGCGTAAATGTAGTACCAGGGTAACTTGGTGATGTTCTGGTGAAGACTTTCGGAAATGGAAATTGAGGACTTCAAATTTGAAAGGGTAAATTGTTGTAATAAGGGACTGGTTTATTTGTCTCCCGCTCCCTCCGTAAAATTAAAAAAAAAATTAATTAAAAAATAAAAACCGACTTCAAACACTTACAGCACCAAAAAGTTAGAAATCATTTTAGTCAGAAATTATCAAAGTTAGCAATTACTTCAAACTTTTTAGTGCTGCGGTGTTATGAAGTCGTTTTTTAATTTTTATTTAAAATTTTGTGGAATCTGGCGAGTTAGACTGATATTTTTAAATATAAGCTGCTTACGCCATACAAGACAGAACTGATTATGTACCAATGAAATTTGTTTTATTTGTATAATTGTATGACGTCGGAACTATTTAACGTTAATTTCCCCGTATTGCTACTACAAATTCGCAGATGTACATAACTTTAAAAATAAACAAAGTCATAGGTACATGCCCGCACTGGGAATCGAACCTGGATCTACCGCTGCCGCTTCCAGGCTAACGGTGAAGGAAAACAACGTGAGCCAATCCGCGGCTTGGTTGGCATCAAATCGTTGGCTCCGCACGTATTGACTTGTCTTTCCTGCGGGCTGGCCCGACGAATCTGTCAGGATGATATAGGTTGGTGCTGGGCCAGCCTACTCCATCTAAAAAACAATGTCCCAGACACTGCAACGTCCGAGTGATCCCTTCACTCATCTAGCCACTGGACGCTGTATAAATCATCTCACTAGGTAGATGCAAAGGCCAAAGCTAATTTCTCCGTGACCCGTAATTTACCACCAACTTTTAGCACCAACTGTAATAAGGCAGACAGCGGCCCTGGGCTTAAAAGCTCTGGATATAGAAGGTGAAGTCTACCAATCTTATAATCAGACGTGCATAAGAAATGACGAGTATGAAGATCCATAGTGGTCTTGCAGTGGACTCCTTGGAACAAAAGAAAGAGGGACCACTGCATAACCACATGGCCTCGGCAGAAGCCAGCAAGAAGTGGAAAAGCCCTCTATCCCTGATCAGGGTTGAAAGGAAACGATGAACATTTATTAAAAGTCTTAAACCACACCATCTACGTGGAGAAAAAAGGGGGTGGGGCTGTGTCGGGGGTTGGTTTAACGTGAAACGTCTATAAGTAAGAGTTAATTTTTAAATTGCGCAATGTGTTACGCGGCACTGGCGCCATCTATCGGCACGAATCAAGAGAATTTGAGTAATGGCTATTTTGCTGTACTAAACGATACATAAATAAAATGCACACAACACGTAGTTACAGAGTCACAGCCCACACCGAAGCGACATGTTTCCGTTGCATGCGGTTTTAGCAAGTACGTTTCACGTCAAAAAATTATACTCACTGTATCTTCTATACACTTAATATAGACTTAATAACGATCCCTCTTAAACACGGCGAGTTTGTTGCGCAAACTTTTGACGTTTATTAGCTACTCGCTTACACTTTTGTTGCCTGAAAAGCTATTAGGGATCTGTAGCCCGATTTATCAGTGCCTTATAGGTAGGTATAACAGATTAAACGTCCGTCTTTAGTACGCGTCGCGTACTCTCAGGATAACAGTGCACACATAGAGGAATGCCTTTAATTGAAATCCTAAGGATAGCTCAAGAAGTCCTATTGGAGATCCAACGACTAGACCAATTATGACATGTGCTCACAGAGAAACGTTTATTGTTCCTAAGTAGAATTTGCTTTCCAAAATACGCAGCCGTATCATAGTGAGCGACATGCTCTTGACTGGTTTTTTCACAAGTTTCAGTGCCGTTCGTACTGCCGGCTATGAACTGTGAATAATTTAATTAGAACCTCTATCTGAACGGTTCGCTGAGTTTTTGCCCGTTCACTATTTAAAAGGATGGTTGCACGCAACTTTGCGTCATTGCAATGACGTCGAATGACCTTTTTTACCGACACATTGACACCACATTCTTTGAACAGAATCCCTATAAATACCGGTGAACTGGCAGTTCAAAGCTATAAAGCCACGTGATGATTCTGGATTTACGTGGATTTATAAATATATTCCAACGTTGTTTTGAATAAAGTAAGTAATTTTCTTGGTGCGAAAAAATATTTTTGTATCACAGTGAGCAACACTTTATTTAGAAAACTGAAATGAAAATAAAAAGCCCAACTAACAATACCCAAATTAAATCTCCCTTTCGCAACAAAGGAACATTTTTATAATTTCATTCACACCCTAATTAGTTCAACGAGACTCATAAAAAAGGTATGAAATGGCCGTATATTTAGCGCCGAGGTACTAGGCGCGCATAAAGTCAGTGTGTCAGGGGCATAGCCCAAAGAGGCCTTTGAGAGAGCCCTCAAGATAAGCAAAGCGTGCCCCCTCTAGTGGTTGACTTAATGAGGAGCTCGGCTTATCTCCACACTATCTATGGTCGCCTGGTTATCTGTTGGCTTGACATTAAAATTGTGACTTGGGTTGGGCCCTATGCTGCTAGATGAATAAGAATGCTTTTAGACGCTTCGGCTTCGAGATGTTTTCAGCAAAACACTTCGAAGAACTCCGCAGGTCCTTATCCTTATTGGACTTTCAGTTTTTGTCCTCTCAGCTAATATGAAATTACGATTTTAATACTTAAACGGACAACAGTTTCTTTTCCGCATGGATTTTTTGGAGCAAACAAAAATATGTGCGACACTGCGGAAAAGAGCCGCGAGTGTACAGATTCGTGCATATTTTACAGTCTTCGTGCATATTTTACTTTGTGACAGGAAAACGCAAGAAATCTTAGTGCACGAGAGCTCTTAATCCCAGACAGTAGTGACTAATCCGTAAAATAGTTCCTCCCCGCGTAGCTAGCTAGAATCCGTATCATATCAACTTTCTTCAGTCCAACTATGCTGTCCTGCTTTGCATAAACTAAACTAACCGACTTAGTTACGGTCGCACAAAATAAAGCTCCAGTCCTCAACGTATCAGGGTGACAGAGTTGTGAAACAAACCGCGCTACAAATTAAACTTGTGCGTGGCGGATGATGGCACAGAATGGGAGCTACCAGAACACTTTACGGGGCCGGCTCTGGTTAAATAAGAATTCTCGTGACCTACTGGATCCTGCAGTATTTAATAGTCGTAATATCCCGGAGGAGTCGGCAGAGGCCAGGGTTAGCTCTCAGTAGACTCTCAGTTAGGACGCATTACTGTTAATTGAAATATCTAGTCTCCTGTTTAATTTATAGAACTGTTTCTTTTGTTTGACTACATATTTAAGTTATTACATGTACTTAGGTATATTCTTAAGTTCTAAACAAGTTCTTTCAAATTTTGCCTATTATATTTTATAAACATGCGCCATTATTTATGTTAACATATACGAAGGTTTCGACAACACAGGCTAGACGTAGCGTGGCGACGATGGAACCATTTTTATTAATAAAGAACTTTTTTACTTTTACTTTTACTTTACTTGGCACAATCCTCATCAAAATTTCGCATCATCAAGATTCATTGGTCACATTTTTATCTTGCCCTTTACAATAATACCTCCCCTATTCCCGACTAATACGTCGGTATGTCATAGGAACTAATAATACCTACCTATTGCTTACGGTCTTTTTTTATAAAAAATACGATTCTTTAAAAAGCCGATTAAAATAGACTGTGGTGGAGATTTCACAAGGAAAAGTCGTAACCACAGATTAAATAAACTGCCTATTATAAATAATAAATAAACGAGGAGTGTTTCAGATAAATCGTGTTTTTATAAATGACACCTTATTTATAAGAACACCAGAGGCAGTTTCAATAATCTGTGGTTGCGTCTTTCCTCTTACCACAGACTATTTGAGCTTCTTCTGAAAATTGTTTGAAGGAATCGTGTGTTTATAAATAACGCCGTAAATTATGAAACAAATTAGCATGATCTAAATTTGCCACTTTGTAACACTCATCTTGTGTTTTTTCAACACTAACCTCCATAGTAGTAGGCGCCATGGAGGTCAGTACTTTTCGATTACCCCCTGTTTTTTGGAGGAAATCTTCTATAGGCGTACTTTTTTCTAAAGAATGAACGAAACTGAATCTTCACGCTCGTGTTGGTGATGCTGAATCGGATATACTCGGCTCGGTTCAGTGACGCTGAACCGCCTGTACCTATATATATATATATATATATATATATATATATATATATATATATATATATATATATATATATATATATATATATATATATATATATAACAAAGAAGTTTTCACTGTTATGTTGTGGTCATAAGGATACGGTTGAAGTGGAAAAATATACAAACTTGTTTTTTACGTAAATAACACTATACACTGACCTCCACAGTAGCAATACTCGCTACCACGGAGGTCAGTGGCGCTATAGCATCCTAGCATATCGCACATGTAGTAGAATCCGCAGATTAAGGAAAAAGTCTTGTAAATAATTTTAATTAGAATCGGTCTATGACAGTGGTTCAGCCGATGCCGTTCTTTTGTAGGATTTTCTCTGTGGCGAGTATCAGACTGCGACGAGATTAGCCCCGTCAGACTAGCTCGTTGTTTCGAGTGTACGTAGCGGAAAATTACCCTGAGAGCTAGGGGAATCGATTTAAATACTCTGTGACGACCATCCGATAGTTCGCAGTAAAAAGAGGTTGAGCTTACAAAGAGTTTTCACACCAGAATCTCTGATCGTAAGGAAACTAACCTTTAGAAAAAGAGTATCCTACCCTAATCCGTGCGCGCGGCAGATTATATTAGACCCGTCTGTGAAAGCATTGTGTGTTTCGCACGTATGTTCTCGTATGTAAGTATGTGTACATGTTCCATGTTCTTTGCAAATGCCAAAACCTTGCCTTATTATGAGGCTAACTAGCGCCACCATTGGAAAAAAACGAATCTCCTTTTTAATCCGTTTTTGCAAAAAAATTGTCAAGACAGAAATCTCAAAAATAATAATAATAGCAATTTTTAGGTAGCAATATAGATAGAATAGCAATAGAGTATATTGCCTAGAAACTAGGGTGAAGAACCAGGGACTTGGCAGTGGTTTCTAGGCTGTGCTGTAGGTTCTCAAATAGCTATTACTGTTATTGAGATGTCTGTGTCGACACTTTTTGCAACAACGAATTATAAAAGAAGGTATTTTATAGGCGTGATAGTACCTAAATCATGGACGGCGTAACTAAACTTCTTGTCTACAAAATACTATAGTAACTAAATAAAAACAACGAAACAGTTGTTAATAGCTTTTACCGCGTTGTAATGAATTCCGGCAGTATTCAAACAGTGCTTAAACTTTTAGTTAGGAGCAAAGCTAAAAACACAAACTAGGACGTTACAGAAGGTATATCTGTAATAAAATAGAAAGTTACTTTTAAATTTTTGGTCGTCGTACCTACAATACAAACAACTTATCAACAAATTAATAGCACTTGCAACCTTATTTTTAGGACTTAAATTCAAAATAAGGTTATTATGACGCGAATGTCACTGGCTATATGACGTCACAAAAGAACAAATGGCGGACGCCAGCTGTCAAAATAAAAAACCCGACTGTTGAAAACTATTCTAACATTTAAATTCAATGGACGCATTGAGGCCTTATGTAAGACTTCTAAGCAGTCAGGATTAAATTTTTATAAGTGTTTCCCGCGATTTCTTTTGCATTGAAATTTTTATGTGCGTTACCAAGATAACAAGTATTCCAGAATATTTTCCAACTCTGTTCCAAATTTCATGTAGTTTAGCCGTTCTGGTATGATTGAGTAGGTAAGGAACATTCATCCGTACATTATTAGTAGGATAACATGTGCCGTAAGGTAGGCGTACCACAGGGTTACAGTCAAAAAGGGACTTCTCAGCGTACTTACTCGAGTTACATAAAGCCTTAGCATTGGTACGTCACGTCGAATGTTGTAACAAAGGTCGCAGGTTTATCCTCGTAAAGTTTTAATTAAAAGAGCTTTGTCAATGGCCAGTTGGCCACTGATAAGAATTGGGGTTTAATCCCTCCATATTTGAGGATTCATTCTTGAGAATTTTCCCGGATAAATGGCTAACTGCTTTTTAAGTTTAAGAAATTGTCAAGGAATATAAAACTTGAATCTTGCCCGCAGATTCCAACAATTTTAATTAATGGAAATGAATGACGTTTGACAAAATTATGTGGCATTCAGTTGAAAAGAAAATTGCTGATATTTTAGACACATTTTATTTTCATATACTCCTCAGTTTTCGATAAAGAATATAATTTAATTTATTGATTTATTTATTAATATAGCTGCATAATTTATTTCTTTATTGAAAGTGTTGTCAATTTTCACCCTGATTGCCCGACTAAACCTTGCCTTGCATATTGCCCGAAATAGGTTAGAATAGGCTAAAAACTACTGTTAAATCATTCATAGATCAACAATATTAATTCGCTTGACCCAGGTCCTCACAATACAGATAACAATCTAGTGTGAAGACTATTGGTAAGTTTTTGTAATGCCGAATCTATAATTTTCATCAAATCATTTCATTACATCAAATAGATGTAAGAATCCCTTGACTTCCCTAACATAATATACTATTATAACAATTCCACTTTGTCTTTTCTTTATCTACATGCCCTACAAAACACAAATAATTCTTTTAGCTCCGTCTAAGAACGGGGGAAAGGTCTAACGCCCATTTACATTCCACTAGGAACTCTGCAGCCAAATTTTTTAGCGTTTCTAAGTCGAACAAAATAGAAATTGAAAATGTTTATTTGTTTTCAATATAGTAAGGCACAATAATCAATATTCGCAATACTCGCTACATTTCTATCTTTCTTTGTACTTCTCTTTCTCTTTTTCTCTATTAATCCTTCCTCTGCAGGTTTTCTGCTTCAGGGTCGCTTAGGGTCTCCTGCAGGGTTGCCGTATTTGGGACCTATACAAGACTAGTAAAAGCAACAATTAAGTATAAGACTTCTTCAATCCCTTTACTCCTGCGCCGAGTCTCGGGCCGATATAATGGTCTTCTAGCCCGTGCAGCGCGCCTGCTTCATCGAGTCCGATAGCGGGCTGAATATAACGCCATTTTGCTTTATGTGACGAGTAAGAGCGAGATGACGCGAAATTTTATCGCGTTGTCGCGGTGCCCTCGGACAGACCTAGAGACATGGCAGATGAAGACTCGGCTTTTGCCTGCGCTCGCTCAAGAGAACTCCATAAGAATAAAAGTGATACAACTGCGGCAAGCGCAAACTGGCTCAGACTAAGCTAGCAGCTCCATCTATTCATGGCAAATGAGGGCACTTCAACTTCTTTAGCATAATTATGCTTGGTACGCATAATTACGCTATAGGAGCTGAACGATTTCAATCGTCTAATTGTCAAATTAGTATGAAATTTGACGGTTAGACGATTGGAATCGCTCGGAATTTGGTGCGCATAATTACGCCCCAGTTCGCGTACCCGATTGAACAATAAACACTTCCTTGCTCACTCCATTTGCAGGAGGTGCAATGTAAATAGGCAAACGTTATACGAGGAAAGGCCTAACATAATAGGAATGGCATTAATATTCCACTCGCGAGGAACCTACCCTTATGGGCACGAGTACGTGGGCCTTCCAACTTGAATAATCGATATGAATAACGTAGTTTATTTAGCCCCCAACTAGGGCATATAATTCCCATATTTATTGATGCCTAATATTACGATTACGATTTATCGAAACTGAGCGCAAGGCCCCATGTTATTTGGGTTGTAAATTGGAATTTATATAAATTGGTCAGGCAGGATCCAATGTATTGGCAAATGGGATTTTGAGCTAAGCTGTTTATTGATCTCATAAGTATTTTTTTTATCGTCTTGGCATTCAATATTATTTTCCTTGGCAGCGTCATGCATGACTGAGGGACGGAATAGGGGGTAGCTCTCGCCACCAGAGCTTTCCATTTGGTCCAATTATGCGCCATATGTGTGACCGCCTGTACTAAATGAATATTAAGGTCACAAATCATTTTAACTAACAAAGTCTGTATCACAACCTTCAAAATTGACAGTGCGGAAATAAAATTTGTAGCTTTAATGAGCTATGGGCATCGTGAATATTTATGCCCGTTGTACCTATGATGATGTAATGAATATCGGTTAAGTGAGTGCGTACGAGCTTAATAAATTGCAGTGGATAGATCCACCTGCGTTTAGCGTAGGAGCACATTAATGCAACAACCGCAACATTAGCGGGTGATAAATTATACGGTTGCCCAGGGCAGTGTCCGGTTAAATCAGTATTCAGCCGGGCATGCCTCATCAGGCGACCGGGTATTACTGGCCGGGCATTAAATCTCTGCGGGTTCTATAAGGGAATGAAAGTATAAATATATCTTGTGGTGCAAAGAAGAATGTTTCCTATTTCATTGAAATAACATATTATTTATTTGCCTTCTTTTTTGAAATACGTTAATCTACCAGAACTATCTTGTGGTTCCCAAGTGAATTTCAGAAAGCGGACTTAGAACTTACATTATTCCTGTATTTTACATTATTCCTGTATTTCACCGTGGCTCAGGTAAAAATAACACGCCAAATTGGAAAAAAGGCGGACGCGCCGAACCGTTCTAACCGGGTCTGATTCATATCCGGAGTCAAGCAATATCCGGATAAGAATAACCACATGTGCGGTATGCCCTCGCACAGGGACCCGTTCTGAGAGAGGAAATTATAATCCAGGTAGACCCTGTTTAAAACTGGATTTGGTAGATAGGTAGAATTTCTTTAAAAGATAGAAAAGTTCACTGATAGAGAATGCTATTTAGCAATAACTAAAACTTTGTACAAAAAATTGTTTTCTATAAAGCTGTATAAATCCCCTTATCTGTAGGAAAAGGTGCGGTTTCTACTCCTATATTTTTAGTGTCGTAGGTGGTAATTTTAGTAGTTATAACCATGCTTAGTATAATATGTTTTTAGTGACGAGATAGATATGGGGATTTTTTTACACCCTATATGCTAATTAAAACTGTAAATTGAGAGTTTTATACTAAATATATTTGGGTAATAATTATTGGCATGAGTAATAAAAACACATGAAAATAGGGTACTTACCTAATTAATGACAAGTAGCTCCGTGATTACCAAAAAAACCTAACCTATAAGTAAGGACAAACAGTATATTATTTTAAAAACCTATTTAGAGGCTAAAAATTCCACCCATGCCGGGACTTGAACCTCTAGCTAACCGTGCCACGTCACTAATAGGTTTAGTGAATAGGTAAATAGGTTTTTTAATATTGTCCTCAGCACGGGTTAGTGCAACAAAAAAAAAAAGAATATAGTATATTATGTCCCAATTAAAGGTAAGTATCTCATCTCAATTAGGGCACGCAGAACCAGTTCCATTTGTATGTTCACCTTTGTAACAATGCTATGTAATTCATTTTCTAATTTATGATTTGCAATAAAGAATACAGAAACCGTATCAGGACCTGGTTTCGCCTTACGAAACGGAACCGATTCTGTGTGCCCTATTCCCACAATGCAGGGCACACGTTTCTCTAAGAGAGACTACAGGCATATTCTTACGCACTAATTTTATCAAAAACAGGATACTAGTCACATAGTGAATGGTTTGTCACCATTCGTCAAACACAGAAATACGGGAACCAAGGTACCTATTTTGAATTCCTCAGCACGACCCGTCCCATAGACATTAAGATACCTCACTTGACAGCCTCAAGTCATAATTCACAAGTCTTTAGCTAATGGCGAATGTCTCACCGAGTCACGTGCGAGTTTCATGACGTCATAAAAGCAAGACACGTCCATCTGCGAGACGAGACGCAATGTGCCTGTATGAGGAGACACCTGACAGCTACCGTGAATTACCTAACACTGAGTAGAGCGTAGCGATTACTCGCATCCACTACTAAGTGCAAGTCTCGATTAATACAGATTAGGAGAGCCATCTAGGCGCGAAAGCCCATCGAGCCAGTACGTAAAACACGGGAAAAGCCGTTTACAAAAAGAAAAAAAAACGATATGTTCGAAACAGACGCCCGAAAAACCCGGGAAAATAAAATAAAAATACGTCCGACGTCATCATTTGGCTGCGTCCGCAGACGCAAACGGGTGCGGGTCGTTCCGAACAACAAACAAAAATAATTACGCAAGTGTCATTTTGAGGGAACGGCGAGCCTTACCGGTTACAGAGGGCGTCCCTCCAGGCTCATTATTTTGAATTAGGTTAGAAAGTCCCTAGGAAAAATAATGAGTGGACCTCTTCACGGTATGAATATTCAGGGACAGTGCGCTCCGAGGGGATATAATTAAAAGTAATTTTCGAATCGGCCCCGAGTCTCTCCGAGTCGGGGCTCATATTGAATTAGTAATAAGACCTCGGCGCTACTTAAAAGGAACACTTCGCGGAACTTAGTGAACGTAGATTAATATTAGTCTTGATGGTGTTACAGATTTAAAGCAGAGCGCCCCCCGCCGCCGCCGCTTCGAAATATAGGTAAGGGTTTTTAGGGGACAGCAAAAAGCCAAGCATTGTCATTTTCCAACGACAACGGTTCGATATAGAACTTTGCAGTACTGCAGTCATCAAAGAAATCAGATTTTTAATTATGATTTAGTTGCTACGGTCTCTTGAATACCTTAAACATTATCGAATTATTTTCCTTAAAAAGTATCTAAGTACTTAAGTCGCTTATCAAGTGTCCTGCGAAGTGGATACAAAATATTTATTTACACAACTCGGGCTGGAAAATAAAGAAAGGCCGATATCGCAGAAGTTTAAGGCCCGAGGGCTTTCTATTTTACAGTCCGTGTTGTATACACAATCTTATGGCGTCACTTGGCCTCAAAGTGGGTTTTCCCGTACGCGTAACGTGCGGAAAAACCCGCTTTTTGGCCGGTGTGGCATAAAATTTTTTTTCATACTTTTTAAAATCTAATATGCAAGTACCTTATTTCGCGTATCAAGAGCCCTCGAAAATTAGTGATGTACTTACTTTATATGTATAGGACAGAAAATATATAATCGTGGTAATAATCCCGTTTCTTCGACGATTATGTCGTCGTACGCAATGTTTACATTACTTACTACTAACACCTCGTTGGCACGACCACCTCACTATGAAAACTGACAATGTGTACGTACCTGCAACAAACAAACAGAAACAGACTTAACACAAAAGCCATTTGTTACCGATAAGGACAAAATAGAAGATACTCTCGTTAATAATCTGTGGACATTGACACAGAACAAAAAAGCAATGGAGGGATAGCCTGAATAGTAGCTTCATTAATATTTTTAGCATTGTCATTACAACACCGAGTGGTAATTACTGAGGCCCTTCCCGAAAGCCACGTATTCACTGCGTCATACAGAACATTTTCTTAATTTTTTTTAACTATGCCTGGGAAATCAACGATTTAGGAGATATTGAGGTACAAAGTCGCATTTTTTGCATTTTGTAAATGCATCCAGTATCGTATACCGAACATTTCTTTTTTAGGATACCTTAGCGGAATTTTGCAGCTTTCTTTTAGAAAACGAATTTGATGATTTTTAAGTTTTTATGCTTTTTAAGTAAATACCAATTTCACACTTGTTTGATTCACTAAATATTGAGAAATCAAACAAGTGTAACTTTGGTTTTTAATTACAATGCCAGTTACGCGTTCATTTTTACGTTCAGGGTTCATCAGACATTTTTAAGGTTCCGTAACTCAAAAGGACAAACGGAACCCTTATAGGATCACTTTGTTATCCGTCTGACCGTCCGTCCGTCCGTCTGTCATGACCCTTCATCTCAGGAACGCGTGGAGGTATCAAGTTGAAATTAAAATCATATAATCAAGTCTACAATTCCTTAAAGCTGTGAAAAAATCAAACTTCTAAGTTAACGTAAAAAAAGATACAGCCGTTTATTCCGCAAAAACGTATATTTCGACACTCAAGGGAATCAAAATTTATAGGGTACTCTTTGTTGACCTAGAACTATGAAATTTGGCAAGTAATATCGCCTTATCCTACAAATACAGAAAAAAATTAAAACTATATATTATAAAACTATATAAATCATAAAAAATGGTCTTTGAAGTTCGAGAAAAGCTCGGAAAAAACTGCGAAACTCGATTCCTGCACTATTTATAATATGTAAGTATGTACCTCCCTACAAATTTTCACCGAACCCTCGGTGCGCGAGTCCGACTCACACTAGGCCGGTTTTCTTAATTATTTCGGTAACCCAATAAATTTAATTGATTTCCCTACAATTAATTTATTATTATTATAAGCAGCCTGTATACGTCCCACTGTAGGACTCAGGCCTTCTCTAAGAGAGAGTTTGAGTTTAATCACCACCCACCGCGGATTGGCGATTTCAAGCACTGAGGTATGTGAATAGCTCAGAGGCTCAGGTTACCTCACAATGTTTTCCTTCACGGTTAGCGAGTGGTATTGCTACTATAAGTTCACAAATTTACATAACTTAGAAAATAAAGTCGAAGCGAACCTGGGCCTCTCGCTTCCGAGTACAATGTTGTACCCACTAGGCTACCACCGCTCCAAACAATTTCTTAGGTGTTAATAAATCCACTAATACACTCTTAAGATAGAGTTAAAGCCGTTTTATAACAGGAATTCATCCCTTATATAACTTTTAGTGGAATCGACTTTTTTTATAAATAAAACTGTCAGTCTCTATATATCCTTGATGGGCATAGAGCCTTTCACGTCAGGCACCTCGGAATTTTTTTTACATCGTTCTGTGTGTGTCTTTTTTGACGGCGCTTGGGATAAAAAAATATATTTTTATACTACCTTTTTTTATATGTACAAAACATGTTCTCTACTCTACTCTTTGTATCCGTTTTATTAGAGCCTAACTGTATTTCGGCAGTCTTTGTTTTGTGTCCAGTCTGCTTTAGATAGCAGGCATCCGTTATTATCGAAACGACGGCATTTGAATACCGATTATTATTCGCTGTCCGGCGGAATTCACCCGGGAGCGTCTGTCATCCCAAAAATCCAGGGCATATTTCCGGGACAATTCGTTAATCACTGAGTATTCAAAAGGACCGTTTTGTTAGGTATTTTTGCCGTTGATCAGTCCGCTCTGTGGCGGTCGTTGAACGTTGTTTAATACTGAAAGTAAGTGCTTGTTCGTTCGCAATGTGCAAAAGAGAATCTGGCTTAAAAACATACAGCATTTCCAAATGACATTAAAGAAAACTTAAGTACAAACGTATTGGATGGGTAAGAAGTATCCTCAAAATGAGTTTGACTAGGATGTTTCTTTCTGTTTATAAAATCTACCCCGAACTTATTAGGTAATCCTACAAATAGGCACCCACCCTACTCGTAGACAGAGCTCTTTGATGTAAATATTTCTCATCAGCTTTAACGCGCCATACGCCAAACCTAAACACTCCTCACAAAGTGAGAGATAACTCTCTACACAGCACAGTCGTAGATACCATCGCTCGAAATGCCAAAGCTTCGTTTGAAAATAGGACGGCGACACTCCCCGTAATATTACATAGTAAGTTGCATGCAACGTGCTAACGTAAACAGGGTTGGCATTGCTGAGAGGAATACTTTTAAATATAAATGACATTGTCCGTTTTACTTTTGCCTTTGGCCTTTTTTTAGGCAGCATTTCGCTGAACCGATTTGTAAAAAGACGTTTAAATTTTTTTTTATGTCAGCGAATAATCGGTTCATCTATTTGATTGGAACCAAAAACAAACATATTTTTAGCAGAATTTTATGGGTTGGGCTTTTTTGGCTATGCAAATAAATTTAGTTATTTATTCGATATCGAAAATTCAAAACTCTGAATACGAATGCATTTTTCCTTGTAACAACCCTACACAAACGACAGAAGCAATATTACGAAAAAAACGAACTCATTCTGTATCGCTAGGAAAAGCCACGGGAAAGCGCACCTATACCTCGAGATGCTCACTTTTTATAGGCGCTCAAAGGCGAATGGAAAGATTCATGCGATTGCCGCTAAAAAAGCAGCAGAATCACGTTCGCAAAGATATTGAAAGATACAATTTTCAATCGAATTTGCTTAAAGAAATTCTCGGTTGCATTCAAATGCAGGAGGTAAAACGTTTGACTGGATAATTGCACGAAATGCAGCAGCTGTTCTTTGCATGTGTGTTATAAGTAGGTGTTCACGCAGAGACCTGTATGCTAATACTGTGTAAATTTGTCTTTTAACAGGGAAAATCATATAGGTTCATTCAACACATTCAAGACTTATAATGCCTGTGATTTGATGTCTTAGAGCAGACCAATGCGGGAACTCGCATCTATTAAATGTTGTATGGATTATCTCTGAAATAACAATATCTATGTTTAGCCTCTATATTGTAGTATGTTCGATCCCCAGTGCGGGCATGTACCTATGACTTGGTTTTCTAAATTATGTATATTTGTGAAGTTATAGTAGCAATACAGCTCGCTAACGGTGAAGGAAAACATCGTGAGGAAACCTGAGTGTCTGAGCTATTCACATACCTCAGCGCTTGAAATCGTGGGCACGCGTGGTGATTAAGCCCATACTCTCTCTCTGAGAGAAGGCCTGTGCCCTACAGTGGGACGTATATAGGCTGCTTATGATGATTATAGTATGGATTACATGATAGCGCCTAAAGCAAATACGTAAGTATACTTACATAATATAGATATATAATATGGAACAAAGGAATTTAAGTAGGTAATCTTTTCGGGAAGCTGCTGCACTATAGGTACACATATATTTAATTTTATTTAGCTTTTGTCTACGTGCAAATCAACTATTGTTAGAAATCGACAGAAGTCGATCAAGTTATTCGCTCGTCTTAGAACCACTGAAACGCATGCACGTAAGAATTTAAGAAAAACGCGAGAGTAACTTTTAGGAATCTTTTAATTCGTCTTTGTCCTTGAGATAGTCCTCTTTAATTTTTTTTAAATATTAGACATATAGAAAAAGTATAAAAGAAGTAAAAACATAAAAAAAGGTTGGTTGGTCGGTCGGCAACAACCACTATGAACAATTTCTTGACTTTTGTAGTATTTAAAAAAATTATTGATTATTCGTAAAATTCGAAAAATGTTTAGTTAGTATTTCGAAGTATTTAAAGAGGATTTCGTAAAATTCGACAAAATTGAGTTTTCGTATCATTCTTTACCAATTCTAATTAATAGTCTTCAAGCAAGATAACTGACTTTTTATGTGTAGTATACTGTTTGTGTGGTACTTCTCAGATGATGGACCATCCTTTATCGTGCCCTGCGTGCCCTGACACCTCCACTTAGGAGGACCTAATGATCGCAAGTGATAACGCAGTCAGCGTCGCAAATTTCTGGGCCGCAACTGTTTAGCAAAGACTTTTAATAAAACTTGTTTGCTATCGACACGCTAAAAAGAAGATGGGTTGGCTAGTATTTTAGGTATGTAGTATTGAGGATTACTTAATTAAAGATGTACACTTGGGAAGCAACATTTACTTTTTGAACTATGTTCGTATAGTGCTGTGACACGTCCCTGCAGACATTTAAAGCAAGTGTATGATCGCAAAACTTGATGTCCTACATTGGTGCTTAAGAGGCAGTTCCACTGGCAGAGTGCCAGGCCCGCTCCGACCTGCATTTTGACCGCTGCATACAAACTATACCGCACGTGCCAACTGACATGGCTGCCGTGCCTTCTGCCAGAAAAATACAGAGGGAGCTAAATTTCGGGCGCTTCAATTTTTCGAAATTGGAACGGATAGTTTAAGTTTTTAGCGGCGTCCGGGAACGATTTTTTTTTTTTTTTTATTATTTTGTTCTGTCTGTGGTTTGATGGCTTTACAGAAAATCTAATAGGCCCCGACCTAATCAGAAAGATGAAGAAAAAAGTCGCTTGAAAGTTGAAAATTAATTTTAGCGGCAATGGAGAGGGCAAAAAGTTCATCGTCTTTTTCGTCGTTCATTCGGTCGTCTTATTGGCCGGCCAGGCTTCCGTCAGACCGGAAATGAGTTTTGCGCTTTCAACCCTCCGCCCCCGGCCCCCGCGTCTTTTCTCAGTACCCAAGGCACGGCGAGAAAACCTCAGTTCATTTACTAGACGTCGGGAAACCATTTCACCTTATTCTGCTCATAAGAATAGTCTCTTCATCGGCTAAACGAATCCAACCGTCGGGGACGGTAAAAATTGTGCCTGTCTGAAGTACTTTATGTATCACACAAAAACCTACAAGCCCGTAGACGATTAAAAGGAAAATTTCATCTTATACCTATGTATCACCGAGTATGATATTATGTACAACTCAGCGAGAGAAATTGGGGAAAGCGAACCAACAAAATAATGTGCAAAAAATGTTCGAAACTTTCCACCAAATTAACTTTGCAAAAGAAAGATAACAACCTCTGAGCATTAAATGAGTTACCAAGAGTGATTTTGACTAGCTTTAGAATTTTTTCACCTAAAATTTTTCAAGATGATGTTAATATGTATATTTATTTATTTTATTTACATATATATAGCAACATAACAGTAATTACAACAAAGCGTTACAATATTTAGTATATAGGAAACAAAAAATCTAACGCCGGATCCTGGTGGTTTAAATAAAAAATAACATTAAAATTTTGGTAACATTCATCTGGTATACGATACTAGATGCATTTTTGAACAAAAATGTATACTGACTTTGAATGACATTATCTCCTAAGCCATTGATTTCCTCGTCATGATTCATTGAAAAAAAAACTTAATGCTGCAGAAAATTTTTTTGGAATATTTTTTAATATTCCTTAGGAATATTTTCAACGTTCACACTATGTAGACCGACACTGTGACGAACAGCGAAGTTTTCAACAGAAAAAGACAAACGATCGAGATCAAAGTCGTCAAGAGTTGAAAACCGCAATCTATACCTCATTCTATACAAAGTAGGGTACGTATGAATGAAACCCTTAAAAGTTGCGTAACGAGCGAGCGTTACCAAACTCGATAACAAGGAGCACTCATGAAAAGCAATTACGAATTCAAGGCACGCCGCCGCCAACCGAATAAATTTCCACAAAACAATAATGCATGCGCTAGATGTTTGTCCTCGTTTGTCGAAAAAATATGGCGCAGCCGCAAATTTATTGGACAAAATTAAGCTTAGAAGGTCAAAGGTAGAGCTTTGGATTCTGGCCAGAGATACTCAATCTGTACGCCAAATCGAGATACTTACAATTGCTCCAGTTTATTATCTCTATGTAGAGCTCAATCTGAAAAGATTTCAGTGAATTTCCTTTGGAATTCCCTTAAGACTCGTTTTGACCTCTATCGACGAAGTTTGGAAAGTACCAGACAGGCAGAGTGACACAGGCGTGCAGTTTGAGTAGCTGCACAAAACGCTACTGTCCCACGAGCCCTCGAGTCGCGTGCCTGTAGAGCCGGCAGTGATTAGAGCCCGCTAACAAAGCGCCGAGGGCCCTTAACCTACATGCTCGGTTTCACGCGGCGGTGACACTCCTCCGGACTACTGCGCGCATGGTACCTCAGCCACTAATCTTACAGAGCAGGATTAAACAGAAAAGAGATCCAATACGCCTCACAAAATCGTGGAGCACTCAAAAGGCGATAAACTTGACGTGAAACGGTAGAACAGGCAGTAATATGGCAGACAATGTCGCAAGTAGATCTGCTAGGTAACAGTGAGCTGCCGTGGCCGTAAAATTTAGTTTTATTATACGGCTCTCGGCTTTACTGCGTTCAAGAAGGAGGAACTAAATAGGTAGTTTCTAATACAACACATCCACGCGCTAGAAATGCCGGGTAACGCCTGGAAATCAGCAAAGCGACACAATATCTTACAAATATTGATTCTCGTGCTTCACCTGCAAACGCGCTGGCACCTCGTCAAGTAATAAACCGGTTATCTTCGCTCGTTTGCAACAGAAAGGAACCGATGCGAGCAATAAAAACGTTAAGGTAAGTTCCGGAGCGTCCCGCCGCAATATTTCGGTGACTTACCCGGTAATTACTCGCATATTTCGAGCTGCGAGGTAAGTTTAAACCCGTAATTATGTTCCCGAATGACGTGGATAAATTCATTACAACGCTCGCTGCTACGCTTCGATATAGGCGACGAATTTACCCAGACGAGCACCTATCGTGGATGTAAACTCCCTACTCAGCAGTTATTAAAGTTTGCAAGCGTTATCTTTATTGCGTCGGGCGCGCGTAAAACGTCATGAAATTATCAACAATACGATCTGAACAAGTCGTTAAGGAGACTAAAGCATCGGGAGCCATTTTCTCACCCCGGCGCCCCCTAAATCATATTGGCCAAATAGCTACCTGCCTACTTCGCTCAGTTACTATGTAGGCCGTTACTTATGTATTTTCTAGCTTGGTACTTTCGGCTTTCAAAGCCGAAAGAGAGGCATTACAGAATACAAGTGGTGGAATTAAAAGTACCCATGAAACGTAGTTATGTGAATAAATTTGCTAAAATATCTAGTTTAGTTTGAGTGATTTTACTGATCGTACGTGTGTGGACGTTTTGGGTGACATTTTAGCCTATTCTGCGTGTTATTGACTTATTGTTACCTGTTTTACACATCAATAAAGTAAAATTAATAAATTATTCTGAGATCAACGAACGTCCAGACAATACGTGATATTACCGCCACTGGGGGGATTTGTAAGCTTGGTGCACACCAATTGTGTTCACTTTAATATACTGTAAACTATACAGGGTAAACTCATAAGTATCCCAAAATGACTGGAAAACGCAGTGTAGGACGCCTACCATCTCGCTGGACCGACGATCTGAGGCAGATTGCTGGCACCGGCTGGATGGCCGAGAACAGAAGGAAGTGACGTGCCTTAGGGGAGGTCCATGTCCAGCAGTGGACGAGTATGGGCTGATTGATTGATTGATCAATGCCAAATGCTCGTTAACTAAGAAGTTTACTACCGTAAAAAAGTTTTAGCATTTCCCATAAAAATAGATCCTATAGAATGGGCATCTCAAACAAAATTTGTGTCGCACAGTAAATTTTGTACTGAAAATGCCTCCGTCAATTTTCTTGCGGCCGCTTTTGCAACTAAGTTGTGAAAGAGGAGTTTTTCTTTTTTTTTTGGCAACTAGTAGCGATAGAAGATTATTTATTTCTTTTTACGCAACCTGGTTGTGAAAGAAGGTTTTTTTTTAAATGCCGTTTTCAAACAGGCTTTACTTTTCTTGATACGCAACCAACCTTAAGACGATATAACATGTATGAACTAGTATCTAACGACGAATAAGCGGGAGTTCATGATTTAAACCGAAATAAAGTAAACCAATAAAGTAAATATTCTGTAATGTATGTATTCCGTAATTGTGTTCACATAAAATTAAAATAAAACTTTAAATAAAATATTCAAAATAAAACCTTGTCATGTCGAAGAAGAATGCGTACAAAGAACAAAAACTCTACTATCACCTAGTTGGTTGCGTAACTCGGGTACGATGCCGGAAAAACTATAAAAATCATCTACCGCTACGTAGTTGCCAAAAAAGAAAAAAAAACCCTTTTCCACAACTGGTTGCGAACTTAGTTGCTAGAGTGGCCGAAAGGAATTCTTCGTTCACAACTAAGTTGCGTAAAAAGAAAAAAACTTTCTTCTACTGCAACTAGTTGCTAAAAATGAAGAAAAAGTACTTTTTCACAACTGGTTGCGAAACTTAGTTGCAAAAGCGGCCGAAAGGACCTTTCAATACAGATCTGTTGTTTTTAAGGCGCAGAATTATTATGGAACTAAATGAAAAAGCCACTGTAGTTAATGTTTGATCGCGCTCACGCGCGTCTACAAGACAGATTTTTTTATATTCGAGCGCGCTGACTTTCCATGGAACTTTTCGACTACGCTGAAGCGCAAATTGCTGAATCTCGAGGCATTTTATGTTGCAGCCCCGAATGACTTAGACTGGGAATCCACTTCACAAGCAATTTCCACATCCCGACATATGGTAAAAAGGATTTGGCAACACCTAGATTAGATTAGAATACTTTATTGTACACACCAGAAAACCAAATACATTAAAAGGTTGAACGTTCTAACCAGGTACATAATTTTTTAAATTACTGCCACGCTAAAATTTTTTACTTGTAAAGGGGGTCGCGTCTTCAAAATTATTGAAAAGCACTGCCCTAAGCAGTTCCATAAATTTCAAAGCCGTAGATGGGCGCTTTTGTTTTGAAACAAGTTTATGTTGCTATTTTGAAGTTGTCGCCATGGTAAAAGACATTCGTATTAACCGTATTCGTAAGTAACCTCCCATATGGGGATGTTTTACACCCTGTACAATTCCTGACAGACATCAAACAATTTAATCTTTAACATAACATAAATAAATGTGTTGTTGTACGTGCTTCATCATTAACATGAAATAGGTAGGTACTTATGTTAGTATTAGAAAACGATTAACATAATGATTGAGCAACTTTCCTACTAAGCAAACAGATCTTGAAATACGTATTACTTATTATTGTAAAAACATCGTCGTTTAAAGACAGTGTGTTCGCTTAATTCATAGCTGAGTATAACCTTGATGGAATATGGAATATACCATTTAAATTTTCACTAAGAAAAGAAAGGGCCAGCTAACAAAAGAAGTATTTTTTTCAATCAACAAGTACGACAAAAGGAACTTCGACTAAGAAATTACCTACAAGGATCTCTTCAAATACTCGTACACCGACCTTGGTGGACCACCTCCTTATTCTGTTCACTGAATTTCATTAAAAAGCGTCCATTATGAACAATTCACTAACAGAATTATCACATTAAACTGAAGCACATACAAGGCAGTTCTGGTTTCGTCGCTAGTTTCGTCCTAATCAGAAGAATAACGGGAATAACATTAGAATAGATTAGATACTATTTATAGGAGGAGATTAGATACTATTTATGGGAGGCCTAGGGAGGCCTATGTTCTGCAGTGGGCGTCAAATGGCTGACGATGAATACTCTTTATTGCACACCATACATTATTAAAAATAATTAATATATATTTTTTATGACTGGCTAACACTTGACCTGTTACGCCTGATGGTAAACGAAGACGGGGTCTAATATTGACTGTAGTTTTTAAGGCACCCAGGGTATTTTAGTTGTTTTTTCTGTTGGTTTGTTGGTGTTGTCGGTGGTATTAAGTGAAGCGGAGCTCGTCTACAATTTAGCACCGTTGCAATCGGTTCATCGGTCTCAGAATAGGCACTGTCTACCCAGACATGCCATTGGTCGGCCTCGCAGCCTCGCAGCTAAAATCCATTAGGATAGAGGATTTGTGTCCGTACTAACTGCAATTAGATCACTCGCCTGATTGCTCTCTGATTTACTTGGAAGTCTGCTATTGTCTTTACCAACTGGTATAATATTTTCCATTTCAGATGACTTTTCCCTAGAGTTTTTTTAACGCGATCAACGAGTCAATATAGAAAATAGGTGTTGATATTTCATGAATGATCTAAATGATATAAATGATCTATAACCAGCAAACAACTTGATAAACATAATTTATTTCCTTATTTAACTTGAAATACCTTGTTTCCATATTTCGATGACATTTATAATCTGTTCTTAACGAACTGTTGCTGCTGCTATAAATGCAGGCTACAGGATAGCCTAGCCATAGCAGCAGTCGCCAACATGTTTCATTCATGTTTTTTCTTTTCTCCTAAAGTAGTCAAAACTCATCAAATATTGCCGACGACTACGTTCGTTTAGTGCGTTGCGTTTACTTCTAATCTAACGATATGAAGTGTCCTTGCCCCAATTTCGTCGCTTGAGACCTTTTCGTGGTTGTATTAAATTTACTATTCTATTATCTTACCTCACCACGCCCCGTCGGCGCAGCTCGTCGCCCGCTCAAACTCATTACAGCATAGGTAGTACGAAAATGTGTAATTAAGATAATTAACAAAAATATGAAAAAAGAAACTATATCGTCTCTCCAGTGCCCGCAGTTGTATGTAATCAGGTTGCCATAGCAACCGACTGACTCCGGGCCTGTTTCATAGAAATAAAATTCGTCTTTATTATGACAATTCGATGTAAATTAAAGTCGATTGATGCCCAGATTAACAAAAAATCTGCTACGCAATGTAGGTACCTCGAACCATCATAATAAACTACTTACAAATTGCAGTGTTATGAAATTCGGCCTTCGGAAGCTCAGAGGTCAACGAGTATGTACTCGTACCTATGTGTTTTTCTATAGTGTCGGATACGATTTTCCAGTTTATGAAGATATCTATAGTGATTTTCTCGCCCCTTGTGGACGTAAACGTGATGTTATATAGCCTATATGTTACCATTGATTTGAAGTAATAAAGTAATTTATACTCTGAGGGCCGGTTTCTGAATTGAGAATTTCGCTAAGTAAATACTTAAGTAACATTCTGTCACGCTCTTTTCTGAGAAATTCGAAGATACAGCACTACAGTTAACCATACTTAGCGAAATTCTCAATTCAGAAACTGGCCATAAGTATGTTACCCGGGAATCTAAGCTATAATCATGGTAAGTTTTGTTCACAAAGAAAGAGAGTGAGACAGACATACACACATCAAAAAAAGTTTGTGATCAATAGCATAAGCTCCTATAATTCTTTAAATTTAACTTTATCAAAAAAAAATCTATGTTGTATGCTTTCTTTAAATAGGAATACCCTGTTTGAAATTAAAATATAAAACAATTTTTTATTATTTATTTAAAAAAAATTGAGCCATTAATCATAATGTAATTGTGATAGAAATTTCATAGAAAGAAAAATACTGTTTAATTAAACTTAAACAACAATTTATTATTAAAAGGTTAAATTCAATATTAAATAACTCCTCCCCTGGCTCGAACACATGCGGAGATCCTCCTGGGCATGCCGAGGATCAAGTTATCCAGCATTTCCTGGGGTAACCTATCCCATTCTTCAATAGCGGCTTCCCTGAGCTCTGGAACTGTCTGGGGACGTGGCTCACGGTTCCATACAGCTCGTTTAAGAGCATCCCACGCGTGCTCTATTGGGTTTAAGTCGGGCGAGCCGGCAGGCCAGTCTAAACGTGTGATATCGTATTCTTGAAGAGCAGCATTGACTCGTTGAGCTCGATGTGCGGGCGCATTATCATCGACCAGTACAAATTGGTGCCCATGGTTTACTCGGAACGGTCTGACGATATCATCAATAACAACTGCTTTGTACATGTCTGCTGTCATGTAGCCCCGATACGGGATCAAAGGCGTTCTAGCTCCAATCATAATGCCACCCCAAAAGGACACCGATTTTCCGCCTTGCTGAACTGTTCCAGTGGCAGTTCTTTGTCTTTCACGGTCGCCTGGTCTTCTCCAGACACGGACACGTCGGTTATCTGGATGAGTGCAGATTCGGGATTCGTCAACGAAGAGACAGTTTTGCCAAATGTTTTCTTCCTCACCTTCTTCATTTTGCCGAAGTCTAGCACATAGCAATCTTCGTTGTTGACGTTGCCGGGAATTGAGCGGAGCTCGCCAAGACCTCCGTGCTCGTAATCCAGCGTGGTGCAAGCAATTGCGAACGGTCTGCGTGCTAACTTCAAGCCCAGAGGCGGCCCTGACTTCTGCTTTTATTTTAGTGGCGTTGATTGTTGGATCACGGGCTGCCAGCAATCTAATATAGCGCTTTTGGACAGCTGTCAAAACAGTTGGGCGACCGCTGCGGGGTCGGTCAGCTAAATTCCCCATTCCGTGGTACCTCTTCAACGTAGCCACGACACAGGATTGGGATATAGCAAGTCTGCGTGCTAGTACTCTCGTGGTGTATCCTTCTTCCCTTAAAGTTACTATTCTTGCTCGTAAAACCTCTGATAATCCTCTTGCATTTTTTCAATCACAACTTTCCGCAAAAAATATCTTGAATCGGTTATAATTGACTAAATCAGATTTCTGAATGTAAGCTAGCGTAAGCTAGGACTGAAAGCCTTTTAATATGAAAAAACAACTGAACGGTGTCATTGTTTTGTGTTCTAATTCTTTATTTTTTAAATAAAGAATCTAAAAAGAAGAAAAAATCATAATATAATCTACAGTAACAAAAAAGATTTCAGTTTTTCAAAGTGATCGCAAACTTTTTTTGATGTGTGTATATCAGGGACAAAATTTCCAGGGTTATTACATGTATGGAAAAGTCGTTTCCATTAAAATACCCTTAAGACGGAGTTCAAGTCGGTTTATGGCAGGATTTTCTGTTATAAACCAGCTTTAACTCCGTCTTAAGAGTGTTTTAGTGGAATGGGCTTTTTAGAAACAAAGGAAAAATTCAATGGTCGGTTTCTCATTGAACGATAACCGTAACCACACGATACCGTCGGACGGTTATAGTTTAATTTTTTTACTATAGCCTTTGTACGAACGTTATGTGAATACCTACTAGTTCAACGATGTCGTGGAGTTACGGTTACCGTCCAACGTGAAAACAGCCTCTGAATACAAATAAACTATATTAATAAAGTATATTAATAAAGAAGAAAAGTACTAGACAGTAGGAACTGATGTTTCAAAATAAAAGAACATCTAAAACGCGCTATTTCTACAAAATCGAGAATGGAAATCTAATTATGTAATAGAAACTAACAGCACAAAAGAATTTAATTAAAGTTAGGAGCATCTCAAACAATTACAAAGGCAACAAAAATCCTTGAAAAAACAAAGTGCCGTTGAAATAGTGTAAGAAGTCTAAAGGTCCACGTTATACCACGCCGGCGCTATAGAATTAGCACAACTTCAATCAATCTTAAATAATCCTTGAATATTTGCGAAGTTAAAGACTACGACATAAGTGCAGAAAAAAGCTTTTTGCCGTGACGTGCCCGTCGGCCGTAAAAAACGGTTTCCTGAATTTATCATCGATATATTTTTTATAACATTCTCGAATGGGCTCTCTTCCACATGGAGACCAAACTCGAATGGCAAACGCAGCGTAGGACGCCCGCCAGCTCGCTGGAACTACGATCAGAGTCACATTGCTGGCAACGGCTGGACGAGGATGGTTGAGGATAATACGTAGTGGCGTCCTTGGGGGGAAGCCTATGTACAGTAGTGGACGAATGCTGATAATTTTTCGTATTTCGTAAGAAATCATTTTTTTTTGTCTGAACTCCCGTTACCCTTGGAGAACCGACTCTAGCGACACTGGACTACCGTACAACTTACGCTTATCTCTACTAGATCTTTATCCGTCCTTCTAGCACGTTGTCGCCAGCAGGGCAGCCGCTATCAATGTTTAGGGCCTGTCTCGGCACAACTGGGGCAGAAGGGCCTATTTGCCGCTCCATTGGGCCCGCCTCTGACGCAAGACAGCTCTCGTGTGTACGTGGTAATGCAGTTAGTCGGTAAACAGACTCTGTGGATTGTTTCGTAATTGATCCTTCGTCGCTAAGATCAGGCTGAGATAACTAAGCGCGGCGCATAAAGAAACTGAAGTAAAATCGTTTACATACCTACGTAAGCAGCCTTATACGTCCCATTAGCGGAAACAGGCCTTCTCTCAGAGTGTCCAAACGTGCCCACCACGGATTGCAGATTTCTAGCGCGTCTAAGATACGTGGACCGGACTCTCATATTTTTATATGAAAGGCCGAGCATGCAGCCAACGAGATTTTCCGAGGGCGAGAATATCGGAGGGGAGGGAAATTGAATCTGGCACGGAGTATACGTGTCCTATTGATATACCATGCCCGGGATTACTGCAGAAGGTTTGTGATATTGCTGCCAGCGTTATCGGCAACGTTCCCAGTCGGTTTTGTCAGTTCTTCACATAATAATAACAATAAAGAAGAACCCGCGACGTCTGGCTAACCGTACCAGCGCTCTCCCAACTGAATCAGAAGTCCCGAGTTCAAGTCCCGGCATGGGTGGAATTTTTAGCTTCTAAATAGGTTTTTAAAATTGTCCTCAGCGCGGGTTAGTGCCACAAAAAAAAAATATAATATAGTATGATGTCAAACTATGTACATTTTTGTACGAGGGTTCGAGTCCCGGCAGGGGTGGAATTTTTAGCCTCTAAATAGGTTTTTATCATACTATATTGCGTGGATACATACAAATATCATACATAGAGCGGTGGTTGCGGAGCGGTAGAACCACAGAACAGGTAGAACGCCGGCTTCTCATTCGGGAGTTCGGGATTCGCGGGATCGAATCCCTGCATGTACCAATGACTTTATTTTCTAAGTTACGTACACTTGGGAAGTTATAGTGGCAAAACCACTCGCTAACTGCGCAGGGAAACATCGTAAGGAAACCCTAGTGTCTGAGGTATTTACATACCTAAGCGCTTGCTACATACATGGCCCAACTATGAGGCTAAGTGCGGAAATCTTAGGTCTAACTAGAACTAGAACATAATAATACATTTTACGAATATAACGAATTGTTTTCCGTTTCCAAAATAGGGTAAAAAAACTGTATTTCAATAAACAGCTCCTTCTCCACAGAAAGCGTTAATTCCTTCCTCCAAATTATAGGCCTAATAAAGGGCTAATAAAGAGTTCTCCGGGCATTTTGGCAACACTCTCAGGCGTACATCACTCTGTACCGCACATCGTGCATTTTTACCGCGGCTAAACGGTAAAACGCAATTATAAGGAGCTTTAAACGGCTTAAACCGCATACCTAGTTTATTACTACTGCGACATCCTAAGGGGTTTCGTTTTGCTTTAGCCTAAGCTATACAGGCAAGCCACGTCAGGGCCGCAAAGAGCTGGCGAAATTTGCGTACAATTTAATGAGTTGGTGCTTAAAATAGTTGGTTGATGTAGAGTCAGCATCCGAGGTTGAGTAAACGATCGGCAGGGAGACCAGCCCCGATGGGTCGATGACGTAGTTGAAGCCGTTGGAAAGCAATGGTCAAGATCGGCAGTGGACCGAGAGAGTTGGCGTGACAGGCAAGAGGCCTACGCCCAGCGGTAGGCTCTATTCATGGGCTGGATAGATAGATTGACAGTCGACAGCACATCGAGCCTTATAATTATCCGTGCACTCTACGCAGTTATGTTACGGGTAACTTTGGAACTAAAATGTAAAGGTTGAAGCGCTGACGATTGTACCCGGGATAGCTGGTCAATGCTCACATTTTAATCTTTGTACCGTTATTCTCGCAAAGGCCTTAAAATATATTGTTACAAAACAACAAAACATCATCTAGCTTAGCAGAAATCAAAAAGATCACACAGAATTGGTTGTAGTGATCTTTGAGACAGTACCTAAACACGTGCGAACTGGAGCTCGATAATTTAATTACCTAAGGTAGAGTCGATTTATTTTTAATCGGTCAACGACTTCCTCGCTTCGTTTTTAGACGCAACAAAACGATAGCCGTTTAGTATACTGAAAATAGTTCGAGGCTATTTTCATAGCGTTGAGTAAATTCGTGGGAAAGATTCTGATGGCCAAGCCCAGTTTTACGGTTGATAATTAACATTAAAGAGCTCTGTTATTATTTAAACTTCACTGATCTACCGGGTTTAATTTTATCATCCTCCATTTTCAGGAGCGCCAGTCACTAGTAGTACGACTACGATAGGTATAGATGTGAGTAGTGTAACGCCATAGACTTAAAGAAATTATACAAAAACCTAACAACTCTGTTATGTTGATTAACACTCATTACAAAGCACTACATCTAGGCCGACCTGCACCACTTTCTCAAATGTAGCTTTAACTAAATTTCTTCATACAAAAGTCGATTTAAATGGCGACTTAAGCGACATTTAAGACGTGGCCCTAGTATCTACATTAAGCCGTAAAGATGACCTTGCTCCCAAATATCATTAAAAGTTCTTATTAAAACTGTAAGTAACACTGACGCCCCTAATATAATATTTCAAAATCCGTTTGGCATATATGTCGTCCGCGCGCCGTTTGGCTTCTGAGCTGCTTCGTCATAAAAAAAATATAGGTACCTACTAAAACCATGACTCTTCGCAGTGTCGGGTAAAAGTAAATCCGCAAGATGGCGGTGCGCTAGGGCTACTGACTCGCGAGTCGCAACACTTTTCTCTCAAAAGAAAACCTCGCTTTTGTCCTGCGACGTGGAACTTTCTAGTGGTTTAGCTACCTGTACAGTACAGTTCTAACTCTTTGTTTACAACTCTTCCTACGTAGTTTCGTTGAGTGGGAAGCGTAGAATTCTGATGCAGTCGGCATAAAAAGTCCTCGTTAAGATTTGTCCTCCCTCCGACATCCCTCTCGCTTGCGCATTTTTCATTATTGTGAAGTATAATTTTGAAAAATACTGTTTGGCTAGAAAAGCCAAATTCCTTTTTTTGCCCTTTTTAGGGTTCCGTAACCAAAGTGTAAGGGACCCTATATTACTAAGACTCCGCTGTCCGTCCGTCCGTCCGTGTGTCACCAGGCTGTATCTCATAAGCCGTGATACATAGACAGTTGAAATTTTCACAGATGATGTATTTCTGTTGCCGCTAAAACAAAAAATACTGAAAACAGAATAAAATAAATATTTAATGGAAGCTCCCATACAACAAACGTGATTTTTTGCCGTTTTTTGCTCGATATTAATAACAGGTAGGCGCTTGAAAAATTCAAATGTTATATAGATAATGGTACGGAACCCTTCGTGCGGGAGTCCGACTCGCACTTGGCTGGTTTTTGGTTAGGAAAACCATGAGGGAGGCCTTTGTCCTGCAGTGGGCGTGAAATGGCTGATGATGATGATTTTATGAAATACAAAACTTTTGCTAAATAGTACGTAATATTGTTGTTTGTAGCAGTGGTAGCCTAGTGGGTAGAACATTGGACGCGGAAGCGAGAGACCCAGGTTCGATTTCCATTCCGGGTACCTATGACTTTGTTTTCTAAGTTATGTACATTTCCGAAGTTATAATAGCAATACCACTCGCTAACTGTGAAGGAAAACATCGTGAGGAAACCTGAGTGTCTGAGCTATTCACACACCTCACGGCTTGAAATCCCCAATCCGCGGTGGGCACGCGTGGTGATTAAGCCCATACTCTCTCCCTGAGAGAAGGCCGTTAGTGTTGTTAATGCCCTACAGGTTTGTGCCTGCCAAAAAGTATTAATTATCTCCTTGCTCGATAACTTATTCTTTTATTCTGTCATCTGTCTTTTTTTCTGTTTGTCGACGTATTATTGAAGCCCAACTCGCCATTGGTCAGTTCTTTAAAGCTCTTGGGTAACACCTGCCCGTTTTCATTATTCCAACAAGGATCAGAGCACTCAATGTAAGAGGATTACTCACAATCGAAACGTTAGAGAACTCGCTGATTTAAAAAGGGCAACTTTTAAAAAATACCTGGAGTGGGGCCCAGGTAACCCGATGTCCTACATTACTACTACAAAACATACGTCGAAATATAAACTGTATAATAAGCAGTCAAAACTGAGCGAATCCTGACCAATAAGAAAAATAAAATATTATAAATTTGAAACATTTCCTTGTTGGGAAAGGTTTAATATAGATACTGAAAAAACCGTTTTCAGATTGTCCATTATTTAAACCACAGGTGTGTGTATATAAATATCTTTCGAAAATATCCAACACTACATTAGTATCATCTTGGTACCGCATGACGTTAAATTACCGAGGACCGACTCTGGACCTAAAAGCTCCACTTAAACCTTTTCGTTACAAATCTGTTAATTCAATGGGCATTGTTCCGGGAGACATCGACTGTCATAAAGTGAAAACCATTTCAAGGAATAGGGATACTGATTAAATAGGTTTAAATAAGTAAAATTAAGACGGATTATTAATATTTACCGCAAAAAATTTATAACCTTCCTTCGTCCTTCAATTATGTCATCGTTGGCTCTAATGCGGCAGTTCCATTGCCTTCGAATATAAAAAATAAACACATTCGTTCGTTCAACAACTGTCAGAAGCGTCAAATTCTTAGATACAGTGAAGATAACTTTGAATAATTATTACGAACGAGACGCTAGCTTGTTATTTACATGAAAAAATCAATTCAATTCTTGGTTATGGGCAATATGATTAGAAAGGAAAATAGGTATTGGTAAGTAGTTGACACTGATTGACATTTGTTTGTCATTGCCAAACGTCAACATATTTTTCTTTTTAAAAAGCATGAAAAAAGGCAAAGGAACGTACATAATTATGCCAGTGGTGACGTCATACTTACTAAGCTATCAGAAATTTTAAATAATTACGTCAAAAATTACAAACACAGGATAAGCCGGAAAATAAACGGATATTTAGTATGCAAATTACTTATCCAGTTATCCCCTTTCATGGATACGAGTACCACATCCAATTACAGGAATTGTGAAAATAGCTTGTTGGCATACAGACCGAAAATCTTTTCCGATATCTCTTTTTTAAACGTCGGTTTTAAGGTTCCGTATCCCAAGGGCCATATTAATATACCTACAATGTCTATGTGTCTGTCAGACGTATAAATACTACTAATAATAATACGACATACTTCGACCAAATAGAGGATGTATTAACAAAGGGCAAGATAAAAAGTACCCGAAACCGGCGTGCGTGCATGCAACGACTAATGAATGTTGAGGAAGCGAAAGTGATTTGTCAGGATCGTAGCAAGTGGCAGTCCCTGGTCTCTGCCTACCCCTCTGGGATACAGGCGTGAGTTTATGTTATGTTATGACGTATAAATCTCTTGAACCGCAATAAGTAACTATTTTCGCATATATATGCGTTATTATGGTGGAGGTCACCATACAAGGTTTTATTTTGTTGTACTTTTAAACAGTAATACATACAAATGTCAAACTTGGTGTGATTATTAGCATTCCTTATAGTATCCAGTGATATTTGAAAACATAATGTCTAACTAGCGCTTAAAATAACCTCACGTTCCACGTGTTACCAATCGGAGTGAGTTCAGTATTACCCGCCAAAATATTATGCACCTACCACTGACAGATCGCCATCTTGCGAGATATTTAGATATTTTGACGGGTTATACATCAAAGAGTCAATGTTTTGACGTTTGTGTATAAAACCAATCATAAGTAACGCTGTCATTTACTATCGCCGAATCAACGTTCACGTCTTCACACACGGCGCACAGCATGAAGCAATCACAGAGTAATGACATATTTAAGTAAGACATATTTCTTAATTAGTAAGAGATATTTTGACATATCTTTTGAAGATGAACATCTTTACAACACATCTTGCACTCATTTCATTAGTACAGACTAATCGAGAGGCCGTTTTTGAGAGTGAATTTTGTAGAAAAATCTTCTTTATTCATAGAATACAATAAAAATTTGAAAACAACCGGCGAAGTGCGAGTCGCACACGCGCACGAAGGGTTCCGTACCATTATCTATACAACATTAGAAACAAAGATCGAGAAAAATCTGCAAAAATCACATGTGTTGTATGGGTTAAATAAATATCTACTTATAAATAAATATTTTACCCCTTAAATATTTACTTAATTTTAATTTGATTATTTTTGAAGCGAATATAGAACCAAATATTCTGTGAATATTTCAAGCGTCTACCTGTTGCCGTTATTAATATCGAACAAAAAATGCCGAAAAAATACGTTTGTTGTATGGGAGCACCCTTTAAATATTTATTTTATTCTGTATTTTTTGTTATAGCGGCAACAGCAATACATCATCTGTGAAAATTTCAACTGCCTAGCTATCACGGTTCATGAGATACAGCCTGGTGGCAGACAGACAGACAGATAGACGGACAGACAGATGGTCAGTGAAGTCTTAGTAATAGGGTCAAGTTTGGCACCCTTCGGATACGGGACCCTAAAAACTAGCAAATGTGTGTTGAATTCCCGCTAAGGGTCTCGAACTGAATGTAAAAAAAAAAACATTTTTTGCTAAGTAAGACAAATATATATTACTGAACCATCGGTGCACAGATCCGACTCGCGCTTAACTGGTTTTTAAAAGCTTTTCATCGTTTTACTGAGGCGTATCCTCGAAATTACTTTTTTTCGCTATCACGGGCAACCGACAGTTTTTTGCAACTTTGCAGTTTAGATAGACTTTGGATCTATCCTCTCCTATCGCATAATCCATATAAACTTAGGATTTGTCGCGGAATGACCCGGTGGATGAATAGCTTCAATGCGCTTCAAATATTTTAAAATGATAAATTGCGCAAATATGTACTTAATGTGTTGCTTTGTTTCACTGAAATTAATATCTATCTTGTCAGCGACGCTTTAGGATTTAAATTTAATAGTGGTTAAACTTTATTGTATTCATAACAACTTAAGAGCATTCAATTTGACTAATTTACGAGTACTGAAATTTGCTTGGCCATCTAGATAAACATGAAGGTATGAAACCTTCATGTGATGACGTCACTGTAAAGAAAGCAAGAGAGGCGCCATCTTGGGTTGTCGTTTTCTTGGCAGGAAGGACTAGTAGTAATTTTGTCAAGTAAATTACTCGAGTAATCATTTTGTTATCTTCTGCGGATTATTTACTGTAATAATGCCTCCTTCGTGGTTTTCTTCGTGGTATAACCATGAGGGGTTTTGCTATAATCGCCACGCTTGGCAGGCGGGTTGGCGATCGCAGTATGCGGTTGGAATCTCAGGAAGACGCTGCTGCCCGTATCCTGGTAATTTATATCCGTAGTCGCCTTCTACGACATCCACGGAAGGAAATGGAGTGACGCTATTCTTAATCCGGCGCCACACGGAGCATTCTATACATATAATTAATAAATCTGTAAATTTTATATCTTTCTGATCTCTATGTCTGTCTCACTCTGTTTCTTTGTGCGCGCATGACGCAAAAACCACTGAAGGAAATTAAATAAAACTTACCATGATTATTGCTTAGATTCCCGTGTAACATATAGGCTACAAAACATCACGCTTAAGTCCACAGGGGGCGAGAAAATCATTATAAATATCTTCGTAACCAGGTTAATTGTATTCGACACTATAGAAAAACCAATGCCCGATGAACACTGAGCTTTCAACTCCGAGTTTCATAACAATGCAATTTGTAGTTTATTATGACAATTCGAGGTACCTACATTGCGTAGCAGATTTGTTTTGTTAACCCTTAATAAGGCGCGAGCCAGTAGGCTAGTAAGAGAAAAAGTTGAAATTGATTTAGGGTAAGTTGATACTCTAGAATATGAAAAAATATAAAAAAGGGGGGGTTTTCATGGGGGGAGTAGCTTTTTTTTGGGTGGGAAATAATATCCCTTTGCCCGATTAGGTTTACGCATTAGGTTTTTGGGTGGGAAATAATATCCCTTTGCCTGATTAGGTTTTGTACTTTTAGCCTCAGTTTCAGTATTTCCATACACAAGCACTAGCCCGTGGTTTGGTTTACATTTCTTGTAAAATTATTAAAATTTGTGTAAACTAGAAGATTAAAACAATTTAGAATAATAAAAATGTTTTATTACGCTTATAAAACTAGGAAAAAATTAAGGTAAATAAAAAAGCGTGCGACAGAGATAAAAATGTGAAACATTAGAACGAATAAATAGAAGAAATAAACAGGTGAGATGAATAATAAATGCAAGTGCTTGCCACCAACAAAAAAATTGTGTCTGACAACTATTGGCAAAAACATAACACCAAATAAATGCAAACGAAGTCGGGTGCAGTAGCTAGTTAGCAATAAAAAAATCATGAACTTATCGGGCAAGGGGAAATAATTTCCCACCTATAAATTTGCAATTTTTGAGTTTATGGTTTATTACATTGCCTTTGAAAACACACATAAAACACCATCAGAATAGACCTTTTACCAGAGCAATCAAATTGTTCTTACAGGATTTTTTGTAGAACAAAAACTCGTTTTTTCTTCGGACTGTCAGAAAAATCACCGCTTTGTTTACTCAAAATTCTCCCACCGACTCTTTGACATAAAAAAAAATAAGTCAAAGGTTGCCAATAAGCAAAAAGTTTTGCCAAGAAAAGAAAAAAAAGTCCTAATAATCTGTAGTAAGTGGTTCATTCGTTCACTGCAAATGATTTGTAGACAATATTTTACTTTAAAAAAAAAACGTCGTGGTGGGAAATAATTTCCCCTTGCCTTATTAAGGGTTAATCTGGGCATCAATCGACTTTAATGTAGTTACATCGAATTGTCATTAAGGCAATGAAACAGGCCCGGAGTCAGTCGGTTGCTATGGCAACCTGATAACATACAACTGCGGGCACTGGAGAGACGATGTAGTTTCTTTTTTCATATTTTTGTTAATTATCTTAATTACCAAGCGTAACAAACAATAGTAGCTAATTCAACGTCTTTTCTGTTTGTTTATTGTCAAATTCTGACGTTTTAGTGCCACTATGCCGTAATGAGTTTAAGCGGGCGATAAGTTGCGTCGACGGGAGACGGCGTAGTGAGGTAGGATGATGGAATAATAAATTTAATACAATCGCGAAAAGGTCTCAAGGGACGAAATTTAGAACGGAGATAGACCATGGCCTTCATTAAAGGGTAAGGGCACTTCATATCCTAATCCAACGCGAACGTGGTCGCGGGCGCAGCTCTTATTGAACTTAAACTAATGTACAATACGGCGGAGTTAATGCCATAAGCATTTTCTACTCAACCGCAAGAGGTGGAAGTAAGTTTAGTAGGCGTGCAAAAAAAGAAGAGAGGGAAAAAGTAGAAATGCAATTTAAAATATGCTTATACATTATAAGATATACACAGACGTACATATTAATATAATGCTATACATAATAAAATATACAAAATACTATACACACTATTAGAGAGCAAGGCAATGATACACATAATTTACCATACATGGCATACGAGAACGAAACGACATATCTACAGCTGAAAGATTCTTATCATGACAAGGGGCTAAGGGAGGTTGGGTAACACTTCTGGATGAAGTGTTTTCGGACCAGAGTTTTGAAAGAATTCCGAGAGGGAGCTTTACGAATAATATCAGGGAGAACGTTTCAGAGACGAACAGCTGAGACGGAGATAGTGGTGAAAGGGGGCACAGAGAAGAAGATTTTGTGAGGAACGAAGTGCTCTACTATGTGTATGGATAAAATGGCAAGTTTGGACTTCATAATATATTAGGGAGTGTTGGGGTCGTTAAAAATAGAGAAGAGGGTGCAGGGGATAAGAACGTTTTTACGATCTCCAATTGGAAGCCATTTCAACCTGGCGCGAAATTCCAACACATGATCGATCGTATTTTGCGCAGACCGAAGATGAAGCGGATGCAGTTGTTCTGCAAGCGATCGAGTTTGTTCCGGAATTCCTGCGAGAGATCTAGGTAGCAGACATCGACTTAGTCTAGAATGGGAAGAAGAAGTGAATTTACAAAATCTAACAAGTCTGCATTACTCAGTGGTATTGTGGCAGGTATCTGGATACGGGCTTGAGTTTATGTAATGTAGACTATGAATGTTTCAGAACCTGCAGAGGTTTGTTACTTTCCCATAGATCTTATTGTATTATCTACATGCAAAATTCAATAAGTACGAGTAACAGTTTAATCTGTAGAATTACCCGATCGGACCACCATAACAATGTATTAAGATCATATTTCTCTATCTTCGAAACTAGGAAATCCCCACGAACAAAGTTTATGCCGGCGGCCGCTGTAGAGTCATATGAAAACAAATCCATCACTAAATTATAGTTGGACAGGTTAAAGGTGTTCCACATTGACTGGTAGAGCAGCCTGGCTGTCCGCAAATTATAAATAGCTAAAGATCCGTCATTATTGTTCCAAGGACTTCTTTAAATAGACGGTCAACTTGAAATCCCTAACTGGATCCACTGTAAAAGCATGTTGGACCACTTACTAACGAGCGAATGCAGACTCACAAGTAGGGTTGCCACCTGTGCGGGTTTGACCCGGAGTCTAGGGGTTTCTATAGGGCATGACCGGGTTCCCGATTAATATTATAATTCTGCGGGTCCCGATTATTTACCTACATAATTACTGTAGGTAAAAAAATTATATTAACTCGCTCATATTACATAGGTACCTACATGTTTAAAAATTGGCAAATACATAGTTATATATTAAAACATAGTTACGGGCCTAATCGCGATTATTTATTAGTAAAAATGTTATTTACCTTAATTGATTGATTGATTAAAGATTTTAATTTAAATAAATACAGAAAAATACATTAGTTGTATTTCTTCCAAGCTGCATAACGGTTTATTGGCAGATACTGTAGGTTTTACAATTTAAAAAAAAAACTTAGTAGCTTAATAAAATTTTACCCAATTAGACCTGTTTAATATATAACTATTTATGAGCATCGCGAGTCATTAAAAATACGAGTACTATGTAAAATACATACTTATTTAATATGACAATTAAATGTACAAACATTTTTTTTTTTGTTACGATTGAAAGAGTAGAAAGTTAGGGCACGCCACTAAAATTAAGTAAAGAATTGGAACAAATAGATGAAGCTAGTAAAACTGAGTATTTAAAAACAAAGAATAAGATTTAAAAATATAAATTAGCAAAATTTATTATGAGGAGTTTCTTATCGATAAATTTAAGTCTTATTAAATTAAGATATTATTGCTAAATGATTATTTTAAATTTGGCATTTATTTTATGGAAGGATTTCAAAGGTGTGATACCTTCGAAATCGACTGTGTTTTGGGAGCAGAGATGTTTTCAGAAACTATTCTCAAGATACAATATACATTTTTGAACTACAAAAAACTAACCACATGTTCTTAAAAAACTACAAAGTCTAAAAACTAAATGAACTCTCGTAGCTGTTATCAGTGCGTTAAATATTCGTTAATATACGACGAAATAATGGACCGACCGACTGAACTAAAGAAATATTTATTCATTGATATCATCTTTCACTGTAATTTCTTATAGAGTAAGTAAACCTAATTTGTTTCTTAAGATCTTAGATAAGATAAGAATGGTTTATTGTGCACAAGAAAATTATAAGTTTTCCTACTTTTTTTTTCAAATTAGGATTCCAAACTGTTCTTTATTGCCTTCCAAGAAGCCTACAGTCGGGTGTTTGTTTTTAGGGTAAGACTCTAAACTAAGACTCCGCTGTCCGTCCGTCCGTCCGTCTGTCACCAAGCTGTATCTCATGAACCCTGATAGTTAGACAGTTGAAATTTTCACAGATGATCTATTTCTGTTGCCGCTATAACGACAAATACTAAAAACAGAATAAAATAATATAAATAAAATAAAATAAAATAAATAAAATAAATATTTAAGGGGGCCATACAACAAACGTGATTTTTTTGCCGTTTTTTGCCCGATATTAATAACGGCAACAGGTAGGGTAGACGCTTGAAGTATTCGAATGTTTTATATATAATGGTACGGAACCCTTGGCCGGTTTTTTTTATTTATATTCATTCCGTGAAGAAACCTGAGTGTCTGAAGTGTTCATATCTCAGCACTTGAAAATGCCAATCCGTGGTGAGCGCGCGTGGTGATTAAGCCCGTACTCTCTCTCTCTGAGAGAAGGCCTGTACCCTGCAGTGGGACGTATATGAAAAATATAAAAATTATTCACATTTCTGGCGCAATCGGGTAAACAATTATATTATCACGTTTTAATAGTAACAGTAAATATAATCGTACTCGATATAATTTGTTGGCAATAATAATGTAGAGCCGAACTTTATGGGACCCCAATCCGACCTATAAATTGTGATTTCAGATAGCTATCGAAACCCGACGGTCGGCATCGGAAGCCAAGAACCGGAGGGGGTTAGACAAAATGGTGAAAGACCAGGTATTCTACTAAGGCCTGGGTTCCGAACCCGGGGGCAATTATCTCCGCGGGGGTAAAATTGTTATTCTGCAGGGGTAAAAACGTAAAAATAACTGAACGTATTCTGTATAAACTCGCGCGTGTATCCCGAAGGGGCAGGCAGAGACGAAGGAATGCAATTGGCCACGAACCCGACAAAACTTTTTCGCTTTTATTGTGTAATGAACTCAGCGCAATGCTGGGTCAGATGCACTCTGACACTCTGACTTTGTCTTGTATTATGTTGTATTTATGTGACTTGTTTTTTCTTTGTACTTATTTATGTTACTTGTTATGCCTTTTTTTCTTGTGATGTGTTAATTTGTCCCAATAAAAGTATTTCTTCTTCTTCTTCTTAAATTTAATCTGAGAAAGCCATCTGGCCATCTCAAGTCTTATCCTCGGGAGGGAATGCATCTACTGTTTATACACAGCTATTGAAGTGTCACCCTCGGAAGAGAATGCCTCTATTGTTTATACACTACTATTGGGCAAGTCTAGAATAACAAAAGCGTGTGCCAAAAAAGTAAGCGTGTCACCCCGAGGTTTTTATCTGCTATCGACCCGGCTTAACTCCGGCTATAGAGCCTTCGGCGCCGAGGCACCCGTTGAGCATACGTTTCGTATACCTATTTCGGTACCTATACATTACATAAACGCACGCCTGTATCCTGAAGGGGTAGGAAGAAACCATGGCTTTTTATAATTGCCACGAATAAAAGCAAAAACCGGCTAAGTGCCAGTCGGACTTGCGCAACCTGGTTTCCGTATGATAAAATAATAAAAAAACCGGCCAAGTGCGAGTCGGACTCGCGCACGAAGGGTTCCGATACGTTTATTGTATAGGAGGCCCCCTTAAATATTTCTTATATTCTGTTTTTATTATTTTTGTTATAGCGGCAACAGACATACTGTAGGGTTTATATGACACGTCACTTATTTTTAAAATAAGGAGACAAGAAAATAATCTTGACGATGCAAATAATGCTCTCTCGCAAGTACTAGATTGGTTCACAGCAAATAATCTGCTGCTAAATTCCAAAAAGACAAAATGTATAAAGTTTTCAATACCTAACGTAAGAATAGTTGAGAACAACATAGTAATTGGACATGAAATACTAGAATTTGTAGATGATACTGTATTTCTGGGCATCACAATCGTTGCAAAAAAAACAAAGGCCACCACCACTAGAAATAAACATAATAAATAATAAAAAATAAAAAAAATGCAAAACTACAATGGGGTCCACATATTGTAAAATTAGCACACAGACATAGCTCTGCAGCTATGCCGTGAAAAGAATTAAGGAACTCACTGACGTTGCGATGGCTAGGCTTGTTTATTTTGGTTACTTCCATAGTATTATGTCCTACGGTATACTACTATGGGGCCGGGCAGCAGACATTGAGACTATCTTCATCTTGCAGAAGAGAGCCATCCGATTTATTTACAAGTTAGGTAATAGGGATTCGCTAAGAGATTTCTTTAAAGAAACCAACATCTTAACAGTTGCATGTCAATACATTTATGAAAATATTATGTACGTTAGAAAAAATTCCAAAGACTTCGAAAATGTTGGTGGCCACCATAATGTTAATACTAGAAATAAACATAAATTGACATTTCCACGATTTAGACTTGCAAAAGTTAATACATCCTTTATGGGGCACTGTATAAGGTTCTACAACAAAATTCCTCAAGATATATTAGAGTTACCTCCAACGCGGATTAAAAAATGTGTTAAGCACATTCTGTGCAAAAAGGCTTACTATATAACATCAAGGATTATTTAGAAGACAAATATGTTTGGCATTAAACAGTAGATTAATATTAATTACAGGACGATTGTGACTAGTGTTCAACACATTCATGACTAATATTTTAAGTTGAAAACACTGTTAATTAAGTTAAAACGTGTTTTGAAAAGAATAAATGTGGAGTTTCTTTGTTAGCTTCTTCTCCACATAATCCATTAATTGTGAAACTAACAACTTTGACGTTCATTAAGTAAACATTCTGTTTTTAAAATGAATAAAAATATTTGAATTGAATTGAATTGAATATTTTTACATTTCTAAATCTTTCTTTTATTTCTTTAGCTTCCGTTACCAAGGTTTGTGCCTTCACACAACCCTCGATAACGTGACAATACATCATCACTGAAAATTTCAACTGCCTAGCTTCACGGTTCATGAGATACAGCCTGGTGACAGACAGACAGACGGACGTATAGACAGACGGACAGTGAAGTCTTAGTAATAGTCCCGTTTGGCACCCTTCGGGTACGGAATCCCAAGAAACGAATTTAGAAAGAAATTTTTTTTTTCCTTTCATTCAATTCAAAACCATTACGGACCTATAGATTTCGTTATTTCGAGGGACCGACCTGTCCTTGGCCTAAGTTGCTTTACTTTCATAAATATTAAAAAGCTAGCCTTTAGATCATAAGCACCGGTATTTATTTACGGTTTTTCTTGTTCTTTAGGTATTATTGGTACTTACTTCAAGATCTGCATAGGTAGTTGGACTAAGTTTCCACACAAATACATTAGAACTTAATGTAAAAGTCTAGGTCCTTTGTATGATAAAATTATGCCAAATATGGCAAATACGGTGAACTAAACTGCACAAGTAAATTTACGCACGGTAAATATACTTAGATAGAAAGTTCATAGACATCAATACGGCCTCAGTAGGTACTCTACTTAGGTATGAAAATAATAAACAAAGTACCAGTCTATTCAACCATTATCCCAATACAACTGTTCAAAACGTATGTGCGTGTAGAATTGACAACAGGTCATCCTTAACCTTTTGGTTGCAAAATCGCCCTTCACGTAACTGATTAAAGTGTATGTATGTAAGGGTTGATGTGCTGTCGACTGTACTAACGACACTGAACAATGACCAACTCTAATCCAGTTTCGAACAGTTTTCATTCTGTCAAAACTCACGTCGGAATACTCTCCTCACAGCCACTATATTTATAAAACCAGAAAAAGTATTATAACTGTTTCATTGTTCCTGGAGTTTTCACACACGCAAAGTTGGATTGCAGCTGGCGCTAATTAAAAAAAAAACAAAAATCGGTGTTATATATAAAAATACGATTCTCTTAAAACACTCCATAAACGCCGTATACCACAAGTATAGTCCGCACAGATCTTTTTGGCAGTCTTTACAGTTTATGTGTGAGTAATTGACTACTTTACTACGCATCACACTACGTCAATTACTCACACATACACTGTAAAGACAGTAAACGATGTGCAAACGATCTGTGACTATGTTCACGTTACCGCCAAAAAGATCTGTGAAAGACTTTACCACAGCTGTTTTTACTGCGACTTAAAATAGTCTGTGGTACAGTATTTTCCTTCGTCTCTACCACAAACTACTTACACGGCGTTTGCGGAGTGATTCAAGAGCATCGTGTTTTTATAAATAACACCATAAGAAGATAAGTACTGTTTGCGTCGCGCATTTCACTCAATATCAATAGGTAGGTAAAACGCTTTGTGTTATACAAAGCACCACGCCCACAATGGAACTATTCGAGTGAATATCATCGGGCTACACGGCGAGCAGCGTAAATGGACGCACATAAATAAAGGGATAGATTTCGTAACAACCAGTCCACGGCACCTATAGCTGGAATATTCGTATGGAGCTTGATAGAGTTAGGTACGTATAAGAAGCCCATAGCTGGAATATTCGTATGATGCTTGATAGAGTTAGGTACGTATAAGCAACTCATAGCTGGAATATTCGTATGAAGCTTGATAGAGTTAGGTAAGTACGTTTAAGAAGCCCACAGCTGGAATATTCGTATGAAGCTTGATAGAGTTAGGTACGTATAAGAAGCCCATAGCTGGAATATTCGTATGATGCTTGATAGAGTTAGGTACGTATAAGAAACTCATAGCTGGAATATTCGTATGAAGCTTGATAGAGTTAAGCGTACGTATAAGAAGCCTATAGCTGGAATATTCTTATGAAGCTTGATAGAGTTAGGCGTATGTATAAGAAGCCCCCAGCTGAAATATTCGTATGAAGCCTGATAGAGTTAGGCGTACGCATAAGAACCCCATACCTGGAATAGTATGTATAAGAAGCTATAGAGCGCTCTAACACTCTGTGTAACCATGGCCTTTAGAAACCCTCAGACCCGGAGTTTTTAGGCCAGTCGATTTTACGTTAACATTTTACCGTATTTAGCTTATTTTATATGCTAAATACGGTAAAATGTTAACGTAAAATCGACTATGTATTTATCGTCTTATTTTAGCTTAACAACACCCGTTTCTATGTTATGTTGAAGAGAGGATGTATGATATGATTATTTATATACAGGCGAAATAATAGCTCAACAGATAATTTTGGCCTCCCATCTAGCGAAAACTAATAATAAAGATTAACGGTCATATTTATAAAATCACGATTTCTTGAAACATTCGATAAACGTCGATTAAAATAGACTATGGTGGAGATTTTACAAGCCGTAACCACAGATTAAATAAACTGCCTCTGAGGAGTGCTTTAGAGGAATCGTGATTTTATAAATAAGGCCGTATAAATTGTAAATCTATTTCTTTTATTTTTCTTACAAAACTCAGGTTTCTTTGTTTATCATTCCAAACCTTTTAAAAACTAAAACAATTAAGAAGCAAGTCAGTGGTGATATAGTTTGAAATCAATTTGTGGTAATCGCATATTCAGGGTACCGAATTGTTGGGTTCGCATCCCTAATGAGGATCATTGGATTTTTAAGTACTAAGGCGCAAAATTTAAAGCTTATTACTTTTTGAATTACTCAAATCCATCAAGAAATGACAAAGTTAGAGAAGTTTAAACTTTGGCTGTTTTAAAACGCGCCCGGCGAGGCTTGAACGCTATTGTGACATCACAGGATCCGGCCGGCTAGGCAGTTGGCCGGCGCCCCAGTATATTATATATTTTATTTACACAGCCAACAGGTATTAAGCACAAAACTACAAAGTTCTTATACTATGTGGTTCTTGTCTAGCCTAATACCCAATAACAGGCGTGCAACAGCATTCAATACATTTTTTAATTATATATTATAAATTTTATTTATTATTGGCGGGACTTGGTTGCAGCATTTTTGTTTTCCACTGACCAATACGATCAGCAAATATATCCAGTTCCATTGGCCTCTCGAGAGAATTGTAAAGAGTTTGAAGTCTATGAAGAGGTGCTGATTTACCTAGATTTGTGCGTACAGCGCTGGGTTGGAACGTGGAAGCCCTTGACAATCGGGTGTTTGGGCGAGGTACAGATGTGGCTCGTTGATTGAGCTATTAAGCAGCTTGTGAAGAAATGTGAGATCTAGATAATCCCGGCGATGCTTTAGTGAGTATATATTAAAGTGTTCTAGTCTCTCTTCGTAGGTCGCGCGCCTACCTTCACCACGGAAGCAATCCTTAAAGGCCAATTACCTTGTAAATGATCGTTGGATTTTCTCTAGCCTTTCACTGTGAATCTTGTATGAGGGGTTCCACACCTGGCTACAATATTCGAGTTGCGACCGAACCAGTGAGTTGTATACAGTTATTAGGCTGTCTATTTGCTTAAAGTGCTTCCCCATTCGCTTTATGAAACCCAACATCTTGTTACATACCTCTGCTAAGTGGCTCACATGAACATTGAAGCTTAATTTACCATCAAGGATCACGCCCAAGTCTCTCACTTTGTCTAATTTTTGCGATATTTCCTGGTTTAGAGTATATTGTGTAGGTTTAGGACATTTTTTTTTCCCGAATTTTATGTGACTACATTTTTTACGTTTAATATCATTCTATTTGCTCTACACCACTCATTAACGCTTGTTAAATCTTCTTGAAGCAACATTGAATCTAAGTCATTTATAATTTCTTTATATAACTTTAAATCATCGGCAAACAATATACAATTTGAATTTTTTATTACTGTAACTATGTCGTTTATAAAGATATTGAATAAGAGCGGGCCTAGGTGCGATCTCTGTGGGACGCCAGATAATACTTCATAGGCCACAGAAGTCAGAACAGTGTGTTTTGATACCCGATTTTTGGAAGTGCCCATTTGTATTGCATAAACCGAAAGACTTTATCATTTCAAAGAGTAGACGAAACACCCGAGTGCCAAATATGTTTGATTAAGGAGATATGAATACTTAAAAATCGGACTCTTTTCTTCTTCTATAACAGAAAAATTATTCCTTTGAGCAAGGAATTTGGCACGTTATACGTAAAAAGCACGTAAAGTATATACAAAACCTCATTTTTACGTGAATTTCCCCAGATTTCCATTAATTTAGGTTTTTGTGTTTTTCTCAAAGATCCACCTAGTTGGATACGATTTTAATTTCCAAATACCGTGGGATCTAGAAATTACGGAAATTTAAGCATATTTTTAACCGACTTCAAAAAAGGAGGAGGTTATCAATTCGACGCGTATATTTTTTTTTTGGCTATGTTCCTCCATAACTCCGTCAAATCTTAACCGATTTCGACTATTTTTTTTTTTTTGTTCAAACAGATATAGCGTCCCATTGGTCCCATTTTAATTTGGTGAGGATTTGATGAAGACTTTCAAAGATGGAGAATGGAACTTTTCAATGGACAGCAGTAAATAAGCCCCATCCTTTAGTAATATCCGTATGTTTTATAAAAAAGAATAAAAGTAGTCCCAAGTTAATTTGGTGATGTTCTGGTGAAGACTTTCGGAGACGGAAGTTTAGAACATCACATTTTGGAGCAACGAATTAAGTACGGTAAATTATGGTTATAAGGGACTTGTTTATTTGTCTCCCGCTCCCACAATAACAATTGAAAAATAAAAAAATTTAAATAAAAAATAAAAACCGACTTCAAAACACTACAGCACTAAAAAGTTAGAAATAATTTAAACAATTAGAAGTAGAATTATAATTTGTAGTCGGTGCCCAGTTTCATGACCAACACATATATTATTGGCACCGACCCAAAATTATACTTCTACAATACCTACATATATATAAATACTTCTAATTGTTTAAATTATTTCAAACTTTTTAGTGCTGTAGTGTTTTGAAGTCGGTTTTTATTTTTTATAATTTTTTTTAGCTTTTATCTTTCTTTCTCAAAGATCCCGCCGTATTCGGGTGCGATTTATAAACGAAAATATATAAATCGCCTCGCAATATAATAGGACCTTCGAGAAAAAAAAACGGCCAAGTGCGAGGCGGACTTGCGCGCTGAGGGTTCCGTACAAATTTGTAGTTAGGTACTTACATATTATAAATAGTTCAGGAATCGAGGCTCGCAGTTTATATAAGATGATAGTACTTGCCAAATTTCATAGTTCTAGGTCAACGGAAAGTACCCTATAAATGTTGATTCGGTTGAGTGTCAAAATATACGTTTTTTTTGCGGCATAAACGACCGTAACTTTTTTTTGCGTTTTCTTAGAATTTTCATTTTTTCACAGCTTCAAGGAAGTAAACCTGAGTATATGGTTTTAATTCCAACATGATACCTCCACGTGTTCCCGAGATAAAGGGTCTTGACAGACAGATGGACAGACGGACGGACGGACAACTAAGTGATCCTACGAGGGATTCGTTTTTCCTTTTGAGGTACGGAACCCTCAAAAAAACCTAAATTACTGGAATTCTGCGAATGTTCGAGGTTTTTATTTGCAGTTAATGCACAAAATTAGGCTAAGTATGTTTTTAGGAACGCAAATCAATTTGCCAACTAGTATGTCAAATATTTAATAAAGGAATATTTTTTCTGTTCCACTGGAGGAAAAAAGGCCGTTTTTTAAGTACTCATATATTCTTAACTAAACATACCCATTTGGCACTCGGATGTTCACGTTAACTATTTGAAATGATAAAGTCTCTCGGTTTATGCAACAAAAATGGGCACGTCCTAAGTTCGGGCAATACATAACGTAAAGCCATTTCTTTGAAACTTTTTCGTTGTGTGGAATCCAAACAATAGTTTTTCAGACGCGGTCGCGGTCTTATTCTTGCATTTTAGCGTAATACAATATTTGTCAGGCGATATCATCATCTTCATAATGTTAAAACGACACGCGCACACATCAATTAACTGAGACAGATCGAGATCACCCGAGATGCTGTGTGCGCGGCACCGAAGCGCGCGGGTCGTCGGAACCTGTGACGTGTCAAGCGTATGGCGCCAGTTCACGCCTCCTTTTTCGGAGCCTATGCACTAAAGTCGATGTAACTTCGTCATTTCTTATCCGACTTCGATATTTTTTTTACAAACTATATTGTTTTTGATGTCTCTATAAAACTGCATACTTTGTTAAAAACGTGAATGATCCTCATTGCGTCATAATGACAGCCGTCCAAACGGACCTATTAAATCTCGATAACTGTACTGTATATAAGAATCCAATTTCTTTTAAGAATCACACTGCAAGTCCCAACTCTACAATTCTTATTCATTTATACCATGTACTTACGCAGGAGCTTTCGTCCTACTGCCGGAAGGCAATTCACGCTCAATGTAATCACAAACCTACAGGTAGAATATGCATTCTATTGGGAGACTTTGGGATTAGCGAAGTGAAACAATTCTCTTTAATTAATATTGTTCGAAAACATGTGAACAATTCTTGAAACAATTTAATTTACTTTTACCGTAGCGATACCTAGGTACTAGGAAAACCACAAGCAAAAGCAAATGTTTTAGTTACCGTCATATTTGTTGAAACCTCATAAGAAACTCAAAACTCAATTGTAGCGCAAGGCAGTTTGCATGGCCACTGGAATCTACTTCTGAGAAAAAATCGATAGCGTGAGATGCCAAAAACAATAAGAAATTTAAGTCTTAATTTTCAGGCCGAAACTTGGCACCGCGTGCTTAAAAGCGGTACCTAAGGCCATTAAGCTTGGTTAGGAAGGTATATAAAATAATTTTAAAGCTACTATTTCGAACATCTAGGTACCTAGGTACTTAACTTATATAACAAACGAAGGAAAATCTCTCGCATTCCTGAAATACCGGTAAGTACCCTGTATCGAACAATGGCTTCTAAAACCCCCCCGGAGTTCTGGAAACAAAGGTCCGATAAACCCTTTGAAAAATTCCTAAAAAGAAAATATGAATAGCGGCAACAGCCTAGGGTTGCCAGAAAACTCATTTAAATCCATTCTTAGCCCCTTTCGCACTGAAAGAGAATTAAAAATTTAAATTTCCACTTTATACCGCGTTAATCCTACTCGGAATAAAAACTGAGCAGTTTTTAAAAATTACCAAAGCCACAGACTTTGTAGGAACCTGTAGTAGTGTATTTTTGTGAGTCTATTTTCTCTTTGCAAGTGAACACTTAATTATCAGACTTGTTGACTTCATATTTCGCTGATATTTACTAAAACAAAACAAGTAAACGCGTTTTAATTACAATTAAAAATTGTTTAAGTAAGTACGTAATTGTAAGTAAGTACAAAGTTGTCAGTATCAAAATAAATCGATTTTGGGAGAATAGTTTTTGTTCCAATTTCGATTTTGTTCGTTCAGCACTGCCTTTGATGGCAGTGGAGCTGTTTTCTGTCTGGACTATAAGAAACGGCAAAGGGATGTTCAGCAGTACAATGCATTGGCAGACGAGAGTGTGAGAGAGGTAAATAACCAAATGCACAAAGTACGTTGGAATAAGGCTTACCAACACTGAAACAATCCAGCCGAGCTCATCAATTTGAACAGACATGTTGATTACTTTGCACACTTAACCATCAATAAGTGCGATTAGATTAGACGCACTAAATGTTTAAGAACTATAATTGTGAGCATCGCGAATCATCTATTTAATGTAGAACAACACCTTTTCCGGTGGACTTTCCTTTGTAACTTATTATAATTTACAAAGAAAAGGATAGCCAAGCGACAATGCCGTCGTACACCAATTCCCGTTCGATTTACAAGGCCAAGTGTGTTCATTGCTTTATTACGACCGCAAACGCCAACTTTATGCAATAAAGAAGGGACTGAAATATAACTCGTAGGGAATAGCTAGCATTTATTACTGTTCTTTATTTTTACTGCGAAGAGCAGTAAACGCCTGCCTTGTTCTCTTCAGTTGGCGGGTATTCTAATAAGGCGTTTTATGTGGTCTAGTCTTCTTAACAGTAGCATAACTTTTACGAAGGATAGACCCTGCAGTCCTTCGGAATTTTTGAAGGAAGCTAAAGTATACTTAGATGATGTCTTCTAATAACATTATGTTAGCTTAAATAGGTAGGTACTTATCTAAATACTTAATCGAAATCCCAGAGGAATAGACCTATATACTATAGGTGTTAATATAATAAGGTTAACCCTCAGGTGCCAGGGGTCTTAAAATATGCAGAAACCTGTGGGAAGATATTGGTCGTAGATACTTCCATATTGTGCCTACCTTCTACAGAAAATCCCTATAGGGTAAATATTAATTATCAGCTGCAGAAGTAACGTAAGGTCGTATAGATAGCTTTGCAAAAGTTTAAAAGATGTTTCGCCATCGCAAACATCTACGCATATGTTGCAAGTTACGCAACAACTTTTTCTGAACTTAGCAAAAAAGAGCTCTATGGAAAATGACACCACATTAAACTTTTACGGCATCCGCGTGACGTTACAAATACCTCTTTTCAGCCAGCCACTATATTTTACACCCGCCGTGAAAACATTTCCGAATGAACTCAATCGATTTTCGACGTGGCCTCGGTACAATACGGCATCGGTTTACCTTGCAAAATAGTCTAAATTGTAATACAATAATATTGTGCCTTACCTGTGCAGCATTAAGAGTGTCCAAAAATATCGTAAATACACTAACAAAGAATACGACGCGCGACATTTTTGCAGCCGCGATGTGCGTCCAGAAACGCAAGTATGACGTTTGAGCGAGTCGCCCGAAACCTGCGTACTAGTGCTCCGTACAGCACCGTAGCTGTACCTAGCGTGGTATAGATCGACCCTATCGTGAGCGAGCGGGACAGGCTGCTGCCTCCTTAGAATACGAGAGGGACGGAGGAGGGAGGCACACGCATGCGTAGTGTGGAAACGCAATGTAATGTCGAGGGGTTTTGTGTCAGAACATTTTGTCTACCCCTTTTTCTTATAAATTCTTCAAATACATCTTTGGAATAGATTATTAATTTTTGAGTGTATCTAAAAGAGAAAATAGCAAAAAAGGCTAGGTTAGGTTAGTTCATTTCATTTTAAATTTATATGTAAAAGACTGCGAATTTGCCAGACTGACGCGTTTGACAGCGGACCCTCTCCCTGCAAACGAACGGCTTCAACGTCACATGTTGAACCCGCCTGCTTTGTTTTATATTATTACGCAATTCTGGCAAACGCGTGTCGGACAAAATGGAAATGGGGGTGAAATATTGGGCGTACTAAAGGACCTATGCGGTCGAGGGTTAAGTTAGGTTTTCTGACAACTTACGTACCTAATGTAGGTATTGTATATTTTTTTCAAACGCAAGTAGGAATCTGGATGATTAAATGGATGATGACTAAACTTGCTATTCCTGTCACTATTCAAAATACTTAAACATCATGGTCTTTTATTACCAATAAAATATTTTTATTAAATTAAATTACTAGTACGGCTTATACAAGGTGTTATTGAAATAACCCAAAACCTGAAAACCTTTTCTCACTTTCAAACACATCCAATAAAAAAAGGTTCAATTCTAACTTTTTTGTTTTCAAATCTTAATTCTTGCCTCCTCCGTCAATTTGTATGAAGAATAAAAAAGTGTGAATTTCATTATGTTGCCTGTTGGAAGTTGTAAACATATAAAAGAACCGTTTTTCAGGTCAACCTTTACATTTTTGTAGCAAAGTCGTCCTTCACATAATTGATTATAGTGCACGTATGTAAACTATGTAAAGGTTGATATTCTGTCGACTGTAAAATTATATCTTTATCTCTCGCTTCCCAGCTTTAGTCCTACACTGTGGTGGGGTCAGCTTTCCTTTGCTGTCGACTGTACAGAAAAGCACTAAGTAAATACTATTTACCTACGCAGGACTGCTGTCTACCTACCTGTCCTACTGTATAACTATCAAAACAAAAGCGAGTGCGCATCAGCGATACACACACTCACGTATACACACACATCACGTTACACATCGTTTCATGTTGTTAATAGTACATCCCACATGTTTTATTCCAATTTCCAACTATTACTTTTTAGGGTTCCGCAGTCAACAAGGACCCCTTAGTTTCGCCATGTGTCCGGCCGTCTGTCTGTCTGTCCGCGGCTTAGCACAGAGACAATTAGTACTAGAGAATATTATTTATTACGCCGATAAAAGGGTAGACACCTAAATTAGGGACGCAATTTTTTTTATCGCCTATGCCATAGTGTGAGGTAAAGTTGGATTGTTCGTTTAATAATATTCGACTTCGATGTCTTCACCAGAACATCACCAAATTAACTTGGGATTACTTTTACGCTATTTTATGAAACATATTACTAAAAATATTACTAAAGGATGGGCCACATTAGGCCTTATTTACTGCTGTCCATTGAAGAGTTCTCCATCTCTGAAAGTCTTCATCAGACCTTAAACAAATTAAAATGGGACCGATGGAACGTTATATCTATTTGAACAAAAAAATAATTGTCGAAATTGGTTAAGATTTGACGGAGTTACCTACCTATGCGAAAACATAGCCAAAGAGAAAAATAAAATATACACGTCGAATTGATAATTTTTGAAGTCGGTTAAAAATAGATAGATATGATTTTTCTCATAGAGCCGATTAGTCCTTAACATCATCAGAGGTGATTCGTAATAACCGATAAATATTGGTTTACTGAAAAACGACTAACACCGAATAGCTTTCAACTACGACGTCACATATCATGCCATTTTCATAGCTCGTTCGGTATTTTCATAAATCGTCGAAACTTTTGTACAATGTCATTGACCACAGGTAACTTTTGCTTATAAGATAATCTGGCTAACGTACAACGAATGGAACTATTCGCGTCAGTCCATGCGCTAATGGAATGCAGTATGATATTAAATTAATACTACAGCCCCCGCGCCCTCGATGCTAATTCAGCCAACTTGCGTTACGATTGAGAGCGTTTATGTAGAAAATTTCTCTTAAATATGTATCTAGATAATATCGTAATCCAATAATGGTCTTTAGCTAGAGCAAAGTAAACAGGGAACAGTTACTCGCCGCGGATATAATAGATTCAGTTATTCTGTATGGGGATCATGCAACGGCTTGTGGTGGTTCACTGGTTTACGTTAACGTACTGCCACCTGTACTATACTAGCAGCACCGTGTGTCACCGGATTAAGAATAGCGTCACTCCATTTCCTTCCGTGGATGTCGTAGAAGGCGACTGAGGAAATCAATTACCAGGAGACGGGCAGCATCGTCTTCCTGAGGTTCCAACCGCATACTGCGATCGCCAACCAAGCGTGGCGATTATGGCAAAACCCCTCGTGGTTATGAAAACCACGAAGGAGGCCTGTGTCCTGCAGTGGGCGTCAAATGGCTGATGATGATGATTACTGCCACCAATGACCTAAAGCGCCCAGGAAGGCCGATTCAGGTTCTCATTGACGGTATTGTAAATAAAATCCAGGATATTGTTTTGGCAGACAGCCGAATGAGATACACGAGATCGGTGACGATGTGCACATCTCGACTGAACGAGTTTTTCATATTTTATCTTCCGGACACGAAAAATCTTTTACTGCTTTACTGATACCGCCCAAAAATTAAATTGCGTAAGAACTTCCATGTATAACCGCAATATGAATAAATTTTTGGCTATAGAGGTCAAACAACTTTTTTTTTATTGCAAATCTGCGTTATTTCTTGCATTCATAAGCTCTACTTGCGTGCAGAACTCTTCCTGCACCAGCGCTAGTGACTTAATCTCATCATATAAATAACGAGGTAAGTAGTGCAGTTATGTGAGCAGGTCATCACGACCTTCGACTACTTTCGGTTTCCAGATTCGTCGTAAATGTCCCGTTTTTTCCTGTGTGCTGAGGCCGTATGAGGAGAATTATGCGCACCACATCCTGACGTTTGCGATAGCATTTAGAATGGCATTTGTCAGTTTGAATCGTTCAGAATTTGGTGAGCGTAATATCAACATCATCAGCGCACCGCTGCCCACTGCTGAGTATAGGCCTTTTCCCCCAAATACCATCTCTCACGGTCCTTTGCCAACCACATCCATGGACCCTCCGCCAACTCAACGACATCGTTCTACCATCGGACCGGTAGTCTGCCCACTGACCTTTCAGCCGCCATTCGGTGATTGCCCCGGTCCACCTGCCGGCTTCCCATAATATAGGAGCTGCTCATTTGCATAAAATATCTGCAAAGAAGAGTGGACCCAGGCGTCGTTATGGCACGTGCCAAACGTGAGTTTAAACTTAAGTCATTGAAATGCCATCGCGTCTGGAGACAGAGCGCAAGAATTTTCATGAACGGACATTTCGTCTTTGGTCCTTTCTTTCAATACAATGTGAGGGAGACACGTTATAAAACCTTTGGGCTGGACTGAGAAATGCCGTTTCAAACGCTAGAAGAGAAAATGGTCAGACAGTCTGTTTTGCTCTAGGTAGGTAGTTATTTCCATAGACTCACGCAAGATCGCAGAAAGCTACGTAGGTATACGTGGGACACTCAGAAAACTTTACGAAAATAAAATAGTGTTCTATAATATGTAAATATTTTTTTATTAAATCTTTTCAAAGTACTCTCCACCAGCCTCTATACAAATTTTCATTTATCTGAAGACACCTCGTTTACAGCCTGCACGGACCCTGACAGCGCAACTTCAGGCCATCAAAATTGTATCCCTTTGAGCTAATGTTTTATTTTCGGGAATAAAAAGAAAACACACAGTGCTAGGTCAATTGGCATTGTATGTATTTGAAATATAACTTCCAGAAGTTTCACCGGCGGCGTGCCGCCGCCGCCGCCCAGGAAGTCCTTCGTTTTGAGCGCGGTGTGCGCGGGCGCGTTGTCGGGGTGGAGCAGCAGCCCGCGGAACCCTGTTTAGTGGCTTGTTGCTCACAACAGAGAAAACTTCTGCCAAGAACTTGGTAGTATACCATTCGGCGTTGAGGCTTCTTTGGTTCCGCAAGTGAATTGACAACAAACAGCCAGTCAAATTGAAGAAAGCTCGCGATTAAAATGTTGTAGAACCCTTCACTTTGGTAGGCGTTGACTCGTTTTGAAACAACCAAACCGTCTCGTCTGTAATGATGTCGTATACACGACGAGTGTGTTTCAAACTTGTTTCAAATCATCATCACAGCTTGACATCACGGCACCATTCCACCCGGGCCTGCTTCTGAACGTCGATGAGGATGTGGTCACGCGAAGATGCACGTGTAGAATCTCGTGAAGGCTTCCCGATCCAATCTGCAGTAGGTATGTGCTGAATCTCCTGATATATAACTCGCCTATTGTCTTGGATGAAATTTTTCACTGCTGGCACGTTTTCTTCCGTAACAGCCGTTAAAGGTCGACCACTTCTTTCTTCATTCTCCAAAGTTAGTCGAGCGTGCTTAAATTCGTTATGCCAACAATACACGGTTGCCTTAGAAGGGTCTTAATCCATGAATGCCGTTTGAAGTCTATCGTACGATTCGTCCAGTATCAGGCGACACTTGAAATCGTAAAAAATCATAGCGCCAAAGTGTTCCCGGCTCATATCCAGTTTTCAATGAGACACGATAATTTAAATTCACCCAATACTTTCTGAGTGGCCTGGTACAAACCGCTTCTATATTACGCGCATCAAATCCAGAACGACCCCGTCAAATTCCATACTAATTGCTATCGCAAACGTGAGGATCCCAACAGGATTTGGTGCAGTCACATTACCTAGGTCTCTGAAAACTAAAACTAGTTTATCCATATAATTTTACTGGGAAGTACATTTTTTTTGTTTCATAAAATATCAAAACTGTTAGCAGGCATGGACGCTTCACTTTCAGCGTTCGTAAAACACGACGGAGCGTAAGTATAAACCAGAAAACGTTCTTGGTATAAATCAGTGTTTTTTCACCTTCCTAAAGAAAGGTGTTCAAACAACCGAGAGTTTAATCTTAATCGTAAAAAACCGGCCAAGTGCGAGTCGGACTCACGCACGAAGAGTTCTGTACCATTATCTATACAACATTAGACACAAAGATCGAGAAAAATCCGCAAAAAATCACATTTGTTGTATGGGAGCCCCCCTAAATTATTTATTTTATTTTATTTGAATTTAGCAAAGTAATTTTCACATTTTAATGTTTTAATTTAATTATTTATTTTTGAAGCGAATATAAAACTAAAATATTCTGTGAATTGACGCTTGAAGTCAATATCGAGCAAAAAACGGCATTAAATGACCTCTGTTGTATGGGAACCCCGTTAAATATTTATTTTATTATGTTTTTGTATTTTTTATAATAGCGGCAACAAATATACCTCATCTGTGAAAATTTCAACTGCCTAGCTATCACGGTTCTTGAGATACAGCCTGGTGACAGACAGACAGACGGACGGACGAACAGGCGGACGGACGGACGGACGGACGGACGGACGGACAGACAGACAGACAGACAGACAAACGCACAGTGAAGTCTTAGTAATAGGGTCCCGTTTGGCACCGTTCGGGTACGGAACCCTAAAAATTCAAAAAGCGCACAGCCGAAGCCTGAAGAAAAGGTAACCAAGAGCCCGAGTCATAGTGGGAAACCCCGACACAGCCACGCAATGCTTTTCGCATTATCATACCATGCAGGGGTGACGTCACCCGACACCGAGGGAGCGTCTAGCTCCCAGACTGTGCCAGCGCGCCTTGCTTGAAATCAATGCGGTCTAGAAATTTCGACATATTGCGCATCGTTCCGCTCTACGTAGAGTACCTACTCTACGTACATACCTACGTAGGAATGGACTTCACTTAAAACCTCAGAGAAATCAATTTGTTTAATTAATTCCTTCAAGCATCTCCTGCTCGTGTTCTTGACGAAACATTAGCGGTGTTAGGTATTCATAAAAATACGATTCCTCTAAAACATTCTCCAGAGGCAGTTTAATATATGTGTGGTTAGATCTTTCCCTTTACCACAGACTATTTAAACTGCCTTTGAAGATTGTTTTAAGAAATCGTGTTTTTTATAAATAAGACTGTTATTCTCGTACTCTAAAAAAAACGTCGATCACTTAATTCATAGTGACAAGAAGCTGTTTCAACAGTTTCTCGGAAGTAACTGCTATTTGGTACTCCAGGGGAATTCTACATGAGTTGGTTGCTAAACCAACGCAACGCTTCATCAACATTAATTAGCGCTGCATGCACGCACGCCGGTTATTAGTTATAGTACCATTCCGATACTTAATAGAGCTGATAAGTAAATCATCTGAATTATTAATATTCAGTGTAAAATAATGAAAAGACTACTTTATTGTCGTGAAAAATTCACATTACATTACATAAACTTACGCCTGTATCCCGGAGGGCAGGCACAGAACAGGCTTTGCCACGATCCTGACAGACCTTCTCCGCTTCATCAACATTCATTAGTCGACGCACGCACGCACGCCGGTTTCGGGTAGGTACTTTTTACTTAAAAAATACATAATAAAAAATCTAAATTTCCTATCATACCACAGTGATGAAGCCGAACAACATATTCACAAACTGAAATGTTTTTACAAAGTGACTCAGCACTTTCGGTCGATCCCCTACGGTACCTAATTTATTACAATGCAGTAAAGTGCACCCCAGTTTGGATAAAATTGAGATTGCAATTGTGCTTTCCCCTGTTTTCTGATCAGTTGGTTTAAGAACCAACTCATGTAGAATTCCCCTGGCGTACCAAATAGACGTTTCTTCCAAGAAGCCGTTGGAACAGCTGCTTGTCACTTCAATCTCTACCTATAGTTAAGTTTTCCACGTATTTTTAGACATCGATTCTTAAGTATTTGTCAGTTCCCGATACGTCGAGCTCTGTATATTATCAGTTCGCATCTTGTATTACAACAAACTGGAAGAGGCCGAAGTATGAAATGGCTCCTCCACCTTGGAGACAAGACGCATTTTCCTCTGACATAAATAAACTGTCAAATTCCTCTGCGGAAGTAAAAATACGTAGCTACAGAGATATTTTTGGAAACAGCCATAAGTAATTTATTTATGACTCCAAAACTGAAGAGTAGGTATACGAGTTATTTTCAGCTGCTGTAATAGGTCTTTCAATATGTGTGTTGGCACCTACTTCCGAAGTGTCACCTCGACAGAGTCCGGAAGAAATAACCTTGTATTTCAGTGTCACCCCGTACTGTTGGCCGAGTCAGCGGAAATGAGCGAAAGCTTGTCCCTTGGGCACCATGAATTAATATCCTATTTGTAAATGATAGACTGCACCAGTCAAGTGTTTAAAATAATAAGTAGTTTTTTCACTGTTTCTACTTAATCATTCCATCAATTAACACTTCCGAATACCTATTAACACTTGAGAGTGTTAAGTGTTATACATAGTAACTAGCTGACCTGGCAAACGTTGTTTTGCCATATTAATGCCATAAGTAGCCTACGACCTATTATACCAAAAATACACAGAAAAAATCATAAAATCGATGAAGCCGTTTCGGAGCAGTTCGGTAACCAACACTGTGACACGAGATTTTAATATATTAGATTAGATTAAGTTTATCTAATAAACCATTTTCACGTACTTTAGTTTTTACGCACCCACTGTATTACACATAAAATATTGCAACGCGGTCGTGTAGGTCGGAGCGGTAGAACGCCGGCTTCTCATTCGGGAGGTCGTGGGTCGAATTGCGGCATGTAATTTTTTTTTTAAGTTGCGTACATTAGTGATAGTAGCACAAAACACTACTCGCTAACGAGGAAAACATCGTGTGGCAACCTGAGTGTTCGAGGTGTTCACATACCTCAGCGCTTTATATTGCCAATGTGCTGCTCTCTGAGAGAAGGCCCGTGCCCTTCCGTGTGACGTATAAGCTGCATTATTATACACAATATTGCATTGCATCAGCAGTTTAATGCCAACCTTTTATAAAAGGAAAATAGGCTGATGAGCTCAATACAAATTAGTGAACGGGATTCGAACCGCGAATTCTCACTTAAAATAGGTGATAAATTAATAACTTCCAATGAAGACATAGCTGCGGCTTTTGAACAGTTCTTGACAAATACTCCAATTGTAACGACAGCTCGTTTAGACTCTTCTCCTACTCTCGCTGAAAGTATTTTGAAAAAATGTGTCCCCCCATGCAATCACGATTTTTCGTTTAACTGCATTGAAGCCTATACCGTGATTAAACCGTTTAAAATGCTAAATCTTAAAAAAACTGAAGACTTATGGGGTATGTCAGTAACAGTAGTTAGCTCAGTAATCGATGTCCTAGCACCCCATCTAGCCAGAATTTTTAACAAATGCTTAGATGAGGGTACATTCCCTGACCTAATGAAATGTAGTAGACTAGTTCCTTTATTTAAAAGTGGTGATAAGCAAGATCCCACAAATTTCAGACCAGTCTCGTTTCTACCCGTTTTGAGCAAAATATTCGAGAAGATAGTCCTAGGTCAATTACTTGCTCATTTCAATAACTATCAACTTCTCCATGATCAGCAATTTGGCTTCACACAAGGGCGATCTACGACAGACGCTGGCGTCATGTTAGTTAAACATATATTTAGTGCATGGGAGGATTGCAGGGATGCTATAGGCGTATTCTGTGACTTGTCGAAAGCATTTGATTGCGTAGACCATGAAACACTTCTCTTAAAATTAAAACACTGGAATAAATGGGAACAGCCTAAAACTTATGAGATCGTATTTAGAAGGGAGGATTCAAAAAGCTGACATAAATAGAATTAAATCATCAGGGTCAGAGGTTAAGATAGGAGTGCCACAGATATCTATTTTAGGGCCGTTCCTTTTCCTGGTATATGTAAATGATTTGCCGTTCATGGTTCAAAACATGTCAGAGATAGTATTATTTGCAGATGACACGTCACTTATTTTTAAAATTAAGAGACAAGAAAATTACTTCGACGATACAAATGATGCTCTATCTCAGGTACTAAACTGGTTCACTTCTAATAAATTATTGTTAAATCCAAGACAAAATGTATAAAGTTTACTCTACCAAATGTCAAAATAGTTGACAGCAGCGTTGTATTGGGGAATGACAAACTGGAAATTGTAGAAGAAACTGTATTTCTAGGTATCACAATTGATGCAAAGCTTCAATGGGGACCTCATATAAACAAATTGGCCAATAGGCTTAGTTCTGCAGCATATGCAGTCAAAAGAATCCGGGAATTAACTGACGTCGCAACTGCTAGGCTTGTTTATTTTAGTTACTTCCACAGTATTATGTCCTACGGCATACTACTGTGGGGTCGGGCAGCAGAAATTGAGACCATCTTTGTCTTACAGAAGAGAGCGATCCGATTCATTTATAAGCTAAACAGTAGAGATTCGTTAAGAGATTTCTTTTAAGAAACTAACATCCTAACAGTTGCTAGTCAGTATATCTATGAGAATATTATGTACGTCAGGAAAAATATAAGTAATTTTAAAACCGTAGGTAGCCAACACGATGTAAATACTAGAAGTAAACATAAACTTTCTTTCCCAAGATTTAGGCTGGCAAAGGTTAATACATCCTTTATGGGGCATTGTATACGTTTTTACAATAAGATCCCTGAAGATATAATAAACTTGCCTGAAGTGCGGTTCAAAAAATGTGTAAAGCGCACTTTATGCCAAAAGGGCTATACTGCCCTGCTAAGCGCAAAAGCGGTATCTCAAAAAATACCGAAAATTCGATTTTTATGTCATCGGATAGCTTAAAAAAATACGCATCTAATGAACTAAGCCTTTTAGCGGTATCTTGTTCAAAACATGTGAAAAAAGCCTTAAGAAATATTTTCCTATCTCAGTTATACCTCAAATCACTAAGGGTATTAGAGGTATATCAATATCACGAAGGCAACTAGCCGTATAATTGAATACCGCCAAATCTCTTAATAAAGAACAACACTTTTTCTAAGCCAAATAGCGGCAAATATGTACAACGAGTAAACTACTGACTTACCGCTATGACGCTTAGTATTACAATGGTTACTTGATCCGCAAATCATTTGGACTACATGAGATACGGCTGCAGTGGCATATTAAATTGGCCCTTATGGTATAAACGATACGATCGGATTTCTAATACATTTTAGTGTTGTTGACAAATTCGCGTCAAAACTCGTTTGTTTTCGTTGCAATTAGATCGTAATCTAATTGGGCATCAGTTCTTAATTTACGTAGTCAATTCAAATGACATCAACGCCGACAAGATCGTGATCAAATATTTCGAACCAGGCCACACTTTTATGTCTGCCGACAGTTTCCACCACAGGGTGGAGTTATCTATGAAGCGCATGAAAAACAAAATTTATAATTTTGCTGACTCAGGCAGTTACTACTGCAGGAAAAAATGTAAAACCTAAAGAGATGACTACAAGATTTTTATGACTGGGAAGATGTCGTATAGACACAGTATAAACTGTCTCGAATTGCACCGCGTCCATATATTAATGAAATGGTCGAAGTAGAGGTCAACAGGGGCAGTTTTGATCTGACATACAGAACTGGATTCAATAAGGACCCTATCACTGCGAGCATAATCGGAAATAAAATTTTAAAAGCTCAAGTTTTGCCACCGCCAAAAAGGAAAACTAATCCGGAAGGCATTTCTAAAAGCAAAAAAGAAAATATTTTGAAATCCTTTCAAAATATTATACCCCAAAATAGAATGTCCTTTTGGAGAGATCTCCCTGTATCATTTGACTAAATTTAATAGAACCCGTTTCTTTTGCTATATATTGTGTATGCCATTTCAAATTTTATGAATAAAAGATTTTGTTAACATATATTGACTGAGTTTTTTCTTTAAAATAACACATTTTTTTATACACAAAAGATTTATATCTTTTTATATACAGTCATGTAGGAGAAGAGGTAACAAAAAAGCGGTAACTCAAACTTTAATTCTTTAATTCACTAAGCAATGTAGCAGTATCTCATGAATAAGGTATTTACATAAAGATTTTTGATATTCCAATTATTGTGATAACAAATAGACCCAATGTTATATTATAAATATTACTTGATAAACAGAAAATCTTAATATAAAGCAAAAACTAAAACACTTTTACATAACGTCAACTAAGTCGAAACTCTCTTCCATTGAGATACCGCTTTTGCGCTTAGTTGGGCAGTATTATAGAATTAAGGATTATTTAGATGACAAAGATGTGTGGAATTAAAGCCAGGTCAATGCATCCTAGTACTAGCTTTTTAGAAGATATGACATGTAAACTCTGTTAATTAAGGAATATGTTTGAAAAGACTAAGTTTGGAGTTTTTTTGTCTGTTTTTTCTCCAAATGATCTAGACTTTGAAACGGACACCTAGTTTTTCTTGTAACGTTCAATAAGTCACAGTTTCTGTGTTACTTTGAATAAATTTTTTTTTTACTTTTGACTTTTGACGTACCCCGCCATCTATTAGAAGTTTTACACTAAATGCTTTAGTAGATAGCGACTTATCCATGTCCTAGCCAGCGGCCACACAGAAGGGACTTGAAGCGAGGGCCCGGAAAATACGCGTCGTTAATCCAATTCACTTTCATACAAGTCGTACTGAAGCGACGGGACGACCCCCACACAGAAGAGATGGGGCGAGAGCGCGATTTCTAACAACGCATCGCGTCTTTTTCGCGCCCCTGCCCCACGTCCCTTGGGTGTGGCCACTAACATTACCTTATCGGTATGAAGTTTTAAGATGCGGCGTGGTGGAAGAATACAGTTAGCTATAATTGGTCACGGGTGCACCTGTTTTCGAGGTTTTCGAAAAACATTTAAATTCTAGAAACAATATAAATAAGAGAAACAATATAATGCATTAAAACATAAACACGTATATTATTAACACAAACATGATCATAAGAACAACTACTATATCGCTTAAAAGTAAAATAGCTTAGAACAATTTGAATTGATTGATATAATATAACTGAGCAACAAATATTTTAAATAAATAGTCTAATATTACGTTCGTATCACAGTCGAATATGCATTATCCAGGAATGGATGCTTGTATCCAAGTATTCAGTAGGTTTCAAAATATTTTTTGCATCTATTGTAGTTTGCATAGTCTAAGAATGAATAGGTAATTAATGAAATATTTATAATTTTTCTATTGAATGAATGAATAGTTTGGGTCAGACCTAGCTACAAAGCATTCTTCAAGCCGTTAGAAAAACAATACGGCCACCAATAAAAATTCACGTAGAAATATACGACCTAGGACACCACGTATTATTTTATTTTACGTAGGTATTTTACAAAAAGTATTCAGTCACAGATTACGTCGGTAGAAGAACACCCCGCAATATGTTTCATATGCGTGCAATAATGTGTTCTCTGTCGCCATTACTGTTAGAATTACTTATTATAGCTGCATAGCATGCGAATTGTCTGATGTCCGCTAACTCTTAAAAAAGTCCACATACTCTGTTGGCCGGCACTGCTTGTTCTGTAACAAACAAAGAAAATATGATCTAAACTAGCAAGACTGTGTGAGGAAACCTGCGGCTCCTATTTGAAGCCCGAAGGACTAAGTTAATAAGAAACTTAATATACAACTTGATATTAAAACAACGTAAAACCTGAAAACCGATTTAAGATAATTAAACTACTTCCAATAAATAAGCAAAAGTTTAGAATTCTCAATTTAATTGTTCATACAAATTGACCACGTCAAGTTTCATGATTGTAAGAAAATAATGGGGCCGAGTCGGGATTCGACCCCGTGCCACTTACAGACTTGCGCTACTCTTTCTATTCTAGCGCCAAAGGCGGTCTGTCCCTCTCTATCTCCAGTTACACAGTAGAGTCACAGGCTGACTCTCCACTCCAGATACATTCTAGCGTCGCAGGTCGACTCTCCCTCTCTCTCCAGTTACATTTTAGCGTCGCAGGCACCCTGCCTCTCTCAACAGTTGCATTCTAGCGTCGCAGGTCGACTCCCCCTCTCTCTCCAGTTACATTTTAGCGTCGCAGGCACCCTGCCTCTCTCTCCAGTTACATTCTAGCATCACAGGCCGACTCTCCCTCTCTCTCCAGTTACATTCTTCCCTCTCTCTCCAGTTACATTGTAGCGTCACAGGCCAACTCCCCTTCTCTCGCCAGTTACATTCTAGCGTCACAGGCCGACTCTCCCTCTCTATCCAGTTACATTGTAGCATCACACGCCGACTCTTCCTCTCTCCAGATTCATTCTAGCATCGCAGGTTGACTCTCCCTCTCTCAATCTTTCTGGAAACATTTGACTCCATCACGATGACGATGCAAGCCGACTCAGCCTCCCTATCCTGAAACATTTTAGCGCCACAGGCCTACTCTCTCTCTCTCTGGTGACGTTCTAGTACCGAAAGCCGCCTTTATCTCTATCTTTGTATCTGCTTTTCTAGCGGCATTAGCGCAAAAGGCAAACGCTCTCTTTATTTGTCTGAAAGAAACAAGTGCTCACCAATCATCTTCGGATAGGGCAGGTTGAGCGTGTCCATGATATGTATAAATTCCTTGAGAGGCTTTGTCAGCCTCGGATTGTACTTCTTCTCCTCCCAGACGGTTGTGGCGGTCTGACCGCGGTAATCGTGGGCCGGATACAGGGTGTAATGCTCTGGTAATGTAAAGATCTTCGTGTGCACGGAATTGTAGAGATCTTCGGAGGAGCCCTCTTGGAAGTCGGTGCGGCCGCAGCCCCGGATGAGGAGCGTGTCGCCGGTAAAAGCCATGGCCTGAAAGAAGACAAATTAATTTCAGTGTGTTACGTGTGGTAGAACAGTTCTTAAAGAATAAAATCACAGATCCATTATATGAGCCGTGCGAGGGCATTGCCATTTTATAACAGTGCTCCAGGGCCTCGATTCTGTTAGTGCATTGTAGTATAATGACAGGTACACTGTCGGGTCACGTGACGTGTTTTTTCGTACCATTGACGCCTAGAAGGTTTGATGGGTGTGCCCGCGTAGACTTAAAGCAGCCATGAAATGAAAACCGCCATGTTCATGCAGTTGTCATGTTACTACAATGCATTAACAGAATCTAGGCCCAGGCTGTACTGCACTGTTAAAAACTAAATTTAAAACTAAAGAGAAAACAAGATAATAATGACATAGCATGTACATATTAGTGTATATGTCGCAGTAAAGTAGTTAAATCAGAGAGTTAATTGAATCTCTAGACAGTTAATTAAAGATCGATATTCAATCAAGTCGCTAGCATTTTGATTTAAATAAAGCAGCGTCGAAAACGTTTAACTATCTGTCTGACCGAAAGCCAGCGTGTTGATTAATAATGTAAAACAAGATGGCGGTCACGACAACAGCTGATTACTTTTAGAGTCTTTCTTTTGGCAAACGTTGTGCAACGTTGGTTTGTTGTGTGATTGGTTTTTTGTTTCAAATTGTGGTCTTTGGTGAAATTGTAAACATGTTGTCGACTCCGCCATGATTATTTCATTTGTTATTGTTATTTCGGTGTGAGCGTGAAGAACTGAGAGCTTGGAAATTCCGTGTTTTGTTTTATCGTAAATATCGTTACTCAGCAAAATTAAGAAGAAGAGTATTGTTTTTGTAGTGAGTTCTTGTTGCAAACATGGCTTTAGAAGACTCGACACGTTCGTTCAAAGAAACATTTTACGAAAAGATTTTGGAAGATGATGAGCGACATCAAGGTAGGTTTGTGAGTTTATTTCGTTAGTTTTTTTATTGATTACGTTACTAAAATAAGCTCAATGCATTTCTACACTAACGCTTGTGTGTATTTTCTCTTGTAGGATCTACAAGAAAGTCTTGGACGCGGCAAAGAATCAATGACGTAATCAACAATGTGAAGAATGCTAGGGTGACCATGCTTGAACGGGGAAATAAAACGTCCATGAACTACTACTGGTTGGCCAAATATGACATAATGACGACAGGTGGTGAAGAATATTTAATCTTCAAAAGAAAAGCGGCAGAAGAACCAATTATCATCATGACATCCTGCGGAGTGCTCACAAGAGCTGTGGACACGGAGGGCGAGATAAAATAGTATACTCCCTGAAATCAAAATTTTATATACCCATAAGAGCAATTCTATTGTTCGTAGCTCTGTGCCCTACGTGTGACGCAAAAAGACACGCTCCCAGAAAAAGTATAGTAACGCGACCAATCGTGTCACAGGACTACAATATAAGAGGATAAGTCGATTTGATTGACTTTCAATCGTGCTCTGATGGTGACTTCAAGTGGTTATTAAATTATCAGGATAATGCCACCAAATTTGCAAGTCTTCGCCCCCTGATATCTAAACGAGCATCAGAAGTTGCCATGGAGTTCATGAAAATATTTATGACATTTGGGGCGACCTATATTTTACAGTCAGGCAATGGACGTGAGTTTACAGCAAACATCATAGAAGAACTGACTGCAATGTGGCCTGAACTCAAAATTATACACGGGAGCCCAAGAAGACCTCAAACGTAAGGGAGTGTAGAGAGAAGTAACCAGGATGTGGAAAACATGCTGCGAATGTGGATGAAAGATAATAAATCAACTAATTGGTCAGTCGGGTGCTATTTATTTATTTAAGGAGAAAAAACAGAATTGACAAACTTATAGCATAAAAAATATTAGAGTCAATATAGTACATTTTGCCAATTCCTCAGCATTTCCCACAGATAGGTAATACTTAATATAATAAATACCAAAAAAATTCGTCATTCCATCGGATAATAATAGTTGTAGATTTCCGCAATGGTGTTGGGACGAAAACTGGAACTATAAAAAACTGGTTTTCGAGGCATTGCAAGAGCCGGTGGATGATTACCATGATGATGTATTGGATGTCCCAATTTCATTAAGAGAAGCTGTTAGAAATGAGTCCATGTTTGGAGGACAGGGCTTCCAAAAGTGCACCTGCAAACCGGCACCGAAACAATGCTTCACAAACAAATGTGCATGTTATAAAAATAAAGTGCTTTGCGGCTCCAAGTGCCACTCCATTTTATCTTGCATTAATAAATGAGTTTATGCAGTGAATTTTTATTCAATAATTCAATTTAATAATCATTCAAGTTATCTAACGTGTTTTTATAGTACTTAACATATAACTTGTGATCTCATTCAAGTCATCTTATGTGTTAAAAGGATTAATAATATGTTATTCATCATTTGCCAAAAAATGCATCCCACAGAAATTATTTTAATTGTGTTAGTAAGCATATTTTTTATTTGTATTGTTGATTTCAATTTTGTCGTTGAAGATATTTTATAGTTCCTTTTTGTATGCCTTGTCTCGCCCATACAATTTTTGTGGAATAGGTTCTAGCTAGTATGTAGTTTATACTTAAGTTGAGCAATAATGCTTAACATGCCATTAATAAAGGTAAAACGAACTAAACAAATGTACCAAATATCTGCAGCAGAGCAGGTTTCATTTCTTCTAATTAAAGAAACATAAAACAAAAAAAAATATTTTTATTGGCTATTCATTTTCCTAAATAATGAAATATCTTGGTCCCCTTCAAAAGCTAAAAGTGACGTTACATAGATCTGATAAAGGCCAGTTTAGCAAGGTATGTTCTTCAATTTCGGTTGGGTAGAACATGCCGTGCAAAGGTGGCCTTTGTCAGATCGACAAACATCCACACCACCTAAGAGGGCATTACGCCTTATGAATAAATATAAGACAAGCAATGTCTTTTTACTATACATTTTTTTCCAATCAAATATCTTGGTCACCCTACCAAAGTTGAAATGCGTCTTGTTGCCTAGAAACGTTTAGGAAACTCGTTAAACGTTTCGTTCACTCACTTGTCTGATGGAACTTTAGCGACTTGATTGAATATCGATCTTTAATTAACTGTCTAGAGATTTAATTAACTTTCTGATTTAACTACTTTACTGCGACATATATAATAGTATTTTTCAATCTAAGATGTGTTAGAATAGACAGAGAAAGAAAATTTTCTGACCGCTGCAAGTTTTCTGGCTCAAACAAACTTTATGCAGTCCAGTGCTACAGGCTACTGAATTAGTTTTAATATAACTTGCATTATATCAACTGATAAAATAAAAAATAAAAACCGACTTCACAATACTACAGTTTAAGATGATTTGAGAAAAAATGGTCAGAGAAGAGTTTTTTTTCCAGCTGCCTTTTTCTCCACTACAAATACGGCTTGAAGGCAGCAGCTAACATAGTAACAGCAAACAGAATGTAAATTCTTTACGTTGAAATAAATTATTGATTTCTGATTTCTGAAAAACACAGTAACAATTAAAACTAATAAGACCTTTAAATTCGAAGTCGGTACGTACACGTAGGTATTGTAGAAGTAGTTATAATTTGGCGCCGGTGCCAAGTTGCATGGCCAGCTCATGCATTTTGGGCACCGACTCCGACCGAAAAAATATATACAATACCTACATGACATGTACGTACTGACTTTGAATTTAAAGGTCATATTAGTTTTAATTATTACTGTGTTTTTAGTGCTGTAGTATTGTGAAGTCGGTTTTTATTTTTTATTTTATCAGTTGATATAATGCAAGTTATTTTAAAACATATTGGGGGTTGGTCGTCAGCTTTTCAAGCAGCCATTGGTATGCCCTGGTGCCCGTAGCTGATCTCAGTCAAACTTGACCATCTCGCCGTTTTCTAAGTGTATGTCGGCCTTTGCCCCAACTTAGCTTCGACCTTAAGACCCTCTAATATTGGAGGTTACTCCTTTCATAACAAATGTAAGTGAAGCAGCCTTTGGTATGTCCCAGAGTAGAAGTGGCCAGTAGCTGGTATCGGCCAAACTTGACCTTCTCACTGTATTCCAAGTGTATAACGGCCTCCGCCCCGACTTTGCTCCGATTTTATTATCTTTATCTACTCTGATACTATAATACAAAGATTATAAAACTAAAAACAACACTCTTATGACAAACATTACGCATAGGCCAAAAATAATAAAAAAAAGTTTTATTACGATACAAGTCTTGTATGGACACCTGTATCATAATATAACTTTTTAATCATAACGATTCGATAATCATAATCATAACGATACCAATCCGGACTTGGCCCCCGTGGTGGAGTATGGCCTATACCTCAGGGAAGAGTCCCGTGCCCCTCGGTGGGGACATAATGGGTTGATGATGAATCATAACGATACACCTATACAAAGTATACAACCTCCAGCTAGACTAAGAAGGTTGAACCTCTACTTTTAAAAAAAAGGTTTCAATGAACGAGTCCGCGGCGACCTCAGAACACAAAAAGAAGGAGAAGTGCCATATGGGCGTGGCACTGTCGCTCAACGTTAGCCCGGTTGGGCTAACCTCGGCGAAACTTTTAAATATGGCCGTCAATCGCCTCGCGCCCGCTATCGCCGTAACATATGTGAAAAATGCCTGATTACCTACAGAAATCGCAGTGATACATGCTATTCAAATAACAGTGCAGTGTGTTTTCACCGGTAAGCCTATTTTACTCACTATATCCATCTTTAAACTACGAAAAATCATAATTATAATAATTTTCCTGTGCAATATGCATTCCAGTACTAAGAACATAAATGAGACGTATTTATATCGTCGGGTTTACTCCACTGCTGTTTTTATGTAGAATTTTCGTGGAGGTTTTCTAACATGGAAAAGCAAGCCCGCAATGGACCGTCTCGCGAAACTGACTATTGTTCTATGCGATGAATTGCGATGTTTCGTGGTACGGCCGCATGTATTTGCCGTGAACTGTCAAAGTCACAGTAGGTGTCAGTGGGAGTCATAGTGATGGGGTAGTTGCTTTCTTTCCAGACTGATTAAGTATCGATACTTCGTCGCATTTACACTCGTTCGTCCAGACTTCCAAAATTACTAGAACCAATTATATTGTACGACTAGGTAGCTATTGTCCGCGACTCCGTCCGCGTGGACTTCAGTTGCTAAGGAAGCTTCTTCTTTAGTGGCAGATTTTGACGTAATATAAACAGGCTTAGTTTTCACCACGTATTTCAAAAAGTTTTTAATAAAGATTTAATTTCAGGTTTCCCAAAGACCCTAATAGGAAGGATAAATGGATTGAAACTACAGGGAGATTGCTTAACTGGCTTCCTCTCAAATCAAATACCTGTTGCTCCATCCATTTTACGGAGAAATGTTTCCAGATGCTAAAGAGTGGAAAAAATATTAACGTGGGCAGATCCTGCTTTGAAAATACCAGTAATAAGGAGTTCCATAAATGTTGAGGTACCAATATACCTAAAATCACGGCATAATTATATTTTACATGGTGTGGAATATTCGATTGTTACTTTATTCTGATTCTCTATTTCAGGTGACAATGGACGCAACGACGCCTAACTCTGCAAAAGAAAGTGTTTCTAAAGAAACAAGTCAGGTGATGTGGTTATGGTACTAAATAATATTCTTATACTCTTTTATGAGCCTAAAATTCGATTAATTTAAAATAAAGTAAATGAAGTGTTTTCAATAATTTAATAATTTATTTACTATTTTAGATCCGTATTAGAAAGTTTCGGATATTGTTACTGTTGAAACATGCGTTCCTGAAGAAATAACAGGTGACCAGGTAATGTTTTTAATAATTTCATAATTTATTTACTATTTTAGATCCCCTTGGAAGTAACGGATATTTTTATGTCGAAAAATGCTGCGAATGTCAAAGACCCCTGTAAATAATTGTCAGACATAGAGGAATGTCCATTCGATTGAACACATAATTTATCGGTCATATAGCGCCGCCACAGACTAGAAAATCGAAAAATCATATGAACAAAGTTGAAAATATAACATCCAGTTTTCAAAAGTCGTAAACCAAAGTTGTTGTAAATGACTTACTTTAATTGACGTGTTTCACGAATTGTGTTAACGTAAAAATGGCCCTGTATAAATAAAAAAATATTATATTTTTTACAAATGCATACTTTTTGTATTTTAGATACAGCAACGAGTTGCCGAAGGCCCACAAACTGGTAGATTTATGTCGATTGAAGAAAAATTTCGAAAAAAGAAATCACGCAAAACATTGAACAATGTCAACAAGTGACAAGTTCTAAATAAATATTTACCTTTTAAGGGAACAGTAAAATATTAATTGCAGGATCTCAGTCGGATGATGATGTTATCTTTTTAATGTAAATGTGTTTCGAAAGTTTCTTTAAGTTTATGTTTCACAAGTTTCTTTTGGCCAGTTTCTGAATTGAGAATTTCGCTAAGTAAATGGTTAACTGTAGTACTGTCTCTTCGAATTTTTCACAAAAGAGCGTGACAGAACGTTACTTATGTTTTTACTTAGTGAAATTCTCAATTCGGAAACCGGCCCTTTGAGTTCTTACTAGCTAATGTATTTTTCACAAGTTAATAAAAATATTATTTATGTGATATTATTGAGAATGTTTTTATGTACCCATCACAGTTGTCACCCACCAAGGCAATGAAAATTTTAATCGAAACTCAGAAACACTGCTCATTAATTCACGAGTTAAAATAAGTAGTTCTAGATTTTTTAAGGTGTGCGCTATACAAAAACGCGCATAAGGTGAAGGCAAGGCGCAGGCATCTTGCCGCTTAAAACAAAAATGACGCAGGGGATATGTTTTGAATTATATTCAAGCGGCGCGGCACAGCCAACGTCGTTTCGTCGCCTTGCATACCTATATATTGTAGGTAACTCAGCGAATGTTCTCTAAACTTTGTCATTTAGAATAATAAATTGTATGATTAGAATTTACGATGAAACGGAATTCACGAATTATACGATAGGTAGGTATGAACAAAACTGACATATTTAGGAATTAACACATTGGTAGGCAAAGCCTGTAAAAATAAAAGCTTAGGCAGCCTTTTGCAAAGGATTACTACAACGAAATAACGTAGTTACAGACTACGCGACGTAGAGAAATAATTAGTTACTATTTAGGTATAGATGGCAAGAAAAAAATCGACATAATGTACAAAAAGTTTTTGTACAATGTACGATTTTTTTTAAGTATAATCGATAATGTACTTTTTCGTCTCCATCACTAATGTTGTGCTGCTCTTCTCATTGGCTGTTTCATTTGTGTAAACAGCGAATAGTGAGCCGGTTGTTTATGTTGTAATCAAATAGAGATTATGAGGACAATGTAGCTGTGTGAGTAAGTGGCGACATCGGTTTTCTAGCAAACGGGCCATTATAACACTTCTCCTTATTTTTGTGTTCTGAGGCGGCGACGCAACACGCAAGCGATGGGCCGAGTCACATTTTTTTCAACTCGAGTAGCTCGAGTTTAAATAAGGGCTGACTCGAGTAGCAACTCGAGTCAGCGTTGTCTCACCGCGCACACCGCCGTGGACTTGCGCGAGTCGGTCGAACCGGACACACCAACTCAGTGGCGGTAGCGGTCCGTACAAACGTACCCTTCTCACTCTGACACACAGCTTGGTCGCATAGTACTGACTCACTCAGCCACACACGCGAGTCAGCTCGCTCGCGCACGCCCGCCGAGTGAACTCGGTGGACGGAATTTTCAACTCGAGTTTACTCGCTGGCAGCCCAACTCGAGTAACTCGAGTAAATTTGACTCGAGTCACCCATCGCTACATGCGCAATCGATGTTTGCGCCTTGGCGTTGGCGCCAACATTTTACATTTAAAAAAACTTTTCAATATTTAAACAAAGTTTGGTTCTGTTTGTAAAATAAATTAGTTTTCGTGTAAAAACATGTCTGAAAGCGAGGATAATGGTAATTGTACACCACCAGACATTCTGGAAGCTGCGTCAAACATAACTATGAACCTGTTACCGGCGAAATCTAGGAGCAACTATAATAAATGTTACCACGAGTTTATTACAAGTAAAAATGTTGATATTCAGCGTTTTATTTGCAATATTATTTTACGTATTATAGTATGAGAGTAGATAAAGTAGTGTATGACACTGTACATAACTTGGTCTTATAACACTCGTGTGATAGGCTCGTTTTTTTAAAACACACTCGTATTATAAGAACCCTTATTATGCAACAGTATCATAAACTACTATTTTGGGCCTACCAATGCCCTCTATCATTGCAGGTTACCTATTCTTTTCTCTACGCACCTGCTCATGACAAATGTAGGTGAAGCAGCCATTGGTATGCCCCGGAGTGGAAGTGGCCTGTAGCTGGTGTCGGCCAAACTTGACCGTCTCGCCGTCTTCCAAGTGTATGTCGGCCTTCGCCCCGCTCGCGCGCCCGATGACACTGCGACTGCCTGGCAGGAGGGACTTCAGCTTCCCAGTGCCGGTTATGTGGTCGGCGTGCATGTGGGTGTTCACTGGAAAGGAAGAAACTTAGAAACTTGAAAAGTCCGTGGAGTCGTAGTCGTTTCTTTAGAGAAGAGTCTTTCTGGTAAGTTAATAGAGATGGGCAATCAACCCCTACTTAAGATTGTGGAGATTGACTCGCTGTGGAATACCTATATCTCCAGGTAATCTTTAGTGACTCTGTGATTACCTCAAAAATACGCAATTCCTGATATACCGCAAATTGTGCTTGTGTTGCACAACAACTTTTGTTCTATGTATTTTTTCTCAGATTTCTTAATACGAGTATTATTTGTTAACCCTGATAATATCAGGGTTTACACAAGTGTATTAAATTCGCGCTTTGCGCTCTCTACCAATGTCGCAGCATCCGGTAAGTCATTTTCCTGCATTAGGCCATGTTCATCCTATTTAAAACACTACAAAGCAGAAAAACAGTAAATTTTGCAAACTAGGCATAACCTTTAACCCCAGGTCTTGGATGTTTACATGTTTGTGATGTCGTTGTTTCTGGTTCCCACGACACAGGGTATCCTAGTGTGGGGTCAGAAGCAATGTATGTGCCTGTATGTAAATGTTTATGTTCTATCTTAGGGAATAATAGTGTTCCTTATAATTTAGATGTCATTACTGGCCATGGTGATAAAAGTAGGTAGATAGTAATGCAGATAGCAATTAAGTAGCTGTTCTTTTTCTAGGCAACACCTTAGATAAAGGGGACTGTAGTGAACTTCAAGCATTCTTTACTCCATACTCACTTGCATACACAAGCTTGAGCCCCAGATCGTTAATGAGAGTGGCATCCCTCACGGCGTGTTCCAACACCGGATCGATGAGAACAGCCTCCTTGGTTTGCGTATCGCTGAGTAGGTAGGTGTAGGTACTGCTGACCGGGTCGAACAACTGGAATGAGATACAAGTTATGTCTTTTTTTACTTTTTTTAAAGAGTTGGATTATATAATTTGAAAAAAAAACTGTAGGTAGCCAACACAATGTAAATACTAGAAATAAACTAACTTTCGTTCCCAAGATTAAGGCTGACAAGGCTTAATAAATACTTTATGGGGCATTGTATATGATTCTACAATAGGATCCCTGAAGATATTATAAGCTTGCCAGAAACGCGCTTCAAAAATTATGTAAAGCACACCACACTTTGTGCAAACAGGGCTCCTATGACATTAATTATGGAACAGCTGAAATTCTTTTCGCGATTTCCAAGTTTTCCGAATAATAAAAGTTGTTTGTATTGACGCGTCGAACACGAAATTTTCGGATGCTGTGTTATAAGGGGATTTTGTAACACACTATTATTTTTTTTCTTAGTTTGTGAAACTATTGTTGCGATTTTTCTTGTTTTTCTGAAAATAGGTACTTCGAGAGGCTATGATTGCTTTTGTTTACACACTGATGAACCATTAAACATGTCACAATATCTTAAAGCTGAATTAGTGAAAAGATATCACTGAAAAATGTTCAGTGAACATAGATAGTAAAATGCACTTGTGCGTCAGACTTGTACAGTATGTATTGAAAGAATTATCTTAACTATATTGACTTCACGTCAACCTTGTTGAGTTAGTCATTGTTAGTAACTTATTTTAAACTTTTTATTCACTTGCAAATGTGTCACTTAGTTACTATACGCGAAAACTTATTTTTAGCTTATATGTAGTTACTCTTAGTCTCTGTCCACTTATAATGTAAGCTGCAAGTTTCCCAAACAAATAATAATTATCATCATCATCATCATCAACCCATAGCAATCCACTGCAGGACATGGGTCTCTATGGAAGGTTTTGCCTTAATCTCCACGCTTGGCAGGTGGATTGGAGATTGCAGTGTTTGGTAGTCTGTCACAGGTCGACGCTGCTGCCTGTTCCCTGGTTTCCGTTTGACACCCACGGGAAGAAATGGGGTGGCTCATTCTAGGCCGGAGCCACACGGCAATAGTAATTATAGTACCTACATACCTGATGCAAACATAATGAAGCAAAATAAACATCTGAATTGTAGTCCAAAAGACAAAAGAATTAAGAGCTTGTTTACACACATATATACATAAACTCACGTGTGTATCCCAGAGGGGTAGGCAGAGACCAGGGACAACATTCAACATTAATTGCACGCCAGTTTTGGGTACTTTTCGTCTTGCCCTTTGCTAATACATCCCCTATTTGGTGTGTCCACCTGGGACATCCCTTACTGTGCCCTTCCACCCACATTCACTTGATATATTTGTTTTGTTAATCTTTCTTCCTTCATCCTTCCATCCATCCTTCATATGGACACATGTCCATATGTTAGTTTTTTTAGTTTGATAAAATGACTGTTAAGAGATAACTGATGCTAAGCAACCACAGGTAAATATAAGATTGTCTTCATGACATCACCATCAGTAACACACAGAAGATCCATGTTGTAATCAATACCTAATTAACTTTTTATTTCCTATTTTTCACAATGGAAAGAATGCAAGTGTCAACCCACCATAATTAATAAACCTTGATTTGCATATTTCAATCTAAATGTGTAGTCAACAGTGGAATAAATTAATATGAACACCAGCCGTTCAGTAGTTTTATAAAATATATAAAATAACACCCAAACATCTTTGGAATCACAATAAATAAACCGCTTTGAGGGGCAAAAGTATAAAATTACATATTGATATAGTTCTCCGGTTTTACTTTATTTCAGTAACTGGGTGTTTCCAAAAGGTTGAGTGAAACTTACAGCGATTTCAAGCACTGAAGTATTTCCTCACAATTTTTTCACAATAACTCCGAAAGCAGATCAAAATAAAAGTGAAAAAAATAAAAATAAATACCGACCTGTCTAAAAAAGAAGCCTGACCTGTTCTGCATTTTCTCTGATGACATGAACCTCACGTTTAGGCCAGACCTTGAGGTGGTTCGGAATGCTTCGGCTAGCCGCACACTACTGACGATTAGCTTTTGCAGCATTCTGTGAAGGGCAGATGATTAATAATAATCAAGTGAATGCGGTAAGCCGTTACTTAGCCATTTTGATATCATTTAGATATGCATAATTTATGATAAGAATAAAGAAACATTAATTTAAAGTTCTACATACTGACAAAATTAATTATAGTTTTCCGCATCGTGCAAAGTATGTATTACGGTTATCGCGATATCAAGAAAGCGTATGGATTAAACTCAAACAAAACTAGGACAAAAAATTTGCGAACTTTGGTAAGTTTTGTATTACCTGAGATGAACACTGTGCGTATCACACACCGGTCCTAAAAATATATTTAACATAAACGGCTACGTGCAGCCTCAAATAAATATTTTATTTTATTGAATAGTAGTAGTAAATTCACGTGTTTTTATGATTAATGAAACACTTCAGAAAATATATTCCCCGACACCGGCCATGTATTTTTGATGGCTTTGTTCACAGGTAAGCTTTGTTGATTGTTGCTGTCTTTTTAATCTGTGCTCTTAAGTCTTAATCTGTGCCAGCGATGTTATATGCCAAATCTAGAATTAGTCACAGATACAAAAAATTATGGTACCTACTTTAGGCAAAAATACGGTACATTTTTTGTTATTTTATGGCCTGGTTACACGACCTTTGAGCCATAAAAATATGGTACGAAACAATAGTAGTTTATGTGACTGTCACATAATGAGGGTTATTAAAACACGAGCGAGATTTTAAAAAACGAGCCTTGGCGAGTTTTTTAATAGCATTGGCGAGTGTTTTAATACCAAGTTATGTGCAGTCTCATACACTACTACTTTATCTACACTCATATCATAATCTTCAACAGACAATTTTCATCCAATAAATGAAATTTTTGAAACAAAATGGCGCAATTTCGACAAAAGTAGGTATCTTGACATTCAAAATCGTCTGCACTCAGTTTTGCGCGCGCAATTTTAGGAATTTTTAGTTGCACTTTTGGTACCACGAAAATTAAATTAGGTTTTTTATAGTCAACTTTTGACATTAAAAAAAAAACTTAAGTTTTGTTCCGTGATCACAGCAACACTTTAAAAAAAATAACTGTAACATAAAGTGAAAAATCTGACCTTTAATGTAACTTTATATTACACTTTTTTTTTATTTTCTTTAAAGTTATGTATTGTTTAAAGCCTGTCGATATGTGTTTACCTTTTCTTCTACACTCTACACTCATATTATAATCTTCAAATTCTTAATTTGAAGATTATGATATGAGTGTAGATAAAATTTTTTTTTACATTACGCCCAAATGCCGCCAAGTAACTTTTTTGTTTTCATAAATTTAAATGTATTTTCGTAGACTTAAAATTTTTGCGTGGGTTAAGAAATTTAAAACTTTACCCACCAACCAAATTTGACCCGTTGCGAAAATGCGTTTATCTTTGCTTTGTCCAATAATTTGAATTTGAGATTGTGGCATGTGATCTAGGATTCTAAAAATGTCAGGAAAAACAAGAAACCCGTCACCAGCAAAAGCGAATGAAACTTTTGCAAAACCTGTAAGTTTCATTACAAGACACAGTCATAAGGCTGTCATAATTGCCAAAATTATGGCAGGTGTACCATAATTATGGCACGTATAAAATCACTTTGTACGGCTACTCACGCACGTCACACATCAGCATTTTTTCAGTTTTTATTTGTTATTTCAGTCGTTTTTTCTGACATTTCTTGTTTTTTTTAATATCTTTATTTTACAGGACCATACACGATACTTAAGTCCTAACTTATACTATATCAGCCAATTATGAAACTTATCAAGAATTAACCTAAACTATAATTAGAGAGTATAGACAGATATTTTATCTTAAAGGATAGCTAGCATCCTTTGCAGATGAATAAATTGAGGTACCTACGTTCAAAGAGTATATAACCACTATGTTTTACCTACGTTCTTGTACCTAACCTATAATTCTCTAATACGTTGAAATAATTCTACGTAAGAAATTTGTTGCCAGCTGACCCAGAGTTGCTAGTTTCTAGCGGGCTATTGTTGACAACATTTTTAAAACAGTCGCTATTTAAATATTAATATAGCAGCATTGTAACATTTTTTCAACACATTCTAAAAATGTGAAAATATCTGTCTATGTATCTTTCTATACATCCCATGAAAGAAGCCCACCCAAAATACGTGTGTTACGTAAAATAAGTGAGCGACCGCCGCTTTCTATATTCATCAAATCCTTGATGAATAAGTTTCGAGTGGCTGTTCATTTATAGGCTGACAAGTGAGAGCATTCCTACCTGTTACGGGACTCGTCTCCCTCATTCTTAACATCAAATCAGCCTGATGTTGATGAAAAAACCAGTCATGTGCAAGTTGGATTCACGCCCCAAGAGTTATGCAAATATGTTTTCTTTAGTTCAGAACTGGACCCAAGTAGGACACGTATATGTATAGTTTTAAAATAGAGAAAAAAACATAAGAAATCACATTTCTTGTTGGCCCCCTTTTTAACTGACTCCAAAAAAGGAGGAGGTTATCAATTCGACGCGTATATTTTATTTATTTATTTTTTTGTGTATGTTTTCGCATAACTCCATCAAATCTTAACCTATTTCGACAATTTTTTTTTTGTTCCAATAAATATAACGTCCCATTGGTCATATTTTAATTTGGTAAAGATCTGATGAAGACTTTCGGAGATGGACAAGGGAACTCTTCAATGGACAGCAGTAAATAAGGACTAATGGGGCTCATCCTTTCGTAATATCCGTACGTTTTATAAAATAGCATCAAAGTAGTCCCAAGGTAATTTGGTGATATTTCGGAGATGGAAATTGAGAACGTCAAATTTTAATGCAACGAATTAAGTAGGATTAATTATGGTTATAAGGGTCTTATTATTTTTCTCCCACTCCCGACTCTTCGATGTCCTGTTTCATGACCAGCACATATATTTTGGGCACTTACTCCAAATTATACTTCTACAATACCTACATAAATACATACTTCTAATTATTTCAATTATTTCTAACTTTTTAGTGCTGTAACGTTTCGAAGTCGGTTTTTAATATTTATTTTAAAAAAATATATTTTATTTATTTGTTATTGTTGATTGCTGGGCAATCCGCCTTAATAACACATAGTCTGTAAAATTTAAAACAACCTGCGTATTACAACAAAATCCTCTATAGGCCAGACGGACAGACAGACGTTGTAGGCATAGAAACAGAGTCCCGTTAAGGTACGAAAACCTAAAAACGAACTTGTTCTAACCCCTCCCCATATTTATTTTATTTTTATTTTTCGCATAGCCTTTTCAGTTCTATTCAATTCAAATATTTTATTCATTATAAAAAAACAATGTTTACTTAATGAAGGTCAAAGTTGTTACTTTCACAATTAATAGATTATGTGGAGAAGAAACTAACAAAGAAACTCCACATTTATTCTTTTCAAAACACGTTTTAACTTAATTAACACAGTTTTCTTGAGCCTTGAAACTTTACAAAATGTACGAGAAATAAAAAATGCTTATTAGAAGGGGCTGTTTGATGTATAACTGGGTAAAAATAAGGCATATTAAGTGTTATCTATCTATGTTATTTTGTTTTACATAGATAGATAACACTTAATATTGGTTTGTAAAACAAAATTACCCTTACCTAGGTCAGAAACAATAAATTTTCTTACATATTAACTAGTACCTAGATGACCGATTTTTTTTTGTTAATCGTGCTTTTTGGATATTATATTTAGATAGATATGATGAAAAAAAGGGAAAAAAAAGAAAAAATAATCGGTCTGGAGACAGGCTCGAACCGGGCGGCATCTTCAGGTTTCGAGACCGCCCGATTTTCTACCTGAGCTATTACAACCTTGTAGATGGTGGCAAATTTACCTTCGTGTAAATACACAGCAATACACAAGAATTGCTCAACATCCATGCAACATATTTCCTTAATGCAACCTGTTATGTAATAAGGTAAAGCAAACCTCAAATATATTCAGCAGCGCGTTTAACCACTTCCAGTTAGGGCTATCTATCTGTCTAATATCTTTTAACAAAGATAAGTGTTAGTTACGCGATTATACGTCTAGGCCATTTTCGTAATCTCCGTACCCGAATGCATCTATAAAAAAATATGTTGATAAAGTCTTCACATGACCATTTTAGGTTTTTTTTCTTGTCGTAACTATACTTTCGTTCCCAAACATAGCCAAGCATCTGCCAGTTCCGTGCTTATGCGCCGGACGTGGGAAGCGGGGAGCGGGCGGAAGTGACTTTTGCTCAGTTATACGCCTCAGTTTTCACCTTAACAATTTAATTTTACTAACAATTTAATGAGACGAAAATACATATTTTATACAGATAAGATGGACATACTCCTTTACTATGGAGATATGTTTGATATTCATTAGTAATTTTCTCAAGTTAAACATCGTAAATGGCAGTTACCTTTTTCAGATTTCTCAAATTCCCACATGACCGCCCGTAACTGCCACATACGATTTTCGTAATTGAAATATCTAATAAACAAGGCAATATTTACAAAATATGTTTATGGTGTCTAAAAGAACCCCAAATTTTATAATAATACACAATTATAATTGTACTACTAAAATTCAGGGAGCTATGGCCATTTTAGTTAAAAAAAAAACTTTAAACGGCTCTCCTGTAAAATTTGCCTTTAAACAAAGATATTAAATAGATAGTTATATCACTAAGTGGATGTGGTTTTACGCGGTGCTGAATGTATTTAAGTTTTGAGGAACGTATTTAAGGAATGGATTTGATTCTGAATGTATTTGGAGTTAAGGAAATATGTTACAGGGATGTTGAGTTAAAAATATTTTTCGTCGCTTTTTAACCTACCCATCTTCCTTGTCTTACGTATAGAGGTCCCCCTTAACCTATTGAGTTAAAGTTCTATTAACCCCTCTTTGGCCTTTGCATTTACGTAATGAGATGATTTATACGTCCAGTAGCACCATCACTCACACTAGATAGGTGAAGGGACCACTCGGACGCTGCAGTGCCTGGGACATTATTTAGATGGATTGCCCAGCACCTATACCATCCTGACAGCTTAGTCGGCCTAGCCCACAGGAAAGACAAGTAAACACGTGCGGAGCCAGCCAAGCTGCGGGTTTCCTTACGATGTTTTCCTTCACCGTTAGCATGTGGTATTGCTACTACAAATTCGCAGACGTACGTAACTTTGAAAGTAAACAAAGTCATGTGGTGGTAGCCCAGAGGGTAGAACAATGGACTCGGATGCGGGAGACCCAGGTTCGATTCCCAGTGCGTGATCTATGACTTTGTTTATTTTCAAAGTTACGTAGGTACATCTGCTAATTTGTAGTAACCCCTCTAAATAAGACAAAATAAGCCTTATTTGGACACTGTACAGTATGATAAAGTAATTTTCATTATTCATAATTGGAAAGTAGGTCTGAAGTTGCCTGACGAGCGGGTTGAAAGTACCTAATACTTTTCAGGCCTAGGGAGAATCGTTTTCAACTGACAGCTGTCAAATTATATAAAAAAACCGGCCAAGTGCGAGTCGGACTCGCGCAGGAAGGGTTCCGTACCATTATCTATACAACATTAGACACAAAGATAAAAAAAACAGCAAAAAAATCACGTTTGTTGTATGGGAGCCCCCCTTAAATAATTATTTTATTTTGTTTTTAGTATTTGTTGTTATAGCGGCAACAGAAATACATAATCTGTGAAATTTCAACTCTCTAGCTATCACGGTTCTTGAGATACAGCCTGGTGACAGACAGACGGATGGACGTACGGACGGACGGACGGACAGACAGACAGTGAAGTCTTAGGCCGGTCACATATAGTCGAAATTCCGTTTCGGGATTTCGATTCGGGATTTCGATTGGGGATTCCGAACGCAGTAAACTCATACTTACCTATGGACCTGCCACATAAATACGGCACAAAATTTCGAACGGTAAAATGCCGTATGTATGTGGTAGATCCATAGGTTTGTATGAATTTACTGCGTTCGGAATCCGGCATCAAAATTCCGAAACGGAATAATTCCGACTGTATGTGGCCGGCCTTAGTCATAGGGGCCCTTGGGTACGGAACCCTAAAAACTAGTTCTATTTCACATTTCTGTTGAACCATGTTCCAACTTCTTATGCAGCCACTTAATTACAGCGCGATGTAAAATTGAAATTACATTAAATATTAATTAAAGAAAAATCACAAATTTTTAGGGTTCGGTACAACCAAAGGATAAAAAGGAACCCTCATAGAATCATTTTGTGGTTCGTCCGTCCGTCCGTCTGTCTGTTAAGACTCTTTATCTCGTGAACGCGTTTAGGTATCAGGTTGAAATTAACACCATGTATTCAGGGCCTAGAATGCATTGTAGTAACATGACAACTGCACGAACATGGCGATTTCATTTCATTGCTGCTTCAAGTCTACGCGGGCACACGTATCAAACCTTCTAGGCGTCAATGGTATGAAAAAACACGTCACGTGACCCGACAGTGCACCTGTCATTATACTACAATGCACTAACAGAATCGAGGCCCTGATCTACCGTCCCTTGAAGCTGAAAAAAAATCAAACTTCTAAGTTAACGAAAAAAAGATATGGCCGTTTATACCGAACAAAAAAAAACGTGTATTTCGACACTCAAGGGAATCAAAATTCCTGGAACTATGAAATTTGGCAAGTAAGTAATATCGTCTTGTACTTAAAAAATCTGAAAATAGTACATTAAATCATAAAAAAATTGTCTTTGAAGTTCCGGAAAAGCCCCGAAAAAACTCTGAGACTCGATTCCTGAACTATTTATAATATGTAAGTACCTAAAAATTTGTACGAATTCCTCGGTGGGCGAGTCCGACACGCACTTGTCCGGTTTTTTCTTTAACTTATTCATGTTTTTATTTTTACTTTTCTTATATTCATAATGAAAAGCACAGTGTTTACCTCGGGTTAAAGACTTATTTAGTCCCTCGAACTATTCGAGCCCGAGCGTAGCGAGGGCCAAACCCCGTCTCCGGACTAAATAAGTTATTTTCACCCCTACGGTAACAATGAGTATCTACCTACAATTTTTTTTTTTCAAAATGATTCGTTGTAAGATTTGTTTGGACGCCTACATAAAACTATAGTATAGGTGGAACCTATAGTTTTATGTAGGTAATACATAAATAGCTTCCAGCCCAAATTCCAACTGATCATTGCTTGCAAATCACTTATGGTCACCATTCCACCCACCGAGATAGCTCAAATGGTGATAAATCGCTTAGTCTGGTAACACTGAATGCAGCTGAGACTTTTTTATTCCTAAAGCAAGGGGACCCATTATAAAGCCAACAATGACAAAGGGAACAAAATCTGTACCTCAGATTAAATCTGACGTTTAAATTAGTAAAGTTAATTCATTAAATAATGAATTAACTGATTGCCATTATACAAAATTGAATTGAATTGAATTAACTGAACGCATTCTGAACGTGCCAAATTTTTTGTTGTCGTCGCCGACGAAAATTTCTTTTTTATACTGTCAACCATTTGTCACAAGTTCACAACCCACAACCCACTCACAAACTGCATGAAATAAAGATAAAAAAATGTAAACAAAAATTACTCGTTCAACATAAATTATATGTCACAGAAAATTATTTAAAGATTTTTCCTACGATTTTCAACTTAGAATCTTCAAGGCTTCAAGGATAAACCAACACCGTAAGCCTCAACTTAGATCATTGAGCTGTGTAAAGTTGAAACCCTTGTAAGAGATCCACGCCTCGCCGTATCGCTACCGCACGGTAGGGTAACTTAAGTTACTCTATGGGGTAACTATTAGTACTCTAATACTTGAGCTGTATTTATTGTCTAAATAATTGCAAAATGTTTAGAATTGACTTATTAGCATAGCATAGCACGAAGAGGGAACGAAGTTAAAATTTTAGTATGTACTCTGAGGTTAAAATCCATACTACGAGAGAAAAGGGGCTCTCTTGAAAATGATATGTTGTCTATTCGTCTCAACTCGCTCGTATTTGTGCCCATGCCCATAGTTGCATCTCCCTCGCACTTGCTGCGTCGCTGACCTCCTTCATCCCCACCCTGCCATCCTACCCGTCCCCACCAATAAGCTGTGTAGCAAGCAAACACGTTTTCGTTGCCTGTGTGAGTAACGCGCGGGCGGAACTGCTTCGCATAGCACTTATTGCGACTAGACTGTGCAATGTATTGATGTAAACATTATCTCGTGATTTTATTTCAAAACATTGAAAAGCACCGTTGGTATTACAAAGGAATGCCTACGAGAAACATGTGATCGGTGATGTTGTACACGAAATTTTAGTGCTCTTGCTGGCAGTATTTTTAATGTTTGATCATCAAATTGGAATACAGTGGCGCGGTTCTTTGTTTACCTAACTCTAGTGGTTTGTTATATCCATAACTTGTATTTTATTATAAAACAAAACAAATAGAAGTGTACCTACTGTGAATTGTGGAAGAATAAAAAGCGAGAATCTACTTCTTTCGGGTAAGACTTCAATGTTACTTTATCTCCTAAGTAGAGCCAAAATTCAATAACAGGTAATGTTTTACACCTACACTTTTGCGTGTGGCATTTTCTTATCATGATGTTTTCTTATCATATAATTCTAAGTAGGTAAGTACGTACCGTAGGTACTTCAGATAATCTGCGCATCAAATATATTTTGAGATCTTTTTTATGCAGCGTAAACTTCCATTAAGCTAAAAATAGGCACGCAAGTATAGTTATTTTATTAGTTTTAAAAATATTCAGGCTACAGGAGAGCGAAATCTGCATTATTCTTGCATCCAAAAAGATCACGATTCTGTCAATCATAATTTGTACTAAAACTTTTTTGTGACAGTGTCAACATGAGCTATCAATCAAACCTGTAGTAAATTCTTACCGAAAAACTCTTGAAAAACTAGATAATTTATCAAGTGATCGAAAAATACAAAATATTGTCGCGTTTACAAAGATAATTAAATAGGAAGCACCGGCGGCAACTTATGATTTGGTCTTTATCCCCAGGGATTCCAACGTAAATATAAGAATACCATAATAATTTAAAATAGGATCCAACCAAAATGGTCCGTTTTAGTAGCCAGTAATTCGTACTGAAAATTTCGTCAAAACGGCTGGCTCTTTAAGTTGCATACTTGCATAACATACAAGTTCTATGAAGTTCGCCTAACTGAAGGGATAGATTTCGCCTGCCTAGGCAAAGAACAGCAAAGAGCCTTGTGGTGCAAAAGCCGATGGCTCAGTTCTCTTTCTCTTTCATTCCGCATCTTTCACTCTGAATGAATAACCTAAACACAGAATGAACGTCGAGTGCTGAATTAATTTTTTAATGAATAGCCCCTCTCGTACTCTCGATGGTAAATGGTTGGACCATTTACACTTGAGCACGTTACAATTGAGTGCAAATAAACATTCGATAATGTAGCCAAAATATAACTTTCGTTTCAGGTGCAATGCGTTCTAAAGTTTTAATAAGTTTAAGGCTTTTTCTAATGAGTAAAACGTTAACTAAGTACCAAATCGTAGTTTCTGACATATCGCCTTTAATTGTGACGCAATTTGGAACACAATAACGTGGTGCTGGAGAGTGGAGGGGAGATCCAACAATGTCGGTTCGGTTCATTCAGCATCTTTCATTCTACAAAAAATCATTTACGAGTACCTATAACAATTAAAAAAGAATGAAACGTCTAAACACAGAATGAACATACAACAACATAGAAGTTTTTTGTATACCTAACACGGTCAATTGAAGAAATTGATTGACCAGTTATTTCAATACCTAAATACTAGTCTTTTGCTCACACGATAACATGGATGGCGATATGTATTAGCAAGAGGCAAATATCTGTTTGAAAGCTTTATTAAACGTGCTATAAACATGAACGTTAATTCTGACCATGTCGTGTGATCGACAAATTATCTATTACTTGCGTGAATGGTCTCATTTAGCCTTTGGCCAAAGTAGAGAAACATAACACTAGCCACAACAAATCCAAATGCTGCGCACTAGGTATTCGCATTAATTCGTAGTTTTTTACAATACCGGCTGCGTGCGTGGCGAAACTGAAGGTCAATGGAAGATTTCGTCGACATTGGCCAATTGCTGTGTCCGTCAAGTCATTATATTTTATGACTATTACACATTATAATCATACATCTATTGTATGGTTGCAGGTACAGGTAAAATATTCCGTATATATTATTGCAGACAAAAATTATGGTTCAAGAGACTAAAAACACGCTTTTGATGTGATGAACTACATGCAAAGTTTCAGTGTGATGCTACTAATCCTTAAGGACGAAAATAATGTTCAGCAAAAATTGTAAATATGCGACGTTTCGTATCCGTGCTACTACAAACAGTTGAGGAGTGTTCTCGTAAGGCTGCTGCATCAAGTTATTTCTATCATTTTAGTGTATTGTCATCAAAACTGAACAAGCATGCAAAATCGTAAGTTTACATTAAGTGCTTCAAATTACATTAAGTGGTTCAAATTAGGGTTGCAAGATGTTAAATAAAAATTATTTAGCTATTTTCGGTACCTACTTAAATAAAACTATTAAGCATATACTTTACTATAAGTATTGCACTTGCATTATCAGAGTTAATAATTAATAACCCCCCGCTCCAAATCTACGAAATAATCCCCTGCCTCGACAGGAGGGTGCGTCGAGTGTCTAGACCACTCTTATACAGAGATGAATTACTAGTCCCCGCGGATTGTTTATTCTGATTCAATACGAGTGTATATTTCAAGTATGGCATACTATACTTGGCTCATAAGCCAAGATTCCGCTTGTCAAAGATCCCAGAAACCTTCTTTATGACAGTGTACATATCCGAGAAAGCTTCTATACAAAGCCTGCTGCCAGACACACAGACGGTAGACGTCTGCAGTGCTGTGCACTCAAAGGGTGCTAACTGCACAGCGAGCAAACAATGCACGTCGCTTCCCAGAAACCTCATTAATATTATTACCCCCCATTGTCTCGTTTAACATTTATCCAGGAGCCTCTTTCTTATCTGCTTTATGGCGCTTCCATAATTTGGGAACAAAAGGATTACCCAACTTTATCGCGTCTGCTCAAGTAGTCTCAACCATTGTCACAGTCAGTCATACGCATTCGTGAAGGTATAAAGCCGTGTATAATTAGATAATATTATTATTCAAAATGGTTTAGGCGATAATGAGTCTAATTCTGTTTCGGACACAGCAAGCGAAAGCCTTGGTAGTTCTCCCAAACCATTTTTAGAGCATTGTTCGCGTACTTAACAACAACTATTATTGTAACCTCAATCAACAGCTGGTTGATTTTGTACCGCGAATCTATAATAGATTTCAAGGTCACTGCTACTCACTATTACTCAAAACGGTCAGTTTGAATGAAATAATTGTTGAAAGGCTATTTATGCGAGCTCTCCTCATAAGTGTTTATTTTCTCACAACTTCGTACTTTCAGATACCTAAGTAACTACTTGCACAACAACTCATTTCTGTTCTATCCTCGTCATTAATGTTCTTAAAAGATCGTCCCATATTGGAATCAGTGCGTACATTTATTATTGCAGGTTGCACGTTGTCATTATTGTGCAACGAATGACGACCGCAATTTGTGCAAACACTCATCACATCACATTTTATACACGGCTTGAAGTAGTACGTAGTTATTACGATGATCCGATACGTTCAGTAATTTAACGTTTCCTGAATAACAATTAACTACAATAAAATTGTACCTAAGAGTGTTTGTCGTAAAGGGAAAGCCCGATTTACACTGCACTTTGAAGTGTTTTTTAGGAACGATTCCTCTAAAGCACTCCTCAGGGGTAGTTTATTTAACCTGCTGTGGTTACGTCTTTTCCTTGTAAAACCTCCAATATAGACTATTTTAATCGACGTTTATCGAGTGCTTTAAGGAATCATGTTCTTATATAAATTATAAGACCGTTTAAGTTCTACGAATACCTACTTGGCATTATTTATTAGGCCCGGGTACTATCTCCATTTTGGGTGTCATCTACAGTCATCATCATATTGAGTTATAAGTACATAATATACTTACGTCTTCATCATAACCATATTATGGCAAATATGAACCACGAATCTAGGTAAATATACATTGGACGGAACAAAATTATAGCGTACGGCCGCGTCGTCTAGTCACACGATAAAAACCTTAGACCGCTATGCAATGAACCCTACATTCGGATTATATTCTACTGAAACATCCAGTGCTTAAGACAGTATGGAACCTTGAATTTGCAGTCACGAATTCACGATAGACCTTCGCGTGGTCCGATCGCAGTTGCTTGTGCAACACCCTTCTAAAACTGTTCCTGACATTGTACTTACCAACTGGGTTAGACGTTAGTTCTAATAATGATGTCTAAAACGAAAGGGTATATCAACGCCCTTAAGAATTTATTAGCAAGACATAAAAATATTCCTATGCAATGAAATTCCCACAGAACAGAGAAAATAAGTATGTTCTGTGCAAATTCCTATGCTTATGAGACCATTCAAAATGGGCATTGTCCTAAATATTGACAATAGTTACAAATGATACTTCATTTTAAAGGTATAAGGTCAGTAAATATAATAAATTAATAATAGGGTGTGACTAATTGAGGAAATAGAAGGCCGTTCTAACGTTCGTTTCACATGTGAATAAAAGTAGGTTTACAGTCTTCTTTATAAAAAACACGATTCCTTAAAACGCTGATTAAATTATTCTATTTCATAGAAAGCGCTTAACTAACAGCTCGTAGGATCTCAGTTCATGACGAACTTCCGTGCATGACGTAGGTACTTCCGGTTTCTTAATCTGGTTTTTATTTTGCTTTAAAAATTACCTAAGCCCTAATCGAAATATGCCGCCCAGGCTCTCAAAATTATCTATTTCCCCGAAAAAAAAACCTTTTTTCGTTCAAAATATTGCGAATAGTGATGGATTTCCCCAGCGAGTTGATGTCAAAACATTTTCCGACTGAACAAACAGGTGGCCATGAAAGCCACTTTTACAGTTTTTACATTTTCATTTGAAACATTTTAACAAACGCCAGAGTGCCGGAAAAATTATTTCTGATTCACTGTATCGTGTACCATGACTTATCCAGCTGTAAATGATTAAAATGATAGAATTCTGCTATAAAGCGTATCGTGTCGCATGACTTAATCCACTGTAAATTGGTCAAAGGATATAATTCTGCTATGGAACAAGTGTCAGTATGAATGTGTGTGTTTCTGTTGTTGAAATAAATGGTTTTCTTCTTCTTCTTAGTAGGTACTCGTACATCGTACTCGTACACTCTTACATAATTGTCAGTTTTTTTATCTACATCATGTAACTCAAGTTAAAATTCTTTTGTGACGTCACGTAAAGTTCGTGGTCCATCTGTCTCGCCGTATATCTGTCCCAACTCTGACCGGCAAGACGGAGGACGGACGCTCATATCCGCGGGAGCTGCTGGAGCTGAGGCGCCCAAAGCTTGGAGCTCCCATCGCCAATATAAGCCATGTTGGCAAAGTTAGGTAACTTTGAGGTAGAAGACACTCAATACATTACAGATGTGAAGTCTGTTTTTATTTCGATGCAAAAAAAATACTGTCACTTTGACATGTGCCGGGGTCGTAAACCATCACAACCCATTACATTTGTTGACGTACTCTATGTGGACATCAATACAAGTTTATTTTTTAAAGGTCGTGACAGACGACGGCTATAAATAATAATCGCGCGATTGTCGTCAAGAAAAAAATTCTGTTATCAAAACAAACGTAAAAGACTTATTTATACAATATAAATCTCTTTCACATGTTGCATCATTCAATTTTAAAATTCAATGCATCTACACATCTGAACTCGAAAAACTAGCCAAATTTGTCGAAATCACAAGAGAACACGGGAAACAACATTCGCGTAACCAAGAAAAAAATGGAATGTGAAAATAAATTACGTCTTCATTGAATGTCAAACCTCTAACCCAAGGTTATCAACATCCAATTGTTGCCAATACGTAAAAAAAGAATAATCCCACTTTACTTCCAAATAAAAATTGTTTCACCTATAGATAGATAGATAGAATATTCTTTATTGTATGTACACCAGGAATTTCACGAGCTATGTTATGTAGAAACCACAAAGGAGGCCATTGTCCTGCAGTGGGCGTCAAATGGCTGATGATGATGATGATGAGCTATGTTCGTGTTTTTTCAAATTGTGTTCTTTTATGAGTAACTTAATATTAATAATGTCTTTGATACAATAAAGTATTTGGTCACACAACAAAAATCTACAGAGTATAACATTATATTTTATAATGGTAACACTGCCTCTTTTTTTGCATCGAATTAGAAAACAGACTTAGATATTTTAAAGAAAAAAAAATGTACTGGAGATCTTAGACGATACCTAGTCCTAAATATTATATTTTAGAACGTTAAAATGATGTCGAGAAAAATAAAGAAAATTTCATACAGGCTGTTAAAATGTGAAATTGGTGTCTTCGCTAAATTGGTCATACCGACTATTATTAACGATTTATTTACTTGCAGTGAAGTTACAATCAAGCAGATATGTATTTTTAGTTTTACGTTCCAACTTAGTATGGGCCACCTATACGTTCCATTCCGCGAGGGCAGTTCAGGGGTTATTAATAGCCGAAAGGATATCCTAAAGCAAAGCAAGCATATCATCTTTATTAAACCGTAATTAGCTTATGGATCTGTAGTTCCAACATCTTTAAAACATATTTGGCCTACTACATACTGTCCAAAACCCCAAGTTATACTCTTTTTTCTGTTAATTACAAGAATTGAATAAGTTTACTTGCGTATTACAATCCCTGTCAATAGTTCTATTTGCCGGTTGATCGCTCAACGTTTCGTCACGCATGCACTGAGCTAAGAAGGAAACGGTGCCAGTTAGAAACTATTGAAATGAACACCTCGTGCCGCCAGTTATTGATTGGGACATCGTATTAATTAATTTCTGATTGATTTTCAAATGCGTGTATTCTATCATATTTTTACACTTTACTAGCTGACTCAGCAAACTTTGTTTTCCCATATTAATACCTACGGCCTATTCTCAGACCTACCAAATATACACAAAAAAAATCTTAAAAATCGGTGAAGTCGTTTCGGAGGAGTTCGATAACAAATACTGTGACACGAGATGTTTGTACATTAGAATTAGATTAACTGGCTTTTGCCCGCATATTCGTTCGCATAATAGACAATAAACCACATAATAAGATTTTTACGGTGAAAAAAATGTTCAGTTTAAAGCCGGGTTTTGACGGTCTTCGTACGCTCGGACCGTGTGCATACAGTTTTAGTTGATTTTGATGACGCACTCGGTCCGAGCGCACTAACCGTCGTCATAATAATCAACTAAAACTGTACGCACACGGTCCGAGCGTACTAAGCCGACAAAACCCGGCTTAAATCATCTTCTTAAATTTTATTAGGTACTCCTTCAAGGAACTTGGCGCATGGGTTTTCAAAAAGCCTTTTTGAAATTCTCTTACGTTTTCCATACTAAAGATTTACTGTACAAAATTTCGTGCCTATGTAGACCTAGCACCATCCTGTACCTACCATACAAACTTTCAATCCTGAAACTGTTTTTTTAAGCTAAGGCCGCCTGAACGCCAATTTTTACTACAATTATTGTGCACTTTCTATAGAAACTCTCTTCCCTTAATTTTTAAAAACATCTTACATCATGGGCTGAATATTATAATAATCTGTGATTTTCGTTATCCGCGGCTTGCGCTTTCGAGCTTAGATTCATTGTATTTAGAGTTCAATAAGTTCGTATTTATTATGTGCACAGAATGTGGGGTGATTGAGGACGTATAACATATATTTATAAGAAGATAGATAATGAAAGATTGTGAAAATTATTATGATAAGCGATCACAGTCTGACCTTTGATACTTGTAGTTGTCTTTGTAATCATAGTCTGACTTACTTAACAGTCTTGATAATTTTGTAAGTAGATACTTTTATAAACAATGTGATGATGAGATTTGTTTTCTATTGTTTAAGGTTCTAGTCACCAATCAACATGCCATCGCTACTAGAAGCACTTGAGCGCAAATATGGAAGCAAAGGTGGCGCAAAGGGTGAAGTGAACCCTTCCATAAATGGAATGACGGTGGCCATATTCGTCCCAAAACGATCTCCGAGACTCAGCGTGCCAACACTTTTAGTACTCAATGATTGTGACATCGACTGCGCCGGCGACGCTTGCATTTTGGCCGATAAATGCGCGAATGTCGTAGAGTTGGACCTAGCGCACAACAAACTCTCCGACTGGAATGAGGTTAGTAAATTAGCTACGTTAAAGACTAATACAGATTAGACCGAAATGGCGGCGTGCGGGCACTACGATTTTAATTTAAAATATCCATAAACCTATGGGTATAAGGATAGTGAATACTCGGTGAAACTCACAGCCCTGGCCGTGACAACTGACAGCCCTGGCCGTACTTTTTTTTCTTATTACTCTAACCTTGTACTTAAGTATTTAATCATTATTTTAGTTTGTATCGTAGCGCTCGCACTTCCTCGGCTCGTAACGTGGACAACCGAAACTCGACGCTCACATTTCAAAAAATATACTTAGGGCAGTGTAGTCAACATGTTGCCCATTGTACCCATTGAGCTGTTAGGCTCCAACAGAGCTGTTAGACTCCAACAGCTCGGAGCTTCCCCCACCCTGAAGAAGAAGCCATGATAGCATAATGTCCCGGGGGTCGATACCCCCGGAGATGCCGCCCGGGATAAGAGGCACGGCCTCATACCCCGTACCTTCAGCTGCGAGCCGCTCGCAGCTGCAGAAGACCCAGACGACGACGACGCCCATTGTAATCTACTTACACTCTTAACGTTGTCAATAATACTAACTTGGTACTGCTACAGGTAGGTACTTGGCAGCCGGCAACAAATTGGTATTGCATAGACAAGTTTCTTCTCGCGCTTATGCAATCTTTACTTTCATTAAACCGAAGTGATCATTATTTTTCTAGGTATTTGCGGTGCTGGAGCATACACCCAGAGTTCGCTTCCTGAATCTATCTTTCAACCGCCTTTCGGCGCAACTACAAGCCGCGCAGGCCATGCATCCTCACTGGGACAGCCTCAGCAATTTAGTTCTCAACTCTACATATATCGGATGGCCCGGTGTCCACGCATTACTCAAGTCTCTCCCAGCTCTGGAAGAGCTTCATTTGAGTCTGAACGATTATTCATATGTTGACTTAAGCGGAAAAGAAGTTGATGATAAGAATGTATGCAATGAGTGCAACCGTTTGAACGTCCCCGATTTGACGGAGCCTGTCCATGACAATTTAAAGAAGTTGCATTTCTCTGGGAACCCTGTCAGCAGTTGGCGTGATATATCCAAGTTAGGATATGCTTTTCCAAACTTAGAGACACTAATGGTGAATGATTGTCCTATCACAACCTTGGAGCCGAACCCATGCGAAAAATGCGGCGACGCTAACGGCAACAAGAAAAGTCACGACGCTTTTCCGTGAGTACCACCTTCAAATTCAATAACGATTTACTTACAATAATAAAAGAGCTTTTTTAATTCAAGACTACAACCAGTGGTTTAAAATTACACACGACTCAATGCTTGAAATCACCAAACCAACCCTCGTCACATTAGTGATGATTAGGCTGAAGTCTAATTTCAGAGAAGAGTAGACAAAGAGTATGTTGATCATTGATCCTATTGATCGCATATCATATATCTGATACGTTTTGCAGCCATCTACGTGTTCTGAATTTGAACAATACTGGCCTAGCAACCTGGGACGAAGTCGACAGGCTCGCACTCTTTCCTGCATTACGAAGTCTACGAGTGCAGGTGAGATAAACATAAAAAATTTAACAATCTAATCCGAGTCACTTCTACAGACTTAGAAGTCATAAATAAAACATCACGATTGTCGAATAAAAATGCAGCATCTAGTGTCAGCGGGTCGTCACGCATCCAACAACACACATTTCTTTTCTTAGTCTTTGTTAACCTGATCCTGAGTCCGTGTGGCGCCGGATTAAGAATAGCGTCACTCCATTTCCTTCAGTGGATGTCGTATAAGGCGACTAAGGAAATACATTACTAGGAGACGGACAGCAGCGTTTGCGATCGCCAACCCGCCTGCCAAGCGTAGCGATTATGGCAAAACCCCTTATGGTTATGAAAACCACGAAGGAGGCATGTGTCCTTCAGTGGACGTCAAATGGCTGATGATGATGGTGTTGATGAACCTGATTCTACTGCATAGTTCGTGTTTATGACGTATGTAAAGTGGATTGCAAGGATACCACTCCGAAAATTTCACTCTTCCCTTAATTCACGAGTTTCTGCTCTTCAGAAATGTAATGCATTTGCCAAATTGTTCGCAGAGCCAATTCATACTTATTTGCGACGTCACAGTTACTCCACCAAGTGGCTATACGGGCCGATTGTATATACGTGTTTTTGGCATCGGGATATCGTAATTCGTTTAAATTAAATCCCTCGGGAACACGGGAGCTATCGAAGTAATGCGGGTGAAGGTCTTCCGCATTTAGTCGCGCGACCTACATGACGCCTCGGCAGCTCTTGCGTAATACGTACAACGAATGTAGCCGCACACCGAGCGCTCCCGGCATGCATCGCCCAGTTTCACATTGGACGATAACTGCACGACAACGCTAGACTAGAATACATACAACATTCAGCGTTTGTAAATATATGAAACTACGAGTCCGACGATGTCGAGAAGTTACGGCTATCGTCCGATGTGAAACTGGCCATCAGCACGCGGAATTTCGACACAAAACGTACGGTCTTTGATGAACAAATGCGTAGCGGCGAATCGGGAACAGACCTTGATTCATTTTTATGACTTTATTATTATCAGCGCCTATCGACAACCTTTGCATCAAATGGAATCTTTGTCTTCTTTTGATGCATAAAAATGTAGATGGGCACATAATATCATTATTTGTCGTCACATGCGTCGCGGGGCGTAACTATGTTTACTAGAGTTTAAACACGTGTCATTGTCAAGGCCGACATTATATTATTGTGTGGTATAAGAGTAACTTCGTTGACTTATCGACATCATTGAGTGCCCGAGGTTTTTTCGGAACCCTTTTAAAAAAACTTTAAAACCAATGGTTTTAATATTTAAAAAAATAATGCTACTTCTTACTGTATTTCTTATGGCTATAAAAAAACCCCCTTCAATACTAATACATACAACGACAAAATAATTTTCGTCTCTATAAATTAATAAAGCAACCTAAAAAAATAGAGCTTCAATGTCTCGTGAAAATGTGTTGTTTAACGACACCGAAGTCTAATAAGTCTAATACGTCTAAAATTCTTGTAATAATTTGTAAAACTATTTCACTAATAATAAATAAACAATTAATTGATGTGGTTTTTATGTTTACCATATCGCTTTAGGTACCTACCCTATAATATATAAAGGCCTATATAATATACCGGTCACTGAACATGATGACACTATCATGGTTAGTGACCGACACGTCAAATGAAAGTCATCATGAAGGACAAGGACAACGATAACTTGACTTCATAAAATACGAAGTTACAAGGATTCTTTGTTAAAATTATTCATGATGAATGTTGGAATCGATCGGTGTACCTACCGCCCAAGGCGTAGGTAGCACGGTGCAAACCCAGTTTAAGATTTTAATCCAGTTCACTGCTAAAATCAATAAAAATCTGACAAAGCATAATTTAGTTTATCATCATCAGCAGCCATTTGACGTCCACTGCAGGACATACTGCCTCCTTCGTGGTTTTCATAACCATGCGGGGTTTTTTTTGTTGTTTAAATAATAAGTACCTACCAGCCATGTTTTTCCAATTTTTTTTTTTACAGAAAACGTCGCAGATAGAGTAAAACGTATAATTATAACGATTTTACTGATATCCACTGATTTGAAATTAATTCTATTAGAATATGTATTGTTTTTCGCGGTCGAGTGTCATCCCCAAACGGGTGCACCCCTATACCACTGGACTCACTCCTTTTGTATTTAGTACCAAATATTATGTTATTATGGTATCGACCCAGACTTGTTTACAAAACGTCCTTTTGCGTATGACTTTACCGCAATGACGGAGTTACCTACCTCCTTGTTTGTTTGAACAAAACATCAGTCTTTGTGTATTCAAAACACTTATTTTGTACGCCCAGGTATGAATTAAGTATTTGAATGATGGCTGCAGCAGCAGAACCATTTATTTAAATGGGGACAATACTATAATTAGTTTGAGAACAAACCCCTAAAAAAAATGGTTTCCCTTGGCCAACTTAAAATTCTTACTTGGTATACCTATATCTCCGAACCCAAATGGTATTCGACTTTGATGCCATAGTAAACAGTAATGTGTTCCATGTGTACTTTAGAAATGCTTAATAATTAACCATGGTCGCCAATAAAAAAATATTTAATTTTACCCAGACAGTTCTTAGGGCTCTTTAATTGCGATTGCAAAAGATTGGCCTACCTTGCTGAAAAAGTTGACTAAAGGCGCGGTAACGCAAAGTACGCAATGCATTGGTCCTAAGAAAAAAAAACAAGGTAACCGGACAAGTGCGAGTCGGACTTACCGAGGGTACCGTACAAATTTGTAGGTACTTACATATTATAAATAAGTTCAGGAATCGAGTCTCGCAGTTTTTCCAAGCTTTTCCCCAACTTCAGACTATTTTTTTTTTCGATTTAATTGCAAATGTATAGTTTTCAGATTTTTCCCTGTACTTAGGTATACTATAGTATACGATATTACTTGCCAAATTTCATAGTTTTAGCTCAACGGAAAGTATCCTATAAATTTTGATTCCCTTGAGAGTGACGAAATATAAAGACAAAATAAACGTCCGTAGCTTTTTTTTACGTTAACTTAGAAGTTTGATTTTTTCACAGTTTCAGGGGACTTTAGATCTCAGTAGGTGTATGTTTTTTTTTTATTTAAATTTCAACTCGATACCTCCACGGGTTCCCGAGATAAAGGGTTTTGATAGACAGACAGGATCACTTTGTTGCACGGACGGGCAACAAAGTGATCCTATAAGGGTTCTGTTTTGAGGTAGAGTCATTCGGGGTAACCGTGCGCAGTGGGTAAGTGAGCGCACTGTGTATATCTCAGGAACGAGGTGCGGGGGAGGGGTGGTTCATTTGGGTGAAACAAGGACACCGGAGTGGCAAACTAGTTGTGACATGACATTGCGGCGCATGACGTTTTATTCACTTCTTATCCATAATTAACTAAATTTCTTAGTTTCATTGGTAATTTTGGGCATTTTGGAAACTCGTGTCGCGTCCAAGTTTTCGATCCTGTAATGGTAAGTCATATTTTGCTTGATAATAAGCATATTCTAGTAGATTTTTGAAAAATAATATTGAGGTTATCTTCGTTGCCTAAACATGTATCAACATTTATTTCTATTTTGGCTTCCTGGGGAAAGTGTGCGCGGGTAAGTGTGCGCATGAGTACACTTACCCGCGCATGAGCAAAATTTTAGATGGCGTAATGTCTTAGTTGATTTGTAGATAAAATTCTAATTACACCTGTTGAAGGTATGTATTTTGTTTTTTTTAGGTTGCAGTGTTGATCATCATGCCGCGAACATATATTAGGAAAAAACCTGAACTATCACCAGTGACAGAACAACAACTTGCTAGGGCCAAACAACTTATTCGAAATGGAAAAAGTAAACGACCTGCTGCTACTGCCACAGGCATAAGTGAATCCTGTCTGCGCAAGAGGCTTAAACTGGATAAAAACGCGGATTCAATGGGTCGTTTTATGCCAACATTCAATAATGAACAAGAGGAAGAGTTTGTCATTCATTGCAAGAAAATGAATGAAAGATTTGTTGGACTCACCATAAATGATATAAGGCGATTGGTATATGAATATGCTTCTGCGAATAATATCGATAACAAATTTGATCATTCTTCAAAAATGGCAGGGCGTGACTGGGGCGCATGTTTTTTAAAACGTTACCCTGAACTAGTCTGGCACGAGCTATGGGGTTGAATAAAGTTCAAGTTAACCGATTCTACAAAAACTTAAAAGAATTGAAATACAAATTTCAGCCAAGTTGCATATTCAACGTAGATGAGACTGGTATGAGCACAGTACCAAATAAAGGTTACTTGATAAGGTTTAATCTGACTTAACTCTGTGATTGAGATAAATATGATTGATCGCGAAAAAATATAAAAAGTTAAGTTACCCTTGTGACTGAAAATGAAGATCCTTAATAGTAGGATCTTCCAGAAAATATTGTCACCAAAAGAATTATGTTTTGTAATTGTTTGTGTGTTTTACTGAGGAATACGTTTACTTACCCCATACGCGTTCACTTACCCCATAGGGATGCGCACGGTTACCCGCAATATGGGTCAAGTGAACGCATTTCGATTTTTTCTCTTTAATTGTTTGCGGCAAGAAGAATTACTTTAAATTTGTTTAACTTTTTATTTCCATTTATAGACTAATAAATGCTCTTTTCGAAGATATAGTTTTTATTTCTTTAGCTTTAATATTTAAGACACAGTATCGTATGGAAGGCAAAAGTGCGCACAGTTGCCCCGAATGACTCTACGGAACCCTAAACCTAAAGTACACTTAAAACATTTGCTATTAAGTTAGCTGGATTACATTTAAGCGGTCTGCTAATTAGTGTACATAAGATAGATAAATAAATAAGCAACGAACTTCTTATTATCTCAGTAGTCACAGCACGCAACATACAAAAACTTTATTTAGGCAAAAACAGAATAGCAGTGGCTCTTTGTCTAACCTAGACGACATTCACCTTTGTTAGACTCTCCGTCGCGTCGCAGTATCGTGCGTGAGTCGTGCGTCATCTATGAATGCATTTACCTAAAGGCAGTTGGTAGGTCACAGCTGTCCTTCGGTAAATGTTAACGGGCTGCGAATTACATGCGATTGATAGCGAGTGATCCTGATCTCGTAACTAAGGGCTCTGTATCTCCATGCATAATCCTATCGCCCAGTATTTCCATGTAAAATCCTTGATGCGATTTAATTGGATAATATATCTAGTATCATTCCGTGTGGCGCCGGATTAAGAATAGCGTCACTCCCTTTCCTTCCGTGGATGTCGTAGCTCGTAGGTGACTTAGGAAATCAATTACCAAGAGACGGGCAGCAGCAGGCAGCAGCGTCTTCCTGAGATTCCAACCGCATACTGCGATCGCCAACCCGCCTGCCAAGTGTGGCGATTATGGCAAAATCCCTCATGGTTATGAAAACCACGAAGGAGGCCTATGTCCCGCAGTGAGTGTCAAATGGCTGATGATGATGATCTAGTATCGCCTGTATGCAGATTTTCACTTTATTGAGGGCTCTGCTCTACGTATTTGACTCTCTCTATCTACCCAGTAGTCCACATGGTGGTGGGGTCAGCTTTCCTTGTTTTCTTTCTCCACTTCGCCCTACTCATGACCTCGTTTATCGAAGCTCCGCGAAGCTATGAGAGATCTTTCTTTACAATGTCCATCCCCGTAGCTAAATAGCTCTACGTACTTGACTACAGAGCTTTTATAGTGGATCGATACAATAACGATAATGGATCTGGCGCGTCTGGTAGGTATAAGAATCTGCACAAAACTCAATTTATTATAAAGTCGTGGGTGCACGTAGGTAATGGGCACTTTATTGCTGCCATGTACCCAATGATCCGGAGGTACGCGGCAGTTGGGGTCAAAACAATTGAACCGCGACAAAGGTGCATGCAATTCGAATTCCCGTTGCATTAACACGATCACGTTCGTAACGTTATATTGTTTTATAGTTTTTCTAGACTAAGCTAAGTATAATTTCGGGTAAACATTAAAACATTGCATGGAATCTGTACAACCCAACCTAGCCCACGTATTTCTTTGGTAACTCAAGGTTATTTTATTACAAGGTTAGAAAGTATTTTGTGACTTTATTGTTCATAAAATAAAGGTCATGCTATATTAAATTTGAAACTACTTTATTGAAAACCCCGTAAAGACTGCAATGATAAAGTTTTAATTTAACTCATTATTACCTACTTACGTAGCTCGTCTTTGTTTATAAACACGCCAACATGCTTTCTGAATTGTTCTAAGGAAAATAACAAATCCATAACCAATTCACATTACTGAGTTCGTGGTCCATACGGCGCAATAAGATAAGTTATCGGTACATACAAGTTTTGGGATATTATTATATAGAATTTTGTAATCTTCGATCTCAATTTGTGTTAAACTTCTTCGCCTTTCCTTCTACCACAGATTATTCAAACTGCCTCTGAGGAGTATTTTAGGGAAACGTGTTTTTATAAATAAGACCGTTACTTTTTGTGAAGTTTTTGGTTGGTTTAGTTTGTGTTACCTACGGTAACTTACATTCCCAAAAGCATAACTTCACAGTTGTGATCTATACACTGATCATAAAAATCATTGTAGCCTCGTAAAAATAAATTGGTCTTCATAACGTACGTTCTGAGAAAAAACAAGCAAGGAACATTATCTTCGAGCACAGAATGAAGTTAACCTTCAAGTGCGCTGTTCAGTAGTTTTCCTATTTTCCTTGTTTAGGTAGATACTCAATCCTTTTGTTTACATAATTACTGAACAAAGATAAATCACGGATATCGCATTTGCAACTTAACAATGTTAGGTACAGTAAGTTAATACTATTTAAGTACCTGTGACTTTTCTCATAGCATAAGGTCACAAAACTCATAATGAAGCATAAGTTTGTCGAATTGATTCGTGACCTGTCCATGCGAATCACTTATGCACGGTTACGCTGATTCAGAACGAAAATATGGCTGGCATACGGCTGAAACGCAATTTATTAGTGTAGGTATGTACCTACACGAGTTGATCACAAAATAATCATGGTTGTTATTGATTATTTATTTTAACCTACGCCAACGACAACATAAAGTACTAGCCTAACAAAATGTGCTACGTCTGGGTATTCCGTACGAATCATTGTGAAACTAAGAGAACACACACACACAGAAATAGTACCTATGTACGAGTGATTTACTTTACTGTAATTAAATAAAAAAAACTTCCACACAACACAATCACTTAATTTTTCGATAACTTTCCGCCTTTCATTCTGGACAAGGGATTTCACGATTATCAGGGTACTGGAGCCTCAGAAACATTGGTATTGGAATTTATTTAAGTATAAGTATTTTCCACATAATAAAACTGATTTTTAACGGATATTAACTCGTTTTCCACATATAGCGCTAATCTTGGAAAATTCCCGCACTTAATGGCTTTCGAATAAGTACTCAAGGTTAAGCCAGCTAACAGAACACAATGATTTTCGCAAGACGAGCCAACACGGGTATCCCAAAAAAGGAAACCTAACCAATAGCAATAGGTCCTAACGAAACCGAACAAAAACTGACAATGATGTAAGTTTGCGACGTTTTTGTTATCTATCTATATGGCCCGCCCTGATAGAGTAGTCTGTTTAATGGTGTGATGTTCACACACAGTTCTATGTAGCTATATAAAAACGTCGAGAAGGCATTCAATAAAGAAGAAGCTGAGATGTAGTAAATCCAATAGCGCTTAGGCCTGTTACGGGCCTATCCATAAATTACGTCACACGGGGGGGGGGGGGGATGGAGGGGCTTAACAGGCTCAGACACACAACACAGTGTGACATCGTGTGACAAGGGGGATGATTCATAATAAGCTTCGTGACGTCATATGTATAAATAAATCTAGAGTATTAAAACTTTAAAATATTACTAACTCTATCACTGTTAACCCCTCCACTGCCCTCGCGGAAAGGAACGTATAGGTGGTCTATACTAAGTGGGGCACTAGGTTCACTATTACTACAAATGTGACATTCTGTAAAAGGAATTAAGTTCTGAACAAATAATAATAATTATTACTATTCGCAAGGCACGTTAAGCTGTTGGTGCCGGCTGCCGTCGATAGATGGCAGTCGTTAAGCCAAGTCAGAGGCCTTAGGGCGGCTTGACAACTTCTGACAGTAGACGAGCCACTAGTCTACAAGCCTCCACCAATCCGGACTTGGCCCCCGTGGTGGAGTATGGCCTATACCTTCCTCAGGGAAGAGACCCGTGCCCCTCGGTGGGGACATAATGGGTTGATGATGATGATGATGATTATTATTAAATCCTTTATTGCATTTAAAACAGGCAGTTTTGCACATAGGCGAGCTTAATGCTACTTAGCATTATCTACCAGCTAACCTAAGTTTTGAAGAGAACATTAGCAGGTATTGCTCGTAAAATATTAAATATACTTACTAATTACTTATTCAGACCTAGATATATAAAATATAATAGGGGGAAAATATTATACACATACAACATAATAATAAATAAATACTTGTTACAATAAATAAATACATAAGGAAAGATATTGTGAAATACTTATAATAAATTAAGACAAATGCTGGAGATTTAGGTGGCGATAGACTTCGTGTCATGAAATTCGTGTGATGTAATTTATGAATAGATCCGAAATGTAGCAAAAACTAAATGATCACCAATGTATGACAAATACTTTTTAACAAAAAAAAACAGACTTAAAAAAAAACAAGCACGCAAGAAGAGTTTGACGACTTTCTCATGGATTTCATCAAGATATCTTGACCAAGTTTATTTGGGACCACCCCCTTTCTAGCGACAAAATAATGAATAAAATCAGACTACGTGGTAAAGTATTTATTATCCTTGTTTTTTAGCTACTCGAGAGAATAAAACGCCAACTATTCTCCTTTCCAGGGCTGGGCACTATGGGAGCGTTTCGAGTCGACGGAGCACGAGCGGCGCTTGCTGCTGGTGGCAAGGCTGCCGCTAGTGAAGACACTGAACGGAGGGGGCACGGTCACCGAGGACGAGCGTGAGGCTGCCGAGCGCACCTTCATCCGATATTACATGGAGAAGCCGGAGTCTGATCGACCTGACAGGTGAAGTTCGAAGTTTTTATAAGAGTTTATAAATTGAGCGGTGTAAGTCGGTTTTCATTTTTTATTAAAAAAAATTATTTATCAATTTTTCGTGGGAGAGCGGGAGAAAAATAAACAAGTCCCTTATAACCATAATTTACCCTACTTAATTAGTTTCTTTAAAATAATATATAAAGTAATAAATAAGAATTAAACAACGCAGTACGGTATTTGACACGATCAACAATAAATGATTTCATATGCTCGATTAAAACAAAAATTACAAAATATCTCGGAAAATGTATCTCTTTTAGTCAATTACTAGTTCTTACAATTTTTAAATAGATTAAACATAAAAAGAGTGCTCTGAAATGTGACGTCATAAGCCAGTATTTTCATACAAAATTCCGTTTTAAAAGTAACTCATTTGACATTTTGTCTAATACCAATTATAATGGGGAAAATGAGAGAATTTGTGCCAATACAGCATGAATAATATTTTGAAAGGCCTCTCTACATTGAGTGATAGTGGGAGGTGAACGTTAGCTAATATTATGCCGACCTAAATAACTAAAATAGTATGCTAAATACTACGTTTAACGTCAATGCAAACTGACGAAGTAAATTTATGTATAGCAACTACACTATAAATATCGAAAAGATTTAAGTAGCATCTGCTGTGGAAATGTAAGTTTCGTTCTGTTTGTCGTTTTTTGTTTTGTTACTATAATACTTTATACTCTATGCGCATTAGTATGCGCAAAAATTAAGAAAATTTTAAGTCACACAAACACCATGTGCTAGCTTCAGATACCTAAGTCTTTCTGAGTACTGACCGATGATCAGAGGAGATCGCGCCCCGTCCGTCGCTATAGGGAATCGAGAAGTCCTTAAACCAAATAAGGATTTAAGACAACTTTGTATTACATACATACATACATAAACTCACGCCTGTACCTCAGAGGGGTAGGTAGAGACCAGGGACTGCCACTTGCGATATATTTGTTTCGTCAATCTTTCTTCCTTCATCCTCTCCACATGTCCAAACGAACGCCACATTCCTTTCTCAATTCTAGTCACTACATCCTCTTTCAGGCCACAACGTTCTCTGATCAAACTATTGCGTATCAAAGTACAGACATACTTTTTAAGGACCTCATTTCTACTGCATCAATTCTACTTTCTTGCTTCTTTTGCCATACCCAAGTCTCGCTACCATACCAAGCATCTATTTACCAAACACACGGGTTCACATACACCAACGAAATACCACAACTACCTTCAACAATATTAGCTTATATTATCTTAACAGTAACAGTTATCCTTTAAACTCCTAGTATTTAACTTAGGTATTTTACTGTTCTTAACTTACACAATGTCTAAACTACATACGAGGGGTGTTCAATAAGTAGTGAGAATGAGGTATAAACTCCTAGCATAGAAACAAAGAAAATACTGGCAGGCATAGCCCATTTATTTGTCGACATAGGTAGTAAAATAAAAAAAGTTTGATGCTCTTTTTTTTTCAATCATAGAAGGTTCTTACTTGTGTTCAGTCGCAAGTCGCAACGAGTAGTAATTGAAAATGATAAATGATGTTGAAAAATTGTTTTGGCGTATCGTCGTACTGCTGTTCGTTTTATAGCTGAAGAACTAAAGATTTCAATAGGGAGTGTTCATAATATTAATACATGCATGACCAAAGTCTCAGCGCGTTGGGTGCCTAGAATGCCAACGGCCGAACAAAAACGAACCAGGCTAAGAATTTCGGAAAACTGTTTTGAACTGTTACAAGATCCTGACCGGTTTTTGGCTCGATTTCTAACTATGGATGAAACATGGCTTCACCATTACGACCCTGAAACAAAAAAACAGTCCATGACTTGAAAGAGACCATCATCACCGACCCCTAAGAAATTCAAGGCCGTTCCATCCGCCGGCAAGATTATGGGATCCAGATCATTCTCTTTTTTGGGACAGCCAAGGGGTGGTGATGATTGAATACCTCAGTCATGGAGCCACTATTACGGGGAATATCTACGCAGAACAAATAAAAAAGTTGCGTGACGATATACGCGAAAAACGGCGTGGCAAACTCGCTTAAGTTGTTTTGTTTCATCAAGATACTGACCCAGCACAGAAGTCCAAAGTTGCGATGGCTGTTATCAATGATGCTGGCTTCGAATTGGTGGAACATCCTCCATATTCTCCAGACTTGCTCCTAGTGATTGTTATCTATTTCCGAGATTGAAAGAATATCTAAGAGGCCAGAAATCCGACGATGACGCAGTGATCGCCGCAGTACAAAGTTTTTTAGAGAATCAAGATGAAGGTTTTTTTAAGACAGGAATGTTAGGTTTCGGACAAAGATAGATTTTAGGTTTCGGATAAGTGTATACAACTAAAAAGTGACTCATGTTAAAAAATAAAATAACATTTCATAAAAGTTAAGTGCATCTTTATTCTACTCTATTGAATGTTGAAGAGCACTCTGTTGCCTGAGATACAGGTCCAGTACCTAGTTCAGGCAACGAAGAGAATTGTTTATGTTATGGAGCTTTGCCTTTTGCCTAAGATATTGTAATACCTTCGAAAAAATGTAAACAAACCACTATTTGTAAATGTTAAAGATAAAAAAATAAACATAATAAAAAAAGAAAAGCGTAATTAAATCATATAAAAGTTAGTCTTTGAAGTTCGGGAAAAGCTAGGAAAAAACTGCTAATAAAAAACTGTTATAATTAAGTAAAGATTTATTTTTATATGTACTGAATATCTTAATTTATTTTTAAATTGAATTTCTATTTTCAAGCTGTATTTCTAAGCTTATCACAATCGCCGCTGAAAACGGCTATTGTAAACTTGACTAGTTGCCAGAAATAAATGGTTCATTGTTATTATTTGCTAAGAACCTACAATGATACTAAATATGTAACAACAACTACAAAACATTATTCTATTGCAGGTATTGGGAGCTGGAGAAAGTCCACGGTAAGCTCGACCCATTGGTCTCCGTAAACCTGAGGCCAGAAAAGCGCGTCCAGATCACCTTCACTTGTGGTGATAACAGCGAAGTGCGCACTGTCGATGTTTACAGGTAAATTAGGCAACAGAAGAGAGGCGGGCGAGAAACTAATCTACTTTTAAGTCATTACTAACGTAACCCCAAACAAATGTGTTGTGTTGTGGTAATGCAATGTTTTGCTACGGTCAGGTGACAACGCCATCCAATAATGGGTGTATTGTCTTTCTTTACAGAACCGTCTCCGATTTAAAAACTCGTCTAGAGCAAATGGCAGGATTCCCCGCGTCAAAAATGCGGCTATTCTACGTTGACCAGGAGTTGAGGGATTCTCAGGTGAGATAATCGCAAATGACATTACACGTAACTTTGCATAACACAACAACAAATAAAAATGAAAATGTTTAGCCCTTTCAGGGTCCGGAGGAGATGAAGTACCCGACGAAGCAGCTCTACTCCTACAATATCCGATCAGGGGATGAAATTATTATTGACTCCAAGCTGAAACACTCAGTCTCCAGCAACTCGGGCGCGTGAGATTACTCTTTAGAAAAAGAACAATGAAATATTCTTGTATTTTCTTGCTGATGGATTAATGTTGCATGTTTTTTTCCATTTCACTTACTTGTATGCCCATGCCCTAAAAATGTACGATTTCACGAAGGAAAGATGGTTAGCGTAAATCATCGCCTTGGTGGTTCTTTCTTTTTTCAAACTTGTAAGCAAGTTCGTTTTTGTCAACTAACTAGACGTCGATGTCGCGACTTTTCGTTACTTTTTGTAAGGAATGTCTTTTTATGTTCTATGTTTTCTGTCAAGGTGGTTTTTACCTGTCTTAGGGGCATAATATGATCCTTACATACATTATGTAAGGATTTATAAGGTTGGAGAAAGGTTTGTTTTTTATTGTTTTTTTTTACATGGTATTTTATATTTTTAAGTTCAAAGCTGAGAGCTTTTTTATTTCTTTTCATTTGCCTATGATGCACAAGTTAGCCTTATTTGTTGTGCCACAATACGCGGAATACAATAGGATGATACAATGTATCTTTTTAAATCATGTGACGCAAAAATATCTGTGACGATGCTTGCAAAATATTGTTTTATGTATTTTTGTCGCCATTTTTTAAGCTTTAAAACGTCCAAATAATACCTACTTACTATAGATCAGATTTCGGTTATATAAAAAAATATTTGCGACATCAGCGACTGTGATATTTTAGAATAAAAATCGTGAACTTGCAATAATTACGATTTTTTTTTGACCCAAGTAGCTATATTTTCACAACAACCTTGCCCGATTCTATTTTATTCTAATCTGTACCTATAGTCATATTAAAATTTGTTATTGAAACAATGGTGTCGCGTTAAGTGCTTTTTAACAATAAATTGTAAAGTGATATGAACTGCCATTACAAAGATTTCTCTATTTATCAAGTTTCTGGTAAGTTCACATAGTGTACATAAACATTGACCTATGGAGGTCAATGTCAACTGTTGAAACAGGAATATTATTATGGCAGCCTAAGCAATAAATGCGTGTCTTTCAACAAAATTATAGTAGTCTACTTATTTTGTGAAATTTCAGTCTTTCGTTCGTATTATCGGAATGGAAATAAATAAGTGTATAAAATTATAATGTACTGTTTTATTGATCTCCAGCTCATGTTTTTCATGAAATATTTCACAAATCATTCCATAATTTTGCTTCCCCTAGCATCGACAACGAGAAACCACTTAATTTATGTAAAGAATTTGTCTTGATTTTTAATGACGAATATTCACGATCTTAGTGCACTCGGACTGAGTGAGCTAAATTGGCTACTTGGAAGCTACTCATATTGTTTGTGTACACAGGCGATCATAGTACATTTTGCCAATTTTATAGGTGAAAACCGCGTCTTTAACAGGGATGAAACACTTACCGAAAAAACAATGCAATTTTTTATACAGAGATGTAAAGCTTTTTCCCGTACACAGCTATCATGGCGTTTTGGACCTGCTCGATAATGTAATCATATACATCAGTCCATTCTTTGCAGCCGTTTTCCCGAGTGCGCCTTTTAAAGAAGTTTAATAAAATATTTAGTTTATCTATATTCTTATTAATCACCATTTCTCTCATATAGACAGTAACGAGTGTGATATCACGTGGTAGAGGAGTTTGCCCACTTTCCAACCATGCTCTTAGTAATTCTCTCACTTTTTGCCATGAAAGTCCAAGCAAACCTGGCTTCGCTGTATCTTTTATTGGTGCTTGTGTTAGGTCTGTTTTCTTCATTTTGTTTTCAGTGTTTGCGATAGTTCCCTGTTTAACTGTTTCTACTTTTACTGTAAATTCGTTATAAGTATTTCCTTGAAGGAATTTACTTATTAGATTTTTCGACGTTGAAGTTTGTGCATGTGAAGGTCTGCTGAGAGAAAGGCTTTTAGGAGGTCTTCCACGTCTTTTAGGTGATCTAGATGTTCCAATCACTGGGGATTTTTTCTTGACAGGGGACTGTAATTTCTTAGGGGTAGAGGGTGATTTTTCATTCTTTGGCTCAGATACTGCATTTTTCTGTTTTTCATTTTGATTTAAAATTGGAGTAATCATTGTGCTTTCAATAGTTTTTGTAGCAAATAAGAATTTATTCATGGCACCCTTAAGTTGTTTCATAGTTATTGACTCTAATTTTGTAATCTGTATGCCAATTCCACGCATTTCTTTGGGATCTATTTTCTGTTTCTTACAGATTCCGATCACTTCCTTTGCTATGATATCAGCATCATTGGTAGCAATGTTTAAATTGATTGATTTGTTAATGACATCACAGAATCCATGTCCCATGAATTTAGCAGTATCTAAAGGCGCATTCTCTGCTCTGACCATAAGTTTCAAAGTGATACATTTTCCCATAACTTTGAACTGCATCAGTCTGTTGTGCACTTCTGTTGACAACTGTTTTAGAAATTCGAAACATTGTTCATTGTTTTCGAAACGAATCCCGTAATTGACTTCTGCTGATACAGACTTTCTAACTGCATGAAAAGATAGGGGGTTTTGGTCGCGTCCGCGGCATTGTTCATACAGCTGTTGACCAGTTTTGTTCCCGAGATGCCTTTGCAGTACTACCAATGGTACATTTTGCAAGGATCCACATGTTTGGTGTCCTAAAGCTTCTAGTTTCTGAGAGGTTTGTCTTCCAACACCTGGAAGATCTTTCAGTTTAATGTCAAACATGAAGTCATGTACCATCTCTGCAAATAAAAAGAACTGTCCATCAGGTTTGGCATGTTTAGTGGCCAATCTTGCTTGCAAACGGTTTCCACCAAATCCTGTAGAGCATGGGCATCCAGTTTTGGCATTTATTTCTTGCCTCAAAGCTGTTGCAAAATCTTGTGCCGTTATATTTAAAGACTTTAGAATTTCTGTGCAATCCACATACATTTCATCGCAAGATACTGCTTCTATATCTAAAGTGTACTGTGCTACTGTATTGTAGAGAGTGTATGCTACTTCTTTGTACCCTTCGAAGTCATATGGTATTGTTTTTATATCTGGGCATAGTCTTAAGGCGGCACCCATAAACATACCATTTTGTACTCCTTTAGCTCTGGCTTCATAAGAACAAGAAGCTATTTCACTCATGGAACCATATTTGTCATCTTCATCTGCAATGTTGTCTACTCGAGTCTCAAAATGTGTTAGAATTTCATTCTCAGACAATCCAGCAGCTTTACTCAGTTTCATAGTTTGTTTTTCCTTGTACAGATTAAATTCTGTGTTCCTATCAACTCCAGGTCTCTTATGTTGTGGTTGGCCTCCTTTTGAATGAGTTACCGCTAAAGGCTTTCCACGTAATTCAGGCCTATTTCTCAACCCAACTGATACGAAAAAGCAATCCATATCTATGTGCATTATAGTTTTTCCTTGATCAAAACTGTTTTGAGAGAAGTCCATAGATTTGTTATGGAAGATAGTGTCCTTTAGTTGTTTCCGAGCAGGAAATCTGAAGTCACTAGCATCTCGCAAGTTGTTAATGTGCTGCTTGAAACATGCTCCTAGCTGCGATATATGATGCAAGCGAGAATTATTGTAAAATTCTGCTATAAAGTTTGGGTCAGATGCAGTTTTGGTATTGTTTTCAAACTTTTTTGTTTCATATGATTGTTTACTGATTGAGGGTATTAACTCATTGTTTTTGTTAGGTTCAGCATTGTCAGGATTGATGTATCTCTGTGAGTTGCTTGTTTGAGTATCTGATGCAATTTCAGTCATTTCATCAGCATCTTTCACTTCTTTCTCAGATTTGATGTTAGGTCCATTAGTTTTAATGATTTTGTGGAAGTTTAGTTTGGGTTGTGTTCTAAAATTGTTATATAGCACAAAATCTTTATAATCCAATAATCGGTTCGATGCTATGCTCTCTGTTATCCATTCAGGTCTTACTACCTTAGCCAAGGGAATTTTCTTTACCTTAAAATCAGGCAAATTAGACGCAATTACAAAATCATCCGATTTCTGATATGTGTGGTAAACGCCGCCGTGCCTAGTCATTAAAGTCTTCAACTCATCTGCAGATGGATTAGTGTAGCCATTAACAAATATACTCACGCCGCTAAAGATGTTGGATTCTACTTCTTCAGCATTTCCAGAGCGTAAGCAGAACTGCTCCTCTAACTTGGCGATTTTTGCCTGCATATATCCTCCCCAAGCTTCAAAACCATTGGCAGGAAATTTTTCATCTCTTCGTCGCATTACTGTTTTTGCTAAATATGTTTAATGAAGTTTTTAGTTTATATGTAGGTATAATGTATGATTGTTTTCCCTCCGAAAACGGAAAACAACAATTCACAGATTAATAAATGACGATCGGTTTAACTTGTTGAAGACACGTTGAAGAGCAATGCCCGAGCGTGTAGTGTACATTCTACATGCAATCCAACAAGGAAAGTGCTTCAAAGACAATCAAGCTTACCGTCAAAGACGGAGTTTACACCTTCAGTCTGGCGTTAGTCAATTCCATCAGTCTGGTTAGACTGACGGATTCAATCTATTCAATGGATTGATGGACTGATGGACTAGACTGACGGATATTCGAATATTTTGATAATTTTCGTCAGTCACGGTTAGACTGACGGCAGACTGATCGTCTGAATGTGTTATCAGGCTCGCATCAGTCAACGCCAGTCAACCGTATTAAATAAATAAATACGATTGTTTAATACTGAATTTTAGTGTTTAATCGGTTATGTTAAAGCGCAATCAGATAATTTACCAGGATACTCTTTTATCTTTTTTGCATCTGCATACTATGCGAGAGGTCCCGGGTTCGAATCCCGGCAGGGGACAAAAAAAACCCCCCAGGTCTTGGATGTTTACATGTTTGTGATGTAGTAGTTTCTGGTTCCCACGACATAGTATCCTAGTGTGGGGCCAGAAGCAATGTATGTGCCTGTAAGTAAATGTTTATGTTAATGTGTGGCTGAGTTTTTTCGTAATAATGCGATGATGGAACTTTCTTATAGGTAAGAATAATAAATAATAGGAATAATCGACCACCTACGTATAACTACATTTATCTAGACGTACTTTACTAATAAAAATTTTAAGAAATACGCAGGCATAGTTATTTTTATTTAATTTATATTTACGAGAGTTAACAAGTTTTTTGCTTGTCTGCTGCATGTCAGTACCTACTTAATACCATGTGCTCGTGTGCATGCTAATGATGCTATAAGTGCAGCCACAAAGCGCGTGGGTCGTCGTAAGCTGTGACGTGTCAAGCGTATGGCGCCAGTTTTTGCCCGTTTTTGGAACCTGTGCACTAAAATCGCTGTAACTTCGTGATTTACAATCAGATTTCGATAATTGTTTCACAGAATATATTATTTTTAATGTCTCTATAGAACTGCGTAGGTACTTATTTCAAAACGTGAGTGATCCTCATTATGCGCATCAAATCCATACTAATTTGACAGTTAGACAATTGGAAGCGTACAGGATTTGATGCGCGTAATAGAGAAAGAATCGGATCGTGGTGTGTCGGCCTGCTACGAAAAATACAAGCAACTAGAGGGTGGAGCACCTACCCTCACCTACCCTCACTTTAATAATTGACTGTAGCTACTCACCACTTCAGTCCAACCGTGACCACTGAAACTTGCAGCATGTAATAATAATAACTTCCACACAACACAATCACTTCACCTGGTCATAAACTAGGATACCCTGTGCTTTGGTAACCAGGCAAGGACCTCACAAACATGGAGATACACCGAATCTGAGGCGATTTGTACAAATGTACGGCGGCCCCCAGTGGGAATCAAAACCATGAGTTCTGTTTTGGTTGTTAAGCACCTTAACGGCTAGACCTGAGGGCTAAACCAACTAGCCAATGTTGCTAAAACTTCGAGAATCAAGGAAATAAAGCTCTGTTAACTTGGCTGAAAACTCTGACTTATGATGCAGACAAAAGAATTACTTAACTAAACTAAAATGTTTAAGTACCTACAATATGTAGGTACTCGGTCATTACTCGTTTTATATATAAATCTCTTATAAATGTTCAAACCTGACTTAGGTCTTAGTTGTATTAAATTAACATTAACTTACACTTTGAATGTAACACAGGAATAAATTCGTAGAAACAGCCGGCCTTTCCTAACACAGGTCCAACCAACCCCTGTCAAATGCATCATGTTCATGAAATAAAGAAATTTTGTACCTATTTTTGTTTTTTGTAAGAAGACTAAAGTACACTGAGTACGCAGGGGAAATATTTTGGAAGAATGGGTAGAACAACATTTACAACAATAGCAACAAATCAAAAGAAGCCTTCGTCATCTATCCCTAGTCACTACTAGGGAGTGATAAAAAAGAAAAAGAAAATCAAATCCCTCATTAAAATACATAAATGTACATTATTCTTTTGGATTAATTTATGGGATAACAGCACCTTCAAATGCTTGAAACTTGAAATGAATTTTCAATATTATAGTTCCGTAAAAGAATGAGGTTTATTCATGTTCCACATAGCCTTAAATGTTTAGGAACCGCTGAGCGTGCCGTCTACAGAGAGAACTCTATACATAGTGCTGGTCATGTTACTTGATCGTCTTCGAGCCACTGAAGACTTTTGATCTGTGTCCCAATATTGTCTATGGTTTTTCACGACTGTTTTGTATAGTTTGCCTACCTAGCTTATTTCGCCGATTTTTCGGAAAAGATTTGGAAAATGTGCAGTTTTTATAGTGCAAAGCTCTTGCGTATCGCTTAATAATGAAACACACTCACAGCTAAGACCACTCGTTTCTGGAACGACCAGACTGAAGGCTCCTCATCAATTTACATGAAAGGTGAGTACAAAAAATCTGTACCGAGGGTTTTTTTTTCTTCGTTTAATGCTAGGGAATATTATTGAGGCCGAATGACGAATTTCCTTGTCTTATCTGAGTAGAGAAGCCTCTGTTGATTTTCTTTTAAGTCAGGACCATTAAAAACTAAGCATGCAAATTCCTTATTCTACAGCTACCTATACATAGTTGCCGCTGTTTTGTGTATTTATATTTGTGTAGGGCCTATTATCCAACCAATTTCAGTAGGTCATAGCGGCCCCTTGCGGCTTTTGTGGAAACTGCGATTACGTTCCGTTCCGCTGCTAGATTTGTTAACTTGAACTGTATCTCGGATACTTTAAGTATGAAATCATCTTTTCTTTCTGCGCTTTTGAATGACATTGACAAATATTTTTCGTAAAATGGAATGGTAATTATCTCTCCTATTTCATTTCGCTGCTCGCGCTTTCGTCTGTATAGTGTCCATTTTGTATTCGAGCTTGTAAATCTGATTAAAATTTCGTGATTTCTTTGTATTTCCTATTGACAACGCGCCCGCTGAATGCAGTTCGGTTTATACAAAATTGCGTTACTCTTATGGCATAACTATATAGTAGCAACAGTGGAAAAGGAATTGGAATTGGCGCGAAGCATCATTCTTGGTGGAAAATGACAGATGATGTCCCAGTTAGCGATGTGTTACTTGAAGCCACTGAGTATTTGTGTAAACTAGGGACCAACTTGAAGCTCCGCTCGGAGAACTTAAAGGAGAAGAGAATTGCTAGAAGCAAACTCAAAAACACCCATGCCGTTCTAAAGGCCGCTGATAAACTCCTCCTCATATGCGAACTATCGAAGAAATCACTTGAGAATGTCGAAGTCGGTGTCAAGAAGATATTGCGCGTTTGCGCTAGAGATCAGGGGCCGATAACCGTCAAACCGGCATCCTTCAAGCGCGAGATTGAGTACTTTTACATTAAAGATGGTTCAAATAAACTCAGAATGTCACAAAAGATCTCACTTGCACACTTCAAATCAGTCAATGTTAAAGCTAAAAACATGCCATTGTCTAAGATAGAGAAATATCCAGTATACTTTGATTGTAAATTGTATCGAAGAAGGAAGAAAAAAGAGTTGGAAGCTAGACAAAAAAAAATATCAAAAAATAATGCGGGTAGCTCTGAAAGTGGTGTGACATGCTTGGAAACTGTAGACAAAATAGAAGTTGATGCCGAAGAGGATGAAAAAAGCAAAAAATATAGAAGTAGTGAAGAACAGGAAAATAAAGAATCATCATCCAGTAGACACTCTAGCACAGAAAACCATGAAGAAATAATGGAAGATGAAGAGAAATCTAAAACCAAGTCTGAATATGACAATTCCACAAATTATGATGAAAAGGAAAAATACAATAACTCTAAGTCTGAGTCTAAAATTAACAAGTGTGACTCTAAAGGTCAGAAGGAAAAATCTAGAGACATAAAAGAAGACAAACCTGAGAAGCTTCAAAAGAATGGAGAAAATTCACATGATAAAAAAGACAAAGACCAAAATGAATCTAAAAAGAAGAAGAAGCATGCCAGAATTGTTCATGACTCTAGCGATGAGCAACTTTCAGAAGTAGTGGATGACTCACCAAAAAAACCATCTGATAAAGAAGAAATTGATGAGGCTGTAAAGGATAGGGATGAAACTAAAAAGAATAAACATGCTAAAGTAGTTTATTCAAGCGATGAACAAGCTTTAAAAGTAAAAAGTAAGTCCTCAAGTAGGGTTGGTGACAAGAAGCGTAATCCTGAGGCTGCAGAAGAAGGAAATGAAGCAAAGATAATTAAATCTGAAAGGAGAGATAAAACTCATGATGTAAATATGGATGATTCTAAGAAAAAGCACAGCAACAAAGAAATTCATGATGCCAGAGATGATCAACCTGTGAAAAAAGAAAAGCACAGGGCATTTGACAAGGAGAATAGTATTGAAACTGTAGGGGATAGCAGTGATGATGCCCACAGACATAAAAAAAGAAAATGTCCGATGGAGTCATCAGATGAAGAATCTAAGAAAGAAAGATATCGAAACAGACAGAAAAACAAGTGTGGAGAAAGTGATAAAAGAGACAGAGACCAAAGTGAACCTAAAAGGAAGAAGAAGCATGTTAAAATTGTTGAGGATTCTAGTGACGAGCAACCTTCAGAAGTAATGGAAAAGTCGCCAATAAAACCATCTTATAGTGAAAAAAGTCTTGAGACCTTAAAGGACAGTAATGACACAAAAATGAAACATGCTAAAAGTGTTGATTCTAATGAGGAGTATGCTTCAAAAATAAAAAAGGAATCCCCAAGTAAGCTAGCCGATAAAGGGAGAAACCACGAAGCCAAAGGAGTTGAATCAAGCAAAGACAAGTCTGATGACGAAGAAAATGAAAACCGAGATGAATCTCAGAACAAACACTGCGAAAGAGCAATTCTTGATTCCAGTGATGACCAACATTTAGAAGAAGAAACAAACAGAACTTTTGACAAGGAAAACAGTCCTGAGTCTGTAGAGGACAGCAGTGATGATTCACACAGACATAAAAAAAGAAGAATTAGCCATCAGATGGAGTCATCGGATGAAGACAAAAAAGATAAGGAATTGGTAAATGACAGTGAAAATCCTGCTGCTCAACCCCAGAAACCATTACTAAAATTGGTTGATCTGAGTAAATTGCTTAAACCAGATGTTTTACAAGCAGATATTAAAAAGAATGAGTGTCAAAGCCAACCTACTAATAACAACATAAAGCCAGAGCTGAGTCGAAAGGAAAGGAAACTACAGGAGAAAAATTTCAAAGAAAAACACTTCTGGGAGCAGAAAAGAAAAGAAAGTCTTGCATTTAAACCAAAGAAATTCCATGTATTTGTTTGTAGATTACCAGAGTTCAATAACAACTTTTTAGTCAGAAATAAAATAATAAAAATAACTCAACAAGGTGAAACAATTGCTACTAGAAGTAAAGATAAAATTGTAACATTTCAAGACTCTGACAAGGAAGATCAACTTTCTGACAAATCCATATGTGATAAAAAACCTGAAGGTAAAGAAAATGTATCAACTAACTGTACCCCTGATATGAACAAGGTCAAGAGTGCTTTGCTTGACTCTGACTCAGACAAAGAAGAAGATACAGCTGTAATTCTAGCTGTAGGTGAAAAAGTGAAAAAAACTTTGCTGAATGATACTGATGATTCAGATTCTGATGGAAAAATTAAAGAAAAAAACCAATCTGAATTCTCAGTGGTAAATTGTAAAGAAAGTGAATTAAATTCAACTGCTATTACCAATGATAACATAGTTTTAGCAACCGAAACAAAGACCATTGATTTGCGAAGCATAGATATGGAAAACCAGATACAGAGCTCTGATAACGAACAACTTGATATGGCTGAACCTTCACAAGTAACTGAAAATCAAGGATTTAGTTCAAAAACAAGCAAAAATAAAGATGTCACACCAGTAGGTTCAGACAACGAAAAGTCTGAACAGACACAGAGCTCTGATAAAATAACTGAAAAACCTGATAAGACTCAACCTTCAAAAGTAAAAATATCCAGTTCACAAATAAGCAAAAATATAGATACTACGCCAGTTGGTTCTGACACTGAGCAGAAGTCTAAACGAGCACAGAGCTTAGATATAGAATCCGAAAAACCTGATGAGACTGAACTTCCAAAAGTAACTGAACAAGAATCAAGTTCAGAAACAAGCAAGAACAAAGATACTACACCAGTAGATTCAGACAAAGAGAAGAAGTCTCCAGAAAAGTCCCCAATTACTCCCAGGAGTAAAAAGAAACGAAAAAATATGATGGAGAGTATGCATGCTAAGAAAATGCTTCTTACTTATTCCTCAAGTTCAGATACAGAGGATGAAAATCTAAAAGATGCTATTAAGGAAATAAAAAATTCTTTATTAGAAGGATCTGATGAAGACGTAATCGAAAAAGTAAGAGAAAATCACCGTAAAAAACTAGTTGCCTCAAGTTCTGATGATGATGATGATGATGATGATGATGTCCCAATAATTCAAAAGAGAAAGGCATGTGAAGAACCTAACAAGATTGGTGACAATGAAACCAGGGAGAATAATGAGAATTCCAGTCAAGTGGACGCCAAAGCTGATGAAGATACTAGTTCAAGTAGTAAGGTTAGCATTAAGGAATATAGGATATCTTAATTTTTATTGCCATTATTACTGTCCTAAATTAGTACATGCTTTGCCATAGTTTTTGTTTCTCGGAAGCAACTTCGCTATCTACAATAGTACTATTACCAGAGTTAATTTTTTATGAAGAGACAATCGTTTCTATTTAAGTTCTATTCATTTTCGTGATAAGAGTTATAATCTTTGTTTTCGATTAATCCTGGTTGTCTTTTGGAGAAAAAATTGTCATGTTATATCTTTGTCATTAAAGATTTCAATATTATCTTTCCTGTGACTTTTCATTCAGTAATAAGGTTATTGGCAATGCTTTGAATGCTGGAGGCTAAAAAGTGAGATTACACATTTCAATAACGTTATTACATAGGTATAGGGCCATAAAATGTGGGTTATAATAAGAGAAACGTATTTTACAGATGGGCCGTTCTAAGACGAAACCTAGCAGTAGCAGCCAAAATTCCGATACACAAGATACCGACAAAGATATTGATGGGTAATTGTTTCTTTATTTTTGTTCATGTTAGATCATTATATTTTGTGGTGTGCATACTTTCTATCAATAATATGGAAATTGTGACTAGTGTTTACATCTACTACAGGACCTACAGTTTTATTTAGAGAAGCTTAGTACAGCTGTCAGAACATCAACTATTACGTGAGTGTTCTCTGGTTAGTTATATTGACTGCCTCGTTGGTCTAGCGGCACACATCTGATAACCATGCCGGAGGTCGTGGGTTCGATTCCCCCAAAGGGGCCGTCGTACGTTTGTACAAATAGCGTCCGTGTGGGTGTATTTTCACGTTTGTGACGTCCTTGTTTGGTTACCGTAGCACAGGGTATCCTAGTTTGGAACAAGGACAAGTGGTTGTGTTGTATGGATGTTATTATTATTAGATCTGAGATTTCCGCACTTACCCCGAGTTTCTCGTACACTAACACGCTGTTAATCTACTGTTAACAGCTGTCAATTGACCAAAGTGCATACAAAAAAAAACCACTGACAGCTGTTAACAGTACATTAACCGCTTGTTAGTGTACGAGAAACCGGGGGTTAGCCTCATAATTGGGCCATTATACGTGGCAAGCGTGCAAGGCGTGGCTTAGGTCTTCGAACCCCTCAGGAACCTGGGTTTCCTTACGATGTTTTCTTCACAGTTAGCGAGTGCTATTTGTTACTACAAATTCACAAAGGTATCAACTTAGAAAACACTGTTATTGCTAGATGCCGGAATTCGAAACCCCGCCCTCACGCGTGTGAAGCAAGAGTTCTGCCGATGCGCTCCCACCGCTTTGTTGAGTGTACTTTATTTGTTACGGGTGACTGCAACAAAAATGGATAAGTTGAGAGCTGCTGACTGACTATAAATACTTATCTGTCAATAATCTGGGCAGATTGCTTGGTGTGCTTCCCTTTGTTTACTGAAACATGGGAAACTTTTTTAAATACCTCGCGATTTAGGTTCGCCGTTCAATGGGGCATTTGCGTCTAACTTAAATTGGAGTGACATTGTTTATATATTATAGAAATCTTATAAACACTTGGGAAAATTTTTAAAAATAAAACGATATTATATTTTTTTTCGGGGTTTTCGGGATCACAAGAAATGTGATAACATATAAAACAAATATTTTACGAGATAACTCAAATATTGATAAACGCCTACCTACATACATACATTAAAAGGGGTTACGTGCAAGTTGTGAAATCATAGTTTGAGCCCAATTTGTGTGGCGCGTTTTTGTACCGCGTGACTATTGACTTTTCGTCAGGTTATAGGTATTATGAAAAGAGTTAGTCGTACAGAAAAAAAATACCACGTTTATTTATCTTTTAACATGTCCTCTCCGATTATATAAAGATACATTTTTAGCGCAACAAGCCGGTTTCCGAAAGGGCTTTAGTACCATAGACCACATCCACACGCTGCGGCAAATTATACAGAAGACTGAGGAGTATAATTTGCCATTCTGCTTAGCGTTTGTGGACTATGAGAAAGCCTTCGATTCGATCGAGACATGGGCAGTGCTCGAGTCTCTCCAGCGTTGCCGTATTGACTATCGGTATATCGAGGTGCTGAAGTGCTTGTACAACAGCGCCACCATGTCGGTCCGAGTACAGGAGCAGAATTCGGAGGCAATTCCATTGAGAAGAGGCGTGAGACAGGGAGACGTTATCTCTCCGAAACTGTTCACGAACGCACTGGAAGATGCCTTCAAGCTTCTGGAATGGCAGGGACGCGGCATCAATATCAATGGCGAGTACATCACGCACCTTCGATTTGCCGACGATATAGTAGTCATGGCAGAAACGATGGAAGACCTCGGCATAATGCTCGACGACCTCAGTCGAGTTTCCCAACGTGTGGGCCTTAAAATGAACATGGACAAAACGAAGGTCATGTCGAACGCTCGTGTTGTGCCCACCCCAATAACATTGGGGAACACGACTCTCGAAGTTGTAGACGAATACGTCTACTTAGGACAAACAATCCAACTAGGCCGGTCCAACTTCGTGAAAGAGGTCAATCGTCGAATCCAACTCGGCTGGGCAGCTTTCGGGAAACTTAGAAAAGTCTTTTCGTCTAATATACCTCAATCGCTCAAGACAAAATTATACAACCAGTGTGTGTTACCAGTGATGACTTATGGCACTGAAACGTGGTCTCTCACTATGGGCCTCATAAGAAGGCTCAAGGTCACGCAACGAGCTATGGAAAGGGCTATGCTCGGAATTTCTCTACGAGATCGAATCAGAAATGATGAGATCCGTAGACGAACGAAAGTCGTCGACATAGCCCAGCGGATTAGTAAGTTGAAGTGGCAGTGGGCGGGGCACATAGCACGCAGAACTGATGGCCGATGGGGCCGAAAAGTTCTCGAATGGAGACCACATATCGGCAAGCGCAGCGTGGGACGACCAGCCACAAGATGGACAGATGACGTCATTCAAGTGGCAGGAAGACGCTGGATGCAGGCCGCTTCCAACCGGTCTTTTTGGAAATCCATGGAGGAGGCCTATGTCCAGCAGTGGACTTCTTGTGGCTGAATGATGATGATGACATTTTTAGCGCAAGTTCTCCATTGCCAGAGAAACAAAATAGTTACTCTGTTTTAAAGGGAAAAACTTAACCACAGATGACAGCTATAAAATGCCTCTAAGGAGTACTTTAGAGGAATCGTGTTTTTATAAATAACACAATTACAGAAACTATATAAAAAGAGGCGCGAAGCACCGCCTTCCTCTTGCTCTTTGCGGTATGATTCGAGCGAGAGAACACTATGTTTGGCGGCTGGTTTCCGATCGTTTCTTCAATGACATAGATAGATAGATAGAATATTCTTTATTATACACAGAGATTACATTACAGAGACATAGGTTATACCCACTACATGCCACCAAGAGCGGTGGTGACCTAGTGGGTAGAACATTGGACTCGGAAGTGAGAGACCCAGGTTCGATTCCCAGCGCGGGCATGTACCTATGTCTTTGTTTTCTAAGTTATGTACATTTGTGAGGTTGTAGTAGCAATACCACTCGCCAACCGTGAAGGAAAACATCGTGAGGAAACCCGAGTGTCTTGAGCTATTCACATACCTCAGCGCTTGAAATCGCCAATCCGCGGTGGGCACGCGTGGTGATTAATCCCATACTCTCTCTCCGAGAGAAGCCCTGTGCCCTACAGTGGGAGGTATATAGGCTGTTTATGAATACTACCTACTAGATAGAGCTTTCAAATCCAAACAAATAAAGAGCCAACCCCTCCGCAGGCTGACCAACCTAAAAACTCTGGCCAAAAGCAGTCGCCGCCGCGACTCCACGTCAACCAGCCAGGCGGAAGACACGGGTGCCAAAACGAGGAGCAAAACTATACCCAAAGTACCTGCCATCAAGATGGCTGACTTGCTTCAGGCTTCCACGGGGAGTTCTGGAGAATCTGCCGGCGAGGGTGAAGGCAATGATGGTAATTTAATTTTGGGGTTAATTTATTTAAGTTCAATGTTTAATAAATATTAAATATGTATATTTATAACTTTTGGTGCTGATATGGTTTGTCAAGTGAAGTGATTTTTGGTAAAAAATAACAAAATATATTCACCCTTTTTTTAACTGATGCGAAACCATGGTCTTTTTGCCAAAAAATGCAATTTTTACCAAAGAATTCAATGTCATCTTGTAATGTAGTTAGGATGTCAGTGTACTGTGGCAATTCTGTATAAACTAAAAATATGCATGTTATTTGCAGATCTACCCCCGATGACTTTAAATGGTAGCGATGCTCTAGACCTCGGCAAAGACCAGCTGTTGGATGACAGCGACGCTTCTAGCACCCACAATAAGAGTTCAGATGTAAGTGTTTTAACTAGCTACTTTCAGAAACGATTTGGCCTTTGTAATTTGGCCAGTAGGCCATGAATAGACTGGGAACGCAAAAATGGTGCAATACGAATTACTACCTAATCACCGCCAAAGAAAGTGTTTTGGTCCCTTTTTCTGTATGATGTCACGGCCCAATTTAAATTAGTGCGTAGTAAAATTCCTATAAAAAACTGCGTTCAAACAAGTACATGTAATCACAAACCAAGAAATAGTCCAGTTCAGTCAATATATATATATATTTGGAAATGCACCTGAACCGAGAAGGCTACATTTTTGGATATTACTTGATTTCCTATGTGCATTTTCCGCCGTTTTGAAAAAAGGGTTATTTTTTAGTTTTTTTGAAATAACTCGGTTCTCCGTTGAGATACGAAAATTTGGACACAATATTTTTTTTTTGTTGCTTTTTTACGATCTACAATTAAGGTCCGTTACCTTAATCACCCGGTCCATCGTTCATCGTTATTGAGATATCGATCGAAAAAGCCAAAAAATTTTTGCTCCGTTATTTGTCTGCATTGTAGTGGGTAAACATGCAAGAACATCGCCAGAGTCGACATTCTATTCAACGACGACAACGATGGTGATGATGATGTTTCAAAGGATAAAAATTATTGCATTAAAATTTTCGTATCTCAATGGAAAACCGCGTTATTGTAAAAAAAAAATTATTTTTTGCATGAACATAGGAAATCTTGGTCGACAATTTGAAGTTAAGCTTTTTTAAGTTAAGTTAAGACAGGTCACCCATAATACCCATAACACCCATAGTACAGTATCAGTAGACCTATGTTATGTTTTGTTCTATATTCTAGTATTTATGGCTCCATTTACGAACATTACTATGTCAATAAAGTTATTTGTATTTTATTTTTGTTGATTTCATCGCTTTTTCCAGAAACTCCCATTTTTGAAACAGCTGAGGTTTCCAAGCTCTGGTTTATTTGGTTCCCGTTTTATTGCAGGATGTAAAACAAGACGACGAATCGGAAGATGATGATAAGTAAGTATATTTTATATCTGTGTATAAAATACAGTTTCTGAGTTAGTTGCTTAAAGTTCACACACACAAGCGTATAAACTCTTTCAGGCTTCAATGTAATAAAAACATCTAAGTAATCTAACAGGTGATTTTGTGGATCGATTTACAATGCTGGACAGAAGTGGCGTAACCTACTAAAATAGTACTAATTGTGAGACTTGTTAGTATTACCGTTTTTACGATAGAGCAAAAAACCAAAAAAACAGTTGCTGTGGTCACGTCATGGGTAGACTGTAGTGGCCTGCCCCTCATATAATATTGCTGTCTATATTGCCCGAGCGAGAGACAAATAGTCAGTCACTTTATAAATTAATTTTAATTCTTTATTACACTAATTACATTGTAAATGTACAAGGCCGTGCTCCCTTTCTTTAGCTAAACGCGCTATTCAGTCAATTTCGGCCGCACAAGACTGGGAAGCGTGGAAAACCATGAGGGAGGCCTATGTTCTGCAGTGGGCATCAAATAGCTGATGATAATGATGATATAGTTAATTATTGTAGTGAGGGTAGATGGTTTACATTCGAATTAATTGAAGTTTTTTGCAATGGGCTAGCACAGTTATACTTGTGAGTAACCTTCCGTCCTTACAGCCTCAAAACGAAGCGGCGCAAAGCCATCGCCATCTCGTCGGACTCTGAAGGCGGCGGGCGACGCAAGAGCGCCCCGAAAAGCGGCCCCAAGAGCAGCGATTTCTCCGAGTCTGAGGAGGACAGTGAGGAGAAGAGGAGCAAGCGGAAGAAGAAGAGGGACTCGGATAGCGACGCCTCGGCTCGCTCCTCTGACAGCGGCGGGTAAGCTTTGCATTGGCAACTGGTGCTTATTGCTAAGAGTTATTTATAAAATACGATTCCTTTATAAAGACACTCCTCAAAGAAGTTTAAATAGTCTGTTGTAGTCTTTCACTTGGCCACAAACTATTTAAACTGTTTAAAATCGTGTTTTGTTTTAAACTGTTTTTTCTAAACACTTGAAAATTCGGAGTACCTCACTGTCGGTTACCCCACTGAATATTATATTTTAAGTTTTTTATGTACCTAACATATTAGTTTGACAGTTAACATCTTTCAACATTGGAAAACTAACTACTTTTTACCAATTTTGTTGTATTGTTTATCCCACTGAAGCGCACAGGCTTTCTCTTAGAGACAGAGAGAACGAGTACATGACCACTATGCATCACGATGCATGACCATACGGATTGGCGACGGACACCTCAGACATTCATGTTTTCTCACAATGTCTTCCTTCACAGTAAGCTTGTGGCATTGCTAGTACTACAAATTCACAAATGTAAACAGAAAGTAAACCCAAATCCTCTCAAATATGAGGCCAGCGACCTACCGATACGCTACCATGTTGATAGATCATTTATTTACATAAGTCACACACGTATACAAAGCACAAACACATCTAATTACAAGAAACAGCACAAAGAAAACATAGTACAAAGCAGAAGCACACATGAAGAGCAAAAGCATTTAGATTTTAAATACATGGTACGGTAAAGTTGTGACGTTTCAACCGTCGATTTTTTGTTTCTATTGCAGTAAAAAGAAACGGCGTCGTATAAAGCAGGTGGACGACAGCGATGCTTCAGGGTCCGGCTCCGAAAATGAAGGCAGGAAACATGGCAGAAAGAACATTCGTAAGGTAAGAAAACTTCTTGACTAAATAATTGATTTAATTCGTAGGCCACCGAATTAGCCATCTGAGGCATATAGTTATACATTTAAGTGGTCTAACTGCGGTTGTTTGTTAGGTAAACTTAATTATCTTTATTCCCGATTTTGTAATCGCGATTGTTTATCAGTGAACTTAATTTTCGACGTTCTGATCGCGAATATTTATTAGTAAACTTAATTACCGTTATTCCCGACGTTCTAATCGCGATTGCTTATTAGTAAACTTATTTCCAATGTCCTGATCGCGGTTGTTTATTAGTGAACTTAATTCTCGAAGTTCTATTCGCGATTGTTTATTAGTAAAATTAATTCCTTGACTGTCACCGTAATATGGTAACAAAAGTAAAGTAAAAAAAGTAAAAAAGTTCTTTATTAATAAAAAGGTGACAAATACAAACAGTTTACTGTGGTCGCCACGCTAGGTCTAGCCTGTGTTGTGGAAACCTTCGTATATGTTAACATAAATAGGATTGGCGCATGTGTATGAAACATAATAGGCAAAATTTGAAAGAACTTGTTTAGAACTTAAGAATGTACCTAGGTACAGGTAATAACCTAAATAAGTATGTAGTTAGTTAAAAATAATAGAAGCAGTTCTATAAATTAGACAGGAGATTAGATATTTCTATTAAAAGTAAAATGCGTCCTAACTGAGTCGTAAGTTTATGTTTAACTTAAACATAGATGGTTAATTAAACAGGTATTAAGGTTAGATTCCACGATAAAATACAGTTTTCAGCTAAGAGAAAAAAGTATGAGTTGCTCATTATTTTAGCTCTACCATTTATGAAAAAGACAGACACTGAAATTACATGTCTAGCTTAAAGAACATGATAGTAAAAACTATGCTAACAATAACAATAACTTATATGTAAGATCAGTCGTTTCCTTAAATTATTTTACCCTAGACTATGACAAGAGAGTTTACAGTCCTATCCATAAAGACACAAGTCCCTAAAACACTCCCAGGAGAGCACAAAGGGCTTTAGGAAGGGGGAGCCTTTACCACAGACCACTCAAGAAAAAAAAAAGTGAAATACATATCAACACATATTTTGTTCACAGGTAATGGGGAAGGACCAACTGGAAGAAGCTACGAAAAAGGCCGCCAGACGAGAGAAAGAGAGAGTTGCTCGTATCGCCGAAAGACAGAAACTGGTGAGTTTTGAACAAAAAGTTTTCTTTTTTTTTAGTTAGCCTCGTTTGTGTCCCACTGCTGGGAAAAGGCCTCCCCCATGATCTTCCACTCCTTCCTGTCTTGAGCTGTCATCTCCCATCCAGGCCAGAAGGTTGAGAGATCGACCCGCCATCTCCGCCTTGGCCGACCACGTCTGCGATATCCGTCGCGTGGAACCCATTCAGCGGCAATTTTTGCCCATTTGTCTGGACCCATACGACGGACGTGACCTGCCCAGTTCCACTTGAGTTTTGCGGTCACAGCTCCAACATCAGCGATTTCGGTTCTGGAGCGGAGTGTGGTGATTCGGATTCGGTCCATCCGTCTGACGCCCACGATCATCATCAACCCATTATGTCCCCACCGAGGGGCACGGGTCTCTTCCCTGAGGAAGGTATAGGCCATACTCCACCACGGGGGCCAAGTCCGGATTGGTGGAGGCTTGTAGACTAGTGGCTCGTCTACTGTCAGAAGTTGTCAAGCCGCCCTAAGGCCTCTGACTTGGCTTAACGACTGCCATCTATCGACGGCAGCCGGCACCAACAGCTTAACGTGCCTTGCGAAGCACGGAACCGCTCGGACAAATGCCACTAGCGTTAGGCCCACGATGCTACGCTCCATCGCCCGTAAAGTTATTCACTGTTTTTGTACGGACTGTTTTCTGAAACAAGAGGCAAGCGACACCAAATTTAACACATAGTATTGCACGTCATAAGCAGACTATATACGTCCCACTGTAGGCACAGGCCTTCTCTCAGAGAGAGAGTATGGGCTTAATCACCACGCGTGCCCACCGCGGATTGGCGATTTCAAGCGCTGAGCTATGTGAATAGCTCAGACACCCAGGTTTTCTCACGATGTTTTCCTTCACTGTTAGCTAGGGACCATCCATAAAGTATGTCACACGTTATGGGGGGGGGGAGGGGGTCGACAAAGTGTGACATTGTGTGACAAGGGGTGGGAGGGGTCATACATAAGTTTCGTGACGTCACATTTGAAAAATTATAATTTAATTAATAATTTATTGTTTTGTTAATATCTTCATATAATTTGGTATGATGTTGGTAAAATAATTTGAATGGAAATAACACTAATTTCGGAACAGCTGTTTTAATTTAATAATTTGTAGATGTGTTAATGTGATAAGGGCAAGATAAAAGTACCCGAAACCGGCGTGCGTGCATGCAACGACTAATGAATGCTGAGGAAGCGAAAGTGATCTGTCAGGATCGTAGCAAGTGGCAGTCCCTGGTCTCTGCCTACCTGGGATACAGGGGTGAGTTTATGTATGTATGTTATGTTTCTATACGTGAAATTGCAAAATATGTGACGTCACACTAGGGAGTGGAGGGTCTCACAAATATGACCAACTGTGACAAGGACGGGGGAGGGGTCAAAAATCACGAAATTAGTGTGACGTACTTTATGGATGGCCCCCTAGTGGTATTGCTATTATAACTTCACAAATGTCCATAACTTAGAAAACAAAGTCATAAGTACATGCCCGCACTGGGAATCGAACCTGGGTCTCCCGCGTCCGAGTCCAATGTTCTACCCAACAGACTACCACCGCTTTGCACATACGCGAGCTAAATGCTACTTTTTATCTACCAGCTAACCTTAGTTTTGAAAAAAACATTAACAGGTAGTGCAACTTAGAATATAAAATATACTAATTATTTATTTAGACCTAGATACCTCTATAAAAAGATATACAGAGGGGAAATATTATCCAAATACAACATAATAATAAATAAATACATTGAAGCTACAAGTTTACTAATGATAATGTGATTTGTGAAGTTTTCTTACTTGTATGAACTGTATAAATCATACTAGTGGAACTTTGTCAATTTAATACATTTGTGTTAAGAAAACTTAGGTAATGTTCTGCTGCCAAATGAGATTATAAGTAAGAATTACTTTATGAGATGTAAGTTTTGTGAAACATTTTTATGTGGAATGTTGAGTTGTGATACATTTGCATTACGTTGTTGTTATCTGAAAATTTGTTTAATAACTGTCACACATTCGAACGGCACCCCTGAGGATCGCGACCATGGGGTGCTCGTTTCCACGGCGAACGGTTTTCCGCCGCCTGGTACATGCTGCCACCGCTGCCGCTTTTATAGCGTCCGACCATCTTGTCAATGCCCTTCCTCAGCGACTTTCTCCATCCACATGGCCGGTGATCATCAGCCTCCAAATGGTGCTTGGGAGAACGCATGATGTGTCCGAAGAAGCTGATGGCGTTTTCTTGGCAAAACATACATTGGCGTTTTTTGATGGGGTGTTCTAACATAACAGACTCGTTGGTTCTCTTTGCTGTCAAGGAGATTCTCGAAAGCCTTCCCTAACACCAAATCAAATGCAATATTTTTGCAAAGGTCTTGTCTTCGGAGGCACCAGGCCTCCGCACCATACATGAATATGGAAAAGACGAGGGCTCGCACTAAACGCACTTTTGTTTTCAATCTGTTCCTCCATATTCTGCCGAGGTTAGCCATTGCACTTTTGTGAATTATCACTCACAAATGCCTGTAGAGTACTTCTCGTAGAGTACCTAGAGTACCTAGGACTACTTACGTAGCTAATTCTTGGTGTGCAATGAAAAGTTCTAATATAATGTGGGGTCCACTTATTACCTTACATTACTTTAAAATTAATCTTGTGTTAGTCCTTGATTCTGTAGATATTTCTCAGAAGCTCGAGATAGATCATCTCAGTTTCATGCAGCAGTAGGCTCCCAATAAAGTTTTTTCATTATCCGACTCATAAATTTTAATATCAGAATAACTGTCTATTAGCGATTTTATTTTCGAAGTCTTTGAAAGGAATGGACTTTCCATGCTTGTTCAGCTTGGCCCTAAACCGTAATTCAATTCAATTCAATTCAATTCAAATATTTTTATTCATTGTAAAAACAGAATGTTTACTTAATGAACGTCAAAGTTGTTAGTTTCACAATTAATGGATTATGTGGAGAAGAAGCTAACAAAGAAACTCCACATTTATTCTTTTTATAATATTCCTACAGTACAACAACTTGCAATTCGACGAGTCTGGGAAGCCAGACGAGGTGGTCCTAGACAAAGTGGTCTTGGACTTTGATCCGGAGACGAAGGAGCCCATCATTGCCGTCGACAGGGGCTTGGTGAAGAAGCTGAAGCCTCATCAGGTGAATATACAACCACTTATCAGCCTAACCAGCCAAACCTTCTCCAGGCCATAAGCTTCTCAGCTTCTCTCTCGGACCAACACATATGGGCCAATCAACTTAAGTAACTGGTAATTTGCCAATAATCAACTTTTCTTTGACATCCATCCATCCTGCTCTTAGTTCTCTCCGGCTGTGATAGTTTGCCACAGGTTCGTTCATAACAAAATTACAGTGATCAATGCTTTACAATAATTGTATCAGAGCAACTAAACTACATCGGTTGTCCGTTTTTAGGGTTCCTTAGTCCACAAGGAACCCTTATAGTTTCACCATGTCCGTCTGACTGTCTGTCTGTCCGCGGCCTAGCTCAGAGTCGATTAGTACTAGAAAGCTGAAACTTGCCATAGCCATACATATTAATCACACCGACAAAACGGTAGAATAAAATATAAAAAAAAAATTTACCTCGCCACCTACATTGGGGCCACAAATTTTTTTCTCTCGCTTAAACCATACTGTGGGGTATCGTTAGATTGATCGTTTAAACATATTGTGGCTGTAGGAAAACTGTTTCGATTTAGGGTTCCGGTTGCGAAATATTAAGCTTTAACACTGCGCGCTATACATCAGGCTTTTATTTTTGCACGCGCCGTCGGCGGCGTGTCGTCCATAGACAAACGGCCATTATGTTTTTTCTTATGCAGCATTATTGTGCACTGCTGGCCGCTCGATCGGTGGATTATCATCCTTACGCACGACAAAATAACTTGTTTTTACCTTCAGGCGAACGGCATAAAGTTCATGTGGGACGCCTGCTTCGAGAGTGCGAAGCGAATCAAGAAGGACAAGGGCTCCGGCTGCATACTCGCCCACTGCATGGGTCTCGGCAAGACTTTACAGGTACTGGGTTGGTGGACGGTAGCTCTTATAGTGACTGGTCTAAGTGCGGATATCTGCGAAAAATCGTGACAGTTTTGTAGCGCATCCTCGTTTCGGGATGTGGTTTACGTTTGCAATTTAGAAATAGTGATTGTGGAATCTGTGTGAGTCCTTCTGCGGGAGTGATCCTTATGTGAGTTCATTCAACCTCAATATCATGAACATTCATAGGTATCGCATATTTTATCCAGGGTTGTACTTTTTTTGCTGAGAGCCAGCTTATTAACCCCTTTTTATTTTGACATTCCGTCGCAATTTAGCAATAAATGTGATAAACAGTGAACAAAGTAGATTTAATAACTTTAACTTAACTTTTATAAATATCTGGCAGAATACTCTTTTCTTTTTTCTTCTAACAGATTAGATTAGAAATACATTAAAAGGCTTACTGTACACAATTGGCGTTATTATCCCTAAAAGCGATCTCTTCCAGACAACCTAATACCTGTTTAACCCTTTCCCTCCAGGTGGTAACGCTGACCCACACGCTGCTCGCCCATAGCGAACTGACAGGCGTGCGCCGCGTGCTGGTCGTGTGCCCCCTCTCCACCGTACTGAATTGGGTCAACGAGTTCAACATGTGGCTCAAACACACGGAGTCGGACTGCGAAGTGGACGTGTATGAGTTGTCCCGGTGAGTGTTTACGTTTCTTGTTTGCTGGCATTTTTAATGCGATTATGTGACTTGTGTGTCCTTTTTCCACCATACTGAATTGGATCAATGAGTTCAACATTGTGGCTCAAACACTCAGAGTCTGACTGCGAGGTGAATGTCTATGGGTTTTCCCGGTGAGTGTTTTTGTGTGTCTTGTTTTCTGGCATTCTTAATGCGGTTATATGTCCTGTGCCCCTTCTCTACCAAGAGTCTGACTGCGAGATGAATGTCTGTGGTTTTCCCGGTGAGTGTTTTGGGGACAGGTCAACAAGTTCAATATGTTGCTCGAATTCACCAAATCTGATTGATGTGGATGTCTATAAGTTGTCCCTGAGAGTGTCAATCTGTTTTCAGTTTGCTGACATCACTGATAGACCAATAATAGGATGCAGTCTGACCTGAGGCGCGTGTGGTTAGTTGTGTGTCTGTCCTCTCCTCACTTTAATGAACTGGGACAATGAGCTCAATATGTTGCTCAAACACACTTAATCTATCTGTATGGTGCAGTCTATGAGTTGTCCCGCTTAGGGTCTGTCTGAGCCCTGTTTGCTGACATAATACATAGGCCTATAATGTACAAAAAATACATAGGCCTATAATGTACAAATACAAAGAGTGATTTGACGTCCATGCGGTAAGTATTAGTTCTGTCCTCTTTTTAGTTTCACTGTACGTTTTCACGATTTTTGTACGCTCGAACAGAGTGACCTATTTTAGCTACTCGGAAGCTACTTGTATCGTGTGCAACGGCGATCTTAGTAAAAAACTGACTGTTTTCATCGGTCTTCCTAAAAATCCTTTAAGAAAATCTTTCTACATTTGATAAAAGCTTACGAAATTCTCTACAACTTTTATACTAAATACTGTTTTGAATTTCCAATTGTTTTCGAGCTACACGCACCGTAACAGAAAAAAAAATGGTCAAAGTCAACAATAATAATAATATACCCTTTTATTTCAATCTTTACAATAAGTTATATAAATGTCAATTCTTTAAATATAAATTAAATTATTGTAATAAATCAATTACATTTTGGTCAATATATTATTCTTCATTAATTTTACATATTTCATTGAATTATTCCGATAATCAGGTATGTTAACTTGATTATTGGAAAGTCAACAATATCACTTGGCAATAAATGTAAAAGTAAATTTTCTTAAATTTAAATTTAACGTAATAAACGAACCTCCTCTAACTGCCTTATCACTCCGGCAGATACAAGCAGAACTACGAGCGTGTTCGGACCATTTCCCTCTTAGATTTTCTTCTTAATAAACAAACTGCTTGCCGATAAACTGCATTAGCAGTTTGGCAAACTATGAAATTGTAGTTTCTCTTGTTTCATTGACAATAAATATAAATAAACCGCTTCTGTCTTATCACTCCGGGTAGATACAAGCAGAACTCCGAGCGCGCTTGGCAGCTGCAGCAGTGGTTCAACGGGGGCGGCGTCTGCGTACTGGGCTACGAGATGTTCCGCAACCTCTCCGCGGACAACCCCAAGAAGTTCCGCAAGAAGATGCTGAGTACTTTCCAACAGAGCCTCGTCAGCCCCGGTGCGTGTATTTTTCTAATACCAGAAATCAGACATTTACGTCAACAACATAATCAATTTAGATCGGTTGTTGAATGTGGATGCACAACTGCCATTGAGTCGAGCTTGTTGTCGAGAAGAAGACAGGGAATAACCTTCACTCTGACTATCTTTTCTGAAATCACATTAGTTGGTACCCACCTAAGGGCCAATTTTTCAATAGTCAGATTAAACTTAACTGGAGAATAAATTGCGTGCTAACTCCTTCTCCCGCTACAGGGCCGGACCTAGTGGTGTGCGACGAGGGTCACCTGCTGAAAAACGAGAAAACAAGCCTCTCGCAGTCCATGAACCGGGTCAAGACGCTGCGCCGCATCGTACTAACGGGAACGCCGCTGCAGAACAATCTGAAAGAATGTGAGTTCTTATTACTTTACGTAAACTCACGCCTGTCTCCCGGAGGGGGAAGCCAGGGATTGCCACTTGCCGCAATTCTGACAATTTTTCGCTTCATCAACATTCATTAGTCGTTGCACGCACTGGTCGCGTTTGCTCATTTGTAATCGTTATAACGTCCACACAACACCATCACTTGTCCTGGTCCCAAACTAGGATACCCTGTTCATCATCATCATCATCATCAGCCTATGCTTGTCCACTGCTGGACTTAGGCCTCTCCTATAGCACGCCACTGAGCACGGTCCTCGGCTACTCAGCAAGAGCTGGATACCCTGTTCAAATTCCAAAAATTTTAAGAAAAACAAAATTATTTCTTAATGAACATCAAAGTTGTTAGTTCCAGAATTAATGCTGACAAAGAAGTATCAATCCGTTAAAAAGACACCAATCACCGTCGAGCGAAATTAAATGTTATTTACGCTTGACTACCAAAACAGAGGTCGTAGGTTCGTTTCATGCTAGAGGACGCCGCGCTTTATCTGTACGAATGGCCTCAGTCTGGGTGTATTTCCTGGTTTGATGTCCTTGCCTGGTTACCATAAAAAAAAAAAAAAACATTTTTTTTATTCAAAGTAGCACAGAAACTGCGACTTAATGAACGTTACAAGTTAAACTACGTGTCCATTTCAAAATCTAGATCATTTTGGAGAAAAAATGGACAAAAAAACTCCAAACTTAGTCTTTTCAAGTCTTTAATTTACAGGATTTATATAAATGTTCTAAAACTCATGCATTGAACTGGCTTTTATTCCAGACATCATTGTCATCTAAATAATCTTTAATGTTATATAGCACAGAATATTCCAATTTAGGACCAAGGCAAGTGACTGTGTTGTACGGAAGTTATACAAAATCTGATGCGCCTAAATTACCAATCACGATAACTTTTTAGGTGAAATTTGCATAGCAAATAATCGCGATTAGACCCGTTTATCATATAACTATCTATGAGCATCGCTAATCATAAAAAAATACATACGCACATACATAAACTCACGCCTGTATCCCTGAGGGGTAGGCAGAGACCAGGGACTGCCATTTGCCACGATCCTGACAGATCACAAAAAAAATATTATGACTTATTTCGCCCACAGACTACTGCATGGTGCAATTCGTGAAGCCCAACCTCCTCGGGAAGTACAACGAATATCTCAACCGTTTCGTGAACCCAATCACCAACGGACAGTACACAGACTCCACCGAGCAAGACATCCGGGTCATGAAGCGTCGGTCGCACGTGCTCCACAAGATGTTGGATGGTGCTGTGCAGGTATGAATTATGGCTACATTAAAAAAAAAATACTGAAAAAGACGCACTAAAAAGAAAAATTTTATGACATTTTCTCGTTGACAGATCTTAACAAAAAATTTAGGTACGTTTTTTTATTTTATTTATTTCATCATCATAAGCAACCTATATACGTCCCACTGTAGGGCACAGGCTTAATCACCACGCGTGCCCACCGCGGGTTGACGATTTCAAACACTGAGGTATGTGAATAGCTCAGACACCCTGGTTTCGTCACGATGTTTTCCTTCACCGTTAGCGAGTGGTATTGCTACTATAACTTCACAAGTGTACATGTAACTTAGAAAGAAAAGTTATAGGTACATGCCCATACTGGGAATCGAACCTGGGTCTCCCTCTTCCGAGTCCAATGTTCTGGAGGAGTCACTAGGCTACCACCGCCTTTATTTATTTATCCACAGTGAAATCAATAACATAGGACTCACGGTGTTAATTATAAAAAACACGATTCCTTAAAAGGCCGATTAAAATAGTCTGTGGTAGAGATTTTACAAGGACCTACCGTAACCACAGATTAAATGAACTGGCTCTTAGGAGTGCTTTAGAGAAATCGTGTTTTTATAAATAAGGCCGTTAACATTTAAGGTTAATAACATTGCCAGTTACAGATTTCAACATAATTACTTATATACCCCCTAGGTGACAATTATACCCCTGACAAAAAAAAAAAACAATGAATTAAATCGAACAACATAGCAAAGAATTATCGCTAAATATACATAAACTATATAATTTTTTTAAATCTGTCACAAATTGTCTAACAGCACCTCTAAATATGGAGGTTATAGCCTTTGTGAAATTGTCGAGGTGTTGCTAGAACCAGGTTGCTCGACCCTAAAAAGATCCTGTCGTTTACTTAATTCTCCTAGGTTAATGCACCCAGGTGAATTAAGTAAAGATGGGGAATCCTGACTGAAGATGAAAAAATCTTGTGCCAATGTGGAGCTGCATAAACCAGATCTCGTCTTTATGCTCTGGAGCTCTACAGTGCATAGATACAAACATTTTACGGAACAATACTGAAAACACATGCTCACATAAAGAAATTAAAAGTGGACACATTCTACACGAAAGAAGAAGAACTTTGTTCTCAATTCATATTGCAACCATTTGTAATGCCGTGGTAGTAGAGTTGTAGAAACCTTCAACACAAGAAAAACAAATAAACAAGCAGCCAGCAGGGGTCTTCGGCTAGATGATCTCTAGCCCCTCCACTTTCATTTAACCTAATGTAACGTCTGTGTTTGGCGTTTCGTGGTGGAGGGTTAAAAAAACTTAAAAAACCGGCCAAGTGCGAGTCGGACTCGCGCACGAAGGGTTCCGTACCATTAGCTATACAACATTTAAATATTTTCAGCGTCTACCTGTTGCGGTTATTAATATCGAGCAAATGACGGCAAAAAATCACGTTTTTTTGTATGGGAGCCCCCTCTTAAATATTTATTTTATTGTTTTTAGTATTTTTGTTATAGCGGCAACAAAATTTCAACTGTCTAACTATCACGGTTCATGAGATACAGCCTGGTGACGGACGGCGGACAGACGGACAGCAGTTTTAGTAATAGGGTCCCCTACCCTTTGGGTACGGAACCCTAAAAATGGGTTAACTCGAATCTATTAGAACCATTAGTAGCCATCCAGAGTGCCACGGGTCCGCGGGTCATTGTTCTGTTAGACGGAGAGGCGGTACTTTGTTAGCGCATTTTTTTAAAGACTTGAAACAAGATTTCTCAACAAGTTTTTTTTTTATTTACGTGTATACTTAAATAGATACCATTTTAAATTACTAAAACATAACCGCGGCTTTCAAACCACCCAGAAGTCAGCGTGTATTTATGTTGCAGAGACGAGACTACGGAGTGTTAGCCCCGTTCCTGCCTCCGAAACACGAGAATGTGCTGTTCATAACACTCTCCGAAGTACAGATCAAACTGTACCAGCATTACCTGGATAACTATTCGCGGAGGTAAGGGTCGACAAATAACTTGAAATAGCCCTATTTCTCGTATACTAACAATATGTTAAACTATTCACGTTTTATAAAACAAATTTTCACATTGGAGAACTTGCGTTAAAAAATGTTTTAATAGAATAGGAGAGGACACGTTGAAAGATAAATACACGTGGTAATTGTTTTCTCTGCGACTAATGCTTTTTGTAATATAACCAGTCGAAAAGTCAATATAGTCACTTGGTACTAAAACGCGCCGTACAAATCGACCTTAGACTATAACGTCACTCCCTAACGTAACGTCTTATGTGTATGAAGCGTTTATCAATATGAGTTATCTCGTAAAATATTGTTTTTTAGCATGTACACCCTTATAAGAAAACGTTGAGAATTCAATGAAAAAACGAATTCTAATAAGTTTCAGTTTATTAGAGTAACTTTATTTTTCCCGAAAACATTTTTATACTTTTATTTTTAAATTTTTCCTCGGTTTTTATATGATTTCTATGGTATAAAAGCAATGTCACACCAATCTAAGTTAGACGCAAGTTCCCCATTTAATATGTAGTAGCAGACTGTCAACACAGTTTATTGGTACATTGCTCTCTTCATTTAAAAACGTATGCTAACTTAATCGATACTTCCGTACCCACAGGATTATATACATTATTCTTTGGACTTTAGTTAGTCAAATTAACATGTAATAAAAAGAAAATGCTCTATATTGATATTTATCCAGTCTAGACCTAAACATAATGATTACAATTACCTCCAGGCCAGCGGCAGGTAAATCGGGCTTCCTGTTCCCGGACTTCCAGTCGCTGCAGCGGATATGGACACACCCTCTGGTACTCAAGTACAACTCGGAAAGATACGAGATATTGCAGCAGAAAAAGGTCTGTATACTTAGCCACAGTGTCCACTGTTCGGTACAGCGAACAAAAATTAAAAAAAACCGGCCAAGTGAGGCCAAGGATTTATACAAAATTAGACACAAAGATCGAGAAAAAACGGCAAAAAATACGTTTGTTGTATATGAGCCCCCCTTCAATATTTATTTTATTTTAATCATTTATTTTCGAAGCAAATATAGAATTAAATATTCTGTGAACATTTCAAGTATCTACCTGTTATTAATTTCGAGCAAAAAGCGTCAAAAAATTACGTTTGTTGTATTGGAGCCCCCTTAAATATTTCATTTTTTTGTTAGATTATGTGGTCTATTAAAACAGAAAAATTCTTTATTATTGAGCTAGCTTACGCATTTTGTCAGATAATTTTCTTTATTTATATGATTTTTTTTTAGTGTCTGAGGTGTTCACATACTTCAGCGCTTGAAATTGCCCATCCACAGTGGGAACAAGTGGTAATTAAACCCATACTCTCTAAAAGAAGGGCTGCCCTGCAGCGGGAGGTATAAAGGCTACATAAAAACATATTCTGCCTATAACACCAACCGTTCAATCAACCCTCATTGTTTACTAGCTGACTCGGCAAACGTTGTTTTGCCATATTCTCTACGAGCTATTTTCAGACCTACCAAATTTACACAAAAAAATGTCATAATAATCGGTGAAGCCGTTTCGGAGGAGTTCAATAACAAACACTGTGACACGAGATTTATATATATTTGATGTATACATTATTAATTATAATGTTTATTCACAGAGGGACAAAGAAGAGGAAGAGGACGACTCTGAGGGATCGCTGGCCGACTTCATTGATGACGACTCTACCCCTGATGTAAGTCTACAACACTTGATTGTCATAGCAAGTGTGCCCGCTGCTTTGATCGCTAGAGATTAGGTGCATTGTCGTTTCAATGGCGTATCTCGCGAAGAAGAACATATCGCGCGAGGCGCCGAGTTCAGTTGCACCGGCGATACCGTTGGGATGCGATTGGTTACTGGACTACCGATAGTGTCAATGGAACAACCATTACTAGTAAGACTCCATTGAACAACTGCGTTTTAGAGACTCGCTGCCCTGGAGAATGACGGCAATGCAACTACGTAGCGAAACTCTTTTGTAAATAACTACGAGTATACCAAACTCTTTTGCAAATAACTCATTGAAGGTGAACAGTATAAAGTCGATGGATGTCGAAATGAGAGCGAGCCACGTCCAACCTCTTTTCAATGTATGAAACTGTTCCCCGCCCGCGACCTCACCCCCGGGGACCTCTGGTGGGCGGAAGGCGCAGCCATTGTTTGTTCATGTCCGACCTGTCCCAACCCAGGAGTCCTCGACCGAGGAGTCCTCGGACGACCTATCGGACGCGAGCGACGGCAGCCGCAAGAAGAGCAAGAAAAAGAAGGCCAAGAAGGAGAAGAAGAGCAAGCCGCCGCGGCGCGGCACCCGGGCCAACCCCGGTAAGTTGTACAGGGTGAATTTGAAACCGGGATTTAGGCTGTATGCTGTCTCACTAGCACAATTTATACATTTTAGTGCCTGTAAAAAAAATGTGTGGAAAGATTTAAAGTCTTTCTTTATTTCACCCTTCAGCTCTCCTCCCTGCTCGAAGCCACTTGACACATCACAGAAACAGAATAAACAGACATAACATTATGTAATTTGAACAACAACAGAAAGTAAACGTAATAGTGGTGTGTGGCAGCTGACTGAAAATTAGTATACTTTTGATATACCGCTCAGACCACTCGATGACCTTTACTAGATAATAAAATTACTGACATTTTAAATACATTTTGGTTTAATTTTAGTAACTAATTTTCTTAATCAAAAACGGTGTAAAAGACAACAAAAATATGTCTTAAAGGTCCGTAATTTTACTATTAGCAAAGCCTTACATTAAATTTATCAAAAGTATACATTTTTTTTAACCGTAAAAATGTTAGAATGTGCGACTGAGATGGCATGCCAGACTTAACAGCAGCCTTATGCTTCAATGTTATCAATTTAATACACAAATGTGTAAGACCATACTAGCCTTATGCTTCAATGTTATCAATTTAATACACAAATGTGTAAGACCACACTAGACTAATATTCCATTCTGTCCGCAGTAGAAGTAGACCCAGAAGAGAAACCCGTCCTCGAGCTCGAAGAAGTGCGAAACGAGAACCCCACCGAGTGGTGGATGCGTCTAGTCGACGAAGAGGAGCTCGAAGACATGCGTCACTCCCACAAACTCATCCTGCTGTTCGATATACTGCGACAGTGCGAAGCTATCGGGGACAAACTGTGAGTATACTCTTTTGTTTCATCCCACGGTAATCGACACGCCAGAGGCCTAATTGTGCGTTCCAAAACCTGTCGCAATCCTGTAGCGATAGCAATTGAATCGTGTGATTTTAAAGCGACACATGTCCTTTCATTACAATTTTGCAGGAAATAGAAAAAACTGTTTTATTCAAATACTAATATCTTCAACAGCAATATTTTAGCATATTATATTGATTTCTGTATGAATAAACTACAATTTTTTTTTCTAACGTAAATCAATAGGTAGGTGTAAATAATTTAATAAAAAAAAATGGGCAAGTGTTATTTTAAAAACACATGTGACTTGTGTTGTTTTAAAATCACACGATTCAATTAGTATGGTATAGGACAGTTAGTTAGACAGGTCCGGATTTGGTGCGCGTAATATAGGGGCGGGACGTGTCCCGCTCATCGTGATTCGTGCGGGCTTAGAAAGTGAAATTGAACTACATTTATTGCCAAAAACACATTTTATTCATAAAAATAGACATAATCTTACATAACTAAAAAATTAAAACTAAATTTTTAATATTCTTATAAAGAATATTTATAATATATATATTCAATAGATATGACGCAATGCGCTCAGCCTCTCGTGCTAGTGAAAATCGTAGTAAGTTAGTTTTTTTTTCCAAGTGAATTTTATATACTGCTATTGTATTAAGATGCAAGTTTATTATATATTTTAAATATATAGTTCTGCAGTGTTTCATAGCATGCCTAAAGAGTAATCGTCCGCACAAGCCTCTTAAAGCGTAGCGAGGGTTGGCATGGCTTTTGAACGGGCCGTGGGACCCTAGCTTTATCCATATAACTATAGGAGGTTTGCCGTCAGCTCTTCGTACACCTCTGTATTTCTCATCAAGTTAAATAAGATGCTAAACGGTGGCTGGATAAAAGATCGATGCTGGGGATGATCGAAACAAGCAGAGGGAAGGTTCTGGGGCATTTGATGCGTCACGATAATTTTGTAGATTTTTTTTATTTGACTAACATTAGATACAGTATTTTCCTAAAACCGGCGTGCGTGCATGTAACGAATACCTGGTGAATATCGTGGCAAGTAGCAGACCCTGGTCTCTGCCTACTCCTCCTGGACACAGGCTTGAGTTTTTCTTATGTTATGAAAGGCATTAGATATAATATTGTCAGCCTATCGATCTCAATAGGTCTATTGTTAAGTCTCAATAGACCGTGAAAGTGTGACGTCACAAGCCTATTAGGGTTGTGGGCATAGATATTATCTCAATATGCTCTGAGGTTGTGAGCATGCCCACCGCGGCCACAGGGGTGGATCCGCGCTTGTAGCACAGTAAATAAAAGACGGGGGCAGCTAGTATTACGCGGTCTAGGACGGCCAATAATAAGTAATAACTTCCACACAACACAATCACTTGGCCCGGTCCGGCCCGGTACTAATCCTAGTACCCTGTGCTATGGGACATCGCTAACATGGAAATACACCCAGTCTGAGGCTAAAATCACTGATATCGCTAGACGAACGAAGCAGTGCTACTGTACTGCTAGACCAGGGCCTAGATTCTGTTAATGCATTGTAGTAACATGACAACTGCATGAACATGGCGGTTTTCATTTCATGGCTGCTTTAAGTCTACGCGGGCACACCCATCAAACCTTCTAGGCGTCAATGGTACGAAAAAACACGTCACGTGACACGACAGTGTACCTGTCATTATACTGCAATGCACTAACAGAATCGAGGCCCTGCTCTGCTATTGATATACCTTTACATCCTTAAATTATTTTTCCTTCGTTGTCTTTTCTAGGCTGGTGTTTTCTCAGTCGCTGTACTCGCTAGATCTGATAGAGCATTTCCTAGGCAAAGTCGACGAGGCTACGCAAGAGGCGCGCATCGACCCCAAGTTGGGGAACCATGTTGGTAAGTAGAAGTTGCACTTATTTTTACAAATGCATTCCTGGGTGACACAGAGGAGTGGACGGTTAAGACGGAGGCCTTTGCCCAGCAACAGAACAGCCTCGGCTAATTAAAAAAATCGTATTTTGATTGGTTGACTGATGCCAAACGTTCAAACGCACCGTTTATTTTTTATTTCATCTCTTTATAAAACACTTACTTAATTATAATTATATAGCGTTCGGACGATTGATAAAATTAAAATTTTCTTAAATTAAATTTTCAATTTTATGCACAGTAGTATTAGCTCTGCGCAAGTTACTGCGCATCGTCTATAGGCGGCAGAATTGTACCAATTTGCCACCATCATCATCATCATTATCATCAGCCATTCGACGTCCACTGCAGGAGATAGGCCTCCCTCATGGTTTTCATAACCATGAGGGGTTTTGCCATAATCGCCACGCTTGGCAGGCGGGTTGGCGATCGCAGTATGCGGTTGGAATCTCAGGAAGACGCTGCTGCCCGTCTCCTGGTAATTGATATCCTTAGTCGCATTCTAATTCGCCTTCGCCATTTGCCACCAACCTCAATTCAATTGTATTGGCGCATTTCCAGTTAAGGCGTTCGGGCTTTTATAAAAGAAATAGTCTTAAAATCCTGCTTTATTGCGAATTTCGGTCAGTAGCTACGTCAGCAAACCACATATAAAGCAATCTTAAAACACTCAATTAAAGAAAGTGACTGGACAACTATTTGCCTCTCGCTCGTACAAATTTACCGTGTGAGCGAGAAGCAAATAGTTACAGTCCCTTTCTTTAATTAACTGTGCTGTACAGCCACAGCATTATCCCTTCCTTCCATCCAGGCTCATGGTCCCCCGGAGTGGACTACTTCCGGTTGGACGGCTCAACCTCGTGCGAGAACCGGTCGCTGTGGTGCAAGCACTTCAACAGAGAGGACAACCCTCGGGCTAGGTGAGTTTACTACACTAATTATTGTTCTCAACATGTAAGCATGATTTTCTGCATGCTAGTAAGCCAGACGAAGAGAAACATTTTGAAAAATTGAGATGTTGTGTGGGAATCAATCACCGTGGTGCAATGGGCATTGTTCATCCCATTTTTTTATTCTAGAAATCAAAAATATAGATTAATATAAGAAACTAATGTGAATATTTTCATAATTTTCGATGTCAATATTTTTTTTATTAATTATTTAAAATTTCTCATAGCTTAGTAAGTATAACGTCACCACTGGCATATTATGTACGTTCCTTTGCCTTTTTTCATGCTTTTTAAAAATAAAAATATGTTGACGTTTGACAATGACACACAAATGTCAGTTAGTGTCAACTACTTACCAATATTTTCTTTTCTAATCATATTGCCCATAACCAAGAATTGAATTGATTTTTTCATGTAAATAACAAGCTAGCGTCTCGTTCATAATAACTATTCAAATTAATCGGATATTTGTTGAGAATTGAGGTTATTTTCACTGTATCTAATAATTTGACGCTTCTGACAGTTGTTGAACGAACGAACGTATTTATTTTTTATATTTGAAGGCAATGGAACTGCCGCATTAGAGCCAACGATGACATAATTGAAGGACGAATGAAGTTTATAATTTTTTTGCGGTAAATATTAATAATCCGTCTTAATTTTACTTATTTAAACCCCTAATAGTAATCAGTATCCCTATTCCTCGAAATGGTTTTCACTTTACGGCAGTCGATGTCTCCCGTAACAATGCCCATTACCGACGTGTGAGAACCAACCAATGTGGTTCCAGTGCTTCAACAGAATGGAAAACCATTAGGCCAGGTGAATTCACACCACTAACCGACCACCACTGTCTGGTGACTTGAGGAGTGGAGAGCTAAAGGGGAGGCCTTTGGCCAGCAGTGGGCCATAAAATCTGCTGCACAGATTCATCGAAATCCCGATAAATCTGTAAAAGCACATTACTCATCCCACCACTTCTGCATACACCGTCTTGTAAACGCTTGTGTCCCGGCAGGTTATTCCTAATATCGACTCGCGCCGGCGGTCTCGGCATAAACCTGGTGGCCGCGAACCGCGTCGTGATTTTCGACGTCTCGTGGAACCCTTCCCATGACGTGCAGAGTATTTTCCGCGTGTACCGGTTCGGGCAGAAGAAGCCGTGCTACGTCTACCGCTTCTTGGCTATGGTAAGACCTTTAGCAGCTTTGGCTTTTAGGGTTCCGCACCCAGAGGGTAAGGGACCCTATTACTAAGACTCCGCTGCCCGTACGTCTGTCAGCAGGCTGTATCTCATGAACCGTGATAGTTAGACAGTTGAAATTTTCACAGATGATGTATTTCTGTAGCCGCTATAACAACAAATACTAAAAACAGATTAAAATAAATATTTAAGGGGGGCTCCCATACAACAAACGTGATTGTTTTGCTCGGTATTTATAACGGCAACAGGTAGACGCTTGAAATATTCAAATGTTGTATTTGTTATTAGTGTTCTTTATTTGTATAGCCCTATCTATGTATATAAATAATTATGAGTGATGAACACAGCCTTCTTTTAGCTACCTTTAGATGATCATATGCTTTGACTTTGAATAATGACCTTCATTGGTTTCACTTCACTGGTTTGGTAGTGAAAATTCCCAACGATAAGTAAAAAAGCAGCTATAAACGAAACGTTCCAGCAACTCTTACACGACACAATTGGCCACTGACCCGTTTTAAAATCCATCCATAGGGCACGATGGAGGAGAAGATCTACGAGCGGCAAGTCACGAAGCAGGCCATCTCCAAACGCGTCATCGACGAGCAACAGATCGATCGGCACTACGCCGAGAACGACCTCGCCGAACTGTACAAGTTCGAACCCAAACCCCCCGAGCCACGCCCGCTGCCCCCGCTGCCCAAAGACCGGCTCTTCGCTGAGATGCTTCGGGAGCATGATAAGGAGGTAACTATCCATCTATCTATCTATCCAGCCCATGAGTAGAGCCCACTGCTGGACATAAGCTTCTTTCCTGTCACGCAAGCCGTCTCGAATCCCGGCCAATCTCGTTGGCCGCTATTGCGCTCCACTGGCAAGTGTTGTGTTTTAAAGCTATACCTTTAGTGGAACACGCGCGCCGGCTCTTCGTTGATATGCTTCGGGAGCCTGAGATGGAGGTAAGTTGTGAGATAAGAAAAACGGGATGAAGTCAATCACCAAAAGCTGAAAAGGTTAGCATAGAGGTGTGATGAACGGAGGCGCGTATTGGACAGGGGGTTATGGGTGGGCACGCGTGGTGATTAAGTCCATACTCTCGCTCTGAGAGAAGGCCTATGCCCTACAGTGGGACTTATATCGGCTGCTTACAATAATAAATCTAGGCGGACCCGCGTAGCATCGCAGACCAAAGACCTAATTGTATGACTTTATTTGCAGATCTACAAATACCACGAGCACGACTCTCTACTGGAGAATAAGGAGGAGGAGACACTGACCGAGGAGGAACGCAAGGCGGCCTGGGAGGACTTCGAGAACGAGAAGAACCGCCCGCCGCCCGCGCCCTTCCCCTCTGTCTGGCCCATGCACAATGGAATGGGTGAGTGACTACAATTACTTCATCATCATCAGCCCTTTGACGCCCACTGCAGGACGTAGACCTCCCTCGTGGTTTTCATAACCGTGAGGGGTTTTGCCATTATCGTCACGCTTGGCAGGCGGGTTGGCGATCGCATTATGCGGTTGGAATCTCGGGAAGACGCTGCTGCCCGTCTCTTGGTAGTTTATTTCCTTAGTCGCCTTCTACGACATCCACGGGAGGAAATGGAGTGACGCTATTCTTAATCCAGTGCCACACGGAACCCACAATTAAACTACAATTACTTACTTATAGTAAACAATGTTTTCCCTGACAATTATCGAGTGGTATTGCTGTTATAACTTCACAAATTTACATAACTTAGAAAACAAAGTCTCGGGTCGAAAGGGTCTCGCTTCTGAGTCCAATGTTCTACCCACTAGGCTACCACTGCTTACCATTGAGTGTCTGAGATATTCACTCACCGCAGCGCTTGAAATCGCCAATCCGCGGTGGGCACGCGTGGCGATTAAGCCCATGCTCTCTCCCTAAGAGGTCTGTGCCCTACAGTGGGAGGTATATAGGCTGCTTATGTATGTATGTAATAAATAATAATTTCAGTGTACCATTTCTATCTTAGGCTAAACACACTAGTTGTTTGTACACATTAATTGTCACTATACAATTTGAACTGCTGACCCCTAAACTAGGTAAAAACCAGTATCTTAGGGATCGGTTAATTATATTCTGTTGTCCCTCATTAGGGGCATAGGGCCTTTGGACTAGTGACTATATGGGGAGAGGCTATGGACCGACCAGCCTGCCCAATTTTTTTTGTAGTGATGGCTTCCCTGAAATCCCTAAGTATTCCTCCAACGTCTGAGTTACGAAAGAGTAGCTGTATTGGGTTACCCATTTTGACGTTTCTGAAGTGTCAAAATATGTATGCATTTGACAGTTCGGAGTAGGCTAAATCGGAGACGACGTTGCGTAGTAGCACCTGGCCTCCTATTACGTAACTGACCACTCTATTGGCTTAACTGATTGCTCTTGATCAGGCTTGTGGCCGTTTATATCAAGTCTTATACTGTTTACATTCTGCCCACACGAGGACGTGGTCTGCCCCCACAGAAACAAACGTGAGCCGCCCCCACCGACACCTGACTCCTGGAGTTATGCGATTGCACTATAATGTCCGACGTCGGACTTCACCACTTTGGCGCTTGTCTATGCCAATTAAAGTTCACTGAATGGGGACATATGAAAGAGTCTTTAGGTACACAAGGAAATGTAATAAACGAACGACATAAGAAATTACAGGAAAACGGTTACGCAACTTGATACGCGTATAAACTTCAGGAGCGGCGGGGCGCTAATCTAAAATGTTTATATTACAAAAACGCTCAGTCGCCACAAATTTCACCGACTACCCGTCATTTAGCTTCTCAATTTTTTTCCGTCAATGGTTGCCTGGAAGAAATTCCTTTTAGTAATAAGGCCGCCAATTGTACTGTACTATAATAATAATAACTTGCACACAACAAAATCACTTGGCTTGGTCCCAAACTAAGATACCCTGTGCTGTGGTAACCAGGCGAGGACATCACAAACATGTAAATACACACAGACTGAGGCCATTTGTACAAATGTACGGCGGCCCCAGTGGGAAACGAACCCACGACCCCTCTATCTATCTATATTATTGTTTAATTCTCATATGTAATTTCTGGTGTACATACAACAAAGAATATTCTATCTATCTACATTCCCCTCCCCCCGCAGCGCCGAACCCGCTGCTGGCGCAGCAGCAGCAGCAGCTGGCGTACGCGGCGATCGTCGCCATGCTGCGCAAGGACATGCCGAATGTCAACGAGGCGCAGATCCGCGACATGCTGCCTCTTATCTACAACGCGAACCCGGCCGTGAGTATGCCACACAAAATAGTAGTATAAGGTTCAGATGATAAATTGATACACTGAGCCGTTGTGTCTGTGTGCGTAATCCCTTAGTTTATTCCAGACACGAACGGAATAAAGTTAGGAATTATAAATTTGACCGTGTTAGGCAGAAACATTCCAACGCATAATACGTAACTTGCGGCAAAAAATGCTTTTATATGTATTAGATTGTTTTGTTTCAATGTTTTTACTCCGACGTAATTAAGGTTATCATCATCATTATCATCAGCTATTTGACGCCCACAGCGCCCACTGCCTCCCTAATGGTTTTCCAAACTTTCCGGTCTTGTGCCGCCCGCATCCAGCGACTCCCGATTAAGGTTATATTGATTACAAATATCGTCTGGAACAAAACAATATAATACATAAAAAGCGTTTTAGGCGTGTTACGTCTTGCGGGTTGGAATGTTTCTGCGTAACGCGCTCCAAATGTTATACCGAGCCACCGTTTCTGTGTGCGTCAGCGCATAACAACTACAAGATAAAAGGGTACAATAAAGTAAAATATCCCCTTACGTTGTAAGATAATAAATTGGACCATCTTACGCAGAAACATTCCACAATAACAAACTTTCGAGTGAAACGCTTTCGTAAGTATATATAACATTTTTTTCCATATTTTTGTTTAGTGTTTAATGTTATTGTGTTCACAAATATAAAACAAAACTTGGCACAAAAAAATGTTACGTTTAAAAAGCGTTTTACTCCAAAGTTTCTTATTGTGGGTTTGAATGTTTCTGCGTAACACTGTCTAATTTTTGTGTAAAAGAACAAAATATTATCTTAGCATAATTATGTTTCGTCTTTCATCAACAACTTTACATGATTGTATGCACAAAACTGCGAATCTCAAAAAAATTTCAAATATTATTTCCTATAATAAAATTCTTTCAAATTAATTTACACTTCCATGCCTATCTGTTCAGATGTTCGGAGGATATGATTACGGAGTAAGTTTAAGAGTGGCATGAATGTCGATCGTAGAGCTTATTATGACTTTCAGTTGTATATGTATCTCCGTTATATCTATCCGCAGGTCTGTCTGTTTTCTGTTGCACTGTAGTTAAATCAAAGTTAAGATCCTTGCAAATTCTGTGTTCCTTCTATCATCTAGGGGAACAAATTCACAGTACCAATAATTGTTTCCTGCAATCGATCTGCCAGGGCGTTCGGAGTAACCAAACACCTTTAACGCGGCCTGTCGCTAACCTAAGCATTATTTATACAGTCGACAGCGCATCAACCTTTACATTTTATTTTAAACTTAGCATAATATACATTTTAGTTACGATCAAAAAGCTAATTAGAAGTCTTCACAAATAGAAACTAGTTAAACTAAGTATTCGCATTTAATTCACAGGTTTAAAATATAAGAGGTCTTAAATTAAGCATATCAGTTATCAAATAGCAATTGAGTCATGGCACACCTTGCCTCACGCAAACTAGTATTAAATAGATCAAAGTTGCGCTGAATTCAGCTACGTTATGCACGGCTGACTTTGCGACTAAAATGTTAAGGTTGATCTGCTTGGTCGACATTTTCGCCGAACCTAGCTTCACGATTGGTCGTTTGGGCGACAATTAATGACAATGGAGAACTTGCGTCATACTTAGATTGAAGCGGCATTGCTTTTATATCATAGGAGACAGAAAAACTCAAGAAGAATAACAAAATACAAACATTATAATGTTTTTCGGAGTCCCAGAAAATGCGAAAAATCAAGTTACTCTTAATAATAAAACATATTTCGTTTTTTAATAGGCTGTAAAACCATAAAACCAATATCTTACCAGATAACTTGTATATTGTTAAACGCTTCATACATTATAACATTTTTGTTGCAAAGTCATTTATGAGTATTGTAAAGGGTAATGTGCTGTAGCCTGCAAACGTTTTCTGGTTGAAAATGTTTCTGATTTTTTGCAAGTCCTTCTCTTGTAGAGTCTCTACCGCATACTAATTATACGATGTTTCTGGAGTGTTTTAAGGAATCTTTTATAAATAACGGCGTTCATTTTCTGTACTGCCTACTGAATCGAATACTTATGAAGACATCATTGAAAAATCTCAGATTGTCCTATTAATTAATAAAATTTATTTCAAATATGAAGAGTCATAACAGCGTACAATCGGCTTAATCGGCTCTTATGGTCGAAGACAGTGATAATTTTTTGCTAATATCTTACAGTTGATGCAGAAAATGGGCGAAATATATAAGTACGCTCCTGGGATGATGAATCCGATGATGAATGCCATGGGAGGCGCCGGTAAGTTGTTAATCACCTCTGTGTCATCATAACTATAATATTGAGTGATAAGAAAATCGCCAAAACGAGACAGGGATACCTCAGAGCTCGAAATTGCCGATCCGCAATGGGCACGCGTGGTGATTAATCCCATACTTCTGTCACTCTCTCTCTGAGAGGCACGTGCCTGTACCCTACAGTTGGGGCATATATAGGCTGCAGAAAATATGCATCTTCCTATCCTCTTCTTGGTCGGTACACTCTTGGCAGAGCAGTTGTGATCGTCAAGAAGACGTTTTATTGTGCGCTAATGATTTATAACACTATTGTACATAGCAGTGCCCGCGACTACTTATGCGCGGTAAACGGATTAGTCTATCTATCAATATCCTTTGTCCACCCTGAAGATCCGTTGTATACTGGTGAAAGATTTTTTTAAATTGGTTAAGTACTTTCGGAGATTACCCCCTACATACAACTTTATAAACATATAAACCTACAAAGTTTTCCTCTTTATAATATTGGTATAGACTTATAGATAAAATGGGAAATATGTAAATATACTAAAACCTTACATTTTTAAACCTTCTATTAAAGGAATGAGACCTGTTAAGAACTCTACGAAAGTCCCTTTTCGCTCGGTACTGCTCCTTAACTTAGCGACTCAATTGCAGCGATGGGCGGCATGGGCGGCACGAGCGGGCTCCAGTACGAGCCGCCGTGGCAGCGCCAGCAGCAGGACCAGCAGCAGATGCGGCTGCAGCAACTTATGCAGCAGCAGAATGTGAGTGCTCAACATTGGACAGTTTCACACTGGACGATAACGGTCACATTTCCTTCCAAGGCTAAGCCGGCCACGGCCGTTGTCATTGGTCTGGAAGTCTCCCACACTCACTATGGAGACCTCGAGTCCATTGTGTGACCGTTGTAGAGATACTAGTACCATGATGTCTTGCAGTTACGGTTATTGTCCAATGTGTAATCACCATTTGTATCATTTATTCCATCCGCATACTTCATACAAACATATTTCTTGAAAACTATCAAAGCCAATACTAGGTTAGATATTTCTCAATTTAATGAGGCTAATGAATCACCTAGGACCAGCAAACAACTCGATAGACATTACATTCTATTAACGGTTTGCCTGAATATAGACGAAAGAAATATTTTTTATAAGAAACTGTCACAAACAATAATCAAAGCGAAAATAAGACATTTAAACAGACCTGGAGTTTCCTTAGTGAGAACAAAGATAATTTCAAATTATGAACTTCTTACAATGGACAGGTACGCCAGTAAACTTATTTTAGATTAACATAACTAATTAATATATACCACAATTTAGTGAAACCATAACAATAATGGAACGGTAGGGAAAGAACAAGTGAGTTGACAATAATAAATAGACTTCAGAATTAAACACATTCCAATCCATCCACTCCATAGCCAACTTTTATACCCACCTTTCTTTTTATTCGACTTTTATTCAACCTTCTAACGATCGTCTCAGAAGTAAATGAAAGAAGGTTTAATATTTTTTAATAAAAAACGCCAAAATTCTATTATTAGTATACTTAAAAAAACAACAAACAATCTCTTCTTCGTTTGCACCTCTTCGATCCCCTCGATTAAGGTGCAAACGGAGAAACTTAGGAAAAATAGGTTTGCGCAGATTAGGATTCTGACAGCCTGCAATAGAGCTTGTAATAAAAATTTTCCTGGGTGTAAATCTCAGACGATGACGTACGTCCATGCAATGACGTACTTCCGTTTACGTTGAGCTTCTTTTTTTTTCGCTTAAAAAAAAATAAACAAATCGGTCCAAATCCAAATATTCGGCCCAGGCTCACATAATTGCAAAAAAAAATCTCAAAAAAATAAAAAACATTTTTTTTTATATCACCCAACGCCCGAAGTATTACCTACGACCCGAAGCCGTCTCTAACTTAGCCCGTCCGTCCCCCAGCAGTCGATGAACGCGAAGTACTACGCGGGCGGCCTCGGCAGCCGCGACCCGGTGGCGATGGCGCTGCAGCAGCAGGCGGCGCGCGAGATAATGCTGGGCGAGGCGGCGGGCCGCGGCCGGCCGCGGGGCAGGCCGCCGCTCGCCCGCGCGCCCGCCGCGCCCGCCGACGTCGTCAACCTCGACTCGGACTAAGCGGTGAGTGTCATTGGCTCTGCTGGCAATGATGCCAACCTAGACTCAGCCGGTTCCGGCTAGCGATCGCGCTGCAGCAGCAGGCGGCGCGCGAGATAATACTGGGCGAGACGACCTCATCTCGGTTTGAGCATTGGCTATGCCAAGGAAGTACTCTACCTAAATTTAGCCGGTTCCATCTACCGGCTCTACCGAGAATGATCTCGGTAGAGCCGGGTGAGGCGGCGGGCCGCTCCCGTTGTTGTCGTCAACCTCGACTCAGACTAAGCGGTGACTGCTGTCAAGTGAACTGCGCGGGTAGTATGACGGCACGAGTCACGCGTTTTGTGGTGCTCAAATGTCAGAATTTGACAATTAATGTTTCAGTACATTACATGTACACTATACAGCACAGCACATACAGTCACGACTTCTGACGTTTAAAATGCGCGACTAGCGTTGTCGTACTACCCGTACTGGTTCGGACTAGCATGGAGGCAAGCGCAACTCATATTGTCAGCCTAGACCCCGAGTAAGTTGTGGGCGTTCGTTGTTACTCACTTTTAAAACCCGACAGTGCTCCTGTATCTTATGCCTGTATTTCCTAAGTATAACCATTCTTATGTGGAATAGTCAGCCTCGCCTCGGGACTTATCTGTGAGTGTTACATAACGGTTCCCGCTAGCTATAGCTCTACAGTAGCAGGCGGCGCGTGAGATCAGGCTAGGTGAGTCTGCAGTGTGCTCATAACCGTACTAACTTCGTGCAATCGTCTGAACTTGACTTGGACGGGGAAAGAGTGTTATGTCGTACTTGATTCTGGCCGGCTGTCGCTCAAACATCAGTTGCTTAGGAAGCTCGGGGCGACACTGGCTGAAATACGTGAAGGAGTTGGGGTGGGGATATAATAGTCGACCCACAAGCAATAATCTTCGGCTCACTTTCGTGTATTTTTCATTTCCTCACCATCTTCATCCAGTCGTCGCTTTAGATAGTTTGTTTGGCAATTGTTGAACATTGTGAATACGCTATGACTTTTGAAAGAATAATTGGTAGATAAAACCAATGGGGAACTTGCGTCTAACTTAGATTGGAGTGACATTGCTCTTATGCCATAGAAATCATATAAAAACCCAGAAAAAATTAAAAATAAAACAACAATAGTATATTATGCAATTAGTGAATAAAGGACGGATTTAAAGCGAGGGCCATAGATGAATCACAAGCAAGTGAAGGATTCTAACGACTAAATCACGACTGTAGGGAGTGATTCATGATGAAGTGTTAGAACCCTGAGCGACGCGAGTGATTCATGGGTCTCAATGTAAATCCCTACTTTATTCAGAGTTGCATACTGTACTTTATACCATCACTACGAGAAAAAGAAATAATTTAAGCGAAAATTTACATTTAATGAAGAAAAAATTAAAATGCACATTAAAATTAAGAGTAATTTTCTTTTTTTTCTGTAATGGCAATAAAGAACACAAAACAGGTTTTATTCTAATGCTAAACTCCTTGTCGCAGATATCTACCAATCAAATCTCGAGGAGTTATTTCCACAGAGTTCATATGTCGAGTATTCTTTGCGCAAGGACTATAGAGTATTTTTGCGTAAGGAGGTAAGTAAGGATAAAAATAAGCATTGAGATGGAGGTCGAATATATTGGTGTGTTCTAAACACCAAAATAGTGATTAAAAGGTCTTTTTATTCACTGTTTTCAGTGAATATTGAATTTGTATTCACTGTTTTCAGTGAATAAAGTATTTTTTTCAGGGTTCTCGGGGTCACAAAACATGCGAACAATAAAGTTTCTCTAGTAACATACAACTTATTAGATTTCGTTTTTTCATTGAATTCTGAACGTTTTCTTATAAGGGCGTACATGCATAAAAATATTGTTACGTTAGGGAGTGACGACATAGTCTAAGGTGACGACGTGACTATATCGACTTTTCGACTGGTTATATTACTAAAAGTATCAGTCGTAGAGAAAAAAAAATACCACGTTTATTTATCTTTTAACGTGTTTTCTTCGTGTTTTTTTTTCTGTTTAAGAAAAATTTAGTGCAAGTTCTTCATTGTCCCAATGTCCTAGGTAGGTAGGTATTTTTTAGTAGTAAGACTGCTACTGTTACTTTACTTAGTAAACAATTGTCGTAACTTTGTTCCAGAGCCGCCAAGTGTACAGTGGAACTAGAGGTGTGATGTGTGTACAGTGGGGACAACTAGCCAATAGGCGCAACGTCCTAATACCCTATTATATATAATAGCTATATACTGAAGGCACACCAGTTCGTTTTCATAGCCAGAGGGCCAGTTGCTAATACAATTGACAAAAGTTGGTTGCCAAGTACTTGGGTACTTCTTAGTAAGAGAAGATCTCCGGAAAGAAATTGATTAAAATGACACGAATTCGTGTGCTACCAATGTACGATAAAGCATTCTCTGTTATGCCTCTTTCTACCTGGGACAGGCACCAGTATATTTCTCCCACAGTTGTATTGTGTAAAAGCTTGAAACTCAAGTACTATTTGCCAGTGAAATTTTGTAAGTGTTATACTGACTGGTTGTCTGTGTGATTCAGTGAGTTTATTCAAGATATACTACTTATCAAATAATTGCTACAGATTCAGCCAAACTGTTGTCAGGATGGCTGGTTTTTAAGCGTGAAGCACACATAGTTTTTTAAAGTACCAATACCTAATTCTATCGCTTCTGTCACCTAATTTCATACGTACTTCGTACATTGGAGAAGGAAATGCAGCCTTTATTTAAATTTGTTTGAGGTAAAGGCCTAATAAATAGTGAAGTTTTCTGAAAATTCTGATTCCAAAGAACATAATTTCATTTACAGCAATTATTTATGATAAGTAGCAATTCTTGAATAAACTTAAATATACTGATGCCATAGGCATGCAACCAGCCATTCTGACTCTTACGCAATTTATGCCCAGTCTGGTAAAACTTACCCAGCCTTACAAAGCTCAAGAAAAATATTCCATTAACCTTCCCATGTAGAATGAAGCATACCTACAAGCAGAAGTGTCTTAGTACAGCAAAATTACACCATATATGTATAGCGCGAGGGGGCACCATGACTTGCTACTCTCCTTCTTAGTGTATCGATGACAAAGTTTGTTCTGGTAGTAAAAGGATTAGCCAATCAGCGCGAGCATCTCGCATCTTCCCACGTTAAACAAGACTTACAGGGCTCAGTATCTACTATATACGTATCTTAGGACGTACCTACATCGTTGATGGATCCTAAGATAAGTATTCGACATATATTATGCTGTACAAAGAATTTGTAATAGCCGAATATCATTGTGAAACTTTTATAAAACAAAACAGAAAAGTGTGCAGTCAAGTAAAGTTAAGTACAAGTCATAGTGTGGCCTCCTCTTTTTATGTTAATTCTATTGTAGTTCGCCTCTAGGCTTGCGCTAACCTCACATATCAAGAATCTCTAAACAAATTTTACTACTTATGTATGGCTTCATAATAATGAACTTTCTTTTAAAAAATTATGTATAAAGAACTAATTTTATTTTCCATGGTTTGTTGATAATTACATGTTATAAGGGTCTCCACTACCCACTAGTGGCTTACACGTATCTAGATCATGTAATTAGTAATTTTTTGGACCCACAATCGAGAACCTAGGACGAAGGACCTGGGTCATATCATTTATGGCAAAAACGGAAAAAAAAATATAATTTACATGATTGAGGAGAGATTTGTAAGACACTGTTTGCAAAAACGATCTGTAGATATGTTTTTTTTTTATTGGGAGCACTGGTCTTGTTTATAAAAAGCCGAGCCCACTAAACACTTCAAAGGTTAAAGCCGGTTTATAAGAGAGGAAGTCCTACCATAAACCGGCTGAGTGTTTTAGTGGGATCGAATTTTACAAATAAGACTGTCACATTGTCAGTTTATTATTTGCGACTTGAAGTTTCAAATAATTATATTTTTTAATTCATGCTCCAAATAAATCTAAGCGTAGGCCTAAGGCGTAGACTTAATAATGCGAAATGCACAAGGTGTGTTATATTTTAATATACCTACCTAATATAACATTCTTGTAATTATTAAGTTTGTTTTCTGCTACCAAATTAAAATATGACACTTGTGCTATAGTCTGACAGTTTAAAAATGATTGGAAAATCTAAATCAGATATTTCCTACATTTAGTTCATGTCAAACACCTCTTTTTGGATGCTATGAAATTATTTAGACTGTCAGATTATCTTGTTTTAACCTTATATCTCTCAGTACAGGAAGTTACATTTAAGCTATACTATAAATGTCAGCGTAGTTATTAAACTTCAGTGTTAAACATTGTAAAATCATCAGATTAGCAAGATCAAGATCTTCGGTAGCAAGATTTGTATTAAGCCTAATGGTGTGCTGGACATACAAACTGTGCAAGTCTAATAATTTATCTTATGTGCATTTGATTATCTCTATGAGAACTACTGATGATTGTGTGGAACACATTTTTCTTGCTGAAGAACTATCTTGTAGAAAAGTAGAATGCATCTACTTGGAGCATGTAAATTGCAGTAGTGTGTTATGTTTATCCTGGTATACCTCTAATCATAAATTTATTGGTTTCATAAATCTACCTGCGACTTGTAGATGCAAAATTGCATAACGTAACAATTAATTCATGATCTACACTACTCTCCAAATATTTAATCACAACAGAGTAGATTACATTCTTATAATGACACTCTTCAGAATGTCTGAGACTGTCTTGTGTTAAATGAAAATCATGGGAAATTACTAGTTGTGATTTTGTAATGAAATATTGTATCAGGACAATATTTCTGATTAAAAATGTCTTTAGTTAGCAAAGCAACATGACATGTGTTTTATGAAGCACAAACATTTTGATTCAAATTTTTTTATTTTTATTTTCTATGATTTTTTGAAGTTTTTCTATTTATTTCACCTGCATGCTTAGCATGATCTTTATATGTGGACACAATACAATTACTCTTTGTAACGAAACTCATTTTATTGTTGTGTACAAACCATATATTGAGTTCATACTAGAGATGCTGAGGTAGTTGGTGGTTTAGTTGTGATATCTCCTTATCATAAACTGTATGTATACGTTCGTTTTAGTGAGTCCAATGGTGACTAGGTTTTGCAATCATAGTAATTTTTTAGTTCTAGTTCATATTTTTGGTATGACATGTATTGAGCAAGAGTAAATGTTATGCTTAAATGAGCAAAATTTTAGTGACGATAATGGTAATGTTAGTTTTTTATATAATTTTGGGCAAAATAAGTAATTATTTCATAGGATAATATGTCTATATAATAGTATTTATAATTATTACATTACATATAATATTTTATAATAATTGAGCAGTATTGCAATTTAGATTTTAAGATCTTTTATTTCCATACATACAATATTTTATTTATACTAAAGTGACTTGAGTGAATTTCACAATTTCTGTGCAAAAGCTACAATGAATGAGGGCTGCTCTTTATTGTTTCTTTATGTGATATAAAAATGTAATTTAGAGACTTTCCTATTATTTTGTAGTACAATCTAATATACAGTTCAGAAATGTAGTGTGTTTATTTTATTATCCACTATCTTTACATATTGTAATTAAATCAATCCTAAAACATAAGCAGAACTCAGTTGATATCATACATTTAAATTAGGAACACCAGTGTTAATTCCAACTGAAACTTCTAAATACTTTAGCAATCTTCCTGAGAGAAAGGCAGCATCGTCAACTTCGAACACATTGGCAGAAAGTAAATCTACACTAAATTCATCTTGCAATGACAACAATTCTCCTGCATCCACTGCCATAGAGTTCACTGGTAGTCCACTTGCATTCACCAACACTACCCTTCGCCTTCGTAAGTCGGGATGGACTTGCCTTAACACTCTTTTAGCCCATTCTACGCAGGATACTCTTTTCGTGTCCAAACCAAGAACTACAAAGTCTATAGACACATTCCCGGTAACTTTAGTCTGCATAACCACTTCTTCTAAGTGTGGAGCACGTAAAAGAACCAATTTCCACCTGTAGGAGCCTTTGGAGTGGACTTCTACAAGGGCTTCAGATATTTTTTCGATTATTTCGACGTTTGATGAGAGCACTGTAACAGACAAACAGTTCTTGCAGCCGGCTGGGCCCACCCAAGGGGCAATGACCAGGTCCTCTTCGATTATTGACATGGTTGGTTAGACTTTCTAATGCCTTCGATGCCGTGACTTTTGTAAAAAAATAAAATAGAAACTTTAACGAGAGCAACCGTTTTCCGACTTCCGTTTGTTACCATTTTTTTTTTCTTTGACAATGACTTTTATTTACAGATTACTTTTAGGAACGACATTTCTACTTTTTACTACAAGTCTGATCGTGTAAGGGATCTTTTTAGGACGCGCGCGCGACCATATGCGTCAAAAGCGGTATTTGACAGTAGTTTTGTTTGACACCACAGACGATAGGTATAGGGATATTGTCTGGGAGATGTAGTTTGACACGTTTGACACAACGAAAACTTTGACACTATAGAATTAGGCTGATTGTGTAACAAAAATAAGAGGATGATTTCGAGAATGTCCCTGAGAAGCAACGCGATCAGGTACTTCGCACGACAGTATAGTGAAGGTATCAGTTCCGTTGGCCAGTCGTCTGTTTCCTCTCCTCCATCTTCATCCTCGAAGGTGGCTGATGTGCCCGGACTAAGCAGCGCCGTGGTCCACGCCACCAACCAGCCTGTAGGCCCTGGAGTAGACCCAAAGAAGGAAGGAGCTTACAAAGTGCCAGAGTACTTTTGCTACGACAACATGAGCTTTTTTGAGGCAGAAATCGAAATGTCAAAATACAGGCTGCCACAACCTTCATCCCTCAAAAAGTGAACTCTGCTTTCAATACATATTTAGTTTTATTACTATAGGTAGTTATGATTTCACTGTAAATTAATTAATAAAAACATTTTTTGCATTGGTGTAATCTTTTATCTATAATTATCCATCTCTTCATCTATTAAACTACTGTAAAGGTACATAACATCTATTAAAAACATTCATACAAAAAAATGGTTTTAGTAATTTCAATTAATAAGAAGTCAGTCTTTTTAAAAATGAAATCAATAGACAATTTCAACTACACACTTTATTGGAATCAATAATTTGATCTTTCTACATAGGACCTATAACTAAATAACACAAAATGCAACATCTCTTTCTGAACCATATTATATTGACTTAACCATAATGTACACTTTGAAAAAATGCTCAAAGAACAGATGCACATGATGCACTAATTTGCCACAGAAGCCGCACCACTTATCAAGCAAACCGTCTCCTTGAAATCTTCCCCCGTGAGAGTCTGCACCGGCCCGGGCATATCAGTGCTTACTCTCTTAGCCATCTGTTACTTCTTCTTAGTCAGCTTCTCCGAAAGGTCGTCAAAGCTGGGGTCTTGCAAGTTGATCATCAAGCTATTACCAGAGAGGAACAGTCTGTTCTGTGATTGACCAATCATTCTTGAGATACTCTGGGCTGCACGGATCTTGCGCAATTTGAGGTAGCCAGGGTTCATTCCCATGGCTTTGCCTAACATCTCTGCGGCTTCAGCCTCTCCCTCTGCCTGGACAATCTTTTGTTGACGCTCCTGCTTGGCTCTTTCAACAACGAAAGCAGCTCGCTGAGCCTCCTGCTGGGCTACTTGCTTAGCCTCAACCGCAGCTGTGTACTCCTTGCCGAAACTTAGCTCAGTCAGGGAAACATCGTCAAGAATGATGTTGAAATCTGCTGCCCTTTCAACCAGCTCCCTTCTGATGAGCAGGGAAACTTGCTGGCGTTGAGTGATGAGTTGAGAAGCATTGAATTTGGCAACGACAGACTTTAGGACTTCATTGCATATAGAAGGCAATACTTTCTCATCGTAATCAGTGCCGAGCTGCCTGTACATCGTCGGTAGAAAGCTAGCGTCGGGGCGAGAGAGCACTCTGAGGGAAATGTTTACCATTTGCAAATCCTTTGATCCAGTAGGCGATGAGATCTTCCTAGGTCTGGAACGAATGTCGTAGATGATAGGGTACTGGAACCATGGGATGCGGAAATGCAAACCTTCCGACATGACTTCCTGTTGGATACCTCCTATTCTGTTGAACATAATGGCGCGGTGTCCTCCCTCTACAGTGAACAGGGACTGGGACACTCCGTAAACGGCCGCGCCGAGAGCCGCCGCTACCTTTAGCCCAATACCAAGTCCGGGCGGGCCCCCCTTCGCGAACTTGCCCGCCATATCGTTGAGCTTACTTTGTGCCATGGTTTTATGGTATGAAGAGTATTATTCACTGGTTTTTTGCAGAAATGTAGTACTTTTTATTTTCTAACCTACTTCGTGAAGTAAATTGTGCAATGACTATAGACAAAAAGAACATGTCGATTGAGTGAGTGATATTTCTAAATTGAATGAACGAATGTCGGTGGAAAAATTCAGCCCGCAGTAGGTATCTGTGAAAACATTGACGTTTACTTTTTTTTTATTGACGTCATCATGTTGTTGATTTGATATTTGACATTTCATTCGGTATTTCAGACCGTTTTCAGTGAATTTTTAGTTCATTTCTTTTTCATCGATTTGAAATTCTTCATCTTGTAAATACGCTCCGAGACAATGTTATCAAAACAAAAATGTCTACTGTAAGAAAAAGTTGACTGTCGCTGGAACCACGACCTCGACTTCAGATGGACAACAGCGATTACGATGAGTGCGGAGACTGCATACCTATATGGCAGGAGCCCCGCTGCGAGCCTCTGGGGGCGCCCAAGGAGAACCTGTGTGACGAAATCCCCTCGGAACCGTTTTCTGGAGACCGAATACATGCGTTGGAGGTGGAGCAGGATATTCTTTCGTCCTCAGTCTTTTCTTTGACGTCACACTTAGCTCAGGTCGAGTTTCGCCTGCGCCAAGTCTTGAAGGCTTCTCCGGAAGAGAAAGATGCTATGCTCGAGGCTTTGGAAGAGTTTACATCGCGAGGAGTGCCTGACACGAGGGCCGCGCCGCAGGGAAGCTCGGGGGAATCAGCTTGTAACGAGTGCATCGAGCTAGAGCATAAAATGCGGCGCCAGCGCGAAAGACAAGCGGATTTCATTGATCGATTAAAGTCACAATTGAAGGAACTTGAACATTTTGCTGTCAATCCTTCTTCAGAGAGTGGAGATTGTCTTATGCAGCACCGATCCTTGATAGAACATCTGAAAAGTGAGATAGACAGAAGTTTAGAGGAGGGCTGCCAACAACCTTTAACTGCTGAAGAGCTGAGGCATCAGATCAACTGTGCGGTGCGTCAATATGCTGATAAGCAAATGTCTAAAGATGAAATCATAAGCAAGCTCCAGGCACATATTGAAGATATGCAGAAGTTTATAAATGTAATGAAGAATGAGGACTTGAAAGCAGGAAAAACTAAATTGAATAAGCAGACAAAGAACATTGGGAAACCTGAGAACAACTTTGAAAAGATACACAGTAGAAATAAAGGTAATGAAGACTTGAGAGCTGAAACAATAAATCTGATAAGAAAGGCTTCAAATCTGATACAGATCTTCACAGTATCACAGTTTGGCTGTTCACCAAACACAAAATGGAAACAGGAATTCAAATCAAGCACCATAGTCACACATTGGGGTAACTTACGTGCTAAGCTTGAAATGTCTATAGATGGTGTACTTACTCTAGTGTCACGGGATAGGCCTGCACATTCTATCATAGACAGCTATGATAGTGAATCTGAAGAAGGGGGTATAGTTATCAATGATGCACCATTAACCACAGCAGTAAGGCGTCACTTGGCTATAAATTTATGTAATTTGCTGCAACATGGCCTCACAGGACCGGAGTCTTCATCCCTAGTTCCCCTAATAGGTTGCTTTCCAGTCCGCAGAACTTCTACGTCGCGTCATGTACATATCTGGGAGTTTATCATGAGATACTATGAGCTGAATGATGGTGATGCATTTAACTCTACTCCAGCAAGAAAGTTAAGCCAGAGTTTCAACTTGGATATTGTCGGGGGCACAGCTATATCTAATAAGCAGAGCTTGCTAAGTGCTATTGGTAGTATTCTTGCTTCACATATGCCATATAAAAGAAGTCATGATGCACATTTCAAAGCATTTGTTTGTGCTGCTCTAAATGCACACAAGTTAGTTTTATGGTTGAACATAATGTTAAAATGCAGGTCATTAGTTGATAATTACTATTCATCAACTAGTTACGTTATTAACACTGGCTTTCAAGACACTTTGCAGAGCTTAGACCGGCTTACCCCATACAATTTTGACCTCCCTGTTGATCTTGCAGTCAAACAATTCCAAAATATCAAAGATGTGTTTATGTAGATTTTTAAGGATACCACCTAATGTAACTAGAGTTATTTTATATCTAAATCAAATCTCTTTTATGATGCCTTTCTATGTAATAAGTATTTTATTATTGCATTTTTTGTTTTGTGATTGAACATTTGTTGACCCACTCTAGTCTTATATAATGTCCCTATTAGCATTTAATATGAATAGAAACTGAGTGTAATAATCTGTAACTACTAAAATATTATTAAAACAAAATATTGAAAGCAATTTTGATATAAGTACAGTCTAAACTACATTCCAAAGTAAAAATTTCTGATCTCAAAAGTATTATGTGGGTTTATGTAAGATCTGTCTCAATGTAGGAGTAAAAATTTACCAAAGATACAAATTTATCCAAAGATGTTAATGTATTGTGACTTTGGTTATTTATTAAAATGCAAATATAATGTAGCTGAAGCATGTATCTTAGTTTTATTTAAGAAAATGGAAAAAAAAAATCAATCAAACAATATCAATTTAAATTAACATTCATTATATTTAAAACAATACACACCAATCACGATTTCAACGCATTTTCAGTGCTAATAAGTAAATAGAATACTATGTAATTAATGTTAACAGTGAAGCTAGGAAGGTGACCTAAAATATGTACAAAATTAATTCATTACGTAAAAACAAATGCCTCGCTTTATGGCAGAAAATCTTGTTTCCAGAATAGAAAAAAGATAAAAGATGAATAATCGACGAGACGAAAATTCGCCTAATCACACAGCCACTAACTGTGTAGTTTATACCCAAAAGAGTTTATATTAACTACACATTCAATATTCACAGAAGTTGCCTTGATACACATGATAGGAGCGGCATGCTTTTAAATAAAATACAAAATAATAATATCCATTAACGTATTTGCAAACTGCGTCATCACTTTTACAGTCACTCTTTATCTTTCGCACGTAATACAAACTTATCTACAAGACTCACTGTTAACATCAGAAATGATGATTAGTTTTATGTTCCTTTGTAAAATAAAAAATTAGACCAGTAGGGGAACTACATTTTTTAGCAGTACAAAAAAGGGCACTTATGGAGAAATGTCATACAGTGGATATGCTAAGATAGTACCTAGGCCCTATTTTCACAGTAACCACTCAGAAATCTCTTTATATATAAAAATGAATTGGTGTTCGTTAGTCTCACTAACTCGAGAACGGCTGGGCCGATTTGGCTAATTGTTGTTTTTATATATTTGTGGAAGTCCAGGGAAGGTTTAAACGGTGAGAAGAAAAAAAAAACGGTTGACGTCGGTGATACGAAGTTCACGGGGTCATCTAGTATTATATAAATATTATTTTTGATTTAATGAATGATTTATGTCCATTGAGAAGATGGTAGCACATACACAAGCCTTAACCATCCTCTCAGCAGACTTCCTTGTGAATACAGACATAAAAAACGGTCAATATTGTCATAATAGAAAACGGTCAATACGGTCTTTTCTGCGGGTTAAACCAAGTGAACAGGGGCCGTTCAAGTATTACGTAAGCAGATTTATTACAATTATTTACCCCCTTTCCTCGTCAGCTAAAGTAAGCAAAGCTCTTACCCCCCCTCCCATGCTCACGCAAACATTGGTATATGCATTTTTCTTTTAATGTATTTAAATCGTCAATCGTACCGAAATGAAAGAATACATTAGCGGAAAAAATTTATACAAGTGAATAGCGCGCGGTAATTCCCCTACTCGGTGCTAACCTAAAGGGATACTTTTAGGTATCCATAATTTTTAGGAATCCTTGAAAATGCGTTTCGTTTTCAAGCACACACAAGTAGGGTTGACATATGTGTTCAAAGCAAAATCGACTAAATTTTGTACAAAAAAGGTAAATAGGTACTTGAATGGCCCCACACCAGCTAGTGCTAACAGAGGACTTTGTTTTTGGCAAAGAAAACGTATCGCCAGCTGGACAAAACGCCGATACACCCTTTCCAACCACTGGCAGTGTTAAGTACACAAGGTCACAGCGTGACCATTTACTTGGGGCCAAGCATGTTTTCCGGTTTCACCATTTGGTCAAACTGTTCGGCTGTCAGGATCCCTAGCTTGATGGCAGTGTCCTTGAGCGTACCGCCCTCCTTGTGAGCCGTCTTCGCGATCAACGCGGCCTGTGAATGAGTGAAGAATAATATGAATAACCAGCAGACTCGACAGCCTGTACTGTGAAATCTTATAGAGAAAAGCATCTTCAGTTTTTCCCAAATTTTCCATCATCATAAGCAGCCTATATGTATACGTCCCAGTGTAGGGCACAGGCTTTCTCTCAGAGAGAGAGAGGCTTAATCACCACGCGTGCCCACCGCGGATTGGCGATTTCAAGCGCTGAGGTATGTAAATAGCTCAGACACTCAGGTTTCCTCACGATGTTTTCACGATGATGTACATAACTTAGAAAACAAAGTCATGGGTACATGCCCGCACTGGGCATCGAACCTGGGTCTCCCGCTTCCGAGTCCAATGTTTTACCCACTAGGCTACCGCCGCTTCAATTTTCCAACTGTCCCGGCAATTTACCAATTTTATTTCCCTAGAAACTTTAATTAACAGCAACACCGGTGCAGCCTGTCAGCCAGTCGTTCAGTTTTCAAGCAATGCGTTTACAATATGTATTAATAAATAGTATTAATTTTTATGAATGTGGCTAGTCCTGGTACAAAAAAGAATATTCTATCTTATAGTCCCAAACTAGAATTCACTGCCGTAACCAGATAGGACACCATCTAACGAATACTGGTGAATACGAATATACCAGTATTCTAAGCAGGCTTCCCAATACAACTGCTAAGAAGATATCAGTGGATACCGCACGCGCCCAATAAACAGACCCCTCCTCTCAAAACCCTCGGTGTGTGCGACCTAATGTTGGTGCAATATTCTTTCTAGATATTCTAACCGAAATCCCTCGAAGACAAATCAACAATGAAAATCTCACCTTATCGTAACCGATGTGAGGATTGAGTGCGGTAACAAGCATGAGAGATTCCCGCATGATCTTGGAGATCTGCTTCTCGTTGGCTTTGATGCCGATAGCGCAGTGGTTGTTGAACGTCTTGCAGCCGTCGCCTGGAAGAGCATGTCATCATCAGCCATTTGACGCCCACCGCGGGACATAGGCCTCCCTCATGGTTTTCTAACCATGAAGGGGTTTGCCATAATCGCCACGCTTGGCAGGCGGGTTGGCGATCGCAGTAGGTATGCGGTTGTAATCTCAGGAAGACGCTGCCGCCCGTCTCCTGGTAATTTATTTCCTTATTCGCCTCCTACGACATCCACGGAAGGAAATGGAGTGACGCTATTCTTAATCCGGCGCCACACGGATAGACACGATTTACACGGAAGAGCGTGTAAATAATTTAATTATGCCACAATTATGTCCTGGTGCGACCGTTCGGCGTAGGGCGTCTACGATACTTTGCACTGAGTGGTCGTATTTGGTTGTATGCGGCTTGACGTGCTTTGACTCTCGTCCATATTCTACCATGCTGTCATCACACGTTAAAGGGTATGTAACTAGATTATAAGCTTTCATCATGATATTATAACATGCAATGTTACTTATCTGTTGTGTAATGCATTAAATAAAATAAATACACCGGGCTGTGCTGAATGTACCACCGGTTACTTAACCTAACAACTGCCCTCGCTAATGGGATGTATAGGTAGTCTATACAAGCTTGGACATAGATCTGTGACACGGCAAATAAGCGGTTAAGGCTGCTTTTACGTGGAGCATGTGGTCTCGCTCGCACAATATAACATTTTTTAATATTGTAATAAAATGAGTACACTTTTGATGAATGTGGTCTGAGGGTTTGATGTATAACTAAATTACGGACCTTTCAAATATATTTTTGTCTTTCTATACGTAGTTTTTAATAAAGAAAAGGTTTGTCCAAAGTTATTAATTTTGGAATCAAATTTTTTCAATCAAAAACTTAGTACGGGATAAGAAAAATATGCCTTGAATATCCGCAATTTAATTACCCATCAAACCCTCAGACCACATTCATCAAATGTGTACTCATTTTATTACGATCACTAAAAATGTTAAATTGTCCGAGCGAGACAGCATGCTTCACGTAAGAACAGTCTTAAGAATTTCGCTAAGTATTTGGTATTTGTCTGTCTCGTTCTTTCCATTGTACCAAAGCATTCCTCTATATTATAGGTTATTATTACTACATTACGCAAAATAGGCTCTTTGTAGTCGAGTTGCGGAAACCATAACCGTCTCACCAATACCAATACCAGAAATAGGTAATAACTAACATAATGAGATGGGAAGACCTCGAAGTCGCTGTCCAAGACCCCAGGAAGTGGAGACACAGGGCCTTTATAAAGATAAAGGCCCTAAGTCCGTGGTGAGGGACAACCGGATATAAGTAAAAAAAAATGCAGCCTTTAAACGTGCCTTTGTATGGCACAGGTCTTCTCTCAGAGAGAGAGAGAGAGAGAGAGTATGGGCTTAATTACGACGCGTGCCCACCGCGGATTAGCAATTTCAAGCGCTGATAGCAGTACCAACTACCTTATGTATTTGTACAGTACATAAAAGCCAGGATTTGGATCTAGAACCACTTACCGAGCAGTTTAATGGAGCGTAACACGTTAGCGACCATCATGGGCTTGAAGACGTTGAGCTCGAAGTGTCCGTTGGAGCCGCCTATGGTGACGGCCACGTGGTTGCCCATGACCTGGGCTGCGATCATGGTTAGGGCCTCGCACTGGGTCGGGTTCACCTTGCCTGCGGGAGATAGAGATATTTCGGTAAGATACTGATGACGTAATATAAAACATAACATAAACTCACGCCTCTATCCCGGAGAAGTAGGCAGAGAAAAGGGTCTGCCACTTGCCACGAACCTGACAGATCTCTTTCGCCTCATCAACATTCATTAGTTGTTGCATGTACACACACCGGCTTCGGGTACTTTTTATCTTGTCCATTGTTAATACATCCCCTTTTTGGTCGAAGTATGTCCATCTGGGACGACCCTTACCGGCCCTTCCACCCACATTCGCTATTTCGATATATTTCTTTCGTCAATTTTTCTTCCTTAATCCTCTCCATATCTCCAAACAAACGTAACATTGCTTTCTCAATTGTAGTCACTACATCCTCTGTCAGTCCCTAACATTCTCAAGTCAAACTACTTATTGCGTATTTCGTCATAAAAAAAAAAACGTAAAAGACTACAAAGACTCACAAAACAAGAGGGCGTGTCATGCACACAGGATATAAGTGAAAACTGCGGTGAAAACACTAGGGTTGGGGTGAGAAGACCTCGAAGTTCCCGCCAAGACCTCAGCAAGGGGAGATCTTTTATAAAGGCCATCATGAGGAGCCTCAGCATATAAGTAACAATGTTGCAATCATGGCCCATCGGGCATGATGGAGCTGCCGGGCTCGTTTTCCGGCAGCATCATCTCGGCGAGGCCGCAGCGCGGGCCCCGACGCTGGAAGCCGGATGTCGTTCACGATCTTCATGAGCGAAACAGCGATCGTGTTCAGAGCCACGGTAATTTCACCATCGCGTCATACGAACGAATGACGACTGCATGAACGGCGATTGCATGAATGAGTGATTTCATTTCAATCTTTCAGTCTTCTTACTTTAAGACAGTCCTCGTTTGGTTGTACAACAGAATTCCAAAATGAGCGTTTAAACTGCTTACCCTGAATATTCATTGGAGAACTGTGGCTATTCACTAACCCAAAATGTCGGAGCTGGATGTGGCGTGCCTGCTTCCAGTAGTGAATAAATTTGGACGGTGTAACTTTGTAATTAAGGCTCACCGGGCATGATGGAGCTGCCGGGCTCGTTTTCCGGCAGCATGATCTCGGCGAGGCCGCATCGCGGGCCCGACGCTAGCAGCCGGATGTCGTTCACGATCTTCATGAGCGAAACGGCGATCGTGTTCAGAGCGCCGGATACTTCCACCATCGCGTCGTGGGCGGCGAGCGCTTCGAACTTGTTGGGGGCCGTCTCGAAGGGGATGCCTGCAGGAGATGGTGAAGACGGTTTAGTTTTAAATCGACGGTCTGTTTTGCTAGTTTCTGTTAAAATAAGTTTTCCTCAGTTATTAGCTAAGTAGCGGGCAGCAGGTCCAGTTTTCCACCTTTGTTACAAGGTTACACGTAACGAAAGTGAATAGAGTGAGCGTATGTGAGGATCGATTTGGTGTTAATTGTGCCGTTTATTACCGTAAAGGGTTAATATCGTTGTGTATTATAAATTATATCTATTGTGTATGTTATGTCCGTGGCAAATTCCATTAAGGTTAAATATAAATATGTTCTCATTTTGAAATCTACAGCAGGCTTTTTCTCTAATGTCTATTTATTCATAAGCATAATAGAGTCTAGTCTGGTAAGCAAACCTTATTTTGTAATTAATTTATATCTATTCTGTTCATTTCTATCAGTAAATAAAACTAAGAATCAGTTTCTTGGTTTGACTGAGTAAATTTGCAATAAACCTCAAAATTGTAATCTAATATATAATAATCTCTTGTCAGTGTTTGTTATCGAACTCCTCTGAATCGGCGTCACCGATTTTTATGAATTTTTTTGTGTATATTTGGTAGGTCTCAGAATAGGTCGTAGGCTAATTAATATGGCAAAACAAGGTTTTCCGAGTCAGCTAGTAATAACATATAAAGTAGCCTTTATACGTAAGCCACTAAACACCAGCATGGGTAGTATGACGGCATGAAACACGCGTTTTTTGGCGCTATAATGTCGTAATTTGACAGTTGATGTACTGGAAAGCAGCGACTTTTGACATTAAAATGCGCGACCCTCGTCGTCGTACTATCTACTCACGCCCTAATGCAAAAAATGACCAGTCGAAAGTATTGCATTAACACTGCATGGAGCATTCAGCTCGCTCGCCTCACCGGTGAGCGCGGCGATCTCGGCGGCGCACTTCTCCGCGAAGCCGACGCGCGTGTTCAGACCGGTGCCGACGGCGGTGCCGCCGAGGGCCAAGTAGTGCAAACGGGGCAGCGTGGTGCAAATCCGCTCGATGCCGTACGTGAGTTGGGCGACGTAGCCGCTGAACTCTTGGCCAAGGGTCAGGGGTACGGCGTCCATGAGATGGGTCCTTGGGAGTTAACAAAAACTTGTTCATATTAGGAGACAGTTACTTAACATGTTTGTTACGCTATATAATAGTAAGCGCCCGCCGCTTTCACACTACCTGCTTGAACTATAAGTGAGAAATGTTCCATAGGGCAGATAAGTCCATACCCAATATTGTAAAACATAAAATATTTATTATCTGTGCCTGTATTTTCTCCAAATAAAATAAATATTGCATAAAGATACAGGTATGCGTAAGACTATGTACAGAGGCGCATTGACTGCCTTTGTCGTCTAGCAGTAACGCGTTTGATCTTATTGAACTCCTTCTCCTTAGCCTTGAGCGTGCCCCTCAAAGTGACCAAAGTTTCAAAGCCTCAGGCCTCAGGCCCGCCTTAGGAGAGATCGCTCGAAGCGATAAGAACGCCAATTTTATACCATTGCTTAGACGGACCGCCAATTGCTTACTCGGCCATAAGAATCACATGTAGTTCTTTTTTCTGGTTGTGCATCAAAGGGTTCTCTATCTATCTAAATTAAGCCAAGCAAATTTATTTACAAAAGCAACATAGCTTATAGCAATAAAAATTACTTAGAAATAGACTGAGAGGGTATTACAAAAATCCCCGGCAGTCCCCAAACTAGGCTAGGCTTGTATCTTGGGGGCTATTAGTGTGCACAATTGTCGGGCGGGCGTGTCCCTCAAGGTGACCAGCCCCTATATTACGCTCACCAAATCCTGAGCGATTCCAATCGTTTAACTGTCAAATTAGTATGGAATTTGACAGTTAGACGATTGGAATCGCTCAGGATTTGGTGAGCGTAATTAGGCCACAGGTCGGCATAAGAGTCCCTTAGCTCCCTGGTTACTGCGATGTGTGTATGTGTGTGTGTGTGTGTGTGTGTGTGTGTGTGTGTGTGTGTGTGTGTGTGTGTGTGTGTGTGTGTGTGTGTGTGTGTGTGTGTGTGTGTGTGTGTGTGTGTGTGTGTTTCTGCGTGAGAGCGTGCGTGCGTGTGTGTGTGTAGTTAAGGAACTGACCTGCCGATCTTTATGATCTTGTTGAACTCCTTCTCCTTGGCTTTGAGCGTGTCCCTCAAGGTGACCAGGCCGGGCATGAGACAGTCCCTTAGCTCCATGGCGACGGCGATGTGCATGGCGGTGGGGTACGTGTCGTTTGAGCTCTGGGACTTGTTCACGTGGTCGTTGGGGTGGACGGGGTCTTTGCTGCCAAGAACACCGCCCAGGATTTGGATGGCGCGGTTGGAGATCACCTGGGGAGGAACACTTTGTACTGTTGTTGTAATGGGTGTTGCGGAAAAGTCTTGTAAAACTTTTTATTTTCTCCTCTTTGCATCTGCCATCAGCCTTTCTTTGGCTATAATCAGATGGTTTCTGGGTAGATCTGGCGTAAAGAAGATAGTCAGTCGAAATTTGACTTACATCCTCAGTAGATTTGTCATCGAGAACGATTGTTAGTTTCAGTCGCCTGGCATTATGTTTCGTATCAAACAGAGCAGCGGCCAGTGGATTATTATGATCCATCGGACCAGTCGTTTTCTGTACCTGTACGGGCTTAGGTACAGAAAACGACTGGCCCGAAGGATCACTTTTTAGTTCCTCAACCACTGTCGGGATCTCGAGGTATTCATTTACCTCATTATTCTTGGCATACCATGCTGCGTTGGAGATAGCTATATTTTGGTGAAACTTGGGTATAAAACGCCCCTCATAAACACAACCAACTTAAATTATAAAACCAACTACGAAATATTGAAATGACAGCTGTTTTATGATTTTTTAATAACTCACGATGCTGTAAATAGTTAAACATTTACCAGGTTTCATCGCGATTATTTGTTAAGTAAACTTAACGGCAAGAAACCGACAAGAATCATTGTGAAAAGTCGTGTGGTTGATGCCCTATGCTCATCAAGAATTTAAAGTGCCAACGATAAAGATACTGGAGAGGCGGGCAAAGATCAAGTTTGCAACTGAGGGTACCTACTTAACCACTATGTTGGGATCTGCGCGAGATCCAGATAGACGATTTGAGGAAGACTGAAAGAATTTAAATATCCCATGCAAGCGGGAATGAATGAATGAATCAATGAACGAATGAGCTAAGCGAAGATTGAATAAAGGGGAAGATTGAGGGAATTAAAATCCCATGCAAGCGAGAACGAATGAATGAAGCGAAGATTGAAGAAAGGGGAAGATTGAAGGAATTTAAATCCTATGCGAGCGAGAATGAATAAATGTATGAATGAATGAGTATAGCGAAGATTGAAGGAATTTAAATCCCATGCGAGCGAGAATGAATGAATGATTAAATGTGTATCTGTCAGCTCACCTCGTTAGTGTTCATGTTCGACTGGGTGCCAGAGCCGGTTTGCCAGATGACGAGAGGGAAGTGACCCTCCCTGTAGAGCTTGCCGGAGATGACGTCATCGCAAGCCTGCGTGATCGCGTCGGCTGGAACGGAAATAGGACTAAATTTATTTATTGCATTGCACAACAGATAAGTAACAATACATATTGTTATGATATCATGGTGAAAGCCTATAATCTAGTTGCACCTCCTTTAGCGTGTGATGACAGCGTGCTAAAATATGGATTCAATAAATCATTCATAAGAAGCCACGCGTGTGGAAACGAGTTCCTGAGGAGTTCACAGACCACTGCGCTTCAAAATGCCAATCCGTGATGGGCACGCGTAGTGATTAAGCCCAAACTCTCTCTCTCTTTGAGAGAAGGCCTAGACCCTACAGCGTGACGTACTCTTACTCATCCGTTCACAATCATCAACGATATCTATCTACCTAATCTATCTAATCGGCCCATAAACAGAGCCCACTGTTGGGCATAGGCCTCTTCTCTTTCACGCCAACCCATCCGGTCCCTTGCCAGTCTCGTCCAATTTTTCCCAGCCGCTTTCACAATGTCGTCGGCCCACCGGGCTGGTGGTCTGCCAACCATATTTTCGTAAATATTATTAATAATTATTAGGAATCGAGGATAGCTGGAGCGATGGCACGTTGAAATGGAGGTCGCAGGTTCGAGTCTTGCTTTCGACATTATGGTTCTTTCAATCTCTGTATTTATTTATCGTTTAAAAATATCGAACTAATACAAATATTCTTAAAAACTCTTATGTATGAGATTCTGGCAAACGCAACTTACCAATTTTTTTGTCCAGGCCATATTCAATGTTCACTTTAGCAGCTGCCTTTTTGAGGATACCCATGGCAACGATGACGGGGTACTGAAACCAAGAGAAATAACGTCTCAACATAGGCACATAGTTGTATTCTTTTTTTTGCAATAATCGGAAGAAGAAGAAGAAGAAAGATATTTATTATACCAACAAGATACAGAAACAAAATAAGCACATAAGTAACATAATATGCACAACAACAGAAAGAAAACTAAATACACAACAGACAAAACGAATAAATAAAACAGGACCATAGATGTAGCCTGTGGTGTATCTACGTTGCCACAAAAGGCAGCTGACTCAGCGTTGTGCTGAGGAAGTGATCCCTCAGCGCTGATTTACAGTCAGTGCCTACGGTAACCCATAATTGTACTACGGAGTGCTTCCCGTGGTGCAGTTAAAGAATTAAGTCAAATTCAATAACATACATACAATAAAGTAAAAAAATAAATAAAATATCGTCATAAAATACTGAGGACAATTTTAAAAACCTATTTAGAGACTAAAAATTCCACCCATGCCGGGACTTGAACCCGCGACCTCTGGCTAACCGTTGCTTCGGCCAGATGTCGCTGCCTGTACGTAATACAGAGAAGTTTGTAAAGAGGCTCGAAATTTCACTGATGCCTGCACTTGCCCATTAGCTCAGTTGGGAGAGCACTGGCACGGTTAGCCAGAGGTCGCGGGTTCAAGTCCTGGCATGGGTGGAATTTTTTGCCTCTAAATAGGTTTTTAACATAGGTTTTCACTAGAGTGATATTATTTCATAAACACTATTGGTAGTCTCCTAATCAATCGCATTCCAATGGTATAACCCGGGCAACTAAACTCGGCGCCTCGCGCGATTCGATCTTCTTTACAAGAGAGGCCTATTTCATCTGTGCAGATTATTACCACTAGAAGGGCATTGTACTGCTAATGCTTAGTAGATTACGAAATAGAGGCAAATAAAAGCTATTGTCGTGCGCATGCCGTTCTATTAAACAACTATGTGTTTAATAGACTCTAGACCAAGATGGGTCGATGACATTAAAGCCATCGGTAAGTAATGGATGAGATTGGCTAGGGACTGAGACGGTTAGCGTGACAAGAGGCCTATGCCCAGCCGTGGCCAATTCTTATGGGTTGGATAGATAAACACATACCTTCACCCCCGTAGACATACACCAAAGTGTTGGCAATATTAAAAAAAATTGGGTATCATACCAAATTTACAATAAAACGCTGTGATAATGATATACTAACACCGCGATTGCGTAGCGATTGCGCGGCGAGCTCGCCGCGACGAGGCCTCGACGACGCTGTACCGTCGCGGCGAGCTCGCGGCGTGCTCGCCGCATTTTGGACACTATAGACACTATTTTGACAAAATAGATTGATCTGACGAGGAAACACTACTGCTGGCTTTGTTACTTCGAAGACGCAGAAGATGAAAGCAGATACAAGTCAACGACGAATCTGGGAGGATTAATTGTCAATAATTAATCTACAGGGAGAGAGCGACTACTATGTATCCCATGAATGAGGACGATTTTGAATTTTAGTTATAAATAACTTTGTATCCAATGTATCAACGACTATTGTACCCCCAAACGATGCTGCGACCGACCGTTTAAACATGTATCTTTGATATGACTTAAGTGGAGCGGGTCGGACTGTCGAACGCGATTGAGTACAAAATGGCGTCGATAATCGCTCGCGAATCGCTAGTGTGATAGGGCTCTTAAGTAAAGTTATCGCATCGCAACGACGGCATCGGCATCGCGGGTCATAGTGCCATTTCGTGTCTACCTACGAACAACCGATGGCATATCAGGGCCCCGATTCTGTTAGTGCATTGTAGTATAATGACAGGTACACTGTCGGGTCACGTGACGTGTTTTTTCGTACCATTGACGCCTAGAAGGTTTGATAGGTGTGCCCGCGGAGACTTAAAGCAGCCATGAAATGAAATCGCCATGTTCATGCAGTTGTCATGTTACTACAATGCATTAGGAGAATCTAGGCCCAGAAATTGGGTTCACTCCGCCACTCCAAAACACGTTTCATCGAATTACATTTCATCTATGACAACTCATCGATAGTTTTTTTGTTCGATATTTCAATTTATCCAATGTTTGATTTTACGAATCTCGTTTGTTCGGTGCTACATTTCACCTAAGAAGTAAGTGGCCTATATGTGAATACGATCGATTTTTTACGATTTATTTTCAAACCAGATTAGTAGATTTTAATAAAATTGTAACAAAAGGAAAATGATCAAGTGATTAAGACACTTAGTATCGCTATCAACAAAGTTGTGCCACAATGAAATAATACCTTAATTTGAAGTACTGGCTTAGAATTTTAAAATACTATTGTTAGCGTTAAAGTAATTCTCCGGACGAGGATGTAGTTAGGTCATTAATACTACCGCATTTTTCTTGTCCTATACCATGTCATGACATGAAACTGTCATTCTCACACGTCGTGTGCATACTCTCCGCGTAACTCAGGCGAATTCCGCTAGCGAAGAGGTTGCACCGGTACTAAATTGTTCGTCCAGACTAAATTCTTTTACTCATTCTTCTCCAAATGCTCTTGAGCTGTAATAATAATAAGCCGTAACCCACACAAAATGCATGGAAGCGAGTTTATTTAAGCTGTAGTACTATTTAGAGAAGAAAACGGAAGTTGATGAGTGTTGACGATGGATTTGAGGTGACAAGGTTCGTTTGTTACCAACACTTGTTGTAGCGACAATGACTGAGACATAGGAAAATTCTAAGGGTATTCTTATAGTATAACAGGCCAGTGCAGTGCTTAGGAAAAGCATTAGAAACAATTAAAATTATGACAATAACTGGCACCTATGCGGCCATCGCTATTTATTTCAACTGTGCTAAGGGTCAAGGTCAAGTACGACCTATACTAATTAGCTCCATAGAATTTAACTGTATATAGTGACCTAACATATCTGGAAAATGATGTGGATTAGCTGCTTTTGTGCCACAACACGGAGAGGGCAAGGTAGAACACAAAACGCTCACTGTCATCATTCCGCGGCTGAAATAGCTTCACGAAAAGATCTTCCATCAACACTAATGGCTTTATATTAAAAAAACAGCGCAACATTGGCCAATGGGTGCAAAAAAGTTATGTATCACGTGTAAAACCATCACCATCGGCCGGCATTTCTCAAATCACCAAGTGACATGTCATTTATTGATGTGAACTGGTGCCACGAAAACCGATGAAAAAACTTTTTTTTTATTTAGAGAACCGATACTACCTCATGCGCTGCGCGACATGTTGCGAGGAAATCTTGGAAAAAAGTATCAATACTGCGACTGTTCTAATTGCACCAACCGTCTACATACAAGCTGCAATTATATGACTCGACAGTAGCATCGTCGGAGTGAAAATGCAAACTTCCAACACATTCAGTTCATTCAGTAGTCTTCACGATAGCGTGAACAATTTAACTTTATTCTTGCTGCACCTCATTTTCATGCACGTATTCTTCAAATATATCGTCCAAAAATTGCGCTGGTGCACTTATATCATTATATCGACCCCAGCTTAAATACCAGGCAATGGTCATTACGTGGGCGCAACAGCCCACTGTGCGATTGCCCACTAAACAGCTGCAGTAATATCCAGAGAAGGCTCTCAATGTATTTGCTGTATCTTCATTAGAATTAATCAACAGGTACGTGTAGTAAGTCCGGTTACTCACGTGTCTAGACTTTATTCTTGCTCGAACGAGATAATTATTAGCTCCCAGAATAAGAGGCAAATCATCTTCAACTTCGAGATTAATTTGTATTGTGTATGTTCCATTTTCTCGAATGTGCTCACCATAATATGATCTGGCTTGTTTGAGTTGATACGTTCCCAGAGCTAATCGTTTTAAATCCTCTATACTGAGCCTAGGAAATTGATCCAAATGAGGGTGGTTGCTGTCTATATTTTCAAACACTGTCCGCCTTCTGTTAAAGTTTTCACTTTGAACTATGTCCGCCAAATAATTGGGAAGATTTAGTTTTTGTCTGGCTATTTCCAAATATTCAAAGTACTCCACTTTATCCTCAATGACGGGATGGAACTTGTTTGTTAGAGCACAACCGATTCTGAAATCCTCCATCAAATGCTTTGCAGCTCTGTTACAAAATTCTTGTCTGAGCAATTTAAAATCTCTTTTCAGGCGACCGTTTACTACCTCAACTACCCATCGACACATTGTGACACAACGAGACTTATTAGCTTGCTCGGTCGTAAGTTGACGATGGCCTTCTAATAATGATTCGGGCATATGTGTCTGATAGCCATAATCTTGCAATTGTGCTACAACATCTCTAAAACCTCTGTCGAGAATAAACACATCACCTTCTCTAAAATATGTTCTCATAGCTCCATCTAATATGTTAAACTCGTTGCTCATTATTGCAGCATCGTTGGTAGTAGCTTTATATGGGCCTAAACAATCAATGATATGTCCGTCACAACATACGATCATAAATGGTTTAACTAGGTTTAGGTATTTGTGTAAGCTATAGGTCTGCTTTTGGAACAAATAATTACTGCTATTCTGAACATAGACATAAGTTGCATCACAGATGGTAATAGCTGGTTTGGTTTCAACAGGCATAGAACTATCTCCGTAAAAACCTTCTGGTATCACTGTGTTTCTCGCTGCCACTTCTTGTATTGTAATATGTCTTAGGCCTAAATAAAGAGGAACCAGTTGTTCAGTCAAAACATCTCTTGCTTTATTCATGTACCGTTCCAGTGTACTTCTTGACATATCGAAAAGACTACTCAGTCTCTCATTGCTATCGCCGGTTCTTAATTTAGTCAAATAAATGCTTAATGCCACACTAGCATCCGGTACTTCTTCATACAATCTTGGTGTGTTGTTCAAAATATCATAGAACTGTGTAGCATTATAACCTAACCAATAATGACATAACTGAGGTGGAATTGAATAAACGTTACTAAAATCAATCCTCTTTATAGAAATTCTCTCCAACATAGCCACCAGGTTGTCCATTTGTGAACCAGTGAAATCAGAATAATTCAGTTGTAATTGATCCCAGCAGTCGTTATATAAGTGAAAGTTACATATTCTTGCACATGGAGGAATATAAATTCGAAAGCGACTCAACACCTCTTCCTTTAAAACACGGGGAACTAATAAACGTTCCACATTTTCACAATCAGGAAAAATACAATGTCTTGTAGTTATTGCGGCACGTTTGTAAGTATGTGAAATTATTGTAGGTTCTGGTTGTCTACGTCGTGGCTGAAATAGGACCTCCTGTGGAAGTGGTGGGGGTGCAGGTACTTCTATAGTATTATCTTGTTGATTAGATACAGGTTCTACCATTCCCACATCCTCGCCGTAAATCATACGATTTGCATCTTGTTGCAACTGTCTTTGTACATTTCTTCTGGCTGCCATCCAACATGCTCGGCATACTCTTTCGAGATGTGGCACCTAGAAAAAAAAATTGCTATAAATAATTACGGTTAACAAATAAGCTAAATTGTCTTAAAATTAAGTTACTTTAATGAGATTTCATGAATTGATATAAATACATGCAAAGGACAAATGCAAAGGGGAATCGCAATTCTTAAATATCTTAAATTGCCGGCGTGAATGAATTGTTCACCTATAAAAAAATGTGTAAAGCTGAGCATAAGGGCAGCTGTTAAAGGCGCCTAAAGTTAAGCTAATAAGCAAAGCTAAGTTTATAAAAGTTCAAAGCTGACTGTGAAGGCTTGCAGTCTATTACCCCATGCCATGGCCTTAGCGTACCACTATAATACATCATCATCATTATAACCGACAGCCCGCTTTGCCGGGGATGCCCCAAAGGAGAGGAAACACCCGCCCACGTGACCATTCACTGTGAAGGCGTGGAAAAGCAACGGACCGCCATCATTAGGAAGCTGGGATCCCTTCAGGAGGCCTGTAGTGACATCAGAGCACTGCTGGCCTTCTGGAAAGAGATAGGCTGGCTGGAGTGAGCTCACAGCTTTGCTACGTACAATGGCCCAACCATGAGGCTAAGTGCGGAAATCTCAGGTCTGACTAACTAACTATCATCATCATCAGCTATTTGACGCCCACTGCAGGACATAGGCCTCCCTCATGATTTTCCAAGGTTCGCGGCCTTGTGCCGCCCACATCCAGGGACTTCCCGCTACCACGTCCAGGTCGTCAGACCATCTGGTGGGGAACCTGCTCACGCTGCGTCGTCCGGTCCGCAGTCACCAGATCAGAACTATAATACATAGTTTGGTCCTAAAAATAATCAATTCAAGTAATTAAATACACACAATGGTATTTATAAAAACTTAATTACATAAACACTCCTCAAATGCACATTTACCTAATAGTCTGTGGTAAATGAATAGATTTTGAGAATGTTCTTTAGATGAATCGTGTTTTTAAACAATACCGGATATTTTGGGTTTCACCTACCAAATGAGGTAACATCAATCTTTGAATGGCGGTCCTTTCTGCACAATCTGCAGGTACCCTTGATGTGCGTACACGTAGTATGGATGTGCCACAAGAGAAACATACACTTTTATGCCCAAACGTAGGAGCTGCTGCTGGCTCAGACTGGACAGCATCTCGTAAGCAAGCAAAACATTCAATGCAAATCTGCGCTTCACGTGAAATCTGCAAAATATACATTATATTTTTTCAGTCAGGGGCCTCTTTCATAGAACTACTCGTACATTCATGGTTTACTATGTCAATTCGAAATACATTGAAATCAAAGTCGACTAACCCACATGCCAGCTAGTAGCAAGACTCTGCTACGCAATGTACATCAAATTGCCATAATAAACCCCGAATTGTAGAAACTCATGAAACTCGGCCCTGGTAAGGAACTCACGAGTACTCTGTCCAGTTCCCTAGGTGAAAGTTAGGGCATGTGGAATTAATCCATAAAAAATTAATATAAAATAAGTTAATTGAAAATGTAAACACATTTATATCCATGTAAAATGGCAATAAAATGCATAAGGTATAAAAACTATCTATATACAATTAAACTTACCGATTTCGGAAATATCCAAGTAACGAGAGTGTTGTAAATGTCATCACCAACTTCCCTCAACGACCTCCATTGCAAATGCCGCAATCCGAGGGAACAATTTATGCATCGCAAATTCAGTGTATCATCCATAATGATGGAGTGTGTATTTTACGAATACACACCAATATGGAGACTTACAAAAACACAAGAACTCTCTAGCTTAACTAATTTACTCCGTCTCACAAAAGTACTAACATTCATGCAAAATAGTCTGATCATGAAGAAAACAATCGCAAAACCGTTATAATGATAAGTGACAGGGCATAGCACAGATTATGAACGATGACGTTCAGTGCTGCAAAATGTAATTTATATCGATCATCAATTCGATTCTATCAGTCACCATTTCATAAAATAGAACTGAAATATAATTGATTTACGTGATGCGAGTAGAAAGCCCGGTGGTTATGCCTCATATCACCTTTACATAATAACATATATAATGTGCGACTGCACAGACTTATGTAGGCTTACATAGACTTAGGCAGCAGCGTCTTCCTGAGATTTCAATTGCGATCGCCAACCCGCCTGCCAAGCGTGGCGATTATGGCAAAACCCCTCATGGTTATGAAAACCACGATGGAGGCCTATGTCCTGCAGTGGGCGTTAAATGGCTGATGATGATGATGATGATGAAGGTCCACACTATTGAATATGTTATCTAGTGTTAGTAAAATAATCTAAATGAACAGGTGGATAAAGAAATATGCAAATGAAGTAGGTATTGTCAAACGAAATAACAAAAGTTATGTTATGCTATTTTTTTTTCAGCTTAATATACCAATTTTTTCATGTATCGACTCATTCGATTTGAAAAGTAGCGGTCGGTTGGATGGCAACACTACATTATTGACTGCACAGATTGAGATTTAAACAGGTCTGTGAATGGATCAATAGATTTGTATCAAGATGACAGCGGTCGTTAAACCGGAAGCATTAATTATTGTATAACTTTATTAAATTAGAATTACGGAGAAGTCATGGTTTTATAAGAAAACCCATATTTTTTATAATTGAAAACATGAATTATGGACACTGAAAACTGGTGACACTATTTAGATTTTAGCGATACTGCTAATGGTCAAGATCCTTTTAAGCAAATAAAATTATGTTTCGATGAAATGTGAAGTGAGTCAAAAAACTTTAAGCCTTTAACAACATAAGCCATTGATCTTTTTGATTTTACCTGAAATGAACCACCGATTTAATGTAATTTGATGCAATAAATTCTGGTACAGATAAGCGGTCGACGAGTTGTCATAGGTGAAATGATACAAGATGAAACGTGTTTTGGAGTTGCGTAGTGAACCCTAGAAATTAACTTCAACGTAAATAATTTATATTCCGTTTGTTGAATGTCAAGGTATTTAATAATGCAGCTGACTTCGGTTCGAGTGTAGTGGAGAAAAAGGAATCGAAAAAATTCCACTCCGACCATCTTTTCATACATTATTTGGTTCCTATATGAGTGACATCAACAACTTGCGAACCTAAAACATTAGTCACCAACTCTTTGGTTACTCACTTACTCTACATAGTCCTTATTGCGAGCGGCCAAAGGCGAGTATCAAATTGTCGGTATCATCGGATGTGGTTCTGTCTCGGAGCGTGATATCAAACAAACGTTTATATCTGAGGATGTGGTTAACTTTATCGATGTGGTTAAGTATCCATACGGTAGGAGATAAAAACTGCAACTGTTTTTTATTTCTTTTTGGTTACATAGATTAAATAACATCACGCCTGTATCCCGGAGAGGTAGGCAAAGTCTGCCACTTGCCACGATCCTGACAGATCTCTTTCGCTTCATCAACATTCATTAGTCGTTGCATGCACGCTTGCAGGTTTCGTTTTGGTTTCTTTTTGGTTGGCTTCAATAAATGTTTTGGTTTTCTAGGTTTTCTGGTTTTAAGGCTGTTTTTTACTACCGAATAATTCGCCCGGCCACGCTCGGTAGCGTTTCGTTTATACGTAATGAATTCTTCACGTTCATGCACGTTCTTATGAGCGAATAGGAAAACGAAATGTGTATTTTTTACAACAGCTATAAAAATGAACAATTTTTGCTTATCAACTCAGTAGCCATAGTGAAGCTATGGTAGCTCACAGGATAGAGCCGTTGCTTCATTTGAATAAGGTTCCAGGTTCCAAACCCGGCATCTAGCCACGTAGGTATATTTGTGAATGTTTACTAGCAACGCCACTCGCTAACAGCGAAAGAAAATATTGTGAGAAAACTTGAATATTGGTGGTGGTCAAATACTTCTTGTATTTCTTCAAATATTTCTTCTGCGCTTGAAATTGCCAATACGCTGCAGGCAAGCCCTGTGAATGAGCTCTTCCTCTGAGAGAAGGCCAGTGCCCTGTAGTTTATAAGCTGCCTATAATATAAGCGACAAAATAAAATAAATAAATAAAATAAAAAAGTCTGTGGAGGACTAGGTACTCAACAAACACCAAGAGAAAAGGAAACAAAGATGCGAAAGTGGCCTTAGATACGAGTATGACATACATACAATTAGGAAATCCGATAACTACCCATCCGAAATTGCTCTAAAATGGTGCCCCACTGAAACGAGAAAGAGAGGACGTCCTAAAACCACCTGGAGACGCTCAAGACACCAGGAAGAGACTATTATATTAAAGGCTTGAAGCTTGAGCTTGAATTAAAGGCGCAAAAATCGGCCGCTATGAAAGCCTGTTTTGACAGGAACTGATGGTAATGAAATAAAAAAAGTGACTGGTCTAGTCACTAAGGGCTTTGGTTGCTTGAAACGATGACCACGCGAGCGGATTGCGGACAAAAGCTATTGGGTACTTGAAAGTGAGAGCCTTTGATGACTAAAACGCAAGCAGCCTACGCACAATGAACTACTGGAAAGTGTATTCAGATTTCGAACTATTGTTTTGTATTGCAACACCTGGCAACAATACCTAGGTATTTTTATGCGACATTAGCGCTTAAAGCAAGTGAAATACGGGCTATTTTTACCGGCGACTCTCTTGCTACTCCAATTTGTTACGCCGGTATCCGATGTAGTCGAGATTATCTCAACAAGCAACGGTTGCACCATTTGCTCGCAACGTTCGTGTTATATTGAGTATGAGCGTACACTGTTTTGTCTGCAGACACGCAAAGGTATGAATCAGGTCTGTATTCAACAAACTTCGTACTGTTCGATATTCACCCTCCAGCCATCCTACTGCCCACTGTCTCGACTACAACGTTGGTCTAGCAGTTAACGGTTAATGGGTTGAGTCTGGGTGGGTTAGCATTTAGGAACTTCGGCTAAGATAGGGGGGGGGGGCACAGAATGTTTAGTATCTACCCCAGGATGTGGGGTTACTGCATACACACTTTGCTATTCGGTGTGATAGACCAACGCTTTTCAAGGGCCAGGAAAATAACCCCGGTTACACCAATGGATATAACCTCAGCTCCTACATTACGCACAAAATCCTGAACGATTCTAACCTAACTGTCAAATTATATACTTATTGCTACTGCAAACGTCAGGATTCCGGCAGGATTAGGTGCGCATTTGTTTTTATTGATCCAGTTCACCCAGGTCTCCGTATCTATAGTGTTCTCTATCTACCTTTCTACATAAGAGACTAGGTATTGCCCTGTTTGTCCAGTCAAAAGTAGTTCATTAAACAACTAGTCAAACGGGTTAATGTTTTTCATTCGTTTGTCATCTGCTGATTTTGTCTACGACCCTGCCTAATCGGTTACATATACCTACTTGTAGCCCGGGACATTTTTAGATGAAGTAGGCTTGTCCAGCACCTCTACCATCCTCTGAGCTTAGTCGGATGTTGGTCTAGTTACCTAGTGGGTAATATTTACAGAAAAAAGAGAAAATTTCTGGCAGTGCGAGATCACTACTGTCTACGAGAATTATAGATAATTTTGGACAAAATACTGATAGGAAAATTCGCCTTTATATTACTCCAGTGGAGGAATTATAGTTAACGGATATTCTCGCTTCTTCTTTGACTGCAGCTGTTATATTTACAAGTAATAAGGTTCAATACTGACCATAATACGCTCCGATGCCTCCGATAGGTAAGTTCATTACGAAACGGAAAGTCTGGGCTCCATAGAGCTTGTCTTTTTCACTGAATATAGCTCTCATCTACAAGGAATAGGGTGTAATATCGACCGGCGTACGCTCTTCGATGCATCCGACGGGGAAGTTCATAACGAAACGGACAGTCTGGGCTCCGTGGAGCTTGTCTTTTCTTCTGAATATAGTTCTTATATTTACCAGGAATAGGGTGTAAATTGTGTAATACCGACCGATACAAGCGCTTCGATACCTTCAATGGGCAGGTTTATAACGGAAAGGACCGTCCGGGCTGCATTTATTGTCTTTTTCTCTAAATGTAGCTCTCATATCTAGAATAAATAGGGTGTAATACTGACCGGCATACGCTCCTCAATGCCTCCGATGGGGAAGTTCATAACGGAACGGACAGTCTGGGCTCCATAGAGCTTGTCTTCTGGCACCTCGAGTTCACCCATGGTGTCACGCTCCTTCCTCTGAAATAAATTAATGGTTCCACTTTAGAACGTATTTTTAAGTAATCAATCATACAATAAAAAATACAAATAACAAAAAAGCCCGACTGGAAATTGAAACCTAGTATGGCGGGAACTACTTTCGAACATGCATTTTGGTCCAGACTATTTAGTGTTTAATGTTCAGCAGCAGGGTTTTATTTTTATAATTTTTTGTACGTATAGTTTTTATTTCTATATCTATCTAGCTTAGCAGATAGAGAAGGCTCGAAAAGAGTAGGAAATTGTTCGCATTACAAAAGGATCGCGAGCAGTTTTGCGAGAATATGGCCTGTTAAATTATTTTACACATTTGGTCTCAAACGTACAGTCCAACAAAGCTTCAAATAAAATAACATATGTTTTGTAAGATAACATTGCGATAACATGATGTTACTTGTTTGACAAGCATAATGTAGGTACAAACGACGTTCCTTGCGGTAATTTTGATAACAGACGGTGCCTACAAATAAACTAATCTTGACCCAAACACAGTTCTGTGGGTTAAATTTTAATAGAAAAACAAATATTTAAGAGCATTTTTTTATAATGCCTAGCGAAAAAGGTAACTACATAATAAAAACTCAATCTCGAAGTAGGCAGTCATCCAGATGTTTTGGAAAAACCGGTGAATATTTTGGAGACAGGGTTAAAATTTAATACTTATAGATTTAAATTTAAAAGATATCAGCAAGACATTAGTTGGGCTTCCCCTAATCTGAGACCCTAAGCGCTCCACTGGCTCAACAGACAATGCATTTTTAGGTTCTTAAAATTTGCCTAAAAATTTATTTTTGGGACGGGGGGGGGGGGGTCATGGCACAAGGGGTAACACCGGGTTTCCTCCTCCGCCTATGGCTACTATCCCGCGGGAGAAGATTAAAAGAAAACGTGTAACTATCTCTGCAGGCGAAACTGCAGCTGACTGAAACGAAGACACTTACCATTTTAGGAACACGTCCATGTTCCAAACAAACTGAGCACGCCATACTCTTCTTAAAATCCACACAAACAATTTACAACAAAAATGGACCAAAACAAAACTAAAATAGAGGATCGAAAAATATTAAGCACTGGAATTTGGAAATCTCACAGACCGCAAAACACGTCAAGGACACGAGTTATTTTTTTATTAAGTGCTTCCAGTACACCCTAAAGAGGTTCAAACAAAGAGTTGGAATTCGAAATAGGATTCTAGTGGCTATTTTTGAGCTGGCGCTAAGCAAACGGTCGGCCACGTTGTTAGTGAAAGGCAAGCATACCTACTTTATTAAAACCGGCTTTGGGCGCCCATGCTTGCCGGCCGGCCTTTTAAAATGATGGCCAACTCGTTAGAAGTGGCAAAACCTTACAAGTAATTATTGGTAGATTCAACAACGGGCCATTCACAATGATAAGAGTAATCACAGCTAGACTGAGGGTAAGTAACAGCAAGTCAACCTTTAGGCGGGCGTACAGTCGACAACACATCACCCTTTACACGCATGTCATGTACTCTACTCAGTTACGTTAGGGGTGACTTTGCAACTAAAATGTAAAGGTTTATATTCCGACGATACTGTAAGCTATTAAAAAGCTGTCGAAGAGTTATTGCCGATATTAGTTACAATTTGGTATGGCACAGCGTATGTAATGTGCGTTATGTGCGACCCTAAATTAAAAACATTATTTAAGAGTAGGTCAGGGTTAACACATGTACCTCGTCAGTTACTTAAAGTAGTTTTTGATCATACTATCACTTACTTATTTTCTTAATTAACAACTTGATAAATATACCCCTTTAGCGAGGTATTTTGGTCAATCGTAAAAATTCAACAAAACATCAACACAAACTCACAAATTTTTGCTTTGTCGGCTCCATCGCAATATTTCAAGGGTCACAAAAAAACCGTAGGCAGCCACTCCCAGCCAGAGTTCAAAGTAAACTGAACTGTCGATAGTAAACCGCGGTATACAAGTGAAGCTGTCTTGTCAAGTACTTAGCTGGTTTTACTGGTGACCCACGGTTATGAACCACTAAAATGGAGAGCCGACTCTCTAGATGACACAGAAGCCAGTGATATAACAAAATACGAGTTCACAAAAGGTGCGACCGTCAAACGTTAATTACCTAAAGACGACCTATCAGCTGTGGACGCAAAAGTACGAAAGCAAAAGCCGAGAAATTTACTGTCTTGTAGAAAGAGCATTATAAAAATATTACCTGCTGTAAACTGTAGCACAGGTCAATGTTAAGTCCTCTGCGGGCAGTCTGCTGTGGACAGGCCCCTGCAATATTGCACTTGACCAGCACCAGGCCAAAAGAAATGACAAAGACGAGACCACGGGCCACGTGAGCAACATCGACCCACAATAATACGTCTTTGAAGACAACCTCGGTGCTTGAAACCGCCAATCCACAGTGGGCACTCCTGGTGATAAAGCCCATACTTTCTCTCTGGGAGAAGGCCTGTACCCTTCAGTAGGACGTATATAGGCTGTTTATGTAGGTATGTATTTTATATATAATGTATAAGGACTACGATCTGATTTCTGAAGCTGTAAGAAAATCTGAACGAGTAGAGTTCGATGGTGACGACGATGGTGTGTATAAACAAACTGTACACAGAGGTCCTTAACACCATGAAGAAACTTTGGGACATGTACAATGCGGAACACCAAGTACAGTCCTTCAACTTATCATAAAAGGAAAGACTCCAGGAAGAAGAAGACCTGGGAGACCAAAGATATCATGGCTACACAACCTACGACAGCGGTTTAAAGTACCAGTTCCTTGTTTGTATAGGCAGCCTCGAAAAGCGAGATAGCCGAATTGGTTTCCAACCTCCGATTGGCGGCACAAAAAGAAGAAGAAGAAGAAGTTTCTATCTATCCGGTGCATGAAAAGAGGACACGGCTGGGCTTAGGACACTTGCCTTTCACCTTAACCCCCTCGGCCATTGGACATGTTTATGTGAACGCTGAAGACGCCGCCGAAAGATAATGGACGAGATAAAGCACTCATTATTTTTAAATCAGCAGAGAAATTTAATAGTGCAGAGAAACTGCGCATAGTGGAAAATTAATAAGGCTTCTCCGTAATGAACAAGACATTTCATACTTCGAAACCGTCGCGTCGACAGCACGCTATAATGCGATATACAGCTCGCCTCATGAGATGCACTATCCAGTTTACTTCGTCTTTTTATCCGACTAGGCAAGAGTTTTATATGTCTGTTTGTATTTACGGATGTTTCATCCAAAGAAGTAAGGTCTCAATTTGAGTTTATAAACAATATAAAAATGTACCAAGTGACTGAAAAACTTTTTTTTTACATAATATATATTTCAGCGTTTATGAATACCACTAGCGCCATCTAATAGGAAACTTTTTTCCATAGTCGGGACTAGGATTATAGTTTTTAAACTTTTGCTACTTGGTTTAGACTCTGCCTTCTGTATGAAGACTCCAATGGTAGTAATTCACTAAGACAACCCTGATAATGGTATTCTTATCAGAGCCAGTTTGACATTGGACAATTTACATACTAATTTAATATTCCAGGTTTGTTTAACTGTGTGTTAGGTACTAAGTTTTGTTGCTAGCAGATCTTAAATGTTTCTCTTTCTTTCTCTTTAAACTTTATGACCTCATGCTCACACAAAAGCTGGTTTCACGTACTCAGTCTTTCTAAGAAACATTTGTTTGTTTTTCACACCTCTACGGCAGAGCAAAAAGGAAGGATTATTATTTTAGCAGTTGATGTACATTTGTATTGTATTTAAAGATTTTATTAAAGAAGAAAATAACAAATAGGTTGACGAGGGGTTGAAGACGTGTTTGTATTTACGGATTTTTTTTTTATAATGCTACAGGTTCCGTAGAACGTGGTAGTTATTTCACAGTTATTTTTTGTTGGATGTTTTGATTTTCCATTTTTTCTCCTTACTCCATTACTTAACATTCTGGTTTTTCCTTCTTGTGCTTTATTTACACACTAGCTTTTGCCCGCGACTTCGTCCGCATGGAATCAGTAATTTCCGGTATGAAGAGTATCCTATGTCCTTCCCCGGGACTCAAACTATCTCCATGCCAAATTTCATCTAAATCCGTTCAGCCGTTATTACGTGATTGAGTAACAAACATCCAAACATCTTAACAAACCTTCACATTTATAATATTATAGTAGGATAGGATCAATGTATATTTTTTTGTTTATTCTTATGCTTGGGCTTTTATACCTATGGGTTTTTTTATCATTGTACACTTATGTTATTTTTATACTCATTAACACTACTTAGACATTATTTTATGACTTATTTATATTTGGTACCATTTCGTCTTTTCATGTTTTAACCTACTACATTTTTATTTTTGTTTTTGTCAGCAACAGATCCCGCCCTTATTCTTCTTTTATTAATACCACCTCAGTCCTTTTCTGATTCACTCAATAAAAAAATATATGTTTCAAAATGTCATTTTACTTCAAAACGCATCTAAAAAGATACCAAAACAAACAATCATCATCAACCCATTATGTCCCCACCGAGGGGCACGGATCTCTTCCCTGAGGAAGGTATAGGCCATACTCCACCACGGGGGCCAAGTCCGGATTGGTGGAGGCTTGTAGACTAGTGGCTCGTCTACTGTCAGAAGTTGTCAAGCCGCCCTAAGGCCTCTGACTTGGCTTAACGACTGCCATCTATCGACGGCAGCCGGCACCAACAGCTTAACGTGCCTTGCGAAGCACGGAACCGCTCGGAAAAATGCCACTAGCGTTAGGCATAGACGGCGACCCATCCATGCACTGAACGCGCCCTGTGTTGCTTAACCTTCGTGATCGTTTAAGATCACTCAGGCAGCCGGGGCTACGAGCGATTAAGTGAAAATGCCTCTTTTATAAGAACAGTAATTTCTGTTTGTAGAGCAAGATAGACAAATACTGAATATATTAGCATACAGAAAGTGTGTAAAGAAGAGATCTTAAAACATGATTAATGATTAAAAAACCACTAAATTCGCAGTTATGAATGTTGCAGTAAGTTTTCTACATAACATTATTATCTTTTTTTACCGTCAGGTCAATTTCTACAGTTCATAACTGTACATAGGTTATTGAACAATTTAATCCAGAAAACTGTCTCTCGTTATCGAAAGGTTAAACATTACAATTACATTTAGTAATAAGGCTGCCAATTGCCCGCCGGCCGTTTTCGTAACTGTGGTTCGCAACCAGTTGTGAATTAAGAACTTTTATTCTTTGTTCGCAACCAGTTGCGAATTAAGTTCGTTGCGAACAAAGTAAAAGAACTTCAGAAACTTACATAGTTGCGATGGGAGAAAAGCGTTTCTTAATTCGCAACTATAGTAGCTAAGATAATGAATAAAAATTCGCAATTTCAATCCACGTATTTTATATCAACAAGAAACAAATAAAACTAAGTATTTTTCTTCCTTAACTACAAAATTAAAGAAACTAAAATATGTCATTTTTTGTATTGCCTTCTTGCACTGCATATACATTGCATATGGGCAAATAGTTTCAAATAGCAATGCCCCGGCCAGAATCCTCTTGAAAAGTTTGTATGCAAATTAACCAAATAGAGTGTCAACAAACAGATAATGAAGGTTGCGAATAAGGAAAAAGAATCTTTTGTTGCAACTGGTTGCGAAATTTAATCATCAGGATGCCTAGTTGCCGTTAAGGAAAGAAGTCCTTTGATTTGCAACTGGTTGCGAACAAATAATAAAAATTCTTAATTCGCAACTGGTTGCGAACCACAGTTACGAAAACGGCCGGAGGGGCCAATTGTACTGTAATCTATTAGTTTTTAAATTTTAATTGTAATTCCTGGTGTATGATAATATTCTATCTATCTATTACAAAAAAGTAAAGTTGCGTTTATGTTAACCCCTAGTATCCCATGTATTGAAATCTGTTACAAACTGCTATCAGTTGTCAGGTGCCTTACTTACTGACTTTGTTTATTTTTAAAATTACGTGTCCAAAACAGATGTTAGAGCACATTAGAACCATAAGGCATAATTTGACTATATAAATTATGGCATATTTAGATATATTCACTCAATTGTAAAGAAATTTAAACAAATAAACGTTGAGAGTATGTACTGCCATTTGTTTTGTTTTGTATGCACATTGGCCAATTGACAGCTGTTAAAGTCGCATGTAATGTAACTGAGCAGAGTACACTCATGTAAAGGTTGACATATGTAGTGACAACTGTATAATAAACCGGGAATTAGTTTTTCACACAAAACCGGCGTTTTACAAGACGAAGTCTTCGAATGTATGCGACCTTTGAAGTTTTCCACCAAAAGTAAACAAGGAATTCGCACAACTGATCGGTATAATCGGTACGTAATTAGATAAATTTTTTATCAAAATAGAAACACAGAGATGATTCTGAGATCGATTATGCAACTTACCTGAACAACTTTGGTGGTCGAAAAATTACATTTGTCCACAACACGTATAACCGTAGGGAAGTTTCTTGAAGACTTCACGACTGCTGAGGTCAATTTATAGATGGATGAAGCCATGATTTTAGAAGCAAACCAGTATTTACAGGAAATAACACCCCCAAAACCACGGATTTTGAATATATGTCGCTTTCGCTGACAGCTGGCAGCTGTCTTATTTTTTCATTACAACTCATTCGTGCTTCCGATTTTTTCGTTCATTCAATTCAGTGTTGCAAGAATAATAAAAAGTCTATCTTGTCTTTTCTATAAGGAACGTATTCACGTTATTAGTCGAACTGCAAAATAATTTTATATTCAAAAATATTACTAAAGTCGTCAAAATATAAGAAGCCCGTTTTGACCGCTACAAAAACAATAAAATCTAACCTAGTTTAAGATCATAGACATTAAAAATCTAAACTATGAGTAACTTTTCGGGCTACAAAATCTCTTTTTTCTTTGGAGCGTTAAATAATATGCCAGAGTATATGTCTTTTTATGTATTTGTTCAAGTAAACCCAAAGTAAAATGCAATTTTGTGTAGCTGTCAAAACGGGCTTCTTATATTTTGACGACTTTAGCGGTACATATCCAAAGGGATACATAAGGGGGCAAAGGCAGTCAAAGTATGAGTGACCAAATACTAGTTATGTATGATACAGCAATTAGGTACACTCAAGTAAATGGCCTAAATGTATTTTGGCGCTTCGAAAAAAAAACAACATTTGCCCAAAATCAAAAGCTTAAGTCCACTATATTGTTTTCTTTAATCTCACTGAAAGAAACAACTGGCTGAAAAAAGAATAAACCACCAATGCCTATTCTGAGCGATACTGCTACTGCATAGCACAATAAAATATTTATTTTATATTTATTTATGCTTTAAATAGTCTAACGGGACCAGGGCACTTGCAAAAGTAAATTGTAAAATGAAAAAGTGAACGAGTAAACTAATATCCGTTCAAATTCAGTTTTCCTTCCATTAACGCCTAATTCATTCGAGCGTGTAGAGTTGAAGTGACAAAATGAAATAGACGTTTTTAACCAGTTGTCATCGTAATATTACTGGCAATGAGGATCATACAGGCATCAAAATATTGGATTTCTAAGTACTAAGGTGGTTGAAGTACATAAAGCGCATTACTTTTTGAATTACTCAAATCCATCAATAAATTACAAAGTAAGAGAAGTTTAAACTTAATAAATTAAAAATTTCACAAAAATATAGAGTAGGTAAACTAACAAAATACACGAAAAACTACAAAACAAAGAAAAACAAAACAATCGTGAAGAGAACATGTGAGATTAGAACCGAAGGCAGCCGGGTACTATACAATAGTGCCGCCTCCAACTCCAAACGCCTTAGGTGCTTCCTCACACCTCATATTGCATGAGGTTATAACATGTTCAAATCCTATGTTTCAATATAAAAATTGTTAGTTAGCCCCAATTTTTATAATGATAAAGACGTACTCAAGATACGGAGATTTAAGCATATTTTTTTTACCTTTTTTTCTCGAAGATCCTGTCGTATTTGGGTGCGATTTATATACCAAAATAAATAAATCGCATCCTACTATGATATCGAAGATCCATCAAGAAAAAAAAACCTACATTACTGGAATTCTGGGAATAGATCGAAGTTTTTATTTGCTCTTAATGCACAAAATGAGGCTAAATGTGTTTTTTAGGAATGCAGATCAATTTGACAACTAGTAGGTGTGCCAAATATTTACCAAAGAAATATTTTTTCTGTTCCACTGGAGGAAAAAAGGCCGATATTTAAGTACCCATATCTTGTTAACTAAACGTATTTGGCATTTGGGTGTTATTGTCAACTATTGAAATGAAGAAGTCTTTCGGTTTGTGCAATAAAAATGGGCACGTCCTAAAATCGGGTAATACATAACGTTAAACTATCTCTTTGAAACTTCTCTTCCTTCCATCCCTTCTCAAAACAATTTGCTTTGTTTAATGTGAATGAAAGTTTGAATGTTTTGATACATGGATTTATTTAACTAACTAATAATATCGAAATTATTCACCAACGTGGCTGCTAAAGTTACTAATATAATATTGGCATCAAATACCTAAACTTTTCTCAAAATTCCACGTGAACTTTGCGAATGTTCAACGTGTCCCAAAATTCAACAATAAGCGGGTAGCACCAGGCGGTGCACCTGCCTATGACTACCGACTGAATAAACCTTTTTCAATTTCAATTACTTTAGATAAAAAAGAAAAAAAAACTCAATTTTTTTTAATTACCAAAAAAAATTAAAATCCTTCGAAAATGTGGTGTGTATTCTACATACACCCCTTATATTTTTAACTACTATGGCCAGAAATTGATAAACATTTCTGATCTTTTTGTGCATTGGCTAGCTAAGTGACACTGGTGTTACCACAACCCTTAAAAATTACAGAATGCCTGCAGGTATTACACAAATAATAAAATAATTTTTTTCCTAAAATTTTAACAGTCCACTTTTACGCATCGTGGTGTAAAAAACAGTATGGAATCTATTATGGTAAGTATTTTTTAAAGTTGGCGCTACTAACCTACTATTCCTACGGCGCTACTCCTACTGAAAGAATAATAATCTGTTGTTTATTCCGCCGGGCGCAGGTAGCTTTTTACTTTGACACTTTTACTATGCGTCCAAAATAGATTTTTTTTTTGCAAGTTCTTGGAATTTGTTGGACATGTGCGCCCTGCCGGCCAGCTAGTTGGTCAGCCCCACAGTATTTTCTGAGACCCGATTTTCGTGCGTATCCATTTTTTTTTGCATTAACCGAAAGACTATGTTTTTAAATAGAAGGGGCGAACACACAGATATAGACACAGATCTATCTATATCTGTAGGCGAACATCTGAGTGCCAAATATATTTAGCTAGGGAGGTATGAGTACTTAAAAATGGAACTTGTTTGTTCCCTTAAAATAGAAAATATATTTCTTGGTCGAAGTTTAGCACGTTAGTTGGAAAATTTATTAAGTTAAGTTTAAACAAAATCTCATTTGTACATGCAAATAGAAACTTCCTTACATCTTCAAAATACCAGTAATTTGGTTTTCCAGTTTTTATTTTTTCTCGAATATTCTACCTAGTCGAATGCTACTCACATACCAAACTATTGCCCATTTTTATTGTGATGATTGTTTTTCTTTCCAAATCAAGCGTATGGTGTTAGCTCGTGCTCGTCTTTCAAACCTATGCACTAAAATTGCTGTAACTTTGTAATTTCTTATCCGATTTCGATATATAGAATATATTGTTTTTGATGTCTCTGTAAAACTGCATACGGTGTCTCTGAGTGCGGTATTAGTGCTGAGCGAACTGCTTCCGCTCGATATGCGAATCCGGGAAGCAGCAGCCATCTATGAAGCTAGAAGAGGCAGACCGCTCGATCACCTGCCGGAAGATAGAGAGCTCGAGAGTAGGATTAGCTTCCTAATGTTTCCACATCCATCTGATGGTGCGGAAATCGACTTTGAGTGCCTCGATAACCTGGAGCCTCAAACTATTGCAACGCACAGCATCGAAGGTAAAAATGTCTTCACAGATGGCAGCAAAATAGAGGGCAAGGTGGGCGCTGCAGTGACCTGGTGGAAAGACGGCAAGGAGGTGAAACGCCACAAAATAAAATTGGAAACGTATTGCACGGTATTCCAGGTGGAGATGCTAGCGCTCCACATAGCAGTGTCGCACATCCTAAAAAGAAATGAAAGGAGGTACAATATATTTAGTGATTCACGTTCGTCCCTTGAACTCCTACGTAGCCCAAAGCTACACACCCACTGGTCTTTGAAATTTGGAAGAATTTAAGAGAAGCCTCACTGCAAAGTAAATTAATAAAATTTTATTGGATAAAAGCACACGTGGGAGTTCAAGGAAACGAGCGTGCCGACGAACTCGCTAAGGAGGCAGCATTATTTAAAAAGTCAGCACCTGACTACGACAGGATGCCCATATCCTATGTCAAAAAATGTGTCAGGCAGGACACGTTGCGTGAATGGCGGTCAAGGTATGCGGGGGGGGGGACACGGCTGGGACGACGAAGGTATTCTTGCCGGACGTGACACAGGCGTACAAGATAATACGCACAGTAGACCTCACACCGAAGTTAGTGCAAGCGCTTACTGGGCATGGCGGCTTTGCACACTACTTGAATAGGTTCAAATGTAGAGATGACCCGACCTGTACTTGTGACCCCGGTAAAGATGAAACAATATTGCACCTATTGTTAGAGTGTCCAATACATGGAATCGACAGACTAAATTTAGAACTAGAATGTAACATCAAGCTAAAAGAGGATACATTGTCGGAATATCTATCAAATAAGGAATGTGTAAAAGCGTTTAAAATATACTGTGAAAAGGTAGTTACAATAGTAAAAATAATAACAAACAAACAACAAAATGATATTTGATAGCAATACAACGGATAACAAATATATACATAGAGTATATTATTAAGTAATATACCACATATGTATAGAAGACCTTAGTATAAGCTTATAAAATGTAACAGTATTAAAATAATACAACAAAGAAATGTGACATTTTTATACATTAATTATGTAGATAATTAAATTGTGTAAAAAAAAAAGTTTTGTTAAAAGCTATAAGTAAATATAAGTAAAATTAGATATACGATAGAAAACATATTAGGTATGTTAAATCTGAAGTTCATTATGCATGAAATTGAAGATTTAACATACAAACAATAATATTGTACGGTAAGCTAATTAGATTAGATAAAAATCGTATGTAAAAAAAAAGGAAAAAAAAACTACCCCAATTAACCTAGAACAAATTATTAAACTAACAATCACACTAACACACAATACAAAAAAAAAACAAACACATTGCAGGCGTAGTATACCAATGTAAACTTACGCAAACAGAACACAGAGCAAACATGAGAAAAAATTGCTACCACAATGTTAGTCTAACAAAGTCTCTGACCCATGTCAGAGGATTTGCGGCGAAACATACAAAAAAAAACTGCATACTTGGTTGAAAACGAGAATGATCCTCATTATTACAAGACCCTAAGAGATTTACAAAACATGGGGTATCAAAATGATGCTTGCTCAGCTCAGTATGTCAGTACTGTGCAAGAATTCTTAAACCAAGAGCATCCAGTTCATTGGATTGGGCAACTTGGTCCTATCTTATGGCCACCCCGTACACTCGATCTAAATCCCCTGGACTTCTTCTACTGGGGTTACCTTAAAGACAGGGTCTACTCAAAACCCATTGCAATACTGGACCAGCTTTGCCAAAACATTTCTCAGGCTGTGGCTCATATCGATGGCAAAAGACATGCACGAAGAATAAAACGTTCTTTTTTAAGGCGATGTCGTGCCCGTATTATTATAATTAAAACAATTTGAACATTTACTGTAATATTAATAATTTTTAAATAAATCAAAGAATAAATGTCTTAAGGGCACGTCTTCCAAATTAAAAAATAATTGAAAATTGTGCAATAACTGCAGCCATTCTGTAATTTTGAAGGGTTGTAATAAATAGCAGTGCTACTTAGGTAGCCGATGCATAAAAAATCAGAAAAAGTTTAGCAAAATGTGGTAATGGTAGTTAAAAATATCATAAGGCGTGTATATTTTCGAAATTTTTTTTGTTACTTCCAAGAAAGTAGAGTTTTTTTCTTTCTTTCTTTCTAGAGTAGTCATGAGCAGGTGCACTGTCTGGTGCCCACTTATCGTTGAAGTTTGGGACACGTTGTATATCGACAAGAACAACAATATTGAAGACTATCAGTCACGATATTGTATCAAATAAAAGTAAAAAAAATATTACAAAATCATGACATTCACAAATAAAGCATTCACAGTACAGACATGTATTAAAAATGGTTAGTTTCGTCTTCAAAAAGTTATTGAAATTTCACGTATCGTAAAAAACTTAAATCGCTGCAATGATTTAAGATTGATGGTGAATGTCTAACATTATTACAACTTTTTTTGTGAACGCAGCCAAAACAGTGCTGCCTCTAGCGGCGCTTCCGAAACCTTTTTATGTCGATTCGGCTCGCAATCGGCTATCATCGGGTCAGTCACGCCTAGACTCGTTCGAAAAGGGAAACTAAAATCATTCCACGGCGATGTACGAAGACTGATGCTCTTGTCGTGGAATTAGTGTACAAACGGTTTTAGCAATCGACCTAGAAATTTGTGTTGTGATTTCAGTATTTAGTGGTGACTAGTGTTCCAGTTTACGTATTAAACAGTGACAGTGATATTTGAAAGAAATATTTTGTGTGAAGTGGTGCAATAGTGTGTCTGAGTTCCATTCCAACATCCTGGATTTTCAAGGATTTTTACCATTCCTGAGATCCTGCAGTTAAAGGTAAGCCGCTGTGCCGATATACTGGAAGGGCTAAGTTAGAACTTCGAATAAAGACATTCATGCGTGGCGTTTACCAGAAATGGCTTCCATTTATTGACTTTGGTGCGCCATTATCGCGCACCTCCTAAAGATAGACACAGACTTATTTTTTTCGTGCTGGAGATGTGTGCATCTCGTGGCACGACGGATTACTTTGTGGAAATTTGACGTGGGTGGTTGATTGTGATTGCGGTCGTGTGGGCGGTGGCAAGGGAATGTAAGACGCTCGGGTGTCGCGACCGGTCCGGCGGTGAGGACCGGGGTCTGGTGGCAGTCGTAGTTAGTGAAGAGATGGGTCGCTTAGCGCGGGCCGCCGCGCTGGGCGCTGAGCGCTGCGACTCGCGGCCGCGTGCAGCGATCGATCGAGCGGCAGCGCCCGACGCCGGCTTACACGATGTTTGTTGTTGCAGGTCTCGGCGCTGTCTCCACATTATGAGAGTGCGCCTGCTTATGATTTAAACGGAAATTCGGGACACACTTGACAAGCAGGCCCGGACGATTGAGATCCGCAATGGCTTTCCTGTGAGTACACATTCGGTGTTGTGATTTTAGTTGATCCAAGCGTTTCTTCCTTTTGGTTATTTATCGTTGCGATACCACGTTCACTCCCTCGTTACGAACAGCATGCCAATTGTATACTTTTATTATTTTGTTAATCTTACCCTGTATGGATGATGCTGAGGCTTTCGTCGGCGTGTGACTTCTGACAGTGCACTGACCGCGTAGAGGCCTGCGTGGACTCACTTTCCTAGTACGGACTATGGACTAACCTGTTTTTTCATAACAACATGGTTCTGTTAGGTACCTTCATTACAAGCAAACTAAGACTTGAACCTATATCATGTTCATTTTAATTTAAAAAGTCCTAATATCGTTGCGATTTTATTTTGCGCATAAAGTTGTAAAAATATGTTAGTACTTGCGTGGCTACTGACGATTGTGCTTAGGTATTCGCAGTTTCTTCAAGTAAAAAACTTTGAACTTGCCCTTTGAATCATAGGTAACTGCGAATACAGTAAGATATTATCGAGGAAAGTCTGTCCATCCACGCAAGCCGTTCGTCCTCGCTTCATCTCGCGGATTTTTCGCTCCGATCGCACTCGACCTCTCCGAGCCGTAACACACGCGCACCGCGAACTAAAAACCGTCACACCGAAATCAAATCTAAACACACTGGATCGTAGGTTGTGTCATCGTATTCTGACTAATCGTCGGTAAGTCTGCGTCGTTGTTGAGTAGTAACAGGCGGCGGAGCGGTGCGATGCGATGGGAACGAAGGTCGGCGGCGGGCGCAGGCAGTGCAGCTGAGCAAGAGTGTGTCGCCTTGCAGATGTGGTGCGCGGCCGGGCTCGAGCGGGGCGGGCGGCGGGCGAGTCGTGCGGTAGAGTCGCCGCGGCCACATGCGCCCGCGTTCCCCATGTGGCGCGTGCTGCTGGCCCTCGGGGCCGCGTGCGCTGCCGCGCGCGCTTCCCCGGACGTGGTGCGCACCTTTACCGACCCAGTTTCGACGCCGACCTCACTTTTCAATCACCTCATCGTCGACCGAAACACTGGGCGCGTCTACATCGGCGCCGTGAACAAAATCTATCAACTGTCCCCCGACTTGGACATCGCGCAGTCGATCGTCACCGGACCTATTAACGACACCTTCTGCACCTTCGACTGTCCCGGGGACTTCGCGAAGAAACTTACGGACAATGTAAATAAGGCTCTCGTGATTGACTATGCGACTAGCCGCCTCCTCACTTGTGGTTCGGTAATGCAAGGGATATGTTCTGTGCGGAATCTCCATAACATTTCCAAAGATGAGCGTGTCGTTCGCGAGCCGGTGGTCGCCAACAATCGGACGGCGTCCACGGTCGCGTTCATCGCACCGGGTCCACCTAACCCCCCAGTGACTCAAGTCATGTATGTCGGTGTCACGTTCACCGACAACTCCGCCTATCGCTCGGAAGTACCCACCGTCAGTAGCCGGTCGCTCGAGGATGACCGACTGTTTATGATAGCTCGAACAGCAGTTACCACTGGTACAAGAATGTTTGTCAATTCCCTATCCAGAGAACGGTATCCTATAAACTATGTGTATGGATTTAGCTCTGAAGGTTTCAGCTACTTTTTGACAACCCAGCTGAGGGGTGTGGGATCTGATACATATTACAGTAAACTAGTGCGGGTCTGTCACGATGATGAAAACTACTATTCGTATACAGAAATCCCAATGTCATGTACTGGTGAGGGCGGAGGCAATTACGGATACAACCTAGTGCAAGCGGCTTTTGTTGGAAAAGCAGGATCAGTATTAGCTGGGGAGCTTGGAATAACTGCCCAAGATGATGTGCTATTTGCCGCATTCAGCCAAAGTGAAGCTATCAATACTAACACGCCTTCAAAGTTATCTGCATTGTGCGTTTATTCATTGAAAGCAATCCGACGCAAGTTCATGCAGAATATAAAGACTTGCTTCAGTGGAAATGGGTCAAGAGGCTTGGATTTCATATCACCGTCCCATGCATGCATTGGCACTAAACTGCAATCGATAAGCGAGGACTTCTGCGGGTTGGACGTGAATACACCGCTGGGCGGAGAGCAACCCGTGGAAGCTGTGCCCGTTGCTGTTTTCACGATAAGGCTCACCGCAGTGGCAGCTACTTCCACTGGAGATTACACAGTTGTGTTCGCGGGTACTGCCGAGGGTCACCTGAAGAAGATTGTAGTCGAGAGCGCCACTTCGGCTTTTGAATACGGAGATATCGTAGTTGACGATGGCTCACCAGTGAATAAAGACTTGTTCTTTGATACTCAATTGATGCATTTATATGTAATGACTGAACGTAAAGTGTCCAAAGTGAAAGTTCAAGAGTGCAGCGTGTATAAGTCGTGTTTAACTTGTCTCGGAGCTAAAGACCCTTACTGTGGATGGTGTTCGCTCGAGAACAAGTGCAGCCTTCGGTCGGACTGTCAAGATGCGGCTAAGGACCCTCTATATTGGATCTCTTACCGCAGTGGCCGCTGCACCACTATAACCCAAGTGACGCCAAATCAACTGCAACGAACGACAGCTAGGACTTTAGATTTAGTAATTGAAAACTTGCCCACACTTAACGGACAATTTCTTTGTGCATTTACAGCTTTAGATCGTACTTTGATAACTAATGCTACTAGGAAGCCCTATGGCGTTAATTGTACTACACCGCGTACCGATACTCTTCCGCCTATTCCCGCTGGCCAACATCACTTTACAGCGAAACTGTCTGTTCGCACCACTCAGGGCCCAGACTTTGTTGCAACTAATTTCACATTTTTCGATTGTAATACGTATAGTTCTTGTACTCAATGTGTTAGCTCATCTTTTCCATGTGATTGGTGCGTCGACGGTCATCGCTGTACTCATGACACTGCCGAAAACTGTAGAAACGATATCCTAGTAACTGGCGTCAGTCGGACTGGTCCAAGTTATCGGTCCGGTCCCGGTTTTTGTCCGACTATAAATTCCACTTCTGACGGAACAAACGAAATTTTAGTTCCTTCCGGTGTTAAGAAAGCCATAAAAGTTAAGGTTCATATAATCGGTCAGTTTATTGTTCAGACGCGTTTCGTATGCCAATTTAATATAGAAGGTCGTGTTACACACGTCAATGCTCAACTTCTTGCCGATACTATTTATTGCGAAGCCGTAGAGTTTACGTACACCTCGCGAGCGCCTAATATCACAGCTTCTTTCGCGGTCATTTGGGGAGGCTCAAAACCGTTAGATAACCCGGATAACACGCACATTCTGATATACCGGTGCAACGATATGGCTGATAATTGCGGTATCTGTCTCGCTCTTCCTGACAAGTTTGGATGCGGATGGTGTCAAGGCTCTGACCGATGCGAGGTCCAGGAGCAGTGCGCTGCTCCTAGCGTCTGGTTGAATCGTACTCAAACTTGTCCTAATCCGGAGGTTCACTCGTTTAGGCCGCAGCTCGGTCCCTGGGATGGAGGAACTAATATCACCATAGAAGGTATTAACTTAGGACGTAACATATCCGATATTTATAATGGCGTGACAATAGCTGGAATCAAATGTCAGCCCATTATAGAGTTGTACGTAAAGACGAGACGTATTGTTTGCACTGTAGACGGCCCTGGGGAAGAGGTCCCTCGCGATGGGCCTGTAGTGGTTCGTGTCGCAGACTATCGTGGAGAGTCCAAACATCACTACGCGTTCGTTAATCCCAAAATAATATCTATTCAACCGAAATACGGTCCTCAGTCCGGAGGTACTAAACTCCGCGTAACGGGAGAGTATCTGAATGCAGGCAGTAATATTCAAGCGGTTATTGACGATTTGCCTTGCGCAATACTATCTGTATCTCACGAAGAGGCTGTTTGTCGGACCAGTCACTCCTATCAGCTGAAACTGGGAACATTGCGTATGCGATTTGATAACGGGTGGAGAACTCTAGAACGCGAAAAGTTTGAATACATAGAAGATCCTGTCGTAGTTTCTGTTGAATCGGGGCCTCCTTTGGCTACGCAACGCAAACAACCTAAGGGCATTCCGTCTGGCGGTATAAACATTAAAGTCATGGGCCGAAACTTCCATTCCGTTCAATTTCCGCAAATATACGTCTATCATGACAACAGGCCCTATATTGCACCCTGTCATAGAGTCGACTTAAAAACACATCTCGTCTGTGAATCTCCTGGCATCGAGAGCGCCGGATTAATCCTAGATCCTGATAGACCATTAGAACTAGAATACGGTTTCAATATGGACGACGTTCAAAGCGTGCAAAACCTAACAAGCAAGACTGGTGATCCATTTTTGCTTTACCCCGATCCGATATACGAAAAATTCGATGAGGACGTAAAGTATTACAAGTCTGAGTATCTGACGATAAACGGACAGCATTTAGATAGAGCTTGCACGGAAGCCGATGTCGAGGTCCGTATAGGTGAGAGTTTGTGTAACGTTACCTCATTGTCGAGGCATCAATTGACTTGCCGGCCCCCGTCTCGTGATGAGTTACCGGATGGAGTTGACACGCCTGATGTGGTTGTCAAAGTCGGACGCGCTCTCACGTACAAAATTGGCAAATTATCATACTCATCACAGGCTGGTCTACAAGGCGCCATCGGCAAGCCTATCCTTTTTGGCGTAATCGCCAGTATAGTTATACTCATATTAGTGTTTGTCGTGTTTCTAGTTATGTATAGGAGAAAATCAACTGAGAATATTAGAGTATTAAAGAATATGCAAGAGCAAATGGATATTTTAGAATTAAGAGTAGCGGCAGAGTGCAAAGAAGCTTTCGCAGAACTTCAGACTGAAATCACAGATTTAACGGGTGACGTAACGGGAGGGATACCGTTCCTTGATTACCGCACTTATGCCATGAAAATCTTGTTCCCCAATATCGACGATCATGCCGTCCTCCAATGGGAACTCCCAGAGCTTATTAGGAAAGAGAAGGGTTTGAAGATGTTCGGGCAATTGATAATGAATAAAACATTCCTTCTATTATTTATTCGGACCTTAGAGAGCAATAGATATTTTTCTATGCGTGATCGTGTTAATGTAGCTTCTTTAATTATGGTTACTTTGCAAAGTAAGATGGAGTACTGCACGGATGTTTTGAAAACGCTTTTAGCTGAACTCATAGAGAAGTGCATGGAAGGGAAAAGCCATCCTAAATTATTGCTTAGACGTACCGAGAGCGTGGCTGAAAAGATGTTGAGTGCTTGGTTCACTTTCCTCTTATACAAGTTCCTTCGTGAATGCGCTGGCGAACCGCTTTACCTTCTGTTTAGGTCAATGAAGGGACAAGTGGACAAAGGCCCTGTGGACGCAATTACATCCGAGGCGCGTTACTCCCTCAGCGAGGAAAAACTTATCAGACAGTCTATAGACTTCAAAGCGCTGACTGTAACGGTATCGATATCACAACAAACAGTATTCGTTAGCGGCCTAGAGGCTACAACTGAAAACGTGCAAGTAAAAGTTCTTGACTGTGATACAATAAGCCAAGTGAAGGAGAAGTGTTTAGACGCTATTTACCGATCTACACCATATTCCCAGAGACCGAGTCGTGACGAGCTAGACTTGGAATGGCGCACAGGCGCTTGCGGTCGATTAATTCTGTACGACGAAGATAGTACTACTAAATGTGAAGGCGAATGGCGGAAGCTGAACACCCTTAACCACTACCGTGTGCCAGATGGGGCTTGCCTCAGTCTTGTTGCGAAACAAAGTTCTGTTTACAATCTATCCAACATGGAGAAAAACGATAAGTCTCATACGTACGAAACTCTCAACCGCGGTAAATATGGCTCAGCCAGTCCACCGGCAAGCCCACTCAAGTACGAACACGGCGGCGGTTTCAAGTATTGGCATTTAGTCAGGCACCACGACGGTGACGCACACAAGGAGGGTGAGCGCGGAAATAAAATGGTTTCAGAAATATATCTCACTCGCCTTCTTGCGACTAAAGGCACTTTACAAAAGTTTGTCGATGACTTATTCGAGACTATTTTCAGCACAGCGCACCGCGGCTCTGCGCTACCCCTAGCTATCAAGTACATGTTCGATTTCCTTGACGATCAGGCATTGCAACACGCTATATCCGATCCCGAAGTAGTTCATACGTGGAAAAGTAACTCCCTCCCACTGCGTTTCTGGGTAAATCTTATTAAGAATCCCAATTTCGTTTTCGACGTTCACAAGTCGAACACCGTAGATTCATGCTTATCTGTTATCGCGCAGACGTTTATGGACTCTTGCTCGACGTCCGACCACATTCTCGGCAAAGATTCGCCTTCTTCCAAGCTTTTGTACGCGAAAGATATACCGGTGTATAAGGAGTGGGTAGAGCGTTACTACGCGGACATAAAACTGATGCCGGCCATTTCGGACCAGGACATGAACGCGATGCTCGCGGAAGAGTCGCGCCTCCACACGAAGGAGTTCAACACAAACAGCGCACTAAACGTGTTGTACGGGTACGCGGTGAAGTACAACGAGCAGTTGATGGTGACGCTCGAGGAGGACGAGTTCTCGCAGAAGCAGCGGCTCGCGTACCGCCTCGAGCAGGTGCACGGGCTGATGGCGCACGATTACAACGTGTAGACGTCGCCAGCACCCGCGCCGCCAACCCCACCGCCCTGTATATAAGCCCCCGCACATATCTATGCTGGCAATTGTTGTATATATTAGATAGTGTACAGTCTTTAATATTGTAATTTTTGTATAATTTCAGCGGTCCGATGTCGTTTTTTAATTTTATATAATGAACTTTGTATTGATTTTACACGACGAACTCGGCCGACCGCGGTCGTGCCACCGTATGCATCATCGTAAAATAAATTGTGTATGTCTGTCTATGTGTGCTCGCGTCGTACGAGTTAATGTTACGTCGATCGGTGTAATAAAAATGTGTGTCGCAAATGAAATCGCATGTGAGCTCGCCGGCGAGCGAACAGACTCGCTCGCCGACGGGCAAATTTTTAAACTTTGTACTCGCAGTCTACTTACGAAATAACCGACAGTGAACCAGTGAACGATTCCATTAATAAATATCGTCGAATGTAGCACATTTGTTTGATTCGAGCTCGGCGGCGCAGCGCCATTATCCGCGCCCGACGAAAGCCCTCGCGTCTCGGCAGCTATCGGCAGGGAGAACGCGGTACGGCACCATCTCGCCCCGAACCCCGTGTCGTGTTAGTGATGCCCTATAGGCCGTGTCACTCAACTGTGTTCTGTGTCGCACGCCACCCCTTGTACACTGTCCGACGTCAAGTTGAGCTCGGCCCGTACGGCCTCGCGGCACGGCCCGTCCGCGGCGAGACGGTGGGACGATGAACCGACGCGTTCCCTGCTGTTTCAGCCGGTACGCGCGGATCGTGGGTCGCACGGCATTCGCGGTCGTGAACAACATTTACTGCATCACCCCCTACGTGGTGTGGTTGATGGCGCTGCGCCTCATCAGACCCTTGTTCGCACCCCTTTATTGGAAGATAGAAGGCTTCTTGTTCCACTGGCTGCTGGCGATGGTCTCCATGTGGTCCTGGACGGCTGGATACGAAAGTAAGTCCAATTTTCTCTACTGCGTTAGGCCAAGCGATGTCAAAGGAAATTTATACCTCAGAGGAACGCTTACCTTACGATATTAGTAATTTCTTTGTAAGTTACTTGAATTGCCTATGTATAGTCAGGCTATTAGGTAGGAATTACTTCGGCATCGTAATTCCACAATGTACAGTAAATTATGTTATCAGAAAACGTGATATTCAGCGCTCAAATTGTTACCTATCTGTGACCCCAAGGTTATACTCGTGGAATGAAATCTGGAAAAATATTAACGAGGTGAAGTCATTGGTTATTTGTCGTTCGCATACAAAGTGATCTCCTGTGCTACGTACTTTTTAAAAGTTTTTTGTAGGATTACATTACTAGATACATATCATCGGGTACCCTCGACATTTTCTGCATTTTATCTTCGAATTTTGGAACGTTAGTAACTGGGAATTATACACTTTTACTTTATTGACATATGTACCTACTTCACTAATGCAACTAACTGGAATTTGGCAAAGCAAATGACATTATCAGATAAGAAAAATATATGGGTTTTATGTTTCGGCCTATGAAGGATATCAGCCATGTTATCGTAAAATGTACTATTCTTTTTTTACCTACTTCATATTACGTGACTTGGTTGTATGAGTCATGTACAAACTAGTCAGGTGACGGGATACCCAGAATCCAAGGATTGTATTGGTATTGTGATTGTATTATTATTTGTTGAAAGCTGTAATCTTCGAGTAAGTAATCGCGGTGAAAATGAGGCTTATTTACGCTCTAAAGCCTTGTGCAAAGAACCTACCTAATGCGCCAGCTACCCTCAGTCCAGGACGGCACAAAGGTAAGGTTGCCAGGATACTTCCATATCACTCATCCAACATGATCTAGTACAAATAAAATAAAAATGCCTCTGGGAATCGAACCCACTACGAACAAAAGCGCAGTTCATCGAATAATCTTCATAATCGAACCGTGAAACGCATTAAACCGCAATCAGATATGCAGATATAAACATCATCTCGACTTACGCAATTCGCCATTAAACTAGATTTCGTATGTAGCCCCAGTAATTGATTTCGGGTTTGTCAAACGGAACAATGGTCGGGTGCCTTTCGAAACTGTTTCGACACGAGCACGCCAGTTGGGACCGGTCGCGGTCCGCGCGGTTCTTATTGACCTTATGCGACTGCGTAGTTTATGCGCGCCCGGCTGAGGACGGTCGATGACCGCCCCCGCCTCCTCGGTCCCATCGTGCGGCTAGGAATGCTGCCTCGCCAGCCCCCCCGCTTCACCCCCACCGACTCTTCAAGTCATGTTGCAACTCGAGTGGCGAATTGGCATGTCGCCGTCAGCGAAACGCGAGTTGTGTACTTGGTTGGACCGGATCCACTCTGGAACACCCGACTGATCGACTCGTAAGCGGTTTTTGGGCGAGCCGCTCCGTTGTGTAGCCGGTGAAAGTAACGGGGGAGGTGCAATTTTCGTATGAGACAAAACATTTACATGCTGTCTCGATTGAACTACTTCCACCATTGTGTGATAGCGACGAGGCAAAGCTGTGAGACAGTCAGTATTGACATCCTTGAAGTAAATTGGGTTATCTGAGAATGTAGCATGAGTTCTTACATTTTCATATCTCTCATATTTTTCTCCTGTCTAAGTCTTAACGTTACTTGATGACCTAAGAAGTCTGACATTTAACTCTCGCGATCAATGATCAATACGAGGTTCGCCAGTGGAATGCCTCATTCCCCTTCCACATTCCGATCACGGTTCGATACGACAAAGATAAATTAGCATTGAAAAGCCCGAAAGTTGATTGACGAATGGTTATTCAGGGAGTGTCCACCTACGTGGTCATTATTGAGCCGAGCGTGATTGCCTCATGCTCAATAATTCATCCGTGAGCTATAAATTCCTCCGGCACATCCTTCGATTGTATGAGCCCGGTCTCAGGTCTCAAATTGAGACCTTCCTGTGGGCATGGATCAAGTGGGTGATGTGTGGGCAATGCGTTTACCAGTACACATGATATTGTAAGTACTTGTGATCGTTATTAGAAATTGTTAGCTGCAGTATCGATGAAGAAAACCAATCGATCCGCTAACTAAACGAATATTGCAGATGTTAGTGAAAAAACAATTCAGGTCGCAGATGTTTTCATGACAGCACCATGTATTGCGAAATTGTCAATTAACCAACCGTGACTGCAAAACTATCTAAACTCTTGCTTAATTAACTTCGAGGGGATCTCCTTAAAATGTATCAATATTCAAAATGTTATTAACACACAATACAGGCTAATGATCATTGTAATTATAATTTAAGTTCATTTGTCCGCGTTGGCATTACCGTTTTAGTTTTAAGAGTGCGTCATAAGGAATCATTGATTGACTTTGCGCTGAGCGATGAGGCATATAAATAGGCTGGTTTGAATCGCCCACCATCTGTGAGAATATCAGCTTTAAAACACCTTGTCTCCTCGAAGTCCTACTTATATGGGTATAATGCACCTACCTACCTAATTACAGAATGCTTTGACCACTTGAGAATGCGACGGCCATGACATCTAAGCCATTTATGTAACTATTCAAACATCGACAGCTTTTGTGATCCCTTTTTAATCCTGTTTTGGTAGTGGTACGATTCTTTTATGGGTAACGTTAATCTATGTTATATTCTTTTTGTTGCACTAAGCCGTGCTGAGGACAATTTTAAAAACCTGCCGGGACTTGAACCTGCGACCTCTGGCTCACCGTGCCAGCGCTCTCCCAACTGAGCTAATGGGCAAGTGCAAGCATTGATGAAATTTCGAGCCTCTTTACAAACTTTGCTGTATTACGTACAGGCGCTGGCACGGTGAGCCAGAGGTCGCGGGTTCAAGTTCCGGCATGGGTGGAATTTTTAGCCTCTAAATAGGTTTTTAAAGTTAATTATGCTGATTTAACTTTTTAACAGACTTCAAAAAAGGAGGTTATCAATTCGACGCGTATATTTTTTGGCTATGTTTTGGCATAACTCCGTTAAATCTTAACCGATTTCGACAATTATTTTTTTGTTCTAATAGATATAACGTCCCATTGGACCCATTTTAATTTGGTGAAGATCTGATGAAGACTTTCAGAGATGGAGAACGGAACTCTTCAATGGGCAGCAGTAAATAAGGCCTAATGGCGCCCATCCTTAAGAAGGTAATATCCGTATGTTTCATAAAATAGCGTAAAAGTCCTAAGTTAATTTGGTGATCTTCTGGTGAAGACTTTCGGAGATGGAAATTAAGAACATCAAATTTTAAAGCAATGAATTAAGTAGGGTAAATTATGGTTATAAGTTGTATATTTTTCTCCAGCTCCCCCACTAAATATAATTAGAAGTATTTATACATGTAGGTATTGTAGAAGTATAATTTGTAGTCGGTGCCCAGTTTCATGACCAGCATATATAATTCGGGCACCGACTCCAAATTATACTTCTACAATACCTACATGTATACGTTCTTCTAATTATTTAAATTATTTCTAACTTTTTAGTGCTGTAGTGTTTCGAAGTCGGTTTTAGTCGGTTTTTAAAGCAATGAATTAAGTAGGGTAAATTATGGTTATAAGTTGTATATTTTTCTCCAGCTCCCCTACTAAATATAATTAGAAGTATTTATACATGTAGGTATTGTAGAAGTATAATTTGTAGTCGGTGCCCAGTTTCATGACCAGCATATATAATTCGGGCACCGACTCCAAATTATACTTCTACAATACCTACATGTATACGTTCTTCTAATTATTTAAATTATTTCTAACTTTTTAGTGCTGTAGTGCTTCGAAGTCGGTTTATATTTTTTATTTAAAATTATTGGAAATCGTGATAGATCAGGCTATTTAATATTGTCGGCACATTATGCTGTGTTTTATTATTGTTTATCACATTCTGTGTGAAACAGAACCACGAAAGATAGCATCGGAGTAGTTTCCGCTTCAGTGGTTGCGATGCTATGATTCATACAGATAAAGCCACCGAGCGTGTTATGCCATGCCCGGTGTCCTCGTTCTAAAACAGTAATTTCTATGTGCGGTAAATAGCAAGGACGCTAGATACCTGCCTCGCGACTGAGATTTGTCCGTACATTTTACCCAGTAAGTTTAAAATAAACATAAACATAAACATAAACATTTACATACAGGCACATACATTGCTTCTGGCCCCACACTAGGATACCCTGTGTCGTGGGAACCAGAAACAATGACATCACAAACATGTAAACATCCAAGACCTGGAGGTTTTTTTTTTTCTGTCCCCAGCCGGGATTCGAACCCGGGACCTCTCGCATGGTATGCAGATGCACTACCGCTGCGCCACGAGGTCGCCAACTTAAAACTGGAACAGGAGATACTCACGTTTATACAAAAGTGGAGAGATGGGGTTTATTATATTTGACACATCTTTGTTTGAGTCACGCGGCTGTGATAGGAGGGATCGTTTGACGCTGTATCTTTAAATTCATATTGTATTACTAAATAACTAATGTTACCTAAATCATCCACACGCCAAGATATTCGCATTTCTGTCGCTGGCTGAGACACTTCGCTCGCTGGCTGGATTTAGCACTTGCAAAAGTAATTCGACATTATTTTATTCGGTCACACAAGAGAGCCTGGCGCGAAATCGTGTAACAAAAACCATTCTGCTAATGTGTTAGTGAATGTCCAAGCTATCCAATCACGAGCTGTAGACAGTGGTGTGAGTGGATGTGTGTGTGGTCTGGTCCATTGTGCGCGTTTAAGTTGTTGCCCAAAGCAATGTGGAGTAAGGCATGTCGAATCATATTTTTGACTGTAATTCACCAGAGGCCGGCTAAATATACATTTTATAAAGTTCCACGACAAATCTCACGAGGCACGCGTCGGAGATGTCTACAGAAGACTGTTTATTTGCTTTGAAGCTTTAAAATTAAACACAGAAGCCTACGTATTTAATAAGTGCTTTGAGTTGAGAAATCTAAGTTTAACAGCCAAGTTCCACCTGGTTGTAGAGAATGCGGTCCCTATGAAATGGCAATTGGGTTAAGCAATGCAGAGCTTCTACTAATAAAGGCATAAACTTAGCATAGCAATTTTCTTATATGGCAAGAGAACTCTTATCAGTTTAGTGTTCTATTGCTTAACGCCATACGAGTCACTGCAGCTTGTCGACACTGGTTATTGTATGCACGCCTTTGTGATTGTAATTGAACTGATTTGCAATAAGTAGTACGTGTGTGTGACCGCATTATTTCGGTTTGCGCACACGACTCCCTAACAAGTTCGCTGAATTCCTTTATTAGAACTTAAATCAATCCATCATTCTCTGTAATCATTAATCCTTTCCCATGCTCGTGCGTGACTCCTGAAATGTCTTAATTTGGAAGTAACAGTTTCACCTTATCAATTCGTACTGCATTAACTCTCGGCTCTCGTCGTTCCGCGTATTTTGTTTACAATTCCCGTTTAGACGGAGCTTGTTTACACGAGTGTCACTGAGTTTGGTCTGGGCCATGTCTCTGGCTGCACATTCGTCCTGCGGTCGTTAGGGCGGCTCCTGATAACAGACGTTTGAATAAATAAACAATTAGAGACCGCAACTCAGTTAGGCTTTTCTTTCTTAGCTCGTTTGACTTTGAAGTGCCTGCTGTGAATGATTGCTTAGATGAGAGTTTGCAGGAGTACCGCATGAAAGGCGCACAAGACATGTGAATAAATTATAAGAATAGAGAAAGAAATCGTGAAGGCTTGCAGACCTGATGAAAATGTACGTGGAAGATGTCAGATATAAACTAATAAAATAAGGTATCTAGAAGATTTGCTAAAAGACTTACTTAAAATCATAGCGCATGCGCTGCACAGACCTGTATCTTACAGTAAAAGGAGGAGCGCCCAAAGATTAGAGCTAGATAGGCCAGGTCGTTAGAGTAATATAAGTGGACTGTAATTAGATAAGCTGGTTTAATAGGTCGCTATGATAGGTACAAGAGTTAGATGTGCGTTCGCGACAATCAAAAAAGTGGAAGTGATGGACGCCGCCGCGCGGTGCGGAGGCGCGGGCGCCGCTCCCCTGCTCCCCCCGCCGCCGCCGCCGCCGCCGACGTCTTGTGTGTGAACATATTCCCGGGCCAGCGATGAAGATTGTGATGATTGTGGTGCTGATGATGAAGATGAGCTACTTAATCTGATGATTCGTCTAGTAGCGGGCATATTTTGTGAAAAGCCCTTCTGATCGTCCCTGATTGAACTTTGATGTCCGCCACTCGTGCTTCCCCGTCGGGTCCAGGGTAAAGTTTGATTATACGTCCAAGTGGCCACTGTGCCGCAGGAAGCGCCTCATCTTTCACGATGACCAGGGAGCCCTCCGTCAGCGCCCCGTTCGAACGTTGCCATCTCGTTCTTTGGTGTAACTGGGAAATATACTCCACGTTAAATCGTCTCCAAAAGTGCTGTCTTAGCAATTCGACTCTTTGATGCCTTGGCAGCCGTGCTGGGTCGCAGTCGGACATCTGTGGGTGAGGTAGCACTGTTAGAGTTCGACCAATTAGAAAATGGAATGGGGTGAGAGCTGAAAGATCAGAAGGATCGGATGAAAGAGGCGTCAAAGGCCTCGAATTTAGTATGCCTTCTATTTGGACAAGTAAGGTATACATTTCTTCGTATGTGAGATTTGCTAAGCCTAATACTCTTTTTAGGTGATATTTAACTGATTTTACTGTGCTTTCCCATAAACCTCCGAAATGAGGTGTGTAAGGGGGAATGAAATGAAAAGAAATGCCTTGTTCTGCGGTGAAACTGAAAATTGAGTCGCTGTTTTGTTTTAAGAAATTTTTGATCACGCGAGCAGCTCCCACTAGGTTTCTTCCGTTATCAGAGTACAGGTTATTAGGTTTGCCTCTACGAGATATGAATCGGTTGATTGCTGATATGTAAGATTCTGTCGTCATGTCTGTGACCAACTCCAGATGCACTGCTTTGACTGCAAAACAAACAAATATGCAGATATATGATTTGACTAAAACACTTCCACGCCCTTTTCGGTTATTAATCATAATTGGCCCGGCATAGTCTACTCCTACGTCACTAAATACAAAATTTGCGTGCAGTCTCTTCTCAGGCAGCTGTCCCATTAATGGAGTTACTGTTTTTCCTTGGAACCGTTTGCAAGTGACACAGGATTGTGTAGTTTTTCGTGCTAAATTACGACCTGAAACTGGCCAGTATAGTTGACGTATGTGTGAGAGTAGTAGTTGTGGGCCGGCGTGTAAAAGTGTCAAATGATATGTGGAAAATATGATCTTGGTAATGTGATGATCTGGATGCAGTAGAATTGGGAATTTTCTATCGTAATTGAATGGCGAGTTGGCTAACCTTCCGCCCACACGAATGAGATTATTGTCGTCCATGAATGGGTTAAGTGAATTTAATTTGTGAGCTGCGGGTAATTTTTTGTTATGAGAAAGTAATGCGTACTCCTCAGGAAATAAAGCTTGTTGTACTATTCTTGCTAATTTGTGTCTAGCCTGGTTAAGTTCTATAGCAGACAAGGGTATGCATTGCTTTGTTAGTTTTTGTGTAAGAGGTTTTTTTTGTTTGTTTTTTGTGTGATGAATAAATCGTAGAATGAATGCGACGATGCGTGTAAGCTTGGTAAAATTTGAGTAATTGTAAATAAAGGAATGATTGTCTGTGTGTGTGAAATGTGATTGTGACTGGATTTCTGGAAGTTCTGATGTGCTAAGATGCCCAGGTTGCTCAGGCCAGCTGTTTTTGTCATTACTTTTCAGGAAATCCGGTCCTGTAAACCATAGTGTTGAATTTATTAGCTGTTGCGCATTAGTGCATTTTGTTATCGTGTCTGCTGGGTTTTGTTTGGTAGGTACATAGTACCATGATTGAGGCTGACTGTGTTTTAGTATGTCTGTGATTTTGTGCTTGACAAATGATTGTAACTTGTGTGTTTGAGAATTTATCCACGACAAAACGATAATTGAATCACTCCAATAATAGCATTTAGGATTGACACTGTTGTTTCGTAGGGAACTGAGTACCTTTTTACATAAAGTAATGCCTGTGAAAGCGGCGCACAGTTCTAGTCGCGGAACTGTTAATGTTTTTAATGGTGCGACTCTGCCCTTTGCTATTAGTAGGTGTACATTGATGCTACCGTCTGAGTTATAGCTGCGTACATATATACATGCACCGTAAGCTTGTTTTGATGCGTCGCAAAAAACATGAAGTTCAGTGCGGCCCGGTGATTCATAGAATGCGCGGCGAGGAATGACCAGCTGATTGATAAGAGATAACGACTGGATGAATCTCGCCCATTGTATTTGCATTGAAACCGGTATTTCGCTATCCCAGTTTATATTACTGAGCCACATTTGTTGCATGATTAATTTTGCCTCGAGTACACAAGGGCTAATGAGACCTAGTGGGTCAAAAATGTGTCCTATTGCAGACAAAATAGTGCGTTTTGTGATTGTTTTTTGTGAGTTGTTCAAATGAACTGAGTAAGACATGGTGTCTTTGTGAATATCCCAGTAGATACCTAAAGTTTTTGAGGGATCGTTTGTGCTGAGATTTATTGTTGTTTGTGGTAGATTTGAAAATCCTAGTTTTTCCAAAACTGTTGGACAATTTGACAACCATTTCCTCAGAGGAAATTGATAGTTTTTAAGTTCGCTGTAGACCCCTTCAGCAATTTTAAGTAGACTTGATTCGTCATCTGAACCTGACAAAAGGTCGTCGCAATAAAAATCATGCAATATGACCTCTGAAACAAGTTTGTGATCGTAACTATCCGTGTTGTTGGTTTTCCCGTGTGTTGTTTTTTCTAGGCAATCTAAGCCTACTTGTTTGATACACCGTGTAGCAAGGAAAGGCGCGGATGCCGTTCCGTAGGTGACTGTGTTAAGTGTGTATGTTTGTATAGGTTCTGATGAATTATATCGCCATAAGATCTGCTGTAAGGGTCTCTGTTGCTCAACAATTGCTATTTGCCTAAACATTTTTTCTATGTCGGCTGATATAATGTATTTGTGTTGCCGGAAACGGATTAGGATGGAAATTAGATCATCCTGAACAACGGGACCCACCATTTGCAAATCATTAAGCGATACTTTTGTTGATGTTTTAGCAGAGCCATCGAATACTGATCTGAATTTTGTTGTACTACTTGATTCACGTATAATACCATGGTGTGGCAAATAGTACGTGGGTGTGAGGGGTATGTTTGACTGTATGTCAGTGTGTGTGTTGTTTGGGGTCATGTGACCGAGTTCTATGTATTCTGTAATAAAATCACAATACTGCTTTTTGTATTCGGGATCTGAATTCATGCGATGTTCTATGGATAGAAATCTCTTTTTTGCTTGAAAATATGAGTCGCCTAAACATTCCGGTGATTTTTTTAAAGGGATAGTGACCACAAACCTGCCGTCGCTTTGTCTTGTGGTCGTTTCTTTGAAAATAACCTCGCATGCATCCGACTCACACGGGTCATTGATCTGAGAGGTAGACATACTATCTAACTCCCAGAAGCGCGTTAATTGATCGGAATTGTCGCTGTGTGTGAAAAAACAATCGTTGTTTGTGTGGTTGTTTGTGAGTGGAGTGCATCCTGAAACTAGCCAGCCGAATTCAGTCTCCTGTAACGTAGGTAATTGTTTACCTAACTGAATTCGACCACTGCCAATTATTTGCCAAAAAATATTTGCGCCAAGTAGCAAATCGATCGGTGCTGGTTCGTGGAATTGTGGATCGGCGAGTTTTAAGTGTTTAGGTAGATTTATACCTTCTGTTTGTATGCGCATGCTGGGTATTGAGCTAGAAATTTTTTCAAGGACCAGGCATGATGAGTTGATTGTGTATGAATTGTGTAATGATTTTATTTGAATATTTGTGCGATGTGAAATGTTTGTGTGTTGATGATTGATGCCCGTAACTGAGCCGTTAACGGGTTCTAACGGAATATTTAGCTTTGTACATAAATCTTTTGTGATATAGCAAGATGTACTGCCATTATCGAGTAACGCTCTTGCTGTGTGTAATTCGCCACCGCTGCCAATGACATGAACTAGGGTGGTTGATAACAATACTGATGTATGCTGTGTACTTGTGAGTGTTGTATGTGATCCTTTTGGTTGTTCTAAATGAAGCATGGTGTTATGTTTTTGTGTACAGTACTTACAGGTACCGCCGCGACATGATTTGGTTTCATGGCCTTGATGCAAACAATTTGAGCAAATATTTAACTTGGAAACCTTTTCGATTCTTTTTTCGACAGGCATTTGCTTGAAAATTGGACACGAAAACAAATAATGTGGCGCTTTGCAAATTAAACAGCTTGGAAAGCGAGATGTGCTTGTGTGTGTATTTGTGTATTGTGTATTTTGTTTGTGTGATTTAAATTCTGATTTGAGAATGTTCTGCTTGCTTTCTTCTAGGTTTTGTAAAAGATCAGCGCGATCTTTGAGGTAAGTTCTCAAATCATGAAGAGTAGGCATTTTTTGAAGTGTGTTTTTAAATTCTTCCCAGTATCTAAGCGTCACTGAGTCCAACTTACTTGATACGAGATAAATTATCAAAGTATCCCAGTACTCTGTAGTTTCACCTAGATTTTCTAGGGCTCTGAGGTTTTTGTTGACTGTATCAAGCAGTTGCCTGAGCGACGCTGCAGATTCCTTCTGTATCATGTTTATGTTAAACAATGCGTGTACATGGTTGCTTACCAACTGACGCGTGTTGTTGTAACGGTCAGTGATAAGTTCCCATGCAACTCGGTAATTGTCTGATGACATTTCTAATGATTTTATGATTTGAGAGGCCTCACCTTGCAAAGACGCGCGCAAATAATGGAATTTTTGTATGTTGTCTATGTTTGTATTTTTATGAATGAGTGATTCGAAAGTGTCTCTGAATTCGAGCCAATTGTGATATTCACCTGTGAACCGTGGAAGGTCAATGGTTGGTAATTTTATGAAGGCTTTTGTCGTGCTTGCATCTGGAATTGTTAGTACAGACCCGTCGACGCTGGTCGTTTCATTGTCTCGTATCAGCTGCATGGCGAGGGCAAGTTGATTTTGATACTCGGATTCAAATTGCTCCCGTTCCCTCAGCTGCTCATCTGAAATGCCAACAATTTCATCGATCAAGGTCTGATTTTCATCAAAGGAGTTTGCAAGCGTTTTGTAAGTTTCTAGACGGTTTTTTAGCTGTAAAAGATCAATTTCTGGCAAGGTATTGAGCTTTTTGGACACTAATGAATCGAGATAATTTTTGAAAATGGTGACCTTTCCTTTGTGCATTGCTCGTCTTCTTTTATAAGTGTTTAGATGCTCCGAGTCGTCGGCGACAGACATGTTCTTAATTGACTTGTGAAATTAAAATAATACTTAAATTTTAAGAAAGCAGGTAAGCCGCGCGATAATCACGTAATCACCAATGTAGGTAATACTAATTACCTACTCGCGGCCGACTCCACGCGCCCGCAGAACAAGGCGTACGTAGTAGATATGCTGAAGCGCAAGTGTAATTGGGTGTAGGTATTAGAAAATGATTAACGTACAAGACGCTTTTGTTGTGGGGGGCTATTTAATGATTTAAGCTAAATTCAATTGTATTTTGTGGATGAATGTGATAAAACGGGTAAGATGCAAAAAAGTTGCGTAAGGATGATTTGTTGAATTTCTGTGCCCTTTTTTCGTCCGTTATCATGACTGTTGCTGATGCCGTTGATGCTGCTGCTTGGCTGTGTTGCTGCTGCTGGTTGCAGCCGTTGCGTTGCTGCCGGATGCTAGTCGATGCTACCCTCGCTGAAGCGTTAGCCGCTGAGTGACGGCTAGCTGAATTCCGAGCTCGCTGAGTTGACTTGACTTTAAGATGCGGCGCGACGCGTTTTTCGTATCTAACTTTTATTTTGATGCGAAGAAGGACCATAGATAGGCCAGGTCGTTAGAGTAATATAAGTGGACTGTAATTAGATAAGCTGGTTTAATAGGTCGCTATGATAGGTACAAGAGTTAGATGTGCGTTCGCGACAATCAAAAAAGTGGAAGTGATGGACGCCGCCGCGCGGTGCGGAGGCGCGGGCGCCGCTCCCCTGCTCCCCCCGCCGCCGCCGCCGCCGCCGACGTCTTGTGTGTGAACAAGAGCTAATTTAAAAAAACCGGACGATTGCGGGTCGGACTCGTCCACCGAGGGTTCCGTAGACATTTGTAGGTACTTACATATTATAAATAGTTCAGGACTAACCTCGCGGTTTTTTCCGAGTTTTTCCCGATCTTCCAAGACAATTTTTTTATGATTTAATTACAAATGTATAGTTTCAGATTTTCCATGTACTTGTAGTATAAGCCAATATTACTTGCCAAATTTCATAGTTCTAGGTCAACGGAAGGTACCCTATAAATTTTGATTATCTTGAGTGTCGAAATATACGTTTGTTGCGGCATAAACGACTGTAACTCTTTTTTTACGTTAACTTAGATGTTTTATTTTTTTCACAGCTTCAAGGGACTGTAGACCTGAGTATATGATTTTAATTTCAACTCGATGCCTCCACGCGTTCCCGAAATAAAGGGAGACAGACGGACGGACGGACAACAACGTGATGAAGGAAAGTGAACAAAGGGTTACGTTTTTCTTTTAAGGTACGGAACCCTAAAAACCCCTAAAAAATATAAAGAGTTCAGTTCAGCGTGAGAATCAAAACCAGTCGGGGAATTCGATCCTTAAGTTCGGTGATTTTTTTGTTGATAAAGACAAGAGATGTGAAGTGCGGCTTGGGAGGAATCGCTCGATGAGCGAGGCCGATGATTGATGATGCCAAGTTTCAAGCTCCATTGTGTTGGAGAAACGTTGAGCAGTTTTGCGGTTTAGTTTTGTAAATGATGCTAATTTGGTGCTCCGCTTTATTTAGGCCTAATAAGGCCTGTCAATCCGTCAGGAAAGTTTGTTGGCTACGCCCGAATTGATTTGGCGGATTTTAAGGCTAATCTGTTAGCATTTGGATTTTCATTTATATTTATATAAAATATCAGTCTTGGCTTTCGGAGTAAGCCCAACGAATTTAGGTAGGTACTCGCCGATCGGCACCATGTACCAAGAACGATTAAGTACCTAGCTACATTGTTCGCATTCGTTTAAATATACAATTTGAAAAATGTTCATGAGCTTATTATGTTATTTATGTTATAGTGAAAGTGAAAATGTTTTATTTACCACAAATTTTACAAAAATAATAATATTAAGTTTTTTTCATTCATAATAATATGTTGTGGTAAAAAGGAACGGGCTTAGCTTTATTGCCATAACTGCATGCGTAGTCACAGCGCTGGTTTTCAGCCCGTTTCTTTTAATAACTTAAAAAAAATACATTGGCGCCATTAATAGTTTGGTAAAAAGAGCACAAAAGCTAATCAAATATTAATTAAAAATTGATCACAAGCAGAACAGTAGTAACTATTTACACAAATATTAAAATATAATAAGAATGTTAGACTTCAATGACAAATTAAAATTGATTAAATATGGAACAATAATAAATTAATAACAATCATTGGATACACATTATAATTATAATTAAAGATAATATAATATTTGTCAGTACCTTCATACAGCGCACCGGAGTGCGTGATACAGGTACTTGATACATATTTCTACGTGACCTAAATGTATTTCATGACATAAAATCTTGTTAGGTAGGTGCTACGTACATTTGTCCAACACCAGCGTTATATTTTTTATGATAGAACTTATAGTTTTGGAGCTGTACATTTCATAGAACTGCAATTCATGGTTTACTGTGACAATTCGATGTACATTACAAAGTCGATTAACCCACATATTAACAAGTAGACTCTGCTACGCATATTAACAGATTAACAAGTAGACTCTACCTCCAATTGTCATAATAAACTACGAATTGTAGTCTTATGAAACTCGGCCCTGGTGGCGCGGTCCTTGTAACTAGTCACGTTACGTTTTGCGTAGCTAGTTACGTTACGTTTCGCGTGGGTCGCACGTAACGGCCCACGCCTAGCCATATCTCTCCGCATAATAGTTTGTTTCGTCAATGTGGTATGTCAGTTGTCAGTGGTTCCTCGAATGGTAAAGTGGTCCTGATTTTCAATGAAAACGTGTCATTTAGTTTGCATCACGTTTTGAATGAAAAGGTTCGTTTAAATTCAATATTTTTTACTCTGTGATTTAGAAATGTGACACCACTATTATAATGAAAAAATTTGAACAATTTTAATGTAAACAAAAAAAAGGCGCTACGTTAAATCTTCAATTAATTGGTTTTTGGTGAGATTATCTTTTATCAAAACGTTGTTCAAATATATATTTACTTATTTTTTAACTCGTATCGCACGTCTATATATTGTAAGTAGTGTATACTTTTTGTGGCATATTTGTCATTCTATAGGTTAGTTTGTTATTTTGCCTCATTTTACGTACTTAAACAAATGCGAACATTCTTATAAATTTTCTTATAGTCACGATTAGGGCTTGGACCTCGAATTTTCGTTTTATCCATATTTTCGCCTGTTTTATTGTTCGAATATTTTGAATACAAAATAAATTCTACGCTTTCGAACTATTTTTAACGCTACCGACACACTGGGTCAGGAAACTCACATTTGTGATTTTTTAAAGGTTTTTGATAATGTACGCTTTTAAATAAACTACATAAGCAAACTTTCGTATAAAACAGCACCGAAACTGACTACTATTTACCAAATAGGCAGACATGGACATGGATGAATATGAAAAATTATTTATATTTTATTATTCAAAATCTGACTAAACATTTGGTTCCAATCTCAATCTGGTTCCAAAATCAATCATCTTTAGCTTCCTTGCTAGTGTTTTTTTTTTCAAACCAATATCTTACCCATACAGAGTGTAAATTAATATATGTAATGTAAAAAATATTTTATTTCTTTTATACTTACGTATGTTACGTGGTGGTAGCCTAGTGGGTACAACATTGGACTCTGAAGCGAGAGACCCAGGTTCGATTTCCAGTGCGGGCATGTATGACTTTGTTTTCTAAGTTATGTACATTTGTGAAGTTATAGTAGCAATACAAATGTATAAAGTTTACCTTACCAAACGTAAGATTAGTTGAAAACAACATCGTACTCGGAAAAGAAAAACTAGAATTTGTAGAAGATACCGTTTTTCTAGGCATCACAATCGATTCAAAATTGCAATGGGGTCCTCATATTGTAAAACTAGCACACAGGCTTAGTTCTGCAGCATATGCAGTCAAAAGAATTAGAGAGCTCACTGACGTTGCAACTGCTAGGCTTGTTTATTTTAGTTACTTCCATAGTACTGAGCCTATTTGCCATTTTTTCTCTAAGAGGACCCCATTGAAGCTTTTCATCAATTGTGATACCCAGAAATACAGTTTCTTCTACAAGGTCTAGTTTATCATTACCCAATATAACATTGCTGTCAACCATTTTGACATTTGGTAGTGTGAATTTTATACATTTTGTCTTTTTTGAATTTAATAATAAGTTATTAGATGTGAACCAATATAGTACCTTAGAGAGAGCATTATTTGTATCCGTAAGGTCATTTTCTTGTCTCTTCATTTAAAGAATAAGTGACTTGTCATCTGCAAACAATACTATCTCTGAGTTGTTTTGAACCATGAACGGCTAATCATTTACATATACGAGGAAAAGGAACGGCCCCAAAATAGATCCTGTGGCACTCTCATCTTAACTTCCGACCCTGACGATTTATGTCAGCTTTTTGAACCCTCATGAACTCAACCAATGAATCATTGAAAGCAACTATGCAACTTATGTAGGTAACTGCAAATACAATAACATATATGATCGCGAAAAGTCTGTCTATCCACCTAAACCGTTCTTACTCGCTTCAGCTCGCGGATTTATCGCTCCGGTTGCACTCGACCCCAGTCGAAAAGCCGCGTTTTTACGATCTTAGTACACTCGGACCAAGTGACTAACTTGCTACTCGGAAGCTACTCGCATCGTGTACACCGGTCATCTTAGTAAGAAAATGCCACTCTGATGAACACGGCCATTTTTTGAAGCTATGGAAGTGTTGTCAAGCGTATGGTTTCCATTGCCGTTAACAAACTATTTTTTCTCTTTTCTTTTTATACTTTTATTGTTGAAGTTCGACGATAAACATATTTAATTGCGCTTCTATTCATCGTAGTACCATGTAGTACTTAGTAAATTGTTGGTAATTTTTAGCACGATGCACCGTTAGCAACAAAACGCCTTTAAACTAGAGCAAAAATCTGAATTTACTAAAATGTGTGTACACTACCATCCGAGTAGCCTACAGTTTTTAGTCACTAAGATTAATCACTCTGTCAGAACCTACTACGATCGTGAAAACGCGGCTTTACAAACATGCACCGGGAACTAAAAACGGTCACACCGAAATCAAATCTAAACGAGCTTGATCATAGCTTGCCGAATCGTATTTTAACGAATCGTCTTGCGTCGTTGTTGTTAAGTGGTAACAGGCAGCGGAGCGTTGCGATCGTTGGGCTTGTGGTAGTGCAGCTGAGCAAGAGTGTGTCGCCTTGCAGATGTGGTACGTGACCGGGCGCGAGCATAATGGGCGGCGGGCGAGTCGCGCGGTAGAGTCGCCGCGGACATATGCACCGGCGTTCCCCATGTTGCGCATCCTGCTGGCCGTCGGGGCCATGTGCGCTGCCGCACGCGCTTCCTCGGACGTGACTCGGACCTTTACCGACCCAGTATTGACGCCGAACTCACTCTTCAATCACCTCGTCATCGACCGAAACACTGGACGCGTCTACATCGGCGCCGTGAACAAAATCTATCAACTGTCCCCCGACTTGGACATCGCGCAGTCGATCGTCACCGGACCTATTAACGACACCTTCTGCACCTTCGACTGTCCCGGGGACTTCGCGAATAAACTTACGGACAATGTGAATAAGGCTCTCGTAATTGACTATGCCACTAGCCGCCTCCTCACCTGCGGTTCGGTATTGCTAGGAATATGTTCTGTACGGAATCTCCATAACATTTCCAAAGATGAGCGCGTCGTTCGCGAGCCGGTGGTCGTCAACAATCGTACGGCATCCACGGTTGCGTTCATCGCGCCTGGCCCCCCCAACCCCCCAGTGACCCAAGTCATGTATGTCGGTATCACGTTGACCGACAACTCCACCTATTGCTCAGAAGTTCCCGCCGTCAGTAGCCGGTCGCTCGAGGATGACAGTCTGTTTATGATAGCTCGAACAGCAGTTTCCACTGGTACAAGAATGTTTGTCAATTCGCTATCCAGAGAACGGTATCCTATAAACTATGTGTATGGATTTAGCTCTGAAGGTTTCAGCTACTTTTTGACAACTCAGCTGAGGGGTGTGGGATCTAATACATATTACAGTAAACTAGTGCGGATCTGTCAGGATGATGAAAACTACTACTCTTATACAGAAATCCCATTTACATGTACTGGTGAGGGCGGAGGCAATTACGGATACAACCTAGTGCAAGCGGCTTTTGTTGGAAAAGCAGGATCAGTATTAGCTGGGAAGCTTGGAATAACTGCCCAAGATGATGTGATATTTGCCGCATTCAGCCAAAGTGTAGCTATCAATACTAACACGCCTTCAAAGTTATCTGCATTGTGCGTTTATTCATTGAAAGCAATCCGACGCAAGTTCATGCAGAATATAAAGACTTGCTTCAGTGGAAATGGGTCAAGAGGCTTAGATTTCATATCACCGTCCCATGCATGCATTGGCACTAAACTGCAATCGATAAGCGAGGACTTTTGCGGGTTGGACGTGAATACACCGCTGGGCGGAGAGCAACCCGTGGAAGCTGTGCCCGTTGCTGTTTTCACGATAAGGCTCACCGCAGTGGCAGCTACTTCCACTGGAGATTACACAGTTGTGTTCGCGGGTACTGCCGAGGGTCACCTGAAAAAGATTGTAGTCGAGAGCGCCACTTCGGCGTTTGAATACGGAGATATCGTAATTGACGATGGCTCACCAGTGAATAAAGACTTGTTCTTTGATACTCAATTGATGCATTTATATGTAATGACTGAACGTAAAGTGTCCAAAGTGAAAGTTCAAGAGTGCAGCGTGTATAAGTCGTGTTTAACTTGTCTCGGAGCTAAAGACCCTTACTGTGGATGGTGTTCGCTCGAGAACAAGTGCAGACTTCGGTCGGACTGTCAAGATGCGGCTAAGGACCCTCTATATTGGATCTCTTACCGCAGTGGCCGCTGCACCACTATAACCCAAGTGACGCCAAATCAACTGCAACGAACGACAGCTAGGACTTTAGATTTAGTAATTGAAAACTTGCCCACACTTAACGGACAATTTCTTTGTGCATTTACAGCTTTAGATCGTACTTTGATAACTAATGCTACTAGGAAACCCTATGGCGTTAATTGTACTACACCGCGTACCGATACTCTTCCGCCTATTCCCGCTGGCCAACATCACTTTACAGCGAAACTGTCTGTTCGCACCACTCAGGGCCCAGACTTTGTTGCAACTAATTTCACATTTTTCGATTGTAATACGTATAGTTCGTGTACTCAATGTGTTAGCTCATCTTTTCAATGTGATTGGTGCGTCGACGGTCATCGCTGTACTCATAACACTGCCGAAAACTGTAGAAACGATATCCTAGTAACTGGCGTCAGTCAAACTAGTCCAAGCTATCGTTCCGGTCCCGGTTTTTGCCCGACAATTAAATCCACTTCTGACGGGACAAACGAAATTTTAGTTCCTTCTGGTGTTAAGAAAGCCATAAAAGTTAAGGTTCATATAATTGGTCAATTTATTGTGCAGACGCGTTTCGTATGCCAATTTAATATAGAAGGTAGTGTGACACACGTCAATGCTCAACTTCTTGCCGATATTATATATTGCGAACCAGTAGAGTTTACGTACACCTCGCAAGCGCCTAATATCACAGCTTCTTTCGCTGTCATTTGGGGAGGCTCAAAACCTTTAGATAACCCGGATAATACGCACATTCTGATATACCGGTGCAACCATATGGCTGATGGCTGTGGTATCTGCCTCGCTGTTCCCGACAAGTTTGGATGCGGATGGTGTCAAGACTCGGACCGATGCGAGGTCCAAGAGCAGTGCGCTGCTCCTAGAGTCTGGTTGAACCGTATTGAAACCTGTCCTAATCCGGAGGTTCACTCGTTTAGGCCGCAGCTCGGTTACTGGGATGGAGGCACTAACATCACCATATAAGGTATTAACTTAGATCGTAACAAATCCGATATTTCTAATGGCGTAATAATATCTGGAATCAAATATCTGCCTATTATAGAGTTGTACGTAAAGACAAGACGTATTGTTTGCACTGTAGAGGGTCCTGGGGAAGAAGGACCGCGAGGGATCGCGATGGGCCTCTGGTGGTTCGTGTCGCAGACTATCGTGGAGAGTCCACATATCACTACGCGTTCGTTAATCCCGGAATAATATGTATTCAACCGAAATACGGTCCTCAGTTCTAGAACGCGAAAAGTTCGAACACATAGGAGAGCCTGTTGTAGTTTCTGTTGAATCGGGGCCTCCTTTGGCTACCCAACGCAAACAACCCATGGGCATTCCGTCTGGCGGTATAAACATTAAAGTTATGCGCCAATACTTAAATTTCCGCAAATATACCTACGAGGTTCATTCAATAAGTACCTAGCCTCATCGCCAGAGGGCGCTGTAGTTTCAAAAGAGTTTTACCACAGTGTAGCACATTCTTTTTTAATTCTTTTTTCAAATTTTCATTCCAATCCCTTCATTTGTTTTAATTTGACAACTTATGGAAGCGAACGTATCGATCGGTTTTACAAAAATGGAAAAAGAGCAATATCGTTCGGTGATTCGATTCCTATTTTTGGAAGGGAAAACGCGCATCGAAAGGGCTTGGATGCTGTGTACGGTAACTCTTCTCCATCGATGGCCACCGTCAAGAATCGGTTCAACGAGTTTGCACGTGGCCGTACGTCGGTTTTTGATGAACCACGTCCAGGTGCACCGAAAACAGCTGCTACGGAGGAAAACATTGAAAAAATCCATGATCTCGTATTGGCAGATCGCCGATTGAAGGTTCGGGAGCTAGCTGAGACTGTAGGCATTTCAGAAGGAACAGTGCATCATATTCTTCACGAGGAACTCGGCATGAGAAAGCTGTCGGCGCGATGGGTGCCGCGTTTACTCACACCGGAAAACAAGTGCAACCGTGAGACCACATCGGAGACGTGTTTGGCGCTGTTTAAGCGGAATCCAGCGGAGTTTTTGCGTCGTTTTGTGACCGTCGATGAAACTTGGATCCACTGGTACACACCAGGGACCAAGGAGCAATCAAAACAATGGATCCAGACCGGGGAACGTGCTCCAAAGAAGGCGAAAACTGTAAAATCGGCCGGAAAAGTTATGGCCACCGTTTTCTGGGATTCACAAGGTATGATCTACATCGATTACCTCGAGAAGGGTAAAACAATTACAGGGCTTTACTATGCCGATTTATTGGGCCGATTCGACGCCGAATTAAAGAAAAAACGACCCCATCTGGCGAAGAAAAAAGTGCTGTTTCACCACGACAACGCACCGGTTCACACGTCTGCCGTTGCCATGGCCAAATTGGTCGAATTACGCTACGAATTGCTGCCCCAACCACCGTATTCTCCAGATTTGGCCCCTTGTGACTTCTTTCTGTTTCCTAATCTGAAAAAATCTCTCGCCGGGAATAGATATGGATCAAATGAGGAGGTCATCGCCGCCACGGGGGCCTATTTTGCAGAGTTTGACAAAAACTATTTTTCGGACGGGTTAAAAAAGTTGGAGCATCGCTGGGCTAAGTGTATCGAACTAAAGGAGACTATGTTGAAAAATAAATTGCCACTTTTCCAAAATTTTCGTTTACCTTTTGTAGGCTAAGTATTTATTGAATGACCTTCGTACGTGTATCATGACAACAGGCCCTATGTTGCGCCCTGTCATAGAGTCGACTTAAAAACGTATCGAAAGCGCCGGATCCTAATCGTAGATCCTGATAGGCCTTTAGAATTAGAATACGGTTTCAATATGGATGACGTTCAAAGCGTGCAAAACCTAACAAGCAAGACTGGTGATCCATTTTATAGATAGATAGAGCTTGCACGGAAGTCGATGTCGAGGTCCGTATAGGTGAGAGTTTGTGTAACATTACCTCATTGTCGAGGCATCAATTGACTTGCCGACCCCCGTCTTGTGATGGGGTCCGGACGGAGTTGACACGTCTGTTGTGGTTGTCAAAGTTGGACGCGCTCTTACGTACAAAATTGGCAAATTATTAGACTTAGACCAGCCTGTGGGTCTACCATCGCCATCGGAAAGCAAATCCTTTTTGGCATAATCACCAGTATAGTTATACTTGTAGTAGTGTTTATCGTTTTTTAGGGTTCCGTAGTCGACAAGGTGTTCACGCCTGAGTGGCTGGCAGGCATGTGTTTAGTTGCGAGTACATGGCGAACAGTGAGGGGGGCTCGTGGAGGCTAAGAATTGGATGAGAACCTTGGTTCCTCCCTTCGTTTATTCCGCGGGTCAATCCACCCACCACTTGCGCTGGACTCCTGACTGAAAACAGTCTAAATTTGAAGTGACAGTGATAATGATAGATTAAACTAACATACGCGTATCCGTTTTTGGGATTGAAGTGTGAAAAGTCACCTTATTGTTTTGATCCGTATTTATGTTGAAGAAGCCTGAACTACTTTTGGAACACAAGAGGCCGGGACAATCCAAGCGCCCACCTAGGCTGCCGTGATCGTCCTTCGTCATCCGCGGGTGTGAAATCCAGGTACGTCCACCGCGACGCTTACCAACGAGCACCCTCCTGGTGTTGTCCATTGTTCGCTAATACAGTCCACCCAATTGCCGCTCCCGCCGCACCACAAGGAACCCTTATCGTTATAGAAACTATCACGGCTAACTAGGCTTTACAAGTTAGTGAGTAATAGGCGGCCAAATTATAAAAGGAATACTTCGTAAAAAATTCATTGAAAATGACGTTGATGAAGTTGTTAGTTCTGTAAAGCAGCCAAAACCCTCTTTTTCTACGGAACCCTACACTGAGCGTGGCCCGACAGGCACTTGGCCGGTTTTTGTAGTTATGTATAGGAGAAAATCAACTGAGAATATTAATTAGTGTATTAGAGAATATGCAGGAGCAAAGTTAAACTATGTATCTGGATATTATTAATATTCTCGATCAATATTTTTGGTGAAATAAAAAAAAACTGAACTTTGCATCTACGTTATGAGATGATTTATGCAGCGTTCAGTGGCACATTCACTGACAGTAGATGGGTGAAGGGACCACTCGGACGCTGAAGTACCTGGGACATTGTTTTTATAGATGGACTAGGCTTGACCAGGCAGCGCCTATACCATCCTAACAGCTGCAATAGAAACGCGTCACTAAAACTACACTTATCACCAACAGCCCCTAGTTATCGATATCATTTCGTAATTGCATTATTATCTTGATCCTACATTTACGTACGAAGCTTAGCTAATCCGTCTGTCCGTTAAAGCTATGGAGACAGTTAATCATTTATTAATGCATATCTTGGCTCACCTATTTCCGCTTTGAAGTAAAATAGTCGGAAATTAATAATTGAGCTTTTGTGCCTTACACTAACGTAATAAACGGCCAAAACGGTTCGACGACCTCGTGGCGCAGCGGCAGTGGTGTGCGAGAGGTCCCGGGTTCGAATCCCGGCTGGGGACAAAAAAACCCCAGGTCTTGGATGTTTAAATGTTTGTGATTTCGTTGTTTCTGGTTCCCACGACACAGGGTATCCTAGTGTGGGGCCAGAAGCAATGTATGTGCCTGTATGTAAATGTTTATGTTTATGTTTAATAAATAACAAAACTAAATAACATGGTACAGTGTACTATAGTTGATTAACATTTGACAGTAATACGATTAAGTACTTAGCCCTAAATGGTTCGCATTCGTTTATTTATAATATTATGTGAAAAATATTGATGACCTCGTTATGTTATCTAGATTCTTAAATATTCTACGTGACCTCGATGTATTTCATAACATAAAATCTTGTTTTAATCACCGATCAGTTTTATATGATTTATTTATAATTATCCGAATTTCTATAATATTCTTTATTGGAATAAATGTATCGATTTATTTATATTTAATTATTAGTTGTACGCTGAATTGGTATCATTGTCACTAGTTCTCTGGTCTATAATTAACTACTATTTTTATTATGTTAGCATGCTTGTTTGTGGCAATAAATCTTTAATTCATTCATTAATTTGTATTAATGTAGAATGACCTTTCTGTTGAGGATGACCTCACTACGTTAATCAACAATAACCTTGTCAACCTTAATGAAACCAGAGACAGCAATGGGAATAAGCTGCAACGTTGTGATTTGAATCTTCGACAATAAATTCTTATATTACAAACACCTTTCAATGAGTGAATTCACTACATACGTTTATTTGAGAGGTAATGGAACTCATATTTGTTAAGGATTACTCTATTCACGTGTCTCTTGAGAGATCTTCTCACCGCTGGTCCTGACCAGCTGTCCCTTCAATTTAATAAAATTATAGTCTTACGCAGATGTAAGCAAAACATCGCAGGTGTATAGCCCTAAGTGACAACGACGCTACTGAATAGGAGGGTAGAAGGTCCGTGTGAATGAATTTAAAGCTTGTACGCTGATCTCTTCACCAACTCCAGCGAATGTAATCAATCCGCCGACTGTTAGTTGGCTGGTCTGCGCATTCACGTCCAACCCAACAGTTTTGTTGGCCCAGTGTGCGCACTAGCATCCCAATCCGACCAAGCTATCGGCCGATAGAAAGTCTGCGGTTTGCGGGGACTCTTACTGACTCACAAGCTGCCGTTGTCGCAAGTCCTGAGATTCGCCTCTTACTACGAGTGGCGTAGTCTGGTAGGCAGTTACCCATATCCTGGGTGTAATGTTAGCAGCTACCTTTCGTGCTATCGTGATTTGAGATTTTCAAGGAAGAGCTTTCATTAGTGGAAGAGGATGTCTTCAGGAGCCGTATGACTACCACTGTGGGGCATATTTGATGCGAAGGATCTCCTTTTGCTATCGTAGGCGTGGTAATCGTGGCATGGGGAGTTTTAGATCTGATTTATCTAGAGCCGGTATATTTAGCTGAGAGTTTTATGAGAAAAATTAGTTAGGTACTCTGTGCCCTTCTGTTTGTGATGCCCCTTTGACCGTGTTCTTAGCATCGGAGTGGCCGATGTCCGCGACATCCTGACAGGATGTCTGTCCGGTTCTCTTGTCTACTTCTATCTTCTATTATTATAATAATGCGAAACTATTACTCTTGTAAGCGACTTACAAGGTTATACTGGAGGTCCCCAGTTTGTTGTGTCCTTAGGTACTGTTTGCAGTAGAGTTATTGCTCTGTTATAGGTATGTGACAATACTAACAATGCCACTATGCATCGATAAAATCTATTATGTTTCCTGGGTGCTTTGTTTATTTAACTTTTCATGTACTAATGGATTCATGTTATATTCATTTTTAAAGAACAGATTAGTTAATGCATAATTTGCTGCTTTTCCTGTAACCTCCGTTGGCACGAGTTCAAGTTTCCTGGTGATATATTTTATTACGTAGAATACGGGTCGAACTTTCAGCCTTTTTGTCCGAGTGGCAGACGGAATCCCGGACGGGAGGAGTGGAAAATCATAGGGGAGGCTTTTGTGCAGCCACACACACGGCTAAAACAATGAAGTGCCTACTAAATGGATCTATATTTTTGTCGACGTTACATGCAGGTAGGTACTGGTTTACTTACATTGAACTTGAAAATGTACCGTTGCTCACCGGCTTTCACCAAAAATGTTTCGTCAAGTCGTGATCAATTCGCACGAGAGGCCGAAATAACCGTGTTTTCAATTAAGCGTTATCGTAAGTCGATCTTTATTTACTTGCAGTCCGATTCTGTGTTGTGTTGCTGTAGTATGTGACACCTGTTTCTGTATTTTATCACGCCCCCATAGCAGAATTTCAGAAGTGAAGTCGTTTTTTTCGATAACCTATTTCTTCGGCACGGCCGGCGGCCGGTGGATAATTATTATTACAGATAATAATCAGAACACGCCAGCAGGTTATCTGTTAGTTCAATTATAGCAAGATTCGTGGCAAAAAACTTGTTCTCAGAATGCCTACCTCGTGTTAGAACCTGGTGCAAAGCTTATCACCAGCGGATTTTATCTTATTCTATCGTGTTGATAGAGCTGAAGGGAGAATAATGTGAATAGCTTGAAGTTGAAGAAGTTGTTTTTTTGTTTCCCTCTACACTTCTGATCTTCCCGATCCGCGGTGATTAGCCCATACTCTCTCCCTGAGAGAAAGCCTGTGCCCTACAGTGGGACGTATGTAGACTGCTTATGTTTACCCTAAAAGCTTCCCTGAATTGCACTTGTAAATGTAGACGTGTCTGCATTCTATGAAAGTCTATTAATACCCCAGTAAATAAAAGATTTTATTGGTGCGCGCGAGTCGCAGCCTCCGGAACAAGTTTTACTCCCCCCTCTCTGCCCCGCCGGATGTGGATCGTCGTCAATGTCTGCGCCCGCGCTGTTTGCCCTTTCGACGCTGCATTCCAGTGATTGCTTGCTTAGTTGCACCGACGAAGGAGTTTCTGGTATGAATGAATAAACAGTCAGTGGAAAAAAAACATTGAGGTTGTTTGTTTGGCCTTCCTAAGATCTCCTCGTGTGTTTGTTTGTTTGTTGGAAAATTGAGATTCCATCTTCAGGGTCAGCGTCACTTATCGCGACTAATCATCGGCAATGGTGACGTTATCCTGTCTGACAGGAAGTAGGTAATCGTAGTGTGTTGTTTGCTAGTAATACAGGTCAATACCTGTTCGTAACTCGTGGCTTGTAATTCTGGATTTATACGCTGCTTCATTTTTAAGAATTAGGTATCCATTTTATTCAGGCTCCTACAACACTATCCCGTTCTAAACCTTCTAATAAAATTGTGCGGGTTGCAAGACTTTATGTTAGACACTTGTTATAAATGAGAGACGGGCGTACAGGACAACGGCTTTATTTACACTGACCGACATTGTCACACTCAAGATCCCAACATCCCTCCACCATAATTTCTAAGTTGTTTACACCTATATACTTATACTAAAAATATTGTTGGTAATTAACCCTGGGTATATTTCTTAATGACATATTATGAGAACGAGGTAGAACTGAACCAATGCTGGTTATATCTACTGGCAATACGTTTAGGTTTTGGTTGGCGCTCTCTGGCCGATCATTTTCAGCAGAATCTCCCGGCACATCGGACTCCGGACCAGGGTCGGCTTCGGCCCACTCCTCCGCTTCAGTCGAGAGGCCCTCCTCCTCAGTCGCTGCTTCAGCTGTCACTCTTTGACTGTTTGACTCTTCCCATATGGCCCAATATGGAAATTCTTCTATCTGTTCTCGTTCAGTCAGCGAATTATCCCTTGTATTGCCAGGTATTCTTTCTTGAGAATTTACTTTTAATTTATGCATCTGGTTCGCATGTTTTTTCATTGTCTGATTAATTTCTGGTACAAAGACTTCGTAAAGGCTATTGCCGATTTTCTTATTTACAATACCTTTTATCCACTTATTCTTACAATGTAACTTTATTAGTACTGCATCGTTGGGCTGAAACTGTACTTTTCTATTGCCCTTGTAATATTTAACCTGTAAGGACTGTTTGTCGTCTATTAATTCCTTTAACTCTTGTGACGAAAGCGACGGCAATGTACTTACTGCTTCGGTTTGTTTTAACAAATCAAAACGAGTTTTCAGCTGCCGGCCAAACATTAATTCGGCAGGGGAGCTGTCGGTCGTGGTATGCTTTGAATTCCTATACCTAAACAAGAATTCTAAAAGACGCGTATTTATTTCCGCCCAGGATTTACCTTCTAAGCAAAGACCTTTTACGTGTTTTTTCACAATTTTTACGCATATTTCTGCCTGTCCATTACTTGCAGGTGAATACGTAGGGGACGTTAAATGTTTGATTCCGTTGAGCCTACAGAAATCTCTGAATTGTTGAGACGTAAATGAGGTTCCATTATCGCTGACTAACGTATTAATATTGCCGAACCTAGACATTACTTCTTGGAGCTTTCCAATCACTACTGATGTACTGTAACCATGGTTCAAAGGGAAACATTCTATCCACTTGGTATACGCGTCAACTATCACAAGAAACATTTTTCCTTGTAATGGCCCGAAAAAATCTAAGTGCACCCTGTACCATGGAATTGGTGGGAATGGCCACGGGGTAAGCGGTGCCCGGGCCGGAGCCGGCTTTAACTGCCTACAAACGGAGCACTCTGCGATCAATGACTCAATATCGCTATCTATCCCTGGCCACCAAAACAAAGAACGCGCTTCGGTTTTTGTTTTATTTACGCCAAAATGAGTTCTATGCAGCTCCCTTAGTATCCGCTGACGTAATGCATTTGGAATAATTATCCTGTGCCCCCTCATTAAACATCCTTGATCTACGGACAAATCATTTCTACAATTATAGAAGGAAATCAAGTTTTTGTTATCTTTTTTGTTAGGCCAACCCATCATTACGTAACGACAAACCAATGGCAATAGAACGTCGTTCTTTGTTTCTTCGCGAATCTCAGACAGTGTAATCGGGAGATCGCCGTCGGTTACGAAATTGATATAAGTAGCCCGATCTATCAGCTGCCAGTCGGGTTGCGACGGCGGCGGCGGCGGCCGTGACGTCACCACGCCGTTATCAGTTGTCGCGGTCTCTCGATCAGCTGTTGACCGGCTTAAGAAATCTGCACAGTTTAGCGCACTCTGTACGTATTGTATTTCGTAATTGTAACTATTAAGAAACAAAGCATAGCGCTGCAGTCGGTTTGCACTGACTTCTGGTACCCCCTTGTGAGGGTGGAAAATGTACATTAACGGCTTATGATCCGTACGCAGTATGAAAGGTGTCTCCAAACCATATAAATATTGGTGAAAACGCCGGACGCCAAATATAATTGCTGTTGCCTCTTTTTGTATTTGGCTGTAATTACGCTCAGCCGCATTCAACGATTTAGATGCGTACGCGATTGGCCGTTCAACATTACCCTCTATCTGCGCTAATACTGCACCCAACCCCCACGGGGACGCATCTACAGTCAGCACTAATTTGCAGTCTGGGTTAAAATGGGCCAAAACCCTTTCTGATCCTAACTCCTCTTTTATTTTATTAAAAGAGTTTTTGTGAATATGTGTCCACTCCCATTTGGCATCTTTCTGCAATAAGTTATTTAATGGGCATAAAATAGACGAAGCGTTCGGTACAAACACCCTGTAATAATTTACTAATCCAAGGAACGACTTTAATTCATGGACATTATTGGGTGGCTTGGCATTGATCATCGCTTCGACTTTACTTTGACATTTGTGAATGCCCTCTTTACTTATTCGAAAGCCTAGGTACGTAACTTCATCCTGAAACAAATGACATTTATTCTTATTCAGAACTAGCCCAGCCTCCTGAAGTCGAGTGAAGACTTCTTCTAATCTTTGAGAATGCACTTCTTTCGTAGGTCCAGTCACCAAAACGTCATCTAGCAAGCACAATACTCCATCTAGCCCTCGCAATAAGTTTTCCATTGTTTTTTGGAATATTGCTGGCGCATTAGATAGACCATAAACCAGCCTAGTAAATTTAAATAGGCCTTTGTGTGTGTTTATTGTTGTCAATGACTGTGAGTCATTGTCAAGACACAGCTGAAGGTAGGCTTTACTTAAATCTAATTGGGAGAACTGTTGACCGCCATGCAGCTTTGAAAACAGCTCTTCTGTCCTAGGCATTGGGTATTTCTCTACTTGAAGCAGCTTATTCAGGGTTACCGAGAAGTCAGCGCATAACCTGATCTCTCCGTTATGTTTTAAAACGGGGACGGTTGGACTAGCAAAATCTGATCTATCTACTGGTTGCAGAACCCCCTCTCCCACGAGTCTGTCTATCTCCTTTTCTATCTTTGACCGCAAAGCAAAAGGGACAGTTCTGGCCCTAAAAAATATTGGTTGACTATTGGGTTTCAGGTTTAGTTTAATTTTGAATTTATTTAAGCATCCCAACTTCTCCGAAAATAATTTAGGGAACCTTTCAGCGTAGCTTTGGAGATCCGTAACCTCTGTGCATTTATTTACTTTCGCTATTTGCATTTCAAATAACGCTAAAAAATCTCTTCCTAATAAGGCCGGCCCACCACCTCTAACAACAACAATTTCTAGGTTTTTACAATTCCCTTCGTATTTGACGGAAGCTTGAAACATACCTGCAACACTGACGATTTGTCCTGAGTACGACTTTAAAATTTTTCTCGATGGAGATAAAGATAAATGGCCGAAATGTTGTTTATATGTTTCAAAAGGAATTGCTGTCGCACAAGACCCGCTATCTACCTCAAACGTAATAAATTCTCCACATACCTCGACAGACAACTTCATCGCCTCGCCGCAGTAGCTACGTATGTTGTAGATTGCGTCTTGCTTACCGTCATCGCCGTGACTTTCGTCAGCAATTTGTCCTACCAAATTTATTTGCTGTTTAGCTTTACACATTTTTTTTAGGTGGCCTTTTTGACCGCACTTTGAACATCTAAGACTTTTAAATCTACACTTTTCGACACTATGGTTATAATAACCACATCCTTCACACCGAACACTTTTAGTAGACGACGATGACTCCGACGTGATCCTATAGAGGTCCCCGGATGCCCGCGCCGGCGCCGCTGACTGCCGCGCCGCCTGCCGCGCGCTACTCAGCGACACTGCGATGTCCAAGGCTTTGCTCAGCGCGAGATTTTCTGGACTTTCCATGAATAGTCTGTCACGCTCGGCACCTGGCTGCATCCCGAGGATAAAACGATCCCGCAGCATCTCCTCTACTCCTGCGCCGAATTTACAGTCCGTTGATAACTGCCGTACGCGCGCCGCCCACTGGGCGAAGTCTTCACCTACCCTCTGTGTTGCACTATGGAAGAAATGTCTTTCGGCGAAAAGCGATTTTTTCGGTAATAGATGTTTATCTATTTCTGTCACAATTTCTTCATATGACGTAGTCTCCACTGTCTTTGGAGCTATTAGTTCGCGTACCAACTTATACGCGTTTTCACTGAGTGTACTAAGCAATACTGCCCGACGCCTATCGACAACGCTCGTCGATTGTTCATCTTTTTTTATCAGGTTTGCACTTAACCAGATGTTTAATCTCTCCTTGAAGACACACCAATCGTTTCCTATTTCGAAACTAGGAAGATTTCCGATAAGCGCAGTGTTCATTTTGTAGCCGAGTAAATTGAAGGTAGCTGCGCGAGAACTAGTGACCGGTACCTATCGTTCGCCAGTTGTTATAAATGAGAGACGGGCGTACAGGACAACGGCTTTATTTACACTGACCGACATTGTCACACTCAAGATCCCAACAACACTTTATGTTAGAAGTCGCCGAGCCCAATATCGATCGATTGTACGAGAAACGATCTCTCCCCAAGTATAAAAATTTTGCTTTCGGTGAGTCGCCAGACAAGAGATGAGATATTCCGATTTGCGGAAATGCGTCCTCTCGATAAAGTAAAAATGTAAGAAATACAGTCTTTCACTGAGGAGGACGCGTTACTTTTAAGTAATATCTTATTTTCGTACCTGAATGATGACCGCTTCTGAGAGTCGCTAACATAATAATTAGGTACCACTGACCATGTTGACATTATGAAGCCTTCCATAAAACACTGTTGAACAGATGTGTCATAGTAACACGAACCATCTGGCTCCGTAACCTGACTTGCATATACCCTCAGCGACACTGAAAGTTTAACTCAGACAGATCTTCACCGTCGCGTTATAAGTACGACTATACAACGAAAATGTTTACCTACAGGAGTAGCTAGCTGTACCTTTTCCCCATTAAGCCAACACGGCTCATTTAATGACCACAGCACAAGATAATGCACCCCACGACTCGAACGGTAGCGTTAAATTACATACCACACAATGACCATGTTGGAGAGATACCACCTCGCCTACTTCTGCTAGGATATAGAGTAAAGTAGACGAAATAAACCCCGCTGTGACGATGTTTTGAAGAAAAGGGTAATCTGTAGTGACCCAGATGAATATTGTTAGCAACTACCGATTGTAGTCGGCGAGCTTATCTCTCACAGAGACAAGCTCGCCTTTGTACATGTAATTCCGTATTGTTATGTTTCCTGTACTGTTTTTCATGTGAAATAAAGTATTATTATTATTATTCTATATTGACCTATGAATGATACACGTAGTACGCAAGAAAGCTGATCGATTTTTCTACTCTTAATTAGTCATTGTCGGGCCATAGAGTTAAATTAAAAGAGGATTAAGTAATTGTGGGTCCGGTTTTTAATTTCACTAAGTAAATACTTAAGTAACGTTCTGTCACGCTCTTTTCTGAGAAATTCGAAGAGACAGCACTACAGTTAACTATTTACTTAGCGAAATTCTCAATTCAGAAACTGGCCCATCTACCATACGAATACATACGTATTACCAACCTCTGTTGTAGTTACATTGGGTCTGTGGTTTCGACTCCATTTTAGATTCCAGGAATGGAGTGTTTGAGTTTGGTGATAGTTATACAACCTGTTAACTTGTTAAGAGTTTTTAAGGTTTCTCTTTTGGGGCGACCAAAAAACTAAATCCCGAATGACGTTCCTATTTCTTCGAGAAAATCTTGACACGATTGTGATTCCACAAGACTACTAAGGATGAACCAAGGACGATAAGCTAGGACATGCTCTATCTTGAGAATATTCTCAAGTTGTGCTAGCATGGTCAGGACTGAGTTTATTGCATCGTGCTATCAAGCTCGTTAACTACCATGTTCTTAGACCCTTGTAAATCTTTGCCTACAAATGTCCAACTCGTACGATTGAACGTAGCAATTTCTTCACATTCTTACTGAAGGGGATCCATGAGGTTCATTAGATCAGATAATTTTTTACAGATCGTCTTTTGAAAAAGTGTGACTATACTTTAAATCATGTTAACAGTGATTTTTAGGACCCATGGCCATAAACTAAGGCAAAAAACCTAGGACTAGATGCTATCTAGCCGTTTTTGGCATAAATGCTATCTAGTCCCAGTTACGTTCACGACCGAGAACGTAGGATACGTCCTTAAAATTTATATCAACGTGATTGAGAGAATAGTCAGACACTATTTGAAAAAATATCTATAAAAAAAGGTATGATGATATTTTTTCATTAGTGGTGCTGAAATATGACGATGTTGGGTCGTAGGTCTGAAGGAGTTAATTGAGGTAAAATGCATGCTTTAAGTTAACGTGTCTATTTCCGAATATTCGAATATAAAGTGAACAGCGTCCTAACAAACAAGGTATTTTAAATAAGACTCCCTGCTAACTAAACATTACGAATGTGTATCACACAAACACAACTGTGTGCGTCTAATATGCTGACATCGTTTACGTTGATATCACAATACTTCAATGTTAGGTGAACACTTTGGTGCCCCTTAATATTTTAGCACCATTCTGTCACAAATGAACAAAAGAGTGGACGACGAATGAAACGTCGCCGCACCGCGCCGTGATTCCTAAAGCAATCCATTAGCGTCCAAACAAAAACCAAGCACACTGTCCTGCGTAATTTATTGCATGTGGGTAGTGCATAAAGGAAAGATAATGACACCTACCGGGTTATCAGGAGGCAAGGCAGATAGGAGCCATCCGGCGGCGTTCGCGCAACCCCGAGTCGCTGACCTCATTAGCTCGACTGGTGTTAGCGAAATGAACGTTTAGTTCGTTGGCCACGTTATGAACTGATCTATCTCAACGTTAATGGGTGTGATGAATTTGCTTCGGCGTGATGAAAAGCTTCTAAGATTAGGTGCTATAGGGGCAATTACCATTTCTAAATGCCAATACGATAGCTACTAACTTCTTGATTAAAATTACAAAAAGTTCATTGGGGTACGGTTGTATGGTCTAGGTCTATGGTATCGCCAAAATCGTTATTACTTCGCCTTCTTTTTCGTATGTCTCGCAGATGCAATTCTACCATTTCTGACATAAGGGGATAGCCACTACGATATCTCATCAACTTTGATAAGATAAGGGAAGATGGTAATGCCTTCGTCGCACAAAATGGTTCTCAATGGACCCAAAAGAACCAGTTCCGTAGACGATCTTCTGTTATGTCTTACATGACATCGTGAGACGTCGTGTAGTGCGCGTGGCGTGAGTATTTCTCACGTTGTGGAGCTGTCTTCTAGGACCCAACTATGTTGGTATGCGCTGAACTTATAGCTGTGGCTATAATATAATACGAGTAATCATAACAGCTATAAGTTAATGCTGTGTGCGAAGCCTTCTTGCCTTATTTATCGGCACAGCTGTCTGTAGGCACTTAGGATAAAAATACTCACACGTGATCAATTTGTACATTTTTAAATTAATTGTGGTTGTTAATTGGTTTTCCGTGATTTAATAACTTATGTTTTTGTTTGACTCGTGCGAAACGATGACATAATCAGACGCCACATTATATAATCGGATGAATCGAAAGAAGTGATGGAACCCAGATCTATAAAACAGAATTTCATCATCATCATCATCAGCCATTTAACGCCCACTGCAGGACATAGGCCTCCTTCGTGGTTCTTATAACCATGAGGGGTTTTGCCATAATCGCCACGCTTGGCAGGCGGGTTGGCGATCGCAGTATGCGGTTGGAATCTCAGGAAGACGCTGCTGCCCGTCTCCAGGTAATGTGATTTCCTTAGACGCCTTCTAAGACATCCACGGAAGGAAATAGAGTGACGCTCTTCTTAATCCGGTGCCACACGGATTCTTAATCTGTTGCCACACGGATCCTTAATCCGAAACAGAATTTAGTGTTGTGTTAATTTCGCGTTGCTTGATTACAGACTGATACTTAGTTGATGTAGCTGCTAGGCAATTAAAGTTAAACGATCTCTTCAGTAGCACGTGGCAGTGCAATTTGAATTTCGGGAATTAAAATAAACTATTACTTAGTGAAGGTATTTCCGCCATTTCTAAATATAAGCAGGAGGTAATTTAATGAAATTCCAAAAGATGAAATGGTATTCTTTCTGTCAGTCATTGCGGCGGGCTCGACAATGCCGGCCTTTGTGTAGGTAATGTATTTTATATTAAAGGAACAGTTAAGTTTCGCTCTTTATCCGTGTCGGTGCGCCCACTTATCTGTAAAAATGCGGCGCGACTGGTTTGGCACCTGCTAAGTGCGTTATTTAATGTAGTGCTACGCAATGAGGTAATCTGCGGATGTGGACGTTATGGTCATTTAATTGAATGAATATGAAGTTAAGTTGGTAAGTAGGAAGGTAAGTACTTTTTACTTAAGCTACCAACAGAAATTGCGTCCGTGAAGGCAAATGCGCTAATATTAAAAACTAAACTACATACATATTTTGAAATGCAATTTCGCAAAGAGTTCTCGGTTGAAACCTACTTCTGGTTTAACAAATTTTAAATTATAATGTTTTGTTTAGATGATCCTAGTAGTAACAAAAGCGATAGATATTTACAATTTTAATATTAAACCAAATAAAACGAGGTGAACGAAAATGTTTTTGACGTGAAATCGCTAATTAATTACATGACTTATACAAAGTGCCATTCAAAATTGTATCAAAAGGTTACCTACCTACAATCAGCCCTGCAGCTATAAAGCGGTAAGCTTGCGAGAAGCGTCGTGAACTCGTGACAAATAGCTCTCCGTATCTTTTGTCGGACGAAACAAAGATGGCGCCCAACATGGCGGCCGTTTCCGGCATAAAATTTTAGGTGATTGCAGCGCTTTTGTGGGAGCTGCGCGCATCGGGAGAGTGAATTATTGGGCCTGCCTGCTAATTGATCGTTATTAAAATGCCTAATAGCCGTGAAAATTTCGCGCCGCTTGTGGTGACGTCGATGAATAAGCGTGCGATAAAGAAAAAAAAAACGAAATCGATGCCAAGGTGTAATTTTGGTAATGACTGTGATAATGTACCGTTTTAATTAAAGACGCTATTACTTTTTCTATTGGACCAGCCGATGGTTTTTGCAAATCACGTTGCGAAATATGGTTGCTAATGAGCTTTATCGGTCGGTCCACTCGCCACTTGCAATCGCATACCGCACGTCGTATTTGGTCGTATTGTTGACGGGTTTAATGCCCTGGGAAACCCGTGATTCAAGCGCGACTCTATTGATTTATTCAAAGGCATAGTAATTCTAGGTACCTATTAATGCAATAGGTACATAGCAACACATTCCATTGACATTTCTGTGTGTAACTATGCCGTAGACCGTAGCTTTATACCCAAGTAAGTAGGTACATTTATTATGACAGCGGGTAACATGTTCTTTACTTGGGTTAATATCGATTTGCGATACTAGCCTGATCTTATCAGCTTCCATTAAAAGAAAAATGTTAAATTGTAAAAATCTCAAGGGTGGTCCCATTTAAATTTGTACACGGTATTATGCTAGTGGAATCTATGAGAAAATCATCGTATTCTGGCTTTTAGTGCAAATTTTTCATTACAAAAAAAAAACAACTTTTTTGTTAGAAAGTTTTACAAGTATTCTGCGTGCTTATTATTAATTTCATAGCATGTATAAATAACTATTCTATTAAATATTTCTCACCATCTGGTACATCTATACTTATAGCTATCTACTTATAACAGGTACGATTTTAACCGATCCGACCACAGCCTCACTCATCTATGATCAAAGATTGAATGGGCATTATTTTATTACAGCTCCTAACATTCAAATATCATGCTCGAGTTCCATAAAATCCTAAACTGTTCTGCGGGTATAGTCGGAGTGATTTTACCGAGTGCCCATGTGGTATTTTAATTAATAATCGACCATATAGCACGCGAACCAGCCAGACATGACTCGTGCACAGGCATTTTACCGACAGCATAAACAACCGCTGGATTTGTAAAACTTGTCGTTGCTTTGAAATAAAAATAAACTCGAGGGAGCGAGTGCTTTGCTCAGGCTAGGCGCTCTTTTACATAACCCCCTTTTGTCCAAACTTATTTCGCTCTGCAATATTCCTATCCTTTACCCGGGTCTATAGCGCAGGAAGCGCTTTGTCTCCATATTAATTAAACGAGCTCTTGGCTCCTTGTCAGGCAGCGACATCTGACGTAGATAACTCCTTTTCGAGCCACTGCACTAATTCATTGCCTGGCGTGATTCCAAAACGGGTGACAAGTGCAGCCCGTGTCTAATCGCCTTGTTTCACTAACCTCAACAAAAAGCGTCAGTCTATTTTTGAAGGAGTTGAAAAAAAGGCGAGCTGCAGTTATCTGTAAACAGCCGCGTTTGTGGCGCCAAACTTATATGTCGATTGACGCATACTAACACGAATGTCATTCTATTGGTCGTTTCTCTTGGCCGGCCGGCAACAGTCTGTCAGCGCGGCGGCCTTGTAAAACTATACGTGACTAATCCTGCCGACATCGACACACTGGCATCGAAATATTTATTTTTTTAATAACAAAATCCGCTTAAGTTATGAAACCCAACCGTGGTAATAAGATTTTTAAGTTAAGGTTACTGAGAGTCATTAATTTTCAATAATTGTGTCGATGCACATTTTAGTTGGGGTCAACAGGTCTCTGTTGAAATTATATAATTTGTGCGACGTTGATGAAGCAAGCTCCTGAGGCCTATCAGAGCCGAGGTTCATAAAACTACAATTCGTAGTTTATTATGAGAATTCGAGGTACATTGCTTAGCGGAGTCGTTTTGTTAATTGCCATTTACATCGAATTGTCATAGTAGACTACAAATTGTAGTTTTATGAAACAGGCCCCTGGCTTATTTTTGTAGAGACATAATAGGTATGAAGTATCTAGTTAATTACCTATATCGATCGATGTGCGAAGTGTTCGAATCGTATGACTTTCTCGCTGGAGGTACTTCTCTCGTACCTATTACGTACCTTACTCTTTATCACGTTACGTAAGCATTTAGTTTTGGTTGGAAAAGTCTAGAAAAAAAGAACAAAGAAACATATCTAGACCGCTCATAAAATACCCCTGTACAAACAAGCTCCAAAAATATTTACCAGTCTCAAAGGATGAGACGTGCTGCCCAGCTTGCCCATCTCAGTTTATAAGAGAGATTCTTTCCTCTATCCTTTAATTTTCTCGGAAGAGAAATTCTTTTGTAAGACAATAGAGGCTCTCATAAAGAGTTACGTAAACATGCTTAGTTAAATAATGCCAGCTTTATCGCCAAACTTAATTCGTAATTTGTCCAGAACTTAGTGGTCCTATAAATTAAATCCAACTCACTGCTTATCATACTACGGTCCCACGGTCTTCTCTCAGGTATTGGAGGAACCGATAAACTATTTAATTACCTGTTTGTTAGGAACATTCTTCATCTTATGGTAAGGAAGAGAAATGGCCTCGTGAACAGCACTGACGTAAATCTCCATTAATAAAACGTGAGACGTAAATAAATACGTTGACCGCATCTAAATCATTGTCCACTCCGGCAGAATTACTTTTACATTTGCCGAGGTGAACTGGAGCTTATTTACCGGTGTTAAGAGCTGTCCGAAAATAGCTAGACCTTAGGTCATGGAGGCTTTGAGATCGAATCCAATGTCCATAAAAGCAAATTGAACAAAGGTAATCTTGGAACGCACACTCTAGTCTGTCCAAATTACGATTCGTCTTGTATTCTACTTTGTAACTTTAGGACTGGTTACATTCCTGTGAAGGGTTTTGACTTTTACTGGCAGGTTAGGATTATCTACTATCTGTAGCAGTGTATTTCGATAAAACATCCTTAATAAGTTGTACATGGAGGCAACACAATCCATGAACAAAAATTCTGTGAATATTTTTCATTCCATTCTAAGTTTGGCTTGCACCACTTCTTAAATGTGATATCACTTAAGTGGCCAAGTAATTTTGTATTACGAAGTTTAGTTAAATACTGAGCCATATTCAAAAAAGCAATGCACATAACGTCATCGTCATAGGAGATTTAACAAAGCAAAATAATTTCGGGATGCTTTCTCAAGATTTTGTCTCCCGTCCATACCTACATTAATTTATGATCTTATCTTCAAATAACACCCGAACCAGCAGATAAGTATTGTTTTATCTTTGGTCGTTAGGAGCAACGTAACAAAGTATTGCAGACTCTAACGCCTTGAAAGAAATGCCTTAAATATCAGATTCTATTCCGTCACGTAAGGTGTTCATTCTCAACATTTTTAACTCTGAAACCATGGATGAAGCATTTTCCTCCTATGAAAATTAAATGACAAAAAAAGTTGTGTTGAAAAAAATGAGCATTTTTTATGTGACCGACAAAAGATATTCCAGTAGATTTATTCCCCGCCAGCTGTAAAAAATAACAACAACAACAATATAAAATAACGCCTGTATCCCCGAGGGGTAGGCAGAGACCAGGTAGTAGGTAAAGACTACTTAAATAAAATTTCACAGGATTTATAGGTTGGTAAGAAAAGGAAGGGAGCTAATGTACCTGTCTACACATACAGACAGAGTTCGAGGTCCGTATATATCTGTAGATATTATTTATCTGTACTGTCTGTGGCATAACGTTCAGTATCTCTACAATTTCCAGATATTGCTTGAAGATATCACTTAACTTTAGATATGTAAGTAATAGATTACGTTTGAGTTATTTAATACAGGTTACCTTAGAGTGTGTGTATTGTGGACTTTGTTTATCAGTCATATACATTTTAATGTGAGGACATGGAATTTTATGTTATGGCTGGAATTTCGTCGAACTTTCGTTCGACATTATTTTGCAAACTGATTTACTGTAATTGTATTCTTTTGCGATTTAGGTGAGAAAATAGCACTTAAGAGATAGTCTACAGCTCATAAATCCAAACAACGGACCAGCTATCTTCGTATCCACCAATAACAATGTCCATAAATGGAACTCTAGTATCCGTCTAGAGCCAACTTACCTTGAACTGAACTGAATGTACAACTTTACCTGTGCCGTGTAGCTAATGTCTTGCTGGTCTATTTTCCACTCTGTCACTTTGCATTTAGGTTCCAGAAATAAAATATACAAATCGGTATTTGATATATCAGCATTTAATAGCGTTGTAGATGGGAGTTATGGATTGGATTATTCTAACGGTGTTGCTATATGAAATGAACAGACAAACGTAACGTGTACTTACCATAAAGTTAAAACACAGACCGTTATTAGGACAATAGCTTGTTGCAAGTATATTGATGCTTGACTTATATTATTATGATGTGCTAGAACGCGTAATATTTATGTTTGTTTAGAAACATTTCTGGTTCCACTGTAATTAGCAACAAGTTAACGATCAGGCAACTTTGAACCTTGGCTCGTAAAATGTTGCTTTGTACCATAGTTGTTGCCTACAAGGAAGGAATGCTAGGAAAATTATATGGTATCGGACTCACTGCTCGTCGTAAAACGGAAATTTGGGCTCTCCAGCTACAATATTATACAGCCAAATCGTCTACGTAAGTTAAGTGTGCGTACAAAGCGAGAACTTTGCTGGAGGCATTTGTGCTTTTGTTTAAAGAGTTATTACTATACTCGGTAGCAAGCATTTTATTCGAGTTCGACATTATATGTATATCTGAGAGGCTATCTGGGACAAGTGGTTGAGTTTATGTATTTATAATAAGGGCTTTATATTGAGCGAATATTTCATAAAATAATCTCAATATGGGTGTAAATAATTATACCAGCAAGCTTAACTCCAAAAGTATTACGATCTGCCGACCATTTTCTTCGGGGTAGATAGGTGGGTTAAATAAGCAACGATAATGAACGAGTCAGTGACACATCAATTGTCCAGAGCAGAGCTGCACATCAATCGTATTCTTAGACTGTATTACTAAAGACTGAAGACATAAATTACAACGATAACATCTTTTATATCAACGTGTTCATCTTTTTGTCGTTGAGTCCATTCAAATGTTCGAATTACTGCACGAACTCTATCCTTCATTGTTGTTCGGAGACATCGCCTTTCTCTGTCGCTCGTAACCTATTTTGATTCTTTGTCCTCCTCTTGGTTGTTTAGCGCTTTTGTATTCCCTGATTCTGTAGAAAGCGTGACGGTTTCTAGCTTTATCTTTCATTGCCGGCTCTGCTCTAACATTTTGGCCTCAAGTGGTTATAAATAAGCAATGTAATGGGCGTCGTGTTCTTGCGATTGTATTCGATGATAAAGCTATTTGTACCGGTTGTAATTCAAGTACCGCGCTGTCCTCGGTTGCGGTAGGACGGTCAACGATTTGATTTTATTAAAGGGCCCCTTCTACCTTAGTTGAGGATTGACGAGCAACATTCATTTTACTCCGTGACTTGTCGTTTCAGACCAGACCAGTCCTTTAAACAAATAGTGCAAGACCATTCAAAGACACTTAGAACACGTTACTTTATAATCTTATATGAAAGGAACACTGCACCCCTTGCAAGTTGGAGTGCAAAATATAACGAAACTATATCTAAACCCACTACGAGTTTGAACCATAGAGACTGTATTACCTCTTGCAAGAGTCAACGATAATCTGGCAGATGTGTAGTTTTAAATTACGCACGTACAGAGAAACATAAGCGAGCGTTCAGGGCTTGGACAAAAGAGTAAAACTCGGGCAAAATTCCCTATTGTTGTAGTGCAGACGATGTTTCCATACGGGAACGTAATGCACGTAGTATAAGGTGGTTATTCAACCGAGGATGTGTGCATGTGGGGTTGTGCTTTGAAGATGCAATTAGAAGTACCAATTAGATTGTGGGTCAAGGGACAAGGGTTTTCACTATCGTCATAGTTATTATATTCTGTGTACCTAAAGCAGCTAAACTTGGATATCATTCAAGGGTACAGTACAATAGTCCGGTATTTCCAAAAAAATGTCTAGTCATCCGTAAGTACCTATTAGGTTTGATGGCTTATCTGATGAAACATAAAGTTCGGAACATATTGTTGTTGTGAATTTCCAAATTTTATGTCGCACTCTTTGTTTATGGCTTGTATTGTGAGGGTAGTATTCGGACAGCGTCATTGTTGCTTGAGATATTTTTAAATCATTATTCTTTACCCTACTGCGGCGGAGCCCAAAAGGAGAGTAATGTGCTCGTAGGTATGTTAGTATGTCCGATTCTATGTTCCCTCATAACTCCTTAACCATTGGTCAGATTTTGACAATCGGTTCGTCGAGTGTCATAGGCTATATGAAATTAGCACAAATAAAACGAAAATATAATATATGCTAAAAAGACAAAAATAAAAAGTAACACAACTGCTAAGCATTAACACTACTAAGCAAGCGGGCCCGAATTCAAAATAATTGTAACTCCTTGCGCTATAACTTGCGTGAAGTTATAGTAGCAATACCACTCGCTAACGGTGAAGGAAAACATCGTGTTGAAACCTGAGTGACTGAGCTATTCACATACCTCAGCGCTTGAAATCGACAATCCGCGGTGGGCACGCGTGGTGATTAAGCCCATACTCTCTCCCTGAGAGAAGGCTTGTTCCCTACAGTGGGACGTATATAGGCTGTTTATGTTATGTAACTCCTTGCGAGGTATCTCGCAAATATCTATAGTTTGCTCCCGCCTGCTTAGTAGTTAACGCTTAGCAGTCGGGTTGTTGGTTATTTTTTAATTTAGATTTTTATTTATTTTATTATTTATCACTGTGTCATTATTGGGTGTTTTACTTATGCATGCAGTGCGATGGGCAAACTTTTGACGGCCTTTCAGTTCTACTTTCATGCATATTAATATTTTCATCTCCAACCGGTTATTTTTGTTAAAAGCCCGTTAAAACATTCTCACTTGTCACCACTCAAGTCGACAGCTCGAGAGCTCTCGATTCAGCATTACGAATATTACAGGCATTCTGTTTTCATATCAACTTTTTGAGCTTGATCCCTCGCGCCCCTCTCCGAATTTATCAACACGGACGTCGGAGGGGCGATCAAAATGTTCCTCCCAGGCCATGGTATACTGGCTGGGTAATACAATGGAGGTGTGAAAGGGGTTTAGAGTAAACAGTCTTTTGTCACAGACCGCGGTTCCATGATATTGTACTGTACGCGATGCTAAGGCTTGGAGCAAACAGATTAAGCTTTTTGTTCGGGCGGGGCTGGATCGCCGACGTCGACCTTATCCACTGTGGAGGAGTGAATTCGATTGCATAATCTTTGTCCCTATCCCTTTTGTGTGGGAGAATCTGAGAGATTCTATAGCGGTTTGATAGAATGTCTCCCGAGTCTCGTATGAGACTTTTCTGATTTTCATTTTAAGTATTCTTCGCTGTGCCTTTGTCAAAGTTTACATGAAATTTTCTCCAGCTAGAATTAAGTTTAATCTTTACCCAATATGTTTCTTCATCTGAGATTTCATGCGCGCTTTCACCGCCAAAATATGCTCCACCCTCGCCCTTTGTTTCGCCTAACGTCTTTACAGAAAATTTATTATTATCATACTACATTGCATTTGAGGGGTTGCGTCATAGATGCATTTGCTGGCAGCTGCCCTTGGGTCCTAGGCAAGGGTGTCCCATGTGTGTGCCACCCTCTTGATTATGGTGTTAGAAAAAAACGTTAATGCCGTGTTTTCGGGCAGCAAAAGGACTGTGATCGCTGGATTTATAGAAGGATTAACTGTATACTTTTACTGCGATACTTTTTACGGTTCCGTACCCAATGTGTAAGAAACCCTATTACTAAGACTCCACTGTCCGTCCGTCTGTATGTCTGTCACCAGGCTGTATTTTATGGACCGTGATAGCTACTTAGTTGAAATTTTCACAAATGATGTATTTCTGTTGCCGATATAACAACAAAAACTTAAAACAATAAAATAACTATTTAAGGGGGCTCCCATACAACAAACTTAATTTTTTACCGTTTTTTGCTCGATATTAATAACGGCAACAGGTAGAGGCTTGAAATATTCAAGTGTTTTATAAATAATGGTACTTGGCCGGTTTTTTTGTTACGCGCAGTCTAAGAAATGTCTGAGGTGAGATTAAAAATATTTAGGTTCCACTTGTACATGTACCAAACATTATCGTTTCTAGATGTAGCGACAACGTACAATTAAAAATATTTGCGGCTCCCCCCCACTTTTCTTAGATATACATGAAGACAGTCAAAGTGAAGGCACAGAATATTCCCCAAGAAAAATAATTTCCAATCACACTAAAACTAGAGAGAATGGGCTGTAGATCACGTTTCAAACTATTAGTAGAGGAATAAACTACTTGAAAAGAACTCTTATACACTGCATCGAACAGCTGTTACATCCAACATGACCATGAATCTAAGACCCTTTTCCTCTGCTTTCTTTACCTAAATTTCACATGTATTGAGAGGTCAGGTAGTTCTGGTGTGGTATACGGAGGGTTGATCACGAAGGGTCGATTGTCCCACGTGTCTTGGGCCCCACGCGTTGTACAGACAGACAAGTGATTTAATGACTTATTCGAGGATATACGATGATATAAAAATGTAAGTTTTTTATTATTAATGTGAAGTAAGTAAGAGTTATTTGTACCGTTGTTGCTTTGGAAGTTTTGAGGTTATGTTCTACACGTTTTTGTGTCGGCGTGGTTGATTTGAGTGATTGATTGTTCTTCCGTGGAATTTATTGATTGTTACTTTTTTTGTGCGATAGTTAGGTTCGATTATTAATGTAGTTTTATTCACATCAAATAATATTGTAATTTTTTGCATATCAAATTTAGGAGCATGATTTTTCTTTGCTAGATTTCTCAATTATCGATGATAGATGCTTTAAATTTTTTTTATTGATATTAAATCGACGTTTTAGTGCAATCAATATGAGTTCCTTAGGTTTAATAGGTAACTTTAATAATTTCGTAATAAAAAAAACATCAAAACAGAATTCCAGCTTTGCTGGCAACATCTACACTGTGGGTCCCATGGAACTGCAGATTTAGCCACAGTGTGGGTAAATCTGTAGCATCATTATTTATTCTCTCTAATAAACAAATTGCTGGCGTAAATAATCTGTGGCCAAAATAAAAGTGTAAAATGTGGTTAGAAAATAGCACAAGGATTTAAAGCAGCAATATTCGTCAGGCTTATAATTCTCACGCCCGTTCAACGTTTGTTTTCAAACAATTTAGCATATCAGACGCTACATTATTAGCTTGCCGTCCACGACCGAATTATCATTGCACCGAAACACGCTTGATGACCACAGAATACGCAAATCTAGAATGCCCTTGGCTTCAATCATTCAACCAGCCCGTACTCGTCCACTGCTGGACGTAGGCCTCCCCCAAGACACGCCACTTCTTTCAAAAAGAAGTGGCCTTTGCCTTTTTTGCACAAAATATTATAAATTCGTTACTTTTGTTATTGCCTGTAGGACGGAAAATTGTTTCGTGAAAAAAGCCAAAATTGCCAATTTGGTACTAAATAAACTTATAAATATTTTAATCACAGAACTAGTTAGGCAAAGGAATGATTTTTTGGACAAATCTTAAAGGATAGGTTATGTGCTAGGAAAGTCTGTCTTCTAAGGAAGACTCTTCTAGGCCCTACATGAACTGAGTAATAGTAGTAATACTCAGTTGCTCAGGAGTTTCCAATATTGCGCTTATTGTACAAATCAACTTTGTGGTAATATATAAAAGCCAATGTTAAGTCTGTTGTGTGAACCCTTTTTGTTTCTTGTTGCTCTATGGAATGCTGTCACACTCACACAGACGCAAAGCTCATTTCTTTGTAAAATAAATACATCGTCAACATTGCGTTCGTGGAATCACGCAAGTGACTCAGGATCCAGACGTCAGTTTTGCTTGAGCGATGTGTTTGTTAGTACGGCGACGACGCATTGAAAAGAAATAATACTCGGAATCTGATAGGGCAGCCGGATTTATATGTATAGTGTGAGTTTATTGTAACTTAGAAGGAAATTTGTGTTCTTGATCGATAGCGGGCCATTGTACGCAACAATACCTCGATGAGGTATGTAAATACCTCAGACGTTAGGGTTTCTTCACGATGTTTTCCTTCACACTTAGCGAGTGGTGTTACTACTGCAACTTCACAAATGTATGTAACCTAGAAGACTCACATACTCAAAGCCGGTTTTAGAACTCACGACCTTCGGAATGTGAGGCCGGCTACTACCGCTCGATCTTCAACCATATCGTAAGGGAGTTTTTGAAAACACTTGATTTCTCCAAGATTTAACTATATATAAGCAGCCTCTATATACGTCCCACTGTAGGGCACAGGCCTTCTCTCAGGGAGAGAGTATGGGCTTAATCACCACGCGGGCCCACCGCGGATCGGCGATTTCAAGCGCTGAGGTATAGTTCAGACACTCAGGTTTCCTCACGATGTTTTCCTTCACGGTTAGCGTGTGGTATTGCTACTATAATTTCACAATGTACATAACTTAGAAAACCAAGTCATAGGTACATGCCCGCACTTGGGATCGAACCAGAGTCTCTCGCTTCCGAGTCTGATGTTCTACCCACTAGGCTACCAACGATTTAACTATGGTGGTAAGTAATAATATTTATTGTGATTATTATTATTATTAATTATTTATTGCACAAAGACAGTGTACAAAAGGTGGACTTAATTCTAATGGCATTTTCTCCCAGTCAACCTGCAGGAGGTACAGTAGAGGGCAAAAATTGAGGTAGGCGTGCAAAAAAGAAAGAGAAAAAAGTACTTATGTCTATGAACTATGCTTCGACCAGAAGACATTGTAATATCATGTATACAGTAATATTCCGGTCTTTACGTGATTAAAACCCATAACTGGTTGACTATCCCGACATCTACTCTCAATCTTGCTCAAGCTTTGAGACGCTTGTGTCGAAGCTTTGAGACGCTTGCGTCGAAGTTACTTCGAGTACGAAGCAATAGCGTTGTACCTTACCTGTAGGCAAGTTTTACCTACACAAAGCTATTGTAAATAATTACTTTGGGGAAAGGAACATTCTTATCTTTTAGTCCTATGTTTGTAACACAAAACGGTCAAAAGTCGAAAATGTAGATAAATTTTGTGCCATTAAAGGAACCATCTGAAACCAGCCGCCAAACATCGTGTTCTCTCGCTCTAATCATATCTGGAAGAGTAAGCTGAGTAAGAGACGCGTTGTTTAACTGCTTGTCTCAAATAGTTTCTTTAGTGACTCAAGTTATAAAACATGATCAGCTATCGACTACACTATTTATACATCGTATGGGCCGCGTTTCATAAAACCACAATAAATTCATAATTTATTATGGCAATTCGATACATAGCGTAGCCGCCGAGTCTTCCTACTTGTTAATCAACTCTGTGGGTTGATCGAATTTGCAATGTACGTCGAATTGTCATAGTAAACCATGAATTGTAGTTCTACGAAACAGGCCCCGGGGCCGAGGTTCATAAAACTAGTTTATGACAATTCGAGGTACATCGCGTAGTCGTGTATTTCTACTTATTAATCTGTGTGTTGATCGACTTTGCAATGTACGTCGAATTGTCACAGTGAACCATGACTTGTAGTTCTACGAAAGGGGCCCATTGGTGACAACTCTTGCTCACACGATGCCACCTTAGACGAAAGTGTGCATTATTTGCCTTCTTATCTTATCACGACTAAACAGCTCCAGTCTTCCGAGCCTCTAATATCTTTATGCACGCTTCAGGCTCCCCATTATGGTTAGATAATGTCTAAACACAAAGGGCCCTAGCACGTTCCATAAACCAGTTGAAACTGGAAACTCCTGTGTTGATAATCAAACGGCCGCCGCCACGCTACCTGGCTAATCTTCACGTACGTAGGAAGATGTTTACTGGCTTAAGGCCTAGAACTTATCCGCTATGAAAGCTTTTAAGCGGGTCCAGGGAGTACCTAACACTAGCGCCACCTAAGAAAAAAAAATCGTAGGTATCTTTTTTTACAGATCAAATTTGAATAAAATTGTCAGCACAATCTCTCAATCATGTTAATAGTGATTTTTAGGACCCATGGCCCTGAACCCAAGGAAAAAAACCTAGGACTATCATTAACGCCAGGAACGGCCGTTTTTGGCATAGATGCTATCTAGTGAAATGAAACTCCTTACCAGATCGGTTAAACACTTATGTTTACTTTTTATCACACTGCAACTTTCTTTATAACAATTATTATTTTATCACTATTTGTCACTTGACGCTAGCACGGTTAACCACCGACTGCCCGAGGCACAACGGTTGCCCTCCTTTTGTACCTCCCCGCCATCATGCTGCCTTTTTTTAAAACTACCCACAAACTTTTTATAAATGACGTGATGGCGGTGAAGGTATATTTCAATATATTTACGATACAATATCAGTTCAAAAATAATACTATTCTTAAAAATCATAACACTCGACCATCCGACTGCGTGCTATCTCCGGAGTACGCAAAAATCATAACACTCGGCAGCTTATAACACAATGACCTGTTTTACATAATCATACTTCGGTATTAAGTAATTGAGACACAATACACATAAGAATAGTTAATAGTTATCTTACTCTACTTTCTAGCATTGAACCCAGGTATATTAGCTATTTTATAACGATAATTTCCTAAACAACACATTATTTTGTATGGACCGATGAACTTAGGTAAGAGTTTCTTACTTTTGTCATCATTATAAAAATTACTCTTTTTAAGTTTAACTAAATCGCCAACTGAATATGAAACGGCTGGGGCTCTTTTTGAATCGTACAACTCTTTTTGTTTTACTTCACTACGTTTGATGTTATCTGAAGCCTCTTTCCTAGTCTCATCAAGCCCTCTGTGAATTCCCTTATTTGGTGATGCGGATGCATCCACATCATCTGAAACATGAACGCTCGACGGTGAAATGTTCGTAACATCCCCTAAAGAAACCGCGCTGGACAATGTGTGAGGGAGTGATGTTTCGCTTTCAGTCTGATTAGTCGCAACAGCTGGCCTTTCAAGGCTGTTTGACGCTTGTCCATGATCAGTTAGCAATTTATTATCTATGGGACAGTTCAATTCGACTCCAAAAAGTAATCCAGCCGGACTTTTCTTGGTTGTTGTGTTTAGGGTATTATTAATACCCCATTGCACTCGACCCAGTTGCTTGTCTCAATCTCGTTCATTATTTTCTGAATTTTGCGTGGATAAGGCGGTAAGAATAGTTTGATTGTATCTCTCCACCTGTCCATTCGCCCTAGGACAAGCAACAGCGTTGAGGACATGTTTGATACCTATACTATGGCAGAAATCTTTAAACGGGCCTGAGGTAAATGCAGTCCCACGGTCCGTTATAATCCTACGTGGTATTATAAAATCATAGAATAGACTATCCAGGACTTTAACTACGTTCTTTGTCTTCGTATCTTTCACTGGCCTTGCAGACACATATTTTGTAAAGGCATCTACTATTGTTAGAATGTAATTATTCCCGGCCTTACTTTTTACAAATGGCCCTAAATGATCCAAGTGTAAGGTATGGAACGGTTGTTCCACTTTTTCTATTGGGTGCAAAAAGCCTGTGCCGATTCGAGCTGCATTACTTATTATTGCATTCTTTATTATACGCACAAGGAATACAAGAGGCCACATATTTCTTAATGAAACGTCTTAGCTTAGGGAATCAGTAACGGCTTTGAACGCGTTCTAAGGTTTTAGCAAACCCGAAGTGGCCCACGTCATCGTGGTTGGCTTTACAAATTTGCCACCTCGCATCCTTAGGAACCACTAACCGCAGACCGCCCTCTACCTTCCTGTGTAAGGTGTGATTCTTAATCACGTAGTTATTTTTAATGTCGGTGGCTTCTGGATCTGGGCCCGGTTTTAAAATACGAAATATTCGTTCTAAATTAGAGTCGGCCATTTGTAATGTAAGGATCCAGTTGTCAGTATTTATATTCAACACGCTAACTGACGGCATTGGCCTGTCTACTTGAGGGTTGCGACTTAGAGCGTCTACGTGATTCATGCGCGATCCCGGACGGTATTCGATTTTGAAGTTATATTCGCTTATCGTCAGCCACCAACGGGCGATTCGCGGGATCAAGTCACGTTTCGTAAGAGTAGTCCGGAGTGCATTACAGTCTGTATATACAGTGAAATCAATCCCCAAGAGGTAAGGTCGGAACTTCTTCAGCGAGCAGACCACCGCTAAAGTCTCCAATTCGTAAGAATGGTAGTGCCGTTCATCTGGTGTGGTCTGTCGACTGAAGTATGCCACAGGCTTTAATACCCTGAGACTCGCTTGCCACTGCATAAGGATGCCACCCAAACCTAGTGAGCTAGCATCGGTATGCACTTCCGTTTCCAGCTCTGGATTATACAGTGCTAAAAGAGGACGTCTAATCAGACATTCTTTCAGGGTGGTAAAACACCTTTCTTCTTCGTTACGCCACTGCCACTGTACGTCCTTTTTAAGCAACATAGTTAGAGGCCTAGCAATCTCTCCAAACCCCTTCACGAAGCGTCGAAAATAACTCGCCAGGCCCAAAAACTGTCGAACTTCATGGACATTGCGAGGCACGGGAAATTCTTGTACCGCGGATATTTTCCGCTGGCTTGGCTTTATGCCTTCAGAAGAGATTTCGTACACTAAGTACTCTATACTCATATTGAAAAAACTACATTTCGATAGTTTAAGCGTGAGCCCAGCCTCCTGGATAAGTTTTAGTACATCCTCTAATCTGTCAAAACCTTCGTTAATCGTTGCCGATGGGATAAGGAGGTCGTCCATGTACGCTAGCGCACTCTTAAACCTCCGCGCGCCTAACAAACTATTCATCATTTTTTTTTTAAATACGGCTGGCGCGTTTGCCAACCCGAACAGCATACGTTTAAACTCGTAATGGCCGTCCGGGATGACAAACGCAGGAAACGTCGGAAGAGGGGCAAGAAAACGGCCACGTCGGAGCAACGGACGGCGGAACCGAAACCACAGCAGCCCGCGCTAATACTGCCACGGGCTACTCCAGCGGTCGCCGCCCCTCCGCAGGGGAAGAAGGCGAAGCAGGAGATAGCCCCTCAGAAGCAAGCAACCCAAGACGGGAAGGGGGAAGTCCTGAAGGCCATCAAAATCCTACAGGACGTTCTGGAAGCCATCCAGGCCGACCGGAACCCAGTGCCCGTCATCCTAAGAGGGCTCGCAGACCTCTACTCTTTTTAGCCCTCTAAGGATCATACACTGGAATGCCGACGGTCTGTCCCCCAGAAAGGCCGGGCTGCTGAAGACATTGCTCTCGCAGCAACACGTCGACGTGGCCCTCATAAACGAGACCCACCTAAGGGCTCAGGACCGCCTAAAAGTGTCAGGGTACCACGCGTACAGGAAGGAGGAGACATCCCCAGCAGGACATGCTTACAGGGGATTGGCTGTCCTGGTGAAGCGGAAGCTCGTCCACCAACCACTGCCGGAAACCTCTCTGCGATCCTCCTACGCGCTCGGCGTAGAAATATGCCAAGACGGCAAACCCACCCGTGTGTTTGCCTTCTACAAGCCACCGGCCACCCGCCTCGAGGTGGCCGACCTTCACCAACTACTGGACTCGCCGCTGCCCACCCTGATCGCCGGTGACTTCAACTGCAAGCACACGGCGTGGAACTCCAACGGCATATGCCCGGAAGGCCGCCGACTCCTCGACGACGCAGAGAGGTACGGGTATGAGGTACTCGGTCCCGAGGTACCGACCCACTACCCGTACACGGCAGTGCACCTGCCCGACGTCATCGACCTCACTGTGTTCCGGGGCTTCAGTGCCCAGCCCACAAATGACGTCCTAGACGAGCACATGATCTCCGACCACCAGCCCGTCCTGATTACCCTGACACAGGAGCCCACAAGGACTGCACCTCCAGGGAACCGACACCGACAGGACTGGGAAGCGTTTGCGGCATACATGTCCGAACACGTCCCCACCCGCCCCGTCAACTCGCCATCGGACGTGGACGCTGCCGCAGGCGACTTCGCCACATGTGCCGGCGAAGCACTCCGCGCGTCCCGCATCGAGACCCCCTCACGGAGACGCCGCCAGATTCCCGCACACATCCTGTCGATGATCGAGAGGAAGCGAAGACTGCGGAGAGTATGGCAACGCACCCGATGCCCAACCCTGAAGACCCAGCTCAACTCCCTTGCGGAAGCGATATCGGCCGCCCTGGAAACAGCCGCGACCGAATCCTGGCACCGCACGGTCGAGAGGGCTGGCGAAAACTGGACCGGCATCCACCGCCTGTGCCGCCTACTCTCCGGACAGAAACCCCCGACTCGCCCGCTGCTGGCCGGTGACGGTACCCCACGTTACCGGGCCGAAGACCGAGCGGAGATCTTCGCAGACTACCTGGAGGAGCAGTTCCAGCCCAACCCCAGCGACGACCACGAGCACGAGATGCAGATCCAGGACCACCTGGAGGACTACTTTGCGCGACCACTAGCCCCCGATGAGGACCCCGTAGTCTTCTCGCCGGGCCAGGTGCAGCGTATGATACGGCGAACACCACTCCGCAAAGCCCCCGGACCTGACCGCGTCACCAACGAAGCCCTGCGTCACCTACCCCCGCGTGCCATCGCGACGCTGACGCGTATCTTCAATGGCATCCTCCGCACCGGTCAGTTTCCGGGTCCCTGGAAAGTTGGCCGTGTCATCATGCTCCCGAAGCCCGGCAAAAACGTCCTGAAGCCTGAGAGCTACCGCCCCATCACCCTGCTGTCCTCCACCTCGAAGCTCTTCGAGAGGATGCTGCTCCTGCATCTCGTGCCTCACATCCAGCCACGGGTCGAACAGTTCGGCTTCCGAGCCGAGCACTCCACCTGTCATCAGCTGGCAAGAGTGCTGCACCAGATGGCGACCGCCTGGAACAAGAAGGAGGTCACCGTCGCAGTGCTCTTGGACATGGAGAAAGCCTTCGACCGCGTCTGGCACCCCGGCCTGCTCTACAAGCTGTCCACTTCTACTACTCCCCGTCGAGTAGTTAAGACAGTGGGCAGCTTCCTGGCTGAGAGGAGTTTTCAAGTGGCAGTTGAAGACGCCCTCTCGGCCCCAAGACCCGTCGGAGCCGGAGTGCCCCAGGGTAGCTGCCTCTCGCCCGTGTGCTACAGCTGGTACACGGACGACATCCCTGTGGAGGAGGGCGCGATGTTGGCGCTCTACGCCGACGACGCCGCCTACCTCTCCTCCTCCATACGGAAGAAGCATGCCGCCTGCAAACTGCAGGCCACCCTGGACGCCCTTCCTGCGTGGCTGAAGAAGTGGAGACTATCAGTCAACGTGGCCAAGACTCAGGCGATCATGGTGACCGCGCAACGGAACCCTCCACCGCCGCTCACCATGATGGGGCAGAGCATCGAGTGGGCACCCACGGTCAAATACCTGGGTGTCACTATCGATCGCCGCCTCACGATGAAGCATCACGTCAACAACGTCGTGAACCAGGTGCGCGCCGCCCGCGCCCTCCTGCGGCCAGTCCTCCAATCGCGCCTCCCGCTCCGCGCGAAGCTTGGCGTCTACAAGGCGTACGTGCGGACCCGCCTCACCTATGCAGCTCCAGCGTGGTACGCGCTAGTGAGAGAGTGCAACCGGCAGCGACTCAGAGCACAGCAGTCGCTAGCCCTTCGAACCATTGTGGACGCCCCGCGCTTCGTGCGGAATGCGACGATCGCAAGGGACCTGCGCATGGAGAGCCTGGACGACTTCATCGTTCGCCTGACCAAGGCCATGTTCGGCCGCGCGGAGAACTCCGGCTTCCTGCATCTGCGGGAGCTGGCGCCCTACCACGCGCGGCCGCCAGACGGGAGGGGACTACCGCGGGACCTGCTTGGCCCTGCGACCGCCTCTCCCTCTCACGACTGACTCCACTTATCCCCAGACATACTACCCTGGCGCCGCCGGCTGATGGGCGCCCAGCAGGGCTCGACCTCGCCGGCGGCGTGAAGAGGACCCGGACGTGACACCGAAGAGTCGTCGGCTGAGCATCGCCTGCTGGGCTTCTCCCAACGGAGTTCCACCCGGCAGCGCTCGATCTCGCCGGCGACAGAAGCTTCGAAGACCCAGGACGAGACCCCAGGAGCCAACCAGCCCCAACCCAAAGACCCGTCCGTTTTCACGGACGGCGGCGCAACCGCGCAAATAGGCCATTGCCTAGCAAGCGCCTCCCCGCCTCGCCCTACGGGCGAGTCGAGAAGACATCCTCGCAAACGCTGTTAGGTGTCGACTGCCTTCTCCCATCGGTATTTGATAATAGCCGGAAGCTAAGTCCAGCGTAATAAAATATTTATTCCCACTCAGGTTCGACAGCTGGTCTTCAATGAGAGGTAAGGGATATTTATCTTTAGTCGTCTTATTGTTAAGAGCCCTGTAATCAACGCATAGTCGAGACTCTCCGCTCTTCTTTACCAGCAATATTGGGCTGGCATAACTAGAATTCGATTCCTGTACTATATCGTTCTCTACTAACTCGTCAACGATATCCCTCACTTTCTGACGTTCATGATACGATAACCGGTATGGCCTACATACTACCGGCGTTTTATCATGCACCTCAATATTCATTACAGCGTCCTTAGCACATCCTAACTCACCAAGATTCGTAGCGAAACAAGTTCTGTACTTTTGGAGAAGTTGACGAAGTCTCTCCCTTGTTTCCTCATTAGCCCCCCCTCACCTACTCCAATATCTTGGTCATCCAGTGGCATTAGTTCCGCATTTCACAATCGGCTTGCTACAATTCTGATAAATATGCCCGCGTTCATTGCAATTAAAGCAGACGCCATCTAATCCCCTACTGACATTCCTATTGGGAGTATAACCTCGAAAATCTCGTTTTCTTGAAAAGTTTGCTGAATTCTGTCCTCGGGAGAGGTTTTTAGATAAGGAAGGCTGTTGAGATGCTAAATAATTCAACAGATCCTCCGGTTCCTCACATTTAAGAGCCTGTGCGCCATTTCTGATGGATGAGTCTGAAATCCCGTAAATTATGCAATCGACTGCTTTACGACCGACAATCTCGCACCTGCTTAACAACGATAACTTCTCGTAAAAATAATCTCTTAATGTTTCGTCAGTGCGAGATTTTCGGTTTAACATTTCGTCTAGCAATTTACCATAGTTTACATCATTCGGGAAAGCTTTCTTTAATTTACTCTGCCATATATCCCACGAATAACTGAGCGAAGGTAAAGATTCGTACCAGCCTTTCGCTAACCGACGTAACTTCTGGAGTGCATAGTGGATCGTCTGTTTCTCGTCTCAAGCGTAGATTTCGGCACACTCGTTTACCTTCCTCAGCCATCGTTCGACATCTTGGGCCTTGTTATTAGGGTCGAATTCGGGAACAACGTTATTAGTTGAAGTACTCTTACTTGATACATTCTGGAGTGTAGACAATATCTTCACCAGTTCTTCAGCTGTCATACCCGTTCGGCTTCTTTTGGAAGTATTTTCTTCAGCTTCATCAGACGACAACGATCTTTTGCGGCTCCGCTTCGGCCGCCTCGGGGTCTCAGTTTCGTCAGACGAAACGGACCTCCGGCGACTCCGCTTCGGCCGTTTCGGAGTGTAACTCTCATTATCATGTGAAATGTCAAACGCACTTTATGTTCTTTCCCAGAACCGCAATTGAACTTGAATGAACTTCGACTGAACTTTGACTTAGAGCTTTGACTTGTTGATTTGAAATTATATAACTTGGAAATAGGTCTTAGAGTTAGGAGTGGAGCTATGACTTGCAACTTAGACTTGCAACTATGACTTGCAACTATGACTTGCAACTATGACTTGCAACTATGACTTGCAACTATGACTTGCAACTATGACTTGCAACTATGACTTGCAACTATGACTTGCAACTATGTCTTGCAACTATGACTTGCAACTATGACTTGCAACTATGACTTGCAACTATGACTTGCAACTGCCTTGCAGCTATGACTTGCAGCTATGACTTATAGCTATGACTTGCAACTATGACTTGGAGCTATGACTTGGAGCTATGACTTGGAGCTTTGACTTGGGGTTATGACTTGGAGCTATGACTTGCAACTTAAGACTTGCAACTTGGACTTGCAACTTGGACTTGCAACTTGGACTTGCAACTTGGACTTGCAACTTGGACTTGCAACTTGGACTTGCAATTTGGACTTGCAACTTGGACTTGCAACTTGGACTTGCAACTTGGACTTGCAACTTGGACTTGCAACTTGGACTTGCAACTTGGACTTGCAACTTGGACTTGCAACTTGGACTTGCAACTTGGACTTGCAACTTGGACTTGCAACTTGGACTTGCAACTACCCAATAGCACACCTACATGGCTATTCACCCACTCTAAAGCAGCACACGTACATGGCCGCACTCTCATAAACAGCACACCTGCATGGCTGTTCACCTACTCTAAAGTAGCACACCTACATGGCCACGCTCTCATAAACAGCACACCTACATGGCTGTTCACGTACTCTAAAGCAGCACACCTACATGGCCGCACTCTCAAAACAGCGCACCTACATGGCTGTTCACTTACTCTAAAGCAGCACACCTACATGGCCGCACTCTCAAAACAGCGCACCTACATGGCTGTTCACCTACTCTAAAGCAGCACACCTACATGGCCGCGCTCTCATAAACAGCACACCTACATGGCTGTTCACGTACTCTAAAGCAGCACACCTACATGGCCGCACTCTCAAAACAGCGCACCTACATGGCTGTTCACTTACTCTAAAGCAGCACACCTACATGGCCACGCTCTCATAAACAGCACACCTACATGGCTGTTCACGTACTCTAAAGCAGCACACCTACATGGCCGCACTCTCAAAACAGCGCACCTACATGGCTGTTCACTTACTCTAAAGCAGCACAGCTGATTAATGTACACACTTTTAACGTATGCTAACGAATGACTTCTCATTAAGTTTCTTAAAATAAAATAATCATTACTTTAACCAACAACGGTTCACCAAGCGACTCAACATTAACGTTTACCGTTACTATTCAAATACTATACTGCATAAGGTGAATACATCATAGCAATTTCACCAAAAGTAATCATGGGATGGCTGAGAGCCGCTTCAATAATGTAATTTTTAGTATTGGTGTGTACCTTCACCACGCAACTAAGTATTTTAAAATTAATCGAAATTACTTACCGTTTCCGCTCGGCATGGCACGCAAGCACACGCCCACTTCTGAATTGAAATGAAACTCCTTACCAGATCGGTTAAACACTTATGTTTACTTTTTATCACACTGCAACTTTCTTTATAACAATTATTATTTTATCACTATTTGTCACTTGACGCTAGCACGGTTAACCACCGACTGCCCGAGGCACAACGGTTGCCCTCCTTTTGTACCTCCCCGCCATCATGCTGCCTTTTTTTAAAACTACCCACAAACTTTTTATAAATGACGTGATGGCGGTGAAGGTATATTTCAATATATTTACGATACAATAACAGTTCAAAAATAATACTATTCTTAAAAATCATAACACTAGTATCTAGCCGTTTTTGGCATAGATGCTATCTTGCAAATTTGATCTGTAAAAAAAGATATGATTTTTTCCTCGGTGGCGCTAATGTTCCTCCCTGTACCCCCTAGAAGTTCATCATCATAAGCCCCTTGACGCCCACTGCAGGACACAGGCCTCCCTCATGGTTTTCCCATAATCGCCACGCTTGGCAGGCGGGTTGGCGATCGCAGTATGCGGTTGGAATGTCAGGAAGACGCTGCTGCCCGTCGCCTTCTACGACATCCACGGGAGGAAATGGAGTGACGCTATTCTTAATCCGGCGCCACACGGTTACTCGATTGATTTGTTTATTTCAAGATAATCTGATGTTAATTTAAAAATAAACGTGTTATTTACGAAAAAGACGATTCCTGTAAAACACCCCTCACAGGCAGCTCAAGTAATCTGAGGTTACGTCTTTCAATATACCACACTGTATTTAAACTGCTTCCGAAGAGTTTTAAGGAATCGTGTTTTTATAAATAAGACTTGTAGATTCGATATTTACAGTTTTTTACTGTGGCTAATGACAAATCCGGTTTAGGTGATAGTTGGCACCGTTAACTCCTGGTTTAAACTTTATTAAGGGGCTCATCTATGCTACACTAGCACTACCAACCAAAAAAAAAAAACCGTTTCTTGCGGAAAATGTCAGACCAATCTCTCAATCATGTTAATATGGTCAATCAATAGTGATTTTTAGGACGTGGCACTACTGTTACTGCATCATTCATAAGCAGCCTATGTGCGTCCCACTGTAGGGCACAGGCCTTCTCTCAGGGAGAGAGTATGGGCTTAATCACCACGCGTGCCCACCGCGGATTGGCGATTTCAAGCGCTGAGGTATGTGAATAGCTCAGATTATACCCAGGTTTCCTCACGATGTTTTCCTTCACAGTTAGCGAGTGGTATTGCTATTATAACTTCACAAATGTACATAAAAACCTACATGTACATAACTTAGAAAACCAAGTCATAGGTACATGCCCGCACTGGGAATCGAACCTGGGTCTCGCGCTTCCGAGTCCAATGTTGTACCCACTAGGCTACCACCGCTTAGATACTGCATAGATCCCTTTAACTACTCATAGTTGTTCTCGCGACATCATTCACGTTACTACTATACAGGATATTATGCTATGCATCTATCTGTAAGCCTAATTTTATCAAAATCCGTGCTGTTTGGGCGTGATTGCGTGGCAAATATCTAAACATCCAAACTGTCACATTAATTTATAATATTAATGCGATTTACATTACAATTAAAATATTATATAACTGTTTCATTGGCCTTCTTGCTCTAGAGTACTTTTGAGTAATTCGTTAAATCTACGTTCACGCTCTGTTTAACCTGCGCTTGTAACTAAATCTTACACTTGCTCAAACGTCAAACATTTACATAAAGTAATGCTTCTCCTTGGGTTACGACACTACGATTACGATACAAAACTTGGGCATGTCATATTAACTAACTTTATAGTTTTGTCAATTTATTTTATCTTTTTTATCTATATTTCTATATCTTGTCAGAGTAGTTTCTAGAGTCTACAGACCGGCTAAAAAAAGAGAGAAATGTTGAGATAAGAGAGAGAGAGTAATCTTCTAACAAGGAGTATTAAAAGACACTCCTTGCTTCTAATACCTATGTAAAAATCTCGTGTTTGAAGAAGAAGAAGAAGAAGAAAGACATTTATTATACCAACAAGATACATCACAGAAACAAAATAAGCAGATAAGTAAAATAATATGCACGTAACAATCGAACTCCTCCGAAACGGCTTCACCGAATTTTATGATTTTTTTTGTGTATACATATTTGGTAGGTCTGAGAATAGGTCGTAGGCTAATTAATATGGTAAAACAACGTTTGCGGGGTCGGCTAGTAGTCGTATGAAACTTTCTTCCCTATGGTTTAGACGGACTGATTAGATAGGATAATTATTATAGTTGTTATGCAAATCTATTCCGTATAAAAGATCTGCTTCAGGCATTACAGCGATTTCTCCCTTCTAGTAATTAGAGAAGTGTTTCCGCTTGACTCTGTAAAAATCATCTCGACCTAGTAAATTTTCTGTCTTATAGGCTATGCCATTCTCTTTAGTTCTGAGGCGAATAGTTTCTGCGGATCTGCCTGGGAAGTACGACGACGCCAGTCGCTCGTTTTTAACTAGTACAGGTATCAACGACCCCTACTTTGTAAAGCAAATCATCAACTTGACTGTAATAAGCTAAGCCTAAGCCTATTAAGTTATATAATGTCAATGGCTTTCCTAAAACTAAATAAATAAATAAGCCTCTGATGTAATCTTTCTGTGCCCAATAAATTTCTTTTCTTCTCTTTCCTAATGGTGGCGACTGAGCGACTTTGACCAACAACCGTGTCTACGTTTGGGCTACGCGGGGCATCCGTAACCAACAATTTAAGACGCACTGGTTAAAGGTTCTTGTCTTTAGGCTCTCTTCTCTACCTCTCGAAGTCCTTTGAATACTCTGCGCTTAGTAGACAATTAGACACATTCCTGGACACGCCTTTGCTGATATGAATCTAAGCATTTCATTAATGCTGTACTGAAAATGGCAACGTTTTTTGTACTAATGATAAAGCGTTTTACATCTGTAAAGGCCTGGGAATAGAGTCTAGACCTTAACATGGGAACCTGAGCTCGCTTACGTTCAGATCTTGAAATTGTCTAACCGTCCGCCGTTCGGACCTAAATCCGTGCAGCCTTAAAACCAGTCTGACTAGGTTTCGGTCTATCTACTTCACCTTCCTTGCGTAGGAGTTCGTAGGACGTACAATGACCCGAGTTGGCCAAATGGTAGTTGATAAGCCTGGTATTACATTCCTGGAGTGACACTTGGGTAAATACATTTATGCTTGCCGGGATGACACCAAGGACTTCATACTGCAGTTAACATTATTCGTTTACACCGATGACGAAGGCTCTTCAGTCCGATGATGTCGTGTCGTTATGGTTATCGTTCAATGTGACGGTTTCACGTCGTATACTTCAATCAATCAATCAGCCTGTACTCATCCACTGCTGGAGGACGGTCTTCCTCAAGGCACGCCACTTCCTTCTGTTCTCGGCCATCCTCATCCAGCCACTGTCAGCAATCTGCCTCAGATCATCGGTCCAGCTGGCTCCATTGAGTGAGTGCTCGCCCTAAATTGATTCTTTCGGCTACGTAACTTAAATTGACGAAAGTATCAATCAATTTAGAGATGATCGGACAGCCCCTACATTACGCGCACCAAATCCTGAGCGATGCCAATCGTCTAACTGTCAAATTAGTATGGAATTTGACAGTTAGACGATTGGAATCGCTTAGGATTTTGTGCGCGTAATTAGGCCACTGGTAGTTTAAAACATTTACTAAGGCAGTATTAATCGGAAGAGAATACCTTAACTTATGTACCAAGAATGTGGCAACAACGTTTTTATGTCTAGTTATTTTGTGTTTTACTGTGTGACAGAAGTTGAATACGATTACGCTACAATCAACGCCGCCAAGGCCAACCCTCAATAGCCCGTATTACGCTCTTCATAAGTGTGTGTGAAGCACTGCTCGCTTATTGTGAAGGAATACATCGTAAGAATTTAGCTGTAGTAGCTGACAGTATAGTTAAGTATAGTATAATAGCAGTTTATTGACCCATAATGCTACAAGGATCTACAAATAAGAATAGTTACATGAAATGACTTAAATATATAGATAAGCCTCGGATGGACAGGATGGTATAGGATGGATAGGATGGTATAGATGCTGGGAAAGCCTACCGTCGAAAATATGTTCAATGTGAATGTGGGCTAGGCCGACTAAGCTGTCAGGATGGTATAGGTGCTGGGCAAACCTACTCCATCTAAATTCATGTCCCAGGCACTGCAGCATCCGAGTGGTCCCGTCACCCATCTAGTATGAGTGATGGTGCCACTGGACGCTGTACAAATCATCTCATTACGTATATGCAAAGTGCAAAGTTTTTTTTAGTTCCAATTTAAAACAATATTAAGTGCGAGTACAGTATGACTTGTGAACGCGGCAGCTGATATCTTATCAGTTGTTGATTCGTAAAATAGTTCTGCCGAGAGAGGCTATGGTCCAACTGCCGGAATTGTGGTAGCAGATGATAAACAAACGATTTGAAACAAACATAGAAACAAGAGAATGAAACGTGTCTCATATTGGGAATAACCCGAGTACGTTAGGCGTAGTTTACACAAGAGGTGGCAACTTTTATGCCACTACAAGGTAAAGGGTTAATACAATTTTTATGTAGCTTATGTACGTCCTACTGCAGAGCACATGCCTTCTCTCACAGAGTATGGGCTTAATTACCACGCGTGCCCACCGCGGATTGGCAATTTCAAGCGCTGAGGTATTTCAACACCTCAGCGTAAGGTTTCCTCACGACGTTTTTCTTCAAGGTTAGTGAGGGGTATGGCTAGTACAACTTCACAAATAAACGTAACTTAGAAAAAGAAGTCATTGGTGCGTGCCGGGATTCGAACCCGCGAGCTCCCAAATGGCAAAGCGTTCTACCGTTGCGCTAGCACCTCTGAATACCTGCGCAATAAAATTTTAACTTAATTTTACGTGGTAGTTTGGTAACTTCATACAAATACACAGGGACACGCCCACCGGGTTACCTCAGAGTGCGGGGGCGAGATTTTATTTACAAAAGAGTTAGGTACTTAATTCTGTGTTATAGACACAGAATTAAGGAAAACACGATTCCCTTAAAACACTACATAAATGCAGTTTAAATAGTGTGTGGTAAAGTGGTTCCCTTCGAGTGTTTAACGAAATCGTCTTTTTATGAAGAATACTGTTAAGTTGCTGCTCAAGAGCTCTTTTGTGATTGTCTACACTTACGTCTTACTTAATTTAAATTTTGGTTAATTTTTTTTAAAACACTTGCCCACTAAACTTAACACGTTTAAACTAGTCATTCGGGGTTATCACCAACTGTAGGCGAGCGCGGCGGCTGAGTCATCGTGCTTGATTTGATGATGTTTATGAATTTGTACCTTGCCTACCGAGAGTGAGTTTACAATGATCTTTACACCGACTCCCACTGCTGAATTAAAGTTGGTCGTTGTCGAATTGAAGTTTGAGAAAGAGAGAAACAGAAATAACATTTATTTACATAAAAACAAAACATAACAACGAAAGTAAAACAGAAATGAAAACAAAATACTCTACTTTGTGTATAGACCCCTCCGTGGCAACAATAAAGACATTATCTTAGTGATATTTTTATGCTGTAGTGTAATACTTAATTTTGGGCATTAGTCATAAATATGCCTCTCGTGTAGGTACTCACGAAGAGGATATTTTTTGAGTTCTTTTATTGTGTTCTGATAAAAAATATGACTTCTAAACCAGTCGATTTGTTTAAAGCGTTGATTCATTTCGGTTCCTCAGAATTTCCTCTTTTATCGAAGGGATCCTAAGTAAATACTTCCACTCAATCGGTATGATAAGTAGTATGGTATGATTCATCAAATATCACGGAACACTTTGAGATGAAAAAACTTATATTTTCTTAGATTTACCTAATAAACTGCCCTCGGGCTCCATTCGCCAAAGATGTAGACAACGCTACGCTGGTCTATGGCGACTAGGCACATGCAAAAAGGGCTCAGTGCATTAAAAGATGGAACACATCTGACAGCTTAATTAAATAAAAGTTGTGCCTGGTGTTCAACACGTGTACAGCAACGTTTGAGCTAAAAATTCTGCTAACAAAGTGTAATTCTTTTAAAATTAAATTGGGGGTCTTTGTCAGTAAAGTTCCTTTTGCACCAAATCTATACACTTAAATTCTCAGTTGAAATCTGTCAAAACATTACCAAATATAAACTTAAGAAAACTGTGCAAGCGGCGCTTAGGCCTTATCAATCAGAATGGTACAGTCGTCAGCATATTAACATTTCCACGCGTGCACTCTATTCCGTTACGATACGGGCGACTTTGAAACAAGAAGTGTAAAAGTAAGGCCCTGCCGACTGTACAATTTCCGAAACGTACTTACATAGCTGTCGTGTATTTACTTATCCGACAACAACTTAGCGAAATGCTAGTTCAATATTTGACCACGTCACCGCCACCCCTGCCGCCAGTTGAAGGGGAGCCGGGGTAATTTGGGATACCGCTCAAATGTAGAAAAGGGTGATTAAATCGCCCCGATCTCCTCCAATCGTCGGCGCCTTTGAGCTGTTTTAAAATACTGTAATCGGTTGATTCTCACGCTTGCACGCGATGTTAAGGCGGTGGCAACGCCCTGGACAAATTATTTAAGGTTTTTTTCTGTCCTAAGGTCATTAATGTCTATAGATAGTTTTTTGGTGCATTTTTGTTTCTTTGTCTAAGAGAATGGCTTTTTATTCTATACGTCAATAATGAAGAGGCCATACAGCGAGCCAGGCGACCAAGCATATATTCTATTCTAGCTAGTTTTTTTCGTTATAGGTACATTTACATTTAACAGGTCTAATCGCGGTGATTTGGTATTATTTAATTTAATTCATTTATTCAATAACAACATGCATTGTGTATGGAATTATTTTGAGAGGTAAAACACACAAAAAATTGAATGCATCCAAAGGATAAGGATACCTTAAAAATATTTAAAAAATATATGTTTAACCAAATGTACAACTATATGTGAGCATCGTGAGTCATTAAATAACAATTTTTTTAGTACGTAGAGTATAAAATTAAAATGCAGCTAACATTTTAATTTTAAAAGACTATGTAAATATGCTCCATTTTCAGAAAATAAACTTAAAGTGCCCATTTCGCTTCTGAAGTAGACAATACAGGCTTGCCCTTAACAGTTTCATTGTTCCATAGAGTATGAAAGTAAATTATCGTCGACCATTGTGTTACGGCTGCATACCTACGTTTTGTTTCCGATTTTTTCTTGCTGCTACCGCCGAGCTGTGATCACTTTCAGATGCCGATACTTGGTGTGGTTTTTCGTTTACGTTAATTAGCTGTTACGTATAGAATTTTGATATCTTATTGTTAGGTGTGCTTCCTTTCTTTTGAACGGCGTTTCCTGTTTTATTATGGTCGTTGTCTGCTTGCCATCTCAGTAGATTTACCATGTTAATGCGTTTAGTCAACACGACACAATCAACTGTCGTTTTGTTTCTTTGATAAATGTTAGTACAATCGATGGTAACAGTACATCGACCTTCCATCAAACGTCAAACCTCTCCTCAGTTATCAGGGTAATATTACGGGAGCTTTGCAAAGAAAAAGTAATGCTTGGTCAGTCGGTATTAATTAACTGGATTTACTGAGTTTTCCGTGTGGCGCCGGATTGAGAATAGCGTCATTCCATTTCCTTCCGTGGATGTCGTAGAAGGCGACTAAGGAGGTCAATTGCCAGGAGCCGGGCAGCAGCGTCTTCCTGAGATTCCAGCCGCATACTGCGATCGCCAACCCGCCTGCCAAGAGTGGCGATTATGGCAAAACCCCTCATAGTTATGAAAACTACGAAGGAGGTCTGTGTCCTGCAGTGGGCGTCAAATGGCTGATGATGATGACTGAGTTTAATTAAATTTCCTGTAACTGTGTTTGTTTTAGTTGTAAGTTTTTTTTCGGTCCTAACAAAATAAAATTTGCATGGTATTGTTGTAATTAAGTATATTCTTTTCATGTGTATTATTCTAATTAGTAAAAATTGTACAGCTTCAGGCTTTTGTTTCGAATTTCCGAAACATCTCTCTGTACTATTGTCACGGACTTGATTAAACCACTTTAGTAACTAACTCAGTATCTTTTGATCTCAAATTAAAATGACCTCGGAAGCTTTTCTTGTCTCAGTTAACGGTATACGCGACTTAAAAAAGAAACGTATTTTTGTTGCGTCGTTTCATTCCTCGGTAACGCTCAAGTCGTGGTCCATTCATGGTGCTTCCAGAATTTTAAATAGACAGAGACAGGTAGCGGCATCTGTCGACTCTCTGAAGCACTTATGTGTTTTGTCCCTTTTTCGCTTCAACTTTGTACGCAAGATGGAGTCGATCACGCGCAGCTTTCTATCCTCACGCTCATCTCTTGATCTCTCTCGCCATCCTTTAAAAATGCATTTTCCGGCCGTGACTATAGAGACTGTATTCCAAACGTAACCTTAAAAAATCTGCGTAGCTCGTGACTCGGGATATTGAGCTGTGTGTCCAATGGTTTCGGATTCCTGATCTCGGGACCAATGTACTATTGCGTCCTTTATTTCGTAGTTGTTTAGGTTGGATATGGCCTGGCCGGTGATTAGGGCCCAAGGGCAATGGTATTGCATGGACAGTGTTATTGCGTTGCCGCAGGGGACACGCTTGGGCCTGGTATTGTTTGCCCGTTATGCTTCGGCTAGGGTGGCCAGGTGGGATGGATAATATGGATATGTGCGTAAATCCTTTGCATATGTAAATGAATCGGATTTAAAATCGGGATAGATAGAATAATTTCAGTTCATTTAAAATTGATATACCATCGAATCTGTTTCCTTCTTTTGTTTGATTTTTCTATTAATAAGCAAGGTCACTAAACATTAATTACCTACCCGTAAACTTTAGGAAATATTACTCATATGTAAGTACTGCAAAAATTTATTCAAATAAACCATGAAAATTCACGGCTTCAGGGACAAACGCCTCAGGCAGTGTCGTGTTTTCTTTCACTAATCGTTTAGAATCTTTTGTACGAAATGTTGGTCACAGGAAAGAAAGGATCAGGAACATCAGTAAGGAGACGATGAAAATTGAAATCTTAAAACATTCATTGGTATACGATAACACGCATACATTAAAAACAAAATATAGTCTGAGAATGAACTCATGGAAGAAACTAAAACTAAAATGAACTAATGACTGCCCACTAAATGTTCAGGTCTCTTGTGTTTACTCTTTACCGGTGCGGACCACGCTTAGAGTATACAACACTAGCTCACGAAGATATTCTCTCACGAGACAAATGTCTGTAAATCATAACGCAGCTCTATGTAAATTGCTCTCGATGCCATAGAGCGAACTCTGGAATTCGCTCTGTGATCTCTAGGAGTACATCTTGGCCAATTTGCTAGACCGTACAAAAACTGACTTTAGTACTTGGTGTTAGAGTGGTCGAGTACTGCAAGGCTTATGTTGTTTACGGAGTGGGTTAACCGTATAAATCTGCGAAAGGTGTTTGCGTCTGACCTTTCCGCTTTGGAAGATATTGCAAAAGGTCGATTCGGCGTTCGTTACAAATGTTAGACAATTGCCTGAGATAACGCTTCGGAAAATACGGGAACGCCACTACTGGTTGTCGACCTTATTGTGGGACATAAATCTGACAGTATGGGTGAAAGATATGGCAGGTAAAATTGTTCACGCTGGCTTTGCGGGCATCGTGCCAACTTATGAACGAGTAACTGCCACCTATGGCAAATCCAGTTCATGAAAAATGATCGATGGAATCGCTTGGTCATCGTATGATGCACGCTATCGCGCACACGTTCTTCATGAATTAAGTTTCCAGTTGAGAATCGAACTCCTAGGAATCTGGAATGTACAGTCGACAGCCCATCAACCTTTACACGTATGCACTCTTCTTAGTTACGATACGGGCGACTTGGAAACAAACATGTGAAGGTAAAGGAGCGGTCGACGTGTACTGTGGACAGCGGCTCCACCTTTATACTTTCGTTGCAAAGTCACAAATAACGTAACGGAGTAGAAAGCACGTAAAGATCGATTTGCTGTCGACTGTACCTAGTTCTCAGCCTGTCTTTTTTACTAATAGTTGGCAGAGGTTCTTCAGTTCAGTTCTTGCACGGTTCTTTTTATTTTAGACTTTTAGAGAAGTGCTGCCGTTTAATTACTTGCTTCCGTTCACTTTCGGCGGTTCCTAACCGCCTGTAGAATTAACAGTTTTTTCAAGCATTCAAAAATTGAGACATATGGGTATAAACCAAGCGTCCTGTCTTCACATACAAATCATAAGATTGAAAGGTCTTTTCAAACGCCGCGGTCAATTTGGGTCGGGCAATTTTTAACGTAGTAATCTGAGATGCTACGCAAGTTGTAATGCCTCATTTACATCCAACTCCTTGTAGGCAGTGCAGCCGTCAATTAATTCCAGCAATATTGAACCATAACTTGTCGTAGATAGGGCTGGCATACCTAACTGATGTATGTATGGACATTCCTACAACATTCGTTTAAAATTTATCTTGTCCCATAATATATGCGCGACATTGTATAAAGTGACATTTCAAAACTCAGATCTCACGTAACTATTCTGTATATTTACCCATAATATTTACATATGAAAATCGTCGTGAGGTGAGCTGACTACACTAAGGTCTGTTTTTGAATTGGACGCAAAAAAATACTGTCACTTTCATTTTATGTGCCGGGGTTGTACACCATTACAACCCATTACATTTTTTGACGTACTCTAGGTGGACATCATCATCATCAGCCATTTGACGTCGACTGCAGGACATAGGCCTCCCTCATGGTTTTCCAAGCCTTGAAGATAACCATGAGGGGTTTTGCCATAATCGTGATAGACGACCTTTCAAAAATTACCTCTATACTAAATCCGACCGCAGTGGTGTGTGGACGCGGGTTGCATGTTGGATATTGTGTAGAAAAAATATCGCATATATTAACGCCGTCGTCTGTGACGGCCATAAATCTAAGGTTCCAATGAAATCTATGCCAATAAAAAACTCTTATCAAAACAAAAGTAAAACAATCTTTTATTTATACAATAGAAATCCCTTTCACGATATATTTTATAGTGGTAACACTGCCTCTTTCTTTTGCATCGAATTAAAAAACAGACTTTAGTTAGACGTTGGGTGAACAGTACTTACTATTTGCCGGAAAATCCATATGCCCTTGAAAAGTCAATCATCAATGAGCCTTGGTTATATATTTTTAAGGCATACATCTCTTAGCCTGAAGGTCCTACAATTATAGGACTATATCAGTGTCGCGATTCAGATATTCACTCAAAGGCGATATACATATGGGATACCTACATAAACGATATCGATGTTGATATCTATGTGGGATACCCCACCAACCCTTGAAATTATTTTACATAAATAAATCTTCCCCAGATTCTCGTAGGTACAATCTGTTGACGGTTATCAAATGTCTCTTTTTCTATGTCAAAGATCTACCTGACAACTGTTAACAGTTAGTTACTATATTGTTAGTGTATGAGCAACCCGGGCATAAAGCGCCGTAAAATTATAGATTTCTCAAAAAAGAACGAGCGTAACGATGTTTTAGTATTTACTTTGCGCAAAGCAGAAAATGGTGGCCGGCAGTCACCCGGCCACATAGTGCAGTTGCAGTGGGCGTGTTGTAAAGCAACTTTGACAAATAACATTTGGTCGGTTGGTCCTCAGTCGGAACGGATGCGGCCCGGGTGATAATGAGCTTTTATTTACGAACTGAGAGTATCGTGTGTTCCGTTGATATTAGTTACAGAAAGTTTATTGGAAGCGTGGATCGTATTCACAAGTGCCTAATATAAACTATTCACTATGGATAACATACCTATCTGCAATCATATCCATCAATCGGCCCGTACCTACATTCCACTGCTGGATATAGACCTCTACGAAAGCACGCCACTTCTTTTTCCCTTGGCCATACTCATCCAGCCGCTCCCAGCAATCTGTCTCCGACCACAGGTTTTCGAGTGCAAACGCAGCATAGGATGCCCACAAGCTTGTTAGACCGATGATCTGGGCCTCGATTCTGTTAGTGCATTGTAGTATAATGACAGGTGCACTGTCGGGTCACGTGACGTGTTTTTTCGTACCATTGACGCCTAGAAGGTTTGATGGGTGTGCCCGCGTAGACTTAAAGCAGCCATGAAATGAAAACCGCCATGTTCATGCAGTTGTCATGTTACTACAATGCATTAACAGAATCTAGGCCCTGTTATCAAATACCAATTCAAATATTTTTTATTTACTAATCCACAAATGAAGTACTACAGACGATGTAGAGACAAATGGTAAGTGCAAGATATAAACTAACTAGCTCAGATCAATGGAGAATGAAAGAAGATTTTGTTGGCCCCTGCCTCAAAGGAGTAATGGAATTTAAAGACCTGGAAATCTAAACAATGTAGGATTGGCAGACATTCGTAATGAATATTAATGGAAAGTCTTAGCTGCATCCTGCACGCCTATGACAGCCTCAGGAAAGGAAAGAGAAGCTATAATTTATTAAATTTATCTTTTACGATTCCTTACACTCTATTTAAAATGCTCGAAATAACTCTACATCTACAGGCCTAGATTCTGCATCAAGCCAGTATCGAACCAGTAGTGTTTTTGAAAGATATTTTTATATCAATTCAATTCAAATATTTTTATTCATTATAAAAACAGAATGTTTACTTAATGAACGTCAAAGTTGTTAGTTTCACAATTAATGGATTATGTGGAGAAGAAGCTAACAAAAAAACTCCACATTTATTCTTTTCAAAACACTTTTTAACTTAATTAACAGAGTTTTCAACTTACAATATTAGTCATGAATGTGTTGAACACTAGTCACAATCGTCCTGTAATTAATATTAATCTACTGTTTAATGCCAAACATTTTTGTCTTCTAAATAATCCTTGATGTTATAGTAAGCCTTTTTGCACATAATGTGCTTAACACATTTTTTAAACCGCTTTGGAGGTAACTCTTATATATCTTGAGGAATTTTGTTGTAGAACCTTATACAGTGTCGAGTCAAGCTCGCATGCGTAAACGCATCCAATGTCTGAGGCGTCAATGTCATAAAAAATCGACCAATTGCAAGTCGGACTCTCGTACAGTCGACAGCACATCATGGTATACATCCATGCACTCGACTCCTTCGCGTTACGGGCGACTTTGCAACTAAAATGTAGAGGTTGACGTGCTGTCGACTGTACCAAGAGTTCCTGACATCTTGAATACAAAATATATAATTTATGAATTAAAAAAAAGTGTTATTTTTCATTCATTTCGGACGTCAATTCGGCGTCAGGAAGTTTTTACGATAAAGCTAAAACAAAAAAAAATCGTTAAAAAATCACGCTCCGATTACTTTTTATTTTGGTACCTATATATAATAATATAATAAATAATTAATAAAAGTGGAAATAACTCAATTTTTTTTAAATTATTGTTATTATTGTTGATACAATAGCAGCTTAGGGCTATGCGTCTATACCATCAAGCGTACCTTACGATTACCTCCCTATTATCTAATGAAAATAAGTAATTATCTACTAGGTACAGCATTTTATAGGTCTTCGACAAATGTTTTTCAGGCCCCGACTTTCGGGGGTCAAATAGTATGTCATAAGAATCTAAAAAATCTAATATATATTTTTATTGTTTAATTTCTTTAAATTAACGCTGGGAACGGATCCCTAAAAATATTTGTCGACGAAATTGATTTGATTTTGGATTCTGCTCGTTGTGGTGACCGCACGTGTCACGAATGATTATAAGTTTTTTTAACATTGTTATTTTGTCCGGGTTGTCGGTTCAGGTTCCTCAACAACTTGGTGATGGTATTAGTATCTCGCCGATTTCTTTGTGTACCTGGGAAACAGAAACAAAATCTGTCAACTTGATAAAACGATGTATTTGACCTGCCAAACGAATGGCTAATGCTTCGGTCACACACAATTGGCCGCAGCGACAATTCGCTGCCTGCCTGTCACACACAGCGAGTTCTACACGAGAACTTCGACTGTCAGTGCGCATTCGCAGCGTGTAAAATTGAACATGCTCCGTTCGAGTCACGGCGACTTCAACTCGCGGGGAGTGAATCTACTCATAGCGAATAGCCTGTCACACACAGCGAATACTCGCGGCGAGTAGGCACTCGCAGAGATTAGTCGCTGTTTGTGACCGAAGCAGAAATGACGTTCGTTATAAATTTTTTATTAGGTATATACATATTATATACCAGTATAGGTAGCACGACGGGGCGAGTCACGCGTTTTATGACGGTAAAATGTCACAATTTGACAATTAATTTACTGGAAAGTCGCGATTTTTGACGTTAAAACGCGTGACTCGCGTACCTTTGAAGGATCTCATGGATAATTAGGAAAATTAAATTCGGGGATGGGTACTCTTGGTAATTCGAGGAAAACCGATTAAATGTTTTTGTTAGTGGACAGCAGGTGAACTACGTATGGTATATTGCTTGTATGAAATTATAGTAAGTGGCGCCTCCCTCAACTAAAAATAAATTTGTCCATCTAAAATGCGAAATTTTTATTAGACAATAAGAGTTTTTGTTAACAATAACAATAATTTGTTTTTTTTTCTGTATTGCCATATATGTACCGATTTAATGAGAACTAATGAGAACCCAAACTTTACGCATTCGATAGCTGACTGGTTATTCAGTAGGATATCCTACGATTAGGTGTTGAATCCATTAAACTCAATCAAGCGTACCATATTATGTCGTTATGATTCACCGATATTTACCCAGACAATATCAATTCGACTTTATGTGTTTGCGATAAGAACGCCCCGAAGACCGCAGTGTAAAGGAGGTTTCTTGAAACGAAAATCCAGTTTTACGAGTTCAAGAGAGCTTCATACTCATACCTCTGCATTAGGCTTATATCCCTCAGGTAACGTAAGTAACAATACCTAACCTACCTTTGGTCTAGCGCAGTAATATATTCAGAGGGCCGCCCGTATATCACACGCAAAATAATGTTGTAAGACCGAATGTGCTTCCTTGCCCGGTCTCCTTCTCCGTTTCATATGTAATTTAAACGACGAATAGCTTACGTTTCTTGAAATATGAGCCATAAAAAGATTAGGTGAAGGTTCGTAATGATATGGCATAGTTTCTCTTCGTTTTTTTTTCTTTCTTTTATAGTTGACTGAGTTTTTCTAGATGGACTGGCCGGTTATGTTCTTATGATAATGTCAGTTGAAGTTGAAAGGATAGTGAAAATTACTCTACCTTTGTTCAGAAACTATTTATGGCTTGCTGTTTTTACGTTGGGACCTTTAAAATTCGTGTCTCTGTATTCAGGGATATTGGCGCCGTGTTATGGTATCATGTGTTATGACATGATACTTGTGCTTTATAGTGTACTGTAGCGATACCTTCTCGTTCATGACTTATTGCTGGCACAGATAGACGTTTGTATTAAAGAATGGAGTAAGATCGCTGCACTGTTTTGTCTTGGAAATTAGCAAAGTATATCTCGTTTTCAAGAATTTAATGATATTCCTTGAATTTATGAGATGACTGACCTAAGACAAGTACACAACTTGATAGACATTACTGTTTCCCGTATTTTGACCAGTTCTATCAACGGCTTGTTTTTATGCAGACAAAAGCTAAATGATTTGACTTGGTAAAGTTGGATGTCATAGGGATACTGAGTGTTTCGAACTGAACGATTCGATTGTGGACTGTAGATAAGATAAGATAAGAATATTCTTTATTGCACACAAGAAGTGAGACATAACATAAAAATTTACAAACAGGCACATACATTGCGTCTGGCCCCACCCTGGGATACCCTGTGTTGTGGGAATCAGAAACAACGACATTACAAACATGTAAACATCCAAGACCTGGGGTTTTTTTTGTCCCCAGCCGGGATTCGAACCCGGGACCTCTCGCATGGTATGCAGATGCAGTACTGCTGCGCCACGAGGTCGTCGTGGCACAGGATAAAATATGAAAGTTACAATGAAAAAGTACAATGGGCGGCCTTATTAATGAATAAATAGTCATTTAACTACAATTGGAGTTTTAATGCATAAACTGTTATTAACAATATGATAAAGGAGAAGGCAAAATTGCGCGTTGTCTCGATGTTTCAAGTAAGAAAGTGGACCCCGGTGCCGGGTGTCCGCGGGGGACCGGACGTGAAGAGGGGCGCCAGCAGTGGACCGTTTCGCTGCTGCGCTGACACAGAGAGATATGGGGAGATGGAGATGGACGAGACATCTAGCTAGACGAGAAGACGGACGGTGGAAGATGGCAGTCACAGAGTGGTGGCCAAGAACTGGCCGTCGCGTCGTTCTATGGGTACTGGGTAGGCTCCCTACCCGATAGGTTAATTACATTAAGAAGGCGGCGCAGGAGGGCAATGAACAAGATTAGCAGGGGACCGGACGACGTAGGCGTGACGGTAAAGAGGCCTATGTCCAACAGTGGGCGTCTTTCATGGGCTGAATAGATAGATAGATAGATAGGGTTACTGGTAAAAATCAAGAGAAACTAATTTTTAGTACGAATTTAAGGCCATACCCAATGTTGTAAAAATAAAACACTTATTATCTGTTCCTGTATTTTCTCCAAATAAATAAATTAATATTTACATACAGGCACATACATTGCTTCTTTCCCCACACTAGGATACCCTGTGTCGTGGGAATCAGAAACAACGACATCACAAACATGTAAACATCCAAGACCAATAAATAAATAAAATGCCATTGAAGGCGTCCCTGTAGTTATCACATTATTGAACGAAGTCACCTAAAGTTGAATATTTTCCTTAAACAAATCGACGATGATTCGGTAAATGTTAGTCCGAAATTTGTTTTGACAAGTGTGCCGTGTGTACTTAGGCGTTAGTCAATATTTAGGACTTCACCTGAAATGAAAATTTATTCTTGGATGAACATGCTCTATTTCTTTTGATACTTCGTCTGCCTTTAATAAATACAGTATGTTTGTACACGGTAATTTTCAAGTATCGAAAAATGTAGAAACTATATGAATTATTTATTCAATATTTTCGCTTGACATGCGCAATAAGAGCTACGTCGGCCGCCGCCAAGTATCCTCTACGGCAAAAAATGTCATCCGACCTCTTTGGCGCAGTTGTTGACATCCAACCGGCCATCGATCAAATCTGTCTGCTCTGTGACCTCCGTGACAAAAACGCTAAAGTTAACTACTCCACGGTTTTGATGTTCCCTTTGCACTCTTACTATTTATAGTCTGGTTTGCTAATCTGCCGTCCACAAGCTAAAAAGCCGTTATCTCCAAAAATCAACTTTCGAGCTATGCGTAAAAACCAGGGAAATAATAAAAAATATATGCTAATTGATAACTAAACATAATTTGACTACACTTGAGGTATCAAAAGATAGATCTTTTTGAGTAGGAACTTTAAAACAGCTTTACCTTCAATTAGTGACGATAAATTCAGCTTAAGAAATATATACTTATTTTTGGCGTTATTAAACACAATTATGTTGGGTATAGGACCCGCTCTGCTACCAGAGACCAAGGAGACAGGGCCGCCTGCCTCCTGGTCCCAAATTAAATACTAATAAACACTAAAACACAAGTAAAACACTTACAGAATGTCCAATATTTCGTCGACGGTCCTCGTCGAATAGGCAGCCGGCGCCTCCCTGCACCGGATCGCTAATGGGAGCCCTAGTCTTCCCCAGACTACCCCAAGAGCGCTCTTCCCCAGAAAACTGCGTCTCAGTGCAGGTTCTTGGTACCACGACCTCGCGGTCTCAAGGGAGAACTGTTCGTCTCACTTTCACGAGGGGAATCCTTTCCCCTCACCACAAATCGTCAGAAATGGATCGGGAACCTTCCCTCCTTTCTCAAAGTTCACTCCACGCGAAGATATAAAGCCGGCAATCCAATTGCAAACAATTTAGATAAGTATAATTTGCTCAACCACGAGCCAACCAAGCAAGAAAATTTTCAAGTGCAATAACCTCAAAAGTAAGTGTCATCTGTCACAGACAATGTTGCTACTTTATTCCGAACATCCCCCCGCTCCGGGCTGAGAGGCTCAGGCCGCTAGCCTAATCAACCGGGAGACGAGAGAGCGTTGCTACGGCTCGTCGCAGAATCGAACCATCGACCAACACATCCGCGACGCGTGGAGTTCCGTCCTCCCCAAATAGCAACTTTAAAATGCGCCCCCGGCGCCAAAACAAGGATGGCCAATTGGCCTCTTTCAAAAGTACCAAATCCCCTTCCCTAGGAGGCTCGGTCCTGTCTGTCCACTTCACCCTTTGCTGCAACAGATGCAGGTATTCAACCGACCAACGATTCCAAAAGTCCTGGCCCATTTGTTGCAACATTTGAAAACGTGACAACCGTGACGTACGTTCATCCCTCCATGGGTATTCTGGCAGCGCAGTAAGTGGCTGCCCAATCAAAAAATGGCCAGGAGTCAGGACCTCTAGATCGTTTGGATCAGGGGACAGGGGACAGAGAGGACGAGAATTGAGGACCGCCTCTACTTTACAAAACACAGTAACAAGCTCCTCAAACGTCAGGACAGTCTCTCCGATCACGCGGCGGAGGTGAGTCTTAGCTGACTTGACGGCAGCTTCAAAGATACCTCCCCAGTGAGGGCAATTTGGGGGACTAAACCGCCAAGTTACCCCTTTCCGGGCGAGGATTTGACTTAAACTATCACCATTATTTTCTAAAAATACATTAACATCCTTTAGATAGTTTATGGTACCCTTGTAATTTGAGCCATTGTCGGAGCGAATAAGTGAGGGCAAGCCTCTGCGCGACACGAAACGATCCAACGCGGCGACGAAGGCCTCAGTAGACAATGCTGAAACTACTTCCAAGTGGACAGCCTTGGTGGCCAAGCATACAAACACGCATAGGTAAGCCTTCACAACCCGAGCGTTGCGAAGGGTGGTCGTTTTTACTGAAAACGGCCCCGCAAAGTCCGTTGCGACTCCCTCAAATGGCCGAGACTGATTAACTCGGTCCGGCGGCAGATCTCCCATCTGCGGCTGCATGAGTGAAGCCTTCACTCTGTAACAAGGTACACACTGAAAGAGGACGCTTCGAATGACTCTTCGAGCAGACAATATCCAAAACTCCCTTTGTAGGATAGCTAATAATGCCCCACATCCGGCATGGGCATTACGAATGTGTCGATCCGACACCAAGAGCTTTACCAAAGGTCCATCCTTTGGTAACAACAAGGGGTGGCGGCTTCCGTAAGGCAGGTCAGCTTTCCGAAGCCGACCCCCAACACGCAAAAGTCCCTCCGAATCCGTAAAAGGATTTAACCTGGCGACCGCTCCCTTCAGCTTGGTGCGACCCTCGCGCAGAATCCGAAGTTCGGCCTCGAAGCGGTCCGCCTGCAGGATACGAATCCAGTGCAGCAGCGCGTTCCGACGCTCCTCTGCACTCACAACTGGGGACAAATGTTTATCACTCGGATTTCGACAGTTGCGAACAAATCTTTTAATCCAGCTGGTAACCGCCAGCAGTTTATTCAGACTGCTATACCGCCCAGGCAGCCAGTCGGGATCCAAGGCCGTCTCCACAGCCAGGGCGTGCACCTGCACGCCAGGCAAAACTTGAATCGACCTGTCCACCTGCTGAACAGGCCACGAAGTCTCTGGTTCCTCCAACCAGGCTGGTCCCCACCAAAGTGAATGAGACACCAATTCCGGAGCTGTGCAGCCCCGGGAAGCACAGTCAGCTGGGTTCCAATCACCTGGGACGTGTCTCCAGATGATGGGGATGCCAATGTTCTGTATCTGGGAAACCCGGTTTCCCACGAAGATTTCCAAAGTATGTGGCGCCGCGCGCAACCATGCCAGCGCGACTTGACTGTCTGACCATGCAAAGACATCCCGGATGTCAATGGTGGCAGCCAGCTCACGAGAGACGTGGCTTAACAATCTGGACAACAGATGAGCTCCGCTCAACTCTAGCTTAGGTATGGTCAGACGAGTTCTAATAGGAGCCACCTTGCTCTTTGCCAAGAGTAAAACGACGTTGACCCGACCCTCGGAATCAACCGTACGTAGATACACTACCGCAGCGTACCCCCGCTCGGATGCATCACAAAACCCATGCAGACTTGCCTGATACTTGCCCGGCGGCAAAATCCGACGAGGCAGGGCAACCCGGTTGACCTCCTTCATCGAAGATATCAGCGCAAGCCAGGTGTCCAGTGGAGGCCCGATGAGCGGCTCGTCCCACGAGACGCCCATAATCCAGAGCTGCTGCAGCAGACACTTGGCCAGGAAGATCACTGGGCTAATCCACCCGTTCGGATCAAACATACGAGCTATGGTGGACAGCACTGTCCGTTTACTCCAGACCCTCTGGTGCTCCAGGTCCACCTGGAACGTGAAAATATCGTTAACGGGTTGGTATTGCATTCCTAACACCGCTATCATGTTGGGATCTTCCACGTCCTCAAACAAATTAGGGTTCTGTTGGTGATCCTCCGGGATACCCTCCAACAGACCCGGCTCGTTAGACAACCATTTCCGCAGCTCGTAGCCTCCGGCTGCTAGAATGGCAATCAATTCATCCCGCAGTATGAGAGCCTCCTCGATACTTTGGGCCCCGGTGCACACATCGTCAACATAAAGGTCGCGTGCCAACACGGCGGCTGCGCGGGGAAAGCGGGCCCGTTCCCGCTCTGCCAACTCTAACAAGCAGCGAATGGCAATATAAGGGCTGGACTTCAACCCATATGTGTTGGTGTTGAGCTCGTAGACAGTCACCGGGTCCTCCGGGTGTTCACGCCAGAGAATCAGCTGGAAACGCCTGTCATCTGGGTGGATAACCGTCTGCCGAAACATCATCCGGATGTCCGCTCCAAACACCACCTGATGTCTCCTAAAGTTCAGTATAATGTCCACGACATCCCTGTGCAACTTGGGACCGGAATGCAAGCACTGATTTAATGACACCCCTGTCGACGTGGGGGCTGAGCCGTCAAATACGGTCCTCAGCTTACCTGACGACGCCTTCACCACCGCATGGTGAGGCAAGAAATAATGCTCAGTTGAGCTCCAATCAACTCGAGCCGGAGACATGTGGCCCAATGCCTCATACTCGCGCATAAACTCAATGTACTTATCGCGAAGGACGGGGTCACGCCGCATGCGCCGTTCCATGGCCAGCAGTCGTTTCTCCGCCAGTGCCCTGGACTGCCCTAGAACAGGAGAAGAAGCAATGAACGGTAACCTAGTTACGAATTGACCGGACGTCAGTCGCGACGTATTGGCTTGATAAAAGGCCTCACACTCCTCATGGTCCGGATCCACCCTTGGAACCATGGGAGGCTCCTCAACTTCCCAAAATCTTTGCATCGCCTTGGCAAGAGATGCAGACGCAATGACCTTCGACTCGTCCGGAGTCGAGTCCTCAAAGACTGGCCCCATTACAGAAAATCCAAAAATTGTCGACACTGCCACCAGTGAAGAGGGCCCCAGAACCTTCTGGGTGCCTAGTAGGACCCATCCTAATACATCCGAGCCCAGGAGTAGATCCACTGGAGCGGGATGGTAGAAAAGTGGATCGGCCAGATCCAGATCCGACGTACACGACCTTACACCTGAGGGAAGATCTGTAAATGGCTGCCATCCTACAATGGTATCCATTACCATGGCCATAGCCGAAATCCTCAGCGTAGAAGAGTGTACCGACGAAAAGGTAAGGTGCGTCTGCCCCGCCAGACGCGGAACCTTCACACCGCCAATTCCCAAGAGGGGCACCGAAGGGGCACCCAGCCCTAAACCTAATTGCTCGGCCACTCGTGTTGATAATAGACATCCCTGGGCCCCCGAATCTAGCAGGGCCCTAACCCTAACCGAATCTCCCTGGGGGCCCCATACGCGGACCACCGCGGTGGGCAGCAGAACCGTCCTCGGTTCTGCGCTTGCAGAGGGGCAGGCTAGCTACAGACTCCCCCTCCCGTAGGGGGGCCCCTGCTCGTACTGTGGCTGGCGAGTGCACATCGCCATCCTAGGCAGGGTATACCCTGCAGCCCTACCGTACCTGTAATACGGCGGGTGGTACTCCAGCCGTGGGTACTCGTGGCACGGCGGAGAGTACCGCTGCGGCACCCCTGGGCCGCGCTGCTCCACGCCAGCGCGCGCAGGAACCGGTGCGCAGAAAGGAGGCCCTCTCTCCGTGTCAACCATCGGGCCCCCGCCCGTAGGGGCCCAACTCACACTCGGGCCGGCTGCATGGTAACCCCCAGGTGCGGGGCCCCCCATGGGTCCACGTGCAGGTATCTGGCTCAGCTCCCGGTGTGGGGGTGCGCCTCGTGGAGGACTCCTCCTCCCATCGGACGGGGGGCCTCGCCCTGAGGGGCCCCCGCCCGTAGGGCGCCGCTGTTGTGCCGTCGGAGAGTCCGCTCCCGACCTGTTGGCACACAACATTAAGTGGTGCGGCCCGCCGCATGCACGACAACGCTGGGGCCTGGGGCAGTTCCGTTCAAAGTGGTCCCCCAGGCAGCCAAAGCACAGGCTATTGCGCTTCACCATGCGCCGCCTATCAGCAACTGGCAACCCTTGCCAGTCGTGGCACTTCAGCAGAGTATGGCCCGCGTGCCCACACTGCAAACAAGCCGAGTCCTTCCCGGCCGCCGCCAGTGCCGCCAAGCGCGCCGTAGTGCGTCCTCGCAGCGGCTGCGCTGGCTGAGACGCCCTGCGCCCCTGTGAGGCGCCACATCCACACGTCGGCGCCGCTGACTGCCTCAAGTCCGGTTGTGAGGTCTCCACGACCCTGGCCTCATATTCGAGGAACTGAATGAGGTCCACGAATTTAGGCAACGCGTTGACATCGCGCTCCGCAGACTCCCGTTCGAACCTAGAACGCATGTCCGTCGGCAACCTACTTAAAGTAATGTGCACGAGGAGAAAGGACCACTCGTCCACGGGCAGTCCCAACGTCCTCAGTGCATTACAGGCCACTGTAATTGGGGTCAACAACTGCAGCCTCAATTGTGACCGGTTGGTCAGCTTGGGCAAAGCCAATAGCTGACTGACATGCGCATCAGCCAATAGGCGCACGTTCTGGTATCGCGTGTTCAGTAACTCCCACGCAATGCTGTAGTGGTCGTCCTCGACCTTGAGATGTTGGACGAGCGACCTCGCTTCGCCCTCCAGAGTGGACAACAAATATGCCATTTTTTGTCCACGAGACAAGTCTCCTCTAGAGTCCACTAGAGATGTAAACATATTTTTAAATGGAACCCATTCTTCCACAGTGCCTCCAAAATGTGACAGCTGTAGGGTGGGCAGCCTACCTGTGATGCTTACTAAATCCTCCCTGGGTGTATGAGTAGGTACAACATGACCCTCACGTTGTCTCCTGATGTCCGATGCCCTTTGGACTATGGAGTCACCAATCTCCATGATCTGGGTGAAGTCCTGCTCATAACCTGCCCAGACCTCGTGGGTGGGCGCTGGAGTACTGCCTGACAACGACTTCATGGCCCCTTCCGCCTCAATGAGACGTTGAGACACCTGTTCTGCACGTTCCAATATGGCATCGTCACGATCCCTACGTGACAATAGCCCCTGGGCATTGGTAAACCAACGCAATTCATTGGCCAATGACGCCCTCGCCATCGCGTTAGAGTAATTAATATTGACAACAAATATTAATTTATTGATAGCTCCCCGCTAACAAAATACCAAAACTCAACAATGGCCCAATGTAGATGAAATTATATTAAATAGTACAGTATATATATATATAGCAACGGGTACCCTACCACAGATTACTAACATACATCTTTCCAAGATACAAAAGACTAACAATTTTATTAAAGATAAAAGATTAACAAGAGCCGTCTTGTACAAGAACAATATAATTATGAACAAATATCTGTCCTAGATATTACAACAAGACAAGTGTTTTAACAAGAGCCGTCTTGTACAAACCGAACAAATTATAAAGTAATATCTGTCCTAGATATAATAGCAAAACAATACATATCAATTTTTACAAAACCATTTGTCACCGATAGTACTTGCATACAATGTGAGTGTTTCCCACAGGGTTAAGGGATTAACCACGCTCTGCTACCAGAAAATGTTGGGTATAGGACCCGCTCTGCTACCAGAGACCAAGGAGACAGGGCCGCCTGCCTCCTGGTCCCAAATTAAATACTAATAAACACTAAAACACAAGTAAAACACTTACAGAATGTCCAATATTTCGTCGACGGTCCTCGTCGAATAGGCAGCCGGCGCCTCCCGGGATGCCTGCACCGGATCGCTAATGGGAGCCCTAGTCTTCCCCAGACTACCCCAAGAGCGCTCTTCCCCAGAAAACTGCGTCTCAGTGCAGGTTCTTGGTACCACGACCTCGCGGTCTCAAGGGAGAACTGTTCGTCTCACTTTCACGAGGGGAATCCTTTCCCCTCACCACAAATCGTCAGAAATGGATCGGGAACCTTCCCTCCTTTCTCAAAGTTCACTCCACGCGAAGATATAAAGCCGGCAATCCAATTGCAAACAATTTAGATAAGTATAATTTGCTCAACCACGAGCCAACCAAGCAAGAAAATTTTCAAGTGCAATAACCTCAAAAGTAAGTGTCATCTGTCACAGACAATGTTGCTACTTTATTCCGAACAAATTATTATTTTGTTAATTAATAATTAAACTAACATAACGGCATATTTCGGTTTTTCATCTCTGGAAGTTTGAAAGCTAGATAATATTTGGTTGGAGGGATCGATAGAGATTTTTTTCTGATTAAGATGTCATCAAAAAGTCAAAATCCACTGGATGGTCGATAACGGCATTTTAGCTTGTGGACGGCAGTGCATTCATAACAATTATTTGACAAGTGGAAATGAGTTTTGCTTTAGTCTGGTTACTCTGCTCCTCTTGATTTCTTTCGCGCTGCTGATCAGATCTGCCCCTATATAACGCGCACCAAATCCTGAGCGATTCCAATCGTCTAACTGTCAAATTATGTAGTATAGAATTTGACAGACGATTGGAATCGCTCAGGATTTGATGCGCGTAATTAGGCCACAGCCCTCAGTTCTTTCGGATGAGTTCCAACACTGACTTGATTATCCAAATCGAGACATCCGTTCAGATTCTGGAGCACTCTCTCCCTCTCTCTAGAGTTTAGAGTAGTAAATACTCGAATAGATATACTTATTATTCACTTAATTCCGGATTCACTTACTTCGTTTTTTGTCGAAAAAGTCCGACCAGGTTTCGCTCTGATTCGCAGAGCTTAATCATGGTGAGTAGAGACGGACTCAAAAACCAAGTAAGTGGATCCGGAGTTAAGCTAATAATTCGTAGTGCTTGCGACCTAGATAAACTTACTTATAAAGGGTTTTACACCCTTTATTCAAAATTTTCGCCGCTACCTATCCGAAACATATATTCTATTCTTCAACCTTTAATTATGGGAGAAAACTTCGCAATCGCTAAACAAAAATATCAGCTGTTGGCATTAAAATATAATATGATTATGTTTAACGCTTTTTCAGAGTTTTTTATTTGTAAAACTCCTCGTTGTGTAGAACCTTTCCTATTTTTTTATTTTTCTATTTTTCTAGTATATGGAGATTGTGTAAAACCCTGTTTTAAGGTTTTAATTATAAATTAAATCGGTTGAAAACGGCGAGCTACTGACCCTATTACCATAGCTTAGTCACGTATCGCACAAGTGGGGAATTTTGTTGTAGTTATGAAAAGTAAGTAATTAAATTTTACAACGTCTGCTCCACGGCATTTCTGTTCGCTTGTTTTATGTGATCGATGTATGGTATCGTTGACGTCGCTAATGCGCGCTTTGTTTCGACTAATTAGCTCGAGGGTGTCGGGTTGTTGTTGTTGATAGATGGAAGGGCCCACGTTACCTTACGGAGAAAAGGAGGGGTCCTGGTCTTTGCTTACATTGCTGAGTTTTACGTTATAGAATATTCATTATAAAGACAGCTACAATGACAAAACGGCACCAAAAATAAATCTATTATTGATAAATTAAAATGTTCGGCTAATGAATGCTGATGAAGCGAAAGAGATCTGTTAGGATCGTGGCAAGTGACATACCCTGGTCTCTGCCTACCCCTCCGGGATACAGCATGAGTTTATAGTATGTTGTGTCTTTTAAAACGTTCGGAAAATTACGGACATTTGAAATACCCGTTATCATTAATTTGTTATCATTGTCATGGATCCTAAGAACTTTGAAAACAACCAACTTGCGCGGTAATGTGGTCCAGTATTAGAACAGCTTGACAGTTACCTTACTATTTCGTATTTTTGCAGAATGTTTCATACCTGGAACGGAAAGTCGGGTCGCGAGGGGAACGGAACGTCGGGTCGCAAAGTAAACACAGTTATTAATTTGGTCCGTCATTAATTATTCATTTTAAATAAAATAACAGCCTAAAGTACAGTTAGAGCATGTATAAGTGGGATTCACGAACCAAATCATCTATCTAATCGAGATTAGGCCAAAGGATCGATAAAAATCGTGAGTATTATAAAGAATCAAGTAGTGTACACTTTCAAGAACAAATTAATTTGAATGACTCTTGCCAGAGAGAAGACAATATTAAACGTCAAAAATTAATTGACGCTGTCACCCTTGACAATTGATCGACCAATCAGAAGCCAAAGCGCACTTTCATCTAGCTGTCAGTGTATCACACGTTCCAGTCGACGCAAAGTTGAAAGTGCTAACTAACTACTTACAAAAAATATGGCACTAGAGTGCGATAAGCATGCAAAGAATGCAAAAAGAAATATTATTTGGACTGCTGCTCTATAATTGATAAAAGATTCAGATTAATGACTAAAGAGCGCAAAACTAACTATAAATGCAGATTTTGCCTCGTTATAAAATGTACCAGTAAAAGTAAAAGTAACCTACCAGAAATGTTACGGTAAGAAAGCAGAAACAGGCAGAGTCACCGTCTACAAATTTAAACTTATACGACACTATAGATACATCAGCAAATGAAACGCTGAATAGAAGCTGTCCTGTAAACTACACACACATCAGAGAAGACATAGATGAATTAAAAACTAAAATAATGCACCTCGAAACAAAGTTAGAAACTGTTTTAGAAAACTTTTGGCGGATAACAATGCTCTGAATGATATTATCTCAAAAAGAAACTCTAAGATAAATCAATTGACCCGAATCTGTCGATCAACACCACAGCGCAGCGATTATGAAGAGATTATAAATACAATCCAGTACGCTAATCTTGTCAAAAGAGCACAATGACAACATTGAAGCCACGCAATATCTCCACCAAAGAAGGAAACTTCAGTCGCAAGTGTCAAACTGACTCTACATCACCGACCAGTCTTAAGTCGACACCTCTACCTATGTCACTGCACACACCCAGAAAACAGGAAATAGATATTTCTAAGATATGCCTCATTAGCACTGACAAAAACAATAAGACCTCCAAGAGAGCTATGATATATGCCATTACCTTCTGCCTTGTAGTGCTAATAAACAACTCTTTAATGGAATAGAGCTGAAAGTTGCTGATTTTATCATGAAGGACTAATGCATCGTTTTAATAGGGGAAGAGGATTTCAACAACACAGAAAAATATCACGAACTGGTTTATCATATAAGACAGAAACTCCTAAACATCAGCCACACTACAGTCTTTACATGCTCACCTACTTTAAAACAAGGCAGAAACAAAGACATGTTCAACTCGAGGATCAATGTCGAATGTGGATAATAAAATACCTATTACAATTATTTTCATGGATATGAGTAAAGCGTTCGATTTTGTAAGTCACAAGAGACTTGTATATAAACTGTACAGATATGGCGAGCGCGGTTCTGCTGCGGAGTGGATCTCATCATATCTAAGTCACAATGTGTAGATATTTTAAGATATTGCTCGGAAACCAAATCAGTTCTTAAGTATCAATCTTAGTCACTTCACAATCGTCACGGGGTACCACAAGGTGGAATATTGTCTCCGTTACTTTTTTTAATTTATATCAATGACATGCCAAACCTACTCTCACACTATTGCATTCTATTTGCAGATGACACGACATTGATAGTGAAAAAAAAAAATGAAAAAAACTTTATTTAGAAAAAGGTTAAAAAAGTGGAAAGTAGATATTTATTTGTTTTGTCTGTTGTGTATTTAGTTTTCTTTCGTTTGTTATGCTTATTATGTTACTTATCTGCTTATTTTGTTTCTGTGATGTACCTTGTTGGTATAAGAAATGTTCTTCTGAGAAAAGAAAAATGAAAGCTTAGATATAGTGTTAGATATAATGATGAACTAAATAAATGTTTACTCGAAGCAGTGTCATGGCTCTCTGATAATAATTTACAAGTCAATATCCACAAGACAAAATTTATGCAATTCTGCACTAGAAAAGGAAATAAAGAAAACATTAATATTGTATACAGTGGTGACCAACTAGAAGAAGTTGATGAAACTATTTTTTTATGCCTTATGATTGACTCACATTGCAACTGGAAAACACATGTCCATAGTGTTTGTACTGAAATAAGTAAATTTGTTTACCCCTTAAGAAAAAATCGTCAATTAACATTCTTACAAGCAGCAAAAGTATCATGTAATGGGTATATTCATTCCATCCCATGCTACGGTATTGCAATGTGGGGGAATTCTTTCGACATAGACAAGGTGTTTGTTCTACAAAAGCGCTGTATCCGGGCGATGTTCGGCCTTCGACAAATAGAAACATGTCGATCCTATTTCAAAGAGCACAACATTTTACCTCTGCCTTGCATCTTTATTTTAGAAACGTGTATTTTAGTATATAATAATAAAGACTTATTTCAGAATAGACAAGATATCACTAATCGTATATTACGCTCACAATATGAAAATAAACAACGCCGACCATACATAAACCTTACACTTACCTCGAAGAACTGCTACATGATGTGCATAGATATATACGAGTATATTAAAATACGTGACCTATTTAAAGAAAAACCTTTTATTACCTTAAAAAACTTGCATTATTAACAAACTGTTTTTATTCCATGAAAGAATATTTAGATTCTAAGTCATAAAAATGTTCCTAAAAATCTGTGATGATAGATTTAAGATTTTAGCTTTAACTTTCAGTTATAAATAGTAACTTTGATAAACCCTATGCTAGCTTTAAGTAACTATTCTATATATAGTGGCAATCCTACACGACATAAAAACGCAAAATACGGCGTTTCGTGAACAAAAGGTTTCCTTTGGCAGGTGCAATCTGTAGGTCCACAGGATTGATTTAAGAAGGGGAGCCACCTGGATTTCCCTTGCAGGTGCTGGGGGGAGGGGGGGGGAGTTTGCACCCGCCGCGCTTCGAATAAAAAATCATAACTGGTCCATTTATGGATACAATGACGTGTTTGGTATCGTTTTCGCATAAGAAGAGTACGGGGAATCTGTTTTTAGAGTTATTTTGAGACACTTTCATACAAAAAGTCTATAATTTTGATAAAAAAGTAAATTTGAAATTAAGATTATTTTTTTTCATTAATATTTAACTGCAAAAATAGATCGATTTTGTGATAAAAAAAAATAGTGATATATAGCTCATACTATCTAGTTTTCAAAAATATATACATTGCATATACTTATTTAACAAAATGTACCCTAAAAAATTCCGTGTCAATCGAGGGACGTGCTGAATTTTACTCTAAATGCGCTCAAACTCGTGCGTCGGCCGGAGAGGGCGGGGGCGAGCTGTCCTCCGCCGCCCGCGCAGCTTGCCCTGCCTAACGGTCGAGGTCACAGATCATGTCAGTACCGGTTAACGACTTGTCGCGTAAGCCCACGTTTGTTTGCTCCGCGTCGCAAAACTAGTGCTTTCGTTGAAAATGGAAAAAAAGCGGACTAAAAAACTAGTGGTTGTTGAGCCAGCTCCATTATCAACCAAGAAGTTTAGTGTCGATTGGTCTAAGTGTTGTATTTGTCAAGACAAAAGCAAAGACAATCTCCTATGTCCGGGCCGTAATAAAGACAGTTCGAAAACTCTGAGTGGCTATAGTTCATTGGCAGATAATTTGTGTGCATTCAAGCAAATAGGTGAACTGGGTTCTATCAAGCATTTTGATGAGTTGGATGAAGGTTTGGGGATTGCTACTACTCTCAGTATTCATGAAGCAAAATGGCACAAGTCTTGTAGGCTTAAATATAATGACACGAAACTTAAGCGAGCACAGAAAAGGTTTGAAGCAAGGGCTCAAACTGCTGAAAGCAGTCGACTAACTAGGTCTTCCGTACCACCTGTGGAGGCTAGTGTAGAGAAAATTTGCTTTCTTTGCACTTTTCCGGAGAAGCGGAATAACAAACTTCATTTAGTCACTACTCTCCAGCTAAATGAAAGAGTAAAAGAATGGGCTAAGAACGTTATGGATGCGCGTCTTATTGGAATGCTACAGACAACTGATTTGGTAGCTTCAGAAGCAAGATATCATCATAAATGCCTCCAAAACCTAAGGAACAGGTGCAGAAAAAACAGTTCTTCCGCAAGTAGTGAAACTTCAGTATGCGAGGCCATAGCTTTCGCAGAACTTGTGGCTTATATGCAGGAGAAGATGGTAAGCGAAAATTATGATTTCGTGTTCCCAATGAGCACATTAACTAAAATGTACAAAAAACGACTAGCACAGCTGCTAAGTATACCTGAATGTGAACTTCCAGATGTTCGTTCAACTACTCTTCGTGAATGCATCCTAGACGAGTTCCCACAATTGCTAGTTCACCGTCCATCGAAAGGGTACCAGTTAGTGTGCAAATCTACGGATTTATCAGCAAATGCACATTCAGATAATTTAAGTCAAGACGCTATAGCATTCGCTAGATTTTCTACAGCTCTCAGGAAGGAAATGTTCAAATGGAAAACCAGTTTTAAAGGCACATTCGACCAAGACTGCCAAAAATCTTCAGTTCCTCCTCTTCTTTTAGCATCTGTAAATATGATTGTATATGGAACATGGTCACCTAAAGAGTGCAAGGCTACTGAGCCAGCTCTGGCCATAGCACAGCTCGTAATGTTTAATTACAAGAATCGTGCACCCAACGGGGATGTCGTTCGTCATAACAAAGAACAGGAACCCCCGCTGCCACTCTATACAGCTCTTGACACTTACGGTCGCACTCGAAGTAGAACAGTCATTGATGATTTGCACAGCCGCGGCTTATCTGTGTCGTCAAAACGGGTCAGCGAAGTGACATCGTCATTGTGCCACCTTAATATTAATCGTGCAGAAGAGGAAAAAATACTATGTCCGAGTAATCTTTTGCGAGGTGTGTTCACTATTGGCGCCTATGACAATGTAGACCACAATCCATCCAGCAACACGTCAGTAGGTTCTTTTCATGGAACAAGTATATCTGTTTTTCAAACACCGTCAATTGATCAGCCAGGCGCACACAGAAGTTTCCAATCTTCTTACAATGACTCCGGACCTCAAAGTTTAGATGTTCCTCATTTACCAGAGTCTTTTGCAACCGTACCAAACGTGTTCCTTGCTCAAACGAAGCCAAAAATTCCTGATAGAAACATACCAAGTTTATCACAAATGCTACCTACAGAATCTTTGCGATATGATACAGAATCCGAGTGGCTTAATCACGTCATCCATAGCAGTAGTCACGAAGATGGTGGTAATTGGTCTTGGGCTGCTTACCATGCAAGTAAGCAGCAAGCAAGTACAAAAGATTTATATTGCGCCGTCTGTTCGCTGCTGCCACTTTTCTTTGAACAGTCAACTTCTATATCCATGGTGAGGCACGGAATGAATATTATTAAAAATATAACACACCACCTCAACCCACTTCAAACACCAGTAATGTACGAAGATCAACCACTGTATACTATTGGAAAACTAATCCAGTGGAACTGGCCAGACTTATACGGAGAAGACAAATTTGTCATAATGTTTGCCCCCTTCCATATAGAGAAGGCATTTCTTGGAGTCATCGGACAGTACATGGAGGGATGCGGATGGATAAGCGTTGCTGTAAACGCAGGATTGGCTACACAGGGATCTGCAGAAGCTATTTTAAAGGTTTCTCATGTCAAAAAAAGTAGGACAGCCCACGAAATTACCGCCGCAGCTCTCTACATGCTTGTAGCTCAAGCTCATACTGCCAATTCTCCTGATGTTTCTTTTGAGAGTTGGGTTGATGAACAAACCACTAAAATACCTATGTTTAGGTTCTGGTTGACCTTACTCAATTTAGAAATCCTTCTTCTGTCGTTTGTGCGGTCACTGCGAGAAAGAAACTACAGTTTATTCCGAGAGTGCTTAAAGCAAATGCTGCCCTGGTTTTTCATATTTGACCACCACAACTACGCTCGTTGGCTATCTGTTCATGTAGCTGACTTGGAATCCTTACCAACTAGTGTTCCAGACGTCCACGCTGAATTCTGCAATGGAAACTTTGCACTTCGAAAAACTAAAAAGCCGTTCTCTGCTCTTGCTGTAGATCAAGCGCATGAGCAACATAATGCCATTGTCAAAGGCGATGGAGGTGCTATTGGTCTTACCCAAGATCCCACAGCCTTACGACGATGGATGCTAGCCGGACCAGAATTATGCCGCCTCCTGGAAGAGTTTACCAACGCTAATAAAACTTCCCAAGAGCTTCATCACGAACAATACCCTGCGTTCCAGAAAACATTTCTGCGACAGGTTCATGCAGTCAAAGCAAGTTTTCATGAGTTTGGCAATCCTTTTCAAGAACAAACAACTGATTTAATTGCAATAGATACAAGAACAATCGTAGACAACGATGCTGTTTGCACTTTAACCGCTCTGGAGCAAAATGGCAAGGATTTGTATAGGAAATTTGTTGAAGAAAGGCTGATTAAAAAGACGTCTTCAATATTTGAACCCATAAAAAAAGTAAAGACAAAAATTTTTGCTACTATCAAGAAGCACGGAAATTTAAAACAACTTGAATCCGTCAAGGCTCTCAAGTGTGATATAAGTCTATTCTCAAAACTATTAATTTCGAGTCAGAATAGGCATTTGGACCTAGATGTCTTCTTTTCTTACGAAAATCAGACTTGCCCACCATCTTTATCGTCTATGGGAAGTATGCGAGCGTGCCAGAAGTCTGATATCGTTACGGTTTTGCGAAAGAAAATTGAAAACAATACTCCCCCCGAATCATGCAACAGAAATATATTTGATGGAGCTGCCCTCGTTCACAGTCATCCTCCACGTAGCTCCAAAACATTTGGGCAGTACTGCCGTAAGGAGTTCCGCCAAAGCATCATGGAAACTACAGAGAACACGGAGGCGAGTAGAGTTGACATCGTTTGGGATCTCTACTCTAGTACGTCTCTCAAGAAACAGGTTCGTGACAACAGGGGCCAAGGAGTTCGTCGTCAAGTACATGAAGACCACAAGATACCAGGCAATTGGTCTGACTTCCTGAAGAATGCTCAGAATAAAGAGGAACTCTTCAAACTGATCGGGTGCTACGCGCTTCAAGAGATCATTGGAGTGCATATAGTGACCAACATCGGTCCAACAATAACATCATCAAAACCAACGGACACGCTGTTAGGAGGGCTTAGTGTGAATTCCGAGGAGGCTGATGGCCGCATTATTCTGCACGCAAAGGATATGGTTATCAATGGAGCGACAAGAATTGTAATACACACCGTTGATTCCGACGTCGTCATCATTGCCATATCTTACTTCTTCGCCCTTAAGCAGTTAGGTCTCCATGAGCTCTGGATTTCTTTCGGTACGGGAAAACATCACAACTACATACCTGCACATGACTTGGCACAGGATCTGGGAGAAGATAGAGCAGAAGCTTTGAGAGGATACCATGCCTTCACAGGCTGTGACACCGTTTCTGCTTTCTATTCAAAAGGCAAAACATTGACCTGGAAGGCGTGGCAGCAATGTCTCGAAACCACATCTGCTTTTAGAGCACTTTCAAATCCATTGAAAGAAGTGACAGATGAATTAATGAAAATGATAGAAAAGTACGTCATCATGTTATACTGTGGTGAAACCGAAATTCATTCGGTTAATGAAGCCCGCAAGATTTTATTTTCTAAAAATAAATCCTTGCAAAATATCCCCCCTACGAGGGATGCTCTAAAAATGCACACATTGAGGGCAGCCTATCAAGCAGGCTTCGTCTGGGGACAAGCTCTAGATCCCTCAGGTGTTATCCCCTCCCCAGCTGACTGGGGATGGACCCAAACTGAAGGAGAATGGCAGCCCTTATGGACAATCCAGCCCAGTATCTGGAAAGCGGCACGTGAGCTGGTGAAGTGTGGATGCAAGAACAGCTGCAGAGGCCGATGTTCTTGCAGACGAGAGGGAATGCCATGCACACTGCTGTGTAAGAGCTGCTATGGAAACTGCGATAATACCAGGTATATTTATGTTGTCAAGTACCTTTGTGTGCTAAACTTACTATTATTGACTTTGTATAAGTATAATAATTATATATATATTGTTGCAGTGCAATAGACCGCGAGGCCCTCATCGAAGAATTAGAGCTGTAACAGATACTCCGCTAACTTCAGGTATACCTACCTATTTATATTGTTGGATAACTTTATTTTTTGCATAATTTAGTATTACAGAGTTTGTACATTTTACATTCTAATATTATATTATCTTTTTTGTTACAGTTTCCTAGTCAGCGAGGCCCACCGGAGGAATTTGAAGACCTGTAAAAGTTCTTTAAAAAAATTCATAATGTTATAATAAATGTAAAATATATTTGATTAAGTATTATTATCATTATTTTATTCACTCACCTTTAATAAATTATACATTCACTAAATTTACTTACTAAATATGCCGTGTGAGTCGAGTGAAGTATTTTAATTTCGTCACTCGGTTGTCACGGCATTTTTTAGGGTACATTCTGTTAAATAAGTATATGCAATGTATATATTTTTGAAAACTAGATAGTATGAGCTATATATCACTATTTTTTTTTATCACAAAATCGATCTATTTTTGCAGTTAAATATTAATGAAAAAAAAAATCTTAATTTCAAATTTACTTTTTTATCAAAATTATAGACTTTTTGTATGAAAGTGTCTCAAAATAACTCTAAAAACAGATTCCCCGTACTCTTCTTATGCGAAAACGATACCAAACACGTCATTGTATCCATAAATGGACCAGTTATGATTTTTTATTCGAAGCGCGGCGGGTGCAAACTCCCCCCCCCTCCCCCCAGCACCTGCAAGGGAAATCCAGGTGGCTCCCCTTCTTAAATCAATCCTGTGGACCTACAGATAACACCTGCCAAAGGAAACATTTTGTTCACGAAACGCCGTATAATTACACCTAGAGCGGCCACTAATAATTATAAGCAACCACAACTGCTTAAATGATGAACCCATGTTCTACGTAGTACAATAAAATTCATTCATTCATTCATGCACATTTTACCGCATTCCTCCTAACCGGCAGTGAAGAGGAAAACAATAAAGATAATTGAATTTCAACACATGAACGGGCACACATATCTGCTTGTAGGGTCCGTGCAGTGATTATTGTCACATTCAATCAGCACCCGGATAAATAATTAGGTATTAATTGATGCAAAATAACGAGTGAGGCTAATGAATAATTTACAAGGAATAACAAGAAGAAACGGTTCGTGGGTCCGATTACCACTGGGGGCTGCCGTACATTTGTACAAATGGCCTCAGTCTGGATGTATTTCCATGTTTTTGATGTCCTTGCCGCGTTACCATAGCACAGGGTATCCTAGTTTGGGACCAGGATAAGTGATTGTGTTGTGTGGAAGTTATTTATTTTTGAACTAAAACTTTCGTAAGCACTGCACATTGTTAACTTAATTCCGGATTCACATACTTGTTTTTTTTTAATTCTATTTATTTCTTTCAATTTCACATCTACGCTGTAGTTTTGACTGCCGTTCTGGGGCATATCTCATGCAGAGGATCTCTGTAGCTGTGCCATTATTTGCCTTTGGGTCAGATGTGTTTTGGGGCGGTTATTTAACTGACTTTTTTGTTTGTTTTCTTTTATTTGTGTATTTCTATACAGTATAGGTACGTTTAAGTACATTTTTAGTGTTTCGTACCTATAAAAAAAAACGGAACCCACTTTGTTGCCTGTCCGTCCGTACGTCTGTCTGTTAAGACCGTTTATCTTGGGATCGTGTATCGAGGTATCGAGTTGAAATTTAAACCATTATACTCAAGTCTACAGTCCCTTGAAGTTATGAAAAAATTGAACTTCTAAGTTAACGTAAAAAAAATACGGCCGTTTTGCGCAAAAAACGTATATTTCGACACTCAAGGGAATCAAAATTTATAGGGGACTTTGCGTTGACCTAGAACTATGAAATTTGGCAAGTAATATCGTACTGTGCCACAAATATACGGAAAAATCTGAAATCGATACATTTGTTTTGTAATTAAATAATAAAAAAAATAGTCTTTGAAGTTCGGGAAAAGTTCGGAAGAAACTGTGAGACTCGATTCCTGAACTACTTATAATATGTACAAATTTGTACGGCACCCTCGGTGGGCGAGTCCGACTCGCACTTGTCCGGTTTTTTTTACGAATATCGCCGAACTGCTGCTTAGTCTGGTTTATTTTGTACTTTGTTATGATATACTCATGATTATATTCTTTTTGTTGCACTAAACCGTGCTGAGGTTTTTAAAAATGATATCCTCAGTTTTTGATAAAGAAAAGTTGATACTAACATTATTAATTTTAGTAGCACATTTTCATAGTCAAAAACTAAGTACATGATAGCAAAAAATTTCCTAAATCCAAAAATGGGGAGTTCTACTCGTCAATACGAAGAACTTTTAGTACATCATGTTATGTAATATTTTGTGTTTGTTTTTTTTCCGGTGTATAATAATTTATATTCTTAGCTTATCTTACCTATATGGGGAAAACGTTGAAATCTCCAAAAAATTATGATGTGTTCCATACTTACAATATATATTTTTTTCGTGGTTTTACAGTTTTTTTCATAGTAAACCTTGTTTCTAATGACGTGCGTTTATGAATATATTTTATACTCTATATTATGTGTATACACATTATCATTAATTTACCCGTAGGGGACATTCCAATTTTAATGCACAGAACGCAAAGGCAACTCGAGGACTGAAACTCGTGCACTGACTACCCTAACCCACGTTTTACAGTAAAACTTTTCAACTCGAAATTAACTCCTATGTCAAGTGCAGTAAGAACTGCACTTAAAAGTTAAGCAGAATGTGCTGAAAATAAAATGCGGCAGTTTTCATAAAACCAGCCTAGGGCTAGCGGACGGAAGTACAAGCGCTGTTGAAATAATGCTTTTGCAATTATTAAAGCAAGTATGCCATTTTCATCCGGCCGTTTGCGAAAGTACTCGCTGCTTTTAATTATTTTACTTTTTGGGTGTTCATGTTTTAAACTCCGAGGCTCTGCCGCCGCCATTTTCTCGCTTACGAATGTTTGAATTTCAGAAAAGTTGTACCATATGAGTACTTACTTTCTGTTCTAATGTCACTCGCTTCGGTCTGGAACATTCGCATTTTTTTTAACATCTAGATGTTATAATAATTGAAATTTAATTCAATTGCGAAAGTAAGCTATTACGTAATCAAGCCATCGTAATAATGATCAGCCTAGCGGGCAATAACAGCTGGGATAAGATAGGAGGTTTGTGATTAGATTTTTAGGTTTAAAAAAGAATTAGAGTCTCACGAGAAGGCTGTAATTTCGTTGTGGCTACGTACAGTCGACAGCACATAAACTAATCTAAAATAAATAAAGAAAGAAAGAAAGAGGATATTTATTGAAATTGTCACAGAAACACAAAGTAAACGTAAAGGTACACAAACAAAAGACAAATAAAACAGAAATAAAACAAAACAATCGTGAAGAGAACATCTGAGGCATATAGAGTCAGAGGCAAGGTTGACCTGATGTTGACTGTCATCATCATCATCAGCCATTTGATGCCACTGCAGGACATAGGCCTCCTTCGTAGTTTTCATAACTATGAGGGGTTTTGCCATAATCGCCATGCTTGGCAGGCGGGTTGGCGATCGCAGTATGCGGTTGGAATCTCAGGAAGATGCTGCTGCTCGTCTCCTGGTAACTGATTTCCTTAGTTGCCTCCTACGACATCCACGGAAGGAAATGGAGTGACGCTATTCTTAATCCGGCACCACACGGATGTCGACTGTACAGTGACCCAACTATTCAGTATTAAGTCCGCCAATTGTACATTTTTACTGGTACAATAAAAAAATTCATAATAATAATAATAGCTATGAGGCTAAAGCAGGGTTTTGACGGTCTTAGTATGCTCGAACCGTGTGCGTACAGTTTTAGTTGATCATGACGACGCACTCGGTCCGAGCGCTCTGACCGTCGTCGTCACAATCAACTAAAACTGTACGCACAGAAATCTCAGGTCTGACTAACTAAAGACATGTATGCTACAGTAGTTCAATGGTTATCGTTTTTATATAAGCGTTATCAACGCAAGATCTTACATAAAGATAAGCTCCGGGCCAATAACTTTAGATCCGCTATCTAAAAGAATATTATGTGTCATTAATAACACAAAAGTTAAGGCCATCTTCAGAATTTCCCATTAAGCAATAAAAACTTGCCGCACCGCTTCGACGTTGAAATTTAACGGTTTCAGCCTCCAACATTCCCTCAACTGATAAAACAACTTGAAACAGTTATTATTCCTCGTAAAGCTTATGAAAGGTTTGTCAGTTTGAAGACGGTATGACGCATGGTACCGGGCGGGTATTGGATGCAAGATGTCGTCGTTATAACTTCCCAAATTGTAATTCACGAACATGACGTGTGAAATTTTATTCGGTAAAACAGGCTGCTTGAGTACGGATGTTTTAAGAATATTAGGCTTTACATTTTTGAGTGTTTATAAAGGGTGTATTAGTTTGGAACCATCGTGAGGGAACCTGAGTGGCTGAGGTGTTCACTTACCTCAGCGCTTGAAATTGACAATCCACGATGGGCACGTGTGGTAATTAAGCCCATACTCTATCTCTGAGAGAAGACCTGTGGTCTGCAATGGGACGTATACACCATTAATTTTGGGTGGTTTAAAAGACATAGCAAAATGAACGTATCTGACAACAGCTATCGAATAGGCTAGTTTGTTTTGTTGAAAACGCGCTTTTCAAAAATATCTCTACACAACCTCGAATCTATTACAATCATTATTAGCCATCCAGAGCGTTAATATCTCGAAATAACTTCGAGAAGGAAATCCAGAGAAGAATTCAGCTGGGCTGGGCAGCATTCGGGAAACTTCGTTAAGTCTTCGCGTCGCCTATACCGCAGTCTCTAAAGACAAGGTGTTTGATCAGTGCGTCCTACCCGTCATGACATACGGAGCCGAGACGTGGACACTCACGTTCGACTTGTCCACGAATTTAAAGTAGCCCAGCGAGCTATGAAGAGAGCTATGCTCGGTATTACGCCGCGGGATCGAATCCGAAATGAAGTAATTCGCCAGAGAACTAAAGTAAATGAAGAGACTCGTAAAGGGCATGAACAAAGATAATAAACTAACCCCAAATTATGACACAACTACACTTGCTGTGGAGAAAAGTGGGGTTCGAAATGATGGAACAGTGGCCTAATTACGCGCACCAAATCCTGAGCGATTCCAATCGTCTAACTGTCAAATTCCATACTAATTTGACAGTTAGACGATTGGAATCGCTCAGGATTTGGTGAGCGTAATATAGGGGCTGGTCAAGTTTACAGAAGGAATTTAGTACACCTTAAGAAGATTGAGGGTAAGTGGAAAGTCTGTAATAATGAGGCTGAAAAAGGAGTTGATCTGATAAATAATAATGACAGTTAGTGACTAACAAATTAATAAGGTAATCTTCGTTAACTAATAACTTAATAATAAATTGTACATAAAGGTTGATCTTAGTAAAATAACATACAACGACTCAGAGTTAATTAAATGATTAATTAATTGGTAAATTAATTTGGTTAAGTTAATGCCACAGTTAAGTCAAAGTTCAAGTTAAACTCAGTGTTGAAGTCGAAGTAGAAGTTGATCTCAAAGTCAAAGTTAAGTCGTACCTATTCAAAGATTTTATATTTACATTAAAATTAAAACAAGAAAGGGATGTGGTGTACTTATGTACTATTGCTATCCTTGTCTCGTGCGCACGCGTGACACTCACTGGGGTTTTGACAAACGTCATTAAAGCAACCAGGTAATCGGACTTATAGAGAAAACAGAGGATATTACTATATTATTTATTAGCGTATATACGTCCTACTGCAGGGCATAGGCCTTCTCTCAGAGAGAGAGTATGGGCTTAATTACCACGCGTCCCCACCGCGGATTGGCAATTACAAGCGCCGAGGTATGTGAACACCTCAGAAATTCAAGGTTTCCTCACGATGTTTGAATATAAAGTGGAAATATAAAATTAAGGCCACCTATTGTACTTTTTCATTGTAATTTTCATATTTTATGTCTCTTGTTTCTTGTGTGCAATAAAGAATATTCTTATTTTCTAAGAGTAGAACTTAAATTTCCAGTTACGAAAAAGACCTCTCGGTCTTTGTCTGGTATTGTGTTTCTATGCAAAGGGATACTTCTCCACTTCTAGGGCCCATAAACTTATTTTCGTAGAATTTCTCAGTTATTGCCTTCGAAGTGATATTGCAAAATATGTATTTAATATCGCTCGAGTACCCTATTGTCTCAAATGTACGAGTTTGTTCCATGAACCCAATTACGCTGTCGCATAAATTGAGTCTCTGCTCTTTGTGAAGAAAACCGACTGACTTGGAAAATCAAAAGTTATTAAGGAATTTTCATGAGGTTAGATACTTGCGCTAGTGACAGAACAAGTTCTCCTGGCTGGGTATGATATATTTTATTTTTATTATAATCTTTATTGTGCAATAAAGTGTTCTCTATCTATCTATCTGTTTCAGATGACTTTTTCTTAGACTTTAACTAACATTTGATAGATATGGAAATAAATAATATATCAAGTTATAGTCTAAGGCCGTTCATTCGTCTAATTGATTCAAGATCTCTAATGGTATTAGTTTTACTATTTCATGTCTTTGGTGGTATTTAAAAAAAAATATTTGTTTAGATCTAGTAACATTAACGAGTTATGCGAAAATGCAACAAATAACTACTATTTTATAATATGTTAGGTACCTATGATAAGATAGAGGTAGGTACATAAAATATGTTACCTATAATAAGAGAGAGGTAGGCAGAGACCAGGGTTCGCCACTGGAAACTTTCCTTCCAACCAACAATTCTTCTAGAAAATAAATGTAATTTATACAATGGCGTGACTTATCTTGATGTCGGCGTCGGTTAGCGCGGCCATTAGTTCAACTGTCGTATGAATGCGATTATCAGTTACACCATCAGTGATGCACTAGCGATATTGCTATGGCAGTATTGTCATTTTGTTTAGCATAGAGCTTTTCGATATCATTATCCTTTTCAAGAGTAAGCAGAAGTAAGAAGTCAGTGTCGCAAAGTTCTGGGCCGCAACTGTTTAATAAAGACTTTCAATAAAATTTATTTTGCCATTGACACGGTAAGAAGAAAAATGGTAAGCAGACCATGTTAAGTTTTTGGCGAAAAATTGTTTTCTCTCATTCAACTCAATTTCTGGATTTGAACTGAAGTTCTCGATTAGGCCTCATATTTGGTTAGTTTATATTTGGTTAGGGAAAGGCCTACCCACTTCAGAGTTTTCGGTCCTGCGCCACCTCAGACGTTATGCAGTTTGGCAGAAATACAACTTTTTTCTGTATTTCATCATCATCAGCCTATGCTTGTCCACTGCTGGACATAGGCCTCTCCTATAGCACGCCACTGAGCACGGTCCTCGGCTACTCTCATCCAGCTCTTGCCAGCCGCCCTGCTAAGATCATCGCTCCACCGAGCCTGAGGACGTCCTACACTACGTTTTCTGTATTTATCTGAATAAAAATCTTCATTCATTCATTCATATTATGTACTATTAAATATGAATTATAACCACACCAAGTTTGACGCTTGTGTGTACAGTACCTACCGTTTTCACGATCGAGAAAAAAAATGTTTGTTGCATAGGGACTTTAAGTATTTTTTTTTACTTTTTGTATTTATTAGGAAATCAGCTATAATAACACATTCAGTAGAAATAAACATAAATAACGTTCAGCTGGTTAGGTACCTATTAACAATCAAGAGATAGAGTCCTTTAAAGGTAAGACAATCGGACGGATGGATGGACGGATAGACAGGATAGGATAGGCTTAAAACCCTAAAAAAAGTCACGGGCCAAATTTTCATTTCTTCTTTCTATCGAAACGCCTGTAGTTGCGTATAAGCTACGTATAGCACGGTTGCTATATTTCACGGTTTCACTGTTTTTATGTCTTAAAGAAAGTAATTAAACAGCTAGTTGCTTCTTACTTACACAATTGTGGCGACTATTTTGTGTCAGTTAGTTATTTCAAACACCTAAGGGTTCTAAAACCTAGTTCAAGCCCATTTAAAGCTAGTTCTTCCAGTTATCGTGGTATACTGACAGATAATTAAAAAAACCACGTCCACGTGCGGGTTCCGTAGAAAGATGGGGTTTTATCTGCTTTATATAACTAACAACTTCATCAACGTAATTTTTTAATGGATTTTGTACGAAGTTTTCCTTTTATAAGTTGGTTGCCTATTACTCGTTAACTTGTAAAGCTTACTTAGCCATGATAGTTTCTCTTTTAAGTTTATTATATGTGCTACTGCCCAGAATTTTTTCACGTTTCTACAATCAACCGTTTAGCCAAGAGAGGGGGAGAGGACGACGACGCTCTACTCGGACATTTCAACCTTCTAAATCAAAAAATGATCCTTTCTACCGTTTTGTCGGCATGATTAAAATATGTCTATGCCAAGCTATTCCTTGTCGACTAAGGAACCCTAAAAACCGCTATTTGATTCGATCGTAAGATTGGTAGGTATTTGACCCGTAGACCTCTGCCACGCGTAATAGTAGAGGTCATGTCGTGACCAAATTAACTGGAACCGTTTGACCTAGCATTGCCTTGGCAATGACTGTGAATGCGTGTTTTGTTGGCTGGACCGATGGGGGTATGTTAATATTACTTTGCTAACCGATTTGCTTAGCGGCACCTATCGAAGATTAATCTATTAGGTATACAGTCTTTCCAAAATTCGTAATTCCTAAAACATGTCGGAGAGTTGGTCATTCACAACAACTTTATTCTACGAGTTTTCAAAGATTTTTTGTTCAATTTTTAATTTTTGTGAAGGTATAAATTATGAATTTGCGTTTTTTATACTTTGTAGAGGCGCTGTTCGATAAATAATGCTTAAAACTGTATGTGTTGCATAGAATGGACATTTTTCTATGCAGCATAATGATTTACCGAGGGCTGAGAAATTGGTAGAATTATATAAAACCTGGTATTTTGAAAAAATATAAATCTAAAAAAAATATGCTGTGAGAATAAAGGTTGTAAGATTTGGGGTGTTTAAGGACGTGAATATTTTAGAAATAATCATGTATAAAATAATTTCGGCTGGTTCCACCATTTATAACTCATAAATGTCTAGACAGATTTTTATGATCTTAGATTTCTCGAATTTGTCTCCGCTCCGAATAGCAGAATAACTACAGGGAAACTGCACAAAAATAAAAAAAATTGTTAATATGTTATTGATTCTGTGATGGGTGAATTGGTAATATTTTTGCCCAGCAGATTTTTTGAACCCGCGTGAGATTCGAGCTTCGAACTTGACCTTCCTTTCCACTCGTTGGCTACTTGCGTGTAGACCGAAATAACGTTAAAGTAAGTGACACTAAGCTACGTACAACGGCCCAACGTACAATGAGGCTAAGTGCGGAAATCTTACGTGTAGCTAGCCAGTGCCAGTAAGGTGGTACGCATTATTAACTTAGTCCCGGAATCACTTAATCAATCACAACTTTTGAGCGAAAACTGTTCGGACTCTTTCGTCAAAAATTCTAGTATGTGATTCCGAAATTATGTTAAAATTAACTGGTTATTATGCGAACAATAGTTACCTAATGGTTGCCAGCTTTTTCTCGATGCGGTTTTGTAACCGAAGCAATTTAATCCCAGCAAAACTTTATGAATAAAGCGGTTTGCTTTGGTGTATAGTATGTTTGTGTAGCTTTTCGGGAGTCAGTATTTTAACACCATGTATAGGCTGCTTATACAGGGTGTGGTGTAAAGAATGGATAACCTAACGGATAATAACAGTTTCTTTAGTATCGATAATTTGACCACTTCTAATGAGCAAAAGTAAAAAAAAATACAATTGATTTTTTAATTATAAGAATTAACCACGTCAAGTTTAAGGGTAGTATGTAAAAATTAAGTATTAAAAAAAAAAACTTTTTTGTTGAGAGTGGTTTAATTATGTATCGATACTAGAGGAACAGTTTTCAGGTTATCCATTTTTACTCCACACCTGTATATGTTATTATCCAACTATTTGATATGCGCGTTTCTTTCAGACGCATTTCCGCGCCAACGTTGCGTGATTTGATTATGGAATAACAAGGAAATGCTCGTCGTTTAAAGAAACAGAGTTACGCATTATTTTCCTTGTACAAAAATTAAGTTATGATTTGTTGCCTAGCATAATCGGCACCACGTCAACCTTGACACGCGTGTACTTTTTGCAACTAAAAAGTAAAGGTCGAGTTGCTGTCGACTGTACGTAAAGGGTACCTTGGTAATGGCGTGTCTATGTCCACCAATGGATGAATATGGCCGAACGGGCGATTAGACGTAATTCTTTTATGAAATGAACTCTAGATTCATGGCAGGGAAGTTTGAGATCAATGCGTACCTAGACAAAGACGGTTTTGATGTTTGTATGTTTGGCGAAATATTTCAAATTGCACAAAAGTAAGTGATGTTTCCATTCGTTTGCGGATATGGATTTCGGTTTTCCAATTGTCTTTCTTACTTTAACAACGTCTCACTTGTCTGAGTGTGTTAATAAATTATTTTTAACTAGCTGTTGCCAGCGACTTCGTTCGTGTGGTAATTTTGATGTGTATTTTTCCAGGATAAAAAATAGCCTATGCGCTAATCCACACTATAATCTATCTCTGTGCAAAATTTCATCCGGATCCGTGCAGATATTTTTGCGTGAAAGAGTAACAAACATCCATCCATACATACAAACTTTCGCGTTTATAATAGGGGTTAAAGTATACGTTCTTTGAATTGACATAGAATCTTCATGGTTTGAGGTTTTCGAATGAAACTTTTTTCAAATGGTTTCTATGATGTTCTTTTTTTAAAAATGTGAAACATTTGAATATCGACTTTCAATTGTTTTTGTTATTCAATTTAGACAAGAAAGATGGATACTGCGAAAATTCGAGTGATTTTTTAATACTATTGTGGCATTTGACCTGGGGTCAGCCATTGCATTTTTCTTTTCCGGTTATCATAAAGAATCCACTTTTCATCACATGTTACAATTCGATCCAATATTCCTTCATTTCTGTACCGGTTCAACAAGGCAACACAAGTTTCAACACGCGTTTCTTTCTGCAGATCAGTCAAATCATGAGGCACCCATTTTTCGTATTTTTTTATTTTATTGATTTGATGCAAGTGAGTCAATATTGTGGGTAAGGTAACGTTAAACCATGCCGCTAATTCCTGGGTAGTTTGACTAGGGTCGGCTTCCACTATCTCTCTTAATTCATCGTTATTCACCTGTGTGGGCGGTCTTCCTCGTGGCTCGTTCTTTAAGTCGAAATTTCCATCACGAAAGCGTTTAAACCAAAATCGCACGGTGCGTTCATTAGTAGACCCCTCTCCAAACGCAGCATTGATATTGCGGGCTGTTTCTGCCGCGTTAGTTCCGCGTCGGAACTCGTATTCAAAAATCACTCGAATTTTCGCAGTATCCATCTTTCTTGTCTAAATTGAATAACAAAAACAATTGAAAGTCGATATTCAAATGTTTCACATTTTTTAAAAAAAGAACATCATAGAAACCATTTGAAAAAGTTTCATTCGAAAACCTCAAACCATGAAGATTCTATGTCAATTCAAAGAACCTATGGCAATAAAACGGCAATTTCATATTTTAACCCCTAATAATATTAGTAAGGATGTTTAACCGCCGGATGTTGAAATGAAAATTTCACTACGTAATTACTTTAAAACACTTTCGCGGACAATGGATGCTACGAGTATATCATCCATCATCAGCCACTCGACGCCCACTGCAGGACACAGGCCTCCCTCATGGTTTTCCTAACCATGAAGGGCTTTGCCATAATCGCCACGCTTGGCAGGCGGGTTGGCGATCGCAGTATGCGGTTGGAATCTCAGGAAGACGCTGCTGCCTGTCTCCTGGTAACGTATTTCCTTAGTCGCCTTCTACGACATCCACGGGTGGAAATGGAGTGACACTATTCTTAATCCGGCGCCACATATCATCCAATAATGCAATAAAAAAACAATATAACCAAGGCAGCTGCATTCTAATATGTTTTTGTTTTTTCATAGTGGTCGCCAGGCTCTCCACAGACCCACAGGCTCTTTTTAGGTATTCGTGTCCGCTTTCTCTTTCCCTCACATTTTTCTTATATTGTGATATTCTAATATTCTATATTCTAATATAGTGGTGGCACCTTAGTTCTAGCCCCACTAAGCATAGCCACATGTAATCATCAATCTTAACTTAATTCCGGAATCACTTACTTGAATTTTTGTCGGAAGAGTCCGACCAGGTCTCGCTCTATTCGCAGAGCTTAATCGTGTTGAGTAGAGACGGAGCTCGCATCGTCGGTTGCTCGTCTCTGACGAGCTCGATTTTTAGTTCCAAAACTCTTTCATATCATCGTTTCACGACTGATCTGGTTGGCTGGAAGACATTTCAATATAAATTTTTTGTAAATATTTATTTCTTTGTGTACAATAAAGTTTAATAAATTGTAGGCACGCATCTTATTAAATACCACCAAATAGCCTCCTTAAGGCGACTTGAGCCGAGTATCTGGATAAGTAAGTATATAAATGAATACCGTAAGCTCTATCCAGTGAATAAGTCCAAAAACCTATTGCACACCATGACATTTGTAGAGATATCATTAGATATCCCTGTCCATCAGCTATTTGTTGGTTTATAGGGATAAACGAATAAACAGCGGATTGACTGGGTTATCAGTCACACAATTTATCTAATGATATCTCTGCAAATGTCATGGTGCAATACGTTTTTTGATTTATTCACTGGATTGAGCTTACCCTTGGATAAACCAATGCATAGTTCTGTCAGATAGCGTTGGCGTAAGCTAGCCTTACAGATCGATAGTCCAGCGACAATTTTGACACCGGTGGTGATTACCAAATCCAAAAACATCGTAAACTCTACCTACTCGTAATGCTTCGACTCCTTTCAGAGCATTTAATTTGTGTTTGAAAACACAAAAAATGCGTTACGGTCTGGTTGTCACATTTTACTGAAACATTGACGTGATAACAATAGACGAAACAGCACGACCTTTACATAAGTGTGCTCTCTCTGTGACGTTACTGGGCGATTTTATACAAAACAAGTTAAATGTCGACGTTTCATGTGTCGTATACCAATGATTTTGTTTTTTACGTTACGTACATTTGTGAAGTTGTATTAGCAATGTAAAAGCAAGGCGCTTGAAATTGCCTTTCCGCGGTGAGCACGCGTGGTAATCAAGTTCATACTATCTCTCGGAGAGAAGGCATGTGCCCGGCAGTGGGACGTATATAGGCTACATAGAAATACATGTTGAAATACCGCCTAGTGTACCCTTAAGTAGTCGCATGAAGTCACACGCCTTGCGTGGTACTGATGGGAGAGCAAGAGGCATACAATTACCAGCCGGTACGGTACGGTCGATAGCAGGTTAGATCTTTGTTGCAAAGTCGACTGTCTAACTAGCATGAGATACAGTCTCGTGACAGGCGGACGGACGGACAGCGGAGTCTTAGTAATAGGGTCCCTTACCCCTTGAGTACGGAACCCTAAAAATACAAAAAGATAGAGTATTCTCCATACATCCGAAATCGGGAACTTTTACTATGAGGATAACGTCAGATTCCCTCGCAATCCCTAGATTTAGTTACACACCTGTAGAAGCTAAGTTAATTTTGATAAAACCGGTGATTTGACGCGTTTTCGACTATACATGGTTACAATGTGTCTGCTCTGGGCAGTATGTAAAATCGATTAATTCACCAGGTAACTAATGGGCGTAGCGGTGGGCATGTCGATTGCCGTTAATTACTCTGAATTACTGCTTCAGTTGAGTTTAAAGTGCCTCGAAGTCTACCGCGGATTTGGGTAGCTTGATACAGGCGTAACTTTGTTTCTAAGTTATGCACTTAGACTACAATCTTAGATGCGAGTACAATCATGGAGTTGAAATCACACGGTCTTATTTATAAAAAGTACATTCCACTAAAATACACTTAAGACGGAGTTAAAGCCAGTTTGTGGGAGGAGTTCCTGCTATAAAGTGGCTTTAACTCCGTCTTAAGAGTATTTCCGTGGCAAAATTGCCCGTTACTCAACAGATTAGAGCGCATACATAACTAGTGCAAAGACAGATAGATAGAGAACACTTCATTACCAAAAACAGAATCAAGAACACTTTATTGCATAACCAGAAGAAAGAATCACAAAAAAATTCTGACACCCGACCAGAAAGCTATCAAACACTACTTTATCCATAAAAAATGCTTGGGAAACCAATTATTTGGTGGCGATTCGCTCACCTATCACAGTGCACTCGACTGACATGCCCAGCCCAGCTTCACTTCAGGCCGCTTGTTTAGATTTGTCCATGACGTTTAATTTGTTTGTTTGAATAATTTGAATGAATGAGTAGAGAAATTGCAAAAAAAGTCAAATATTGTGCTTCCTTATGTATTTTCTGAAATTTGTGCGCGTAATTTGTGACCCGTGTCTTTTTGCCTATTTCAAAAATAAATATTATGTAGATTACCAAAAGCGACTAAGGAAATCAATTACCAGGAGACGGGCAGCAGCGTCTTCCTGAGTTTCCAACCGCATACTGCGATCGCCAACCCGCCTACCTGCCAAGCGTGGCGATTATGGCAAAACCCCTCATGGTTATGAAAACCACGAAGGAGGCCTATGTCCTGCAGTGGGCGTCAAATGGCTGATGATGATGATGATGATGAGATTACCAAAACAAATTATGGAGAGATTTAGTAATGTAATGAGTAACAAATATTATTATCTACATTACCAAAACAAATTATGAAGAGATTTAGTAATGAAATGAGTAACATCTATTACAAATTAAAATAAATTTTGTCACTGAAATTCGTCATCACCATTGCGGCACCGTCAAAGTTGTATTTTTCGAGTGGTCTGACTACTTTTCACCTCCGAGATGCCACTTTATCTGGTCGCTAAGCTGAAGAAAAGTGTCAAAATGTCGTGAAAAGAATACCAAAATGCCCTAAAATAATGCCCTTGAAATCAGCTATGTTTTGTGTGTTTTGAGGTTCATTACACTACAAGTAGTTTAAAACTACTTGCTAGAGCAATTTTGCAAAATTAGTAGTTTTACAAAATAGTTCTAGCAAGCTGAAGTTTTACAGGACGAGAGACATAAGGGACATGTCACTCGTTCTGTATAAATTTCGGCTTCCTAGAGATATTTTGTAAAACTAATTGCAATGTGCCTTAACTGACAAGCATAGGCTTTTCCAATTTGGGAAAACCCGTTGTTTTTACAGGTGCCGGTCATTCGATTCTTATCGGGTTCCATAAATCGTCCGTGAAAGATATGATCTATGAAATTAGGGCTAACAATAACAATAATTTATCTATGGAGGTATTAGTGACTGCTATAAAAAGACAATGTCAAAAAGCTTTATAATAACTTTTGAAAGGAGTTCATTCGTTGGCTTTTACTTTACCTCTTTCAAATTAGTTTTTTTGGTCGAAAGTGCTATTGGTTTTTTCAGTATTCGCATTTCGGCTGTCAAAGCCACTATGTTAAATTTTAAAATCGAAATAAATTTTTGCACCTAACAAATACGCAAAGTTGTTTAGAAAGTGGTAGACAGAGATAACTGAATGATTAACCCATTTAAATTAAGGCATGTTTTTAATAATTGTTGTATCATAAATAATGCTACTGAGCACTGTAAAAATACAAAACTACAAAGTAATTTTCAGAGCGGAAATAAAAAGCATTTTTTTAATAGTTTTTTTTATCGCTATCTTTTTACAATGAAAAGACAAAAGGAAAGTCTGTAAAAAACGTGGGAATAAATACAGGTCGCGTAAGATAATGAGGTGGTTCTTATCGTCAATAACTACAACTTTTACTAAAGTTAGAAAGCTTTGAAATTGCGAAAAAAATATCGGCTATTCCATATCAGAATGACCACTTGCGGCATTACCAATATAATATATGGAAAAACTGTTTTTTTTTCCGATTTACAAGTTTTCCCCAAAGTAGAAGTTGTTCGTATCGACAAGTATAATCCCCCATTCTTGGATGTACATGGTTATTTTGTTGCACCCTGTATCTCCGTCCGCGTTTTTTATAAAGACTTCTTTTGTCTTTTTACTATCTATAAAAAAAAACACTACAAATCAAATAGTCTAGATCCAGTCCTCTATAAAGAGGCCAACATCCTGAATGTTTGCGCCTGTAAGTGAATTACTCGCCGATACGTCGCCGGCGCCGTTGGCAGCCATTGTGATAGGCTTCTCGTTGATAGGCCTTCGGTACTTTTCGAATATTTATTGTTATTTACTCTTACATTTACTGAAGTTGCTTGATGTATTTTCTCCGACAGAAATATCAGAAATTGCTAGGTGTCTGCTCTCTATTAGAATCGATAATATCTGTTGTGAGCTTTAACATGGGTTACACATTTAGGAGTAAAGTAACAGACAGTATTCATCGGACAATCACCTAAACTTACCTTAATAGGTCTGCTTAATGTTAAATTATATTATATTTATCTGTCCATCATCATCATCAACCCATTATGTCCCCACCGAGGGGCACGGGTCTCTTCCCTGAGGAAGGTATAGGCCATACTCCACCACGGGGGCCAAGTCCGGATTGGTGGAGGCTTGTAGACTAGTGGCTCGTCTACTGTCAGAAGTTGTCAAGCCGCCCTAAGGCCTCTGACTTGGCTCAACGACTGCCATCTATCGACGGCAGCCGGCACCAACAGCTTAACGTGCCTTGCGAAGCACGGAACCGCTCGGAAAAATGCCACTAGCGTTAGGCATAGACGGCGACCCATCCATGCACTGAACACGCCCTGTGTTGCTTAACCTTCGTGATCGTTTAAGATCACTCAGGCAGCCGGGGCTACGAGCGATTCCATCACACGATATTATTTGTATGTAGGATGTTGATAGTAATTCATATTCAGATTGCCTCGTTGGTCTAGCCATTGAGGCGCTTAGCTACCAAAACAGAGGTCGTGGGTTCGATTCCCACTGGTGGGCACCGTAAATTTGTACAAATAGCCTCAGTCTGTACTACAAGTACTACAAAAAACTTTTAACATTTCGGAAACGGATTATATTTTTCTTTACAGTCCCGGTCTACATCAGAAAACGCCTATTGAACGTATAGTTTTATGGAATATCTGTCATAGAGCAAAGCAATATACCCTAAAACTATTTTTTTTAATATATATTTTTAAATTGATTATTTATTCATAAAGTTAAAACACTACGGAATAAAGGGTGCAGGTTTAGATCTTTTAAGATCGTATTTAGAAGGAAAGGTTCAAAAAGCAGACATAAATCGTATTAAATGCTTGAGTCCACTTGTAAAAATAGGAGTCCCACGGAAATTTATCTTAGGGCCGTTCCTTTTCCTAGTCTATGTAAATGATTTACTGTTTATGGTACAAAAAAATGTCTGAGATAATGTCATTTGCTGATGACACATCACTTATTTTTAAAATAAAGAGACAAGAAAATAATCTTGACGATGCAAATAATGCTCTTTTGCAAGAACTAGATTGGTTCCTAGCTAATAATCTGCTGCTAAATTCTAAAAAGACAGAATGTATAAAGTTTACCTTACCTAACATAAGATTAGTTGAGAAAAACATAGTAATTGGAAATGAAAAACTAGAACTAGTATACTGTATTTTTGGGCATCACAATCGATGAGAAACTACAATGGTATCCACATATTGTAAAATTAACACACAGACTTAGCTCTGTAGCATACGCAGTGAAAAGAGGTAGGGAACTCACTGACGTTGCAACTGCTAGGCTTGTTTATTTTAGTTCATCATCATCATTCAGCCAAAAGAAGTCCACTGCTGGACATAGGCCTCCTCCATGGATTTCCAAAAAGACCGGTTGGAAGCGGCCTGCATGCAGCGCCTTCCTGCCACTTGGATGAGGTTATCTATCCATCTTGTGGCTGGTCGTCCTACGCTGCGCTTGCCGATATGTGGTCTCCATTCGAGAACTTTTCGGCCCCATCGGCCATCAGTTCTGCGTGCTATTTTAGTTACTTCCATAGCATTATTTGTACTGTGATATTATGTCCTACGGTATACTACTATGGAGCCAGGCAGCAGACATTGAGTAGGGATTCGCTAAGAGATTTATTTAAAAAGACTAACATCTTAACAGATGCAAGTCAATACAATTATGAAAATATACAGTACGTTAGGAAAAATATCAAAGACTTTGAAAATGTTGTTGGCCATCATAATGTTAATACTAGAAATAAACATAAATTGACATTTCCACGATTTAGCCTTGCAAAAGTTAATACATCCTTTTTGGGACACTGTATAAGGTTGTACAACAAGATTCCTTAAGATATATAGAGTTACCTCCAACGCGGATTAAAAAATGTGTTAAGCACATTCTGTGCAAAAAGGCTTACTATAACATCAAGGATTATTTAGAAGACAAAGATGTTTGGCATTAAACAATAGGTAAATATTAATTACAGGACGATTGTGACTAGTGTTCAACACATTCATGACTATTATTTTAAGTTGGAAACTCTGTAAATTAAGTTAAAACGCAAAAAAATCAAGTAAGTTTATCCGGTGTTAAGTTAATAATAAGTTAAAACGTGTTTTGAAAAGAATAAATATCGAGTTTCTTTGTTGGCTTGTTCTCCACATAATCTATTAATTGTGTAACTAACAACTTTGTCGTTCATTAAGTAAATATTGTGTTTTTATCGTGAATAAAAATACATATTTGAATTGAATTAAATTGACAATTCATTCAATTGCTGTATAGGTACTACCTAAAATAAAAGATACATTACATTAAATTATTTTAAAAAATTGTTTTTTTTTTTAAATTGATAAGACCTAGAACGTGTTGTCAATGTCTCTCTTCTTCAGGTGTTTCAATAACTGCGCATTTTAGAAGTCCAGTAGACAAGGTCACTGAACCCGCTATCAAAGGAATTGTAGCAGTAAACGTATGAAACACAATACTTTCTAACCCGCATTCCCCGTGAGTCAAACGATCATTCGTTGCCCCCACGCGTAAATATAACATTCCCCGATAGCTGGGCTTATCAGCTGGCTTATAATTTTCTACTTTCTCGTTAGCCCATACGTTGAGTACAGTGTACAAAAGACAAGTCTTCTCATTTCTCATTAGCTTACGAAAGTACCCGCTACTGTTTCTTAGCGGTTTTTTTATTATTATTATTATTATTATTATTTATTTGGGAAACTTGCAGCTTACATAATAAATGGACAGAGACTTAGAATAACTACACGTTTATGTAGCCTATATACGTCCCACTCCAGGGCACGGGCCTTCTCTCATAGAGAGAGTATGGGCTTAATTACCACGCGTGCCCACCGCGGAATGGCAATTTCAAGCGCTGAGGTATGTTAACACCTCGGACACTCTGGTTTCACTTATGTTTTACGTCATCGTTAGCGAGTGGTATTGCTACGAGTACTACAACTTCACAAATGTACGTCTTAGAAGAAAAGTCATTGGTACACGTCGGGATTCGAACCCACGACCTCCCGGATGTCAGGCCGGTTCTACCGCTCCGCTACCATCGCAAAGTGAGGAGTGCTTTATAGGAATTGTGTTTTTATAAATAAGACCGTCTTCCTACTTGTTAATTTGTGGCTTAAGAGCAAAGGAGTGGGGAACTTGCGTCTAACTTAAGTTGGAAAAATTGCATGTAAAAAACTTGGAAAAATTTGAAAAAATAACATTAACCAATTTTTTTTTGGGTTCTCGGGGTCACAAAATATGCGAAAAATTAAGTTACTCTAATAACATAAACTTTATTAAATTTCGTTTGGTCATTGAATTCTGAACGTTTTCTTATAAGGGTGTACATGTACATGCGTAAAAACATTATTGCACGGGATAACTGAAATATTGATAACCGCTTCATACATTATATGCGCCACGTTAGGGAGTGACGTCATAGACTAAGGTCGATTTGTATGGCCCGTTTTAGTACCACGTCGGTGGCGCAGAGTCGCTGGATGCGGGCGACACAAGACCGGGAAGCTTGGAAAACCATGAGGGAGGCCTACCCAACGCAGCGGGCGTCAAATGGCTGATGATGATGATATTATCAAAAGTATTAGTCGCATAGAAAAAAGAAAAGAAAAAAGAGGATGTAGTGACAAGAATTGAGAAAGGAATGTTGCGTTGGTTTGGACATGTGGAGAGGATGAAGGAGAAAAATTGCAAAAAATTGCGAATGTGGATGGAAGGGTCGGTAAGGGACGACCCAGACGGACATACTTCGACCAAATAGAGGATGTATTTAACAAAGGGCAAGATAAAAAGTACCCGAAACCGGCGTGCGTGCATGCAACGACTAATGAATGTTGAGGAAGCGAAAGTGATCTGTCAGGATCGTAGCAAGTGGCAGTCCCTGGTCTCTGCCTACCCCTCTGGGATACAGGCGTGAGTTTATGTATGTATGTAAAAAAGAAATACCACGTTTATTTATCTTTTAACGTGTCCTCTCCTATTCCATTAAAACATTTGTTAGTGCAAGTTCTCTATTGTAGTTATACGAACTAGAGCCTTGGTTGTGCCAGACGTACAGGGCTCAGGTGGTACAGCCGACGGAACAACATTTACATTTTATCGAGTTTTTTAGTTGTAAAATTGCCAAAAGCGTCACTGAGTACAGCGCACGCACAGGCGTACGGGTGTAAAGGATGATGACATGTGCTGTCGTCTGTACGTGCTCTGTTCGGGCGGTTACCCTGCAATCAGGAGAGCCAGCACAGGAAGAACAATGATGGCACGAGCGCTAAAATGTCTGAGTTTGACCGTTAATGTACTAGAAAGTAAACTCACGCCTGTATCCCAGAGGGGTAGGCTGAGACCTGGGACTCCCACTTGCCACGATCCTGACAGATCACTTTCGCTTCCTCAACATCAATGAGTCGTTGCATGCACGCACGCCGGTTTCGGGTACTTTTTATCTTCCTCAGCCCTGACCTTGAAAATAGCAATGGTTTTCAATTGTGATTTTCAAGGTCAGGACTGAAGAGGTTAACTTGCCCTTTGATAATACACCCTCTATTTGGTCGAAGTATGTCCGCCTGGGATACAGGCGTGAGTTTATGTTATGTATTTAAGTTTATTTGACGTCTACTCACGTTCGCGTTTCTACCTAGAACAGTGGCTGAAAATCAACTGTTAGTAACTCAGGGCTGGCAAAGGTCGGGGGCCCCCGAACTATGACGCCGCGAGCTCAGAAGTAACATTTTTAACAAAAAATTGTAACAATTGTAAGGTTTATATATGAGTACTTCAAATCAATTAAAGTTGGGCCATGTGTCATCATCATCATTCAGCCACAAGAAGTCCACTGCTGTACATAGGCCTCCTCCATGGATTTCCAAGAAGACCGGTTGGAAGCGGCTTGCATCCAGCGTCTTCCTGCCACTTGGATGAGGTGCTAAGAATCTCCGGGCCATATGTACTCCAACCGTTCTGTGTGGCGCCGGATTAAGAATAACGTCACTCCATTTCCTTCCGTGGATGTCGTTGAAGGCTACTAAATCAATTACCAGCAGCGTCTTCCTGAGATTGCAACCGCATACTGCGATAGCCAACACGCCTGCCAAGCGTGGCAATTACAGCAAAACCCCTCATGGTTAACAATTGTAAGGTTTATATTATGAGTACTTCAAATCAATTAAAGTTGGGCCATGTGTCATCATCATCATCAGCCATATGGCGCCCACTGCAGGACATAGGCCTCCCTCATGGTTTTCATAACCATGAGGGGTTTTGCCGTAATCGCCACGCTTGGCAGGCGGGTTGACGATCGCAGTATGCGGTTGGAATCTCAGAAAGACGCTGTTGCCCGTCTCCTGGTAATTGATTTCCTTAGTCGCCTTCTACGACATCCACGGAAGGAAATGGAGTGACGCTATTCTTAATCCGGCGCCACGCGGAATACTTAATCCGGCGCCACGCGGAATCTCTTAATCCGGCGCCACGCGGAATATGATGATGTACTACAACTAAATACCATAAATGTGAGTGGTCGACCAAAAAGGGACCTCAAGTGAAAATAAATTGCGTTTGAAGTTTCGTGTATAAACAGGTTTCCAAAACTGCCTCGGCTCACAAAAAAAATCATAAAAAAATTACTAAGGCACCTAAAAATATTCTGGTTAGACCAAAACAAAGCTAAAATACCACAGATTAAAAAAATCAAATAAAAAAACGGTTTTCAATCCCTCCAGGTCCCTTTTTGGTCAACCACTCACATATATATTTTTACAGAATAGATGTTTACAGAATCAATACAAAATCTGAGTCTTATAAACCCGTCATACTCGAAGTCTCGAACTCGCTACTCAAGGATACATTACTTCAGTCATCAAGAAGCTTTAACAACAACAAAGGGAAAGATTTCAAACTTAATACAGAACATCTAAAACTCAGCGGGCCCAAAAGACCCATATATGTTTCGGAAGTGCTAACCCCCAAAACCAGGAAGCTTTTTTATCTAGCTAGAGAATTTGCCAAACAAAATAATTACCGTTTCTGCTGGACTTCACATGGCACGGTATATATAAGAAAGGCTGAGGGGTCACCACAGATACGTGTGGATAATGAAGCCAACCTACACAAATTGAAAACCGCATGACTGGATCTTATTATTTTGTTATTTGCTTTTATATTATGCATGCGCTTCTATGTTATTAAATCGTGCAACACAGGAAAAACTCTTTTCACAATCACAAACACAATACAAATCACTCACAAAATATCTCACTTACACACGAAAAAACACTTCAAAATATACCACATAATATTCATACCCTTTAATTTGAACGGCAATCATCAATCACTACAGAAGGCCTCATTGTATGATTATTGTCTACTCAAATACAGTAAACACTATAGTGAAATATGTCTTTACTTCACAGTGCCCATGAACAGCGCCTGTAATTTTTATAAAATAAGTTATGGAGAATGACTTAGATAGTTTTATAGAGAGTGTAGACAGTTTTCAAGTATCCCAATCTTATTCATGTAATCCCGAAGATTGTTCCCAGGTTTTAGCTGGGAGTAAGAAACAACTAAGAATTATCACCCAAAATATCAGGAGTATTTCTTGTAATATTCTAGGTCTTCATACGCTTATACAAAGAACACAAATAGAGCCCGATATAATTGTTCTTACTGAATGTTGGCTGAATAGCCCCACAAATTCTAAATTACCCTCATTTGATAATTATATATCTACTGCTACTACTAAAAATTTTAACCAAAACGATGGGGTCGTGGTCTATATGAAAAGTAACATTGATCACTTTTCATATGAACCAAATTTTCAAGACTCAAATTGTATTGTTTCGGTGATTAATGATAACATTGCTTTAATTTCCATCTATAGATCACCATCTTTTGTCACGATAGATAGGTTTTTGGATTCTCTCGACAGTTTGCTAACTTCAATTCAAAAATTTAAAACAATCATTATCATTGGTGACATAAACATTGACATTTCTCCGAATTCAAACGATACTCGGGCCCCTAACTATCTAGAGCTCACAGCATACCATGGACTGCTCCCGGCACATGATAAACCAACTAGAAATAATTCCTGCCTCGACCATATAATCTTGAAATCTAATTTAAACTCTAAAACACTAATTATTACCAATAGTCTTACAGACCACGATACAGTATGTATTGCATTAGAGCTTACACATTGCACAGTCTTTAAAAAGTACACACAAACTAAAGTAGACTACAATGCCATCACAGACGAAATAAAAAAACACAGTTTTGATCCTATTCTTGAATTTACTGACTGTAATGCTGCTACTGATCTTTTGATTCATTCCTTAAACAATATAATCTGCAATAATACTAGTGTCATAACTTTGTCTAGACGTAAAACTCCCATCAAGCCTTGGATCACGCAAGGTCTACTGCGATGTATGAAAAATAGGGATAAGATGCACAAGAAAACTAAAAAAGATCCTGCCAATACAATTCTATCTATTACATATAAACGCTATAGAAATTATTGTAATAATTTATTAAAAAAAATTAAAAGACAATATGAAAAATCGGAATTAGAGAAGGCCACTACCACAAGCATTAAACAAACTTGGCAAGTCATTAATAAAATTGCGCGTTTTAAGCCTCGTGAAATTCCTTCGCAAGACATTCTATCCCTGGCAAATGACCCACTTGAATCTGTAAACAAAGCCAACCTATACTTCGCTAGTGTAGGAGAAAAACTTGCAGAAGAAATTATTACAGAATCCACACAAACATCTTCGTTTACACATAAACCCCCCCGCAGCCAAAGTCCAAATAGTAATTCTTTAGTTCTACTTAAAACTGATATCGCTGAAGTTATAATGACAATAAAATCACTTAAAAATACTGCATCATCCGGATGGGATAAAGTTTCATCGAAACTACTAAAGAACAATCTAACATCCCTCGCTGGCCCTATCACCCATATTTGTAATTTGTCAATCACCTCTGGAGTATTCCCTGATGCCCTAAAGAAAGCAGTGATCACCCCCCTCTATAAGTCCGGCGAAAAATCTGAATTAAGTAATTACAGACCGATCTCTCTACTTTCGACTATTTCTAAAGTCCTTGAAAAAATTATTAACAAACAACTAATTAACTTCTTAGAATCACAAAAATTGCTTTCACCAAATCAGTTCGGCTTCCGTAAGGGGAAATCGACAACTGATGCAGTGGCGAGACTTACAGATACCATTGTAAAAGGTCTTGACAAGGGTGATCGTTGCTTAGCCATATTTCTTGATCTTCGCAAAGCTTTTGACACTATTTCGATACCACTTTTGTTAAATAAAATGGAACACATTGGTATTCGTGGTTTACAGCTCCAACTTTTCAAGGACTATTTAACTGTAAGAAACCAGCGTGTACAGGTAAATGACACTACAAGTGACTCACTTCCAGTAAAATATGGGGTCCCCCAAGGAAGCACTTTAGGGCCGACACTGTTCTTAATTTACCTTAACTCTCTATGTGATATTGATTTGCAAAACGGCAGCCTGATTTCGTTCGCTGATGATACAGCGCTGATCTTTCAGGCAGTCTCCTGGAATACAGTATTTAGGCAAGCACAAAGGGGATTTGACATCGTTACCAAATGGTTGGGTAGTAACTTACTTAGCCTAAATGCTGAGAAGACCAAATATTTAACATTCTCAATTGTTCCACAAACACAACCCTTAAGTTATGAATTATGTATTAAGGCCCATTCAATAGCCTGTATATCCACAATTTGTAACGCAAAATGCCAAACCCTGGAAAGAGTTGATTCCATTAGATACCTAGGAATTATAATAGACAAACACCTTTCCTTTAAAGACCATATTATAAAATTATCCTCTAGGGTCAGGAAACTAATATCAGTCTTCAGAAACATACGCCATGTAGCCGAACCTAAAATTATGCGTTTAATATACCTTTCTCTTTGCCAATCTATTATAGGATATTGCATCGAAATCTGGGGTGGTGCGGCCAAGTCCCACCTAGTTCTTCTTGAAAGAGCACAAAGAGCAGTCATTAAAATATGCCACTTTTTGCCTATTCGTACGCCAACTTCTATTGTTTATCAAACGGCTAAAGTTCTCTCTGTCAGACAACTGTTTATCACGCAATGCATCCTTTGTCAGCACAAAAAATCTGATGTACGTACTTTGGGGAGATCAAATAGACGCAAAGATATCATATTCACAGTTGAAATGTTCCGCACTAGCTTTGCACAAAGGTCTCGACTGTTTCTGGGAGGGTTTCTTTATAACAGACTTAATAGACTATGTCATTTGCGAAATCTAAATTCGTATAATCTGAAAAAAGTCTTAGTTAACCTATTTTTAAATTATACTTACGATGAAACGGAAGATCTCCTAACAATAATAAAGTAATGCTTGTGGATTATTGTTTTTATTTTGTTTGGTGCACGCACGCACGCACGCGCGCACGCACGCACGCGCACACACACACACACACACACATACACACACACACACACACACACACACACACACTTGCAATAAAAAAATTATTGTCGAATTAAATTTAAAAGGTATGTTTTTGCCCAGCATTATAAAATTTCAGTGCAAGTTCATTGGTATTGTTAATAATGATTCTTAAAACTTGTTTACCACATTATTATGTATACGTTACGAAGTTGCTTTCACATTACTTGGAGGGCACTGGTATCTGTAATACAGGATTTTTTCCTAGCACAGGTATCAGAAGCACGCATCGTAAATGACAAGTAACTTCAATTTAATGTCATACCATATTGTAGCAAGATGTTAAATTTGCTTTTCTGTGTATTTTCTGTCAAATAAAGATTATTATTATTATTATTATTTTCACTGAGAGGGCCCGATCCAATGAATTCGCCACGGTCCGCAAATGGTATAGTTACGCCACTGCCTTCGGTCTTATATTACGCGATTGTAGTCGCGGACACAGTTTAATAAATGTATCAGTAATTGAAGAATGCGGCTTGGGAGAGCAACATTTATTGCACCCACACACAATGACAGTCCAGAGAGATAGTGTTTATCAGCAGTTGCCCGTTGAGGTCGAACGGGCCGGAAACTTGAATCATAATAAAACCGTAATAGGCTATTTTAATCGGTAATCAGCTTCTGTCAGGGCGGGGGCGTTGTGTGAAATCGTGTGATGTTATTTTATTCGAGGAAGCGTTTAATGCGATATTAGCTCAAGGGTGCGTGCAATTTCTAGGCGTTAAATGCCTAGGAGCGGTGGTAGTCTAGTGGGTAGAACATTGAATTCGAAAGCGTGAGACCCAGGTTCGATTCCCAGTGCGGGCATGTAGCTACCTATGACTTTGTTTTCTAAGTTATGTACATTTGTGAAGTTATAGTAGCAATACCACTCGCTAACGGTGAAGGAAAACATCGTGAGAAAACCTGAGTCTCTGAGCTATCCACATACCTCAGCGCTTGAAATTGTCAATCCGCGGTGGGCACGCGTGGTTATTAAGCCCATTCTCTCTCTCTGGGAGAAGGCATGTGCCCTACAGTGAGACCTATATAGGCTGCTTATGAAATGCCTACACTTTTAAGTTTCTTTGTTTGGAATGCCACAGCACAAAATCTGACAAAGTAGCTCGAGAAATCTCGTGTTTGGAAAATAGGACTAAATGCCGTGCTCGAGTATACCCGGGTTAGTAGATATTGTTAGTTATAGCTCCCATGTGTAGGTCATAAGATTTTCTACGAAAATGCACTGCTATATCGTGCTGGGATGGCGAACTAACGGCAGCCATAATGGCCATTGATGGCACGCGACAAAATACTTTGTGCTCAAAACTGCCTTTGTAGGTTTCCGCACCCAAAGGGTAAAGGACCCTATTACTAAGACTCCGCTGTCCGTCCGTCCGTCCGTCTGTTCATCTGTCACCAGGCTGTAACTCAGGAACCGTGATAGTTAGACAGGTGAAATTTTCACAGATGATGTATTTCTGTTGCCGCTATAACAAAAAATACTAAAAACCGAATAACATAAGCATTTAAAGGAGGCTCCCATTCAACAAACGTGATTTTGTTGCCGTTTCTTGCTCGATCTCAATAACGGCAACAGGTAGACGCCTGAAATATTCAAATGTTGTCTAGGTAATGGTACGGAACACTTTGTGCGCGAGTCCGACTCGCATTTGGCCGGTTTTTCTAAATAAAATAAACTAGCGTAATCGAAAGCTATTTGTAAGGCACGTTCATATTCCTATGGCTTTCAAACCACCCAAAATTCATGGTGAATAGCGCCCATTCCTGATGAGCACATGGAATTTATTGCCACATTTCTTCTATTAGAGATCCGAATTGTAAAGATTGACGAAGGTCGTAACGTGAGCAACTAGTGTTGCTATTAACGATTTTACGATTTACCGATTTCAAACGCTGCGGCATTTAACACCTCTTAGCCCCTGGCCACAAAGAAGGGCCGTGGGGCGAGGGCGCGGAAAAGACGCGTCGTTAATCCAATAATTCACTTTCATACAAAATGTACTGAAGGGACGGGACGAAGCCCACACAGAAGAGACGGGGCGAGCTCGCGATTTCTATACAAAGCGTCTTTTCCGCGCCCCCGCCCCACGCCCCTTTTGTGTGGCCAGGGGCTTAGTTGCCTTCGATATCCTACAAGTGATAGTGAAGGGCAAGTTTTGTTTATTCTGGCCTTCATACTAACCGAATAGTGGACAAACAGTTTGAATGGAAAGGGAAGTTGTAAACTCAAACGTAATGTATTGGGAAACAGCACTAGACAAAACGTCTATGCTCGTTCTACGAGAGACATTAGGCGGACTGTGAAGTCATGAATGAATCATCTGGTGCCAACAGTTCTCTACTACTGCTCTAATATTGGCATCGATATTGCGTTCAAACCACGTCATGCGCTCGGAATGCATTCAAAATGTAAAGATTGCTCAGGTAATACTGTACGTACGTGGCATGTGCAAAGTTAAGAGTTATTAACAACTAGCTGTTGCCCGCGACTTCGTTCGCGTGGTAATTTTGATGTTTATTTTTCCGGGATAAAATATAGACATAGGCTAGTCCAGACTATATTCTATCTCTGTGCAAAATTTCATCCGGATCCGTTCAGCCGTTTTTGCGTGAAAGAGTAACAAACATCCGTCCATACATACAAACTTTCGCGTTTATAATATTAGTAGGGACTAACAAAACGGTGGTCGTGGGTTCGATTTCCTCTGGAAGCTGCCGTACTTGATTTGTGCAAAGGGCCTCACTTTGGGTGTATTTTCATGTTTGTGACGTCCTTGCCTGGTCACTATAGCACAGGATTGTGTTGTGTGAAAATTACTTGGGTACTCTATCAACTTTTCTATTTTATTCGAAATGTAAGTTTGAAATCAATATTCTCAATTAAATTCTAGGGCTATCCTATTTTTCCCTATGCAATACTGGGGCATCTGGAGAGCCATCTGTTTTCATTAAGTTTAGTCATTTGGCTAAAATATCATTGTATATTAACAACAGTGCGTCTTTAGCTGGCGATGACGTAAAACAAAATGCCTTTGTTAATAGCGTCCTCTTTGCTATGTTTTACGTTCCTTTTCCACAATGAAGTACCCATAGACCCTGTAACGTATAGGATAAGGAGTAAAATCCATCCGAAAATCGTGCTTTTCGGGCTATTTACGTGTTTTCCGCTTTGCGGAGCTATTTTTAAGATTTCTTTGTGAATGGAGTGAGTACTCGCCTTGTTTTTACGTTTACGCTAGTACATACGCCTTCGCTGAATGAATGTTTTATATATTGTAAATGTTTGTTCGACTCTCGAACTTATAATGCGTCTAATAAGATATAGTGTGAGGTAGTCGCGACTTACTTTGATCTGGAGTTAGATCTAGAAAATGTTGTTTCAGAAACAAAATTAAATAAAAAGTAAAAACCGACTTCAAAACACTATAGCACTACAAAGTTATAATTTTTATTGTTGAATTTTCAGTGGGGGAGAGCGGGAGAAAAATTAACAAGTAACCATAATTTACCCTACTTAATTCGTTGCTTTAAAATTCAAAGTTCTCAATGTCAATCTCCGAAAGTCTTCACCAGAACATCACCAAATTACCTTGGGACTACTTTCACGCTATTTTATGAAACATACGGATATTACTAAAGGATGGGCCCCATTAGGCCTTATTTACTGCTGCCCATTGAAGAGTTCCGTTCTCCATCTCTGAAAGTCTTCATCAGATCTCAATGAAATTAAAATGAGACAAATGGGACGTTATAACTATTCGAACAAAAAAAAATACGCATCCAATTGATAAACTCCTTCTTCGATTCTTCGAAGTCGGTTAATAAAGAGCGCTGTTTCTGTAAGCTGATGAACTGTCCCCTTAATTGACTATACTATTACTGCAATAGCGCAAGTCTACTAAACTGTCTAGTTATTTTACAAGGGTTTAGTATACTTTTAGGGTCAAATGAAAGAATCTGTCTGTTTGTTTGACCCTTTCCCTCAGGAATGGGCTGAGCTAGTTAGGTGAAATTAATGTAAAAATCGAGGCCCGCGATCCATTGAAGGTGTAAAAAAATGTTTGTGAGTTAACTTAATCAAAAGATACGAATCAATCAAAATAGGTAGGTGCGCATACTTTTCCACTATACAGTTTAAGTTTGTAAACATTGGTTCAGAATCGTGGCTCTGTTTTTCTTATTTTATTTATTTTTAGATCCTCGACCCCCCAGTTCACTACTCGATGGATCGACGCTCTTCCCGACTCTGCACAATGCTTCAGACGGAATTGCTTGCAATTCTTTCATCACAACAATAACAGCAGGACATTGTTGCTATAATTTATTTTCCCCAGATGCAAATTGTAGTATTCCTTCTAGCGCAATGAAATGCGTCAATCTCATGACTTACATTCGGATCAGCATTCTTACATCTCCGGATGGTACAAGGCAAAGTGAGCCTTATCGCGTCGGATCAAAGGTAGAGTCGACTGCTCCGGGCGACTTGTATGAAGCAGGTGCTTCCAATCACATCACTCAACTAAACAATCCTATTGTAATGCTGACAGTAATCACAACACACTCAATTTTCTCATGGGATCAGCTTTTTGGGAACCAATTTTTATGGTCGCCGACTGACGGCCCTGGCATTGCAGCGGTCTTCGGATGTCGGATAGCAGAGCAAGGTAGGAGAGTAACGGAAGGGGTAAGGGAAAAGAATCCGTGTTTTCTTATTAGAGGCATTTTCAGTTGAATAAAAGAGCTTAGTCGGACCGCGATTCTAGGTAAGGACCTCTTTTTAACAATTGAACGTATGCCTTTGCATATGATCGTTGATACGGGCTTTCTTTATTTAGAATTTCAGAAGCGTTTTGGCTTCTCTCAATTTATTTGAATACCTCAACGAGTTTGATTAGTATAAGAACTTATAGGTACTACGATTATTAGGTATGGGCGTACTATTGTTGATAATAGTAAGGGCCCACTTTCTTTGGATTTCAGAAGCGTATTTAAAAGAGCTTAGTTGAACCGATTATATGGGAATAGGATCGTTGATTTAGGCTTTCTTTCTTTGGCATTTCAGTAGCGTATTTGCCTATCTTAACTTGTTCGCAATAAAAAAATTAAACCTTAAAAATCTCCGAGGCTACGCTGGTAAAACGTCGAGTTTGAACAAGAATCTTTGTTTCCCCTGAATCTAGCCTGACCGCAAGTGCGTGCCAATTTAGTTGCTCATAGATCAGTATGGTCAATTACGCTAACGAAAGGGTGGCTGGGCCATCAATGCGGAATAGTCCTCCCACATACCACGGTACAAAGTGACGTTCCGCGCACAACCGCCGGGACGGATGCAATCTCACAGGATACATTGTTGTCATTGCATCCAGGGCACCTACTCGAGATAAATTCTGCCGACTCCTGACTAGATATTTTACCTGTCCTATTAACACTATGGAAAAAAACTGTACAAGTGCGAGTGAACACTTAAAAACTTTGTAGTCGAAATTAATTTTCTCCTAACCAAGCCTACCGCTTGGTATTGGTATTATAATATGCAATAGCTGCAAATTAACTATTTCGGGTTTTGCGACCTAGAAGATTAAGATTTGGCAAGAATTAAATTTCTTCTAGGTCGGCGGGAAGTGCATGCGGTTTTAATAGTGAGATTAATTGAATAAATAATTTGATGTTATGGTTCATACCAGTATGTTTTCATTTGAGATTTTAATTTTCCTCACCTTCAAGGGACCGTAAGCTTAGGGTAACTTAGTATTTGACATAAATTTCAACTTTTTAGCTCTATCTGTGCCTGAGAAAAAAAGTCTTGTGGAGTCAGAGAGACGACGGATGGACAGACGGGCAAACGGACGGACAACATAATGATCCTATAAGAGTGCCTGGTTTTCCTTTTGAGATAGAACCTAAAAATGCCGCTGGAGTACAATCGACGAGTTTAGATTTTCTTTTGTTTCTTCATAGTAGTTTTTTTCTGCGTCTTTTTGTTTCGTTCAAAGTATGTTTTCATCAGCGTCTTTTTTATCCAGTATTTCTTCAGTACTTTATTCTTCAGCATCTTTTTGTGTCTCCAGAGATTTATTTGTCATAGTGTTTTGTTTCTTTGACATTTATAAGTGAGAAAATGTTCTCATGTATTGCCATAAGGTTGCAGTGCTGACCGGCACTACACGAGCTTCAAAGACCCGTCGAGATAATGTCTCTTGCTCTACTTAATCCTAATCAGAATACAATAATATAGAAAAACAATGTAGATTTTCATAAGTAAAATTCCTGCTGGCATGTTTTATTGGTCTCTTTTAACGTACAAATACCTGCAACCAAGAGTGAGAGAGAGTAGACGCTCAGGAACTGAACGTCTTTTACGATATAGTACACCAGGATATAAAGATGTAAATAAATTGCCTTTACGTGGAGGTTCCGAATGGGACGTTGTTTGATGAGGTGGGAACAACGAATCTGGCAAGGATATAGAATAGACGTCACCGTAAAATAATGCATCGCTCGAGTATCTTGAGGTGTTTGCTAATATTGTAAACTCGTCTTGTGAGGGTCGAGATTTTCTAACCACATAATAATAATATATTTTATATATTTTGTTGCCACAAGAAACCTTGTTTTATAAAAATAATTTGATCGGTCAGCAAATATTTTGGTCAGCGGAATACATGTATGCTACGAGCAGAAACACGTTCAGAAAATAAACCAAATATAGTGAGCAAATAAATACATTTTGATCAGCGTAATAGTTATTTGGTCAGCAAAATTAATGATTGATCTGCGCAATGATGACTTGGTCGGCACATAATGAGCCATCTATTACATTTAATTACTAAATGAAATTCAAGTGGCAGGAAGACGCTGGATGCAAGCCGCTTCCAACCGGTCTTTTTGGAAATCCATGGAGGAGGCCTATGTTCAGCAGTGGACTTCTTGTGGCTGAATGATGATGACTAAATGAAATTATGTAGCTTACCAAGCCTTAACACAGTGTATCTCAATCCAAGATTTGCTGATCAATCAATTTATGAGCTGAAGAATTTTCTGCTGACAACTTTGGATTACTCTGTTTCTCACATTTTGTTTAGTAGTTTTTTGCTGACCACCATTTGCTGCTCAAGATATTTTTGTTGTTGACAGAAAAGATTTGATTGCTCAGCTAAATCGTATTTTTTGCTGATCGTTCAAATGATAGCCACTCTATTTAACATGTTTAATCATATACAAATATAGTAGAACAAATAATTTCTCGACTTATTTACCCCAACCAATGTGTTATTTGCTGTTAACAAGTAACAAGCCTAATGTTACATACATACATGAACCCACACCTCTATTACAAAGGGGTAAGCAGAGACTAGGGTTAGCGATTTGCTATGATACTGAGAAACCTCTTCAGCTTCATTAACATTAATAAAATTAGTCGCTACATGCACGCATTTCGGTTTCGGGTACTTTTTATCTTGTATAATACTAATTTCGATAATATTGTATCGAATTGTCCGAATCATGCGAATCAGTAAAACCGGCCAAGTGCGTGTGGGGCCACGCACAGTGTAGGGTTCCGTAGAAAGAGGGGGTTTTATTTGCTTTACAGAAAACTTCTTCAATGTAATTTTCGTACGAAGTTTTCCTTTTATAAGTTGGTCGCCTATTACTCGTTAACTTCTAAAGCCTTTTCCTTTTAATTTCATTATAGGTGCACCTACTCTGAATTTTTTCACGTTCCTATGTCAACTGTTTAGCTAGCAGACCAAACGACACCTCACACTACGGTGTAGGCGAGAAAAAAGAATTTGCATCCCTAATTTAAGTGTAGGTGGGATAAACTAATTTTTATGATTTAACCTCAGTGTTTTGTCGGCCTGATTAATATGTACGAGTACGTCTGTGCCAAATTTCAGACAGACAGACAGACAGACGGATGGACACGGCGAAACTATAAGGGTTCCAAAACTCAAGGCTCAAAAGATGATAATTTACCACATCCGATAAAGAAGAACGCCAAATGCGTTACATCGAACCTATCAAACCATTAGGATCTACAAAAATAAACACCCATATTAGTGATGGGGCAAGTCCGTACACTAAAGACACCAACTCGACATTCACTGAACCAGAGTGAACACAGAATTTAATTGTCTTGTTATATTTTGATGCTCGCTCGTCATAATTGTCGATGACATCTTTATCACGCGATGTACTCGAGCGAAATTGAATTTTTCATCCAAACGAGACACGCGACCGAAATTGCTCGTGTCACTCGCTAATTTACATGAAAGCATATCATGAACGTACGCTTTTCCTACAATAAAATTGTCTATCATACGCCGCAAACTACAATGGCAAATTCGAATTGCCCATTGTGTTTTCACTAAATCGTGATTAACATCTGAGGCTGTGTTTTCTCACACCGTGCGAATATAATTAGGTATCCAGACATAGACGAGGTGGGATTAAAACATTTTGTTAGCCACAAATTTGCGCAGTGTAACCAGTTGCTTTATCTCTACGTTATTGCTCTCAAAAACTGCCGAAGCGTCTTTAAAGACTATAATTGACGGCAATTTGTGGTTAAAACCAGAGCGTTGCGGTTCATGTGGAGTTCTTTGAGTCGCGCTAAAAGTACTTGGTTAAAAAACGTGTACCATAAATAAAAAATAAAAACCGACTTCGAAACATTACAGCGCTAAAAAGTTAGAAATAATTTAAATAATAATAATTTCTAACTTTTTAGTGCTGTAATGTTTCGAAGTCGGTTTTTATTTTTTATTGAAAATTTTTATTTTTAAATTTTTAGTGGGGGAGCGGGAGAAAAATATATAAATCCCTCATAACCATAATTTACCCTACTTAATTCGTTGCTTTAAAATTTGATGTTCTAAATTTTCATCTTCGAAAGTCTTCACCAGAACATCACCAAATTAACTTGGGACTACTTTTACGCCATTTTATGAAACATACGGATATTACTAAAGGATGGGAACCATTAGGGCTTATTTACTGCTGTCCATCGAAGAGTTCCGTTCTCCATCTCTGAAAATCTCCATCAGATCTTCACCAAATTAAAATAGGACCAATAGGACGTTACACCTGTTCGAACAAAAAAAGAATTGTCGAAATCGGTTAAGATTTGACGGAGTTATGGAGGAACATAGCAAAAAAAATAAAATATATACGCGTCGAATTGATAACCTCCTCCTTTTTTGAAGTCGGTTAAAAATAACGTCTTTCAACCTCCGAACACCCCTTTCGCAGAGTCGCAGCCAAGCAATTGCATAGAAGGCGTTGCATTTGCCGAGATTTTCCCACGTTTTGGTTTTGTACACACTGCTTCATAGTAAGTCGTACGTTTCGTTCGATTGTAAGACTTATGCCAAGCGCAATAGACCTGCTTTGGTGTACTTCACGGTGTACTTCTTGGCCGTTTTGTACGATGATTGTTCGATTTGAGGGTGCGTGAATTACCGGAGTCGTGTTTCGTTACAATTTTTATTGTAATATTCTTGTAATATGTTGTAATATGCTCATATCTTGTCCACTCTCTATAATGTGTTGAATAACACTTGCTCCCCTTCCTATCTCAGGGAACGCTTTGTTCATCTCCACAGTGACGCCCGCGCTACGCGGTCGTCCCGGATTCTTCATCTCCGCACCCCAGAGCATAATGCGGCGGGATATTCTAATTCTTTTACCGTGACTGCGATTCGCTTGTGGAACAGCCTGCCTCTGGACATTCGTCAGGCTTCGATGCTGGAGATTTTCAAAAATAAAGAGTTCTATCACGTCCTTGATCTGCAGAATAGGCAGTAAACGATCACCAGTTATTTTATTTTATCGCTTATTGGTATGTAAGTAATCGTGTTTAGTAATTATCGTCAATATGTATGTACGTATTTTTGTTGTTATTTATTTATTTATATTTATTTATGTACTATCATTTATGTAGGTTTATAATAATTTCTATTATCCCACACCACCCCCCCCCCTCCACTAAGTCAAAGTTAATGTATTTCCCTAGGTTTACGTAAGTTTATTATTGTATTTAATCTTCTTCTTGCACTACCCGTCGCCAGTCTCTTCAATACCAAAGGTTTGCTGGAAGAGAATGCTTCTTGCATTAAGCACGCCCTTGTACACTTACAATGTAATTAGTGTAATAAAGAATTAAAATAAAATAAATAGGTATGTGAATAGCTCAGACACTCAGGTTCCTCACGATGTTTTCCTTCAACGTTAGCGAGTGGTGTTGCTACTATAACATCAATAATGTACATAACTTAGAAAACAAAGTCATAGGTACATGCCCGCACTGGGAATCGAACCTGGGTCTCTCGCTTCCGAGTCCAATGTTCCCACTAGGCTACCACCGCTCATCGACTGATCGACTGTAGCAACGTAACTGAGTATAGTGCATTGCATGGATATAAAAGTTTATGTGCTGCCAACTTCTTTCTTGACCACGTCCATCCACCTGATTATTAGACTAATCTGTAGATGTTTTTTTAGAAACAAAAGTTAGAAAGATCAGAAGTGATCACAATACCCCTTCACTTGTAATATTACAAAAATTCACAGTCACATGAGTAAACAAAATCCAATAAGCGTAATACGACCGCTCTCAATTTGTCCCCGAGCAGAGATAACAATTTGACACCAAAAAAGTAGCCAATTGTAGCACACACTTGTTAGCAATTAACATAGAAATCCATCCTCGTAAGCCTCTTTGAAACGGGCGGGCCTCCCTAGAGAAACCTTATTTTTTGCCCCTTTTAATTCTCACAATGGACCCTTTTTGTCATGTTATGCTTCTTGGTCATTTTAGACAGAATTCTTTTGTGTAGTGGCCGCTTTTGTCAAAGCGGTTCTTTTTTCACTTGCACCGTATCACTTTTCGGCCGAACAGGTTTCGACGTGAATTTTTGGTCATTGTAAAAAATGGCGGGCATTTTTGTTTCCAAGGGTTGGGGAGAAGACCTTTCCTGCTTTTATGTATTGGGCTTGTACGGTTATCTATTCAGTCTACTTTTGATCAGCTTCTAATTCTCTCCTGCATGAACTTTTCGCCTTTTGGTCGTTATTAATTTCACGTTGTCAGCCACCCATGATGAGAATAAAGGCCAAAATTGACCATAGTACATTAACTAAGCTTTCACTCGCTGCCTCTCTGGCTCTAAGGTGTAACTTATTCAGTGTTGCAGACTTACACTGCATATTATGCTCGCATTAACATTCAGAATGGAACTTATATCGTACCGTATCATCGTATGTGTCGACGACAACTAGGTACCTACAGTTTTTTTGTCTCACGATGTCGGATGAGTCATAGTTGTTGTTGTGTGATATGTGTAAGCATATTAAGGCCAAGTTCTCAGAGCGCACCATTTCTGTTGGACTCATTGCGCTGCGCGAGCGAATAGTTGGAGGAAATATAGGCATTTTTGAAATCACTGAAATGCACATCTATTTAATACAGTTTTGACGACCGACCCACGTCACTAACACATTCAGTTTGCTAAAGGTTATTCGAATGGTGGCGTGGTGGCCGGGCACCTATCTCCCTCTTAAATGGTTGAGATTGGCGATGTCTGACCCTTGCCTTATGCTCGTGAACGTTTTCCTACTTTTGTAGGGAAACTAACATAGATTTAAGATGATTTGAGAAAAGACAATCAGAGTGGAATTTTTTTCCTGCTTTTTCTCCACTAAAACTACGAACCGAAGGCAGCGGCTTACATGTAGATTTACATTCAACAAACGGAATGTAAACTCTTTACGCAAAAAAAAGTGATAATAATTTTGGTATATTTTTGATCCAGAACTCAGTAGGTACTTAAAGCTGAAATAAAACCATATTTAGTATGAAATATCATAGCCAACGGCTCTAGACAGGACGTTAAAAAGTTTTTTTTTTCAGAATTTAAATAATATCCAATAGACAGTAAAATGTATTTGAAACACCTGTTTTAGAGGTACAGTCGGAGAAATCGGCCTTTAACAAGTTTACATAGTTGGTCAGTCGATATCAAGCGCTCCATTGACTTCTGATCTGTGGTACGAAGCATGTAAATTATTAGCGTAGTTACTGCGTCAGTGTTAAGTTAGCAATAAGTTGCATTTAAAACAAGTTGTTCTATGTAAACTTTATGCACCCTCTCCCAAATACACAAGATGTATTTACATGTAAACTTATCCTGCGTTTTGACCATCAAGAACCCTCAAACCTCATCATACTTCACTGCCGAGGTTACGCCCGCAAATAATGTGCACAATTAAAACCAACAAGCCTTCATGTGGTAAAAGAACAACATACTACTACTCACCAATATCGCGAAATCTTAGCAAAGGGAGTACAATATTTTAGATTTCATTGTTTCACGAGCTGCCAACGTACGTTCGCGCTCATTACCGATTCAGGCACCGCAGCGGCCGGCGGTAAAACCCTACGACACTTTCTCCGAAACGACTGTAATGTGAATTGTCAGCTTCCACGTTCCCTGGACAGACTGTTTTTCGAATTCCGTTGCTTGTAACTTCTAAGACTAGCATTTATTAAGCAAATGGTGCAATGGAAGTTACAAGGCTTGCTATTAGGATGCATTGGTAGCTCAATGGATCGCTTCACAACAGGAAGGTTCCGCGTTCGAATCCCGGCCGGTATACGCACCAATTACTGCTGTATAAGTTACGGTGAATTCGTAGAAGCTATACCACTCACCAACTGATCAGGAACACATTGTGATGAAACCTAAGTGTATGTTAAGATGTTACTTCAGCGCTTGAAATCGCCAGACAGCTGTGGGCTCTCGTGGTGATCAATACTTTCCCGCTGAGAGAACCTTTGTGCCCTGCAGTGCTGATTATGTTATGTCAGTTTACGATAATAAAATTCTAAGAACAGTCAGCGGTAGTATGTAAGTTGGGTGCCCGTCTTCAGGGGTCAATTGCTCACTATCTATTTCAAAAACCTCTATCCATAATCCACGGAAGAGCTCTTCCTTGTGGCTTCATACCCATTTAATATAAGGCGGAAATTTGTAGCGTTAACTTCCTCACTTCCTTCACCGGCTCCTTATTACGGAAACAACTGGCAGTCAATAACAAAGCGCGGTTGCGAGGCTACCATTTCCCTGTCCATTAATTCTGAAACTCAGGCTCATAGTTGTCCGATGCACCTACTTGAGTATGCATCGTGAGGGACGCCACGACTCCGGCTAGATAGCACGAACGAAGTAAACCTCGCGAGGACGTAAAGTTCTCCGGCACTGGCGCGCCGGGCCGTCGTCTCTTGGAATGGGAACGAAGCACGGTGGGTCGCACGGGGTATTCTTTTTATGACGGGAAAGACTACACTTCTGAACCTACTGAATTAAATTTCGTTTCAATGCATAGATTTAATTTCATTGCGACTTCAGGTCAACGCAATTGAAAAAAAACCGTACAAGTGCGAGTAGGAGCGAGCGACTATCCCTTAGAGTTTCAAACGAACGATTACAAACTTAGCTGTGCAATCGAAGTAACTGTTCTTCCAATCAACCCAACTGCAAAGATGTTTTTGTAACTTTTTATTGCAGAAAACATCACACAGAAGTGCGAAGTTAAGTTTGTAATCTAAAAAAAACGGCCAAGTGCAAGTCGGACTTGCGCACGAAGGGTTCCGTATTCCATTATCTATACAACATTTTAATATTGCAAGCGTCTACCTGTTGCCGTTATTATGTCGAACAAATAAGAAATGTTCATTTTATTCTGTTTTTAGTATTTGTTGTTACAGCGACAAAAGAAATAAATCATGTGTAAAAATTTCAACTGCCTAGCTATCACGGTTCATGAGATACAGCCCGGTGACAGACAGACGGACGGTGGAGTCTTAGTAATCGCCCATACGCCGTACCCTTTGGGTACGGAACCCTACCAACCATTTTCAAGCACCAGATCGTGAATCTGTCATTGTAATACACTTTTACTATGGTGCCATTAAAATAGCAAAAGTCTTCTCAGCCAATCCATTTGGAAGTTTTCTCTATTGCAGAATGCTGTATACTGTCCCATAGCAGGGCTGAACCCTTTAGAAAGTGAGACAGAGCGTATCAACACGAGTGTCCACCACGCATAGGCGATTGTAAGCTTTAAATGGTTTCCTCGATGAACCCTTTAGTTGTATTGCTAGTACAAATTCACAAATGTACGTAACGTAGACTTCGTAACTCGGAAGACTTCACCTTCTTCGCAATTCCAAGGAACAAAGATGTTGCTAGAAATAACGGAGGGTGTAACTTAGAGCATGTTGCTAGACTGCGTTATAGGTGGTAATTTGTTCGCTCTGTTGTTGAAAAGTGATCGGGCAGTGGCGGTCTTGAGAAAGGAGTAGCAGATACATTTATTTTCTACGTTTCTATCTTGTATTCCGGTCTTACGTTTAACGGTCTTCCGGTCTCAGGTGTAAAAAAGACTTTTAAGACTGTCCGAAAAGTCTGAAAAGTAAGATAAGATAAGGTAAGAATATTCTTTATTGTACACCAGAGCACATAACATAAAAAATTTAAAAATACAGTCCAATTGGCGGCCTTATTGCTAAAAGCATTTTCTTCCAGACAACCCTATGATGGAAAGTTGCTAAAGGAAAAATGAGACGGGCAGTAGGTGCAAATATGAATATTAATATACATACTTATATAAATAACAATATACTATCATAAACCATTACATATATATAGATAACATAAACATACATAAATAACTTATAATAAAAACTACTCGAGATGGAAATAAACAATATTATAGCATACCTACATAAAGGAAAAGAACAAAAAAAAGTACTCATATACTTATACAGATATAAATGCACAGATATTATCCTTGAAGACACAGATAAAACTCCTTTACCTTGTTTTTAAAGACAGCTGGGAAAGGAGAGCAACTTAATGTAATTTTTTTTTATTGGAAAGTAACTAAATTATTAATTTTATTCCGGAATCACTTACTTATCATTATCCGTTTTTATTTATGTAGCTAGTTCCGCTATTTCCATGGCATTTCAATTTTATTTGATTAAATCTGAACAAATGATAAAACAACTCTGTAACGGACTCAAATTCGTCTTTGTTATCCATCTTTAATCCTCCCAAGAGTTAGATATTCAAATTCCCTCATCGACCTGAGCTTCGAACTATATCTACGTAACTTTTAAAACTTAGTTTTGGTCCCCGAACAGTCCGTCTTATGTTTCCAGAAACTTTTGAAAGTAACAAGGACCTACCTTTATTTATACTGAGGTACAGTAGACGGTTTCCGTGTGGCGCTGGATTTTAAGAATAGCGTCGCTCCCTTTCCTCCCGTGAATGTCGTAGAAGGCGACTAACGAAATAAAGAACCAGAAGATGGGCAGCAGCGTCTTCCTGAGATTCCAACCGCATACTGCGATCGCCAACCCGCCTGCCAAGCTTGGCGATTATGAAAACCACGAAGGAGGCCTATATCCTGCAGTTAACGTCAAACGGGTGGTGATGATGATGACAGTTGACGTTATATCGACCTTTGCATTCTATGAAAGTTAATGAAGGGTTTTTGAATTTCTTTGTATTTGCAAGTTATCTGTGTCGAGTGCGTGGATGTAAAGGTTGACGTGTTGTCGATACTACTATTAATCCGAATTGTGGTGGACACTTATGAAACTTTTTCCGTTGCAGTTTGTACGGGACGATCTTGTCACGGTCCGTAGGTTTTGTTTATTTTTGTCGACGTCGAACACACAATTATCTTATGACTTTTTAGACCTTCGTCAATTGCATCTTGCATATCATCATATTTCGACGCACAAAACATCTACTGTTGTGCTTAAATATAGTTGGTGGGTGAAAGTAAGCAATATTCAGGTGCATCTGGGCACTGCGGGGAAAACATACCCAAAGGTGCTCTATCACAACTCGAACTGAACCATCAGTTCAGTTCAAACTGTAAGGTCTAAGATATTGTACCAACAATATCTTAGACCTTACAGTTGATGCAGTGTCGAAGTGCTTGGAAGAGTTATTTTTGAACCTTTTGTATTAAGTCTACTGTTAAACAACAATATGCCTCTTTCTTTTCGCTTCATTTGGTCCATTGCCAATTAAGGTCTGTAAGAGTTGTTTTGCTCGATGCTGATTCCTAAGTGATTGTTTCTGTCTATACGTAGCGCAAAATTTAACTTAAGTATACTCAATATTCTTGGCTTGTGGCTACTTGGCTAGTGGGAATGTGTCACATTGAAACTTATAAAACTATACAAACAACATTTTTGTCGAAACTTCTATATAACTTCTAAGGCAAGCAAACTGGCCAAGTTTTTCGTCACAGTTAGCGGAGCAGTATTGATACTAATAATTTACAAATATTGAAAAAAATTCCAAAATCAAACTGGCTGAGGCCAATGTACAAATGGCAGACCCCCCGCGGGCGGGAATCGAACCCTCGACCTTCCGTTGAACAAGCGCGTGGTTAGACAAGCAGTCAGTCGAATGAACACAGCACACGGCCAGTTTTAGAATATATTTAGCTATAAACTGCTCACAATCATTCAAACCATGCGCATCGTACAATCGACAATACATCAACATATACTCAGAATACTGCAACAATTTTTTTTTCAGTAGAGTTATCTGCTTTCCTTATGTTGGCTATTGACAGAAAGTCCGTGGTCCTCTTGAAGACGTTTTGTTGTAGTAATATTGCGTGTGAGCAAAACTCCTTGAATTCAACTTGCAGAAAAGCGGAACCTTTAAAATTTGTGCATTCTAATTGCGATTCCATTTAGTTCCGACATTGTTTTGCTGCTAAAACAGCACTTACATTTTACCTGCGAATTAACAGAGTAGATTGTTTGGATTTAAATGTTGATGTGCTGTCGACTGTACAGACTGCAGTCGATAAATAAATAATAAATAAACAACTTCCACACAACACAATCACGTAACCAGGCAAGGAGGTTCCAAACATGAAAATACACCCAGACTGAGGCCATCTTTACAAATGTACGGCGGCCCCCTGTGGGAATCCAACCCACGACCTCTGTTTTGGTAGCTAATCGCCTTCACGGCTAGACCAACGAGGCAGTCAAATAGTCGAGATAGCAAATCTACATTGACTTTTTAGCTTCAAAGTCATCCGTATCGTAACTGAGTAGAGTCATGGATGCAAAGGTGGATGTGGTCTCGACTGTACGTAACGGCTTTCGTTTTTTCTCATCCCGTGGGAATCTACCTGATGGACACCATGCCAGTCTACAAGGGTACACTATTGACTATTCACACACCGGTTAAGACTACCTGAGTTATGCAAAATGTTGAGTGGAATGACTTTTGAATTGTCGGTCCTTTTACTTGTTAATTCTTTTGAGCAATAGTTTTTTTTACTATTATACACGCTTTTTTCTGCATGGTTTGAAAGCCGCGGTTATGTAACAAGTAATTAAAAATGGCATCTATTTAGACTATTTCTTTTAAGTATAGACGTAAATAAAATAAAAACAAATAGTTGAGAAAGCTTGTTTCAAGTTGAGAAATCTTGTTTCAAAAATGCGCCGACAATTAGTATCGCCTCTCCATCTAACAGAACAATGACCGGTGGACCCGCGGCATGCACGCACAGCTCTCTGGATGGCTACTAATGGTTCTAATAGAGTCGAGTTTGTGTCGAGATATTTTTGAAGAGTGCGTTTAAAAAAAAAACAACAAAAAAAAACAGTATTTGATAGCTATTCTCAGGCACGTCCATTTTGCTATGTCTTTCTTTCGTGTCGCCCACTGCCACTACCTACAACCAAAATTAATGCAGTATATTTAGTTGAGGAGAGGCTCACTCTCGACAATTGTGAAGTCGGCACTCTGATCAACAATTTCAACAACCGCCCTCTCTGTTCTGTGTATTACTAACTGTATTACGCTTTGTCAAAATATAAAATAAGATATTTTCATGTTAACTGAAAGGAGAGGCCTTCGCCCAGCAGCAGCAGTGGGAAACTAAATCGGCTAATAAAAAAAAAACTGGATCAGTAACTTGTCAACTTTAATTCGGCATTTGACACGATAAACAATAAATTATTTCATATGCTCGATTAAAACAAAAATTACAAAATATCTCGGAAAATGTATCTCCTTTAGTCAATTACTAGTTATTACAATTTTGAAATAGATTAAACATAAAAAGAGTGCTTGGAAATGTGACGTCATAAACCAGTACTTTCATACAAAACTCCGTTTTGAAAGTAACTCATTTGATATTTTGTCAAATACCCAATTCTCATGTTGCATGATAAAGTTCATGCTTGAAATTGCCCATCTTAGATGGTCCGATAGTAGTAGTTGTGGGTATCGATGATTACGATAACCCTTAAACTTTACAGGACGTTTCTGAAACACTTTATCTAGGCTGTTTCAGTTCGGCGTTTCAGCTCGTTTCAGCGACCTGCCTAACTCGACACTGCTTGGTATTGTAAGCCAGTGCTTACAATTTCGAGCAGTGTCGGGTTTGGCAGTTTAGCATCGATCGATCCCATATACCGTCGCGACCAGGGCCTTATTTCATAGAACTGCACTTCATAGTTTATGACAATTCGATGTACATTGCAAAGTCGATTTACCTACAGATTAACAAGTAGGAAGACTCGGGTTCGCAGTGTACATCAAATTACCATAATATATTATGAATTGTAGGTTTATGAAAAGCGGGAAAGAGTCGCGTTTCATAGAACTACAATAAATGTAGTTTTAAGGAATTAGATTGTTTATTCTCCATGTTTATGTTTAGACGTGTTTAATGTTACGGTGGTTACAAATATGAAAAGTCTGGACAAAAACCGAGTCGGACTCGTCCACCGAGGGTTTCGTACAAATTTGTATGTGCTTACATATTATAAATAGTTCAGGAATTGAGTCTCCCGAACTTCAAAGACAATTTTTGTATGATTTAATTACAAATGTATCATCATCATCAGCCATTTGACGCCCACTGCAGGACATAGGCCTCCCTCATGGTTTTCCAAGCTTCCCGTTCTTAGGCCGCCCGCATCCAGCGACTCCCCGCCACCGTAACCAGGTCGTCAGACCGTCTGGTGGGGGGCCTGCCCACGCTGCGTCGTCCGTTCCGCGGTCGAACTTTTTCGCTTCGACCAGGCCATCAGTTCTCCGAGCTATGTGCCCCGCCCACTGCCACTTCCACTGAGCAATAGAGCTATATCAGTAACTCGGATTCTTCTGCGGATCTCCTCATTCCTGATTCTATCTGAAAATTCTGAAACTCCTAACATAGCTCTCTCCATTGCTCGTGTGTAGTCGTCTATACAAATGCATAGTTTTTAGATTTTTCTCTGTATTATTTGTAGTGTAAGACGACATTACTTGACAAATTTCATAGTTCTACTTATAGGTCAACGGATAGTAGCCTAAAAATTTTGATTATCTTGAGTGTCGAAATATACGTATCTTTTTTTACGTTAACTTAGAAGTTTAATTTATTCACAGTTTCAAGGAACTGTTTCAGTAGACCTGAGCATATGGTTTTAATTTAAACTCGATACCTTCACGCGTTCCCGAGTTAAAGGGTCTTGACAGACAGAGAGAGGGATGGACGGACAACAAAGTGATCCTATAAGGGTTCCGCTTTTTCCTTTTGAGGTACGGAACGCTAAAAAGCGTTTTTCTTGCAAGTTACGTACTTTGGGTTGGAATATTTTTGCGTAACACGGTTCAATTGTTAGTATTCCTACTTGTTAATCTGTATGTTAATCGGCTCTATAATGTACATCGAATTGTAATAGTAAACCGTGAATTGTACTTCTATAAAATGGCACCAGAACACTGCGGCCGGTGACCGGAACACCCATTCCGTCCACTAACATTGTTTACACGTCCTCGCTGGCGCGCTTGCGATTCACTCAATCTCCCGTGTGGTCAGCTGAGGTGACCTGCACATAACCCAGCGTGACCCGCCCCTTACTCTTGAGCAGAACTAATGCCCGATTTCACCGACTTTTATGGCCTACTTAACCTGTTTTAAGGGCTATATAGACAGCCCATAAACAGAGCCTTCTGTTAGGCGTAGGCCTCTTCTCTTTCGCGCCAACCCACCCGGCCCTTTGCTAGGCTCGTCCAATATTTCCCAGCCACTTTCCCATTGTTGTCGGCTCACCGGGCTGGTAGTAGATTCTACCTTCTTAGCCCTTATTTCCTAGCTAGGTAGGTTCTATAAATTGCTATTGATAGGTATTATAAAAATTTCAGTGGTTTCCTGATTAGGAGGGCATTGCTGCTGATAAACTCTATGCACAATGAGTGAAATATAGGTTCTTATGAAGGTTTGGATGTAAAATAATATCAACTCAACTCAACCGCAATCCTAATCATGTATGGCATAAAAGCTAATATCAAAACTTGTCGGTGTCGATGAAAATTTGAATATAAATTCTAATGTATTTTAATAAGTGTATATTCCAATAGGTATAACTCTACATTCTTAATAGAGGGCATTCTTATGAGCGACGAACCTGTCAACTAAAAAAAATTTCAATTTAAACCGATCCAGCAATTAGGAAATTACTTACAAGTCAAAGTAAAAAAAAATATTCACTATAAAAACAAAATGTTTACTTAATGAATATAGGAAGAAGTGCGTCAGTTACAACTTACAAAACTCGACTTGTAGGTTGTAACTGACGCACTTCTTCGTCATGACGAACCACGACTACAGATTCGCGACAGTCATTACTTATTATGTTGTAGGTAGTATGAAAGTGCAATGAGTAATGTGAAATGAGTAATAAGTTGGGGATTGCCCAGGAAGTACACAAACCTAAATGTTTTTTAAGGCTTTCCTCTCCGGCCGTTACTTCTAATAAACTATTTTAAAATAGAAACTGAGCTTTTAATCAAGAGTAAGAGCGTCATTCGCCAGCCGCCACCTCGCCGATAAAGCAATTCCACCTTTGCACCCTTTGTTTTAAGGTTCTTTGAAGTGCACAGGCTGTGTGGTTGGCGAGCAGTCCGGAGCTACATGGCAATCAGTGTTTGACATCAGTTAGGTCAGCATATAATGGTTTGGCAGGTTGGACTAGGTGGGACCAGATAAAGTTCAACTGTCCGTAAAGCGGCGCGTTAGTACGTGCAGCTACGTGCCATTATTAGTAAAAATCTTTTTTTTTGTGTTTGTTGGTTGCTCAGCTGGATATCTTGATTTATGTATGCAGAATCTCGTAGCACTCAAATATGTAATACTATCCAAATAATACAATCAAAGTAATGGTCGCATACTAGAATATCCTCCGCTAAATGCCCAGCAAATACGCAGGTTTGGCTTCCAGCGGAAATAGCACCTATTCCATTTCTGTCTATATACAAGAGTGACTGCTAATACAACGAGGCAGAGCTTTACGTTTTCATGTTTTTTTTTTCAGTTTTTTTGTAGGAAATTCTGGTACATTTATTACCTGAAAAATAAATATAATACGGCTAATGATATGTTAATCTTTCGTTTTCCGTTAGCTAATCGCTACTCACATCCGTCAATTTTGAATGGAACGCAATTGGTTTTTCCAACACTAGATAGTACGAGTATCATCCATCCACTAGCTCTGGCGGCCTCTGTTCGATGCTGAATAAGAGTCAAGTGGAGGCCACAAGATGATATTGTTTAGAGATATTGACTTTTTGCATTATAGTAGCATCGCAAAAAGAAAGGTTCTGGTGAGACCTGTTGGGAAGCTAAATATGCGACGAGTAGATAACCAGTATAGTGGTAGCTTAGAGCAGGCTGTTTGATGAGAACTTGATGGCTCCTGTTCCACGTGAGTATCTATGTCTTTACTTGGAGGAAACTTTAATTACTGAGTGCCGTAACTATTAGTTAGCTTTAGCAGCGGAAACATTTTTCTTGTGTCGGGGACACACCAACTAAACGAATGCTGACGAAGGCACTCACCGTTCAGAAATGAGAAACCAAAATTTATTTCAACGTGAAGAATTTTCATTCTGTTTGTTGAATGTCAATGTACAATGTTATCCGCTATCTTCCGGTCGAGTTGTAGTGGAGAAAAAGACAGCGAAAACAAACTCCATCTTTTATCAAATCGTCTTAAATATAATACATAAGTAAGTTGGTACGAGTACGTTGTTACTTTCGGCACCGCACACGGCTGAAGATTATCCAAGGGAACCGCTTGTGTTAGATTTACTGATTTTCACAGTAAAACCCAGTGTCAAACACTGATCTCTGCTTACCCCACCGGGATGCAGGCAAAGCTCGCATCAAACAAAGGCGATCAAAGCTATCTTCTTAGAGGAGTTCTTACATGGGTAGCGAAACCGAATTTCGTCTAGCAGACTGTCACACTGAGCACGGCACAGCTGACTACAGTCCTTGTTAGAATAGGTGTAGGAAGGTTACTTGTGCGTTAGTGCTCCATAGTACTGACACTGGACCTAGCTTTGGCACTAGCTTCATTTATTTGTTTTATTTTTTATTTATTTAATTAATAAAGACCTTTACATTTTTTTACAAGTTTCGCCAAACTGCGGTGCAAGTGCGGTATTATATTTATTTTATTATTATTATTATTAATACGTTTATTGTACATAAGTCAAAAATACAATGGCAATGTGGCGGACTTAATGCTATAAGCATTTTCTACCAGTCAACCACAGGTGGTGCAAGAAATTAACTGGTAGGCATACGAAATAAACGGATAAAACTAATTACTTTAACTAAAATGACATAAGAAGACGAATACTCAACAATAAATAAGTAAATATTTATACTATATACTTATAATACATAATATGAATAAATATGTACCCACATATAAACTGCAGCAACATAAGTAGGTATAAATATATAAGGAAGAAAGATAGTATTTTATTTTTATTTAATAGGTAATTTATATAACGGTCCTCATATAAAACAATTTTACTTAATTAGAATATTACTTTTAGCCTTTTAAGGTTGCCAATTAAAGGCTCACACAACATTCTCCTTTTCTGTGTAACTTCGATGCTGATTCGTTAAATTTGGTTCGTTCGCATGGTTCGTGGTGTTTACCCGGCATTAGACAAGGAAAGGTTTCTGAAGTAAATAAATTATTTTTGTATTGAAAATCGATAATTTGTATGTCACAAGATGTTGCCAGTAAGTTTCTACGTTTTTTTAGTTTTTTACCATTTTGTCTTTAGAAATAGCTACTTTACTTATTTTTTAAAACTGAAAACGTTTGAACTGAATTCGTAACTTTCTTCTAAACTGGGCGTTGCAGAAAGTTTCCGTAAAACTGCCTGAATGTTAGTCTGGAAGACATTTCTTTAGAAAATAGTTCGCCTTTGCATTTGTTTATTTTGTACGAAAATACATGTATTATATACCAAATATATATTATATAACAAATAAATTATGTATACCTAAATGTATCTTACTTGTTTATGCAATAATGTGTAACAAACAAACAAATGTTTCCGGTTGAGTAACAAACACCCGAACATTTGGATTTATAATACTTTTTAGTTAGATAGGATATCTGGACATCCCTGTTACTGTACTATAACAGAAACTAGGGTATAGAATAGCTCCTTTGATAGACCCTAAACTTTACTGCATCCCGTACTGCTTTAGTTGTTACTGCCGGACTTTAACAGCTTAGCTGTTGCCTTACATTTATTTACTGCTGCCGTTTGTAGAAGATTGGCAATTAGGTACCGTCATTTACCTAGAGTTAATAAAGTTGAAGTATCCTGCGCATGCAATACACAAAGCAATCTCCCTCAGATCGTCGGTCCAGCGAGCTAGAGGGCGTTCTACGCTGTGTTACCAGTTCGTGGTCTCTTCTCGAGAACCTTTGACCGTCGCTTCTTCGGCATAATGTGACCAGCCCACTGCCACTTCAACTTACTAATCTTGTAGGCTATGCGGGCCAATTCCGATCGACTATGCTGCTTGGGCTATTAATGTTCTCGAGCTAATCCTCTTTCGGCTACCCGCGGTACGTGAGTGCTTGTCTAGTCGGGTAGGTCGCCTACGCAACGCCATTTCCCCGCAAAGTAATGAATCAAAATCACCGCGCCACGTATCAAACAGCCCTTCTCACGGCGGGCAGGTACGAAGCACCTCATCAGCCCCCAGACGTTCCCTTGCATAATACGCCGGCACATAATGGCATTATTCGTTATTTCCGTGGGCTTGTTAATTCCACGGATCTGCTGTCGCGGACTGAAGGATGCCTCGCGTACGTGCCGCGCCGCGCGCCTATGGAATGACAATGAGGCGCTGAGTCAGTCGAGCTGGCGGGACTAGGACTTCGGGCCTCCTATTATGATGGGTCCAACCGAACGAATACGAACGGTTCAGTAAGCCAATCAGGGCACATTGAACAGCGCCATCGACCTATCCTGATTTATTGGAACCGTCATTGCACGATGTGTAGTCCCCATTTGCGCCGTGAGGAAACACGCGGCTTAGTTGGCTTTATAGCTGAAGAAGTCCATATGTCCAGTTCATGAATAGAGCATTGTCAGCATTATCTGCTGCGTAATCATTACAAAAACTGTCACAGACAGACCACCGATCGACGACCACCCTAGTTCATTCTCATGTAGCATAGAAGTTTCGATTTCAACTCTCTTCTTTTCTTTTCCCTGATAGTGATGCCAATATTCGAAACTCAAACGCTGCTCTGGAACAACTTGAGAAAAAGAAAGAAAGAAACCAGCCTGCCACAGCACTGAGCTAATTTTCACCCCCTATAAAACCATACCCGTTCAGTCTGTTATCATGTTAACCCGACTGTCTTAAACCCGTACACCTCAAATCACATTCTACCCATTTGAATGCCAAGAGGTGGGCCCGCTCTCGCGACGCGCACAAAGTCAAAGGTACTCGATATTTCACACACGAGGGTGTACTTATTTAAAGGCTCAGAGGTGCTGGGCCTGATTTATTTACGGGACTCCCTTGCCTTGAGGATCTCGGAATTGTGGCCTGTTCCTGTTGGCTCCACATTGTCTCTTATAGGAGTCAATACCAGACAATAGCCAATCAAATACAGTTTGATGTAATTTTTTGCAAAAAGTGAAAATCCCAAGTGTCGATTACTGCAAGTGCAATTAGCAGGGCAGTAATTACTTGCTGACATTTCTATACACATGAAAATAAGGACATAAAATTTTACTTTAGGTAGGTATGAATTTGTGTAAGAGAGAAAGACGTATCTTTGGGAGTTGCGCTCACTACGGAAAACGTACTGAGTTCACAGTGTTGCAAAATAAAAGAGCGTGGCGTTTCGTTTTACATAATGTTTCAAGTAAAAAATAAAATGGGAATCCTAAAAAATGCAAACAATCAACTAAAGTAACCTTTTGAGTCGTGTTACTTAGATGTAACCTGACTTATCTAAAAATCACCTAAAAGGTTACAAAAATATCCTTCTGGCAACACTGCATTGAAAGCACTTTTTTACAGCTGACTACTACGACATCTCGACTTTACATTTTACTCTCGTAACTTTGCAATGCCATTTCTGTTGTTATCGGGAACAGCCCCTTTAGTTATTTGACTCAGAACGGGGTCTCCTGGAGTTTCCATTTGCTTCAGATGATAACGCCCGGGATAATGTCCCCTTTAAGGTCCTAGCTTAATGGGGTGTTAAAGATTCGAATTGATACGCTGGTGCTTAATGTGTGGTGTTCCAGTTTGATTATTTTGTCTTTTCCAATAATCTGTGCTCGATTTGATAGACCTACTTACTTTAATAGTACGAATTGGCCCGGGAGAAAATGTTAAATGTTATAAAAGTACTGGGCAGCTGAACCACTTTTACCTACACTGTGAACTTTGGACCATGCAGGTCTATGCACTTTACAACTGACAGTGGACGTAGCGTACGCATAGCATACGTAGCATCAGAAACCGGCCAAGTGCGAGTCGGACTCGCGCACGAAGGGTTCCTTACCATTATTTATACAACATTAGACACGAAAATCGGGAAAAAACGGCAAAAAAACACGTTTGTTGTATGGGACCCCCCCTTAAATATTTATTTAATTTTAATTTAATTATTTATTTTTGAAGCGAATATAGAACTAAATATTCTGTGGATATTTCAAGCGTCTACCTGTTGCCGTTATTAATCATCATCATCATCAGCCATTCGACGCCCACTGCAGGACACAGGCCTCCCTCGTGGTTTTCATAACCATGAGGGGTCTTGCCATAATCGCCACGCTTGGCAGGCGGATTGGCCGTTATTAATATTTAGCAAAAAACGGCAAAAATGACGAATTTTGTATGGGAGCCTTTAATATTTATTTTATTCTGCTTTTGGTATTTGTTGTTATAGCGGAAAAGCACGGTTCATACCTGGTTACGGTTACAGCCTGGTGACTGACAGACAGACAGACGCACAGTGAAGTCTTAGTAATAGGGTCCCGTTTGGCACCCTTCGCGTACGGAGCCCTAAAAAAGCAGCAACTGAATTTTTTTTGTAAGGCGGCCCCTCAATGAGCAATTGCCGTACAAACGTAGTTTGGTTTTAATTCAGGAACGACATACCGGATCTCAATCCGGCCATCTTCTTAAAATTCCTGCTCACAGTACTGGAGCTTACGGTGACTCCTTCACGGTCCAGTCGGTTAGGCTGTGGAACGCACTGCCACAGAACATATGCGCCAGTCCCACTATTGGTACCTTCAAGAAGCGGTTGGAAGAGCATTAATATATATATATATATATATATATATATATATATATATATATTTTATGTATATCTAAGTAGGTATGTATTTTTATTCTGATATCTAGTTTATGTAGTTTTTGTTTTCCTTTTTACTTTGTGTTATTTAGGCTTTTTGTAGTTTATTTTGTGCACATATACCTACAGACCCGTTTTTCTACTACTTCTCCTATACCCGAAGGTTTGCTGGAAGAAATCTCTTACAGAGATAAGCTCGTCTTTGTACATGTAATTTCTTATGTAATGTCCTGTTAAAAGTCTTGTGTGCAATAAAGTATAATAAAAAAAAGAACCTTTACCAATATGTTCTGAGGACACAAATCAAGTGTTGCTAGTGCTTAAAACTGAGAATAACAGAATAAAAAGGAAATTATAGCCTCGTGAGACTTTTCATAGAAACTATTTTCAAAAACTTGTTTAGAGGCTAAAAATTCCACCCATGGACTTGAACCCGCGACCTCTGGCTAACCGTGCCAGCGCTCTCCCAACTGAGCTAATGGGCAAGTGCAGGCATCGGCGAAATTTCGAGCCTCTTTACAAAGTTCTCTGTATTATTTAGTTATTTATTTATTGATACTTTTATTGCACTTCAAAAAAAATCTTACAATGCGGCAGACTTAATGCCATAAGCATTTTCTACCAGTCGACCGCAGGAGATAAGGGAAATTACGTACAGGCAGCGACATCTGGCCGAAGCAATTTACATCACTTGCAGCCCCGAGTAACCCACTTTGCAGTTAGGTAAAAAGAATATAGCTATTTTCAAAGCTTTAATTTATTTTCGATAAGTTTATTTCCAATTCTAATCACGCTCAAACCTCGATTTGTATCCTCTAAACGTATTGGCAAAGTTCCATTGCGAACCGGCATGACGTTTGTGAATAAAAACCAAACTTCGTTTGTATGGGAATTGCCCCTATGTACTTAGCATCTATTTTAGTGTCCTACTGCTGGGCAGAGGCTGCAGTCCAGAGTTTATCCTAGGCCACCTCATACCACTCCGGCAGGTGTTGGTCGAGATCATCTCTCCACCGTCTCCTTGGCCGGCCTAGACTTCGATGTCCGTCTTGTGGCACCCACTCGGTGGCGAGCCTCGGCCACTTATCCAGGTGCATTCGGGTACATGGCCAGCCCAGCTCGACTTTAATTTGGCAGTCTGGACGCCTACGACGATTACGCGTATTTCTTGCATGCAGTGTGATGCTTAGGGCGCGGTCTAATTTGAATTATTTTTAATGCTTCTGCAATTGAGTCAATGATGAGGTGATGGGATATAATAAGCAAGGTGTATCATTGACCATTATAAGCGAAGTACCTATAGTTCACTGACCTAATCTAGGATGGATCTTTCAAAAGATGCGATTTTTGTGACGCTGAGTATATTGCTACAAAGTGTCGATATTTTTTTTGTATCGTATTTGGTAATTTGGTGTCGATAATCATAGATAATCATAGAAGCGGTGGTAGCCTAGTGGGTAGAACATTGGACTCGGAAGCGGGAGACCCAGGTTCGATTCCCAGTGCGGGCATGTACCTATGACTTTGTTTTCTAAGTTATGTACACTCGCTAACGGTGAAGGAAAACATCGTGAGGAAACCTGAGTGTCTGAGCTATTTACATACCTTAGCGCTTGATATCGCCAATCCGCGGTGGGCACGCCTGGTGATTAAGCCCATACTCTCTCTCTGAGAGAACTCCTGTGCCCTACAGTGGGACGTATATAGGCGGCTTATGAATCGTAGAATATCACATTGATTTAAACGTATCCCTAGCGGTGAAAGTGTTCCGGCGCGTGGGCGCCCTGTACAGGTTTAGCTAACATCGCAGGCAGCACATAGGGCATAGCTAGAACAGCCCCTTTATTACGCCCACCAAATCCTGAGCGATTTCAATCGTCTAACTGTCAAATTAGTATGGAAATTGACAGTTAGACGATTGGAATCGCTCAGGATTTGGTGCGCGTAATTAGGCCACTGATCAATAACTTGTTAGTACGAGTATTATTTAGTCCAGTAAAGATATGGAAATGCTTGAGTGTAATGTGCATGATACGGACGAATCTACCAAATTCTACCTTAGAGAGCTTTTATCTCGTATTGCATAAGTGCCAATGTCGAACAAAATGTTACGTAGGCTGTCAAGTACTGTAGATAAACGATACGATACGAAAATTTGGAGCAAAACTGTTGAATCGGTGATGTTATTACTGGACTCGGTTGGTCGTTTGTGTCAAATCGTCTGTGGCCAGGAAATGAGCGTTTTGGAAGGAAGGCACTGGAAGCTTAGCGATCACATTGCACAAACCTTTTCAATCCCAAACTACTTTGTTCTATAATAAATAAACAGGCATTATCAAGGCCATCTCTTCTCACTTATTCAATCACTCTGTGAAAATCGTATCCTACAACTTCCCTTTATCTTCACCACGCAATCCACTGCAAACCTCATCCTGCAATTTCGCCTTGTCTTGACTAGACAGTCCAGTGCAAGCAAGGATTCTTGAGTACAAGCCGCATCCTACAACTTTCCCTTATTTTGACCAGGCAGTGCAATGCATACCGCATCCAGCAACCTCCGCTTATCTTGACCAGACCGTGCAGTGCAAACCGCATCCAGCAACTGCCGCTTATCTTGACCAGGCAGCGCAGTGCAAACCGCATCCTGTAACTTCCCCTTATCTTGACCAGGCAAGGACATACCCGAAACCGGCGTGTGTGCATGCAACGACTAATGAATGTTTATGAAGCGAAAGAGGTCCGTCAGGATCGTGGCAGGTGGTAAACACTGGTCTCTGCCTACCCCTACGGGATACAGGCTTGAGTTTATGTAATGTTGTAATGCAAGGACATCAAAACAATCTTAACACATGTACACTGGGGAAATTAAACCACACAACACAAACTTAACCAGGCAGTCTCTAACCTTATGGGTTTAAGGATTATTTTTTAAATCGTGCCGCCCGCACGCGTCTGTCGCCGGTACGTTACAATGTGGATAGTCTTCAATGGCCCTACCCGTTCTGGGTCATCCGATAATTATCAGGTTTCGGGCAGACGCTGCCGAAATGATTTGTGTGCGCGTCGCATCGACACAGTTTCCCAGAAGCGCCCGAATATGAGAACTGTGCCCCGATCGGGAACCGATCGTTAACCGTCACGATAACTGAGCGGCTCTACCGTCCTAGCTGGTCGGTCAGTGCCTCGGAGCTGAGAATCGTGGCCCAAATGTTTGTTTGTATGATACTAGGCACATAAATAAAGACAGCGCGTAAGTCAGTTTTGTTTCTGGAAAAGAAACGTGTGGGGCCAGAATCAATGTATGTGCCTGTATGTAAATGTTTATGTTTAAGAGAAAAAAGAAACAACTCGCGATTCACCTGTTTATCCCTCACATAAACTCTCACTAGCATGAACACGAAGATGGGCGGCACTTACTTCATTACATCTCAGTTACCCCGAGTGTTAACAGTGACGTAGTATCAAAAACCGGCCACGCACTGAATTCAGAAAATGAATGAAGCTGGCGCTCAAGCCTCACTCGCTGTTGGGACAAACGCAGTTAGAGCTAAGGGTTTCTGGTTTCCAACTCAAAGACCAAATCATACAATGACGATAGTTAGAACACAGCTCGTGACTCTTGTTGCATGTTGCACAAGTGCGAATGTCGAGAGTTTTATTATCTTTCTGATAATGTATTACACTTTGGAGCAAATAAGGTTATAGAATTTGGAGTATCAGAGGTCGCGCTAGGCATTGTAATTTATTGTTCCTGTTCTGATTTACTGCACTGTAACTCGCGTCGTCGACTTAGATTTTTAGTTCGTGATAGGTCTTTGTCGGACTGGGAATGGAATTTTCGTGCAGCCTAGGCGCACGCTTTGTTTATCGGTTAGCATCATGCGTGCGTTTTACTTTACTGCATACGTCGCCTCTACAGAATTCACGCCAATTCTTTTCTTCCATTTTTGGAATTCGCATTTTAAAACTGGAATTTCGCTGTCTTTCGTAGGTTTTATTTATTTGTAATGAATTCTGGCATTAAAGTAACTTTGACACTCGTTCTTATAAAGGCACAGAAGAGTTAATGTTACCCTCCTAATTTCTGATGAAACTCTATTGAAACACATATTAATTTATTAGTAAGTATTTTATGACGATATTTTTTTACTTTATTGCATGTATGTATATATTGTTTGATTTACTTCTTTTAACTGCACCACGGCACGCACTCCGTATTACATTATGGGTTACCGTAGGCACTGACTGAAAAACAGCGCTGAGGGATCACTTCCTCAGAACAACGCCGAGTCAGCTGCCTTTTGTGACAGATACACCACAGGCTACATCTGTGGTCCTGTTTTATTTATTCATTTTGTCTGTTGTGTATTTAGTCTTCTTTCTGTTGTTGTGCATATTATGTTACTTATCTGCTTATTTTGTTTCTGTGATGTATCTTGTTGGTATAATAAATGTGTTTCTTCTTCTTCTATTGGCTGGTTTCTGAATTGAGGATTTTACGAGTAACGTTTTGTCACGCTTTTTTCTGAGAGATAGCACTACAGTTAACTATTTTCTTAGCGATATTCTCAATTCAGAAACTGGCCCTCAGTAATCATATTATGTAAACACGAAATTTTGATGCTCGCCTACTCTGTCAACGCATAAAACAGTAGCAGTGCCTGCGACTACGTTCACGTGGTTCATGGATTCGCCTGTGTCCACCCTGGGCCGAGTTACATGAAACTACAATTCGTAGTTTATTAGGACAATTCGATGTACATTGCGCAGCAGAGTCTTGCTACTTTCTAATCTGTGGGTTAACCAACTTCGCAATGTTAGTCGAATTGTCATAGTAAACCATGAATTGTAGTTCTATGAAGCAGGCCCCTGAAGGACCATTCTACATATTGGTGAGAGAATTTTTGAAATCATCCAAACTTACAGACATATAAACTTTTTCTCTTTATAATATTAGTGTATACCTATATAGTATAAGTATGTTAGTATAGATGTAATTAGTATAGATATTACGCGTTTAGCCTTAAATACTGTCAAGAGCTTAATGGCGCCACCAAAAAAATCTAACCTTTGTGGGCTTTGTCGTAATTTATTAATATATATAGCGATGGGCAAGATAAAATGTAACACTTTTATCTTTAGAGAATTAACACTCTGAGAGATTACTTTTGTTATTAATCATAATCAAATAATTATATGTATGTATATATTATTAATCGCTCGTAGCCCCGGCTGCCTGAGTGATCTTAAACGATCACGAAGGTTAAGCAACACACGGCGCGTTCAGTGCATGGATGGGTCGCCGTCTATGCCTAACGCTAGTGACATTTTTCCGAGCGGTTCCGTGCTTCGCAAGGCACGTTAAGCTGTTGGTGCCGGCTGCCGTCGATAGATGGCAGTCGTTAAGCCAAGTCAGAGGCCTTAGGGCGGCTTGACAACTTCTGACAGTAGACGAGCCACTAGTCTACAAGCCTCCACCAATCCGGAATTGGCCCCCGTGGTGGAGTATGGCCTATACCTTCCTCAGGGAAGAGACCCGTGCCCCTCGGTGGGGACATAATGGGTTGATGGTGATGATATATTATGCATTATAAGTATTTATAACTTTATAGCGTATATATTTACTTCTTTATTATTGAGTATGTGTCAGTTTATCTGATTTTAGTTAAAGTAAATCGTCTTATCAGTAAGTCTTATCAGTATGCCTACCAGTTAATTGCTTGCATTACCTTGCTTAGAGCATTAAGTCCGCCACATTTTCATTGTATTTTTCTTACTTATGTGCAATAAACGTATTAATAAAAATAATTAAATTTTGATCTTATCTTTTCTACCGCGATACCAACACTAATCCTAACAATCATGCTTCCTCATCATGACTAATTAGCTCAAATATGGCTTTACTGTGGAACAATACAATATTTCATCGGTCAAAAACGTACTAACTCAAATTCGACTCTCCGGCAACCAACTACGAACGGACGAGATATGATAAATGTTTCACGATGCTCGTCCTGGATTTACATTTGGACAGCTCAATAAGGGCAAATCCGACTTGGTGTTTGCCGCGTTGATCCAAAATTCACCTCACGGTGGATAGGACACATTTGTCGTAAATCCGAGTGCCGCTACACACACACACACACACACACACACACACACACACACACACACACACACACACACACACACACACACACACACAAACACACACACAAACACACGCATACACACACACACACACACACACACGCACGCACGCACGCACGCACGCACGCACGCACGCACACATTTCATGCAACCAAAATCACCGACACAACTAGAAAAAGTTATAAATACGAAAGGTTGTAGTTAGATGTTCGGATTATTGTATGTTCGTCTACCACCCTTAATAGGGTCAACCAATTTTTATTAAATTTGGCTTATAGGCAGACTAGGTTATGGTTAGTAACACAGGATACTTTTTATCAGAATCCCATACGGTCGAAGTCGCGAGCACAACTACTTCGAATTCATTCCGTTAATACTTCGGTTTTAAAATCGTGTTGACAGAGGAATAGACCAAATGATACAATGGACTCCAATCGATCACCGGTAATAGGTCAAGCCGTTAATTATTCATGCGCCCAGCGATTATTATTAGTAAAGCCTATTTCCTTGTTCGTCGTACCATCGAGTTACTTTTAGAGGTCTCTCGTTTCGTTGATTTGACGTGAAATAGCTGGAAACATTGCTGAGCGACAGCGCTGCTACACCATCTTATTGTGAAGGAAAACATCGTGAGGAAACCTGAACTATTCACATACCTCAGCGCTTGAAATCGCCAATCCGCGGTGGGCACGCGTGGTGATTAAGCCCACACTCTCTCCCTGAGAGAAGGCCTGTGCCCTACAGTGGGACGTATATAGGCTGCTTATGTATGCTTATGTTCCTGTGAATTTGTAGTAGTAACCACTCGATCCAGAACCAAAATCGCTGATGCTTGAGCTGTGACCGTAAAGCTGAAGTGGAGCCGGGCAGGCCACGTCAATCGTATGGGCCTGGACAGATGGCGAAAATTGTCACTGATTGGGTTCCACGTCGTCGACGACATCGCGGCCGTGGTCGGCCAAGGCGGAGATTGAAATTGAAATTGGTTTATTGATATAAGAATAATTCACAATCTGATCGACCAACATTCAGAAATTTAATTAGATATTCAAATTAAAAAAAAATAATTCAAAAATACTTTATTGCACGAGAGGTGTTTGTACAAAGGCGAGCTTAATACTAGTAAGTATTTTCTTCCAGCTAACCTTGGGTTATGTGGATAGTGCAAGGGGTAGTGCCAAGAAAGATTTATTGCAAGAACAAAGATAAAAAAAAAGAATAAATAATAATAATTATATAAACTATATTACAATAAAATTACATAGTTATTATAACAAGATACATACCAAATACATATAAAATACACACTATAACACAATAAACACAACTACATAAAAATTACTTATATAATAGGATTATTACTCTGAAGTTCGAAGAAGTGCTCATGGATTCTACTTTTAAACACGTCGACTGACGGGGCCAGGAGACCTATTTTTGAATCACTCGTATGAAATTGTATCGTCGAATGATATCTTCTAAGTCGCATGATGTCGTTTTTCCGTATTTTTGAATCGTTCGCCTGAAGTGTTGCCAGTACAATTTGAAGTATTGTTTTTTATCCATTCCACGCAGAAATTAAAAAAACCGGAAACTACCGTAACAGAAACGGAACGTAAAACACTTTGTTTTATTGGCTGTTTAAATAAAAAATCTTTGTCTTTTGTTACAAACAAAACACTACATACTGTCAACTCTTTTTGATTGTTGACACTCAGAATGACAAACAGTACCAACACACATTTATCGTTTTTTGACAATTAATCTACCGATCACCATGCGAGACGAGTGGTAAGGACCATTCGTTGCAGTCGAGTGATAAAAAAATACGGAATTTCAGATGTCGAACGAAAATCAGTAGAAATCGAGCGCTCGACGCGATACGAGTGATTCAAAAAGGATTGTTCCCATGTCTACAGAATCTCATTTCTACAGATTTTTATTTCTACAGAATCTCATTTCTACAGATTTTTATTTCTACAGAATCCCATTTCTACAGATTTTTATTTCTACAGAATCTCATTTCTACTGATTTTTATTTCTACAGAATCCCATTTCTATTCATTTTCAATTCAACAGAATAACATTTCTACAGATTTGCATGTAAAGGTACATAATTACAATTTTAGGATTCCGTACCAAAGGGTAAAAACCGGCCAAGTGCGTGTCGGGCCACGCGCTAGGTAGGGTTAATTAGTATGAATAAATGAAAAAGTAGTCAAATTGGGAAGACTTGCACTAGTTAATCAAAAGGTAGGTAGGCAAACTGAGAAAGTTGGCAGAGAGTTCATCTTTAGGAATTATTAAGACACATCAAAAATCCGGCCGTCCTGGTACTTCATTGGTATACAAATTAATAAGTATTAATATAGAATAAGAAAATTGAGCTGGAATAAAAATGATTGAAAAAGATAGTTTTTTTTTTTACCAAACCATAATCAAGTTTATGATTTGTTCCTTTCAAAAGTGGTTAAACTGTGAATCAATTTGATTGTAATGTATGTCTGTAGAATTGGGAATCCGTAATGTTGGGAATCTGTTAAAATGGAAATCAATAGAAGTGGGAATCTGTAGAGTTGGTAAACTGTAGAATTGGGAATCTGTAGAGTTGGTAAACTGTAGAATTGGGAATCTGTAGAGTTGGTAAACTGTAGAATTGGGAATCTATAGAATTGGCAATCTGTAATGGAAATCTGTAGAATTGGGAACAATCCTTCAAAAATAGAGCTCCTGGCCTGCTGGTATGTACAGGGGTAGCGCGTTCACAAGCGCACCGCTGTCACAGTGAAAGAATTCGATATTCCGTGTGGCGCGGGATTAAGAATAGCGTCACTCCATTTCCTTCCGTGGATGTCGTAGAAGACGACTGAGGAAATCAATTACCAGGAGACGGGCAGCAGCGTCTTCCTGAGATTCCAACCGCATACTGCGATCGCCAACCCGCCTGCCAAGCGTGGCGATTATGGCGAAACCCCTCATGGTTTCGCCATAATCGCACTAAAAAAAATACTACTCGCTGTGAGGGAAAACAAGGCGAGATTGCGAATCTTTTTTTTTATTACGACAGCTTTACTTGAACGCGGCACTCGTCATGGTGAAACACCGGTTAAATCTTGTTTTAAAGATAGCCAGGTTGTCTAAGAACTTTATAACTTTTCAGCAAAACAGAAAATCTTAAAGATACCCACCCAGGTTATACGTCACACTGAATCCGGGGTGGGCACGGTCATATCTCTCTCGGAGAGCCTGTTCCCTATAGTGGGGCATACAGTCGACAGCAGAACGTCCTTTACAGGTTTTTTGGAAAGTCGCCCGTAAAGTAACTGAGTAGAGTGCACGCGTGTAAAGGTTGATGTGCTGTCTCCTGTACTGAAATTTCTTACACTTACAGTATACATATTCCGCCTGGTAACCCAAGTTTTGGTAGATCCTTTACATTTGTGAAGTTATAGTAGCAATACCACTCGCTAAGTGTGAAGGAAAAAATCGTGAGGAAACCTGAGTGTCTGAGCTATTCATATACCTCGGCGCTTGAAATCGCCAATCCGCGGTGGGCACGCGTGGTGATTAAGCCCATACTCTCTCTCTCTGAGAGAAGGCCTGTGCCCTACAGTGGGACTTATATAAAGCTGCTTATGAAACCAAGTTTACCCTTTACAAATCTTACCAAAAGTAAATAGAAACATTTCGATTACATTTATATTTATTCAAGTGTGCGGACATGTTACGTGTCAAAGTAGACGCGGTTATTTTGATCACTGCAACAGACAGCATACTAACTGGGTCAAAACGTATTGTTATCGTGTATTCATCTTTCTTTTCACTGTCTTTGTTTCTTGCGTCACGTAATCTCGCGATGCCAATCTAATATGTTTATAACTTTCCGCCAGGCCTACGTAATGAGATGATTTATACAGCGTCATCACTCACACCAGATGGGTGAAGGGACCACTGCCTGGGGCATTGTTTTTTACATGGAGTAGGCTTGCCCAGCACCTATGCCATCCTGACAGCTTAGTCGGCCTAGTCTACAGGAAAGAAAGGTCAATACGTGCGGAGCCAACGAAGCCGCGGGTTGCCTCACGATGTTTTCCTTCACAGTTAGCGTGTGGTATTGCTAATACAAATTAGCAGATGCACGTAACTTTGAAAATAAACAAAGTCATAGGTACGTGCCCGCACTGGGAATCGAACCCACGACATCCCGATGTGCGGCCGGCGTTCTACCGCTCTTCGCTTGAAACTTGACGCGGTGAATTTGTATGAAAAATTTACAGACAAACAAACAAACAAACAGACAGGCAGTCAGGCGAAGCAGTTCACATCCTCATAAGCAGCGCCGTCCGTAGGTGGTCCCTGCGCGGGCGCAATGGGAATATCCTGTACTCATTATCACAATTGGCTAATTGCAGTGCCCGCTCCACGGCCATTGTCCTACATTTTGCGTTGTGTCGTACACACGACTAGGGTCAATATGCGACTGGATTCTTTATTTTATTTTACTTTTCCTCACGATGTTTTCCTTCACCGTTAGCGAGTGGTATTGCTACTACTACTTCACAAATGCACGTAACTTAGAAAACAAGGTCATTGGCACATGCCGGGATTCGAACCCACGGCCGGAGTGTCTGAGGTGTTCGCATACCTCAGCGCCTGAAATTGCCAATCCGCGGTGGGCACGCGTGGCAATTAAGCCCATACTATCATGCGCTCGGTCTGATTATCCTTTAGCAATCCTTATTAGTGAATCGGAATATCTAAACCAAACCCAATTAATTTTCCTTCAGCTTATATATGTATCTGTACATTCCTATCAGATTGTAATCAATTCGTCTGAGCGCCATCAAATAGGTAACCTATTTCAATTACCGATGCATAGGGTGGGTTATCAACACATCTCCGCGCCCGATCGACCGTGAACACCTCATGAGGGTACGTATTTGATTACAAACCTCTCTGATGACCTCAAATCTGTAAATAGGGATTATAGGGTTCATTATGTGGTGGTAATCTGTTTGAACCATCGTGGTTCCTACATATCTTTTCGAATCTTTATTCAAACATTCTTTATTCTTCGCTATTTCTTCATGGAAGAGAAGGGGACTGTGGTTTGAACGAATTGAGAGTTGGAAATTTGTGATACATATAGGAACAAGCTGGTTGGAAGATATTTCTGTTAAAACTGCATCTGTTGTCCGCTTTTGCACGTGTTTTAAATGACAAGGCCGTTATTTGAGTTTATTTCTGTTAATGTTTTATTGTGCAATCAAGTGTCTTCTTGGTTTTTATATGTCCTTAGGCAGCATATTATTAACGGTGCATCTTGTGGCTACCTGTAATGCTGCGGGCACACTATCGGGATATGCCGTTAATTAACGGGATATGCCATATTTCAAGACAAAGCAGAGCAAGAATTCAACACAATGCGAGAATTGATATTCATTTCTAGCCAGGTGAATTTTTTTGATGTCCGTTGATAAAGCCATAAAAACTTACTACGAAACAAACTTTTATATATTTCTTTGTTAATTCGTTTTAGAGATATTTTAAAAATAAATCAAATATCAAGGATGTGGGCTGAAAAGCTGCAGTACCTTTGCCTAGAAGTAAAAAAAAAACTAACTGTCAATGTCATGTTGACATCCCAATATAATCTGTGATCTTTCTGTGAATTTGACGTTTGTTTGACGCGTTGACATCAGTGTTGCCACTTTGATGGTTATAGTTTCCCACGTCTCGTAGGCTATAGAGGCATGTATGTATTCAATTCTTCTTCAAAATTATTCAGTATGATTTAGGTAGTTTTTTAGGGTCCTCTACAAGAAAAAAAATCCCATTTGAAATACATACGCCATTTTAGATTACTTCAAGCTGCAATGGCACAACAACTGAAACATAAATGTATGAATTGGTAATTAATAAGTGAATTATTTTTAAAATCAATGGAATAAAAGCCGTACGTCCTAATGGGAGAGGGAAACTTTCCCCTTCTTCGCATCTCAAGCCTAAATTCCTTTCAAAAGGGAAATTTCTCTCGGTACGGCAACACTGCTTGCTTCTTGTCTTTTAAAGTTTTATGGCAATGGCTCATGAGTTTTTCAGCCCACAAGTGGTTTTTACAACAAAAAATATTTAAAAAATTTATATAATATAAAAAAATCAATATTTTGGAAAAGGGTTGAAAGCAAATCCCTTAGTTTTTTACCTACTTTCGGCTAAGCTATTAAAATATCCGGGTTACTAATTTGGAATGTTGTCAATTCTTGCGATCGGTCGGCCACACACTCGCGCTCCCGGTACGCTTGCCATTTCGCACCGGGAGCGCGAGTCGAACGGACGCATTACAGATTACGATGGTGTGGACAAACGAGAAAGTAATTAAGTTTACTGTGCATTTGTATCATCTACCCTCTTGTTTCTCTTTGTGTTCTTTTTGTTTCATTGTACGGTAGTAATTTAATAAATTCATATAATAAAAATTAACAGATATGAAATAAAGTGCTGCAGCCTGAACATCCATATTGTACGGCAAGCACACCGGCAATTGGCGTTAAGTTTGACGTCGAATGCAGTGTGGCACGCAAAGTACGCAATAATTATCGCGATTCACGCGTTAATTCACGCGATGTTGGAAATCGGCATGTGATTTTGTATGAAACAAATAAATAAAATTAATATCCCAATAGTGTGGCCCCAGCATAAGGGAGGTAACACTTTCCCTTTTTTCGTCAATTGTGAATGTAATGATGTAGGTAGGTATATGTTGGTTGATAGTTTAATTTCTGTTGATGTTGTTAATGCTTTTTAAATATGATTTTGTATTTCGACTGTGATCTGGCAATACCTCCTATCTCATTGTTTTGAGCAAAACACTTTTTGCCTCCATTTTGTCATATGTCTCAAGCTTTAGCTTGCCACATTATTATATTTTGACATTTGTTTGAAAATTCGCGCGTAAATCGACTTCATTCAACTTCTCCTATCATCTTTGTCTATGAAATTGGTTGCATAATCTCCTAACTTCCACTTTTGTACGAGTTCAAATATGATTTCGCGCGCTCTGTGAAAAAATTCTTATTTTGTGGATAATTTTGGGTTTCCCTTGATTTTGAATGTTTAAAGACATTATTAGTAACATTGGTTTGCTGAAATGGTAAGTGTTTTTCATGTATTTATCGTATTTTTAATAAATTTTGAGTAAACAAGTTGAGAATCGAGATAGGACATTATGAATTAACTTTTATTATTCTAAGAACCCAGGGCATTGGTTACCTTTAGAGATATTACTTTATGCTGTTAGTTTTTAACGATATAATTTCTAAATTATTGTTTTGTTTTCTTAAATTTTTAGCTTAGACGTGGTAAATTTTTGGTACGAGAAGTACTTCAACGAGATGGTGATCACCATCGAATCGATAAACATCGCGAGGTATGTGAGAATTGAGTTATTTTCTTCCATTTGTTATGTACCTACACTTAGGCATCTAGGTAGATATTACTTAGGTCGGTAAGGTAGGTATTAGGTCGTTCTTCTACTCTTTTACCTTGCAATTATTAGCTTCTTTAGGGTTCCGTGAGGTGCAAAGCCAAACGTGACCTTACAATAGTAAGGTCTGTCAGTCTGTAAGCTGTATGTTTGTCCTATCTAAAGAGAGTTGTAGCTTTGTAGCCGTATGTTTACCGTAGTTTTACTTTTGATGATATTTTATTATGGCCATCTGCGGATGAATATTTACGATGATGATTGATTTAATACCTATTTCAGGATGACAAGAGCACAGAAGCAAGTAGTACTGCAAAAAAATGTGAAGAAGATCGTGTGGATAAAAATCGCAATAAATTACTTCACGAGGATGTTATCGCATTGAGTGATGTGAATAAAGACACGATACCCTTCATCGTCCTGTCGAAAGATTCCTGTCGCGTTGAAGAAGTTACTTTATGTACAAGTCCCATAAGTCTTTATGATTCTTTACCGCTGGATTGCATTTCACCGAGATTTGTGCCCTCACCAACTATAGACCACGAAGAAATTATAAGTATAACAGAACAAGAAACTGTGGCTGTCAATGCAGAAACTATTATGTTAAACGATGAACCGAGATTAGAATCTCCTTCTATATTGATATCAAACGGCGCCAGTGGTGAGGACAACCTTTCTTCATTCCAATTTATCGACGAAACTGTGAACGAAGAAAGAGAACAGAATAAAGGTAATATTTCACTACAAGATCCGAATAACTTCAATATGAATGAAGGAAGGCACAGAAAGAGGAAAGCTGATCCTAGTCAATGGAAGAGAAATTTGAATAAAAAACTTCGAATGGAGGGAAAGCCTTATTTAGGATTTAGAAAGGTTGGGAGTACTACAATTCAAGATACGGAAAGAGAAGAACGAACAATGAAGCCTACGTGTACTAGTAGTTTCTGTGAGAAGTCTAAGAAAAGAAATTGTTCTCAATTTACGGACCAACAAAGAAAAGAAATTCATGATCGTTTTTGGAAACTTACCTGGGGCGAACGCAAAACGTTTGTGACTATACCTAGTCCAACATAGGATGATCTCTGACAGCTTGTCACTGTGACTTTACTAGGCATGGGGATAATGTCGAAATAAATTATCGATATTCTAACCAAAGTTTCTGAATGTTTCAAGCAAATCAAACAAAAGGATGTTGTAACATGTTTTTATTCTTGTTAAATCGGTTCACAGCCCAAATCACTATCATCAAAGTCTGATTCTGACTCGCTGGAGCAGTCTTGTAGATTTATAATCAGTTCCTGGGTAGATTGGTCGAATCGTACGTCACGCTCCCAATCATCTTCCATAATTTTTCTTGTTCTGTCTATGTCTTTCTTCCAATTGTCCGATGTGACACTGTCACATGCATCCTTCAGTAACTTCAGCATTTTATTTGCTGTAAAAGGCGGTGTTGTATTATGTCTGGCTGCGTAACCTGTAACAAAGAAATAAAATACATATAAAACACACCATGGCTTGTTGGAAGAGATGTCTTAATAGCTAATCGATGTTTTATTAGCTAATTGATGTTTTATGAGATATTTTTACATTCTTATCTTCCTATGCTATCAAAATGTATTTGATTATAATTTTATGTGAGTACAATAAATTAGAAATATTAATCTAATTGACTTTTTTTAAGCAAACGAGAGAAATGCGAGCGATGGTGAAAGAAACACATAAGCACGTTTACCTTTGACTTGAGCCCAGATCAGCTCTATCGGGTTGTACTGGCAGTGGTATGGAGGTAGCCGAATTACAGTATGGCCCTTTTCTTTTGCTATTTCATCCAAGATGTATGTTGGAGTACGGGGTTTGTGTATACGGACCAATCGTAGTAATTCAGTTTTCAACATCTTTTCGTTGGCCTCTATACCTTTGCTTTGCAGCCACGAAATTAAATCCAATTTCCGGTTGCTTGACGTTGGTGCTTTATCTCTTTGTACGGAGTGGTACGATGCATTGTCCATCACGATGGTATGCGGTTCTTTCAGGTTTTCCAAAAGAGTTAAAAACCACTTTTTGAATCTTTCGAAATCCATTTCTTCATGATATTCGGTGGTCTTTACTGATTTAAACGCCAGCAAACAATTCGGCACAAAGCCAGACGACGTCCCAGCATGTGTTATAATTAATCTTTGCCCTTTGCCTTCGGGCACTTTTGTAGTTGACTCAGCTGTGTCATCCGTCCAAGATCTTGAAACTGTGTGATTTGCGTTTAGCCACGTTTCGTCCAGAAAAACCACTTTGTCCCAGTTTGAGATCTCTTTAATTTTTCGGAGAAAATCAATTCTCTTGAGCGCAACATCTGTCCGCTCCATTAGTATTTTTCTTTTGTCACTTTTTTTGTAGCGGAACCCGATGCTTTTTAGTGTTTTGGCTAACGACGAGTGGCTACCTTTAAATAATTCAGCGTCTTCAAGAGATGTTTGTAGTTTTCTGAGTGTTGGTAACTCTCCACGCGTGTAGTACCCATAAATATGGTTCCGGATTGCTGCGGCATCAAAATCGTCAATTTTTGATATTGGACACGTCCTCTTCCTTTTTTTATTTGGCGTCGACAGTTTTTGCTCTTCGTTTTCCTCTGTCGTCGTTGTCGCAGATGATTGCTCACCATACTTTTCTCTGCTGACACGAATCACTGTAGCAATCCCGATTCCCAGAGCATCAGCAACTCTGTTGCACGCTTGTGTTAATGGCAACAACGGTCCGCCATTTTGACTCTCGCGTTCAAAGTATTCGCGCAAGCGAATCACAAACTCCCGGCTTTCACTATTTAAAACAGTTTTCTTTGTTCTTTTTGGCATACTGTATCCAAAAACAGAACAAACTTAACAAACAAATAACAGCAAAACTCAACAAATTAATAACAATAACGATAACCGAATGGAGACTGAATGAAAACACGTGGCGTATACAAGGCGTTGGCACTCGTACTGAACAAGATGGCAGAATGGCAGATGCAAAGCAATCAAACAAGATGGCGGCATGGCGCGGTGAAGCCCACTCTACACACTCACGCGCAAAGCCCGCGAAACATGTATGAATGGATGAATGGGATTTCATTATTGTTTCACGCGCGAGTGTGGAGCGCCCATGAAGCGCCACTCGTTAAAAATTCAGTTTGCTATTTTTTATCGTTGTTTTAATAGTATTTCTATTTCATTTACCTTGTTGTTTGCAATCTATTTTATTTACAAAATATCATCAATATTCTATTATATGTTTCGAGTCAAGATCGATAACTTGTCTTACGATAAGTGTAGCACGTCACTATTTGCCAATAAAGTATTTAAATTGTCTCTATACATTTTACCGTCGAAAAATACGATACTTCATAGGCGTGTTTTGACACTGACAGCTGTCAGAGATCATCCTATGTTGGACTAGGTATAGTTCGGTCTTGAAGGTTGAAAAACAGGCAAGTACTAGCAACATTGGTTCACGACGTAATTATACCTTGCAGTATAAACTCAATAACGGATGCCAGAACTATCAGGTTTGCAGAGATATGTTTTTGAACACGCTTGGAATTGGCTACAAAATGGTGCATGCATGGATAGATGAAAGTTCACACGGGATTCCAAATAGTAATAGTAACTGTAAAGAGCAATCTACAGATAGCAGACATAACGAACAATCAGATTTTTTAACAGACTTTTTTGATGGGCTTCCAAAAATGCCTTCTCATTACAACAGACAGAACTCAGCTAAATTATATTTGGAACCTATTTTCTCAACAATACGAGATGTTTATCAAATTTATTTGGAAAAATGTCAGAGAGAAAATCAGAAAGCTCTTGGTCGCAAAAAATTTACAGAAGTGATGAATGAAAAGAACCTATCTTTGTTCAACGTAAAAAAAGATAAATGCAATGTATGCTCTAGTTACGAAACAGGCAACATTTCTGAAGAGACTTGGAAAAAACATACAGAGAAAAAAGAAAGGGCTAGAAGAGAAAAACAAGAAGACATCGAAAAAGCTGCCAATAAAGACATTGTTCTTATACAGATGGATTTCCAAGCTGTAAAACTAGCTCCGTTTACTATGGCAAACGCTTTTTATTTTAAAACAAAGTTGGCGTGCCATGATTTGACAATCTATAATCCACTAACCAAGCACGCGACCTGTTACTGGTTTTCAGAGGAACAAAATAATCAAATGGTCGCATCAACGTTTGTATCATGTCTTATTGATTACTTGGAAAGATATTGCATTGGCCCCGAGAAAAAATCAATTGTAATTTTCTCTGATGGTTGCACTGCGCAAAACCGGAACAATATTATTGCTAATGCTCTGTTGAACTTTAGTATGTTGCATGACGTTAAAATTACTCATAAATATCTAGAGGTTGGGCACACTCAGATGGAAGTGGATTCAGTGCACGCATGTATTGAGAGAAAACTAAAAAACAAAGAGATAAAATTACCCAGTGACTATGTAACATTAACAAGAGAAGCAAGAAGAAACCCAACTCCGTATGAAGCCATAGAGTTGACTTTTGACTTCTTCAAAGACTATAACCAAAATTTACGCTACAGTTCTATAAGACCTGGTCGCGGAAAAAATGACCCAACAGTTATGGATATAAGAGCCATACATTATGACCCCTCTGGAATAATCCAAGTAAAGCTCAACTTTGACGATGACTGGATAAACCTACCCCAAAGACCCAAGCGTCAACCTGTCCTTAATAACTATCCTGCGCTTTTTAACCAAAAGTGCAAGATAACAAAAACAAAATGGTTGCATCTTCAAGAGTTAAAATCGGTCATACCCCAAGACTGTCACAGTTTTTATGATAATTTACTATATCAGGAATAATTCACGAAACAACCGACCAAGTGCGAGTTGGACTCGTGCACTGAATGTTCCGTACCACCAGAAAATAGGTCCGTTCTTTGTATTTATATTTAAAATAATTAAAAGCAATCGATGATGCGTACTCAATGCCATTTATTAATTTGCATTATAATATTATTACAGTCAATTTAAAGTTATACCTGTTTTATACGTTACGGACCCCCAGAGCCCAAGCCTCGACTCGCACTTGGCCAGTTTTCTTTATATATTTTGAAGTGCAAAAGTTCCTATATATTGTGCAACACTTGATTTATTTTTTGTAATTTTTAGATATGATAAAACGCTTCAAGCAATATGTCATAACTTGACAAAAGTATTACACAATTTAGACGTAATTAGTCATATCTCGATTATAAATGTCAAAGAGTAAATTTATCGTTAATATTGTAGTTTCTAGAGCTAAATAAACATAAATAAAGATTTACGTGTTTTTTTGTTTCATCAAGATCCTTATAATTTCCATGAAAACTTGTTTTTTGTCTGTCCTATAAAATTGACAAATTAGAGATAGGACATATTGCCAGATCACAGTCGATTTGTTTTTACGACCCCTTCTGTGGCGGTAAATAAATGTTATTTCTTCTTTCTTCTTCTAGTCCCAATAAATAAAATTAATAGGTATAACAAACTAAATATAGTAAAATAAATAATTATGAAACACAGATAAACTTGGAAGCGGCTTGCATCCAGCGTCTTCCTGCCACTTGGATGAGGTCATCTGTCCATCTTGTGGCTGGTCGTCCTACGCTGCGCTTGCCGATATGTGGTCTCCATTCGAGAACTTTTCGGCCCCATCGGCCATCAGTTCTGCGTACCATGTGCCCCGCCCACTGCCACTTCAACTTACTAATCCGCTGGGCTATGTCGACGACTTTTTGGAAATCCATGGAGGAGGCCTATGTCCAGCAGTGGTTTCTTGTGGCTGAATGATGATGATGATGATGATAGATAAACTTATAATGGCATTGTTTGCCTCATAAGTATGTACAAATGTCCTCAGCATTAATTAGTCATAGGTTAATCTAAGTACTCGCTTTGTATTTGGCAATAAATGGTTATTTATTGGTTATTAGTAAATAACTGTAACACGACACAATCACTTGTCCTGGTCCCAAACTAGGATACCCTGCGCTATGGTAATCAGGCAAGGACATAATAAACATGGAAATACACCCGGACTGAGACCGTTTGCACAAATCTAGTGCGGCGGCGGAAATGGAACCCACGATCTCTGTTTTGGTTGTCAAGTGTGTGTTAATCGCTAGACGAACGGGGTGCCGAATATGTTATCTTATTAACTTTCTTTAAAATGGTACTGCACTGCGAGGGAGTGCAATTTTTGGAAGAAATTGCCTCGTGTGTTGGTACCCAAAACTCGAGTAGGCATTATAGATTAATAGGAAGCGCGGTATCATGCGGGAGAATGATCAAACGATTCAGTTATTTCATATTAAATAACGTTTTGATACTGTTATGGCTAGTAAGCTGGTCCGTTTTAATTTTGATTGATTATTTTCTTTTGGCGAGCAACCTCTGCGCCCACGGCTTATGTTAATTAATCTTTGTATCGTTAAATGATCAGGATAACAATTTTAATATTTTAAATGAATATGATGTATGTATCTATGATGTATGTATGTTTTTATGTATGTATGTGCGTGTGCGTGTGTGTCTGTGTGTGTGTCTGCGTGCTTGCATGCGTGTGTGTGTGTTTGTGTGTGTGTGTGTGTGTGTGTGTGTGTGTGTGTGGGTGTGTATGTATGTATGAAGAAGAATTGAGTTGAATTGAAAACTTCTATATTGTACTAAAAAAACGATTTCGTACAAAGGCGAGCTTAATACTAGGTAGTATCAAGAACAGGAAGAAAACACATTTATTCATACATACAGCTACAAATACACAAAACAATTGACTTACTGACAACTTAATACATTGAGACGCAACAGAATAATTAACAAAACATTTACAAATAATGGTGTATCTCTGCTGCTGCAATAGGCAGCTGACTCAGCATACTGCTGAGGTTATTACTCCTCAGCACTGGTTTTCAGTCGGCGCCTGTCCCATGAGCGTTCTACGCGCGGCACCGTATATTGATACGAAAATGATGTGGGGTAGGTAATGAGATATCGAAGATATAGATAAAGAGAGAGATAAAGATATTTATTGAGAAACAAACATCGGTATATATGTAAAGTTATGACTAATTAACAAGTTCATTTAGACATATAGTATACATGATTTATTTATCACGTTAGAAACCAAACTAGGTAGATCCTGTACTATGGTTTCCAACGTGGGAGACGTTTGGATATCGTTAAGTCATGAAAATTTATTACCAAATAAATACAGCAAATCTAGTGAAAACTAAATATTATTCTTTTTACAGTAAAAATCTGTTCCTGTATTAGGCCTACCAAATCCTAAATGGTTCCAATCGTCTAATTACCAAATCCACTACAAATTTATATCGCAAATGTCAGGATTCCGACAGGATTTGGCGAGCGCAACTAGGCCCCACGCACACGCACGCGCACACGCACACGCACACGCACACGCACACGCACACGCACACGCACACGAACACGCACAAGCACACGCACACTCACACGCGGAAATCACTGTAATACTTGCTTTAGAAATCGAGTAACTTTGCAATGTACCACATCCACCTTTCAGTAATTGTGCATGCAAATTATTAAAATAAATCTATTCTATTCTAATGTATTCTTTATCTGGAGAATTTATGTGTGACAAATAATAAATTTAATTTCATATCATTCCATAATTGTATTCACTATAACAAATAAAAATATAACTTTTTTAAAGCATAACATTTTAGGTGTAGACCTCTGAACTATACTTTCGTCCCATTTTAAACTAAAACTGTTCAAAGTGTAACTCTGGGCTTACACAACCTCGTGAAAATGATTTTATAGTGCACAACTAAACCGTCTACCATGTAATGGCCTCTATGCCCACCTACAGGGCTAAGAGGTCGTGACCGCCCGTATGCCCTAATCAGATTAACTGAGAGGGCATTTCCCCGGCTTGGCCAACGGACAGACAGACGGATCGGATGATTCACTTGCAACTTGCAACACTCTCGAGGTGCAAAGTCAAATTGAAGCGGTTTAGTCTACCTTGTGGATTAGCATGTGCACGAATAGGGGGGACCGGAGAAGTCTGTTTTGCTGGGCTTAGCTCCGGTTTGGATTAGTGTAGAGGGTGTGTGGTTTTAGAAGGAAATATAAGGGAGTGGATACCTCTACTTTTGTCACGTCACTGAACGAGTGCTTAGAATAGAATGCTAGTCATTAGAATGCGTAGATACGTTCGAACGTATCTATTTTAAAGATGTATAATAAGCAGCCTATATACGTCCCACTATAGGGCACAGGCCTTCTCTCAGAGAGAGAGTATGGGCTTAATTACCACGCGTGCCCTCCGCGGATTGGCGATTTCAAGCGCTGAGGTATATGAATAGCTCAGACACTTCGGTTTCCTCACTATGTTTTCCTTCACCGTTAGCAAGTGGTATTGCTACTATAACTTCACAAATTTACATAACTTAGAAAACAAAGTTATAGGTACATGCCCGCACTGGGAATCGAACCTGGGTCTCCTGCTTCCGAGTCCAATGTTCTACCCACTATTTTAAAGATGTGCCAATAGAATATTTTTTTATTTAGTTTACTTTTATATTGATAACAACAATACAGTTCTTGTTTTAAACACATACATACATAAACTCACGCCTGTATCCCAGAGGGGTAGGCAGAGACCAGGGACCGCCACTTGCCACGATCCTGACAGATCACTTTCGCTTCCTCAACATTGTTTAGTCGTTGCATGCACGCACGCCGGTTTGGGGCGAGAGTTAGATTGTCTATCCATAATGGAGTGCTGGTCCCAACACTTATGTATGGTAGCGAGAGCAAAAGAAGCAAGAAAGTAGGATTAATGAAGTAGAAATGAGGTCCTTGAGAAGTATGTCTGGTGTCTGGTGTCTTGGTGTCAACTTTGAATGATAGGATACGCAATAAGCAGGATACCATTGCATTATGTCGGGCATATATTTACTTTTTATTTATTTACTTTGGTGTGTATTCTCCTATCTCTCCTCTCCTCTCCTCTCTTCTCCTTCACTTATATTTACTTATTAAATTAAATGTATTATGGTGTTCCTCTATATTTCACACATATTAATTTAAAACTAATAATATATGTAAGTATTTTATGACGATATATATTTTTTTTATTATTAATTTATTAATTGAATTTGTCTTAATTCTTTGACTGCACCACGGCACGCACTCCGTAGTACAATTATGGGTTACCGTAGGCACTGACTGAAAATCAGCGCTGAGGGATCACTTCCTCAGCACAACGCTGAGTCAGCTGCCTTTTGTGGCAACGTAGATACACCACAGGCTACATCTATGGTCCTGTTTTATTTATTCATTTTGTCTGTTGTGTATTAAGTTTTCTTTCTGTTGTTGTGCATATTATGTTGCTTGTGTGCTTGTTTTGTTTCTGTGATGTATCTTGTTGGTATAATAAATGTCTTTCTTCTTCTTCTTCAATATTTTGAATAGAGAACGTTGTGGATTGAAAGACGATGTACCTAGTGACTAGAATTGAGAAAGGAATGTTGCGTTGGTTTTTGGACATGTGGAGAGGATGGAGGAAGAAATATTGAAGAAACAAATATATAGAGCGAGTGTGGGTGGGAGGGCCGGTAAGGGACGTCCCAGGCGGACATACTTCTTGTTTTATATTTAAATTTAACTGGTAATTTTAATTGATTGTTTCCACTCAGTAACACTCTGCAAAAAGTTACGTTCTACAGCTTTTAAAAGAAATAGTGATGCGATATGTTTATTTCCGGGCTACGTATGAAAGCACTTTATGTGTTATGGTTTGATTTCTAGTGGAAGTTAAAAAGTTTCTTTATTGTACATCAAGAGAAAGTGGCGCGCCTTGGGGGAGGCCTATGTCCAGCAGTGGCCGAGTTTAGGCTGATTGATAAATTGACACCAAAGTCATTTTCATGATAACATGTTAGATTATCATGAAGATAATCAAATGTAATGTACATTTGTGAAGTTATAGTAGCAATACCATTCGCTAACGGTAATGGAAAACATCGTGAGGAATACTGAGTGTCTGAGCTATTCACATACCTCAGCGCTTGAAATCGCCAATCGGCGGTGGGCACGCGTCGTGATTAAGCCCATACTCTCTCTCTCTCTCTCTCTCTCAGAGAAGGCCTGTGCCCTGCGGTGGGACGTATATCATCATCATCATCAGCCATTTGACACTCACTGCAGGACATAGGCCTCCTTCGTGGTTTTCATAACCATGAGGGGTTTTGCCATAATCACCACGCTTGGCAGGCGGGTTGGCGATCGCAGTATACGGTTGGAATCTCAGGAAGACGTGGCTGCCCACGGAAGGAATGGAGTGAAGCTATTCTTAATCCGGCACCACACGGACGTATATAGGGTGCTTAAAATGTTAGGTTTTGGCTACTTTTACGGTATTTTACCATTACCGAGTGTTTGCAATTCTGTTATTCAAATTGTATCGTCTTTGTTCATGGCTCCGGTTCTCTCACATATCCCAATATGCACATGTACTATTAGGTACTTATGATGGTGCCTGAAAGATAAGGTATAGATTGTGGTCTAGACATGGGCGATAAAATCCAATCAAACTCGCGTCAGCACATCAAAATTATCGCTATATGCCAAGAGACAAAGAAAACCAATACAATACACACCTACAAGCTCCGTTACATTAGGAGGTGTGAATACAAAACAAAAGGGTCATAGGTGACTACATACACAAAATGGAACGCAAGGCTTTCCGTGACAGGAGTCATACATCAAGCGCGCAGATAACAACGCTAGCAGCCCAGACCGCGGACGCATACAATCGACCCGACGACCTCTCACCACGAGACAAAACAAACGACCGTCACTCTGTACTGAACCACGTCCGTCGCGGCCTGGCCCTTTCTTGCGTTTTCCTTGAGCAGTATTGAAACCTCAATGGAAAATCCCGTCGAGGTGATAGACGCGAGGAAGGATAGAGTCGTAAAACAAATGAGCATCAACTGCGCAATGTTTCTCGTCCAATGCCGCCTCACTGAGCCGGCAAGTGTTGGGACACCAGTGGATATCGTCGTTGTAGTTGTTCATGGTGTAATGTAAACCGTAGGCGTGTAGTTGACGTATGAGACAAATAGGCCGGTGGTCGGTGGGGCGATGAATGGTCGACAAATGCAGTCGTGTTGACGGCGCGGACAGGTTGGCGAAGGACTCTATTGCAGTGAGAGAAAGCTCTCACTGCAATAGAGTGGCAGAGTAGAGTACAATTCAATATTCTTTATTGTACACAAGAAACTTAATTATAAAACAGTGCCTTAGTCCCTGGTCTCTGCCTACCCCTCTTGGATACAGCCGTGAGTTAATGTATGTATGCCTTACTATTGTAGGCCCTATTATGGCAATACTACATTACGGAACCGGACGACCTTTTTACTATTTTTAGATAAGTTTTGTAACAGACTTTTCTCTGATGTTTCTCCAATCTTTAGTCTTATTTATTTATCAGTTTTATTGATTCTTCAGTTTTCAGAATCCCCTTTTTCCATCAGTTTTATTGGTCCACTGCCAGACACCACTGGCGGACGCGCCATTAATCACTACTGGCAATTTGATTTTTACGAACTGAAATCGTCTTTATATGTTTGAAAGAGAACTATAATAATTAATAGTAATTGAGTAAAACTAAAACGCAAAAAAAAAAATTGGAAACTCACGCTTTTCCTTAACAACAAAAATTGTTGACGTTAACAAAACTACTTTTATACCTCTGACGTGTTTTGGTATTGTGCAAGCATGCACATAAAAATATCTCATTGGATTATTGAAATACAATCGAATAGAGCCGTAAACATGCTTACAAAAGAGACCGTAAGGTTTTATGACACAAAAGTACCTACCTACGGGCGATTTCTCTAACGGAAACGTGGAAATTTCTGTCAATGGGCAATAAGAAATCAATGGATTCGGAAACATAGTAATTTTCATTCAATAGCGCCATTCCACTGCCTACAGCCTTATTATAAACCTCCATTTTACAATGTTTACATTTCAATTAAAAATAAATTAAATAGTTTATTTTCACTAATAGAACTATATATATTTTCAGTTCGTTTAAAATAAATTTTATTTGATTGAGTTTTATGCGTAAATTTTTATTTAATATTTCAAATCTCTAAATTCTAAACTAAATATGTTCTAAATTGTATTTTGATCCATTTTAGTCATCATCGTCATCATCATCAGCCATTTGACGCCCACTGCAGGACATAGGCCTCCCTCATGGTTTTCACAACCATGAGGGGTTTTACCATAATCGCCACGCTTGGCAGGCGGGTTGGCGATCGCAGTATGCTGTTGGAAGCTCAGGAAGATGCTGCTGCCCGTCTCCTGGTAATTGATTTCCTTAGTCGCCTTCTACGACATCCACGGAAGGAAATGGAGTGACGTTAATCTTAATCCGGTGCCACACGGATCCATTTTAGTGAGAGAGATCCGATATTGTTTGCTATGTAAAAACTTCCTCTCCAATGACTGCAGTTTAGTTGCAGTTAAATTTAAGACACAGTTGAAGATTAAATAGCATAATTGTCTCTCTTATTCGCTCTACGGTCGAAGCTAGCTGTAAGATGTTCATCACGAACGATTGAAAGTCCGAGAATCAAACAAAAATAAAACACCTTACCAAATATTTCCTCCAAAATTAACACCCACCTTTATTTCTGTCCTATCAAACGGCAATAACAAGTAATGTCATTGACAGATTTATCAATGGGGCATCCCCGCGGCTATCTCCCGGCGGGAGGACGCTGGTTCTCCGCTGGATACCGGCAGTCAAATCGATTGAAGCTATTAGGACAAATGGGGTACTCCACGCGTTGTTTTGGAGGTGCTACAAAGAAATAGAAATAAATAATAACCATAACATGTCGCCGGAAAACATTGTACGAGACTGACAGGGGACCGACTTAGCCAAGATGACTGTTCGAATAAAGGTGAAATGGGTAGGACTTATGGATGCCTAGAGAGAGAAGCAGAATATGGCCAGACAACCGTCCACATGAACATGACATGAACTACGACCTGATTAAAATGGCAGAAAAGGACTGAATGCGAAGAGCCCAAGACTGAAGCGAATGGCGTATATTGGAGGAGACTTACAGTCAGCATTGGCTGGCTATAGGTTGAGGAAGAGAAAAGATGCCTGTGGTTTAGTTTATGTAGTTTACGGAATTAGTTTATGTAGCAGCTATAAAATATGTCATGTGCAAAATATTTACATAGTAAATACAAATATCATAAAATCCTTCACGTCCCAGTGCAGCATAGGTAGTACGATGGCGCGAGTCGCGCCTTTTGTGGCGCAAAAATTTCAGAATTTGATGTACTGGAATGTCGCGACTTGTGACGTCGCGACTTGTGCTGCCTGGGCTGGCCACAAGCCTTCTCTCGAGGAGGGAGAGTATGGTCTAAATCCCCACGCGTGCCCTCAATGCTCAGATTTTTTCGCGATGTCATCCTTTACCGTTAGGGAGTGATGTTGCTCTAATAATTTACAAGAAATTATGCGAAGAGCCCAGTAAGAATGCTGTTATGGCTACGCAATTTTAATACCAGCCACAGTACATGGCCAGGTAATAGAATATCTAAGGTGAGTTTAACGGAATATCTAAGGTAAGATAAGTTTTAATGCGAAACTGACAATCGTAAATGACAAGTAACTTTAATTAACTATCTCTTCAGAATGTCACGATCAGCTCAGAGATCACTAGAAGTGGCACAGGTGACAGCGCCGCCCGACATTTTGGTGAGGACATTAATAATTTAAGATGGATGCCACAGATAGAGCTGGGGTCAGCCAACACCTTTATAATCCTTGAGTAACTATGGCCACTACTACCAGTTTGTACTTCAGACTGTTCGTTTGTCTTGTTAGTATCAGAAAACCCGCGGTTCTGTCTACGTACCTCCTCCTGCCTCTAGGTGGCAATACAGGGATATTGTGTAGTAGACTCCGGTGAATAATTATTCAAAGTTGAAGCACGTCCATTATATGTAAGACATAATAACCATTTATTATGTCTTACATATAATGGACGTGCTTCATAGAAAAACATTAAATTACATAGAAAAACTTAAATTAAATAATGCTTATGGTTCCCTATCCAAAGGGGTAAGGGACCCTATTACTATGACTCCACTGACCGTCTGTCTGTCTGTCTGGCTGTCTGCTACCAGATGTATATCATGAACCGTGATAGCTAAACAGTTGAGTTTTCACAGATGATGTACCTATTTCTGTTGCCGCTAACAACAAATACTGAAAACAAAATAAAATAAATATTTGAGGGGGGCTCCCATACAACAAACGTTGTCTAAAGACAGCGCTCGCCATCTGGCGGCTATCTATGTAACCTTCACAGCGCCGATGTCATGTCGTTAAATGTCAATGTTAAAGGCTTCTTGTTGGTTTCTATAGATGGCGCTGTTCTCAATGTACCTAGTCTATCTTGTCTCGATCTTTGTCTAATGTTCTATAGATAATGGTACAGAACCCTTCGTCCACGAGTCCGAGTTGCACTTGGCCGGTTTTTTAGGTTTTCGCCAACTGGACACACGTTCGAATTCTACCCGAACCCGAGCCCTGATTTAACTTTTCGCTTTTTCTACACATTTAACAAATATTGTTAATCAATAAACATAAACTGGGTTAATCGTTTATGGGACAATAGAGAATTGACCCGTTTGGCCTAAATGTAGAAGAGGACTTCCAAAAATAGGAACGGTTAAATTGAATGTTGATCGAATATTGATAACGATATTTATGGCCAATTTCATTGCTTCTGAATATAGCGAGACAACGTAAAATATTAAACTTACAATGATAAAGTACAATAGGCGGCCTTATTGCTAACAGCAATTTCTTCCAGACAACCTTGTGACGGAAAGGTTTCCGAAGGAGAAAGAGAGACGGATAGTTGGTGCAAATACGAATAGTACATACTTACACTTAAGATTGTCTTCAAAACATGTTCTATTTCAAGGCATAGGTAAAGTCAACAGGAATGTTGCAAACTAAACATTTTCAAAGTTAGCCTGTATATGTATAGCTTTTGGCAGTAAATTCTTTAATTAGCTGAAAAAAAAATCTATCAATTTACTTCGTACATAGTAGGTGTAGAGTTTAGTTTGCTCAATGTCTTGATTCTATTTTGTTTCAAGGACACCTTGTGCAGTCGGCGGCAGTTTCAACCATTGAACTTTGGCCTTTTATGTAAAAGAATTAGAGTCAAATTTAGACTGACAGTGTAAAGGCGATATGTCCACTATGCGTGCACAATAAAGGATACGGAAACCGCGACTCGATTGTAGGGCTTGCAGTTGAATGGGTTTTTATGAAGCTCTAAAATGTCACAGAAAATACAAAAGGAGACAAAATTCAAATTCATGCATAGCTTTATTCTATCATATCAGTAAATCTATTGAACGGATAATTTTTCGCAACCCCGAACTAGCACACTGAGTTTCCAATATTTTTGAAGTAAAATTGATGCTAAGTGCTGCTACTGGTGTTTTTTGTCTAGCTTGGAAGACGCTTCAAGAGATGGCTAGCCGTGAAATAGGTCCCTGCACTCCCGGGAGCGATGTATCCAGCGACCCGCGACCGCTCCCACAACCTGACATGTAAACATAGATATATAAGACATAGAAACGCATTTGGGTTTATTTACACTTCTTGCAAAGGTTCTCGAATCGAGATCCCGAACCGGTAAACGTAGCCCCAGCTGGCTGGACCGACGATCCATCTGAAGCAGATTGTCGATGGTGGCTGCATGAGGATGGCGAGAACAGAAAGAAGTGGCGTGCCTTGCGGGAGACCAGCAGTGGACTAATGGTCATATGCATTATGCAAAGCAATGTCATGCAGCCCATGATTGGCATGGCTTAAGCATCATGCTTTGTACGTCCCTCTACAGAGCGCAGGCCTTTTTCTAGAGATAGAGGAGATTTAAACCTAATTATAACAGAGAGAGAGAGAGGTGATACAAATTTTCCATACCTTCCTATTCTAAGACAAAAATATCTTACTTTTGAGATCGAAAGATCTGTTGATGGGCAAAATTTGATAGAGTAGCCATTAACTTTGTTTAATTAATTAAAATTATTGAATTAATTATGTGCGCGAACACACAAAACCAACTTTGTTTTAATAATTAAAATTATTGAATTAATTATTTGCGCGAACACACAAATGATCGCATACACGTTTCTCCTGTGGTTCTGTTGCTGGTCTTTTGAACGGTACTTCGGTTGATATGCTCCATCCATACGTTATTACTCTGTGGTTACATTTGAACTACCCGCGGTGCAGCCAGCGTCGCTGTAAATAAACTTGGTCAAGTACTGAGTTGGCAGTGTTTGGGTTGAATAGTCTAGCGCCTATCTAAAGTCGGTGGTAGAGTGGGTAAACCGGTGGTACAGTCCGCAACAGATTAACCTTTACCTTTTGCCTTATTTTATGTCATCACTAGTTAAGCCTTACTTTGTTTTAAGTTTTTTTTCTGGTGAGGTAATAAATACTTTTTTATCTTTATCTTTACATTTTAGTTGCAAAGTCACCCGTAATGTGACCTTATAAAGTGCACGCGTTTAAAGTCTGTAATGCTGCCGATGGTACTTCGAGCAAATGGTGCTTCGAAGAATTGCTCAGTTGAAGTGGCACTGGGCGGGGTACAAAGCTCGGAGAACTGCTGGCCGTTGGGGCGAAAAAGTTCTCACCTGGTGACCGCGGACCGAACGACGCAGCGTGGGCAGGCCCCCAGCAGATGGTGTGACGACCTGGTTACGGTGGCGGGGAGTCGCTAGATGCGGGCGGCACAAGACCGGGAAGCTTGGAAAACCATGACGGAGGCCTATGTCCAGCAGTGGGCGTCAAATGGCTGATGATGAAGAAGAAGAAACACATTTATTATACCAACAAGATAATGATGATGTACCTACTTCGAGCAATAGCTTCCGTTCGATCCTAGTATAAGATTTTGTTACTCACCGAAAGAGAAATAACTTAAGTTACGTACGGGACAAGCCACGTGCACCGTACAGCCTTAGATACATTATTTTATTACACAAAACATACATATGTATGTATACAAATCATCACATATTGAATCACAAAGTAATAGTACAGAGTAAACGTAGACAAGATAGAAGCATACATAAATAATAGAATGCGGTACGGAAAGTACCTACATAGTGTTAATCTTAGATCAAAACGTGACAACGTGGGCATGGCAAATGCAAATGGGTTCTGACTCAGCATGTTCCGAAAGTTTAAAATAAATCTCTAGCGCTGGTATTCTGCTGATACCCGGCCCTAGAGTCTAATACACTAATAGATTTTCAATAGAATGATATAAGCACGACAATCCTGGCTATTTGCTTCTATTTGGTAGTCTACTAAGCAATGTCAATCCAGTGGTGTAATAAAATAAATAGGCATCTCCCGCAAAGAAGATCCAATCGCGCGAGGTGCATAGTTAAGTTGTACGGGTTATACCATTGGAATGCGATTGACTACTAGACTAGGTACCAATAGTGTCAATGAAACAACCTTTTTGCCACTAATATGACTCTATTGAACAACTATGCATTTTAAGGACTCGCCATAAATTAAATACCTTAAGTTAGTGTCAGGCTGGTTATATTTTAAATTACATAAATTCATTCAAATTCAATTCAATTCAAGTAAAATACATTATTTATGTTCATGTATAATGTCCAAATGCCTGAATAGTTCCATACTTGGAACTCGGGCTCGGAGTCACACTAATCAATTAATACAGTAATATATATATAGCAAACTAATACATCATAAACAAGCCACTTTGGTAACAATGTAAAATAGTGCAACTACACCCGGAACATAGGCTGATAACACTAAATCAGTGAAAAGGTCCGGATATATACATATATATCTTCACTTTATGTCGATCACATGCAGAACACAGAAAGAAGGTTGCAACGAAAGTATAGCTCTAGATAGATTCGAAAGCCTATCAACCTTTACAATTTGATGTGTAATTAAATATTGTGCACTTAATATCTCTTATATTTTGTGTAAGAAAGAAAAATTCATGGGTTTAAACAAGGAGTATTTTAAATTTAAATGATATTTATACTACATTTGACGAATCTGAGCCATGCGTTGGTTTTTCTGTATTTTTTACATACTTTTTATGTGAAATAAATCATTCGAAACCTAAGTGAATCTAAGTCATCCAAAGACATAACTTAAAACGTAGGTCATAGAATTTCTTCCTTTTTTGTTTCGCTCGCTACTGATTTTGACGTGGAACATCTTTCAGTTCGGTACATACTTATATAAACTCATGCCTGTATCCCAAAGGGGTAGGCAGAGACCACGATCCTGACAGATGACTTTCACTTTCAGTTCGGTACACTTGCCAAAACCGCATGGAACGGAACCATGTCGCCTCGACTAGGGCTGTAACTCTGTAGCTACGTGTCGTGTGCAATTCATTTACGTATCGTTGAGCAAATCAAAGCTCAGATCCTCTTAACTCGCGCCGCTAGATGACGCCGGTGCCGCGTAAGACATTGCGCAGCTTGAGCTAAAAATTAACGCTTACTTACAGACGTTTCACGTTTAACCAACGGCCATGTAAATCGACACAGGCCCACCTGATTTTACTACTTCTGACGTCTAGGCTAGACCTCTGGCTCTTTTATTCTGCGAGTCCGGATCCTGTGAGGAACACATATATTCCCGGAGGATATATATCGCATCTTTGTAGCCCGATGGCGACCTTTTGCAGCAAAATGGAATTGACTACTCAATCCTATACTCGCGAAACAAATTAAACTTGAGCTACCTCGTCCCCCTTCCTTGTCCTACCTTTCTGAGTTCCTGCAGGTAGACTGACTGTCCCTGGGAGGTCAGGTTACGTTGGTAGCTGGAAGTTTCTCGTCCACCGAAAAGAATGTACCGAGTTTTTGAGGAAATCTTCGCTAGTTGAGTTATATTTTGGGTCCCCATGATGCGGTCCGGAGGTAAAGGGATAATGTAATGATTTGATTTACTTCTGAGGATTATTTTGCGGCAAAGGCGTACAGTAGATAGCAAACAAACCTTTACATCCGTGCACTCTATTTAGTTATGTTACGGGCGACTTTGCAACTAAAACTTAATGGTACATGTGCTGTTGACTGTATCCAGGATTTGATAATGGGTGAGGCAAAAACAACAAAACTCTATAGTAGGTACAATCGACGGTAAATCAATGTTTATATCTGTGCACTCTAGTCAGTTACATTACGGGCTACTTTGCAAGTATTAAAATTGTTGTGCTGTCGAGTGTCCTTACTAAAATGATATCATCCACACTCTAATTTCGTCAGTACTGTGTAATTTCGTGCAGTAATTTCTAAATTACCTGTCAAATAAATTCATTATCATGTTTCTTATTTTTAATTGTAATGCCCGACAATTTGAACAATATCCGAGCAGTTCAGTAGACAGGTAAGTGTACTTTTTATTTTTATTTTTTCTTTAGTAACAACGGTATTTGCACCGTTTTTTTTTTGTTAGCTTAGAATAAAATTCAAACGCAGCTACAATGAGTTTAAAAAACAAACAAACAAAACAAAACATTTAAAAAACAAACAATAGCAATTCTATCACAAAAGTAATATTCTTCAAGACACTCTATAAATCATCTTGTAGTTATATTTTTAAACTTAAAACTCTATCAAACGAGCATCGTGTTAAATAGTTTAGCAATCGCTAACAGCATATGAACATAAATTTGTTTCGGTGTTTTATGGTTACTGATCTGTTAGAGCTTATATTTATCATAGAACATTTGTCTGGATAATTTTTACGCTATAAAAGTATCATAACATTTTATTGCGTGAAATCAATTCAAAACACGTAAAGCTAATTATGATAAACTAACTATGCCCTCGGCTTCGCTCGCGTGGAATTCAGCGATAATGTAAAACCGTGGTATAACCTATGTCCATCCGAGAGGTCCGTTCTAAATGATGATAAAGATAAACTTAAATTAAAACGAAATAACATAAAATTAGGTTAAATTGTTCCGTGTGGCGCCGGATTAAGAATAGCGTCACTCCATTTCCTTCCGTGGATGTCGTAGAAGGCGACTAAGGAAATCAAATACCAGGAGACGGGCAGCAGCGTCTTCCTGAGAATCCAACCGCATACTGCGATCGCCAACCCGCCTGCCAAGCGTGGCGATTATGGCAAAACCCTTCATGGTTTTGAAAACCACGAAGGAGGCCTATGTCCTGCAGTGGGTGTCAAATGGCTGATGATGATGATGATGATGATGTTATAATGTTAAGCCAAAAGGTAGTATTTCAGCTGGTGCTGACCCGGGTCAGTCCCGGGCAGCGCTGGTTTTCAGCCACAGCCTTCTCCCTAAGATGTTGTGCGGGAGTAATCTTAGGGGGACTTAAACAGTTAACAAGGTAACTAATAGAGTGCTAGACATCGATTAAAAATGAAACAAATAATGGTAAAATATAATGTGTATTCGGTTGAAAATGGATTGGCAGTCCTATGCTGTGATATTGGATCTTAGTCCATATGAAATAAAATGCTTGTATGTTCTTAAGGTGGTTAGTATACACATTTTTAATACTAACACTACGGAATTGTTCCGAAAAATAATGAATTGGATTGAAAACTAATGAATAAAATTGGGTGGGTAGGTGGGTGCGTGTCTGCATGCGTGTGTGTGTGATTTATTTTGATTAGCTTTTCCGGATGTACATTTCATAGTTTTAATTTTTGACAAAACATTTGTGACTGTAATATTTGACTAGTTGTAAAGTGTATCTTTTTAGGGTTCCGTACCCGAAGGGTGCCAGACGGGACCCTATTACTACGACTTCCCTGTCCGTTTATCTATCTGTCCGTCTGTCTTTCTGTCTATCCGTCTCTCACCAGGCTGTATCTCATGGACCGTCATAGCTAGGCACTTGAAATTTTCACAGATGATGTATTTTTGTTGCCGCTATAATGTTAAATACAAAAAACAGAATACAATAATTATTTAAGGGGGGCTCCCATACAATAATCGTATTTTTTTGCCGTTTTTTGTTAGATATTAATTACATGTCGACGCTTGAAATATTCACAGAATATTTAGTTCTATACTCGTTTGAAAAATAAAATAAATATTTAAGGAAGGCTCCCATACAATAAACGTGATTTTTTTGCGGTTTTTTTATCGATCTTTGTGTCTTATGTTGTATAGAATAATGATACGGAACCCTTCGTGTGCGATTCCGACTGGCACTTAGCCATTTTTTTTTAAATAAAGTATAGAAATGTCTACAAATTTATTATTTTTCCCAAAATGTTCTTCTTCTTAATTCAAACCTCCTTATATTGTGTTGTGAAATTACATCTTACATCTAAACTTGCAAATAAATAAACTTACAAACGATACCTCTTTAAAATATCAAAGTAGATTTTTTGTACAAGGCAAATAAACTTCGCTTAATGATTTTGATCATTGATTACACCAAGGAAAGAGAGAGGGGAACGAGGAGAGAGATAGAGCAAATAAACAATCTCTTTAAATTCGACATTAATTGCTTTGATGAATACGTAATACAATATCATCATTATTCATGGGTAGGTAAGTACGTTTATAATCCTAACGTAACGAGGTTTCTGTTCAGTTAATGGAATTTTCCCCGGTTGGAAACAATTTAGGCCCGCAGGTAAACTGCCTCAATGATGTCATAGAAAGCCCTAAAATCGATTTTAGCTTGTTAGTTATTAATACTTGATTTTAAGAGGACGTGCGTGATATGAAAGTGACATGAAAAACGTAGACAGTGGACAACACAATTAACCTTTACATTTCAGTTGCAAGGTCGCCAAGGCTGAACATTGTCATCATCATCAAAGCAAAGCAGCCTATATACGTCCCACTGTAGGGCAGAGGCCTTCTCTCAGGGAGAGAGAACCTTTACATCCGTGGACAATGTGCACGGATGTAAAGGTTGATGAACTGACGATTGACCGCTTCTAATAGAGTAAAGTAGAAAACGCTTTATTCTTCAAAGAAAAGGGAAATGTTAGCAGTTTTACTCACACTTTTTTTGATGTTTTTTAGGGTTCCGTACCCGAAGGGTGCCAAACGGCACCCTATTACTAAGACTTCACTGTCCGTCTGTCTGACTGTCTGTCCGTCTATCTGCCTGTCTGTATGTCTGCCTGTCACCAGGCTGTATCTCATGAACCGTAATGACTAGGCAGTTGAAATTTTCACGGATGATGCGTTTCTGTCGCCGCTATAACAACAAATACTAAAAACAGAATAAAATAAATATTCAAGGGGGGCTCCCAAACAACAAACGTTGTCTAAAGACAGCGCTCGCCATCTAGCGAATCTATTTAACCTTCACAGCATCGATGTCATGTCGTTAAATGTCAATGTTAAACGCTTCTTGTTGGTTTCTATAGATGGCGCTGTTCTCAAATTCGATCTTTGTCTAATGTTGTATAATGGTACGGAACCCTTCGTGCGCGAGTATGTACTACTCGCACTTGGCCGGTGTTTTTTATGTTGCCCTGTTTTTTGTCTCTCTCATGTTGTGCTCTCTCCCCTTGTTCTTGTGTGTATTTAAGACGAAGTTTCGTTGAGTAAATATGAGGGTTCGAAGACGAAAGTGATGACGAGGGTATTCATTTAGAGACCGCAAATCGGCAGACGCAGTGTAGGGTACCCGCTCCGATCTTACATACTGTAAGGCCTGAGATACACAGATAGGACGTGGGGCGAGGGCGCGGAGAAGACGCAACGTCTTTTCTATTAACTTTTATACAAACTGTACTGAAGGGACGGGACGAAGCCCACACAGAAGAGAAGGGCGAAGGGCGCAAACTCTATACTTGAGCGTCGCGTGTTTTCCGCGCCCTCGTCCCACGTCCTTTCTGTATGCCCCCAAGCCTAATAGACTATTCAAGATTGTTCAGTGGTTTACGACTTACATTTTACGGGCGGGATTAAAATGTAACATTATGTAACAACAATAATAAAGCGACGAGTGGCAAGTAACTCTATTAACCCACATGCCTGGCGGGCGTGCCATGCGAACTTGATATCACGATACATAGTTAGCGAGATCAACAATCTCCTTTTTGGTTGCCGAGTCGTGAAGTCAATAACTCAGGTTTGGAGGCCACCAGGAGTTTCATAGAGAAACTGCTGTGGGTTACAGCGGGCGATAAAGAAGAAATACCTCTTTTGGACAGAAGTCTGCCTTGCAGACAAAAATAAATTGAGTTTTTATGCAACCAGAATTTGTGTATGCTTGCATGCGGTTTGTTTCTCTATTCATGTCAAGAGGCAGTCATCAGATCTCTATTCTTTCTGCGATTCAATTACAATAATAGCTCACGCCTTTTCTGTTCATCTGTCCACGATCTAGCACACTTAGAGTAGGACCAACTCGCTGGACCAAGGATCTATTGTTGACTGCTGGTAGTGTGTGGATGAAGATGGCATAGGAAAGAAAGAAGTGGCGTGGAGTCCTATATCCGGCAGTGGAGATATATGGGCTCATGGATTTGGATTCGGAGTTTGGATTTCACATATTGCTACAGTTTACATAAATCTCATGCCGTCCTCATCATGAGCTCTCAATTCCAGATTCTCAGGCTGTGGAAGAGTTCTGTTTTCTGTTCTGTACTCTGTGTACCTACTAATAGACAGTGACAGTAGTTAGTAGTTTTGTATGTAACCGAGCAACTTGGCCAGAGTTTCGGCAGTGTCAGGTGACGGTGTGTCGACTGAATGCGGATGGTGAGAGCAGACGCTTCGGGGAGAAGTTCCCGTGTAGTTAGGAATTGTAGCGGTTAGTTTACCAGTGTGGGAAGGGAAATAAAATGTTGTCACACTAACAGTTTTGGAAAGACAACCAAAGTTAGGTAACTATTCTCGTCTAAAAGTTCAGTCAGGTCTCCGGGACTTGATAAAACAATGCATTTTATTTGTGTCTTCCAGACTTTGTGAGCCCCAATCAAAGATTGCCAGTTTCGAAAAGGTTTTTGCGAAAATGTTATAGATATCTTCGTCCATCTCTCGTAAGGATTAGATATGATAAAAGCGACTACCCTGTCTTTTCTAAATTCTTTTCCGTTTTAGGAGTAGGGTACAGTGCATATTCGCGTATGAACAATAGAGTAAACAAGTGAAGACTGAACTTTGTTTTCTGACGTCATTCACTCAGAGCCCGAACAAACGCTGGCATTAGTAAGAGCTCTGAGTCACAATCTCGCATGGAGAGTGAATGAGGCATTAGCAATTCGGCCGATGACGACGCGGGCTTAAATAATTCATACCCGGTCCTACCTCACCGCGACTGGTGGCCTCGTGGCCTGGTGTTCACACACATTGTGTCTTCTCTGCCAATAACTGGCTAACTCTCAATTTCAAAATTAAATTACCTTAAGATTTATAAAATATTCACTGCCTTAGAGTTAATGGTGCTTTTATTATAGGGATAAAAGAATCTCCTCCACGGTAGTGACTATTCGCTTTTCAAATGAGAACTATTGCATGTGGGCATGTGGTACCAGCACTCGTGCCTGTATCCAATAATCTGTTCGCCGATTAGATTAGATTAGTTTAATACTCTTTACTGCACAAACGCTGCTCAGCAGTCGGGTGAAATAATGCTCGGCAGTCGGGTTGTTGGTTATTTTTTTCAGTTTTTTCTTTTTAGTAACTTTTTAATGCTGATTTATATATAGCCTATGATACCCGCGTACTGATGTGAAATTAAATTAAGATCCGAGCATAATAAATATAACCGCGCCATCTAGTGACTCATGGTTGTACAACTTAATAGCGATTTTTGTTTTTGTTACTTTTACGTTCAATTCATAAGCAGCCTATATACGCTCCGCTGTAGGCCACAGGCCTTCTCTCAGAGAGAGAGAGAACTCTCTCTCTGAGATAAGACCTATGTTCCATTAATGCTAATTAAATATAGCCTATGCCACTCGCGCAGGGATGACGAATCGACTGAGACCTTATTTGTCAAAATCTGACCATTGGTTAAGGAGTTATGAGGGAACATAGAATCGGACACAGTTACATACATACGAGCTAAACACATTACCCTCCTTTTGGGCTCCGCCGCAGTCGGGTAAAAAAGAATGAAATGCATATTCTTAGAATATCCTAGGAAGAGATATCGTTCTCTGCTTATACCACGATCTACTGGGCATTTACTACCAAAAGCGCAGCACATTTAGTTCAATGCCATGTATTAAATTGCTGTTAGGAAACGAGCTATGGAAAGGGCTATGCTCGGAATTTCTCTACGAGATCGAATCAGAAATGATGAGATACGTAGACGAACGAAAGTCGTCGACATAGACCAGCGGATTAGTAAGTTGAAGTGGCAGTAGGCGAGGCCGTTCTCCGATGGGGCCAAAAAGTTCTCGAATGGAGATCACATATCAGCAAGCGCAGCGTAGGACGACTAGCCACAAAATGGACAGATGACCTCATCCGAGTGGCAGGAAGACGCTGGATGCAAGCCGCTTCCAACCGGTCTTTTTGAAAATCCATGGAGGAGGCCTATGTCCAGCAGTGGACTTCTTGTGGCTGAATGATGATGATGATGATAGGAAATGCCGCGTGTTGACCTGTGATTTGAATTCGAATTCGAGTCAATTTTTGACTCTCGGTGATCGTTCGACGTATGTTTGAATGTCAAATATTACACCTAAGGTGAAAGTTTTCACATGAAAAGAAACTAAAGGATCAAAACAATCTTAACTGATCAATGTTTAAAATTGGAAACAGAAAAACTATTACCTAATGTTAAATACATTAGTTAATAGTTTTTCGGTTTCCAATAAGCAGCCTATATACATCCCGCTGTAGGGCATAGGCGTTCTCTCAGGGAAAGAGTATGGGCTTAATCACCACGAGTGCCCACAAGCAGTTAGCGAGTGGTATTGCTACTATAACTTTACAAATGTACATAACTCAGAAAAACAAGTCATAGGTACATGCCCGCACTGGGGATCGAACCTGGGTCTTTCGCTTCCGAGTTCGATGTTCTTCCCACTAGGCTACCAGCGCGTCGTAAGGCAAACCTTATTGATCTAGATGCTTGATTATGATTATGCTTGTCTAGCACGCAGAGGTCGCGAGTTCGTTTCCCGCAGTTTCGATTTGCACAAATTCTCTCAGCCAGGGCCCTTATTATGAAGCAGCGATATGTTCGGAAGGGTCGTCAACGTCGCGCACCGCCTAAACTGAGTCCATTTGTGCACATCAACGTTCGGCGGCCCCCACCGGGAATCGAACCGACTACCTGTGTGTTGGTATTCAAACCGCTAAAATAACGAGGTAGCCAACAAGCCGAGATCAATTATATTGTATGGATGTTATTTCTTGTCAATTAAATTCAGAAATTAACATGAGTTGATCGCGAACAAACTCTTGACAAGTTCTTCTTTCTTTCAAGAAACAATGCCTAACCTAACAAGCAAAAGAAACTTCGTATTTTTCCTCAGTAGGTATACGACCAAGAAATCCGCAGAGTATTCTGTATAATACCACGCAGATAGCGTCACGGTTTTAGTGAACTCTGTTTTACACACGACAAATCCAAAAGAAAGCTCCCAGTTTTAACCTCAACTTATAACAAAGCAACTTTTCTAGTCCAATTTTTGGAGACCTCTACGTTTATAGAACTAGTATAGCGATGAAGGTCATCACTAAGGGCAAGACTTGATTATGCTTAGGGGCACTCAGCTCCGGCTCTGCGGGGCACTAAGGCAGCAGGATACTGCTTTGGCCTTTGGAAGCGAACATGTTTACATTTTGCCCACTGCAAATGAAGCGAGCTTGGAAGTGTAAGCTTAGGCTTCTTTTTGTTACCTGTCGCGTAACATTTTGTAAAAAGTGAACTTAAAAAATTTCAATAATATTAGAATTGGTACAAATTGAAAACATAGCAACTCAACATAACAAATTCAAAATTCTAATAACACGATTATTATATAAAATACATAATAAATATATTTTGAATTTGTTATGTTGAGTTGCTATGTACCATGTACCACGAAAAAATAAAATTGGGGAATAATATTAGAATTAATATAAGTAATAAGTACACTAAAAATCATCAGAATCTTTATCATTGTGCGTTACCTGCCATGTATCGTAAATGTATATTTTGCAAAAACAGCCGTCTAAAATCGTATATTCGTAGTTAGCTTCGGGTAGACACGGTTTCAGAATTCAAGACGCTCGATGGTCGACGAAATTTACAGTAATAGAGTACCTAATTATAGTTGTAGATTTTACTACATTCAAACTTAGGTACCTATTTAAAAAAAACTCAATCCGATGATATCCGCGCCGTTGCCGAAATAAATGAAAGTCCTTAGCTAGCTTAGCGGCCAATATATTTTTCTGATTGTGAAGTGAGTGTGTAGTTCCATCACGGGGGACTGAATACAAAGCTTCAAGGCGACAAGGTTCCATCTAGCTCTATTCCCGTGGCGCACATCGCCTTTTGTAACCTTGTCGAGGTCGCACGTTCCGTTTAAGCGGCCTACAGACTGCATGTGATTGTGACATGAACGGTCAGATGACATTTATACGTGACAGAGCCTTGTCAGGATTTTGACAGGCAAAAGTAATTAGACACGACCTAGTATGTTTTGGTTGTTCGGTGATTTAATGTTGTGTGTCATACCTATCTGTGATCTTAGTCTTGCGTCTAATAGCTCAACTTCAAGCGTGAAAGTATAAATTTATCTGAAACATTTTTAGCATAATTTCCTGCTTGAGCAATTACAATGTAATCTGAAGTAATCTAATTGTTTCGGCGTATAATTCTGTGAAAATTTCAATTGGTTAACTTCATATTACGATTAAAGATTTAAAGCCCTTTAAATGTGAGATAGACCGACAGGCAACGTGGACATAGTAACAGGGTTCCGTTGGCACCCTGCGGGTACGAAACCCAAAAAATATATGATAAAAAACGCACAGAAATCTTACTACGGTATGTGGAGCCCTTACATTAGTCTTAGAATTATTATAAGGTATAGAACCCCAGTCCGAACTTCCAAGGTGAGGCTACCAATTGCTAGCCAAATTGGCATGTTTAGCGTAGCCGGTTATCAGTGTTGCACTGTTCATGTGACTGTGTGCGCATCTGCGAACGTCACTTACTACAATCCGCTTAGCCAGACGCACGCATGGTGTGTCGCCTCGCTTTTGACCGGAATTTTGTTCGACACATACTGTCTGTGGTCATCGCTCAACCTATGACATAATTTATAATGCTATTTCTCTTTTACAATACAATTTAATCTATTTCTCTTTGGACGTCTTTTTATTTGAAATCTGTACTCCTGGGCCTCATTATTACTCGAAGGCTCAGTAAAAATAACAAATAATAGTATTGTCATCTTATATCTTATCTTATATTTAATTATTTACCATATTATTAGTTTGTCTATCAACTGTGACTTTGACTAGGTATGCAAACTTTGCTCACGTTTGAGTTAATTTAATTATACATACAAGAATATAAACAATCAATTTTTCTTATCTTAAAAATTTATTTTAAATGAACACATATAATTTAAATAAATATTGAGTACCAGCCTGACACTAGCGTACTTAATGAATACCTTTTTTCTACTAGTTTGCCAGCCTCACTTATCTGGGCTCTGCACGCGTTCACACCGGGTATCGGCAGAATTCCAGCGCTGGAGTTTACTTGTATACTTTCGGCACATGCTGAGTCGGAACCCATTTGCATTTGCCACACGTACGTGTCCATGTCTTTATTCTAATGTCACCGATATGTACTTACCGTACCGTGTTATATGTCAAGTTGTTATGTTTCCATCATTTATGTATGCTTCTATCTATCTTGTCTATATTTACTCTGTGCCGTTACTTAGTGACTTAATATTATGTAGGAAGATAGAGAACACTTTATTGCACAACCAGGTGAAAGATGTTACAAATAATTTCTTATATCTTTGTACATACATACATAAACTCACGCCTGTATTCTAGAGGGGTAGGCAGAAACCAGGGACTGCCACTTGCTGCGATCCTGACAGATCACTTTCGCTCCCTTAACATTCATTAGTCGTTGCATGCACACACGCCGGTTTCGGGTACTTTTTATCTTATATATATTTTTATATCTTTGTAAAGCTTTGTATACGTGTGGCTTGTGGAAATAAATAACTTATCTATCTCTATCTTTGCGTGATATATCTAGAGTCGCCCTAACTTCAAAAATTTCTCCTTTCTTCAGCCCGCACAGTGGTTTTAGCCAAACAAAGTGTCGACAAAGGAATCGCGTAATCATCGGCTCTATCTTCGCGGCCGTGACCTGTGTTTTACTTTGCGCGATTGGGTACGGTTCTTGGCGACAGCAATCATTTGAGCGGGGATTTTTCTCCTGTTGGTAACCCCTGGAAAATGTCTGAGAAATAATAATGTCTGAGAATAAATAATCTGCGCTATTGTAAAAAGTTTGGATGTAGGATGTAATCTCCGAAACAACTCATGCGACGTCAGAATGGTTTCACTAATGTTTAGAATGGACCTTCAGGATGGATTTACCCCCCTGTTTCTCGCACACTAACGATTTGTTAATCTACTGTTAACAACTGTTAGTTGTTTTACTTAATGAACTTTAGCCAACTGACAGCTTTTAACAGTACGTTAACAGATTTTTATTGTTCGGGAAACCGGGGTTAAATCTATACAACTACAATTATAAGTTCATAATATGTGTTAAGGAGCCCAAAATCCGTAACTAATAAGGGGTGACGTCTTAGTTCACAATTTCAAGTAGGTAAATTATGTAGTTCTTGCTTCAAGAAGAGTGCTTGACGTTCCTTCAGTCCTTCTTTATTATCTTAATCCATTTGCAGCTAATGTCCTTTCGTGTTTCAATCACATTCCCATTAGGGCTTCTCCACGAAAAAAACCCCTCCACGTTTCTAGCATTAAACTATTTTAGTACGTGCGAGGAATATGGCATCTTTCTAGAAACAATACAGTCTGAATTTGTGTTCACCATCCAAATGGATACAAGAAAAAGGTAGTTGAAAATAACAAAACATGACATGTGTGTTTTTCCTTTAGTATATGTAAGTACAAAAGTTACGTCACAGATAGATGTTGGAGAACACTTTATTGCACACAAAAACCGGGGTTTATATTATGATTTTTTTTAAATCAATTATTTTAATTAATAATTTTTTACGCCACATAGAATCAAGAGACTTCCTCCGACATAAACTACGGTACGCACACACGTATCCAATGCTATGTTTACTTATACCATAGATATTTTTTTGGTCTATGCTTATACAGTTCCCCGACATTTAAAGTCTTCCTTTGGAAAAAACTAAGTTCAAACAAATTACAAGATCAACAAAAACATAACATAAGTGACTGTGACTGCGGTGAAACCCAAATTATGTTATTTTAATTAATCAATTTTAGGACAATTTTATTTTCTTTGTTCTTATTTGCTAAATATGACACAAAATACAGTGTGCATTTAAAAAAAATATTGAATTTTAGAAAAAAAAATTATCTAAAAAAAATTAAGTATAGTATTATTTTAAGTGAAATATGGCAAATAAATTTGAAACAGTTTAAAAAACATGAACCACTTATTAAAATGAAAGGTTTGTTGCTAATTTTATTAATAATTTAAGCAACAAGATTATGTTGTGTTTTTTTCAAATAAATAACTGAATTTAAAACTAAAACAAATGAGATCGTTAAATACATAAAATAAATTGAAATAAATTAAAGAAAAATCTCATGTAATATATCCGATTTTTTTTATTTAAAAGAAAAAAATCATGAATTTTAACAAACTTGACAAAAATGGAAATTACACAGATATTTTTTAACCTAAGAGTACAGTAAAAAAAACACATCGCTTCAGGTCACTACACGCCTTGCGCGCTAGGTACAGTCAATAGCACAACCTTTACACAAGTGCACTCTACTTAGATACTTTAAGGGTGACTTTAGGGTCGAGCTGCTGTGGACTGTACATGCGCATTTGACACAGTAAAGAATGGACACGACCGATCAATGTTTAAAATTAGAAACAAAAAACTGTTATTAGTATTTATACCTAGTCTAGCTTGCGTATTATATTTCGGCGACTATTGATTTTGCCTTGCTGATCTAGCAGCTAAGTGCTTTTCAGAAAAAAAAAGATTTTATTTGGAAAATTATATTTAACTATTAATTTTCAGTTTTAAAAAAGTATATTAGGTCATGCTTTGAAATTTTTGAACGACATTTAGTGCGTGGAAAAAAATTGGTTGGTGACTAAAGAATCAGGCATGTATTCGGTCAGCAAGCAAAATTTTTTAAACAGCAACTAGATGTCTGCAGAAAATACTAAATTGAGCAGAAAATTATGCCAATGTTATGAAAACTCTTCAATCATGCTAATAAGGTTAAAACTTTTTTGAAAAGAATAAATGTGCAGTTTATTTGTTAGCTTCTTCTCCACATAATCTATCAGTTGTGAAACTAACAACTTTACGTTCATTAAGTAAACACATGTTTTTATAATGAATAAAAGTATTTTATTTGAATTGTGGAACCGTTCACTAGGGTCATCGTCCAAATCAGGTAGAACTAACTTCGAATATAGTTATGACCAGTTATACGTATCTCGCAAGCAGCTTTCAATAAAGAGTTTATTCCAAGAAAAAAATTGCAAAATCTCGGATAAGTCCACGGAATAATTGATGAATGGAAATCAAACCTTGTTTTAGTTAAACCAGCGGGAGTTCTTAAGTAATCCAACCTTCAATGATTTAAGTAAACTCCGTCTTCCAGGGGCTTAATTAAGGCTATCCTTTCTTATTCAAATTTTGCTCGGGATTTAAGAAACTGATCGGTTTCTCCTTTGTAATTGATACCAGCTAAGTATACCTTAATAGGAGTACGAAGTAAATGCTAACAGAAGCAGATAATGAGGAGCCATTTTATGTTGCTACTTAGATCCAGTTGCGGTGGAGCCGAAAAGGAGAGGAATTGTGTTAAATAAGAAGACGATATTATGTATCGTGTTTTAATTTTCTATTGTCGCGGATGGACTGGACAGTCATTACACATATTTTTTCGTTTTAATAGATTTTTATTGAGATAAATACAAAAAATCCATCAGTTTCACGTTTGCCGAACTGCATAACATTTTGTTGGCACATGCTATTGGCTTTTAGGGTTCCGTACCTCCCTTTTATAGGATCACTTTGTTGTCCTTCCGTCCGTCCATCCGACCGACCGTCCGTCCGTCTGTCCGTTTGTCTGTCTGTCAAGACCCTTTATCTTGGGTACGCGAGAAGGAATTAAATTGAAATTAAGACCTAATTCTAAGTTAACGTGAAAAAAAGATACGGTCTTTTTTGCAACTAAAAATGTACATTTTGACACTCCAGGGGATAAAAATTTGTAGGGTAGGAACTTTGCATTGACCTAGAACTATAAAATTTGGCAAGTAATGTCGTATACTACAAGTACAGGGAAAAAGCTGAGAACTACATTTACAGTTGTTCATGAAACAACTGGAAATGTAGTTCTCAGATTTTTCCTTGCATTTACAGTTGAACCATTAAAAAAGTTGTCTTCAAAGTTCGGGAAAAGCCCGGAAAAACCGCAGGACTACAGATTTGTACGGAACCCTCGGTGGGCGAGTCCGACTCGCACTTGTCAGTTTTTTGTAGAAATGCGTCTTTTCAGTGTCGTATGCCGAACATTTCTTCACACGGTAGCTTATGAGAATTTGCAAGCCTTCTTGAAAATTCCGGTAAACCCGGAATATCTATTTCCTACAAATAGCTATTTAATATTTGAATTATTTTGTTTCTCGGTTTTTGGGTGCCTTGTGGGGTCGGCTATGATAGGTAACTAGAAAAAATCAGTTAAACAGCCATCTTGCTGAGTCTGTCTTTTTTATCAGAACAATCCTAAGTACACCTTTTCACTTTTAAAAACCTATTTAGAGGCTAAAAATTCCACCCATGCCGGGACTTGAACCCGCGACCTCTGGCTAACCGTGCCAGAGGTCGAATTTTTAGCCTCTAAATAGGTTTTTAAAATTGTCCTCAGCACGGGTTAGTGCAACAAAAAGAACTTTTTTTTGGACTTAAGGTAAAGCCTTAACCAATCGTTAAAAGACCTCGTAACTCCTTGACCGTGAAGGAGTTAGATGTCAATCGCGGTCTCGAGCTACGAATCGATTCGTACACAGTTCAGTTCTAATTTGGAGTACGTAATGAACCGATGATAAACCAATTAAGGTTGTCAGATACAAGCGGAATGCTTATTATGACGTAACACCTAACTATACCTATAACTACGCACCTTAGTTTCAGGTGGCTTAGTTCAGAAGCCTTTGTTCTCAGACTAATTAGAACCAGATTACGTTAAGGGCGAAACAACGTAGGTACCCTCATCAGCATTGTGCTCAATCAATATACGAGTAAGTAGCATCTATCAGTTCTATAGTACTGAAACGTTTTCTTGGGTGATTTTGGTTAAAAAAAAAATGCTGTTTGTTAAAAAAAAGTTAAAGTAAAAAGTGCTTTATTAATAAAAATGGTTACATACACAGACAGTTTACTGTGGTCGCCACGCTAGGTCAAGCCTGTTTCGTGGAAACCTTCGTATAATATGTTAACATAAAGCATGACGCATGCTTACAAAATTACAATAAAATATTATAGGCAAAATTTGAAAGAACTTGTTTAGAACTTAAGAATGTACCTAGGTACAGGTAATAAATATGCAGTGAAATAAAAGAAACAGTTTTATAAATTAAGCAGGAGAAAAGAAATTTCAATCAACAGTAATGCGTCCTAACTGAGAATCGTAAGTTTATGTTTAAAACAACCTCGTTTTAAAAAGTCTCTTAAATAACTAGCCGTAGTATCTATGGTGTTGCGTGCCTCCAGTCCGGGCTATTTTCCCGCCTCGTAATTATTATTAGGACTATAAAATGATAACGATCTTTGACGTTAGATAGACAAGCCAGACAAGGATGGAGGTACGGAACGGCTCAAGATCGAAAAGGACAGCTGGGGCCCTCGTAAAAATTCTCTTTCGACGTCACGTCAGCAATAACGCAAGATATTTTCGTTTTCTCATTTTCCTTTTGGTAATTACCGAATGGCGGGAGCTCGAGGGCAGCCCGGGGTGACCAGAGCTACGAAACTGGGACAAAGCTTGGAAGCGCTGTCTTGGATGCGCTAAAAGCAGAGTGAACATAACTAGCACAAATTGCAGTGTGTAGTGAGTAATGGTAGCAGCTTATGTAGTTTTCACAAATTAACATTTAAGATAACCGAAAAAAGAAAAATATACATCTTCGTTTTGTGGATTGGAATAAACTTTTCAGATGTTTATTTCTACTTTTTAGTAGGAAGAAAGGCTTTAGGATCGATATCAATGATAACATTAATAACATTATTTTAACATTACTTTTTAGGGTTCCGTAGCCGAAGAGTGCCAAACGGGACCCTATTACTAAGACTTCACTGTATGTCTGTGTCTGTCTGTCCGTTTGTCCTGTCCGATCATGTATAACAAAACTATTGCTGCTATAACAAAAAATACTAAAAAAAGAATAAAATAAATATTTAAGGGGGGCTCCCATACAACAAACGTTGTCTAAAGACAGTGCTTGCCATCTAGCGGCCATCTATGTTACATTATGATTACATCTATGTAACCTTCATAGCGCCGATGTCGTTAAATGTCAATGTTAAACGCTTCTTGTATTCTATAGATGGCGCTGTCCGGAAATTCGATCTTTGTCTAATGTTGTATAGATAATGGTACGGAACCCTTCGTGCGCGAGTCCGACTCGCACTTGGCTGGTTTTTATTATTGTTGTGTAAACGTTGCATAAAAAAATTACAAAAAGTTTTACCGAAAAAAAAAAGAAACTGAGAAGGGAATAAAATCTTTTATCTAAAACACGCCAAATTCAGTTTAAATAGTCTGTGGTAAAGTCTTCCTGGCCTTTCCGGTCCCGAGACGAGGTTCGAGGTAGAGGGACTAAATAAGTTTCGAGTTAAAACACTGTGCTTTTCATTAAGTATATAAGGAAAGTAAAAATAAAAACAAGAATTAGCTAAAATGTTAATACATCTCTGCCATACGGAAGTATAGTCCGCACAGATCTTTTTGGCGGTAACGTGAACATAGTCACAGATCGTTTGCACATCGCTTACTGTCTTTACAGTGTATGTGTGAGTAATTGAGGTAGTGTGATGCGTAGTAAATTACTATTAGTCAATTACTAAAGTAGTCAAATACTCACACATATACTGTAAAGACAGTAAGCGATGATGTGCAAACGATGTGTGACTATTGTTCACGAAACTCTACAACAAAAACTCCACAACTCGAAAAAGCAAATGAAGATCGGATTGCTGCTTTCCCCGTTTTTTTTCGTCGCTTCTCGAAATTAGAAAAGTTGGAACATGGTTCAACAGAAATTTGAAAATAGAACTAGTTTTTTTAATAATTTTACAGCTGTCAGTTGAAAACGATTCTGGCTAGGGCTGAAAAGTATTACTTTCAACCCGCTTCTCAGGCAACTTCAAAACTACTTTTCGACTATGTGTAAAGAAAAATTATGACCGGCAGCCTGGCATAGGACATTGAAAAGTAATGTATATTTTTTCAGATTTAACTACTAACCATTACAGAATAAAATGTATTTTAAACCATCTGTTTTAGGGGTACGCTCGAAGGAACCAGCCTTAAACAACGATATGTGAATACGTATTGCCAGAAGCAATGTATGTGTTTATGTTTATTTTTAATGCACTTCATATAAGACGCAACATCACAAGTACGTGCCAATTTAACACTACCGCCTTTTCTTGTTCTGTTGTCCTAGTCCGGTCGCACCTGTAACAAAGTTCCTTCCCACGTCCGCGTAAAGCCATTGGTAGTCTGCGCAGCAACGGGGATATTACAACTTAATAAAGGCATTTAATAAAGAATTTTCCTTTCCTAGCTCTCTACCGCCCCTATGTTGGATAACGCGCGCTAGAAGACGCTAGAGACGCTATTTCGAAAATGTTGGTAGCCATCACAATATTGATACTAGGATTAAACATAAATTGTCATTTGCACGTTCTAGACTTGCAAAAGTTAATACATCCTTTATGGGGCACTGTGTACGGTTCTACAATAAGATTCCTCAAGATATATTAGAGTTACCACCGACGCGGTTTAAAAAATGTATTCAGCATACTCTGTGCAAAAAAGCCTATTATAACATTAAGGATTATTTGGAAGACAAGGATGTCTGGTATTTAAATATTGTTAACAGGAACGATTGTATCTAGTGTAGTGTAACTTTAAGTTGAAAACTCTGTTAATTAAGCAAACCTGTTTTGAAAAGAATAAATGTGGAGTTTCTTTGTTAGCTTCTTCTCCGCATAATCTATTAATTGTGAAACTAACAGCTTTGACGTTCATTAAGTAAACATTTTGTTTTTATAGTGAAAAAAAAAAATGCTGATATATTTGCTGGATCTTACAAACTAACATAAACCTTAAATGCGAATACAAGGGTAAAAATTACGATGGACACGAGACGGGAACGTGCTTTTTCCATTTGTACCTATTGTTTTGTCTCAACCTTCTTAAGTATTAGAAGATTATTTTAGATTGAAACCGTGCCATCATCACGTCCGTCGTCGACCTTAAGTATCATTCGTACGCCACAGCGCTTGATATTTTCTCTAAAATTATCTGTTATTATTATGGTGCTCTATTACTGATCGAGTTGATTTTGGCATCTAGCGCCGCATTTGCTAAAGTGGGAACACTGCTATCTAGCGAGCCAGGGACGCATGTTTGCACAGACTACACTAGCCAGACTAGTGGCTGCCTAAACCTACACAGACTAGTCCAGTGATTCCTAAAGTGGTTTCCGCGGAACCTAAGAGTTTCGTGTAAGAGTCGCTGAGTTTCCACAGATCACATTTGTCACTGGACCCTTGGATTATGTTTAACAGTAATAATAATAATGTACATGTAATGTACTACAGTAATAATAATACAGTAATAGTAACAATGTAATGTACTACAGTAATAATAATAATAGGTATTACTTAATTTCATCATTCAGCCACAAGAAGTCCCCTGCTGGACATAAGCCTCCTCGATGGATTTCCAAAAAGACCGGTTGGAAGCGCCTTGCAGGCAGCGTCTTCCTGCCACTTGTATGAGGTCGTCTGTCCATCTTGTGGCTGGTCGTCCTACGCTGCGCTTGCCGATATGTGGTCTCCATTCGGGAACTTTTCGGCCTCATCGGCCATCAGTTCTGCGTGCTATGTGTCCCGCCTACTGTTACTTCAACTTACTAATCCGCTGAGCTATGTCAACGACTTTCGTTCGTCTACGGATCTCATCATTTCTGATTCGATCTCGTAGAGAAATTCCGAGCATAGCCCTTACTTTACTTACTTATACTTAATAATAACTTTCACACAACACAATCACCTGTCCTGGTCTCAAACTAGGATACCCTGTGCTATGGTAATCAGGCAAGGACATTACAAACATAGAAATACAACCTTTTATTGTAGATTAGTACTATAATGGACCAGGGACGGTAACTATAGAAACTGGAAGTGAAGTCTAATCTAATTATGATATGGGGGTCCCATAGCCTTAACAGTTTAAGAAACGCTGGTCTAAGCTACTTGGTCCCTGTGTAGCCTAGGTATGAGAAGTTGTTTGGCGACGCCTTAATTGCCATCTCATAAAAGGTTATTGCTTTTTCAGACCAAATTTTCCGTGGAGAATTAATTCTCTTTGGTAATATTAAATGAGTTTCGCTTCGTGTATCTGATGACCGTACGTTAGTATCATAAGCAGCCTATATACCTCCCACTGTAGGGCATAGGCCTTCTCTCAGAGAGAGAGTATGGGCTTAATCACCACGCGTGCCCACCGCGGATTGGCGATTTTAAGCGCTAAGGTATGTGAATAGCTCAGACACTCAGGTTTCCTCACGATGTTTTCCTTCACCGTTAGCGAGTGGTATTGCTACTATAACTTCACAAATGTACATGACTTAGAAAACAAACTCATAGGTACACGCCCGCACTGGGAATCGAACCTGGGTCTCCCGCTTCCGAGTCCAATGTTCTATCCACTAGGCTACCGCTCTTATAATTTAATTTTAGTATAATTTAATTTTATTAAAATATCTATATCAAAGTTACGTAATTAACTACGAACTCATTATACTTCACAGTGATGATGAAAGTATTACAATTTATACATTGCATAAACTTACGCCTATGTACTGGAGGGGTTGGTAGGCGGAGACCAGATTGGCACTTGCCACGATTCTGGCAAATCTCTTTCGCTTCATCAACATTCATTAGTCGCTGCGTGCACGCTCGCCGGTTTTGGGTACTTTTAATCTTGCCCTTCGCTAATGCCTCCTCTATTTGGTTGACACAGGTCCGTCTGAGGTGTGCCTTACCGGCCCTTTCACCCACATTCGCTCGATATGGTACCTTTGTCACTCTTTCTTCATTCAACACCTTTAAGTCTTTATACGTCTAAGCCGTATACGTCTTTATACGGCTACGCAACATTCCTTTCTCAATGCTGGTTACTACATCCCTTTTCAGTCCACAACGTTTTTAGTCAATCAGTTGCATTAATAAAAAAGTATGTATTTTTATTTTATTAGTTGGGGCTACAACAAGATGTAGTAGGTAAAAAAATACATTACATAAACTCACACCTGTATCCCGGAGGGGTAGGCAAGGACCTCGGTTTGCCACTTTTCACGATCCGGCCAGACCTACAAAAAATATATAATGATAAAATTATATGTGGGATAATCCAGTATTATTTAGTTCGAGCGCAGTCTCTTGATTATATTTTATTAATTATCAGTGTGCACAGTGGCACGGACGATGATCCCCGTAATGGCGGGAAATCGTACTACTAATTGATAGAGTATAGGCACAGCTGTTAGCTGTCTGAGCCATCACAGATTAGCACTGGTCAGGCGTTTACACACAAAGGATTACTCATTCCCCGACATATACTTAAAATAAACTGAAAAAAAAAACACCCTTTGTCGGTAATGTACTAATCGGTAGAAGTCGAGTGTACCAAGTTTTATTCCTTGTCACTTCTTGAAACGGGAAGTGCCTCTCTGCAAAAGCTTTTTGTCTCATAACGTTGTTTCAACAGTCTTTTGCAGTAAAACAGATTGGGATTGCACGGGACGTGCTGCATTAATGCAGTCTTTTTTAATCGCATCTGGTGACCTCGGGCACCTTAGTAATGTTCTCGAAGATGAGTCACCACAAAAGGGATCCGAAGTGCGAACACTTGAGTGGATATTTTGTTTTCCGCTTAGTGATATTCATAGTTTGTTTCATTGCATGTCACTCAGAGTATGAGCGAGCGTTGGTAGCCTAGTGGGTAGAACATCGGACTCGGAAGCGAGAGACCCAGGTTCGATGCCAAATGCGGGCATGTACCTATGACTCGGTTTTCTAAGTTATGTACATCGTGAAGTTACAGTAGCAATACCACACGCTAACCGTGAAGGAAAACATCGTAAGGATGAGCTATTCACATACCTCAGCGCTTGAAATCGCCAATCCGCGGTGGGCACGCGTAGTGATTAAGCCCATACTCTCTCCTTGAGAGAAGGCCTGTGCCCTACAGTGCACAAAGGTGCGGTTATTGAATTCAGATGGCAGAATTAAATTGAGCGCCTTAGAAAATAGTCGTAAGCTTTTCAGAAGCTTGTGCGAGTTTTACCAGATCCCATTGTAAATTCATGAAATGTTAATCGTATTTGCTGGAGGTTACTAATGTGCTTTTGTGGAGTTACATCGTTTGGTAGTTTGTTCATAGTTTGTTAAAGTATAGGTAAGGTTGGGTACATGACACTATTTGTTCAGTACCTATCTAGTGGTCTTAGTGATATTACAGGGCCAGAAAAACAATGCACAAAACAACTAAAATACTCATAGCAAAATGGCTAAAATTGAGAGAGTTGGTTAGGAAAACCGTATGTATATTTCTAAACAAATATATTTTTATAAAAGTCAACTAACTTACAATAGGTAACTGTTTTCCGTTGTGTCCCGCGTTATTAAATTCTAAGAAAATACCAATGAAAATTGCAAGCTTTTGAAAAATTCAATAACTTGGAAGATAAGCTGCGGAACCCTCTTTTGAAAGGATTCTTCTCAAGTCTTCCGAGTTTTTTTTTCCATAAGCAAGCGAAATAAGGGTTCCTATCGACGGGGGATTGGAAAGAACTCAAAATATTCGATAAAATATCCTACTCTAGCTGGGTGCACTTTCGAGGCTAATAAATTATTTATTTACCTACTTGTATTACATCAAACTTTGAAGTAAATCCTCTGAAACCTGACAGCTTACTTTTGTTTTGTTTGGATGCATGCGGACGTTATTTTCAACGTTATTATTTTAAGACAAAATGGGTGACGGGCTCAGGTTAGGTTAGGTTAGGACCTAAAAGGAGTAAAGTATTTATATTAACCCTCATTGTCAAGGAATTCATAATAGGGGTGATATTTATTGAATTAATGAGATGAATGAATGTCCTAGGATCAGCGAACAATTTGATAGATCGTTTTCTGCGTCTTAACGAGTTTAATCAACTGTCGAAATTATTTTTGTCCAACTTATACATAGCTCTTTCCACGAACCGGGAACTAACAAAGAACAACCGCCAAATAGGGGTGGCGCACTTTCCTCGGTATATATTTGCGGTGGTCAGTTTTTATTTATGTCGAGCAGCCCAGCTCCCCTTTACATCACGTTTCCACGGGACGAGACCGGGCGAATGTTTCCGTAGAGTTTCTGTTTACGCTAAGCATTAGTGCCTGGACAAGGAGGTAGGAGGATGTTAGATGCGTTGATTTGATTTTCATATTTTTTTATATCGTGTTTTTAATGACTCGCGATGGTGATACATCGTTGTACATTTAACGGGTCTAATCGCGATTATTTATTAGTTAAACTTAATTCCCGACGTTTCACTTCAATTCACTAGTCCGATCCGAAACTGGCATAATTATTTTGTGATATGGTAACCAGACAAAGACATCAAAAATATGACATGCATTGTGTATTCCGTGAGCTGAAGACACATACGTGTTAATGTAATCATTCTTCAAGTCTACTCCACACATCAATCACCTATGACATTATAGCACAAAAGGAGGGTGATTTTTGGCTCGTGAGTGTCAATATATGTCCGAATCTACGTTCCCTCGTAACTCTGTTCCTTAAATAATCGTCAGATTTTGACAAATACGATCTCAGTCGATTCGTCATATTTTCGCGGGTGGCCTAGGCTATAGTTATCGCACAGTAACCGGACAAGGGCATAACCAACATGACACGCATGGTGTCTTCAGACACATTTCTTTCAAGTCTTTTCCACAATCCTATGTCACCTGCAGCTCTCACAAATACCGTCTCCAAGTTTCTGTACCACATCTCTGCCTGCACAAACGCAAACAACACAACTCTCAGGGTCCACTCTAATCGTTTTAACGGGTCGTGTCTCTCAGACGGGACCCTCGAACGTTTTCCGAAGCTCTCCTGACCAATCGTCCTAGGTGAGCACAGAACCTTGGCGATAACATACGTTTGATGGCGCATCGGAAAAATGTTTGCCTCACACCCGTGACGTCCTGGCTTCGATTCCGCCATCGAATCCGTTGCCACCGATGCCGTTTTGTGCGCTAACCTGAAGGAAAACATCGTGAGAAAAGAGTGTCTGAGGTGTTCAATGCTTGATTTTACAAATCCGCAGTGATCTCGCATAGTTATAAAGCCTATACTCTTCCTCTGAGAGAAGTCCGGTGCCTTGGAGTTGGATCCTGATCTCTTAAGTTGGGTAAACGATCGGTAGGCAGACGGGTAACCCGATGGGTCGATGACATTACTAAAGCCATCGGAAAGCAATGCACGCGATTGGCGGGGGACCGAGATGGTTGGCGTGCCAGGAAAGAGACCTGTGACTAGCAGTGAGCTCTATTCATGGCCTGGATATATCATCATCCATCATCATCAGCCACTTGACGCCCACTGCAGGACATAGGTTTTCTTCGTGGTTTTCATAACCATGAGGGGTTTTGCCATAATCGCCACGCTTGGCAGGCGGGTTGGCGATCGCAGTATGCGGTTGGAATCTCAGGAAGACGCTGCTGCCCATCTCCTGGTAATTGTTTTCCTTAGTCGCCTTCTACGACATCCACAGAAGGAAATTGACCTTCCGTGTAGCGCCGGATTAAGAATAGCGTCACTGGATATATCCATAGATAGAATCCTCCGAATAGTGATTCGATGGTGATAGTTGTCGAGACGTCAAATATTTCAGTAAACTGACGTCCTTTAGTACTCAATACTTTAGTGCAGCCATAAGTTTGGTAGGATCTTCAATAACAGATAAGTAATGTGTATCACTATGGACCCTGTCGAGCACAGCTTCCATAGAATAATCTTATAACTAAAGTGTTATCCAATACCTAGGAACTGTTTAATCTTACCAATTTTGTTATTAGCTATATAAAATATTCTTCTTTATACATTCTTTTACTATTATATTACATATTAGTTTAGTTTATCTTCTAAGTATTCATTGACAGTATAGTAGCTTATGGAAATGAGTAGCTGTTTTAGGTTCTGTTGGTATGAAGATTTTTGCAGGTTTCGGAGTCATCTACATTTAATTTTTATAGGTATTTTATCTTTGGCTACTTAGGACGATGGGCGAACTGATGGCCTCTGTTTGTCCAGCCGTTATATTCAAAACACACAGAACAAAGTTGTCGCGTGCCTCGAATCTCTTTTAGAATCTTGCCCTGGCTACTCGCTTCTATAACCGTTTATATTGCGTGTTTCCTGTAGGATTTTCAACGTGGGTTCAACGCGGTTTTGGCAGGGTAGAGATTTTAGTTTTGGAATAGAATAAAGGGGCTCTGAAGTGTGTGTTAGAGTTGAGCTGTCTTACTGCACTACGCTGGCTGTTAAACAATTGTAGAAAAATTGTATTGTGTTCTACCTGGATAACATATTCTACTACAGTGTTGGCAGCTAATGGGATGGGATGCGAAGAAACTGGTAGAAACAGTTAAAACGATTCTTGCACATGCTTTGGCACAAATGTAAAAAAATACGAGGTTGTAAAATGATAGATAGATAACAATTTATTGCATGACCAAGAGAAAGAATTACGAATAGTTAATATAATAGTCTGTTTTGGTTTAATAATAATACATTGTTTATTGTACAAAAATATAGTAATACATAAGCTGCACAATATAAATTCAAAAAGCAGTGTCGCATTTTTATCCCCTTTGCTAGCATAACCTGTATGTTAGCTACAATTTCAAGTAGATGCAATTCCCTTAGAAGTAAGATGTAATTAGAAACCATGGTGGTAAAAATACAGTAGCGTATTCTATAAATAAGCAGGTTACATAGAGTCTAAAAAAAGGTAACAAGATTGGTGGGGGTCAAATAATATATGTTCTCATTTATGAATATCGGTAGGTAAAGTATGACATATAAAAAGTTCGTTCTTAAATATTTGCCTTCTGAGTCCAAAATCGTACCTCTCGCTAGGTGAATCTGTGTGGAGGAAACCAGTGAATCATCATCGGTCACGTGTTAAATTGTGATTTGACTTTTGACATCTACGCAGCAAAATCACTTGTTTTGGTCCCTAGACTACTCTATTATTTAGTGACTAAAGACATCACAAAATGGAAAAAAACGCCCGGACCACCAATAACAAAAGAAAACGCTTATAAAGATTCGAACGAGTTCTCAAGTTCGTCTCTTGCCCGCAGTAATCGAGAGCGGTGACGAGCCGGCAGCCTGCTCTGGCCGTCGAACCCTGGTCCTGGCCAACCACCAGAGCACGGCCGACGTGCCGATCCTCATGGCCGCCTGGAACCCGCGGCCCGGGGTGCTGCCCAACCTCATGTGGATCATGGACCACGTGTTCAAGTTCACCAACTTCGGCCTCGTCAGCGTGCTGCACCGGGACTTCTTCATTCAGGCGGTGAGTAGTTTTGTTTTTCGGTTTGGAGATAATGTGGATGAGAATTAGAAGTATAATAAGGGAGAGGATGACACGCAGACTCAGTCTGAGTCTGAGTATGCTGGGAATGCATCAGCGTATTTTACCATAATTTAAAATTTGGTTGCGGAAGGCTCTGTTTTTATGAGTAAGTCCACAAAAAAAGTGCCGATCCTTATGGCCGCCTGGAACCCGCGGCCCGGGTTGCTGTCGAAACTCATGTGGATCATGTGTTCAAGTTAACTAACTTCGGCCTCGTCAGCGTGCTGTCTGCGTCGTGCGTGGGGCTTCTTCATTCAGGCGGTGAGTAGTTTTGTTTCCTGCTTGTAGGAAATGTGAATGAGAATTAGACGGAGAATAAGAGAGAGGATCAGCCTCAAACCAAGACTTAGTTTGAGTATGACATTTAATTTCATCATTTAGAAGATCTGAAGAAGAAGAAGAAGAAAGACGTTTATTATACCATCAAGAAACAAGATACATCACAGAAACAAAATAAGCAGATAAGTAACATAATATGCACAACAGAAAGAAAATCTCAAACATGAACGCTTTTAAATTAAAATAGACGATAGCATCGATCTGGCCTCAATTATTTTCCTTTTCAAATTTAAATAACTTGGATTTAAATTATTATTAAAAAAATATTAATTAAACAATCAAAATATGTATAAATATGAAATCTGACAAATAAACTAAAGTGAACATATAAGGAATGGCAACGGCATGGTTGTGCAACAGTTTCGAAGTATAAATACCCATAGCCATGAAATCAAGTTCAAAGTCACAGAGAATCTTCCAAAAGTAATAGACGTCATTAATATCGAAGTTCCAATAGCGGGGATAATCATTACCGAACGCGGGTCGATATGAGCCTTCTTATTACAAGAATCCTCGGGATAGTGTTTGCGTTCCGCTGCCACGGTATAGTCTGTCAAGTGTGTCTTTACTCAATATTAGTAGATACATATTACAACTGATCAAACTTTTCATTGTTGTTGCAAAGGTGCTCGTAAACCAACTGAGTAGAGTAGGTGCAAGTATGTAAAGGTCGATGTGCTTTCGACTGTACTCACCGCGAGGATTCCGACGGAATATTTCTAAATTAGACCTTTGGGTACTTTTACAATTCCGTGGATACAACCTATTGACACTAAGCATTTTGGGAAATAATATATTGTGGACTGCACGGCATTACCTAAGCAAATGAGGTACTAACAATTCTGACATAACATATTGATTTTTTTTTTTTTTTTTTTTAATCTATTTTATTTTGGGAACTTTTGTCACAAGGTGACGATGACAGTTCCATCGTACCCGTTATGAAGTTATATCCTAATTAACTATATACAATACGTAACAAAAATAACTTAACTTTAGATAAGGAACATTAGATCAAAAACAAATTTACTCTCTTAGCCTGAAATAGAATAATAATTTAGCTGAGTCCGACAAAGGCTCAGCCAATATACTCTGAACAAGTCCAACGTGTAGCCTATTAAGACAGAACTTATCTACAAGTACTTGCCTTTTCTCTCCGTTCCGAACACATTCCATCAAAAAATGGTAACAGTCTTCTTCAGTACCACACATATCACAATTTGGCGAAGTAGCTTTTCTCATCATGTATGCGAATTTATTCAATGGAATATGTCCGGAACGGAGTCTTAGTGCCATTACAATTTGTTGTCGTTGCAGTTTACTAGCACCAAACCATGGTATACGAGGAGGTTCACTGACTATTGTTCTATACCAAATTCCCTTTTCCTTTGAGCTTTCATCAAAATATTCCTTCAAATTTTCCCTACCATGTCTCCTGTATTTACTTAAAATCTCCGACCAATTTGGAAGAATATCAATTACGTTCCCGTCTGTAACAGCTGTTTTAGCAAGTCGGTCAGCCTCTTCATTGCCACTCAACCCAACATGCGCTGGGACCCACTGCAGAGTAATAGTAATATCATTATTATATAATTGTATAATTTTTCTTATAATCGAGTACGAGATAGATATTCCTCTACCACCAGTAGCACATCCAACTATGTGTTGTAAAGCACTTTTGCTGTCAGATAATATCACAATTTTACAACTACCCACAGTTTCTGCATATTGTATTGCCTTAAAAATAGCTAACAATTCAATTGACATAATAGAAATACATGAGTTCACTTTAAACATTCCATTTAATCTGCGATAAGGATCATAATATGCTGCGCCTCTACCTTTACTATTCTTAGAGCCATCAGTGAAGATAAAATACCAACCATTATATTTTTGCTGTAATTCCAATAACACATTGTTTTTTAAGAGGTTGCTTTCATACGAACTTTTAGGTTCAGTTACACATTCTAGGTTATGTTTAACGAACCGGTTTATTTCAACATAGGACATCCATGTCTCTAAACTGAACATGTCTAAAGGATTTGTTGCATAGATATTTTCAGAACTAGTTTTTAAGTATGTAACGGATAGTAATGGTTTCTTTTTTCTAGCCCAATAACTATTACTGCAAAGTGATGACAATTTGGAAAGGTATACAATTGTTGGATTTTCCTGAACCGCTAATGATTTCAAGCAATATTTTGTAGCTAGATACTGTCTTCTTAAACCAAGTGGAGGAATACATAAGTCACTCTCCATAACATAAATGGGAGTGGACCTTATATATCCGCCGATAGTTCTCAACGCCTGATTTTGTAACTTATCCAGCTTATACAAATGTATTTTTGCGCTGTTATCGTAAAGGAAACATCCATAATCTATCCTACTTCTAATAAGAGCTATATACAGTCTTCTCAAGTGAATAGGGTGGACGCCCCATCCTGATCCAGCTAAAACCTTTATAATTTGTAAAAACTTACATGATTTTTCGTAAGTTTCTTTAATATGTTTCGACCAACGTAGTGTCCTATCCAACCAAACCCCCAAATATTTAATGCATTCTACTGACATTAACTGAATGTTGTTAACGGAAATATTGACGTTTTGCCGATTATGTCCCCTGCTAAATACACAAAATTTTGACTTTGAAAGTGATATATCTAACCCTAAGGGTGTTAGTAACCTAATAAGGCAATTTATGGAATCCTGAATCATTGTAACACTGTCACTAATTTTTTTATGGTTGCTGTACAAAACGAAATCATCTGCGTACTGACTAATAAATATACCCTGTATACTACGACAGATATCTATAGTTGCTACGTTAAAAAGCAAAGGGGACAAAGGATCACCTTGGGCGATTCCTTTGCTTGCCCACCGTACTGACCCATGGCTGTTGTCATCGGTTTTAATTTTTAGATATCGACTGTTCAAGAATTCCCAAATATATTTACACATAAGTGAGCCAACTTTTAAACGATCTAAAATGTTAATTAGAGCCTCGATAAAAACATTATTATACGCGCTATCTATATCAATAAAACATGCAATTGTTGAGATATTTTTGGAAAATCCTACCTGGATATTTGTAACTAATCGAGCTAGATTATCTAAACAAGATTGTCCCCTCCTAAAACCAGTTGTATGTGCGGAGATGATTTTGTTTTTCTCTAGGAACCACTCTAATCGCTTGTTTACCATGGTATGGAAAAGTTTACAAATGCATGATATTAAAGAAATAGGTCTCAGCCTTGTATCATTGGCGTTACTTTTAGGAATCGGAACAACTAGTATATGTCTCCATTGTAATGGTACGTAACCTGTTTGAAAAACTAAGTTAAATATTTTTAGAAGGTATTCCTTTGCATTCGTAGAAGTGTAAAACAACATAGAATATGAGACTCCATCGTCTCCTGGTGAAGTATTTTTTAATTTTAAACTATTTAAAAGCTCCAGGATACTAAAATCTGCTTCTAATAATACATTTGACGAAGTGAAGGTCGGGCGAATATTAGGTGCAAAGTCAGGGGTCAATGATTGTAGTAACTCTTTTTTCCTTTCTTCTGAAGCATATCTTCTAACCTCCCTATATCCCTTCATCCACCTCATCTTTCGCCACATATCGGATAGATTTGTGGATTCATCAATGCTACTGCAGAAAGAGAACCAACTAGCAGATTTCGCGCGTCTAATCATGCGCTGAGCCTCAGCTATTTTTCTCTGTAGAACATGTAAATTGTCAGGAGTAGGATTCTGTCTGAACATCTTCAATGCTAATCTTCGTTCAGCCACCACTTTCGATAGGCTTTGATTCCAGTACTGCTTAGGACAAAATTTTCGAATAGGGTTGGTACAAATTTTTACTATTGGAATACATTCAACTGCTGCTAAGTTAATTTGTTCCAAAAACCAATTATACATGTCCTGAATTGTTTCAAACATTACAGGTTCAGAGAATAACGTATTTGTATAATCGGTAAACTGCTCCCAATTAGCTTTTGCAAGATTTCTTTTTTCTATAAAATGTAAGCTATCTCTGTAACTTAGAGAATATTTAATAATTAAATGGTCACTTCCTAGATTTTCATTTGTAACATCCCAATTCACATTAACAGCAATATCTGTTGAACAGAACGTTATGTCAGGTGACGTTTGCTGTAAAATTCCGTTAACTAGCTTTATTCTTGTAGGTTTATTATTGTTAACTGAAACATAACCGCAGTCTAAGGAGCTATCGAATATCTGTGTCCCTCTAGTATCTGTTTTGTTGGACCAGCAGATATGGTGGCCGTTAAAATCACCAGCTATCACGCAATTGGATTCGGATAACGAAAATATTTCATCCCAATCAGCAGATGTAACCCGTACATTTGGAGGGCAATAAATAGAATATACATTTTTTAACAGTTTACAGTTTGTTATAGAGATTCTGATGACTTCAATATTCTTATTATTAATACTAATAGGGTTTATAAAAGTTTTGATGGACTTATGGACTATAATAGCAACACCACCATATGAATCGTCTCTGTCTTGTCTGAATATGTTATATGAGTTAATATTAAGTCTACTTTCTGGTTCTAGCCAGGTTTCACTGACTAAGCTTATATGTATATTTTCTCGATTCATTAAAGCTTCAAAATCTGTAACTTTAGGCCGAAAGCTTTGCGAGTTCCACTGGAAAATATTAATCACATGGTCCTTCACTGCACTAGCCATTGTTAATCATAGAAAATATACGCTGAACTAACTGCCCTTCCGTAAAAAAAGTAGAAACAAACGCAATCATCTTCTCCATCACTATCTGGATAATACTGTGAATCTTGTCTTCAAATGATCTCCTTGAAAGTATAATCTCCTTTAGTCTTTTCAATAGATTGGGATCTTTATCCTTGCGATCTTTTGAGCATGTTTCCTTTTCTTCCTGATGTATCTCCACTTCTATTTCAGCCTCATATTCTCGTGAACTATGGCACACATCTCTCTCTGGCTTCTTTTTACTTCCTGATCTTTTCAGGTCCATCTTACTCAAAGGGTTTACTGAAGGAAAAGCTTCAGTTTCCATCTCGCTACCAACAGGGCATTCCTCCGGCACGAAATTGGTCACATCTTCACTTCTTAATAGTGCATCTCTGTATGATCTAATACCAGGACCTCTTGAGGAGGTTTTTACCATTTCCTTATCATTCTCTCTCAAAGTTTCTTTATTCGCAGTGCCCTTTATCGTAGGTTTGTTTTTTGCACAGTATATATCCAAAGCTTTTTTATATGTTGTGTTTTCTTCACACATTATATGTCTAATATTGCTCTCTTTGGCAAATACAGGACAATTTTTATCCAAGGCCATGTGAGGCCCACCACAGTTTATGCAGACATATTCTTGCGTCGTGCAATTGGCATGATCCTTACCGCATTTCGGACACTTGATTTTTTTAGTAGGGCAAAAACCAACTATGTGGCCGTATCTCCAGCAACCGGAACACTGGGTCACCGGAAATGTGTATGGATCAACCTTGAACGACATACCGTATGCTGTTACATACGGAGGCAAGGCCGAACTCTTAAACGCAATACGGATAGATCCACTCTCAACCCATTCACCCATGTCATTCTTGCGTTTAAGTCTTCGGACAGACACAATTTCTTTGTCGCATGAAAAATTTGCAATAATTTCTTTTTCGTCGATATCTAAGTCAACTTGCCTCACAACACCGTAACAAAGTCTTATCTCACTAGTCAGTTGGCATCTATAGTTTAATTCCAAAAGTTTTTCGTTATTCATCAGCTTCTCAGCATCTGTTTTCTTTTCAAATGTTATAAACGCTTTATATGGGCCTTTCGACTTAATTTCCTTAACATTTTGTACATCTAAGGATTGTAGAAGTTTTGCCAGACCAAATTGTTTGGGCAGATCAGTTTTTGACGTTAAAACCACCTCGTAGTTCGAACTCGCTTGAATTGTGTCAGCTAAACCCCCTCCAGATGTCTCAGACAAGAAACGTTTTGCCTTCCTTCGTCGTTCGACTACTGTAAAACCCTCATTACCCTCAGTACCTTCAGTTTCGTCGCTTAACGACCTAGGACGTTTTTCGGGCAACCGTGAACCACTAGCCTCACAATCCATTTCTCCACACTCCTCAATTAACCTCTGAACCTCCTCACTTAAGTCACTAGAACTAGATGAGACGTTATCGTCAGACATGATCGCTAGATTCACTCATGGGTAAAACAGTACACGCGGGTAAACCTTGCTGTTAGTAGGCAGAAAACAATATCGCCTGATCGTAAACAAACAGCGAAAAGCGTGCGTCGGACTCCGCTAATCACGCGCGACTGAACATATTGATAAGTAATGAAAAACTAAAAGAACAAGAAGAAGAAGAACAAGAAGAAATATATTTATTTCAGGATGCACTCTGACGCTCTGACTTTGCTTTTGTTACTTATTATGCCTTTTTTTTTTCTTGTGATGTGTTAATTTGTCCCAATAAATGTCTTTCTTTCTTTCTTTCATTCTTTGTTTTACAAATCACAAAAACAAAATAAACGGATAAGTAACATAATATGCACAACAACAGAAAGAAAACTAACTAGAAAAGAAAACTATAATAAAGGTTTGACCTACGAGAAACTTATACTCTTAACAATAATCCCAATTAAATGGTGTTTGAAAGTCACAGTAAATAAGTTCTTGTTTACGTCATCTTTTTCTCGACATATCATAGGTGGCTTAGCTGGATGTGAGTGAGCACAGTCTTTATATGGGACATATCGTCTCATCTCACGTTTACATCGTATGTTATTTGAGAACGGTATTCGGGAAGAATATTAATCTAAGCTCCGACTACAGATTCTAAGCGTAGAAGAATTCCTGCAATATTTTTTGCCCTTATTTGCTTCGGATAGCCTGAGGGCTTAGCAACTAGAGCTTTTCCTTACTTTGTTTCGTTAGCAACGAATAAAGAGTTACAGTTTTACTTTAAGCCTGTTAAAACATCCTTTGCTGAGGATCCGAGCATTGTTCATAACACAGTTTTACCTCAAAGCTCATATTTGGGTTCCACTGGAAGCTTGGCCCACTTTTTAAGATTACACCTTGGTATTGTAATTTAGGAGTGAACCGCCATATGGAACCCACCTGCGCCCCGCGCGCCAGATGGATTCCCTCCCCCTTCCGTCGTTCGCCCTGCAGCAAAGAAAAGTTACCGTTAAAATATCCTTTGATGAGGATCTGAGCATTGTGTGCTTTTCGCTTATTCGACAAGTTTGACAAAGACCTGTAGCGAGCATGTCACCTCTGCGCGCGCATCACATACACACATATTTCTGCATCGCGCATGAAAAGTGTTTCACATGACAGCATAAACTTTACGTCCGACGAACACCAGTTGCACTGGCCGTCTGGGTATACAATATACCAGATTTCTTTATAGTGGAAGGGTACGATCACCCGCTCTTCTGTATAGAACCATCATAGAGATTGGTGATTAGATTAGATTAATACTATTTGTTGCACACCATACATTATAAAAGTACATGAAAAATCATGATATATGTTCATATGTGATATTGCTTGTAAGTTGGCGAAAAACCTCTTTTTGGGAAATATTCGGACCGGACGCAGTGTGGGAATGCCCCCCACCAGATGGTCTGATGACCTGGTTAAGGTGGCGGGGAGTCGCTGGATGCGGGCGGCACAAGACCGGGAAGTTTGGAAAACCATGAGGGAGTCCTATGTCCTGCAGTGGGCGTCAAATAGCTGATGATGATGAAAAATATTGTATACAAATGGGATAAAAATGTTGATAAAAATATTTTAAATATCAATACTCTTTTACCACATATGCCAAAAAAGGTACTGTAACTATACTTACTATATACCATATTTTTCAATATCAGAAAATCTTAGCTAAGAATATAAATAAATTATTGTTCCGCTATTTAAAAAATCAATATTTTTATTGAAATTTTGCAATTGGCTGAAGAGTTTTCGCCCTAGTAAGCAATTTATTTAACATATGTTTAGGACCCACTAAGGCCAAACAGGCCTATTTTTGCCCTGATTGACAGTTTCGTCTTATAATTGCCTCTATTCTTACTGTTTCACGTTACGCGTCCAAACAATGATTTTCGACTCATTAATCAACTGTATTACCGGTCGCGCTCATGTGTTCTCGGATTGCCTCATTGGTACACTCGCTATCAGACGATGTGGTCAGATATAATATAAGGTGAAATTAAAGCTGAGTAGATTTGGATTTAAGAAAACTTAAGAAAAAAAAGCTTATTTGTGTTGGCTTTTATTTTATTACAAGGTAGAGAAACAGATACAAGTGCAATTAAACATTTGAGAACAAACAGATACAAATAAAACGTAGAGTAGGTACTGCATGGTTAGACCTTGACACTGAGAAGTATATAATATAAACTTTGAAAAGATGACGCTAAAACAATTATGTGGCTTATATGGGTTGGTAATAAAATGTGTACAATAAAGAATATTCTTCTCTTCTGTTATCTTATCTCATAACCAGTAACTGATATCTTAATCATGGACGTGATTAACTGGTTTTTTTTCTCAATTTTTAACATTTTTAACATAACATTTACATACAGGCACATACATTGCTTCTGGCCCCACACTAGGAAACCCTGTGTCGTGGGAACCAGAAACAACGACATCACAAACATGTAAACATCCAAGACCTGGGATTTTTTTTTTGTCCCCAGCCGGGATTCGAACCCGGGACCTCTCGCTTGGTATGCAGATGCACTACCGCTGCGCCACGAGGTCGTCTAAAGAATATACTTTTTAAATCTATCGTAGTTGTACACAATTGTATGTTTATTTATTTATACTTTATTGCACACGAAACATAGAACAGGACATTAAAATTAGAAATAACATGAATAATTCTGTGTCTTTTACTTGCGTAATGGAGAACTTGTACACAAAAAAGTTTTAATATAATCAGAGAGGCTATGTTAAAATAATAATAATAACTTCCACACAACACAAACAAAGCATAAATAAACATGGTTATTTTTTTCTCCATGACTAGTATTTTTCATAATGTGACCTGCCGAAAAGTCATTTTAGTCACGTGGTACAAAAACGCGCCATACAAATTGGACTCAAACTATGAAGTCACATCTGGCACATATCACCTTGAAATGTATGATGTGTTTATCAATGTTCGAGTTATCTCGTAAGGCAATGTTTTTATAAATGTACAACCTTTTTTAGAAAACGTTTAGAATTAAATAAAAAAACGAATCTAAAATGTTTTTTATTATTAGAGTAAGTTAATTTTTCGCATTTTTGGGACCTCGAAAACCCCGAGAGAAATATTTATGTGGTTTATTTTTAAATTTTTCTTGAGTTTCTCTATGTCTTGTATGGTATAAAAGCAATACCACTTTATTAATCTAAGTTTATCGCGAAGTCCCAATTCTTATCACGATTATTCGGAAACTGAAGTGAATTAATAATCGCTGTACGAAGCCCATTTCTTTTACAATTATGACTAATTTTAAAGTTTAACATTGTTTGTTCCATTTTATATACAAAATATCTGAACAGAAACATAGAACAAAACAATGTTAAACTTAACAAGCGTTTTTTTTCTAAAGTCAGTTTTTATGGGTTGGAATGTTTCTGCGTAGTTGGAGTTGGCAATCTTTCGGGACCTAATAAGATAAAATTATTTGCCTAAATCTCGCTTAATTTTAATGTCAGGCTAACCTGCTTAGGGATAATCCGTCAAAAATCACATTAACCTTAGCCCATCTTGGGCGAAAGGTTGAAAACCGCAGAAGGTCATGCGAACATTTTCAGGATAAAATTTATTTGTATTGTTCTGCCATCCTGTCCTTATAAAAGCTTAACCAAAATGAATAAATATTGTTTTTAAAGCTTTCAAATAGTCACATAATAAGAACTACAATTTCGTATGAAAGATTTTCGTGTAAGTATCTCGTTTCTGATACAATCTCTGCTTTCAGAGTATGTGTGTATGTATTTATAATATTAATTTTTCAGGGTTCCGTGCCTGAAATGGAAAAACGTAACCCTTATAGGATCACTTTGTTGTCCATCCGTCCGTCTGGCTGTCAAGTTCCTTTATCTTGGGAACGCATGGAGGTAGCGAGTTGAAATTAAAACCAATACTATAGTCCCATGAAGTTCGGAAAAAATAACTTTGAAATTAATGAAAAAAAAGCTACGACCGTTTATGCCGCAAAAAAGCGCGATTACGGAACTCTCGATGCGCGAGTCTGACTCGCACTTGGCCGGTTTTTATAGGATAAACAACTTTAGTTTTATTTTTAAATCAATTAATTATAATTATGAGCAATACATCGTTACTTTCCTTAGCTTAAGAGATTTTCTCACGTTTACTTGTTACGGTGCCGCACCCGAAGGGTACCAAACGGGACCCTATTTCTAACCCCTTACTAAGCCCCCCTTAAATATTTATTTTATTCTGTTTTTGGTGTTTGTTGTTATAGCGGTGACAGAAATACATCAGCTGTGAAAATTTCAACTGTCTAGCTATCACGGTTCATGAGATACAGCCTGGTGACAGACAGACGGACAGTGGAGTTTTAGTAATAGGGTCCCTTACCCTATGGGTACGGAACCCTAAAAATGAAAATGAAATGTATATATTATCGGTTCCGAATTACAGAAACCAGAAGTTCATTAAAATAATTAATTCATCATCATCATCATCATCAACCATTTGACGCCCACTGCAGCACATGGCCTCCCTCATGGTTTTCCTAACCATGAAGGGTTTTGCCATTATGCGGTTGGAAATTCAGGAAGACGCTGCTGCCCGTCTCCTGGTAATGTATTTCCTTAGTCGCCTTCTACGACATCCACGGAAGGAAATCGAGTGACGCTATTCTTAATCCGGCGCCACACGGAACTAATTAATTATTACACACATTTTTATATTATGGGTTATAAACTAAGAAAATGCGTATTGCCCCTGCATGCATCACAAAAGAAAAATACTTATATTATATCAATTCAAAATGTATCACTGTAAAATATTACCTTTGACCTGCTCTAACGATTTTTTTTGTCGATTGTACACAGTAACATTAGACACGTACAACGTGTAGGTGGACTTGATTTATGGAGAAGATAATTCCAAACAAATTATCTTATTGAATGCGCGCTGCGTATTCGAAATGACTTGTGAGTTGTCATTTCCTGATGAAATGGAGTGAGTAAAGAAAGTTCATACTTGTGGGCAAGTACATTGTTATTGTCTCTGTGTGAAACGAGTTTTTTAGTTGTGTAGCCAGTAACATATTCTCTATCAGCGTTGCCAGATCTACGGAAAAATCTGGAGATCTACGGATTTAGGCTTTGTGACACAGACCTACGGAAATCATAATCTACGGAATTTCTGACTAATTGGATAGAATGCACTTTTTCTGTAAGTAACGAAACGCAATCGTCGTAGAAATAACTTGAGGACTATTCATACGACCTGCGTTTCGTTACACACACAGCTGAGCAGCTGACTCAGCTCACCCACTTCACGCAACACTAAAACGGAACGTTATCGCTTCGAAATGAGGTGAGCGAAGTGCTGAACTGATCTGAAGTGTCAGTGTCACTGTCAAGAGTGTCAAGTGTCAACTGTGGTTTTGTGTACCAACCGACTAAATTATGTTAGCTGCGACCGGGTATGCTGTCGGCCATATAGAAACGCATTTTCAGATTGGTCGCGTTGCGTATGTTCTATCTCTATCCTTCTTTTCTTGGGCGCACCGCACGCGTGTGTACTTACTTGCAGGTTCAAAATTGCGAATATTTCTGGATTAAAATATATAAGTCATCGTTGAGAATTTAAGGTGACACACTCTTAGCGGAATTTAGCCCAGTTATCAGTGCATTGATTCGACCATAGACAGAACTCAGCAGAGTATACAAAAATCCACTTTCTGGCTAATTTTTGTCTATGGTCGAGTGAATTCAGTTAAGTGTATGTTTCCTTTCACTATTTACTAACTTTCAATAACATTTTAAGCTTCAGGTACAGTAGAAAAAAACTTTGGAAAAAGTCTGTAGAACTACGGATTTTGTAAGCGCAAATTTACGGAATTCTACAGATTTTTTGGTCTCGCCCTACAGAATTCCATAGAATACATCTGGCAACACTGTTCTCTATAACGGGCACAGCATAGCTGGTACGACGGTACTAGTCCCGTTAAAATGTCAATTTGTGCGTTAAAATATTATAATTTGACAATTGCATTAAACTCAGATTCGAGTGATATTGTTTTATCCCATAGAAAAAGAAGAAAAACTCAGAAACAAAAACCAAAGCCATCAAAAATATTTTTTCGGGCTTTTACAGGTCTCAAAAACCGAGTACCGTTTAGTCGGCGTGATTAATATGTATATCGATGCCAAATTTCAGCTTTCTAGTACCTACATGTCTCTGTGATAACCCGCGGACAGACAGAAAGACAGACGGACGGACATTGCGGAACTATAAGGGTTACTTGTTAACTACGGAACTCTAAAAATGTAAAATATCAAGGTACTACAATAATAAAAAAACTAATAAAATTTAGTTTTTTCATTGAAATCCAAGTCTTCTAACAAGGGCGTAGACGCATACAAACATCATTTTATGAGATTACTCAAATATTGATAAACGCTTCATAAATTGCGTTACGTGTTTTTTTACCACGTGACCAGAATGACTTTTCGACAGGTTATAATAGTACCATGACCTGTCAATTTTTTTCCCTACGATTAATACTTTTCATGATATTCATCATCATCAGCCATTTGACGCCCACTGCAGGACACAGGCCTCCTTCATGGTTTTCCAAGCTTCCCGGTCTTGTGCCGCCCGCACGGCGTCATATCTTATGTTATTATCATATCGTCTGTTCAGGATAGTACTGGAACATCTCCAAAATTACATGTTTTGAGTTAAGTATGCGGTTTGCCTAAAAAAATAATTTTCTATCTAGATCAATAATGGAATAAGTCGAAAACGGCTCTAACACTTCAATAAGTCTTAAAACCACTATGTTATGTTAAGTGTTGAAAAACAATTTCCAAAATTTTGAAAAGTTGAAAATGCCTTTATCTCATAACAGCTCATTTTGAAATGTTCTAGTACCATCCTGAACCGACAATATCTAGTTGCAAAAAAAAAAAAAAATACTGCTATTATCGTGATATTATCATGAATACTTATTTATTTATTATTTCTTCACATTGTATATGTTTTAGGATGCAGTATATGCCTGAACACTTCACTAGGCAAGCCCGTGCTGAATTATTGATTTCTGTGTAGGTAAGAAGAGGCAGTGCCAAAGAATCAAAAAAGTATTACTCGTGATATTATCATTATAATGTCATGAAAAGTATTTGTCGTAGAGAAAACAAAAAATAGGCGCAGTTATTTATTTTTAAATTTTTTTTTGTGCAGCTTCTCCTTTAGTGTCCTCGAAAGTAGCTTTTTTGACGTTTCAGCGCCACAATACGCTTAACTCGCGTCGTCACGCTACTTGAGCTGGACCTCTCTTAGGTGGAGTTCAGAGAGAGAATGTATGGGCTACAAAGAATGAATTTTTATGTCATGTACTCTGGTACACCTACTTTACCTATGTACAATCAAAATATGGATTGCTGATTTCAACTGCTCTTTGCAGTTGTGTTAGATTAAAATAACTATAGGCGATAATAATACTCCAGATTTTATATTAAGAAATTAAGAAATTTATTGTGTTGCGAACGTCTGTACAACAAAAAAAATACATGTCTTGGATACATTGAGCTTAGTAGGTTACCGTGTAATTTTATTTTTATGTTTTCACATCGAAAACCATACTAGGCGAGCCTGTATCATGGCTTTCGACGCCTCTCGTCGAGTCTCGGATGCATTGCAATGTTAGTGGTATGTCGATAAAATTAGTTGTGCCGAAACATAGATAAAGTTATGATTATACTTATAAGAGTTGGTTCAATACAGACCGAATCAGATCACTATACCTACAGCATACGTTTAAAAGCACTGGTAGACCAAATAATGTTTGGTTGCATGCGTTCGAACTAAACTAACTCCAGATTTTATATACGCACATATTAGGGGTTAAAGTATGAAATTGCCGTTTTATTGCAATAGGTTCTTTGAATTGACATAGAATCTTCATGGTTTGAGGTTTTCGAATGAAACTTTTTTCAAATGGTTTCTATGATGTTCTTTTTCTAAAAAATGTGAAACATTTGAATATCGACTTTCAATTGTTTTTGTTATTCAATTTAGACAAGAAAGATGGATACTGCGAAAATTCAAGTGATTATGAGGCACCCATTTTTCGTATTTTTTTATTTTATTGATTTGACGCAAGTGAGTCAATATTGTGGGTAAGGTAACGTTCAACCATGCCGCTAATTCCTGGGTAGTTTGACTAGGGTCGGCTTCCACTATCTCTCTTAATTCATCGTTATTCACCTGTGTGGGCGGTCTTCCTCGTGGCTCGTTCTTTAAGTCGAAATTTCCATCACGAAAGCGTTTAAACCAAAATCGCAGGCTGCGTTCATTAGTAGACCCCTCTCCAAACGCAGCATTGATATTGCGGGCTGTTTCTGCCGCGTTAGTTCCGCGTCGGAACTCGTATTCAAAAATCACTCGAATTTTCGCAGTATCCATCTTTCTTGTCTAAATTGAATAACAAAAACAATTGAAAGTCGATATTCAAATGTTTCACATTTTTTAAAAAAAGAACATCATAGAAACCATTTGAAAAAAGTTTCATTCGAAAACCTCAAACTATGAAGATTATATGTCAATTCAAATAACCTATTGTAATAAAACGGCAATTTCATACTTTAACCCCTATTATTATTTCGATATGGTAAAATATGTAAGTAAATTATTTATCTATCTAATTCGTCAAATGATAGCTCACATAAAATGATATACTTTTTACACGTAACCAAATAATTGCTCTAAACGTAAAGAGTAAACAACATAAATCTCTCTTAGCATTTAATAGCGGCGAGTCACGCCACAGCTTAATGTCTCAGTTAAAATTATTTGCCCACAATTAGCCATTTCTCAAGGCGTGAATCATTTAAGGAGCAGCTATTTAGTAGAGCTTAACATTGCACGTAGATTTGACTTGGCGACATCTCTTCTCTCTGCTATATTAGTAGCGAGCAACTCCGTTTTGTCTTCCGAGTCTACGGGAAGTCTACAAAGATTTTTTTTAATCGCCGATGCATACATATTAGCCTGCAACCCTTTACATTATAAGCTCATTTATGTTTACTATTCTCCATGTATTTGAGTGTTCTTGTTCGCCTTAAAGACAGAAAAGTCTAGGAAGTCAATAGCTGCGCCTTAAAGACAGAAAAGTGTAGGAAGTTAATAGCTGTGCTTGTGACTTAGTTTCCGTGGAACTCCAATAAAAAATAGCCTTTATATTTGAAAACCACTTACTTTAATTTTTGTCGGAACACTCCAAACAGATTTCGATGTTAGGGCTTAGGAGCCTGTACTTTATTCCAGGGTATAGTATTTATGTGTTTCGTATAAATCCACGTTCAACGTTATTTAATAACAGTGATTGTGTGCCATACAAAACTAGATTTTTTTCAACATTATATTCCCAACATTGTAACTCTTAAATATGTATCGGTAAGAGTGTGATTAATTTTACAAAATACTTAATATGATTAATATTAGGCTCTTTACCAATTGAGTTATGAGTCTTTAATTCTAAATATTGCTTGTAAACTTATTGATCCAATAAATTACAGATACCAATAAGTTTACGACAATCGGTTGGGCCTACTGGCTAATTCATATGTCATTAGGTACGTTCAGAAATATCTCAAATATATTTTTAAAACGACCTCTCTCTTCTCTTTCGTCTTTCTCATTTCCTTCAGCAACTCTTCATGGTAAGGTTGTCTGGAAAAAAATGATTTTAGCAATAAGGCCGTCAATTGTAAAGATATATTGTCTTTGTAAATAATTCATCATCATCCTCATCATCAGCCTTTTTACGCCCACTACAGGACATAGGCCTCCCTCATAGTTTTCCAAGCTTTCCGGTCTTGTGCCGCCCGCCCGTAATTGTTTTTATCTTATCTTATCTTATCTCTCTAAAGTGAAACATAGAGCAAACATGGGACTGAAAACTTTAGTATATACTCGAAGTCGCGGGTAGGTAACAGACGCGAAAAAAGAAAAGTTCTTGCCCTTAAGCAAAAGCGCAAGCGCATATCTTTACAATCAAGTGTGTCACTGAGGACTGGACAGGACATGCATCCTTTGTTTTGCATCCAACTTTGGTGATGCTCAAATTAGGAGTGTCTGTCCTCCACTGAGAGATGGCGCTTTATTCGTTGTAATAAAACCTTTTCTACTAGTATGCTTTTGGTGAACAATTCTGAGATGCCTTATCTTTAAATTTAGTGACAAACGTACCCAATGACGCGTGCTATTGTGAAGGAATAATTATTTGTCAGTATTATAACAACGAAAGTCGTCGACATAGCCCATTAGTAAGTTGAAGTAGCAGTGGGCGGGGCACATAGCACGCAGAACTGATGGCCGATGAGGCCGAAAAGTTCTCGAATAGAGACCACATATCGGCAAGCGCAGCGTAGGCCGACCAGTCACAAGATGGACAGATGACCTCATCCAAGTGGCAGGAAGATGCTGGATGCAAGCCGCTTCCAACCGGTCTTTTTGGAAATCCATGCAGGAGTCCTATGTACAGCAGTGGACTTCTTGTGGCTGAATGATGATGATGAAGGTGAACATGCTGTACGGGAAGAGAGGAGAGCCTGTGCGACTCTCCCTCTGCCGCATAGTAGAGATGATGGACGGTGATGGAAAGATGGTTCAGCTTGCAGACGTTTATTTCTACCGTTTCTACCAAATTTGATGATAGTGTATTTTCGATGAGTGGCTCGAGCCGACTACCTTTAGGCTACGTCAGCAATACGGCGACCTGCTAACATATACATGTACGTTTTTAGATCGTCATCATCATCAACCCATTATGTCCCCACCGAGGGGCACGGGTCTCTTCCCTGAGGAAGGTATAGGCCATACTCCACCACGGGGGCCAAGTCCGGATTGGTGGAGGTTTGTAGACTAGTGGCTCGTCTACTGTCAGAAGTTGTCAAGCCGCCCTAAGGCCTCTGACTTGGCTTAACGACTGCCATCTATCGACGGCAGCCGGCACCAACAGCTTAACGTGCCTTGCTAGCTCGTACATATGATGTATTTTGCTGAGATATTTTTCGTCCTTTGATTTTCGCGTTTTGGTAATTTTACATTTGAGAAATTATTAAAAGGTAAGGGACGTCCCAGGCGGACATACTTAGACCAAATAGTGGATTTATTAGCAAAGGGCAAGATAAAAAGTACCCAAAAACGGCGAGCATGCGACTAATGAATGTTGACGAAGCGAAAATGATCTGTCAGGATCGTGGCAAGTGGCAGTCCCTGGTCACTACAAATATTACAATGGGGGATTCTACTCACCAACACGAACAACTGTTACTTTGGAGAAAACTTCGAAACCGCGGTATTTAAATGTATAGAACAGTGGACCTTATAATATTAATAGTCTAATATATAAAAATCTCGTGTCCCAGTGTTTGTTATCGAACTCCTCCGAAACGGCTTCACCGATTTTTATGATTTTTTGTGTAGGTCTTGATTTGATAGGTCTAAGAATAGGTCGTAGGTTAATTAATACGGCAAAATAACGTTCGCCGGTTCAGCTAGTAATAATATAATTATACCTTCCATACAACATAATCACTTGTCCCAAACTAGGATAGGTACCTTGTGCTATAGCTACCAGGCAAGGACATCACAAACTGTAACTGTACGGGCGGCCTCCAGCGGCAATCCAACCCACGACCTCTGGTATGGTAATCAGACGTAATACCGCTAGACCAACGCAGCATTATCATCATCCTAATGATTTTTGGGGTTGCGTACCCGAAGGAACAACGGGAGAGTTGTGGCAGCGCATCGGTAGAACGCCAGCCTCACATTGAGTGGTCGTGGGTTCGAATCCCGGCGTGAACCAATGACTTTGTTGTCTAAGTTTACTACAAAGGTACGGAATTTGTAGTAGCAATACCAATCGCTAACTGTGCAGAAAAACATTGTGAGGTAACCCTAGTGTCTGAGGAGACCCAACTATGAGGCTAAGTACGGAAATCGTAGGTCCAAATAACTATACCTACGACGTCTTCCCGTCTATGTCTGTCGGTCAGCCCGAACTATAAAGGCTTTTACTCTAAAGCTGTAATAGGTAGCCTTTTTGTAATTTTATACTCTATTATTGTTCCTTAAAAGCTTTCCAATAATGAACAGACCTCGGCTGATTATTTATTTAAAGCCTGATGTCGAAAGTTTACTGACTCGTGTTGTACTAGAGTGACTACCTCCTCGAGTTTATGTTTGTAAGGAATAAAACGTAAAGAAATCCTGAATTTGTTTTAAGTGGAATTGAGGTTTTCACAGTAGCAAAGGAATGGAATAATCCATCAAATACACTCTCGACACGTTTCACCAAGTACTAAACTAAAAACAAAATAGAATTTATTGGTAAGCACACTACAATTATTTTTTTTTATATTCAAAAGTGGTCGTCTTGGCATATAAATAAGAAACGAAAAAGAATTATTCGACAGCAAACAAATACATTTTTCTAGATGGCCTATTCATTTGAACTCAGGTTATTAATGTCATATTTGTACATGTCAATTTTAATAAAGTACATCATAGTCAACTTAAGAAAAAATAAACAAAGAGTCACATGTCAAAAAACTAAGCACTTGTTGCATCCAATTTAATGACGTAAATCCAGATCTAAAACTTCTCCTTTTTTTAAAGTGACAAAAAACCAATGCTGTGTCACTTGCAAAACACAAAACACCAAAGTGTGTACTTTCAGTAGGTACATACACCTCCCCCCATTGACATGAAGGAACCAAAACGGAAAATGTTTACTCAAAAAATCAATGTCGTAATTCAAAAGACATACAAACGTTTCACACAAAACTAAATGGCGCAGAACGCCATCTGGCGGAAGAAACTGAACATCTTGAAGACATATTGTGTGTAGGCAGTGTAGGTACTGTATTGTCCTGGTGAGGTAAACACCTTAAATATTAAAAAAAAACTTCAAAAAAGGAAGAGGTACTCAATTCATCCGTAATTATATATTTTATTACATATTTATATTCAGCGATAATTCTTTCCCACACTGGCTGATTTAACAAGCCACATCGCCTGATTTGGCTAAATAGCCACTCCCGCAGGTATGCCCACATTGTTACACTTCTTTATGGCATCATACATGACCCCTCCTCTCCCCAGTATCTCCGCGAACGTTTCGCCCCTCGTGGTATGCATGGTTGCCGTCAGCGGCCATGCAAAGACCTGCTTCTTGGCATCCCCGTGCATGGTACGGCAGGCTATTCGAATTTCTTCACTGTGACAGCGGTGCGCTTGTGGAACGCGCTACCCCTGTACATTGTGTACATACGCCAGGCCCAGTCAGTCAACGTGTTTAAAAGTAGAATCCATGAGCACTACTTTGGACTTCAGATAATAATCCTATTATATACCTAAGTAAATTTTATGTAATTTTATTTATTTTATTATAGTTTATATTTGATGCCTATGTATTTAGTATATAACTTGTTATGATAACTATGTAATTTTTGAAAAACATATTTTATGTATTTTTGCAATAAATCGGTCTTGGCACTACCCCTTGCACTATCCACATAACCCAAGGTTAGCTGGAAGAAAATACTTATTAGTATTAAGCCGGCATTTGTACAAACATCTTTTAGACCAATAAAGAATTTTTGAATTGAAATTTTGAATTTGCTTTATTTTTTGTTCAAAAGGGGGTACCACCAGGGTGGTTCCAGTAGTTTGGCTCAGGTGTTGACGGTGGTTTGTTCAACATCTGTTGATGAGATCTATGAGAAAGTCATTGAATTCTTTTGTTTAGGGCGTGCTTTCCCTGGTCGATGGTTTTCTTGTTAAAAAGTAGTTATGTTCTTGCGAAATAAAAAATGATGTAATTTTTTTCCCGAGAGCGTTAGAGTAGATTGCCTGGTCGTTAATTTTCTTATTCGAACACAATTTATACAGGAACGCTGGTTTAAGCGGTAGTAGCAAATAGTGGACGCTAGCGTCACATTCGAGATGTCGTGGGTCCAAATCCCGTCGTTTTGAACCCATCTAAATACTGGAATTGTAGGAAAAAAGGGTCAGGTTTGCCACTTGTCAACTTGTGGATTCATTGACCGCAGCAGGCCTTCTTTACGACTCTACGTCCTCTACGTCGTCTGTCTACACCCCGGCGGAAATGACGAGTCGTCGGCGGAGTCACGAATTGACGTTTAATTTTGTTTTATTTCCTATCACAATGCCGTAAAGTCGACTATTGCTACCTTCTATTCGGCTCGGACTTTATCTACGGGGACGGCACAAGGCATAAGCATGAAGCGGTCCATTAGCTGAAATGGCAACCACGATGGAAGATAAACATTTCTAGCTGTTGATCAGTAATTTAAATTTTGAATACGTTTAAATGCGTAGATGACGAAACAAAAGAAAATCACAAAATTGATGCTTCGATATTCCGGGCCTTTATTATGGAAAATGCAACATCACCGGAAGTCGCTTGTTAGTATCAAAATTCGTATCTCAAGATATGATATGCCGTCATTGGGCTAACAAAGAGGCATGCATTTCTAGCGTTTATTACTCAGTGGTAGGAAATTTCGAAACTATTTAAAAAAATAACCGTATTTGTCGCTAGAATCGAGTGAATTGTCGTGCTCAAGCGCGACGTTGACGACCCTTCCGAACATATCGCTGCTTCGTAATAAAGGCCTTGCTTCGCGCGGCAAATGCCTTGAGGCTGCTTGGTCTTTGTGGACCCGTCTAATAACAATGTGTGATGAAAGGGTGGAGAGTGAAATAATTTGTCTATGTATGGCTGAATAGTCAAGAAAGTAGGATCTGATGTTACTTTCAATGACAGTATACGCAATAGTATGATCAGAGGACAATGAGGAATGAAAAAGAATGTAAGAATTGAGAAAAGATTGTTGGTTTGGACATATGGAGAGGATGAAGGAAAAAAGATCTCTTTTCTAACCAGTCAGCCATCAAAACAGATAAACAGGGCTAACGTAAGATTACCCTAATAAAAAGCGCTTCAAGTAGACAACGACTGCGTCTAATACAAAATTCATTATTCTCCCCAAAACCGATATTTTAATCCTGGACTCCGCTCCTAATCCCCGCTTTAGGCGTGAACCGAAATATTAAAAAGGCAACTTTGTATAACCCTCTCGGTTTACGATGGCTGCCCTTTTTATAGACAGAACTAATAAAGTTCGAATCGTTTTAGTGCTGGGGGTATACATAAGTAATGAACCCGATGGGACCGGCCTTCCGGTAATGAGTGACCGGTGACCACTATTATGCTTCGGCCAAACGTGGCTGTTACATGGCAACTTCATGGGTTGTCATACTTGATGGGCGTGGTGGAGCAGGGTAATAATTTGCGGATATTGAAGCTTTCCCGGGGGGTTTTACAGAAGTAGGTCACATTGCCATTTTGGCTCTTACGGATACGGAGACTGAGCCTTCGTCGCAGTTTAACAGCTTGGGGAGCTCCCACTGTTACGGACGCCCTCTGGTTGGTTCGTAACTCATAGATCGGGGCAATAGGTTTGAGGTGCTGTTGCAGCTAGCATGGATAGTACGACGACGCTAGTCGCGCGTTTTAAATGTCAAAAGCCGCGTCTTTCCAGTACATTAATTCTTCTGAAATTCTGACATTTTAGCGCCACAAAACGCGTGACTCGTGCCATAGTACTACCCAAACCCATGCAGAGCAGTTAAGCCAACGCGAAAAATGAGCCAGGAACTCCTTCATACTGATCCTATATTCTTGTTGGTCTAACGATAACATGGTTGACTATCGAAAGAGAAGTCGTGGGTTCGATTCTCGCTGGAGGCCGCCGTAATCGATATGTGCAAATGTCTAAGAGTGTATTTCGATGTTTCCATGTTACCAAAGAACTGGGTATCCTAATTCGGAACCAGAAGCCTAATAATTATGCGCACCAAATCCTACCGGAATCCTGACGTTTGTGCTAGCAATGAGGGCTTTTCAATGACAGCTGTCAGTTGAGTTTCATTAAAAAAAAACTAGATGGCGCAGCAAGGAGAACAAATGTCATCATACGTTTTAAATGTTAAACCACAGAGAAGGTACAGTGATGTCATGTCAATTTTGACTTATTATGTGACGTCAGCACCATCTATCGGTAACTTGTGGTTACTATGTTATTTTTTTAACGACGCTTTGAAAAGCCCTCATTAGAATGGAATTTAACAGTTATACTATTGGAACCGTTCAGTATTTCGTGCGCGTAGTGTAGGAGCTGGACAGGTTATTGTGTTTTGTAAGTGGTATTATTATTATTATTTAGGCCACTTATTTTAGTCGTTAGCCATTGTAAATTGAAGAAAAAACATGTTACTGTTTACTAACTAAGATGTCCCATGTAACTTTGGTTAGGTTATATTATTTATTATTATTTATTTTCAACAGTGTTTTGACATTGTATTATTTCTTTTTTTTTTAATTTACCATTTTGACTGACGAAACCTGCGGGCGTATTTTGTATCGATTATATTATTTCTTTGTTTGTATTTTAATGTGTATTGTCTTTTTAAAATCGAATGTTATAATTAAAACCATATATATTTGTGCTTAGTTATATTGTATCAGTGCACTGGTTGTTCTGAGTAAATACAATATAATAGCAAAATATTGTATAAGACAGAAAAAATAACATGTAGGCCGACTTGTAGGTCGGTTTAATTACGGAACATTCTTAGTACAAAATTCAATGTAAATGGTCACTTTAGTGACGTTTAAGAGGCGATGCAAGCAGCGTTAGGTTATTATTATTATTATTTATTTAAGGAGCAAAAACAGAATTGACAAACTTATAGCATAAAAAATATTAGAGTCAATATAGTACATTTTGCAAATTCCTCAGCATTTCCCACAGATAGGTAATACTTAATATAATAAATAAGTAAGAGGCGCAATACAGGATTCTAGATTTAGTTCGAAGATTAAAATAAACAAACCAATAAGCCAATATAACAAAAAAATTGCTTGAGAACCTTTTTATTAGGACCGCTTTGGAATTGGAAGAAGTTAATTGTAACTTAACGTAATAATTTACGACATTAGACAGCGAGTCAAGCAAGGATAATTCATCAAACGTTTGCTTTAATATTCAGAGCGTGTTTTAGCCTAAATCGGGTTAACCTTTTAAAACAACTCCATTTCATACGATTAGGTCGGTTATAATTTTACAGCGGACCACCGTAATCCCTAATCAGGTTATTTATGCAATCGCATTTTATGTCTGTGAAGTGCTTCATAACTTTCCCTATAATTATGGCAGTTTTTAGTGAACTGTGATGTTGGATTAACAAGCCGGGAATCATCATCATCAGCCACTTGACGCCCACTGCAGGACATGCCTCCCCAAACCATGGTTTTCTAAGCTTCCCGGTCTTGTGCCGCCTGCATCCGGGAATATTTTTTTACAAATATGTTTTGTTAATCTCAGTCTCTGAGGTGTTCACACAACTGAGCGCCTAAAATTGCCAATCTGCGGTGGGCACGCATGCTAATTAACCCCATACTTTCTCTCTGAGAGAAGGCCTGTGCCCTGCAGAGGGACACATATAGGCTACATAAAACAAAAAATATTTTGTTGGTTTTACGACCATATACGATCGAGTAGAAATTACTTTACAATGACGAATACGACCGTGTATTTTTCATTCACTTGCACATGTTTGCCACTTAATTACTATTATGCGGAAACTTATTCTTAGCTTATGTGTAGTTATTCTAAGTCTCTAATCATAATAATAATAACAAATAATAATAATAGTAAGTTTAAGATAAGAATATTCTTTATTGTACCAGGAACAACACAAACATGAAATGTTTACAAAAATGCAGTACAATTGGCGGCCTTATTGCTTATAGCAATTTCTTCCAGGCAACCGACGATGGAGAGTTGTTGAAGGAAAAGTGAGACGGGTAGTAGGTGCAAATATGAATATTCATTTACATACTTATACATAATAATAATATACTTACTTATACCTTTACATACTATAGGTATAACAATTATAAACATACATAAAGTTACATAAGTTACAACAAAATTCTACCAGAGGGCAAAAGAAGAGACAAACCTACATTCAGGAAAACAATAATAATTGAACTATTTAATAAATTAGAGTGATAGATATAGATCGTGAACCCTGCTGTTAAAGATAGCTGGGGAAGAAGAGCGCCTTAGTGAAACCGGCAGTAAGTTTAGTATTAAAAAAAACGTAGCTTTATAAAAATGTGTTTAAGAAGAGCGCCCATGCCATTGACGAGCAATTTATTAGAAAATTGTAAAACAGTTCCAGGGATCTTACTGTACTTAAAATTAGGACTCTATGGTGAACTTTTCGTCAACTTCAGATCAAGAAAACCCCTGACCACAATAGATAAACAAACTTTACACACGTAGATAGATAGACAAAACAATTTTTTTTTAACGGCGCAATACTCATAACGTGACATAAACATTGTTTTATATGATAACAATACATACCTACAACAGAAACGCTAAAAATATAAAAACCTAATGGACAAAGTTCCAACACTCCAAAGTCGGACAAGACTCCAAAGACCGATTTAATATCTCCTCATACATTCGACAGCACATATGTGCACTCTGTCCAGTAACTGGTGAATTAGCATTAAGCACGTTGTATGATACATATTATATACTTACCTGAATCTGTCGGACTTTTCTATCTGCTCCCAACTCAATTCAGTGGACGGACACCTTAAGAGGGGTGCTTCCTGGCTCGCGGAGATAACGGCATTACCTCAATATTTTATTCCGTCAGAACTCCAATTGGGAGCAGGATTGTTAATTTTAGTCCCGACAATCCGCCGAGGCCGCTCGCCCTTCTAAGGAACTCAATTATAGTTAATACCTGCGAGGATAAACAGTTTCGGTTTACAGACGTTTCTTCCGTGGAGAGAACTTTGTGTGCATAAGCAGCCTATATACGTCCCACTGTAGGGCACAGGCCTTCTGTCAGGGAGAGAGTATGGGCTTAATCACCACGCGTGCCCACCGCGGATTGGCGATTTCAAGCGCTGAGGTATATGAATAGCTCAGACACTCAGGTTTCGTCACGATGTTTTCCTTCACCGTTAGCTCTTTGTGTGCGAATCATCGGAATCTCACATTGGAGTGGATTGCTACAAGCCCATAATTTAGACTTGAGTAGATCACGATCGGTAGTACGACGACGCTACGCGCACGTTTTAAATGTCAAAAGTCGCGACTTTTCAGTACATTAACTGTCAAATTCTGACATTTTAGCGCCACAAAACGCGTGACTCGACCAATGCAGATAGATCTAGATGATACAAATCACCTTGAAGCAGTAGATTCATCTTTAACTTTAAGCCAAAAGATCCCAATGCTCCATGGTATCATCATATCTTCTCTCTCGAACAGTTTCAAGGCGGTAATGATGCGATCGAGACGCGTAAACGAAACGAAACATACGACTCAAAGCAATAACTACACTCTCTCTCATTCTTATAAAAAACACTCCTACTCTGTCTCCTACGCTGGCGGACTCTGCGATCTAGATAGAATACGTAGTAGTTGGGAGTTTAAGTATCTAAAAAGAACCCTAGTAGAGGTGATCTAAGCGATTTAAAGATACAATGATAGGGTACATAACGGAGGACGAAATCATAGGTGAGTCGGTCGATCTTATCCAAGATACATTCGCGCCAAACTGTCCAATGCTGGACATAATCTCTATTGCTGCAAAAGGCAGCTGGCTCAGAATTGTGTTGAGGGTACTAGCTCAAAACGCTGATTTTCAGTAAGTATAATATTTCAGAAAATAAACAATGTGTTATTGAAATAGAACAAAACCTGAAAATGTTTTTTTAAAATCAATAATCAGGCAAATCACTCCCAATACCCACATTTAAGCAAGTTTAAAATTTGTACAATTTTGGACCTTAGTGCGGTTGATCACTTTTAACTTTTAGCTTAATGGATGTGGTTTAATTTTCGATACTGAATAAACGGTTTTCGGGGTTTTTGTTATTTCAATAACAAGTTGGGGTATTGCAGGAAGGTCCGGTAGAAATTAAGGGGGTTATTCTTCTCATGAATACAATAAATCTTTTTTATTGGACAAATTATGAAATAGCGAAAATATTTTTCCATATATATATTTACATATTTCATATAACAAATGTACGAAACAACTGATATTTTCTGCGATTTCAGGACTTATAAACTTTTATTGGGCCCACTATTAAAGTTATGTAAAGCGGCATGGACTAGGTCGCACAAATAAGATGATTCGATAAGGATCTTATTTTTCAAAATCTGCCCATTGGTTAAGGAGTAACGAGGGAACATAGAATTAGTCTTACCTAGATACATACATACGAGCCAAACACATGACATCCGAGCCCAAAAGGAGAGCACTCCTCTTGGGCTCCGCCGCAGTCGAGTAATAAGAAAATAGATCTTCGACGCGGGCCAGTTCAGTCCATACTCGGGCGTCACTGAACATAGTTTTTAGGGTTCCGTACCTGAAGGGTGCCAAACGGGACCCTATTACTAAGAGTTCACTGTCCGTCTGTCTGTCTGTCGGTCACCAGGCTGTATCTCGTACCGTGATAGCTAGGCAGTGAAATTTTCACAGGTGATGTATTTCTGTTGCCGCTATAACAACAAATACTAAAAATAGAATAAAATAAATATTTAAGGGGTGCTCTCATATAACAAACGTTGTCTAAAGACAGCGCTCGCCATCTAGCGGCCATCTATATAACCTTCACAGCGCCGATGTCGTGTCGTTAAATGTCAATGTTAAATGCTTCTTGTTGGTTTCTATAGATGGCGCTGTTCTCAAATTCGATCTTTGTCTAATGTTGTACGGGATGGTACGAATAATGGTACGAGTATGAGTAGAGAGTACGGACCCCTTCGTGCGCGAGTCCGACTCGCACTTGGCCGGTTTTTCTTCAATCTCTTTTTCTCAATCTTGCCTACCATATTATCAAGATTTTAAGATTAACAATCGTTACAGATTGTTTTACATTGTGCGAGTTATGCGTACCATAGTCCCCGAGTCACTGAGGTAACTAGAGGTGACTAACGGAAAATGTATTTTCTTAAAACATTCATATTCAACTATTGAAGTGGACGGATATTTAACCCATGATAATACTAAACACTTTAGAAATATTACTTACTAACTAAAGGCCCACGCACAAACACTACCGAGTGCGTCGTCATAATCAGCTAAAACTGTACGCACACCGTCCGAGCGTTCTAAGACCGTCATAAGCCGGCTTTAAAGCTCGATTTGCGGCAAAAGACATGGAAGAATATTTCATCTCTGGAGTGAAATACGCAATTTCACGCCGCATTGATACTAATAGATAGCTATGTACTGTACAGACACAGAATAAAGAAGAGCGGAGGTTGCTTATTTGAATAAGACTTCGAAGGCGTGATTGTGATGGTCAAGTCAGTTCTAGTACCGCAAACCTAAAATGGATTAGTGAAATGCTTTGATGGTGAATAAATCGACGTTTAGTTATGTATTAAACGGCTCTAATCGCGATTATTTAATAGGTAAAATTTAATTACTTTAATGCTCGACGCTAACTTTATCGTGATTAGACGCGTTTGATATATAACTATGAATGAACATCGCGAGTAATTAAAAAACACTATATTAATTCGGGGTCACTTAGGATTACACAAGCTCAAGTTATTAGGATAACATCAATCAATCAATAGACGTAGTATACGATATATGAGTACTGAAAAATCTATTCAAGCAAGGCTCAGTTATTGTATGGAATCAGGCGTTACTTTTGGCGGAATTTAGCAAAATAATTTTCACATTTTAATCATCATCATCAGCCATTTGACGCCGACTGCAGGACAGGCCTCCTTCGTTTTAATGCTAAGGCTCAATTAGCTTGATTAGCCGACTCAAATTAAATTGATTGATCTGCGTGAGACATTACTTTACCGGAGGCTGCTACAAGAAAATTGTAGGAAAGGCCCTTCTGCTCGCTTTTATTTTGCTTTAGTAATAGAAGCCGGGGTTTTCGGCTGAGTAAATAAATCGCCTATTTGTCTAGGTTTCGCTATCTGCTAAGTTATGGGCCTTAATAGTTATTGGGAATTAGTGCCGTTATATTGTTCTGCAAAGTCTGGGTTATCTATTTGGTAGGTACATTTGCTTAGGGTTAAAGTTTTCTTGGCATCTCTACTACGTGTAATCTTTGTAATGTTAATAGATAAATGTCATCTGCCGGTCTATTATGGCTTGCCGATGGGCTCAATCACCACGCGTGCCCACCGTGGATTGGCGATTTTCAGCGGTGATTTTATCATGTGAATACCTCTAGATAATCAAGTTTCTTCACGGTTTAAGCGCCACTTAAAATAAGAGCATTATTATGCCCGAGCTACGGCCCGGTACGGAAACATTTTTCACTTGTCCTAAATCGCCTAGAGGCTCTGCTCGATAGATTTACGTTAGCTGGATAAAGTAAAGAAAAAAATAATCGTTTAATCGTTTTAATTTGAAAACTAAATTTACAAATGATTGAACTATGATTAAATCTTGCTGTTGGTATCACGATTAGAGACGATATTGAAAAGGGCTCGTTACAACTCAAAATAACTGATAATTTAGTAGGTAAGCAAATTGTGAAAATGGCAGCAAATTAGTAAGAAAATGATAAAACTACCTACATACATACTTACAGAAACTCACGCCTGTATCCCAGAGGGGTAGGCAGAGATCAGGGACTGCCACTTGCCACGATCCTGACAGATCAATTTCTCTTCCTCTACATTCATTAGTCGTTGTATGCACGCACGCCGGTTTCGGGTACTTTCATCTTGCCCTTTGCTCATACATCCCCTATTTGGTCGAAGTATGTCCGCCTCGGACAAAACAACTTGTGACTTTTCTCAGATTATGATTGTTAACGATTTTTTTTAACTCATAGCGTCATCACTGTCAGTAAATTTAACTATCATACAACAACTTGTGATTTGCGATAAAAACAATTGTGCCGACTGCGGTATCGATTTTTTTTTTGTTTTTGAAAAATCGCTACAATTAGGACAACTTCATCATAAACTCTCCACTTTATCCTCATCCACCTCAGCCAAGTGGCAGGAAGACGCTGGATGCAAGCCGCTTCCAACCGGTCTTTTTGGAAGTCCGTGGAGGAGGCCTATGTCCAGCAGTGGAGTTCTTGTGGCTGAATGATGATGATGATGATGAACTTAATCTGTCAAACGATGCTAAAATTACCAGCTTATAACATCTTACATTCTCAGCAAAAAGTATATTCTAATGCAAGGAAACCCAAATAAATATCCGGAAGCTTTCAAACATTCGCCAGTACAAATCACCAGTAAACTCTACAAATAGAGATCGAATTTCGCTTCTAATAATGTCTCAATAAACTATGCTGCGGCTTTGTCGCCGGGTCACGATATTTCGACGCTACATTTTCAGGAATAACACGAGTCGAGGTTCATAAATATGTTTACTTTTGTTTATTTTTCTTACTTTTCTTTTCCTTGTTTACTTTTCCACCCATGGCCTCACCTACATTTGATATCGGTGCATATATTGCACCATTTGATATCGGTGCATATATTGCACCAAAATATACTTTAGCACAACATAACTTGGTACACTTATGACCTACGGCGCGGAAACGTGAACGGCGCCACCAGAACTAAAAGGGGCACAAAGGTTCTTCAGTGGATACGATGAACCAAGGCCTAAATAAAGGCAAAAGTTAAAATCGACAATTGTTATTCAAAGTAACACAGAAACTATGACTTATTGAACGTTACAAGAAAAACTAGGTGTCCGTTTCAAAATCTAGATCATTTGGAGAAACAAACTTATAATGATCCTTATCACATACAATTTGACTCCAAAAAATATTGTTATCTAATTTTGTTAAACCGCGAACATCATACAAATCCTGCTAAAATCATACCTTTCTTGTGGCACTGACGTAATTCGCAAAGACTATTTTTTTTCTTGAGGGCTGAATCAAAAACCATTTCGAGATTAACATCTAAGTAACCATATTTTCTATATTTAAGATAAATATTAAGGAAGATGAGCGTTATTTTTGCTAAAAAACAATAACCTTTATTTGACCTTCTGATGACGTCACATTTTAAAATAAACGTAACATATGGCAACACTACGTTACTTAAAAAAAAGACTTGCTGTCATAACTGTCATAATAATATGCATATCAAACTTTGGTTTGGTTTCACAGAGAAAATAATTTTGGTTTGTGTTTTCCCGTTTAGTTCTCCGTATGTAGTTATTTGTTACCTTATTTATAACCGACGATTTTGCATACACCCTGGACAGTCCTTGAGTCTCAAAGCCAGGTCAACGTGTAAGCTATCAATCTGTGTCCAAGATAAAAGCAAAATCGTCGGTAACAGCAAAAATACAGAAAATAAAGATCAACTTCAATAACAATAACAACAAACAAAAAGGCACTCTCGAAAGAAGAAATGAAATTCCTTGTCTGTGAAAAAAACGTCTGTGACAGCAAATCACAGAAACAAAGTGTGACAGTTTGCGCGACGTTTCGGCGTGTGCACTCGAAAAATATGACGTCACGCTTTCAAATATTTTAAATAAATAATTTATAATAAGAAACTTAACAAATCGCTGAAAAAATGAAATTAGTCTCTAGAAATTACTTCTGCTGCAAGAAAAAAATATAAAATAAGATCAAAATAAAAAATATACTGCCCGAATTAATTAAAAAGAAGAAAAAATTTGTTTCATAGGTAGTGCTTGTGGACCTAGTTGAGCCCGTTAAGTCTTAGTTAACCATTTGTGATCGGCGTTGCCTAACTGCGCCTTTCAAGCGAATAGGCAATCTTGAGTGATCCCAGCCTGTAGCTTGCTGTGTAACACATCGTCGCTTCGCAAACCACACCGCACAATTCTTTTTTCCCTACTTTAAAGGAGAGACAAAACACTTTTTAATAATAATATTTGCGTGGTATTACATTTTTTTTAATGACGGCCGCATAATAGTATGCTTGAATCTTATAGTTTGATCGATTTGCGCTTTAAGTCTGCACCTAATGGCATTGTAACGGACCTCCCTGTGTAGCATACTCTCAACGTATAATTAAGACTGAAAGGTGGGGAATATTTAAGAAATAACGAGTTAGTTAAACAAATTGAACTTATATCCAAAGAATAACAAGCGGTCGGAGCCGGCACCGAAAATGTTTTTCTACCCGCTCGTAGATGCGGGTATTCGCGCAGAAGTTACTTTTTTCCCGGACAGAGCGGCGCCAATAAAAGATCACGCCACCCGACTAAAACCAATAAGGATGATACTTGTTTATGAACCCGTACTATTGTTTCACGTGTCAGGTCGACTGGTGAAATCTGAGTGAAATCGTATAAAAAGACCGAGGGCCAAACGCGCGGGGCGATTCCAGACTAGAGAATTGAACAGTAAATACATCCGTTACGCTCGTAGGGAAATTCGCCATTTTCAGCGAATTTATTAGCATTAGGGAGTTTCGTTTGCATTTAAATTCGAAAATAGGAGAGTGGCTTTGGATTTGTTACCTAACATCATCTGTGGGCATCGCGTCCCAGACTATCAGCTCTGGTGTGAAGTTTCAGGTTTAGAGTTGCTCTCGAAGCTAGGGAGTTGATTTGAAAGTAAAAGTGTTAAGGTTAGAAACGGTTTTCGGTTCCTGAATCTTTCGTACATTTAGCTAGAAGTTTTCCGCGTAAAATAGGGTTTTCAGCCTTAGTAATTAGGGTAGCTTCCGCGAAATAAAATGTGAACTAATCCTTTTTCTCCACAGTACTACGTTTATGGGAAATAAATTTGTACAAAAGTGAACTCTCGGTGGCAAAGGTATGCTAAGGATAGTCCGTGTGTCCAGCCTTTGTCAAATAACCAAGGCTCGGTGAGGCCACACGAGGTTATTCGTATCATGCTTGCGTCATAGCTTTCAGAGTTTTGTTCGAATTTAATTCTACTTATTACTTTAACTTAATTCCACTAGCTAGTGGTAATTGAGTTTCAGTACACAAACGTGTGAATTTAGAGCGAATTCACTTGGGAGCCTTAAGAAGTTTAAATTAATGGACTAAGGAACCCAAAATCTAGCTCTGCTTACTATGCTACGGCTGAATCTGAGTCTGCTTGGGTCGAAAGGTTTAAAGAATCCCTTCACCGGAGGCGTTCCCAATTTAATTTAGTAAAAAAAAATATTATTATAATATTCATTTTGAATTGAGATAATTAGAGATTAATTATCTTGTTTGGAGATTGGGTTAAAACGCTTCTTGTGAATGCGGTGTTAGATCTTCTTCCGTTAGCATTCGTGGTGTAGCAATTTTCCCCCTGCTTACCCTGAGTGACAGACGATTCTAGCCCTCTGGCACTTTGCACCCATAACATATTTATGTATTATATTTCGTATATTCTTACCTTGCGGGTGGTTACCGAACCCAAAAAACCACCCGCGCATACACATCCTAGGCTACACACTCTGGCCGGCCAGAAAGTCTGAAAGCTAACTGTGTCAAGTTACCGAGTGATTTGAAACAGTCTGGGTTTCCGGAGTTAGGGAGGATAGAAGTAGGAAATAGCTGTGACTAGGGAGACACCATAGGCACTCACACATATACACGATTAAATGTAAATGGGGTTTGCTTTGCTGAAACAATTGATGGGTGGTTAAATTAGCTTACGGGGTTGGGAAGAATTAGGCAGGCTCCCCCTTTTCTTTCAGGGTATCCAGTTGTATGATGAGCGTAAGTATTTCCCCGATTCCCCACCTTAGCAATGCGGTCATTAAGTAGGACAATAAATAGCGATTTATTTCCGTACCAAAAATAAGTAATCAAATAGCTTTATTTTCCAATATTGACAGCAATATTATTTTGTAACGTCCTGTGCAAAGGTCTAACATTAAATTCCGTTAAAATAAATAAGCTCTGACAAAATTCTATAAACTAATTAAATAAAAGCTAAAGTAGACAACCAAATTTTAATTAATCAGAAGTGCCAAATGTGTTAGATGTTTATTGCTCCATTCTTATTATGAACAGTGAAATTTGTTGTATATAAATGAAATATATTCAGTAAGCTAGCTTTTATTCTCAAAATACTAAAAGTGTCTCTTAACTATCTATTACCTTACTATTCTAGCCTTTTAATCCAACTATTAAAAGTGACTCCTAATTATCTAGTACTTTACTATTTTCGTTTACGGAACTTTTCAAACATAAATCAATGAAACGTTTAGCTACTTGCTCTAATTTCTTCCGCTGCTTAGGTTGCTACGGCATCTTATTAATGAAAACGTAGTGGTTCGAGTCCTGTTGGACGTTAGAAACTATGATACCATGTTGGCGTTGACTTGTAAACGAAGATCTAATAAGTAAGGCTGTAAGTTCGTGCCTTGTTTACGTACATCAAAATTATCTACTGAACTTTGATTTCTCGCCTATCGAACCTTTGATTTGGAAGGTCTGAAAATGACATCAAATTATTATTAATATAAAACCTAGATGTAATAAAACCTAATCTTCATCGACATTATCTTTTAAAACCTTGATTAACAACCTACGTATTACTGATTATCTTTTTACGCATCTACCTTCAATATTTTGCGCCGCATCTCGCTTACGTGAATCTATCCTTATAGCGTTGAGGTTGAGTGCCGTTTTATATTGAGAGTTTAACAATCTATCGAGCAATGGAAATAAGTATGCTATAGGGCGAAGGATCCGATAAATAAAATAGTCTTTATTGACATTATGACAAAAACCGTTATGGAATGTTGTGGTTGTTAGATTTTAAGGCGTAAACCTTTTAATTTGAATAATATTTAAACTTGCTTATCTCTTTACTTCAATAATATTTTGTGCTCTGCCTTGTTTGATCTAATGGTATTTGCGATACTTGTTGCTTGGAGCTCTGATAGACTTCGTCTGTTCAGTCCATTGTTGTGACGTCTTGAATAGACTTTTCCAACATACACGTCCGGGTTACATACTTTTAGTAGAGTTATCTCCTAGGTATTTGATACTGTCCCGTTGAGTTTTGTGTATAATGGCTGGACCATACGAAAGTTATCTACCTACTCAGAGTTTCAAGGAATAATTTCCTTTCATTGGATCAAACAATCTACAATTGCTTATTTTTAAACATTTGTGCTATTGCTGCTATTAATGCTTGCAATCTTTAGTGAGGCTGACCACTTCTACACAATGAGCGTTATTCGCTAGTTGCTAAAACTTCGTTTGACCAGTCATCCATTATATCCAGGCTTTCCGGATTGAATTTTCTCCGATGTACCATGCCTTTGATATCACAACCCTATACTATTCTACGACCTGATGACTGGTCATACGTTGAAAGCATCTTTTATAAATCTTCCTACGGTCAGTTTTCACTGAATTGTCTGCATTTGGCAAACGCAATTGAAATGTTATGTATATCCATGAATCTAGTTATAGATAAAACTATGTACAGTGGGACAATGATGAGCATACGGTGTGAAAGACCCAGCCTTTGGTTGGAGAACTGAGTTTCTTTTAGTCCGGATCCCGTCTCTGAGTCAAGTACTTTTAACTAGATTTGTGTTAGTTAACTTTCACTTTATCTATTATATTATAAATACTTTAAATTTAAACTTCATTCTGCACTAACTGCGCTTCATGCTTATAATTTTTTGTTGCCTTTGCTTCAATCAAATTACTAGCGGACATTAGAGACGAAAATCTGTTGAACATTATAATAATATTATTAACAATAATATTGTTGTAATGACCTACTTCTTTTATCTGTTCTTACACAGTGTTCCATACCGGTTTAACCTGTTTCATATTCTACTTTAAATAGCAAACTTATTCAACACTTAAACATTAAAAATTCTAATTTTCATTCTTGTTAGGGCTTTACTTAACCTTTTCAATATAGGACGGAATAAACTCAACCTCTCTACTTAACCTTGATATCAAACCGAGTTAACTCGACCTTTAATTTCAATTTAAAGAAGATTAACTAGATCTTTATTTGTTAATTATATACTTTTGCGCTCGAACATTTGCTTTCAATCTCAGATACCTTAAAAGGGCTAGGGTTACGTATACGATCACAACGCAGGGTTCTACTAAATAAAACTAGACGATCACAGTTGGCCATTAGAGTGTTTTGCATCATAGTATCTACATTTTATCGTCTCATCGGGGTTTAATTATATTAGTTTACGGGGGTAGGGTCTTACAATGTGTTGCCGTGACCATGATATTTTATTACGAGTTTGAGTAGTTTGTTTATGTTTATGATGCAGAATATTCTTATTTCATTTAATAATTGTTGGCTTTATGCCACAATTTGTTGTTCGTGAAATGGAAAAGGTAGAAACATTGGGATTGGCAGCGAATGTACGAGTTCAAATTGTAAAACAAAATTAGATGGATTTAAACTAAAACTTTGATAAATATGTAGTACGTAGGAAAACGTAGTAAAAAGAGCGAAAACAAGTAATACATAAAACAATTCAAAATTTATTTATTCGGTCCTTACTTGGTATGTACAATAATTGTAAATTCCACTTGAGACAAGTTTTCAAATCAGTCTAAATTTAGTTTCGCGTTAAACAAAATATCTAATAGGATGAGATTAGTTTTAAAAGTTATCAATCATTTTATCTAAATAAATTAACAGGTAAATATTAAGTAAATTATAACAAAGGTATTATGTGTGGGGAGTTGCCCTTATCATGACTTTGTCAATCTCGTTCTATTTCTATTGCCTAAGCTTTGAACTAAGGTTATATCGGATTTAGGTAGCTAGTTTAAATCAAATAGTTCAATATAGTTTTATACTCGGGGGGTTGCCGAGCGACTCAAACTCTACCTAAAAGGATACGTATCATTCTGAGTACCTATGTTACCTACTTTATTTACAAGATTTTTCAAAAAGCGTTAAATATACTTCGTTAAGTTTTAATAGTATCGCTTTTGAAGTATTGTCTGACAAACGGGAATAGAACCATTAAATTCAATTCATAATTTTATTACATTAAGTAATCGCGTAACATAATGGTAAAATAAACGTAGGTCGAATTAATAAATTCCTCATTTTTTGGAGTCAATTTAAAATTAAATAAAAATAAGTTTGGATATGAACCGTATAAAGATAACAATTTAACTATCGGAAAGTTATGTAGGTACGACTAAACCTGCACTTCCTTCGCGTAGCAATCAGGTCAATACATCAGACATATTGACGATTGTAGGGTTGTAAAGGGTCTTGGTACATGCACTAGATGGCGCTTTTATACGGCTTTTATATCGTCTATATTTTATAATATGAGCTGAAAAAAAAAAAAAAAAAAAAAAGTTATGTAGTACTGTTAAAATTAGTATGAGTTAAATTATAATTTCAAATTTACATAATCTAAAAAAAGAATATATTTAATATGCAATTTAATTTTGAATCAACATTGGGAATAATAATAATGAGCTATGTAGTTTACAGAAAATAATTTAACTAAGCGATTTAAAACACAATACGCTCCAAACTAAGTTGAGAGGATTTAATATTGACGAGATGAAAACGGGGAAATAAGGTTGTATCGTGTATACTACTGGTGGTCACTCGTTCATAGACTGCTAGTGGACGTTGTTGCTTGAACACAGTACTCAGTAGGATGCAGTTGGTCGAGAGGTAGCACTACGCACGGATCATAGGAATTGAATGAAAATTGAGTTAACATTTAATTAACTTGTTATTATTAGTAATCGAGAATATTTCATTTTTATTAGTAATCGAGAATATTTCATTTCAACGGGAAGAAAAAAAAAATGTAAAAACTAAAAAAAAAAAATACATTAATTAACCAAAGTTCTTCTTTATGGGGGTTGTTAAAAATATTTCCACGATTTTAAATCTACTTAAGGAATATTTACGGTTTAATACTTTAATAAAACTTGTTCTGCATATTAATTAACATTTGTTATTGAGAGAGATCATTATTATTTTAATTTGTTGATAATTATAATTAATTTTCAAAATATTTTCATGCCGGGGATTGATATCAATTTTTACATTTGGTATAATATTCCATTTCGGGGAAACTAGCTTTTCATTTGGGGGGTTGCAATAAAACTTAATATAAAAATTAACAGAAGTTTTCTCGATGGGGGGTTGCTATTACAGTATTATTAAGAATCTAGCATTGCGTAATTAGGTAGTCTTCGTATAGCGGTTGCGTAAATAAATTCATTCATTATAATGATTCATTTAGAGTTCGGATTTCTTCAATTTGCTAAAGTTTCGTTGATTTAAAAGGATTTCCTATATTTTATTCACGACAATTCGTAAATTTCGTAATAAATATAATAGACTAATTTATTAAATAATAAAAAAAAAAAAAAAACCTTTGTTTTATTTTAATTCTTAGTGTACTTATAGTAAAAAACAAAATAAAAAAATTAATAAATAAACACTTTGTTTTATTTAACCATCCGCGTACAGTAAACGATAAAAGTAGATAATTGAACATTCTCATTAAGCCAAACTTTTGATTTTAATTTATGTAAATTTTATTTTTAATAAAATACGGAAGCATATCAATCTAATCGGGATTTAAAGTTGATTATTTAATTTTCGTCGTTGACTGTACTTCTTAAACCAGGTAATTAAAACGGTTTTGAAAGGTAATAAGGTATTGGTTTTGAGAGGTAACCGCATGTTAAACTATAAGTTAATTAAGGGCATTTTACTTTAATTTTAAATTCTATCACAATCCATTCCAAAACGGTTATTGAGATAAGTACTTCCGACTACATCCTATAAATAATATTCAGTATTGCCTATAAAATAAATTAAACTCGCTAGGTTAAAACAAAATAAAATAAATCCACGGTTATCGCTGTTCGCTAAATCTTTAGATCTTCGTTGTAAAATGGCGTGCAAAAGAAGAGTGTGAAAGTGGGGAATGATTGGGAGGCCTAAGGTTTGGCGAAGTGTTAAACGTAGATAGCCTGTCGTAGTACGGTCCCATGCCGACATACACGCACCTCAAAAGAGTTCAAATACCGTTTTCCTTTGCTGGATGCAAAGCATCATTTAGTTTAAATAGTATCATTTGGTATTTGGAACCTTCACTCTACACGGGAATTAAACACTGCACATTCTCCAAATATAATGATATTTGAAATGGAAAGGTTAGAAATAATGACTGTTTGGTTATTAGATCGGTGGACTTGGAAAGCTTGCTGATTGTTAGTATCGAAATTTCGTAGACGGAAATTACGTTTTAGGGTGCGTCCTCTCTCACACGAAAGCCGTGCCTGACGTTGGGGCAGCCAAAGGACGTAATTTATACCGGATTGACTTTCGGTAACTCTGCCTCACAACCAGGGTCGTTGATTACGGAGTTTTGACTGACAGGCCATTCATGGATGCTGAGATAATTAATTCAGGCTGCGTTATCTAAACTTTGTAACTGAAAAATATCTGAAGTATTTGGTTTAAATACACACACACCATGACAGACATGTGGGACAATATTGCAACAGGTATATTAGAAGAAGATAGGGGCCATTGTGAGAGCTATCATAGGTACCATGTCCTTGTTTGTATAAAATTTGTATTCGTCGGTTCTTCTACAAATTTTGGGGGTTGATTGTAACGGACCTCCCTGTGTAGCATACTCTCAACGTATAATTAAGACTGAAAGGTGGGGAATATTTAAGAAATAACGAGTTAGTTAAACAAATTGAACTTATATCCAAAGAATAACAAGCGGTCGGAGCCGGCACCGAAAATGTTTTTCTACCCGCTCGTAGATGCGGGTATTCGCGCAGAAGTTACTTTTTTCCCGGACAGAGCGGCGCCAATAAAAGATCACGCCACCCGACTAAAACCAATAAGGATGATACTTGTTTATGAACCCGTACTATTGTTTCACGTGTCAGGTCGACTGGTGAAATCTGAGTGAAATCGTATAAAAAGACCGAGGGCCAAACGCGCGGGGCGATTCCAGACTAGAGAATTGAACAGTAAATACATCCGTTACGCTCGTAGGGAAATTCGCCATTTTCAGCGAATTTATTAGCATTAGGGAGTTTCGTTTGCATTTAAATTCGAAAATAGGAGAGTGGCTTTGGATTTGTTACCTAACATCATCTGTGGGCATCGCGTCCCAGACTATCAGCTCTGGTGTGAAGTTTCAGGTTTAGAGTTGCTCTCGAAGCTAGGGAGTTGATTTGAAAGTAAAAGTGTTAAGGTTAGAAACGGTTTTCGGTTCCTGAATCTTTCGTACATTTAGCTAGAAGTTTTCCGCGTAAAATAGGGTTTTCAGCCTTAGTAATTAGGGTAGCTTCCGCGAAATAAAATGTGAACTAATCCTTTTTCTCCACAGTACTACGTTTATGGGAAATAAATTTGTACAAAAGTGAACTCTCGGTGGCAAAGGTATGCTAAGGATAGTCCGTGTGTCCAGCCTTTGTCAAATAACCAAGGCTCGGTGAGGCCACACGAGGTTATTCGTATCATGCTTGCGTCATAGCTTTCAGAGTTTTGTTCGAATTTAATTCTACTTATTACTTTAACTTAATTCCACTAGCTAGTGGTAATTGAGTTTCAGTACACAAACGTGTGAATTTAGAGCGAATTCACTTGGGAGCCTTAAGAAGTTTAAATTAATGGACTAAGGAACCCAAAATCTAGCTCTGCTTACTATGCTACGGCTGAATCTGAGTCTGCTTGGGTCGAAAGGTTTAAAGAATCCCTTCACCGGAGGCGTTCCCAATTTAATTTAGTAAAAAAAAATATTATTATAATATTCATTTTGAATTGAGATAATTAGAGATTAATTATCTTGTTTGGAGATTGGGTTAAAACGCTTCTTGTGAATGCGGTGTTAGATCTTCTTCCGTTAGCATTCGTGGTGTAGCAATTTTCCCCCTGCTTACCCTGAGTGACAGACGATTCTAGCCCTCTGGCACTTTGCACCCATAACATATTTATGTATTATATTTCGTATATTCTTACCTTGCGGGTGGTTACCGAACCCAAAAAACCACCCGCGCATACACATCCTAGGCTACACACTCTGGCCGGCCAGAAAGTCTGAAAGCTAACTGTGTCAAGTTACCGAGTGATTTGAAACAGTCTGGGTTTCCGGAGTTAGGGAGGATAGAAGTAGGAAATAGCTGTGACTAGGGAGACACCATAGGCACTCACACATATACACGATTAAATGTAAATGGGGTTTGCTTTGCTGAAACAATTGATGGGTGGTTAAATTAGCTTACGGGGTTGGGAAGAATTAGGCAGGCTCCCCCTTTTCTTTCAGGGTATCCAGTTGTATGATGAGCGTAAGTATTTCCCCGATTCCCCACCTTAGCAATGCGGTCATTAAGTAGGACAATAAATAGCGATTTATTTCCGTACCAAAAATAAGTAATCAAATAGCTTTATTTTCCAATATTGACAGCAATATTATTTTGTAACGTCCTGTGCAAAGGTCTAACATTAAATTCCGTTAAAATAAATAAGCTCTGACAAAATTCTATAAACTAATTAAATAAAAGCTAAAGTAGACAACCAAATTTTAATTAATCAGAAGTGCCAAATGTGTTAGATGTTTATTGCTCCATTCTTATTATGAACAGTGAAATTTGTTGTATATAAATGAAATATATTCAGTAAGCTAGCTTTTATTCTCAAAATACTAAAAGTGTCTCTTAACTATCTATTACCTTACTATTCTAGCCTTTTAATCCAACTATTAAAAGTGACTCCTAATTATCTAGTACTTTACTATTTTCGTTTACGGAACTTTTCAAACATAAATCAATGAAACGTTTAGCTACTTGCTCTAATTTCTTCCGCTGCTTAGGTTGCTACGGCATCTTATTAATGAAAACGTAGTGGTTCGAGTCCTGTTGGACGTTAGAAACTATGATACCATGTTGGCGTTGACTTGTAAACGAAGATCTAATAAGTAAGGCTGTAAGTTCGTGCCTTGTTTACGTACATCAAAATTATCTACTGAACTTTGATTTCTCGCCTATCGAACCTTTGATTTGGAAGGTCTGAAAATGACATCAAATTATTATTAATATAAAACCTAGATGTAATAAAACCTAATCTTCATCGACATTATCTTTTAAAACCTTGATTAACAACCTACGTATTACTGATTATCTTTTTACGCATCTACCTTCAATATTTTGCGCCGCATCTCGCTTACGTGAATCTATCCTTATAGCGTTGAGGTTGAGTGCCGTTTTATATTGAGAGTTTAACAATCTATCGAGCAATGGAAATAAGTATGCTATAGGGCGAAGGATCCGATAAATAAAATAGTCTTTATTGACATTATGACAAAAACCGTTATGGAATGTTGTGGTTGTTAGATTTTAAGGCGTAAACCTTTTAATTTGAATAATATTTAAACTTGCTTATCTCTTTACTTCAATAATATTTTGTGCTCTGCCTTGTTTGATCTAATGGTATTTGCGATACTTGTTGCTTGGAGCTCTGATAGACTTCGTCTGTTCAGTCCATTGTTGTGACGTCTTGAATAGACTTTTCCAACATACACGTCCGGGTTACATACTTTTAGTAGAGTTATCTCCTAGGTATTTGATACTGTCCCGTTGAGTTTTGTGTATAATGGCTGGACCATACGAAAGTTATCTACCTACTCAGAGTTTCAAGGAATAATTTCCTTTCATTGGATCAAACAATCTACAATTGCTTATTTTTAAACATTTGTGCTATTGCTGCTATTAATGCTTGCAATCTTTAGTGAGGCTGACCACTTCTACACAATGAGCGTTATTCGCTAGTTGCTAAAACTTCGTTTGACCAGTCATCCATTATATCCAGGCTTTCCGGATTGAATTTTCTCCGATGTACCATGCCTTTGATATCACAACCCTATACTATTCTACGACCTGATGACTGGTCATACGTTGAAAGCATCTTTTATAAATCTTCCTACGGTCAGTTTTCACTGAATTGTCTGCATTTGGCAAACGCAATTGAAATGTTATGTATATCCATGAATCTAGTTATAGATAAAACTATGTACAGTGGGACAATGATGAGCATACGGTGTGAAAGACCCAGCCTTTGGTTGGAGAACTGAGTTTCTTTTAGTCCGGATCCCGTCTCTGAGTCAAGTACTTTTAACTAGATTTGTGTTAGTTAACTTTCACTTTATCTATTATATTATAAATACTTTAAATTTAAACTTCATTCTGCACTAACTGCGCTTCATGCTTATAATTTTTTGTTGCCTTTGCTTCAATCAAATTACTAGCGGACATTAGAGACGAAAATCTGTTGAACATTATAATAATATTATTAACAATAATATTGTTGTAATGACCTACTTCTTTTATCTGTTCTTACACAGTGTTCCATACCGGTTTAACCTGTTTCATATTCTACTTTAAATAGCAAACTTATTCAACACTTAAACATTAAAAATTCTAATTTTCATTCTTGTTAGGGCTTTACTTAACCTTTTCAATATAGGACGGAATAAACTCAACCTCTCTACTTAACCTTGATATCAAACCGAGTTAACTCGACCTTTAATTTCAATTTAAAGAAGATTAACTAGATCTTTATTTGTTAATTATATACTTTTGCGCTCGAACATTTGCTTTCAATCTCAGATACCTTAAAAGGGCTAGGGTTACGTATACGATCACAACGCAGGGTTCTACTAAATAAAACTAGACGATCACAGTTGGCCATTAGAGTGTTTTGCATCATAGTATCTACATTTTATCGTCTCATCGGGGTTTAATTATATTAGTTTACGGGGGTAGGGTCTTACAGCATTCAAATTTCAAATTTCGACTTGAGCGGTGTTGTTTGCTAAGCGACGACATGGCTAATCTGGCTGGCATGGCGCCATGCGACATAGTTGTGGCGGTCTGCCCCAGGTATGCGGGACCACAGAAGTGATGGCAATAGAAGGTCTGCTCCTCATCACTCATTTCGGTAAATTGATCACAGTAAACATAAGAAACAGAACATAAACTCACGCCTGTATCCCGAGGGGTCTGCCACGATCCTGACAGCATTTATTAGCCGTTGCATGCTCGCACGCCGGTTGATCATAGCTTGATAAAAATACCCGTGTAGCGCCGGATTAAGAAAAGCGTCACTCCATTTCCTTCCGTAGATGTCGTAGAAGGCGACTACGGAAATCAATTACTTGAGACAGGCAGCAGCGTCTTCCTGAGATTCCAACCGCAATTGCCTGCGTGGCGATTATGGCGAAACCCCTCATTATGTTATGAAAACCATGAGGGAGGCCTATGTACTGCAGTGGACGCCAAATGAGTGCTGATGATGATGGAAAATAAAAGTTTAAAGAACTATTTTGACACTACAGATTTAATTCTGCAAAAGTCGTATTATAAAAGACATTATGATTCTTTTCATTGGTGGCGCTAGTGCACCGGGGTGCCTAGCCCCTTAAGGTTGCTGTTACACCTGACATGGTGTCTCGCTCGCACATTCAAATTTTTTATATTATGGTCTATGGGTTTGAAAGATAATAAAATTATGGACATTTAAGACATAATAAAATATTTTTTTTATTTTTGTATCTAGTTTTTTATAAAAGTCACTCTTAACATGATTGAGAGATTGGTCTGATTTTGTCCGTTGGCCCAAGTGGTACTGCATGGAGCCCCTTAACCTTCCGTTAGTATTTCATCTGTGGCAGAGCGACGTGGCGTTGCTTGACACACTTCACACTTGTACCTATGTGTTGGATTTGTGGTGGCTTGGCGCGGTCTGGCCGCTTGTCTAGCTTTTGTTGCGGTTAGATTTCTGCGTTGGCGTAATGAAAACAGCATGGCACGATAAGCGCGCTTTCCTGACTTCTTATTACGAAAAAAAAAGTAACTTGAATAATTCTAAGAACTAGATCAATCGGCCGATCGGCCACTGCTAGACCTAAACCCCCCGCCCAAGGCACGCCACTCCCTTCTGTACTCGGTCACCTTCACCCAGCCGCTGCCAGCAATCCGCCTCAGATCGTTGGTCCAGCGAGCTGGTGGGCGTCCTACGGTGTGTTTGCCAGTTCGGGGTCTCCATCCACCACCATCCACCCCATCGATCATCCGTTCTTCGGCATATGTGACCAGCCCACCGCCACTTCAATTTACTAACTAACCAAGAACTACATATTTTTACTTTATTCTTGCATGTTATATTAGTTTTAAACTCGCAACTTTCGCCCCAAATAATGCTTCATGTTTTTTTAATTTTGCGATTTTTACATGACCTGTCCTTTACCAAAATTATGGGAAAATTAATATGTTTAAACGTACCAAAGACACTGACTTGTAACAACTCTGACTCTGTAATTTGGGATATATTTATAATTAGAACGCTGTATTTAAATCTGTGTACCCAAAGCCGTTTGTTTACTTAATGTCCGCTTAAAGTGATTTTTTAACAATTATTCAAATCAATTCAACATCTACATTTTCATTATGTAATATCGTTGTATTATCTCTAGTTACATTGAGGTAAATTGTACATATTAAACTAATCTCCACAAATACATAAACCCAGTAACATTAATCAACACTTTCCCATAGTGTGTGTAGTATTGTTAAAAGCCGATCAAATAGGATTGAGGTCATGCAAGCTCTACCTAGGGCTGCCACCTTTCCGAATTTGACCCGGAGTCTACGGGTTTAAATAGGGCACGTCCGGGCTCCGAGTTAACATTATTATTCTGCGGATCCGGTGATTATTTTTATTTACCTACGGAAAAATACAAAATATTCTAAATTTACTGCATGTTTGAAATGCATGTTTTAGATACGTAAGTATTTTATTTTTGACTTTGCCTCTTCTGTTTTTTTTATTTGAAAAGATGTTTTAAATAAATTTTTTTCGTTAGTAATTAAAGTAATGCGCGGAAAGAAGTCAATATAAAAGGGATTTATCCAAAACTTTTTTGAAAGGTGCCAACCCTAGCCGTACCTAATAATTAATTCATAGTTTACAATGACAATTCGGTGTACATTGCAAAGTCGATCAACCCTCAGGAAGACTCGGATACGCACTGTACATCGAATTGTCATAATAAATTATGATTTGAAGTTTTATGAAATATGCCCCGGGGCATATTTCATAAGGCTGACATGTCGTCTAACTATCTAGGACTACACAGAGTTAGTTTCAGTAGTGGCATCACAGAAATTCTGAATAGTTGCCGATTCTGTGGCCTGTGAGAGGTATTTGAAGCACATAACAGCGTGATAATAATGTATAGTTTCAAGAATAGCCTTCTTAGAAGCGCTCTTATAATTTTTAAGTATAGTTGGCAACTGACAAGAGGTTACACAGTGAATGCTGAAGCTAATGTTAAGGATATAGAGGCAAAAACAAATTTGAATTGAGGAGGAGGAACTACATTTGTTTATTTATTTGGCAAACAAATATAGGTTTTCAGATCTCAGAGGGAGAGAGTATGCAATTGATCGCCACTCCTGCGCATTCCTTGGGCAGGCGTGGCGATCAATTATATACAATACCTGCGCCGACGTATTCGAACACCTCAGGTACTCAGGTTTTCTCAAGGTGTTTTCCTTCACAGTTAGCGAGTGTTATTGCTACCACAAATTCACAAAGCTTAAAAAACAAAGTCATTGGTACATGCCGTGGTTCGAAACCACACGCAACCTCTAAAATGTGAGGGGAGCGTTCTGCCCACCCCGCTACCACAGCTTAAAAAAACGGGTTGCCAGCAATTATTTTTCAGATATTTCGCGTCGGACGCCATTTTTCCGTGGCCCGAAAATCCCTACTATATTTTTTTACGTAAATCGTATTGTGTAAGCCAGCAGTTTTATTACGGGAAGCTATTCTTTTTTCACAGTACATAAAAGGTTCCGACACAATCTGTCAGGCGGTATAACAATTTCGCTACATTTCTGTCCGACGGACGCAAGAACCAAAATAAGTACAATCGAAAGTACAGCCCGGAATAGGTAAGTTAAACATTGTAACTGAAACTCATTTGCACTGAAACTCATCTTCAGTTGAAATTGTTGAGAGGCTGACCCACTGGCCGCAGCAAACCTTCGGTGTGGATGCAAGGTTTGAAATGCATTCAAATGAGTTGCGCTATAGTATAATACATTTATACTACTATTAATGTTACTTCAATGTACTTTTGAGGCATTTGTGAAATAAAAAACATAAGTTGACAGTTACTATGGCAACGTAAAACGACACACAATTTGCATAATTTGTCTTGTGATTCACTCAGTAAAAATATATTTTTTAAAATGTAAATCAAAGTGTTTTTACTGTTTAAGGCCGAAACAATCAGGCATGTTTTCCATGAAGGTTTCTGTTATACCCTGGTATGCTGTTTTGCTCGCACATTCAGATATTTTTAATAATTGTAATAATATTAGTAGGTATACTTTTGGTGGAAGTGATCTGAGGGTTTGATAGATAATAAAATTACGGACTTGCAAGACATATTATTTCTTATCGTGCACCTAGTTTTTGACTGACAAAATTTGATACTAAAGTTTATTTTAATAAATATTTTTTCACATAAATCTTTAAACATAACAATAAATACTAACATTAATTATTTTGGAAACAACTCTTCTCTATTAAAGCCTACCAAAAAACAAAAATGTATTTGAAATGTCCTTAATAATAAAACTGAATTTTAACGGATATTTACTCGTTTACTTTTCCATTTTACATTTTTCCGACGTTTCGGTACTTTTGCAGGTGCCGTGGTCTTGGCAGACTGTTTTATTATGTCTAGTGCTCGTGTTGACCTCAGAAAATAGTATAATGTCCTTAATTTTATTATCTATCAAACTCTCAGATCGCAATTAGGAAAAGTATACTACTTTTTTCACCAAAACGTTAGATTGTGTGTGCGAGATAGCATGGTAGCTTACCTTTGCGATCGTTTCGAAGTAGGCCTTCTGTTTGCGCTCATGTGTGGAAGGGAGGCAATGCGCGATGCAAATGGCCATTGACTGATGGGACATTGAATTAAATTAGGTTGGAAGTGTGAGTAATGGGTTTTGCTAGTTGATGGTGACGTGCTGATGTGCCCTACTTCTCAGAAAATTCCCGATGCGATATTTGCTGTTATTGCAAGGGGAAAAGCTCATGAGATGGACTTTAGACTTTGTGTAACTTCAATTTAAAGCGTTGATAACAGCTAAATGAAGTTTTTTTTAAGGTTTTTTTGTTGAGGTAAATTGACAATTACTTAAACGAGGGTTAAGCAAAATCTGGTTAGGTGGAAATTTGGTGTTTTCCTTCGAAAAAATCCATAATAATATGCGTTCTGACTTCTCATGCAATTTCTACAAATTATGACTTTTTATGGCTTGTTAATCGTGGTTATTTGTTTACCTAAAATATCTTCCTGTCGAATTAAAATAAAAAAAATATATATGCAAAATTGTTGCTTACGAGCCAAGTTTAAAACCCAAAAACCATGGAGCTTTTACCAAAACTAAAATTCTAAAAACCTGCTTAGAGGCTAAAAATTCCACTCATGCCGGGACTTGAACCCGCGAACTCTGGCTAACCGTGCCAGCGCTCTCTCAACTGAGCTCATGGGCAAGTGCAGGCATCGGCGAAATTTATAGAATAAAATTCTAGCATACACGCTTATTTCTGTGTGGTTTGAAAGCCGCGTTATTTAATTAGTAATTGAAAATGGCATCTATTTAGACTTTTAAGTATAGAAGGAAAAAAAATAGTTGAGTAGTCTTGTTTCTAGTTGAGAAATCTGGTTTAGGAAAATGCGCCACAATTAGTACCGCCTCTCCGTCTAGCAGAACAATGTTGGGCTTGTGTCGAGATATTTTAAAAAAGTGCGTTTTTAAAAAAAAAAACTATCGTATTCGATAGCTATTGTCAGGCACGTTCATTTTGCTATGTCTTTCCAACAACGGGCCGGTTTCTGAATTAAGAATTTCACAAATTAAATACTTAAGTAACGTTTTCTCACGCTCTTTTCTCAGAAATTCCAAGAGACAGCACTACAGTTAACCATTTAGTTAGCGAAATTCTCAATTCAGAAACTGACCATTAGTCTTTATTTATTCACAAAAAATTTATAAAAATCATTAATATAAATTAGTAAACAAAATGATAATAATAATTCACCATGGACATCGTTAAGAGATCAAATAGGTCACATTATAAAAGTCATATTGTAAATAGTATTTTTGATGTTAGAATTTTCTCTCTCTATCCCACTCGAAACAACAGCAGAAAAAGTAATACATGTTTTAGTGCAACATATGTTATATTATATTCTTTTTTTGTTGCACTAACCCGTGCTGAAGACAATTTAAAAAAACTATTTAGAGGCTAAAAATTCCACCCATGCCGGGACGTGAACCCGCGACCTCTAACTCTAACCTCGTTTAACCGTGCCAGCGCTCGCGGGTTCAAGTCCCGGCATGGTTGGAATTTTTAGCCTCTAAATAGGTTTTTAAATCTGTAATATTGTTCCCGTTTGTATAAAGCCTATACCACCCGGACCATAATAACGAATCGATTGACCCATCACTCATTAAAATCGGCCGAGCAGTTTAGGCACTACGAAGGAACATCCGTGAATACACACATATTTACATATATAGACGGCTAAAATCATGACCCTTTCTTAGCTCGGCGGAAGTCGGGTAAAAAACGGAATTTCGCGTACGCCACTAACAGTCACGACACAACGAGTACATGCTGTTTTTTTATCCCTTTTCGGAGTGCAGTCTTTGAAATGCAGTTCCGAGTCTCTTTGTCTAGCGTTCGGCCCCTCGGGCGCTATATTGGCAGATTGCCAACTGCTGCGCCGTGGGTACAGGCGGCGCGGAAAGTCCTTGAACAGAGCAAATATATGTGGCGTTGCGGTGACCGATCCGAAAGGACCTGGGTTCGAGGCCGGCATGTACCTACTAATTACTTTGTTTTACAAGTAACCTACAACTAAGTGTACCCGTCATACATGATAAACTTTTTTCACGACATTTTATATTAATTGCTTTTTAGGAAAAGTAGGTAATATATTACGTAAGTTGCGGGAGGGGGAGTCCAAGATATCTCATGTGTCCTTATGTTGGGTTAGGGGGGTCGCAAATGAACAAAATCATATTTAATGGCAAACAGTCCTCGAAGAGCCTATAAGCAAATTAAGCAATTGCCTAGGAGCTTTATTTCTCACATGTTAGTTGAGATATATAGACAGATAGAGATCACTTATTGCATAACCAGAAAAAAGGATTACTAATATGATTTAATAAACCATAGCGTCATCATTATGTTTTGATACCTCTGTGAGAAGGAAATAAACGAAATTACTTACTTACTTTCTTACCTACCGAGGAAACAGAGTAAAGTGCGTACGATAAATGACCAAACTAATTTCAAAAGGGTACTTTGGCTGAATTTCACCACTTCTTAAATGTCACTTAAATCGCCATTTAAATCGACTGTTGTGTGAAGAATTTTAGTTAAACGCTGTTTAAGCCACATCAACAAAGTGTTGCAAGTCGGTCTTAATGATGAACGATAAAATACAGGCCTTTATTACTTACGGTATCAAGAAGGCTCACTCCCAACCCCAAGGACATTTTCACTGGATTGTACATCCTTTAGATTTGCACATCGGATGAGGCTTGCAGGTCAGTGGGTCCCACGCGCGTCGGTGTGAGGTAGTCATGTGCAATCGATATGCAATTCATGCACACGCAGTCGCTATGACTCCCGAGGCGCGTCCAGACGCAGGTGTTTCCTCGATGCGCGATACGTCCAATCCAGGGTGGATTGGACGTATCGCGCTGCCGTTACGTCAAGCTCGCATAATGCAGGTAATATTTTCGGTGATTGTACAAAAATTGTATGCGTTTCGTAAGTGTGGTCTGAGGCTTTCCTAGTTAATATAATTACAGTAATTTAAAATTCTTACATTTCATTTTCCTAAACTTTTTTGTACAGGTATAGCCTATATACGCCCCACTGCAGGGCACAAGCCTTCTCGCAGAGAGAGAGAGAGAGAGAGAGCATGGAAAATTTGTTCGAAAAATTATAAATTTTTACAAAAATATGTCTTAGGGGTACCCAGAACAACGTCCACTGGTATCGGCACCCACTAGTCTCAATTACAAATGCTGTGTTTTGTGAAAGGGCTACTATAACATTAAAGATTATTTAGATGACAATGATGTCTGGAATTAAAGCCATTTCAATGATTGAGTTCCAGGTTTTAGAATAATTATGTAAACTCTGATAATTAAGGACTTTGAAAAGACTAGTATTTTTGTCAATTTTTTCTCCAAAATGATCTAGATTTTGAAATGGACACCTAGTTTAACTTATAACATTTATTAATTCGCAGTTTCTGTGCTACATTGAATAAAACATTTTTGAATTTAAATTTACTTAATATTATTTGAGAAAGGATGGTCAGAGTAGTGAGTGTGTGTGTGAGGTATGTGAACACTTCAGACATTCAATTTTCCTCAAGATGTTTTCCTTCGCAGTTAGCGATATTGCTTACTACAACTTGACAAATGTATACAACAAAGTAATTGGTAAGTGCCGGGATTCGAACCCACGAGCTGCAGCAAGCACCAAACCATTTTGAGTGATCAATTAATTTATTAATGCTATGAAGACGTGCTCACTCGACGCTCTGATGTTTACTCGTTACGGGTACTTTTTATTCTGCTCTTCTTCAAAGCTTCTCTAATTGGGTCGACGTATAATCGCCTTTGTCGTACCGGTCCTTTCAGTAACATTCGCTCGCTATGAGTATTTCTTTCATAAATTTATCATCCTTCATTCTCTCGAACTCGGATGCAGTTCTATGCCTTATAATTATATATGAAACGTATATCCTACAGCCGGAACAGCTGGTGTGCGGCCTTCTTGCCTGCTGTCGATGTAATTTTCAACGTTGGGCTCAACGTTGGAAATTGTGTTTTTTAAATAATAAATAAATAATAGTTTGATTTAAAATCTGTTTTACAATAACGACACTACGAAGTGTTCAGACGTCAACTAATCGACAAACCAAAACAACATACATACATAGACTCACGCGTGTATCGCGGAGGGGTACGCAGAGAGCAAGGTTTGCCAATTGCCGTTATCTTGACTAACCTATTTCGCTTCATCAACGTTCATTAGTAGCTGCATGCACCTTCGCCGGCTTCGGGCACTTTTTATCTTGCCCTTCGCTAATACATCCCCTTTTTGGTCGACATGCCCGCCTAGGACATCCCATGCCGGCCCGTCTACTCACATTCGCTCGTTATATTTCTTTCTTCCATCCTTCTCTCCATATGCCCAAACCAACGCAACAGACGCGTAGAACGACCATCTAAATTGTAACATATTTGTATAACTCATTATAAGAAGCTTCTTATACAAATACTGCAGTAGACGTACTGCGTCATTCGCGTAACCCTGACCTACCCCAACCTAGTTTATTCTACAAGCACAAATACTTCGAAACATCGTTGTTGGTACGAAATGCGGGAAGTCTCTCCGATAAGTATGCGATTTACTCGTATTCTGAAATAATAAATCCGCGTGAAATTGCAGTAACCTTTCATTTTCAAAGACTTTTTCCATGCAGCTTTTGGGCAGCTCTGTTTTTTCCTTGCTGTTTTAAAATTTCAAAAGACACCCGTTTTTTGCATGGTTTTCATAAGGAACAATATTATCATATTAATATACGCGTGCGTATTTCTCCCGCTGCTCAATGTACCCTAGTGTTGTATAGTCAAGTCGGGTCAAATTCAAAATTGGAGCGGGATGTTCTGCCCGCCGACGTGTCTCGCTCGCGTCTCATACATTATTCCGCACGGACCGTGCGATCTTCGAGACCGTTAGGAGACTATTCTTGGTTGCCTGGCTGGAGAGAATTTGATCCTTAATGTACAACTTTTATTTGTGGCACTTTCTCGGGTCTCACGGAGCGTTTGCCTCGTATTTACATTCTAGTATTACAAAACATTAATGTCTTGATGATGAAGCGAAGGTGGTTTGTTACGATTGTCTTCTTCTTCTTTGTCGGTAAGCTCTTGACAGAGCGGTCGTGGTCCTCATAAGGAGGCTTTATTGTTGTTTCCGTGTGGCGCCGGATTAAGAATACCGTCACTCCATTTCCTTCCGTGGATGTCGTAGAAGGCGACTAAGGAAATAAATTACCAGGAGACGGGCAGCAGCGTCTTCCTGAGATTCCAACCGCATACTGCGATCGTTAAACCACGGAGGACGCCTGTGTCCTGCAGTGGGCGTCGGGTGACTGATGATGATGATGATTGTTGTTTCGTTTCGTTATTATTTTATTTTATTTTATTTTATTTTATTTTATTTTATTTAATAAGCAAGCCAACGGCCCTCTTACAAAACATTTTTACTTAATTAGAATATGGTTTAAGTCCTATAAGGTTGCCAATTAAAGGCAATTTCCTTTTTTATGTATGTTCTCTATCTCTATCTATCTCACACAGAAGTTACTCTAAACTCTAGTGAATACTTAAAATAATTACTCTGTATAAAACAAAACAGAAAAAAGCCGAACTTCTAGAATTAAACAATGAGTAACAATTAGAAACAAGAAATGTTACGAAAGTAAAGTGCTGGAGGAATAATTGTTATGAAGTAGTTTGCGCACTTTATACTTATTCATTCATTCCCCTTCGGGATACAGGCTCGTCATAAATAAACTTACACCTGTATCCCGGAGGGTAGGTTGAGACCAGGGTTCGCAGCTTGCCACGATCCTGACACAACTCTTTCGCTTCATCAAAATTTATTACCCGCCGCATGTACGCCGGTTTCGGGTATTTTTTATCACGCCCTTAGCTTGCTTCGCCCTTCCACCCACATTAGCTCGATGTTTTTTTCGTTTCTTTATCCTTTCCATATGTCCAAACCAACGCAACATTCCTTTCTCAATTTTAGTCACTATATCCTCTTTCAGAGTCGCTTATAAGGATTCATATTTAATCGTCGGTAAAATCTTTCATTTTTTCTATCTATAGCGAAGAGCTGAATGTTAAGGTGGAACTGCTTTTGAGGACGCTTGCATTTAACTTTCTTCCACCTACGATTGTTTTAGGCATGTGCTTTAATATCCTGTCACAAACACGGTTTAAACCAATATCACTTATCATGATGAATAAGACTATTATGCAGATTTTCACAAGAGCAGTTCCACTTTAACATTCAGTAAACTTCTTCATAATAGACACAAAATATGAACGGTTTTAAAGGCGATCAAATATTAACCCTCGGTCTTCCACTTTAAGTGATTTCTTCCATGCAGCCACCGTCTAGTAAGATACTTTTCTTCCGAGAGGAAAACTAACCTGACACTTTGCTGTGTCATGTGACTCTGTGACATCAGAGGGCTTCGAGATACTTCATTCTTTTTGGTAGATAGAACTCTTTATTCCACTACGTAGCAGTAATTTACAGAGATTTACGGAGATTAATTCGTAGGAACGAACTAGGAAGTTTCACGTGACTATGGCAGTGGCGTGGCAGCTTTCGCCACCAGCGCTCTCCATTCGGTCCGATTATACGCCATATGTATTAAGTATTAATTTTATTTACATTATGTAAATAATACATTATGCAACTTAATAGTAATATTTATCCAAAGCCTTACAATATTAGAACTAAACACTACCTATTAAACATCTTCTAGCATTCTACTACATGCCTTCACCATACTTCCAATCCCATCCACGAACACTTCACACACTGGTCGCGGTGGTTCTTCAGCGAGCAGGGAACAGAGCATCCGCAGGGCACGCGCGACCGGCGACTGCTGGTACTGGTTGGATGTATGCCGCTTGTAGGGTCCCTTCCGTAACTTCACTTATGGTGTTCATCTGTCGCATTGGTGCTCGTTCTTTGCTTTTTCCCCGTCTGCGCGAACGATGTCAGGGAGAAATTGTAACGAAAAACTTTAGGATGCGTTGGGTCTTTACAGTTTGTCCAGGATAGACGCATGTGTGCGTCTAAACTAAAGTAATCTACGTAGCTGAACGGATTAGCAAACTGAAGTGGCAGTGGGCTGGTCATATCTGCCGCAGGACCGATAACCGTTGGGGTAGACTGGTTCTAGAGTGGAGACCGCGAATCGGCAAACGTAGCGTAGGACGCCCTGTGACCAGGTGGAGCGACGACATTTGCAAAGCGGTGGACAGTGTCTGGAAAACCAGAGCCGAAGATCGGGCTCAGTGGCGTGTCTTGGGAGACGGTTATGTCCAGCAGTGGACTGATACCGGCTGATTATGATGATGATGATGAGACGCACGTGTGCGGCGAAGGTTTGGTATAATGATAAATTCCACACAAACAATCACTTGCCCTGGTCCCAAACTAGGATACCCGATGCTATGGTACGTAACCAGAGCCTTGTTTCATAGAACTACAATTCATGAAAGTTCTATGTACATTGGAGAGTCTATTAACCCACTGATTAACAAGTAGAAGGCTCGGTTACGCAACGTACGTCAAATTGTAATAATAAACGATGAATTGTAGTTTTATGAAGGGCGGCCCTGGCAAAGACATTACGAACATGGAAATACACCCAGACTGAAGCCATGTGTAAAAAATGTACAAAGACCCTAGTGGAAATCGAACCTACGACCTCGGGCATGGTAATAAGACGTGACCAACGAGGCAGTCACGAAGCATTAAATGCGACCACGACATTTCTAACGCGTCTATTCTTTTCCGGTCACAGGCCTTCAATGTCCAGGTTTTGAAGGATATTTGAAATACTGAGAAGATGCGGAAAGTTTTATCTTCGTGTTGCGGTTGATGCTTCTGTTCCTCCAAATATTTTCAAGCCTTTTCACTGCAGACTTAGCCGTCCGAGATCTTCCTGATCTAGGCGCAACAACGCGCACAAAGAACTTTAGTCTGCATTGAACGCTCGATAGTAGGTATCGTACGTTTACAGGCAACAAATGACCGCACACCGTATGCGTTGAGTCCATGTCACTCGGTGGACATTTTTTACACGATTCAGGGATTTTTGTTCCACGGGGACACGGCCTTTAGCGTCAAAACGCTGATAACCGCTAATGTTGACAGTTGCATAACATCTGATTCGTCGATGAGCCCAATCTTCTGTCGTCGAGGTCGAAAGAAAATACCCAGTGTTCAGCACCTACCGCAGTAGGAATCGTGTTCTAAATAAAATATAACAAGAGCAGTGTGTTTGCGGGTTAGTAAAGGAAAAGGGTTTTCGGGAAACGATTCCAAATGCCATTAGCAAGGTGAATTCTTAATGGACACATTAAGTCTTATACGTGCGTAGTTGTACTAATTTCTTCATTAGGCCGAAATGAATTTCGGGGGTCTGCATGCTGGTGCGCCTAATGGTTGTTTTGTTACTTCACGGGGGTCAGTTTCGTGGTTCGTATGGTGATAACATGTCTCCTATTTGGTCAGCCCGGACAGACGGACGGAAATTGCCACTGAATGGGTTCCACACGACGGATATCGCAGACGTGGTCGGCCCAGGCGGCGAAGGCGGGACGATCTCTCAATCTTTTTGCCCGGATGGGAGAGGATGGCTTAGGACGGAAAGGAGTGGAGGATCTTGGGGGGGGGGGCTTTGCCTAGCAGTGGGACTCAAACATGGCTAACTTATTCATCCAGCCGCTACCAGCAATCTGCCTCAGATCGACGGTCCAACGAGTTGGTGGGCGTCCTACGCTGCGTTTGTCAGTATGTAGCCTCCACTCGAGAACCTTTACACATTTAAAGTTTTACCTTACTTTTATCCTTACGATGGCATCGTAGAAAAATAAGCAAATGCTTGTAATAAATAACTAAATAAGATAGGCATTCTTACGAGTACGATCTTAGACAATGATACATTAAACGGGTCTAACCGCATTTACTTATGGCGTAAAATTTAATTACCTTCATTTCCGACATTTCTGCAAAGTTGCAGTTGGCATGAAATTAGATCCGTTTAATGTATAACTATGTATGAGCAATTTCTTTTCAAAATAAGCGCTGAGGTGTTCACATACCTCAGCGCTTGAAATAGCCAATCCGCGGTGGGCACGCGTGGTGATTAAACTCATACTCTCTCTGTCTCTTAGGGTAGCCATAATAATTTTAATTTCTGTAATTTTCATCATCATCATCATCAGACATTTGACGCCCACTGCAGGACATAGGCCTCCTTTGTGGTTTTCATAACCACGAGGGGTTTTGCCATAACGCTGCTGCCCGTCTCCTAGTAATTTATTTCCTCACGGAAGGAAATGGAGTGACGCTATTCTTAATCCGGCGCCACGTGGAATATTTATAATTTTAATAATAATACAATTTTTAAATTATCCCCCCCCCTCCACTAAATGTAATTTAATGTATTTCCCTAGGTTTACGTAAGTTTATTATTGTATTTCACCTCTTTCTTGCACTACCCGTCGCCAGTCTCTTCAATACCAATGCTTCTTGCATTAAGCACCCCCTTGTACATATAGGGAAGAGCGGGTGATCGTGCTCTTCCACTATAAAGGGAAATTTCCCGCCAGGCAGATCGTATGCCTGGGGACAGCCGGTCCGACTGATATTCGTCGGACGTTATATTTATGGTATGTCATGCGAAACATTTTGCTTGCGCGATGCAGGAATGTTGGAGTTTATAGTGCGCGCGCAGAGTTGACATGTGCTCGCCACATATACTTACAATATAATTAGTGCAATAAAGAATTAAAATAATAATAGTAAGGCCTGTGCCCTGCAGTGGGACGTAAATAGGCTAAATAAAAAAAAATGTATGAGCATTCTTAGATATAAATAGAGTCCAAGTACAGAGGTGTCGTAACATTCCAGCGGTGTTGTCACCCGACTAATCGAGACTAGTCGAGCGCAGGTCACATAAACTGGGCCATAAGGCCACTTGTAAGGTACACTGTACGACGAGCAGGAGATAAATGTTTCCCAATTGTAACTAAATCGGTGATTATGTTATTGACTGTTTTCTATATTTCTACTTACTATAATTTCCGACAAATATCAGGGCGAAATTGCCTCGACTTTGCTCGGACGTATTTCGGGTCTTATAGGCGAGAGGCGTGGGTTGTGACTTACAATTGTTCGCACTTTAGTTTAGTTAAATAAACAAATTATTTAAAAAAATGTTCTTACGTGTCCATCACAAACTCATTAGGAATGTGCGAAATTTTTTTTCAAGCTGTCTGCTGGGCATTATACAAAACCAGCCAAGTGCGAGCCGGACTCGCGCACGAAGGGTTCCGTACCATTACCTATTCAACAATTGAATATTTCAAGCGTCTACCTGTTGCTGTTATTAATATTAAGCAAAAAACGGTAAAAAATCACGTCTGTTGTATGGGAGCTCCCTTTAAATATTTATTTTATTCTGTGTTTATTATTTGTTGTTTTAGCGGCAACAGAAAAACATCTGTAAAAATTTCAACTGTCTACCTATCAGGGTTCGTGAGATACAGCCTGGTGACAGACAGACAGACAGTCAGACGGACAGGGGAGTCTTACCTTACCCTTTGGGTACGGAACCCTAAAAAAGAACCCTAAACCGGCGTGAGCGCTACAGCGACTAATAAGTGTTGATGAAGCTAAAGAGGTTTATCTCGATCGTGGTAAGTGACAAGTTCTCAGCCCTAAACCCTACTCCTCTGGAGTAACTACAGACGTGAGTTGTTGTAATTATTTAGCGAACTAAAACTTTCCTAAGCACTGCACATTATTAACTTAATTTCGGATTCACTTACTGGGTTTTTGTCGGAAGAGTCCGACCAGGTTTCGCTCTGATCCGCAGAGCTTAATCATGGTAAGTAGAGACGGTGTTCGCGGCATCGTTAGCACGTCTCTCGCTCTGGCCCCATAGAAAGGACGTGGGGCGCGGGCGCGGAAAGACGCGTCATCTTTCCGATTTACTTTCGTACAAAATGTAATGAAGTGACGGGACCAAGGACACACAAAAGAGAGACAGAGGACGCGATTTCTATGTAACGTGTCGCGTCTTTTCCACGCCCTCGCCCCACGATGTCCCTTCTGTTTGGCCAGAGGCACTGACTGCGGGCGAGCGCCCGCGCAGAGGATACTTCCCACAAAGAATCCCGAATGAAGCTAATAATGGTGTATTTATGTCGAATTGAAAAGTTCTATAATACACTAATATTTTGTACAAAGACGTTGATATAATTCTTCAATTAATAACAATAATGAATGACATAGGTCGAGCAAATATTTGATTGCACTTATCTGTCGCCGATTACGCAATTTTTTAATTTATTCGTCACGTCAACAAAATTGTAGAGAGTAATCATTATCATCATCATCAGCCATTTGACACCCACTGCAGGACATAGGGCTCCTTCGTGGTTTTCATAACCACGAGGGGTTTTGCCATAATCGCCACGCTTGGCAGGCGAGTTGGCGATCGCAGTATGCGGTTGGAATCTCAGGAAGACGCTGCTGCCCATGTCTTAGTAATTTATTTCCTTAGTCGCCTTCTACGACAGAGTAGAAGAAGAAGAAGAAGAAGAAGAAGAAAGACATTTTAAGTAATGTTAGTATCTAAAACAGCTGTTTTACACAGTAAAAATACTCTCAGCTACTTCAGAATAATATCCTCCTAAGTCCTGACCTTGAATATAACAATGGGTTTCTATTCTTATTTTCAAGGTCAGGACTTAGGAGTGTAATATAGATACACACAACACTTTAGTGCGCATAAAAAGGAAAGTATGACACAGACATACAACTTCACATCAGTCCAACAAAGATCTCCGCTCTAAATAATGAGGCCTCTGCAACCTAATTTTCAGGCCTTAAATAACGGTAAAAGAAAGACCTTTTCCAGTGATCCCCAGCCGTAGTGTTTACACAAGCCCTTGAACACAGTAATCGGCAAAGCGGAGAAAGCCGGCAATCACAGTTCCCTGGGAAAAACGGAAAGGAATGAAACGCTCTGCGGGCTGCTGTAAGACACTGAATTCATTATTCGATTAGGCTTATTCCTATCTGCTCGTCAACTGGTGAGCTAAATTTGCGATAGTGATATATATGTGAGTTGCTGACCAAAAAGGGACCTGGAGGGATTGTAAATCGTAATTTTTTATTTGAAATTTTTAATCTGTGGTATTTTAGCTTTGTTTTGGTCTAACCAGAATAGTTTTAGGTGCCGTAGTTATTTTTTTATGGGCCAAGGCAGTTTTGGAAAAAATACACCTTACACACAGCGTACACTAGGTTTTGTGATCGAAACCTGTTTATACACGAAACTTCAAACGCGATTTTCTCGAAATCAATTAATTTCCCTTGAGGTCCCTTTTTGTTCAACCACTTACATATGGAAAAGTAAACTTTCGAACTGCCAAGTGATAAGTGAGACCACCATAGACCATTGTAGTCATTAGTTCAGAACTGCACGCACAAATGTCAACATAGCACGCGCCGTACGCTAGTCTGCCGTAAAACTAAACCCATGTTCGTCAGCATTGTATGCGCCGCATGCTCGTTACGTGCTGCTTGTACATTTTAGTCGTACATACTTAGGCAAATCTCTTGATAGCTGGTATCGCCAACTTTATTTTATTTTATTTTTTAACCTCTAGCTGCCGGTATTATTTGACATCATCAGCAGCTAGCTGGCTCTCAATCTTAGGATATCTGTAAACTTTACGCGTACAGTGCGGGTGAAATGTGAGAGGTTTTATAAGATTTTATAAAAAAAAAAAATACTAAGCTAAAGCGCAAACAAATGCTGACAAATTTGCGTATGTTATAATATTATATACAAATTTCAAAACATATTTATTTACCAAAAAAAAATATACATAAAACAGGACTAGAATGACAGTATTATCAAGAATGTTATAAAACTGGTTATCAAGCGGGAAAAGTTTTTGTCTGATGGACATCAGGAGCTAAAAATGATGAGTTAGGAGCTGCCCTCCGACTCGATATTTGAGTGGATTCGAATAATTCATTCGTTCGGAAGGGAGGGAGGGAGTGTTCAGAAGTGGGAGGGGGGGGGGGGCTTCGCGGTCGACTCTCGCGCCACTGTCATCTGACGCGGCTCTTCGTTTCCATAATCCTTTAATAAGGAAGTTTTGGGCAGCTAAAATGTCGCGTGCGTGTATATGGGTCGACAGCAGGCCACCCTTATTCAACCTTAACGTAACTAATTATACTTTGCTCTTTTATAAATTGTGAAATTTCGTAAAAACTAATGTTTTTATTTTTTGTGAGGCAAAATAAAGGAGTATCAAAGAAAAGACAAAGATAAATAAAAATATTTCGTAAATTTTTTATTCATAGCATGCATTTATTTCCAGCAGTCCTTGTCATTTTTTTACCGAAAAACTACGAGGGTAAGGAAATGTCATGCTAAGGAGAGGTATGAGGGAATCTAAATTTAACAAAAGACACCTAGTACAGTCCCCTGCCGTTATCAGTTGCCATTATCAGTTTTTCATGAGTCAAAGAGTAAACAGGCTTTTTTTTTACTTTTAAGAAGAAAATAATAAATTTAACAATTTCACACACATCCCAAACTGATAATGCTCTTGGTTGTATATGTTTTTATTATAGGTACTCACATTATCCACACAACCAACAGTAGTCCTTTAAAAGCCAAAAGCGTAAGATGTGTTTACAAATTGCTCAATACAGCGCGCTAATTGAATCTTGTAAATTAATTGTGCATTTTTATAATTTGTGTGATATAATGATATTCAAGTCTTTTATTACATTTTCTACGATTTCTTACCTATCAGGCAAGTACGTAATCCAGTTTTGTTCATAGATCACCATCACTGGTTAATATTAATATTCTGTTATTCGTACTTATAAGTAAGCGCCATCTTATGTCTCCGGGAGTTTGTCTAAATTTTCTCCGCACAGATTGAAATTCCATTATTATCCTACTGGCACTCCGGTAACCTTTAAAAGAGGCTACACTTTCTCGCGCGACTTTGTTCGCTTGAGTAGTGTTTGAGGGCCTACTCTAAGCTAATTAACCGCCACAATTGAAAAACAAATCATATAATAGACAATAATATGCAAAAACGTACTATCTAAAAATGTTACCTAAAAATATGCAGTTCTTGAAAAACGTCAATTGGAGTTTATTTAGCGACTTCTATTTTTTTGGGTGACTTAACAGGCTTTTTTCTTTGCTGTTTGAAAGATAATGCTAAAAATCATACCCGCATTGCCAAAGACGCCTCAAAGACGAAGAAACCTCCGCCCACGTGACCATTGACTGTGAGAGCTTGAGAAACTGACGGAGATCATTGGGAAGCTAGGTGATGATGATGATGATGATGAGGTCCTCCACAACGATTCCGTCGACGGCGACACCCCGACAAGGATAGATCTTAGACCCGAGCGTGCGCTGGAGCGTGTGATGAAAAATCGAATTTGCTCTTAAACACACGGTCACAGCTGCCGCGATACAGTTGATCACTGGAGTTCTATGTGTAATTGTAAGAGGGCTTTCCGAAGCTGGCGTTTGGCGTCGAGTTCCTGAAGACGTAAGAGGGAAGCTAGGTAACATTACACCCACACAACGTCTTAGGGAGAAGGCAGTCGCTGAAAACCAGCGCAACCCGGGCACCAGCTGAGCTATAACCTTTTGGCTTATCACTATAATATCATAACCTAGTTTTAAGTCTTATTTTGTTTTAAATTTTATTTTGATAAGGCTTTAAATACTTTTTTATGTTATCTCATCGTTATGGGTTCGGCGGCGACAACTACCAATAGAGGCACCGAACGTAACAATTTATTGCTAAAGTTCATATTTAAAAGATAAAAAAAAACCCGAAAAAGTACCCGAAACCGGCCTGCGTGCACGCAACGACTAATTAATGTTTTTGAAGCGGAAGAAGTTTGCCAGGATCGTGGCAAGTGGCGAACTCTTGTCCAGCCTACCCCTCCGGAATAGTTTGCGTGAGTTTTTGTAATGTAATCTAGTTAATATTATTGAAATCGGAGTGACAGAACAGATTTTTTAAATATAGGTATATGCGGACAGGATTTGCTTTGCCCGTCAAGGTAACCTTTGTTGTTTCACTTTATTAAAAAAAGAGTCTTTATTGATAACCCGCAAGTTACGCTGCGAACTCTAGACGTTCTCAGATCCAGCCTCAATGGAGTAGACAGGTTTATTGAATAAATAGACGGTACTTATAACGCTGCTTTTAGGAGCTCCAGAGAGTAACACTAGCCCCACGAAACAAAATCATATCTTTTTTTACAGATTGAATTTGCAAAAAATGTCTATAAAATCTCTCAATCATGTTAATAGTGATTTTCAGAACCCATGGCTGTAAACCTTATCAAAGGCTTGCAACTAGAAAGCTGTTTATTGAAAAAAAATCAAATATACACTTTAACGCGGGAATAAAATATAGTTGTTCGTTGTTCGTCATTGATTTTCATAAGTAATTGCATAGGTAGGTACTACTTAGTTTTAATTTACGCGCAAATATTATTGAAAAAAAGTACTATACAAGCCTTGGCCACAACTAGGCATTGACGGACTTACATGACATGTGTGCTTCGGCCGGCTTCATCTCGGTCCACCTTTACACGTTCGTCCATGGTTGCTTTTAGGTTTACGGCCAATTTTCAGTGAGAATATTTAGATCAAAGTGGTGAGGCGAGATAACAACTCGATTATCATACTTGAACGGCTTTTCATGAACTTTTGACACTTCAAGCCGGTTTATTTATTTCAGAACGAAGACGTTGTGTAACGGACCTGCCTGTGTAGCATACTCTCAACGTATAATTAAGACTGAAAGGTGGGGAATATTTAAGAAATAACGAGTTAGTTAAATAAATTGAACTTATATCCAAAGAATAACAAGCGGTCGGAGCCGGCACCGAAAATCTTTTTCTACCCGCTCGTAGATGCGGGTATTCGCGCAGAAGTTACTTTTTTCCCGGACAGAGCGGCGCCAATAAAAGATCACGCCACCCGACTAAAACCAATAAGGATGATACTTATTTATGAACCCGTACTATTGTTTCACGTCTCAGGTCGACTGGTTAAATCTGAGTGAAATCGTATAAAAAGGCCGAGGGCCAAACGCGCGGGGCGATTCCAGACTAGAGAATTGAACAGTAAATACATCCGTTACGCTCGTAGGGAAATTCGCTATTTTCAGCGAATTTATTAGCATTAGGGAGTTTCGTTTGCATTTAAATTCGAAAATAGGAGAGTGGCTTTGGATTTGTTACCTAACATCATCTGTGGGCATCGCGTCCCAGACTATCAGCTCTGGTGTGAAGTTTCAGGTTTAGAGTTGCTCTCGAAGCTAGGGAGTTGATTTGAAAGTAAAAGTGTTAAGGTTAGAAACGGTCTCTGGTGTGAAGTTTCAGGTTTAGAGTTGCTCTCGAAGCTAGGGAGTTGATTTGAAAGTAAAAGTGTTAAGGTTAGAAACGGTTTTCGGTTCCTGAATCTTTCGTACATTTAGCTAGAAGTTTTCCGCGTAAAATAGGGTTTTCAGCCTTAGTAATTAGGGTAGCTTCCGCGAAATAAAATGTGAACTAATCCTTTTTCTCCACAGTACTACGTTTATGGGAAATAAATTTGTACAAAAGTGAACTCTCGGTGGCAAAGGTATGCTAAGGATAGTCCGTGTGTCCAGCCTTTGTCAAATAACCAAGGCTCGGTGAGGCCACACGAGGTTATTCGTATCATGCTTGCGTCATAGCTTTCAGAGTTTTGTTCGAATTTAATTCTACTTATTACTTTAACTTAATTCCACTAGCTAGTGGTAATTGAGTTTCAGTACACAAACGTGTGAATTTAGAGCGAATTCACTTGGGAGCCTTAAGAAGTTTAAATTAATGGACTAAGGAACCCAAAATCTAGCTCTGCTTATTATGCTACGGCTGAATCTGAGTCTGCTTGGGTCGAAAGGTTTAAAGAATCCCTTCACCGGAGGCGTTCCCAATTTGATTTAGTAAAAAAAAATATTATTATAATATAAATTTTGAATTGAGATAATTAGAAATTAATTATCTTGTTTGGAGATTGGGTTAAAACGCTTCTTGTGAATGCGGTGTTAGATCTTCTTCCGTTAGCATTCGTGGTGTAGCAATTTTCCCCCTGCTTACCCTGAGTGACAGACGATTCTAGCCCTCTGGCACTTTGCACCCATAACATATTTATGTATTATATTTCGTATATTCTTACCTTGCGGGTGGTTACCGAACCCATAAAACCACCCGCGCATACACATCCTAGGCTACACACTCTGGCCGGCCAGAAAGTCTGAAAGCTAACTGTGTCAAGTTACCGAGTGATTTGAAACAGTCTGGGTTTCCGGAGTTAGGGAGGATAGAAGTAGGAAATAGCTGTGACTAGGGAGACACCATAGGCACTCATACATATACACGATTAAATGTAAATGGGGTTTGCTTTGCTGAAACAATTGATGGGTGGTTAAATTAGCTTACGGGGTTGGGAAGAATTAGGCAGGCTCCCCCTTTTCTTTCAGGGTATCCAGATGTATGATGAGCGTAAGTATTTCCCCGATTCCCCACCTTAGCAATACGGTCATTAAGTAGGACAATAAATAGCGATTTATTTCCGTACCAAAAATAAGTAATCAAATAGCTTTATTTTCCAATATTGACAGTAATATTATTTTGTAACGTCCTGTGCAAAGGTCTAACATTAAATTCCGTTAAAATAAATAAGCTCTGACAAAATTCTATAAACTAATTAAATAAAAGCTAAAGTAGACAACCAAATTTTAATTAATCAGAAGTGCCAAATGTGTTAGATGTTTATTGCTCCATTCTCATTATGAACAGTGAAATTTGTTGTATATAAATGAAATATATTCAGTAAGCTAGCTTTTATTCTCAAAATACTAAAAGTGACTCTTAACTATCTAACACCTTACTATTCTAGCCTTTTACTCCAACTATTAAAAGTGACTCCTAATTATCTAGTACTTTACTATTTACGCTTACGGGACTTTTCAAACATAAATCAATGAAACGTTTAGCTACTTGCTCTAATATCTTCCGCTGCTTAGGTTGCTACGGCATCTTATTAATGAAAACGTAGTGGTTCGAGTCCTGTTGGACGTTAGAAACTATGATACCATGTTAGCGTTGACTCGAAAACGAAGATCTAATAAGTAAGGCTGTAAGTTCGTGCCTTGTTTACTTACATTAAGATTAACTATTGAACTTTGATTTCTCGTCTATCGAAATCTTTGATTTGGCAGGTCTGAAAATGGCATCAAATTATTATTAATATAAAACCTAGTTGTAATAAAACCTAATCTTCATCGACATTATCTTTTAAAACCTTGATTAACAACCTACGTATTACTGATTATCTTTTTACGCATCTACCTTCAATATTTTGCACCGCATCTCGCTTACGTGAATCTATCCTTATAGCGTTGAGGTTGAGTGCCGTTTTATATTGAGAGTTTAACAATCTATCGAGCAATGGAAATAAGTATGCTATAGGGCGAAGGATCCGATAAATAAAATAGTCTTTATTGACATTATGACAAAAACCGTTATGGAATGTTGTGGTTGTTAGATTTTAAGGCAAACCTTTTAATTTGAACAATATTTAAACTTGCTTATCTCTTTACTTCAATAATATTTTGTGCTCTGCCTTGTTTGATCTAATGGTATTTGCGATACTTGTTGCTTGGAGCTCTGATAGACTTCGTCTGTTCAGTCCATTGTTGTGACGTCTTGAATAGACTTTTTCCAACATACACGTCCGGGTTAGATACTTTTAGTAGAGTTATCTCCTAGGTATTTGATACTGTCCCGTTGAGTTTTGTGTATAATGGCTGGACCATACGAAAGTTATCTACCTACTCAGCGTTTCAAGGAATAATTTCCTTTCATTGGATCAAACAATCTAGAATTGCTTATTTTTAAACATTTGTGCTATTGCTGCTATTAATGCTTGCAATCTTTAGTGAGGCTGACCACTTCTACACAATGAGCGTTATTCGCTGGTTGCTAAAACTTCGTTTAACCAGTCATCCATCATATCCAGGCTTTCCGGATTGAATTTTCTCCGATGTACCATGCCTTTGATATCACAACCCTATACTATTCTACGACCTGATGACTGTTCATGCGTTGAAGGCACCTTTTATCAATCTTCCTACGGTCAGTTTTCACTGAATTGCCTGCATTTGGCAAACGCAATTGAAATGTTATGTATATCCATGAATCTAGTTATAGATAAAACTATGTACAGTGGGACAATGATGAGCATACGGTGTGAAAGACCCAGCCTTTGGTTGGAGAACTGAGTTTCTTTTAGTCCGGATCCCGTCTCTGAGTCAAGTACTTTTAACTAGATTTGTGTTAGTTAACTTTCACTTTATCTATTATATTATAAATACTTTAAATTTAAACTTTATTCTGCACTAACTGCGCTTCATGCTTATAATTTTTATTTGCCTTTGCTTCAATCAAATTACTAGCGGACATTAGTGACGAAAATCTGTTGAACATTATAATAATATTATTAACAATAATATTGTTATAATGACCTACTTCTTTTATCTGTTCTTACACAATGTTCCATACCGGTTTAACCTGTTTCATATTCTACTTTAAATAGCAAACTTATTCAACACTTAAACATTAAAAATTCTAATTTTCATTCTTGTTAGGGCTTTACTTAACCTTTTCAATATAGGACGGAATAAACTCAACCTCTCTACTTAACCTTGATATCAAACCGAGTTAACTCGACCTTTAATTTCAATTTAAAGAAAATTAACTAGATCTTTATTTGTTAATTATATACTTTTGCGCTCGAACATTTGCTTTCAATCTCAGATACCTTAAAAGGGCTAGGGTTACGTATACGATCACAACGCAGGGTTCTACCAAATAAAACTAGACGATCACAGTTGGCCATTAGAGTGTTTTGCATCATAGTATCTACATTTTATCGTCTCATCGGGGTTTAATTTTCTAATTTACGGGGGTGGGGTGTTACAGTTGTTGGAATACTTATTTAGACTAAGCCGGCGAATTTCGGGTCAAAAACCAACCCTGTTTAGAAGTTTTCAAAAGCTAATTTATTTGCAAAAAAACGGGCCAAATACGAGTCGGGCCACGCGCAATGTAGGTTTCTGTGGGAGGGGCTATTTACCTGCTTCACAGAACTAACAACTTTATCAAAGTAGTTTTCAATGGAATTTGTACGCCGTTTTCCTTTTATAAGTTGGTCGCGTATTATTCGTTGACTTGGAAAGCCTACTTAGCTGTCATAGTTTTCCTTTTAAGTTTAGTTTGTAAGTCACGTATTCAGAAAAAAACTCATTTGTATGTGGACGTCATATTTTTAGGGTTCCGTACCCGAAGGGTGCCAAACGGGACCCTATTACTAAGACTTCACTGTCCGTCTATCTGTCTGTCACCAGGCTGTATTACTCATGAAGCGTGATAGCTAGACAGTTGAAATTTTCACAGATGTTGCCGCTATAACAACAAATACTAAACACAGAATAAAATCAATATTTAAGGGGTGCTCCCATACAAGAAACGTAATTTTTTTGCCGTTTTTTGCTCGATATTTATAACGGAAACATAGATGCTTGAAATATTCGCAGGATATTTAGTTCTGTATTTTCTTGAAAAACAAACAATGAAATTAAAATAAAAAAATATTTGAGAGGGGCTCCCATACAAAAAACGTGATTTTTTGCCCTTTTTTCCCGATCTCTGTGTCTAATGTTGTATAGATAATGGTACGGAACCCTTCGTGCGTGAGTCCAACTTGCACTTGGTCTGTTTTATTATTTGTTGGTCAATTCTCCGTGATAACATTTACTGTGGATGTATTCAGACGCCGAGGTATCCAAAATGTTGTCGCTTTCAATAATCATAACAATATTAAGTAAAAAACACACCTTCGTCCTTTCAGAAGCTTTTTCTCAACCCCCAAGCGAACTTCAACCCTCAGCACTAGTCTTAGCACCTGAAATTCCGTGCACAAGTCCTCGAGCCACCTAAGTACCTACGTTGGCTCCAAGTGACTCGTGATCCATCAGCAAATGAAGCGGCACGTACTTGCGTCACGGGCCCCTGACCAAGATTGATCTCCCTCCTTGAGACCTTGGGGGCTTGACAGGGATCTTCGCAAACTGGCTGGTTGATGTTACGAAGGGGAGTTGTCTAAAGTTTGTGAGAGGCCCCTGAGGCTGGTTTTTTGGTTTCGGTGCGTAGTTTAGAATACATAGAATAAGGATTTATTAAAGCCAAAAGCCATTTGACGCCCACTGCAAGACATAGGCCTCCCTCATGGATTTCTAACCATGAATGGTTTTGCCATAATCGCCACGCTTGGCAGGCGGGTTGGCGATCGCAGTTTGCGGTTGGAATCTCAGGAAGACGCTGCTGCCCGTCTGCGTTCAACTGAGCAATTCTTCGAGCTATATCAGTAACTCGGGTTCTTCTGCGGATCTCCTTATTCCTGATTCCATCACGCAGTGAAACTTTTTGGCTTTCATCATCATCACCATTTTCTTCCATGGATATCGTAGAAGGCGACTAAGGAAATACATTACTAGGAGACGGGAAGCAGCGTCTTCCTGAGATTCCAACCGCATACTGCGATCGCCAACCCGCCTGCCAAGCGTGGCGATTATGGCAAAACCCTTCATGGCTGATGATGATGATGATGATGTCACATAACTGAAAATTTGCGGAGCGGTTATGGTTACCAAATTGAAAGTATTTTCTAAATTTTATGCTGGAAAGCTATTCGGCTGCCACATACATAAACACAGAAAGGGACACTTCTTTTAAAACCGAGATATTTCCACTATTGGTTACTGAAACCAACTAGTAATCAATAGTGGAAATATCTCGGTTTGAAAAAAAAAAGTACCTAACTGTGTTTATTTTTGGGACAGCTGTATTGTAGTTAAGAAGATGTGGGGTCCAAAATTGTAATTATCGGCACTCACTGACTCATTCACTGAGGGATCATCAAAAGTCTGGAGCACTTCTGAGATTTGAAATTTGGAATATAAACATTTATTGAGTAAGTAACGGAAAAAATAGAAAATGATGAAAAATACACAGGGTGACCGTGTTATCCAGGGTTGTAATTTGAGGGGTTCCTAATCCATTGTAAAATGAGAAAAAGTTTGTTAATCCTAATTAATAAAGTTATGTATGGTACTTGTATTTACAGACTTTGAAAAAATGTACTGTCATAAATATAAAAAAAAATCTTTTTACTTTCATTGCGACAATGGATCATATTTATGAACTTATTAGCACTTCGTTAGACATATCAAGGCCGATAAAATATTAACAAAAATAGTTTAGCATATACAGGTTGACCGGGTTATACAGGGTCATAATCTGAGACGGCGTTTAAGTGCCTAATCCGTAGTGATTAGAGAAAAAAACTTTATAAAGAAACCCCTATCTATTAAACTTATGCATTCCTGCATTCATAAATAAAACATGTACTCTCAGCACCAAAATTTCGTCGCAAACAACTTATTAGGACCTAGACATTTGAAGACCCTAAAAAAATCTAAAATCATAAAAATTATATCTATAGCGTGAACATGTTATACAGGGTCGTAAGTTGAGATGGTGTATTAAGTGCTACCATGTTATCAGTTGTAGGTAGAAAAAAGCTATGTTAGGAGGTGTGATAAACAGAAGAAAAAAAATCATTCTTTATCAGACTAACATTCTAAGCAAAAAGTTACAAAATCTCAACAAAACATAAAAGTAAGAAAAACAGGCCAACTGCTCGACCCAAAAAAATACTTGATATTTAAGAACTTGCCAAGTTCCTTGTCTTTGCGGAATTAGCAGTGTTATGATAAATAAGAAAAAATTATGTAACTTTTTAATCTACATTTGTGAAGTTATAGTAGCAATACCACTCGCTAACGGTGAAGGAAAACATCGTGAGGAAACCTGAGTGTCTGAGCTATTCATATAGCTTAGCGCTTGAAATCGCCAATCCGCGGTGGGCACGCGTGGTGATTAAGCCCAAATCTCTCTCTCTGAGAGAAGGCCTGTGCCCTACAGTGGGACGTAGGTATATAGGCTGCTTACGTTAAGAATTTGTGAGTTTATAAGGCTCTTAAGAAATTCAAAGTAAAGTTGGTGTTTTGAAGTTCTTTGATGAGATATTTTAAGACAGTCATCCCTATTATTCCGCGCAGTACTTAATCGTGTGATAGTTGTGGTACGGTCGGCAGCACATCAACCTTTTGCAGTTTAGGTGCAAAGTCGCCCGTAACGTCACTGAGTAAAGTGCACGGGTGTAAAGGTTGATGTGCTGTTAACTGTACGTCTTGCTCATATTACTCAGAACTGTTTGTGAACTTCATAAAATTTTTGACTCTGCCTCGGTAGAGAGGATTAGAAAAAAATAATTTTTTTTATTGATGGAATCACAGTCGCTAAAACCCGACTCCATCATCATATCAGCTTGATGGAGCCATAATATTGCGCTGTTATCGAACTTTTAAGTAGGTACTACTACCTATCCCTTAATTCAATCGGTTGAAAAGTACCTTACGATTTTTTTAAGGTATAACTTACATGTCTTAAAGTTAAATACAATTTAAATAAACGCGTCGATCTGTAGCATTCTAAATGACCGTTCTTTTCAAGATCATAATCTAACAGGTTAATAATAATAAAAAAAAATTAAATAATACAAATAATACCACAAGTTATACTTCTACAATACCTACATGTACACGTTCTTCTAATTTAAAGGTATTCTTTTAAATTATTTCTGACTGTAGTGTTTTGATGTCGGTTTTTAATTTTTATTAAAAAGCAATATTTTTAAATTTTTTGTGGGGAAGCGGGAGGGGAAAAAACAAAACATATGAATTTTACTAAAGGATGGCCCCATTAGGTCTCATTTACTGCTGTCCATTGAAGAGTTCCCTTCTCCATCTCTGAAAGTCTTCATGATATCATCACCAAATTAAAATGGGACCAATGGGACGTTATATATATTCGAACAAAAAAAGAATTGTTAAGATTTGACGAAGTTATGTGAGAACATAGCCAAAAAAAGAAATATACGCATCGAACTTAGAACCTCCGCCTTTTTAAAGTATGTAGGTTATAATTATAAAGTAAGACTTGTTCCGCTCAGCTCTCCACATGTTTCTTAAATACATAATTAAGTGAACAGTTTTATACTTCAATCTGTTAGCTGCGCCTGTACCTATTTGAGGCGAATACGAGCCGAGTCTGTTGTAAATCTTGTTCATCCAATCCTGTACACTGTGGAGTCGACGGAAAAGGTTGTTTTTATAATCCAATCTCCTCTTTGCTTTTTAGAAAACGCTTACTGAAAAGCACCTTCATTTTTAAAGGCTGGCTTCTGATTTTAAGACACTCGTAGCTCGACCTTGTCGCCTCTCTACCGTGTCGTGCTGCCTACATCGGAAAGCTCGGCAAACAAATTTCTACAAAGCATTGCGAATAAGACGGTTTCACATTGTACGATAACCGTAATAACACGACATCTAGTTTCATACATTTGCATTGGCCTTGGCCTGTCGTTGTATGAATGAAATATCATGCAGTTACCGTTGTCTTTCAATCGTTCAGGAACATGCCCGCACTGGGAATCGAACCTGGGTCTCTCACTTCCGAGTCCATTGTTCTACCCGCTAGGCTACCACTGCTTTTGTAGTAGCAATACCACACGCTTATGTGAAGGAAAACATAGTGAGGAAACCCGTGGCTTGGTTGGCTCCTTACTAAGATTTCCGATGTAGGCAGCGCGACACGGTAGAGAGGCGACAAGGTCGAGCTACGAGTGTCTTAAAATCAGAAGCCAGCCTTTAAAAATGAAGCTGCTTTTCAGTAAGCGTTTTCTAAAAAACAAAGAGGAGATTGGATTATAAAAACAACCTTTTCCGTCGACTCCACAGTGTACAGGATTGGATGAACAAGATTTACAACAGACTCGGCTCGTATTCGCCTCAAATAGGTACATTCGCAGCTAACAGATTGAAGTATAAAACTGTTCACTTAATTACGTATTTAAGAAACATGTGGAGAGCTGAGCGGAACAAGTCTTACTTTATAACCTACATACTTTAAAAAGGCGGAGGTTCTAAATTCGATGCGTATATTTCTTTTTTTGGCTATGTTCTCACATAACTTCGTCAAATCTTAACAATTCTTTTTTTGTTCGAATATATATAACGTCCCATTGGTCCCATTTTAATTTGGTGATGATGTGATGAAGACTTTCAGAGATGGAGAAGGGAACTCTTCAATGGACAGCAGTAAATGAGACCTAATGGGGCCATCCTTTAGTAAAATGCATATGTTTTGTTTGTTTCCCCTCCCGCTTCCCCACAAAAAATTTGGCATGTATGGGAGATTTACGTATTTCGACTGAAATATTATTCCTAATTCCCGAATCACTTACTTGATTTTTTGTCGGACTCTTCCGACAAAAATTCAAGTAAGACATTCCGTAATGGAGTTAAGAATGTGTAGTGCTCTCCTAACTCTGTAATAGTTTGATTACATCACGTTATTACATTACGACCAGTTTGAAATCTTAAGGCCGGAGTCCTACCCCTACCTACTTTTCACTTTCTTCTTTCCAAGCAACATTATCTGGAACGAAATTTACAGGCAAGAAATACCAAACCGATTCACGCATCGCCAAACAGCTTTTTCAATACGTTGTAAAGTCGCAGAACACTTCACCTCACCCGTACCCTTTCAGCCACACACCTTCGCACAATGAACCCTCAACCCCGAACTTACAAGGTGTTAAAAGACTGCCGTTTTGACTCGAAAGTTACGCATACTATAATTTATACTTGATACGAAAATAAAGTACGTTCATTTATCTGTATAATTATGTTGAAAAATAAAGAGTAGCGTGCACAAATGTTCGGCGATCACATGGTAGGAGTGTACGACTGTACGTACAGTCGACGGCACATCAACCTTTACATACGTGTACTCTAATCAGTTAAAGGCGACTTTGCAATCAGAATGTAAAGGTTCGTCTACAAATCAGCGTTACTTTTGTTCTTGGGTTCATATGGTTGGAATAAACTGCGTGTTGTGATTTCTAAGTCGTTTTTAGGATTCCGTACCCAAAAAGGTAAAACGGAACCCTTATAGGATGACTTTGTTCGTCCGTCCGTCCGTCCGTCCGTCCGTCCATCTGTCTGTCAAGGCCCTTTATCTCGGGAACGCGTGGAGGTATCAAGTTGAAATTAAAACCATATACTGAATTCCATAGTCCATTGAAGCTGTAAAAAAAATCAAACTTCTAAGTTAACGTAAAAAAAAGTTATGGCCAAAAAACGTGTCTTTCGACACTCAAGGGAATCACAATTTATAGGGTACTTTCCGTTGACCTAGAACTATAAAATTTGGCAAGTAATATCGTCACATACTACAAGTACAAGGAAAAGTCTGAAAACTATACATAAACATAAACAAACATAAACATTTACATACAGGCACATACATTGGTTCTGGCCCCACACTAGGATACCCTGTGTCGTGGGAACCAGAAACAACGACATCACAAACATGTAAACATCCAAGACCTGGGGTGTTTTTTTTTTGTCCCCAGCCGGGATTCGAACCCGGGACCTCTCGCACGGTATGCAGATGCACTACCGCTGCGCCACGAGGTCGTCCAATTACATCGGTCGTGTCGGTACATTTGTAATTAAATTGTAAAAAAAAAATGCATTTACGTAAAAGCTCGGGAAAAGCTCGGAAAGAACTGCGAGACTAGATTCCTGAACTATTTATCCTACAAATTGGTATGGAACCCTCGGTGCGCGAGTCCGACTCGCACTTGTCCGGTTTTTTTAAAGGAGAGGATCGAAACTTAGAAAAAAAAGTTGTACGATATTTGTTGTACTCGTTGCTGTATAATAAGAGAAATAAAAAAATATTTATTTTGATACTAGATGCACGCCTGAAAAAAATGCGAAAAGAGCGACTCACAACTTCAATATCTCCTAAACCGGTGAAAGCGGTGAAGCTTTATGAAACTACGTCAGTCTCTGCACACCCGGTATATCGCACACCTACGTACGGTACGTATTTCCTTAGGAGTGTTTAAACTTTTTGAGACTCATTCGGCCGGGTTAGGGCGTGTTATACACGCTGACTTTTTTGAAGTTCGTAGCAGGGGTTTTTTCTAGGATAGTAATAACATTTGATGTTACACTTTCTCAAAATTATTTACGTAAGTTGTAGTTCGAAAATTATAATGTCTGATAAATCTAATTTTTGACTTATTTCCACAGCCGGACTTTGTGACGCCACAAGTGGAGTGATCTGCATTAATGACTTTCCCCGTATCTCACTGTATTAAAAATAAGATTGAAAGTTCATTATCGTTCCCCTTATATGTATTTTATAAATTATCATAGTAAAATTATGGTACAATTTTCCTCTAGTTCCTCCTTTCATATGTCATTATTTTTATTTATGTTGTATTGTTTTAGTTCCATCAGTTGTCAAGCTACAGTTATTCAAGTTCTTGCTATTTCTCCATCAACGGTTCTCTAAAAGAAATTACTCTGTAATAAGCGCAACAGTACTCTACTTTCTTAAGCGGTGGTAGCCCATTGGGTAGAAGAATGGACTCGGAAGCGAGAGATCTAGGTTCAATTCAAAGTTACGTACATCTGCGAATTTGTAGAGTAGCAATACCACACTCTAACGGGGAAGAAAACATCGTGAGGAAACCCGGCAGCTTGGTTGGCTCCGCACGTATTGAATTGCCTTTCCTGTGGGCTAAGCCGACTAAGCTGTCAGGATGGTGCTGGGCAAGCCTACTCCATCTAAAAAAAAAACAATGTTCCAGGCACTGCAACGTCCGAGTGGTCCCTTCACCCATCTAGTGTGAGTAAAGGTGTAGGTTATGGGTGTACCATAAGGGATATTCTATTGTTAGTGGTATATGAAGTTGTAAAGTAACCGCATCACCTTGTTAAACCACCCTATAGAACCTGAAGTCCAATGTGTACATCTCCCTACGTAATCCTGAGAGTGTGAAACTTTTTAAAACTCATTCGGGCACCGGGGGCGTTATATTGTGACATTTTTCACTCACCTGACGACAAAGCCGGGGACGACTGATGTATTGCCGAAGGGGATCATCAGGATTTCTTTGAGGTGGCGTGCGTGGTTTGAGGCTGTAATTCAGTACTTTGGCGGCGGAAATATTTCACGGTTTTACAATTTCTTAGCTAAATTGGACCGTGTTAGGCAGAAACGTTTCAAAAAAGTGCCAAACATTGCCTGGTTACCAAAGCTCAGGGTATCCTAGTTTGGGACCAGAAGAAGTGATTATGGTGAGTGGAAGTTATTTATTTATTTATAAAACTAACATCATACGTAAAGCAGCTTTTTTTTTCTCGAAAGTTACTTTTTATGTAAATGTTTCTGCGTAACACGGTCTAATTGGCCTGCTATTGTTTAACTTTAAATACATACATGCATACATAAACTTAAACACAGTTAAACACGGGTAAACACAGACCAGGGTTTGCCACTTACTTAAAACTCTTTCCCTTCATCAACGTTTGCGAAGTATTTTCTGAGGTTGACACGAGCACTAGACATAATAAAACTGAATTTTAACGGACATTTACTCGTTTACTTTTCATTTTACAATTTTCTGACATTTCGGCACTTTTGCAAGTGCCGTGGTCTCGGTAGACTGAGGTGACAGGCGTCGTCGATCTACCAGAGCGCTTATGTTTCATGTCCGCGATATATTCGGAACGTAACTTAATAATTTTTGCCGAGGTTAGTAAACTAACAGTTAATGCTTTCAAAAACACGCCTGTCACCTCAGTCTACCGAGACCACGGCACTTGCAAAAGTACCGAAACGTCGGAAAATTGTAAAATGGAAAAGTAAACGAGTAAATATCCGTTAAAATTCAGTTTTACAACGTTTGTGAAGTTTAGTACCTATATTTTCCTAGAAAATATCCCACTTATGACATTTATCAGTGGAACTTCGGCCCTTTTCGTCGTGAACTCTTGTACAAAAGAATAAACCGTCAAAATCTCGGTCTCTCTGTACCAAGTTTGGTTATTGAAAGCCCTCACCGCGCGCCGATGAATGGGGATGAAAGGCGTTACGCAATTTTCCACCTTACTGCCGTTAAGAATAGTCGTGCCATTGGTTTGACGTGGAAGTCCTAACGTGGAGGTTTCTTCGCCAAAAATTATGCAAATAAGTTTAAATATTGCTTACTTTGCTGATGTTGGAGGAAACACTCATTTCATATTTATAATTTGTATGAGAGTAAAGTTTTGCTGAGGAAACAAATTATTCACATATGTTACGTGATTCGGCAGTTCTTTTTTGAGTAGACATTTTTTTTGCCATCAAATATTTTAACCATACAAAAATAATTGCTAACGGTGCAGGAAAACATCCTGAGGATTTCAATGCAGAGCTTTCGAAGTAGGCGTTCGGTTAGAAAGTAGGCTGCCGCGGGGCGATTGTTACGAAAACATGACGTATTTTTTTATTATTTGTTAAACTAAAAAGTTCGAAGAAGTCTCATTTCGCGTCCAATAAGACCCTAAATACGTCCATGCGAAATCATTCAAAGTCAAGAGTCAAAGAAGACATGGTTCAAGTTACTTGTCGGGCGTTATACCAATGTTAAAACCCGATTCAAAAACCCACACCATTCTTGATTGCATCATTCAGTGTAGATGTAGCATTCTCTTCCAGCAAACCTGGTTTGGTTCTGGTGAGACTCGAAGGGTAGTGCAAGAAACGATCAGATAAAAACTTATAATAAATGTGGATCTTTCGGCCGGCACTGAAAAAGGCAAATTTTCCACGTATCCCCTAATTATAATACTCACCCGGCGCTGAAAGTATACGCCGCACCGCCGACCAATAACCATCGATCACGCAGCCTCCCGACGCTAAATAAATGCGACCGACGACGTGGTCTAAGCGATGAGGGAATGGTGACTAAGGAGAGCAAATAAGGTCCAAATTTGGACTAAAAATGTAGTCCCACTATTGTAAAGGTGAAAGTGTGGTGTTTAAGGTACTGTACGCAAAGGGTACTAACAGGATCAGCAAATGTTATTTTTCATTTAACTTTTCTTCATTTGGCTACAATGGCTCATATATAAACTAATCTTAAAAACTAAGAATAAAAACAAAGAAAATCAAACCTTGTCTACCACACTAGATGAGAAATAATTAATCTTCCCATCCATTGCTGCAGAATCAGGGTATCAAATTTTTCAGACGCGTTTCTCAGGATGCTGTTGCCGCTGGACCAGCTTCTGCGCATGAGCGAGGCGGTACGCTTACGGATGATTGCATAAAAATCATCCACATGCGCCTCAACGAACATTGCTCATGCACTTCACCAGCGAAGCAGCCCCAATAGCATCGTGAGGGCATTATTATATTGAACGCGCAGGGCACTGTAGGCCCTCTGCGTGTAGTTCATCCACAGGCCACAGATGTCAAATGTCTGGCAGAACGCTCTAAATAGGGTCAACTTTACTTCCTTTGAACACCTGGCGAACCTGCGGACGACCATGTTACATCGGACCGACAGCGCCCTGCGCTCACGATCGATATCGAGGTCATCACTCAGATCTATTTATAGATCTATTTAAAGTGAGAAACTCTCTGCACTTCAGTTCTATTAATGGACAGTGATGGCAATATATCGGGGCATTTGTATCACTATATATCAATTAAGTTAATACCTTAATTGATTAAGTTAATACCTACATATTTTTTGTATATGTAGGTATTAACTTAATTTTGTTGTACCTAAATTATGTGTTGCACTCACTAACTGTAAATAAAAATCGTAAGGTAAACTGAGTATTTACGTTTAAATACTTTACATACCTAAACGCTGGAAATCGACAATCTCCGGGGGGCACGCGTAATGGGTATGGAAGATGGACATAATCTATCTCTGAGAGTTTGCGCCTGCAATGGAACTTATTTAGATTGCTAATTGTAAGTTCTTCAAAATTCTTTGTTATTTTGTTTGATAAGAGAATAAAAACTTTGCACCCCAACTGAAAAACTTCGCTCGACAGCGAACAGGCAAACAGAGGTACTCACAAAGTCTCGGGACGCAGAATTAATCCACGCCGAGGCCCTCTTCCGCGCAAAGCATTCGCGCTAGCGCAAATTTTGTTATTTCAATCGGAACTTGAAATGACAGCGCAGAAGGCGCAGGATTGGGCGCTCTGAAATCCGACGATAACCGTAATGATATCGATACCGTTAGGCGCTTACTACCAGGATGGAGGTCGTGGGTTCAATTCCCACTGGGGGCCGCCGTACATTTGAAAGACTGGCCTTAGACTGGATGTATTTCCATGTTTGTGATGTCCTTGATGAGCATTAGTACATTATCTGCCTCGTTGGTATAGCAGTATCACGTGGGTTCGATTCCCCCTGGGGCCCACCGTACATTTGTACAAATGGCCGTAGTCTGGGTGTATTTTCATGTTTGTGATGTCCTTGCCTGGTTACCATAGCACAAGGTATTCTTGTTTGGGGCCAGGGCAAGTGATTGTGTTGTGTAGAATATAATATTTTTTTAAAAACCTATTTAGAGGATAAAAATTCCACCCATGCCGGGACATGAACCCGCGACCTCTGGCTTACCGTGCCAGCGCTGTCCCAACTGAGCTAATGGGCAAGTGCAGGCATCATCATCATCATCATCATCATCATCATCATCATCATCATCATCATCATCATCATCATTCAGCCACAAGAAGTCCACTGCTGGACATAGGCCTCCTCCATGGATTTCCAAAAAGACCGGTTGGAAGCGGCCTGCATCCAGCGCCTTCCTGCTATGCTCGGAATTTCTCTACGAGATCGAGTCAGAAATGATGAGATCCGTAGACGAACGAAATTCGTCGACATAGCCCAGCGGATTAGTAAGTGCAGGCGTCAGCGAAATATTAATATTATTATTCGAATATTATTTATTATTATATGAACTTTTTGGCAGTCGTTTTTTTTAGTTTCTATTAAGGCTGGGTTCTCCGAGCACATGAATTGGACTGTTTCTATTAAGGCTGGGTTCTCCGAGCATATGATGGGACTTATCGCGCTGCGGAAGCGAAAAGTTGGGGGGAAAGAAGGCATTTTCAAATTACAGAAATACAAATCCTATTAATGGAATTTTAACGAAAGACGTCTCTAACACATTTAGTGATAGTCATTTTGGTATATTTTTTATTATCGAAAACTCAGTACAGTTCAAATAAAACCATATCTAATTTAGACTCACGTTCGCGATATTTTTATGCTATGAAGTTTAAAATATCATGAAAATAATGACCGACGGCTCTCGATACGACATTGAAAAGTGTTATATATTTTTTCAAATTTTAATTACTAACCATTAGTGATAATGAGTAAAATGTAATTAAAACACCTGATTTAGGAGTAATGTAGGTACAAATACAAATACAATGTCGAAGAACTCAGCCTTTAGATTTTTGCCCCATTGCTTATGGGTTCTTTTAAGTTTCGCTTGCAGTAATTCGCCTGAGAACTAAAGTGATCGACATAGCTGAACGGATTAGCAAACTGAAGTGGCAGTGGACTGGTCATATCTGCCGCAGGACCGATAACCGTTGGGGAAGACTGGTTCTAGAGTGGAGTAGCGTAGGACGCCCTGTGACCAGGTGGAGCGACGACGACTTTCGCAAAGCGGTGGGCAGCGACTGGGAAAGGAGAGCCTTAGATAGGGCTCAGTGGCGTGTCTAGGGAGATGTCCAGCAGTGGACTGACACCGGCTGATTATGAGGATGACGATGAAGTTTCGCTATGTGTCGGTTCTTCGGTATCTTTCAAATATGTGACTGAACGATGTTTGCTTTAATATTCTTGAGAGTGCGACGTACCGTCACCCTTCAAACTGAAGGTGATCGCGTCTATTGCTTAGACGGCAGAGGTTAGAATCGATAACTTTCGATTGTGCCAAATTGAATAAGTTTTCTTTTCCATTTGCAATTCAATGGGTGTAATTTTAAAAACTGTACTGCGGGCGTTGGCGTTGCAATTTAACTTCGTCTCTGAGTAAAACTCCGTAGGTAAATAAGGCAAACAAGAGCTTAAAGCAGACTGTACGCTTTTGTAAGGGTAAATTGTCTTCACAGTCTAGAAAGTATTTATTTGTTTTCCATCTTTAGTTCAGATCAGTCGCCCCTATTTACTCCCTATATCTTAATTGACGGAGGTGGTTGTCATTTTGTTTTTGTCATTATCATTTAAGTCTATTTTATTGTTCGGGTACGAGTACCATTTAAACGATGAGCAAAGAAATACGGAAGCGTGAGACCCAGGTTCGATTTCCAGTGCTGGCATGTACCTATGACTTTGTTTTCTAAGTTATGTACATTTGTGAAGTTATAGTAGCAATACCACTCGCTAGCGATGAAGGAAAACATCGTGAGGAAATCTGAGTGTCTGAGCTATTCACATACCTCAGCGCTTGAAATCGCCAATCCGCAGTGGGCACGCGTGGTGATTAAGCCCATACTCTCTCCCTGAGAGAAGGCCTGTGCCCTACAGTGGGACGTATATAGGCTGCTAATGACAAAGAAATACGGTATTGGCCACCAATAAAATATCCGTGTGGCGCCGGATTAAGAAAGCGTCACTCCATTTCCTTCCGTGGATGTCGTAGAAGGCGACTAAGGAAATCAATTACCAGGAGACGGGCAGCAGCGTCTTCCTGAGATTCCAACGGCATACTGCGATCGCCAACCCGCTTGCCAAGAGTAGCGATTATGGCAAAAACCCCTCATGGTTGTGAAAACCATGACGGAGGCCTATGTCCTGCAGTGGGCGTCACATGGCTGATGATGATGATGATGAAAATATTTTGTGTAAGTATTTTGAGCAGCAAAAGTATTAGAATAATTAATTTTAAAACTTGTTAACGCAATAGGGATTCCCTGTAATGTTAGCTTTAAGTTTTTTGGCAATAAATAAAAATAAATTTTTAGTAGTAGGTACTTTTTGTCGACCACCAATAGGCAGAAGATACTAAACTGAGCAGCAGTAAATTCCAAATTGATCAGCTAAATAAATTGACTGGCTAAGATTTTATTAAGTTTTGGTAACATAATTTTTTCTCTTAAATATTTTTTTCTAAGCAAATGGATAGGTTTTTTTTATGCATCCTCTTTTATCATATCCTGATTAGAGAGAAAAGGACAGAAGTGGCAATAAAAGCCATATAGTGAGAGTCTCATGATGTGCAAATCAAGTAATAATTTTAAATATCGCTATTTCAACCCAGAGCTATATAAATGTTCGCAAATCTTCCAACTGCAACCTGGTCGGACTCTTCCGACAAAATTGCAGGTCAGGTATTCGTAATAGCATACTTAATTTTCAAATCTAATCCAATTACCCGACTAGGCTAGACAAAGGCAAAGACCGACTAGACAAAGGAAAGTTTATGATTTTAGTAGTCTATTCCCCGGTTTCTCGTACACTAACAAGCTGTTAATCTACTGTTAATAGCTGTCAGTGGTTTTTTTTTGTATGCACTTTGGTCAATTGACAGCTGTTAACAGTAGATTAACAGCGTGTTAGTGTACGAGAAACTGGGGGTAAGTATATGTATTTAGTTATGTTCCGCCGTAACGCTTAAACTACTCATTCGATTTTGATGAAAGAGGTGCCAAGATTCGTTATTTATTACAGTTCGGGTGAAATAAGCTTCATCTCAAAAATGTACAAAATTTCTCTGTTTTTTTGTAAACAAAAGAAGTGATCATTCTGAGTTCATAAATATAGCACAATATTAAAATAATATGTCAACCGACAGTAACACAATTTTACAATATTTCAGCGATTGAGAGTACTACTAGCGAGCGAAATCTATCAGCAGTTCTGAATATCAGTCAATATCAACTTTGTACTGTTGTTTTAGTTAAAATGTCAATTAAAGTTTTTCTCTAATCTAATCTCCAAACATTCTTAAGCACTCTTCTCCCAAACAGGTTGCAAAACTAATTAAATATCAAAAGACTAAAAGTGCAGAGCAAACCCCCGCTCGCCGTTCTTAAATGAAGTCGTGTGCCTCATCCATTATTGCCAACAAAGAATGTTTAATGTAATACAAACACCTAGACGCAAAGACCTGGGGTTGGCGGAGTAGCGAAAGTAGTCCCCCATCCACTGGGACAAAATTAATCGACTTAAGAGTTTTTCACTGAGCAAAGTTTCTTAAAATTCCTCACCCTAGTTTCTCAGTGGCGATTAATTGATGAAATTCTTAAGTATGGTTCTTTCTGAGTACGTTGTTACTAAAGTGGTTTAAGATTAGATTGGTCAGTAAGACGCGAGGTTGAATCACTATTCACTGCATAATCAATATTTGAATTAAAGTTGCACGTCGCAAAATTAATACTTTCACAGTTTCCTTTGTAAATGCTACAAAATACAAGTAAAATAAAAATCCAGAAAAAATATAATTTTTAAAGCACTTTCAACTTAGTTGCTAAAGAAGCTTGTCAATGTTCGACAGTTGTGATATTGAAACAGTTTTGTTATCATTATTCAAAGTAATAGACAAACGATTAGACAAGCAATTTATCTGATTTTCTAGAAAATTTTGTTGTGGGGCCGTTTGGCTACTAATTTTAAGCAATTTACTGCCAGATTACTTTTACTAACCGAACTAACCTAAACGCTTTACTCACCGATAAAATGTGCTAATTCACGTCACCGTAAAATATTTCGCTAATCCTGAAAATACCCACTTGAGCATCGGAGTTACTTCAACAATTAAATTTCGTCATAGCGGATGGGTAACCCTCCCTAATCCTCGCGTAGGTGGTAACCGCGTGTTTGCGGAGCGGCCCGGATTAGACCCCTCCTAGCGCAAAGTAGGAGGACAGAAGGACCACTGCTGCTTGTAGTGTATGTTGGTAGATACCGGAAGATTATCAGGGTATAGATAAATAGATAGACAGAGGACACTTTATTGCACAACCAGGTGAAAGATATTACAAATAGTTTCCTATATCTAAGTAGTGATATACAATTGGCGGTCTTATCGCTTAAAGCGATCTCTTCCAGACAACCTTTGGATGAAGTTGATTGCAGGAAGAATATAGTCGGTAGATGGATGTATATAAATAAGAGAATCTGAAATATGATGCTATGTTCAGTAACAAGTATGTATAGCGTAAGATTACAAGAATATAATAAATAATTACATATTATACCAATAATGATGGAGCCCTACGTCACTGAGCGGAGCCCCGCGCCCCCGCAGGCCAAAACCGGCCCGACAACCTCGCCAGCGGAGCGGGTCGACGGAGCGCGCCGCGGACACTTCTGACTTTTTCGCCAACGGGTCGATACACAAATTGTTTTATTTCTTCATTTCTGATAATATACCACTTAAACCAAATCTACAGTCCACTGGCTTATTTATCTCATCGAAAGACCCTGAGCTACAAATAATATACTTATATGAATACCTAAAAAGTAATACAACATTAAATACATATAAGCAGCAGTTTACATGTACATAATATACATGAATACCTATAAAATAAATACATAATTAAATATATATAAGCAATCGTTTGCAGTTGCAACGGTGAGGTAGTGAAATTTCACCAATGCCTTAAAACAAGACAAGGACTTTGCTTTTCTAATCTCCACGGGCAGAAAGGTTTTGGGATGAGCATAAAGTCAGACTGTGAGAAGAATGGAGAAACTCGAACCGCTCTTTGAAATAAGATGCGGTTATTGGATTGAACAGAATATAAAAGAGGAGAGAAATAAAATGTGTATTCCGGCGGAGTCGAATGGTAAGCCACTTGAGTTGAGTTCGATATTCAAAAGTATGGTCATATTTGCGTAAACCAAATATGAACCGGATGCAGAAATTTTAGAGACGCTCAAGCTAATTGAGTTGCTCCTCAGTGAGGTCCAGGTAACAGATGTCAGCGTAGTCGGGAATCGGCAAAAGGAGAGACTGAGCCAACGCAACCTTGGTAGACGTAGGAAGGAAATTGCTGAGGCGTCTTAAAGAACCTGCTGATGCAAACATCTTCCGATTTACCATTTCCAACTGAGGTTGGATACACTGTCGACAATACACTGTCTCAGCAGGCCGAGCTGTCAGTGTCAGTCAGTCGATCATTGGACTGGGAGCCGCACGGTCCTATCGGGCGTGTGCGTGAGCGATCCAGTGAGTTTTATATTAACTAGTGAATAGTGAATACTACACTAGGAAACCATTGGAATACTATAAAACAAGGGTCTCGATTCTGTTAGTGCATTGTACATTAAAACGATTGACAATCAAAACAGAGGTCGTAGGTTCAATTTCTACCGGAGGCCGCCATATTTGATTTGTACAAATGATCTCAATATGGGTGTACTTCCGCGTTAATGATTTCCTTGCCTGGTTACCATAGCACATGGTATCTTAGTTTGGGAACAGGACAAGTGAGTTTGTTGTGTGGAAGTTATTATGATGATTTATTTATTATTACTACAGTGCCAGTGGTTGGGTCAAGTGATATGTTTATTAATTCCGTTGACGTCTACAAGGATTATAACACTTGTGCGCGTGTGAATACTTTGTATACGTGTACACCTTTCTTTCATCGTTGATAATGTTCGTGTCGCCACATCAAGGGTTGGCTGGAAGAAATTTCTGCTGAAATAATCTCGCCATGTACACTCTTTTAAATTTATAATATGATTGTCTTTTATACATGTTTTCTATGTGTGCAATAAAGTATAAGGTAAAGTACTCAAAGCTGCGAAATATCAAAACAAGCATTGTTCTTCTGTTGTTTTACAGCCTTCTAGTTTCGCGGTTCTCCGCTTTTCATCTTCACGTGACGTTTCATTATTTCACGACAAAACGAGCCCCGTACTTCTGTCACTTCCATCTCTGTTGGATTTAGACGCAAGCAGCAACTTATTGATAGATTTGATATTGTACTTACTTTGGTATTACAAGACATATTTTTTTATCTACTAGCCTTTTGGTTTATCTACTGTCATATAATGTATTAATGCCTTTTGATGTATTTTGTTTTCTGGTGTGTACAATAAAGTGTTCTAATTTAATCTAATCTAATAATTCAACCGAATAGGTGATGTATTAGTTCGGGGCAAGATAAGAAGTACCCAAAAGCGGCGTGCGTGCGTGTAGCGACTAATTAATGTTGATGAAACGAAAGAGGATTGAAAGGGTCGTGGCAAGTGAAAGCCTTGCTCTCTGACTACCCCTCCGGGAAACCGGCGTAATTTTATACATGTATGTGTTTTGTATCTTGTGCATTTCGCTATTGGTTTGTTCTTAACCCCCTGACTCATCCGCCTACATGTATAAGGAGATTTCCATCTCCTACTTTCCATAATTTCTCGAAATCCTTTGTTTTCATTCCAAGTCAAATATCTTTTATTAGTTTTTGGGAAATTAAAATAAAACTTTTGATAATTCTTGGTAATTCTTAGTCTTTTGTAAGGCAGGGGATTGGTAAAACGGAGGTTTGCTATAGTGTTTTCTCCTATTAAGTCTTAGTCTTTGGCATGTAGACTTCATGGAGAGTTTTTGTCAGCTTTTTATCTACTAGTAAGTTTGCCTTTCTGATGTCTGGGGTTTTCCTGAATGAACAACTTCACTGAAAACTTTCGTGATTGATTCTTAAACTGACGTGCGGTTAAAACTGTCTAGATTGGCTAGATACTTACCTTGTCAATGAAGAAAGGAATTCCCTTTTTCAATCACACGGCGGTGACAAGGGAGACAAAACCAAAGAAAATCGATCGATACAAAAACGTGGGGCCGGAATCGGGGCCTCCCGAGCGTTTGACGAAAAGTGGATTATTTTTGCACATTTCAATTTGGACAGATGTCGCCCAAATAAAAGCGAAAACAGAAATAGATTTGCTCGTTTCCCTTCGCCCGTCGTGTTGTTTTATGATTACTGCGCGTGTTAATTTTTTATGACGCGATTATAAAGGGTGTTTCGCTCAAGCCGGTGTTTGTAAAGTGTTCGTGGATTGGAATCCCTGTTTGTTTCGCGTTTGCTGTTGCTGGGCGCCGTGTTTTGATCCCGTTATTGATTTGTATTTATCCCAGCGCTTTGGTGGAGTTTTTGGAATTTTCTTCATAGTATGCTTAATGGGTTGAAAGTTTGTGAAAATTTCCTAGCGCTTTAGTAAAGTTTTTAGAGTTTTTTCATTTGTTGTTGGTGAAAATCTTTTCTTTATTGGTTTTAAAATCGATCTGATAAATTAGGAGTAGCAATGTCTAGTAGTTCTTTGAAGCTATTAGGAGTACACTCTTTGCACTATTTGTATTGTGCAAAAGTGAAAAGTAAATTATATTAATTAAAAAAATCTATTAAATTACCTTTACGACTGATTAATCACGATATCCACAATTATGTCAGCAGAAAAACGTAGTTAATCGTCGTTTAGTTCTTAAAAAAATATTCGAAACCTCTACCGATCCCTAATATACAGATCTTTTGATCCAGTTTAGGCTCAAGTCTTTCCACAAATAGTACATTCTGTTGCAGTATATCATTTATTTTATCTGGTTTTTGTATGCGAATGTAATTTGTGGACAGAAAATATACAAATTTCTTATCATAAAAATATGTTATCAAATGTATATTATGAAGAAGAAGAAGAAAGACATTTATTATACCAACAAGATACATCACAGAAACAAAATAAGCAGATAAGTAACATAATATTCACAACAACAGAAAGAAAACTAAATGCACAACAGACAAAACGAATAAATAAAACAGGACCATAGATGTAGCCTGTGGTGTAAACTGTCTGTGTATGTAAACATTTTTATTAATAAAGAACTTTTTACTTTACTTTAAAATATGTTGTCTCAGAAATTGCTTCAGCAATAAGGCCGCCAAATTGTACTGTGTATCTTTGCATTTTTTTTGTCGTGTGCTTTAGTGTACATTAAAGAATATTCTTATCTTATCTATTCACGAGAAATAGTATGAAAATATTGGCCCTACGAGAAATAACACTTTTTCGGCTTTGTTTAGAGTGTTCAATTTATTTCGCGCATGTTTGCTTGTTAGTTTAAACGCGCCCTTGTAAACCGCTCAGCTTTACTCACTGACGCTGATTATGTTATTTTATGAGTGTAGATTAATTATTACCGGCAATCCCCAAACACTGGATTTACCAAGTAGGTAAATAGTTAAATACACTATACTGATTATTATTATTGCACAAGAAAATACGATAGAGGAAGTGTAATGTAAGAAAATAAATGTACCTAGTGGGTAGAACATTGGACTCGAAAGCGAGAGACCCAGGTTCGATTCCCAGTGCAAGCATGTACATTTGTGAAGTTATAGTAGCAATACCACTCGCTAACGGTGAAGCAAAACATCGTGAGGAAACCTGAGTGTCTGAGCTATTCACGTGCTTCAGCGCTTGAGGTTGCCAATCCGCGGTAGGCACGCGTGGTGATTAAGCCCATACTCTCTCCCTGAGAGAAGGCCTGTGCCCAACAGTGGGACGTATATAGGCAGCTGATGTAAATGTATGAGACGGGGTTACGTCTGAATAAGCTCTACTGATGTTATTAGACTGCCTCGTTGGACTAGCCGTTAAGGCGCTTAACTGCCAAGACAAGTCGTGCGTTCGATTCCCACTGTGGGCCGCGGTTCTGGCAAGCTTATTGTATCTTCAGGGATGTTATTGTAGAATTGTATACAATGCCCCGTATACAATGCTCCATAAAGGAGGTCTGAACAGGTCTAATGCGCCAAAAAATTACGTTCAGGCACTGAACTGTCTGTTTTGTTCACTTAATACATTGAGTCACTTTTTTAATTGCCATAACTGAGTTCTTACAGAGGGCTCTTAACAAGTGTTGCATATGTTAAAGTTGTTACCCCTTCTATTTATATAAATAATTGTGAATTTAAGCTAAAATTAATAAAAATACAACCATTATACTCTGCATTGTAGAGGTTTTTATTGTTAAATATGGTAAAAGTGGTATGTAAAAGTAATATAGTAAAAGTGTTTAACTAAACAAATAAATTCACTCGCTATGTAATATAGTGATAAGAGGTGATACAAGACGGCTTTAGCGTTTTCTGTTTCAGTTAAAATATACAGCGTGTTATTGAAATAATGTAAAACCTAAAAGCAGATCCTTCAGTATCAAAATGTGTAAAGCTTCACACTTCCACTAAGCAAAAATTTTAATTATCTTAATTTTTTTATTTTTCATACTATCTTAAACTTGACAAGGTTAATTTGTATGAAACTAAATAAATAAAATCGCAAGACCCGTTTAAAAATAAAATTACGATAAAAAAATTCCTGTCTGGACGGAATTTAAGTATCGACGCGGAAGAAACGCTTTTTGGGTTTTGCTTTTCTTGAATAACACGTTATTTATAGCAGTGTTACCGGTTTAATTTAGTATCAGCACAAAAAACCTACTCCCCTCTCTCCTCCAAATAAACTTTGTACATATTATCATAATGAGAAAAAATTGCGCCCGAAAATAGAAAAAAAAATGCTAACCGCCATCCTTATTCATAGAGCACCGGTCCGTTTGACGTTTATTAGGTCGGGAGTTCGACTTCATAATCTAGGCACGTCCGCCGCCGCCGCCGCCGCCGCCCTTATGGCGTCCGCTTATTAAGCGGTGTGGAGGCGCCCTAAGAAACTCGGCCAATTTGGGATTTCTTAAATAATCGTCTTATTGGCTTCTGAGGGGGATGTTGGCGACTGTATTTAGAAGAAAAAAAAACGACTTAACTGTGCTGTGGAAAAATATTTTTTCCCATTCGAACTAACAGCAAAGTTAACTTTGTTATCTTAAAAAAAAACAATTTTGCAAATCCTATACTTCCTATGGACCTGAAAGTACGACATTTGTCTCAAGGCACAATTATGGCGTAATCATAAACATAAACATTTACATACAGGCACATACATTGCTTCTGGCCCCACACTACCCTGTGTCGTGGGAACCAGAAACAACGACATCACAAACATGTAAACATCCAAGACCTGGGGTTTTTTTATACAAAACCTAAAGGTTCCTCTAAATAATTGAGAATTTAACTCTGCTCTGGGGTTTCGCATATGCAAACAAATGTTGTAATCTTAACTAAAAAAAACATACGCGTCGAATTGAGAACCTCCTCCTTTTAAAATTTCTTTTATTTGTGTTGACAGACCATGCTTCTTACCTAATTCTATGATCCTAGCTCAACAGGAACCCTTATGCTTAGATCACAAAAACCTAAAGGGTCTTCCCATTCACATAAGCAATTTTGCAATTATAATTATAATATATAAGGGTACTTCCCATTCACATAAGCAATTTTGCAATCTTCTATATCTTCTTCTATACTAATCTATTACTAATAATAAATCTGTAAGGGTCGGTCATGGAGTAAGTTAGTTTGTTTTCAGAGATATTGTGTTTATAGGCTCAATATATGATACTGAAACTAATTTCACGATTTTTAGAATTTTTTTCTGTATGTGTGTATGTATGTTCCTCCATAACTCTTAAAACAATTATCCGAATTTGATGAAATTTGGTATAAAAACATATAGACATCTGGGACACAGGATAGGCTATTTAAATTCTAGCTCCAGTTATGATAAGACGTGGCCCCCATACAAATGCTGCTTCATAAAAATCGAAATGTACGCGAACGGAGTCGCGGGCACAGCTAGTTATAAATATAACTAATTAAATCCGTTTTTTTAAATCGTATTATACAAAAAAGAGTGTGCGGGTTTTCATATCTTTTGATTGCGTTGACTTAGATTGAAATTTTCACACCTCGGCTACATGTCCCAACTCTTATGGTGTAAAAATGTAAATATTTACGTTTTGATATTTCACTTACTTCATGTACTTTCATTTACTTAAAACATAAAACATTAACCGCATCATGTTATTTCGTTCGGCTTTTGTCTCAATGTAAACAATTGAGCAACTTCATCGACGGTGTTGCGTTGGTATATTCGCGATTTCTGTCAACGGTCTGTTTACGTATGGACCGAAGCCGAATGAATTTAAATATACGTTGTTTATGTATAAGAATAATATAGCTATAATATAAGTAAATAATATATAGAGATAGAGCGCTCCGCCAAAAAACTGCTACGCAGTTTGGCGAAATTGTGTACTACATTAAGGTTTGTTATTTTTTTAAACAAATAAAAAAAAACTTGATAGATCGTTTATGAGAATAGCCCCCCGGTTTCTCGTACATTGACAAGCTGTTAATCTACTGTTAACAGCTGTCAGTGGTTTTTTTTTGTATGCACTTTGGTCAATTGACAGCTGTTAACAGTAGATTAACAGCGTGTTAGTGTACGAGAAACTGGGGGTCAGTCTTGCCGAATGCCAGACGGCTGGACAACAAAGTGATCCAATAAAACCTAACAAAACATTTTGTAAGAATTGCAGGAAAAAATGTACACGTAAAATAAAAAAAATCTGGTATCTCCATCATAAACCTACTTCCTTTTGCGGAATATTTGGTTCTAGAAGGAAATATTTAGTGAAAGGGTTAGGTAGCAAGCTCTGAATCCACGAGCCTTATCGAGAATCTGAAAAATTAGCTCCAATCAGGCGACAGCGCGGTGAAGAAGAGAGTGGGCACGAATGGGTAACAAAGTGAGGGAGTGGTCGCCAGCGATACGGCCTGACCGCGCCGTCTGACAAATGACTACAATTGGTCAGTCCGCCACTTTGTGCCGTGTCCGATTTCACCCGGTATCCCCCGAAATGCCTGAGATAACTTTGTTCAGGCCCCTACGGAAAATAGAGTTATTTTTCTACGAACCCGCGCTAATGAAAAGGTCAAGAATGTTGTTTACGCATTTCGTTAATGGTCTGGCGGTCGATTGAAGCTGTTTTGAAACATGTATTACTTTACAACAATCATCATACGCCGTGATGTCTTTCAATGTCACCTGTTGCTGGCTATTAATGTTTTATGTGAAACAAAATGGCGGCGGCGTGTATAGAAGATTTTCGTGTAATCTACGTACCTACACGCAACTTCCGCCGCTATCCCTCAGAGAATAGGGTCGGTAATGTTGTTGCGATTACGCCGGTGAGTTTAACTTTATGAGATTTTCTAGGATAGCTTTTAATACTTCGTCTGGGGGTTTCCGCGCCACTTCACTCGTAACTTAGGTCGTAAAGTCTCGTCGGCGGTTTTTCGTCCGGTAGGCCGATGTGGCCCATGCTCCCCGTTTTCGCATTCGTTTTATGTGCCGCGGGGCACATATTTGTTTTGGCTGTGTGGCGTCTTTGCGTTGCCATATTAGCAAGTCAAAGTGTTTTTGTCTTTTGTTTTTTTTGTAATAAAGTGAATATGATAAATTTTCTTTTCCCCTTTTCAGGTAAGTGCTTTTCAATACCAGCCCCGGAAGCTGCGGGGGTAAGTAAACATGTAGCCACCCTACCCATGGAGCCTTAGCGTAACCGCGATAACTCGGAGCTGATTTTCAGAACCGAACTGAATAAACGTGACATTAATTTGGTCGACTGTCAGTCACACATATTGCTGGTTTCGGCTACTTTTTTGTGTAGTTTATATACGTTCCACTGCAGGGCATAGGTCTTCTCTCAAAGGGCGAGTAAGGGCTTAATTACCACGCGCGCCCACATACATATGCAGCCTATATACGTCCCACTATAGGGAACAGACCTTCTCTCAGGGAAAGAGTATGAGCTTAATCACCACGCGTGCCCACCGGGGATTGGCGATTTCAAGTGCTCAGGTATGTGAATAGCTCAGACACTCAGGTTTCCTCACGATGTTTTCCTTCACAGTTAGCGAGTGGTGTTCATACTATAACTTCACAAATGTAAATAACTTAAAAATAAAGTCATAGGTACATGCCGACTACCCGTCTCTAACTTCTTTCTTGTCTCCGTCTATGGTTGCCTGGAAGAAATTGCTTGTAGTAATAAGGCCGCCAATTGTACTGCGATTTATTGAATTTCTGTTAATCTTTGTGTACAATAAAGAATATTCTATCTATCTATTATATCTATCTATGCCCGCACTGGGACTCGAACCTGGGTCTCTCGCTTCCGAGTCCAATGTTCTACCCACTAAGGCTACCACCGCTTTCTTTTCCCGTCTTGTACATTTATTTGCGTGCCCACTGCGGATTGGCAATTTCAAGCACTGAGGTATGTGAACACCTCAGACAATGAGGTTTCCTCACGATATTTTCCTTCACGCTTATACTGACATTTCTAAATTTAAATTTGGTACCGCCTAGCGCCTGCCTGCATGGACTTATTATTGGAAGTACCTACATAACACCTAAATATAAAATATTGTAATGAAAGTTTTCAGCGCACGCTTTATCTAGGAGTGGTGACATCATGAGATTGTTGCCAGTCTTTATGCCTAAAATATTCCTAACAAAATAATAATTTACTTTAAATATAACATAATACATCTCTTTCTAAGCTTTGTCTGCGCTTGCCTCGGAGATACCAATTTTTGTATGGACTTGGGCACTCGCAGACAAAACCTACTGCACCTGCCATGTTACACTGTGAAGTCTAAAGAGCATGGTCGTTTTTGGTTTCCTATGCAGTAAAGCATTTCTTAATGACATACGCCTGCGTATCAGAACAATCGCAGCGAGTCCTGCCACTTCGTTGCACTTGGACTGTTACCTCGCACTCGGAACAAAAAGCCAGGTTCCTACACACATCCCACGCCGAGCGCCGCGTTGCTGTGCAGCGAAAAAACACGTCGTTTCAATGGGTTTTTGAGGCTGCAACTCATGTCGACCGTACTCTTGATACGAACTTGCTAACGAGAGGGGAGTACCGTCTTACGAATGCTTTCTTGCTAGCTCTTATGTGCTAGAATTTAAGGGAGAAATTCGGACAGCATAAGCGCAAAACAAAAGCAAGTTTGTTAGTCAGTACACCTATGCTTGTTGCGCGGTTATTATCGTCGCTATCTCATGCAGAGTTAGGGTTGCACAGAAAGCTGCCGGGTCCTTTGAAATAAGGTACCTAGAGGGCCGATATGACTTTCGAGATATTAGGTACATTTGTTTCGAAGTAACGAAGGTTTCTTTCTAAGGCGCAATATTCGCCGCCATGAGAATCTGTTTTGAAATCTAAAGTCTGACGGGGGCGGCTTGAGTCGTAAGTCTGACGGGGTCAGCCAATGGGGACTAGTTACATAGTCAGGAAAATAAATATTTGATCAGCAAAAATTCATTCGATCAACCAACAATTGTTTTGGTCTGTAGAATAGATAAATGAATGAATGTAATAGGTGACCAGCAAATAAATTAAGCATGCTAAGCAAATAAATACATTTTCCTCAGCTTAATATTTTGATCTGCGGCATAAATAAACATTATTATTATTATTATTAAATCCTTTATTGCATATAAAACAGAAAGTTTTGCACATAGGCGAGCTTAATGCTACTTAGCATAACATGATCAGCAAATTTATTTATTTATTTACCCAGCAGTGGGATTTGACTGCCTCGTTGGTCTGGCGTCTGATTACCACGCCGGAGGTCGTGGGTTCGATTCCCACTGGGGGCCGCCGTACATTTTTTTGTACAAATGGCCTCAATTTTCATCCTCTTTCTCTTTCTCCTCCTGTTATAGTTAAATAGATAAAGAACAATTTACACACCAATCGTATTTTAATATACTTACATAAAAAAAAAAACAAAAAAAAATAATAATGTTGAGGAAGCGAAAGTGATCTGCCAGGATCGTGGCAAGTGACAGTCCCTGGTCTCTGCCTACCTCTCTGTCTTTTTAAACATGAAAAGCGTTTTTCTTGCAAGTTACTTATTGTGGGTTGGAATGTTTCTGCGTAGCACGGCCCAATTAATTGAAACGTAATTAATACGCATACAATTGGCGGTCCAGAGTCCAGTTCAGAGCGATACCCGCCAATTTATCATAGTCATCGTTAGCTATCTTTTTGTGGATATAAAATACAGGACGTGTATCCCTAAGCGTTGGTAGTCTGTAAAATAAATATAGTCATGGGCAATTACTTTCGGGTTTTCTTTGAAACCCACTGTGCATGAATTGGTGCTCGGGCGACCATCAAGTTTGGATTTTATAACATCCCGAGTGGTCTGGGTCAATGTTTAAGTACCTATTCTCTTCTTTTGTTGGAGGAAGGGTTGTAATTTTAGGAGTCTATGTGTTTATGTATATGGTGTTATTATGTATGCATGTATGTATGTATGTATGTATGTATGAATATTAGTAATAATAACTTCCACACAACACAATCAATTGTTCTAGTCCAAACTAGGATTACTGTACCGATTAAGACGATTTGTACAAATCAGGTAAGGTGGGTATCGAACCCACGACCTCTGTTTCGGCAGTCAAACATATTAACCGCTAGACCAACGAGACAGTCGTATGTATCTATACATGTAGTGAGTGAGTGAGTGAGTGATTGAGTGAGGGGATTAAGTGAGTGAGTAAGTGAGTGAGTGAGTGATTGAGTGAGTGATTGATTGATTGAGTGAGTGAGTAAGTGTGTGAGTGAGTGAGTGAGTGAGTGAGTGAGTGAGCGATTGATAAGTGAGTGGGTGAACGAACGAACGAATTAATAAATCTATTTTCACCTCGAGCCTATCAAGAGGTGATTATCGCAAGGTCCTTGTTATAGGCAGCCCTACTCGCGCGAGCAGCATTCATCCAAGTCTGCTTGTTAGCGACAATTGTCTATTTAGTACGGGCGGACCCCGGCCCGTAATGAAGAGGTGCTGCTCGCCCGTACCGCGTTATTATATCGCCCATTATGCGCGGAATACCTTAGGATCAAGTCGGGCAAAGGACCATGTCACAGGCTGTGAGAAATGGTGGATACATAAGGATATATTAACATAACATTGTGGAGCGACTGGTACCTTATAACTTTGTCTCGCAATCCTCCTGGCCTCTGTGTTCCTTAATGGTTAACTCGAATGCAAAGTGCACAATTATATTTAACAAATTAAAAATGTTATTACACATTTCTCGCTCGCCAATTCCCACAATTTCCATGTGTATATTGTATTTTTCAACGCTAAAACCGAGTAGAGTAGAGGGGCTAGTTGACTGGTTTTATAAAGCCACTAGTTAGTGCAACACTGGCATAAATTACTGAACCGTACCCTACTTTAGGTGGCTACAAAAGGAAATTAGCTTTAACTCCGCACAGTGAAATAATGTTGTTGAATGGCTATGTTTATAAAGTACGCACTTAGGTTGAAAAATAAAATACTGTCATGTTTTATTCACTTAGCTATTTTGTTCGTATTAGGTCGTTTTTCGTGCTACTGTCGACGGCATATTAGCATATTCGACGAATGTAGCAGCAATGGGTAAGATAAAAAGTACCCGAGACGCGAATACGTGTATGCAACGACTAATGAATGTTGATGAAGCGAAAGAGGTCTGCCTGGGTCATGGAAAGTCTGATCGGAGGGGTAAGCAGACCCTGGTCTCTGCCTACCCCTCCGGGATACAGGCGTGAGTTTATGTAATGTAATGTTATCGACGGCATATCTACCTTCTACTTATACATGCACTGTCGATCTGAATTAACATAGAGACGGCTAATGTAATGTAAGGTTAATCAGCTGTCGGCTGAACAGAGGCGAGTTTAATTTATACTCGTTCGTATTTTAGACGTTGTGGATAACGGAAGAGGTTGAGATAAAAAATAAAAAAACCGGCCAAGTGCGTATCGGACTCGCGCATGAAGGGTTCCGTACCATTATCTATACAACATTAGAAACAAAGATAAAAAACAGCAGAAAAATCACGTTTCTTGTATGGGAGCCCCCCTTAGATAATTATTTTATTTTATTTTTAGTAGTTGTTAGTATAGCGGCAACAAAAATACATAATTTGTGAAAATGTCAACTCTCTAGCTATCACGGTTCTTGAGATACAGCCTGGTGACAGACAGACGGACGGACGGACAGACAGACAGCGAAGTCTTAGTAATAGGGTCCCGTTTATACCCTTTGGGTACGGAACCCTAAAAATGTGCAGGGTTATCGAAAACTAACGCCTACGCTACGCATACTGGACTCAAAAACAAACTGTTTTATCCAATTTTTTTTTCTGAGGAAACAATGAATTTCGTTGTTTACTACACTTTTTATGCAGCCTATACACACGAAGGGCACAGGCCTTCTCTTAAAGAGAGAGAGAGAGAGTATGGGATTTTACTACGCGTGCCCACCGCGGATTGGCAATTTCAAACGCCGAAGTATTTGAACATCTCGGACACTTACGTTAACTCAGCTTAGATTCGGGGAAACCTGCACAAAATTAATTTAAATTCCTTTAGATAAATTATAAAAAACTTCCGCACCATATCAGCACTTGGTTAGTTAAAAGTTCCTTGAGCTATTATTTAGTTAATCCATATGTTTTAGGGTTCCGTACCCAAAGGATAAAAACGGGACCCTATTACTAAGACTTCGCTGTCTGTCTGTCCGTCCGTCCGTCCGTCTGCCTGTCACCAGGCTGTATCTCAAGAACCGTGATAGCTAGAGAGTTGGAAATTTTCACAGATTATGTATTTCTGTTGCCGCTATAACATATAACAACAAATACTAAAAACTGTTGTTACAACTAATGTTGTATAGATAATGGTACGGAACCCTTCGTGCGCGAGTCCGACTCGCACTTGGCCGGTTTTTATAGATACAATTGATTTTTGAATGAAGCAGAAAAGGTATATCCTACTAGTACAGTCGGCTGAAGCTCAACTGTTACATTTTTGTTGCAAAGTCGCCCGTAACGTAACTAAGTAGAGTGCACGCGTGTAAAGGTTGACGTGCTGCCGACTGTACTTATAAGGTAACCTGGCTTCCCCTCGTGATAACCATCTACGTAAGTTTTGGCACATTTTCACCGTGATTTCGTCCGTTAAAAGGTGCAAGTTCGATTTTCGAAATGTTTAATGGATCCTCTCGAGTTTTCGGGTGAAATTTCCGCCGCCATTATGGAGGTATAATTAGCGCTCGAAGCGGATATCACGTGTTAGAGACCTTCCGGTTACGTATGTACGGTCGGCAGCTCGTCAATAGTTACTAATTTGTTGCGAATTCATCCTTAACGTAAGAGTCACCCATGTAAAGGTCTGTCCACATTATAACGGGCCGGGGACGTGGCGGGGACGAGTTTTGACGGGCGAGGCACGGACGCGGCACGTTCAATGCTCGGACGAGGCTCGGAAGCAACCCTTGTTTGTTTATGATTGTATAACTTTTTTATTGCATTCACAAAAATAAAAGTACAAAGGTGAACTTAATGCTAACAGTATTATCTTCTTAAGAGTCCTCCGTAAGAGTCCTGCACGTAAAGATCTTGGCCTTTGCATCTACTTAATGAGATGATTTATACAAGCGTCCAGTGGCACCTTCACTCATATTAGATGGGTGAAGGGACCACTCGGACGCTGCAGTGCCTGGGACGGATCTCCCGCTTCCGAGTTCAATGTTCTATCCACTAGGCTACCACCGCTACGTACAGTGGCCCAACTGTTAGGCTGAGTGCGGAAGTCACGGGTCTAACTAACTAACTAATGGTACGGAACCCTTCGTGCGCGAGTCTGACTCGCACTTGGCCGGTTTATTTTTTGTGCTCTCGTGTCGAAGACACTTTGAGCAATACAAAATAATGAGCGAATAGAAGTTTTATTACAAAAGTTAGCCAGAAAAACATTCGTAAACACACAAAAGTAAAGAAAAGCGAGTGCAAAGAGAAGGCGGGGAAAATATTCGACGATCAAAAGGAGGCGTCACAATATTTGTTTGTTAAAGAATATATTTTCAAAGAACGAACAAATTATAACTTTTCTTTCACTCCCGGCGACCAGAAGTAAGTACATAAGTCCTTTGAATAAAGTATCAAACTGTTCGAAGTTCTCTTAAAACAGGAGAGATAATTTTCGATCAGAGAGTTTGCGTCGACATTTTTGCGAGAAATCTTGAAGGTAGTCAAGCGGCAGGAGGTTCTTGGTTCGATTCCTGATTGTGACAATGGCTTTAGTTCCAAAGTTACGTACACTTGTGAAATTGTAGCACAACCAATCGCTAACTGGCAGGGAAAATGTCTTGAGGAAAACTGATGGTATGAGGTACTTACTTAACTCAGCATTATGAATTAATACAAAGAATAGGTACCATAAAAACTAAAATTCAAGCTAGTTTGCTCGGGACTATTGCTGGCAATGAACTGGAATTATTGGCAATGGGCGGGAAGAGTTCGTTTTTAGGGTTCCGTACCCAAAGGGTAAGGGATCATATTACTGAGACTCCGCTGTCCGTCCATCCGTCCGTCTGTCTGTCACCAGGCTGTGTCTCATTAACCTTGATAGTTAGACAGTTGAAATTTTCACAGATGATGTTTTTCTGTTGCCGCTATAAGAATAAATACTAAAAGCAAAATAAAATAAATATTTAAGGGGGGCTCCCATGCAACAAACGTGATTTTTTTGCCGTTTTTTGCTCGATATTAAGAACGGCAACAGGTAGACCCTTGAAATATTCAAATGTTGTATAAATAATGATACGGAACTCTTAGTGCGCGAGTCCGACTTGCACTTGGCCGGTTTTTATGATAATTTCGTGACTATGAGTTTACTTCAATTAAGTTATTTTAACTCAAAATAACTGACGAAATTAGTCCGATAAATAATAATAATTTATAATAATTCCACACAAGACAATCACTTATCCTGGTCCCAAACTAGGATACCCTGTGCTATGGTAACCAGACAAGGACATCACAAACATGGAAATACACCCAGACTGAGGCCATTTCGACAAATGTACGGCGGCATGGTAATCAGACGTTATACCGCTACACCAGCAAGGCAGTCAATGGCAGTCAGTAGCCAGATAAAGAACTGCCAGTTGAACTCATAAGTTCTACAATTTGAGTTTTAAAAAAGTTTTACTGAGTAACAACATATCACTAGTCCCATAGTATATCTGTCTCGTTGAGCTGCTGGGGACGAACGCTGTTCGCTGCTAAGCGTTGGTTAGGGCTCAAAGAATTAAGCGCGCCTATTGATGTTCTGTGCCCGGGAATATTGCCTATGCGCCTGGGCACAAATGTGCCAACAACAAAAACTTGCTAGCGCTTTTTTTAATCCACTCGGCTAGGGCGCGCTTAGTTGGTCTTACATTTATGGCCGGGCATATTGGCAATGTTCCTAGGCAAGGCAAATCAATGTGTGTTCTCTTTCTCTATCTGTCTATCAATAACCCATCTTTTTACTCCGCTCCGACTGTACAGTGTAGCGATAGTTTGAATGTTGCGACCGAACTAATAGAGTATGCTATCGACTAAGAAACCTGTCACGTCCAAAAAGTTGAGCATTACGTCCGAAGAAGACCTTAAGGCAGCCCCGACGTAAAACAAAACTCAAACTTTCCGTTTATAAAATTCTCCGTTTCCTTCTACAGTAGAAGGAGTCCGACGTAATCGGTAAAAGGAAACGGGAGCGTAGGAGCTAGAACTCGGCTAAGTTAACTACGGCTATCGCCTAGCTAGAAAGAGACCTTGTGACGAAGAACATAAGGTTTGATAGGCTTCAAAGTGGGGAGCAAAGGTAAGGTGGGCTGTCTGCGCTAGGTTCTTTATCGTAGGAAGTTTACGGCCAATATCCGTGGTGCTTTCTTCGAGACGCCACCCCTGTTGAAGTTGAAACTGGCACAGATTATGTACCAAGCCACTTGAAGAGGATATGACAGTGTTTTGAGCCATTATTATTATGTCGGTACATATCAAGATTCACAGGGCCGTAGGGACCCAGTCTTTTGAGGCATGCGTAGGGCTGAACCCACAGCACATTATGCCTTTTATATAATTTACTGATGTGATGTTTGATGTGACCTCTGGATAAATATTGAGAATCTACAGTGAGATAATCTTCGCCAAGTACAAGGACCGGAGGGTGGCCCCTCTTTTCGTTAACTGGAGATTTTGCAAGAAAAAAAAACGTGACCTATAAAAGCCAGAGATAGCAAATGCCTCTCTTTTTGTCAATTCAATTTTTCAAACGTAAAACGCACCAAATAAACTATAGGTAATAATGATTTCAAATTTACATTCTTAGTTTACCTTTCTTTTGCAGTATGGAGTACCCATATAAAATGCCCGGACTGTTTCTAAAAGGCCGGACTGTTTCTAAAAGATCTGATTCAGAGCACAATACCAACTGCACGAACGCGTCGATTTCGTTTCATTCCCGCTTCAAGTCTACGCGCGCCCACTTTTCAAACCTTCTAGGCGTTAATGTTATGAAGAAACACGTCACGCGACACGACGATGTATATGTCATTGTACTGTAATGCACTAAGAGAATCGATGGGCCTGTCAATAGATTAGAGCACATTTAGTTTTTGTTTAGTAGCCTCTCCCCCGGCACCGCGAAGGTGTCCGGTGGGCATGACCTTGTGTATTTGTATGAAGGTACATACCTTCTAATGTATTTCATTTTCTGGTGTGTACAATAAAGAGTTCTAATCTAATCTAATCTACTTAACTCATTGGTCTAGCGGTTAACACGCCTGTCTACCAAAACAGAGGTCGTGGGTTCGATTCCTACTGAATGCCGCCGTACTTGATGTGTACAAGTCGCCTCAGACTGAGTGTGTGCCCATGTTTGTGATGTCCTTGCCTACTTCATTACAGGGCGTCCTAGTTTGGGACCAGGGCCTCGATTCTGTTAGTGCATTGTAGTATAATGACAGGTACACTGTCGGGTCACGTGACGTGTTTTTTCGTACCGTTGACGCCTAGAAGGTTTGATGGGTGTACCCGCGTAGACTTAAAGCAGCCATGAAATGAAAACCGCCATGTTCATGCAGTTGTCATGTTACTACAATGCTTTAACAGAATCTAGGCCCAGGTCAAGTGATTGTGTTGTGTGGAATGCGTTGTCGTCCGGCGGGCGGCACATAGCTAAACCTGTCTGCATCTGTACATAGCTTCTCTTTGTCTCCTACCTCTTTCATGCAGGTAAAGGCATAGGTTGATTGCGTAGATGCGTAGTTCATGGCAACCGGCAATTTATTTTTGAAACGAACCAGACTACCTAATGGCTTGTTTACATGCGTTAAGCACGCAAGTAGTGAACTAAGTTGTAAGTTAAAACATTCATGTAAACGGTCTACTAAACAGTAAACGAATGTCACCCAATAGGTAGGTACTTAAAATTGTGTTTTTGAATAACGTACTGTGTTTTCTTGATTTTATTAGTTGTTAATGTAGGTCCTTGCACTGTTTAATGTATTGTTTCATTGTTTATTGTAACAAAGTAGGTAGAAGAAACCCTGGTGAACAAAAAAAGGTATCAAGGTCTTTGACCCCTTCGATACAGATCTGCCTAGTGCAGGGGTCTACGAAAATCGAAAGGTAACAGGACACATACCTAGGTTAGCTTGATTTAGGTTGAGTTAAATAAGTCTAGTTAAAGTTGTCGAAATGTAAGAAGCCCGTTTTGACAGGTGCACAAAATTGCATTTAACTTTGGATTTACTTGAACAAATACATAAAAAGACATATACTCTGGAATATTATTTAACGCTCGAAAGAAAAAAGAGATTTTGTAGCCCGAAAAGTTACTCATAGTTTTTAGATTTTTAATGTTTTTGATCTCAAACTAGGTTAGATTCTATTGTTTTTGTAGCTGTCAAAACGGGCTTCTTATATTTTGACGACTTTAAGTTAGTTAGTTAAGATATCCAAGTATGTGTAAAAATAAAAAAAAATTGAATCTTTGTGTCTCCAAAGAGCTATTAAGTAGCAAGTTGCAAGTGAACGATTAACCTGATGTTTCTGGTGCATTAACAATCTATTAATCTACTGCTAACAGTCGTCAGTTGGCCAAAGTTCATAAAAAAAAAAAAAAACAACTGACAGTTGTTTACAGTAAGGTAACAGCTAGTTAGTGTGCGAGAAAGTGGGGGTAAGGGAATGAAATAGATTAGACTACATTGAGTTTCTGAACTGTTTAGTAGCCCCCCCCCCCCCCCGGCACCGCGAAGTGGTGTACATAAAAATGGAAATTACACAGAAATGAAGGTACACACTTAGATATGTAAGCCTTCTAATGTATTTTGTTTTCTGGTGTGTACAATAAAGAGTTCTAATCTAATATTATGTTATGTTCGAAGCTTGGAAAACTATGAGGGAGGCCTATGTCCTGCAGTGGGCGTCAAATGGCTGATGATGATGATGATGAATCTAATATTATATTAAGTAGCTTAAAACTCTCAACTCATTGTTCTAGCGGTTAACACGCTTGACTACAAAAACAGAGATCATGGTTTCCATACCCACTGGAGGTCGACGTACTTGAATTGTACAAATGGCCTCATCATCATCATCATCATCAACCCATTATGTCCCCACCGAGGGGCACGGGTCTCTTCCCTGAGGAAGGTATAGGCCATACTCCACCACGGGGGCCAAGTCCAGATTGGTGGAGGCTTGTAGACTAGTGGCTCGTCTACTGTCAGAAGTTGTCAAGCCGCCCTAAGGCCTCAGTCTGTGTGTATTTGCATGTTTGTGCTGTCCTTGTCTGGTTACCAAAGCACAGGATATCCTAGACCTGGACAAGCGATTGTGTCGTATGGAAATTTTAAGTGTTTTGCTCGTCGTAGGTCAACTGAATTGGTAAATTGAGTGTGAATCGAGCCTGACTACTTAAAATTAAGGTAAAGTTTAGTTGGGTACTAAATCACTTTACACTTGTAAAATGGGCATGAGACTTGTATAACTCGTGAATGGACATTTTTGACGTGGAACATCTTTCAGTTCGGTAGCAGGGGGTCAATTGCTCAAACCGCATGCGGGGAAAATATGTCGCCTCGGTGAGGGCTGTAATTCCGTAACGTTCCGTTGAGTAGAGCAACGTAGCCATTAGCCGATCCTTTTGATTCGTGCTGCTAGATGGCGCCAGCGCTACGTAACACATTGCGCAGTTTGTACTAAAAATGTACGCTTACGTATAGACGTTTCTATCTTTAGCCAAAAAGCTTATAATTTTTGTTATTTATTTGTAAGAAAACATGAAAATCAACAATTACACAAATTTAACGCTTTTGTTAATATTTTTATATATAAGTTTTTACATAATATGCAGAACAATGTCTATGTCTGGATTCTATAAGATTAAAAACTTTCTGTTACAACACCTAAATCTTCGGTCACACACAGCCACTAGTCGGTGCGTTGCGGTTGCAATTCTAGTTGCGGCGACTTCAACTCGCTACAAATGAGTCTACTCACAGTGATTAGCCTGTCACACACAGCGAATTCTCACAGTGACTAGGCACTCCCAGCGATTAGTGGCTGTGTGTGACCGAAGCATGATGGGAGTGTAAAAGCTCCACGGGATTACCGCTCACTCCACGCGTTGTTTTTCTCGATTTAGTGTGTAAAATCGCGTGTGGAAGCAGACGGTGGACTACTCAGCCGGGCCAGGCATTGCTTGTAAACAGTGTTCCAGCCGAATTATGGTTTGGCCACTCACATCGTGGACCTGCGCCACTAAGCGCTACTAAAATAAATATGATCGGAAAATAATCGCGATTCTATAAGCATAGTTGTCCATAATGGTGATAATCGCAGGACAGTGGCTTTTTTCACTCTCGGTCCTTTACTTGTGGGTTCTAAAAATAGCTATCACCATTATTGAGTTTACTTTTTCGTTGTTCTATCGGTATCACGTCTGATAATCATACCGAAGGTCGTGGGCTCGATTTCCACTGGGGACCGCAGTACATTTGTACACATGGCCTCAGTCTGGGTGTATTTCCATGTTTGTAACATCCTTGCCTGGTTACCATAGCACAGAGTATCCCAGTTTGGGACCAGGACAAGTGATTATGTTGTGTGGAAATTATATTGACATTTATGTGTTTTTTTTTTCCAATAGTGGCGCTAATAACCGAGTAGTAATAACCGATTGTTTTGTTTTATCTCTGTTTTGTTGACGTTCGTGTCTTTTGTTTGTGTACCTTTATGTTTACTTTGTGTTTCTGTGACAGTTTAAATAAATATCCTCTTTCTTTCTCTCTTTCTACAAAGATTCACCCTTTCGCGTTCACGCTTGCTTGAGGTGATACTTGAGAGCGAGTCTATGTCTGTTCCTGCGCGTGGGATACGGGATTATGCTACCGTTGCCGGCTAGTGGGTCACATGACACGTTGTTAGGGTTCCGTACCCAAAGGGTAAGGGACCCTATTACTAAGGCTCCGCTGTCCGTCCGTCCGTCCTTCCGTCTAGACAGTTGAAATTTTCGCAGATGGTAGATAGATAGATAGAATATTGTTTATTGTACCTGATGTATTTCTGTTGCCGCTATAACAAAAATACTAAAAACAGAATAAAATAAATATTTAAGGGGGGCTCCCATACAACAAACCTGATTTTTTATGCCGTTCTTTTGCTCGATATTAATAACGGCAACAGGTAGACGCTTGAAATATTCAAATGTTGTATAGACAATGTCGTGCGTGAGTCCGACTCGCACTTGGCCGGTTTTTGATTCTGCTAACACCTACAAGGTTTAAATACGTGCGCGCGCGCTGACTTGAAGAGGCAATGAAATATAATCGACGCATTCATGGAATGCTCATTTAATGAATGTAGGCTCTGTTCTATCGCGTGCGGCGTAATGGCGTGTGCCTATTGAACTAATATTGTCGCTGACATGAAAGTGTTCTACAGCCCTCAGCAATTCAATTCAAGTTACAAATCTTGCGTTTCATTTTTCAAGACTTGGTCGAATATACCAATTGTAATAGAGGCTAGAATAAATTTGTTTACACATTTACGTTTGTAAAAAGCGCTTGTAAAATTTCTGTTTCAAGAAGTAGCACGCAATTGTAATAACTTCATTGTCTGAGGTTGCCAAATTTCTACTATAAAATTACCACCAATCCAACATTAACCTAAGAGGCCAAGTGTAATGGCATTAGCTGGTTCGAGTTGGAGGCTGCCTCGTTCCACTGTCAGAAGTGAAAATCTGTAGTTGTGGCTCTTTGCTGGGGAGCTTAAGGCCTCAACCACAGATAAGGAGGTAAAGTACAATGAAAATGAAAAATCCAACATTATTTCCATGACGTACAAGTCCCCAATTAACGTTGGCACCCTTTGCATACCTGTTCAATTACACTATCTCAACTTCTACCCTCCAGCCTCAGTCTCTGGATCAAGTTTTAATATGCGATCGCCATGCCAGCCTTTTACTGAAGACCTCTGATTGTATGCAGCCAGTTCCTACTTACAGGTCACTGGATGAATTAGACTGGTAAATGAGTGGTGACTTCTAGATTCGTTATGTTGGTATCGGCGGCATGGTCACCAGACAGGTCAGGGCTGGTCGGGCGTACTCCGGATCAAGTTTTAATTGTGCTCTGTGTTTGCATATAGACCTTTGGCTTTAGTAGGCTACTCTTACATGAATAATATGTCTTGAGTAGATCGTTATTGCATTGTAGTGCAATTGGACCATGTTACGCAGAAACATTTCTACCCACAAAAAGTAACTTTCCAGAAAAAGGCCTTTTGTGTTAAAAAATAGATTTGTTCCATGTTAATGTTGATCGCAATAATATTAAAAACGTATAAGGGCCAGTTTCGGAATTGAGAATTTTAGTAAGTAAATACTTAAGTAACGTTCTGTCATGCTTTTTTCTGAGAAATTCGAGGAGACAGCACTACAGTTAACTATTTACTTAGCGAAATTCTCTACTCAGAAATTGGCCCCAAAAGTACGGATGTACTGAAATATTTGTCTTCCATAAGTTTTCTAAGTTGTACAATTTGATTTTTTTAAAGTACTAGCGGACCCGGCAAACGTTGTTTTGCCACATTGATTAGTAGACCTACCACTTATTCTCAGACCTACCAATATACACAAAAAAAATCATAAAAATTGGCGAGGAGTTCGATTACAAACACTGTGATCCGAGATTTTAATATATTAGAAGATATTATTGAAAAGTAGCGATCTTATATGTACATCACAATTTAAAATAGTCGGAATCGAGTCCCAGGTTACAGACATGAGTGTATTTTAAGGGTGAATGGCATAAAAAGTAATCGAAACATGCATGCAAGCAGCGAACAATGAATGTTGATGAAACGAAAGAGGTCGTCAGGTCAGGATCTTGGCAAATTGCAAACCCTGGTCTCTGCCTACTCCTCCCGGATATGTATTTAAAGTGATATTTCGAGTAGGCCCACCCTGTAGTTCCAAAGCTTTTGGAAACAGAAAATTTTGCACCAGTAAAATATTGGCTTTTACAATTGGCGACTACGAATATATGCAAGAAGTAATTGATTTGGCTACGCAAATGAGTCGTTTGATTATATTGGTCACTGTAACTACTTGGTTATTCATTTGTGCGTTTTAATTATTTATGGTTCAAATAATCGCCCGCCGAATTTATGATGAAAACTGCGATGAAAATGGAATGAAACTGTTGATGGAAAATATGAAGCTAATTGGTTGTAATGCAAGTACTTTGCAGTGGATTCGTGATACGTTACATAGCATTGTTTGTTTTTTAACTGACTTCAAAAAAGGAGGAGGGTTATGAATTCGACGCGTATATTTTTTTTGGCTATGTTCTCGCACAACTCCGTCAAAACTTAACCGATTTCCAAAATTCTTTTTTTGTTCGAATAGATATAACGTCCCATTGGTCCCATTTTAATTTGGTGAAGATCTGATGAAGACTTTCAGAGATGGAGAACGGAACTCTTCAATGGACAGCAGTAAATAAGGTCTCATGGGGCCCATCCTTTAGTAATATCCGTATGTTTTACAAAATAGTGTAAAAGTAGTCCCAAGGTAATTTGGTGATGTTCTGGTGAAGACTTTTTGAGATGGAAAGTGAGAACGTCAAATTTTAAAGCAACGAATTAAGTAGGATAAAATATGGTTATAAGGGACTTGTATATTTTTCTTCCGCTCCCAACTAAAAATTGAAAAATAATAAAAAATAAAAACCGGCTTCGAAGTACTACAGCACTAAAAAGTTTGAAATAATTTAAATAATTAGAAGTATGTATACATGTAGGTATTGTAGAAGTATAATTTGTAGTCGGTGCCCAGTTTCATGACCAGCACACATATTTTGGGCACCGACTTCAAATTATACTTCTACAAACCTACATGTGTACATACTTCTAATTATTTAAATTATTTCTCACTTTTTAGTGCTGTAGTGTTTCGAACTTGGTTTTTATTTTTTATTAAATTTTTTTTTAAGCAATACTAGCAGATTTTACAAGAAGCGCGAGCTTCGGATGGCCTTCCGAAGGAGAAAGATTGCATACTGGGGGCATGTATTCAGACACCCACAACTCCTATGGTCTCCTACAACTCCTACAATATTGATCTGAAATCCTGGTTGAGAAACCCACGGGGCTGAACTTGATTCACAAGTGCTGCCAAGCTCTTCCGCCTTGCGTGAGACAGAGATAAATATACGGAGCTGACTGCCAACCTTCGCTAGTCGGAGAGGCACCATGAGAAGAAGAAAAAGGAGTGGATTCTACTACTGTTCGTACTACTGTCGACGGCAAAATAGCATATTCAACAAATGCATTAGCAATGGGTAAGATAAAAAGTACCCGAAACGTGAATGCGTGTGTGAAATGACTAATGAATATTGATGAAGCGAAAGAGGTCACGATCCAGCGTGGAAAGTGGCAGATCCTGGACTCTGCCCACGCCTCCGGGATATTGGCGTGAGTATATGTATATACCCATGTTTACGTAATGAGGTGATTTATACAGCCAGTGGTACCTTCACTCTCACTTGATGGGTCTAGGGACCACTCGGACGCTGCAGTGCCTGGGACATAGTTTTTAGATGGAGTAGGCTTGCCTAGGTCTCGTGTGTTCCGTGTGGCGCCGGATTAAGAATAGCGCCACTCCATTTGCTTCCGTGAATGTCGTAGAAGGCGACTAAGGAAATACATTACCGGGAGACGGGCAGCAGCGTCTTCCTGAGATTCCAACCGCATACTGCGATCGCCAACCCGCCTGCCAAGCGTGGCGATTATGGCAAAGCCCTTCATGGTTAGGAAAACCACGAGGGAGGCCTGGGCCCTGCAGTGGGCGTCATGTGGCTGATGATGAGGCTGGCCTACCACCTACTAGCTGACAGCTTAGTCGGCATAGCCCACAGGACAAGTTACTACGTGCGGAGCCAACCAAGCCGCGGGTTTCCTCACGATGTTTTTCTTTACGCTTAGCGTTTGGTATTGCTACTACAAATTCGCAGATGTACGTAACTTCGAAAATAAACAAAGTCATAGGTACGTGCCCACACTGGGAATCGAAGAAGAAGAAGAAAGACATTTATTATACCAACAAGATACATCACAGAAACAAAACAAGCACACAAGCAACATAATATGCACAACAACAGAAAGAAAACTTAATACACAACAGACAAAGTGAATAAATAAAACAGGACCATAGATGTAGCCTGTGGTGTATCTACGTTGCCACAAAAGGCAGCTGACTCAGCGTTGTGCTGAGGAAGTGATCCCTCAGCGCTGATTTTCAGTCAGTGCCTACGGTAACCCATAATGTACTACGGAGTGCGTGCCGTGGTGCAGTCAAAGAATTAAGACGAACGTGGGTCTACCGCTTCTGAGTCCATTATTCTAGTTACTGGGCTACCACCACTTTTAACAATAACTCATCTCAATTCCGCCATTTAGGAGAACAGTAAGGGCCAGTAAGGGACGTTCCAGGTGGACATACTTGGACGAAATAGGGGATGTATTTGCAACGGGCAAGATAAAAAGTACTCGAAACCGGCGTGCGTGTATGCAACTAACTGCTACCGCATCCACTGAACCTGCTGCTAATCACCGGGTAAGGGCGACTGTAGACTGCGCGCCGGCGATGCAGCGGGGAGCGTCGCCCGGGCGACGGACGCAGCTCCGCCCGGGCTGAAGGGGCGGAGGCGCCTTCGACTAGCGACTTACGACCCCTGGGGCCTCTTTCATAGGGCACAGGCCTTCAGGGAGTGAGTATGTGCCTAATCACCACGCGTACCCACCGCGGATTGGCGATTTCAAGCGCTGAGGTATATGTATAGCTCAGAAACTCAGGTTTCCTCACGATGTTTTCCTTCACAGTTAACGAGTGGTATTGCTACGCACTGGGAATCGAACCGCTTCCGAGGCAAATGTGCTACCCACTAGGCTACCACCGCTTACATATACATGCAATAATGTAAAAAAACATTGCAAACTCGATTTATTATTATTATTAAATCCTTTATTGGATATAAAACAGAAAGTTTTGCACATAGGCGAGCTTAATGCTACTTATTTATCTATAGAGCAACAAGTAGGAAGACTCGATTATGCCCCTATATACATCAAATTGTCAGAATAAATTATGAGTTGTAGTTTTTTTTAAACGCGCCTTTTTAAGTCTCTAGTCAAATTTCGTATACAAAAAGTTTCACATGTAGAAATTGGTGAGCATTTTAAAATTTTAGTGATAACTTAATAGTAAATAATTGACGGTCTTATGGCAAGAGCGATCTCTTTCAGATTTCCCCCAGTTCTGTTCAAACTGAGCTGAGGTAACGACCAGACCAAACCCTAACGTTAGAACTCCCGGAGGGTGTATTTGTACACCCTCAAACCTCCCTGTGGAACTACAGGGCAATTTACACTTTGTTTATTGGATCTAAGGCTGATATTGGGACCGCAGACAGGAGGAAGTCAAGCATGTAAGCCGGCCGGCAAGTTGTGCTTTATTTCTAACAGGATACGGTCGGCTTTGTAATGCTAATTTGTTTATAGTTACTTAAGGGCTTTCTCAACGTCTGTTTAGTCCGTAAAAATCGTAGTTTCGCCTCCAATGGGTGACGGTCGGATGCTGCTAAATGCCCACTTGAATAAAGAGGACTACGCTTAAAATGTTGAGGACTTGTCTTTAGGGTTACGTAGCCGAAGGATGCAAACGAGTCCTTTTTACTAAGACTACGACATCTGTCTGTCTGCCCTAAAAGAATCTACATTACATTACGAAAACTCACGCCTGTGTCAAGGAGGGGTAGGTAGGGACAGGCTTTGCCCCTTGCCACGGTCCTGACAGAACTTTTACGCTTCATCAACTTGAATTAGTTGTTGCATGCGCGCGAGCCGGTTTCGGGTGCTTTTCATCTTGGCCTTTGCTAATGCATCCCCTATTTGGTCGAAGTATGTCCGTCTGGGTCGTCCCTTACCGGCCCTTCCATGCACAAAAGTGTGAAACTTAGTGATATGGTGATGGCCCCTACAAATAATGAAAACCGGCCTAAAGTGAGTCGAAATCCGTATGAAAAACTGAATGAAAACGTATTTTTGCAAAGTAAACAAAAGAAGAACAATTATTATTTAGTATTTTTTAATGACTCGCGATGCTCATACATAGTAATGCATTAAACGGCCGAAACGTCGGGAATCAAAGGTCTCGGTTAGACCAAATTATTATTTCTTAAATGTAAGTAATATATTTATAGTGATACGGAACCCTCGGTGCGTGAGTGCAACTCGCGCTTGGTCACTTGTTTTTCATGTAATTGGAACAACTGGCAATAATTTTCACTTGTTTCGGGAGGCCTTATTTAGCGGAGTGCTTGTCTAAATTTCGCTGCGTACTTTTGTAACATTTAATAAGAGTAGTCGAAATTGTACGCTTTAAAATTTCATTAAATCGGTAGCACAAGTTGAACAGGCAAAATTAACGTAATCCGTCCTCTAAAAGCAATTGTAGCTTCAAAGACGAGCAGATTCATCTTGTTTTTACACCGCCTTCTCTGAGGCAACGCCTTCAAAGTCCAATTTACTTTCTTCACCAAAATTAATAAAAATACCTTTGCAGAAACACTTCTGCACGCCAGCCTAAATGAAACCGTATTGCTACATTTATAAAGCAGATATTCTTCCGCAGTTACTGAAAGAAGGATGGGGGGAAATGTGGGTGAGTCCCCTCATTCACAATCATGGCGCTGTCGAACGCTCAGATGGTTGAGATTTTACGCCGAACTAAAAAATTGGTATATTTTGGTAGAATTTACGTTTTTTTGCCTACGATGGCAACACTTAAGGAGCCGCGTAAAGCTAACTGCGTGCCACTTCAAACAACTGAATCAAATTGCTTTTTTCAATCACAACCAACGTATTTGCATTTAATTATAACGTTATGATTTCTGATTTTTAGTCTACAAGACAATTATAGCAATGAGGAATTATTGACTGCCCCATTGGTCTAGCCGTAAAGGCGCTTAGCTACCAAAACAGAGGTCGTGGGCTCGATTCCCACTGGGGGCCGTCGTAGTACAAATGACCACAGTATGGGTGTATTTTCATGTTTGTGACGTCCTTGCCTGCTTACCGTAGCACAGGGTATCCTAGTTTGGGACGAGGTCAAGTGATTATATTGTGTGGAAGTTATTAAAAAAGAGAATAATTGTCGACATCGGTAAAGATTTGACGGAGTTATGCGAAAACATAGCCAAAAAAATATATACGCGTCGAATTGATAACCTCCTCCATTTTTTGAAATCGGTTAACAAAAGAAAAGTGAGCGAAATATTTGTATTCTTAAAAGCTAAAGTAATAAAAAAAAATTCTGACGCTTGGTATATTCATTGTACTGTATTTATACGTATGAACTCAGAATTTTCTTCTCCCTTATGGTACATCCGTCGTATTGTTTTTTTATGACACCCATAATAATAATGACAATCATTCATTTAAATGAGATAAGTAGTTTAGGTACTACGATGGAACATCCATTAATACATTCATACATTATCTGACTGGTGTTTGTCTATTGCAAACTGCTGGGCTTAGTGCCGAGGCCCTTTCTTTTTTTTTACCATCTCCTATCTATCTCATACATTGCTATCTTTTTAAAACTTTATTGCATTAGGGCTCCGTGAGATTTACAACATTCATTAGTCGTTGCATGCGCGTACGCCGGTTTCGGCTACTTTTATCTTGCCCTTTGCTAATCCCCTGTATGGATATTGAGGAAGTGAAAGTGATCTGTCAGGATCGGGGCAAGTGGCAGTTCCTGGTCTCTGTCTAACCCACTAGGATGCAGGCGTGAGTTTATTTTATTTTATTCTATTTAATAAGGCACACCAATAGCATACATACAGAACATAGTAGAATTGTGTTATATAAAGATATATAATTACGTGCATGTACACCACATGTAGGTAAGCACAACATTTATATTTAAATGAAGCTTACATCGTAAATGAGGTGATGTTACAAGAATGATAACTAAATATTCAATGAACTATACTGCCTCTGTATATACCAATTTCTTGAAATCCCGGAATGTTTATATGTATATATTATGTAAATATGTATGAGATTTACTTGCACTACCAATGAGGTTCAGTTTTTCATTTATCACGGATAGATAGATCCAGACATCGGTCGTAGCTTCCGGGCAGTCTGTTCCTAGCCTAATTCCTGGGGTTAGACATAAGATGCATTGTCGGGAGGTGAGAAGGTCTGTCCGCCGAATTCATGGTAACGACTGTGACGACCGCCAATACAGACACAATGAGCCTGTTTAAAATAAGGGGAAATCACAGGACCAGAGAATGAATTTGGAGCAAAATTTATTGTTTTCCAAAATAGGTACTGCTAAGATTCGAAATTGGTATTACCACGCATAACTTTTTAGAGAGAAGTCCGATTTCGATGTTTCTGACTTTTAATTTGATAAAAAAAACACTGCTAAGGGTAGAAAACTAGGGGACGATCATTTTTTCCCCTTTTTTTCGATTATCCGTAAACTGATTCTGTTGACTGACTTGATACACGTATACTTTTAAAATCGTGGTAAAAGTCCCGTTTCTTTTCCTTTTATGTCTTGGCACGTATGGCACTTCATCCGTGTGGCGCCGGATTAAGAATAGCGTCACTCCGTTTCCTTCCGTGGGTGTCGTAGAAGGCGACTAAGGAAATCAATTACCAGGAGACGGGCAGCAGCGTCTCCCTGAGATTCCAACCGCATACTGCGATCGCCAACCCGCCTGCCAAGCGTGGCGGTTATGGCAAAACCCCTCATGGTTATGAAAACCACGAAGGAGTTCTGTGTCCTGCAGTGGGCGTCAAATGGCTGATGATGATCACGTATGGTATTTTAATGACACCACAACATAATGGAGACTTGTCCATCTGCTGATGGAAACGGAAGGCAGTCGAGGGAACTCTTCAACGGCTTACAGCAGCTGCCTCGGGCTTGTCCTTATTTTAAAAGCTACCAAGCGGATGCTCTTAACTTGTTTGTTTTGATGGTGTAGACAGCAGATAGTCGGGGATGTAAGTAACCGAAATTGAGCCGGTGCCAATCAAAATGTTAAATTTCGTGAAGCGTAAAACATAATTATATCAAAACCTACTTAGAGGCTACTTAAAGAAATTTTACCCATGCCGGGGCTTGAACCCGCGACCTGTGGCTAACCATGTCAGCGCGCTTAGGAGAGCGCTGGCACGGTTAGCCAGAGGTCGCGGGTTCAAGTCCCGGCATGGGTGGAATTTTTAGCCTCTAAATAGGTTTTTAAAATTGTCCTCAGCACAGGTTAGTGCGACAAAAAGAATACATTAATTATATAATTTCCTTTGACGCTGATCCAAAATCAATTTCACACATTAGGTGTTAAGTTATTAAGACTGGAAAGTTTTTACTTTTCAGTTTTTTTCTTGTTGGTTTATGTTTTTGTTGAAAAGTTTTTATTGTTGTAATAATTACGTGGCAGATAATTTAGGAATAAGCATCGAAAGTGAGTCGAGTGCACTTACGTAATTTATGTGTGTGTATAATAGGTAATTTCAATAAATTTAATTCATTTGCCTTCGCACGGCAAATTACGAGTTAACGATCTTGTTCATAGTGTTTTGCTCACAACTGCTTGTTACTCCTACAATATACAGAAATCCTTTCATTATTATTGACATTGTAATTGAAAGATGTATGTATCTTACTTCTCAAATCCGCTGTTTGACACGCATGTATATTATTTTATACATACGAGCCAAACACATTACCCTCATTTTGGGCTCCACCGCAGTCGGTTAAAAAAGCAAAACTTGAAAACGATTTCTTCAGTATAGATTGTAAAACTATCCAATAAGCTAAACAAATAAATTAACCCCCGGTTTCTCGTACATTAATAAGTACGAGAAACTGGGGGTTAATTTGTTAGAAGTTTAGCACAATAGTTGTTTTAAATTACCAACTATAACCGGAGTGTTTCACGAATTGCACATTTTAAAAATAGCCCTGTTTATCTGGAAATGGTTTTTTCTCGTTGATACGAACAACTATTATAGCTAACAGCAAGAGAAAAACTTTGAAGTTTCGAATATTTCGCATTTTCCCCCGTAGTAAAAGTTCCTCGATTGACGAGAAGAACCCCCCATTTTTTATGTACGTGGGATGTATTTCGTTACACCCTGTACATCTCAAATTGACTTGAATAACCATTACATAGGTATATGATGAACATAAATAAGCATTAAATAGGTATATTAGTGAACTGTAAATAATACTCAAAAATGTGGTCGAAATTGTACTCATAATTCTTACAACACCTTGTAAAATGGTTGCAAAATATGATGATGATCAACATATTAAACAAATGTCTTTTTCTGTTTATCCTGCATTGTCTTGGCTTGCCTCCGTTGTTGGAAACTAAGGTATAAGTAGCCAGAAGCTATTTCTTCCCTTGTCGAAGTCACCATAAAAGTTCCGTCGACGCGGGCACGCTCGAAGGGCATTTTGTAGGGAAATACAGCTTTCTTCAAAGTCATGTTCATAAGACGGAACACACCCTGAGATAAATTTTGCGGTATGAGATATATCATCATCATCATCATCAGCGACGTCCACTGCAGGACATAGGCCTCCCTCATAGTTTTCCAAGCTTCCAATGGTCTTGTGCCGCCCGCGACCGCGGACCGGACGACGCAGTAGATGGTCTGACGACCTGGTTACGGTGGCGGGGAGTCGCTGGATGAGATATATAGTAAAAATAAAAGGATAATAAAAAAAACTGAAATGAAAAATAACGAACAACCTGACTGCTGAGCATTTCCTACTAACCAGGCGGAACCAACCATAACATTGTTCCGCCTATTTGATGATGATGATTCTTGTCGATCGTTTTCGGTCACGGCGACTGATACGGCTGGGGAGAGCGTCGGTCATGTGCTCTCATATGACTGATGTAGCCTATCTTGGCTATAAAGGCGCGGTTGCACCGACTACAAGTCAATTTCCCGTTTGAGTAGTGGTATTGTATGGCAGCTGGTGGAATACATCTGATTTGAGCAGGTCTCCGTTTGGCCTCGAAATTAAAGCCTTCTCATCCCATGTCGAGCAGTCAATTTCGTATCGTTTCATGTGGTGTTTCTGCACGTCCTTATACCTGAGGACCTGCCCGCCTTTCTTTTATTTCCTATTGAAGTGTTCACAATAAAGGATCCGTTTCGGCATTCTCTCCTCCGGCATCCATTGAACGTGGCCACACCAGCGCAGTTGATGCCCCATCAGGTAAAACTCGATCCAACCAACATTGCACCGCCGCAGTATTTTTGTGTTTCTGACACGGTCGGACCATTTGACATTCAGAATGTTGCGGAGAGACCTCAGATGGAATCTGTTTCTAATACATGGGCACCAGGTCTCAGCGGAATAGAGCAGGTTTGGGAGTGGTTTATGCTCAGCAGTCCGGTTGTTGGTTATGTTTTATTTCAGTTTTTTATTTTTCTCCTTTTTGTGATTTTTTTAAATGTTTTGTTGGACTTACAATTTTGCTTTTAGTATTCTGTAATGGAAAGGAAAAACATCGTGAGGAAACCTGGGTGTCTGAGCTATTCATATACCTCAGCACTTGAAATCGCCAATCCGCGGTGGGCACGCGTGGTGATTAAGCTCATACTCTTTCTATCTGAGAGAAGGCCTGTGCCCTACAGTGGGACGTATATAGGCTGCTTATTAAATAATGATTCTGTAATGACTCGCGATGCTCATACACACGTTTAACGGGTTTAATCGCATTTTTTTATTAAGTAAACTTAATTCAGTCTGCCCACTGCTGGGTATAAGCCTTTTCCCTATTAGACTGTTATATGTATAAAAAACGTTGCTTTTTCACCCATTTTTGGTGGGTTGTCGAGAACCAACTGTGCTTAAAGATGGGTGAATATTATTATTATTATTTTAATTCTTTATTGCACTAATTACATTGTAAGTGTACAAGGGCGTGCTTAATGCAAGATTTCCTTATGGGAATTTAACTTTGCAACTTTTAGTTCATTTAAACTAAAGTTATCCGTATTCAACCCCTCCATTTTTGGATGTACGTGGGATGGATTTTGCTATACTCCGTATGAGCCCGGATTAAAAACAAAAAGTCATATTTTTTATACAGCAAAAGCTGGGTTTGAAACCCACAAATCATGACACATGCTTACTTGAGTTACCTTTGGCATTGGACATGTAACTCCGGCAGCTCGGATTGTGGGGCCTAACACGTCGTCTTTATTAATAAGGTCGCACAAACGATATTTCATTTCCATGAAGCTCCGTTTGTATACGTTTCCCAACTTCTCATAGAATACGGCCTCTACCTGAAAGGTAAATAAGGTCTTTCGAGTATAAGGCAAAGGTTTATGTACATTTCGTGTAGGTGTTTCTGTGTGTATCTCGGTTTCGTCTACGTGTAAACGAATGGTTGGTCATGAATGGTACAAGCAACAATGACCATCAAATTGTTTGGTCGTTCTTGGTCATTCATTTATCTCATTAATTTAATAAATACCAACCTTTATTCTCAATTGCTTTACGTTGTTAGTATTACCCAGACTAAAGCTGAATGAAACGAAATGTAGGTATATATGTCGTGATTTCTTAGCTAATATCCTAGAATATCAGCGAAGTGACGTATAATAGAGAACTACTTCTTTATCATCCTAGGATTTTGGCTAACATAATAATATACATTGATATGAGTTTGAATCGTTGGACAAGTCCTACTGTCAGTTTCCACAATAAGTATAATTATGAAAGGAAACTAAGCAAATGCTCTTGTTTCAAGATGTGGATTAATCCCTAGCAAAGCATACTGATTAGAGTTATTTGCACCATGTTACGCAGAAATATTCCAACTCACAATAAGTATTATTATTATTAATTCTTTATTGCACAAAGACAGTGTACAAAAGGTGGACTGTATCATTCGAGAAAAACATTTTTTATGGATGAAACTGTTTTTTAGAGTTCCGAGAAGTTAATGATTACATATATAAAACAGCTGAATAAAAACCTGGAACAAAACAATGTGAATTAGTTTTGTTTAATTCTAATAATTACATTAGGGATTTTTATACTAGACTAACTGCTTATTCAATTCAGAAAAGGTGCCCAGGAATCTAGCTGGGCCTGAATATGACGTCGCCAGAATTTCATAAAATATTCCTACCGACTAATTTGCTTAATTTTTTGAGTTTCTACCAGCCCATCTCTCTTTGATTATTATATGTAATATTCTAAGTTCTACTACCTGTTAATGTTGTCTTGAAAACTTAGGTTAAACTTAGCTGGTAGATAATGCTAAGTAGCACTAAGCTCGCCTATGTGCAAAACTTTGTGTTTAAATGCAATAAAGAATTTTAATAGTAACGATAATAATGTTAAATATAACAAAACCATTTTTGTCGAAAGTTACTTATTTTGGGTTGGAATGTTTCTGCGTGATACGATCGAATTTTATTGATCGTAAGATACTGACCGAAACGTTATTGTTCCATTCGCAAAGGATATCTCCCTCGAGGTTAGCGTAGTAAATGCTCTTCCTGTTGTATCGGTTGACGAAGTATTTGCCGTAAGAGACGTATTTCGGGTTGACATTGTATATCCCTGCTCTTTCAGGAATCACTTCAAGTTGCGACTGGAATGTTAAGGAGGAACATCAAGGGTTTTTAGTTTTCGTAAAAAAGTTGCAACGACAATTCAAAACCAGGCCCTGTACACGAAAACCGGCCAAGTGTAAGTCAGTCTCAGTACCGTAGGGTTCTGTCTGTATGTTCTCACAAAAAAAAAAATCTTTCAATCAGCCTGTGATTGACATGTCTTAATTATTTATTTTTATAGTTTATGAGACATAAGAAGAAGAAGAAAATTCATTTATTTGACGACACAATACTCAAAACAACAAAAAGAAAATTTATCACTCACTATCAATACAAGATGCCTACATTTTTAACAAATTAACACAGAAAGGTTACAAAAAGTGGGTAAAAAATAAATAAACGATAAAACATGAAAACAATAATAAAATACATTATAGTTTTTAAGTATTGAGCCCCCAAAATGGGCCCGACTCAGCATAATGTTGCAACAGAGTGGTCCGTTGCAACGCTGATTTTCAGTCGGGTCCAAACTGCGGTTAGCATTGTACGTGTGAAAAAGTAAGGTTAAATAAGCTACCCAACGGTGTGAAAAAGACAATGACAATAAGATACATTACTTAAATATTATACCTACTGTGCAGTGCTTGTGAAGAGTGAAGGTAATAAATACGGTGCCAAAAATACAATAGAATACCTACATTACTTAAATATTATACTGTAAAATTCCCATATGTGGGTTTTTTTTCTACTTGTCCACATGAACAACATTCCAAAATAAATATCAGTGGTTCTATGCTAACGTGACATTAAACTTAATGGAAAAGCTGAAATGCTTGTATGCAATTATTTATTCGAACAGAACGAATGTCTAATTATTAAAGGATCATTAAGAATCTTACACCTTGATTTTACTGAGGGTTTTACTACGACATCTTGATAATAATATAAAAAATGTGTTGCTTTCTGTTAATGTACAAATTTATATAAGGAGCTATTTGTGTACGTATTGTGAAAATTTTATATTTTTGCGTTTTGAATTGCTGTTGAGTATAAAACTGTAGGTAAATAAATAATGTTAAATACTTACATTAACATAGCTTAAGAAAACCGCAACAAGAAAATATACAGCAACAATATTAAACGACATATTATTAGATGTAGACACTAACCCAGAGGTGATGATAAAATGAACGTGCTCTACTAATATGAACGGCGAACGTCGCGCCACGTGTTTTATAAACGATCAGCTATATCCGCGGCTTCGCTGCCGTGGAATTCAGTTTGTGATTATATCTATAATTCTAATTTAAAATTTATCTTTAATCTATCTATTAAAATTTAAATGACTGTAGATTACTAGATCACTAACATTTTGTAGATTATCCGTTTACCTAAAATATTATTTCTTTATTTCACGAAATAATATTTTCTATCTAATAATTTCTGTCTATTAACTCTCGACTTTTTAAAACGAGATAAGATAAGATTATCAGTACAATAAATTAAAAAACCGGCCAAGTGCGAGTCGGACTCGTGCACGAAGGGTTCCGTACCATTATCGATACAACATTAGAAAAAAACCGTAAAAATCACGTTTTTTGTATGGGAGCCCCCGTTAAATATTTATTTTATTTTAATTTAATAATTTATTGTTGAAGCGAGTTTAGAACTAAATATTCTGTGAATATTTCAAGCGTCTACCTGTTGCCGTTATTAATATCGGGAAAAAACGGTAAAAAAAAAAAACGATTATATCATTCTTGACAATATTTCAAAAACATCTTTGTCTCCGAAACGCTTTACAGTCGAAATAACTGTATAAAAAGTGTCTTAGTAAGATAGATAGATAGAATATTCTTTATTGTACACAGAGATTACATACGAGTTACTTCTTGAAATAAAGAGAGCAGTCATAGTTCAGCTATTTATTGAAATTTATCCATAACATTAAAGATAGCAACTCATCATGAGATACTTAAAACCCTGTTGTCGTTCAATTAATAGAAGTTAAAGATTCATTTGCTTTTTATTAAGTCCATTTTGTTTCCAATTTTGCAGTTAAATTCAGTGGCGCTTCTTGTCTAACTTCCGTTTCATTCGTATCAACGTAGACATGATTGAACGACTATTAATTGAAGAAACTACAAATCGAAGTTAGAGGTAAAGTCCAGTACTAAAGCCGTTACTTGCTTTGAATCTGTTGGCGTGATAATATTTTCAGTCACATTTAGTAAAAACTGTTTCTGTATCATATATTTTTCGGATTACAAGTTTGACGCCAGTACCTGTCTATAAGTATGTGTAGAATCATAGTTTCCAAAGGAATGGACCGATTTCAATGCCAGTTTTTTTTATCAAAAGCTAATTTCATCGGGATGGGTCTGATCTAGCTAAAGTGGACACTGGTCCAATATCATCAGCTCCGATGGGAGGATTTAAGGCGTTCCGCTCCGCTAGAAACGTGTAGTTTCAGATGAAATATACAGCTTTATTATTATCACTTTATACATCGGGACGCTTCAGAGTCTGATAATGTCTAGCACAACAACTTCTGGATCTCAGAGACTGTTTCAACTTGAAACCTGAAATTTGAGATAAATTACCCGCCCAGGTCACCCAATCAGCAATGGAGAGAGCTATGTTGGGAGTTTCACTGCGTGATCGAATGACGAATGAGGAGATCCGCATAAGAACCCGAGTCACTGATATAGCTCGAAGAATTTCTCAGTTGAAGTGTCAGTGGGCGAGTCACATAGCTCGGAGAACTGATGGCCGTTGGGGCGAAAAAGTTTTGACCTGGCGACCGCGGACCGGGCGACGCAGCGTCGGAAGGCCCCCCACCAGATGGTCTGACGACCTGGTTGTGGTGGCGGGAAGTCGCTGGATGCGGGCGGCACAAGACCGGGAAGCTTGGAAAACCATGAGGGAGATTTATGTCCTGCAGTGGGCGTCAAATGGCTGATGAAGATAATGATGGCCTGCTCATATCCATTTCAGTCTCGAGACTCTTTCGTCAAATGTTTTCCGGCGATAGTTGAAGACATTGTATATGATCTACGAGTTAAATAAAACTTTTAATTTACTTTTATTAGATTGTTTAATTTAATATTAAAATGACAAAATTACATTAATGCACACATTAAAAAGTAACAGCAGGTCACCACACAATGTTACTGCCTTTTTTGTTTCCCTTGCTTGATGCTTACGTACAAGTAACTTACGTACGTGGTCTCCGACTGGAAGAAAGTGGCGTCCCCTCGCGCACACTTGAATGGCCATTTGTAGGAAAAGTTTAGTTTTATTATGGTCATATTCATTAAATGATGTTCTCCCTGAAACAAAAAATTGGAAACATCTTTATATTTTTCAGATCATACATATACTCACCGCTGAATCCCGGAGTGCTGGGCAGAAACCAAGGTGACCTGGGTTTGACACATGCCAAGATCCTGACATTATATCAACATCCATCCGTGCCCTCTCTGTCAGAATTTCTTTGTAATAGCTGATTTCTTACTTTCATATTATTTATTGTTTTTTTAGATAGAGTAGGCTTGCCCAGTACTATAATACCATCATGACTGCTTAGTCGGCCTGGTAAAATTTATTGGTAGATTCGAAATTGGTATGACCATGAATATCTTTTTAGAGAGAAGTCCGATTTTGATATTTCTTCCTTTTAATTTGATAAAAAAAACACTGTTAAGAGTAGAAAAATAGGGGACGATAATTTTTTTCAGGTGCCTAATGTTCATCCGTAAAATGATTCTGTCGACTGGCTTGATACACGTGAGAATGATTTTGGAGTTAAAATTTATTGTTTTCCAAAATACCCTTAAGATTCGAAATTGGTATGAACACGCATAACTTCTTAGAGAGAAGTCCGATTTCGATAATTATTACTTTTAATTTGATAAAAAAAAACACTGTTATTATGGGTAAAAAAATAGGGGAAGAAAATTTTTTTCACTCACCTAATGTTCATCCGTAAACTGATTCTTTTGACTGACTTGACACATGTTATACTTGAATGGCGGAAAGCTATTAGCCCATCGCCTTTGAACAAGCGCGTCTTCAGGAACTCGACGCCAAACGCCAGCTTAGGAAAGCTCGTCCTAAGCCCTCGTACAATTACACATATAACTCTAGCGGTCAACTGTATTACGGCGGCTGTGACCGTGTGTTTAAGAGCAAATTCGGTTATGATTTGGTGAAAATCACACGTCCGAGCGCACGCTCGGGTCTAAGGTGGGTCCTTGCGGATACTCTTAACTTGTTCGTTTTGATGATGTAGATAGAAGATAGTCGAGGATGTACGTAACTAAGTTTGAGTCGGTGCCAATAAAAACGTTAATTTCGTGAAGCGTAAAAAATAATGATATAATTTCGTTTGGCGCCGGCTCAAAATCAATTTCACACATTAGTTCAGGAGTTAAGACTAGTGTAAATAATTACGTGGCACTTAATTTAGGAATAAGTAACAAAAGTGAATAGAGTGCAAAATTGAGTGAGTGTTACATAATTTGTGTAAATTACAATAGTAGGTGTGGAATACTAATATCAGTAAATTTACTTCATTTGGCTTTGCACAACAAATTTCGATTTAACTATCTTGTCCATAGTGTTTTGCTAACAGCTACTTTGCCTATCTTGTCTGCAATGTGCAATCATTACATTTGTAGACTGGCAACGTTTGGGACGCGCTCTTTTCGACCGCGCTTAGCCGCATATAATGTTTTTTTTTCTTATCGGGGATTATTTTCTGCATAAAATAAAAGAAGTTCTAAAGTTAAAATATAGTAAGGAGGTACAGAAGACTAAAATCTATACAGGGAACATAAAGATACATTACTTCAGATTTGTGATATTGCTACCAACTGTAACGTGTAATACTCTGCCGTCCATAGGCTAAAATGCCGTAATCGACCATCCAGTCGATTTTGACTTTTTTGATGACATCTTAATCAGAAAAAAAAATTCTATCGATCCCTCCAACCCAATTTTCCTAACTTTTATACTTCCAGAGGTAAAAACTGAAAAATGCCGTTATGTTAGTTTAATTATTCATTAATTAAATAATAATTGTGTTTAATGACGCCATAAACATATTATTGTTAAGCTGAATTGATAGAAGAAGAAGAAAGACATTACCAACAAGATACATCACAGAAACAAAATAAGCAGATAAGTTACATAATATGCACAACAGACAAAACGAATAAATAAAACAGGACCATAGATGTAGCCTGCGGTGTATCTAAGTTGCCACAAAAGGCAGCTGACTCAGCGTTGTGCTGAGGAAGTGATCCCTCAGCGCTGATTTATCGTTACTAATTGAAAATACTATTTTAAAGTACTAAAAAACATCTATCTTTTGGGACCTCGGGTGTAGTCAAACTATGTATGTATCAAGTAGTATATACTCGTATTTTTATTATTTCCCTGGAATTTTGCTCACAACAGTATTGCAAATAAAAAGTAGATTTTTGGAGATAACCGCGTTTTAGCTTGTGGACGGCAGTGCTGTTTATGACATAAGCATTGGATCGATAAGTAAAGATAGGTAAAACGTATTTATTTAAAAACCACACAAGAGATGAAAGATGTGTTCACAGAGAGCAAAATTATAACTATGGTCACATAAAGATATTGAAACATAGGTAGGTAGAAATTACAGAGGATTCCACGCTGGACTAGGGTCTGTGTTGTGGTAATCCAGAAACGACAAATATAACATTTTCAAGGAAAAAATCAATGTGAGGTTGCGCTCTGTGTAGTTATTATTATACAAATTTAATCTAAATTGTCAAATTCTGAGAAATATTAATACTTAGCAAAATTAATAAAAAAACAGTATTGAAAAATCATCAACAACCCGACTGCTGAACATTAACATTAGCAGGCGGGACCAACGCAACCCAAACGCAAATTCAGCCGCCTGCTTAGTATTTAATGTTCAGCAGTCGGGTTGTTGGCTATTTTTTAATACTGTATTTTTTTCGTCTTTTTAGTGTTTATTCTTATTTTCAATTCAATTTATTTTAATTTCATAGGACAATTGCGCAAACACAACGAATCGATTGAGATGTTATTTGTCAAAAACTGACCATAGGTTAAGGAGTTATGAGGGAACATAGAATCGAACATACTTACGAGTACATACATTCACATTACCCTCTTTTTGGGCTTCACCGCAGTCGGGTAAAAAATATAATGTAGCAAAATTAAATAAGGTTAATAATTGAACCCTTAAACGTGTTATTTAAATAGTATAAAAACATTTGAACATCGTCTCTCCGGTATCAATAAATTTTAATCAAACCAATTCCAATAAGCATTAAAAAAAAACAAAAGTTGTAGCACAAAAGTTGTTTTAAATGACAAATTGTTACAGACGTTTCTCAGGAATTGCTCATATTATAAATAAAACTGTATATCTTAAAATGCACGATTCTACTCATCAATACAAACAAACTACTATCGCCATTGAGAAAACTTTGAAATTTCGGATATTTAGTATTTTTCCTCGTAGTAAAAGTTGCTCGATCGGTGAGTAGAACTCCCGTTTTAGGGTGTACGCAGCATTACACCCTGTACATCCCAAATAAACTTGAATAAGCATTACACAGGTACATAATGAACAAAATAAGCATTAAATAGTTTATTAATGAGTTGTAAATAATACTCAAAGATGTAGATACGCCCTACAGGTTCCCCGAGGTACTTATAATTCTACCAACACCTTGTGAAATGGTTGCAATAAATGATGACGAGATTGATGATGAACATCTTTAAAAAAATGTCCTTTTCTGTTTATCCTGCTTTGTCTTCGTTAGCATCCGTTGTTTGATACTAAGGTATAAGTAGCCAGAAGCTATTTCTTCCCTTGTCGAAGTCACAATAAAAGATCCGTCGACGCGGGCATGCTCGAAAGGCATTTTGTAGGGAAATACAGCTTTCTTCAAAGTCATGTTCATAAGATGGAACACACCCTGCGACAAATTTTGCGGTATGAGATATATAGTAAAAAAACAGTAAAAAATAATAAAAAAACAGGCCAGGTGCGAGTCAGACTCGCGCACCAAGGGTTCCGTACCAGTATCTATACAACATGAGACAGAGATTGAATTTGAGAACAGCGCCATCTATAGAAACCAACAAGAAGCGTTTAAAGTTAACATTTAACGACATGACATCGGCGCTGTGAAGGTTACATAGATGGCCGCTAGATGTTGACTATGTTAAATGTCTTTAGACAACGTTTGTTGCTTTAAATATTAAATATATTCATATTGTCATGCCCTTCAAATATTGATTATATTCTGTTTTTAGTACTTGTTGTTATAGCGGCAACAGAAATACATCATCTGTGAAAATTTCAACTATCACGGTTCATGAGAGCCTGGTGTGACAGACAGACAGACAGTGAAATCTTAGTAATAACGTCCCGTTTGGCACCCTTCGGGTACGGAACCTTAAAAACTGAAATGAAAAATAACCAACAACCCCACTGCTGAGCATTTACTACTAAGCAGGCGGAACCAACCTAGGCAGTGAGTAACATTGTTGAATTTGGGTCCCACCTGCTTAATGATGATGATTTTTTTCGACCGAGTTCGGTCACGGCGACTGATACGGCTGGGGAGAGCATTGGGCATGTGTTCTAATATGACTGATGTAGCCTATCTTGGCTATAAAGGTGCAGTTGCATCGACTACAAGTAAATTTCCCGTTTGGGTAGTGGTATTGTATGGCAGCTGGTGGTCTACATCTGATTTCATCACGTCTGGCGTCAAGAACAGCTCTCCGTTTGTCCTGGAAATCAAAGCCTTCTCATCCCATGTCAAGTGGTCAATTTTGCATCGTTTCATGTGGCGTTTCTGCACGTCCTTAAACCCAAGGAACTGCCCGCCTTTCTTGCGGTTCCCATTGAAGTGTTCACAGTAAAGGATGCATTTCGGTATTCTCTCCTCCGGCATCAATTGAACGTGGCCACACCAGCGCAGTTGATGTCCTATCAGGTAAGCCTCGATACAACCGTCGCAGTATTTCTGTGTTTCTGACACGGTCCGACCATTTGACGTTCAGAATGTTGCGGAGAGACCTCAGATGGAATCTGCCTAATGCAGATGTGCTTAAGATAATATGGGTACCAGGTCTCAGCGGATATCTGAGGTTTGGCAGAACCCGCCCGCTTAGTAATTAATGCTCAGCAGTCGGGTTGTTGGTTATGTTTTTTTGTTGAATTATTATATTGTGATATTTTATTCAGTCTATACCCAAGTATTGCTAGTGATTTTTAATTTTGCTTTTAGTATTCTGTAATGACTCGCGATGCTCATACACTCGTTTAACGGGTCTAACTGCGATTTTTATTAAGTAAACTGAATTAAGGTAATTAATAATCATCGGCCTACCTCTGCCCACAGCTGGGTATAGGCCTTTTCTCTATTAGACCCGTTAAATGCATAGTAAACTTTGCTTTTTAACACATTTTCTGGGTGTTGTCGAGAACCACCTGTGCTTAAAGATGGGCGAATATTCTTCCTTTTGGGAATTTAACTCTGCAACTTTTTGTGTCATTTAAATAAAAGTTATCCATATTCAACCCCTCCAGTTTTGGATGTACGTGGGATGGATTTTGCAATCTCATACTATGAGCGCCGATTAAAATAAATAGTCATATTTTTTTAAAGAGCAAAAGCCGGGTTTGAAACCCACAAATCATGACGCGTGCTTACTTGACTTATGCTAGTTATGCGTGCTCACTTACCTTTGGAATTGGACATTCAATTCCGGTAGCTCGGAATGTGGGGCCTAACATATCGTCTATGTTAATAAGGTCGCACAAACGATATTTTACTTCGATGAAGCTCCGTTTGTATACGTTTCCCAACTTCTCATAGAACACGGCCTCTACCTGAAAGGTAAATAGGAACTTTCGAATATAAGGCAAAGGTGTATGTATATTTCGTGTATTTATTTCTGTGTGTATCTCGGTTTCGTCTACATATAAACTAATGGTAAAATATGGGAAGCAGCAATGTCCATCAGGTGGTTTGCTCGTTGTTGGACATTCATTTATCTCAATAATTTAGGAACACCAACCCTAATTCTCAATTTCTTCACTTTGTTACTATTACCCATACTAAAGCTGAATGAAACGAAGTATAGGTATGTATGTCGTGATTTCTGATTTCTTAGCTATTATCCTAGAATATCTGCTTAGTCGTATAATAAAGAACTGCCGATTTATTTCCTTATCGTCCTAGGATTTTGCCTAAGATAATATACATTGATAAAACTGAATCGTTTGACAAGTCCTACCGTCAGTGTCCACAATAAGTATAATTACGAAGGGAAACTAAACAAATGCTTTTGTTTCGAGATATGGATTAATACAGATACAGCAAAGCATACTGATTAATGTTATTGCGCCGTGTTACGTAAACATATTCCAACTCACAGTAAGTAACTTTCGAGAAAAACTTTTTTTATGGATGAATTTTTTTTTCGATATTTTTGTTCAGAGTTCTGAGAAGTTAATGATTTCAAATATAAAACAGCTGAATAAAAATCTGGAACAAAACAATGTTAATTAGTTTTTTTATTCTAATAATAATATTAGTGATTTTTATTGTTTCGTTCCCTGTCTGTCTGTCTGTCTGTATGTCACCAAGCTGTATCGCAAAAACCGTTATAGCTAGGCAGTTGAAATTTTCACAGATGATCTATTTAAATTGCCGCTATAACAGCATATACTAAAAACAGAATAAAATAAATATTTAAGGGGGCTCTCATACTACAAACGTTTTTTTTTGCCATTGCTTGCCCGATATTAATAACGGCAACAGGTAGACGCTTGAAATATTCACAGAATATTTGGCGCTATATTCGCTTCAAAAATAAATAAATAAAATAAATATTTAAGGGGAGCTCCCATACAACAAATGTGATCTTTTGCCATTTTTTTACTCACTCTTTGTGTCTAATGTTGTATAGATGTAACGGTACGGAACCCTTCGTGCGCGAGTCCGACTCGCAATTGGACGGTTTTTGTACACTGTTTGCGACGATGACAATCCCACCGTTTCTTATGCTAGACTAACTACTCATTTAATTTAAAAAAGGTGTACAGGAATCATTGGGCCCGAAGCTGGCGTTGCCAGAATGTCATGAAATATTCTTACGACTAATTTGCTTAATTTTTTGAGTTTCTACCAGCCCAACGCTCTTTGATTAGTATATTTGATAAGTTGCACTATCTGTAAATGTTATCTTCGCTCCATAATTGCCCCAAGAATCAAAAGAAGATCTGATAAAGATGGTTACTAAATTGTCCAAGACCATAGGTCACAACCTCGTCACAACTTAGAAAAAAAATAAATTAAAGACATATATCGAGTCCGGGCGAAAAATAAGGAAAAAACTAACAACCCAATTATAGTGGAATTAGGCTCCACGTTCCAAAAAACCGACTTCTTGAAGATGGCGAAAGCCTTCAATATAAAACATAAGGAAAAATTATCCGCTAAACATCTGGGCTACACAACAAATGAATACACTCCGATATTCGTATCTGAACAACTGACTGCAAAGGGAGCTCGGCTGCATTTTTTAGCAAGAGTCCTCACCAAGACAAAGAAATATAAATTTTGCTGGACCGCATATGGAAGAGTATACATTAAGCAAGATGAAAACTCACCTAAAATTGTTATCCGGAGTGAAACTCAAATTAATGGCCTTATGCAATCAGAATGACTAGTACTGTTAAGATACTATTGGCGCACACTATTTTTTTATTTTTTATTGCCTATGATTATTAATTTTAAAGTGTTTCAACATGTTTTTCAAAACGCGCTAGCTTATTCACAAGATTTTCAAACCAACATACAAATACACAAACACTCAAAACAATACACAAACAGACAAAACAAAAACGTACACAGTTTAAACAGACCCAAAACTTACTCGAAGTACCTAAAATTACAAAAGTATCCTAAGAAAATGAAAATACTATTCTTAAACTCGAACAAACAATATGAAATCTATTCTAGAAACTATACACAGATCAGCTATATAAACAAATATGGATAGTCACTTGAATACTATGAACGATATAGACAATGTGGAAATAGCAAGTGTATGTGAAGGTGACATTGAATGTATTTCGAAAAAGATGACAATATATAATAGTACTGATTTCATAATAGTATCACAAAATATCAGAAGTGTTTATTCAAATTTCGATGACTTACAGGTAAACATAATTCAACTTAAACTTGTCGCTGACCTTATAATACTTAGTGAATGCAGACTTAATTTTAATAAAAACATTCCTCAACTTAATAATTATGACTCTTTCCAAACAACACATCATTTAAATCAAGCTGATGGAGTGGTTGCCTATCTGAAGAACACACAAAAAGCTCAGGTTACCGAAATACAATTAATACATGCGTCCTGTTTACAAATCAACACACCTGAAGCAATTATACTTGAAATCTACAGATCTCCCTCAAAATCGAATGCGGAAGACTTTATAAATTCTCTCGGCCTTTACTTAAGCTCAATTAAATCGAAACAAAGTATAACAAACACGATGAGAAATCACAAGATCGTTCGTATAGGCTTAACTATCTTAATATGATGGCAACACATGGTCTACTACCAGGACATACAAAACCTACAAGAGGTGAAAACTGCCTCGATCATTACATGTTAAAATTACAATCTAAAAAGAAGTCTGCCGCAATTGCGATTGCAAATACGACAATTACAGATCATCTTATGATTATTCTAAAAATATCAAATAAAACTAAAATAAAACAAATTAATAAGACTAAACTAAAAATAAATATTAAAGATGCATTAGAATACTTAAATAACGATAACCTTCAAACTTTGGTAACTTATAATAATCCAAATACTCTGGCAGACCATTTCATAAGTAAACTGAAACAATAAATAATTTACTGTAGAATTACTAGTTATTACAATTTTTAAAAACATAAATTAATAATTATAAGTAAAAAAAAAAATAATAATACATCCACAATTGTTTCGTCCAAAGTAATAAATCAAGATGACGAATAAATTAACTGTCAAACAAACCGCCCCGAGACATAACTGTTTAATTAAAAAGCTGAAACGAAAGTTTGATCGCGATAAATTAGCGCATGCCCAGAGAGATTCTAAAAAATTATAGAGAGCTATAAACAACATCACAAACCGTATATCAGCTAAGAAACAAAATATTGAACTTTTAGATTCCCCTACAACTCCGAATAGAATAGCATGTACCTCTCCAGGATCTGTATCTAATAAGACTAAAGATGTTAGTGGACTTGTTGAATTCGTAGGGCCAGTGTTCGCTAGTGCATTTTTACCCGTTATTATTTCTTCCGCGAGAGTCCTACCAACATTAGCAAAGTAGGTGTTTACCTTCTAATGGGAGTCCATTGAGAAGGTCCGCGAGAGTCCTACCAACATTAGCAAAGTAGGTGTTTACCTTCTCAAGAAATAATAACGGGTAAAAATGCACTGAAAATGGACTCCCATTGAGAAGGTAAACACCTACTTTGCTAATGTTGGTAGGACTCTCGCGGAAGAAATAATAACGGGTAAAAATGCACTAGCGAACACTGGCCCTACGAATTCAACAAGTCCACTAACATCTTTAGTCTTATTACATACAGATCCTGGAGAGGTACATGCTATTCTATTCGGTCTAAAATCTGAAAGTTCACCTGGATGGGACAACATCCCCACTAGTTTTCTTAAAGCAGCCCATAAACTAGTAGTCCCAATCATTTGCTACCTAGCGAACCTGTGCTTCCAAACGGGTAATTTTCCTCTAGCTTTAAAACAGGCAATTATTACTCCTGTGCATAAGAATGGAGACAAGACTAATCCTTCTAACTATCGGCTTATTTCTGTCTTACCAGTTTTATCGAAAATTCTAGAAAAACTCATTAACAATCGGTTAATAAAATACTTAACAAAATTCAATATTATCTCAGAGTCGCAGTTTGGTTTCAGACAAGGAATGTCTACGGAAGATGCCATTCTGGCACTCACTAATACTGTTACCACTAAGGTAGATAAAGGGGATAAATGTCTTGGCGTTTTTCTTGATTTAAAAAGGCGTTTGACACGGTTTCTGTCTCCATCCTCCTGCACAGGCTAGAAGAGATTGTTATTAGAGGATTACCACTCGAATTGCTCAGAGACTATCTTTGTGTCCGCAAGCAAACTGTCAAAATAGGACAAACCGTTAGCTCACAAGTAACGGTTTCCTACGAAGTTCCCCAGAGCAGTGTTATGGGACCGACACTCTTCTTAGTATACATAAACCAGCTCTGTAATTTGAAAGTGGATGATGGACAGACTTTCTCATACGCAGACGATACGGCAATCATCTTTGTTGGTAAAACCTGGGATAGTGTCCGCAGATTATCTGAGAGTGGACTCCTAAAAGTAGCGGCCTGGCTAGAATCAAACCTTTTGATTTTAAACGCACTAAAAACAAATTACGTTTGCTTTACCAAGTATGATCGCACTCAGCCACCAAATGACTTTCGCATTAAAATCCATAAATGTGGAAACCCACCGAAAATGAACTGTTCGTGCGTCACTATAAACAAAGTTAATTATGTAAAATACTTGGGTGTCATTGTTGACCAACGACTCTCCTGGCATGACCCCACCGAACTTATCATGAATAGAATTCGTAAGTTAATATGGACATTTAAAACCCTGCGACATATAGCTACAAAAGACCTCCTTAAGAACATTTACGTCTCGCTGGTGCAATCGGTTATCTCATATTGCCTTCCTATATGGGGTGGGGCCACAAAAACTAAATTTGTTGAATTAGAAAGGGCTCAGAGATCTCTTCTAAAAGTAATGTTTTTTAAACCCTACAGATTTCCGACAGAGAGTCTTTATGCATCAAATGATCTACTTACTATTAGAAAACTATACCTACTAAACTTAATCTTAAAGAAACATAACTCTCTTCCCTATGATTCAAATATAAAGACCAAAAGAAGGAACTATAAAGTGGCCATTGAAGCGCAAGCTAAATCAACTTTTGCTAAGAGGCAGTATGAAATACAATCAGGTCGTCTATATAATCTCATAAATAAGGAACTCCAAACATACTGTCACTGCAAAAAGACACTGACTATTTGGCTTAAGACAAAAAGTTACGACAAAATTGAATCAATGGTGCAAACGATAAGATGAATGTACACACACACACACACACACACACACACACACACACACACACACACACACACACACACACACACGTACTTAAATTTGTATAATTTAAATTTTTCTTATAAAATAAAATGTTATTTTTAAGTGTAACTTCTAGAAAATAGTTTATACTGGCTATGGAAGAGCGGAGTGTCCTAACACAGGCATCTATTTGCTTAAATGGAAGCTCCACATACTGTTAAGACAAATGTACCTTAAGTTGATGAAATAAACATTTATTATTATTTATTTATTATTATCTTCAAAACTGAAGTTATCTGGCAGATAATGCAGATAACGAAAGATCTACGTAGCACTAAGCTCGCCTACGTGCAAAACTTTGTGTTTAAATGCAATAAAGAATTTTAATAGTAATAATAATAATGTTAAACACGAAAAAGCGTTTTCTCGAAAGTTACTTATTTCGGATTGGAATGTTGCTGCGTACGACTGTCGAATTTTATTGATAGTAAGATACTGACTGAAACGTTATTGTTCCATTCGTGAAGGATTTCTCCTTCGAGGTTCGCGTAGTAAATGCTCTTCCTGTTGTATCGGTTGACGAAGTATTTGCCGTAAGAGACGTATTTCGGGTTGATATTGTATACCCCTGCTCTTTCAGGAATCACTTCAATTTGCGACTGCAATGTTAAGGCATCAAGGGTTTTTAGTTTTCGTAAAAAAGTTGCAATGTGAATTCAAAAACATGGCCTGTTTAGTATAAAATGGAAGCCGGCCAAGTGTGAGTCGGCCTCAGTACCGTAGGGTTCTGTACGTTCTTAAAAAAACCCTTTCAATCGGTCTGGGATTGTGAGCTGAGCTTGGACTCTCACTTGGCAGGTCTTAATTATTTATTTTCAATGCAATTGCTCGTAAAGCGTTCTTTTTTGTGTAAATACATTGTGTGGAAAGGGACCCTCTAGAGCACGCGTTAAATAAAACACTACTGAAATCCTTTTGTTCACGTGTGAAATCACGGGCAATGACTGAGGAAACCAAGTAGGTTATTTTTCCTTCGTCATTGTTTTGCCTTGCGCCACGCAATTCATGCACCATGGAGTTTGGATACAAAGAGATTTTAATATTTATAAAATCATTTATTCATAAGCAAATGCGCTTTATAAGTACCTAATTAGTAACAAATGAAAGCACACGAAAAAAATTAAATTTAGATTTTTGGGTATTTCATTTAAAATTACGCATTAATTGGTTTTCTGCCAAAAATATATTACACATTACTTGGCTGTACTTGGTGTAAAAAAAAAGCGCGCCTTTTCAAAACTGTTTTCACTTCAGTGAAAATATTTTTATTATATTTCCTCGCAAAAATGTTGTATGACACGTGAGGGTAAAAGGTTACTCGCTATGCTCGTGTTTTCACTCTGTGGCACTTATTCGTAATAACCTACTTTCATGCGGGTTCCTTTTTCTTATTACGACATTAAAATTAATAGCAAAGCTGCAATTGTTTTCGCGAATTCGAAGTTTCCCCTTAATAAAAGATGATTGCGTTGATGAGTGAAATCTTTTAATAATTATGTATTCGAACATTTTCGAATCTCTAATTATTAAAGGATTATTAAGAATATTACACTTTGATTTAACAAAGGGTTTTACTACGAAATCTCGATAATAATATCAAAAATTCGTTGCTTCCTGTATGTGCTTGTCATTCGTGTACAAAGCAATGTACAAATTTACAAATTTATATAAGGAGCTATTTGTGTACGTATTGTGAAAATTTTATATTTGTGGGTTTTGAATTGCTGTTGAGTATAAAACTGAAGATAAGTGAATAATGGTTAGATACTTACATTAACATAGCTAAATAAAACCGCAACAAGAACATGTACAGCAACAATATTAAACGACATATTATTAGAAGTAGACATTGAGCCAGAGGTGATGATAAAATGAACGTGTTTAGTAGTAAACTGTACCTATGGCGAACGTCGCGCCACGTGTTTTTATAAATGAGCAGCTGTATCCGCGGCTTTGCTGCCGTGGAATTCAGTTTGTGATTATATCAATATCAAGAAAAAATAATATAGGTACAATGTTTGTGTATTCCTTTTTAGGGTTCCGTACCCTATTACTAAGATTCCGCTGTCCGTCCGTCCGTTCGTCCGTCCGTCACCAGGCTGTATCTCATGAACCGTAATAGCTAGACAGTTGAAATGTTTACAGATGATGTATATCTATTGCCGCTTAAACAGGAAATACCTAAAACAGTATAAAATAAATATTAAAGGGGGCTCCCATACAACAAACGTGATTTTTTTGCCGTTTTTTGCTCGATATAACGGCAACAGGTAGACGCTTGAAATATTCAAATGTTTATAGTTATAAATGGTACAGAACCCTTCGTGCGCGAGTCCGACTCGTACTTGGCCGGTTTTTTATGTACAATAAAGTGTTCTAAGTATTTTAAATTTTTTACCACTTTTCTAAACTATTCGAAAAGCGAATTCATTTCGGTAAGGGTTTTCTATTAGCCACTGAAATTACCTTCGAAAGATAGAAAATAATACAAATGTTAAAACGAAACACAATACTAACAAAAATAAGTCGAATGCAAAATACACCTGCAGGTTCGTCAAAGTCAAATTAATTAAAAAAAATACAAATACAAAAAACATACAAAAAATTATATAGTGACAATATAACGTCAAAACAATATGATAACAAAAAACCTAACCAAACAAATCGCTCCGAGCCACATCCGACCCAAAAGATTCGAGAGATTGAAATTAATTTTAAATATAATTTAAGAAATTTTTCATCGATTTGTGAATAAATTTTAACAAATTCCACTGTATTATTGCCGTGAATTATATTGATAAAGCTGATATTTTTACAACAAATGTTAGCTTCTAACAATAAAATTTGTAGCAATGATATTAGCTGTTACTTTTCTGCATACCTAACTACACTTATTAACTGATTTTAGTTTCCATTTCTTTCTGGCAATAAATTTTCATGACATGTTTATACCCTCTAGAGATAGAAATATGGAAAGTTACGAAACACAGGTACTTTTATTTGAATTTTATTTGAATTTTAAAACATATCTATACAGGGTGTAACAAAATTCCCACATACATCCAAAAATTTACTCTGCATTACGAACCACTTTTACCCTAAGGGAAACATTCAAAATTGCAAAAAAAAAAATAGCTGTACCGTACTACCACGTAACCACCAATGGCATTAAAATATTAGGTGGACGTGATACGGAAGAGGCCTATTCCCAGCAGTGGCGTGGCCTCAGTTCACGGGATCGATAAATAAATAAATAAGTCAACTAATAATGATACATTAAACGGGTCAAATGTTTATCGCGAGTCATCTAAAAATCAACTAGTCATCGATAACGGTAGGACATTCAGCTGCTTAAAGTTTAGACAGTAAGACAGACGGACGGACAGACAGACAGCTATACGCTCAAGTTTAGTTAATCTGTGGTTATGGGCAATCTGCTATTGAATTAAAAAATTACAGACGGACAAATGAAACTGAGACCATTATTATTATCTACTATCTGTAATTTGATTCATTATATTAAAATTTAAATAACTGTAGATTACTAGATTACTAACATTTTGTGGAATATCCGGTATTACAACAAAACAATTTTTAAGTAAAATATTATTTCTTTATTTTTCCGAAATAATATATTCTGCCTGATAAGATCTGTCTCTTAACTCTCGACTTTTTAAAACGAGATAAGATAATATTATCGTTTATGGATCTCGACTATGATCGTAAAATTAATTTAAAAAAAAATACATGCTTCGTACCGAAAGATTGTTGGTAAACAAGGAGACGCCAATGTTCCGTGTGGCGCCGGGTTAAGAATAGTGTCACTCCATTTCCTTCCGTGGATGTCGTAGAAGGCGACTAAGGAAATTAGTTACCAGGAGACGGGCAGTAGCGTCTTTCTGAGATTCCAACCGCATACTGCGATCGCCTACCCGCCTGCCAAGCGTGGCGATTATGGCAAAACCTCTCATGGTTAGGAAAACCATGAGGGAGGCCTATGTCCTGCAGTGGGCGTCAAATGGCTGATGATGATGACGATGAAACATTTTTTCAGCAAAATCTGGTTGGTGTATCTTAGTGATAAAAATAGGATTATATCATTCTTGAGAATATTTCTAAAAACATCTTTGTCTCCGAAGCACTTTACAATCGAAATATGTCTAAAAAAGTGTAAGTTACCCCTAGAAATAAACATAGCCGTTAATATGATGTTTGCTCGTGAGATCCGATAGGCAGCATATTCGCGAACGCAATGGCCTCTCGTCGCTAGCGTCATCATCAGGCGGTCTTCTCACACTTCCCCTTGGGGAAGTGGAGGGTCGGGGTCAGGGCCCCTCTTCCCGATGGATCTACCGCTGTCCGCAGCTACGGACAGGTCTCTGGGTGGCCTTCCAGGCGGTGGTCTTCGCTGGGGGTCGCAGGTGGTTTCAACAGTCGGAGTTGGCCGTGGACTCGACCAGGCTTCGGGGGAGGGGCTTGGCGCGGCCGTCGGGCGGTCGCGCGTGCAGAGGTGCCAGCCCACGCAGATGCTGCAGCTGCGACCGGTCCGCACGCGCGAACATGTCGGTCGCCAGCCGCGCCACGAAGGCGTCCAGCTCCTCCCATTTGAGGTCCCTCGCGATCGTCGCATTCCTCACGTAGCGAGGCGCGCCGACGATGGTGCACAGGGAGAGGTTCTCCTGGGCTCGGAGCCGCTTCTTGTTCGACTCCGAGACGAGCGCGAACCAAATCGGCGCAGCGTACGTGAGGCGGGGCCTGACGTAAGTCTTGTAGACCCCGAGCTTCGATCGCAGAGGGAGGCGGGAGGTGAAGACTGGACGCAGCTTCGCGCGTGCCATCTTCACCTGGTTGACGACTGCGCTGAGTCCACGGTCGATGGTGACCCCCAGGTACTTCACCCGGTTCTGCCACTCGATGACCCGTCCGTGCAGCCGGAGCGGCGGCGGCGGGTGGCGGCGGCCCGTCAGCATGGCCTGTGTCTTCCCGACATTGACCGACAAACGCCACTTCTTCAGACAGTCGGGGAGAGCGTCGAGGACACGCTGCATCTTCGTTGCAGCGTGCGTGGGCGACATGGACGACGCCAGGTAGGCGGCGTCGTCGGCGTACAGTGCCAGTTGGACGCCCTCCGGGACTGGTATGTCGTTGGTGTATCGGGCGTAGCAGGCCGGTGACAGGCAGCTTCCCTGGGGGATGCCGGCGAGGATGTGGCGCTCCTCGGACACGGCATCCTCCACCGCCACTCTGAAGCGGCGATCCCTCAGGAATGAGGCCACGACCGCGATGAGACGTCGTAGGGCAGGTGACGTCGACAGCTTGTACAGCAACCCCTCATGCCATACCCTGTCGAACGCCTTCTCCATATCCAGGAGTACTGCGACGGTGCACTCCTTTTTGTTGAGGCACACCGTCATGCCGTGCAGTACCCTGGCGAGCTGAAGCGTCGTCGAGTGCTCAGGCCGGAACCCGAACTGTTCCGGACGAGGCTGGATGTGCGGGAGCAGGTGGTGCAGCAGGAGCTTCTCGAACACTTTCGAGAGGGTGCGTAATGGGCCTGTAGCTTTCGGGCTTCTGTGGGTTCTTGCCTGGCTTGGGCAGGAGGATGACCAGGCCGGTTTTCCACGGTTGTGGGAAGCAACCGGTGCGCAGGATGCCGTTGAACAGGCGCGTCACGGCCGCAACTGTTCGTTGCGGAAGGTGCCGGAGCGCCATGTGTCGCTAGCGTGCGACGTGAAACCATTTTCAAACCCCCCTTGGGTTTCCGTTTCCTTTTACAACTACCGTTAAATCGGCGTTTTGAAGTGTTTCAAAGAATTGAGTTTGTATAAATAAGTTACTTTATTATTTTCTGCGTGCCTGTAGCCTATCACAATCATGACATTCAGTTACTTTGGTTCTGATTTAGTTGGCGCATAAAGGTGACGCAATTAAATAACTCAGTTTCATTATGTAGGTACTTCATATCATAGGGAACGGGCCGTGTATTATTAAACTTAGTATCAAAGTTGGTCCGAATATTTTAATCAAAATAAAATACTAAATCCTTTTAAACTTGTGATTCAAGACCGTAAGAAGAAAGTTTAGACCACTAGCTATCGGCCGTGTTAGTTTTAATCACGGAATACTGCTGAATCGTGAGTACCTAATTTGAGCAAATTAACGTTAACGTATAACGTGAAAAAAAAATCCATCTGGACTAGCGAGAAGCTATTCAGAATAATGACAAAGGAGCGTAAAGCAAACTGGCAGTGCAGATTTTTCTTAACGAAGAAAGGCAAACTAACCAACAATGTCACTCAGAGGAAACTAAGACAAGCCGTGTCTCCATCTGAAACTCTCTTATGCGACACAATAGACACATCAGTTAACCAAACTCTAAATAGAAGTTGTCCAGAAAATTGCACATGGGATCAAGAAGATATAGAAGAGCTGAAAACAAAAATAGTACTCCTAGAAACAAAACTAGAAAGCGCAGACATGGAGATTGAGCGACTTTTAGCGGAAAACTTCTCATTGAACAAAATGATTGCCAAAAGGGACTCCAAAATTCACCAATTGACCACAATCTGTCGGTCAACAACTTTGCGTAATAATGACGTAGAAGTCACAAAAGAGTCGAACAACAAAACACCAGAAAGAGTCATTCGACTCTTTGCTTATCACCAATACTGGCAAAAAGTAACAAAAATACTATTATTGTTGGAATTACATGTGAAGTTAGCCACAAAATTAAAAATACAGCGACCATCCAACGCAAAGAAAAAGTTCATCACTAGCCTATACTAAAAACTCACTGACACCATAAACACTGTCTTTACAAGGAAAAAAAAAGAAAAACATATTCCGAAGATCTGCCTCATAAGTACAGAGAACAAAACGTCAAAAATAGCTCGGAAAAAGTTTGACGAAAACTATCGATTGGGCCACTACCTACTACCCTAAGGAATTAGACAATTATTTCAGGGAAATGAGTCGAAGTTAAACTTCACAAAGAAGGACTACTGCATTGTGCTCATATGCGAGGAGGACTTCAACGGCACACAAAATTACCAAGAACTAGTTCTGTACGTTAGACAGAAACTACAAAACGTGACTCACACTACAGTGTTGATATGCTCACCAACATTTAAACAAGGGCGAAACACCGACTTGTTCAATGCAAGGATCGAAACATTTAACTACCTACTGGATTATGACATCGTCACTTATGAGTACGCTTACCTCATAGATTCAAACCTTCATATGACCTACGACTTTGCTATGTTCAATAGTGGAGCCGTAAATAACAGAGGACTGAAGCAGGTTTTGGAAGATGTAAAATTGAAAGTTGCTAGAATTAGCGGCTGGCTCTCGATTTCTGCTGGCAGCACAAATTCAAATTCACTATCACCAATTTACAGAAAATGAAGAAAGTTTTTCCGTGCCATATGAACAGAACCGCCTTGAAAATAATAAACAGATTTTTCGTTCCTAATTATATACTCTACCAGAATATAAGAAGTTTTAAAAACAAGCGTCATCTTATAGAAGTCGCGGCACTTGAAGATAAAACATTTAAGCTATATGTCTATCCGAAACTTGGATAACGGTACCAAAGATAAAACTCTTGCAACTAGATAATTACCAATTAGCTTCCTGTTTTTGCCGAGCTAACAGAGAAGGCGGAAGAGTATGTATAATTCTAAAAGACAATTCGTATTCGAAGTATGCGCAGTAGAAATTGAGAAATTAAACTTGTTAATAGTAACTTTGTACTGGCCAAATAAAAATAGGGAATCGGAACTTTTCTTCAGTTCTCTAACTAATCTCTTAGAATGCATCAGTAAAATGGATAGCTCTAAAATGTAGTAATAAGAGGGGAATTTTAACATAAATGTTTTACAAGAAAGTTATCTGTCCTCAACGTTGCTAAATCTTATGAAGAGTTTTAATTTCGTTCAAAAAGTAACTAAGCCGACCAGAATCACACAAACTAGCTCGAGCTGCATAGATCTAATCTTCAGTAATATGCACAACTGCAAAAATAGCTTTAATACTGAAACAAGATAATATGGATTCTCCGATCACAAAGAAGTTTTAGTTAGTTTACCCGGAGATTTAATTGCTTTAACAGTTAAAAGGATTTTTTTTGGAAAAAAAACTTAAAGTCGTTCAAAGCAGAAATACAAAAACCGATTGGTCAAACTATGTAAATAAAAACTATAATGCATTCCACGATAAAATCCACGACATCTTAGAATACGCCATCCCTAAAGCTAAAATAAAAAATAAAAACTAAAAATAAAAACACATGGTTGACAAAGGGATTAAGAATTTCATATAAAAATAAACGCCTCTTAAAATTTCTTGTTAATCAATCTAATAGCACCAACCTAATAAATTACTACAAAACATACGAAAAAAAAACTTTGAAAAAAAAATCGTCAGCATTTCCAAAAAATATTACAATCTAGCAACGTTACTAAAACCATGTGGCAAATAATAAAGGAACGATCGAAAAAAAAAACATTTAAACCTGAAAGAACATACGATTAAATATAAATAAAAAAATCACAAGTGTTCCCCTTGCTATCGCTAATCACTTTAATAACTTCTTTGGTACAGTTGGTGCTCCAGAAAAAGATAAACCTCAACCACTTGGACGACCAATAAATTGTTCAATGGAAAATTCCATCTTCATTCATCTCACCGATCCAATAGAGATCTTTAAAATAAAAAACAAACTAAAACCAACAAGGTTTGATGAAGTTCCGCCAATTCTTGTAAAAGAATGCGCCCCGGAATTTTGTTCACCTTTGTCATTTCTCATAAATCAGTCGTTTTACGAGGGAATGTTCCCAGATTTGTTTAGTCGCGAGCAGTACATATTATAGAACAGCAAAATCCGGGTCGATTCCGCGTGCTGGGCTGTTTTCTGTTTCTAATTTAACTATATAAATGACTTGCCAGATGCATTTAATATCCCGTGCACACTTTTCGCTGATGACATATCTTTAGTAACATAATGCCAGAACAATATAGAACTTGTACAAAAACAAACTTAACTTTAATAACGGACTGGCTCAGTGATCATAATTTGGAAATAAATTTCAGCAAAACTAAATTCATGCAATTCAGATCGCATCAAAAACGTCCACTTAAAGTAAATTACGAATTTTGCAAACAGCCGATTGAAGTAGTTGATTCCTACTGCCTCCTGGAAATCTAAATAGACAGCAACATACACTGAAGTAAAGAAAATTGCCAGTAAACTCTCTAGTTTTGTATATGCTTTGTCTGAATAGCAAGAACTACAAACACTAAAAGTGCCATGTGTGCCTACTTTGCATAATATGCTCAGTCGTGGCTGACATATTGTGTCCTTCTTTGGGGTAAAAGCACAGATGTAAAGCAATTATTTATTTTACAAAAGAAATGTATCCGAATAATCGCTAATATTGACGTAATGACGAGCTGTAGACCATACTTCAGTAAATTAAATATTCCTACACTAAATTCACTATATATCTCTGAAGCTGCAAGCTGTAAAAAATAATAACCTGTGTATAAATAATGTATAAATAATCGATAATAAGTTATTTTAAGTTAGCAGCGCCCTCGCAGGGTTCTTGTTTGTTTGTAAGTGATCTCATGTACCTACAACAAGAATGCTAATAAACGTCTTATCTTATGTTATCTTATTGTCATATTTATTTCCTTCTTTATTTTTCCGCCGTTACAAAGTTACCTCGACATAAAGCACATATCCGCATTTAAACTCATGATTAAGTACTAGGTTTTAACATTTCTTTTTCACTTTTACCTTCAATCTCAAATCATCATTACTAACTTCTGTTAACACCTAGTACCAAAAGAACATACTAGATTCTACTGAGACTGGATTTATCCTGATTCATACAATTGTTGTACCAAACCAAACAAAAAAAAAACACGTTTCGATGAACATTCTAGTCTTTAATAACACCGAATGAATAACAAATCTGGTACTCATACCAACATTGCTTATTTCTCACAATACGTTACATAGTTATAATTATAGACCTGAGATTTCCGCACTTAGCCTCACAGTTGGGCCATTGTACTCAGCGAACGCGGAGGTATGTAAATACCTCAGACACTAGGATTTCCTAACGATATCCTCCCACACAGTCAGCGTTTGGTATTGCTACTACAATTCACAAATGTGCGTAATTTTAACAAAGTCATTGGTACATGCCAGGATTCGAACCCCCGACCTCCCGAATGAGAAGCCGGCGTTTTACCGCTCCGCTACCATCGCTCCCACAATACTTTACATACAATCGACAGCACTTTGGCATTTACAAGCATGCATTCAGTTACGTTAGGGGTATTTTTGCTTCAATGTAAAAAATTAACTGGACGTAAATACTTTCTTTGAAGTACACAGACCGTACTCTTAATGAAGCAAATTTCCTAGAACTTTCCAATAAGCCCAGAATTCGGCTAAAATAACAGACGCTCTCTCACGTCGTATTGTGACGCTCTCTCACGTCACAAAAAAAAAACAGAAGCCCTCTCACGTCATATTAACCAAAATTTTGACACTCGCCAAAAACAAAAACAGACGCCCTCTCCCGTCGTCTTTTGTGACGCTCTCTCACGTCAAATAAAATAAAACGAGACGCACGCTCACGTCAAATAAAACAGACGCTCTCTCACGTCATAAAAAAAACAGACGCTCTCTCACGTCATATTAACCAAAATTTTTACACTCGCCAAAAAACAAAAACAGACGCCCTCTCACGTCGTATTTTGTGATGCTCTCTCACGTCAAATAAAATAAAACGAGACGCACGCTCACGTCAAATAAAACAGACGCTCTCTCACGTCATAAAAAAACGGACGCCCTCTCACGTCAAATAAAATAAGAATCAGACGGCCCTCTCACGTAAAATAAAACAAAATTTTACGGCCTTCTTCGTCAGTAAATACAGAAGTTAACCACCACACGTTCGATCGAACAAAATTATTTCACTATTATAATTATTTCATTATTAACAGGACACTAAAAGAATGGAATCAAGTGCAGCAATTGCCGAAATGAAACAAAATTCTCAGGAAAAAGAAACAACTACGCATCTACGCCAAACAATTTTAAATTCAAATTTTAAAACCAACGGTTTTACTTAACGGGTTTTTTTTGTGCTACGTGATTATAAGTTTAAATTTAAATCATTTCATTTTTAAATGAACTTTACATTTTTTAAGGAAAAAGAAAAAGTTTGGAATAGCAGAGACGAATCGTAAAAAAAATCTACTTAGGTAAATTATTGAAACAGTGAATAATTTAAAGCTTTTACTGGAGTTTGCAGCACCTTGTGGGCGAGGACTTCTTCTTTTAACACTTCTGAATTAATATGATGTTTGCTCGTGAGATCCGATAGGCACCATATTCGCGAACGCAATGGCCTCTCGTCGCTAGCGTGCGACGTGAAACCATTTTCAAACCCCCCTTGGGTTTCCGTTTCCTTTTACAACTACCCTTTAATATTTTTACTATTTAATGCTTGTCAACTTAATGTTCACATACCCCACAATCCATGACTCTTTAATAAAATGGTGACTGATGCGACTGTTATTATGATGGTACCTACTTTGACGGGTAATAGACTATTACTTACGTATGAAGTTAAATATATTTCGCAAAATCATGACACAGTCATAGCGTAGCTATTTGTCGATAACATTAAGGATAGCAACTCATCATGAGATACTTAAATCCCTGTGGTTTTTCAATTAATAAAATATAAAGAGTAATTAGCTTTTTGTCGAGTTCATTTTGTTTTCGATTTTTCACTTAATTTTAGTGGCGCTCCTTGTCTAACTTCTGTTTCATTCGTATCAATGCTGAAATGATTGAATGCCTATTGCGCCTAAGGCCGTTACTTGCTTTTAATCTGTTGGCGTGACAATATATTCAGTCACATTTGTAAGAGCTGTTACTGTAACATATTTTTTTCGGATAATAAATTTGACGCCAGTACCTGTCTATAAGTATATGTAAAATCATAGCTTCCAGCCAATCTGTGTGGCACCGGATTAAGAATAGCGTTGCTCCATTTCCTTCCATGGATGTCGTAGAAAGCGACTAAGGAAATAAATTACAAGGAGACGGGCAGCAGCGTCTTCCTGAGATTCCAACCACATACTGCGATCGCCAACCCGCCTGCCAAGCGTCGCGATTATGGCAAAACCCCTCATGGTTATAAAAACCATGAAGGAGGCCTATGTTCTGCAGTGGGCGTTAAATGGCTGATGATGATGATGAATGCCAGTTTTGTAATAAAAGCTAATTTCCTGGGGATGGGTCTTATCTAGTTAAAGTGGACACTGGTCCAATATCATCAGCTCCGATGGGAGGATTTAAGGGGTTCCGCTCCGCTAGAAACGTGTAGTTTCAGATGAAATATACACCTTTATTATCACTTTATACAACTGGATGCTTCAGTTTCAACCTCTAGATTTCAGAGACTGTTTCAACTTGAAACCTAGAATTTGACATAAATTACCCGCTGCAGTTGTATAACTGGATGCTTCAGTTTCAACCTCTAGATTTCAGAGACTGTTTCAACTTGAAACCTAGAATTTGACATAAATTACCCGCCCAGGTAGCCCAATGAGCAATGGAGAGAGCTATGTTAGGAGTTTCACTGCGTGATCGAATCAGGAGTAAGGAGATCCGCATAAGAACCCGAGTTACTGATATAGCTCGAAGAATTGCTCAGTTGAAGTGTCAGTGGGCGGGTCACATAGCTCGGAGAACTGATGGCCGTTGGGGCGAAAAAGTTCTGACCTGGCGACCGCGGACCGGGTGACGTAGCGTGGGAAGGCCCCCCACCAGATGGTCTGACAACCTGGTTACGGGCGGGGAGTCACTGGATGTGGGCGGCACAAGACCGGCAAGCTTGGAAAACCATGAAGGAGGTCTATGTCCTGAAGTGGGCGTCAAATGGCTGATGATGATGATGATGACCTGCCCATATCTATTTCAGTCTCGAGACTCTCGTCAAATTTTTTCCGACGATAGTTGAAGACATTGTAAACTATCTACGAGTTATCTAAAACTTTTCATCATCATAATCATCAGCCATTTGACGCCCACTGCAGGACATAGGCCTCCTTCGTGATTTTCATAACCACGAGGGGTTTTGCCATAATTAAAACTTTTCATTCACTTTTATTAGACTGTTTAATTTAATATTAAAGTGTCAAAATTACATTAATGCACACATTAAAAAGTAACAGCAGGTCACCACACAATGTTACTGCCTTTTTTGTTTCCCTTGCTTCATGCGTACGTACAAGTACCCCGAGGCGATGACTTCCTTGGTCTCCGACTGGAAGAAAGTGGCGTCCCCTCGCGCATACTCGAATGGCCATTTGTAGGGAAAGTTTATTTTTATTAGGGTCATATTCATTAAATGATGTTCTCCCTGAAACAAAAAATTGGAAACATCTTTATTTTTTTCAGATCATACATATACTCACCGCTGAATTCCGGAGTTCTGGGCAGAGACCAAGGTGACCTGGGTTTGACACATGCCAATATCCTGACATTATATCACCATCCATCCGTGCCATCTCTGTAATACCTTTCAATAAAACCAATAGGTTTTATACCTTGTACCATTAAATGTCATAATTTCTTTGTAATAGCTGATTTCTCACTTTCATAATATTATAAATGTTATAATTGATCTAATTGTCTCTGCCTACCCCTCTGGGATACAGGCGTGAGTTTATGTATGTAGGTATGTAAATATAATTATCATAATTTGACGCCCACTGCAGGACACAGGCCTCCTTCGTAGTTTTCATAACCATGAGGGGTTTTGCCATAATCGCCACGCTTGGCAGGCGGGTTGGCGATCGCAGTATGCGGTTTGAATCTCAGGAAGACGCTGCTGTCCGTCTCCTGGTAATTGCTTAGTCGCCTTCTACGACATCCAAGGAAGGAAATGGAGGAAATGGAATGTAAATGTAATAATAAAATAGAAAAGAAAAGGTCCCTACCCCTCTTTTCTCTTTTTGTATTTTAAATGTCGGGCAATACGCAATGTAATTTTGTGTGAAAATTTCACCTGGTTGCATTTTACGGTTCAAGCTTTATATGCCAAAAAGACAGACAGACAGACATCAAAGGAAATAATACGAGTAGTTATAAGGTCCCGTTTGCACGCTTGGTACGAAACGGCTAACGGAAACAAAAAGTGGAAAGGCTATGGCCAAATTATAAAATTTACGAAAAAAAATACAAGTTGTAGTAATTCCGATGTCTGTAATGCAGGTTCACCTAGCACAGGCATCGGAGCTGATCAAATAAAATGATTAATTTATATGGCGCCTTCCTTGCTGTGTCATTATTTTTCATTTAAGAATCAGTTGCTAAATTATATTAATTTTGGTGTAAAATACTTGGTGTTGGGTAGAAATAAAAATTTTCATTTTTATTTTCATTATAGTAATGATAGTAATTAACGAAATCTAATGGACTTGTTTCAGGAACTGCATGGCACAAGCCTTCTCTCAGAGAGGAAGACCATCTCTTTTATTTGTTATGTTAGCATGTTTGTATGTGGTAAGAGCGGTGGTAGCCTAGTAGGTAGGACATTGGATTCGATAGCGAGAGACCCAGGTTCGATTCCCAGTGCGAGCATGTACCTGTGACTTTTTTTTGTAAGTTATATACATTAGTGAAATTATAACAGCTATACCACTCGCTAACGGTGAAGGAAAACATCGTGAGGCAACCTCAGTGTCTGTGCTATTCACTTGCTTGGCGCTTGAAATCGCCAATCCGCGGTGGGCACGCGTGGTGATTAAGCCCATACTCTCTCCCTGAGAGAAGGCCTAACAGTGGGAAGTATATATGCTGCTTATGTATATGGCAATAAATCATTAATTCATATATTCATTTTCTAATTCTGGTTCACCTTAAAGCTGGGTTGTCCAAGCGCATGGATTTATATGGGACTTATTGCGCTGCGCGAGCGAATAGCTGGGGGTAAAGTAGGCATTTTTGAAATTAATAAAATAATACAAATCCTATTAATAGAGTCCTGACGACTGACGTCATCAACACATTCAGTGATAAAAAAACCTATTTAGAGGCTAAAAATTCCACCCATGCCGGGACTTGAACCTTTTCTGTATAACGTAGAAGTCGCGGGTTCAAGTCCCTTTTTTCAAGAATTTTTAGCCTCTAAATAGGTTTTTAGAATTGTCCTCAGCACGGGTTAGTGCAACAAAAAGAATATAAACATAGTAATTTTGATATATGTTTTGTTATCCAAAACTTGGTACAGCTCAAATAAAGCCAAAACGCATGTTCGCGATTTTTTTTATGCCATAGAGTTTGAAAAATCATTATAATAATGACCAACGGCCCTAGATAGAATATTGAAAAGTATAATACATTTTTCAAATTTTAAATACTAACCATTAGAGAAAAAAAATATTTTAAAACATCTGATTTATGGGTTATGTCGGGGAACCCAGCCTTAAGTAAAGTGATCAATTTTACCTTGGCAGCAGGACATACGAAGCCAGCAGCCCGCAATGATGGCCCAAAAAATTCATCTTTATTGATCAGATCGCACAACCGGAAGTTGAACTCCACGAAGCTTCTTTTGTATTGGTTACCTAGTTTCTCGAAGAGTACTATTTGTCCCTGAAACGAAATTTGTTGTATTACTTTAACTTTATTAATACAGTAATAATGATATTAATTCAATAATACCAGTAATATTTCTAAAACTAATTCACCTAAAAAAAGAAAGTATCAATCAATCGGTCCGTATTCGTCCACTGCTAAACATAGGTCTCCTCTACCATGGTACGCTACAAAAAAAAAAAAGAAAATCCGGCAAAAAGAAACTTAATGCTATAAGCATGTTTTACCAGTAAAACACAGGTGGTGCAAGAAATTAACTGGTAGACATTCTAGATAAACGATAGTTTGTTTTTACATAATAATATGCTCAGTATCATTACAAAAGTATCGTCCACAGCGTGTTAACATATTTTACATTTCAATAATTAATAAAAAATCATTGATGTGCTATCAAAATTTTATTCATAAAGTATTTTGTTTCACCGTTCATTATTCATAGCTTTTGGGATCGGCTGTCGGTATTCTAAAACCCTGTATAATAATTTTTTTATGCTGTACCAATCCACTCCAATTAGTCGGTCCCTCAATGCTAAGGATGGTGACCGCTATGACGAGGATCGGTGTAGAGTGCTCTCCATCTGGACCTTCCGTTCGTTTACTATGACGATTCGATATACTTTGCAAAGCCGATTAAACCATACATATACGAGTATTTTGACACTTTGGAATCCTCAAAATCCTCCCGGCCGTTTTCGTAACTGTGGTTCGCAACCAGTTGCGAATTAAGCATTTTTATTCTTTGTCTGTAACCAGTTGCAAATCAAGGGAACTTTTTCCTTAACTTTGTTGCGAACAAAGAATAAGAACTTTCGAAACTTACATAGGTGCGCTGGGAGACAATCGTGTCTTGATTTGTAACTATAGTAGCTAAGATAATAAATAAAAAAATATTATTACAATTAAAACAAAAAAAACGCAATGTCTATCCACATATGTTACTTAAGAAAAACATAAAAAGTCAACATCAAGAAAGTCTAGGTATATTTTCATGTTTGTGATGTCTTTGCCTGGTTACCATAGCACAGGGTATCCTACTTTCGGAATAGGTTAATAAACAAAGCAACAAAATAAAAATAAAAATATAATTAATTTTATTTTAAATTTTATTTTTCTGATATGGGCAAAGAAGGGTCGAAAAGGCACTACGAAAAGTGACATCATCATCATCAGCCATTTGACGCCCACTGCAGGACATAGGCCTCTATCATGGTTTTTAACCATGAAGGGTTTTGCCATAATCGCCACGCTTGGCAGGCGGGTTGGCGATCGCAGTAAGCGGTTGGAATCTCAGGAAGACGCTGCTGCCCGTCTCCTGGTAATTTATTTCCTTAGTCGCCTTCTACGACATCCACGGAAGGAAATGGAGTGACGCTATTCTTAATCCGGCGCCACACGGAAAAGTGACATATTTAAGTTTATTTAATTCTTTAGTTAGGGGAAAAATTACTTTGTTTTATTGGATTGACATTGCGATTTTGTATTTTAATTGTGTTTTTTTTTTATTCATATTTTAGCTATCATAGTTGCGAATTAAGAAACGCTTTTCTTCCATCACAACTATGTAAGTTTGGGAAGTTTTTATGCTTTGTTTGCAACGAAGTTTCGGTTAAGAAAAGCGTTCCTTTGATTTGCAACTGGTTGCGAAACACAGTTACGAAAACGGCCGGAGGGGTCAAAATGGTTAACACAATGGAGTTTGGTATAATTTAATTTGTTACTAGCATTATAGTGAGAAAAGACATGTGTACCAGTAGGCTTTTTGTTAGCATCAATTAAATACTAATTAATAGGTACCGTAACATTGTTGTTGATTTCGTATATTAGATCAAATTCCAGATTGATATAGTAACCGCTCTTCCGACCAAAACGATTCACATAAATCTTGGCGTTGTTGAGGTATTTCTGGTTTGCTTCGTAAACTCCGCCTCGTTCTGGTATAAGTTCAAGTTGAGTCTAAAAAAAGCAGGCATATTGTCATCGTCAACTCTGGACAGCATGTAATTACAAGAAAAGAAAGAAATACAGAAAGCAGTTACAAATTCACCTAGAAATAGTTTCTTCACGCTGAAATATGGGTGGTTTGACAGTCGCGCTCTTGTAATTAGTAATTAAAAATACCATCTATTTAGTCTATTACTTTAAGGTATAAGCGTAAGATAATAATTATTTGTTATACAAGAGTGCAAAGTTGCTTTTTACCGCTTACTCGGTCATCAAAATTGAGCACGCGGTTAAAAAGCAACTTTGCACTCTTGTATAACAAATAATTATTATCTTACGCTTATACCTTAAAGTAATAGACTAAATAGATGGTATTTTTAATTACTAATTACAAGAGCTTTTCTAAAATTAGAATCCTGAGCGTTAGCGAGGGAATCAAAAGAGTACGAGGTGAAAAATCTTTGCACTCGAGTGCAATACGTTCATCGTTTCATCCCACCTCAGCGAGGAAATGACTAAATGCAAAAAAACACAAAGGCGGTTCCGAGTCTGAGTTTTTGACAAATTAAAAAAAGTTGTATAATAAATTCGGCACCATGGAGGTAGAAGTAAGTAGGTTTAATGATTTTTTGTATTTACAAACTTAGTGCTCACGATGTTCTAAATTCAATAAAGTTTACTTTATCCTCTAGCGGATAAAAACGGCTTTTGCACTCAGATATCGATGAGCAAAAATACTCTATCCGAGATGGGGGGATAAAAAAAAAAATCTTTTGAAATAAGTCTGCCTTTGTACAATTTTTTTTATCACAAGCTTGTTATTTATGTTTTATTTTTGTTAATGTTTTTTATTGTGCAATAAAGTGTAACAAACAAAAAAAAATTATACAAATCTTGTTTTGAGTTGAGAACTCTAGTTTCCAAATATTCGCGAAAATTAGTACGGCGCGCACCCACCGCTCTGGCTCTCACAGATTCGAGTTCGTGTCGAGATATTTTGGGAAAGTGCCTTTAAAAAAAAACCATCAGGCTTATTCTATTTTATGTGTGTTGTGGTATCGGAATAAACGTTTTTTCAATTTCAATTTCAATAGCTATTGTTAAGACACGTTCATTTTGCTATGGCTTTCAAACCACCATGGTTTCATTCATGGTGCTTATAGTCATAGGGCTTAACATAATCCCCGTGTATCTACGTCCGAAAATGAAGCATTAAAATGTATCTATAATACAGCCTATATCCGTAGGACAAAGGCCTCTCACTCATTTTTATCAACTTTTAAAGTAAGCCTCTTCTGTGAGGCTTCGACAGTGACCCTTTGTATTGCTCTCCAGTGTAGTTTTGCTTTAGAATTAAAATTCACTAACTATAGTATATTTTAAAGCCTCGCGATACTCACGCATAGTTATACATTTAAGGTGCTTATAATTTTCACTTTAGCAAAGACGTATTATAAAACAAGATAATATAGTTTTTACAATGGTGGTAATTAGGTTGACACTGGATTCCAAAGGACCGAAAACCATCGGGCACGTCGAGAATTAAGGTAACTAAGTTTACCTTATAAACAGTCGCGATTACACCCGTTTTCATGTATTCTACTCACAAATATTACAACATTAATAATAATGCAGTGTATATATGTCTCAGTAGGGTACAGGCCTCTAGGTAAAAGATGCTAGCTTCGTAAAACTAAAATAATAGTAAAAACAGTTTATCATGTCATAGGGTTTTGTAATAATAAATTATAATTATTAAAATTTTACTTTACTAAGTTACACCATTGCTGAGACATTAAGGACGTCGTCAGTGACCATATTAATTGCAACCTTTTTAAATATTTATTAATTTAAGAAATCTGATCTACCAATGTACTTCCCAGACCAAACCTTTTTTTTTTTAAAGAATGCTAGTTGATCATCATCAATTCTCTTTCTCTAAGGGATTAACCTGAAAACCATTTCTTCAGTGCCAATATTAATTATCACGCGTGCCCACTGCGGATTGGCCATTTCGCGGGTTTTTTCGCCATGTTTTCCCTAACCGTAAGCGAGTTAACAACAACACAACTAAAGTGTAAAGCCAGCTAGACGAGCTTCACAAAGAAAGAAAAAAAACTGGGCCCCGTTTTTCTACCTACATGGGACTCATGTTGAAAATAATTTTAAAGTTTATCAGATTAATGACCTTTAAAAGTTGATTACTTATTTTATGATACTTACACAAATAAATCCAAAATACAGGGATACGTAAACCGCAGTGACTACAGCTCTATTTAACGACATTTTAAAATCTGCCGTGATTTTGTGTATGCAGGTAAATAAGTAGTGTGCTCATAAATAAAAAAAAAACTGGCCAAGTGCGTGTTGAACTCACGTACCGAGGAACTTTACTAAACGATACTACTAAAAGAATGCGCAATTCCCGAAACACCGCAATGAAATTTTTTATTTTACATAAAATTTGGCTCAAAGATATTTATCATAATTATTATGTTTGAAACCTATTAGAATTGTAATGTTTGAAATATGTCCTACAAAAAAAAATTGTTCTTTATTTATATATTTTTTCGAGAAAATAAGTAATTTTTAGAGCCGCGGCTGAATAGTTAGATTTGGGCTGCTTTAATTAAATTTTTAAGCAAAAAAAAAGAACCCGAGTCTCCGAAACCGGAAGTACTTCATGCACGAAAGTACGTCATCAACTGAGATCCTATAAGCTGTCCATTTCTAGTGATAGCTTGACTCGATACAAGAACGATCAAAGATCTATTATGTATGTGTTTGTTATGGAATAACGAGATGTTAATATTTTGGCGTTTTTTATTCAAAAATATTAAACGTACTTCCATTCACTTGTGAAACGAACGTTTGAAGGTCGAATTAGTCACACACCTATCACAAAAATACAAGAAATCAGTGAATATTTTTGATTTATAATTGTAATTTTAGTTATATTAATTAAGTGATTAAAAATAAATTATGTATAATATTATTATTCAATTATTATTGTTAATAAATTTTCATTTGACACATTAATTGATAATCTTTATTTAATTTAATACAATAAGCCAATTTCATTTAATTCAATAAGACCTATAATGTAATTTAAATTAATACTAGATTTATAAGCATGTACCTTAATAATGCCACGCCCTAGAGAGCATCATGTATGATCCAAGTAATTTAATGATACCATCTTATGTACAACATGACTGCAATAAATAAATATGAATGTGAATAAATATAATTTGTAAATGTTATCAATATTAAGGACAATGCCCATTGCAATAAATTCTTGCTTTACGAGCTCTGCTAATATCGCGGCCTCCGGTAAAACATTATCCTACATAGGAGAATGTCCATTCTACTTCAGACATGATATGGTTTTAAACATTATCTAAGAACTCTACAATGCAGGAAAAAAGATAAAATAACATTTCAAAAAATGAAAATTTTGTAATATATATTAATAATTATACGTTTTTAATCAAACGTTGTTGCAAGTGCAAACTCTAATTGATAATTTTCATGATTTTTTATGAGTATATGTGATATTATTAATGATTTTTATTTTCATGATTTTTTATGAGTATATGTGAGTATCGTGAGGAAACCTCGGTGTCTGAGCTATTTACATACCTCAGCGCTTGAGTGATTAAGCCCATACTCTCTCTCTCTGAGAGAAGGCCTGTGCCCCACAGTGCAACGTATATAGGCTGCTGCGACGAAGTTTGATGTTTGTATGGATAGCTATTTTTAATATAGAGAGAATGATATTTCAACCCAACAAAAAAAAACACAGAAGGGTTTTGACTTGTTTGTTTAATAGCGTTGACTTAGGAGCCTAGGTTTTTTATCTTTCAATGGTCTGTAGGCCCTACTAACATTACATTACATTTACCACACACCAAACACCACACACCATACACCACAGACTACATCTATGGTCCTGTTTTATTTATTAGTTTTGTTTGTTGTGTATTTAGTTTTCTATCTGTTATCTGTATTCTATGCACAACATATTATGTTACTTATCTGCTTATTTTGTTTCTGTGATGTATCTTGTTGGTATAATAAATGTTTTTCTTCTTCTTCTACTTGCGCCTTCGACCAAATAGGGGATGTATCAGCAAAGGGCAAGATAAAAAGTACCCCAAACCGGCGTGCGTGCATGCAACGACTAATGAATGTTGAGGAAGCAAAAGTGATCTGTCAGGATCGTAGCAAGTGGCAGTCCCTGGTCTCTGCCTACCCCTCTGGGATACAGGCGTGAGTTTATGTTATGTTATGTTACTTGCGCCTCTATCCCAGAGGGGAAAGCAGAGACCAGGGCCTCGATTCTGTGAGTGTATTATAGTTCAATGAAAGATACACGGTCGGATCACGTGACGTGTTTTTTCATACCATTGACGCTTAGAAAGTTTGATACTTGTGCGTGCGTAGACTTAAAGCAGAAATGAAATCGCCACGTTCATACAATTATCATTGCAATACATTGCAAAAAAAACCTACAACAAATTAACAGAATCTAGGCCCAAGGTCAACTTGCCACCATCTTGACAGACCTCTTTCGCTTTATTGACATTCATTAGTCGTTGAACGCCCGCACGCCCGGTTCCGGGTACTCTTTAACCTTTTTAGGCCTTAATAATTAACACTAAATGGATTTAAAAAAAGTCTTGATAAACAAACAGACGGACGGGGGACAATGTGATCCTGCACGGTATCCGTTTTTTTTGCATTTAAGGTACGGAACCTTAAAAATATAGAGTTATTAAAGATGGCTTAACAAAACTAAACCCATTAATATAATCTATCAGTTCATCGGATTCCCGTAGTAATTTTGATGTGGAATTTAATTTTTTTTTGTTAGCATTGACGACGCAATGATTATTTGGTACGTTGGTATACATTTAAACGGAAGTTGTAATTAGGCGGCCTATTGGTTGAAAACGTATACTTCATTAAATTTAGCTTTTATTTACATGTACCTAAACAAATCGTTGATAGAAATCGTTAAAATTCGGGAAGCAAAAATGTCGTTTAAGCGTCCTACGTCACGTATCAAATTATTTCATGTACTATCAACCCCATTGATAATCTGTTGACTTTGAAAAAATATCAGAAAGTTGAATGCCCATTAGCTTATACAGAAATCATCTGTTTCAACATTTTTATGTCTTCATTAAACATCATATACCTAATTCTAGAAAGTCCTTAAATACCACATAGAAAATATCATAAGCATTGGTTTTCGGTCGGTTTCGATCAAGGTTATTTCCGTCCTTGAGACGGAAGTCCAGCAGTGGACTGACAATGGCTGATAAATAGAACAATGATTGATGAACTTATTCTTTAGACGCGTTTATTTAAGAAGATCTAAAGCTGAAAGAAAAAGCTCTCACGTCCTCGTAATTTTTCTTTTTTAATGTAATGTTCTAATTTTATTGGATGCTGTGCAATTTTATTGGATGCAATTTTATTGGACGAACTCGACGTCCTCCATGCGACACTCACCCCCGATTTCTTCTCCACTAAGTAACAGTCTGTTAATCTACTGTTAAAATCTGTCATTTTTCTGTATGCACTTTGGTCAACTGACAGCTGTTAACAGTAGATTAGTAGATTATTTTTGTATCAAGAAACCGGGGGTAACGGCGTTATCACTCGCAATTGCAGCTGGTATGGTGGCGTGGCACGATGAAAAATTATGTATTGTTTGATGTATCTCTTGACATTAATTTAGGCTCAATACGACCATACTGACGTAGAGAGTGGAGTTAAGCAGCTGAGCTGACCTTTCGGCCGAGAGCGCTCGTGTCGCCGATAACATCGTAACGGTGCGCGGGCGCAGCGGACATCACGATGCGGGATTGGGCCTGAGGTTTACTGGGAGGAAAACCCTCGGTAGTATCTCGCACGCGGGAAATACACAAAGAATCGCCCCATCCCGCGCTCACACAGCGGATGTGTGCGGGATGGGGCAAGTCTCTGTGTATTTCTCTCGTGCGAGATACGGTTTATGCTACCGCTGCTATTCGAATATTGTAACTTTTGTCCTCTCAGAACACAAGCATAATCATATTTTACGTAATATCCGATATTTTTGGGTTGATTTTAGAGCTGTTCCCACGGTAAAAATTGTTTTATCGATGAGTAGAACCCCTTAAGTTCAGCTGAACCTTTCTGCAACACCTAGTTTTTGCAACAACATACGCGCTGTGGCGAGCACACGTCGACTTTGCGCGCACACTACGCACTCCGACATTCCTGCATCACACATCAAAAGTGTTTCAAATGAGATAGTATTTAATAAATAAACTACGCCGCGAAATTTCCTTTGACAACATTCGCTTGTAGGGGAAAATCTGTATCTTATGATGTTGCCAGTAAAAGGTTGATGTGCTGACAGCAGCACGAGTAACATCGTGAAAGATGCACAATGCTGAGTCAGATGCCCTTTGTGGCAACTTTGACGTACCACACGATGCACTCTGACGCTCTGACTTTGTCTTGTATTATGTTGGTACTTATGTGACTTGTTTTTCCTTTGTACTTGTTTATGTTACTTGTTAGGCCTTTTTTTCTTGTGATGTGTTAATTTGTCCCAATAAATGTCTTTTGTTCTTTCTTTCTTTCTTAAAGACGACCAGCCGTCGTGTTTTTATTCAATAAGATGTGCTCTTGGTGTACCGCAAACTGTTACGATTTCGATTACTCGAAATGCCATTCCGTACAGTACCATCTCGCGTGCAATGCGTTTGCGAAACCATCGGCCACGCCAAGAGCTGCAGTCCAAGATGGCAACTTGGTCCAAATTAAATTAATTAAAAGCATTAAATGCTTCGTTGGCATCTAACCGCCCAACCAAATTTCTGTTTTAGAAGTCACCATTCCTCATCAAGCTCTAAATCATGCTAACAGTATTTTTAGGACCTACGACAAAGAACCTAGGATCACGAATCAGGACAAGTTAAGAAAAGTTTCTAACCTAAGGCAAAAACCCTAGGCTTAGATAGCATTAACGCCAAAATCGCCCGTTTTTGCATAAATGCTACCCAGTCCTAGGTTTGCGATCCTAGCCTTTTGTCGTGGGTTCTAAAAATCACTGTTAACATGATTGAGAGATTGTACAGACGCTTTTTGTAAATATGATCTGTAAAAGAAGATACGAGTACGACTTTTTTCTTCATTGGTGGCGCTAGTAAGCCCACTGGATCCTCTTAATCGGATATACTCGGCTGCAGTTGGTGTGACGCTGAATCAGGTATATTCTGCTACAGTAGTCATCTAAATTTAGAAAATCATATAAGTTTTCACATCTATTAGGTGCTCCTTTTTAGGGTTCCGTATTCCGACCAGGAACCCTTATAGTTTCCCCATGTCCGCCTGTCTGTTTGTCTGTCCGTCTGCGTCCTAGCGCAAAGACCGGTGGTACTAGAAAGCTGTAATTTAGTATGTGTATAGGTACACATTTATCACGCCTACAAAGATAAAGAATAAAATGTGAAATTTTTTTTTTTACTCTACATGAAAAGTGGGGACGATTTTTTTTCTCGTCTACCACATCATGTGGGGTATCGTTAGATTAGTTGTTAAAAATATGGTGAGTGAAGGAAGACCATTTTTCGATTTACGGTTCCGTTTGCGAAATATTAAGCTTTAAAGCGCAATTTTTGGTCCGAGTAGGGCGTCCCCCCTCCCTCTCCTGGCTAAACGGTTGATTGTAGAAACGTGAAAAAATTCAAAAACATAATATAATGAACTTAAAGAAAAAGTATCACTGCTAAATAGGCTTTACTAGTTAACAAGTAATAGGCAACCGACTTATAAAAGTAAAATTTCGTACAAAATTCATTGAAAATGCCCTTGATGCAGTTGTTAGTTCTGTAAAGCAAATAAAAAAGCCCTCTTTCTACGGAACCCTACATTGCGCGTGGCCCGACACGTACTTGGCCGCTGGCTGGCTCAGATGAATATTTTTTTAAATACATTTACAGGGTTTACATAATTTTATTAAAGTCTAAAATTTAATGCTTACATGTGGTTTTAATCATTATGTATCAAACAACACTATTACAAAGCAGAAAAACCGCAAAACCTTTTTGCGTGGTAGAAAATAGTTATGTTATAAACATTTAAGAAAAAAAATGCTAAGTCGTAAAATATATTTTTTTGTGTATATAAGACAAGAACTAAAACTGTAATTGACGTGTTTCAAGAATGGCTCTTTTGTGAGGTAAACTGGTTTACCCATCCGATATGTCTTTCTGTCTTAATAATTTGGTGACGACATTGAGCCATTCATTAATTATGTGACACCGAGCTCAGGGAATTATAAATGATGGCACTTACGTCTTTTTTGGTTGACGTAATATCTTGGCACAATAGTTTGTAAATTAGTTGGGTGCGCAAAGATCTAGAAAGTTCTGTAATCAGTACCCAATTATTTTACAAATTACCGATAATTACCGAAAGCAAAACCAACTTCCATTTTAATGGAAGTTAGGTTCTGCTTTAAATTACTATCCATATTCATTTCGGTTTCGTGACGTTTAGTATATTTAAAAAGCAAACTTTATTCGTCGCTCTACTGGCCATAGTTCTTCTCTCAGAGAGAGAGACATAGTATGGGTTTAATCACTACGTGTACCCTCGGCAAATTGCCAATTTTAAGCCCTGAGGTATGTAATTAGTCAGGTTTTCTCACGATGTTTTTCTTTACAGTCAGCGAGCGGTATTATTTGAAAAATTTGCAATGTAATTTAGGGCGACTTGCGCCAAGTCATTGCATAACAAGTTAGTAATTATATAAATACGTATCCGAGGATAAACGAAGAAATATCTGACTGACAGGGTTGTCGGTCATACAATTTATCTATGGGTAGCACTGCTCTGCCTTTTCTTTCTTGTGTTGTGTTAATTTGTCCTAACAAATGTCTTTCTGGACTCCTGCATAAAAGAATAGATAGTACTGTCAGATAGCGTTAGCGCAAGCCAGCCTTAGTAACTTAAAAAACAAAGTCTGTGGTACATGCTGGTATTGAACCTTGACCTTTTGAATGTAAGGCTAGCGTTCATAGTAGACCATGCCTAGAACCAAGGAATAATGCCTGGCGCATAACTTAACCAAACTACTTTGAACGCATGTGCGGGGGACATGAGACGCGAATTTTGCTCGTATTTTTTATTTCGTATTTTTGTTCAAGTATGATATTTCCGTTCAATATTTTGTTCAAGTTCAATATTTTGGCTCATTGAAAATAATTTTGCCTCACGGCCACTGTGAACTGACGGATCCTTGCACCACGGCACAAATTAAGATTCCTCCAAAGTTATTACGAAGCCTTCTCCAGCCAGTGGGCGGCAGTGTAGGCGAGGTATATCGTATACACGATCGTGTGTTGCAACTGGATTTCATACTATAACTTGTAAGTCTTATTTCTTACGGCAGACGTGCGAGTATTGCCTAAAAATATTAACTTTCCGATGCTGCTCTGTACTGCTATGGTATGAACAATGCATTGTGCAACACCAACTGGGTTAGCGGACTGATGTGCCTGATTGAATTAATAATGAACCTTTGACTCGCGTGCAACTCAAAGCGCTTTAACTTTAAGAAAAGGGTAATTGAGACAATCTAGTACCTATAACTTTAGTAAGGAACCGCTGATAGTTTTGACAGGTAGAGTGTAAACGAGAACAGGACTCAAGAAACTAAAGCAATACCACTGCTAACGGTGAAGGGGAACATCGTGAGGAAACCTGAGTGTCTGAGGTGTTCACATACCTCAGTGCTTGTAATTGCCGATCCGTGGTAATTAAGCCTGTACTCTCTCTGAGAGAGGGCCTGTGCCCTGCAGTGGGACGTATATAGGCTGCATAATTGTAAACAAAAGAGCAATTTTTTATCAACGGTCTGTTGAAATATAGAAGATTTAATTTGACACAACGTATGGTGATCGAGCGCTCGAAAGTTATGCTGAGAGTTGTGTTTGAATAATTTGATGGACGTGGAAGGTGAATGTTGTGACTGAGACCTTTTGTCTGCTGTCAGCTGTGTGTCACTGTTATGTCTGGCCACTCTGAATTTGTTTTGTTAATTTTGATATTATTAATTAATGTGAAAGTTGTCTTCACCTTAATCAATTCTAGAGAATCCTAAATGACTCGGGCCACCATAGCAATGGTTTTTAATTGTTCTTTTCAAGGTCAAAATCTAACAGGTTAATCAATCGTTACTCTCATAGTCCAAAATTGCTGGAGATATGCTATAAGGTATTTTTAAAGGGTTATTTCTAAAAGACACAATTGCTGAAGTGATGGGGTAATACGACTGATTTTGTTCTATAAGAAAGTGTTTGCTCATGTGAAACATTAGGGATGGAATAATTTTATTAAATTCGCGCTTTACTTTACTCTACCAATATCATATTAACCCCCATAGAAGAATCACAATTAAATACATGATTTTACGCATTATCTATAGAAAAACACTAAAAAAAAACTTAAAAAAAAAACACTCAAAAATGGTACAACAAAAATTGTAAATAACAAACTCTGACCGATAAGTTTCAGGAACTGCGCATTTTAGTAATAACTCTATATACTACATACAGTACGTCGTTTTATAGTACTTCATGACATTTATGTAGTACACAAAATTGCTTTGGTATGTCTTCTCCGCGTTACTATGTAAGTACTCTACGTCCAGTACGGTACTAACCATTCCCTTATAAATATCACAAGCCAGCCAGCGGCAATAGTGTGAAAAGAATAGACCTTATTAGAAACACGACGCTGGCCTTCAAAAACTGAAATTGCACATGTTTGAGTTGCGACCGCCAGGTTAATGTGGGACTGGGCTGGCCATGTGGGCCGTATGAGCTCAGATAGCTACCTGTCTGAGCTCATACGGCCCACGTGACCAAAATTACGACCGACTGGGTCCGCCAAACGGACACCGGCCGCGCCAGACGAAAGTGAAGGTGGCGGGACGGCCTGAATGCATTCTGGTGCATTCAGGCCGTCCCGCCGCTCCGGGATGGTGCCACCATCCGGGATGGTGCGAGGTGGCTACGGACGGGGAGAGACGGAATGCAAGAGGGGAGGCCGTTGCCCGACAGTGGGACACAAGAGAGGCTAACCCCCACTTTCTCATACACTAAAACGCTGTTAATCTACTGTTAACAGCTCTCAATTGACCAAAGTGCATACGAATAAAAACCACTGACAGCTGTTAACAGTAGATTAACAGCTTGTTAGTGTACGAGAAACCGAGGGGAAGTAAAATAAATATATCACAAATGTCTAATTTCTACCGTTTTCGCAATTGTAGCGATCCCAACTGTTCGAGTCATTAAGTTGGTATATGAACTGGTCAGATGGATTTAGTACGTTTAAAAAGTCTATTAAATTAAACTAATAGGCTATTAAATTAAACTAAACATACTTTAAGCGGCTTCAATTCAATAAATAGTGTATTTTAATAAAAATAGATTCGGATCGCAGCGAAACAACAGAAAATAAGTGCTGAGAAAGCAAGTTTATGCATATAAACGGATTAAAAAGGTTAGCTTTATTGGCTTGGTCCCAAAAGTTTTTGTTCACATCTATTCTACGCCCATAATATTATCATGCTTTATCCAGCCTTCGATCGTTTTATAAGCGGTTTTAAGCTAGTAAGTTGCAGGTATGATAAGATGCGTGTGGAGCAATTGTCGCCCAAAAAGGTTTTAGATCCCCCGTTATACCTTCACATTATTTTGGACTCTGGGAAAGTTTTGAAAATGTTTATTTTTCTGTTCAAATAATAGAAAAACGCTCACTCAAGATTACAGGCTTCTTCTTATCGAGTCCATTTTCATAATAGATAAAAAAACGTAGATTTTTTTTAAAATCAAGGTCTTTTCGCTTATGAACGACTATGTTGGTTAAACAAAAATGGTAGACCATGTTAGTTGTTAATTAAATATGACCATTCATATACGACAGGACGTGAGATAAGGGTCGCAAGGCTCCAAAATACCATAAATTACTTTTTTAATGAAGAAACCTATTTCAAGAAAAACACGCGCTAAAATAACACATACCTTGAACAATATTATATGGAATTACCCTGGAGGTACCTGGAGGTAAGTAGAATCAATGAAATCTGATACATTTCTCTTCCCAAAAAACGTTATGAAAATTTTCCAGCTTTCCTTTAGAAAACGAATTTGAAATTTTCACGCGTAATGTATTCAAAACATTGGCATTTCAAACAAGCATAGCGTTGTTTTATACGTAAACACTCTGTGCCATAAAAACGCTAAAAGTTACACGTTTATAGCGCGCAAATATTTTTAAATAGGTATTAGTAACAAAAAAAAATCATTTATTGTCTAGAAAAAAATTAATAAAGTAGTAGGTTTTGGTGTCCAGCATGAGTAGCTTTCGGTTCAGGTTCAGGGTGTTATAATAATAAAGATAAAAGAGAACGAGAAAGAGAACAGAGGGAACTGCAAGAGCCCTTTTATAAGGGTCCATATCGTAGGGCATCATCTTCAATAGACGAAATTCGTCAGTTGCACAAAAGCTAGTAACAAGCATCGAGCATTCCAGGGGCGCGCGGCGCAGTTTGGAAATTGCATTGCCCGTGTCCCCCGGGAGTAGGCAGAGACGTGGTTCGCGTCATGGGGAAACCCGTCTACTGACGCTGCATTCACGCGATGGGCAAACTTTAGACAGTTTTATTTCTCGATTTAGTTCAAATGCCATATTTCTCGTGATGGGAGTTTCGTACATTCGCCAAAGCAGGTATTTATGTGAAATAACTGATATATTTCAGCAACCTATGATACTCAGGTGTCCGTTTATGTTTTTCTTCAAGGTTGGCGAGTGATATCGCAACAAAAAATTTACAAATCTACGTAACTTAGAAGACAAAGTCAAATTGTTACATACCCGGTTTCTTCGTTCTTCGACCGCACCCTGCATTAAGATAAAAAAAAAATAATTAAAAATAAAAAGCGACTTCGAAACACTACAGCACCAAAAAGTTAGAAATAATTTAAATAATTAGAAGTATGTATACATGTAGGTATTGTTATACTTCTACAATACCTACATGTATACATACTTCTAATTATTTAAATTATTCCTAACTTTTTGGTGCTGTATTGTTTCGAAGTCGGTTTTTATTTAAAAATGATTATTTTTCAATTTTTAGTGGGGAGCGGGAGAAAAATTAACAACTCCCTTAAAACCATAATTTACCCTACTTAATTCGTTGCTTTAAAAATTGATGTTCTCAATTTCCATGTCCGAAATTCTTCACCTTGGGACTACTTTTATGTTATTTTATGAGACAGGGATATTACTAAAGGATGGGCCCCATTAGGCCTTATTTACTGGTGTACATTGAAGAGTTCTGTTCTCCATCTCTGAAAGTCCTCATCAGATCTTCACCAAATTAGTTTTAATTAATTCCCATTTGGGGCCAATGGGACGTTACATCTATTCGAACGAAAAAAGAATTGTCGAAATCGGTTAAGATTTGACGAACGAAAAAAAAACATACGCGTCGAATTGATAACCTCCTCCTTTTTTTGAAGTCGGTAAAAAATCGCAAACATGACTCTAAACTACAGCTAAATATGGTTTATTTTGTATTTTGTTATTTTATTTTGTTTATTCGCTGTGTGGCGTCGGATTAAGAATAGCGTCACTCCATTTCCTTCCGCGGATGTCGTAGAAGGCGACTAAGGAAATCAATCACCAGGAGACGGGCAGCAGCGTCTTCCTGAGATTCCAATTGCATGCTGCGATTCCAATTGCATGCTGCGATTCTTCTTCTTATTCGAGTGATCACCCGATCAAGCTGCCGCTGTTTTTGGTTTTGTTCAAATTATCATGCTGATGTCTCGCCACTTCTATCGCACGGGGGGTAGCCCTTGCAAGATCGTCCCGGGTGCAAGTCTACTGCGATCGCCAACCCGTCTGCCAAGCGTGGCGAAACCCCTCATGGTTATGAAGACCACGAAGGAGGCCTATGTCCTGCAGTGGGCGTCGAATGGCTGATGATGATGACGGTTTATCTGAGCAGTAGTTTTGAATGCTAATAAAAATATATCATAGTACATTACTGCAGCGGCCAGGAATACGTTCGTCCATCAATGCCTAGTTGTGGCCAAGGCTTGTATATGACTTTTCTCAAATAATGCGTGGAAATTAAAACTAAGGCAGAATTTTTTATTTGAAAAATTCAATAAACTTTCAAAATCAGACGAACCACGAACGAACAACAATAATTTTTTTCCGCGTTAAAGTGTTCTTTTTTTTAATAGGTATATCTATAGCTTTCTATATATATATATATATATATATAGAATTTAATATTTAAATTTAAATAAAACCTCTGATAAGTTACCTCTTTGGTTGTCATTGTTCGGAGTAAAAGATTCGTTCCATTTATAAATAACGCGACAGATATGAGTTTAGTATGTAATTTATGACGAGTTCTTGAGTGGAGACCGCGGATCGGTAAACGTAGTGTAGGACGTCCTTAGACTCGGCGGAGCGATGATCTTCGCAGGGCGGCTGGCAAGAGCTGGATGAGAATAGCCGAGGACCGTGCTCAGTGGCGTGCAATAGGAGAGGCCTATGTCCAGCAGTGGACAAGCAGAGGCTGATGATGATGATGATGTTGTAATTTATTTGGCCGCAAAACACGACAGTAATGAATTTTCGTAAACAGAACTTTTTTCGGCCGCTGCTCGCGTGTAATAGGCCAGTACAGCAATTTCGATTAATCTCGAAGAAGGTTGTCGAAATAATGCTCAAATTTCCAAGCATGTTTGAGAAAAAAATGTATCAAAACTAGTATTATCACTTAATGTGTTAGTGACGTCGATCGTCAAAGTAGTATTAATAAGATGTGCATTTCTGCTAGTTAAAAAATGCCTAATTTTCTCTCAACTATTCGCATGCTTTGCGCAATAATTCCAATAAAAATTGAGCGCTTAGATAAACCTTGAGGTAGGCCTAGTAGGAAACCTTCAGCAGGCGTGTAATGTGATTGAAAACCATCCATTAATGTTGTGCGGACAATGCTTTTAATGAAAGTCCATCAGCGGCAAAATAATACAAAAGCTATTCAAATGTGCCTGCAAAATAATAAACCGTTTATTCATGGCAACGAGATTGTTCCCGGTTGCAAATGCAATTGTATATTTTTGCTCGTTGTTTTTTTCGTATATTTTTCTAAATGGAATTCTATTGAATATGACATAACAATACTTCGCGCGAGCGTACAACTTTTTTAGCATCGTATGGACGGCACCGTCCAAATCAACTATTGCAACGGGCGTTGGACCCTTTAAAGCGTAAGCTCGAATAGACATAATTATTACAAAAACACGACCCAGCTTAGGTTGATACCTATCTTAATTTCACCGGGATGATATTAGAAATCTAGCAAGACTACACAATTCTTCGTCAGTTCAAGTGTTTTGAATGGAGCTGCCCATTTCCCGTTCATGAACTAAATTACGGAACCACTTGAATCGCCCTCAATCAGCCGGCACACGCCCAATGTTTGGACGTAGGCCTCCTCCAAGGCACGCCACTGGCCTCTGTCCTCGCCCTTCCTCATCCAGTAGATGCGATTTTTTTTTAAGCAAGACATCCTCGCTCTTACCCCCTCTTGGTAAAACGTGAAGACGGGGTCTAAAAATTTTCCAGTCTTCATAAAAATTCGATTCCATTAAAACACTCTTAAGGTAGACTTAAAGCCTGTTTTTGACAGTATTTCCTCTTGTAAACTAAATTTAACTCCTCATTAGTGTTTTTGTGGAATCGACTGTTTATTGATTAGACCGAATATTTTTGCCTGTTATTTGTGGTATCACCAAACATCAAGCCAGAACACGACAAATCGTTGTGTCTTTGTCTGGTAGGTGGTTAATAGCAATGCCGGAGGCTTACCGCCGGTAATGCTACTCATTTGGCATAACTCGGTGGTCACGTACGTACTAGGCGGCGACGGTAAAATTATGAATGCAAGTAGCTTCAACACAAACCCTCGCATGTCACATCGGACGCGATGCGTGAACAATGCGACGTAATCAATGCGTGCCAAAGTCACGCGTCGGACGGGAGATGCACGGCCCTAGAGACTGGTGGCTGAGCCGGTATACAGATTGCAGTAGTTTAGCATACCAAAGGTATGTTGCTGGTAACACACGATTTATCAGATGCGTGCATCAGCTCGTAGCTTGACAATCGTGGAGTTTAGAATGGCAAAGGTAAGTAATTATTTTAGTTAATTTTTCTTTTTATGCTATTTGGAAAAAACTGCAGTAGTTCAATGTTTGTATTGTAAAACAGTGTTGAGCAGAGTTGGTTGTCAAAGTAGTTTAATGGTCGTGTTAATGAAGACCAGGCGGATTAAGTTCAATTCATCACTGTACTATGCAGCAAGTTAAAATATGGGCGTTGGTAGAGGGCTGGAATAGTGAACTAGAGGCATGTAGTATATGTTGTGCATATGCACTGGGGGTCGAAGTACATTTGTACAAATGGCCTCCGTCTGTGTGTATTTCCATGTTTGTGACGTCCTTGCCTAGTTGATTGTGTTGTGTGGAAGTTATTATTGTTGGTGTCCAATGCAAACATATCCCGACTTCGTGGATTTTTGGTCAAGTTATCTGCTTGGTATTATTTGAGACCAACGTGAGTTATTTTGTACTTGAATTTCGGGTCAAATCGCTAGCATAAGCCCGAATCAACTGCAACGTAAGTGTGGGCACAAAGGAAGGGCGTGGGACGAGGGTTCGAAAAAGACGTAACGCATTGGATAGTCTTATCTGTGTGGGCTATGTCCCATCGCTTTAGTACATTGTGTATGGAAATGAATTAGAAGGACGCCTTATCTTTTCCCCACCATCGTCCTACCTCCTTCCTGTGTGTCGCTTTTCGCTTGTCCATTTCATGTCATCTTCGCCCGTTCTGCCCACTGGCCAGGATGCAAAGTAAATTGTAAACTATGCTTTTGCAAGCTGTTAAAAAGCATATTCGTTCACTGCAGGGTATAGGCCCCCTTTTAAATATTTTCGCCTATAAGTTTATGGTGATGTTACTAAGAAATTAAAAATACGAATTTAAATCTAAGCGAAACGTAGTCGTAGGTCATTTGAAGTATACATTTATATAACGCCTATTGAAATTACGCAAAGTCTGCGAAGTTTCTTCAGTATGAATTATAAATAAGCCACTTCCAATGCACAAACTCTCTTAACTTGTTACTTTTTCATACAATTGTGAAACTTGTATAAGTATGATACAAAAAATTTATTGAGAATTTTTAACTTTTGCTCACTGGAACTAGTTTAAGTATCAATACTGAAAAAATGCTTTTCACGATTTGCGTTGTTTCGATCACACGTTGTATAATATTTGAGAATTTGTAAATATCCCAAATAGGGGATGTATCAGCAAAGGGCAAGATAAAAAGTACACGAAACCGGCGGGCGTGCATGCAACGAATAATTAATTAAAGGTCGGTCAGGATCGTGACAAGTGGCAAACCCTGGTGTCTGCCTACCCCTCCGGGATTCAGGAGTGCGTTTATTCAATGCAATGTATGTATGAGAATTTTCGAAACTCGAATCATTATTTTCGTTGCAGTGACCAAGACGAGTGTGAAGGGTCCCTAAGGCCAGTGTTAGGGTAAGGCTACCATCAGACTGTGTATGCGAGCGACATGATAATCCGAAGCGCCGCGGGCGTGGGATGGCCTATCGTGAAATTGACGTTACAGCACGGAAGCTGGCTCAGAGTTACATCGAAATGAAGTTTAATCTTTACCATACCAAAGCCTGGCCATCCAAAGAGGTAACGTCGCCAGCGTTCTGGGCTCATTACCGCGGGACAGTGACCCGGGGCAGGTGTTTTATTTGTAAATATAGAATTAGTTATTTGTATATTTTTATCAGTTATATATTAATTAAGTCTCTTATTTTATGTTTGAAATCTTTACCATAAATTAATTACAAAAAATCACGGCAAATTAAAAAAAACTTGAAATCAAAAAAAGATAACAAGTACCCGACACCGGAAAGAGGCAAGCCCTAGTCTCTGCCTATCCCTCCGTGATACTGTTATGAGTTTATGTAATGCATTTAAGTGTAACGAAAAAGAAATTTCGAGGTTTTTAAAGGTATATTTAAAAAAATATTTCGAATAGATTGTCAGCGACACGATAAGAAGAAGCTTTTTTTTAAATTTTACTTTCAAGGATAGTAAATAGATAGAAAAATCTTTATTGCACAATAAACATGCATATTTGTGCAAAGGCGAGCTTAATAATACATAATTTCATGCTCAATAACTGGCTTAAAAAAATACAAATAAGATTTAAAAAAGTTATCGTGTTGTATGCTTATGGGCACCAAATTGTGTAATAATTTTCTATGATAATGTACTATCCGGTTAAAATGCTGTTAGGATACGACCTTTTGGAGTTGCCTTACGTGACAGCGCTGACTTGCAGGGTCAGAAAAACGGTGAAATGAATAATATTACTCAGTTAATTTATTTTTTGTACTAGACAAGTATAGAAGATTTCAGAATATCTTCTGGAAGTACCTAGAATCACATCGAAGATACTAGAAATAGGTTCTAGAAGACTATCGAATATTCCAAAATGTGCTTCTAGCTCTTTTTAACAGATAGCTCTGTCTCTTTCTAGCACATACATTATTCTGGAAGGTTCTCTTGTCTCTGCATAAATAAGTACCTATCACGTAATCTTTCTGCACCTAGCATCTAGATTATTCTACACAGTTCGACTACAATCTCGCCGTCCGTAACAAATATAATTTCCGATAAAGTTGTTTTGGTCACTCACGTGCCACGCGCTTTCCCGATAGCGTTGCTAACGGTACTGACAGGCGTCAGTTGACGTCAAAAGCCGCTCCATTCCAAAAGTTCGTGTCCTAACAGCATTTGAACCGGATAATGAGTGAATTCTCAAGCTTCAAGCCTGCAATAGGGCGTCAGCGCCCATGACCGGTGCAGGCGGCTACAATCCCATCTCATATCGTGTACTACACTGCAAAGAGCAATTATTTACCGCCACAGATCAAACACCTATAGATTGTCCTTTTGGAAGGACTGAAACAACTTTGTAACCAAGAAATTACCGCCTGTAGCGAAATCACTCAAGGCCATCATTTTTAGGGTTCCTTAGGAACCCATTTTCTTCCTCGGTTCCTTAGGAAATCACTTTTTTCATTTTTAAGGTTCCATAGTCAGCAAGGAACCCTTACCGTTTCGCCAATTCGCGGCCTAGCTTAGAGACGATTAGTACGGCAAAGCTGAAATTTGGCAGAGACATACATACTAGGGGGGTTCAATAAGTAGTGAGAATGAATAAGGTGCAATCAACTTTTGTCAAATGTTATGTTATTTTTCAACATAGTCATCTTTAAGTTGTATACACATAGCATATCTTTTTCTAAACCTGAAATTCCTTTCTTAAAAAAAATCTTCATCTTGATGCTCTAAAAAACCTTGAACTGCGGCGATCACTGCGTCATCATCATCGAATTTCTGGCCTCTTAGATATTCTTTCAATCTCAGAAATAGGTAAAAATCACTAGGAGCAAGGTCTGGAAAATATGGAGGATGTTTTACCAATTCGAAGCCAGCATCATTGATGGCAGCCATCGCAACTTTGGACTTGTGCATAAAAGTATGTCAAGACAAAAAAGTTAACGCCTCAAGAGATCGTTGGAGCCTACTTCGGCCATAGGCTAAGCCTCGCTGTACAGTGAGGCAATGCTGCCGGCCCTCTCGCTACTCTACCGGCCGCCAGCGACCTGGCTCAAATATTTTATTTAAATTAGTAAATAGGTTTAGGTTTAGATTAGGTTATTTATTTTTGGTTTTGTAAATATTATAAGATAATATTTCATCATCATCATGAGCAGCCCTTTTATACGCCTACTGCAGGACATAGGCCTCCTTCAAGGTTTTCCCTAACCATAAAGGGTTTTGCCATAATCGCCACGCTTGGCAGGCGGGTTGGCGATCGCAGTATTTGCTTGGAATATCAGGAAGACGCTGCTGCCCGTCTCCTGGTAATTTATTTCCTTAGTCGCCTTCTACGACATCCACGGAATGAAATGGAGTGACGCTGTTTTTAATCCGGCACCACACGGACTATAATAAGATAATATTTAGTAGCATTTATTTACTAAAATGTCACTCCAGTAACTTAAATAAACTTAGACAGAAATAAAAAAATTACACATTATTATAAGTGGTGGTAGCCTAGTGGGTAGAACATTGGACACGAAAGCGAAAGACCCAGGTTCGATTCCCAGTGCGAGAATGCACGTATGACTTTGTTTTGTAAGTACATTTGTGAAGTTATAGCAGCAATACCACTCGCTAACTGTGAAGGAAAACATTGTGAGAAAACCTGAGTGTCTGAGCTATTAGCATACCTCAGCGCTTGAAATCGCCAATCCGCGGTGGGCATGCGTGGTGATTAAGCCCATACTCTCACTCTGAGAGAAGACCTGTGCCCTACAATGGACGTATATAGGCTGCTTATGATGATACACATTATTATTAGCAAATCGGGTCAAAAAGTAAACAATCACGGTCAAAATTAGAAAGCAAATTTAATTAAAATGTGTCATTTAGGAATCCATTAAGGTTGCAGTAACATTTGTCAATAAGCATTTTTTTTTAACTGTGTCTTAAATACATTTGTGTTTAATTGTTTGTAGATTGTCGCAATTTTATTAAATATTAAAGGAGCTATACATTACTATTATTCATTAATACACAAGCAGCTTTCAGCTGATGCGTGTATATCACTCACATAAATAAAAAAAACTTTTTTTCCGTGGATTCTGAACAGAATCTAATTGCGCATCTGATATCATCCGCACATCACTCTTTGGCGACTCAGTCTATTTTAATTAAGGCTTGCAAAAGCCTGTCTAGCTTCCGAGCTGCGGTTTAAATAAATTCGTCATTTCGCATCCACGTTATGTCGTTTAGAGTGCGTAGTACATAAAACGAGTGCGGGCATGTCTTATAATAATCATAACAACAACTTACTCACGACACAATCGTTTGTCCGGGTCCCAAGCCGGGATACCCTGTGTTACGGTAGCCAGGCAAGGACATTACAAACATGGAAACACACCCGGACTGAGGCCATGAGTACAAACGTACGGCGGCTCCCAGGGAGAATCGAACCCACGACCTCCGGCATGGTAATCAGACGCGATACCGCTAGACTAACGAGGCAGTCATATAAAAAAATAAAAAAGAAGTGGAAAAAATACCATGTTAAAAAGAATCAACAGACTCATCTAGGCTCCTTTTGGACTGTTAAGGTCCGATATAAAGCTAACTGCGCCCAACTTCAAACAATTCGTCGTTGTTGCTGTTCACATAAATTTATTTGACCAATATCATCATAATCATCGTCATCAGCTATTTGACGCCCACGTATAGGCCTCCTTCATGGTTTTCCAAGCTTCCTGTCTTGAGCCGCCCGCATCTAGCGACTCCTCGCCAACGTAACCAGGTCCTCAGCCTTCCCACGCTGCGTCGCCCGGTCCGCGATCGCCAGGTCAGAACTTTTTCGCCCCAACAGACATCAGAGCTACGTGCCCCGCCCACTGCCACTTCAACAGAGCAATTCATCGAGCTATATCAGTAACTCTGGTTCTTCTGCGGATCTCCTCATACCTGATTCGATCTCGTAGTGAAACTCCTAACATAGCTCTCTCCATTGACCTAACCATGAAGGGTTTTGCCATAATCGCCACGCTTGGCAGGCGGGTTGGCGATCACAGTATGCGGTTAGATTTCACCAATAATTTTAATAAAATTAATGTAGATACAAGAGCCTGTCTTCTTTTGCCATGTAACAAAATACCAAGATACAAAAAATACAAAAATACAAATACAAAATGTTTTATTAAAAAGAAAGATATTACAAGCATGGTTTGCGTTGATTACCACACTAGACGTAAATCTGTGCGGTGGCAACCAGGTGAAGGTTTGACATTATGATTAGGTACTTGGCGCTTACCGTTAATGTTATTTTGTTATGTACATTTTACAATTTAATCAAAGTCATACTATACTCAACTCTAGTGACATAGTGAGGTACTAACAAAAACTGCGTATATAGGTAGTATAGGATTAGTAAGTAAGATAAATAAGTGAATATATTATACCAAGACTTCTTATTATATTATCTAAACGACTATGACCATACACATACATATATATATACATATACATACATATACACGTATACACACATATATGTATACATACAATATTTAGTAATTGAGTTTATTTATAAGCATTCGTTATTTTCTATAGCATTCACCTATATGGTAGTGTTTAATAGTTTTTCAGTTTCAGAGTAGCTTAGGCTATTGAGATATAGTTTAACTTTTTGTTTAGCGCAAGCTGCTGTGGACTCTACAATATAGCAATTAAGAATTATTTTATTAAATCGGAATGGTTGACGAAATGGGGCGAAGCGTTGACCAAATGTGGTTTGCATAGCAGCATATTTTAATGTTTACTGTTCTTTGGGGTTTTTAAGATATTAGACCATCAAAAAATGTGCACACAACAATAAGTCACGCGTCTTACAATTTTCATTCATAATAACAAAACGGCTTTGCAACAAAAATTGTTTTGTACGAACGAAAAAATCTAATTGTCTTTCATTCTTTTTCAGGTAAGTCAAAATGCTCATCCTCCGCCAGTTACAGCCACAAATCAAGGTAAGTTCGAGTTAAGTTATACATAAAACTGCTAGAATCTAAAGCAAATAGATATTACTCTACCACGCTAGTCGGAATATCAAGTCGTGTCTCAACTAGTGATGGACCTGGGAGAATGTGCTCGGAGATTATTCTCGCTTGGTGAGCTTATAAATTAGAAAATGATTCTTCGTTCAATTAATTCTGCTTAGTTATTCACTGCAATCCACAAATGTACAGATTTTACTGAAAATTGTTTCAGTAAAGATAATTTATGCGTTTTACGGTTCCGTACCCAAATGGTAAGGGTAAGGGTTTCCTCTGTGACATGCCTTGCATTTCTTTATGACATTAATTTAATTATCTCTAATTTAGTCTACAGTAAATGCCACATAAAACTGTTTGCACACCGATAATGTCGGTAAAGCATGTTGGCCCAACCTAATACTAAGTTGATTTACACCCATAAATGCATGATTTGTATTATGACTGACACATGTTTGAGAAAATAAATAATTGATTGATTGATTGATACTTTTCAGAAATTGTTGTGGCGTTTTTACATTAAAGAATGTCGATTAAAACAATGATATGCTATTTTCCTGTAGCCTATGCCCAACAGTGGACGTATCTCAAGGGCTTTATAAATAGATAAACACTTTTTTCCCTATCTTAAGCTCTCGTCGTCCGAGAACATTCCCCGAGAAAATTGTCTTCGCCCATCACTAGTCTCAACCATCCCGTCTCGACTCCCGCTGCTTGGTTAGCTCAGTATCTTAATTAAGCCACCCCAGCTTCCTTCCTTGTGCTGAAACATGATGTCAGACGAGATTATGTAAAAGCAGGGTTTTTGCTTCCGTAGACGTATGCGCCTTTGATAGGACATCCACCTATATGTCGTGATCTCTTGTTGCATACAGATAACGCTTGTTTGCGAGTTAGAGTGCAGTATCTAGGTACTTTTGCTCTGAAAATACACGGAATAAACGGTTTCGGTGTTTTGTTCAGATATGGAATCTCAATAACAATTCCAGCCTCAAAATAAAATTTATTTTGAGGCTGGAATCCATAACAATTTTATTTAAAAAAAAAGTTAAAAAATAAAGTGCCACGTAAGCCGCATGCGCTCGAATAGGTGGGCGAGACTTGCTACCGAGTGGGTATCCTGTGCCGTCAGGATACCCTATGCCGTGCTAACCAAACGTGGACGTCACAAACACGGAAATATGTCTAGCGTGAGGCAATTTTAAAAATCAAGTACAACGATCTCCAGTAGGAATCCAACCCACGACCTCCGTTTTGGTAGTCAAGCGTGTTAACAGCTAAACCAACGATGCAGCCGAATTGAAGAGAGTAGACGGGAAACTGCCTAAGCTTATGCAAATACCCACTTAATTTTCTTAATAATTAGAAACGCACGGAGCTTGTGGCCGGTTTCTGAATTGAGAATTTCACTAAGCCAATACTGAAGTAACGTTCTGTTACGCTCTTTTCTGAGAAATTCGAAGAGACAGCACTACAGTTCACTATTTACTTAGCGAAATTCCTAATTCAGAAACTGGCCATTAGGGATAGAACAGCTCCCACATTTTAATCCCGTCGCAAGCCAATGACAAAATGCGAGTACATCAAAAGCCCACTCACGCTTAGCCTCGAACGTTTTAGCATCCAAAAGGGTAAGGCCGCCTTCATATCGATGGGTTAATTTGCGAGACTTATTTGCATCGCACCCGAAAGTGAGTCCACGCCTTAGAATAATAAGGCACAGTAGGTTCGGTGTGAGTATCGAAAACCCAAAGGTTTTGCCGTAATTATAATATTGCAAAAATTAAATATAATTGTAAATAAATTACATGAAATAAATAAGATTACATTACGTACATTTGTGAAGTTGTAGTAGCAATCATCATCATCAGCCTATGTTTGTCCACTGCTGGACATAGGCCTCTCCTATAGCACGCCACTGAGCACGGTCCTCGGCTACTCTCATCCAGCTCTTGCCAGTAACGTAGTAGCAATACCAATCGCTAACTGTGAAGGAAATTATCGTGAGGAAACTTGAGTGTCTGAGGTGTTCACATACTTCAGCGCTCTAAATTGCCAATCCAGGATGGCCACGCGTGATTTTGGAGCCCATACTCTCTCTCTCTCTCTCTCTAAGAGAAGGCCTGTGCCTTGCAGTGGAACGTTTATAGGCTAAATAAAAAAAAATGGTCCAATATGTTTCAGGAATAACAGCATTTCAGTTGTCACTTCAGCTGCTAGGGCGTGGGTCGAGGGCGTGGAAAAGACGCGACGCGTTGTATAGAGTCCCAGAACCCAGAGCAAGGACTGTGGTTTGTGACAACACGTCGCTTCACCCTACGTCTTTTCTGTGTAGCCTACGCCTTGTGTGGTTGGTAGCCGTATTTACCATCTTTTTAGCAATGATGATATTGATGGGGTCCGAAGTTTTCTAGTGGAGACCACGTATAAGCAAACGCAGCGTGGGACGCTCACCGGCTCGCTGGTCCGACGATCTGGGGCAGATTGCCGACAGCGGTTGGATGAGGATGGCCGAGGACAGAAGGCGGACGGAGGCAGTGGACGAATATGGGCTGGTTGATTTTTAATTTAGATATAAAAGGCCGCAAGCGTCTGTTCACCAATTTCGCCGCAGATTTTTTTTTCACTTTTCCTATGAAAGTATTGTGTCTCATTCAAATACCATATAGAGAAATAAGCCTTCCTGTTTGACGGTTTTAGTAGTTGTCGGAAAAATATTGATACGTCATAATTATATTTTAGATAAATGCAAAAAAAAAATGCCCATTATGTGACCCAGTCGTGACCTTATATACAATTTTTCAATGCTTACGTAATTTGTCGGCAACTTTACATTCGGGGTAACATGCTAACATCATTTCCAATAACTTAATTTTTAAAATCGGCTATATTTAGGAGGAACGCCTAACATTACCTAACATTTTACTAAGTTAATTCTCTTTCCTATATCTCCTGAGGTGGACTGGTAGAAACGCTTAAGACATTAAGATTGTACGATTTTTTTTATTTCAGTGCAATAAAAGTATCAATAAATTAAAATAACACCGGCCAAGTGTGAGTCGGACTCGCGCACGAAGGGTTCCGTACCATTATCTATACAACATTAGACACAAAGATAAAAAACAGCAAAAAAAATCACGTTTGTTGTATGGGAGCCCCCCTTAAATAATTATTTTATTTTGTTTTTAGTATTTTTTGTTATAGCTGCAACAGAAATACATAATCTGTGAAAATTTCAAGTCTCTAGCTATCACGGTTCTTGAGATACAGCCTGGTGACAGACAGACGGACGGACGGACGGACGGACGGATGGACGGACGGACGGACAGACAGCCAGCGACGTCTTAGTAATGGGTCCCGTTTTTACCCTTTGGGTACGGAACCCTAAAAAGTATTTAAAAATTACTTAGGTACTTATATTTTTGTCGGAAGAGTCCGACAAGGAATTAAGTTAATAATGTCTGCGCAAATTATCACTCTTTCTTTAAAGATGACCAGAGCGACCCCTCTGTGCCAATTTTAGCGCAGAAAGTAAGTCCGCGCTTTAATTCCCTTTGCGCTGACATCTGCATACAAATGGCTGTAATTTCGTCTGTGACAGCCCTAAGGCGCGTGCTAGACTAATATTTACTGCCGGGGCTGCGATCCTTAAAGCCCACCGAGATTTTTTCCACAAGCCGCCACTGGTTTCCGTTAGAAATCGTGTGGTTTGTCATGTGAGCGTTTTGAAGATAAGCCCCTCGGGTGGCTAGATTTCGGCCAGATTAATGAGGAATCTCTAATATTGTTGGGCTTAAGGGCTGACGTAGTTTGATTTGTACTTTATGTGCTAATGAAATTCTGCTCCGCTTTTTTGATTAGTTTTTGTTTTGAGCGTCACAAAACAAACGCAATGGAAGAACAGCTAATGTGTAAGGAAAATAAATAAGTCTTGGCAATTTTGGAACTTGTGGTTTTGAGATTGAATTTGTTCTACTGTCGTAGAAACTTTAGAGCTAGGTTCATGAGTATGATTGGACTACGTCTAGATGTTCCTAGACTGGGCTTAACATTTTATTACTTGTACTAAACTAAAACATTTTATAAAATTGGAAAAAGTAACTTTTTTTGTAACCGTTTTACAATTAAGTTTTGTTTTTATTGCGTTTAATTTATTCTTACTAAAATAATTTATCGTCATTCGTTCACAAATGGTTTATCTGAATGCCAAATTTCATCCAACTCTGTTCAGTTTATGCGTTATTGCGTGAAAAACATATAAATTACAAACTTTCACGTGTATAAGTCGTGTGATTCTGAAAAAAATCCTCTTCCTAACTATTTGAAAATAAAGCCTTTGATCAGTTTTTCAAAACGATTCTAACGATGAGTATATTTGCTTCGCATGTGTTCGAGGTCATTGACATGACATGAGGGCCCCTTCATTGGGTGAAAGTTATTATTGCGGTATTGTCTGCTGGCTTGGCAATAAAGAATTGAGCTGTCACATGCATTCTGTTTGTTATTGTTTCTGTGATCCTTGCGGGTGGGCCGTTTTATTTATTAGCCGACTTCTGTTAAAAGTAGGATGTTTCGTCAGTGTATATGTGTATGTTTAGAGAGCCTAATTGGCTCAGTATCTGTGGTTGTTTGTGAGAGAGTGTCCAATTTGCAACACGCCTTATAATGTCTACCTTGATAATGTTGTATATGTCCCCGCCAACATGGTACCGCTAGACCAACGAGGCAGTCTTGCTTTGTAGTTATGAAAGGGCTAGGGCGCATTTAACCCTAAGGCTGTTCCGACTAGTATGTCATTATAGATTATCTAGCTTCAATTATTCTTGCTATATTTTTAACCCTCAAAGCGCATCCACTCAGTAATTTTCTATTGTCCCGAAATGTATGTGATTAAAATAAACTTTCTTTGCGGTCGAATAATGCTATTAAAATAGGTTACAGGGTGATAAAAAACACACAACACAAACACACACACATACATACATACACACACACACACACACACACACACACACACACACACACACACACACACACACACCCGCACACACACACACACACACACACACACACACACACACGCACACACACACACGCATATACACACACACATACACACCCATACACACACACACACACACACACACACCTACACTCACACACATACATACATATATCCCTCTTTTTGTCGATAGATAATATTTCAATCATATTTCATAGATTTTAAAGATCCACGCTATTTAGTTTGACCTAAAAACACTAGCGGAAGTGAAACGAAAATTAGAACCAAAAATACTCCGCCCAAATTTTTCCCAATCAAAAGACCCGTAGACACTTTGACAGCCTAAATCCCGTTCCCTGATTGGTGGAAAATTGGTGCGAAATAACCGACCCGTCCAATCAACGTTGCACAGAGAGCAAAGGCAGAGACACAGATTTAGATTTTTGTTACGCTCCATGGTTGAATAAATTGTAAAATTGGAAGCAAGAATGCCATAGTATTTTTAAATTTGTAAACAAAATAATCGACATAATCGAATTAATCAAAGAACAAGCCAGTCATATTAGCATCGTTCGACAGATTAGTTTGTTGTAACACACGAGTAATTTTTAGATATATTAATGATAGTAGAAAGCTACAAGTATACCAAATAGAGCATGTATTGGTGTGCGTGCATGAAACGACTAATGAATGTTGTCAGGATCGTGGCAAGTTGCAGTCCCTGGTCTCTGCCTACCCCTCTGGAATACAGGCGTTAGTTTATGTATGTATGCATGTAGAAAGTTAAAAGAAATTTTTTTTTCAAACCGTGATTGTCGTGGCCACTCTTAAGCGGCCACCTCATTTGGCCACTCGTATTTGCCAAATATTAATAACCCGTTTTCTAAGTTATGTACATTTGTGAAGTTATAGTAGCAATACCACTCGCTAACGGTGAAGGAAAACATCGTAAGGAAACCTGGGTGTCTGAGCTATTTACATACCTCAGCGCTTGAAATCACCAATCCGCGGTGGGCACGCGTGGTGTTTCATAAGCAGCCTATACGCGTCCCACTGTAGGGCACAGGCCTCTCTCAGGGAGAGAGAATGGGCTTAATCACCACGCGTGCCCACCGTGGATTGGCGATTTCCAGCGCTGAGGTATGTGAATAGCACAGACACTCAGCTTTCCTCACGATGTTTTCCTTCACAGTTAGCGAGTGGTGTTGCTACTATAACTTAACAAATGTACATAACTAAGAAAATAAACGCATGCCCGCACTGGGAATCGAACCTGCGTCTCTCGCTTCCGAGTCCAATGTTCTACCCACTGGGCTACCACCCCAGGTCGATTTAATCACCAGGTGATTAAATCCATATTATATATGAGATAAGGCTTGAGCCCTGCAGTAGGACGTATATAGGCTACTTATTACTCACTGAGGTTTTTGTTTCACTCGAGTTTTACAGAAATCCACGCAAAAACGTGGTTTGTGGTCGCTAAAATTAAATTGTCAAAACAAATACTGGTCTGAATCATCCGTACAAATCCCTTTAGCTGTTAGGCCACTGTTTCACTGCGTATTGTGTCAAAACAAAATGAAGGTCCTTAAAAGTCGTGAATTAGAGGCGAGAGTTAACTTCTGACGCAAGGTCGCACTCTGTGCGCGGATTATGTAAATAGTATTAAAATCAGGGCGCTGTTGTGGCACCACTTTGACAACTTGGCGGCTACTCAGGATTGGATCCTTCTGGGTAGCTGATCAAAACATCTACTTAAGTCCTGGGTATCACGATTGCCCGCTGCGTGACGATGCCATTTAAACCAGAATGACATGCCATACTAACGCATTAACAATTTTTTTTCAATTAATTTTATAAATATATGTTCAATAAAATATAAATAATTATATATACATGCTCGTTTCTGGGTAGTTTGAAAGCCGTGGTTATGTAATTAGTAATTAAAAATGGCATCTATTTAGAATATTACTATACTTTATACTTTATTGCACACATAAAATTACATGAATAAAACAAAACATTTACTATTAAATTATGGTGGGTGGCTACCGTGGAGATGAAAGAAAGTCAAAGGGTCGTGCAGTTTTACTATAATGTGATTTTTACATATAAGAAATACTTAAAATTATTAATATTTAAATTTGGAATGCGTCCGATGCTAGGAGCGCGAGTATCGAAAGTCCGCGCTTGAAAAAATGCATAACCTGTGTTTTTTCCAATTGAGGGCACCGGTGGTATCGCGCCACTATGTCCACAAGTCTTCATTGACGTCACGTAGGTATAGCGGCCTTATAACAATTATACATAGACGTAAATAAAAAATAATAAATATAGTTAAGAAATCTTGTTTCGATTTGAGAAATATTGTTTAAAAAATGCACCGACAATTAGCACCGCCTCTCCGTCTAATACCCGCGGACCCGCGGCACGCACACACCGCTCTGGATGGCTACTAAATATTTTCGAAAAGAGCTCTTTTTTAAAAAAAATAAACAAACTATAGTATTCGATAGGTACTGTCCGATACGTTCATTTTGATATGTGTTTCAAACAACCCGAAATTAATGCAGTATCATCTCATCATCATCATCATTCAACCACAAGAAGTTCACTGCTGGACATAGGCCTCCTCCATGGATTTCCAAAAAGACCGGTTGGAAGCGGCTTGCGTCCAGCGTCTTCAGTTCAGTTCAATTCAGTTATGCCATCAGTTCTGCGTGCTATGTGCCCAGCCCACTTCCACTTCAACTTACTAATCCGCTGGGCTATGTCGACGAATTTCGTTCGTCTACGGATCTCATCATTTCTGATTCGATCTCGTAGAGAAATTCCGAGCATAGCCCTTTCCATAGCTCGTTGCGTGACCTTGAGCTTTCTTATGAGCCCATAGTAAGAGACCACGTTTCAGTGCCATAAGTCATCACTGATAGTGATAACACACACTGGTTGTGCAGTATTGCAGTATAGTATGAAAAAAATTAAAAATATGTTCATTAATTAACTGACCGCTTCCAACCGGTCTTTTTGGAAATCCATGGAGGAGGTCTCTATCCAGCAGCGGGTTTCTTGTGGCTGAATGATGATATTAATGATGAATTAACTTGTTATAAATTATAAGAAGTGGGTAAAACAATGGACTCGAACGCGGGAGACTCAGGTTCGATTTCCAGTGCAGGCATGCGCCTATGACTTTGTTTATTTTCAAAGTTTCGTACATCTGCGGATTTGTATTAGCAATGCCACACGCTAACATATCGTGAAGTGCATGTATTAAAAACAAGAGCTGCTGGATCATAAATAGTGTTGTTCTCGTGATCAGCACCCTTAATGTAGTCAAAAACAATTAGAAATAGTCTGGAAAATGTTGTTGACCAGTGATTAATAATTATTGCAAAGCTAGCTAAGTAGGAATTAAAAGTCAGCGAAATCGTTCATGAATGCAGGAAGAGAGAGTAGGGGCCGGTATGTAGGGTGGCTCGACAGCGGCTGGGAAGAACCGAGTCGCGCCACGTTGCGCCAGCCCTACCGCTTTGCTGGTGCGCACTTGGGCCCTGTTTGTTGTTTCAACCGAGCACCCTAGTAAAAGTTTCGTCTCTCTGTTTAGCAAGTACCGTCTCTACGCAACAAATTTTTGGTGGAGAGATTTATTATTGCTTTTCTTAAATGAGCTTATTGTATTTGTCGCACTTTTTGGCGAATTTATACTTTTTTTTTGTGACATTCTCAAATTTTCGGCGGAGATATTTATTAGTGATTCAATAATGAGCTCATTGTATTTGTCGCATTTTTTGGCGCATTTATAATTTTTTTTATTGTTCTCAAATTTTCTGCGGAGATTCATTAGTGTTTTAATAATGAGCTTATTATATCACATTTATCAAAAGTTATTACTTTTCGGCGTAATTATGCTCTTTTAACGTTTTGTATTCATGAAGATTTCCACTGGGCCGCCGCACATTGATTGACACATTGATTTGTACAAATGACCTTGTCTGGTAACAAAATCCCCTGATACATTCCAACAAGGGGCATTGTACTCTACTATACAAGCAAATTTTACTACGAAGAAAACTTAAAAATCGCTAAAAAATATAAGCGGTTCCATACATTTTAACGATACATCACATTTTTATATTTTAATGTCGTAAACGGTAACTTTATTTAACAGCTGATATTTTTCGAAGTTTCCACATATTAAAAGTTGTTCGTACTGACGAGTGAAATCCTCTATTTTTGGATGTGCATAGGGATTTGCCCACCCTGTATATCTACAGGGTGACTATGAATTCGTTCGTCGTATTTTGAGGGAATGTTCTTTTCATTGTGAAAAATAGTATTATTAATGACCTATCAGTAATGGTAAAACACATTTGTAAATATTCGTGATATCCGACCTTTGCCTTCAAACTTTGAATCCAAATTCGAAGTGGTAGGAAGTACTATTATGTAGAGAATTATAATTATTATGTTAAATGCTTAAGAGTCTGACGTCCGATATGCCCAAAAAAAATTTAAAAAGAAACAGTCGAGTTCTCCGGCTCCGACCATAAGATGCTCAAAACTTAGTATTTTTGAATTTCTGTTACTTTTCATACTGATATTGTTTGTTTATGCTTAAGTAACGTAATTTTAAGTAACAAATACCAATCCGGACTTGGCCCCCGTGGTGGAGTATGGCCTATACCTTCCTCAGGGAAGAACTTCCTTCCTGTGCCCCTCTGTGGGGACATAATGGGTTGATGATGAAGTAACAAAAAAAAAAATTTTGGTAACGCGTCATTTTTTTCAATACCAGCACCATGTGTTTCTAAATCATGTTTAAAATGTCCCGAATTCAACGAATTCAAAGCCACTCTGTTGAACTCTAGTAAAATATTACTATCCCCTAGTTTTTCGTAACACTTGTCAAACGCTTTCAATTTGAAAATTCTTTCCCTAACCATGATTCCCCTTTGTTGCTTAACGTAATGCCTAGTTAATTAAAACTACAAAGTCTGATCTGGGCTTGAGGGGTTGACGTGAATATAAAAAGTTTAACAAAGATGAGTTTAAAGAAAAGTTTGAAACAGAAATCCTCGTAAAAGAAATTCCTGGCAAGCGTAGCAGGCAAAAAAAAAGTTTTCTTTCAATAATACTACGGGTGTTTTCGAAAAACAACTAAGATGGTTTTTAGGATAAAAAATGTGTTTTAGCAGAAATATTGGAAAGTAAGGATACCTTCCAATGTGTCCAGTTTATAAATATTATTTCCTTTTTGAGTTTAAAATAATGTGACATTGTCTTTTCTAAAACACACTTCTAATCTATCATTATAAAAAAACGTTTAAGAGGATATTTTTAGCGAACAAAGCGCTCATTGACAATCAAATATTTAGTGAATTGTCACTAAAACTGCTCACAAATAGATTTGACAGATGAAATCACAATTGTGAACTTAACCCGGCGTGAATGAGGTGAGATATTGTTACAGCTATGAGGTGGGAGATACCCGAAACTTTGATGTAACATTTTTGATCCTATGTTGTGCAATTATCATTTTTGACTTGAGACATATTGATAAATAATAGTATTCATTCAACAAGATGAGTAAACAAAATACTAGTATTAATTACATAAAACGTTATTTTTTTTATTGAAACAACAAATTAGGTAACATCATGTCCTTCGAAAAAATAACATTTTAGGAAACTACCGAAACTTGTATCCTTTTCGACTTCTTAAATCAACATAACAATTGTATCTTCTAAATATAATTCGCGTTTAAAAACTTCTCGGGTATGATATACCCGACCTCACTCGCGCCGAGTTAAGGCTGCTGTTACGTCTGCGATACTGTCTCGCTCGCACAATATAACATTTTAGTGATTTAAAAAATATATGTATACCTACCTACTTTTGATAAATGTAATCTGAGGGTCTGGTAGTTTTTGAGAAAGAAAAGTTAACTAACTCAATACGGAATTAAAGCTGCTCTTACGTGGAGCATGCTGTGTCGCTCGCACAATTTAACATTTCTTAATATTGTGAACTTTTGGGTAAACTTTTGATGAATGTGGTCTGCCCTCAAACCACGATGATGAATGGATAGTTAAATTGCGGATATTCATGGCATATTTTTCTTATCGTGCAAAGTTTTTCATCAAGAAAATCTGACACCAATGTTATTAATATTGGAAACAACTTTTCTTTATTAAAATCTACGTATCGGAAAACAAAATAATATTTAATATATCCGTAATTTAATTATACATCAAACCCTCAGAACACATTTATCAAAAGCTTACTCATTTTATTAGAATAATTAAAAGTGTTAAATTGTGCGAGCGAGACGGCGTGCTCCGCGTAAGAACAGTCTTAAGCTAAATAAAGAAAAGTTCTGTTGTTTTCAAAATTATTAATTTTAGTATCAAATTGTTTTATTCAAAATTCGACTCTACATAAATAAGAATCAAAAATATTTAACTTAACTAGTAAGCTAACAGGCATCTTTACGACATAGATATCACCAAAGTGTATCACTCGATCGAGAGTCATGGTAGCAAAATTAAGTAAATGGATCGCCGAATGTACGCAACCTTCTGGATGTTGCAATCTGGTGCTCGTAATCCGGAAATAATGATGCGGGCGCAGATTGCAATTTCAAAGACGTCGGTCTCTCGATAGATAGGGTGTTTCTTTAGGACGTTGCAAGGGCGTCACTACATTGGACACTTTTTAGTGATAAGTGTGCATTAGTAGATACCGGAAATATTTTTAGTGTGAAGGTGCAAGGTTGGTGAATAGTACACATACTTTACATTATACATAAAGGTCGGCAGCAGGGCAACCTTTAAATTTTAGTTTACAAAGTCATCTTTAACGTAACTGATTAGAGTGTACGTCGTATGCAAAGGTTCGCTCGTAGCCCCGGCTGCCTAGGCGATCTTAAACGACCAAGAAGGTTAAGCAACACAGGGCGCGTTCAGTGCATGGATGGGTCGCTTCGCAAGGCACGTTAAGCTGTTGGTGCCGGCTGCCGTCGATAGATGGCAGTCGTTAAGCCAAGTCAGAGGCCTTAGGGCGGCTTGACAACTTCTGACAGTAGACGAGCCACTAGTCTACAAGCTTCCACCAATCCGGACTTGGCCCCCGTGGTGGAGTATGGCCTATACCTTCCTCAGGGAAGAGACCCGTGCCCCTCGGTGGGGACATAATGGGTTGATGCAAAGGTTGACGTGCTGTCGACTGTGCGTCCACCTAGCGACTATGTTGTTCTTGCAATCCACACCCTCCAAAAGTTATCTGGAAGAAATCGCTCCGAGCGATAAGACCACCGATTGTATACCATTGCTTAGATATAAGGAATGACATTATATTGTTTTTTCTACGCGTGCAATAAAGTGTTTTCTATTTATTTATAGGCACATAAACCGACAAAAGCAAGCGGTGTAATTTACAGAAACACGATTCCCTTAAACCACTCAATAAACGCAGTATAACTAACTATTCTGCGGTAAAGCCTATCACTTGTGAAGTTTCTATCACAGACTATTTATACTGCGTTTAAGAAGTATTTTAAGGAATCGTGTTTTTACAAATCCTACTAATATTATAACTGTGAAAGTTTGTGAAGATGTTTGGATGTTTATTACTCAATCACGTAATAACTGCTGAACGGAATCACATGAAACTTGGCATACATATAGACAAAGATCTGAATTGAGACATAGGATAGTTGATATCCCGGTAATGCGTTCCCGTGGGATAGTATTTTATGGTTACCTTTTTTCAAGGCAAACTCTAAGATATTTATTGCTTTGCCATCGTAACAAGAATCGTATAAACGGATTCTGTTTCGGTACGAAGTTCGCCGGGACAGCTAGTAACACCATAAACGTTTAACACATATATAAATATAATTATATACCTGCATATAAATAGATATTTAATAGCGCTTGACAACAATAAAAGCAAGAAAGACGAGACTTATGAGCACCCTTTAGATTCTATAATCAACGATTGATCACCAAAACAAACGCGCTTCAAACGTACAGATTTACACAGTACTTTTTGAATGATTGCAGCTCGTTATTCTGAGTTAAGTAGATACTGATTTTATTTTTAGACAAAAGAATGTAATTTTGTGTTACCACCGTGGTAGCGCATTGAATAATTGTCTCGCATTCGATGTGTGTTGGGTTTGATACCGGCATGTACCAATGACTTGGTTTTCTAATTTATATTCATTTGTTGTATACATGCCATTCCTAACGGTGAAGGAGAACATCGTGAGTGTTTGAGATGTTCACATATGCGCAATCCGCGGTGGGCACGCGTGGTGATTAAGCCCATACTCTCTCCCTGAGAGCAGGCCTGTGGCCTACAGTGGGACGCATATAGGCTGATTATGTAGCATACATATGCGCATATTCTCTATCTGAGAGGTGCGTTTTTTTCTTTTCTGTTTTATTTTCATCCTAGTTTGGGGCCACAAGTGATAGTGTTGTCTGGAAGTTGCTATTATTTTTACTTATTTCGGTTTTATTACTATATATTCGGCTTTCACTAACGTAGCAAGATAATATATGTAACAGTTTTTAAGTATAATCACAAGATTATTATAAACACAGAAAATTTAGATTGAAAAAGCGTTTATTTAACTCCAATAAATTAAAGTATAAGTAGGAAGTATGTAATTAAAGTTTATCAAATGCTTAGAAGTGTTTATGTGATACCAAAACGTTTGCTCGGACACCAAAACATTACAAGGCTTTGCTTTGGCAACTAAAACCTCATAATAGTTAGGAAAAATATCAGTGACTTTAAAACTGTAGGTAGCCAACACAATGTAAATACTAGAAATAGACATAAACTTTCGTTCCCAAAATTTAGGCTGGCAAAGGTTAATACATCCTTTATGGGGCATTGTATACGTTTCTACAATAAGATCCCCGAGGATATAATAAGCTTGCCAGAAACGCGGTTCGAAAAATTTGTGAAGCACACTTTGTGCCAAAAAAGCTACTATAACATTAAAGATTATTTAGATGACAATGATGTCTGGAATTAAAGCCAGTTCAATGCATGAGTTTTAGAACATTTATATAAATCCTGTAAATTAAGGTCTTGAAAAGACTAAGTTTGGAGTTTTTTTGTCCATTTTTTCTCCAAAATTATCTAGATTTTGAAATGGACACCTAGTTTAACTTGTAACGTTCATTAAGTCGCAGTTTCTGTGCTACTTTGAATAAAACTTTTAGATTTTGATTTTGATAGTTTTTAAACATGTCCAGTGAACTGGCACACTTGTCTAGTGTAGAGATTATTTTCTGCCTTACTGTCAACCCCACGAGCTCCAATCACATTAAAAACGAAGAGTACTCATTTCGATGAGGTTAGTGGCAGCGTACAATGGACAGTTAATCCAGCAGTCTATTGATCTAGTCCATTGTAGTAGATTACTTCCCCCGGCCTCCCTTTCAGACAGGATATTGGTGGGAGCCTAGCAACCATTAGAGCTCATATTCTCGTCTCGCATTATAAATTCATATCTCACCTATGTGCGGGTGCTTTTATGTTACATACTTGATTTAGTTTTATTTATTTGTTCACTTTACTTTATTACGAACAACTACAGCGTAAACTGATTATAATTACTTATTAACTAATAACTAAAAAATAATCACATTTTTTCTAGAAACTGCGGCTTCTGTTCAAATCAAGTCATAAAAATGTTTTTCACAATAAAAACGAAATTTTTACTCACATAAATCGGCAAAGATGTTTGTTTCAGAGTTAATAGACGTCGTGGAAACGAGGCCGACAAGAAACTCTATATTTTTTCTTTAAAAAAAAAAACTTAATTAAGAGTTTTAACCTAAAGTTTATGTAAGCTAAGATTAATAAGTATTAATCACATGCATGTACCTTAATTCATATGGTAATCAATATTTTCTTAATAATTTTTATTTCTTGTCGGGGCGGTTTAATTGACTTATTTTATATTGTTTATATTGTGCGTGTGTGTGTGTGTGTGTGTGTGTGTGCGTGTGTGTGTGTACGTGTGTGTGATTCATTTTGATATTTTTACGGATGTATAATTCATCGCTTTAATTATAATTAATTAATAAAATATTTGTGGCTGTAATATTTGTCTAGTTGTAAAGAGTGAGAGAGACTTTTTTCTATTTTTATTCTTGTTTTACCTTACTTTATTACTCATATGTGAACAATAGGCACAATAATCGTCTAGATATACATGAACATTATTTGTACGGATTATTACTATACATATTTGTCTTATTAATTTTCCAAAATTTTATAGTACCCGTTTTTCACATAGTGGTGTCCAGAATTTTTTTTAAATCGCGTTGGAGGTAAATCTAATTCACTTCACCATGCACAATTCCTGAAGAATTTCAGTATTTTTTTTGTCTTGCGTCAACATTTCTTTTATGACTTTCTTTTACGGGTGTAGATGGATAAAAACATTATTTTTCGAAATAACACAAATATCGATAAACGCTTCATCTTACATTATAAGTTATGTGCAAGTTGTGACGTCACACTTTGAGCCCGATTTGTATGGCGCGTTTTTGTGCCACGTGACTATATTGACTTTTCGACAGGTTATTTTATAAAAAGTATTAGTCGCGGAGATTTATCTTTTTACATGGTTTTTTGCCGTTTTTTCTCGATCTTTGTGTGTAATGTTGTATAGATAATGGTACGGAACCCTTCGTGCGTGAGTCTGACTCGCAATTGGCCGGCTTTTATTATTATTAAGTTCTTAAATATATAGGATAGAACTAGAAATATATAGGGTAGACAGCTTACAGCTAATTGAATAAATTTGAACCTAAATTTAAGGGGATGGGGGGAGCTTATATGTAGATACACCTACATGATATAAATATAAGTATATAAAATAATACGTACTATAATTACTTCTTGTTAGGATTCCGTAGTCCGACGAGGAACCCTTATAGTTTCGCCATGTCCGTCTGTCTGTCTGTCCGTCCGCGGCCTAGCGCAAAGACGGGTGGTACTAAAAAGCTGTAATTTAGTACCTATGTGTGTACGCCCCAATGTTTCAATGTTTTTGTGTAATGTTTCGAAGAAACACGCGCAGGAGACGCGGCTTTACTGCCCTGGTCCACCTGCCGTCTTCAAACCTTGCGAGGTGTCCCACCCATCAGACTCGAGATTCGGTCACCAATATCATCAACCTTCGCCCGTCGTCGTCTGACTGTCCGACTAAGCTGTAAGCAACTTATTGTATAGGTGGAAACAATCTGTCCTACATCCCAAGCGCCGCAGCTTTGAGCGGCTATTTCACTTTTCTGCATAAATCATCTCGACAACGGGGTTTGTACTGTGACGGAGTCTTTTGGGCTGATTTTTCAATCGCTCGTTAAGCACTTTTAAGTGTCATCAATATCAATTAACAAATTAACTTCTGGGGTTACGACCAAACTGAAATGAAGGGTTGTGAATTTAATCGGCTGAAATTTCAGTGGCGTTCTCATAAGGTTTTTAAAGGGATTTTTATATTGATGTTGACGACACGGGTAGATATTTATGCATCTAATGGTCAGACGAGACTCATAATGAATGATGGAGGAGACGCATTTTAGTCAAAAATTAAATCAATATTGTTTATATCGCGATAAATTTAGATTTACGAAACATTAATATTCGCAATAATATAAAATATGTTATCTCTTTTACCCCCATACCCATTTTTTCATGTCAAATATTTCCACCGACATTTATATATTTTACAGTATTTTTTGTCCTGTCTGTTTGTGTATTAAATATACCGGTGCATTTATTTTCTTTAAATAAAGCGGTGGCAGCCTAGTGGGTAGAACATTGGACTCGGAACCGAGAGACCCAGGTTCGATTCCCAGTGCGGGCATGTACCTATGACTTTGTTTTCTAAGTTATGTACATTTGTGAAGTTATAGTAGCAATACCACTTGCTAACGGTAAAGAAAAACATCGTGAGAAAACCTGGGTGTCTGAGCTATTCACATGCCTCAGCGCTTGAAATCGCCAATTCGCGGTGGGCACGCGTGGTGATTAAGCCCACACTCTCTCTCTCTCTGAGAGAAGGCCTGTGCCCTACAGTGGGACGTATATAGGCTGCTTATGATGATAGAACTTATGACCTGACAAGGTGGTAAATATCTATGCCTGGTTTACATTAATTAAATTATATTCTTTCGATATACCTATCTATTTATATAGGTATTTTGTAATACCTTTGTATATAGTATGAACAGCTTGATGTGCTGTCGAGTGTACTTTCAAATTGAACGCTATATGCAATATCTTTTTTACAACCGAATCGAACCCCCATCCGAGCCACAAAGCGAAATCAATATCCAATGAATGTTCGGCTTATCTGCTCACTGCACTCGCGTCAAAGTGCAAAATCCTCCCCGTATTGAGGGGTTAATTGATTAGTGTAAGCGTGTGCTAGCCAGTGTAATTTCACCTTTATTTACATATACGGAATGATATAAATGTAATGATATTAAGTTACGGTTAGGTACAACATTTTAATTAAAATTTTGAATTTTGAGTTACATTTACTGTCTTTTGTGCATGAAATAGTGGATGAACAAAGTACATAAACCTAAGCGCTTTAAATGGACAGTACGTAGTGCTGAATTGTGATTTATTTTACATACAAATATATACTTTTTGTTGCACTAACCCGTGCTGAGGACAATTTTAAAAACCTATTTGGAGGCTAAAACGTAATATACGTAATACAGAGAAGTTTCTAAAGAGGCTCGAAATTTCGCTGATGCCTGCACTTGCCCATTAGCTCAGTTGGGAGAGCGCTGGCACGGTTAGCCAGAAGGTACGGGTTCAAGTCCCGGCATGGATGGAATTTTTAACCTATAAATAGGATTTTAAAATTTATTTTACACAAGTTCAAGATTTTAGGTTCATAGATAGATAGAGAACACTTTTTATTTTATTACATTTTATTCAGTAACACGAAGCTCACAGTACATATATTATTAAGATGGACAATTTTAATTAGGCTTAACAATTACGAGCTTTTAAATGTATTGTACGCAGAAAAGCAAATTACACAGATATGGTTAATGTTAGCTATTTTGCTTTTTTTCACAGTTTTAAAATAAAAATTTATCCTTCTGGATAGAGCTACGTTTTCTTCCAATTTACGATAAAAAAAACTAGAAAAAACTTATTTCATTAGAAACTAAGTGCAAACTTAAAAAAAAAAAACGTAGTGAAAGGAGTAACTTTTACTTTAAAAATAAAAAAAAAAATAACCGAATGAAAATAAATGAATAAATAATAACTTCCACGCAACACAGTCACTTGACCTGGTCCCAAACTAGGATACCCTGTGTTATAGTAACTAGGCATGGACATCACAAACATTGAAATACACCCAGACTGAGGCTAAGGTAAATCAACTAAAACATAATATGAAAAACGGAAGCCTGCCTAAGATGGAGGTCGTGGGTTTGATTCCCACTGAGGGCCGCCGTACATTTGTACAAATGGCTTCAGTCTGGGTGTGTTTCCATATTTGTGATGTCCTTGCCTGGTTAGCATAGCACAGGGTATCCTAGTTTGGGACCAGGTCAAGTGATTGTGTTGGTTAGCCAAGTTCTAAGAAGGTTTTTTTAGTTGTTCGTATAATGAACCAACCTAAAGCCTAAGTGCGGAAATCTCAGGTCTAACTAGCTAACTTAGATTCTTTGCTTTTTTAAGCAATAATTTCGTCCATTGTTTTCCAACGACTTCAGTAAATCGATCAATTTTTATTCAAAAACAAGGGGCTTGCGTATTCTCGGAAAGATACCACAGGGTAGCATCGAAGTCGTTTGCTAAATATTAAGGAGACATTCTAACCATCAGAGGCTTATCAGAATCGCGACAAGTGACAATACTTGGTCACTTCCTACCCATCTGGTAAGCAGGCTTAATTTTATATACATAAGCTATTCGTGGCTGAAACAAATGTATCGCTACGTAGTGAATAGAGTCCACTCGAAAATAGAACCGTTATTAGCCATTCCTAGAGCAAAACCGTGTTTCCAGCGAAAGAGAAATAACTGAACTAATTGTGACATAGAAACCTGTCTAAAAGTAGATTGAAAAACGTAATTTGAAACAAGAAGCCCGAAGCGAAAGTTGATAATATCATGACGAATCAAGTTTGCAAAACGAAAGCTTTGGTTTAGGGTTCTGTTTCTGTACCTCAAAGGGAAAACCGGCCAAGTGCGTATCGGGCCACGCGCAGTGTAGGGTTACGAAGGAATGTAATTTTTTTCTACGATTTTATTGTATCGTTTTGTCGGCGTGATTAATATGTCTATTCCAAATTTCAGCTTTCTCGTACTAATCGTCTCTGAGCTAGGCCGCGGACAGACAGACGGACAGACGGACAGACGGACAGACGGACAGACGGACAGACGGACAGACGGACAGACGGACAGACGGACAGACGGACAGACGGACAGACGGACAGACGGACAGACGGACAGACGGACAGACGGACAGACGGACAGACGGACAGACGGACAGACGGACAGACGGACAGACGGACAGACGGACAGACGGACAGACGGACAGACGGACAGACGGACAGACGGACAGACGGACAGACGGACAGACGGACAGACGGACAGACGGACAGACGGACAGACGGACAGACGGACAGACGGACAGACGGACAGACGGACAGACGGACAGACGGACAGACGGACAGACGGACAGACGGACAGACGGACAGACGGACAGACGGACAGACGGACAGACGGACAGACGGACAGACGGACAGACGGACAGACGGACAGACGGACAGACGGACAGACGGACAGACGGTCAGACGGTCAGACGGGCAGACGGGCAGACGGGCAGACGGGCAGACGGGCAGACGGGCAGACGGGCAGACGGGCAGACGGACAGACGGACAGACGGACAGACGGACAGACGGACAGACGGACAGACGGACAGACGGACAGACGGACAGACGGACAGACGGACAGACGGACAGACGGACAGACGGACAGACGGACAGACGGACAGACGGACAGACGGACAGACGGACAGACGGACAGACGGACAGACGGACAGACGGACAGACGGACAGACGGACAGACGGACAGACGGACAGACGGACAGACGGACAGACGGACAGACGGACAGACGGACAGACGGACAGACGGACAGACGGACAGACGGACAGACGGACAGACGGAAAGACGGACAGACGGACAGACGGACAGACGGACAGACGGACAGACGGACAGACGGACAGACGGACAGACGGACAGACGGACAGACGGACAGACGGACAGACGGACAGACGGACAGACGGACAGACGGACAGACGGACAGACGGACAGACGGACAGACGGACAGACGGACAGACGGACAGACGGACAGACGGACAGACGGACAGACGGACAGACGGACAGACGGACAGACGGACAGACGGACAGACGGACAGACGGAAAGACGGACAGACGGACAGACGGACAGACGGACAGACGGACAGACGGACAGACGGACAGACGGACAGACGGACAGACGGACAGACGGACAGACGGACAGACGGACAGACGGACAGACGGACAGACGGACAGACGGACAGACGGACAGACGGACAGACGGACAGACGGACAGACGGACAGACGGACAGACGGTCAGACGGGCAGACGGGCAGACGGGCAGACGGGCAGACGGGCAGACGGGCAGACGGGCAGACGGACAGACGGACAGACGGACAGACGGACAGACGGACAGACGGACAGACGGACAGACGGACAGACGGACAGGCGGACGGACGGACGGACGGACGTCCTTGTCGACTACGGAACCCTATAAAGGAACCTTGTTATACGTCGGACGGACATTGGACTCCGTTGTTCTGTCTGTCGGTCTGTCTATTTTTATTAGAATTTATAAGGTATTTCTTGTCAACCTATAATAGTGATATTTGATAAAAAGCAATGTATTACCCATTATTTTTTATTATCTAAACTCAAAAGAAATGCTTTATAATGCAGTGAAAAATTTCATCAAGACAAATAACCGCCTGTAATATACGCACTAAATAAAAATGATAGTTCGCTAATTTGAACTCTAGGTGGCGCTGGCGGTATTCCTTATCGCAGTATCATTGTGAGATGGTGTCCATAATGCAGTGAAGATGAAAGTTATTAATGACAATCATGGAATCTTTATCACATAGTTAGCAACTCGTTAAAGTTTAGGATGATTTCAGGAAAAATGGCCGGAGTGGAGTTCTTATGCTGCCTTTTTTTCTTCTCCGCTAGAAATTCACATTAAAAAAAAAACCGGCCAAGTGCGAGTCGGATTTGCGCACGAAGAGTTGCGCACCATTATCTATAATACATTTCAATATTTCAAGTTTCTACCTGTTGCAGTAACTAATATCGAACAAAAAAAACGGCAAAAAATCACATTTGTTATATCCCTTAAATATTTATTTTATTCTGTTTTTAGTATTTGTTGTTATAGCGGCAACAGAAATACATCATCTGTGAAAATTTCAACTGTCTACCTATCACGGTTCATGCGATACAGCCTGGTGACAGACAGACAGATGGACAGACGGACAGTGAAGTCTTAATATAGTAATAGGTTCCCTTACCCTTTGGGTTCGGAACTCTAAAAGGAGAATGTAAATTTGTTATTTCTGATGCTTTTGCAAATTTCAGATTTTCTTGTGGACTCTGTCAACTAATCTTGTACAAATTTATGCGTGCCCACCTCTGAGATAACCCATTTCTAATATAGAAGTAATCAATGAAATCGGAAAACGTGGTAAAGAATTATCGCTGAACGTACATAAAACACTATAGACGAAAACACTTCTTCCTTCTATGAAGTCGGTTAATAAAAAAGCATTAAAATGCTTACAGTTGCAAAACGTAAGTCTAAAATATGACTTCAATTAAGATACGAATGTTTTGCTCATTTATAATGCAAGGGATGGGATTGCCAAACATGAAGATATTAAAGGGCGAGTGCCACCAATCTCTGTTAGCGAGCGACTAACCGACAGTTAGTAAGTTTACAAGACGCGTTATCATATTTTTATCAAATAATAATCTTTGAACGACAGAGAAAGAGGGAGAACACTCGGGCCCTCTGGATTCAGAAAAAACTATATAGGGCTACAAACCACTTTATTACGCGCAGTGGAAAATAAAATTATATACAAGAAAACGTTCGAATTTGTTCCTGTGAGACCTTGTTTCTCAGCAAATTTTGTGATTTGACTTCAACGAGAAGTGTCCTATAAGTTTTGATAGTGAGTTTAATAATATGAATAAATACTACGCCTAAAAAAATCTTACTCACAACGTGGTGGGGGCCCACTGCGGATGGCGATTTCAAGTGCTAAGGTATGTAAACATCTCTCAGGCTTCCTGCCATTTTCCTTCATTATTGGTGATTGTCATTTTTACTACATACAGGCACACATACTATTTGTAATTCTTTCTCCTGGTTGTGCAATAAAGGTTCTCTATCCATCTATCCATCTATTATAGAAACTCACGCCTGTATCCCGATGACAGAGACCAGAGACTGCCACTTGCCACGATCCTGACAAATCTCTTTTTCTTCGTCAACATTCATTCTAACCCACGATTTCTTGAATGTGAGGCAAGCGTTCTATTGAGTGATTTTGACGTGAAACGCCTTTCAGTTCGATAGTAGGGGGTCAGTTGCCAAAACCACTTGCAACGAAAACATGTCGCCTCGGCTAGGGCTGTACTTCTGTAACTAAGTGTGGTATGCAATTCATTTATATATCACTAAGTAGAACAAAGGAGCGACTTCTCAGACCCTCTTGACTCGTGCCGCTAGATGGCGCCAGTGCCGCGTAACACATTGCGCAGTTTGAGCTAAAAATTAACGCTTACTTTTTGACGTTTAACCGTGTAACCCGCCACAGCCCGACCTATTCTCTTTCAGCTAACCGAGTTTATTTTAAACGAACACCTTGCGCCTCGAGACAGTTGCACGCGAGAGCGGAAGAGAACATAAGTAATATTTATTGGTAAAACGGCGCCCGGGTAATTATTTTGCGAGAGACTGCCCCCACACCCAACTGGGGCCTACTCTTAGTCTACTGGCCTACAATGACGTGGTACCGAGTGTTGACTAGTTGCCTTAGATGGCAGAGGTTCGAGTTTTAGTTCAGACAATTGTGAGTTGGAAAAACTCTTTAATTCACTCACTCATTCATTCATTCATACATTAATTAATTCAATAATTCATTTGTATATAAAACATATCGGCAAGCGCAGCGTAGCACGACCAGCCACAAGATGGACAGATGACCTTATCCAAGTGGCAGGAAGACGCTGGATGCAAGCCGCTTCCAACCGGTCTTTTTGGAAATCCATGGAGGAGGCCTATGTTCAGCAGTGGACTTCTTGTGGGTGAATGATGATGATGATGATATAAAACTCAATGTGACCCAAACCGTTGCTTGGACAATTTTCGCTTTCCACCGTCGACGTGTTTATTTCGTTACACCTTATATAGGCAGTTTATAATTGAGGCCGTCAGCACAAAAGTGGCCTAAGCTTAACATAATTAGTATGGAGATAATGAGCTATACATTTTCATGAATTTAAATTGAATACATAGTCTGCTTCGTAGGCAAAAACAATACGCGCAAAAATAATGTCTGCAACGCCATCTGTTATCCGTGGGTGAAAATAGGGGTAGGCCGGTTTTGCATCAAAATTTGTTATCATTTAAATAAATTGCAATAGATAAGTGCGAGTATGAAAAATGGTGGGTTAGGCCACTTTTGAGGTGACTGCCTCTATTATCATGTATTGAAAGAAAAATCTCTTGTTTTTTGTTTGAAGTGTTTTTATAGAGGGTTTTCCGACACGTTTCCAAGTAGACCCCGAAGAACTTCGAACCACCCTGTGAGGAAACCACCTCATTTCGGTTTGGATGGATAAAACCTGAGTAATTTCAATTAAGTATATTTTATATCGCCTCGAGCTGTTCCAAGGCGATCTGATGGAACGAAGTCTCGAAACTGGAGACTGAGGAAAACCAGTTAGCTATTTATTGTCTCTTAAAACAGAATGGAGACTCAGTAACCGCGTCTTCATGTAACTTACTTGTTATTATACGAGTAATTTGTGCTATTCATGATAGTGGAATAGTAGGCGTATTTAATAAGTAACCATGTGTAACTGTTACTTTTTGATTTGATTTATTTGATTTGATACTTAAGCAGGATTGTCTCTGTAGACTTCTCAAAAAACTTTGTTTTGTCCCAGTGCAGGGCACAGGCCTTCTCTCAGAGAGAGAGAGAGAGAGAGAGAGTATGGGCTTAATTACCACGCGTACCAGTTTCAAGCGCTGAGGTATGTGACCTGACCACCTCAGACACTCAGGTTTCCTCACGATCTATTCCTTCACGGTTAAATCACACTACTGCGCGTAAATATTTATTAGAAAAAAATCGTCTTTATTACATAATAACACATAAAAAATCAAAATATTGAAAAGAATTTATTCGTAAAAAGCTTCGTCAAATATAAATGGGTAACTTAACACGAATTACGTACAAAAGAAAACATACACTAAAGCCGACTTGCACCACTTCTTAAATGTCACTTAAGTCGCCATTTAAATCCACTTTTGTGTGTAGAATTTTAGTTAAATGCTGTTTAAGCCATATTAAAGAAAGTAGTGCAAGTCGGCCTAAGAAAATAAGCCGCCCCGGGAATCCCGGGATACACCCGACGCATACCGATTCTTTTAAAGCAGGCCTGTGCTCTACAGTGACTAAGAATTTTGTTTAATTAATCTATAGTATTTCGAGCCTAGTGGGTAGAACATTGGACTCGGAAGCGGGAGACCCAGGTTCGAGTCTCAGTGCAGACATGTACCTATGACTTTGTTTTCTAAGTTATGTACATTTGTGAAGTTATAGTAGCAATACCACTTGCTAACTGTGAAGGAAAACATCGTGAGGAAACCTGAGTGTCTGAGCTATTTACATACATCAGCGCTTGAAATCGCCAATCCGCGGTGGGCACGCATGGTGATTTAGCCCAACTTTCTCTCTGAGAGAAGGCCTCTGCCCTACAGTGGGGCGTATATAGGCTGCTTATGATTTCGAGTTAAGGCTGTTATTACGTGAAGTTAAATAATTCTAGTGATTGTAATAAAATGAGTATACCTTTGTTAAATGTGGTCTGAGGGTTTGATAGATAATGAAATTGCGAACATTCCAGGCATATGTTTCTCATCTTGTACTAAGTTTTAATTCAGAAAAATTGATTCCAAAATTAATATTTTTTGAACAACTCTTCTTTATTAAAAACTATGTGCAGGAAAAAATATATATTTAAAATGTTCGTAATTTCGTAACGCATCAAACCCTCAGACCGCATATTTAAAAAGTTAAATTTCGCAAGCGAGACATCATGCTCCACGTAAGACCAGCCTTATGGTCATTTATGTTCAAGAGGCAAACAAAGGTTGCCAGTGAAATATCTAAGATTACGTAGAAGCAACCAAGATTTTCGACGCTAACCCCTTCGCGCGCCTAACAAACTTACAACGTTCGTTTAACCTAATTTGAAATAAGTAGGAAAGTCCTCACTAACCGCAGGTTCTCGGCAGTAAGTTGCGCTTTGTCGTGTAGATCAGGGGTCCGTAAAGTTTTTGGGTTCATGGTACTCCTACGAAATCAGGATATTTCAGCGGTACACCACAAATAACTCAATACGCAATGCTGCATTAGACGACATAAATAATAAAAGTTGTTGCCGACCGACCAACCAACCTTTTTTATGTTTTTACTTCTTTTATACTTTTTCTATATTATTGTCTAATATTTTAAAAATTGAAAAAGAACTATGTCAAGGAGAAAGACAAATAAAACAGATTCCTAAAAGTTACTCTTGCGTTTTTCTTAAATATTTACGTGCATGCGTTTCAAAAGTAGTGATTAAAAAATAAGAATAAACGTTATTTGAGAACGTTACTCAGAATTACACACAGTATGATCACAAATGAATAATCAATTAGTGCTCTCTATTTATATCTCTAATCAGTCATTTTAGCAGGTATATAGTAAGAAAAAAGGAGCTAACTAGTGCATCCGCTGAGAACAAAATATCTTTTATATTCCGCTAGATAACTAAAAAAACAACTAGCTATATTCAATAGCTATATATTTCATAGCTATTTACAATATTGCTTGTCAGCTAAAAGCGGCTGTTTGGCAAAAACTTATCTTTTTCCGAGGCAGCACACGAACTGATGATGCGGTACACCAGTGTGCCGCGGCACACACTTTGGGGAACTCTGGAGTAGATTATGCAAACGGAGTTTATGCGAAGGACTCTCGACTCTCGCTTGACCCGAGCAAGTGCGACGGTCAAGTGGATGTTAGTTGGGGATTTTCATAGAAAAAATGCTTTTTATTAACCTGCCTATACTGGATTAATAACCGACCAAGTTTGAGTAGGATAAAAATGAAAAACGGCCAAGTGTGAGTCGGACTCGCTTATTCAGGGTTGTGTACCACCATAAAAGGGTCCCCCTTACAATCCATACAACAATTGCAAAGGTAAGTTTCTATTCCCAAAAAGCTTGTTTTTCCATGTGACATATAAATAATTGACGTCCGCGTGTTTTCATCGTTTGTGTTTTGAAACTTAGTTTTTTTCCAAATTTTATCTTACCAGTGTCACGGGAAGTGGTGTTCAAGCCAAATCCATGATTGATACTCACAGATTTGATTGCGTGGATTGAAAAGCATTTTTTTACACATGCATAGGACCGTTGGTATTCGACATTCATTTCAACTTGATAGCTTTATTCGTTCTCTTGACAGCCATTACGGACATCGATGGACAACAAAGTGATCCTCCAAGGATTCTTTAATTCGTTTTGAAGTACGGAACCGAAAAATAGCATTGATTTGTGCTGATGTATGATGTTCATATTAGACGACTTTGTTGCGGCAAATTGGAATTGAAAAAAACGCACGTAAATAATGTAGCTCTGCCGGATTCATTTGTATGGAAATGGTTTGTCGGACCGTTACCGAACAAATATCCGGGTCGAAGTGCAAAAGTTATTTATTGCGCGATGCGTTCGTTTGCATTGCTATGCACGGGGGGGCACTGCGGTTACGTCTGTCGACATTAATACGAATGTTATTCTAATAACTTTTACAGAAATAACGCAATACTTGAAAACCGTTTCTCCAGTAACGATAGTCAAATCAAATCAGAAAGAAAGAAACCATTTATTTACATTGACACAGAAGCACACCCTTAAAAAATGTCGGAATCTATATACCTACATAGCACAAGAATAATAAACACAATAGTCTAACAAAAAAAAAGAGGACTTCGTGCCTCCGTGGCAAGAAAAAAAGGTCAACAACTCAGCATGCATTGCTGGTATGTGCTGTGAACAACACATCACCAGCAAAACTAATTTTCAATCACTTTTGATTACATGAAAAAAATATATAAAAAGCTTCAGTTTCAAACTTTTGTTCTATGCATTCTTTTAATTTTGAACAAATGCATATTTATTTTAAGTCTCCGATATAACCGGATATTACTTTCAGGTGATAAAATCCTTTTACTTTGAACATGGTGGCGTCACAGCGATATAAAGATCGTGGAGTCTTAGTTCCAGCACCAAGGCGTGAATTCCCGGCAAAAAGCGATTTCCAAATTTCAGATTTTTTCAATTGATCAAGACAAAACGATTTGGTTCCCTAATATGATTGGCGTAAATGGATAATTTTTACATTGTGTGATCTTATTGGACAAGTTACGTTAAATAGAAGATCAGTAGATAAGAAGAACCTTAACGAGACAAGCCCCGTTGTTACATGTTGTATCGCAGTGCGATGCGAAAATTGGCCTGTACGTGAACCACTGTGCACCGGCATCAATGTTTGCCCGCAGCGCTTCGCCAATGCGAACTGTTTTCACTAAGTAATGAAGTCACTTGTTTAGCTTTTGTTGTTGCAATTATTTCTTGCATAAAATGTATCTTTTCTACAGGGATATCTTGGGTTTGATTCGCTAGAACTAAGGAGAAATTTGGCTCTTGCAAAGTTTGTCTTAAATATAATAAAGGGTAAAATCGACGCCATCGACCTAGTCGAAAAGGTCGTCCGACTATTTGTACCTGATAGGTATCGCAGGGCGCGGAGGCACAAACTATTCGCCGAGATAAAAGCCCGCACCAACCAGTACCAGCACTCGCCAGTCGCGCGTGCGCTGCGATTACTCTGTGCCCTGCTCGCTGAAGCACCAGAGTGTGATGTGTTTGCGGATGGGATTGGAAGTGTGATGAAGGTATGTAAGAGAATGCTAGAAGATGTTTGAAACGTAGTGCTCAGTTAAAATATTGTAACGCTTTGGTGTACCTAATTACTGTAATGTTGCAATATTCATGTAAATAAAAATAAATAAATAAATAAATAAATAAATAAATCTTCACACCACTGTGTGCGCCTTGTTTAATGGAACATAATGATTTATTTCAGTCTGTATGCAAAATAGACACAGAGAAAATAGACAGTAAAATTTACGTAAGCGCTATTACGAATGTAATTCGAAGTTAATTTGTATTTGGTCGATTTCGGAATTCGGCAATTTGCAAAATAAATTCTGTTTAAGTTGAATTTGATTATAAGTAGGCAAATTAATAATACGGAGCTCTCGTTTGCATTTTTGTCATAATATTCCATGCTTATTTGGTTTATCCTAGTTTTTATGATACTGCAAATGGATTACAGAGTACATTTCCTAAAAAAAAATTGCTAGAGAGTGCCCGCGTAACTATCGCAAATCCACTATAGATCACGAAATCCTCGGAAAAACCATCGCCTTTCTAAAATTAAGGCTGCAAACAGAGCTGGCACATGGCCCCGAAATTCCATCATAGAGACTAGGAAACGAAAAAAGCCGTACAAAAACCAAGCAATATCTAGTGTCGGAGCTTCCATGGGCTTAGAGCAAATTGCTGTCAGCCTTCAAGCAACATTCGCCTCTAAAACTTTGCTAGATTTGGGTCGAAAATAGTCTGTTTGAAGTTTTATCTGCAATCAGAGCCGATTGGCAAAAGTCTGTTGACACCATCAATGTTTGTTGGGCCTGGCCGGTCCTCGGATTGAAATAATTCGCCCGAAACTAGGAGGATTGGTATCAGCAATGAATCATTTGTTGGAAATATTTGAATATTCTGAGTTGTATCTGGATTTATTCGTTTGTCCATCACTTCGGATTGTCTCGCATCGCGTGACTAAAGTTTAAATTTCTGCACAACACATCGACTCTACTAATTGCAAATAAAGGTCATCCGTGAATAAAAGGTTTGAAAGAAAGAAAGAAAGAAATTTATTGGTTAGGTAACGCTTAAATAAAAACCTAAGAATCTTTTTTTAATACTTTAATATGCTTTATTTTTATTATTTGAATCTGGAAACCGTTTCTTCAGTATTTATTTATTTATTTATTTAAGGAGAAAAAAACAGAATTGGCAAACTTATAGCATAAAAAATATTAGAGTCAATAAATATAGTACATTTTGCCAATTCCTCAGCATTTCCCACAGATAGGTAATACTTAATATAATAAATAAGTAAGAGGCGCAATATAGGACTCTAGATTTAGTTCTAAGATTAAAATGAAAAAACACTAAAGCAACTGTTTTAGAAAGAGATACATACACAAACAATCATTAATATTATACATTGGAAGAAGTAAACGCAACAAATCGGTACAGCTCATGAATTTGACAGGATTCTTGTGAACATTTGCTTGCAGCACTGCTTTGACTTATGAAACAAATCAACTTCCGTAAATGCTATATTATAGCTATCGCATATTCTGTTGAGAGGTGCTCTTTTGCCAGCATTGGTTCTAGAGACACCCTGTGAAAAAACACGTTTGTTTCTTATAGATCGGACAGGAACGCGAAAACATAGTTGAGCTAATAGATCAGGACAATTAAGTTCAGATGTACAGATACCCCGAAGAACGAAGTATCGATAGAATTAAACCATTCGACACTATATTTTTATACTTTTTTTTATTTTTAGTGTTCCGTACCCAAAGGGCTCCCGTACAAAAAGCGTGATGTTTTCTCCGCTTTTGCTCGATATTACAAACTTCAAATGTTGTATAGATAATGGCACGGAACCCTTCGTGCGCGAGTCCGAATCGTACTTGGCCGGTTTTTTTTTTATTTTCCTACAAAAGAACTGTGTCATATACATTGACGATTGTACGAATAAAAACAGATATTTTTGTAGTGCTTTTCATAGGCTGGAGAAATAGTAAGACAAATTGATAATTAATTAATTAATTGTAATACGAAAAAAATTTAAGTTATTTATTTCTTTCTTACAGAGGTATGGGAACATATAGTAGGTACAATGGTTTTCAGGTTTTTCGTTATTTCAGTAACACATAGATAGAATAATAGAACATACATAAATAGAACCTACATACGTATCATAATCTCGTAGCTCTTACGTAGACGCTGCTACGAGTTTTCGTAGCATGCTACGCGAGTATGCTACGACGCGTATTCTCGTAGTGCCCAGTGTGAAGCATATTATTATTATATCCATCGTCTTGAACACAAGTCGAATCAAGCATAATCGAGTTCAACATTCTCAATCGCCACAATTCAGCCGATTATAAGCCGGTGTCGAATAATTTATATGTCGTAAACCATCACATACTCCTATTTCGTAGCGTAAACGTCATTATTCATCATAGTTCGGCAGTGGTAGAAGGCCGGTGCTTATCAGGTCATCTCTTTTATATCAATTTTTATTGTTATGATTTATGATCAGTGATTTGGTATCACCACGCGTGCCCACCGTGGATTGGCGATATCAACCGCTGAGGTATGTGAATAGCTCAAACACTCAGGTTTCCTCACAATGTTTTCCTTTACCGTTAGCGAGTGGTATCGCTACTATAACTTGACAAATGTACATAACTTAGAAAAAAAAATCATGGGTACATGAGAATCGAACCTGGGCCTCTCGTTTCAGAGTCCAACGTTCTACCCACTAGGCTACCAACGCTCCTTTGGTATGGTTATCAACAATCTGAGTTTTCTATAGTTTTTTATTAAATGGATTGTGAAGAGAAAAGGGTTGGTTCATAACCCTAAAATATGAATAAAAAACTCGCCCAAGAATCAGGGCGGGAGCGGACGCATTAGCGACAGTGGGGTTGTATCACCATGTGCACTGAATTGTTTAATTGTTGTTAATTTTCCCTAAGAATGGTCATTCGATAATTTTAAACATTTTATATTAGATATTTAAGGCGTAGTAAAAATATGTTGCTTTGTGCATATTTGTCAATTTTAAGAGGCCAGACAACGGTAATTTCTTTTTAAAGTTAAAAGAGAATAGACATGCAACCTCGGGCGTTAACAGATTGTTTAATTTTGCTTATGTAAAGTTAACTAATTTAATTTTCGGTTGGCGATGCAGACGATTAAAGAGAATTTTGATCATGATCCAAAATAGTGTTGAACACATTCGCGAGTAATAATTTTAAGTTCATCATCAGCCATTTGACGCCCACTGCAGGACATAGACCTCCCTCATGATTTTTAACCATGAAGGGTTTTGCCATAATCGCCACGCTTGGCATGCGGGTTGGCGATCGCAGTATGCGGTTGGAATCTCAGGATGACGCTGCTGCCCGTCTCCTGGTAATTTATTTCCTTAGTCGCCTTCTACGACATCCACGGAAGGAAATAGAGTGACGCTATTCTTAATCCGGCACCACACGGAACATGGGATTTTAAGTTCAAAAACCTGTTAATTTAATTAAAAATTGTTTTTAATTGAATAAATGTGGAGTTTTTTATTTTTTTTTCTTTACGCCGTATATATATTACTTGTGACACTAGCAACTTTGACGTTCAATAAGTTAGCATCTTGTTTTTATAATGAATAAAATTTTTGAGTTTAGATGTATTTGAATTTTTGACTTCATAAAGCCACCGAAACATTGCTTTTAGCAAATTAGTACAGGACAGTCTATCAAACATTCAAAACATGACTGGCTTATAAAATATCTAGGTACAGGTGTAGCTCTACAGGTGTGGCGGACTCTTTTTTTGTTTTTTTTACTATTTCGAACAAGCGCCCTGGGAAAAGCTGCGAATTTTACCAAATATATTTTCATTCAAGTGCCTTCACGATTGGATACACAGCAGGTATTAATTATATTTTTTTTCTGAACCTGTCTGCTTTACGTGGTTTGTGTATACGGAGCTCGTTCCGTGAAATTTCAGGCGGATGGATCACTGATAAAGTGTTTTCTGAGGAAACATATTTAGCTCTCTCGTACGAGTGCCTTTGAGAAAAAAATCGGCCTCTTCACGGCATTTTGAACCTAATTGTAAGCACAACAAGAGCCAACTAGAGTAAAAAAGTAAGTTCACACTGGGGTAGTATTTTTGCACGTGCAAAAAACGTAATGAAATAAAAATATCTTGTGTGTAGACAGGGGGTGGCAAAAGCTGTACAGGAGCGAATTTTTGTCATTTTTTTCGTCACTTACTTGGCACGCGTGTACAAATTCATTATTTAAGGAACGAGTCAGACCCGCACAGTGGGTTGGGTGTAACATTTGACGCGGACAAAAAATAACACGGAAACTTTTTTTTGTCTCTGCCCACCCGGAATGCCGAGTGCGAAATTTGCGTAATTAGAAAATGTTTGGATGGAAAGGTTTCCGTTTTTTTCTGAGTTTTGAACAAAGTTGTTTTTGTGACAATTTAAATTGAAATTATGATCCTGATTTTTTTTGTCGAGGCAAAAAATGTTTGTCTTGTGGAAATGTGGGGAAACGTGTGCACAGACAAGCTATGAAGTGCTGCAGTGCAGTCAGTCAACAGAACGTCAACCTTTACGCGCATGCACTCTACTCTGTTACGTTACGGGCGATTTTGCAAAAAAATGTAAAGGTCGATCTGCTGTTAACTGTCAATGCCTGAGATATATAATAATATTAAAAATAATGACGACTTCCACACAACACGATCACTTGCCCTGGTCCCAAACTAGGATATCTTATGCTATGGTAACCAGGCAAGGACATCACAAACATGAAAATACACCCAGACTACGGCCATTTGTACAAATGTACGGCGGGCCACAGGGGGAATCGAACCCACGTGATACTGCTATACCAACGAGGCAGATAATGTACTAATGCTCTTACTCTTTCTTTCTCGGAGTCAAGGCCTGTGCTCAACAGTGCGTAAAAAGTCAGTTTTAGAATATAATTAATAAAAACACAAGTTTTTCATAAATAATATTTAAATTTAGACTGGAAGTATCTTTTGATTGTAAAAAAAAATCTAAATTACAATATCACTGATTCCGGCACGGAAGCAATTTTCCGTGTTTACGCAAAAAAATCCATCAGCGTACCCAAAAGGGGGGAGAGGAAAATTAATAACTATAGTCAAAGGGCTTGTCACAAACATTGAACCTTTGAAATAATTGCCCTTTGCGACGCAAACAACAAAGAGAATGCCATTTATGACAATAAACCGACTAGTGCGAGTTGGCGGCCTCGCCCACTGAGGGTCCCGTTTTATGTAGCCTATAAACGTCCCACTGCACGGTAGAGGCCTTTTCTTAGAGAGAATGAGTATGAGCTTAATTACTTCGCTTGCCCACCGCGGATTGCCAATTTTAATAGCGGAGGTATGTGAAAACCTAAGACACCCAAGTTTCCTCACGATGTTTTCCTTCACCGTTAGGAAATGGCGTTGCTACTCCAACTTCATAAGGTTCACGAGGGTTCCGTATAAAATAAATATAGTATTACTAGTTGACGCGGCGAACGTTGTTTTGCCATATTGATTTGTCTGCGACTTATTCTGAGACCAAAATGTATACAAAATGTACACAAAAAAAAAAAATTTAATAAATCGGTGAAGCCGTTTTAGAAGAGTTCAATTCAATTCAATTCAATCTTTATTGCCATAAATTACAGTAAGTTCAGATGAGTTCGATGACAAACACGGTGATACGAGATTTTTTTATATATGATGTATTTACTTGGAAAAATTGTATTTTATTTCATTCAGTTCGTACCCCTTAGGGCAAATCCGACACAAATTTTGCCAATTTATATTATTTGTTATCGTGTAGAGACTGCACTTTAATCACAGCAAGTTTGACACCTGTATGTATTGCCGTTTTTCAGATAAGTTTCTCATAAAAGGCGATATTTGTATTCTTTTCCTGTTTTTTTTTATTACTTTTTGAGTTATCAGTCAAAAAATGGGAGCGGTGGAGAGCGGTGGTAGCCTAGTGGGTAGCGCATTGGACTCGGAAGCGAGATACCTAGATGTGCCGATTACCTCATTGATCTAGCGGTAACACGCTGGACTGCAAAAACCGAGGTCGTGGGTTCTTTTCCCGTTGAAGAGCGCCGTACTTGATATGTACAAATGGCCTCAGTCCGGGTGTTTTTCCAGGCCTGATTACCATAGTACAGTCCTAGTTTGGGTCCAGGACAAGTTTAGTGCTTGTATTGTGTGGAAGTTATTTATACTGCATAAACGATACTAAAATAATTATCTATATCATAGGCCGCCACGCGTGCCCACCGCGGAATGCGAATAGCTCAGAAACTCAGGTTTCCTCAAGATGTTTTCCTTCACCGTTAGCGAGTGGTATTGCTACTGTAACTTCACAAACGTACATAACTTAGAAAACAAAGTCACAGGTACATGCCCGCACTGGGAATCGAGCCTGGGTCTACCGCTTCCGAGTCCAATGTTCTGCCCACTAGGCTACCACCACAGCCTAATTATCTACAGGGTCCTTTAAAAAAGTCTTGTTGAACTTATGTGGATTACTGTACGTACTCAATAAAAGTGACAGCTTTAACTACGGAACCTTCTTCAATCTTTCTGAAATACCACGTATAATGTGGAGATATAACGTGGTATAACGTGGATCGTATGAAAATTTAATTAATCCTGTTCCTGATTTTGCCCGCGTTCAGCAAAAAGTTTAATTCGCATAAGCGCCAATCCACGAGATAATTTTACAGCAACGGTGAAAACCAATACAAATAGTACATTTCGATTGACGGAAATTGATCGAGACCAATTCAATTTATGTCCCGGTCCGAGATGACTGATTCGTTTTAATTTGCATTTATTTGAAAAAAACAAACAAGCTTTGCTCCAGTCTCCGTTCGACGGTTTGCGCGATTTTATTCACGTTTAATGGACATTGATGTTATGGAACATAGCAAGATCAATTTGAATTTAAAATCTAAATTATGACAGTGACACAAAGCGTGAGTTGAATAAATTATCTAAGCAGGTAAAATTTTTAAGGCTAACTGTCTTATTTATAAAAAGTGCGAGTCGGACTCGCGCACCGAGCGTTCCGTACTCGCGCTTGGCCGTTTTGTATTATTTGCCATTAGAATATATTATAAGTCCCACAATCACGTCTAGTTTGATGCTTATATGTAATAGGCTTTTTAGGATAGAGTACAAACAAATAAACGGCGAAAAAACACGTTTATTGTATGGAGACCCCCCTTATTTTTTAAATTTTATTATTTTTCGAAATTTCGCCGATGCCTGCACTTGCCCATTAGTTCAGTTGGAAAAGCGCGGGCAGAGTTAGCCAGAGGTCGCGGTTTCAAGTTCCGGCATGGGTGGAATTTTTAGCCTCTAAATAGATTTTATTATTTGTCAGGCAGATTATCGTAATATATTTTAACTGGCTACCTATTAAGGTAACAAAGAGCCCTTTAAAGATCGGACGAACAGACAGACAGACAGACTGCGGAGGCAGAGTAATAGGGTCCCGCTTGGCACCCTTCGGGTAAGGAACCCTAAAAATACCCAACAAAATACTCTGAAACACTCCTCAGAGGCCGTGTAAATAATCTGTGGTTCGGTTTTTCGCTTTTACTTTTTCCACAGACAATTTCAACTGCCACTGAGGAGTGTTTTAAGGAATCGTGCTTTATAAATAAGACCGAGAACTTCGCGTGTAGTGTATATACTTTTTTATGTAGCCTATATTCGTAGCACTACAGGGTACAGGCCTTCTCTTAGAGAGAAAGTATGGGCTACTTTTTCCCCGACTATTCGGTCGCGCAGCGCAGAAAATTCCATACAAATCCGTGCACTCGGACAACCCGGCCTTAACAGTAGATTAACACATTTTTAGCGTGCGGGAAACCGAGGGTTAGTCTGGCAAAGGACCTGGGGCCTAATTATGCGCACAAAATTCCATACTAATTTGACAGTTAGACGATTGGAGTCGCTCAGGCCTTGGTGCGCGTAATACAGAGGCAGATGGGTTGGCGTAACAGAGAAGAGGTTTCTCCCTCTACTCGACGCTACTTAGCCAAGTTGCGTTACAAGTGAGTGCATTTATTTATTAATTTTCACAAAATATGATTTCAGTTTCCGATGCGCTCTGAAGTTTCAATAAGTTTTATGCAATTTTGTACAACTTAAACCTTTACTAAGTCGTTATTTCTGACTTATTGAATTTAAATGTGGCGCAATTTGAATCGAGCGTAGAGGGGCTGTTAATGGGCGGATTTGATAATACATAGAAATACTTTTAACGAGTGACATAAAATGTTGTTGTTTTGTTAAAAATTAGTTGCAAAAAGTGATTATTGTAAGTCCCGTGCAAAATAATAAAAAAGTTGCGAAATTTTCACATAGACCTCCGCCGGGGTAGGCTTTCGTAATTTTAATTAATTAGGTGATTAATTTTATTTATCGCTCTCCTCTTTTATTTAAGGTGAGCGTCCCAGTTAACAACCCCTTCTGCAGAGTGAGACGTTGACGGCAGGAGCGCGCTATTAGTTCCGCCATCCCATTTCCTCCCGCCTCCGTCAAGGGGCCTTTTTCCTGTGCATTTACCCTGAAAAGAAAATAGCCCGTTCTATTAATAATTAGTCGGAGTGAATTCTCTTTTCGAGAGGATTCTTGTTTACGGCCCGAACTCTGTATCAAATAAAGGAGTAAAAAAAAAATTGCAACGAACGTTATTTGGAGCGGCAGTAGCGGAGCGGTAGAACGCCGGCCTCCCATTCGGAAGGTCGGCATGTACTAGTGATTATATTCTTTTTTTTGCACTAACCCGTGCTTAGGACAATACTAATGACTAATGACTAATGACTAATGACTAATGACTAATGACTAATGACTAATGACTTCGTTTTTTAACTTACGTACATTTTTGAAGTTGTAGTAGCAATACTACTCGCTAACGGTTAAGGAAAACATGGTGAGGAAACCTGAGTGTCTGAGAGTCCACATACCTCAGCGCTTGAAATTGCCAATACACGGTTGGCACGCGTTTTAATTAAGCCCTAACTCTCTCTGAGAGAGGCCTGGTCCTGCAGTGGGATGCATATAGGCTAGATAAAAAATTTGGTTTCAAGCAAGATCTAGATTGTTATGGAGAAAAACTTAACCGAGCTTTACAAATTTCATTTTAAATTCTTCATTTCATTCCAGAAACGTAGAACTGGTGCATTGAACTGGTTTTGATGGCACACGCCTTTGTCTTCTTAATAATCTTTAATACATACTTACTTACCTTACAATAGGCATGATGACAAATCTTGAAAAACTCCTATAATGTCCCAAAACGTACATTATTTACAATCTATTTCATATTTTTGGTCACAGTTAAGGTTTAGTAGTAAAAAAGATATTTTAGTTTTCAGATTTAAAATTTCCACCGAAAAGCTCGCCAATGTCATGGCGTCGCTCGTGTCGTTACAGTTAAAAAGTGTAAAATTAATTTGTGGTGTAAAACGTCCACACAGCAATTTTGCATACCTACGTTTTTTACCATAAACATCAATCTTTAGGAACATATTTTGATGTATCTCACCGTCTTGACATTAATAAACAGTGGGACACAATATGAGACGAAAATTCGTCTTTTCACTAGTAGAAAATACGAGTACCTCACTGACTGCAAACATCCAATCATTCGCATGGTGGAGAACAGAGTATTCGAGTTTATTTGCTGAAGAAATAGGGGCACGAAACAACGATGAGGAAAATCAAAAACTTCTAACTTTATCCCGTAGACAAGTGATGCGTAGAGGCATACCTAGACGAATCGACTGGCAAATATGGGACGAGAGAATTTAACCGAACGTGACGGTCTGCTCCTTGTTTATCCAAAGTGTTCTGTTTCTAATAAGTAGTAGTCAGATCTTTTTTCGGACTCAGCTGGCAAGTTAGGCAAGCTGGTTAATCGAATCAGGAATGAAGAGTTCCGCAGAAGAACCCGAGTTACTGATATAGCTCAGTTGAAGTGGAAGAATTGCTCAGTTGAAGTGGCAGTGGGCGGGGCACATAGTTCGAAGAACTGATGGCCGTTGGGGCGAAAAAGTTCTGACCTGCGACCGCGGACCGGACGACGCTTCGGGGGCGGGGAGTCGCTGGATGCGGGCGGCACAAGACCGGGAAGCTTGGAAAACCATGAGGGAGGCCTATGTCCAGCAGTGGGCGTCAAATGCCTGATGATGATGATGGCAAAAATGAAATAAAAACGCACTTGAACATGATTTAACAACACTCAAATGTGGACTTTTATCCAAATTTAATACAAATAAAGTGTATCCCATCTATGAAACATAAATTACGGTCCAGTTAGTTTAGTTTTAAATTGTTTAAAACGTGTAAATATCTATGTATTTCTTTGGTTGACTCTGTGTTAAAATTCTCTTGTGTGTTTTGTGTGCAACAAATAAACGGTTTCTATTCTATTCTAAATAAACAATGAAATCGGTGTCTCCGTCTCACAGTAGCATAATCCTACTAATATTATTAATGTGAAATTTGTTACACAGTCACGCAATAACGGCTGAACGGATTTAGATGAAATTTGATATGGAGATAGTTTGAGTCCCGGGGAAGGACATAGGATACTTTTATTCCCAAAAATTACTAATTCCGTGCGGGTGAAGTCGCAGGGAATCATCATCATCAGCCATTTAACGCCCACTGCAGGACATAGGCCTCCTTCGTGGTTTTTATAACCATGACGGGTTTTGCCATAATATCCACGCTTGGCAGGCGGGTTGGTGATCGCAGTATGCGGTTGGAATCTCAGAAAGACGCTGCTGTCCAACTCCTGGCAATTCATTTCCTTAGTCGCCTTCTACGACATCCACGGAAGGAAATGGAGTGACGCTATTCTTAATCCGGTGCCACACGGAATGTGGCTGGATTGTGGGTGATTAAGAATAGCGCGAATTATAATATTATGAGTGTATTTGATAATGATAACTGATTTTTTACCTTCAAGTGAAGTTTACCTTACACTAACTTTACCGTTAAAGTAAAAAGTAATGGAAGGTAGAAGGGAGGTCCGAGGTGCTCACATTCATAATCATTCGCTATTATGTTCTCTATCTATGTAAAATGGCCCAACTATCAAGCTAAGTGTGGAATTATGTATGTTTGAAACATACTTCTTAAGGACCTACTTCTTAAGGACCTCATTTTTACTGCATTAGTCCTACTTTCTTGCTTCTTTTGCCATTCCCGAGTCTCGCTACCATAAATAAGTTTTGGGACCAGCACTCCATTGTACTTTTAGGTTAATAAATATCTATAATTTTCTTTTTTGCGTATTATTTAGACGTTGACTTTGTTACTAGTGTATTGAATGAATGAATGAATGATTTATTTACTGTACCCTGTTCGCGTTCATAAATAAATAAATAAAGTGTTCTCTATCTATCTATATTGACCAGCCCAGTAGTCAGCCTCAGCCAATCGTAAGTAATTCAACATTTCGTCCGTAATGGGAAGGCACCTAGCGGAGGTGGTTCGCGGAACTCGATTTTCGGAAGTTTCACGGAACTTGCTCGGGCCGCAGCGGGGGGGCCCACAGATCAGTTTCGAGCGCTGCGTCGGCGAGCGCGCATTATCATATAAATGCTCCGAGGTGACGCAAAAATATGGCCGCCCTTCCGCCACCTGGCCGCGGATGAGAGTTGCCAGAAGAACTTTCTCAGAATGCATCCTCTTAAGAAGAATCCATCCAATCCATCAGGCCATATTCGTCCACTGGTAGGCATAAGAGTGCTACAAGGTAGGGTACCTAACTACTGAGATATTCCACCCTCGCAAAAGCAGCCTATTTACGTCCCACTGTAGGGCACAGACCTTCTCTCGGAGAGAGAGCGTATGGGCTTAATCACCACGCGTGCACACCGCGGATTGGCGATTTCAAGCGCTGAGGTGTGTGAATAGCTTAAACACTCAGGTTTCCTCGCGAAGTTCTCCTTCACCGGTAGCGAGTGGTGTCGCTGCTATAACTTCACAAATGTACATAACTTAGAAAACAAAGTCATAGGTAAATGCCCGCACTGAGAATCGAACCGGGGTCTCTCGCTTCCGAGTCCAATGTTCTACCCACTAGGCTATAACCGCTAATGGGACGATGAAAGTGAGTAAAAACAATGAGAGTTTAATCCTTCAGTATACTTGTCCACTGCTGGACATAAGACTTAAGGCACGGTACTCAACTAGTAAAATATTTCATAAGCCTTAGGGCGGAAGTGGTTGTATAAGAGGTGTATAGCGACCTATACAGCTCAAAAAGGTTAGTTTTCTCCTTTATGGTCAATAAGGCACCCGCTTAGAGCTGGTGGCGGTGTAGCGGTGGCGTCAAGTAGCAGGCTAAGCAACTCTTTATTTTCTTCTTATGTCTTCTGGCTTCATTTTCAGTTATTATCAGCCGAAATTTTATTTTCAGTACGATTTTTAATTGCGGATATCAAAAAGGCAGTGAAACTTCCTTAAAAGACAGTCTTAAGGCCACTTCCAAAGGAAAACCGGCTCTTTCAAAAAAAGTCCGAACCTAAATAGAGTGGTTGTAAAACTTCTGCGCGTGTTAACTCGCCTGCTATAGCGCAAATACGTGATCTAAATATCTCGACATTAGAAGCGGGGGCCGCCACCGGCGCGCCTATCACGGAATTGCTATGAATGAATGTTTTATTGTGAATTGTTCCATAATTGTGTTTTGTTTTCGGCTATTTTCGGGGGCGCGTCCCGGAATTATTTCCTCGTTTTCGTTTAACGTGTTCTCGGGGCGCTTTAATGGGATATGCGGAAGTTTGAATGCAGGGAAAGTTACACTCGTGGGTACGTATTAATGTCACTCATAATGTACGTTTTCAACGTAAATTTTCAAATAACATTCCAAACTTCAGCCGCGAGCAAGTTTGATTTACGTTCGAGAATACCTACTTATTTTTCTTTCACTTTAGGATTAACTCTTTTAATTACTTTTTTTGGTCCCAACTAAGATTATTTTTTTATATTTATATTTATTGTTAATAAAACAAGAAAAACTGCATTTAATTTCATTAGTTTGCCAAACTGCTAATGCAGTTTATCGGCAAGCTCTTGGTAACAATTTATTATATAACTTACACAATCTGCACAACAAATACTATCGATAAAACTTTCTAAATCTGAAGCATAGGATGGGCTTATAAACTTCTTAAAACAAAGCCAAAGCATCCTTTTAAATTGTGCTTTTTTGAGACTTTTATTACATAATTCCTCAGGAGATACCTTCTGCTATGATAACCAGACAAGGAATTCACAAAGATAGAAAAACACCTAGACTGGCGCTATGTGTACAAATTAAAGAGACCTCTGCTTTGGTAATAATCAAAGTTATTAACGCTATGCGAGGCAGTTTTTTTCCTTAAGGTGGTGTCTGCAGCATAGTTTTGTCAATTGTTATATTATATAGTACACATTTATCAACCATAAACCGTTTTAAACCACCAAAACACTCGGCGATAAATTGAACCACTTTCAGGAAGAAAAATGTTTCGCTTATTTTTCATACAATCTTGAAAGTGGAGTTGATTTAAAAAAAAAAATTTTTGCTTAATGAAAGTGGTTTGATTTGTCAATTCTGAAAAACGCTTTTCAGGTTTTGCGTTATTTCAATAATACGTTGCATGTGTGATTATGCGGTATCATTAACATTAACCCTTTAATTATACAGTTCACATAAACATAAGCGTTGCGCGCAAATATGTAGTATCTAATACTTAAGATAAGGACGCAGCCAAGAAAGTGAGTGTGGCAAAAAGCAAGCCATATTTTCTGCCTGCCCCTCTACGAGACGAGCGTGTATATACCTACCTATCTAAACCTATCAATCCTAAACCGACCCACACTTGTGTTCCTCCGAGAAGAATATAAGAATAACTTTTTCCCGTATATCGTGGGGGATTAATACGGTGTAGTTTCGGGATCGGACTTTAGACGAAATTGCCGGCGGGTTTAGCGTGTCCCGCGGGATACCAGGTACTGGGGAGCTCAGCATAGAGTAACAATGACGGTAAAAGTACCCCTCATATGGCGGGTTTCACATTAGACGAGTATTCATACAACGTTCGCCCAAAGGCCTTAAACGTGTATGAAACTGCCAGTAAATATAGGTATAATTTGTATTAGCAATTCCAGAAAATAAATTCCATTCCGTTCCGTTCTGTTCCGTTTCATACCGTTCCGTTCCGTTCCGTTGCGTTTCGTTCCCTTACGTTCTGTTCCATTCTATACTTGTTGGGAGAGCCTTTCGATCTAGGCAGTGCGACCTTGTCGTTTGGTGAGTGATTGCTCTTCTGTGAAGGTTCACTTTTGCGGCCACTATGACCTACGTAACCGCCGTCACTATTATTTATGACCGCTTTTTTCGTTTCACTATTATGTCTGCATGCTTTAAATTTTGAATTTAGTCATGTCAGAAAGTTCATGTCACCCCGAGTAAGATAAGGGTAACATAAATAGAAGTCGCATTTTTAAAATAACGAATACTACACTAAACAGAGCATCTTCATCATAATCTTCTGGTAGGTGTAAGTTGTAGTTTGCTACTAGACCCTGTATAAGCCATTAGTGACATCTCGTCGCTTAGCCACCCCCACCGCTCATGTAAAAATTTGACGGTTTCGACATTTGAATGCCATTGGGTGCAAAATTTAACTTTATTTAATTTAACTATAAATATTCAAGCATTCAGACATCAGCAGCCGTTATTCAAAAAATTGTAACACCGCACAAATATTTTTTCTATGGAATACCGAAGAAACTGTTTATGAAATTGAAAAGGTTTTTGTCTCTCCTGTGAAGTTGCGAAAAAAATACTTGCGTGGTGTTTTTTTGCTAAGCGAAGATCTCTGACTTGATACTTCTGTACAACTTAGTGGTAGTGGGGTCCTAATGGTATTTATAATGCTGGGGCGGCGAGGGCAGGATTAGCCCTGGTCCGGGCTTTGGCCACTCGCAGACACTTTTTGCCATAAACCGGGCGTTTAAAGTGTGTTGTATTGTTGTTGAATAGCGTTGGTTTTGTGTTCTTTCCTTTCAGGAATAGCAACTCAGTTTTCGCGCTTTCGAAATTCGTTGAAATGTTACATCTTTTGCGTTAATGTTTACCGGCGTAGAAAACTATTTTTTTTAAATTATAAGTTGATTATCTTATGTCTTATCTTATGTTGCCATTCTTTCATAGTGCGAAGTTGTAATAACACCAAAAATGTTTATTTTTCTGCAAAATTTTACGGATAGTAGTTTGTTTTGGTGTCCCGTAGCGTAGCTTTCAGTTCGGGCATTGGTGTTTAAAGTCCTGTGTAGGTAAGGCTAAATAATAAAATCAGGGCTTAATAACGGTGGTAGCCTAGTGGGCAGAACATTGGACTCGGAAGCCAGAACCCAGGTTCAATTCCTATGACTTTGTTTTGTAAGTTATGTACATTTGTAAAGTTATAGTAGCAATACCACTCGCTAACTGTGAAGGAAAACATCGTGAGAAAACCTGAGTGTCTGAACTATTCAAATACCTTAGCGCTTGAAATCGCCAATCCGCGGTGGGCACGCGTGGTGATTAAGCCCATATTCTCTCTCTGAGAGAAGGCCTGTGCCCTACAGTGGGACGTATATAGGCTTATTATGTATTACCTCTTAAATGCGTTAATCACAGTTTGTATCTCACAACCATCCATGAGTTTTTTTTTATTTATTTAATACCTACTTGTTACGCTCAACGAAAGTCATTTCTCAAGTACCAGAAGTATGCCTCGCGCCGCTATAAAGCAAAAAAACCGTTACGTCACACCATAATAAAATTGGAATAAAAGTTTTAAAAAAATCATCAGTCGTGAAACAAAATCAATTTGTTATTTAAATGAGAGACTCCAATGGAAAACTTGCGACCAGTTCCATACTCTCTCTCTGAGAGTACGCTTGTGCCCTACAGTGGTACGTATATAGGCTGCTTATGATGAAAAAAATTATGTGCACCTGTTGTTGGCGATAGCAATTAGTACGAGATTTGAAATTTGACTGCTTGACGATTGGAATCGCTTGGGATTTGGTGCGCGTAATACAGGAACAGTACTCAAAACTTGAAACCATCTCTCACAGGAGAACAAAGCGTGGGGCTAATAATTGAAATTACAGCAAAGGACCCTTTACAGAGCCCCAGAACTTGTGGCGGTTTTAGGATACATATTACTTACGATAATGCTTTGTGGTCGGTGCGAATATGAGGACCACGTTGACTGCGGATCCCTATGAAATTATTTTATTTATTTAACAGAAATCCACAGCAAATCTTAATAATTTGTACATGCAGCCAATAATGGATTTTACTGTAAAGGTTACAAAATTATATTGTACTTATTTTAACTAATTCTAAAAATCTATTCTGTTCAATTAAATTTAATCTAAGTACATCAAGATCATTCTCGACTATCCAAGGACAGAAAAAGTTACGTGCCCCGGGAGAGGCCCATGCCCAGCAGTAAACCATACGGGCTAATTGATTGATTGATGGGTAACCAATTTTTTTTCGATTGAAGGTATATCAAAATATAAGTGAAAAACACAACAATGCGCAAGAATTACGGATCAGATTAGCTGGCTCCCAACAAGCGGTGTGTGTCTCTGTGAGTGTGTGCGTGTGCGTGTGCGTTTGCGTGTGCGTGTGCGTGTGCGTGTGCGTGTGCGTGTGCATGTGCGTGTGTGTGTGTGTATGTGTGTGTGTATGTATGTGTGTGTGTGAGAGTGTGTGTGTGTGTGCCGCATTGCCGTTGTTAAGTTCTTACTTATGTCCAATAGACGTATCAATAATATATTTGTGCATAAAACTCCCGCCTGAATCGGGGAGGGGTAGGCAGAGACTAAGGTTTGCCACTTGCCACAATCCTGACACATATCTTTAGCTTTATCAACATTCAAAATAAATGAGAATCAGATTTTGACAAAGTTAGCAGTTGGATGAGAATGGCCGAGGGCCGAAAGAAGTGGCTCGCGTTGCTGTCTAACAGTGGACAAAAACGGGCCGATTAATATAATCCTAGATGTGCCCGCGACTTAGCCTGCAACTTCCGCCTTGTAACATTTGGCGTTCCTTTTTTTTTATTTTATTTTGTTACTAGCTGTTGCCCGCGACTTCGTTCGCGTGGTAATTTTGATGTGTATTTTTCCGAGATAAAAAATAGCCTATGTGCTAATCCAGACTATAATCTATCTCTGTGCAAAATTTCATCCGGATCCGTTCAGCCGTTTTTGCGTGAAGGAGTAACAAAAATCCGTCCATACATACAAACTTTCGCGTTTAATATTGGTAAGGATATTCCAATTTAACATTTACACTGACCAAATTCTATTAGCTCTGTCAACTTTGACCCATTCCACATTCGGAGCTTGAAATTGCAAGATCCTGCAACACTTTGATATTTTTCTAACCTTAACCTTATAAATATTTATTGAGGAACCTTATCAGAACAACAGTATGTTTACGCTCTATCGTTGTCACAGGGCCGCGACAAGCTCACATCATATTCAGATGCAAGGTGCCTTATCCAGGACCTTGTACATTTGAACATCGAAACACACATTTTATATTCATAGCATCAGTGGCACTCAAACTGAATCGCTGTTTTAGTAATCGAGGCAAAACTGTATTATCAGATGTAATTAGTAAATTATGTAACAATGAACATTAGTGCAATATAATCATTATACTATAAGTATGTTTCCTAATCTAGGCTATAATTATTATATAAGCTATTATATTATATCCCCTAAAGGATGATACAATTTAGAAATTATGCCAAGGAGTCTGATTCAAAACTTTCGTCTGGAGACTCTGTGGGATCGACGATGTGAAGACTCGACGTATATTCCCATACCTACGCTGCCCAGCCCAACTGTATTCTTCTATTGGCCTCTTTCTTGAAGTTGTTTTTACCTAACTGCATGGTTTGCCCGAGGTAAATGCGTCCTACCCGTCATGACATACGGTGCCGAAACGTGGACACTCACAGTGGGGCTAGTACATAAATTTAAAGTCGCCCAGCGTGCTATGGAAAGGGCTATGCTCGGGGTTTCTCTGAAAGATCGAATTCGAAACGAGGTGATCCGACAGAGAACCAAAGTCACCGACATAGCCCACCGAATTAGCATGCTGAAGTGGCAGTGGGCCGGCCATATCGTCCGAAGAACTGACAACCGATGGGGTAGACGAGTTCTTGAGTGGAGACCGCGGATCGGTAAACGTAGTGTAGGACGTCCTCAGACTCGGTGGAGCGATGACCTTCGCCGGGCGGCTAGCAAGAGCTGGATGAGAGTAGCCGAGGACCGTGCTCAGTGGCGTGCAATAGGAGAGGCCTATGTCCAGCAGTGGACAAGCATAGGCTATGATGATGATGATGATGATGACATGGAGTCTAAACTTGTTCTTGTAGCAAGTTCATTATGTGTATGTGTAATTTGGAAATCTAACAACATCACGCTTTTGTTATTATTCGGAACACTTTCAGAATAATAACAAAAGAGGTTCGCCACCCCCGTTTCCACGCCATAAAAGTTTCAAACCCGCGCGGTGAACGCACTAACTACACAAAATCCCCCAAAGTCCACATGCACAGCACACCGCCTGCACCCCTTTTCATTCACACACGTATAAAATATGGAGTTAGTTTCAGGAGCTCCGGCCGGAATGGTTTATTGAATAATATCCTTATCTACGGGCCATGTTATGAAGTTTTGGCGCATTCACATTCGTCTAGTAACATTTTGTTTAAGTAGCCAACAACTTGAACTTGAAAAACCGTTCAAGTGCGTTTCGGGCCACGCGCAGGGTTCCGCAGAATGAGGTTTTTTTTACCTGCTAACTATCAACTTCATCAAAGTAATTTTTAATGGAATTGGTACGAAGTTTGCCTTTTATGAATTGGTCGCCTGTAACTCTTTAACTGGTAAAGCCTACTTATCCGTGATAGTTTTTCTTCTAAGTTTATTATCAGTAGCAAATACTGCTCAAATTTTTTTACGTTTGTACAATCAACCTGCCCTGCTCGAACAAAATTTTGCGCTTTAAAGCTTAATCATAATCAATCAAATAATGGTTTATATAAACTCATCATATTTTTGAACGACCAATCCAACCTTACACAATGGTGTGGGCAAGAAAAAAAATGCACCCCTAATTTATATGTAGAGAGGAAACCCAAAAAATTTTTTTTTTACAGTTTTGTCGACGTACTTAATATGATTTCTAGTTTTATTATTAAATATTGATATTTATTCCGAAATAAAAAATAATTGAATTGAATAAAAGTGCTTGTAAAATGTTATTTCTAAAAGTTTCAAAATAGCAACTGGCCTAGGCACTAACATTTTGACTAATCTCGTGTAAATGCGCGGTTATCTACGGCCAGTGTTGTAAGTTTTAATGAATAGCTCTCTACCGCTCGCAGTACTGGCAAAAGGCTTGTGGATTTAGACTTCAATTTAGAATATGAAACTTAGTTGCTGAATAGATAGTGGCAATTATTTACTGTGTCATACCTTGTGCTGTTTAGAAGTAGCTAAATGTAGATAGTTCATAGGCAATTAAGGAAGGCAAGGGGTTGGGCTAAAGGGTTGGCACAGTTCTTTGTCTAACACTCGTGCGCTAGAAAAGAGAATGATGAATTAATGAATGAATGAAAAATGTTCAAACTACTGGAGCTCGATTAAGACCGTAACGGTCTTATTTATAAAAACACGATTCCTTAATACACTCCTCAAAGCCAGTTTAGATAGTCTGTGGAAAAGGACGTAACCACAGATTATTTATCTCCCTGAGGAGTGTCTTAGAGCAATCGTGTTTTTTATGAATAAGACCGGTTATATCGGTTTAAAACAAATTTGAAACATCCTATTTAGAAGCTAAAAATTCCACCCATGCCGGGACTTGAACGCGCGACCTCTGGCTAACCGTGCCAGCACTCTCCCAACTGAGCTAATTGGCAAGGGCGGGCGTCGGCGAAATTTCGAACCTCTTTACAAACTTCTCTGTATTACATACAGGCAGCGATCTCTGGCTAAAGTAATTTACATCTCTTGCAGCCCCAAGTACCCATTTTTATGCAGTTGATGATGATGGTAGATTTGGTTTGCTTTTCGACGCTCTCACGGTGATAAAAATAATAATAATAATAATTTGTTTATTCTATAAGAGGTACATGCAATTTTTACATTAACTCGTTTCCGCCAAACTAAATGATAGTTTATTGGCAGACTTACTCTCAGTTTAAAAATAAGTTACTTAAAATACCTAACAAATTACTTAAATTAAGTTTACATAGAAAAGTAAAACAAGATATTTAACATAGGATCAATTTATGGTACTGCTATGGTATTAGTCACGTGGGCAGGTCTCCACTTCTTTAAGGCATCCCCGGCTTAGCAGGCGGTCGGTCAGTTGCATCGTTCCATGGCTTTTATTCTGTAAGCAGTGACCGGTAAAAATGCCACTGATTTGCGCAGATTGCATCTCTTTAGATGCAGCAGGCTACATGAGGCGTTTTGAGATTCTTGTTAGAGCCTTCTTGGCTTCATTTTATTTATTGAGTAATCCAACAGACTCTTTATGAAATACGTTGAGCTTGTCTCATTTTTGTTTCCGTTTTTTTGTAGTGTTTCAGTGATTGAGTGTGTAGCATGTCTATAAGATTATATAGACTTGCTATACACTCAGTCACTGGCTCTGGTCTATTTGTTTTGTAAATATATTTTGACGAAAGCTTCAAACTTCGTATTTATTTTCGAGTGTAGACGATGTTGAAGAGGCGCGGATTTGTGACAATTGTTAATATTTGAATTACATTACGGTTTCGCATCGTTCGTAGAATATTTTTTTGCTAACTGTCGCTTTTGCGATTGAATGATAAAATACAAATTAAATTTTGTTTAGTTTTTGTAGACTTTATATTTATATAGTTTTTGTTTTATATTTATGTAGTTTTTGTAGCTGACTTCTTTCAATATTATGAAGCAAGTTGTCAACTATAAAGTATTTAAAAATGTATCGTTCACAGAAATATTCACAATTTTACATTACCATTTGCTACGAAGGTCTGTTTAATGAAGTCTGAAGTATAATTGTAGAGGTCACCGCAAAATTCATCTTTCAAAGCGATGTCGTTAGTTGAACGCAGCTGCACAATTTTCCGACCAAACTGATGATTAATTAAACTATCGTCTCGCCCAATACTCATATTCTGGTGACCTTTACTTTCATGGTATTTGCACTAGCTAGTGAGCGACTTAATGTGTCATCTCGCTACCTTACTTTAGACTCTGTGGCTTCAAACTGTATTAAATTCTCCGTCAGGGAATTATGACCGCTATTGTATTGGTTCTAAGGTGATTCTGGGGTGAGAGAGCCTAGATTAGTATGTTTATTCAATTACGTAAAGGGCAATTGTTTCGCTTAAGTACCTTAGGTTGTTAATTGAAGCTTCCTTCGTTTGTACATGCATTGATTGCCTCTTCTGCATGTATAGGTTTCGAAATGAGCTTATCTGAATACCTACTGCAAAAAGGAACTATAGATTAACAGAATTAAATGTTTATCATACAGTATTGTTTGTTGAAATAAATGGTTTTCTTCTTCTTCTATTGTTTTGTATTGATACGATATAGTTTTCAGCTGATTGAATGTGCAAATTCATATTTCATGTTAGGTCACAAAGTGTAATGCTTGTAAAGCTTAAAAATATATAGGGTGTTTATATACTAAATACTTTCAAAAACCCCACGTATTCTCTGAATTATTATGTTTTTTTTCCTTATTTACTTGGAAGTTCAACGATTTGATTATTTTTTTGCAAATTTTGGCATACATACATCTAGTATCGTATATAAATTATTTTTGACGAAGGAACCTCATGAAACATTTTAAGTTTTCTTCCGAAAAACGCGTTTGAAATTTCAATGCTCAATGTATTTAAGAACATCGGTATAAAAAACGTAGCCCTGGCTTACTTCCTACTCACGGTCCATGCCATAAGAACGCTAAAAGTTTCGTATTATCACCCCCGGTTTCTCGTACACTAACAAGCAGTTAATCTACTGTTTACAGCCTGTCAGTGGTTTTTTTGTATGCACTTTCAGGTCAATTAACAGGCCACTTTAACAGTAGATTAACAGCGTGTTAGTGTACGAGAAACTGGGGGATATCGTGCTAACATCTTCGAAACTCTAATAAACCAAAAAATATTTATTTCACAGCAACATTTTATAGAATAAGTATTTGTGTTTGGTGTCCAGTAAGCTTTCGTAATAGTTTTCGAGTTGAGCGTCAGTTTTTAGGGTTCCGTACTCAAAGGGTAAGGGACCCTATGACTAAAACTCCGCTGTCCGTCCGTCTGTCACCAGGATCTATCTCATGAACCCTGTTAGACAGTTGAAATTTTTACAGATGATGCATTTCTGTTGCCACTATAACAAATATATAAAAAATATGGGGGGCTCCCATACAACAAACGTTAAACGTTCCGTAATGGTACGGAACCCTTCGTGCGCCAATCCAACTCGCACTTGGCCGGTTTTTAACAATGTTAACTACAAATGAAAGAATAAAAATAATCAGACAGGTAACAATACTACGATCATCATCATCACCAGCCATTTGACGCCCACTGCATAACATAGGCTTCCTTCGTGGTTTTCATAACCATGAGGTGTTTTGCCTTATGGTGATTATTCGCCACGCTTACTTGGCAGGCGGGTTGGCGATCGCAGTATGCGGTTGGAATCTCAGGAAGACGCTGCTGCCCGTCTCCTGGTTCATTTCCTTAGTCGCCTTCTACGACACCCACGGAAGGAAATGGAGTGATGCTATTCTTAATCCGGTGCCACACGGATGACGTGCCATACGTGCCAAGAAATAAACGGAAAAGAAACGGGATTTTTACAACGATTTTAATACTACAATATCAACCCAAATTAAAACAAAAAGCTGTTATTTTACTGCATCTCGTTCAAAGCCTGTTTCAATTCAAAGCTTCAGCCCTCCAATTTTCTCCCCGCAATGAGTAAATGTTTATTCAGTTTTGAGCGAGGCGCAACGTTATTGGTCCGTCTGAGACTTGGAGTTAGGTACTTCAGGTTTCCAGGTGGCTGCACTTGAAACGAAAAACTTGAACCTTTTAGTCTGTGGTAGACGACACAGCGTTCGGTGGCAGGTTTTAACTGTAGAAACTAAGAAAGAGCGTTTATTGAACCAACACACACACACACACACACAACACTAAACAAATTCAAAATTAGCGGAAAACAGCAAAAGAAAAGGTACAATTACGTAAATCCAATTGTACTGTAATATTATATTATGCTTTAAGTAATATCAAATAATGTAGTGTAAGACCAAGAATAGATGCCACGTCCAAGTGTGGAAGAGCGGAGCCTCCTGATACAGATATCCATACTTAAAAGGAATTTCTTGCCCGATTATGTTACTGTAAACATTATTATTATTTTTATTATTATTGTACTATATTATTGTTTAATTCTCATATGTAATTCCTGGTGTACATACAATAAAGAATATTCTATCTGTCTATCTGTATATGTAGTTTTATCGCAGTGTGTCTCGGTTGCTACAAAGGGTAACTGACTCAGCATTTTTCTGATCGTGTGGGCCCACGGCGCTGCTTTTTGTCAGTACCTATAAGAAAACCGGCCGAGTGTGAGTTGGACTCGCGCACGAAGGATTTCGTACCTTAGACAAAGATCGAATTTGAGAACAGCGCCATATAGAAACCAACATTGACATTTAACGACATGACATCGGCGCTGTGAAGGTTACATAGATGGCCGCTAGATGGCGAGCGCTGTCTTTAGACAACGCTTGTTGTATTGGAGCCCCCCATAAATGTTTATTTTATTCTGTTTTTAGCTATTTATTTAATTTTTTGTTATAGCGGCAACAGAAATACATCATCTGTGAAAATTTCAATTGCCTAGCTATCACGGTTCATGAGATACAGCCTGTTGACAAACGGACAGACAAACGGACAGACGGACAGTGAAGTCTTAGTAATAGGGTCCCGTTTGGCACCCTTTTGGTACGGAACCCTAACTATGTGGGTGAAGTGTACTGTTACTGTCGAAAGCACAACAACCTATACGTTCAAGTTGCAAAGTCACCCGTAATGTAACTGAGTAGAGTGCACGGATGTAAAGGGTGATGTGCTGTCGACTGTACTCCGTACCAGATGGGATGTACACAAGGCGTTAATAAAAACGTCGTAACATAAATAACAAATATGCCTATTTAGTTTTTTGAATCGAGGAATACCCATCTTTACTTTATTTTCCTTGATAGATCGAACTTAAAAAAAAAACTGGACAAGACCGAGCAGAACTCGCGCCCCTCGAATAAACATTGCAGTAGAAATGTATGTCTTACTTCCATGCAACTGCGATTTTCAAATCAATAAATATGTACAAATTAACGGTTTTCGGTTTTTTTATTCTGCTTAAGCTAGGACGATGCTGCTTGTCAAATTTCATGACTTTTATGTCAACGGCAATGCACCTAAGTCCTGCTTATCAAGCCTGTGGGCTTGATATATTGATACTATGTAAATAACAGTAGCTGGTAGCTAGTATTAAAAGTAGCTGCATCAGTGAATCCAGTTCAATCAGGCGTAAGTCTCATCGCTCTAATTCATCATCAGCCATTCGACGCCTACTGTAGGACATAGGCCTCCTCCGTGGTTTTCATAACCATGAGGGGTTTTGCCATAATCACCACGCTTGGCAGGCAGGTTGGCGATCGCAATATGCGGTTGGACTCTCAGGAAGACGCTGCTGCCCGTCTCCTGGTAATTGATTTCCTTAATCGCCTTCTACGACATCCACGGAAAGAAATGGAGTGACGCTATTCTTAATCCGGCGCCGCCCGCACGGAGAAATAACAATAGCTGGTAGCTAGTATTAGAAGTAGCTGCATCTGTGAATCCAGTTCAATCAGGCGTAAGTCTCATCGCTCTAATTAATATACCATAAGCAGTGAACCACTGCTTGAATCTCATTGTTCACTCACTACTAGTAAGCGAACAGTAAGATTCACTCTACGAATACACTGATTGTACACGTAATAGTGAATCAACTGGTAGCTCTGCCGCTGTCGGTTGCTAGGCACTTGTACTTCGTGTCCAAAGCCTCACAGTGCATTTTACGGGGTTCACAAAGTAGTCTGAGGTCGGCAGAATTCAGTTGCATCAATCGGTTTAGACTTGCCTCTGAACGAGATGTATCATCAATGAGTTTTCGGTACAGAAGAGACGAATCGGGGAAGAGGAAGCGTGGGGTCAGTGACCGCACTAGGACCATGAAGGTCAATGAAGGGAGTTTTGTTTTTTTAGTGGTTCAGCTGTATCAACAGTGACGCGCAACCCTCATGTAATGTAACACAACCTCGCGAGCGACTGCCATCGTCATTATATGTACAAAAGTCCCTAAAGTAAATAAAGAGAAAAAAACCTCGCAAGCTTTTTCAATTTACTTAGCAAAAAGTTTTTGTACAATTTTAAAAACTGCATAACTATTAGGAATCCTGTATAACGAATAAAATAAGGTAGAATCCATTTTGCAAAAATCAACAATAACGAAAAAAAAGGAATCGCAACCGTGTTAAAATAATTAATTATAAGGTAGATAGATAAAAATGCTTTATTATACGTACATCAAAAAATTACATATATGGTAGCTTAGACAGCAAACAAGTCGATCAGTTTTTTGTATTTCGGGTCACCCGATTGTATGTCGAGTCAAAAATAGTGTTCTGGGAGGGCGTCAGCTTGCTCGTACTATAAGTGGATGATACAGCTTGTAACATAACATTACCGCGAGAAATATTGACCACGAGTGCCCACAGCCATTAATAAAATAATACTAACAATTTGAACCTCCTTAACCTACCGACAAAATTTAGTAAATAATTAAATATCGTCAAGTCCAATTAGATAAGAGTTTATTTCAACAAATACATTCATTAATTTATAACAATAAATTTAATTTTGAACACAAAAGCTCGCATGGGTATGCCTCTCAGAGGCATGCCCATGGCCACCTACGTACACGTCGCTTCTGCGCCGGCCTACTCTATGCCCCCCGAAGCTGCGGGGCTGCGCGGGGGATCGGCTGTACCTGCGCGGGGGGCGGGGCCGCGCGTATTGATTATTCGGTACCGCTATTCGCTCACGTTCACTTTCGCCACTGTTTTAATGTTCGCCATGAAATGTTTTTATTGGCGGGTTGGCAGCGCGCCCCGTATTACGGTTCGGGACTCTATGCCCGTTGGGGATGATTTGTGTGGCATCTAGTGGCGATTCCCAGGCTTGAAGACTTCTGAATCTGTCACAGACCAACGTTAACCTCTGCCGCTGCTAACCTTCCAACGATGGCGGAAGCTGGTCACTTCACTTTTTTAGTGGAGAGAAAATTTTGCTTCTTGATGCCGTTTTATAAATTAGGCTTATAAGGGAATTATTCGCTGTTTTGCCGGTTTTAGAGGGAGAAATGTGAGTCTAAGGAAAGAGCCTAACTTTGATAAGCTGAAAAGGCATATCTGTGCCGCCCTAAGCTGAAAAGACGAATCTCTCTTTTTATCTGGAAAATTTCGAGGGAACTGTTGAATAGTTCTTTTGATCACTGATTTACTGGGTTGTGTCAATTGATTATTAAGGTCCTTCCCAAAATCCACTTAACCCACTCCCTTTTTTCAAATAAACCAAGCTTAAAAAATTAATAGAAGCTTTAGAGATATTGAGGTTCAAAGTCGCAGTTATTTCACATTTATGCAGAAATATTATATATATTTATGTATCCAAACATTATCATTATTTTACCGATAATTTCTTTTGAAGGATGTACTATCGGAATTTTTAAGCATTGTTTTAGAAAATTAATTCTTCGCGACTTATTCAAAACATCTAGATCTCCAACAAGCTTCGTAGTGGTTTATGTGTACGGTCTGTGCCATAGCATACCATTGAAAATGACACATCTATGGTATGCTAAGATTTTCTATTTTAATGACACATTTTTAATTGATTTTGTAGCAAAATTTTATGGATAAGTTTGTTTTGGTGTCCAGAGTAGCTTTCGAGCCAAGCGTCAATCTTTTGCTACGCTATAAGGACAGTGATTGATTGTTGAGGGATTTAAATTTAAATTTTAAATTTTATGTTCTTTTTGTTGCACTAACCCGTGCTGACAACAATTTTAAAAACCGCCGATGCCTGCACTTGCCCATTAGCTCAGTTGGGAGAGCGCTGGCACGGTTAGCCAGAGGTCGAAGGCCGCGGGTTCAAGTTCCGGCATGGGTGGAATTTTTAGCCTCTAAATAGGTTTTTAAAGTTTTAATTTTATTTAGATATATTTTTTCTTAATGAATACTTCTATTGCACTTAAACTCTCTCTGAAAATTGTCTACTACAACCCCAGGAGGTGGAAGAAAAGGGTTGGAAGGCGTGCCAAAAAAAAAAAAGGTATCAAATACTTTGTCGATTTCATAAACTTACTTACACGGTTTAATGTAATACAATGCATAATAAAACAAAAACACAAAACCTAAATAGGACTTTAAAGTTTTTATTATAGTTACGTACCTACTATTAGAAACGTGGCAATGATACATATAATTTTCCTTACATACTAATAGTCTTCATCTCTTTTGTACAGAAAATTAATAAAATATTGTATGTATGTAGTTTATATACATCCCACTGCAGGGCACAGGCCTTCTCTTAGTGAGTGAATAAAATAATATAAAATAAAAATACAATTTTACAGCCTAATCAGAAATTTTGACGAAACACGTTTGAAAATACGTATTGTTTTCCATACGTAGACTGTTCATTAAAAGCAAACAGCTTGCTTTGTCTTCAAGTGGATGTTTTTTTTCTGCAGACCTACACGACTTGTATTCTCGTGCCTTATTTGAGACTTTCCTCTCTCCTGCTCTTTGCTTTTATTGAGTCCTTCGCCATTTTCTTTTTGGTGCCGCTACGTCGAGATTTCTGTACGACTGTTACGCGCAACGATATCCGTATAAATATTTATTTGTTCATAAGCATAAGCAGCCTATATACGTTCCACTGTAGGGCACAGGCCTTCTCTCAGAGAGAGAGTATGGGCTTAATCACCACGCGTGCCCACCGCGGATTGGCGATTTCAAGGGCTGAGGTATGTAAATAGCTCAGACACTCAGGTTTCCTCACGATGTTTCTTTTTCACCGTTAGCGAGTGGTATTGCTACTATAACTTCACAAATGTACATAACTTAGACAACAAAGTCATACATACATGCCCGCACTGGGAATCGAACCTGGGTCTCCCGCTTTCGAGTCCAATTTTTTACCCACCAGGCTACCACCGCTTCTCCGCTTGTTCAAATTTATATAATACCTACCTGCAATATTGTATTTGATGTAATTGACTGTGGAAAACTGTGAAGGCTTCAACTAAAAGGCCTTCTCTCAGAGTGCAAGAGAAAAAGAGTACGAGTATTGCGGATTGGCGATATCAAGCGCTACGTACGCTGAGGTAAGTAAACGCACTCGTTTTCCTTCACAGCGAGTGCTATAAAAAAATTAGAAGTGATCGTGACAAAGAACAAAATCATTGGTACTGCCGGGATTCGAACCCAAAACCTCACGCATGTGAAGTTACTAGTTTATCCACTGCGCAACTTCCGCAGTCGATTCGTATGATGATTATCCTATAGCAGAAAGGCTCTAGTAATAACTCAATAAGTAAGCGATCGACGACGTATGGTGGACGAAACTTTTGTAAATACGTTTTTGTTATAATTAACTTTTGACATTTTGTAGAATGTGGTAAGCGATTAGTAATTTACTAATTCCTCGAAAACATACCAATTTTATACTTCGGTGTAGTGTGGTCTTAATCAAAACGGAATATTGTATGAAGGAGGTGCACGTTCTAACTTGCCCTGATTCTTGTTTGTTGGCGCTGAACACATTTCATCATTGAAATTGTACACCTATGTAGGCTGTAGGGCTCTCTTGTAGGTTAAGTGGGACCGTTCTCTTTTACGGGCCATTTTCAGCGATAAGATAAGCACTATACTGAGAACACTCGCCTTCCGGATCTAAATAGATGAGACGTTAGAAGAATAATCAAACTATCGCTCGGAAAAATGGCTTATGCCCTGCGGCGAGGTTATAGAATTACCTTTAAAATGCGCAATCAGCCAAACACGTCAGTTAAAGTTGTGTCTTACAAAAACTTTTGTTCAATTAGTTATTCCTCAGATTCATATTTGAAGAAATAATCAGGCTTTACATCATCATCATCAGCCATTTGACGCCCACTGCAGGACATAGGCCTCCTTCGTGGTTTTCATAACCATGAGGGGTTTTGCCATAATCGCCACGCTTGGCAGGCGGGTTGGCGATCGCAGTATGCGGTTGGAATCTCAGGAAGACGCTGCTGCTCGTCTCCTTAGTCGCCTTCTACGACATCCACGGAAGGAAATGGAGTGACGCTACGCTTAATCCGGCGCCACACGGAGGCTTTACATATTTTTATATAATTAGCGCTTTGCCACCGCTGGAGCGTCTCGTGAGTCATTACGTAGAAAAATATCCAATATATTTAACATGTGAAAAAAGGGATAAAACTTATATATTTCCAATAATTTACATAATCCCGGCTTGTATTTTTTGCTGGCACCCCATACTAGGAAACCTCGTATCATGGAAGTCATTTAGGTTTTTGTCCAATGCACTTGAGAATTTCGTATACAGAAAAAGTGTGAGTCGGACTCACCCACCGAGCGTTTTGTACTAATGTGTAGTCTCGCAGTTTTTACGAGCTTTTCCCAAAATTCAAAGATTTTTTTAAATTTAATTACAATTGTATAGTTTTCAGATTTACTCTGGCTACCCATAGCACAGGGAAACCTAGTTTGGGAGCCAGTAACCACTCTTTTAACCCTTTTCTAAATAAAGTTTTTTTCATTTTTCACTTGTAGTATACGACGATATCACTTGCCGAATCTCATAGGTCAACGGAAAGTACCCTATAAATTTTGATTACCTTGAGAGTGTCGAAATATATTTTTTTTGCGGCATAAACGGCCGGAACTTTTTTTACGTTAACTTAGAAGTTTGATTTTTTCACAGGCTCAAGGGATTGTAAATTTGAGTATATGGTTTTATTTTCAACTCGATACCTCCACGCGTTACTGAGATAAAGGTTCTTGATAGACAGACGGACGGACGGATGGACGGACAGATTGACGGACAACAAAGTGATCTTATAAGGGTTCCGTTTTTCCTTTTGAGGCACAGAATCGGCTTACTCTGCATAGCCTCTTGTAGTATTGAACTTTGGCATAACAAATATACTCGTAATAACTTTTAGGCGAATTCAAAATTGTCTCCACGTCGTTCGCTTTTACGGCTAAAGCCATATTTTGCGGAAGGACAGATTTTTATACATCCCGTATAATACTAAGTACGGCCTTGTAACATTACGTAGTCGTAAGTGAGCAAATGGTAACAATTTCTTGCCGAGATGTGAAGTTATCGTTCGGGAAAAGTCAATTTCCGTTGAAACGAGATGAGCTTGCTTGGGCGGATAACCCGTTTAAGTCTGATCGTACGTTCCTCTCGTTAAATTCATACGGTTATTGGGAACGTTTTCTTTTGTATGCGTGATCGATTTCATAAACGTTCTTACTTCTTGTATTTATCTAAATATGATGTATGTTTCATTTCGCTTTTGTTGGACTGACGTGATGTTACTCCAACAAAAGAGGCCGGCCTAGCAGTCACTTTATACAGGGTGTAATAAAATACTTATATCTATAAGGCGGATCCAAACGCGTGAAACGTTTAATGTAATCTAACGAGTAATGCAACGCCAATCCTGCGTGTGGACGCACTACAATCATTACAAATAACGCTCGTAGTGTCGTCCACACACACGATTCGCGTTGCATTACTCGTTAGATTACATTACACGTTACACGCGTCTGGATGCGGCTTAGAATATTTAAGTTCTATACGTCCGTCAATACAAAAAAAAATTCTAGTATAAATAGTATCTGTTTTGCAATTTCCAAGTTTTTCCATTGTAAAAGATTCGTGTTCACGAGTGGAATCCCCCATCTTTATAGTGAATTTGTTTCATAAGCAGCCTATATAGGTACGTCGCACTGTAGGGAACAGGCCTTCTCTCCGAGAGAGAGTACGGGCTTACCACCCTGTGTATCGGATATACCGTATATCACATTTCGAAAGGTCGTGTGTTCGAATCCATATACCGATGATTTCGTTACATACTTTAACTTTGTTGCATACATTTATGAATTTTTAGTATCAGTGGCACTCGCTTACATAAAAAGGCAAGATATAAGACATAGATAGAAAGATATATTGCACAAGTTCAAAGATGAAGTTACTAAGCTTATTTTTAAGAGATCCGTGGCAATCATAGTTATTGGAAAAGTTTGGTTACACCTAAATATTTTGCTGCTAAATTATTGAAAAGCCCTTAATGCAGTTTGACAAGTGTAACTCTCTCGCAGACGCATGATATGACGCTTATAAGTATAATTTTGTCTTTTATCAAGCCAAGCAGTACGAATGTATCGTCATAGCCAACTCTAAAATTCCCTCGGGACAGAGGGAAGAATGGGGAAGCCGTTATGTGCTTTCTTTCGGAAATTCATAGATAAATTTGTCAGCGGTGGATTTTAAATCAGTTTTGCTTCTGTGGGGCGGAGAAGGCTACTGGCTGTATAATTCCCTTAAGATTAAGGATGGTGATGGTATGATTTTTCTGTAATAATGCATACTTTCTAAGAATAATTTTTGATTTATGACCAAACATCCCTTTTTCTCCGTGACTACCTCTACCTCTCTTTCCTTATATCTTTCCTTCTAGGATGTGCATAAGCATAAGCAGCCTATTACGTCCCACTGTAGGGTACAGGCCTTCTCTCAGAGAGAGAGAGAGTATGGGCTTAATCACCACGCGTGCCCACCGCGGATTGGCGATTTCAAGCGCTGAGGTATGTGAATAGCTCAGACACCCAGGTTTCCTCACGATGTTTTCCTTCACCGTTAGCGAGTGGTATTGCTACTATAACTTCACAAATGTACATAACTTAGAAAGAAAAGTCATAGGTACATGCCCGCACTGGGAATCGAACCTGGGTCTCCCGCTTCGGAGTCCAATGTTCAACCCACTAGGCTACCACCGCTTTTGTTTCTAGGATGTATTGTTTTTTTTATTTTTTGTACATTCACTACATTTTTTATAAAACTGTCGTGTAGTAACAAGTGTCCCGGCATAATTAGTAATTCGGCATAAAAGTACCGAAACGTCGGAAAATTCTAAAATGAAAAATAAGCGAGTAAATATCCGTGCAAGTTCAGTTTTTTATTATGTCTAGTGCTCGTGTTAACCTTAGATAATACTAATCAATCAATCAGCCTGTATTTGTCCACTGCTGGACATAGACCTCTCCCAAGACATGCCACTTCCTGCTGTCCTCGACCAACCTCATCAGCCGCTACCAGCAATCTGCCTCAGATCGCCGGTCCAGGAAGCTGGTGGGCGTCCTACGCTGCGTTAGCCAGCAAAATTTTGATGGTGTTCACCTTATATTGAGACCGAGGAGGTCCTTTCTAATTTGGATTCAAAAGACATTTATGAAGACCGTTGCCCAGACCATTTATGAAGATTATTTGACCGCTAATTGAAAGTCATGTAACAGATATGCCCAGCCCAACTCAATTTTTTTCATAGTATCTATTTATGTTCAATTATTCCGCTCAGTTACTCACTTATATACATTTGTGTATTTATTTTAAAGGTATTCACGTATATTATGCACATGTAAACTGCTGCTTATATGTATTTGACTATAGATTTATTTTTTATGTAAGTATATTATTTGTACAATATGTAATTATAAGTACTTATATTCTTGTTATCTTTCGCTATACATATTTATTACTGCACATACCATTATATTTCAGATTATCTTACTGTATTCTTCCTGCAATCCATTTCATCCAAAGGTTGTCTGGAAGAGATCGCTCTGAGCGATAAGACCGCCAATTGTATACCACTACTTAGATATAAGAAACTATTTGTAATAATAGGCACCAAAATAGAGGTCGTGGAAAAAACTAACACTGTATACCTTTACCCACATTTTTGTTGCAAAGTCACCCGTAACTAAACCAAGTAGAGTTCACGCGTGTAAAGGTTCATGTGATGTCGACAGTACTGTTGCCCCAACCATACTTTATTTCTATCCATTATTAAGCTCAAAGACGGGAGCCAATTCTGTAATACAACATTCTGTGAGGCTAAGACGGGCATTCCTCTCTCCTAATAGTGGGTTAAAACGGTTAAAACGCTCGTTTCGTGTGTAATATCATTCCTCAGGGCTACTCAGAGCCATCGCGACGTGACTTGGGTCAGAATTGACCTATTTTTATCTGACTGCGAAGGCAAAGAAGGGTTATGTTTTCCGCGTCTACATTTGTTTGCTTCTTTGTGACACCCGGTACAAAAACTTGGGTGTGTGATGACGCGAAAAACGGAAATGGCGTCTGCCATTTAATTCGCCAACAAACTGCCATGCAGTTTGGCGAATAATTTATAAATTTTAAAACTCTGCGATACCAAAGTAAGTCAAAAAATAAAAAAAAATAAAAATTTGCTTTCATTTATTGTGAGTAGATGAGTAAAAGTGACAGAATTTTAGGAGAGAACTAAAAAAAGTATCAAATAAAAAATATATATATTAGCAAGACCTGGGCTCAAAGTCTTTAGTTGCTGACCGATGACCCTCAAAATCCATGTGGCACCGGATTAAGAATAGCGTCACTCCATTTTCTTCCATGGATGTCGTAGAAGGCGACTAAGGAAATCGATTACCAGGAGACGGGCAGCAGCGTCTTCTTGAGATTCCAAACGCATACTGCGATCGCCAACCCGCCTTCCAAGCGTGGCGATTATGGCAAAACCCCTCGTGGTTATAAAAACCACGAAGGAGGCCTATGTCCTGCAGTGGGCGTCAAATGGCTGATGATGATGATGACCGTCAAAAACACAAACCTTCGCCATTTTATTAAACCACCAACAAGAGACACTGAATAAAATGCTTGCTTGTTACTTTTTTAGCAATCGGGTTTTATTTAAGAATTGAGTTTCTTTTTATCCCTCAAGCTTTTGTGAGGAGCTAAACCTAAGCGTTCCTGACTTTTTGGAATATTTTTCTAATGCAGAACGGTGTTTGCTTAGGGAGGAGGCATTATCGACGAAACTTGGTCATAAAAGTTGGCCTTTCTGTGGTGGTGTCACACCTATCGTAGGATTTACCAGTGCTTTTATTGTGTGAAAGTGGAAGTTAAGTTGTAGAATATGAGAACATGATTGATGATATACTGGTAGTTCAAATATTGACGTAAAATATCCAAAAAATAAGTTAAACGTGAGTTGAATGCGGTGGTAGCGGGAGACCCAAGTTCGATTCATACCCGCACTGGGTATGTACCTATGACTTTGTTTTCTAAGTTTTGTACATTTTTGAAGTTATAGTAGCAATACCACTTGCTAACTGTGAAGGAAAACATCGTGAGGAAACCTGAGTGTCTGAGCTATTCATATACCTCAGCGCTTGAAATCGCCAATCCGCGGTGGGCACGCGCGGTGATTAAGCCCATACTCCCTCCCTGAGAGAAGGCCTGTGCCCTACAGTGGGACGTATATAGGCTGCTTATGTATGTTATGTATGAGTTGAATTGTGTACTACTTACCATTAACGGCTAAGCCTTAAATGTTATTCTTAGTAATCTAAGTCTTTTCATTAAGTATATTTCCATTGTACCTATTTTCAAAACCGCGACTGTCTGTTGCCAAAATAGAAATAAATAAATTACACATTGATCTTTGCGAAAAACGCAAACCTGAACTACCTCTACAAATGTTACAATAATTTTATTTTTATCGTTTTTAACGTACGTACAATATAAACACAGTCCTACTTGCTATAAAAAAATACTTTTATTCCAAAAGGATTTTTTTTTATTTTTTGCTGTGATGTACGTTAGATAGTACATAAAACCTAATAATATACAAAAAAACCTGAAAATTTGGTGGGTTCAAACCCCTAAAATAAACTAAACAAGAAAATATAAACAAAGAAAATATACTCACAGACTTCAGGGGCGGCGACGGCGCGAGGCGTTGGAGACAATGGGAGGTTGACTCACCATGTGCACCAAATTGTTCAGTTGTATTTAATTGTCCCTAAGAATGGCCATTCGATTATTATATATTAGATATTTAAGGCGTAATAAAAATATGTTGTTTGTGCTCGGTCAATTTTAAGAGATTATAGGGAAGAGAATGGCAACTGACATGAGTGTTGCCAGGCGACCTGTGTTGCCAGAGAAAAATGAGAAATAGATATGGAATAGACATGCAACTTCTGGCGTTATTATGATTTAGAAGATACCAATGATTTAGAAGAGACTATATCTTTGATAAAATAATTACTTATTATTTAAAAAAATATCATAGAACAATAGCTAAAGTGCTTTTTTGAAACCCTGTATATGAAACTTTTGTGTTACAAATTCCTCGCTTGCAATAGATTTTTTTAATTAAACTTACCCAACCAAATTAAACTAAGCCTTACAACACATAAACTAGCAAAGACCATCGCACCATAATATCTAACAAAATTAAATTCACGCGCGTTTCAGATTATTTATTCCCGGGCTAAATTTGTTCTTGTACCACCCTCTCTGCGTTTAACTTTATTCAACTTTAGTTTGTTTAAATAAGGTTCAGTTTCCCTAAAATATATTAAGTGCCTCGTTTGGTTGGTAATACTTGTGTACACCTGTCGATAGAACGATATGAAAGGACTTGTGAGGACATATATTTAGTGTGCTAACTCATTAACGTCATCTCATTTACGCAGTTTTAAAGAAAATTGGAGTCTGCCTTCTAATTAACTCTTTGGATTAAATCTATGAGAAAATATGTAGGTGGAGCCCACCACTTTTTTGAAGTCATATTTGCATCCGTGGTCTTATTATTGTAGCTTTAGTTAGTTTTTGAATGGAAGTCCAATTGTTTCAACCCAATGTTTTGGGTACACAGATGAAGCCTGACAATGAGTCTTATAAGAAGGTTCAAGGTCGCATAATGAGCAATGGAGAGAGCTATTTTAGGAGTATCACTGCGAATCCTGAATGAGGAGATCCGCAGAAGAACCCGAGTTACTGATATAGCTCGAAAAATTGCTCAGTTGAAGTGGCAGTGGGCGGGGCACATAGCTCTGAGAATTGATGGCCGTTGCGGCGAAAAAGTTCTGACCTGGCGACCGCGGACCGGACGACTCAGCGTGGGAAGACCCCCCACCAGATAGTCTGACGACCTGGGCCTAGATTCTGTTAATGCATTGTAATAACATGACAACTGCATGAACATGGCGGTTTTTATTTCATGGCTGCTTTAAGTCTACGCGGGCACACCCATCAAACTTTGTAGGCGTCAATGGTACGAAAAAACACGTCACGTGACCCGACAGTGTACCTGTCATTATATTACAATGCACTAACAGAATCGAGGCCCTGGTTACGGTGGCGGGGAGTTGCTGGATGCGGGCGGCACAAGAGGAAGCTTGGAAAACTATGAGGGAGGCCTATGTCCTGCAGTGGGTATCGAATGGCTGATGATGATGATGATGATGATGAAGGAATTGGCCTCTTACTTACGTATGAAATAGTAAGTTGTGGGCTAGAATTTGTCATTTTGTTCTCTGCTACTCTACGGCATGGGGTCAATTCAGCGCCTGTAATTAATTTGGAGCGGGTTTAAGCGCTAACACTCATTTAATTATGCCCAATAATGTTGCCCAAACGGCTCCTGTTAATGGGCACGCCTTTATCTGTACTGATGGCCGTACCTGCGTTGAAACTTTGATGAGAGACATTTATTCAGTTTATCAGTGTAATATGCAATTTAGAAGTGTATTTTGGCTGATACAATTTGTCAGGATAGCATAAGAATGTATAATGTAGATGATAAGTTATCTAGCTACATAATAACTTCCACACAACACGATCACTTGTTCGGATTCCAAACCAGTATACCCTATGCTAGGGTAATGACCTCAAAAACATGGAAATAAACCCAGACTGAGGCCATTTTGTACATATCAAGTACGGCGGCTCTGGTGGAAATCGAACGCTCGACCTCTGTTTTGACCGTCAAGCATGTTAACCGCTAGATCAACGAGGCAGTCAAACTTTTAATGGACCTTTTGGGCATCTTTATGTATTTGGGCACTCTTAAATAAAGAAAGGTTGATTGATTTGTAAAATTCCCTCTACATTTCTGTGACCACCTTACTTATTGTGTACTCTGAGCTTCTTTTCTCATAAATACTTTAGAGAAGCGAACAAGGGCATTCTCTTGGCAGTATTCAATAATAGGCTAGTGAATAGGCTTCTTAATAGGATTACCACTGTAACAGCGCCCTACTTAATATAACACGGGGAACATAAATAATCTGCTCAGCGGCGGGGCGTATTGCGAGCTTCACTTTACGATGGCGATGACGATATGAAGACATAATTTAGTAGTTTCGTTCTGATTTCCAAAGTACGAGCACTTTTGAGAAAGTAAGAGATTCGGGAGGTTTTCGCAAATTACCTACTGATTTTCGACGTAATAAAAATTGTCTAAATTAAACTTACTAAAAGAGAAACTGAAAAGCGCGGCCATATGCGGCCGATGAGCTGCTGACGAGAACGTGACGGAAACGCGCTTTTTTTGCTTTTTTATTGTTGTCTCTAACTTCGTAAGAATTTCAGCTCTTACAGAAAACATTTAGAAACACAAATTTAGCCGATTATTAAATCCTTAAAAGGATTATTTGAGATTAAAATCGAGCCACTTGCACTTCCCTGGCTATGTTACGAAGCGTAATTTCAATGTAAGAAGCTGCAAAGTCCCACTTACCTTTTCTCTCCTTCGGCAAATCTCCGATATGAGGTTGCCTGGAAGAAATTGCTATTAGCAATAAGGCCGCCAATTGTATCGTTTCTTTTGTCATTGCTGTTTCTGTAACATTTTTTTTCCGGTATACAATAAAGATTATTCTTATCTTATCTTATCTTGTCCGTCATTCTTTGTTTTGTCCGCGGTACTAAAAATGGCCGTTGAATTATTAAAGAGCATTGTAAAGAAGTTGTAGATCTCTATAGTTTCATGGCCCTGGTAGCAATCGAGGAGAGAATAAAATGAGTAAGTACAACTGAAATGAAAAATAAAAAATCCGACCACAAATTAACCTCACAATCTTGAATTAAGGACCCGCCTGCTTAATATTTTATTACTTAGCAAATACTTTGTTATTTATTTTTATATTATCTATTTATTTTTTTATTTGATTTTTTTGTGATTGTTTTATTTTAGCAATATCAGTTGTACTGTGGATGGACCTTTACATGCACCGACAAAATCTAGGCACTGCTTAGAATTATTATAAAGAAAGCCGTTATCGTAACGTTTGGACTCTAATAGGTCACTGTTATATTACATTGAGCGCACAGCTCCTCTAATCATCACCTCATTATTTTGAGCCCTCTAAGTAGTAAGTAGTCAGGCATAAGTCTTGATACTGTCGGTACTATTACTGAGCTTAGTTATTCGTAGCAAAGGAATTAATCCTGCTTTATTAACAATATCCTACCTAGTGATTACGTAGTTGACTATATGAAATAATGAGACGTTTAGAGAACAGTTTATTTTGGACCTGAATCCGTGCGTCCTGAACGTAACCTGCCGCGTCTTAATATGACTTTCACGTTGTCTGATTTATCTGTCATTTAAGTGAAGTCTCTAGCGGATAGTGCTTACTAAATAACAAAAACAAAAACTGGTAAAAAATGCTTATGGCATTAAGTCCGCCGCATCGGACGATTATTTTTTTTAAGTGCAATAAAAGTATCAATAAATAAATAAATAAAAATGTGACCAGTAAGTAAGACTTTTTAGGATTCGGTTTTTGCAAGTTATTGAACATTACATATACATACGCGCGAAGCGATCATACATATCCCTCCTTGGCTTTCGAAGTCGAGTAAAGTAATAAAATAAACAAATGAGATTTTTTACCGTTTTTATTTTATTTTTGTTCAATCGTACTAAAGGCAATACTAGCAAGTATCAATTTTGGACATCTTTGTGATATTATAGTGCAGTGTGATTCTTGGCGGGAACTTGAAAAAAGGCGGTCAATTTTAATTTCTGTCCTAAGTTTTAATTAATTTTTATTGTGAATAGTAGTTGTAAATAATTCTTGGATAGTTATAATTGGCTTAAGTAATGGACGGTAACGAGGGTGAGGGGGATAATCCCCCGAACCCCAAGGTTCGCAAGCGACAAAAGACTGATGGCGATGATGGCGTAGGCGGTGAGGAAATTGACTTTAAACCCTACTTTAAACCAAACTATAAGAGACTATATCCCGAAAACTCTGTTAATACCGAGTATAAAGTGTTTGTTGAAAGTCAGGACAATGAACGATTAGGGAATAAAAGCCCTATATACCTCAACCACATTTTTTCTGCTGAAGTAAAAGGTGTGGTGGCAATTCGTCGTGTCAATGGCAATAAAATTGTAGTGGTATTTAAACAATACAACACGGCCAACAACTTCATCAGCAACACGACTTTTCTTGAAAAGTACAAATTAAAGGCTTACATACCGGCTGCCCAAATTGAGCGAATCGGAATAATTCGGTTTGTTCCCACCAACATATCGAACAAGGAACTGTACTCGAAACTGTCATCGATATACGAAATCGTCGCCATCCGACGCTTCACGAAGAAAGTTGGGCAGACTCGTGTCGCCCTGCAGACAGTTAGCATTACCTTCTTGTTTAACTCGCTGCCCGATTGTGTCCAGTACGATCTATTCGCATACCGGGTGTTTGATTATGTGCCACCATTACAGCAGTGCTACCGCTGTTTTAAATTCAACCACTCTGCTAAAATTTGTAACGGCAAACAACGGTGTAGCTGCTGCTCTGGTGAGCACTCTTACAAAGATTGCGACAGACCCAATGAGCTATGTTGCGTTAACTGCGGTGGCACCCATTTGGCGATTTCTAGGACATGCCCTGTAAAAATGAGGAAAATTATGGAAAAAAAGAATAATATAACATACGCCAGTGTTGCGGCTTCAAAAATAGGAGTAGATTTTCCTCGTTTGAACGCTCAAATTGTAAGGAACCCAACAAAACATAACAAAACTGTTAAGCCCCAGACGGAGTCTCAGTCTGCTGTTAATGACAAACCGATTGACAAATATAATGATGTAAATGTCACTACAGCTCACAATACAACCAATGTTTCGCCCACAAACATTAGAACACAAATTCTAGAAAATAATGATGTGTTGATGGCCCTTGTCAACACATTAGTGCAGCTGGGCAATAAGTCTGACGACGTGCCCATTACCACGGCATCAATAAAAGACATGCTATTAAAAAATCTTAATATATAATGGCTCATACAAATATAACAATTCCACAGTTACGCATAGCGCAATATAATATACAAAGTGTTAACAGTAAAAAACCACTATTAATTAATTTTTTACAAAAAGAAAACATAGACATTTGTTTGCTTAATGAAACCTGGTTAAAAGATAACAACAATTTTAGAATCCCTGGTTATAATATCTACAGTAAAAATGCGGTTAATAAACACAATGGAGTAGCCATTCTAGTAAAACCTTACTTAAAATACACTGTTTTAGATACAGCTTTTTATGAGGATATACAGACTATCGCTATTTCATTGTCTACAGAAATAGGTACGATGAATATTTTATGTGTGTACTGCCCACCTAGAGGTGGTCATATCAGAATAAATAGATTGACTAATATTATAAAAGATCTCCCTAAACCTATTCTTATAAGCGGTGACTTTAATGCGCACCATGTTGCATTTGGATGTTTGTCGACTAAAGGTCGAGGTCAGGACTTATATAACGTAATTGACGAAAATGATCTATGCATTTTGAATGACGGAAATTATACAACTGTGAACCGCCCCACACAAAATCCTTCTGCTATTGATGTTACCTTTGCTAGTGCAAGTCTGACACCATTTTGTCAATGGTCTGTACACGAAGATCCTATGGAAAGTTATCACTATCCCACAATTACAGAAATAACTTTAGCTATTGACAAATATCAGATTAACCCTCCCATTGAAAAGTTTTTATTCAGTAAAGCTGATTGGAATAGGTATCACGAGTTGTCTGAAAACATATTTGATAACTTTACGGTAAATGTTGAAAACCCACTGGAGTCATATTCAGATTTTTGCTCTCGCTTAAACCATCTTAAGGAAATAACAATTCCGAAACTATCTAAAACAAGTAAATTTATTAGTAGGACCCCTACACCTTGGTGGAATCAATTATGTAAGAAAAGTGTTATTGCTTCGTATGATGCATTGAAATTATATAGAAGTGATCCTACCATAGAAAATTACATCAATTATAAAAAACTAGATGCTCTAAAAAAGAGAACAATTCTGGAACAGAAGAAGTCTGGATGGAATAACTTATGTAATACATTTAACAGAACTACTCCAATTAGTAAAATTTGGAACATGATTAAGATGTTTAAAGGTGTCAAGAGAAGTAACAAATCATATAGAGACGAGTTCATTTCCCCTTTTCTAGATAAGCTTTCAGATAATAGTAATTTGGCAGATACTAGTAACCTGAACAGATATTTTGATACGAATAACGACAATGGAGATTCGAATTTTTTGCTGAAATCATTTACATGGAATGAATTTTTGATGAGTTTACAGTCTAGACGTAACACAACTCCTGGTTTGGATAATCTACCCTACAGTTTGATCGGACACCTCCCTAAATCTGTACAGAAATTGTTTCTTGATATTCTTAATGCCTTATGGCTTAGCAACACAATACCAGAATCATGGAAAACACAGTGTGTTGTTCCAGTACTTAAACAAGATAAACCACCAGAGTTAGCTAATTCTTACAGACCCATATCTTTATCTTCATGCCTAGGCAAATTATTTGAAAATATGATTAAAAACAGACTTGACTGGTATGTTGAAGCAAATGGTATCATCCCCGATGTGCAATTTGGCTTTCGTCGTGGACGTAGTTGCGCTGACAGTTTCATCTCTCTGATATCCGACCTGAAAAATGCAAACAAATCAAAGTTACACACTGTATGTGTCTTTCTGGATGTTCAAGGTGCATTTGATAGTGTAGATCCTGGTATTCTCGTCAGGATTATGTCTAGTCTAGGCATACCTGGACGACTCTGTAAATGGATATATGATTTTCTGAATAATAGAACACTTTATGTAAAACACAATAATATTTTACATGGCCCAAGAACTGCATCAAAGGGCACAATGCAAGGTGCCACATTGTCACCATTATTGTATAATTTGTATACAAGCGAAATTTGTAAATATGTAGATATGGGAAATGTTAATATCTTGCAATTTGCAGATGACATTGTACTTTACAGTAGCAATAGAAATGTACAGAATGCAATGGACAACATCAATGCGACTCTATGTCACTTAAGCCATTATTATAATGATATCCTACACTTGAATATCAATGCATCAAAAAGTAGTGTAATGATCTTTGGAAAAGACACTCCAACTAATGATGTTGTATATGGTGGGGAAGTTATAAATAGAGTTAAATCCAAAAAGTTTTTAGGCGTTATAATAGATCAAAAACTATCCTTTGAAGAGCATATCAAGTATATTTCAAAAAATGCATTGAAAGCACTGAACATACTCAGATGCCTTGCTGGTGTCTCCTGGGGATCGGACCCCAAAACCTTATCAATTTTGTACAAAGCTATTGTAAGAAGTCATTTTGATTACAGCTCCATAGCATACTTAAATAGTAAACATATTAGCAAGTTAGATGTTTTACAGAATAGGGCTTTGAGAACAATTTCAGGCGCAATGTGTTCAACTCCCATAAGGGCCATGGAAGTTGAGACCAAGATAATGCCTTTAATCCTAAGAAGAATTCTATTGGCTGAGAGGTTTTGCCTCAAACTGTTTTATGCAAATAACTTTAAAATAATTAACAAAATTCTACCTGACGACTATGCCTCCACTGGTCCTTTGGCATCTGGGGAGTGCCTCTTGACTGGCAGATCTCCGGCATTGCGTGACATTGTTCTGGAAGTAAAAAATAATTGTTCTTTTATCAAAAAGCAGTGTCCATGGCCCTGCTATTCATTTCCTTATGAATGTATAATTCACCCAATTAATGTTTTAGATACAGTAACAAACAACATAGAAATGTTAGAATTTCTCTCAGAGCATAGTTTTTACACAATCTATACAGATGGCAGTAAAGGTGAGGCATTTGTGCGCTCTGCTATATATGACCCTCAAATTAAGTTTGCACAGAGTTTTATCTTACAAGATGTCTGTACAATATTTACTGCTGAGGCTTATGCTGTCTATCAGGCTTTGATTAGAATAAGTAATGTAAATAACTGTAGAAACTTTCTAATTGTGACGGATTCTTTAAGTCTAATCCAGGGTCTTGTACATATAAACATTAGTTTTAGAAGTAACTTTATCCTGTATATACTAAAAAAAATTATTTTTGACCATTATCTCAATGGTAAAGACATATCTTTCATGTGGGTGCCATCACATAAAGGTATCACAGGAAATGAAGTCGCAGACAAAGTAGCCTTTAAAGGGATAAATAGCCACGATGTTAGTCATGCCATGAATGTTCCTATGAGTGACTACTTGTATCCTATAAGTTTAAGAATAAATAAGTTATGGGAAGAATTCTGGAAGAAGGACCAAGAAACGAAAGGGCAATGGTATGGAAGTATACAAGAAACCTTACCAGTAAAACCGTGGTACGATGATCTGAAAGAAGCCAGCCGTGACTATATTACCACTATTAACCGACTGAGATTCGGTCATAATAGAGCGCCATCACACCTAGCCAGGCTTGGAATAATACATTCCAATGTTTGTAAATTCTGTGAAACCAATGAAGGTACCGTTGATCATATGGTATTTGAATGTCAAAGTTTCCTAATCGACAGACTAGTGCTTGCAAGTGAAATAAGTGAAGTGATAAAAACTAGTGAATCCTCCCGCCCGCCAACGCTTAAACAATTACTAAAAGACAAAAGTGCCTTCAAGTCACTGTATAAATATGTAAAAAACACCATAAACAGTATATAGTGAAATCAGTGAAAGTTAAATACGAAAAACTATTAAATAAAGATATGGCTCAAAGGTCGTGCAACCAGGCCATAAAAAAAAAAAAAAATATATAGTGCAGTGTAATATCGCCAAGTTTTAACGACAGACAGTAAAAACCCGCCTATTATTTTAGCTAAACGTAACATAAATTTATTTTATATTTTTACTTAGACATGTATCTTATCTTATCTTATCCTCTTTATAATTTGGATAAATTTTGTAGCTATTATGATTTAGGCATTTCTCATCTTACTTTTATGTCATGTACATGTTAACACTGAAATATGCCAACAGTCTTGATAGAATTCAGACGGCTGCGGAGCGCAAATAGGCCGAAAAGAAAATAAGGAGAAGCGAGCGCTTATCTGAAATTTAATAAGATGATCGCTACGCCTTACCTACATATTTCTCCCGCTATCAATTCCTGTCGGTCATTTTTATTTTTCCTTCCTCCCCGGCCGTTAGGGGTGGGACCGTGTATAACAGAACGGCTATTTTAACGTACGAGTAGTATGAAATAATAACAGAACGTAAAAAATAACAGAATAATAAAAAAACTGATTCTACGCATATAAATATATTAGTTTCTTGGCCTAAACTATATTGCAGTGAAATGCGAGGAAGAGATGGACTGATTGTGGTAAGAAATTTGTCACCACTTTATTAATAACATAGCATAAGTCACCGTTGTTACTAACACTATATGGGCACTGCCTGAAATAATTAAATAAATTTATTCCCGACACCAAACCTTTATACGGTAAATACTTACATGTAATTATCCGTTAGGGTTATGGTAAGTGGCAAGCCCTGATTTCTATCGACCCTTCCGAGACATAAGCGCGAGTATGTGTGTGTATTAATATCCATATTAAAATTAACCAGTACATATCGTGCATAACATCTCAATGTTCAACGAAAATAACGCTCTGTGATTTATAACAGGTATCAAAACTATTATTTTCTAATAACGGCTAGTACAACCCACCTCTAATGGGCGTCCGGAATGCCGGTTATTTAGCCCCCACTCCGCGCCGCTCGAATCCACACTTTTATTGGGAGTTAAGTATTTTTTAATAAAACGTCATTTTCCCTTTTGAGGCGAGAGAATTTTTATATTTGTCCGCTGCTATTCACGTTGCCGTCAAAAGAAAGAAAGCGCTATCTACCGATTTTTAGATTTAAGGCAAATGAAAAAAAAAGCAATAGTTTTGTTGTTAATTTCATAGCGTGGAATCCAAACATCTGTTTCGTTTGTGCTCTTATTTTTATATATTAGACAAACATATTGAAGAATATAGAACGAAAACTATAGACGCTGTCACTAACATTTATGTACTAACAATTGAATGCCAATACTACTTTACAGATGGTCTCTACGTAGAAATCTCGAATTAAATTGAAGTTCAAATCATAAGCTAGCTTCAATAAAACAAAATTAATAACTGCTCGCTTGATGAATCGCATGCAAATGAAATTACTTGTTAAAATTTACGCCTTGAATAAATACCTTTTCATTAGTCGATAGTGAAATCACCGCCACCACCAATGACTTCAATAACGCGTTGCAATATAATAAGTATCGTACCAAATGACAGTTTTTTTTTCTGATTGAAATAGTACTAAAAACTGATTTTCGACTTTTTTGTAGATATGGCCCTCTTCCATACGACTGACGACGGCGGTGTGTTTGCCTGCTTTTATTTTTTCTTGAAAATCGAATGGCGCCGAGGCAATGCCATGAATGGTTTTCTAATTCAAGCAAGTACTCTGTGAAATGGTGGAACTTGCGGCGCCTGCAGTCGTTGTATAATGTAATGGATTCATTTTACTCGTATTTTTCACTTGAATAAATATATCGAGCGACTGTGTTTGGGAGGGGCAATAAAGAACGTTCCAGGCGGACGTACTTCGACCACTTAGGGGATGTATTAGCAAAGGGTAAGATAAAAAGTACCAGCAACCGGCGTGCGTGTATGCAACGACCAATTAGTGTTCATGAAGCGAAAGAGATTTGTCAGGATCATGGCAAGTGGCAGTGCCTGGTTTCTGCCTACCCCTTGGGGATACAGGCGTGAGTTTATGTTATGTTTTTTAAGTTTTTTTTATGTAGCCTATATATGTCCCAGTGCTGGGCACATGCCTTCTCTCAGAGATAGAGTATGGGCTTAATTATCATGCCTGCCCAACGTGGATTGGCAATTTCAAACGCTGAAGTATGCGAACACCTCAGAAACTCAGGTTTATGTTATGTTATTTTTTTACTTCACGATTAATATTAACTAGGAAAGTTTCTCTCAAATAAAGATTTTAGGTACACATCTCTATTTTTTTTTATTTTGAGTCTCTATTTTTTTTATTGTGTTATTTTGGAATTCATTCGTCGAAAGAGGTCCAACTCCTAAGATACCGGTAAACCCTAGTTTAGGAGTTGGAGATCGCTTTTAATCTGTAAATCACTTGCTACTAGAGACTGTAACATTTTTATTTTATTTCTTAATATATATTAAAAGTGTATGTTTTTTTGGTCAAATAAACAGATTTTTACTTTTACTTTTACACATCACAACCGCAGATTGTGGGTTTTAATCGTCGTGTCATGTTTGAACTAAAACTTTTGTAAGCACTAATTATGTCGGACGGCTCAGCGTGCTATGAAAGGAGCTAAGCTCGGAGTCAGACCAAGTGTCCAGAGCGAGAACAGTCGCAACTCTTTATGATTTCGTTCTGCGGATCTGAGCAAAAAAATCAAAATCAAACTGTTTTTATTCAAAACATTTTGGAAAAAAAAAACTCCAAAACCTGGTCGGAACCAGGCATACCTACAAAATTTATAATGTTGTATCATCGACATTCACGATGTTATAAATCTCAAGCACTCATACAGCGTTGGTAGCCTAGTGAGTAGAAGATCGGACTCGGAAGCGAGAGACCCAGGTTCGATTCCCAGTGCGGGCATGTACCTATGACTTGGTTTTCTGAGTTATGTACATTTGTGAAGTTAGTCAAGTTCAAGTTCAATAGTTTATTGCCATAAATTACAGTCATAGAGATGGTATGATATAAAAAACATTGCACTGTGTAATTTTACTGTATAACAGCACAGCAAAATTAATTATAGTAGCAATAATGTACTTATTACTCCTGTCACTGTCATGTATATTTTTCAAAATAAAAGCTCCATATCAATCACCTTCATATGTTACATACACTATTACAACATTGTTAAAAACACTCATATTCATCATAACACAAAACAAAACAAATTACAAATTTTTCTTTCCGTCTACCTTTTGTCGAACTAACACAAAGCAATACACAACCCGACCCCGGACCCCTTTACAAGACTTTATATCTATTATTATTCCCTATGGCTATCAATGAAGAAGCTTTCTCAAATAGTCTAGATAATTATAATGTATCAACTGTCATACCATGCACCCCAGAAAATTGTCGCTCCATTATTGTGGAGTCAGCCAAAAAGCTAAAACTGTTATCACTTAACATTCGTTCAATAAACCACAACTTTCCAAACTTTGAGACCCTTCTAGCTAGAATTAATATAAACTGTGACTTAATTGTCCTTACAGAGTGTTGGCTGCCATGCCTTAGCAACACTAACCTACCTTTACTTAGTAACTATACCAGCACACATACCACAAAGCATCAAAATCAAAGTGATGGCGTTGTGGTCTATATAAAATCAGATCTCTCCTTCTCTTCGGATGAACTTGACTTCAATGGTGCGGCTTCTGGACTTCTGATAAAACTTGGATTAGATACTGCCCTTGTGTGCATTTACAGATCACCTTCTACAAGTAACATTGAATCCTTTCTAAATGCTCTGGACCTAATACTTCCTCCCCTATCCGTATACAAGTCTGTTATTATTACTGGTGATATAAATATTGACATCTCAACCCCCACCCTAGATCTCCGTTCTCATAGTTACCTAAATCGACTTGCTTATCACGGCCTTCTCCCCACGCATGATTTACCTACCCGATATAACAGTTGTCTTGATCACATATTACTTAGATCCCATTCTCCCTCCCAAACTCTTATCATTGAATCTTCCACTACTGACCACTATCCAATAATTTTTACACTTGACCATAAACCTAAACGAGAACCGACGATAACTATTAAATCTACTATTAACTATGAAAATTTAGATAAAGACTTTGAAAAACTAGACTTTACCCCAATCCTATCTATGTCTGATCCGGAATCTGCCACGAACGAACTAATAAATAATATCTCTACTATAATTAATAAAAACACTGTCACTAAAACCCTTCCCAGGAAACATAGAATTCTTAAACCATGGATTACACCAGGGATTCTAAAGTGCATGCGAAATAGAGACCGAATGCACAAACAATCAAAATCTAATCCTAATAACTCCACACTTAAAGTAACCTACACTCGGTATAGAAATTACTGTACGAAATTACTTAAAAAACTAAAACGACAGTTTGATACAAACGAAATTCTGAAAGCTGGTTCAAACACTAAACTTATCTGGGAAACGATAAATAGAATCTCTCACTCGACTAAAATGAAATCTACCCCAACAAAACTTCTATCAACTGCAGTTTCTCCCGTAACATCTTGTAATATTGTCAACCAATTTTTTGTTGATATAGGGAAAAAGTTGGCCAATGACATCAATAAAAACAATCCCTCTTTTGCGCACTACCCACCTTCCCCCATATTCCCCGCAAGTGTCACTTCATTCGCCCTCCTGGACACCGACCCTGATGAAATCTACACTTCCATACACTCTCTGAAGACCTTTGCTGCAACTGGCTGGGATGGAATTTCCCCTACTATTCTCAAAAGGTACTCTAACTCCTTGGCTTCTATTCTCAGCCACCTTTTTAACCTCTGTTTTCAACAAGGAGTTTTCCCCAGTGCCTTTAAAAAAGCTATAGTTCACCCAATCTTTAAGAGCGGAGATAGATGCTCCCCGACCAACTACCGTCCCATAGCTGTGCTTACAACCCTCTCTAAAATCTTGGAGCGCCTTCTAAATAATCGACTTCGAATTTACCTTGAAGACAATAATATATTATCACCCAATCAATTTGGTTTTCGCAAAAAAACATCTGCTACAGACGCTATCCTGAGACTAACTAATAATATAGTACATAATCTGAATAACAATAAGAAAACACTTGCCATATTTTTAGACCTAGCGAAAGCCTTCGATACTGTGTCAATTCCTTGTCTACTGCAAAAACTGCTTTCAATTGGTATCAGAGGTCGCCAACACGATTTACTTCGATCGTATCTCACAGGACGATCACAGTGCGTCAAAATAGGTCCCCACACCAGTACAGAATTAGAAATATTTTACGGAGTGCCACAGGGCAGTATTTTGGGACCAACACTCTTTCTTATTCTAATTAACGATTTATGTAACTTAACATTAAAAAACGGGTCTATCACCACATATGCCGACGACACTGTTCTCCTCTTTCAAGCTGAATCCTGGATTGATCTACAAAACATTACCCAAGCAGGATTCAACGATGTATTCGATTGGCTCTCATTTCATTCTCTCACTCTCAACACTGCTAAAACAAAATTCATCCCCTTTTCTGTCACTTCTGCAAACAAACCCAACTTTAAATTAATTATTAAAGCCCATACATGCTTAAACAAACCTATATGCAATTGTCCCCTAGTTTCCCAAACCGATCAAATTAAATATCTTGGTATTATCCTAGACAAGCATCTTAACTACAAGAGCCACATTGACATTCTCACATCCAGGCTTCGTAAACTGATGTATGTATTTAAATCGATCCGAAATGTCGCTCCTCCTAATATAGTTAAAACAACCTACTTGGCACTCGTACAATCTATCGTTAATTACTGTATCCCATGCTGGGGTGGTGCGGCCAAAACCCATTTGAAACCGCTCGAAATTGCACAAAGAGGTGTACTCAAAGTTGCTACAAGACGACCCATTCTTTTTCCTACTCTCGAATTGTACAAACTTTGTGATGTACTAACGGTCAGGCAACTCTTCATTCTCAATTCAATATTGTTACAACATCATAAAACGCCCTATACACAAATCTCCAAACGACGCAAAGATCTAATTTGCAGCATCCCTATGCCTAAGCTTTCCTTCACAAAGCGTCACGATATTTACTTAGGTCCATATCTTTACAATAAATTAAACAAAAAAATTACACTCTTACACCTGTCCTCCTATGAATGCAAAAAGAAAGTTGTGTCATTCCTAAAAACTCTCTCCTATGACGAAACGGAAAACTTAATCGTATCTTACTCCTAGACACACACACTCACACACACACACACAAACACACACACACACACACACACACACACACAGACACACACACACATTCACATACACACACACACACATTGCATGTTAGTTTTATATAATATTAAGCAAACTTTATTTCACTCTTGTAACAAATCTCCAATAATGTCACCACTGTTTAATTACTGACTAGAATTTGTCGTAAGAGGCACGGGCCTGCTGCTATTAATACAGGCTACTTTGTAACCTAGCTATAGCAGCAGATACCAACCAGTTTCGTTCACGTTTTTCTATTTATATTTAAACGGTTAAGTGAATGTACATCAACCCATCAACCAAAAATGTACATCAACCCAATTCAAAAAAAAAAAAAAAACCACTCGCTAGCTATGAAGGAAAACATCGTGAGGAAACCTGAGTGTCTGAGCTATTAACATACCTCAGCGCTTGAAACCGCCAATCCGCGGTAGGCACGCGTGGTGATTAAGCCTACACTCTCTCCCTGAGAGAGGGCGTGTGCGCTACAGTGGGACGTATATAGGCTGCTTATGAACTCATAAGCACCAAAGATGGTTTTATAGATAGAAGACTTTATTGCACAATCAGGTGAAAGATATTACAGATAGTTTCTTGTATCTAAGTAGTGGTATACAATTGGTTTTATCTTGGATATGTCTCAAATAGCTACTGAATCTTTTCGCCTACAAACGAGTACTTGTTGACCTGAACAGCTGGTTCCAACTTAGACTCAAAATTGTGATTTCGCGTTTGGTTCTTACGCTTTTGTTTGTTATTTTAGCGATGACTCAGTTACTTAAATCTAGGAGATATAATTAAAACTGAAACGGTTTCATATTCTTCTTGTTGTACTTAACCGCGCTGAGGACAATTTTTAGCCTCTAAATAGGTTTTTGAAACGGTTTCGTTCGTGTTTCACTTTTCGGTGTCTTTTTCCGTCCTTTTAATTTTTTGCTAAAAAAAATACAGCTAGGTATGCATTATCACGTCCATTGAGTTATTTTAATTTGAAACGATTATCCTCTCGTTGACATTCAAGCTGTAATTTTTGTGTTTTATGTTTGATTTGGCTTTTATAAATAAACTACCTCTAACTATCATATCTTTCTCATTTTTACGGTTCCGTACACCGTACAAAAAAAACGGAACCCTTATAGGTTCACTCGTGCGTCTTGTCCGTCCGTCTGTCACAGCTCCGAATCTACTCAACCAAATCAGGTAAAATTTGGTAGGATGGTGTAATCCTATGACCCAAGCATAGATGTGCAAAGTAAATAAATATTTATGTAAAGGGGACACAAGGAAATTAAAAAAAAAAATTCCAAACCTTAATGTGTAATATATCGAATAAGCAGGCTCGTTATGAGGATCTCAAATATATTTTTGTTATTATTGTAAAATAAATTTTTTTCATTTTATTCATGAAAGAAGACGAAAATTTACCATTCCCCCCTGATCACCGAAACTACTGAGCCTAAAATTTTGAAAAAAATACATAATATAGTTCATTGCTTGGCGATTGTAGGAAACCCTATAAGAATCACTATCAATTGAAAATAAAGTGGTACACTCAATATAATGCGTTCACTTACGGAAAATAGTTCATTAAACCGCCACTAGATAGCGCTAGTAGTAGTTAACTCGCAATTTTATTATTAACATGCCACAATCGAATAAAAACATTGACTTTGGCATTGTACGGAAGCCCCTCCACGCGAGTTCGACTCGCACTTGCTATTTGTTTTATTACGCCGTTCAAATAGTGAAAATTTCTCTATTTAAATAGTTGCTCGCAAAACAAATCCAGCTAGTACATTAGGTATTCGTTGTTGGAAGCTCCAAACCCTGTCGGCTTGTATTGTCATGAGGGTGCGCAACAATGTAGTTCGTTTGACAAATTGCGACATTGTCACTGCCTACCCTCCACACGCAGCGCAGTCGCTGGTCTAATGCCGATGGGGCGGGAAAAATGTACCAAGGTCTGGCGAAAAATGTTTGCCATTGTTGACAGTCATGTGTCGTCGTTGGAGATACAGTCTGATTTTTTAGCCAGCAGCCAAATTTCAATACAGGGTGTGAAAGCACCTCTGTATATCTGAATCAGGTGTTTCATAATGTTTCATAGTAGAACGAATGTCCAAATTAAGTACGGAGAATTTTTTTTTTTCAACGTTTCGCAAGATTTAATGTTTTCGACCAACCTAGTTCCACTTGAACTTGGCGGTAGCTACTCCAACTACTGCAACTTCAGTTTTTGAGCGCAGCGTCGTGTTGGGAATAATAAATTTAATTTAATAATCAAAAGTAAGAGTAAGAAATGTTTTATTTATGAGCTCGCGAGACTGCCTTGTTGGACTAGCCGTTAAGGGGCTTGCTACCAAGATACAGGTCGTGGGTTCGATTCCCACTGGGGGCCGCCGTACATATGTACAAATGGCCTCAGTCTGGGTGTTTTTCCACGTTTGTGACGTCCTTGCTTAGTTACCATAGCACATGGTAAATCTTAGTTTGGGACCAGGTCAAGTGATTGTGTTGTGTGGAAGTTAATATTATTTATAAACCATAACACAAGTGGTAAAAAACGATTTCATATGGCAACAGGTTAGCTAAATGTGAGAAAAGACATGCAAGCATGCAAACATTTAAGTTTAAGCTTATAATATTAAAGAAGTACCTATACAGAGTGGACGCACTGTGTCATCATCATCATTTAGCCACAAGAAGTCCACTGCTGGACACATCATCATCATCATCAGCCATTTGACGCCCACTGCAGGACATAGGCCTCCCTCATGGTTTTCTAACCATGGGGTTGGCGATCGCTGTATGCGGTTGGAATCTCAGGAAGACGCTGCTGCCCTTCTCCTGGTATTTTATTTTCTTAGTCGCCTCCTACGACATCCACGGAAGGTAATGGAGTGACGCTATTCTTAATCCGGCGCCAAACGGCTGGACATAGGCCTGCTCCATGGATTTCCAAAAAGACCGGTTGGAAGCGGCTTGTCTCCAGCGTCTTCTGTGCACTGTGTGTTATGGTCGTAAATTCAAATTCAAGTGTTTCATTCAAAGTAGCACAGAAACTGCGAATTAATGAACTTTACAAGTTAGACTAGGTATACCTACATTTCAAAATATAGATCATTTTCAGGAAAAAATGGACAAAACAACTACAAAGTTATTCTTTTCAAAGTCCTTAATTAACAGAGTTTACATAATTATTCCAAAACCTAGAGCTCATGCGCGGTAGTAGCCTAGTGGGTAGAACATTGGACTCGGAAGCGGGAGACCCAGGTTCGATTCCCAGTGCGGGCATGTACCTATGACTTTGTTTTCTAAGTTATGTACATTTGTGAAGTTATAGTAGCAATACCACTCGCTAACGGGGAAGTAAAACATCCTGAGGAAACCTGAGTGTCTGAGCTATTCATATACCTCAGCGCTTGAAATCGCCAATCCGCGGTGGGCACGCGTGGTGATTAAGCCCATACTCTCTCCCTGAGAGAAGGCCTGTGCCCTACAGTGGGACGTATATAGGCTGCTTATGCAAGAGATCATGCACTGAACTGGCATCATTGTCATCTAAGTAATCTTTAATCTTATAGTAGCCCTTTTGGCACAAAATGTGCTTTTCACACTTCTTGAACCGCTGTTCTGGCAAGCTTATTATATCCTGAGGGATCTTATTGTAGACGTATAAAATGCCCCATAAAGCATGTATTTACCTTTGCCGGCCTAAATTTTGGCAACGAAAGTTTGTGTTTATTTCTAGTATTTACATTGTGTTGGCTTACATTGTACCTACAGTTTTAAAATAATAAAAAGGCCCTGTCTCACCATATTGTCTCGGGTTATAAACCCGATGATTGCACGTGACAACGCAGTCAGCGCCGCAAAGTTTTGGGCCGCAACTGTTTAATAAAGACTTTAATAAAATTTGTTTTTCCATTGAGACGCTAAGAAGAAGAACCCGAAATTACTGGATTCACAGCCAACATGAAATGCTACACCTATTATGGCTTAAATATATTTTACACAGTGTAATTAAGTAACCAGAATTATATGAACGTGGAACAAATAAATAAATAAGGAAAATGACGTGTAAAGAAATGGAACAACTTGGAAAAAGTGCGGAAGGAAAAAGAGATCATCGTCATTGTCTTAATGAGACGTACCAAATCACTGCTAGAAGTTAAATACTAACAAAACTTGGGTCATGTTGTCTGTCAATAAAAAGAAATAAATAAATTGTGTCATCGTCCACTGCTGGGTATGGGCCTTTTCCCCAAATATCGTCTCTCACGGTCCTTTACCATCCCCAGACCTCCTGCCGACTCGACGATATCGTCCGACGATCGAGGTGCTGGTCTGCACACTAAAATATAACTGACTCAATTTAAAATTATGAGATGAAATAACATTAAACGGATCGTGATTTCGGAGCAATGCACGTGCGTTCGTATGCCCGGGCTCGTATGCCCGGGCTCGTTTGTTTGCTCTTGCCGTCGAGCCATTCATCATCAGCCATTTGACGCCCATTTCAGAACATAAGCCTCCTTCATGGTTTTCATAACCATGCGGAGTTTTGCCATAATCGCCACGCTTGGCAGGCGGGTTGGCGATCGCAGTATGCGGTTGGAATCTCAGGAAGACGCTGCTGCCCGTTTCCTGGTAATTGATTGTCGAGCCATTAGTCCCGTAATAATTATTGGTTTGCTTTAGTGAGTAAAAAATCCTCCTAACGTCCTACGGAGCCTTTTAAGCCCCCCCTGTATGCGATAATGGAATTGCCCGAAACATCGCCGATGCCGATTTGACGTTCAATCTAATAACACGCGTGTGGTTTGGCCGTGCGCTTTGACTCCGGGATCAAAGGGAATATTACCAATTCCTGTAATGAGAACTGATCGGTTTTATACAGCATTCAAGAGCGGGTATTATGCGTGGCTTATAAGAGTATGGCCGTGTGGCACCGGATTAAGAATAGCGTCACTCCATATCCTTCCGTGGATGTCGTAGAATGCGACCAAGGAAATCAATTACCAGGAGACGGGCAGCAGCGTCTTCCTGAGATTCCAACCGTATTCTGCGATCGCCAACCCGCCTGCCAAGCGTGGCGATTACGGCAAACCCCCTCATGGTTATGAAAACCAGGAAAGAGGCCTATGTCTTGCAGTGGGCGTCAAATGGCTGATGATGATGATGATAAGAGTATTGGTGGTGGTAGCCTAGTGGGTAGAACATTGGACAAACATAACTTAGAAAACAAAGTCATAGGTACATGCCCGCACTGGAAATCGAACCTGGATTTCCCGCTTCCGAGTCCAATGTTCTACCCACTAGGCTACCACCGCATAATAATAAAAAATCGGAAAGTTTTAAGTATTGAGTCCCCAAAATGGGCCCAACTTATCCGTTGCGACGCTGATTTTCAGTCGGGTTCATACTGCGGGTCAAGCTTCGGTCACACACAGCGACTAATCGCTGCGAGTGCCTACTCGCCGCGAGTATTCGCTGTCTGTGACAGGGTATTCGCTGCGAATAGATTCTCTCTCCGCGAGTTGAAATCGCTGCGACTAGAATTGAGCATGTAAAATTTTTCTCGCTGCGAATTGACAGTCGAAATTCTCGCGCAGAACTCGCTGTGCGAGATAGGCAGGCAGCGAATTTTCGCCGCGACTATTATTGACCATTGCTGCCATCTTTCAGTGGGAAGCAATGACAGTGCGTTTTAGTTACTAGAATAAGAATTAAGAATATGTACTGACACTAGAATAGAATCACTAACAACTTTATATGAATTTTTAAATTTGAAATAAAATTTATTGAATTGAATTATTCGCGGCGAGTGCCCTCGCAGCGATTAGGCGCTGTATGTGACCGAAGCCTTAGCAATGTACGTGTATCATTTGCCTACTACTACTGCTACATTAACTTCACAAATATACGTAACTTAGAAAACACAGTCATGGGTACCTGCCGGAATTAGAACCCACGACCTCTCGAATGTAAGGTTCTACCGCTGCGCTACCGCCGCTGATTTTATTTCTCATACTGTCAAACATATGTTGAAACCTAACGCGGCCAATTTATATCATGAAGTAGAAAAAAATAAGCCGAATTTTCGCTGAACGTCTTGCTAAACTACTCCATTGTATTTTCTTATTGGTTTGACTTTTTTACTGTTTTATTTCGCAATATACGCGTAATAGAAGGGCAGCGATCAGTTTAGGTATTTGCGTTTGACAACATTTCAGTTGGTCCAGTCGGCTTAGCATGTCTATTCGCCAGTGCGATGCGATGTCTAAAATCGGCCTATCTCATTTTCTCTATTTAAGTATTTTTTGTTAATTCTGTTTTTCCTCCTTTATAAAATAAAATAAAATCTCACTCTTTGTTTTCCATTCAGCCCGTCCACTGCTTTACATAAGCATCCCTCGAGGCACGCTACTTCCTTCTGTTCTGACATAACCAACTGGCGTTAAGCACATAAAATTTCAAAGTTCTTATCCAAATGGAAGTTAAGTCCAGCCTAACACCCAGTAACATGGGTGCATGAGTTAACAATTAGAATTAAACAGCCAATAATTAACAATTATTTTTAAATAATTATTTAAACACAATTAAAAAAAAAACATTTTAATTTTCTTTGGGACTTGGTTGCAGCATTTTTGACATCCACTGATGAATACTGTCAGCAAATATATTTTGTACATTATGTGGAATATGGTGAAGGAAAACATCGTGAGGAAACCTGAGTGACGGAGCTACTCACATGCCTCAGCGCTTGAAGTCGCCAATCCACGGTGGGCACGCGTGGCGTTTCCGCCCATACTCTCCCTGAGAGAAGGCCTGTGCCATACAGTGGGACGTATATAGGCTGCTTATGTATATGGAATAAGACACTTTCGATCTTATTTCTTTATAAGAAACGATTTCTTAAAACACTCCTCAGAGGCAGTTTAAATAGTCTTTGCTAAAGGGAAAGATTTAACCACATATTATTTAAATTGCCTCTGTGGAGTGTTTTAGAGCAATGGTGTTTTTATATATAACACCGTTTGTCTTTGAAGCAGGTCGCTATTATTTTTGTATATATACGGATTGCTCGTAGCCCCGGCTGCCTGAGTGATCTTAAAAGATCACGAAGGTTAAGCAACACAGGGCGCGTTCAGTGCATGGATGGGTCGCCGTCTATGCCTAACGCTAGTGGCATTTTTCCGAGCGGTTCCGTGCTTCGCAAGGCACGTTAAGCTGTTGGTGCCGGCTGCCGTCGATAGATGGCAGTCGTTAAGCCAAGTCAGAGGCCTTAGGGAGGCTTGACAACTTCTGACAGTAGACGAGCCACTAGTCTACAAGCCTCCACCAATCCGGACTTGGCCCCCGTGGTGGAGTATGGCCTATACCTTCCTCAGGGAAGAGACCCGTGCCCCTCGGTGGGCACATAATAGGTTGATGATGATATACGGATTATAGGGCTCACATATCGACTACGTAATGCTAAGCACACAGATTCCATTTGTGATGTGGTATTTAATAGTTGAATCTACGTACCTTAAGCAATTTTCGGAAAATCGCGGCTTTGTTCGCTGGGATAGAATTGTTCTCTAATAGAGTTGGTTGTTGTTCCGGGAAATGTCGGTATTGTTATTGATCGTTTTGTATTAAGTAATAAGATATTTCACTTAGCGGTGTTCATTACGTCATTAGAGTTGTTTCTATATTATTTCTCCTCTGAGATTTTACGTTATTGAAGTTAGAAAAGAAAAAAAACCGGCCAAGTGCGAGTCGGACTTATGCACCGAGGGTTCTGTATTCGCACGTGGCCTCTTTAGGGTTCCGTAACCAAGGGTTAAGGGACCCTATTACTAAGACTCCGCTGTACGTCCGTCCGTCCGTCTGTCACCAGGCTGTTATCTCGTGAACCATGATAGTTAGACAGTTGAAATTTTCACAGATGATGTATTTTTGTTGCTGCTATAACTAATACCTAGTTTTTCCGATAGAGCATAAATAAAAACAAGGCGAAAAACACGTCTGTGGCATGGAGACACCCCTTATTATTTATTATTTTCAAAATTTTATTATTTGTTAGGTAATCTACTGTAATAATACATATTCTAAGCAACGCGAGGGATCCTGAGGGCATCGGGCCTTCTCTCAGAGAGAGAATATGGGCTCAATCACCACGCGTGCCCATCGCGGATTGGCGATTTCAAGCGCTGAGGTATGTCAATAGCGCAGACACCCACGTTTCCTCACGATGTTTTCCTTGACGGTTACGGTCACCGAATAAAATTAAAACAATTTGGACAATAATAAATAGAGAAACGGGTAAAACAAAATTAGGAGACCGAGATATTTCGCTTAAGATTGATGCCTATAGTTGCGAACGAAGAATAAAAGGTATTCTTTCGCAACTGGTTGCGAACAAGGAGTTTTCATTCTTCTTTCGCACCTGGTTACGAAACTCAGTTGCGGTAGCGGCCGAAAGGGATGACAAAATAATAACGACAAATGGAGATATCGCTGCAGCATTTGAACAGTTCTTCACTAATGTTCTAATCGTGACTACAGCTCCGTTAGACTCGTCACCTGATCGTGCAGCAACATTACTAAAAGACCATGTCTCCTCGTGCGAACACGATTTCTCATTTAATTACATTGAGCCCTTTGTAATATGTTATGAAAAATAATAAAAAAAAAAAAAAAAAAAAAAAAAAAGAATGTAGCACACATTTAGTTTAGCGGACTGTATTTTTAAGGGCTGATAATGAATTAAAACCGAGTTTTTCTATATTTTAGACTATATTAAATAATCAAACAAACCGCGTGCGGGAGCGGCAAGGCACGAACTCACATTTCAATAGTGACAACATCAGAATGTAAAACAAGGTTGCCACAATAAAAACATGGTAAAATAATCTATGTCGCGAACATTATTAATGTAATGTAATATAAATACATTGCAAATAATGCTCTCTCGCAAGTACTAGATTGGTTCACAGCAAATAATCTGCTGCTAAATTCTAAAAAGACAAAATGTATAAAGTTTTCCTTACCTAACGTACGAGTAGTTGAGAACAACATAGTAATTGGACATGAAAAACTAGAATTTGTAGATGATACTGTATTTCTGGGCATCACAATCGATGCAAAACTACAATGGGGTCCACATATTGTAAAATTAGCACACAGACTTAGCTCTGCAGCATATGCAGTGAAAAGAATTAGGGAACTCACTGACGTTGCAACTGCTAGGCTTGTTTATTTTAGTTACTTCCATAGTATTATGTCCTACGGTATACTACTATGGGGCCGGGCAGCAGACATTGAGACTATCTTCATCTTGCAGAAGAGAGCCATCCGATTTATTTACAAGTTAGGTAATAGGGATTCGCTTAGAAATTTCTTCAAAGAAACCAACATCTTAACAGTTGCATGTCAATACATTTATGAAAATATTATGTTAGACTTGCAAAAGTTAACACATCCTTTATGGGCCACTGTATAAGGTTCTACAACAAAATTCCTCAAGATATATTAGTTACCTCCAAGGCGATTTAAAAAATGTGTTAAGCATTCTTATTGCTTTGTTGTATGTGTAACATATTTCTTTCTTGTGTACAAAGTACAATAAAGTAAGCACATTCTGTGCCAAAAGGCTTACTATAACATCAAGGATTATTTAGAAGACAAAGATGTTTGGCATCAGTAGATTAATATTATTTAAAGGACGATTGTGTTTAGTGTTCAACACATTCATGGCTAATATTTTAAGTTGAAAACTCTGTTAATTAAGTTAAAACGTGTTTTGAAAAGAATAAATGTGGAGTTTCTTTGTTAGCTTCTTCTCCACATAATCCATTAATTGTGAAAATAACAACTTAGACGTTCATTAAGTAAACATTCTGTTTTTACAATGAATAAAAATACACTGGCCTGCAAAACTAAGTATCACACTTTTAAAATTGCAATAACTTTTTATGTACACAAGATATAATTTAGAAATAAAAAGGACTGGAAAAAAAGTTTTATTTTGCAGTATAGTTTAAAAGAAAGCTGATAAAATTAGTTGATAAACGTTTTTTTATTTTAAATCTTTAACTTCTATAGTTTAGAAAAAAATATAAAATGAAAAGTGTGATACTAACTTTTGCAGGCCAGTGTATTTGAATTGAATTGAAGTTAGCGAGTGGTATTGCTACTATAATTTCACAAAATGTAAATAACTTTCATAGGTATGGGAATCGAACCTGGGTCTCCCGCTTCCGAGTCCAATGTTCTACCCACTAGGCTACCACAGCTTCTTCTCAGATTCTTTTGTTATTCGAAAGTTTATTGTCATGTAGATAGCGTTTTGCGAATCAATATTTTTTTTTATTGCATTACACAACAGATAAGTAATTTTGCTTGTTACAATATCGTGGTGAAAGCTTATAATCTAGTCATATATCCTTCAACGTGTAACGACAACATGGTAAAATATAGACGAGGACCAAAAAACATCAAGCCCATATATTCAAATACGACCATTCAGCATGTCGTATCTTAGTTTTCTTTAACTGTATGTGGCTTGATCCTCTTTTACAAACGAATTCAATAGTTCTCCTTGCGTAAATAGGTACTAAATTAAATAAGGAAGCTAATTATGATTCAATAGTATGCCTCTCTTTAATTCAAATTTTACAACTTAAACTTTTGTAACCACTGCACCTTTTATATATTGGTGTAACGGTTTTAGATACTTACTTTTATTAACGTCGGGATAGCCGACTAGTTTCGATCTCGCACGGAAGCCTTAATCATGGATTTTGATTGATTTTTCTTGACCCGTTTTTGTAGGAATTCCCAAACTTAATCACTAACGCCCGGTTTCTCGTACACTAACAAGCGGTTAATCTACTGTTAACAGCTGTCAGTGGTTTTTTTATATGACACTATGCACTTTGGTCAATTGACAGCTGTTAACAGCAGATTAACAGCGTGTTAGTGTACGAGAAACTGGAGGTTAATCTACTTCTAACTCTACAATCAATGATGTAACAAGGAAATTATCCGTAGATTGTAAAATGTCAAAGTTACCCTTAGGGCCTGTTTCTGAATTGCGAGTTTCACTAAGTAAATACTTAAGTAACGTTCTGCCACGCTCTTTTCTGAGAAATTACTTAGTGAATATCTTAATTCAGAAACCGGCCATTAGTCTAAACTAATATTATAAAGCGGAACAGTTTGTAAGTTTGCATGTTTGTAAGTTCATATGTAGGTGGTAATCGCCGGAACTACTTATTCGATTTTAGAAATTCTTTCACTAGTTTCTTATATACTAAGAACTTTTTAATATATTAAATAAATGTAAGTAATTACATGGAAATCTGTAATCGGCCATTTTATTAATCTTAAATGTTAAGTATTTCGTTATTGATTTCCCTGCAGATTTCCCTATCATTAAATAAATAAAATAAATCTGTTGCTAGCAGCCATCAGTTATTTTGCCCACTGACAGGTTGTTAAGAGGAGATTAGCACATTGTCAATAGGTGAAAACCCGGGGATTAGAAACTCAAATAAAGAAGTCTGAAAAGCCTTTAAAAAATACACGGCATAATTTTAGACAACACCGAAAAATTTCACCGCGCACTGGATGGTTTAAAGCCTTCGCAATAACAGCAGCTTAGCAAATAAAATAAACAGCCAACAATAACGCGGCCAGCCGAAGCACAAAAAGGCTCGTCACACAAACATCTTATCATCAGCCTTTCATCTCGCCTCCAGTCCGTGGCAAAGGAAATTACCGGGCGCGCCGCTTCCAACAGGAAATGAAGACAGCAACTTTGGTCCAATTTGTTGAGCGCGATGCGGCGCGGCTAGATCGCGGAATTAGCCACGCAGAAGCTTAGCTGATCTTGAACTGATAGGTTCTTACAGTTGTGTGCCGATAGCATTGTAGATGCAATTTATAGACTACCCTATGATACCATTATACCTACTACGTTTGTTAAGACTATGTAGCTTATCATTTTGGATGTTAGTTAATAAGGACTTCGCACTGTTCCTTGTTAACAGCTGTAAGAATATATTTTGAAAAAAATAAACGAAATTTAATCAATGTCACCCGCAACGTAGTTGAGTCAGCTTTTTTTACAATAACTATCTGTATACTCAGTTTTTCATATAGAAACATGTAAGAAGTTAATAATTTTGCAGCTGATTTTCTTTATGAAAAATATAGCGTGGGGTTATTCCATACCTTTAATCATAATTTTCATTTTCAATAATCATAAACTGTGAATTATAATTTTTAATCTAAAATGCTTGCACCGTCTATAGCATACTCATTAAAAATGTTAGAATGAGCAAGCAGGTGGGATGCCAGACGGAAGCGACTTCTCAACGGCACAATTTACTGCTAAGTATAAATTTAGCTAAGTATTTCGTGTTCTGGATTGTTCCGTACTGGAATAGGTTTATTTCATTTTTTATATTATTGTGATAACAATCCCTGCAATCAGCAAGACATTTTCAGGAGTCTGATTGGGATGAAAGCAAGCCAGGTATTTTTGATTCTACGCGCTGAGCGAAATCCGTAAAAAAAAGAAATAAAACGCTTGACGCGACCTCAATCGGACATTGTGTGAACTAATTTCTCTCAACGTTTTTTTTTTGTGAGCAAGCAACAGCGGTTTTGCGCCTAAAACATCCAAAACTCGATATAATTAACCTCGCGAGTGTTGGTGATTACTGCATATACTCTGGGACTCAGCACTGGGCCTATGATGATATAAATTCGAAGTGTCTGTAGACTGTGGACCCTGAATTAGCCCAAAACACTCCTGGGCCGCCGGCCGGCACGCGAACCTACTAACTATTTCAGAGCTTGTGAGGCCGTATACCAATATTCCAGGTGAGCTGTAGTCCTACCAGACATGGATATTTTAAGGCTGCTATAAATTAAAGCTAAGGATCTTACTTCTCTGAACACCGTAGACGAGAGTTAACCTTCTGCTTTCAAATACGTCGTGGCCAGGGTGCCTTGCTCCTTTCGAGGAAAATTAGTTGGCGGAGTAAAAAGTTTACGCGCCCTGGAGCGGCCTTTGTGGGTGACGTGCCGAGATACACGATCCTAGAATTTGTGTGAGATACCAGTTCTTGTAGTGAGATACCTACATAGAAAAAAATCACAGAACATATTCGAGGTATTCCAGAACAGGCAGCACGACGACGCAAGTCGCGTTTTAATGTCAAAAGTCGCAACTTTCCAGTATATTCATTGTCAAATTATGACACTATAAAAGAGTTGCGTGACAAAATACGCGAAAAACGGCGTGGCAAACACGCCAAAGTGGTTTTGTTTCATCAAGATACCGCCCCAGTGCACAAGCCCAGAGTTGCGATGGCTGCCATCGATGATGCTGGCTTCAAATTGGTAGAACATCCTCCATATTCTCCAGACCTTGCTCCTAGTGACGTTTATCTATTTCCGAGATTGAAAGAATATCTAAGAGGCCAGAAATTCGACGATGATGACGCAGTGATCGCCGCAGTTCGGGGTTTTTTAGAGAATCAAGATGAAGATTTTCTTAAGAAAGGAATTTTAGGTTTAGAAATAAGATATGCTAAGTATACACAACAAAAAAAAAAAACATTTAGTAACACACTACTTATTGAACCCCGTAGTGTTGAGAAAAATATTAGTTCTAAAGAAAAATTGCTTACTATGACCTCTGTGAAGAGTTTAATATTTTTCTAGCACATTATCTATTTAGGATTGTGGATATTTCTAAGTTTTCTTTATTCGTGTATCTCGTCCTTATACTTAGCAGAATGGAATAGAGCTGAGACCTAATTTATGCACATCAAAATGGTCTCGGAATCCTGACGTTTACAGTAGTAATAGGCGTGGAATTTGACAGTTAGAATATTGAAATCGTTCAGGCTTTGGTGCGCGTACAGGAAAATGGTCCAGGAAATGGTGATAGACTGTCGATGGGGTGCAAAGGTTCTCGAGTTAAGACCAAGAACTGCACGGGTACTAAATGGCACGAGTCGTGCGTTTTGTGGCGCTCAAATGACGGAATTTGACACTTAGTGTACCTACTGCAAATTGTCGCGACTTTTGACATTAGAAACGCGCGACTATCTCCGTCGTGCTACCCATGCTGGCAAACACAGCGTAGGACGCCCACCAGCCCGCTGGACCGACTATCTGAGGCAGATGGCTGGCAGTGGCTGGACGGGGATGGCCGAGACGGAAGGAAGTGACGTGCCTTGGGGGCAGGCCATGTCCAGCAGTGGACGAGTACGGGCTGATTGATTTGATTGATAGGAATACAGGAGCAGCATAGGTAGTAAGCAGTAAGAATCGCTCGTAGCCCCGGCTGCCTGAGTGATCTTAAACGATCACAAAGGTTAAGCAACACTGGGTGCGTTCAGTGCATGGATGGGTCGCCGTCTACGCCTAACGCTAGTGGCATTTTTCCGAGCGGTTCCGTGCTTCGCAAGGCGCGTTAAGCTGTTGGTGCCGGCTGCCGTCGATAGATGGCGGTCGTTAAGCCAAGTCAGAGGCCTTAGGGCGGCTTGACAACTTCTGACAGTAGACGAGCCACTAGTCTACAAGCCTCCACCAATCCGGACTTGGCCCCCGTTAAAAGCCCCCGGCTTTTACATAATGTTCATGTTTCTGTTCATCTTAACATCAAAAGTCGCGACTTTCCAGTACATAAATTGTCAAATTCTGACATTATGCTGAGATGAGTAAACTCGTCGTGTTGCCCGAACATCTGTTGTAGTTTACGCTATGCCGAAGCCACGTTCCATCGTCATTTGATACGGAAGCCGGGCAAATGTTGGACCCAATTACCTTGTTAATGCTGCTATTGATACGTCAATATGCACCGTTCATTTTATATTGTATCTTTCACTAATGAAGTAGAAAAACAAGTATTATTTTTTTGTGTTTGCTGATCGCATGTTCTTTTTATATGGTGTGGTTTTTCGACCGTACTTTGTCTGTGCTTGAGCTAGACTCCGGTCTTAGACTTAGATAATAGTAGATTGTTATACAAGGGTGGAAAGGAATCAATTCTACACAGTTCTACACAGGTCTGGAACCTAGTTCAGGCGCAGAAGAGAATTGTTCATAATATGCAGCTTCGCCTTTTATCTAGGATATTGTAATACCTTCCAATAAACCTGTCTGTAAATGTTAAAGAAAATAAAGATTATTATTATTAAAAATATATATATATTCCCATACGAGGAATGTAGACTATAATCCGAGTGGGAATTGGTTACTTTCACCCGTGTTAACTACTCTACTTTTCATTTCGAATATAAGGAAGTAAAAAATAGCAGTTTTTCTAAAATATTCGTTGGTAAAAATACATGTGTAGTACGTACCTATTACTTTCTTGTTTGCTCGCCACTTCATAAAGTCATTGTACGTATTTAAAGTACCTTTCCTTTGAAATTTCTGGCAAAAGATTTTCGATTACTGTATGTGCCTCATCTTTAACCGAATCTGGGGTCAATATTTCAGAATCTCTTGAAGTCATTTTTAATCAAATATTAGTCTTAAGAATCGAGAGTTTGAACTTCGGTACAGCTTACCGAGTTAGTATCCCGCCAAATTATACTCTTTTTTTAAATTTTAAAGATGGAACACACCGCGTCACCGCCCTAGGCCGTCCCGCTTACTAGTTTTTTTTTTAATATTCACACTGGCTGTTTATACACTCACAAGACCGCAGCATTTTTTTTTCTAAATTTTTTATGTAAAATTTTTCTTAGCCGGCTATCTAAACAAATTTAATTATATTTTTAAAATTCATTCCTGCCCTAGATAGGGAAGCAATTACTATGAGTCTCCCGACCTAGGGTGGGAAGCAGCGTCTTCGATCCAAACACTACTTTCCGAGTATGAGAAATGAAGAACATTTTTCTATTATTTCTGTGTACAATAAAAAACTACTTCATTATTTAGAAACGATAACATCATTTAAAATAAATAAGTATGTGAATAAATAAATAAGGAAAAACTGTGAAGGAAAACATCGTAAGTAATTAATCTTAATTACCAGCGTGGTAACTAAGCTCATTGAATTTTAAAATTCAATGCTAAGCTCAAACTTTCTCTCTCTGAAAGAAGGCCTGTGCCCTGCAGGGGGACGTATATAGGCTTCATAAAAGAAGTCACTCAATTCATTGCACTGTTCTTAGCACCGATCAAAATGTAGGATTCAAAATTCAAGATAAAGATATTTACTGCGACGTAAAATCCAGCTAAGTCACTTTTATCATAGGATCTCGATGAAAGTTTTGAACAAAGTTTTGGGAATTTGAAGAATCTGCAACGCAGGCCCACCGTTTGGTAGTTGGCTAGAAATTGAACGTTACAATGACAATGATCTGATGGTGATCTGTTGCTATGAGATATATGATTTGTGTATAATTGATTTTCGCTTGGTATAATGATTTTAGTACACTTTTACGGCCTTATTGATAAAAAATTGATTCCAAAAACACTCTTAAGATGGAGATAAAGCCGGTTTGTGGGATTTCCTGTGATAAATCGACTTTAACTCCGTCTTAAGAGTGTTTTAGTGGAATCTGCTTTTCATAAACAAAACAGTTATTTTTTTATAGATGAACGAACATCAGTTTTGATGACCCCCGGTTTCTCGTACACTAACAAGGTATTAATCTACTTTTAACAACTGTCAGTGGGTTTCTTTTTTGTATGCACTTTGGTCAGTTGACACCTGTTAACAGTAGTACAACATCGTGTTAGTGTACGAGAAACTGGGGGCGAGTTAATTAAGCTTTGTTCTATCTTATTTACGTCCTGTACGATATATTCTACTAATATTATAAATGTAAAAGTTTGTGAAGATGTTTCGATGTTTGTTACTCAGTCACGCAATAACGGCTGAACAGATTTAGATGAAATTTGGTACGTAGATAGTCTGAGTCTCGGGAAAGGACATAGGCTACTTTTTATCCCGGAAATTACTTATTCCAAGCGGACGAAGTAGCGGGCAAAAGCTATTCATTGAAAACCCTGCGAATACTTCTACACTTGTGAGGATTCTGATAAAAAATAAAAATAACTAGCGAAGAAATCGACTTTTCAGAGAGTATTTCGCATAAAATATTTACACAATTGGATGTGGGGTTTCTCAGATCACACAGGCAACACCCGCAACTGTTATATTTGCCCAATGAAAGGTAAACAAATATTTCATCAAGGCTTGATTGCTTCAAAGAGTAAATCACCGTGAATGCATCGCCATAAAACAGGTAGGTAAGCGAATTTTTCTCGTGCGAATATTGAACATTTATTTTTGTGTCAAATTGGGTTAGGCCGCTTCTCAGAGCTTTGGTATTTTGGTTACCTTTACTTTTATGTGGCCTATATACGTGCCACTGCGGGGCACAGGCCTTCTCTCACCGGATCGGCAATTTCAAGCACTGAGGTACCTTTACCTATTTTACTTTGCTTTTAGGGTTCAGTAACCTAACGGTGCCGATGGGTCATTATAACATACCCCCAGTTTCTCGAACACTAACAGTCTATTAATTTTGTGGTTAACAACTGCCAGTTGGCCAAAGTGAAAAAAAAAACAATTGACAGTTGTTAACAGGTACATTAAGAGATTGTGAGTGTACCAACCTCCAGGGGTTAGCCTGCGCTGTCTGTCCTTATTTCTAACCACAAAGAGCTCTTTTTCAAGAACCATAACAGGTAATAATACCATAATAATAATATTTTGACAGGTAAATCATCATCATCATCATAAGCCATTTGAAGTTCACTGCAGGACATAGGGAGACCCCTCATGGTTATGAAAACCATGCGGAGTTTTGCCATAATCACCACGCTTGGCAGGCGGGTTGGTGATCGCGGTATGCGGTTGGAGTCTCAGGAAGACGCTGCTGCCCGTCTCCAACATCCACGGAAGGAATTGGAGTGACGCTATTCTTAATGCGGCACCACACGGATCAAGTAAATAGCCCTGTCAAAATAGTCTGAAATAGAATACATTTCTGTCTCTCATTCACATCACTTAAACTCACGCCTGTATCCCGGAGGGGCAAGCCGAGGCCAGGGTTTGTCACTTGCCATGATCCCGAACCTGCTTCGCTTCATCAACATCAACGTACGCCGGTTTCGGGTACTTTTTATTTTCCCCTCGCCGATATGCCCTATTTGGTAAAAGTATGCCAACTTGGTCTAAATATGCCCACCTAGGACGTGTCATACCGGCCCTTCCACCCACATTAGCTCACTTATACAATGATTTCTCTATTAAACTAAAGCTTTTAGTAGACTCTGGGTCCATTTCGGACCCGGACTTGTATGCATTTTTACGATTCTGAAGTGTCAAAATGTGCGTGTATTCGCCAGTTCGAAGGAAGTTAAATCGGACGAGTCCATACAATGGAAAAGTTACGAGGTAGCGCCCCAGGACTAGTGATTATGTTGTGTGAAAGTTTTTACTTTTTAGGGTTCCGTACCCGAAGGGGGCCAAACGGGACACTGTTACTCTGCCTCCGCTGTCTGTCTGTATCTCCGTCCGTCCGACCTTTAAAGGTCGAGCCCTTTGGAACCGCAATAGGAAACCAGTTTTTACAAAATATGTGCTATTCCACCAATCCGGACTTGGCCCCCGTGGTGGAGTATGGCCTATACCTTCCTCAGGGAAGAGACCCGTGCCCCTCGGTGGGGACATAATGGGTTGATGATGATGTGCTATTACGGCAGATTACTTAACAAATAAAATTTTAAAAATCTTTAAAATTAAGGGTTGTCTCCATACAACAAACGTGTTTTTTAGGGTTCCGTACCCGAAGGGTGCCAAACGGGACCCAATTACTAAAACTTCACTGTCCATCTGTCTGTCCGTCTGTCTGTCTGTCTGTCACCGGGCTGTATTTCATGAACCGTGATAGCTGGGCAGTTGAAATTTTTTACGTTTCACAGTTCACAGATGATTTCTAATGCCACTATAACCAAAAATACTAAAAACAGAATAAAATAATTATTGAAGGGGGGCTCCGATACAACAAAGGTTTTTTTTTTGCCGTTTTTTGCTCGATATTATTAACGGTAACAGGTAGACGCTTAAAATATTCACAGAATATTTAGTTCTATATTCGCTTCAAAAATAAATAATGAAATTAAAATAAAATAAGTATTCACCCATACAACAAACGTAATTTATTGCCGTTTTTTCTCAATCGTTGTGTCTAATGTTGTATAGATAATGATACGGAATCCTTCATGCGCGAGTCCAACTCGCACTTGGCCGGTTTTTTTTTTTTTATATGCTCTATCGTAAACACGGTAATGCATTCAGGCATCAGACTCGGCGTGATTGTGGGACTTATTGTACATTCTAATGACAAATAATAAAAAACGGGCAAGCGCGAGCACGGAACCCTCGGTGCTCGAGTCCGACTAGCACTTGGTCAAGTGCGGTTTTGACCGAATCCAACGCAAATAAAGTCGTCGGCATAGTTACTTTCGAAATAAATCAAACATCTGCATGTTGGATTACGCTGCTATTTATACGATTAGAAGCGAATTTAAATTTCTGTGTGGCAGTCTAATTCGATTTTACGGTGGCAATATAAATTTGTGTGGCCGGAATTCAATGCGCTAATTACAGTTTTGCGTGCTGTAAACTTAGGTTTCACAGTGTTCTAAGCAGGGATTAATTGTGCTTGGTAGTCTTTGTTTTCAGTCAGGTGTTAGTCGGTATACTCGGGGCTAACTGGCGCACCAATGGAAAAAAATGTATCTCTTAAAATTGTATCTTTTTTTTTTGCAAAATTCACCATCATAAATCTCAATAGTTATGATAGGTAGGTACTTTCAATTTTTGGAACCTACAGCCTAGAAACTAGGACTACTCGATTTCCGATAAAAAAGACCGTTTTTGGCACAATGGTTTAAAGTCACTTTTTGCAAATTAAGTAAAATTCAATGCCACCAGTTAGATCCGGGTAACCCCTTAAGGCTGCACACGGTTGTCTTATGTCGCGAGGCGAGAGTGCTGACAATTACCTGAAAATTCTTATTCTTACAGTCGAACGCACATTAAACTTTACACGCGCGCTCTCATGTGATGTTACGAGTGACTTTTCATTTTAATAAAAAAACGCCATAACCTGTCGTGTCGTATATGGTACACTAGCTGTTGCCCGCGACTTCGTTCGCGTGGTAATTTTGATGTGTATTTTTCCGGGATAAAAAATAGCCTATGTGCTAATTCGGACTAGTTCGGCCGTTTTTGCGTGAAAGAGTACAAATATCCATCCATACATACAAACTTTCTCGTTTATAATAGTAAGGATATGACATCAAGTCAATCTTTGTGCGCGTGCACTCTACTCGGTTACGTAACGGATGATTTTACTATTAATCAATGGTCATCATTAATATTTTAGTTACAAAGTAATTGCATGAAAGAACCACTAGGCGAGACCGTAAGTAAAAAAACTTACATTTATGTAAATTAAAAATAAAGCTGCTTGTACAAAAACGCAGTAATTACTTCGTTAGATCAATGTTGCATAGTTGAGTCTGCGTTTAAAGGGCACCTCAGCAGTGTTAATATTAGAATGTGCGATGCTAATGGGAAATGCAAAGGGTGTTAGATAATTAATTCATTCAGAAGCATCGTTGTTGAATTAGTTGCATTAGCTATTGTCGTCGTTGTGCAGATGTTACTAACTGGATGATCTTATACAAGTACTATCTTCTTCTTCTTCCAGTGCCTCTCCCTTGATCTCAGCTTCGCATGTTCTTCTTAATTTATTGCCATGCGAAACAGGTCTTCGACGCTGGCCACAGCGGCTTACAGCGTATTATTTCTGTGATTTGTACTATGATAACAAAAATAATGTCGATGACGCTTTTTAAAATGTTGCATTATTTTAATTACATAAGCAGCCTAAATACGTCCCACTGTAGGGCACAGGCCTTCTCTCAGGGAGAGAGTATGGGCTTGTTTTAATTACCTACCTTAAAACCGATTCCAATGAAATATTGTTTATCTATTTTAATACAAACAACACATTTACTGTTTTAAATCGATTTTTTTTTCACTCAGCAATCCCTAAGATCATTTTTGAGCGGAAAAAAGCTTTCGATTGACGCTAAAATCATCGCTTATTAGTGCATCTCCTCTTGCTCGCACACTTTAAAATGTTTATTTATTGTAAGAAAAAATGTTTACTTATTACACATATGTATGTGGTCGTGTCTCAGATCAGGCCAGTGCTAAACAAATATAAATGATAAATAAATAATAACTTCCACACAACACAATCACTTAGCATGGTCCCAAACTAGGATACCCTGTGGTAACCAGGCAAATACATCACAAACATAGAAATACACTCAGACTAAGGCCATTTTTACAAATGTACAGCGGCCCCCAGTGACCTCTGTCTTGGTAGTAAGCGCCTTAACGGCTAGTCCAAGAAAAACACTGTGGGGCACTCAAAAAGAAAGATGCAGACGTTTTAGAAATAATTTAATGTTCATTGATCGACTAACACGGCTTAAGGAAATCGTTTTGTTTTATTTTCTAGTACAATCATTAAAAATGTTAAAATGTGCGATCAAGAGAGACTGCCGAGTCATAAACACCCTTAAAGAAACTAATATCCTGACAGTTGTTAGTCATCTATAAAAATATTATGTACGTTAAAAAAAATAAAAACCGGCCAAGTCAAACCTCCTCTTTCTACGGAACCCTACGCACAGTGTAAGGTTCCGTAGAAAGAGGAGGTTTTATCTGCTTTACAGAAGGAACAACTTCATCAACGTAATTTTCAATGGATTTTGTACGAAGTTTTCCTTTTATAATTTGGTCGCCTATTACTCGTTCACTTGCGGATCCTCCTTAGCCGTGGTAGTTTTCATTTTAAGTTCATTATATGTGCTACTGCCTTGAAATTTTTCACTTTCATACAATAAACCATTTAGCCAGAAGAGGGGGGACGTCCTACTCGGACAAAGATTTGCGGTTTAAAGCTTAATAAAAAATTCGCAAACGGTTTTTAACCGACCAATCTAACAATATCCCACACTACGGTATAGGCGAGAATTTTTTTTATCCCTAAGAGAAAGAGACAGAGTTTTCCTCATTCTTGAAGCACCTCTTTATCATGCTAGCTCAGAAAGCCTTTTAGGTCACCCTGTATAGCTTCGCGTCCATCCGTAAAGATAGACGACGTAAAAATTAAAGGTCACGGTGGTTATAAGTGATTGATTGAATATGTACGAGACCTGGCTGTCTTTTCTGATCAATACTCATTCTTATTCTTAGGACAATAAAAGCTGTGATGGATTGGATGCGTACGAGTAGCGTGCGCCGGCGCGTCCGTAGCGGACCCATAAGTGGGCGGAACTTGCTATCTTATAGACTTCGATATTTCACCGAATAGAATACCTAGAAAATACCATGTTTAATTGCCAATGCAGTAGCGCCACCTAGTGAGCAATACCTGAACTATATTCTGAAAGTAAAAGTGAAAGTGAAATTGTCTTTATTGCCAGCAAAAATTAAATAAAGTACATAGTCTGGTGCTGCTGTTGCGGTTTCTTTAACAATATACAATGACGTACTAAAGATAGGTGGCGCATCGGAGATAGGTCAAGCTGGCTCCATCAAGAGATCAGCTTGATGATACCAATGATATTGTAGTGTCTTATTTAATACGCACACTTGCATAGTTTCAAATCAATGCGGTGTTAAAGTAGTTTAACTAAATTCCTAGATTATTTTACATATCATTTACTTACGTTCTTATTTATAAAACACGATTCGTCTAAAGCGCTATTCTGAGGCAGTTTATTTAATCTGTGGTTACGTCTGTTTCTTGTAAAATCTCCACCATGGACTATTTTCATCGACGTTTATCGAGTGTTTTAAGGAATGGTGTTTTTGTAAAAAGGCGTTAGATTTCTAGTTACTTTTAAGTGAACCTAATAAAAGAATATTTATTAAAAAATAGTCCGCTAGAATTCACTCGATAGCTTGTCAATCTTAACATGCTAGAAAAAATACTTTATTTTTGTCTAAATATTTTTACTAATCATACGCTGAAATATCAGTGACACTGAAATTGCTAATCTACAGCAATTTTTGTTCTGGTACTTTTTATAAAATCTGCTAGTTAGTGTTGATTCCCACATAATTTTTTGTATGTAAATGTTTGTCTTTTTCAGTTCCTGACATAGTTATTATCTTCAGTTTTCATCATCTTGTCTCTTTTAGAGCACAGGCTGTTTAATATCATGATTAACTACATGAAACAATTTAAATCGTATTAAAAAAATACATTACTGTCCAATATATTTATAACTCTATGAGCGGAACTGCGCACAAGAGCACCGCGGTCGGCGCGCACGCACCTGTGCCCACGTGCCACACTCACATACGCACACCCTCGCTTATAGCGTGTAAATACTATAATCATACTGCACAATTTACATATGAACGTCATGCTACGGTAGCTTTGAGTTCATGCGGCAAATTAAATATACAGTTTTTTAATGTACATAATTATGTGGCGTTGAAAGATTTTGTGATATTTAAGGTTGATATTTAAAAGTTTTCTACCTTTACACGCGCGCCCTCTACTGAGTAAAGTATCCACTATCCTCGCGAAGTTGGACAATGCTTAGTGTTTAATTTGAATTAAAAGGAAATCGTCTATTTATTACTTAGAACACAAAACAATTTGGCGATGCAGTTCTTCCAAAAACCGACAGATAGATAAAAATTATCTTGCCCAACTTCGATTTACTTCGCGAGTAATGTAAAATGTAATTAAATTACGATCAATTAAATTATCTTCATAGAACTCAGCTGAGACGTAATTTATGAGGCTTTTTGCATAAGTCTGTTCAAAGCAGATTTTCCCTGAAAACGTTGAAAACTGTCTACAAAAACTTTGAATTAATGAAACCGCATATTCCCGAAGGCCTTTTTAAGAAAACCAACAACGAAGTTTATAGGCTGACCATAGCCGCATTACGGTGAGGAGAAAAAAATAAAAAAACCAAGCGCGGTAAAACTTAAAGCTACGGTTAGGGCTCTCTCTCGTGAATTCCTTTGCTCCCCCGAGAAGTTTGAGGTCAACAAAGGTTTCTTCCATTCCTTGCTCTTCGACTAGTATAGGCAGTACGACGATGACGCGAGTTGAGACTTTCCAGTACATGAATGTCAAATTATGTCATTTTAGCGCCACAAAACGGGTGACTCGCGCCAACGTACTACCCATGAAGGTCGTTTACATTAGGCCATGTTTGTGCTAGTTGCTGGATGACTGCTTGGACTGATCTTTTTCATGTCTGCTTCGGTCGACCTGGTATTTTTCTTTAAGTTTCCAGCTATGGGTAATCTTTAGCTTATGAGTTTTTATTCTCCTGAGCGTAAAACTGATCGATAGATAGATAGGGCTTTGCGAACAATCATATGAAAAAACAAGATCTACTTAACTCTTTTAGTTTAGATTAAATTAGATTAGATAAAGGGTATCCTTTGTTGCACATTAAGAATAGGTATGAAACAACTGATAATTTTTTCGTGATTTCGAAGTTTTCCCTATAGTTAGGGTGGCCATAACTTCTACAAACCAATACGGGACGTATTCTGTTCCGACGACCAAAACTCACAAAAAATCAGAGTTTTTATTCCAAATGTTACATATCTATTTATAATTTTAATTGCGCCGGCAAGATGAGTGGATCTCTATTTATTTTGTATGTATTTTGTCGGAATACGGGACAAATACGGGATATGTAGTAATACGGGACGGGATGGTCAAATACGGTGACAGTACCGTATATACGGGACGTATGGCAACCTTACCTATAGTGAAAGTTGTGTGTATGGACGAGCAGAACCCCATATTTCCGCTGTATAAAAATTCTTTGCAAAGCTTTTTTTGTTTTTTCGCTTTTGTTGTTTTTATTTTGTTGGTATAACTTTCGGTGTTTGTCCCAGATATAGTAATATCTGAATAAGCAGAGGGCGCGTGTGTAAACATTTATGTGCTGTAAACTATGAAAGCATATTGACAACCGCTTCAAAGACGCTTTTCGTTATTCGATAGGCCTATAAAAAAAGCCTCTTAAACGTATCATTCGGGTAAAAGACGAAAAAACTTCGCCTCCGTGCGACCTCAAAAGTTGAAGGAAATGCGGTCGTGGGTAATTAGGCACGCTTTTCTTTTGAGCCCGGCACACGTCACAAGTTCACGGGTGCACCGCCTGCCAAGGAAAACGGCTCCGCTATATAAGTCCAGCTCGATTGAGTTAAAGTTTTTTACCTTATCCCTTGATGCTCGTATACAAAGCAAAACTGATTTCCAGACGAGATGGATTTTATTTGATATTCCTGAACCTAAGTACAATTTGATGATCGCAGTTAGCTGCTAGCGAAGCGAGTAGTTTTCACCTCTGCTCCAGTATAAAACGTCGCCTCGCGTTCCTTCGCAGTCAGTAGCTATGTGACGGCGATCGGTGCAGCCATGTTTTAGACGTTCCGAGGATGGGCAAAAACTTGGTGTTAGGTATGCCGGTGCTACTCTACCAATCTGTTAGTCTACTGTTAGTAGCTGTCAGTTGCCCAAAGAGCCAAAGTTATGATCTAGATATTTATATATATTTTACGTTTAAATTAGGTATAAATTTATTTCATTTAATACTTATGTAGACACTCGTGTAAGTTGTATGTAACTTGCACATTTTTCTTTATTGTAATCGCTGTATTCGTTTTCTTGAGTAAAATGAAACAAAATCCTTATGTTAAATTTTAACGTAATGATAAGTATAGAACTATCCGAACGAATGCAAACGAAAAGTACAGTGGGCCAATTAGGGCATTCTTATCAGGGCCATCGACATCCTAATGTCATAGGTTGTACGTCCGCTTCGGTCTATAGTCTTTACCCGCTGCAATGATTATTATGCGTCTTCTCTCTACAATTTTGAAAAATTCTAGAAAATAGGCGACTTTCTCGGTCGGTCCTAGCGGGTACCCGTTTCCTTGCCCGCCACCGGACGAAGACGGACATTTTTTCCTTTTTATCTTACGTCCACCTAAATCCCGTAATGAGGCGAAAGTTTCCCAGCTAACTGCCGTGCGAAGATCCCTCGTTACCCCGGCCGGACGTCCGGACGGCGATCCGGCCGCCGGACCCTGATAGTAAGGAGTTTCTCTTTTAACGAATTTAGTTTTATGACGACGCGGCGCGATTGGGCTCCCCCGGATCAACTTGGATTTGATGCCGGCCTCGTTCGGCCGAGAAGTTTCGTATTAACTGAATGAAAAGCTGTAAAAAGGAAATAGCCGGAATCAGCTACGCGTTGCCTGTACCTAGGTCATATTTGGGGGCGTGGAATTTATGCGGCATTGAAAGGCTTATGATATATGAATGTTCGAAATCGTTTTGTGTCGACAAAAAATACGTGCGACCACCTTGTAACTACATATCATTGTAAAGACGCCCGTTGTTCCGATTGATTAAATCTGCAACACTAGGTACGTGACGTTCCTAGTTTCGACTGCACTAGAACAGCACAAGTCTGACAAAATCTACTTGAGGCGGTGCAGGGAGGTACACTAGCGTCACCGAGGCAAGAAAATCACATCTTTTTTAACGTATATAATGTAGCCTATATACGGCCCACTGCAGGGCACAGGCCTTCTCTCAGAGAAAGAAGTCACGCGTGCCCACCGCGGATTGGCAATTTCAAGCGCTGAGGTATGCAAACACTTCAGACACTCAGGTTTCCTCACGATGTTTTCCTTTACCGTTAACGAGTGGTATTGCTACTATAACTTCACAAATGTACGTAACTTAGAAAACAAAGTCATTGGTAAATACCGAAATTAGAACCCACGACCTCCAGATTGAGAAGCCAGTGTTCTACGGCTCCGCTATCGTCGCTCGTCCCACACTATACAAAAAAAAAATCATCCCGAATTTTGGTATAAGGGAGGTACCTAAAAGATTTTTCTTGCATTTTCTACCGTTTTGTCGGCGTGATTAATATGTATATCTATGCCAAATTTCAGCTTTCTAGTACTTGTCGTATCTGTGCTAAGCCGCGGACAGACAGACAGACACAGAGGGACGGATGGACATGGCGAAACTATAAGGGTTCCTTGTTGACTACGGAACCCTAAAAATGGCTATACTGTTGACATTTTTAATGTTGCAGTAGAGTTGAAATTTTCTCTTCATCAGATTAGATTGACAAAATGCGAAGTACAGATAATCTTCCATCGCAACTAGTTGCCAAGGAAGAGGAAGGGTTCGTGTTTCACAACTGGTTGCGAGTCTTGGTTGCCAAAGCGACCGAAAGCAGATTTTCAAACATTGCCAATTTTCAGTCTGCCCTTACTGTCACTACGGAACCCTAAAAACTAAAGTGGACTTGTATATAACACGTTCTCATTAACTAGACGCTTGACGTTGATTCAATTATGTCCAAAACAAACAAAATGACAGAAAACTAAGCAAATTAATTATCGACATAGGTACGTATTGGTTACAAAGATGCTGATCGTGTCGATAATTTGCTTAGTTTCCACTCATTTTGGTATTTGTTTTGGATACTATTGTATCAACGTCAAGCGTGTAGTTAATGTGACCGTGTTATATACCTCATACAAGTCCACTTCAGTTTTTAGGGTTTCGTTTGAATTAACTAAATCAAATTAGATTGAACGTCTAGGTAGACGTTACATTACAAGACAAAAAGAAACGTGGAAATAGGCAGTACATCTAGTCGATGCCTATCTCTACTTTAGTTTTGAGACACGTCAGTAACTTTTATGTTGGTTTTTTATCGAATTACGAGTTGCACAGACGATTGTCAAGTGAGACGATTCGCATGGCACGCCCCAACACTATTGTAAATTAATAATGTTGTCTATGTTCTCAAACCAAATAGGGGATGTATTAGCAAAGGGCAAGATAAAAAGTATCCGAAACCGGCGTGCGTGCATGCAACGACTAACGAATGTTGAGGAAGCGAAAGTGATCTTTCAGGATCCTGGCAAGTGGCAGTCCCGGGCCTCTGCCTACCCCTCTGGGATACAGGCGGGAGTTTATGTATGTATGTATGTTGTCAAATTGACGAAGTAAAGTCCATGTGCACAAGTTTATTGTTAGGCGGGGTACTGATTCAAGTCCGTAAGCACTGTATTTCGTGATGAGTTATTGAAAGTAAAAGACAATACCAAACTCCAACCGTTCCCTTTAAAACTTGGCTGTGTCAGTGGACAACAAGAATTTACCTATTCATAAACCTACACGTTCAATCTAAGTTGGGATGTGTACATACTTTGCTCGCGACGATCGCTAACTTGAAACTTGCCAAGTTTCGACGACACGAGTCTTCACGAAAACACCGTATTCTGAAAGATCCGGTTCCACCTCCGCATACAATTTCCGATCAACTTCTCAGAAATCGATCGGTTCTGAGAATCAGCGCTTCGCAACACCCTACGCCCTATTCTCAGTGCGCTTGTTTTCCGCATGTGTTCAATTGTTGCACAAAACAGAAAGATGCAGAGAACTTGGTCAGTCAAGAACTTGGTTACATTAGCCTCGAAACAGTCCCGTTGTCGATGTGAAACTCACTAGACAATTCTACCAAGCGAATTTCGTTCGTTTCTTACTAATCACTTTTTTTTCTATCTGTAACTAGCTGTCCCGATGAACTTCGTACCGTCACAGAATCCGTTTATACGATTCTTGCACAACGCTGTCTATTTTTAAAACACAACGTTCGCTCGCACAACGGCATCAGCCGTTATTGCATCATTGAGTAACAAACATCCAAACCTCCAAACATCCAAACCTCCAAACATCAAAACATCTTCACAAACCTTCACAATTATAATATTAGTAGGATAACGATACCACTCGCAACTGCAAACGAAAACATCGTTAGAAAACCCGCGGCCTAGTTTAGCTCCACACGTATTGATATCGACAATTTAATTTAAAATTATATGTCAGCCAATCTTACAGTCTTACAACGTGGCCATGACTTTGAACTTGACAGCTTTTGTAGTTTTCTACGATGATCACTAGATTGAGCGACTATTGAGTTATGACTCAGCAACTCCGAGTAAGTGTTAGTCGGACTCGTGCTGCGAGGGCTCCGCGCGTAATATATATTTATATCAATATTAGCAAAACTTTCTTTCAATCAGTTCAGCCCCTCTACTCTCGACGGTGTTGTGTTAAAATTGCGTCAGAATGCGATAAGTCAGAAATAACTACCTAGTAAACATTTTAGTTGTAATAAATAGCATTAAACTTATTGAAACTTCAGAGCGCATCGGAAACTGATAGCATATTTTGGCTAAACAAATAAATCATCATCATCATCATTCAGCCACAAGAAGTCCACTGCTGGACATAAGCCTCCTCCGGATTAGTAAGTTGAAGTGGCAGTGGGCGGGGCACATAGCACGCAGAACGGATGGCCGATGGGGCCGAAAAGTTCTCGAATGGAGACCACATATCGGCAAGCGCAGCGCAGGAAGACCAGCCGCAAGATGGACAGATGACCTCATCCAAGTGGCAGGAAGGCGCTGGATGCAGGCCGCTTCCAACCGGTCTTTTTGGAAATCCATGGAGGAGGCCTATGTTCAAACAAATAAATAAATCAAACAAATCAATTGTAACGTCGAGGGTAGAGTGGCTGGTGACTTAGCGAGAGCCCTACCCACACTTGGCCGGTTTGTTCTATTTCGTGTTATACCTACATTGTAGGGAGCACATCAAGTTTGACACTGTCACAGCCAAATGTCGGTTTAAGAAACGCGTTTTCAAAATAATTCAAAGCGGCATAATTCTAAAAGTAAAAAAATCGCTACAGATACATGGAAATGATTCGGTTAGCCTCATGGGTGCTCTATTTCCTGCATTTCTATTGACTGGATTTTTGGGTTATTTTGTATGTAACATTTGAGAAGAGTCAAGCCTTATTAAGGTCCAACGGACCTTCTGGTCGTTATATTCATTCACAAAGGTGAGTTCAACTCCGTGTTTGTTCATTGTTCAGAAGCTCTAAACTCCGGCAGCGGCGCATGACAATTGGAGACAGAAATCAAATTATGCCAGAATTTCCGGAAATTTCCGGATATTCCCGCCCCGGAGTCGGTGCGCGCTTGTTGGTTTTTCCACTTTGGATTTTGATTTTGGATGGCGTAAGTTATCAAACTACCCGACAGACGGCTAAGTTCAGTTCATCAGTTGGAGCTTAAGTTGTCGATCTATTCGACAACTTAAGCTCCAACTGATGAACTGAAAGTGTTTCGCTACATTGTAACTATTTTCATAGATTTTTTTAATGTGGGCGTCTCACTGCAGGGCACGAGCCTTCTCTCAGAGAAAGAGTATGGGCTTAATTACCATGCGTGCCCACTGAGGATTAGCTCTTTCAAGCGCTGCAATAATTTTATCTGCCACAAATTCAGTTCATTGCCTTGTGGAATGACATCATGTATGTCATTCCAGTCTACGTAACAGCGTAAATATTTCCGCGAATAGGTAAATGTAAATGGGATATTTTTGACGCTTTCTTTGTCGCGTATCTCACATAACGTGTTTGATCGCCATAGAAGACATTATCGGACATCTTATGGTGATTGGGTGTTAATTTACTAACTCCATTCCCGGAATCCAAATATGCCTGTGATATAGAAAAGGAAATATGCCTGGGATATCAATGTTTTAGGAGATATTTAGATTCAAAGTTGTACAAAATTTATTAATGTTTTGCAGAAATATCTATGTAGAGTACACAGATTATTTCTTCTTAATTATTCCAAATCCTTTGAAAATCTCGTAAAGTTTTTTTTTAGAAAAATTATTTGAAATGCGCTATGTATTTAAAAATCCGGAAACTCAAACAAGCGCAGCACTGCTACGAGTATCTTGTAATATATAACGCTCCGTGCGATAAGAGTGGTGAAAGTTATGAGTTCATTGCTTGCTAAAAAATATAATGTTTAATTTTACGTATATAAGTTAAATTGCTTATTGAAAGACTAAAAAATACATAATTATACTGGGCTCAGCGAACACATAAAATATTATCAGCACTTAATGCGTTCTCATCAAATAATATACAAATTTCCTTTAATCGTATTCCACGCGAAAAAAAAAACACTCCCGGTTTTTCGTATACCAACAATATGTTTATCTACTGTTAACTAAAATGCGTAAAAACACAGCTGTTAGTCGTTAACAAAAGATTAACAGAATGTTACTGCACGAGAAACCGGGGGTTAGTCCCAGCTTCTACATATAAGATGAAACGTCTTTAAAACGTCAAGAGTTCCGTCAAAATTGCTCTTCATAAAAACCTTGTGGGAGAGGAGGCGCTTCCTTAGCAGTTGGACGTCCGGCCGCAGGGCAAGTTGTCCCTAACGGCCACTTGGAGGCTAATCAACCTTATTGCGCAGGAAGAGAGGCTAGTTTGCATTGAGGTCAAAATGTTGAGCTAGGTTTGTAAAGTGAAATGCGATTACTCGCGACGTCGATATCCGTGGTTGGTGATTCCGCGCTGGGATAATAAGGTGCGCAACGTCCGCTTGTATGCCTATTGGGGCCTATTTCATAGAACTGCAATGATAGGGTCGGCGGACTAAGACACATAGGTAAGTCCAAAACGCAAATTTTTGAGACAGTGAAAAAACCTATTATATAAAAAAATAAGTTTTTATTAGCTTTATTACAATAAGGGAAAGTTGTCACGAAACAATGAAGTGAATACACACCACGTATTTTTTTACAAAAATTAAGAAAGCAGCTATAAATGTTGCATAGAACAATAATTTTATCACAATTTGAATTAATATGTGCTGTGCTCCGCCGACCCTGGAATTCGTGGTTTACAATGACAATTCGATGTACATTGCGAAGTTGATTGATCTACAGATTAACTTGCAGCAATACTCTGCTAGGCCACGTATATCGAACTGTCGTAATAAACAACGAAGTGTAGTTTTATGAAACTGGGCCCTGGTTGGACGGCGGGGAACACAAAATTGAGCCGCAAAATAACCAAAACCAGCAGCAAAAATATCCAAAAAGATCACTAAAAATTTTCAACTTCGTCTGCTTCCAAATAGTTGTATAAGAAAATTATTAATAAATTTTCTGAACCTGTTTGATTTATTTAAGGGCCATATGTTGCTTGGTATTGATTTATTTTGGTGATGAAATTATTAAGATTTCCATAATTAATTTACAAATAAATAAATTTAACCATTTTTACTTCAGCCAAAGCCATATTAAATTAATAACATTACAATAGAATTAAATAAAACTGATTGATCAAATTATATCACAGAAATTAGTTTCACAAACTGCAAACTTTTATAAACTGCACATATTTGCTGATCACGTACTCGTAATACTGGTAATTTATTCATCCTACTTACTAAAATAACGCTTCATGATTTTTGTGGCTCATCAAATATTAATTTTACTCATGATTCTATTATTATTTTACTTATTGCATTACACGGCAGATTAATTTTTTTGGATTTAACAGCAACAAATTAGTAATTGCTCGAAAATATTACACTACTAGCTGTCCCGGCGAACTTCGTACTGCCACAGAATCCGTTTATACGATTCTTGCACAACGCCATCTATTTTTGAAATACAGCGTTCGCTCGTACAACGCCATCTATTTTAAACTTAAAATAAATGTTATCCCGCTGGTACGTATTACCCGGATGTCAAGCTCTGTCTCAATTCAGGTCTTTGTCTATCTGTACGCCAAGTTTCATGTAAATCCTTTTACCCGTTATTGCGTGATTGAGTAACAAACATCCAAACATCCAAACCTCCAAATATCTTCACAAATTTTCACATTTATAATATTAGTAGGAAGTAGGATATAAGTGCCCTACTGTGCGACCTGCTGCTATATTACGCGCATTAAATCCAGAATGATTCAAATATCGTCTATCAAATTCCATACTAATTCCTATCGCAATCGTCAGGATTCTGACAGGATTTGATGCGCCCTGTTCCGTGCTGCCTTTATTGTACACCAGGAATTCCATGCAAAACCTGAAAAATAATAAAGTACAGTACGATTAAGCGATGAATATTACTTTTAATTAGGAACTCTTTATCAACGACCACTTAATTTCGTGCTGCAAATCCATAATAGATTTCAGGGTCATTGCTCAAAGAGTAATCCGCGATCCCATAATAGATTTCAATTTGCTCAATAAGTTAAGAGCATTCGAAACTCTGTAATGTTCAAGCCGGGCCTTCTATGGCTTTGTATCCCGGTCCGCTGTTCCAATGTTTCTCGGTCGGTTGTCGACATTTCGACGGGAATTTATCGGCGTTGCCGCTCGCCGCTGTTGCCCGCTGCATGTGTCGATTTTGTGCTCGTTTTTAGGTTTTCCAGGCTTGGCTTTTTGTGCTGCGTCGTGTGCTTCGACCGTAGTTCGGGACGGAGAAGTAATGGAGAATAATGGTGCTGATCTTGTATTGTTGTGTTGTTCCCGATTATTCTCTAAAGTGTCTTGAATTCGCCAACGCGAATTGAGGAAATGTAAGTGGTGGCAGCGAAGTAACAACAAACAATGTGCGGTTTTAGATGTGATTACGGTATACTAACCTAATGAGTTTGTTTTTGTAAGTTACGTACATTAATTTCTGAATTTGTATAGTCGATAGCATTACTATTTACATCTTTACATTATCTATTTGTTGCAAAGTCGTCCTTAACCTAACTGATAAGAGTGCGAACTTAACATCTACATACATTTCGTCGTTCATATTGCAAAATGTCACATGTCCAAAAAATATGATTCTTGTTTTTTCATCGAAATAGTATGAAAATGAGTAAATTAGAAGAAAATTAAGCCATAATAGTATACACAGCTAATCAGACTGAGGATTACATTGTCTTGCACGTGTGACGGAATCAATTTTTTATACAATTTCGATGAAAATACAAAAATCGTTGACATGTGACGTTTTGCAATATGAACGACGATTTGCAATAGAAGTAATTTGTCTGAGAGAGGATGTGAGAGACGAAGGAAAACTGTTAATTTTCACACAAAAAATCACTAAAAAAGTTTTACAGGGTCTTTGAAAATACTCCAGCAAATTAACGTGTAAGAATGTATAGAACTAACTCCAAGAAACCCACTGGAACTGTTCAACATCTAATTAGCAAATTGCTACTCAAAGTTCGCCCTCATGTCGACACTTCGACCGTGGATAGTGCCCTCGAGTCCTCGATCGGTCGATCGTTAGCGTTTTGTAAACTCCTCGCGAGCCTCGAGGAGCGAAGGCGAGGGCCTATCAAGAACTTTACGGTATAATACTTTGGTACATTATTTCTTAATCACCTAAACTCCTTGCGTTGGTTGCCTTTTTAATGAGAACGGGCTCTGAAGCGAGTTGAATGCTTCGAACGAGCCGAACAAATCCATGCAAGAATTCTAAAAAGACTTCAAAAAAAGAGAAGGTTCTCAAATCGTCTGTTTATAATTTGTAGTAGCTGTCCCGGCAAACTTCGTACCGCCACAGAATCCGTTTATACGATTCTTGCACAACGCCATCTATTTTTGAAATACAGTGTTCGCTCGTACAACGCCATCTATTTTAAACTTAAAATAAATGTTATCCCGCTGGTACGTATTACACGGATGTCAAGCTCTGTCTCAATTCAGGTCTTTGTCTATCTGTACGCCAAGTTTCATGTAAATCTGTTCAGCCGTTATTGCATGATTGAGTAACAGACATCCCAACATCCAAACATCTTCACATTCTTTCACATTTATAATATTATAGTAGGAAGTAGGATTTACGTTCATACAAAACTCAATCTGAAGTCTGTTAAACTAAATCGAAGCTAGTGTAGTTTATTAATTGACAAATTTATTATACACGTTGAAATACAGAGCATTATCTTACAGAAGCTTAAAAATACATCCGCAAACGTTTTGTCCAAAGTAATAATAATAAAATATGTATGTAGTTAAAGTTACATATTTTTTTCATGATTCATTTACTATATTTCAGTGGAATAGAATAGAACTTGCTCTAAAAAAATGTTTTAATAGAGTAGGAGAGGACACGTTAAAAGATAAATAAACGCGGTATTTTTTTTTCTCTGCGACTTATACTTTTTTTTATAATATAACTAGTCGAAAAGTCAATATAGTCACGTGGTAATTTAATACCATGGCGCGTTTTAACGCGCTATACAAATTGACCTTAGACTATAACGTCACTTATAATGTATGAACCGTTTATCAATATTTGAGTTATCTCATAATATAATATTTTTATGCCCTTAGAAGAAAACGTTCAGAATTAAATGACAAAAAGAAATATTTATGTTATTAGAGTCAAAAAGTTTTATGTTATTAGAGTAACTTTTTTTTTTTGCATATTTTGTGACCTCGAAAACCCCGAAAAAATATTTTTATTGTTTTATTTTTAAATTTTTTCTAGGTTTTTATATTATTTCTATGGTACAAAAGCAAAGTCAATCCAATCTAAGTTAGACGCGAGTTCCCCATCCTCCCTCTCTATTCGTACACTCTCTATTCTGTTACCCTACGGGGGAATTTGCAACAAAAATGTTAACTTAGACCCCTCAATACTATTAAAATCTGCTAGTTATTGCTTCGGCACCGTGGCGACCCTTCGATACCATTAAAACCAGCTAGTTTTTGCTTCTTTACCGTGACGACCCCTCAGTACCATTAAAATCTGCTAGTTTTTGCTTCGTTGCCATGACGACCCCTCAATACCATTATAATCTGTTATATAGTTTTTGCTTCGTTACCGTGACGACGCCTCAGTACCATTAAAATCTGCTAGTTTTTGCTTCGTTACCGTGAAGTCAAGTTTGCGATAGAGTTACAGTTCAGTGCACCCGTGGGAAGAAAACGTCGACTAGTTGGAGGGTATTGCACGTAGGTAGGATGAAGATTCTTTAAGACATTTTAAAGGTGACTATTAAGTTAGAGGCTTCGTGGGACGTGTTTTATGGTAGATAACAGTTTAAATGTCATAAATTATATTGCATACACTCACGCTTGCATCCCGGAAGGGTAGGTAGAGACCAAGGCACGCCACGATCCTGAAATATCTCTGTCACTTACATAAAATTTCATAATTTTATAATATTTAATTTAAAAATTTGTTTGATTCAGATTGAAAATTATTAAAAATTTAATTTCGCCTTTTGTTTTTGACTTCTGCAGTTCTAAGTGTAATCATCAATCAGTCCTCTTGCGTTTCAGTAACTTGTTACATTAATTTGTGTTTTAATGTGTTGTATCTATCGGGTCACAAGAATGACCAGATGATTTGAAATCTCGAAAATAAAAAAATACTTCACATTTTGAAGTAGATTGCAGGCACGAAAAATTTCGGGAATTAAAATACAAAGAAAACATCGTAATATGTATGTTCATATGTTCCGTGTGGCGCCGGATTAAGAATAGCGTCACTCCATTTCCTTCCGTGGATGTCGTAGAAGCCGACTAAGGAAATTAATTACCAGGAGACGGGCAGCAGCGTCTTCCTGAGATTCCAACCGGAATCGATCGAACGTTGCGATCGCCAATCCGCCTGCCAAGCGTGGCGATTATAGCAAAACCCCTCATGGTTATGAAAACCATGATGAAGGCCTAGGTCCTGCAGTGGGCGTCAAATGGCTGATGATGATGATGATGATATGTTCCTTTACCGCTGTTTTTATTGAAATCTGATGAAATAACGCCTGCAGTGAATCTTTGTAATAGGAGCCCTCATTTTCTTATTTCAGTTATTTGTCTTGAGGATTCTTGTTTCGTTCGTTAGTCTCAGTTTACTATAATAATCCACTTAGCTACGCTTACCAAGTAGATTCAGAGGACTACTGTAAAGGCTCCTTAAGACGACTATTACGTAAGAATTTAGTTCCACAGACGTTCTCAAGAGATTTTGAAGTACAATAACACATTTGTTTCTAAATATAAATTAATAAACAATTAGATTGGTTGGTACAGAAAGTCAATGAAAGCTTAATGACACAAAACATCGACGTTTTTTGTACTATAACTGATATCTTTTTACTGATATCCTTATGCAACCATGCATTTATTGGTTCGTTTCTCATTTAGGGATAAACTGATGGACGTACCGTGTGGTGCCGGATCAAGAATACCGTCCTCCATTGACCTCCCGTGGATGTCATAGAAGGCGACTAAGGAAATCAATTACCAGGAGACGGGCAGCAGCGTCTTCCTAGATTCCAACCGCATACTGCGATCGCCCACCCGCCTGCCAAGCGTGGCGATTATGGCAAAACCCCTCATGGTTATGAAAACCATGAGGGGGGCCTATGTCCTGCAGTGGGCGTCAAATGGCTGATGGTGGTGCTGATGATGGTGGACGTAATTTTTTGCAGAGTTGAGTTTTTGAATTGTTTCAATACCTAGAACAGAGTAGTTCTAAATGGCTATTGCAAGTATGTAATTATATTTTTAGGTTTTTGCTTACCTTATTTTGTAGCAAGACTTTCTTGAATAAGCTATTAATCCTCTTTGAAACAAGTTCGTGATAGGGTTTCTTTTTATATCTGTTGTTTTCGCGTTTTACTTAATTTTTGCATTGTTTGCAATTTTGTCTGTAAAGGTCTTAGGGGGTACCAAAAGCGGCAATCCTCTTATAAACCTACGTTGTATTTAATTTACAGTCGACATGGATCACAATGAAACTGTACCAATTTTTTAGAAGACACAATTGACACGATTCGAGTTTTGATCGATGGTAGCCTAGCAAACATCGGACTCGGAAGCGAGAGACCCAGGTTCGATCCCCAGTGCGGGCATGTACCTATGACTTGGTTTTCTAAGTTATGTACATTTGTGAATTTTTGAAACTTCACAATAGTAGCAATACCACTCGCTAACGGTGAAGGAAAACATGGTGAGGAAACCTGAGTGTCTGACCTATTCCCATACCTCAGCGCTTGAAATCACCAATCCGCGGTGGCCACGCGTGGTGATTAAGCCCGTACTCTCTCCCTGAGAGAAGGCCTGTACCCTACAGTGGGACGTATATAGGCTGATTATCAGTTTTGATCGTAATTAGAATTTCAAATAAACAAATCAACAAGAAATTTGAGCCTTGTGATAAGTTTCTATGAAAATACTCAAGATGCTCCAATTTCTTTTCCATTCAGTTGGTCTTACTTTATTCTCATATAGGCTCCTTATTTTGGTTTTGCTTAAATGACAGCAAAGCAACACTTGCAATATCAATTACATTTGTTGAGTTCTAGAAACCAAGTTTCACTATGACAGTATGACAGTATTAGTACACATATACGTACAAAATCACTGATTGATCTTTAATTTCATCTCTAAAGTAGTTTTTGTCAACCTCCTCTATATTGACTGAGCATTGGTCAGTGTAATGTATGCGACTTTTCTATCAAACTACAGGTCACCATAAATGTTTGTAGAAGTATATAGTCACACAGCAGGGGTGGTCCGAAAAACTGCACTATCATCAGACCGCAACATGCCTAAAGAAATACCAAGGTTCTGGTGAACCCTAGACCCACGATTATAGCTCGAAAGTAGAGTGACCAGGGATGTCACCGTTTTGTGATATTACTATAGCAGATTGACGATAAATATCCATTAGAGTGCGCCCCTATACTGGTGGCAAAAGCATAGAAGTTTCACATTAGTCATTTAATCTCAAAATAATTTTTGTTTTAATCTTCTGGATCCCCTAACACGGCAGGTGTAGGCTTAGATTTTGCCTGCGTTTGTCCAACATAACTCCATGCTGTGGAAATATAAAGGGTGGTCCAACCATAACGCACGATGTTAATTGTAAATAGACAAAAAGTTTTCAGAAAATTATCTTCACTTTCAGGGTTCCGTACCTCAAAAGGAAAAACCGACATCCATCCGGACGGCCAACAAAGTGATCCTTATCTCGGAACACGAGGAGGTATCGAGTTGAAATTATATACTCAAGTCTACAGTCCCTTGAACTTCTAAGTTAAGGTTAAAAAAAAGATACGGCTGGTTATGCTACTATTATGTTACTATTCATATTTGCACCAACTACCCGTCTCCTTTTCTCCTTCGAAAACCTTACCGTCACAAGGTTGTCTGGAAGAAATTGCTGTTAGGCCGCCCATTGTACTTTTTCATTGTAACTTTTATATTTTATGTATCGTTTCTTGTGTGCAATCAAGAATATTCTTCTTATCTTATCTTATCTCATCTCATCTCGTCTCGTCTCGTCTCGTCTCGTCTCGTCTCGTCTCGTCTCGTCTCGTCTCGTCTCGTCGCGTCTCGTCTCGTCTCGTCTCGTCTCGTCTCGTCTCGTCTCGTCTCGTCACGTCCCGTCTCGTCTCGTCTCGTCTCGTCTCGTCTCGTCTCGTCTCGTCTTATCTTATCTTATCTTATTTTATCTCATCTCATCTCATCTTATCTTATCTTATGTAGCAAAAAACGTATATTTTGACACTCAAGGGAAAATTGAATTTATGGGGTAGTTTTCGTTGACCTAGCGACACCGTCCTGTTGGAACCATATATCGTCGAGCACCATATCCTCAATTTTGGGCCACAAAAAGTCCAATGGCAAGAAATATGGGCCATCGCATAGAGGTATGCCACACAAAGCCCTGGTGAGCATTTGGCCGACACATGTCGTTTCACACATAGGTAATCATAGATTTTTCTATCATAATAAAAAAAAATATTAGATAATTCTGAGAAAACTTTTTGTTTTATCTACAATTAACATCGTGCGTTATGGTTGGAGCTTCCTTTATATATCTTTGGGGCAAACGCAAACGAAACGCTCATGCTAAGCCAGCAGTAGATTTCCTTAGAAAAAAATTTGAAAAAGTTTTGTTGTATGGCAGAAATGAAGAAGAACAAGAAAAAAAATACTATAAAAACAGTACACACACAATAATAAAACAAAGCCTGAAATTGGTACTCGGACTGAAGTAGGTGTGTCGCTTTGTGACTAGTCAAAAATATTGGAATAGCGTCACATTTATTGAGTCTAATCGCTTCCATACAACTTGTACTGCCAGATACTGCCTTCAGCGACCAAAAGGAACATTTGAACAATGAATTTTTTATTTGCAGCTTTCCTTGTTATATTGTTTTAGTTTATTAGTGATGTCACGAGAATAAATGTTAAAGTAAAGAAACTATATGCAATCCCGCGGGCGTGCGGACAAATATGTTGGCCTTGCTGGTATTGGAACCTAGGGCTCGTTATGGGGGTTTGTTTTCGTCCAATGATTCAATTGACAACTATCTGTACATCTCCAGTCTGTGCCTCTACCTTCCCGTCCAGAATGACGTGTCGAGTTCAGTTAATCGATACCGTATTGTGATTGCACGGCGACCATTGAATACGCCCGCATTTTATACACTGAACGCCCTCGTGTGCGTGCGATTCCTAATGGTCGGGAAGTCACCGTAATTACGGGGAATTAAAATAACTTGGAGTTCTTTATCTAGTTGTATCTATCGTTGTTTTTTACGACCTTAGGTTAGACATGAGATTTACGCACTTAGACTCAAAGTTTAGCCATTGTTTGAATTTACGGGCTAACTTGCGTGATAACAAGATGATTTATGATAATAATAAAATACCAGATATGATGAGAAGATTTTTTTTATTATTAAAAGAAATCCTTGTTGCTTCATATTACATCTATCTATTCCCTCAAAACTATGCAGTATGCTAACAGAGTTAACTACATTGGTCAGGACCTTACGCTGAAACTCAAAGGATCAACGCTAACTTAGCTTACTAAATCTATACAAAGCGGTTCTTCGCTACGTCGCCTACATAATCCAGTGGCCCACGAGTCATCATATTCAATGCTATTGTCTCGATCATAATTATAGTCCAGTATCCTCTAACAATTAAATTTTTTCCCCTACCGTTTACCATATGGCCTCTCACCTAAAGCAACTGTAGGCTTATCTTCTTCATATCCCTATTAATCATGGAACCTTATTTTCTCCACAGGGTCGAGACAAGCGCGACCGGTCACTCGAGGAGCTGCGCCAGCATATTCATAAGGCTTACCTGCCCCTCCACAGGCAGTTCATGGTTCTGTTCCCGGAGGGAGGGTTCCTGCACAAGAGACGGGAGGTTAGCCAGAGGTAAATAATAATAATTACCACATTAAACAACGAATTACTTATCTTGATCCCAAAATTGGTTACCCTGTAGTAGTAACCAGCCAGGCAAGGACGTCACGAACATGGAATTACATTTAGACTGAATCAAGTACTAAGACAAAGATGTATAACCAATGTGTGTTACCAGTAATCACTTATGGATGTGAGACCTGCTCGCTGACTATGGGCCTCATAAGAAGGCTCAAGGTCGCCCAACGAGCAATGGAGAGAGCTATGTTAGGAGTTTCACTGCGTAATCGAATCAGGAGTGAGCGAATCCGCAGAGGAACCCGAGTTACTGATATAGCTTGAAGAATTGCTCAGTTGAAGTGGCAGTGGGCGGGGCACATAGCTCAGAAAGCTGATGGCCGTTGGGGCGAAAAAGTTCTGACCTGGCGACCGACTTTGGAAAAAAACATGACTACTTAAATATCCTTAAATTGTGCTAAGATTCTCATGATACATTGTCATCAGTGTTGATTCTAGTTTAGGAGCAAGATCAGTAATTGTGATACAAGCACTATTACTATTGGCTTGCCGCCAGGTTTGCTGACAAGAACAACTTACCAAAACTGGAGTACGTATCCCTACCCCGCGCTGGTGCTATGAAGGTCATCATGGAGGAGATCGGTCCCTATTCCGAACACGACAGCAGCACCGTCACTAACAAGAAAGGTTCGTGTTTTTTTAAGGTTCCGTACCCAAAGAGTAAGAGTATTACTAAGTCTCCACTGTCCGTCTGTCTGTCTGGCATCAGGCTGTAATCTCATGAACTGTGATAGCTAGACAGTTGAAGCAGTTGAGCTGCCGCTATAACAAAAAATACTAAAAACAGAATAGAGTAAATATTTAAGTTGGGCTCCCATACAACGAATGTGATTTTTTGCTGTTTTTTGCTGGATATTAATAACGGCAACAGGTAGACGCTTGAAATATTCGAATTGTGTATAGATAATGGTACAGAACCCTTTGTGCGTGAGTCCGATTCGCACTTGGCCTATTTGTAATATTGACTATAAACCAATAGAAAACAAAATTACTTGAGGACAGCTTTAAAAAAGTAAAAAAAGTTGTTTCCGCAGTGAAAGCTGTTCATAACGACATGCTACTCTTTTTTTGTAAAAGTTTAGAATTAATATTACACTTAATAATTCAGCCTATATACGTCCCACTGAAGAGCACATGCCTTCTCTCAGAGAGATAGAGAGTATGGATTTTATCTGTATATGTATCTATACATATATACATATATGTATATGTAGGCTGAAGTGTGTAAACACTTCAGACACTCAGGTTTTTCATGATGTTTGCCTTCACAGTTAGCCTTACACCTTGTGGTGTAGTACATCAAATGGTTCAATATTTTTAGGAATACTTTCTCCTTTGTTTTAAATAGATTGAATATTTTCTCTATCTATCCAGCCTGTGATCGTCGAGACCGTTTCTCTATCACGCATTTGAACGGGTAATGTCGTATCCTAAATCCAATTGGATAGTGGTTCAGCTAGGCAGAAAATGAAAAAATCTCACACCATCAATCGTTGTTTTCCAGATGACAATGCCAACCAAAACACCGTTGTCCCCACGTCTTCTCCGGACACTATTGAGTGGGTCCTAGACGTGACCATCGCTTACGAGAATCGTATCCCGTTGCATCTGGTGGACATCGTGTGTGGCGTGCGACCACCTTGCACTACGCACCTGCACTATCGCCTATACCCTAGTTCTGAAGTAAGTGTAATTAATATGAGGGGGTGGGTGGAAGCTGAATTTTAACAAAGACATAATTCCACCTCTACCCACTGCTGGGTATATAGGTCTTTTCCCTATCACGCCATCTTTCGCGGTCTCTCGCTATTTGCACGACCTGGTCTTCTGCTGACCTGACCACATCGTCCGCCCGATTCTCCCGCCATTCCGTCCATAAAAGTTATTAGTCCGATTATGAAGACTAGAGCTTGAGATGCTGGTCCTCTTCGTTTGGATTTAAGTTGACGTTATATTATTTCATCATCATCATCAGCCGTTTAACGCCCACTGCTGGACAGAGGCCTCCTTCGTGGTTTTTATAACCATAACGGATTTTGCCATAATCGCCACGCTTGGCAGGCGGGTTGGCGATCGCAGTATGCGGTTGGAATCTCAGAAAGACGCTGCTACCCGTCTCCAGGCAATTGATTTCCTTAGTCGCCTTCTACGACATCCACGGAAGTAAATGGAGTGACGGTATTCTAAATCCGGTGCCACACGGAGTATCCGGTGCCACACGTTATATTATTTAACTGAACATAATGTATAAATCCATTATTTTTTTTTATTAATTACAATATTTCACTTCAGTTAAACACTAACGTAAATAAAAACGTTAGTTAAACACTAACGTTGTTATTTATAAACAATTCCTTAAAGCACTCAATAAACGTTGAATAAAATATAGTCGGCGGTGAAGATTTTACAAGGAAATGTCGTAACCGCAGATTAAATAGACCTCTGAGGAGTGCTTTAGAGTAATCGTGTTTTTAAGTACTAAATACTAAGGCCGTTCGTTTGTAAGTACTAAATTACTGAAAGAAGCGACAATTTAAGTTTAGGAGAGACTGAAGATTGTCGAAGCGCAAAATTATATTCGTTTGCGAATTTCGGGTTTCTGAAATATGTATGTATGCCAGATTATGCCTTTTGTTTGATATTTCTTTTTGTCTTATCTGTCACTAAATTAGCAGTTATGTGCAATGGTTTATTCTATCGATAAATGCTAAAGGGTAAATCATACACGAATTATGTAAATCATACGGGATGCACGGAGAACTATTTGTAACGAATATAACGAAACAAATTTAAGAAAATGAAAATAAACAGAATACACGATATCTGTGAGTTAAAATGTCCTGTCCCAATCAAAATTTTCACGTCCCAAGCTCATCTAAAACATATTTCAACGTTCTCATTTCTAGGTCCCAAGCGACACGGAAGGGATGACCCAATGGCTCTACGACAGATTTATAGAGAAGGACAAGATCTTGGAAGAATTCTACCGTACAGGGAAGTGGCCCGCCAAGGGTGAAGTCCCGGAAGTACTCAGACCAGTGCGTCAGGACAACGTGCGGTACCTGATTCTGCATTTATTCTTTCTTACTTCATTTCTTTTACAACTGAAATTGGGCTCTTGGTTGTTGAGCAATGTATGGTAGGTGATCGCTGCTTTTGTAGCTCTTCTGACGTGATAATACGGAGACTCGCCAGGTTTTTGGTCGGTGGTGAATTGGTTTTGGCATTTGACGGGGGAGGGATTTTCAAATGGCAAAGGGAAAATTCAGATTTTGATATATAAAATAGATACCAGACGCAGACTTAGGTCAACGTGAGCAATTGAGAGCATTTTTGTGATAGTTGATAAAGTTATGTAAAATCATAGATATTTTAAATATGGTCCAAACAATCTCATAAAAAAGTAGTTTTCTATTTAACAGTTTTAAGAAAGGCTATTACCTACGAAATATTGCGGTTCTAACAGTTTAATATCTATGGTCCTATTTAACTTAAGCTGCAGTTGCAGTACTAAAAGTGACATACATTTTATAAGGATGTGGTTTAAATGTCAGCAATATAAGACGTTAGTTCCGGTCGTGGACCTACAACTCATTGATTCTCTAGGAAACATGCAATTTGTCTCCGTCACAATCACATTTTGTTACAGTCGATACTGTGTTATATCTAACAGTTATTTCTCCAAAATTTACCGGCTTAAAATAATTTTCCAAAATGGGGTACGTATTAATTTTTTTATATTTTATTTTAAGAAGACTTTTTTTGTTCACCGACTTTCATGCAATTTGCTTCACTATTTTTTCTTCGTATTATCACGTCTGATTACGATTGCCATAATTTTGTTTGACTTTTTATAGATAGGTTTTTACATTGAGACCATAATTGAATAATTTGCATTATTTCCCGATAAAGTACACATACAAGTAGGACGAATAACTTTCTTTCACCTAGTTTTAATGAACAGTATTTTATAAGATCACTGTTCTACCTCACTTCTAATGCAACAACATCATAGTTTTGAGACAGAAAAAGTTGGTGAAAGTCGAAAGTACATTTTTAATTTTAGTTTTGCATCGAAGTTTTTTTAATTTACTTATACAACGTTACCTTTGTGTGCCGGCTTCGCAAAATTACTTTTTGTGTTATGCCGTTGGCACGATAACTATTGTTTTTTAACAAGCACTTTACTATAGTGAGAGTACACTAGACGTGTGTATCAAAGCGTGCTGTGACATATGAGTCAATATGTAAGTATCTTAGGTTAGGTTTTGTGTGCTTCGCGCTGAACCAAATAATTGAATCCCTTGTGACAATAACAAAAATAACAGTTATTTGTAAATTCCTTTTTTTTGTATCACTTTTCACTTAAATAGCAACCCTATCGAGGAGCGGACCTTAAAATAATTCTTAACAGAAAATTGTGCGTATTTTATGTAAGTTCTGCTCAAAACTGACGCTCTTCAGAAAGTAAAACCAGGGCAAAGCAAATTAAAGTGGTGTAAACGTGAAGAGGTAATAATGACCGACGGCGGATCGGACCGATGACGAATAATGGCGACCTCGTGGCGCAGCGGTAGTGCATCTGCATACCATGCAAGAGGTCCCGGGTTCGAATCCCGGCTGGAGACAAAAAAAAAAAACCCCAGGTCTTGGATGTTTACATGTTTGTGATGTCGTTGTTTCTGGTTCCCACGATACAGGGTATCCTAGTGTGGGGCCAGAAGCAATGTATGTGCCTGTATGTAAATGTTTGTTTGTTTGTTTGTTTGTTTGTTTGTTTGTTTGATGATGAGGTATCTTTACATAGTATATTTCGGAACGTATCTGGGTGCTAAAATAAAACATTACAGATTTCTTTGGTTTGTATAAAAAAAACGTATCTATGTAAATCAGTAAAAATACCCTGCTTAGCGTCAGTTTCGACAGATGTAGATTAGGAGCAGTTATTTTGCGATTCGTAATTTCCAAAGCTAACAAATTTTTACGGATCGCATGATGACGCGTCGGCGATCAAATTGCTACTGTCGCCATCATTGTGTCTAAATTAGAGATAAGTCTTTATACTACTGTTTTAGGTAAGTGTGCACCTTAATTAAAATAAGGATGACCATCGTTGATGTCTTCAAATTTAATTACACACCAATGATATTATAATAAATTTTAGTAACCGGTTCGTAAACAATCGTTCTCTCGTAAAAATCTTGAAGTACATAAAATAGTACATAAATTGTATGTACATAAATTCTATTATGTATTTTGGGTATAACGCTGTAACTAATAATAAGGATAAGGCGAAGCAAACTTTTTACCGTAAGTGCCTAGGCTTCCGTCAGATTTTATAAATCCTTTCCTAATCCTAAGTAGATTTTTCAAAGATCAACTCGAATAATTCAATAAAATGGTGCATCATTACTGTCAGCAATACAAGGCCAAACATTTCATTAGTCAGATAAAACTTAACTGGAGAATAAATTGCATGCCATCACTGTCTAAATCACACGACAGGAAATTGACTGCCTAGTTGGTCTAGCCGTTAAGGCGCTTAGCTGGTTTCGATTCCCGCTGAGGCCCGCGGTACATTTGTACAGATGGCCTTAGTCTGGGTGTATTTTCATGTTTGTGACGTCCTTGCCTGGTTACCATAGCACAGGGTATCCTAGTTTGGGACCAGGCCCTAAAGTCCAGTAAACACATAGTTTTTCAATAGAATGGTATAAGCGTGACAATAGTTGTTATTTGCCTCTATTCGGTAGTCTACTAAGCAATAGCAGTACAATGTCATTCCAGTGGCATAACCCGTGCAAATTAAATACTCATCTCTCGCGAAGAAGATCCAACCACGCGAGGCGCCGAGTTAAGTTGCACGGGCTATTACCATTGTAATGCTATTGGTTTGTAGACTGCCAATAGTGTCAATAAAACAACCATTACTGTATTGTAATATGACTCTGTTGGACAAGTATGCATTTTAGGGACTCACCCCCAAGTTCAAGTGATTGTATTGTGTGGAAGTTATTATTATTACTTTAAAAACCCATTTTTTATAAACCTATTTGTTATTACATCAGTTTTATTCTCCAGTTAAGTTTTATATGACTATTGAAAAATCCGGTCGAAATCGAATATACCTAAACATGAAAGTTTTTTGCGCAATCTGTTATTGTAACGGTGTAAACCTCTGTACACCATTTTTTGATATTTTTCATTCTGTTTATCATTATTAAATCAAAATTTAAAATTACTTCACCCACTCTAGATTTCTTTTCGATTTTCATTGCTTCTTTACCCTTCGACTAGACATTATCACTGACAACTATTCTGCTTGTGAAATTATTCTGTTTTTAATCGAAGTTTCCTATTATCATCGAAATAAAACCACGGTTTCTTTGTATACATTTTTATTAATCTACATCAAGATCCCTTCATTATTATATGTAGTATAAATACCTATTCAGTGTAACAGTCACAATAGGTAGCATTTTTATATTTTAATAATTTTTGTTGTTTCAAACTTGTGCTTTTGTGATAAATTCTACTAATAGGTAGAATTTATTTACAATTTTAAATCTAAACTTGGTACCAAAACCTGACGAACTTAAGGACTAGTTAGTCTGACTTTGGTGAATGCGTTTATTTTTTAGACAGTAAGGGTTCATGTTGTTATTTTTTTCTTAGTCGGAGTTGTTTTTTTTTTTATTTTTCTTCATTTGAGATAGTTAACATGTTTGTGATGCGTCTTATAATTAGTGATTGCGAATTGTGTCATTGTTATTGCTTAATTAATTTTCTCGATTTAAAATGAGGTAGGTTAATATTGATACTGCGTGAAATGAGACAAAAATAGACTTATGATTAAGTATCACTATTAATTTACTCGATAGATATAAATTAATCCTATATTGTGCTTGCTGTGGGTTAAATCATATTATAAAGCCCATGTGGAATCTGGATTTATTTGGGACTAAATACAAAAATTTTAAATAATTTTAATTTTAATAAACGAGAAACTTCTCGAAACTAATTTTGGGAAATTAATATAGTTAAAGTTTAAAAAGCCATTGTCGTGGCAAATCGTTGCAAGGCCCAACTTTTCCATTCAGGAAATAGAGAAAATTGAATAGTCCGTATAGAATGAGGATGCAAAGAATTTATGATGATTTTGCAATTGGTGCAGTAAAATATCAAAAAGCGTTGTGATGAGTTTCAGTTCTAGATTTCTCTTTCCGTGTAAGTGTGGGATGAGAGAGGTTTGTCGGATGCCGGCCATTAGTATGGTTAGTGATATTTTGGTGTAGATTTGGATTATCAAAGTTCAATTAGGGAAAAGTCTAAGGCAGGGTCAACAATGTTTTTATGTGAAACTTAAAGAAACGATGTCTAAGCTGTAATTGAAAAGTAAAGGAGTGTAGGAACAAAAACCGATAAGTCGTTGTTTTGCGGGAAATTGCACAAAAGTGAATAGTTTTATGGATTTCTAATTTAGAATTTAACGTAGTCTAGCAATTTATTAGTATTTAAATCCATGTTTGGAAGCCTGAATTCTACATTCGTATGTGCGGTACTTGTTGAGATAGATAAACGAACAAAATGGATATATCGGTTCTTAACAAAATTAACTGGATTATTTCGGTTTTTGACCAAATCAACTGGATTATATCAGTTTTTGACTAAACCAACTGGGTATATCGGTAACTATACGTTGTCCATGGTTTTGGCATTAGAAACAAAACCATGTGGACTTTTCACTTTTTAACAGAATTAAAAAGAGTAAACAAAGAAAAGTGCTAAGGATGTATCGGTTTTTGTTCCGATTGTGATCATCGTTTGGCAAGACATACGTATTTATTGTCTTATGTCCAGATCCGTGTAATTCAAGATCAATTTTGAAGCGGATTTATGCATTCTGACCTGCTTAAAATTATGTAGGCAAATATATAAAGGGAAAAGAACCAATAGGCATCAAAAATTAAATAAAAATTGAAATATGTCTTATCGGTTTTTGCTTCGACGCTCCTGAGTTATAATATTAGTAACTGTAATTTACAGAAACAAAACGGATCTCTAGATCTTTATAGTTTTGTTTAAAACTTCAAATCTGTGCTCGTTGTGTTTTGCAGTGGTGATCCTTGAAATGTATAAAAACCCACATACATTTTGTTATTTTCTGAAAGTTACGCTAATTTTGGATTCTTTGTTACTTTGTAAAAGCAAAGCGCTGTAAATACCTTGGGATGACTTCCAAAGTTTGTCAATAAAGCACGTTTGTGGCACCTTAAGAAGTGTTTTATTTGTATTAATCCAAGATACCTACCATATTTTTACGGTGAAGTATGGCAAATTAAGTTACTGAAAATATAGCAAAATTTTCAAAAAATGAAAGTCAAAATAAATTTTAGACTTATAATTTCAAATTAAAAATAAAGTATTTGACAGACATAAAAACAAAGTATTGACAGACATGAAAACAACGTATTGTCAGTTATTAATTAGCATTATCTCACTCAGCTAGAAATTATTGTCGATAAGACAATAATTTTTAGCTGAGTGAGATCAGGGGCAATATCACGTAACTTCTCCACTGTATGGACTCGTCCGACTTAAGGCCTGCGTAGACGAGTACGAGACAGTACTGTCCCCCGGGTACTTTTTTGTCCATAAATATAGATCTCTTGCTCCGTGTGGCGCCGGATTAAGAATAGCGTCACTCCATTTCCTTCCGTGGATGTCGTAGAAGGCGACTAAGGGCAATTACCAGGAGACGAGCAGCAGCGTCTACCTGAGATTCCAACCGCATACTGCGATCGCCAACCCGCCTGCCAAGCGTGGCGATTATAGCAAAACCCCTCATGGTTATGAAAACCACGAAGAAGGCCTATGTCCTGCAGTGGGCGTCGAATGGCTGATGATGAATATAGATCTCTTATAAATTGTATCGAATAACGCATACAAAGGACTAAAATACCCCGCACCAAAAGTCCCCCAAATTACCGAAGACACTGAAAGACTGAACTGGACAAAAGCTCGGGGGAGTCCCCGAAAACAATAGAACTAACGTAACTAGGCGCAACAACGCACACAACGTTCTTTAGTCTGCATTGAGCGCTCAATAGTGACGTACGTATCCTGGCTACAAATGACCGCACACCGTATGCGTTGAGTCCGTGACAAGTACTCGGTGGACATTTTTTGCACGATTCGGCTCGGTATCTAGCAATACACGCTGAAAACCTTTCGCTCTACGTCTTTTATTGTCATGCCTGTACCATGCTTGCGCCATGTTCGTGTCATGCCCGCACCAGACCAGGCCCTAGATTCTGTTAATGCATTGTAGTAACATGACAACTGCATGAACATGGCGGTTTTCATTTCATGGCCGCTTTAAGTCTACGCGGCACACCCATCAAACTTTCTAGGCGTCAATGGTACGAAAAAACACGTCACGTGACCCGTCAGTGTACCTGTCATTATACTACAATGCACTAACAGAATCGAGGCCCAGATCAGTGGGCTCCGCGCCTTATTTTGCGCCTTAAGTGTAAAGTTTATTTAAATCAAATTGTAATATATTAAAAACACTGGTAAACACTTAAAAAAATTACAACGAACTCAACTGTGTTACTGGTAGTGTTGTTTATACAGTCGATAGCTCATCAACCTTTATGTTTTAGTTAAAAATTCACCCGAAGGGTAACTGAGTAGAGTGCACGCATGGAAAGACTATTGTGCTGTTAAATGTACGTACCTAGAGTATAGAAAATACATACATAAACTCACGCCTACATCTTGGATGGGTGGGCAGACACCCAGCGTTTGCCCCTTGCCACGAACCTGACAAAACTTCTTTTTCTTCATCGAAATTCATTAGTCGGTTTCAAGTACTTCTTACCTTGCCCTTCGCTAATACGTCCCCTATTCGGTCAACGTATATCCGCCTGGGAGGTCCTGAACCGATCTTTCCACCAACATTCGCTCGATGTATTTCTCTTTCGTCATCATCTTCCGTCCTTCATCCTCTCCATATATGTCCAAACCAACGCAACATTCCTATCTCAGGTCTAGTCACTAAATCCTCTTTCACTCCACAACGTGTTCTGATCAAACTATTGCGTATCCTGACATTCAAATTAACATCACACATACTTCTCACGACCACATTTCTACGGTGGTAATGATAATTCTTCTGCCATACTTAAGTCTCGCTACCATACAGTAAGTATCAAATTATTATCCGAAAAGCCAGGGTGTCACATTTCATATTAAGTCATTCATATCAAGGCATCAAAAGGCGAAGGTAATGTTGTGTATGAAATCAGGAGATTATGTTCTTGATTATGCCCCTTTTCAGTTCTGCGCTTCCACGGACAAGTAGGTTGTGTGTTGATTATGCAAAATGAGAAGACTTTACTAATTTAAATTAATAAATTAGTAAGCTTTGAAAGCAGGCAGGGCAAAGAAATCGTTCGCCATATCGATAAAGCCCGGAAGTGCTACTGGTCCAGGATAGATCTCATGAAGGGCAACCTTCCGCTTTCCTTAAAGCGGAAACTCGTCGACATGTGTATCCTGTCTGTTCTCACCTACGGCTCACAGACTTGGTTACTGACCAAACAACAAAAGCCCAGGCTTAAGGTTTGTGAGAGAGCGACGGAGTGCAGTATTTTGGGCGTCAGGTGGGTAGACCGTGTCCGAAACGCCACACTGTGCGCATGCGCCAAAACCCAAATAATTGACGTAGGCGTGCAGACAACGAAATTAAAGTGGAGCTGGACTGGTCACATCAGTCGCATGCATCCAGATAGGCGAGACTCACCACCGAGTGGGTGCTACAACACGGACGTCGAAGTCGAGGCCGGCCTTGGAGATGGTGGAGATACGATCTTGACCATCATCTGCCGGAGTGGTTTGAGGTGGCGTAGGACCGAAAGCTCTGGACTGAATTGGGGGAGATCTTGCCCAGCAGTGGGACACAAATATAGAGGGTACATAAAAAAATTGGAAAAAAAAAACATTCTAGGTACGTCAGTAACTGCTTTCTAATAAAAACTGAATTTGCACGGATATTTACTCGGTTATTTTTTTATTTTACAATTTTCCGACGTTTCGGTACTTTTGCAAGTTCCGTGGTCTCGGTAGACTGAGGTGACAGGCGCCTTTTTGAAAGCATTAACTGTTAGTTTACTACCCTCGGCAAAAATTACAAAAAAAATATAACGTTACGTTCCAAAAATAATTTAGGCAAATTTTTTCATTTAAATTGGAAAACAATTATCTTACATTAACTCAAAAATATTCATCATCATCATCATCAGCCATTCGACGCCCACTGCTGAACATAGGCCTCCTGCGTGGTTTTCACAACCATGAGGGGCTTTGCCATAATCGCCACGCGTGGCAGGCGGGTTGGCGATCGCAGTATGCGGTTGGAATCTCAGGAAGACGCTGCTGCCCGTGTCCTGGTAATTAATTTCCTTAGTAGCCTTCCACGATACTCAAAAATATTGATTATTAGTTATTGAAATTAAAATTCAATGTACAAAACAATTATTTTATATAAACTCAACAATATTGATTATTATTTAGTGAAATTAAAATTAAATCTACAGTCACACTTCCAGCAAGGGGTCTCATGCACTTAAGCACTGGTTCCCATGCTGTAGCTATGTTCACACCACGGTCTGTATTGAAATATGTCTAGTGCTCGTGACCTTAGAAAATAAATGCTTTATTATTATTATTATTAAATCCTTTATTGCATTTAAACAGACAGTTTTGCACATAGGCGAGCTTAATGCTACTTAGCATTATCTACCAGCTAACCTAAGTTATGAAGAAAACAAACAATAACAGGTATTGCAACTTACTCGTAAAATATTAAATATACTTGCTAATAAGCATAACTTTCTATTTTTAATCTATGAAAAAAACAATTATTTAATAAAACTAATCTTTGATACACAAATGTGGTCAACAAATAAAATGTTATCATTGTGAATTACGCCTCAATTTTACAGTCTATATTGTTTTTATTAATGTCATCCTAATCCCCTGTTTTTCGTACTCTAACAATCTCTTAATGTAATGTTAAGACCCTTCAGTTTGCCAAAGTAGATTACCTAACAATTTTTTAATGTACGCGAAACCGGCGTTTAGAGATTCAATTTAAAAACTGACATAGGTAAATGAAACTGAAAAATCGTCGTATTATTTACACATAGGTAACATATTTTGGGACCAGGTTAAGTGATTGTGTCGAGTGGAAGTTATTTATTTATTTATAAAATAAACAAGTTGGAAAAAGTCGGTTTCTAGAAAGAATTATTTTTTCTCTCTAATTCCTAAATCCACCACTCATGGCCATCCTACAAATTAACGATTTCCGTAGCTCCCAAAAGGGTCGCGCGAGCATCCCGGGGGCTATTCTCGTTAGAGACATGTCCGGGACCTCCAATTTCGAACATCGCGCTTTTATAATATGGGCCAGGTGAGTGTGCCCCATTTGTTTAGACAAGCGCGCTTTGAAATTGCCGAAGGATAAGTTGTTCCGAATTTGTGAATGCATTTATTTAATCCGGAGATATTACAGAAACACGCCACTAGGCAGCATGATCAGAAAGCACTTAGATGATAAAATTAGGTACTAAAAATTCTCCCAAAAAACTATCTCACTAAGAAATTGCAATTAGCAATAAGGCCGCCAATTGTATGTTTTCTTTTGTCATTGCTGTTTCTGTAACATTTTTTCTGGGATACAATAAAGAATATTCGTATCTTATCATAATTTACTATAAGTAACTTAAGGGTGAGAGTGGGTATTGGGTAATTTACGTATTTAATAGTACACGAATTTGCTTACAATAATATGTGCAAAAATTATGGTAACTAAAATAAAACTTAGTAAATGTTCATGTGAGATGAACATAATATAAAGGTCTACGTAAGAAAAATGCACATATGTGTAACTCCGCCTGTTTCTCGCACATAAACAAATCACTAGGCGGATGTGCATAAAAATAGTTATACCTTAGTTACACAGTTTTACTTAAAGAGCCTCCGAGAGAGACATTACTTTCGTTTTTTTTTAAGACGACCGTTTGTTTTTATGATAAGACTATAAATATTGTAAATTTTGGTCTGCTGTTGTGAAGCCTGTATCACTGCTCTCGTAGTTCACTAATTCTTATTCCTAAACACTCACAAGTAGATATCTTTCCTAGGAGCCAAGTTGCTCTTTCATTTCCCACCTATAAACGATCAAAGAAATACATAAAAATCCCGGTTGCGGGTATTTTTTGTAGCCCTTCGCTAATATATCCCCTATTTGGTCGGCGTATGACCGCCTGGGAAATCCCTATTTAGTTATAAATGAATGAATGAATGAATGAATGAATGAATGAAGGAATGAACGTTGATGCAGCAAAAGAGGCAGGCTCATCAAGATCATGGCAAATCTTAGTCTCTCTCTACCCTTCCGGGATACAGGTGTAAGTTTATTAAGCCATGGACCCGTAAATGAATATCACAGTAATCATTTTCTGCTCCTGACCAATAACCAATCTTCTTAAAATTTGGCGAATTATTTCTTTACACCATTGAGACTCAGAGCAAAATCACATTTTCGGAAAAATTAAACAGCCTAGGCTACACTTCACTCTGTCCCACTCAGTTCAACTACCTAGAGTGGGACACGTAACTCGTGTAAGGTAGCTGGTTACATTCACACAACTACCCTGATAATTTCTGACATTGTCTGAGACCCCAATTCTATTGAACCTCCTTAGAGATAGCTATAGTGACTGTAGCAGAGTCATAAAAAGGCATCTTTCAAGGTTTGTCTACTTTTTTAAGGTAGTTAATGTCTAGGTAAAGCGAGTAAGGTATTCTATTCCAAGTGGCAGGAAGACGCTGGATGCAAGCCGCTTCCAAATGGTCGTTTTGAAATTCCACGGAGGAGGCCTATGTCCAGCAGTGGACTTCTTGTAGCTGCATGATGATGATGATTCTATACCGAGTTCTGATTAAAAAAAAGTTGAGAAATCAAAAATGGTACTGAGGTGGTGCCACGGATTGTATATAGCTAGCCGACTAAGGTAAATGCTACGGTAAATGGGACTCTGCATATTCATCATCATAAGCAGCATATATACGTCCCACTGTAGGGCACAGGCCTTCTCTCAGAGAGAGAGTATGGGCTTAATCACCACGCGTGCCCACCGCGGATTGGCGATTTCAAGCGCTGAGGCATGTGACTAGCTCAGACCCCAGATTTCCTCACTATATTTTCCTTCACTGTTAGCGATTGGTATTGCTACTATAACTTCACAAATGTAAAGTCATAGGTATATGCCCGCACTGGGAATCGAACCCGGGTCTCCCGCTTCCGAGTCCAATGTTCTACCCACTAGGCTACCACCGCTCTGCATATTGCTTGTATGAAATTGTGACTAGAGACGCCCCCCTCAACTAACAAGTAGGCCCATCAAAATGCCAAAATTGTTATCGATCCTCGACATTTTTTTGCTTAAATACTTTTTATCATATCTCACAAGCTTTCTTCACTCAGTAATAAACTACGTGGCTATGATATATGCTAGGCACGCCATGAGATAAAACCAGCTCTACTAAAGTAAATAATTTTACTCTTATATGGAATAAAATAAATATATATATATATTTTTATATTAATCGGGTATGATTTTTGGAGTATGTTGTATACAATAATTTTTCCCTTGCCTGCCCCCTCCTGAGCACAAAGCGGGTGGGGCTGTGTCGGGTTACATGGTCGTCGGCTTAATGTGAAACGACTACAAACATACATATATAAGCAGCCTATATATGTCCCACTGTAGGGCACAGGCCTTCTCTCAGGGAGGGAGTATGGGCTTAATCACCACGCGTGCCCACCGCGGATTGGCGTTTTCAAGCGCTGAGGTATGTGAATAGCTCAGACAATCAGGTTTCCTCATGATCTTTTCCTTCACAGTTAGCGAGTGGCATTGCGACGTGAAACGTCTATAACTAAGCGTTAATTTTTAGCTGAAATGCGATGTGTTACGTGGCACTGGCGCCATCTAGCGGCACGAGTCAAGAGGACCTGAGTAATGGCTACTTTGTTCTACTCGACGTTGATCCTGTTTTATTAATTCGTTCTGTCTGTTGTGTATTTAGTTTTCTTTCTGTTGTTGACATACATAGTACTATGTTACTTATCTGCTTATTTTGTTTCCGTGATGTGTCTTATTGGACCAAAATATGGTGCGGCGGGAGCGGCAACTGGGTGGACTGTATTGGCGAACAATGGACAACACCAGGAGGGTATTCGTTGGTAAGCGTTGGGGTGGACGTACCTGGATTTCACACCCGCGGATGACGAAGGACGAAGTCCCGGCGTCTTGTATTCCAAAAGTAGTTCACGTGTATTTCTTATTCTTCTTCTTCAAATTGCAGCTACAGAGCTGCAGCTAAATTGCAGTCGTAGTTACAGAGTTACAACCCTCGCCGAGGCGACATGTTTTCTTTGCATGTGGTTTATGACTTGGCAAATGACCCCCTACTACCGAACTGAAAGCGGTTTCACGTCCAAATACCTGCACGCAGTGCCCGGAAGAGATGACTATATTTGTCTCCAACAATGTCTCGAACCAATTAGAGCGGGGCACAAAGGTATAAAGGCACTTTAACGTCCGAAAGTTACGGCGCGATTAATTTAAAGAGCCTCCACTGACCGTCAACGGCAGGTGCTATAAAAGCTCGGTAACGGCGCTGTAACGTCGGTAACGATATTGTAACGTTGCTTGTAGCGCTCTATTGCTACATTGAGACTACTTGGTTGGGATGGTCAGTTGGAGCGATGAGAGACGCTTGACATCTTACTAAATTACTAAATATGTGACAGTGGCGCATTATCTACGTGTTTATTGAACACTTTATTGCACATTGTAAAAGGAAATTACACAGATATTTGTTATACAGTACATAATTACGTGATAATTCCACTTCTTAGCAACACAGCAATCGATAATGGAATCTGATCACTTCGGCACGGGCTTGCCTAGTGAAGTGGCACTTACTGCATCCTAAAACATATAATTTGTGAAGAAATACATAAAACAAATTAATGGCTTAAGAGTACATAACTACGTCATAGTGGCGCAGTAGATAGATAGATAGAGAAAACTTTATTGCGCAACTAGGAGAAAGAATACAAATGGTAACTTATATCTAAATAGTGATATACTATTGGCGGTCTTATGGCTTAGAGCGATCTCTTCCAGACAACCTTTGGATGGAGTGGATTGCAGAAAGAATATAGTCGGTAAATGGACGTACATAAATAAGAGAATCTGAAATATAATGGTATGTGAAGTAATAAGTACAAGAACTACATGTTACGCGTATTATAGTATTGAAATAATCTGATGTTGGTGCTGCACTTGGCTATTCGCATTTACCGACGATTTTCCATAACAAAATACATTGCGTAGGTTTTACAAAATCAGTGGTACAAATTCCTCAGAGAACCCGGCAATGGACGGTTAATATTTGCCAAATACGCAAATATCAGTGGCTTAAGTGAGGCGTCGGTCGGCTTGACTGTGCCGATGACGTTTGATTTGACGTTTGACCTAGTGATGGGGTGGAGTCGATGGAGGAGGGACTTCAGCGCCACCTAGCGGACTGATAAGACCAGAAAGAGTATTATGGTTACATTGAAATTTATTAAAAAAACTGTTTTGCTTGTAAATTAAGAAGAAATTTATTGTGTGCAATCTTTTAACTTCCGCAAGGAGAACGAAATCGAAATTCGGCACATTCTGGGTATTCGAGGTTAGAGAAGGTCTAGCTAAAAATGTACCTGTAGATATTTTGAAGGATGCCACGGAAAAGTGAAATACCACCCATAGAGGTCCACTTCCCTTAATTCATCACTTAAACTCGAGCCTAATCCATAACGCTTCACCCTTAAGTCAATCCACAATGAAAAGGGTGCGTGTTGCGTGACGCTTGTAAACACAACCAAATTAAGTTAACCTGCAAACCCTGGAGCCGCTTGTAGTTTGGAAAGTTCTTTATAATTTGGTCACTTTAAGGCATCACCAATTTTACATAACCTCTCAGGTAATAAGTTTTTCTTATTTTGGAGGGCTCTACTGAAACTGGTAGGCGTATAATGTAGGACTATATCACTGTGCCATGAATGATAATAGCCTTATCCCGTGATATTTCGCAGCTCATAATTCTCAAAGACGTGTGCTGTATTGTTTTGAATAGGTAATTTGTTTACGTCATACGAGGGTCGGCTGACGGAGTTTTGTGCCAATTTTAAGTGCCTTAGAAGCGGATTAAGGAGCATGAAAGCGTTTCTGATTCTGTTTCTATGAATATGCACCAAGACATTGACAAAAACACCACAACTTCAGTCATATATACAGTCTTTGATAGAAAAATAGGTATCTGTCAAAGACTAACTTTTACTGGCGAGTTTCAGGACTCGTGCATTTTTTGTGTTCCTCGTGCATTTCACTGACTGTCTGTGTAGTCAAACGTCTATCACCAGGCTGTATCTCATGAACCGTGATATCTAAGTTGATATCAGATGATGTATTTGTTGCCGCTTTATCAACAAATACTAAAACAGAATAAAATAAATATTTAAGGGGGTCCCATACAACAAACGTTTTTTTTTGCCGTTTTTTGCTCGATATTAATAACGGCGACAGGTAGAAGCTTGAAATATTCACAGAATATTTGTCTCTATATTCGCTCCAAATATAAATAAATAAATTAAAATTAAATAGTCATTTAAGGGGGACTCCGATACAACAAACGTGATTTTTTGCGGTTTTTTCTCGATCTTTGTGTCTAATGTTGTATAGATAATGGTACAGATCCCTTCGTGCGCGAGCCCGACTCGGCCGCACTTGGCCGGTTTTAGGTAAGCCTTTATGTACCTCTGCAAGGAATGTTCCAGCTCTCTAGGCACATCATTTATTTCGTAGTAAGAAACCTTATTAATAAAGCTACACCGTGGACTTATTGACGGAATTTATTTTTCCGTTAACACGCTCCAAGTAAACTCCAGATTATGGTACTGTGTTTTTCCAGTACCCAAGTACCCCAGTTGACCGAACACGATGAAATAACCGGTAAAAAAAATAGACGCCCTCTCCACAGTGTCCGCATGACGTATTTCTTAGAACCACGTCTAATGTGCCTATTTTTCTCTTGTCGCACGGTTAACTACAGGGTGATTTGAATTTGTTCACCGTATTTGAAGGCGACATTCTAACCCTAGTTTAGAAACATATGAGCTAGTTTTGAAAAAAAATATGCGTCAATTTTTTTTTATTTAGTCAAAATTACTTCGCTAGAGCATAAACAAACAATATCAGAACGAAAAGTAATACAAAACAAAAAAAAAACTGTATTTGGAGCGTCGTATGGTCGTCGCCGGCCAACTTAATTGTTTTTTTAATTGTTTACGCCTATCGGACGTCAGACTCTTAAGCATTTAACATATTAGAAAATATTTTTCAACGTTGTAATACCTACTTCTAACAATTCAAATTAGGATACACAGAGCCAAAGGTCTTAAATCACGAATATTTACAAATATATTATACCATTTCTGATAAATTATTAAGAATACTGTTTTTCACAATAAAAACGAACATTCCCTCCAAATACGGTGAGCGAATTCAAAGTCACCCTGTAGATTAGGCATGCATGCGATCTATCCATATGTTAGGGGTGGAATTCAAAAGGGCAGTGCAGATAGTTTTTTATGCGCGGCACCCCTAATGTTGTGACGGTGTCCTTCCTATATGGCCCCACTAAAGTTAGGGTGCGGACACACGGAGATGGCTACAACGACACGCTTTCAAGAAGGTAAGTGAGTTTTATAAAACCACATAAATAATTTTATACCACACCGACTCGTTCAAAGTGTCTTATTGCTCGTTCATAAGCGGGTTACAAAGTTCGTCATTTCTCTCTTACAAATGTGCGGTGGGAAAAGTTTTTGCACTATACGAAAAAAAAACAAACGCGGCAATTTGTTTTGTTTTGTTAAATTTTGTGTTATACTAAATTGATAATTTAACAGTATGGTTTTAATTAGTCTCAATAATTTTATTTTCCTCGTAGGTGTAGTATAAAGCACTTTGTATCACTCGGGAGAAAGTTCTCTTTCTCGTTCTCTCCCCTCTCGTTTTCTCCCCTCGGTGTACAATGTACTATATTCAACGTCACAAGAAAAAAAGTTACTCGTAAAATATTTTACGAGTAACTCTTTTTCTTTGCCTAGCCGCTTAAAGCTCGATGTCTTCTACAAGTATTTGGTTTCCAATGAGTGCGGACAAATTTAATACAATAGAAATAAATTATTACTAGTTTGTATCCGGTTTGGAGTAGAGAACACTTTTATGTTTACACTAGCTGTTCCCGCGAGATCCGAATGTAAAGTAGCCTAAGTCACGAGCTCATAAGTATACCTTATCAATCCTCGAAGAACTAACAAACCTCGCATTTTTATATGTTATTAGGCGATTTCTGTATCGTAAATGTACGTGGATTGGTGCAGGTTCATCATTTTTTTTTATAAAATATGACATTAATACGTAATGTATTTTATAATAATAACTCTATTAATTTTGTGACATAGGCCAAATCTTTCTATAGTGGATTATCGCTTAATAAACGCTTTCGTCTTAATTTTTTTACGTTTTGATTCCTAAGTCCACGCGTCTACAAGCACCCTACCAATGCGGTGGTGTATTTCCCTTTCGACCCCCAAACATTATGCGGCGGCAGTGGCATTTCCAATACGTTGGGCAAATTGACGGATCTTTTGTGGTAGATTGAGTAGGAACTGACGGTCTCAAGGTGAAAATTTTACCATAACACCTAAACGAACACCGTATAGTGCCATTAGACGAAATGTAACCCACTTGCTGCACTGCGTAGGATACTTTTTGCAAGAACCGAAGTCGTTGATATAGCTGGTACCACAAGTAGGTATATCGTTTGTTTTCATGTGATCGTTATAGTAGCATATTTTGCTGGCGTTATTTGTAAACGAAGCTGTTTTCCCACAAGAGATATATTGTTCTAGAATTTTTCCTCACCGACTTGTCAAGAATTGATCATATATGTGTAAGCTCATGCCTGTATCCCGGAGAAAATGAGAATTGAAAATAATAATTAAACACATTTTAGAAACATCTGAGTCTATCTTATTTTATCTGTGCATTGACTACTCAGACGCTGTGGTAGACACCAGTGTAGAAAATATTTTTATATGGATTGTCCACTTATCTGGCATCTATAGGACCCTCTCCTAGGCTTAAGGCGATATTACACGGTTCAATCACATTGAAGCAATGCCATTGAACGTTGGTCATTGAACGACTTTACCTATTTACACGGTTCAATCCCATTGAAGCAATGTCATTGAAAAGTATTAAACATTAAAAATGCGCCCGATCGTTCAATCTTCATGCTTACACTTTTCAATCGCATTGAAAGCGTTTGCCAAGATTTAGCTTTCAGTGAAATTGCGCAATAGCATTGCAATGTATTCAGACATTTCAATGCCATTAAAGCGATGAAATTGCAAGTACGAGTATTATTGCACCGAAATTGAACCGTGAACCGTCAATGAAAATTGAAGAAATAAAATTGAAAGCTTACCCGCAAATAAGCGAGACTGTGTGCAGTGCATAAATAAATAAAAACCAAGAGAAAATTTATTCGGCGATTCGGTTATAAGCACTCAAAAGAAATAGTAACAAATGTCCGTGAATTTGATTTGGTATCAACACATTCTATATCATTAAAGTGAAGCAAAGGTAATCCCTGCTAGAATAAACTTCACAGTGAAAACCGTTCAAACTTCTGTTTTAGGAATTTCTATTCCAGTAGCTAAGCCCTTATCCCACGCGCGAGAAATAGACAAAGAATCCCGAAATCCTGCGCTAACGTCGCAGATGAAAGTGGGACGGGGCTAGATTTTCCATTCACGCGCGCGGGATGATAGGTCACCCTACCTAGGAGCTTTACGCGAAAAAAAAGAGCAAAGTTCGCAAAACACCGAACCGATCCATCTCTATCGAAATTAATTGAGTCTGTGAAAGTTGACAGATTGATGGGAACGCGGTGGGGCCGGGTTCTAATAATTAAATTTTATCCAGCCGTGAAATGTGCGAAACGGCTTTTTGCTTTCCAGCACTCTTCTTCTTTAATGCGAAACGCATTACTGAGAAAGCACGGCTGTTGTTCTTAGTTGTTTTACTCTTGTTCGTACTAAGTTCCACATAAATAAGGGAATGAGCAAGAGAGAAAGATATACCTGCTCTATTGAGTGGGTTATTACCCACTTGCGACAACTAGAGATGCAATACCCTATTAACTTAAATCCGGATTCACTCAATTGTACAAGTAAGTGAATCCTTTTTTACTGTTCCGTATCCGAAGGGTGCCAAACGAGACCCTATTACTAAGACTTCAGTCTGTCTGTCGGTCTGTCTGTCACCAGGCTGTATCTTTTGAACCGTGATAGCTAGGCAGTTGAAATTTTCACAGATGATGTATTTCTGTTGCCGCTAAACAAAAAATACTAAAAACTGAATAAAATAAATATTTAAGGGGGCTCCCATACCCCAAACGTTGTCTAAAGACAGCGCTCGCCATCTAGCGGCCATTTATGTTACCTTCACAGCGCCGATGTCATGTCGTTAAATGTCAATGTTAAACGCTTCTTGTTGGTTTCTATAGATGGCGCTGTTCTCAAATTCGATCTTTGTCTAATTTTGTATAGATAATGGTACGGAGCCCTTCGTGCGCGAGTCCGACTCGCACGTGGCCGGTTTTTAAGTTAATAATGTGTGTGTAGTACTTAAAAAAGTTTAAGTTCGACAATGCAATCCCTTTTGGTTAGAGGGGTTATTTGAGATTGGAATCCCAAAAGTGTGTCTTCAGGCCAGAAAAGATTCGCGTCCTTCTAGTTTTTGAACGAAAACAATGAGCCGCTAAAACGATAATGTCGCTATTTTGAAATGGGTTTTACGTCTGTCAAACCCTTTTCCGCGCAAATATTGGTTATGTTCAGCGGAGTGCAACGTTGATAGCGAGTCTCGACGAGTTGTTTTTTTCTATTTCTTTTGTTCTCGCGTCAAGAAACCTTTTCTTTAGCAGCCAGTTGAATGTTGACGCTGAATCCCTTACCGGTCTGCTGCGGAAATGGAGGGTAATGTATGTGTGTCTGTGCGTGTGATGTCCGTGTGTGTGTGTGTGTATGTGTGTGTGTCTGTGTGTATGTGTATGTGTGTGTGTGTGTGTGTGTGTGTATGTGTGTGTGTGTGTGTGTGTGTGTGTGTGTGTGTGTGTGTGTGTGTGTGTATGCAAGTATGTCTCATTTTATATTCCCTATAAGAAAGAAGTAAGATCTTAATTGAGTGGTTATAATTGCGTGGATGAAAAAGGCTGTATTTTGAATTACCATTATTCCAACGAAAATTAAAACACTCTCGATCTATTTTGCAAAAAGTTCGCTTGAATGTCACTATAAGATGTCGCTAGTCTTGTTGCTCATCACTAGATGGCGTTTACATTGCTAAAACATGAAAAAACACTAAAAATAGAAAATTGAAATATTAAAATAAAAATTAAGAGATGACTTGATTAGCATTAAATATAATTGAGCAGGCCTGATTTCATATTGTGACCAATTCTAAGTCACTATACGAAGATCTCACCGTGGGGTTTTTCGTTATTTATATTTCAGTTTTTTGCATGAAGGGAATGAAAGTAGATTTCTAGGTAGATAGGTGCTAGTCTCATCAAAATTAAAATTTTATTAAAATTCAATAATTTACGATTACTCACAAAAATAATTGATTGATTTGAAAAAATGCATTATTATGATAAGTCAACGTAAAATTATCGAAAGGAAGTTCTAGAATCTGGACAGTCTAAATGTGGATTACTCAGATCGAACAGATTATTTAAGTTTCTGTTTTAATTTTTTTGCAGCGCGAAAGATATAAACGTTCGCAGAAAATGAAAATCATTCGTTCCAATAACACCCACACGCTTCTTGGTTAAGATTAGTCTTAAAGAGAATCAGAGAGAAAAAAGGCACAGCACACAGACTCATCTGCTTATCAGGAAGCAATAGAAATAACTAACATAGATGCATATTACACTATCGATTCAAACACGGCATCAGTCTGTCTGGAAACCATGGAAACGGGTCCTCAAGGCGCTTCTGCCTCCGTGCAGATATAACTGCACAGTGTGGCCACAGCATACGTTTGTCCGTTGTATCAATTGGCAACAGATGGGTTATATAAGCTAGGATTTGAAAAAAATACATAGCTTTGATGGTAATGTCGCTGGCTTACTGAGATTTCCTGCAACTGATGTGAACCTACTGTTAATTTTTTTGTATGGATGAAAATCCCATTTTATTATGCGAATACGTGATATTATGAAAATTCAGAAATTGTGAATTTTTACAACATCACGAATGCGGTCTCCACATGTGGGCTAATGATTATGTGCAAAATTCAGACGAATTCCATTTCAATTTCATTTTTTACCTGTAATTTTTTACAGGTTAAAAACTGTATGGCCATTGGATTGAAACAGGATAAGAATGGAGCTAAGAGTTAAATATGATTAGGACTAGTATCCGAACAAACAATTACAAAATTTACTTTGCAGTCGAAATTCTTTCATACAATCCCACTGCAACAGCAAGTTTGTAACTGTAGATACATATTATTTTTGTGAAATATCTACATATTAACAAATTTAGAGATTTTTTTTCTTTACTTTTGTTGACATTGCTTGCTGAATTTGAGTAAATATTTCTTTGTTACTTTTTATTTATTCAAACGAAAACAAACGATCTCATAAAAAACATGTAGTCTTAAAAACAAATAGAAGCAAAAATCTTAAAAACAGATAAAACGAACTTACTATTTTTTTACATAAACCGTTAAAAATTATAACTTGTACCTGCAATGTTAATCCAATTAACTGATTTAAGCAATAATAAAAATTACACTACAATATGAGTCTGTAGCTCACCTTCAGCCTAATAACTGAAGACTTTTATTTTTAAATGAGTTTAGTGTACTACAAAAAAATGTTAATTTCACTTAGCTTATCATTATAAAGTTTTATCAGACGCACACAACGTGATAGTGAAAAAAGGTCTCTCTGGCGTGACTCCCCACGGGGAACTTCCAAACTTATTTTATGCGACAGAGATGAGGAGTCAATAATATTATTTAGAATTTTGAAAATAAAACAAGATCTATAACAATTCTACAGCGTTGTAGTGACGTAACTTTGTGGTGCTCAGCTACAGCAGCGTAGTTAAAAAAGTAATTATTGGTACGATAATAGAGATTTTTTTAAAACTTATTTTGTATTGCTTCGATCCTATCTATGTGCACATTGTAAAACGGCCGCCAAACAGTGGATGCAAATTCCAAAGGACTGCGGATGTAACTATTAAATAGTATTTTATAAGTTGAGGCAAGTTTGAAGGGCTTCCCAAGTCTCAAAATAATACTGAGATGTCTGTAAGATTTATTTATTATGTTGTCTATATGCCCATCATCATCATCTGCCTACGCTTGTCCACTGCTGGACATAGGCCTCTCCTATTGGACGCCACTGAGCACGGTCCTCGGCTACTCTCATCCAGCTCTTGCCAGCCGCCCAGCGGAGATCATCGGCCATCAACAGTGTACAAACATTTCCCACGTCTAAAGCTTCACAGTCTGGTACAAATACGGAGACAACTACCTCCTCTTTCACAATTCCGGTCTACTGTCCTTTCAATCCGCAATCTCAATTCAATTAGTGTAATCCTCTTTGAGGCTCTGTAATTGCGCACCTTAATTATGTAACTGAGGATGCTTTTGAGGTGCAGCTGATGGTATGTGCGGCGGCTTTCCGCCCTGTGTGGGAAAAGAAAAGACAACTAGACAGGAGATTGTTTGGGAGACTCACAAAAGAAGTGTAAAATTGAGGAAAGTACCAGAGACAAACCTTATTATAAAAAAGTATTAGGAATCGAATAGTCCCTAGAGCCGTATTAGTAAAGTGCTGTTAACAGTGAGATCGTTCTCGATGCCCATTTCAATATGTTCTTCGAAACAAAAGGGCAACTAGACACTGCGCTCAAATTCGATCTCAGATGTAAGAGCGCTTTATTAATACAGCCTTTAGACCCGAAAGCTAATAGATAAATTATCTAAAATCTATCAAAGAACCAACAATTCACGGAGAAGAGGATTTTGAAAGTGAGCCGAAAATATGAAGAGAGCCGAGATTCTCCCTGCCCTTTTTCGTTCATTTATGAAATTAAAACACAATGTTTATTTATAAAATCCTTCTTTCTAATATTATTCGCTTTTTTTAAGTCGAAGCAATAATTGCGAATAATGTGAAGCATGCTCTTTCAGCAGTCTCAGCCGATCAAACGCCTGAAGCAGTTTACCGATTGTCCAATCAAATAAAAATACACAGCCTCTTTCCCTAATTCCCATCCTGGCAAGAGGATGGAAAGGCGCCTCACAGGGCAATAAAATAAAATTACGCATGGGTGAAGTTCCGCTGGGGCGGTGCGCGCTGTCGAATAATCGATAGCCGACGTCTGGTCCCGCACAGGTGGCAGCCACCCCGCCGGCCCCCTAAGTTAAACAGGGGTCTTGGTAGACACGATTCTGCGATTTTTAGCGGTGCGAGCGTGAGCGACGTGCCTACATTCGAGCAACGACGTTTTGTTTTTTTTTATTTATGAGTTAGGATTGTACTCTGTATCTTTCCATGTTTTTTTATGTCATGTGCTCTAGTGTATAATGTAGAATATTTTTATGTTACCTTTTCTTAGGAACTAAAATTTAAATTTATCTCAAGTAAATGCTTTCAGTAACTCAAACTTAAGGTTATTTTGTTCGTTGAACTCAAACTTAAAGAATTTTTGAATGTTTTCCCAATTATTTTAGTTGTTCTGTAAAATAATTATTGTAAAATAATTTGAGACCTCGGTATAAAAATATCCTTAGTTATATTTGTTCTGTGAATTTGGTTTCACCAACACCTTTTTAGGTTACTAAGACTTCACAGTCCTTCTGTCTGTCTGTATGTCTCTCTGTCTGTCCGTCTGTCTGTCTGTCTGTCTGTTTGTCTGTCTGTCTGTCTGTCTGTCTGTCACCAGGCTGTACTCATGAACCGTGATAGCTAGGCAGTTGAAATTTTCTCATATGATGTATTTCTATTGCCGCTATAACAATAAATAAAAAAATAGAATAAAATAAATATTTAAGGGGGGGCTCCCATACAACATCCGTGATTATTTTCCGTTTTTTCTCGATCTTTGTGTCTAATGTTGCATAGATAATGGAACGACTTGGCCGATTTCTTATACCCATGAACCAAAAATGTGGAACTTATTAATAAAGACTTTTTCTACTGTTAGACAAAAAAATAGGGTAATTTTTAACCGAAAAAAAAGAGCAGGTTTTCAATTCCTCGGAATCTTTTTTTTTCTTCTGTATCTTCTCCGATTACTTAAATATGCGTGACCGATTTAGAAAATTATTTTTTTGTTTAAAAGCGTAGACTTCACAGGTGCTCCCATCTTAAAAATCTTAAAATTTTAAAGGTACTCTTGAAACGATTTAGGTGCTTTTTATAGTGACGCGTGCATATTTCTAGTGATATTCTAAAAAATATCGTAAAATGTTTTTTATAAAAAAATAAAACCAACTGCAAAATACTACCAGCAATACCTGCATCGGATTCACAGGTCATATTCGTTTAAATTACTTCTGTGTTTTTAGTACTGTAGTATTTTGAAGTATGTTCTTATACAATACTAAGTTTCGTCTCATTTTCCGTTCTCGAGGTTCAGTGGTGTTTAAAAAAACGCTATCTTTTGATTTGAGAGGTTTAATTCCGATCTCTTTTCGTGCTTCTACGTGGCTTGGTTTTTCTCTTGCCGATGTGGAACTGCACAAACACACTCACAAGGCGAAGATTCTCGTGAGTTTGTGCAGCCTGCCTGCCTTCAAATAGCAAGTCGAGGTATGAACGTTTGAAGAAAAATTGAGGCTGTTGACACAAAAGATAATAAATGGTGGTAGTAGCTTAATCGTTTGACTAATTTTACATTCGTGAAACTCTGGTTCTACTTGCAAATACGTTGTTTTTAAGTTATGTATGCTATAATTATGCTATAAGCTATAATTAAGTTATGTATGTGTAAAATATTATCAGCGATCGGAGGCAGATAGCCTAATAAGGAAAGCATACTCATATAAGCATAAGCATTACATACCTTTAAAAACGTCTATAGTTAACATCGCGCGCAAATAAATCGGGCGTTATCATAAAGTCGCAAAACCAGGACCACCAAACTCCAGCTTAACCCGCGCAGATGGCACCCTATTCTAGCATCTAACAACCTGCATCAATGAACTTGTTGCAGCGTCGCCGTGTTGCGACGGATAATTGGTATGTCTACATTGTTTCATAATAAACTGAAGCTGTCTTTGTCTACCTGTCTATCTTGTGCACAAGGGGCGCAAACGAGATACCGGAAGGCTAACATTTAACAACAAAGACTTTTTCTCATCACCTGATGATCTTAACAATACTTATTTGTTGTATGTTTTTGGAGATAAAAGCAATGGTATTCTTCGTCTTAATGCAGAATTAATTCTTCATTCAAGAAATCGAAAGATTTATGCCTATGATTTAAATACAAAAGACTTTTTTTTACAAAATGATCTACTTATGTATGCGACAAAGTAACCTGAGCGGCTCCACGATACGGGGTGTCCTAGTGTGGATGCCGCCATAAAATATAAACTGGGACTATGTTATTATCATTTTAGGGTACTCAAAGGGTAAGGTCCCCTATTACTAAGACTCCGCTGTCCGTCCGTCCGTCCGTCTGTCTGTCACCAGGCTGCATCTCATGAACCGTGATAGCTAGACAGTTCAAATTTTTTCAGGTGATGTTCTGTTGCCGCTAACAAATACTAAAAACCGAATAAAATATATATGTAGGGGGCCTCCCATATAACAAACGTGATTTTGTTGCCGTTTTTTTGCTCGATATTAATAACGGCAACAGGTAGAGGCTTGAAATATTAAAATTTTGTATAGATAATGGTACGGAACCCTTCGTGTGCAAGTCCGACTCGCACTTGCCCGGTTTTTTTCTATCAAGTTGTTCGTCCTATGTCATTCAATTATTATTTCAATTAATAGTTGCCTGTTCGTGCGACAGTGTGTAGGGCAATGTATATGGGGCAATACGGGCCGGGCACTATTTGCGTATATCTACTAAGTATGTGTTGTGCATAGACGTATCATGTTTGAAGATTTCTTTGTTAGTCGTATCTATGTACGGGGCCTGATTGCGCATACGACATAGACATTGTATTGAATTGTGTTTGAAGATCGCTCTAGGTACTGTCGTATGCACAAACGACAACATTCAAAGTGGAGTGGAGTATAGTACAGAATTCGTAACCAGAAAACTATTTGGTGTGCTAGGCTACTCCAGGAATGTTTTGTTTTTTTTTAATTAATTTCCTAGTCGCTGCATAGATGGCGCTGAACGTGTTAAGTTACTGCAAGGAACGGAACGTCACATTATTTTTTGATTATTTCACTCTGATGTAATTTTTAGATCAGAAAACGAAATTGACATAAGACAAATAAAAATCGTTCAGAATTGATCCATTCACGCTATCGCAATATCCATTGACGTCCATTTCGGAACGGCTATCGTATCATATACGCGAATACGCACGAATACGTGAGTCGTGAGTGAGTGACCTGTAGTGCGTTCCGATTTGCCCGTGATCGCTCACAGTCGCAAATCGGAACGCACGGCTAGTAACGTAGTCAGTTCAGCGCCATCTACCTTTTTTTTCTTAATATTCGAAAAGAAAACCTCCCATTGAAATATCAATTTCAATGACTATCTGTTCCCGTCAGTCTCTTGGTTATTAAGTTCTGAAAATATATTGCAATCCTTGCGTTTCTCATCGATCTCGGGCTTCCCATCATATAATCCAACAGAGTGGAGACTTCTCAGTTAATATATGGGCGACTTGCCCATGAAACCGTTGAGAGATGAAAAAGTTTGATCAGCTATAAATTGTTCGGACGACAGCGTATCAACCTTTACATTTTTGCCGCAAAGTCGCCCTAAATTTAATGGAAAAGATGTACGTTTATAAAAGTTGATAAGCTTTCGCCTGTACTAACAGCGGGTTACGGTTACCAAGGTAACCAAGGAGGAGATGGAAATTGTGATGCATTTTACGCATCTTACGGCGACTTACTAAGGTGTGCAAACACCAAAGGAGTTAAAATTAGTGTTTCTGCATTGGTACTTGAACAAAACTACTCATCCACAGAAACACTGTTATCGGTCACTGAATAATTTAATTTGGTCCTCTAGTGTATGTGCATGACGCATGTGCATTTATTGATTCTGTGTGGATATTATGTTTATTCATTTGTATTTATTTATTCATAATTATTATTGTTCTATTTTAGGTTTATCAGCCCTTGTCAACATTATACTGTGTATAAATGTGTTCTGGGTCTAAATAAACACTCAGAATTGTTCTTTCACCATACACGCGAAGTGTGAAGGAAAACATCGTGAGGAAACCCGCCCATCAAGTGTGAGTGAAGGTGCCACTGGACGCTGTATAAATCATCTCATTACGTAGATGCAAAGTTTATGAATAATTGTTTTGCTTAGTTTTATTAAGTCTTTTGTTCTGTTATTAGTTTATACGCAGTTTTACTTCAGTTATAATTTGATAACTCCCGCAGAGTACCTGCAGTACAGGGTTTCCTGGCGCTGGGCTCATTTTTCTATCATCATATCATAAGCAGCCTATATACGTCCCACTGTAGGGCACAGGCCTTCTCTCAGGGAGAGAGTATGGGCTTAATCACCACGCGTGCCCATCGCGGATTGGCGATTTCAAGCGCTGAGGTATGTGAATAGCTCAGACACCCAGGTTTCCTCACGATGTTTTCCTTCACAGTTAGCGAGTGGTATTGCTACTATAACTTTTTTCTATATTCCTGGCAAAACTATGTTAGATAATAATTTTTAATTTTGAGCCAAGATTTTTTTTATACAGCCTTTGTTCGTCCCACTGCAAAAGACAGGTCGTATCTCATAGAGAGAAAGAATGGGTTTAATTACCACGCGTGCCCACCGGGCATTAGCAATTTCAATCGCTGAGCTTTGTAAACATCTCTGATACCTAGGTGTCCTCACGATGTTTTCCTTCACCGTTAGCGAGTGGTATTGGTTCTACAATTATTATACTATAAAGTGAATACTTCACTTTCCCAAGGTTTTTCCCATCCAGGTACATTTACCTTTACACACTTGTCCCTACTATGCTTTCTATGCTTTGTTACGGTACGAGCGACCTTACAACAAAAATGTAAGCAAAATAATTTTTTGACCCTAGAACTAAGACCCAAACCACTAAAAATCTGGCCAAGTACGTGTCGGGCCGCGAGGAGTGTAGGGTTCCGTAAAAAGAGAGCGGTTTCTCGATTGTTTTATACAACCGACGACTTCACCAAACTAATTTTCAATGGAATTTGTACAAAATTTTCCCTTTTCTCCATGGCGTTATTCCATGTTATAAAAGCTCCTGCATAGACAGCTATGTACGCGACAACACGTAAAACTTTTCCCCTAACTGTTTGTGAAACTACCGCGTTCTCATACAGTGGCCGAGGGAGTACCACCACGAAATAGGAAGGATTAGAAGTTCCATTACGTTGCTGTTCCAATTAATAATAGGGGTTAAAGTATGAAATTGCCGTTTTATTGCAATAGGTTCTTTGAAATAGGTTCTGTTTCTGCCGCGTTAGTTCCGCGTCGGAACTCGTATTCAAAAATCACTCAAATTTTCGCAGTATCCATCTTTCTTGTCTAAATTGAATAACGAAAACAATTGAAAGTCGATATTCAAATGTTTCACATTTTTTAAAAAAAGAACATCATAGAAACCATTTGAAAAAAGTTTCATTCGAAAACCTCAAACCATGAAGATTCTATGTCAATTCAAAGAACCTATTGCAATAAAACGGCAATTTCATACTTTAACCCCTAATAATAATAATAACTTCCACACAATACAATAACTGGACCTGGTCCCAAACTAGGATATCCTGTGCTATGGTAACCAGGCAAGGAAGTCACAAACATGGAAATACACCCAGACCTAGGCCATTTCTACAAATGTACGGCGGCCCCAGTGGAAATCGAACCCACGTTACGACAAAATTGCCGTTGAATAAGATAAGATATTTGTTTATTTTCTGTCCACAAAATATAATCGCACATAAAAACAGCATTGAATAAATGATACACGGAAAAAGAATGCTTCCTTATGATAATATCTGGACAGATCTTACCTTCTACGTGGGTCTTCTTTGCGCCTAGGGAGTCTTTCTATAGCCTAGGGGAGGCCACAGAGTAGACAAACATCCAAGGGTAATAATAGTTCTCTTTTATGCCTGTGTAGTTGGGGAACTATCCAAATTCGAGGAAGCGTGTAATTTTGGTGGTTTTCGCCAAAATTATCAAAGGGTCGTTTCGATTCAATTGAAAATGTTACATACAACTCGAGATTTCACATCTTAAGAGTTCCTTTCTCTTTAATAATTTAGTGTTTTGTATCAGATTTTATGAATGAGTCAATGAATAAATCAACGAACGGACAGATGTATGGGACTAATTAATGAAAGAAAGTCTGCACACTTGTGTCTCTAACTGCGTAGGTATTTAAGGATTGTTCTAGATTGAAGATTGATTGTGCCGCCTCACCGCACACTGGTTCAGGATCTCAAAAAGGTGGACTTAGGGGTCAAAGTGAAATAATCGGGCTGATATTTTTTTCTTGTATTCTTTGCATGATTACAAAACGATTTTAAAGAATGTGTTTTTCGATTAATTGATTCACTCATACCCTTGCTTTCTTAGGAGTTATCTCTTGACAGCTTAACAGGTATAATAATGTAAAAGACACGGTTCTCATCAAATTTGTTGCGATGAGTTCCTTGTCTTGTACTGAAATGTTTGAGAATCGCGAATCATTAAAAGTTACTAAGGTAGGTTAAGAATTTTTTGTACTCATGTCGGACAATATTCAGAGTAGTAAAGTTTTTTACTTAGCAATGTGAAGCGAAGACTAAATGATAGGTTTAATTCACGAACGTATTTTGTAATAGGTGTATAACCATTAGAAATCTGTTAGCCAAGACTAAATAAAAGGTCTAAACATGAATAAATATGTAGTGAAATGGGATATAAATTTTTGAAATTTTCAAGTAGGCACCAATCCATTTACGGCAGAGATATCGAGTAGGTCTCTAGGCACGATATGTTAAGACGACCAATATTATGATCATAAAGATTTATTTTGACATCGGTGCCATTTTCAGAGTTATAGTCAAAAATTAGTTTTTCCCCATACAAAAAAATATTAAAATATTTTTTACTCTGAAATGAATCAATTAATCGAAAAAAACAATCATTAAAATCGTTTTGTAATCATGCTAAGAATACAAGAAAAAAATATCAGCCGGATTATTTCACTTTGACCCCTAAGTTCGCCTTTTTGAGATCCTGAACCAGTGTGCACCGGCCCTTTTTAACGTGGATAGATTTTAAATCGTGTGACAAGTCTGTGAGCACTGCTCTATGGCCGTTTGGCACATCCGGTGGCGCTTTTACGGCCTATTTGCAATATACTGTTTTTACAACCGGTCTATACTAAATTCACTGTTCAGCCTAAATCGACCCAAAATGTTAGCGCAGCGGTGAAAAATAATCTTAAAATAATTATAGGCCTGCCTAACTACCACACTATTTGGGCGTCATTCATCCAGTTGCTTCATACTCTTTTATGGAGCTGAGACTGTGGATATTGGTAATAATTATGTCATTTGAAATGACACAAACTCTAAAAATTGTTTCGTCAGTATTCATAAATTAAAACACTTTCCAAGAGCAAAACTTAAACTCTACATGGTATTTTTTCAATTTTTTTAGATGTTATTGAAACCCTGTATCTTTTATTCTATAGAAAAATGTGATTGAATAGAGAGCGATATAGCGATTTCTAGCCCATGACATGTTCATATTGACTCCGCTGAACGCTTCAAATCATAAACATGCGGGAACAGGCTGTACCCAATTTCAGTAGGCACTCATGCCCAGTACGCTTATTTCACCTGGAGGCATATTTGCAGCACAGATGTTGATAATAGAAGATTAAACGCGTCTTTCCGAGTACGTGTTTATAGCTGTACCCGTTTTTTACTGTACACCTTTTATTGTCTGCGCGCAAAATTACTTTTCCAAAAGGGAAATTCTTGTTTTTACGCCTCTTGGTCTGAAAGTGTGCGTTGAGTTGGGGCGCTAGTGAAGACGGTATTCTCATCAGTCGGAAATTGCAGAGATAAATTGAATTAAGAATAATAAAATTCTTGCTCTTTCTGGTGTAACTGAATCCCAAATGTCTCCGCAAAGCAGTTTTGCAATTTTTTGTTTCAGCGAATTATAGCATTTCCGATAATATATCAGAATATTTTACGGAATATACGTCATTTGTCACTTAGAAAAACTATCAAAACAGCTATATGCATCACAAAATGGGTGGATTGTCGGAGTCTTGCACTGTTAACAATAACACATATGTTTTTTGAATATTTAATATATACGATACTATGCGATTGTTATTTAAACATCAATTAAAGTCTAATAAGGATAGTCAATCAATCAGCCCTTGCTTGTCCACTGCTGGACATAGGCCCCCCAAAGGATGCTACTTTTTTATCCTCGGCAATTCTTATCCATCCGCTGCCAGCAATCTGCCTCATTTCGTCAGTCCAGCGAGCTGGTGGGAACCTTTGCACTGTATCGACTCTCAGTTCTTCTGTAGCCATCTGACTAGCCTACTGCCGCTTCAACTGCCTAATACCTTGGCTATAAGTTGATAACTCTAATTCAATTAGTAAATATTTTTTTTTATTTAATTAAATAATTACTGTAATGTACTTTATTTGTTATGTCATTAAGTATGGCTTTGGCAGCAATTAAATTATTTATTATTCTTATTGTATTATTGCCAATAAACTGCGTTAGCAGTTTGGCAGACTAATGAAATTGTGTTTTTCTTGAATAAATAAATAAATAAATAATATAGAATCACTTTAGTTGTTCGACGAATTGTCTCATTTCTCATGAGATCCATCAAAAAACTCATCATCAAAAATTTATGGATCTTTTTACGATTTTAGTACTCTTTTTTTTATTTTTTGATCATAGTACTCTGGTGTCTCAAAAGATGTTGTATATTGTATACTGTTGATGGGGATTTTCCTTTTAAGTGACAAATTATAAAGAGTCACTTTTGTAACAGAATAAGGTGTCCTTAACAATGGGCGGGTTTTTATTTGGAGCAGTTATAGAGCTATCTGAAATGTCGGTATTGTTTTTATAAATTGCGTAGTCATATCGCGGAACCTCCTTCATGGAAGGGTGGTTTATTTATCGTTCTAGAGTGTTACTTAAAAATGCAAGGGTGACAGCCTCGGTACTGCCATTTGCCTCAGTGCTTGAAGTCACCAGTCCATGTTGAACACTCGTAGTAACATCTCTCTCTGAGAGAATTCTTTGTACTTCCGGTGGGCCGCATTGTGTTGTTGCCAAAATAAAGACTTCCTACTGAAACGTGGGCAAAAATCTAAGCGCATAGAGTGTGGCAGGCCAAAATCTCGGTAGGCCCGCACTGTGCATATAATTATATGAATCGATTTAAGCCCTTTTCAACCCTTCTTCATCTTCGAAGCCAGTTATGCTGCAGGGCTAAAAAATTTCAGGGGATTACCGAAAAAAAAAAACATCATGCATCCAGCCGATTCAGATTTCCGCTCACTGATAGTTAATCGACAGTCTAGGGTAGTTTTAATTGAGCTTTGAAATTTGAAATAATCAATAGTGCAGGGAACAGGAAAAATTATTAAAAACTACCTGTTGCCCGCGACTTCGTTCGCTAATGTTGGTGTGTATTTTTCCGGGATAAAAATAGCTTATGTGCTAGTGCAGACTATAGTCTATCTCTTTGCAAAATTTCATCCGGATCCGTTCAGCCCTTTTTTGCGTGAAAGAGTAAAAACATCCATCCATACATACAAACTTTCGCTTTTATAATATTAGTAATATGACCAGATTATCCTGAAATAAAACGTACATAGACGAGCTTAAACCCTCTGTACACTCATTTCTTCCACTAGCGAAAATGATCAACCGACAAGCTATGGCTTAAGTATGTGTATATGTGCCATCAAATAAGTGTCTCTAGATGAAAAACAAAAAAAACTAGCCCTATTTAAATTTACAAAAATAAAAGCTTACCGCCATTTCCATAGAATATTTATTCAATGGCTTTTCTTCTTAGGGAAATCTCGCATTAGCTCTAGCTTAATAAATTATTAATGAGTACGTTAATCGAGTTTCCTTGTAGAACATAAAGCCTCGCTTCGTCTGCGGTTGCTTTGTAAAGGCTCTATGGCAGACTCGGCGCCTCATTTGGCTTCATTTGCGAGAATAAATATTTCTGAATGTTGAAAAAACTAAGCAGCAAACTCTAGACAAACTAATCAGTGCTCTAGATCAGTGTTCCAACCCTTAAATCTATTACTCGTATGACCTAGACATATTTGTGAAAGGAACGGGAGTATTACCAAAATTTGGAATGTTTTTCTTCACCTATTAGGTAATTCTTCCCCCCTTTTCTTGAAAAATGATAATGCTAATAATTTCCGAAGCTATTGTGAGTGTTGACATCTGAGATACAGTATTATTTATTCTTTGTTTGTTTTCTTATGTTTTAGGTATAGAAAACGGCTACAGGTCAAGTCTACTCTGTGAGGGTCTGATTAATGTCTGTTATTAGTACACAGTTGCTTAGTTACAGCCCTGTCAAACTAGCGATTTGCCAGCGATTTGAAAGCGATGCGATCGCGGCACGTCGCGACGGCGCAACGTTGTCGCGGCTCGCGGAGTGCGATCCGCGTTTTAGACACTCAGTAGCAAAAATAATTGATGTGATGAGGAAACACTACTGCTGGCTTTGTTTTTATTTTTTATTTTTTTTATTTATTTCATAAAAGTCACAACTATCATTACAGGTAAACCTATTGCGATAGTGCAGTACACATTTTCCATAATAACTAAATGTTGGTAGCCACATTAAATTCTAATAAAAAAATATGAAATAAATTCCATTCAATAATTAATAAAAAATATATCGAACAAATTTAAAAACATGTCATTAATTAAATACATGAAATGTATGGACAGATCAGTCATAAAAATTGGATAAACTAGAACAAAAAGCGCATTCTTTGTGAATTAATTCAGAGAGCAACAAAAAAGGTCGGTACTTTCTGAAATACAGTTCAGAGTGCGTATAGCACGCGTCAGAGGCGCGTCCCGCAGCAACTTCGACTGTTGCTTCGGAAAATGGAAATGGATGAAAAAGGAAATGAAAGCAGATACAAGTCAATGACGAATCTGTTAGGATTCATTGTCAAGTAATCGAGTAGGAGAGAGTAACTCCTATGTATTCCGTATAACGGGAAGATTTTGAATTTTACTTAAAAATAACTTTGTATCCATTGTATCAACTACGATTGAACCTCTAAACGATGCTACGTCCCCTTACATACATGTCTTTGATATGACTCAAGCGGGCCGGGGCGGACTTTCAAACGCGATTGTACGAAACGACGGGAACCGCGGCGACATCGCAGCGTCATCGCGCTGTCGTTGCGGCGCGGCGACCTCGCTGCGCAATCGCGTCGCTTTCAAATCGCTCGCGAATCGCTAGTGTGATAGGGCTGTTTGACCTGAGTTTTCCGCAATCAGCCTAATCGGTAAATCATTTTATAACTTTGCTGTAAGCGGTCGTAACGGCAGAACGCTGGCCTGATTTTAAAGAGGGCATGGGTTCGAATTCTGACGAACATGAAAATAAGTAAAACGCAAACTTCATTAAATTTCTTCTAATATGCGTGCTTTTGTGAATTTGTAGTAGCAATACCACTCGCTAACATGAAGGAAAATATGGAGAGGAAACGAAGTGTCACACGGTAAGCATGAAATCGCCGATCTGTCGAGTTCACGCTTGGAGATCAAGCCCATGCTCACTCTCTACCTCTCTGAGAGTACGCCTGTGTTCTGCTGTGGGATGTATATAGACTGCTTATAGTTGGACAATGTAAGACTACGCCAGCCAACCGATTCTTTTCCAGAAGGCAGTGCTCTGATGGCCCTGCATTTTTATGAACAATAAAGTGTTTTCTATCTATCTAAGCTTCCTGATGCTGGCCTTCCGTTGCTTCTGCACGCCGTTACAGTGAAAGGTCACGTGGCTGGAGATCTTGTTTAAAGCATCACCAGAATCAAGCTTTCGGTTAGTCCGCAGTTGTCTAGGTGCTATTATGAACGTTACATGATGTGTCATTAATTGAAAGGCCCGAAAATCACATCATTCTCTCTTCAAGTAAGTAAATAAATAACTGACGAAAAAAATGTGAGAAGGGCCAAAAGAAAGCAACTTTCTCACAGCGAGAGATTCGCGTTAATCCAGATGAAGCGGGTCCCTAAATTACCGACATCAATCCGCTCAACTCGCTTTCAGGTTGGACACTCAGTAGGCAATTTTAGTTGCGTCATTCTTAGGGTTACGTTTATTTTAAAATCCTGACGAAAAACGGTTGTTTGCCAAAAATTCAAAATGGTATTTAATAGTACTTTGTTACCTTAGGAGTGAAAGCAACTTATTTAGTCCCGAGACTTGGCGCCTGTCGCACTGTGCACTTCATTACGAATATAAGGAAATTAAAAATAAAAACGTGAATTAGCTAAAATGTTAATACATCTCTGGTATTTGGAAGAATAAAAAAAACTCTACAACTCGGAAAAACAAATGAAGATCGGATTGCCGCGTTCCCGCCTTTTGTTCTCGTTGCTGGCAAGCTGAAATTTCAAAAGTTGGAACATGGTTCAACAGAAATTTGAAAATAGAACTAGTTCTTTTTAAATAATTTGACAGCTGTCAATTAAAAACGATTCTCCCTAGGGCTGAACTTTCAACATACTTCTCAGGCAACTTCAGTGCTACATTCCGACTATGAGTAATGAAAAAAAAAACATTAACATTATTTAGTATGAATCTCGTGCCTTCTTTTATTAGTAAAAAACGCTCCCAAAGAAATAAATCGCGTAAATGAAAAGCCCGGCTGGACGATGCCTGATATGCCTCAATAAAACCCAACTTCGTATGATAACAGAGGCTCTCACAGGTCACGGTCATTATAATAATAATCATATTTAACAATAAGTGTTACAAACAGTCCTCTGTGCAGAGCATGCAAGGATGCAGAGAAAAAAGCCGGCCACGTGGGATGGAATGCACTGGCGTGGCTATACTTCTCGAGTTCTCCACCTGGGGTGGCGAGAATAGTTTTTAGGGTTCCGTACCCAAAGGGTAAGGATAAGACTCCGCTGTTCGTCCGTCCGTCCGTCGGTCTATCAGCAGGCTGTAATCTTATGAACCGTGATAGTTAGACAGTTGAAATTTTCACAGATGATGTATTTCTGTTGCCGCTATAACATCAAATACTAAAAACCAATTAAAATAAATATTTAAGGGGGGCTCCTATGCAACAAATGTGATTTTTTTGCCGTTTTTTGCTCGATATTAATAAAGACAGGTAGACGCTTGAAATAATCAAATGTTGTGTAGCTAATGGTACGGAACCCTTCGAGCGCGTGTCCAACTCGCACTTGGCCAGTTTTTCTAACACTATCTTCCATTGGTGGTAGTGTAGGCAATAGAACACTTGCCTCACATTCAGGAGGTCGTGCGTTCGAACCCAGGGACGTATTGATGGTTTTATTTTGTAAGTTACGTACATTTGTGAATTTTTAGTATCAATACCACTCCCTAACTGTGAAGGAAAACATCGTGAGGAAACCTGAGTATCTCAGGTGTTCACATACCTCAGCGCTTGAAATTTCCAATCCGCGGTGGGCACGCGTGGTGATTAAACCCACCATACTCTATCTTTCTCTCTCTCTCTCTAAAAGAAGGCATGTGCCCTACTGTAGGACGCATTATTAACTTCCTTCACGCGAAACAGGTAGCAGTCGAGTTGTGGAAACCCAAATAGAATTTGGATAGTTATGAATCAACTAGCGTATTGCTGAATAAATAGGTGTCTTACAGTACGATACCGATTTTCTTTTTATATCAAAGAAATCGGTGAATTTAAAAATTAATTAAGCACTGGACTTGTGGGAAAAGACGCAAAAGATAAAAATTATGGCCAAGTAAAATTTTTCTACTAAATAATATGAAAAGTCTTAAGAAGAAAAGTAGGACTGTTCATTAAAAATTGTATCATTCAAAGGCAAAATTACGCTCTTTGAGGTTTAAAGGACATAGAAGTTTGTTACAAAGACGCAATATGTTTTCTTGCTCATTCCTAATCTGTTTCTAACTCAATTTAGGTAAAACCGGCCAAGTGCGAGTCGGACTCGCGTACGAAGGGTTCCGTCCTATTATCTATACAACATTAGACACAAAGATCGAGAAAAAACGGCAAAAAATCACGTTTGTTGTATGGGAGGTGCCTTAAATATTTAATTTATTCTATTTTTAGTATTCGTTGTTATAGCGGCAACAGAAATATATCATGTGTGAAAATTTCAACTGCCTAGCCGTCACGGTTCATGAGATACAGCCTGGTGACAGACAGACTAACAGACGGACAGATAGACGAACAGTGAAGTCTTTAGTAATAGGGTCCCGTTTGGCACCATTTGAGTACGGAACCCTAAAAATGGAAGTTACGGCCTTTCTTCTTATGACGGCACTGCTATACGAATATCACACGCATTTTTCCAATCAAAATGTCGCAGTGAATAAACCGCTTTACGCACATTAATCCGCTAAAGTCACATTTTTCCACTTGCCCTAATCTTGAGTGTATTCTCGCTTTTAATGTTAAATACTTGTAGGTGTTTAAATAAAGTACGGTAGTTAAATTAATGACAGAATACTTTAACGATAAGAGCAAGTGTATACTGTCCTTGATAAAGCCGGGTTTTGACGGTCTTGGTACGCTCGGACCGTACACTTACTTTGTCCTGATGCATACCGCTGAAAGAAATAAATAAATGTCACTTCTGTACTTACGTTTACCAGTTGTGGGCGACAGTGGACTGTACCATGAACGATAAAATTAAGCCCTTTGTAAATCGTGTCCTAAGCCGGGTTTTTTACGGTCCTTAGTACGCTCGGACCGTGTGCGTACAGTTTTAGTTGATTATGACGACGCGTCGGTCAGCGCGCTCGGACCGAGTGAGTCGTCATAATCAACCAAAACTGTACCACATCTGGTAAAAGTAAGTACATAGGTGAGTAATTTATATCTTTCTTTCAGCGGTGTGCATCAGGACATAGTAGGTACAATGTGAGTAATCGGGAATTATTCCTATGTGAGAGGCTGGGGTCCATACTAGGAAAGATCCTGTGTGACAGATCTCGAGGCTCTCACTAAACTTGTAAGTATTGTAAGTATTTATTTACAGTAATTATAAGTATTAACATTTTCGATGGAAACTCGCCCGTAACGAAACATGCATGATTGTAAAATTGAACGCACTGTTGAGTCAAGTAAATGTTTCATATCTACCGAAGATCTGACTGAATCTAAATTTACTTTTCAGGCAATGCCAATCGGTATCGTCTCTCCGCTAAGACCATAAACTAGATACTAAACTAGAATTATAGTATATTTTTGAGAATATTCTTTTCATCGTGAAAAACAGTATTATTAATTATTTATCGGTAATGCTATTACAAAGGATCTTGACCATTAGCAGTATCGCTAAAATCTAAATAGTGTCACCAGTTTTCAATGTCCATAATTCATGTTTTCAATTATAAAAAATTGGGGTTTTCTTATAAAACCATGACTTCTCCGTAATTCTAAATTAATAAAGTTATACAATAATTAATGCTTCCGGTTTAACGACCGCTGTCATCTTGATACAAATCTATTGATCCATTCACAGACCTGTTTAAATCTCAATCTGTGCATTTAATAATGTAGTGTTGCCATCAGACCGACCGCTACTTTTCAAATCGAATGAATCGATACAGAGAAAAAATAGGTATATTTAGCTGAAAAAAAAAAATAGCATAACATAACTTTTGTTATTTCGTTTCATAATACCTACTTCATTTGCATATTTCTTTATCCACCTGTTCATTTAGATTATTTGCGGTTTACTTTATATATTAGGTACTAACACTAGATAACAGATTCAACAGTGTGGACCTTCATCATCATCATCATCAGCCATTTAACGCCCACTGCAGGACATAGGCCTCCTTCGTGGTTTTCATAACCATGAGGGGTTTTGCCATAATTGTTGAAATCTCAAGAAAACGCTGCTGCCCATCTCCTGGTAATTTATTTCCTTAGTCGCCTTCTACGACATCTACGGAAGGAAATGGAGTGACGCTATTCTTAATCCTGTCCCACACGGATCTGTGGATCTTGTGGACCTTAATTTGACCGAATCGCTCGGATGCTGATCTTTAAATAAACCTTTAAATTAACTAGGAAAGCGGTGGTTATGTATTAACAGAACGCTTGCATCACATTCCAAGGTGTTGGGTGCGAATCGGACATTGTATATGATTTTTTTATAGCAGTACGACTGTCTAACGTTTACGGAAAACATCGAGAGGAAACATGTGTATGAGGTACACCCCATGCCCCCATACCTCACCTCACTCCAATAAAGCTAAGCACAGTGGCAGATTACACTCCTCAGTCTTTTGTACATTCTGCCGCAGCGTATGTGTGTGGTCCAACGTATGTAAAGCCTTATCGGAAACCGGCTTGTTCGGGGGGCTGAAAGTCATCGAGCTTGCGTGCGAGACGATTCGTGCCCTAAAGTGGGAACATAACGTAATCAGTACCTACGCATGTAAAGATTTACATGCCTGACTGATTATGTTATGGATGATTTTGCAACTAAAATGTTATGGTTTATCTACATAGACTGCATATCGTGGGTTAAGAACCAGAGTAGCGTAAGGGCAAAAATTGAAAAAAATTTTTTTTTCGCCATTCGCTTTTAAAACCTTAATATTTTTATGTGCCAAAAAACTGGATCCATATTGTAAGTGGATTGCTTAGTACAAAAAAAACGTATCCAAAAAAATGATTTTTGTTTACTGCCAAAATGAAGTGTATCAGCTTACAATAATTTTGACTTTATTTTGTCATAAAAGCTACGAGCACCGCGATCGGATCTCGATTTTGAGTACGAATAAGACACCAAAGATGTCTGAATGTAATCGCTCAAATAACGTATCATATTGTACGTTTTAAGCGCAGAAAATTTTGATCATGTAGCCTATGTTTGTTTCGTGCCAAATAAACGTATGTTACCATACTCCTTATGGGACATAGTTTCGCGCGCTTTCCAGATTTTTTTCTCTGCCAAAAAAACGTAAGGTGTGATACGTTATTTTGGCACGAATAGAAAATTAAATACAAAGATTTTAAGATCAATAATAGTGTATACATGATATACGTTATTTTAGCACGTAATAAATCTCTGCTAGCCCGATTCTCTTTCGCCTATAGTGCTACTATACGTTAATTTGACACCAAAAAGTTGAGGTAGGCCCAGCCGACCGCCTATGAAAACATGACGCGACGGGCTATCCCCTCGCCCCTCGCATTGTTTGATACCTAGACTGAATCACTGAATCACTATGCAGATGTGGATTTCGAAAGTGAAAATGTAAGTGAACTCCCTATTAGATTTTGACTGCTTCAATTATTATATTAGTAGGTATGTAGGTACCTATGTAAATTAATAATGTGTATGAACTAAATACGAGTACCTACCTACTTAGGTATATTTATTTCATTAATTTGTAGATAGGTTTTGGTTACCTACCTAACATGTGTGTAAGTTTACTGTAGGTACCCATACTTATGAAGAATGAGTGGCCTATAGTACATTTCTCTATTAACTCCAATATTTTATTAGTTTATCATTTTTAGGAACAATTTACTGAAGTACCGCCAATGCAGCATGAAAATCAGTCTAATTCCTTGGAATGCTTGGATAGTCTACCAGCGTCAGCACCTAACTACGTATGTTATTCCTACCTACTTATTTCAGTGTTCTTATCAATACTTTAAGTTCCTTCATTTATGAATTGATACTGTTATAACTTGGAGCCTTCTCACTAAATTATTATAAAGTAAAGTCCCTTACCTCATTCGCACAGACAGGTGCAAATGAGGTAAACTCTGAAGATACTGAATGGATTTTTATTCGGCTTTAACAGATAATAATATGCAGCTTATTATATAAGACTTCATTTATAAAGGTTATCGTTTCGTTTTATGTAATCAATTTTTCTTTTATTATTTTAGGAACAACATTTTACTGAAATGCAGCCAGTGCATCCTGAAAATGAGACTATAATCCTGAATAGTTTGCAACCGTTAACTATCAGTCACGTATGTAACCTTGGAACACATATGTATATACCTATACTTTGAATTGAATAACTTGTTAATTAATTTGGGTAAAATACTTTGCCTTAATATGTTTTTATAATATATTTTATTGATATTTTAGGAATACATTACTGAAGTAACACCAATGCAGCTAGAAAATGAGTCTAATATACTTCACTTGGATAGTCTACAAGAATCAATTACTAGGGATCAGGTTTGTATTTCTTTTAATTACTTGGGTTATTGTTAAATGTATATTTGTACGTAGAAAAACATAGTTTTAAATTTATTGTTTGTTTGTTTTAGGAGCCTTATTTTAGTATTGTCCTGCCTGAAATTCAGCCACACGTTTATTTACGCCCGGAGAGTCCACAGCCATCTACCAGCTACACAGTATTGGAAAATGTAGAGGTGACTGATAAAAACCACGAAACAGTAAAAGTCAATTTGCATCAAGATCTTTACATATCAGATTCCGATGACTGCGCTCATGCAGATGTAAGGGATGAATGTATTATGTCTGAATCAAGTTCATTCAATATTTCTTCACCATCAGAGCCCTTAGGGAATATAGTCACAGGACAGGTACAAATGGACACACTTGCAGCAACAGGAACGGAATCTCTGTTACCAGGCTATCAAAACCGTAAGCGTAAACGTAAGGGACAGGCTAATCCAAAAGAGTGGAAAAAAAATGAGAGAAAAATAAAACGACAGAAAGGAGAACCATACCTATCTTCTAAAGGGATTTTAAAGCAGGGAAAAACTGTTGGCGAGAAGGTTTGTACTGGCTGTAAAGAAAAATGTACGGAGAAAATAAGTGAAGAAGACCGTCTGAAAATGTTTACCTCTTACTGGAAAATTGAAAATTTGGAGCACAAACGGCAGTACATTGTGAGTCTCGTCAAACGGGAAATACCAGCAACTCGAAAGACTGCGAATCCAGAGAGCCGAAGGAAGCTTACCAATAAGTATTTCCTCAAAAAGCCAAGTGAATCTGAGCTAATTAAAGTTTGTCAAAAATTTTTCTTATCGACGTTCAATGTCTCAGAAATGTTTGTGAGAGGCTGCTTCAAAAAAGTTTCGGATACAAATGTGGTTGAATTTGATGGAAGGGGAGCTCATGTTCCACACAACAAAACCCCAGAAAGTGCTAGACAGTACGTCAAAGACCACATTAACTCTTTTCCACGCATGCCAGCTCACTATGTCAGAAAAGATACTAAAAAAGAGTACCTTGACCAAGAGCTGAATGTCACAAAGATGTATGAACTATATGTTGATAAGTGCAAGGAAGATAACGTGGAAGCTCTCAAAGTAAATATATACCGCGATATTTTAAACAAAGATTTTAATATTGGCTTCCATAAGCCACGGAATGATATGTGCGATGAATGTTTTGCATATGATAACATGAATGATGAAGAAAAAGAAGCCAAAAAAGTCGAACATGAAGCCCATTTACAGAGAAAAGTTCAAGCGAGAAGACACAGAGATGTAGCTAAGAAACTTGCACAGGATGATGAAATTCATTTCGCTGAATATGACATGGAAGCTATTTGTCATATCCCTACCTCATCTTCAAAAAAAATTTTTTATAAACGAAGGCTGCCTGTATATAACTGTACTCTACTGGATTTTGGCAAGGATAAGAGGGAGGTAACGTGTTATTGCTGGAATGAAGGTGTTGGTAATAAAGGTGCTAACGAGGTTGGATCATCTTTGCTCAAATACATGACTGAAAAAGCAGATGGCAAACCGATCACTTTTATGTCCGATACTTGCGCGAGTCAATGCCGAAATATGTATATTTCTGCCTTAATGTTGTATTGTGTGAGTTTTTTGGATATACCGGAAATAAATCAAAAATATTTCGAGCCTGGTCACAGCCAGATGGAAGTAGACAACATTCACGCTACTATAGAGGTGGCGAAGAAAAATATACCAATTTTCGATCCGTCCAGCTACTACACTATTATAAGAACTGCATCGAGAAGAAATCCTTACAAATTACAAGAAATGGGCCAGGAAGATTTTTTTGATTTAAAAAAACTGAAAACCATTATGATTAAGAACTGTAAAACAGATACTGATGGGGAAACCGTGAATTGGTTAAAACTGAAATGGTTGCAATATCGCAAGAACGACCTTGAACATATTTATTTTAAATATGACTTGGATAGCGACAATTTCAAAAAAATCAAAGTATTTAGAAGAGGCAAAAGGGCAACATCATCGAGAGTGATTTTGCAAAAAGCTTACACGGGTCCAATAGCAATATCAGCAGAAAAGTACAACGACCTGCAAGAGTTGTGTCGCTCTGGAGTAATTCCTTCTACATATCATGATTTTTACAACCGTTTGCATATCGAACAGGAATAAAAAAAAATTATTACACTTTTTAAGGCCATGAGGGGGGGCTTTTTTTGTTTTTATTCTTGTTAGAAGTTTTTTATTATTTTTATTAAGGTCACTTTAACGGAAGATAAGTTGAATTCCAGGCATTGATAAATGTATGTTATTGCCAAAATAACGTAAGTCAACCATTTTTTGAAAAATAAACATTATTTAAATGAAAACGTTTTTTTATTACCCAAAAAGTTATATTATTTGGTAACAAATAAATAAAGGTTCATTATTAGTAAAAATCAGGTGTCTAAATATTATAGTTTTTGCCATAGAGGAGCTAGAAGCTCACGGTACGTAAATTCGAATTGTTTTTTGGCTCTCCTGTAAAGTTGTGATTTTGCCCTTACGCTACTCTGGTTCTAAACCCACGATATTATATATTATTATGTAAAGGTGATATGAGGCATAATCACCGGGCTTTCTACTCGCATCACGTAAATCAATTATATTACATTTCAGTTATATTTTATGAAATGGTGACTGATAGAATCGAATTGATGATCGATATAAATTACATTTTGCAGCACTGTGGCTCAATTATGCGCACCAAATCCTGAGCGATTCCAATCGCTTAACTGTCAAATTCCATACTAATTTGACAGTTAGACGATTGGAATCGCTCAGGTTTTGGTGCGCGTAATATAGGGGCTGAATGTCATCGTTCCTAATCTGTGCTACGTCCTGTCACCTATTTTTTTTTTAAACGTTTATTGGCTATTGGGTCCTGTCACCTATCATTATAACCACAGAGAATATAATCATATGTGTTCTGTGATATAATCACCACGTTTTCAACGGTTTTGCGATGGTTTTCTTCATGATCAGAATGTATATTTCTTTATTAACTATTTCGCATAAAGTCAGAATGTATATTTCTTTATTAACTATTTCGCATGAATTTTAGTATTTCTGTGAGACAGTCTCAGTAAAATAAATGCCTGTAAATGAGTTAAGCTAGAGACTTCTTGTGTTTTGGTAAGTCTCCATGCAATACTATTACATCCTCGTCCGGAGAATTACTTTAATGCTAACAATAGTATTTTAAAATTTTAAACCAGTACTACAAATTAAGGTATTATTTCATTGTGGCATAACTTTGTTGCTAGCGATTCTAAGTGTCTTAATCACTTGATCTTTGTCCTTTGTAAATATTCGTGATTTCCAATCTTTTGCTCGAAACTGAATCCAATTTCAAAGTGGTAGGATGTACTGGAAGTGACGTTGAAAAATATTTTCTAATGTTAAATGTATAAGAGTCTGTCCTCTGATACGCGTAAACAATTAAAAAAACAATTGATTCGGACGAAGCAGACCATAAAACGCTTGACACGTAGGTTTTTTTTTTATATTTTATAACTTTTCGTCCTGATATTATTTGTCTATGCATAAGTGAAGTAATCCGGAGAATTTTTCTTTGACTTCCATTTATTTTGTAAACTGCCGCCATACTTTTCTAAATCAATCCAGAGTCACCTGTAGAGAGTTCGTCCGATATTTGTACTTACATCGAGCGTGATAAGAGCTACAGTTGCTTAAAGTTAGAATACCTAAGTAAACTAGGATATTTTTTTATTTTACGTACACTATGGCCTATGTCCTGCAGAGGGCGTCAAATGGCTGATGACGATGACGATGATGATAACGTACACTAAGTATTACTATCTACTATTAGTACTTATTACACTAACCTCCGGTTCCTCGTACACTAACAATCTGTTAATCTAATGTTAAAAGTCACTCGTTGGACAAAGTGCATGCAAAAAACGCAACTGATAACTGTTAAAAGTAGATTATTTTTGGGTGGAATTTTTAGCCTCTAAATAGGTTTTTAAAAGTTGTCCTCAGCACGGATTAGTGCAACAAAAACAATGTAATTAAGTAGATTATTTATTTATCAGTATATGAAAAACATGGTGAAAATATTTGAAAAATAAAGAACCTAGTACGACAACCTTTAAATAAAAAATCAAAGCATAGTACAGAACATACACAGTCACCGCTACCGACTTAGATGCGACACGAAAAAACCTGGAAATATTTTTTTGGAGCAAAAGGTTCTCCCTCGAAAAATCTCATAAAATGTTTTTCCTAGTTCAATGAACGGGGCGGCGCGGGGGTAGGGGGCCCGGACTTCCGTTTGATCATCAAATTAGTCGATTTGCCAACGCCCCCGGGCTATCATTGTTACGGGCACCCTAGCCACTGGCTACACAGAAGGGACGTGAAGCGAGGGCGCGGAAAACACGCGACGCGTTGCATAGAAATCGCGCCCTCACCCCGTCTTTTCTGTGTGGACTTCGTCCCGTCCGACATCCCTGCAGTACATGTTGTACGAAAGTGAATTGTGAAGACGACGCGTCTCTGCCGCGCCCTCGCCCCACATCCTTTCTGTGTGTCCGGCGCCCTACTGAGTGGGAAGAGGCCACCGCGCACCGCCGCGCCGCGCGACATTCCGCTATAAAGGGAAGACGGTAACGGAATAAAAAGGAGAAAATGGGTCTCTCTTGTTTTGTTTCGAGTGCTACGTGCAAATCTAGGGTCCGTATTAATAGATACATAATAGTACATTACGATACAAGTGTGCTAAGTTGGTCATTACACGCGAGGCATTATTGCAAGCGCGAGTAGGCGAGCGCGGTAAGGAGCTGAGTGTGTAATGTTTAATGCACACGAGTCGCATACGATGTTTTTCAACACACTTGCGAGGAAAAAAACAAACTTGTATTGCTAATAACTAGAATTAGACATTTTTGATAGTAATTAACCACACAGCACTGCAGTAACTTTACCAAATATTTACGGATAATGGCGCATAAGAAAAACCGGCTGTTCAGCCGGAGCAATATAAACATAAAATAAACTAACTATAAATTAATGTTTCTAAATACGATGTTCAAGTTAATTTGTGATTAAAAATATACAATTTGATGAAATGAAATGTTTATTTGTCATCTTAACCGAAAAATAATTTAATATACGTAAAAATATTCAAGACATAAACTTTTGCTGAAATAAAAAAAAAAAGTTTATATTACAGCACTTGTACGGTAATGTTTTTACAGCACAAGTATGGTAATGTGCTCAATTATGTAATAAGAGTCAATTTACGGGCAACTGTGTTGAAAACACTGTTCATGCTTGAACTGCAGCGTCGTATGTGCTATCAAGATTATGTTTAATAAATATTAATAACTCCCACATAACACAATCACTTGTCCTGGTCCAACCAATCAACCTGTGTGAAAGTGTCATCACTTAGGACGATGGGTAATGTAGAACCACATTTGAGATTTCATTTAGCCTTCATTATGCAGATGGCCTGGAACGGAAACTTTCCAGACTTAGCCCCGGGCTAGAAGCTAATTCCCCTTCGGATTCATTTGCCTTATGCAGGAACGGTCGCTTTTGTTATTGACGCACTTTTTATATTTCTAGAAGCGATATTATGCCCACGATTAGTCAAAGTACTCGAACAAAGTGAAAAAGTATGTTTAGCTCTGAATGGATGAAAAGTATTTTAGGATTATTAAGCATTTACATTATCATAAGCAGCCTATATACGTCCCACTGTAGGGCACAGGCCTTCTCTCAGAAAGAGAGTGAGAGCGCATTTACATACTTTCAATAAACTTTCATAAATTTAGTATTATGGTGGCGTTCTATTGGCAAACTTAAATTGATGGTATTTAGAGTCGCATGCGTAGGATACAACTGGGTTCGTTAAGCCAGGTTTTTTCCTCGGATATTCTTTTAAACCTATCGAAAAGAATTTTCAACCAGTGTTTCCTGCCAGATATGACCTACGGAGCTGAAACTTGGACTGACAGTAAACCTAGTCCATGATTCAATGTTACGCAGAGGCCTTATTATGCGCACCAAATCCTGTCGGAATCCTGACGTTTGCAGTAGCAATTAGTATGGAATTTGACAGATGATTGGCATCGTTCAGGATTTGGTGCGCGTAAGGAGAATAAGACGACGAACGCGTTTGGTTCGTATAGGACCAGTATTCTATAAAACGCGCTATGCTTGCAGTTACCACGATAAATCACATTAGAAATGTGACAATTTGCCACAGAGCGAAAGCTACTGACATAGCCTATAAGATTAGCCAGTTGAAGTGGCCGTGATATGCCGAAGAACCAATAGCCGATGTGGTACAAGGGCTCTCAAGTACAGACCATTATCATCCATTTGACGCCCACTGCAGGACGTAGGCCTCCCTTACGGTTTTCCAAGCTTCCCGGTGTTGTGCCGCCCGCATCCAGCGACTCCCCGCCACCGTAACCAGGTCATCAGACCATCTGGTGGGGGCCTGCCCAAGCTGTGTCGGTCCATGGTCCATACATAACAAACGCATTGTGAGCGCAGGACCCCCAGCAGCTCGCTAGACCGACAGTTTGAGGCAGATTGCTGGTAGGGGCTGGATGAAGATGGCTGAAGACAGAAAGAAGTCGCTCGCCTCAGGGAAAGGCCTTTGGCGACAGCGGTGGACAAATACGGGCTGATTGATGAATGATCTTCGAATGCAACGTAATAATGTGACCAATAAGTGTCATTGGCTTTTTGGCACGCGAATTTAACCGTGAAAATAAACGCAACAAAAATATTTTCATCAACTCCTCGCAACTTAATTAAGTCCTTAGACTAGCACCATTCATAAAACGAGCCAAAATTACATCCTCAAAATGGTCCATCACTATTTTTTTAATAAAAAAAAAACCGACTTCAACACACTACAGCACTAAAAAGAAATAATTTGAAAGAATACCTTTTGAAGTAATTGTACTCGAATTTTCGCATTATCCATCTTTCTTGTCTAAATTGAATAACAGAAACAATTGAAAGTCGATATTCAAATGTTTCACATTTTTTAAAAAAAGAACATCATAGAAACCATTTGAAAAAGTTTCATTCGAAAACCTCAAACCATGAAGATTCTATGTCAATTCAAAGAACCTATTGCAATAAAACGGCAATTTCATACTTTAACCCCTATTACTTCCATCCTCGGCAGTCTTCACAAGAACATCACCAAATTACCTTGGGTCTACTTTTATGCTATTTTATGAAACATAATTATATAATATCAAATCTCGACAATATTTTTTTTGTTCGAATAGATATAACGTCCCATATAACGTCCCGTCCCGTATAACATACACGCATCAAATTGTTAACCTCCTACTTTTTTGAAGTCGGTTTAAAACGAGCAAACAAACTACAAAAACACCCCAAGTCCGTCCCTGCGGATTCAATTCCGTGTCTCGCTTTGACCGCAGCTCACTGTTGTGGGTCGTAATCAAAAGGATTCAATATTTGAAAAGAACCGAAGCCAGTGCGCGACGTCCGGTATGAATTTTATAAATTCTAGGCAGACAAAAAAGGTATGAAAAATATCGTTGTGGCAGGCACAAACGATAATAGACAATCTTTAGCCAGTAAGTAAGCATTAAAATCTGCGCTTTTGCAACATAAAAACTTTAAATGTGTCCACAAAATAAGTAAAGAGTAAACTACACATTAAAAAAAGTACCTGAAGAAAAAAACACATATTTTTCGACAACTAATCAACGATCCTTCTTGAATTTTTATGGTTCCGTACCCAAAGGGTATTATAAAGACTCCGCTGTCCGTCCGTCTGTCCGTCTGTCTATCAGCAGGCTGTATAGATAGGTAGACAATCGAAATTTTCACAAATAATGTATTTCTGTTGCCGCTATATAAAAAAATACTAAAAACAGAATAAAATAAATATTTAAGGGGGGCCCCGTACAACAAACCTGGTTTTTTTGCCGTTTTTTGCTCGATATTAATAACGGCAACGGGTAGACAGAACCCTACGTACGAAGAAGAAGAAGAAGAAAACCATTTATTTCAACAACAGAAACACACACATACATTAAAAAGTTAGAACATAAAATATTAAATTACAATACAAGATGTAAAAAAGAAAAAAAAAACAATTAAACACATATATTAACATGAGTTGCGGTGTGTCCCTATTACTGGAAAAGGCAGCTGGCTCAGAATTGTGCTGAGGGTATTCACCCAAAGCGCTGATTTTCAGCCAGTGCCTGTCCATCTCACAAATAGACTAGGTTGCGGTGCAGTGCATAACAATAATAACATAGTTAAATAAATGAATGATTAGATGGTTAAATAAATAAGTATATTAATAAAACTACATAAAATACAAATAAAGTTAATGACTTACAAGATTAACGATTATGATGCGATCACATTGTCAGTCACTTGCGGCGAGAAGTTGGGACAGGATGGGAAAGTCTCTGCTGCTCAAGCAAATATGCCCTGAGCTTGCGCCCAAAGGCAAATCCACTAGGCGCTTCACGGACTGGAGGAAGAATATCATCTCAAAACTTGGACGCCGCATACCTAAAGCTACCACGGAATGCCATTGTACGGGAGTCCGACTGATGATTAAGCCCATACTAATTAAGGCCTGAGTCCTACAGCAGGACGCTAAAAGGCTGCATAAGAAACCTAATTCCATCAAATAGAATCTCTATGCGATTAAGGTCAAGTGACAAAATATTTCCCTACCGGGCTATTTCTATAAAACCAATATGCGTGAATTTGGTCGAAAGTTTATAAGCTCCAAATAATTTGTGAAAAAGTAATAGTAGACATTTAAACAGATACCCAAGTATTTAAGCCCCAAAACGGACCATTCAAATTAAATTCAATCTCAAGTTTGCGGACCGCAAATTAAAGATTTAGTCCTAACTTTACATTTAATGAGTTAATTCCGTTATAACGGACCGACTTGGTTATTAAGTAATTGTATTACCGCAATCCATAAAATTTATTTGTTCTGGTGACCCGCCGTAAAACAATGAGTGCTTACATCCTGAGCCACCAGATTATTTCATGGTTTCAAGGGGTGTGAGCAGAGCGGTCGACATCATTTTGATGCAACATTACATTCACTGCATATGCAGTGAACTTGTTTTGAATTGTTTAAGCACGTTACTTAAATTACTTGGTTTCTGCAATGAAATAAGAACTCAAAACTTGTAATAAAAGAAAAATATAACCAGATCTCACTGTCCTAATGAACGAAGTTATTGACGCATCTAATCAGTTGCCACCACACTTACCCCTGGTTTCTTGTACACGAACAGTCTATTTAATAGCTGTCAGTTGACCGAAGTGCATAAAAAAACAACTGACAGCTGTTAACAGTAGATTAAAAGATTGTTAGTATACGAGAAAGTGACTACGCAAACACTATGACTGAGATAGGGCTATGCATGTAGTAGTTTTTGTGATTGATTTCAGACTTCTTGAGCTTGGTTTTGGTCATGTTATTACTGTTATGGACTATTAGATTTATGTCTTTATTTCTCTCACACAAAACTTTTTTAAGTAAAAGATAAGGAAAGAAATGCAATAACTGATTTGAAGAGTAAGGTGATGCAGATGCGGTAATGGTAGATTTGTTGCGGTACTTATATCATTCTCCGATAATAATTCGCTTTAACCACAAGAAATACATTGTCAATATACGCGTCGTAACAACTTTCAGTGAATTTCCTGACAATATTGCCATCAGACAATGCATAATCTTCAAGAATAGTAGTGAACACATTCGCGGAAAAAGTGTGTTGATGCATATTTGGTCCCGAAAAGTTTAGTGATTAACGTAGCTTTTAGTGATCGCCAAAAGTTACACAACATGGCAGCACAAGGAATGTAAATGGTGCTCTACTTCCACGCCTCTTAATTTGGTCGGTAGAAATTAAACGAAGCATTTTTTCTTCATGAACGGTTTTGGGTTGTGTTGAGGTCCTGTCCCTGGATCTGCTGTTTAGTATGCATATATGGGGGATAGGCATTTAGGTACAAGCTGATTACATGGATTGGTGGCTGATTTAAGTCAACAACTTAAAAAGAGCGTAATTTTTCGTGGATATTCGTAGTATAATATCAGTTTCTGTAACTATGTTTCCGATATTCAATAAAGAATATTCTTCATCGTCATCATGATTCAGCCACAAGAAGTCCACTGCTGGACATAGGCCTCCTCTCATGGATTTCCAAAAAGACCGGTTGGAAGCGGCTTGCATCCAGCGTCTTCCTGCCACTTGGATGAGGTCATATGTCCATCTTGTGGCTGGTCATCCTACGCTGCACTTGCCGATATGTGGTCTGCATTCAAGAACTTTTCGGCCCCATCGGCCATCAGTTCTGCCACTTCAAATTACTAATCCACTGGGCTACGTCGACGACTTTTGTTCGTCTACGAATCTCATCATTGCTGATTCGATGTCGCAGAGAAATTCCGACCATAGCTCTTTCCTTAGCTCGTTGCGTGACTTTGAGCTTTCTTATGGTAACTTTCGTATGGTACGGTTACCATCACACACTGGTTGTATAATTTTGGTCTTGAGCGATTGAGGGATATTGGACGAAAAGACTTTTCTAAGTTTCCCGAATGCTGCCCAGCCGAGTTGGATTCGACGATTGAAGAATATTCTTATCTTATAATAACATATTTCAATAGTTCGTTGTGTGATTAAGACTAAGACTGACTTATGGATGGCCAGTAATAAATACCAGATTGGTAGGTATCGTGTGCTAAAACATATTCTCTCTAGAGAATGAATTTATCCGGCAGTGGAGCGTGTAATATTATTTCGATTCGAGCGATTTTCAGTGTTGGTCCTATAAAAAGTAGTTTGTATTGGAGTAAACCTATTATTACGTTTTTCTAAGATAGGTCTATCGCTAACATAGTGTATATTAATCTAATGTATGAAAATCTCGTGTCACAATGTTTCTTATCGAACTCCTCCGAAACGACGTCACCAATTTAATGATTTTTTTTTTGTGCATGTTTGGTAGGTTTGAGAATAGGTCGTAGGATTATTATGACAAAAAAACGTTTGTCGGGTCAACTAGTTTCATTATAATTTGTTGGTCCTTGTCCAGTCAATCAGTCGTAAAAAGTTACGTGCAGTTAGCAAGATAGCCTTATACAGCCTCTTAATATACTCCAATACAAACGATTTTTTTATGGACCAACTCTGAAATCGCGGAAACATATCAGCTGTTTCACTTTCACTTTGCACTTTCGTTATAATAGGTATTGAAGTTTAGTCTACAGAAAAAACACTTTTGCTTACATAGACTCTGCTTAATCAAGTAACGGGCGACTTTTAATAAAAAAATGGAAGGAACTGTCGACTAAACAACATAATCATTGAATAACTGTACTTAAAAAGAGCGCCTCGGAATCTTCACAAACACAATTCCTTTAAACACTCTTCAAACGCAGCTTAAACAGTCGGTGATAAAGGGAAAGACGTAACCACGGATTATTTAAACAACCTCTGGGGAGTGTTTTACAGGAATCGCGTTTTTATAAATAAGACCGTTAGAGTTTATTCCTTCTATGCACTTCGCGAGCGGAATTTTGCTCGCTCTCCTCAGTTCGCACATAAAATTGGTATTTCGAACATGTCAGGTAATAAACCCCCAAGGCTCCGCCACTTCACACGTAGAGTACGGAATTGAATAGACAGCTTATGCAAACAATGTTGTAGGTCATTGTGTATCAGCGCCTAATTTGGCCACTCGCATTTAATAAATAATTAAATAATAATTCAGCCAAAGCCATATTAAATAACATAAATTACAAAGATAAGCTCGTCACTGTACATGTATTTTCTTTTGTTACATTACCTGTACTGGGTTCTCGTGTGTGCAATAAATAATAATAATAATAATAAATTAATTGAATTTAGTATATTGCAGAATTAAAGTACTTAAATAATTGAATTAAATTAATAAAATTAATTTATTTTAAATTATTAAAATTATTGACAAAATACTCTATCCATGAGAGAAGGCCTGAGCCCTACAGTGGGACGCATAATAGACTGCTTGTGTATTGAAAAATTAAATATTAACCTTCCATTGCCAAGTTTTCTTTAGGCGAACCCTTAGCACCGATTTCAATGTATTATAAAGCGTCGGCAAATACGCGAGTACGTATAGTCATCGTGACAACCTTGGCAGGGATTCTTACCGTTTCTTTTACAAACCTCACGTTCGAGGGGTCTTGGGTGGGATTCCGGTATGTACCCATGACTTTGGTACCAATAAAACCATTTATTGATTATTTTAAACAAGCGTCTGTTCAAAAGGTTATATTTGCACATGGCAATATATTTTTTTTTTGTTTCCGGTTCTTAACATAAATATCTATTGAATCATACAGGTAATTCTGTCCTAAAAGTTATATTTCCCAATCGTAGTCCCAATCAAAAAGTTATATTTACATTAGATATACACACAAAGGATTCTTGTCAATGCTGTTGTGAACAAAAGGATATATTTTTCATACAATAACGCAGTAGGAAGAAAAGTTTTATTCAAAAAGTTATATTTGTATTATTTAGGATGAATGTAATGTTTTAAAAACCACTTAACAGTTTAATTTTAGTTTTTAATCTGGTAACACAATTTGCCTTCCCTCCCAGACAAGAAAAAAAAGACAAATTATCAATGGTTGTTTCTTTTTAATCTGTGTTAAACTGTCATTATTTTGTCCTGTCTTTTCCAGTTTTCCATTCCAGTCAATTCAAAATTGCTTAGACTAAAAATTGTTTTATCATTTTAATATCTCCGTTGTATGTGCTGTGCCGTCTTTAATGACCAATAATGGATACCACTGTCGAGACTATTAATAGAGGAAGTCGAAGAAGACAGAGGTAAGATCGATCAGTCTACAAAAACAAGTGAGTGAAACTTGTCTTGTAGTAAAGTTATTTTGTCGTTAAATAAACTTATGGCAATGAGAATAATCCATGTTCTTTATATTTTGTTGCAGAGAATATAAGGATAATGACCCTTTAGCAACAAAGTTTCGTCAAACGTGTCGGGATAAGACTTCGAAGACGTTCCACTGTTCAAAGATGACAATTCAAAATGTTATTGACAATCGAGAACGATTCTTTAAAAGTACTCAATGATAATAAAAAATATGATTATTTTCAAAGTGTTTTAATCAAAAAGATATATTTACAGTACTGTCTGGTCAAAAGGTTATAATTTCCAAGTGACTTACCAAAAGGTTATATTTGCAACTTATTTTTTTTATATCTTTTTTATATTACATCGTATAGTAAAAAAAACAACGCTAGGGATAATTTTAGTTAATTTAAGCAGATATTGAAAAAAAAAACAAAAATTCGCTCAAACTAAATTTTTAAACGTTTTTTTCAGTTTTTCTAAAATTTGCTTATGGTGTACTTATAACCTTTTGAACAGAAGCTCCTCACTTGTTAACGGGGAAATCAAATTATTGGGACAAAACCTGAGTCTCTTAGGTTAGCTCAGCGCTTGTCAATCAGCAATCGCCAATTCACGGTGGGTACGTGAAATGATTAAGCCCATATTTTAATACGATTAAGCTTTCTCGCTCCGAGAGAGAGAGGCATGTGCCCTGCAGTGGAACCTCATTTGGTTGCTTATGTTAAGGTCTAAAATGCGTTGCAATTATTTAAGTTAAAACAACTTCAACAGTTGTTTAAGAGATTGTTAGAGTATGAGAAACCAGGGGTCAGTAAAGATTTTTTGACAGCACACTAAGGTCACGTTACATTTTTTTGTTAAATAAAAGGGGCATGTACTCCAATAAAGTTTTGCCATCTCTGGAAAAGGGTATCGACGTCATGTGCACACTAAATTACTCTTGCACTGTTACAAGTTGTGAATCTTCCTAACTCTACGGCGAGACCCCTGACATAACTTTTACCTGGAATGCCGTAATGCGGAAGCGAAACGTAATTAATCAAAAAGTTTCGCGCATATTTCGCGCACGCCGTCGTCGATCCTTCCTTCAGCGGAGACATGTCGGCCCGCCATGCGGCGTTAAATGGACCGTTTATTATTTATTATTGTGTTTATTACAACGTGCTATGGAAGTAAGGCAAAACTTGAAAACCGGTCCCTCAGTATCGATAAATAAAATCAAATAGTTTAAATCAAGCAGTATTAAATATTCCGTGTGGCGCCGGATTAAGAATAGCGTTATTTCATTCCTTTCTGTGGATGTAGAAGGCGACTAAGAAAATACATTACCAGGAGACGGGCAGCAGCATTCTCCTGGGAATTCAACCGCATTCTGCGATCGCCAACCCGCCTGCCAAGTGTGGCGTAATCGATTATGGCAAAACCCCTCATGATTAGGAAAACCATGAGGGAGGCCTATGCCCTGCAGTGGGCGTCAAATGGCTGATGATGATGATGATGAAGCTGTTCGAATTTAAGTTCAAAATATTTAAGAATAATGAGACCAGACAATTTACTTTATTTCATTTAAACTGGAAGCTCCACGCGTGCTTCTACGGATTGAAAACTTCAACCGCTGTATATAAAGTGAATATTTAGGTGGTGAGAGTGTTGGCAGCCTAGTGGGTAGAACATTGGACTCAGAAACGAGAAACCTAGGTTCGATTCTCAGCGCGGGCATGCACCCATAACTTTGTTTTCTAAGTTATGTACATTTTTGAAGTTATTGTAGCAATACCGCTGTCTAAACGTGAAGGAAAACATCGTGAGGAAACCTGAGTGTCTGAGCTATCTACATACCTCAGCGTTTGAAACCGCCAATCCGCGGTGGGCACGCGTGGTGGTTAAGCCCATACTCTCTCCTTGAGAGAACGCCTGTGCCGAACCTTGAACTAGATAGCATTAACGCCAAAAACGGCCGTTTTTCGCATAAGTGCTATCTAGCCCCAGATTCGTGATCCTAGGTTCTTTATTCTGTGGATCACTCTTAACATGATTGAATGATTATACAGATATCATTCGTGTGTCTGGTGACATCATTCGTGTGTCTGTGTGTGCTGTTCGTGTGTCTGGCCGCAGCATTAATGTTTTTCCTACTTTTGTAAGAAGTGTTATTTTGGCTTTTAATGTTATCGGTGGCTATCACGGAATCATATCATATAGGCTTTGATGTATAAGTTTAAGATGATTTGAGAAAAGATGGCCAGAGTGGAGTTTTTTTCTCCACTACAAATACGGCCCGAAGGCAGCGGCTAACATAGTAACATAGTACATTGACATTCAGCAAACAGTATGTAAATTTTTTACGTTGAAATAAATCATTGATTTCTGATTTCTGATCTCTGACACTTTTTGGAACGAAGAAAGATATCTTCATTCTGTAAACGAAGATATGATTTTTTTATTGGTGGCATTAGTTTGTCCACTGGATCCCCTTAAGAACGTAAACAACTTTAAAAACCTATTTACCTATCTTACTTTGTTTACATGACATTTTAGTCGCACAATACCAAGAAGTTTTAAAAGAAGCACTACCCGGAGTCCACGATTAACTTCAGAACTCTACAACCCGACTCATAAGGCACGTAATAAAAATAAAGCCCCAACTTAAGACATTACCAATGGAACTTCGCCAAAAAGCCGAAGAAAAGGTGTCGCAGTTCGCTAAGTGTCAGAGACAGCGATCGCTTGGTAGTCTACAGGTGTAGCTAAGTTATGCTCAAAACTTGCGGATTACTCTCTCCTGGGGCTCTACTTTGACGCAAGGCTTGCTGTTAACGATAGACGTGGATCGATGAGGCTTTCAGAATCTGTGAGTGAATAAATCAGTACGATCGATCTGACATAATATATAGTGCAGACCGGTGCTCAAAATTCTGGGTAAATTCCGGGAAGAAGAATTTGAATCCAAATGCACCACTTTCAGCACCTTTACAACAGTGTTTTTTGCTCTAAAATACCATATTGGAATTAGTCCTGAAATCAGACGGAGAGTATCTTTTTGAACGAAGATTTTTCCCGAAGACTCCTGTGCTTATTTAAAAATATATTCCATTTATGTTTTTTCCATTTCTTATTTACAAAAAAAACCATTACTATTATATATGTCATAATACTTTATGTCCAAATGACAAAAAAAAACATTCCCTTAAATCACGCTGTAGTTTGGTTCGAGAGTAGGGTGCTGGCTAAACGCCAGCTATTCCACTGTAACGTTCAAAAATTACGCTGGCAAATGGTGCCCTGTATGACAAGAGATTTTTGATAACCATTTTAAAGGAGCCTGCAAGAAAGATGCGACTTAAAGGACTATCCACATTAAGACGGGCCGGCGACGGGTGGGTGCAACGGTACAAAAATTAACCTTAAATACAGTTCGATCAGGTAAGATAGAGACTACAGTGCCGAAAGCTTTTGTCAAAAAAAAAAAAAACCGACGAGCAGCCGACGGGCACATCGCAGTAACGGGTTTTTGTGCACTCGTTCTCTAGGTACGTTAGTGTTTACGGATTATTTTCTGTATATCAACGCCGAACTGTATATACATGTCTTATTTATAAGAAGACGATTCCTCTAAAACACTACTCAGGGGCAGTTTAAGTAATCTGTGCTATGTCTTTCCCTTTACCAAAGAGTGTTTTAACTGCATCTGAGGATATTTTTGAGAAGTCCTTTTTTTATAAATATGGCTGTTGGATTGCGTGTATGCGATGCGGTGGTAGCCTAGTTGGTAGAACATCGGACTCGGAAGCGAAAGACCCAGGTTCGATCCCCAGTGCAGGCGTGTACCTATGACTTGGTTTTCTAAGCTATGTACATTTGTGAAGTTGTAGTAGCAATACCACTCGCTAACGATGAAGGAAAACATCGTGAGGAAACCTGAGTGTCTGAGCTATTCACATACCTCAGCGCTTGAAATCGCCAATCCGCGGTGGGCACGCGTGGTGATTAAGCCCATACTCTCTCCATGAGAGAAGACCTGTGCCCTACAGTGGGACGTATATAGGCTGCTTATGTATTGCGTGTATAGCATTAAGCACACGGCCGTATACACGACAGAGCCTCGTACCGATTTTTAAAATGTTTGTTTTTGTATTGTTTTTGGTACCTTACTAGCATCGATCGATCAGCATATTAAGGCATACCACGTCTTTCTCTCCGGTTCATCATCATCACTGCAGGACATACTTAGGCCTCCCTCATGGTTTTTAACCATGAAGGGTTTTGCCGTAATCGCCACGCTTGGCAGGCGGGTTGGCGATCGCAGAATACGGTTGGAATCTCAGGGAGACGCTGCTGCCCGTCTCCAGGTAATTGATTTCCTTAGTCGCCTTCTACGGCATCCACGGAAGGAAATGGAGTGACGCTATTCTTAATCCGGCGCCACACGGAAACGTCTCTTCGGTTACCCTCATCTAATCGTGACTACTAGCGTATATTGTGTTCATTTAAGAAAAATCTCTAGCTGCAGTCAAGTAAATAAAAATAAAATAATTATTTTCCTTTAAATAAGAAGGATGTACTATGTACTTTTTCTGATGAAAATACTGGTACGCATTTCTTTTAAAAAAGTTGCCAAGAATTCAATTGGTGAAGCGAAATTACTTTGACAAAGAAACGTAAAGACATCCCAGTGAAATCCGCATAAAATAAAGCGGTACTTAGACGAAAGGCTTGCCAAGTGCAAGTTCAACTTTTTATAGAGGCATACCCGTTACAGGCCCGGCCCGGCAGCTCGCTGGACCGACGATGTGAGGCAGATTGCAGCCAGCGGCTGGATGAGGATTGCCGAGGACAGAAGGGAGTGGCGTGCCGTGGAGGAGGCCCATGTTCAGTAGTGGACCAGTATGGGCTGATTGATACCCGTAACAGTTGAACTACCACTTGGCGACTTCTTTTGATATAACTCATATTTTTACTCTATGGCAGGCCCTGCCGAAGAATTCAGGATGCGATACAATTCTCTTAAGTTAAAATAAGATAAGATAAGAATATTTTTTATTGTAAAAGGACAAATTAAATTACTCTTAACATGAGCAAATTTGTTACTTTTGAATAAAGTTCTTTTTATTTTATTTATTTATTTTAAAAACACAAACATGAAATATTTACAAAAATACAGTTCAATTGGCGGCCTTATTGCTTGTAGCAATTTCTTTCAGGCAACCGACGATGGAGAGTTGCTGAAGGAGAAGTGAGACGGGTGCAAATATGAATATGCCCATGGCTGTACACGGCGGTAGTACAATTGGACTGTCTTCTGCAATAATGTTTCAAGCCGCACGGAGGCCATGTTTCAGTAATCGTGATTGAAAATGGAAACCAATATATGTACAATTTGTTAAGAGTTTTTTTTAAACAGTATTAATTTGATTGGGTATGGTTTGGTAAGCTAGAAATTAACTATATTTTTACACTTTTCCGTGAATTTTATCATTAGTCAAGTCAATAAATCCCAAAAATATTATTGCAAAACAGAATACTACTCATAGTCTTTATGAAAATATGTCAAGTATCATAATGCATTTTTGCAAAATGAAAATAGACCTCATCACTGAAAAAAAATATATGTTAAGATACATAATTTATTATTGAAAAATAATGGATATCATTATCTAGTCAGTGCAGGTTAGGCTCATGTGAATTAACACATTTTTGAAAAATCTGAAGTTAATGAAACAAGATCTTAAATTTATTTTTTTATTCATTAAAAAACTGTTTCAGATGCACTTTATGCCATAAAACAAGTTCAACATTGTGTAGGTACTAACAGATAAGTCTTACGTCATCATAATCCTTCGAAAGCTCAAAGAACATTTCTAAAACAAAATATAAATTATATTAAAAATAGGTTGAGGACACCCAACCCAAAAAATCAACATATTAGTTACTATAAGTAAAGAGGAACTTTCACTTTGCATAAAACTACACTTATTTAAAGATATAACCTGAGATATCACAATTATTTTTTGTATTAAAGTGCTTATTAAGTAGCATTAAGATTAGAAACAGACTTGTAATCTCCCATACAAATTACCTACTGGTAGAACCAGGAAAGTTAACCATTATTTAGGTCCTTTACACACTGCTTCTTTTAGCACCGATGCAGTTAGAATTGATACAGTCGCGGAACTGCATCGATGCTACATCGCGACTGCATTGCTGCTGAAAGTCGCAGTGTGTTAAGAAGCATATCAGTCTAATAGTAAGATTTAATGTAAATATTAAGATACTGAGGTAAATGGTTTTATCACAATTATTTCAAAATTTAGAGTAAGGTTTTAACACATTATACTCTAAAGACATTAAAAAGCCTTAAGGCACATAACAAAATAAAAAATATCCCTCTCAAAATATTAAACTTAAACAAGACTTATTAACATAATTTTTTTCCAAAATATCATTAGTTATAGGTTACAATACACACAGCCTTTGTAAGAACTAAACATCCATTTCCTCGATTTCAAAATCCACATCTTGGCCGTACCCTTCCACGTCATCAATAAATGCTTGAGGGTTTGTTGTTTTTAAAAAATTGAAAAATGGCTTTGAATCACCTGGAACTAATTTTACCAACTCCTTAAGGTCTTTAACTTTTGCTTCCGACAAGGGATTGCCATCAGGACGCAGCAATGGTAATTCCATGTTAAATTCCAAGGTCTTTTTCTTGCCTTTTGATGATTTAGAAATATCGACAGATTGAGCAGAATCAGACAATTCTTTTTTAAAGAATAACAGCGTAGGCTCACTTTTTTGGATGTCTATTTCAAAGGTTTGTAACCATGATATTTTATTTTTTTGGACGTCTGATTTTCTATTTACTATGGCATTCATTATTGGCGTTACAGATAAAAAATCTTTTTTCGAAAGTCTAGTAACAGTAAATTTCTTTTTGCGGCGACAATTCCTCATGACGTTCATGTAATCTTCATCGGTGTAAAGCCTGTTATGTGTTTTTAAATAACACTCAACATCCCCAAAATCGGAATCATTTGGTAGGTATGTGTGTCCAGGTTGTAAGAAACGAATGGTTATTTTTTGTAAAGTGGTATGGTTGTGCAATATGTACTTCAACATCAGAATCATTTTAATGCTCCTATTTTGACCACCACAGGAATCAGACCAGAGAATCAATTCAGTTGCTGTAGGTTTTATATTTTCTGTTATAAATTTTTTGATACACGATCCTACTTCTTGAGTTCCACGTCCTGCTTCATGTTCCAACCACACATTAAAATAACCCTTTCCATTACTGCCACAATGTATCCCCAAATTGTATAAATTAAGTTGCCTTTTATAATATACAATACTAGTAGGGAGGAAAGGCAAGGAATGAGTCTTCTCTAAATCAAAAGTTAGTGTTTCTAGAGTTTCGTCACTTTCAGCACGTTTTAAGTCTCGCTTCATTTGTTCTCTTAACGATCGTGCGTGTCTCAGGTGCTTATTATGTTCTTCCTCTAGCTTTGCCTTTTCATCACCTGTTGCTATTGAGATCTTGGCTTTGTAAGCATCGCATCGAAGACAGGTATCTTTATGAGGTTTTTTGAACTTAAGATTGAAGTCTTCATAAAAGCACTTACGAAATCTTGAGAGACTCACGCCATCGGGGTGTTTTTCCTTGTATAAATCGTAAAGTATTCTCATATTCAGGTTTGATGCAAGATACTGCGATGTTGTATTTTCACGGCAGTAATGAGAGACGTATTTTGGAAAAAGGTCAATGAAGTTGTGTATTTCTTGCAGTTTTTCTCGTGGTATAGCGTTAAGTCCACCTGCTTTCTCCCCTCTCATATCATTCAATAGTTTCTGGTCTCTACGTTTTGCTAAAGCCACGTCGATCCGCGACTGACTGATGGAATACGTATTCAAAAACGTTTTTTTGCAGACCGAAATATTTTGTACTGTGTACCTTCTAGTTTTAGTTCTTTTCTTGTCTACTGAATAAGATCGTTTTACAGCTTCTTCCTTTACATTACCCTGGATTATTGCACAACGAGCTTCATGGGATCCACAACTCCAATAAATATTGAACTCTTTTTCTCTCACTTCCTCTGAAACTTTTTCTGTACATTTTTTTGGACATTTACAGTCAAACTGCTTTCCAGCAAATTTACGTGGTTCAACAGTTTTTCCTGTAATAGATACGTACTCTTTGTTTGTGTTGCATTTATGTTTTCTTATCTCACGGTTTTGTTCTTCATATTTACGCTTTCTTCCTTTTTTTGGTCTCCCTTTTGTTATTACGATTGCAGCCCTGTTTTCTGTCTCGACGCTAACGTAGTCTGGGTCGTTAATATCGTCATTTATATGATTGTCAACTTGAGAGTTAGAATGGGTCGTACTGTTTTCTGTCTGTTCAATTGTCTCAATTATTGACTGTTGGTTTTGAATAATATTTTGTACTTCTGTGTCACAATCGGTTTCATCGCTATTACTTAAGATTAAGTCCTGTGGTTGCGAGGTGTAATAATCTTCTCTTTCTAGTAAAATCGATTCCTCCAAAAGCATAGCTCCTTGCTCAGAAATTGGCTGGGTTACATCAATGTCATTGAAACTAGCATTGCCAACCATTTCGGAACAATTTATTATATCAGAATCTGCAATTGATATGTCACCAAAGCTCTCTAAATTGGCAACATTCCTCCGTTCGGAGTCAGTTAGTATCGGTTGCAGGATCTTTAAGACTTCTGCATTTGGTTCAACCATCACAACATCTCTCATTATGCCCTCTGTTTCTTTAGTGTTAACAGAATCTTCATTTGTTTTTTCAAGATTTTCAGCAATTGTCTCAGTTTGAACCATGCACATTTTGACTAGGGCTAGTGCTCTAGATTTCGAGTGCATCTTGCTGAAAAAACTGATAAGGTTAGTAACTATTATGAACATGTCACGATCGTGGTATTTGGGGGTCCCTGATCTCTGCCTACCCCTTTGAGAGACTGGCGTGTGACTTGTATGTACCAAGGTATATAATTAAGGAAGCACAGGACGAAGCAATGTACAGTAGAGGTCACATCAAGTGAAACACGAGTGAAGGTTAAAACTGGCACCATTGGCTAATGTGTACTTACAAACGCTATGTCTCTTTACGAGTACACAGACAGTCCAGAGACACAGGCATGTCCAATGGTGCATTAGCCAATAGTGACAATTTTAACCTTCACCCGTGTTACACGTGATGTGACCTATACTGTGCTTATTGAAAATCTGGTTATAATACCCTATGCCTACCAACCAGTGGCGAAGCTATCTTTACAACCGGCTTGCCCTTATTTGATGACCCTGTATCATAGGATTACCGATCGTGTTTATAACGCTATAAAGACTATTCGCTGCAGTTTTTCTAAAAGGTGGGATTATAAGCCAAATAAATGACTAACTTCGCCATTGCTACCCAATATAATTATAAGATGTTGAGCAATAATGATTTATGTGCTTTAAACTATTTATGTTTTGAATTACGAAATTGCTATGTAACTTTTTGCTATTTAGCAATACTAATTCATGTGCATTGACGCTGGTCCGATGCAAGTCATAAATATATTAATAGATTTAGCAATAATGTGTTAAAACAATATTTTGAATAAAACCGAAATTTCTTTAACCAAATCTGGTAAATTGATTGTCAACATTAAACAGCTACTAAATTAAAACAATTTAGACATTATTTACCTCTCTTTATTGCATGTTTAATGAGAAAAGACAAAAATATAACCTAAACATGACGAGGCCACGATTTTTTTAGAAAAACGTGTTTACACTCACCTTTTGTATTTTCTTGAGTAACGCCATTCAAGTTCTATCACTATTGACGTGAAAAAGCTTCTATATCCACGTAAAAACAACAAACAAAACTTATTTCAATAAAAAATGCCGGCTCGCAAATGACGTCGACCGAATCAATATTTTGCAATAATACGTCATGCGTCATAAGTTATTATTACTAAACGGTAGATGGCACCACTAGTTACATTTCTATGAGTTATGTTCCTTAAAATATTTTTGTAAAAGTATGAAGCAGTGATATCCCATTTTCCACAAGTGTTTTTCTTATTTTTTGATTGAAAATTTATATCAAGGCACTAAACACATTATTGAAAAATAAAATTTTAAGCCCTTTGAATCAATCTATGGTACTTATTCAACTTAACCGATTTTGTGGGTTGACACATTATTGCAAAAGGCAGTCCAATTATGGTTACCGTAGGCACTGACTGGAAATCAGCGCTGAGGGATCACTTCCTCAGCACAACGCTGAGTCAGCTGCCTTTTGTGGCAACTTAGATACACCACAGGCTACATCTATGGTCCTGTTTTATTTATTCGTTTTGTCTGTTGTGTATTTAGTTTTCTTTCTGTTGTTATGCATATTAGGTATGTTACTTATCTGCTTATTTTGTTTCTGTGATGTATCTTGTTGGTATAATAAATGTCTTTCTTCTTCTTCATATGTATTAGAAATGAAAATGGGGGTTTCCCGTAAATGTAAACACCTTTTACTTTTGCTTACACTTAGACCCTCACAAGTCATGGTGTAAAACGGGTTTTTGAGAGGAGAACTTATTAAATAGTTTTCAGGCCGTCTGTACTCTTAGGGTGTAAAATATCTGTGTAATTTTTCATTTTTGTATGCACTAAAGTGTTCTCTATCTGTCTATCTCGCGCCATATTTTTCATACATTAAACTTTAGAATTCAAAGCGTTTTTTAGCAACCTCCTGCGCTTTGTTTTTGGCGCACAGCCAACGGTATGAACAAAACCTTACAACGACTTACACGAGACCCCAAAAGGGACGCGCAGAGCAACTGGGCTATAACATTTTTATGCAAACAAATCCTTTAAGCTGTACGGAAGAAAAGAATCCTCGTTAAACACCCAGATGAATACGGAATACACTACCTTGTACACTTTAAGTGATTTCTCTGTTGATAAATGGGTGTTGTGTAACTTCAATCTTTCTTGGTAAAGTTAGGATTTTTGTTGCGTTCTTTTAATAATAAGTCATTTGTCCCAATGATAGATAGACAGAGCTAGAGAACGCTTTATTGCACATAAAAATGGAAACTACACAGATATTTTTTAGCCATAGAGTACAGATGGCGGCATTATTACTAAAAGAGATCTCTTCCAGACAACCTTTGGACTAATACATTGGAGAAGAATGTACAAACACAAAAAATATGGTTTCAGAGGTATATGAATTCTACATGCTTAAATAACCGAGTATTTATTTGCTTATATTAAATTATCAACAGATACATATTAGGGGTTAAAGTATGAAATTGCCGTTTTAGTGCAATAGGTTCTTTGAATTGACATAGAATCTTCATGGTTTGAGGTTTTCGAATGAAACTTTTTTCAAATGGTTTCTATGATGTTCTTTTTTTAAAAAATGTGAAACATTTGAATATCGACTTTCAATTGTTTTTGTTATTCAATTTAGACAAGAAAGACATGGTTTGAGGTTTTCGAATGAAACTTTTTTCAAATGGTTTCTATGATGTTCTTTTTTTAAAAAATGTGAAACATTTGAATATCGACTTTCAATTGTTTTTGTTATTCAATTTAGACAAGAAAGATGGATACTGCGAAAATTTGAGTGATTATGAGGCACCCATTATTATACTTAACTACATAAATTTATAAGTTAAACCTACTTAACAGAATATAAATATGGACAGTACTTAAGTAAAACACAAATAACAACAGAACAATAATAGAAATAGTATTACAGTAAAACTAGCGAGCCTTAAATATGGGCAGGGACTTGGCTTTCCGCACCTCCACCGGTAAAGCATTCCATAATCGGACTGTCTGCACAGTGAAGGAGCGGCTGTAGAAAGTGGTGTGATGGGATGGGATCTTTAGGAGTAGGTTTTGGGAAGAGCGAAGAGTAATGATATGAGAAGAGTGAAGAAACTAGAAGCGCTTAGATTATTATTTTCTATTTTTTATTTATTTAGGTTCACATAATATCGGTACAGGTTAAATGGATTCGGACTTCCTAAGACCGTAACTGGTTTGTCTCGAGGTCCGTGTCTTCATAAAATATCTTAAATTAGTCTTCATACATTAGATAGGAGGGAGCTGCTGGTTAAAAAATACGCAATACAGAAGAGAGAGTATGTGCGTATGATGTGCTTTCTTTAAATTGATATTGATGTCAATAAATGTTTAATTGTTTTCAAGTCACATTCTGACTTACTTTTCTAAGTAACGTAATTTGTGAATGTGTAGTAGATTGTGATTTGTTAATTTATTACAATAAATGTGTTCTCCCAAATAAGGGAGGCCTATGTCCTGCAGTGGTTGTCAAATGGCTGATGATGATAAAATAGGTGATATATTAGCAAACGGCAAGATAAAAAAGTACCCGAAACCGGCGTGCGTGCATGCAACGACTAATGAATGTTGAGGAAGCGAAAGTGATCTGTCAGGATCGTGGCAAGTGGCAGTCCTTGGTTTTTGCCACTCCTCTGGGATACAGGCGTGAGTTTATGTATATATGTATGTGTGTATGTATATGTCTTTCTTTTTTTCAATACCACTCGCTAACAAAAATGTGTTAAGCACACTGTGTGCCAAAAAGCCTACTATAACATTAAGGATTTATTTAGAATACAATTAGTCTGGAATTAAAATAATGTTAACGGGGACTAGTGTGTCTAGTGTTCAAAACATTTGTGAGTATAATTTTAAATTGAAAACTATGCTAGTTAAGTTTAAAGTTATTTGGAAAGAAATAATGTGGAGTTTCTTTGTTAGCTCCTTCTCCACTCGTAATGTATTAATTTCGATACTAACAGCTTTGACGTTTATTATGTAAACATTTTGTTTTTATAATGAATCAAGTTTTGAATTTGATTTTCTAACTGTAAATGAAAACATCGCGAACAAACCTGAAGGCCAAAGTTGTTCACACACCTCAGTGCTTGAAATTGTCGAACTGCGGATTGCACGCGTAGTGATTAAGGCCGACTGAAGTCACTTTATGTCACTTAAGTGTCCATTCCATTTTGGCATAAATGCTATCTAGCCCCAGGTTCGTGATCCTAGGTTCTTTGTCATGAGTCCTAAAAATCACTGTTAACATGATTGAGAGATTTTACAGACACTTTTTGTAAATACGATCTGTGTGATTTTACATACATATGATTTTTTTTTTCATTGGTGGCGCAAGTTAGCCCACTGGATCATTTTAAATGTTGTTTAATCCAAGTGGTAGAAAGTGGTAGATGTAAGTCGGCCTAAGCTTCTATTTTTTCTCTCTCCGATACCGCATTTACACATTCGTGCGAATGGCGAGGCGAATAACGCACACGCATTTGTAGACAGTGCGCTCGCTATTCGTCTCGCGCCTCGCCTCGCGATTCGCGCGCTCCGTCGGGAGCGGTTTTTCGGACGCGAATCAAAGGGCACGAATGGCGAACACGAACTTACTGTTCACACATTCGCCTGCATTCAGATGACAACTGGTGCCCGACTCAACAGGACGGACGTGTAGACAAGAGTGGAGTGAAGTGCGAATTTTAGAATTTGTAGAACTTTATAAAAAAGAAGAGCTCATTTGGAATCCAAAACACCGCAATCATAAAATAATACAGAAGATAAACAATGCATGGAACCATCTATCTACTAGTATGGAATTGTCAGTCAGCAACTTAAAATTAAAGAAGACACGCTATCATCCACCATCGTCTGCGTGATGTAATAAAATAAAATAAAACTCAACATTTGAGTTAATACAATTATTTGATATCCTGCGTAAAAAGTGAAAAAGAACAGGAGGGAAAAAATTGGTTGAAAATTCACAAAAAGCATTTTTCCATAAATTTATGAATCATGGCTTCAGCTGCCAGTATAAATAATAAAAAAATCGTCACTCTTAATCGATGGTCTTCATTATATTTCAATTACCGTCGAGTGGTGGCACTAAAAAAATAAAATCACGGACTTTTTTGACATGTTTTAATTTCGTAAACTTACTTGGCTTTTATAGAAAAATAGGCGCAATAAGTCATAATTTTAGTGGCCAGTTTTCTTTACACAAAACTTAATATAGGATAACAAATAATATGTCTAAAATGTTCTTGATTTAACTTTTTGAACCACCTCAGACCTAATTTGTCGAAAGTATACTTATTTTTTTACAATCATACGTAACATAATGCGTGCCCACCGCGCATTGGCAATTTCTACCGCTATGAGAATATCTCAGACGCTCGGTTTTCCATACGATGGTTTTCTTCAATTTTAGAGAGTGCTATTGCTGCTACATATATTCATTATTTTACAATGAACAAAAATGTCAAAATTTGCTAGCAGGAGGAGTGAGAGAAGTAAAAGCGGCCTTAAGTTCTACACATTATGGCACCACTACCTACCACTATAACCAAACCTCTTATTCCCACTTTCGCACAATTATAAAGGTACCTTGTTCAATTTCCGCACCTATTTTCAGCTGAATAAGATCTACGGAATTGTACCTTTGAGGGTTCGCGTAAACCTCACCACACGGCCGGGCAAACACGTCAATCGGGAGGGCCGGCAATTGTCGTTTTTACCCTAAAGACGTCAGATGTTAGTGACGGAAACAATATTAATTCTCAGCTCTGGGAGAAGGGCGAGTGTGAAAGGTCTTTGTCCACATGTGGGCTTTGCATCTATCTAATATTTAAAAAAATATGTTACAAGAGTGTTAAAAACTTCGAAGTAAAAAAAAGTATGTCAACAAAAACTACTGCGAAAAAATCTTGCCGGATTGCAATGAAACTTTGCTAATATGTTTAGAGGATGCCAATCGAGCGTGTGTACATTTGAGTAAAAGAGCCATCGCCCACCGTCATATAAACGCGATTAGAACAGGCCATACCCAAACATTGCTACGCTGCAGTGCGTTTGCATCGCTTCTCAAAAATGTCACAAAGCGCGCTTAGAAGTGCGTACAAAAATCGTCGTGGGTGATGCCTCTAAAGGAATCAACAGTAAATTAGAGCCTCATAGGTCTTTTCATGGGCACTTCTCTCAATGCTGAAATTTACATTTTTGATAAATTTATTCGTAATTGTAAACACGATCAGACCTTGATTTGTTTCCTTCTAACATATTGGCAAAGTTTCACTGCGATCCATCAAGTTATTTGTAAATTAAAGCCAAACTAATTTTGTAGAATATGAATTACCTTTCGCCTCTCTCAGACCTTCAAAGTTCACATCTTGAAAGTAACCTATAACAGGGGAACCCTTTTGTGCTCTTTTATTTTCCATGCCAATGTTACTGTTGAGTTGTTATTTCAGTGGTCTCCTCTTATTCCTAAAGTGTTACCTCTCTCTTGATATTGTCGAGTTCCACTTTGTCTACGCAGAATTTCTGTCGCTACACCAACGATAAATCTACTGAGGTTTTGTTTTGTAAGTCTGCCTCGCCCGATGATAAGCTAAGATTAGATCTAAGACGTTACGTAGTTACCTGTAATTTGTGGCTCCTCAGATAAGTAGAAACAGAACACTATCAACTGATTTAGGCGTTGGATACATAATGAAAGTTACAATGTAATTGACACGGAGTAGGTATTTGTTAGCACTTCAATTAGACATACGCACACACACACACACACACACACACACACACACACACACACACACACACACACACACACACACACACACACACACACACACACACACACACACACACAAACTCACGCCTGTATCTCAGAGGGGTAGGCAGAGACCAGGGACTGCCACTTGCTACGATCCTGACAGATCACTTTCGCTTCCTCTACATTAATTAGTCGTTGCTTGCACGCACGCCGGTTTCGGGTACTTTTTATCTTGCCCTTTGCTAATATACCCCCTATTTGGTCGAAGTATGTCCGTCTGGGTCGTCCCTTACCGGCAATCAGAATTTGTAATTTTATTTAATTGGACTGCCTCGTTGGTCTAGCCGCTGAGGCGCGTAGCTACCAAAACAGAAGTCGTGGGCACGATTCCCACTGGGGGCTGCCGTACTTTACGTTTGTACAAATGGCCTCAGTCTGGGTGTATTTTCATGTTTGTGACGACTTTGACTGATTACCATAGCACAGGGTATCCTAGTTTGGGACCGGGTCAAGTGATTGTGTTGTGCGGAAGTTATTATATTATTATTATTATTGGCGTTTTTCTATGTAGTGAAATGATTTACCGAAGGCTGCAATGATTTACATAAAAAAAAACGCGTGAAACACGAATTTAATAAAATTATTTAAAGCCTTATATATCTACTTATTGAAAAACATAAATCTTAGAAAAAATACATAAAACAAGAGTGCTTTTAAACACAAAACCAGGTTGAAGTAACATTTTACTTGTGCGAAGAAAAACGTGCGATGATTAGGACAAGGTGTTTTTAAGTTAAGATCGGCTTTTCTTAGCAACCACCCAGTATTGTGCAAAACTGTTCGGATTTTGCCGAATTTCCTTTTGACAAATTAATCCAGGGTATTCACTTTGGCACCGCCGAGTATTTATCTTCATAAATTTGCCGAAATGCTATCAATCTTGCTGGGTCGTTATTTATTTACAAGAAACGGATCAAATGAGAGAAATTCTATTGCCTTTAAACAAAGCCTGAAGGCGCATTGGTAGGTTGATACCAAGGAGGTTAGTTGAGCGACAAAAAGTTTCGGATGTCAGATCGTAGAGCAGTTGTGTTTTTTTTTTTATTTTTACTAAAGTACTGGCATCATGCAATAGTTTGTATACTTGATTTTTTTTATTGGATTTTTTGAATAGATATAATAGCTACCAAGGAGATCGGTTTATTAAAAAAAGGTTGCGACTACTTTTTTTTTTCAAATTCTGGCATGGCTGTATTCATACACTATTATTAGTTTTTAACCGACTTCAAAAAGGAGGAGGTTATTAATTCGACGCGTATTTTTTTTGGCTATGTTTTTGCATAACTCCGCCAAATCTTAACCGATTTTAACAATTTTTTTTTTTTCGAATAAAGATAACGTCCCGTTGGTCCCATTTTAATTTAGTGTAGATCTTATGGAGACTTTCAGAGATAGAGAACGGAACTCTTCAATGGATAGGAGTAAATAAGGCCTAATGGGGCCAATCCTTTAGTAATATCCGTATGTTTAATAAAATTGCGTGAAAGTAGTCTCAAAGTAATTTGGTGATACTCTGGTGAAGACTTTCGGAGATGGAAATTGAGAACGTCAAATTTTAAAGCACCGAATTAATTAGGGTAAATTATGGTTCTAAGGGTCTTGTTCAGTTTTCTCCCGCTCCCCCACAAAAAATTGAAAAATAAAATTTTTAAATAAAAAATAAAAACCGACTTCAAAACACTGGAGCACTAAAAAGTTGTATGCGTGTAGATATTATAGAAGTATAATTTGTAGTCGGTGCCCAGTTTCATGACCAGCACATATATTTTGGGCACCGACTCAAAATTATACTTTTATTATACCTACATGTACACATACTTCTAATTGTTAGAATTATTTCTAATTGTTTAATTAAATTATTCGGGCCACGCGCAATATGCACCCACGCGCAGCCAGAAGTCTCGAATTCAAGTCCCGGCATTGCTGAATTTTTTAGCGTCTAAATAGGTTTTTAAAAATTGTCCTCAGCACAGGTTAGTGCAACAAAAAGAATATAATCATGTAGGTACAGCGATATCATTCCGATGTAAAAACCTAACTGCAAAGTGGGTTACTCGGGGCTGCAAGTGATGTGAATTGCTTCGGCCAGATGTCGCTGCAATTACGTATACAGAGAAGTTTATAAAAAGGCTCGAAATTTTGCCAATGCCTGCACTTGCCCATTAGCTTAGTTCGGAGAGCGCTGGCACGGTTAGTCAGAGGTCGCAGGTTCAAGTCCCGGCATGGGTGGAATTTTTAGCCTCTAAATAGGTTTTTAAAAATACTAGTAAGAGTTCATAAATGACTTATGTTTTAGACTGAAATAATTATATCAAGCGAATGTGGCTGGAAGGACCGGTAAGGGACGTCCCGGGCGGACATACTTCGACCAAATAGGAGATGTATTAGCCAAGGGCAAGATAAAAAGAACCCCGAAACCGGCGTGCGTGCATGCAACGACTAATGAATGTTGTCGAAGCGAAAGAGGTCTGCCAGGATCGTGGCAAGTAGCAAACCCTGATCTCTGCCTACCCCTCCGGGATACAGGTATGAGTTTAAGTAACGTAAAGTAATGTAATATAATTTAATGTAATGTAACGTAATGTAATGTTATGTAATGTAATGTAATGTAATGTAATGTAATGTAATGTAATGTAATGTAATGTAATGTAATGTAATGTAATGTAATGTAATGTAATGTAATGTAATGTAATGTAATGTAATGTAATGTAATGTAATGTAATGTAATGTAATGTGATGTATGTAATGTTGTTTATTATTACTAACACTTCGTAGTAAAACTAACAACACTACTTTACTCCACTAACTCACACTTTGGGAACAAGTTCTCTCACCTTGCACTCTGAAACTTCGTCCGAAACAATAAAAACGTCAAATCGACAAGTATTTACAGGCGTGATTCTCGCACGGGCAAGTTGTAATAGCCGGTCGCGTGTGGGGACTACAGAACAACGTTTTACAAAGAAGGTTTGCAATACGGTAGCAGACTTAACATTTCAATTAATCAGCTCGTACTTGTCCACCGCTGGCCATAGGCCTCTCCCAAGACTTGCCACTTCCTTATGTTCTCCGCCATCCTCATGCAGCCACTGCCAGCAATTTACCTAAGCTCATCGATCCTTTCGCTTTTTTATGTGCACTTTGGCTAAGTTTACAGCTGTTAACAGTAGATTCACAGGTTGTTCGAGAAGCAGGAGGTAAGTTTGTTAGTTACATTCAAGTGGAGCTAATACACGCGTGTTAAGGCTGCTTTGTCCGAGCATGGATTTGTATGGGATTTACTGCGCTGCGCGAGCGAATAGTTTCGGGAAAAGACGGAATTTTTAAAATTACAGAAATGCAAATCCTATTTATGGAATTTTGACGACCGACCTCACTACGCCATTTTGGTATATTTTTTATTATCAAATAAAAACCTTATCTACAGGGTGACTTTGAATTTGTCCATCATATTTTGAGGATTTTTCTTCACCGTGTTGTTCTTCTCATTGTGAAAAACAGTATTATTATTAATTTATCAGGAATGGTAAAACATACTTGTAAATATTCGTGATTTTCAACATTTGGCTCCACAATCGAAGTGGTAGGAAGTACCGTAACGTTGAAAAATGATTTCTAAAATATTCAATGCTTAAGAGTCTGACGTTCTATATGCGTAAACAATTAAAAAAAAACAAGTGAGTCGGCCGGCGCTGATCATAAGACGCTCAAAACGTAGTTTTTTTGGGTTTTTCTTACTTTTTCCTTATTGTTGGTCTATTGAAGTAATTTTTGCTAACAAAAAAAAAAATGCCTGCTTTTTTTCAAAACTAGCACCTAAGTGATGAGCAGAATTTCCCTTATAATACGGTGAATGAATTCAAAGTTACCCTGTAGTGATAATTTACTCTCATGTTCGCGATTTTTTGACGAAGTATAAAAAATGACAAGAATAATGATTGACGGGCCTAGATTTACACTCTAATGGTTAGTATTTAAAATTTGAAAAAAAAATTGCTTTTCACGGCCCTATCTAAAGTAATTTTATTTTTTTCAGATTTTAAATACTAACCATTAGAATGTAAAATGTATTTTAAAATCTGATTTAGGGGAGTATATTACCGCGCAGTACCTACATACAGAGACAAAGAGCGACTTCTTGTATGAGGCCATCACCCACTTCGGGTCGCTGAGCCAGCGGAGTAATTAGCCGTTTTTTTTTACTTGGCCTCTTTTGTGTCCTACTGCTAGGCAATTTGCCTAATATGTATTTAGTAAAAAAAAAAAACAGTATTTTCTTAAACATGCGCGGAAATATCGTCATTACTTTTGAATAAAGAACACGCGAAGTATCATATTCACGTAGACTGAAAAACCAAAATCACTTCCCGGCGCGTTCTTTGAATTTGGAACGAAGAGCGCGCCGGCAATGTTGTATGAAACGGTGTGCTGTTTGAATTTAGAACTCTTTCATCTATCGTACACATTGCGTTCTCGTGGCTGTATAGCCACAGATGCGTTTACCTTTCGGCACAAACTGTAAAATAAAAATAAAAATTGGCGGTAAAGCGGAGTTCGTTGTTATTTTGTTAATAAAATAATTAAAATGAGTTCCGATGATTCTGAAAGTGAAAATTAAATGAACATTGACTGCACTCCACCAGATTTAAGATCGGAAGCTAAATTAGTGATGGAAAACCTGCTTCCAGCAAAATCAAAAGAAAAATTTATTATGTAAAAGGCCCCTTTTTATTTCCTTGCATTTTTTTAAGAAAAGCACTACATATGACTCGGCCGAAATGGCAATTGCCTGTCTCGTATCATTGAAGTCCTCGCCTGCGGCTCGGCCTTCAAACTCATAATCGACCTGCTTTTGCCTATTTCGCTGCCTTTGCAATAATGTACTATTCAGAGCTCGTAAAACGGAACGAAAGTAATTTCGATGATTACGTTGAGAGTTCTTTCTATGTTGTGTGTATTTCGGAAGCCCGGTCCTGAACCCAGATGGTTCTAACTGTCAAACTTCAGACGGGATGGCGCGAGTAGGATAGCGTGGACCCTTGAGACAGAAATAGACTTGTCGAGGTGAGAGTGGTCGCTTTTGTGAAAATATCTCGCTGCTCCATAACTTTTAATGGAGCGTATTATTATCTGGACCAAAATTTGTTTGTTACAAAGTGATGTGGATTTATGATATGCCGTGATTTACAATACGCCACGTTGTACACTCACTACAATCCACTAGACACAAAAAAAAATCATTGGAGACGCCATGTTAAAAAATAAATAAAAATAAGGAAAGTTGGTAAAGGAAAACAGAAACGCTCATAATACTCATACTCAGCTTTAGTTTATTTCCCCAGTATCATAGCAATTTTTTAACGTGAATTGGATGAACGTTTTGCGTACCTTGCTGGCGGGCATTAAAATAAAATACATGAACTTTACATAGATTCATACTCGTAAAATTACAAAAGCAATATTTACATTGCTTTTGGGCTAGCATCAAAACTTCTTGTTGGTTTCGAACGGAATAAAATATATTAGACGGATCAAAGTTATACAGTCTTAATTATAAAAACAGGATTTCTTAAAACAATGCTATAAAGTGCAGTTTAAAATTAATAGTCTGTGATAAAGGGAAAATCTTTACCACAGTTTGATCACGGACTGAGAAGTGTTTTAAAGTGAGAAGTGTTCACCATACAGCTTTATTTTGACGCAAATATATATATATAATATATATTTATTTATTCATAATTAGCACGCCGAAATGCAGAGGCTGAAACTCAAAACACAAAAAACCCCAAATAAACTTCCTTAGAGTACATAAAATTCACTCACCTCGATTATAACATTTCTTTATATTTATAAATTTTAGACAACGACCAGAACATTTGAAGGGTCGCTAAAGATGCAACGCTTACAAACTCGATTGGGATCCCGATAAAAATGAGGGCGCCAAAAGTAATACCACAGAGGTAATACCTCTGAAAACGGTACATTTATCACGAGCCACCAAAAAATTAAAACCGCGAGACGTGAATTTATTGCGAGAGAGGCGCCCGCTCAAGAAATAGACAGAGGATTTGGTCTACAGCCCATTATACAAGGCGAAATTTAACGAGTAAAAAAAAAATCACGTTCATTTGTAAAAATTAAGTGAGCTCGAAGAATTGCTCAGTTGAAGTTGCAGCGGGCGGGGCACATAGTCCGGGGGACTGATGGCCGTTGGGGCGGAAAAGTTCTGACCTGGCGACCATGGACCGGACGACGCAGCGTGGGCAGGCCCCCCACCAGATGGTATGGCGACCTGGTTACGGTGGCAGGGAGCCGCTGGATGCCGGAGGCATAAGACCGGGGGACTTGGAAAACCATGAAGGAGGCCTATGTCCTGCAGTGGGCGTTAGATGTCTGATGATGATGATAATGATGATGATAATGATGATGATGATGATGAAGTACGGCGGCCCCAAGCGAGAATTGACTTTTGTCTTGATAGTCAACCATATCGCACCTTCGGTAGTACGAGGGCACATCTTACGAAAAATGGTAAAATGAGTTAAGTATGCAGAAATGCCTTAAAACACTCCTCTATCTGGTGGGATACCAGATTTAGTTAAAAAGTCGCTTTTTAACTGAATCTAATGGGAGTCTTCACCCCACCAGATAAAAAAGTGTTTTTAAGGCATTTCTGTATACTTAACTCATTTCTGTATACCCGACTGGGAATTAAAAAAAAAACCCCCAGTTTGTGATGTCGTTGTTTCTGGTTCCCACGACACAGGGTATCCTAGTGTGGGGCCAGAAGCAATGTATGTGACTGTATGTAAATGTTTATGTTTATGTTCATTTTACCATTGTTTGTAAGTTGTGCCCTTGTACTGCTGAAGGTGCGATATTATCAATAATTCAACAATTTGTTCTTTTTCGCTTTCGTTTCAGATTTTTGGTTTCGTGTTACATAATTTTTAAAATCAATATCGGATTTTCCAATTTTTTTACCTAAGTCGTTAAAACGTGTCTCCTGCGCGTGTTTTCTTGAAACATTACACAGAAAACACGAAACAAAAATATTTGTTTCCGTTTACAAACCGTCTACTGCTGAAAATGTTTCATTCGTCTGCCGCGACACAGATCTGTGTCCAAGTTAGTATGGGCCACGTTCCATTCCGCGAGGGCAGTACCTATTTTGTGTCGTCATCATGAGTTAGACGAAAAATTAAACAAATCCTTCCCCTCTCCGCCCCGCGCGGGGAATGTTTTCCGTCGGCCTCGCAAAACAAAAACATTGTGTTTGAATACACAATTGTGTATAGCCACGCCCCTATGTTTAAATGTTTCCGTGCAATGTTACGAAATATCACGCGCAAGACGCGGCTTACAGTTCTACGCAAGGGCTCCTACACATATACATGATACGTCGTATCGTGTTTATGTGTAAGAGTCCCTAGGTCTTTGACCGGTCTTGTTCTAACAACCATATCTTTTTAAAAGAAGCATCCGAAGCGTCACATCTACTACACGAGTTGTTTCGACATGTCTACCCCCTCTATTGGGCGTTTCAAACTGCGAGGCTTAGGCTAAGCACTTAAACGAATGGGGCTCCAAATCCTCCAAAGGGATGGATTAATTGAAACTTAGTTGCTGGTCATGGAGGTAGCAATTCGGGCAGTATATTTTTTATTTTGATCTTATTTTATATTTTTTTCTTAAAGCAGAAGTAATTTCTAGAGACTAATTTCATTTTTTCAGCGATTTGTTAAGTTTATTATTATAAATTATTTATTTAAAATATTTGAAAGGGTGACGTCATATTTTTCGAGTGCACACGCCGATACGTCGCGCAAACTGTCACACTTTGTTTCTGTGATTTGCTGTCACAGACGTTTTTTTCACAGACAAGGAAATGATATGCATATGACAGTTATGACAGCAAGTCCTTTTTTTAAGTAACGTAGTGTTGCCATATGTTATGTTTATTTTAAAATGTGACGTCATCAGAAGGTCAAATGAAGGTTATTGTTTTTTGGCAAAAATAACGCTCATCTTCCTTAATATTTATCTTAAACATAGAAAATATGGTTACTTAGATGTTAATCTCGAAATGGTTTTTGATTCAGCCCTCAAGAAAAAAAATAGTCTTTGCGAATTGTAGATACTTACTGACCTTATAATGCAGCCTTTGTACGTCCTACTGTATGGCACAGGCCTTCTCCCAGAGAGAGAGTATGGCCTAAATCATCACGCGTGTCCACCGCGGATTGGCAATTTCCAGCGCCGAGGTATGCGAACACCTCAGACTCAGGTTTCCTCACGACGTTTTCCTTCAGCGTTAGTGAGTCAAATGTACGTAACTTAGAAAACAAAGTCATTGGTACGTGCCGGGATTTGAACCGGATTTCTCCCGCATTAGAAGCCGGCGTCCTACCGCTCCGCTACAACCCTTGGTAGCGAGCGAGCGAGCGGTGGTAGCCTAGTGGGTAGAGCATTGGACTCGGAAGCGAGAGACCCAGGTTCGCTTCCCAGTGCGGGCATGTACCTATGACTTTGTTTTCTAAGATATGTACATTTGTTTGTGACCTTAATGTCTGAAAAGTTAAGACAGCGGACTGCTACAACTAAGACAATGTACTCGTGAGGCAAGGTTTTTTTACTATTTACGGCCCCACCAACGCTTTGGCAAAGTTTACGGTGACAGAAGTGTCTTAGGCGTACAACACTACCCTACAAAGAGGTTCTTATGTAATATAAATTTTGGATTGTAATATATAATTATCTTATCAACGTGGTGATACTGATTGTATAAAACCCGCAATGGATACTACATAGGAACCTATATCTATACTCGAGATAGATAAACAAGGGTCGCTGAAGAAATTGTTGAATCTCGGCATAGAAGGGTCCTAACAATACAAGTCAGTTACATCATCATCAGCCATTCGACGCCCACTGCAGGACATAGGCCTCCCTCATGGTTTTGATAACCATGTGGGGTTTTGCTATAATCGCCACGCTTACCAGGTGGGTTGGCGATCGCAGTACGCGGTTGGAATCTCAGGAAGACGCTGCTGCCCGTCTCCTGGTAATTTATTTCCTTAGTCGCCTTCCGCGGGAGGAAATGGAGTGACGCTTTTCTTAATCCGGCGGGGGAGTCAGTTACATAAGGTAAAAGAAACAGTTTTTATGACAGGTACTTTTATCTTGTTCAGCTATAATTTTTCTTTATGGTATGTCTGTGTCTCAACTGCTTGCAATGAACATTAAACATAACTACAAATTCTATTATTTAACTATGTAACTTTTGTGTCATTGCTTAGTGTAACGTTCAGTTACATGAAAAAACCATTTGAAAACATTATGAATTTTGTATGCTCTCGAGTTTAGTAGAGTATTATATGACCGTGAACCACCACTGATCTACTTCTCACCTCCATGCGGCAGGGAAACCGTGAGATTGTCAACAAGTTATTTCGCGAATTACCTTATGTGTGTACCTATAGCCGCATAACGTGCCTATAAGGGTGCTCGTCGCATTAGCAGCGACACCAACGATGCTTAAAGCTTCTTATAGCAGATGAGTTGTGTATTCGGAGTGATATAGTTTTTCCGTGGCGAAAGAATGTGAACTACATTTATTGCCAAAAAGACACTTTGTACATAAATATAGACATAAGCTAAAGGGCTAAAGGGTAAAGATCTGTTCTTTTATTGTATTGAAGCGTAACAGATTTGTCAGGATCGTAGCAAGAAGCAAACCCTGGTTTCTGCCTACTCCTACTCCTGCCTACGGGCGTGAATTTATGTGATCTATTTTATTGTTTTGGTTTTTTTTTATGTACAGATCATTATTATTTTAAATTAAGGGCAGACTTGTCAATACTCTTTTTACTCTTAATTGGCACAAATAAATAATTTTCTTAAGTGGCAAAAATGTATATATTTATTAAGTTTTAATTACTAGTTTTAAGTTTTTTTTATTCATTCACTTGGCGTGGAGGTGTTATTTAAGAACCAGCGCTGTTTCAAATAGAAACAGCAAACGCTGAAATAGTTTCATTGTCACACGCACACTCCTTTATTTTTTAATTATTGTATATAAGCATGTTTGTTTGTGGCAATAAATCATTCATTCATTCATACTCTTTTATATAGATAGCGCGGTGCGACAGCTCACCTATTCGATTGGTAACGTCGTAGAAAAGTATTGCCTTTTTAAATTAGCTGTTTATCAACTATGTAAATATCCGTTCCATGCCGCGCCGCGCCGCACCACGCGTGTGCGTTTAGGACGTGCCGCGCTGATCAAGAAACGCGCCGCGCCGCGCCGCGCCGCCCCGCACCGCGCCGCTCTGTTGCGGTCCAACCTTGGAGGTAAAAGACACCGATACACGTCCAGCGAAATAGTAATAAATAAAATAAATAAATAACTTCCACACAACACAATCACTTGTCCTGGTCCCAAACAAGGATACCCTTTGCTATGGTAACCAAACAAGGACATCACACCATGGAAATACAACCAGACTGAAGCTATTTACACAAGTTAGGTTCCTGTTGACACCCTTCGCGTGCGTAGTGTTTTCTGTATGGCCCTATTGATATTTAACAAAATCCCTAATAGCATTAAATACCTAGAACTAAGACAATTTAAAAATAAATTATTTATATTAGAATAAGAAGAATAAGAATAAACTTTATTTGACCACATTACAAAGAATTACATACAGTAGGTACATAATGAAGTTAATATCCTTACAGAGAATTACAAACAATAGGTACGTAATTGAGTAAGTAAACCATAGAACACATTTGGCAAAATACCTGTATGTACCGAGGTACATGAAACATAGACATAGTAAGGTTGTCAAAAATGGGCCAGTCTCAGCATGATGCCAAAGCAGGGCTTTGGCGCTGGTTTTCAGACCGAACCATGAAAGAAAAAATGTTATTATAGTATTAACGACTTTCTGTTTGATAAAAAATTTAATACAATTAAATCGTAACAGGTAATTTTAGTTATTACGTGACATTTTAATAATTGTTTGCCTCTCTTGGCCTTGTAATATTATTGAAATTAACTTATTGCATACCTGCATGAATATTAATACGCCCATAATGGGTAGAACATGGAAAGAACTTTACAATATTTAAGACATATTTGTACCTATGTTCCTGAATAAATAATTCTGATTCTGACAAGCGCAGCGTGGGACGACCAGCCACAAGATGGACAGATGACGTCATTCAAGTGGCAGGAAGACGCTGGATGCAGGCCGCTTCCAACCGGTCTTTTTGGAAATCCATGGAGGAGGCCTATGTCCAGCAGTGGACTTCTTGTGGCTGAATGATGATGATGATGATGATGATTCTGACAACGGATCCCTAAAAAGGGACGGAAGGCCGAAAAACATCAAATAATTTAAGTAGAATCTACGAACAGCCACACAACACTTCCAGTTATAGCGATTCGGAATTAATTCCGGCGGTTTAGCAATCCGCCATTCACTCCAAGAGGTTTATCCCGGTTTATCCACACAACATTTCGCGGTCGGTAATGCGCAAAGCGTTTTATCAAATTTTGCGGCTTCCTTCAGCTCGCCACTGTAGCTCAGTGCTCGCCAGTGCACGGGCTTCGCTGAATGTGATTTAATAAGTGGCCAAGTGCGATTCTGACTCGCAGGAGGATGGTTTCGTCTTTTAATTTTTGACTAGCTGTGTGTGGCTCCTACTCTGCCGGGGCGTAGGATTCAGGTAAAGTTAGAAGGTTGTTAGTAGCTGGCCGTCAGTAAATCTATGTCATTACCAAAATGATGGCTTGCATATCTTCAAAAGATGACTCCAAATATTTCTGTCGGGCTATTATAAAGTATGGTCAACAATAAAAGTGAACTTAATGATGTGTACGCGGTGGGCACGCGTGGTGATTTAGTCCACACTCTCTCCCTGCGAGACGGCCTGTGCCCTACTGTGGGACGTGTTTAGGCTGCTTATGTAATTATGTGTAAGATTCATCCTTATTATCCCATTAACAGTTGCTAGTTAATATATTTACGAGAATATTAATTCGCCACGTAAAAGAACAGAACTTTAAAATTATTTAAAAGCCAACACAACACAATTTAAATACTAAAAATAAACATAAACGTTCTTTTGAGACATATTGGTTTGGTACACACGTTTATAAAAAAAATTGTACGCGATTTTTCGGTAATTTTGAATGCGATGTTGGTTTTCTGCAGGCAAATTAGTAAGACACTATTATTATTATTTTTTTTGTATTCAGCGAAGGACCCAAGTGAATCTGAATATTATCTAGATGAATTAAATTTTTTTTTCTGTTTTTGAGCCCGAAAATGGCGAAGGTACAGGGTCTCTTTTACTACACTAAAGGCGCAACTCCAAAAATGGAGCAGATATTATTTTAAATGGTTCGTTTAAATGCCATTCCCTTTTGTTTTTCAGCATATTCATTTGAGTTTTCGTTAACTTTATGTCTGGCAGTTCTTGTGGAATGTTTATCTATATTTTCATCAAGGAATAAAATTACGGTTTGTACCCAATCTAGCCTACTTTTTAACGTGGTCCTCTGGATAATATGTTTGTAAATGTAATGTAATGTACGTGTGGTGCCGGATTAAGAATAGCGTCACTCCATTTTCTTCCGTGGATGTCGTAGAAGGCGACTAAGAAAATCAATTACCAGGAGACGGGCAGCAGCGTCTTCCTGAGATTCCAACCGCATACTGCGATCGCCAACCCGCCTGCCAAGCGTGGTGATTATGGAAAAACCCCTCATGGTTATGAAAACCACGAAGGAGGCCTATGTCCTGCAGTGGGCGTCAAATGGCTGGGGATGATGAATGTCATGTAAATGTATTGGTAAAAAAACCTGGCAATTTCAATCAGACTAGGCACAGTCAGACAGCACATCTTACCTTCTTAACATTCGTGCACTCTACTCACGTTGTGGGTGACTTTTCAATTAAAATGTAAAGGATACTGTAGGTACTGTTGACTATACCAATTACGTGACAGCGCCAGTTAGAGTGCCACTAATTTAAATAAGAGTATCTGGATGATACAGACGTCACAAAAATGATTAAAACTATCATTTAAACTATTATAAACTCATGCATGTATCCGCAGTAACTCGAAATATTTCTTTCGTCAAGCTTTCTTTCTTCATCCTCTCCAAACAAATGTAACATTTTTTTCTCAATTCTAGTCAATGTATCAGTCAGTATATTTCAGTCCATAGCCTTACAATAATCCTGCAATTCAAAGTAATACCATACAGTAAAAAACATATCTTTTCGCGGCGGATGTGAAACACTGCAAGCTTAAGTTTTTCAGTGCTATAGAATAATGCACATTTTACTGGATAATCACATTTTACTTTCTCTGTTAAGTACCACATTTAGTGGTGATTTCGAGCAGGTTTCCTCGCAATGCTTTTATTCCTTCTTACATTAATTAAACTGTCTTATTCACTGTCAATCAATCTTATAAACGGGCTACAATTTACACAATTGGAATCCATCTTCGTTCCAATCAAACTTGGAATGAACGTCAATACTCGTTTAATTAAAAACTTGGCCGCTGTTCCATTAGATCTTACTTTTTAAGGGGGAACTTAGCTTAATTACGGAAATGCCTTGGATAACTGAAAGTCATCTTTCTGATTTTGTTTACCTAACGTTTCGCAGGGGTCGGGTTAGGGTGTGTATTCACTGAAGAACATCTTTTTCGTGGTGTTTTACAATTGCTCGCGATTTAATAAAAGTAGATAATTATTATCACTAGACAAGAGTGGGGCTGAACGGTGTAAAGTTCAGAATTTTACCTGTGATTTTCCATTCCATTTCAGTCATTTTAGAGTTGGTTGACAGAATACCTTGTCCTTAATCTTAGACAGACAGGCGTATTCTTCGGATACAGAACCCTAAAAAAAGAACATAAGTATGATTTTATTTTCATTGGCAGCGCTATTAAACGTCGTGGTGGGATAAGATTACTAAACTGTACCTAGTATTAGTTCAGCTACGGAAATTGTGTAAAAAAATGTTCCTTTCTAAAAACGGGACCCTAATACTAAGACTTCGCTGTTTGTCTGTCCGTCCGTCCGTCCGTCCGTCCGTCCATCCGTCTGTCTGTCACCAGGCTGTATCTAAAGAACCGTGGTAGCTAGAGAGTTGAAATTTCCACAGATTATGTATTTCTGTTGCCGCTATAACAACAAATACTAAAAATAAAATAATTATTTAAGGGAAGCTCTCATACAACAAACGTGATTTTTTTGCTGTTTTATTTATCTTTGTGTCTAATGTTGTATAGATAATGGTACGGAACTCTTCGTGCGCGCGTCTGACTCGCACTTGGCCGGTTTTTTTTTATAATAATCAGCTGATGATGATGATCTTTCAACTGCACTCACTGACACTTTTGTAAGCACTTCTTATTTTCATTTGTCTTGTCACGGTCACGTGTAAGCCGTGATGAAACGTAGAAGTGCCGGAAAAGTGCGCGCGCGCATAGGGTTTCGAATAAAACACGGGTACTAATTATAAAGTTATTAAACTAACAATTTACGGATGTTTTCCTTTCCTTGTGCTGTGATACATACTTTTTTGCACTATTTTGTGAGTGCCTTGTCAATAAAATAATCTAAGCAGCCTATATACGTCCCACTGAAGGGCACAGGCCTTCTCTCAGGGAGAGAGTATGAGCTTAGTCACCGCGTGCCCACCGCGGATCGGCGATTTCAAACGCTGAGGTATGTGAAAGGCTCAGACACTCAGGTTTCCTCACGATGGTTTCCCTCACAGTTAGCGAGTGGTATTGCTACTATAACTTCACAAATGTACATAACTTAGAAAACAAATTCATAGGTAATTGCCCGCACTGGGTATGAAACCTGGGTCACTCGCTTCCGAGTCCAATGTTCTACCCACTAGGCTATCACCGCTGTTTTCAATAATAATACATCAATAAATACATTTTTTGAATGCATTGTTTTTCGGGACTTTTTTACAACTTTTTTTCAACTTTAGCTCTATCCGTTTTCGAAAAAAAAAGTCGATAGGGGTCCATTTTTATTTTCAAATATGGAACTCTAAAAATGTATCCACTCAGACCGTTTGTAATCTGCTCATTATGAACGTTTTGATCGTTGTGAACGATTCCGTGAACTTGATTTCGAAGGTTACTTTACAGCCTTGTAAAGTGATGCGTTCTGTTTACTTTGTTTCTGTGATGTGTCTTCTTGGTATATAATAAATGGCTTTCTTCTTATAAATATTGGTAGGTACTCCTCCGCTTTATTAAATTTAGGAGGCAACTTTTTAATTAGGTATTCACTTCCAAGATTCTTGGAACAAAATTGTTACTGAAGTATTTTGTTTGCGCAATTGAGTTCGACGGAAGCAAGTACTTTTCCAATGCCTACACTTTTCGCGTGCCCATAGTAGCTTCTTATCTCAAGGCTTCCTCACACTGTTTTTCTTGTCTACCACATTTCATCTTAAGCAATGCGAAAATGTTGATGTGTAGTATAACTTTATGTACCTTTTTTACTCATAACAATAAATTGTATAGACTATCCGTTCCTAATTAATTTCCTGTCTATATTTTGTAAATGTCAAAAAGTAATCCAAACAACTTTAGACGACTAAAGTTATCTGTAATTAAAGTCGTCAAAATATAATAAGCCCGTTTTGACAGCTACAAAAAGTGTAGAATCTAACCTAGTTTCAGATCAAAAACATTAAAAATCTAGACTGTGAGTAACTTTTCGGACTACAAAATCTGTTTTTCTCTTTCGAGCGTTAAATAATATGCCAGAGTAAGTGTCTTTTTATGTTTTTGGTTGAGTAAATCCAAAGTTAAATGCATTTTTGTGTAGCTGTCAAAACGGGCTTCTTACATTTCGACAACTAAAATTTAAAGTAAGGCCGCTAATTTTGGTAAATTTCGGCTTAATTAATTTCTCTACGAGATCAAATAAATGATGAGATCCGTGGATGAACGAAAGGCGTCGACATAGCCCAGCGGATTAGTAAGTTGAAGTGACAGTAGGCGGGCACATAGCACGCAGAACTGTTGGCCGATGGGCCCGAATGGAGACCAAATATCGGTAAGCGCAGCGTAGGATGACCAGCCACAAGATGAACAGATGACCTCATCCAAGTGGCAGGAAGACGCTGGATGCAAGCCGCTTCCAACTTGTCTTTTTGGAAATCCATGGAGGAGGCCTATGTTCAGCGTGTTCAGATTTCTTGTGGCTATTGATGATGATGAATTTCTGTAAATATTATTATTATTATTAATTTTTTATCAAAGACAGTGTAAAAAAGGTGGACTTAATGCTAATGGCATTTTCTACCAGTCAACCTGGTAAATACAATTTCTATATACAATAAACAATTGTATTCTTTTCTGTTCCCATCTCTTATATTCTCTCTCCTTTTTCTATCTCCTTTTTCTGTGCAACGAAGTGGTCTGTACTCCACTTTACATATTTTCATTTCTCAGATAGCCATGAAAATTGAACTTTATCTTTCTGGGGAAGGAATTTGAAAGAGGATTTTTAATCTCTTCCACATGAAAGTCACCAGAACACCGTAATAGGAAGGACGTCACCTTGCCCACACAAGCTGACCGCGACCACAGAGCCGCGACTAAATTAAGTATTTTTTCGGGAAGTAAGCGTCGTGACAACCGTCAAAGGGTGTGTTTAACAAAAGTTTATAAAGTCGTATTATTTATTATTATAGTTTGTTTTGTTTTGTCCTTGGTTTTAATTATGTGTGTGAATCTGTTGTCGCAATAAATGTTTTCCTTTCTTTCTTTTTCTTTTGATTACTTTTAGAATACAGGGTGTAACAAAACCCGAAAAAGGGGTTTAATTTTTACAAGCAACTTGCACGATGGTGACCACTTTATATTAGTAAAATAAATATAGTGCATTAAAATGTCTGGGAAAACTTATATATTTTTCGTGATTTAGGACCCACACAGACGAACTGCATTTCAATTTCATACTGACTGCAAATTTGCAGTTGAAATGCAGTTCGGATACAGTTTGAATGCAGTTGTACTTCATCGCAAATTATTTGCAGTCGGAAAGCAGTTGAAATGCAGTCAGTCTGTCTAGACCCTCAGAGATTTTTCAGTACAGTTCAAGTGATTCGTATTGACGACTAAAACCCCCATTTCCGTGTAGGGATTTTGTCACACCCTCTATTGGGTTCAGCTATCAACGTCAGCAATAAAAAGAAACTTCCTAAAAAATTAAAATACAATTTCTACAACACGGTTTAGATATATCCATATCATATATAATATATGCAGTCTTTTCATCATAATCAGCCTATATACGTCCCACTGTAGGGCACAGGCCTTCTCTCAGAGAGAGAGTATGGGCTTAATCACCACGGGTGCCCACCGCGGATTGGCGATTTCAAGCGCTGAGGTATGTGAATAGCTCAGACACCCAGGTTTCCTCACGATGTTTTCCTTCACCGTTAGCGAGTATAACTTCACAAATGTACATAACTTAGAAAGAAAAGTCATAGGTACACGCCCGCACTGGGAATCGAACCTGGGTCTCCCGCTTCAGAGTCCAATGTTCAACCCACTAGGCTACCACCGCTTTACGGTCTTTGCAGTAAATGCGCGTAAAGGTTGATGTTTTGCCGACTGTAAAAATAAAGGTTGACTTCTCGGCAAAAGCTTTACAAAGGCCGCGGCCAAATTGCGAACCCCTCATTAAGAATCAAAAGAAAACGGTCCGTCCTGCATTCAGATGGGTTCCCTAACTAACTAGACCGTGACATGCGGCTACAGGGCTAGAAACTTACTAGAACTGTCTTGAGAGAGTTACGCGTTTGAAAATAAATGGTGATACCGAGAAATTGAAAAGAAACTGAAAAAAAAAACTTTTAATAATTTTTAAGACTTTCAGCATAAGTCCGCCATCCACGCTAGGTTTGAATTAAAAAAACTTCGCTTTTTGCAATGTTTTATGTAATTGTAGCTATGGTTCTAATATGTTATGTATTGTAATATGTAGCAATAATACTTGCTTACTGCATTTTATGAAAAGGAGCAGATCATAAAATGCTCATGACGTGCTCAGTTCAACGATTTAGCTGCGAAATATATACGTTATATCAGTCATTAATCGAGAGCAGTACATCGAGTTTAACATGCGCACACCCAACTTAACTAGGTTACGGATCCTTGCAATGTCAAAGCCAATAGAGGTTATCAACTTTACTGTCTAATATAGGTACATAATATTCACGACAGTGCCTTGAGATGCTAGCCGAGGTGTGAACATTTGAGATTAAGATTTTTAAGATTTTATTTTATATTAAGATGTTTCATGTAATTTAGCAATGTATGGTGTGCAATAAAGATTTTTTTATCTAGTCTAACCTAGAATTCGCTGACGTGAACATAATATCTATGAACATTTGCCGAGGTGATGTTAAAAGCAGGGCCAGTTCTGATAGAGACAGAGCTCTCTTGCCCCCTGTCCTTATCTCATGCGGAGAGCACCCTTTGATACCCCAGGAGGAAACAGGCTAGCCTCAGCGCTGATTAAGCGACCTGCGTAGTTAAACAAATAAATATTACATGACGTGGTATTTGCAAAGGCAAAACCGAGCTTGAAGTAACGAGCTGAGTTTCATCTTTTGAGACTTAGCTGACATTCGTTCGAAACGTGACTACCTCTGCAAAATCCCCATATACTTAAAAAATGGGTTCTACTTGTCAAGACGAACAACTTTTACTACAGGGAAAATTTATGCAAACGAAAACGCAAAAACGGGGGATTAGCTAACAAATAATAAAATAAAAAAAAATAAAAAAAAAACATAAGTGGGGTCTCCATACAACAAACGTGTTTTTTCGCCGTTTTTTTTCCTTGTGCTTTATCGTAAAACTGGTATTACATACAGGCATTCAACTTGGAGTGATTGGAATAATAAAATAAGGCCAAGCGCGAGTACGAAACCTTGTTGCGCGAGTCCGACTCGCACTTGACCGATTTTTTAAATCTATTTGAGAATTTTTTTTTACACCATGCAAAACGAAACGGCAGTAGCACAATAGACAGAATAGTTTTCGTATTCGTAAGACCATCAGTTTGTATCCTCCCGGTATGTAACAATGACTGGTTTACTACGTCACGTACATCGTGAATTTGTAGTACCACTTACTGACTGTGAAGTAGAATATCATGAGTAAACCTGAGCTTCTGAGGTGTTAGCACTTGAAACCGTCCACCCGTGGTAAGCACGTGGTTAGTAAAGAAAGAAAGAATGAAATAAAGAAAAAAGATATTTATTTAAATTGTCACAGAAACATAGAGTAAGCAAACAAAATACACGAAAACAACAAAACAAAAAACTGGCCATGTGCGAGTCAGACTTGCGCACGAAGGGTTCCGTACCAAATTTATACAACATTTCAATATTTCAGGCGTCTACTTGTTGCCGTTATTAATATCGAGCAAAAAATGGCGTTGTTGTATGGGAGGCCCCCTTAAATATTAATTTTATTCTGTTTTTAGTATTTGTTGTTATAGCGGCAACAGAAATACATCATCTGTGAAAATTTCAACTGTCCAACTATCACTGTTCATGAGATACAGCCTGGTGATAGACGGACGGACGGACAGCAGAATCTTAGCCTTTGGGCACAGAACCGTAAAAAGCAAAAAAATCGTGACGAGTATATGTGAGGCACATAGAATCGAAGGCGGCCGGGTACCATAAAATAATGTATGTCACCCAGCCGCCTCCGACTCTCTGAGAGAAGGCCGGGTCCATAAAGTGGGGCGAGCTTTTAGTACAATCTTTTTAGATTAGATTACTAAACGGTACTTTTGCATCTCCCAGTCTGAACACCCTGCACGATCTCCCGTGGAATTACCACTAACGAGACTCCGACATTATAAATAACTTTCCTAAAGACACACGCTAACTTTTCATAGCCGCTTTCATAGAACGCTGTAGCGTCAGAGACCTTGTTAGTGAGGGCGGAGCTAGTGCAGAAACTGTTTTCTGAAGGAAGTATTTTGGTAATTTCCGGAGTGTATAAGGGAAGAATACAAGGCGTTAATTTATTATAGAGCGGTAAAAGGAGCTGAGTATTGAAGGTAACAGGAAACTTTTGAAGCGTTTACTTGCAATTACGTCTTTGTACAGGAAGTCCATTAGTTTTACCGTTTAGTTTCTGCCGCTTATGAGGATCAAATGTTGGACATTTTTAATCTATACAATAATGTTGTAAGAACCCCTTTGCGAGCAGCACAGGGTACCTAAACTGACAATCGTGAGGTAATCGTTTAGGTGGAAGGGCCGGTGAGAGACCCAGGTGGACCCATTTCGACCAAATAGGGGATGTATTAGCAAAGGGCAAGATAAAAAGTACCCGAAACCGGCCTGCGTGCGTGCAACGATTAGTGAATGTTAATGAAACGAAAGGGGACTGTCGGGATCGTGGCGCGTGGCAAACTCTGGTCTTTCCCTACACCTTCATTTAATGCAATTTAAAGCGCGAATAGATATTTCGATATACGAAGAAGGTAGCCACCGGCAAGATCTAGTGCTCAAAACAAAATTAAATTTCATATATATCTGGATATTCTAGCCGACATTGCTATTTTACTTTTTTAAGGAGACAGAAACAGAATTGACAATAGTGGATGCTTTACCTAGGTCAACTATCAGCGAGAGTGTTTCTTTGAATCCAGAGCGTAGCAAGCGAATAATCCTGAGCGCAGCCGACACCACTCGAGCTTAAAAAAAATGTTGCTCCTGAGGATACTCTACTTTTTATTACCCTCTATGAAAAAATAAGTAAGTGCAACGTATGAATAACAATAGACTACAACGTTTGCACCACATTTTTAGCGTCCCATACAATGTTCACTGGAGTTAAAAGAATAGTTTCACTCTCACTAGGTACTTGAAGACACACAATTTTTTTTTTTAAACTTAGTGAAATCCGAATTTGAAAACAATTAAACCGCATGCAAATAATTACGAACAAGGCAGAGGAATCCATTTCGCGGCTCTTTTATTTTTTCACAAACTTTTTTTTAATTTGGCTCGCGCGCGGTATCTTTCACTTGTTCATATAATGTTTGTGACTGATCTCTTTAGTGATTGGAACTTTTACTAGAAATATCCACATTCCAAATTCAAATCATTTTTATCCTAGGGATCAAAGAGCTATTTTGGTCCCTGTTTACGAAAACTTAGCTCTTTTTAAATCATCAACATCAACCCATTATGTCCCCACCGAGGGGCACGGGTCTCTTCCCTGAGGAAGGTATAGGCCATACTCCACCACGGGGGCCAAGTCCGGATTGGTGGAGGCTTGTAGACTAGTGGCTCGTCTACTGTCAGAAGTTGTCAAGCCGCCCTAAGGCCTCTGACTTGGCTTAACGACTGCCATCTATCGACGGCAGCCGGCACCAACAGCTTAACGTGCCTTGCGAAGCACGGAACCGCTCGGAAAAGCTTTTTAAATAGATGTGATAAAAACTTACTTGCTATATTACGTAACACAAACGAAACTAACATTTTAGAATTTGAAATGTCAAAAATAAAAAAACAACTTTTTTACTGTGTTTCAAAACATATCAATCGACTGTGACTTATTGAACGATACAATAAAACTAGGTGCTTGTTTCAAAATCTAGATCATTTGGAGAAAAAACGGACAAAAAAACTCTAAAAGCGCCACTTGCCACGATTCCGGGGCTAACCGGTTAAACCTGCAGTTACCATGGTTATCAGTACAATTTGATACTGGGTTAACGGTTTAACGGGTTAACCCCGGGTTAGTGGGATGGTGCAAGTGGCACTTAGTCTTTTCAAATATTATGTTCCTTAATTAACAGAGTTTGCATATCTTAATCCTCTAAAATTTAGTACTAATGCATTGAACTGGATTTAATTCTAGTCATCTTCGTCATCTAAATAATTTCTTAATGCTATAATAGCCCTTTGGCACAAAGTGCGTTTTGCGCTTTACAAATTGTTTGAACCGCGCTTCTGGCAAGCTTATTTTATCTTCAGAGATCTTATTGTAGAAACGTATACAATGCCCCATAAAGGATTTATTGACCTTTGCTAGCCGAAATCTTGGTAACGAAAGTTTATGTTTATTTCTAGTATTTACATTGTCTTGGCTACCTACAGTTTATATTTTTATTTTATTGCCCTAACCTGGCAGGGTTTGCCAGAGGTCGCGGATTCAAGTCCTGGCATGGGTGGAATTTTCAGCCTCTAAATAGGTTTTTAATGCCTACAGTTTTAAAATTACTGATATTTTTCCTAACGTACATAATATTTTCATAGGTATACCGACTAGCAACTGTCAGGGTGTTAGTTTCTTTAAAGAAATCTCTTAACGAATACCTACTAAAAAAACATAAAACACAAAAAATATACTGTATTTCTACAATGATTATTATTAAACCCAAATAGGTTATAAATACACTCAACGTTATCCTACTCTGTAATATCAGTTTAGCAAAGCAGTAAATAACCACCCAGATGTAGATGACACATCTCTACAATAATCTCGACATACGAACGGAGACGTGCTAGAAAAGAGTCATTACGCACTCGGCTACAAAAACACATATCTATTTATGAGTTTTATTATTATTTTTAAACTGGATATTGACAGGCGAGATATTTTTTATTAGAGATTATTTTTATTACCGCTTTATGAAAGCACATGTTTTTCCATGTTCGTCTTTTTGTGTTCGTCTCATATTTAAGTACTCATACATACACACATATAGTCACGCTTGTCTTTGTCGCAAATAACGTCTGAAGATCAAAATTGTTCAATTTAAACTCCGAAACCACAACATATTTTCAGATGAACCCAACTCCCAGTATAGCTAGGTGCCACGTTGTACATCTAGGTAATTAGATTATTTTAAACAAATATTTCCGAACATCATTTAAGTACCATTACAAAGTACCGAACTTTTCTTATGAAAACTGGTTCAAATTTCTCTGAATTGAATTTCAAATTATCTTTAGCTGTGTGTTTGAAATTTGGCTGCAATTAGACCTGCAAGTAACTACTTACGGTTTGTCTCCGTTTTTTTGCGGCACTCGTTGCGTAAGATACCGCTGCGTTTTTTTACCTTAAGTGCGTACAACGACTATCGTCTAATTGGATGGAATGCGCATTAGCATATAGATTGCGCCGACCCCTTCTGACACTCTAGAATCGTCTCGAGTGGTCGCTGCTGTCTTATAGATTTTTTGCATAGAAGTGAAGTTTTTGCAATCGCTCGGGAGTCTTCCTTGATATCGAGACCCTCAATTTGGTGCTTCTTTGTAAAGCAAAAATAAAAAGTGCAAGTGACTCTATTTGATTAAATTACGGGCCATTTTACAACAAAAATATAAAGATGAATCAGCCTTCATTAAAACTGTCCAGGTTTTAACGATAATACCGCCAAAAGTACTTGTTAAATGTTTATTACTAAGAACAAAGCTGTTTTATGTTCTCTACTAATCAAACGGGTCGTTCAACAAAATCCTGCAGTCATGCATGTAATGCATTATTGAAGTAATGTAGAATCAGATTAAGTTTTAATTGTGGTTTTTAATAAAAAATGTATACCTATACATTTTCTACAAATGGACCACGTGAAATTTCAAGATCGTACAAAACGTAAAAAACTCTTAACTTTTGTTTATTGGAAGTAGTTTTGCCATCGCTTTTAAATGTTTGCATTATTCCTATTAAAAATATGACATACACACCTGTATCCCGGAGCGGTAGGCAGAAACCAGGGTCTGCCACACTTACACTCACTACTAATTCTGGGGTTTTCTATCTAAAAATATATCATACGTACCTACTATTGTAACGTTTCACAAAGTTTGCGTCGCGACAAAGAACTTCACTCGCTCTATCTTTTACAATAAGCTAGGGGAATAGAGATTTTGTAATAATACATTTTACATTGAATCTTACTTTGAGTTTAGATCAGATCTGCTTCTGAAAGATTGTTGATTTCGACCTGCAATCAAAATCTATCCAGAGTGGTTAGAATCGAATGGAATCGAAAAAAAAACGATTTTTATTTTAAACTTGAGGCAACTTGCTGAATGAGGATTGACAAATCCAACCCGCGTTACGTAAGACATTAAAGAACAATCTAATTAGTCGGCAATGACCATAGGTGGATATAGTCGTTAAATGACCTTTCAAAGTAGATTAAGGAGGTTAAAACCTCAGTGGATGAAATCGGGAAATGAAACATAATACAACAGATAATTTTACATGTATATTCTCCCAATAACAAAGTAGTCATGACATTTACATTGAAAGTCTTCCCCCGAAATGAGATTAAGTGACGTTTTTCCATTTTCCCCCATCTTTATCAGACTGCTAAATCAAAGGAGAGTTATGTTTTTCGCGCATATGATATTGTAAGTATGTGGGTATGTGAAATAAAACGTGTTGACGGCCCATGTTTAACATAATAGTGTCACGAAAAAACTCAGCGGTGGACGTCAGCTGTAATTATTTTGGCAAAATGACACTAAAATAAAAATAAATTCCCAAAGGGGGAGGGGCCCTATTACTGAGACTCCGCTGCCCGTCCGTCCGTCCGTCCATTTGTCTGTCACCAGGGTGTATCTCATGAACCGTGATAGTTAGACAGTTGAAATTTTCATAGATGATGTATTTCTGTTGCCGCTATAACAAAAAATACTAAGAACAGAATAAAATAAATATTTAAAGGGGCTCCCATACAACTAACGCGATTTTTTTGCCCTTTTTTGCTCGATTTTAATAACGGCAACCGGTAGACGATTGAAATATTTAAATGTTGCATAGATAATGGTACGGAACCCTATGAGCGACTGGCACTTAGCTGGTTTTTTTTCTTTTTTAATTTTTTTAAAACGTCCCATCACGGGGCAAAGGCCTTCTCTTAGTGAGAGAGTATGGGCTTAATTACCACGCATGCCCACCGCGGATTGGCAATTTCAAGCGCTGAGGTATGTAAACACCTCAGACATTCAGGTTTCCTTACGATGTTTTCGTTCACCGTTAGCGATAAAATAGAATACAATAAAACTTGAAAGCAAAAAAAATAAAATTACCTTTAAAGCCTCGGCTAGCGGGACCATACTAATATAGATACCTACAGAAATAGATTACAGATTCCGTCTTCTGCAGTAAAAAATTCAATATAGTTATTTAGGTCCGGGAGCAATATTTGACACTTTTCACCAGCCGGGTTTTTATTTTTGTTATAAGTTTATTAGCTCAACACTGACGTTATTAACGCTCGCTCTATAAAATAAATAAATCCAGGACTGAAACAACAAAGAAACCCAACTTGACCGCACATTGAGGTCACTTAATGACCCTAAACTACTATTTACTTTGTAGTTAAGCCCTGCAGGATAAGTAACTGAACTGATATTTATCAATTAGGCGGGTCCTAAGCAAACTGGGAATCAGCGCGAGTCGTAGCAAGTAATCAAGAGTTTTGTCGCCAGAGATGTCATATTTTAAGACATGGTGCCTTTGTTTTTTGCTCTAAAATCAGCAATACTGTCGATAGGGTGTTCACAGAACACCAGCAATGTATACCGAGTTGGTAACCCTTTTAAGGGTTCCGTACCGAAAGGGTAAGGGGCCCTTCGGCCCTTCGGTCCGTCCGTCTGTCACCAGGCTGTATCTCATGAACCGTGATAGTGAAGTTAGACAGTTGAAATTTTCACAGATGATGTATTTCTGTTGCCGCTATAACAACAAATACTAAAAACAGAGTAAAATAAACAATTTAAGGGGGGATCCCATACAACAAATGTGATTTTTTTGCCGTTTTTGCTCGATATTAATAACGGCAACAGATAGACGCTTGAAATATTCAAATGTTGTACAGATAATGATACGGAACCCTTCGTGCGCGAGTCCGACTCGCACTTGGAAGGTTTTTTTGTTGCCACGGAGGCACATTGTCTTCATTTGTACGGTTGCGTTATTGTGTTTTTTCCTCATTCTTGTTTTCATTATGTAAATTATATTATTGTTTATGTGTGTGCTTTAATGGCAATCTGAATCATTTCTTTCTTATAAATTCGTACAAGCGTCAAACTGTGTGTGATCCTTATGCAACACCTTAACAACTGACTGACACGCACCTAGGTTTTTAAATACAGTCAACAGCATATCACTTTAACACGCGTGCAGTCTAATCACGTACGTTATGGGCAACTTTGCAACAAAAATGTAAAGGTTGACCTGCGGACGACTGTACCTAAATACAATTTCTGCTAATTTGAGCTTAAAATATTTCTTTTAAATAATATAAATTGGTGCAGGTTCATACTCATTAAGGTGCTTAGTTTATGAAAATAATTCAGAAATCACGATGAGTCTTATTTGGTTAGAGAAATACAAACAATTAAAATAATTGGTTTACTGGTATATTATTTGTCATTGATTGATTAAATTGTTGCACTTATCACACAATTACTGTCGCAAAACTAGGATTAATTTAATCTCGCGGAATTACTTACCGTTGACCTTCGGAGCTGCTCGTAGATCAGATGTTAACATTAGAAAAGGCAAATTGATTATGATTTCAAAATAAACAAACTTGATCTTGATTACGAACTAATTGCTATTAGCAATAAGGCCGCCAATTGTATCTTTTCTTTTGTCATCGCAGTTTCTGTAACATTTTTTCCGGTATGCAATAAAGAATAGTGTAATTTTACCTTATCTTAGAACTCGACTCTCGAAATTGTAGACGTATTCACGTCTACATAGTACAAAAAATCCAACTAGGCTGGTCAAATTTCGTGGAAGAGGTCAATCGTCGAATCCAACTCGGCTGGGCAGCATTCGGGAAACTTGAAAAAGTCTATTTCTCCAATATACCTCATGTAACATTTTTTCCGGTATGCAATAAAGAATACTGTAATTTTACCTTATCTAAGAACTCGACTCTCGAAGTTGTAGACGTATTCACGTCTACATAGTACAAAAAATCCAACTAGGCCGGTCAAATTTCGTGAAAGAGGTCAATCGTCGAACCAGTATGTGTTATCAATGATGACTTATGGCACTGAAATGTGGTCGCTCACTATGGGCCTCATAAGAAAGCCCAAGATCACGCAACGAGCTATGGAAAGGGCTATGCTCGGAATTTCTCTACGAGATCGAATCAGAAATGATAAGATCCGTAGACGAACCAAAGTCTTCGACATAGCCCAGCGGATTAGTAAGTTGAAGTGGCAGTGGGCAGGGCACATAGCACGCAGAAATGATGGCCGATGAGGCCGAAAAGTTCTCGAATGGAGACCACATATCGGCAAGCGCAGTGTAGGACGACCAGCCACAACATGGACAGAAGACGCTTCCAGCAGGTCTCTATGGAAATCTATGTAGGAGGCCTATATCCAGCAGAGGACTTCTTGTGCTGAATGATGACCTTAGATAAGCAGCCTATATACGTCCCACTGTAGGGCACAGGCCTTCTCTCAGAGAGAGAGAGTATGGGCTTAATCACCATGCGTGCCCACCGCGGACTGGTGATGTCAAGCGCTGAGGTATGTGAATAGCTCAGACACTCAGGTTTTCTCATGATGTTTTCCTTCACCGTTAGCGCGTGGTATTGCTACTATAACTTCACAGTGGTGGTAGCCTGGTGGGTAGAGCGTTGGACTCGGAAGCGAGAGACCCAGGTTCGATTCCCAGTGTGGGTATGTACCTATGACTTTGTTTTCTAAGTTATTCAATGATGACCTTATCTTGCCTAAATTTTGTCACATTTATTTTATTTTCTGTTTCACTTTCGTATATCCCACTCGTAATAGGGGATTACTTTATTTCCTGTTACTTACATATCAATTTCATTTGACTGTGGAAAATGCTTACCTGCAGCCATTAATTAGATCCTAACGTATTTTCAACAATTACATTATTGTTCTTGCTTAATCAATTTGTGATCCAGCCAAGTCAAATAATAATCGTGTAAGTTGCCAACACAGGTAAGTTACCAATTAAACAGCTGACTTAGCAAAATAAGTTACCGACGCAACTTTGTAACCATTGGGGATAAAGTCCACAAAGTAGAGAGACAAAGAAAGACTACTTACTACAAAAGCAAACTTACCTACTTACTTACGAAATGAATGCCTCGCTGGTCAAGCGGTATCACGTCTGAATACCATGCCGGAAGTCGTGGTTTTGATTCCCACTAAGGGGCAACTTACATTTGTACAAAAGAACTCAGTTACCATAGCGCAGGGTATCCTAGTTTAGGACCAGGGCAAGTGATTGTGTTGTGTGGAAGTTATTTACAGTTCGATTCCCAGTGCGGGCATGTACCTATGACTTTGTTTTCTGAGTTATGTACATTTGTGAAGTTATAGTAGCAATACCACTCGCTGACGGTGAAGGAAAATCATCGTGAGGAAACCTGAGTGCCTGAGCTATTTACATACCTCAGCGCTTGAAATCGCCAATCCGCGGTGGGCACGCGTGGTGATTGAGCCCATATTCTCTCCCTGAGAGAAGGCCTGTGCCCTACAGTGGGGCGTATATATGCGGCTTATTTACAGTTACTATCATCTATTACCTAATATTATATCCCTAATAATTAAAGTGTTTGCAAGATTAGTTCTTTCTTCGCAACCACAAAAAAATTTTGGACGACATTTGGCATCATCATCATCATCATCATCATCATCATCATCATCATCATCATCATCATCATCATCATCATCATCATCATCATCAGCCATTTGACGCCCACTGTAGGACATAGGCCTCCTTCGTGGTTTTCATAGCCATGAGGGGTTTTGCCATAATCGCCACGCTTGGCAGGCGGGTTGGCGATCGCAGTATGCGGTTGGAATCTCAGGAAGACGCTGCTGCCCGTCTCCTGGTAATTGTTTTCCTTAGTCGCCTTCTATGACATCCACGGAAGGAAATGGAGTGACGCTATTCTTAATCCGGCGCCACACGGAATTTCGACATTTGGCATAGTAATAATAATAATACTAGCGGACTCGGCAATCTTGTTCTGCTATATTAATTTAGTCTACGATCTATTCTCAGAACTACCAAATATACACAAAAATAGTCTTAAAAATCGGTGAAGCCGTTTCGGAGGAGTTCGATAACAAACGCTGTGGCACGAGATTTTTACGTAGGTATTAGGGTAGGCCTTTGACATTATGATAGTTGATTTATACACCGTTTAATAACAACTCTTCCCTATACCATGTAGGTGAATTGACTTTGTATTACAAAGTAAACAGTGTAAGTACTAAAGTAAAATTCATTGTCATCATCACGATCATCAGGAATTCTTGGAACCTGGCTCTAATTTACCCGGAAGATACTGGACTCAAATCAATAGGTGTTGAACTTTTCAGTGTAAATGCGCCGACCTGATACATACTCGTAGGTCGAGGTTCGGTACAGACCCCACCCACAGATGCGTAGAAGTGCAGACTATGTGACACATTATAACCTATACTATTAGCACTAAAATGTCATATAAAGATTCAGCTTCCAGAGCTAGATTAATAGTGTATTTCTTTTTTTAAATAAACAGTTATTTTTGTGAAAAATCTAATTAGCAATGTCTGTATGTAATACAGACAGCGACATCTGGCTTAAGTAATAGACCTCTAAATAGGTTTTTTCTTTAATTCTCCTTAGCGCGGATTAGTGTAACCAAGTTTTTTTTTACGGACCATTGTCTGCTATGGCTTAAAAAGGAGGCAGTCGAAAAATTCGCGAAGCAGTCGAGGAAATGATCGAGTGGATTGATGGTGTACCATACGAAAAATAAATCATCATCAGCCCACCTCTGCTGTATTTAAGTAGGCCTTTTCTCCATCACGCCATCTTTCGCGGTCTCTCGCCATTTGCATGCACGGGCTCTCTGACGACTCCATCACATCGTCCGACCGTCGGGCTGTTGGTCTTCCAAAGTGAGCACTTTTTATTCGCTCTTGTAACAAAATCTCTTGAGATAATTGTGTCTAGTGTTCTGATCATTAATTTTAAGTTGTAAAAACGTTTTTGATAAAAATATATGTAGTTCCTTTGTTAGCTTTCTTCTGACATACTTACTTAAATCTATATTAGTTTTGAAACTAATGATATTAATAATTTTGGCCCTCATTTTGATATTGTTATGAGTTATATTTTTTTAATTTGAAAATTATGTTTCTATGATATCAAGCGATTTGTACGATTCTTATGACTTTATAATAGTCTGTCCTCTGCAATACTAAATTAAATTTTTATTTTATCTTGAGCATTATATATAACATAAGATATCCTTCTGGATTGAGTCTCATTGCGGTCCGTTGTTTTGTTGAGACCAGCGGGTTTTAAAACTTAAATTGAGAGCGATTTGCTCTTGTATTAGTTTAGAATCTAAGTTTGAACTTATATTGCTTTAAGTTCAAACTCCAACGTAAGCCAGTTAGATTTCTTTACAGCTGTTTTTTTACTGATTAGTTGATTTTTTGTAGGAGTGGCTTGTATTTTTTATATTTGTATGAGATCGGCGACGGTTTTCCAAATTGTGCTAACCAAAAACATATTTTTGCGGTTGAACGTGTAGCCTAGTATTTAAGTGTGGGCAAGCAACTCACGAAATAGACTGACGACTTGCTCAAAGTGGCAGTAAAAGACTTGATGCGAATAGCCCAAGACCGAAGTAAATACTTTTTAAAATACGACTAATACTTATATTAATGTAAACTGTGGAAAAGTCAAACAAAGATGCAGAAACGCTTCATACAAATTGGGTCCAAACTATGACGTCACAACTTGCACATAACGCCTTTAGTTTATGCATAAAAACGTTATTTTACGAGATTACTCTCCTGTACCTCGTGCAGGTTGACTGGTAGAAAATGCCACTAGCATTAAATCCACCTTTTGTACACTGTCTTTGTGCAATAAAGAATTAATAATAATAATTACTCTAAGAAAACGTTTAGAATTAAATGAGTGGTATGCCATTTCAATCTTGTGACCTTGAATATCATGAAGTATTTTTATCGGTGTAAGTAATAGTTTGAATAATGGCTGACAATATTTTGTATTCCCTATTCTATTGAGAATTTAACTACTTTATAAAATACTTTCTATATGTATTCTCTATAAAAAATATTCTTTGTTATATCTTTCATCATTTAAATTTTTCTCTCACAATGTTCTATTTTTAAATATATCTTAGTTTCTCCGGGCTTTGGATCCCGGGGATAACATTAGTGCATTTATAGTAGCAATATACTAAATGTGAAGGAAAATATCGTGAGGCTGATGTTTTCAACTTGCTAATCTGCGGTGGGCACTAATGGTACACATACTCTCTCTCTCTCTCTGACAGAAAATCAATGCAATGCTTCATTCGAACTTGTCAAAGGCTGTTTATGCAATTTTCATCATTAAGTTTATGCAAGTTTTATGATCATTATCTCGACCTCCGCTACGTATTGACGCTGAAGACCCCAATATAAGGAAAACTGGTGGATTTGGTCGGCCGCAGATGGTTTGCCGTTAGGGCCCGTACACAAAACTGCGATGCGACGTCGCATCGTAAAAATCTGCGAAAAAACTTGCGAATTGATTCGCATCTGCGTTCACAGTAGTAATAAATGGATGAACCCAATATCTTCTTTGTTTCCTTTTCCTGTATCTTCTTAGCAATAACAAAAGTGAGCACTTCTTGTTACGATTCATGTCACGACCTAGTTTACAAAATACGTTTAGTACGTTTGACGGTCGTCGAAGGAATGGTCACCCGAATCGTGGAATTGAAATGCCTTGACGCACGAAATTGCATCACAGAAATTCGTGTCGCAGTTTTCTGCGTTGCTAATTTGCATCGCGCTGATTCGCAGTTTTGTGTACAGAGCCTTAGCTCGGGAAATATCAATCACGTGCCCAATGGCCCGTGGCCCTAAGAGACCCTAACCTTGTTGGAGTTTCGTCGGACGGTCGTGAAACCTTCCCCAATTGAGTATTAGCTCCTTATCCTTTCTTGATAAGGGGTTAATACTCCTTGTGACTTTTGTAGCTTCATGGTTATTTATGTATAAAATGATCAAGTCCTGAAACATGTCGGTTAGAGTTTGTCATTTACAACGACTTTTAAAACATTTTTTGTTCTTTTTTGAGACAATTTTCTTACCTGGTTTAACTCTTCTTTCTGCTTTATAGCGTCACTACTTGATAAATAAAGTTTTAAATTATATGAATAAATAAAGAGTTTGACAGTTATACGATTGGAATCATTCAGGATTTGGTACCTACGCGTAATATAGGAGAAGTTGTAAGACACATGCTCTAATTTACTAGGTAAACTAATGAAATAAATATAAATACCTATATACTTTATCGCGCACAAAGCATTGTCTTACATAGCCTTTCGGACAAGCAAGTTGAACAGGCGATAGGCTCTTCAGATTTGCCAAAGAACTCATAGCCGATGGGGACAAAGATGCTCGGATGGAGACCATCAACTGGCAAACGCAGCGCAGGTCAGCCACCAGCTCGCTGGACCGACGATCTGAGGCAGATTGGTGGTAGCGACTGTATGAGGATGGCCGAAGACAGAAAGCAGTGTCGTGCTTACGTCTAGCAGTAGATGAGTATCGCTGATTGTTGGATTAATATTAAAATTTGGTGGTACTAACAACTACGCATGATACATGTGTCACATTGTAGAATTTGGAATGTGTCACATTGTAGAATATATACGCACTGTATTACGTTCCAGCTATTGTGAAATACATAGAACCACAGATCGAGCTTTTCAATTTGAAGTCAACCCTATGTTTGCGATAGGTACCTTTTGAAAAGTCTAGACCCATTATTTTGCAAAAAGTAGTTATTGCAATTTCCGGTTCCAACTGAAAATTCCGAAAATATCCAGGGTTATAAACCATGAATTTTAGGTGTTTTGAATGCCATAGAACAATTAATGTGCTTTAACAATAGCTATCGAATACACTAGTTTGTTTTTTAAAAAGGGCACTTTCGAAAAATATCTCGATACAAACCCGTATCTATTAGTATCATTAGTAACCATCCAGAGCGGTGCGTGCGTGCCAGGGGTCCGCGGGACATTGTTCTGATAGACGGAGAGGCGGTACTAAAGTATTTGCCTAAATAGATAGCATTTTTAATTACTAATTAAATAACCGCGGCTTTCAAGCCACCCTGATTTTAGCGTGTTGAGTCAGTGATGGTGCACAGTACGTTGTCAGATTTCCTCAAGCAGTGGAAAGCAATGCATCTCATCTCAAAGTTGTAAAGTCTAAAGGTAGATTAATGTCGACAACCCTAGCTTGAAATTAAGATTCTCAGTCCTATTACTGGCAGATGCGAGAAGGCGTCGGAGTTGGTGCGAAAAATTATCCCCCTTTCAAACTCTTCACTGTGATTGGTTGAAGGAGGCCTTGAGAAGTGATGTACTTAGTTTTATCGATAAAGGCCATCAAAAACCTTTTATAATAAAGAAAACTTAAGTGTGACTGCAAGAGAGTGTACTTGTTGGCAAATGCATATACTGGACTCTTTATTGCACGTCACAAAGTAACTTTGCAAGTTTTCGTTTACGTGGCGTGCGCTTATATTATTAAGCTTATATTATTTATAAACGTATTCCAGGTCGCTAAGGTCGAAGTCAAAGTTATAAATGTTATTTACTGTAAAAACAAAATGTTTACTTAACGAACATCAAAGCTTTAAGTTTCATAAATAATAGATTATATAGAGAAGAAGCTAACAAAGATACTCCACATTTTTATTCTTTTGAAAACAGTGTAGGGCGTAGTGGGGGGTCTCTTGCTAAAACCGCATGCAACAAAACGCGTGGCGTCGGCGAAGGCTGTAACACTAGCCAAGAAGGTTTAAGTAATGGCTACTTTGGTCTACTCAACGATATATAAATGAATTGCACACGATACCTGAGTAACAGCCCTAAAGTCGCCATTACTCAAATCCTTTTGACTCACGAGTCTTATATCGTTGAGTAGACCTCAACGACATTATAAATGAATTGCACACGACTACATGCTGCATGACGCCAGTGCCGCGTGACACATTGTCAGCTGCCTTTTGTGGCAACTTAGATACACCACAGGCTACATCTATGGTCCTGTTTTAGTTATTCGTTTTGTCTGTTGTGTATTTAGTTTTCTTTCTGTTGTTGTGCATATTATGTTACTTATCTGCTTATTTTGTTTCTGTGATGTATCTTGTCTTTCTTCTTCTTCTTCATTGCGCAGTTTGAGCCAAGAATTAAGCTTATTTATAGACGTTCCACGTAAACCAACGGCCGTGTAACCCGACACAGCCCCACCCACTTTTTTGTTCAAGTTATCTACTGAGCATTATACAAGCCAGTATTTTCATCGATATCGCCCCGACGCTACAGGGCAGGCGGTCGGCACAAAAGATAAAACACAGTACATTAAAGGGAATTATAATCAAGTTACACATAAAGTATCGGCTGCGGGCCCCATTACAGGCGGAGTTTCGGGGGCGTTATATAAATTTTACACTGAAATTACGTGGGAGAGAATTTCGGCGTAGAAACGTCTTTGGCGTACTAACTGGGGAGTGATGGAGCGATTAAAACGGCGCATAAACGAGAATCTGAGTGACTTAGGTGTTCACATACCTCAATGCTTGAAATTGCCAATCCATGGTAGGCACGCGAGGTAAATAAGTCCATACTCCCTCTGAAAGAAGGCTTGTGCCCTACAGTGGGACGTATATGGACAAAAAAAGAGAACGTGCTTTCGAACCAATTTGACTTGGATTTTATAAGTTACGTACCATTGTGATAGGAAATTAACAAATGCACGCTAATGGGAAAGAAAATGTCGTACGGAAATTCTTTTGCTTTGTGCAAAGGGTTTTTAAAGTGTACAGTGCACATAATGTATATTACATTAAAATTTCCTTTCATTCGTCTTTCGTCTGTAATGATTTGAAATTTGCAGTATCAAGGTCTAGTGATTGATAATAGAGGTTAATATTTATTGAATTAATGACGTAAATGTATGAATGACCTTAGACGAGCAAGCCACTAAAAAGATATTATAGCGTTCAGTAACTTTTCTGACTTTAAAATGGAGGCTCATATATTTTTGTTATGTATGTTCAGCGATAATTTCTTACCACATTGACCGATTTAATGGACTCTTTTTTGTTACAAAGGTACCTCACGGGTAATTCCATATTTTGGTCAAGATCTGTTCGTAAGATCCATAAGAAAGTGACCTCATCACCGTCATTGAATCTATCACAGTATCAATTATGGAACTCTTCTTTTCAGTGCGTGTTTTTAGTCGGGTTTTTATTTAAAAAATGTAATTATAACTTTTTCTATCAATGGTTTGCTTACATCTAGACCAAAGCACAATGAAATGATTATGTAACGAAATATCGGCAGAGGTGAGCTGCACGACACATTGCCTCACGTGACCACCTATTTTGAACCGACTTCTAAAAAGGTAAAATATTGTCTCAAAATATTCGTTGAAGCACACTTCTTTAACGGTAGGTACATTTTTCACGCCAATTCCCCCCAATTAAGACGATGCCTGAAGAGAATTTGCCAAAGGAAAAGTCTCAGGCACTCCAGTAGACGTAGAATCAAAACTTTCCCCCATTTTGCCGCCTCCACGATAGGCCCTTTATCTTGCGTTTAGTGTGCGAGGGGAGCCTTAATTAATATTTGTTTTATTGTGCCAATAAATTCATTATTTTTACTAATGGTGTTGAAAACTCGCGCTTGAGGGGCCCTTTCAGGCTGCTTTAATTTATCGGAAGCCTTTTAGAGGGTTTTCTTAAAAGCATCAGCAAAGACATGTAGCTATATAATATTATCATGCAGAAAATTCTGTTTACTAGTAATTGCATTGGCAGCCTATATACGTCCCACTGCAGGGCACATGCCTTCTCTCAAAGAGAGAGTGTGGGCTTAATCACCACGCGCGCCCACGGTGGATTTGTGATTTCAGGCGCTGAGGTATGTCCATTACCTCAGTTGACTGAGGTATGTTCACACACCACAGCTGTAATGTAAACATCTCGTCACAACTTTCCTTAGAATTTGTCAGGAGACCACACATGACAGCTATAATGCATATTGTTACATCTTCGTATCTTAAGATACAGAGCGATACGAATATATACATACATTTATACATTAGCAGCTGGAAAGTGAGATTTATATCAATGGAATGAAGGGAAAGGTACATTACATTACCTGTTGTGTGTGTGATACTTTAATATAATTTAAAGCTATAAATCCCGGAATGAAATGTAGATTAATATACATTATAGTGTGTGAAGCGCTTATTCTAAAACCGACTCTCCTGCTCATGTTTATCATGAAAAAAAAACGGTTTTCAATGCTCCAATTTAACTTTTTATTTTGTTTGCCCGATACAACGATAATGTTTTGCGCAAAGAAAACGGAATGTTTTGTGTAATGTTTATTGATGTGGGTCCCCTGCTAAAAAACAGCCGCTGGCGACCCACCTTAATAAACAAACAAATGTATTTTGTTTTCTGGTGTATTCAATAAAGTGTTCTAATCTAATCTAATCTAATCTTATATACTATTTCTATTATGCTAATAGGAACGAAACTGAAGAATCAGATACCTAGGAAATGAACAATGAGATACCTAGGGTTTTTGCAAAAGCTCGGTAGTTTCCCTTCCATTCCGTTATGCTTGTATCGTAACCTTACTTTTCCAACCAGACATTTTGCAAAACCAATGAGAGACCTCGGAAACCAAAATATATTTGCCTCCCTACTTCTACCCTACCAGCCCTCATCTCCTTCACGCCGTCGACAAAGAAACGCCGTCTCAAATACGCAATTTCTCCCATAGATCCGTCTCAAAGATAGAGCACGATCGACTTTATGTGACGAATGAAATGAAAACAAACTTTACGACTGAACCATGCATGAGACATGGCCACACAATAAATGGCCGTAAAAGTAAACGGGATTGGGGGCTTTGACGCTTGACTGTTTATTTAAGGGCCCTCTGAGCCTATTTTAGTTGGAAGCTTATAAGCTAGACTTCGGTGACCTAACATTGTAGCCAAGATATACTCCATTCCACGAAACGAGCTCCCAAAGAAACTTGTTCATGTGCGCCCATTGGTTAATGCGCGACCTTTAATAGCCACTGCATTAAGTAAGCCTACGCTATGAAGCGGACCGTCTTCGCTTATTGTTTCGCTTATCTCTAGCCGCGCGCATTGACCAATGAGATGTGAGCATTTTTTTCTCTAGAAGTTCGGCTCATGAACGCAGTATAGTTAGTTAGACCTGAAAATTTCGCACTTATAACATGGGCCATTGTACGTAGCAGAGCTGTGAGGTTACTTCAGCCAGCCTATTTCTTTTCAAAAGGCCAGCGTTCTGATGTCACTGCCTACTGCATAGATCCCAGCTTCCTAATTGTGACAGTACGTTGATTATATTATAGCCAAGATAACAAAACAACATGAAATAAACTCTCACTCCCCCAAACGGGTAGGCAGAGACCAGGGTCTGCTACTCGCCGCGATCCTGACATATCTGTGGTTACGTCTTTTCCTTGCAAAATCTCAACCACACTGTCTATTTTAATCGGCGTTTATCGATGTTTTAAGTAATCGTGTTTTTAAAAAGAAGACTAAGTTTTTAGTTACAATTAAGCAGAGGATCAAACAGTTTCCATAATCTTGCATTAGATAAAATATAGTTTGTAGCAATATCAGGAAACACATCTTTAATAACAGCGCCATCCCTTTTTGTGTATATGAACTTAAGCTACTTCCTCTACATAATAATTACAAAACCTTTTTATACCGCCATCTAGTGTCGAATAGCATAACTACCAAACGCTCGATTATCCTCTGATTTGATGTGACTAAGAAAGAAACTACTTTTACCGGCTTAACTCGTTTTGGTAACGGTGAAGTTATTTGTTATTTATTACATTCTTACAGATAAGTTGACATTTATTAAAATATCGCGTGATTGATCATCTTGAATTTGCAATAATACCCAAATAACTACCTTATTAAATTTGTGGTTGGCTCACGCTAATTAATGCCATTAAACTTGATGAAATGTTCTAATGTTGTTTGATTTTCGCGTGTGACTCGATATTGCATGCAAACGTTCTAACACCAATCTGATTGATCGTTGATGGATTATGAAGCACGCTACCGAACGAAACAGATAGTGAGAACTAATTTGTATTAATATCGTAAATAATTGATTCTTCCTGCATTCATTTCCATTAATTAATTAGTGTCTTGTCTGCGATTTGAAATTTACGAGCCTCAGTGTGTGATTAGATACGAAATGTGGGCGGGTTTTATACAGGAGTACTTGTTTTTGGTCCTACATTCTTGCTGTTAGTAATAATTTGACTTGGATTTGCGTCAAATGAAAAAATGAAATTTCCTTTAGGGACAAAAATTATAGCAGCCATTGATTTTAGGATAAGTTTCAATGTATTTATCGGACAGGTAGCTATTATTAAAAGATTTCTTTAGAAATTGGAATTAATTGCGATAATTTTATAAAAGAATCTCTGAATGTTAATTTATTCGTCAATTTGACTAACCATTTACTCAAAATTACAGGGTTCACGTTGACTTATTCAAATTTAACTTGTTAGCCACAATGACAAGTCGTTACCATTGTACTGAATGCGTAGTACATTTTTTTAATGGTTTGTATTGATTGCATTTACAGCGTTGGTAGACTAGTGGTGCACAGTTTCTTCACCTGCGTACGGTTTTAAGTTCGAAGCCCGGCATGGGCCTTTGAATTTCTAAGTTCTCAGGCTGTAAGTAGGTTCGGACCACATTTACACACCCTATCACACATACACACACACTCACCGAGTGACACACACACTCACAGATATGACTCAAAAATACACATTGTTACCTTAATGTAACCTTGCACTTATTTAAATTTCCTCTAAATTATTGAACATTATATTGATTAGAATATTTTACCTTCCATATTCCGTGGGGATTTGGCGCTGGATGCCGTCACACGGGCTTTATGCCTAGCTCGGCAACAGATCTACTCTGTATATTTAAGTAATTTCATGTGACCATTCTTATTTGTAGATCCTTGTTATATTATTGGTCAATGAACTATTAATACTTTTATTATTATTACTATTACTAAAGTTAAGTACTTTGATTCATTTGTGGCAAATGTGAAGGAAAGCATCGTGACGAAAATTGAGGCTTGCTATTGATGTAGTTTTTTACGGTTCCGTTCCGTCCCCTATTACTAAGAATTCACTGTCTGTCTGTCTGTCTGTCACCAGGCTGTATCTCATGAACCGTAATAGCTTTCTGTTGCCGCTATAACAAAAAATACAAAACAGAATAAAATCAATATTTAATGGTGGCTCCCATACAAAAAACGTGATTTTTTGCTGTTTTTACTCGATATTAATAACGGCAACGGATAGACGCTTGAAATATTCAAATGGTACCGAAGCCTTCATGTGCGAGTCCGACTCGCACTTGGCGGGTTTTTTTTTTATTTATGCCAACGTTCCTCTTATAAAACATAGTTGCATAATACGTGTAGTGTTATATTGTTGATAATTAGACGCTTAAACAGCATTCACATTTTGCTGAAACTATCCCTAGCCCACAGGAAAGACAAGTCAATACGAGCGGAGCCAACCAAGCCGCGGGTTTCTTCACAATATTTTCCTTCACAGTTAGCGTGTGGTATTGCTACTACAAATTCGGAGATGTACCTAGATTTGACATTAAACAAATTCATAGGTACATGCCCGCACTGGGAGTGGAACCTTGGTCTCTCGTTTCCGAGTCCATTGTACACTGAAACTAGCCCTAGACACTGCTTAATCCATCTAGCACAGCTATAACTTTTTCTAATCAAATTAAATGTTAATATTTTCGAAGTAGACCTCTTCTTAAAGGCCTTTTCAAAATGAAACAGTTTTTTATGGTTTTTTTACTTTTATTAGGTAGGTTTTACGGTTAGGTAAGTTTATGGGTGTAATTTCTTTACGTGTCAGCAATCACATCCATGTAGAGTAGCTACAGTTGACGGTTAATCAACGTTTACATTTTGTATCACTCTTGTGTCAAAGGTATAGAGTTAAATTTAAATTGACAATTGAAATGTCGATGTCGACTGTACGTCCGCAAGACTATTTTGCAAACAAAGTGATGAGAAAGTTATTCACCTAATTAATGCATAACACGTAGGTTTATTTGAATACAACGATGGCGAATGAAATTACTGATGCCATGATTTACTTACAGTTCTCATATCTTATTTTAGACTTTCTTTTGAATTTCACGTATATACAGCAGGTTGTATTGCCCAGCTCAGCTCAGCTCTATCACACTAGCGATTTGCGAGCGATTCGTAAGCGATGCGATTGCGCAGCGAGCTCGCCGCGTTTTGGACACTCAATAGTAAAATGGATTGATGCGACGAGGAAACACTATCTACTGTTGGCTTTATGACTTCGAAGACGCAGAAAACGAAAGCAGATATCATTCAACGACGAATTTGGGAGTATTCATTATCAAGTAATCGACTAGGAGAGAAATACTATTTATCCCATGCAACGGGATGATTTTATTTTAGTTAAAAATAACTTTGTTGATACAACGATTGTACCTCTAAATGATGCTACGTCCGCTTACACACGTATCTTTGATATGACTCAAGTGGGGCAGATCGGACTGTTGAACGTAATTGTACAAAATGGCGTCGACGGTGACAATCGCGGCGATATCGCCGCGAAGGCGCAGCGTCGTCGCGGAGCGTCGTCGTGGCGTGCTCTGTGTGCAAGCGCAATCGCTAGTGTGATAGGGCACTTAGTTATTTCTGTTGTACATAAATATTATTATGCGTGTATGTATGTTATACATTATATATTTATGGCCACCAATTGTACATCGAGAGTTGCAGGTCAACCTTTACATTTCAGTTGCAAAGTCACCCCTATCAATTGAAGTATCAATTAACAAAGTCATCGCTTTCAAATCGCTCGCAAATCGCCAGTGTGATAGGGCTCTTAGTTGTTTCTGTTGTACATAAATACGTATTATACATTTATGTATATTATAAATTATGTATTTATGGCCACCAATTGTCCAGTCGACAGTCACAGGTCAACCTTCAAATGTGCTGTCAACTATAGTGTGTCTTTGTAAATATGTTATGTTTTTTTTTCCGGCGTGCGTACCTGCAAAGACTAATGAATGTTCAGGGAGCAAAAGTTATTTATCAGGATCGTGGCAAGTGGCAGTCCCTGGTCTCTGCCTACTCCTCTGGGATACAACCGTGAGTTTATGTATGTATGTATATTTTCTCATGATCAAAACCAGCTGGACAGTATTCATCGGAGGCTGGGCTATTGATAGGGCCCTAAATACTTCGAGAAACGTCAATCTGCTAAAAAATCTGGTATAGAAATAGTCTTTTGTCAAACACACACTCTAACTTGTTTTAGAAATTGCGTGTGTTCAAAATTATGTATAAAACAAAATCGTGAATTGCAAATCGGTTCGTGCAGTAATCGCTCTATATGGTTATTTTGTCAAGAGGAAACAAAATAAGACAAGTTCTTTTGTTTCCTCTTACCCATAGGGATGGGATCTGACAAGCTTCAATCTAGGTAATTCTTAGAAGTCTACACTCATCGCCGTGCTAACGAGTGTTTAATTCGCAATGCGAGAAAAGAGAACTAATCGTTGGTCATTTTAAAACAGTCGCTCGCAAACAACTCACACAATCGTGTGAAAATGACACGTTCTAATGAAACTTACAAACGTATAAAGGCTTTTACACACGGCGTTTTTTTAGGCACTGACGACGCGACGCGCGTTTTTAATGAGCGCGTCCTCTGCACTTTAGCAAAGTCAAATATTTTATTCATTAAAGAAACAAAGTGTTTACTAAGGAACATCAAATTTGTTACATTCAGAACTAATAGATTATATGAAGAAGAAGCTAACAATAGAACTCCACATTTATTCTTTTCAACAAAGTTTTAACTTACTCAACAGAGTTTTCAACTAAATAATAATTATTCGAGAATGTTTTGAGCACTGGACACAATCGTGGTCTAAATACCTAGTAACATCTACTGTTTAATAAGATAACATTTGTTTTTATTTTAAAAATCACTTTTTGTAGCACAATATTTTAGACAATTACGTTTACTAAGTCTTATAAAAATCAACATAAAATATATTATTTGCAAATTTGGCGTTACGAAAATTTATCAATGGTCTTCACCCTAGATTATTATCTGTATTGTGAGGACTTATTGACTTGCAACTGTTAAGATGTTAGTTTTTTAAAGAAATCTCTTATCAACGCGTATTATCTTGTGCAAGGTATACAACGTGCCGGCGGCTTTGCGTTTGCTGAGCGTCCTAATTGCGTTCTACGCGCGCCATCAGCGTGTTCAAAAACGTCGTGTGCAAAGACTCTTAGAAAATGCTTTACTAAGGTGTAAATAAAAGTGAAGAAACCTTGCCACCACTCTCCTTCTCATGAGGATTTAGTTAATTTTAATAATGTTTTTTATGAAGGTTGGTACAGTCGATAGCACATTGACATTTGCGTGCTCTTGTATTTCGATACGGGTGGCGTTGCAACAAAAAAGTACTCTATATCACTTTCCGGACGATAAATTTATCAGCCCTGTATCAGACCTAAATCGCATACAAGTTTAATTCAATATATTAAAGTTAACTAAACATAGTAAAAAAAACAAGCGTTTTTTTCACTCTTGCGACTAACGTGAGTTTTTTAACGAGTGATACAATAAACCACAACTAATTTAGTTATTATTAAATCATGAAAACAGGAAGTTTTTAACTAACATATAGTTAAAAAATTTAATCTATCAAATGTTAATATTACAAAAAATAAGAATATGTAACTGGCTGACTACGGGCCTAAAAGTCACAGAAAACTATATAGGTCTTTACACTTACCATCTTTTTTAATTTTTTATATTTTTTTGTGAAATCTTGTATGATGTTCACTGAGATCTGAAAACATTGTGCAACCCATAGGTGCAACGATTTCATAACAGAAGTACATAGAACCAAGTACTTAAATATTTTAATAACATTTTAAACATACCTCGTACGCTGACGTGGATAAAAAAGGAACAAGCATGTTTGTTTATCTGACTAGAAGATGGCTTTTCAAATCGAAATAAGAAAGGTCTATTGAGTAACGCCAAGGAACGCAATCCAATCAAGTGAGAAGAATTAAAAAGCCGGCCAAGTGCGAGTCGTACTCGCGCACGAAGGGTTCCGTCGGTACCATTTACTATACAACATTGGAATAATTAATATCAGGCAAGAGACGGCAAAAAATCCCGTTAGTTGTATGGAAGCGCCCCTTAAATATTTATTTTATTCTTTTTAGTATTTTTTGTTATAGCGGCAACAGAAATACATCATCTGTTAAAACCGTGACACGGTTCATTAGATACAGCCTGGTGACGGACGGGCAGCGGAGTCTTAGTAATGGGGTCCCTTACCCTTTGGGTACGGAACCCTGAAAACTGGGAAAGAGCTACTTGAACACTGGCACAAAGAGGTTTGATTAGGCTCATGTTCTTTCTAGGCCTAGTGGACAAGTCATTTGAAAAAAGGGAAAAAAGGGGCGAGGGTTGACAGTCGGAACAAGTTGCAATGACGGTTCCGCACGTGTACTGAACGACTATTTTTAATACAGTTGCGAAAAAATGAAAAACTATTTGCTTTTTTCTCTTCTCTCCACGTAATAAATTCGTCGTATGTAGATATGTAGTGACTTTTTGACTTTTCCGGTAAAATGTTCTCCGAAGCATTTTGTGCAATTATACTGCGTTCCGGTGGTGTTAATTAAAAAAAAATAGGGTCGAAATTACTCATTTTGTGCAACAAACAACTAAACTCGCAAAGAAAAATTCTGAAAAATGGCGCCAACCGTAGATATAAGCAGAGAATTTTTTTTTCTTCACCCATTCTGGTAGGCAAAGGGAACTATGGCCATACAGCCAAGTCTTTAGTAGAAGTTTCTTATTGATATGAAATGAAAATGAAATTTAATGAGATGAAATGAAATGAAACCTAACCAAACTCATTCAATCAAATAATTAAATCTGATATTGAAACAAATTAGTAGCTTCTTTTTAGAAATATACGTATTTGCATGAATCATAAAAATGTCTATGAATTTTTTTAGTAAAAACTTAATGGTTGGTTTTTCTTTTTAATAGACATTATTTTGACAGTTGGGAAAGAGAACGCACGAGTTCGGGAAAGGTAAAAAAAAAGCACGAGTATGTAATAGCCCACATCCCGAACGCTATACGTCCCTGCAATACGCCACTTTTTGAGCAACTGTATTAAAAAACATTTTTTTTACTGTACCTCCACGAACATGAAAAGTGGGGATGATTTTTTTTTCTCTGCTTATGATTATTTCTACTCCATCATGTTGACCATTTTTTGATTTAGGGTTCTGTTTGAAATATTAAGCTTTAAAGCGCAAATTTTTGTTCGAGTATGGCGTCCCCCCCTCTCCTGGCTAAACGGTTGATTGTAGAAACGTGAAAAAATGCAAGGTAGTAGCACATATAATGAACTTAAAAGGAAAAGTACCACGGCTAAGTAGGCTTTACATAGAATATTTTCTCAAAATGTAACGATTTCAAAATCACCCTGTAGATGTTAAATAATAGCCGAGTAAAGAGCCGAGTGTTCCGACTCAGCTCACCTAGACCTTAGAGAGTGAATACTAAATCAGCCGTTTAGCTTCCAAGCAACAAACTTCCCCTTTCTACAACATTTTACCCAGACAGATCCTTTCGCTCAGCAAAATAGTGATATGCACCCAATGAAACAGTCTTTAAAGTTTAATATCGCACGTGTATTCGAAAGTCAAACTTGGATTAACGCGCCGCTTAGAAAATACACCATTACGCTTAAGCGTACCACGAGGCGCAGTCGCAGATTCCGTTGACAGTTTAAAAAAAAGAACAAATAACAAACGTGACGTGATTTTGCCCGCAGATGTTTCTCGCTGGAAAATACTGGCAATGCGGAGTGTGTTCTTAGTTTGAAACTGTATTGTTTCTATGTTGGTGATCCTAGATTATAAATGGTAAGTTTACCTAACTCAATTTTCAGAATAGGTTTCTTCAGTACCTGTTAGCTTATCGCACAGGAATTCTACACAAATTGTTACCATTACAAAACGTACTGTAGACATCATTAAACATATACCTACAAGTGCATTTTACGTACTCTTAAATGACCGTATGATAGCGGAGCATTCATCAGCTTTATTAGTTTAAAAGCAACTTATTAAATAACTATTGCGTTTATGAGCTCTAAAAAACACGAAAACGCATCATCAACTAGATCTATAATAGTAAATTTATTTTATTCAGACAACTCAGGCCCAATTAGTACTAGTAATTTGGTTTAAAAACTATGTTTGTATAGATCTAAACATCAAATTCATATTTTATTTACATTTAAACAATTTAATTTTAAATAATAAAGGAGATTGCGTATCTATAGCGAGATTGCCAATTCGAATAAAAACATTTACCTCACCGAGACTTTGCAGTATATTTTCAAATCCAGGGTGACAGATGAACAATGTCCATTGAACACGGAGAGTGAGTTCGGTTAACAACTACTAAGTCCTTATAGTTGTTTTCAAAGTAATCAATAATATTAATGAGTAGAGTGCACGCATACAAGTTGATGTGCTGCTCTATAAAGACAAAAGCAGCCCGATATGCTCTACACAGTCAAAACAAATCCAATGAGTAAAGCATTGCAGACAAAATTCAAAGAGTAATCCAAGAGTTTCATGAGTTTAATGCAATCAGTGACAATAAATCCTGTTTGTTTCATACAGGGATTTCTGTCGTGCCAAATACTACCGTATTGTATACGAACCATTTAAGATTTATTAAATGTCTATGCCGGGTGCAACAAAACCTCATGGACATTTGAAAATCGACAATACCAGCAACATTTACTATGGGTGAAAATTTCGGAATAGGAAAAAAATATATGAGGCCACATACTAAAAGGTAGCACCTATGGCGTTACTATCTCTTTCTGGTATTCCGTAGGTATATTTTTCGGTCATCTACTCCTTCCATATGACAATTTTTATCTATGTACCTTTGTTCTATATTTATTTCATATTTGTGTACCTTTCATGTATGTGTATAAAGTATAGAAATATCTTGCTTAGCACTGTTTACTTGCACCGACAATCCGTCATTTGGCTTCTCTATTTTCTTCCGTCAATGGTTGCCTAGAAGAAATTACTTTGACTAATAAGGCCGCTAATTATATTTTACTATGTTATTGTTTAATTCTCATATTATGTAATACCTGGTGTACATGCAATAATGAATATTCTATCTATCTATTTATATAGGGAATAGCTGATAGTTTTTTCGCGATTTCCACTCGTCAATATAACTTTAGAGTAGAACATATTCGGATGTTTATGGCAATTTTATTACACCATGTATAAAGTAAGAGTTCATATGCCACCCATGTGCCATTAGTGTTATAGCACAGGGACGTTAATTCACATAATTTTCGACAGAGATCCATCGGTGTCATAACAATACAGCAACCTGCCACCACTTTCCCGCTATTAACAATCAGTAATAACTGCTATTAAAAAAGTATTAACAAAGAATAGAAGCAATAGAGTGGTACAGTCGACAGCAGATTCGTCTTTACATTGTTGATACAAAGTCTACGTCAAAGGCGTAGAATTCACGCAAGTAAAGGTCAATGTGCTTTCGGTTTGGCGATATAGGAGGTCCAAAATCCAACTAATTTGAAGCCTTCTTCTTATTTGTTGGTCTGTTTATCTTCTTCTTTGATAGTCTTTATACGAGTATCATATATACTTCTTATGTTACTTGTTTATTTGTTGTTTGTTTTCAAACAGAATACAGATTTTTTAGCTTAAAACAAGTTTTTGAGGATTGCTTCGAATGTTTGAATTTTAAATTATTGTCTCAAATATAAAGTGTCCCAGTTTTAGTATATAGGATTGCTTTTATGAATATTTAATGTTTGGTATTCATATCAGTGTACGAGTAACTTTGTATGAATACAAAACAGACATTTGAGATTTATGTTACTTTCTTGTTTATCGTGACAAGGAAGCCTTCAAAATAAACATTGAATCTCAAAACTCAGGTCAATATTTCATAGGTATTTCGTGTCACAACCCAAAAGGTAGACCAGGAACCTGAAACCTCAGCTGTCAAATAAAAAAAAACATGTGAAAGGTTAGAGTACCACGTTGGTAAAGAATGTCATCGTTTGAAGAGACTAAACTGCAGCGGACAATATAAACCAGAGCGTTACAGAGTATGACAGTAAGAGTATAATAGCACTAATTGTCTTGTAGCTCACAATAGCACTCATTATCCGAGATAAGATCGAAAGTCCAAGATTGTAGAGCGGTGCATCCCGCAGTATGGCTGTTTTTTCTGATAAATATAAAAGTGACGTCTTCATTTCGTCCAAGCAGGGATTTTTTCTCCTTAGCGTGTCGATGGCTGCGTCGCAGAACTCTGCAACGTTGACTGCATTATCACTTGCAAGTTTGCAACTTGCCAATACTTTGACATAAGTAGTTAATTATATTTTGGTCTCATTTGTACGTAAATTTAGCTTTAGTTGTATAAAGCTGAATCTAAATCATCATAGCGAGCAAAAGTTTGTCTAATTTTATCTTAAGATTGTCTCAGTGTTTAGCGGGAAATTTAATTAGTTCATCATGGAAGTCAATCGACCATTAATATCGTTTCACCTCATCTTACCTTATTTGACACCAATATGTGCATCGTAAATATTTGTGAAATATTTTCTGAAAATGGATTTGTCAAAATTTCCCTAGTTGCAAACTATGACAGGTATGTAGCCTACAGCAAAATATCCAACAAAAAAGGTGCTTTAAAACAGATAACTTTCAATGTAAAAAAGAATTTGTATAAAATATTCTACTAAGCAACCTAGAATGAAACTAGCGAGAAAACAATTATAGTTCGTGTTTGTAGGCCTTTTGTTTGAACAAGCTACTTGTCACATGCATTGCTGCTGATACCCCATCAATGGTGAGCTAAATAATAATACAATATCTGTGAAGCAAAGGCATTTATCACCCAATAAACTTTAAAGCGATGTATTTTAGTAAAGATAATAACTAGTTAGTAGTTATAACATAAAGTAATTTAAACTCTATAATAATTTACTTTCGTGAATACACGTTTCTGCTGTCCAAGTGGCACAATATTGTTAAGAAAAACATAGGTATAAAACACATTTATCGCGCCAATATCTTTGGATACGTACAGTAATACATATGGTGTGATTTACAAAAACACTGTTCCTCTAAAACACTGCTCAGAGGTAGATTAAATAATCTGTGGTTACGACTTTCCCTTTACCACAGACTATTTAAACTGCCTTTGAGGAGTGTTTCGGGAAGCGCGCTTTTATAAATAAGGCTGATAATGTTTAAGGTTCGATTCCCAGTGCGGGCATGCACCTATGACTTTATTTTCTACGTTATGCACATTTGTGAAGTTATAGTAGCAATACCACTCGGTAACGTTGAAGGAAAACATCGCGAGGAAACCTGGGTGTCTGAGCTATTCACATACCTCAGCGCTTGAAATCGCCAATCTGGGGTGGGCACGTGTGGTGATAAAGCCCTTACTCTCTCTCTGAGAGAAGGCCTGTGCCCTACAGTGGGACGTGTATAGGGTGCTTATGAATGTTTAATGGTTCCATCATTGATCCATCAGCGATATCCGACCAGTTGCTTGATCGCTGCTCTTGATGTCTAGCTAGGCAATTTGCTTTTACTTCAGTCATACCTCGTTTCATATCCTCGTGTTAGATTAAGTAAAAGATTAGATTTCTGAAGCTACAGGGATGGAGCAAATACTGGCATTAGAAGCGCATTATTTAGATGCCATTTTGGTATTTTTATTCCATCTCAGACATCATGGATGTAAATAAATCATTTTTTTACTGATTGCTTGATTTATTTATAGGCATGAAAATGTCGCCCCCTGGTGACCGCAAGTTTTTAGAAAAAAATATTTATAATGTATTATGTTTTATATTTGAATGATTCCGTTCCGTGATAACCGTGTTTTGATACTTTTATCAATGAGTGACTTCATTGTTGAGTTCATAAATAGCAAAATAGACAGAAAACTTAGCTTGGAAGCATTATCGAAATTCTCTAAATTTAGAAGTTTTACATTTCTGCCAAAGCCCCACCAGTCACATCACACACAGTCAGTTAAGTAGGTAAAATGAATGGTGGGAGACAGCAGGAACAGTGGGAAGAGAGGTCGCCTCAAACAAGGATAGTTTCATGTTCGATCCCAGGCGTGCATATTTGGGTATTCGTGAATTGATAGTTGCAGTTGATAGAGCTTGTCAACGGTAAAAGAAAACATTGTGAAGAAACTTCAGTGTCTGAAGTATTTACATAATCGTTAATCGGCGATGGGTATGCGTGGTAATATATGTATGTATCACTTTATTTCGGATAAATCAATCCATAGGTTGTTAGTAAAATTACATTAAATAATAAAAGTAAATATGTTAGTGAGATCAAAATTTCTGAAATTAAAATTTAGGTACTAAAGATTAAGTTTCATAAGTATGAGCTACAGGGACGGTGCAGTTATCTTATCTTACGTGAGTGACCTCCCAGTGTATAATTATTGGACTGTCATCCTCTCTGCTATAACTTTCAGGATACTGTTAGTGCTGATGTACTGTTAGTAATGATCGAGGCCCATATTCTTCATCTAAGAGAAGAATTAAAGGCTGAACAGACACAATAAAAATGGTCTTAATATTTCGTTTCACTTGTCTTTCAGCTTTTTCTTCAACGAAGAGTGTCGATTTCTCAAATGGTGAAATTAAAAAAAACTTGAATCCTAATTTTGCATTCTGTGATGGCACCAGCAGTCGGTCCAAATAAGGACACAATTACGACCAAATAAGTCCAAGTGCCCTATAAGCTGCAATTCTGAGGCGGAAAGCACTCAATGCAAGTGCATTGACCTAGTTAGGCTCTACTTTCTAAGGGCATCACGATCGCATTGTCCATTCAAGGGAGCTATTACAAAGGTTCAGTTAAAAGCGTCTTCTTATACTCTTGCTCAATAATAACGCCTCCTAATCTCAAGAAAAGAAAACATTGAGTCATTGAGTCTCATCAGTTTAAGAGCATTTGCCACCATTTCATTAGCATTTAAAATCTCAATATCACTTTCACCCAAGTCAATGTCAAAATGAAGAGATTTTACCTAACGACACCTTTTCATAAATAACGTGAAACGAACTACATATTAAATGCACGTTCATTGTCTGGTTTCGTGGAGGTGGGTCACACAATCGTGACGGGCGAAACATTTGTCACTACCTCAGCTGGAAACTTTACTTGGGTAATTATTTTTCTTGGTCCAAATATGAGGAAACAAGTCGTGCGTTTGCTGCCCCAGATGATATATAAAACTTTATCTTCGTATATGATGCTAATGGTTGAGATGGAAAGCAAAAATTGCAAATGTTGACTAAAGAAAGCATTCCTTACCGGAGTGAGTCTGTGACATAATAGCTTTAGGTGAAATTGGAATATTCGATCAGGATTACTTAATATTATCGCAATCAGATGTTATGTCACTTTCGCCGAAATAGTGCATAATATTATGCGATTTATAGTTGACTTTGAAAGTCGAAAGTCGCTATAACTAGCGATAAAAAAATTGATTACATGTAAATATTTTGCGTCACCAACCATACTGATGTCAATTATTTCTTTATTTTTCAGATTGCCGGCTCTAACGACGTGGAAAGTGGGCACCACTGTTTGATATGACGAAACTGGACAAATTGCTGTCTCAAAGGAAATGAAAGACATATCTTTCACGCACGAGTATAATGCAGAAACTTTCCTCTAAGCACTGGACGGCGGATGAACTTCGTTAAAATGATTACTCCAGGAAACTAGACTACTATAAATTATGCTGAGATTATATGGGCAGTTAGTACGAAGGCGTTGAGGACCGACGTAATCTAGTTAAGAACGAACGAAGGGAAAATATTAATAGTGGATGGACACAAAAACGCTGCGCTGTGATGAGAAAAGAAATCATGCGCGACCGATGAGGGAATGACATGATCTAATACAGTCGTTAGCGCCCAGCGAAAATGATCATCGTACAAAAGGTTACTCGACTGACATTTCTACGAACGTAATGGAAGCACACAAGAATGATTTTATGGTGAAGTAAATTATAGCTCGTGACCGTGGATGGAGCTTATGCTTTTAAAACGAAAGTGAACCAAATTCGCCGCAGAAATTATGATTCGATTCTACACCGTATTGGCTCGAGCGTACCAATAAAGGTCATACACTGTATCAGAGGTCTACGTGGGGGTCAATCAAATGAATTTGAAAGGTAAGCAGACTGTTGTTACTCATTTTCTTTAATAATTATTATTATTCATTCTTTATTGAGTAATTTTAATTATAGACGTATTAATCGTTCCTTGACTACATCTGTTTTGCCACTAAAGAAAAATGCTCTAGGCAGCAAAACCGGTTGTAGGCAGTTATTTTTATTTACTTTTGACCAGCTCATGAAAACAAATGTGTGCAATAGTACAATATGACTAAATTTTCTTAAAAGTGTCGTTGTTTGAAGACCATTAAACTCTTTATAGAACGAAAATAGCAAGGAGGTTTCTCGATATTGAGAAGCAACAAATTTTTTTCTTCGTTGCAAATTACGTATTACTAGCTGACTCGGAAAACGTTGTTTTGCCATATAAATTAGCCTATGACCTATTCTCAGACCTACCAAATACACACAAAAAATTTCATGAAAATCGGTGAAGCCGGTTTGGACGAGTTCGATAACAAACACTGTGACACGAGATTTTTATACATCAGATTAGTTTTATTTGACATACAAGTTAAGTAGGTTCTTACACAGTTTTTGTACGCATGAAGAAAATGTCACGGTTGTAATTTTCTCCGTGAAAGTGACGTCTTTTAGGCGCCGATGCTCATTTTTCTTATCAGAAAATGTTTTTTCCATGTCTCGGCACGCTCATATTCTTTTTTCTCGTTTGTGAAAATGCGTTTTGGAGAAAACAAATTTAGCACTATTCATCACATTCTAAAAAAACCTTAAGGGGCTCCAGAAAGTAACAGTAGCGCCACCGAGGAAAAAAAAAGTGAAATCATCAATCTTTTTTTACAGATCGAATTCGCAAAAATTGTCTGTCCTAAATATTACTATCGATCATATTAATAGTGATATTCAGGACCTATGACCTTGAAGCTAAAGCAGAAAACCTAGGACTAGATAGTACTAAAGCTGTTTTGCGGGTTCTGGGCGTACAACACGGTCACATTAACTAGAGACTTGACGTTGATACAATAATGTCCAAAACAAATACCAAAATGACAGAAAACTAAGCAAACTATCGATAGTATGGGCAGTATCTTTGTAACCAATACGTGTGTCGATAATTTGCTTAGTTTTCTATGATTTTGGTATTTGTTTTGGACATTATTGTATCAACGTCAAGTCTCTAGTTAATGTGACCGTGTTGTAAACATCATGTTATGATTGAAAATTGTACAGACACTTTTTGCAAATTCGATCTGTAAAAAAAAGATATGACTTTTATTCCTCGGAAGCGCTAGTATTACTCCCTGGGGCCCCTTAAGTATTTTATATCTATGAAGCACATCTTCTCGTGGAATAAATCTTAACTAGCTGTTGATGATGTAATTTCCTGGTGTAGACATAAAACAAAAATATTCTAATCTAATCTACATTAAAATAGTTAAAGCTACCCCTCAGACTATACTGGCTTGCTGTAGGTATATACTTGGCATTGCCTGAGACGTAAAAAGGCTAATTAACATAATTTGAACTGAACTATCAAATGTCATACTAAGGCATGGCTTACAATACAAAAGGCTATGATGTTACGCAATAATTGAAAATTGATTGAAAAAGTGAAAAGGAATCCATGGTATCTAAACAATGACTTGGTTCATATCAGTGGTTATGATGCATATCTCAATCGTGTAGAAATAGATAAAGGTCAAATACGTCATTATAACGTCAAACTGTGCGAGACTTATTTTGATACCAATGAATTGTTTTTTAATGAAAGTAAACATCCTTCGAAATAGAAATAGAAAGAAGAAAGAAGACATTAATTTAAATTGTGACAGAAACACAAAGTAAACACGAAGGTACACAAACAAAATACACGAACGTCAACAAAACAAAAATAAAAACAAAACAATCGTGAGGAGAACATGTGACGCATATAGAGTCGAAGGCAGTCGGGTACCATACAGTAATGTATGACACCCAGCCACCTCGAAATCGCTAGCAGGCAGTAGATTTAAAAAGTACCTTCGTATTGATTTGTTTCTAATGGTATATAGATAATTTATCTATTTGCACTTGCACATTTAGCAACACACAAAGAGCGTATCCTTAGAATACTATGCACCTCTGGCAGATATTCCATTGTTAATATCAAGCTTAGTTTAACTGTAATGCGGTGTTAACCTAGTGGGTAGAAAGTTGGACTCAGGTTCGATTCCTAGTGCGGGCATGTACCTATAACTTTGTTTTCTAAGCTATGTACATTTGTGAAGTTATAGTGGCAATACCACTCGCTGACCGTGAAGGAAAACATCGTGAGGAAACCTGAGTGTCTGAGCTGTTCAAATACCTCAGCGCTTGAAGTCGCCAATCGCGCGGTGGGTACGCGTGGTCATTAAGCCAATACTCTCTCCCTGAGAGAAGACCTGTGCCCTGCAGTGGGACGTATATAGGCTGCTTATGTGTAAAGAACGTATCACAAAGATATTTATATCCCTGATAACATTGGGCATGTTATCCACCAACAACAAAAGGTTATTTAAATTCAAAATCAGTAGCAATAAATGAGCTTTCACTATCAGCAAGTAATAGCAACGTGTGCCGCGCGCGCGGAAAATCGGCTAAATGTGATAATGTCTAAAGGCTGATTTACATTTGCTTTAAATTCCGTGCTATTTAGCACTGTTTTTTAGCACGCTAAGCTAAAACAGTGCTAATTAAAGACGCCGATATACATTTGCTGGGCTAGTTTCTACACAAATTGTCTCAAAAAGTGAAGAAAGCACACGCATCGCAAGTGGAAAATAGGGAATCTCTAATTAATTTGCAAGCGGTTGAAATTTTATTACAGTTATTGGCTGTGATAAAATATTGTTTTCATAAGTTTGGCTGCACGAATCCCACAAGCAAGCATGTGTTTCATATTCCGTTAACAATTTAATAGTCAAATCCCGTGTCCACTTCACTTGCAACGCCATTTTTATTAGATACTTTTTTAAAAGCACAGATAACGATAAAAAATCTGACCGTCATCAGTCAGATTTTTTAGCGTGCTAAAAAGCATGGCACATTCACATTTGCTAAATTCGTGCTTTTTTAGTATGCTTTGAAAAAGCATGCTAAGAACGTATAAAAAATAGCAAATGTAAATCAGGCTTTAATCACCGCTAGCTAACAAGAGTAAAGTACGGGATGGAAAGTGGCCGGTTATCGATTTGTATCGCTTTCTTACGAGTTTTCTTACGTTATTTTATATCAATACTCGTTGCGTCTTGGCATTTTCTCTAATGCCACGTGACTGACACATGGTAAACGATCCATTGTCGTCCGAATGGTACCCTTTACTTGGTAAACCGCAAGAAATTATTATGATGACATTGTGTGGTGATTTGGTTTCATTGATTAGTAGGTAAAATTTTCATATCCAATACAGGGTATTCACAAATGCCCGGTGAAATTTAACGGGGTTCGTCTACTAACGAGGAAAAAAAATGTCTTTTTTTACAGATCAAATTTGCTAATTTGACCTATATCTGTGGTCAGTACAATCTCTCGATCATGTTAATAGTGTCTTTTAGGATCCACGGCCCTGAACCTGAGGCAAAAAACCTAGGACTAGATAGCATTAACGCCAGAAATCTTTGTCGTGGGTCCTAAAAATCACTGTTAACATGATTGAATTTGATCTGTAAAAAAAAAACATTTTTTTTTTCTCGTTGGGGCTAGTGTTACTCCCTGGACCCCTAAGTCCCCTGCGATTTTACCGCAACTTACCGAAATACTTAGTATTTAATAAATAAAACAATACTTAACGCAAGTTTTTTGTAAGTTGCAGTAATGGAAAAGCTAAAGCAATTAATTATAAAGGACAGTCAACAACACATCAAACTGTTCAAGGTAGGTACCTGTTCCATTCGTTTAAGAGCAGTAACAACAACATTAATTGATTAACTGGGTAACTGTACTTATCATATTTTTTACTAGCTGACTCAAACACTGTGACACGAGTTTTTTTATATAGGTACGTATACATAAAAAAATCTCGTGTCGTGTTTGTTACCGAACTCCTCCGAAACGGCTTCACCGGTTTTTATGTTTTTTTTTGTATGTTTGGTAGGTCTGAGAATAGCTCGCAGGCTAATTAATATGGCAATGGCATAACAACGTTTGCCGAGTCAGCCAGTACTAGATAAAATTATTTTCCGATGAGCGAGCGCCACCTACGGAAAAACTGCGAACAAGACAGTACAAACGCCATCTAGTGTCAAGTAGCAAACGTTATGTTAAAGAGGTTGCACGGTACTTGTTACATTGGTTTTACTTAGTTTTACAAACAGAGAGTAGATGTCACTGTTTAAGAATCGGAAAAAAAATTAAAATAGGTCTCTCCCATAGTAGTTTAAAAGTGCTTTCTTACATTAGTGCATATTGTTTAAACTAATCTGGTCACTACCTGCAGTCTTATGCAACTGTAGTTATTGTTTATATTTTAATATACATTGAACAAAACGTTAAGTAGACATTTAATGGAAAAAAGAGAAAACATATTTACTTAATTGATATAATTTTAATCAATACACGACCTTTTCTCTGTCTATCACTCTCAGTAATCGACGTTTGATCGCGTCAGTCTAACAAGCCGTCGTTGGGCAGCGCCTGTCAATTTATAGTTTGAAAAACCATTTCTGAATGCGGTGCATACCGCTAAAAAAATTTACGCAAATCAGGGGGTTTTCCAAGTGAAAAATTATTATTATTATTATTCATACGCTAGCAGCTCAGAACTGGTGCGTGCAAGTATATCTTATTACTACATTTGATTGTTTTTGGTTTTTATACAGGTATACAAAAAAAAATTTATTGCCAGGCAAAGTAAAATAAAAAGGTTTGTTGATTGGAAACAGTCAGTTTTGTGCAATGTTTCCTATGAAAAGGGCCTAGACTCCGATGAACGCATATAATTTGTTCAATAGATTAGTAGGTACTAGGACAGCACGACTGGAACACTGTTTTGCAATGTAGGTTTGCTTTATTATTATAATTATTTTACATAGAAAACAATTTTCATACAAAGGCGTACTTAATACTAAATAGCATTTTCTGCCAGTCAACCTTGGGTTTATGTAATGTCTCCTGAAAAAGCCGAACAGGGGACGGAAGCATAGACTCTACTAACCGCATATTGTTCTGTAAAGTTGCACTAGGAGAGCACAGACTGTGGCACTAATTTAGTTTCGTAAAAAAACCGGTCAAGTGTGTATCGGACCACATGCAGTGTAGGATTCCGTAGAAAGAGGGTCTTTTTTAATCCGCTTTACGCTAACAACTTCATCAAAGCAAGCATTTTCCTTTTATGAGTTGGCCGCCTATTCCTCATTAACTTGTAAGGATGTTAACGCCTGCTTAGCCGTGATAGTTTTCGTTTTAAGTTCATTATATTTGCTCCGGCCTTCAATTTTTTCACATTTCTACGATCAACCGTTTAGCCGGGATCGGGGGACGCCCTACTGTAACAAAAATTTGCACTTTAATGCTTAATATTTCGCAAACAGAACCCTAAATCAAAAAATGATCTTCCTACACTCAGAATATTTTTCGTCGACCTATCCAACGATACCCCACACTGTGGCGTAGGTGAGAAAAAAAAGCATCCCGAATTTAGGTGTTTAATTTAGACATTTCATACTACTGTATTTTTGGCGTAATAAATGTCTTAATAAAAAAACCTGGTTTAACTCTCACAGCAAAAACTCAAGTAGTGCTTCCGAAAGTTTTAGTTCAAAAATATTATGTATATCTATAAAATAAAATTCCGCTCTCTAGCAATTACAGTCTCTGTGCTAAGCCGCGGACAGACAGACAGACGGACATGGCGAACTATAAGGATTTCTTGTTCACTATGTTACCCTAAAAAGCCGAACTAGAGACCTGCGCCTCGACTCTACTAGTCAGTTGTTCAGTAGAGTGGTATTAGCACGGTATAGACTATTATTTGACACTATTTTATAGTGTACAAAATAAATTAAATGCAATGTAATTCAATTGCAGTCCAATCCAATCCAATTGTAATTGCGATTGTTCTTACCCGTGATAATTAAATAGGAACCTCACACAAAAGAGTCCGCATCCGTGAGGCACCGAGTTAAGGACTATTCACACTACAACGCTTGTCACCGGCCCGTCACCTAGCATCACGCCGTCACACGCCAATCTCTTGTCCAACATCTTTGTCTAGTGGGTGGTTACTAGCAGTGGCTGGGCATAGTGTAGGGTACAGGTGCCGGCAAACATCTTGAGGAAAAAGGAGGAAAGAAAGTCCAGTGCGGAGTGCAGGGGTGGACTCATATATAATCAATCGCGTGACTAATAATATAATGAATCGATCCTCTCCCGCCCCGCGTGATCTTCAGTCCAGCAAAGTCTCAAAAAAATACTACTGCGAATTGTTTAAGGTGTTTGCCGGAATATACAACAAATATTAACCCACTTAAGCGAAAAGCTTAAGTGGGTTAATATTTGTAATATAAGCTGAAACTCCAATGCACCGGAATTGAAACAGCAAAGCCCTATATTGCTTCGGAATCAACATGCGTTTCGAGACCAATACTTACATTGCATGTACAATTGTACAGTACACCAAAAGTTAATAACTAACCCACGTTAGCGAAAAGCGTTGATCATTTAAAACTCTAGTCCAATCCACCAGAATTGAAGCAGCATAGGATAGATGGCTTCGAAATTACCACGCGTTTTGAGCCCAGTATACTCTGCATTAGGATGTAAATAGGCCGATTATGTAAAGTTGATACATCGAAAATGCATCGCAGCACCGCGGCGATGACAGGCGGACGGTGTTCACTACCGCTAACTAACTGGTACAGCTCAGTCAATGAGATGCTGCTACGACACGGTACAATAATCCTAGAGTCGGCGGACCAAAGCACAAAACTCAAATTGTCATTAAATTACTGTTCTATGCAACATATAAACAATTAATATAGGGGTTAGTTTAATTTTTGTAAAAAAAACGTGTATGTCAATTCATTGCCTTATGACAGCTCTCCGTTAACATAATAAAGATAATAAAAATGTTACAGAGTAATGTTATAATAGGTTTTTTTCAACGTCTAAAAATGTGTTTTGGACTTATATTATTATGTTGTCGTAATATTATTATATTGGCGATCTGTAAAAGCCCGCCAATCGATATTTGCTAGATATAAGTTTATAAATAAAGATATAATGGTGTATCGAAAACTATTTTTTCTTATCATTGCAAATCATTAAGTGATCGTGCTATGTAATTAGGGGTTGCATCTTGAGCATACAAGTAATGCATGTCGTATTTTCAATAAAATATTGTTATGGAGTCACGGTTAAGGAGTATAGTAACGTAATCGAATGTTTAGCATTCAGTTGATAGTTGATACCTTATCTATGTGAACTACTGTATAGTCTTTGGCAGAACGAGAAAAGTTCTTATGTATCTACACTCAAAGGCATGACTCTATACTATTTTTTAATCTGAAGTTTTTATATAGCAGGTAAATATCTTATAACATGAAGAGAAGAAAGAAGTAGCGAACTTAGGGAAGGCAAATGACTAGCAAAGGACGAATAAGGGCTGCTTGATTGATCTTATGATATTGTTAATATTATCTTTTGTAATATCAGTATCTGAAGAAATGCATCTGCAGATATTCCTGTGTTAAAAGAAAGAACTATGTTTTTTTTTTCACATAACACTAGCAAGTTCGTTGGCGCTTCGACTGCAGTTTTTATCTAGACCACCATTCGTGTACCGCACAGCACAGCTGGTACCAGGAAGTGGGACACTGTACCGTTGGTCCCGAAGCCCCACGGCGCACCTCAACAGTCTATGTGTGAACGTCGCTTAGCACGCAACCCGGGTTGTGTACGTTTTAGCGATTTTGGAAAAAGAAATTAAAAGTTTTCATTGGGTGCGCCATAGTACGGATTTGCTTAGGTAAGTTCGGCTACGTTTTTTTTCGTTAAATTTTAAATAAGCCGCACACTTGTCATAAATTGGTGAAAAAATTGTCAAATAACAATGAAAACTGAAAAAGTTTCTGTCTCTTCATGCTTAATTTCATGCAGAAAAAAATAACGAAAAAAATTTATATCATATTTTTGCTAAGGCCATGAGACAGTTATGTTTAAGTTTAAAACTGCATTAAATTATATTTAACCGTTAATAATTATGAATAAATGAATATTAATTTATTTAGAAAGTATAACAATTATACAACTAAATTCTTCAACTGTAGCAAAGGACGATGACAATCTTTATTGAATTGTAGAATTATGTTTTCCCGATGCGTCAAAACAAAGCGTGAAGTCTGCAGTGAACTAGTGAGTGCTCTAAATTCTTGACATTGCACCGCGCACGAGAAAGCATCGCAGTTCGCTAGAAGTGATAGAATCAGTAAAATCACGACAGAGTTGTTAAAATCACATCAAAGGTCCATTGACATTTGTCATCCACAAGAAGCTAAATGCCTAATATCATTTCTTTTCACCATAACAGAGAAAGGACAGTTTTTGTGCTCATTCTACAGCCTCGAGTTTTTTTAGGGTTCCATACTCCAAGGGTACGTCCGTCCGTCCGTCGGTCTGTCAGCAGGCTGTACCTCATGAAACGTTATAGTTAGACAGTTGAAATTTTTACTGATAATGTATTTCTGTTGCGGCTATAACAAAAAATACTAAAAACAGAATAAAATAAGTATTTAAGGGGGGCTCCCATACGTACAATAAACGTGATTTTTTTTGCCGTTTGTTGCTCGATAACGGCAACAGGTAGACGCTTGAAGTATTCAAATGTTGTATAGATAATGGTACAGGACCCATCGTGCCTGTGTCCGACTCGCACTTGGCTGGTTTTTTTAGGATCGTGGCAAGTGGCAGTCCCTGGTCTACCTACCCCTCTGGGATACATGCGTGAGTTTATGTATGTATGTATGTAAGTTCTCATGACCGACATGGTTGGCGTGACAGGGACGTAGGCCATGCTCATCACGGGGCTCTATTCATAGGTTGGATAGATAGATATAAATAGAGATAGATAGAGAGCACTTTATTAGTTTAAAACACATATAGAGACAATATGTATTATAAATATATGTATAGTATATAGGCTTTCATAGCGCAACAAAGTTGCCTGACCCAGTGTTTTGTTAATAAATTCGATAGATTAATACTCTTTATTGCACACCATACAGTACTATTTATAAATCTCAAATCCGGGAGCCGTATTGTAAAGCCTACCTCTTTCGTATAGAGACGGCCTTTGTCGTCGTGAATTGTGCTGTACTCTTTTAATAGCTATGTCCTGTCATCATCATCCTGTGATGAAGGTATGTAAGAGAATGCTAGAAGATGTTTGAAACGTAGTGCTCAGTTAAAATATTGTAACGCTTTGGTGTACCTAATTACTGTAATGTTGCAATATTTATGTAAATAAAAATAAATAAATAAATAAATAAATCTTGGTTTATTTCACTACGTAAAGCAAGATGGCGCTACGTTATCGCGGGATGAAAACTTTTTTAGTGCCCCGAGGGCTGGTGTACAATCGACAGCAAATCAACCATTTTAGTTGCAAAATCACCCGTAATATAACGGATATAGTGGACAGTGCACGCGTTGAACGGTTAATGTGCGACTGTAAAATAAAGAATATTCGACTCTTCTGCTCTTTTCCGTGCAGTTGGATTAATATCCTTAGCTTAAGCTAAGTTATTACCTTAAGCTAAGAATAGTTTAAACTGGTATACATCCATATAGCATATATATTTCTATAGTGTATTTACTGAAGCGAACGACTAAGAAGTTGACACATGTCAAAAATTTGGTTTTTCAATATTCACACTGCATAATATTTAGCACAATTATACAAAACTATAATAAATACTACTAAGCAATAAACATAGTAACACTGTTATTACCTGATTTACCCCTCACTTGCAGTTTATTTAACTGAATATTTTATTTTATCATGAAAATACCATTTGCTTAAGATGGTATTGCTACTATAACTTCACAAATGTAAATAGCTTAGAAAACAAATTCATAGTACATGTACATGCCCGCGCTGGGAATCGAACCTGGGTCTCTCGCTTGCGAGTCCAATGTTCTACCAACTAGGCTACCACCGCTGACTTTTGTTTGCACTCACGCAAATACAAAGATGAGCCTTTGCCTCGAGAGCTGTATTGATGTATATTATTATGTAGGCTCTAATTGATATAGAAAATTTGTTTTTTTTTTGCATAAATTTATAAGTTTTCCTTAAACAGTATGTACACGATGCAAGCAAAGCTGCGTGCATGAGCTATGTCGAGTGAATAAAGTTTGAGAAATGTTTTGTCTTTGTTTACCTTTAGTCGTTCGCTTCAATATCTAGGGTATAGCTGACTCGGCAAACGTTGTTTCGCCATATTAATTAGCCTATGACCTATTCTCAGACCTACCAAATATTCACAAAAATTCGTAAAAATCGGTGAAGCCGTTTCGGAGGGGTTCGATAACAAACACTACGACACGAGATTTGTAATTATATTAGGTTTGAAAAGTCCAACTACATGCACTGCATTGTGATTAATGCTAAATAAGCAACATGCTGCACACTCCCATTTTAACGTGACTCAATTAAAAAAACAGCAAAGAAGTAAAGTAACAGCTTTTTTGACGTCAACTAGCATTCTCTCGAACGTTCTAGAATCGGTCAGGTTCACTTTCTTTTCTTAGAAGTGATCTTAAAATAACCAGTTGAGCCGAGGAGTGGCCCTATATTGAAGTGGACGAGGCTGAGCTTTTATTGCCAATGTCAGGGTTGATTGGAACGGTTCGTTCATGCAGGGTAGTTCAGAAAGATCCGGTAGAACGAAACGCGTGCCTTCTGCGATAGAATTTTCACAAAAGTTTTTCGTTTCAGTTTTCCTTATGCCATATTTTCGTTTGCTACGGCGGGCAAAATAAAAATAATGCTTATGTTGGAGTTCGACGATAAACATATTTGATACCGTTTCCATCCATCGTAGCGGTAAATTGTTTTTTTAACACGAGTAGCAATACCGTTTGCAACAAAATGCCTATAAACTGAAGCAAAAATGTAAATTCTAATAATATTATAAAATGTGAAAGTTTGTGAAGGAAGTTTGTGAATGTTTGGCGATTTTGATTTTTGGATGTTTGTTGCTCAATCACGCAATAATGTCTGAACGGATTTACATGAAACTTGGCATACAGATAGACAAAGACCTGAATTGAGACAAAGCATAGGTACTTGATATTCCGGTAATGCGTTCCCGTGGGATAATATTTATTTTAAGTTTAAAATAGATGGCGTTGTGCTAACGAACATTGTGTTTTAAAAATAGATGGCGTTGTGCAAGAATCGTATAAACCGATTTTGAGTCGGTACCAAAGAGTATTATACTCCTTGGTGGTACGAAGTTCGCCGGTACAGCTAGTTCACTAATATGCGTGTACGCCACCATTATACTGATTCACTATTAATAAATCAAAAAACTTCATTCTCTATCAGACTCAACGAAAAAAGATTCAATTAAAAGATACAAAAACCAACATCGATGTCCGAGATCTTTGACATCAAAATTTATCTGATTTGATCCAATTCTATATAGTTTGTTGTTACATTGTTCTTGTCTTGTCTTGATCTTGATTCTAATTTGGATCATCAAAGATCTATTCTCCACTTCTTAATGCCATTGTAAACAATAACCCATTTCTTGGCCGGGATATCGTTATCTTTATAAGGCAACGCGTTAAAATGCCACCATCCAAATGGGTTTTAACCATGTCATGGTACGCTATTGTCCCTGACGCGTCCAAGTCCCGTTGCAGACAGCATGACCAGGCCAAAGGATGACACTCTTGGTTGACTACTTTGATCATACAAATTTTATTGAATCCGAGGTCACCAGATTTTTTTTGTTTTGGTGGCACGTTAGTAATTTGTATAGGCATGCGTTCCACTTTTCGTTGACCCAATGTTTTGTTCTTGACCGTTTGTTTAAATTGGACAAAAGCATCCTTTTATTCGACGAGCTTTCGAAAGATAGTTTTCTTAGTGGCAGGTCCGCTATTTGGGTATTCTTTGGATTCTTAGTAAAGCTTGTTTTTTTTCAATGTTGTTTGAGTCAACAGAGAAATTTATAATGGAGCAGATGAATGAAAATGAGTTTGTTGTTAAACTGCATGAAATTTTTATAAATGTTTGAAGTAATTACAAGAAACAAAGGAAACGAGAGAGTGAGAATGATAAAAGAGAGCAAGAATATTCTAACAGGAACGACCTTAAAATTATTTCAGAAAGGTTGGGTTGGACATATTTGTGGAGGTTAAATGTAAGCATGTTTAACCCGGTGTGAGTGAGGTGAGGAACTGTTACACCAGCTATGAGGTGGGTATGCGATACCCGGAACTATGATGTTAAATTTTTGATACTATGATTGTGCAATTATGGTTTTTGACGTAAGACTTATTAATAATAGTAATCATTCAACAAGATGAGCAAATAAAATATCAGAAATAAGTACAAAAAACGTTCTTTTTTTCTTTAAATAACAAATTGCCTAATTTCCTTAAAAAAAAAATACAACAAGTTTAGTAAAATACCTAATATCTTATATTTTGTCTTAAATTGCAAATTACATGATAAATCAATATAATAACAGTGTCTCACTCACGCTAACTCGCTAAAGTAGAAATGGAACAATCCGGCATTTTAAGAGAATTTAAATCTACTGTTTTTCTATTTTTTATTTGTGACTATGAAAACGCAAGTCATTATCCTGGGTAGTAGGGCTCTGCTATCTAAGATTGACAAGGATACCCTGCCGCCTGTCTGTTATAATGGCATCCCGTTCCCGTACTGCAGAGAGGTAAAAAACTTAGGTCTCCACATACAAGACAATCTAATATGGGAGAAACATGTTGAAGTAAGTTTGGAAGATCTTCGCATCCACGCACTCCTTGAAACGTATGCAGAAGTTCCTACCGTTCTCCGCTAAGGTTACGTTGGTCAACGCCTTGCTTCTCCCAGTCATTGACTATGCAGATGTGTGTTATCCCGACCTCACTGAGGAACTACTTGACAAATTAGATTTTTGGCCTCCGTAAATATGACCATGTTTCCCAGTTTAGCACTCAGCTTAATTGGCTAAATATCCCGTAGGAATGCCCACATTATGACACTTCTTTATGGGATCTTACATAACCCCTCCTCTCCCAGTATCTCCGCGAACGTTTCGCCCCTCGTGGCGAGCATAGTCGCCTTCAGTGGCCATGCAAAAGCCTGCTTCTAGACATCCCCGTGCATGGTACGGTAGGCTATTCGAATTCTTTCACTGTGACAGCGGTGCGCTTGTGGAACGCGCTACTCCTGTACATACGCCAGGCCCCGTCAGTCGACGTGTTTAAAAGTAGAATCCATGAGCACTACTTCGAACTTCAGAGTAATAATCCTATTATTTAGGACATTTGAGTTATTATTATTAATTCTTTATTGCACAAAAACTGTGTACAAAAGGTGGACTTAATCCTGCTATAATGTGTAACTGTGTTTATTTTCTTTTTGTTGCACTAATCCGAGCTGAGGAAGATTTTAAAAACCACAATTGTAATTGTGTTACCAATAAGTAAAATAACTCACGCATATCTTCTTCAATACCCGGCTAAAATGTCATAACTAACATTGTGCAATCGAAGTTGCATCAAGCAAAAAATAAAGGCTAAATTGACTTCAAGTGATACGAGGTGGAAAGCCATGGAAATCGCTTCCGTCCTCAAGGTACTAATCACGTCCGACATTACTACAACCGTGACTAAACCGACTTCAATCAGTGTAAAAAGTATGAAATGTCACAGGCTTGGAATGAAATGAAAAATTCTACGGAGCAGTTAGGTTTTGCAATACTGACGATTGCCATAATCTGATTTAACCACAAATTGAAAGGTCTGGTTGACATGTGAAAATGCGTGGCACGGCTCATCCAGTTATGGCGTTTTTGTCGCGACGTCTTTATAGTGCCTACGTGGGCTTAATACCACTATGGTTTCCGCATTTCTTTTTAGCTTTCTATTAAGTTATATAAATAAACAACTTAGTGACAAACAAACAGAACTTTACGGGTGTCCAAATACGAACGAAATTTTAAACAACGATCAATAAAATTTTATTAATTACGCACTTTATTTAAAGGTAAAATGGCAATAAGACTATTAACCCCTGAACTGCCCTTGCGGAATGTAATATATATGACATTTTCGCTTTAGGTACATTATCATATAGGTAATTTTCATTTTTGCTTCATTAAGTTTTACTAACAACAGATTATTGTTTTTATCAACCATTGCTTAAAAACCCGTCGAAGTGCAAATCGGACTAAGGATTTAGTGAAAATTTCAAGCGTCTACCTGTTGCCTGTATTAATATCGAGCAAAAAACGGCAAAATAATCACGTTTCTTGTATGGGAGCGCCCCCTTAAATATTTATTTCATTTCGGTTTTTAGCATTTGTTGTTATGACGGCAACAGAAATACACCATCTGTGAAAATTACAACTGTCTAACTATCACGCTTCATGAAGTACAGCCTGGTGACAGACGGACGGACGGACGGACGGACAGCGGAGTCTTAGTCTTAGTCACCCTTTGGGTACGGAACCCTAAAAATACATTCAAAGATGATGGATAACTACATATTTGCATATACTGGTCTTTGCCTACTCCTCCGGGATACAGGCGTGAGTGTGTATGGGTCTAGATGCATATAAACACCAGTGCAACTTCTAAGAAATGTCACAGTAAAGCAGTGCAAGGCCCCGTATGTCCAAGATGGTGAAAACATTTGCCTGTCGTATGCAATGTTCCACATCGTGCCTCCACCATGCTTATTTTGTCTTGCCTTCTGCACTGTGCTATGGTCTAATAGGCACCGATTTTGAGTTATGAGGCGGCACTGCACGTACTATAGTGTCAATTTATTAGTATTAAGCTCACCTCTGTACAAACACATTTTTTAATTTGATTTTTTTAAATTTAACTGTGTAAATTAAATAAATATTATTAACTTAACTCCGGATTCACTTACTGAGTCCGACCGTTTTGTTCTGATTCGCAGAGCTTAATCAGCTTAATGTGTAGTGCTTACAATGGTTTTGTTTAGAAGAAATATTGCTTTGTTTGTGATTTTAACACATTTCTCTCAATTCTATTCAAGTAATATCACCTTTACTTAATACCTACGAGTCATTATTCAGGGCATATTTAAAATTACTCATGAAATTATAAGACAATATGGTTAGTTACATAGTAACATCTTGATCTTATTTAGACGTTTCATAACAAAACATAGAAAACATTTTTTTGACTTATATTAATTATTGTGCCTGGTATAGGAAAATGAGCGCCATATTGTCGCGATATTTACAATATTTTATGCCGTTACAATGTGACCATCTGAATAAAATATTATCTCCTTCGACAAACCAGGTCGAAGCTGTGGTAAATAAATAATAGTGCGACAACCACTGGGTGACGGTCAGGGCCGGCCGGTCATTGACTCCTGCTGGCTCTCGATTGCTGCAACAAAATAAATAAAACAAGTTATGCCACTTGGATACTGAGAGTTTCTTCCGTGATCAAAGAGCGTAGAACTATACTATGTCACTAATGAATAGATAATTTAAAGGTATTCTCCTTCGTTGCTGCTTCATGTCAGAAGGTTGACTGGAAGAAAATGCTATTTGGCATTAAGTACGCCTTTGTATGAAAATTGTTTTAATAATAATAATAGATCTATCTGCGTCTGGCTGTGTTTCCATGTTTGTGTGTCATTAGGGTATCATAGTGATTGGGTTGTGCGAAAGTTATTTGTAAAGACGACTGTTGTGACTGATTTGACTACGGTTGGCAGTATGTGACCCTTTTCAAGCAAAATTTTTTCGATCGTGTTACCGGCAACTTCGCAACGATGGCAAATGTAGATGTGAACTTTACAAACGATCCACAATTGCATTTTATAGTTTTGTATCTTTATAAAATTTTTGTAAATAAAAAATAAAAATCGACTTCAAAACACTACAGCACTACAAAGTAAGAAATAATTTAAAAGAATACTTTTAAATTAGACGTATGTATGTAGGTTTTGCAGAAGTATAATTTGTAAATATATGTCTTGGTTATGAAACTGGTAAATTAAATTGTAAATTTGAAATTTGTAAATTATACTTCAAATTATTTATTATGTCTTACTTTTTAGGGCTGTAGTGTTTTGAAGTCGGTTTTTATTTTTTATTTATTTTCTTTTATTTTTAGTCGGGGAGCGGTAGAAAAATAAACAAGTCCCTTATAACCATAATTTACCCCACTTAATTTGTTGCTTTAAAATTGGAAGTTCTCAATTTTCATCTCCGAAAGTCTTCACCAAAACATCACCAAATTACATTGGGACTACTCGTACGCTATTTTATAAAGCATACGGATATTACTAAACGATGGGCCTAATTAGGCCTTGCTTGCTGCTGTCCATTGAAGAGTGGAATGGGACCAATGGGACGTTATATCTATTTGAACAAAAAAAGAATAGTTGAAATCGGTAAAGATTTGACGGAGTTATGTGAGAACATAGCCAAAAAAATAAAATAATAAAATACGCGTCGAATTGATAACCTCCTCCTTTTTGAAGTCGGTTAAAAAGAAGAAAAGAACTCTTGCAAATAGAGTGGCAAACATCTAAAGACCATAAATTGTACCAAATATTTACACTAATTAATCTATTAGCGTTATAGGGTATCAGTACAACATTATCCTTAATCTTAGAGAGATCGCATTTTTATACATACGTCGGTGTATGTAGATTTTACGCATTTACGCGTAATCGCGTGACTTCTTCTTCTTAAATTCCTCCAAATATTTCCACTAATTAATTTATTAGCGTAATAGGATGTCAGTATCAAAAATCCGAAAATACGAACCTTAGAGGGACGCATTTTTCTGTTACATCTGTATGTAGATTTTACGCTTAATCGCGTGATTTCTTATTTCTCTCGAGAGAATGTCTACATTTCTTAGATCACTGGTGCAGTGGTAATTGTAGATGAGATGTCGTGTTCACGATGATAGTCGTCATTTAGACGTCAAACTGTGCAAGTGAGTCGGAAAGAGCTAGGTAAAGAACCGGATTCACAATTCAACAAGGACTTTTTAATTATGGTTTTACCAGTTTCACAGCATACTTTCCTAAATTGGATATGACTTTAGTGCTTCTAGCAAAGCGGGTGCACAGGCCTTGTCTCAGAGGGAGACTATGGGCTTAATTACCACGCGTGCTCACCGCGGATTAACAATTTCAAGCAAATCCCGGTATGTAGGTACCAACGACATGGTTTTCTAACTGTGAAGGAAAGGTGTCCACATACTATTTTTTTTAATGATTAAGAGAGACGAATGCCACACGTAACTTTAAAGCAAAATAATATTTATTTCTTTTCTTTAAGGGTCTGAATATATAATTCATCATGAGGTTTATCGGGATCATGGCAAGTGGTGAAATATGGTCTCTGCTGACCCTTCCGAGATACAGGCAAGAGTTTATATCAATTTGTATGTACGAATTAATCATACTTGAGTCATTACATTGTAGCCAAAGAATTCCGCTTTGTTTTGCGAAAACCACAAGATATTCTATTGAATTATGACTCAACAAGGCTGTTTGACTGTGGTTTACGAAGAAAGATAAATTTAAATATCTGAACATATCATGACCACAAAACTGACATAAATTTACGCTTAACAAGAGTAGACTATTAAAAACACATAACTTGTCTTAGGCTGGCTTGTGCAACGCTATCTGACAGGAAGATATATCGGTTTATCCGTGTGTGAGCTTTATCCAATGAATAAGTCCAAAATCGTCTTGCACCACGACATTCGCAGAGCTTTCCATATGATCCATATATAAATTGTATGATTGACAACCCTATCAATTAGACATTAAACTTTTCATCTCCGGATAATTATTTATCTATTATTTACCTACTTATCCAGTGATTTGGCGCAAGTCACGCTGAGAGTTTAATCAATCGCCTATTTAAATTTTTGTGTCACTTCTCCTTCTTGACAATATTATTACGAAGCTGCCATGTGCGGCGAGAAAGAAAAGACAAATCGTGCATGAATGTTATTACTTATATCGAGAGCTCCTATGTATACATCAGTGATCATCATAACGGTGCATTCACCGCAGCATAGCGGGTTTGTACATTATAGGGTTCCCTTAACAAAACTACAGGTTTATTTCTGAATGCGCAATTTATGAAGCATGTCGGTTAGATATTGTCATTTATAACAACTTTTGCTCTACGAAATTTGTTTATTTTTTGTACTCTTTACATTTTTTTAAAAACAAAAAAAAAATCTCATGGAGTGCACTGTTTGATGGATAATCCTTGAAACCATTATGTGTTACATAGAATAAATATTCCTGATTGATTTACTGAAGGATGCAACGTTGGTAAAGCGTTTAAAACGCGAATTTAATAATCCCTGATATTTTGAAAATTTCCAAACACAAATTGTGCGTTGTGGAAATAACTGTGTATATAACCTAACCAAAACATGTCTACAATAACATAGTTCCATTTTTTTTTATTATAGACTGACAAAGCAAACGCGATAATAATACTAATATAATTATAATACCTTTGATACAACAAAATCACTTGACCCGGTCATAAACTCGAATAACCTCTTTTATGGTAACCAGACATGGACGTCACAAACATGGAAATACACCCAGTCTGAAGCCATTTGTACAAATGTACGGCAAATGAAATCAGATCAAACACATGGTGTGGTTCTCAAAATTACTTAACTAAAGATTTTGAGAAAATGTGTAAATCATCACGTTTAACGGATTCTTGCCGAATATTAAGGGGATCCAGTGGACTAACTAGCGCCACCAATGAAAAAAACTATATCTTCTTTTACAGGTCGATTTGAAAAAAGTATCTGTACAATCTCTCAATCATTTTAATAGCGATATTTAAGACCCAGGCAAATAACATAGGATTACGAACCTGGAACTAGATATCATTTATGCGCAAAACGGCCGTTTTTTGGCGTTAATATATGATCTTTTGTCCTGCAATTTGATTTATCAGGTATTCTGGCCGGTAGTGATCCCTGGGCCGAGTTTCATAAAACTGCAATTTGTAGTTTATTATGACAATTCGAGGTACATTGTATGGCAGCGTCTACTTGTTAATGTTACAATGTACATCGAATTGCCTTAGATTAGATTAGATTAATACTCTTTATTGCACACCATACTTTATAAAGATACATGAAAAATCTAAAATATCTAAGTTACATAGTATAGTAAACCCCGAATTATTCTGCTTATTTTGTTTCTATGATGTGTCTTGTTGGTAGGTATAACAAATGTCTTTCTTCTTCATCTTTTCTTGAGTAATACTAAAATTATAGAAAGCATTCGTAGACTCTCCAACGAAGTCGATACCTTCAACGCGCATTGTGCTAAGTTTAAGAGATGCTCAGTCAAAATCCTGAATTCATAGAGTTGTATGGTCTTATCAAAAATGCTTATCCATAAAATTTAATAATTTATTAAGTTACTCAAAATGACATGATGTGTATGCACAATTTAGCGCTTATATCATTATTATTACTCATATATCGTGTAATGGTTGTGATCTGTGTAGTTCTATGAAACAGGCTCCCGGAGCCTCTTAATTTAGGAATGCAGTTAAAATCAGGCCTCTCGGTTTTTATCCGTTATTCAACGTCAAACCGGTTTTTTGGGTAGGTGTTTATTTTAAAAACCGTATAAGTTACGGAAACTACTCGTTACGGTATTAGTAATGGACTTAATGATTAATTTTGTTGAGAGTGCCCCGTTTCGTCTTTCCTTTTACTTTACATTGGTGACCTGCATTTGTAAAGCAAAATGCTTTACAAGTGCGTGTTACTTACGACACTGTTCATAGCGTTATTTTGACAAGACTTGCATACGCATGCTTAGTATTACACGTTTATTTAGTTTTATTTATTAAGGAAAACAAACAGTAGTACAATGATAACTTAACATAATTAATTAATTATTTACGTAATTGTACCACCAGCAACGTTAACCACAGATTAAGTTAATTATAAAAACAAAACAGAGAAGTTAATATTATATTCTTGTGCGTTTTAGACGTTGCGTTAAAACCGTTGATTTGTATATGCTTATTGTCAATATTAAATATTAGTAGCTAAGTAAATGTAGTTGAAAAGCTGAAATATAGGCTTTTCTTTGTGCACGGTTCAATGCAAAATATCATGTTATTTTCCAAATTCTGCATTTAAATAATCTATCTCATTGGAGGTAACTTGTAGTGTTAGTTTTGTCCCATTTGAGTTAACCTTATTAGTTTGTGATAAATATTGTGTCATCGTCATTATCATCATCAACCCTTTGATGACCACTGCAGGACATAGGCCTCCCTCGTGGTTTTCATAACCATGAGTGGTTTTGCCACAATCGCCACGCTTGGCAGGTGGGCGTGGCGATTGTGACAAATATTGTGTGATTATTTATAATTCTACGTATCCCTTTCTTCATCACTTTTACTAATATTGACAAGTATTAATGTTAATTATTTTCTTTCCAGGTAATTGCGTATCACAAAATGGCGCGTCGAAAATTATCGTGTTTAAAATGGACTGTAGTTTTATTAACAGTGTTAGTGTGTCCGTGTGTTTACTCGCGACCTCAAGAATCAGAAGCATTATCAACCACCAGTATCGTAGCCAATAACACTGGCAAAATCACAGAAACACCCACCAGGTATAGATTTAGGAGTAGAAATGTAAGGTTACCTTTAGTCACTAATGTAGGTAATTTGTATAATTTAGATGTAAGTAAAATTGGCAGTTTAGTGACTAACGAAGAACACGAACCAAAAGAAGAAGTTAAAATAAACGATTTATCATTGAATATAAGTAATAGTTCCATCACAGAAAAAAGCAGCCGTCTTTTAAAAAAGAGAAAAACAAGTAATAAAAATAAGCCAAATAGAAAAATAACAGAAAATGTGAAAAATGTCTTTAAAATTGAAGTTGATAGTACAAGCAACGAAAATTCTCAAACAAAAAGAAAACCAACCATCAGAAAAGTTCTTACTAAATGGACAGATAATGCCAAAGTTCAAGAATTGGGTTACACACCTAGTGTTCAAAATCATGATGATGTACTAAATTTTATCTCTACAGAAGATTATTCAAGTACTGAATTGCAGAGTGCAAGTTCAGAACTACCGCACGACTTGTCAACGGAAGCTTCAAAAATTTCAGGTACAACCAAACTACCAGAACCGACAGCGTCCAACAAATTGCTAGTCAAAATCAATAACAGAGATAGGTACAGGCCGGGACCAGATTATTCAGAAGAATCAAGCGTACACACAAACAAAGTACACTCAAACAAAGTTCACATTGTAGACAGTTTTGCCTCCCCAATACCATCGGGCATTTACCTCTACACAACACCTATGCCTAGACCTATAATCACTCACGTAGGCACCCCAGTACTTTGGGGACAAAACTACCAACAAAATGTACACAATAGAAGACCTACGACTAGGAAACCCATACGTAACACGCCACTAAAAAATCAGTACGACTATCATCATGTCGTCAATAACGATTACCCACAATATCCCAATTACAACACACATGAGGCCACAACTTTCTCACCCGTCACGGCATACACCGAGCGAATAGTCATACGGCCGGAAGAGTACGCAGCTCCATCAGCCGACTGTCCTACTATTTATCTGACACTAAACAACTCCTTTCAAGGCCAGGGTAAAGAGGCTTGTCCTGATTTAAACATAGCTGTGAATACCAATGTAGTTAACAAGAATGTAGTAGTGGAGACCGAGGAGAATACTGATAACCTTTACTCAGATGTCTTTGGCTTGCCACTCGATGCTGATGAGTCAGTTGAGGATGCTAATACAAATGAAAGTTATGACTCTGAAGAGGATGCTGAAGGACAAAGCGCGTCTGTGGAAAATGGTCAACTGACGAGTTACCATTCAAATGGAGATGCAGATTCAGATTCATCTGGCTCAAATGCACCTTTGCCTGGTAATAGTTTATCGAGCTTAACTAGACCTAATAAGAAGAGGCGGCGACCTCATAAGAATAAAGGTGATGATGATACATTTAGTGTTTCAGCATTGGTTAGGTTCTTCCAACCAGCTCTAAATGTTCTAGGTTGGCTTGGTGCGTTAAACCCTATAAATTTCAGCTTTCTAACTTTACTATTTACGCCTCTAGCTTTGCTCTTGGCTGGCTCTACTGGGGTTACAGGAATTTTGCCTTTCGCAAGAGAAGCCCCTGAAGAAATCCATATCCTTAGGCCAAAGTGGCACTGGGATAACTATGCAAAAACTTGGCACTTAGATTCTTTCCCGGAGAGGAAAAACCGGCTACCTAGAGACAGCAATAAGAAGATTGACAAAATGGGAAAGTCTCAAGGCTGGTTTTATGAGGTAAAAAAATGGTTTAAAGATGTAGCTCAAACTTGGAAAAGGTTAAATAGTAAAGGATCTAATAGCACGAGAAAAAGAAGACGAGCTCGAAAATCTCAAATAATTCGCTTGCATAAAAATGGCTAAAATGCATTGGGCTCGCGAATTATAAAAATATTAAATCAATAAGTAAATGTTAGTAAAAATAAGTAAAATTTAGGTAGATATGTGAAAGTATAAATTTTATGAAACAGGTTAAAATTTAATTTTTTTATTTAGTAGGTTCTAACATTACAGTTATTTTTAAGCAACTAAACCATTGGGAATCCTCATTCAATAAGCAGCAAGCTAATTGCTTTTAACAAAATTGTGTCCTTTACTTTTGAGCCGCTAAGCCGATTTAACCCGATAAGACATTTTATTGTGTATATTATTAAATCCTTTTTCTTGTATCTCGATGCGGGTAATACTTTGTTTAAGGTCACTTGAACGTAACTAATATTTGACCATAAACATATTGTTGGTGTAATATCTATTCTAGTATTGAAAAATTAAATATATGAAATGATATGAAAATTTCTTGTAATAATAATGCTTTTTATAGATGTTCATTCTCAATATTCATTCTCTAGAGAACGAAATAAAATTAAAAAATGTACTAACGTATTCGTCACCGCATCACGTGTGATGTAAGTCCCTTCTTACTATCTTTCTATTCTTCATATGGACAGATATTTATCGCAGTGATAATATAAACTGAGATTTGATCAAATCTCTAAGCTATATGATCACCTTACACAATCAAAATGACGCCTTGATATGACTATTTTCCTAAAGACATGAACTGGTTTTATAAAATCCATAGATTGGTTTGGTGCAATGACATAAGTAAATTTCTAAGCTGCTATAAGTAACCATTAAATTAGTCAGCCAGACATCATAATTTATTTCTAAACAAAAATGAGCACTAAACAATATTTCAATTATTTCAAGTAAATCATTAGGCATCAAGTAGAAGGATTAGTATGCTTATAAAACTAGAAAAAGTATAATTTTAATCTAGATTAAGTTACAAATACGTTGTAGCATATTGAGTGACATAGAAAGTAAGTTTGTTCAATGATGTTGTGCAATCTTTTTATATTGCTTCGTATTGATATAACCTTGTAATTTTAACTTATAAGCTTAACTTATTTCATCTCCACTTAATTTTTGCGCAGTTCAGGGATTTGATCAAATTACAATTTTTTTAGATAAGTATCAATCAGTAATTTTAATATATATATATATATATATATATATTTATATATATATACCTATATATATATATATATATATATTTATATATATATACCTATATATATATATATATATATATATATATATATGTATATATGGGTCTCCCGCTTCCGAGTCCAATGTTCTACCCACTAGGCTACCACCGCTTGCATATCATGTCATATTTTTTTACGTTTTGTTGTTTACTAGAGATGATGTGACAAAGTCATTCACTTTTCACATAATCGGTAGTCAGTCTACAATCCTTCTTTTAGCCAGTAGTACTGACTATTCAGTCAATGAGGATTAAAAGGAAGATTCTAGTAGTAAATTGAACAGTAATGTACTACATAAATCTTACCTGTAATCCGGCAACTCAAAATTATTATCAGATTCAGAAATTTCTGAATCTTGACTGGATTTCTTATTATAATTATCATGAAATGTAGTCAAAATTCTCTTATATCATATATAATATAAGCAGTCTATATACGCCCTACTGTAGAGCACAGGCCTTCTCTCGGGGAGAGAGTACGGGCTCAATCACCACGCGTGTCCACCGCGAAACTGTGAAGGAAAACATCGTTAGGAAACCTGAGTGTCTGAGCTATTCACATAACTCAGCGCTTGAAATCGCTAATCATATAAAAGCTTAAAAAAATACAATTTGGTAGACATCGCCCGTACCAAAATGAAAGAATAGTACAATACTGAATGAAGTAAGTGAATCCGGAATTAAGATTATAAATATAATAATGATTTAAGTTATTTATGCATGCTTAAAAATTTAGGTTCTATTTTCGTAATTCAATGGCTCGCAAATGCATTTAAAATCGATATATCTAAAAAATGTGTAGCATTAGAAGCTTTAACAAATAATCGTATTTATGAAGTGTAAATAGATATTTTAATCAATTATCTCACCTTATTATTCTGTATATTTCGTAATGTTTTATTTTCAGACTAAAACAATAAATAATAAGTGTATTGCAAAATCATGACTTTTATTACAATAGGTACCTTATTTTATGCGTGTGTTAAGCTCAAAAACTGAATTCTCTCGCGAGCAAAAAATGGCCACAACGCGTTCTGCTATCTTGTAACCAAGCGAAGATGCGAAATTCGTATTCTTGCTCTTATAAAAACAGCAACAACGAATACATGCTGAAATTAGGCAGAAGAAAGAAAGAAAAGAAAAGAAAAGAAAGAAATAGGATATTTATTTAAATTGTCACAGAAACACAAAGTAAACATAAAGGTACACAAACAAAATACACTGACGTTCGTGCAAAACACAGTAAGTTGAATCATGTTGTGATAATAAAGATAAGCTATAACGCGTTGTGGTTCCCCAAGGCGCTTATACACGGGTGGCATGTGTGCCAACTGCAGCCATTGACACTCGTCGACGCGCCAACGGCAGCCGTCGACGTGTGCCGAAGGCAGCCGTCGACGTGTGCCGAAGGCAGCCGTCGATGCGCCGACTGCAGTCGCCGCCATGTCAGCGTCGAATATCCGCGTCGAGCGCCGACGGCTGCTGTTGACGAGTGTCGACGGCTGCAGTTGGCATACGTGCCGCCCGTGTATAAGTGCCCAGAAAAGCCAGAAACCGTGCTGCTAGCTGATACAGTACGACGACAAGGTTCCGAGGTGATCAAAACATTCTCTACTATACCACAATACTATGTACGGTCAGCATCACATCAATGTTTTTTTACATTTCAGTTGCAATTTTAACAGTAACGTGACACTGAATACATACTATCAGTACTTGACTTCTGACGCTACCTAATAATTGATAAACGAAACGACGGGATAGCTTCCCTTTGGCCTCTGCATCTACGTGATGACATTTGTTATTTAATTATTAATTTTATAATTTATTTAGTTTTAAATAGTGTACATACGACGTGATAGCATATTAATAACTATAGCACACATTTTATAACTGACAAGACTCAGTCTACAGGTTTACTAAAGGTCATTCGAAAGGTGGCGTGGTGGCCGAGTCTCCCTTTAAAATGTTTGAGACTGGTGATGTGATGGCTGACCCCTGCGTTATGCTCGTGAACGGGTGCTGTTCGTGAGTCTTGCCGCAGCATTAATGTTTTTCCTGCTTTGTAAGAAAATTAAGTAATTGGATTTTAAATTTATTGATGGCCATCACGAAATTTTATCATAAAATAGGCTCTGAAGTTTAAGATGATTTGAGAAAATATTGTCAGAGTGGAGTTTTTTTTCCCGCTGCCTTTTTCTCCACTACAAATATGGCCCGAAGGCAGCGGCTAACATATTCGTAGTAACATACATTAACATTCAGCAAACAAAATGCAAATTATTTACGTTGAAATAAATTATTGATTTCTTGATTTCCGATTTCTGAAAGAAAAATTTATACGTGCAGAGCCAACCAAGTCGCGGGTTCCTTACGATGTTTTCCTCCACAGTTTAGCTCGTGGTACTGCTACTACAAATGTGCAGATGTACGTAACTTTGAAAATAAACAAAGTCATAGGTTTTCGAACCTTGGTCTCTTGCTTCCGAGCCCATTTTTCTACCCACTGGGCTACCCGCTCACCCTCTAATCTGCTGTCAATAGCAGTCAGGTGTTTTTTTGTGCACTTTGAAAATGAAATATGAAAATGAATGAAAATTAAAATGAATTTATTACCGATTCAGGATACAGAAACCACAAGCTGGCCAACTGACAGCTGTTAACAGATTATTTGTGTGTGAGAAACAGGGGGTTAATCAATCATTTAGTACCAATTATTTCAATTCAATTAATAATTCAATTATCTTCGAGGTAGAATAACTGCGGTGCTACAGTTAAAGTTTGCAGATGTACGTAGCTTTGAAAATTCCGCTCTGGGAATCAAACCTGGGTCTCTCGCTTTCAAGTCCATTATTCTACTCGATTACCACCGCCACTCCATTAAGCCTACTCCATCTAAACAACAATGTCCCAGGCACTGCAGCGTCCGAGTAGTCCCTTCACCGATCTAGTGTGAGTGAAGGTGCCACTGGACGCTACATAAATCTTCTTATTACGTAGATGCAAAGGCCAAAGATAGGTACATTTAATAGTTAAGTTTCACGTTTCAGTTTAGTTGTACGTTTGTATATTATCTGTTGAATTACTATAGTAAATAAATGTTTTTATTTAATTTTTACCGCCGTACTTCAACAATCTATGTTTAGGGTAGGTTATTCAGGAGATAGTTCATTTTCGGTAATCATGTTTTTTTCTTACATTTCAGTTCCGAGCCTCTACCGACATCAGCCGAGCCTTCCTCGTCGCCAGCGCCCGATGCGAACTCTTCGCGAGATGTCAAGAGAAAGACTCCTATCCTGGGAGAATCTATTAAAATGGTAGCAACCCAACTTCTGGATACTACTAACGTCACAGGCTCGGTACCTATTGTCTCAGATTCTCGGATTCCACCGAAAGTTAAGAACCAATTGGCGACAAAACACAAAATCAAAACTAGACATGAAGAAACAACGGAAAAGATTGAAAACGGACATGCTGGTATTGCTGTACCAGTTACCATGGAAGAATTGGAATCCGAAAAGAAAGTTGTCGAGTCATCCAGTGAATCTTCGACGTCCAATGAAGGTATTTCGACTTGGATACTTCTTAGCAACCCTACTGCAAAAGAAAATGGATCAGTATCAACTGAACCAACCAAAATAGAAGAGGTTACGAAGAAAAATAAACCTAACAATAATAAGAACAAAACTAAGAGGCCTCAGCAGAATGCTAATAAAACAGCTACAAAACGTCCGATAATTGCTAGCAGTAACAAATCTGATCTAATTGCTGGTGGTTCAGCTATAAATGACAACGTTTTAAATAAAATTAGAGATACTGTTTTATCTAACGTTCAAAAAAATAAAAACACACAAACAACTACGCTAAAGTCTACCACATCAACTTCTTCAACTACTGCTCTTCCCCTAACAGAGATTACCACTACCAAGAAAGAAGAAGTTACCAAAGCTGCAAATCCCGTAATTCCTGTTGTAAAAGTGACTTCCAAGCCAACGAAGAAGAAAAACAAATACAAGCAAAAGGTAACAACAACTTCTACCACTGAAGAACCCATCTTTAGTGAGACAGCATATCTTCCAGCTGAAGCTAAAGAACAAGAAATTGAGCTTGAAATCAGCACGCCAGCCACTACTACCAAGAAACCGAAGCGTAAAAGCTCTACAAAGCGTAAGAAGAGTAAAACCAAGAAACGGAAGACGACAACTAAAACACCCAAGCCTGCAGAAACCGCTGTTGCTGTAAAAACTACAAATAAAACGAAAATTGCAAAACCAGCAAAAAAACCCGATAGTCCTATAACTACCCAGATATACAATTATCTTTCAAGAGAAGTAATGCCATCAGTTGGAGTTGGTGCTATCGGTTTAGTTGGCCTCGTTGGCTTGGCCAGTTACTTCCTGTATCCATTCGCAACACCTGTCAGAAGAACCTTCGAAGTTGATAAAAAAGATGATATTTACAGACACAATGCTGAAGAGTATGCAAATGATGGCAACGGTCAGGCTGAGGAAGAAATGCTTGGCACTGTACTTGCCGGTATGCCTGCTCATTCCAAACATAAACTGAATCCGTACATAGCACAAATGGCCAACGCTAATAGATACCCAACTAAAAAGGAACAAGACTTAAAATATCGTCACGTAGCTTCAAGTTACGATTCTCCTAATTACAATGTCCACTATCCACAACAAAAAACAGGAATAGCGCATGCGGCTGTTTATTCTGAGCCCAGTTACTCCCCGCAGCAACCACAGTATGAAACTAGACACGTTTACACTACAGAAGGCAAATACACATATGAAAAACCCACATACACTCAGTACCCAGCTGTGGAACCTATTTATGCTGCCCCTCAGACTGGGCCATCGGGAGCTGCATCTTATGAAAGCGAGAACAGCAACTCAATTGTTTATGGAGTGAAACCGTCGGCAGAAGCTGATTTCAAACCTGTTTACCCGTTTGAAGGGCAAGTTTATAGTGATACTACAAGCAATCCTATGAATTACCCGCCAACATCGATGTATCTTGGATCAAATAATGAAGCTGAGCAGGAAGAAGAGGCTAAGTATTCTGAGGAAAATGGAAGCGTTGACAATAAATTTGTTGTGGGAAATATTCCTAAAGAATTATCTGAAACGGCTACTCCAGCGGTCGTCCCAGAACATGGGCCACGCAAATTGAGAAAGAAAAGGAACCTGGTTTTAAGTAAACGTAGTATTACTAGTAGTATCGAAGAAATCTTAAAAGCAGCCAAAGCAGACAATCAGGATATCTTCATTAGCAATGAAATTGACGAAGCTCCTAGTGATACTAAAAAAGATATAGCCTCATTATCTTTGGCAATGGTTGAGTCTGTTGCTACAACAACGGAATCAAAAGTAAAAGATGAAGACAAAGCTACAATCTTTCCAGTTTATGCTATTTCTGTAGATTCAAAGTCTGAAAATGAAAAATCTACAACTGAAGTACCTACAACAATTCTTGAAAACAAATTTGTTGAAAGCGTCTCGACTTTACCTCTAGATAGCAATACACCTGAGAAAGTAACTACAGTTGAACCTGACATGTCTAACGAGTTAGATTTGACAACAAAGACTTTTAGAGTCTACGAAGTATTTTCAACAATAGGATCTGAAAAAGCAAATCCTATCGAGGAAGCAAAAGAGGGCGTCGAAACTACGACTGAATTCAAAAACATGAATACAGAGACTACTACGGAATCCATGCAACAGAAATCTGAAACTACATCAACTATGCCATCTTTGACGTCTACAATTGAGTCCAAATTACCAACTGAAACCGCCTTACCGACTGTAAAACCAAAACCTACTAACAACCCTAATGTAATCACTTACCCGCCATTAAACGGAGAAGGTAGTTTTTTTACCTTCCTAAAAAGACTGGTTGAATTCAAATACAGACTTGGATTAAGTATTCTTCAGACGACTTCAGATTCTTTAAACAGGTATCTACGTGGAATGGAGAACACTGTGCAGAGGATGGCTAAGGCATCGAAACCTCTCTAGTTGATAAGGCTTTCCTAGTTGCACAGCTTATTTAAATATAATTATCTCAAGGTGCTCACAAATTCCTACTAAAGTATTTTGTAAGCATATTTTAAGTCCCATCGTATAAATTTAAACCACCATTAAGAACAATACGTTAACAATTATTTTTTTCTAAATATTTTTTTTCCCTTAAATGATAAAATTATGAAATAGAGCTCGTACATTGTGGTTAAGATAATAAAATGTGTCTGAAATAGCTAAAGCGGTATTCTAACAAAATGATCCGGTTTTTTGTCATAATTACGTATTAAATTTATAATACTCTGAGGTAAAATGTGGTAAAATATTTTTAAGTTAAGGTCCAGAAAAATAGCATTAAAATGAGTCAACATTCCATTAACATTTAAATGAGTCAACATTCCTTGAATACTTCCGTAGAGAAAATATTATGAGTACTCATGAACTAATAAAAAAATATAATAAAAAGTGGTCGGAGAGAAAACAGGGAATTTTCTACGTATTTTTATACTTTCAGGATGTTACCCTCGACTAAACTTAGAATAAAAATTTGAGGGAAATCTGCTGACTGTATAGCTTTTAATAAGACATTAAGCATCCTGTATATTTTGCTACGATAATATTTTTACTTACATGTAAATATAATAATTATATTTTTTGTAAAGAAACTTGTTTTATTTCGGTTATCCACACATGTGTCCAGTTGATGAAACTCAAAATTAATATCACTTATTATTTCGGTGGTGCCGGATTGAAAATAGCGTCACTCAATTTCATTCCGTCGTAGAAGGCGATTAAGGAAATAAATTACCAAGAGACGGGCAGGCGGCGTCTTCTTAAGATTCCAACCGCATACTGCGATCGCCAACCCGCCTGCCATGCGTAGCGATTATGGCAAAACCCTTCATGGTTAAAAACCATCAGGGAGACCTTTGTCTTGCAGTGGGCGTCAAATGGCAGATGATAATTATTTTGTCATCTGAACACGCCAAGATTTTTAGGCGTGTCCACATATTGAAACTTATATTAAATAATTTTTAATTTTTCGCCAACACATTCAGTTTTTTTGTAGAAAGAGGGTACATACAGGTTAATAAATCGCTTAGATAGGTTTTACAAAAATTGTCTTCAGCACGGGTTAGTGCAACAAAAAGAATATAATCATGTAGGTGCAGCGATATCATCCAGATGTGGAAGCCTAAGTATGCAAAGTAGGTTACTCGGGACTGCTCGGGAAGTGATGTAGATTGCTTCGGCCAGATGTCGCTGCCTGTACGTAATACAGATAAGTTTGTAAAGAGGCTCGAAATTTCACTGATACCTGCACTTGCCCATTAGCTCAGTTGGGAGAGCGCTGGCACGGTTAGCCAGAGGTCGCGGGTTCAAGTCCCGGCATTTAGCCTTTAAATAGGTTTTTTTTTTAATCGCTTTGCGTATAGAATAAACGAACAAGGCGACTCCATAAAAAAGCTGCCTTACTTTTTCTTTTGAAAAATCATATCAGCTTCTATTTAAGGCATCTTGAAATAAAAAAATTATGACAATCAATTAATATCATCATTTATTAATATGAAAACTAGTACAAATATATTTTTCCGTTTTTCAAGGATAAACGCAATATAAGAATAATAATAATTTGTTTATTTTGAACCAAAAAGTAGACATTACTAAGTCTACATTAAAAAATGACAACAATCGTTCAGTGCTAATCTATTGCACAATAGTTTTGTCATTGCATCCTATCTCCCAAACTAGGCGAAAAGCCACATGGTCGAGAAGCATTGGGTGGACGACTGTTAGTCAATGACGTTTTAACCTTGAAAGATACACTCCACTCCTATAAAAACTTGAAAAACTCGGTTGCTTACTAAATGTAGTTACGGTAAAGTTTGTGCGAGAGCGGAGAAGAAACGTTCAACATTGAGTAGCTAAAGGTGGCATAAAATAATAAAAAAAAAAAATATAATAATCATAATCAAATATGCTCTAGTTATGACATAACAATACAAAAATAGGTAATTTTATAAACAATAATCATTCTACCTAATTCTATGAAAACACTATTAGACACTAGAAATAGAGTATTTCAGTAATAATTAAAGTAATTGTATCAATCCTTTTACTAAGCCTAAGATAATATAGAGATCAATAAAATCAACATATAATATCATTATAAGACAGTATAAAGATCATAATTATTATCATCAGCCATTTGACGCCCACTGCAGGACCTAGGCCTCCCTCATGGTTATCATAATCATGAGGGGTTTGGCCATAATCGCCACGTTCAGTATAAATATACTTGTATTTAATTAATTTTTTGGATTCAGTGACCGATATTAATTTCTCCTGATTCAAACTCTCTAACAGTAGTCGCGATCAAAGTATTATTCTGATAATTTAATTTATTTTTTCTTGATACAGGTCCATCCATAACCTGGCGCCAAAATCATTTATGTCTTTTTTTAGTGCGACCAGAAACTGCAGCATATATTGTTTCCGTTCCATTTTTTTATGATTGTTACACAAAACATTAATCTGCGTTACTTTACTTTGTCAAAATTTCGAAAATGAAAACGTGTGCCCAATTGGCGAAAACATAAAAGTGATTTAATTTAAGTTTCACTACGTGGACACGCGTAAAAATCTTGGCGAGTTCAGATGACAACATAATTAAGTGATACGAACTATGAGTTCACCAACTGTACATAATATATTGTGTCCAGTCTCCTGTATGGAGTTAGTGAATGACCCTTTTATTTTAACTGTGGCTTCTGCCATCTACCGAGTAAAGTTGGTACTCGAATGGTGCTGCTACTGGACACAAGATGGCTCTCTTTTTGTCAGCCATCTATTGCCATAAGATAAAACTAATAAATGGCTGGCTCTTGACATGACAGTGAGCTTGCGTTCACATTGTTCGGTAAGTCTTCCATTTTCACAATAGATGGACAACGCTAAACATAAATCTCATTACAAAATTATCCTGTATGAAACGCTGGTCTACGATGAGATCTACCTAGGTAGTACCATTCATAATGAAGTAAACAATAATTGCTTGGTGCTCAGTGCCCATAGCTAACAAGAGGCTTATTCCGTTTTAAAGTGTAGAAAAGTAGTGTGAAAGCTGGCATTAATTTAAATATTAAGATGACAATTCTAGCTCCGATTTGAAGCAAAAATAGTACAATGACAGCACCTATTCACAGTATCATAATTAAATTTGTACAAGTTAGGATTATTCCCTGCAAAACTTACAAGTCAAATGTGAGCTGAATTAACGATGGCAGCCCCATATCCGAGAATTCCGAGGTTCGATTCCGACATTTACCAATAACTTTATTTCACATGTGTCAGTTATTTGGGAAATTGTAATAGCAACACCATTTACTTACTGTTGATTTCTCTCTCTTTCTCTCTCTCTCTCTGTGAGAGAATGCTTATGCCTGCAGTAGGCTTATGTGTATAATACAGAAGGCATAGTAGAGTTGAGTGTGTAGTAAACATTCCCCATTAATTAATTAGATTAACACAAAGCCAAACATACCACGCACTAATATTTGGACAAGTTCGAGGCACGCTTAATTACATCCACGTACCCACATCGGTTATATGCAAGACATTGTTTTGTTCCAGACTTCGTTTGCTCTATAAGCCTGCTTCATCTAAGAAACATGCCTAGGCATTGCGTCTCAGTAATGAATAAATAATAAATATTATTTACACAGACACTATCTTTTATCCTAGTACCAAACTAGGATACTCTGCGGATACTCTGATACTCTGGTATGGAAAAGGGCGATTAATAACCTAAATTAACTCTATAAATAAAATACTCTTAACTGGTGGCATTGGTGTTAAGAGTATTTTATTTAGTCTTGTGCCCTACAGTGGGGCGTATATGGGACGTATATAACTTTATTTAGAGGTAAGTAATAATTAAAATTATTTAGAGGCTTAAAGCAAAGTTTATCTCACTGGAGAAGTGGCCGTGCGGGTCTGAGCGGAATTCCGGAAGCTCTCCATGTAACATCTACATTTCCGTAGTATACATACATATATACGTGTAACTTTAAATATTTAATACAGAAGGTTACCTAGCTCCCCTACAGTTTCTGGTCCTCTGTCAGTGAGGGCTGAGGGAATGGGTTTAATCACAACGTATGCCACCGCGGTTTTGAGAAATGTAAAAGACCCAAAGCAAAGGGTAAGGATAAGAATACGAGTAAGGTAGGGGTAGATTGTCAGGTAAGTTAGAGTAAATAAATAAGGAAAAATCTAAAACTTTCTTAAGCACTAACATCGAGTAAGTAATAACATAGAAAAGGTGCAAAAGAAATGTTTAAAAATATTATGCTATAGACTTAATTGTGGGCGCTCAGTCCCACATTACAAGGATAGACTACTAAAATTCAATGTGACTTCTCTCGAGCTACGTCGGAAACAACGCGATTTAACTTTCCTTCACAAAATTATACACTCAAAGATAGACTCTCCCTCTCTCGTATCTCAGATAAAATTTAATATTAGATATCACAGTCGCAAACCTCTACTCTTCCCTTTAGAAACCTACAAAAATAACACTTCTTTTTACAACCCCATTGTTAGGATGCGTCGTACTTACAACAATCTGGTGGCAGACAACAAAGATATAGACATAGATATTTTTCAGAGCTTTTACGTCTTTATAAAAGCTGTTCGTGGCGCCCTCAGAGCACCCTGAGACAATAAAATAAAATAAAGTAAATTAATATAAGGGTAATTAAGTTAAGGTTAAAATTACAAGTAGTCTAAATGCATGCTAGTTACACAAGTTTAGGGTCATAGGCTAGATCTGATCTGTAATGTATGTAACATTTGGTAAATGTGTCTGTAACCTGTTTTGTGTTCTAAATAAAATAAAATAAAAATAAAATAAAAAATCCAAAATTAAGCTAATAAAGAAAAACCTGACTAAAAAGGCTATATCTTGTAAAATCCTATTTATTTAATTGACTGAATAAGGTAATACTAATTGGGTCTGCCACTTGCCACGATCCTGACAGACCTCTTTCGCTTCATCAACATTCATTCATAGACGTTGCTTGCACGCCCGCCGGTTTCGGGTACTTTTTATCTTGCCATACGCTCAAACATTTTATTTTTAACATATTTTTGAAAATAGAGGACTTCTTACAACCTCGTCTATTAAATAAAAAAACGGCCAAGTGCGAGTCGGACTCGCGCAAGAAGGGTTCCGTGCCTGTTTTGTTTTGTTTTGTTTTATGGTATGGGATGTTTTGTTGTATGGGAGCCTCCCTTAAATGTTTATTTTATTGTAACTGTTTATTTTTGAAGCGAATATAAAACGGAATATTCCGTGAATATTTCAAGCGTCTACCGTTGCCATTATTAATATCGAGCAAAAAACGGCAAAAAAGTTACGTTTGTTGTAGGGAAGCCGAAATATTTATTTTATTCTGTTTTTAGTATTTGTTGTTATAGCGCCAACAAAAATACATCATCTGTGGGAATTTCACCTGCCTAGCTATCACGGTTCATGAGATACAGCCTGCTGACAGACATACAGACAGACAGACTATCAGACGGTCAGTGAAGTCTTAGTAATAGGGTCCCGTTTGGCACCCTTCAGGTACGGAAAAAGGGCTAAAATTTCATACATTACCACAAATTTTATCGAGCGGTTAGCCTTCTGCAATAATAACGTTTTGCCTCGACTTCGTATCCGGAATATCTCTCTTATACCCTAATAATGGTGCATGGCGGCAAACACAATAGACTAACGTCTATTAATTAAGTTAATCAAGGGGGACCGCAGAGAGGTAGCCCACTACGTAAGATTCTATGACGCACGCGGTTTTGTTACTGTAAAGGAACAATAGGAAATCAAGTACTCAAAAATTTATTTCAACGTAAATAATTTACATTCTGTTTGCTGAATGTCAATGTACTGTGTTACCCGCTATCTTCGAGCCGTTTTTGCAGTGGAAAAAAAGGCAGCGGGGAAAAAAAAACTCCACTCTGACCATCTTTTCTCAAATAATTTTAAACTTAATAATACGTGAGTTGTTCCTAAATGGCAAAATTTTCTTACAAAATTCGGAATAAACGTTAATGCAGTGGCCAGACACATGAACACCACCGATTCACGAGCATAATGCAGGGCTTAGCCATCACCAGTGTCAACCATTTTAGAGGGAGATAGGTGACACGGCCTATCTTCACGCCATCATTCGAATGACCTTGAGCAAACCTGCAGATTGAGTTGATGTCAGTTATAAAATGTGTGATATTGTTAAAACGCAATCACGTCGTCTGTACGCTCTTTATAAAATTGAATAAGTTATAAGATTAATTAAATTACAATAAAAAAATAGTAACAAACATACATAGTTATATAAACTCACACTCGTATCCTTTAGGTGTAGACAGTGACTAGGGCTTGAATAACTCAGCGCCACGGTTTACAATAAAACCTCAGTGTGGGTGTTTTTCCATGTTCGTGATGTCCTTGTCTTCTAGTTACCGTAGCTCAGGGCATCCTATTTTGGCATCAGGGCTGTATTGTGTGGAAGTTATCTTATCCTATCCAAGAGTAAAACAGGGCAAGAAACAGTATAAAATAAAAATCTGCTGTCGTTTCACAAAAAAACCTTAAAAATCTGCTGTCGTTTCACAAAAAAACCTTAAAAAAGGAAGCCAATGATCTGAGTTTTCGGTAAATAAATTAGTTTCATTTCCGGTTTCTCCAATTTTTTAAGAAGCTGTACTAAGGTCGTTAAACCACGGCGTGTGAGCATCGCTATCTTTTTTTATAAAGCTCGGTCAGAGCTGTTATTAACACAAAGGGCAAAGGCCCAAGATTGATTTGACGACTCGTTCAGTTTGCTCAACGTACCCAGAGCGTTAGCTTAGCTTCCGCATCAAGTAAAGGGGTCTCAACAAATCTTACACACGCCCTATCTTATTTAATTCTATTGAAAGTTGGCGGGCGTAAAACTATAGCTTGTGTTCAGACTTACCCTCTGAAGATTTAGTCCTGAGTCCGCTAAGTGGAAAGTACCTAGTCGTTCTGTTGAGGTTATTTTGCTGCGTGAATGCAATTCAATTCAATTTTGTGGCATCCAGGGATTCTGCCAATATCGGGTTTGTGGAGATGGCAAGTGGTTTTTTTTTCAAGAACAATAAAATTGCGGGTATTTGAGAAACTCTTTTTAGGTTTCCGTACCTGAAGGGTGCCAAACGGGACCCTATTACTAAGACTTTACCGTCCATCTGTCTGCCTGTCTCTCTATTTGTTACCAGGCTGTATCTCAAGAAGCGTGATGGCTAGGCAGTTGAAATTTTCACAGATGATGTATTTCTATTGCCACTATGACTACAAATACTTAAACAGAATAAAATAAATATTTAGGGGGTCCCCCATACACCAAACGTGAGTTTTTTGTCATTTTTTTGCTCGATATTAATAACGGCAACAGGTAGACGCTTCAAATATTCACAGAATATTTAGTTCTTTATTTGCTTTAAAAATATAATGAAATCAATATAAAATAAATATTTAAGGGCTCCCATATAACCAACGTAATTTTTTGCCGTTTTTTCTCGATCTTTGTTTCTAATGTTGTATAGATAATTGTAAGAAACCCTTCGTGCGCGAGTCCGACTCGCAATTGGCCGGTTTTTCCATGTAGAATCGTTTGTTTAAACAGTATATAGATTTAATAAGATAGAAAATAAATGTTGATGAAGCGAAAGATAATTGTCAGAACTGTGGCAAATGGCAAACCGTTGTCTATCTATGCCTCTCTTCGGCATTCACCAGACACAGGTTTAATACTTACTTGGTGGGTTTCTGCACCATATTCTGTAACTTTACTGGACTGAATAAATATTTTTGTATTTGTATTTATTCGGCATAAAATTGCTTGCTTGCAGCTTGCTTGAATACCTTATCCACAATTTTATATCGTTATTGTCCCGTTCAAATGTTGTTAGGATACGACCTTTCGGAGTTGCGTTACGCGAGGACTTGTAGCGTCATAAAAACAGTCAGATGAATAATATTGATCAGTTAATTTGTTTGTGATCATATGATCGAATACGTGATAATAGAACCTCTACTTGACCAGTCTAGAAACTTCGGGAAGTACCCATGTGACTCCCACCCCTGGATATTAAAAGGTATGAACCCCCGATAGCAAAGAGAAAAGATACTATGATGCAAAACACTCTAATGGCCAACTGTGATCGTCTAGTCTAGTGAGGACCCTTCATTGTGAACGTATTAATAACCCAAGAACTTTTAGGATATGAGATTGAGTAATGAGTGCATGTAAGAGATCCGTTAAAATAATAAAAGTGGAACTAAGAACATTCAGTTCGAACCAAATGTTTACTAGAAAAGGTAAATTTTGGGGAGATTCGAAGAAACTAAAATAGCAATAAAGCAACATTAAATTAGCAGAAGCGAGACAAGATTGGGATAAAAGAGGAAAATTTAAATAAAGAAGTTAAGTTTAGGAGACAATAAATTAAAGGTTGAATAAAATAAATTCCATCTAATTAAGATAAGATTATAGTAGCAAAATATTTGAAATAAATAACTACTTGTCATACTACTACACATGTGAGTGTTTTAGTATAACGTCCCCTACCAAAGGCCGGTTAAGGCAGACATTATTAGCCAGCTAAGTAGATAATATTGGATAAGAAGAAGAGAGTGCAATACTCAATTATCTACTAGCCGATAGTGCTAATTATATCTACCGTGGATGGGGATTGGCCGCCACTACGTTATACCGTTAATATATACTTATAAATAATAAAACTATGACTGACTAGAAATAAGAATACAATGATTCATTATTCCAAGTCTATGCCTTAAGAAAACATACATGACTAACGCAAGAATTGGCAAAGAGACGTTCAGCAGTACAATGCATTGGCAGACGAGAGTGTGAGAGAGGTAATAACCAAATGCACAAAGTACGTTGGAATAAGACTTCATCGAAGCTTGCCAACACTGAAACAGTCCGGCCAAACCCACGCCACCATGAAATGTCACCCAAAGACATAAGTCATACAAATAAATATAATAGAAGCAATAAAAGCTTTGAGTAGGCATAGATATATTAAGACTCAAGTCACTTCACACAATTAACGCAAGAAACGGCAAAGGGATGTTCAGCAGTACAATGCATTGGCAGACGAGAGTGTGAGAGAGGTAATAACCAAATGCACAAAGTACGTTGGAATAAGACTTCATCGAAGCTTACCAACACTGAAACGATCCAGCCGCGCTCACGCAACTATGAGATGCCACTCAAGGACAAGTCAAACATAATAAAAGCTTTAAGCAGGTATAAAGATCTTAAGACTCAAGACGCTTCACACAATTAACGCAAGAAACGGCAAAGGGATGTTCAGCAGTACAATGCATTGGCTGACGAGAGTGTGTGAGAGGTAATAAGCAAATGCACTAGGTACGTTGGAATAAGACTTCATCGAAAGCTTACCAACACTGAAACAATCCAGCCGCGCTTACGCAACTATGAGATTAAGCAGAGTATTAAGCCAATATACTTGAAATGAGTATACTACTACAAAGCCTATAGTGGCTCTTAACTACTCCCTAACGTCCCATAACGTCTTTCAATTCCTAACAATAATTCGTGTTTTGGCCACCCTATATATTATTCACCCTATATTGCGTCTAAAATGCAATAATACTAAAGAAACTGCGGTCGGCAGAAAAAGTATATACGCACCTACATAAATTGTCCCTACCTCTTTGCAATAGTGGAATGTCCCGTCCGAAGATCAAAAGAAAGGTACCTATGAAGCTAATACTTTCGTTAAGCTTTACCTATTCCTTAGTTTGAAATGATCACCGTGTGAATGAAGCGCACCAACATTTACGCCTAGTTTTAAGGTAAGGACCAGAGACATAGATAAGCAGTAAGCTTAGCAGCTACTAATTCAAGACTCGCACAATTAAATAACGAACACAATCTTTTAGTCAAACAGAGTTTTGCAGGTTTACATTAGCGCCCCGTCGAGCCTTGGTTATTTCACAAGGGCTAGAAACACTGATTATCTAGAACTTACCTTTGCCGCCGTGAGTTTACCTTTGCACAAATTTATTTCCGCATAAACGTAGTACTGTGGAGGCAAAGGATTAGTGAACTTTTATTTCGCGAAAGCTACCCTAATTACTAAGGCTGAAAACCCTATTTTACGCGGAAAACTTCTAGCTAAGTATACTAACTGTTTAGGAATCGAAGACCGTTTCTAACATTACACTTTCACTTTCAAATCTCATTCCCTAGCTAAGAAAGTAATTCAGAACCTGAAACTTCACACCAGATCTGATAGTCTGGGACGCAGTGCCCACAGGTGATGTTAGGTTACAAATCCGAATCCACTCTCCTACTTTCGAATTTAAATGCAAACGAAACTCCCTAATAGTAATAAATTCGCAAAAATATCGAATTTGCCTACGAGCGCAACAGACGTATTTACTTCTCAATTTTCTGTTCCGAACAAGCCCCGAATAGTTCCCGAACCCCGCTTTTATACCCTCGCGGCCCCCTTCTAATATGGTGCCACTTCACCCTCTCGCTAAACCAATAACAAAATACCGCCATCTGAAGAATTTTGTTCCTTATTGCTATTAGTTTAAGGACTTCAACATAAGTAATTTATTTTTATTTGCCTAACTCATAAATTACGTTCTTTGTCATAGTGTTTCTTTGATATTCACCGCCTTAGCATGCCGCGGCTTTTTTCAAAAGAAATTTGCCCTCCCGCTAAATCAATAACGAAACACCGCCAAATGAAGAATTTTATTCCTTATTGCTATTAGTTTAAGGATTTTTACATAAGTAATTTATTTTTGTTCGTCAACTCATAAATTACGTTCTTTGTCCTAGTGTTTCTTTGATATCACCGCCTTAGCATGCCGCGGCTTTTTTCAAAAGAAATTTGCATTCTCGCTAAATCAATAACGAAATACCGCCATCTGAAGAATTCTATTCCTTATTGCTATTAGTTTAAGGACTTTAACATAAGTAATTTATTTTTATTTGCCTAACTCATAAATTACGTTCTTTGTCATAATATCCCTTTAAATTTACTACCTTAACACGCCGCGGCTTATTACAAAAGAAACAAAGGAAGCCGACGCGGCCCACACACGCGAGTGAATTTTGAGGAAACGACAGTGATCCGTCAAGATCGCAACAAGTGGCAGTCCCCGACCTCCGTCCACCCCTCCGGGACACAGGCGTGAGTCTATGTTGTTTTGTTAAAGTTTTATATGATTTAAGTTCCCTATTTATTTAGTACTTGGATGACCGAGCTTTTCGGATGCAATTTTTTTGTTTTGTTTTAGAGAATGAATTAAGAAAGTGTCATCTATGAACAAAATTATGAACTGCCATGTATTGTAATAGGTTTAGTAACAGCTTTCTTCAATCCGAAATTTATTAGTTGTGCTATTTCGCAAGAGAGATGTCACTGTAATTAATCTCAATTATCGTAAACCATCCCTAAAACAAGTTGCATAATTTAATCTACAAAAGACAACGCAATATTTCACAAGAACTGTTTAAATGTTTACAAATGCTACAAAACAAAAGCTTTTCGGATGCACTTTTCTTTTTGTTTTTCTTTTAGAGAATGAATTCAGTTCAGACCCACGCGTTTAGACCGGTAGCGTCACCTCTGAACAAAACGATGAACTGTCATGTATTGTAACAGGTTTTAGGTGAAAACTTTCTTCAATCCATAATTTATTAGTTGTGCCATCTCGCAAAATAGATGCCGTTGTAATTAATCTCAATTATCGTAAAAATTTAATCTAGAAAAGACAACGCAATATTTCACAAGAACTGCTTAAATGTTTACAAATGATACAAACAAAATATAACTAGCTTTATTTTATGTTGGGGAACCAAATACGTTTTAGCGCTTTATCCGATTCTATAATAAGCTCTTTAAATGTTTTACAATCCCTATATAAGAATACGATTATCATTTCTCGGTTTCTTTTAGCTTCTATCCTCAGTCTTCTCATGCAGAACACAATTCAACATGATATTAACGATCGTGAGCACTTGTACGGAGCTTGGTCCGTCACACCCAGACGTTGAAAGTACTAGAAAACTGTAGGACATTCCAGAATATCTTCTGGAAGTACCCAAAATCACGTCGAAGATACTTGAAATAGGTTTTAGAAAACTATCGAAGATTAAAATGTCTGTAGCATGTCTTTCTATCTCTGTCTAACAGATAGCTCTGTCTCTTTCTAGCACATTTTATTCTGGAAGGTTCTCTTGTCTCTACATACATAAGTACCTATCACGTAATCTATCTGCACCTAGCATCTACTTTATTCTACACAGTTCGACTACACTCTCGCCGTCCGTAACAAATATAATTTAAAAAGGAAAAACTTGTATTCGTCACTCACGTGTCACGCGTTTTCCCGATGGCGTTGCTAACGGTACTGACAGGCATCAGTTGACGTCATATGCCGCTCCATTCCAAAGGGTCGTATCCTGACAGCATTTGAACCGGATAATACATTTAAAATTTCATAAAATTGTTCAATTCATCGCTTCTTAAGAGTTAGACTCTTTTCGGTGCACCATCTGAGAAGGAAGGTGAAGGCCGTGACTTACCAGGCTGTCAAAGAACTGCCTATTGCAGGAGTACGTAAATGATATTTCACCGACAAGATTCTATAACACTGTAATATAATAGAAAAATACAAGAGGCACTGAACAGGTTCATGGTTGAGGAGCGTAAATGAAGAACTTGCACAAAAAATGTTTTAATAGAATAAACTATGTAATACTTTTTTTATAATAATTATAACCAGTGGAAAAGTCAATATAGTCACGTGGTACTAAAACGCGCCATACAAATCGACCTTAGACTGTGACGTCACTCCCTAACGTAACGCTTATCCATCAATATTTGAGTTATCTCGTAAAATAATGTTTTTATGCATGTAGACCCTTATCAGAAAATGTTCAAAATTCGGTGACAAAACGAAAACTAATAAGTTTCAAGTTATTGGAGTAACTTTATTTTTCTCATATTTTGTGACCCCGAAAACCCCGAGAAATAAAAAATAAATTTACTGTTTTATTTTTACATTTTTCCTAGGTCTTTTTATGACTTCTATGGTATAAAAGCAAATTCAATCCAATCTAAGTCAGACGCAACTTCTCCATTTAAAAAATATTATGATAATAGTCGCTGGCACTCCAGGGAAATATTCTGGCTAGTTCTACGTAAAGAGATTAAAGAAAACAAGTTTTGTAATGGAATTAAAAAAAGGTATTAAAAAAACCGACTTTAACAAAAATACGTTACAAACAAAAGAATACGTAACAAAAAAGTTCGGTGATTTTCTTTTACGTAACGTAACGTAAAAAAAACTCCACTCTGACCATCTTTTCCCCAATCATCTTAAACATAGTTCGATGGGAGTACCACTGTAACTTTCAAAAATCGCTGTAATCTGATGAAAACCAGAAATAGAGGTAAAAGGTTTTAAGATTGTTGTTATTTAAGAGAAATTTACTGAAAGGTTTTTTATATACTTACTATTATCCAAAACTAAAAGATAAATTAGTACCATATTCTGCAGTGTAAGACTCACCCTTCACTATAAAAAAAAAACATGAAATATGAAACTAGCAAACTGACACAAAATAAACACACCATAAATAACAAAATAATAGAAAAACAATACAAAAACCGGCCGGCGACTACGCTCCCGCGTCATAAAACTTATTGTGCGTTTAGGTGGCGAGCGTTTACCGCAAGCACAATGTAATAATAGGCGAATCATTTACACGCAGCCCATTACACTGCTCCTTGCCCTGCCACTGCCACTTGCTTCAATATTGCGATGAGAATGTTCCAATTAACACAGACACATTCATGTTCCTATTTATTTGTAAGTGCAGGGTCTTCACGATAGGGTTCAAATCAATAGATGTCAAACTGCGCAGGGTAGATGCACCGACCGCTCGGTACAAACCCCACCTGCAGATGCGGAGAGGTGCAGACTATATGGCATATTACTGACCACTGTCCGTAATGGTCCATAAAAGGAGGCATTTGGAAAATTCGCAAAGCTGTCGAGGAAGCAACCGAGTGGATTGATGGCCTCTCCTTCGTGTTTTATACCATACGCAAAATAAATAAATATATTCCAATGGCCCAATGGTATTCGTATAATTATTTTACAAAATCAGGCATATGACTGGTAAAATTTTATTTAGAAATCACAAGACTATTGTAATTCCACGTGCAAATTTAAAGGTAATGCCAAAGTAAAATGTTCATATCTCAACCATTGTGAAAGACATGGGACTATAACGCGACACTCTTTTGGTTTATTGCATGTTTTTAAGCTATCAGTATGTAACGACACACGGCCAATGAAACCAGTGTCATATCACATATTTAATGTGACATCATAACACACACAATGTCAATATTTTTACTCGTGAAGAGAGGTAATACCATTTGAAAGTGAAATTCCGACCCTACCTTTGCCTGTTAACTTCTACTATATTTTTTTTTCGTGATTTGAATTTCGCAACAGTATTTTGAACCTACTATTGTAATCATGTAAGTACCTATTCCTCCGAGAAAAAAAAAATCACTTGTAAGTACACAAACATCCAGAAAAATTAACATAGAACTCTACTTGTGAAGTTTTAGCACTTCTGTAGACGTAATGTAAACGTGGTAATAATGTGGTACATAAAATTTGTGTAGAGCATTGACGTCAAGTTACAGATTTATTGAAAGCGTTAGGCAAGACACTATTTCGATGGGGTGCTTTCGGAGTGCAGTGGAGTCGAATTATTTTAGATTATTTTATTAACTTGCTCTCGAGTCGTAGTAGTCTATAGCGTGTATTCACCAAAACTACATCTATGTAACTTTACATTGAGGTATATATCAATTATAAACTTAAATAAACGTCACAATTTATGAAATTTCTTGAAAGTTGACGTACACTCTATTTAGGTATCTTACGGATTACTTGTCTGCCAAACTGTATGTTGATTTAATTGACTAATAAACACAAAGACAAAAACTTTAAAGTTTACTCTACTCCATTTTGGTTCCGGTCCCGTCACCCCAACACGCTAAATTAGAGCCGGCGGTCGTCGGCGCGTTTCCCATTCGATAATATTTCCATTTTATTTTATTAAACCCCCTCGACCAACCCTCCAGCTTCCGACCGGGCGTCGGGTCTTTTGGAACCATCCAACTGAGATTTCGTCACATAATTTGTTGATTTAATGAACTAGAAGTCGACATACCAAGCTGCGCACTTGGCGATCTCTGTGCTGATACACTCAGATATAAAGTGAGCACAAAACGGGAGCTCTTACTGCGTGTTGCATTAGAGTGAGTATCGAATGAAATTAATTTTTTTGTCTGTGTGTGACAGTACAAAGTAGCTCAAAACTAAAGCTAGCTGGATTGTGGTATGAATTTAACTAGAAGGGATGTGAAATGGGTCAAAGTGGATTCGTTTTGTAGTTGATTTGTTGAGTGTTGGCACCGCGCTGAGCACAAAGGGACTTGTAGATTTGTGTAATCAGCTCTTTGTTACCAAGGTCCGTCCCAGCAGATATGCCTTTAAGGTCTAACTTAGGGGTTATTTGTTGAGTATCCAGAAAATATGAACGTATCTTTCTTTTCCAGCATTACATGCTACTCCTTCTAATGCTGTCCTTCCCCTTGCACAATTTGAGGTCATGTTCTACTATGTATTAAAGTGTATGAAGTTTATTAGTAATTATTTTTCAGTGTACGTATATTTATTTTTTATTTTTGTTAATATATTTTGTTAAGTATCACTTTTTTGTTCAGGTTCGGTTGAAACTTTGTGATTGACCAAAGGCCCGTGCTGAAAATCAGTGCTGTGGGCAAAACCGCAGCGTATACTGAGCTCGAGGCTATTTTACCGCTGCATTGACATACCCTGGGTTCCTCATTGTTTTGGAATTAATTTTTCATGTTCGATTGTTTGTTTGTTTTTAATCATTGTTATTTATATGTATGTCTTTGTGGTGTTAAATGTTTTTCTTCTTCTTCTTCTTCTGTTACGTAATTCATTTGAACCAGACAATAATATCGTGGTACATTTAGACCTTTAACAATGAATGAAGGCCAAGAGTGTTGGAATGTGAATAAAGCATTTTCCGCTTAGTTGATCTAAATGTAAATTATTATACGGTAAATTTTTATAAAATTCAAATGTCACGTCTATTATAAAGCAATGACTTTTCTTTGGAAATTCCACCTCTAATTATAAGATTTTAAATCATCTGGTAATTAAGAAGCAAAATGTAAATTTCGTGCTTAAACCACCGAATTCCGATCATCAAACGGCATTTTTCCGTCAGTTTAAAACCTCATCAATGGCCTTTTGTAAAATATATACGAAATTAACCCTTTAGAATAAAATTAACGCGGTATTGTCTCGGTGGGGCGAAACTGCGGAATGATTGTTGGGAAATTTAAATACAAAAGGGGTTTTACAATACAACGATAGGACAATAATCCAACATTAATCCTTTGGCGAACTAGGGGGCGATTCCGGTAACGTTCGGTTGGGTACACAAATACGGATACTAACTTGCTCAGTAATTGTATGGAAGCGGATTTTTTATTTAGACTGCCTCGTTTATATAGGGGTAAACGCTTGACTATCAAAACAAAGGTCGTGGGTTCAATTCCTACTCAAGGTCCCCCTAGTACTTGATTTGTACTAATGACCTCGGTCTGGGTGTATTTTCATGATTGTGATGTCCTTGCCTATTGCCATCATAGCACAGGGGAACCTAGTTTAGGACTAGGACAAGTAATTGTACATACATACATAAAGTCATGCCTGTATCCCAGAGGGGTAAGCAGAGACCAGGGACTGCCACTTGCCACGATTCTGACAAATCAATTTCGCTTCCTCAACATTCATTAATCGTTGCATGCACGCACGCCGGTTTCGGACAAGTAATTGTGTTGTGTGGAAGTTACTGTCATGGAGTGAAAACTTCTTTGAGCGTACTTTGCTCTTTTTCTGAACAATAAAGGGTATACTCGGCTGCAGTCGTTTCAGTTTTTACTCCTTTTTAATTTAATTTCTATGAATCTCGGCGTCATATACATATCCTCTTAGCCGTATTCGGCTATGGTGACTGCTATCTGGTGAGGGTTTGCTAGTGTACCCTCAGGTGACTTATGTAGCTGATCTTTGCTTTGAAGGTGCGTGCGCACAGAGTCCACGTCAAGACACCGTTAGACACAGGTTAGATTAAGATATTATTTATTGTAAAGTAGGAATTAGTTCAAGCGCATACTGCGATCGTCAACCCGCCTGCCAAGCGTGGCGATTACGGCAAAACCCCTCATGGTTATGAAAAACACGAAGTAGGCCTGTGTCCTGCGGTGGGCGTCAAATGGCTGATGATGATGATGATGACGAATTTCAGTCTCGAGACTGAAATGACAGAGGTCTTGGCGAGGTAAAAAGATGGCAGGTGGACCAGTGAAATCACAGTGCTGGCCGACAATAGTGCGACGGTCTGTGGGCAAGCCAGCAGCCCGATGGTATTGACGGACGGACGATACTCTACGATAGTCGGCGGACGGTCCGTGGATGTGGATGTGGATGGCAAGAGACTGTTAAAAAAGACATTTGGGGGATAGGGTTTATACCGAGCGGTGAGTAGCGGTGGACCGATGAGGATGATGATGAGCAAATTACTTACACAGTTAAGATAAAAACAAAAAAATATTTGGCAGCCCAGCAATAATTTCCAGATAACTAGAAATAGATTCATGCTACATACTAAATAGAAGATGTATTAGCGAAGGACACAATAAAACAGCGGTGGTAGCCTAGTGGGTAGAACATTGGACTCGGAAGCGAGAGGCCCAGGATTGATTCCCATTGCAGACATGTACCTATGACTTTGTTTCGTAAGTTATGTACATTTCTAAAGTTATAGTAGCAATACCACTCGCTAACTGTGAAGGAAACATCGTGAGGAAACCTGAGCACCTCAGCGCTTGAAATCGTCAAACCGTCGTGCGGTGAGCACGCGTGGTGATTAAGCCAATACTCTCTCCCTGAGAGAAGCCCTGTGCCCTACATGGGGACGTATCTACAGCCTGCTTATGTATCTTTATACAATTTTTTTTGTATTTCTCAGTTACTTGTAATGCGACAACGTAGATAGTAACGTAGATAGTAACATGCGATTTATTCGGTTTGTTGTAGATTTGTCACTCTGGTCGATTGTTTTGCCTTTTCATCTTTATCTGTTATAAAAAGACTAAATAATTATGTTATAAAAAGACTAAATAATTATTATACTAATAATTTGCCTAGAGTACTAGGCAAAATGACTCTTACTTAAAATTACTAGCTACTCCTTCAACCACCACGAGTTTACAGCACGTCAACCAATACACGCGTGCTCTCTACTTAGTTACTTCATCGGTGACTTTGCAAAGAAAATGTAAAGGTCGTCCTGCTGTCCGACTTTAAGATAAGATAAGAATATTCTTTGTTGTACCAGGAAAAACAAAAACTTGAAATATTTGCAAAAATACAGTACAATTGGCGGACTTAGTTCTTCCACGCAACCGACCATGCCCATATGCACCTACGACTATACCTATATGCATGTAAAATTCCTCAAAAACATGACCAGGTGGGATACTCGTTTGGTTGATATTTTACGGCACATACAGCGGTTATTGAAGAGCGAATTTCAGTTGCCCGCTATTCGTTATTTTATTATTATTCAGCCGAAACTCGAAGCTTCTGTCAGGAAAGTGAATTTTAAAGCATTAATAACAAACTCATCCTTCCGAAAATAACTGTTGCGTACCTTTAATCAACTAATGAATTTCTTAGTGGACTCGGCCCTGCGTACATTAACGAGACCTTTTCTTTGCTAAAGCCGTGACGCGGCTATCTAAACGGACAAGAAATAACTGGAGGGATTTATAGTTATCAACCATTAAAATACCATTTTGAGCATTGCTATCATCGGTTAAATACTAGCGTATACTTTTTTTTTAATTAATAAAGACCTTCATATTTTTTTTACAAGTTTCGCCAAAATGCGGTGCAGTTTATTGGCGTTACGCTCCTATAACTTATGGTTATCTACTCTACCTACCTACGATAGTATTTACCCAAATGATAGCAATGCTCCAAATGCATTGCTCCTTATATCCAGGGGCGCCTACAGATGGAGCAGGCTGATATAACTCTACCTACCTACGATAGTATTTACCCAATGATAGCAATGCTCCATCTATAGGCAACCCTGGACAAAATGAGCCATGCATTTGGAGCGTTGCTATCATTGGATAAATACTATGGTAGGTACGTAAAGTAGTACGAGCCTGCTCCATCTATAGGCACCCCTGGACACAATGAGCCAAGCATTTGGAGCGTTGCTAACATTGGGTAAATACTATCGTAGGTAGGTAGAGTAGTATGAGCCTACTCCATCTATAGGCACCCCTGGACACAATGAGCCATGCATTTGGAGCATTGCTATCATTGGATAAATACTATGGTAGGTACGTAAAGTAGTATGAGCCTGCTCCATCTATAAGCACCCCTGGACACAATGAGCCAAGCATTTGGAGCGTTGCTATCATTGGGTAAATACTATCGTAGGTAGGTAGAGTAGTATGAGCCTGCTCCATCTACAGGCACCCCTGGACACAATGAGCCAAGCATTTGGAGCGTTGCTATCATTGGGTAAATACTATCGTAGGTAGGTAGAGCCTACTACATCTATAGGCGCCCCTGGACACAATGAGCCATGCATTTTGAGCGTTGCTATCATCCGTCAAATACTAGCTTAGATAGCCGTAGAGAACTATTAGCCTCCATCTTAAGGCGCCCCTGGAAACAATAAGCCGTCCACAGTCTTGCGCAACAATGGGCCAGCATCGCCCATGGGGGAAAAGGTGTTACCGGATTAAGAATTTCACGAAGTTCTCCTACCTGTTTCTTCAGTATTCTCAGAGAAGCACGAGACAGGGCGACACTTATTCGAATTATTAATTCAGCATAGGCGGGTAGCAGTGTTCTCGCTAAGAAGAAGATTGTTAACCTGTCTATGGCAAACAAGGTTCGCCATTGTAGTTACAAGATTTGCCAATCAGCTTTAGGAGCTCGCTGATTTTTGCCCGAGTGGCAGACATATAGGGCTCAGCAGGTACGTCGTGCACTCGCTTTATGCACCCCCAAAGCTAGATAGCCAGTGGGTTAGCAAAATTGGCCATATTCGGCTACGGTGACTGCTATCTGGTTCTCAGTATGTTTAATAAAATACTAAAGAGCAGAAAACATACACATATATGTAGCCTGTATGTATGCCAATTTTATTACGTATTTAATAATATAAAGTTTTTTTTTCATTATTGTGAGTCATCTTGTCTTATTTTTCACATTCTTATGTAATTTATGTACACCTACCTACCTCTTTATCTTACAGTCCTATTCATCTTAAGTTTGTCTGGAAGAGATCGCTTTTAGCGATAAGACCGCCGGTTGTATACTATGTAACTTAGATATTTAAGATTTTTCATGTATTTTTATAATGTATGGTGTGCAATAAAGAGTATTAATCTAATCTAATTTAATAATCAAAAAGTAGAGCAAGCGTGTTCAAATGGAACAAATGGATCAGATTAGATTTAAAAGTAATTCCCAAGTTTTTACTAACCACTCGTTCCCGTCCCGTCTCAATTTCTCCTTCGGCAATCTTTCTAATATAGTTTTGCCTGGAAGAAATTATTGCTATAAGCAATAAGGCCGCCAATTGTACCTTTTCTTTTGTAACAATTGATTCTGTTATTGTTTTCTGGTGTGTACAATAAAGAATATTCTTATCTTAACTTATCTTGTACCACGTTAACAACGTTAACCTATAAAATCTTTCAGCCATTCCAGTATTCTCTAGATTAGTAAGTAAAATTATATTTGCTAATTAATCCCCTCAAATATATAATCTCTGCGAGAAAACGTCCTTACAATAGTTGACTGAGTCCATTTTGAATATCGTAACGTTCCTATCTCCCTGATCTAGTTTAATCTATAGAGCAATAAAGGATTGGACGTAAATTACCTGGAAATGATTCATGTTAATGGCCGTAAGTCGACAAATGGGCCCAACTCAGCCAAAGGCGGAGATAGAAAGAGATAACTATATTGAAGTAAGAAAGAAAGGTATATTTACGAGAAATAATCATGTATCGTAGGCAAGTATGCATTTTATCCTTAGAATATTATGTACCTCTGGCAGTTATTCCACTGTTAGCATCAAGCTTAGTTGTAACTTTAACTAACCTAAAATTAGCTTAAGTAAGTTTAAGTGCAATGCGGTGGTAGCTGGGTAGGAAAATGGATTCGGAAGCGGGAGGCCCAGGTTCGATTCCCAGTGCGGGCATGTATGGCTTTGCTTGTTTTCGAAGTTACGTAGATCGGCAAATTTGTAGTAGCAATTGCACACGCTAACGGTGAAGGAAAACATCGTGAGGAAACTCGCGACTTCGTTGGCTCCGCACGTATTGACTTGTCTTTCCTGTGGGCTAGGCCGACTAAGCTGTCAGGTGCTGGAAAAGCCCACTCCATCTAAAATAATGTCGCAGGCACTGCAGCGTCCGAGTGGTCCCTTCACCCAACTAGTGTGAGTGATGGTACCACTGGATGCTGTATAAATCATCTCATTACGTAGGTGCATAGGCCAAAGTTTTTTTTTTAAATGTAAGAAATTTTTTTTTTTCACTGGTCCACACAGCTTGCTACAGCCTATTGTTGGATGCTCGCACTTACGCCACGAGAAATAAGAGCTAAATCGGGTCAGAAAGGTTAAACTAACCTCAGTTTTGTTTACCTAGGACGAAATTACCCGCACGACTCCAGAGCGAGTATAGCAAAAATCTCTATTTTTTTAACTTTTAAAATGTCATTTAGTAAGCGTCCATGGCACCGCCGGCTATAGTTAATGAGATCTGGCATATTGTCTTTTTTATCAACTAAACAAAATTGTAGAGCAACAGTTCAGTATGATGCTAAATTTATTAAAAAAGCCTATATACGTCCCACTGTAGGGCACAGGCATTCTCTCAGAGAGAGAGAGTATGGGCTTAATCACCACGCGTGCCCACCGCGGATCGGCGATTTCAAGCGCTGAGTTATGTAAATAGCTCAGACACCCAGGTTTCCTCACGATGTTTTCCTTCACCGTTAGCAAGTGGTATTACTACTATAACTTTACAAATGTACATAAATTAGAAAACAGAGTCATGCCCGCACTGGGATCGAACCTGGGTCTCCCGTTTTCGAGTCCAATGTTCTACCCACTAGGCTACCACCTACACCATTACCATCAACAACTGTAGCCATCTCTCCTCTCCAGTGAGTACAATAATGTCAGTCCCGGCCCGTACCCTTTTTGCAATTGACGTGGCCCTAAGTAGGCCTTTAAATTGCCCTTCTGGGAATAGAGCGATCGCACGCTGTCTAGCCCGTGAGCCCTGCGGTGTTGCCTCCAAAATGGAGTAAAATAAAACGTCCACGGATAAGATACCGGAAATAATATTTTAAATGCTAAACAATGACACGTTACCATAGGTATGGCACATATCAGAATATCTTAAATGGCAGTTTTCTTCATTATTTGTATTGGAATTATAATATTTGTTATTTTACAATCCTCAGAGGTGTGTGAAGTGGATTAAAAAAAATAGCCAATTGCGAGTCAGCGTACGAAGGGTTCCGTACCAATCTATGCAACATTTGAATATTTCAAGCGTCTACCAGAAAACGACAAAAAGTCACGTTTGGTGTATAGGAACCCCCCTTATATATTTATTTTGTTCTGGTTCCAGTATTTGTTGTTATAGCGGCAATAGAAATACATCATCTGTGAAAATTTCAACTGTCTTACTGTCACGGTCCACGAGATACAGCCTGGTGACAAAAGGACGGACGGACGGACGGACGAACGGACGGACGGACAGCGGAGTCTTACCCTATAGGTACGGAACCCTAATAAAACAGTACCTACGAATTGACTACTCAGTTTGCAATATAATAAGTACACTGTAACTCAAAACCACTTAGAGAAAGTAAATACCAAAATAATTGTTTTGTGCAGGTACGAATCGCAATGTAAAGTTTTTTTTTTGTAGGGCTGAATTAACAACCAATGCAGCCAATATAGTTCAAATAACAATAATGCCCTTGTTAAAGCTACGAAATATTATCAATATTGGCATTTTGAATAAAAAAATCACGATATATTTGCCTTTCACTGTGACCGACTGTGACGTCATTTGCAAGATAGTATATTTGGCAGCCAGATCAACATAGAAATCAGTGTGAACCTTATTCCATCGCTCTATGACCGGTCAACACAAAATTTTCAGGCCGACTGTCGATCTTTTCACCCACAGATTACCCACATCTATAAACCAAAGAAACAGTTCAAACAAACAACCAAAACGAACGTCAGTCTGACAAGTATGACAGGTATTCTCATCCAATGCATTATTTTCAACTCAATCTCTTGCGCCTACTACAAAAATTTAAGAAACAAAGTCATGCATCAGTTGGGAAAAAGCAAATCACAAGGACAAATGACAAATCACAAATGACGTCACAAGGAGTGAATCTTATTTTTAATTTTTTAAGGTGCTTAAAAATAACTTAGAACAACAAAAATTTGTCCTAACAAATTATGTCTACTTTCGTAAAAAATAAAAAAATATGACCCTTAACCAAACTTTACATTGCGAAATGGCCGACTTATACTGTTTTCTTAAATGTGGCCTAAACAGCATTTAACTAAAATTCTTCATTCTACAAAATTGGATTTAAGTGGCGACTTAAGTGACATTTAAGAAGTGGTGCAAGTCAGCCTTAGAATTATAGTAAAAAGTTATGTGAAATCAATAAGTAAAAAAAATTTGTTAAGTTAAATCATTCTTGTTTGTTTTGTTTGGCCCGGAACTTTCGCTCTGATTAAGAATAAATGAAGTGTTTAGGTACCTAGACTGTTAAAACTCTTTAACGAGAAATGCAAGCCCAGGTGTTAATTATTCAAGCCATTTAGCAAATTAATGTAAAGCCGGCTATTATTGCTGCCATTGCAACAGTGAAGTTTAACAATGTTCTTGGGTGCTTGTAAAAATCAGTTTAATTCAATAAAGTCATAATTGTAGTGTGTGGGTACTCATTAATAAATGAGTTGTTGTTCCATGCATATCTTTGTAAATTAATCAGTATGTTATAATCGTCATTCAGCCACAGGAAGTCCACTGCTGGACATAGGCCTCCTCCATGGATTTCCAAAAAGACCGGTTGGAAGCGGGTTGCATCCAGCGTCTTCCTGCCACTTGGACATACCCCAGCGGATTAGTAATTTGAAGTGGGCGGGGCACATAGCACGCAGAACTGATGGCCGATGGGGCCGAAAAGTTCTCGAATGGAGACCACATACCAGCATCAGTACGTAATAAGTATTTATTACAGGTTTATTCAGGACAGAAACTCTTCGAAGACTATCTAAAAATCGACATCATAATCCGAAGGACAAATGATTTCGAATTATTCTGAAAAAAATAAAACCATGTAAAGGCTTGTCCTACTTAAAGCTGCTGTTACGCCCGGTATGCCGTCTCACTTCATCATCATCATCACCATCAGCCACTCGACACCCACTGCAGGACGTAGGCCTCCTTCGTAGTTTTTATAACCATAAGGAGTTTTGCCATAATCGCCACGCTTGGCAGGCTGGTTGGCTATCGCAGTATGCGGTTGGAATCTCAGGAAGACGCTGCTGCCCGTCTCCTGCTAGATTTCCTTAGTCGCCTTCTACGACGTCCACGGAAAGAATGGAGCTATTCTTAATCCGGCGCCACACGCCACTGTCTCGCTTGCATAATGTAATATTTATAGCGATTATAAAAAAAAAATGTATAGTTTTGATCAATAAAGCCTGTTACTTTGCTGGAAAATTGCAAATTGCCTGAAAATATAACTGTATTTTGATTGAGAATACACTAAAATTATTATTTTGGAAACAACTTTTCTTTATCAAAAATTAAGTATATCAAAATAAAAATCTAGCAACTACAATCTCTAAGAATGTTAGACTGTGTAAGCGAGACGGCGTGTCAGATGCGAGCTTCTATGCGAGCAATAGAAGTGACAGTGGCTACAACGCGATCAACATGGATCGAACATCCGCACGCTGAGTGTCACTGTATTGTAATTTATTCATTAATATAAAAAAAAACATGTTATACAATTAAACAAGTATTTGCCTCTCTTTCACACAGTACCAGCGACTACGTTTTATGTGAGGCAAATAGTTTTTCAATAATTTTCTTTAAGAAGTCATTCATTCATTCTTATTCAAATTAAAAAATATATATAACGGAAGTCATGTGAAGCTTCGGTATCTTCCACTATTGGGATGATAATTTGTCTATTTGAAGGTCGGTATCGGCGTCTCACCTTGGATTACCTAAAAACAGATCTTACTACATGTTACATAAAATCGAGTATCGAACAAGCCAGTTGGAGGTGAGATCCACGTATCTAATCGGAAATGTTTTATTGTGTCCAATTTAAGGTAAATACATCGCAAGGTTAGGTTCGGTTAAGGGTTAAAGCCCTGAGGGTTAGAGCTGGCTGGTGGAGTGTGTTTGCCTTTCTGTAGCAGGATTTGCTGAGGAATTTTGTTGGCTATATTTAAGGCCGCTGTTAAGTCGGGCATACTGTCTAGCTCAGACAATCTAAAATTTTTAATGATTGTAAAAAAATGAGTATACTGTCGATAAATGTGATCTGATGGTTTGATAGCTGGTAAAATTATGGATACTTTTGAGCAGATTTTTGTTTTCCTATACTTACTAAGTTTTTGATACAGAAAAGTTGTTACCAAAATTATTAATTTAAGAATCAAATTTTCTCAATCAAAAACTCGGTACAGGATGAGAAAAATATATCTTGAATGCTCGTAATTTTATCATCCATCAAACCCTAGACCACATTTTATTAAAAGTTTGTTAAAATCAGAAAAAGAATTTATTGTGCGAGAGAGACAGCGTGCCCGACACGAAAGCAGCCTTAAGGCACGTTAAAGCTTTTGACAAAAATCTATATCATTATTAGTGTGATAACAACGCGACACAGAACGAATATAATAGGGGTTAAAGTATGAAATTGCCGTTTTATTGCAATAGGTTCTTTGAATTGACATAGAATCTTCATGGTTTGAGGTTTTCGAATGAAACTTTTTTCAAATAGTTTCTATGATGTTCTTTTTTTAAAAAATGTGAAACATTTGAATATCGACTTTCAATTGTTTTTGTTATTCAATTTAGACAAGAAAGATAAATTCGAGTGATTTTTGAATACGAGTTCCGACGCGGAACTAACGCGGCAGAAACAGCCCGCAATATCAATGCTGCCTTTGGAGAGGGGTCTACTAATGAACGCACCGTGCGATTTTGGTTTAAACGCTTTCGTGATGGAAATTTCGACTTAAAGAACGAGCCACGAGGAAGACCGCCCACACAGGTGAATAACGATGAATTACGAGAGATAGTGGAAGCCGACCCTAGTCAAACTACCCAGGAATTAGCGGCATGGTATAACGTTACCTTACCCACAATATTGACTCACTTGCGTCAAATCAATAAAATAAAAAAATACGAAAAATGGATGCCTCGTGATTTTACTGAATTTTCGCAGTATCCATCTTTCTTGTCTAAATTGAATAACAAAAACAATTGAAAGTCAATATTCAAATGTTTCACATTTTTTAAAAAAAGAACATCATAGAAACTATTTGAAAAAAGTTTCATTCGAAAACCTCAAACCATAAAGATTCTATGTCAATTCAAAGAACGTATTGCAATAAAACGGCAATTTCATACTTTAACCCCAATATTTGTGTGTAATTTTGATTCCGGTTTGAGTCCAATTTTAACAAAGTAAAACGTGAGGTATTGCACATACGCTTCCCGGGCTTTGAGTGGCCTGCTTGAAAACGAACAAAGTATCACGCTATTTAGACTATCAAATTGAGCCAAATTCCTTACAACACACATTACCGCGACGTAAACAAAGGCACAGAGTCGAATTTAAGCAACAGCGCAACGACAACAAAGCCGCGAAGCTAATTTAATTTTTGGCAATGCAACAAACGTGGGCAAACAGTGCGATGCAAAGCGGCGGCGAATTAACCACCTCGGAGTGTGTTTGTTAGTTTAATGACTTTGCCATGGCATTTCGGTGGGCTTGTTTGTCAAATAAATAAAATAATAAAGCCACCATTCTATCTGTCTATCTATACAGCCCATGAGAGACGCCCACTGTTGGGCATAGGCTTCTTCACCGTCACGCCAACCTCGCCGGTCCCCTGTTAATCTTGTCCATTGTTCACTATTACCTCTTAGCAATGACGAATAGAATTTATAACATATTGAAAGGTAAATGTAAATTGTCTTAAAAACCTATTATTATCTTATATTCTTTTAGTTGCACTAACCCGTGCAATTTCTTAAAAACCTATTTAGAGGCTAAAAATTCCACCCGTGCCGGGACTTGAACCCGCGACCTATGGCTCACCGTGCCAGCGCTCTCCCAACTGAGCTAATGGGCAAGTGCAAGCATCGATGAAATTTCGAAACTTCTCTGTATTACGTACAGGCAGCGACATCTGACCGAAGCGATCTACATCACTTGCAGACCCGAGTAACCCACTTTGCATGTTTGTGATGTCGCTGTTTCTGGTTCCCACGACACAGGGTATCCTAGTGTGGGGCCAGAAGCAATGTATGCGCCTGTATGTAAGAGTCGATCCCACTAAAACACTCTTAAGATGGAGCTAAAGCTGGTTTACGACAGGTATTCTCCCCCACAACACAGGGTATCCTAAAGAATCCGTCTGTAACATGTATTGTATATAAACAGCCTTGCGTCCCACTGTAGGGCACAGGCCTTCTCTCAGGGAGAGAGTATGGGCTTAATCACGACGCGTGCCCACTGCGGATTGGCGATTTCAAGCGCTGAGGTATGTGAATAGCTGAGACACTCAGGTTTCCTCACGATGTTTTCCTTCACCGTTAGCGTGTGGTATTGCTACTATAACTTCACAAATGTACATAACTTAGGAAACCAAGTCATAGGTACATGCCCGCACTGGGGTTCTACCCACTAGGATACCAACGCTTGTATGTATTGTATAAAACATAAACATAACATAAACATTTACATACAGGCACATACAATGCTTCTGGCCCCACACTAGGATACCCTGTGTCGTGGGAACCAGAAACAACGACATCACAAACATGTAAACATCCAAGACCTGGGGTTTTTTTTTGTCCCCAGCCGGGATTCGAACCCGGGACCTCTCGCATGGTATGCAGATGCACTACCGCTGCGCCACGAGGTCGTCGTATATTTCGTTTATTTTTGTAATTTTATGAAACTATGGATCTCGGTCTGAAATACCTAAATAATTTCATTTCATTTCAATTTATTCCACTTACAAACAGGATTTAACTCCGTTTTGTTTTAGTGGAGTCGACTTTTTGACAATTTGAAATGAAGACTTTTAGAGTAAAACTAGCTGTGCCCGCGACTCCGTTCGCGTACATTTCGATTTTTACGAAGCAGCATTTGTATGGGGGCCACGTCTTATCATAACTGGAGCTAGACTTTAAATAGCCTATCCTGTGTCCCAGATGTCTATATGTTTTTATACCAAATTTCATCAAATTCGGATAATTGGTTTAAGAGTTATGGAGGAACATACGTACATACACACATACAGAAAAAAATTCTAAAAATCGTGAAATTAGTTTCAGTATCATATATTGAGCCTATAAACACAATATCTCTGAAAACAAACTAACTTACTCCATGACCGACCCTTACAGATTTATTATTAGTATAGATATGAGGATGGCCACGTATAGAAAGAAGTGGCATACCTTGGAGGAGACATGTCCAGCAGTGTACGAGTACGGGCTGATTGAGTGATTGAACTTAGAAAAAGTAGTCATTGGTACATACGGACACACTGGCGCTCGAACCCACAAAATTTTGACCGGTGTGAAGTTAGCTGACAAACTTAGCTGACAAACATAGCTGACACTATTACACGACCAAATAAAATGGTCGTTTTTAAAAAAGGCTTTCATAAGCCAGTAAGTAGGTACGACAAAATGCCTATGGCAATAATAAATTTATAATGGTATTAAACGGTCAAGACCGAAGACCAAATGTTATATTTAGAATTAATAAATACTGTCCCATCAAAAAATATTCTGAGATAAGCTCCTCACAACTAAGCTAATTTGGGGAACATTCTGACCGTACGTAATTGTGACACTAAAAGATGTTAAAACATATCTTAATTATGGCTCAATACCGTGGCATAGCAGTGAAAACGTGAAGAAATAAAAAATATTTGCAAAATTTTCAATACGCGTTTATGTTTCTTATTGGGATACTAAAAAAATTAGAATTTCTAGAAGACTGGATCTTAGTTATTACGGTTCCTTAGATACTAAGGAAACTGTTAAGGTATAAATAGAAGCATCAAACCCTTCAGTTTTTGTGATAAAGTGGAGCAGACAAACAATTTGTGAGAAAAATCTCTCCGGAGTTTCTTTCTGGGCGACGTATTGCAGCAAAACGAATTTCTAACACTTTAGCAATGCAAAATTATGATTGCATAGACTCTAAAGTATTTTAAATAAATCAATTTATACCTTCAGACCATTCAATTTTCTGAAATCGGGCGATAGACAAAAATAATGGAGAAAATTTAAAATAACCTTTGTGTTTTTCTTGAGATATACAAAAAAAAAAGAATTTCTAACAGGCTGGATTTATGTTATTTCGGTTCCTTAGATACTACTTAAACAACTCAACTATAAATTGAGACATGAAACCATTCAGTTTTTGTGATAAAGCGGAGCTGACAAATAATTTGTTAGAAAAATCTCTCCAGAGTTTCTTTCTGGGCGACGTATTGCAGCAAAACGAATTTCTAACACTTAAGCAATGCAAAATTATGATTGCATAGACTCTAAAGTATTTTAAATAAATCAATTTATATCTTCAGACCATTAAATTTTTCTGAAATCGGGCGATAGACAAAAATAATGGAGAAAATTTAAAATAACCTTTGTGTTTTTCTTGAGATATAAAAAAAAACTAATTTCTAACAGGCTGGATTTATGTTATTTCGGTTCCTTAGATACTACTTAAACTACTCAACTATAAATTGAGACATGAAACCATTCAGTTTTTGTGATAAAGCGGAGCTGACAAATAATTTGTGAGAAAAATCTCTCCAGAGTTTGTTTCTGGGCGACGTATTGCAGCAAAACTAATTTCTAACACTTTAGCAATGCAAAATTATGATTGCATAGACTCTAAAGTATTTTAAATAAATCAATTTATATCTTCAGACCATTAAATTTTTCTGAAATCGGGCGATAGACAAAAATAATGGAGAAAATTTAAAATAACCTTTGTGTTTTTCTTGAGATATAAAAAAAAAACGAATTTCTAACAGGCTGGATTTATGTTATTTCGGTTCCTTAGATACTACTTAAACTACTCAACTATAAATTGAGACATGAAACCATTCAGTTTTTGTGATAAAGCGGAGCTGACAAATAATTTGTGAGAAAAATCTCTCCAGAGTTTCTTTCTGGGCGACGTATTGCAGCAAAACTAATTTCTAACACTTTAGCAATGCAAAATTATGATTGCATAGACTCTAAAGTATTTTAAATAAATCAATTTATATCTTCAGACCATTAAATTTTTCTGAAATCGGGCGATAGACAAAAATAATGGAGAAAATTTAAAATAACCTTTGTGTTTTTCTTGAGATATACAAAAAAAAAACGAATTTCTAACAGGCTGGATTTATGTTATTTCGGTTCCTTAGATACTACTTAAACTACTCAACTATAAATTGAGACATGAAACCATTCAGTTTTTGTGATAAAGCGGAGCTGACAAATAATTTGTGAGAAAAATCTCTCCAGAGTTTCTTTCTGGGCGACGTATTGCAGCAAAACGAATTTCTAACACTTTAGCAATGCAAAATTATGATTGCATAGACTCTAAAGTATTTTAAATAAATCAATTTATATCTTCAGACCATTCAATTTTTCTGAAATCGGGCGATAGACAAAAATAATGGAGAAAATTTAAAATAACCTTTGTGTTTTTCTTGAGATATACAAAAAAAACGAATTTCTAACAGGCTGGATTTATGTTATTTCGGTTCCTTAGATACTACTTAAACTACTCAACTATAAATTGAGACATGAAACCATTCAGTTTTTGTGATAAAGCGGAGCTGACAAATAATTTGTGAGAAAAATCTCTCCAGAGTTTCTTTCTGGGCGACGTATTGCAGCAAAACTAATTTCTAACACTTTAGCAATGCAAAATTATGATTGCATAGACTCTAAAGTATTTTAAATAAATCAATTTATATCTTCAGACCATTCAATTTTTCTGAAATCGGGCGATAGACAAAAATAATGGAGAAAATTTAAAATAACCTTTGTGTTTTTCTTGAGATATACAAAAAAAAACGAATTTCTAACAGGCTGGATTTATGTTATTTCGGTTCCTTAGATACTACTTAAACTACTCAACTATAAATTGAGACATGAAACCATTCAGTTTTTGTGATAAAGCGGAGCTGACAAATAATTTGTGAGAAAAATCTCTCCAGAGTTTCTTTCTGGGCGACGTATTGCAGCAAAACGAATTTCTACCACTTTAGGAATGCAAAATTATGATTGGGTAGACTCTACAGTATTTTAAATAAATCAATTTATATCTTCGGACCATTAAATTTTTCTGAAATCGGGCGATAGACAAAAATAATGGAGAAAATTTAAAATAACCTTTGTGTTTTTCTTGAGATATAAAAAAAAACGAATTTCTAACAGGCTGGATTTATGTTATTTCGGTTCCTTAGATACTACTTAAACTACTCAACTATAAATTGAGACATGAAACCATTCAGTTTTTGTGATAAAGCGGAGCTGACAAATAATTTGTGAGAAAAATCTCTCCAGAGTTTCTTTCTGGGCGACGTATTGCAGCAAAACGAATTTCTAACACGTTAGCAATGCAAAATTATGATTGCATAGACTCTAAAGTATTTTAAATAAATCAATTTATATCTTCAGACCATTCAATTTTTCGGAAATCGGGCGATAGACAAAAATAATGGAGAAAATTTAAAATAACCTTTGTGTTTTTCTTTAGATATAAAAAAAAAACGAATTTCTAACAGGCTGGATTTATGTTATTTCGGTTCCTTAGATACTACTTAAACTACTCAACTATAAATTGAGACATGAAACCATTCAGTTTTTGTGATAAAGCGGAGCTGACAAATAATTTGTGAGAAAAATCTCTCCAGAGTTTCTTTCTGGGCGACGTATTGCAGCAAAACGAATTTCTAACACTTTAGCAATGCAAAATTATGATTGCATAGACTCTAAAGTATTTTAAATAAATCAATTTATATCTTCAGACCATTAAATTTTTCTGAAATCGGGCGATAGACAAAAATAATGGAGAAAATTTAAAATAACCTTTGTGTTTTTCTTGAGATATAAAAAAAAAACGAATTTCTAACAGGCTGGATTTATGTTATTTCGGTTCCTTAGATACTACTTAAACTACTAAACTCTAAATTGAGACATGAAACCATTCAGTTTTTGTGATAAAGCGGAGCTGACAAATAATTTGTGAGAAAAATCTCTCCAGAGTTTCTTTCTGGGCGACGTATTGCAGCAAAACGAATTTCTAACACTTTAGCAATGCAAAATTATGATTGCATAGACTCTAAAGTATTTTAAATAAATCAATTTATATCTTCAGACCATTAAATTTTTCTGAAATCGGGCGATAGACAAAAATAATGGAGAAAATTTAAAATAACCTTTGTGTTTTTCTTGAGATATACAAAAAAAACGAATTTTTAACAGGCTGGATTTATGTTATTTCGGTTCCTTAGATACTACTTAAACTACTCAACTATAAATTGAGACATGAAACCATTCAGTTTTTGTGATAAAGCGGAGCTGACAAATAATTTGTGAGAAAAATCTCTCCAGAGTTTCTTTCTGGGCGACGTATTGCAGCAAAACTAATTTCTAACACTTTAGCAATGCAAAATTATGATTGCATAGACTCTAAAGTATTTTAAATAAATCATTTTATATCTTCAGACCATTCAATTTTTCTGAAATCGGGCGATAGACAAAAATAATGGAGAAAATTTAAAATAACCTTTGTGTTTTTCTTGAGATATACAAAAAAAACGAATTTCTAACAGGCTGGATTTATGTTATTTCGGTTCCTTAGATACTACTTAAACTACTCAACTATAAATTGAGACATGAAACCATTCAGTTTTTGTGATAAAGCGGAGCTGACAAATAATTTGTGAGAAAAATCTCTCCAGAGTTTCTTTCTGGGCGACGTATTGCAGCAAAACGAATTTCTACCACTTTTGGAATGCAAAATTATGATTGCATAGACTCTAAAGTATTTTATATAAATCAATTTATACCTTCAGACCATTAAACGAAATAACATAAATCCAGCCTGTTAGAAATTCGTTTTTTTTGTATATCTCAAGAAAAAAACAAAGGTTATTTTAAATTTTCTCCATTATTTTTGTCTATCGCCCGATTTCAGAAAAATTGAATAGAAATTCGTTTTGCTGCAATACGTCGCCCAGAAAGAAACTCTGGAGAGATTTTTCTCACAAATTATTTGTCAGCTCCGCTTTGTCACAAAAACTGAATGGTTTCATGTCTCAATTTATAGTTGAGTAGTTTAAGTAGTATCTAAGGAACCGAAATAACATAAATCCAGCCTGTTAGAAATTCGTTTTTTTGTATATCTCAAGAAAAACACAAAGGTTATTTTAAATTTTCTCCATTATTTTTGTCTATCGCCCGATTTCAGAAAAATTGAATGGTCTGAAGATATAAATTGATTTATTTAAAATACTTTAGAGTCTATGCAATCATAATTTTGCATTGCTAAAGTGTTAGAAATTCGTTTTGCTGCAATACGTCGCCCAGAAAGAAACTCTGGAGAGATTTTTCTCACAAATTATTTGTCAGCTCCGCTTTATCACAAAAACTGAATGGTTTCATGTCTCAATTTATAGTTGAGTAGTTTAAGTAGTATCTAAGGAACCGAAATAACATAAATCCAGCCTGTTAGAAATTCGTTTTTTTTGTATATCTCAAGAAAAACACAAAGGTTATTTTAAATTTTCTCCATTATTTTTGTCTATCGCCCGATTTCAGAAAAATTGAATGGTCTGAAGATATAAATTGATTTATTTAAAATACTTTAGAGTCTATGCAATCATAATTTTGCATTGCTAAAGTGTTAGAAATTCGTTTTGCTGCAATACGTCGCCCAGAAAGAAACTCTGGAGAGATTTTTCTCACAAATTATTTGTCAGCTCCGCTTTATCACAAAAACTGAATGGTTTCATGTCTCAATTTATAGTTGAGTAGTTTAAGTAGTATCTAAGGAACCGAAATAACATAAATCCAGCCTGTTATAAATTCGTTTTTTTTGTATATCTCAAGAAAAACACAAAGGTTATTTTAAATTTTCTCCATTATTTTTGTCTATCGCCCGATTTCAGAAAAATTTAATGGTCCGAAGATATAAATTGATTTATTTAAAATACTTTAGAGTCTATGCAATCATAATTTTGCATTGCTAAAGTGTTAGAAATTCGTTTTGCTGCAATACGTCGCCCAGAAAGAAACTCTGGAGAGATTTTTCTCACAAATTATTTGTCAGCTCCGCTTTATTACAAAAACTGAATGGTTTCATGTCTCAATTTATAGTTGAGTAGTTTAAGTAGTATCTAAGGAACCGAAATAACATAAATCCAGCCTGTTAGAAATTCGTTTTTTTTTTATATCTCAAGAAAAACACAAAGGTTATTTTAAATTTTCTCCATTATTTTTGTCTATCGCCCGATTTCAGAAAAATTGAATGGTCTGAAGATATAAATTGATTTATTTAAAATACTTTAGAGTCTATGCAATCATAATTTTGCATTGCTAAAGTGTTAGAAATTAGTTTTGCTGCAATACGTCGCCCAGAAAGAAACTCTGGAGAGATTTTTCTCACAAATTATTTGTCAGCTCCGCTTTATCACAAAAACTGAATGGTTTCATGTCTCAATTTATAGTTGAGTAGTTTAAGTAGTATCTAAGGAACCGAAATAACATAAATCCAGCCTGTTAGAAATTCGTTTTTTTTGTATATCTCAAGAAAAACACAAAGGTTATTTTAAATTTTCTCCATTATTTTTGTCTATCGCCCGATTTCAGAAAAATTGAATGGTCTGAAGATATAAATTGATTTATTTAAAATACTTTAGAGTCTATGAAATCATAATTTTGCATTGCTAAAGTGTTAGAAATTCGTTTTGCTGCAATACGTCGCCCAGAAAGAAACTCTGGAGAGATTTTTCTCACAAATTATTTGTCAGCTCCGCTTTATCACAAAAACTGAATGGTTTCATGTCTCAATTTATAGTTGAGTAGTTTAAGTAGTATCTAAGGAACCGAAATAACATAAATCCAGCCTGTTAGAAATTCGTTTTTTTTGTATATCTCAAGAAAAACACAAAGGTTATTTTAAATTTTATCCATTATTTTTGTCTATCGCCCGATTTCAGAAAAATTTAATGGTCTGAAGGTATAAATTGATTTATTTAAAATACTTTAGAGTCTATGCAATCATAATTTTGCATTGCTAAAGTGTTAGAAATTCGTTTTGCTGCAATACGTCGCCCAGAAAGAAACTCTGGAGAGATTTTTCTCACAAATTATTTGTCAGCTCCGCTTTATCACAAAAACTGAATGGTTTCATGTCTCAATTTATAGTTGAGTAGTTTAAGTAGTATCTAAGGAACCGAAATAACATAAATCCAGCCTGTTAGAAATTAGTTTTTTTTGTATATCTCAAGAAAAACACAAAGGTTATTTTAAATTTTCTCCATTATTTTTGTCTATCGCCCGATTTCAGAAAAATTAATGGTCTGAAGGTATAAATTGATTTATTTAAAAAACTGTAGAGTCTACCCAATCATAATTTTGCATTCCCAAAGTGGTAGAAATTCTGTTTTCTGCGGTATGTCGTCGAGGGCGCAACTCCGGAGAGATTTTTCTCACAAATAGTTTGTCTGCTCCACTTTATCACAAAAACTGAAGGGTTTGATGCTTCTATTTATACCTTAACAGTTTCCTTAGTATCTAAGGAACCGTAATAACTAAGATCCAGCCTTCTAGAAATTCTAATTTTTTTAGTATCCCAATAAGAAACATAAACGCGTACTGAAAATTTTGCGAATATTTTTTATTTCTTCACGTTTTCACTGCTATGCCACGGTATTGAGCCATAATTAAGATATGTTTTAACATCTTTTATCGTCACAATTACTTACGGTCAGAATGTTCCCCAAATTAGCTTAGTTGTGAGGAGCTTATCTCAGAATATTTTTTGATGGGACAGTATTTCTTAATTCTAAATATAACATTTGGTCTTCGGTCTTGACCGTTTAATACCATTATAAATTTATTATTGCCATAGGCATTTTGTCGTACCTACTGGCTTATGAAAGCCTTTTTTAAAAACGACCATTTTATTTGGTCGTGTAATAATGTCAGCTATGTTTGTCAGCTAAGTTTGTCAGCTAACTTCACACCGGTAAAATTTTGAACGTGAGGCAAGCGTTCTATCGACCACGCGACCACCGCAATATTGCAATCAATTCGTTCCTGGACTAGAAAACATTCCATGACCCCGAACACGTGTATACGTTCCTGCCGTCCTTTGATCGCACCATGTCTCTTTTACGCGGCAAAACGGAAAATTATTTTTGCGCCTGAAGGGGCGGACTCAATCGGGCCTTAAAAAGAATTGGCAGTTACGTGGTCGCCAACTTTGTTTTACCGACCCGCGCGAAGAAAAATAGACCTTTTACGTATGGACTTAGGGTGAAATGTACCCGAAGGCAATTAAAGGGTAAGTTGGTCAAAATGTAATGTGTGCGATACGTAGTTGCGAGTGTAAATCAAAGAACGTGGAGCATTAATTTTGTTCGTTTAAATTTTCAAATAAAAACACAGGATGTGTTGAGTTACCGCAATTAGTGAAAATTAAATGCATTCTTAAGATTCAATCAAATATTTACTCTAATTAATTTTCGGTATCTGTACCCATGGCCCGGTTTCTCGTATACTAACAATCTTTTAATCGGTTGACAGCTCATATTATATTTTTGTACGCGCTTTGCCAATCACAGCTGTTATAACAGTAAATTATGAGTTTGTTAATTTGCGAAAAATGAATTTTTCTGTGGTAAAAAGTGACAGGTCAATACTAAAATAATACTCATAAAATAATAAACTGTGTTTACTAACCTACTTCAAGAAATATCTGTATTATTATTACTAACAATATGGACTTGTTCAGAAATAAAAATATTGAATTGAATTGAATACTATAGGAATAGAGCATTAGCAGATTTGGCTCTCGCAAAATCATTCCACAGCTTTTTCCTAAGTCACAATGAACACGAACTCCTTTATTCTTCTTTGTACAAACTCTAAGCTGAGTGGCGGATGGTCGAATTAGCCATTCCGTCCTCTGACAAAACTTTCTTAACGTCAGTCCATAGCATTGGATAGCTTTTAGTGCACTTTTACCGCTTTACAAATAAACGTGGTAAAAGTTAAATTGACTTTAAGTTAGAAATATGTGATGCCGTTAACGGTTCGTACGTCCGTCCGTCCATCTCTCTGTCTGTCAGTATATTTGTTTTATTTAGTTTTTTTCAGCTGTATCGTAAAATTATTAAAACTATTTAACAATTTTGATTCTGCACAAATCATAATCACTATTAGGAATAGTTTTTATGATTATTTCAGTCTATATCTAAGTAGAACATAAAAATTCATGGAATGAAGGGCTAAGTCCGACTCACACTTGCCGAAATTGGCCAAGTGCGAGACGGACTTCCGCTAAGGGTGCCAAATTGTAAGAAAGAGAACACAATGTGGCTGTACGTAACCATCGTTTCACGCTGCCGCTGAGTTTGCCGGTTCAACTACGATCTTTTTAGGGTTCCGTACCCAAAGGGTGCCAAACGGAACCCTATTACTAAGACTTCACTCTCCGTCTGTCTGTCTGTCGCCAGGCTGTATCTCATGAACCGTGATAGCTACGCAGTTGAAATTACAGATGATGTATTTCTGTTGTCAAACAACAAATGCTAAAAATAGAATAAAATAAATATTTAAGCGGGGCTCCCATACAAAAATTGTAATTTTTTGCCGTTTTTTCTCGGAATTTGTGTCTAATGTTGCATAAATCTCTCCTAGTTGAACCTGTCATCCATCAATTTATAACGTTAAAATGTCGTTGTTGGATATTATTTCTTTACAATTTCTGTAAATGCAGTTACAGTAGTGTTTCCCAAGGCCTCTATTTCGGCCCCCAGTAGAGCGAGCTCTCAATTTGGCTTTTCGCGTGTGAAACAATTGACTGACCCAACCTCTAGGCTCACTCACGCGAGAGTTTCGTGTGTCACTTAAATAAAAGACCCCATTGATCGGACCCGCATAATTTTCCGTATTATTCTTTCTAAATTTACCCCCAGGCCATTTGCAATGCTAATCGTAGAGCCCTCAATACCCTCTGTACTTTATTATGTTCTATCAAAGGAACTCGGACTGAAACAATGAGGTATATACTACGTACTAGAGAAAGAATGAATGAATGATTAATGTTTTAGCCACAAACAAACATGCTTACATACAATAATAGAAAAATAAAGGAGTGTGCGTGTGACAACGATACTATTTCAGCGTTTGCTGTTTCTATTTGAAACAGCGTTGGTTTTGAAATAGCACCTCCACTTCAAATGAAGAGAAGACATGTCATACAATGTTTGTGTCACAAAATCAAGATTTTGCAGAGCTTACCGATGAAAACAGACTCCACCAGAATTTTTTAAATTTAGTTCGTAAATTCACAATCGTTTAGTATTTAAGAATTGAAAAATTGCGGTGATTTTTTTTAAACGGTGATGCAAAACATCGTCTCCATCACCACCACCATCAGACCACCTCTCCCTACTACTGGGTATAGGCCATAGGACAGCTTCACCTTTGAAAACTGAGTGTCTGAGTTATTCACACACCTCAGCGTTTCAAATTGCCAATCCGCGGTGGGCACGCGTGGTGATTTGGGCTTAATCGCCACGCGTACCCACCGCGGATCTCTCTCTCTCTGCGAGAAGGCCTGTGGGCACAGGCTGCAGGGCTGCAGTGGGACGTATACAGGCTACAAAAAAAAAACAATAATAAGTATTTTCATTGATTGTCACACCAATATAAACAACGCTCATATTTTCTTTGGCAATATATTCTAAAGGGTGAAATAAAAACTTTTAGTGTGTGTTTCGGCTATATTAAAATTGGATCGTTAGAATCAAAAGATCCGTTAATTATGAATGGATTTGACCAGGATTACTTCCAAACGATACAATTATCAACAAGCGGTGGTAGCCTAGTGGGCAGAACTTGGACTCAGTGCGGGCATGTAGGTACCTATGACTTTTCTTTCTAAGTTATGTACATTTGCATCGTATGATTTTAAAACGACACATGTCCTTTCATTACAACTCTGCAGGAAATAGAAAAAACTGTTTTATTCAAATACTAATATCTACAACAGCAATATTTTAGCATATTATATTGATTTCTGTATGAATAAACTACAATTTTTTTTTTCTAAAGTAAATCAATAGGTAGGTTTTAATTTAATAAAAAAAAAATGGACAAGTGTTATTTTATAAACACATGTGACTTGTGTTGTTTTAAAATCACACGATTCATTTGTGAAGTTTTAGTAGCAATACCACTCACTAATGGCGAAGGAAAACATCGTGAGGAAACCTGGGTGTCTGAGTTATTCACATACCTCAGCGCTTGAAATCGCCAATCTGCGGTGGGCACGCGTGGTGATTAAGCCCATACTCTCTCTCTGAGAGAAGCCTTGTGCCCTACAGTGGGACGTATATAGGCTGGTTATGATACAATTATCCTCAGGTCCTCGGACAGGAGTCTTGGTCAACGTGCATAGAGCAGACACTAGACTGAGACATGGCACGCAGGCTTTATGTACTGAATGTCCAATTAGCAGACACCCTTTGTTGGATGTCGCTAGGTACAGTTGACGGCACATCAACCTTTAAAATTGAACTTTACATTCTAACATTTGAATAAATTGACTGCCACGTTGGTCTAGCTGTTAAGGCGCTTAGCTACCAAAACTGAGGACGTGGGTTCGATTCCCACTGTGAGCCGCCGTACTGGGTGTACCGTACCGTACCGCCGCGCTCAATCTGGGTGTACTTTCATACTAGTTTGGGACCAGGTTAAGTGATTGTATTTTGTGGAAGTTATTATTATTATTAATTCACCTTACAAAGGCCGTTCTATACGTGACTGAGTAGAGTGCATAGATATAAAGTAATACGGCTGGTTATTCAAGCTCTTTCACTGTGACAGCAATTCGCCTGTGGAATAGCTTGCCTCTAGACATCCGACAGGCCCCATCGCTTGAAATATTCAAAACCAAAGTTTGTCGTCACTACTTAAATCTCCAACAAAAGTCTTAATTTATTATAAGTATAGTATTCACAGGTATATCACAATATCTTCCGTAAAGTAGGTTTTATGTAATTTTTTATTGTATTATGTATGTATTTATTATTACGTTGCAATTGTATAATTTTTCTCTTTATTATATTTTGATGTATGTACGTCTAAATAAGTAATTGGTAAGTATATTTTATATTGTACGAGTAAGTTGCAATACCTGTTAATTTTTTGTTCATAACTTAGGTTAGCTGGTAGATAATGATAAGTAGTGTTAAGCTCGCCTATAAGCAAAACTGTGTGTTGAAATGCAATAAAGGAATTTAATAGTAATAATAATAATGAAGGTTGTTGTTCTGTCGATTGTACTTAGCTAACATACTGTGGCTTCATTCAGGAATCCAGACTGACCTGTCTTACTAAAGCATATATTCTGTAAAGGGCTGAATTCAAACAAAATCAACAAAATCCCCATATAATAATCAGATAATCTGTCCAAGAAGGGGGGAGGGTTTCCATCGTCAATAGGAACCACTATTAATTGATAATTGTGGTGACATAGCAACACTACGAAAATAGTCTTAAAATGTTTTACCCGACTGCGGCGAAGCCCAAAAGGAGGGTAATGTATTTGGCTTGTATGTATATGTCCAAACCTTTGTTCCCTCATAACTCCTTAACTAATGGTCAGATTTTGACAGATAAGATCTCAATCGATTCTTCGTGTCTTCGAAGTAGTCCACTAAGTAGTCCGCGTGGCGCCGGATTGAGATTTAGGCGTGGCGCCGGATTAAGAATAGCGTCACTCCATTTCTTTCCGTGGATGTCGTGGACATCCGTGTCATGTCGTGTCGTGAAACAAATAAATACCAACTTCAATACACTACAGCACTAAAACACACAGAAATAATTTAATCGAATATAACCTTTAAATATGAAGTCGGTGTACGTGTTATACCTCTCCAAATTATACTTCTATAATACCTTCATGTACGTACCGACTAAATTCGTCTAAATTATTTTTGTGTCTGTCAAACAGTCCTAAAATTACTGGCTTGCGAAGTCTTACGAGATTACGGAGAAATTAACATAATATTTTAATTCGAATGGAATAAAGTGTACTAATGTTGAACTAATGTGGGTAGAATATTGGACGAGGAAGCGAGAGACCCAGATTCGATTCCCAGTGCGGTCATGTACCTATGGCTTTGTTTTCTAAGTTACGTACATTTGTGAAGTTATAGTAGCAATACCACTCGCTAACGGTGAAGGGAAACATAGTGAGGAAACCTGAGTGTCCGAGCTATTCCATACCCCAGCGCTTGAAATCGCCAATCCGCGGTGGTCACGCGTGGTGATTGAGCCCATACTCTCTCCGTGAGAGAAGGCCTGTGCCCTACAGGGACGTATATAGGCTGCTTATGTAATGTGGACTCAAAACCTACCCTAAATACGCTCCTGTCCTAAAGTGACCACCTGTTTCCGTCTCGTACGTCTTCAGACTTGATGCACTACGACGAGACAAACATGTTGGGCTTTGATTTAGTTCCCGGCGTCATTGTCCTGCTTCCTCTACAGTTACCTTTGTCTTGGGCTCGTAGCAATTGCTATATGTATATCCACAATCAGACAAGTTTCCTCCTCGAAAACTAATAAATTAACTTGATTAATTTAGAATATGACAAAAGTTCGGAATTACGAATACAAAAGTGGGTGGGGCTGTGTTGGCCTGTGTTATTATTATTATAATTCTCTTTATTTATGTTCATAACTAAGAATAGGTTTATAAAATCAATATAAGAAGTAAAAAATATAAAAAAATCCAAAATATATTTTATAAACCTATCCTAGTTGGCCACCGGTAACGGAGCTAGGCTCAAGCTACCGGTGGTAAGGGTCGCAGAGAGAGAAACCTCCGGCCGATGCGCGCCGTGTCCAAGAGCACCGCCTTCTGTATCTGCCCCTTGATCCAGCCATATAGCGAGAGAGCCTTAACATGTTGGTCAAGACTCTTCGCTATGAGACCGTTCGCCGATACGACTATCGGGACAATGGTTGTCGAATCCACATCCCATAAGGCGGTAACCTCGTGGGCCAAATCAAGGTACTTGCTAAACTTGTCCTTCTCGGCCTTCATAAGGTTCTCGTCATGCGGGATGGTGATGACCGATCCCAATAGAGCGTAGCATGACCATTTTCGAGAACCGGCGCCGGTGTGTACTTAGAGCAAGTTGCTGATGAATAATTTTGGCTACTAGATTATGCCTGTGCAAGTACTCACCGTTAGCCAGATGAGAACAACCAGAAATAATATGCCTGAGTGACTCCCCGGGACGGGCGGCATGCTCGACAAATGTCGACCGTACCGTCCTTCAGGATATATTTCCGATAATTGTTCGTCATCATGACTTCGTCAGCAATTGCACAGACAAAACCTTCAGTTTCCCCAAAAAGGTCACCGAAACGTAGCCAGTTCACCGATGCGAGCAGGTCCACATCGGTCAATTATTATTAATATTGCACATAAGTAAAAAATAGACGAGCGAAAGTCGTCGACATAGCCCAGCGGATTAGTAAGTTGAAGTGGCAGTGGGCGGGGCACACAGCACGCAGAACTGATGGCCGATGGGGCCGAAAAGTTCTCGAATGAAGACCACACATCGGCAAGTGCAGCGTAGGACGACCAGCCACAAGATGGACAGATGACCTCATCCAAGTGGCAGGAAGACGCTGGATGCAGGCCGCTTCCAACCGGTCTTTTTGGAAATCCATGGAGGAGGCCTATGTTCAGCAGTGGACTTCTTGTGGCTGAATGGTGATGATGATGAAGTAAAAAATACAATGGCAATGCGGCGGACTTAATGCTATAAGCACACGGCCGTTGGCTTAACGTGAAACGTCTAAGAGTATAAGGAAGCGTAAATTTTTCGCTCATACTGTGCAATGTGTTACGCGGCACTGGTCCCACCTAGCGGCACGAGTCGAAAGGATCTGGGCAATGGCTATTTTTTATAATATTGTATGGAATCAGGCGTTACTTTGTATTAACATGTGAAATGTGTGTGTGTTGGGGTGACGGTCACTTATCAGTCGACCACCGTAGCCTGAGGATGCCTCGTGTTAGAGGCGAAACGCATCGCAACGCATTTTTTCACACATGTATTGTTGACGGTCGTGGTGTGTTTGTGTCTTGCTTCTGCTTGAAAAATTGGCTTTGAGGGCGGTGCATTAACTAACCGCATGGTGCTTGTGGGATTTTGGCGAAATTTAGCAAAGTAATTTACACATTTTAATGATATTTTTTTCTACTCAACCATGTATAAATCAATTGCAATCAACACGTTGTTACAGAGTTACAGCCCTAGCCAAGGCGACATGTTTTCGTTGCACGCAATTTTTGCAAGTGAGCCCCTACTACTGACCTGAAAGACGTATCACACGTCAAAAAAAAAAAAAACGAACGCATTCGATTCAGGCTTCCGTAGGCAATAAAGTAATAATTATATATTCTTTTTGTTGCACTAATCCGTGCTGAGGACAATTTTAAAAACCTATTTAGAGGCTAAAAATTCCACCCATGCCGGGACTTGAACCCGCGACCTCTGGCTCACCGTGCCAGCGCTCTCCCAACTGAGCTAATGGGCAAGTGCCGAGGACAATTTTAAAAACCTATTTAGAGGCTAAAAATTCCACCCATGCCGGGACTTGAACCCGCGACCTCTGGCTCACCGTGCCAGCGCTCTCCCAACTGAGCTAATGGGCAAGTGCCCGCGGCACGCACGCACCGCTCTGGATGACTATTAATGATTCTTATAGATTCCAGTTTGTGTCATTTCTGTGCGTTTTTTAAAAAAAAACAAACTGGCTTATTCGATCTCTACTGTTAAGTTCAGTTTCAAACCATCCAACATTATTGCAGCATTCAGTTCTTGGTAGTTGTGTCTTGGAACAATTCGGGAATCGAACTATAGACAAGAGCTGAGATTGAATAGCAAAACCAGTCCATATCTAAACAAACATTCCGCTTGGAAGGTATGGGCGTAATCATCACGCGTGCCCACACTTTTTACAACACATCCACTGGGTGCCAATTCATTTCATTTCATCATTTTTTTTTACATACAGGCACATACATTGCTTCTGGCCCCACATTAGGATACCCTGTGTCGTGGGAACCAGAAACAACGACATCACAAACATGTAAACATCCAAGACCTGGGGTTTTTTTTTGTCCCCAGCCGGGATTCGAACCCGGGACCTCTCGCATGGTATGCAGATGCACTACCGTTGCGCTACGAGGTCGTCTCAGTTAACCCATTCAGTTAACCCTACGTTAAAATAGATGCCTTATAAATGATAATAGATCGGCATTATTCATATTCATTTTCTTAGCGCATTGAAGGCAAACACTTCGTATTATTACTATTTTTAGTTTGAATGGTGGTATTATTTATTATCTAACTTAGATAGATAGAAAGATAGCTAGGTAGGATGTTCTTTATTGTTCACCGAAATTACATTTATAGAAATTATCATTAATGTTTCTATTTCATCCAGATTAGGTAACATAAAACATTTTATGTTGTACAGTAGGAAATTACAAAAGCAGTTAGGATGACGGTGATCATTCCGATAACATACTTAACTAAAAAAAAAAACCGGCCAAGTGCGAGTAGGACTCACGCATTAAGGGTTCCGTACCAGATCTATACAACATTTGAATGTGTCCAGCGTCTACCTGTTGCCGTTGTCGAGCAAAAAACGACAAAAAGTAACGTTTTTTTGCATGGAAGCCCGCCTTTATATATTTATTTTATTCTGTTTCTAGTATTTGTTGTTATAGCGGCAACAGAAATACATCATCTTTGAAAATGTCAACTGTCTAACTATCACGGTTCATGAGATACAGCCTGGTGACAGACGGTCGGACCGACGGACGGACGGACCGACCGACGGATGGACAGTGGAGTCTTAGCAATAGGGTCTGGGCCCTTACCCTTTGGGTACGGAACCCTAAAAACTACAGAGACAGAGAAAAATAAAGAACAAAATTTGAGAGTAGGTAGGTATATTGGTATCCGTAAAATAACCAGCATCATGTTGCAGCCTATCCTCCGTAATGAGGATGTCTAAAGGAAAAACAGATCCCGGCCCGGTTCATTATCCCGGTCTGACCTGAAAGTCAAACGTTGCGAGAAACGCATAAAAATCCCCGCCCTATCTCTCCGGCCATCCCTCTGCGCAAGAGATATATCGGACGCGATAAATCAAACGCTAGCACAACTACTTCACTACATCCGAATAGGGTAAGTACAGTCGACAGCACATCAACCTTTACCTTTTAGTTGCGAAGTCACCCCTAAAGTATCCGAGAGTGTACGGATATAAATGTTGACAAACCGTAGTTTCTAGCATCTTACTTAGTTAGCCCGAACGAAGTAACTGTTAAAGAAACTTCCCAAATAACAATCTGTCTGAACTCAAAGGTATTTCGAAACGCGTGGTATAGTCGCTGTTGATTACACCACGCGTTTCGAAATACCTTTGAGTTCAGACATATTTTTTTTATTGGTCGCTGTCTTTGTAAATATTTTATGTTGTGTTTTTCGCGACACAATAAAGAATATTCTTATCTTATCTTACGGGTTGTTATAGTTAATTCTGATATATTACACACTTCTCTGACAGCACATTCGTCTTCTAGAACTACTACCTTGAAATTCCCAGATAGATGATTGATTGGGTGTCATACTGAATTCCGACGCACAATACTCCGACAGAATACTACCTATGGGAATAAAGGGGATGGGCTGAAAACGAGCGCTATAGACAACGCATGCAGTTATAGCAATAAGCTGGGCCCGTTCCTTTTCACGATAAAAATAATAAACAATGTTTTACTGTTCTTTATCTCGTAAGCATTTGTTTTATGGTAACTAAAATATTTTCACTTCCACTTATTCTGAAAGTATTCCGAAACCGTTGACCCGATAATCGGAAATAGCTCACTTTTCGTCTCACTTTTCCTTCAGCAGTTCTCCATCGTTGGTTGTCTGGAAGAAATTGGTATAAGCAATAAGGCCGCCAATTGCAGTGTAAACACAACATAAACTCACGCCTGTATCCCAGAGAGGTAGGCAGAGACCAGAGACTGCCACTTGCCACGATCCTGACAGATCACTTTCGCTTCATCAACATTGTAGTGTATCCTTGTGAATATTTTATGTTTGTATTATTCCTGGTGTACAATAAAGAATATTCTTATCTTGTCTTGCCTTATCCAAAAGCCTTTAGAACGAAAGAGAGAGAAATATAAGGAGAGCTTATCTTTCACGAATGCGAAGAATTAGTACGATTGGCATTTCAGAAATATGCAAAGTCTGTACTTGCGCAGGCAAAGTCGCGATCAAACGTTAGCGTAACACAAAGGTCGTAAATACGGGGGTCTATTCTCAACATTCCGGCAACCCGATAAGGGTTAGACAAATGTCGACGATTTGTCCCGGCTAAGTAGATGGACGTATGTCGCCGGGCGACTCTATTAAGTACACTCGTAGTGTATTCGGATTTGAGGGCCTAGATTGATGCAGAAGATTCACCGGATACGCAAAAACCGCAGACGGAAAAGGGGAAATATTTAATTGCAAATCAAAACATAAACATTTACATACAGGCACATACATTGCTTCTGGCCCACACTAGGATCTGGCAACACACTGTGTCGTGGGAACCAGAAACAGCGACATCACAAACATGTAAACATCCAAGACCTGGGGGTTTTTTTTGTCCCCAGCCGGGATTCGAACCCGGGACCTCTCGCATAGTATGCAGATGCACTACCGCTGCGCCACGAGGTCGCCAAAAAGGTCGACAATAAAGTGTGGAGTCATTATTAATGCTTTTGTACAGTCAATTAAATTAATACGCTACAAATAAAGTCACTGTTAACCTAACATTTAATCGATGAATATTAAATTAAAAAATAAACGGAAATATAAAATAACCAACAACCCAGCTGCAGAGCTTTTCTGTAGCCATGATGAACGTGTTCAATTTTTCTCTCTATTTTTTTCATAACATGACTTGATGAAAAGTTGTTCAAATCACGTGATACGAAAATGACTGACAATGATGACTCAAATTACGACGTCACAACTTGTAAAATAATGTTTTTATACATCTATACCCTTTTTAGGAGACGTTTAGAATTCAATGCAAAAACGTTATGTACTTAATATATTTTATGTCAAGTGACGACATAAAATTGTGTACACAACACGGGCCCTCTATATCGGCCTTTCTTTATTTTACGGCCCTAGTTGTGTAAATAACTATTTTATTACTACAGAAACATGATTTTTCGCATATTTTGGGAACCCGAACTTGTCGCAAGTTCTCCATTGGAGTCTCTCATTTAAATAAGAAATTGATTTTGTTTCACGACTGATGATTTTTTTTTAAAACTTTTATTCCAATTTTATTATGGTGTGACGTAACGGTTTTTTTACTTTATAGCGGCGCGAGGCATACTTCTGGTACTTGAGAAATGACTTTCGTTGAGCGTAACAAGTAGGTATTAAATAAATAAAAAAAAAACTCTTGGATGGTTGTGAGATACAAACTGTGATTAACGCATTTAAGAGGTAATACTATCATCATAAGCAGCCTATATACGTCCCACTGTAGGGCACAGGCCTTCTCTCAGAGAGAGAGTATGGGCTTAATCACCACGCGTGCCCACCGCGGATTGGCGATTTCAAGCGCTGAGGTATGTGAATAGCTCAGACACCCAGGTTTCCTCACGATTTTTTCCTTCACCGTTAGCGAGTGGTATTGCTACTATAACTTAACAAATGTACATAACTTAGAAAACAAAGTCATAGGTACATGCTCCCACTGGGAATCAAACCTGGGTCTCCCGCTTCAGAGTCCAATGTTCTACCCACTAGGCTACCACCGCTTAGGCACGGTAATTCTGTAGTGGTTTAATATTTCCGGTACACCGTCGACAGCAGTTCATCCTTTACATTTCTGTTGGAAAGTCGCCCGTACCGTAGCTGAGTAGAAATAAATAAAAATGAGTAGAAGAAGTTTTATGAAGTAGATAAAATAAAATAAAATGCATTCTGTGCTTTTCAATCTTTGTCCGAATTCTGTTTTGGTTAGGTACGTTCGAGTGAACCCTGAATATAGGTTACTGTATCTACCTATCTCTCTAATTTAATCACGATGGAACATTTGGCCATTGATTTCGTGCAGGTTCTATAACGGTGTTGGCGTGGTTAACATGTCGGTAACGTGGTTCAACTTCTTGCAATCTTTAGACTTTAAAATTAGTTGTATACAATGTAACTTAGATATTTAAGATTTTTCATGTATCTTTATTATGTATGGTGTGCAATAAAGAGTATTAATCTAGTCTTATCTAAAATTTCGTAAATTATAAGTACCTAATGGTACTTATCTTATAAGGACGCAACGCAATGAAGTTGCATCGCAGATTGGCGACATTATGCAGTAGTTCGTTTCAACGGTTATAAGTAAGAAATATTATTGTTATAAATAAGACAAACCGGGCCTTCTGAAATTTTGTTTTTTCGTGACGTCAAATAGCAACGAAACCCTCATTTGCTTTTGTAGTCGGATAAAAAAAGTGTAACATAATATTGAGAGGGAAAGATTAATCACTCAATAAAATACTTAAGTTGAAATTGGTCTCGTGATAAGAACAGCTTTAAAATCTTTTAATGACCAGTTAAAATAAAACACCTATTTAGTGCAATTTGGAAGAATATCTTGTTCGTAATTCCCCTAGCTTAATCCTCCCAAGCCATTTTTCGTTGGCTATTTAAAGGTATGCCCAACGCGACCGTTTTAAGGTGAACTCGGAGAAACAAGTTATTGTACCTGAGTAAAATTTATTTATAGTATAATGAAGGGACATACATTTATAAACGTTGAATGAATGAAAAGGACTTACAATTAACTGAGAAAATTTCAAAAAATGTTATAAGTAGATAAGTTATTTTTCTTAGTACGCTGTTGCACTCTGTACAGTTTTGCTTAACTATCAATTTAATCGTTGACCGAATCGTTTCAAAACACATAATTTAGTTAGAAAATGCTTTTTTCTTCTTGGTACCATTTACCTTAATACCAAAAAATATTGCTCATGAGTGTGTTGAACACTAGACACAACCTATTAATGTACTGTTTAACATCAGACATCTTTGTCTTCTAAATAATCCTTGATGTTATAATAAGCTTTTTTGCAATGTGCTTGATACACTTTTAAACTGTATCAGAGATAACTTATTTTTTTTGAGATTCGAGCTTTGTTGAACTCATTAATCAAGTGAAATAAATTAGTTATTTGACGTGGCCGCCCGTTGGCTTTATACAATCAGTGTTATGAATGAAAGATTTCAAACATGCCGCTGAACAACGCGCCGTCTAGCTCTTCACGATCTGATATGAGCGAGAGGTCACGATGTTTGGCGACTGGCTTTTAGATAATTTCTTTAATAGCGCATTTTGTGCAATCCCTCATGAAATCTTCAGTGTTTCAGTATATTTATATACTAAATGGACCTAATCGCGATTATTTATTAGGTAAAATTTAATTACCTTAATTTCCAACATTTCGGCAATGTTGCAGCTACCGTGGTAACGGGTAGACTGAAGTGGCGAGTACAGTTAATTATTGTAGAGAGTTTTTCAGTGTTTGCCGTCAATACGCCGACAAGGATACCAGTCTAGTAATTTTCAGAGAAACGAAGGCTCAGAAGCCTTCAGGCCTAAATCTGTGGCTATTTGGCAAGAGCACGTCTTTATCTCGCGCCTCAGCACTAACAAACGAGGGGCATCCGTCACCCGTCTTGTCGGATAGCCGTGACAAATTCGACCCTTTCGGCTTTGTAATTAGATGCAAATAAGAAAGGACTCCATCGCAAAGAAACCTAGGTCTAATGTGACAATCGCTAACTCACAGTGCTTAAAAATTAAAAAAAAATATTTATTGTGTCGGCGCTAGACATGAGTTAAAAGAAATGATGAAATAAGTGTTCACATGTGTGAACTCACTCCTTTTAGGCTTCGCCGCAGTCGGGTAATTGATTAATATTACTAATCACCAATTGAATTGAGTAAAACATATTTACATATACATTAAATAGTTACCATTAGTATCCTAACCATTAAATATCAAAATTAATATTTAATAGTCAGTATCAATCTGACATTCTCACACAGTCTGTGTATGAGTGGACTGTCAGGCCGATAAGCGAACACAGTCAGGATGCTGTTGGGGCTGCCGTGCAGCCAGGGGCCTGTTTCATCGAGCTACAATTCATGGTTTACTGTGACAATTCAATGTCAATTGCAAAGTCGATTAAGCCAAAGATTATCAAGCAGCCGAAATGTACCTCAAATTGTCGTTACTCATAATAAATGACGAATTTTAGTTTTATGAAACTTGGTCCTGGTGAGCAGCGAGGGGTACTTCCCACTTTTTGCTTCAACATCCTATGTTAAGGGTGTTCTTACGTGGAGCATGCTGTCTCGCTGGCACAATTTGTCATTTTTAATGATTGCTAAAAATTGAGCAAGCTTAATAAAATGTAGTCTGAGGATTTGATGCATATAAAAATTATGGACATTTCAAACATATTTTTTTTCCCTATACGTATTTGTTAATAAAGAAAAGTTGTTTCCAAAATCACTAGTTTTGGAATCAAATTTTTTAATCAACAACTAGGTACAGGATAAGGAAAGTAGGTCTTATTACGGAAATATGTCACAATTATTATCTATCAAACCCTCACACCACATTTATCAAAAGTATACTCATTTTATTACAATCACTAAAAATATTACACTGTGCGAGCGAGACAGAATGCTCTACGTAAGAACAGCCTTAATGTGTCTATATCGCTACCAAAACGATGTATGCGGTATTAGAGTGTCCTCCACTGGCCTGCACCACTACTCTCGTCGCTATTGTGATCTGAATTGCACTGAAATTAAATGCATTACGTCAGAAATCATCACAAGCAGCCTATATACGTCCCACTGTAGAGCACATGCCTTCTCTTAGGGAGAGAATATGGGCTTAATCACCACGCGTGCGAACCGCGGATTGGCGATTTCAGGCGCTGAGGTATGTGTATAGCTCAGACACTCAGGTTTTCTCACGATGTTTTCCTTCACAGTTAGCGAGTGGTGTTGCTGCTGTAACTTCACAAATGTATACAACTTAGAAAACAAAGTAATAGGTAAAACAAAGTCATAGGTAGATAGCCACATAAAAAACTGAAATAAAAAATAACCAACCCGACTGCTGAGCATTAATTACTAAACAGGCGGGAGCAACCTAAGGAGTTACATTGCAGAATTTGGGTCCCGTCTGCTTAGTAGTTGATGCTGAGCAGTCGGGTTGTTGATTATTTTTTATTTCCGTTTTTAATTTTTGTCTTTTTAGTGAGCATACTGAGGCTTTACATACGTTACACGTGATTGGTGTAGTTAAATAAAATTAAGATCCGAGCATAATAAATTAAATATAACAGAGCCATCTAGGGACTCATGGTTGTACTATGACGTTATAGTGATTTTAGTTTTTTTAACTTTTCTGTTCTAATAATGCTAATTTAATGTAACCTATGACACTCGCCCTGGGATGACAAATCGATTGAGACCTTAATTGTCAAAATCTGACAATTGGTTAAGGAGTTATGAGGATAGAATCGAACATACACACATACATACGAGCTAAACACTTTTCCCTTCTTTTGGGCTCTACCGCAGTCGGGTAATAACGACCTTAGTCATAAGAAATAGTGCCTATTATACTAATTGAAACGGGAGTCAGTATTTTGACACCCTGCATCAAGAACGTTCTGTAATTAGAAACTCAAACCGCATACGTAAACATACTTGCACCTAGAGCATTGTTAAGTTCGTGGGATATAGCGCGAATTGTTTCCACAGGCTGTGCCATCCAACCATTGTGGGACCCGAAGGAGAGTTCACAGAAATAGCTGGACGTTTTCAGCCTTGAATTCTTTATGAATTTCTGGAAATATCTGTTGTTCGAGCCTGCGTTGGACATCGAAAATATAACAAAATTAAAGGTTTTCTCTTGCCATAGGAATAAAAACAGTTTAGTAGATTTATTTACTTTTGGACTAAATATATATTCTTTTCCCATAACTGTCCAAAATATGGTTGCAAATACCTTTATATTGAGGAGTAATCCAGAGCTTAATAGCACCACCAATGGCGCCAAAAATTAACATCATCATAAGCAGCCTATATACGTCCCAGTGTAGGGCACAGGCCTACTCTCAGGGAGAGAGTGTGGGCTTAATCACCACGCGTGTCCACCGCAGCTTGGTGTTTTCAAGCACTGAGGTATGTGAATAGCTCAGACGTTCAGGTTTCCTCACGATGTTTTCCTTCACAGTTAGCGAGTGGTATTGCTACTATAACTTCACAAGTGTACGTAACTTAGAAAACAAAGTCATAGGTACATGCCCGCACTGGGATTTGAACCTGGGTCTCTCGCTTCCGAGTCCAATGTTCTACCCACTAGGCGACCACCGCTCTTCAATTCAATTCAATAACTGCTGCTTATGATAATATTATGTTGAATTACGGCGGCTGTCCAGCCTTCCGCGCACTACATTCCACAGAAAACTCATATCCATCACATTCGACGTTCTTCTAGAACAAGCCTATTATAACGTCGACAATCATCTACGTACGCACTAGCTGTCCCGGCGAACTTCGTACCGCCACAGAATCCGTTTAAACGATTCTTGCACAGCGCCATCTATTTTAAACTTAAAATAAATATTATCCTACGGGAACGCATTACCGGGATATCAAGTATGCTATGTCTCAATTCAGGTCTTTTTCTATTTGTACGCCAAGTTTCATGTAAATCCGTTATGCCGTTATTGCGTGATTGAGTAACAAACATCCAAACATCTTCACAAACTTTCACATTTATAATATTAAGTAGGATTTGATGAGCTACGAGTTCGATCATTTACATATTTTATGAATTTTCTTTTCTCACATGTTAATATTTTTTGTGCAATAAAGTGTAACAAACAAACAGGTTTGTGTCCACGATACTGTCAATATTACTATTAATACATACGTATAAAAATGGTTTGACAACATAAGCTATACGTCAAACCATTGCGCCAATTTAATATCCAAGAGTTGTATGCAAAAATATCTTACGTTAAATAGTTCCTTCTAAAGAAATGGGTAGCTGCATTTGTCTTCTCTTATCGCATTTCCTCTTTAAGTACGTGACTTTTCTGACCATTCGCCTGCAAACTCCCTTGTGTACCTTAAACCCTGGAGATAAGAGTAAGTTTTTAATGTAATAGGTGTACTGCGTAAGTTGCTGGGTTGGAATCGAAGAGCGTTTGACAGATGGTAACGTTCATGTTGCAGTTAGATAAGAATTGCTGTTACAAGTTTTGTGTAGCTAAGTTTAATTTTATTTCGTACTCAGAAAGCTTTCTAAGAACCGTCAGTATAAATTATTTTAAAAACTCTATTTGCACGGATATTTTACTCGTTTATTTTTTCATTTTACAATTTTCCGCCGTTCTCAATGTATTTCAATGCATCACGAGCGATGCATTGAGATATATTGATGGCAATGTGTAGTTTTTGGTCAGAATGTGGAAGAATGTGGGGGTGGTTCACTTAAACGTTCTGTAGTTACGGCCAGACAGAGGCTTTTACGGCAACTTCTTGATGGGAGAAAGAGAGGGCTTTCAAAAACCACCTGACGCCTATTAGTGACGTAAGAGGTGACAATACCAGGGCTGGGATAGGTGGCCCTCGATGTCAGCACTCAAGACCGCAGCAAGTGAAGGTCTTTTATAAACGTTCTATGCTCTTGATGACTGGCCACAGAAGTATTATACTGTAGGTATTGTACAGAACAGACAGTACAAAAAGAAGCCGTAAAGAAGGCATGTCTGGGGATACCAGAGACCGGTTGGCCGCCCCAGATATCGCTGGAAGGTGAAGTGGCCAAACAACTGTGTGAGCTCCAGGCAGCCGAGTGACAAGTGGTGACCTCTTATATCGGAGTCTAAGACCCTCAATGTCTTCCCAGGTATTATACTCAACAGGTCCATGATAAAGCGAACTGATAAAATAAAAATTACTGGCCTAGTCAAATCTAGAATACCCAAATCTTCTGTCTTTGACTATTGCTTAAGTATCTTACAAAGTTGCGTTCACGGGTCAGTGCTCCTCTGTAGACGCTTGGATTTCTAGAAAGCGTATTTCTTCTACTTTGTCCTCTAAAATATTTTACGTACCGTAAAAAAAAAAAAACGTAAGAACATGTAAAATTTAATCTCTGCGAGTCAATGTGGGTGGAAGGTAAGGGACGACCCAGGCGGAGATACTTCGGTCAAAAAGGGGATGTGTTAGCAAAGGGCAAGATAAAAAATACCCCAAAACCGGCGTGCGTGGGTGCAAAGGCTACCTAATGAATATTGATGAAGCGAAAGAGATCTTTCAAGATAATTGACAAGCGACACAAAAATAGAGGTAATGCCACTTGTCACTTGGGCATATAATATAGCATTACCTCGAATAGTTGTAACATTTTAATAGATTTAAAAAAAATCCTAAGTTAGAGGAAGAGAAAGCAAAAGAGGTATTTCAGGACCGTGGCAAGTGGCAAACTCTGGTCTCTGCCTGCCCCTCCGGGATACGGGCGTGAGTTTATGCAAAGTATGTAATCAATCAATCAATCAATTTATTTATTTGTAGACATAGGTAAATAATACAAGATGTCATAAAATAATGAAGTCGCTCTATGTTTTGCCTTTGGGCGTAAAAACTTAATTTATAATGCAATGAAAATTATGTTAAATAAAATGTCACTACAATTCAAGTTAATGTAAAAAATATTAAAATGAGTGATTAAATAATATGTACTTACAAAATAAAACATAGAACACAATGTCAAAAAAGCTTAATATTCAAAATGAAATATTTTATAGCACAAACAGACGTTGTTTTTTTATTATTTATCTAATAGAAAATCTGAGACAGAGTAATAACATTTATTTACTAGTGTTTACACAAGTTCTCGTTTAAATTCTGTGAATTTTAATTCTTTTAAATTGTCTGGTATTTTATTATATATTAAGGGCGCCATGCTGACAACGCCTTTTTTCATAAATATTGTCGTACATTTCGGAAGGCGTAGAGTGTGTGTGTATTGTGCCCTCGTGGGAAGACAGCTACTAGCTGATTTCTTCTCAAACAGGTAAGGATTCGACTTTACAAACAAGCACATCTCGAAAATATACAGCGATGGCAAAGTAAGGATATTGAGAGTTTTGAAATACTCTACACAGCTATGAGTAATTTTTAATCCACACATTGCTCGGAGGCACCTCCTCTGGGCTTTAAAAGGCTGTAGTGTAAAAAAAATCCTTAAGCATACAATGTACCTTTGCCAGATTAGCGTTCAAAAGCTGTTTCCACACGATTTCTTCTTTTCGGCAATTTAAATTCAATTTATGTTCACGTCGTAAATTTATGTTATGTAATTGGCTCATGACTTATTTTGCCTAAAAATTTTATTTTACATTACATAGACTCTCGCCTGAATCCCGTAGAGGTAGGCCGACACCAGGGTTTGCCACTTGTGACAGACCTCTTTCGGCTTCTCGTCCCGATTCTTAGGATTTTTTTAATCTATTGATATGCAATGACGTATCCAGCTAATGCTCTATTGCATGCCCAAGTGACTGCATTAGTTCTATTTTTGTTTTGCTCATTAGAACCTAATTTCGAACTATCAGTTACTAATTCCAACAAAGTGCTTTGTTATGTTCGAACTGTGGTAGAAATAGAACAAGCACCCACTTCAACACCCCGATTACCTCACGTACTGCACTACAGGGTGTAAGGAAATTTCCATACACATCCAATAATTTTTTTCGCGATGTGAAAGGTTTCTCCATAGTAAAAGTTGTTCGAATTGACAAGTAGAATCCCATTTTTGTTGTAACTTTCTTCTTTGTATACAATAATAGTGTTCTCTTCTCTGCCTGAGAAATTATGTGGTGATTATAGGTTGCAGAGGCAATGTTTCTGAAAAATAAAAACCGGGACAAGTGCGAGTTGGACTCGCCCACCGACGGTTCCGTACAAATTTGTTGATACATAAATAGTTCAGGAATATGTTTTTTCGGAGCTTTTGCCGAACTTCAAAGATTTAATTACAAATGTATAGCTTTCAGATTTTTTCCAGTACTTGTAGTATACGAAGATATTACTTGCCGAACTTCATAGTTGTAGGTCATTGGAACGTACTCTATAAAGTTTAATTCATTTGAGAGAGTCAAAGTATACGTTTTTTGCGGCATAAACGGCCGTAATTTTTTTTATGTTCATTTAGAAGTTTGATTTTTTCACAGATTTAAGGGACTCTAGACTTGAGTATATGGTTTTAATTTCAATCGATCCCTCTACGATACCTCTACGCGTTTCCGAGATAAAGGGTCTTGACAGACAGACGGACGGACGGACGGTCAACAAAGTGACCTTATAAGGGTTCCATTTTTCCTTTAGAGGTATGAAACCCTAAAAACGGTACTGTTGGTAGCAAATAGGTATTTATTTCAGAACAACTGATGTTGCCTACCTACTACCATGGAGGTCAGTGTTTATACATTACTAGCTGACTCGGCAAACGTTGTTTTGCCATATATTATTAGCCTACCACCTACTCTCAGACCTACCAAACATACACTAAAAATTAATAAAAATCGGTAAAGCTGTTTCGGAGGAGATCGATAAAAAACACTGTGACACGAGATTTTTATATATTAGATTATGGATGCTGTTACGTTGGCATCATATATTTTTTAAATGTGACCCAAAAAGACTTCATTGAAGCAAGGAAGAAAAATATTGGTTGAAAATTTAGAAAAAAATGTTATAAAACGCCATAAAACAATAAAAAGAAACAAAGCATTTCTTCATAAATTTATGGATATAGCTTCAGGTGCCAGTATAAATGATATAAAAAATCGAAACTTTAAATCGATGGACTCGATCATACTTAAATTGATTTCGATTATTTCTTTCTATATTATTATGTTTCTTACAAAATTATAATTAGTTAAAAACTTCTACATACTAATGTAATCTAAATCTGAAACATTCAGTTCGATATCCTCAGCTCGAAGCTAGGTTCCCTGAGGAGCTTTCCCTTTTATTGGAGTTAAGAGAAAAAAACCGGACAAGTGCGAGTTGGACTCGCCCACCACGGGTTCCGAATAAATTTGTAGGTACTATAAATAGTTCAGGTACCGAGTCTCGTAGTTTTTTCCGAGCGTTTCGTGAACTTCAAAGACAATTTTTTTATGATTAAATCACAAATGCATAGTTAACAGATTTTTTACTGTATTTGTAGTATACAAACATATTACGTACCAAATTTCATATAATAACAATTAGCCGATTTGGCTAATTGTTATTTTTATATATTTGTGGAAGTCCAGGGAAGGTTTAAACGGTGAGAAGAAAAAAAAACGGTTGACGTCGGTGATACGAAGTTCACGGGGTCATCTAGTAATATTTATAAATAACCAAACTTGAAAGTATCAAAAAAATGTTTATTCGTTACCTCAGATTTAAATTAAAAATCCCTAAGCAAGATATTAAGCGACTTTGTGTCAAACTTCATGATAAGGGTCTTTCAGTTGTATGTCCTCTATTATTAATCATATTTTTTTAAGTATGGTAAATTATATGTATTCCCTTGGCCTCTTATGGTGTGGAGATATAATATGTATTTTATAGTGGTATATAGGCTTATTCTAATTCAACATTATTATGTTGTATTATCGGTATATGAATCTCTATGTTAATGTGTAAGTTTATTTAAATAATTAACTTTTTTTTTGCACGCCTACCCACTTTTTCCTTTACCTCCTGAAGTTGACTGGTAGAAAATGCTCATGGCAAATATCCGCCGTAATGTAAATAAATAAACATCACCTACTTCCTTTTCATATTCGTCATACATAATATTGGGGATATTCCATTTTTGATTAAAACTGCCCAAAATTTCATTGACTCTCCTGAATTATTAGCTCATTTGAATGTCTTAGTCCCTTTACGTCTATATTCCTGTAAAAAGTTTTTTATATATGTTCCCCGCGTTCATTCTAATTACCGGCAAAATTCATTTCTTTTAAGGGCTGCTGGGTGGTTCAATCAACTCTATAAGTACCGTATGTAAATCTATTATCCCGGACTTCTATAACTCTTTGCAATCGATTCTCTAACCATCGAATATGGCTTACTGACCGTTAATTAATTATATATTCATTTTTGTACACTAGGAATTAATTACATCTGAAACGCTGAATTTGTATTGAGTGTTTATTCGTCTACTTGTTTTGGAGTGACATATTGTTTCCTGTATGAACTTAGGCATTTTCTACTATAATATTTCTAACAATGAAAACTTGTCATTGGCTCTCTGTCTTTATTTAATAAAATAAATAAGAAAAATATCGATCCGACCACAAAAATGATAAGAACCACAATTGTAGAAAATTGAATTTTCGACAACTTTGTTTGTAACGATTTTTCATGTAACATGCTACTTAAGTATTTGCTTAGAGTGATTTTCAAATCAGAGACCTGCGATTAGAGTCGACAAATTGTTCGTCGCCTTCTGGCTGACGGTACAATTTTTAAACATGTATTTCCGTCTTTCGACTCATACGCTTCGTGTAAACGGAATCCATTCCGCAACTATTTTGTGACACGACATGTCAGGCAGTTTGCACCGCACTCAAATAGCCTCCGGGTTTTTATCGACATGGTTGGAAAACGCGAGAAATATATTACGGGGGAGGCTATTCTGTAAGCTGTGACTTTCAGACTGACGTAGCCTGGGGTGATATATCTGGAGCTTATGAATGAATGAATGAATGAATGAATGAATGAATGAATGAATGAATGAATAACCATTTATGTGGGTTGCTCGGGGCTGCAAGTGATGTTAATTACTTCGGCCAGATGTCGCTGCCCGTACGTAATACAGGGAAGTTTGTAAAGAGGCTCGAAATTTCGCTGATGCCTGCACTTGCTCATTAGCTCAGTTGAGAGAGCGCTGGCACGGTTAGCCAGAGATCGCGGGTTCAAGTCCCTGCATGGGTGGAATTTTTAGCCTCTAAATAGGTTTTTAAAACCATTTATTGCCAAGAACAAAAGTTTTTTCACCCTTAAACACTAAATTACTTACGTATCTTTTAAACAAGATTGAAAGTAGAAGAACTTGACAATAGTAATAACGCTCAGCCTCAGCTGAGAGATGCTGGGCATCCCACAGCGCTGATTTTCAGCGAAGTCCAGATCTTACACGTAATAATGTAGATTTAATTAAAGGTAGATTACTTTTTTTTAGTTCTTTCTTTTAGTTGGTACCGGTGTTCTAACCGGTACCAACTAAAAGAAAGAACTAAAAAAAAGTAACTACTAACTAGTGCCAGCTGTTGTGGCGTTAGTTTGTGCATCTAATAGTGGGTTTAACATAAGGCTGTAGCAAACTACGAATTTAAATTTAGCGCTTGTTGAGATATCTCCCTTTGGCGAAATTATAATTTAGGTGCTAAATTTTTTTTGTATTCATTGGCTTTTTCAATAAATAATTCATTTCATTTCATTATTATTTACGTACTGAAACTTTAAATTTTCATTAACCTCTTATGACTAAGAGAAAAAGGGCAACGACTTGCACTTGCACGGCCAGTTTTTTATATTTTTGGGCAATATGCATCCGCCATATTAACACTTATAAGGTAGGTGGATAGACAGACATTGTAGGCATAGTAGGCTGTCCCGTTCGCACCCTACGGTTAAGGACCCCCCAAAACAGCGACAAACTAAGCAATATCCGTCACAGTGGTCCCCGTTTGTCAAATATTCTTTAGGTAGAGAATCCATAGCCATCTATGACTATCATTGTTGTAGGGTTTCAATAATAAGCCCCCGGGGTTATATTGGAGAAAAATGCTCAGCTTCGCAAACGCTAGAGATGAGTTGTGGGTTGGCGGTCTTTCATATTGATTTGCATCACAGATTAGGCACGGCTGACTAGCTAACAGAGGTGACATTCCATGTGCGCATGTAACTTGGTACTAATTGCGTGCGCGTCGCAACGCCAGACAAGTGACAAATAGTTATTTGTTATGCAAGGCTGCAAAGTTAATTTTTGGCGCGAGTACCTTGTATTGAGACCTGAGCAAGCGAAGGATTCTAGGATTGAGCCACGAGCGAAGCGAGTGGTTCAAATATAGAATCCTGAGCGTAGCGAGGGTTTCAAAGGTACGAGACGCTAAATAACTTTGCTGCCGAGCGCAACACACAACTTTTCACCTCACTAAAGCGAGGAAAATGTTAGGTGCAAGAAAAACAGTTTTAATAAATATTAAATTACTGTTTATTTATTTCAAAAATTAAAAGTAAAATTACTACAATTGGTAATATTGAAAGTTAAATTTTTTTTAAATCAAATTTTCTTGCCGGCCAGTGCGATTATTTAAATGAGGCTGGCGCATGACATGAAATAAGTATTTGCATTTCAATCATCAATGGACTGGCTGCAGAGAATACAAACTATTACGAAACCAATGAGGTTCTATATATATGTAATTTATTGTACGAAACCTTTATTGAATAAAAATATTCGAATTTTAAAAACACTTTCCACGCTAGCGGATAAAGTGCGATTTTCCACGCAGATTTCGAATGATAAACAGAGCTTTTACGAGCTAGTGAGGTGAAAACGTTATTTCCTGCTCCGCGTTGCTCCCGGGTCTACAATGAAATTCTGTGGAATATCACTTCTGAGAGGTTTTATTCTTTGATCCCGTAGGATATTTAATATTGCTTTGTGGTAGCAGTTCGGTGTTCAATGTTAATTTTCCGATAGACTGCTGTTTTGGTTGGTTTCAGGATCGTTTTGACTACAAATTAATATTAACATGCACATATTGACACATACGTATATATAGTAATAATAATGATAATGACTTCCACACAATACATTCACTCGACCTGGTCCCAAACTAGGATAACTAGCATATTAATATAACACTTACGTGTTGATACACTAATTAAAACACACACATGCAAACATACACATTCTATGTTAATTATTCGATAGAATGGCGTTTTGCTCTGTAACTTTATACCTATTTGACTGAAAATTGATATTACATGTTGTAATTTAAATTTTGATTGTTACTGGCCAGAATACCACATAAATCATGTAAGAGCGCCTACAAGTCACGCTATGATCTAGTACGGCTCTTACGGTTGGTTACAAGGTTAGCTATTGTCTTGTAACCGGGAAGCTAAATGGGGTAGCTAGCTGGGGTGCTATCGGCTAGAAATGAAAGCACTCAATTGCTAATAAACTATCACTATATTAAACTGAATAACGATATAAATGATAGATGAAAAATGAGAACGCGCGGCGCGGCTGATTGGCAGTTGCGAACTAAAGTCTGTTTCCGCGCTAGTAAGGTGAGTTGCTGACTGGACAAAACATGTGCGGTTGCACCGTACCAATCAAATTGCAGAGGTTTGCATTAAGGAGCTCCAGGGTGCAACACCAGCGCCACCAAGAATATACAAATCGAATTTTTCAAAAAGTGTCTGTACAGTATCCTCAATTGAATCGTGTGATTTTAAAACAACACAAGTCACATGTGTTTTTAAAATAACACTCGCCCATTTTTTTTTATTAAATCATTTACACCTACATTACACTACATTTACATTAGAAAAAAAATTGTAGTTTATTCATACAGAAATCAATATAATATGCTAAAATATTGCTGTCGTAGATATTAGTGTTTGAATAAAACAGTTTTTTCTATTTCCTGCAAAGTTTTAATGAAAGGATATGATGTGTCGTTTTAAAATCACACGATTCAATTATGTTATTGGTGATTTTTAGGACCCACGACCGTGAACCTAAGGCAAATAATATTAACGCCAAAATATATTCCCAGGTTAATGATCCTAGGTTGTTTTTCGTGGGTCCTAAAAATCACTCTTAACATGATTTGAAGATTGTACAGACACTTCTTGCAAATACGATCTGTAAAAAAGATATGTTTTTTTTCTGTTGGTGGTGTAAGTTAGTCCACTGGATCCCCTTAAGCTATTTTACTGCAACTAAATAATTGTTTATTTACTAGAACAAGCCCAATACCAATTAAAATTCAATTTTAGTAAACATCTGCAATAGTGCAATACTCGGACAAAAATTTGCGCTTTAAAGCTTATTATTTCGCAATGTGAACCCTAAATAAAAAAAAATAGTTTTCCTACAACCACAATATTTCCAACGACCAATCCAACGATGCCCCACATGGCATGTTAGGTGAGGTACAGTAAAAAAGATTACTTCCATCATTCTGTACTCTTAGATTATGAAATATCTGTGTAATATCCCTTTTTATGTACAATAAAGTGTTATCTATGTATCTATTCGTATCTATCTGTATTTAGCGGCATTTGCGCTAGAAAAATCGAATAAAATATTTGACGGGACACCCTAGCGCACCTGTACAATAGCACGCTCAATTTGCCATTCAAGAATGCGCAAGTCAAATATATCAAGAGTCGATCGGTTGCTTTCGCCTTTTTAAATTTAATTTATTTCATTCAGCGCGGCTGTATTCCACCTTGGGATTCGTTGAGCCAATCTAACCTTACAGTTCAGACCCCGTATTCATTTACTTCTCTCGCTTGCTCTTGTGTTGATAGAGCAAGATAGCATTCAATGACTTTTCTATCGTAGCAGTCAGTACAATGCCCTACAATTAACTTGAGCAAATTACTTTGACTTTCTGTGGATGTACATATTTTAAAACATTTAGAACGTTCATCCTTGATTTCTGGTCTCATTTGCAAAGGGCGCAGTGTGACGGACCAAGCTCCGTACAAGTGCTCACGATCGTTAATATCATGTTGAATTGTGTTCTGCACGAGAAGATTAAGGATAGAAGCTAAAAGAAACCGAGCATTGATAATCGTATTCTTATATAGGGATTATAAAACATTTAAAGAGCGTATTATAGAATCGGATAAAGCGCTAAAACGTATTTGGTTCCCCAACATAAAATAAAGCTAGTTATATTTTGTTTGTATCATTTGTAAACATTTAGACAGTTCTTGTGAAATATTGCGTTGTCTTTTCTAGATTAAATTTTTACGATAATTGAGATTAATTACAACGGCATCTATTTTGCGAGATGGCACAACTAATAAATTATGGATTGAAGAAAGTTTTCACCTAAAACCTGTTACAATACATGACAGTTCATCGCTTTGTTCAGAGGTGACGCTACCGGTCTAAACGCGTGGGTCTGAACTGAATTCATTCTCTAAAACAAAAACAAAAAGAAAAGTGCATCCGAAAAGCTTTTGTTCTGTAGCATTTGTAAACATTTAAACAGTTCTTGTGAAATATTGCGTTGTCTTTTGTAGATTAAATTATGCAACTTGTTTTAGGGATGGTTTACGATAATTGAGATTAATTACAGTGACATCTCTCTTGCGAAATAGCACAACTAATAAATTTCGGATTGAAGAAAGCTGTTACTAAACCTATTACAATACATGGCAGTTCATAATTTTGTTCATAGATGACACTTTCTTAATTCATTCTCTAAAACAAAACAAAAAAATTGCATCCGAAAAGCTCGGTCATCCAAGTACTAAATAAATAGGGAACTTAAATCATATAAAACTTTAACAAAACAACATAGACTCACGCCTGTGTCCCGGAGGGGTGGACGGAGGTCGGGGACTGCCACTTGTTGCGATCTTGACGGATCACTGTCGTTTCCTTAAAATTCACTCGCGTGTGTGGGCCGCGTCGGCTTCCTTTGTTTCTTTTGTAATAAGCCGCGGCGTGTTAAGGTAGTAAATTTAAAGGGATATTATGACAAAGAACGTAATTTATGAGCTAGATGAACAAAAATAAATTACTTATGTTAAAGTCCTTAAACTAATAGCAATAAGGAACAAAATTCTTCAGATGGCGGTATTTCGTTATTGATTTAGCGAGAATGCAAATTTCTTCTGAAAAAAGCCGCGGCATGCTAAGGCGGTGATATCAAAGAAACACTAGGACAAAGAACGTAATTTATGAGTTGACGAACAAAAATAAATTACTTATGTAAAAATCCTTAAACTAATAGCAATAAGGAATAAAATTCTTCATTTGGCGGTGTTTCGTTATTGATTTAGCGGGAGGGCAAATTTCTTTTGAAAAAAGCCGCGGCATGCTAAGGCGGTGAATATCAAAGAAACACTATGACAAAGAACGTAATTTATGAGTTAGGCAAATAAAAATAAATTACTTATGTTGAAGTCCTTAAACTAATAGCAATAAGGAACAAAATTCTTCAGATGCCGGTATTTTGTTATTGGTTTAGCGAGAGGGTGAAGTGGCACCATATTAAAAGGGGGCCGCGAGGGTATAAAAGCGGGGTTCGGGAACTATTCGAGGCTTGTTTGGAACAGAAAATTGAGAAGTAAATACGTCTGTTGCGCTCGTAGGCAAATTCGATATTTTGCGAATTTATTACTATTAGGGAGTTTCGTTTGCATTTAAATTCGAAAGTAGGAGAGTGGATTCGGTTTTGTAACCTAACATCACCTGTGGGCACTGCGTCCCAGACTATCAGATCTGGTGTGAAGTTTCAGGTTCTGAATTACTTTCTTAGCTAGGGAATGAGATTTGAAAGTGAAAGTGTAATGTTAGAAACGGTCTTCGATTCCTAAACAGTTAGTTTACTTAGCTAGAAGTTTTCCGCGTAAAATAGGGTTTTCAGCCTTAGTAATTAGGGTAGCTTTCGCGAAATAAAAGTTCACTAATCCTTTGCCTCCACAGTACTACGTTTATGCGGAAATAAATTTGTGCAAAGGTAAACTCACGGCGGCAAAGGTAAGTTCTAGATAATCAGTGTTTCTAGCCCTTGTGAAATAACCAAGGCTCGACGGGGGCGCTAATGTAAACCTGCAAAACTCTGTTTGACTAAAAGATTGTGTTCGTTATTTAATTGTGCGAGTCTTGAATTAGTAGCTGCTAAGCTTACTGCTTATCTATGTCTCTGGTCCTTACCTTAAAACTAGGCGTAAATGTTGGTGCGCTTCATTCACACGGTGATCATTTCAAACTAAGGAATAGGTAAAGCTTAACGAAAGTATTAGCTTCATAGGTACCTTTCTTTTGATCTTCGGACGGGACATTCCACTATTGCAAAGAGGTAGGGACAATTTATGTAGGTGCGTATATACTTTTTCTGCCGACCGCAGTTTCTTTAGTATTATTGCATTTTAGACGCAATATAGGGTGAATAATATATAGGGTGGCCAAAACACGAATTATTGTTAGGAATTGAAAGACGTTATGGGACGTTAGGGAGTAGTTAAGAGCCACTATAGGCTTTGTAGTAGTATACTCATTTCAAGTATATTGGCTTAATACTCTGCTTAATCTCATAGTTGCGTAAGCGCGGCTGGATTGTTTCAGTGTTGGTAAGCTTTCGATGAAGTCTTATTCCAACGTACCTAGTGCATTTGCTTATTACCTCTCACACACTCTCGTCAGCCAATGCATTGTACTGCTGAACATCCCTTTGCCGTTTCTTGCGTTAATTGTGTGAAGCGTCTTGAGTCTTAAGATCTTTATACCTGCTTAAAGCTTTTATTATGCTTGACTTGTCCTTGAGTGGCGTCTCATAGTTGCGTGAGCGCGGCTGGATTGTTTCAGTGTTGGTAAGCTTCGATGAAGTCTTATTCCAACGTACTTTGTGCATTTGGTTATTACCTCTCTCACACTCGTCTGCCAATGCATTGTACTGCTGAACATCCCTTTGCCGTTTCTTGCGTTAATTGTGTGAAGTGACTTGAGTCTTAATATATCTATGCCTACTCAAAGCTTTTATTGCTTCTATTATATTTATTTGTATGACTTATGTCTTTGGGTGACATTTCATGGTGGCGTGGGTTTGGCCGGACTGTTTCAGTGTTGGCAAGCTTCGATGAAGTCTTATTCCAACGTACTTTGTGCATTTGGTTATTACCTCTCTCACACTCTCGTCTGCCAATGCATTGTACTGCTGAACGTCTCTTTGCCAATTCTTGCGTTAGTCATGTATGTTTTCTTAAGGCATAGACTTGGAATAATGAATCATTGTATTCTTATTTCTAGTCAGTCATAGTTTTATTATTTATAAGTATATATTAACGGTATAACGTAGTGGCGGCCAATCCCCATCCACGGTAGATATAATTAGCACTATCGGCTAGTAGATAATTGAGTATTGCACTCTCTTCTTCTTATCCAATATTATCTACTTAGCTGGCTAATAATGTCTGCCTTAACCGGCCTTTGGTAGGGGACGTTATACTAAAACACTCACATGTGTAGTAGTATGACAAGTAGTTATTTATTTCAAATATTTTGCTACCATAATCTTATCTTATTTAGATGGAATTTATTTTATTCAACCTTTAATTTATTGTCTCCTAAACTTAACTTCTTTATTTAAATTTTCCTCTTTTATCCCAATCTTGTCTCGCTTCTGCTAATTTAATGTTGCTTTATTGCTATTTTAGTTTCTTCGAATCTCCCCAAAATTTACCTTTTCTAGTAAACATTTGGTTCGAACTGAATGTTCTTAGTTCCACTTTTATTATTTTAACGGATCTCTTACATGCACTCATTACTCAATCTCATATCCTAAAAGTTCTTGGGTTATTAATACGTTCACAATGAAGGGTCCTCACTAGACTAGACGATCACAGTTGGCCATTAGAGTGTTTTGCATCATAGTATCTTTTCTCTTTGCTGTCGGGGGTTCATACCTTTTAATATCCAGGGGTGGGAGTCACAATATGGTGTGCCGTGACCATGATATTTTAATACGAGTTTGAGTAGGTTGTTTGTATGTTTTATGATGCAGAATATTCTTATTTTTAATTATTATCGTTGGCTTTATGCCACAATTTGATGTTCGTGAAATGGAAAGATTTGAGATTGACGATGAGGGTGTGAATGAGATCCGTTAATTTTGCTTTCGCATAGATTTATGGATGTATGCACGGGTAAAAATAAATATTTAATTCGTGTATGGATCTATTTATCTAATTATTAACGTGTAATCACGTTATTTTTACTAACGTTCCATAGCTTCTTGGTAATTTCTATTCAAATTACGTTACTTTACAATAAATCTTTAGTTGATTCAATGCTTTCGTGTCGGATTTTAATAATAGTCTGTAGAGGTTATACTTTTCGATCGTTTTAAGTAGGTACGTTTAACAGTTTTTTATTCAGGGGGTTGTATCAAATTATATTTTACGTCAGAAGTTGCCTTCGTAGGTAAACTAAGGCCAATAATAATTCCAGTATAGTTAATTAAGAAGATAATTAGGGAACTAAAAAAAAAAAAAAATCGAATGTCATCAGGTTACATTAATTAGTCAAAGGTCTGATTTGTGGGGGGTTGTCAAAATATGAAATTTCTTACGCGATTTTAAATTCTTAAATACTTTAATACTTGTTTTGCTTATTAATTAATAGTTATTATTGTGAAAGATCTTTCTTATTTTAATTTATTGATTTAGGTATTTCATTTTAAATATTTTCATGCTGGGGGTTGATATCTTTACATTCGGTTTAGCATTCCATTACGCGGAAACTTGTCTTTTATTTGGGGGGTTGTGGGGTTGTAAAAGAAAAAAAAGAGCAACATAATTAACAAAAGTTTTCTCGACGGGGGGTTGCTATTATTATAGTATTGCTAGGAATTTAGTATTGCGTAATTCGGTAGTTTCGTATAGTGGTGGCGCAAATAAATTCATGAATTATAATTATTCCATTAGACTCGAGATTAATTTTAATTTGCTAAATTATCGATATGTCAAATAAATTTAGTGTAATTTTATTCACATCGATTCGTAAATTTCTTGAGAAACAAAAAAAAAAAAAAAACTAATTTTTAATAAAAAAAAAAAAAAAAAAAAAGAAAATTTTTATTTTATTTTAGTAATCCGCGTACCTATAATAAACTATAAATAATAGAGGAAAAAAAAAAAACAACACATTTTGTTTTATTTTAACAATCCGCGTACAGTAAACGATAAAAGTTGATAATCGAATATTCTTAAACCAAACTTTGAATTTAAATGTACCTTACCATAAATTACGTCTTACCCAAATACTAATTTTTAATAAAATACGGACGCGAGTTAATCTAATCGGGATTTACACTTGATTATTTAATTTTCGTCGTTGACTGTACTTCTTAAACCAGGTAATTGAAACGGTTTTGAAAGGTAATCTGGTAATTGAAATTGAGGTATTGTGTACGGTAATCAAGGTAATTCGTGTGGTACTGTGTAAGGTAAAGCAAATTTAATTTTAAAATTTTTACTTGCGTCTCATAACGTCTATCACTAGGTTATATTTGCGATCGCGGGCTCTGGTTAAAATTATTTTATTCCTCATATTGGATGGGGTTGTCAAATTTATAATAAAATTAGTAGTTATTTTATATCGCGGTAATCAAAATCATATCTGCGAAGAGTTCATTCGCCAAATTCTCAGGCTTCATATATCAGTTTGTAAGCAAGTAAGAGTAAGCTTGGAAATGATTCAATGAATGGAGAAAGAATTAGTTGAAGTATTTAGAAGGAGAATGAAAAGGGGCTTGAATGGAAGTTCTAGAGTTCGGTGAATCGGTTTTACGCATATAACTTGTTTTATTTAGTTTCCGAATACAGCACACACCTCAAGCGGATACAAATACTTCCTTTGATTTTTATTTTAAATTAATTTAAACTGTATTTGTATCCCGGACTCCACAAGAAGCTAAGAACTAGTTTCGGCAACTGAGCAGGCTCCAGAAACGAAGATGTTGTCGATTGGGGATTTTCATTGATTAATATCGTTTGTTTGATAGCTTCCCGTAGTGATTTCGCAGCTGATTGTTATTTGAGGCTATTGTAAGGGTCGGTTCTACTACCGGTGCACGTTTGCTCTTGGGGAGGCCTCCCCTTTGGAGTTTAAGCGAGTGTATCTGGTACTTAGCAGTCGGTGCCTTCGGGCTGTCCTGCCTCACAACCAGGATCCCTTTATCAAGGTCTTCAATGATAGGCTGTGTTAAAAGCTGCTAAGCGATCCGAATAAAACGGTGTCGATTGAAATTTCACATAGACAATTATCCGAAGAGTCTGGTTGAAAAACACAACTCACTCATTTCGTCATTTCTGGAAAATAGTGAAACAAGTAACAATTACTTAATTATTAATAACTTATGTAGCAAGACCACTCTCATGATCACATGTTTTATTGAAAATTTGATAACGACAGGTCTTATCCAAATTTTGGGGGTTGATTGTGACGGACCAAGCTCCGTACAAGTGCTCACGATCGTTAATATCATGTTGAATTGTGTTCTGCACGAGAAGATTAAGGATAGAAGCTAAAAGAAACCGAGCATTGATAATCGTATTCTTATATAGGGATTATAAAACATTTAAAGAGCGTATTATAGAATCGGATAAAGCGCTAAAACGTATTTGGTTCCCCAACATAAAATAAAGCTAGTTATATTTTGTTTGTATCATTTGTAAACATTTAGACAGTTCTTGTGAAATATTGCGTTGTCTTTTCTAGATTAAATTTTTACGATAATTGAGATTAATTACAACGGCATCTATTTTGCGAGATGGCACAACTAATAAATTATGGATTGAAGAAAGTTTTCACCTAAAACCTGTTACAATACATGACAGTTCATCGCTTTGTTCAGAGGTGACGCTACCGGTCTAAACGCGTGGGTCTGAACTGAATTCATTCTCTAAAACAAAAACAAAAAGAAAAGTGCATCCGAAAAGCTTTTGTTCTGTAGCATTTGTAAACATTTAAACAGTTCTTGTGAAATATTGCGTTGTCTTTTGTAGATTAAATTATGCAACTTGTTTTAGGGATGGTTTACGATAATTGAGATTAATTACAGTGACATCTCTCTTGCGAAATAGCACAACTAATAAATTTCGGATTGAAGAAAGCTGTTACTAAACCTATTACAATACATGGCAGTTCATAATTTTGTTCATAGATGACACTTTCTTAATTCATTCTCTAAAACAAAACAAAAAAATTGCATCCGAAAAGCTCGGTCATCCAAGTACTAAATAAATAGGGAACTTAAATCATATAAAACTTTAACAAAACAACATAGACTCACGCCTGTGTCCCGGAGGGGTGGACGGAGGTCGGGGACTGCCACTTGTTGCGATCTTGACGGATCACTGTCGTTTCCTTAAAATTCACTCGCGTGTGTGGGCCGCGTCGGCTTCCTTTGTTTCTTTTGTAATAAGCCGCGGCGTGTTAAGGTAGTAAATTTAAAGGGATATTATGACAAAGAACGTAATTTATGAGCTAGATGAACAAAAATAAATTACTTATGTTAAAGTCCTTAAACTAATAGCAATAAGGAACAAAATTCTTCAGATGGCGGTATTTCGTTATTGATTTAGCGAGAATGCAAATTTCTTCTGAAAAAAGCCGCGGCATGCTAAGGCGGTGATATCAAAGAAACACTAGGACAAAGAACGTAATTTATGAGTTGACGAACAAAAATAAATTACTTATGTAAAAATCCTTAAACTAATAGCAATAAGGAATAAAATTCTTCATTTGGCGGTGTTTCGTTATTGATTTAGCGGGAGGGCAAATTTCTTTTGAAAAAAGCCGCGGCATGCTAAGGCGGTGAATATCAAAGAAACACTATGACAAAGAACGTAATTTATGAGTTAGGCAAATAAAAATAAATTACTTATGTTGAAGTCCTTAAACTAATAGCAATAAGGAACAAAATTCTTCAGATGCCGGTATTTTGTTATTGGTTTAGCGAGAGGGTGAAGTGGCACCATATTAAAAGGGGGCCGCGAGGGTATAAAAGCGGGGTTCGGGAACTATTCGAGGCTTGTTTGGAACAGAAAATTGAGAAGTAAATACGTCTGTTGCGCTCGTAGGCAAATTCGATATTTTGCGAATTTATTACTATTAGGGAGTTTCGTTTGCATTTAAATTCGAAAGTAGGAGAGTGGATTCGGTTTTGTAACCTAACATCACCTGTGGGCACTGCGTCCCAGACTATCAGATCTGGTGTGAAGTTTCAGGTTCTGAATTACTTTCTTAGCTAGGGAATGAGATTTGAAAGTGAAAGTGTAATGTTAGAAACGGTCTTCGATTCCTAAACAGTTAGTTTACTTAGCTAGAAGTTTTCCGCGTAAAATAGGGTTTTCAGCCTTAGTAATTAGGGTAGCTTTCGCGAAATAAAAGTTCACTAATCCTTTGCCTCCACAGTACTACGTTTATGCGGAAATAAATTTGTGCAAAGGTAAACTCACGGCGGCAAAGGTAAGTTCTAGATAATCAGTGCAGTCGACGGGGGCGCTAATGTAAACCTGCAAAACTCTGTTTGACTAAAAGATTGTGTTCGTTATTTAATTGTGCGAGTCTTGAATTAGTAGCTGCTAAGCTTACTGCTTATCTATGTCTCTGGTCCTTACCTTAAAACTAGGCGTAAATGTTGGTGCGCTTCATTCACACGGTGATCATTTCAAACTAAGGAATAGGTAAAGCTTAACGAAAGTATTAGCTTCATAGGTACCTTTCTTTTGATCTTCGGACGGGACATTCCACTATTGCAAAGAGGTAGGGACAATTTATGTAGGTGCGTATATACTTTTTCTGCCGACCGCAGTTTCTTTAGTATTATTGCATTTTAGACGCAATATAGGGTGAATAATATATAGGGTGGCCAAAACACGAATTATTGTTAGGAATTGAAAGACGTTATGGGACGTTAGGGAGTAGTTAAGAGCCACTATAGGCTTTGTAGTAGTATACTCATTTCAAGTATATTGGCTTAATACTCTGCTTAATCTCATAGTTGCGTAAGCGCGGCTGGATTGTTTCAGTGTTGGTAAGCTTTCGATGAAGTCTTATTCCAACGTACCTAGTGCATTTGCTTATTACCTCTCACACACTCTCGTCAGCCAATGCATTGTACTGCTGAACATCCCTTTGCCGTTTCTTGCGTTAATTGTGTGAAGCGTCTTGAGTCTTAAGATCTTTATACCTGCTTAAAGCTTTTATTATGCTTGACTTGTCCTTGAGTGGCGTCTCATAGTTGCGTGAGCGCGGCTGGATTGTTTCAGTGTTGGTAAGCTTCGATGAAGTCTTATTCCAACGTACTTTGTGCATTTGGTTATTACCTCTCTCACACTCGTCTGCCAATGCATTGTACTGCTGAACATCCCTTTGCCGTTTCTTGCGTTAATTGTGTGAAGTGACTTGAGTCTTAATATATCTATGCCTACTCAAAGCTTTTATTGCTTCTATTATATTTATTTGTATGACTTATGTCTTTGGGTGACATTTCATGGTGGCGTGGGTTTGGCCGGACTGTTTCAGTGTTGGCAAGCTTCGATGAAGTCTTATTCCAACGTACTTTGTGCATTTGGTTATTACCTCTCTCACACTCTCGTCTGCCAATGCATTGTACTGCTGAACGTCTCTTTGCCAATTCTTGCGTTAGTCATGTATGTTTTCTTAAGGCATAGACTTGGAATAATGAATCATTGTATTCTTATTTCTAGTCAGTCATAGTTTTATTATTTATAAGTATATATTAACGGTATAACGTAGTGGCGGCCAATCCCCATCCACGGTAGATATAATTAGCACTATCGGCTAGTAGATAATTGAGTATTGCACTCTCTTCTTCTTATCCAATATTATCTACTTAGCTGGCTAATAATGTCTGCCTTAACCGGCCTTTGGTAGGGGACGTTATACTAAAACACTCACATGTGTAGTAGTATGACAAGTAGTTATTTATTTCAAATATTTTGCTACCATAATCTTATCTTATTTAGATGGAATTTATTTTATTCAACCTTTAATTTATTGTCTCCTAAACTTAACTTCTTTATTTAAATTTTCCTCTTTTATCCCAATCTTGTCTCGCTTCTGCTAATTTAATGTTGCTTTATTGCTATTTTAGTTTCTTCGAATCTCCCCAAAATTTACCTTTTCTAGTAAACATTTGGTTCGAACTGAATGTTCTTAGTTCCACTTTTATTATTTTAACGGATCTCTTACATGCACTCATTACTCAATCTCATATCCTAAAAGTTCTTGGGTTATTAATACGTTCACAATGAAGGGTCCTCACTAGACTAGACGATCACAGTTGGCCATTAGAGTGTTTTGCATCATAGTATCTTTTCTCTTTGCTGTCGGGGGTTCATACCTTTTAATATCCAGGGGTGGGAGTCACAGCAGGTTGCGACTTAGTTCAGACACCTGGGATTTTGGTCAAATTAACGAAAATGAAAAGAAAATGCCAAGCGTGGCGATTATGGCAAAACCCCTTAAGGTTAAAAAACCATGTTCTGCAGTGGGCGTCAAATGGCTGATGATGATGATGATGATGAAAGTCAAACGTTTACCTTGATTCCTTTCTACTCTGTGAATCATTAGGGGTCAAACTTTCGAGGTCTAATCGGGGTTTGCCCCTCAGGGTCCTTGAGAATATCCCGAGAACCTTTTCTTATTAGATTTGTATGATTCCCCGGCGCCTCTCAATGCGCGCTAAAAGGTGTGATTTTGTTTGACAAACACACTCATGTTACCGCCAATTTCTGATAGATTTTGTTGCCATTTTAATTTTATTGTGCAGAGACGAGCAACCGACGACACGAGCTCCATCTCTACTCACCATTTTACAAAGCACTGCAAATCAGAGTGAAACCTGGTCGGACTCTTCCGACGAAAAATAATATGTGTGAAAGAGAGCGTCTTAAGAAAATGTAAATGTTAAATTGCACACAGATAAAATGACTGACGGCTATTAAAAGTAGATTAAAAGATTATTAGTGTACGAGAAACCGGAGGTTAGCCTCATATTTGTGTCGTTGTCCGTAGAATGTCTGAGGTGTTTACCTGAAATCGCCGGTTCACGTTGGGCACGCGTATTCAGCCCGCATACTCTCTCTTTCTCTGAAAGAAGATCTTTGTCCTGTAGAAGAACACATATTTTATAGTACTACCTTATAATCTTTGTAAAAGAAACCGGATTCTTAACACGATTATTAACTTAGTTGAGTTCCCGACATGACTATAAAGAACGTTTTTAAAAGGTTCAAATAAATCACTATGGGTCTCATAAGAAGGCTCAAGGTTGCCCAACGAGCAATGGAGAGAGCTATGTTAGGAGTTTCATTGCGTGATCGAATCAGGATGAGGGGATCCACAGAAGAACCCGAGTTACTGATACAGCTCGAATAATGGCCAGTGGCAGTGGTCGGAGCACATAGCTCGGAGAACTGATGGCCGTTGGGACGAAAAAGTTCTGAACTGGCGATCGGACGACGCGCCGGGGGCAGGCCCCCCACCAGATGGTCTGACGACCTCGTTACGGTGGCGGGGAGTCGCTGGATGCGGGCGGCACAAGACCGGGAAGCTTGGAAAACTATGAGGGAGGCCTATGTCCTACAGTGGGCGTCAAATGGCTGATGATGATGAAGTAAATAAAATCATGGGAAAATCCTTCAAATTGGTATTATTGGGTTTTAAAAAAAGAAAATCTCGCGGAAATCTGGGTAGTTTGAATGCTACGGTTATGTAATTAGGAATTATTAAATAAAAATTAAAACCGACTTCAAAACAATACAGCACTAAAAACGGAGAACTAATTTAAACGAATATGCCCTTTAAATTCGATGTAGATATTGTAGAATACAGTTTGAAGCCGGTGCCAAGTTACAGGTCCAGCACATACATTTTGGGCATGGACTGCAAAATATGTTTCTACAACCTACATCGAATTTAAAGGTCACATTCGCTTAAATTATTTCTCTGTTTTTAGTGCTGTAGTAGCGTTTTGACACTACGACTCCACCAAATTGTGTTTTCCGAAAGCAAATGCACGAGTCACTATGAAAAAACACCCAAATCGTTTCAATTGTGCCTTTGAAATTTGAAGAGTTCCCTCAACCTTCCCACCATCCTGACTTGGTGACTATGGGACCACCTGTGAAGTCTACCCTTTTAAACAAAAAATAATTTTCCAAATCGGTCCACGCGTCTTCGAGTAATCGGGGAACATACATAAACAATAAAAAAAAAGATGTTGACAAATTGAGAACCTCCTCCTTTTTTTGAAGTAGGTTAAAAATGGCATTTATTTGGACCATTATTATTAACTATAGACATAAATAAAAGAAAACCAGCCAAGTACGAGTCGACTCACGCACGAAGGGTTCCGTACCATTATCTATACAACATTAGGCACAAAGATTAAGAAAAACGACAAAAAGTCACTTTTGTTGGGAGCCCCCTTAAACATTTATTTTATTTTAATTTCATTATTTATTTTTAAATCGAATAGAGATCTTAATATTTTGTGAACATTTCAAGCGTCTAACCAGTTATCTATCTATACTAATAATAAATCTGTAAGGGTTGGTCATGGAGTAAGTTAGTTTGTTTTCAGAGATATTGTGTTTATAGGCTCAATATATGATACTGAAACTAATTTCACGATTTTTAGAATTTTTTTCTGTATGTGTGTATGTATGTATGTTCCTCCATAACTCTTAAACCAATTATCCGAATTTGATGAAATTTGGTATAAAAACATATAGACATCTGGGACACAGGATAGGCTATTTAAATTCTAGCTCCAGTTATGATAAGACGTGGCCCCCATACAAATGCTGCTTCGTAAAAATCGAAATGTACGCGAACGGAGTCGCGGGCACAGCTAGTCCTTACTAATATTATAAACGCGAAAGTTTGTATGTATGGATGGATGTTTGTTACTCTTTCGCGCAAAAACGGCTGAACGGATCCGGATTAAAATTTTGCACAGAGATAGATTATAGTCTGGATTAGCACATAGGCTATTTTTTATCCCGGAAAAATACACATCAAAATTACCACGCGAACGGAGTTGCGGACAACAGCTATTCCATCAATAAACTCACGCCTCTATGCTGGAGGAATAGGAGACCGAGGTTTTTTTTTCTTTTATAATGTAGTTCGAAAACAAGCCGCCCGATGACACTAAATAAAGCACCAGCGTTATACCCGTTAAACTGGTCTACTCACGAATTAATGTAATTTAGTTTTTTTTTAATGTAGCCTATAAACGTCCCAATACAGGGAACAGGACTTCTCCCAGAGAGAGAGAGAGAGTACGGGCTTAATCAACACGCGTTCCCACCGCGGATTGACAACTTCAAGCGCTAAGGTGAGCACCTCAGACACTCAGGTTTCCTCACGATATTTTCCTTCAGCGTTAGCAAGTGGTGTTGCTACTGCAACTTCACAAATGTTCGTAACTTAGAAATGAGGCCGTCAGCGCAAAAGTGGCCTAAGTTAGTATGGAGATAATGAGAAATACATTTTCATGAATTAAAGTTGAATATAACAATACGCGCAATTACAACGCCATCTGTTATCCATGGGTGAAAATTGGGATAGTTTGCATCAAAATTTATTATGTTTTAAATAAATTTCAACAGAGAAGTATGAAAATTGCAACAGATAAGTACGAATATGAAAAAATGTAGGTTAGGCCACTTTTGCGCTGACGGCCTCAAATCAAAGTCATTGTTACATGCCGGGATTCAAACCCACGACCTCCCGAATTAGAAGCCGGCGTTCTACTGCTCCGCTGCAATAGCTCAATTAATCGTGATTAGAGCGATTTGTGAAGTTATAGTAGCAATACCATTCGCTAGCCGTGAAGGAGAACATCGTGAGGAAACCTGAGTGTCTGAGCTATTCATATACCTCAGCGCTTGAAATCGCCAATCCGCGGTGGGCACGCGTGGTCATTAAGCCCATACTCTCTCCCTGAGAGAAGGCCTGTGCCCTACTACAGTGGGACATATATAGGCTGTTTATGCAAGAGCCATTTGATTTATGATCAATTGGTCTTTTCATATTGCTACCGTTACTTGATCAATTACGTTGTTAATACGGGTGCCTCTAAACTTATTTTACATCGCAAACATGTTTCGTGTAATTTTATTAGAACATATCAGTCAGATATTAATTAACCAACTAATCGGGATCGATTGTTTGAAAAGTTCGAGTGCGTTTCGAAACTTCGAGAGTGTATATATAATGTTAATCAGAAGTGACTTCGACGAATTTACATGTAGATTGGATTTAGGAACGGCCATTGGAACTTATGTAGCTGAGATAAATTATAACAGGACGGCTTTCAGTGGCGCTTTCAAAGCATATTTGTTAAAAATAGAAGAGCTTTCAGTATCGTGGAGTAATCCTTAGCGGTCAGTGACGCTACAGGGTCTTTTTTGCTCGTCTTCTTATCCACTACAGACCCGATAGTAAAAGTGGCTTGCCGTATACGTTGAATTTGAGCAATTTTTTTTTTCACTTTTTGTATCTATCTGTCAGGATCGTGGCAAGTGGCGGTCCCTGGTCTCTGCCTACCCCTCTGGGATACAGGCGTGAGTTTATGTATGTTGTAAGTAAATTCAATGGCTCAGCAAGCCGATGTCAGCCTTGGCCTACGACACAGAAAGTTCCCTGCGAATAAATTTTCTCCTCTGTCCAATATGGGGTACCGTTGGATGGGTCGTTTGCGAAATATTGAGTGTTAAATCACAATTTTGGGATCGAGGAAGTATAATATGGAGTCGGCGCCCAAAATATATGTGCTGGTCATGAAACTGGGCACTACCTACATCGGTTACAATCGGTTGTTTACCAAAGGGAATAAGTCAGCATTTTTCGGGTATGGCAATTTTGATGCAGTTCGATTTATTGTATGGAGATGTAGCATGGCAATCAAGAAAGGAAATAACTCAATTCATTAACAAGCCCAATGAAGGCACTTATCTACAAAGAGAAATAAGTCACTGAATTATTCCTTTTCGTATCTTTACTGGCAAAACTGCTTTGCTTACGTCAATCACCATCAAACGAATTTAAGTGTGAGATTAGTTTAAAGTACTTTGTAGTACTCTAAGGAAATAAATTACCAGGAGATGGGCAACAGCGTCTTCCTGAGATTCCAACCGCATGCTGCGATCGCCAACCCGCCTGCTAAGCGTGGCGATTATGGCAAAATCCTCATGGTTTTCATAACCGCCTTCAAAAGTCAGTTAAAAACGAAAACTGCTAAGTAGGCTTTACAAGTTAACAAGCAATAGTCAACAAATAAAGGAATACTTTGTATGCATTCCATTGAAAATTACTTCGATGAAGTTTTCAGTTCTGTACAACGAGTAGTTAAGGCTGTGTTCTCCGACATAACCCGTAAATCAAATGTTTTAAAAGTACATTTTACTCGATAAAATATATATCACTTTTCAATGTTTTATCTAGGGCCACCGGTTATTATTTTAATGATTTTTTAAACTTTATAGCATCAAAAAAATCGCGAACATGAGTCTAAATAATCACGACATACTTGTTTTATTTGAGCTGTACTGGGCTTTAGATAATACGAAATGTACCAAAATTACTATTACTGAATGTGTTAGTGACGTCGGTCGTCAAAATTCTATTAATAGGAGGATTATCGCGCGTATGGATGAATAGATTAGTCAGACAGTGAAAACTAATAATAGTGAAATAAAATATTGTAAAATAAAATAAAGGGAAGTCTGGAAGAAATTACTTTTAATAATAAGGCCGCCAATTGTACTGTACTATATTATTGATAAATTCTCATATGTAATTCCAGGTGTACATACAATAAAGAATATTCTATCTATCTAATGAACATATTAACTTCAACCGAATTCAATGAAGAACGAACATATCGAAACTACGTGTTTAAAAAAGACAGTCCGACTTCAATGAAGTCGGGTTGTCCTTTTCAAACACGTAGTTTCGACATGTTTAAGTCGGATTGTTTAAGAGTATTATTTTGTGTAATTTTTGAAGGCCGTTCTTAGTTTTTGTTATAATTATTTTTCTAGCCTATATTTATTTATTTTTATTTTCTATATAGCCTATATATCGGTGTGGTGCCGGATTAAGAATAGCGTCACTCCATTTCATTCCGTGGATGTCGTAGAAGGCGACTAAGGAAATAAATTACCCGGAGACGGCCAGCAGCGTCTTCCTAAGATTCCAACCGCATACTGCGATCGCCAACCCGCCTGCCAAGCGTGGCGATTATGGCAAAACCCCTCATGGTTTTCATAAACCATAAGAGGCCTATGTCCTGCAGTGGACGTCGAATGGCTGATAATGATGATGAGATATCTCCGTCCCACTGTAGGGCACAGGCCTTCTCTCAGAGAGAGAGTATTGGCTGAATCACCACCCGTGCCCACCGCAGGTTGGCAATTTTAAGCGCTGAGGTATGTAGACACCTCGGACACTCAGGTTTCCTCACGATGTTTTCCTTCACCGTTAGCGAGTGGTATTGCTACTTTGAAATACGGAGAGAAAGTAACCCTGCTTTATTATTAGCTCTAAGCCGAGTTGAAAGTTTCATGATAGTCGGTCTCATACGTGACAGGCTGGTGATTTGATAAGGACGCTTCAGACTGACGGAGGACAAGCGAAGCCCATTTAACTTTTGCTGTTAATTTATTACTCTAACTGAGTTACAGCTGAGTGAACTTTCAGCTGAAATCGTCATTCACTTCGTATTTTCTTTAATAAAATTAGTTACTACACAGTGCATTCCTAAAAAAGAAAAAAAAACAGCCAAATGCGTGTCGCGCGTTTTTTACCTGCTTTACGGAACTAACAACTTCATCAAAGTAATTTTCAATGAAATTTGTACGAAGTTTTCCTTTTAAAAGTTGGTCGCCTACTTGGCCGTGATAGTTTTTCTTTTATTTGAGTTCATTATGCGTTGCCCGTGAGAGGAGACGGGGGCACCCCACTTTAACAAAAATTTGAGTTTTAAAACCTAATATTTCTCAAACAGATCCCTAAATAAAAAATGATTTTAATACACTAACAATATTTTTAAACGGCCAATCCAACAAAAGAGCGGTGGTAGCGAGGCGGTAGAACGCCGGCTTCTTATTCGGGAGGTAGTGGGATCAAATTCCGACATGTACCAATGACTATGTTTTTTTTAAGTTACGTACATTTGTGAAGTTATAGTAGCAATACCACTCGCTAACGGTGAAGGAAAATAGGAAACCGAAGTGTCTGAGGTGTTCACATACTTCGGCGCTTGAAATTTCCAATCCGCGGTGGGCACGCGGGGTGATCAAGCCCATGCTCTCTGTATCTGAGAGAAAGCCTGTGTCCTGCAGTGGGATGAATATAGGCTACATAAAAAAAATCCGACGATACCCCACATTAATAATTTTTTTTATATTTTATTCTACCATTCTATCGGCGTAATAAATATGTTTAACTCTGACAAATTTCAGCTTCCTAGTACTTGTCATCTCTGTGCTAAGCCGCGGACAGAAAGATCGACAGACGGACGGATACGGCGAAACTATAAGGGTTCCTTGTTGACTAAGCAACCCTAAAACGTAGTTTATAGAAAAAACCGGACAATTGCGAGCAAAAATTTCATCAAAAGTCAGAATTTAAACAAACCAAAAACTTGACCGCTGCTGGCTCGCTGGACCGACGATCTGAGGCAGATTGCTGACAGTGGCTGAATGAAAATGGCCGAGGACAGAAGGGAGTGGCGTGCCGTGGAGGAGGCCTATGTGCAGCAGTAGACGAGCACTGGCTGATTGATTGATTGATCATCATCATCATCATCCTTCTACAATACCCAGTTGGACACTGTACATACAATAAAATATGCACAATTTCGTATAGCAAATTGTCCTGCGATCTCCACGTTACAGGCTATGCCTAGTGTGGAGATCTCAAGCTATCTTACAAAGTACAAATAAGTTTTAAAAAGTGCAGTGAACATGTCTCCAAAAAATGTTGTACATTATTATTGTTGTAATAGCCAAATAAATTCTATTTTATTTATTTATTTTATTTTTTTATCAGCCATTTGGCGCCCACTGCAGGACATAGGCCTCCCTCATGGTTTTCCAAGCTTCCCGGTCTTGTGCCGCCCGCATCCAGCGACTCCCCGCCACCGTGACCAGGTCGTCAGACCATGTGGTGGGGGGCCTTTATGATTGACCAATTAAATAAAAATAAAAATGGAATATCCAGTAATCGGGGAAAATACATAAAAAATTAAAAATTGCGATTCCGACGAAGTGATAACTTTCTCCTTTTTTTGAGATGGGCTAAAAACCTTGCGGTGGAATAAAAGGTTTTCCAATTCATTCCTTTGCCTCGCACATTCTGTCGTTTGATAATCTACTGTTAACAGCAAAGCTGTCAGTTGGTTAATTTAAAATGGGAAACTTGCGTCAAACTGAAATTGGAGCGACATTGCTTTCATACCAAACAAAATTGTTTTTACGGGGTTCCGGTTGCCAAAAAATTTAAAAAATCAAGTTACTCCAATAATAAAAGAAACTTATTAGATTTAAATTTTTCACTACATTCTAAACGTTTTTAAATAAAGGTGTAGGTGCATTAAAACATTATTTTGCGAGATGACTCAGATATTGATAAACGCTACACACATTCTATGGCCTTACTTGCAAGGTATTGACGTCATAGTTGTACCCCGTTTTGTATGGCGCGTTTTCATACCACGTGCCTAGAATGAGTTTTCGACGGGTTACATCATGAAAAGTATTAGACGTAGAGAAAAACAATTACCACGTGTATTTATAAGAATATTCTTATCTTATCTTATAACATGTTTGTGCAAGTTCCCCATTAAAAAACCATCGAGAGCTGGTAGATATGCAGATTATTTTCAACATGTCTACAAAAAAACGGGTGTAAAGGTTCCATGTCCGAAAATGGAAACCTTAGTTTATGAGACGTGAAAATTCATGAGATGTGAAAATTCTTAAAGAGCATCTCAGAATCTATATACCGACAAAACTCCCGGAAAACATTCCAGGTAATCCTCTATTGGAGCCCCAAATGATTGGACCATTGAGGCAGCAGGTACTGCGTAAACCGTTGCTCTAATAAAGCATTGAAGTGTACATTTGAGCGCTATATTGCGATCTGATATTGAACATCTCGTATTGCTGTATCGAACGCGCTTATATAGTTGAAATGCCATCGTGAAAAGAATACCCTTAAAATACTCCTTTAGTGCACTTTCATAACTAAGTTTTCTTAACTGGTTAAGAAAAACCCTTTTTTATTGTAACTATAAGAGAGGTTGCAACTTGTCGAAGATTTATACTTTTTACCTTACACGTTTTATGCTCGTATTTGATATTTTTTAAGGAAGCAATCCATATTACATATATATGCAATCTATTTCTTGTTTTTTTTATTATGCCCGTGTAGCACTTGACTCCAGCTTCGCCTGGGCCAAGTTTCATAAAACTACGATTCGAAGTTTATTGCGGCCATTCGATGTACATTGCGCAGTAGTCTTCCTATTTGTCTTGCGGTTAATCGACTTTGCAATCTACAACGAATTGTCACCCTAAACGACGAATTGTAGTTATTTGAAACAGGCCCCTCATGGTAACTGAAGACGTAGACTAACGGTCTACCATGAGGGGCCTGGTGCGCAGCGGTAGAACGCCGGCTCACATTTGGGGGATCAAGGGTTCGAATGCCGGCATGGTACATGCCTTTGTTATATTATTGTGTTTTTATGTCTGTGAAATTGTAGTGGCAATGCCATTCGCTAACCGCGAAGGCAAACATCGTGAGGAAACTTGGGTATCTGAGGTATTCACATACTCACGTGGTAGTTAAGAACATACTCTCTCTTTCTCTCTCTCTCTCTCTCTCTGATAAAAGGTCTGTGCCATGCAGTGGGACGTATATAGGCTACATACAAAAAAACGGTCTTTAGTATTATATTAACTAGCTTTGGCTGCGACTTCGTCACAAACTGAAGTGCCTTTACCCATAGACCATGATAGATAGATAGAGAGGGAGAGACATATGACATAAAGAGACCAAAATTACAGATTTATTTTATATATATTGAGTTATAATCGAAAAGTCAAGAGAAACAGAGAAAATAAATAAAAATCGATTTCTTTCAAAAGCTTCATTACTTATAATTTGTGAATGTGTTGAATTATTGGGCCGTACAATATTTTGATCGTACAATATACCTAGTGACCGAAAATCGGAAGTTAAATATGATAATAATTTCGCCGATAATTGGGATCTGTTATTTCTTTTTAATAACGGCCAGTTTCTGAATTGAGAATATTGCTAAGTAAATAGTTAACTATAGTGCTGCCTCTTCGAATTGCTCGGAAAAGAGCGTGACAGGACGTTACTTAAGTATTCACTTAGTGAAATTCTCAATTCGGAAACCGGCTCTATGTCAAATAAAATTTACGATCGATATGGAATTGGTTATTATTTTTTGTAACGCACATTACATAATCATAATCATGACATTATCAACAGACATACGTAAAAATAAACTATATTGTCTCGCCAGGGCCGGCAGCAGTATGGTGACAGGTTTCCATAGCAACCGATTGACTCTATAAGGTAGTAAGGTAGGTAGTAACCTTGGGCCTGTTTCATAGAACCAAAATTAATGTTTACTTACTACCAAATCGACTGATACGTAGATAAACAAAACGAATCTGGTACGCAATGTACCTCGAATTATCATAACAAACTATAAATTACATGAGGTAATCGAAAATTGGTTTTCTAGTGTCGGATACAATTGGTTATGAAGATATTTATATTGATTGTCAGCCCCTTTGAACTTAAGCGTGATGTTATGTAGCCTATATGTTATACGGAAATCCATGGTAACTTTTATTCAATTCCCTCCGCGATGCGCAGTGAGAGTGAGACAGACATACGACTATATCAGACAAAGACAAAATTTACAGATTTATCATATTTTAAAAACCTATCCAGAGGCTAAAAATTCCACCCATGCCGGGACTTGAACCCGCGACCTCTGGCTAACCGCGCCAGCGCTATCGCAACTGAGCTAATGGGCAAGTGCAGGCATCGGTGAAATTCCGAGCCTCTTTAAAATTGTCCTCAGCACGGGTTAGTGGAACAAAAAGAATATTAAGATATGTACAGATTTCTGTGTAATTTCCATTTTTATGCAGAATAAAGTGTTCTGTATCTCTACTCGTATCTATATATTCGAGTGGGATGCCAATCTAATCCAGGCTAGAGTAACACTAACGTCGCCTCCACAACATCCACACTAAATTGACCGTCAACGGTGCATGACGTCATGTTGTATATTATGGTAATTGATATTAACCACAGCGAGGTACACACAGCAAGCGAAATTAACCTCATGATGAGCATACTAATAATATTATAAATTAGCAATTCCAGGGATCCGACCAGCTATCCGGGATTCGGATCCTATGGTACGGTTCAGGGCATGGATTGATGCTTAATTTTATCACAAGTATTTAGGTATACAGACATACATACGTACATAAACTCACACATGTATCCCAGAGGGGTGGGCAGAGACCAGGGACTGCCACTAGCCACGATCCTGACAGATCACTTTCGCTTCCTCAACATTCATTGGTCGTTGCAACGCACGCCGGTTTCGGGTGCTTTTTATCTTGCCTTTTGCTAATACATCCATATCATCATAAGCAGCCTATATACGTCCCACTGTAGGGCACAGGCCTTCTCTCAGAGAGAGAGAATGGGCTTAATCACCACGCGTGCCCACCGCTGATTGGCGATTTCAAGCGCTGAGGTATGTCAATAGCTCAGACACTCAGGTTTCCTCACGATGTTTTCCTTCACCGTCCATATACATATACATCCATATAGGTATAATTATTATCATGTCGAAGACAAAAATAGTTGGACCGTTTTTCACCCTTATGTTTTGGCGAGATATTACTTGCTTGGTCACATAGCCTTCAACAGTTGTTTTGATAAGATAACCGGGTCGTGAAACTATTAAACTACAGTTCACTCAGTTTTGAATGTTCCAATTAATTTACTTGTTTATTTTGCTTTATTTTAAAGCATATGTCGAGCGATTGTGAGTTGAAAGGCCGGTAATGGACGTCCCCGTCGGACATACTTCCACCAAATATAAGATGTATTAGCAAAGGGCAAGATAAAAAGTACCCGAAACTGGCGTGCGTGCATGCAAAGACTAATGAATCTTGAGGAAGCGAAAGTGTCAGAATCGAGGCAAGTGGCAGTCCCTGGTCTCTGTCTACCCCTCTGGGGTTCAGGCGTGAGTCTATGTATGTATGTATGTACGTTTTAAAGTATGCAATGGCGAAAAAATACACAGCTACATTGTGAAGAGTCCGCCATTCTGTTTTTGTTTTATGCATGTATGGAACTTGTAAATGGTATTGTTCGCTTAAAAAAAAAAATTGGCTTTGACGCATTCTCGACCAACGTTTGTACGATATAATATTTATGGCCGAGTATTCCGAACTTCGTCTGTTGTGAGCCGTTCTTAAATATATTTTTCAATATGTTTCCAGTTCAAATTGATACGCCTAAATTAAGTTCCACTTTTCAAATTATTTAGTTGATTAATTTCTTATGTACTAATACGTATTCATGTTCTTTAAAAGCTTATAAGGGACCCTATTACTAAGACTCCGCTGTCCGCCCGTCCGTCCGCCCGTCTGTCACCAGGCTGTATCTCAAAAACCGTGATAGTTAGACAGTTGAAATTTTCACAGATAATGTATTTCTGTTGCCGCTACAACAAAAAATACTAAATATAGAATAAAACTAATATTTAAGGGGGCTGCCATACGAAAAACGTGATTTTTTTGGCCGTTTTTTACTCGATATTAATAACGGCAACAGGTAAACGCTTGACGTATTCAAATATTGTATAGATAACGTTGCGGAACCCTTCATGCGCGAGTCCGATCCCGCACTTGGCTGGTTGTTTTAATTCCCTCACTAAACCCTTATTTTCTCTAACTTGCCCTAGGCATCACTTTCTTGTTAAGAAAACTCCAGCGCAAACTTGGGTAAAAACTTTTCATAAAGACGACCTCTTACAAAATTGCCTAGTTATTTTATAACAGCAAAATTAGAATATTGTATCACGGAGAGACAGGTTCTTACATCTACGTTATGTGTTTCAAAAGGCTTCAGATAACAGTTAACCTGAGAAATATCAAAAACTGTTGAACCTAATTTTCTTAGTACATTGTTGCCCTTTCTAGGGTTCCGTAACCAAAGGGTAAAAACGGGACTCTATTACTAAGACTTTGCTGTCTGTCTGTCCGTCCGTCCGTCCGTCCGCCCGACCGTCTGTCTGTCACCAGGTTGTATCTCAAGAACCGTGCTAGCTAGAGAGTTGAAATTTTCACAGATTATTTATTTCTGTTGCCGCTATAACAAGAAATACTAAAAAAAATAAAATATTTTTTTATAAATAAAAAATAAAATAATTTGGTGGCCAGTATTTTTTGTCACAAACCGAGTATAGAATAGCAAAATGATTTTACTTCTTAGCAACACCTTGGACCGCTTTTGTCAAAATCTTACTCATTCATTTACAATTATGAAATAAGTTGTGCGAGCGAGTTTAAGAACATCCTTGAAACACAATGAAATAAAATTACTTTATCTCCATAAACACGAATATTTATCATGGAGATGTTACATTACAATGAGGTCCTTGGTGTTTTGCCATTTTGACCTACTAATTTAAGGCTTGACTGCCGCCTCTGGTGCATTTCTTCGCCAAAGAATTTCTTTGGCAGTGAAGCGTGGCAATGCTGCCAGCGTGCTGTGGACCTTTGGTTCAGCGGTTTTGCAAGGTGGTATGTTGAGTTAGGTAACGTCGTTTTTATTTTATTTTATTTTATTTTTATTGTCCGTATTTGTTCCGTGATGTGGAAGAAGCTCTTGGTGGACATTGTATGGTGCATGTAATGTAATGCAACGTAATTTAATTTAATGTTGTAATGTAACGTTATGTAACGTTCACTGCGTTTATTATTTTCTTTTTGTTGCACTAACCCGTGCTGAGGACAATTTTAAAAACCTATTTAGAGGTTAAATATTCCACCCATGCCGGGACTTGAACCCGCGACCTCTGGCTAACCGTGCCAGCACTCTCCCAACTAAGGTAATGGGCAAGTGCATTTCGCCGATGCCTGTATTTGCATTTTTTAGCCTCTAAATAGGTTTTTAACACTATGTTTATATTATGAATATGACTAGATTTCGAATAAAAGTTTTCATTTAAGCTTAGCTTATTACTATGCAAGTACTTGAAATGGCGCGTGATCGATTCAGATCTCACACACACACAGTGCTTCATAAAAAAATAAATGCAAAAATAACGTTCTGAATTGAATATACAACAATATGCTATCACAAATGGTACCATTTCAAGCTCGCCGGAGTGTAGCTCTGTTGTGGTCTAGGGGCTAATTGTCATAAGTTTAATTTGGAGTCTTGGGAATTTGGCGTCTTAGGGCCCGCCGGGTTATAGATTAGCGGTCAGATTGTTAGACCCGACTTGTGCGGCCGAAGTTTAGTTGAAAGACTTTCCCTTTTGAGGCAATTTCCGGGCGTGGCGTGTACAAATGTCATAATAAGAGCGAAGGCATCTTGTTGCTACATTGGATTTGTAAGAGGACGAACACAACTGTCTTTGAACTATTTAAGAGCTATACTTGCTTATGAGTGTACGTAACATCACTGTTTAATATATTATATATTATCCGTGGGGCAAACACAGTAGAATCTCTGTAAAAAGCAGTCAGTTGGCCAAAGTGCAGACAGAAACCAACTGACAGCCGCTAAAGTAGATTAATGGCTTGTTAGCGTCCGGAAAACCGGGGGTTATTATGACATATGCAATATAATATGTGAAGAATTTGTGCTATATAATGATAATGTTATAATGATCCAGTTTGGTAATAAGTGCAAGTGTTTGAATTTTATGGCCAGGATAAAATACCTTATTAGGTATAACCTGCTTAAATGTAACGCTACATTTTAACAGCTAATAATTACACTGCAGTGTAAAATTGTAATATATATATACTCGTATATAGATGGATAGAATATTCTTTATTGTACCCAGAAATTACATTAGCAGAAACATTATAAAAACCTCAGCACGGGTTAGTGCAATAAAAATAATATAGAAATTTTATAAATCAAGTATTTTCGAAAGCATTTTCTAATAACTTCAAAAGTAAGTAAATAAGCAAGTTTAAGTTATAAAGCAGTATAATTCTAATAAGTTTATCTAATCCACTTAGTCAAAATCAAACCCGTCAATGGTATTCCTATTCCTAAATTACAAGTGATCAAAAATTCCTGCATAAATGTGTGTGCGTGCAAAAGCTACCTATTTTATCTTTGTCGAGTGTAGATTGTTTGTGAGTGTAGACTCACAGTGCACAGTGTAGATTTTTTCTTGACTGACATAAGTACGCATTACACATTTTTAACGTTATTTTGTAACTTTTGTAATACAATTGACAGGTGTAATTTCGATGGAAATTATTCGATAATAGTAGTTTATGCAACTGTCATATAATGAAGGGTATTAAAACACGAGTGTGAGTTTATGAAACGAGCGCAGCGAGTTTCATAATAGTAACGAGTGTTTTAATACCCGTGTTATATGCAGTTGCATACACTACTTTATCTTCACTAATGCAATTAATCAAACAACAAATTTATTAAATTAAATTCACGCGTACGTGTATAATCACAGTGATTTTGCCGCCATTAAAATTTAACCAATGAGAGCGCAGCTGCGCGCTTCAATAAAACGCGACCAACCTGATTGGCCCTGCAATCAAGTTGGTCGCGTTTTATTGATGTTATAATGAGATTTTACGATATCGATGTGAATATTATACCATCATGTGAAATTGCTTAAATTGAGTGTTTTGTTGTCTGCGCTATAACAGTAGTAATTATAAGTCAAGTATTGAAAACATAAGTAGAATGTTACAACATTAGTGTAGGTAAACTTTATTACATGTCACCGTGGGAAGCCTACTAGCTCGCTGGGTCGAGGATCTGAGGCAGATTGCGGACAGCGGCTAAATAAGGATGGCTAAAGGCAGAAAGAAGTGGCTTACCTTGGGAGAGGCCAATGTCCAGCAGTGGTTAAATACAGACTGTTTGATTGGATTGCCTGTGTCTTCATCATTATCATCATCCATTTGACGCCCACTGCAGGACATAGGCCTCCTTCGTGGTTTTCATAACCATGAAGGGTTTTGCCATAACCGCCACGCTTGGCAGGCGGGTTGGCGATCGCAGTATGCTGTTGGAATCTCAGGAAGACGCTGCTGCCCGTCTCCTGGTAAATGATTTCCTTAGTCGCCTTATACGACATCCACGGAAGGAAATGGAGTGACGCTATTCTTAATCCGGCACTACACTGAACTACCTGTGTGATTATTGCGAATACAATACGTGAACATACGAGTACATAAATTTATTGCCGACGTTTCGGCAACATTGCAGTTACCGTGTCTTACCTTGGTGAATTTATAATTTTAACTTAAGTACCCCTATTTTCAATGTTTCCGCAACTTTGCGAGAATTATGAGTCATTCAAAGTTACTACTTACTAATTCCGTTGGATCAAAGCAAGCTTTCGATGCAGGCTCCGTCTCTCTATTCCCTATAATTTAAGCTCTACCGTTCAAATCGAAACTTGGTCTCATGCGACAAAATGTTGACTAAGTGAATTGAATTAACATTTAAAATGATTGGGGAATCTACTTTGAACTCGAGCATAAAAATATTTATATGCTGTAGGAGTCGTCATTAAACAATTTCAACTTTTTTTTTAAAATTACTTTTATGCATCTTAACGCATTAATGGCAATTTTGATAGAGAGATAACTCGTCGTTGCACACCAGTATTTTATTTACATAGACGAACTATTCTCAAATTGTTTTTGTTGAAAAAATTACTAAGCTGACGGCTGCTTACTAAATTCGACTGTAAGGTACTACATGATATAACGTTCACGCAAAGTTCGCACAACGCCTTAGAAAATATATGGAACTACCCACGTGCCATTAATACGCTGAGCTCATAAGCAGCCTATATACGTCCCATTGTAGGGCACAGGCTTTCTCTCAGAGAGAGAGAGTATGGGCTTAATCACCACGCGTGCCTACCGTGGATTCGCGATTTCAAGCGCTGAAGTATGCAAATAGCTGAGACACACAGGTTTGCTCACTATGTTTTCCTTCACAGTTAGCAAGTGGTATTGCTACTATAACTTCACAAACTTAGAAAATAAACTGGGAGTCGAACCTGAGTCTCTCGCTTCCGATCCAATGTTCTACCCACTAGGTAGCGCTGACATGCAAAAATATAATATATAAATAAGAAAAAGTTTACCAAGTTCGATGGTGTCTATCGCTATACTACTTTATCACTTGCAGTTATATAGGGTTGTGGGGCATGAGGAAAGAAGAACACATTTATCGCCGAAACTTGCCAACCAAAATCCCGTGGACAGTTCGTTACTCCTCTCCTATTAATGAGGGAGTAAATAAGCAGTGGACTTGACTTTTGTCTACTTCTAAGCGAGACAGTAATGCTTGAGTATTGCAAGATATAAAGAGATACAAAACTATAAGCGAAGACAAAACCCCGAGTCTTGGCTCATTATAAAAACACCATTCCACTAAAGCACTACTCAAATATAGCTTAAATAGTCTGTGGTAAAGAAAAATATCAACATAATTTTAATAGTGTTTTAAGTGGGCGTTTTTTATAACACTGCCCATCTGTCACCTTAGCCCGGATGCCGTAACCCCAAGTCTTCTAATGTGCCACACAAAAACTGGTCCCAATTTGCCTCTACAAATTCTGAATAGGACCCGAAAATGTCACTTTAAATTGGAACTAAAATCAAGTATTACTCCTGCCAAGGGCTTTACAAAAGGTCCGTCGCAGTGTCAATAGAATACATATTTATTCGCTCACAAACCCAATAATATCTATTGAATGGACCGTTATAAAAGGGATTTTGCTTAAAGCCGGTTCAAGATACGCGTCGATGTACCGCACTAATAAAAAATTAAAATCATAGATTCACAAATTATTAGGTAAAATCGAAGATTCTCAAACGCTTTGCTTCCATTAAATAAGAAAAAGTTTTTAAAATTTATTTTATATAAGTCCCACTGCCGGCCCCCAGCCTTCTCTCAGAGAGAGACTACGGGCTTTATTACTGCGCGTGCCCGCCGCGGATTGGCAATTCAACGCCAAGGTATATCCTCAGACACTCAGGTTTCCTCACGGTTGTTTTCCGTAACTGTTAGCGAGTGGTATTGTTACAACAACTTTACAAATGTATCTGTCCTTTATGAGAAATAAAATGTCTTTGAACGCGAGGTCCTGCCAGTGTGACGTCATCGAACGTTGGCCCTTACGTCTGGAGTCGGCTTTAGAAAAGTTATTGCGGGGCCTTGCCTCGTGGCGTCCTCTATTGTGGGGCGGGAGTTATGTTTTTTTGCGGGATTGGAACTGAGCGTCGCCCGTTTTTATTGAAAAAAATAGAAAAGGACACGGGTTTTCCCCTTTTGATGAAATTAAATTGCCTTTTTGTAAACGGATTAGTTAATGGACGTATATTGGAAGATGTTTTGCTATTAGTACATTGGGGTTAAAATTTTATTTCAATAGAATTGGATCGTGGTAAATGGAAAACCATGGTGCCTGTCTATGCCACCAGAACACAGGCATGATTTTATAGATGTGTGTGTGAGACAGGAATAATACATATTTCTTTCTTCCTACAAAATAACATTAAAAAAGTAAATTTTGTTAGCCTCTTAGTCTTCACCAATGAAATGAGCGCAAGATGTCCTGTAGGGTAAATCACTCATTGATTGGTTCATTCTGTACGCCATGCTTGACGTGAACGTTGATTGGGCGATATGACAGTGTAACTGAAATATCTAAGTACCTTGCAATATGGCGGTCTGACGGAGGCAGGTGCATAGATATTTTACCGGGTAATACTGAACTTGCTCCGATTAGTAACACCATGGACAAGCCACCCCCGCTTTCCCACAATTGAACGTGGGGTAATTTTTTAGCGCTAGTTAGATGTCTACATCAGATGTTTTTTAACTACCACTGGCCAAGAGCACACTTTCAGGTGGAGTACGCTTACTTAGCACCTCTTAAATTGTCTATTCTATTATAATATTCACAGAAGAACCCGAGTTACTGATATATCTCGAAGAATTGCTCAGTAGAAGTGGCAGTGGGCGGGGTACATAACTCGGAGAACTGATGGCCGTTGGGGCGAAAAAGTTCTGACCTGGCGGATCACACAATGTGGGCAGGCCCCCCACCAGATGGTCTGACGATCTGGTTACGGTGGCGGGGAGTCGCTAGATGTGGACGGCACAAGACCGAGAAGCTTGGAAAACCATGAGGGAGGCCTATGTCTTGCAGTGAGCGTCAAATGGCTGATGATAATGATGAAATAGCAAAGAGAATATCAAAACGCACATAGCCAACTAGGCCGTGGGTTTTCTCACCATGTATTCCTTCACAGTTAGCGAGTGTTAATTGTTATAACAAATTAAAAATTAATATAAAAAAAAAATATTATTAAGCGGCACTTGTTTAAACCTACCTCAATAAATGTAAAAATATAATGAATATGTAAATTTATGAATAAGCAGCTCCTTAACTCAAAAATCTTTAAATATTAAGATTAGAAGTTAAGTACATGCCATGTAATATACATATATAATTTTTTGAAATAAACAGCTTAAATTTTAATTTTTTTTTTTTAACAAATGTACGTTACTTGGAAACTCCCTAATTAATTAAGTTAATTACGAAGGTCTTTCTTTGCTTATGAAGCGAGAACTCTCGCTGAAGACTGACTCTCGCGAGAACTGACGGCAGTGACACCTTCTTAAATTCGTTTTCCTTTTTTTTCAATTAGGTTTTTTTTGTTTATTAATCTAAGGCTGGCTTGCGCAAACTGACACTACTATCTATCTCTTTGAACATATTCTTTATAGCAAATCATAAATTAGAAAATTAATTATATAGTAATTATAGCATTGTTACAAAGGCGAACTTATCTTTATTAGAAGGTAGGTAATCTCTTTTTTTGACGGTTTTGGACTTATTTAATTAATAGGGCATATCCATTGATAAACAGATAGATGGCGTTGTCGCTGGTCAGCCTTAGATATGGTCAGATTGAAATGTTGTATGCAATTTCATAAACATTCACATTTAAAATATAATTAGAAATTAGTATATGTCACAGAAGTTGGGGATGGTCGGAGTGAAACGCAGGTGTAGGCAATTCGATGTATTTTCGGGCAGAGCTTCAGCTGTACTGGAGATACAGTTTACAGTAGGATTTACAATGATCCTGGCAACGAGCTGCATGTCGCTTAAATAGAGTTGAAAGACCGTTAACAATTCGAAACAGGAAGGTATGAAAATTACAGATAAGTACTTTAAGTCAATATAAATGTACGACATTACTTAGAACTGTATGGAGGTTAATTAAATATATGTAGCAGAATTATTAAACATTAATTACGTTACTTTTTATTATTAAGTATGAAAATATACTAAAAAAGAATATAATTTTAATTTGCCACATTCGCTGGCGCCTAAATAATCAAAAACTTAACTGATACGAACTAATAATCATCAGCAATTGAAAGGTTTGCCCCGACAATGTATGTTTTGTTGGTTAATTTCGAACTTTTTCATGGAAATTCAACATAAAAACGTCATGAAATAGTTTATAGCAAAACTGAAAAAGCAAACTTTTGTACACCACGAAAGGAATACAAACTGTAATACAAAGGTAACCTCAAAAATATATTTTTAATATTTCTTGCAGAAATAATCCCAAAACTTTAATTAAATACCTCTTTACTGGTTGATTCATTGATTTAAAAAGTGTAAAATGTTAAATTTACCTAAGGAAGTTACTCAGAAACATCGAAAAACGTTGTAAAATTATCCAAACTTAAACTTACTCCTAAAATCATACTATTTGTGCATGAACTCTCTTAATTTTATTCCAGTTTCGAGACGAAGCACCTGTATGAGCATAAAATTATGCTACAGGTACTACTACTTGAAGGTTCTATTAGAAGTATTGATATCTATTCAGATCTGCCCAGTTTAATGCTATAAGCTGGCTCTGGGTAATAAAGTACTGCTGCTTATTTATTTCAGATTAGGTCCAAAGATTTTTGATTCGTCTTTCTGAGATTCCAACCGCATACTCGCCTGCCAAGCGTGGCAATTATGGCAAAACCCCTCATGGTTATGAAAACCATGAGGGAGGCCTATGTCCTGCAGTGGGGGTCAAATGGCTGATGATGATGATGATGAGGTCCAAAGAATAAATGCGTGTAACAATGTAAGATTAAGATTTCATTAAAATAAAACCGATGTTTACAAGTACCCCGGAACAATATTTTACTTCACTTACAATTACAGCAATAGTAGCCGAATTTACATTTGCTAAATGGGGTGAATACTTGATATCAGGGTTTGCGTTTCTCGTTAAAAAGTTTTAGCAGGTTTAATACAGTCTATTTACCCAACGACTGCCTCCATTTTTTAACGAGTGTGAAAGCTGCGGACCTGGAAACAAACAATAATTATAAAACATAAGTTTTAACTACGATTCTGAATGTATTTCATTAGTATTAATTGTATTCACCTGCATATATTTTTGGTATTTGTACACTACAATCATAACCTATAAACTTCTTGATAATCGATTTACTTCCTCCAAATGATTTGACGCCACAGTTTTTCTATTGTAAATTGAGCAATTAATGCGTAGGCATTAACGTTTTAAAAAAGACATCACTCACATTTCTGGGGTTTATAAAATTATAAATCTTGTACTTTTCCCATACAAATAGTGAAGAAAACGCAACACCCTATAATTTTAATTTTTGAGAGTTTTCACCCCCATTGGGAAACAATATCAATGCAAGCCATTGCCATAATAGTCAAATGTAAGTATGTTTAAGTGAACCACCTTGTATCAAATCCTTTCACTTGTCACAAATTGCAAAATAATTTGTTTTTATAACTTAAACTTAAATTATATAACTTTACTTCCTGTCCAATACTGTGTTCCTGTCTACTAGTTAAGTTAACATAATGTAAGCCCTTAATTGGCCTATGGTTGGATATATTTAACATAACTATACTTTAGAAGTTAACTTGTGCTGTGGGATTTGTATTAAAATAAAATAAAAAAAAAAAATAAAAAAAGATATACCAAAATCATCGCCTCGAAAAAGAGCTGACAACAAAAATGTATGGCTTCGTCTCCACTGGCCAGTACTGACTCCGCAGATGATGACGTCACTCAGGAGAACACAAACAATACATGCCTACACTGCGCGTTTCACGCGTAGATCACCAATAGAGTACTTGCAAAAAAAATTTAGATTTCTGTAGAGAGATCATTTTAAAGGAAAAAATATTTTTGTAAAGATGTTTCTCTATAACTAATATTTTCTTGATATCTATATCCCATAGGAAAGTAATTCTCGTCACGAAAAAAAAATAATTTAGTTTCAAAATTGGTTCTTACACAAATGAAACGGAGGCTGTGACGTCACAAGTTAGTCACTAGTAGGCGTCAATCTCTTAAAACCTTTTTTTTATTAATTAGATTTTTTTTTTTTTTACTTTTCAAGACTTATTCTTGGCTTATTCGATTTTATTTTGGTTCCCAAAAAAAAAATGGTCCTAATGTGAATATTTCTACGTCCTTTTTGGTATGAATTCAATACCACTCCAATAATATTTTGAGGCATGCCCCCATTAACTGCCCGATAACGTTGGACTAGTATTCACACAAAGTTCGTACAGCGGCCTTAGTAAATGAATAAACTAACTGAGGTCTGTTTTGTAAAACTACAATTATTCGTGGTTTGCTATGACAACTCGATGTACATTGCAAAGTCGATTAAACCACATTTTCGATTAACACAGATTTTTTTTTTAAGTAGCCTATATACGTCCCACTCCAGGTTACAGGCCTTCTCGCGGAGAGAAAGAGACACAGACACTCAGGTTTCCTCGTGATGTTTTCCTTCACAGTTAGCGAGTGGTATTGTTACTATAACTTCTCAAATCTACGTAACTTAGAAAAAAAGTCATTGGTACACGCCGGGATTCGAACCCACGACTTCCCGAATGAGAAGCTCCGCTACCACTGCATCATCAATAACAATATACGTAATAATAATGTACGTTTATTTCAGACCAATCAGTGATGCACCTTTTACACAATGAACAATTATTTATTTATTTATTTTATTTATAATTTTGTTAGTTAAGCTTAACCTTTGTTAGTAAACATAAAATAATGAAAAAACAATTCAAATTAAATACGACGCATATACATATACAGAACACTCAGAGAGAACCTCTCCGTGTATTCAATGATCCATAATTTTGTCAGTAAAGCTTTACCTGTGTTAATGAACATAAAATAATGAAAAAAACAATTCAAATTAAAAAGCAGGACGTATTTTTTTCCTAAAAATACGTAACCGTTAAATACGTACCGTGTGGCGCCGGATTAAGAATAGCGTCACTTCATTTCCTTCCGTGGATGTCGTAGAAGGCGACTAAGGAAATACATTACCAGGAGACGGGCAGCAGCGTCTTCCTGAGATTCCAACCGCATACTGCTATCGCCAACCCACCTGCCAAGCGTGGCGATTATGGCAAAACCTCTCATGGTTAGGAAAACTGTGAGGGAGGCCTATGTCCAGCAACGGGCGTCAAATGGCTGATGATGATGATGACGTAACCGTAATTGAACATTCAATCAAATGCGTCAAATATTTCTAGAGTAATTTAACAAAGTGCTAACATTTATCAGCGTCAAATCTCCAAAAAACGCCGATCACCGCGTTTTTAGACTTCCGCCACAGATTTTTTTCTGTCTACAGACTGTTTACGTATTTTTTTGAACTAGAGACTATCGACGAAAAAACGAAACATTTTTTGCAGGTGAAACCAAGAAATTCTAAGCAATATTGCCGTCGGAAGTCTCCACACGGAGCGCAAAATCAGCTCAATTGTTTGATTAAAGGGTGTCGGTTAGCGACCTAAACAAACGACACGTCCTGGTTCGGCAAATAGCATCGAGCACAGGTGTTAAGGAAATCGTCCAATGTGAAACTTGCCAATGTCGTCTATTCCTTTCAGGTGGCCTTAACGACGTCATCGACCATCGGGTGGTTGGTTGATAGTTTGTTAGAGTCAACCACCGTTCCTTGGTGGTGTGGCCAAGGCTTAGCCGCAGTGAAGAAACATACCATCGATATGGACTGGTAGTTACTTTTATTAATTTACTACGGCCGTTCTATGATCGTTGTTTGAATACTATTCCAAAGATATCGGGCAGCTACAGTTATTGTCCAATGTGAAACTTGCCAATCTTGTCCATTCATAGTATAGTTTGCTGTATGCATATTTAATTTTTATTTTATTACTGTACAAACCTGAATGACCCTGAATGGATCACTGTGCCCCAATAGTATATTTCATTACGAGTGCGGAAAGCCTGTCATTGCAAAGAGTTCCGACAAATGTCTACCCGAGCCGATGCGTAGCCGAAGGTGAGGGTTGACAGTCGGAACAAGTTGCAATGACGGTTCCGCACGTGTACTGAACAACTATTTTTAATACAGTTGCGAAAAAAATAAAGAGAATTTTTGGAAAATGGCGCCAACCGTAAAAGAATATAAGCAGATTTTTTTTTCTTCGCCCATTCTGGGTAGGCAAAGGGAACTATGCCCATACAGCCAAGTCTTCAGTAGAATTTTTTTATTGGTATGAAATGAAACTGGAATTTAATGAGATGAAATGAAATGAAATGAAACCTAACCTAACTCATTGAATCAAATTATTAAATCTGATATTGAAACAAATTTGTAGCTTCTTTTTAGAAATATTTGTATGAATCATAAAAACTTCTATGAATTTTTTTTAGTAAAAACTTAGTGCCTGGTTTTTTCCTTTTAATAGACATTATTTTGACAGTTGGGAAAGAGAACGCACGAGTTCGGAAAAGGTAAAGAAAAAGCTCGAGTATGTAATAGCTCACATCCCGAACGCTATACGTCCCTGCAATACACCACTTTTTGAGCAACTGTATTAAAAAAAAACAATTTAATTCAGTTTCGGGTTCAGAGTAACTTTATATTTGTTTTGTCCAGCTGAATAAATATTTTTCATTTCATTTTCATTTCATTCCTTTCCGGTGGCCTTAGCAACGTCATTGACCATCGGGTTGTTGGTTATTAACCTAATGTTAGTTTCAGCGAAGGAACACCATCACTATGTGATTACATATGAGTCCATTATTTAACTTTTCTAAAATTTGTAATTGCGTCATAAAACTTTTCAGCCTTCCCTAAATTCGCTAACTCAAATTAACATATTCAGATTTTACTGACCCAACTTTGATGGAACTCTTTGCACTAAATCCTGCTAAGGTTTCTTGGGAATTACCTACGTGTAAGTTTAAAAGGTAATAAAGGGACGCAAGCCCTGACGGTACGTGTGTCCCGAACTACTTATACATGCGATTAAAACTGCTTAACTTCTCCTTGCGTTTTATGATTTGATAGCGCTTTTATTGCGCTTGGGTTAACTTTTACAAGTAATCTTAATTTTATTAGTATTCAAATTAGTAAGCGGAGATTTTGCGCTAATATCAGTGAATAAAGTACTCAATCGCTTTAGCCTTTTCACACAACTTCGCTGTAACTTTTGTAAAATTATTCTAAAACTAACAAAAAAAAAAACTCTTGCGTCTACGATCATTCTTGAGTGACCTATCTATCTCAGCTCTTTATGGAACCTTTACTGAGTGTTATATTTTTAAGAACGATTTCCTATCAAACTGCTTAGGAGACAAATCCAAAAAAAAATTAAGCTTATTTTCATGTAATGTAATGTTTTATGTATTATTTTATCATTTAGTCGGTTTTAACTTTATTACTTATGTTGTAAGTCACAACATTAAATTAATTACACCGCATTACATCAAATTAAATAACATTACATTACATTAAATTACATCACATTTCATTACATGCACCACCAATATCCACCAAGAGCTTCGTCCACATCGCGGAACAAATACGGACGTTAAAAAATTAAAAAAAATTATAAAATAAAATAAAAACTTAACCTACCCCAACAAACCACCCTGCCAATATAATGTAGTGTGAAACAATGTTGGACCTAGTTCCTCGAAATAAAGTATTTATTATTATTTAAAAACTGAAAGATCTATAATGCGGGTACAATTTCTTCAGATCAACCAATCTAGTCCTTTCTCAGTTTGATCAAATCTTTTCCAGTCAAAATTGGTGTACTTTCAGATTTGCACTGTTATTTAGAAGTTAAAATAAATATTTTTGACATGACCCATTTGGTAAGCTTTTTAGTGCTTTAGTGATTACTGGCAACTGTTGTCCTTTAATAACTCAGTTTGATTCTCCCCTCAAAGGTTCCTAATAGCCATATCACCCTCAAGATAAGCACCTATGTTTCACCGTACGATATTATTCGCTCCCGTACTTAAAAAGTTCCGTTAAAAGTTGTACAGCAATTTATTTTTCCACTTGGCCGATCGGGGAACTTTTAACGACGTGAGGAGGGATTCGGTACCTACTGGTTTTTGTATCCGACTGCGTTTGGAGGAGGGTAATGATTTTAGTATATATGTACGTTAGTGCGTATGTCTTTTATGTATTTTATATGGCACGCTCTGTACGCTAAGCGGCTTGATGGATTTTGACATACATAATATAAAACGTCAAAAGACTCCTTGGAGTCATTTTATGAGTTTGTATATTTCTCTTTTGTTGTTTTTATTTAGTCTGCTATTTTCACGATTAAACTCTATTTTGTCCGTTTTCTATTAGTTTTCCTTAGTTACAGTCTTCTCCTCAACACAATGAATGGAACGATATGCATTACACGTGACATCACAAAAAAAAAAGTGCGTATGTCAGCTTAAATTGCGGTTCTTCGTAATAAATTATAATTTTCCAAAGCGGAAACCGACCAATTCAAATTTATTGTTCTTGGAGATAAAAATGCGGTTTTTTAGCCGTTGAGGTTTTTTTCTTTTATTTCCCCTGCATGTCACAGCTTCTTTGTGACGTTTCAGGAATTCATCTTATTAAGAGACTCGTCTGCAAAGTTTATCTTTGCGCAGTGAAGAGTAACTTTCCCATACAGTTCATGAACTATCTTTAAGTTAACTAACCAACCTCAAACGGATATTTCCCTGCTTTTGGGCATTTTCTTTAAAAGAATTCGTCCTAAAAAAAACTTACTTCGGTGTCACCCCTTCGTAAAAAGTCTTTGTAAAAGGCCTTATTTATAAAAAAACACTATTCCTCTAACACATTCCCCAAAGTCAGTGTAAACAATCTGTGGTAAAAGGAAAAACGTAACCACAGATTATTTAAACAGCCTCTGAAGAGTGTTTTAGAGGAATCGTGTTTCTTATAAGGCCATTTATTTTTGACAAATGGTTGACACCGAAGTTAGTTTTTTTTTAACCTATTTTAACCGCATATAAAAGCGGCTAAGTGGACAATATATGTTATATTACATATTTAGCATTTATGGAAGATTAATCAATGAATGACTGCCTCGTTGGTCTAACCGTTAAGGCACTTAGCTACTAAAACAGAGGTCATGGGTTCGATTCCCACTGGGGGCCGCCGTACATTTGTACGAATGACCTCAGTCTGGATGTATTTTCATGTTTGTAACGTCCTTGCCTGGTTACCGTAGCACAGGGTATCCTAGTTTGGTACCAGGTCAGGTGATTGTATTGTATGGAAGTTATTATTATTATTAAAAAACCATAAGAAAAGTGATTTTTGCGTTTTCTTCTATCTTAAAAATGGATAAACATACTGATCACTAACTTAAATATAGTGCGGTCGTTATACTATGACAACAAACAATAAAAACCGGCCATGTGTGAGTTAAACTTTACGTAAGGGTCCCGAAAAATTTAAAAAAAACGCCTTGAGTGAAGTAAATACGTAATATTATATTTATGGTGATAATGAACCATCCGTGCGCGAGTCTAACTTGGACTAAGCCGGTTTTTGTATTTCCATAGTGATTTAGCCAATTCTAAACCTTAACAATTTCTGTGAAAATTTCAAGAGATAGAACCTCATGTAGGTCAGACAGACAAAAAGGCAGCCGTCTTAGGTAATAATGGTCCCAAAAGCACTCTGTGATTACACAACACAAAAACGAGCTCAAGACGTTTGAAGCAATTAAAAGTTAAGACCCGTCATCAAAATTTTCCCGAATAAAAATGTTTCCCGACAAATTCGTAGCACACGTAGCTAAGTCTCGTAGCAGCTACGACTTGCTTCGCCGTAGCAATTGCACCAGACGTTTTCTTCAAATATTGCTACAGAAGCGGATGGAATTTCATCTCTGTGGAGCGATATCGAGACTTCTTGTTTTCGATTGAAAAAAATGCTAAATGGAACAAACAATTATATTCGGTCTTCTGTGAAAAGAATGAATTTATTCAAGGTGAAACGCGTTGAAATAATTTTTGGGAGTATCGGTTGAAGGGTATAAAAAAAATAATAAAACATGAAGCGGGGTCGTGCCATAGCGGTATAGAGATAACACTCTTATTGGTTACATTAAACTGTCAGCAGTTGCAGTCTTGTATTAATTAGCGTGCTGTTGCGTTCTAATAGTAAAACAATAACAAGCCACTGGAACTAGAATGGCGTGGTTTTTTATCATACCAAAATGTGTGTGTGTATGTGTGTGTGTGTGTGTGTGTATGTGTGTGTGTGTGTATGTGTGTGTGTGTGTGTGTTTCTGGATTGGAGCAAGTGGCAAACCGCGGTCTAATACCGCTTCAGGATACAGACGTAAGGTATGTATCCCGAAGCGGAAAATACCCTATAAATTTTGATTCTCTTCATTATCAAAATATACATTTTTTGCGTCATAAACCGTATCTTTTACGTTAACTTAAAGATTGTTTTTTTTCACCGCTTCAAGGCACTGTAGACTTGAGTATACGGTTTTAATTTCAAATCGATACCTCCGCGCATTTGCGAGATAAAGGGTCTTGACAGACCGACGTACGGACAGACAGGCGTACGACAAAGTGATTCTATAAGGGTTCCATTTTTTCCTTTTGAGGTACGGAACCTTAAAAATGGTATAAGCACAGTAATTAATCTCGTTTGAACTTATGACGCATGATATCTCCACCAAAATAACTCAAAAACTAGCATATTTCCTCCTTTTTTTCTTAAATATCTAACCGTAGATCAAAACCGTAGGTCAAATATATCGCCTTTTACGTAAGAAAAACCCTTTATGTAAGACTAACAACACGCTCAACTATGTATCTTACATTCCATCATGTCCTGAACAAATGCTCTCGTGCTAAGCAGACATTAACAACGTAATTCTTCGTCAAGTTACTGGAGCAGACGAAAATACAGCCTCCTCACATGAACGTGGGGAGACAATCTGATCAGTCTGGCTGGAATATTGCTCAATCTTATGTTGTTTGTCCAGTGGAAGACTACGGGGTGGGGCGGCGCTAGTGTCGTATGTATTATTTGCAGAAATTCCGAGGAGTTATACTCTCACAATTATAGCAAGTTCTTAGGATAACTCCTCACCTCCTCGTTTCTGAGAATTAAAGAGTATGACGTATAATATAAACAATTCGTGTCACAGTGTTTACTATCGAAATCCTCCGAAACGTTTTGACCGATTTTTATGATTTTTTTTTTGTACATTTGATAGGTCTGAAAATAGGTCGTAGGCTAATTAATATGACAAAACAACGTTCACCGAGTCAGCCAGTAATGCTGTGACTCCCACCCCTGGATATTAAAGGTATGAACCCCCGTTAGTAAAGAGAAAAGGTACTATGATGCAAAACACTCTAATGGCCAACTGTGATCGTCTAGTCTAGTGAGGACCCTTCATTGTGAACGTATTAATAACCCAAGAACTTTTAGGATATGAGATTGAGTAATGAGTGCATGTAAGAGATCCGTTAAAATAATAAAAGTGGAACTAAGAACATTCAGTTCGAACCAAATGTTTACTAGAAAAGGTAAATTTTGGGGAGATTCGAAGAAACTAAAATAGCAATAAAGCAACATTAAATTAGCAGAAGCGAGACAAGATTGGGATAAAAGAAGAAAATTTAAATAAAGAAGTTAAGTTTAGGAGACAATAAATTAAAGGTTGAATAAAACAAATTCCATCTAAATAAGATAAGATTATAGTAGCAAAATATTTGAAATAAATAACTACTTGTCATACTACTACACATGTGAGTGTTTTAGTATAACGTCCCCTACCAAAGGCCGGTTAAGGCAGACATTATTAGCCAGCTAAGTAGATAATATTGGATAAGAAGAAGAGAGTGCAATACTCAATTATCTACTAGCCGATAGTGCTAATTATATCTACCGTGGATGGGGATTGACCGCCACTACGTTATACCGTTAATATATACTTATAAATAATAAAACTATGACTGACTAGAAATAAGAATACAATGATTCATTATTCCAAGTCTATGCCTTAAGAAAACATACATGACTAACGCAAGAATTGGCAAAGAGACGTTCAGCAGTACAATGCATTGGCAGACGAGAGTGTGAGAGAGGTAATAACCAAATGCACAAAGTACGTTGGAATAAGACTTCATCGAAGCTTGCCAACACTGAAACAGTCCGGCCAAACCCACGCCACCATGAAATGTCACCCAAAGACATAAGTCATACAAATAAATATAATAGAAGCAATAAAAGCTTTGAGTAGGCATAGATATATTAAGACTCAAGTCACTTCACACAATTAACGCAAGAAACGGCAAAGGGATGTTCAGCAGTACAATGCATTGGCAGACGAGTGTGAGAGAGGTAATAACCAAATGCACAAAGTACGTTGGAATAAGACTTCATCGAAGCTTACCAACACTGAAACAATCCAGCCGCGCTCACGCAACTATGAGACGCCACTCAAGGACAAGTCAAGCATAATAAAAGCTTTAAGCAGGTATAAAGATCTTACGACTCAAGACGCTTCACATAATTAACGCAAGAAACGGCAAAGGGATGTTCAGCAGTACAATGCATTGGCTGACGAGAGTGTGTGAGAGGTAATAAGCAAATGCACTAGGTACGTTGGAATAAGACTTCATCGAAAGCTTACCAACACTGAAACAATCCAGCCGCGCTTACGCAACCATGAGATTAAGCAGAGTATTAAGCCAATATACTTGAAATGAGTATACTACTACAAAGCCTATAGTGGCTCTTAACTACTCCCTAACGTCCCATAACGTCTTTCAATTCCTAACAATAATTCGTGTTTTGGCCACCCTATATATTATTCACCCTATATTGCGTCTAAAATGCAATAATACTAAAGAAACTGCGGTCGGCAGAAAAAGTATATACGCACCTACATAAATTGTCCCTACCTCTTTGCAATAATGGAATGTCCCGTCCGAAGATCAAAAGAAAGGTACCTATGAAGCTAATACTTTCGTTAAGCTTTACCTATTCCTTAGTTTGAAATGATCACCGTGTGAATGAAGCGCACCAACATTTACGCCTAGTTTTAAGGTAAGGACCAGAGACATAGATAAGCAGTAAGCTTAGCAGCTACTAATTCAAGACTCGCACAATTAAATAACGAACACAATCTTTTAGTCAAACAGAGTTTTGCATGTTTACATTAGCGCCCCCGTCGAGCCTTGGTTATTTCACAAGGGCTAGAAACACTGATTATCTAGAACTTACCTTTGCCGCCGTGAGTTTACCTTTGCACAAATTTATTTCCGCATAAACGTAGTACTGTGGAGGCAAAGGATTAGTGAACTTTTATTTCGCGAAAGCTACCCTAATTACTAAGGCTGAAAACCCTATTTTACGCGGAAAACTTCTAGCTAAGTATACTAACTGTTTAGGAATCGAAGACCGTTTCTAACATTACACTTTCACTTTCAAATCTCATTCCCTAGCTAAGAAAGTAATTCAGAACCTGAAACTTCACACCAGATCTGATAGTCTGGGACGCAGTGCCCACAGGTGATGTTAGGTTACAAATCCGAATCCACTCTCCTACTTTCGAATTTAAATGCAAACGAAACTCCCTAATAGTAATAAATTCGCAAAAATATCGAATTTGCCTACGAGCGCAACAGACGTATTTACTTCTCAATTTTCTGTTCCGAACAAGCCTCGAATAGTTCCCGAACCCCGCTTTTATACCCTCGCGGCCCCCTTCTAATATGGTGCCACTTCACCCTCTCGCTAAACCAATAACAAAATACCGCCATCTGAAGAATTTTGTTCCTTATTGCTACTAGTTTAAGGACTTCAACATAAGTAATTTATTTTTATTTGCCTAACTCATAAATTACGTTCTTTGTCATAGTGTTTCTTTGATATTCACCGCCTTAGCATGCCGCGGCTTTTTTCAAAAGAAATTTGCCCTCCCGCTAAATCAATAACGAAACACCGGCAAATGAAGAATTTTATTTCTTATTGCTATTAGTTTAAGGATTTTTACATAAGTAATTTATTTTTGTTCGTCAACTCATAAATTACGTTCTTTGTCCTAGTGTTTCTTTGATATCACCGCCTTAGCATGCCGCGGCTTTTTTCAAAAGAAATTTGCATTCTCGCTAAATCAATAACGAAATACCGCCATCTGAAGAATTCTATTCCTTATTGCTATTAGTTTAAGGACTTTAACATAAGTAATTTATTTTTGTCCGTCTAGCTCATAAATTACGTTCTTTGTCATAATATCCCTTTAAATTTACTACCTTAACACGCCGCGGCTTATTACAAAAGAAACAAAGGAAGCCGACGCGGCCCACACACGCGAGTGAATTTTGAGGAAACGACAGTGATCCGTCAAGATCGCAACAAGTGGCAGTCCCCGACCTCCGTCCACCCCTCCGGGACACAGGCGTGAGTCTATGTTATTTTGTTAAAGTTTTATATGATTTAAGTTCCCTATTTATTTAGTACTTGGATGACCGAGCTTTTCGGATGCAATTTTTTTTGTTTTGTTTTAGAGAATGAATTAAGAAAGTGTCATCTATGAACAAAATTATGAACTGCCATGTATTGTAATAGGTTTAGTAACAGCTTTCTTCAATCCGAAATTTATTAGTTGTGCTATTTCGCAAGAGAGATGTCACTGTAATTAATCTCAATTATCGTAAACCATCCCTAAAACAAGTTGCATTATTTAATCTACAAAAGACAACGCAATATTTCACAAGAACTGTTTAAATGTTTACAAATGCTACAAAACAAAAGCTTTTCGGATGCACTTTTCTTTTTGTTTTTGTTTTAGAGAATGAATTCAGTTCAGACCCACGCGTTTAGACCGGTAGCGTCACCTCTGAACAAAGCGATGAACTGCCATGTATTGTAACAGGTTTTAGGTGAAAACTTTCTTCAATCCATAATTTATTAGTTGTGCCATCTCGCAAAATAGATGCCGTTGTAATTAATCTCAATTATCGTAAAAATTTAATCTAGAAAAGACAACGCAATATTTCACAAGAACTGCTTAAATGTTTACAAATGATATAAACAAAATATAACTAGCTTTATTTTATGTTGGGGAACCAAATACGTTTTAGCGCTTTATCCGATTCTATAATAAGCTCTTTAAATGTTTTACAATCCCTATATAAGAATACGATTATCATTTCTCGGTTTCTTTTAGCTTCTATCCTCAGTCTTCTCGTGCAGAACACAATTCAACATGATATTAACGATCGTGAGCACTTGTACGGAGCTTGGTCCGTCACAATGCATAAAAACGTTGACAGTGCACAGTTAAAACGCCGGTCTTACATTTGGGAGCTACTGGGCTCGAAGCCGGCATGTAGTAAAGACATTGTTTTCTAAGTTACGTAGATTTGTGAATTTGTCGTTTCTTTACCACTATCTTATGTTAAAGGAAAACATCGTAAGGACATCTGAGAGCCTAGGGTGTACAAATAATAAGCCACAAAAGTAGTTATAATGATCTAGAGTTGCAGCCACGATTTTATTCATAAGGGCACTCTTTAACGGTTAGTAAAATGGACATGAACCTTTGCATCTACGTTTAATTTTGATCGCTAAAAATGATCATTACCACAAATTTAAGCTTCAACGACGATTGTCTCCTCATCAGGACCCTCAGCTACTATCAGTAGAATAGATATGAAACTTTGCTAATGAAACACCATATTTCCTACTTTTTACCATTTTCGCTATAAGCGTTTTGAATATTTACATTGTGCTTTACCTACTGATATTTTCCTCACATAGGTTATTATCACATAGAATTATCAAAAATATATTGACTAGTAACCATCAGTGTATTAAATAGATAAAGATTACTTTACTGTAATTTCGTAATAAAGAAATTGCATAGATATTTCTTAACCTAAAGGTATAAAAAGTGATCTCTTCCAGACTACTATTGAATGGACTGGACTGATATACTGGAAAAGAAAGTAGATTTATTTGAAAAAGCAGTTTTTTTCTCCCTTTTTCATTCCCTGAACTAAAGCAGATAGTGTTCAGAGCCGAAAGTCAGAATGATTACGAGAGGTCAGACAATGGGGCTTGCAGTCTGACGACGGACGCGGGTGAAGTGGCGCGGAAAAATAATATCCTCCTCGCGAGCATAGCTCAAACATTAACCCACAGCTGGGAATAGTACGATACAGGCGACACATTGAGCTCATGATAACCTCTACTCTCTCCCACGTTAGCTATGTGTTCTTGAGGAATTTATTCAAAAATTCATCCCGTTATTTAATTAATGATAATGATACTCTAATCATTTATTTGCCTCTTAGCTTAATAGGTTACATAGTAAGCCTAAATATAATAGGTATTACAAACAAAAAGGGTGTTCTCAGCTATTAAAATTAGTGGCCTACTGTTTTTAATCCGTAATGTGAGTAGGTGTAATCCTGGTCCCTTGTCGCTAGGATACCCTGTGTGGAAGAAGCCAGTGATACTGTCTATCTACCTATCTCATTCAACTTTTGTACAACTTTTACATATTAGTAACAATACCCGACAGTCGTTCCTCTCAAGTAGACGCGTTTACCAACAACACATTGTTTTTTTATACATAATGTAAAAGTAAAAGTTTGTAATAAAATCACACTAAATGGCAAAAAGGTTAAAAAAAATAGGCTGATTTTGCGTGCGTCACGTTGTCTCGCCATTCCTCTCGGAGTCTTATAAGTGGCTTATTTACTAAACAATTAAATTATCTTCAGTAGAGGCCCAGACATCCGAACGTTGAACACACAGGAACACCTTATGTCGCGTAAACTATCTAGTTTAAATCCTATTTTGAAACTCGGCTGATCCTTTGGCAGGTAGTTTTTCTATTAAAGTGACGTATTATTTACGTTCTCGGGTTCCTGCTATTAAGTTACATAAGGGGAAGAACAACTGTTTCTATTTCTGTTGTTTAGAGCACTCGTTTGATTTTTATTGTACTCTCCTTTATTTTTTCTTTATTGGTATGTAAACTTTGTAACAAACAATCAATAACATTCAGAATAGGCCTAACATTTTGGATCTCGAACACACCCTATAAAAAACTAGTTTAATATTTTTCAGTCTATATTTAGCTAGTAATTAGAGAAATTTTAGCGAAAAACTTATTTGTCTTAATTATTAAGCTCTTTTTTAAATACTTTAATACAAAATACCGTATATTATCAGATATAACTTGAACTCAGCCGAAAATCGAGTGGCTTAAAAGAGGTCCACATCTAGTACAAGAATGCCGCAGGCCTTTCTCATGCCAAACATTGCGTTGCCTTCTTAGGCTTCTGTACACGAAGGGTGTCGAACGGGACCCCTTTACTCTGCCTCCGCTGCCTGTTTGTGCGTCCGTCCGACCTTTAAAGGGCTTTTCATCTTTGGAACCGTAAAAGGTACTCAGATGAAATTTTCACAGAATATGTATTACGGAGAATAACCCAACAAATAATAAAATTAAAAAAATAAGAGGGGGTTTCCTTTCAATGTGTTTTTTTGTTTATACTCTATCGTAAAATGGTAGTAGTTTATAACTAGCTGTCCCGGAATCCGTTTATACGATTCTTGCACATCGCCATCTATTTTTAAAACACAACGTTCGCTCACACGACGCCATCTATTTTAAACTGAAAATAAATATTACCCCACGAAAACGCATTACCTGTATATCAATTTTATGTCTTAATTCAGGTCTTTGTCTGTACGCCAAGTTTCATGTAAATCCGTTTTGCCGTTATTGCGTGATTGAGTAACAAACATCCAAACATGTTCACAAACTTTCACATCCTTACTAATATTATAAACGCGAAAGTTTCTATGTTTGTTACTCTTTCACGCAAAAACGGCTGAACGGATGCGGATGAAATTTTCCACATAGATAGATTATAGTCTAGATTAGCACATAAACTATTTATTATCCCGGCAAAATACACATCAAAATTACCATGCGAACGGAGTCGTGTGCAACAGATCATCATCATCATTCAGCCACAAGAAGTCCACTGCTGGACATAGGCCTCCTCTATGGATTTCCAAAAAGACCGGTTGGAAGCGGCCTGCATCCAGCGTCTTCCTGCCACTTGAATGACGTCATCTGTCCATCTTGTGGCTGGTCGTCCCACGCTGCGCTTGCCGATATGTGGTCTCCATTCAAGAACTTTTCGGCCCCATCGGCCATCAGTTCTGCGTGCTATGTGCCCCAGATAGTTTATATTATTAGTAGGATAGGATATTTGAACGACAAATAATAAAGAAACGGTCAAGCTCGAATACGGAACCCTTGGTGCGCGAGTCCGACTCGCACTTGGACAGTTTTTTTACATCAGGCACTCAATTAAAGATTTATTGTGACGGTGAAAAGACAACAATGAAAACGCAAACACAAAAGATACGGAAAAATAAGCGTACACAAATTCACGTAGCTGTTATTTTGCCAGTCAGTTGTCGTATTTTTCGTGCAAATATTTCGGTTTTATTATGCAAATTATATTTGATTCCGGGGCGGGCACCACTTCCACTCAAAAGAAGCAATCATGTCGCAAATTAAATCTTTTCAATTCGCGGAAATAAAAACTCCCGGGCAAGAGGGAGATAGTCGTTTTTTGTAGCTGAAAGCGTTATGATGGCACATTTGGACAAAAATTGCATTAAAAAATGTGAATTGTACGTTTTACTAAATCTTACACTACGGTGTGCAATTGTACATATAAATTACTTTTACTGTGGGACCAACTCAAAAGCTTATTGGCATCTCAAATATTTTAAAAACTTTAAAGCCATTTAAATTTTATTTGGTACGAAAAATATAAGATAAATACCCGTTAATTGTCATTTAATAAAGTAGTACATGTCGACCTAAGGACCGAATTAATTAAACGCTCTTACCTCTGATTATTAATTAAGAAACCCTGTATGTAACTCTCAGTCAAAAACGTACTCTGCATAAAAGTTATTGTACTATAATTGTGTCGCACTGTTTTTTATGAATAAAATTTTATGTTATCTAATCCAAGATCGCTCTTGACTTTCCATTCTAAGACGCCGTTTGAACGTTTAGTTTGACTTGACAGCGTACTCAAGATCGGTTTATTAATACGGAGCTAGAATTGCGAAAATATCAGCTGTGTTATAAATTCGCTTTTCCAATATTTTGACTGCCTCGTTGGTAGCTGTATCACGGCTAATTACCCTGCCAGAGGTCGTGGGTTCGGTGCTCACTGGGGGCCGCCGTACACTTGTTTAAATGGCCTCAGCCTGGGTATGTTTGCATGTTTATAATGTCCTTGCCTGGTTTCCATACCGCAGGGTATCCTAGTTTGGGACCAGGACAAGTGATTGTTTTGTGTGGAAGTTAATCATGATCTATTTATTGAAGCTTCACTCCCTGCCATAAAACTGGTAGGTAGTGAAGCTTAGTTTTTCTTTTATTAATTTACAAAAAGTTAATTTGTGTTTCTCAAAAAAAAATCATCCGCTAAAGTGCGTGGCAGTTGGTTGACAAATTATAGCGCACGTCCTATTTTATCTCTTATTCTAAGGCTGACATGCGCCAGTCGCCCAAGCGTGGACATACAAGTAGTTGAGTTATGTTCAATCCACATGACATCGAAGAGGCATCGCAAGTCGGGTTAAATCTTAACTGCTATATTTGACAACCCTCCTGCCCGCCCTACGCCCGCGGCTTAGGATCGGAATAGTGCCACAGATAGGGGGTCAGTCTCACAAACACAAAATATGACAATATAGTAAATAAATGTGACAGTACAATACTCTTAATTAAATAAAGAGACTGAGAAACTGTTTGCTTCTCGCTTAAACTGTTTGCCTCTCGCTCATTTAATATTTCTTTTTATATTGTGTGACCTCGATAATTGTGAAGGAAAACACCTGAATGTCAGAGTTGGTAAAATCCCTAAACGCTTAAAATTTTCAATCCATGGTTGACACCATACTTTTTCTCTGAAAGTAGACCGTATATAGGCTAGATAAAAAAATGTGTGTGCGCACCAGCGCCACATCTCTGATTAGGGGTCAAAGTGGTCGCCATGGCCGAAACCGGTCGGAACAATCATCATCATCAAAAAAATGTGCGAGCAAGAGGCAAATCAATCTGCACAGACCATGAAAGACGCCCACTGTTGGGCATAGGCCTCTTCACTGTCATGCCAACCTAGCGGTCCCCTGCTAATATAGTCAATTGTCCTCCTGCCGCCTTTTTCATCTCCTCAGTGTTGACCTCAAAAAAAACAGTGGTTTTCAAAACTAAAACTTTCGTAAGCACTATACATTATTAACTTAACTCCGGATTCACTTACTTGCTTCTTTACCGGAAGAGTCTGGCCAGGTTTCGCTCTGATTCGCAGAGCTTAATAATGGTGAGCAGAGACGAGAATAGAGTCCGCACCCCACACCTCGGCGCCGGCTCGCCATGGGTTCCGTGTAAATTTCTAGGTACTTTTATTTTATAAATAGTTCAGGAATCGAGTCTCGTAATTGTTTCGATCTTTTCCTGAACTTTGAAGCCAATTTTTTTTATTGATTTAATTACAAATGTACCTACAGTTTCTGATTTTTCCGTGTACTTGCCAAATTTCATAATTCTAGGTCAACGGAATCAGCATCATCATAAGCCATTTGACGCCCACTTCAGGACATAGGCCTCCATCGTGGTTTTCATAGAATAGTTTTGCCATAATCGCCACGCGGAAAGTACTCTTAAAATTTTGATTCCCTTGAGAGTGTCGAAATATACGTTTTTTTTTGCGGCAAAAACAGCCGTCTCTTTTTTTACGCTAACGTAAAAATTTGATTTTTTCACAACTTCACGAAACTGTAAACTTAATTCAATTTTTTTTTTCAATTCAAATAATTTTATTCATTGTAAAAACAGAATGTTTACTTAATGAACGTCAAAGTTGTTAGTTTCACAATTAATGGATTATGTGGAGAAGAAGCTAACAAAGAAACTCCACATTTATTCTTTTCAAAACACGTTTTAACTCAATTAACAGAGTTTTCAACTTAAAATGAAATGAATGTGTTGAACACTAGTCACAATCGTCATTTAAATAATATTAATCTACTGTTTAATGCCAAACATCTTTGTCTTCTAAATAATCCTTGATGTTATAGTAAGCCTTTTTGCACAGAATGTGCTTAACACATTTTTTAAATCGCGTTGGAGGTAACTCTAATATATCTTGAGGAATTTTGTTGTAGAACCTTATACAGTGCCCCATAAAGGATGTGTTAACTTTTGCAAGTCTAAATAGTGGAAATGACAATTTATGTTTATTTCTAGTATTAACATTATGGTGGCCACCAACATTTTCGAAGTCTTTGATATTTTTTCTAACCTACATAATATTTTCATAAATGTATTGACATGCAACTGTTAAGATGTTGGTTTCTTTGAAGAAATCTCTTAGCGAATCCCTACTACCTAACTTGTAAATAAATCGGATGGCTCTCTTCTGTAAGATGAAGATCGTCTCAATGTCTGCTGCCCGACCCCACAGTAGTATGCCGTAGGACATAATACTATGGAAGTAACTAAAATAAACAAGCCTAGCAGTTGCAACGTCAGTGAGCTCTATAATTCTTTTGACTGCATATGCTGCAGAACTAAGCCTGTGTGCTAGTTTTACAATATGAGGACCCCATTGCAATTTTGAATCGATTGTGATGCCTAGAAAAACGGTATCTTCTACAAATGCTAGTTTTTCTTTTCCGAGTACAATGTTGTTTTCAACTAATCTTACGTTTGGTAAGGTAAACTTTATACATTTTGTCTTTTTGGAATTTAGAAGCAGATTATTTGCCGTGAACCAATCCAACACACGCGAGAGAGCATCATTTGCATCGTCAAGATTATTTTCTTGTCTCTTAATTTTAAAAATAAGTGACGTGTCATCTGCAAATAATACTATCTCGGACATGTTTTGCAAATCATTTACATATACAAGGAAAAGGAACGGCCCCAAAATTGATCCTGTGGTACTCCCATTTTTATTTGTGAACCTGTGGATTTTATACGATTTATGTCCGCTTTTTGAACCCTTCCTTTTAGATAAGATCTCATCAGTTCTAAACCTTTCCCCTTTACTCCGTAATGCTCTAGTTTTAGCAAAAGTGTCTCGTGGTCCACTTTTGCTTTAAGTATATGGTTTTAATTTCAACTCAATACCTTTATGCGTTCCCGAGATAAAAGGTCTTGACAAGCAGAACGGACGGACAATAAAGTGATCCTATAGGGGTTCCATTTTCCCTCTTGAAATACGGAACCCTCAAAGTCATTGGTACATGCCGCGATTCGAACCCTCTTGAATGTGAGGCTGGCGTTTTACTGCTGCACTACCACCGCACAAATTTTCGCATACGTACTCATACATTCTGTAAAATCATACATTTTCAAAGTTATTTATTCAAAATTAAACAGAAACTCTGACTTATTGAACGTTACAAGTAAAACTAGGTGTTCATTTCAAAATCTAGATTATTTTGGAGAAAGAATGAACAAAAAACTCCAAGCGTTCCAGTACTTACATATAAATGTACAGACTCTCTATATGTACAGACTCTCATCCATCGGTTAGAGTAATCAACCAATAGCCTAGAGTTTGTGTTGCTTTTCGTGCGTGTACTCTACTTCGTTACATTAGGGGTAACTTTGCAACGACAGTGGAAAGCTTGACCTACTGTCAACTGTTCGTTGACATAAGATAAGAATATTCTTTATTCTACACCGGAAAAATTAATAAAATCAAAATATTTACGATGTACGCAGATTGTATCTGGATATAATGATTAATATCTGTCATCAACAAGCTCGGTGACGCAGGTTTATTAATAGGATTGAGACGGGTTGAAAGTTACTGTAAACGTTTGTTGAATTCTGCTTTTATGTAACAATTTCTCGTACTTAAATAAATAGTACATACTTAAAAACAAAGGAGCTATTCAGAATTGCACTGAACACAGACCGTTGTCAAGAGTTGACTGCCAAGCTCCAGTGAAGGACAGGCACTTTAAGCAGAACGAAAACAAAGGATCTTGAGACGTAGATGCTTACTTTCAGAGAAAATATCTTAATAGTTAAAAATCAAACCAAAATCATGGCCTGTTAGCGTCTTCTCTTTCACGTGCTCCGTCAATCTCACGAACTATTTCACAGGCATGGACACTACGTCCTTCCGAAAATGTGTATTATGTAAAATATGTACAAAATATAATGCGTTTTTAAACATATAGGGTAATGTAGACAAAAATGCGGCCTTCTTTGCCTGCTCCCTCAGGTTTACCTCCTAGACCTTCCTGGAGTCAAGACTCTTGGTATGTTCACTCACAAAATTTTTAATACCTGAAAAAGTTTTTAAAGAGATCGCCTAAGGTCCTGCTCACGTACTCTGCAACTCCTTTTTTAACGGGACTAAGGAGAATAAAATTTCCTGGGTTAACACCCAGCGTAAGGGCAAATACCCGTAGGTCATTGTGTACATTTTCAGCATCAGAACATTCTGATCTTAAGAAAGAGAATAAAGAGTCCTTAACATGACTTACATCGATTACCAGCGCCACTGATTGCGTTACCAAAACTCAATCAATCAGTCGGCCTGTACTCGTTTACTGTTGGACATAGGCCGCGACTATTTTCATCCATCCACAGCCAGTAATCTGCCTCAAATCATCGGCCCAGCAGCGAGGTGGTGTTCATCCTACGCTGCGTTTTCCAGATCGTTGTCTCCGCTCGAGAACCTTTCAATTCTTTGGCATACTTGACCCCACTGTCACTTCAACTTGGTAATCCTATAGGCTCATAGGTAATCATATGATCCTTAGTCCTTTGGCGAATAGTCTCATTTCCGAAGTTAACTATCAAAGAGACTTCAAATAAAACCCATTCCATAGCACACTGAGCGTGCTCCTTCCATAGTATTCCACAGTCACAACACTAGTCTTCATCTAAATAATTATGCAGCAAACAGCAAATAAACAGATCTCTAAACAACCATTTGGAACCGGTTACTATGACTATCGGTTTGTCAAACAAAGGTTTAATTAATCTCTTTGTCCCATTATGCGCCGCATTGGCGCGTGCGTTCGCGTAAACAGACCGCAGGCTGTGTCAGTTTGGAGGCATGGTTTCGATTGTGAATAAAAACCAAAATAGAATAGATGGTCTACACTTAAGAGCAATGAATAAGTGTCACTGATAAAATACTTGGTATCTTAGTAATTATTAATCTAAAGTAGCCAAAAAATACAATAAAGAAAATAAAAAATAACTGGCTAAGTGCAAGTCGGATTAGCACAAAAATGTGTTCACTTTCACTAGTTTTAGGACAATTAAAAAAATAAAAATATAGATCTGTTATGTACACCTACATTAGAGATGCTATTTTTTTTTCGCCAACCATAGTATGTGGTATGGTTGGATTGGTCGTTAAAAAATGTTGTGGAGGTAAGAAAATAACTTTTCGATTTAGGGTTCTTATGTATATCGAAATACTAAGCTTTTTTATGTGTGTGCTATTGTGGCAATGTAAATAAATGGTTTCTTTCTTTCAAAGCGCAATTTGTGTTAGAGCAGAGTGTCCCTCCTCTCCCGGCTTAGCGGTTGATTGTAGAAATATGAAAAATTCAGGCCATTTGATGATCTTAAAAGGTAAACTATAACAGCTAAGTAGTCTTTATAAGGTAACGAGTAATAGACGACAAACTAATAAAAGAAAAGCTTCGTAAACCATTGTAAATTACTCTAATGAAGTTTTACTTCTGTAAATCAGATAAAAAAACCGCTCCTTCTTCGGAACCCTACACTGCGCGTAGGCAGACACGCACTTGGCCGGTTTTAAATGATAGTATGAATGTTGAAAAATGTATTGTATTTTCTCTACTAGGAAACTGCTTTAAGATAAGATAAGAATATTCTTTTCACACCTGCTATTCAGAAAAGATCCCTTGATTCCCTCAAATGAGGGATCAAAGTTGTACTTTTCTTCCCTGATATTCTAGTTTTTTTTTTATTGCCCTCAGCATGATCCGTGTGCAGATTTTCACAAAATGTAATTCCAATTCGATTTTTATTTTGTTGCAATCGATCATAATTGTCTTCCACGGTGCATAAATAATTTTTCCTTATAGCAGGTGTGAAAAGCAGTATGTGTCACTCGGTAGCAAAATTATTTCCGTCTTGGGCGTAAACACTTGAATCCCTCGCTACGCTCAAGATTCTACTTTAGAATCTTTCGCTTCACTCAGGATTCAATATACCGTCCTCGCCGTAAATATATCATTTTGCTCCCTTGAGACACAATCTACTATTATTGCACACAAGAAGCGAGACATAAAATATGAAAGTTACAATAAAAAAGTACAATGGGCGGCCTTATTGCTATCAGAAATTTCTTCCAGACAACCTTGTGACGGAAAGGTTTCCAAAGGAGAAAGGGGAGACGCTTTAGCACCTCGGTTTAATAATGCCGCTTATTGCTTTTAGCGTTATCAAATTTGTATTCGGAATATGTGACGCGATTCTCCTTTTGACATTAAGTTCGTCCGGAAATTTGCTAATAAACTGTCACGATAGTTATTTTAAAAATAAGAAACAAAATGTCCGTCAATCCATCCAAAATAAAAAAATTTTGTTCATTTCACGGTACTGTTTGACTTTTTTTTTTGTTAATTACATAATTGCTACTATAACTTCACAAATGTACTTAACTTCGAAAACATGCCGGTATTCGAACCCATGTGAAGGGAAACATCGTGAGGAAACCTATGTGTCTGAGGTGTTCACATACCTCAGCGCGTGAAATTGCCAATCCGCGGTGGGAACGCGTGGTGATTAAGCCCATACTCTCTCTCTCTCTCTCTCTCTCTTATATAAATATAACTTTTTTTAAATATAATTAAATTGCAAGATTATTAATTCAATTATGTAAGTATTCTAATTTTAAATTTATATAAATAATGCATATTTTAATACAGCACAAGCAGTAAAATGTTGCGTGCCCAACAGGGTCCACAAAGGTCTTATCAAATAACTGTTAAGTTAATATGTAACAACTCTAAAACTTGTGGAATGCAATAAAGTATTGAGTATTGAAAAGGCCTGTGCTCTGCAGTGGGACGTATACACCATTAATTTTTGGGCTTTGAAAGCCGAAGCAAACTAAAAGTGGCTTAGGTGGCTACTGAATACGCTAGTTTTTTTTTTAAGAAGCTTTCCTTATATTGAAGATAAAAATATCTCGAACCAAACTCGAATCCATCAGAACCATAAGTAGCCAGCCAGAGCGGTGCGTGCAGGCCGCGGGACCGCGAGTGCTTGTTCTGATAGACGGAGAGGCAGAACTATGTTGTTCGCGCATTTTTGAAACAAGAGTTCTCAGCTCAATCCTTTTTTTTTATTTACGTCTATACTCAAAATTAATAGTCTAAGTAGATGTAAATTTTAATTGCTTATTACATAACTGCAGCTTTAAGACCACCCAGATTTCAGCGTGTATAAGCTACATAAAAAAATTCCATATTGGTGATCTATAATCTAACAAAGAGTACCTAGTGACACAATACCTTGGCTGTTCGGATGGCTCTGGGTCGGTCGGTGACGAAAGGAGTAGCTTGAAAGATATTCGCCGAAAGCGCTGGGGTGCACCCAGCTTTTAACGATTAAGCGCCAGCGGATGACCGAAATAATATTGGTTTCTCTCGCCATTACTACCTTAGTTTATGAGTATGAGTCAATGGTACAGCTGTATTCTATGGCACACATCTCCACAGTGACAGCTAATGTTGACAAATAGCTTCAGCCAGACACCTTGTCCGCAACAAATCTTGTCGCTTCGTGCAACATTGATAGATTGGCTCGACTCTACACTGTCACTAACAGTGAGTAAGCGACACACCCTGTGTTTTATGTGACTGGATCTTGTACCATACACGCTGAAATATGGGTGGTTTAAAAGCCGCGGTTACGTAATTACGTAATTAGCATCTATTTAAACTATTACTTTTAAGTTTAGACAGATTGTGTGGTAGCCCATACTCTTTCTCTGAGAGAAGGCCTGTGCCCTACAGTGGGAGGTATATAGGCTGCTTATGTTAATACATGGTGGCCATTGGTTGCCAATGAGAGCCTTGCCTCATAATAAGAGTGACCTTGTATTTCTACCGTATATAACATAGAAAAAACAAAAAAAGGATTAAATATTTTTTGGTCTTTAATTATGATACATATAGCTATGTATGTACATAAACATAGCTATAAACAACTACGTATGAGTATCATGAGCATGACCCGACCATTTATAAGTATCGCGAGTCATCATCATCATCAGCCCACCTCTGCCCACTGCTGGTTATAGGCCTTCGCGGGTCATTACAAATACTATTATTTTCCCTTCAAAAACTAACACAAAATAAAAACGTTCAGTCTAGTTTGCACGTATTCTCCCTTCAAAAACTAACACAAAATAAAAACGTTCAGTCTAGTTCGCACGTATACTCCCTTCAAAAACTAACACAAAATAAAAACGTTCAGTCTAGTTCGCACGGAACTAGTCCGAACGTTTTCTACTCCCGAAAACACCTTTATAATCCGCTCTCTCCGAGCGGACAGATTATTCAATGGCCACTTTGAAAACAACGGGTTGGACAAAAAAAAGAAGCCACATCACTGTGTGTGGTTGTGATTTTTCCGCCGATCGGTTGTTTGGCCGCGGGCGACCGTCACAAAAGAAATACAGCGGAGGTGAACTTTTGTAAGCTCGCCTTATGCCAGAGTCTTTTGATGTTGTTAGGATGCGTTGAGTTTGTATTTCAATTTAGACATGGCAGAGACTTGCTAGAGATCATGATATTTCCACCGAACTGGAACAGATAATGACACAAAAATTGGAGAGGGTGGTAGAAAGATGTTTGATGAACCAATCAAGACCTCGGGCCATTTCAGTGAGAAAATTGTTATCCCGTTCGATCCCGATGATAGTGAGGGGTATGTAAAAAATTGGGTGGCTAAAATTGATCAGTTACGCCTAGTCCATATTATGTAGAAATGTAAACAGTAATAACTTCTTTTTATGGTTCCGTACGTCAAAAGGAAAGACGGAACCCTTATAGGATCACTTTATTGTCCGCCCGTCCGTCTGTCTGTCAACACTCTTTATCTCGTGAACGCGTAAAGGTATCAAGTTGAAATTAAAACCACGCACTCAAGTCTACAGTCCCTTAGAGCTGTGAAAAATCGTGAAACAAAATACACGGCCGTTTATGCTCCAAAAAAACGTATATTTCGATACTCAAGGGAATCAAAATTTATAGTATGCTTTCTGTTGACCTAGAACTATACAATTTGGCAAGTAATATCGTTGTATACTAAAAATACATGGAAAAATCTGGATATTATACATTTGTAATTAAATCATTAAAAAATGTCTCTGAAGTTCGGGTAAAGCTGGAAAAACTGCGAGACTTGATTCCTGAACTATTTATAATATGTAAGTACCTAGAAATTTGTTTCTTCGCAAGGCACGTTAAGCTGTTGGTGCCGGCTGCCGTCGATAGATGGCAGTCGTTAAGCCAAGTCAGAGGCCTTAGGGCGGCTTGACAACTTCTGACAGTAGACGAGCCACTAGTCTACAAGCCTCCACCAATCCGGACTTGGCCCCCGTGGTGGAGTATGGCCTATACCTTCCTCAGGGAAGAGACCCGTGCCCCTCGGTGGGGACATAATGGGTTGATGATGATGAAGTACCTAGAAATTTGTACGGAACCCTCGGTGGAGCAGGCCGACACACTCTTCTCCGTTTTTTTAAGCATAACTTCCACACAACACAATCATTTCTCTAGGATATCCTGTGCTATGATGACCAGGCAAGGATATCACTAACACGAAAATACATCCAGACTGAGACCATTTGTACGAATCAAGTATGGCAGCTTCCAGTTGGAATCGAACCCACGATCTCTGATTTAGTCACGAAATTTTTGGTTGATATGTCAAGATAATAGAAGAATCACTCAATTATTTTTAAATGGAATGCGTTGCCGTCTTTTTTCCAGAGACATATAACCTGGGTGTCTTTAAAACTAGAGTCAACCGGCTTTTAACAGGCAAACATGTTACATCTTAGACCACGTTCCGTTTACCATCAGACGTGACTGGAGTCAAGTATCAAGGTGTCCTTATTAAAAAAAATTACTTATCGATATTACTTTATTACATTTTCATATTTGGCAGTCAAATTGACGTAGAGGAAAAAAAGCCAAATATGACTTTCATCATCATCAACCATTTGACGCCCACTGCGGACATAGGCCTCCCTCGTGATTTTCATAACCATGAGGGGTTTTGCCATAATCGCCACGCTTGGCAGGCGGGTTGGCGATCGCAGTATGCGGTTGGAATCTCAGGAAGACGCTGCTGCCCGTCTCCTGGTAATTTATTTCCTTAGTCGCCTTCTACGACATCCACAGTCATGTTACACCTTCACATAATATGACTTTGATACTTCAGATTCCCCGGCAGCAGCAAATTTTGAATACAAATTTTGAATGTCACGATAACGTCTAATAAATAGTCTTTCTACGCATTTTTTTTCGAGTTCAGCCTCAGGCGTCGGTGTTGTTCGCGTCCGTGTTCCATCGGACGGAAAAATGAATTATTCTACCAATTTACCGGATAGCCTTGCGCTTTCAGGGTTTCAGATAAGTGGGGGCCCGGTGGTGCCCGCTGGGACCCCCAATTTATTTTATTAGTTCGCGGTGGAAATGGAATTGGCATGCCGCATACTACGCGTGTTGGATGCAAATTGTTGCTTTGGAATGGGCCGAATTCAAATTCACTTGTTAGCTAACCTGCCAAATATGGTGTCAGCCTTGTAGTGGTTGACTGTCACTGGTAACATCATTCATTTCTCTTCGGTAGTAAAAAATTCTTCGTAAACTTAATACCAATCGTAAGTGACTAATAAAATGCGACCTACGGACGAAAATATTAATATTCATCCATAATAAACAGATATTCTAGGTATTTTTCTTGTTTCAAAAAACACGCTTGTTTACTTGTTTACCTAACTGTATTTTTTTTGACCAGTAACTGAGCCGTATATCATCTGAATGAATGAACAACGCTGAAATGGAATTGCGATATCGAATGTGAGCTACAAACTGAACTTAGTGGGACGAGAAAAATAACAGTTGCAAAACAGCATAGTCGCAGTTGGATAAAGTTGTAGGCTGGCGTGTTGGTAGTGTCGACAGGCTTTTTCATTTTTGTTACAAACCATTAAAACGTACTTACGACTGCAACAGTCGTTAACTTTTGTTAACATTTGTTAACAATATTAACAATAACATTTATTAACAATGTGAACAATGTTTTCAGATTTTCTCCTGTATTTGTAGTATAAAATAACATTACTTGCCAAATTTCATAGTTCTAGGTCAACGGAAAATACTATATAAATTTTGATTCCCTAGAGTGTCGAAATATACGTTTTTTGCGGCCGTATCTTACTTTTACGTTAATTAAGTTTGAAATATTATAAATACCAAGATCACGGGACTTGCAAAAGTACCAAAACGTCGGAAAATTGTGAAATGAAAAATATACGAGTAAATATCCGTGCAAATTAAGTTTTTATTATATTGTAAATAAATTAAAATAGTTTGGAATAGTTTGAATACTTTGTTACTACCGGAACTCGTCCTAAGCCCTCTTACAATTATACGTAGGTATAACTCCAGCGGTCAACTGTGTTGCGGCAGCTGTGACCGTGTGTTTAAGAGCAAATTCGGTTTTGCATCACACGCTCGAGCGCACGCTCGGGTCTAAGATGGGTCCTGGTCGGGATGTCGCCGTCGACGGAATCGTTGTGGAGGACATCATCATCATCATCATCACTACCCGAAACCGGCTAGCGTGCATGCAACTAATGAATGTTGAGGAAGTGAAAGTGATCTGTCAGAATCGTGGCAAGTGGCAGTCCCTGGTCTCTGCCTACTTCTCTGGGATACAGGCGTGAGTTTATGTATGTATGTATGTAACATAGTTTAATTTTTTTCACAGCTTCAAAGGACTGTAGGCTTCAGTATACGGTTTTAATTTCAACTCGATACCTCCACGCGTTCCCGAGATAAAGGGTATTGACAGGCTGATGGACGGACGGGCCACAAAGTAATCTCATAAGGGATTCGTTTTTCCTTTTGCAGTACAGAACCCTAAAAATAAGACCTGATAGGGAGCCAAAGATAGCCGGACTCTCATAATGGTCTGATGACCTGGTTACGGTGGCGGGGAGTCGCTGGATGCGGGCGGTACAAGACCGGGAAGCTTGGAAAACCACGAGGGAGGCCTATTTCCTGCAGTGGGCGTCAAATGGCTGATGATGATGATTCACAATAAAAAAATGTAGGAAGATATCTGACAATAATGAGTCAACCTTAACACAACTTTTAAAACGATACCACGAAATATTAATTTAAGAAACCGAAAAGCCTACCCATCAATAAAATCATAAACCTATTTGCATCTCAATAACATCCTAATGATGAATTCAGTGGCATTAAAATAATAAACGGCCTTTGAATGAGAATTCCGAAACATTCTTTAAACTGTGGCCTATTGAATTAATTTTCTTTACGTTGATTGTAGATGAAAATGTTGAGATCTGCATTGCTAATGCTTGTCCGCGGCCTTATTCTGTGTTACGTACGTTTGTATTTCTTTATAACTTATTAATAATCTTATAAAAAACTGTTGACTTTACTTTTTACTATACCATACTACCTACAAACTGAAAACTGTTTACTGCTATTAAGAATCCGGGTAACTAATTGGCAATAGCGTTATATTATCCACTAGATGGAGTAGCGCTGATTAGACTAGCTGCGATTATAATATGCTTAGCCCGTACATTGTTCGTCGTGACATTTGATTTCGCGGATCAACTGTCGCGACCCGGCAACGGCAATCTTAGGTCAATTATGTGCATCAAATCGTCTTAGAATCATGATGTTTACGATAGCAATTAGTATAGAGTATTACAGTAACACGATTGGAATCGTTTAGGATTTGGTGCACGTAATATATTAGCTGGTCACGCCAGGATTATGTATGAGCAGCACGATGATGAGACTCACACATTTTGTGGGGCTTAGATGTCACATTTTGACAATTATTGTGTTCGAAATACGAGTTTTGACATTTGAGCGCGCTGCCGAGTCGCGACTGCCGTTGTCGGAAAGCCACCTGTAAATCATAAGTTACCTTTGCAGTAGATCTCCGTCTTAAACGATTTTTACTTTGTTTTGAACTATCAGTGGGTTCAGCGATACTTTATGGATACTATATTTAAACTGTCACTTTCACCTATATTCGTTGTAGTTTTCTTCTGAAGGTTACAAGAGTAATAAATATGGCCAGATTATATTACTGCCAAAGACTGACTATACGGGTTGTGGTTTTGTAAAGTCAACTCGTCTCAATGATATATGTGTACATGATACTAACGAGAAAATTTTGATGTCAGCAAGGACGAACCGACAGCCACCACCACCGGTTTTTCTGTATGCGGCGGCGGCAAGCGGCTGGTGCGCGCGTTTCATAGAATAGAATAGAAACAAACTATATTTTGTTTGACACTAAGAGCATCTTGCAGAAACGATCCTTGACGCTAACTCAACCAGAATAAGGCTGCCACTTCCTTTGTGGTTGAGATTTCAATTATTTTCAGTTACTCACCCTCGTTCTCGAGATTGGTTTGTTTAGGCATAGTCGGGCTGTACTGTTGATTTTCAGTTTACAGCGGATTCTTATCTTTATTCACGATTTTCACAATTACGGGACTTGGAGGAGAGCCTTCGCAAATGTAGTTTGGAAAATCCGGTGGATTCATTTGCCTAAATAAAGTTTTCCATTTTTATTTTAAATATTTTTTCTTTTTGCAGACACAATCACAGAAGTATTGATGTTAGCCCTAAAAGTGTGTTATTGATTTAAAGCGAAGTGTTCTATATACAAAAAAATATTTATCAAAAGCTATTTACTTGTAGCCGGTCCTGATAATGTTTTGCTTATGCTGTTCATGCGTAAAAATATATATATTTTTGAAAAGGATTTTTTTTAAATCCTATTTAGAGGCTAAAAATTCCACCCATGCCGGGACTTGAACCCGCGAGCTCTGGCTCACCGTGCCAGTGCTCTCCCAACTGAGCTAATGGACAAGTGCAAGCCCCTTCGAGCCCCTTTACTAATAATAGGTTTAATAGGTTTTTAAGATTGTCCTCAGCACGGGTTAGTGCAACAAAAAGAATATAATAAGGATTTTTTTTTAACTAACGTCTTTAGGCTTGTAACTCACGGTTAGAATGTCCGCAAAAAAGCGGTGAGTGCATTTCAATCCACCCTGTTTGTGCAAAGAACCCTAGTCATCCCAGTGACTTATTTTGCGAGGTAGCTAGGTCGGGTTTTCTAGTTTTGAGTTTGAATTTATAGAGGGAACTTTGCGATATTGAGATTTTGAATGATTAATGACCGGAATTTCCTGCGGGCTTGAATTTGTTACACCGTGTTTGGCAATAACTGCTCCATGAAGTAGGAAAAATGTGCAACTATAAAATGTATTTTTAGAAGTAAATCTGCTAACATTAAAAACGCTACAAAAGCATTCTTGCTTATAAAATAACCACAAAGACGACGTCTTTGAAACTAAGTAAGCGGAAACTGGTATACAAAACTTTAACCAAAATGAAATTCCAATAAAATGTCTGTAACACGAGGCGGTTCTACTCCCTGTTAGTGCATAAAACGGCTGAATAAAGTTTTATCGTCGCACCTGAGAAGCAATAAGGCGAATTGCGTCTTTTGAAATGCCTCGGGTGATTACTATTACTATTATTATCGGAAAACGTTGGCTTTTGTTGTGACCCTCCTGAAAACGTTAACAATATTTTACAATAATTTCAATTTATTAGGCAGATGGAAGCCTTTTATTAAGCCAATGAGGATTAACTTCGAAACAGACAATTAGCGATTTATAAGCGAAGGGAAAATATAACTTATCTGAAACCGAAATTTCACGCAGCGATTGAAACCGACCAATTGAAATGTCAATCACTTCTAAGTCAAAGAATCTTCCTTATTAAAGACCACAAAGTCTTAGTCTGCTTTGCACATTGCACATTCCAAAGGCGTCTCAAATCAAAAGCGAGAGTATAATGTATATTTCAATGTAAGTAAGCTAATTATGAGGTTTTTGTACAAAAATCTATTTAAAGGTGTTGTTATTAAATGTCATCGAGTAGATCGTGGAGTGATTAAATTTAGTAATTCCCATTTGTTAGGCTTTACAACCCATAAAATGTTACGAATACTTAAGAATGTTTACCATTGTGCTTATCAACGTATTCCAAAGCGAAGAGAAGTTTCTATCCTCGGATACACAAAATCGTACGAGACTGATCCCCTTGATCGAAGTCACTTATCTATTACATTTGCAGCAAGTGAAAAAGATGCATATACGAATGTTATTGAATTTTTACCAACATGTTCTATTTAGAGCTAAAACGTTCGTGAGCACTATAAATTAATAACTTAATTAAGCTCTGAGCAAAACCTGGTCGGTCTCTTCCGACAAAAGTTCAAGTAAGTGATTCCGGAATTTAGTTGATTATGCTCTATTTAGATGAGGTGCCCAATAATCACACGTAGAGGTAAGACGTATTTAATAGAACTTGTATGAAATAATATGAGAACGTATCAGTACGCCGAATCATCATTATCATCAGCCATTTGACGCCCACTGCAGGACATGGGCTCCCTCATGGTTTTCAAAACCATGAGGGGTTTTGCCATAGTCGCCACGCTTGGCAGGCGGGTTGGCAATCGCAGTATCCGGTTGGAATCTCAGGAAGACGCTGCTACCCGTCTCCTGGTAATTTATTCCCTTAGTCGCCTTCTACGACATCCACGGGAGGAAATGGAGTGACGCTATTCTTAATCCAGCGCCACACGGCGCCAAATACTTGTTATTAAAATACTTATCGTCTTTCTCGGTCTGACTTGTATTAAAGTTAGATATTGATAGTTTCTCGTTCTATCATGAGTTAAAGACAATTGCATACTATGCAGTACAAATAAGGTCCTTGAGGTATGTCTGAATGACAGGATACGCAATAGTTTGGTAAGAGAAAATTGCGGACTGAAAGAGGATTTAGTGACTAGAATTGAGAAAGAAATGTTGCGTTGGTTTGGACATGTAGAGAGGAAGGAAGAAAAATTGACGAAACAAATAATGTGGGTGGTTGTGAGGTAGAATGGCCGGTAAGGGACGTAATATGGCGGACATACTTCGACCAAATAGGGGATTATTATTATTATGTATTAGCCAAGGGCAAGCTAAAAAGTACCCGAAACTGGCGTGCGTGCATGCAACGACTAATGAATGTTGATGAAATGAAAGTGATCTGTCAGGATCGTAGCAAGCGGCAGTCGCTGGCCTCTGCCTACCCCTCTGGGATACAGGCGTAAGTTTATTTATGTATGTACGTATTAATCGGTCTATCGCTCTAACCAACATAGGTAGTAGGTGCGACAGCACGATTCAAGCCTATTGTGGCGCTGAACTGTGACAATTTGACAATAATTTACTGGAAAGTTAAGATTTTCTATGCTGTACTGTATTGAAATGCCAAAAACAGATATTTGAAGTGTGTTTGACATCTAATTAACCTACGCGAAATTGAACGCTTAATTTATTTTAAAGTTACGCACAATAACCGGTACTATGAAAATAAAACCGGTTATTTTTAACAGGTATTAGGAGCGTCTGTCTTTTAATAACGAGAACGGTTCTACCCAGTATCACTGTTACTTCAGTATGTTCCAACTCTAACTACAGCTGACTTTTCAGAAAAACTTCCTCGGATCTCAAACCGATTTAAATTCATGTAAATTGATCTGAAAAAGAAAGCCAACTTTCAAAATCTCTAAACTTCTATTTCCTGCGACCACACTTCCGATCCCAACCAATCACGAGGGTGAATAATCACCACTTTTCGGCTAAACACATCAACCTCCGAACCCCGGTCTTCGCTCTGTCGGTTATTAATCAGCGAATAACGGGGCGAAGTTCCGCCGAAGTGCATCGGCAACTTGTCGCTTGTCTTAAGTTAGTGCACAGCGACTTTGAGTTGGGCTGGTGGTGTACCAGGAGAAAGTCTCGAATTGTACTGATAATAATAATAATAAATTTGCACGCCTTCGTGCATGTTATTTCTTATGTAATGTCGTATGTTTACGCTTTATGTTACACGTTTTATGTGCAATCAAGTATGATATAATATTTATTAAAATCATAAACGTAGATCATTAGGCATTTGCTCAATTGAGCCATTTTCTTGGTCAGCGGCCATCGCATGCGCTTCATGGGCCCTAGAACCCACTTTTTGGTGTACTTTACAGGACCAGCTTTACGTGGTTTTCAAGTCGATCGAAAAAATTATTTGAATTATCTGACGCCAACTACCTTTGATTATAAAAGCACTGTCAAATTCAGATTTGTCAATACGGGTTACAAAAATTTTTATGTTATTGAATCTCCCACCCTGACGTTTATTGTACCCCAGCCTAATGGACGGTGACTGGCTCCCCGATTGAATGTCGTAGCTACATTTATCCACGTCTTGGCAGAGCAGGGGCTTCTCACTAACCATTCCGTATTGATAGGGTTGCAAGATTTGTATCTCAGAAAATTGTTACCTGGAGAAATAACTACTTCATTTTAAGGGTGAATTTAATTTTTTTTATAATATTAATTATTAGTATTATGAATTCTAATATATTATATATATATTTTATATTATTTTATTTTATTTTATTAGGAAAACTAACAGCTTATCACTAACACAATAAATTATACACATAGATACAGAAAGCCAACAAAAAGTTTTCACAGCTAGCAATATTTTGAGCAATTAGCACAGGTGAAAGAAAAACGATACACGAAACACCAGACACGGTAACTATATCCAATAATAGAAGAAGGAAGATGGCACACCATTATAGTGGGTTATATCGGTAATGAGGCCTCAACCGAGTCACAAAACCTAGAGGTTAATACTTTACGGATAACGGAAATACTACTAGCGAACAAATCAATGTCTTCGTTTTCAATACAAAGGTCGTTGAAAGATCGTATAGCTCTGATAAAGTAAGAATTTTGTCTAAAGTTTGTGCGAGCCCAAGGAACAAACAATGACAGTCTTCGGCGAGACTGAGAACGCGAGGGGACGAGGAGATGAAGCTTAGCTAACAAGACGGGACAGTCGACAAGGCTCTGGGCTATTTTCATCAGATAGGTGATGTCAGTTATGTATCGCCGTACATGCAATGGAAGTAAGTGGAGTTTGATGCATAATTGGTTATAGGGTAGCCTTGGAAGTTTAAATTTGAATTTAATATATCGAATAAATTTCGAAATAAATCGAAATAATTACTACACTTTCTTAAAATTTAATTTTTACCAAATATTTTGACATAGCGGTTTTTCAAATTTGTTTTATGCAAGAAATATATTTAAAAGTCTTAAAAAATATCACAGGTACGGCATAGACTATTGTGTTTATAAATACATAACAATAGTAAATTAATAAACCATGAGAACGAAACCTGGTCCGACTTTTTAGACAAAAATGTAAGTAAGTAGGTATCCGCACATTACTTAATAACTTGTGAAGTAAAACATCCACAGAACATTTTAACGCTGAAACAATATGTCTGTCGGAATGTTTCATATTGATTGGGAATTCGGAGGTCATTTGTTGAGATCAAACGTCGAGAGCACAAACGAACATTTGGTAACCCTACAAGGTGTCGACGGGGTCCGGCTGGCCGATAGACAATTGGCGCCAATGTTAGACATCTTGTAAGGTGGCAATCACAGAGAATATAATCACTACGTTTTGTAAGATTAGTGACATATTGCTGATAATATTAGTAGTATTGACTATATAAGAAAACAATTCAAAACACTAGATTAAAAGCTCCCATTGCTTTAATTTATTTAATTACTGGCAATTTTAGCATTTTCTTTAGAATGTTGTCCAAGAAGGGGAAGGAATTTCATACAAAAATTTTTTACTATGAAGTTTCTACCCCCTGGTGGCAATAGAAGCTTGGCTCCAATGATTCGTATTCTTGGAAAAATACAGCCTTCGTTAACTGAGAAGGTGGTAGTAAAATATCATCCTTTTATTCAGCGCCTTGTGATCGGCATACCATAGATATTGCCTATGTTTGAGTAATAGCAGGTACCAAATCAAAATCAACTTATTCTTAATTTCTTGGAGGTTCTATTGGATAGACGTACGTTTACTGAACAAAGTTAAGATATTTTTTTTTTCAGTCTCGCGACCAGCGTTTGCTTTTTGTGAGTATTGTGATAAATTTCTACCCGTTGAACTGAATTAAATCTGGTAATAGAATCATCGAGATTATTATTATTATAATAACATACATATGTACATGCACAAACTCACGCTTGTATTTCAGAGGGGTAGGCAGAGACCAGGGACTGCCACTTACCACGATCCTGACAGATCACTTTCGCTTCCTCAACATGCATTAGTCGTTGCATGCACGCACGCTGATTTCGGGTACTTAATGTCTTGCCCTTTGCTAATACATTAACTATTTGGTCTAAGTATGTCCATCTGAGTTATCCCTTACCGGCCCTTCCACTCACATTCGCTTATTAATTTACACCCACACTTATTATAATAAGTGGGGTTCAAACCTACGACCTCTACAATATTAGGCGAACACTCTATAGACCTTGCTATTACTGCTTACTGTACCTACTTTGAGTTGTACAAAATGGCCTCATTCTGCGCATTTTCCTATGTTTTTGTGACATTATCTAGTTACCATATGGTGGATCCTAGTTTGGGACTAGAGCAACTGATTGTATTGTGTGGAGGGGAGGTTATTTAAATTAAATAATAAATTAAATGATAGCAACATCTTGTCAAGTTGAATGCATTACTACAAAGCTCTATTCACTTAGCCCCAACTTAGCCTCAAAACGTATTGTGGTCTCAAACAAGGTAGACACATTAAGTCGGAATCAAGACAGATTGCTTAAACACTGTTAGTCCAACTAACGCATTCACGGGTTCTTGTCACTGTAGAAGGAACCCAGTAAACTAACTTTTCTCAAACCTGCTTGGAAATTTGAGCATTATTTTGACAACCTACTTCGAGATAAATCGAAATTGCTGTACTGGCCAATTACACGCGAGCAGCAGCCGGAAAAAGTTCTATGAAAAATCATAACTGTCGTGTTTTGCGGCCAAATAAATTACATACTAAACTAATATCTGTCGTGTTATTTAAAAATGGAACGATTGTTTACTTCGAACAATGACAACCAAGGAGGTAAGTTGTCAGAGGTTTTATTTAAATTTCGAACTGGCTTGCGATAGAAAGCTGGATATACCTATTGAAAAAAAAGAACACTTTAACGCGGCAAAAATTATTGTTGTTCGTTCGTGGTTCGTCTGATTTTGAAAGTTTATTGAATTTAACAGAACGAGTTCAAGTGATGAAAATGACTGCAATGAACTTATTTTAACGCCACCTGAAATTCAAGAGGCGGCAAGAGCCGTAATAGAAAACTTGTTACCGCCAAAATCGAAAGAAAAATATTTTTCAAATAAAAAGTTCTGCCTTAGTACTACTTAGTTTTAATTTCCGCGCATTATTTGTTATTAAATCATATACAAGCCTTGGCTTCGCCTCGGCCCACATTTCCACGTTCGTCCATCAATGCCTCTTTTGCTGGCCACTGCAGTAATGTACTATTACCTCATAGAAATATAAGCTACATTCACGACTGCATTCGTATGGGATATACATTGTTATTTTTACTCGTATAGTATGTGAAAATGGTTGATACCTATGTAATGTTGACATCAAAATTGATTGCTATATTCTAATAGTCAAAGACTACACTAGTGCTTTATGTGTTAATATAATTTTAGTGTGATAAGTGAAGTTTTTTGCTAAATGACGTAATTGCATTCAACTTTTTGAACTTTACCAAATTTAGTATGATTAGTGAAGTTTATTAATTTCTTGTCAAATGGGTAAGTTCTTAAGTTTGAATTACGGTGTAAGGTGTAGACATATAGATAACACATTAGTGCACAACCGAGAAAAAGAGCGACAAATGGTTTCTTATATCTTATTAGGCGGTCTTATCGCTTAGACTGATCTCTTGCAGACAACTTTTGTATGGAGTGGATTGCAGGAAAAATATAATCTGTAGATGGATGTACATGTGTACAATATGTTATGCTTAGAAATAAAGATTGCTACCAATTAAGACTGTTATTTCAAAGACGTAAAATAAAAAAAATTGTTAAGAAAATTGTTTCGAGTTGAGAAATAATAATAATAATAAAATTTATTTCAGAAAATAATGTTTCCATAGTTACATAATTATTATAAAAGATTATAAGGGTCTACTACAACTGTGTGTAGTTGCATCCAATGCCCCATCATCGGGGAGTCCCATTTAGCAACAAATGTGCTCAGGATGGTGTTGGTGGTGCCGCGGAGGCGAGCAAGTAGCGATGCGCACCGCTTTCGAATAATGGCGTGAAAGCCGTCAGTGCGGCGCTCGGCAAACATGCCTGACGCGCTGCACCTTCGCGGCAGCCCAAACAGCACCCTGAACGCGTTATTGTACTGGACGCGCAAGGCGCTGTACGCTCGCTGCGTGTACTTGGTCCACAGGCTGCACGTGTAAAATGATTGGCAGAAAGCTTTGAAGAGCGTCACCTTTACCTCTTGTGTACAGCGTGCGAACCTGCGGGCCAGCATGTTACAGCGAACAGACAGCGCCCTGCGCTCCCTCTCTATATCTAAATTGTCACAGAGGTCATCGGTGACCCAGTGGCCCAGATACCTAAAGTGCGTCACCTGTTTCAAAGGAATACCAGATAGTGTCAAAGGAGCTGGGATTTCATAAGTTTTGGATCCAGATTTAAACACCATCACTTCGCTTTTCTTTTATTCTAGCCCATGGACCTCCGCATATTCCTCGCAAATTCTGAGCAGTCTCTCCAGCGCACCGATCGATGGACTCAGCAGCACCATATCATCAGCATAGCTGATGTTGTTGACAGCGAGTCCGTCAACAGAACAACCCACCTTAGTGCTGTTGAGTTCATAGATCAGCCGGTCCATGTACAGATTGAAGAGTCGGGGCGAGCTCAACCCCCCCTGCCTCACCCCGCACTCCAACCGGTACACATCCGAGTGAGAACCAGCCCATCTCACACAATTATTTTGGTTTTTATACCAGTATTTAAATATACCTAGGACCTCAGACGGCAGGTCAGTGTCACGTTCGAGTTTCTGCCAAAGCTTATCATACGAGACTAGGTCGAATGCCTTGGACAGGTCCAAATAACATGCGAAAACAGGCGTATTTCGGGACGTATAGTACTGGACAGTCTGCTTGAGGCAAAGGATAGCACTCTCAGTTGAGAGACCGGGCCTAAACCCAAATTGGGCATCCTCCAGTTTAATGTACTTATCCAATTTCTTATCAAGAAGGCCGTCCAGCACCTTAGCTACCACTGTAGCCAGCGAGATCGGCCTATAATTGGACATGTCCGAGGCATCCCCCGTCTTATTCTTAATGATTGGAACGACTACCGTGCGCATGAGGTCGTCCGGCAAGTGCTCGTGCGCGAGGCACAGGTTGAAGTTCATCGCCAGCACCCCCGGCAGGAACCCCCCCGCGTGCTTCAGGTGCTCGATACTTAGCCCGTCATGCCCAGGAGATTTCCCCCGCGCCATTTTTCTAATGACAGAGTCAATCTCCTTGGCGGAGAACCTATGCGGAGCTCCGCGGTGGTGATCGGGAAGTGGGTTGGCGCAGGGGTGGGGAACGAGCGCTGGGGCGGGGGTCAGCGTCGACTGTACGCGGAAGTGTCGCCGGAAAGCGCAGGCGAAATGTTTGTTCGAAAAAAATATATAGCTTAAAAAAATTATAACGAAGTGAAGATGAGTGACGTACTATAGTAGCTCGATATAAACTTAATAACTGATATTTATTTTCAAGGTCATAGCTTGACCAGTTTTGTGAAGTCACTTGATAAAAAAATACTTATTAAAATTGTGTTATTTCGATGTAAGTAAACTTAACACCGGCTAATAATTTTGTTCACTACATGTGTCATTCTAAGCTAAAGTATAAGTTACCCTACTAGTTTGATTTCACTGCACTTTCGTCTCCACAAACGTTCTGTCAACTGTTCTGTGTGATCTCTGAAACTAAACTAAGTGCAGGCAAAGTTAGATCACCACAGGTTGGGGTGTTAGGTGACCTTCAATACAAATAGAAGGACGACTTCAAATTGCAAAATAGTTAAATCCCTACAAACTTTTCTTAAAATGAAAATAACGGACTATTTTTAGTCAATAAGAAAGCTTTATAGTTTCACTATGTATGTCCGTCTATCTGTCTGTCTGTCCGCGGCATAGCTCAGAGGTAATTAGTACTGGAAAGCTAAAATTTGGCATAAATATACATATTAATCCTGCTGGACGGCTGTTTGTAGAAACGTGGAAAAATTCAGGGCACTAGCACATATTTTGCGCACACATTTAAAAGGAAAAGTATCTCGACTGAGTAAGCTTTACAAGTTAAAAATCCAATATTTTATAACAGGAAAACTTCTTACTTATCCAATTGAAAATTACTTCGATGAAGTTCCTGTGGCCGCCAATTGTATTATGTACCTTTGTTATTACGTATCGTTGTAATATTTTGTGTTCGTTTTTTTTCAATGTATTCTTATTAGAATATTCTTATCTAGTTTTATCTTTGTGGCTTGTGAACTAACTATAAGATAAATAAAATCCTAATATCAATCAACAAACCCTTTCTACGGGAACCTACGCTGGGCGTGGCCCGACACGCACTTGGCCGGTTTTTGCACTTATTCAGCGTTTGGAGGCAACTTCTACCTACACTCAATTTAATTTTTGTATTCACTATTTTTTTATTTATTTAATAAAAATAAAAAAGGCAGAAAAAAAACAAAAGGCATAAGTCCGAGTTGTACTTTCGTCAGTAACATCTCATGTGGCGAAAATATTCAGTCAATATTGCAACGGAATCGGCTGTTTGGAGACTCCAATCCTTTATCAGTAGTGCTGAGCGCTGGGTCACCAGTAGCGAAATCGGTCAACAAGGCAGTCTGTATTCCGTAGCGCTACGTGGCGTAGCAAGTGCTACGGCGTAGACCCTCGTAGCCTCGTAGCTCGTTTACATCATTTTGAATAGGTACTGAATTGTATTTACCTTTGTGATGTAGAGGTGGCGTTCAGTTTGGAATAAAGTGAGTAGGCAAGATACTAAGCGACTGATACAAATAAGATTTCGTTCCCGGATATAAAAAAAATAATGGGATACTTATCCTGCGGTAAGAATTGTTGCACATTTGGCAACTTTTTTTTCTACTAGCATATAAGTCTGTGATATGTCGCAGAGTGACTGTCAAGCAATAAAGTTGGTTATATATTTAAGTTTTGTGTAATCACGATTACTTTTAGGTAAACTTAATTATTTTAATTCCCGACGTAACTCAGTACTACTGACTTCATATGAGCATCGAAAGTGATTCAAAAAGATAATAAAAAAATCTGAGTAGTGATTAAAAAAATATAATAATGTTACTTTAAAAATTTATTAATTATCGTTTCATGATAGTAATTTTTATGCGAGGTACTGTTGTGTATAAGTACGTTTATGCAAGTGTACGTATGTGTACGAGAGAGAGTAGTGTGAGATATGAGATTGATTATGTGAATTATATAATTTGTAAACAATACACGAATGTGTAGTAATAGCGGTAGTAGTAATTTAAAAACACAAAAGTGTATGTGTTAAGCGGTGGTAGCCTCGGACTCGGCAGTGGGAGACCCAGGTTCGATCCCCGCTACGGGCATGCACCTATGACTTGGTTTTCTAAGTTATGTACATTTGTGAAATTACAGTAGCAATACCACTTGCTAACTGTGAAGGAAAACATCTTGAGGAAACATCTGAGTGTCTGATCTATTCACATACCTCAGCGCTTGAAATCGTCAATCCGCGGTGGGCATGCGTGGTGATTAAGCCCATACTCTCTCCCTGAGAGAAGGCCTGTGCCCTACAGTGGGACGTATATAGGCTGCTTAAGTATGTATGTGTTAATTTATATTAACCGTTTTAAAAAGACAATTTTAAGCCGAACCAATTTATCGGGTGGTACTGTGGTTTAAAGTTAAATGAAGGCATCAAAAGTTCTTCTCCACAGTTGATAGTTAGACCTGAGATTTCCGCACTTACCCTCGGATTCCGGTATAGTAAAAATCTGTTAATATAATGTTAATGTCTGTCGTTTTTTTTTTGTTTGAACTTTGGCCAACTGACAGCTATAAACATTAAATTTACAGATTAATAGTGTACGAGAAACTGGGTGTAAACCTCGTAGTTGGGCCATTGCATGTAGCCAGTCCCGCCTCAATATCACGCGTACCAAATTCTTAGCGATTCCAATCATCTAACTGTCAAATTAGTACGGAATTTGACAGATAGAGTATTGGAATCGGTCAGGATTTAGTGCGCATAATAAGGCCCCTGAAGTATACAAACACCTTGGTTTGGTTCGAAATTGTGAATCGCAATTGAGTTGGCCGGCTTGTGTATGTTTATGTGTATGGAGTCATAAGCAGCCTATATACGTCCCACTGTAGGGCACAGGCCTTCTCTCAGAGAGAGAGTATGGGCTTAATCACCACGCGTGCCCACCGCGGATTGGCGATTTCAAGCGCTGAGGCATGTGAATAGCTCAGACACCCAGGTTTTCTCACGATGTTTTCCTTCACCGTTAGCGAGTGGTATTGCTACTATAACTTCACAAATGTACATAACTTAGAAAACAAAGTTATAGGTACATGCCCGCACTGAGAATCGAACCTGGGGCTCCCGCTTCCGAGTCCAATGTTCTTTGGCACTTGGGCCATTTATTAAAGTTCACGCAATGGATGATAAATGAAAGAGTCGTTAGGCACACAAGAAAATATAATGAACGAACGGCACAAGAAATTACAAGACTCGGTTACACGACTTAATACGCGATTTAACTCCAGGAGCGGTGGGGCGCTACTGGCGCAACTCATCTAATTTGTTGACATGGCAAAAACTTATGCGCTCAGTCGCCACAGTTCCATCCACTAGGCTACCACCGCTTAAGATGGAGTAATATTGTGAATGGAATAATATTGTGCAATAATTTTTTTTTGACGCGCTACTTTTTCATACCTAACTTTATATGATAATAAATCGTGGTCAGAATGTCCTCTTGAAAAATGGTAAATGAAATCGAAGTCACATTCTAGTAGTAATATTGGTAACATTGTTTTTTATGTGCCATTTTTTCAAATCGGTAATCAATAATTTATTTCAACATAAAGAATTTACATAATTTGATTTCCATTCTGTTTGCTGAATGTCAATGTACTATGTTACTATGATAACCACTACTTCGGGCTGTATTTGTGGTGGAGGGAAAGGCAGTAGTAAAAAAAAAACCCTACTGTTACCATCTTTTCTCAAATCAACTTGAACGTTTAAACGTTTATATGATATGATTTCGTGATTGCCATCAATAACTTTAAATGACAAAACAATACTTCTTACAAAAGTAGAAAAAACGTTAACGATACGGCCAGTCACACGAAGCAGCAGCCGTTCACGAGCATAATTAGTTAGTGAGTTAGACCTGAGATTTCCGGACTTGGCCTCATATTTGGGCCATTGTACCTAGCAACCGCTAAGGTGTGTAAATACCTCAGATACTAGGGTTTCGTTGCGATGTGTTCCTTCACAGTTAGCGAGTGGTATTGCTACTATAACTTCACAAATGTACGTAACTTAGAAAACAAAGTCATTGGTACATCCCGGGATTTGATTACACGACCTCTCAAATGAGAGGCCGGCGTTCTACCGCTCCGCTACCATCGTTCACGAGCATAACGCAGGGGTCAGCCATCACTCGTCTCAACCATTTAAGCGGGAGATATGTGACCCGGCCGCCACGCAACCATTCGAATGACGCATGCTGATAATCAGCGCCGACCGGTGTTGCATGCATCTCTGGGCGGCATATTGCTGAGCATGGGTTTAGTTACTACTTTCAAAAAGACGTCTGTCACCTCAGTCTACCGAGACCACGGCACTAGCAGAAGTACCGAAACGTCGGAAAATTGTAAAATGGAAACGTAAACGAGTAAACATCCGTTGAAAATCACTTTTATTTTGGGTTCATTTGCCAAAAACTTTAAGATAGGAAGATAATCTAAGAATATTCTTTGTTGTATACACCAGAATACAGCACATTTAAGTTGTAATTTTTATAAAATACTAAAAAAAGATATTTAATTACTTAAGCTTATGTCTATGTTTATATTTAAAGTGTGTTTTTGACAACAACTGTAGTTCACTTTCACTTTCGAATGACCTTTAGCAAACCTGCAGATTGAGTTCTTGAAGATTGAATTTCTTCAGATTTGAAACTAGCGCCGTAACGAATTCCAAGACACCCTGTATCAGATACATTAGGCAACGATTTATAGGACCGCCGTTGAATACCGCACCGCTTCAATATTAATAATTCGGCAAATTGTAGGCTCACAAGCCAACAGGCCGTGTCCCAGTTTATTTTAGTTCAATGAAATATTGAAACAATGGAATCAAACGCGCCTGCCAATTACTGAACCAAAAAGGCTTAGGGTCCCAAATCTATAATTGGCGCGCCAGGTTTCTGGTGACTTTAGGATGGTTAGATGAATACAGCCACGAAAAACAATTGCGAATTTTGGGAGAATTTATTTAATAAACTCTTATTAATGGTTTCTATTTATGTACAGCTTTGTTCGTAAAATCACGATTTCTTTACACCATTCGTAAAACGCTGTTACAATAATGGTATTCCTTTATATTCAAGTCTTTTGTTAAGGCATTTGGTATTTTTTTAAGGAATTTGATAACACTTTGTGATTGTTTAATATCTCCGTGTTTTACTGACACAATTATGCAAATACATGCATTTTTTCATTACAAAAACATTTTCATTGCGAAAACAGTATTCTGTAAAATTTCAATTCCATTCATTGAAAAATCAACTAACAAAATATCAACGATTGACAACGGGTATTTTTTGGAAATTTTCGTCAGTGAAAAGAAAAATTTTGGAACTTTTTTGTCCACTTTTTCTCCAAAATTATCTACACTATGAAATAGTGCCTATTTAACTTGTAATGTTTATTAAGTCGCAGTGTCTGTATTATTTTGAATAAAACACGCAACATTATTTTTATTTTTATTCAGGTAAGTGTTGTTTTTTTTTATTTTTTATTATTATATTAAAAAAACTGTATATTTTTTTTTCACAAATTTAAAAAATTTTGCGCTGCAGTTTGTTGGCGTTGCGCTCTTATAACTTTTGGTTTCCACGCATTCTTTTACAGCTCTTACTATTAGGGGTTAAAGTATGAAATTGCCGTTTTACTGCAATAGGTTCTTTGAATTGACATAGAATCTTCATGGTTTGAGGTTTTCGAATGAAACTTTTTTCAAATGGTTTCTATGATGTTCTTTTTTTAAAAAATGTGAAACATTTGAATATCGACTGTCAATTGTTTTTGTTATTCAATTTAGACAAGAAAGATGGATACTGCGAAAATTCGAGTGATTTTTGAATACGAGTTCCGACGCGGAACTAACGCGGCAGAAACAGCCCGCAATATCAATGCTGCGTTTGGAGAAAGGTCTACTAATGAACGCACCGTGCGATTTTGGTTTAAACGCTTTCGTGATGGAAATTTCGACTTAAAGAACGAGCCACGAGGAAGACCGCCCACACAGGTGAATAACGATGAATTAAGAGAGATAGTGGAAACCGACCCTAGTCAAACTACCCAGGAATTAGCGGCATGGTTTAACGTTACCTTACCCACAATATTGACTCACTTGCGTCAAATCAATAAAATAAAAAAATACGAAAAATGGGCGCCTCATAATCACTCGAATTTTCGCAGTATCCATCTTTCTTGTCTAAATTGAATAACAAAAACAATTGAAAGTCGATATTCAAATGTTTCACATTTTTTAAAAAAAGAACATCATAGAAACCATTTGAAAAAGTTTCATTAGAAAACCTCAAACCATGAAGATTCTATGTCAATTCAAAGAACCTATTGCAATAAAACGGCAATTTCATACTTTAACCCCTATTATTTCAACTATACCGAGCCCGACCCGCACCACCCAAACGACACACAAGTCGCCATTAAAATCGAATTTTGTATGAAGAATTTTAGTTAATTGCTATTCAAGCCATACCTAAGAAAGTGGTGCAAGTCAGCCTTAATATACAATGTACTTACTTATTTTATTGTACATAAAAAAAAAGTTCTTAAATTAACTAGATTGGCTAAACGAGTCTTGAACACAGTGTTGAAAATTTCTTCAATTTATCTTTTAAAGTGCTTATTTTTACTTTCATCATCAGCCATTTGACGCCCACTGCAGTACCTAGGCCTCCATCGTGATTTTCTAACCATGAAGGGGTTTGCTATAATCGTCACGCTTGGCAGGCGGGTGGGCAATCGCAGTATGCGGTTGAAATCTCAGGAAGACGCTGCTGCCCGTCTCCTGGTGATATATTTCCTTAGTCACCTCCTACGACATCCACGGAAGGAAATGGAGTGTCGCTATTCTTAATCCGGCGCCACACGGACACATATTCGCCACACATTTTTACTTTATTCTGGTCTAAAAAAAACAAATAATTATTAAACAACAAAAACAAATATTAACTATATTCTTTTTGTTGCACTAACCCGTGCTGAGGACAATTTCAAAAAAGCTCTCCCAACTGAGCTAATGGGCAAGTACCAGCATGGGTGGAATTTTTAGCCTCTAAATAGGTTTTTGAAATATTTATTAAACAAAATTGAAAAAGTGCATTCTCTTTCTTTCTTTCCGATGGATCTTTTGAGGTTGATTGAGTGTAATGGTACTCTAGTAGCCTAGCTGTTTCCATTTCAGCCGATGCCCACTCGCACAGATACCGCAGTTAGGTATTTGAATTGCAAATGCAGGATTCCTTTTCCCACAAAGAAAGCGCCATAATTAATACGGGAATTGGGCTCTCTAGTGTTGACGTTTAATCAGTGCGACAGGGTAGCCTTTCTTCTATTCAATTAACAGGATTTGCCGTTTGTTTTTATGGTCCGAATGGGATTGGAATTTGCTTGAGTGTTTTGTTCTAGGAAAATACTTCGATGGATTTTATTTCAAATATGATGCCAGCTTGAAAGAAGATGACTGCCTCGTTGGTCTAGCGGTTAATACAATCGATTACCAAGCTAGAGATTGTGGGTTTGATTCTCATTGGGGGCTGACGTATTGTGTTTAATTGCTTTTGATTAATTGATTGTGATATCGTCACGATTCATCGATTAATTGAGTGTGACTATCGTCATACCGTTTCAGAAGTTTGCTAGTTTGAAGTACAATTAAATTTATTTGGGATCAGGACAAGTGATGGTGTTGTATGAATGTTATGTTGTTGAGGTATAATGTTAGTCTTGTAAGATAAAAGTTGCCTAAAACTGGCGTACGTGCATGCGGCGATTTATGACTGTTCAAAAAGCAAAAAAGGTATCTCAGGATCGATCGCTGCAAAACCTGGTATCTGACTACCCCTTCGGAATACAGGTATGTGTTTATGTATGTATGTTCTGTAGTTGAAGGTAATAAATAGACTGTTTGTACGCGTACCAATTTAGGTGCGTACGATCTAGCAGTGTAAACCAAACAATTTTTCGATTCTTACCGAATCTTATCTTGCCTGCAGAGAGGTTTTAAATTTGATTCCCTATGTTGCCTATGTTCCCTATGTTGAGCATAGGGAACATAGGCAACATAGGTCTTTGTATGATTTTTTTTTCTGTGCAATAAAGAATTTAATTATAATAACAACAATAGCTTGAGCTAGTTAAATTATGTTTGCATGCGAACGGTGCTAGAGTTTGAATGAATTCCAATTCCAAATGTCGCAGACGGTTCTAGGAAATATCTGAAAAAACTCAGAGGTGTGTTTGAAGACCTGTCCATCATATGACTTTAGAAAGAGTAAAAAAATACCGAGAACTTTTCAAAAACTTCAGACGATGAGCGTGGCAAAACTGATTCTGACATACCTAAACAAGAACAGTGACAAAACAGTAAATTCACATTTCAATAATATTTTGGACATTAAATTACAAAAACTGCGGGTGGAAGGGCCGGTAAGGGACGACTCAGGCGGACATACTTTGACCAAATAGGAAATTTATTAGAGAAGGGCGAGGTAAATATTACCCGTAAGTGGCGTGCGTTCATGCAACGACTAATGAATGTTAATGAAGCGAACGAGGTTTGTCAAGACCGTGGAAAATATCATAGATTTCATTAATATAAAATTAATATAAATCCGGCCACGTGTGTGTCGGGCCACGTGCACTGTGTAGGGTTCCACAGTTGATCGTCAAAATATACGAACTTAGAATTAGAGGTTTTAGATTGATATTAAGATTTTATTTTACTTATATTAACTAAATGCTTTACATAAATAACAATTTCGCAATGAAGTAATTTTCAATGGAATTTGTATGAAGTTTTCCGTTTTTAAATTGGTCGGCTATTACTCGTTAAGAAAGGTTACTTATATTCTTTTTGTTGCACTAACCCGAGGCTCGAAATTTCACCGACGCCTGCACTTGCCCATTAGCTCGGTTGGGAGAGCGCTGGCGCGGTTAGCCAGAGCGCGCGGGTTCGAGTCTCGGCATGGGTGGAATTTTGAGCCTCTAAATAGGTTTTTAAAAGCTAAGTTAGCCGTAATAGTTTTCCTTGTTAATAACTTCATTATGTGTGCTAGTGACTGAATTTTTTCACATTTCTTCAACCAACCGTTTAACCTGGAGATGGGGGCTACTCTTACAAAAGTTTGCGCTTTAAAGCTCATATTTCGCAAACGGTTCCCTAAATCGATAAATGGTTTTTGTACACCAACAATTTTTTTTATAAATAGTTAACCAATACTTTGATACCTGTCACTATGGGATAAACGAGAAATAAATATCGTCCCTAACGTAGGTATGGAGGTATCCTAAGAATTTTTTTTTTAAGATTTTATAATTGTTTATAATATTTTATATTTGTGTTTCTTCTGGTTCTTATTGTTACTATAAGGAATATTTTTATCATATCTTATTTCATTTTAATTTACCGTTTCGTTGGCGATAATAAAATGTATATTTATGCCAAATTTCAGCCTTCTAGTAGGTATCATCGTCTTACATATCAAGCCGCGGACAGATTTTGGACAGACTTTCACTTCGTCTTAAGAGTGTCCTGGTGGAATCAACTTTTCATAAATAAAACTTGAAGAGTTAATTCTAGATGTAATTACTAGGAAAATTAACTGCTACCATCAAAAATTTTTATTGGTACAGAAGTCAAATTCTCTCCTAGAATGCATAATTTAATTGGCTGTAACTCTATTAGATTTACCCACACCGCTAAACAAGTTCCAATCTCATGAAAAGGCATTTACCGGATAGCAGTTTGGAGCAGCCAAAACTTTTATGGCTAATTCACTTTCTGTCACTCTCTATTGTGAGTTTCAGACTAAACCACAATCCCTCAACGACTAAAGTACTTGTGACTGGCCATTTAGTTCATTAAGTACTGCGATGGTGGTCACCAGACGCTATACCGTTGAATTAATAGACTGCGATTTAAATTAAAAGCAGACACGGCGTAGTTTCAAATACTTGGGTCTGAATTGATATGCGGTCAGTCATATTCATAGAGGTTGTACTCTGTCTGTGTTATTATAACCTGTTAGATTATGACCTTGAAAATAACAAGTAAAAACCGTTGCTATGGTGGTCCGATCGGGTCATGTATAATTCGTGTTAAAGTCATGATTCTTCTAAAACACGTCTAAATTGTAACTTCTTTGGCACTAAAACTTTCGTGAGCACTACACAATATTAACTTTATTCCGGAAACACTTACTTGATTTTTTGTCACAAGAGTCCGACCAAGTTTTGAAAATATTCGAAGAGCTTGCTGCGTCAGAGACGAGCAACCGATGACGCGAGCTCCGTCTCTACTCAGCATGATTAAACTCTTCGAATATGAGCGATACCTGGTCGGACCTTTCCGACATAAATGTAAGTAAGTTATTCCAGAATTAAGTTAATGCTATTGTAACCGTATTATAAGAGTCGCTGCGGAGGTGAATAAAATGTGCACTGCCAGTGCATTATCAGAATCCAGCATTGTTTAGTTTAACAATAATGGAATATATCTACCTCAGAAGACATAACTATACCGTGAACGAGAGTGATAATAGCACCACCTAGTGGATAGAATGTAAACTAAACTAAACTTTTCAAACGTTCAGATTATAATGAATCGTTTTATAACTTCAAAAACAAAAAATACATATTTTTTGTTTTTGTATATAACACTGAGTTGCTGCGAAAGTATTTTTACTTTTAACGTATATGTAATGTGTTAAGGATTAGAGCTCAAACTAAACGTTGTATTGCATTTAGCATGTTTGATTTCGACACTTTTATTTTATTTATGTAACTCCGACTATTTTTATCTAGAATAGACGTTAGAGACTGACCGCGAACCATATAGTGACCGTATGATAACTAAGGCCACTAAGACACGGCTCGTTCGAACGCAAGTGTTCCCCATATTTCTGTATGCCGCGGAGAAGTGGACATTACGGGGCGATGAGAAGAATAAAATAAACGCTCTGAAAATATGGCGCGGGAGAAAAATACTTCGAATATTGTGGACGGAGTCGAGCACTACTGTCTTCAACTACAACTTGGTATAAAGTCTAAAATCGTTGTAAAATTTCTTGGGCATATCATCATCAGCCATTTGACGCCCACTGCAGGACATAGGCCTCTCTTATAGTTTTCATAATCATGAGGGCTTTTGCCATAATCGCCACGCTTGGCAGGCGGGTTGGCGATCGCAGTATGCGGTTGGAATCTCAGGAAGACGCTGCTGCCCATCTTCTGGTAGTTTATTCCCTTAGTCGCCTTCTACGACATCCACGGGAGGAAATGGAGTGACGCTATATAGCAAGAATAGCTTACCTTGGGCAATGTATATCCCGACATATCATCAACTCCAAAGGTAGAGCCCTAATGAGATGGAGTGATTAAGTCTACTGTGGGCAGGCCGCTGCACGAAAGCACCAGAACCACATCTGATCGCTAGGCTAGGCTAGGCATCGTGAGACACGCAACGTCGTCCTTCAATAACCACCACGACCGCTCTGTTAAGAGCGTACCCATGACGAATAACAAACAGGCCTTAACCTACAGCGTTCTGTAGTCATCAAAAAAGTTGATCTGGTAAACATTTTACAAATGCACGAAAGTGAAATTCACGCATCAGCTTCAAGCTGCTTGTGTATTAATGAAAAGTAATTATAGTTTGTGTCACACATACCATTCGAAAGAGGTGTGGCAGGATCGTGGCAAGTGGCAAACCTTGGCATCAGCCTACCCCTTCGGGCCACAAGCATGAGCTCATGTAATGTAATGTACCATTCAAAAGGCCTAATCGGACCAAAAAAGAAAAGAAAAATGGTTTAAATACTGAAATCTACGCAATTGTCGGTACTGTCTAAGCCAGAAGACGTGGGGCAGAAATGAAATAAAAGTAACAAAATGCGATAGTGGGCATCGTGCTATCAAACCGCTTTTTCTTAATTATTTGAAATCACGACCACGCTTTTTGGTTCAGCAATTGGTACAGAATCATCATCATCATTCAGCCAGAAGAAGTCCACTGCTGGACATAGGCCTCCTCCATGGATTTCCAAAAAGACCGGTTGGAAGCAGCCTGCATCCAGCGCTTTCCTGCCACTTGGATGAGGTCATCTGTCCATCTTGTGACTGGTCGTCCTACGCTGTGCTTCCCGATATGTGGTCTCCATTCGAAAACTTTTCGGCCCCATCGGCCATCAGTTCTGCGTGCTATGTGCCCCGTCCACTGCCACTTCAACATTGGTACAGAATATTGCGACATTATTTATATTTTTGTCCTTTTTTTTTATGGCAATTCGAATCGGTCCTGTTTTGACGACTACTTCTGCCAATGACGTTTATAGTCACGTCCTTTACACTACGTATGTCTGTTTGACATTGACATTAGACGTTGACAGAAACCTACTATATTTGTAATTGACTTTCATAAATAGAACCTAATTAGAATATAGGTCGAATTCTTCATATTTACCAATGGCAGTCCAGCCCTTGATCACGTGACGACTAAAAAAAATCCACTCTAATGCATAATCAGCCTATATGCGTCCCACTGTAGGGCACAGGCCTTCTCTCAAGGAGAGAGTATGGGCTTAATCACCACGCGTGCCCACCGCGGATTGGCGATTTCAAGCGCTGAGGTATGTGAAAAGCTCAGACACTCAGGTTTCCTCACGATGTTTTCCTTCACCGTTAGCGTGTGGTATTGCTACTATAACTTCACAATGTACATAACTTAGAAAACCAAGTTATAGGTACATGCCCGCACTTGAGATCGAACCTGGGTCTCTCGCTTCCGAGTCCGATGTTCTACCCACTAGGCTACCAACGCTCTCCATTAGGCTACCAACGCTCTAATGAAAGGGTGCTAAATATATCACAGAACTAGGGCATGACATAACCTAAACTCACGCTCGTATTCCATGCACCCACATTTGCTGATATATTTGTTTCGTCAATCTTTCTTCCTTCATCCTCCCCATATTATGTCCAAACCAACGTAACATTCCTCTCTCAATTCTAGTCACTACGTCCTCTTTCAGTCCACAACGTTCTCTAATCAAACTATTGCGTATCCTGTTATTCAAAGTTACACCACACACACTTCTCTTTCGGACCTCATTTCTACTTGCATTAATCATACTTTCTTGACTCTTCCGCCATACCCATGTCTCGCTACATACATACATACGTGTTGAGACCAGCACTCCATTATGGATAGCAAATCTAACTCGGACTATAAAGATAATTTTTTTGGTCGGACTCTTCCGACAAAAAGTAAGTAAGTGAATCCGGAATTAGAATAGAATGAATAGAATAGAATAGTTTATTAAAATCAAGTTGCACAAAATAAAGTTTACAAAAATACTGTTTACATAACAAAAGAGGAACTTACATGATTGCAACATATTGGCTGTTAACAATTTTTAAGTAACTGTGGTCCCCACACTAGGCCGAGCCTGTATCGTGGGGGCCGAGAAACGATTACTAGATTTGTGATTATTTACCGTTGAATTTCAACCAACTTACAACGCTGAATAAGTAGGTAATTTATTATATATGTAGAGTATCTATAGTATTAAATGAAACATAATTACTTTTTGAGTACACATACTTTTAATAAATTTAACGGGGGTTGCGTGCGGCTGGATTAATAAGGTACACTTAGCTACATTAATTCTGCACGTTTTGGCAGCGTTGCAGCTACCGATAATGTAGACAATGGATATGCATCGCGCATTATTAACAATAAAGACTTATCGATTTCATGCTGGCGCTTATTTTACCCCTAAGGTTCGTGTCAATAAAGCGCTGTTATCTGGTCGCTACCGAAAAACCGATGGTCGATGGGGTGCAAAGGTTCTCGAGTGCAGACCACGGACTGGCAAACGCAGCGTATGACGCCCACCAGCTTGCTAAACCGACGATCTGAAGTAGATTGCTGGCAACGGCTGGATGAGTATAGTCGAGAACATAAGGAAGTGGCGTGCCTTGGGAGAGGCCTATGTCCAGCTGTGGACGAGAACGGACTGATGGATTGATTGATCTGATCGCTCATCAGTGCGCTGTCAAGTAGCTGTTTTTAGTTTCGTTTAGTTCTGAATCTTAAAATGGATTCCTCATCGTTAGTTTTTAACTGCGTCTTTGGTTTAGCGGTGTCACGTCTGATTACCGTGCCGGAGGTCGTGGGTTTCATTCATACAGGGGGCCATTGTATATTTGTACAAATGGCCTCAATCTGGGTGTGTTCCAAGTGACATAGGGTATCCTGGTTTGGAGCCAGGACAAGTGATTCTGTTGTGTAGAAGTTATTACAACCATATCTGGCTAAGCCATTATTTAAACAAACATTAGTTTCTAGGAAAAAGGGGGTTAATATCGTGGATTAATGTCGTGTATTCAAAGTAGACTCCCAGTAATATCTGCCATTTCAGGCTTAATATGTTGGAAATAAAGCATTTAGTGCAAAATCCATTAAGAATATTAATAATTCATAACTAAGAGTTTTAAATACTACGTGTGATTCAGGCACTGCGCGTGAATAGTATTTTAAAATTACTGAGCCTGGGGCCGTTTTACCGCCGCATGGACAATGGACATAGCTCGTGTTCCCTAATTCTTGTTGGGTTCTGCCTTCTTTGTTATGTTTTGTATACCACACCCACTCAGAAAGTGTCTCATTGCTCGTTCATAAATGGGTAACAAAGTTTGTCATTTCTCCTTTATAAATGTATGGCGGGAAAAGTTATTCCCCCCTCTGTAGCAGGGCAGGAATGCTGTATGAAAATCCATTCCTGCCCTCTCAGACAAATAATCTGAGCCGGTCCTGCTAGCATCCTTTTGTATTTTAGCAGCAAACATTAAAAAAATACAAACGTCGAATCTCAAAAAGCTTTCATATCAAATAATTAGAAAAAAAGATGTGGGATTTTTTTGTGCTCGATTTTATGCCACACCTGGCCAAAAAGCGGGGTTTTCCGCACGCTACGCGTACGGGAAAACCCACTTTAAGGCCAAGTGACGACATAAAATTGTGTACACAACACGGACTGTAAAATAGAAAGCCCTCTATCGCATTTTTATGACCCTCGCCTGCGGCTCGAGCCTTAAACTACTGCGATATCGATCTTTCTTTATTTTACGGCCCTAGTTGTGTAAATAACTATAATTTTTACTAAATTGATCATTTATCAGTACGCTTTTAATTATTCTACATAAGCAGCCTATATACGTCCCACTGTAGGGCACAGGCCTTCTCTCAGGGAGAGAGTATGAGCTTAATAACCACGGGTGCCCGCCGCGGATTGGCGATTTCGAGCGCTGAGGTATGTGAATAGCTCAGGCACTCAGGTTTCCTCACGATGTTTTCCTTCACGGTTAGCGAGTGGTATTGCTACTATACTTCACAAATGTGCATAACATAGAAACGAAAAGTCACAGGTACATGCCTGCACTGGGAATCGGACTTGGGTCTCTCGCTTCCAAGTCCAAGGGTTCCATAGCTTCAAGAGAAACACAAAAATATTTTAAATTTTTTTTTTCTATGACTTGAGCGGATATTATAAACAGCACTTTGTATTAAAAGATGTGACGGAACCCGCGTTTTAATATTTTTTATAAGGACTTCATTTTTTCCAGTCAACATCTTTTCCGGTTTCCTTTTCAAGTGAAATTAATTTCAAAATACTGCGGGAATCGACCGTGGTATTTCTTCCCTCAGGAATTCTGCGGAAATTAAGAGGGAGATTTAAAATTAAAATATAAAGGACCACATTATAATTTGAAATGGAAAATCAGGTGCAATTCTGTGAAGGAGGAGAAAAGTTACCTTTTACTTTCTGTTCCTTACGTTCGTTACGTATTGTTCTTTATTATTGTGCATCTGAATCGCAGAAAACGATGTAAAAACGATTGTAAAGTGTATCGTCAATTTGCCTATAGGTATGCCTTCTCAACACTCAAAAATAAAACTTTCGAGAACTTATAAAGTATAAATGTCACAAAAGTTAAGAGTTGCCGTGATTTGAACCTTCCCACGGGGCTATTTGCTTACGAAATTTAGCCACAGAAGACCGCTCAAGACGGAAGAAAAAGTAGGAACGGCAAAATAAGTGGGGCTCATTTTTCAGGATTGCCTAAGAATTAATTAATTGAGCGTTCAGGAATGGCTGTTTAGACAAGTCGGGCTTGGGGAAGTAACTAGGTAACTCCACGCAGAGGCACAGAGCCAATACGGTCACAGACAAATCTGACTGGGGCGTCACTTGTATACCGAACCCTTTTAAATAAATAAAGGTTACAAAAAAACTAAAGTATCTGTAGTGATTTCTCATACAAATACACCATGAATTTTGGGTGGTTTGAAAGCCACAGCAAAGTAAAAGTGCTTTAACAATAGCTATCGGATACGCTAGTTTGTTTTTTAAAAAAGGCACTTTACAAAAATATTTCTACACAAACTCAAATCTATTACAACCATTAGTTGCCAGCCAGAATGGTGCGTGCGTGCCATATATACGTGTTTACCTGTTAAATGCCGGTTGACTCCAGTTTTAAAGACACCTAGGTTATATGTCTCTGGAAAAAACACTCCACCTCCTTGCAGTTCTTAATATTTCTGAATTCGGAACAAGATTTCCCAGCTATTTCTTTTTAAATTTACGTCTATACTTAAAAGTAATAGCCTAAAAAACGGCAATTTTAATTAATAATTACATAATCGCGTCTTTCAAAACACCCAGATTTCAACGTGTTTCTTTTTTTATTCATTATTTTGATTTGGTTCATCATTATCATCATCATCATGAGCCTATGCCTGTCCACTGCCTGTCTTCGGCTACTCTCATCCAGCTCTTGCCAGCCACCCTTGATTTGGTTATTTAAATACAATTGTTTTCTAGCACCACAGAGTTGCAGGTGATTAAAAAAATTTAATGTACCTATCTATTTTCTGTATTTATTGCATGTTAATAAAGAAATAAATTTGAAATGCGGGCAATTGACCACACGCTATGCGGGTCTGAATCTTTTCACTGCTCTGTTCTTTTGTAACACTCATTTAATGCCAGGGGTCTTCGAGACCCCTAAAGGGCATTCTGGGGCCAAGTACAACACTCTCGGGACCGATTGCTCTAGATGTTATTCTTTGTTCTTCGGTAAACATACAAATAGTATACGACTGATTTAGTAGGTTGTTTTTATGGCTGGGAAGATGGACGGGTTAGTTTTGTTTGTTTAGTTGACATATTAGGGGTTAAAGTATGAAATTGCCGTTTTATTGCAATAGGTTCTTTGAATTGACATAGAATCTTCATGGTTTGAGGTTTTCGAATGAAACTTTTTTCAAATGGTTTCTATGATGTTCTTTTTTTAAAAAATGTGAAACATTTGAATATCGACTTTCAATTGTTTTTGTTATTCAATTTAGACAAGAAAGATGGATACTGCGAAAATTCGAGTGATTATGAGGCACTCTATGTCAATTTAAAGAACCTATTGCAATAAAACGGCAATTTCATACTTTAACCCCTAATATTATCAATCTCTTAAAAAACCTTTACCGTCCGAATTGTCGTCAATTCGACAATAAGAAGACGACAACAGAAACTGCGTACTTTATATGTAACTCTGTACACGTCCCACTGTAGTGTGCAGTCCTTCTCTCAGAGAGAGAGAGAGAGAGAGGCTTAATCACTACGCGTGCCCGTCGCGGATTTCAAGAGCTGAGTTTTGTGAAGACTTCAGATACTTAGACACTGAAGTGATTAAACTCCTCCAATAATGCCACCACTGTTTAATTACTAACTAGAATTTTTCGTAAGAGGCACGGGCCTGCTGCTATTAATACAGGCTACTTAGTAACCTAGCTATACCAGCAGATACCAACCAGTTTCGTTCACGTTTTTCTATTTATATTTATGAATGTAGATCAACCCTGTAACTATTAATAAAGTTATTATTATTACTAAACTATTCGCGGTGGGCACACGTGGAAATTAAGCCCATACTCTCTTTAAGAGAAGGCCTGTGCCCTGCAGCAGGACGTATATAGGCTACATACTTGGATAGAGAAAAACAAAATACTGGCAGGCATAGCCCACCTATTTGTCGACGTAATAAAATAAAAAAAAAGTTTGATGCTCTTTTGTTTTTTCAACCATAGAAGGTTACTTGTGTCCTGTCGCAACGAGTAATCGAAAATAGAGAAATTGAAGTTCACGCGGCAATTAAATATGTATGTTTGAAAAATTTTACAACCGAAACGAGTAAATCAAGACTTGCAAGATACAGAAATCAGAAATCAATAATTTATTTCAACGTAAAGAATTTACATTCTGTTTGCTGAACGGCAATGTACTATGTTACTCTGTCAGCCGCTGCGATCGGGTCGTATTTGTAGTGGAGAAAAGGGCAGCGGAAAAACAAACTCCACTCTGACCATCTCTTCTCAAACTTTAAGGATACCTGCGCAAGATACCTTATTCTACGGTTTCTACGAAATTCAAGGCCGTTCCATCCACCGGCAAGATCATGGATTATCTTTTTTAGGACAGCCAAGGGGTGGTGATGATTCAATACTTCAGTCATGGAGCTACTTTTTTGGGGAATGTGTACGCAGAACAAATCAAAAAGTTGCGTAACGAAAAACGCGAAAAACGGCTTGGCAAACTCGCTTACGTTGTTCTGTTTCATCAAGGTAACGCCCCAGCATACAAGTCCAAAGTTGCGATGGCTGCTATCAATGATGCTGGCTTCAAATTTGTGAAATAACCTCCATATTCTCCAGACCTTGCTTCCTAGTGACTTTTGTCTATTTCCGAGATTGAAAGAATATCTAAGAGGCCAGAAATTCAACGATGATGACGCAGTCATTACCGCAGTACAAGGTTTTTTAGAGAATCAAGATGAAGATTTATTTAAGAAAGGAATTTTAGTGCAAGATACAAGATATATGCTAAGTGTATATAACTAAAAGGTGACTATGTTGAAAAATAAAATAATATTTAATAAAAGTTAATTGCATCTGATTCATCCTCACTATTTATTGAACCCCGCTAGTAAAATAAACACACGTAAACTAGAAAACAAAATAATTGGTAAAAGCCGGAATCTACTTCAGAACATCTCAGATGAGGCAAGAGTAACAAGAAGTTTATTTGTAATTAAACGCTAATATAATCCGTCTGATGTTCTCCGTTCCTTGAAGCAAACTTGACGTGACAATGTTAAGGAAATAATGTTGTTGAATCCTTGACAACTGTTTTACAACATCTTATTCGCAATTCAGTCTGGTGGAGATAGTGACTGCCTTTTTAAGTTATAAGGAGGAAGTTATTAGCACGATTGAACCACAATGACATGTATATATACGACTATGTTTCAGCTTTGTACCTCTGTTCAGCGTGCGATTTTATTTCCATGCCATATTATGTCACTGAATTACATAATTAGTTGGTTAGTTAGTGGGTACTTTTTAGTTGTCTTATTATTTTTTCTTTTGGCTGGTATCAGTGTTCTACCTTTCTTTCACCTTAATAAAATAACTTTATTACTTTAAGTTTTGAGCTTCGCTGAGAATCGGCGCTGTAGGATGCTCTGCATCCCGCAGTACAGGCTGAGCGTCTGTCCGATCGCCAAGTTTTTCTACTTTAGAACTTATTTAAAATAACATCTAAGCAATTAAGTTTCTAATTAGTCTGTGAGTTAAGTGTAACACATCTTTCTTATGTATTGGCAATAAACGGTTATTCATTCATTCATTCATTCGTTCATTCATTCACATTGATCGTAAAGGGATCTATGACGTCACTGATGCATTGGCTCTAAAGAAGATAGCACAAAACGTAGAGACAAAAACCGGCCAAGTGCGAGTTGGACTCGCACACCAAGATACAACGAGAAATATAATAGTTAACTTTTTATTGCATACCAGTAGTTACAGTGAGAGGTGAGATATTCTTTCATTTAGTTCTACTAAGTTAGTTGAGAGGTATTGATTACTCTTCGGGCTTCGCCCTAAGTGGACTTCGGCCTTCGGTCTCACCAAAACTCATGTAAATCACGGCAAACCCGCCAATTTGATTGCAAAAATACTTGAAAAACAGTCATCGTTGCATGAAAAAATGACTCAATAACTATTTAAGGTGAATCTAAGAAACTATGTTTTCTGTGCGCAATCTTAGATTTTATTATTTTCCGATATTATTTTATTTTCTGTGACCCAGTTACTATAACTTTTGCCTTGGTTTACAAAACCTATATATAATTTTTAAAATAAATCGTCTTGAATTTCTCGACTTAGAAGAAATTTGCCTTATTCAAACTTTTGGGCATGTAAAACGGAATACGTATGCGCAATAATTTAAATAATATTTGGCATCTTTTTATTTATCTTTTTTGGAATAAATGATTCCAAAATAGCGATTCTGAAAAGAATTTTTTTCCTTTAGTTGACTTGTAAAAATCCAAATTGGCAAATTTTTATTTTTTCTGTATTTCACGTAAATTGGAAATTTTGAACTTTTTGAAAACGTTCCAATTGCTCTGATAGTCCCGGGGTGCAGGGGTATCATTTTTGTGTGTGGTTAATGAATTTCGATTCATTTTGGCCCAAAATTGAAATGTCCGCTGTTCTGAATATTTTTGTAGATTATATTATTTCTGCATTTTGAGCAAATTTCCTAATTGTCATTAGCAACCTTAAAATCCGCTTATACCAAAATTAGGACAACACTATCAAGATTAAATTTCAGCCACCATTTGGAAAGAAAAGTTGACAGCACTATGTGAACCAGAATCGTATGCGACTTTTGTTTAACGAAACCACTCCTAAGTATTACTATTTTCCCAAGCCTTTAAGAAAAAACTCATTGAGACCAGATTTTCTAAGTTTCGAGTTTTTCTTTTCCAATTTTCAACTGAATTATTGAAAAAATTTAGCTATTTCATACATTCGCTACAGCAGATATCAGAGATGCTCTCATGACAAATGTTGTAATGATGGGTAAATTTAAGTTTCCCCCTTTCTGAAACACCAACTCAAACACAAACTCTGTGAAAATTTCAACTGGCCGTTACGGTTTACGTTTACGGTTTAGGAGATAAGGCTCGTTAAAGATAAGTCTGACAAACGTACGGATAGACAGCTTAGTTACAGTAACGAGATCCGGTTGGCTTCTATCGATAAGGAACCCTAAAGAGTATAAAACTTTTACGCCACCGCCTTCTTTGATGAATTATAAAACACGCATCAAAAATACGCCCTCTCACCTAAATTCTACTTTAACTCGAAGCGCAAAAAAGCTCAAAACAAACCCTAATGCAGATGGCGCTGCTTCCGCGGAAGCCACAAGGGGTATTCGTGCCACGGTGTCTAGTGTACTATGCTGCTGTATGGCTGTACATTTTCGCCTCCAAACTGAGCCAGTACCACAATAGACTCGGCTGGGGGTTGTCGCCTCCCCTCGCGACGATTCGCGGAAGAAACTACGATTGTTTTTGTCGGAAATGTTGGTCGTGAAACTGGGCTCCAGTTCAGAGACTGTCTTGTGATTGTGCTGGGACAGTTTGAGATTTTTGGGAGCCGTTCGGCGATTGGCAAGGTCAGTGCTTCTTATTGTTTGTGAGTTTATTTTTTTGTTGTTGTGCCAGGTTGTTTATCTTTACTCTGGTCTTATCTAGATTTTGTTCACTGAACTTGAAAGCCACGATTAGATTAAGGCTTTTTGTCTTTGAAATTGGAGTATCTTATAATTATGTTATTTTTGAGTAAAGTCTTTGTGGTTTTGAAATATAAGGCGAGACATGTTCAAAGGAAAATATTATATTGGAAGATACCTACGTCTTAAAAGCTCAAATCGTCAACGTGGCTTATAAAGAAAGGGATTTTGTACTTAATTACTCGCAATTTTATTTATTAAAACACTACTCTGTACCTACATTAAAACATTCCTCAAATGCAGTTTTCTAAATAGTCTATGGTGAAGGGAAAGACTTTACAAGAGACAATTTAAATTGCATTAGAGGAGTGTTTTAGAGTAATCGTGTTCTTATAATGTTTCTGTTTGTTTTAATTTTATTTATTTAAACATCGTGCTGGAATCTTATGAGATCAAAAATTAAGATCAAAAAATAAAATCAAATATTATTTGTTCACAGAAACAATTTACAGCTGTGAGATATTAATATACTATATCTACTAACATTGTTTACATGCATCCAAGTCCAAAAAACATCGGTAATAGACAATCATAATTTCTTATTTATTAATTATGCATTTTCATACAAAACAACAGAATCATATTGAATTTTTTAGGTAAGGGCGTTATCACATCAATCGTATAGCAAGACATGTTAAATATTTCTTTATTTGACAGAACTATCTATTTGTCTCTCCCAGGGTAAGCTATCTCTAGTAAATAAACGTCTACCATCATGACACTTGCAGAACCATGAATTGATAAATTGTATGGTTGGCAACCATATCTATTAGCAATTTTTTTGTTTATCTCTGGATACGCACTTATCTATTTACTTACCTATCCAGTCACCTGCTGCTACAGAAAATAAAACATACCTTAAGTTGATTACGATGATGTTACTAGATAAAGTTTGCATTGAAATTGCAGTTTTGTTAAAATAAAAAGTATGTTAGTAGCAATAAGTAAGTATTTTGGTAAGTAGTAAGTTGATTATTTCCGATGGACAGGTTTTGTTTTGTTTTTGTTTTATTTATAACTTAAGTACTTTGTATGTTGTACCGATGTTGTACTTTGTATGTCGTACAAGGTACCGAGAACTTAAATAAAATTAAGAGACAACTTCATATCGGTACAATGGCAACACATAATTAAGAAAAAAAATTGTTTAACTATTGTGATTGACACATTAAATATTAGGGGTTAAAGTATGAAATTGCCGTTTATTGCAATAGGTTCTTTGAATTGACATAGAATCTTCATGGTTTGAGGTTTTCGAATGAAACTTTTTTCAAATGGTTTCTATGATGTTCTTTTTTTAAAAAATGTGAAACATTTGAATATCGACTTTCAATTGTTTTTGTTATTGAATTTAGACAAGAAAGATGGATACTGCGAAAATTCGAGAAAATTCTACATCAATAAAATAAAAAAATACGAAAAATGGGTGCCTCATAATCACTCGAATTTTTGCAGTATCCATCTTTCTTGTCTCACATCATAGAAACCATTTGAAAAAAATTTCATTCGAAAACCTCAAACCATGAAGTTCTATGTCAATTCAAAGAACCTATTGCAATAAAACGGCAATTTCATACTTTAACCCCTATTACAACAGCCCAATACAAATTTGGCATTCATAGATGAAACAAATTAATTTCTTAATTGAGGGAGGTGCCACTTGTCCTACGGACCTTCACACACACAACACATTTTATTACAAAACTTATTAAATCACCTGAGCCTGTTTCATAGACCTAAAATGTATGGTTTACTATGACAATTCGAAGTGCACTACTAAGTCGATCCACCCACCCATTAACATGCGGGAAGTCTCGGCTGCGCAATGTACATCGAGTTGTCAGATATACCTACCATGAATTCTACAAGAGTAGTTCTACAAGGCCCCTACTGTCCACTGGAGGGTAAAGTTGGTGGGTATGTAAGTAAAGCGCATTGAAACTGAGTTCATTCTCGAATTCGATTTGCTTTGAGATAAACCAGCAATGGCTTAACAGACCGTTAAAGAAATAAAATGTTTCTTTTCAAAAACATTATAATTAAATAAAAAGGCGTCCGTTTATGCAGCGACTAATTAATGTTGGTGAAGTGCAAAAGGTCTGCCAGGATCGTGGCAAATGGCAGACCCTGGTCTCTGCCTACCCCTCCGAGACAAAAGCGTGGGTTTATGTTATGTTTTGTAAATAAATAAAATAAATTACGTATGTAACGAGTTCTTGGTACAACTAGAGGATGTAGCAGAAACGTCTGGTTATTTTTCTCATCAATATGAGAATTTACAATTTAAATTACTCGTAGATTTGACGTAGCCGGTTGTGAATGAACTGGCATATGACCTGACCTGGATGGTACGTGGAATATCCTGTACCGATAAGATATTACCCTCTCTTTGAACTGACACTTTAGCTATCACCACACGCATTGGCCCTCTCGGCACATCTACGTATCTCTCAAAATCGAAGAGTTTTGTTTATAATAACACAAGCACTGCAACTTAATGAACGTTATGAGTTAAACTAGGCGTCGGGTTCAAAATGTAGATCACTTTGGAGAAAAAATCGACGTTATGAAGAAGAAGAAGAAAAAGAAAGACATTTATTATACCAACAAGACCAACAGATACATCACAGAAACAAAATAAGCAGATAAGTAACATAATATGCAAAACAACAGAAAGAAAACTAAATACATAATAGACAAAACGAATAAATAAAACAGGACCATAGCCATGTAGCCTGTGGTTTATCTAAGTTGCTACAAAATGCAGCTGACTCAGCGTTGTGCTGAGGAAGTGATCCCTCAGCGCTGATTATTAGTCAGTGCCTACGGTAACCCATAATTGTACTACTTAGTGCGTGACGTGGTGCAGTTGTGTTAAAACTGTAATGAGAACTTTTCTATTGGCATTCTATAGTAGAACCCTGTTGCTCGCACCTTTTACAGAAACCATATCAAATAAATTAACGTCAAACAAACTTACGAATCAAGATCTAAAGAAACAGCGTAGCGTTGAAACCTTTTAAGTGAAAATTCTGAGAGAGTTGGCATCTTGTTACTGCAACTTAGTACAAGTAAATAAGGCAGCTTCCGATACAGAAAGCTGATCGAACCTATAGTTTCTCTTTGCCAACATTATAAGCGGACTGTACAGGACCTCAAACGTGACGGTTAGAGTTTGTAATTTTCAACAACTTTTGTTCTACGACTTGCGATTATTTTGTGTTCAATTTTGCATTCGTCTAAAAAAAAAGTATTTTGTACACCTTGGCGTAGCGCTGTTTGAGATCCTGAGGTTAGTGACATTTTATTCGTCAATGGCTCAAAAATGTTGAAGAGTTTTTCAAAACGAGCAATGTAGGACTCTTCCGAGCCGCAACCTCACGGGACAAAGTAGCCACACTGTTAGCCGACCTCCGGTAGGAGATGGCACTAAAAGAAGAAGATCTTTAACAAATTAAACTTTATTATCTAAGAAGAATCTCATCGACTTTTAAAATCTACAAAAAAACAATCACTATAAATATATCCTTTTTTTTCAGCAGATAAATGGAATGAGCAGATGTTAGTACGAGTATGATATATTCTACACATAAATGGCTAGTTTATGCATGAATAGGCTTGAAATAAGTAATATCGGTTCTTTTGTATATTTCCTGCTAGTCGGAACTTGGGAGCTGTTTCGCAAAACTTTTCTACAAGGTAAACGTAAATGTTTAATGTGATTACTAAAGTCCGAACACACCTTTTAGGCTACCTAAGTATTAAAGGCAAAAACTTCACGTACAAATACAGGGGTGCATTAGCGAAGGGCTATGTAATAAAAACCGTTTAAGTGCAAGTCAGACTCGCGCATGAACGATCTGTACCATTATCTATACAACATTTGAATATTTCAACCGTCTACCTGTTGCCATTATTCATATCGAACAAAAAAAAGCTAAATACCACGTTTGTTGCATGGGAGCCCCACTGAAATATTGATGTTATTCAGTTTTAGTATTTGTTATTATAGCGGCAACAGAAAACATCATCTGTCAAAATTTCAACTGTCTAGCTATCACTGGTCATAAGATACAGCCTGGTGACAGACGGACATACCGACAGTTGAGTCTTAGTAATAGGGCCCCTTACCCTTAAAAACCAATTTAGAGGCTAAAAAATTCACCCATGCCTGGACTTGAACCCGCGACCTCTGGCTAACCGTGCCAGCGCTCTCCTAATGGAGCTCATGGGCAAGCATCGGCGAAATTTTGAGCCTCTTTACAAACTTCTCTGTATTACGTACAGGCAGCGCAATACAGGGAAGTTTGTATTTAGCCTCTAAAACAAAAATCAAAATTGTCCTCAACACGGGTTAGTGCAACAAAAAGAATATAATTTTATTCTATTGTTATGCTAGTTAGCTTAGGGTTACCCGCACTGGGAACCAAACCTGGGTGTCTCGCTTCAGAGTCCAATGTTCTCTCCCCTAGGCTACCACCGCTTCCGCCCGCCACCCGTAATTTATAATCTATCAACTCGACATACCGCCGCATGACAGGCAAAAACACTAAACTCCCCACAAACTAAACCAGCAGCTCACTTTTGACGTTCAAACATCAAAAGCACGCGTGCTAACAAACAAATCGACTCAATTAATTCACGAAAAACTGCATTCGTCACCCCTCGCTAAGGCCAAACTAATACGAAAACTTTATTGTGTTGAGAAGAAAAAGATTCGAACCCTTAACGATTAAGGGGAATCTAGTTACCGAACTCCGGGGGTGACTTAGGGACCTTAAGCTTTATGTGCTGAGCAAAGGAGTTTTGTTAAGGGGATGTGGTCAGCTGATGATAAAAGACTTAACAAAGATGAATAATGTATTTTACACTTTTAACCCAACTTTGATGGCAAAAGAGGGTTATGTGATTTGCACGTAGCTATGTATGTATGTATGTACTCGTATGTATGTATGTTTTTATGATCATACAGTTATGAAATGGCTAAGCCAATTTTGAGAAAAGAAGTGTCAAATGAAAGAGATTGACGACGCGAGTGTCACTGGCTTATTGAAAACGTTACGAAAAAATAAAAATGGCCGACGAAACTAAATTCAAACCTGTCCTAACTTACCGAGATTAACTTCAAATGACGTTTCTTGTATGGAGACTACCATTTTTAACTTCGATAATTTATTAAAAATGTCGTCTATATTGACATATTTTCTGTAAATTTTTAACCGAGTCCAAGAGCCAAGTCCAAGTCCACTCAATTTACTTAATCGGATGGACGGATGGACAGACAGGCAGCATAGGTTTAGTAATAGGGGTACCGTGGCCATCTTTACGGTGTGTAATCTTTCTTTTATTTATATTTATAAATAGTCGTGCGTGTCTTTTCCGTATGAAGGAAGTAAGTCTTCCATGATTAAGCTCTGCGAATCAGAACAAAACCTGGTCAGACTCTTCAGACAAAAATCAAGTAAGTGAATCCGGAATTAAGCTAGTACGAATGTAAGAGGAAAAGCCTCCGCTATAGTATACCACACTGGGAGTGTATCCCCTTAAGCCGTATGTGCGACAAGAAAATACGTCTCCCGCGAACATTGAGGGTAAGACAATTTGTTAGTAGGGTCGTAATTCTTTGTTAAATATCACTTGGCCCTGTTCGTCTTTCGATAAATAGTGATTCTATAGGTTGAGTCGACAAATTGTGATGCAAGCCGCTTCCAACCGGTCGTTCTGGAAATCCATTGAGGAGGCCTATGTCCAGCAGTGGACTTCTTGTGGCTGAATGATGATGATGATGATAATGCTTTACTTCCAAATAATTATTTCGAGGGAAAATAGATTGGATTAATACTCTTTATTGCAAACCATACATTATAAAGATACATGAAACTCTTAAATTTCTAAGTAATGTAATTTAATGTGATGTAATGTAATGTAATGTAATGTGCCTCTAAATAGGTTTTTAAGATAATAAAATTGCAAACATTCAGTTACATAGTATACAACTGGCGGTGTTATCTCTTCCAGACAACATTAAGATGGATAGGACTGTAAGATGAAGAGAGTAGGTATGTGTAGATAAATTATATAAGAATATGAAAAATTATAAAGACCTTACTTGTTCCTTTACATTTTTGTGGCGGATTCAAAACTGAGTAAAAAATAATATATAAACAGAATAACCAGCAAATCGATAATTCTGGCCGGAAAATAAGATACGTGGTAACCAGGCAATGATGTCACAAAACATGTAAAACAAGCCAGTTTGAAGCCTAATGTTCAAATCAAAGTAGGGCGGTCTTCAAAGGTAGTGAAACCCATGACCTCTGTTATGGTAACCAAACATGTTGCCGCTAGACCAATGAGGCAGTTAAGATTACACATTACAGTAGTCGATGTTCTATTGATAATACATTTTCTCTTTGTAGACAGTCCCAGAACGAGACGTAACGAAGAGTGTCGCTTTATCAAACTTGAGGTGGATAAATTATCACTAAATATCCAATTTTCATTTTAGCATAACTGCTAAGGAATGAGTTTAAAATTAAATGTAACAGTCAACATTTGAAATTGAGAACCTAAAAAAATGTTTGATCTTATTAAAGACACCGTGTATTTTGTTTCATCATCATCATCAGCCTATGCTTGTCCACTGCTGGACATAGGCCTCTCCTATAGCAAGCCACTGAGCACGGTCCTCGGCTACTCTCATCCAGCTCTTGCCAGCCGCCCTGCGAAGATCATCGCTCCACCGAGTCTGAGGGCGTCCCACACTACGTTTACCGATCCGCGGTCTCCATTCGAGAACTCGTCTACCCCATCGGTTATCAGTTCTTCGCATAATATGGCCGGCCCACTGCCACTTCAGCATGCTAATTCGGTGGGCTATGTCGGTGACTTTGGTTCTCAGTCGGATCATCTCGTTTCGAATTCGATCTTTCAGAGAAACCCCGAGCAGAGTATTTTGTTTATCTACGACAAATTTAATATTTATTAGGACGACATTTTCATAAGATAACCAGTGAAAAAGTATTTCTGATCACGTGTTACAAAAACGTGTCTTACTAATCGGTCGTGAACTAGGTACTTATGATCTCAAAAGGTGCTCGTAATGCCTTGTAATGAATAAAGTTTTTATCAATATTTGAGGCATCCCTGTTTTTATGTCTACATCCTTATAAGAAAATGTTAAGAATCCAATAAAATAACTTAATTTGATATTTTCATCTTTTTTAATACCTACCTTTATTTTGTTTATTTTTTGCAACTTTTTAGATATCGTTTTATGACATAAATAATAAGAATTTCTGTAATAAATTTTTTAGAGACTTTTTCTATGTTCTTTACAGAATAAATATAATGCCCTTTACAGTACACATACAAAGTCAACTATAATCTAATTTTGAGGAGCCTTTATGCATAAAATAGTCTTATTTGCCACTATTTGAACTAAATGCCACGAGTCAATTAATCGAGATCAAGCCAAATTTTTAATAGCGTTGCGGAGCTTCTTTGGTTGAAATTACCGTTCTGTTAACCGCAATTAGGCAATTATTCGACTTTGAAACTCTGGCAGGCCTTGGTCTCTGCTTACCCATCCGCGATACAGGCGTGAGTATTGTTGTATATAAGCCCACCGATTGTAATTTTTGTTCTGGTACAATAAAGAATTTAGTCATCATCATCAGCCATTAGACGCCCACTGCAGGACATAGGCCTCCTTCATGGTTTTCATAACCATGACGGGTTTTGCCATAATCGCCACTCTTGGCAGGCGGATTGGCGATCGCAGTATGCGGTTGGAATCTCAGAAAGATGTTGGCACCCATCTTCTGGTAATTGATTTCCTTAGTCGCCTTCTACGACATCCACGGAAGGAAATGGAGTGACGTTATCCGGCGCCACACAGATGAATTTAGCAAGTAATCATAATAATATCCACACTGAATCACACCAATCAGTGCTTAATCGTGTAATATGATAATGTTTAATACTTGACATTAAACATTATCATATTACACGATTAAGCACTGATTTATAGTCTATCTCGTGTAACACTCTTTCCACGATCCAGGAATGTTGAATAATATAGTGCGCGCGCAGAATTGACATGTGCTCGCCACAAATCAACAACTTACGCAGTATTCCATATTAAGAGGCATTTCAAGAGACTTGTCATTTAAATCGTAATGAAAACTTGTCCTATTAATAAACTTTTTGCTACAATGCGTTCATAATTGTTTAAAAAAATTTATAAGACCTAACTCCTAACTAGCACATTTTAATGATAATCTCGGGAATCCTTTTATTCGCCGCGATAACTTTGGAAATACATTCAAATTACATTCAGAACTTGGGAGGAGCACCCGCCTTAAATGCAAGAATCTAATTAGAACTTTGTGGGCTAGTGGGAAGTCACTAACAGACCTACTACCATGTAATAAGTAGTTTCAAACTCATTGGGAACATTTCTCTTTTTATGTTGGTTGAAACTTTGCCTTTGTTGCCGATAGTACAATACCCGACGAATAACTTGAACTAGTTACTTTAACTTCACATGGATTTACTTTGGCTCACATTGACGACGGATGCGAGACGTAACTTACAATTCTACGTACTTTAATTTAGTAAAATTAAGCACTAGTTAATAAAGCAGATGTTCTTACGTGTCCATTGCAAATTAATTTCAACTACGTGGATTGTTGTTCAAGTAATCTGCCGGTAATTGTACAGTTGCCAGTCCTATCAATTTTTGTTGCAATAAAAATATCAAGGTAGATTTCCAATCAGATGTAAATCTCGAACATCACCCGTTTGAAAAAAAAAGTCGTTCGCTTTGCTTCAGGATCATAGAAAGTATCAAACCCTGGTCTCTGCCCACGCTTCCGGAAATAAACGTGAGTATGTGTAATGTAACGTAATGTATTATTTTGTTTTTACCTAGTTACTTTACTTCAAACTGCTTTAATATGGAAGTCGTTTAGTCTGTCCTAACTTACGCCAAGTCGAAAGCGACTTACAAGACTGTTATGATTACAAATGAGTCCCCTATTGGTTACCTGTTCGTAATAAGTTGGTATTTCCGACAATGCCAATTGCCTACATATAATTTCTTGAGTTATTCTTTGTATTATACCTATCGTTTGTCAGTGTAATAGTTTCCCTCTCCTGTTACATTGTTCTCCATCAAAGTAAACGCAATGGACTTTAGCCGTGCTCGCAATGTCTAAAGACACTTTAGACCATAAGATCCGCTCCACACTCAAGCCGAAAAGTCGCGGCGAGAACACCACTTGAACAGTTGTAAGTAGTACGACGAGGTTAGTCGCGCGATTATTTCGTTCCCAAGATTTAGGCTGGCAAAGGTTAATACATCCTTTATGGGGCATTGTATGCGTTTCTACAGTAAGATCCCTGAGGATATAATAAGCTTGCCAGAAACGCGGTTCAAAAAGTGTGTAAAGCACACTTTGTGCCAAAAAAGTTACTAGGTATAACATTAAAGATTATTCAGATGACAATGATGTCTGGAACTAAAGCCAGTTCAATGCATGAGTTCCAGTTTCTAGAATACTTATATAAATTCTGTAAATTAAGGACTTGAAAAGACTAAGTTAGGAGTTTTTCTGTCCATTTTTTCTCCAAAATGATCTAGATTTTGAAGTGGACACCTAGTTCGACTTGTAACGTTCATTAAGTCGCAGTTTCTGTGCTACTTTGAATAAAAAAAAATTATTTGATTTAATTATTATTAAATGTCAAAAGTCGCGAATTTCCAGTACGTTAATTGTCAAAGTCTGACATTTTAGTGTCTGACACGCGTGACCCGTGCCTTCATATTACCTACCCGTGCTAAGAGGGGTGTTCCCCGAGAATTTTCTCGCTGCCTTTAATGAAGGTAGAATTTTACTACGTATACTCTCTTCTAGAGACAAATTTTTTTTCTCGTCATAAGTATGAAATGTATAATTGGCTGTGCCAAAAATGCTACTATTCTATAAATGAATTTATGACAGATAAGCTTAAGTAAAGTGCCATTTTATTTTTGACATTCCAGCTATTTTTAAATAATTAAATTTTTTATTTTTAATCTATTTGACTTAATTTTATTAATTAAATGCAACTGACATTTCAATTACTGTATTGACCTGGACATTGTATTATATTAACATTTGTACATTTAGCACCTGACATAAAAACTTATTTGACATTTGTAATTCATTAATTTCATTATGGTATTTTGACATTTCAATAACAATAAACTACAATTAAATATTTGCATGTTAGAACATATCTAACAGAATGTGAGCTCATATATAATATCATGCCATCCTTATGTACCACGTTTTAAGCAAATAAAATTATTTTATTTATTTATGAATGTGTTTGCGAGAAATAGACTTGGGATTAGTAACAGGGCACAAATTAGTCCCAAATTTTAACCCTGCAAAAAAGAGTGCACACGCACACGCACACGCACACGCACACGCACAGGCACACGCACACACGCACGCACACACGCACACTTCACATTCTTTACTTCTTCGTATGGTGCCTGCAATCAAGATTTTGACAGATATTCTCGACGAACTACCAAATCACGGATGACATACATTTTAAAAATTAAGTGCTACTAATTGTTTAAATTATACAAAATACCTTATATATGCGAGAATTCTCATTATTATAAGTTAGTACTTACAATAGTCACACGAGACATTAAAGGAACGGTCTGTTCGGGTCTTGCTTGCCACGATCCCGACAGATCACTTTCGCTTCATCAACATTCATTAGTCGTTGCATGCACGCACGCCGTTTTCGGGTGCTTTTTATATTGCCCTTATTTTACGGCAAGATAACATCAGAATATTCTTGATTCTGCACCAGAAAACAATACCTTATATTTAGAAAAATATAAATCTGAGAAAAAAATCATAGAACAAAAGTTGTACTCTAATTGGTGTGTTTCAAGATATATATTTTTTTAATTTCAACAATTTTTTAAACAATCCCGTATACCTATATCTGTCCAAATCCTAGACCTGTTCATGAGACGATATGTTCAATATGTTCATGCACATATTTTTCCTCAATTTTTCGTCTCGCCAGGCCGGTCGGACAGAATGCTCAGTTTTGATCGCACCTTAAGCTGTAAAAGCTTTAGTGTTTGAGGCCACCTCAACGACTTTCGTCCCCAATGATACTTTATTTGTCTACTCAACGGTATTTGCAAGTGGTTGAAACGCAAATGGTGCTGCTTCGAGTGGTGTTCCTTTCATCTCTGTTTGAGGTAGCGCCGCGCAAACAAATGACATAATCAAAGCACCCTCGTGGACTAAACAAACTATATGAGATTCCCTTGGGGCGAGTAATGTTTTCGATACGTTATGGGCTGAGTTTTGGCAATACAGTTCTCAGTAAATATGTTTAAAAGTAGGTCTTTACCGATATATTCTACGTTATTATTTCTCTTCTTTCTCACGCAGGGTATTAATAAAATCGTGAAAAGTTTGTTAAACCAAAATGCATAGGTAACAATTTTAATAATAGTTATTCCCGCGATTTGCCTTGTAAGGGATGTAAATTTATTCAAATTCGGTACTACACTATAGGTATATATACATATATATAATATATACAATATATATGTATATATTTATATTTATATACCAAAAAATTGCATGTATATTTCTTTATATATATATATATATATATTTCTATAAAGAAATATACATGCAACTTCAACATCATTGGCTTGAATATGACTGTCTCTGTTTACCTTTAATTACTTTTTCGTTTCGGAATTTTTCAGCGTCATAATCGTTCTTTGAGAGCTCTGGTATATCTTTTATAGGGTCTAATGGCTATTAGGATTATTTACTGTACACCAGGAATTACAATTAAAGCTTAATAATAATAGATTACAGCACCAATTTCTTCCAGACAACCATTGACGGAAAAGGCGAAAGGAGCTACACTACATTATATTAAGAAAAATGAAGGAATTTAAAAAACAGAGCAAACACGCTAAATACTTTGTATAGGAACATTGTTCCACGAAACGAGCTCCAAAGAAAATCGTCCATGTGCGCCTAATGATTAATGCGCGTGACCTTATAGCCACTGCATTAAGTATACCTACCCTATGAAGCGGAACGTCCTCGCTTATTGTTTCGCCTATCTCTAGCCGCGCGCATTGACCAGTGAGTATTTTGTTCTCGAAGAGTTCGACTCCTGGAACCGAGTATAGTGAAATAAATAATGGCGCCTACATAGCAGAAAAACGATTTAAAGTGAGTTTCGAGGTAATGCACTAATCTACTCTCTAGGGTCGGAATCTCTTGCGCCTTCCCCTGAAAATCCTTATATTTTATTAACGAGTGGGGTGGCTCTTCGAGAATAGGGGATGTACTATTATTACTCGATGGTATCCCGATAAGTAAGATGTCCGGAGTTATAGGGGGTCGGGTCTTGAACAAATATTGGAGCCAACATCACCAGCGAATCGAGGTCGGTGTAAAGGCTTTAGATTTCACTCAGGAAAAGGACGTTATATTCAATCATAGAAATTCGGTCATTCCTTTAAAAATAATTCGGATAAACTGTATTTTTATTTGAAAGGGGAAATAAGGGAAGAAGCTGACTTCTAATATTAACATATTCATTCTTATACTAGCTGGTGCCCGCGACTTCGTTCGCGTGGCAATTTTGATGTGTATGTTTTCGGGATAAAAAAGCCTATGTGCTAATCCAGACTATAATCTATCTCTGTGCAAGATTTCATTCGGATCCGTTCAGCTGTTTTTGCGTGAAAGAGTAACAAACATCCATCCATAGATACAAACTTTCGCGTTTAAAATATTAAGTAAGGATCATCTATTTTAATTGCAAAAATCGTAGGCAATTGAAAACAAATAACATTGATTGAGAAAAAGTTTAACGGATTTTTATAGTAACTTTTTTTACAAACATTTATTGGAAATGTTGGAACAAAAATTACTCCTTCAAAGTAGTTGGTCCAAATGTTTGATCCAAAGAACTCGGCCAGGAAGGGCCAAAAACTTATTGGACGCCTTCCGATATCACATAAACTAAGGGCTATTCTCAAAGAGAAACTAACCTACGAGAAAAAGTTACGAGGTATTAGGATGCCGGGGTGGAAAAAAAATAGGTTTCTACTTAAAAAGTTTCTTCATAAAGTCTATTTTCCCGGAAGTTATTTCGCAGGGCAGTTTTATTAGATTACAGTCTTAAGGTGGTTGTAATGAGTTACTGGATGTCTGTGCCTTTTACTATATTTTATTAGGCTATTTGTTATTTTTATGATCAGGGATGTGAATGGAAATATTTACCTTTCAATTAGATAAATTCAAGTAAAATTATTATTTCATATCTGACAGATTATGTCAAATATGAAATCCGTTAATATATTAACGGAGAAGCATAAAAATAGAAATGGAACTTTGAAGTTCTAAATGTGTGTGGCTTATCGACACAATGTAGAGTCAATTTTATTTCGCTTTTCCTTAGATGAAAACAGTCTGTGCAGGGAAATCGTAAAAAATACGGAAAGCAATAATTTATATGCAGTTATTTGCTCTAGTTCATTCATTCTATGAGGGAAATATCAATCCTTGCAATAAAAATTTAAAATGAAATAAAAACATATTTAAAGTAACTAGTTCTAGTTCGACTGGAGATTTCCGCACTTAGCCTCATAGTTGGGCCATTGTACGTAGCAAGTGCTGAGGTATGTAAATATCTCAGACACTATGGTTTCCTCACGATGTTTTCCTTCACCGTTAGCGAGTGGTATTGCTACTATAACTTCACAAATGTACGTGACTTAGAAAACAAAGTCATTGGTACATGCCGGGATTCGAACCCACGACCTCCCGAATGAGAAGCCGGCGTTCTACCGCTCCGCTACCACAGCTCTTTTAAAGTAACACACAAACTGTGAATTATCGAACGTTACAAGTAAAACTAGGTGTCCGTTTCAAAATCTAGATCATTTGGAGAAAGCACGGACCAAAAAAATGTAGTCTTTTGATATATATTATGTTCCTTAATTAACAGAGTTTACATATTTTAATTTTCTAAAATCTAGTAATCACCTAAATAATCCTCAATGTTTTAGTAGCCCTTTTGGCACAAAGTGCGCTGTACACATTTTTTGAACCGTGCTTCTCATCATCATCATCATCATCATCAGCCATTTGACGCCCACTGTAGGACATAGGCCTCCTTCGTAGTTTTTATAACCATGAAGGGTTTTGCCATAATCGCCAAGTTTGGCGGGCGGGTTGGCGATCGCAGTGTGCGGTTGGAATCTCAGGAAGACGCTGCTGCCCGTCTCCTGGTAATTGGTTTCCTTAGTTGCCTTCTACGACATCCACGGAAGGAAATGGAGCTTCTGGCAAGCTTATTTTATGTTCAGGGATCTTTTTGTGGAAACGTATACAGTGCCCCGTAAAGGATGTATTAACCTATGGTAGCCTAAATCTTTGGAACGAAAGTTTATGTTCTTTCTAGTATTTACATTATGTAAAACTGTAAGTAGCCACTACAATTTTAAAATTACTGATATTTTTTTTTACGTATATAGTATTCTCATAGACATAGTGACTAGCAACTGTCAGGATGTTAGTTTCTTTAATGAAATCTCTTAACCAATCCATACAGCCTAGCTTATAAATAAATCTGATCGCTATCTTTTGTAGAACGAATATGGTCTCAATATTTGCTACCCGACCTCACAGTAGTATGCCGTAGGACATAATACTATGAAAGTAACTAAAATAAACAATCCTAGCAGTTGTGACGTCAATTAGTTCCCGGATTGTTTTGACTGCAAATGCTGCAGAACTAAGCCTATTTGCCAATTTATCTAAATGAGGACCCCACTGAAGCTTTGCATCAATTGTGATACCTAGAAAAACAGTTTCTTCTACAAAGTTTTATTTGTCAGAAATATTTCGATTATTATGTTTTTTTCGGTGTTGGGAGCAATTTGTCTGAAGAAGAACGACAACGAGATGAAAAAAGCAGGAGATAGATATAAAAATATGTATTGTTTACACTCAAGAAAAACTTGAATGAAATGAAACAGGTTACAATGACAATGTTAACTGTCACTTCTGTGGCGAACTCAGTTTCTGCGTTTAGAAATATTTTATAGTTGATGATGATGATTTCCTCTTATCCCTTATCAGGGACATAGGGCTCGTAGAAGGGATCTCCATTTCTCGCGGTCTTGTGCGGCAACTTCTAACTCGTTCCAATTGAGTCCCGTTGAAGCAGCCTCTTTCTCAACGGAACGCCTCCAGGTAGTACGTGGGCGGCCCGGCCGTCTCTTGCCAGAAGTTTGCCACGTTAGACTCTGTTTGGCCAGCTGGTTGTGGGGTCTTCTCAAGGTATGTCCAATCCATCGCCATTTTCTTTGCAGGATTTCCTTATTGATGGGCTTTTGGTCTGTCAGTTCCCATAATCTTGCATTAGATATGGTTCGTGGCCAATGTATACCGAGTATGCGCCGTAGACATTTGTTTAAAAACACTTGCAGTCTATTAGTTACGTGGTTTTTGACCAGCCACGTTTCACATCCGTACAGAAGAACTGACTTGACATTGGAGTTGAACATGCTGATTTTGGTCCGCCGAGTAATGACTGAGGAAGTCCACACGGGCTTCAGTTGCGCATATGCTGCAAGCGCTTTGTTGATGCGCGCCTCCACATCAGCTTCTGCACATTAATGAATACACAACGGTAGCAACAATAGTGCTGATTTTTTCAGCAAAATCATTCGTCAACTGAGAAGGACAACATTGTGATTGGCACCGGTGTCCCTTAACCAGGCATGGATTGTAAGATTTTTTCATTGGTTTTGGACTTTATACGAAGGTCATAAGTTTCATATGACGACCTCGTGGCGCAACGGTAATGCATCTGCATACCATGCGAGATGTCCCGGGTTCGACTCCCGGCTAGGGACAAAAAAAAAACCCCAGGTCTTGGATGTTTACATGTTTCTGATGTCGTTGTTTCTGGTTCCCATGACACAGGGTATCCTAGTGTGGGGCCAGAAGCAATGTACCTATGTGCCTGTATGTAAATGATTGTTTTATTTGTAAATATAGAATTAGTTATTTGTATATTTTTATCATTTATATATTAATTAAGTCTCTTATTTTATGTTTGAAATAATTAAACGAGTTGTTTGTTTAATTTAATGTAGGATCTATTACACCATGACCTGGTTAAGGGTTAATTAAGCCCATTTCTTTCTCTTAGATATGGCTTGTTCTCCGCTGTACGCTATACGCCCGTATAGGCAGCTATGTGTTACCTTAATACTCGTTAAAGACGATATCCAAATAATGCACCCGAGCCAATAATTAAGCCGTCTTGTTACCGAGAATGGCCGGGTTCACAATGGACGACCACCGCAGCGACTCAACTCCAACGGGCGGGTAGTTTCATACATCTACATAGTGACTTCGAATTCGATCGACAAATTTTAAGAGGACATTTTAACCATGATTTGAAACCGGCAATGGCACAGGCTAGCTGGAGTGTCTATTGGTAGTAATAATGGAGTGGACATTGTATTGAGAATTGAATCCGCAACACAATCCTAATAGAGGTCTAGAACAATAGTTACGATGACGTTATTGTTTCGGTATACAATTCGTTGTGCTAACAGAACTTGACCCTAATAAATTAGAGTTTGAAGAAACTGAAAAATACCCTTTTGTTGGTAATACACTTCTTTATTTAGTCCGTGTGGGGCCAGAGTAAGAATAGCGTCACTCCATTACCTTCCGTGTATGTCGTAGAAGGCGACTAAGGAATTAACTTGCCAGGAGCCGGGTAGCAGCGTCTTTCTGAGATTCCAACCGCATACTGCGATCGCCAACCCACCTGCCAAGCGTGGCGATTATGGGAAAAACCCTTCATGGTTATGTTCGAAGCTTGAAAAACCGTGAGGGAGGCCTATGTCCTGCAGTGGGCGTCAAATGGCTGATGATGATGATGATGTAGGCTATATAGCCTACATAAAAAAGTGTGGTGTATGGGAACTTCTATAAGTTCCACTGCAGGGCACAGGCCTTCTCTCCGGGAGAGAGTATGGGCTTTATCACGCGTGCCCACCACGGATTGGCAATTTCCATCGCGGAGAATTTTCAACACCGTTGCATTGTCTACAGTTGTATCATCATCCGAATTACACATTCTTGAGTTCAAAACCGATACGACTGTTAAAAGTAGATTAAAACTGAATTCCTAAATTAATTACATTCTCGGTTTCACGACATTATGACAAGATTTGGCAGTTACTTACAAGTGAAGCTGTTAATGGAAGCTTGTTCCTCTCTAATAAATTTACAGTACTTGTAAGCTAATTAACACTCGCTAATTATGATATTAAAAGAATCTGACGTTTCGGGCGTAATCTTTGCTTTTGTATTTATTTTTTTCGTCATACTATTATGAAAGTATGGTAATAACAACAGTGAAAAATGTAATGCAAACATGCAAATTCGAAAGCCAGGTAATCGGTTATTTTGATTAGCATAATTATTCTAATTTCTCCTTTGCGGTAACTTACAAGAAAAAATTAAGGGGTTTAAAAATTTATGGCGCAGTCATCATTGAAAGAAAGAGAAAGGTGAATTTCATTTATTTGACGGCACGATACTCAAAACACATAAAATCATTGTTACTGTTTGTTACTGACAGCGGAAGCATTCAACCAAAAGGTGTTAAATAGAAATCGTAAAAATATATTTTTTATAATACATTATATATTTTTATAATATATTTTCATATTTTTACGTACGAGGGAAAAACCTAGGATCCTCTGCTTTGGCAGTCACAAGAAATTTGAAGAAAAAATAATTGACACACAACTTTAGAATTTGTATCACGTTTTGGCTCCTATCTATTATACCTTTCTATTATATTCTGGTTTTCTATTTATATGCTTGATTTTTTAAAGATCGTTTGGTCTACATTGGTTTCCACACCACTATGCATTGGAGAAAGGTTTGCACCCTAAGTTGTCTCTACACTACATGAACATTGGCGTGTTTTAGACTGTAGCAAGATGGTATTCGTGAATCTTTCTCTTAAAGATTGTTGAAAAACGCGTAGGAAGTTTCAGGAAAATAGACATATTAACGGTTTAACGGATTTAAATAATGTCTTCAGTCTTATTTTTATTATTATTATTATTATACTTTATTGCACACAAGACTTTTAACAGGACATTACATACCATTTGATCAAATTTTTGGTAATTTTTTAGGATTTCGTACCCAAAGGTTGCCAGACGGGACCCTATTACTAGGACTTCACTTTCCGTCTGTCTGTCTGTCTGTCCGACCAGGCTGTATCTTATGAACCGTGATAGCTAGACAGTTGAAATTTTCACAGATGATGTATTTCTATCAAAAAACAGAATAAAATAAATATTTAAGGTAGGGTCCCATACAACAAACGTTGTCTAAAGACAGCGTTCGCCATCTAGCGGCCATCTATATGATCTTCACAGGCCGATGTCATGTCGTAAACCTGCTAACTCCTGAACCTGAAACTAACAATGATTTTCTATTGTTGTTTTCAAGGTCAGGACTTAGGAGGTTAAATGTCAATGTTAAACGCTTCTTGTTGGTTTCTATAGATGGCGTTATTCTCAAGTTCGATCTTTATCTATTGTTGTCTAGATAATGGTACGGAACCCTACGGGCGAGAGTCCGAGTCGCACTAGGCTGGTTTTTTTTTCAGAATTATGAGCGAAAAAATTAGGGCACAGTAAATTATTGTACATTATTATCATTCACAGAAAATAGAACCAGACTACAGTACAAAGTACAAATAAGTACAAAAACGATGGATCAGAATATTGTTTGTTTACAAAACTTTCTCAAGGAAAAGACCGAAGGGCCACTGCAGAAGTGAAAAAGGCTTAAGCTCAAAGCCATTTAATTAGATATCGGGAGTAAAGAGGCGTGATAAAAACCCCTTCTCAGACCCACATTAATTCGCAAATGCGTCTGAGATAGAAAAAAAAACAGAAGCCGCCCTCGTAAAGGATGATCAAGATCAAAGTCCTTCTTCCTAGATGTCTTAGGTAAAAAGGTTTTTGGTAGAAAATTATCAAACAAAGAACTTTTGGAGCTCTGTGGCAAAACACAGATCGGTAACTAGGTGAAACTGCAAGTGACATGGACTCGTCACACTCTCAGAAGCGGTCCCAGCCACATACTAAATAGGCGCCAGACAAATTGGTGACCCTCAGTGGCAGCGGAGATAAAAACGGCTTACTCCGCTGAATCTGCAAAACTCCATAAGCTCGGCCATGGTAAAAGTATTGGAGCGAAAAAAAACCAGACGAAGGAGCATAAGAAAGTATATAAAAGTGCAAATAACCCGTTATTTTCCACTTAAACGAAATAACTGTCTATTTATCTATCTACACAGACAATGAAAGACGCCCACTATTGGGCATAGGTCTCATCACCATCACGCCAACCTCTTGTCCTCCTGCCGCCTTCTTAAACTCAGAATTAAAGAGTTTTATTTATCGTAGCACAATACAGCGTGATCGTCACGTGATAGTGAACGTCCAAATCTAATAACTAGTAAGTAGAAATAAGTAGATTATGAGAAGAATAAGCTGACAAAGAAACTATACATGTACTCTTAATGACCACAACCCATGGGTAAATTGAAATGTGAAGTGGATGGGACGAGGGGAGGGGACATATTAAGAGAAGAAGAAGAATAAGAAAGACATTTATTATACCAGCAAGACACATCACAGAAACAAAATAAACAGATAAGTAACATAATATGCACAACAACAGAAAGAAAACTAAATACACATCAGACAAAACAAATAAATAAAACAGGACCATAGATGTAGCCTATGGTGTGTCTAAGTTGCCACAAAAGGCAGCTGACTCAACTTTGTGGTCAGGAGGAAGTGATCCCTTAGCGCTAATTTTCAGTCAGTGCCAACGGTAACTCATTATTATTACGACATCAACTCTTGAGTTCTTCACATGTTTGAATCATTATTGTTGAGTGAACCTTTTGTGAATCTCTTTACTACACAAGGATCTAAGGCAAAAATCTAAAGCTGTGCGGTTTTCGATTATTTCTCGCCTGATCCCTATTTATCTCTTAGCGTTTTTCAGTATCCCGAATCGAATGCGCTTTCACCCTGAAAAATTTGCGCGTTTCATTTAACTTCGACCTTGTTTATTTATTTTCCTGCTGGAGGAAACCGGAGATTTTGGAGTACTGTTAAGGGGCTCCTTAGAGTCACTAGCACTACCGAGGAAAATAATCATATCATTTTTTACAGATCGAATTTGCAAAAAGTGTCAGTACAATCTCTCAATTATGTTATTAGGGCCCAGAGAGAAAAAGAGATTTTTTTTTCCTCATTGACGCTAGAGTTACTCTATGGAGCCCCTTAAGAGGATCCTATATCGAACAAATGAAACTTTTTCGTGAACATTAAATTCATCATCATCATCAGCCATTTGACGCCCACTGCAGGACATAGGCCTCCTTCGTGGTTTTCATAACCATGAGGGGTTTTGCCATAATCGCCACGCTTGGCAGGCGGGTTGGCGATCGCAGTATGCGGTTGGAATCTCAGGAAGATACTGCTGCCCGTCTCCGGGTAATTGATTTCCTTAGTCGCCTTCTACGACATCCACGGAAGGAAATGGAGTGACGCTATTCTTAATCCGGCGCCACACGGGTGACCATTAAATTAGTCTAATAATACTGCCACTATCTTCAGTATATCCTCCACATGCCCATTCCTCAACTTCTTATCTCCTAGAGAAGGCTGCTCTGTCATCATCATCAGCGCACCGCTGCCCACTGCTGGGTAAAGGTCTTTTCCCCCAAATGCCATCTCTCACGGTCCCTTGCCATCCGCATCAACGGACCTTTCGCCGACTAAACTATATCTTTATCCTACAGTGGGACGTTAATAGGTTGCTTATACTAATTTACAGGGTGTAGCAAAATCATCATCATCACCAGCCCAACGCTGCACACTGCTGGGTATGTAACCAACGAAATCCCTCTCCCCTCAAATCCCAAATATGATCTCCCACGGTCCCTGGCCATCCGCATCCACGGACTTAATGGAAAACTCACATTTGCCGGTTCTACTCGTCAAGGCAAATTTAATAAAAGTTACAAAAATATCCTTCCCATTTTCAAATGTATACGAGTATAAGGATTTTGTTACCATGCCTATAGGGTTACCTCAAATGGGACAATATAGGTGAAATAGAGCTAGAGTTTTATGATAACATGAGTTTCAGGATGCAGATGGCAAGGAACCGCGAGAGATGGCATTTCGAGGAAAAGGCCTATCCAGCAATGGGCAGCAATTGATGATGATGATTCATTTTCCAAAACATCAGTTATTTTCTTGTCCTGGTCCCAAGCTAGGATGCTATGGACTTCACAAACATGGAAATACACCCAGACTGAGGACATTCGTACACCACGACTTCTGTTGATAATTTATTAAATTCGCGCTGTAGAATATTCGCCGCATGTCCTGTGCTATGATAATTTTCTCGTAAATAGCTTAAAGCGCGAAGTTAAGCGGGATAACTGTACAACTACGAAGCAGGAAAACCGTGAAATCACGTATAATTAAACGGTGAAAAAGTTGAAAATTGAACAAAAAATTCAAAAGTTGTAATGGCAATAAAATAGTTCAAATGCAAAAGGCTTGTGCGACACCTTTTTATCTCAAACTCACACTACCCCGTGAATAACAAATTAGACTATTAATTTATGTTACGTAATTTCCAATTACCTAATTTGAGGCACTTAGCTGACTTTTTCCTTTTATAACCAATTCGTTTGTTACTTACAGGTTATTAAACCGATCTTCCACAAACTATTCTACAAGAAAAAGAAAACTAGGTCATTGCCAGTATGACAAATTACGAACTGTCAAGAAACAAATAAAGAAGTTAAGCCTCTACTATTCGAACATTTCCCAATTCTGACATCGGGCAGAAAAAAAAACAAAAGAGCTAATTTGTCCGGGTCCAGACAAAAGGGGGCGCTGACAAGAGAAAAAATATTATTTCTCAGCCCAAACTCTTTCTATAAAAGAAACAGAACGATCATTTACCATTTCTTCAGAGAAAAATAAATAACACTGGTAAATAAATGCCACTATTGTTTACTCAGTAGTAAAATAATCTATTGTGAAAAGAGACTTTCGTTGTCTAGTCAATTTATAAATGAAAAACGGGTCAAGTGCAAGCCGGACTCGCGCACGAAGGGTCCCGTATCATTACTATACAACATTACACACGGTGATCGGGAAAAAACCGCAAAAAATCACGTTTGTTGTATGCGAGCCTCCGTTAAAATATTGATTTTATTTTAATTTATTGTTTATTTTTGAAGCAAATATAGAACTAAATATTCTGTGAATATTTCAAGCTTCTACGTATTGCCGTTATTAATATCGAGGACAAACGGCAAAAAAATACGTTTGTTGTGTGGGAGCCCCCCTTAAACATTTATTTTATTTTTAGTGTTTGGTGTTACAGCAACAACAGAAATACATCATCAGTGAAAATTTAAACTGCCTAGCTATAACGGTTCAAGAGATACAGCCTGGTGACAGATCGACAGGCAGACAGACAGACAGACGGACAGTGAAATCTTAGTAATTCGGGTACGGAACCTTAAAAGCATAAAATTTAACTAAAAATTTTAGCGCAGATCGAAGTAGGAATAGGAATTGGAATTTAAGAAATTGAGTTACTCATTAAAAGACAATTCAATTACTTTTAGTAAGTATTACATGTAATTAAATTATAGAAGAATTCAGTCACTTGGAAATTAGTTTGTAATCTAATTTCCGTAAGAATTTAGTTACGCTTAGCACTATTAAATAGTACCAGACTGAACAAAATAAGGGAATTAAGGAGAATATTTAATTTTCTGTAGCAGATGCGGTGGTTGGCTACTGTTTGTTTTTTTTTTAAGTGAAAGACTAACACTCGGTTTTTAATTCAAACATATGAGATTAGTCTCGGTTTCTGTACAATAACAATCTGCCTCTTTGGTCCTGACCATGAAAATAACAATTAAAAACCATTATTATTTTCAAGGTCAGGGCTAAGGAAGTTAATCTACTGTGACCAAATTGTACCACGAACAAAACAAAAATCGTCCAAGTGCGAGTCGGACTCGTATACGAAGGGTACCATTATCTATAAAACATTTGATTATTTCAAGCGTCTACCTGTTGCCGTTATTAATATCGAGCAAAAAACCGCAAAAAAAGTCCCGTTTTTGTATGGGAGCTCCCCTTAAACATTTATTTTATTCTGTTTTCTTATCCTCTTAAATATTAAAATTTCAACTATCTAGCTATCACGGTTCGTGAGATAGAGCCTGGTGACAAAAATACAGGCAGACAGACGAACAGACAGACACACGGACAGTAGAATCTTAGTAATAGGGTCCCTTACCCGTTGGGCACGGAACCCTGAAAACAACTGACAGCTGTAAACAGTAAATTAACAGACTGTAGTGACAAGAAACCGGGGGCTAGTGTGATGTTTAAGTTAATTTTAAAGCAGTCTTTTCGGGATTTTTCCTTCATTTTACTACAACTCTTTCCGGGAATTGGCTTCATTAACGATTTTCCATTCTCTTTGGTTCCATTCACGTCGTTAGTAAATTCAAACCAAACTACGTTGGTATGGGAATCGCTCCGTGAGGCGGATTCTTATGTGTTTTAGTCGTCTAACGATTCGTCTAATTAGCCCATAAGCAGGGCCGTCTGTTTGGCATAGACCTCTCCTCTTTCACACCAACCTATCCGTTTCTTCTCCAGTCTTGTTCATCGTTCACCAGCCTCTTTCGCAATGTCGTCAGCCCACCGAATGTCAACCTGTTTTTGACAGTCATTCAGTGGCTGCGTTATCTGCAATTTTAAAATCAGAAACTGGGTATCAGTTCGTTTATTGGTGGCTAGCGCACTACATTTATTTGCTAGAATGTGGAAGTACATACATAAATAAAAGTACAGATCATAACATATATTATAAAACCCTGTTTTGGTAAAAAAAATCTTTGTTGCGTTGATATTTGTTTTGCAAATCAATTAGAAGTGCAATCTAGCGAGTCAGCCATCTGTATTAGTCCATGTTGAGAGTTGGAATCTTTTCATTCGATGGTTGAGTATGACAAATGCTTTTGCGGCTTAAAAGTCAAATGAGGCAAAATTAAAGCTTAATTTTCGGTGAAAAATACGGTTTTCCTCGACGTTTTCAAGGATTTATTACTTCGCGTTGCAAACATTTAAAATGGCTGATTTGAGAAAAAAAACAGCTAGGAAGTTGTTTTAAGAACGTAATTGATATTGATTTTCTATTTCCTTGTAAATGACCACGGCTACCTAGGGCCTGTTCCATAAAATCTCCGTAGTTTATTATGACAGTTATACATGATAGATAGTTTCTAGGTGGTGGTTGCCTAGTGGCTAGACATTGGACTCGAAAGCGAGAGACCCAGGTTCGATTCCCAGTGGGGGCATGTACCTTTGACTTTGTTTTCTAAGTTATGTACATTTGTAAAGTTATAGTAGCAATACCACTCGCTAACGGTGAAGGAAAACATCGTAAGGAAACCTGAATGTCTGAGCTATTCACATACTTCAGCGCTTGAAATCGCCAATCCGTGGTGGGCACGCGTGGTGATTAAGACCATACTCTCTCCCTGAGAGGAGGCCTGTGACCTACAGTGGGACGTATATAGGCTGCTTATGTAGGTAGGTTCTAAGATACCAATTAACATGACTGAGTTCTATGAAATCCATGAATTGTACTTCTGTAAAACAGGCCCAGGGTGAGTAATTTTGTCAATGATTTAATATTGTAACTTTTGTAACCTCTGTGGTACCTGGTTATATGTTTCAATGGAGAACTTGCACTAAAAATGTTTTAATAGAATAGGAGAGGACACGTTAAAAAAAAAAACTTGGTAGGTATTTTTTTTCTCTGCAAATAATACTTTTTATAATATAACCAGTCGAAAGTCAATATTGATAAAGTCAATATAGTCACGTGGTACTAAAACGTGCCATACAAAACGAACTTAGACTATGACGTCGCTCCTTAACGTAACGCTTATAATGTTTTTATGCATGTGCACCCTTATAAGAAAGCGTTCAGAATTCAACGACAAAACGTAATCTTATAAGTTTTATGTTATTAGAGTAACTTTATTTTTCCCATATTTTATGACGCCCCAAAACCCCGAAATAGTAGATTATGCATTAAGGGGATAAAGCAGTGTATTATCTCTCGGGCGATATTTTGAACCCCAAGGACGAGGGATCCTAGGGTCAACTCACGAGCGAAGCGAGGGAGTTACAGAGTTAACTCCCGAGCGAAGCGAGGGAGTTAAAGCTAGAATCCCGAGGCCGAGGGGTTCAAAAACGCCCGAGACAAATACACTGCTTTATCCCCAAAATGCATACTCTACTTTATATAAACACTGCGAGGCAATAAAACATAATACAATTAAAAAGAAAGTACTTACTTTATTAATTTTACAATAATGAAAGAAGACAAATATATAATAACACAAAGATTTGCAGTTTGGCGCCTTTTCGTTCTATTTGTTTTTTTTTTGTTGTGGCAAATTCTTCTTCATGCAGGTTTCTATGAAAAGTTTCATTCTAATTTTGAATACATTCTCCTTGATTTAGGGCTCTATGAAAAGTTTTCATTCTAATTTTGAATAAATTCTTCTTGGTGTAGGGCTCTACGAAAAGTTTATATTCTAATTTTGACATTTGGTCATGGATTGCAAGGAGCTCGTATATTCAATGCAATCATTCCAAATTCAAATGTCATAATTCCCTAGGGGATTATGAAATTCAGTACATTTATAATGACCCGGCTAGACCATAGGACACCAATGACTTGCTTTAAGTTGAGTTTGCATGACACATAATATGCCATTGACGAGCAGGTGTTATATAAAAATAGTAGATTATGCATTAAGGGGATAAAGCAGTGTATTTGTCTCGGGCGTTTTTGAACCCCTCGGCCTCGGGATTCTAGCTTTAACTCCCTCCCTTCGCTCGAGAGTTAACTCTGTAACTCCCTCGCTTCGCTCGTGAGTTAACCCTAGGATCCCTCGTCCTTGGGGTTCAAAATATCGCCCGAGACATAATACACTGCTTTATCCCCAAAATTCATACTCTACTTCATATAAACACTGCGAGGCAATAAAACATATTAATACAATTAAAAAGAAAGTACTAGTTTTCATTCCAATTTTGAATAAATTCTTCTTAGTGTAGGGCTCTATGAAAAGTTTATATTCTAATTTTGACGTTTGGTCATGGATTGCAAGGAGCTCGTATATTCAATGTTGATTGCATTCCAAATTCAAATGTCATAATTCCCTAGGGGATTATGAAATTCAGTACATTTATAATGACCCGGCTAGACCATAGGACACAAATGACTTGCTTTAAGTTGAGTTTGCATGACACATAATATGCCATTGACGAGCAGGTGTTATATAAATATTTTTATTGTAACACTAGTGCCACCGAGGAAGAAACATGTTTGTACCTATAATCTTTCAATCGTTTAATAGTGATTTTTAGGACCCGTGTCTTGCCTAGGTCCTAAAAATCACCATAATGCTATCTAGTCCCATTTTCGTGATCTAAGGTTATATGTTGGAGGTCCTGTCGGTAGCACTAGCACCTGCTGATACTTTTTGCAAATACGATCTGTAAAATGAGATATGTTTTTTTTTTTCACTAGTGGCGGCGCTAGTTAGATCATTGTATCCCCTTAAAGAAATGACGCCTGTTTCTTCAGTATCTATTGCCAAAAAGTAAAAACTGTTTCCTCAATGCCTATTGCCAAAAAGTAAAAATTGTTTCTTCAGTACCCATTGCCAAGTCGTGAAAAGTGTTTCTTCCGTAGCTATTGCCAAAAAGTGAAAACATCTTCAGTACCTATTGCTAAAAGTGAAAACGATTTCTTCATTAACTATTGCCAAAAAGTAAAAACTGTTTCGTCAATGCCTATTGGCAAAAAGTGAAAACTGTTTCTTCAGTACCCATTGCCAAGTCGTGAAAATTGTTTCTTCCGTAGCTATTGCCAAAAAGTGAAAATTGTTTTTTCAGTACCTATTGCCAAGTCATGAAAACTATTTCTTCAGTACCCATTGCCAAGTCGTGAAAAGTGTTTCTTCCGTAGCTATTGCCAAAAAGTGAAAACTTCTTCTTCAGTACCTATTGCTAAAAAGTGAAAACGATTTCTTCATTACCTATTGCCAAAAAGTGAAAACTGTTTCTGCAGCACCTATTGCCAATAAAACCTCTTTCAAAAAGCAAAACTGTGTAGTTCTTTTTATTTTTCATACAATATTGAAACTTGAAGCAGTCATGAATAAAAGAGACCTAATTAAAAACTTTATGCACGTGAAATTTCAAAACAGGTAATAGACTCCTAAGAGAAATAATTGCGAAGTATCGATTAAGGTTTCAAAGACATACAATTTTCGTTTGCCGTTTCATTGGCAATTTTCTGGAATGTAAAGATTAGGTTCTCGAATACGGAAGCGATTTTAATTAAAAACAACCGCTAAGTAAGTAAAATCGGGCAAACGACATCTTCAAAGTTCTACTCGAGGCACAGCAACGCCAGGTGCTTTATTAAATACATAAGCACCTTATATGATTCATTAAAATTGTGTGGTTCCAGATTTTGCATTAATTGAAAGATTTTTCACTGATTTTTTTAACTGCATAAGTTTTTTTTACTTACATAACATATATACATAAGCAGCCTACATATATCCCACTGCAAGGCACAGTTAATTTGGTTTTGCGGCTTACCCGCTTGATGATTATAATGTGTGCTCTTTTATTACCCATTAAAAACTAGGCAAGTCGGTTTTTAAAATATCTTTAATAATATGCATTAATCACTCAAATCTGATATCAAAATCGTACAATCAACTTCTAAATCCGCCGTATAATTTCCCCAACACTCCATATTAATGTTTATTTCGGCAACAACTGGACTTTATTGCTGAAAGGGTCGAGGAACGGCAGCCTAGCCTTTTGCAAATAATTTAAGCAGCCTTTAATAGTACGCCTTCCCATGTCGACCTCACAGATTTATTCACAAAACAATATGTAAAGGTCAAGCTATAGTCCTGTGTTAGCAGTCAAAAGTTGTTTTGTGAAATTTAAAATACAAAGCCCAACACACATACACGCACGCACGCACGCACGCTCGCACGCACGCACGCACGCACGCACGCATGCACGCACCCACGCACGCACGCACGCACACGTGGGAAAAACATAACCGTAGAAAAAACATAGCTACAATCACAAAAGGAAAAACATTCCACCAAAACAGCTAATACGGAGTTAAAGCCGGCTTATGAAATGAGTTCCTGTTGTAAACCCGCTTCAACTTTCTCTAAAGAGTGTTTTAGGGTTCCGTACCTCAAAAAGAAAAAATGAAATCCTCACTTTGTTGTCCGTGCGTCCGTCCATCCGTCCGTCTGTCTGTCAAGACCCTTTATCTCAAGAACGCGTAGAGGTATCGAGTGGAAATTAAAACCATTTACTCAGGTCTACAGTCCCTTGAAGCTGTGAAGAAATCAGTCGGTTAAAATAAAATAAATAAATAAATAACGTAAAAAAAATGTACGGCCGTTTATGCCGTAAAAAATATATTTCGAAACTTAAGAGAAACAAACTTTATAGGATACTTTCCCTTGACCTAGAACTATGAAATTTGACAAGTGATATCGTGTTATACTACAAGTACAACAAATAATCTAAAAACTATCCATTTGTAATTAAATATAAAAAAAATTGTCTTTGAAGTTCGGTAAAAGCTCGGAAAAAACTACTATACTCGATGCCTGAACTATTTTATAATAAAGAATCTACAAATTAGCATGGAACCCTCGGTGGGTGAGTCCTACTCATACTTTTCCGGTTTTCTTTTCATAGTTGTTGTTGTCGAATTACTGTTTTTCGTCTCGAATTTTTATTTCGTTTACTTGTTTCTCCACCGTCCCCACCTTACCGGCCAGAGCGGTGTATTTGTTGTGCAATATTGAATCACTAACATCACAAATGACACCAGTGTGCAGGAAAATCCCATGAAACGGGCCAGTAATTAAAATCGACACGGGCCAGCGTGGGTAGTATTATACGGTTTATTTTCGGACCCCTTTATGGGCATTCTGTGTAAGAATTTAATAGCGCTTAATGGAAGGGCCGAAAGGTGGTGTCAACTTCAGGTATTTCACTTTAAAAAGCATGGCAGTGGTCAGCCCGATTCCGGGCAAAGGTGAGTTGGGTGACCACAAACATTGCGCTGCTAAAACAAATGACAAAACTTTTAGTTTTCGGTGAAAATGTGTCTTCGCTAAAATTTGAGACTTTTTAATAGCAATGCCAATCGCTTTGCCAATGAGTTTATGAGGTGTTTGCGTACCTCAGAGCTTAAAACCGCCAACCCGTGGAGGGCATGCAAGGTGATTAAGCCCAAACTCTCTCTCTCTCTCTCTGAGAGAAGGTCTGTGCCCGCAGGGAGAAGTATATTGGCTGTTTGTGCTTATGCTATGTTTATATGAAGCCCATGTTAGGTTTTCCAAGCAAACTTTACATTGACCGACTATATTTGGGTCAAAGCTGGGCAATTAGTCGATTAGTGCATCGGCACGTTAAATGGCGCAGGTTCAAATCCTGTTCCGACTTATTAGGGTTCGGTAGTCAGCCTTATAGTTTCGCCATGCCCGTCCGTCCATCTGTGTGTCTGTCCGAAGCCTAGCTCAGAGATGATTAGTACTAGAAAGCTGAAATTCGGCATAATTAAACGAGTGCATACACATGAATCACGACAACAAAACAGTAGGATAAAAACTTAAATTAGGGATGGATTTTTTTTCTCGCCTGCACCATAGTTGAATTTGAATTTGTCATTTAAATATAAGACAACCATTTAAAGCTTTAAAGCGCAATTTTTTATTAGAGTAGCACAACTCGTACTCTATTGCATGTAATAGAATGTAACGGGTGTTTGCGGGCCGTTTAAAATTTAAGATATTCATTGATAGACATTGAATCTATTCGCAGTAAAAAATGAACCAGCCCTTGATTATTATTATTAGCCCTTGCTTGATGAGACAACGACATGTGTTAAAAATATTTTATGAGAGCGTCGAGCGCTAAATATTAGTAGTTTATGCAACTGTCATATAATGAAGGGTATTAAAACACGAGTGTGAGTTTATGAAACGACCGCAGCGAGTTTCATAATAGTAACGAGTGTTTTAATACCCGTGTTATATGCAGTTGCATACACTACTTTATCTTCACTAATGCAATTAAAAATTAAATTCACGCGTACGTGTATAATCACAGTGATTTTACCGCCATTAAAATTTTACCAATGAGAGCGCAGCTGCGCGCTTCAATAAAACGCGACCAACCTGATTGGCCCTGCAATCAAGTTGGTCGCGTTTTATTGATGTTATAATGAGATTTTACGATATCGATGTGAATATTATACCATCATGTGAAATTGCTTAAATTGAGTGTTTTGTTGTCTGCGCTATAACAGTAGTAATTATAAGTCAAGTATTGAAAACATAAGTAGAATGTTACAACATTAGTGTAGATAAAAATATTTTCAACACGCGCAACTTAATAGTGAAGTATTTTTTTACCCGATTGCAAGGAGGGCTTATTGGTTTTATACGTAAACACAAGAAATGCTCGCTTAGAGTGATATAATACTTCAATATTAAAATGTTCCAAGCGACGGAAAGACAATTTTTCTGTAATATTTCAGTGTTCATGAATACTGTAGCCGAAACCGGCGTGCGTGCATGCAACGACTAATGAATGTTGATGAAGCGAAAGACATCTTTAGGATCGTGGCAAGTGGCAGACCCGGCTCTCTGCCTACCACTTCGGGTTTTTTTTTTTTTTTTTTTTTATATAATCGGGTACCGCCACTATTTATTCTGTGGCGACCTTCGTACTTTAATAAAATGAGTGATAAGATGTCCTATGGTAAAAGTTATATAGAATACAATTTAAAAATTAAAATTATACAATTTAAAAGTCCTGTTGTTAATCCTATATAATATTTTTAGTCTAAGAGTTGATAAAATAAAATATTAAAAGTTACACAATAAAAGGAATTCTTAGACAAGGTTTAAAATTTGAAATTATACAGAACAAAATATTTCTTGAGGTAAGATTGTAAAAATTGTATACTATAAAGTCCTATAATAAAATGGTCAACAGTAAAATATTAAAATATGTCAAGATAAAACCAAAGTCGGTTAAAATTATAAAAATGAAAACATATAAAGAGAATAAATTCTCTATGTACCCCGACGCCTTGTCTCTGACTACTCCTAAGAGTAGTGACAAGCAAGGCGCCGGGGTTGAACATACAGTTTAAAAATAAAAAATAAAATATAAAATGTAGGCATGTGAACTATGGTTAAAATTAAAAAGAAACTTAAGTATAAATATTTTCTCTTTTATTTCTCTTTTATTTCTCTTTTCCCTCTCTTCTCTTTCTCTTTTCTTTCTCTTTTCTTTCTCTTTTTTTTTTTTTTTTTTTTTTTTTTTTTTTTCTTTCTCTTTTCATTTTCATTTTTTTTTTTTTTTTTTTTTTTTTTTTTTTTCTTTTATATAAAAAAGTCAAAATAATAAAATAGCTATAAGTATAGTCTTAAGTAGTCACAAAATAAAAATGAGAATGTAATTCTCTGGTGACCCCGACGCCTTGACTCTGGCTACTCCTAGGAGTAGTGACAAGCAAGGCGCCGGGGTTAAACATAAAACTTAAGAGCATAAAATGTATACAGAGAAGAGAATTTAAGGTGTAGAATCCCGGCCTCCATTGGCCTTAGAGGCCGCGCGCGTCACCCCCAGGGCGAAGGACAGGAAGACCTCTCGACTTTTGGAGTCGGCCATAAAGGCGGCGAAAGCCTCGCACCTCACCGCTGCTCCCAGGAGTATCTCGCAATCGGCCCGTACAGCTCCAAAACGGGGGCACTCCTCCAGCAGGTGCTCCAGCGTTTCGGGAGTCTCGTCATCACAAATGCAGGACGGACTCCCCGCGAGCTTGAACCTGTGGAGGTACGCTCGAAAGCCGCCGTGCCCCGTCAGGAGCTGCGCCTTGGCATTGCACATAGTGAATTTGCCAAGGACTTTATGGGCCGATGCGACGTCCGGGAAGAACAGCGAGGTGACGCGGCCTGTGGCAGACTCGCTGTAGCGGGTCTGCCACTTTGCCACTGTCTCCCGTCTCACCTGCAGTTTTGCATGTGAGACGGGATACAGGTCGTAGGCTGCCGCGTCTTTGCGAGACAACGCCGCCCTCTTGGCCAACTCGTCTGCGCGCTCGTTGCCGGGGATCCCGACGTGGGCCTTGATCCAGAAAAACCGGATCAGGCCCCCGTTATTCTGTATGTCCCTCAGCTGACCGTGAATTTTCACGGCCAGCTGATGTGTGGGCGAGGGGTTCCTGAGCAACTCCAGAGCGGATCTGGAGTCGCTCAGGACGCTCGCCCTGATGGGACCGGGACCCCCGGCCACGAGGTCGAGAGCCCTGGAGATCGCCACCATCTCCGCTTGGAAGACGGAGGCGAATCCCTCCAGCCTGAACCCCCTGGTGCGGACCTCAACGCCGTCCCTCCACAGAGTGACCGCACCCCCCACCTTGCCCTCGATCTTGCTGCCGTCCGTATAGGCCTGGGCCCAATCGTCGGGCACCTTACTGAGCTCCTCCACGCTGGCCACCTCCTCGAACTCAACTGTAGTTCGTAGAGCGGGGTGTGCCAGCGTGAACGGGCTGCAGCGGCGCTCGACCTCCCGGCCCGGCAGCGGGGCGAAGGGCCTCCCCCTCTTCAGCTCGTAAAGCTGAAGGGCCTCCTCGGCCCTAAGGTCGAGGGGGAGGATCCTCGCCAAGAGAACGGCGGCAGTGTAGGAGGTGGTGCGGTGGGCCTTGGCGATGCGGATCGCGAAGGCCCTGGTCACCCTGTCGAGTAAGGCCCTGACCCCCGCTCGCTGCGCGACAGGCGCCCAGACGTTAGCCGCATAGAGGATGGTAGGTTCGATGACGGTAGTGTAGAGCAGCCGGACGATATCGGCATTTAAGCCCCATGTCGCCCTGGCCGCCCTAGACACCATCTGGAACCTAGCCATAGCTTTGCCGCAGACCCTGTTGAGGTGGCTAAGAAAATTGAGGTTCTTGTCGATCGTCAGACCCAACACAGTGATCTCGTACGTACATTGTTACGAATACTGCTAGCCCCATCTATTGGTAGTCGGCGTATAGTTTTTCATCGGTGTGTGGCGTCGGATTAAGAATAGCGTCAATCCATTTCCTTCCGTGGATGTCGTAGAAGGCGACTATGGAAATAAATTACCACGAGACGGGCAGCAGCGTCTTCTCGAGATTCTAACCCGCCTGCCAAGCGTGGCGATTATGGCAAAACCCCTCATTAGTCAAAATTACCCAAGCCCCCAGTCCCCGGCGGCCCCGCAGTTCCTGGCTACGGTGGCGGGGAGTCGCTGGATGCGGGAGGCGCAAGACCGGGATGCTTGGAAAACCATGAGGAAGGCCTATGTCCATCATCAAATGGCTGATGATGTTGTTGTTGATGATGTATCGTTTTTAAACTTTGTTAAAACCTTGAAAAAACCTTCAGCTTTGTTATCAGATGAACACGTTTTGAGAGAAACATTACCCCGAAGGGTTTGATTGGGTTATTATTTTGTCATAAAAGGCCTATGAAAATAACAAGCCTGACTTGGCTACAAGCCCTAAACGCGCGTCGATGTAACTTTTGTTATTTTATTGCTCTCGCCTGCTCCTTATTTATTTGCGCAAAGTTAATTCATTTTCCCAGATTCAATGTTACACTTTTATCCGAGGAGGGGGCCCTTGAATTTATGCTAAAACTTTTATGATTAAGTACGGCTGTGTCTTTTTCGGGACCGCAAAAATATTGTTGCCTTTTAAAATGAGACGGACGAGTGAACCTGTTGAATTAAGATTTTCATTAACGCTTTTTATTATTATTATGTATATGTATGTCTATTGATATTCGTATTTGCACCGACTACCCGTGTCATTTCTCCTTCGGCAAATTCTCCAATATGAGGTTGCCTGGAAGAAATTGCTATTAGCAATAAGGCCGCCAATTGTATCTTTTCTTTTGTCATTGCTGTTTCTGTAACACTTTTTCCGGTATACAATAAATAATATTCTTATCTTATCTTATCTTACCGTCTTTCGGGCGATTTTTAAATGATAAACAAAAAACAAATTATGGGAATTGTTTTAGTTTTTGCACGATCACGGCAGAGCCAAAAGGAAGGGTTACAGCTTTTGACAGGACGAAGACTGACGATTAATAAATTGTACCCGTCCAGAGCTGAGACGGAATACTAGAGTTCTTACATGCATTTTTTAAGTTTATTAGTCGCTTGGATAAAATGTACTCTAGATGATTGTATCTAGAATCGAATTGATTTTATTTTGTAATGTAGCCGTGTTCCGTAAAAAGCTTGCCGTAGAAAATGCATTTTGTGCACACTAATAAAGTCCCCAAGATACAGGCCTCGCCTAGTTTATGGACTGCCGTTGAACCGTGTATTATGCACCTACCCACTTTTTTTGTAAAAAAAATCATGTAACAACTTAACTGCTGCAGTAACTGAGTTATTTTAATAAATCTCATTTTAATTTTTACTTTACTTACACTTTCCTTTCCATCCTCTATCAGCTTCCATCCATTTTGAGTGCCTTCTTTCACCGTAATTACCTCCATTGCTAGGTGTTTACTTGAATCAGCCGCAGATCCGCTAAATACGTTCGAAGTTTAATCAAACACGCAAAATGTATCAGAAAATCAAACGCCCGTATGCGTGCCGCGTAGAAACGTTCAACGGAGTGTCTACTTCGTGAATGAATGAATGAATGATTTATTGCCACAAACAAACATGCTCGTCAAACTTTCGTCGTGTCAAATTTTAGGGGTTAAAGTATGAAATTGCCGTTTTATTGCAATAGGTTCTTTGAATTGACATAGAATCTTCATGGTTTGAGGTTTTCGAATGAAACTTTTTTCAAATGGTTTCTATGATGTTCTTTTTCTAAAAAATGTGAAACATTTGAATATCGACTTTGAATTGTTTTTGTTATTCAATTTAGACAAGAAAGATGGATACTGCGAAAATTCGAGTGATTTTTGAAAACGAGTTCCGACGCGGAACTAACGCGGCAGAAACAGCCCGCAATATCAATGCTGCGTTTGGAGAGGGGTCTACTAATGAACGCACCGTGCGAGTTTGGTTTAAACGCTTTCGTGATGGAAATTTCGACTTAAAGAACGAGCCACGAGGAAAACCGCCCACACAGGTGAATAACGATGAATTAAGAGAGATAGTGGAAGCCGACCCTAGTCAAACTACCCAGGAATTAGCGGCATGGTTTAACGTTACCTTACCCACAATATTGACTCACTTGCGTCAAATCAATAAAATAAAAAAATACGAAAAATGGGTGCCTCATAATCACTCCAATTTTCGCAGTATCCATCTTTCTTGTATAAATTGAATAACAAAAACAATTGAAAGTCGATATTCAAATGTTTCACATTTTTTAGAAAAAGAACATCATAGAAATCATTTGAAAAAAGTTTCATTCGAAAACCTCAAACCATAAAGATTCTATGTCAATTCAAAGAACCTATTGCAATAAAACGGCAATTTCATACTTTACCCCTATTAGATGCATATGTTTTCAAATATTTTTCTTACAATTTATTTCTATTTATTGTAGCGCAGAAACTGTAAAACTGTATAAATATTTTAAGTTTTACAATATTAGGTGTGGACTTTTCTATCCTATAGTACATTTCTGACATATAGTTAAACAGGTACCTAGTGTAAAAGCGGGAGACGCTTACTGACATCAGGCACAAAAAAACCAATCTTCTAAAGAGATCTAGAAAAAGGCCTATGAAAAGAGGCCAAAGACACCTAGGCGACTCAACGGCAAATAACCTTATTGTATACATTATACAATATATACATATACATTATTATTTAAGGATGATACACACCAACGCGGTGGCAGTGGTGGCGGTCATTTACTGCAGTAGTATTTATATGCACGCATGCATGGACCGCCACCGCGTTGGTGTGTTTCATCCTTTAGCTAGACTCGCGATTAGGATACAGTAAATTATACACTAGTGCTAAATTGAACCCACGAATGGTTGGATAAGTCAACAGAGGCCAAGCATGTCGCACGCATCACATATTATGCGAAGATTCTGCACAGATGATGTAGTCGGAAAAGCAGACTTTATTTATTTATTTAATTAGCGAATGTTGCATGTTACAATAAAAAAAAAATATGTGAAACGTCTTCCATAGCAATTCTCAAAAACATGTTATATTTCACAGGAGTTCCGATTTAAGTACCTTATTGCCCTACAAAGAGTGGCGTAAGGTTCAGAATTGATCATTTGACCGCTCCCGATAAACAAAAGCTTAAAATGTTGAATTTATTTTTTAACCTGTCATACGAATAATGGAATAACAAATAAATCGAGCGAATGCGCGTGGAAGGGCTGGTAAGGGACGTCTCAGGCGGACATACTTTGACCAAATAGGGGATGTGTTAGCAAAGTGCAAGATAAAAAGTATACGAAACCGGCGTGCGTGCATGCAACGACTAATGAATGTTGGATCTTGGCAAGTGGCAGTCTCTTGGTCTCTGCCTACCCCTTTGGTACACAGGCATGAGTTTATGTATGTATGTGTACGAATAATGGACCATGTTACGCAGAAACAATCCAACCCAACCCAACAAAAACGTGGAACAAAAGAATCTTATATGTAACTTGCGAGAAAAAACGCTTTTTTATGTATCAGTCGGTTTTGTTCCATGTTTTTGTTGAGACATTTTATATTTGTAATCACTATAAAAGCCTAAACAAATAGGTATATGGAAAATAAACATTGTTACAGAAAAGCGTTTTTCTTGAAAGATGGTTAATATGTGTTGGAATTTTTCTGTTTCAGGAATCTTTCTAAAACGGTCCCATTGAAAATGCTTGCCTGTTGGGAGAAGTTGCAATTTATTGATGCTAAACAAACAATATTCGGAGAGGCGGTGGTAACCTAGTGGGTAGAACATTGGACTCGGAAGCGGGAGACCCAGGTTCGATTCCCAGCGCGGGCATGTACCTATGACTTTGTTTTCTAAGTTATGTATATTTGTGAAGTTATAGTAGCAATACCACTCGCTAACGGTGAAGGAAAACATCGTGAGGAAACCTGAGTGTCTGAGCTATTTACATATCCGAATCCGCGGTGGGCACGCGTGGTGATTAAGCCCAACTCTCTCTCTCTGAGAGAATGCCTGTGCCCTACAGTGGGACGTATATTAGGCTGCTTATGATGAAACAATATTCAGGTTGTCCATTTTTTATACATGGTGAACCTTAAATGCGGCACTGAGTAGAACCCCGGGCAGAGTATTTTGAATGCCATAATGTCATTAACTGCGCCCTTATGTTTACGCGTACAATTTTGAGGGCACGTAATGTGAAGTTAGTGAAATATTTGTAACGTTTGGCAGCACATTAAAGCCGGCATTTAGGCTTTCATTTTGCATTTTAAATGTTCAATTTCCGTGGTTTGGTTGGTCTGAAATAGAATGCCATTTGTGTTAGCTACTTCGCTAATTCGTTGCGATTTTGGTAGTTAGCGAGCGGAAAGTTTTAAATTGTGTTAGAACTTTGATAACTCACAAAGCTTGTACTCGTAGATGTGAAGAAAATGTGACGTCTAAGAAGCCATCGTTGCTTCAAGAATCCCTTTACATAATTACCTCTACCAAGTCTCAATTCATGTCTACCATTCATGCTAAACGCGGTTCAGCAATAAACTTGATCCGCACACACACGTACACACACACACAAACACACACACACACACACACACACACACACCCATAATTTTCGGGCACTTTCGCTAGTCAAAAATCAACTGGAGGTAGGTATATAAATCCTTTTATCTTCCCGAGAGGTTCTATTTTTCAATCACAAAAAATTCGTGGAACAGCTTTTTTTCGAAATTTAAATTTGTTTACCTTGCAAAAGTTATGCTCAGTTCATATTGTGTAAACATCGTTCTGTTCTGACGCTACACAATGGCTGTCTTGAGCGTCACGCAATACACTTTAAATTTCAAGTTATAGGTGAGCCTAACTTTAGAAATATACTGACAATAATAATGAGAGAAGGCCTGTGCCCTGCAGTAGAACGTATAGGCTACATAAAAAAACCGGTTACAAGTGTGAGTCGGACTCGCGCACGAAGGGCTCCGTATCTCTACGACATTTTAATATTTCAAGCGTGTACCTGTTGCCGTTATTAATATTGAAAAAAAAAATTATGTTTGTTGTATGGGAGCCTCCCTTAAATATTTATTTTAATTCTAATTTAATTATTTACATTTAAAGTGAATATACAACTAAATATTCTGTGAACATGTTAAATTGCTGTTATTAATATTGAGCTCCCCTTAAATACCTACTCATTTTATTCTGTCTTCAGTATTTTTTTTTCATAGCGGCAACAGAAGTATATTATCTGTGAAAATTTCAACTGTCTAGCTATCACTGTGCAGGTGACAGATCGACAGACAGACGGACAGTCGGACAGTGAAATCTTAGTAATAGGATCCCGTTTACCCTTCGGTTACGGAACCCTAAAAAACATAAAAATTAACTAAAAGAATTAGCGCAGATCAAAATAGGAAAAGGAATTGGAATTCAAGGAATTGAGTTACTCATTAAAAGGTAACTCAATTACTTGTAGTGAGAATAACATGTAATTAAATTATAGAAGAATTCAATCACTTGGAAATTAGTTTGAGTATGGAACCCCAAAAACAACAGAAAACCTTTTTGCTGTGATTTTCCTCGGTTCAGGTTAGTTAGCTTAATTAATTAACAACTACCGACGCTCGCCGTGTCCTTGAAAGATTAATTTAATCATCTAAAAAGGATAATGTTCAAGTGACTATTAGAATTGGTCAAGCAAAGTGGTGTTACAATAAAATTATAGCTTAATACTTAAGTACTGCCTCAGGACTTTAAAATTTTACTTAAATTAAACTAATTCTCTGTACTAAGAGGTATCGATATCTCTTGGGTGTCTTTCTGCAACTGTAATAAATATTATAAATATAATAATTAAATATGCATCATAAATATTTATTGGACTAATATATAGGTGGCTTAGTCCAATGGGCATGATCTTTTTCCATGCAATAAATTTAAAAGACTATATCGCAAATAGACCTAAAATAAAATCTGTGATATAATAATGCAGACGATATACGTCCCACTGTAGGGCACAGGCCTTCTCTCAGAGATAGAGTATGGGATTAATCACCACGCATGCCCACCGCAGATTGGCAATTTCAAGCGCTGAGGTATGTGAATGTTTCAGACACTCGGGTTTCCTCACAATTTTTTCCTTCACAGTGGTATTGCTACTATAACAAATGAGCGCAGATTACTTTGTTTTGTACCATCCACAAGTGCAGAAAACAAAGTCATTGGTAGGTACATGCCGGGATTCGAACTCACGACCTCCCCGAACAAAAAGCGTTCTTCCGCTCCGCTACCGTCGCTCTTTGTGATATAAGTAAAAAATAAAGGTATCCAGGTTCCGTACGTATCCTTTGAGAACTGAAATGTAAAAATGATTGTTTAAAAACGCCCCACGCTTCGTGACTCAGCCACTGAAAATTATGAAACTAGCGCATTGCATTCTAATTTTACTGTCATCTCTCACGGCTTCTTACCATCCACATCGACGGACATTCCAACGACCATCAAGCTGCTGGTTTGCCCACTGACCAGTCGTCATGTTCTCGGTTAGTTCACAGTGACGTGAGGCGCATAGGAAGGACGTGGGAGGAAGGCGAGGAAAAGAGTTCATAGAGTTCGCGTTGCATAGAGTTCGCGTCCTCGCACCGTCTTATCTGTATGGGCTATGTCCCATGGCTTTGTACATTTTGTATGAAATTTAATTGAAAGGACGATTTGTCATTTCCGCGCCCTCGTCCGACGTTCTTTTTATGTACCCCACGCTTGTTATTGCCCTACCGTAGTAGGATGACGCTGGTCATGCATGTAAAATGTCAAAAGTTGCGACTTTCCAGTTCATTTATTGTAAAATTCTGACATTTGAGCGCCACAAAACGCGTGACTCGTGCCATCGTACTACCGACGCAGGTCAATCTGAAGTCTTTCCACCTTGCCAGATGTATGTCAGTGAACTTAGCATATCATTTTCCAGCATATCAAAAATAAATGAGAGTTCTTGTCGCATGCAGCAGAGTTCTATAGTTCCTGATACTTTTCAGAAATAAATCTGGCGTTCTTACATAGAGAATAATCAATAAAAAAAATGATATGCTATCTTCCCGTAGCATATCACTTTTCTATGTAAAAACGCCAGAACTATTTCTGAACAGTATCAGGAACTATAGAACTCTGCTGCATGCGACAGGAACTCTCATTTATTTTTGATATGCTGGAAAATGATATGCTAAGTTCGCAAACATGCCAGATGTCCCACCCTTTTCCATTTCAAATATAGGTAATTGGGAGAAAAGGCCCTTACCTAACAGTGAGCAGCCGTGGGCTGATGATGATGAATTGTAACGTGCCCTTCGTTACAAATGCCGCGCTGCCAGCCAAGAGAGACGTGCCGTAGGTGTAGGCATATTCGTATCATAAAATATTCTTTATGCAATAATTACCAACTGTAACAATTACAGAGACAGTAGTTACAAATGTAGAGGTACAATTTTCGGTCTTATTGCTAATAACAATAAGTCCATGCTCACTTATATTCACGATCAATCCGTCGATAGTTTTTCAGTTACTCCACTAACCCCCAGTTGGTCGTACAGTAACACCCTGTTAATCTACTGTTAACAGCTGTCATTTGACCAAAGTGCGTACAAAAAAAAACCACTGACAGCTGTTAACAGTAGATTAACAGCTTGTTAGTGTACGAGAAACAGGGGATGAATCATTGGGTCACCTAGCCTACTAATCTCTAGCGAATACTACCCTGTTGTCAATCATTGCAATGGCATCGATTCCCACTAGAAGCCACCGTGCATGATTTGTGCAGATGTGCAGTGCCTCAGTCTAGGTATTTCTATGAATTTGATGTCCTTGCCTGGTTACCATAGCACTGGGTATCCTAGTTTGGAGCCAGCCCCTATGTTACGCGTACCAAATCCTGAGCGAATTCAAACGCCTATCTGTCAAATTCCAAACTTATTGCTGAAAAGTGACTGTGTTGTGTGGAACTTATTTATCCATTGTTTTTTTTTCACCCAACGTTAATCCGCCTACTGAAGTACACTCAGACTCTCCATGTGCCGTATTTATTTCAGTCTTAGATTACTTTGGGCCGTCGGGGCGTTAGATTTTTACGACAGGGTAAAGGAGGCACGGGCAGGTATGCGGGAAACAAACCCAATCTCATTTCGACACACCCCATATACTGCACGGACTAAATAAAAGAGTGCCAAAATGGCTTATTGAATTGTTGTTCTGCTAAATAAATTGGGGTTACTATGTTTCACTGTCAAAACAAAGAGGTGCTAAGTATGGGACTCATATATCTTTTGATTATTAACTCAAATTTTTTGTATCTAATTATTGGTTTATTACCACGTGTTCCCACAGTGGATTGGGAGTTTCAAGCGCTGAGGTATTTGATCACCTCAGACACTCAGGTCTCCTCACGATGTTTTTCTTTACCATTGCAAGTGTTATTGCTACTAAAACTTCACATATGTACTTCGTTAATTTTATTATTATGAGAATTGTTGCAGAGCCTGATACAATTAAAATTCGAAAAGATGTTTCATTATTTGAGGCTAAAATGTAAATGGACTCATCGAAATAATTTTTTTGCATAAAATTCTCTCAATTATGTCAATATGTTTTAAGCTATGAGATCTAACTGTTATTGGAACATCTGCGAATGATGACTCACGACGAGTGGCGCGTTTTAATTGTCAAAAATCGCGACTTACCGTACATTTTTTGTCAACTCCTGACGTTTTGGCGCCACAAAACGCGTGACTCATGCCGTCGTCCTACCTATGCTGATAAACCTTTAGAATTATGCAACTGCTTTGGTCCGAAAACCCACTACACTCAAATATTACAAAAGACGAGTTGTTTTTACTTGCCTCACCTGTTCTCGATGAATATTCATAAGCAGCGATATCAATAAGGACTCATAGTGCGACATAGTAGTCACGCACTATGACTCCTTTGTTTAATTCACTTCTAACTTATAAACGGAGTTTTTTTTCATTTAATTTATACTTTTTTGAATCACGGAGCTATTTATAAAAATATATTTATTTGTGAAACATGAGTTTTGAAAAAGGTGGTAGGTACATATTCTAATATTTTGTCCTGCATGCTTTCCTTTTTAAGGTTGTCTTAGGTTTTATTAAAATAATTCAGTTTGTCAATAAAGAATATTTGTATTTGTATTTATTTATTCAGGAACAATGGACATTGTATTTGAAATATAACTTAGAAACTAATTAACTAAGACTATTAGTATGTTACAATATTTACATGGAAAATGCATACTATTCATTGATTCATTAAAAAAAGTTAATAAGATAGTTTCTTACAAAATTATAAAATGTCAATAATAATTGTAGATACTTAATAAAAATTTAATATGTCGTCTATAATTAACAAAAACAAAAATCAACTAATAATAACAGAATGAATACATTAATACGAAATATTTAAATGTCATAAGTATTATACACAATTATTGGCCGCTACTTGTAGGTTTGTTAGGCGTTTCATAGGCATAGTGTAATTGCAAGCGGTTTGTATACTGAAGGTTAGTAAGGCAGCATTTAGGACTATGTAAGTTTTGTTGTTCAATATGCAGGCCAATAGTCTTTGACAGCGACCCAGTCAAAACGGAAACAGATATAAAATCTCATGGCAGACTGCACTGAAACGGTATCTGCCAGTTCCAGTTGTAACAGAAATCCCCATTATAGCAGTTTTTTCCCGAAAGGACAACTTTCCATGACCCGATTGTCTTGTAAACAGCACAACTGAGCACAGAGGCTGAACTTTTCGGTGGAAGTTACATGTCTTTGTAGCCGTGACTGCTTCCGAAGCGAATGTCGTGAAAAGTTAAGCTTGGGTAATTCAGTTTTTGTTTTGAGAAGGAAAGGGTTAGTTTTTGTTTGTTGCGGCAACAACATAATGCTTTGTCTTACGCCGTTACTGTGTTAATCAGTATAATAATATGGCAGGCGTAGAATTTGTCTCGTCAACGCTGGCCCTAGATATTTCTAATCTCTTCTCTCTTTTCGTTCAAAAATTCACCATCATAAGTTTATCTGAAAGAAAATGCTGTTAGCGGTAAGGTCGCCAATAATTGTACTGTAAGTCTTTATAAATGTTTGCGAGTTTAAGAAAAAAAAAACATACATACATAATCACGCCTGTATCCCAGAGGGGTAGGCAGATACCAGGGACTGCCACTTGCCACGATCCTGACAGATCACTTTCGCTTCCTTAACATTCATTAGTTGAATGTTGCGTGCGTACACGTACGCACGCCGGTTTCAGGTACTTTTTCTCTTGCCCTTTGCTAATACATCCCCTATTTGGTCGAAGGAAAAAAATATACCTACTCGTATTATCTAACTACGACAAGTGAGTGTGTTGTGTGGATGTTATTATCATTATTATGATGTTAAGTTAAGATGGTTACGGTTACTGGTTACGGTGGCAGGGAGTTGCTGGATGCGGGTGGCAAAAAACCAGGAAGGTTCGACAACCATGCGGGAGGCCTTTGTCCTGCAGTGGGCGTCAAATGACTGATGATGATGATGAAGTTATAGTACATTACTGCAGTGGCCAGCAAAGGAGGCATTGATGGACGAACGTGTAAATGTAGGCCGAGGCGAAGATAAGCCGAGGCATATATACGTATGTCCATCAGTGCCTAGTTGTGGCTAAGGCTTCTAGTACTTTTCTCAAATACTGCGCGGAAATTAAAACGAAATATAGTAGGTACCTAGGCAGAACTTTCTACTTTTCAAAATCAATGACGAACAACAAAATATAGTTATTTGTTATGCAAGGCTGTAAAGTTAATTTTTGGCGCGAGTACCTTGTATTGAAACCTGAGCAAGCGAAGGATTCTAGGATTGAGCCACGAGCGAAGCGAGTGGTTCAAATGTAGAATCCTGAGCGTAGCGAGGGTTTCAAAGGTACGAGACGCTAAATAACTTTTCTGCCGAGCGCAACACACAACTTTTCACCTCACTAAAGCGAGGAAAATGTTAGGTGCAAGAAAAACAGTTTTAATAAATATTAAATTACTGTTAATTTATATCTTCGTCGCTGCTAGCTTCGCTCATATTTTATGATTTCTTTCGATTTTATCAAAAAACAAACCAAAATAATGGAAGTAAAGTGAATTCAATAAAGAGAAGAAAATTTTAAAGTTTTTTTTAAATCAAATTTTCTTGCCAGCCAGTGCGATTCTTTAAATGAGGCTGGCGCATGACATGAAATAAGTATTTGCATTTCAATCATCAATGGACTGGCTGCAGAGAATATAAACTATTACGAAACCAATGAGGTTCTATATATATGTAATTTATTGTACGAAACCTTTATTGAATAAAAATATTCGAATTTTAAAAACACTTTCCACGCTAGCGGATAAAGTGCGATTTTCCACGCAGATTTCGAATGATAAACAGAGCTTTTACGAGCTAGTGAGGTGAAAACATAATTTTTCCCGCCTTAAAGTGTTTATTTGTTTTTATTTACAATTATCAGCCTTCTATTTGCAAGCCAGCTCGAAATTTAAATAAAACCTTTGGTACCTCCTTACCTCCTTGGTTGCCATGGTTCGAAGTAAAAGATTGTTCCATTTTTAAATTACATGACTGATATGACTTTACTATGTTATTTGCCCGCTAAAACACGACGGACATGGCCGCGGCTCGCATGTATTTGGTCAGTAAAACAAATTTAATTTATCTCTAAGAAGGTTGTCAAAATAATGCTCAAATTTCCAAGCATGTTTGAGAAAAGAATATTCTTTATCCTTAGGGTACGGAAACCGAAACTCTTATTGAAATAATTATTTCTAGCTTTAAAACAGACAAAGTTGCATAAGCAAAAGAACACCCTAAATTATCGGAGACTTTGTCTCAGGTCACGTCAGAAACTCACCTAAACAAGTGCTAAAGAAAACATTTTCTTCTCTTTCAAGCGAGCATACCAGCTCTCCCTAATCCAATATCAATTAAGACCGACACGCACAAAAGAACGCAGCAATATTACAGACTTTTTTCGCAAGGCGACAAATAGGAAAAAAAAGCCGGGCAAGTGCGAGTCGGCTTGCTCACCGAGGGTTCCGTACAATATTATAAATAGTTCAGGAATCGAGTCTCGCAGTTTCTCCGAGCTTTTTCTGAACTTCAAAGACATTTTTTATGATTTAATTACGTATAGTTTTAATATTTTTTCCCTCTACTTATAGTATACGATGATATTACCCGCCAAATTTCATAGTTCTAGGTCAACGCAAGGTACCCTATACATTTTGATTCCCTTGAGAGTGTCGAAATAATACGTTTTTGCGGCAAAAACGGCCGTAACTTTTTTTTAAGTTAATTTAGAAGTTTTTTTCAGCTTCAAAGGACTGTAGACGTAAGTATATGGTTTTAATTTCAACTTGATACCTCTGCGAGTTCCCGAAAAAAAGAGTTTTAACAGGTAAACGGATGGACGGACGGATGTACTGACCTACAACAAAGTGATCCTATAAGGGTTTCGTTTTTCCCTTTGCGGTACGGAACCCTAAAAATGTTTGCAGAACTTAGCACTGAATCTTTTAGTCGTTAGGATTTTTTGGCAAGTATCGAACTTTTGTGGGCGAGGTGGTGGGATTTTCTACATTACATTACGTTGCATAAACTTACGCTTGTATCCCGGAGGGGTATTCAGAAGCCAGGGTTTGTCATTTCCCACGATACTGACAGACCTAGGATGTTATGTCAACATGATTATCAAGTAGTCTGAATGCTAAAATATGTTAACCATTTGTGACACTCGGAAAGCCATAGCAAAATAAACGTGCCCTATCAGCTGCGAGTACTAGAATAAGCTATTTTGATATTTTGAAAAGGCACTTTCCAGAAATATCTCGACACTAACTAGAATCTATGAGAATCATTAGTAGCCAGCCAGAGCAGTACGTGTGCGCCGCGGGTCTGCGGGTCATTGTTTTGATCTTTTTTTTGTTCTGTGTTTCTGATAGACGAAAAGGCTGAACAGTCGACAGCATAATATCAACCTTTACACGCGTGTACTCTATTCGGTCACGGTACGAGCGACTGCAACTAAATGTACTAATTGTAGAAACATTTTTTTTTATTTTACGTTTATACTGTGGCAATGTAAATAAATGGTTTCTTTCTTTCTATACTTAAAATAGTCTAAATAGATGCCATTTTAAATTACTAATTACATAACAACGAATTTCAAACCACCCAGATTTCAGCGTGTATTAGGAATCATAGATTTTTTTTTTTTATCAGGTTTATCTTTTAAAGCAGCCTCTCAAAGTAGAAAAAAATATATTTTTGACTCGACTACAGTACATCACGAGCACCTTTTCCCATGTCGAATTACAGGAGAACGAAGCCACGTCAGTTGCCACTAAATGGCTTTTTTCCTTCCTCCCCTTCTCCAGATAAGCTCAGGAGCCAATTTCCTGGATCTAGGGAAATGTGTTTGAGTACACGGTTAATAGAATGTCGCGCGGAGTAACGTGAGGCCGATCGATTTTTTGTATTTACGCTGGTGAGCTCTCCATATTGTAAAAGCCGTGTTTTTTATTTCGTATGAGATACCTTATAAAATTGTAATAGTATATTGTTAAACTAGGGGTTAAAGTAACTTATTTAGTCCGGAGACGGGGTTTTTTCGCCCTAACATAGCGAGGGTGGCAATACTTGGAGGGACTAAATAAGTCTTTAACCCGTGGTAAACACTGTGCCTTTCATTACGAATATAAGGAAAGTAAACATAAAAAACGAAAAAACGATGAAAGAAATTCGAAATGCTTTTCTCTGCTATACGAAAGTATAAACATCATCATAATCATCATCATCATCAGCCATTTGACGCCCACTTCAGGGCAGAGGCCCCCCTCGTGGTTTTCATAACAAAACTCTGCAATTTGAAAAAACAAGTGAAGATCGGATTGCCGCTTTCCCGCCTATTTTTTTTCTGTGGCCTATGCCAATCTATGTTGTGTTAAAGAAATTGTTGAATGTAAATTGTAATAAACTCATTTTAAAATATAAATTCGTTAATTAATACTTTATGTTATTTTAACGGGGATGGCAACACGAAACTAATTACAGAGGGCGCCACTGAGATTTGCCCCGACAATGTTTGTTTTGTTTTATAAGTATCGCTTATTTTCGGATATTTTCATCGAAATTCAACATAAACACGTCGTGAAATGCTTTTCACTAAAAAGGGAAAAATATAGTTTACAACAAAACTAAAAAAACAAGGTTTTGTATGCCGCGAAAGGAATACAGACTGTAATACAAGGGTAACTTTAAGAACCTATTGTTAAATTTACCCTTGTATTACAGTCTATTGTTAAATTATCAATTTAGTAAAAAACTAAATTTAACAAAACAAAAGAAATTGCCACGCTTGTTTTTTTTCTGCAGAAAAAGGTTGCCAGCCTCTTTTCATTGAAAATCGATTATGAAAAAAATTCCACCTTTCTTTATTTAATTATTTGATATAAAACGTTTATGACTTTTGACGTTTGTAATTTTTTTGTTCGGCGCTTTTTTCGTCTTTCACTAAACAAAAGTATATTTTTACGCTGCAGTGGTAGCGTAGCCGTGGGTCTCATTCCCATTCGGCGGTCGTGGGTTCGAATCCCGGCACGTACCAATGACTTTGTTTTTGCGGTAGGCACTCGTGGTAAGTAACCCCATATTCTCTCACTGCGAGAAGGCCTGTGCTCTGCGGTGGGATGTGAAAAAACTACACAAAAAATACATTTGCGTTACTCATACTCTTGAACCTATTTATTCTAAATAGTTTTATTTTCCCCGTAGTATACAGAACTACGTATCACTCGGGAGGAAGTTCTATTTCTGTTCTCGAGTTTTCGTTAAGCCCTCCGCTGTGCGTTTTCTCCCCTCAGTGGACAATGTACTATTTTTCGGGGCTTTAGGGGTCCTCTAGTAATAAAAAACGTATTAGATTTCGTTTTTTCATTGGATTCTAACCATTACGTATATAAAATGGGTGTAGATGCATAAGAATATTACTTTAGGAGATAACTCGAATATTGAATATTGACATACGTTACAATGTGTTACGTGTAAGTTGTGACGTCATAGTTTGGGTCCGACTTGTAACTAGAATGAATGTTCGACAGGTCGTGGAGAAAAAAATAACCACGTTTATTTATCTTTTAACATGGCCTCTACGACTATATTAAAACCTTTTTTTTTTCCTGCAAGTTCTCCATTTATCTAACCTTCTTATCGTCAAAGCTGCAGATACGCCCATGGTGTCTAACTTTGCTAAACTTAAAATCTTTATTAACTACCTATGTTGCTACTTATGTTGTCTACTTATGTTGCTACAGTTTATATGTGTATATTATATATATCTTTATATATATTATGTATTATAAGTTTATAGTATAAATATTTACTTATTGTTGAGTATTCGTCTACTTATGTAATTTTAATTAAAGTTATTCGTTTTATCCGTTTACTTCGTATGCCTACCAGTTAATTTCTTGCACCTCCTGTGGTTGACTGGTAGAAAATGCTTAAAGCATTAAGTCCGCCACATTGCCATTGTATTTTTTACTTATGTGCAATAAACGTATTAATAATAATAATAACCTCACTCCTTTTTCTCCTCATTTATTTGCACATTTCACAAAACCGACAAACTTGTATCTAAGCGATACAGGGTTGTCGGTTTTGTGCGGCATGGATTTCTGTAAATCCCATACAATTGGATCACGTGTAATTTATGGGAGAAACCTTTTCCATGTCGCCTTTGTGCGTACAACCGTTTTCAGCCGTGTTCCATTTCGGATGCATCCCAAAATGTAGGTTAGGATCCTGACAGATTATTTCATTGCGAGATTTTTGTCTTTGAGGTGTTTAACCATATAACGGAATTTTTCAAACAGCAAGAACGCACATGTTAATGCAACGGTTAAATAAAAAAGCGTAATGTACAATCGACAGCAGGTTATTATTTTAGTTGCAAAGTCACCTATAATGTAACTGAGCAGAGTGCACGCATGTAAAGCTTTATGTGATGTCGACTGTACTCTCCGCTACATTCGGTCACTTTACGAGCGAATTTAAATAGATCGTTCACTGCACTTTTTGTAATGTCGAATCATATTAATTCAAACTATAAAATAAAACTAAGTCTTTCGAAGATTTTATTTCGCAAAGAAACTTGTTTAATAAAATTGAACCAAAAAGACGTAACGTGACTGTCATACATTCCTTAGGTCGTGGTTTAAAGGATGACGTATAACTGAGAAAAACCGACAGAGATATAAATACATACATAAACTCACGCCTGTATCCCAGAGGGGTAGGCAGAGACGAGGGACTGCCAGTTTCCACGATCCTGACAGATCACTTTCGTTTCCTCAACATTCATTAGTCGTTGCATGCACGCACGCCGGTTTCTGGTACTTTTTATCTTGCCCTTTGCTAATACATCCCCTATTTGGTCAAAGTATGTCCGCCTGAGTCGTCCCTTACCGGCCCTTCCACCCACATTCACTCGATAAATTTGTTTCGTCAATATTTCTTCCTTCATCCTCTCTACATATCTACATGAGAAAACTAGATGTTAGTTATTGGCCCTAGGTGCTTTTAATAAAAAAAACCTGATCCCTAGTTTCTCGTGAAATCTGTTAACAGCTGCCAGTTGACCAAAGTGCATACTAAAATCAACTGACAATTAATAATAGTTTAACATACTTTTAGTGTACGAGAAACCGGGGGAAAGGTTTTTGAAATCAAAGCAATAAAGGCCAATCTTTTAAATGTAGCAAATAGATGACTCATTTAAAATAAATATATTTTTTCTTCTTTGCATAATTTAATTCAAGTGGCCCATTACGTACCTACCTTACACCGACACATACAGGGTGTTGATTTGTAAAGTAACGCCCGACTCAGGATACTTTCTAATCGCCAATACGAACAACTAAAAAAATTTAAATGTAAAAAATGCCTTTTGCATTAAGTCCGCCGCATTGTACATTAGGCTAAGTGCAATAAAAGTATTAAATAAATAAATAAAACAACTTTTACTATGGGACCAATTCTAAAATCTCAAAAAAGAAATCATCTGTTCCATACATTTTATTTAGTAGGTATCGAATTTTAGTATGGCACAGTTGTTTTTTTTCTAGGTCGACCCGATATTAAAAGTTATTAGAAAGTACCCTGAGTCAGCTGTTACTTTACAAATCAACACGTTGTATACACGAGAGACCGAGCGGAAATTACTTAGAAAAGTCCTTTCAAAGGACCAAGGGAGCACACATTTACTGCGCATTCTGAGAACCTGTTTTAATGCACTTACAGTTACTTTATACGCAGCAGAATCTTTTTCTAAAGAAAAACGTGTACTGTGGACGCCTGTTCACTCATATGGCAACATAATTGAATTGTGTGATTTTAAAACAACACAAGTCACATGTGTTTTTAAAATAACACTTGCCCATTTTTTTTTTTTATTAAATTATTTACACCTACTAATTGATTTACATTAGAAAAAAAAAATGTAGTTTATTCATACAGAAATCAATATAATATGCTAAAATATTGCTGTTGTAGATATTAGAATTTGAATAAAACAGTTTTTTCTATTTCCTGCAAAGTTGTAATGAAAGGACATGTGTCGTTTTAAAATCACACGATTCAATTATGACGAGATTCTAAAGTTCGATTTTCGAAATCTTCAATTGGTGGTGATTATTTAGGTTAACTTGCACCGATCGACACCTTGTGTCCGGATTTCCTGTGAAAAAAGTACTATTGATAGTAAGGGAAAACATATTTTTTTCTCTAGCGCTTTGAAGTGTAGTAAGTTAGGTTTTGATAGAGCCTAGGTATTAAAAAATATGTTAATGTTAATGTAAAAAATTTGAAAAAGAAATATAAGTGTCGAATGACAGAAAAAGGGAGGAGTCGATGAGGGATGACGCTATGTTTTAAGTTTATTTTTATTGAGTTGACCTTATGATTGAAACGGAATAAAGTCTAGGGAACTCCAGAAGTGTTTAGAGAAGCATGAAATAAGCCCAACTGTTCACAGGTGAGCATTGTAGACCAAAGTGGGTTCTGTATGACGGTTGTGGAAGCTGTTATGAAAATAAAGTGTTTTAAAATTATTACATTTATAGACAAAAGATGCTAGCATACAATAATAACAAAAAATAGATTTTAATGCTTGCGAATGAATTTATTAAAACTTAATTATTAATATATATTAATTACACGAAAAAGGAACTGAAAAACGAAAAATAAAATTAACCTTTTTTTAGTCTTAGTATTTTTAAAGCTCTTAACGTAAGTAATAAATTTTTATTTTAAGTTGGCGACAAGGAAACATTCAATTATCACTAAATAGTATTTCAATAAAATTTAACAAACAACATAACTTCGTTAAGTTAATTACAAGGACTCAAATGGCGTACTGTTTTTTGCATTTTTAAATTTTTCTTCGTCTATATAATTTTTTTTTAAGCTTTCATGAACTGACAAAATAACGGTACCCCAAAACGTTTTCCATCACTGTAGCGACTTCATCCATTAACGCGGCGTCCACAGTAACCCCCCGGCCGAACGTCGAGTTAGTTCCGTGAACATCAAAGTTTCCGAACGAATGGAAGAAAATCCTTTCCAGTTGAGGAAGCGTTGTTTTCCCGACGATTTCCATTTGCTACGTGCCCGATGCATTCGCAAGGAAATCTGCATGCCCAGCTGCGCTTCCTTTGCGGCCGCGGTGATTGGTACCAATAGAAAGATAGAGAACACTTTATTGAACATAAAATGGAAATTACACAGACATTTCTCCTTTCGGCTCACAATGTTGAATTCTTAAAATGTTGAATTCCTAAAATGTTGAATTCGCAAAATGTTGAATTCCAAAAATGTTGAATTCGCAAAATGTTGAATTCATTGTTATCCCAAAATGTTGAATTCACCAAATGTTGAATTCGTAGTAATCCCAAAATGTTCTTAACCTAAGAGTAAGAGGCCTTATCACTAAAAGTGATTTCATCCAGACAACCTACCAACCAATAGGTATGTTAGAAGAAGCAGAAGCGGAAAATCTTTTTTTTTTTGTGTTTCAGGCATAAACTTTGGCCTTTGCATCTACGCAATGAGATAATTTATGCAGCGTCCAGTGGCCTCATCACTCACACTAGATGGGTGAATTGACCACTCGGAAGCTGCAGTACCTGGGACATTGTTTTTTAGATGGAGTAGGCTTGCCCAGCACCTATTCCATCCTGAGAGATTAGTCGGCCTAGCGGTGGTAGCCTAGTGGGTAGAACAATGGACTCAGAAGCGGGAGACCCAGGATCGATTCCCAGTGAGGGCATTGGCAGTGACGGCAAAGGGATAGTAAATTGTAATATTCTTTAGTGTAGCCTATATCCATCTCACTGCAGGGCACAGGTTTTCTCTCACGGAGAGAGCATTGGGCTTAATTATCACGCGTGCCCACCGCGGATTGGCATATACAAGCGCTGAGGTACGTGGACTCATCAGAGGGCTCAGGTTTCCTCACGATGTTTCCTTTACCGTCAGCGAGTGGTGCTACTGCAAATTCACAATCATATAAAAATATGGAACACACTTGGTTCAAGCCGTCACAGATGTAGCTATAATATATACCTCGATCTTGACGAATCGACGACCTCGTGGCGCAGCGGTAGTGCATCTGTATACCATGCGAGAGGTGTCGGGTTCGAATTCCGGCTGGGGACAAAAAATACCCAGGTCTTGGATGTTTACATGTTTGTGATTTCGTTGTTTCTGGTTCCCACGACACAGGGTATGCTAGTGTGGGGCCATAAGCAATGCATGTGCATGTATGTAAATGTTTATGTTTATATCTCAGCGTATCTCGATATATTACGATATTTTTTTTTTTTTTTTTATTAACAACGTACTTGCTCGATGCGCACGAGCATTTCTCCTCCGCTCTCTTCACCTCAACGACCCCTACATTTTGTTTCTGTCTCGGCTGTATGCGAGTCGCATTCGACCGCCAAGGCAACATGCATCAAATTCAGCATCGGCATCATCCTGTGAGGAACTTTCAATTAGGTTTAATAGCAGTGCTTTTGCCGAATTAATTTAGGTACTGTATTGATTAAAGTTTTATTTCAAAATTTGTACACTCTGTACAGAAAACAGGCTTTAAAACCGTGTGCTTGCAAGGACGACAGCACGACAGCGAGTGTGATTGCTTGTTATATTATAATATATATCTCGGTATATTAATATATATTATAGATGCGTCTGTGACTGGCTTTAAGCTAAAAGTAACTTAAAAAGACCAAAAGCTTTCCGTATAGCCTAGCTACTGCATGGGCTGCGGCGCTGATTTTCTTCTTAAGATAAGATGAGATAAGAATATTCTTTATAGTACAGGAAAAACACAACATAGGAAGATACAACACGAGATACAATAGAAACATTATCTTATTTATGTATGTTCAATGTTCATGTTCATGTAGAATGTTTTGTACTGTACTAAAAATAGAAATCCATTGTTACTAATCAAATTTAGCCCAAATCTTCTTATTATGTATGTATGTATGCATGTCCTCATACAAAGTCGAAAACGGCACGCTGCATCTATAAAGGCTGTCTAGTCCGATCTTGGGTTCTTAGATCTTTAGGTTCTTTATCTTTACGATTTATCGTCGGTCTTAAAATAACTAATACCTACTATTTTTTTTAAAACCGTTTCTTGTTAAAACGATGACAATATGTTTATTCGTTGACGGCGATGGTAAACTTCTTAGAGCCTCCTAAAAGGGCGAATTAAGAATAATAAAAAAAAATACTGTTTTTCATAATTTTAATAATTTCTATACGTAGAATTAAAGAATAAGCCATTTATTTTAAAGATCATAAAAAATGTTAAAAAAGAAGAAAGAATGACGAAAGAAAATATGTGAAATGCGAAGAGATGCGGAAGTGGATGGCAGAGCCGGTAAGGGACGTCCCTGGCGAACGTACCTCGACCCGCGGGGATGTATTAGCAAAGGGCAACATAAAAAGTACCCTAAACCGGTGTGCAACAGGGGCTAGATTCTGTTAATGCATTGTAGTAACATGACAACTGCATGAACATGGCGGTTTTCATTTCATGGCTGCTTTAAGTCTACGCGGGCACACCCATCAAACCTTCTAGGCGTCAATGGTACGAAAAAACACGTCACGTGACCCGACAGTGCACCTGTCATTATACTACAATGCACTAACAGAATCGAGGCCCAGATCTCTTTCGCTTCATTAACAGATGAAGCGAAAGAGATCTGTTAGGATCGCGGCAAGTGGCAATGCCCTGTCTACACCTCCGGGATATAGGCGCGAGTTTATGTTATGTTATCATATTTTATAGTTGGAAGCACTTATTTTAAAGTAAAATTAAATGTAAGTACCCCAAACGGAACATAGCGACTGGAACGCGTCGACCCAGCGCCGGTATTGGGCAGCTATGTTGAACATTTTAAAGTTCGCCGTGATCCAATTTCAGAAACGACGTAAAAATTCTATTGGTCGGTATTGGTAAGCATAGCGGGCATCTGTCCGAGGTCTATTCGTTTTTAGTGCTTGTATGTAATGTCGTTGCTAGAAATCTTCCCGTGAAAAAAATTCCCGTGAAAATACTCTGCAAAATTGTAATGTTTTCAAAGTGCAAGCCTAAGGGTTTGGTTTTAATATTTATTTGAGTTTAATAATAGAACATTAAATAATAACGCCTATGCAACTTGTTATTTAATTAAATACCTGAAAACCATTTCTTATAGATGGTATTTTTATGTAGCCTATATACGCCTCACTGCAGGGCACAGCCCTTCTCCCAAAGAGAGATTATGGGCTTAATTACCGAGCGTGCCCGCCGCGGATTGGCAATTTCAAGCGCTGAGGTATGTTACCTTAGACCGTTAGTCATTTCTATGAAAAAAACTTAAATAAAAAAATAACCAACAACCCGACCGCTGAGCATTAACTATTAAGTAGGCGGGACCAACCTAAGGAGTTACATTGCTGAATTTGGGTCCCGTCTGCTTAGTAGTTAATTCTCCGTAGTCGGGTTTTTGAGATTTTTTTATTTAAGTTTTTTATTTTTGTCTATGACACACCTGTGACACACACGTACTGACGTTTTACATTACATCACACGTGATTGGCCGAAGATCTAAGATCCGAGTATAATGAATTAAATATATCAGCGCCATCTAGTGACTCGATATGGCACTTTAACGTAGCTCAATAGCGAATTTTGTTTTTTGTGACTTTTCTGTTCTATCAATGCCAACTTTATATAGCCTATGACACTCCGGGCAGAGGTGACGAATCAATTGAGACCTCATTTGTCGAAATCTGACAAATGGTTAAGGAGTTATGAGGGAACATAGAATCAAACATACATACGAGCTAAACACATTACCCTCGTTTTGGGCTCCACCGCAGTCGGTTAAAAATAAAATTATGCCCTACACAAGATAACCACTAACTTCTACGGCAAAATGGACACATAAAAGTTTATGTTCTAATAAGGTGTAGAGCAAATTCCTTGCAGTCACGCAAACATGCAATGAAAACTTAAGATAACACAAATTTTGTCTTTTTCTCTGTCGGCGAACTTAGTACCAAACAGGGAAGTATTAGCAAAGGGCAAGATAAAAAGTACCCGAAACCGGCGTGCGTGCATGCAACGACCAATGAAAGTTGAGGAAGCGAAAGTGATCTGTCAGGATCGTGGCAAGTGGCAGTCCCTGCTCTCTGCCTACCCCTCTAGGGTACAGGCGTGAGTTTATGTATGTATTTATGTCTCCGTCGGTTTTTCTCAGTTATACGTCATCCTTTAAACCACGACCTAAGGAATGTATGACAGTCACGTTACGTCTTTTTGGTTCAATTTTATTAAACAAGTTTCTTTGCGAAATAAAATCTTCGAAAGACGTAGTTTTATTTTATAGTTTGAATTAATATGATTCGACATTACAAAAAGTGCAGTGAATGATCTATTTAAATTCGCTCGTAAAGTGACCGAATGTAGCGGAGAGTACAGTCGACATCACATAAAGCTTTACATGCGTGCACTATGCTCAGTTACATTATGGGTCACTTTGCAACTAAAATAATAACCTGCTGTCGAATCGAACCTGGGTCTTTCACTTCCGAGTCCAATGCTCTACTCACTAGGCTACCACCTCTCGACAATAGGCATAATACGACGAAACGCATTATATAAACTTGATTAAAGTATTTTTCCTGCATCACATTTTTAATAGCACATTTTATTTTATGGTTTGTAGGCGAGCTTTGTTGCCACGTCAGTAACAACATTCCCTGGATATTATGTAACAAAATTAAGACGTCATGAACACACACGATTTATTAATTGGTTAGCCGGCAAATGCAAAAAGTCGAGTGCTTTTAGCCGTTTGAATGTGCAACGTTGTAACAATGTTAATTCTTATTTTTTTGAACAACTACGACCAAGAAGACGTAAAATAAAATAGAGAAAAAACTGGAAAATACTTTTTTGTCAATAATGCACTGGAGAGTTAAACATACCAGTTAATTGGTAACCAATCACTTTGAAACTCAAAACTAACAGTAAACACCTCGATGTAATACTACAACCACAATTAAAATTCGATTATTTTTTATTTATCGCAATATTTACAAGAAGACCTGCGCCCGTCGTAAGACATACACATACATACATACAAAAACACACGCCTGTATCCCCGAGGGGTAAGCAGAGACCAGGGACTGCCACTTGCCACGATCCTGACAGATCACTTTCGCTTCCTCAACATTTATTAGTCGTTGCATGCACGCACGCCGGTTTCGGGTACTTTTGATGTTACCCTTTGCTAATAAATCCCCTATTTGGTTGAAAAACGTCCACCTAGGACGTCCCTTACCAGCCCTTCCACCTTGTCGTAAGACTAAAAGAGAAAAAAAAACTTTCACACGACGACACACACGAAGCACGGTAATCAGACGTGACACCGCTAGACCAACGAGCTTCCTCGTTATTATATACTTTTATAAATTTATTATAATGTAGAATTAACGATTGTTATATGCTGCCTAGTTATAATTTTTGTTTATCCACCTGAAAGTGAAGTGGACTGTACAGAACGAAGAGTTCCGAAAAGAGGAAAGTAACAATAAGATTATTCTTATTTATACAAGCCCTTTTGAAAGGCGGGGGAAATTGTGAGATCCTTTCCGTGGGCCGCCCGCAACAATGCGTACGCTCGGCCGAAAAATATAGTGGAATTTTGAAAGAAACCGTTGGAAAGACATTGTTGAATCTATATCGGTCGCTGTAGGAAACTTTGTTTTAAATACGACAGAGAATGATTAAATTTGGTACACAGGTTTTAGAGTAAGTTCGGTAATCATCATCATCATCATTAAGCCACAAGAAGTCCACTGCTAGACATAGGCCTCCTCCATGGATTTCCAAAAAGACCGGGTGAAAGCGGCTTGCATCCAGCGTCTTCCTGCCACTTGGTTGAGGTCATCTGTCCATTTAGTGGCTGGTCGTTTTACGCTGCGCTTGCCGATTGGGAAGTTCGCTAAAGGATACTATTGTAGGTTAGAAACTGATTACTGCCACTTGTAGAAAACTTGAGAATCAGTTAAATTTGTGTCTTATCTTTTGCAACCGACAGTCGAATTCATAACGAATATGTCACTGACGATTCTTAAACATTATACGTTTCATGTAGCCTTTATATGTTCCACTGCAGGGCACAGGGTTTTTTCTCAGCGACAGAGTATGGGCTTAATTGCCAGGCGTGCCCACAGCGAATTGGTAATTTCGAGCGCTGAGGTATGTGTACTATTGTGTACACCTTGGTTTCCTCACTGTGCCTATTTTTAATGATTTTGTAATTTTCACGATGTCATTTTTTTTTCGAAAGATCATCTCGCACTTGGCCTTTGTCTGCTGACAGTAAACAAAGACGAGGTCAAAGATGTTTATGTTTTTTTGTTAGGTGTAGCGCATCTTACCTGAACAAAATCGCTGGACGGTATGTCGAACACCCTGTTCCTCATACACTGACAATATTTACGAAGAGAGGTAGAAACAAACAGACAGTCGTTAACAGTACAAATAATACAAATAAAAATATGTATATGAACAGACTGTTCATGTATGAAAAATTGGGGTTAATCCAACCGGGTTACTTGCCGCGGCCTGGGCCTGCCACCGTTTAGCTTCACCCGGGGTCACATGTAGGGTAAAGAAAATAAACTCCCTAAAATTTCATTAATTTCAGACTAAGTAACGTACTTATTTTTGAGTTATTGATGAAACTTGAATAAAGTTGAATGTTTTATTCTATATTAAATTGTGTCTCCGACTGTCTTTTTTCCTCGAAACGGAGGTAGGGTGCCGGGATTCGAGCTTATCTTGGTCTATTGTTAAAAATCTAGATTTGAACAATATTCCTTTTATGTCAGCAAGTCTCCTGACCAAGTTTGCCCGTTTATCAAATGTTATTCTCAGGAACTCGATGTTGGTTTTAAGAATAAAAGAATTGCCTTCAATAGAAGATCCAGCGAGTGGTTATGAAATGATTTCATTCCAAAAAACCTAATCAGTCTTTCAGGGTTTCTTAAAAATATCACAATTCCAATCACAAAAAAAATCAAAATCAAAAGCATGCCAATTAGAGTTTGTTATTTACAATAACTTTTGTTCTACCACTTTTGATATATTTTGACGAGAAACGTCTTTCAGTTCAGTAGTAGGGCGTCACTTAATAAGACCGCACGCAATGAAAACATGTCGCCTCAGCGAAGGCTGTAACTCTATAACTACGTGTCCTGTGCAATTAATTTAGATATAGTTGAGTAAAACAAAGTAGCCATAACACAGATCCTCTTGATTCGTGCTGCTAGCTGGCGCCAGTGCTGCGTAACACATTGCGTAGTTTACGCTAAAAATTAAAGCTTACTTATAGTTTACGTTAAACTAACGGCCATGTTACCCGACCCGACAAGCGCTAAGGTATGTGAGCGTGAGCACCTTAAATACTCAGAATTTTTCCGAGATGTTGCACCTCAAAGTTGTAAGTCGTAATATTGTCAGCAGTTCGTAAAAGTAACAAAATGACTACCCATTTGTTTAACTCATTTAGTTGGCTGTTGCCCCAAAAAAACATTTAGGTGTAATTGTAAATTGGTTGGGAAACTTTTCTCAAGTTTACCTGAATTTGAATGCCTCGTTGGTATAGCGGTATCACGTCTGATTACCATGCCGGAGGTTGTGAGTTCGATTCGCACTGGGGGGGCGCGGTACATTTGTACAAATGGCATCGGCCGGAGTGTATTTCGATGTTCGTGACGTTTTTGCCTGGTAAACATAGCACAGGGTATCCTAGTTAGGGACAGTCTAGGTGATTGCGTACTGTGGAAGTTTGTAACGGTGCAAACCTTATTACACCATTTCTGTTATTTTCTTTCATTCTGTCTATCATCTTAAACTCAAAATTTCAAATTACGGCACCCATTCTAGATTTCTTTCGGATTTTCATTACTGTTTCACCCTTTGACTACAGATTATCTCCGACTATTATCTACTTGTGAATTGCTTATTTTCCTATTTTTATTTTGTTTGCATCGAAGTTTTCTGCTTACCGTCACTTAACTACAGTTTTCCGAAATAAAACCACAGTTATTGAAGTTCTACATTATATTATCTTATCATTTGCATCAAAAAACCTTCGTATATACCAAACCTCACTTTAAGTTATTATTATTGTTAATTGATCCTGAACCTTTAACCCGGCGTGAGTGAGGTCGGGCATGTCATACCTGGGGAGTTTTCAATCGCAGATTATTTAATGTTATTGTTGTCATGCGAGTCCTGAAGTTTCGGTAGCTGGAGGTAAGGGTGTGAAAAGCTAGGTAAACTGTCGAGTATAGTGTTGCGCCGCCGGTGACGGTCCATACACGATTTGCAGGTGCAACTTCGGTGCTATGTTACATGATCTCAGAAGACTTATTACTGTTATTAGTTCCGGGTATCTCATACCCAATTACCCACCTCATAGCTGGTGTAACAATTCCTCAACTCACTCACGCCGGGTTAAAAACTACCAAAGCTGACAAATATTGAAGTTTAATCTGTTGGCAGATAAACGTGATAGAGCAAGCATTCAGCGAGATTGCTTTGCGAAATTGATTAGCTAAAAGATTCTTTGCGTTTTTTCCGAGCCGATAATATGATTGCCGTTCACAAATAGCATATATCTGAGAAAAGAGCCCGTAATATATGGAAATTGCTACTGGCAACCGAAAGGCAAATGGAATCGGCCTAAAGCCGATTTGAATGCCTGCATTGCTCAGTACGTGAAATATGTGTTATTTTTAACTGTTGGTTCGTATTATATAACTTACGGGATTCTTACCGAGATTATGAATTTATTTGAGTTCCCAGTAAGTAGTAATAGGCTAGTAGTAGTAGTAGTAGTAGTAGTAGTAGTAGTAGTAGTAGTAGTAGTAGTAGTAGTAGTAGTAAGAAAACCAGTCAAGTACGAGTCAGACTCACGCATGACGGGTTCCATACCATTATTACATTTGAATATTTCAAGCGTCAACCTGTTGCCGTTATTAATATCGAGCAAAAAAAGCAAAAAACTCACGTTTGTTGTATCGGAGCCCCGTTTAATATTTATTTTATAATGTTTTTAGTATTGGTTATAACGGCAACACAAATACATCATCTGTGAAAATGACAACTAGCTAACTATCATGGTTCATGAGATATAGCTTGGTGACAGACGGACGGACGGACGGACGGACGGACGGACAGCGGAGTCTTAGTAATAGGGTCCTTTACCCCTTGGGCACGGAACCCTAAAAAAGGTTAATAGTAATAAACCTTAATTTTTTATGAACATTAGTACTTTAATGTACGCTCGCGCATACAAATTAGTACCGGACGTTCAAGTGTAAGTCGGCACGTGTTCCCGTGACTCACATTGAATAAAATTTAATTCTCAGTTTTTTTGACGTACAAGGAATTAAAATAAGGGAGTATGCGTGACAAAAAAACCGGACAAGTTCGAGTCGGACTCGCCCACTGAGGTTTCCGTACAGATTTGTAGTCTCGCAGTTTTTCCGAGCTTTTTCCTGAACTTCAAAAACGATTTTTTTTATGATTTAATTACAAATTTGTATTTTGCAGACTTGTATACGACAATATCACTTGTCAAATGTCACAGTACTAGATCAATGGAAAGTATCCTATAAATTTTGATACCCTTGAGAGTGTCGAAATAGACGTTCTTTGCGGCCAAACGACCGCATCTTTTTTTACGTTCACTCAGAAGTTTGATCTTTACGCAGCTTCTAGGTGGAGATTTGAGTATATGGTTTTAATTTCAACTCGATTCCTCCACGCGTTCCCGACACAAAAGGTCTTGACAGACAAACGGACGGACCACGGACGGATGGACAACAAAATGATCCTATAAGGGTTCCGTTTTTCCTTTTGAGTTTCTGAACCCTAAAAATAACTATCTATATATTAATTATTAATTATTTAATTTATTGCTGTTCCTTTCTGCTATTACGTACAATAGTTTTTGTAATAAGCATACGGCCAAGCCACATATTTTGAGTAAGATAAGAGTGAAGTTAGGGCTTGTCGAGTTACGGCTCTGCATGAGACCTGATAACTTTTTGACAGTGCGAGGTATATGGCCTCGACTTGGCAACATTTTGCATAAAAATGGTTGTGGGGGGATGTCTATTCATATTTGACGCTATAGTTTTATATGATTATCACATTTGCATTCAATTATATTGTATTATATCCACAATAAAAAAAGTTAAAAAGTAAAGTTTTAATAAAGTTGTTCGTAAGATTATGTTCAAACTTCTATATAGCATAAGCAGCCTATATACGTCCCACTGTAGGGCCCAGGCCTTTTCTCAGAGAGAGAGAGTATGGGCTTAATCACCACGCGTGCCGACCGCGGATTGGCGATTTCAAGCGCTGAGGTATGTGAATAGGTCAGACACCCAGGTTTCCTCACGATGTTTTCCTTCACCGTTAGCGAATGGCATTGCTACTATAACTTCACAAATGTACATAACTTAGAAAGAAAAGTCATATGTACATGCCCGCACTGGGAATCGAACCTGGGTCTCCCGCTTCCGAGTCCAATGTTCTACCCACTAGGCTACCACCGCAACTTCTGTATGCCTATCTGTTATTCTCATACACCTCCTGCGGTTGAATGGTAGAAAATGCTTGTAACATTAAGTCCGCCGCATTACTATTGTAATATAATAATATGTAATAATATACTCCTACAGTAAATTCCGCCAACTTAGAAATCGTAACTGATAAATCCAATACACCCTTACGAGGAAGTTCCACCAAACTTAGCGAGATGGTTCCTTGATTTGTCTACATATTTATGATCTTGAAAATTGACACTATATTTTATTTTCTCAAATTTTTGTAAGCTCTTCGCATTATTTATTTAGTACACAACTGAGAATCGGATCAAAACTGAGCATGTTACATCTAAATGAAATTGAAAAAAAAAAAACGGTATAATATTTATATAATGTAATGTAATAGCCTGTAGTCCCTGCGTTGGTCCCTCCAAGTACAAAATTATAATATTTTTGAATAAAACAATCATTAAAACACCTACAATTACATTTTTTTATTACCCATACAACCGGTGTTAGTTTTTTTTTCTGACGAACCTTTGTCCTTCCTTCATACTAAAAGTGTGGAGAAAATACATTTCCAAATTCTCATCTACCATTGAGAGTCAACCAGCCGAAGCAGCTTTAGACGTGCTTAAGACGATTTTCTTTCAGTGAAAACTGCTGTGGCCTTTTCGGAGCGAACATTTCGCTCCCTCTCGGCCCTTTATAAGGTCCTCCATTCACTGGACGACTAAAATTGCACAACAATTGATAACACCAAAACACAAAAGCCGTACACGGCGCAGCAAAAAAGTAACCAAAGGTCTTAAAAACCTATTTAGAGGCTAAAAATTCCGCCCATGCCGGGACTTGAAACCGTGACCTCTGGCTAAGCGTGCATTTCTAAGTCTGGCGGAATTTATTGTAGGAGTATATTATTAATAAATATTACAACTGTAATGCGGCGGCCTTAATGTTACAAGCATATTCTACCAGTCAACCACATCAGGTGTATGAGAATAATTGATAGGCATACAGAAGTGTGAACATGGAATAACTTTATTAAAACTTAACTTTTTATAGTGCATATAATACAGTATCTATGTATACAAATGTGATGCATAAACGCTAGACATAAAACTATAAATATAAATAAATATCCCACCAAAAACATTTTTACAATTGATAACTAGGCTTATTAGCACCAAAACACAAAAGCCGTACTCGGCGTAGCAAAAAAGTAACTAAAAGTCTTAAAAACCTATTTAGAGGCTATAAATTTCACCTATGCCGGGACTGGAACCTTCGACCTCTGGCTAACTGTAACAGGTTTTTGAAATTGTCCTCAGCACGGGTTAGTGCAACAAAAAATAGAATATAACTAAAGATCTTATTTATAAAAACACGATTTCCCCAAAACACACCTCAGAGGCAGTTTAAATAATCTGTCTTTCCCTTTACTGCAAAATATTTGAACTGCCTCTGAGGAGTGATTTATGGAATAGTGTATTTGTAAATAGGATCGTACAAGTTTATGAATGATTTCAATATAAACATTCTAAATGCTCAATGAAACGTTTTTAAGTACGTAATTTATTCTTACTAATATTATAAACGCGAAAGTTTGTATAGATGGATGGATGTCTGTTACTCTTTCACGCAAAAGCGGCTCAACGGATCCGGATGAAATTTTGCTTAGAGATAGGTTATATTCTGGTGTAGTCCGGGATATAAAATAGCCTATGTGCTACACATCAAAATTACCACGCGAACGAAGTCGCGGGCGACAGCTAGTATCTAATAAATTGGTCCATTTGTGTCCATATATATAAAATATTAAAATGAAATAAAACAAAACTAATTAAATTTAAAATTAATGTAATTTAATTCATTGTAGCTAATTTAATTTAATACCAAGGTAATGTCTTGAATTTATGAATAATATATATAATGAATTAAATAAATGTAATGAATTTTTTATGCAAACTATTTAAGTTGTGTAAAGAAAACTAATCTTAATGCATGACAACGTTACCATAAATGATTGTAAATGTAATATTTGGGGAATAAAGGCTAATTTGGATTTGAATTTGAATTTGAATGTGCTACACATCAAAATTACCACGCGAACGAAGTCGCGGGCGACAGCTAGTATCTAATAAATTGGTCCATTTGTGTCCATAAAACTCTCCTAGCGTATAGTTCAGTGCGTAGAGTTTGCGCTACATTGAAATTTAAATTTTGCCTATTTTGGGCCGTTTAAAAAGCCGGTCTAGAAAATATTTAGCCTAACAAACATGTCTGGCTAAATTCGGCAGGCAGGCGTGCCTAGTCTCAACATTCTTAAATCTTACTACTATTATAAATGCGAACGTTAAATTGAGTAACAAACATCCAGGCTGGATGTTTGTTTGTCACGCCACAAAGGCTGAGCGGATCTAAATGAAATTTGGTACAAAGCTAGACTATATAGTTTTGTAAAGTACATTGGATACGTTTTATCTTGGAAATATACATAAAAGAAATTTGTGCGTTAGTAACTTATGATTGAATTGAAAAAATATTTGCTGCACCATAGAAATATTTGTACAAAAGCGAGCTTAATACTAATAAGTAAACAATTGTCAATAATTTACCCCCAACTTACGTGTCATATGTAGAATTTATCATTAGAGTGACAATTGTCGTTAAATTCCATTTTAGAAGAATTGTCATGACTTTGTCTGACAAAGCCCCATTTCATAAAGCAATAATTTGTGATAAACTAACAATTGCCAGAAAGTTTTGCTCTGTCTGTCGTTTCATAGAACTAATTTCACAAGATTTCCATCGCTTAACGCAAAGTCGTATAAATCTCTTACAGAGATAAGCTCGCCTTTATACATGTTATTTCTTACGTAATGTCGTGTAAAATGCATTGTGTGCAATAAAGTATAACTAAATACAATTTTATTTCCTAGTGAATAGGAGTCTTTGTCCACTTTAGTAGAAAAAACTCTTCAGGTGCTAACAAGATGCGGTCCCATTGTTGTCTTATAAAGAAAATTTAATTACCGAACCTTTGAGCGTAGTCGTTAGATTGTGTTCCTAATATTTCTCAATATTTTGGTTATAAATTATTTGAACAAATCCGGATTGTCTATTGTCTACGAGGACTTGAATTCGATTGTTGTAATTCAAGTAAGTAATTTGACGCGGAATTTGCATGACTTGGTTAAATAACAAGTTTACATAGTTTACATAATAAATCCATGATTACTCGCATCTGAGGTATAATCTATGATTTTAATACGAGTAGATAGATAGACAACATTTGACTGCACGCAATAAATTATTTATAGTTTTTAACCGACTTCAAAAAAGGAGGAGGTTATCAATTCAACGCGTAGTTTTTTTTTTGGCTATGTTCTCGCATAACGGATTGCAGAGAATGGAACTCTTCAATGGGCAGCAGTAAATAAAGCCTAATGGGGCCCATCCCTTTTTAATATGCGTATGTTTTTAATTTTTTATAATTTTTTTTTTAATTTTATTTTCATGCCTCTAAAAGCGTATGTAAGCGAGCTAGCGATTTATCAGGATCGTGGCCAGTAGCAAACCCTGGGGCCTGTTTCATAGAACTACAATTCGATTTACATTGTAAAGTTCATCAAATCACAAGTCAACAAGTAAACGCTACTACGCAATGTACGTCGAATCGTCACAATAAACTACGAATTGTCGTTTTATAAAATGGCCCTGGTCTCTGCCTACCACTGCGGGATACAGGCGTGCGTATGTGATGTATGAAAAAAGTATACAATTTTCGGTCTTATCTCTGAAATTTCTTCGAGACTACGTTAGACTTCACACGAGGTCTACTTACGGACGCAACCGCTATTCATAAGCAGTCTATATACGTCCCACTGTAGGGCACAGGCCTTCTCTCAGAGAGAGAGAATGGGCTTAATCACCACGCGTGCCCACCGCGTATTGGCGATTTCAAGCGCTGAGGAATGTAAATAGCTCAGACACTCAGGTTTCCTCACGATGTTTTCCTTCACCGTTAGTGAGTGGTATAGCTACTATAACTTCACAAATGTACATAACTTAGAAAACAAAGTCATAGGTACATGCCTGCACTGGGAATCGAACCTGGGTCTCCCGCTTCTGAGTCCAATGTTCTACCCACTAGGCTACCACCGCTTTTATTAGACAATAATGCGACTGATAGCAGAGGGCGTGACCTAAAAGTGTTCAAGAGAAACCTCTCACCGTTTTCCAGCGTTTCTATGGCCCAATGATTTTAATCGAAGCTCTCGCGCGGCAGCCGATAATTGATTTCTGTCAGATACATCATTCTATAATATACGGAAAATATTGACTCAGCCGAAACGAATTGAAAGCAGGAATTTATTAGCATACAGAGAGAGTTTCCACGGCCCCCGAGTTAGTCATTTCGCGGGAGAAATTGAGCGTTTTGACGTTTTTATTTTTGTGACACCGAGGAACTTGTGATAGCAACCTAAGTGGAATTGGAACTTTGATTGACGTCTCTATTAAAAGTTCATTGGGAGAGAAAAATGTCTGCCGCTCCTGAAGTTCTAATTTCCTTACTGGCTTATATTTGTGTCAGATCTATGATATATATTTTCTTGCAAATCATCTTTTGATGATGATTTGATGATTAAGAAAATGCAATGCCACCTGAGATTTGTCTCATATCAAGGGTCTACAAACTAATAGTTAAAAGATATCTAGAAATAGCTGTTTGACTGTTTAGTTAGAGACGGGTAGTCGGTGCAATTAAGAAATACGAGTTGAAAAGTATATAAACTTACTTAAACTATACATCAATATTTAAACAAATAGACATACATACATACTAATAATCAAATGATATATGGGGAGAGGAAATAATATACTGTACCTACGTAATATTGGATAGATTATCTGTTTTATAAGATAGGTATGTAGTATTCTTTCACTTTGCTTTTAAAGACCGCTGGTAAAGGGGTCTGTCTTATTGCAGTACTTTAAGCTAAAATGATTGAAGCGATTTAAAACAAATTTGTTTGTCAGTGCTAAAATGACTGGCATATACAACCTCTCCGATATTAAATACGTCAATTTGAATTAGCCGTTATAAACTTTTGGTACCCGACTTTTGTAATATTCTCGTACAATTAAAAAAAAACAGCCAAAGGCGAGTCGGACTCGCGCACGAAGGGTTCCGTACTATTCAAAATTAGACACAAAGATCGAGAAAAAACGGCAAAATATCACGTTTGTTGTATGGGAATACTTAAATACTTATTTTATTTTAAATTAATTATTTATTTTTGAAGCGAATACAGAAATAAATATTCTTTGGATATTGCAAGCGTCTACCTGTTGCCGTTATTAATATTGAGCAAAACACGACAAAAAACTTATTTATTGAATGGGAGCCCCCCTTAAATATTTATTTTATTCTGTTGTTGGTATTTTTTGTCATAGCGGCAACAGAAATACATCATCTGTGAATATTTCAACTGTCTAACTGTCATGGTTCATGAGATACAACCTGCTGACAGACTGACAGACAGACAGACAGACAGACGGACGGACAGACAGACGGACAGACAGACAGAAAGACGGACAGACAGACAGTAAAGTCTTAGTAATAGGGTCCCGTTTGGCACCCTTCCGTTACCCTACGGAACCCCAAAAGCCTTCTCGCTTGACATGCATTTCCAAATGTATATAATAGAAAATAGATTGCATTTTTAATTACTAATTACATAACAGCGGGTTAAAGACCACCCAGATTTCAGCGTAACATGTTGGTGTGATACATTTAAACATCCATTTGAGAACATCCAAACGTTAAGCTTTTCACATCCAGAATAATACTGGGACGGGATGCAGTTGCCCACGAGTCTTGTTATAATATTCGAGCGCACATTAATATCCGGCAGCGTCTACATTTAGCAATATTAGACCTGTATTGTTACCAACAAACTCCTTCGTGCGTGCACGAGCTTGCCACTAATCATCCTGTTTTCTCGCTATCTAACTTATCAAACTGCAAAACAAACACTGTACCTACCTCCGACTGTATTTGCTAAAAAACCGAGGAGAGGTTAAATTAGATAAATTTTTTTATTATAAGAACACTGGCATGCTCCATCTGAAAAAATGTTCCCGGGTACTGCAGCGTACAACTAGACGTCCAACTAGAACTTCCGTGTGGCGCCGGATTAAGAATAGCGTCACTCCGTTTCCTTCGTGGATGTCGCATAGCGACTAAGGAAATCAATTACCAGGAGACGGGCAGCAGCGTTCTCCTGAGATTCCAAAAGCATACTGCGATCGCCAACCCGCCTGCCAAGCGTGGCGATTAGGGCAATACCCCTCATGGTTATGAAAACCGCGAAGGAGGCCTATGTCCTGCATTGGGCGTCAAATGGCTAATGATAATGATGACTGCAGCGTCCGAGTGGTCCCTTCACCCATCTAGTGTGAGTGTTGGTGCCACTGGACGCTGTATTGGAAGTGTAATGATACCTCGTTATAGAAGCAGTCCGGCACAGCCGTCTAGTTGGATTTCTAAATCAATTCAAATTGATTGAAGGATAATAGTGAAATTTGTTTAGGTGTCAGTGGAAATCGGGGTTAGTTGTCATCTCGGCTGCTGCTAAAACTGGGACGCGGGCAGCTTTCCGCTTCTCAAAATTGTTATTGGTCATCTCGGCCCTTATCAGTTTTACATAAGGATGAGTTTGCACCTTGGACCCAGTCGACCAATAGCAAATTTCGAAGGTGGAAACTCGTCCCTTATGTAAAACTGATAAGGGCCGAGATGACCAATAACAATTTTAAAAGAGGTATCATTCATTACACTTCCAATAGTACCCGGGCTAGTGTTCTTATAATGAAAAACAACTAACCCGAAAATCGATAGGAAGTTAAAGATAAAGAATAAAGTAATAAACTTAAATTAAAGAATTAGATACTAATCCGTTTCATCTAGCCAGTGTGCCACATTATGGCTATTTCCTGGTTACAGGACATCATAAACGTGAAAATACATCCTAGACTGAGGCCGTTTGTAGAAATCAAGTGTGGCCTCTAGTGGGAATTGAACCAATGATATCTGTTTTAGTAGTCAAGCGTGTTAATCCCTAGATTAACAAGACAGTCCCTATAGTAAAATATGGACGTATTGTCGAGTAAGATCGTGTCCCATTTGCTAAGATAAAGGGATTTCTATGCACCGTAGAAGACAGGGTAGCTTGTTAGTTAGACCTGAGATTTCCGCACTTAGCCTCTTAGTTGGGCCATTGTACGTAGCAAGCGCTGAGATAATATGTATACTCATAAGTACCTTAGACACCAGGGTTTTGTCACGAGGTTTTCCTTCACAGTTAGCATGTGGTACTGGTACTACGACTTCAAAAATGTACGTAACTTAGAAAACAAAGTCATTACATGCCGAGGTTTAAACCCACGACCTCCAGTATGTGAGGCTGATCGTAACCGCTTGAAAGGCAAATGGTTGCCATAGCAACCAGTCATAAAATACGTAACTAACAAGAAACAATTACCGGCTCTGTCCCCCAAAACAGCAGCAGCAAGCTCCTGCGTTATCTTAAAACATTTTGACATTTATTTCGAGCCACGATGCGAAGTTCGGAAATTTGCGACGCCGAACGCCTCCTTTGTCAGGAGTTCGCATGAGAATTCCTATTGTATTATGCATGACTTGAGTGTATGTGGGAAACAATGTCTATTACAGAAGAATAGCTTGTAAAAACTTCCAATCCAGCTTAAATTATCTATAATATGTGACTTGATGTTTTGTCATGCATAGCATGGAGCCTGTACATGACTATATGTTTTACCTCCTTACTTAACTAGATACTTAAACACAGCGCATTTCGCTAGGTGCTAGGGTTTCGTAATCAACAAGGCACCCTTATAGTTTCGCCATGTCCGTCCGTCTGTCTGTCCGTGGCCTAGCACAGAGACGATAAGTACTAGAGAGCTGAAATTTGGCATAGATAGACGTATTTATTTCGCCAAACAAACTGTAGAATAAAATTTCTAAAAATATTTTTTGCCAGTGCAGCCTTCTTTACACCTAAATTATGGATGCTTTTTTTTCTCGTCTACACCATAGTGTGGGGTACCGTCAGATTGGTCGTTTAAAAAGTATTTATTGTATATACCAATTTTTTATATTTTGCGAAATAGTTCAATGCCATTTTCGTAATTACATGTTAAAGGGAAGGGATCATAATGTGGAGTACATTCGAGTATTCGTCTCTTTTTAGGGTAAAAAATACTCGGAAGTCTCCTTCCTCTTCGAGTCACCAGACGTTTACCATCCAAGCTTGGCGTTTTTAAGCACTTAGATATTATCATCATCATCATCATCATCAGCCATTTGACGCCCACTGCAGGACGTAGGCCTCCTTCGTGGTTTTCATAAACATGAGGGGTTTTGCCATAATCGCCACGCTTGGCAGGCGGGTTGGCGATCGCAGTATGCGGTTGGAATCTCAGGAAGACGCTGCTGCCCGTCTCCTGGTAGTTGACTTCCTTAGTCACCGTCGACTTAGATATGTTTACATAGATATATTATATCTATGTAAAAAAATAATAATAATATTATCCCACTGCTCACGATGCTTTCCTTCACGATTGATCTGTTAATAAATTTTATATAAACAAATTTCATATCGTAGCATTCTCGTGTGAGACGTTGAGACGTCGCAGTCAAGTAGCTGAGTGACAAAATTACGTCTGTTTCTTTCCTTGTGCCTTTATTTAACCGAAATTTTAGATCGCCAAACCACGCGTTTGGTATTTAAATTTGTGATAGATTGACGTTGTGAGAAATACCAAGAGTCGAGTTATTTTAGAGAGTTGCGTAGTAGAGCGAAATTGATACATAAGATAAGATAACAATATTATTTACTAACGCAACACATAAATAAACAATGAAAAAAGTGCAACGGGTGGCCTTATTGCTAACAGCTATTTCTTCCAGACAACCTTGTGACGGAAAGGTTGCCGAAGGAGAAGGACAGGCGGGTAGTTACGAGTAATACCTACATACTTACACGTCACAACATACTTACATAAGCAACTCAGGCAAAGTGAATCGAACATACAACCTCTGCGTAGGCAAGCGTTTAATTAAACACTACGCTCACAAGGCAGTCAATTGAACGTTGTGTGAGTATCCTTGTAATATTGCCTTTGTCTGTGCTCAGATCAGAACGAAGTACTTGTGGAGTGGCTCCACTTTCACAATAATTACATTTAGAAACCAACTACACGTATCCGAATGGAAGGACTTCAAAAAAGGAAGGAAGTTATCAATTCGACGCGTAACAACAATTCTTAAGCTAATTTTAAGCAAACGGTAACTCACCTCACAGATAAACCTATACAGGTTTGAGTGAGGGTCTGCTGTGTTAAATACCTATGTACTTTGTAAAATTTCTTGAATAACTATAAAAAAATATATATATTTTTGGCTATGTTCACGCATAACTCCGTCAAATCTTAACTGATCTCGACAATTACTTTTTGTTTGTATAGATACTTGTATAACGTTCCATTAGCCCCATTTTAATTTGGTGAAGATCTGATGACTTTCAGAGATGCAGAACGGAACTCTTCAATAGACAGCAGTAAATAAGGCTTAATGGGGCCCATCCTTTAGTAATATCCGTATGTTTCATAAAATGGCGTAAAAGTAGTCCCGGGGTAATTTGGTAATGATCTGGTGAAGACTTTTGGTGATGGAAGTTGAGAACTTATAATTTTAAAGCAAAGAATTAAGAAGGATAAATTATGTTTATAAGAGACTCGTTTATTTTTCTCCCACTCCCCCACAAAACATTGAAAAATAAAAACGTTTGATTAAAAAAAAACCGACTTCAGAACACTACAGCACTTGTAAAACTATAATTTATAGTCGGTGCCCAGTTTCATGACCAGCACATAATATTTTGTGCACCGACTCCAAAGTTATACTTGTACAATACGTACAAAAGTATAATTTATAGTCGGTGCCCAGTTTCATGACCAGCACATATATTTTGTGCACCGACTCCAAAGTTATACTTGTGCAATACCTACTTCTAATTTAAAGGTATTCTTTTAAGTTATTTCAAACTTTTTAGTGCTGTAGTGTTTTGAAGTCACATTTTATTTTTTATTTAATATTTTATGCGAGCAGTTTGTAATTCTATGGCCTTCTCTCTCTCTCTCTATATATTGTCTCTTTTTGTCTATTAGTCCTCACGGTTTTCCTTTCCGACGTTAATGAAGCGAAACAGTTTCCGTGCTCAAGATTAAACTGAACTTGTAAGTAGGCGTGACAGGAAAATAAGCGCTTCTCGGAATTAGCATGCGAACGTTAGTTTGTTCGGAGATAAAAGGGCACAGTGTACATTTTAAACGCGGAATGAAAAGTTATTCAGCTGACAAACCTTTTTAGGGTTCCGTACCCAAAGGGTAAGGGACCCTATTGCTAAGACTCCGCTGTTCATCCGTCCGTCTGTCACTGTATCTCATGAAACGTGATAGTTAGACGGATGAAATTTTCACAGATAATGTATTTTCGTGCCGCTATAACAACAAATACAAAAAACAGAATGAAATAAATATTTCACGTTTGTTATATGCCCCATACAACATACGGGATTTTTTGCCGTTTTTTTCTCTATATTAATAACGGCAACAGGTAGACGCTTGAAATATTTAAATGTTTTGTAGATAGATAATGGTAAGGAACCCTTCGTGCGTGAGTTCGACTCGCACTTGGCCATTTTTTTTTTCTTTTTAAAGAAAGGAGTTCTAATGAAACAAAATTTACTGACTTTACGAGAGACGTCGCTAAATGAGCCTTGCAAAAATCAATAACGGGAATATCACACAGGTAAAGAACGGAATAGAAAAACGACACAGTAATCAGAGTGACCAGCATCACACATGTCTTCTAGTAACCATTGCAGAAGGAACTGGTACTCTGAAACTTGCTAATTATTGTCAAGCAATACAAAGGCATTGATATTGTACGGTATGAGGCGTTACTTTGCTTAATTCCGCCAAAATCCCACAAGCACCATGCGGTTAGTTAATGCACAACCGCAGACACAAACGCAGCGAAGCAAAGTCATAAACAGCCTATATACGTCCTACTGTAGGGCACAGGCCTTCTCTCAGAGAGAGAGAGTATGGGCTTAATCACCACGCGTGCCCACCGCGGATTGGCGATTTTAAGCGCTGCGGTATGTAAATAGCTCAGACACCCAGGTTGCCTCCTGATGTTTTCCTTTACTGTTAGTGAATGGTATTGCTACTATAACTTCACAAATGTATATAACTTAGAAAGAAAAGTCATAGGTACATGCCCGCACTGGAAATCGAACCTGGGTCTCCCGCTTCAGAGTCCATGTTCTACCCACTAGGCTACTACCGCTGAGCGAAGCAAAGTAATTTTCACATTTAAAATGCATTGATAGTAGATTTTGAAGGTAGATACGGGATCTTTATGCGAAAGTTATAAATGGTCAAAATTGACAAAACTCTATGGTCCTGTTATATTTATTTGATGTGTCTATTGTGCATTTAGTTTTCTGTCTGTTGTTGTGCATATTATGTTACTTATCTATTTATTTTGTTTCTGTGATGACTTGTTGGTATAATAAATGTCTTTCTTTCTTTTCATAAAGGACGAGATAACAACTAACAATTTTATAAAGGGACAATTAACCTGCACCCCAGTTTTAGAAGAGGACGAGATGACAATTAACCCAAGAATACGACGGCACCGTTAACAACACAATGTTATCCTGTTTACTTGCCTTCGGGAATGTGCTTTTGAGAAGAGACATTATGTCGAACAGGTTGATGTATACTTACTTTGTTGAAAGACTAGTAAACTAAATGGCAGTAGTTTTCTACTATTGACTATTCAAAATTTGTCCGAAAGTGGCAACACAACAGATATTACTCTCCATTTCCTTCAAAAATACATCAGAGTTCATTTTGAACTTTAGTCCAAATTTACTTAATTAATGGAGCCACCTTAGTAATTCCGGACTTACGGGGATTCAGGCAGTAACACTGGCGCTATCAATAGAAAAAATGGCCAAATGCGAGTCGGACTCGCGCACGAAGGGTTTCGTACCATTATCTATACAACATTTGAGTATTTCAAGCGTCTACCTGTTGCCGTTATTAATATCGAGCAAAAACGGAAAATAAATCGAGTTTGTTGTATCGGAACCCCCCTTAAATATTAATTTAATTTAAGTATTTTGTTTTAAAGTGTATAAACAACTAAATATTCTGCGAATATGTCAGGCGTCTACCTGTTGCTATTATTAATATCGAGCAAAAAACGGCAAATAATCAGGTTTGTTGTATAGGAGCCCCACTTAAATATTTCTTTATTCTGTTTTTAGTAAGTAGTTGTTGTTATAGCGGCAACAAAAATACATCATCTGTGAAATTTTTAACTATCTAGCTATCACGGTTCATGAGATACAGCCTGGTGACAGACTGACAGACTGACAATGGCGACTTGTAATAGGGTCCCTTACCCTTTGGTTACGGAACCTTAGAAACGAGCTACTTTTGAAACCCAAAATGGCAAGAAAATCCCGTTTGTTGTATGGGAGCCCCCCTTAAAACAAACGGGATGTTCTGGTGAAGACTTTCGGAGATGGAAATTGAGAACATCAAATTTTAAAGCAACGAATTAAGTAGGGTAAAATATGGTTATAAGGGACTTGTTTATTTTTCTCCGGCTCCCCCATTAAAAATTTAAAAATAAAAAATAAAAACCGACTTCGAAACACTAAAGCACTAAAAAGTAAGAAATAATTTAAATAGTTAGAAGTATGTATACATGTAGGTATTGTACAAGTATAATTTGTAGTCAGTGTCCAGTTTCATGACCAGCACTATACTTTTGGCAGCAACTCCAAATTATACTTCTACAATACCTACATGCATACATACTTCTAATTATTTAAATTATTTTTAACTTTTTATTGCTGTAGTGTTTAGAAGTCGGTTTTTATTTAATTTTTTTTTGTGAGTTTCTTATAAGAGTATTTTTTGTTTTGTTCATTCTTTCTTTCTTTTTTCGTGGCGCATTTTTTTGCACATCAGAGGTGTCTTTGCTCCTAGCCTGCTCTCTATTATTTATAACATGGAGTGCCTGCCTCAGAATTTCAGACCTCTCGCATAAAAAAATGCGAAAGTCTCAGTTAAAAGTTTTAGATTTTTTTTGTCGTTTGTGTACTAAAACTAGTTTACATGCCAAATTTCCGCTTTCTAACACTTTAGAAAGTACCCTTAGAATTTTGATGATCATCATCAGTCAGTGGCGAAATCTGGGTTTTTTAGATATCAATAAAAATCTAAAGTATGCTGTGCTAAGGTATGCAATGGAAACATTATTCGTTTAATGAGTCTACTACTGACATCATATCCCGTGAATTTTGTTTATCTAGTATAATCAAAATTATTTATCTGGTTCAAAAAAACGACGAAGCGCTTCGAGAAAAGGTAGTATAGTGCCCTTGCGCTTCGCTCGCCTCGTAGTCTCGTTAATATTCGTATCACCATATTCAGGTTGGCTGGAAAATATTTCTGCTGAAACAAACTCGCCATGAATACTTTCTTAATTTTTTTGTTTTCTGTATGTCTTTTATGTGTGAAATAAAGTAATTATAAATTACGTATGAAAATATACCTATGCCGACAGTTTTATGAAAGGCTTGCTTGATTAAAAGACTTTTTTGAGGTGTTCACACACCTCAGCGCTTGAAATTGCCAATCCTCGGTAGACACGCGTGGTTATTAAGTCCGTACTCTCTCTCTCTCTGAGAGAAGGCCTATACCCTGCAGTGGGACGTATATAGGGTACATAGACCTATACAGCCTACTATTAAATTAATTTGGTAATAATAATTTTCTTAAATTAACCAAATAACCTACCGCACTTGAATTTAAATTTTAATATCTTTTATGTCTTAAAAAACACATAAGGCAAATAAATTAAAGTAAATATTATAAAATAGCAAATTCTATGTATGTATTACTTATTGTGTTTGGCTGTATGGCTAATTTTCTTTGCCTTAATACACATACATTCATGGCTAGATACGTTAATGCACTTGTCGATTTAGTGCAGCCTATATCATAAGCACAAATAAGCACTTTCAAAGCATGAGAAGTGAAAAAGTTATTTTCTTTTTTCAAACACCAGCTGACCCTAACATTTAAGTTGAAAATGCAGCTGAATAACGTACACGCATGAAGAAGTTGACGTGCTGTCTACTGCTGTGGAGTGCTGTACGTACCTAAACTTAATGGACTAGTGTAAGAAATGCTAGAAGATGTTTGATAGATGACGATTTCCTCCTCATCTTAGTCCGATATCGGCGACCTCAAGATTTTGTAGGACTTCTGCGGCGGTGAGCTCGGAAGTGACTAAAGTTCACCGCGGTCACTGTACGGGTAAAAGTAAAGGATGACACACACCAACGCGGTGGCGGTGGCGGTCCATACATAAATCATTTACGGCAGTAGTATTTTGTGTGGACCGCCACCGCCATCGCCACACCGCCACCGTGTTGGTGTGTTTTATCCTTGAATGGGCTTCGGACGGTTTTCTCTGCTGTCGGTTAGAATCGAGGGTCTCAAGCAGGGAATCTTCCAAATCCCTCACTTCAGGCCGATACACTTCGATCAAATAGGGGATGTATTAGCAAATGCAAGATAAAAAGCACCCAAAACCGGCGTGCGTGCATGCAACTACTAATGAATGTTCATGAAGCGAAAGAGATCTGTCAGGATCGTGGCAAGTGGCAGACCCTGGTCACTGCCTACCCCTTAGGGATAACGACCTGAGCTTACGTTATGTTACAATATTTATGAACGTAACTTAATAAATTGTAGCAGTTTACCGTAATTTATTTCCGTAGAAATAAATACATAGTTTAGAAGGAGTTCTACAAAAAACCCTGTCGACTTTGTCCAGTGATCTGTCTATCTGTCTATACAACCTATGAAAGACTCCCACTGTTAAACGTAGGCCTCTTGAAGCAACTTTTACTACGAGGAAAACACTGAAATAGCGAAAAAAATATCAGCTGGTCCACACTAAAGGATGAAACACACCATGTGATGGCGGTGGCAGTGGTGGTCCATGTATACGATATTTACTGCAGTAGTATTTATATGGACGTTTGTATGGACCGCCACCGCCACCGGGTTGGTGTGTTTCACCCTTTAAGTTTGCATGGGGCATCAAATTATATGAAAAAGCCGATATTTTTCGCCATCTCAAAGTTTTACCCATTGTGTAAGTGTTAACGTGTAGAATATGTAATTTTCAAATGTGAATAAGGATAATGTTTCATCTTGACCGTACTTAGATAACAATTATTTGATTTAGTAAAGTCGAGAACACATCAACCTTTCCATCTGTGCACCCTTCTCAGTTATATTGACGTAAAATATCTTTATGTTTGGTTGTAGGAGGTGCTAAAACCGTATGCAACGGGAACATGTCGCCTCGGCGAGGGTAGTAACTGTGTTACTACGTCTCGTGTGCAATACATTTATATGTCGTTGAGTAGAACAAAGTAGCCATTACTCAGATCCTTTTGACTAGTGTTGCTAGGTAACGTCAGTGCCGCGTAACACTATGCGCAGTTTTAGCTAAAAAAATAACGTCCGTAGACACCTAAACTTCGTCGTTCCGACAAATACTCGGCAGAAAAATTGTTGTATCTTTTTGGTGCGTGTGCCGATAACCGTGGTCTCTCTTGTCAACTCGGTGTTCGTCACGGCTTGGCGAGAGGCAACGAATTCCGGCGGCCAAGTACAATTTTTTTTTTTATTTTTACTCAAATACCGGGCGGCGTTTTAGTCACCTGACAAACTTTGAGGGATCTTTCTACTCGTCAATACAAACAACTTTTTCTATGGGGCCAAACATATCAGAGCAAAAAATAAATCAGCTGTTTCATACATTTGGTGCAGTACTGCTTTTATCTATATGTATGGAACAGCTCATTTATTTTTTGCTCTGATTTGTTTGGCCCCATAGTAAAAGTTGTTTATATTTATGAGAAAAAAGCCCCTTTAAAGTTTGGCAGTTGACTAAAATCCCACCCGGTATGTACAACATCGCAATTTGTGGTGAACATAAAATTGATTTTTATACTGAATGGGCGTAAAAAAGTTTTCTTTTCTAATGTCTACAGTTTAAGTTTGTCCTTAAAATGAGCAACTTTTTTTTTAATATCTGTTTTAATTAAATTTTTCATAAGAATGTCGGTATTGATCTCTAGAAACGCGTACCATTTTAAACAGAGAAAAAAAAAAGTACGCAATAAACAAGAACAAATTATTTTATTAAAAATATAAAATATGCCTAAAATCTCAGTGCAATAAAGGTACATAAAACAAAAAAAGTTTTGTTTAAAACTTAACACTTCAAAAAATGGTCGTCGAATTGACGAATGGTTAGGTAAATGGTATTATGTGAGAAGGTTAGATGTGTAGGGTTATAGACGTTTCGCTTTAAGCCAACGGCGGCCGTGTAACTCGACAGAGACCCAATAACGTTTAAGAGTGAGTTTGCAACTAACATGTAAAAGTTTATGTGCAGTCGACTGTCTCTCTATGGACCAACAGAGAACAGTTCCAACGCCGATCCAGTCGCAATTACTATGTCAATTTACCTGCCTACAGTCAACTTGATCTTGACACCAGACGTGACGTAATCCAATGTCCAAATCGCTTGCTGCGATGCGCTATAACTACATACATTTACATAAATACGAGCCTGTATGAGATCAGTCCCTTTACTCTCAATGTTATTGCGTTCAAATTGCGTAACAATTAAATGGAATAAGTCAGAAATACCGAATTAGTAAACGTTTTAGTTGTAAGAAATACCATTAAACTTACTGAAACTACAGAGAGGAAACTGAAAGCATGTTTTGGCTAAATTATTAAATAAATGCACTCAATTGTAACGCAAGTTGGCTAAATTAACGTCGAGAGTTGAGGGGCAGGGCTTGCGATCTTATCAAATATCTGCGTGCATTTCGTCCATGCAGCGATCAATTAACGTTGATTCATTAGTCGCTGCATGCACGCACGCCGGTTTCGGGTATTTTTTATATTGCCCTGTTTGGTTGACCTGGGGTGTCCCTTGCCGACCCTTCCAACCACATATGCTCGATATATCTATTTAGTCAAGAGACAGTCTGCGGACGTTCTCTAACCAGACTACTGCAAACACTTTCATAAGAAATAATACCACACATACATTTCATGGGCCACATTTTTACTGCATTAATCCTATTTTCATATAAGTGTAGGACCAGCACTGCTTTATGAATAGTTAACCCTTTTCGAGATTTTTCGTCTATTCCCAAGAGAGTGAAAGGCACCGTGTACATAATTTCCCGCTCTTAGCATAAGCAGCCTATATGCGTCCCACTGTAGGGCACAGCTAGGCCTTCTCTCAAGGAGAGAGTATGGGCTTAATCACCACGCGCGCCCACTGCGGATTGGCGATTTCAAGCGCTGAGGTATGTGAATAGCTCAGACACTCAGGTTTCCTCACGATGTTTTCCTTCACAGTTAGCGTGTGGTATTGCTACTATAACTTCACAAATGTACATAACTTAAATTTCCCGCTTTTGCTCTTCTCTTATTATCACCTTGACACTTTCCATGTTTCGTAAACAGGCTCCCCAAGTTGACTAACCCTTTCACTTTGACTGTATACCATAAGTACTCCAATTACATATTAATTTAAGTATTGTTGATTGGCGATGAGACGTAACTAAAACTACGCAATTAGATTATACCTGTTTTACTATAAAGGTGTAATCATTCTCTATTGTTATTGTACTATTATTAAACTTAGAAAAAGGTGTGATCATTTTCTATTGTTATTGTACTATTATAAAATATATAAAGCTACAATCCGGTATACTCACTGACTGACTCATCCATACGTTTTCTCCGAAACGACAATAGCTAGAGGAAAATGATGTATGAAAAAGTTGTAGGAAATGTATGAATTACAGCCATCCTATGAAGCCGATTTTTGAATTTCGAACGCCTTCTCTTAGGGGAATGGGCCAACTCTTTTGTTTACCGGCCGATTTGGATGAAATTTGAAACGGGCATTTGTTTTGTGATCTAATTGTGAAAAAAAATTTTTAACGTTCGAAATTCAAAATAGGGACGAGAATATGGCCGCCCGAAAAATCGACCTCTGCGCAAAAAAGTCGGCAGCCAACTGGGCACATGCTGGAGACGTGCCCTAAACGGCATCGGGTTCTCAAAGGACCCAGGTATATGAGAAAAATCGGACATTTTGACATTTCAAGATGGCGGCCGAGATATCGACGATTGAAAATTTGAAAATTTTGTATGGAGAATTTGTACTGAAAATCGACTTTTAGTACAAAATTTTAAACAAAACTGAACAATTTTTCAAAAAAAAACATTTTTCGAGGCCAAAGCCGGGATGAGGAACCTCGCCGCGGCGAGGCCGAAGGCCGAGCTCCGTTTAGGCCGAGGCCGAAGGCCGAGACCACACATTTTCCGGCGAACAAGCAACAACGCAAAAGCCAGATGGGACAAACTTGCGAGGCCGAAGGCCGAGCTCCGCGAAGCGGGCCCCAGGAACACCGCCGCGGCGAGGCCGAAGGCCGAGCTCCGTTCAGGCCGAGGCCGAAGGCCGAGACTATACATTTTCGGCGAACAATCAACAACGCAAAAGCCAGATGGGACAAACTTGCGAGGCCGGAGGCCGAGCTCCGCGAAGCGGGCACGAGGAACCCCGCCGCGGCGAGGCCGAAGGCCGAGCTCCGTTCAGGCCGAGGCCGAAGGCCGAGACCATACATGTTCCCACTTATTAAATCCCTACCTCAAGTGTCTAGCGAGGCCCTAGGCCGAGCGCCGCGGAGAGCGAAGCTCGGAGCGGCTGGGGGTTGGCGCGCGTAAGCGCGCAGGGGGTTCACCCCCTAGTTGTACTATTATAAAACTTTCTGATATTTTATTTCTTTTTTTAAAAAGAAAACAAACAATTGTAGAATAGTTACAAGTCATAAAAATCTTACATGCATATTTTACGTAATTGCACAACCAGTGATATTTTCTATAGATTAATACAAAGACAGAAAGTTTGTTACATAATTTGCAATCTACTCTGTTACCTACGTAAGCAGTGAATTGTCTAGGTACTTTACTTTATTTTCTAAATGACCCGATCGGGTCCACCATAACAATGATTTTAATGGTTCTTTCTTAAGGTGATAATCTAACGGATCACTTTGATATTAATTAAATTAAATTTTGATCCAGTTATGCTTGTACAAGTTGATTAATATTTTTTCCGTTACCCACATTTCGGCTGATATTGTATTTTCGGGTGACTGTTGTATTTTGTTTTGTGATTTTATGTTTTTGAGTATTGTGTCGTCAAATAAATATATCTTTCTTTCTTTCTTTTTTCAAAAAACACAATACCGGAAATATAACATAAGAAAATATTATGTACAAAAGCGACCGTATACTTATCTAGATAGAAGGCGATACTACCTATTCATATCAAGATGTATAAACATACAAAATATCGAATGCACTTTTATACAATGCAAGTATTACACTTTCACAGACATTATTGGCTATGGAAGTCACACAGACCGAGCGATTCCATGAAATTATTACTTATTTAAAGACACTAAAGATCCAAAATTTCTCACAGTAGGTATTGTAAACTGCATTCGCAGTTTGGCAGTTTGAGTTTAATTGTCTTCTAACTTGTTCTCTTGGAATGAATAAATAAATTTAAAACACATATATCTATACAGTAGGTATAAGAACTTGCGAGGGCGCCTCTTAATCTCCTATTGCTCAAGTTTCATAGTGGTCCAGCATTTCGTTTGTAAATTAAAACCAAACTGCGTTTGTATGGGAGCTTTTAGGCACCTTTTTAATTAAAAGGAAGTTGCAGGTAAAAGAACAAAATATTCGATGTCAAACAAACCGATCATCACGTGGAGCGATTACATTTCCCCGAAACCGACTCGTGCTCCAGATTTTCAAAGTCTCAAAGAGACGCAGGAACGAAATAAGTAAATAGAATGTGATCGCTTTTGAGACTTGGGACCAAACTCTGTACAGATGCACTGTATATGGTTCTACAACAAGATTCCTCAAGATATACATATTAGAGTTACCTTTGACGCGGTTTAAAAAGTGTGTTAAACACACTCTGTGTAAATAATCCTTGATGTTATATAGTAATATAACATCAAGGATTATTTAGAAGACAAAGATGTTTGGTATTAAATAGTAGATTAATTTTTAAGAGTATTTATAGGACGATTGTGTCTAGTGTTTAACACATAATTTTTAAGTTGAAAGCACTGTTAATTAACTTAAAACGTGTTTTGAAAAGAATAAATGTGGAGTTTCTTTGTTACCTTCTGCTCCACCAATTCTAATGTATTAATTGTGAAACTGATAACTTTGACGTTCATGATTAAAAATATTTGAATTGAATTTATGCAGGCAAATAAGTCCATGCTTTAGGGTTTGTTTCCGGAACCTGAGTGTTACTCTCTAACGTGTTTATTGGAGTATGATGAAGCCAATATAAGTCCACACAGCCTGAACTCTCTTGGAGAGAGAGTGAGTTTGGGTGATTTCAAGCTCCTTTTAAGCTACATCTCAGGCATACAGATTTAAATATATTAAGAAAAAAAATGTTATTTTCTCCACACGATGTTTTTTTTTCACAGTTATGGAGTGGTATTTATTGGTTACCTTTGCTCAAATATTTTTTAGCTAATTAGTGATTTAAGTTCGTGCAACGACGTTCGTCGCAACTCTATTCATATATTGTCTAGAATAAATTGCTTTTAGCAATAAGGCCGCCAATTGTACTGTGTATTTTTCAAAAAATTTTTATGTACTCTAGTGTATAAATAATATTCTTATCTTATCTTATAATACCTATATGTAAGAAGCTATATTGCCAATCTAGCTGAATTTAAATTACATAGTTTTTTTGTTTAAAATACATCGAGCTGACTCAAACTGACATAGTTACTAATATTGTAAAATTACTGTGGAGGCCTATATTATAAGCCTACTAGCAGAGTGTGGCTGATAGTAAAACGCTAGAGATGTTGCTCGGTTGATATATTTACTGCAAGCGTCACACATCAAAACAGACATAACATTGGTAACCTAGCGATATTTAAATCGGTGTCAGTCATGTATCGGGATATGATTATAACCGGCCAATACGTGTGCATATACCACCTCCAATACACCCACTTAATCTCTGTACATAGTACATTAAATAAATATTGGCTCAACACTTTTTTTGCATAACTGTACCAACTGTCCTCACATGTATAACACTGATTAATATAGTTGAACAAAATCGAATATGCATAACAAAAGACAATCTAGAAAATCATTCAACGACTAATGAATTTTGTGAAAGTGAAATAGATTTGCCGGGATTAATTAGGTTATCATAGCCAGCGACAAATTCTGGTTTCTCCCTATTATACCTACGATACAAGTGATTTTTAAGAATACAGCTGGACTGGGCAGCGTATGGGAAACTACGTCGAGTCTTCTCATCGCCAATTTCACAGAGTCTCAAGACGAAAGTCTTCAATCAGTGCGTCCTACCCGTCATGACATATGGTGCCGAAACGTGGACACTCGCGGTGGGGCTGGTCCACAAATTTAAAGTCGCTTAGCGTGCTATGGAGAGGGCTATGCTCGGGGTTTCTCTGAAAGATCGAATTCGAAACGAGGTGATCCGACAGAGAACCAAAGTCACCGACATAGCCCACCGAATTAGCATACTGAAGTGGAAGTGGGCCGGCCATATTATCCGAAAAACTGATAACCGATGGGGTAGACGAGTTCTTGAGTGGAGACCGCGGATCGGTAAACGTAGTGTAGGACATCCTCAGACTCGGTGGAGCGATGATCTTCGCAGGGCGGCTGGCAAGAGCTGGATGAGAGTAGCCGAGGACCGTGCTCAGTGGCGTGCTATAGGAGAGGCCTATATCCAGCAGTGGACAAGCATAGGCTGATGATGATGAAGTGATTTTAGTATGAAGTTCCGACTTCGATGCAGTTTTTATTATTGTCAATTTTCAATTCACTTCAGGTCCAGATTCTGTAAGTATGAGAAGAATATGACTAGTTTTTTGTAGATGGTTTCATTACATCACTGCTTTTATTTTGCACCATCAATTGCATGAAATTTTCGAGGCGTCCATGTAAAATAAACAACTCTCAGACAGGTAGCTTGACACAGTAAAATTTGACCACGCCCATGGTAATTAATTCTTTTCGGAATTTGTCGGCCAAGGAAAGAAAATTTTGCGAAAACCCAGAGGGTGATTAAGCAAAACACTCGACCACTTCCTGCAAGCTTGCAAATTCGACGTAGAGTGTAAATCAGACTGTTTTTTCTACCTAATCGCAAAGCATTTCACAAAACAAGCCCGAGACGTATTTCAGCCTGAGACAACCCCTTTAATTACACCAAAATAATTCCACGTCAGTGTTCACCAACAATGCGACTGTTCGGTTACTGGTCTAAGAGAGAAGTCGGCCCAGTGGAGCAAAAATTATGATTAGCCCGTTGGATGGAAAAACCAAGGAATAAGGACGGAAATATTAATAAAAAAATACAAGTCTTCTAAAATAAAATAAAATAGTATAATGTTGATTTTAAAAATTGACTAGTAAAGCCTGCTTAGCCGTGATACTTTTTCATTTAAGTTCATTCATATGTGCTACTACGCTGAATTTTTTCACGTTTCTATAATCAACAATTTAGCCAGGAGAGGGGGGAGGGAAGACGCTCTATTCAGACAAAAAATAATTATTATTATTAATTAATTTATTATTATTATACTTTATTGCACACAAATTTGCGCCTTAAAGCGTAATATTTCGCAAAAGGAACCCTAAATCAAAAAATTATTTTTCTACACCCATAATTTTTTCAACGACCAATCCAACGATGCCCCGCATAATGGGGTATGCGAGAAAAAAATATATTCCCAGGAGGTATAGTAAAACAAATTCCTTACATTTTATTGGTTATACGTATACACACATTAAATTACAGAATTCTAGTAGGTACCATCAATCTTTGTGCTAGGCCGCGGACGGACAGACAGACAGACAGACAGACAGACGGATATGGTAAAACTATAAGGGTTCCTTGTCAGACTACGGAACCCTATAAAGAATTTTTTTTCTGGACTTAGAAGGTTCTTTTGTTATTAATTAACAAAAGAACCTGTACTGATAGTTTAAGATGATTGAAATTTTTATTTTAAGATTGTTGCATTGGAAATGGGACCAGTTTCCATGGTCCCAGTAGCCAACGCGAGTCACTGTTTTCACGGAGCTGTTAGCAAGGAATAGCGTAGCGTTGTCTTAATCTCGACTCGAGCAATTCGTCAAGAGGCCTAATTAAGCGGAAGACACTCGAAACGAATGAGTAGGTACCTCGTGCACTTTAAACCATTCATTGTGATTAAAAAGTTCCAAGAAAAATAATGAGTGCTCTTGAATAGTGCGAAAAGGATTTAGGAGAACGATTTTCTTCAATTTAAATTGACTTTCCATTCTTTGTGGACTCTGTAAACTATATACTGTGACTATAGTGGTTTCCCGCTTAGCACTTTCTTGGCGTTGTATTTTTCATAGATAGAGTAGAAAATTTTGAGTTACTACGAGTATGTAGAATTAGCTAGTATAGTTATTCATGTTTGTAATGAACACGTGTCTTCTTCGTACTTAAATAAAATAAGATCGGGGGATGTTTTTCGCACGCAGTCTCTGCTCCAATCTCGCTGATCTACGGTTGACTGATGTTAGTTGGTCAAAGTGAAAACGGCAAAAAACAACTGATATCTTACAACAGCAATTACATTCGCCATGCAGTTTGGCGAATAATTTATAAAATTTAAAACTCTGAGATACCAAAGTAAGTCAATGAATAAAAAAAAATAAAAAAAAAGTAGATTGTTAGTGTACGAGAAACCGGGAGTTAAATGTTATGTATATATGTATTTCAGGCAATGCCCATAAAGTGTTAGTAACAATGGTGACTTATGCTGAGTAAGTAATTATATAATATTATATACACCGTGGAGCCGGATTAAGAATAGCGTCCCTCCATTTCTTCCGTGGATGTCGTAGAAGGCGACTAAGGAAATAAATTACCAGGAAACGGGCAGCATCGTCTTCCTGAGATTCCAACCGCATACTGCGATCGCCAACCCGCCTGCCAAGCGTGGCGATTATGGCAAAACCCTTCATGGTTATAAAACCATGGGGAGGCCTATGTCCTGCAGTGCGAGTTAAATGGCTGATGATGATGATATACAGCTACATTAAAAAAAAATGTGCAATATAAATAGTATATTACCTCACCTTACCTTACCTCAGACACTCAGGTTTTCTCATCATGTTTTCCTTAACTGTTAGCGAGTGTTGCTGCTAGTACAACTTCACAAATGTTCGCATCTATTATTTTAAATGTACCTATTTTTTATTTGATATTTGAGAATTTGAGAATACTTTTTTTGTTGAACAATGAACATATTAAACAAAGTGAACTACATTTTTAAATCAATGCAAGATGATTTATACTACTTCTCGTGGCTAGGCTTACACTAGATAGATTACACTAGATAGATGAAGTGACTACTTAAACAATATACCTAGGGCTTTAATTAATTTCTATACACGCTGAAATCTGTGAATATATTCAGAAATTAAATCTGTCTGGTTGCTTGAACCCTGACAATTCCTAAGCAGAGATACCAGGAGCTGGATAGGTAAGGAAGTAAAGACTCACCAGTCTGAAGTTGATGCTGGGGTATACCCAGAATCTTCACACACTCAAATATCAGGTCTATGGCACGAGGAATGTCCAGGATAAACTTGTCCAGTATGATAAACTGAATTTCTACAGGTTTTCCTTAATTTATTTCGCGAGTCGGCATGGGGTTCGAAAACAGTAATTTTCTTATTAGTTTCTTGTCCACACAGAGCACGTATCGGCGGCGCTGGCGTTTTGCGCGGTAATCTGTGTCTGGTTGCCGGCAAATTTGATTAATGGCAAATGTGAGAGGAGGGAAAAGGATGCCTGTTCAAATTGGTAAGGCGTCCACCTGCCGGTGGACTAGGGGCAGTAACGGTGTGGTGGCCGAGAATTTGGCGGCGGTCAGTAGGCAGACCAACAGCCCGATGGTCGGACGATGTAGTCAGGTCAGCAGAGGGCCCATGGATGCGAATGGCGAGTGACCGCGAAAGGTGGCGTGATGAGGAAAGGGCCTACTTCCAGAGGTGGGCAGAGGTGGACTATGAATAAAAAAAAAATTCACAACCTTAATCCAACACTAGCTTCATTGCACGCTATGTGGACCTTAAGGTGTCTTTTGGACCCTTAAGGACAAAGCTAACTGTGGCAGCTGCGTATTGCGCTATGCGCTTTTTGCAGCCCTAAGATAGCATCTTATGGACTTTTATGATGGCAACGAAGGTTGCCTTTGTTCCAAACTAAAAAAAGTTCGTGACGTTAAATATCTTGGTATAACTATAGATCAAAACCTAAACTTTAATGCACATGTTCAGGGTCTGACTGGTAGGGTGCGGAAGCTGATTTACGTTTTCAGAAATCTGAGAGTTGCAGCAGAACCAAAACTCCTGAAAACCGTGTATTATGCACTATGCCAGTCACTGCTTGTGTATTGCATTACTGTTTGGGGCGGTATGTGTAAAACACCTCTTCTGGCATTGGAGAGGGCCCAGAGGGCAGTTCTCAAGGTGAGCACATTCCGTCCGTTCAAATTCCCCACTTTTGAGCTTTATCAGTCTTGCGAAGTGCTATCTGTACGCCAACTTTTTATACTTCATACAGTCCTTAAAATGCATTCGCAAATAGTTCGGATACCTGAACATCGCGATGCAAGAAAAAAAAGAAACAACAAAATTTCATATAAATTTCAATTCAAAACATCCTTCTTCAGAAAATTCTTTCCATTTCTTGGCACTTTTCTATACAATAAACTGAATAAAGTATGTGATATTTACCTTCTCAATTCCTTTGAATGCAGGCGCAAACTTTTCGACTGGCTTATTACTCAAGATTATATTTCCACAGAGAACAATTTGTTTGTACTGGGCTAAATACGCACACACGCACACACGCGCGCACGCACGCACGTACACACACATACACACACACACACACTCTCACACACACACACACACACACACACACACACACACACACACACACACACACACACACACACACACACACACACACACACACACACACACGCACACGCACACATTTTGCATATAATTTTATTATTTTTGATAATTTTTATGTAATTAATAGTAACCTACTTTAATTTGATGTTAATTTGTAACTTTCTTCCGAAGAAAGTATACATAAGATATATTATAATTGCCTTATTGATTGATTGTTTTTATGTGTCGTTCTTCACAGAATAGCATTGTATCATACCTTTCGGGACAGCACTGGCTCCTGAGATACAGGTCCCCGCCTAGTTCAGGAGTCAGGGCACAATGATATTGTAAACAAATTTAACTATTTGTGTTCAAATAAACAATTATCTTATCTTATCTTATCTTATCTTATGGTTGGGGCCCCTTATTGACACCTTATGGACCCTTGGCTGAATGGTTTTAGATTGACACCATCGATTTGTTCAGAGCAGCCACATGACGGTTCATTGTGGCCACAATGATAGCCAACCGCCGATGACATCACGAGAAGAAGAAAAAGAAGATGGAACCGTGTGTTAGTTATAGTTGGGACGTCTAGAAACCTCCCCTTAAAGCCCGCTTCCAATCCGTCAGCGACAACCGGCCGCGACCTATTTAACCGACCTGTCTACAGACGAAGCTAATCGGGCGCCCGCCCGCCCCGACGCGCGTCCACACTTTGTCTCGCTGATTGATTACTTGAGCGAGATTATTCCGAGTGGGACCAGTGTTAAAGAGGACCAATTTGAAGATGGGTTGCGAATCTGAGACAGTCAGACGTCCCGGGGCGGTCATACCAAATACGGGATGTATTAGTGAAGGTCAAGTTAAAAAGTACTCGAAACCGTCATGTGTTCGACCGGTGGCAAACTCTGGCCTCTGTCTAACTCACTGGGATACAAGCGTGAGTGTATGTATGTATGATTATTGATTATGTACTGTATTGTAGACTGTATCTTCTGTACTGGTAGGGAGTTAATAAATTAACACGCCGATATATCAATAATCTTATTTCATGTTTGTGTCTTTCCTGGTACAATAAAGAATATTCTTATCTTATGTTATCTTATCTTATTTTTTAGCAAGTCGTTCGATTTCGATCGCGTGGCATTAGGATAAAAATGTACTAAAAATTTAGGATAAAAATGTCTCAGGATGCACTCCATCTCTGTACCAAAATTTATCAAAATTGGCTCAGGGGTTAAGTGTGAATACAACAAACATGCTATTAGTTTACCGCCCAGATATATGTATAGTGTGGCAACCAACGCAAACCATGCTTGTAAAGCACATGCATATGCATCTGCATATCATAAACTTACATATTATATCACACTTAAATACTAATCCTGGCATATAGAACGGACATAGGGATACAAATTAATTGACAGCTCATCGACGCGTCTAATCCGATGACGATTACATTAAGCCACCGCCTGCAAGGTCTGCTGCTTCCATAATACTCAGTTAGGTACAAGGAATTCAATGAAACGGTCAAATTGTAGAGAAGGCTGATATGCTAAGAAGCCCATTTTACTTCTTGGAGAACAGTGTGGCCGTGGGCGTCCATATCTATTATTCTTAAGCTGTTGATAGACTTGAGCGTTTACTTGTCGAAGTCCTTACACGGATGCAGCATTCATTTTGGAAAACTATGTGTCTGCAGGCCGCTTCCAACCGGTCTTTTTGGAAATCCATGGAGGAGGCCTATGTCCAGCAGTGGACTTCTTGTGGCTGAATGATGATGACGATGATGATGTATCTATAAAAACTGTGTGTAAAACTGTGTGTTTAAATATAATAAACAATTTTAATAATAATAATAACGTCCAAGAAGGTGGAAATCATTCGCACCATCAAGCAGCAGAAAGTAGCCTACTTAGGCCATGTACTACTTAACAAGAGATACCAATTTCTGCAGACCACTATGACAGGAAAGATGGAAGGAAAGAGAATACCGAGAAGGAGAAGGAGAAGATGTCATGATTGGTCCAGGCCAGGAAGGAGAAGGATGGATGTGCTGTTGCACAACCGCGGAAGAGCTGTTAAGAATTATCCTGAACAGAGACCGTTGTAAAGAGCTGACTGCCAACCTCCAGTGATGGGGAGGCACTTTCAGAAGAAAATTCACGTGTAATGAGCATTCAAGCGTTTTTTCATTACAATTTCACAAATTAAACGGAAGCGGTTTAGCGAGCATTCTACCCAGCATTAAATTTGCTTCGAGCTTTTTGCCGAACCAAAATTTCATAAGATAAGCATATTCTATTATATATGTTTCTTTTGATAGTTGTTAAAAAAACCAAGAGTTGGATTCACCGTGTTTTTTTTGGTGCATAGACGTGCGCATACTACCAAGTAAACAAGTAATTTGCAACTTTTTAGTTTTACACAGTGTTGTTTTGACACGGATTTGTCAGTTTTTGTACGGATTTTGCTGTTGTTGCTACAACGGTGCTTTGTTAAGAAGCTTGTAACTTAAAAAAAAAATGAAAGTTTTATTTTTGGCAAGACTAAACAAAATATTACAATTCATTAAAACCGAAAAACCCAATAAAAGAAATTCTAAAACTCTCAGTTTAAAAACCAGCTTCGGGGAGAGTAGATGAGAAAATCGCGACCATTTTTCTTCTTATTGAATTATAATCTGTTTTCATTAAATCTTAATTACAGGTTTGCGTAGTTGTTATTTCATTTCATGTAAAGTCTATTGACAATCAAGCGGAATCAGAAACAAACCATAGGTCGATATGCGGGCCTGCATCGACCAAATAGTTTATTTAGTCGAAACAAACACACAACTTGACCGCACAGTTTAGTCGTTATAAAACTTGTATGTATGCGGGGTCCTTTATACCTTACGTCAAACGATAATGATGAAATATATTAATTAATTAAAAAAAAATAGTAATTAGTTTAAATAATACCACTCGATATCTGTGAAGCAAAACATCTTGAGGAAACCTTTTGGTCATCACAGAGGACTTTCAATCTTGTATATACTCAACTATATCCCAGGCCTGAGATATATGTAGTCTAAGTGGATTATAGTCATTAGTCATTTAGTGGTCACTGACGATAGATAGTTGAAGGAAAAAATACCAGTAAAGAAGTCGGTTATCAAGCTTTCCTCTAAAATGCGCTACTCCTAAAATGCGTTAGTCAGAGTATGCCATTTACAATGATTTCTGTTCTTCAACAACAAGGACTTGTGAAACTTTTTTGTTCACACTTTTATATATTTTTCGTAAAAAATATGTGTTCGTATGGTTGTTTTGCATAGTGGCACTATTTATAAGAGAACAATTTACTGGAGGCTGTGACCTCAGCAGCGTACGTAAAGCACGAATGCAATAATACACTTGATATTTCGAAATATATAAATCTCAGAAAAAAACTCAAAGCACAAAATCTTTGTATTCAAAATTTTGGGGGTAACCTTGAATAAGCAAATCCATCTTTGGTGTAAAGTGCCATTGTTTGATACATATTATGCTAAAACTGGAACACCCAAGTTCCATGGTCAGATGGGAGTTTTTTTTTTTCACTGTTTTTTCTCCATTACACCTCGACCCGATAACAGCGGACAACATAACATTTGTACATTGACATTTAACAAACATTATATAAACATTTTACGTTGAAATAATTTTTAATTCCTGATTTCCATCGGTCTAGAGGCCGAGCACACGTATATTATAAAGTCATACTGTAAATCTGAACCCTATCTCTCGCCCTATTCGTGGCATATTCTTTCAGTGCAGCAAGCTCGCTTGAATAATTTGACCGCAAAGTTTTTGAATATGCTAATAATATGAACCGTTCAGTGTCAGACTAGGCACTGGAACTTTCTTAATAAAATCCATCACAGAGTTTATATTATTATGACGAAATAAACGGAATCTCTTGGTCGTTTACCTTTTTGTAATTGCTATGGATTTATATGCTTTTCCCTAAAATTTCCCTTTCATTGACATTCCACGCGAGGCCCACAAGATAGCAAAAATAGATTCAGAGACCTTCACGTATTGAATGTATGTAACATATATCTATATATCACTGTTAAAATCATAACCCTTCCTTTGCCCAGTCGGGTAAAAACTTATGCTACTACACAAAAACCGATTTTTGTCTATAGCGCAATTATTGCTTTGGCTATTATTTCAACTTACAGCGACAACAATAAACAACGAAAGTTTATCTGAAATAATTGTTTGTGTTGTTTTGAAACGTTGTTAACTGAAAATATACAATAGCTGCTATTTTAATGGTTGTAAATAAAATAAAATGGTTTACTTATTTACTGAACTTCAGTTTGTTTTCGTCAAGCTCTTCGTCAAGTTATGAATAGAGATGCTTATTAATTAAAATTGATGGTATTGAAAATAGCAATATGTAATATTTCTTAATGAAAACGTAGTATAATAACAAACATTTACTTATTTAAGTATTCGTTTCATTCTCTTTTATATTTGATATCTAAAGTGAACATTATATTCTTTACAGGTAAATCCAATCAATCTACTCTGCTTTGGTATGCATACTATAATTTTTTCATTAAATAAACTAAATTAAAGCTCATTACTTAAATTGTAAATGTCAAATTTTCCGGTAAAAAATACTGCAGCCTCCTCTATTTACAGCGATATAACAAAGGAATTAGTGTAAAAGCTTTTCTGAATCTTTTTAGTGTTTATCTTTTTCCATTAAGCGTGATTATTTCTTCCGTGCTGTGCTCCTACGAAATAACTCGAGAAGAGAGTGAAACAAATTGTTTTGAGCATGGTTTCAGGTTCAGTCCTTTTCGACCATTAAGGATTTAAGCGCGCTTACACACGGGCGGCACGTGCGCCAACTGCAGCCGTCGACGTGTGCCGATGGCACTGGAAGTCGCTGACCCCTTCTAACCCACGGACCGCCTTCCGAGACCACCTGGTTGAACCATGGGAATTTTTTTCACAACGGACCACCTTTTATTCACCTGGGTGTTCTTTGGGAATGTATTTGACATCGAAACTCTTCAAAGTCTGAGGTGGACGGTCACCACTACAAAATAGAACCGTTTAATGTTTTATCAGAGAGGTGAACAGTTCTAAGAAAAAATTCTCACGGATCACTCAGGTAGTCTCAGGAGGTGGACCATGGGTAAGAAGCGTCGCCGACGTGTCAGCGTCGAATATCCGCGTCAGCGCGTCGACGAGTACCGACGGCTGCAGTTGGCACACGTGTATAAGTGCCCCAAGAGCTAAAAACATAAAGACCATAACGACGCTCTCTCTCTAGTAATAAAACTCTTCCGACAAAAATTCCAGTACCTAAGTGATTCCAGAATTCAGTTGTTCTAAATAATGTGTAAGAGAAATACTTGATATTCACAAAATCTTAATAATAACGTGTTTGGCGCGCATGTCTGTTTCTGTCTTTCCTCAGGTAGAACTCGCCAATCAAAATTAAATCCGACCAAATTGAAAATTAAATCCGATTTTTGCGGATAAATAGGCTATATCAGCATAAACCCGACAGCAAATTAAAATCTAAATTAAATTGGCAACCTTTGCCAAATTCCAATACTATACATAAGCAGCCTATATACGTCCCACTATAGGGCACTATGGGCTGTGAGTATAGGCTTAATCACCCGTCGTGCCCATTGACGATTGACGCTGCGCTGAGGCTGACGTAAACACCTTTTACACTCAGGTTTACGATTACTTACGATTTTCCAGTTCACGAATATATTTTTCATTATTACTATTTGTATTCTTTATTGCACTAATTACAAGGGCGTGCTTAATGGGGCAAAAAAGCTTAGGGCCAACTGAAGTGACTGGCGACGGGTAGTGCAAGAAAAAGGTGAAATTATACAATAATAAACTTACCTAAACATAGGGAAATACATTAATATAGACTAAGATCAATAGAAATAATGAATTAATTATAATTTAATTTCATAGTTTCATCATTTCATATTTCACTAGCTGACCCGGCAAAGGCTGTTTTGCCATGTTAATTAGCCTACAACCTATTCTCAGACCTAATAAATATACACAAAAGAATCATAAAAATCGGTGCAGCCTTTTCGGAGGAGTTTGATAACACTGTTAGACGAAATTTTTATATGTTGGATTATTGCTGTTCTTCTGCTTCGGTTGACACTCCATGGGTTACTAAAGTCCCTTGCTAAGAATCAGTGTTGTGGGCAAAACCGCAGGGTATATCGAGCTCGAGGCCATTTTACCGCTGCATAGACACAACCTGGGTCCCAAATGCTTCGATCCCACACAGCGAATAATCGCTGCGAGTGCCTACTCGCCGCGAGTATTTGCTGTCTGTGGCACGCGAAGTTGCCGCGACTAGAATTGAGCATGTTCAATTTTACTCGCTGCAAATGCGCACTGACCGTCGAAATTCTCGTGTAGAACTCGCTGTGTGTGACAGCCAGGCAACGAATTGTCGCTACGACTAGTACTCCCAGCGAGTGCACTCGCAGCAATTGGTCGCTGTGTGTGACCGAAGCTTTATTGTTTTGGATTATTTTTCTTCTTTAATTGTTTTGTTTGTCTCTAATCATTTGTTATACGTATGTCTTTGTGGCATTAAATAAATGTTTTTCTTCTTCTTTACCTCTACCTCGTTTATAATTTTCTTATACACCAGTTGGAAGTATGTCATCAAAAGTAGCCTACGGAAATTACTTTGTAACTAACTTTATTGCTTTTTTCTCTACTCTTTTACAGTGACAAGAATTGAGAAAGGAATGTTGCGTTGGTTAGGATATATGGATAGGATAAAGGAAGAGAGATTGATTAAAGGGCCCGTAAGGGACGTGCCAGGTGGACATACTTCGACCAAATAGGGAATGTATTAGCAAAGGGCAAGATAAACAGTACCCGAAACCGGCGTGTGTGCATGCAACGACTAATGAAAGAAGAAAGAAAGAAATAAGACATTTATTTAAATGGTCACAGAAACACAAAGTAAACAAATATGAATATCGATGAAGCGAAAGTGATCTGACAGGATCGTGGCAAGTGGCAGTCCCTGGTCTCTGCCTACCTCTCTGCGACACAGGCGTGAGTTCATGTATATATGTATGTATGTCTTTGATAGTATAGATCTCAAACTAAAATTATTTATAGCACTTTCTTTGCCGCTGAACCAAATAAATAACATTAAAGATCCCCATTCTAATGTTATGTAAACTCAATAATGGCTCCCGGACGCGGCAAAATAACAAAACCCTTGGACGTTACGTCGAAAACGACCATCACTTAGCAAGTTTATGAGTTTTAATGTGCTTAAGATCTACTTAAGTGTAATCTAGAGTGTCCATTAAGAACTTTTTGATTGTCTTCGACTTGACAATTTGATATCCTCGTCTTGGGCTTCACTCAAACGAAACTCGAGTTGATTTTTTGACGTATTTTAATTAGGGAGTAATTTTTGGCTTCTGCTAATGCTTCTGAAGCAAAGTTAGTTTTGGTTAGAAACAAATTAAGTCGGTTAATTAGCCAATAAGAATAAACTTTGTTTGAAAACATTACGATAATAACAATAAGAAGCCGGACTGGACTAGCAGACATTGGAGAGCAAATAATTATTTTTTTATTTTATTTAAAATAATTATCTTCAATAGATATCAGATACTTAGTGTATGGACACATAGATGAACTAAAGGTAGGTGACTGATTTAATGGTATCATCATCATCAGCCATTTGACGCTCACTGCAGGACATAGGCCTCCTTTTCCCAGGTTTTCATAACCATGAGGGGGTTTTGCTATAATCACCACGCTTGGCTGGCGGTCGGCGATCGCAGTATGCGGATGGAATCTCAGAAAGACGCTGCTGCCCGTCTCCTGGTAATTGTTTCCTTAGTCGCCTTCTACGACATCCACGGAGGGAAATGGAGTAACGCTATTCTTTATCCGGCGCCACACGGTATAATAGCTTCATTTAAAGGTATAATAGCTTCTATCCATCTATACAGCCCATGAAAGACGCCCACTGTGGAGAATAGGCCTCATCACCGTCACGCCAACCTCGCCGGGCCCTGCTAACTTTTACATGAACCATGACGGCCGAGAACTGGCCGTCGTTCGGTGGGTAGGCTGATGACATTAAAATGGCGATAGGAGGCAAGGGAGAAGACGATAGCCTCGATAGGGGAATATACAATTACTCGGTTATTTAGGATTGTGTAATTTATATACATCTGAAATTATTATTTTCTGTGTTTGTACATACGTTTATAGGTACTAATTCCTTCGCCAATGTATTAGTCCAGTCCATCCAAGGGTTGTCTGGAAGAGATAAATTTTGGTGATAAGGCCGCTGTCTGTACGCTTATGAAGTATCTGTATAATTTCCATTTTATTGTACAATAAATTGTTCTTATCTCTATCAATATATTAATAGGCCGTCAATACTTACATACAATGGTATAATTTGTGCCGATAGGTACTGTTTTATGAGATGTTCTTTGGACGACAGAGAAACACACTATTTAACCTTGAAAAAAAACATGAATGCGTTCTCTAAGAAGCTTCTTAAGTTTCGTAAAGAACGCATTCATGATTTTTTTTAAAACAACACTAAATATTAATTTACATTAAAGGGCATTGACTTCCTTGTTGGTCTAGCCGTTAAGGCGCTTAGCTACCAAAACAGAGGTCGTGGGTTCGATTCCGCCGTACATTTGTACAAATGGCCTCAGTCTGGGTGTATTTTTACGTTTGTGACGTCCTTGCCTGGTTACCATAGCACAGGGTATCCTGGTTTGCGATCAGGTCAATGATTGTATTGTGTGGAAGTTATTATATTATATTTGGTTAGCCAGGAAGACGACCGATGGACTAAGGTAGCCACTGAATGCTGGGCGGTCAGTGGGCAAACCACCAACCCGGTGAGCCGACGACATTTTAAAAGCGGCTGGGAAACATTAAACGAGACTAACAAAGGCCCGGATGGGTTGGCGTGAAAGTGCTCAGGCCTATCTCCAACTACATACTATACTAGCTGTTGCCCATGACTTCGTTCGCGTGGTAATTTTGATGTGTATTTTTCCGGGATAAAAAATAGCCTACGTGCTAATCCAAACTATAATCTATCTCTGTGCAAAATTTCACCCGGATCTGTTCAGACCTTGTTACGTGAAAGAGTAACAAACATCCATCCATACATACAAACTTTCGCGTTTATAATATTAGTAAGGATATTTTTATACTTTATTGCACACGAAAAACAGTACAGGAAACATGACAATACGAAATTACATGTACAAAGGCCAGATTATTCAACAGTGGGCTCTGTTTTAGGGCTCATTAGATAGTGATAGAATTATACAAAAACGATTCCCCTAAAAGACTCCTTAAAATTTTAAATAATCTGTGCTAAGACCAACTTGACCTCCTCGGTCCTGACCTTGAAAATAAAAATCAAATACCATTGTTATTTTCAAGGTCAAACCTGAAGAGGTGAAGCTGCATTTAAAGAGCGTCTCAAGAAATCGTATTTTTATGAATAAGACTGTTAGGTATACAAGGTTATTTGAATTAGTTCACTGTATTTTGAGGGAATGTTCTTTTCAATGTAATAAACAGTATTATTAATGATTTATCAGTACTATGGTAAAATACACTTGTAAATATTCGTGATTTTCGACCTTTGGCTCCAAACTGTGAATTCAAATTCGAAGTGGTAGGATGTAGATAGATAGATAGAGCCTTTATTTAACACTTTATTGCACAACCAGGTGAAAGATAGTACAAATAGATATTACAAGGTATTACAAGTACCGTAACGTTGAATAATTATTACTAATTAAATGCTTAAAAGTGTGACGTCCAATATGCGTGAATTCAATTCAATTCAAATATTTTTATTCATTTTAAAAACAGAATGTTTACTTAATGAACGTCAAAGTTGTTAGTTTCACAATTAATGGATTATGTGGAGAAGAAGCTAACAAAGAAACTCCACATTTATTCTTTTCAAAACACGTTTTAACTTAATTAACAGAGTTTTCAACTTAAAATATTAGTCATGAATGTGTTGAACACTAGTCACAATCGTCCTTTAAATAATATTAATCTACTGTTAATGCCAAACGTCTTTGTCTTCTAAATAATCCTTGATGTTATAGTAAGCCTTTTTGCACAGAACGTGCTTAACACATTTTTTAAATCGCGTTGGAGGTAACTCTAATATATCTTGAGGAATTTTGTTGTAGAACCTTATACAGTGCCCCATAAAAGAGGTGTTAACTTTTGCAAGTCTAAATAGTGGAAATGACAATTTATGTTTATTTCTAGTATTAACATTATGGTGGCCACCAACATTTTCGAAGTCTTTGATATTTTTTCTTACGTACATAATATTTTCATAAATGTATTGACATGCAACTGTTAAGATGTTGGTTTCTTTGAAGAAATCTCTTAGCGAATCCCTACTACCCAACTTGTAAATAAATCGGATGGCTCTCTTCTGTAAGATGAAGATCGTCTCAATGTCTGCTGCCCGACCCCACAGTAGTATGCCGTAGGACATAATATTAGGGGTTAAAGTATGAAATTGCCGTTTTATTGCAATAGGTTCTTTGAATTGACATAGAATCTCCATGGTTTGAGGTTTTCGAATGAAACTTTTTTCAAATGGTTTCTATGATGTTCTTTTTTTAAAAAATGTGAAATATTTGAATATCGACTTTCAATTGTTTTTGTTATTCAATTTAGACAAGAAAAATGGATACTGCGAAAATTCGAGTGATTATGAGGCACCCATTTTTCGTATTTTTTTATTTTATTGATTTGACGCAAGTGAGTCAATATTGTGGGTAAGGTAACGTTAAACCATGCCGCTAATTCCTGGGTAGTTTGACTAGGGTCGACTTCCACTATCTCTCTTAATTCATCGTTACTCACCTGTGTGGGCGGTCTTTCTCGTGGCTCGTTCTTTAAGTCGAAATTTCCATCATGAAAGCGTTTAAACCAAAATCGCACGGTGCGTTCATTAGTAGATCCCTCTCCAAACGCAGCATTGATATAGCGGGCTGTTTCTGCCGCGTTAGTTCCGCGTCGGAACTCGTATTCAAAAATCACTCGAATTTTCGCAGTATCCATCTTTCTTGTCTAAATTGAATAAAAAAAAACAATTGAAAGTCGATATTCAAATGTTTCACATTTTTTAAAAAAAGAACATCATAGAAACCATTTGAAAAAAGTTTCATTCGAAAACCTCAAACCATGAAGATTCTATGTCAATTCAAAGAACCTATTGCAATAAAACGGCAATTTCATACTTTAACCCCTATTACTATGGAAGTAACTAAAATAAACAAGCCTAGCAGTTGCAACGTCAGTGAGCTCTCTAATTCTTTTGACTGCATATGCTGCAGAACTAAGCCTGTGTGCTAGTTTTACAATATGAGGACCCCATTTCAATTTTGAATCGATTGTGATGCCTAGAAAAACGGTATCTTCTACAAATTCTAGTTTTTCTCTTCCGAGTACAATGTTGTTTTTAACTAATCTTACGTTTGGTAAGGTAAACTTTATACATTTTGTCTTTTTGCAATTTAGAAGCAGATTATAATAATTAAAATAATTAAAAAAACCATTTAGTTGGCCGGCGCCGACCATAAGACGCTCAAACATTTTTTTTAGTTTTTTATTACTTTTCGTCCTGATATTGTTTGCAAAAACTTTTTTTTTTGACGCGTATTTTTTTCAAAACTAATAACATATGTTTCTAAATCATGGTTAGAATGTCCTCTTAAAATAAAGTGAACCTCCTCAGTCTTGACCATGAAAATAGCAATGGTTTTCCACTGTTATTTTCAAGGTTGACCTTGACCTGACCAGACAGGAGGTTAAAATAGATCCGTACTTTGATGTGGAATATCTTTCACATTGTTTGTTTGTACGGTTATATTGTATGCAAATTATTTGACCAACCAACTCTTTGCCCACGTTAATATCAAGAGGCTTACCACAATCTCGAAGTTAGCAGGACAAAAGCAGGGCAGTTTATTTTCAATGTTCAAAATAAACTGCTGCTATAGTGTACCATGAGCCGAAGTAAGTAGCAATAAACCTGCTAAAAAAAAAGGTTGCCTCTGGCCTGTTTGCCTTAAATGTTGCGTGCGTTCGAAAACCAAATATGATAATTTGCCGGTAAATACCGTTTTTATTACAAAATAAAAAAAAAAAAATTTGATTGTGAAAAATGTAATAAGAAAAGATTTGTAGCAGCACTGCTCACTGTGCGGATAAAAGTTGAAAACAAGTTATGGAAAAATAAAATAAACTGCTGCGGAATAAAAATTTTGTCTTAAGTTCTACATTACTTAAAAATTACGTTTTTTAACGTGTCTCGAAAGTTATTTTTGTTTACGTCAAAATATGTTTGAAGAAGTTTTTGAATTGATAAAAAAGGTTTTTGCTAAACTACGATTTGAAGGAAATGAAGTGGTGTCGCGGTGTGTCGGTTCAGACTACTTTCAGCAATCCTAAAGAGTTACCTACGAGGTTATAAATTAATAGAAGACGGGCAGCAGCGTCTTCCTGAGATTCCAACCGCATACTGCTATCGCCAACCCGCCTGCTAAGCGTGGCGATTATGGCAAAACCCCTCATGGTTTTCATAACCATGATGAAGGCCTAATGTCTTGCAGTGGGCGTCAAAAGGCTGATGATGATAATTATGATGAAAGAGTTTTAATACCTTAAACAAATATTTGAAATGCGACTAAAGTTCGAACCAAAAAAAAATTTCTATGACTTGATATAGGATCATAGATACCATTAAGCAGGGCAGTTTTTTATAAGGCTTAAAAATAACTTCTAATAGTGCTTGTGGTAAGCCTCCAGTAGTTAAACTTCAGTTACAAACCATCCGGTTAATAGCTACCTAAAGTTAAACGGTGAATTTGGGCCCAAGAATTACTCAACCTCCGAAACCTAATGGAGGGTGATACGGTGATTTCAATTGAAATATTCAGCTCAAGTGCTCGGCCCTTGTCAGAGGCAAGCCTGCCGTGATTGATGGCGTCTTTTGGATTCATTAGTGTTATTGGCTAGTACAAGTTGCCGGCAATATTGTTCCGCTGAAGTAACATGTTTTGGGGAGGTCTGAAGGTCGTTTGGTACTATGATAGGCATAGAACCTCAAGGCGGTTGTTACGTCGGGCATTCTGTCTTGCTCGCACAATACAAATATTTTGGTGATTTTAATAAAATGAGTAAACTTTTGATGAATGTGATCTGAGGGTTTGATAGATAATAAAATTGCCGAGATTCAAAAAATATTTTTATTATCCTGTACTAAGTTGGAAGCTAGAGCGTTTCGGACATATAATGCGTTCAACCAAGTACAGTCTCCTGCAACTTATCGTACAAGGCAAGATTCCAGGAAGAAGGAGACCTGGGACACCAAAGATTTATTTACTGAAAGTAAATTAATTGATCTGTCTTATGTACACGTACCTACCCACTCTCATCATTCAGTCCTGTCCATCCAGAGGTTGTCTGGAAGAGATCGCTTCTTTATAGTATACAATTGGCGTTCTTATCGCTAAGAAAAGAACGCCAATTGTATACTACAAAGATCTAGATACTAAGTAACTTATATCTCTGTAAATTACTGGTGTGCAATAAAGTGTTATCTATCTATCTATCTATCAAAGATATCATGGCTATACAACTTACGGCAGTGATTTCAACAGAGCACCAGTTCCTTATTTCTATTGGCAGCCTCGAAAAGCAAGATGGCCGAAATGGTTGCCAACCTCCGATAGGAGACGGCACATAAAGAAGACAAAGAAGTAGGTACGTTGTTTTTTATTGAGAAATTTTGATTACAAAATTAATAATTTCGGACATAATTTTTTTTTACTAAAGACTACTTGCAAGAAAACAAGAATATATTGAAAATGTTCGTAATGTAATTATCTGTCAAATCTTCAGACCACATTTATTAAAAGAATACTAACTTTATTACAATCACTTAAAATGTTAGATTGGACGGCATGCTCAACGTAACAGCAACGCAGCCTTAAGGCCGCTTTTAGTTCTGGCAATCCTCCTGCTCACACATTACTTTTCTTAATATTGTAAAAAAATCCGTCCATTTTTGACAAATATTATATTTATGGCGGCAGTAGAAAAAAAAAGGAATAATCATCATCATCGTCAACCCATAGCAGTCCACTGCAGGACATGGGTCTCCCCCTGTTTGGGAGGTTTTGCCGTAAACTCCACACTTGGCAGGCGGATTGGAGATCGCAGTGTTTGGTGGTCTGGTATCACAGGTCGACGCTGCCGTCCGTTTTTAGTCGCCTCTTACGACACCCACTGGGGTGGCTCATTCTAGGCCGGAGCCAAGAAAGAGAAAAATGAATACGTTAGGAAAATTAAGAGCTTTTGTTCGGATTTTGTGATGCCTTTTTCTTTGTCCTAAATACTATTTTGAGAGCTTCTAAAGTGTAAAGTGTTCCTATTATTTTTTGCTGTCCATGTTTTGTTTTGTTTTAAGTTTTAATTAATGTTTTTTGTTTGTTGCTGCAACAAATGTTTCTCATTATTTCTTTCTTCTAATAAATACCAATTGAAATGTGTCACGGCGGCGGCGGTAGCGTAGTCGGTAAAACAATGGACTCGGAAGCGAGAGACCCAGGTTCGATTTCCAGTATGGGCAAGTACTTTGACTTTGTTTTCTAAGTTATGTACATTTGTGAAGTTATAGTAGTAGTAATACCACTCGCTAACAGTGAAGGAAAACATCGTGAGGAAACCTGAGTGTTTGAGCTATTCACATACCTCAGCGCTTAAAATCGCCAATCCGCGGTGGGCACGCGTGGTGATTAAGCCCAACTCTCTCTCTCTGAGAGAAGGCCTGTGCCCTACAGTGGCATAGGCTGCTTATGATGATCTAATGAAATTTTGCAAAAGAGGACATAACTTAGTTCTTTTCACATATTGTCAAAAGAACGTAGGTATCTATACAAATATTTTTAGTATCATTAAAAATAGCAAGTGGTTTAATTTTGTTGGGGGATGCGGCTGTCTTTTGTATGCTTGGTAGGAAGTCACAATCACTCACTGTTTCAATGTTCAAGTACGTTTGTTGGTTTGTATTAATTTCTGAATACACTTCCGGTGTCATCGGGCCGTTAATGTGTACTAATACAGCTTAGTTTATCTAAAAACAGTAAAAAGTTGTACGGTCTGAACATAATATTATCCTCTTTATGTTGCTGAAACAATGCCTCTAAACAAGAATAACAAATAATAATCAAAAAGAAGAGCGCTATTCTTAAATTTTCTAAACTTAAGAATCGAACAAACAACTTCCCCACTTCTGAAGACCTCACAGTAGTAACTTTGTTGATTTATCACAAATTCCTAAAATACCCCCAGATACTCTCGTGTTCGATACTCGCACTTACGTCATTCGTGTTAAGTGCTACTCTGGAAATTCGCAACTCTGATTCTGCTTCGTCAATTCACTTTGCCTGGTCGTTGATTAAACTCTACACTATTTGATTTTCATTTGGCAGTAATTAAAATTAATTACTAATATTAATATTTGCATCATATCTAGTATTTACTTATTAATACGTGAGTTTTCTGTTGTGTAGTCGACGCTAGTGATGTGAATCGGTTTTTAACAAAACAAAAAATTTGTGAATATCATAGAAAAAAAACCTAAAAGTACCTAAAAAACCGGTATGCAAAAGTAATGAGTAATGAGTGCTGGAGTACATTAAATTTGGATATTTATCATGACAGCCTTGGCACATTTAAGTCTAAATTAATTCCTGAAATCTGAAAAATAAATTGTATAAAAATAATAAAATTCCTTGATTGCATGCATAAAACTGTACTATCGCTATGTTACAACATTTTGAATGTAATTTAAACCTATGTACCTAAGTACCGTCCTAAATGTCGTAGTTTTCATAAAAGTAGAGTTTACAAAATATGCTGTGTATACCTTTAATTGGCATAATCGCTAGCCCTAAGTCACATTTATTATAAGCTTTGTTATGTTTGCGTGCTTGCTGTTGGTGTACCTAATAAATAAAATAAAAAAAATAAAGTAATTGGAAAATACCCGTGCTGAAAATTGTAATCAGTTTACATCACTAGTCGACAGTATATCAGTATCGTCCGTCTGTCTGCAGGCGGCTTAGCTGAGAGTCGATTAGTAAGGCGTCCCCCTCTTCTCTTCTGGCTAAACGGTTGATTGCAGAAACGTGAAAAAATTCAGGTCAGTAGCACATGTTATGAACTTAAAAGGAAAACTACCATGGCTAAGAAGACTACAAGTTAACGAGCAATAGGAGACAAAGTTATAAAAAACGGAATACGTCGTACAAATTCTATTAAAATTACTTTGATGGAGGTCTTAGATAGATAAATAGCGAATACTTTATTGCACAACCAGGTGAAAGATGTTACAGTTAGTTTCTTATATCTAAGTAGTGGTATACAATTGGCGGTCTTATATTTTTAACCTAAGAGTACAGAGGGCGGTCTTATCACTAAAAGTGATCTAGTGTTAGTTCTGTACACTGCGCGTGGTCCAACACGTACTTGGCTGGTTTTTTCTTTTGGTACCACTTGGTACAACTATAGATAGATAGATAGAGAACTCATTATTGCGCTACCAGGAAATTTAATTTAGTTTATTTAATATTTAGGAAAACTAGTGACTAAAAAAATATAATATTACAAAGCCGACATACAAACAGACATTCATTAAAAGTTTCCACAGATAATAATAAGATTTGCCTGCACAAAGTTAGTATCAGGGTTCCGTACCTCAAAAGGAAAAAAACGGAACCCTTATAGGATCACTTTGTTGTCCGTCCGTCCAACCGTCCGTCTGTCTGTCAAGACCCTTTATCTCGGGAACGCGAGGAGGTATCGAGTTGAAATTAAAACCATATAGGTACTCAAGTCTATAGTTCCTTGAAGCTGTGAAAAAACAAACATCTAAGTTAACTTAAAAAAAGCTATGGCCGCTTAAGCCGCAAAAAACGTATATTTCGACACAAAAGGAAATCAAAATTTATTGCGTACTGTCCGTTGACCTAGAACTGTGACATTTGGCAATTAATATCGTCTTATACTACAAGTAAAGGGAACAATCTGAAAATCATCATCATCATCATCAGCCTATGCTTGTCCACTGCTGGACATAGGCCTCTCCTATAGCACGCCACTGAGCACGGTTCTCGGCTACTCTCATCCAGCTCTTGCCAGCCGCCCTGCGAAGATCATCGCTCCACCGAGTCTGAGGAATCTGAAAATATACATAAATATGTAATAAACTCATAAAAAAAACCTGTAAAGTTCGGGAAAAGCTCGGAAAAAACTGCGAGACTCGATTTCTGAACTATTGAATAACTGATTTTCTTCTATCTCACACAATATGGATGGCATTATTGTAAAAACTAGAAGCAGATACTTTGAACAACGACCTTTCTTTCTTTAAGTTGAAACGCGTTTTGAAAAGAGGAGTTCCTTCGTAAGCTTCTTCTCCACATACCTAGTCTATTAATTGAGGCCATCAGCGCCAAAGTGGCCTAACCCACAATTCTTCATATTCGTACTTATCTATTGCAATTTATTTAAAATATACTAAATGTTGATTTGAAACCGGCCTATCTTTCACCCATAGATAATAGACGGCGTTGGAAACCTTATTTTTGCACGTATTGTTTTTGCCTACTATGTATTCAATTTAAATTCATGAAAATTTATACCTGATTATCACCATACTAACTATATTAAGCTAAGACCACGTTTGCGCTGACGGCCTCAATTCTGAAACTAACAGTTTGACGGTCATTGAGCTAACATTTTGTTTTCATAATGACAACAATATTTTGAGTACGAATTTTGTATTTCGAATTTAATCTATTGTCATCATCATCATCATCAGCCATTTGACGCCCACTGTCGGACATAGGTCTCCCTCATGGTTTTCCAAGCTTCCCGGTCTTGTGCCGCTCGCATTCAGCGACTCCCTGCCACCGTAACCAGCTCGGCCGACTATCTGGCGGGGGCCTACCCACGCTGCCTGCGTCATCCGGTCCGCGGTCGCCAGGTCAGGATTTTACTTTTCCACCCCAACGCCTCATCAGTTCTCCGAGCTATGTGCCCGCCCACTGCCACTTCAGCTAAGCAATTCTTCGAGCTATATTAGCGAGCGTGTGTATGTATAAAAAAAAACTAAACAGCAAATCGGAGCGGTACGACGATATTCGTTTACTCGGTCTTTCCATTAGATTACTTTCCATTAGAAATAAAGTATTTCTATAGATTCGACATTAACATTTTACTCGACTTTTATGACCCAAATTGACAATAAAAGCAAGTCTTTGCTTTCAGCAAGGGGTGTACCGTAACGATGGCAGTATAAATTGTTCGCTAATGGCCCAATAAAGGGAATCCTTTAATTTGCCTCATTAAGGCCCAAAGGGTTAAGGCTTAGTAACTTATACGTGGAAGCTACACGCCGAAAAGAGTCCAAGCCTACATAAATCATAATAAAATGTGTACCTACCTATCCTAATAATTATAAACAGCAGTGGAGCGCATTTAGGGTAAGCCTTTAGCCGGACAAGTCCACCTTGTTACAGTCGTGTCCAGCCAATATTTACAAGTTCGCCCTGCTTTTGTAAGGCTTTGGAAGTATACCTTCTCAGTCATGGCCTTGAAAATAACAATAGTTTTCAAAAGACGAAATAAGAAAGTGCGGACACGCACGCACGACTCGTCATTTTGCGGGCGCGGACGGTAGCATAATCAGTGTGTCAGGCTTTCAGGGCTAAATGTGGACCTTTACTCCGTTCCACGAGTCGAACTCCTATGGAACAAAATACTTGCATCTCATTAGTCAATACGCGCGGTAACAAATAAGCGAAACAATAACCGAAAACGGTCTGCTTTATAGGGTAGGGTTACTTAATGCAGTGGCTATTGAAGGTCACGTGCATTAACCAATGGGCGATTTTCTTTGGGAGCTCGTTTCGTGGAATGAAGTATAAATCCGGCGTGTCCATTTTTGGGCCTTGTAGCTCTAAGCACATTAGTACCTAGTAATCGTGATATTTGCCCTCGTTGTCTGTTAACGACGAATGACGATATGTAGCACGAAATATTTAAATTAAAAGAAAGAAAGAGAGAAGGAGGAAAACAAAGAATACATTTCTAATTTGATCATTATTGACATGTAAAGTAATGCAAATATTACATGAATTCTTAAATCCTAGCTATTTTCCAGCGTACGAAAACTCTTCTCAGACACTGAATCTTTAAGCAAAGCTTTTAAGTTCAGAAAAGGGTGAACGTTTAATCCGTCATTAGGACAATATTTGTCGAGCATAAACTACGGTATTTTGTTGACTTAGTAGAGCAATGAAAACCTTTTATAGCAAGCATGTTTATGTTGAGCTCGGGTTATAAAATGAGTGTTTGTATTTCATAAAATAGTGATGTGGTGACTTACGCCTACCCACAAATATAACTTATTCGATTCTATGCCTCCTGGCATTAGTCATTTAACTCGAGTTAGACATTTTTACATTTATTTTAGTTATTATTTTACTCCGGTTATTAAGACGATAACTTAGTTCTGAGACAATCCACAAATGCTCTGTGTATGACATTGTATTCAGCCTTTAAACGTCCCACTGTATGGCACAGACCTTCTCTCAGAGAGAGAGTATGAGCTTAAGCACCACGCGTGCCCATCCCGGATTGGCAATTTCAAGCGCCGAGGTACGTGAACACCTCAGGTACTCAGGCTTGCTCACGATGTTTTGTTTACAGTTAGCGAGTGGTGTTGCTACTATAACTTCAAATATGTACGTAACTTAGAAAACAAAGTCATTGGTACATGCCGGGATTCGAACCCACAACCTCCCGAATGAGAAGTCGGCGTATTCTACCGCTCCGCTACCACCACTCACCTCCCACCACTACCACTGTGACATAATTGAACTGTTAAATAATTTGGCTTAAGATAAGGAATTTGGCTTAAGATGGTGCCTCAAGCGACAAGTCCCCTACAAACGTAGTTCGGTTTTAATTTGCAAACGAGCAAATCTCGATTGTGCTCTCCTAATACCTATTTAATATATAAAAATCTCGTGTCACAGTGTTTGTTATCGAGCTCTCGAGTCTGAGAATAGATCGTCGACTAATTAATATGGCAAAACAACGTTTGCCGAGTCAGGTAGTATTAGTATAGTTTCAATGCGATCCGGTCAAAAAATAAAACATGGCATAACACCCAGATATGTGCAATTCAAATACAGAGATCTCTAACAGCGCAGCAGCCCAACAGCCAGACGATCAGACGATACGGTGAAGTTGACTGAAAAGCTGGCAGGAGATGGCGAAAAATGACGTGACAGGGAAAAAGCCCACAACCAGAAGCGGTGGTAATCGAAAATTCCGGAGGTCCTAATTAACTTAATACACTTATTAAAATTTGGAAACCTGGGTGGACCCTTCGGTTGGATAAGAGATCAAGTCAGCGATTCCGGAGTTAAGGTTATAAACCCTCATTATTTTTATTCCAAAAAGGGGTTTTATTCGTCAATACTTTAAGTTTTTATGGTAGTAACCATAAAAACTTCAAAATCACGTAACAACATCTGCTGACGCACATTTTAATATAGTATATGGTAATTTGAGTATAGAATAGTATATTGTGTAATTAGTGAATAAAGGACCAATTTAAAGCGAAGGCCGTAGATGAATCACGAGTAAGTTAAGGATTATAACGACTGAATCACGACTGGAGAGAGTGATTCCTGATGATTGATTCAAGTGTTAGAATCCTGAGTGAGGCAAGTGATTCATGACCCTTAATGTAAATCCGCGGTACTTTATTCAAGTGTTGCATAGCTACTATATTTTATACCCTGACTACGAGAAAAAGAACAATCAAATCTCGAGGAGTTATTTGCACAAAGAGATTGTATGTCGAGTATTCTTTGCGCAAGGAGTTTGTATGGAGTATTTTTTGCGCTAGGAGGTTATATAAGCTTTGATATGGAGGTCGAATATATTGGTGTGTTCTAAATTCAAACACCAAAATAGTGATTCATCATCATCAGCCATTTGACGACCCCTGCAGAACATAGGCCTTCTTCGTGGTTTTCATAACCATAAGGGGGTTTTGCCATAATCGCCACGCTTGGCAGGCGGGTCGGCGATCGCAGTATGCGGTTGGAATCTCAGGAAGACGCTGCTGCCCGTCTCTCGGTAATTGATTTCCTTAGTCGCCTTCTACGACATCCACTGAAGGAAATGGAGTGACACTATTCTTAATCCGGCGCCACACGGAACAAATTAAAAGCCCCGAGTGGGAATGGTATTTAAGCTATTCATCGTCATTGTCAGTTATAATTCATTGAAAATAGTACCTCTTATCTATAAATAAATAACTTCCACACAACAAAATCACTTGTCCTGGTCCCAAACTAGGATAACCCTATACTATGGTAACCAGGCAAGGATATCACAAACATGGAATACACCCAGACTGAGGCTATTTAGGTAAACACATGTGCGGCGGCCCGAGTGGGATTCGAACCCCCGACCTCCTGGATGGTAATCAGACGACCGCTAGACCAACGAGGCAGTCTAACTATCTAGCGGTGATACCATCAATCACTTTAACAAATAGTTTATTTAGTAAATCTGTCAGACTGTTCACAAACAAAGCGCAATTATGTAGTCAGTATAATTTGCGTATGCATCTGACATTGATAAACTGCTTGGGGACGTAAGTACCTATCGTAGTTTCCTGTATAAATGGACAATATGGTATAATTAATTCTTATAAATCTGTGTGACATCGTAAATTACTTTTCGTCCCCCCATCTCGGAAAGAGTGTTTTTCTCTTCGATATCGGAGTGCAAAAGCCGTTTTTATCCGTTAGAGGATAAAGTAAATTGAATTTCGAACACTAAGTTTGTAAATTCAAAACATCATTAAACCAATTTACTTCTACCTCCATGGTGCCGAATTTATCATACAACTTTTTTTTTATTTGTTGAAAACACAGACTCGGAACCTACTTTGTATTTCTTTGCATTTAAAAAAAATATATTCATTCTTCTTCTTAGCGTGTCGATGGCGAACAAAGTTTATCAAAGTCGTTATCAAACAGTAAAGTGGCGGCCCAGAACTTTGCGACGCTGACTGCGTTATCAGTTGCAATCATTAGGTCCTCCTGAGTACCGGTGTTAGGGCACGCCGGGAACGATAAAAGATTGTCCAGCGTCTGAGAAGTACCGCACAGACAGTTCAAATTATGGCTGTCGGGTTCCGCGAATACCCCCACCTGGACATGTTATCCTTAGTTCGGTCAACACGGGTCCGTAGCCGGCTTAGGGTTTTCCAGATTGCCCAGCCCAGGTATTCATTAATAAATACTGTCCCTTTTTTAGGGTTTCGTACTCGAAGGGTGCCAAACGGTGCCTATTACTAAGACTTCACTGTTTGTCTGTCTGTCTGTCCGTTAGTCTGTGTCTGTCTGTCTGTCTGTCACCAGGCTGTATCTCATGAACCGTGATAGCTAGGCAATTGAAATTTTCACAGATGATGTATTTCTGTTGCCGCTTAAAAACAAATACTAAAAACAAAATAAAATAAATTATTAAGAGGGGCTCCTATACAACAAACGTCATTTTGTGCCGTTCTTTACGGTTGAAATTTTCACAGAATATTTAGTTCTATATTTGCTTCAAAAATAAATAATTAAATTGAAATTAAATGAATATTTAAACAGGCCTCTCATACAACAAACGTGATTTTTTTCTCGATTTTTGTAACTAATGTTGTATAGACAATGGTACGGAACCCTTCATGCGCGAGTCCGACGTGCATTTAGCCGGTTTTTTATTTACCTGGAGAACAATAGTACATTGTACACCGAGGGAAGAAAACGATCTATTTCTGTTGGATAGTATGTTTACTAGCAGGACAGGAATAGAAATTCGAGAACCAAAATAGAACTTTCTCCCGAGTGATAGATAGTGCTTTATATTACACCTACGAGGAAAATAAAATTATTTAGAATAATTAAAAGCATACTGTCAATTTAATGAAAGACAACATTGAACAAAACAAAACAAATTGCCACGCTTATTTTTTTTTTCGTAGTGCAAAAAAAGGTTACCAGCCTTTTTTAATTGAAAATCGGGCACAAAAAATATTCCCACCTCTTTTTTCTAATTATTTCATACAAAACGTTTTTAAGATTTGACGTTTGTATTTTTTATGTTCCCTGCTAAAAAGAAAAGAACACTTGCAGGGCAGGAATGGATTTTCATACAATATTCCTACCCTGCTACGGAGGGCAGAAGCGAAATTCCATATAACTTTTCCCGCCGCGCATTTGTAAAGGAAAAATGACGAATTTGGTAAGGAGCAATGAGACTTTCTGAGTAGGTGTGATATAAAATACTCTTATTGCTACGTTACATTTACTTTTTATATTTAGAATGTGAACATTCTGGACGAAACTGTTGTGAATTCTGCTGTATATTTTGCCTTTTGTTAGGATTGTTATGGTGGTTACATAAAATTTTTACTTCTGATGCTTGGTCAAACTTTGTAAAATGTATTAGGCCATATCATTCTTAGAAGATAATATTTATTTTGTGATATAATTTATAATTTATTGTTTTGTAAACTTTAAAATAATATACAAGGTAATTATAATTCCGGAATCACTTACTTGATTTTTCGTCAGAAAAGTCGTAAGTGATTCCGGAATTAAGTTAATAATGTTTACCACGTGGACGTGGACGATATAGACGACCATTTGAAAAAAAAACTCTTTAACAATACAATTAGTAATTAATAAGATTCAAAATCTTACCTACAAATTGATTATATTTATTAGTAAAGTTATATGTGTAAATTTAATTCCCAACAGATAAACTTGTAACGCTTAAAAGTCTTTGGTCGCCCCCAAGCTAACGGAATTAAATAAGATAGGTATATGTTTCAGTTTGAAACTTGAAGCCTCTACAGTGCTGTGACCACAAACTCGTTGCTCAAATATACTAGTAGTGTTAGTGTGCTCTGCGGCGTGAGTACATAGTTGCGAACTGTAACTGTTCAAATTTAAACAAAGGACAAAAATTACACTCGAATAAGTATGAAACAACGAAAAATTGTTTGGATTTTGACATTTTGTAAATGAAATTCTCTAGTTCTCATACTCGTATTCTAGAATTATTACGTATATCATCGTAACTGTAAAAGTGCAACTTTACTTACTTTGGTCTTGACTCGACTCAGTCACGTTTCGCGGCAACGAGGGTATATATATTTTTTAATATAAATAAATATACGTCCCACTGCAGGGCTCAGGCCCTCTCAGAGAGAGAGGCTTAATCACCACGCGTGCCCACCACGAATTAGCAATTTCAAGCGCTGAGGCACAAAGTGTTGGAAGTGTTTTATTATCAATAGGATAGCGTTTAGCACATAAGTGACAAATAAAATTTTTTCTTGAGAATAACATTTTATCTTAAAATTTAAATTAACAGCTTTGTAACTTTGATACACTAACAATAAAGTGTTCTCTATCTATCTATATAGCAAACTAGGATAGCCTGTGTCGTGCAAGCTAGTCTTTTCTAAAAATGGAACTAAATACACTGGTATGTGAACACCTCAGACACACAGGTTTCCTCAAAATGTTTTACTTCAACGAAAATAAAAAACATGAAATGGCAAATATTATGAATTGAATGGGGTAAATACGATTAAAGAGTCGTCAGAAATTATACGTAAGATAATTTTCATCATCGAATAACAGAATTCAAAGTGACTTTTCAATTGAAAGGCGTCCATTTAGTTGATTAATATTGTACACGCTCAACTTTGTGGCGGAATTACGAAGTAGAGCTTTGCTCAAATATTCGCACTCGGGTAACTCTGTCACTGGAGTGAAATTATTTTCATCTAAATCTTCGAGCATTGTGACAGTCTGCCTATTTAGGTAAAATATTTTTTGTCTCTAGCATTTGCAATTTCTGGCGTCTCACTTAATTTTTTTTACCCGATAACGACAACACCAAAAGAAAGGGTTAAGATTATGTGTGTACGTGTCATTACGCTCTCGTGTCCACCGTGGATGGGCGATTTTACGTTCAAGGTATATGAACATACATACATACATAAACTCACGTCGGTATCCCCTCTGGGATAGGGTAGGCAGAGACCAGGGACTGCCACTTGCTCGATCCTGACCGATCACGTTCGCTTCTTCATCATTCATTAGTCGTTGCATGCACGCACGCCGGTTTCGGGTACTTTTTATCTTGCCCTTTGCTAATACATCCCCTATTTGGTCGATGGATATAAGTCTTTTATGAGTGCAATAAAGTAAAGTATTGCAATGCCTGGTTTTATAAAAAATAGTAAATTTCTAAAAAAATATAAGTTATGGACGTAACTTAGAAAACACACAGTCATAAGTACGTGTATCAATGTATCGGCATAAACCAATACCTTTGTTGTCTGTGTTAAGGGCTGTGAGGAATTATTTTGAGTGTTTAATGTACCCTCAGAACACAATGTTCTGAGAATGTACCGGAATCGAACCTAGGACTTCTCCCATGTGACGCAGACGTTCTACCGATTCCCTGCCACCGCTATATTGGTTAATATTAAACTTTGCAAAAAAGCAATATAAGATAATTAGATTTCACAGTGTATGTTGCTTTCGTTACTTGCTTATGAAAAAAGCCATGTAATGTGATATTGAATGAAAAAAGGCACAATAAGTGGGAAGAGCCGACGGAAACAAAAAGGAACTCTCTGCGCCAAGCCAAACAAGATTTATACAAAAATTCTCAAAGTAGGAAAGAATAACAGCCGCGGATTCAAAAGAATATTATATCTTTTCTGATGTGTTTTGTGAAACTTTCCCCATATATCATTTTTCGCTGCCCGAGTCGGCGTTCTCTATGAAAATAAGCTTTATTATGCCTGCTCGCACGTGGCGTTTTTGTAGAACAAAAGTATTCAGTTGAAAACTTCACGAGTATTCTCAAAACTTCAACGATGTAGCGGCCCGCTGAGCTGCCCTGAGCGAGTGATTTTTCGCCAAGGCCAACATGTCAGGAAACTACAATTGGAAACTACAATTCATTCTTTATTATGTAAATTCGAGAAACGTGAAGGAAACATCGTGAGGAAACCCTGGTGTCTGAGGTATTTACATACCTTTGTTTGTGTGAGCTCTTTGGGATTTAATATAAACAACTTCCTGTTACAGAACCCCAAAAACTTTTAAAATAACTTTCCGCGTTTTTATAAGAACGTTTAAAATTGGCACCAAAAACGTATCTGACAACTATATATATACTTTATCTTATCTTTCCTACTTTAAGTATATAAAATTATAATCTGAATCTCAGAAACGGCCCCAACGAATGGCAGACGGTTTCGGGGGCGATAAATCGATATAGTTATGTTTAATTTTTAGAAAAAGTCGTTTCATCCGTGTTTTCACGCAATGAAGAACTTAATATCATTAGGAAGGTAAATTTCGCCACCACCTACCAAGGTTGTAATAGTTCAGGTTGGAATTCGGGCTGTCCCGAAACCAGAAGACCCCTGTTCGAGTCCAGACGACTTCAGTTCGATTGTTTTTTCCCATCTAAATATAATTTTCAAAAAACACGATTAACCAAAAAAAAGTACCGAGCAAAGGTACTTAACCTAAAAACGAAGTACTATGTCACTTAGTTTCTTATGTTATCCGTTGCTGGACAAAACCCTCCCCTACTGTTTTCTATCTCTGCCTATTCACGCACCATACGAGGACACGGTTTATAAGGATGCAGTATTGTCTATTATGAGAGTTGGCTTTTATCTTAGCAGTCGCTGATAAAATATGGCCTGCTAAGACTAAATCTACCTAATTATTATTATTATTTATTTAAGGAGAAAAAACAGAATTGACAAACTTACAGGATAAAAAATATTAGAGTCAATAATATAGTACATTTTGCCAATTACTCAGCATTTCCCACAGATAGGCAAAAATTAATATAAAAAATAAGTAAGAGGCGTAATACAGGATTCTAGATAACACCAAAAGCAGAGACGCTCAATATAGTCAACGAAATGCAACAGAACAGAAATGAAAGAGGCAACGTTTGGATTATAGCTTAACCTTTACGAATATTTGAGGTAAGAATTATCCAAACCTTTCGGCCACTGGAAAATGTTCTTATGATACCTTTTTTGGAGCAGTTACAAACTGCATATTCGGATTTAAGACGTCAAGAAAAGTGCCACGTTATGCCAGTATTTTATTACTTTGCCAATCAATGCCGCTGCTAGAAAGGATCGAAAGTATCCTGCTAAAAATATCAATAGGTGCTGAATGTGGACTAGGCCAGGTGCTATTTATGCAGGTGCTATTTAGGCGAGTGCTCAATGTGGATTACCTCATCTATAGGACTAACCGAGATTATTTATTTTTTTATTTCATTTTATTCGGGATAATAAACAGTTATTCAAAATCACATGATTGACAAATAAAGGTATGAAATAGAATAAGTAAGAGCATAACCCACTAAATTATCCACAGATTACTTTAAGCATTGAAGGAGAACAAAAAAAAAACAATTACGCAAGAGAAACATAATTTTAAATATTTTAGAGATTAGAGAAATACACCCCTAAAAATCCATTTAAGTTTTTTATTCTAATTTTTACGCGATATCTCCCACCTCTGTAGCATTATCTCTCTTCGGTTTACGCCGACTGGTATTACGCTACGAGACGGCATGCAAGTAGAGACATTTCCCAGCGTTTCGCTTTAACCAAAATTATTTTGCGAATTTCGCTTTGCAAGGCGCTACGAGAGCCCTCTTTATTACGTCATAAACATAATAAAAGACCGCATACTTTCTGAACATATATAGAGTACTTAGACCCAAAATCAAAACTTTTGTGGTACCTAACCACAATGGTCATTATTAGAAATGTTATCCTTGTCCGTCAATCAGTTTACAGATTTTTTCTGTTAAAAGATATATTTTTATCTTATCTTATTTTATCTTATCTTGTCTATTTGTTTAAATTACCGGACTGATATTAAGTATCGTTCAATAGCGAATATCAGTCCAGTAATTACAGCAATTGCTGTAATTTTTATGGTGAATAACTTTACGTTTTATGACGCTACAATCAAGAGAGCCAGAGATATCATAAGAAACTATATTCATTTTTAGACAGTCCATGCGAACAAAGTAATATGCAATAGCTGGTGCGGAAATAAATCTGTTTCAGAAAATAGGTCTAAAACAAGAAAAAAATTTATAGGATTCTCATGAACGTTTGTACTCACCTAGGATTTTCTGTAAGCCATTGCTCTGATTGCCTATACTAAGGAACTATTTCTGCATGCTTTCGACTCCCATCGGCCAAAATAACAACTTAATAATAATAATTTATTTGCCTCGAACAACAAGATTCATATTTGGTTAGTACATTTCAAAACTTATATTTATAGCTAGGACAATGAACATATATATATATTTATTTATTTACATACATCAAGTCTTGTTACGTGCGACTTGAAGCCTACAGCAGTGGTTGATGTATGCGCAGTCGACCAGCGCCGCGATCATCACTAGGACGCTGTTGGCGCTGCCCCGCACCCTGCTCACCAGAGACGCGCCACGCTTACGCATGAACGCGTAAAAACCGTCTACTCGCGCGTCGGCGAACATGCCGGAGGCGCTACAGTGTCGAGGCAGCCCCATCAGCGCCCTGAACGCATTGTTATACTGAATGCGGAGAGTATGCTTTTTGAGTAGTATTCAATATTGACTTTCTTAATGAGGCAAGCATGTGTAATTGTGTAACTCATATACCTCTGAAGTTGTTATTTTTCCTCGTTTGTACATCTACTTCCTTCTACAATGTATTGCTCCAGTTCATCCAAAGATGGTCTGGAAGAGATCACTTTTAGTGATAAGGCCGCCGTCTGTACTCCTAGGTTAAGAACGAAAATTTCCTTTTTTATATACAATAAAGTGTTCTTTATCTATCTATCTATCTAAATTCTTGTTTGTCAGTCACTCGGCAGACTACGGGTGAAAAGGCTCCTCTAAGTTTCAAGCTCCAGGCACGAGTAATCGTCCAGGAAATACGAGGAGGAAAATGTCTCAGCATTAAGCAAGACGATAAAAAAATGATAGTAGCAGCTGCAACGACAAAGTGCCCATTTAATATTTCAGAACTCTGGAATTCATTGTTAATTAGCCGATGGCATTGTGGGGCTGGTATTTTAATGACAGTTCAATGTTGAAGGTTTTGGAAGAAAGTCTCAACTTGATCAGTAGTGATTTCATGGAAAATATTTATGGCAAATCAAATTATTCATGCTAAAAAATATCTGTTTCTAGCAATAGCGGTAGTGGGATTTTATTTAACGATATCACATAGTTTCTTTCTATCTATTTATCTAATCGGCCCATAAACGGAGCCCACTGTTGGGCATAGGCCACTGCTCTTTTACGCCACCCCATCCGGTCCCTTGCCAGTCTCGTCCCATGTTTCCCAGCCGCTTTCACAATGTCGTCGGCCCATTTTTTCTTTGTTTCAGTTGAATGCTTTTAGGCTTCACAAATTACTCCATAGTTCTTGAAATAATATTTCTGCAGTCCAGTCTGCAGTCTTGTATGTAAATACAAAGGCTATTGCTGCACAAAATACTTTAATGTACGTGGGTATATTGCTTAGGTATGAGGTCCAAAAAAAATCTAAGTCTTAGTTAAAACGCGAGTCGCCATTCTGAATTGAAGATGCCAATATTTGATTAAATAAAATCTGAGAGAAGTATGAACAAGACGTAATAAATTACATTTTTGTGGACATCTTCGTTTTATAGGTCTTCCATGAAAACGTTAAAGCAGCGAAAAGAAAAATATTATAGACTTATTTCTAGACAGCTTGGACAGGCTCACACAGTAGTGAGGCAGTGTTAGGCAGTGTTAAGGTCAGGTCAGAAAAGGTTATGGTATTTTTTTTTTATATTTCTCAGCACATTTTTAGCGAATCTTGGTGAAACTCAGAATCTGGAAAAAAAGATTTGTCTCTCTCTTGCGCCCGTGCTGTATCAAAGCAAAGTCAAAATTGTGTTGAATGAGATTTTGAAAATATTTTTCTTTCCGTTGCTTGTAACTTTTAAACTGAAAGACTGTAAAAAATAAACAGTTTTTACATACCGTGAGTTATTTGATTCCAGCGCACACTTTCCTCCCCAGTGGTCGAAACCTAGTTTGGTTATTGGGACCCTATCTTACAATAACCTACCTTAAATACCTGAACAACATACCACTATAATAAAAACCATTTACTTTCCACCTTTTGTACAGCAAAATACCTACAGCCAGATTTTAGGTTTAGATTCAATTCCATTGTTAAGATCTAATAATAAACGACAATGCCACTGTTCAAAGATTCGCGCAGCATGTCCGTAACATTTCACGCGCATCAACAACTCCAAGGGGCTTAGAGCCGGTTCCAGGCGGTACTCTGGGCGTGAACCGGATCACACCAGAAACACCGCCGCCCCCAAGCCCCCAATATTTCGTAGCATGCTCGCCTACAGCGTAGAGTAAACTCTTCAGATGGACTGTATTAGACTGAAAGCAAAAAAAATACGATACAAAACACAATTACTTACGTAAGAACGACAACTCGATTGTTGGACTAAGAAAAAGTTAAGTTAGCTTATTCTAATAATAAGTATTGTAACGGATGGATTGCCTTTCAGCAATAAATGCATTAGATGAGGTTGTCTTGTGACAGGCAGACATTGGTGCGGCGATGAATTTTGCACAATAAAATATAGAAAATTAAGTAGCTGGAACTGACTGACAAAAATATAGCCGCGGTGGGGGTTACAGATTTATCTTTTTTTAATCGATAATATGCATGCGCACGCGCGTCGGTGCAGCAGGACCTTTAGGTCACTCTTCATTTAGCTCAAACAATTTGCCAACAGATGGTGTTACACGTATGAAAGATGTGGTTATTAAAACAAATGTAACTAGTAATTAAAAATACTAATTACACAAAACAATCAAATCATCTACAAGTATTATTAGTATGTCAGGCCTTATCCTCACCATCAAGTGAGACGGCAGTCAAGTTCAAGTCTGTCTTAGGTGACAACAAAAATACAACTTGTTTCCCACTCGTGGTCACGTGTTGAGTAAGGAGGGTAAACCTACCCACGCAAGTAGCTGCTACCCCTATCTACGTTACATAGGTACATACATAAAATACTGCCCGGATCCTTGAGGAGTAGGCAAAGGCCAGGTTGTCACTTGCTACCTTATCCCATCAAAACCTTAATATAAAGAAGGGGCTAAATACGACACCAAACAGTGTAAAAGTGCAGGTTTGAGGAAAACAAATGCGATCTCAAAGGATGCCACGACCTATTCACCAGAATGTAAACCATTGTTTGGGGTTCAGGGTTACTTTGCATATTGTTAAGTTTTGTTCAGCTCAATAAACATGTTTAATTTCATTTTCATTTCATTTCATTCCATTTCTAGGTTCTACTTGGCAATTTACACAGGTGTAAGGTACAGTCATAAAGAATTTTTTATCCTCCAATCTCGGAAAGAGTAATTTTGCTTTTCGATATTTGAGTGCAAAAGCCGTTTTTATCCGCTAGAGGATAAAGTAAATTGAATTTAGAACGTATCGTGTGCACTAAGTTTGTAAATTCAAAACATCATTAAACCTTTTTACTTCTACCTCCACGGTGCCGAATTTATCGTACTACTTTTTTAAATTTTTTATAAACTCAGACTCGGAACCTCCTTTGTGTTTTTTTGCATTTAGTCATTTCCTCGCTGAGGTGGGATGAAAAGTATTAATATTTACGTGTTGCACTCGAGTGCAAAGATTTTTCACCTCGTGCTCTTTTGATTCCCTCGCTAACGCTCAGGATTCTAATTTTTGAATCACTAGCTGCACTCGTGATTCAATTTTAGAATCCTTCGCTTGCTCTGTCAAAGCAGCTTTGCACTCTTGTATAACAAATAACTATTGGGTGATTTGGGAGCCATAGCAAAATAAACGAAGCTTAACAATAGCTAAAGAATATGCTAGTTTTTTTAAGACTTAATTAGCATTTTCCAAAAATATTTCGACATATACATATATACTGCTTTACCAAACCGCGGGATAAAAGTAGCTCAAAATGGTATTGTATTTAAAGATCTTGTTAATAAAAGTGGCCAAACCGTGCAGCAGTTTATCAGCGCAAACATTTATTATTTCATGTGATATACATGGCTATTAATATACGGATCAGCTGCCAAACGTGCTTCTGGTATGTTTACATAGTGCCGACAGCCTAGACCGGTGGCAAAATTTAATTCCCTCGTTCCTTGAGCTTAGTTTAAGCACAAAGCTTCCACCGTCTATGCGAGCGAGTACGAGTTTATGCCTGTAAACTTGCTACCGACATATCGTAATGTTATATAACCTGGGTTGGTCCGCTAGAATATGACATACATAATGCAGACTATAGGTATACGTCCCAGTGCAGGTTAAAGGACTTCTCTCAGATATTTATAGTTAGGGCTTAATCACCACGCGTGCCCAACGCGGATTGATAATTTCGAGCGTTGAGGGATGTGAACACCTCAGACACTCAGGTTGGCGATTGGTATTGCTGTTACAAACTCACAGATGCTTCGCTATGAAATTCATAGTTAATTCAGTGATTAACTGGTAGTTAAATGGTTTGTCTGTGTGCTTGAAACCGTTTGAGGTGTTTGATATCTGTGTCAAATTGGTGTCCAATTTTATTTGAATCTAACACTGCTAGCTACTAACGTATCGTAGTTTAGAAAACAACCTGGGGCGGTTCGCTATAAAATTCATTCAGTAATTTACTGCTAGTCAAACGTTTTATCTGTATCGTTTAAGTCAAATTGGTGTCCAATTTAATTTGAATTTGACATTTAATGAGCGTCGGAATGGATGCCATTTTGGCGTGAATTCAGTTTCTACTCCATGCTATAAAATAGTTTTAACCTGTTAGGATATGCCTTGAAAGGACCAATTAAAAACCATTGTTAAGGTGACCCGATCGGGTCCTTTTGAATTCTACAGACTACTAGGTTTAAAAAACAGGCCCTACTAATATAAAAAATACCATATCTTCTTTTAGAATATTTTTTGCACTAAGTAAAACTAATAAAATTTTCATCAATAATAATAGCTAAAGAGATTCTAGCTTTATATTCTACAGCCTTGAACCTTTAAGCCATGAAATAGAAAATATTTCCGCTAAAACGATAGTTTTACTTAAAACGCTATTTATCCACCAGTGACACTGTTATTGATCTTTCTGTTTGTCACTCTTAGTTAGTGCCAAATCACATTTTCTAGCCAAATCCAGGAATTAGCAGCATGGTTTAACGTTACCTTACCCACAATATTGACTCACTTGCGTCAAATCAATAAAATAAAAAAATACGAAAAATGGGTGCCTCATAATCACTCGAATTTTCGCAGTATCCATCTTTCTTGTCTAAATTGAATAACAAAAACAATTGAAAGTCGATATTCAAATGTTTCACATTTTTTTAAAAAAAGAACATCATAGAAATCATTTGAAAAAAGTTTCATTCGAAAACCTCAAACCATGAAGATTCTATGTCAATTCAAAGAACCTATTGCAATGAAACGGCAATTTCATACTTTAACCCCTATTAATTTATTGTTGATCGTGTCAAATACCGTATTTACGACCATTTCGACTTGTACAGCAGAACCGTGTACAAATTACAAGCCTTCAGAAATAACACTACAGGATATTTCGCGACTTCTGCTAAAGCGACAGCGACACAAGTGTGCGAAATCGTTTCGCTAAATTATAGGGGCATTAAGTGTTGCCAGCTATAGCTTACGCGTGACTCGTTAGAAATGGTTATAGTAGTTTGTAATATAACAAATTTTTCAAACAATATTTACTTTGCAGTGAACCTTAAAATGACAAACATAATTATCTTATTATGGGACTAAAACTTTCATAAGCACCATACATTAATAAACACAGTCAGAGACGAGCAACCGACGACGCGAAGAAGTGATACCGGAATTAAGTTAATAATATCTTATTTGATTTGCCTGTACCTGCTTTTGTTGTTGTTTTTGTTTGTCTCATTGCTATAAAATTTGCTTTGCTTTACTTGTGTCATTTCAATTGTTGTTCTGTTATATTGTGCTACTGTTAGTCTTCTTTAAAACAAAATAAATAAATATTATGTTTGTATGCAGACGCAAATAAATGTTTACTTACTTACTTATTTTCTACTAATTTGATGTATTTGGAGCAGTGGTTTTGTGTATTTCAGTACAATACGAACAAATTAAAAAATAATGTTTAAAATAGGTATAAATTAAAAATACAGACTTCCCCAGAAATTGTCTATCTTTAGAATCTATCGCAATCCCTTTCAAATGTTTTAGGACTATGATCGCGATAGCGACTGACTTTTAACTTGAATTGTCTAAGTTTGAGAGTCGCAATACCGATCATCCTCCCGAATGAAATCGGCGCTCATCGTTCACTTTAAAACGTTTTGTTATATCTGTTACTCGTATAATTTTTCATTTTACAATTTTCCGATGTCTCGGTAAACTGAGGTGACAGGCGTCTTTTTGAAAGCATTATGTTAGTTTACTACCCTCGGGAAAAAAATATTAAGTTACGTTCCAAAAATATTTTGGCAAATTTTTGAATTGAAATTGGCAAAACAATAATTTTATATAAACTCAAAAATACTGATTATTAGTTACTGAAATTTAGTTTTCATTATGGTTAGTTCAGAATATTTAGAAAATACTAAGTTAACATTTTCTTCAACTCATTTTTGAACAAATTTACATCAAGTTCCCTTTTGGCATTGTGGCAATTGGTTATTGATTCGGGAACTGTATAAAACGAACTATTTTGAATCAACGTGTTTTTTACCTTACCATTGATATTTAAATTTGAAATATTGGCATTATGTCCGCTTCTCTACGACCAGTTGCTTTTCGCTCAACAGTGATCTCAGCTTATGGGCTGTTTAGATTATAGACAAATTGTTGTGTTCTGTTGTAACAGCTTCCCACCATGATTGTCCCGCTCTCCTAATAGGGTAACACATCTAGTAACTGGCCATGCACCAGTAACTGGTCACTAAAATATTAAAGTTATTAAATAAGGCTTCGAGGCAAGTAACTCCATCTAGTTTCAAATTTTTAAATCAGATAGTTCATCGGAAGTTGATTTTCGCCAAAAGTTGCCACTTTTTGACACTAGATGGACTTTGATCGATACATCGAGTTCAGTTGCCGGGAGCGATGCGTGCGACGCACTTGTGTGTTACTGAAAGCTTAAGGTGAGTGTAAAGAACACTCATTAATTTCTTGTTTTTGCATGAAAACTGGTTGTTTTTGCTCAAGTAATGTGTTCATTTGGTTTGTTACGTAATGGCTAATACTATGTTTTGTTTGATTTATCAGCTATTACGTTATTTGTGGATATATAAAGGGTGGCTAGTTACTGGACGGCAAAATGGAAAATTTCCAAAAACTGACCACCCATGTCAGTTACTAGTAAAATCATACAATACGTTTTTCAGTGATAAAATCGATTTTATGGCCTAGCTATTAAAACATAGTTTCATGTGGCAAAAATCCTATTGTTTATTATTAATGTTTCCAATAACTGACATGGGTGGTCTGTAACTGGAATAACTAGTGGTCAGTTATAGGTGATCAAATTCTGTACATTTTTCGCAGGTTTTGGAAAGGTGAAAAAGCGACAGTACTCGAAGCAAAGCATCGATAACGCTATATCGTTTGTGCAGAATAAACAAGGGTCCAATCGTCTAGCAGCCAAATCATTTGGGGTACCTAGGAGTAGCATTATATTTAAATTAGCTAACCCGAAAACAAAATTAAAATCCGGCCCGAATACAATTTTAACAACTGAAGAAGAAGAAGTTCTCGTTAACTATATCATAGGTTTAAGCCACCGTGGATTACTATCTTGATGAAGATACTGGTGAATTAGGCAAAGAGGGAAATCATATTGAACCCATAACATCAACATCAAGCTGTGAAATGAAGATCTATTCCATAAAGCTAGAGATAAAATTAAGCGAGCTCAAAGAGATCCCACCAGAATAATAAAAAGCAATTTAAACACGGCACTAATGACGAAAAGCGTCTGTCACATGGCTCCTACTTTATATAATAAACTGCCTTCAGCATGGAGGGAACTCCCCATAGACAAATTGAAATTTAAACTGAAGAGTTAACTTTTAACGAAATCTTATTATAGTGTCTTCGAATATTTAAATGACAAATTTTGACATTGTTTACTTTTTTATTATGATTAAAATTATTTTTCTAATTATAATCAATTAATACATATTATTGACTTGTAATTTTGCTAATATAATTGTTTCCTTAAAACATTTGTACGCCTTATTGGCTAAACATAGCGCACATTTGATTTATAAGACCATGCATGTATTGTATACCTATGTTTGACAAATAAAGTATCTGTATCTGTGATCCTAATAATAAAATCACTGTTTTATCCGCCGAGTCGTTTTCTGATTATCTGAAAGAAAGATGTGGCCTGCTTCTCCCAAGTGGAAAGGTATTAGAAAAACTGAACGAATCCCTTACGCACTTACATCTGATACTTACCTAAAAATTATGAAAGAAAGAGAAGATAAAAAGAAAGAGTTGCAGTTAAAGAAGGAAAATAAAACGAAAATCAGAGAAGAGAAGAAAGCCTTATCTGAAAATAAGAAGAACAAAGGGAAAGAACTCGATTACAGCAAACGGAACCAGAAACCAAATCAGATAAAAATATCAGGAGTGATACTTGTTTAGAAGAGGAGATGACAGATTGCGTACTAAGCCAAGTAAATATTAATAAATACAGACTATGTTCTGGTTGCTCCCGTACTATATACGGTGTGAATGCCTTCGAATGTGTCATGTATGATAGACAATTTTATGATAATTGCTTACGAAATCATTATAAAATTGACATACCTTTCGATGAAGATGATTATGTCTGCCATATCTGTTACCAACTCAACAAATCCGGGTCTTCAATAGATGAATGCTTTGAAATGTTTCAAGAAGAAGCAAAAAAAATGGCTTTTAACTTTTAAGATAAAAAATATTACATATGTAAATAAGGAAAAGACTGTTATACATAGAATGCTCATTTTGTTGTTTTTTTAAATATATTTTTGGGTTAAAAGAATGCTTTTGTTTTAATTTTCAACAAGTAGAAGTATTTAAAGGTCTTTTGACCGTTATTTAGCGAGATTAGGGTGTTAATTTTACTTTTGATTCAGGCGGTCAGTTATTGGATTAAACATGGCCAGTTTTTGGAAAATAGAGGTCAGTTATTGGTAAAATACTACTTTTTATTTACCGTTGATTTTACTTTATAAAAATACTTGGTGAACCATTCCTTGACAACAAAATATCAAAGCTTCATTCTTCCTTAAATACCATCAGAAACATTTTTTCAAATATATTAAGTATTGTAGAACTTATGGACATATTTCTGGAAAACGGTCGTTAAGTGGCCAGTTACTGGATGTTTTACCCTACTGACCTAACATTTTTGCGGCCAATAAGTCAAGCGCGAGCTATAGACACATGTGAAGAAAGCAAGCAAGCGGGAATTATTATCACTTGCAACTCTAAGCGCCGCCATTTTGCGTTCAAAACATCAAAATAATGTCACGCGCGCTTCAAGCTCGCAGAAAATAGGTAAGTTGGCTGTTTGAGTACCTACGTAATAGGGTCTCAGTAAAAGATCTTAAAACCACGAGGATAGAAAACTGAGCTTTATTTCTATAGGTATAAGATATTATAAAGAGCGTTGTCGCTTTTCGGATTCGGGCAGCTCAGTCGGTTTAAATTATAGTCAGAATGTTAAATTGGCTTCGTGTTTAGACAAAGGGCTTTCAATTTATGTGAATGTTGTTTCGGTACGTCACAGCTCGCGGATGTAACTTTTAAGAGTAAATTAACACAGTCTTGTTGACAGTTTCGCATATTGAGTGAAAACACCAGAATGGCGGGCTGGGACTTTTTTTATGAACCTACATTTCCGAAGTTCTTAAGAGTTTTTGCATCAAAATGATAAATAGTATGCAGAGCTTCACTATTTACAAAATTGTGAAAGACGTTACCTTTTTCCATTTGAGTGGTGATAGCGTGCCGTTAAAACGGTTGTCTTATGTCCGGGAGATCCTGGCTTTATTTCCGGAATATACAATGGATTTGTTACTTTCTTTGCCAAATTTTTTGTAACAACACCACTCGCTTACTGTGAAAGAAGACATCACGAAGAAACTTAAGTGGCCGAGGTGCTCACATACCGCATCACTTGAAATTGCCAATCTGCGGTGGGCACGCGTGGTGATTAAGCCCCTTCTCTCTATCTGTGAGAAGGCCTGCACCTGTGGATTGGGACGTTTACAGGCTGACTATATCACTTAATTATACTTTACATTATTTTTCGATTGTTCTCCTGGCTAACTTTGTAAAGTTCCAGATTATTGTATCGATAACTTCTCACACCATATTTACATGTTACATACTGAGAATTCGAATCAGTATCATATGTCATCGCAACTCTGATTTTTGTCCCCGTGGAAACGAATGAATGAATGAATGAATGAACGAATGAACGCACGAACGAACAAACGAACGAACGAACGAATGAATGAATGAATGTATGAATTAGTTAATTAATTATTTAGTCATTAATTAATTAATTAATTAATTAATGACTAAATGAATTTTGTTGTGCTAAGAGCATGGGTTACAAATAGCGGTTGTGGTTGCTTACAATTATATAGATCACCAAGTTCTACCTTTTCAGGTGTATACACATTTGGTTGGTTCAAGGTGGCATACGGTTTATCAAACTAATTTTTATAAACAAAAAAATATTCATAACAGTAACTTAAAGCTAAAATCTTAAATCTATGATCACAGGTTAATAAGGAACATTCATATGACTTACAATCTAAATATTCTTTCACGGAATAAAAAAAAATTAAAAGATACGTAGTTGTAAAACCCCAGGTCTTGGATGTTTACATGTTTGTGATGTCGTTGTTTCTGGTTCCCACGACACAGGGTATCCTAGTGTGGGGCCAAAAGCAATGTATGTGCCTGTATGTAAATGTTTATGTATATGTAAGTTTTTTGAAGGTATTAAAAGGTTTTTCTTTAACTAAACAATTTCTCAACTGGCAAAAGACGTATGGGACGCCTTTATAATATCTGGAGTCGGATAGTGTAAAGGCGTCCCATCAGTCTCTTGCCGTGAGTTTCCCATGCTAAACCTTGTCTGGATAAGATGAAATGCATATAAGAAATATTAGAATACGAGAGCAAATTGAAGCCCGCTCGTTTCCGGCGTTTCACGTAGTACCTAATTAGCGTAGTGTCTGCTTATTGCCACCGAACCGAGGATTCTATTATGTAACTTCTCCACTGTATGAACTCATCCGATTTAACTTACTCCGAATGCATGTATTTACATATATATTTTGACACTTCTTGAAATGTCAAAACGGACAATAATAACTTCCACTTCCACACGACACAATCACTTTCCCTAACCCTGTAAAGTGGACAGTTAGGGAATATTTAAAACCAAAACTTTCCTAAGCGCATTATTAGCTTAATTCCGGATTCACTTGCTTGATTTTTTGTCGGGAGACACCGACCAGGTTTTCCTCTGATAAAAAAATCAAGTAATTTAATCCGGAACTAAGCCTATAATAATAGTAAGAGAATAGTTGCCTTCGCCAGCGCGGTTGGTAAGCGTCGAAGGCCACGAGCTTCGAGTGTCTTGGACCGCTACATAGTAAAACGCTGGGCCGACGCTGATGGCAATATGGCTTATGGGCCACGCTTAACATCCGCGCCGACGAAAAACGTCACTGTGAAACCACATAATAATATAGACTGGCCGGAGCAAGCGCCGACCGTGCCACGGCCGTGTGCTCACCGTCAAGCTCTTCGCAACGTCATGGCCTACTTTCATTACGTAGTTAGACCCTAATTGATTATTGCTTGCTCTTGAACTACCCTTCTGTTGGTTTTCTGTCGCATTTTCGTGTTGACACTTTCGCAGGCTAAATAATAACAAGACAATGGTTTTAGAGCAGACAATGGAAATGGGTGAGCGATGAAATGAAAGAAAAGAGTTTGCTTTATTCTCTGTCTTCTGTTTTAATTGAATTTTTGTAATATTTTAAGGATAACGTAAATAATTTACACCAAAGCCCGTAAAAGAGATTTTTTTGCTTTGCATATAATGTATGACTAGGTTTTATACATTATAAGCCAGCGACTTTGTGGGCGTTGAATTCAGATATAAATCATATAAATAGTCCTATATTTCATTTCATTCAATTTTAGCCTACCTAGATGTTAACAAAACGTTGATAAAAACCCGTAAAAACCGGCCAAGTGCTGTCGGGCTACATGCAGTGTAGCCCGACAGCACTTGGAAAAGGGTATCTTACCAGCTTTACACAACTAACAACTACATCAAAGTAGTTTTCAATAGAGTTTGTACAAAAATATAAGTTGGTCGCTTATAATTCGATAACTTGTGAGGCGCCTACAAAGCCGTGATAGTTTTCCTTTTATGTTCATTATATATGCTACTAACCGGAATTTTTCACGTTTCTACAATCAAATATTGATCCAGGGGGACGCCCTATCTTAACAAAAAATCGCGCTTCAAACCTTAATATTTCACAAACGGATCCATAGATCTAAAGCTTATTTTTTAATACAGTTGCTCAAAAAGTGGCTTATTGCAGGGACGTATAGCGTTCGGGATGTGGGCTATTACATACTCGAGTTTTTTCTTTAGCTTTTCCGAACTCGTGCGGTCTCTTTCTCAAATGTCAAAATAATGTCTATTAAAAAGAAAAAAACAACCACGAAGTTTTTGCTACAGAAAAATCATAGAAGTTTTTATGATTCATGCAATTTTTTCTAAAAAGAAGGTACTAATTTGTTTCAATATCAGATTTAATGATTTGATTCAATGAGTTAGGTTAGGTTTCATTTCATTTCATCTCAGTAAATTTCATTTTCATTTCATATCAATAAAAAAATTCTACTGAAGACGTGGCTGTATGGGCATAGTTCCCTTTGCCTACTCAGAATGGGTGAAGAAAAAAAAATCTTGCTTATATTCTTTTACGGTTGGCGCCATTTTCCAAAAAAATTCTTCATTAAATTGCTTCATTTTTTCGCAACTGTATTAAAAATAGTCGTTCAGTACACGTGCGGAACCGTCATTGCAACTTGTTCCCACTGTCAACCCTCACCTTCGGCTGCATCTCGGCTCGGGTAGACATATTTTGTCGGAACTCTTTGCAATGACAGGCTTTCCGCACTCGTAATTAAATATACTATTCTCATACCCACAATATTTTTTAACGATCAATCCAACTAACGTAATGTGGGGTACATTATGGTGCAGGTGAGAAAAAAAATTGTCCCTTATTTAGAACTAAAACAAAATAAGGTAGGTAGGAAATTAATCGTAGGAAAGTTATTTTTCGATTCGGAGATCCGTGTGTGAAATATTGAGGTTTAAAACGCAAATCTTTGTTCGAGTGGAGCATCCCCCTCCCGTCTAGTAGCTAAACGGCTATTTGTAGATACGTAAAAATATATAGATTTTTATAATTATTTTATTCCCCTTTAATAATTATTTTATTCTGTTTTTAGTATTGATTGTTACAGAAGCAACAAAAATACATTTTCTGTGAAAATTTCAACCGTCTAGCTATCACTGCTTCGTAGCTAGCCTGGTGACAGATAGACAGACAGATGGACAGTGGAGTCTTAGTAATAGGGTCCCCCACCCTTTGGGTAAGGAATCCCAAAAAAAATACAGCTTTTAATTATAATTTTTTATACACAAAACAATATTTGTTGAATAAGTATCATTATTGTGTTGGATTCATAATTTGGTTGGTTTATTTATTTATTTTGTATCGCAATAATTCTCTGTATAAACCTTTCATTCGTTTTGAATTTTGTGCGAGTGGCTAAATCAAAACTGGGCATAGACTTACTGACTTTGCGGCACGCTTCAAGTCGTAATTTTGGTCGAAAATAAAAAAAACGAAATAGGAGGTCTAAACACACGTTTCAAACAAGTTTCATACAATACATTTTTCGATATCTTAATTTATAGTTTTCAATAAATCGATTGATATCTCAGTAACGATGAACGACAGGTGAAAAATGTCATCATCATCATCAGCCATCCGACGTCCACTGCAGGACACAGGCTTCCCTCATGGTTTTCTAACCATGAAGGGTTTTGCCATAATCGCCACGCTTGGCAGGCGGGTTGGCGATCGCAGTATGCGATTGGAATCTCAGGAAGATGCTGCTGCCCGTCTCCTGGTAATTTATTTCCTTAGTCGCCTTCTACGACATCCACGGAAGGAAATGGAGTGACGCTATTCTTAATCCGGCACCACACGGAACGGTAAAAAATGTAAAGGACCTTAATTGTAGATCGTACAAAAATCAACGAAAAAGTGTTGCATCAAGATTTTCGTATCTCAACGGAGAACCGAGTTTTTGTAAGAAAACACCCTTTTTTTTCAAGATAACGGCAAGCTTTTCTAGGCCCCCTACGTAATATCCAAAATTTAGACTTCTCGGTTCACATGCACTTCCAAATGTATATACTGACTGGACTAAAAGGGGCACCGAGGCAGATATTCGTTTAGGGAAGTTTTACACAGCACTGACTACTCTTAAATAAACGAATTTATTCTCTCCTCCGGAGTGTTTAGAAACTTTTTTCACGCTTAAGTGTACGGGAAAGCTTCTCGAGACCCGGGGAAAGGAAGTTTTCTGTCTGCTTAAGATTTCACACTTGAATTTGACGTGTTAGTTTTGGGAGTTCTAGACTCATCATCATCATCATCACCATCAGCCATTTGACGCCCACTGCAGGGCAGAGGCCTCCCTCGTGGTTTTCATAACCATGAGGGGTTTTGCCATAAGTTCTAGACTATAATTCATCATTAGCCGTGTTCTACAATAATCTGTTCATAGGTTAGCCTACCAAAAAATGGTTATAATTTTTGTGAAAGAATTGTAAAATTTCAACTGTAGGTAGGTATGTATTGATTGATCGATTCCTATTTGTAAGAACCACTTTTGCCCAGCGCTTCTTCTACTTTCGTGGATGTAAACTTTACAACTACTTTAAAAAAATACTTAACATAATAACAAGACAGCTTTTTACTAGTTTCTTACAAAACGTAGATTATGATGGTACCGAAAATATAATTTTGTGCGTGTGCGTGTGCTTGTGCGTGTGCGTGTGCATGTGCGTGTGTGTGTTCGTGTGCGTGTGTGCGTGTGTGCATGTGTGCGTATGTGCGTGTGTGCGTGTGTGTGTGAGTGTGTGTGTGTGTTATCTCATTACGTAGATGCGAAGGCCAATGTTTGACTCAAGTCAGTGACAAGTCACAGTAACTATAACTGAGTAGTGTGCTCGCATGTAAACGTTGAATTACCTGTCGACTGTACAGGCGAAAACAGGTGAGCCCTTACATTTTAGTTGCACAGTCATCCGTAACGTAGTGTAAGAGAGAGCTGCAGGTATCTAAAGGTGGTTATTCGTCGACAAAATTTACGTCTTCTTAAGCCCACGTCAGCCCACCAATACCCAACAGTGGTTTAATTGGGCTAGTGATGATGTTAAGGTATTGCTGTTAACCATATTACCTCCATTAACTCTCTCTCTCTTTTATTATAGATAGATCGATAGAGAATACTATAGTTACTTAATTTAGTTATTATAATTAACTAGAGAAAACTTCATCTCTGAAGGATCGTGTAGGAGTCATCTGTATCGTAACTGAGTAGAGAGAACGCATTTAAAAATCGACGTGTTGCCGATAGTACTGTTTCAAATATATTTTTTCCAGAACAAATTCAAGAGCCTTTTTAATTTGAATACCACTGCCATAAGACTTCTCATTTGCATCTTACACCGATCCCCGGATACATTCAAATCCTACGAGGCGTTTTTCCTCAAAGCAGACAATTATAACGTCTGTTGAGCAAATTGGCAACGGATCCCCAAATTAGATTCGGCAACGGAACCCAGAGGACCCCGTAATCGTATTTCTCTAATATTACTCGGAAACATTTCGCTAAATAAGGTCTCGTCTGTCTAATTTGGAATATCATTGTTACATTTATTATTTCCATTAATGTCTTATTGTTCGTTCAGAATAAGAATAATGATATCTATCATAAGCAGCCTATATACGTCCCACTGTGGGGACACAGGGCACAGGCCTTCTCTCAATACTCTCTGTATGGACTTAATCACCACGCGTGCCCACCGCGAATGTGAATAGCTCGGACACTCAGGTTTCCTCACGATGTTTTAATTCACCGTTAGCGAGTGGTATTGCTACTATAACTTCACAAATGTACATAACTTAGAAAACAAATTCATAGGTACGTGCGCGCACTGGGAATCGAACCTGGGTCTCCCGCTTCCAACGTTCTACTTACTAGGCTAACACCGTACCACTAAGCTTCCAACTAATCAAATTCGTCAAAACAATCTTAAACATTAAAAGCTAACGTGGAAACCGCAAGCTGAGACGTATCAAGGGAAGATCTCCTTAACCGCCAAAGTTTCCGTGTCTCAAAGCCAAAAAGCCCTCTACTTTGACTTAAGGAGCCGTTCTCAATAACACTACGTTACTTTAAACGCAAAACTGTTTTAGATACCCCGGGTGAACCGGAGATGGACAATAGTGACAAGAGAGGCGTAACTCAGTACTAAGCGCGCGGGCGTCTGGGTCACTCACGAACAGATTGTTGCAAAGTAAATGTTTTAATCGAAACACATGTATTAATTTTATTAATTAATTTACATTTGCACGCACACACGTAAATGTACGAAAGCAAAACAGCACGAGGAAATTACCGAAAACATTTGGCAACAAATTCTTTTGACCAACTAAAACATTTTTGTCCAGCTAAAACATTTTTGTCCAGCTTTTGCCAAGAAGAAGGACACAAGACAGAGTAACTACAAAACTAGCTGATTTCAAGCTGCAGACTGGTTTCTTGGGTAGCATAAGGTCAGTTATTTCTGTGGATGCTTTGACCCATTGCCCCTCTTTCCGTATTACGCTCCTTACATAAAACTGCGAATCGGCGCGATGCGAATTCGCAACGCAGAAAACTGCGACACGAATTGCTGCGATGCGATTTCGTGCGGTAAGGCATCTCCCTTCCACGATTCGGGTGACCATTCCTTCGACGACCGTCAACCGTACTAAATGTATTTGTAAACTAGGTCGTGACGTAGATCGTTAAAAGAAGTGCTTACTTCTGTTATTGCTAAGAAGATACAGAGAAAAGAAACAAGAAAGATTTTGGATTCATCCATTTATTACTATTACTAGCTGTGCCCGCGACTCCGTTCGCGTACATTTCGATTTTTACGAAGCAGCATTTGTATGGGGGCCACGTCTTATCATAACTGGAGCTAGAATTTAAATAGCCTATCCTGTGTCCCAGATGTCTATATGTTTTTATACCAAATTTCATCAAATTCGGATAATTGGTTTAAGAGTTATGGAGGAACATACATACATACACACATACAGAAAAAAATTCTAAAAATCGTGAAATTAGTTTCAGTATCATATATTGAGCCTATAAACACAATATCTCTGAAAACAAACTAACTTACTCCATGACCGACCCTTACAGATTTATTATTAGTAGTATAGATAGAAGATGAACGCCGATGCGAGTCAATTCGCAAGTTATTGCGATGCGTCGCGCGAGCTCGCAGATTTTTACGATGCGACGTCGCATCGCAGTTTTGTGTGCGGGCCCTTAAACACAATAATATTTAAATACTAGCTGTTGCTTGCGACTTCATTCGCGTGGTAATTTTGGTGTGTATTTTTCCAGGATAAAACATAGCCTATGTGCTAATCCAGACTATAATCTATCTGTGTGCAAAATTACATCCGGATCCATTCAGCTGTTTTTGCGTGAAAGAGTAACAAACATCCATCCATACATACAAACTTTCGCGTTTATAATATTAGTAAGGATGATACACAAAAACTCCGTTTTTAGCCGACTGAAATTATTATTTGTACAGTTAAGTAAAATAACAGCGATCTAAACACGTCCTTTAGAGCAGAGTCGAGAAATGCCCGGATTGCATTGAATTTATTTCAGCGCTTCGCAGTTTCATTATCAATGTCGGCAGGCGCTTCTTTGCGATTCGACTCGATGAAGCTAGCGGACGTTAGGCTGTAGATGACCTTCTTTCTAAATATACGCCGAGCCCGAGGCAGGAGTGCAACCGCGGGCGGAGGCAACTTCGCACGTAAATCCTTTGTGACATCAAACACCGATTACATTGGCGGTATTAAATTAGGTTACTTTCAGTTGGGGCAGTTTGGAACTAGGTGGACGCTTTAGTATACAGACAGGTTCACTGACGCTTGTGAATGTTTTAAAAACTTACCGTTACACTAGCACCGTTTTGTAGTTTACTTATTCCGCTGAGCAAATATGTAGAGGCTCAGCGATCCAAAGGGGTCGTGCGTGGTCTCCAATGTAAGCAGTCGTTTCTGCTTAAGCCACTGTTGGATATGCAGCTAAAAAAAGGCATAATCTGTATTGACATCATTTTTTTTATACATACATGCAAGCCTGTTTCGCTTCATTAGTCTCTCCATTCACGCACGTTGGTTTCGGGTACTTTTTGCCTCGCCTTTCGTTAATTCATTTGGTTGACGCAGGAGGTGGCTCCTGGGACGTCCCTTACCAGCCTTTCCACCCATGTTAACTCGATATTTTTCTCACTAAAACTTCATTCCGCCATACTCTCCATTCGTTCATACTACACATCCTTACTAATATTATAAACGCGAAAGTTTGTATGTATGGATGGATGTTTGTTACTCTTTCACGCAAAAACGGCTAAACGGATCCCGATGAAATTTCGCACAGAGATAGATTTTAGTCTGGATTAGCACATAAGCTATTTTTTATCCCGGAAAAATACACATCAAAATTACCACGCGAATGAAGTCGCGGGCAACAGCTAGTTGATTACAATTTACAATTAACAATATAGAGTATACTGACAAAACAAATTTGTGTAAAAAGGATAGATAGATAAAAATAGTAAATAAGTTTTTTTTTAAATTCCTGACGTACAATAACGCTTATGTATAAAACAAAATTAACTCTATATATTCAAGTGTAATTAAAACTAGACGCTTCTGTCACTTAACGGAGTTTAGTAATCTAAAAACAGATCACGTACCTACTAAGGAGCTAACACAACGGAAAATTGAACTCCAGCAACTCTCAGTACCATCTATTTTGCGATGCGTGAGCTTCAAAGTGCTACATCTAGTTGAGTCGATGCTGAATCTAGTCTAAAATAACAATCCTACGATTCCTCGCCTAGTGTAGGCGCCGTGTAGGGCAACAATGAAAGTGTGGTGGAAACTTCTGCAAAAAGTCCCGGTCTCAGCCGCAACTACTTGTTGTTAAGTCCTCTTTCTTGCCTAAACTTTGTTGTCACCTCACAGCCTCGAGTGTATATTGTAAGTGTTAAGTTTTTTACGAGAAAATTGTTGCTACTTTTGTTACTTTCTGGGGTATCGTTTGTTTGCTTTGTTTACATTACAGTGTAATCTTTTTAGTATTATGAGATTGCGTAACGACAATTTGTCTCTTTTGGTGAATAAATAAATATCACAGGATTTAATTATAACGTCTACACAACACAATCACTTGTACCAAACTAGGATACAAATGGCGAATGGCCTCAGTCTGGGTGTGTTTTCATGTCTGTGATGTCCTATCTGGTTACCAGAGCACAGGGTATCCTAGTTCGGGACAAGTGATTGTGTTGTGTGGAAGTTATTAATATGTCCTGTGATAATGGTAACCAGACAAGGACGTCACAAACAGAGTTTGAGTGAGTAACCCCCGGTTTCTCGTAAACTAACAAGCTAACGAGGTTAACTCTACTGTTAACAGCTGTCAGTGGTTCTTTTTGTGTGCACTTTGGTCAATTGACAGCTGTTAAAAGTAGATTGACAGTGCGTTTGTGTACGAGAAACTGGGGGTAAGTGAGTTAAGTATATTTTCTGTAACAGATTATTTAATGGGCACACCAATGTTCACAGAGACAAGGTACTTAATATAATATGCAGTCTTACTTAGGCTAAAAACATTTCTGCTAGACCTTCGGACGGATAGGACTGAAAGATAACGAGGGTAGAAATTAAGTTATAATAATAATTGCTGTCGCCGACATAGCCCAGCGGATTAGTAGGTTGAAGTGGCAGTGGGCGGGGCACATAGCACGCAGAACTAATGGCCAATGGGGCCGAAAAGTTCTCAAATAGAGACCACATATCGGCAAGCGCAACGTAGGACGACCAGCCACAAGATGGACAGATGACCTCATCCAAGTGGCAGGAAGGCCCTGGATGCAGGGCTATGTCCAGCAGTGGATTTCTTGTGGCTGAATGATGATGATGATGTTGAATAATTGTTAACTTGGCATAGATTAAAAAAAAAATTACATTATTTTTAGTCCGATCTTTTAGTTTTTAGTACTATTAAAAACCTATTTAGAGAATAAAAATTTCACCCATGCCCGGAATTTGAACCCGCGACCTCTGGCTAACCGTGCCAGCGCTTTCCCAACTGGGTTAATGGGAAAGCACAAGCATCGGCGATTGCAAGCATTGCCCATTAACTCAGTTGGGAGAGCGCTGGCACGGTTAGCCAGAGGTCGCGGGTTCAAGTCCCGGCATGGGTGGAATTTTTATCCTCTAAATAGGTTTTTAAAATTGTCCTCAGCACGAGTCAGTGCAACAAAAAGAATAATTTTTTTTGTATTAGTTTACTTTTAGTGGGTTCGAATCCCGGCATGCACCAACGATTTCATTTTCTAAGTTACGTACATTTGTTAAGATGTGGTAGCAATACCACTTGCTAACTGTGAAGGAAAACATTGTGAGGAAACCCGAGTGTCTGAGGTGTTCGCACACTCAGAGCTTGAAATTACCAATCCGCAGTGGGTACGCGTGGTAATTAAGCCCATGTTCTCTACATAAAATAATATCAGCTATGTATATAGGCTACATAAAAAAATATTGCCCTGTTAATGGGATTCCGTAAAATTTCGATTAAGAAGGAAAGACAGAAAGAAAGAAGACATTTTTTTCAAATTGTCACAGAAACACAGAGTAAACAATTAGGTAAACAAAATACCCGAAAGTCAATAAACCAAGAAAAACTGGACGGTTCAGGAATCGAGTCACGCAGTTTTTTTCGAGCTTTGCCCGAAGTTCAAAGACAAATTTTCTTATGATTTAATTACAAATGCACCATCACCGTCAGCCACTTGACGCCCACTGCAAGACATAGGCCTCCTTTGTGGTTTTCATAACCGTGAGGGGTTGTGCCATAATCGCCACGCTTGGCAGGCGGGTTGGCGATCGCAGTATCAAAATGATCATAACAAAGTGATCCTATGAGGGTTCCGATTTTTCCTTTCGAGGTACGGATCGTAGCAAGTGGCAGCCCCTGGTCTCTGCCTATACCTCTGGGATACAGGCGTGAGTTTATGTTATGTTATGTTAGGTACGGAACCCTAAAAGCAAAACAATCGTGAAAAGAATATGTGAGACTACAGAATCGAAGACAGCCGGGTACCATACAATAATGTATGGCACCCAGCCACCTCCGTCTCCAATTTACTATTTACTCCTTCATGTAAATTCCCCTCTAACAAAACCGAGTCCATATTTTCGCTTTACTCGGGTAACGCTATAACGTACCCTTATGAATAAGCTAACCTAATTATTAGTGACCTGAAACTTCTGATATAGGCTCAGTTAGCTCTGTATTACGCCTCAAACACGTTGAGTTTATCTTCATTAATCTTGGGGGTTGATATTATAAAAACTCTGCGCCTGTTGGTTATAACTAAGTTTCTTTGACGTGGGTTTAATGCTACTTACCAGAGCTTTAAAAGTCTTTCAAACTATCCTCTTCTTTGCGCCGATCTTTGCGCAAAATACTGAGAACGCGCACTCTCCGAAATATTGACCAGACTAATAAATGATACTTCATTTAGAGGTGGTCAGTAAATACAATGGTACAATCATAAATTAATAACATGCGCTGATTTCTTGTATTTTTGTGACTAATTCGACCTTCTGACGTTCGTTTCAAACGTGAATAAAAGACAAAAAAAGGAATATAATCATGTAGGTACAGCGATATCATTCCGATGTAAAATCTAACTGCAAACTGGGTGTTGGGGCTGCAAGTAATGTAAATTACTGCGGCCAAATGTCGCTGCCTGTACGTATACAGAGAAGTTTGTAAAGAGGTTCGAAATTTCGCCGATGCATACTTACTTACTGAAAAAGAAGAATAAAGACATTTATTATACCAACAAGATACATCACAGAAAGCCACTTCCAACCGGTCTTGCAAGCCGCTTCCAACCGGTCTTTTTGAAAATCCATTGAGGAGGCCTATGTTCAGCAGTGGACTTCTTGTGGCTGAATGATGATGATGATGATGACATCACAGAAACAAAATAAGCAGATAAGTAACATAATATGCCTTTGCTGCATACTTGCCCATTAGCTCAGTTGGGAGAGCGCTGGCACGGTTAGCCAGAGGTCGCGTGTTCAAGTCCCGACATGGGTGGAATTTTTAGCCTCTAAATAGGTTTTTAAAAAAAATTCCTCAGCACGGGTTAGTGCAAGAAAAACAATATAAAATCTTATCTATCTATCTGTCTGATCAGTTAACTCCATAAGCACAGCTCTTGGCGTGAAAGGATCATCGACTAATTTGTACATCTCTCTAACTCAAACTCGCCAAGTTCTAATAAACAAACGGTACCACTGCAGCTTAGAACTGAAACGCGAAACTAAAATTGATTAAACCTCAGCAAAGTTCTAACCGGTAGCACTTTCCTCACTTTTATTTCAGTTCCGAAAGCACGTAGGCAAAAACGTCGGTAGAACCGAGTTTCAGGCTTACTGACCTCGTGCTATTTCACCCAGTTTTATTTTATTCCATTCCAAAAACCAACAGCGTAACAGAGTCTTATAAGTAATGCCAATGACAGGTATATCCTCTTAAACTGATAGGATACTAGGCCCTACCCTACAAAACCAGTGCGACCAGTAAAATCAGGTACAAATTCACATCTTAACCAGTAAGAAGTGAATACCCACCCGGGTCACGACCCGGCAAGACATGGCGGGTTTCACATTGGATAATAATATTTATACTTATTATAAATTTGATACAGCACAGTCACTTGTCCCAAACTAGGATACTCCGTGCCAAGTTTGTGATATCCTTGTCCGTGCGTAACCAGACAAGGATATCACAAACATGGAATTATACCCAGACTAAGGCCATTTCTACAAATATACGGCGCCCCCCCCAGGGAATCGAACCCACGACCTTCGGCGCGGTATTCAGACGTGACACCGCTAGATCAACGAGGCACTCAAAATAAGATGAACAACGTAACTGCACGACACTGTTGAACCAGTGTTTATATAACGTTCGCAGAATGCACTGATCGCACGGTCATCTGTGGCACCATAGTCAGTTACTTAGACCTGAGATTTCCGCACTTAGCCTCATGGTTGGGCCATTGTACGTAGCAAAGCTGTGAGCTCACTCCAGCCAGCCTATCTCTTTCCAGAAGGCCAGCAGTGCTCTGATGTCACTGCAGGCCTCCTTAAGGGATCCCAGCTTCCCAATGATGGCGGTCCATTGCTTTTCCACGGCTTCACAGTGAATGGTCACGTGGGCGGGTGTTTCCTCTTCTTTGAGGCATCCCCGGCAAAGCGGGCTGTCGGTTAGTCCCATGTTTTTGAAATGTCTGTGGCACCATGCAATGGTCTTAGTAAATTTATGAAACTACCAATCGTCCAATGTGACACGGGCTATTCTCAGGCGCGTTTTTGTAGCATTTTGCTTTCTTTTGTAAGTATTTGAAAGTGAAGTGAAAGTGAAAATATTTTATTTACCACACAAAAATAATAAATAATAATATTTATAGTACATATGGTGCTACATTACCGCACTAGTGCGATAATGAGCACTTTACGTGCCTATGTCGAAACTTCAAAGGGCCATATGTACTATAAAACGTTGTACGATACACGTGCGAATAGGTAATTCGTAACTCGTATCGATATAAAACACTCCCTTCGGTCGTGTTTTAATTTATCGCCACTCGTTGCGAATTTCCTACTTTTCGCACTAGTATCGTAATGTACTATTGGCGTTATCATATCTTATTTATTAATTTGTACATGTTTTGGGTGTCGACAAATATTCTTACGAGTAATGTTACGAATTCTCGATCGTGGCTCTTAAAATCTCTATTGATACGATTGAGAGAAAGGTCGGAAAATTTTTCCAAAAATGGTCTGTGAAGAAGATTTTTTTTTCCATTGGTGACGCTAGTTGACGTCATGGAGGTTTTACAGTTTTGAAGCCTCAGAGGTATCAAAACAATGCTTACTATGAATTTTGAAATTGTCAGCAAGTATGATAGTAATTTTTGGCACAAAAAAAGGAATGTATGTAATATATGTTGTGTGAGCATGCTTTAGACCAAATCTTAGTACTTATATCATATTATTCATTATCTGCTTTGTACATCGAATAAGTAAACAATAAAAAACAATATTCATAAAAATCGATCCTGTTAAAATTTTCTTACAACAACGCCGATTTTCCCCCAGTTTTATACTTTTGTCATTATTAATACTTACACCGTACATCTATCTCGTTTTTGTTCTAGTTTTTTATATTTAATTCTATGAGTTTCCAGTTTTTATCTGACAGATAAATATATAAGTCCATCTAAACCTAACCTCGAATCAGAAATGATGAGATCCGTAGACGAACGAAAGTCGTCGACATAGCCCAGCGGATTTGTAAGTTGAAGTGGCAGCGGTCGGGGCACATAGCACGCAGAACTGATGGCCGATGGGGCCGAAAAGTTCTCGAATGGAGACCACATATCGGCAAGCACAGCGTAGGACGACCAGCCACAAGACGGACAGATGACCTCATTCAAGTGGCAGGAAGGCGCTGGATGCAGGCCGCTTCCGACCGGTCTTTTTGGAAATCCATGGAGGAGGCCTATGTCCAGCAGTGGACTTCTTGTGGCAGAATGATGATCTAAAGTCCATCTAAACCTCGGAGCGCGTCATTTCGTAGGACTGTTGAGAATAAATTTCACACGAAAAATCTGCCGCTTCAACCTCAGGTCGAATGGGTCCGGGCCAAGAGAACCGAGTTTGCTATCTCTTACGGGAATATTTTTTGCCGTCCCGCTCGCTTAGCGCTTGGCGGGATTAAGAAAAAAAAGCGTGACTGAAAGTAATTTGCGGGGCTAAGTATTATCTTGGACGCCGGATGAATCTAGAATCTTTGTTAGTTTCACCACCGAGCAAGTGAAGGGCTTCTAGACAAATTGATAGGGACGTGACCGGCCTCGGCGAAATAAAATTTTGTTTATTTGACGTCTTGACACTTCAATTGGCGAAGGCGGTGAGTAAACAAAAATTGTATTGGAAATTTTGGCCTTCGAAATCTTTGAATAAAATAATAACCGACTTCAAAACACTACAGCCCTAAAAAGTTAGAAATAATTTAAAAGACATAACATAACATAAACTCACGCCTGTATCCCAGAGGGGAAGGCAGAGACCAGGGACTGCCACTTGCTACACGGAAAAAAAAAAGGCTGGTAATAAATAAGTAGTTTCTATTTACAACCGAGTGACTTGGTTCTGAGGGAGCCTGCAAACTTCGTTGCTAAAATTAAACAAGTTAGTCTTGTTAAAGTATGTTGGTAACATTAACCCAGTAAATTAGTAAAAAAATAAGTTTCCTAGGTTAGTAACTTGTAACCTATTCGGTTAGTAAGCTTAGCAAACCTAAATGTGATTTTGAATAGAGAACTGTCTTGGTTACTATGAAATAAACACGACTGTAATCACAACCAATGTGCTTTGTTGATACAGATACAGATACAGATACTTTATTTGTCAAACATAGGTATACAATACATGCATGGTCTTATAAATCAAATGTGCGCTATGTTTAGCCAATAAGGCGTACAAATGTTTTAAGGAAACAATTATATTAGCAAAATTACAAGTCAATAATATGTATTAATTGATTATAATTAGAAAATTTATATTAATCATAATAAAAAAGTAAACAATGTCAAAATTTGTCGTTTAAATATTCGAAGACACTATAATAAGATTTCGTTAAAAGTAAACTCTTCAATTTAAATTTAAATTTGTCTATGGGGAGTTCCCTCCATGCTGAAGGCAGTTTATTATATAAAGTAGGAGCCATGTGACAGACGCTTTTCGTCATTAGTGCCGTGTTTGACTTGCTTTTTATTATTCTGGTGGGATCTCTTTGAGCTCGCTTAATTTTATCTCTAGCTTTATGGAATAGATCTTCATTTGTTTTTACAAAAAGGCATATTTCCAATATATACATCGCAGGCAAAGTCAGAATCTTATATTTAATGAAGAAAGGCTTACAGGTATCTTGTTGGTGAAGGCCAAACATGGCTCGGATGCATCGTTTTTGTAATTTAAATACAGATACTTTATTTGTGCAGTTGCCCCAGAATATAACTCCATATCTCAGGAGAGATGCAACCATACCATGGTAAGCTGTTATTAACGCATTTCTGTTTGTAACAGCGGAGAGTCTGTGAAGCGCAAAAGCACACGAGGACAATTTTTTATTTAGCTGTGTAGTATGTTCATCCCAGTTTAATCTACTGTCTATTATTACACCTAGAAACTTAGAATTACATACTTCCTTTACTTCGATATCTTTATATTGTGTGTTTAGCAAAATAACTTGGTTAGCACAAATAAGTTGCTTCGCACACCTAGCCAACTACATGGTAGTATTTGGGTAGCTACAACCGATCCACTTTGTTACTTTTAGACCGGACCTTTCAATAGTGAGATAAAACTTAACTTGAGAATAAAAGTGATGCTGTCACTGTCTTGTCGTAACATTTAGACAGTGATAGCATGCAATTTATTCTCCAGTTAAGTTTTATCTGACTATTGAAAAATTGGCCCTTAGTCAATTAAAATTGGTATACGTTGCCCAGTTACTTGGTACTGTTAATCGTGTTAACTAAATAGGCTGAAGATACAAAACAGAGCGAGGTCAACTTACGCTGAAAATTTGAAGCTTAATAATGTTGTGTTAACATGGCTGTGGTTACCCTTTGGGGTAAAAATTGGCATGTCGGGAATTGAAAAAAAGAAGTTCATATGCAAGCGAACAGTTATTTGATAAGTGAAAATATACGGACCGAACGACCTTATGATACATTTGCTGACGTACCAAATTTGAAAGACATGAAAAGAAAGTTTATGTAAATAGAAAAAAATATTTTTATTAGTTGTTAACAGTCAAAGTTCTCCTAAAATCTTAAAAAATAGGTATCTTTGTTTCTAAATACACGTGTTTGGTATACACACAAAATACTACCTACCAAGGTACCACCTGCCAAGTACCTAAGTTAAAATAATATAGCAAAATATTATATTGTTTCACATTGGCTGTTTTACACATTCTTAATAGAAAAACTACATATTGTTCGCCATTGAATTTATAACACGCACAAAGATTTTCAGTTGGTGACAGTAACGAAAAAAGATACAGTACAATATTCATTGGAAGACTTCACATCATATGCAAAGTAACGTTCGTTAAAAGCTATTGCCTGCAAAACATTTCTACACATAAACATAAACATTGGTTCAAAAAGATTTTACTGTTGCCACCTTTTACACTTCACTTATGCATATTTCACTCGTAATGTCAAAACGACTCGTAGATGCCTATTTAAAAAAGCTGCACACGTCCGCACGCTTTGAAGTATAAAAAACAATGGCCGATCTCAACCTCGGCTCGGCAGCCAATTTCTTGTCAAATTTCAAATAAGTCGCTCGGTTAATAAATAGTAACGGCTCACTCGATTTTTTTAAACTGAGATTATGTTTACAGATAGACAAGGAACTTGTTTGTTTTTAATTAAGTCGTACAGTTATTTGCATCAAAGCGACTTATTTTAATTTAGCCTAGTATTTATTTGTCTAAAATTAAATAGCATAAGTACTTGTTAGCATCTAACTAAGCTGGTTTATTTCTAACCAAATTCGGTAAAGACTATATTTTATCGAGACACTAGTTGGGAAATAAACAAGTACCTTTCTAAATAACAACCAATAACATTTAGCAATACTTGCTTGTTTACAATTAACAAACGTTTATTGTACGTTTTAAATATGTCTTGGTTGTATGTAGTCGAGTTATTTTTAACCGAGGCAAATTGGTACTTTGCTAAAGCTTATTTTTTTCCGTGTACGATCCTGACAGATCACTTTCGCTTCCTCAACATTCATTAGTGGTTGCATGCACGGACGTCGGTTTCGGGTACTTTTTATCTCGCCCTTTGCTAATACATCCCCTATTTGGTCGAAGTCCATCTGGGTCCATCTGGGTCGTCCCTTACCGGCCCTTCCATCCACATTCACTCGATATATTTGTTTTGTCAATCTTTCTTCCTTCGTACTCTCCACATGTCCAAAACCAAAATAATACCTTTAAATTAGACCTATGTATACATGTTGGTTTGCAGAAAAATAATTTGGTATTGGTGCCCAAAATATATGTCCCGGTCATGAAACTGGGCGCCGACTACAAATTATACGTACTTCTACAATACCTACATGTATACATACTTATAATTTAAAAGTATTCTTTTAAATTATTTCTAACTCTTTAGTGCTGTAGTGTTTTGAAGTCGGTTTTATTTTTTATTTAAAGTTTTTATCTTTTCCTTATTAGTAGGGGAAATGGAAATTAATAAACAAGTACCTTATAAGCATAATTTACCCTACTTAATTCGTTGCTTTAAAATTTGAAGTTCTCAATGTCCATCTCCAAAAGTGTTCACCAGAACCTCACCAAATTACCTTGCGGCTACGTTTACGCAGTTTTATGAAAAAATACGGAATTTTTCAAAGAATGGGTTTCATTCGGCCTTATTTACTGCTGTTCAACTGTCCATTGAAGAGTTCCGTTCTCCATCTCTGAAAGGCTTCATCAGATCTTCACAAAATTAAAATGGGACCAATGGAACGTTATATCTATTGAAATTGACGTTACGAGTATATCTATAAGAATTATCGAAATCGGTTAATATTTGAGGGAGTTATGCTAGAACATAGCCAAAAAAAATATACGCGTCGAATTGATAACCTCCTCCTTTTTTGAAGTCGGTTAAAAACGAAAAACTTTACTAGATGAACAACTCCTACCTATACTAAGTAGATAGATGCAGTGATCAGTCAAATTACCTTGCCCTGGTTATTGCCTGGAATATTTTATTTATTAAGTTAGCTTGTTTAATAAAAATAATTCAATTAAATGTTAAAAAAGGTATTTCCAAACCAATAAAATGTCACTTTAAAATACAATATAATGTCAATAAAAAAAAAAAAAAAAACACACACTCAGACAAGTACAGTCAATTAAATAAACCGCCCCGAGACATGTCCGACCCAAAGGTACCCATAACACTGGCAGCGTTACCGCGCTGCACAGCGAGGGATATCCTTTGCATCAGAAATGCCCCTGAGCGGTAGTCAAAGCCACGGTTCCTGAGACGATGCCCTATCTCCTTGACAAAAACTTTCCCCTGGGCACCCCAAACTCCAGTGGTTTCTACGGCGAGTGGCACAAACAGATAGCTGCTCATCAGCTGGCTATATTTTGCACACTTGAGTCTAGCTGCAGCTTCAGCAGCTGACCCAGGTACGGCAGCCGTAGAACCCACGTGTGAAGGTGCGAAAGTGCACACGCAGGTGGCATCCCAAAGCAGACACCGACCCCTCTCCCACGGTATCAAAGTGAGACCGTCCGGACGCTTTCCATCACAACGCATCAACCCCGGCGGTTCAAGAACCGCAGGGATATCCGCCGAAATGAGAGCCCTCTGAACGATATCATTAATGGAATGGTGCCGTGAGAATCTGCCCGCGCTCCGAACGCAATAAAGCCCATGTCGGCCCCGCGAATCCACCTCCGCACCACAAACACAGCGATGCGGTTGACAGATGTCACAACCCAAACGTAGCGCCACCGCCACAAGCAAGGAATTGTCGTCTAAAAGAGTTCCCAGAAAGGGTGAAGGCAAAGCATGGAGCCATAGCCCGGAGTCAGGCTGGGAAACTGCCCGCAAACGCGCAAGTTCAACACCAGAGCACTGCTCCACAAGTTTATCCAGTGCTACTCGACACATCTCTTCGTCCCAAGCTCGCTGCCGATCAGGCTGCTCCGGCAAATCACTACTTGGACAAAAAGCCCGCCACAGCCCCAAAGCCTCCTCCGCAAAAGGAATGCGGAACCCGTCACCATTAACTCGTAAAATGCGAGTGACCAGGTCCAACACGCCCCGCGAGGAAGCCAAAAAAGCCGGCAGTTCAGTGTCCTGCAGACGACGAATGCCCAACCCGCCATGTCTAATCGGCAGCGCAGCCTGGGACCACTGGAAAGCAGTCATTTCGATGTTCATAACACACTCTAACAACTCCTTGAGCATGTTATCGTACATCAGTGACTCCTCTTTGTTTTGTTATCAACTTAACTGGATCCTTTATTGTTAGTGAGTAGTATTGCTACTTTGATTTCAATAAAGGGAAATAATAAAAATTCAAAGCTCCCTACATTAACAGGCACTTTGGAAATTATGGTTGTAAGCTGTTTTTGACTCTTAAACGCGCCTATGTAAATCAAATGAGTTGCTACATAGTTCAGATAAGCAAACTAATAAATCACCCGTGACGGTAATATTTTTATAATTAAATAACTTTAAAAAAAATCACAGATTTCGTGCCTCAAACTACTTTGATAGTTTTGAAAACACATTGGAAATAAATCGAGTCATAAATGTCAAGTGAATAACGTCGTTCTGACTTTTTGACTGTTTTCAAAAAGGTTAGGCTACAGGAAAAACCCTTAACTTGATCGTCTTTGTTTTAGGCTCAAATTGTAGCTGACTAAATTGTACAGAGGATATTTTCTCAATGTTTTGATATCAATCTTCGTTTTCAAAATACCGAGCGCCAAAATCAATAATTAGAAAAAGATTGATTTTTTTTCACTATTTCGGCTATAACTTTTTTCGTTTTTTACTTTCTCGAATAATTCTTTTTGCACCTTACAGCTCTCGTAAATATGCGTTTTTTGAGTCTTTTTGAGTATCATATCTTCACAACTCTCGAAGATATAAGGGGATCGCACTTTTTCGTGAAATCGAAGCTTACACTGGAGCGAATGAAAAGACATTTCCAATTTCAAAATAACGCTTTAAATTAGGTAAATAATCTTGAGAGCTTCGATGCTGCAAATAAGATGTATTCAGTCCGATCCTTCAATTTCACACCTTTTTATATGCCCACATCAAACACGGTTGGCGAAAACATAACTTCGAAATTCACAATCTACAAATGAAAGCCGAGAAATGTTTACTTAGTTGCTTCGAAAAAGCTATATTTATACTCTAATTTCCCAGAAAAATCTTTGGGTCCAAATGTTTCGTTTATAATAACGTTTCAACACAGTGTAATCCTGAACAAGGTTGCTACTCTCGATCGTTGAAAACAAACAGTGCCATTTCGTTCATCATGCTAAAAGGTTCAAAGCTTTGTAAATAAGTTCATAATTACGGCTAATACACTACGGCGTAATGTAATCTAATCACGTTATTCGTAAACTGACAGTACATGAAAGTTTTAACAAAATACTACTGGCAAACTTCAGCAGCAACGTACTCGCGATGCTCATACATATGTCCCTATCTGTTTATTTTGTTTCTGTGATGTCTCTTGTTGTTCTAGTAAATATATTTTCTTTCGTATAATATTTTTACATCGGAAACTGAAGAATTAAGATAGCTTTTTCAATTTTTTGTGGGGGAGCGGGAGAAAAATAAACAAGTACCTTATAATCGTAATTTACCCCACTTATTTCGTTGCTTTCAAATTTGAAGTTCTCAATTTCCATCTCCGAAAGTCTTCACCAGAATATCACCAAATTACCTTGGGACTACTTTTACGTAATTTTATGAAACATACGGATATTACTGAGGGATGGGCCCCATTAAGCCTTATTCACTGCTGTCCATTGAAGAGTTACGTTCTCCATCTATGAAAGTCTTCATCAGATCTTCACCAAATTAAAATGGGACCAATGGGACGTTATATCTATTCGAACAAAAAAAATATCGTCGAAGTCGGTTAAAATTTAACGGAGTTATGCGAAAACATAGTCAAATATATATATAACCTACTCATTTTCTGAAGTCGGTTAAAAATTAGAGTTCCACCAATGAGGGATATTTTGAAATTTCTCCCCTAACGAGCTCAAAAAGGATGGAAACTGTTGACACCAGCTAGTTGCCACACATTAAGTCACAGATACGTTATGGGTGACTTTGTTGCAATAATATAGTTTGATCAGCTTTCGAATGTACGAAAATCACCGAACCAAAACCGTCGATTTGATAACGAGTTCTTCGAATATTTAGAAATTTGCAAGCGACCCCGAGTAAGGTACTACATCGCCGCTTTTATTTCGTGTTTTACGAAGAATCCATCCATGCGCGAATGATGTACGGCGTTTATCAACCGCACGACACATTTGGGCGTATTTCGGGACATTTGGGTCCTTCAGTGGCAAACCAAGGAGTTTAAAAGTACAGCTCAGGGGTCGGTCAACTAATATAAGATAAGATATTTTTATTATTTTAAAAGTCACTTATTGTTGTACAATATTTTAGACAATTACGTTTATTATTAACTTAATATGGACAAACTTAGTTGGTTTTTTGTCGGAAGAGTCCGACTAGGTTTAATGTGTAGTGCCCATGAAAGTTTTAATTCGAAAATTATGTATATATTTGCATATGTGGCATTACATGTCAATAACTTTGATTGTCACTTTTATGTCCCAGGGCCTAGTCGGCCTTATTTTATTAACTTAAGCCCAGGTTGACTTACTTATAATTAACAATGTGTATTACTTAGGAAAGTTTCATATTTATTTTATTTATTAAGGAGCACCGACAGAGTAAACGTACATTTTTGTCTTTAATCTGCTATTAAAGCGGACTTTCTGTAAAAAACTTGATTTGTTTCTCTTCCGGTGGTTACCAATGTTGTTTTTTAGCGACTGCTCTCTTTCGCTGTTTTTTTCGTCGCTGCTGTGTTGGATTTAAATAAAACGTCTCGTTTCGAGCGTTATGAGTAGCGGCTCTGTTTTGTTCACGAGCTCTGATGAATTGCCTTTTCTGAATGATTTTATGGTCCTGTCAGCAGGCAAGGCGGCGGTATTGCTTAAAAACTGTAGGGAAATTGTTGTATACAAGGTGAAACTAAATTACTATAAACATCCGAAAATGGGAAGTAATTGGACAGTTATAATAGGACAACTTTTACTCTGGAGAAAACTTCGAAATCTTGAAAAAAAATATCAGTTGCTAAAATTACCGCCCCCGGTATTTACCTGCATTAAACAGCTTTTTTTATTGCGATTTAAAAAAAAAACATTGAGTATTGTATTGACCACTAAAACTCTCTATTTTCGGAATTTTGTTACGCCTTGCATAAAAAAAAGCTTAAGCAAAACTAGCTACGCTTGCGACTACGTGTGCGGGGTATTCGTGTTAATTCAAGACATTGTCCATCTGTATGTAATTTTTTTCCATATTTATTCAACCGTTGTTTATGCGTTATAACGTGGTAACCACCTAAACATTCACAGAACTGTTATTCTAAAACATGCCAAAAACACTGCGTTTAAAATAGTATTTCCCTTTATACAAATCCGTCAAACGTTCTGTCATTCCCCACGGACAGGCATTGTTAAGTGGGGATAGTGTGAAAATGCGCTTTTTTGAGGCAATAAATACTTTTTGTCATCCATTGTGTTTTTATAAAAAAAACACCGACAATCTTTAACATTTAGGTAGAATAGATAAAGTAAACTAGATTCAACAAAATAATGGCTAGAATTTTGATTAATAAACTGTTCACTTACAGTCGACATCAGATCCACGCTTACATTTTTATTGCACAAACGCCTGTAACGTAACCGTGTAGAGTTCACGCATGTAAAGATTGTGAGGTTATTGTAACTGTACAACTGTGTTTTGGCAAGCAAACAACCTTTTTTCCAAAGAAAACTTCCTTGTCATCTCCTTCACACACATATTTTATTATCATTGTTAAACTTGTATCGCATTATTATACGGATATGACAAAGTGAGAATAAGTTTATATTTTACCGCGCACCGTAACAAAGGAAGCGGTAAGTTTTACCGTTATTCTTTAATATTATACACGATAAAAAGATTGAGGGTCGCGTAAAACATACATTCTTGGTATACGAACGAAAGGTTTTCCCATCCATAGCAAGAGGAAAGGAACGTATGTATGAAGTTAAATTTCGACCTCTAAAGACGACCGATGTGGCGCAGCGGTAGCGCATCTGCCTACCATGTGAGAGGTCCCGGGTTTGAATCCCGGCTGGGGACAAAAAGAAACCCCAGGTCGTGGATGTTTACATGTTTGTGATGTCGTTGTTTCTGGTTCCCCACGGCACAGAGTATCCTAGTATGGGGCCAGAAGCATGTGCCTGTACGTAAATGTTTGATGTTTAAATACAAATTTAAAAATTGAAATATTATTTCTTTCAGTACGAAAACAAAATGTTTACTTAATGACCGTTAAAGCTGTATATCGACACTAACGACTCTTTTGTAGGTTCATATCAATCAGCGCCCCTTGCACCATCCCACTAACCCGGGGTTAACCGGTTAAACCTGGGAGTTACCATGGTTACCAATACAATTTAACACTGGGCTAACCCGCTAGCGGGTTAACCCCCGGTTGGTGGGATAGTGCAAGTGGCGCTAAGACGCATGTAAAACGAAGATATATTTTGAGTGTATTGTCAATTCCCTGCTTTAAACAAAAAATCGTCTTGACAGCGCTCTAACCGTTGATATATTTTTAACTTAGCAAAATAGATACAGTAAAATAAATAAATTTGCTTTCGACCAAAACTATAATGATGTTCGTAGTCTGTACTGTTATAACCGGACACATATATAATGCATTCTTTAACGATAGGTCATTCTGCGCACTATCGTCAAACTCACGAGTGCGAGTCAATGCGGAAAAAAAAAACAATCTAAAACTAGTAGTCAAATATAGTGTCTTCTCTAATTCTAATAATATAGCGAAGAGCAAAAGGAACCATTGTGTTTCAAATTGTGTATTTAATTACCCGGGGTATACGATACGAAATAAAGATATAGCCCGGACCGCCCGGCCGATAGGCCAGCACCGAGTTTCATAAAACTACATTTCGTAGTTAAATAAGACAAATCGAGTTACATTTTACTTTGTAATGTACGTTGAATTGTTACAGTAAACCATGCAATATTGAAACAGGCCCTGGATGTTGTTGCTAGGCTTTACCGGGTAGTCTATAAGGATTATTTAAGATTAATATCATCGCATATCTAGCGAAATGTGCACTTTTACCTCAATACTTCTCACAGCATCGTATAATAATTTTCCTGGGTGCCACGGCACGTGATACTATGGGAAAAGAATACCTTTTGTGTCTGTACTTCATACCTCTTAGCTATATTTTGTTAGAAAGAGACTTTGGAGAGTCCTCATAGTAAAATAACCGAACGAAAGGTTTTTTTATTCGCCGAAATGAAATAAAATAACATTACAGTAAGTTGTATTAGGACCAACATTTCTTTTCTTACAGAGACATTGTGGTGTTCTTGTAGAAATTATAGATATAAATGTTGACGAATAAACATTTTCTATTTATATTGGTCTCGTCTAGGAGCACTTTTTAGGCTTTCGCAACTGAAAAGTGCCTATGGGACCTTACTCTTATGCCTACGAACCCTGTCAGTCTGTCTGACCTATAAAGGGCATTTTTATCATCTTATTTTTGTCACTATCCCTCGAACCGTAATAGGTAGGTAGTCACTTGAAAGTTCCACAGAACAATTACGTCATACTATCATGGCAAGTTGCATAACAAAATAATAAAAACGTGCGGGTGCCTGCACAGGAATCGTGTTTTTTTACGGTTTTTGTTTTGATTTTGCACTGCCGTAAAAAAATATATACCTTAAAGGTTCTCTAACTTAGTGTGATTTTAATGTCAAAACTGGCCAAGTATGGGTGGGACTTCGACTAAGGGCGGGGTTATAAGCGGAAGTCCGAAAAGGAAAAAAAAACAAAGCGCAATGTTTTTAAATCAGTGAAAGAAATATGTATAAGCTAATTTAATGTAGTACCTATTTATTTTTTAGGCATTCATGTAAGTATATTATTGGTACATCATGTAATTATAAGTACTTATATTCTTGTAATCTCTCGCTACACGTATTTATTACCTCACATAGCATTATATTTCAGATTCTCTTTTTTTTTTGTACATCCATCCACCGACTACATTCTTGCTGCAATCCTCTCCATCCAAAGGTTGTCTGGAAGAGATCGCTCTAAGCGATAAGACCGCCAATTGTATACCACTACTTAGATATAAGAAACTATTTGTAATATCTTTCACCTGGTTGTGCAATAAAGTGTTCTCTATCTATCTATCTAAAGAGGCCATGTCGATTGGCACTAGCTGGCTTGAATTGGAAGCTTCCGCAAACCACAGTCAGAAGTGGGAATCTGTGATTAAGGCCCTATGCTCTCCTGTGAGTTAAAAGACCGAAAAAGAATAGACAAATCTAGGAGGTACTACAGAACCTTCGCTGCACGAATGTAACTCGTACTTGGCTGATGTTTTCGCTTCTTTTCCTCCATTCCCGATACGGATGGGTGTTACGAAATTTCCAGCTAAACCCCAAACCACATTATTTCTGCGCGGCTGTGCATGCCGGCTAGCACGCAAAATAAACCTGGCGGAATCCTTTCGCGAAGAAAATAAACGGGCTGAGAGGCAACCCCGTACATCCTTCCGTAACATCGCAACCAGATGTTAGGAGCGCCTCACACATCATTTCCTACACGAAAGAAACGTTTAAGTGAGAGAGGAAACTGACTCGGAAAGTGTCCTCACTTTAGTTCCCTCTTTGTCCGCTGGAGCTGGTCTTGGCGTATGTCAAGACCCTTTTTACCTTACTGCGACAGCCAAGGAGGGTTATGTTTTGCTCGAAGATGTATGTATGTAAGTATGCGTGTACCTTACGACCACCCAGAGACCAAACGGCTTGACCCATTTTAACTAATAAAAGGTATTCACGAATGTACCTGGTTGTAAGCGCATAACGCCGTTAAAAAAATAAAATTTGCGACGCCAGTTTTCTTCTCGTTAGGAAAAAGTCACCAAAAGTATTGAAATATAAAATAATCATTTAAAAACCAAAACAAACCTACTTCCAAAAAGTCCCAGATGTGTTTGTTGAATTTTCACTTTCAGCACGCGGGTCTTAATTAACATACACCCACAAGAAATCAAACGATAGACCCGCAATGAGATTGCAAATTGAACAGACTCCTATAGGAGTTAACTAACACATTTTAACAGCAATGTTCTTTTGTGTTTTTGTAAGTTTTTTTATCAGCACTGAAGATGACGTGTGAAGCAGCGCTCCTAGCCAGCCTACGGTGACACTTGACTTCCCCCGCTGGTGGCAAAAAAAACTAGGGCAAAGGAGGGCTGGGTTGAAGAAGCGTAGTTCTTGGTAAAATGGTTGTGGGACGTGTTTGTTACAACTGGAGGACAGGGTTGGAGTCATAAAATTGTGGCTCTTACACACTGTGAGAGGTTGTTTACGCAAACAATTTTAATTCGGGCTTCTCGCGGAGCTTAAAAACAAAACACGCTTGCCGAATCACGTCGAATAATTTAAAAAATAATTTAGTTGTTTTTTTAGGCAGATTGGCCAACTGACAGCTGTTAACATTACAGTAGATTAACAGATTGTCAGTGTACAAGAAATCGGGGGTAATTCTCACTCCAATATAATGAAATTGAGTAAGTTTTTTTCTATTCAATAAAGTTTTTTAAGGTTAGGATGACACAATTAGTATATATCACTTGCCACGATCTTGATCACAAGTTGTGATTAACAAGGCATCAAATTTCAAGATATGTTTGTCTGCCGGCGTCAAATATGATCTCACTAGCTCGGCCTGCGACTTCCTTCGCGTGAGATTCAAATAAAAAGATTTTATGTTCGGCAAATGACAAATGACATGGTTTCTCTGTACACACAATACCACATAGCAACAAAGAAAATAACGTATATTTGGTGCGGCTCACTGTAGGGCACAGGCCTTCGCTCAGAGAGAGAGGGAGAGTATGGGCTTAATTACCACGCGTGCCCACCACGGATTGATGATTTCCAGCGCTAAATATGTGCACACCTCACAATTTCCTCACAGTGTTTTTCTTACTGTGATAGTTTCCAGTTAACTGTACTTATGCATACATTTATTAGTCGTTGCATGCACGCACGCCGGCTTCGTGTACTTTTTTAACTGCACTTATTTTAAAAGGAAAACATCGTGAGGAAGCCCGAGTAGTTGAAATCCGCAGCAGTCTGAACTTCACCTTGAAATCGCCAATCCGCGGTGGGCACTTTCTATTTAAGAGAAGGACTGTACCCTGCTAGTTATATTTATCGTATTTGTATTTGTTGTACTGGAGCTTCAGATTTTCGAACTCGTAAGGCTTGGACTTGGGAAAGCACAAGCCTTACGAGTTTAGTAATAAGTTGCAAGTTAAAATTTAGCGTGCAAGTAAACAAGTACATTAGAACATTTTATATTTTTTAAGTAAATTGGCAGGCGCGGCCAGTCACTTGATACGTTTGGACAGGTACTATTTAGTTAATAATTAGTTAAATGCACAAGCTTGGCAGTATGCTAGTGTTCGTGTTTCTTGTTTTTAAATATATCATAAGCAGCCTATATACGTCCCACTGTAGGGCACAGGCCTTCTCTCAGGGAGAGAGTATGTGCTTAATCACCACGCGTGCCCAACGCGGATTGGCGATTTCAAGCGCTGAGGTATGTGAATAGCTCAGACACGCAGGTTTCCTCACGATGTTTTCCTTCACCGTTAGCGAGTGGTATTGCTACTATAACTTTACAAATGTACATAACTTAGAAAACAAAGTCATAGGTGCATGCCCGCACTGGGATCGAACCTGGGTCTCCCGTTTCCGAGTCCAATGTTCTACCCACTAGGCTACCACCGCGTTTTTAAATATATTTTTCTCAAACATGCTTGGAAATTTGAGCATTGTTGCAAACGCATGAGTGTGCAACAAAGTTGCACTTGCTCCGTGTTCATTTCTCCTGGTCATCCAGTTTCTCACCCACAATCTCTTGGGGATTCTCGCTTCCCTGACTATTTCATCCTTTACTTCCTCTAAAACCTCAGTACCTACGAATTTCATTACAGAATTATAGATTCTCTGTCGGTCATCTATCTTGGGCTAACTAAAGAGCTGACTAGTATTTAGTGCATTTGAACACTTACTTAAAATTAAGTCACTTAATATTAAGTTCATCGTCATCATCATCATAATCAGCCGGTGTCAGTCCACTGCTGGATATAGGCCTCTCCCAAGACACGCCACTAAGCCCGATCTTTGGCTCTTTTTTCCAGTCACTCCCCACGGCTTTGCGAATGACGTTGCTAAATATTAAGTTTAAATTTAGTTACTATTTAACAACTTAATACGTGTAAACCAGCCATAACATAGTGGCAGATCCTAATAATGCGGGAATATGCAGAGCTTTTTTAAGTAGTGAAGCCTCCTTATTCCAAAACATCAACAAATAATACAAATTATTTAGTAAAAAAATAAAGATCATTGTAATAAAGACACAAGCACGCTTATAAAAGTCACAAATAAAGAGCAATTCACACTGAACAAGGAAAATAATAAATTAATCCCAAGGGAGATAGTTGATTAGTTGTCCCAATGTCATGTCGGGACCTACGTCGACCTCACTCAAACTGCGAAGACCCTGGATTGCCAACTTCCAGCTTACCCTTGGGATAAGGCTTTTATTGAATTTAATTTTATTGGAAAGACTGACTGGAATTGCTAATAGCTATTTCTTATGGCGAGAGATTCAATATGAATCGCAAGACTTAGCTATAAATAATACACTACAGCGATTTTCCGATAATAAATACATAGGTACATAATAATTGTACCAATAAAGAATAGTCTTATTCTTCTTCGTTTATTCATTCAATAAATGCATTTACATTATTATTTATTTGTATTTACTGAAGTTAAGTTATAGTAGTAATACCACTCGCTAACCGTGAAGGAAAACATCACGAGGAAACCTAAGTGTCTGAGCTATTCACATACCTCAGCGCTTGAATTCGCCAATTCGCGGTAGGCCTTCTCTCAGGGAGAAAGTATTCTCTTCCTAGGAGAAGGCGTGTGCCCTACGGTGGGACGTATGTAGGCTGCTTATATTATGTTATGTATTTACTGGTATGTACCACACCGCATCCTAGAATGCTCGTGAACCAAACAGGCACCGGTTGTAAGTCAGCGCTTTGGGTACCTATTTAATTTTACCCTCAGCACAATGCTGAGCCAGCTGCCATTTGCAGCAATAGGGATACACCGCAACCTATGTTCGTAAAAAGTGTCTTATTGTTTTTTTACCTTGATATTGAAGATTTGTGATTTTTTACGTTTAATGTTGTTAAAGTGTGTGTTGCTGTTTGTTGGAATAAATGGTTTTCTTCTCCTTATTTTTTCTAGTTGAGGGCTTAGATTCCGTTTACGCTTTGTAGTACAATGACAATTGCATGAACGCGCCGGTTTCATTTCATTGCCGCTTCAATACAACGCGCACACACGCGAAAAGCCTTCTAGGCGTCATTTGCGTGAAAAAACACGTCAAGTGACCCGACCGTGTATCTGTCATTAAACTATAATGTACTGACAGATTGAAGGCCCAGGTTGATTGTAAACTCTATTACCGTCTATGACCGAAAATTTAATTTCGTACCCATGAAGTAAAAATGAAAATTTGGAACCTGTTTTATATTAGGTATATAAAAATCCTGTTATATTGATATAACATATTCCATATTATAATTATGGATGAGCAGTTGTATTCATTGTTGGAAGCTCTATTCGATGACCACCTTGGAAATAGTGATTTAATACGTGGCTAACCTAATCCACTGCTAGCCGAGTTATTCCTTTGGGGCCGGGCGTAAGTAATCAACTGCACTTTGGGCTGGCAAAGGTTAATAATCCTTTATGGGGCATTATTTATACTTCTGCAATAAGCCAGTTGGATTAAAGCAAACGAAAGTTACGGTAAAAATTGCGTAAAGTACGATCTGTGCAAAAAGGACTAATTAGTATAGCAGGTTATAATATACTTACTATATATATTTATATATATAATATTAAAATGTGAAAGCCTGTGAAGACGTTTGGATTTTTGTTACTCAATCACGCAATAACGGCTAGACGCAATTATATGAAACTTGACATTCAGATAGACAAAGACCTGAATTGAGATATAGGATACTTGATATCCCGGTAATGCGTTCCCGTCGGGTGACATTTTATTGTTACCGTAACTTTTTTTCAAGCCAAACTCTAACGTTTATTTATTGCGTGGCCATGCTAACAAGAATCGTATAAACTGATTCTGTGGCGGCACGAAGTTCGCCGGGACAGCTAGTTATTCATATTACGGAGATGTACGACATTAAAACTAGTAGCATGAATAGTAGGTAGTAGAATAGGAATTCAAAGGATTCGAATAAAGGACCGAATGTTAAAATATTGAGGCCGACCGTGGTGCACCACTTCTTAAATGTCACTTAAGTCGCCATTTAAATCGACTGTTGTGTAAATAATTTTAGTTAAATGCTGTTTAAGCCACATTTGCAAGTCGGCCTAAGTCTAGAGATGCATTATAGTTTTCTTCTCGACGATGATCTATATTTTCAAAGTAATTTTTGATTTGTAACGTAAAGGCGGAGGGCCTACATGTGATATTAAAATTTACTTGAGAGAATTGCTTTTTAACGTTGTGTAAATATAATCATCAGAACCTGTTATGGAGAGTCAGATTTCGCGCTTTCGATTTCATCCTACTGGACATTGTGAAATAAGAGCAGCTTATTGCTAAGAATATAAAAAAGTATGGTCTTCCCTAGCTTACAACAAAAAATACCCACGAATAAAAGTAGTGTTCTACTTCCTAATCCACGAATCCACGAATCCTTAGCTAATTACTCAAGGAGAAAAAAAAATCTGCACGTCACATTTTGAAAATATTTATTAAAAAAGGTTTTACAAACTTTTTGCTTCCATTCACAATAGAAAAATAAAAAATGACTCAAAGTACTCCTTCTTTTATACTGGTCAGGGTTGGTTTCTCTTAAGATAGACCAGCAGTAATCGGCTAACATATTTTTGTCCCAAAAACCTTGATATCTCTCTTCAGACAACTTTAAGTCCTGATGGAAACGATCACCATGCTCGTCACTTAGGCTTCCCAAGTTTTCGGGAAAAAAAATCAAGTCTGAATGCAAAAAATGGATTTTAAGTGACATGTGCACTCCTATTTTGTGATAATTTTGTAATAAATTGGAAACAATTTCTTCATAATTCTCTGCTTTATGGTTCCCTAAGAAATTTTTGACAACCGCTTTGAAGGAATACCAAGCTTCTTTTTCGACACCGGTTAAGTGACCCTCATTTATCGTTCAAGATTTTTCTGATTTGAGGTCCCACAAATATTCTTTCCTTGAGCTTGGCATCAGAGAGATCAGGAAATGTTTTTTTTCAAATGTTCAAACGCCGGTCCGTTTTTGTCAAGTGCCTTTACAAAATTTTTCATCAAACCTAGCTTGATGTGAAGAGGTGGCAAAATAAAATTTTTGGGACCTATCAAAGGATCATGTTTAACATTCATTTTGTTTGGTATATATTCGTTACGTGCCATTGTACCATTCTTTCTTAATATAGTGATCATTTTTAGCTCTGCGGTCCCATAAGCATAAAAAACAGCAATACTTCATATAACCACTTTGTAAACCAAGCAGCAGTCCCACAACTTTGAGATCTCCACACACTTTCCATTTGTGGTCATCATATTTTATTACCTTAAGTAACATAGTCATTGTTTCATAAGTTTCCATGGAATTCACTGCATGGCCAATCGGAATAAACGGTTTTTGATTGCCATTATGCAATAATACCGCTTTTAGGCTTACTTTTGAAGAATCGATGAACAAACGCCATTCTTTGGGATCATAACACCGACCTATAGCGTCAAATAGACCACGAACGTCTTGGCAATATTTATAATTGAATTGTAATACTCAACAAACTGGTCAATGCGCCTGCGGTAAGAAGGTACTCGGGTGTTGGAAACTAACAAATTCCATTGTTGAAGCCTTGAAGCAAGTAGTTCTGATTTAGATTTAGAAAGCTGAAGGTCTCTCATCAAGTCATTAAGTTCACTCTGCGTGATCAGATCATGTGAGGTTCACCTTTGGACTCATCTTCGCTGACATCATCATCATCATCATCATTGTCACTATCGCACTGTTTCAAAGAGGATTCTTCAGCTAAATTGATTGATTCTGAATCATTTTTTGAATTTGAACTACCGGGCAACGATGGATAAGGAATTCCATCAGTGTGAAGCACCGATGAAACATCAGGATACTGGACATGTCTCTTGTTTTTGTTGTTGAAACCAAAAGTTTTCGTAAGGCAAAAGTACCAGTCCGTTGCGTGATTTGTCGGTTCTCTCCATTCCATCGGTATGCCAAATGTTAAATATTTATTTTTTCCAATAGCCCAGTTGGTAAGCACACTTCTGCAGTTGTCAAACACTACTCCAGGTTTTTTATCAAGGTTTGATACTGGAATTTGAAAATATTGGAAGTAGGCTCGTTTTACAGCTTCTGTAATATTCCTCTTCTTTTTAGTTATGATAAATTTACCGCAAACATAACAAAAACTATTCGGGTTTAATTTACACTGCCTTGACGACATATTAAAAATAAAATAACTTTAAAAAATTACTTGAATCTTTCAACAATATAGTAGCAAACTAGTCACGACGTCTAAATTGGTACAAAAACAACATGAGGGTATATTTAAAAAACTTGACGTGATAAACATAATTATTTGGCATATGTCATGATTATTTGTGTCTACCCCTGAATTACCTACATTTACTATAAATTGTATATGGATATTGAAAAAAAAAATTGTAAACTATTTCAAGCACAAACATAACTACCCACCTTACTTGCCAGTTTGCGATATACATCTTCCCGCAAGACAAAATATTAAACTTTCTTAGAGTCTCCATAGCACACAGTTGGTTTGGACTTCAGCCAAAGGAAACTGCTCAAATTAGAACAACCATATATTACACAGATATATTCCGAAGGCACTAACGTGGAAAAAGAATGTTTTAAAAGACTGAGTTGGACGCGCGTGAACTAGAACTTAAGTAGGTATTTGGGAGTTGGAATTTATCACGTTATCTCTTTAGGATTTTCATTCGACTTTCTTTCATTGTTTGATCAATATCAGAAGTTATATCGCGATATATTTTGAGTCATTACGAAGAGTTTGTACATTTTTTTGCAAAGTCACCCATAACTTAACCGTGTAGAGAGTTTTCCAGCCGTGCACTTTACTCAGTTACATTACTTGAGGGCATTTCAACTCAAAAGTTGTCTGCTTGTGAAGTTTTTATGTTTTCAGTCTATATAAAAAAAAATCAATAGTTTAGTCAATTTCAAATCAGGAAATATGCATGAAAATGCTTTTAGTTTTATTTCAGAATTTAATGCACTTAATTACAAAATGGAATAAAAAAGAAAGAGCGAGCAATGATTAATGAAGTCTTTAAAAAACACTCTTTCATAAAAGCAAAGAGTAATTAAGCCTATGAACGCGCACAGGAAGCCAAGTCATAAAACTAAACAGTTTTCCAGCCTCTGGCCGAGTAGAAACTCCGGTTTATTTCAGGTGGAGGGAAATAAAACTAGCATTTATCTTCTTTGCTCCACTAGCCACGGCAAAAACAGTGCTGAAAAAAGTTTTGACATCACGCAATATAAGGAAAAGTAGCAAGAAAACGGTGAGGTGTTCAAGGCATGTCAGGGAAGTTTCTTACAACATATTATGCTGTAGCGACCCCTGTCAGCTGCAAGGGAAACTAGTGTTTGTGGGATTAGGCGAGATTATGCCCAATAAGTTCCTATTCGTGAAAATTTGCGTGAATTTACGAAAGTTCGCGCGCATTCATACAACGTCACATAGCTGTCTATCTACATTACAACGGGCTGGGAAGTGTCAAAAACGAGATTTCACGGGCGAGGCACAGTCAGGGCATATTGGGTCAAACGAGGCTCAGACGCGGGACGTTGGCTGCTCGAATGAGGCTTGGAAGTGTTATATTTGGTGCTCCAACAAGACTCGGACGCGACACGTTGGGTGCTCGAACGAGGCTTCGACGCGGCGCGTTGGGTGCTCAAACGAGACTGAGACGCGGCGCGTTGGGTGCTCGAACGAGGCTTGGACGCGGTACATTTGGTGCTCCAATGAGATTCGGACGCGAAAAATTGGTTGCCCGAACGAGGCTTAGACGTGGCACGATGGGTGCTCAAACGAGGCTTAGGCGCAGCATATTTGGTGCTCCAACAACACTAGGACGCGGTACGTTGGGTTCTCGAATGTGGCTCGGACGTGGCACGTTGGGTGCTCGAAAGAAGCTGAGACGAGGCATATTTGGTGCGCAAACGGGGCTCGGACAGGGCACAGCAGCGACGTTAGGCGGACGAAGCCGAGCGGGGCCCAAGTTGTGATCGAGCGGGCAGAGTAGAATTTGCTCGGGTGGGATTCCCACGGCCCGTCGGACGTGAAGACTTTTGTCACTTTGCTCCAAGTTTTAGCCTGTGACATTATCACTATAAGGTTTATTTAAGCTTGTATCATTGCACCTGGACGTCGCCAGCCCATATGTGGTTGGACGTTTAATTGAGAAGAATTTTACGCTTCTATATGCTTGATTCTGCGCCAGTGGCCAGTATCACATTGGACCATAACCGAAACTGCACGACATCATTGGATTGGTCCACGTCAACGTCCACAACGGCCTTAGTAAGTGCATGAATCTACCAGTCCTATGATGTTGCGTCATTACTATTATCGTGCAATGTGAATTATGAGCGTACTCTTAGGTACCTACTTAGCCTAAATAAAATGGCTCATTGTAACATGGATAGTAGACTTCCATCACAAGTCCACCATCCGTGCACAAAATGATTTTCGCAATTTATTTATTCATCATCATCATCATCATCAGCCTGTGCTTGTCCACTGCTGGACATAGGCCTCTCCTATAGCACGCCACTAAGCACGGTCCTCGGCTACTCTCATCCAGCTCTTGCCAGCCGCCCTGCGAAGATCATCGCTCCACCGAGTCTGAGGACGTCCCACACTACGTTTACCGATCCGCGGTCTCCACTCGAGAACTCGTCTACCCCATCGGTTATCAGTTCTTCGGATTTATTACTTATCTGCAATAAGCATAATAGCTTTTTTTATCTAGCCTATATACGTCCTATAGCAGGGCAAAGGCCCTCTCTAAGAGAGAGAAAGTAAGGGCTTAATTACCACCCGTGCCCACAGTGGATTGGCAATGTCAAGCACTGAGGTATATAAACACCTGAGACACTCAGCTTTCTTCACGATATTTTTCTTCACGGTTAGCAATTGGTTCACACATTTACTTTAATGAACTTCACAAATGTACGTAACGTAAAAAATTAAGTTGGTAAGCACAAATTAGTATATACAATGGCAATAATGATAACCAAGGTTGGGCAAGCGATCGGTAGGCAGACCAGCGACCCGATGGATCGATGAAATTATAAAAAAAATCAGAAAGCAATGGCCGAGACTGGCTGCAGACCGAGCGGTTTTGCATAGCAGGTAAGAACCTATGCCCAGCAATGGGCTCTTTTTATGGGCTGGATAGTTACATAGAGACAAGGCTGATGTATAGTCATACATTAAACAGGTTTTTTTGGATAACATTTAATTACCTTCATTCCGACGTTTCGACAACGTTGCAGTTGCCGTGTTCACGTTAATATATTATTAGCTATGTACGAGTATCGCGAGTCATAAAAAACTACTAAAAAACTAACGCCAATGTAGCCCTTCGATTATAAAATATTTCCTCCATAAAAGCCCAAGCAATCGTAGTCCAAGACGATGTTTTAGTGCCGGAAATACATGTCTTCATCAAGTTGAGTGAGGTGATTATTTTAATTGCATTTCGTTGAATTAGTTTGGTTTATACTTAAGGGAATAAAATTAAATATAACTTTTTTTAAATGTAGAGAAAACTACTTTCGTTTCAGGCTCTTTGTAAAAATGAAAAGGACATTATTTGAAGTTGTAAATCCAACTTTATACGTATACTCCGGTCTTTCTGTTTAACCCATTAGTGCGATAATAAATTTTGCAGAAAACGACCGAGCTACTGGATCTATGGAAAACATTGCTAGCATTTAGGTACCAATAAATTAACTTTAACTCTAAGTGAAACCGTTAAACCATTATATAAAATTTCCATCCAAAATCTCCATTTCTTCCCGTGGATGTCGTAGAAGGCGACTAAGGAAATAAATTACCAGGAGACGGGCAGCAGCGTCTTCCTGAAATTCCAACCGCATACTGCGATTATGGCATAACCCCGTCATGGTTATGAAAACCACGAGGGAGGCCTATATCCTGCAGTGGGCGTCAAGTGGCTGATGATGTGATGTGATGTGATTATATAAAATAACTTTAACTGTTATAAAATCATTTAGAGGTTTTTATGAAGTGCTACACTTTAACGAAGCCCACTCAACAAAAATATATTTACCTAAACCGTAAACAAACTCCTCTCTAAACTTTGCCTATATTGAAACGTTTCATTATGTTTTATTTCAAACAACGTGCTCCTTAATCAAGCTCTCTTCATGAGAGTTTTAATTAAAATATTTACTGTTATGTGTACTATATTTCCTTAATTAAGATCTGTGTTTGTTTATTTTTGGTGTTTATATCGTGTTTATTTTTTTTTTGGTCTCGTAATACGAGTAATATATGATAACATTTTTTTATGTTGCCTATGTACGTCCCATTGTAGAGCACAAACTTTCTCTCCGAGAGAGAGCATGGGCTTCATTACCACGCGTGTCCACCACGTGTGAACACCACAGACACTCAGGTTTTTTCACGATGTGTTCCTTCCGTTCGCGAGTGTTCCGACTATAAAAAAGAAAGGATAAGATAAGAATATTATTTCACAATTAGTGCTCAGAATATCATATAAATTACCTTCATTGTTGACTAAGCGATCTCATCATTATTAAAATTCTTTACTGTATACTGTTAAAGGCGGAGCCCATACTCTCTCTCTGAGAGAAGGTCCGTGCCCTGCAGTGGGATGTATATAGGGTATATAAATAAAAATTACTTAAATTAAAGAATTACGTAAAATAGCGACTCTAGTTCGTTGCTTATTATAATTGTAAAGGTCCCAAAACCGATCTCAAAGCAGCCCCGAGGTACGCAATTTCTGTGCACTTGGCTTAAAGTCGTCTCCTTCAGTTAAATTACGTCTGTTCGGGCGATAAGAGCGCATGAATTTAAGTCGCATGCCTTCGTAGCAGTTATGACCTAATTTTCATAATAGGATTTCATGATTCATGTATTCAAAGCTTTAAGATTCCCATTGTCTACTCACTGACTACTGCAAAGACTCAGTGGAATTCAACTTTTTGATTATGCTTTCTAGTCGAATAAAATATCTGTTTATGCATGTTGAATTGAAACGAACAAAAAAATTGTTTTACAGTTTTTATGTGTGGCTGTTTTGTTTGAAGAACTTGAATTTTAGTACTTTCTGTCTCATCTCATTATGCAATTTGCTTCAGTTTGTCTACTCTTAACATTATTGTGTTCAGAATTGCCCAGCAATTAAATGCAGTACGTTAGAAAAAACGATTCGGAGCCTTGAGTGATACATTGTTCTACGTAGAAAAATGTTCATTCTATTTAACACACAGTTCTAAGCGTTATCTATCAAACAGTACTATTCCAAAGCGAAAATAAAATCCGTAGAACTGTTTTATTTTTTTACATGGAGGCGTTTAAAAGGAAAGGAATGAACATTAATGTGAGTAAGACAAAAGTAATGGTGTTTGAAAAAGATGATGAAATGACTGAGTGCAAGATAAGGATTAGAGGTGAAAGGGTGGAACAAGTGAAAGAATTTGTCCATTTGGGGAGCCTCTTTACCAGGGCAAGTGTGAAGGTGATATAGAAAGAAGAGTAAAAGCAGGAAATTGTGTAAACGGTGCATTGCACTCCTTTGTGAGTGGCCAAAACATCTCCAAAAGAGCTAGATTGGCTATCCATAATGGAGTGCTGGTCCCAACACTTATGTATGCTAGTAGGATTAATGCAGTAGAAATGAGGTCCTTGAGAAGTATGTCTGGTGTTACTTTGAATGACAGGATACGCAATAGTGTGATTAGAGAACGTTGGACTGAAAGAGGATGTAGTGACTAGAATTGAGAAAGGAATGTTGCGTTGGTTTGGACACGTGGAGAGGATGAAGGAAGAAAGATTGACAAAACAAATATATCGAGCGAATGTGAATGGAAGGGCCGGTAAGGGACGACCCAGACGGACATACTTCGACCAAATAGGGGATGTATTAGCAAAGGGCAAGACAAAAAGTACCCGAAACCGGCGTGCGTGCATGCAACGACTAATGAATGTTGAGGAAGCGAAAGTGATCTGTCAGAATCGTAGCAAGTGGCAGTCCCTGGTCTCTGCCTACCCCTTTGGGATACAGGCATGAGTTTATGTTATGTTATGTACATGGAAATTTGATCAAAAAAATTCCAAAAGTAGTAGAACAAAAGTTGTAAATGACAAACTCTAACCAACATATTATTTCTGGAATTGTACATTTAAAAAACAACCCTGTATTTTTTACTATGTAGTAGGACCCGCTACAACCCAACAACCGTAAATAGTATTTTTCCTAGAATTACCGATAAATAACGAGTGACAAGCATAGACCTTTATGATTTGCATCAATCAGTATTATGATACTAACAAAAAATCTAAAGTATTAAACATATGATTTTTAAACATATAACTTTACCTAATAATAATAATCTCAAAAATTGTATATTGTAATCTCATATTTGATTTTGGTCTGGGTCATTATTGCCTGATTTGTGATTGCTACCTTCACTCTCCGATGACATGAGAGATTGGACTTCATCATGTGACAACTCGTCATCTAAAGATCGCTGAAACGATGTTCTTTACTTTTGTAAGACATACTGAAATGAAGTTTATAACTTGAAAAGAAATTCAACATTTGAGACACATATATACTCGTAGGTATAACAACATATTAATATAACATATTAAGTAAATAAAAATCATAAAAATGGATAAAATAACTGGAATTACAGAGCAAAAGAAAAATTTTACTCTCACAGTTGCATTTATATAGTTGGTGACGCCGGTCTCACGCACCGGGTTTGTGCCAAAACTCACCAACGTGCAACCCTGCCTTTTCTGGATCGACAGGCAGTGGGGGAGGTCAAATTAGGCAGCTACCCGAAATCACAAAATAATCGGTAACAGGGTAAAAAAATATTCAATTTTACAGAAACAACCGGTCTCACAGACATTGTATGTTACTCATGACGGGTTAAAAACGTTTCAGTGCCCGTCTGGTAGATTAAGCGTCAATGAACTCTGTTTTAAAGCAAACAAAATAACACCGGAAAAATACGGAAATAAAAACCACATTAAAGTGGATTAAAGCCTTGTGAAGGTTGAATTTTTTATCACCAAAAGTAATTCGTTTACCCAGCCCAACTCTTTATAAGCGGACCTCGTGCTTTGTGTTTAATACATGGTGCTAGTTTCATACGAACTTTTTTTCTTAAACAAGTTTTGTTCCGGTTAAGTATATTAAGCCGTTGCTTTCTATTCTATACTATTCTATATTCAAAGTAAAGGAAGAAAGAAAGAAAAATGGTGTTTACTGTCAGATACCTATAAAACAATATAAACAATTATAACTAATGTGTATATCTAGATATATGTGAAATAAAGTAACATACACTTCTCAAAGTAACAAAACATAAAATTAAAGGCTCTGGCAAAAGGTATCACGCTCAGCGTTATGCCTCTTGAATGTTATTAAACACACAACATTCAAAGCGTTCAACATTAAGAGCGTTTTGGTTTTAACTGTAAGTTCTTATTGTATATATAAAATAAATAAATAAATAAAAGGCGCCGATTTTCAGCAAGGCCCTTGTAATTTAAAAAACTGAAATAGAAAATTGAATAGATAAGATACCAATGTAAAAAGATAAATATATAATAGGTCGGAAAACTGATGGGCGTTGGGGTGAAAAAGCTTTGAGCTGGCGACCACAGACCGGACGACGCAGTGAGGGCAGGCCCCCCGCCAGATTTACTGATTATGATGGCGGGGATTGGTGACCCATATGTCTGTGAGACCGGGTAGGTAAGAGAAATCAAATATTTGTCACCGATCATCGAATTACTGTGGTTTCGAGTAGCTGCCTAATTCTACGCCACTTACCGCCAGTCTACCCCACAACAGCGTCGCGTGCGTTGCTGACTGTTTCGCTGTTGAAGATGAGTGATTTTAGTATTGTATTTTTTTTTTTTAGAATTATTACCATTTATGTTATTTTATGTTTACAATCTCATAAGACTGACTAGGCCTGATTTTATTGTTTAATAACTAAGATTGTAGCAATTTTTTGCGTTTAAAAAAACATTGTTAAAATACCTTAGAATTTTAGTGCATCCAAAGATATTGTCTAATGCTATTGTTTTATGAAATACTTATGTTTTATTGACAATTAAAGGTCAAACTTTATAACCTTTTCAATGAAAAGTAGCATAAACCCTAAATTACAGAGAAAATCGTAGTCAAAAACCCCGGTGCGGGAGATCGGGGTCACCAACAATGTAAGTCAAATTCACCTCAGCAATGGCGGGTTATACGAAAATTACTATTGTTAAGACTCAAATGCATTTAAAGTGACTGCAAAATACTTTTAGTACAAAATAATTTTAATTGCAATAAAGTATCGTCTAACATATCATCTTTTAATTTAATTTCATTTGAGTAAAAAATCTTGATTAATGTCACTACCCTTGTGAAATGCAATTGCCTGACAGTAATTGTCAGGCAGGTGATGAATTTTAGTAGATGGTCCAAAAATACTGACAATTGCAAGTTTAATACCAATTTTTGGTTTAAAAAATGAGGTCATGTATGTCTTTTAAAGTTGGGATGTTAAAAAAATAACTTTTCTGACGCAATATTGAAGACAAACGAAGCATTCAACTTGTTAATTTATTTAAAAAACATTTACATGCATCTTTTTTACTCTGAACTGCACTATTTTTATCTTTTTACACGAGTTATCTGTATGTACATACACATGATACATATTCTCTCGTCTGTATCCCGAGAGGTAGGCAGATGAATAAATGCAAAAACGCCTTGCACTATGACATTTGAAAAGCTATCCATAAACAGATTATATGACTGACAACCCTCAAGGCATTTTGTCAATATTTCCATTTGTAAAAATTTCATCATCATTAGTGCTGCTCACTGCTGCGTAATGACATTTTCTTCTACATACCATCTCTCGTGGTCCCTTACGATTCACATGATCTGCCTACTGATCCCAGTCCTCTACCACAGTCACCAGTGGTCTTAGCCATTGTAACAGCTTCACATTATGTTTCCTCTCCAAACTGTTGGCATTTCTATTCTGCTTTCAATCACTAGTTATTGCCCTCGTTCACTTGTTGTCCTTCAGTCTCAATGTAGGATGTAGGCGTGAAAATAATAATGTTGTGTGTGTTCTTCCGCGCTACTTCATTTTTTTACATTTGTACGGCAATTACTTGCCCCGACGCAGTTCTGCACATGAAAATTACGGCCGTATTTCGCATATATTCAGATTGGAGTAAATGTTGGCAAAACGTTATTTAAATAAGGATGAGGGTGCATCGAAACGTTTTCAGCTTGTATTTTACGGGTTTTCCAAAAGTGCAACAAGTGTTCAAGTTTGATCTCCTTTGAATATCTCTAAATATTCTAAAAGTAAAACACCTACCTAGGTACTTCTATCTCACTTAATTTATCACGTAATAATAGGGGTTAAAGTATGAAATTGCCGTTTTATTGCAATAGGTTCTTTGAATTGACATAGAATCTTCATGGTTTGAGGTTTTTGAATGAAACTTTTTTCAAATGGTTTCTATGATGTTCTTTTTTTAAAAAAATTGAAACATTTGAATATCGACTTTCAATTGTTTTTGTTATTCAATTTAGACAAGAAAGATGGATACTGTGAAAATTAATATATATATATATATATATTATATATATATATATTCTGCAATTAACCTAAAACCCGCAGGTAACTAAGTGCGTGATAACTTCATAAAGTACCATTCAGGCACACCAAATCCTGACGGAATCCTGGAGTTTACGATAACAATTAGTATGGAATTAATTAACAATTAGTATGACAGTTAGACGATTGGAATCGTTCAGGATTTGGTGCGCGTAATATGGGGGCAGAGCTGTTTATCGTAAAAAGGTTACGTCTAATTATACAAGGTTGCCACTCTCAAACTAGGACCATCTTCAGTCGTCAGCAAAAAGATGGACCAAATTAAGGGCATGATGACCGTAAAATATGTCATTGAATGTCAAAAGTCAAAGTCAAAACTTTTTTATTCTATGACATTGCGACTTACTCAACGTTACAAATTCACATAGACGTCTATTTTAAGCAAGATCTAGATCATTGTGTAAAAGAAATGGAATTGAATTGAAAATTGGATTTTTTTTTATTGCACAACAAAGGTGTGCCAATGAATTATGGCGAGCATATTACTAACAAGTATTGTATTCCAGTTTAATTAACAGTGTTTAAGCTCTAAAATGTAGAAGTTATACTTGGAACTAGCTTTATTTCGAGGCATCCCTTTCATGATCAATAATAATCAATAATCAATGATGCAGTAGGTAGCCCTTTTTGCACAAAAAATTTGCTTACATCATTTGTACCGTGTTTCTGATGAGCTTATTATATCTTCAAGTAATCCAGTAATGTTGGTATCGTTTGACAGATTTATCTCATTTTAAATTGCCTAGATTATTTGTAGCTTGAAAAAATATATTTTCAAAACATCAAACGGCGCCGCACTTTTTTAAGATGATAACCACAATAAATCGCTGGTTATTATATCATACGTACCTAAGTAAAACTTATTGTATACTGTATACATTTGGTGAATTCTCTGTTAGTTATCAACAAATACTATTGAAACTCGAAACGTAGGTACCTAGTAAATGGTTTTCTCTTCACTATATGATGAGTAGATTTTATCAGTAATCTATTGCATTATTTACATAAGACTAAATCCGGTAAGGAAATCAATTACCTGGAGACGGGCAGCAGCGTCCTTCTGTGATTCCAACCGCATACTGCGATCGCCAACCCGCCTGCCAAGCGTGGCGATTATGGCAAAACCCGTCATGGTTATAAAAACCACGAAGGAGCCCTATGTCATGCAGTGGGCGTTAAATGGCTTATGATGATGATGATGATGATGAAATCTGGTTGCGAGACTGTAATTTTTTTTTGTTTCAATTATAATACAAAATACAAAAATATTTATTCATCCAACCAATTCTATTCCTAACATACACTTTTGCTGGGATTCCCTTTTAAGTATAAAGTACCTGTGCCAGGGAGACCCGCTCTTCCATAACTTGTAAAGGTTGAACATCTAAACCTACGTAAAATAAAGATTTTGTTTTAAGTGTGAGCTTAATCTAATTGTCTATTTTATTTAAAGATATAAATTTCAGAAAACAATTTCGTTTTAATAAGTTTCCAAATTTTACATTAATTATAAGTAAGATTTCTGACATGATTTATACTTGTGTAGTGCGTGTGTGCGTGCGTGCGTGCGTGCGTGCATGCGTGCGTGCGTGCGTGCGTGCGTGTGTGCGTGCGTGCATAATAGTAATAATAACTTTCACACAACGCAATCACTTGACCTGGTCCCAAACTAGCTAGTTTTATTTAGTTCTACTGACCCAGAGCATTCGAGAGGCTATCATGCCAATTTGTTAGAAGAAAATATGCAACTAAAAAAGATGTCTGTAAGTAGTTAGTAGTTTTTATTCATAATAAGATGTCTTAAATCCACCTTATATTACTGCACATACTCCCGGTACATCGCACACCCGCGATTTCATCGCAAAAGTAACAAATGGGACCTTTAGACAAGACGGAGTGAGCCACTCGGCTGAAATGAGACTTCTTTCATACTTTGTAGGCTTCTTAGCGACTGTTCTAATGTTCTGCTGAATGTTGTGCATTTGTAAGCGTCTGGCGGTTTGCGCTTGCCTTCAAAGTAAGTGTAGTTTACTCCCATGACTTCTTTCGTTTGGAATTTGGCAAAATCAAACTTTTTTTATCCTGAGGCCACCGCGTCGGATTGTAAAATGGACTGGTCCAGCTTTTATCCTGTAACGGACAGGACAATCTCGAATTTCTGTCAGGGTTATCCTAATCACTTCATCCAGACGTTTTAGCAGTTTTTCCAGACGTATCGCAGTGTACCACCCCACTGTGATACTATCACGAATTATGCAGGTATGACGTATGTGGAAAATCATAACTTTATTATGGTGTAGGCCATGTGTGGGCTTATCTCTGAAAAACGACCAGATGATTCCTCAAATTTATGGATTTGATCCCACAAAAAGCCTTCGTGTGCTGGAATCACCTTGTACTGGGGCACCAAAGAGACGAAGTTATTGTTGTTTGCTTGTTAATTAGTTTCATGTTTTGTGCCAGGTTGTTGAATTAGGAAGCTAACGTATACTTTGGAAGACAACGTCTGTTTTGAACGTCTAATGACTGGCCTACTTATCGTTTGTGAATTTTCATCGTTCGAAATGTTTTATTCTAATCCGATCGATCTGATTTCTTTTTTAAAGGATTTTAAGTCTTTCAATACTGAATTTGCTTCGCCTGGAAGACTTAAGAAGTGTCCTATCACCTAAAAACATGAATAAAGTATGCTTTGTGAAACCCACAACCTCTGTTTTGGTAGTCAAGCATGTTAACCACAAGACCAACGAGGCAGTCGATGATTGATGATGATTTAATTACAAGCTTTTTTTGAAAGCATTAGATATACAAGACGCATCACGTACCTCGGGAGTGCATCACCGGCATCTCCAGCGACGTAACAGCGATTAGATTTTTGAAGCGCTGCAGGGTCAGCCGTTTCAGAAGGATCTGACCGTGTCCTGGACGTCCTCTGGTGTGGCCCCGAGGGTACGCTCCGTGGGATCGGGAGCACCCAGCAATCACACTGTTGCCGTTGAGAGTGGATGCTTCCACTACAGAACAACAAGTGCGTCCGGGCTATCGGGCGCGACGCATCGCTGGAAAAGAAAAATAGGCAGCTGATGGGCAGGCTCTCTTGATATCTCCATAGCTCGGTTTATTATCTTTTACTTTTTTTTCCTGGCATGACGTGACAGCCAGAACTGTATATGGACTAGGCCTAACATTTTAAGAGAAACTTCAAGTAGGACAGAGACAAGTGGTAGAAGCCGCCAGCCAGTCGCCTACCTGGAGCTCACGCAGGTCCTTGGGCACTTTATCCTTCCAGCGTTATCTAGGATGGCCAACCTAATAGACCTAATCTTTGATTTTTTTAGAGAAGATCTTTGATTTTTTTATCAGGGAGATACAGTTTTCTCTCCTTTGGCTCAAGCTCAATGTCCGATAGGAAAAAGTTAGGAAGTTTTCCCAGCAGCTTTTGTCGCATCTAGTAAGACGAATCCTTGAGGTATTATTTTTAAAAGCGGAAGACATGTTTAAATTTTTCTGATTTCGAGCCGAGTGTCTGAGATGATTTGTGGCATCTATGAATATTAAAACCCTTCTGTCTTCTAAAGTAACGCGCCTGGGGGCAATCGGAGCATTGCACGTAATCCGATTGGCTCGCCCGTCGCTCCAGACGGCCTTGAGTGGGTTTTTACCTAAGAATCGTAGAAATTGGCAAACAGGCGTGATTTAATGTACCTATCGAAAATGGTGTCCATCCAAACGATCAAACATGGTAGAACAATTGGTTCTTGTAAAATGTCGAACACTAATTGTTCACGAACACGTATTTTGAGGAATTGAGCATTTTTAAAGTAACCTAATATATGTCGAAACAAATGCCACAATAACATCAACATCGGTCTAAGTTTCAATATATGCACACAATTTCATTATCGAATGGAGATGGCATGTAAATGGGATGTAAAAATGCTCGAATGGATCCGTCCATCCATCGAATAGGTCATGCCGAAACACGATGTTATAACAGTCATGCATTTGATTCCCGAGTACAGTCAACTTTACTGGGTGAGTGGAAAAACCATTACCATTTATTTTATACGTACTTAGATCAAGGAAATACACTGTGTTATTGAAAACGCATGGCACTAATCTTCTAGATACAAGGGTAGTTTTAAATTTGGGGCCCCAGTATCTGAAACGATCTCCCACACCCTCTTTGGCAATTTATGACAGTCTCCAGTACTAAAAGTTAACTTTCGGTTGTGCAATAAAGTGTTCTCTGTCTATCTACTTAAAATAATTATTGAAAAAATATACTGGCTGACAAATAAAGTCTTGATTTCCGCTTCGCCTACCCCTTGGGCATGCATTGGCCTGAAGCGGTCCTGTCAGCGAATCATACAAGAAACCTTGCGGTGAAAGAGCTACATAAATAGGTTTAATAATTTCAACATATTTTTTATTTATATCGTTTAATGTATATAGCAATAAGGCTGCCAATTGTATCTTTGAAAATATTTTGTGTTCCGTTTTTCCTGGTGTACAATAAAGAATATTCTTATCTTTAATTCAACATAATTTAATCCCATTATTGATAATGAATTTTATTATGATGTCTAATTTTACTTAATTGAAACAGATTGTACAAGTGAATCTAATTAATTTTCTTCTGTATTATCTATCTACGTACTGTGCATTGTACATCTACTATATCGAGGGATACTGCATGCTCTGAGGATACTGCTAAATATTGTATTACCGATTTTTTGTTTCAAGTTTTGTTACTATCATAGTATTCTCTGTTTTGATAGCCATAAGTTTTATGTTTTAGTTAATTAGAACAGGTACGAACTAAACATCCACGCGATGATGTTGCATGCCTTTATGACACTTAGCTGAGCCCTATCCCTTATCACATAACTATTTCTAATTTTGCTGTATTATGTACATGTTTTCAAAACTATAATAAATAGACGTATTTCAATTTCAAATCATTAAACTTTTTCTTCTCAGCAGCAGCAATAATATCATTACTAAAGGAACTTGTTGAACTGTTTTGAACTTTTCCGTTTTTTAGAATTCTGCTTGCTCCGTGCTGCAATGTGGTTTGTAGGAATTTTCGCATCTGGCTGTACAAACGATACTGTTTGGAGCAACACGCATGCAAAGTGCGAATAGAATAATTAGACACCGAAGGGTACAAATACTCTAAATGATTTGATTAATTTGATTGATATAAAAAATACAGCACGTACAAAACACAATGATGATGCGATCATGTAGTCAAGTCAGTTACGGCAAGAAGTTGGAAGATGGGAAAGTCTCTGCTTAATCAAATATGCCCTGAGCTTGCGCCTAAAAGCACATCTACTAGGCGCTTTACGGACTTGGCTAGGAATATCGTTCCAACACTTGAACGCCGCCTAAAACGAAAACATCCATATATAAACTCACGCCTGTATCCCAGAGCGGTAGGCAGAGACCAGGAACTGCCACTTGCCACGATCCTGACAGATCACTTTTGCTTCTTCAACATTCATTAGTCGTTATATGCACGCACGCCGATTTCTGGTAGTTTTTATCTTGCCCTTTGCTAATACATCCCCTATTTGGTCGAAGTATCTCCACCTGGGACGTCCCTTAACGGCCCTTTCATCCACATTTGCTCCATTTAACTGTTTCGTCAATCTTTCTTCCTTCATCCTCTCCACATGTCCAAACCAACGCAAAATTCCTGTCTCTATTCTACTCACTCCCTCTTCTTTTAGTCCACGACGTTTTCTAATGAAACTATTTCAATACAAGTAATTTAATTCATAAAAAGTTCCTAAAAAAAACAATCAAAACGGAGCTTCTGCAGTTGCCTATCTACAGGCACGTATGCGTCTGATTATCCCGAATCAGGTGATTTGCATTAATCCGCGTTTGCATCCGAAATATACACGAATAAATCGTTGCATTATGGATTTAAACTGCACTCGGAGCTACTCGCAAACACGGGCGCCTTCAACGTCGGCTACCAATTTGCTTTGCCTTTGTTCGGACGTGTTGGGTCAAACAATGAGCGAAAGCGTAACTTGTACAGTCGACAGATTGATCCTTTACATTTTTATTGCAAAGTCACCTGTAATGTCACCGGATAGAGTGCACGAGTGGAAAGTTTGATGCTTTCGATTGAAATTCAGCGATACTGCCCTTTGATTGTACGTACCTCTGCGGTACAACACCATTGAACCGTTCAAGTTCTTATATGGAAGATATTGAGTTTAATTCAGATTAACAGTATCATGGTTGTTTTGTGTGTACATGGATTGCCGCACTGCTTCTTTGCTCTCGAGGTCAATATCATCTACGTTTCAATTACGAAGTTTTTTTGCAGATTAGATTTGAATCGTTCCAAGTCATTTTAATATTTGTAAAACTCGCTTTTCATATTTTCATTTTCATATAACGCAAGTGGAATGACCTCTGCAATAGTGACCTAAATTATTGAAAGCTTGAATCGGGGAGGTCTTTCATTTTAAAATTCACTAATGCAGTGACAAGAAATGCAATCTACGATAACACTTTTGATTAACTTTATAAAAATACAAAATGTAAACCGTGTGACTTTATGCTAAGATACAAAATCAGGTGCTGACAAAATTTGGAAAACATTGTTGGAAAGCATTCTAAAGTAAACCGGGTAGTCTGTTTCAAAGGAACGATAAGTCCGGATAAATGCTACATTAAGGCTGATTTTTCTTCTAGCACCCTCTCTCTGAGAGAAGGCCTGTGCCCTACAGTGGGACGTATATAGGCTGCTTATGAATGAATGAATACCCCTCTCGTTCGCGCATGGAAACAAAAATGTAAAAGAACTCGCCTCGTTTATTTTTGGCAAACTCGGTCTACTTATTGTGGAACAAGAAAATAAAATTATGGACATTTGTGATATATTTTATTAAAATTAAAGTTCTGTTACGGTTTTTAGGGTTCCGTAGTAGAATAGGAACTCTTATAGTTTCACCATGTCCGTCCGTCTGTCTGTCTGTCCGTCCGCGGCTTAACACAGAGACGGTCAGTACTAGAGAGCTGCTATTTGGCTTAGGTATACATTACAAAAAAAAAATTTTTTGGATACCTCCCCTACACCAAAAATAGAGATGCAATGTTTTTTTCTCGCTTTCACCACTGTGTAGGATATCGTTTGATTTGTTGAAAAATACTGTGGATAAAAATAGGACATTTTTTTTATTTAGAGTTCCATTTGCGAAGTACTAAGCTTTAAAGCGCAAATTTTTGTCCGAGTAGGGCGTCCCCCACCCCTCTCCTGGCTAAACGGTTCATTGTAGAAACGTGATCAAATTCAGTATGCTACAATATCTGAAGAAAGACTCATAGAAAAAGTTGTAAGACACAATTTTTCATTGACGTGTTTTAGGAATTACACATTTTAGAGGTAACGCTGTTTTCCCCGTTAACTACACGTGAGACCTTATACGTGATGAAATCTGGGTGGTTGAAAGGCGCGGTTATGTAATTTTATTAGTAGTAATTAAAAATGCCACCTATTTAGACAATTTTTTTAAGTATAGACGAAAATTTAAAAAATGCTGAGAAATCTTTAAAAACCTATTTAGAGGCCAAAAATTTCCCCGTGACTATGACCATGACTTCTGGCTAACCGTGCCAACGCTCTTTCCACTGAGCTAATGGGCAAGTGCAGGCATCAGCGAAATTTCGAACCACTTAACAAACTTCTTGTACATCTTGTTTCAAAAAATTCGAGAACAATTAATACAGGCTCTTCGTCTATCAGAACCTCCCAATGCGTTCAAGCACGGTTCTGGGTGGCTACTAATGGTTCTCATAGTTTCGAGTTTGTGTCGAGATATTTTTGGAAAGTGCCTTTTTGATAGTTATTGTTATGACACGTTCATTTTGCTATAGCTTTCTAACCACCAAAAATTAATGGTGTATTCCGCGTTAATTTCAAAATGTACGACTCAGTAGTTTTGGAGGTGAGATTTGACGTTTGTCAATTTAGTGCTCAACGTTTGTTAGCAACTCTAGCCTTTTCAGCACGTCCATTTTCGACAAAGGTGGCCGCTGATTGACAGCGGCATAGACCTTTGTTCGAGCTGTTGCTAACTGGACTTGCCTTTTGAATTGAGAATGATGGTCCGGAAATTGGAACGGCCCATAAATTCGCTTTTGACGTCACTGCGTTGCACTCGATGGCTTGCTCGGAAGCACCAAGTAAATTTTGCAGAAGAACGAGCCGTAGAGTCTAATACTGACGTAGTTTTTCAATAGAATTATATAAGCACGACAATAATGGTTATTTGCCTTCATTTGGTGGCCTAGAAAGCTATAGCAGTACAATATAATTCCAATGGTATACTCCGCAGAAAATTAAATAGGCATCTCTCGGGCCGAAGATCGAATCGCGCGAGGTGCCGAGTTAAATTGCATGAGTTATATAATTGGAAAGCGATTGGCTAGTGGACTACCAGTAGTGTTAATGTTACTCTATTGAACAAATCCTCACTACGCGGTTCACATTAACAGTATTGAGAGTTTGCAGAGGAGATGCTTGAAGGTACTATCGTACCGATGTAAATTCGGACGCTCACTCTCTAACTATGCAGACAGATTAGCCAAATTTGGCGTCGTGCCGTTGGAAATCCGGCGTAAACAGCTAGACCTAATATATCTGCACAAAATCCTACATGGTCGCGTGAATTCCGAGTCTTTACTGTCCGAGCTGACAATAAATATTCGGTGCAAATCTCGATCTTACAGGCCTTTCTTTTTAAATGTTTTTAAAAATAACACATCATACTACAATCCGATAGTGAGAATGTGTAGACTCTACAACGAAGTTGTGGCCACTAGCTCGGAAGTCGATATCTTCAACGCGCATTATGCTAAATTTAGGAGATGCTCAGCCAAAATCCTGACTTCATCGAGTTGTATGGTTTTATAAAAAATGCTTATCCCTAAATTTACTTTATTCAGATACTCAAATTCACATGTGGCAATGTTGTGTGTGCATGCTTTAGACCACAACTTAGTACTCATGTCATATTATTACTTTTATATCGTGTAATGGTTGTGATCTGTTTTGTACACCAAATAAAATAAAATAAAATAAATAAATGCATTACTGTATGGCGCCGTTCCGTGTGGCGCCGGATTAAGAATAGCGTCACTCCATTTGCTTCCGTGGATGTCGTAGAAGGCGACTAAGGAAATCAATTACCAGGAGACGAGCAGCAGCATCTTCCTGAGATTCCAACCGCATACTGCGATCGCCAACCCACCTGCCAAGCGTGGCGATTATGGCAAAACCCCTCATGGTTATGAATATCTCGAAGGAGGCCTATGTCCTGCAGTGGGCGTCAAATAGCTGATGATGATGATTACTGTATGGTACCCGGCTACCTTCAACTGTATAATATGCCTTCCATGTTCTCTTCACGATTGCTTAGTTTTTATTTTTGTTTTTTTTTGACGTTCGTATATTTTGTTTGTGTACCTTTGTGTTTACTTTGTGTGTCTGTGACAATTTAGATAAATGTCCTCTTTCTTGCTTTCTTTCCTTCTTACTTTCTTTCTCTCTCTCTCTCTCTCTCTCTCTCTCTCTCTCTTTCTCTTTCTTTCTTTCAAATATGCATTTAAGAGGCTCCTCCATGTGGGTGTTTGCGCGCAATCCCTCAGGTTCCAGCAAGCGTGTCCTTTTGTGTAGGTCCACATAGGTGACGGAAGTGTTCGCTATTCTGGCTCCCGATGCAATATCCTTAGTAGCTTTGCCATGGGATTGCCGGTTAATTTGTGCTTGCAACAGTTAGCTTCTGATGCCCATCTCATTTCGATCGTTATGGGCTGCCGTCACAAGCAAAAGGAGTACTTTTCGTTGGAAAACAATGATATAAAAACATTTTCGTTAATTCATTAGTCGTTGCATGCACGCACGCCGGCTTCGGGTACTTTTTATCTTGCCCTTTGCTACTACATCTCCTATTTGGTCGAAGTATGTCCGTCTGGGTCGTCCCTTACCGGCCACTCACATTCACTCGATATATTTGTTTCGTCAATCTTTCTTCCTTCATCCTCTCCACATGTCCGAACCAACTCAACATTCCTTTCTCAATTCTAGTCAAAGTGATCCATCTGTCAGGACCGTAGCAAGTGGCAGTCCCTTGTCTCTGCCTACCCCTCTGGGATACAAGCGTAAGTTTATGTTATGTCTCGTTAATTCAAAATCTATATTTAGTCTATCTGTTCAGCCTATTTATTCATGTGGCAATTTGACGCTTTTAATTAACTCAAAGAAGTCGTGTTTTCAGTTTTCGCTGGAAGCCGCCGTATTTCGATCGGTGATATGATAACCACAGTCTAGGTGTTTTATTTTTAAATATTTTTTAAAGTTATCGTCTGGTTGTCATATCACAGGGACCAGGGTTCAGGTTCTTGCTTAAGATGGACCAATAAATACGAGTATGTTTAAAAGATAATTTATTGAGTAAAAAAATGTACACGATAATTTTTTTCTGTTATAAGTTACATCTTACTTATATTTTAACAAAATTGTTTCGTGTGCGTGTGCGTGTATGAGTGCATGTGAGTGTGTGGGTGTGTTTACATGTTTTATCAGCTACAAATAGAAAAACAGCAGAGTATAATCACATAATTTTTAGCTTATTTTGTGTATGATACGCCTGCAGGAGTAGCGGCTCTAAGCTACGCAAGCCGTCAGCTTTGACTTTACGAACAAAAACAAAAAACACAAGCCTTTTTAGGAGTCACATACAAATAGGGGATGTAGTAGCAAAAGGCAAGATAAAAAGTACCCGAAACCGGCGTGCGTGCATGCAACGACTAATGAATGTTGAGGAAGCGAAAGTGATCTCTCAGGATCGTAGCAAGTGGCAGTCCCTGGTCTCTGCCTACCCCTCTGGGATGCAGGCGTGAGTTTATATTATTTTTATTATTATTACATACAATGCTAACAAAAGAAAAATAATCAAGCCACATAATGACACTGCCTGTGAGTTAGCAAGCAATCTGCCGCCCGTCACTTCCACGGTGATGATCAATATGGCAACGGGCAAGTGACAGTATTAGAGTGCCGCCCCATTGAACGGCGTATATTGGACCCAATTTATCATAGGAGGAGGGATAAGAAAATGTTTCTCCAGAATATAGCTTAATGAAAAAAACTCAGCCGTGATCTAGTAACAAACCAAGGGCAGAAATCAAAAATTCAAAATTTTTTAGAAATCAAAGAATTTTCATTCTGTTTGTTGAATGTCAATATACAAGTTAGCTGCTGCCTCCGTGTCAATTTGCAGCGGGGAGGGGGCAGCGAGAAAAAGAAACCCCTCTCAGCCCCTATATTACGGGCAAAAATCCTGAGCAATTCCAATAGTCTAACTGTCAAATTAGTATTGAATTTGACAGTTAGACGATTGGAATCGCTCAGGATTTGGTGCGCATAATAGGGCCCCTGGTCATCTTTTCTCAAATCGTCTTAAACGTCATCAGTCGCTAACTACATATAACAATACGATTCCTCTAAAGCACTCCTCAGGTGCAGTTTAAAGAATAGTCCGTAGTAAACTTTTTCCTCTTAAGACCATTTAGATAGATAGACAAATGATTAATTTCCATAGGACACACACGTAATTGTATAGTGTGGAAGTGATTTTATTTATTTATTTATTGATACTTTTATTGCACTTAAAAAAAAATACAATGCGGCGGACCTAATGCCATAAGCATTTTCTACCAGTCAACTGCAGGAGGTAGGTAAGGGAAAGTGCTGGTAGGCGTGGAAAAAAAAATGAAAAAGTAAATATAAATTTTAAAACATACTTTTATGAAGTGTAATTAAATAAAGTTACACGTTAATAAAGACTTACATAATAATATACCGATAATACTCTATTTATATATTTTTAAATACAATAAGCCTGTATACCACTAAAAAGTACATATTATATCTACACACTATACGAGGTCAGGGGAATACATATAATATACCATACATACAATAAAACAAATATGATTAATAGTAGAGGACATACAACTGAAAGACCATTATCATGAAGAGGGGCTTGGGGTAGGACTTCTCGAGGAAGTGTTATTATTATTTTTTTAATTACCATATACACATTAATTCACAAAGTAACAGCACAGAGTAAACATAGAGAATAACAGAAGCATACATAAATGATACAAACATAGCTCGACATTTTATGCGGTACGGTGAGTACCCATTGGTTAGATATGAATGAATGAAACGTGACAACGTGGGTGTGGCAAATGAAAATGGGTGCCGACTCACCATGTGCTGAGAGTTTAAAAAGAAAACTCCAGCGCCGGTATTCTGCCGATACCCAGTGTGGAGCCCAAAGAAGTGAGCCTGTGATTTAAACTGCGTCTGAGGAATTTTTAAGGATTCGTGTTGTTGTAAATAACACCTCAAAACTGTATTTGTACACAAAACCTTCATTCTGTTTTGTCAAGCAAATAAGAAAGATTTCTCGATTCCTGAAAATAGTTATCAATGGGTTCTACGACGTTAACAAACAGTCGACTTACTTTTCATTATAAACAGTATTGCAGTGGGATACACAAATTGGTTACTTGTTTCATTCAATTCGGGACAAAATCGGGACAATTTCCCAACTCGAAACAAGATTTCTCAACTAAATTGTTTTTTGTACGTCTATACTTAAAATTAATAGTCTAATAGATGGCATTTTTAATAAAGAATTACATAACCAAGGCTTTCAAACCAACCAGATTTTATCGCGTATATTTATGTCTTTATAACAAAGCCAACTATGAAGGGAAACATCTTGACGAAACCTGGGTGTCTGAGATGCATCGCTTGAAATTCCCAATCCGCGGTGGGCACGCGTATGCTAATTAATCCCATACTCTCTCTGAGTGAAGGTCTCTGCCCTATTTTTTTGTTAATCTATATTAAAAACATTTAAAAAAATTACCAACACGTTTTTATTATTATTATTATTAAACTCTTTATTGTGCTAGAAAAAAATACAATTTTATTGTAAGGAAATACTAAATTTTTTGTACTTTTTTATCATTTGAAGGAAAAAATCATAAAAAATACAAAATATGACTTCGAACATTTAAACTTCTTTTCAGATAACAGAATAAAAAAAACATAAATTTAGAAATAGATGAATGGCAGACAATCTAATGCACTCCACACGTCGCAGTTTTCACCCGAAATGCAATTGCTACTGTTAGTAACATCACACATTTAAATCCAATGTATACTCAGAAAACAGCCAAAAAACGAATAAAGTGTTTTCAAAAACTTCAAGCAACTAACACCGTTATTTCGCTTTCCTTTAGTTCCCACATTTCCGTGGCCAAAATAGCCGGTGAACTAAGTCTGAGCGGCAAATGGACCCATTAGCACAAGCCTGCCAGGCGCGCATGCGCAGGACCACTAGATTTTTGTAAGCTCTTAAAATCGTTGAGTAGACCTTAACTATTTTTCACGACAAAGCTGAGGAGGTTCATAATTCGACGCATATGTTTTTTTTAACGTTTTTGTTAACTTTGATTTGTGAAGAACTGAACTCTCTTATGGACTGGTAGCGACCGAATGAAGATGCTGACGACAAACTAATTGATCATGATAATATAGAGTTTGCATTATGTTATTTCGAGTTCTGAATACAGTTTAAAATTATTAATATAGGTAACATATATGGTCTGAGTTAATAAGCCAACTTCCCTCTAATATCCAATCACTAAACGTGTTCGGATCTCACGAACCTTAGCAGCTTAATAATCAAGATACTTTAACGGAACAATTCGTCAGCATAGCTAAGCGCGGAAACTTACCTCATTATTATGCATAAAACAAGGCGTCGCTACACCTCTCACCTTGCTTTTAGAACATGAATAATACAAAAACAGTGTAGTAGGCTTAGAGGAACCCCAAAACAGCCGACAAGCTTTAATATAGCTTTGGATAATGGCTTTAGTGTCAGACTTGCCCCAGTACAGTCCAAAGTGGCTGCTTCGGACCGTGGAATATTGAATTGGAGTCACATTTCACTCCTGTTTGTTGCTGTAAGAGTTTTCTAAGTACAGTTGGACCATATTACGTAGAAATATTTTACTCCATATTTTCGTTCAGACGTTTTATATTTGTAATCACTGTAACATTGAACACGTCTGAACAAAAACGTGGAAAAAAAACAATTTCACGCATGAAAAGATATTTTCTCGAAAGTTACTTTTGTGGGTTAAAATACATGGTGTACATACAATAAAGAAAATTCTATCTATCTATTTCTATGTAACACACTCCAGTTAATCTTTCGCGCCAATCCTCTGTACTCAAGTAAATTCAAAAGTTTATATTTCATATCGAGATGTTCATTTACCATACTTTGCACACAAAGAAAGAAACATTTACTCAGGACGTAAGTTATTATTATGTTTTTTTCAAACGGCTTATTTTATTATGACAATTTGAGGTGCATTGCGTAGCCGAGTCTACTTGTTAATCACTGGGTTAATCGACTTTGAAATCTACATCGAATTGTGACAGTAAACCACGAATTGTAATTCTATGGGACAGGCCCCAGGGCTCAATAAAAGCCACAAAAAGTGTTCGTATTTCAAATTTGAAGTCGATTTAATTTCACCGGGTAAAGTGGTTTCAAAGTAAAGTGGCACAAAAATGCTGTTATTGAAATTTCAAAGTGGAATTTATTTAAACAACAAAAGTATGCCAAGCCTATTTTATTTCATTCAAATTATGTCGGCGGAAATAAAACACCGTGTCATCTACCGGGTATCGGGTTGGCAATAAATACTTTTTAGGGTTCCGAACCCAAAGAGTAAAATCGGGACCCTATTACTAAGACTTCGCTGTCTGTGTGTCCGTCCGTCCGTCCGTCTGTCTGTCACCAGGCTGTATCTCAAGAACCATGATAGCTAGAGAGTTGAAATTTTCACAGATTATGTATTTCTGTTGCTGATATAACAACAAATACTAAACACAAAAAAAAAATTATTTAAGGGGGGCTCCCATACAAGAAACGTGATTTTTTTACGGTTTTTTTATCTTTGTCTTATGTTGTATAGATAATGTTCCGGAACCCTTCGTGCGCGAGTCTGACTCGCAATTGGCCGGTTTTTTATCTTATCTTGTCTCTCGCACAACAACTAGTCAGACAAAAATTCTCTCATTGCTTCCCTTTTTTTCCTCTGTGCTGCTTAAATTGTTGGAAGTAGATTACTAAGATACACAAAACAAACTCAGAGGCTTCTTACATCGTTCAGTCATAGCGATGCTTTTGTAAACAGGTATTGTGCCTGTATTATTTTAATATGAAGAAGAAGAAGAAGAAAGACATTTATTATACCAACAAGATAAAATAAGCAGATAAGTAACATTAATACCTATATTTTATTGACATATTTCTTTCTCACGTTTGGGCTCGATTCAACGAGAGCCATTCTGAAGGAACAACGAGTTCCGCGCGGATGATGCCTTTTTGCTTTTTTTTAACTTTTTTAATACTTGCCTTTTTTAAGTAGCCTTTATACGTTCCACCGCAGGGCACAGGCCTCCTCTCAGAGAAAATGTGGGCTTAATCACCACGCGTGCCCACCGCGGCTCGGCGATTTCAAGCGCTAAGGCATGTGATCACCTCAGATACTCGACATTTCTCACGATGTTTTCCTTCACAATTAGCGAATGGTATTGCCACCGTAAAATTATAAATTTACGTAACAAATGCCGGCGTCCGAACTCACGACCTCTTGAATGTGAACGCAGCGTTCTACCGATGCGTTGACACTGCTCACGGTCGCTTCTTTTTAGGATTCCGTAGTCGACAAGGAACCTTTTCCCTCTTTATTTGCCTTATCCCACTCTCTGTTTAATAATTCAGAACCTCTCTTAGGCTAGCTGGAAGAAATTTACTTTGAAATAAGTCCGCCTTTGTACATCTACACTTATCTATTATTTAAGTTATTTTTTTTTATTTTTGTGCAATAAAGCGTAACAAACAAACAAACAAACAAACCCTTATAGTTTCGCTAATAAGAGTAAGTAGCCTTTGCAAGTTAACGAGTAATAGGCGACCAACTTATAAAAGGAAAACTTCGTACAAAATCCATTGAAAATTACGAAGTTGTGAGTTCTATAAGTTCTATAGCAGATATATTAGCTATATTAGTTTTGTAGCAGATAAAACCCCCTTTTTCTACGGAACGTGGCTAGACACGAGCTTCTCCAGTTTTTTATGTAGGCTACACCCGACCCACTGCAGGGCACAGGCCTTCTCTCAGAGAGAGTATGCTCTGCGTTAGCTTCTTATATTGTCTTGGGTTACGAAGTTGAAACGCTTACTCCGGTCGTGCCTTTTCCTAGTTCGTGGCATCCCGAAGTATCTCCAGGAGGAATTCCTAGAAGCATTTCACCGGTAGAATCATTGGGAGTGGCGGAAACGCTTCTTGCCATGGGTTTGTTGGTTCTTACGCTTATTGCACAAAAAATGAAAACTTAATTGAATCGTGTGATTTTAAAACGACACATGTCCTTTCATTACAACTTTGCAGGAAATAGAAAAAACTGATTTATTCAAATACTAATATCTACAACAGCAATATTTTAGCATATTATATTGATTTCTGTATGAATAAACTACAATTTTTTTTCTAATGTAAATCAATAGGTAGGTGTAAATAATTTATTAAAAAAATGGGAAAGTGTTATTTTAAAAACACATGTGACTTGTGTTGTTTTAAAATCACACGATTCAATTAACAGGTAAGTGTAAATATACGAAGGCGGACTTATTTCAAAATAATTTTTTCTAAGTTAAGTTATTAGTTACTATAGCTTTAAAAAATACTAATATACACACTCGTTGTACAAATATCAACTTACGTAGTAAATAAAATTATATATACCTACGAGACATAGAAATTTACAGGGTAGCAAACATACCTACATAAACAAAACTTACATAAATAATAACAATATTACTTATATATTGGAAAGGAAGTGCTCTTTCAGTTTTAAACGGATCTGTGACACAGACGGATTCCCTTAAGCAGTAAGTTCCACTCGCGAGCAGCACGCACAGAGAATGAGGTGCAGTAGAACTCAGTGTTGCAGACTGGGATCACATAGGTTTACGTTATTGTGTAACGGTGCAAACCTTCTTACACCATTCCTGTTATTTTCTTTCATTCTGTCTAGCATCTTAAGCTCAAAATTTAAAATTAAGTCACCCATTCTAGATTTCTTTCGGATTTTCATTCCTGCTTCACCCTTTGACTACAGATTATCTCTGGCAATTATCTACTTGTGAATTGCTTATTTTCCTATTTTTACTTTGTTTTGATCAAAGTTTTCCGTTTACCACCACTTAACTACAGTTTTCCGGAATAAAACCACAGTTATTCATATTATACAGGCACAAATGGTTTGTCAAAAATTAAAACTATGAAATTATACATTCGAAAAACATTCAAATCAATCACACACACATACACACGCACAATACAAACAATAAATATCAAATCAGTCAATCAAACCGCCCCGAGACATATCCGACCCAAAGTTGCCCATAACGCTGGCGTCATTACCGCGCTGGACAGCAAGAGAGATCCTTTGCATCAAATATGCCCCACAGCGGTAGTCCAAGCCACGGTTCCTCAGACGACGCCTGTTTAATAAAGGCTTTCCCCTGGAAACCCCAGAACCCAGTCGTTTCTAAAGTCAGAGGCACGAACAAATAGCTGCCCATTAACTGGCTGTGTTTTACACATTTGAGTCTAGCAGCCGTGAGGCGCCGGATTAAGAATAGCGTCACTCCATTTCCTTCCGTGGATTTCGTAGAAGGTTACTAAGGAAATATATTACCAGGAGACGGGCAGCAGCGTCTTCCTGGGATACCGACCACATACTGCGATCGCTAACTGTGACCCGGCGACCCGGTTAGGAAAACCATGAGGGAGGCCTTAGTCGTGCAGTGGTCGCCAAATGGCTGATATGATGAGTCTAGCAGCCGCCTCTGCAGCAACAACAAGATAATGTAATGAAGTTCTTCATTATATTATCTTATCATTTACATCGAGAATCCTTCATCTATACCGAACCCCGCAAGAACTGTATATTATAAAACGAGCGTTGGTATCGGTGGAACCCGTGCTTGAAATGCTTGAGATCGTGGGTTCGGATACTGCTATGAATGAATAACTTTTCTCAGTTAAGTAAAGCAAGAAGTGGATTTGTTAAACAATATCACTCGCTAAATAAAATAAACTCGTCGATCCAGGCGTGAGTTTTATGTACGGCGATAATGTTTCTGTCAATTTATGAACTCTACAAAATCGTACCCGTTAGACAAATACAGGCGCAAGCAGCAAGCTTGTAGTTATTACTCTCGCGCTATTTTTGTTGATCACTAAGTGACAGAAAAGATCTGCTATCAAATGTGAAACAAAGAAAACTAAGTGTTTTTCATTAACCGCCGTCGCCCAAACTATAAGCGGTCTCCACGCTTGTCTATGGCACGATTCACCAAAATGCAGGGCACATTTCTCGCAGCACTTCGCCCGGTAACAGAATATTGCTCTCCCGAGCGTGTCTAAATACGAACAACACTTGTGGTAAAATTACAAAGGGTGATAAATATACACCGTGATAGTGGAATGGTGGCCATAGCGTAATGAACGTGCCTTAAGAAAAGTTGTCGTATACGCCAGTTTGTTTAAAAACAAGGTACCTTCCAAAAAAATCTCGACAAAAAATCTATTATAATTATGAGAACCATAATTAGCAGCTAGCCGGAGCGTTACCAATTGTTCGTGAATTTTTCGAATCAATGTTTCTCAAATATTTAATTTTACGTCTATATTTAAAAATCTTAGTGCAAATAAATGGCATTTTAGTAACTAATTACATAACCACGAATTTCAAACCACCTGCAATCTTGCAGCGTGTACAGAACGTTAAAATACAAACGGTCCACCCCAAAGTAACGCATAATGCAAAAATAAACTAAGTTATTGATGATATTTAGAGGAGAAATAAATATTTTTGTTGTGGTGCTAAAATAAAGGAATGGCCAGTGCCAAACCCTGGTGTCTGCTCACCCCACCGGGATACAGGCGAGAGTTTATGTAATGTAGTGTAATAGTACTAACATACAAAGTGCACGCATCTAACGCGAAACATTCCGCGATCTTATGGAATAAGTATAAACCGATTCCGATGTTTTAAGAACAGTATGAGTTGAAATTTCAATTTTTTTAAAAGAAAATTTTAAAATGATATAAGGTTTCTTTGGACGAAATTGTCGTTACCTGATACTTGATGCATTTCGGCCAAAATGTGCACTAAAAGTGCTTCTCAATATTTTCGCAGCCGTTGATTCATCATCATCATCATCAGCCATTTGACGCCTACTGCAGGACATAGGCCTCCTTCGTGGTTTTCATAACCACGAGAGGTTTTTCCGTTTAGCCAGTTTAGTTTAGCCGTTGATTACCTTATTTTTTTTTACTTAAATAAAATAATTGCTCATAAACTCTCTTCTACTCAGATAGGGTTTACAAAAGAATTTCTTAGTATATCTACGAGAAGTTTATTTCCTACCAAGCTTATGATATACCTCTATTCTGTGCATGCAATTATGAGCCTTAAGGTGCTACACTTTGCAACCTCTCTAAAGACACAACTGTACGTAACCTAACACATCAAACACGAAAGAAACAAACGGACTGAACCCCCGCTAGGTAATCCTTTAATATGCTTCGCTTCTCCACCTTTCATCAAAAGCTTATTCCATCGCAGACTTGTCAAGTGTTGTTAAGACAACGTGTGCAAGAAGATATATGTTGCTTTTATCCCTGCTTGCCGTAAAAGTGGAGTCACGAGAAGAGAATTTCGCTTTGCCCATCCGATACATTATTTGATCACTTAGCCTTGTCTAAGTTTTGTTCTGTCGGCCACGGCATAAAGCTGAGCGGAGGCCTTTTTTTTTAATATTTGGAGTATACGTTTTTATAATGGTACCAAATAAATATTTCTATATGTCTGTCTTCCTATGAAGTTTTCATTATTCATGTAATTTTTACGTTTAAACAATTATGAACTCTGGTTAAATAACATTAAGTTTCGGCACGATATTTTTATTCACAGTTAGTAACTGGTTTAACAAATTAACGTTATTAAAAAAAACCGTATGTGAAGCGAGTGGTCTATTCACTGCACTTATACCGCTTTGTGTGTATTAATTATCTTTTGTTTGTTTCAGATATCGGTAAGTCTACATATGTCAACTATTAACTACTAACAACTCCGTGCATCGAGATGAGGTGAACTTTAAAACTATACCAACTCGTTTAGTATGATTTTTACATTAACCTCGGTAAAGCCATAGAGTCGCACGCAACTCGCCCTATTTCACTCTTGCTGTAACCTAATATGTGACATCTGAGGAACAGTATAAATTTTTAGTCTTAATATCTATGATATCTACCCCCAGTTTTGGTCGTTTTCAAGTTCTAGTAGCTTTTATTTTTTTTTTTACAAATAATTACGTCTAATACAAATTATTTTGCTGTGGTTAACTGTGGTGCGATTAGTTTCAAACTAATAACTTCTCCAAACTGGAATAACTGAAATCACAAATAGTTACCCACAATATCACAGAAAATGGTGGCCAAAACTTCAGTTCGGTTCGGAGTGGCCCGGCACCATCTCAACCCATGTCATGACCGATGTTAGTAATGGAAGATTAATTTTGTTTTTCGCTCATAAGTATACTTTTCTCTTAGAAGAGCAGAAATACATAGCAGCGCCCTTTTGCCTAGATGTATTTAACTGATATCTTCGTCTATACAGGGTGTCCGGCAGATGGTTTATCTAAGGTGAGACATTGAAATCTTCTGAAATTTAGCTCCATAATATTGGGTCACACTTTTGATTTACTTTTTCTGTTTTTGCGGTTATGGTTTTTAATTTTTTTATCGACTTCCCCTCGGCTCTAACACTAGCGCCACTTATGGAAAAATCATAAAAAAAATTCACAGATTATTTTTGCAGAAACTGTCAGACCAATCTCTCAATCACGTTAGTGCAACGTAAGGCAATAAACCCAGGACTAGATAGCATTACCGCTAAAACGGCCGTTTTTGGCATAAATTCTATCTATTCCCAGATCCGCGATCCCAGACTCTAGATCATGAATCTGATAATTTTTACAAAATATTTCTTAAAATAAAAGTGAAATAAAAAATAACCAACAACCTGAATGCTGAGGATTAACCTATTGTTGTTGAATTTGTTATATTGTTGAATTTGGTTCCCGCCTCCTTAATATTTAATACTCAGCATTAAGTTTAATTTCATTGATTAGATATGAATTGAATTAGATGAAATTGGATTTTTTTTAATTATTTTTTATAAATTAATTAAGTTGAATTAAGTTGAATTGAATTAAAAGATTCGAATTAAATTGGACTAATTTAATACATTAGTTCCGTTTACATCCTCCAGGCTGTAGCTGAAAACCAGCTATCTGTTCTACCGAGCAGATAGTAACGTTGAGATACAGACATACAACATACATACAAACATACAATTCATACATACATACATACGAGCTAAACAGATTACCTACCTACGTTTAACCGGTGTAAATCAGCTATCTGTTCTATCAAGCAGATAGTAACGCTGAGATACAGACATACAACATACATACAAACGTACAATTTACACATACATACGAGCTAAACACATTACCTTCCTTTTGGGCTCTGCCACAGTCGGGTAAAAAAGATACTATTTTTTCCCATTGGTGCTGCTGGTGAACCTCATGGAGCTTCTTCCTTTTACCTAAGTGAAGTATTGATCATTAGTTGTTTCAGGACTTTGCATCTGCGTAATGAGATGATTTATACAGCGTCCAGTGGCACCTTCACTCACACTAGATGGGTGAAGAGACCACTCGGACGCTGCAGTGCCTGGGACAATGTTGTTTAGATTGTTGTTGTTGCTTCAGGGCATTTTTTGATAGACTAGAACATAGTGTTCCATGTAGGGAGTCTCTTCCGACTTTTCTTTCTGCTGTTTCAGTTTGCAGTTGCGTGTTCTTTCCTCGATCATTCGTTACTTATTCAAAGACAGTTGCTTTGATTACTTTATACATTTTTATTGTGGGATCCTGCCTTTTCGCAGAAAATTGTTACGCTGATTATCACTTGCCAACCAACATTTCACCTATTTTTCACTTTGACAACAAACGATTTACAAATTTTTGTATGGCAACGTTTCATTTGGTAGGATTGTTGTTAAGCTGATTATTATAATGAAACAAAACGTTTTGGGTATTTATTATTTTTCAAATCTTTTACTAGGCCAAACAACTATTAGATGAATAACGTTTCGTCTGTGAAACAGTTCCCTTAGGTTTTCCTAACCTTTAGGTTAATTTTTTTTTTTTTGCAAACCTATAGGTTAGGTTAGGTTAGAACTGTGACCAACACACGCACGAGCCGAGCGAGCGAAGCGAGCGTGCCGCGGCAGCGGCCGGCGAGTGCTAGGAAAATTCTATCCATTTTACTAGGTTTTCCTAACCTTTAGGTTATGTGGCGCTTACCCACATAAGTTACTTAACGAAACTTAATGCAACATTTGGTATACAATAAACAACTGAATGAATATTACGCTAAGTAAAACATACGCTACTTAAAAGTTGGCATTTTGAAAAAATGTCATTATAAAAAGCAAACCAAACAAACACTTGGCAACTGCGAGGTTGGGAAATAAAAAAAAATAATAAGAAAAGTTGGCAAATGATTATTCCGCAAAATAATATTTTTCGAAACGTTAGTTGCCAAATGAAAATCGGCCAAAAATGTTTCTGCAAAAAGGCAGAGAACCTTTTATTGTTTTTAATATATCATCTTCCATCGCTAACTGTGAAGGAAAGCATCGTGAGGAAACCTGTGTGTCTGAGCTATTCACATACCTCAGCGCCTGAAATCGCCAATCAGCGATGTGCACACGTGCTCGTTAAGCCCATACTATCTCCCTGAGAGAAGACCTGTACCCTACAGTGGGACTTATATAGACTGCTTATGTATGATGTACGTATCTTCTAGTAATCAAATTTACACAAACGAAAAACAAGTTTATTTTTTATTATACATGGATGCCAGTGCCAGACGCATAATAAAAAGCATGGATAAGAAAACCTACATCAACTGGGGATAAAATAAAAGCCCAAAAAATTGAGTGGGGCGCGTCGGGTTGGTTTTTTTTGTAAACATGTTTTTTTTCTCGCCGCCTCAAGTACAGAGTAAACAAGTGCGCCTTGAGCGCGTTTAGTACGCCATTTTTCACTGCTGTTGTCATTTCGCCGTACTTCCGTCCCCATGTATGGTAGATGTTCTTCTCGCGGTCTAAGAATAGTAGGTTCTCTTACTTTAGCGCTTGCTGACACTGAAAAAAAATGGTAAAAACCGACCAAGTGTGAGATGACCTGGCACAACAAAGGTCCCGTTCCACCATAAAAATTATGTGTCGTACTTACGTAGATACATAAACTCACGACTGTATCCTAGAGGAGTAGGCAGAGACCAGGGACTGCCACTTGCTACGATCCTGACAGATCGCTATGATCACTTCCGTGTTGTACATTTAGAAGAAATTTCATTTCATTCGCTTTGAGACCCTTAAACGTTCAGTTCAAATTTAAGACACACTTGTACAGCTTATAATATTGTTTTACTAATAGAGAGTGCACTAGATAATAATCACACCAACAAAAATAAAAGCGATCTCTCGCCATCAAACATAACAGTTTGGCGAGTTTTAGTGGACTGTGTCAAAATACATAAATAAAATAAAAAAGTAACACGTGTATTATTTTATTTTAAAAAACGAAACATGAAAATAAAGTTTCTTGCATGGGGACGCCCTTTAATTTTTTTAATGTCTTGGCCCATCCACCATAATACAATGAAAATTTCGACTGACTACCTGCTACGCTTGAACAAAAAAAAGTACTAGGGTCCGTTAGCATCAAGGGACACTAAAAATAAAAATAAAAACAATATTTTTGGTATTTGTCTGTCCACCTCAGCCATTTCATACCGGACAAAGATGTTTGGCATTAAACAGTAGATTAATATTATTTAAAGGACGATTGTGACTAGTGTTCAACACATTCATGACTAATATTTTAAGTTGAAAACTCTGTTAATTAAGTTAAAACGTGTTTTGAAAAGAATAAATGTGGAGTTTCTTTGTTAGCTTCTTCTCCACATAATCCATTAATTGTGAAACTAACAACTTTGACGTTCATTAAGTAAACATTCTGTTTTTACAATGAATAAAAATATTTGAATTGAATTGAATTGAATTGATCTTCCACCCATATTTAATTAATGTATCAATTAAACGTGTTTCGTGATAATTTCTTCCTTTATCCTCTCCATAATATGTCCAAACCAACGCAAACATTAATCCAACTATAAATCATTTGCCTATATTCCCGTCAGAATAAACAGAAGTCTCTGCTAGCTGCGAGCTGCAACGAATGATTGGCTCAGTATAACGTCGCGTCCGGCCCAACGTTTGACATTATTGACTTTTGTTTCTGCATCGACATTGACAATCCACTGTGTGCTTATGCACATGGCCTATATATGTCCCACTGTAAGGCACAGGCCTTCGCTCATAGAGAGAGTATGATGTGCTTAATTACCACGCGTGCCCTCCGTGAATTGGCAGTTTCAAGCGCTGAGGTATGTGAACACCTCAGGCACTCAGGTTTTCCCTCACGGTTAGCGAGTGTTAGTGCCAATGTAACTTCATAAATGTACGTATGTAACCAAAGTCATTGGTACATACCGAGATCCAAACCCACCACTACCACCGCTGTGTGCATGCAACTGGGACCAAACTTGTTAAGTGCACAATAAATTGTAAATGGAAAGAAAGGGGCGATAAATCTAGAGAACGGAAGCCCACGAAGGTTAGCTTTTTCTTTTTTTTTGAGTAAAACTACACATTATTTTCTATTTATTTATAAGGGTGCACATACTCTTTCTCTGAGACAAATTCTGTGCTCTACAGTAGGACGTAAATAAGCTACAAAAAATATTGGCATACAAAATAGCCAGTACATTTTCAGGATAAGAGTACTACTTTGTAAGATCTAAACACAATTTACGAAACAACGTAGATGAGTTACTCATTAAGACTTTATTGCTCAGACTACGCAATGAACCAAAGCAGGCCAAAGCATTTGAGAAGATAAGAAAAGAAAATCTGACCGAATGGAGATCCAGTAAGTGATGATGATGATGATGGTCCCGAGCGATTTCGGTCACGGCGACTACTTCAACTCCTGTTTTGGTGGCGCTGGTGCGCTCGCATATGGCTCGCATAACCAACCTCTTTTGTAAACGTTCTGCCACATTTCAGACATGCGAGCACACCTTTAACGTAGGTGTAATTGCTCGCAGCAGGTGAACTGGCTTTCAAGGCATCTCTCTTCGCGTCCAGCTCAGATCGCCGAAGAGCTTTAAAAATCAAAGACTTTGATTGCTCCCATTGTAAGGGCTCTACGCTGCATCTCTTCATGTGGCGCTTCAGTACATCTTTGTACCTAAGGAGTTGACCGCCTTGCTTACGCTTGCTGTCCTCAGGTTCTGAGTAGAAGATGCACTTTTCCACTTGCTCATCTGCCATCTGTGCCGACGCATGAGGTAGGGTCATTTCTTCTCACATTGGCTCTTCGCAGCACTTGTGTGTTGCGCACGCAATCAGACTATCGGATACTTAATATTTTCCTGAGCATTTTAGGTGAAAACGGTCTAGCATGCTTGGATTATCATGCACTAGAGATCCGGTAATTAGAAGAAACAAGGCCTGGTATTACCGGGATTCTGTTACAGTATTGTAACATAATGACAATCATATAGTGAATGTAAGATACCCTTGTCGAAGTCACTTTCTAAAGAATATACCATGTCTTAATATTTATTTTACGCGTTACCTTTATTCGAACCGCGTTTATATGACTGGAAGAATGAAATTTCACGTTGACGACAATTTACTTACCTATTTACATTTGGTGTATAATCATCAACATCGGTGGTGTTTTTACTGTGGGTATTTTGTATAACCGAAGGGGAAGATAAAAAGTACCCGAAACTGGCGAGCGTGCATGCAGCGACCAATGTATATCAATGAAGTGAAAAAGGTTTATCAGGGAGTGGCAAGCGTGAAATTGTGGTCTTCTCCGGCAAACAGGTGTGAGCAAAAAGCTTTTGTCATGATTTTTCCAGCCAAGTGTTGGCAATTCCAAGTGTTAGGAACCTATTAACCCCAAATGTGACGACACCGAATTTTCATTCCGCGGTTATCCCCCTGCGCTCAAGAGTTGCATAAAAATTTTAAACTCTGTGTTCTATCAATATTTGACTAGTCAATTTTGCGGTTCATTCACTTAAGGGGCTAGCCGGAGCAGACAGCGTTCATGACAGGCCGTTTTAGCTGCAATACTAGACGTAGGTTTTTGATCTTTTTGAAATCACAATTTGCATGACTGATAGATTTGTATCCCAGTTGTTGCAAAAAACGATTTGTAAAAGAAGATGCCTATGAATCAATAAGCCCGTAATTGGTCGCTGCTGGAAATAGACCTCCCACATGGCACGTAGCGGTGGGTATGTGATCTAGTAAGCTAGTGGGTAGAACATTGTTTGGTTCGGACACAGGACACAGGTTCGATTCTCAGTGCGGGCATGTACCTATGACGTTTTCTCTTCGACATCTTGTAAGTTACGTAGATTTGTGAGGTTATAGTAGCAGTACCACTCGCTAACGGTGAAGGAAAACATACCTCAGCGCTTGAAATCGCCAATCCGCGGTGGGCACGCATGGTGATTAAGCCCATACGCTCTCTCTGAAAGAAGGACTGTGTCCTACAGTGGGATGTATATAGATTGCTTATGATGATGGCACGCCACTTCTTTCTACCCTTAGCAATGCAACAGCTGGACGAGTCAGAAGCTGCTAGTAATCTGCCTCCTATCGTTGTCATAGCGAGCGTCTTACCCCTTGACCATCGGTTCCTCGGCATACGTGAGCCCACTGCCGCTTCAACTCGCTAATCTTATAGGCTATGTGAGTCACTTTAGTTTCTCAAATTGTCTCATATCTGTTGTGATCTATTAAAGTGACTCTGAGCATAGCTCGCTTTTTCTTCTTATTGTGTCGGTGACAAGCTAATCAGATTTTACGGGCCCAGAACTCAGCCACGCGCACACCAGGTTCCGAGGCCTCTTACAAGTCCTCAAGAGTGCAGGTAGTTGGTTGGCAGTTGTTTGGTTCATAATAGCACGCTGGGCAGATGTAGAAGATATCATCATCATAATCATCAGCCATTTGACGCCTATTGTAGGACATAGGCTTCCCTCATGGTCTTCTAACCTGGTCTTGTGCCGCCCGGAATTGGCTACTCCCCGCCACCGTAACCAGGTCGTCAGACCATCTGGTGGGGGGCCTGCCCGCGCTACGTCTTCCAGTCCGCGGTCGCCAGGTCAGAACTTTTTCACCCCAACGGCTATCAGTTTTCCGAGCTATGTGCTCCGCCCGCTGCCAGTTCAACTGATTCTTCGAGCTATATGAGTAACTCGGGTTCTTCTACGGATCTCCTCATTCCTGATTAGATCGCGAAGTCAAGCTTCTATGGAAGATATGAATATTCCTAAAAGAAAATATGTTTTTCTGTTATTGGTTGCGCTGGTGAACCTCAAGGAGCCCCTTAATAACCAGTCGGACAGTTTTCAGGTTAAGCCGCGCAGTTCCAGCTCTTTCATCTTTATTCTCGGTAGCTAAGCGCTCGTTTAATTAACTGAAACGGTTGTGGGGCAAGCGGCATCATGAAAAGATATGATCACTTTTGTACATGGAAACTCGTTGGATGTTTCATAGAAAATGTACCAAGAATCCAACGTTTCAATTGCTTTTTCGTCTTTGATTTATGATTATCGTTTATTTGTTATTGGGTATCGTTTATGTATATTTCATTTTGCAATCTTGAGAAGCATGATTTCTGAAGATTAACCCTTAGCCACCTGACGTGTTTTTCAGTTACACTACGACCTGACGTCGGTCATTGAGACCGCTTGCGTATTTACTATGTTTAATTATTTTATTGTTATATATTATTTTAAATGACAGTCGGATATGTATATTTATTATATTTTTTATTAATTTTAAGTATTTAAACAATGGAAAAATCTTTATTTACTTATCCTTAATCAACACTTAACATAAAAATATGAAATTATAGAACCAAAATTAGGAACTTTGGAAATTAGAGATCTGAGTAGGAATTCTAAGTGCGACATAATATTATTTACTTATTTACTATCAGTTCAACATATTTTCTTAAATTATAAATCACTTTTGGCTCAATCAAGGCATAATTTTTATAAAATCACAACTTACAAAGTTTTACAACTTGCGGCGTGCCTTGATTGCACATTTTTTGACTGCATTTTTACGAACAAGACACATTTAAGCTGTTTTACCCTTCTTTTTAGGGTCACATGTTGAACAAATCTTCTGTTTTTCAAGCTTTTCAGAATTGTTAGATGATGATGTGCTGGGCGTTTGTTCTATATTTAAGATTCGACGAATGGTGAACTGAAGATCCCTTTGCAAACCAAAACTGTGCATGCGGCGTTCTAGATGAGGCTTTATAAGATCTTCTGCCATTTTTCTTTACAAAGACCAGTCTCGAAATCTTTGATTGAGCTTGGTTCATTTTGTTGATGATGTATGCGTTTGCTGCAGATATGTCAAGCATTCTATAAAATATTGCCATCGGCCAACGTTGTGTTCTTCGAGATGTGGAATGAATAGAAAATTTTTGATCTAGCATGTCAACGCCGCCTTTTGTGCTATTGTAAAACATGATCATCTCCGGTTTTTGCGTATTTTAATCAATAACTGGTGTGTGGTGCATGCTGGACAGCAGAATTACTGATTTATTTAATTACGTAATAATGTGGTCTACTAGAACATCTTCTATATCACTGCAATCTTCATTTGGAAGTTCTGGTACAGTTTGATGATTTTCGCAGTCTAAATCAAATTCCTCAAGCCATCGTAATAAATTTGCTTCAGAAATTATGAACCTACAAAAAAATAAATACTATGTAGTAAAAATAACGTAACTACCTGAGGTCGGTCACTCAGACCGCTCACGAAATATAATTACCTATAATTCACAACTGCGCGCACGTCTGGAGCTGCCGAGCGCGTGGCGCGTACAGAAGGTGGATTAGAAAATACATGAACGAACGGTTGCGCCGCGCGCATAGCATCAGAATTATTTTAAAAATAAAATCACCAGAGTCTCTGAGACCGACGTCAGGTGGCTAAGGGTTAAAGATTTTATCGGGACCTAAGAGACATAAGGGTCGAAGTGACAATTTTTAGAAAATAACTTTTTGTTGTGTTTTAAACAATGTTTCTTGCTCCCCTGAAAAATTTTAACTTTGACCCTTATGCGTCAGATATCGTCGCCCTAATTCTAATAGGTAGTATCTCATTTTTGGACGAAACTGACTTTTTGGGTGTTTTGGATAGAGTTGACAAAACTACATCGTTCTCTTTCGTTACTATTTAAGCTTTGTATGAAAAAAAGAGAGATAAAAGACTTGACGTAATATGTCGCATCTCGAATCACGGAATTATTAGTGCGAATATGCAGTAACTCACCATTCGCCATACTTAATTGACGTTTTGCAGATCGCTGCGTCATAAAAGTGTTTTATATTTGGATTCATTAGCATTTAAGATAAGTAAAAGATAGTAATTTGTAATTTATATTCTGAGCTATGTTTTCTGATATTATTTAGGCACAACATTGTCTTTATGGAGTATAAAAATGTGTTTAAAAATTATTGTTGAAATACTTTTACGAATAAATTTTTTGAGACTTAGTATTGAGTTAATTCTTATAGACACTAATTTAAGAACAAATTTTGTTTCTAGTTTTTTTCAGTTTCGCGAAATTTTGTCTTAATTAAACATTATATTTTAATATTATTTTTTTCATATTAAACTTTGTACAATTTAACTTTTTTTTTTGCTTTTTTATATTTTTAGATATCTATGTGCAGGTCTAATTGTCATCAAAATGGACATTTTTCAATCGGATTCCGAAGATGATCAGGAAATTTTAAAAGCATTGAGAGAGTGGCGTAACAGTGACACTAAGAAGAAATCTATCATAAAGAAAAAATCCAGTATACAAAATTTAGAAGATGTTGTAATCTATACCAAAGACATCCCGGACATCAGCCTCTATGAGATTAGGATGGCCCTGAAACAGCTCAAGAATAACAAGGCACCAGGAGAGGACGGAATCACATCAGAGCTCCTGAAAGCGGGTGGAACACCAGTATTTAAAGTCCTTCAGAAGCTCTTCAATTCCGTTGTGCTCGAAGGAAAAACGCCAGAAGCATGGAACAGAAGCGTGGTGACGCTGTTCTTCAAGAAAGGAGATAACTCTCTATTGAAGAACTACCGACCCATCTCGCTTCTGAGCCATGTTTATAAGCTGTTTTAGAATCGCCTCGAACGCAGGTTTGATGACTTCCAGCCTCCCGAACAAGCCGGTTTCCGAAAGAGCTTTAGTACCATAGACCACATCCACACACTGCGGCAAATTACGAGTATACAGAAGACTGATGAGTATAATTTTCCATTCTGCTTAGCGTTTGTGGACTATGAGAAAGCCTTCGATTCGATCGAGACATGGGCAGTGCTCGAGTCTCTCCAGCGTTGCCGTATTGACTATCGCTATATCGAGGTGCTGAAGTGCTTGTACAACAACGCCACTGTCGGTCCGAGTACAGGAGCAGAATTCGGAGGCAATTCCATTGAGAAGAGGCGTGAGACAGGGAGACGTTATCTCTCCGAAACTGTTCACGAACGCACTGGAAGATGCCTTCAAGCTTCTGGAATGGCAGGGAAGCGGCATCAATATAAATGGCGAGTACATCACGCACCTTCGATTTGCCGAAGATATAGTAGTCATGGCAGAAACGATGGAAGACCTCGGCACAATGCTCGAAGACCTCAGTCGAGTTTCCCAACGTGTGGGCCTTAAAATGAACATGGACAGAACGAAGGTCATTGTCGAACGCCCGTGTTGTGCCCACCCCAATAACATTCGGGAACTCAATTCTCGAAGTTGCAGACGAATACATCTACTTAGGACAAACTCCAACTAAGCAGGTCCAACTTCGTGAAAGAGGTCAATCGTCGAATCAAACTCGGCTGGGCAATATTCGGGAAACTTAGAAAAGTCTTTTCGTCCAATATACCTTAATCGCTCAAGACAAATCTATACAACCAAACCAGTGTGTGTTACCAGTGATGACTTATGGCACTGATCTCTCACCATGGGTCTCATAAGAAAGCTCAGGGTCACGCAACGAGCTATGGAAAGGGCTATGCTCGGAATTTCTCTACGAGATCGAATCAGAAATGATGAGATCCGTAGACGTACGAAAGTCGTCGATATAGCCCAGCGGATAAGTAAGTTGAAGTGGCAGTGGGCGGGCCACATAGCACGCAGAACTGATGGCCGATGGGGCCGAAAAGTTCTCGAATGGAGACCACATATTGGCAAGCGCAGCGTAGGACGACCAGTCACCAGATGGACAGATGACCTCATCCAAGTGGCAGGAAGACGCTGGATGCAAGCCGCTTCTAATCGGTCTTTTTGGAAATCCATAGAGGAGGCATAGGCCTAGGCCTGGACATAGGTCCAGCAGTAGACTTCTTGTGGCTGAATGATAATGATGAATTATTAAGAAGAGAATACTTTAAAACTTAAATATGTAGTGCTGTTTTTTAAAATTTAACGATTTTAGCGATAACATTGTGTTTAATTTTCAGTGCGAATTAGTAGTAACTCAGTGAAATAACTATGCTAATAAAGCTCATCTCATATATTACAGTATCTGTAAGAATTAATGTTTTTTTCATAATGAATTATGACATCTATTTAATTTTTAATATCATGTTCAGAACTTACCTTTTATTGTTTTCTAACAACTTGTAAGAAAAAAACCGTAATTTTAGCCTCCTCAAAAGTCGTCAAAATTGAGATACTACCTATTAGAATTAGGGCGACGATATGTAACTTTTATGTGAGGAAAAATATCATCCACAATTTTCTCGTTATTTCATTCTTTACGTCTTTTTAGAGCACACTTTGATGGTAAAAATCTAAGGACAGTCTTATTTTATTTTATTCCTGCTGTTGTCTGCAATTGCTGCTGCCATAAACTTGAAATAAAAAAATATGTCTATGCATCTACAATCCTCATTGGATTTACTCCAGAGTTAATGTTTTTGTATAACTTTTTCCTAAGGGTCTAAAGTCCTGCACACAACTTAGGCCTTTACGTCAATGCTTGAAAGCGTGTATAATTAATATTTTGTGTATTTTTTTCGAAGAATATTCTTGCGTGGCAACATCTACCTTCACTATACCGGTGATGAGTGAGACCACTCAGACGCTGTAGTACTTGGGTCATATTTTTAAATACTAAAGCTTGCCTAGCGGCAATACTACTGCTACTCAGCTTAGTTGGGTATAGCATTTATAGCTTAGTTGGGTATAGGTATAGCATTCTCTCAGAGAGCTAGTATGGGGTTAACTACGACACGTGCCCACCGCGGACTGACCATTTCAAGCGTTGAGATACATAGACTTCTCGGACACTCAGGTTTTTTCACGATGTTTTCCTTCACGGTTAGCATGTAGCTATTTTTTTAATGAAAAAACCATTTCTGTCATAATATTTTTTTATGTAGCCTATACATAATATATACGTCTCGCAACAAGGCAAGGCCTTCTCTTAGAGAGAGAGAGAGAGTATGGGCTTAATTACCACGCGTGCCCAACGCGGATTGGGAATTTCCACGAGGAGAACACCACAGACACTCAGGTTTCATAACGATGTTTTTCTTCACCGTTAGAGAGTGGTAGTGCTACTACAACTTCACGAATGTACGTAACTTAGAAGACAAAGTCATTGGTACATTCCAGGATTCGAAGCCACGACCTCCCGATTGTGAGGCCGTTCCGGCAAAACCAAATTGTCCACTGCAATATGCTAACGGACTAGTAATGTTGCGCATTTAGTTTTGAATATTCGTGCCTCTGTATATCTCAGAAATAAATCCAATGAGCCAAATAAAAGCATCGCTCAGCGGTTTAATGTGCAAATATTGTCAGCGTTCGGCTGGAATATGGAAATATGTTGTATATACAGGGTATTTATGGAGTCGTGTATGTCTGAGATAAGTGTAAACAGGTCATTTTGGCATTGTTAAACAGATTATTTAACGCTAAATAGCCTGAGTAAAGCCATTTTTCGATACATAAGCAGCCTATATACGTCCCTCTGTAGGGCACAGGCCTTCTCTCAGAGAGATGGTATGGGCTTAATCACCACGCGTGCCCACCGCGGATTGGCGATTTCAAGCGCTGAGGTATGTGAATGCCTCAGACACTCGGGTTTCCTTACGATGTTTTCCTACACCGTTAGCATTGTTCGATAGCGTATGATAAATACGTCTGACGTAGTATTTAAGGAGGTTGAGACAGTCTTACGGTCTTATTTATACAAACACAATGCCTTAAAACACTCGATAAATGCCGATTAAAATAGTCTTTGGTGGAGATTTTACAAGAAAAGACATAACCACAGATTAAATAAACTACCTCTGAGGGGGGCTTCAGAGGTATCGTGTTTTTGTAAATAAGGCCGTTAACCTTTGAATGGCGACATGGTTTTTGTGTAACTTAACTGATGACGAACGGTCTGAGAGGCCCTTCCCGTATCTAGTCTCTAGCAGAGTAACTACACAATTCAATGGCTAAACAACAGATCACACTAGAGCAACGCAATGGAGCAAAAATGGCGGGTAATCGTTGAAATGGTTGAAAGTAATACGGCAGTTCGGCTATCAAAGCCTCACAATGGCCCATAGCAATTACATCAATTGTCCGAGCAATCGGCTGCGGAGAACTATTGGGGGAGCGTTTAGACGTGGTCTACTGACAAGTCGGGCAAGTAGCTTGAAAGTTTCTGAGTGGTGTTGTGATTGCAGTGGAGTTAGTTTTCGGGTAACTCAGGGAGTTTGAACGCGAGTATGATCTTGGTATATAATCATTGTTAGGCGTTCTTATGGTTTCGCTAATCAATAAATGTTTTTAACACCAATTATTTGTTTTTATTTTGTACTTCATAAATTCATCTTCATTTTCAGCTTTTCCATAATAATATAATCTTATCTCCGATCATTAATCTTTGGCCTTTGCATCTACGTAATGAGATGATTTATACAGTATTCAGTGGCACCTTCACTCACAATAGATAGGTGAAGAGAACACTCGGACGCTGCAGTGCCTGAAACATTGTTTTAGATGCAGTAGGCTTGCCCAGCACCTATACCAGTTACATCCCCGCACTGGGAATCGTAACTGGGTCTCTCGCCTCCGAGTCCATTGTTCTACCCATTGGACTACCACCGCTTTTTTATTTTACTTATTTAATTATCATTAAATAAATTTATAACCTTCATTGATCACCTATTTACCCGACTGTGGCGGAGCCCAAAAGGAGGATACTGTGTTTGGCACGTATGTGTGTATGTACTTAAGTATGTCCGATTATATGTTCCCTCATAACTTCTTAACCAATGGTCAGATTTTGACAAATAAGATCTCAATCGGTTTGTTAAGTTTGCACAAGTGTCATCGGCTATATGAAATTAGCAGTTGTTTAATTTAAATAAAATATCACTAAAGAGACCAAAATAAAAAACTAAATTAGAAATAGCCAAGAACCCGACTGTTAAGCATTAATTACTAAGCAATTTCAACATTGTAAATCCTTGCGTGTACACATACTGCGATCGCCAACCCGCCTGCCAAGCGTGGCGATTATGGCAAAACCCCTCATGGTTATAAAAACCATGAGAGAAGCCTATGTCCTGCAGTGGGCATCAAATGGCTAATGATGAAATCCTTGCAAGGTATCTAGTTTGGGTCCGGCCTGCTTAGTAGTTAGTGCTTAGCAGTCGGGTTATTGGTTATTTAAAAAAAAAAATTTAATAATAAATTAACCCCCTTGTGGCGAAAACTGCGAGAGAAGTATATAAATACATATAAATAAGATAAGAATTAGCTCTAAGTTAAAGGATTAAAATAAGTAACTTCGTGATTAAATACTCGTCTGTCCTAATATTCGATAAAATTCCTATAAATATCGAAAAATTGCGAAGAAAATGTCACTTGTCTTATAATTTCTCATGCAGGTAGGCTTATAGAACCGTAGATATACATTGTTTTGCTAGTTTGAAATTAATATACTCAATAATTACTTTTACGAAACGTCGTGAGGAAACCTGAGTGTTAGAGATATTCTCATACCTCAGCCCTTAAAATTTTCAATCCGCGGAGGGCACGCCTTTTTAATTAAGCCCATACTCTCTTTATGAGGGAAGGCCTGGTTTGGTTATGGTTATGAAAACTATGAGGAAGGCCTATGTCCTGCAGTGGGCGTCAAATGGCGGATGATGATGATGATGAGGGAATGCCTGTGCCTTATGAATAAAGGCTACGTGAAAAAAATTACTTCCACTCAACACAATCATACATTGTCATTATAGTCAAATTTGTTCGTATCTACGTATTGAAAGCAACCTTTTAAGTAAGATTAGCGTAGGTAGTACTATGACGTGAGTCACGCGTGTTGTGACGCTAAAATTACAATTGGGTATTTGACAAAATATCAAATGAGTTACTATTAAAACGGAATTTCGTATGAAAATACTGGCTTGTGACGTCACATTTCAAAGCACTCTTTTTATGTTTAATCTATTTAAAAATTGTAATAACTAGTAATTGACTAAAAGAGATACATTTTCCGAGATATTTTGTAATTTTTGTATTAATCGAGCATATGAAATAATTTACTGTTGATCGTGTCAAATACCGAATTAATGGAAAGTTAAACCTTTGACGTTAAAACGCGCGACTCACGTCATCATGCTATCCATGATGGAGTGGAGAGGCTATACAAATACACGCTGTATGCCCGTTACTCACATTCAGACATCCAATAATTTGTTTCTATTAACTTTCACATTTATTATGTTTAAATTTGAGTTGTTTAATTGGGATCGGTATCTTTTGTCTCTCTCTTGATGACTAAAAATACTACTTATTGCGTATATCCAATATTGGCCACCTGTCATCAAAAGACTTTACTGGCATAATTATAATCCACGAATTACCTATGACTTGAATGTATTACGATTGAAATGAAACTTGTATATGGTTTTAACACTGGCAGTGTTTTTATAAGAAGCGCGATTCCCCTAAAAACTCATCAAATACAGTTTTAATAATCTCGAGCCATGGGAAAGACAATTTCAAGCTGTACTTGAGAAGTGTTATAAGGAATCGAGTTTCTTTAAATAAACCCGTAGGTGCAAAACAAAAAACTATCCCACTTTTTTTCTATTCCACTAAGTTAAACTTCTGAATGTTTTGCAGCAGAATCAAGTAAGCAAACAGCACTAAAAATCTAACGAGCCAGTCTACCAGAATAGTTACAACTTGCTCCAATTGCTGGCGCGGTGAATTCGTGGCAATGGTGGCTCTAGCTACCTTTGAAGCTGGTATGAATAAACATGGTATTTCCTTTTGAGTTTGACACGTTATGCTTGGATGGGGGGGCAAAGGTTCTAATCTAAGGATCGTATTAATGAAGAAGAACAAGCATTGCAAAGTGAAAGTGGAGATGAGCAGGGAATGTAGTCAGGCGGAAGGATGGTTGGTGGACTAAGTCGTACACAGAGTGGTGGCTGAGGTTGGGTAAACGTTCGGATCGACCCGATACGTTGATGACATTACGAAAGCCGTCGTCAAAAATCAATGGATGAGATTGGCTGGGGACGGCTCGATCGATAGATTAATAAAGCGCTCTTACCTCTGAGAATACTATTGAGTGGCCATTACAAGATATCTCTCTTTTGAAAACGAATGTAAAAGTTGTAAACCATTTATCCTTCTTGCTAAACTTTTTCTCTCCAATATCAATCGAATTACTACCTGTAGAAGGAATTTAACCGTTTTCGTATAGGCCCAGGCAGGATAGAAAGATAGATAGAATATTCTTTATTGTATGTACACCAGGAATTAATTACAAGAGCTTCTAAAAAAATACTTAGATCGTAGATAAAAATTTACTGAGCTTTACTTTAATGACATCATTGCAAAATTTGGTTATTACATCATAGTAAATTTATGTTGCTTGTAATAATATTTCTGAGAAAAAGCTTTGTCTTTGAAAGATAAATCACCCCATTTCTGTAAAACGCTTTGTCTTTCTTCTCTTTCATGCGTATTCACAGGTACAGTGATATTTGAGGCTTTTGTGTCAGCCTCTTAATTTAAGAGTCAAATATCACTCTTAAAAGAGACTACCGTGTTTTTATGCAGCTCTCACTCTGAAGCAAAAGCATACGTAGGTATATTTTATTAGGGCTTTGTAGCGATTGCTTAAATTGCCTATGGGATCTATTGGGTTGGATATCTGTTAAAATTGGATGGCTTGAGATTGTATTAAATGTTATAGCGTCTTGGGAGCCTGTTGCGAGAGATTTAATGGATTTGAGTGTAATTTGATTTATAGTCCGTCTAGATCAACTAGGTATTGTACATGTGTGGAGGTACATTAATAATCTACGGTTGATACAATTTACTCAGAACTTCACCTCAATCACTGTCAGTGGTAATGCTAATCTATTTTATGCTTGTACTATAGGAACAGAGTGGTTGCCTGGAACTGGCCGTCGTTCGGTGGGTAGGCCCCTACCCGATGGGTTGGTGACATTTACTCTAGACACCTAACCTTCGTCTTTCGACGAATATGGGACAGAAAAATTGTTGTATCTTTTTGACGCGTGTGCGGATAACCGTGGTGTCTCTTGTCAACTCGATGTTCGTCACGGCTTGGCGAAAGGCAACGAATTGTGGCAGCCAAGTACCATTTTTTTTTCGAAATTTTACAATAATACGTACAACATCGCAATTTGTGGCGAATAGGTATAAAATTTATTTTTGTACTAACACTGTACGCCCGTTTAGGGCAAAACCCCTCATGGTTAGGAAAACCATGTGGGAGGCCTATGTCATGCAGTGGGCGTCAAATGGCTGATGATGATGATTCATAACAATGTCGGTTACGAAAAATTTGTTGAAACAACAAACATTGTTGAAAGTAAACATTTTTTTTTAATGCAGCCATTTGATTGGATTCTCCACTTCTCGTTGTTTTCAGCCACCCGTCGCCAATCTGATAGGAAAGCTGTGAGGTCGTCTCTCCATCTTCGCCTTGGTATGCTACGTTTGCGATGTCCGTCGCGTGGAGCCCAGTCTGTGGCAATTTTTGCCCATCTGTCTATGGGCCTATATAAACAAACTTTACGTAGAAAAAAAAAACCGCGCTAGTAATCATACCGTACCAGCGCTTTTCATCATCGCGTGAATTAATATTATTATTACCGATTCTTTATTGCACAAATACAGTGTAGATAGATAGATAGATAACACTTTATTGCACACCAGTAATTTACAGAGATATAAGGTACTTAATATCTAGTTCTTAATGTCTAGTGTACCAAAAGTGGACTTAATGCTAGTGGCATTTTCTACCAGTCAACCTGCAGGAGTTACAGGAGAGGCAAAAATTGAGGAAGGCGTGCAATAAAGAAAAAGATAAAAATACTTAAAAGTACCTGAATGTGTTATAAGCAGGTAACAGCCTTGGCACGGTCTGTGGAATTTTCCTTTTTATCAAGTTTGTTTATTTTCATATGCTGGATCTAACGTTCTTATGAACATATTATGATGAAAAACAATAAAAGTTTGAATTATTTCTCCTAAATAATTGCCTTAAATAAATTGAAGGTGAAAGTCTTTTGAGTAATAATAAGTTGTTAAATGACGATAACAAGTAACCGACTCCATTCTTATTTTAAAAATGAGAAAATTTGATTGAAACTGCCAACATCCCACAAAGGCCCTCGAAGAAAAAGAGGTATGTGTGAGAGCAAAACGGAAGCAGGAGCAAGTAGCAATTAATCGAAAAAAAAGTTCCACAAAGGAAAGAAAGTGTCGAGCGAGAGAAGTGGCAACTGTGTGAGAGACTGTAATTCGCCCAAACTACCGCCAGAGCGCGCCACCGGAAACACGCCGCGCGGAGCCGTCACGTAGAGACTTCCGGGCGCGACATTCAAAATCAGAACACTTTGAGTGCAAGTTTCAGTTGGCAGCTGCTCATGAATAAATTTACGACCCGAGTTATTTTATTTTGAAGTTTGCGTGAAATCTGACGTCCCTGTGTACCGTTAGGTAAAAGAGGTGACTCTCTTGTCCTTTGTCAACCGTTGGCTGCACAACTTCGAGCTCGAATAAAGCGTGTATTGTCTATCCGTCACGTTTGTACAACACAGTGTGTCACGTCTATAAATCCGTTACAAAAAAACAAAACGTTTGTGTTGTTGATACTCTAGAGGTGGCTGGTGTCATGTTACTTGATAAGTAAGTAAGAAAATAAATGCGTGTCTAGAAATTATCACTCCTCAAGAACGGCTGGACCGACTTGGTTTTTTTTTTATTTCTAGAGATCCAGGTATGGAAATCCAAAGAAGATATATATATGTAGGTGATACGAAAATTCACGGGGTCATCTAGTAAGAAATACAATTTATCCATGGATAGTCTTGCAAATGTGACGGTGCAAGACGTTTTTGTACTTTATCACTCGATAAAGCTAGCCTCTAAACAAACACATGTTATGGATCATCATCATCATCAGTCACTTGACACCCACTACAGGGCACAGGCCACCCTCGTGGTTTTGATAACCATGAGGGGTTTTGCCATAATCGCCACGCTTGGCAGGCGGGTTGGCGATCGCAGTATGCGGTTGGGATCTCAGGAAAACGCTGCTGCCCGTCTCCTGGTAATGTATTTCCTTAGTCGCCTTCTACGAAATCCACGCAAGGAAATGGATGTTATGGATGCTCTCAGACAACGTTGGTGAAAGCTGGCCCAACAAATCCCTGTTCAAGTAGATTAGAACCGAGAATGTGAAAATATGTTTCACATACAGACATAAACTCCCGACTGTATCCTAGAGGGGTAGGCAGAGACCAGGGACTTCCACTTGCCACGATCCTGACAGATCACTTTCGCTTCCTCAATATTCATTAATCGTTAATCGTTGCATGTACGCACGGCATATTTCAAGTTCTTTAAAATTGACTGCCTAGTTGGTCTAGCGGTATCACGTCTGATTACCATGCCCGAGGTCGTGAGTTCGAATAGGGGCCGCCGTAAATTTGTAATTTGTACAAATGGCTTCAGTCTGGGTGTATTCCATAGCACATGGTATCCTAGTTTGGGACCAGGACAATTGATTGTATTGTGTGGAAGTTATTATTATACTACTGAAAAAAGAAGAAAGAAAGAAAGAAGACATTTATTTAAATTGTTTCAGAAACACAAACTAAACACGAAGGTACCTATACAAACAAAATACTCGAACGTCAAAAAAACAAAAATAAAAACAAAACAATCGTGAAGGGAACATGTGAGGCATATAGAGCATATATCACTTACATTACATTTACATTACACTTGACTTACATTTAGACGCCCATAACGTAACTACGCAGTTTGGACATTTGTGTAAAGGTTGATGTGCTTTCAACTGCACAACATACTAACAGACTTCTAGAGATATATCAATTTGTCATTCAGTTATTTTATGATAAAAATATTCTCTTTCGCGATGCCATTTTTCATTACCCCAAAGCGAAATTAATTCGTCCGTTCAGAAATCAATCCCACGCACAAAGCCTCAATCCGGTCACAAAATGATCAACTTAAGCTGTCACCGCACCGGGTTTTAATTTCAACTTTATTACGGCACAGCGTCGGTCGCGACAGGTCAGGTTATAATGAAAACATCTGTCAACAGACTAAAGGTCGGCGCCGGACGCATAAAATAGCAAGTTCCAGAAGCTCCTCTAGTCACTTCCTAGCTCAATGGGGATACCACTGCATTTTTCTTTCTAAATCTTTTTTGTTTATATACAGGAGGTGGCGTAAAGAATGAATAAACTTATTAACTTAATACCGCATAAACTTACTTGTTTTTTTGTTGGAAGAGTCCGACCAGGTTTCGCTCTGATTCGCAGAGCTTAATCATGGTGAGTAGAGACGGAGCTCGCGTCGTCGGTTGCTTATCTCTGACTGCGGGCGAATGAATAACCTGAAAACCGTATCATTGGCATCTATCGTCATTTTAACACTTCCAATAAGAAAAAGTTTCATCATCATCATCATTCAGCCACAAGAAGTCCACTGCTGAACATAGGCCTCCTCCATGGATTTCCAAACAGACCGGTTGGAAGCGGCCTGCATCCAGCGTCTTCCTGCTACTTGGATTAGGTCAGAAAAAGTTTAAAATTTCCATTTTTCTTTTCATAAAACAGTTTAGTTAAATTTTCATAACTTAAAACAATCTCGAGAATTGTATTAAAATTAGTTTTGAATAAGTTAGTGACATTAATATAGAACCATTAGTAACATTAATATAGATATCACACTAGAAAAAAATACTTTTCAACTTTATTTGTTTACTTTCAACATTCTATGCCTATACAACTTTTTATTTTGTTCGAAAAAGAGTCATTCGATTTTTAAAATAGGCAGACTTTCTGTACTTATTTTCTGAAGAGCGGACGTCCAAGAACCGCGACGGAAATTTAACGCTTACGCCTGCGGCCTCTTGCGAAATATTATATCCATATTGTGACCCTCGGAAAAATGTCGACTGGAATATTTTTTCGGGTTTAACGCAAGCCTGAAGGTGCTAGAAGCGTGTTGGTGTGTGCTACGCACTAGGTAAGACGCTCTTTGGGTTTTATATTATGATGGAGTCAGACGTTACACAAGCTTGAGCCGTCACTGTCGCATCGAATACCAATGAAGGCGGTGCTACTGAAATTGAGCGAAAAATTGGATAGAAAGAATGGATTTAGGAAGAATAAAGTAGATTATTGTCAGTCTAACCGTTTATTCAACTTTTGACAGCTTGATTTAGTGATCCGGTATCCACGTAACACATTGCGCAATACGGTATTTGACACGATCAACAATAAATTATAAGAATGGATTTAGGAAGAATAAAGTAGATTATTGTCAGTCTAACCGTTTATTCAACTTTTGACAGCTTGATTTAGTGATCCGGTATCCACGTAACACATTGCGCAATACGGTATTTGACACGATCAACAATAAATTATTTCATATGCTCGATTAAAACAAGAATTACAAAATATCTCGGAAAATGTATTTCTTTTAGTCAATTACTAGTTATTACAATTTTAAATAGATCAAACATAAAAAGAGGGCTCTGAAATGTGACGTCATAAGCAAGTATTTTCATACAAAATTCCGTTTTAAAAGTAACTCATTTGGTATTTTGTACCCAATTGCACGCGACACGTAGATAAAGAGTTACAGCCCTCGCAGAGCGAACATGTTTTCGTTACATGCATTTTTAGCAAGTGCCCCTACTAGTGATCTGAAGGACGTTTGACGTCAAACTGATTATTACAAAAACAAAGAAACACTACTTACTTCCTATTTAAGTCCCAGAATAAAATAAATAATTTAGACAACACAAGCCACCTTTTACGAGTTAATCGGTTCGAGCACTTAAAAGTTATGGCGGCGGAAAGAAGCGGACTTACCGAACGATTCCTGAAAACATTACACTCTTTTTGGGCAGGAGTATAAAATAAGAAATTACGGATTAATAGGCAAATTCTCTATCTGGGTACCGGTTGCATTTGTCAAAGGAAAGCGACACTTGGCCAGTAAGCTTTAAGTGCAAATATGCGGTACCTACCTAGCTATACAAATAGGTTAGATTAATAGTCGTTTATGATACGTTTGCATAATAAGGGTTCTTATAACATGAGTGTGTTTTAAAATAAAAAATAGGTAAAAAAACTTTTTAAGTTAAACGGTTTTATGTTAAACATACATTGCAATTTTTAAGATAAATGTACTAAAAACCAAAAAATAATAAAATAGATACAGTCGTGGGAATTATAAACATATGCATAGACTAGACTAAAATAAAACCGTGGGGCACGTCAATTGTCTACAATCGTTGATTTGTCATATGTTTTGTCGATTAAAGACAAACTACGAGCAGTGAAACGATTCCTCGCCAGCCAGCAGTGTGAATGTCCAACGATAAACTAGTTGAAACATCTCTTTTATTTACATGGAGTGTATAACTATTGGAATTTCCATGAGCAAGAAAATAGTAATTTCCTCACCGTCTGCGGGCCAACTGCCTAACGACGAATTAAACTATTCTTCTATCGCACATTAAGTCGATAATTTGTAGACAATTGACGTGCCCCACGGTTTTATTTTAGTCTAGTCTATGCATATGTTTATAATTCCCACGACTGTATCTATTTTATTATTTTTTGGTTTTTAGTACATTTATCTTAAAAATTGCAATGTATGTTTAACATAAAACCGTTTAACTTAAAAAGTTTTTTTACCTATTTTTTATTTTCTAGTTTTTAGTTTTTATTTCGCATTCTGTTTAATTCATTTAGTGCTTCATTATTGCAAGGTTTCTTGCCCGTTAGTTTATTGCAGTCCAACTCCTCTATACGTAGTCCCTGCAAAGATCTTACTCTACTAAGAGCCACGTAGGCTTGACCTTCTTCAAACAGTTTCGCACCTAAGTATACGACTGCGTGATCCACAGTGCTGCCCTGCATTTTATGTATTGTAGAAGCCCATGATAGTATTAAAGGCAACATTCTTCTTTCAGCCGTCCCGTAATTGTACTTAGCTGGAAACTGTATGGCTTTCGGGTGTATAAGATGTACTCCGTCTCTTGCGAAATCAATTCGGACGGAAGGTACATCTGTTGCATACATCTGAGTTCGACGAAATTGAGGCCAAACGATTTCGTTGATGTAGCCTATAGCGCCATTTACTAATCCCTTTGAAACGTCAATATTGGACCGTAGCATGACTTTAGCCCCCACAAATATTTCCAGTTCCGCTGGTAAACCCCCAGTTTTGTTGATATCAGCTGGTATTATAGTAGCTATATCCACATTGTCTGCATTTCGTGTGGCGTGTACTAGCTGATCCTGCGCTTTTATTTTGTAAATGCGAGCACCATTATTTCTGTACAAATTCAATACAGCAGAGTTGTGGTCGTTAACTTGTTGATTTGTGGGGTATACCCTTAACGCTTTGTCTATTGCAAACTCATCACTCGTGTCTTGAAGAAGTCTTCCCATTAAAATACTAAAATGTTGGGTTGTTAGCTCACCGACTCTCAAAGCATTCAAAATATCAATAAAAGTCTGGTCACCTTGCTGACGCATATTTTCAGTTAATTCACACAGCGTGAATAAACGCCAGAGATGTGTAGCTGGTTGGAGATGTTCTGGCTGTTTGAAAACAGGTGTTCCTGATCGTTTTATAGGAGGCAGTTGTAAAAGATCACCGAAAAGTAATACGTTTACTCCTCCAAAAAACTCATTTTCACAGTTCTTAATTTGCCTTAATCGAGCGTCCATCATGCATAACATTTGATAAGACACCATGGAAATCTCGTCGACAATCAAAAATTCTGTCTGATGCCATTGTTGCCTCATTATTCGCAAATAGTTTCCGGACAGTGGTGACATACCTGTTATGCGACCGTCTTTCTGTACAGGCAATTTTAAAGTACTGTGTATCGTAGCTCCATTTATTAATCTAGCTGCAACTCCTGTTAGTGAGCAGACTTTAACCGCATCCTTTGCGTAGCACCTATTAATTTGGTCTCGTAATAACTTTAATAGAAAAGTCTTGCCCACACCAGCTCCTCCTGTGAAGAATATTTTTAAACGTTCTTCAGCACCTGACATTTGATTTTGTATGGACTGGGTAACTAATGTAAAAATTTCCTTTTGTCCTGCATTCATAGACTGTTTAGCCTGTAAGAACTGGTCTTCATTCATTGGCAAATAAGGAACTTCTTCTTCATGGTCTAGTTCCATCGGCTCTGCGTGTTCCAGTATCTGAAATGCGTGTACTTGCGCGAATGCATTTTCAAGCTGCCTATCACGTTCACGATATATTTCCAAGTAGGCGTTTGTTTGTCTTAAACTTTCTTCGTTGGCGAGAAACGCATCTCTGGCATTATTAAATTCTCCTAAAAGTTCGGCCTCATTGCGATACGGCATATACTGGATTAGTAAACTGTAATAATATGACTCTGGATCAGAAGCTGCTACGAAGTTAGGTACCCGTACTACAGCTGGCATGTTTCTAATAGTCATTTTGGTGTTGTCTGTTAAAGTTATAAGACGCCTTCTTGTTGTTTGCTCGTGCGGTGCATAAGCATCGGTATCGATGTTCTCTTCATTTATAACTGGCGGTTTTGTGTAGTGTGGCTCAAATAACATCGCAAATTCTATAAGACACATATTGTTAAAATCATAGTTGGGGTGCTCTGCTGGTCGCTTTTCATATCGTTCGAAAATATTGGCACAATATCCTGCTGCTTGACCAGCTTCATTAAACTTCAACACTTTATACCTTTGTTCCGTTTTACGAGTATTGACAAAAATTGTTTTTCTCGAGCTGTCACGCATACTCAAATGGCATAGCCTGAATACGCATTCGCAGGCTGAAACTTGACGTTCTCTTAATATGCGCATGCATATTTTAAACAGCTTACGCGAGACGTCAGTTTCTTCTCTTCTAATTTGTTGAATAGCTCGAGATACTTCACCATCTAGGTTTGTAGGTTCTGATTTTGACACGTATTTAGCGATGTAATACGCAATCGACTCATTTGTACCACACGGTTGTATATCCATATTGGCTTTCCACATTTTTAGCAAAGCAGGACTGTAATTATTTACCCAACCATCTTCACTTTTTCTTTTCAGAACGCAAATGCGACCACCGTTGTAGATGAATTCGTTAGATGAAGGATCAATAACATGTGTCTCTGAGCATTCCGAGCGTGGAAAGTTGAAACGACAAACAGAATTATTTTTCGTGCAGGTACTAGTGTGTCGATGTATTTGACAATTTTTAACTAATTCATATAGTTCTGAAGTTTCTGGAGGAATGGCAGTACTACAGACTGAATCAATGCGAGCTATTCCTTCAGGTGTCGCAACAGACGGGTGATCTTCGATCCAAACAACCATATGCAAATGAGGACTTCCTCTGTTCTGAAACTCGATTCGCCACCAATGATCTTTAACTTTACCGCCAAATATTTCAGTATCAGTTTTAAGAAACTGCATTAGCGCATTAACACGTACCATAAAATGTCTACTCACAACAACTGGATACATCTCGATGAGTCTCTGAGTTTCCTGAATATCTATGTCATCTGGGTCAATGTGCTGTTTACCATCACTAACAAGGAGACCTCTTTTCATATCCTTCCAGTGAAGATCATTGCAGCTCAATGTAACAAAATAAGTGGGAGGTCCTAAACATCTGATTTGTGCTATAAGATCACTAAGAGCACTACGCCAATAAGCAGCGGATCCTCTTAGATTTTTTAAATACAAGTGCAGGTCTTCCACTCGATTGCCGTTTTCACCTTCAACTTTTCTAGCACAAGCTGCAATGGTTGATTTAACTCGATAGTACTCAAACATTGATAGAGCATAGAATAGGTAATCGTTGCGCTGAAATCTAACATCAGCACCTAATAAACGAAATTGATAGTAATCCAAAGGACTTATATTTACGGGCCGTTGTTCTTTCAAACCATTTTTACCATACGGGAAAAGCTGATACCATGCGAACTCTTCTGCTTTTAACTCATAAGCTTCATTCACAATATTATTATTCGTCTTTCTTCTGATTTCGTTTACATTTTCAGATACCTCTAGCTCATCTTCAACATCAGGTTGGACGCTATCAATAGGCAACATTACAGATGTTTGTATAGGTATATTTTCAGATCTCAGATTCGAAAGCGGTTGTTGTACTTGTACATCCTGATGAGTGATGGCATCTTCCTGTTGCTGTACTTGAACACCCTGACGAGTGATAATATTTTCCCTCAAATGTACGTCTACGCGTGTAAGGGTGTACGCGATATTACGGGATCCGAGGCATCTTTTACAGATGCGGCACAGTTCTTGTAAGTTGTCGCATTCTATAAAACAGGCTTTGCCATTTTCTGGTGTTGGTTTTCCTTTTGGGCCACAAGAATGGGAGTCAGCAAAATAGTATTTGTCTTCACCGCGAAATACGCTAACAGATTTATTTGACGCTGTCAATATTCCTGAAGAATGACTATCAAATAATCTATTTAAAGCTGTATGTAATGTAATGCCGATATTATTGGTATTTACAGAATCTTGGAGACTCCCGAATAAAAGAGTGTCTTCATCATATTCTATAGAAAATCGGCATTCATACATTTGTAAACTTTGCCTGACGATATGAAAGTTTCGTATCTCTAAATATCCTGTTTCATCCAGTTCAGTAGGATCAAGCTGGGTACGAATCCAGCAATATAAGGAGTCACCCGCTAACATATTAGCATTCAGAATATTGACGTCCCATTGATTAGGGCTTAGGATTGCAGCTCGGACAATGTTCGCCAACGACATAGCACTACATTGTACACCAGCATATTGCGAAGTAAAGACGTTGTGGTCACCTTGATGCCATGAAGCTCGAATAATTCTTGCAACATTATTAATTGGAATGAATGCATTTCGAATTTCATTTTCATTCCTTTCGGACGCTTCATCTTCAGACAATTCGGGCACACTAAGTCGTACTAACTCCTGGTCACTAATTTGGGCATTGTCGTCAATACGTACATCTTTGTAAAGCGAGTTATTTCTGATTAACCATCTTAAAGCACTATAGACTTTTTCGCGACATATTGTGAATTCCCTGGTGATGTTCAAATTTTCTAATCGTTCGGTTACTACAATAATGCCTACCTGGCTTGCAGATCTTGGTAGCATACTAGGCAGTCTTTCACTGACTTCAAAGATATCTTGGGCAAATAAAACTGCCTGTCCGCGAAAACCGTACTGCCCATAGAGGCCACTAAATTTCACGATTTTAACAAAGGGAATAATTCTGCACAGCAAACGTTGTTCCGCCTGTGTCAATGTTTGAATAACGTCTGGCATAGAACCTGGATCCAGATTATTCCAGTAAGCTTTTGGTGGTGCTGTTGTTTTATTACTAGTAACATGTGTTTGACAGCGGGAACATAATAACAATGATATTTTCGAAGTTAACTCCACAGGTAAGTATGTTAATGCAGCAGCGTTGTACCGAACTGTACGAACTTGATTAGGATAACAACGTTTGGTACAAATATCACAAACATGTATACAAATTGTGTTAATAGCATTCTCGAATGCCTGCAGATTATTAGCTCTGTATTGCTGGGTACGCTCTCGTTGTTTATTTAACCTCGTATCGCGATGTTCAGGCGTTTCTGATCCCAACTGCTGTCTTTGTCTTTCACGGCTTTGTATTAATCTAACTTCATATTCTTCAGGCGTTTCTGACGCTATCATCTGTGTGTATCGCTCACGTTGCTTTGTTAACCTGGCTTCATATTCTTCAGGCGTTTCTGACGCCGTCATTTGTGTATATCGCTGACGTTGCTTTTTTAACCTGGCCTCATATTGCTCAGGTGTTTTTGACGCTAATTGTTCCCGTCGTTTCTGTAATCGACTATTTCTATCACCTTCACTTTCTTTAGCTCGTTTTGCTTTATACTTTTCTTTCGCTTTTTGAAGCCTTCGTTTACGTTGTGTAGCAGTTTCTGTTTTATTTGTGTTTGTATTTTTTATATTTTTTTTTACCATTTTGTTCCCACGAGTAATGGACATTTTCACATCTCCTGCTCGACAATGCCTTATTACGTACCGTCAAATATCATCGTAAAGCATGGCCTTGTCTCTCGAGGGCAATAATAATGAAGAATTTCCCTAGGGAATAAAGTGATTTGAATTTAGAATGTCAAAATTCGCATGAAAACTATGGAGAAGCCCCGCATTGCAATTCGAAATTCGAATTGTTGTTCGAAACTCACCTCTTTTTTTTCTTTTTTTTCTGAAATACTGTGTCCTGTGACCGCGCGAAACAGCAACAAAAAAAAGAAAAAAAGGCGCGAATTGCAAATACGAATTTAAAAGTTATATTCAATTTAAGTTGCTAAGCCGTAAAAGAGTGTGGACTTTATATTTAATTTCAGGTTTTAATACATATTTTCAACTTATGCAGCCCTGTCTTTTTATTGTCTCCCAGATGGTGTGAAAAGTAGAGTATTCACCTCTGGAATAAGACATGTCTTAGTCTCGGGCGGTATGAACCCCTCGCTTCACTCAGGACTCTACATAACTCCTGAGCGAAATTAATCAGATACCTAAATTACAGATTCAATTTCTAAATTTAAATCTTATTATTATACGCCATTTAGTAGCTGCGCCCATCTTAAATATTGAGGTTGTATAGTGCACTGTATTCTTCTTGTCAAGCCCTTTTATTTGATACCCATATTAGTGGGATTGATAAAAAATTGTTATCAGCCATTTGGTAGCGGCGGCCATCTTAGATTTCAATAAATAGTATAGTAAATTGTATTCATATAGCATAATAAATTGTATTCTACTTGTTGAGACCTTTCATTTGATACCCATATTGATGGGATTAATAAAACATAAATTATCCGCCATTTTGTAGCGGCGGCCATCTTGAATTTATAATGATAATGAATAAACATAATTGTATTGTCACCAAAATCCAAAGTGTATACAAAATTTCAGATTAATCGGTTGACAGGAAGAGGGTGAAATTTGAATTACTAAATTTGACCCAAGAATAAAACAAACGGGGTGAGCTAAATAAAACCGTTTAAAAAACGAGCCGTAGGCCAGATTTTTTATAGTATCACACGAGTGTTATAAGACCAAGTTATGTACAGTGTCATACACGACTTTATCTACTCTCATAAAAACTAATTTATTTAACAAACAGAACCAAACTTTGTTTAAATATTGAAAAGTTTTTTAAATGTAAAATGTTGGCGCCAAGGCGCAAACATCGATTGCGCATGCGTGTTGCGTCGCCGCGGACTCGTTCATTGAAACCTTTTTTTAAAGTAGAGGTTCAACCTTCTTGGTCCAGCTAGAGGTATAGGTGTATCGTTATGATTAAAAAGTTATATTGTGATACAGGTGTCCATACAAGACCTGTATCGTAATAAAACTTTTTATTTTATTTTTGGCCTGTGCGTAATGTTTGTCATAACAGTTTTGTTTTTAGTTTTATAATCTTTGTATCATAGTATCAGAGTAGATAATAGTAGTTTATGATACTGTTGCATAATAAGGGTTCTTATAACACGAGTATATTTTAAAAAAACGAGCCGTAGGCGAGTTTTTTTATAGTATCACACGAGTGTTATAAGACCAAGTTATGTACAGTGTCATACACTACTTTATCTACTCTCATAATATATACATAAACTAATTTCTTTTACAAACAGAACCAAACTTTGTTTAAATATTGAAAAGTTTTGCGCATCGATTGCGCATGCGTGTTGCGTCGCCGCGGACTCGTTCATTGAAACCTTTTTTTAAAAGTAGAGGTTCAACCTTCTTGGTCCAGCTGGAGGTTGTATAAGTGTATCGTTATGATTAAAAAGTTATATTATGATACAGGTGTCCATACAAGACCTGTATCGTAATAAAACTTTTTTTATTTTATTTTTGGCCTATGCGTAATGTTTGTCATAAGAGTTTTGTTTTCAGTTTTATAATCTTTGTATTATAGTATCAGAGTAGATAAATAATATTATAACATACATAACAAAATTACAAAGTAATATATAGATGGGAAATAGCAAACCCTGTGCAAGCGAAGGTCTCACTGCAGGGCACAGGCCTTCTCTTAAAGAGAGAGTACGGGCTTGATTACCACGCATGCCCACCGCGGATTCGCAATTTCAAGCGCAGAGGTACCTATGCGAACGATGCAGACACTCAGGTTTCTTCACGATGTTTCCCTTCGTAGTTAGCGAGTGGTATTGCTACAACAACTTCACTAATGTACGTAACAAACGTAGAAAACAAAGTCAAAGTAAATGCCGCGATTCGAACCCACGACCTTTCGAAGTGAGGCGCGCTTTCTACACTACCATCGCTAGTAGTATTATAGAATTTATTTGCTCTTCACGTGGTAAATATTACAATATAATAAATACGACAAACATGGAGTAGGCATTGTATTGTCAGTACATCGAGGATGTGTGTAGAAATAGAATCCTTGGAAGTCTAGATTTTTTGCAATAAAGAACTTTGTTTAACATAACATGTGAGTAACGGCCATCATAAAGCAATCTCCATGCCATGTGACGTGGAGACAGATATCGTAAAACTTTTACTGCACTTGATGAACAAAATAAAACGCTGCTCATTTCTTTTGCAAGAAAATAATTTCGAGTCTTATCTGGAAGACGCCTATTCAGGGGCCTTGCTTCAAACGGTCTACGAAAACAGTTATGTTTTAACTTACGTAAAAAAATTGCAAAAAAAAAACAAACTGAAAATAAAAAAAAATTAAAATGGAAAGGCATATAATTAACACCAGTAAATTATGGTTACTATCTAATTAGAAGCAAAGTTAGTGATATATTCATAGTTAGCTTTGCGAGTCGCAGCCACTTCCCTCGCCATCCGAAGTCAGTCAATTATACGCACTAGTACCTATGGCCCGTCTGTAATTTATCTCTCGACACACCATTGACGACGAGGCCAACGGTTTTATTAAGACGCCTGCATCTCCAATAACTATGGCTCAGATCGCGACCGACTCATATACAATTTTCAATCATGAAGTGTAAGATTGATGTTTGTATAAAGATAAAGTTAAACAGTAGTTTTTCGCGAACAATATTGAGCTAGACAGTGATCAAGTCAGTAAACGCCGCGCCATTTTGTTAAGCAGCCTATCAGATTTAACCTATAAGCAGGACTTAGCGTCCCGGCACAAGTTGGAACACTGAGTTGTTAAATTGCTAGGTGGTCACCTTAAAACTAAAAAGTGCGGGTTCGCAGAACGCTACAAGCTCCATAGCGCCACGCAATTACAACGAAAGTCTGGCTGGATGGGCAGCGCGTATACCTAAGAGGTTTGGAGATACATTTTGCATTTGGTGCGTCGATCTTAAACGAACTCTGAGTTAGGGTACATAAGCTCATAGTGGTTAATAAATTCAGGCTAAGAGTTTTGACTCTCAATTTAGATAAAGTACACATTTTACGCATTTTACGCCGCTTACAACCATGACACCATCATAATATTGTCAGATATTGACAATTCGCCTCTGCCCACTGCTGGATCCCTTTTCCCTCTCACATCTATTCTTTTCCTTCAGCAACTTTCCATCATCGGGTTGTCTGGAATAAATTGCCCCTGGCAATAAGTACTCTATATGTCTAAATTTTCTCATGCCGTGTGTTCTGGTGTACAATAAAGAATATTCTTCACTTATGTTATCTAACTAATACTAAAATACCACACCAATACTGCTTACGTTTTTCCGTCTGGACCCTTTGCGTATTGAACCCATAAAGAAGCCACTATTACGCGTTTAGAAATTCAGAAGCAAGGATCTGATCCTGTTACAAAACTGACGTTTTCCATATAAAAGAATGAGCGGGGACTCGATAAAAGTAAAAATATGTATACAAAATATTGAAGTAACCTGCAGGTAAGCTCACTTAAATATATTGGTAATATACATCTACTATATTATGAGTTCACCGAAGAAAGATGGATTGTAAGGTCTGTTCGCATGAGCCAAAGTGGATTATAAGACATGATCAGTTATGTATTTCATGTTATTGTTACTGTTCCTGAGAGAGGTTTTAACGTTGGATTCGTCGAACAATCACAAAGCTTTCCGGGAATACAAACGAAAAGGAGTTAATCGAGATAACAATAATACAGTTGTAAATAAGATACGATCAAATTATCCGAAAAATCGTAGGTATAAAGTGTACATAAGAATTAAATTTAACATAGGTAAGAGTAAGTACGTAGCCTAAACTAGGAATAAACCTGTATTTTAGGCTGTGTATGTAGGAGCTTAACGTTAAAAGTTAACAATAATTCAGGAAATAAAAACATAAAATATGACTGGAAATTTCAACAATTGAAAACTGTAGACCGGTAGCAGTAGTTTGGTTGTCTCACGTCAAAATGCCCCGGAGTTTAATTCTGGGATGTAAAAACGACTCACCTCTATCTCATATTTGTGAGTTAAAACAAAATATAAAATGGCAATCAACGAGCGGTGGTAGCCTAGTGGGTAAAACATTGGACTCGGAAGCGAGAGACCCAGGTTCGATTACCAGAGCGGCCTTGTGCCTATGACTTTGCTGTCTAAGTTATGTATATTTGTGAAGTTATAGTAGCAATACCATTCGCTAACTGTGAAGGAAAACACATCGTGAGGAAACTTGAGTGTCTGTGCTATTCACATACCTCAGAGCTTGAAATAGCCAATCCGCGGTGGGCACGCGTGGTGATTAAGCTCATAGTCTCTCTGATGTAAATGAAACAACCACTGCAGTTGGACACTCGTTTATTACTGCCGTTGATGGCAGATCACGCACACATATACACCATTCCCTCACGACTATTCTGAAAGCCTGTGGACAATTTAAAAAATAACACTGCTTACTTATTTATCATAAAAGTTTCCTAGGTCTATATTATGTACAATAAATATATTTCATTTATAATATTAGAAAAACTGTTTGTAATTTATTTCCTTTCTCGGTCTTAAATTATATTCCCTTCGCGTAAGCTCCGGGTCACCACTGCCTTCACTAATCTCATTTCGAATACCATCACCCTCCGCCTCCGTCCAAATCTCATTTTCCTCCTCGTGCAATGGCTTCTGTACATTATTTGGATCACTCGTATTTGTTTGAACGTAAGGTGGCAAGGATGAGTCTTCCAAAATATATTCTGAAGATTCGGTCGGTGGCGGAGCTTGTGGCACCGACGACGTCGTCGGCTGTACGCCTGACAAGACAGTCGCGGTTGTCGGTAAAGCGGCAAAAGGGCCACAGTCCACGTGATCGTTTTCATCACTTCCAGCAATAGTACAAGTCCCTATGTATCTACGAATCTGATCAATGTGTCGCTTACAAGTATTATCAGTATCACTGTTAGGCTGTGATATCTCATACATCCTTCTTCCTATCCTTTTTACAATTTTTCCCACCGCCCATGTACCTTTTCTTGCTACATACCACCGAAATAAAACACAGTCACCTGCATTGAGCTGTCTACCAGAATTAATATTATTTGTTTCATGACTGTGTTTCTGGGGTAAAACTAGATCTAACCTTGACTTGAATTCACGTCCCAGCATTAGTTTAGCAGGGGAAACGCCTGTTGCACAGTGAACCGTATTTCTATACTGAAATAAGAACTCTAAAAGTTTTTCGTAAATTTTTTCGTTACATATACATGGATTTTCGGTAAAAACAATTTTTAGGAATTTTTTACATGTTTTCACGGAGTTTTCCGCTTGACCGTTACTCGAAGGATGGTATATTGGTGAAGTCATGTATTTTATTCCATTAGAAGCGCAAAATGTCTTAAACTCTAATGAATTTATCTTAGCATCGTTATCAGTTACCAAAACATTAGGTATACCGTAACGTGAGAACAAATACTTCAGTTTATTTATTAAACAAAGCGTCGAGGTGCCACTTTCCATTAAAATGCATTCTAGCCACTTAGAATATGCATCTATGACAATTAAGTACGTCCGCTGAGCGATTTGCATATAGTCAAGATGCACTCGCTCCCAAGGTACAGCCGGCTGCGGCCACGGCACCGGCGTCGCCCGCGGTGGCGCCTCTCGCACCGCGGCGCACGCACTGCATGACCCTATCCATTGACTTATATCTTTGTCGATTCCGGGCCACCAGAAACGACCGCGCGCATTGCTTTTGGTTTTAATTATCCCAAAATGCCCGGTATGCAACTCGCTTAACATTCTTTTTCGGCAACTTGCAGGAATTATAATCCTGTGACCCCTAAAAATACAATCACCTTGAATCTCTAACTCAGTTTTGCAATAAAAATATGGCTTTATCGACGGACACGTAATCTTACGCGGCCAGCCCACCATCATGTATTTTACAACTGTTTGTAAGACCGAATCTTTGTTTGTTTCATCTCCAATCTCGGCAAAAGTCAGCGGCGCGATATTCGCATCTAAAAAGTTTAAATATAATGACTCATCATCAGCGTTATCAGCGCGTTCATTGTTTGTCTCGCTCTCGCTTGTTGGCAAGGGCGACCGCGAGAAAAAATCCGCTACTACATTATTGGCGCTCGATATGTATTGCACGATATAATTATACGCTGATAATATAATTGCATATCGTTGAAGGCGTGAGGCAGTCATAACAGGTATACTAATATTTTTACCAAAAATGGACAAAAGGGGTCGGTGGTCAGTTTTTAACACAAATGGTTCCCGCCGTCCATATAAGTATTGATGGAACTTTTTGATGCCGAATATGATCGCAGTGGATTCCTTTTGTATTTGACTATAATTTCGTTCACTTTTAGTTAGCGATCTCGACGCAAATGCAAGCGGCCTCTCTTCGCCACTAGAACCACGCTGCGAGAGCACCGCGCCGAGCCCCGCCGGCCCGGCGTCCACCGCTAACACTAGCTGCGCCGCAGGGTCAAAATGGGCAAGCACGCGCTCGGAGCCCAACTCGACTTTTACGTAGTCGAACGCGCCTTGCTGCCGCGGACCCCAAACCCATTTCGCACCCTCCCGTAACAACTCATTAAGTGGGCCTACCTTATCCGATACCTGTGGTATAAAATTTCGGTAATAATTTACCATACCTAAAAATCTTTTTAATTCAACTGTATTCTTCGGTGATTGCGTTTTATTTATAGCCTCTACTTTCTTAGGGCAAGGTCGGAGTCCGTTTTTATCAATGACGTAGCCCAAATATGTCACACTACTCTGGAAAAACATACATTTATTTTTTTGTAGACGTAAACCGGCCTCATCTAACCTGCGAAGAACCTCGCGCAATCTCGTTAGATGTGTTTTTGTATCCGGCCCCGTCACACAAAGATCGTCCAGCCAGCAACTAACACCATCTATACCTACAACTAAAGACTCGATTGCGCGTTGGAATATAGCTGGCGCATTAGCCAAACCATAAACAAGTCGTGTATACTTGAATAGACCTTTGTTTGTACTAATTGTGGTTAGTTCCTGAGAGGATTCGGAGAGGCAAAACTGATTATATGCATTGCATAAATCTAATTTAGTATAATGTTCCCGACCCTTTAGCTTTTCGAACACTTCTTCTATGCGAGGCATTGGGTATTTGTCGACAATAAGGTCATTGTTCAAGGTCACTGAAAAATCTCCAGCAATTTTGACCTTGCCATTTTCTTTTAAGACCGGAACTATCGGCGTTGCATATTTTGATGATGTGACTGGCACGAGTACCCCCAAACCAACGAGCCTTTCGATTTCTTCATCCACTCTCTCTTTCAGAGCAAATGGAACTGAACGCGGCTTAAAAAACTTTGGGGTCGAATTCTCCTTCAGTTTTAACTCTACTTCGAATTTATTAAATCGACCTAATTCATTACCAAATAAATTAGGAAATTCTTTTTGCAACTGTGGCACCTCGCTCGCTCACTTTTTACAAAGAAAACATTGTTGTTCTCAGCCGTCAAGGTAATTTCGAAAATAGACATAAAATCTCTGCCTAGCAGGGGCGGCCCGCTGTTTTCAATTACATACAATATAAGAAGTTTTGTTATTCCATTATATATTACATTTACTTTAAAACAACCCAATGGCGAGATTTTATGGCCGTCATATAAACACATTTTAAGATCGCATTTCTCTAGTCGGTGCTGAGAAAAATGCTTTTTGTACAATTTATCCGAGATTATCGAGGTACCTGAGCCAGAGTCTAATTCCATTGATAGATTCGTTCTATCTACAATGACATCAACAACAATGGGTGAATACTGAACATACCTGAGGTGAAATAATTCACATTCCTTACAGTCCGTAGAATCGTCGGCTGAGTTCTCCTCTGGGCACGTACATATGTTATTCAGCCTTGTATTTTTACCGCCACCACATACTTTCTTTAGGTGACCTTTGACACCACACTTTTGGCACCTCTAGTTTTTGTACCTACACTTGTCCGCACTATGATATTTCAAGCCGCACACTTTACACCTTCTCGCGTTGCTGTCTCCCGGCGGACCAGAGGCGGAGCCTGAATCAGTAGCACGCGATCCACGCACTTGGAACACTGGTTCTTCCTTAACTTTCGCGCCTACCTCCCGCGCTCGTCGAGCGCTCGCCGCTTGCCGAGCTACCTCCAACGCCTTAGCAAAAGTGAGCGAAGCTGCGTCCAGTTCGAAAAGTCGGTCCCGCTCCGGGCCTGGGTTGAGGCCTAAGACAAAACGGTCCCTTAGCTGCTCATCTAAACCATTTTCGAACGAACAATGGACGGCGAGTCCTCGTACCTGCACCGCCCACTCGTCGACGCTTTCTCCTACCGCTCTTCTTGCTTCAAAAAACTTATCGCGATCAGCCCACAAGCAACGTTTAGGCGTAAAGTGTTGATCCAACGTAGAAACCAGTTCGTCGAACTTCACAACTTCAATTTTTTTTGGATGAAGTAAGTCCCGTGCTAGTCGGTATGTATCATCAGCTAGGTGTGTAATGAGCAGCGCGCTTTTTGACTCGTCAGCGAGCTTGTTTAGCTTAATAAACTGCTCAAGCCGCCCTTTGTATATCGGCCATTCTTGATTATTATGGTCGAAATTAACTAAATTTCCAATGAAATTCGCCATCTTGTGCACACGCGGCGTAGCAAACTCGTTCGCCAGATGATGTAAATGAAACAACCACTGCAGTTGGACACTCGTTTATTACTGCCGTTGATGGCAGATCACGCACACATATACACCACTCTCACTGAGAAAAGGCCTGTGCCCTACAGTGGGACGTATATAGGCTGCTTACGTAGCAGTTCCGTATGCCAATTGCAATACCACTATCTAGCTTTGAAGGATAACGGTGTTATGAAACCCGAGTGTCTAAGGTTTTAACACACCCTAGCGCTGCTACTACTTATATCAATCGTTTTTCGTTTGATATCGACACCTAGAAACGAAACCACACGTTAAATCAAATCAAAGTATTTTATTCCAAATAACACAGAAACTGTGACTTAATGAACGTTCAAAGTTAAACTAGGTGTCTATTTCAAAAACTAGATAATTTTCGAGAAAAATGGACGAAAAAACTCCAGACTAAGGCCGATTTGCACCACTTTTTAAATGTCAGTTAAGTCGCCATTTAAATCGACTTTTGTGCGAAGAATTTTAGTTAAATACCGTTTAAGCCACATTTAAGAAAGTCTCTTGATGCTTAATTAACAGAGTTTACATATAATTCTAAAACCTAGAACTCGTGCATTGAACTGGCTTTAATTCTAGACATAGTTACTCTCTCTTTTGAAAACCTATTTAGAGGCTAAAGATTCCACCCATGTTGGGACTTGAACCCGCCGCCTTTGGCTAACCGTGCCAGCGCTCTCCCAACTGAGCTAATGGGCAAGTACAGGCATCGGCGCTGGCACGGTTAGCAAGAGGTCGCGGGTTCAAGTCCCGGCACGGGTGGAATTTTTAGCCTCTAAATAAGTTTTTAAAAATTGTCTTTAGTACGGATTAGCGAAACAAAAAGAATATACTCTCTCTTTGTGTCTCTGAGAGAAGGCCTGTGCCGCGTATTGGGTTCCATGCTGAACCAGGAACCCTTATAGTTTTAGTTAGATTAGAGCGTTCAACTCTTCCCTCTCTCGGCTAAATGGCTATATGGAAAAAACGTGAAATAAATCAGGGCAATAGCACAATGTTTGGTTTTGCAGAAAAAAAACCGCATGGGGCTGTGTCGGGTTGGGGTTTTCTTTCTTGAATAATAACGTATGTAATATCTACCAATGTTATTATTTTTTTTTTGTTATGTAAACTCGGATTGTATCTCACTGCTGGGCAAAGCCCTTCCCTTTAGCTCTCCCGGTTCGTGGCCAACTTTTGCTAACCCGGTAGAAAGTTCGGAGGTCGTCCCGACGTCTCCGCTTTGGTCGGCCACGTTTGGGATATTTGTCACGTGGAGAGCTTAGCAGTCGTAGCTCCAACATCGACAGTTTTATTCTGGAGTCCAGTGTAGAGTTTCTGATTTACAGTACATAGGTACATACAAACAAACACGATAAATTCACTCAACTAACACGTTTTTTATAGTTGTGCCATGACGAATTTGAAGAGAAAAATTTAAATAATAATAAACATGTATACGTATTTTGAAATTTTTGGTGTGGCAATCCGCTTTTATGCTGCAATTTTGTAGAACATTTGAAAGGTAATCAACCTCTAAGGAACTCACACACCAAATGGGTCGCGGTCGCGGTGGAAGTGGTGGTCACTCGCTGCAATAGTATTTTGCGTCATTTACTGGAGTAGTATTTGTATGGACGTATTTAAACCCACACGTTCTGATCAGGTACGTAGCAATCATTTGTTTAGAGGTCAATCTATTAATTGAGTTCATAAAATACAACTGCTTGTTCCCTTACATTTTAGGTAGCGCAAATTTCGAGAGGTTTTTATAAAATAGACAGCTAGCATATTTTACGATTGCAGTCGATGGACGATGAAAAACTAAATGAGTTGTTCCAATATCAACTTATTCTGGCATCCATTGTTCTGATTGGAATAAAATAACGCGAACTCGTTGCGAGCGAGTGAATCGAATTAATTTTCACTTCACTTTTAATTGATTTAGTGTGAATGAAGTTTGTGTGGAAGTAACGTGTTTTTTTTTTCACATTGGTGATAAAAAGTGATTGAAACCAGTTTATAGGTAGAAGTTACCTAATGTGGATGCATCTTTAGATGTTCTCTTAAATTTATTTTCCGTAAAAAATATTTAGCAGTTAAAAGAAATTAAATAGGTCTCTTCATATTAGTAGAAAGTCGGTAGTAGAAAAACAGTAGAAAGCAGAAAAATAAAAAATAAAATGTAGAAAAACCAGCCAAGTGCAAGTCGGAATCGCGCACGAAGGGTTCCGTACCACTATCTATATAACATTAGATACAAAGATCGAGAAAAAACGGCATAAAATCGCATTTGTTGTATGGTAGCCCCCCTTAAATATTTATTTTATTTTGTTATTTATTTTTAAAGCGAATATAGAACTAAATATTCTGCGAACCTGTTCCCGTTATTTATATCGAGCAAAAAACGGTAAAAAATACGTACGGCAAAAAATACGTTTGTTGTATGGGAGCCATTAAATATTTATTTTATTCTGTTTTTAGTATTTTTTGTTAAAGCGGCAATAGAAATACATCATCTGTGAAAATTTTAACTGCCTAGCTATCACGGCTCATCAGATGCAGCCTGGTGACAGACAGACAGACGAACAGTGAAGTCTAAGTAATAGGGTCCCGTTTGGCACCCTTCGGGTGCGGAACCCTATAATTTAGTTTGCATAGAAAAGCCTAAGTCTTCTAACACTACTGCATTATTTTAAAAGATTTAAAAGTAATGGTATAATATTTTTTTAAGTATGAGTTGACCAACCTTTGATTCGAAACTGAATCTCAATTCAGGTCGGCAGGAAGTAGTAGCGTTGAAAAAATAATGGTTTCTGTTGACGAAACATTAAATGACAACCGCCGTCAACCATAAAATATTCGAACCATAGTTTGTTATGTAATTTTATTACTTTTCGTGCTGATGGAGTACGTATTATTTTACTAACACTTTTTTTTAACTCTAAATCATGTTTAGTACAGTCGACCTTCAAATCCATGCACTCTACTCAGTTACATTACGCGCGGTTGATGTGCTTTCGACTGTACATCCAGTTAACATTTGGCTAACAACTTCAAAGTTTTTTTAATTCTACTTTTGAAATAGAAACACAAACAAAAAATAAAAAAATAACAGTTTGCTCTTTTCATTTTGTTGGCGTGGCTGGCAGGTTAGTTTCAAAACGCTACCTGAAAAAATGTGCATGAACAAAAAAAAACTCTAATTTTATTTGGCCGCCGTTATCCAAAGCGGTGGAAGCGAAACGAGGCTGCGTGAAAATTTTGCAAAAGGAATTAATTGCCGGCTACCTTTTGTATTGTTGGGGCGTTTTTGTCTGCCAGTTGCGTTGGTATTCATAATATCATAAGCGAAATGGTATGCTTCCTGGAGCCTTGTTTTGGGATGTATTTAATGTATAAACCACAATATTCTTTTATTTAGTATTTCGTGAACTTACTTAGTGAAAATAAATAATTGATTATATATATAATAATAATTAAGTAATTATTAATTACAATATAAGAGAAATTGAATAAGAAATTGTTGAAAATTAAGATACATTTTGTGTGTTTAGTTACTATTCAGCCTTTATTTCATGTACCTACTGTATGATGAGACTTTCGTCGTATTTCAAAAAATTCTTATCTACTGGCTCATAAAGGGAGCTTTTATATATGAATTTTTTTTAGATACTTAGCAGCAATGTCTGATGTGCACATAAAAAAAATTACTTATTTAGAAATTTTTATTTTTTCCTTATTTTCCAAATCCCTCCATAAGGCTTTTGAATTAAGGCCTTTATTTTTAGTCAACGTCTACGAGAGGGTAGTATGTCACATTATTCGTTTTCCATTTACCAGGACAGTCTTAACCAGCGTGGCCAAACGCAATAATTTAATCAAAACTGAAAACTGCGTGGTGCATTGAAGGATCAAATTAAATATGTGTCAATGCCAGAGTACGGTCGGAACGGCGGCGACGAGGGTGGTTTTTGTTCTTGCCCGCCTTAGGACCTTATTCTGGAGTCCACGAGAACACGTTTTTATGAAGAAAAATATTTTCGCGAGGACACAATAAAAGCAGCAATGTCCCAATGGGCCACCATCAGATAAAGAGAATGGACTTGTGGTAGGTATGTGAACAACTCAGATACTCGTACATTTTTTTTTTCATAGTTAATGTGTAGTAATGCCACTACAATACTATTACAACCAAAGAACTAAGGTGACTGATATAGCCAATGAGATTAGCAAGCTGAAGTGGCAGTGGCTCATTCATTTCATCAGCCATTTGACGCCCACTGCAGGACATAGGCCTCCCTCATGGTTTTCCAACCTTCCAGCGACTCCCCGCCACCGTAACCAAGTCGTCAAACCATCTTGGGCCTGCCCACGCTGCATCGTCCGGTCCACGGTCGCCAGGTCAGAACTTTTTCACCCCAACTGCCATCAGTTCTCCGAGCTATGTGCCCCGCCCATTGCCACTTCAACTGAGCCATTCTTCGAGCTATATCAATAACTCTGGTTCTTCTGCGAATCACATATCGCACCCTTAATCCAATACTGGCACTAAGCGAAAAATGTAAATTGTGCAGGAGAAGCTATTAAAGATTTTCAATGTGTAGAAATGTATATAGTTCTGTATTATGCTTCGTTTTCCATCTACAGTTTTAAATAGGAATTTAAGTGAACTAGTCAGCGCTTAGTGTTACTTTGTAATATTTGCAATAGATGGCATTAAAACCAGAAATTTAGAGATTTTTGTTTAGTGACGGTATTGGATTAAGGGTGCGATATGCTAAAGAACTGATGGGTGATGGAGTGCAAAGGATCGCGAGTGGAGACCACGAGCTCGCAAACGTAGCTTAAGAGGCCCACCAGCTCGCCGGACTGAGGATCTGTGGCAGATTGCTGGTAGTGGCTGGATGAAGATGGCTGAGGACAGAAGGAAGTAGCGAGCATTGGGGGAGGTCTATGTCTAGCAGTGGACGTGTACGGGCTGATTGATTCATTGAATGATTGATTGATTGCCGCTATAAATTCACAAATGTACGTAACTTGGGAAACAAACTCATTGGTATGTGCCGAGATTCAAACCACGACTTCTCAAATGTAACGCAAATATTCTACCTACCGCGCTACTACCGCAGTATACTCTACAACAATACATATATTTTTTTAAAACCTATTTAGAGGCTAAAAGTTCCACCCATGCCGGACTTGAACCCGCGACCTCTGCCTAACCGTGCCACCGCTCTCCCAACTGAGCTAATGGGCAAGTGCAGGAATCGGCAAAATTTCGAGCCTCTTCACAAACTTCTCTGTGTGACGTACAGGCAGCGACATCTGGCCGAAGCAATTTACATCACTTGCAGCCCGGAGTAACCCACTTAGCAGTTAGTTAGTTAACAATACCTATATTTCGATGTAACAACAACATAAAATCCTGTGTGAGCGAGACACGCGAAGGCAGCCACGGCGACTCCGCATCGCACTTGGCCGAATTTTTACTATCATCTAAAACCCGGCCGTTGACGTCTCCGCCGCGCACCACAGAATAGCCCCCAATGGAGTGCAGATTGCAATGGACGTGCAGTTTTCACCCATTCTCTTTGTAGGAACACGGGATTGCGTTCGTCGAAATGAATAAATGCACAAAGAGAGCGAGAGGCGCGTCAATAGCATCGATCTGTTGTCCCGGGAGCTCCGTTGTTTGGGATTTGGAGGGGCCCTTGATGTCAGCAATGTTTACTTGAAGTTTTTTTAGCACACGAACTTTAGCATCGTTGATCGATTAGTAGATTCTTAGGGTTCCGAAGGGTGGCAATCTGGACCCCGCAAACCTCCTAAGTGCTGACCTTGAAAATAACAATTGTTTTAGGTTGTTATTTTCAAGGTCAGAACTTAGGAGGTTAATATACCTAAGGCGAATTTCCGTATTACGTATTCTGTCTTTGAGGGACTTACCGAGCATACTCCGCTCGTTGATAGGTCTGTAGCCTCTTCTCGTCCTCCTTTGTCAAACCTTAAGGCGGCCCTCAAGGAGCAATTCCCATACAAATGTAGTTGTAAGGGAATTGCTGTTGAACATGCTGGATTCCAATGACACATTACCAATATGTTTAGAGGACACAAATCAAGGTTTGCTCGTGCTTATAACTGAGAATAACAAAATAAAGAAGAAATTATAACGTCATTACACTTTTGCATAGAAAGTACAATAATTTCTACGAAATTATTTCTATTATTTCTAGCCATAATGGCTATAATTTATTTTTGATAAGTTTATTTCCAATTATGAGCACGATCAAACCTCGATTTGTGACCTCTAAACGTATTCGTAAAGTTTCAGTGCAATCCGGCATGTCGTTTGCAAATAAAAACCAAACCGCATTTGTATCGGAATAGCTCCTTGAGGAGCCGTCTTAAGTTTGACAGGCACAAGTTAGCGATGGTAGAATACAGCTATCAAATACTTCTTCAGTGCAACATTTAGGTAGCTTTCAAATATTTTCTTCAGGCTCCATTCATGCCAACTCAATTTTGCGTTCAATCTCCTATGTAGAGCTATTTTGGACGGAAATTTGTTGACCAAGGTAGATATTCTCTGCAACATAATCAATTGGTTCTCCGTTGACTACAACTGTCCAGTCTGTAGAGTTTAAGGTTAGATAAGAATATTTTTTATTGCTCACAAGAAACAAGAGACATAAATAAAAGTTACAATGCAAAAGTACAATGGGTGGCCTTATTGCTAACAGCAATTTCTTCCAGACAACCTTGTGACGGAAGCAACCTTTCCGCCACAAGGTTCCTCTGAAGGAGAAAGAGAGACGGGTAGTTGGTGTATATACGAATAGTACATACTTGTACTTAATAATAAACTAACAAAAATCTTACTTTAGTAATTGTTATAAACATAAACATTTACATACAGGTACACATACATTGCGTCTGGCCCAACACTAGGATACCCTGTGTCGTGGGAACCAGAAACAACGACATCACAAACATGTAAACATCCAAGACCTGGGGTTTTTTTTTGTCCCCAGGCGGGAGTCGAACCCGGGACCTCCCGCATGGTATGCAAATGCACTACCGCTGCGCCACGAGGTCGTCACCACTTCTACATAAATAAGTTATAACACATATGTGTAAGAGGAGGCTATAATGAATATTATTACCCACATAGAAATAAAAATTAATCATGTACTGTATTTTCTGAGGTTAACACGATCACTAGACATAATAAAACTGATTTGGAACGGATATTAACTCATAGACCGAGACCACGGCACTTTTGCACGTCGGGAAATTGTAAAATGGAAAAATAAACGAGTTAATATCCGTTAAAAATCAGTTTTATTAACCATGTACTGATAAAAACTTATAATAGAGAGAAAAATACAGTTGTTTCATCCTATTTTTGAAGATATCTGGATTTTATAAGATATCTGAAGACAGAGAGCGCTTTATTGAGACCGGCAGATTATTTCACAGCCGGACTGCCCTTATTAGAGAGAGTTTATTACCTACTTTGACGTATTCATTATCATTTCAAAGTTGACATGCTGTCGACTGTATTTGTACGCCACACAGTGTGCATTTGTAATTTTTTTGCGTCATCCGTTTGCGAAATTTCGACAGAAACTTATTTCTTTTCATATTGAATCACGTATAAAAAGCTGGAGCAACTTTCCTCATAGGCACGTGATGCTGTTAGTTGACGAGAAAGAAAAGTTACGCTAACTCGTGTAAATAGTTTAGCGAGGCTCGGGGATGAAAAAAATTACCTTAAACTAGCTTTATCCACGATTTCGTTTGCGTGGGATTTGAATAAAAAGTAGGTTATGTCTATCAATTGTCTTAATTGGAACACATGTATATATTTAATAATAATAATAATTTTATTGATAGTTACAGGGTTGATGTACATTCACATAACTGCTTAAATATAAATAGAAAAACGTGAACGAAACTGGTTGGTATCTGCTGCTATAGCTAGGTTACTAAGTAGCCCGTATTAAAAGCAGCAGGCCCGTGCCTCTTACGACAAATTCTAGTTAGTAATTAAACAGTGGTGGCATTATTGGAGAGTTGTTACAAGAAGTGAAATAAAGTTTGCTTAATATTATAAAACTAACATGCATTGCGTGTGTGTGTGTGTGTGTGTGTGTGCGCTTATTTAATATTAATTAGCATTTTTAAGTGTGTTTAGCGGTAAGCCCTGCCTGCATTATATGTTTTCTTCATTTGGCGTGGAGGTGCTATTTGGAAACCAGCGCTGTTTCGAATAGAAACAGCGAATGCTGAAATCGTTGCCACACGCACAATTCTTTAATTTGCTGTCATTGTACATAAGCATGTTTGTTTGTGTCAATATATCATGCATTCTATCATTAATTGGTTTTACAGCTATAAAAAGTATCCATTTATTATGTAGAAGAAGCAATAAATAAACTGCACAGATCACCTTTTCAAAGCCGCCACACCAAAAACAATAAAATTATTAGTTAACTTAAATATGCATTGAGCCAAGTAGTGAATTTTGAAATGATATTATTTTTAGGCTTAATTTTTAAGGTTCCGTACCCAAAGGGTAAAAACGGGACCCTATTACTAAGACTTCGCTGTCTGTCTGTCCGTCCGTCTATCCGTCCGTCCGTCCGTCCGTCCGTCCGTCTGTCTGTCACCAGGCTGTATCTCAAGGACCGTGATAGCTAGGGAGTTGAAATTTTCACAGATTATCTATTTCTGTTGCCGCTATAACAACAAATACTAAAAACAAAATAAAATAATAATTTAAGGGAGCCCACCATGCAACAAAAGTGATTTTTTTTGCTGTATTTTTTATCTTTGTGTCTAATGTTGTATAGATAATGGTACGGAACCCTTCGTGCGCGAGTCCGACTCACACTTTGGCCGGTTTTTCCTTTAAATTTTTACTATTGAAGCCTATGCAAGCAACGCAATAGCCTAAATGCTTCTGTGATTCAATGACGACAACATCTTCAACCACAATATCCTAAAACACAATTCGTTTTGCCTCCCAAGACTTTTCATCTTGTTTATTAAAATCTATCCTGTTTCTACTAGCTGGATGAAATTTCTCTGTCTCAGTAGGTACTTGAGGCACAAAATTTCAACTTAGAATCTTCACTTAGTACTCAAGAAAAAAACAGGACACAAGGTTGCCTTTTCGTTTTTGGTTAGTTTACACGCAAAAAAGATGGTGAGGATTGAAAGTTATTTATTTTAATTATATTGGTTAGTATTTTAAAATTGAGACTACTTTTTAAATACGAGATCTATCACGCAGCTCATTAAAAGTCGAAGTAAATTATTACTATTTCGCTAGCTTCGACAAGGATCCATTTCTTTATGAAGAAGAAGTGATGAACCAACTTGTGAACAATGTTTAAAAACAACTTAAAATATTGAATATTGAACTGAAAATATTGAATTCGTACATAAGAATAGTAGGGCCTTAACGCCTCTAAAAAAAATTGTTTTATTTCTATAAACGTGGCGAAATAAACTCGCTGAAAATCGCTGGAAAGACGCAGTGGAAATGGTCCTAAGTGAGCTCAAGTGAGCTCAACGATTGGAGGGAGGTAGCGCAATACATACAGAGAAATAGAACTTTTCGGTAGCGGAGGCCAAGGTCCATTTTAGGTAGCTGGGCCAGGAAGAATGAATTAATTATAAAAATCAAAGTAAAATTTTTCAATCAAGGTTAACCTTCTGATATTGAATATTTTTTACTGGAGGCGTGAAACGAGCTCTTAGCGTTATTTATTGCCTGCCATTTTCCCGTACACTCCGGATCTTTCTATATTTTGGACTAGGAGGACGTCTGCGGCTTTGCTAGAAGATTAATAAAAGCTGGGCATTTCCTCCTAACTCACATTTCATTTGGTGATATTATTAGCATCAAGACAAAATTATACAACCAGTGTGTGTTACCAGTGTGTGTCTCACTATGGGCCTCATAAGAAGGCTCAAGTTCACGCAACGAGCTATAGAAAAGGCTATGCTCGGAATTTCTCTACGAGATCGAATCAGAAATGATCAGATCCGTAGACGAACGAAAGTCGTTGACATAGCCCAGCGGATTAGTAAGTTGAAGTGGCAGTAGGCTGGGCATATAGCACGCAGAACTGATGGCCGATGGGGCCGAAAAGTTCTCGAATGGAGACCACATATCGGCAAGCGCAGCGTAGGACGACCAGCCACAAGATGGCCAGATAACCTCATCCAAGTGGCAGGAAGGCGCTGGGTGCAGGCCGCTTCCAACCGGTCCTTTTGGAAATCCATAGAGGAGGCCTATGTCCAGCAGTGGACTTCTTGTGGCTGAATGATGATGATGATGATGATGATTATTTGCTTATCATGTTATAACACTTCTCTTCACCCATTCACGTCAGTCAGCGATATCTAGGATTGGAGGATGGGAGCGTCGCGTCACCATGTTAATTTTTCTGTAAATGTTTTGTTTTATTCATGTGATTTTATGTGTTTAATAAAGTATAAAGTATTTATGTTCAGCCCTTGTTTAAGTGACTGAGTTGTCCAAAAATGCCTAATTCCTGAAATTTGAATTTGATATTTACGACAATTTGTTCCACGACTATTGATTTTTTTTCTTAAATTTTCCTTTTTATAAAAAAAAACACAGTTTTTTGATATGTCTTGATTATGCTTGAAACTATAATTATATGTTAAATAGAATTAACATTATTCTATGAAGGACAATGATTGGTGAAGGCTGCGACGTTGGAAAAGTACAAATTTAATTAAAATTATTTGTTATAAAATTTAGATAGAAAGTTGTTGCCAGGGCCTACCTAATTCACTTTTAATCACTAAACTATTACATAATCACACATTAAACATATATTCACACATATATTCCTAAAAAAGCTTCATCCATAGTAAAATAGGTAACTTAATACGAATTACGGTCAAAAGAAAACATGCACAGTCTATAACACTAAGAAAACAGGCCGCCCCGGGATACATCCGACGCAATTGTACCCCACCATGCTGGCAGCGTTACCTCGGTGCACTGCAAGGCAGATTATCTGCATAAGATAGGCTCCAAAGCGGTAGTCATAGCCACGGTCCCTCAAGCGGTGACCTATCGCCCTAATAAAGACCTTCCCCTGTACCTACTCTCCAAACCCCAGATGTTTTGATAAAAGAAAAAATGTATAAAATTATAAGCTCGTAAGTGATTCCTGAATTAAGTTAACAAATTATTAAAACCCTGATATTTCGGAAAATTAAAATCTGATAAATAACTTGCAAAACAAAAGGTGGAACCAAAGATAAACTCTTACTAAGATGCCTCAGGAAAAGAATAACCCTGTATAAGTGAAGACCACTTAAATGTACTTGAGCAACTTTGAAGTTCACTTGGACAATCCACCCTGACTCAGGTACTTCGTTCAGGGGGGGCCATAATCTGTTGTAATATAAGCTAACAAACCAGGATTACTTAAGTGTTAACAGATTTATTTGATAACCTGAATCACACGTTTGTTTTACGACCGACAAAGAGTGACAAGCTTTTGGATGCATATCTACACCAAATTAGAGACAGTTCAGTTAACATTTCAACAACAATGTCTGTAAAATAAACAGTGTAGGTACTCAGACGTAACTGTGTAACTATCAACTCGACATTCACGGAAACACTATTATACAGTACAAACGAACAGATGGTTCTTTTTCCCATGATTGGTAGGTTAGGGTACTTTTTCTCCAGAATTTTTTTGGTAAAGTGCTTCCCATGAGCGGAATGGGAGTAGGATTATGAAATTAGGGAAAAAAATAGCTTCCGCGAAAAGGTGCAATGTTTCTTTGCCACACGTTTTTTCGCCGATGATAAATCTTGACTCTTTATGACCGTGTTTGTTTCTTGCTTTGCGATCTTGTTTCCTCCATGTTTATCGTCGTGTTAAGGGTTTTGTTCGGAACCAGCCGAAAAGTTCTCGAATGGAGACCACATATCGGCAAGCGCAGCGTAGGACGACCAGCCACAAGATGGACAGATGACCTCATCCAAGTGGCAGGAAAGCGCTGGATGCAGGCCGCTTCCAACCGGTCTTTTTGGAAATCCATGGAGGAGGCCTATGTCCAGCAGTGGACTTCTTGTGGCTGAATGATGATGATGAAGGGTTTTGTTGCAAGAGAAATTATTCGTTATCAAAGGAAGAAAATTAGGATATTTCATTTTTTTAATTTTCTAGCACCAAATTTATTCATTTTCTTTTCTTCCTCATAAGAAGCAGTATCAATTTGCTGGTTTACTGTAGGGACCCGTTTTTGCTCGCAAAATCTATGAATTAAGTTTATAATGCCTCCATAAGTTAAGAATGGCCTCCTAAGAACGTTTTGTAGTAACTGCAATCCTTACTGTATTTATACTGTAGCAACAGTCTTGCATGCCGTAAATTACAACCGTCGCAATGATTCGTTCATTATAATTGGCGACACAAAATTGCAAGTTGCAAGCGTGACAAAGTGAAATTTTCAATAAAAATTCTTATTATGAAAACTAAAAAGTCTATTAAATTTTCGACCTTATATGACCTTACCAACAATTTTAATAAGAGGTCCTGGCCATTGGGGTTGTAAATTCGAGAGACCCATCTAGGCCTTGTCTATTTTTTTTTTCAAAATAAGATTTATACATTTTGTAACTTTATAGTAACAAAATGTATAAATCAATAATATTGTTACTAAAAAGTATTGTGAAAGCTGAAATTCGTCATTTACTTTTTTTTGTGGCATTATAAAGCTAGTAAACACACGCGCGTTGCCACAATCGGTGCAGTTATTTGGCCCACTCGTGTGTGTCCATAAAGAAACATCATATATACATACACACATACGTGCAAAAATAATTCCCATTTGCATTCGTAGTCAAGTAAAAAGACATTGCTTATGCCTTGGCTGACTTTCAACTCTAGATTCACAAGCAATATTATAACTACACTTCAAATCTTTGAGGGGAATCTCCCGCTTAGTTCGGTCTTATGAAGTCTTGTTAAAATTAATCAGCGTTTGTAAGATACGACCTTCGCCCCCCATAATTCCAGGTAGATTCGTTTTAAATAAGATAAGATGCTGAATTAACTACGCTTCTGTATAAAATATCCGTACAACTCAAAGTTATCATGTTGCCTTTGCAGTATCCGTTTTGATCTCTTTTTAAATGCTATAATATGTTTAATCGGCGTTCATGCATGCGGTGACTAATAATAATGCAGCCTATATAGGCTAGACGTATATACGTCACTCGTAGCCCCGGCTGCCTGAGAGATCTTAAACGATCACGAAGGTTAAGCAACACAGGGCACGTTTAGTGCATGGATGGGTCGCCGTCTATGCCTAACGCTAGTGGCATTTTTCCGAGCGGTTCCGTGCTTCGCAAGGCACGTTAAGCTGTTGGTGCCGGCTGCCGTCGATAGATGGCAGCTGACAGTAGACGAGCCACTAGTCTACAAACCTCCACCAATCCGGACTTGGCCCCCGTGGTGGAGTATGGCCTATACCTTACTCAGGGAAGAGACCCGTGCCCCTCGGTGGGGACATAATGGGTTGATGATGATATACGTCGCACTGTAGGGCACAAGTCTTCTTTCTTTATGGAATATCTCATTTATAGAATATGATTTGCCTTTGTCCCTTTATCAAGGCCATGGTCTATCTCCTTACTAAATTTCGTCCTTTGAGACCGTTTTGTGGTTGTATTAAATTTCATATTCCGTCTGCCGTCGCCGCAGCTTGTCGCCGGCTCAAACTCATTGCAGCATAGGTAGTACGAAAGTATGGGTCATGCGTTTTGTGGCGCTATAACGTCAGAATTTAACAATAAATAAACTGGAAAGATGCGCTTTTAACATTTTAAACGCGCGACCTGCGTCGTCTTACTACCCATCTTCTTATCGTGTCAGTAACCAAACCAGTTAGATTTCCTCAGCCCAGAATTCAGCCCAGTGCACTCCAGCGTCTTCTGTGGCCTCCGGAAAGTCTCCTCGAGTGCTTTTGGACTAGCACAAGGGACACACAAAGAGGTGCTCTATAGTTTGAGGGAAGACTCCGCAACAGCAGAGGTTTCACCCATGCAATGTTACTACCCATGCTGGTGGAATAGAATGCTCAATGGTAGTGGCTGGATGAGAATGGTCGAGGACGAAAATATTATTTTGTGTGCATTGGGCAAACTTAAGGTCAACCTAAATACTCGCGCTGGAATGATAGGATAACATTGGACTGAGCCAAGCAAACATAAGGATAAGAAAGGAGAATGATGAATCAAGATCGTGGCAGGTGGCAGTCCCTGGTAAGACAACAGTCAACCTAACCTAACCTGCCCCTATGTAACCAAGGATGTAAGTGAAATCCACAAAGTAATAAGGTATTTTAGATCAAACGTGTCAAAAATGAGGCGATCCATCAAATAATCCACTCCCACGGCTACGTGTGAAAAACTGAATAACAGACGAAGAAGATTCCGGTAATCTCGCGAGAATGTTCAAAACAATTACTTAATTTTTATTAAAGCTTTTATTAAAGCTTTTGTTACCTTAGTAACCTAATGTATCACGCTTGATCGCCTAGAAAAAGGTTTTTGCTTCAGTTTACTTTGACTGATACAAAGTTTGAGTGTTTGCTTTTTAATTTTTGTGATTATTTACCATAGCATAGTAAACTAGTTTGAGACCTAGACAAAATTATGTGGACATTTTTTATTATATATTTCGAAGTGTCAATGGGAATTTGCACGGTTAGAAAGTAGTTTCTGCGATTATCATAGTTAATATCTCTTTACATGGTCTACAACGGAGCAGGGCAACCTGTAAGGGTTAGATTCATAATTAATGTAAATTCTCAAATATAAGAACTCAAAAATTGTGACCCGTAAAATGACTGGCTATATGGGCACAATATGTAAAGTTCTATGTGGCTGGGGTAGCACGCTGGCCTCACATCCGAACTAGGTGGCCAAAAGCTTACTCCTCGTCAAAAACTGTCTCAATAGAAGAATTAAGAATTGATGAGCCCGCAACCCGATAGCAATAGGATCAGAATAAGAGAGCAAGTGGTAACAAATCAAGTTGTGCTGGCTGCTGTGGAAATTCTCAAGTTGAAAGGCGAAATTAAGACGAGCCCGGGTGAAATCGTATTAAGGCGCAAGCTCTGCGACGGAAATCCGTCATATGGTGTGACGTCTCCGGCAAAATGTAGTCCAATTTCGTTCGCTGCTCTCCCTGAAGGTTGGGTTTTACGTGGCACTTTTACGGAAAAGGACCTCGGGTTTTAGCTTCCAAATATAAATAAATTAGTTTAGTTTTACTTGGCCGACAATATTTTTAAATGATTTTTTAACTGCGCTAACAGATGGCACTCAACGCCAATTAGAGTGTTGTGATAGGTATAGAAATGAAAATTTCATAGAGTCAAGGCGATGTTCGAATGGCTTAGTTAGTAAGAGCGTTTGCACTGTAAGTTAGAGGCGCAGGTTTGAATCTCGCTTCGATACGAATTTTTTCATACTATGTAGAGTTTATTTATTCAATATTCTTTCTTTTTGGCAATGGTGATGATGCCCTCTTATCAATTACCAGGGAGACAGGACTCAAAGAGGAGACTTCTACTTGTCGCAGTCTTAATCAGAAATTTATAACTGCTTCCAACCTATTCCAGTTCATGCAGGCCGATTTTAGTTTCCATACCTCAAAAGCGAAATGACGGAACCGTTGTAGGATTACTTGTATCCATCCGTCCGTCTGATTATCAATCTGCCCATACGTCAGTCTAAAGTCTGTTTTTTAACGCGATGCAAAAAGAAGAGGCACATGTCAAAGTGACAGTATTTTTTTTAATCGAATATAAATACTGACTTTATCAGTACCATTTTTCTGAGGAACGGGTAGAGTGATAAAATTGAAATTAATATCAAATACGCTCTAAGGTTTCAAGGCGCAAAAAAAAATAAGTTAACGCAATGAAGAGACACAACCACATCACTTTTTGTATAATATCAAGTTCTCTATCAAAACCTACAACCTACACTTCCCGTCAAATTAGAATCATGAAATTTAGAATGGCAAAATAAGGTCTAACAACATGAAGTGAAGAAAAATACTCGGAAATCATATTTTTTTATGACTTGCGTTACATTTAACGGTCCTCATTGCGTTTGTTTATCAGGTAAAATTAATTACCTTAAAATTACCCAAAAAGTAGATTTATTGTTCTGTATATTTGAGCGGTGATAGCGGAGTGGTTGAACACCGGCTTCTCATTCGAGAGTTCGTGGGTTCAAATCTCAGCATGTACCAATGACTTTGTTTTCTAAGGTTACGTACATTTGTGGAGGTATAGTAGCAATACCACTCGCTAACTGTGAAGGAAAACATCGTGAGGAAGTCTAAGGTGTCTAAGGTGTTCACATACCTCAGCGCTTGAAATTGCCGATCCACGGTTGCTGGGTTTTATGGTAATTAAGCTCATATTCTCTGAGAGAAGACCTGTGTCTTAAAAATTTACCTTATATGTACATTTTATCTAAATAGCCCAATACAAAAGGCGTCCTCTGCATGATAAAGACCTCTTCACCACGATGCCAACCTGAATTCGTAGTTGTCACAAGACAAATACAAGCTTATCTTTGCAGTTGGGTTGCGTAGAAATACATGCTTTTTACACTGCAAGTAATCTTCGAACTAAAAACTTTCGTAAGCACTGTACATTATGAACTTAACCTATCAACCGCCCTCGCTAATGGGACATGATCCATTTATTTACTCACTCACTCATTCATTCACTCATGCTTGAATTAAAGTTAGTGAATCCGGACTTAATTTAATGTAGTTTGTAATAGTTTGTTAGGAAAGGTTATACTTTTTGTCTAACATTATCAACTTATGTTCGTATTGAATCAATTTCACTCACTAATTCATTCACTTGGTTTCAAGTACGTCCATCTGAACTTAATTTAATAAAGTTTATAATGCTTTCGTTTGCCAGACTCTAGCAATTAAAAAAAATAATTAGGTATTTAGAGCAAAGAAAAAGGTAACAACAAATGAAAATATTCACAAAAAGCTTCATCATATAAAGGGGCACAACAAACACAAAAAAATCTTACAAAAACAGAACATAAAATAAAATACAAAATTAATCAGAATTTCTGCCCCGGGACACACCCGACCCAAAAGATCATATGACGCCAGCAGCGTTCCCCGGCAGCACCGCCAATCCTTTCCAAAAAATAAATATTGTAATTGTTTATTTCGAACCCACGACAGTTTTTTTCAGTCTGTATTGCAATTAGTAGCCCATAAACAAAGCCTAAAGTTGGACATAGGCCTTGGATCTTCTCTGTCACTCTGCCAATCTCGTCCACCCTGCCCTCTGGCCACCTCCTTTATATCGTCGGTATATAGAGCAGGTCAGGTGGTCTACCTATCAAATGAGAGCCAGGGGCCTGTTTCATAGAACTTCAATTCGATGTATATTGCAAAAGTAGACCCTGCTACCATGAAGGGTTTTGCCATAATCGCCACGCTTGGCAGGCGGGTTGGCGATCGCAGTATGCAGTTGGAATCTCAGAAAGACGCTGCTGCCCATCTTCTGGTAATGTGTCTCCTTATATCCACGGAAGGAAATGGAGTGGCGCTATTCTTAATCCGGTGCCACATGTAATATGAAGGTCTATTCAATCTTACCTTATGTGTACTCGTATAAGTATATTTGAAATTTGATTTCTACTTTTTCCTCCTCTCCTCTTTGCAAGCCTACAAATCTTTCTTCCACCTCCTGCGGTTGACTGATAGAATATGGTTATGGCATTAATTCCGCCGTATGCTCAGTGCAATAAAAGTATTGAAATGAAATATTTATTTCTCACCACATTAGAGTTAACACTAATATATTGAAAACTTATTTAGAATCCAGTATACGTGCAGTTATACCAAATTAACGAGAGTGATCGACACCGGTGCGTATGACTGTAACTTATGATGCGACATTTTAAAGAGCGATGAAAAGAGAGTAGCACGCTGGCCTCCCATTCGAGAGGTTCTGTGTTCGACACCGATATGTAACTTTGTTTTCTAAGTTACATACATTTGTGAATTCATAATAGCAATACCGATCGCTAGGTGTGAAAGAAAACATCGTGAGGAAACCTGAGTGTCTAAGGTGTTGACTTACCTCAGCGCTTGAAATGGCTAATCAGCGGTGGGCGCGCATGGTGATTAAGTCCATACTCTCACTCTCCGAGAGAAGGCATGTGGCCTTAACCCGTTACCAGGCTGTTTATGTAGCATTTGAGTGAAACACCCTACAATAGGTTAAAAAATGGTTTAAATAACTAGCCAAGCGCAAGTTGGACTCGCCCAAGATGGGTTCTGTACCATTTTATCTATACAACATTAAACACAAAGATCGAGCAAAAACGGCAAAAAATATTCTGTGAATATTCCAAGCGTTTACCTGTTGCCGTTATTACTATTAAACAAAAAACGACAAAAAAATACATTTGTTATATTGGAGCCCCCCTTAAATATTTATTTTATTCTGTTTTTAGTATTTGCTGCTATAGCGGCAACAAAAATACATCATCTCTGAAAATTTAAACTGCCTAGCTATTACGGTTCATGAGATATAGTCTAGTGACAGACAGACAGACAGACAGACGGACAGGCGGACAGACAGACAGACAGACAGATAGACGGACAGACAGAGAGACGGACAGTGAAGTCTTATTAATTGGGTACCGTTTGGCACCCCTCGGTTATGGAACCCTAAAAACGAGGAACTAAAATAAAGCCATGATTTTTTTAAAAACCTCATTGCAGAAAATCTTTGATCCTCAAAACCGAATTGACTATCCAGTCGGCTAGAGAGGTCTTAAACTTCAATTTCTTAGTAGTATTATCAGATTTGCACATCCTTTCCGAGTAAGACGTGGGGTATGTCTGTAGTAGGCACACAATGGATTTGATTTTCTCTCACAAAGTATCAGGGGATGTGTGTGATGCAAATTGAATGAGTCCCGCTGAGCTTGACTCCGCAGATTTCGTTTTCATTGCATTTCGATAAATTTAATTTAACGTCGTGAAGTGTGTGCGGGGGCTGGAAAATGTTACGGAGGGCGGTAATTTTTCCATTTCAAGTCTACGACGTAATTTGTTTATGACGTTACCGGACCGGACGAGCCTTATGTCCGGAAAAAATGTAGTGTTATAAGAGTTTTTACACCTTAGTGGTAATGGTTATGTTTTGTGGTATTTATATTTATTTACTCTCGCTATTTTAAAGATTGTTCCATGAGTTTTTACCGATTTTCATAATTAATATAAGTACGTGCATGTTACTTTTTAAAATTAATATTCCTATGTACATTTGAAAACATCCGTAAAATCCGAATGATAGTCTTTACACCTTAGTGGCAATGGCATTATAAAATATTATTTTGTGGTAAATAATATTTTTTTATACTCACTAGTTTCAAGATTATCCCATGAGGTTTTGCCGATCTTCAAAACGAATATAATTACTCGTTACTTTTTAAAATTAATATTCAATGTACATTGGAAAACATGCGTAAAATCCAGTTCATATTCTTTACACCTTATTTTTGTTCATAAAAGGTACGTATTCATTTTCTATCTGTGACAAACAAAATCATTAACACAAGAACAAAAATATCCATTCAGTCAAGTATCGGAATCGCCTAAGTTGCTTTCAGAGCTAACGGCTAACTGAAAACAAGCGATTTAGTTCGGTGGATTCGGAACCTAAAAATTGAAGAAGTGGACGCCACGTATATTTTATTTTTATAAAAAAAAAAATATACTCACGGATATGCAAGGAACAACCCTCTTGCCTCACAGAAACTTTTACGAAAGCCGTACTTTCGACTCCTAACGGACATTGTACAAAACGGCCAGAGAATTACTGGCTATTACCGTATCTTAACTGCTCACTTTTGTATTGAAAACGTAATAAAAGTGTCGCCTGTTATTTTATTAGTGGCATATATCTCAGTTTATGTGCGGGATTAAAGTCCATCAATGGAGCAACGGTTTATGTGTACGTGATTGGTGTTATAGACGTTCTAGAAACGCACGAGGCAGAATAAATGAATACTAGATTATTTTGGGGGAATAGGCAGAGATGTCTAAGCCCTGAAGATATCACTACTGATCGAGGGAGACAATTTGAGTCACGGCAGTCTTAAGAGCCGTGCTTGCCACGGCTTCATCATCATAAGCAGCCTATATACGTCCCACTATAGGGCACAGACCTTCTCTCAGGGAGAGAGTATGCCCACCACAGATTGGCGATTTCAAGCGCTGAGGTATGTGAGGTTTCCTCACGATGTTTCCTTCAACGTTAGCTATTGGTATTGCTACTATAACTCGACTTCATACCACGATGGAACCTGAAACATCAGCACCACCACCTTGACGATGGTGAAGCTCATTTCCTGTCAATACGCTAAATAGTCTCTCTTTCTGTTTGATCGGTTCCACGAGTGTTTTTTAATCAAAAAAGCTCTTTATTATTCTCCGACTAAATACATCATCTAAGTTAAAAACTTTAATCATATACGATCTCATACACTGGAAAACAGTACAAAAAATAATCTTAGCATTATTTTTGACTGCCTCGGTGGTCTAGCCTTTAAGGCGCTTAGCAACCAAAGCAGAGGTTGTAGGTTCGATTCTCACTGGGGGCCGCCGTACATTTGTACAAATGGCCTCAGTCTGGGTGTATTCTCATGTTTGTATTTTCCTTGCCTGGTTACCATAGCAAAGGGTATCCTAGTTTAGGACCAGGTCAAGTGATTGTATTTTATGGAAGTTATTATTATTATCGTGGAAGGTGGAATTTCGCATAGTGCTAAAGCGGTAGGATATAAGATGGCAATCGTAGATAAGTCCCTAATGTAATAATAAATCTATGATTAATCCAGTGAGGGATACGGGCACGAGATTATTCCGTACCCTTATTAATCTGCGAATAATGTTACCTCGAAATCGTCGATCTTTGTTTCATCTATTTTCCGACGAAAAACTTTATTCTAAGAAAGCGCGTTTCATGCTTGAACATTTCTAGACTATAGTAGAATAATCCAATTTTAATTTTTAACAAAACCGAAATTCACAGATAATCCAAAAATAGTAATCGCAATCGAAAGTTCCAGTAGACCTCGGATTTATTAATGATAATTTAGTATGGAAAAGTAAAAATTCGTTATTTCATAGTTTCTTGTAATATTTGGAGGTTTGGCTGTTTGTTACTCAATCTCGCAATAACGGCTGAACGGATTTACATGACACTTGGCGTAGAGATAGACAAAGACCTAAATTGAGACATAGCGAACTTGATATTCCGGTAATGCGTTCTCGTGAGATAATATTTATTTTAAGTTTAAAATAGATGGCGTTTTACGAGTGAACGTTGTGTTTTAAAAAATGGTATTGTGCAAGAATCGTATAAACGGATTCTGTGGCGGCACAAAGTTCGCCGGTACGGCAAGTAGATAATAAAGGTTTCAGGATCAGGATCAAGATCTTTTGTGACACTTATTTTGTTGCATAGAGCAACCAAATAAGTATAACTTAATAATAAACGACCCTTAACTACTCAATGTGTTTGATGTGTATTTAATTTGCTATTTTACAATAAAACTTGAATTGAATTGCATATATATTTTTTTAAACTGATTACACTTTGCATCTGTATGTATGATGTCTGTATATGTAAATTTTTGTATTAAATTCACACGAATGTTAAAAATATTATATATAATCACAGGTACAACGATGGCACGAGTCACACGTTTCGTGGCGCTAAATGTCAGAATTTGACAGTTAATGTACTGGAAATTCATGACTTTTGACATTTAAAACGCGCGGCATGCGTTGTCGTACTAAACAGGCTGGTGTGTAAATAAAACATTATCTGAAGAAGAGGAAAAAAGGAGAAAAAATCGGTTACTATAAAAACAGGACACACTCCACAATAACAAAACAAAACCAAAAATACTACTTACATAAAAATCAAACAAAGAAAAGAAAGGAAGCAAAGGTCATGGCGAGTCACTGCTGTCATAAATGACAACTGACTCAGCAGTATACTGATTGGCAAGCCTTCAGCGCTGATTTTCAGTCAGTGCCAGGTATCTACCCCGTGAGCGTCACATCTCATTGCTCGTCATATCTTATTTTAGCTTTAAACTGTTTATTCTCACTATCATATTCAAAACGCCTAGTTATTGTGCATGACTATGGAGGCTTATCTAGCCCTTAAAACCTATTTACAGCTTGAAAACCTGCAAAGAGCAAGAAATTTAACAGCAAGACTTACCAACACCTAATGATACGGCCAAAATTTAATCATAATTTCTGTTCGAACTCCGCTGTTCTCGCCAGTTCAAAATACAAAGTTCCCAGCGCAATCAGCCTTCAGTTCCCATCTCTCATAGCGAGACAGTGGCGTGATTAACCAAAGACAGCTGCTCAGTTGGCGACAGAACTGATTAATGAACGCCGAGATCTTCTAGGAGCACATTGTATTTGTCTATTTGCTGCGTCAACACATAGTTCATAGTTCTGTGAGCATATCCACACCAAGTTTCTTGTACGATAGTATTCCCTGTCATTCTGGCAAAGTGCATAAAAGACAACTGCATGGACAGTAAAAAGGCGGGAGTCACGCATTTTGTGGCGCTAAACTCTCAGTATTTGACAATTAATGTACTGGAAAGTCGCGACTTTTGACATTTAAAACGCGCGACTAGCGTCGTCGTACTACCCTTGCTAACAACTATTAGCAGTTTGTTAATAGATTGTAATATAAAATGTAAATAGGTTTTGTGGGTTTGTCCTTTTTAAACGTCAATACTCATTACATTGTATATTTGGAAGTAACCTAAAATTCACTATTAAGCTTGTCTATTCCAAAAAATAAGTTCAATTCTAAAGTGAAATTAGGGGTCAATGTCATACTATTAACTAGTAATTTGTAAGCAATTTTATTGAAGACGAACGCGCTAGTCATGGTTTTAAAAGATATGTCTTAATATATCTTTTATCCTAAATCCACAGACAATTTGCCCAACGCTACTTAGGACAAGATAATCTGTCAAACGAAGCCAAAAATTACTAGCTGGTAAAAAGTAAAAGTGTCAGATAAAACTTAAATATAGGAATTACATTGACATTTTGATCCTCAAAACCAGGTGTGTTGAGAAATTTGAAGCTATAGGGCTCTTTCAACCTCTTCCTACCAGCAAACTCAGCACAATTCCGTAACTTAAGGTCTTGTTGCAACAAAAACACACAAAAAGTCAACGTTATTATTGTCCCAAGACGCGTCACAACGAGTGTCATAAGACTCGCACCGTAATTCCGTCGCTATGAGATAAACTAAGTGTTTTCATTCCAAGTTTATTTCTTTCTATTGTGCCACCAACCCTTTTGTACAAGGCGTCACAATACAGGCTTTGTGTGGCTCTTTGTTGACGGGCACCAAAGGAATCTTTACGGACTGAAACTTTGTTCCCATCTTACTGTTTTGTCTATTCAACGCGCTGTCTCTATTTGGCAAATAAATTATGCATTCAATGTCTTATTGGTTTATTGATTTTATTTTGGTTTACGTATTTTATATTTTTCATTAAAATTAGGAAATCATGTCACGTTCTTTGTCTTACCATCTGATCGCTCTCAAAAATTTTATGCTCTTTTGGGCCCTTACCGTCTTTACGGGGATGCGGTGAGCGGTGATAGCGGAGCGGTAGAATTCCGGTCTCACATTCGTCGTGGGTTCTAATCCCAGCATGTACCATTGACTTTATTTTCTAAGTTACGTACATTTGTGAATTATTATATATGTTTTTTAAGAATTTAGTTAAGTTATATTCCATCTCATTAAATTTCATTTATTTGAGTAAGATAGGTACTGTAACATTCTAATGGCGCAATTGTGAATTAATTAAATTCAAATATTTTTTTTCATTATAAAAACAGAATGTTTAATACTTAATGAACGTCAATGTTGTTAGTTTGACGATTAATAAATTATGTGGAGAAGAGGCTAAAAAAGAAACTCCACATTTATTCTTTTCAAAACACGTTTTAACTTAATTAACAGAATTTTCCACTTAAAATATTAGTCATGAATGTATTGAACAGCAGTCACAATTATCATGTAATTAATATTAATCTACTGTTATAGTAAGCTTTTCTGCACAGAGTGTGCTTACACATTTTTAAACCGCGTTGGAGGTAACTCTAATATAATTATCTTGAGGAATCTTGTTCTAGAACCTTATACAGTGCCCCATAAAGGATGTATTAACTTTTGCAAGTCTAAATCGTGGACTTGACAATTTGTGTATATTTCTAGTGTTAAAATTATGATGGCCACCAAAATTTACGAAGAAATAGTAGAAAAACACATACATACAATACGGCCTGAAGGCAGCGGCTAGCATAGTAACATAGTACATTGACATTCAGCAAACAGAATGTAAATTCTTTACGTTGAAATAAATTATTGATTTCTGATTTCTTGAAATTGCCAATCCGCGATGGCTATGCGTGGGACGTACCTGCAGTGTAAATGGTATCTACAATTTGTTTAAGCTTCGTGTTACATCATCATCATCAGCCATTTGACGCCCACTGCAAGACATGGGCCTCCTTCGTGGTTTTCATGACCACGCGGGGTTTTGCCATAATCGCCACGCTTGGCAGGCGGGTTGGCGATCGCGTCATGTGGCTGGAATCTCAGGAAGACGCTGCTGCCCGTCACCTGGTAAGTGATTTCCTTAGTCGCCTTCTACGACATCCACGGGAAGAAATGGAGTGACGCTATTCTTAATCCGGCGCCACACGGAATCGTGTTACATTACATACTTAAATCACATTTTGTGATTATTTTTTCTGGCTGTGCAATAAAGTGTTCACTATCTCACAACTATATCCCGGATAGGTAGGGCGAAGCCAAAGGCCTGTTTCATAGAAATACAATTCATGGTTTACTATGACAATTCGAAGTACATTGCAAAGTAGATTAATACACAGAGTAACAAGTAGAATTTTGTTAAGGATAGCTTAGTAATAAGATCTATGTAGCTTTGATAATTGTATGGTTAGGTTACGATGGGGCTGACATGCTCGTTCTGCGAACAAAGCCCCTAAATAAATAAGATTAAAAAAAAAAAAAAATAAGTAGACTCCGCTACGCAACGTACGAGTACCTCGAATTGTCGTAATAAACTACGAATTGTAGTTTTATCAAAACTCGGCCCTGGGTCACTTCAATACCTTTATTTTACGTTTCACTAAATTTGGTAATTGAAAAAGCTTCCATTAGAATTATATTACATTCCACAAAATGACGCCAAATTTTGCTGCAGATGAAACCCGTTAGAAATTATTCAAATGTCGACGCATTTTGAATAACAATTTTCAGTTAGGTGTGCCCCGATTTATGTCAAGGACATTGAAAAATAAAAATGAAAATGAATGTGTTTATTATCGAAAAATAAATAAATACAATAGGCTATTTTTAAACTAAGAAAATACGTATTGCCCTGCATGCATCACATAAAGAAAAATACTTATATCAATGAACATTAATGAGCATTATTGCGGTGAACATCACCAATAACCGTACGGCCAAAGCGAAAATCAGCATAATAAATAGCTGATATGTTGCGAATGTCATAATTGTTCCTATTCAATGGTTAAGAATGATGCAAACTATACTGGTTTATTAGGGAATCTAATATTATTAGCTTAATTCCGGATTCACTTATTTAGTCTTCTGTCGGAGGAGTCCGACCAGGTTTTACTCTGATTCGCAGAGCTTAATCATAGTGAGTAGAGACGGAGCTCGCGTCGTTGGCTAATAATGTGTAGTGCTTACGAAAGTTTTAGTTCAAGAATTGAATATTGTTGTATTTAAAGCAATACATAGATGTGTGTGGCGTGTGGCGCCGGATTAAGAATATCGTCACTCCATTTCCTTCCGTAAATTACCAGGAGACGGGTAGCAGCGTCTTCCTGAGATTCCAACCGCTTACTGCGATCGCCAATCCGCCTGTCAAGCGTGGCGATTATGGCAAAACCCTTCATGGTTGATAACCATGATGGAGGCCTATGTCCTGCAGTGGGCGTCGAATGGCTGATGATGATGATGCATATATTGATAACACTTTATTGCACACCAGTAATTTACAGAGATATGAGATATTTTTACAGAGATATGAGGTTGTTTGCTATCATAAATTATGTAACGTAAAACAAAAAAAATACGCAAACTTACGCCTGTATCCCGGAGGGGAAGGGAGAGACCAGGGTTGGCCATTTTAATACACCAAGCTTGCCGTTTTGACGATAGTGCTCTATTGCACCTTCACATAAGCTATAAGCTGCACGCTGCATACGCTGTATAAACCATCTCATTACGTAGATGCAAAGGCCTAAGTTTTACTGTTTACTGTATATTAACGTAAATAAACTATACGGCGGCTTATGCCGCAAAAAACGTATATTTTTACACTCAAGTGAATCAAAATTTACTTTCAAGGGTACTTTCTGCTGACCTTGAACTATGAAAATTGGTAAGTTATATCGTTTTATATTACTTACCAAATCAAGTACAGGAAAAAATCTGAAAATTATACATTTGTAGCTAAATTACGAAAAAAATAGACTATAAAGTTCGTTAAAAGTCAGAAAAACCTGCGAGACTCAATTCGTGAACTATTTATAATATGTAAGTATCTAAGAATTTGTACGGAACTCTCGGTAGGCGAGTCTGACTTACACTTGTCCTGTTTTTTACTTTTCCGCTATACTGTAAAGTGTAGCTTAAAAACGAGTGGAGTAAACGACCACTTTAAATTAATCAGAAAAGCTTTTGTGGTCTGATCAATCATGAGCAGAAGGTAGTTCAGTGTGTGTTTTTTAAAATTAATTGCATAACATTTTGCTCGAAATTGTTGACACTGGTAGTGGAAGGCTGAACATTTTTATAAGCTGTACTTTTTATTATAACCAGCATAATGTTGTAGGCAGGTATCGCTTTTTTTAAGTTATAATGCAGCCAGATACGTCCCACTGCAGGCCACAGGCCATATCTCAAAGAGAGAGTATGGGCTTTCTCAGCACGCGTGCCCACCACGGATTGGCAATTTCAAGCGCTGAGGCATGTGAACACCTCAGATACTCAGGTTTCCTCACGATGTTTTCCTTCACTTTTAGCAATAGTTATTGCTACTACAAATTCACAAATTAAGTAGCTTAGAAAGTCATGGTACATACCGGGATTCTGACCTACGACCTTCCGTATGTGAGGCCAGCGTTTTGCTGCTGTGCTACCACCGCTCTTAGATGCGGTACTGCTAAAATCGTTATCTTTCACTTTGAAATTTCAGCCCTCTTTCCCACGCATGAGCGGTTCTTTAAGTTCATCATCATCATCATAATCAGCCGGTGTCAGTCCACTGCTGGACATAGGCCTCTCCCAAGACACGCCACTGAGCTCAATCTAAGGCGCTTCTTTTTTTAAGGCTCTTCTATTCAATTCAATCCTAAGTCCTGAAATATAAATGTTGACCAGATCCACGTTTCATAAAACTGCAATATAACCGTGTTTCCTAGTTTAGCACTCAGCTTAATTGGCTAAATATCCGCTCCCGCAGGAATGCCCACTTTGTGACACTTCTTTATGGCAACTTACATGACCCCTTCTCTCCCGAGTATCACCGGAAACCTTTCGCCCCTTTTAGACCTGGGCCCTTATTATGAAAAATATGACATTATCGGAAGTGTCGTCGACGTCGCACTTGAGCCCGACAATTTACTCGAATCTACTTTTTGAATAGCTATTACTTTTTAACTAAACTATTCAAAAAAATAACCTTATTTGTCGCTAGATTCGAGTGGATTGTCGGGCTCAAGCGCGACGTTGACGATCCTTCCGATAATGTCGCAGCTTCATAATAAGGACTCTGCTTCTTGGCATCCCCGTGCATGGTACGGCAGGCTATTCGAATTCCTTTACTGTGACAGCGGTGCGCTTGTGGAACGCGCTACCCCTGTACGCACGCCAGGCCCCGTCAGTCAACGTGTTTAAAAGTAGAATCCATGAGCACTACTTCGGACTTCAGAGTAATAATCCTATTATATAAGTGAACTTTATGTAGTTGTATTTATCGTTTTACAGTGTGTATTTTATGCTTATGTGTTTGGTATATAACCTGTTCTAATAAGTATGTAATTTTATTATAATATGGTTATGTAATTTTTTGCAACACAACTTTCTTGGCACTACCCCTTGCACTGGCCACATAACACAAGGTCAGCTGGAAGAAAATACTTATAAGTATTAACCTCGCCTTTGTACAAACACCTTTTTGTGCAATAAAGATTTTTTTTATCTTGGGTATGGCAAAAGAAGCAATAAAGTAGGATTAATACAGTAGAAATAATGTCCTTGAGAAGACAGACGTACGTTACGTATTACTTTGAATGACAGCATACGCAATAGTGTGATTAGAGAACGTTGTGGACTGAAAGAGGATGTAGTGACTAGAATTGAGGAAGGAATGTTGCGTTAGTTTGGACATGTAGAGAGGATGAAGGAAGAAAGATTCTGAGGATCTATGAAATGGGGGCAGCTGCCGTAGCCTTCGCTTAATATCTAGTTCTGTGAAATGGAGGCAGCTGCCGTAGCCTTTACTTAATGTCTAGTTCTATGAAATGGGGGCAGCTGCCATAGCCTTTACTCAATATCTAGTTCTGTGAAATGAAGGCAGCTGCCGTAGCCTTTACTTAATATCTAGTTCTATGAAATGGGGGCAGCTGCCGTAGCCTTTACTTAATATCTAGTTCTATGAAATGGGGGCAGCTGCCGTAGCCTCTACATAATGTCTAGTTCTATGAAATGAGGGTCACCTGCCATAGCCTTAACTTAAAATCAACCTCTTCCACGCGAAAAAGCAAAGCGTTACAGCACCCAAATGCCTGTTCCGAGGGGTACCACTTATTATATCGTTTACCCGACACATCGAGCCTAAAACGACATAACCCGTGATAGCGTCATTATGGCATTATTTACATAATCGCCCGTTTCTTCCTGCCCGAAAACATTGACTTTTGAATCGCCAGCTTGTCACAAAGAACATAAAGTTGAAAATTCACTGGCGAACGGTACTATTTTCGCGTAGAGCAGTCCGATATTAAGGTTTTAACATTCAAAGAGATTGGGGACGATAGGATATCAAGTTAAGATTCAAAGTTTAAGTATAATAAATTGTCGACGAAACCTTGTCTGTCTGTCCTAATCACGCTTTTTTTGCCAGAATATATATTTTTTCTTTTAGCAAAGTTACATTTTCAACGTTGACCCTTTCAAATTTATTAATAAGGGTATTTTTTTATCATCAGAACACCTTAAGTGTTTACCCAGGTTATTTTTCCAAGCACTATTCCGATTCCTATTAGTAGCTTAATAGCTACCGAGTATAGATTTTGTTTTCGATATGAAGTTTCCGACGTAATTTTATTTAATTTCAAATACCATCATTGAATTTAATACATGCCTGACAATACAAGATGACTTTAATAACATTAATTAATGCAATTTATGCAACATACATTACTTAATAAGCATAACAATAATCAATTAATTAACATAATATGTAGTGTGTAATAAAATCAGTACAAAATATCTCAACGGCTCTTACTATGGTGACAACTCCAAAATAATAAAAAAACAGCTTTTCCATGCTCATAATAATGTTACCTACGGCATTAATAAGTATCGAACAATTGTTTTTTTTTTTTATGATTTAATTTTTTTTTATGAAATATCAGGATTTTGTTACATTGTCTACACAATTGATACCTTCTACATTAATTTTATTTAATAAGTTTGATATAAAGTTGTTCGAAAAAATCCAATCCGTTCCAGTAACTCACTCTTTTTTATGGAGAAATAGCCCTGCCAGCTGTAATACATATGTTCAGCCTAACAAAACAACATAAGCTAATATAATATAATTTAATGCAAAACGTTGTCTTAATCTAGGTCGTACTAATATTGTAAATAATGGGGTAGGCACAGACCCGAATTTTCCAGTCGTCACAAACCTAACAAACCTCTTTACTTCTTTATATTCTTTTTGTTGCACTAACCTGTGCTGAGGACAATTTTAAAAACCTATTTAGAAACTAAAAATTCCACCCTTGCCGGGACTTGAACCTGCGACCTCTGGCTAACCGTGGCAGCGCTCTCCCAACTGAGCTAATGGGCAAGTGCAAGCATCGATGAAATTTCGAGCCGGATGATGATGATGATGATGATGATGATGATGATTTAACTTTCGAGAAGGTTAAATCATCATCATCATCATCATCAGCCATTTGACGCCCACTGCAGAACATAGGTCTCCCTCATGGTTTTTCAAGCTTCGAACATAACCATGAGGGGTTTTGCCATAATAGCCACGCTTGGCAGGCGATCGCAGTTTGCGGTTGGAATCTCAGGAAGACGCTGCTGCCCGTCTCCTGGCAATTTAATTCCTTAGTCGCCTTCTGCGACATCCACAGAAGGTAATGGAGTGACGCTATTCTTAATGCGGCGCCACACGGATAGAACCTCAAATATTAATTTAATTTTGATGTAATTATTTATTTATAAAGTGATTATGCAATTAAATAATAAGCAGCCTGTATATGTCTCTCTTTAGGGCACAGACCTTCTCTCAGAAAGAGAGTATGGGCTTAATCACCGTGGCGACCGCGGATTACCGATTTGAAGCGCTGTGGTGTGTGAATAGCTCAGACACTCAGGTTTCCTCACGATGTTTTCCTTCACAGTTTGCGATACTTATTAAATATTTATTTTATTCTGTTTTTAGTATTTTTTGTTATAGCAGCAACAGAAATCCATCATCTGTGAAAATTTCTACTGTCAAGCTACCACGGTTCATGAGATACAGCCTGGTGACAGACAGACAGACAGACGGGCTGTAGTCCTAGTAATAACCCTACCCTTACCCTTTGGGTACGCAACCCTAAAAACTACCCGAAACCGGCGTGAGTGCATGCAACGACTAGTGAATGTTGATGAAGCGAAAGAGATCTATCAGGATTGTGGCAAGTGGCAGACCCTGCTCTCTGCTTACCCCTCCAGGATACAGGGGTTAGCTTACAATATGCTATGTTTTTTTTTTTTTCATTAAGTAATTTGCTATCTATGAAAAATCTACACTGGCTGTGTATGACAGCTTAGAGAGGTGCTTCAAGTTTTTCGTTTGATATTGTAAAATTTCTGTGTAATAAATTATACTCAAATTAATATTATTTTCTCTCAGTGGAGAAGGCACGAGCAGCAACTTGTTTTGTACGGTATAAATAGGCAGGGCATTCTAAAAGCAAACGAGAGTAATTATCTTAAGGTACGCTCTTAAGGAGGATTAGATCGGAATCATGCGTTGTTATACTGGATGGAATTAATATTTGGGTCCCCAAGGTAACTCAGGGAATGTTGCCATGAAAGCTGACTACTTAGATTGTAAGAATTAACGAGTAACAATAAAAGAGCTTCAAGCAAGCACATTATTAATTTCAGTGAAGTTAGACAATTAGTAAATATATTTTATTACACCGAGTACCTATTAATTAACGAAGATAGACAGATAGAGAACACTTTATTGCACAACCAGAAGAAAAAATTACAAATAGTTTATTATATCTAAGTAGTGGTATTCAATTGGTGCGATCTCTCCAGACAACTTTTAGTTGGAGCTGATATACAAGTGGATATACAAAGATATACAAAGGATATACAAGTATTTAAGATAGATATACAAGGATATACGAGTGCAATAAACGAACGCCCTTCCAGAAACACACGTATTCTCTGCATGGTCACGATTTTTTTTCCCCAGGAACCAAAGGCTTTTAACTTAATTTCGGATTCACTTACTTGATTTTTGTTGGAAGAGTCCGACTAAGTGAATCCGAAATTAAATTAATAATGTGTAGTGCTTACGTAAGTTTTAGTTGGAACGAAAGGTGTGTGAAATGTCAATTTTGTAATTGCAACCTCAAAATTGCACTGCCCGAAAAGTGTTCCCGGGCAAAAGTTTTTCGGGAAGATATCGAACTAATCGAAATTTTAGACATACTTTTAGATTGATGGGTAGTGATAAAAATAGAACGCATGTTTTTTCGTACTCAGTACAAAAATATCAAGTCATTGCTGTACAGAGTTGTCAAAATAACTAGGTTTTATTGTCACCATGGTCCCCTCTCTGTGCGTCTTCTTTTTTAGGCGTAAATGAAAATTCAGACTTCTTACTTAAAAAAAATATAGTTTTGAGCGATGTAATACCATGATGAAACGTCAGGCTGTGTACAGATTTTCCAGTTCCATCCGTATCTCGATTTAAACATCATACAAATCAACTTGATTATTCCTATCTTCTTCCACAAAATATCCCCAATCCACGCTTCTTTGATGTCAATTGGTAGACGCAACAGAGTATTGCTAATCGCATAGTTAGAGTGAAGACAAATTGATTCAGCGACGTACTATAGGTATAAACGGAAGATTCACTCGAGTGCTTTGCCTATTTCTAGTTGCTCTACTAGTTAGACCTAAGGTATCCGCACTTACCCTCATAGTTGGGCCAGTATACGCCGTAAACAGTGAGGTAAGTGAATACCTTAGACACTAAGGTTTCCTCACGATGATTTCATTCAAGGTTAGCGGCAGCGCCAATGTCCTCCTCCAGACCATTGCGGACAAGGTCGATAGCCCCATCCTGGTGCATTGGATCAAGCTCCATCTCACTACCTAGAGCCTGGGGAGAGCCTAGGTTATGTCTCTAGAGTAAACAAATACTGTACATATTTTATATATATATTTTAATCAATACAATTTTAATTTAGATTAATTTTTCACTGATTTTATAATTATTGTATTATATTTTATATTAATTAATTCTGCTGTAATGTTAACATTTTTATTATTGCTGTTATTATTGTCAAATATGGACCCAGGTCTGAAATAAATATTTTCATTCATTCATTCATTGCAGCAATAGCACTCGGTAACTGTGAAGGAAACCGGTGGAAAACAGGTTACAAATGTGAATGTCAATCGAAACTAGTTTCAGTTTTCTCTTTAGCAAAGCACTCAGAGCGTGGGTTCAAATCCCAACATTTACCAAAGACTTTGTTTTTTTTTTTGTGAAGTTGTAGTAGGAATACTACTCGTTAACTATATGAAGGGAAACATCGTGGGAAAACTCTAGTGTCTGAAATATTTACATACCTCATAATTACATACCTCAGTGTTTGCTACCTACAACGGCCCAACTATGAGGCTAAGTGCGGAAATCTCATGTCTAACTACCTGCTTGGACAACTGTGTAATATTATCAGTTAGATCTTCTGTGACCCAGAACCTCGTGTGCGGAACAAACAGGCAGATGAAGTTACGTCGGCTTCACTGGGCCGACGCCTCGCCGAACTTTCCGTTGCGTTTGCCAAAATCGATTATTGTAGACGCGAACTGTGTTTGCGCCTTTTTTTTGGTTCAAAAGTTAGTCCGACATTCACTTGAATGCAGCTGATATTATAAAAATGTGGAGATAGACACTTTTGTTCTGTTCATAACGCTCAAGCGACTTTTGTGTTTCTGTTCTATTTTTCTAAGAACTTAAAGTTACGGTCTTATATATAATATAAGTCTTTATAAAAAACGTGATTTTTCTAAAACACTCCTTCCTAAGAGGCATTTTAAATTATCTGTGGTTACGTCTTTCCCTTTACCACATACTAAACTGCAGTTAAGGAGTGTCTTAAGAAATCGTATGTTTTTTGTAAATAATTTTGTAAACCCTTTGTAGTTTCATATTATGAAGAATTATACAGAATTGTACACATGGCCGCTGCATAATTGCTTTTCATTTTAGTCCACTTTTATGTTATGCCTTTGACAATATTCTCTCTCTCTTTATAGGAGAAGGCCTATGCTCCGCACTCATCATCTAGAATTACATCATAATCTAGAAAAACCCAACTCATTATCTAAAATTAAGTCTGTAGAGTAAATTACAAAAAAAAAGAAAACCTCCTCGACTAACGACATCTTTGTTTTCGGCACAATTGTTTAAATGTCCTTTGTAACGGCTGCAGGCTTCGTACACACAACTGCAAATCGGCGCGATGCGAATGCGCAACGCAGAAAACTGCGACACGAATTGCTGCGATACCCGGCAAAAAATCGACCGTCAACCGTACTGAACGTATTTAGTGCTCACTTCTGTTATCTGTTATTGACGATACAGGAAAAAGAAACAAAGAAGATTTTGGGTTCATCCTTTTATTACTATTATGAACGCCGATGCGAATCAATTCGCAGGTTCTTGCGATGCGTCGCGCGAGCTCGCAGATTTTTACAATGCGACGTCGCGTGGCATCGCAGTTTTGTGTACGGGCCCCTAATTCAGATTTTTATCAGTGTACCCTCTGATAAAATCTATTGTAAATGCCGACATTAAAAGAAAAAAAAAAAAACAAACAAGTAATCTTTCGTGGCCCGTCAATTATATCATAATTTTACAACGGAAAATGAATTGTAAGATTACTTAGTAATTAAAAAGTACTCGGCGAGCAGCGAGGTTTTTCGTTTTAATCAACTGAGTACTTCGCACTGGAAACACTCATTTGTTGCCGCTGACTCTGATGTGCTGATCCAATTATTTTGTACATGGGTTTAAGTTTAATTTCAAGTATCATATTTTTGTGTGATTGTTTGGTTGTATAATTTTTGTAAGTTGGTCCGTGTTACGCAGAAATATACCATCCCACGGTAGGAAACTTTGAAGAAAAACGTTTTTTAAATTATCTTATATTGTTTTTTCCACGTTTTTGTTACTTTTTGTATATTGGCGGTTGGAATTTGTCTGCGTAACATGGTACAATTGTGGCTTCAGTATTTGTGTCTTTCTGTTTTCTTTACCGCTAGACAAACGGACCAGTCGAATCGCAGCGTTTCTATCTGACAACGAACTAACTTAAGACGTAGGTAGTGTGTGCTTTATTTAAATGAAATCAAAACATGCGCCACAGAGCTAACAGCTCTCAAAATTCAATATTGGCGTAACTTAATTAGTGTTATTGGCAACCACTAGACGAAGTTTGTTCTCGCGCTCGCTGCGGATTCGAGTTCTGCCTCGAAACTTGTTGGGTTAATGTGGAGATAAATGAGCGTGCGCTACCCTTGCGTACTTTGTATGGGAGCATTAGGAAGTTATTGAAATACGTATATTAGGTTGGAATATGTTGCTTATTTCAGCAGCGGAAGAAGCGCGGTGGGCAGACCACCTACCCGATCGTTCGATAATATTAAGAAGGCGGCAGGAGGACAATGGACGAGATTAGCAGGGCTCCAGCGAGGTTGGCGTGACCTATGCCTATAGGCCTATGCCCAATAGTAGTGGGCGTCTTTCATGGGCTGTATAGATAAATAGAGTAGTGCGGTCGCTTGAACACTTGCTTCCCATTCAAAAGATCGAGGGTTCGAACCTCTGTGTGTACGCATGTACCAAATACTATGTTTACTAAGTTTTGTAAATTTATGAATTGGTAGAAGCAATACCACTCGCTGACTGAAATGGGGAACCATCTTGGAGTGTCTGAAATCACCCATCCACGGTGGGCAACTTTCTCTTTCTGGAAGAAGGCCTGTGACCTACAGTGGGACGTATATAGGCTGCATTGTCATAATATCTTTTTTTTTAGTTATTTATTCAAGAAATTTCACTAAGTACATATTTAATACAAAAAACCCTCACTCCGCCTTGTATAGGTTATATTTGTATATAGCCTATATACGTCCCACTGTAGGGCACAGACCTTCTCGAAGAGAGAGAGTATGGTCTTAATCACCACTCGTGCCTACCGCGGACTGGCGATTATGTTATGTTTAGCACAGGAGAAAAGGTGGAAAATTTGAGACAAATTATAATTTAATTTTGTTGTGTTATGAATAAATTCAGTTACTTCCTATTATTAAAAATTAAAAGAAAAAAATAAAAATTTTCAATTAAAGAATAAAATTGCTGTATTTATGTCTCACCAACTCGCTTGTCGTGAAAGAAAACATCGCGATGAAATCTGTATGCCTGAGGTGCCCACATAGCTCAGCGCTTACTTTTTCTGTAAAAGAAGGCCTGAAACTGGGACATAAGCTATTGTTAGAGTTCCGTACCTCAAAAGGAAAAACGGCACCCTTATAAGATCACTTTGTTGTCCGTCCGTCCGTCGGTTCTGTCTGTCAAGACCTTTTATCTCGGGAACGCGTAGAGGTATCGAGGTATCGAATTAAAATTAAAACTGTATACTCAGGTCTACAGCCCCTTGAAGCAGTGAAAAAAGAAGAAGAAGAAGGACATTTATTATACCAACAAGATACATCACAGAAACAAAATAAGCACATAAGTAACATAATATACACAACAACAGAAAGAAAACTAAATACACAACAGACAAAATGAATAAATAAAACAGGACCATAGATGTAGCCTGTGGTGTATCTACATTGCCACAAAAGGCAGCTGACTCAGCGTTGTGCTGAGGAAGTGATCCCTCAGCGCTGATTTTCAAAGCAAAAGCAAACATCTACGTTAACGTGAATATAAGATACGGCCGACACCCAATATTAAATTCTAAAATATTTCGGCAAGCAAGGGAATCAAAATTTTTTGGGTACTTTCCGTTGACCTAGAACGATGAAATTTGGCAAGTAATAGCGGTTCCGTGCTTCGCAAGGCACGTTAAGCTGAAGGTGCCGGCTGCCGTCGATAGATGGCAGTCGTTAAGCCAAGTCAGAGGCCTTAGGGCGGCTTGACAACTTCTGACAGTAGACGAGCCACTAGTCTACAAGCCTCCACCAATCCGGACTTGGCCCCCGTGGTGGAGTATGGCCTATACCTTCCTCAGGGAAGAGACGCATGCCCCTCAGTGGGGACATAATGGGTTGATTATGATGATGATGACGAATATCGGTTTATACTACAAGCATAGGAAAATATCTGAATGATTTATACATTTTGCGTTGTGGACAATAGCGTCTGTTGTTATTATTAGTACATTCACTCCTCATTAATTTCTTTAAGAACATCCCACATCTTTTCTGAGCGTGGCACCGGATTTAGTACAGTTGCCAGCATAAAATATCTAACTTGACATACGCGCACTCTATTATCTTACATTAGAGACGACTTTGCAACATAAATTGTATAGGGTGATTTGCTGCCGAATGTACTTCACTCCCCTCACTAATCCCTGATCCTCTTTGTTACCGGAGAACTTAAAAAGATTATGTTCCGAACGCGCTTTCAGCGGGCTTATAACGGACTATCATGAAAACCGAGTGCTTTTAAATGCGGTTCGTACAATATTTTTCATTGACGGGATTATTCCGTCGATATTTATTACATAGATATTAATTTGTCGGCGATAGAGGTTTGTTAGGATTTTTTTAATATAATATGTAGTCCACACAACTAAATAACTTGTCCTGCTCCCGAACTAGGATACCCTGTGCTATGGTAACCAGGAAGGCCATTACAAATAAATGTGGTATTATACAAAGACTGAGGTCATTTGTACAAATGTACGGCGGTCCCCAGTGGGAATCGAACCCACAACCTTCGGCATGGTAATCAGACGTAATACCGCTAGACCAACGATGCAGTTAATTAGGATTGTGGAAAGTAGGAAACTCCGGTTTCTGTCTACCCCTCTGGAATAAAGGCGTGAGTTTATATAATTTAATGTATTTACTATCGTGAAATTTTTATATATTGTCTGCATCAGACGCACCTCTTCTCTGATATTAGTACACTAATATAGGTACATATACTAAGTTAAAAGTGACTAATTATCTCGAAGAATTACTCATTTGACGTGACAGTGGGCGGGGCACATAGCTCGGAGATCTGATGGCCATTGGGGCGAAAAAGTTCTGACCTGGCGACCGCGGACCGGACGACGCGGCTTGGGCAGGCACCCCACCAGATGGTCTGACGACCTGGTTACGGTGGCGGGGAGTCGCTGGACGCGGGCGGCACAAGACCGAGAAGCTTGGAAAACAATAAGGGAGGCCTATGTCCTGAAGTGGGCGTCAAATGGCTGATGATGATGATGATGACATAGTACACAGTGCACCTTTAGATTTTATTTTTGATATTTCGATAATTTTGCCGCACTTCATTTATTGGAATGAATAAAAAATGCCTCAGGCGTGATAGTGTTATGAATAATTTGCTGCCTTATCGATCAATTCCGATATAAAAGTAGCGTTGGAGCGACAAATAATCGATATAATAAAAAAGCATAAATTATTCCCGTTTATTTGACCTCCAAAAATATTGTTACAGATCTTGCAATCTTCGAGCGCGCGTGGCCTTTATTTGTAGTTGTAATCGTAAATACACATTTTTGTTAGTGTGCGTACCCGACGGAGCGGTCAGTAGCGAGCGAGCCGTACGCACGGTCATTCTACACCTACATTTACGCGTATACAGATTGGTCACTCGTACAAATAAGGGCGCTGCGCGCTCGTAGATTGCAAGATCTGTATCTATATTTGTTAGACGTTAAATATTATCCTAACGCTCGATAGTAAGCTCAGTTTATGCGTTGAATAGATGAATGTTAAGTATTTTTTTTTACAGAAGTAAACTTTACCCAACCCAACCTTGATTTCATTACGATTTAAACCAAACTTTGGTGGAGTTTCAATTTAGAACGGGTACGGATTAGAAAAGCACAAAAAAATCGCTTTCAAAGTGCCACTTTGAGAATAGATGGTTCTAAGTTTGGACACTTTAAGCACTCTTTCACGGGAGACACAAAGTAAAATAAACAGAAAGCTGAAGCCGCGCACAACGAATTGAGGCAGGAATTAAACCGAGCAATTGAGGTTGGAAAGTCTGGTAAGAGACGTCCCAGGCGGACGTATGTCCACCTAATAGGAGATATATTAGCGAAGTGTAAGTTAACAAATATCCGAAACCGGCGTGAGTGCATGCAACGTCTAATGAACTGCCTAAGCGAAAAAAAAATTGTCAGCATCGTCGCAACCTTGATCTCTGCCTACCCTTCCGGGGTAAAGGCGTTTTGTGCGGGTTTTATCTAAAACAGTATTACTGTCCCGTTTCGAGACATAATGCCCAGATATTTACTGCTACGAGGTATACTTGTTCTTTCTGGAATTCTTCGGTCACACCTCAGAGCATTGAAATAGTAAAATATCTGTGGGTTACACCATCTGACGGGGGCCAGATAGTTTAGAATAATATCTCCCTGTTATCAGCCACGCAGACGGGGATAAGCAGAAGACGAGGCTGCTGCAGCACCTACGTGAAGGGACACCGTAAGTGAAGCTCCGGAGGGACTGTACAATGGAGAACTTACACTAAAAAATGTTTTAACAGAATAGGAGAGGACACGTTAAAGATAAATTAACATCGTATTTTTTTTTCTCTGCCACTAATACTTTTTATAGTATAACCAGCCGAAAAGTCAATATAGTCACGTGGTACTAAAACGCGCCATACAAATCAACCTTAGACATGACGTCACACCCTAACATAACGCTTATAATGCATGAAGCGTTTGACAATATTTGGTAAAATAATGTTTTATGCATGTACACCGTTATAAGAAAATGTTCAGAATTAAACGACAAAACGAAATGTAATGAGTTTTATGTTATAAGAGTAACTTTATTTTTCGCATATTTTGTGACCCCGAAAACGCCGAAAAAATAATTATTATTGTGTTATTTTTAAATTTTTCCTAGGTTTTTATATGATTTCTATTATATAAAAGCAAAGTCACTCCAATCTAAGTTAAACGCAAGTTCCGCATTGGCCATAAATCTGGCGCATAATCAAAACGAATGTAGAGCGTTGACGTCAAAAGCTACCCTATAGTCACGTCCCTCAGTCGCGAGGCTATGGCTATGAAGAAAGGGATAGACATAGCAGAACAATGAAACGAGAAAGGAAAGAAACATTTGGGGACGGAAATCTATAATATGGCAAATACGCGTTCCATAATACTTCCTTAGCTTCCGTTAGGTCCACCAAATTCAGCATTTCAGCGTCTTTCTTTTTTGTACTATAACAATTTTGTACTGGATAGGAAGGTAAAGCGAAGCTAGGGAAGATGTTAAGATCTACTGACCCTTTTTGCAATACCCTGTCGACGATACCACATCACCATTTGTTGAAGAATATTTGGAAAAGTTTTAAACCATTATTGGAACGCATAGCGAGAATTCGAACTCTCTCCCTGAGAGAAGGCCTGTGCCCTACAGTGGGATATATATAAGCTGCTTATGCTTATGCATAGCGAGAATTCTACTGGTCGTCCGGATGTGTTCAATTCTCTTGTATAAAGACAAGGAAGGTTGATTGATTGGACATTCTTTTTTGTACTATAACAATTTTGTACTGGATAGGAAGGTAAAGCGAAGCTAGGGAAGATGTTAAGATCTACTGACCTTTTTTGCAATACCCGCATCATCATCATCAGCCTACTTCTACCCACTGCTGGGTATGGGCCTTTTCCCCATCACGCCATCTTTCGTGGTCTCTCGGATCCACTGAGGACTTAGTCACACCGTCCGACCTACCCACTAAACGCCGTCCGATTCTCGGCCTCCACTGCGTTACTGTCTGGTCCACCTGCCGTCTTCCCGCCTCACCGCGACACAACAAAATAAAATAATAAAACCAATCCTATGTCGGTAATAAACCTCTTTCTTCAACCCGTGGATTACATAGACATACATCAAATAGAGAGCACCGACATCAAATAGACAGCACCTTTAATCAGGAAAAATCAATACGAAGTTCGATGTAATCATAAACAGACTACAATAGATTGAGATTATAGCCTCGAGGAAGCATGTAATGTAATAAGACCTAACGGATATAATAAAAACCTTTAACATTACGTTAGGGGTCTCTATCACAGAGAAAAAAAATGGAACCCTTATAAGATTACATCGATGTCCGTTTACCACGATTGTTTTTATGAAGATCGATTGTATAAGGCCATTACATTTTCATGAATTGATAAATTAATCACATAATAAGAGTTACGGCTTCTTTCGGGTGTAAAAATCAAACTTTAAGGTATGAAACTTAAAAAAAGAAATAAGAAAGTAGTAATAATTAAGAATATAAAGAGAACATATGTTTTTTTATTGATGACGTTAGTAACCGACGGATTGCTCCTTAAAGGCGTTCCAAATCAAAATCCTATTGTTCACAGTTCAAAGGTATTCGCAAATGAGATGCGGATTGATTTCAATGGTAAGTCGCACCAACTCTGCGTCAGCAGGCAAGTATTATCCATTAAAGGCAGAGTAGCCTACTCTGAATATTAACAGCGATGTTTTACTTTACCGGTAGCTACTCCACTGAACATTTACAAAATGTGTGTAACTTAGCAATAAAAAAACTGAATAAGTAACGCAATTAATCTTAATTTTCTTACGAACCCCGGAATGATTTTCTCCCTTTAAATTCTGGGATATAAGCACTGCAGCCTATATACGTCCCACTGTAGGGCACAGGCCTTCTCTCAGAGAGAGAGAGAGTATGGGCTTTATCACCACGCGTGCCCACCGCGGATTGGCGATTTCAAGCGCTGAGGTATGTGAATAGCTCAGACACCCAGGTTTCCTCACGATGTTTTCCTTCACAGTTAGCGAGTGGTATTGCTACTAGAACTTCACAAATGTACATAACTTGGAAAACCAAGTCATAGGTACATGCCTGCACTGGGATCGAATCTGGGTCTCTCGCTTTCAAGTCCGATGTTCTACCCACTAGGCTACCACCGCTGTTAACTTTTAGGTTAGTACAATTCAATTCAATTCAATTCAAATATTTTTATTCATTGTAAAAACAGAATGTAATGAACGTCAAAGTTGTTAGTTTCACAATTAATGGATTATGTGGAGAAGAAGCTAACAAAGATTCTTTTCAAAACACGTTTTAACTTAATTAACAGAGTTTTCAACTTAAAATATTAGTCATGAATGTGTTGAATACTTGTGTTGAACACTAGTCACAATCGTCCTTTGAATAATATTAATCTACTGTTTAATGCCAAACATCTTTGTCTTCTAAATAATCCTTGATGTTATAGTAAGCCTTTTTGCACAGAATGTGCTTAACACATTTTTTAAATCGCCTTGGAGGTAACTCTAATATATCTTGAGGAATTTTGTTGTAGAACCTTATACAGTGCCCCATAAAGGATGTGTTAACTTTTGCAAGTCTAAATAGTGGAAATGACAATTTATGTTTATTTCTAGTATTAACATTATGGTGGCCACCAACATTTTCGAGGTCTTTGATATTTTTTCTAACGTACATAATATTTTCATAAATGTATTGACATACAATCAAAAGACATGATGTTTTATGCTAGAAAACGCAGTAATGAAAACTTTTAACGCATTTAAAGATACGGTAAAGATAAAGGTATTTGTTTAGAAACAAACGTCAGTATACATGTAAAGTTATGACTAGTTAACAAGTTGACTGAGATATTAGTATACGTAATTTATTTATCACGTTAGAAACCAAACTAGTTAGATCCTGTACTATGGTTTCCAACGCCTTTGGACATCGGTAAGTCAAGTCAAATTAATTTCCAAAATAAATACAGCAAATCTAGTGAAAACTACATCTTATTCTAAAAATCTATTTAGAGGCTAAAAATTCCACCCATGCCGGGACTTGAACCCTTTGATTGAACCCGCTCTCTCAACTGAGCTAATGGGCAAGTTTGCCAATAGCTCAGTTGAGAGAGCGCTGGCACGGTGAGCCAGAGGTCGCGGGTTCAAGTCCCGGCATGGGTGGAATTTTTAGCCTGTAAATAGGTTTTTAAAATTGTCCTCAGCACGGAATAGTAAAACAAAAAGAATACATCTTATTCTTTTTACAATAACAATCTGTTCCTGTATTACGCGTTCCAAATCCAAAATGATTTGGTGCGTTCCCGTTCACTTGGAGTAATTGAATTAGACAAGTAACTAGCAGTCTTGTTTACAAATTATTATTATTATCTTATTTACACGATTACTAAAAACACTCCTCAGAGTCTGTTTAAATAGTCTATGGTAAAGGGAAAGACGCAACGAGTTTTAGAGCCAAAGTCTCTTACAGCAAACATACGATAGCCTAAGCATTGAACATCTCCAACATGCGGGCCCGCACCTGGCCAGGGTTCTAGCTATGTTTTACACATTTGCCCTGTCGCACGCTCACCTGCCGGCTAATCTTATGAGGACTGTGGTGGTGCCTATTGTTAAAAATAAAACAGGTGATGTTTCCGATAAAAATAACTATCGACCCATATCACTAGCAACCATAATAGCGAAAGTTTTTGACGGCTTGCTTAACGCGCAACTCGATAAGCATTTGTGTGTTCACGATAATCAATTTGGCTTTCGCCCGAGATTATCTACTGAGAGTGCAGTTTTGTGCCTAAAGCAAGCCGTTAGATACTATACAAGCCGTAAAACAGCCGTGTATGCGTGCTTCTTGGATTTGTCGAAAGCGTTTGACTTGGTCTGTTACGACATCCTATGGGAAAAATTGAGAAAGGCTAATGTTCCCACCGCAATAACTAACATCCTGAGACATTGGTACAATAACCAAACTAACAATGTAAGGTGGATGGGCACTTTCTCGGAGACTTATAGGATGGAGTGCGGAGTAGGACAGGGGGGTCTGACGTCTCCAAGTCTATTCAACCTATACGCGAACGCGCTGGTCGAGGAGCTCAGCGGCTCCAGGGTCGGCTGCCATATAGACGGAGTTGGCGTCAATAACATAAGCTACGCAGACGACATGGTGCTGCTGGGCGCCTCGATCGGCGGGCTTCGTACAATGCTTACTATCTGTGAGAGATACGCTGCTTCACATGGGTTGAAGTATAACGCAGTAAAAAGTGAATGTATGGTATTTGAGGCCAGGGTAGCGTGCTCGGATACGGTGCCTCCTGTTCGCTTGAATGGCATTGCTCTTAAGCAGGTAAAGCAATTTAAATATCTCGGGCACATAGTCACTTCTGACCTCAAAGACGATGCAGACATCGAGAGGGAGCGACGCGCATTGGCTGTAAGGGCTAATATGATCGCCCGCAGGTTTGCTCGATGCTCCAACGATGTAAAAATCACACTTTTCAGAGCATACTGTACATCATTTTATACGAGCAGCCTGTGGGAGAGATATACGCAAAAACAGTACAACATTTTACGTGTGCAGTACAATGATGCCTTCAGGGTGCTGTTGGGGCTGCCCCGCTTCTGTAGTGCATCTGGCATGTTTACAGAGGCCCGGGTAGACTGCTTCTACGCTACTATGCGTAAGCGGTGCGCATCGATGCTTAGCAGGGTGCGGGCCAGCTCCAACAGCATCCTGAGCATGATAGCGGACCGCCTAGATTCGCCCTACATGCGGCACTGTGCCGGCATGCATGTGCCCGTTAATGTGTACTGATGAGTGTAATTTATAATATATTGTGTCTTTAGCTATAAGTACTAACATATATAGTTGTTAAGCCTACTAACTAAAATGAGTGTTACTTACTTGAGCAAATAAAGTTTATTATTATTATTATTATAAAAGGAAAAATTCAAATGTCACTTATTTGTAGTTTTGCACGAAAAAAGGATACACACATCCACAATTAGAAAGTTGTATGTCCGAAGATGTGTTGAAAATGACTCATATGTGAATCTTACGAAAAAAAACCATAGAAGTATTTCTTCCTACAGAACTCACTCTCAAAACACGGCCTCAGTCCTCTCGATTAGTCTTCTTAACCAACGAAATGAGCGCCAGGTGTGCTGTGACTCTGTGATTGGTTCATTTTGTGAGCCATGCGTGACGACGGCAATGTTGATTGGGCGATAGTAAATGACAGCGTAACTGATGATGATGGTACCTCGCAAGATGGCGGTCGGACTGTGGCAGGTGCATAGATATTTTGCCGGGTAATACTGAACTCGCTCCGATTGGTAACACAATTGACAAGCAACATTGATCGTGGGCTCATTTTTAGCGCTAGTTAGACATCCATGTTTTTAACTATCGTTGGGTGAATCATGAACTTATTTCAATACACTCTTCTGGGTCATATACGACTAATTAGACTGGGAAGTTGCTAATATGACTGTGGAACAACTATGCTTTTTAGATAACCTCCCCTCCCGCGTCACTTGCCACAATACTGACAAACGGTTTCGCTAATACAGTTCCGTATATTTCATGCCGTATATTTTATAGTACATTGAAGTCATAAAGAGAAGGATGCCGAGAATTCGGGTCGAACAGTTAATAAAGCGAGCGTTTTATGCGAATACGAGTGACGTCATAAGTTTTATGAACATTTTTTCGACAGCGCGCATAAGGATTCTTCCCAAGCCATCAAAATTAGCCACTGGTCCTAAGAAAATATTAGTAACTACTTTTTTAGGCTTAGATTCACTCGATGGTTTGACAGATTGAATACTTTGACTAAATTAAAATAATTGCCTCACTAAGGACCAGTTTCTGAATTGAGAATTTCGCTAAGTAAATAGTTAAGTGTAGTGCTGTCACTTCGAATTTCTCAGAAACGAGCGTGACAGAACGTTACAGAACGTATTTACTTAGTTAAATTCTCAATTCAGAAACCGGCCCTAAAAGGTGGCTAATAAAGAGTTTTGTATGACATATCCCGCTTTTAGAAGAGCGTTTTACCTAGTGATACGAACTTTTTACTATGAAGACTATTTCAATATTACTGTCTGTTAGTACCCAATCTATGTTAACTAAACAAAATTTGTATCAGTAAATGTTCGTTAATATTTTAATTTTGTTTATAGTTGAAATGTGTAGCATTAAAGCTAAATAACTAAACACTAACAAAATTTCAACATAAAAAACTTAGCTATTAAAAGGGTGTAACATTTGCTAGAAAATTTGCTAATAAAATTATATATTTTGGAAACAACTATTCTTTATCCAAAACTAAGTACAGAAAAAAATAAGATGTAGCCTAGTGGGTAGAACATTGGACTCGGAAGCGAGAGACCTAGGTTCGATTCCCAGTGCGGGCCTGTACACATGACTTTGTTTTCTAAGTTATATACATTTGTGAAGTTATAGTAGCAATACCACTCGCTAACGTGAAGAAAAACATCGTGAGGAAACCTAAAAGCTTTTCACATGCCTCAGCGCTTCAAGTCGCTAATCCGCGGTGGGCACGCATGGTGATTAAGCTCATACTCTCTCTCTGAGAGAATGCCTGTGCCCTACAGTGGTAAGTAGATAGGCTGCTTATGTTATGTACTAAAAACGTTGCCTGGAGCCAATCAGTGACGTTAGAGACGAAAACACTTGGGCTGGGATGGGATGACCTTGAAGTCGCTGCTCAAGATGGCAGCTATGGGATTGCTAGTATCACTCTTTTGAGCAACGATGTTTTTATTAAACTCTAGCTTTTTTTCGGATTAAGCTACAGATTTTGCTTTTAAATTCCTACATATAAATAATAATTCATGTATCCTTTCCTATATTACCTACCTACTTTCGTCTTCGTTCAGTCGTGTTCATCCTAAGTTTGTTTGGAAGAGCCGTTGAACTAGTTATACAGTAACTTAACTCTGTAAAACACGACATGTAAATACGTGCAAAACCGAGTTGACTTGGAACGAGGACAAAAAGCGACACCAAAAAGGAAAGGCCGCTCAAAATTCTCTTTCGATGTAAATGCTCTGTCGTTCCAAATTTTTTATGCATTTCACTGGCGGGTTTCATGTTTTTGCATTTTGATGTCATTCGGATTATCATAACCATTATTGTGGTGAAACATATATTGTGGAGCTCTCACCTAAGTGCCTTTTGCTCAGCTTATTGTGTTCGGTATTACGCGTTAAGGTATGTTTTGTAATTTAAACGCATTGAGTAATTAACGACTGAGATAATTTGTGATGTGCGGTGATAGCGTATGGGTAGAACCCTGGCCTCACATTCGAGAGTTCGTGGGTTCGAATCCTGGTATGTAGGCACCTATGACATCGATTTGTAAGGATTTGTAAGGTAACATATCGTTCCGTGTGGCGCCGGATTAAGAATAGCGTCACTCCATTTCCTTCCGTGGATGTTGTAGAAGCCGACTAAGGAAATTAATTACCATGAGACGGGCAACAGCGTCTTTCCGAGATTCCAACCGCATACTGCGATCGCCAACCCGCCTGCCAAAACGATGGCAAAACCCCCCATGATTATGAAAACCACGAAGAGGACTATGTCCTGCAGTGGGCGTCAAATAGCTTCGGCCTTGAAAAAGCCTACTCCAACTCAAAACACGTGTTAGGCATCTGAGCGGTCATTACTACATTAGGAGTTGCCACTCGACGCTGCATGAGTCATCTAACATTCTATGTGTAGAACGCCTTCATAATTGCTTTTTTATTCAAACACGATTCTCCTACTAAAATGCAGTTACTTTCCACTAACCCAAAGCTATTGTAACTGCATTTAAGGAGTCGCATTTTTATAAATAACACTGTTTTTATACAGGATTACCCCAATAATCTTTAAACACTTATTGACGTGTATAAAAATGGCACCTTTTTGAAAATTGTAGTGTTTGTAACCTTACGTATTATAAGTATTTTCTTGTACGACTTTTGTTTTTCTTTCTCTTTTATGTTGTTTTACGCTTTTTCTTAGGAGTGGCCAAGTTTGATAGATGATGCTTATTTGTGTTAAATAGAACATGAAAATAATATATAGGACTCCAGTATTAATAAAAATTAAGAAACTCATATAGGTTTCGTCGTGTGGTCATAAGTACACACTTTCTTGTTTGGTTTTATTACAAATTGGTATACGTCATAGGAAGCATCTTCTTCTTTTCACTAAAGATTTGACTTCATAATAAATTGGCAGCGATCATAGGAAGCCTCTTCAGAAAACCAAGATAAAATTTACACTTAGCAAGAGCACATTTTTATTTCATTTCGCGTAAGACGGTCTCAGCCCTGTCCTTGTTATCAAGGAGGCAGCTCTGTACGGAGCAGCAGCATTTTATATTGCAACTAGCTGCGCTCACGACTTCGTTATGTACGGACTCGAATAAACGGTATTACTAACCTTCTTATATTCTCTTCTTCCGCAGTACTGGCCCTAAAGTCTAATATTTTATTTTATTTTATTTATTATCTATGGAAAACCAACAGCTGTTATACACATAGTTTTTCGATATAATAATAAAATAATGATAGTAGTATTTTATTTACCTCTATGTGGTAGCCTACAAAGCAATAGCAGTATGTACAATGCCATTCCAATGTTTACCCACGCAAATTAAATAGGCCTATTTTGGGAAGAAGATCGAATCGCGCAATGCGCCGAGTGAAATTGCACAGGTTATACCATTGGAATGCAATTGGTTATTAGACTACGAATAGTGTCAATGAAACGATAATTAACGTACTAATATGACTCTATTGAACAACTATGTATCAATTTAAATATAATGGTTGTCTGGAAGTAATTACTTTTAGTAATAAGGCCGCCAGTTGTATTGTACTATATTATTGTTAAATTCTCATATGTAATTCCTGGTGTACATACAATTAAGAATATTCTATCTATCTATCTAACTATGAATTTTAGAGACTCGCCCTCCTGGGACCTTGGGGCCCAGTCAGACACCTATTTTTGTAAGAACTAATGCGGGGTCCCCCAGGGTGTATTAGTAGGTATCATATGCAAAGAAATATGGGTAGGGATCTCAAAGCTTGAGGTATCTGTGGTAGGGATGCTTTGGGATTGGGTGCTTCAGGCCCGGTGTCACCGATTTCACAAAATGAGGGAGGTGGCCCGGAGCCTGGTGCCCAGGGGCCCAGGAATTCCTAGGCTAGACCGGGGCTGTTCATCGGTGAATATAACTATTCACCTGATGGTTTTGATATTTAGATTATAATTGTAATGTTGACAGTTGTACTCTTTTTATGAAAAATATGCCGTCAAACATTTGTGAAGTTATAGTAGCAATACCACTCGCTAACTATGAAGGAAAACATCGTGAGGAAACCTGAGTATCTGAGCTATTCACGTACCATACATGCTTATGTATGTATGTATGTATGTATGTCGTCAAATACTATCACGTATTTGACGACATACATACATACATAAGCAGCCTATATGCGTCCCACTGTTGGGCACAGGCCTTCTCTCAGGGAGAGAGTATGGGCTTAATCACCACGCGTGCCCACCGCGGATTGGCGATTTCAAGCGCTGAGGTATGTGAATCTGAATAGCCCTGACATTCAGGCTCCCTCACGATGTTTTCGTTCATTAGCGAGTGGTAATGCTACTACAAATTTACAAATGGTACATACCGGGATTCTGACCTATGACCTTCCGAATGTAAGGCCAGCGTTTTACCGCTGCGCTACCACCGCTCTTAGGCGCGGGTTTCCTCGCGATGTTTTCCTTCACGGTTAGCGAGTGGCATTGCTACTATAACTTCACAAAAGTACATAACTTTGAAAACAAAGTCACAGGTACATGCCCGCACTGGGAATCAAACCTGGGTCACTCGTTTCCAAGTCCAATATTCTACCCGCTAGGCTACCATAGCACGTTGCACATCATGTGCAATAAAGAATTGTATTAATAGTAACAATAACAGATCAAAAGTTAAGACAAACAGACGCGCATCCTTCACGGACACTATGCGGATAAAAATAGCAATCAGAAGCATACGCTTATTCCTGAAGACGGTTATTAAATGTCCCAGCAAGCGTAGCTTACGCCGGAGATGCTCAGAATAAGTACGCCATTTTCAGCGTTCCTTTTGTGTGAGAATAATGCTACATCCTCCCGCGGAATCCGATTTGAATACGTGGAAGACTGGGCCAATTAAACGAGCAGCTACTGTTAAGCGTAAAAACCAGCCACGGCGGAACATTATGCAAAAAAGATGTAACTTGAGTGAACTCATTTAAATTTATTAAAATGGTGCGAGCCGAGGTTCGCAATTGGTCGATGGTCGTGGTGTTGAAAAAAGAAAGTCAGAACAATAGTACAGAGTATTTTCGTTTTTACGTTAAGAATCGTTTAGTTGTTTTTGTGTGTAGAATTTCTAATTAGCATTCGCGCACCAAAGATGCGCGGATGTGATAAGGTTTATGAAGTCACCGTAAATCTGACAAAAATATTACAAAATATCAGATCTACTGGCAACAAGTTCCCTTCTTAGGTTACCAGATGGGGCTATGTTATTTTTTTTACATAATATAAGAAGACATTCCTTCCATTGGTGGCGCTAGAGTTAATTCCAAGGAACTATTTACTGCTTAGCAGACGATTTTGTTTTTATTTTTCCAAAAAAAAAATTATTGGTCTCAGCCTCTCATTACAATAATTTAAAGAATTTCATTTAAATCCACCTCATATTTTGGAAATCAAAACCTTACATAGGACAGTATTTTTAATGACCCGCGATGTTCACACATAACAATGCAATTAACGGGTCTAATCGTAGTTTCGATTGTTTATAAGGTAAAATTTAACTACTTTTATTCCCGGTAACCTTGCAGTGGCGTGGTCACGGGTAGCCCGGGTATAATCGCGTTTAATAAATAACCAGATACAAACAATTTCGAAGAAAGAAAATTATTCATTAAACAGGTGCTTCCCTTAACAGTTAGCGAATGGTATTGTTACTACAACTTCACAAATGCACGTAACTTAGAAAAGAAAGTCATTGATACATGTCGGGATTCGAACCCACAACCTCCCGAATGTGCGTTGCAGTTACCGTGATCACGGGAAGATCAGATACAATCGCGTTTAATGAATAACTAGGTACCTACATAGATTGTTGACGCTACTGTTCGCTTTGCACAATCTGATGTGCCGCTCGAAATATTCTCAATTCCCATTAATTTACTCATGGGAATGATGCTCATCACTAATGTATTAAATTATACGAGTACCACCGTATAATTTAATACATTGACCGAATCAAGCGCATCGGCATAATGCTGGCGTCCAGGGTTGAATACAAGTACCTGGGTGATGGTATTCTTTTGAATAATCGTGTTTTTTGAAAATTATATTTAGATATACGATGAAAAAAAAGGGGAAGAAAAAGGGAAAGAAATAATCGAACTGAAGACATCAGGACTCGAACCGGGGTCTTCCGGTTTCGAGACAGCCCGACTTCCCACCTGAGCTATTACAACCTTGTAGATGGTGGCGAAATTTACCTTCGTATTTTAATGATATTGCAGCAGCTTTTCATTGCCTGAAAACACTGATAAAACGACGTTTTCTAAAAATTAAAGCTCGCTTGATCGAAATATAATATAAGTAATATAATAATATCAATAGGATTACTTAGAAAATTAATTCATTGGTGCATGCTGTTACGTTTTTAGCCCGGGAGGAAAAATAAAACGTAATGAGTTTCTAAGTCTTACCAGTTATAATCAAATTAACTATAGTATAGCTTCTTATGCTAGCTAGGTGCTAATTTAACGAAAATAAACTAGTCTATGAAACAAACTAAAAACTAAATTTCTAAGACATAGTTTTGAGTTTCTAAGTCTAACATTAAATTATGTTTTAAGACTACCTTTACATAAAAAACAGTCTCGGGGCGAGGTTCTGTGTCTCTAAGGTCAATTCGAGTTGCACTGAATTATTGTGGAAAAAGGGGTACCGCACAACACTCTCCTGAGTTCTGAAGCACCGTACGAAGAGAAGCAGCCCCTTAAGTGACAGCGGTGGCTGTCTCGTGCAGCCTCGTAGAAGGCAGGCGAAGATGCAGCGACGAGTACTCGGCAAGAAGCAGGCGAGCTCGCAACAGTAGGTAGGTACGTAGGTCGTAGCCGTAACGTAACACCCTGGAATTTGTCAAGGTGGGCATTTAAAGTAATGTCCCATTGCCACACCTTGACTGCCACATATATATCTTACAAAAGCGAGGCAGAGTGAAAGTGCGTATGAAAATAACTATTTTATGAACTAATTAGTGATCAAAGATGAAGCAGTCAAGGTTTTGGTGAAAAGGCAGAAAGGCTTTCATTCTAATAGATTCAACAAGGACTAACTAATTAAGTGGATTCTACAATGTACTTTTTTTTTAGTTCTTAATTAGCTCTTAAAATAGTAGTATCTAATGCGAGGAACATAATATTATAACAGCGTTGCTTACTTCCGTCACCTACTTGAGAAAAATGTCATGACAATGTCATGCATCGGCTCCCTGGAAGAATGCAAGCATTAAGCTATAAAAATACAGTATACTACTTACCCAAACATGGGGTTTAATAACTTTCACACTATATAGAATATCAGAAGATAGTTGCGGGCCAGTGAAGCACAATAATTCACGAATCCGTAGAATATAGTGTAGTAGTCGTGACGCCGCTTAGCACAGCACTGGTATCGTGGCTGACGGGCCACCCGGTCTGAGTGTGCATTCCGGTCCTGAACCGGTTCTCAGGCTTCTAGAAAAGTTGCGGGCGTACCGGGTCCGAAGGTTCTTATGGATTTATATTATTTTGTTTATTAGCCTAAAGTTTGCATTATACTATAATATAAGGTACCTATAATTTAGTATTTTATGTACAGTTAAGTAGACTGTAATACACAACGTGACAATGGCGCGATCTCAACCTACGACCTGTCGAATGTGGGGCTAGCGTTTTACCGCAGCGCTACCAACGCCAGATCCAGCAAAATCATTACTAATCTCCTGTCTTGCATTTCCTTTGAACGGCTTACGCAGAACGTTTGAGACTGAGCAAAAGTGGATTGAGTTGAGACCATCAAAAAGTAAGTAAGGAAGTTTCTTAAAGCAATTCGACTTATCAAAGAAAGGGACATGACAAGGCCCGTAATAATTTTTAAGCTTCCATATATACATACATTATAAACTCTCGCTTATATCCCAGGGGGGTAGGCAAAGACCAGGGACTGCCACTTGCCACGATTCTGACCGATCACTTTCGCTTCCTCGACATTCATTAGTCGTTGCATGCACGCACGCCGGTTTCGGGTACTTTTATCTTGCCCTTTGCTAATACATCCTCTGTTTGGTCGAAGTATATCCTATACCGGCCCTTCCACCCACGTTTGCTCGATGTATTTGTTTCGTCAATCTTTCTTTCTTTATCCTCTCCACATGTCCAAACCAACGCAACATTCCTTTCTCAATTCTAGTCACTACATCCTCTTTCAGTCCACAACTTTTAAAGCTTCCGTGCCCGACGTATGCTAATTAATACTACAATTACTTATCTTGATCACAAACCACAATACTTTGTGCTATGGTAACCAGAATTACTCCCGGATTGAGGGCATTTGTACAAATTCAATACGGCCGGCGTCCTCCAGCGGGAATTGAAGCCGTGACCTCTGTTTTGGTAGTCAAGCGTATTAACAGCTAGACCGACGAGATAGTCATTACTATGCCTGCATGAATTTTGGCTGGTTTGAGAGCTGGATTGAAAGTGCTTTAACAATAGCTATTCAATACACTAGTTTTTTGTGTTTTTCAAAAGGCACTTTGCACCAATGTCTCGACACAAATTCGAATTTATGAGAACCATTAGTAGCCAGCCAGAGCGGTGCCGGACTGAATGAAAGAAAACCCATTTTTATTTTAAATAAGTAAGACCAATATATTATGTGGTAATACTTATCCCTCTGTCCACGGATCAGACTCGCACTTGGCCGGTTTTAGGTCTCTTTACTGGACAAGGATTCCTTATAGTTTCGCCTTGTCCGTCCGTCCATCTGTCTGTATGTCCATCTGCGGCTTAGCACAGAGACGGTAAGTACTAGATAGCTGAAATTTGACTTAAATGTACATATTTATAACGCTTATAATGAACTTAAAAGGAAAACTATTAAGTAGGGTTTACTAGTTAATGAGGCAAACAACAGGAGGAGATTTCAACCGCATAATGCGATCGCCAACCCGCCTGCCAAGCGTGGCGATTATGGCAAAACCCTTCATGGTTAGAAAACCATGAGGCCAATATCCTGCAGTGGGCGTCAAATGGTTGATGATGATGATGATGATGAGGCAACCAACTCATAAAAGTGAAATTTCGTACAAAATCCATTGAAAATGACTGCCATGAAGTTGTTACTAATTTAATGCAAATAAAAAACCTCTTTCTGAGGAACCCTACATTGCCCGTGGCCCGATACGCACTTGGCCGGTTTTTAGTTTATATTACAACTACTTGCAAGTAGGTACATCCTATTACGTTGAGTTAGCTTGAAGTTTCAAATAACAACAATTTTAAAACAGAAATCTGTGTTCACCTTCAAAAGTTTTGTACAGAAGCCCTTAGTCTGCTAACCATATGGACCTGTTTCATCTAGGATAATTAACTAACACTGGGATTGTAAACAGTGTTTTAGCTTATGTACAAATAAATAACTTTATCAAATTAATGTACCAACAGTAAAAAAAGATCATTCAGTTATTATTTATTCAGGTTAATTGGCTGTTTGTAAGATAAAGATTTCACTTATTTTATAAATATTTTTACCCAGAAATTCAGCGGTGGTAGCCTAGTGGGTAGAACATTAGACTCGGAAGCGGGAGACCCAGATTCGATTCCTAGGGCGGGCATGTACCTATGACTTTGTTTTCTAAGTTCTGTACGTTTGTAAAGTTATAGTAGCAATACCACTCGCTAACTGTGAAGGAAAACATCGTGAGGAAACCTGAGTGTCTGAGCTATTCATATACCTCAGCGCTTGAAATGGCCAATCCGCGGTGGGCACGCGTGGTGATTAAGTCCATACTCTCTCTCTCTCTGAGAGAAGGCCTGTGCCCTACAGTGGGACGTATATAGGCTGCAGTGCTTATATCCCAGAATTTAAAGGGAGAAAATCATTCTGGGGTTCGTAAGAAAATTAAGATTAATTGCGTTACTTATTCAGTTTTTTTATTGCTAAGTTACACACATTTTGTAAATGTTCAGTAGAGTAGCTACCGGTAAAGTAAAACATCGCTGTTAATATTCAGAGTAGGCTACTCTGCCTTTAATGGATAATACTTCCCTGCTGACGCAGAGTTCATGCGACTTAGCATTGAAATCAATCCGCATCTCATTTGCGAATACCTTTGAACTGTGAACAATAGGATTTTGATTTGGAACGCCTTTAAGGAGCAATCCGTCGCTTACTAACGTCATCAATAAAAAAACATATGTTCTCTTTATATTCTTAATTATTACTACTTTCTTATTTCTTTTTTTCATGTCATTTTGTCTGTATCTTATTGGTGGTTATCGCCTATGAACTGTCTGCATTCTATCTCATTTATATCTAATTGAAAAGAGTTTCAATTGGCTTAGTGTGTCCATATTTTTGTATCCATTATAACCTTGTATTAGAATCTAAAATTAAATTAAATAATAAATCTCAATAACGGTGATAGAAATTTTTAGAATGTGTTGTTCCATACCTATTTATGCCATAGGTGGTTAGGGTGGTTAGTGTTGGTGGTGATAGGAGCAGCTGATATTTTTAAAGTTTATTCGTAATGAGGCGTAATCGGCAAGCGCAGCGTAGGACGACCAGCCACAAGATGGACAGATGAGCTCATCCAAGTGGCAGGAAGACGCTGGATGCAAGCCGCTTCCAACCAGTATTTTTGTAAAGCCATGGAGGAGGCCTATGTCCAGCAGTGGACTTCTTGTGGCTGAATGATGATGATGATTCGCAGTAAACGTTGTCAATACGGTGGAGAATGACCCCCCCCGTTTTTGGATGTATATTGCAATTTTTTTACAGTATACATCTTACTTATCAGAATAAGTCCAATTTCAGGGTACCGGCTTTTTTCATAGAGATACAGTATGGGATTAATCACCAGACATGCCCATAGTGGATTGTCAATTTCAAGCACTGAGATATGTAAATACCTCACTGTATCTTATGTATTATCTGCCAGGAATAGGTCACACTGAACTCACTTTTTTTAAATTAGCATAGGCACATTTGACAACTGATCGTCGTTTACATTTCGATTTAACCTTCGATGTGTACTCAGATTTATTACTCTCTAACCGACAGAGAAATCTTACTGATCTATTGACACCAAGAACCTCCATCTCCGATATTTGATAACCTAATTTCACGCATTTCGGAGTGAATACCGATCCGTGTTAAATTATTGTTCCACCTTAAGTGCGTGTGTGGGCTTGAGCCTTTGGATTACATTCATGATCGATTTGGGGAGAACTCTCTTGGTACGTGGAATAGAATATTTGGAACACAGAGCAAAGAAATCTCCGAGGAGAAATGGTATTTGATTAGGAAAATATTACCTATGCTTTGACAAAAAGTAATAATAGAAACTGAATTTGCACGGATTCGGACTCGTTTATTTTTTCATTTTACAATTTTCCGACGTTTCGGTACTTTTGCGAGTGCCGTGGTCTCGGTAGACTGAGGTGACAGGCGGCTTTGTCAAAACATTAACTGTTAGTTCACTACCTTCGCGACAAATTCATCAAGTTACGTTCCAAAAATATTTTCGCTAAAGTAATAATTTGCACGCAGCGACTAATGAATGATATTAAAGGGCATGTTTGGCAAGTGGCTTCCTAGATACAGGCGTGAGTTTACGTATGTTTGTAAAGTGCTTTTAATGGTTACGTACGTTTGGTCACATATGCCGAAGAACCAATAGCCAATGTGGTACAAAGATTCTCGAGTGGAGACCACGAACTAGCAAATGTTATTATTATTATTAAATCCTTTATTGCATTTAAAACAGGCAGTTTTGCACATAGGCGAGCTTAATGCTACTTAGGATTATCTACCAGCTAACCTAAGTTCTGAAGAGAACATTAACAGGTATTACAACTTACTCGTAAAATATTAAATATACTTACTAACTACTTATTCAGACCTAGATATATAAAATATAATAGGTGGGAAATATTATACAAATACAACATAATAATAAATAAATACTCGATACAATAAATAAATACATAAACCTACAGATTTAGGAAAGATATTGTGATATACCTATAATAAATTAAGACAAATGCTGGAGATTTAGGTAGTGGCGATAGACTTTTGTTTTGAATATTTCAAGCGATGGGCGGCAGCAATGCAGATGCAGCGTAGGACGACCACCTGCTCGTTGGACTGACGATCTGAGACAGATTGAACCGCTTTTTGCAAGAACAGCCAATGTCCAATTTTAAGGAATTTCTGTTTTCGGTTTTTGGCAACACTGTTCAACAAGCTGCATTAAGCTCACTAATCAGTTTTTACAAAACCTTCCTATGTTCACAATAATTCCATCGTAAAGTTTAGGAAATTTTACAAAAACCACCAAGGTTTGCTTGTAGGACAATCGTTTTGGCCAAAAACCACCAAATTTACTCTGGGGACAAAGGTTGTTCTTGTAAAAAGCGCCTCGATTGCTGGCAACGGCTGGATGAGGACGGTCGAGGAAAGAAATGGTGTGCCTTGGGGGAGTTCTACGCTACATTGACATTACACAAGAGCAACTATGTAAGCTTGAGCGCCTCCAATTCAATTCAATTCAATTCAATTCAATTCAAATATTTTTATTCATTGTAAAAACAGAATGTTTACTTAATGAACGGCAAAGTTGTTAGTTTCACAATTAATGGATTATGTGGAGAAAAAGCCAACAAAGAAACTCCACATTTATTCTTTTCAAAACACGTTTTAACTTAATTAACAGAGTTTTCAACTTAAAATATTAGTCATGAATGTGTTGAACACTAGTCACAATCGTCCTTTAAATAATATTAATCTACTGTTTAATGCCAAACATCTTTGTCTTCTAAATAATCCTCCAGAACTTCGCTATACGGTTTATATTCGGTTTACGAAAATATGACCACATATCTCACATTGTCTCACTTCTCCACTCCGTGCTGTTCAATCCTACCACTCCTATTTATCTCAAACAACGCTTTGCTTTCCTAAATGATTGCCACAGTCGCACGTTGCGATCAGCTCAAAATCTGTTGCTGAAGATACCTACTCACTCGACGAAGTTCTTCAGTAACTCCTTTTCAGCCACAGCCGTCCGACTGTGGAATGAGAATAATTATGGACCTTAACACTGAAAGAGGCGATTTTTACAAGAACAGCCAATGTCCAATTTTAACAAATTTCTGTTTTCGGTTCTTGGAAACACTGTTCAACAAGTTGTATTATGACCGGTTTCTAAATTGAGAATTTCACTAAGTAAATACTTAAGTAAAGTTCTGTCACGCTCTTCTCTGAGAAATTCGAAGAGACAGCACTACAGTTAACTAGGTAGTTGCTTAGCGAAATTCTCGATTCAGAAACTGGCATTCAGGCTGACTAATCAGTTCTTACAAAACCTTCCTATGTCCACAGTTATTCCACCGAAAAGTTTAGGAAAATTTACAAGCAACCACCAAGGTTTTCTTGTAGGACAATCGTTTTGGCCGAAAAGCACCAAACTTACTCTGGGGACAAGGGTTGTTCTTGTAAAATACACCTTAAAATGTGTTTTATTGGTTTTTTTTGTGGCTCTGTTTTTTTTCTTCTTTAGTCCATGATTAAGCGAGCTAGCGAACGGACGCGTATTCGGCTGTATCATAGTTATTTTTTACGTACAATAAATGGGTACGAAGTGTGATGGCTGTGAGTTGGCTATTTACGACATATTGTTCATGGAGTGCTCGCAAGAAAAATGCAGAAAATTATATCACCTAAAGTGTCTTAGTTTATCAACTGAGCAGTTTGAAGAGCTAAGTCTCGAATACAGGAGTACCTGGGTATGCCCCGCGTGTAAGTGCAATATTCCTAAGATGGGCAACTCGGAGACCCCCATTAGAGGAACTGTGATGAACAAGACCTTCACGCCCAGCAGCTACGTGAACATTCAGCCCCGAGGCTCTCACAAGATGGACGAAACAACGGAGGCTGATAATCAGGCGGAGATACTTAGTGTACTAAAGGAGCTTCGACTGCAGATGAACTTTCAGCAGGATGAACAGATAAGGAATTTTAAACAATTACAAGAGCAATTAAATAATATCCAAGTGGAAATGGAAGGTATTCGCAAAAACTTGAGTGTAATTCAAGAAAATACCAAAAAATTGGATGTTATTGAAAACCTGATAAAAGAACAATGCCACAAGGAAGTCCCCCTGGAGAGCATTTTATCGAAGGATCTATCAAACAATGTAACTAAGGGTCCAGTAACATTTGCATCAATCGTAAAGCATAACAAGCCGGAGGTAGTTGCGAAAAGTTCGCCTACTATGGAGAGTCGGGCCACGAAATCTACGAAAGTACCTGAGATGTCGAATAGCAATGGTCGGAATACCGAAGAAATAGAACTAACCCAGCAAGGAGAATGGAATACGGTTAATAGGTCGAAGAAAAAGTATCCAAGGTCAGAAGTAAAAAAAGGAGGAAGTACAAATTTGGCGGATATTCAAGGAACTGAGCGGAAGAAATTCCTGCATGTATAGCGGGTGAAAAAAGATACGTCAGTTGAATCAATGGAAGGATTTGTCAAGAAAATTTGCGGAGAAAGTACCGAAATTAAAGTCGACAGCATAAAACATAAATCGGAAAGGGACTACGCATCATTTATTATAGCGGTTCCAGAAAAGATGTATGAAAAGCTATGTGAATCAGAAAATTGGCCAGTAAATATAGAGTATTGTGAGTGGGTGTGGTTTCGGAGAGATAACTCGAGAACCATCGACCAGAAATGATTTCACTATAGATTACACAGTATATTATCAAAATGTAAGAGGATTGAGAACCAAATTAGATGATTTGTACGCCGGCTTTCATTCATCGACTGCGGAATTATTTGCATTTACGGAGACAGGTTGTACAGAGTCCATCCAAGATGCAGAGATAGTTCCGCATGGATTTAAAATTCTTCGCTGCGACAGGGCGGACGGCCGTAAGCAAGGAGGAGCGTGTCTCGTGGCCACACCTCGATTTGAGATCCGCCAGGTCGCAACACCCGGTAATGTAAATATTGATCGTCACGCATTCGAACTAGTGGCTGGTGCGGTGTTTTTGCAAAATAGACTGTTATTTTTATTGTGTACTGTTTATATCCCACCGAATGCTAACGAGTCCGAGTACATGGTAATGTTTAGGTTAATAGAACAATATTGTGATAAGTATAGTAGGGTAATAGTTATAGGTGATTTCAATCTTTATTCCAGTACGTTGGAAACTCGTAATTATTACGAATATTTTTTAACATATTGTGGGTTCATTCAGAGCAACATGATAAAAAATTGCAACGATCGGCAACTAGACTTAGTGCTTAGTAAGTTTGCCGAGGATGATTCGAGTGTGTGTGTGCGCGCGGCGGAGGCGCCGCTGCTGCCGGTAGACGCGTATCACCCCCCACTGGAGGTATCGGTGTCGGTGTGCGGCCGCGCTCGGGCCCGCCCGCGCCCGGGCCCGCCCGCGCCCGCGCCGTCGCGTCGCACTGATGGTGAGTTATCACCGGGCGACAACGCATGTCAAAACGCATCACGCATTGAGACAACCGGTTGGAATTTCAACAAAGCAGATTTCTTCTTATTATACTCGGCTATAGCAGCAGTGAACTGGGCGCCTTTATATAGTTTGGAGAATATCGAAAATTGCTTAGATTATTTTTACAGTACACTAACTAGTATTTTTGATGACTGTGTTCAGAAAAAAAAGCGATATTGTATAAACTCGGAGTACAATTATCCTGAGTGGTATACAAAAGATTTGATTCGCGACATTAAACTAAAAGGAGAACTCCATAAGAAATACAAGGCTAGTAAATTATTATCTGATTATGAGCAGTTTTCAATCTGCAGAGCGAGGGTTAAAAGTTCTATTATGTTAGCGCAAGAGCAGTACAGAAATCGAGTACAAAATCATTTAATTGAAGACCCACGGGCATTTTGGAACTATGTACGATCAATGCGGGGTGCTAGATGTCCGCAAAAGATAATTAAAGATGAGGTAGTGTTGTCCCCAGACGAGTGCGCCCAAGAGTTTGCGAATTACTTTCACTCTGTGTATAGTGCTGATCGAGCTCATCTGGATATCACCGCAGCTATGGCGGAGGCAGAGGCGAGCGCAGCACGCGTGCAGGTGGACCAGCTGCAGACGGAGGAAGTAAGTAGTGCTTTGGCACGGCTCAAACCGAAACGCTCGGCGGGACCAGATGGCATTCCAGCCTATATCTTAAGAGATTGTCGTTTGGTTTTAACAGAACCTTTGACGTATATTTATAACAGATGCCTGGCAGCCGCAGTTTTCCCAAAACGGTGAAAAGTTACACGAGTTATACCAGTCCCCAAGGGTAGGGCTAGTCCAAAGATTGATGGATACAGACCGGTAGCAGTACTCTCAACGGCAGCTAAAGTACTAGAATCGGCAATACAGAAGGCAGTTCTAGCCCAGGTTGAGTCACAAATGTCGGATGCTCAGCACGGTTTTCGGCCAGCTCGTAGCACGTCAAGCAATCTTCTGAGCTTTATGTCAAAGGTAATCCCAGCAGTGGACAGTGGGGGTCAGGTAGATGCGGCATACTTTGACTACAAAAAAGCATTTGACTTAGTGGATAATGACATAGTACTGAAAAAGTTGGCTAGCGTGGGTTGTACTCCACATCTACTTAGATTCTTCGGTAGCTACTTAGATGACAGAACACAATATGTGGAGTACAATGGATATCGGTCGCAAACATATTTAACTAGGTCAGGGGTAAGCCAGGGTAGTAATTTGGGACCCCTCGAATTTGCAATAATGATAAACGACCTGCCAACGGTAGTAAAAAATGCAAGTTGTTTGTTGTTTGCGGATGACCTCAAACTGTCATTTCCTATAAGTAGTTACTTGGACTGTGAGAAGTTACAGGACGACATAGATAGGGTAGTACAGTGGAGTACAAGCAATAAGCTGGAATTTAATGTATCCAAATGTGCACTTATCACATTTACTCGAAAAAAAAACCCAGTAATCAATAACTATAGGGTAGGAGATAAGCCAATTCAGCGAGTAAGTGAAGTCAGAGACCTAGGGGTTAGATTGAGCTCAGACCTAAACTATCGCGAGCATATTGAAAGTATTTGTAAAAAAGCTTACAGGAATCTGGGTTTTATCCTCCGTAAGGGGCGAGTTTTTTCACGCATTACAGCCATTGTAACCCTGTATAATGCTCTAGTAAGAAGCCAACTGGAATCGAACGCAGTCATCTGGGCGCCACATGAAACGAAATATCGTCTCATGCTGGAACGCATACAGAATAAATTCGTGCGGTACATATATTTGAGGCAGTACGGGGTATATCCGTTTTACCCATTGATGTACCCTACACTATTTATACTAGGTATGGTAGGTTACAACGAACTTAGGGTAAGGAGGGACCTCGCCCTGGTATTATATATCCATAAAGTGCTAGTGGGTAGGGTTTGCAACCCAGTGGTGCTGGAGGCACTGTGCCTGTGCGTGCCGGACGAGTACGTGGGGCGCCGCCGCCGGCCGCGCGCGCGCACTAACCTTCTAGCACAGGCGCCGCTAACGCGCGCGCTCCGCACCATAAATCTTATCTCGGACCAAACGGACCTATTTCATGTTGCTCTGGGTGAGTTCAAGAAAGTAGCTCTGTTTGTGGTGTGCTATATGGAACACATGTTGTAAATTTTCTTTATTTTTATTGCATGTTAATGTTTATAGGTAACTATTAACTAATAGTAATTATTGTGTACGTATTATATTAGAATTAAGATTTTACTGTTACTTGTAGCATACATATCGAATTAGGTCCACCCTGTAATGGTATGTATTTTGTGGAAATAAATAAAATAAAATAAAAATAGTTTAACGATCCGTTTATAAAAAATTGCAAACGTATTTAGATACCTAACAGACCAACTGGAGACTCGTAATAAGAAAACAAAGAACTCGAATGATGTTCATTCAGAGGAAAACAATATAGCCATAAACCAACCAACGGGGGCTCCAAACTTGTATCAAATTTATGTCCAAAGCTCTAATATTATTACGAAGAGCCGCTAGGGTTGAAATAAATAAAACATTGAAGAGTCAACAGATGCTGGTTTTCTTTGAAAGTTATTGTATCTTTTCGGCTTTCTGAGGTTATATGAAAGCAAATATTGATAATAACATATTATTTTCATCATTAGGACCAGATTTATTCCATTCAATCTGTCATTCTTTTGTACGGAAGAAACGTTTACCACAAGCACTTTACTTTTCCGTGAACGCTTCGCCCTTTGTGGCGCGAATGGTGCCCAGTGCCCTTGCAAGGTGTTTCTTCTTGACATCCCCGTGCATGTTACGGCGGGCTATTGGAATTCCTTTACTGTGACAGTAATGCGCTTTTAGAACGTGCTACCGTCCATCGACGTGTTTAAGAGTAAGATTCATAATAAACTTCAGACTATATGAAAATCGGACTTCAGAGTGATCTGATGTGACTATGTACCTATATGTAATTATGTTTAATAGCTGTAAGAAGTTTATGAAGTTAGATATAGTGTGTAGTTCATGTACTGGGTATATCATCATCATAATCATCATCATTCAGCCACAAGAAGTCCACTGCTGGACATAGGCCTCCTCCATAGTTTTCCAAAAAGACCGATTTAAAAAAACTGGGTATATCAATTGAAGATTTTGTTTTATAAAACTTCACTGCAAGTTTTACACACAAAATACACGGTTTTTCTACTGTAGGTTTTGTCTTTGTTTTTTTATTTTGCTAATATGGGTAGTGCAAAAATAGTGCATAAATGCTTTTTTTGGTATTTGTATTTATAGCGTGGGAAGGCCCCCCTACAGATGGTCTGACGACCTGGTCACGGTGGCGGGGAGTCGCTGGATGCGGGCGGCATAAGACTTGGAAGCTTGAAAATAAGGGAGACGTCCGGCAGTGGGCGTCAAACGGCTGATGATGACGATGATGATGTATAATTTTTACTACGCCTTTCTCTATCCACATCACCCACGGTTAGCTAGTAGCAAAAAAACAGTACCAGGCTAAATTAAGTATTTCTGCAGACTGTCTTCTCAATTAAACAAAGCATAAGAATTAGGCTAATGCTACACTAGAACGCGACGCGCTATCTTTGATACAAAAGCGATTAAAAAAAATTTTTAGTGTTTAAATTTAAAACAGTTTTAAAATCATATAAAAGCAATGGTAGTGGAGCGGTAGAACGCCGGACTCACATTCGGGAGGTCATGGGTTTGAATCCCGGCACGTACCAATGACTTTGTTTTCTAAGTTATGTGCATTTGTGAAGTTAAAGTAGCAATACCACTCGCTAACCTTGAAAGAAAATATCGTGAGGAAACCTGAGTGTCTGAGCTATTCACATACCTCAGCGCTTGAAATCACTAATCTGCGGTGGGAACGCGTGGTGATTAAGCCCATGCTCTCTCTCTCTCTCTCTGAGAGAAGGCCTGTGCCCTACAGTGGGAAGTATATAGGCTGCTTATCATAAATATAAGCAAATATAAGAATACGATAAGTTACATTTGCTTATATTATTTTATATAAGTTTATCTCATTTTGCTCTACCAGTCGCATCACAAATCGCTGCCTGGTGACGCCTTGACTCAGCGTCGAGATAGGGAACATCTTTTCCAAAACATTATCTGATAATTCACTCACTAAACCCTGTCTCCTCCTCGATGGAAGCATCAAATATTGACGTGTTTAACATGAAGCTACGCGCCACGGAAAAAGGGAATGGAGTACTGCGAGGAATTGGGATCAAATATTCATGGGTCTGAATCGTCGGGGACCGGTCGATTAAGTGTTAATTGCTGTAGTTAACGCGATGTGGGAAAGTCTGAGCTAAAGAATGAAAAGAAGTGGGTGCGTGCTAATAAAATTGGGGTGCACACGAAGTAAGGCAACTTTATATGGCAGCATTTTGTAGCCAAGTTTTTATTATGTGGAACACTTACGCTGAAATAACATACATAAACTCACGCCTGTATCCCAGAGGGGTAGGCAGAGACCAGGGACTGCCGCTTGCTACGATCCTGACAGATCACTTTCGCTTCCTCAACATTTATTAGTCGTTGCATGCACGCACGCCGGTTTCGGGTACTTTTTATCTTGCCCTTTGCTAATACATCCCCTATTTGGTCTAAGACGCTGAAATAAAAAACGTCTATAAGTAACACCTTTATCATCATCATCATCAGCCGTTTAATGCCCACTGCAGGGCATAGGCCTCCCTCATGGTTTTCCTAACCATGAAGGGTTTTGCCATAATCGCCACGCTTGGCAGGCGGGTTGGCGATCGCAGTATGCGGTTGGAATCTCAGGAAGACGCTGCTGCCCGTCTCCTGGTAATTTATTTCCATAGTCGCCTTATACGACATCCACGGAAGGAAATGGAGTGACGCTATTCTTAATCTGGCGCCACACGGAACACCTTTAGCGTAGAGATAATAAATAGCACGTGAAAAATAAGTACCCGTAACCGGCGTGCATTCATGCAACGACTAATGAATGTTGAGGAACCGAAAGTGATCTGTCAGGATCGTGGCTAGCGGCAGTTCCTGGTCACCTACCCCTCTGGGATGCAGGCGTGAGTTTATGTATGTGTACGTATATATGTATAACAGAACAAGGCACTATGCACAACCACGAAAGTCTTAAAAAGTATACCTACAACGATTATAACGCTTTCATTATTGCAGCATTATAGTACAGTATTAAAATGCTTTTATGTTGAAATAAAAACCTATTTTTCATACAAATTGACCGCATCAAATTTCAATATTGTAAGAAAATTTAAAGAAACAATAAAAACCGACTTAAAAAAATACAGCAATAGAAACAGAGAAATAATACATTATTAGGTATTATGACCTTTCAATTTAAATAAAGTATTGTAAAAATAAATTTTGGAGTCGGTGCCCAAAATATATGGTGCTGGTCATGTAACTTGGCACCGGCTCCAAACTACAAATATATTTATATTCTTTTTGTTACACTAACCCGTGCTGAGGACAATTTTAAAAACCTATTTAGAAGCTAAAAATTCCACCCATGCCGGGACTTGAACCCGCGACCTCTGGCATGGTTAAGTCCCACCATGGGTGGAATTTTTAGCCTCTAAATAGGTTTTTACAAATATATTTATCAATATGAATATATTTATATATTTTATTTATTTATTTATATCTATATTTCTATAATATCTAAATCGAATTTAAAAGTTGTCTGTAGAATTCTGAGTAACTCGATCTGGCCACCATAACAATGGTTTTTAGTTGTTATTATCAGGTTAAGTTAAATAATATCTCTGTTTTTAGTGTTTAAATTGTAAACTGAATGCTCTCTAATTTGGTGTAGACAGTTTTTTCCTTGAATGCATCCAAAAGTCTGTCACTCTCTGTCGGTCGTAGAACAAACGTGTTGTTTTCAAGTTGGCAAATAAATCTGTAAATACTAAAGTAATCCTGGTTTATTTGCTCATTATTCATCATTTGGTGCTTTGAAGTCGGTTTTTATTTTTGGTCTAAAAATTTTTATTTCACAATTTTTTGTGACTATCACTACGACTCCGCCACATTGTGTTTTCAGAAAGCAAATGCACGAGTCGCTTTAAGTGTGTCTTTAAAATTTATAGAGTTCCCTAGATTTCTCCAAGATGCCATCATCATATCTAGAATTGATGACAATGGGACTACCTGTGATATCTACAACCGTTTCAAGCTCAGAAGGCGATATCTTCAACGCGCATTATGCTAAATTTAAGAGACGCTCAGCCAAAATCCTGAATTCATCGAGTTGTACGGTCTTATAAAAAATGCTTATCCCTAAAATTTAATACTGTATTAAGATACACAAAATTACATGTGGCGATGTTATGTCTGCGTGCTTTAGATCACAACTTAGTACTCATGTCATAATATTACTAATATATCGTGTAATGGTTGTGATCTGTTTTGTACACCAAATAAGATAAAATTAAATAAACAAAAAAATAATTATCCAAATCGGTATATGCGTCTTTGAGTAATCGAGGAACATACATAAAAATATTTCGACTAATTTAGAACCTCCTCCTTTTTTAAAGTCGGTTAAAATACATATAAAAATATAGATCAAAAGAGGAGGCCTTAGCCCAGCAGTGGGACACTAAATCGGCTAATTAAAAAGTAAACACAATATGTGGTAGGTCATTGAAAACTTTTGCTCGTTGCAAGTGGTTTAATATATATCTATGCTGAAGAACTATAATGAACTTACATCGACGCCCTGTTGTTGTGGACGCCGAGACGGGTTAGGTCGAATTAGGTTCGCACTTAGCTATAGGCTGAACGAGGCCCTTTTATATTGTGTAAATGTAGCGAACCCCTAAAATGTGTTAGTCTAAGTTAGGTTCGCAGATAGTTGTATGCTGAACGAGGGCCTTTAAATATTATGTAACATTTGTAAATATGGTGCAAGACCAGTGGAAAATTCCACAAACATCTGTGATTGGTCGAACGGCTGGCCCGAATAGTATATAAGCCGGAACATTCTCTGCATTAGCATGAGCTTTCAGTTAGCTACTACACCACCCTGAACCTGGAAGAAATAAACAGCTATCAAGAACCACTGGAAGTTTGCATCACCACCTATACAGTCCACACCCCACTTAGTCTGGTCCTTCGAGCCGGATCCGAACGAGAGAACCACCCTTCTGCACCTGAACGCGGACCTGGAGCAGCCCCCAAGCGGCCCTCGAACTTGGGCCTGGAGCTGCACCCACTTAGTGGTCTTCCGAGCGCCGGATCCGAACGAGAACCACCTTCTGCACCTGAACGCGGACCTGGAGCAGCCCCCAAGCGGCCCTCGAACTTGGGCCTGGAGCTGCACCCACTTGGTGGTCTTCCGAGCGCCGGATCTGAACGACAACCACCTTCTGCACCTGAACGCGGACCTGGAGCAGCCCCCAAGCGGCCCTCGAACTTGGGCCTGGAGCTGCACCCACTTGGTGGTCTTCCGAGCGCCGGATCTGAACGAGAACCTTCGGCACTGGACCTAGAGGAACAGTCCCTGAACCCCCTTCTGGAGCAGGCATCAAACGGCCCTCGAACCTGGGCTTGGCGCTGCACCTGAAGAGGAGCGGTCCCTGAACCCGCACCTCGAGCAGGCATCAACCGGCCCTCGAACCTGGGCTTGGCGCTGCACCTGAAGCGGAGCGGACCTGAACCTGCACCTGGAGCAGTCATCAACCGGCCCTCGAACCTGGGCTTGGACTGCACCTGGAGCAGATTGGACCTGGAGCAGCTCGCGATCGGCCATCGAACCTGGGCCTGGAGCTGCACCTGGAAAAACTGTAAGTGAACCTAAATCTAAATCTGAACCTGCACCTGGAGCAGTCATCAACCGGCCCTCGAACCTGGGCTTGGACTGCACCTGGAGCAGATTAGACCTGGAGCAGCCCCCGATCGGCCCTCGAACCTGGGCCTGGAGCTGCACCTGGAAGAACTGAACGTGGACCTGATCGGCCCCTGATCGGCCCTCGAACCTGGGCTTGGAGCCACATCTGACCACTGAAACAGGACCTGGACCATCTGGACTTGGACCTGGACGACCTGGACTTGGACCTGGACGACCTGGACTTGGACCTGGAAGACCTGAACTTGGACCTGGACGACCTGGACTTGGAACTGGAAGACCTGGACTTGGACCTGGAAGACCTGGACTTGGACCTGGAAGACCTGGACTTGGACCTGGAAGACCTGGACTTGGACCTGGAAGACCTGGACTTGGACCTGGAAGACCTGGACTTTGACCTGGAAAACGTAGAACTAAATCTGTGACCTGTAACCTTTGTATATCATTGTAATACTGTCTTTTGTCATTCTGAATTAAACGATACTACCCTTTTGTCTTTTAATATAAGTAATTTAGAGCAAAGAAGAAAGAAGATCGAGTCCGTGAAGTCCGGGCTCAAAGAAAAAGGAAGAACCCGCTTCGAACTAGGTACCGTCGCAACTCCCACGACCATTCTTACAAAATGGTTGTCACTCGGAGCATGGGGGACCCTGCGGAAGACATCGAACGGGAGCAAATGGAGGCTGAACAAGCGCGTCAAGAAGCACTCCGCGTCGAGATAGAGCGCCGGAGGAGGCTGCAAGCTGAACCGCCGGCATCACCGTCGCTGACAATGCCCCCGACTGAAGACCGCGCAACCACTACCGGCGTGACTGACACCTCAACGAACGTTGGTGCTACGTCACTACTCGCCAGGGAACGTGAACGAACGTGCGCTATGTCACCGGCAGCGTCAGTGAGATCGACGGCAAGCGTTGTCACACGAAAGCGCCGCGCCGAGCTAGAGGCCGCCGAACAACTCGCGGCCTTAAAAGAGCAGCAGCTCCGACAACAACAACAGCAACAACAGCAACAGCTCCAAATCCAAACGGACTTAATACAGAAGAGGCTCGCAGTCGAGATGTCAATCATCGAGGATGAAACGGACCAACCCCCTGTACATCCTGCACCTTCACCGGCAGAACAACGCCAGAAGGTGGATGAATGGCTGCGAGCAAACCCACTGAACGCTCCACGACCTGAGAGCGGCGCTCAACCACACGAACGCCAAGAATCACGAACTCTGCGTTTCGAAGAAACACCGAGACGCAGCAGATCTCCCACACCCACCAGAACAAGGGGTGGGATGGAGCGACTGGCAACAGCGCTTGAGAAGATGGCCAGACCACGAGTTCGCCATACGGAACTACCGACGTTCTCGGGGTCACCGAACGAATGGCTACCCTTCCAAGCGGCTATGCGAGACTCCACGAAACTCTACGACATCTCGTCGATTGAGAATCTACTTAGACTAAGAACTGCCTTGAAGGGAGGTGCACGGGATGCAGTAGCGACGCTTCTCTACACAGCGTCTGATCCCGAAACCATCATGAAAACACTGGAGCAGTGCTACGGACGACCGGAAGTCATAGTCGAACAAGCCCTCGCAGACATCAAGAAACTGCCTCGATTTGGGACATTGGCCAGCGAAATGAACACCTTCGCGGTCAAAGTTCAGAACATAACCTGCGTCTTGAAGAACATAGACAGACGCGGTTATCTCTACAACCCGATGCTGGCGCGAGAGGTGCTTGACAAAGTCAGTCCGCACACCAGGTCTCGATGGTGCGACTACGCCGCTGATGTCGACGTCACCTCAGACCCCGAGATCGTCGTTCTGTCTCGCTTCCTCATGCGCGAGGCAGACCGGGCGCTGCGGTACGCATACACGCCGACTCCTAGCGCCGCACCGCCTGCCAAGAAAGAGCAACGACCCGTCGTGGCCCCGAAGAAGTCAAGCGCCATCTACACCGTCGTGGAAACAAGCGAGGAGATCGACCGATGCCCGAAATGCGAACAAGTTCACACGCTACCTCTGTGTTCGAGCTTCAAGAAACTCACTATCGGCCAACGCTGGGACTTCGTACGAGAAAAATGTATATGCTTCAGATGCATCAAAAGCAAGCATCAGCGAAGGTCCTGCAAAGCTAAGCCCTGCGGTGTGAACAACTGTTCTCGCCCACATCATCCGATGCTGCATCAAGATCCACCTGCAGCACCGATGCCGTCTGAAGCAGTACTGTCGGTAGCAACCACTAACGCTACCGACTCACGATCTGTGCTGCTGAAGATGTGCCCAGTTGTCATCATCGGACCACGGGGGGAGATGAGCACATACGCACTGCTGGACGAAGGCGCTACCATAACGCTCATCGACGAGGACTTGGCGCATAACATTGGAGCAGATGGGCCGCCACGCCCACTGAACCTACAAGGCGTCAACATGTCCCAGCAAGAAGGAGAGAGCAAGATGGTTACCGTGCAACTGAGAGGTAAGCACAACAGCGCGCTACACGAGCTACGAGCGCGCACGATCAAGAACTTAAGGCTTCATCAACAATCCATTCCGGAGACACTGCTGAAGCATGAGCATCTTCAAGATCTGCTGCAAAGCGAGGTGTGCTACGAACGAGCACGTCCAGGCATCTTGGTGGGGACAGACCACTGGGAGCACATTGTCTCACGCGAGTTACGTGTCGGCAGGCCAAATGAACCGGCTGCCTCAAAGACAGAACTCGGTTGGGTGATTCATGGGACCTTGCCAAGCAGCGTGATCTACAAGAACGAGAACGTACTGCACGTCTACGCGCCCGAACGGCGCACCGAACCCGATCTAGACGAGCAGAACGAGCAAAACGATCGCAGCCTTCATGAACTACTCGAGGCACACTTTCGTATAGATGCTCTCGGCGTTGCCCTCAAACCAAGGGTGAACAGCGCTGATCAAAGAGCAACCTTGATTGTCGAACAGACAATAAGGAAGATCGACAGTGGCTATGAAGTCGGATTGCCATGGCAAAACGACGACACGAACATGCCACCGAACTACAACCAAGCCTTCCGTCGACTGCGGAAGATCGAACAAAAGATGGACGCCGACCCTGACTTCGCTCAAGAGTACACCAAGCAGATAGAGAACCTGCTGGAGAAAGGTTATGCGGCACCATGCGACGGCTCCGAGCAAACAAGTGCCGTCCGCTGGTTCCTGCCTCACTTCGCCGTGCAAAATCCCAACAAACCGGGAAAAACACGGCTGGTGTTCGATGCGGCAGCCAAAAGTCACGGTGTGAGCCTTAACGATCATCTGCTAGAGGGACCGGACCTGCTTCAGTCACTGCAGGGGATCCTGTTCCGGTTCCGAGAAAAACGGATTGCTATCACCGCCGACGTACAGGAGATGTTCTTGCGCATTAAGATCCGGGCTGAAGATCAACCCGCGCAGCAATTCCTATGGAGAGGAGATAACAGAACCGACCCACCTCGCCTCTACAAGATGAAGAGCCTGATCTTCGGTGCAGCGAGCTCCCCGTTCATGGCTCACTACGTGCGCAACCACAACGCACACCAGCATGCGCAAACTCATCCGCGCGCGCTGGAGGCCATCACGCAGAACCATTACATGGATGATCTGGTGGCGAGCTATGACGGCGAAGAGGAAGCGAGATGCAGCATCGAGGAGATCCGAGCGGTGCACGCCGCTGCTGGATTCACACTGCGAGGATGGAGCGCAAACTGTGGGGAAGTGCTGCTCGACGTTCCAGCCGATCTACATGCGACAACTCCTGTACAACTGGGGGGAGAAGAGCTGAGCAACAAGATACTGGGGCTCTTCTGGAACAACGAACGAGAGGTCCTGCCTACAACTAGAGACGACTGGCTGCCTGAACCTGGTCGTTTCTCTAAGGTGCGAACTACCGCCCGTGTGCCGGCATTTAGTAACATATGCCGGCGCAGAGCCGACTCGGATAGAGCACAGGCACATCGAAAGTGGCGAACAGGCACTTATCCGGGCCCAGACGGCGAAGTACGAGTGATGGACGTCCGAACAAAGACAGGAGTCTTCAAACGTCCTGCGAGCCGACTCGTCGTCCAAGAGAAGGAGGCTACGCGTGCTGCGCCGGGGGGAGGAATGTTGTGGACGCCGAGACGGGTTAGGTCGAATTAGGTTCGCACTTAGCTATAGGCTGAACGAGGCCCTTTTATATTGTGTAAATGTAGCGAACCCCTAAAATGTGTTAGTCTAAGTTAGGTTCGCAGATAGTTGTATGCTGAACGAGGGCCTTTAAATATTATGTAACATTTGTAAATATGGTGCAAGACCAGTGGAAAATTCCACAAACATCTGTGATTGGTCGAACGGCTGGCCCGAATAGTATATAAGCCGGAACATTCTCTGCATTAGCATGAGCTTTCAGTTAGCTACTACACCACCCTGAACCTGGAAGAAATAAACAGCTATCAAGAACCACTGGAAGTTTGCATCACCACCTATACAGTCCACACCCCACTTACCCTGTAATTCATAAAACCATGTCTCAGCACATAGCTCAAGGTGTCAAGGCATGCTTATGTCGGATTAACATCGGGAAACGCCCAGAAAGCATACTTTTTGTCAAAGTATCATTCATTCCGCCTAAAGAAAGACATTACAGTATGGTTTGGGTTGGTTACCACACTAGACGTAAATCTGTGCGGTGGTAACCATGTGAAGGTTTGACATTATGATTACTTGGCGTTTACCGTTAATGTTAGTTTTGTAACATTTTACAATTTAATCAAAGACATTACTATACTCAACTCTAGTGACATAATGACTAAATGACATGTACACAACACAACACAACACAACACAACACAACACAACACAACACAACACAACACAATACAACATGACACAAAACAACACAACACAACACAGCACAGAACAGCACAACACAACACAGCAAAACACAACACAACACAACACAACAGAACACAACACAACACAATACAACACAACACAACACAACACAATACAACACAATACAACAGAACACAACACAACACAACATAACACAACAGAACACAACACAACACAACACAACATAACGCAACACAACGCAATGCAGTGCAATGCAATGCAATGCAATGCAATGCAACAGAATGCAATACAATACAATTCCGGAATCAATTACTTGATTTTTTTCAAATTGGTTTCAAATGTGTACTGCTTACGAAAGTTTTACCTAAAAAATAAAAACATCTTTTATTATGACGAAAACTTCGAAATCGGAAACACTCTCAGGGGTCTGTTTCTAAGAACTCGTCTACCGCTGCATATGCTGTACTTCCTTCTCTCCTCGGCCATACTCATCCAGCCACTGCCAGCAATTTGCCAGAATTGGATCGTCGACGACATCGCACCGTTGTTATATTTGGTGTCGGTATTAGCCCTTCAGACGTCTCAAGACTGATCTTGAGACATCAAAAGATCTCTTAGCTAAAATAGATATATTTTCATATCGACTGGTACTTATTAGAAAAGAAAACATATGTCAAATTGCACCGCTTCTTTAATATCACCTAAGTGGCCATTGAAATAGAATTTTGTGTAAGAAGTTTTTTTAATGCTGCGAATTTAATAAAAATACTAATTTTAGAAAATGCTTCAAGTGGCCGACTGCAGTTTTTCGTCACAATTAAATCTACTGGACTACTAAACACTTTAAGCAAGTAATTGTCTTTAATACAATGTATGCTAATCTCTGAAATAAGAGTATTTTGTATATTTACTGCTACATTAAAAAAATAACCGGGTGAATATTTTAGGTCTTAATTTTATTGTTCCTAACGGTAACAGTATTAGATAATTTAGTCTAACTCAATTTATAAGCAAAGATTTAAGTCACTCTTCCACAAAATCTGTTTTTAAACGAAATTTTGATTTTAAAAGCTGTTAAATTTAAATACAGAAGTTTGAGTGCAGACAAAAAAGCTAAAAAAACTAAAAAGCTGTGCGTATAAAATACGTCATAGTAAACACTGTGTTCAGGAAACACAGAACTAGTCCCCAACTGAGTGAAATAGCACGTTCAGCTAAGAAATAATGCTTAACAAAAAATAGAGCCAAGTAGCGTATTCGTAAATCCCTGCTCTTGCTTTAAGCGAGAAGGAGTCTACTTACGACTAGATGAAATTGTTCATTTTACTAGCCTTTGACGTGTGCGACGCTCCTGTTATTAGACATTGAATTTGCTAGTATACACTCTTGTTTGAGAAACCGGCCAGGTGCGAGACGGACTCGTGCACAAAGGGTTCCGTACCATTATCTATACAACATTTGAATATTTCAAGCGTCTACCTGTTGCCGTTATTAATAACGAGCAAAAAAGTCAAATTTGTTGTATGGGAGCCCCCCTTAAATATTTATTTTAGACTTTTTTACTATTTGTTGTTATAGCAGCAACAGAAATACATCATCTGTGAAAATAATTTCAAATGGCTAACTATCGTGCATGGACAGACAGCGGAGTGTTATTAATAGGGTCATTTACTCTTTGGGTACGGAACCCTAAAAAGCATTGAGCGTTGAGATTGAGCTTAATAATTGTCAAGATAGAGGTGTCTTTAGCATAAAATTATTGCGTGAAAAAAGAAACAGTACATTTGTTTAATGATAATGGTAGTTGAACAGACTAGTTTCTATACATTGTGTTAGATTTGCGTTGATGCAAGACTTTGTTTCTGAAATTACGTAACTTTTTTGTAATAGCAATTCCACTAGCTAAGTGTAATTAAACCTCGTGAGGAAGTCTAATAATGTCAACGTTTGAAATCGCTGCTTCGGGCATACGTGGCGATCAAGCCTACATTTGAAAATCTAGGCCACGATAGCTTCTATAAACGATCTTCTGGACTTAAATTAGACATCGCTTGCCAAACCAGTATAACATATATTGTAAGCATAGGCGGTCTCAAAGCCTATAGTTATTTTTCATGATATACGGGTGTTAAGAGGTGTTTCCCCAACCAAGAATACGGTAAATCTGCTCCTTGCACTTCAGATTCTGTCCTCCTCAACTCACCGATGCACGCCGCCATATTTTTTCGCAGTGGTGCCAACCTAGCGGCCGGTTACTTTTTAATAGTGACAACGACTATTTCGATTTTGAAGGTATCATGACTGGTTAGGCGTCTAGATACGGTTTTTACGTGGACTGTATGATTTATTGTGTCCCGTCTGCTGGTCAAAGCCGTGCGTGAAATAATGGCTCAACTTTCTGGTTTTGCCAACGAAAAAATGTAGTGACAACGGAAACGAACAAAAGAACTATGAAATATCAATGAACACAATGAAACCTACTGTCGATGTGAACCTCTGTTATGGCGTTATTGACATTATTTTGTTGAATACCTTTAATAACATGACATTGAATATTGACCGGTAAAATAATTAAAAAATAATATCATTGCAAACCAATGCTAGAATGGTCAAACGCAACTCTGATTTCACTGCAATTATTCAATGGTTTATTTCAATTAGTTGCCTATAGTTGCCTATTTAAAAATATCTGGTTCATACAAATTTCATGGCATTTCTGATAAAATACCGATGACCACTTGGATGCTGCAGTACCAACCAAGTCGCGGGCATGTACCTTTAACTTTGTTCATTTTCTAAGTTACGTACATCTGAAAATTTGCGGTAGCAACACCACAGGCTAACGGTAATGGAATACATCGTGAGGAAAATACTGATAAAACTCGAAAAACCGTGACACAGCGGCATTTTTAAATTGAGAATTTAAGTATGAAACGCATAAGTATTATGTCCGTCTCGTTCTTATTTGAGAAAACTAAAGAGACAGAATAATATTTGAATATTTACTAGGTAAATCCTAAATAAAGAAACCATTGGATAAAACAATTTTCAATTCAATTCAACTGTATTCAAATATCAGACACAGTTAAATAAAAAACCAGCCAAGTCCGAGGCGGACTCCCGCATGAAGGGTTCCGAATCTACACAACATTTGAATATTTCAAGCGTCTACGTGTTGCCGTTATTAATATCGAGCAAAAAACGCCAAAAAATCACGTTTGTTATATGGGAGGCCCCCTTAAATATAATTTTTTTAGTATTGGCTATTATAGTGGTAACAGAAACACATCTGTGAAAATTTCAACTCTCTAACTATCACGGGTCATGAAATACAGCCTGGTGATAGACGGACGGATGGACGGACGGACGGACAGCGGAGTCTTAATAATAGGGTCCCTTACCCTTTGAGTACCGAACCCTAAAAACTAAATATTCATGTTTACATTATACAAGTATGCCAACTTGCGAGTTAGTGTGAAATACAGCTTTACAAATATTACTGACAGACCCTACAGAACTTAAAATATTTTCCAATCTTCCAATAAAGGGCCAATAGAAAGAATGGCACGGAACACCTCTATCACGGGTAATTTCCCCCCTGGAGACTTATGTAGGGGCTTTTCGTGTTCATAAAACATGATCTTTATTACTCGGCTTTGGGACTCGCATTATGTTCGTAGACGTGAGATGTGGGGCCTTAAGTAGGGGGCACCTTTTTTCGTCTGCCGCGTTTTTAGTTTCAGGAATATCGGCGGAAGAAAATTTGGACAAATTGGCTACATTTGGAATTGAGATGTCTAAGAAATTTCATGTATTTACACATTTTTTTCTGTAGCCTATATACGTCCTGTTTACAAGGAGCCTATATACGTCCCACTGTAGGGCTCATGCCTTCTCTCAGGAAAAGAGTGTGGGCTTATTCACCACGCGTGCCCATCGCGGATATGCGATTTCAAGCGCTGAGGTATGTCAATAGCTCAGACACTCAGGTTTCCTCACGATGTTTTCCTTCACCGTTAGCGAGTGGTATTGCTACTATAACTTCACAAATGTACATAACTTAGAAAAGAAAGTCATAGGTACATGCCCGCACTGGGAATCGAACCTGGGTCTCTCGCTTCCGAGTCCAATGTTCTACCCACTAGGCTACCACAGCTCCACACGTCCCGTTTAGTAGCGTTTTTAATAAAACTGCCAAACTCAGCTTTGAAATATATATATATATTTGCCTTTTTTGTCTTCTCTATGTTAAAATTAAACAATCAAAAACTGCTACAAGCGATTTAGGATAAAATCATCTATAATACGGTCTCTCTCATTCTACCCTCAAAAAAAAAAATTACATAACTTTTCAATAACCAAATCAAATCAAAATTACGGAACCAACGAGCTGAACAAACGCTCAAACTATTTTAACAACCAACTTTACTGCAAGGGCAAAAGTTCCGGTATTGGTTTATATTCGCACTAACTGGATTAGCGGTTCAATCAAAACTGTAAACTACATGGAACTAAAATGTATGCGCAATTGTTTCGCTGACAATAGAGTTACGATTCCCTCGATGGCGGCAGAGCGAATATTTTTTTCTTTAATAACAACCCTTTTAGATGTGGTTTTTTTGTGTACGCCTGAGACAGTTTTTTTTTATTATGTGACCTATACACAATATATCCCAGTGCAGGGAACAGGCCTTCTGTCAGAGAGAGAGAGAGAGAGAGAATATGTGCTTAATTACCACGCGTGCCCAACGCGAATTAGCATGCGTGTTAGCCGCTAGACCAACGAGGCAGTCAGTCAATCAAGTAAGTCCGGCTTGTCATTAAGGAGGTCGTGGTTTCGAATTCCAGCATGCACCAACGACTTTGTTTTCTTAGTTACGTACATTAGTGAAGTTATAGTTGCAATACCACTCGCTAACAGTAAAGGAAACCATCATGAGGAAACCTGAGTGTCCGGGGTGTTCACACACCTCAGCGCTTGAAATTGCCAATCTGCGGTAGGCACGCGCTTTAATTAAGCCCATACTCTCTCTCTGAGAGAAGGCCTGTGCCCTGCAGTGGGGCGTGTATAGGCTACAGAAAAAAAGACGTCACAAACTTCGACACTCTGTGTAATTTATTAATTTTGTGTAGGTACTGCTGTAAATGATTTGTAAATAAATATTTGCATGCTGCATAAGCCTTATTAACAATTTTGCATACTGCTGCTAAGTGGTAGAATACGAGTACATTTGCAATTAAGATCTGTGTATGACCCAATACATATTCGCAAATAAATTATTTGACTTGAATTGATTTGATCAGGGTACCCCAATTCACTACAATAATGACAGAACTATTGAGTAGATAGATTAAATTATTATTATTATGAAATGTTATTTGGAATAATCTACAATGTGTAATATAAATTTATGTAAATTTTATTGGATTATTTATATTAATTTTAATGAACTGTATTATTTATTTAAATTTTTTTCATTTTGAATTATCTTGATTTTTGATACCTATTTGAATTATAATTGACTATGTTAATTAATTCCGACTTTAATGTTGCATTTTTTATAAGTGACGTTTAACTTTATATTAATAACATTAGACACTAATGCTGATCGATTTGGGTTCACCTGTAATGACAGTGTATGCTATGATAATAAATAAAAATAAAAAATTTGGAACCAGGACAAGTGGTTGTGTTGTGTGGAAGTTAGGCTCAACCCACACTAAGTTGGCAGCGTTCGGGAGCGACGCGAAGGGCGTGCAGAGGACTCGCGCCACCGTGCGTCGCCTCACGCCGTCTCGCGCGACCGCGCGGGGCTAGCGTCTCCGCCAGTTAAAAATCTACATTTGGCAAGAGAAGTCGTGTTACTATGCTAAATAATAATAAAACAACATATTGTATGTATTCTGCATTATCAAAATCAAGCTATATCATAATACGCCCACGCGAGACTGCTCGAGCCGGTCACACCCGCCGCGAGTCCCCGCGCCGCGCCGCGTTCATTCTATCAAGCGTTTCCGTATCATACGAAATTGAACATGAAGTGTATAATATCTTGTTATTAAAACTGCCCGTCACCTTGCTGCCACTTCAGTGTGATTTGAGCCTTATAGGAAATTATGGACTTTTACATGCGTGCACTTTATTCAGTAGCGTTACGTGCTATTTTACAACTTAAATGTAAAGGTGAAGCTGAGTGAACTATCGAATACACGCTTCATAAAATACATAAAAAGATCAACAACAATTTTGTTTGACTGCTTCGCTGGTCTAGCGGTATCACGTCTGATTACCATGGCGGAGGTCGGCGATTCAATTCCCCTCTGGGGGCCGCCGTACGTTTGTACTCATGGCCTCATTCTGGATGTATTTCCATGTTTGTGATGCCTTTGCCCGGTTACCATATCACAGTGTATCCTAGTTTGAGACCAGGACATGACAATGACATGTCCTGGTCCCAAACTAGGATACACTGTGATCTTATTGTGTAGAAGTTATTACCTTTACGTTTAAGGGGTTCCATGCAGTAACAGTGCAGTATCGTAACGTGGCCGATAAGGTTACAGTTCCTTCCAATATGTAAGGTTACCTGGATGAAATTGCTATCAGCAATAAGGCCGCCAATTGTACCTCTTCTTTGTAACTGTTGTCTCTGTAATTGTTTTCTAGTGTGTACACTAAATAATAATATTATCTCATCTTAACCGAGTGTTGCCGACCGACCAACCAACCTTTTTTATGTTTTTACTTCTTTTATACTTTTTCTATATGTCTAATAGTTTAAAAATTTAAATAGGACTATGTCAAGGACAAAAACGAATAAAAAAGACTCCTAAAAGTTACTCTCGAGTTTTCTTAAATATTTACGTGCATGCGTTTAATCGAGTGGCAAAGCGGTGGTAGCCTAGTGGGTAGAACCTCGGACTCGGAAGCGGGAGACCCGGGTTCGATCCCCGGTGCGGGCATGTACCTACGACTTGGTTTTCTAAGTTATGTACATTTGTGAAGTTATAGTAGCAATACCATTCGCTAACGGTGAAGGAAAACATCGTGAGGAAACCTGAGTGTCTGAGCTATTCACATACCTCAGTGCTTGAAATCGCCAATCCGCGGTGGGCACGCGTGGTGATTAAGCCCATACTCTCTCCCTGAGAGAAGGCCTGTGCCCTACAGTGGGACGTACATAGGCTGCTTATGTTTCATCGAGTATAGTGTACGTGTGAAAAAGTTGTCGTGCTGTCAGCTGTGCCCACAGACTATCGTGACTAAAGCCACAAATGGAATATTGAAACGTTCCTAAATATTTCAGTATTTTTTTTTTTCTTTACTTATTTCGTAACAGATCCCGCCCTTACAGGTTATCCACCTAATACAGCAGGTTAAATAAAAATAACATCATAGAAAAAAGAGGAAAATCGAGCACATTAATATAGGTAATTAATATATTTAATATAAAAAGTTATATCACATTAAAAATACGTTTCATTAAGTATATAAAATTAATAAACAATTCATAAAATTTCATCAAATATGAAATATGCATCAGTAAGTTATTATTAAAATATTATCTACTCAATAACACTGTCACCTCAGCCTTGAATTTCGCGAGCGGTATTGGGTACTTTTTATGCTGCCCTTTGCTAATGTAACCCTTATTTTCCCTATTCCCCTACCGACTTGCGTGCATGCAACGACTAATGAATGTTGAGGAAGCGAAACTGATCTGTCAGAATCGTGGCAAGTGGTAGTCCGTGGTCTCTGCCTACCCCTCTGCGATACAGGCGGGAGTTTATGTAATGTAATACGCTCTACTTATTGAAATACAGATTACGGGCAATATATATTTTTATTACTCTTTTTCATCGATTCCCTAGCCTAGCTGGGGATCGACTGACATCTAAAACAAAACGTAACGATTCCCTTCAAAATATTTAAAATAAGACGAGAAGGCTCTGCCAGCCAGCTACTATAAAGAGGAATCGTTACAGTACGTATGTGTATGTAATATTTGTATCGCCGAAGTTTCACGTGTAGATTTTTTACGAAGCCAGATTATTCTGTTGTTACAGTGAAATTTAAAATTTGTTTTTTTTTCCTTTCAGGTCTAATGCTGTACGGAAAATAGGAAAATAAGGTAAGTTAATTTAATAACCTCATTTATGAATAGCCATTAAAAAATAAAAGAAAAAATAACTTAACTAGTCAAATGTATAGCAAAGGATATCAAAATTTCATGTAAAAATAGAATGAGCACACTTAGTAATTCGTGCAAAATAGATGAAAATTCCTTTAAGAAATTACGACTGGCGGGAACTCTTGCAACTAAAAATTTGCTGGTCCATCTAAATGCCATTTGACAGTGATGTTCGACTTTTAAATTACACATTGCCACATACTGATACAAAGAGAAAAAAAAACTTCTTATCGTGTCGGTGGCAAAACCAGTTAGATTAATATTGTCTTGGTGTTATGCTTAAATTGCTAAACTAGATTAGGTTAGATTAGAACACTTTAGTGTACAAACTTTAGTGTAGAATAGAACAATATTCTAATCTGAAAACAAAATACATAACTAGGCTTAAATGCTGTAACGGCTTCGTATCATTGTTCCGTTTGATAAAAAAATATCGATATATTCAGAATTTAAAAGTTCTAAGTGTCGGATGCGCCATTTCACGCATGCAATTCTATAATCTAATACATTAGTTTTCTCGATCTTTGTGTCTAATGTTGTATAGTGGTACCTCCGGAACCTTTCGTGCGCGAGTCCGTCTCGCACTTGGCCGGTCTTTTTTTCATGATATAGGTATAATAATGATTTTTTGACGACTTCATTCAGATAAAACGTAGCTATTCACTCTAAGCCGTACCTACCTTTTCAAGCAAACTGCCGTACTTAATCGTGAGTACATGCTGGCAACACTGACTAGTGTCTGTCCTGTCATTCTTCGCGGTGTTTGTAAACATCTGATAAACATTGAAGACAATAGATTTATGTACGAAAGCCATCCCTTTTTTGCTAATTCGTGTGAAATTTACGAAGTTCTCTTTTTTTACTGAATTTCGAGGTATTCTGACTACCAAAATTTGAGAAATGTGGTGTGAAATTTCTTTTTAGATAACACTGCCACTTAGAATCGAAAAGGGGTACGTTCAATAAGAGTCAAACAAGATAATATCACGCCTATAGTCTCTAACAGTCTTTTTAAATCACTAATCAAGTATTATAAATAGTTTTTTAAAGTAAGCAGACGAATAGCAACTGCCTTTGCAGACACCACTTTAGTTGTTGTTCATAAATCGCCGTTTGACATTTCTATCGGCTGTCGTTGGCTGTCAAATAGTTTTACGTAATACCAAACGGTCAGCCAAACGTAACAAAAAATGCATTTTTAGTTCCTCGATCGCTGTCGCTATGCAGATGGCGTTGCGATCGATTATGCTGTCGCGTTGCTAATAGGTAATACAAAATATGATTTTGACAGCAGATATTGCGCAATTTTTGCCTGTTGCTTGTAATTTCAAGATACGTAATTAGCCTGCCAGTCTTGTGCCACCCACATCCAGCATCTCCCCGCCACCGTAACCAGGTCATAAGACCATCTGGTGGGGGGCCTGCCCACGCTGCGTCGTCCGGTCCGCGGTCGCCAGGTCAGAACTTTTTCGCCCCAACGGCCATCAGTTCTCCGAGCATGCTTGCACCATGCATAGCATAATATATTATTATCCAGACTGAGTAGTATAAGAAAATGTATATACGCAATTTTCTTACTATTTTATTCTTCCTTTGACATTTTGGCTAAGTTCTCAGACAATTTTGTGACCCATTCTCCTGAAATTTATGAGGTAGACACATATTCTCATATTACTTCAATCACATTCAACTATAATGCAATCATTTGATACTTATTCACAAAACGATCATTTGAAAAGATAGTCTTAAGATGGATGAAAAAAAATGTATACTGCAGTATGTGTGGTTAACGTAAAGCTATCCAACACGATCTCTATGCATTTTTAATTGAGTGGGAAATGTTCCTATCATTATCATCATAAGCCATTTGACGCCCACTAGAGGACATAGGCCTTCCTTATGGCAGGCCCCCCACCAGATGGTCTGACGGCCTGGTTAAGGTGGCGGGGAGTCACCGGATGCGGGCGGCACAAGGCCGGGAAGCTTGGTAATGTTAAAACCGGACTTTATTACTTTAAGCTTAAACTTTTATAAGCCTATATTTGTTGTCACCCATTTGAAATTCTTACCGGAGTGGTCAGAAATGGCAAATGACCGAAAATCTTGGCCTAAAACGAGGGAGGCCGTTACCCTGCAGTGGGACATCCATATTATGGAGGCTTCATAAAAAAGTCCTGTTTATTGAAAAAATACTTACTTCAGTGGGTTTATTGATAAAAAGTCTAGCGTGAGCCATAATACAGTAAATTGTAATAAAAATGAGAGTCACGGTTGGTAAGGAATTGGACGGTATTGCTATTGGATGGCTTCCAAATACAGGGCCTCTACTTTAGATGAAATATTTTATTAAAATATTTATTTAGTTCGGGCGTGCTGAGTCCAAACACTCATAAGGAGTAATTAACTTAAGAAGTTTATGGCACAGGTTTTTGCGCAGATACGGAATAAATGCCGCTTTGTAAAACCAGTAAAACATGCTAAATAATTTTACTTGCATACATACCTAAATCGGCTTACGCCTATATTCCGGAGGGGTTGGCAGAGACCACTGTTTGCCATTAACAAAATTATTTTAGTTCAGCACATTTATCGCTCAATTATTACATTGTAATTATATGTAATTTGGTGCCCTTTTGTAACATAAATATATTTATAAGCAGCCTATATACGTCCCACTGTAGGGCACAGGCCTTCTCTTAGGGAGAGATTATAGGCTTGATCACCACGCGTGCCCACAGCGGATTGGCGATTTCAAGCGCTGAGGTATGTGAATAGCTCAGACACTCAGGTTTCCTCTCGATGTTTTCCTTCACAGTTAGCGAGTGGTATTGCTACTATAACGACACAAATGTACCTACATAACTTAGAAAATAAAATCATGGGTACGTGCCCGCACTAGGAATCGAACCTGGGTCTCTCGCTTCAGAGTCCAATGTTCTACCCATTGGCTACCACCGCCTTTTCTGCCGGACTCAAATTCACTCCGGCTACCACACTTACAAAAAATATATTTACTCAAGTTTATTGAGTTTTCGTAGATTATTATTCACAGTCGTATAGTTTTACTACAAAACAAAAGTACAGCTAAATCATAAAAAACATTTTTTTTCTAAATTGCAGACCTGTTTCCGTTTTTAATTTTCGTAAGGAAATGAGGTTTTTTTAGTGGGTCGTTTCAATGCCCTGGGCAGAAAAGGGTTAAGTATAATTAAAGTATTTTAATAAAAGAATGCTTGAAAAGAAAAACCTATTCTAGCTGCCAGTTCTGTATATTTTTGTCGTATATGTATATATATATATATATATATTTAAATAAAGATGAAACAAGCAAACGAAGAAATCAGCAAAGTGCGTGCCGAGCTACGCGCAGTATAGGGTAAGAGGGGTTTTTACCTGCTTTATAGATTTATTTATTTATTTTAATTCTTTATTGCACTAATTACATTGTAAGTGTACAAGGGCGTGCTTAATGCAAGAAGCATTCTCTTCCAGCAAACCTTTATATAATAACTTCATGAAAGTAATTTTCAATTGAATTTGTACGAAGATTTCTTTTTGTAGTTTGGTCGGCTATTACTCGTTAACTTGTAGGTAAGGCCTACTTAGCCGTGATAGTTTCTCTTTTAACTTCATTACATCTGTTACTGCCCTTAATTTTTTCACGTTTCTAAGATCCGGGAGATTAGCCGGGAGTGCGGGGGAACGCCCTACTGTAACAAAAAATTGCACTTTAAAGCTTAATGTTTCGCAAACGGATCCCTAATTTGAAAAATGGTATTCCTACACTAAGGGGTATGCAAAAAAAAAATGCATCCCTAATGTAGGTGTAGGGGTTATTTTTTTATATTTATTTATCGTAACGATATGTCGGCATCATTAATATGTATATAGCATAAGCAGCCTATATACGTCCCACTGTAGGGCACAGGCCTTCTCTCAGAGAGAGAGTATGGGCTTAATCACCACGCGTGCCCACCGCGGATTGGCGATTTCAAGCGCTGAGATATGTGAATAGCTCAGACACCCAGTTTCCTCACGATGTTTTCCTTCACCGTTAGCGTTATTATGTATATCTATGCCAAATTGCAGCTTTCTAGTACTTGTCGTCTCTATACCAATCCATGGTCATACATGACCCTGCATTATGTTGTGTCGTACTATATACATGTAGGTACCTACCTGTGACTTTGTTTATTTTCAAAGTTACGTACATTTGTAGTAGCAATCATCATCATCATTCAGACACAAGAAGTCCACTGCTGGTCATAGGCCTCCCCCATGGTTTGCCAAAAAGACCGGTTGGAACCGGCTTGTATCCAGCTTCTTTCTGCCACTTGGATGAGGTCATCTGTCCATCTTGTGGCTGGTCGTCCTAGGCTGCGCTTGCCGATATGTGGTCTACGTTCGAGAACTTTTCAGCCCCATCGGCCATCAGTTCTGCGTGCTATGTGACCCACCCACTGCCACTTCAACTTACTAATCCGCTGAGCTATGTCGATGACTTTCGTTCGTCTACGGATCTCATCGTTTCTGATTCGATCTCGCAGAGAAATTCCGAGCATAGCCTTTTCCAATACCACACGATAATCTACGTGGATGCAAAGGCCAAAGTTTTTTTACCATAATTTTTACTTTTTTTTTTCTATTTTGATTCCGGATCGCCTTTGTTGTTACTTCGCTTATTTTCGTTACAGAGTAGGAACCCAGAGCATCCAAGCTTGCTTGGTCAGCCGTAAGCAATTTTATATTACCCTAGCGATCACTCATGACTTCGCTTGCGTGGACAATAATCTGCACTCTGACCTACTTATTAAAAGAATGAACCGCATTAGGTAGACCGTTTAGCTTTACGATTCAGAGATGAACTGGTTCAAATCTTGACATGCGCTGTATGATTTGATGCATTTGTGAATTGTTAGAAACTAGAAAAATCGCAAGCGTGCATGCAGCAACTAATGATATTCGATGGAGCGAAAGGGGTTGGTTAGAATCGTATCAAGTGGCAAGCCCTGATCTCTATCTACCTCGCCGGAGTGCGGTGTGAGTTTATATGATTATATGTATGTAATAACAACAATATATAGACCAATCTTTCATAGTGAAATCCTCTTCAGTGAAATAAATCATCATCATCAACCCATTATGTCCCCACCGAGGGGCACGGGTCTCTTCCCTGAGGAAGGTATAGGCCATACTCCACCACGGGGGCCAAGTCCGGATTGGTGGAGGCTTGTAGACTAGTGGCTCGTCTACTGTCAGAAGTTGTCAAGCCGCCCTAAGGCCTCTGACTTGGCTTAACGACTGCCATCTATCGACGGCAGCCGGCACCAACAGCTTAACGTGCCTTGCGAAGCACGGAACCGCTCGGAAAAATGCCACTAGCGTTAGCCATAGACGGCGACCCATCCATGCACTGAACGCGCCCTGTGTTGCTTAACCTTCGTGATCGTTTAAGATCACTCAGGCAGCCGGGGCTACGAGTGCGGACAATACGAGTGTGAAATAAATATCGTACACAAATCAGCTCTGACTTAGAACGTTGATTAGACGTTAGATTAGAGAACCTTGTGAACTGAAAGAGGATGTACTGTCTAGAATTGAGAAAGGAATGCTGCGTGGGTTTGGACATGTGTAGAGAATGAAGGAAGAAAGATTGACGAAACAAATATATCGAGCGGATGTGGGTGGAAGGGCCGGTAAGGGACGTCCGAAGCGAACATACTTCGACCAAATAGGGGACGTATAGAAAAGGATAGGATAAAAGTACCCGAAACCAGCGTGGGTGCATGCAACGACTAATGAATGTTGAAGAAGCGAAAATGATGTGTCAGGATCGTGGCAAGTGGCAGTACCTGGTCTCTGCCTACCCCTATGGGAGACAGGCATGAGTTTATGTATATGTTTATGTACGTAACAAATAAGCCGATTACGCATTTCGCATACTGACCGTTGTTTTTCAGTGAATTAGACCGACTCCCCCCGGACACTAACAATTTGTAAACTACTATTAACAGCTGACAGTTGGCTTACAAGATATGATAATAGTATTCTTTATTGTACCTACATCAGAGCACATGACATAAAAAATGTAAAAAAAAAACCAATAAGCTGCTATCGATGGCAATTAAATCCGGGATTTGACGGTCTTACGCTCGGACCGTGTGCGTACAGTTTTTGTTGATTATGGCGACGCCCTCGGTCCGAGCGCGCTGACTGTCGTCATGATCAATGGTCCGAGCGTACTTAGACCGTCAAAACCCGGCTTAAGTTTTGGCCGTGGTAGTGAAAGGATTTGTAAATGCACGTCAGAAATTAAAGTTGCTGATTGATAATAAGTGAACTGAAAGGAAAACTATTTTTTCGATACATGGAAGAAACGACGATGTGTTTTTTCTTATTACAACACGGTCACATTAACTAGAGACTTGACGTTGATACAATACGTGTGTCGATAATTTGTTTAGTTTTCTATGATTTTGGTATTTGTTTTGGACATTATTGTATCAACGTCAAGTCTCTAGTTAATGTGACCGTGTTGTACATTTATTTGTTTTTTAAATCTATTTTCGATTTAACAACTGCACTGCAGTGCCTAGGTAGTAACTTTGTGAACAAATCTATCAGATATAATTCAAGGTAGAGTAATTTTTACTTATTATTATAAGCTACGGATTAATATTGCTATATCTATCCACCGCATAATCGGAGACATTACTGTCTGGAGTATGACAGGTAATATTAAGATTCTCAGATCTCAGTACAATGCCCGTTATTGGTGAAATCGATGATGGAACAATTGAATTGGTTTCCGTTTTGTGTCTATTAGAGTAAGCTTACATTATTGGATACGGAAATAACATGTATTATGATATCCTGCTTGTTGTAGCACAGGTTGCTAAAGAGAAATAACCGCCTTCAAAACATGCAGTAAAAAACAACTACAGTTCCCTCATTTTAATTCTAGGTGGCGCTGAAGGTATTCTTCATCGCGGTATGATTGTGTCCTTCATCATAAGCAGCCTATATAAGTCCCACTGCAGGGCACAGGCCTTCTATCAGTGAAAGCGTATGGGCTTGTTCACCACGCGTGCCCACCGCGGATTGGCAAATTCAAGCGCTGAGATACGTGAATAGCTCAGACACTCAAGTTTCCTCACGATGTTTTCCTTCATGGTACATAACTTAGAAAACAAAGTCTCGCTTTCGAGTCCAATGTTCTACCCACTAGGTTACCACCGAGCGCTTTGAAGCATAATATTTCGCAAACGGAAGCCTAAATCGAAAAATGGTCTTCATATACCCATAATATTGTTTAAGGACCAATCCGACGATACCCCACATGATGGGGTAAATGAGAAAAAAAAAAATCATCCCCACTTTTCACGATAGGGAAGGTACAGTAAAAAAAATTCAACATTTTATTGTTTAACTTTCTCGGCATGATAAATATGTATATAAACACCAAATTACAACTTTCTAGTACCACCGGTCTTAGGCCGCGGACGGACAGACAGACATACAGACAGGCGGACATGGCGAAACTATAAGGGTTCCTTGTCGGACTACGGAACCCTAAAAAATACAGTTTGCCCATGTAGGTTTCGTTCTTTATTTTGCGATTGATTTATGTAGTCGATTGTTAGAGTGGATAATGACGAACAGTCTTATTTATGAACACACGATTCCTTAAAAAATTCCACAGAGGCAGTTTAAATAGTCAGATTATTTAACTGCCTCTGAGTAGTTTTTTTCAGGAATCGTGTTTTTATAAGTAAGAATGGAAACCCCCTTTAAGTAGAGTCAGTGGGCTAAATAGCGCCACCAATGAAAAAATAAATCTTCTTTAACAGATCGTATTTGCAAGAAGTGTCTGCACAATCTCTCAATCATTTTAACAGTGATTTTTAGGACCCACGATAAATAACCAAATAACCTAGGATCACGAAACTGGGACGAGAAAGCATTCATGCCAACAACAGCTGTTTTTGGCGTTGATGCTGTCGAGTCCCAGGTTTTTTTTCTTAGGCTCGCGGCCGTTGATCTTACAAATCACTATTAACATGATTGAAAGATTGTACAGACACTTTTTGCAAAATTCAATCTGAAAAAAAGATATGATTTTTTTTCCTCCATGGCGCTAGAGTTACTCCCTGTAGCCCCTTAAGATCTAAAACTGTGTTAATTTTACTAAACTCCGACAACTTCTTTGCCATGTTACTTCGACCATCAAGGAGGAAATCTCCACGCTTTCCCCTTGGGCCTCCATTTGACGATGAATCACATAAACTAAGAATAAATAAACAATCTCAAAGTGGAAGTTACTTCAACCCTTCCGTTATTGCGCTGGAAACAAACTTCACCCATAAAGAATATAAGAGCCCGCTTACTTTTGGTCGGAATGTCGTTTGCACGTCGTTCTGCTTTTAACAACTTTTTTTCTCTGGGAATGATGGCGTCGTCACCACTCTGCAACGTACAGTCGGTAACACACCAACCTTAACATCTATGCTTTCTATTCCGTTACGTTACGGGCCAATCAAGAGATTTTACGGGGTGAGGAGAGTATTTTGGAGGCTTATTGGCTGCTTCGGGGTGCGCCTTTAGATCCTCATCTTACGCAGCTGTTCACCTGACATGAAAGATTCCTGCAATGCCTTTACCGCTTCAAATTAAAAAGCAGCCCGGGGTGTATCTGCGGTACTGTTGTACGGAAGGCAACGGTGGAAGGCAGAGATAAGGATGATGAGAATGGGGAAAGATATAAACATAGGAACTCCAAGCGGATTGATAGGAGATAAACCTTTTAAATAATAAAATTGTGCTCGCCACATTGTCCGGACTAAAAGAAATCGATATAGGTGAAATGAGATTTTCAAATTTATTTGTAATTTAGGACAATAATTGACATTTAAATTTTGACTGATTTATATAAATATAAATTTGAATTTCTAACTTTAATTTATTTTTTATTTGATTTCCATTTGTGTCATAATAAACTTATAGGATATTGCAGTTTAATGTAATGTACAAAATATTTAATTTTATAAAGACATTTAAATATGTAAAAAAAAGGCACCGAGTAGAGTCGGTAGACAGTGCGCGTAACAGCGTGAGCAATAATAGCGAAAATAATGTAAAATATGGATAGATAAATCGTTTATTTGTACTTCCAGATATACAACACGCAAAGTGTCACATATAACGAGTTGATTAAGGGGATCCACTGGGTATAACTAGGGCCGCAGACGAAAAAAAAATCATATCTTCCTTTACAAATCGCATCTTGTGGCAATTCCATGTGGCACCGGATTAAGAATTGCGTCACTCCATTTCCTTCCGTGGATGTCGTAGAAGGTGACTTAGAAAATAAATTACCAGGAGACGGGCAGCAGCGTCTTCCTGAGATTCCAACCGCATACTGCGATCGCCAACCCGCCTGCCAAGCGTGGCGATTATAGTGATAGTGATAGTGATAGTGAAAATATTTATTTACCATAAAATCAATTTTTACATCATAGAAATCAGTGAGTATTTTTATTTTTATGGCAAAAGGGAAGGGGCTCAGCTTATTGCTATGACTGCATGCATAGTCAGTAGCGCTGGTTTTCAGCCCATCCCCTTTATTCGCAAATTCGCAATTCGCCTTTATTGCGTTTATGGCAAAACCCCTCATGGTTATAAAAACCGAGGGAGGCTTATGTCCTGCAGTGGGCATCAAAGGGCTGATGATGATCTGCAAAGTGTCTATACAATCTCTCAATTATACGACCTATAAAAATTCATAAAAATTAATAACCATAAAAATTCCACCCATGCCGGGACTTGAAGCTGCGACCGTTTATTGCGTTTATGCCGAAAACGGCCGATTTTGTCGTTAGTGCTATTTAGTCCAAGGTTTTTTGACTTAGGTTCACGGCCATGGGTCCTAAAAATCACTATTAACACGATTGAGAGATCGTGCAGACACTTTTTGCATTTGATCTGTAAAAAAAGATATGATTTTTTTCCTCGGAGGGGCTAGTGTTACTCCCTGTACCCCCTAACATAGAATAGTTTAAGTACATGTACAAACTTATTCTAAGAATCAAACTTACTTCTACAAATATTGAATTCTGTGACTGTAACTTTGAGACTTACGTTCTCACAAAATGTCATGATTCTAGTTCATTGTAAAGTGCCCTATAAGTCTGGAAAGTGAGTTTGTTAGGACAGAAAATGAAAAATAATATAGACTTATTGCTTAGTTATACTCTCATCAGTGACATAGAGCCTCTCTAAATTATCTCCACTTTCTGCGGCCTCGAGCAGTGACTTCGATGTGTAAGATAAGATCAATACTTAAAAGTTAGTTATATTCGTATGTGAAGCGGTGGTAGCGCAGCGGTAGAACGTCGGCTCACATTCGGGAGGTCGTGGGTTTGAATCCCGACAAGTACCTACCAATGACTTTGTTTTCTAAGTTACGTACATTTGTGAAGTTGTAATAGCAATACCACTCGCTAACTGTGAAGCAAAACCTAAGTGAATGGGCTCACATACCGCAAAGCTTGAAATTGCCAGTCCACGGTGGGCACGCGTGGTAATTAAGCCCCAACTGTCTGTCTCTCTGAGAGAGAGCGCTGGGCCCTGCAGTAGGACGTATGTGGGCTACATAAAAAATATATATTAATGCTGGCATTAAACAAGGCTCAAAAAGTGAACGAATTATAAAATTTTACAAAGTTGAGTTTTTTTTTAACTATTTATTTATAACATAACATAATACCTACATTAAAACTCGCCAAGCTGTTATGTTTGATGGCGAGAGATCGCTCGTTTGTTACATTCGTATCTAAGGTACCTGCCTTTTATAAATTTAATGTAAATACATACTTAATACTACATACATACATAAACCTACGCCAGTATCCCAGAGGGGTAGGCAGAGACCAGGTACTGCCACTTGCCACGATCCTGACAGATCATTTTCGCTTTCTCAACATTCATTAATCGTTGCATGCACGCACACCGGTTTCGGATACCTTTTATCTTGCCCTTTGCTAATACATCCCCTATTTGGTCGAAGTATGTCCGCCTGGGTCGTCCCTTACCGGCCCTTCCGCCGACATTCGCTCGATATAATTGCTTCGTCAATCTTGCTTCCTTCCTCCTCTCCAATATCCAACGCAACATTCCTTTCTAAAATTCACTTAATACTATTAGCAAACAAAACCCGAAGATGCAAAAAAAGAAAAATATTCTAGACTTTCTTGTTGAGGCTCTTATTGCCATTGAATTTCTGAATTTGTGTGTGGTGAATACTTCCCACAAGTTGAATACTTCCTCTAAACCTACTATACTGTTACCTACTATATTCTTCCCGAGGCATTGTTGACATAGGTTTCGTACCAAGAAGTCATATTTGCAAGTTTTTTTTGTTTTTCAGTACATGATATGGGGGTAATTCTATAAACGGTAGTATTTATATAAAATAATTAGCTTACAAATCTGGGCATTATCCATCAAAAAAGGTCCGCTTTCGTATATTTTTTTCCCAGAACCTAGCTAATTTTGAGAGCTTGGGGTAAATATTTTGATTCGAGCTGCTTTAATTAAAGTAAGTTAAAGCACAAAAATACAAAAAACCAGCCAAGTGAGAGTCGGACTCGCGCACGAAGGATTTCGTACCATTATCTATAAAACATCAGACAAAGAACGAATTTGATAACAGCGCCATATTCAGAAACCAACAAAATGCATTTAACATTGACATTTAACGACATGACATCTGCGCTGTGAAGGTTACATAGTTGGCCGCTAGATGGCGAGCGCAGTCTTTAGACAACGTTTGTTGTATGAAAGCCCCCCTTAAATATTTATTTTGTTCTGTTTTTAATATTTATTGTTATAGCGGCAACAGCAATACATCATCTTTGAAAACTTCAACTGCTTAGCTATCACGGTTCATGAAATATAGCCTGGTGTGAGACAGATAGATAGGATAGTGAAGACTTAGTAATAGGGTCCCGTTTGACACCCTTCGGGTACGAAACCCAAGAAAATTGTGAATATTATTAATTTTATTTACATTTTTTACCGTCAGAAGTGGAAATCCTAGGAGCTAAAGCACCGCAGAGGATGAAGATATTTATTTATACCTTTGTATTTGTACCTTTGACTGCCTCGTTGGTCTAGCCGTTAAGGCGCTTAGCTACCAAAACAGAGGTCGTGGTTTCGATTCCCACTGGGTGCCGCCGTACATTTGTACAAATGGCCTCAGTCTGGGTGTATTTTCATGTTTGTACTAGCACAGGGTATGGGTTAGTTTGGGACCAGGTCAAGTGATTGTATTGTGTGGAAGTTATTATTATTAATTTTATTACCTTTAAAATGCCGTATCATTTGTAACTATTATTATAAAAATATATATTTAGAAGCTAAAAATTCCACCCATGCCGGGACTTGAACCCGCGACCTCTGGCTAACCATGCCAGCGCTCTCCCAACTTAGCTAATGGGTAAGTGCAGGCATCGGCAAAATTTCTAACCTCATTACAAACTTCTCCGTATTACCTACAGGCAGCGACATCTGGCTGAAGTAATTTGCAACACTTGCAGCCCTCAGTTTTTAGCCTCTAAATTGTTTTTTTAAATTGTCCTCAGCACGGATTCATGCAACAAAACGAATATGACTATTATTATGCAAGGCAATACCCACCTACCAACTTTCTTCATCTATCAGTGTTGTCCATCAGAATGACGTCTCGCTTTTAGAGAAAGACCACCAGATACAGACATACGAGTATATAAAACTTGGGCATTTTAGAAAGTTCACTTTTGTTACATACCCGGTTTGCAAAAGAAGGTTATGGTCTCTGCTTTGCACATCAGACAAGATAAAAGAGTAATGTAATTTCATGCTACACAAGAGAAAAAATCTGTAATACATAAGCGCCCATTGTTATAAAGCATTATTATGAGGTAGCGGTGGTAGCGGAGCGGTAAAACGCCGGTTTCTAAGTTACGGATATTTGTGAAGTTATAGTGGCAATACGGAAAACATCGTGAGAACACCTGAGTGTGTAAGGTGTTCACGTACCTCGGCGCTTGAAATTGCCAATTCGCGGTGGGCACGCGTGGTGATTAAGCCCATAGTCTGTCTCTGAGAGAAGGCCTTTGCCCTACAGTAGGACGTATATATAGGCTAAATACATACATGTAGGGTATTTATATATTAAACGGACGTATTAGGTAAAAAAAAACAACCAAAATTTGACCCGTTTAAATTCGCCTTTAGACCCGTTTAAAATATAACTACACATAAAAATAGCGAGTCATAAAAAATACAACCATCAAAATTGTGGGATACAGCTGGGTCTGATTTTATGTTTGTATTGCAAAAAAGTAGCCTCTCGACGAAAGACCTAGAGATAAGTACAAACTACCGGATTTCCCTGAGGGCGGACAGCATATCGAATTTACTTTAACGTTTTATTTTTATATTTCCGTGAGAGAGACCACTGTTTGCAAAACGCCTCCGTTTTCTGTTCACTTTGGTGTCTTTGTTAGAGATATTGTTTACAAGTCTTTGTTCGAATGGATACAAGAAATGCACAGCTTTGTAATAGGGGTTAAAGTATGAAATTGCCGTTTTATTGCAATAGGTTCTTTGAATTGACATAGAATCTTCATGGTTTGAGGTTTTCGAATGAAACTTTTTTCAAATGGTTTCTATGGTGTTCTTTTTTTAAAAAATGTGAAACATTTGAATATCGACTTTCAATTGTTTTTGTTATTCAATTTAGACAAGAAAGATGGATACTGCGAAAATTCGAGTGATTTTTGAATACGACTTCCGACGCGGAACTAACGCGGCAGAAACAGCCCGCAATATCAATGCTGCGTTTGGAGAGGGGTCTACTAATGAACGCACCGTGCGATTTTGGTTTAAACGCTTTCGTGATGGAAATTTCGACTTAAAGAACGAGCCACGAGGAAGACCGCCCACACAGGTGAATAACGATGAATTAAGAGAGATAGTGGAAGCCGACCCTAGTCAAACTACCCAGGAATTAGCGGCATGGTTTAACGTTACCTTACCCACAATATTGACTCACTTACGTCAAATCAATGAAATAAAAAATACGAAAAATGGGTGCCTCATAATCACTCGAATTTTCGCAGTATCCATCTTTCTTGTCTAAATTGAATAACAAAAACAATTGAAAGTCGATATTCAAATGTCTCACATTTTTTAAAAAAAGAACATCATAGAAACCATTTGAAAAAAGTTTCATTCGAAAACCTCAAACCATGAAGATTCTATGTCAATTCAAAGAACCTATTGCAATAAAACGGCAATTTCATACTTTAACCCCTAATATTTAATGCACATCTTTAGGTTAAACGTGTGACCCAAATTATGTTTCCGACTTGCAACGTTTCCGACTCCACGCTCTTTGTACAGTCGATATTTTAAGTCAGAATTCATTAAACTACCAATGGTATCACTTTTCGCTTTCGTTTTCTTGATAGGCCACCCTCCATTGTACCCACAGGCAACTGTGCAACAAAAAGTAAAGGATGAGTTGCTGTCGAGTGTACCTTAGCTTAATTTTGTCTTCTATAAACTTAATCATGAATTAAACGATATCAGCTTCGTAGGACTTCAGAGCAAATTCAAGTTACAAATTGTATGTTTGAGGAAGCATTAAATTATTCAAATACGATCAAGAAATTAAGAACTGGTTTACTTTGCATTGAAATTTGAAGAAATTTATAAATGAAGTTCCTGCTTAAAGTTAGTTTTCTTTAGAGAAATGAATTTAGTATCGTATAGCAATATTAGAAATTTTATCTTAAATGTTGAGGAAGCGAAAGTGATCTGTCAGGATCGTAGCAAGTGGCAGTCCCTGGTCTCTGCCTACCCCTCTGGGATACAGGCGTGAGTTTATGTTATGTTATCTAATATATATATATATATATATATATATACCATCTTAATAAATCAGTTTTTGCCTACATCATAAGATTCCATGATTGCCGTCAATAAACATTGCCAAAACATTGGTTAATGTTCTTACAAGGACGTAAGATAAGATAAGATAAGATAATTTATTCAGATAATTTATTCAAGGAACATTTTACAGTGACCTTATAACTAAGGCAGTGGTACCCTGCTCCCTAAAAAAGGTTAAAACCTGTGGTTTAGGATAAGCAGTGCTCCTCCGAAAAACATTTTACATTTTCAAGGTCAACAGACTTCAATACAATTTACACAATTAATGTACCTTGTTAATATATTGTGCTTTTGACACGAAAGTTTATATTTAATGAAAAAATTTAAATGAGGTTAGAACTAGGAGAAAAACACTTATCAGTCAACACGGCGATCTCCAGCGGGAATCGAAGCCACGATTGGCCGGCGATTGGATCGGCGGCCACGAATTTCTTGGTAGTCCAAATTTTTACCGCTAGTTCGACGAGAACGAAAGCCACTCTCTTAAAGCACTACGTTATAAAGTTTCAGAGCTGTAAAGGTTCTAGGTAGTTGCATTTCTGAGGACTCTATTTGCTACTATATACCAATTTCCAGAACCCACATTAGCAGTTTCCTCAAGCCAAGTTTAAGTAAGACGAGTAAGAGTTAACTAAGTTTTACACTTCGCAGCACCCTTAGTACAGCCACTCCATCTAAGACTTGCAACTTTGGCGCGAACTCAACTTGTATGGGTTACTCTTTTCAATTTAACCGCCGAAATTAAACAGCAGTGTCGATTTTGTGCCGAAAAAAAGAGATCGAAAAAATCGCGTTATAGGGTTCATCATCATCATCATCATCAGCCACTTGACGCCCACTGCAGGGCACAGGCCTCCCTCATGGTTTTCATAACCATGAGGGGTTTTGCCATAATCGCCACGCTTGGCAGGCGGGTTGGCGATCGCAGTATGCGGTTGGAATCTCAGGAAGACGCTGCTGCCCGTCTCCTGGTAATTTATTTCCTTAGTCGCCTTCTACGATATCCAAGGAAGGAAACGGAGTGACGCTATTCTTAATATGGTGTTGCCGGATAATAGGGTTGCCAGACCTAAAAATAAAAAAATTCCGATATTTTGATTTTTATGGGAGTGCTAGTAATAGGTAGCAATATTCCCCACGCTATAAATGGTTAAAGGTACTGACTTGAAAGTCCATCAAACAACTCTATAAAAGTACCGTCCGGCAATAATTGACAAAACTATAAGTGAGAAATATTCCATCGGGCAGATAAGTCCATACCCAATATCGTAAAACACTAAATATTTTTATAATACTAAATATTTTTTAGCAAAATGTATGGTCGGCTGCAGTCAGGGCCCACCCGCAGCTCGGTTCAAGACAATGACACTCCCTTTAAAACCCTAATTTTCTCTGACAAAATAGGTGTAGGTTTAGGTACCAAGCTACAGTACAATTTAAGACAGCATGTAGAGAATGTATGTATGCCGTTAGACTCGTCACCTGATCGTGCAGCAACATTATTAAAAGACCATGTCTCCTCGTGCGAACACGATTTCTCATTTAATTACATTGAGCCCCATAACGTTTTTAAAAAATTTAAATGATTGAATCTTAAAAAAACCGAGGACTTGTGGGGTATGTCAGTAAAAATTGTTAGTTCCTTCACCGTCAGCGAGTGGTATTGCTAATATAACTTCACAAAATGTAATAGTAGCAATACCACTCGCTAACTGTGAAGGAAAACAACGTGAGGAAACCTGAGTGTCAGAGCTATTCATATACCTCAGCGCTTGAAATCGCCAATCCGCGGTGGGCACGCGTGGTGAGTAAGCCCATACTCTCTCCCTGAGAGAAGGCCTGTGCCGTACAGTGGGACGTATATAGGCTGCTTATGCCACACTCTTTGTACAATCCAGATTTTATGTCAGAATTCATTAAACAACCAAATGATACCGTGATACCACTTGTCCCTTTCGTTTTATTGATAGGCCACCCTTCATTATACCCAAAGGCAACTTTACTATGCAACAAAAAGTAAAAGTTGAGTTGCTGTCGAGTGTACCTAAGTTTCATTTTGTCTTCTATACATTATTCATCATTGATAAAACAATATCAGCTTCGTAGGACTTCAGAGGAAACTTACAAATTCTAGGTATAGAAGCATTAAATTATTCCAATACAATCAAGAAATTAAGACCTTGCTTACTTTGGCATCCCTGCCTGTTGGAAATTGTGCGAATTGTAAATAAACAGCAAAGTTACTATACAAAGGGTCGGTGATCCAGTTTTGACCCATATTCTCAATTCGTTAGTCATACCAATTAGCACGGTTTGCAGAATGCTAGTAAAAAACTAAAATAAAAAATAACCAATAAACCGACTGCTGAGCATTAAAGCAGGCGGGACTAACCTAAGGAGTTACATTACTTACTGAATTTGGTGTATTTTTAGTGATTTTTAATGCCTATTTATATGTATGCCTATGACACCCGCGTAGTGATGTTTTACTTTATATCACACGTGATTGGCCGAAGTTCTAAGAACCGAGTATAAAAAATTAAATATAACAGCGCCATCTAGTTACTGATGGTTGTACTATAACGTTACTTAATAGCATCTAGGTACATTTCATTTATTCTAACGATTTGAATAGAATAAATTAAATGTAGCAGTGCCATCTAGTGACTCAATGTGGTACTTTCATCATCATCATCAGCCATTTGACGCCCACTGTAGGAGAAAGGCCTCTTTCGTGTTTTTCATAAGCAAGAGGGGTTTTTCCATCATCGCCACGCTTGGCAGGCGGGTTGGCGATCGCAGTATGCGGTTGAAATCTCAGGAAGACGCTGCTGCCCGTCTCCTGGTAATTTATTTCCTTAGTCGCCTTCTACGACATCCACGGAAGGAAATGGAGCGACGCTATTCTTAATCCGGCACCACATATTGTACTTTAACGTAGCTTAATAGCGAATTTAATTTTTTGTGTCTTTTATGTTCTGTTAATACCGATTTTATATACCTAGCCTATGACACTCCGAGAAGGGTGACAAATCGATTGAGACCTCATTTACCAAAATCTGACCATTGGTTAAGGAGTTATGAGCTAAATACATTATCCTCCCTTTGGGTCCTAACCTAACCTAACCTAAACATCCACTGCCTGCATGTAGTGTATTTTTTATTTTTTCAATAATTACAGGAGAAACTATGTTTTTTTATACGCCAAAAGGCGAATCACGAAAATAATTTTTATTGCACAACATAATGTACAATTTTCCTATGTTTACAAATAATGATTGACAAAGTGCTATTAATTTAAATAACTCATATAGCATCTCTTCGAGAATCCTTTGAATTTTATCTATTCATTTATTTCTATTTTGGCAACAGACAGTCACAGTTTTGAAAATAGGTACAATGGAATTATAGGTAATTAATGAAAAGATTTAGAGTGCCAAGAATTACATTTAAGGCTTAGTTACAATTTTAAGCTACAATTTTACTGAATACTAACACTAAAGAATCGCAAAGAGCATTTAGGTGAAATTCTGCACAAATATAGATATTTATAATCACGGATGATAATTATTTGTATTGGCACCAAAGCACAAATACAGATAGTTTTGCATAGACAATTCTATATTTCTCGTTGGTACGTTCAAACTCCAATGCAGCGTTGCATATAAAAGTCCCCAAGAAGTCAATGTAGGTATTCGCCGACCACATCCCCAAAGTCGTCAAAATAGAAATATCAATAACATAGAGACGTTTAAGCCTCACCTGGGAGACAGTAGCCTGATACTAGTCTTATGATATAAGTAAAGCAGTAGTTTAACAAAAGACGAATGACGCGACTTTTTATGTTTTGAGTTTCGAAGTTTTAACCTGTTAGATTATGACCTTGAAAAGAACAATAAAAAAAAAACCATTGTTACGGGTGCCCGATCGTGTCCCTTAGAATCCTACAGATTACTGGCTTTGCGCAATATTTTGAGCTGATTATCCTACTAGTGTCCGTGTGGTGCCGGATTAAGAAGGCGACTAAGGAAATCAATTACCAGGAGACGAGCAGCAGCGTCTTCCTGAGATTCCAACCGCATACTGCGATCGCCAACCCGCCTGCCAAGCGTGGCGATTATGGCAAAACCCTTCATGGTTATGAAAACCACGAAGGAGGCCTATGTCCTACAGTGGGCGTCAAATGGCTGATGATGACTGGCTTTGCGCAATATTTTGAGCTGATTATCCTACTAGTGTTAGAAGCGTGATTATTATAAAGCAATAGCGCCCGATTGGTAAAACGGGTTAGAATTAAATTTGTTATTAAAGCAAACTTGGTAAACGGATTAAAGCAAACTTTTTCCGAATTTATTTAATGCTTCTTCACTGCTAAGTACTGTAGTGGGTATTTAAGGTATATAGTAGTACATCAGCAATGCTTTTGTCTTTTAATTTTGTTAGCTACACTGGACCATCATTATACAGTATTGTTTTCATTATTTTAAATAATTTTGCAACAATATTACGGCTGATTTTAAGCTATCTATTAACTTACGCCTATATTCCGAAGGCGTAGACGGATACCAGAGCTTGCCACTCGCCATGTTGACAATCGTCTTTGGCTTTTTATTTTTCGTGCTAGAATAAGTAGCGAAATAAATAAGACAATAATATTTTTATTTTATTCCAAAAAAACAAACATGAAATATTAACGAAAGTTTACAGTTCAATAAATTACCTGATTTTTTTTATGTAGCCTATGTTCGTCTAGCTGGTAGAGTAAATGCTGTTTCTCAGAGAGAGCGAGAGTATGGGCTTAATTACCCACAATGGACACAAGGACTTTTTTTTTAATTGAAATGTCCACCAAATAAAAATTTTCACAATTCATTTAAAAATTCAAATGGATAGTTGAAATAGTAGTGTTTTTACCTGCCTATAGCCAGTAACCGAGGCAATGAAACTTTATCCGGTTTGAACTGCCTTTAACTCGCATCGCAGCGGCCGTAGAATGTCTCTTGAGGGAGACAGCGTTAGATAACTTTCGTTGCATGCTGGATGCTTGACAAGGATAACTGGGCAGAAAGATTGCCACTACAACATAACATAACATAACATAAGCAGCCTATATACGTCCCACTGTAGGGCACAGGCCTTCTCTCAGGGAGAGAGTATGGGCTTAATCACCACGCGTGCCCACCCCGGATTGGTGATTTCAAGCTCTGAGTTATGTGAATAGCTCAGGCACTCAGGTTTCCTCACGACGTTTTTCCTTCACCATCAGCGAGTGGTATTGCTACTATAACTTCACAAAAGCAAGTCATAGGTACATGCCCGCACTGGGGATCGAACCTGGGCGCTGGGTCTCTCGCTTCCGAGTCCGATGTTCTACCCACTAGGCTACCAACGCTTTACAACTTATCACCAAAATAATAGTTCAGAAGAATGGTTTAGTTCCAGCATGTGTAGCAGGACAACGCTAGTTGCCTATTGGAAATGGAAAAAGTCGCGATTTTCCAGTATATTGTCAAATTGTGTCAGTTCAACGCTACAAAACGCGTGACTCGTGCTGTCATACTAGACGATGCGAGTCGCGAGTTTTGTGGCGCTAAAATTTAGAATTGGACAATATGGGTACTGGAAAGTCACGAATTTTTACACTGAAAGGCGTGACTCGTGTCGTCGTGCTGACTGTGCAGTGCATGCCGGCGCGAGTTTCAAATTTTGTGTCGCTAAAATGTCGCAATTGACAATCAATCAATAAATGGGTATTGGAAAGTTGCAAATTTGACTTTTGTGCGAGTTAAAACGCGCGACTCACGTCATCATTCAGCTACTTGTGAAGGTAAGGCTTAGCACGTCCATGTCCTCGACAATTAATTGCCTGATTTTTTTTTTCATTTAGATAGATAGATAAATAATTTCGGTTCTTATGTTACTTTTCCTGTATTGTGGTGCAATTTAGTATATTACAATATAATTGGTAATTTTCAACTAAAAAGCACAATTTATCTTGAAGGTGACAATTTTTTTTATTGTTTCTAAAATTGCGTAATATCCGTAGCAATATTGTCACTAATTTATTTCAAAAAGCTATTTGTACTAAACTTCTAAACTTTACAGCTTTTTGACTGACGGGGTCGGAAATTAATCATCCTAAGATACTTTCCCTTCGTAATTCTACAATTTCTAAGTGACATTACCCAGTTACTCTAAGGTTTCAAAGGAATCCATCTTATTTAAGAAATAAAATTACATTTACACTTTGTCATAATAAAATAAATTCATTTGAAGCTGATGTGACATTCCCGCAATTTTTGGAAATATTGCTAATTATAACTTTAGTCCCGAGTCACTTAATTACCTACCTAAATTGTCGAGAGTAGAGGGGCTGGAATCAGTGCAACCAGCCCCTATACTCTCGACACTATTGGGTTCAGATTGAGTCACAATTAAATGCAATAAGTCAGAAATAACGACTGAGTAAACGTTTTAGTTGTAAGCAATAGCATTACTCTCACAAGAGCCACAAGAAGTCCACTGCTAGGCATAGGTCTCCTCCATGGATTTCCAAAAAGACCGGTTGGAAGCAGCCTGCATCCAGCGTCTTCCTACCACTTGGATGAGGTCATCTGTCCATACTGTGGCTGGTCATCCTACGCTGCGCTTGCCGATATGTAGTTTCCATTCGAGAACTTTTCGGCCCCATCGGCCATCAGTTCTACGTGCTGTGTGCCCCGCCCACTACCACTTAAACTTACAAATCTGCTGGGCTATGTCGATGACTTTCATCCGTCTACGGATCTCATCATTTCTGATTCGATCTCGTAGAGAAGTTCCGAGCAAAGCGCTTTTCATAGCTCGATCAATAAATAAATTTACTCAATTGTAACTCAAGTTGGCTAAATTAGCATCGGGAGTGGAGGGGCGGGTTTCGCTTTGTATGTTCGAAAATGTTCCCGAATTACCTTGTGCCGTATTTTATTGCAATGAATTTTATTTAAATATCTAGATGACAATCGTTGCTCGAGATTTAAGCACAATTAGCATCGTGACAGTTTTATACATGCATAATGGATACAAATAGCATAAATACATTCATGTGAATTGGAAATATTCCCAGCGGCACATCAGTAGTCGAGCACTGGCAGAAAGCCTACTTTGCGTTTATCACTAAAGGGCGATTGCTTTAAAAAAAAAAACATATACCAGGTGAAATACAATCCCCATAAACATCCCAAAATGCACGTTTCTACCCATCAAAACGAACAACTTTTACTTTGAATAAAACATCAAAATTGCAAAAAAAAACGGATGTGCCACACTTAAGTTATCACCTTACATACATAGTAATTTTTTTAGACTATTTCCAAGGTTTTCCCATGGTTCATGTTGACGAGTAAAACTCCATATTTTCGGATGTTCATTGGAATTTTATTACACCCTGTGTAAGTAATTCGTATTTCTGAACAGCAATTCGTTTTAATCCAACGCGAAATGCCGCCTGGTAAGCTGGAAAGTAAAGTAGAAGTAAAACAGCTTCATCTATGTCGGGTTTGGACCGAGTCCAATGGCCGATAACCAGCAAGCTCCGTTCAGTAGCAATTTCGCTACCGTGGCCATTACATAGAGCGCCACAGAGGAACTACACTGAAGTCACCTGCGACAAAACTTCTTCTTGTATTGTCTAGATCAGCATACGTAGCACGATGACTCTAGTCGCGCATCTTAAATGTCAAAAGTAGCGAGGAACTCGCTTACATTATAATTACATTGCATTAATTGTCAAATTCTGACATTACAGCGCCAAAAAACGCGTGACTCGTGCCGACATATTATCTATGCTGGGGGGCGAGTCTATCAAATGCATACTTCTTGTTTAATAGAAATATGCTAGTACGGTTGTATAACTCGTGCAACTTACCTCGTCGCCGTGCGCGATTCGATTTGTTTCGCGAGAGATGGACACATCGCCGCGCGCGATTCGATCTGTTATGCGAGAGATGGACACATCGCCGCGCGCGATTCGATCTGTTATGCGAGAGATGGACACATCGCCGCGCGCAATTCGATCTGTTATGCGAGAGATGGACACATCGCCGCGCGCGATTCGATCTGTTATGCGAGAGATGGACACATCGCCGCGCGCAATTCGATCTGTTATGCGAGAGATGGACACATCGCCGCGCGCGATTTGATCTGTTATGCGAGAGATGGACACATCGCCGCGCGCGATTCGATCTGTTATGCGAGAGATGGACACATCGCCGCGCGCGATTCGATCTGTTATGCGAGAGATGGACACATCGCCGCGCGCGATTCGATCTGTTATGCGAGAGATGGACACATCGCCGCGCGCGATTCGATCTGTTATGCGAGAGATGGACACATCGCCGCGCGCGATTCGATCTGTTATGCGAGAGATGGACACATCGCCGCGCGCGATTCGATCTGTTATGCGAGAGATAGACACATCGCCGCGCGCGATTCGATCTGTTATGCGAGAGATGGACACATCGCCGCGCGCAATTTGATCTGTTATGCGAGAGATGGACACATCGCCGCGCGCGATTTGATCTGTTATGCGAGAGATGGACACATCGCCGCGCGCGATTCGATCTGTTATGCGAGAGATGGACACATCGCCGCGCGCGATTCGATCTGTTATGCGAGAGATGGACACATCGCCGCGCGCGATTCGATCTGTTATGCGAGAGATGGACACATCGCCGCGCGCAATTTGATCTGTTATGCGAGAGATGGACACATCGCCGCGCGCGATTTGATCTGTTATGCGAGAGATGGACACATCGCCGCGCGCGATTCGATCTGTTATGCGAGAGATGGACACATCGCCGCGCGCGATTCGATCTGTTATGCGAGAGATGGACACATCGCCGCGCGCGATTTGATCTTTTTCGCGAGAGATGGACACATTCTAACATTTTTAGCCGTTGCTAAAGATTGGTAGACTTTTGATAAAAATGTGGCAAATCAAAGGCTTTGCTATTTTATAAAATAACGGATGTTTTAGATATATTTTGTGCATTTTGTTTGTTTGTACATCTACTTCCTTCTCCAATGTGTTAGTCTAGTCCATTCAAAGGTTGTCTAGAAGAGATCACTTTTAGTGATCATTTTTTGTGATCTCTTCTAGACAACTCTTAGGTTAAGAAATATCTGTGTAATTTCCATTTTTATGTTCAATAAAGTGTTCTCGATCAATCTATCTATCTATAATCGGGTGTAATCGCGATTACTTATTTGTGAAGTTATAGTAGCTATGCCACTCCCTAAATGTGAAGGAAAACATCGTGAGGAAATCTGAGTGTCTGAGCTATTCACATAACTCAGCGCTTGAAATCGCCAATCCGCGGTTTCACGAGTGGTGATTAAGCCCATTTTATTACTGCTTAGTGTTTATTTTGCCATTGTTAGATGCCGGTATCGAACTTAGGACCACTCTAACCGATGTGCTACCTCCGCTCATCCGTTTCGAATGAGTTTTCTGGTTTTGCCTAGTTTGTGACAGTAGCTCATAGTTCATGGATTTTTGGTAACCTCGCCACAAGACTACTAAGTACAAATGAGGAGGTCACTAGAACATTATCTATAGGCCCTATTAGTCTACGTGTTTCGCGTAACTACATTAAGGGAAAAGCGTAACTGAATAAAAAATCTGTTTTAGGGTTTCGTGGTAAGAAGAAGAAGGGTTCTTTTTCTTATCGTGAAACCCTAAAACGATTTTAAGCAGGATATGCAAGGCAAAAACGTTAATATCAGTGATGCTACTGATATTTGAAAGTGGTTTTAGCGCAGTTGATAGACAAATTGGTGTGCTTTCGCGAGGTACTAACTTCGAATCCCGGCCTGTACTTAATGTCGTTTGTCAGAGGACGTAATAATAAAGTCGTGGGTTCAATTCCCACTGGGAGCCGCCGTATATTTGTACCCATGACCTTAGTTTAGGTGTATTTCCATGTTTGTGATGTCCTTGCCTTGCCTCGTTTGTCAGAGGACGTAATAATAAAGTCGTGGGTTCAATTCCCACTGGGAGCCGCCGTATATTTGTACCCATGACCTTAGTTTAGGTGTATTTCCATGTTTGTGATGTCCTTGCCTTGCCTGGTTGCCATAGCACAGGGTATCCTAGTTTGGGACCCGGACAAGTGATTGTGTTGTGTTGTGTGATTATTATGTCTAGTGGCAACTTCTACCTACACTTGATAGGTGAAGCGACTAGCCAGACGCTGAAGTGGCTCACGTATTTAAAAAAAACCGGCCAAGTGTGAAAATCAAATGTTTTTATTCAATTGTTGTATTTTAATAATCGGGAGTTAATTACAACTAGCGCTACCTAGTGATGTTTTAGCGAACTATTTTCCGTAAGTGAACGTATTGTATTGAGTTTATCACTTTATTTTCAATTGATAAAATTCTTATCCATCTATGTCCATCGAGGCCATCTCTGTAACCTTCACCCCGCCGATGCCATGTCATTAAATGTCAATGTTAAACGCTTCTTGTTGGTTGCTATAGATGGCGCTGTTCTCAATGTACCTAATCTATCTTGTCTCGATCTTTGTCTAATGATGTAAAGATAATGTTGCGAAACCCTTCGTGCGCGAGTCCGACTCGCACTTGGCCGGTTTTTCTTCCCTCTCGTCGGTCAATAAGGGAAATGAGAATGTTAGCTTAGATGCTGAATCAATCATTGTAACATCGGCTTATTGTTCCCGTAACAATAGGTTTCATGAAATTACTGTTGTAAAATAAATAATTTGTCTCGTATTTATTGGAGTAGTGATTGATTTCGCCTGCGTATTTTCAGCTCTCAAGCGAAACTGGATGGAAGGGTTGGTATTAGACGTCCCAGGCAGACACACTTCGGCCAAATAGGGGATGTATAAGCAAAGGGCAATATAAAAAGTAGGTGAAACCGGCGTGCGTGCATGCAGCGACTCATTCAAATTGATGAAGCGAAAGAGTTACAGAGCTACTAAAAGCGTATTGACTATAAAAGCATCTGTCAAAGAACCAACTAGGTGCGAGACACACGGATGGGACGTGGGACGAGGGCGCGGTAAGATGTATTGAGTCACAGACCAAGAGTGACCGCAGAGCAAGGACTGTGGTCTGCGACTCTATACATCTTACCACGCCCTCGCCCCACGTCCCATCCGTGTGTCTCGCGCCTTACGGCTCAAAAACGTATGGAGTAGACTCCATGAATGATAGAAAGATGGTTTGACAATGCGATACGACTGCTAGAGGCCGCTAGATGAGGATGGCCCAATGTGAAACAATATGGCGACCCTACAGGGAGGCCGAGGGTTAAAAAAATACAGTGTGTAACAAAATCTCCATATGCGTCTACATTTTTAGTCTACCTCGCATCTTTTCCAATCTACTCCATATACTTGTCAATAAAAACGAATGTTACTAGGAAAAATAATACCAGATGTTTCATACTTATCTATATATTTTATTTTCGTGTACCGCCATAAAATCCTACTATCCTACTTATATCATAAATCGTCGTTCATATTGCAAAATGTGACATGTAAAGAAAATACGATTATTGTTTTTTCATTTAAATTGTAGGTATAAAAAAATTGATTCTGTCACACGTGCAAGACATCTTAATCCTCGGTCTGATTAGATATACGACTTAATTATCTTCTAATTTACAAATGTTCTTACTTTTTTCACATGTGACATTTTGCAATGTGAACGACGAAATGTGAAAGTTTATGAAGATGTTTGAATGTTTGTTACTCACTCACGCAATAACGGCTGAAGGAATTTAGATGAAATTTTGGTATAGAGATAGTTTGAGCCCCGGGGAAGGACACAGGATACTTTTCATCCCGGAAATTACTCATGCCATGCAGACGAAGTCGCGAGCAAAAGCTAGTTAAGTATAACACTTGTAATCCTTATTGGTGAATAGAGAATTTTAATCTGTATTAAGCCTCTCACTTGCATTGAAATATATGAAACATGGAAATCTATAGTTAAAGATGGTAGTGGATCCCCCCGTTTTCAGATGTATTTGGATACTTTGTTACACACCTTGCGTAGATTTTGTCACAGTATCATCATCAGCCATTTGACGCCCACTGCAGGACATAGGCCTCCCTCATGGTTTTACAAACCATGAAGGGTTTTGCCATAATCGCCACGCTTGGCAGGCGGGTTGGTGATCGCAGTAAGCGGTTGGAATCTCAGGAAGACGCTGCTGCCCGTCTCCTTGTAATGTATTTCCTTAGTCGCCTTCTACGACATCCACGGAAGGATATGGAGAGACGCTATTCTTAATCCGGCGCCACACGGACAGGATAGGCTTATGGACGCCATATCTTTCTGTCACCAGGCTGTATCTCATGACCCGTGATAGCTAGACAGTTGAAATATTCACAATTTTCACAGATGATGTATTTCTGTTGCCGCTATAACAAAAAATACGAATACAACAAATAAAACTTTTATTCAGCCTATCCTGTCCGTGTGGCGCCGGATTAAGAATAGCGTCACTCCATTTCCTTCCGTGGATGTCGTAGAAGGCGACTAAGGAAATCAAATACCAGGAGACGGGCACGGGCAGCAGCGTCTTCCTGAGGATCCAACCGCGACCCGCCTGCTAAGCGTGGCGATTATGGCAAAACCTTTCATGGTTAGGAAAGCCATGAAGGAGGCCTATCTCCTGCAGTGGGCGTCGAGTGGTTGATGATGATGATGATGATGATACGTCAGCTCGGCCTCGACGCCTGTGTCAGACAGCGCCACTACAAAGGAGAAAAACGGAAAACGTGAAACGTCCATAAGTAAGCGTTAACTTTTATCTCAAACTGTAGTGAGTGTATTGGAGGATTCGTGTTTTTATAGATATGACCGTTATTGTCTTCTTATTTTTATGTTTTTTTTTTAGGTTTTTGCGTTTTATGTGTTCATTGCACCCAAATATAGAAATGTGGGTTTTGGTGTGTAAATAAAACATTATCTTATCTTATCTAACCATCTAACGGCACGAGTCAAGAGGATCTAAGTAATGGCTACCTTGCTCTACTCGACGATGTATAAGAAATTATTTGTAATTCTTTCACCTGCTTGTGCAATAAAGTGTTCTTTATCTATCTATCTACAAAATCAATTGCACACGACATGAAGTTAAACGTCAATCAGTTCGGTAGCAGAGGTTCACTTGATAAAACCGCATGGAACGAAAACATGTTACCTTATTATATTCTTTTTGTTGCAATATCCCTGCTGAGGACAATTTTAAAAACCTATTTAGAGGCTAAAAATTCCACCTATGCCAGGACTTGAACCCGCGACCTCTGGCTTACCGTGCTAGCGCTCTTCCAACTGAGCTAATGGGCAAGTGCAAGCATTGATGAAATTTGGAGCGTCTTCTTACTTTGTACGTAATACAGAGAAGTTTGGAAAGAGGCTGTAAAGAAGATTCTTGATACAAAGTGTGTAAATTCATATTAATAAATATATGATCATCGTTATTCACCTGTGTAGGCGGTCTTCCTCGGGGCTCGTTCTTTAAGTCGAAATTTCCATCACGAAAGCGTTTAAACCAAAATCGCACGGTGCGTTCATTAGTAGACCCCTCTCCAAACGCAGCATTGATATTGCGGGCTGTTTCTGCCGCGTTAGTTCCGCGTCGGAACTCGTATTCAAAAATCACTCTAATTTTCGCAGTATCCATCTTTCTTGTCTAAATTGAATAACAAAAACAATTGAAAGTCGATATTCAAATGTTTCACATTTTTTAAAAAAAAGAACATCATAGAAACCATTTAAAAAAGTTTCATTCGAAAACCTCAAACCATGAAGATTCTATGTCAATTCAAAGAACCTATTGCAATAAAACGGTGATTTCATACTTTAACCCCTATTATTTGTATTGTATATTGTATTGTACAGTAACATAAAATAATACAGGTGTTACAGTACATTAAAACTCCAAAGGTTACTTTTGATGGCGAGATCTCACTCGTTTGTTACATTCGTAACTACCTACCTGTTAATAAATGTAAGTACTAAATACATATCACACAATACCAATAGCAAAACAAAAACATTAAGATGCAACAAAACACATTTTAGACTTTCGTAATGGGGCTCTTTTACATGACGGGATTTCGCGTCAACGCTTCGATCGAGTTAAATAATTTTGGAACTTTACAACTCGCAAGAGTTAACTTTAGTCTTCGCTCGGATGACGTAAGCGTGCGGTACAGATTGAAGAAAGAATCATCTATAGTTTTTTTGTGGTTGATTCGATTGGTCAGTCTCAAGTTAACTCTTGCGGTTTGTACATATCGCCGTAATATTTACTCGCTCTTCGTTGCATTAGTCTACTGCACGGACACTCTGTTAGTGTGTCTTTCTACGCCTAAGCAAACTTCTGTGATGCTCTGCACCAATGTATCGTAGCAAAATTGCACGGCAAAATAATTTATACCACCTAAATATTATGAAGGGTGCTCGTTGCATCCGACGCTGCGGCGGAACTATATAATTTATTGGTGGTCTATTTTAGAACCGGCAGGAAAATCAAACATGCATGCAATTTTTTTTGCATGTTTTTTCCTTGTAAAATGAAATGGTGGCTATCCATTAACTAGCAATTTCGATTTGTTTCCTTCGAAGTCTGATTAGCGTTTCATCATCATCATCATCAACAGCCCTTTGACGCCCACTGCAGTACATAGGCCTCCCTCATGGTTTTCATAACCATGAGGGGTTTTGCCATTTCATCAGCATTTCGTGCGCAGTTGAAATACTGGCGAAAGAACGTCTACAAATCGCCCGCGATCAGCGTAACGGTTGAGTTCAGTGCATAAATCCCGATCGACTGCCGTGTATGCGTACCCATCAGTTAACCAAGTTAACTTCATTGAGGCCTATTAAGACCGGTATTCCGGGAATATGGACATAGGCTGAATGCACCCGGTATTCAGGTCGCGTCGGTAATTAATCGCGAATACCTAGCGCGCTCACAAAGGCGTCTGCCTGTTCCGGTTATCTGACTTTCAATCCTTATGTAAGCTAATTAAGGTCACAAAACGAATTCAAATAAGGAAACAATTGATGAAACATCGAAAACAATCGACGTACGTTTTCTGAAGAACAGCTGCAGTGATAAATATATATGTGTCTAACTAGCGCCGAATAGTGACTCCATGCTCAATTTTGACAGGTTAGCGGGGTTTACCAATTCTACCAGGCAATTGGAGCTGGAAAACTTGGGTACTACCCGCTAAAATATCTCATGCCACCGACAGACCGGCATCTTGCGAAATACCTAGATATTTCCGACGGATTATACACTACTGAAGTTGATGGTTTGTATAAGTAAAAAAATATTTTGCAAATTGCAAAAAGGTATGAAATTTGCCTAATTGCCCATTGAAATTTTACGCCGTTGGAATTAGTTACCACGCGTAAGCATCACCAGCAGCCAATTTATCTTACAACATTTTTTCTATAATGTAATCCAATAACGTTCACATTATGCATGGCGCACAGAATGACCCAATAACAGAGTAATTTACTTTGCCACACAACCTAAGCTCATTTAATTCATCATAAGCAGCCTATATACGAGTACGATCCCACTGAGAGAGAGTATGGGCTTATTTTATGTCATCACTAGTTAAGCCTTTTTTTGTTTTAAGTTTTTTTTTCTGATGAGGTAATAAATACTTTTTTATCTTTATCTTTATCTTAATCACCACGCGTGCCCACCGCGGATTAAAAGTAAATAGCTCAGACACTCAGGTCTCCCCACGTTTTCCCTCGTAGTTAGCGAGTGGTATTGCTAGTATAATTATATTCTTTATCTACACAAATGTTGTAACATTCTACTTATGTTTTCAATACTTGACTTATAATTACTACTGTTATAGCGCAGACAACAAAACACTCAATTTAAGCAATTTCACATGATGGTATAATATTCACATCGATATCGTGAAATCTCATTATAACATCAATAAAACGCGACCAACTTGATTGCAGGGCCAATCAGGTTGGTCGCGTTTTATTGAAGCGCGCAGCTGCGCTCTCATTGGTTAAATTTTAATGGCGGCAAAATCACTGTGATTATACACGTACGCGTGAATTTAATTTTTAATTGCATTAGTGAAAATAAAGTAGTGTATGCAACTGCATATAACACGGGTATTAAAACACTCGTTACTATTATGAAACTCGCTGCGCCCGTTTCATAAACTCACACTCGTGTTTTAATACCCTTCATTATATGACAGTTGCATAAACTACTATTTTGTTGCACTAACTCGTGGTGAGGAAAATTTTAAAAAACCTATTCAGAGGCTATTTAGAGGTCGCTGCCTGTACGTAATACAGAGAAGTTTGTAAAGAGGCTCGAAATTTCTCTGATGCCTGCACTTGCCCTTTAGCTCAGTTGGGAGAGCGCTAGCACGGTTAGCCAGAGGTCGCGGGTTCAAGTCTAGGCATGGGTAGAATTTTTAGCCTCTAAATAGGTTTTTGAAATTGCTGGTATAATTTCACAAGACGTGTACATAACTTCGAAAACAAAGTCATAGGCGCATACCCGCACTGGAAATCGAACCTGGGTCTCTCGCTTCCGAGACCAATGTTCTACCCTCTTGGCTACCACCGCTTTTGGGCGAGTACTTAGGTAGTAATACATTGTATGCCTCTAGGTGTGTTTTCAAGGGACAGCTGTCTCTGTGGTTTAAAAATAGAACAACAAAAGACGGGCGCAACGTATCTCTTAAAGCAACATAGAAGCTTTATTGTAATAACAAAGTATTACTTTGCAACATACGTACACTCAGTGCCAGATGTCCTCGGATGTAAGCAAAATCTATTCGAAATAAATGTGTCCTAAGTGAAAATGGTTCGACGATGTGAGCAAGTCATCAAAGGAGCCGTGAATGCGAATGGCGAGAAACGTAATGTATAATAAAGGTGGCGTAATGGGGAAAAGCCCTGTACCCAACAGTGGGCGGAGGTTGACTGATGATGATGATGATGATGAAGTAAAGATATAGTAAAAAGGTAGGAATAAACAATCAATGTGACGAATAACATAAGCAGCCTAATATACGTCCCACTGTAGGGCACAGGCCTTCTCTCAGGGAGAGAGTATGTGACGAATGAATGATTAGTATTTAAAATAGCATAACATAAACTCACCCCTGTATCCCAGAGGGGCAGGCAGAGACCAGGGACTGCCAATTGCTACGATCCTGACAGATCACTTACGCTTCCTCAACATTCATTAGTCATTGCGTGCACGCACGCCGGTGTTTAAAACAAACTGAGTGACGATGAACCTTATTAGGATTTACAGCAAACTGTCATAATATTTAAACAATTGTTTGATTAAATATTTACTGCCTCGTTGGTCTAGTGGTTCTGTAGATACATTTATTGTATTTTTTGTTCATGTCAACCCGTAAGAGAAGATAAGATAAGAATATTCTTTATTGTATACGGGAAATTGCAATGACAAAAGAAGAGATACAATTGGCGTACCGCGTACACAAATTAATACAATAATTATATAATTTCCACCCAAAACAATCACATGTCCTGTTCCCAATGGTATGGTATCTACTCTAGGTTAAGAATTATCTGTGTAATTTCATTTTTTAAGTGCAATAAAGTGTTCTCTATCTATCTATCTATCTAGGCAAGGGTATAAGATACTTGGAAATACACCCAGACTGAGGCTATGTGTAGAAATGTATGGCGGCCCTAGTGGGAATCGAACCCACGACCTCCGGCATGGTAATCAGACGTGATACCGCAAGACCAAACGAGCCCGTGTTGAAAATTCTTTATTGCACTTATAAACACAAAAAAAGGCGAACTAAATGCTAAAAGCACTATCTTCCAGTTAACCTTGGTGTTATGGTCTACGTCAAAACGATCAACAAAAGCCGAAAAGCGATTTGTCCCTGAATGAAATAACTATAACCTGAACTCCGTTTTGTCATCCCATTTGAGACAGACCCATAAGATTTTATTGCACTGTTTATTCACTGACCACTTCAGAATGCTATAACACTAAATTGGGCGACGAGAAAAATATCTTCTGGAAAAGAAAAAAAGTCAAATGTCACTGCTTGAACGAAAAACAAAAACAAGTGGGGTACATCTTTACAATTCAGCAAGACGTTTGAAAGATCAATGGATATGGCCGACACTAACCATAGGAGGCCGCACACTTTAAGAATCACCGATCCTTTTTACAACTGTGATAAAACATAAAACAGCAGTGCTTTGTGATACAACCTATTATTCTCAAAACTTCGATGAAAATGTATTTATTAACAAGACATATTCGTTCAACCTGTGTGGTAAATTCGTTCAAATCCGTTTACGCTCGATTGTGTGATAAATATCAAACTTGCACATATAATATAGTGCGATGATATACTTATGTACCTAAGAATACTACTGGCAGCCGACAAAAATATTCAGGAGGAAAACGTCAGATCGTTTATTTAATACGATTTCGTTCTGTCAGTTTCGCAAAACCGTCTTAAGGGATAATTCGATATCGTTCCCATTTAGGATCGGTTACGGGTAAATGGAAAATAGTATTTATATTCATGCCGCGTGCCTATTTGGCCCGGCCACCCCTTTTCTGCCCTCTTTTCTGGGTGTGTTGTGCACTGTTAGGGTGAAGGAAGAATGAGATTCGAAGTGGCGGATCAATCTTAATTGTTTGATGTCTTGTTTATATTAGTATAAAGTTCGGTCGTATTTGTAATGATTTGAATTACAGATAGAGTACTAGTTTTCACGCCCTAAGCTAAACTGCTTAGGGGAATTTGATATCGTTAATAATAAGACATTTTAATTTTAAGACAATGTTATTTATATTAGTACTAAACCATAGACAGAATGAATGTTTAAAATTTTGCTAGCCAATTCAATGTCATCATGCACAAAAATAAAGTTAAAAAAATACTTGACTTCATTTTTACCGCAGTGTGTCCCAAAAAAATATAGGCTTACCGGAATGATTAAAAAATTTTGTATTTTTAAAAATGCAATTTGTTGAAAATTTATTTGTCTTGTTGGGGATTGGAAGTTTTTTCGTAGTACAACTGGTAAATTTTTCGTAGGCCTTTTATCCGAGCATTTTATGCTATTATAATTGCATTTTAGAGCTCCAGGTGGATGATTGGAGGGAGGCAGCGCAGGATAGGGAAAAATGGCATATTTGGTTGCGGAAGACAATGAATGAATTTTATGCTATTGACTGTATTTATTTCCAATATTAGAATTATAGACAGCACATCAACATTAACATTATCATCAGCTCACCGCTGCCCACTGCTATGTATAAAGTCAAAGTCGAAATTAAAAATTTTATTCACTATAAAAACAAAATCTAATCTCTTTCAACGAGCAATTCTTGTAATCGGAATCTCGGAAACGGCTACAAACGATTTCCATGAAATGTAGTATGCAGAGGGTTTCGGGGGCTAAACATCGATCCAGCTAAGTTTCATTTTTAGAAAACGTCTTTTTATCCGTGTTTTTAGGCAATGAAAAACTGCTATCAGATTACGAAGGTAAATTTCGCCACCATCTACAAGGATGTTATAGCTCAGGTGGGAAATCGGGCGGTCCGGAAATGTTTATCTTATCCATTGCTAGAGTGGTTTTTGCAGCCAAAAAAGGAAGATAAATTTGCATATCGTCTACGTAAAGGTGACACTTGCAATACTCGAGGAGTTTGGGTAGGTCCGCTGTGTACAAAATGAATAAAATGGGGCTAATTATAAAACCTTGTGGGGTATCTCTGCACAGTAGTCCAACATCAGAAAAGATTCGGTTTCCTTTTCCGTCCTCCGTCACCACAATTTGCTACCCACCATTCAGATATGATAGGACTCACTTGCAAGCACCATCGGAGAATCCATAATATCTAATTTTTGCAATCATTAGTTAATACAATCGAATGCCCTTGAGAAGTCCAATAGCACTAGGGCATTACATAAAGACGAATCTGAAACTGAAAGTAAGTCGTCCGTCACCTCCAACAAAGCAGTTTCCATACTATGTCCACTGCGGAAATCGGATTTTGAGATTGGTAATATTTTTTCATTCGTTATAAGATCACCATTTGAATTTTTATTTCCTTTTCTAATATTTTAGATAATGTTGGTAATAAACTTAGTCATCCAAGGGGCAGGAAGGCGCTGGATGCAGGCCGCTTCCAACCGGTCTTTTTGGAAATCCATGGAGGAGGCCTATGTCCAGCAGTGGACTTCTTGTGGCTGAATGATGATGATGTTGAAACTTATGGGACGTAGATCCTTATACTGCTGAATATTATTATTTTTCGGAATCGGCCCAACAATAGCTAATTTCCAACAATCTGGGAATGATTGCTGCTTTATAGACTCATTTTTACAATCATTCGTTCATTCACTCATTTATGCCGTATGCTCAACATTTTCGATAGCGAGTCAAACAGGGACGTATTCAAGTGATCGCTTACACAATTCACTACAATAATGACAGAACTATTGAGTAGATAGATTAAATTATTATTATTATGAAATGTTATTTGGAATAATCTATAATGTGAAATATTATTTTATGTTAATTTTATTGGATTATTTATATTAATTTCAATGAAGTTTATTATTTATTTTGAATTTATTTGATTTATTTCTTTTTAAAGTTAATTTTAGAGTAACAGTGTTGACTGGTTAAAATTTATGACCTTATTTTGATTTTTATCGTATAATTGACTATGTTAATTGATTCTGTTTTTAATGTTGCATTTTTTATAAGTGACGTTTAACTCTATATTAATAACATTAGACATTAATGCTGATCGATTTGGGTTCGCCTGTAATGACAGTGTATGCGATGATAATAAATAAATAAATAAAAATTTGCGAGACAATTTATTCGATTGCGTTACGGGCTACGTCACAACTGCTATGTAAAGGTCGAGCTGCTGTCAACTGTACACAGTTGTCACAGCGTTGGCACGCGTCCGGACGGATGGTGCCAAAAAGAGTTTTAGGTAATTTAAATTCAGCACTACTTTTATTGGTTGCTTTATTGAATTTTCGGCGAGATAAGTTTTGTTTATGGACATGAAGATCGTTGTTTCTGTTTTTCTATACTTTCTATATATTTTAACTTCTATATCTATATCGATGGAAGCGGTGGTAGCCTAGTGGGTGGAACATTGGACTCAGAAGCGGGAGACCCAGGTTCGATTCCCAGTGCGGGCATGTACCTATGACTTTTCTTTCTAAGTTATGTACATTTGTGAAGTTGTAGTAGCAATATCACTCGCTAACGGTAAAGGAAAACATCCTGAGGAAACCTGGGTGTCTGCGCTATTCACATACCTCAGCGCTTGAAATCGCCAATCCGCGGCGGGCACGCGTGGTGATTAAGTCCATACTCTCTCTCTCTCTGAGAGAAGGCCTGTGCCCTACAGTGGGACGTATATAGGCTGCTTATGATGATGATGTCTATATCTATCTGTACTATGATGGAGAGAAAAAGTATCCCTTGAGTGTCGTAAAGGTTTTTTGCCACGTAAGTGGCCGTATCTTGTTTTTAAGTTAACTTAGAAGTAACTTTTTTCACAGCTTCAAGGCACTATGTAGACAGAGTATATGGTTTTAATTTAAAATTGATACCTTCACGCGTTCCCTAGATAAAAAGTCTTGACAGACAGACGGACGAACGGATGGACGGACGGACGGACGAACGGATGGACGGACGGACGGACGAACGGACGGATAGACAGTAAAGTGATCCTATAAGTGTTCTGTGTTTTCCTTTTGAGGTACGGAACCCTAAAAAACGGTATTTAGAATGGACCTTCAGGGTAAATGTAGACAGGCTAATCCGTGTACTATGCCGATGCAGTCGGGGGTACTGCCAGTTGGTTAATAAAGTATTTAAGCACATTTCCAGAGAGGCCAGTTTTACATTGGGCGATAATTAATTCTAACTGCACGACATGGTCAGACGGATGCTGTCTCGCTCACACAACATATTTATAACTGTAATAAAATGAGTATACGTTTGATGAATTTCGTCTGAGGGTTTAATAGATAATTGAATTACGGACATTTTTAGTACATTTTTGTTTTGCTATAAATAAAACTTGTATCCAAAATTTATAATTTTCTCTACGAATCTCAATCAAAAACTAAATACGTCTTGAATGTCCATAATTTTATTATCTATCAACCCCTCAGATCACTTTGATCAAATGTGTACTCATTTGATTACAGTCGCAAATAATCGCAAATGTGCTGGTGAGACAGCATGCTAGCCGTAACAGCAGCCTTAACAACCGGTAAGAAGATGAAAAATTGTTTTTTAATACAGTTGCTCAAAAAGTGGCGTATTGCAGGGACGTATAGCGTTCGGGACGTGGGCTATTACACACTCGAGCTTTTTCTTTACCTTTTCCGAACTCGTGCGTTCTCTTTCCCAACTGTCAAAAATAATTGCTATTAAAAAGAAAAAAACAACCACGAAAATTTTGCTAAAAAAAATTAATAGAAGTTTTTATGATTCTTGCAAATATTTCTAAAAAGAAGCTACTAATTTGTATCAATATCAGATTAAAAGATTTGATTCAATGAGTTAGGTTACGTTTCATTTCATTTCATCTCATTAAATTTCATTTTCATTTCATATCAATAAAAAACATCCTCTGAAGACTTGGCTGTATGGGCATAGTTCCCTTTGCCTACCCAGAATAGGTGAAGAAAAAAAAATCTCTGTTCATATTCTTTTACGGCGCCATTTTCCAAAAAATTTCTTTGCGAGTTTAGTTGTTTCTTGCACAAAGTATTTTATTAAATTGCTTCATTTTTTCGCAACTGTATTGAAAATAGTTATTCAGTACACGTGCGGAACCGTCATTGAACTTGTTCCGACTGTCAACTCTCACTTTCGGCTGCGCCTCGGCTCGGGTAGACATTTGTCGGTACTCTTTGCAATGACAGGCTTTTCGCACTCGTAATGAAATATACTACATATTGTTTGTTACACCTTATTGCATAGAAAACAACATTTAACACTTAAAAACAGGATTGGCTTTAATATTCGGCAAAGGCGGACTTATTTTTAGAGAAATTTTGAAAAGTTCGTAATACAACACAACTCAAAAAATAAGGCCAAAGTTTGTACTGAGATTCAAAATTAGGATCCGTCACCGTTTATCCCAGTCAAACCTAGGTCAATCAATGTTGAGTCCAACATCAAATCACTTTCCCAAATTCTGGTCCTCAAATTCCAAAGCGATCTTTTCCCGACAGCAACTGTATTTCAAGACATCGCTGGCACGTGGCACCCAGTTTCATGCCAACAGCATGTTTGTTTAAGCCACCGTTACGCATCGGCATGGTGTGGCAGCCAATATCGTCAAACAGTGGCCTGCAAAGTGCTTGGGTAGGACTAGACGACCCGTAACTTGTTGGTTGGATAGTGTTTATGTGGTTGTTGAAGGAGACAGTGGGTTCAGACGCAAAGACGAGAGATTGGTGTTTTCTTTACAATTGGAGAAATTAATTAGTTTCGTACTTTCACGTTGTTACTTTACTTCTAGAGCAGCAATAAATATTTTCATCAAAATTTTTTGTATCCAAACATTGTGGGGAAACCTGAGTGTCCGGGGTGTTCACATAAGTCAGCGCTTAAATTTCCAATCCGCGGTGGGCACGCGTAGTAATTAAGTCCATACTCTTTTTCTTAGAGAAGGCCTGCGCCCTGCAGTGGGACATGGAAAGGCTGCATAAAAAAATAAGATATTATTGCACGTTTTATGAATTAGCTGATTCCTGCATTTAAGTTATTTGTATTAAATATAATGTACCTAGGTACTAAATTTCCTACTTTCCCCGCTACATCAAACAAAATTAACCTTATTTCAACCTCGTGAAAAGATGGTTTGGACCCGCGTGGACATTGTCTTACGTAATAAATAAAATATAACCATATACAGAGAAGTCTTCGCGTTAATACGAATAACTTTTATTATCTGAGAATTGCATTCAACGGACACCTATTTTTGTTTTGTATGTACATAATGAATATGGAATTGAATCACCGTTTCTGCTCTACAATGAAATGTCAGTCGACCATCGGACCCTGAGGATGCCTCGTGCTAGAGGCGAAACGCATCGCAACGTAATTTTTCACACAAGTATAGGTGTCGGTGATGGTGTGTTTGTGTCTAAACAAAAAAATTCCGGGAGGCGAAAAAGTGGGAGGGAGGACGGTGCATTAAGTAACCGCTTGTGGGATTTTGGCGGAATTTAGCAAAGTAATTTTCAAATTTTAATGAAATGTTTTTGATTCTGATTTGGTTCTGGTATTGTTCGAATATGATATGAGGTATTATTGGTAATCGGTAACTGCTTTTTTATGTAGCCTATGTACGTCCCACCGCAAGGCACAAGCCAGAGAGAGTGTATGGGCTTAATTACTACGGGTGCCCACCGCGGAGTGGCAATTTCAACCGCTGAGATATGTAAAACCTCAGACACTCAGCTTTCCTCACATAACACGCAACATTATATTAGTTTATAAATTTTTAACCTAATTCTTGATCACTTCATTAGGTGATTCATCACTAAATTACATGTCAGTACAGAACCCTCGGCGCGCAAAATTCGTCTCGCACATGCCCGATTTTTTTCAGCCCGTCTGACAAAAAAGCGACGTCATCAGGGTCTGGCAAGCTAGCAGACGCGGGGTGCCAAACAGACGGCAGCAAAAAGCGCTGATCGCGTCGTTTCACGCTCTAGGTGACTTTAACGAGGCCAGACTTGCCCTGTGCGCTGTGGGCCTATGTAAATTGACGAGACATACAGTATGTTACTAAAAGGTTGGGTGAAACTTTTTTCTGTTTATTTCATTTGATTGGAAAATTCTTTAGGAAATCTATCTGCACAATGCAAGCTTTGATAGAAAGTATTTTTGTTCCAGCTAACCATTATGTGGATAGTGGAAGAGGTATTGAGTTTTTTAAGAAATAAATTACTTACAAATTTTCAATGACATATAAATTAATAATATATAAATTTGATACATTTGTATATGTTACTGTGTAAACAACGGACCATTATTTGTTTATTTATTCAATTTATATGCAATATTTCAATTTTTTATGAGTCATATTAAACAAATAAGCAGTGTGCATAACTAAAACCACTGGTGATAACTAAAAAAAATATTTTTTTCATATTTTCAAGAATAGAGGGAGCTGATCTATACAGTATCTAAATAGAAACATCTCAGTAAGTAAAATACTACGGCCTCTAGAGGGTTAAGTTAAACAAAGCCTCCTTTTCAGTAGCAATTTACTGCAAATTAATTTCTGAAATGCATGTGAAAATAGCAACGTTCTCGGACAAAGCCTGGCGAAGTTGGGGCATAGAGTGTTAAGGTCCAGAGGAATGCTTGTGTATGGTAGCGTGACTTATGTGTAGACGATGAATCGAGAAAATACTATTTGTTCTTGAAGAGAATGTGTAGTGTTATTAGTATGATTAAGTGACGCGCAATGCTATGAGGACTATGAGGATGTAGTTTCCTGAAACATATATGTTTTGTTGGCTGTGACATTTAGAGAGGATGAAGGAAGAAATAAAGATGAAATTAATATCAAGCAATTGTGGGCAGAACGGCAGGTATCGGATGGCCCAGGCGGTTGTATAGTGACCAAATGGGAGTTTACTAGAGACAGCTCGAAATCAGCAAATGCAGCGAATTTTGGCTGTTGATCATAATTATAACTTCAAATAAATTCTCCTGTTCCCAAACTAGAGTACCCTGTACTATGGTAACCAGGCAAGGACATCATAAACAAAAGCAAATGAAAAAGAAAATAAAATAAATTATTAATTAATGAAGCAATAGCACATTGTATCAGGACCGTAGATAGTGGTAGGCTCTCTCTGACCTCTTCAGGATGCTGCTGTATTTTTAATAGATACAAAGATGAGATATATGAAAATTGAAATTAATTGTAAATTCATTGTAACTCTTTTTATATAAGTAAAAGAAAAAAGTATTTATTTAAAAACCACACAAGAGATAAAAAATATTGTGTTCATAGGGTGCAATACTTACATCTATGGTCACATAATGATATTGAAACATTGTAAAAATTACAGCGGATTCCACGTTAGACTAGAGGCTGTGTTGTGGTATTCTAGAAACGATGAATTAAACATGTTAAACTTAAACCTAAAACAGATTTCTAAACTCTGAGAAATGTTAGTAATTAATTAATTTACCAACAAAAAATACTTATAAAAATACTCACATATAAAATTAAACTGAATACAAAACCCAGCCTTGTCTAACGCACTGGATGAGAATCATTCTCTGTTTACGGTAATCTACCTACAATTCTACTATAATATTATAAATGACAGTTTGTGAAAATGTTTGGATGTTTGTAACTCAATCACGCAATAACGGCTAAACGAATTTACATGAAAATTGGCGTACAGATAGACAAAGATCTGAATTAAGATATAGCATACTTTATATTCCGGTGATGCTTTCCCGTGTGATAATATTTATTTTAAATGTAAAATAGATGGCGTTGTGCGAGCGAACGTTGTGTTTTAAAAATAGATGGCGCTGTGCAAGAATTCTGTGGCGGTACAAAGTTCGCCGGGACAGCTATTTCTAATAAGTGTATAGTCCGTACTTCTATCGTCCACACTCAGTGGCTACAGCCTGGCGAAGTTGAGAGTTCTCTGCAGTTAACAAATAATTTGTGCAGCGAGTGGATTGCGAAGTTATTAAAATTATTTTCGTTGGTGCTGTGCAGAGGAGGTAATTAGGTTATTATAATGACATGTAAGTTTGGCTTTTGGTATGCTTGGTGCTTGCTGGACATGATGTATGCAGATATCTATCCTATCTTCCCAGAAATTTTAATTTCTTTCATGGACTGTTGCATCGTTCCAATCCACAACCCACTCTGGCAAAAGTACGAAATTGTTACAAAAAATTGCAGTCTCAGATATTAAAAATTGTCTGTATAAATTGAATTATTAAGTAAAATAACCTCATTAAGTTTGAACAAAGAATCTGTTTACCGAACCCTGTATATTTAATATATTTTACTGCGGCTGCCACGTTGGCCCAGCGGTATTACGTCTAATTACCATGCCGGAGCTCGTGGGCTCGAGTCCCACTGGGGGCCGCCGTACATTTGTACAAATGGCTTCAGTCTGGGTGTATTTCCATGTTTGTGACGTTCTTGGCTGGTTACCATAGCACAGGGTATCCTAGTTTGGGACCAAGTCAGGTGATTGCGTTGTGTGGAAGTTATTATTGTTATTTTAATATATAGACCAGTTTCCTGATCCTGAAAATATTAAGACCTGTTTCATACTACAACTCTACAATACATAACACCAAAATTTATTGAAATACTTCATCAGGTATCGCAGAGACCAGAACTCACCATTAACCTCTTTTGCTTTATTATACTCCGTTCCACGAGTCGAACTCCTAGGGAACAAAATACTCACATTATCATCATCAACCCGTTATGTCCCCACCGAGGGGCACGGGTCTCTTCCCTGAGCCATACTCCACCACGGGGGCCAAGTCCGGATTAGTGGAGGCTTGTAGACTAGTGGCTCGTCTACTGTCAGAAGTTGTCAAGCCGCCCTAAGGCCTCTGACTTGGCTTAACGACTGCCATCTATCAACGGCAGCCGGCACCAACAGCTTAACGTGCCTTGCGAAGCACGGAACCGCTCGGAAGTACTCACATCTCAATGGTCAATGCACACTGCTAGAGATAAGCGAAACAATAAGCGAAGACGGACCTTTTCATAGGGTAGGTTAGTGGCTTTTGAATGTCACGTGCAATAAACAATGGGCGAACATGGACGATTTTCTTTGGGAGCTCGTTTCGTAGAGTGTATAGTCGCGCCGGTTTCGGCTACTTTTAATTTTTATTATGATCATCATCAGCCATCTGACGCCCAATGCAGGGCAGAGGCCTTCTTCGTGGTTTTCATAATCGCCACGCTTGGCAGGCGGGTTGGCGATCGCAGTATGCGGTTGGATTCTCAGAAAGACGCTGCTGCCCGTCTCCTGGTAATTTATTTCCTTAGTCGCCTTCTACGACATCCACGGAAGGAGATGGAATGACGCTATTCTTAATCCGGCGCCGCACGAAGAGATTTTTATTTTACCCTTTGCTAATACATCCCCTCTTTGATTCGAGTATATCCGCATGGGACGTGGGTTGTTCTTTTAGTATTCGCTGATTAATATTTATCTTGGTTACGTGTCTTTTCAGTTTCATATTATAATAAGTCGTGGGGTGATTGCCACAGTGCTAAATACTTATTACAACAAGAGCCAAATGGGTTATCGCTACCTACCCCGAGTGTTCCACTAATGAATACAAATAGTGTTCTTAACTCAACGGTATGTTCCACATCTGAGTGGATTTCACGCATATCTTTTCATGTTACAAACCGACTGCGGCCAGCCTTTATTTCATATATTTTATAGCGTTTCAGTGCGGATTGTAGATGGTAAATTTTGAGGATAATAGCACGGCTGCTTGGCAAAGCATCCGATATTGGCTGATGGAGACACTCGTATATCTTGTGGACGTTTGAGAGCGTATTAATTTTATTACGGGATTTTTTATGGCGATGAGCTTGATATGATGTGGAGATTTTAATTTTTGGGGCTGAACGTTTTATACTCGATCGTTTTTCGTACTTTGAGTATAATAGACTTTTATTTGTTAAAGATTTACTGCCAATTGATACAATTGGCAGTGGCAGAACTATGACTATGGACTTGTGTTTCCTTTGCATTTATGTTAGTTGTTATGCCTTTTCTTTCTTGTGATGTGTTAATTTGTCCCAATGAATATCTTTGTTTCTTTTTCTTTCTTTCTTTACTGAAAAGAATTAGTGTGATCTAAACAGTAGACCAAAAGTAAAACAAAAATAAAAAATATTTGCATTTTATTTATATCGAGCGAATGTGGGTAGAGGAGCCGGTAACGGACGTCCCAGGCTGACATACTTCGACCAAGTATAGAATATATTAGTAAAGGGCGAGATGAAAGTGCCCGAAACCGGCGTGCGTGCATGCAAGACTAATGAATGTTGATAAAGCAAAGTGGTCTGTCAGGATCGTGACAAGAGGCAAATCCTGGTCTCTGCCTAACCCTCCGGGATACAGGCATACGTTTATGTATTTTTTTGTCAGTAATAAAAAAATCTCAATAATAAAACTGGTTTCCATAGTATCTTTAGCTCTATCGTAAAAACGGTATAATTTATGCAGTGCCAAATTGGTCTACTTATTGTGCAATCCTTATAGCACAGAGGAAAAAGTAAGATACAGAGATACCGATTATATAAATACGTGGGAATCAGAAAAGGCGTTATTTTATTTACACCCGGTATACTATATCTTGGCATTATTTTTGTGTAACCTATATATCTACCTCTATGGAGCACAGGCGTTCTATCAGAGAGTATGGGCTTAATTACCATGCGTGCCCACTGCGGATTGGCAATCTGCTCAGGATAGTCAGCCTTATTCAGAGGAAGTCAATCAAGCCATAGAGGTGTCAATGTATTGATATTTCCTCTTACAGTTAAAACCACTTTATTTTCCGTCTCTCAGATATGATTTGATTTAGGTTTTCAATAGAAATTTACATTTCATCAAAATTTCTAAAACCCTTCTGAAAACAATAATAGCAGACAGACAGTTACAACTCACAACTCATGATGCGGAAAACTGATTCCGTTGAACCCGTACCTACTTTATCTCAAAGTTACACACAAACTTTTCAATCGATCGCGTCCGTCCAGCAAACAAATGTGTAACCTATTACGCGGGCAATAGGATTGGAATTGGAAACGGAGCTCCAGGTATTTTAATGTCATCGAATTTACACCAGGAACACGCGTGGAATGTAAATGTCTTGGCTGGTATTCTGAAAAATTCGGACGTCGGATTCCTAATTCGTATTATGGATTATTCTGATTGTTGACTGCCTCATCGGTATAGCGGTATTATGTCCGACAACCATGCCGAAGGTAGTCGGTTCGATTCCTACTGGGGGCCGCCGTACGTATACAAACGGCCTCAGTCTGGGTGTATTTCCATGTTTGTGATGTACTTGCCTGGTTGCCATCGCACAGGGTATCCTAGTTTGGGACCTGGACATGTGATTGTGTTGTGTGGAAGTTATTACTAACATTGGACGTTTGACTGTCAGTATTTTAAACGGTCTATAGATTAAGTCGTTATTAAACACAAGAAAAAATACAATAAGGCCAATTGTACTGTATCTTTATAAATATTTCATGTTTCTTTTTGCTGGTGTATAAAAAAAAAAATTCTTAACCTACCTTATCTTAAGAATGTAGTTGTCATTGTTACGTTTTTGCCCGACTGCGCAAGAAATAGGGTTATGTTTTGGCAAAAAAATATAGTACTAACCTTCATAGTACTAGAACTGAAATAAAAAGTCTTCTATAGTCCACTAAACTCCAGTACTACAGTTCACTTCTCTAGTTCCATTAATCGGTATTTCAAAAACCTAACAATTCATCTACAATGTCGCAGATAATAATATGTTGTTGGGTCTTTTTTTGAGGCTCTATATCTAAATGTACTCCAAGGTACCTATGACTTTGTTTCCTAGGCTATGAACATTTGTGAAGTCATATCTAGCAATACCACTCACTAACGGTGAAGGAAAACATCGTGAGGAAACCTGGGTGTCTGAGCTATTCACATACCTCAGCGCTTGAAATCGCCAATCCGCGGTGGGCACGCGTGGTGATTAAGCCCATACTCTCTTTGAGGGAAGGCCTGTGCCCTAAAGTGGGAAGTATATAAACGCCTTTGCCCTAAAGTGGGACGTCTACAGGCTGCTTATGATGACTCCAAATGTCATTTACCACGTGTTACGTGGCATCTATGGTGTCAAGACTTTGAGCAAACTTCAAATTTAGTTTTTCCTTCCAAGTTCGTTTGTTCTTACTTCGAATCTCGAGGGCGAATACGGAGCTCCACGATTCGGAATCCCACCCCAATACCCGAAATGAGGGAGAGGCATCATAAGAGTGCTTGCCAAAGACAAACTAAGCATTATCCGATAAGGAGACCGCACCGGTAATCCCAATGATTTCTGCCTATAAAATATGGAGGACGCGTTTATTTGGGATAATACGTTTTGCGCTCGGTTTCGGTTGTGGGATGAACGCTGGCAGAAGGGTTGCTTTGTTCGCGTGTGTTTTAAGCTTATGCGGCTTTTGTGCGAGTATTTGTCTTAGTCGAATGAAGATACAGATAACCTAAGATACAGGATAGATAGTAAAAAAATAACAAGTTATTTGAACTACCCGTCTCTCTTTCCTTCAGAATTTTTCCTTCATACGGTTGTCTGGAAGAAATTGCTATAAGCAAGAAGGCCGCCAATTGTACTGTATCTTTATAAATATTTTGTGTTTTTCTTGGTACAATAAAGAATATTCTTATCTTATCTTATTTATTATTATATTCCATAAGATGATTACGGTTTTCGTCGTCGAAGTACATAGTTTCATTCTTATTATTTGTTGTCAACGACGCCCTTTGTTGACTTTGGTAATTTGTGGTCTGTGATTTGAGTTTGTTAGCGAAATAAACACGTTAGAATGTTGAGGAAGAGCACGTGATCTGTCAGGATCGTGGCAAGTGGCAGTCCCTGGTCACTGCCTACCCCTCTGAAATACAAGCGTGAGTTTATGTATGTTTATACGTGTATAAACACGTACATATATACCACATCAGCGGTAAATTTAACGTTGACAGAATTAAGTTTAGCTCGTTTTTACCAAACTTGTGGTAAAAATAAGAACTTAAATTGGATTTTTTCATGTTGTTGAAGCAAAGGAGGTTTGTCAGGACCACGGCAAGTAACAAATATTAGTCTCTGTCCCCTTATCTAGAATACTGGCGTGAGTTTATGTATGCGTATTATAGCGTTTAATGCTTGATGATGATGATGATGATTTCCTCTTATCCCTTATCAGGGACATAGGGCTCGTAGAAGGGATCTCCATTTCTCGCGGTCTTGTGCGGCAACTTCTAACTCGTTCCAATTGAGTCCCGTTGAAGCAGCCTCTTTCTCAACGGAACGCCTCCAGGTAGTACGAGGGCGGCCCGGCCGTCTCTTGCCAGAAGTTTGCCACGTTAGACTATGTTTGGCCAGCTGGTTGTGGGGTCTTCTCAAGGTATGTCCAATCCATCGCGTTTAATGCTTAGTGGAATAAAATTCGAGTACTTCTATTTAGTTTTTATCTTGCAGTTTATTTTATCATTTTCTTCTCGTATAGTAATGAATTTCTCCGCTCTCAAAGGGGTTCCTGTGATTGTTTATCTTTATTGCGTTTTATCTCTGTGAAATATTGTCTTTTATTTGTTTTGTTTGCGCCAGTTCCGAACATCAAAGTTTGCATACGAATATAAAATTTGTGCCGACTCGCAAATGTAAATGACGTGTAAGGTACATTCAATTCAATAAAGACATGTTCCCTGTTCCCATAAAATGCACTTTGCAATTCCCCCTTATCCACAATTAGAAAGTTGTATGTCTGAAGATCTATCGAAAATGAGTCAAATATGACTCAAGAACTTTTTGCTTTTAAATCTATATACTCAAGAACTTTCTGAAAATACATAATAATACTAAAAAATTCTCACTCAAACCTGTATAGGTTTATCTGTGAGGTGAGTTACCCTTTGCTTAAAATAAGCTTAAGAAATACTAATAACATACATACATATATCCATAAACTCACGCCTGCATCCCAGAGGGGTAGGCAGAGACCAGGGACTACCACTTGCCACGATCCTGACAGATCACTTTCGCTTCCTCAACATTCATTAGTCGTTGCATGCACGCACGCCAGTTTTGGGTATTTGTTATCTTGTTCTTTGCTAATACATCCACTATTTGCTCTAAGTATGTCCGTCTGGGTAGTCCCTTACCGTCGAAATACTAATAAATAATAGAATAATTATTTATTCCAATACACGACTCATTGGACAGGGAAGTTGTTAAATAACACCAAAACTTTATCCGGTATCAATACAAAAACACTCCTAGGATTGTTAATTCGAAGCGCATTCGCAGTAAATAAATCCTATTATAAATCAACAGATTCGGGAATACAAACCAAATATAACAGAAGAAATGGGGGCGTTGGTAGCCTAGTGGGTAGAACATTGGACTCGGAAGCGAGAGACCCAGGTTCGATTCCCAGTGCGGGCATTTACCTATGACTTTGTTTTCTAAGTTCTGTACGTTTGTGAAGTTATAGTAGCAATACCACTCGCTAACTGTGAAGGAAAACATCGTGAGGAAACCTGAGTGTCTGAGCTATTCACATACCTCAGCGCTTGAAATCGCCAATCCACGGTGGGCACGCGTGGTGATTAAGCCCATACTCTCTCTCGGACAGAAAGCCTGTGCATTACAGTGGGACGTATATAGGCTGCTTATGACTAATATTATAAATGTCAATGTTTGTGAAGATCTTTGTATGTTTGTTACTCAATCACGCAATAACGGCTGAACGCATTGATATGAAACTTGGCATACCGATAGACAAAGACCTGAATTGAGACAAAATATACTTGATATCTCGCTAAAACGTTCCCATGGGATATTATTTATTTTATGTAAGTAATAGATGGCGTTGTGCGAGCGAGCGTTGTGTTTTAAAAATATATGGCGTTGTGCAAGAATCGTACAAACGGGTTCTGTGGCGGTACGAAGTTCTCCCGGACAGCTGGTATTAGTTATGTACGTATATCTAATCATAACGTACGTATATCTAATCTAATATAAACAATTTTTTGTTTCATTTCGTGACTCAATTGCCATCAGCGTACTCATAGCAATAAATATATATACTCCATAACAGATAAAATTGCCTTGAGGTGGCTCCTTAAGGAATAATCCCCACACAACAATAGCCAAGTCTGTATTTACAAACGACATGCGATTGCAATGAAATTTTGCCGATACGTTTTCAGGACACAAATCGAGGTTTGAACGTGCTAACAACACAAATAATGGTTTAATTGTGCTTACAACTTCTCAGTTGTAAGTATGACCAAACCTTGATTTCGCTCATCCGAGATAACAACGACATCGACGATGGTTTTACAAAAACTAGAATGAATCAGTCTAAATGCATAATGAGTCATTTCACTGAAATTAATAGACATTCAATTGTGTCGATATTAGCTCGAGTTTAACTTCCCTTTCGGAGTATTATGACAAAATATACTTAGCTAGCTCATTCTTCAAAAGTGTAATTCCGTCGTTGTTATCCCGGATTTCCTGACCCGGAGCGTTTGTGTTCTCTATACATGTTGTTGTAAAGTGTCATTGAGATCCAGCATGTTGTTTGTGAATCAACACCAAACAACGTTTGTATGGAAATTGGTCCTCCTTGTACATAGTTGATATTCAAGGTTACCTAAACGTCCTAAATTCCTAAAACATCTAAATTAAAATTGATAAATTTTTGTACTTTATTCTCAGATGAATATTTTTATAAATATCAGGTTTTACATAATTTTGGCCGATGGGGCCGAAAAGTTCTCAAATGGAGACCACATATCGGCAAGGGCAGCGTAGGACGACCAGCCACAAGATGGACAGATGACCTCATCCAAGTGGCAGGAAGACGCTGGATGCAAGCCGCTTCCAACTGGTCTTTTTGGAAATCCAAGGAGAAGGCCTATGTCCAGCAGCGGACTTCTTGTGGCTGAATGATGGTGTTGATGATGATGTCATAATTTTATTAAATTATAGCTCCATTTCCTTCCGTGGATGTCGTAGAAGGCGACTAAGGAAATAAATTACTAGAAGACGGGCAGCAGCCTTTTACTGAGATTCCAACCACATACTGCGATCGCTAACCCGCCTGCCAAGCGTGGCGATTATGGCAAAACCCCTCATGGTTTTGAAAAACATAAGGGAGGCCTATGTCCTGCAGTGGGCGTTAAAGGGCAAATGATGATGATGATGATAGCTTTACGCCTTCTGCCAATGAGGCAGCCTCGTGTAAATTATAGTTCTACATAGAAAAACTGTAAACAACATATTGAAAAAAAAAAAAAAAGTTGTAGAACGAGTTGATTTTTTTAAGTCGTAAAAATAAATTGTTGAAATTGATGTAAATAACAAACTCGAATTGCAGTATATCCACATTTTTGAGTCACATTATTTAACCCTGTATGTCCAGTATGTCCAGCACTTTTACCTACACCAAATATCTGGATTGACCACATAGACGCTGTAATAGCTGTAGTGTCCATAAGAATTTAGGTGGTGTACCTTGCACTATTTCACATAGAGTTTGGAAATAGAGACCTTCTGTCATATTGCATAGCTCCGAGCCCAACAGAATATATCATGTCCGATGCATTCGAGTGATATATTGCGCGGCAATTTGTAGCAGTTTTGTCGCCGTTCCCGAAAAACAACAAGTGTGTCATCTATCATCATACAACGGGTCTATCTGAAATTACATCAAGCGCGCATCGTCGGTGCCATTGGAAGACAAACCGTTCTCTTGCGATTGCAGAAAAAAAAAATTGGTGTACCCTCATTACTTTATAGTATAAGACTTGCAATATTTTTGGTAAATAAAGAATTTGTATTTTAACATAGCGAAGATAGATTTTAAAAAACGGTTCTCTTCCGATTTTAGAGAAATAACGCTCAGTGTAAAGTTTTTTCTTTGCCTTTTATTACACTATTAACTCGACCCTAAGGTAGCTTCTAACATTTTACGTTGACATTCAACAAAATGAATGTAAATACCTTAAGATGAAATAAATTTCTGTATTTTTCACTCCGCTTAGGGTTAAGGGTAATGATGCTATTTTTCTAAAAACTTAGTAAAGATAAATAATTTAAAAAAACTTATAAAATATTCCACCTATTTTTGAAATAAATTTATTTTTAATTATTTATCACTAGAGAATAATTGAGGCAAATTTAAGAAACACTCCATAGTTAACTTAAAATACTAAAATAAAAACTATCATTTATAATTTTGCTCTTTTTAAACAAGTAAGGCTCGTGATAGGTACCAAGATAACCCTTATTAATTTCTAGGTTTGTGATGTGCTTGCTTGGCTATCATAGTATCCTAATTTGGGACCAGGATAAGTGATTGTGTCGTGTAAAAGATCAATACGGCAAATTCTCCAATATGAGGTTGCCTGGAAGAAATTGCTATAAGCAATAAGGCCGCCAATTGTATCTTTTCTTTTGACATTGGTGTTTCTGTAACATTTTTTCCGGTATAGAATAAAGAATATTCTTATCTTATCTTATCTTATATTATCTTATCTTATATCATTATTGTGATGACTTGTATATTCACTGGCTTTTAAGATGCATGTTTCATAGTTTAAAAGATAAGAGTCAGTATCTTACAATTTCATTACTTTTAGTGTATCCAAGAAAGATTTTTTAAGTTTTTTTTTTGTTCACTTTGTCACTTTGAAAAGAGGCTACCCAGTTTACTCGCACTCGCATATAAATGGAGAAAAAATGTCTGCTTCTCTCTTAAGACACCCGAGAGACCTATGATAGGAGGAGATGGAGATAATTTGCCGAAAAACGGCTTTAGAAAAGGGTTAGTAGTTTGGCTGACGGGTGTAAATGAAATAAAAATACAGTCTATAAACGTAATACTGTATTGCACAGGGCTTCTCTAAGAGGCCTTCTCTTCTCTCATAATCTTTACCGCGGATTATGAGTACCTCAGAATTTGAAGTTTTCTCATGATGTTTTCACAATATTAGAGACCGATTTGCGGCTAAAAATTCACAAGTGTACTCATAATAATAATTCATGTCTGTGTTCAAACCCACGATAAGTCCATATCCAATATTTTAAAACATAATGTATTTATTACATATGTGCCTGTATTTTTTCTGTGTAATAAACGCATAAAATTTAATTAACGACGTATCGCATATAACTTCCACACAACACAATCTTCTGTCCTGGTCCCAAACTAGGATACCCTGTGCTATGGTTACCAGACAAGGACATCACAAAGATGGAAACACACTCAGGGAGAGGCCATTTGTACAAATGTACGGCGGCACACAGTGGGAATCGATCGCACGACATCCGGCACGGTAATCAAACGTGATACCGCTAGAACAACGAGACAGTCGAGACATGCATTATACAACCGCGCTTAAGCCCGGTTAACAGGAGGCTAGTTGTTCTAGCTAGGATAGCTAGCTACTGCCAGTAAGCTAGCAGGCTAGTACTTCTGGATTCGTGTAGCCAAACCGTAAATCAAATACTATAATTAGATTATGACTGTTCTTACGTGGAGCACGCTGTCTCGCTCGCACAATTTAACATTTTTAATTACTGCAATAAAATGAGTAAAATATTGATAAATGTGGTCTGAGGGTGGAAGGCATAATTCAATTACGGACATTTTAAATATATTTTTGTTTTTCGATACGTAGTTTTTAATAAAGAAAAGTTCTTTCCAAAATTATGAATTTTAGAATAAAATTTTTTCACTGAAAAACTTGGTACAGGATGAGAAAAATATGCAAGAACAATATATAACAATGCCTCGCATATCCGTAATTTAATTATCCATCAAACCTTCAGACCACATTTAGGTATCAAAAGTTTACTCACGTTATTAGGTACAATATAAAAAAAATGTTAAATTGTGCGAGCGAGACAGCGTGCTCCACGTAAGAGCAGCCTTAAGAGCGCTTCAAGGACAACTCTTATCAGACTCTATCTTTAATAGTTGAAGTGCACTGAGACACCGAGACCCTGGGCCCTTTTTTATCGAATTTGATGGGAAGAATTCGTTGATGCTGAACGATTTCAATAACAATATTTTTTTTTTATGTAGCATTTATACGTCCCACCGCAGGGTACAGGCCTTCTCCCACAGAGAGAGTGTGGGCTTAATTACCATGCGTGCCCACTGCGGATTGGCAATTTCAAGCGTTGGAATCCCTCACACACTCAGGGTACCTCACGATGTTGACTCACAATAAGTCTTGACCAACAAGAAAGCGACACCTTGTGACCAAATTTCAGACGAACGTATCACGACGAGAATTTCAGGAGATTCGTACGTAATAAAGAGTATGAAAAAAAAATACAGAGCTACTCACGGTTCCAAACGGTGCCAGTGTTTTAGTCCGAGCCAAGATTTAGTGATAAAAAAGCAAACGGGACGGTCGTCGCAAGATAGTGAAGAGATTTATAGGAGCAAAGCTTTTGGGACACATATATTTTGAAGTTACACGCTGCGTTTAAGGCTGTTCTTACGTGCTCTTACGAGCATGCTGTCTTGCTCGCATAATGTCATTATATTTAATTCGTTTTTAGGGTGTCGTACCCCAAAGTCAAAGTAAAAAAAATTATTCACTATAAAAACAAAATGTGTACTTAATGAAAGCCAAAGCTGTTAGTTTCACAATTAATAGGTAGTTCGATTGGTTCCTCAAAAGAAAAAAAAGAACCCTTTTAGGATCACTTTGTTGTCCGTCCGTCTGTCTAAAAAGATGATTTATCACGGGAACACGTAAAGGCATCGAGTTGAAATTAAACCATAATATTCAAATCTACAGTCACTTGAAGCTGTGAACAAATCCAAATTCTAAGTTAACGTAAAAAAGGTAAGGTACGGGACGACATAAAACGTATATTTCAACACTAACGGGAATCAAAATTTATAGGGTACCTTCCATTGACCTAGAACTGTGGAATTTGGCAAGTAATATCATTTTATACTACAAATTTAGGAAAGAATCTGAAAACTGTAGGTACATTTGTAATTAAATAATAAAAAACAGTCTTTGGAGTTCGGGAAAAACTCGGAAATAACTGAGAGACTGGATTCCTTAACTCTTTATAATACGTAAGTACCTAAAAACTTGTACGGCACCCTCGGCGCTCGAGTCCAACTCGCACTTCTCCGGTTAACATTGTATTAATATAACTTTTGATAACTTAACGTGATTTGAGAGTTTCATGCATAATTAAATTATGGACTATTCAAATATATTTGGTTTCTTATACGTGTAAGAAAACAAATATGTTTGAAAGAAAAGCGGTTTTAAAAATTGTGAATTTTGGAATCTAATTTGCTCAATTAAAAACTTAGTACATGATAGTTAGTAAGTCTGTCCAGGACAGCTAGTCAGTTAGTTTGTGCGGTTTCCATCTCGTAATCGGACCATTGTACGTAGTAAGGCTGTGAGATCACTCCAGCCAGCCAATTTCTTTTCAAAAAGCCATCAGTGCACCAATGTTGCTGCTGACCTCCCGAAGGGATGCTAGGATATGAAATGCACGCTTTGAATATTCGCCATTGTATTGTATATCTAACCCTCAGACCACATTTATCAAAAGTATCCACCGCTCAGCTGCCACCGCTGTGGTAATAAGAACGACGGCTTCCCATTCGGAAGGTCGTGGGTTCGAATCCCGGCATGTACCAATGACTTGGATTTTCTAAGTTACGTACATTTGTGAAGTTATAGTAGCAATACCAGTCGCTAACGGCCAAGGAAAACGTCATGAAGAAACCTGAGTATTTGAGATGTTCACATACCTCAGCGCGTGAAATAGCCAATCCGCGGTAGGCACGCGTGGTAATTAAGCCCACACTCTCTCCCTGAGAGAAGGCCTGTTCCCTGCAGTGGCATGTAGGTATATAGGCTTCACACAAATAATTAAATTGTGCGAGCGAGACACCATGCTTCACGCAAGAACAACCTTAAGTCTTTTAGAGGGTGTTTTGGGGTTGGTTAATCGAATTTCTAGCCGGTGATTAGGGTCTCGGTCTGGACAAAAACTAAAGCTCTAACTTAGCTAAAAGATGATTTATGACTTGAATAACTTTCCATTAATTGCAGATGATGAAAGAAGCTGATAATTATCAGGTATATAAAGCGTAGACAGTTACCTTCTATTTTTACTAACGATGATTTATGGCTTACAGTATTATGTAGAGTATTAAGCTTAAACTTTTGAAACTGCTTTTAATTAGAAATGTACTGTTACGTTAAAAAACCGTTTTATATGAAAGTTTTCTCCTAGTGTTAAATTAAGTAGTTTCACTATCGACTAAGTATAAAAAAACAGAAAAGCCTCTTAAAATTTTAATTAGCTCATGTTATTATTTTTCTCTTATTCTTATCAAAAGTGCGTTGAAAGATCACAGCTACTAAAATATGATCAAATAAAAATTTATTGAGAATTTACCTAATTTGCTAAGGGGTTGGATTCTTTTGGCAGTACAATATGTAAACTTTTGTAAAGCATGGAAATCATAATAAAGCGTTAATAGATTTCTCTTAAATAATAAGAATTAATTTCTATGTAAATTAAAAGCAATATTTCACCCAAATCCCCGACGACAACAGAATAAACCAAATTGAAAACTGCCAATGACTTTAATCTCAGAACTCTCAACAAACTCCCAAAGACAAATTTGACATGAAGCTAATTGCATTGTTTATTCACAAAACAAATTTATCTTGTTACAGATTAATCTAAAATGGAGAGGCGGATCGCCGGAATAATCTACGTCGCGATATCGCTGGTGCTCGCTAATGAAATGTCAATTAACGTCTTAGCGAAGGAGAATCTGAAGAGGCGCACCAAAGAAAAGAGCGGAGGCTTCCAAAGCAATATTTGCGACATTACCGACCGAGACAGCAAGGTGCATTGCTACTGCGAGAACACTAGAGAGCTCCGAAACGCCACAAAAGCCGAGTGCTGGGTCTTTAACGGCGGCATACCGCGCGATGACGTCATCTGGCAGAGCTTCGCCTCTCAGCACAATTTGCAAAGTTTGTCTTTTAACGTTCGAGTGGACGGCGCGCTAGGCTACGTGCCCACTAAGGCGCTACACTACTTACAGAAACTTCGCTCCGTCAATATTAAATATGGAAACATCGTCGATGTCACACCCCACTCCCTCGCTAACCTCACCAACTTGAGAGAGGCTATTCTCACGCAAAACCAGATCGAGAACCTACAACAGTACGCCTTCGCACATTTGCCTAACATAACTGTCATAAATTTGGAGGAAAACATGATTATCGATATAGAGAACAACGCCTTCTTCGATCTGCCGAAACTGCAAAAATTGAAGTTTACAAAGAACAACATCTCGACCCTCAAGGACGGCACATTCCAACACGCGTTCAATCTCCTGGAATTGGATTTGAACATAAACAACATATTCCGTTTGACCCGTCACACGTTTGATGGATTGGCGAACTTGCGGAAATTGGATCTGCGTCGGAACCGCATAAGCAATCTGACGGAGTTTACCTTCGCTGAGCTGTGGAATCTCCAAGAGTTACTATTGGGGAAGAATGATTTAAAGTTCATCTCGGAGCGAGCCTTCGACGGGCCCAGCCAACTGCGCAAATTGTCCCTCGACGACAATAAACTGGCTTCGCTCCCAGCGGGACTGTTCGAAGGCGTGCGCGGGCTCAGCTCGCTCGACCTACGCTCCAACGAGCTCTACGCATTAACTTTCGACAACATCAAGCCGATATTCGACAACCTGAAGCCGCAGAACAGCAATCTACAACTAGAAGGTAATGATGAATGTTTAATAACTCCTTAACGCCGCTCCTGACAAACTTAAAACATACGTTGAATATTAAACGAGTTGAAACGGCGTGTTACGCGAGCATTTGCTTTAATACGCTTCAGGAGCAAAGTTTTACTTTCATTATCCGCGTGGGACTCCTTACGTGAGAATTAATGCGGAAACTCGCTAGAGATTCGCCTTATTATTTTTCACTATTCAAAAGGCAGAAGTCAACCTGTAACCGTTAACTTTTATTTTTTTCCAGCCAGATTTAATATCGCTGTTTCTTCTTTTGCAGAGAACAACTTCGTCTGCGACTGTCGGTTGAAATGGCTCCATTCGCTGCGTAATGAGACTAAAAGTCAGAACACTAGGGAGTCCCTAGACGGTGTCACCTGCCAGATGGACCCGCCGGTCGTTAGCTCAGCTTACAACAAGATGCCCGAAGCGATAAACACTAAGGAGTACAATCAGGAGATATTACACGCCGGCATCACGATCGAGACGCATAACGCCAAAAGTAACGTCACGCTGAAAAAGACACTAGACGATCTGAATAAGGACGTTATTGTGTTGCAGGATGGTAACGATATAAATCAGGCTACAGGAAAGAGGGGCGTGAAGAGGAATGTACTGAAGATCCCGCCAGCGACACTGCCGTGCCCGAAAAAGGAAGTGAAGACAACGGAAACTCCGCCCTTCGTCGTCGACCCTATAATCCCTATACAGAACGAAATGAAAACATACAGATTTGAAGATCAAACTAATTACGCGAACGCAATCTCACCTTTTTCTCTCGAGCTCGTCTCGCTATGTTGCTACGGATTAAGGTTACTGTTTATGTAAACGGTTTTCCCTTTCAAGCAAATTGTGATTACGTTTTACGTAAAATTTCTCGTGTAAGAGCCAATTTAATCTAGTCACTTAAAATAAAGACTATTCGGAGAAATGTAAAGATTTCTGAGCACTTAATAAAGTATCGTATTATGGAAACAATAGTGTGAATACTCACAGCCGTACTGATAAGCGAGGAGAATAATGCATCTCCTCAATCTTCGGAGGGATTGAATTTGTACAAATTATGTTACCAAAACGTAACCCCCTCGTCCCATCCAAGCCTTGTCATTTACTTCTAAGTGGATAGTGAATATTGAGATACTCATTAACCTGAACACGTGTTGACATAGTTTTTCCTGTTGATTAAGCTGAATAACCTGAGATAATTATAGCCGACTCGATCTAAAAACATGTTTCAGGGACGAAACGTCAATAAGCTGTGGTGGCGTCACTTGTCTTGTGAAGTATAGATTTTTCAATATCTAAATCATCTAGCATGGTAATGGGCCTATAATGTCTACCTACAAATTGTTGTTAGTTTCTTATGGAATTTACTTTTGTATAGAAAGAGCATGGAGGAGTGTGACTGTAGTACATTTTTTATTATGCTATACTTTCACATAGATTATATACCGTTTCTAATAGTTTCACCAATTTTTGTTAGGTTTAGTTAAAAGTTTCACCTACCTATTATTGAATGAGATTTTTTGAAAACATAATTCAGTGGATAATGCTGAGCGTCACGTACTTTAAGAAAAAATGTAGCTGTTTCAATTAAAATCTTATCTAGAATCGCGGATTCATTGATTAATAAGAAATAAGAATCTTGCTAGGAATTAATTAATTTTTTTATGAGGCTCTCATTTTTTTAAAGGTAAGAGGCGTCCCAGGCGGACACACTTCGACCAAATATATTAGCAAAGGGCAAGATAAAAAGTATCCGAAACCGGCGTGCGTGCATGCAACGACTAACGAATGTGGAGGAAGCGAAAGTGTTCTGTCAGGATCATGGCAAGTAGCAGTCGCTGGTCTCTGCGTAGCCCTTTGGGGTACATCCGTGAGCTTATGTATGTATGTTTTTTTTTAATGATTATTTTCTATTAAAAATGTATTCAAACCTCTATTTGTGTCCTTTTAAAATATTGGCAAAGTTTCATTGTGTCCGGCATGCCGTTTGTAAAACCAAACTACTTTGTAATTGATATCTTATGACGCGTCCTCTTAAGGCAACAGAAATCGGGGTGATTGCTCACTTAATTCGTACAAAGTTAGTGTTGAAGAAGATTGTTCAGGCGCAATTTAATCCTCGTTTATCCGTAATAGACGTAAGTTGTAGCTGATAAGCTTAATGGGTACTTAAGTAAGACTTAAAGTTAACTTATACTTACGTGTACTATCTGTGTATTTTTTCTCGCACCTTTCAACTTTTTGTTGTATACCAGTATAACAATAGATTCGATTTACATCATTTAGACGTATTTATCATTGCATATGTATGTAATTATATTGTATAAAGTATTTTCACAAAGTGTTTTTGTATGGATTAAATGATGTACATTTTTGTAAGAGGTCTTGTTTAATTTTCAACAGCTTTTACGACAATAAAAATGCAGTGTTTTTATAAAATAACTCAAAATGAAAACCGTTTCTAGCCAAACCACTTTCAGCAAGCAATATTGTTCTTGCAACTGGACCGCGTGAAATTTCAAGACAGTATGGAACGTGAAATAAGAGCTGGGTCCTTATTATGAACAATGCGACATTGTCGGAAGTAGTGAGATGGTCGTTTGACACTGTATTAAATATCAATCTATTCAAAAAAAGAACCGTATTTGTCGCTAGATTCGAGTGAATTGTCGGGCTCAAGCGCGACGTTGACGACCCTTCCTAACATATGGCTGCTTCATAATAAGGGCCCTGTATCCAAGCGTTATTCTAGTTTCAGTCTCTATAATTTTCCATGAAGTTACACGGAAATGGGCGGGCCATGTGGTAAGATGGAAAGAAGGTCGGCGGACTAAGGTAGCCAAGGACTGGTGGCTAAGAATGGGTCGACGGTCGGTAGGCAGACCACCAGCCCAGTGGGCCGATGACATTGCGGCTGGAAAACATTGGACGAGACTGGCAAAGGACCGGATGGGTTGGCGCGAAAGAGAAGAGGCTTACGCCCAACTTTGGGCTGTCCATTTGTGCTTTTCACTGTCCGTCTGTCTGTCTGTCTGTATGGCTGTCTATCACTAGGCTGTATCAACAAGAACAGAATAAAATAAATATTTAACTGGGGCTCCCATACAAAAAACGTGATTTTTTGCAGTTTTTTGCTCGATATTAATAATGGCTTGAAATATTCAAGTGTGGTATAGATAATGATACAAAACCCTTCCTGCGTGAGTCCGACTCGCACTTGGCTGGCTTTTTTCCATTGGTGGCGCTAAGTGTTACTGCATGGAGCCCATTAATCTGTGTTATGATTACAAATTATAAAATGAAGATTTTTTTTGTATTTTTCTTGTTGGAAAGCGTTTATCGATACAAAAGAAACTGTGTTTATATAGTTATTAAATTACGCATACTATAAGGACACTTTGTATAAACATACTTAACCTACCTTGTTAATATTTTTGATTAACTATTACTAATCAGACAGACATTCATGTCAGTACAGGATTTTCTATGACTCGCAATGCTCATGCGTAGTTATTTATACATTTGATGGATCTAATAGCGATTATTTATTGGGTAAACTTAATTGCTGTGGTACCCCAGTAGATTGAACGATGGACTCTGAAGCTAGAGACCCAGATTCAATTTCCTGTGCAGGAAATTATCTATATATTTGTTTATTCTCAAAGTTACATACCTATAAGTAAATCTGTGAATTTGTAGCAACAATATCACACGCTAACCGTGAAGGAGAACATCGTGAGGAAACCTGCGGCTTTGTTGTTACTGCACGTATTGACTTGTCTTTCCTATCAACTAGGCCGACTAAGCAGTCAGGATGGTATAGGTTTTAGGTATAGGATGGTATAGGGCAAGCCTACTCCATCTAATAAAACATTTCCCAGGCGCTACAGCCTCCGAGTGCTCCTTTCACCCATCTAGTGTGAGTGAAGGTGCCATTGGAGGCTGTATAAATAATCTCAATACATAGATGCCAAAGCCAAACTGAATTGGGATTAAAGATAATTAAGTTTACAGCGGTGGTAGCCTAGTGGGTAGAACCTTGGACTCGGAAGTGGGAGACCCAGTTACGATCCCCGGTGCGGGCATACACCTATGACTTGGTTTTCTAAGTTATGTACCTACATTTGTGAAGTTATAGTAGCAATACCACTCGCTAACGGTGAAGGAAAACATCGTGAGGAAACCTGAGTATCTGAGCTATTCAAATACCTCAGCGCTTGAAATCGCCAATTTACGGTGGGCACGCGTGGTGATTAAGCCCGTACTCTCTCCCTGAGAGAAGGCCTAGTGGGACGTATATAGGCTGCTTATGTTATGTAAGTTTACCTAATAAATAATCGCGATTAGACCCGACAAATGTATAAATATGAATTGCTTACATTAAAATCTGTCTAAAGATAAACCTACAACGGAAGTACAAAAGAACTGTTAAATTGTAATTCTTAGGGCTACATGCGCCAAGTCCCTGGACCACTAAGAGTGGCTTGACAAGTCACTGTGTAAGTAAATAACTAGATTAAATTCATATCCAGGGATTAACGAATACTTAGCTGATTGACAGAGCTGTCAGCCATATTATTTAGAAGTGTCTGCCTCGTTGTTCTAACACATTTGACTGGCATGCCGAAGGTCATAATACCCAGATTGAGGTCAGCGGGAATCGAACCCACTGGCTTCAATCTGGGCATTTTTCTATGTTCTGCAGATGGCAATTGACTCAGTAATATGCCGATGGGCTAGATTCCAGGGCTGACTTTCAGTGGGATGCGGAGTGGTCCGTCTGTTAACAGTAAAGGACAGAATGCTTATATAATAATATTATGTTTACAGAAAGGAATAATCACGGTGAACAATAGATTGATTTTACAAAATGACAGAGTTAGGGCGCTTATACAGGAGCGGCACGTGTGCCAACAATCACGCCAGAATTGAACGGCTGAACGGATCGGATAGAATTTGATACCGAGATAGATCATAGGCCGGAAAAGCACTATTTTGTACCGGTATAATATACATCAAATTTTTCACACGAATTAGGTCGAATTATAAGTAAATTGTATATTTTTTTATTAAAAGTATAAAAAAAATATACAATTTTAACTTTTATGATTTTAAGCAACGCAAAATGCCACACTAATATAAGACAGAAAAAACCTGACAGCACTTACAAAGTACACTCAGTAAAATCCAATTAAACTGCCAAAGGAAAAACCCCAGTAAAAATCACTCACCCACATTATTTTACTGCTGACCACACTTACGTAGAGTCAATAAAAAACTTTTGCTAACGGACGGTTCATTAAACCGATTCAGTTCGTAAATTTTACTTGCCATGGATCAAATTAGGATTTAAGGTACTCGGCGCTCAAACAACTACCATTTCTGATTCTAAAGCGCTTTATTGGTTGTCTAGCTGTGCGTCTTGTTTGTGTTGGCTTGTAAAATAAAAACTTAGGGCTTTGCAGCCACGTAACGAGATGATTTATACAGCGTCCAATGGCACCTCCACTCACACTAGATGAGTGAAAGAACCACTCGGACGTCGCAGTGGCTGAGACATTGTATTTTAGATGGTGTAGCCTTGCCCAGCACCTATACCATCCTGACGGCTTAGTCGGCCTAGCCCACAGGGAAGACAAGTCAATACGTCCGGAGCCAACCAAGCTGCGGGTTCCCTCGCCATGTTTTCCTACACTGTTAGCGCGTGGTATTGCTACAACAAACTTGACTTGGTACTAAAGTAGGATACCGTGTGCTATGGTAATCAGGAAAGGACGTCACAAACATGAAAATAACCCAGACTGGGGCCATTTGTACAAATGTACGGCGGCCCCCAGTGGGAATCGAACCCACGACCTCTGATTTGGTAGCTTATCGCCTTAACGGCTGGACCAAGGGGGTAGTCGTAGTATTATTAGTATTTGTACCTAATTATCTCATTTAAGAGTTATAGAAATTGTAAAACCAAGAGCCAAACTGTTGGCAGATGCAAACAAATTGTTATTGGGAGAAACGTAGGAATTATTGTCGTTTGCGAATTTATTTCTCACTTTAAAAGACGCAACGAATAGATTTCGTAGTGCGCGCAAACCCTTAGTCCAAAACTTAACGTTGTAATTGAGAACTACGCAGCGTTGCTGACGCTATTTGCAACGCATGGGCGTAGTATTTACTACGCCGCTGGCTACGCGGCTACGCAACTACGATATTCGTAGCAAATAATAAAGTAATGGATACAACAAGAGGTTTTGCTGAGTCTATACCTCACTTAAGAGGTATGCCGCATTTTCACTCAAATTGTCATCTGTGTTGGTAGGACAAACGTAATTACTGAATACAAAAATGTATATTATATCCAACTACCTATATCCAAATCCGTTCATATGTTTATGGGTGATCGCGTTACAAACATACATGTTTTACATGATGTATAACCTAGATTCTTTAAAACTTTCAAATCGTTTCTAAAACTGTTACAAGCGCTTGTTGAAACAAAAGTGTTGAATTTTGCAAATAAAATTCAAAGCCGAGCTCTTGAAAATAAGGCAACAATGTAGAGTAATTAATGGCCTTTTCTTCATTTGAGACATCTCTTCCATTTACGAACCTATTCCCACGGGTGTATGGTTCAAATTCCAAGTTGAAGGTGGAGGCGGATTGCAGTGCAGTATAAGCTGGACATGGAGTGAGTACCTTCTGATAATCTGAATAAAGATATAGTGTTGGTTTAAAGCAAAAAGAGGTTTAAAAGACTGTCACAAGCGTAAACACCCTATACAACGCAGCCTATTAAATATCACACCCTTAATCCAATACCGGCACTAAGCGAAAAATGTAAATTGTGCAGGAGAAGCTATTAAAGATTTTCAATGTGTAGAAATGTATATAGTTCTGTATTATGCTTATGTACGAGCAAGCACATACAGTTTCTTCTACTTAGTTATTTTGTTGACTATAGCAATTTTGTGAACACAACTCAGTGACAATATAACGATCTTACGGGACAGACGTGTCATTCATTGAACATACCTAACAGTACGAACATCCAACATAACAACACCTGTACGGCAAGGCCCGGCTCCGGCTCGAAGGACCAAAATGTACGGGCCTTGCCGTACAGATGTTGTTATGTTGGATGTTCGTACTGTTAGGTATGTTCAATGAATGACACGTCTGTCCCGTAAGATCGTTATATCGTCACTGAGTTGTGTTCACAAAATTGCTATAGTCAACAAAATAACTAAGTAGAAGAAACTGTATGTGCTTGCTCGTACAGCTTCGTTTTCCATCTACAGTTTTAAATAGGAATTTAAGTGAACTGGTCAGCGCTTAGTGTTACTTTGTAATAATTGCAATAGATGGCATTAAAACCAGAAATTTAGAGATTTTTGTTTAGTGACGGTATTGGATTAAGGGCGCGATATCCTACCGTCGAGCATAAGCTTTCTCTCAAAGAAGGAAAACGGGCTAAATCACGACGTGTGCCTATTTTGGATTGGCAATTTTAAGCGCTGAGCTATGACAACAACTCAGTCACTCAGGTTTCCTCACGAGGTATTGCATCACAGAATGCTACTAAAAAATTTACAAACGTGCTTAATTTACAAAATTTATGTAGAGCGTAGGCTTTCTCTCAAAGAGAAAAAATGGGCTTAAGTAGCACGTGTGCCTACTGTGATTTGGCAATTTTAAGCGCTGAGGTATGAGAACACCTCAGTCACTCAGGTTTCCTCACTAGGTTTATCATCACAGAATGCCTTTACAAATTCATAAATGTACGTAATTTAGGTACTTACGTAAAGTAACTGGTATAAGTTCGAACCCCTAAGGTTCAAACCCACGACCTCTTCAATGTAAGGCAAACGTTCTACCTAACATGCTTCCACCGCTCCATAGTGTGTTTACATAAACAGGTCATATACGTCCCATTATAGGGCACAGGCTCTCTCAGGGAGAGAGTATGGGCTTAATCACCACGCGTGCCCAACGCGGATTAGCGATGTCAACCGCTGAGATATGTAAATAGCTCTGAAGCTCAGGTTTTCTCATGAAGTTTTCCTTCAGTGAATGGTATTGCAACTAAAACTTCACAAATGTACATAACTTAGAAAACAAAGTCATAAGGACGTGCCCGCACTGGGAATCGAACTTGGGTCACAGTGAATATTCGCTGACGGTGATGGAAAACATCGTGAGGAAACCGGAGTCTGAGGTGTTCACATACTCAGCGCTCGAAATTGTCAATCCGCGGTGGGCACGCGTGGTAATTAGGCCCATACTCTCTCTCTCTCTCTCTCTCTCTCTCTGTGCCCTGACGTGGGACGTATGATAAGCTACATAAAAAAATCGGTCAAGTGCGAGTCGGCCCGCGCATGAAAGGTTCTGTACGATTATCTGTACAACATATGAATATTTCAAGTGTCTACCTGTAGCCGTTATTAATATCGAGCAAAAAACTTACATTTGTTGTACAACAAACGTACTTTATTGCCGTTTTTTGCTCGATTGTTAATTGTAAGGGGGGGGCCCTTTATAAAATTTTATTTTATTCTGTCTTTAGTATTTGCTGTTATAGCGGCAACAGAAACATCCGAATACATCATCTGAGAAAATTTCAATTTTCTAGTCACCAGTCTGTCACCAGGCTGTTTCTCACGGTTCATGAGAAACAGCCTGGTGACAGACAGACAGACAGTGGAGTTTTAGTAATAGAGCCCCTTACCCTCTGGGTACGGAACCTTAATAATATGTATATAATCGATGACATTAGCACGCGTGGTGATTAAGCCCATACTCTCTCCCTGAGAGAAGGCCTTATAGCCCTATTAATTATTAGCAATTTTAATGTGAGGAAAGATGATCAACGTAGAGCTAATTTACCCTCATCTGATTACTACGCTAGAGGTGGTGGGTTCGATTCCCACTGGGAGCCATGTATTTAATTTTTATTATTAGTTTGTAATATTTCGAAATATCTGTGTAATGTCCGTGTGGCGCAGGATTAAGAATAGCGTCACTTTATTTCCTTCCATGGATGTCGTAGAAGGCGGAAGAGGCAGCAGCGTCTTCCTGAGATTCCAACCACATACTGCGATCGCCAACCCTCCTGCCGAGCGTGGCGATTATGGCAAAACCCTTCATGGTTGTGAAATCCATGAAGGCGGCTTATGTCCTGCAGTGGGCGTCAAATGGCTGATGATGATGATTTCGAAATCTTAGAAACTAAGTTAAATGCAAGTCTCCAACATAAATTTTACAACCCAGACCAGACTGGGACCACGTGTAAAACAAAAGCAAGAATTACCCTGTCGAACGCAATGATTCCCATTAACGAGTTATTTTAAGCCACGCCAACGAAGTCCTCACTCTGCGTTATCCAGCGAAAAAACTGCGTCCAAAAGCCCCGGATGGTGCCAGAATATATTTTTCGCAGCCGACGCATCTGTCAGGCCGAATTTCAGCCATCAATTCGGTCTAGGCACTGTTGACAACAGAATGCATGGCCTCTATTCAGTCGGCCATTTTGGAATCGTTAAGGTCTGATAAATTAATGGCGTTTGAATAACTCGTGTTTTGGTGATCCATCATTTGCGCTGATGATTGATTTAGTGAATGGCGTTCAATTTATAGTTTATCCGTCCTTCAGTGAAATTTTAATGCTCTTGTTTTAGTAGCACAAAATTTTATAATATAATTTATCTAACGGGGAGAATAAAATCGTGATTAATCCCGGAGCTGGATTTACTTTGCACGTATTGATATTATATTCAGGTAAAGTTCAAAATTGTTTTTTTTTTTCAGTCAAAATGCTCTTATGTTTGTATGAATAAAATATAGAAAAAAATAAAGCTTTTTGAAGTACTTCAATTACTGATACTGAACAAAGTTTATGTATTCTCTCAAAATTACGTTGTTTAAAATTAACATAATTATAAATTACGAACATTAAATACAAACATCATACGACGGTGGAAAGGAAAAAATTACCAAGCGACACTTTGGGCAATATTGAGTTATATACATCAATGGAATCGTCTTTTTTTTCTGCGTCGATTGGTCTCACTCTCAAGTCTCTACGATGAGTTTTGATGTCGCTTGGTAATTTAGTTTTTAAGTAATATTTTACAATTTTCGGCCACCATGCGACAAAAATTAGTACCTATTTATAAAACAAGTCACTTAGACAAAATAATCTACAGCTTTTTGTTACTTAGTACATTTTGCCTGCTTAAGATTTTTGTTACTTTGTCATTTATGAAATTTTACCCGGATTTGTAATTTAAATAATACTTTGGTAGGCAAATTTTACCCTACTTAGAAAATATTTATTTTTTAACTTGTCACTTTTTACCGGTTCTCTGTTTTCCCTTATTTTGTACTTAGAAATTTTTGCCGGGACACCTTTTACAAAAATATGTCGTTTGGTAAATTTACCCCTGGGACAAAACACAATACGAACGTCGCTTAGTAAATTATGACCTGCCGGATTTACTTCCAACTTTGGAGTTTAGATACCTATTCCAGAAAGAAATTTAAATTAAAAGTAAGTTTATGGCATCCATGCGTAAGTGGAATTGTTGCTTGGGAAGAATGTATTTTGGTCCTTTAACGGCAGTTAGTACCAAAATTATGAATCAGCCTGCGATCGAACGTCGTATAGTGCACACGTGCGCCCTGTCTGTCTGCCGCTTGGAGTATGAACATGGTAACTTTTTTCATTTAAAGTATTAATACTTGCTATGACATTGCTAGACTTTGCAATGCATAATCTTAATTATATTTTATTTTGTTTTAGAATAATGGATCAAAAGAAACGATCATCGAAAATCATTTACCTAGCTTAGAATTCTCCTGTTCAAGTGGGCGATAATACAAATCCCGAAATAAGGCGGAAGCAAGTGCGCAAAAAACTTTCATTTGAAAATGTACCGGTAAGTTTTATTCAGCTTTATTTTACCTTGTCATTTTTAGGGTTACTCGATGCTCAACCCTAGGTACCCAAGGTACCCAAACGGTCCGTCAGTCCGTCTGTCTGTCTCCAGGCTGTATCTCATGAACCGTGATAGCTAGATAATTGAAATATTCGCAGATGATGTTCAAAATAAGTATAAACATTACTCGGTTTGTTTGGCGACTATAAAGTCATTGGGATCTCGAGTTACTTTGAAAAACGCCGCAAAATTATAGCGAAGTTCCTTATTTTTTATAAATTACTATCCCAAATTTAGTCAATAGATTGACATAATCTGATTTTTTTATAGGATGAATTGGTGTTAACGAAAAATTCACACCATCAAGACGCAGAGACTTCGGTGCCGACTAGTAACGAGGCCGGTGTGATTCAGAAGTCCTTCAATGAAGATCCTGACCTTGAAGATCGGGGAGGTAAAACTTCCATAAGTATACCGGAGTCTTATACCACCATCCCTGGAGTGAGTGCCCTTAACACCGAACATATTTTTAATGACGCTTTTAATGACGATGCAGATTCACATTTCAATAGAGAAAAGCACGCATCTGAAGTGACTGGGGCTGAATTCATTTCAGATTCTGTGTCAGACTCACCTAACACCATTTGCGTAGATACAAGAACATCCTCAGACACTTTTGATCAAGGGCTAAATATTTTGAAAGATAACTGTTCCAATTTAGATTCCGAGCTCAGTCCAACCAAGTACCAGTTCGACAAATTCAACAATCACTGCTGCAAACGGTTCAAAGTCCTGTAAGTAGTCGAAGAAGTCGTAAACGAACTTGTAAAACTGATAAAAGATACATTGACTATTTATCCGAAAATGAAGATTTTTCAACATTTTATGATGGACTGTACGCAGAATCTGATGAATGGTCAGGTGCGGAGACGCCAGAAAATGATTTCGTAGAGAGTGCGCATAAATCTAAACCAAAAAGAAAAAGAAAAGGACGGAGGATACACCAGAAGAAGAAGTGGGTGATAAAGGCTTACGAAAAAGAAAAACAAATTTGAAAAAGGAAAGAAAACACAAGAAGGAATGGGACTCCGTCTCTGAAAAATACTTTAAAGGCAATTTGACGGGGAAGATAAGCAAAATAATAATTCCAACATTTTAAAAAAGTAAGCCTTCAGCTATTTCAGTGAAGGATTCAATGCAAAAATCTGCAGACATGAGTGAAATTGAAATTCAGTCCAAAACTAAAGTGCCACTTATGTCGTGCTATCGGTCCAAGCTGCCTATTTCAAAGGCAAAATATGAAGACCTGGCTAAACTTTGTAAAGAAAATGTTATACCTAGTCTATTCCAAAGTGAGTTTATCAACTTGCCACGCTCTTCAAATGAAAAAGACACCTTGGCTGAGTCAGACATTGAGGATTGTGATTAATACGATTTAAGATCTCTTAAAATGAAGACTGTTGATGTTAATGTTTGTAGTTATTTAATTTTAGGTTGAGGCGACACACTGTTAATTATTATGTTAAGTGGGTTAAGTTATGTTGTACTGTGACTCTACAATAGTTTTGTGACAATTTCACACGCTATCGAGATTTATCTCAACAAAAAGCCTTTAGACTGATCTTGGATAATAAGTTATTATTTCCTACATAGTATTTTTAAAGGTAAAACAATTCTGTTTTTTTAAGTACATAAGTAAGTTTTGAACATAAAAACATATTGCAAGCCGTAGAGTGTAAAGCAATAAAACATACAATTTTAACTTTTATGTTTGACTGATTATTACGAAGATATAATTAGAATAAGTAGTACAAAGTTACTACCAATAGACGCTCCGTACTGTGTTGGAGGAATTTAGTAGGTTTTCTTTATAGAATTACTGTTTTCGTTTTTAAATTAGTATAAAAGTTGATTTTTTGTTACCAATTTAATTGGACAGTTGATTATTTTCGTTGAACTTTCAATAAAACCTCAGATGATTTAAAATTCAGTGGTTTTTCTTATTTTTTGTCATAACTTTCAACTGAAAACTCATTTAATACTGGGTATGTAAGTAAAGATACGTCATAGGTTAGACAAATAATCCCGAATAAATTATTTCAATTACTTCGAATCAGCATCTTTTCCCAGATCAAACTAAAGTATTTCTATCGTTTAGGACTTTGTTCCACTCTTTAGTTCACTAAAAATATGCATAAACGATGTTTTTCCAGTTTTCATGACAAGTGTCACTTGTTGCTTAGTAATTTCTTCCAGGTTGCCTTTTTATTTAAAAAATTACCATGCGACACTATTTCCGTAAGTATCAGGTTGAAGAAATACTAGTTTACAACATTTTTTAGTACTTTTGAATAGCTTTTAAATGCTGTGAGAACCAAACCAATATGATTAATAGAAGAGAAGATATGATTTTTTTACGAAAAATAAAAACTTTAAATGGCTCTACTGTAAAGTTGCATACATGTCGCTTGGTAAAAATTTGCTTTCCACCGTCGATATGCACAATGAGATTTACAACATAGAAGGTGTATAAGTATAATCGTAAAAGAATTCCGTAATTTAGCTGCAATTATATGGTCGTTATTTACATTTTTTATTTAGCAAGACACTTTCTTATGCTTGTATTGATCATTATGGCTCTAGTAAGACAAATAATTTGGGTTGAGAGCTTTTATTAAAATCGAATCATTGTATATTAGTCCCTACGAATATTATACCTGTTTCTAATAGGCGGAGAGATATTTTTTTCCAATTTTCGGTTCCATATATATTAACTAAAATAAACACACACTGTCCCGAAAGGGTAGGAAAAAAAATCGGTCACTTGTCACTCGACATTCGTTTTTCGCTTTATCAATATTTACTATTCGTTGCATGAATGCTCCGATATTTATAGAATTTTAAACCTGATTGTACTTTTAAAATATTTAAAGGAATGCATTTTTTGCTACGCTTCATGTCTTGCGTACAGAGTGGAGATTAATATTTATAAGGCGTTTTCGTTTGCACTGCAATATATTTTACTGTATAACAATGCTTGGGTCATACTGAATGGAGCTTTGTCATTTCGTTGAACGTACATTTGAACTAGGTAATTTACATTCGTAATAACAGCCCTATCACACTAGCGATTTGCGAGCGATTTGAAAGCGAGGCGATTGCGCAGTGAGGTCGCCGCGATTACGCAGCGTGCGATCCGCGTTTTGGATACTCAGTAGCAAAATGGATTGATCTGATGAGGAAACACTATTTCTAGTTTTCTAACTTCAAAGGCGTACGAAACGATAGCAGATACAGGTCAACGACGAATCTGGGAGAATTCGTTATCAAGTAATCGACTAGGAGAGAGTATACATAAGCAGCCTATATACATCCTACTGTAGGGTACAGGCCTACTCTCAGGGAGAGAGTATGGGCTTAATCACCACGCGTGCCCACCGTGGATAGGCGGTGTCAAGCGCTGAAGTACGTGAACACCTCAGATACTCAGGTTTTGTCAAGGTGTTTTCATTCACCGTTAGCGGGTGGTATTGCTACTATAACTTCACAAATATACATGACTTAGAAAACAAGGTCATAGGTACAAGCCCGCACTGGGAATCAAACCTTGGTCTCATGCTTCCGAGTCCAATGTTCTACCCACTAGGCTACTACCGCTAGGAGTGAGTGACTACTATGTGTCACATATAACGGGACGATGTAGAATTTTAGTTATAATCAACTTTCTATCCATTGTATCAACGACGATTAAACCTCTGAGCAATGATACGTCCGCCTACACACATATCTTTGATATGACTCAAGTGGGTCGGGGCGGACTGTCGAACGCGATTATACAAAGTGGTGTCGACGGTGATGATCACGGCTTCGTCGCAGCGTGTACCCTGCGCAATCGCGGCGAGCTTGCTGCGCAATAGTATCGCTTTTAAATTGCTTGCAAATCGGTCGTGTGAAAGGGCTCTATGTCTTAGATTCTAATATATTTAGTGACTCACGTAATATTTTTTTTACTAAGCGAGTAGTGTTAAAAGATACTATGCGAGGGAATCAAAAGTAATTTACTCAACCTAATAAACAATCGCGATTAGAACCGTTAAATATATTATTAATTAACAAAAAAAATCATTAAAATAATGATTTTTTTGTTAATTACTTGTACATAAATTAAACCTAAGGTAATTTATATCATTGCGGAATGATTAACACAGCGTATAGTGGCAAATCCTACCTACAGTAGATAGGTAAAATAACCATTCAGTTGCTTTAGTATTGGGACATATTTATAACAACAGTTAAAATAAACTAAATATATTTTGTGAGCGGTGGTAGCCTAGTGGGTAGAACAGTGGACTCAGAAGCGAGAGGCTCAGGTTCAATTCCCAGAGCGGGCACGTACCTATGACTTTGTTTTCTAAGACAAGATAAGATAAGAATATTCTTTATTGTATACCGGAAAATAATGTTACAGAAACAGCAATAAAGTTATATACATTCGTGAATAATAATAGCAACACCACTCGTTAACGGTGAAAGAAAAACATCGTGAGAAAACCTGAGTGTCTGAGCTATTCGCATACCTCAGCGATTGAAATCGCTAATCCGCGGTGGGCACGCGCAGTGATTAAGCCTATACTCTCTCTCTGAGAGAAGGTATGTGCCCTACAGTGTGACTCGTTATGTACATAATCATGTACTCACATGTGACATTAATCACTTTTTCGCCCGTTGCAAGCCACAGGCCTTCTCTCAGAGAGGAAGTATGGGCTTAATTACCACGCGTGTCTATCGCGGATTCGCAATTTCAAGCGCTAAGGTGTGTGAACGCCTCAGGCGCTCAGGTATCCTCACGATATTTTCCTTCACGGTTAGCCAGTACATAAACTGACTGAAAAATGTGAATAAACTAAGTTTTTACTCCATTTAGTTACATTAGTTTGCTACTCTCGGACACTTACTTCTTCATCGGCATTTACGGCAGAGCCAAAAGGAAGGATTATGATTTTAGCGCCCTATGGTTATATGTTTTCCATCACCGTAAGGAAACCCGCGGCTTATTTTTCCTGTGGACTAGGCCGACTAAGATGTCAGGATGGTATAGAAGCTGGGCAAGCCTATTCCATCTTGAAACCAGACACTGGAGCGTCCGAGTGGTTCCTTGTGAGTGAAGGTGCTATTGGGCGCTGCATAAATAGTCTCATTACGTAGATGAAAATGCCAAAGTTTTTTTTATGTATATGTTTGTATTTATATACATGTTGCGACTAAGCTACTCTTCCAATTTTGATGAATGGGGTGTCCAATAATTTGTTATTATGGCCCGGGTGGGCTTTATTTTATACAAACAAAACCAATAAAATATATGCTACAAAAATAAAGTGGTGAGTGGTTGTCTGCTACCGTTTTGAGTGGAATTTCATATTAAAAAGGAGGAAGTTCAGATTTTAAAAGTATTTAGATTAAATTCGAATAAATCTCTTTTTTGCACACCATACATTTTGAAGATGAGAACACAATGTATCTCACAAACGCTACATATTATATTGAATAAGATTGTATAGTTGGATTGCTAAGTCAACCTGTCTATTTAAAACATAAAAGATTTTTAATATTGGGTCACTATAACACGTTGTTAGGTTAGCTAATTACGTAATAACTTAACACAGAAGGGCCCTTAAGTAGGTACTGAATAAATTAGATGACTTGGTATTAAATGGATCTCACAATTTTTTATGGTTGAACTGAGTTGCGAGCACATGCGAGACTTTGTTTTTTTACATGTTATTTTTTTAACGGCATCTCATTTCTTTTAATTTTAATAACTGGTTCAAGTCAGCATTAAAGCATCATTCATCATTATCATTATCAGCCATCTGACGCCCACTGCAGGACATAGGCCTCCCTCATGGTTTTCCTTACCATGAAGGATTTTGCCATAATCGCCACCGCAGTATACGGTTGGAATCTTAGGAAGATGCTGCTGCCCGTCTTCTGGTAGTTGATTTCCTTAGTCGCCTTCTACGACATCCACGGAAGGAAATGGAGTGACGCTTTACTTAATCCGGTGCCACACGGAAGTGCCTAAGAGCATGCGAGGATTAAATCTAAAAACTCTTTAAGTCTTATCTGTTGGAAGTCGATCCCACTAAAACACTCATGGAGTCAAAGCCGGTTTTTGAGAGGAATTCCTTTTGAAATCCGGGTTTAACTCCTCCTTAAGAGTTTTTCAGTGGGATTAACTTTTTAAGCCAATTAGTACGCTGATGGACCCTTTTTTAACTAATAATGTATTATTATTACCTATGTAATGGTTTGACTGGGAGTGAATTTAATAGGTCAACTCGAGTAACATTTCCTGTAATCGCCTTTATTCGCGACTTCGCATCTGATATGCAGGGGCTGAAAAGCACAGAATCTTGTAAACATTTGAAGTCCTAAACAGTTTCCACGAAATTTGAGCACTTTGGTGGAATATCCTGACTTTGAATCGTAATTATGCAGCCGGAAATAGCTTTAACTATTTCCGGAATTGCTCACTCTAGTCTCAGCGCAACTAAAGCTTTAAACAAGCTAGCGTCACAAGCAAACTTGCCGGCTTTATCAGTCTCCACATACCTATATGAGGAGCGGTCGCAGCTATTACACCAGAAATTATTGCACTATTAGTGTGTAAATTTTGCACATTTATGTGCGCTTATCGCAGTGCCTTGGCGGCATGACGGCCGCGCCGTTTTGGGCAGGAATATGTTTCCCTGGTCGGTTTTTTCTGAAGTTTTAGTACGTAAGTTTTGGTGATGGTTTTGGGGAAACTAAGGAATTTTATGGGCCCCGCGAGAGGTGATAAATAAAAGTTAAAATGTAAAGAGTGTTAAAAGGATATTTTATTGCGCACTGGTGTATAGACCGGTTGCAAGTTTTGAGGCGTTTGAAATCGACCCTAAGAGTATGTTCCCACAGCGTTATTGAAATAGATCGAAAGGCTTTTAGGTAAAGCCGATTTTTCAGTATAAAAAGTTAAAACACGTCCAAGTAGCTTTAAATTCTCAATTTTACTGTCTTATTTCTACAAAATCGGTAAGCTTATATTGTGTGGAAAAAAAACTACACTTGTGGATTTTTGTTTTCTGTTTATTGGTTTTCTTGTTTTGCATTTTAGGTACAAAGATTAGCAAATGCTGGCATGTAAATGGTATCATCGTCTTGCGCATAAACAAAGCTAACGAGCATAAGAGGGATCGGAATTCAATTTATGTGCCAGCTTTGTGCTTAGCTATGTGTGCACTTAACTTGGTTTCTCTAATTTAAACATTCCTTTTTTTAAATTAAATTGATTTTAAATTTAGAAACAGCACCGCTATGTGTATCTTCTTTGTCCCTTTTTTATCTCTATTTTCAGGGAAAACATACAGAAACGTTTAAGACTCAGTATAAGTTAGAAGAGGGACAATATACGACAAAGGAAATTCTTGAAAGGGCCGCGGAAAATATTCACAACAAAATGTTTAACGTTTCGGAATATTCTGTACTATTACACCCTCTCGGTTGCTGGATTCCGATTGGGCTTAGTTCCGACGTGTGGCACTAGATGGCGCTCAGAGTTTCTCGGAACGAAAATTGTGTAAGTGAATTGTTTTACTTAGATTTTTGTGGAAATTACCCGGATAGCCAACCACTTATTTTAAGTATTATTACTGATAAGTTTTGGGTAGGTAGGTACGAGTAACAACATTTTGTAAAATAAAGTGACCTAAAAAAAATTCTTTTTTGTCGTTTGTGTAGTAAAGAATATGATACTTATGAGGAATTCAGGTAGACACTACTCTTTCTTTTTGATTTAAGGAGCTACTTGGAGCTAACTACTATCTCTATTGTAAAAACGTCATAATATCTTCTTGTCCAGTCCTTTAACTAATAGGAGGCACAGGGTTTAACCACCACTTCAACTACCACCGATTCGAACCTATCCACCGAAATGTTTTAACAAAAATTTTAGAATCAAATATTTGTCTTTAAGAGCTAGAATTCATTCTAATTTTCTTAAAATAAACTTTTTCAACGTATTATAAAAAAAAAATTATTTCTTTTATAATACGTTGTTTTCGTGAGCAAACCTGAGTGTTTGAGGTATTCACATACCTCAGCGCTCGAAATTGCCAGTCCGCGGTGGGCACGCCTGGTAATTAAGCCCACACTCTCTCTCTGATCAAAAGCCTGTGCCTTGCAGTGGGACGTATAATAGCTACATAAAAAAACGATGTAATAAACATTGAAAAAACGAATTTTCATCATCACAAAAAATATACTTAAAGCATAAAAAGATTTTTTCCTGGTGTAAAAGAAATATTTTATCTATTTATCATTATTTTTCCACTCGTAACATTAATTAGCTCCGGGGGTAAATGTTTAAATTTGCCATCAAGAGGCATTAGAAAGAAAGAAAGAAAGACATTTATTGGGACAAATTAACACATCACAAGAAAGAAACGCATAACAAGTTACAAAACAAATAAAATTAGTCAGAGTGGAGAACATGCGTCTAACTTAGATTAGAGTGATATTGCTTTGTACTATAGTAAACACATAAATACTCAGGAAAAATAAAAAAATAAAACCATAAAAATATATTCGGATTTTCGGGGACTCACAAATTGCGAACAATAAAGTTACTGTAATGATAAAAAACTTATTACATTTTGTCTTTACATTGAATTCTAAATGTTTTCTAATAAGGGTGTAGATGTAGGAAAACATAATTTTACGAGATAACTCAAATATTGATAAACGCTTCATAGATTGTAAGGCGTTACGTGCAAGTTGTGACGTTATATTTCGAGCCCGATTTGTATGGCGCGTTGTTGTAGCACGTGATTTTATTGACTTTTTGACAGGTCATATAATGAAAAGTATTAGTCGCAGAGAAAAAAATTATTCACGTTTATTTTTATTTTAACATGGCCTTTCCGAACACATTTTAGTGCAAGATCTCTATTAAACGCCGAGAGAGTAAACGCTCTAAAAGACTTGGTACATTTTTCACTCAATTTGCAAGTAGCATACACTTCCTGCTTAGTTTTAAAACGCCCAGGTAAAGAACAACAGAGGATGCTTTGGTCACAGGAAATGTTGCAAAATGTACAGAACGTATTATCTCTTCGATAATATGAGGAATCACACGAGGGATGTTTAGGAGTTTAAATCATTTTCTCTACTTAAGTAATTTTTGTTAATTCTTTTTTTCCTCCTTTATAAATTAAAAATAAAAATAAAATAAAATAGACTCAGCAAACACACAACTTTTACATCGACTAAACTTGTAAAAGTTTTCTGTCATGATCGTGGCAAGTGGTAATCTCTTGTCTCTTCCTACGGCCCATCGCCATCACCGCCCTTTATATTAAAAACACTTGAGCGTATGAAAAACAAAGTCATATGTACATGCCCGCACTGAGAATCGGACCTGGGTCTCTCGCTTCCGAGTCCAATGTTCTACCCACTAGGCAACTATCGCTAAGTTATGTACATTTGTGAGGTTATAGTAGCATTACCACTCGCTAACCGTGAAGGAAAACATCGTGAGGAAACCTGAGTGTCTGAGCTATTCACATACCTCAGCGCTTGAAATCGCCAATCCGCGGTGGGCACGCGTGGTGATTAATCCTATACTCTCTCCCTGAGAGAAGGCCTGTGCCCTACAGTGGGACGGATATAGGCTGCTGATGTATGAAAACATGTTTAAAGCAAAATCTGTCGCAAATTTTACTCTACAATTTTAATGATAAAAGTTAACATCACTGCAATAGGCAATATAATCGCGAGATAATCGCGAAAAGCTGTTTTGTTTTTCAATTACTTACGACGCAGACACCAGATTTTATGAGACTTTTGAGATAACTTTTAGAACGCATATACGAAGGTATATACGAAAATTCAGCTTATTGTCTCTCATTCCGAGGTTTGTGTACCTTCGTGTTTACTTTGTGTTTCTGTGAAATTCTAAATAAATGTCTTCTTTCTTTATAATTCACCTGCCCTGGTTCCAAACTAGAGTACACTGTGTTATCACATCACGAACATGAAAATACACCCAGAATCAGGCCATTTGTACAAATCAAGTATGGAGGCCTCCACTGGGAATTGAACCCAGGACCTTGTAATTATATTGTTCAATAAATAACTGAATAAATTAAAATAACATTTCACCGTTTGGTACTGCCCCACACCCATTGCTCGTTTAGAATAAAATTTAAGTTAGTATTAAGTATATTTTCATGCAGTAAATAATTTAATACGAAATCATGTTAATATTAAAAGTTTACAAGTAAATTTCACGTATATTTGGGCGATAGCTGGATCAAAACATCTGGGTCTCTTGTTTTGCATGCAAAGCGTTATAACAGCCACTCCGCTAACGAATATTGCCGGGCAAATAGGAACTTATTGGACAATCGGCTTTAAACTGCACTGCGTTAACAAGAATATAAATGTTACACCTACTATCGCAGGTGTATTCGAACACCCAGCGAACAATATTTTGACGTCAAACGACGTCTAGAAACATCCTTTATCATCATCATCAAGTAAGCCAGTAATTTTGACTTTGGTCAATTGAATATCCTGTCTTAAATCACCATGAGAAACGACAAAAGTGTTAAAATAGTCAATAGTCACAATTTTCATCACATGTTATTTAAGTTTTTATTTATGTTAATGTATTTTTTTGTGCATTAAACCCCCAGTTTCTCGTACACTAACACGCTGTTAATCTACTGTTAACAGCTGTCAATTGACCTAGGTGCATACAAAAAAAACCACTGACAGCTGTTAACAGTAGATTAACAGCTTGTTAGTGTACGAGAAACCGGGGGAAAGTGTAACAGACAAATAAGGTTATTCTTTGGACATTTCAACGTCATGAAGAAACAACAAAAACATAAACGTTTTATTACATTATTGAGAACTTTACGAAACATATCATAAACTCACCCCCGCATCCTGGACAGGTTAGGCAGAGACCAGTGTCTGCCACTTGCCATGATCATGACAGATCTCTTTCGTTTTATCAACATTCATTAGTAAATTAGTAAGGGAGAGAGAGTATGGGGTTAATCACCACGCGTGCCCGCCGCGGATTGGCGATTTCAACCGCTGAGGTATGTGAATAGCTCAGACACCCAGGTTTCCTCACGATGTTTTCCTTCACCGTTAGTGAGTAGTATTGCTACGACAACTTCACTACCGCTAAAAAGTTTGAAATAATTTAAAAGCATACTTTTAAGATCGAAGTACGTGTATACGTACATATATATGAAGGTATACTTCATGTATATGAAGGTATTGTAGAAGTATAATTGCAGTCGGTGCCCAATTTCATGCGCAGCTAATATCTTTTGGGCACTGACTCAAAATTATGCTTCGTCTTAACATACCTACGTACTTCTAATTTAGAGGTGTTCTTTTTAAATTATTTGTAACGCGTTTAGAAGTCGGTTTTTATTTTTAAATCCATAGATGTTTACGTAAATCCATAGATTAGTACCTCTAGACGATTTAGACATACTGAAAAATGTCCCATACGGGGCCAAAGGGTTTTAACATCTAAGTAAAAAAAAAATGCCCCAAATCGCCCCACAAAAACTCGGTCGCCCCTAAATAACTCACTCACCCCCGTACGTTCGAAATTTGCAAATGTACTAACACAAACGACTCCGTAAATCACGCTAAACACGCATTGTCTTGAATAAAATATCAGTTACGCGGCGGTTATTGGTATGAGTGTATAACACATTGTGGTGCGCTCTGTTCCGCCTTTTGTAGAACGACAGTGAAAACAAAAATGGTAAAGTGACACACATAGATTCATTGTTAAATCGTAATATGAATATAAATAAATAATATGTACAAGTTATTTTTTTTACATAGCCTCTTTTGTGTCTCACTGCTGGGAAAAGGTGTCCGCCTGTTTTTATATCTTTTCTTGACTCCAGCCATCTCGCACCATGCATAAGAACTATAACGTACTTTAAAAGAATACATATATCGTCGTTTAGGAAGCAACACTTGTCAAGAGGTTTAAAATTGGTTTAAATAGGTTTTTCAAATTGTCCTCAGCACGGATTAGTGCAACAAAAAGAACATAATCATGTAGGGAAGGAAAGTGGGTTGCTCTGGGCTGCAAGTGATGTAAATTACTTCGGCCAGATGTCGCTACCTGTACGTACTACAGAGAAGTTTGTAAAGAGGTTCGAAATTTCACCGATGCGTGCACTTGCCCATTAGCTCAGTTGGGAGAGCGCTGGCACGGTTAGCCAGAGGTCGCGGGTTCAAGTCCCGGCATGGGTGGAATTTTTAGCCTCTAAATAGATTTGTAACACACGTCAAGCCTAAATTTGTCGGGTTTGACATTAGAATCCCATTGGGTGCAGATTTCGCTCAACCTATAAGATTCAAGCATTCAGACTAATCAGTGGCCGTTATCAAAAACTGTAAAATCGCGCAAATATTTTTTTCTATGGATATATTTTTCGTCTCGTCTCTCCTCGGGAAAATGACTTGTGCGTCGTTGTTGGCAAATTATTTTAAGAACTCATATTTTTAGCAGAGTTAAAGGCTGCGGTAAACGTAGTGTGGGACGTCCTCAGACTCGGTGGAGCGATGATCTTCGCAGGGCGGCTGGCAAGAGTTGGATGAGAGTAGCCGAAGACCGTGCTCGGTGGCGTGCTATAGGAGAGGCCTATGTTCAGCAGTAGATAAGCATAGGCTGATGATGATGATGATGATGATGATGAAAGGCTGCGTGAGTAAGTGGTGGTAGCCTAGTGGGTAGAACATTGGACTCTGAAGCAGGAGACCCAGGTTCGATTCCCAGTGCGGGCATGTACCTATGACTTTTCTTTCTAAGTTATGTACATTTGTGAAGTTATAGTAGCAATACCACTGGCTAACGGTGAAGGAAAACATCGTGAGAAAACCTGGGTGTCTGAGCTATTCACATACCTCAGCGCTTGAAATCTCCAATCCGCGGTGAGCACGCATGGTGATTAAGCCCATACTCTCTCTCTGAGAGAAGGCCTGTGCCATACAGTGGGACGTATATAGGCTGTTTATAAGCCTGTAATAGGCAACCTTACAAGACTTAAAAAACTGTATTCTAAAAATGTGTTGTAAGAGAGCCGTTGTCTTAACTATTAAATAAAAATAAAAAATAAAATCAAATAAAGAAGAATAAATTCAAATTCACGGTAGTAATTATACCCCTACGGTTGCTATTGAAGGGGCTGTCTATTTGCTATTTTGTTTCGATTATTATCTTGAATGGGCACTCTAGAGCGATCTTTGAGACAGAGAGCGATTTGTTAACACCGCAATTATCGTAAAAACACTTGAAAAAATATAGTTTTGATTTAAATAAATAAATATGTAATTGGGACAAATTAGATTTTATTTACTTAAATCAAAACTATATTTTTGCGACACAAGCGGCTGTATCTTTTTTTTTCACAGATTTCACAGATTCAAGGGACTGTGGACTTGGGAAGTTTTTGAAACCCACTCTTGTAAGCACTTGTTGCCCGACTGCGGCGGATTCCAAAAGGAGGGTAATGTGTTTGCCTCGTGTGTATGTATGTAGGTATGTCTGATTCTATGTTCCCTCATAACTCCTTAACCAACAGTCGGATTTTGACAACTAAGATCTCAATCGATTCGTAGTGTTTGCACAAGTGTCATAGGCTATATGAAACATTATAAATCCAGCAAAACACTGAAAAAAAATAAATTTTAAATGTGTAGCAAAAGATAACCAACAACCCGACTGCTGAAGATTAATTACTAAGCGGAACATTGTGTGTGGCTCGTTCCGTTGGTCCCGCCGTTAGTAGTTAATGTTCAGCAGTCGGGTTGCTGGTTATTTTTTATTACAGACTTTGTATGAATATTGTTATTGCCGTATATTTTGTGTGGGCAAGAGACATACCTCAGATTTCTCGTATACTAACAATCTAATGTCGTATATGTAGCAGCAGAATAACAGACAGCTGTCAGTTGTTTTATTTTTGTATGCACTATGGCTAACCCACGTCTCTTTTAACAACAGCCTAACATGTTTTTAGTGTACGATAAACCGGAGGATAGCTGCAAAATCCATTTCCTTTGTATATAATTTATTTTTATTTTTTGGAAAGACCTTTAGGAAGATGTCGAGCAAATGTGAGTGAAACGGCCAGTCAGGGGTATCCCAGGCGAGCATACTTCGAGCAAATAGATTCGACCGAATAAATAATTATTTAAACTAGAGCATTTATTTTTTATCTATTGTGCAGGTAAGGAATGGACTAGAGAATTTTTTTTATGTTACACTAGCTGACACGGCAAACGTTGTTTTGCCATATTAGATAAGATAAGATAATTTATTTAAGCGAAAAGTTTACAATAATGTTTACAAAATAGTGTTTCTTATATAATTGCATCTTACATGATCTCTAGATGCCTTAACTAGGTTGGACCTGTACTAAAGGTATGTAGTGTTTCTCTTACAGTTTTAATTTACACGATGTTGCTGTGCCGGTGGACACTATATTATTTAACATAAGTGTTAAAAATAAGAGAAGAAAAAATAAGAAAAAATGTTATAGTAACGGTTTACACAATTGTGTATGTGTGTGTGTGTGTGTGTGTGTGTGTGTGTGTGTGTGTGTGTGTGTGTGTGTGTGTGTGTGTGTGTGAGTGTGTTTGTATGTGTGTGGGTGTGTGTGTGTGTGTGTGTGTGTGTGTGGGTGTGTGTGTGTGTGTGTGTGTGTGTGTGTGTGTGTGGTGTGTGGTGTGTGTGTGTGTGTGTGTGTGCGTGTGTGTATTCTCACACATTTTTTTTTAATAAAAATAGGTAAAACCGTTCCGGAGGAGTTTGATAGAAAACACTGTGACACGAGATTTTTATATATTATATATATTTAAGTGGATGTATTAGCGAAGGACACGTTAGAAACATCCCAAAACCAGCGTGCGCGCATTTTATGAAGCGTAAGAGGATTGCCAGGACCGTTGCCAGAGATAAAACCTGGCCTCTGCTTATCCCTGCGGGATACAGGTGTGAACTTATGTAAAAGGGAAGCATTTTTTCCTTCAGGTAAATTTCCTCCACCTTTTGAGGGCAAAAACTTTCGTTATCTTTACTTTTGCGACACCATTTAACAGGACTACCATAAAAGAAAGTTGCTTATACCCCTTCGTTCATGTGTGGGGTTAAAACGTACACGGAGGAGTATTTTGTGATTAAAACACACAAGTCGTTTTGTGTGAAATGGAACTTTGAACGAAGTACGTTTAAGACTTATTTTGGATTAACAAATATTTTTTGTGTAGACACGACGTTTCATGAGCTAAATAAAACTTACCAAGCCAGAATCATTAAGGGCCAAATTGCACCAAAAGCCGAATATATTAGTACATTTAAAGCCTATGCAAGACAAAAAGACAGTATATAGGTACAGCAACAATTCAAAACTTGTAATAAGTTAATAAAACTGAATTTTAACGGCTATTTACTGTCAGTCTACCGAGACCACGGCACTTGGAAAAGTACCGAAACGTCGGAAAATTGTAAAATGGAAAAGTAAACGAGTAAATATCCCTTAAAATTCAGTTTTATTATGTCTAGTGCTCGTGTTAACCTCAGAAAATACTTTGTAATAAGTTGTTTTTTAAGCTTTTTAATACTAACAATGTGTTAGCTAACGTCCGCCATTTTGTTTGCATGTGACGTCATATAGCTAGTGATACTGATGTCGTCAATAACTTTCACTTGACACCGCATTAAAATAGAGCCAACTTGCTCTTAATTTAGCAGCAAATTAATGGTGATCAAATTTTTACCTTTTTGTTGCAAAGTAAGCCATAACAATATCTAAGCACTCGCGTAAAAGTTGATCTACTTTGCGGATGGTTAGTCATCTAAGTCACATTGACAGTATTAACAGAAATTTTGCTACAGAGCAGAACCCCACAATAAAGGCGCCGAAATTACAGCGTGTATGTGCGTACGTAATTTTACGAGGAAACTTCAGAGTATAATGTTGTTACAGCGTGGACCCTCCTTCACTTTAAGCAAATTAAGTTACTTCATAAAGTCGTACCCTTCTTAAGGGTAATGGTGCCCTTCCGATTATGTTTTATACGGTCTGCTTACCCTACCTACTGTTGCATTGCCGCAAACAAAACGACTCTATACGACTTTGGCAGTTATTTCGAGGGCAATAAGAGCTGCCTGCTCACACCTTTAGAAATGACTTACGCATGCTTCAAAACCTAGGGATAAAACTTATTATAGTTTCTAATTTTAGTGCAGTAAGATGTATAATAGAGCAATCCTAGAGGTGTGTGTGCGTAAGGAAGATAATGGGTAGATGAAGAGGCCAAATTAGTTTCAAGGAATTTGATTTAATACATGACTAACGTTGATGTGTCCTATGGTAGGTATAAGCTTAGAGTAATGAGTTAGTAGTCGGAATAGTCAGTTCTTAGTACTTAGATTAGATTGGAGATTAAAATTAAATAATCATTGTCAGTATACCTCGGTTGCGTATTATCTATGTACCTGTTTGTATTATTATCATCAAGGCAATACAAACAGCTTCTATACATTATTTTCATGCAATGCTTCTCTATTAGCAGTCTATATATGTTCCACTGTAGGGCACAGGCCTTCTCTGAGAGAGAGAGAGTATGGGCTTATGGGCGTGAATAACTCAGGTTTCCTCACGATATTTTCCTTCACAATTAGCGAGTGGGATTGCTACTATAACTTCACAAATGTACATAATTTAGAAAACAAAGTCATAGGTATATGCCCGCACGGGGAATCGAACATGGGTCTCTGGGTTCCGAGTCCAATGTTCTACCCACTAAGCTACCAATGCTTCTTAATCATATTTTATTCTAAGCTATTTATTTTTACGAGGCCCACGATGAAGCAAAATCTCATTTCAGTAAGACTTATTAATGGGTTCTAAATAAAATAAAACGAGCATTCTCAGTTAATTAAACGGCATTGCACAAAACACGATAATAATACGAAAACATCCCATTTGTTTTTCAAACGTCACACACGTAACCGAAATACAAAACCGAATCGCGCATCAAAAATAATCCTTCATAATTTAAGGCGAATTGTGTCACGAAGACAAAGGCATTAAAAAAACAAAAGGTGTGTGGCAATTGTTAACGATTAACGCCCTTGTGTGTATAGAGGGAAACACGTAAATTGGATGGCATCTCTAGCGGGGAGTGGGCCTGATCATTAGTGTTCGGTTGTCAGGACTGCCACCTGTGCCATATTACTTTTAATACTTTTTTTTCGTGGAAAATATTACAATCAGCCAGTTGTAGGATTGGTATGTATGGGCTGTACGTATTGAGTAGAAAACGTCAAAGTTATTATGAGAAAAGTTTGGAGTTTAAATCAAGAACTTACGTATATGGTGAGGTTTTGGCTGTGTTTTAGCGCAATATCGTACGCTCGTGTGCATATTTGATCTGTTAACTATATTGTTATCAAGCTAATGCGTGAGAGACAATTCAGCTCAGAAGTAAGTACTTATTATTATTAATTTTTAATTTTTTTACACCGCAGGGCACGTTGAATGTGCCCTGCCGTGTAAAAAAATAAAAATTCTCTGAGAGGAAATTCCTCTGTTCCAGAAAGTATTTCCTAAATTACCACGCGCGTTACTAATAATTGTTCAAATTTAAAAGTTATAATTCCAAAGTATTCTAAAACTATTCTCAGATTCATTAAAATTAAGTAGTTTACATCTAGTTATAGTTAAAATTGTAGTTAATAGTATACCCAATACCGTCTGATGCTTTAGCTTAGTCTCAATATCTCCCAATGTATTATCAACAGTAGGTATAAAAAAATCTAAGATAATGTTGTGCCTACCTATAATTGGGTAACATACTAGAATAGACCCTGCCTAAGCTATAGTGTAATACTTGTATGTTACCTGTTGGTATGCCTTAACCCTTAATAGGGCAATGGCATAATAGTCTCCACATTAAACCACATTAAATTATCACCTTAAACTGAAGTTCAAAACCAAGGAAAAAGTCGCACTTCCCATGCCCAATTAAGGGCAATAATTAAATAAATAAGTGAATAATTAAGTGGTCTTATTCTGAACAGATAAAATACACAAGTCATATGATTTAAACAGTGGCAGCGCGGTTGGTAAAAGGCTTGCATAATACTCAGGAGGTTGTGGGTTCGATCCAATGACTTTGTGTACTGAGTTACGTACATTTGTGAATATTACTTTCTAAGTTACGTACATTTGTGAATTTGAAGTAGCAATACCACTAGCTAACCATGAAGGAAAACGTCGTGAGAAAATCTCAGTGCCTGAGGTGTTCTCATGGCTTACCGGTTGAACTTGGCAACGCGCGGGGGGCACGCGTGGTGATTAAGTCCATACTATCTCTGCGAAAGCCTGTGCCCTGCAACGGGCTGTATGTAGGCTGTATGTTTTATTATTTTATTTTCACCTGTGGCAACCCTGTCACAACTTACACATAGAGGTGACTGTGCGGATATCTCCGTATTATTTAAGCCCACTGCGCATTCTACCCCCATTGTCTGTGTTAATATACGATCCGCCTTTAAACCCGGCCAGGGCGATTCTCATTGTTGGCCATTATTAATTTACTGCACACTAATCTGTTGTTATTTTTTTAGGCTATTGTTTTATATTATGAAGGGGCGCTCTTTTTGTTTTTTTAAGTGGCCAGTGTAGACTCGCGGTAAGTAAGGATTGGTTGGAATAAAGACTTAATTAATTGGTTGGGGAACGAATTTAACATCTTTAAGCAGATAAATACTATTGGATTATTTGCTTCAGATCAAAAGCCACTAGAATAAAACACTTTCTTTTTCAGACACAACATTTAAGCGACTTACACGGATATTGCAGTAATGAAACTTTAGCGAAGCACCTTGGCTATGGACGTTGCCCAAATATACTCCACAATTTGTAACTATTTTTGCAAAATATTCAAGGGAGTAGATCTAAGTATTCAATAACGTTCTTTAAGAGCTTTACTTCTGTTTGTTTTTTCATAAAATAGACAAAATAATGGTCAAGGTCAAAAGTCAATTTTTTTTTTAATTCAAAGTAACACAGAAATTGTGACTTATTGAACGTTACAAGAAAAACTAGGTGTCCGTTTCAAAATCAAGATCACTTGGAGAAAAAACGGACAAAAAAGCTCCAAACTTAGTCTTTTCAAACATATTCCTTAATTAACAGAGTTTACGTGTCATTATCTTCTAAAAACCTATTACTAGGATGCATTGAACTGGCTTTAATTCCACACATCATTGTCATCCAAATAATTCTTTATGATATAGTAGCCCTTTTGGCACAAAGTGCGCTTTACACATTTTTTGAACCGCACTTCAGGCAAGCTTATTATATCTTCAGGGATCTTATTGTAAAAACGTATACAATGCCCCATAAAGGATGTATTAACGTTTGCCAGCCTAAATCTTGGGAAAGAAAGTTTATGTTTACTTCTAGTATTTACATTGTGTTGGCTACCTACGGTTTTAAAATTACTTATATTGTGCGGTATTCAACGGTAAAATCATATTTGGTGCGCCTCAAAGTGACTGAATACACTTAAAATCAGTAATTTATTTTCATTATTTTGCTAGTCTGCCAAAATGCTAACAAGTTCATATTGTATGGTGAAAAGCTTTAAATTCAAAAGTCCAATATTCGTACCTGGGTCAACTGTCACCGAACGTTTTGAACAGTTTTCGTCCCCACCCCAGCGACCGATTTCTCGATCATTAGAGAAACGACGTCTGCCCGGGGCGCCAAAAAAAGAAGGAAAAAAAACGTTTAAAATACTTCAGCGCCTTTTAAGCATTGAAAACGTGCTTAAATTCTGCAGAACTCTTGGAAAAACTTACGGTCGCGGGAATGACTGCAAAAACGAAGCACAAAGATTGAAGTAATTTCTAATTCTTAAAGGCTAAAAATAAATAAATTAAAGGCCTCACATTCCGGAGGTCATGGGTTCGAATACCGACATGTACCAATGACTTTGTTTACTAAGTTATAAACATTTGTGAAGTTGTAGTAGAAATACCACTCGCTAACTATGAAGGAAAACATCCTAAGAAACCTGATTATCGTAGCTGATCACATACCTCAGCGCGTGTGGTGATTAAGCCCTTACTTTCTTTCTGATAGAAGGCCTGTACCCTGCAGTGGGACTTATATAGGCTACAAAAAGACCTTTAATGGAAAACTTGCACTAAAAATGTTTTAATAAAATAGGAGAGGACACGTTAAAAGATAAATAAAAGTGGTATTTTTTTTCTCTGCTAATAATACTTTTGACAATAATAACCAGTCGAAAAGTCAATATAGTCACGTGGTACTAAAACGCTGACTGGTATTTGCCGTCCCTGTGCTAGGCCACGGACAGACAGACAGATACAGATACGTCCGTGCAGACATGGCGAAACTATAAGGGTTCCTTGTTGACTATGAAACCCTAAAAACAGAACTTCTTTTTAAAATGAAGACTATGCCCACTTCGAAAAACCGCAGCATTGTCTCAGGAGCGTTGGGAACTTGGGAAGCAATTCACGTAAATTTCCTGTCTGTGACGAGACTTCGATCGTAAAAAAACTTTGGGAGAATTGGGTGCTGAGCATATCTCTTTAATTTACTAATTATAACTTTAGTATTACCGTCTTTGATTGTTCAAAGGCAATATACTCACACGTCTACCCGAATTGCGAAATGAGTTTTACACATATCAACAGACAGAATCACACTAGTAGGTATTTTTAGGTAAGTACGGCCGGATAAGGGGAGTTGCGTCGCAAAGAAATGGAAAACTCCCATAGGCTCTGACGAGCCAAAACAAGCTTCGGAAACCCTGAGGAACCTTACAACCATTTTTTTTTCTCTATGCCCTCTGTACTCACTAACGTTGTTTTACGAGCCTATTTAAACCTTTATATTAGGGGTTAAAGTATGAAATTGCCGTTTTATTGCAATAGGTTCTTTGAATTGACATAGAATCTTCATGGTTTGAGGTTTTCGAATGAAACTTTTTTCAAATGGTTTCTATGATGTTCTTTTTTTATAAAATGTGAAACATTTGAATATCGACTTTCAATTGTTTTTGTTATTCAATTTAGACAAGAAAGATGGATACTGCGAAAATTCGAGTGATTATGAGGCACCCATTTTTCGTATTTTTTTATTTTATTCATTTGACGCAAGTGAGTCAATATTGTGGGTAAGGTAACGTTAAACCATGCCGCTTATTCCTGGGTAGTTTGACTAGGGTCGGCTTCCACTATCTCTTTTAATTCATCGTTATTCACCTGTGTGGGCGGTCTTCCTCGTGGCTGGTTCAAGTCTTCCATCACGAAAGCGTTTAAACCAAAATCGCACGGTGCGTTCATTAGTAGACCCCTCTCCAAACGCAGCATTGATATTGCGGGCTGTTTCTGCCGCGTTAGTTCCGCGTCGAAACTCGTATTCAAAAATCACTCGAATTTTCGCAGTATCCATCTTTCTTGTCTAAATTGAATAACAAAAACAATTGAAAGACGATATTCAAATGTTTCACATTTTTTAAAAAGAGAACATCATAGAAACCATTTGAAAAAAGTTTCATTCGAAAACCTCAAACCATGAAGATTCTATGTCAATTCAAAGAACCTATTGCAATAAAACGGCAATTTCATACTTTAACCCCTATTATTAAAGTAATCTCAGTGTATTTACAGTCAGCTTTGGCTTAATCCATCAGTGAACAATCCTAAAGCCTTTCATTTTGTGGACCTTTGAGCCAATCTCTAGTAGAGGCTAGGGAAACGTCAAAGCCCAGCGTACGCGTAGGTGTATTCAGACTGGATACACTTGTTTATTCAGCCTACATCTAAACACCCAGGCTGGTCGCTATCACTATGTCAACAAGCAACCGGTTTGGTAGTGATGTGATAATATGCTGTGTAGTTTGAACGTGATTCGGTGCGAAGTTATGACTTCATAAATTGTTTTTTGTCGTGACAGGGAAAAGGCTTTTGAACTTATTATTAATTGAAGATTGATTGCATTATGGTTTGTGATCCAAATTTGAAGCGTTAATTACGAATGAGTTTTTGACACGGTATATTTTGTCGAATAGTAAAGTAAAATATTATTATTCTTGAATAAAGAGATTTTATAGCGACTTATTTATTTGAGGATTACTTCTATCTACACTACGCTACACTACATTGGTGAAGTGACCGCTCAGATGCTGAAGTGTTTGGTGTTTTCGGTTAATTTTGTTTTGTATTTGATTAGTGTTTTGTATGTGTGACTGTCGGTGCAATAAATGTTTCTCTTTCTCTGTCTTTCTATACACACACATTGGTTCACTTAGAAAATCCTAGAAAGGTAAACGCCGGGAAGCTGTAATCTCTAATGGGGGCGCTACTAGAGTAAAAAATTGAACTCCATCCTATTAAAACTATCCTGGCTTGTAAACTGACTTACTAGCTTAGAAATGAAGCTAGTTTTGTTTTACGAAGACATAAGTACTAGCTTGCTAGCTTACTAACACTAGCTTGCTATCCTAGCTTGAAAAACTAGCCTAGTGTAACTCGGACATAACAGGCGAAGCAAGAACCCTACCGAAAAGATACCCACCACATAAAAAACTGGACAAGTGCGAGTCGGACTCGCCCACTGAGGGTGCAGTACAGTAGGTACTCAAAGGAGGGGTTTTTTCATGTTTTATTTACAAATGTATAGTTTTCAGATTTTCCCTGTAATTTTAGTAAAAGAAAATATTACTTGCAACATTTCATAGTCTTAGGTCAAGGGAGACTGTAAATTTTAATTCCCCTGAGTGTCAAAATGTACGTTTTTTGCGGCATAAACGGCTGTATTTTTTTTACGTTAACTCAGAAGTTTGATTTTTTTACAGCTTCAAGGGACTGTAGACTTGTATATGGTTTTAATTTCATCTCGATACCTCCACGCGTTCTCGAGATAAAGGGTATTCACTTACAGATGGACGAACGGACAACAAAATGATCCTATGAGGGTTCCGTTTTTTTCATTTTGAGGTACGGAACCTTAAAAATATTCTTAGAATTAATAACTCACGAATGGAATGCTGCTATTATTTTGAAAACTTTTCGCAACAGCAGCGGTCAATACGTAAATGCTTTAAACTGCTTTAAATTTATGAAATTTCTACATGTAAAATTAAAATAAAAAACGCCAACATATTGCTCATAATATTTTATTGCATATTTGAGACACAAATATAAATTACCTATTGATCACAAAATTAAAATAATAGTTAACATCGATAGATTCTACTTGCCAAGTGGGTACTTCACTCAAGTAGGGATAAGATCCCAGCAATTCAAACTTGAGCATAAAATATTATGAATATACTCAGAGCCGCGAGGGATTATTTACGCCAAAATATTATCTTGATTTCGCACACAGGGATCCTTTCGGCCTCTAAGCAATTCACGGAATATATTATTACGATTATTGGGCGCTATACCCTTCTTATTGCTTACTAAGCCCGATATTTTCCTCGAGCCTCGTAGTATGCAAATATTGTATAAACAACTCAATGGTTGACACTTCACTTGAGGACGCCGAAATTTCCTATTCAATCTTTATGTGGGCCAAATCAATTTGTTTGATATCCTCAATAAAATATATTGACAGAAAGGATGTGAGTATTTTTGTTTTCCACGTCGCGGGCAGACGGTGTTTGAAGATTATTGGCACTTGTGTTTGTTTTTATGTTTGTTTTTCTTGATACCTTCTTGACGAATATTAGTTTAGACGAGAATAGTCTCAGATGATTGGGTTCGATCCAGTTTGTATGGTTTCGTACCCAAAGGCTGCCAAACGAGACCCTATTACTCTGCCTCCACTGTCTGTCTGTCTGCCCGTCTGCCTGTCTATCTGTTTGTCCATCTGACCTTCAAAGGCCTCTATCTTTGTTAGCGTAATAGGTGGCCAGTTAAAGTTTAAATAAATATTATTTTTCTATTAATATTATTAATTTAAGATTTTTTTAATTTTTTTTTTCACAAATGTATAGTTTTTAGATTTTTTCCTGTACTTGTAGTATACGACGATATTACTTGCCGAATTTCATAGTTCTAGGTCAATGAAAAGTACCCTATAAATATTGATTTCTTAAGAATGTCAAAATATACGTTTTTTGCGGCATAAACGACTGTATCTTTTTTAGAAGTTTAATTTTTTCACAGTTTCGAGGAAGTATAGACTTGAGTATATGGTTTTAATGTCAACTCGATAATTCCACGCGTTCCTAAGATAAAGGGTCTTGACAGACAGACGTACGGATGGACGGCTGGACGGACAACAAAGAGATCCAATAAGGGTTCCGTTTTTCCTTTTGAGGTACGGAATCCTAAAAACAAAAGAAGATTAGCGTATCAATTCTCAATATGCTGGCCGGGAGTCTGTATTAAGTATTCACTCTTAGGCGGATGTACTTACTGAAGAGAAATCACGTCTCTAGTTCCTACATATGCCGTAGTTCAACCCTCTTGAAGCTGAGCGACAGCTCGGGATACTTGGTTGTCAGTCAGATCTGGCATATCTTTTAAGCCAAATTAACACTGATTTCAATAATTAACAACACACGGAGGACTTGAAAGACCACATAAAATAAGATAACTTTTTAATAAAAAATTAAAAACTAATTTGTTATTGAAAATTACGAAAATTCACTAACGCCACTTTTTTTAGGTGTTCTGTTTACATAGGCTCTTGGCCAGCATATTAACAAAAACGCTGATGTTATTTTGTTTTTAATTTTCATGAATCATGTCACTTTTATATTAGGCTAGGAGTTATAATTAATAAAAAAAAACTGTAACCAACAACAACGTTGTAATACAAGCCAAGTGCTGAATATTAACTAGGATCAACGCAACGAGTCGAACACAATGTTCAATTTGGGTCTCGCATGCTTAGTTGTTTATGTTCAGCAGTCGGGTTGTCGGTTATTTTTTGTTACAGTCTTTTATTTTTGTCTTTTTAGTATTTTTTCTATTTTTTGTCGGATCTATGACACTAGCGCAAACGTGACAAATCGATTGAGATCTTATTTTTCAAAATATGACCATTGGTTAAGGAGTTATGAAGGAACATAGAATTGGACATACCAAACACATTACCGTCCTATTGGGCTCCGCCGCAGTCGGGTAAAAAACAAAGAAGTGTTTTTTATTTCTCTTCGAAATCTCACTCCCCTAATTGTTTTGAGCAGTGTACATATTGAAGTAAACTAAACATGTATAAAATAATCCGTACCGACTGCCTCGTTGGTCTAGCAGTTAATACCATTGACGACCAAAACAGAGGTCATGAGTTCGATTCCCACTTGAGGCCGCCGTACTTAATTTGTAAAAATGGCTTCAGTCCGGGTGTATTTCCATGTTTGTGAGGTCCTTGCCTGTTTACTATAGCACAGGGTATCCAATCGCAACCAAGACTAATGATTGAGTCGTGTGGAAGTTCTTAGGTATTATGGCTGTAAATTAATAAATTATTGTGATTATAAAAGGTAGACAAGAAACATAAGGATTCTAACAATCCCAATATATCGATTTAAGCGTTTAGCTGTTACAAGAAAAACCTTATATCGTAACTAGGTACATTAACCTTGAAAACATAACTCCTTTTTTATTGGGCAATACCGAAACAAATACGACAAAAGACGACGCTAAACAAAGGAAGACATATTTTTTGCCAAACAGGACATGTTTACCAGCCAAAGTTTCGTTCCGAATCGAATTCCCCGTACATAACTCTGGGGACTAAAGCAAACCACATTTCAAGATACGCTGCGAGCATCGTCCAACAGCGAAAAGTGTGGAAAATGGAAAGAGCACCTCGGCGCGATAAATAAAACCAGTCTGAAAGGCTAATTGGAAAGCCAACATATAAATCAGTAGCACTCCGACTGCGCTGCCAAAGCGGTCGCGCAAAAACAAGATCCCGCCAAAATAGTGTGCGCATTTGAACGCTCCACCAGAGTTTTTGAATTTGGAATTATCGGTGGGCGTGTTTTGTTTCTTCTGGCACCTTTAAAGAATGGGTGGCAAACTATTAAAACCAGCCAGTTGTAATGAGTTGAGGTTTATTTTTCTCCAGCTAAAATCTTTAAATAAAAAACGAGCCACCTAGTACTTTCATTTTTAAATTAGAACGTGAGAATGATTTTGGTTAGGAGTGAACTTTTTTGGCGTCTGTGGAATAAATTTTAGGTTTACTTACTTAAGGGGTGCCAAACGGAACCTATTGATATGCCTAAGGATCTATCTGACCCTCTTTATATGTTGAACCGTGAAAGGTAGCTGGTAATTATTTTTACAAAATTTCTGTTATTATGGCGGATTTCCCGAAATAATATAGAAATCAAAATGGGTCGCCATTCATAAAACGGCTTCTATTAACGTTTTTTGTTTTTTTTCTCCTGAAACCAGCATAATCAGAAAATATGTAAAGCACACATTTTGTGCCAAAAGGGCTACTATTACATTGAAGATTGTTTAGTTGAAAATGATGTCTGGAATTAAAGAAAGTTCAATGGGTTCTAGGTTTCAGAATAATCATATAAACTCTGTTAATTAAGGCGGTACTTTTTTTAAAGACTAAGTTTGGAGTTTTTTCCTTCATTTTGTCTCCAAAATGATCTATATATTGAAATGGACTCCTAGTTTACCTTGTTACGTTCATTAAATCGCAGTTACTGTGCTACTTTAATAAAGCACATTTAAATTTTAATTATACAGCTTATTTAAGTTCCACTGAAGGGCACTGGCCTTCTCTCAGAGATAAAGTACGGGCTTAATCACCACGCGCGCCCACCGCAGATTAGCAATTGGAATTGCTCAGGTAGGAACACCTCACGATATTGTTCTTCACAGTTAGCGAGTGGTATTGCTACTTCATCTTCACAACTGTACGTAACCTTAAAAATAAAGTACACGCCGGGATTCGAACCGACGACCTCCCGAATTTTCTACTACTACGCCACCACCAAACATTACAAATAGACAAATAAAATTCATAGATACAAAAAGAATACTCTATTACACAACCAGAAGAAAGAATTAAAAATTGTTTCTTATATCGAAGTAGTAATCAATTATACAATAATAATAAGAACTTCCACACAAACCTGTCCTGGTCCCAAACTAGGATACCCTGTGTTATGGTAACCAGGCAAGGACATCACAAACATGGAAAAACACCCAGACTGAGGCCATTTGTACAAATGTACGGCGGCCCCCAGTGGGAATCGAACTCACGACCTCTATCTTGGTTGTAAGCGTCTTACGGCTAGTCCAACGAGGCAGTCAATTATAATCTGTGACAAAGTATAGTTCTCGGCACTGGCGGACACAAGAGCCAGGAGGTACCAAATCCGTACCGGCCCGACTCCGGACTCTTCCTTCAGTGTCCTACTCAGAACACCTGAGGTGTCCTACATGCAGTGGGGCTGACGCTCTCAAATCGGACTTTTTAGTCTGTGGCGAGCACATGCCAACTCTGCGCGCGCACTATAAACTCCTACATTCCTGCATCGCGCAAGCAAAATGTTTCACATGACATACCATAAATATAACGTCAGACGAACAGGCATACGATGATCTGCCTGGCGGGAAATTGCACATCGGAAGAGCACGATCTCCCGCTCTTCCCTATAGTGGTGACCCTCGACAGAACATTGTCAACCTTCCTTCGCTCTCGCAGCACCCCGCATACAATCAATCTCAAAGCAAGGCCAGCATTGAAAATGTGTACGTACTTGTACATAGTCATCCTCTTTCCTCTCATCTCATCAGTTCCACTGCAGTCAACGCACCGACTGCTGGTACTGGTGGTGATCTACCCCAACCCCTCGGCACGGCAGCCACACAGCAACAGCGCACGTTACCAGCAGTAAAGCAGCCTTCACCGGTTCCTACCACATGCGCGGTTCTCACGGTACTGCTCATAAGTCACTCGAAAAAAGTGTCAAACTCTGCCTTTTTTAAATGACTGAAAATTCGAACGGCCACGGGTCCTGTACAAGTTTATATAGCTTTGTTTGTCTTCTGTAATCTTACATCTAGCTACAACGTTATAAAATGAGCTAGTTTTCAGCAAAAGCTCTTCCACGCGCCCGTTTCACTTCTTTACAAATTCCTAAATGGTTTCCCTCTTCACTGTTTGTACAAAGTTACACAACAACCAAACAGCTACATCTTTATCCATCTCTCTATCAGAATCACTTACGCCGCCGCAGCGTTCATACTAAATCCCAATCTGAGCCCGAACCGGACGGCAGCAAGCGACTCGCAGATGGAAAAACATAAATCTGGCAACTGTTCTCTTAAGTAAAAAGCGGTAGAACGGAAACTGTGCTTAAGCGTCCGCTTAGCCCCTTCCTTGGGCTGTGCATAGCAAAACGGAGAATTTCACTGAAAGTGACACTTGTATAATAATGTATCTAAGATACGTCCCACTGTTGAGCACAGGCCTCCTCTCAGACAGAGAGTATGGGCTTAGTCACCACGCGTGCTCACAGCGGATTGTAAATTTGAAGCTCTTAGGAGTGGTATTGCTACTATGACTTCACAAATGTACATAACTCAGAAATCAACGTCCTTGGTACATGGGATTCGCGGGGATTCAAACCCACAACCTGCCGTAGTATTCCGAAACAGTAATAAATTTAGCGACGTTCTGCCGATACAAGCCGCATTTGACGTACTTACGAGATTACGGTTAAGTGTAAATTTCTCTACATCCCGTTTCGGAAGAGGATACCTTCCTTGATTCCGGCTTACTTCCTTGCGAATGAAAACTAAAATGAAAAGGTGAGGAGGAAAATAAATGCCCCTTGTTTTTGCTTTCGGAGATATTGTCTGGGAACAACGTTTTTCTTTGGACGATTTTTTTCGCTTCGTATCGGAAGGAAGTACTTACCGACCTATTAGTTGCTTACTCGCGCTTATGTTTATGTTTAAATATTTTGTTTTCTTTTAAGAATGAGGAGATCCGTAGAAGAACCCGAGTTACTGATATAGCTCAAAAATTGCTCAGTTGATGTGGGGCACATAGCTCGAAGAGCTGACGGTCGTTGGGGCGAAAAAGCTATGACCTGGCGACCGTGGACCGGATGACGCAGTGTGGGAAGGCCCCCCACTAGATGGTCGGACGACCTGGGTGGTAATTCTACTAAATACATTGCAGTTCATAGGTCGTTCAATGGCAGACCAAAGACTAGGTTTTGACGCTACGGTATTCTACTAATCTATAACCGACCAATGAACGACATGACAGGTACCGAAGAACCACATTGGTATTCTCTTGCATTAATGCTGTTCCTTGGTAACTGTCTGGCTGTCAAATACCTATGCTACTCCTTATTTGACGTTTCATTGAGCCATGTAACTGCATGACAGCCGCATGACAACTGCCATATTAGTACCTTTGAACAATAGTAGCTAATGGAGGTATGACTGCTCATTGATTGTTGTGCTGAACAAGTGAAAAGTGAATAAAATGAATCCCTCTTCGCTCGGATTACGATGGCGTATTCTGGAAATAGCCGACAGAGCAGCGCCGCCTACAAGAGCGCCGAAACAGAAGACGGTTTCGTGCTTCTATTTCGTTTTCTGCAATCCCGGACTCGGTGTTTACTTTCCGCCTTTCCAAATTCCCATTGATACCGGGAGCGGAGGCGGGATGGGATCCCCCCTATAATGAAGGTATGTTACTTATTTACATTCATGACTTCAATATATAGGTGGAGGTGATGGTCTTTAACGACGCCTTATAATCTGATTAGATTACCTTCTTCTAAGTTAATCTTTCTTCTACAGATACTCAACAACCCGTCGTTTCTTGTGACAGCGTCAAATCAGACCCTAGTAGGTCAAAGTGCCCTTCACAATCTCTCCCAGACCTCTGTCTCAAGGTCTTAGAATAAAGACAATAATACTTACTAAATTTCTACCTATTACATTCTTTTATGTTATTATTATGGTACTTACTGTGTTTAAGGGCACTGAAACAAGTGACAGTGGCACTGAAACCCCCTTCAATGTAGCGGGCACTGGAGCGGGTTGAGCACAACCTCATCAAATCGAGGCAATATAAGCTCAAGCACTTGAATTCACTTGTAATTGTTGTTTTATATTCTACAGAAAATTTAAATTTCCTGGAGTGCTGGGCTATATTGATGGCATGCATGTGGCCATCCTTCATCCAGCACTCCCTGAAGAGCAGTACTTTAACAGAAAGTGGTACCACACCCTAAATGTTATGATTGTAAGTTTACATTTCTGTTTTAGATTTGTGACTCAGATTTAAATGTACTGTGTGTGGATGCCAGCGAACCGGGGTCTGCTCATGATGCCAGTGTATGGAAAAGCCACTAACTCAGCCACCACTTTAATTTGCTGCAGAGTGAAGAAGATTCCTATTTACTGGGTAAATTTATGTCTAATTGATTTATTGCTGACAACTCTTTATTTATATCTGCTCACATTACAATCAAAATCTACTTAATTGGCCTGTTTAGGGTCCCAGTTTAGGATGCTGATGTGCAATACTAGAATTCAAGACATACTTACTAACTTTCCCAAAACCCTAACGCCACTGATAGAAAAATAAAATACACTCCGAAAGACTATGATGATGCCTATCCTCAACACCATTCAGGGACCCCGAAGCATCCCTCCTTCATGGCGCACGTGAGGGCACGCAACACCATAGAACGCTGCAGTGGCATCTTGAAGGCCTGATTTAGGTAGGTAGTGTTCTTTTAATTAGTTTATTGCACTAGCGCTACAAGTCCCATAAAAATACTAATTATTATAACTCTTCTTCAGATGTGGGCTTGCCGCTCATGCGCTTCACTATAGCCCGAGCAGAGCTGGGCAAATAGCGAATGCCTATGCTACATAACCTGACAAACTAAAGATGCACGCCTTTTGATCCATTGACACCCAAGGAACGAGAAGAGTACATCGCTAGATTGAGGTAAGATTCGATTTTGTTTAAAAGCTTTATTAGCTAAAATAACACAAATTAAAAAAAAAGGGAAGTAAATACACAATAATTTCTTCAAAATTAAAAAAATATATATATTTCAAACAAATCAAAAGTTTCTATTCAAATAACTGCAAATTAATGAATGTTACAAGTTAAAGCTCCATAAAGGATGATGTATTAACATTGTTTACAATGTAAATACTATGTATTAACATAGTATTTACATTGTTTTGGCTACCTACAGTTTTAAAGTTACTGATAATTTTCCTGACTTACATAATATTCTCATACATATATCTACTGACTAGCAACTGTCAGGATTTTAGTTTTTTCAAATAAACCTCTTAACTAATTCCTAGTGGCATTTGAATCAGTATTTGATTTATTGAATCCATTTTCAGAATTTGAGAGCTGACGCCGAGGACTTCTTGTGCGCAGACAGTGTTGAGCGCAGGCACCGCGTCAGCAGCGACTTACTCGAGGACCGCGCACTGCAACGAGCTCGTGTGGAGAGGCTCTGGAGAGAAATAAATGTGACTTAATGGTAAGAATCATAGTTTACTGTAACAACCAAACTATTTTGTTTACTCACTTCAGCTAAAATTTTCTAGTAACTGACTAGTCGCTATCAGACTCCACAATATAACGACGGAGCATAATATTAATAATGAAAACAGCATAACATTAATAAAGCTAATAAGTATGTACAGCGGTGGTAGCCTAGTGGGTAGAACCTCGGACTCGGAAGTGGGAGACCCGGGTTCGATCCCCGGTGCGGGCATGTACCTATGACTTGGTTTTCTAAGTTATGTACATTTGTGAAGTTATAGTAGCAATACCACTCGCTAACGGTGAAGGAAAACATCGTGAGGAAACCTGAGTGTCTGAGCTATTCACATACCTCAGCGCTTGAAATCGCCAATCCGCGGTGGGCACGCGTGGTGATTAAGCCCATACTCTCTCCCTGAGAGAAGGCCTGTGCCCTACAGTGGGACGTATATAGGCTGCTTATGTAAGTATGTACCTACATAATAGAATCGGATGTCATAATAATAACAACAAACCTTTGCAGGAGGAGCTTCTCCCTCTCTCCCGAAGGCGACGCGAACCAGGCAGTCGGCGGGCCGCGCGTGCGCCAGCGTGGCCGTGGCAGGGGTCGGTTCCCTGTCTGCCAGCCGGTGCTCGCACTTGCCAGGCAGGCCCAATTGCAAATGCGGCTCCACTGAAAAAAAATAATAAAAATTACAATTTTGTATTAAATTGTGTTTAATTCCGTGTTTTTTCCATGTTGTAAATAAATATACTAGTACACGCTACACGTTACACGCTATTCATATTATAATAAACTAGCTGTCCCGGCGAACTTCGTACTGCCACAGAATCAGTTTATAAGAATACTTGCATCTATTTTTAAAACACATCAATTTTAAACTTAATATCAATTTTATCCCACGGAATGCATTACCGGAATATCAAGTATGGTATGTCTCAATCTCTGTCTATCTGTATGCCAAGTTTCATGTAAATTCGTTCGTCCAGCGTGATTACGTGAAATCTTCACAAACTTTCACATTTATAATATTACTAGCTGTTGCCCGCGACTTCGTTCGCGTGGAAATGTTGATGTGTATTTTTCCGGGATAAAAAGTTACCTATGAGCTAATCCAGACTATAATCTATCTCTGTGCAAAATTTCATCCGGATCTGTTCAGCTGTTTTTGCGTGAAAGAGTAACAAACATGCAAACATACATACAAATTTTCGCAGTTATAATATTAATAAGGAAGTAGGATGAATGGGATTGCTGACTTCTAAAATTATTTTCTAACTAGGCTTGACTGATGACATTATCTATGCAGCGTTGTTGCGATGGTCTTCAACAAGATCTTAGACATATCTTCTACATGTCGTAGACAGGGTCCCGTCCCCGTGGCTGAGTTTTTGTTGCAAGTATCTTATTTATAAAATAACATAATATAAACTCACGTCTGTATTGTTGAATGCACAAGCGATGGCTCTTCAGCAAGTAGGGAAGGCCCTGAGACGTTTGATGGAGACTACCATGTCAAAGGCCATGGTTCTGAAAGAAATTATTAACTTGTGTTATGTAAATTATTTTTTTATGTGGTACACATATCTTGCTAGTGAGCTAATAGCGTGTAATAAAATATGAAAATATGCATACATAAACTCATGCTTGGGTTCTAGAGGAATTGACAGAGACCAAGGTCTGCACACAACAAAACCTCTTTCTCTTCGTCAATATAAGGTGATATAAGGTAGTTGCTGCGTTCGGGCAGGCAGTGGTAGCAGAGCGGTAGAACATCGGCTTCTCATTTTGGAGTTTGCTGGTTAGAATCCTAGCTTGTACAAATGACTTTTCTAAGCTACATACATTTGTGAAGTTGTAGTAGCAATACCACCTGCTAACTGTGAAGGAAAACATGGGGAGGAAATCTTAGTGTCCGAGTTATTTATATACCTCAGAGCTTGCAACGTACAATGGCCCAACTATGAGGCTAAGTGCGGAAATCTCAGGTGTAGCTAGACTAACTAGTTACTGCATCTGTTCACTAAGACACTGAAAATGCAAAAAGAATGTCAGTACCTGTTGTTCCTTGCCTGCACAGTTCTGGAAGATGAGGGCGAGGTCGAGGTATTCTATTCTATTTCTTGTAGTAATGGCAACCAGAGCCGATGTCGACAAATTCTGCCAAAGTCACGTCTTGACACGAGCTGACCGTGGCAGCCACAATGTCAATGGTTCTCTGAAAAAAGATATCAATTTGAGTTATGGAAATTATCGCTTTCCTGTGGCAGTTAGGCGAAATACTACTCGGTAAATATGCGCTCTCCTGCCACAGGCGCCTGGCTTTACTGCGGCCCTCAATGGTCCGGTTGCAGTGGCCCAGTGCCAGCTCCGGATTTTCCTCGAGGAAAACCACCAATGTTTGTTCTGCACTCACCAAAGCCTCTAGATATAAAGAAGTGATGAGAAACATTAACCGAATGAACATTTATACCAACTTGCTTCGTTACTCACATTTCTCGCCGATGTCGATGCCCAATAAATACACAAACACTTATATTCAATTCAATTCCGCTTTGTGGACTCTGCACTGATAGTTTTGAAAAGAAAAGTTTACCTAACCGACGACGACGTAGGTACGAAAAAGATTACTTTGACATTTGGTTTTTTTTTTCACGCTTGAGTTGGATAGCATTACAAACAGCCAAATTTCTAACAAATAAATGCCGTTTGGATAGCTTTGTTATAACCATGACCCTCAAAAGATTATCAAACGTATAAAGACTAAAATATACGTCATTTATTGGAGATATAATCCTTACAAACAACGTTTTTCTGCTTCGAATATTATGGTAGGATTTCAAAATCACAAAGTGGCAATACCGATTGTGTCATTGTGCGTTGTGACTTGTGCGACTTCGAGTAGTGGCAATACTGTTTGGCTAAATGGCACGGTTCATTGACCGCACAGAGTAGGACGTTTAAACTGCAAGAGCATGACAGCAGCAAGACAACGGCATGACTAGGATCATACAGCATAAGGGCCAGAAAAGCCTAGTAGAATACCGTTTCAGCAATGTCGTTCGTTAGCATTGTTGCTGTCATGCTCATGCTCGAATATTGTTTGCAACTTAAGAGAATTGACGCCCTGGTTACGTTGGCGGGGAGTCGGTGGATGCGGGCGGCACAAGAGCGGGAAGCTTGGAAAACCTTTCTTTCTTTCTTCTTAAATTTATACAAACTTATGAAACTACTATGGTAGGTCCATAAGTTTTCCAGTTTTCCGTTCGAATTTTTTCCTGCCACGGAATTCCGCATGGTAGCCTGTGCGTTCGGAAGTCCTTACGAAAAAAATCCGTTCTGAACGCCACTCGTGACGTATTTTCTTCTTCTTAACAAGATGCAGCAACAATGCAATCATATTTAGGAAATCGTCGCCCATATTCGCTGAAAAAAGGTCTGTACTCAATACCCAGCTACTCTCAACTGAGCGTTGCTATTCCAAACGGAAATAAACTGCGACCGTATGTGGCCGATTGGAATCGTTCAGGTTTTGGTGCGCGTAATATAGGGGCTTTACGAGATCTAATCAGAAATGATGAGATCCGTAGGCGAGCAAAAGTCACCGACATAGCCCAGCGGATTAGTAAGTTGAAGTGGCAGTGGGCGGGGCACATAGCACGCAGAACTGATGGCCGATGGGGCCGAAAAGTTCTTGACCGGAGACCACATATCGCCAAATGCAGCGTAGGACGACCAGCCACAAGATGGACAGATGACCTCATCCAAGTGGCAGGAAGACGCTGGATTGAGGCCGCTTCCAACAAATATGTTTGGAAATCCATGGAGGAGGCCTATGTCCAGCAGTGGACTTCTTGTGGCTGAATGATGATGATGATGACTATAAGGGCAGATGACCAAGATTTGCCACTTTATATGATCCTGACAAACTTCTATCGTTTCGTCAACATTGAATAGTAGCTGCATTCAGGCACCGGTAACGGATAGGTTTTATCTTGCCCTTCGCTAATACGGGATGTATTAGTGCTATTTACCTGGGACGTCCCTTTTACGCAGGGTAAAATTTTTCAGGTTGTTACTTAGTTTAATAATATTGTTGGTGTAGCAATTCCACTCGCTAACGGTGAAGGAGAACATCGTGAGGAAAACTGAGTGTCAGAGGTGTTCACATACCTCAGCGCTTGAAATTGCCAATCTGCGGTAGGCACGCCTGATAATTGAGCCCAAACTATCTATCTCTCTGTGGGAAGGCCTGTGCCCTGCAGTTAGACGCATATAGGTAACATAAAAAGCTACATAGCATCCAAATCTGTTAAAGTATTTAGGCATTAGTGGGACACAGCCGAACACACAAACTTCTAAAATTAGTTGCACTCCTTAGGACACCTTTAGTAAGTAAAGGCGCTTATACACGGGCGGCACGGTCCGAACTACAGTGCCAACTACAGCCCTCGACGTGTCGACGTCAGTCGCCGACATTTCAGCGACAAATATTATGACCGCGTCGGCGCATCGACGCACGGCTGCAGTTGACACTGTCGTTCGCACCGTGCCGCCCGTGTGTAAACGCCCTTAGGGTCAGGAAGTTTCCAGTGCCTATGCAGTTTCACTCATAAAATGCCCCCTGTCTGAGCTTGGCTAAGTTAAACGATATAAGGTAAGACTCAACACCATTACTTACACAACCGTATGTCCAGCTATAAATGGAGCTACGAAAATGCAAAACAATGGAGGCCGCAAGTAGGTAAATCGGTACTTTGACCAATAAACGGCTACATTAGTATAACACGCGTGCAGTCGACAGCACGGCCAGCTTTACATGTGTGCACTCTAGTCAATTACGTTACAGGCGACTATTTAATGAAAATGTAAAGGTTGAACTGCTGTCGATTCTACAAAAAACGCCGCTGGCAAGAGCCTTGAAACGCGTACAGACGTGCATCTCTGGAAATAAGTGAGAGGTCTAATCATGCGCACCAAATACTATATTTTAACGTGAGAATTCCGACGGTATTTCGTACGCGTAGTACCTAAGAAGCAGTTTGTTACTTGTCATCAAACATTTTTTTATTATTATTTACTAAACTAGATTATCCAAAGAACCAATGTCAATTAAGTTTACTTAATAAAGAATCGCAATTACAATATGTATAACTAATATACTTTTTTTTATTTATGATGTGAGCTATGCTATGTCTCAAATTCATAGGTCGCTGGTCAAAGATGGACGACATTGCCGAAAGAGTCGCGCGATTGAAGTGGAAATGGGCGGGATACCTGGCGTGGCGGGAAGGCGGTAGGTGGACCATGGTTGTGGCAGCCGAGAATGGGAGGACGGTCAGTGAGCAGACCAGCCCGATTGTCGGACGATATAATGAAGTCGGCGGAAGGTGCGTGGACGTGGATGGCAAGGGGTTGTGAGAGGTGGGAAAAGGCCTACACCCAGCAGTGGGCAGCGGTGGGCTGATGATGTTGATGGTCCCCAGTAGAGTCTAACAAACAAGAAAAATTATGTTCTTTTTGTTGCACTAACCCGTGCTGAGGACAATTTCAAAAACGTAAAAAAAATTAAAAGAAAAAAAACCACCGTGGCACCAGAGGTCGCGGGTTCAAGTCCCGGCATGGGTGGAATTTTTAGCCTCTAAATAGGTTTTTAAAACAAGAAAAATATTTTCTTCCGCATCTCCGAATAGTATGGACTACAGCAACGCAGCGGGCCTGCTGTCCCTCCTGCCGTCTTGGTCTGAACATACACACTGCCACCTCCAAACCAGGCTCCATGTCGCTTCTTCAATCCTGACCCTTTATGCAGCGGACATCACACACTCCGCTGACCCTAACTGCCTCGAATGTTCCCCCAGCGAGCCGTAGCGGCAACTTTGCGGTCTCGCCCAGCAACGGGCTAAATGACACGGTTAATTTATTTATAACGCCCTGAGTGGACAGGACAAGTCGTGATCCATGGTCGCTTTGGTCTATTCTAGAACAAAAAAATCGTAAAGAAAATCTATATAGGGGCTAAAAATTCCACCCATGCCGGGACTTGAACCCGCGACCTCTGGCTCACCGTGCCATGTCTCTCCCAACTGAGCTAATGGGAAAGTGCAAGCATTGATGAAATTACGAGCCTATTTACAAACTTCTCTGTATTACGTACAGACAGCGACATCTGACCGAAGCAATTTACATCACTCGCAGCCGCGAGTAACCCACTTTGCAGTTAGGTTTTTACATCGGAATGATATCGCTGTACCTACATTGACTATTTTAAAAACCTATTTAGAGGCTAAAAATTCTATCCATGCCAGGACTTGAACCCGCGATTGATTGAGTGCAACAAAAAGAATATAACTAAAAATCGTGTTAATACAGCTATACGCCATCTTAAACAGTGTGTAATAGAAACACCGTAAACATCCGAAGACGGTGGGTGCTGCCATGATAACTTTAGTGTACAACAGCTGAATTTCTTTTGCAATTCCGATTTTTTCCCTACCTATTACGTGCAGAACGCCCCATTTTAGGTGTATATGGGGATTTTGTTAAACCGTTTGTAATAATCTACTCAGCATTTATTTTCGCTGTCGATTAATAGCGAATATATACATAAATAAATGCTGAGTGACTACACCTTTTGACATTTTGTAACCACTTGAAATGTAACTAGTATAAATCCACTAGCGAGATACAAATAAACTCGTATTTGTTATATCTATTATAGGTGCATAATAATGTTAGTAGACGTCACATGAATTTGTTAGAACTATGGCGACTGACATTAGCATTAAGATTAAAAAATATGAAGAAGTTTATAATTTCAAGACCCGTTATCCAAGTAACCCCCCCCCCCATTGTAGCCCCCCCCCATGTAAAACTGAGTTTTGTCAACGTAATTGCTACCTACATGCTAATAAAGGTGTACAATAAACTTCCAGAAACACTGAAATGCATGCCATTGTATCCGTTCAAAAGAAAGCTGCACAAATGGCTACTTGAAAAATGTTTTCATACCGTAAATGAATTTATTGACATCAAAAAAGTAACATTGACGTTGTATAAAATTCTGACATTAATATCCAATTGACATTTTATTAACATTGCTTGTGACTGTCTTAAAAATAAAATGATTTAATGTATAACTATTTTTATTCATTAGTCGTAAAAAGAAATATTTGACGCGAATAAATATCTTGTATTAAGCTGAAATTGCATTGCGATAGTCATAATATGCCGAAGAACCGATGGTTGATGAACTGCAAAGGTTCTCCGTTGGAAGCCACGAACTAGCAAACGTAGCGTTGGACGCCTCCCGAGATCTAGAGCCTGGAACCTAGAACACCCACACAATTTTTCAATTGAATTGTGTGAGCACGAAAATTGTTGTTATTGCCTCCATTTGGTAGTCTTTAAAGCAATAGCAGCACAATGTCATTCTAATGGTATCATCATCATCATCAGCCATTTGACGCCCACTGCAGGACATAGGCCTCCCTCATGGTTTTCATAACCATAAGGGGTTTTGCCATAATCGCGACGCTTGACAGGCGGGTTGGCGATCGCAGTATGCGGTTGGAATCTCAGGAAGACGCTGCTGCCCGTCTCCTAGTAATTGATTTACTTAGTCGCCTTCTACGACATCCACGGAAGGAAATGGACTGTCGCTATTCTTAATCCGACGCCACACGGAATTCGCGCACTCTAATGGTACGCATTCAAATGGTATAGCCCGTGCATTTTTTTTTTAGTTGTTTAAAAAAAAAACAAACCTTAATATACTACACAATTTCGCCAAACTGCGTAGCAGTTTGTTGGCGGAGCGCTCTATCTCTATATATTATTTACTTATATTATAGCTATATTATTCTTATACATAAACAATCTAGGTATATTTAAATTCATTCGGTTTCGGTCCATACAAACCGAAGAAGATAGAATCGCGCGTGGGGCCGAGTTAAGATGCACGGGTTATAATACTGCAATGCGTGTGGTTACTCGATTACCAAGAGTATCAATGAAACAACCGTTACCACACTACTTAAATAATAACTTCAACATAACTTGTCCTGATCCCAATCTAGGATATCCTGTGCTATGGTAACCAGGCAAGGGCTTCAAAAACATGAAAATACACCCATAATGAGGCAATGAGCATAAACGTGCGGCAGCATCCAGTGAAACCGAACCCACGACCTCCGGCATGGTAGTCATATGTGATATCGCTTGACCCACGAGGCAGTCGCTCGCGATATATGTCTCTATTGAAAAACTACACAATTTAGAGACATGCCCCCCGCTCGCTGCACCGACGATCTTGTTAGCGGCTGGACAAGGATTACTAAGCACAGAAAGAAGTAGTATACCTTTACATTATCTCTCGTTTAGTTGACGGCTTTGTAACTAGAGCACACACCCGGGTCCGTTTTCTTCTCAGGTGAGTTGCGCTTAAAATAAACTCATTTCATTCCGGAGCACAAACTTGATACCGTAACAAAGTTGGTCAAACTTAATCGAACACGTCCACATATCATGTGTAAAAGTAAACACAAGTTTACACTCATAGAGTCCACTGGCCGGAAGGCAAGAGCGCTCGAAAGTTTCCAGTAAGCCGAATGGTTGATGACATACAAGTTCCCGGACGGAAAAATGAGAAAACTCCATGTTGCAACGTGGATAACATACGAGTGAGTTTTGACGCTGGACTAAGTGACCGATGTGTAGAAGAGCCTGCTAAATTATTTTTTAAAAAACATATTCTTTTATTTTCTAATTTTTTACTATTACGTGAGTTCTAGTTTTAAATTGAAATGTATGGTGCAGATCTGACACAGATCTATGACAAACAAAAGAGTTCTGTAATAAGCTATATATATTATAAGCTTGCTAAATTTATTTAAAAATATTATTGTTTTATTTTCGAATTTTCAACCATTCTGACGTGATATGCTGGCACTATTATCTGAGTTCTAGTTCTCAATTGAGATGTTTAGTGCAGATCTGATACAGATCTATAAAAAAATGAAAGAGTTTTGTGTTATGAGCCTGCTAAATTATTTAAAAAAAAATATTGTTTTATTTTTCAATTTTCAACCATTCTGACGTGATATGCTGGCACTATTACGTGAGTTCTAGTTCTTAATTTAGTGTAAGGTTGCAGTTTTGATACAGAACTATCAAAAACGAAACAGTTCTGTGTTCTGAGTTTGTCAAAATAATTTGAATTGATGAATGTGGTATTTTTCGACTTTTTGAACTTCTGTACGGGATCTGCTGTTACTTGAATTTAAAGTCAGAACTATTCTTGAAAAGTATCAGGAACTGTATAGCATAGGTGTATGCGATGAGAACTTACATAAGTTTTCGATTTGCTGCGAAATGATATGCTACGGGAAGTTAGCATATCATTTTGTCAGTTGATTTTTTGGGGTAAAATCGCCAGAACAATTTCTAAAAAGTATCAGGAACTGTAGAACTCAGCTGCATGCTATAAAAACTTACTTTTTTTTTCGATTTTCTGAGAAGTGATATGCTACGGGAAGATAGCATATAATTTTTTTAATTGCTTTTTTTCTATGTAAAAACGCCAGAACTATTTCTGAAAAGTATCAGGAACTATAGAACTCTGCTGCATGCGACAAGAACTCTCATTTATTTTTGATATGCTGGAAAATGATATGCTAAGTTCACTGACATCTTATTAATATTATAAACGCGAAAGTTTGTATGTATGGATGGATGTTTGTTACTCTTTCACGCAAAAACGGCTGAACGGATCCAAATAAAATTTTGCACAGAGATAGATTTTAGTCTGGATTAGCACACAGGCAATTTTTTATCCCGGAAATATACACCGGAAATATAAATTACCACGCGAAAAAATTCGCGGGCAACAGCTAGTATTCTGTATATTTATCTGTATGTCTACTTATTATAATAAGTATGTTATAAAATATACACTTTGCTAGCAACTAGAGCTCAATGCGAATTAGAAATTTCAAACGCTCAGGTGTACTTAAGAAATTTTTCTTCACAGTTTTCTTTTTAGTAGTATTACTTAATGTAAGCTTGTTTGAAGAGACACATGTATTTACAAGAAGAAAACTTTCAAATTGACAATGCAAAAGGTACCTTGAGTTCTTGGAAACTCTGCAACCTCAAGTGCAAATGCCAAACGCTTTATGAATTCAATGGAACTCCATATCTCGTAGAGTACAAGTTTCAGAACGTTAAAAGTCTTAGATTCAGCTAAAAAATTTACATTTGTTTCAAAATAACATCAAGAAAAGCTTATACTCCGTTCCACGAGTCAAACTCCTAGGAAATAAAATACTCGCATCTCTTTGGTCAATGAGCGCGGCTAGAGTTAAGCGAAACAATAAGCGAAGACGGTCCGCTTCATTACCTACTTAATGCAGTGGCTATAGAAGATCACGCGCATTAGCCAATGGGCGCACATGGACGATTATCTTTGAGAACTCGTCTCATGGAATGGAGTATAGCGTTCATTACAGTTAAGTCTTCTTCACAACACAATCCCAAACTAGGATACCCTGTTCTATGGTAACCAGACAATGACATCCCAAAAGAAATACACCCAGACTGAAGCCATTTGTACGAATAAAGTACGACAGCCTCCAGTGGGAATTGAACCAATGACCTCTGTTTTGGTAGCCAATCGTGTTAACTGTTAGACCAACGAGGCAGTCAAATCGAATTGGTTTTGTGGGCGATTAGGCACCTCGCAGCTGGACGTTCTTTCATTGTCAATTACATAGATAACTTTGATAATTTTTTCAATAGGTGTTGGTGAAGTGTTTAGGTTTACGCTGAGGTTTTTGCAACGGGTATTCTTATTCATGCAAACCAGTTGAAAAAAACCTGCAAATAATTTGTCTGCTGTACAGGTGATTGTTTTGAAATCCTTCTCAGCGGTTTTACGATTTGCAAGTTATTGGTTTTAAAGTTCAATCTACTTATTGCAACATGGAAAAAAGAACTTGCTTTATCTGTTAAATTTTAAATATATATGTTGGAAAGTAGTAAATGTAAAAGCGTAGGTATTTACCTATTTAAATATATGCCAATTAAAAATTGTAATACGTAATGATCGGTGGGACCAAGTGGTCTAAGAAAATGATAGTTTGAATAGTCCGATTAGTTAATCGGACCAACTGGAAAGAAAAGTTCATGTCGTCCGATTGGTAGGACAAAGGCAGTCGGACCACGTGGCCAGAGGGATTTTTTTGTGGACACTCAGGCAGCAATATTATTTTTCAATCTTACAACTGGCGCAATATTGATATAAAAGTGAGTGGGCAAAGGCACGTTTTGCAATTTTATTCTACAATAATTCACAATTTGTTAATTATTTAAAATCCATATGAAACTCATCTGCTTAGTTATAGGAAAGGTGCTATTCCGAGCTACGCTGCACGCTGAATCTGCCGACAGCACGTGCAGCGACTGCATGCAGTTGGCTACAGCTGCATGACTGGTTTGTATGTATTTATATGAATTGAGTTCCGAACACCGCGGTGGTAGCACGTGCACTGGAAAGCCTCAAACACCGCGACATTATCGTCGGCTTACTGCAAGATGTCATTTACTGCAAAAACTCACTAACCGCTTTTTTTAAAGGTATGGGCATATAGATGTATTGAACAATGATACAATAGTGGTGTTTTAATGTCAGGCATTATTTTAACGATTTTATAGGGAATAAGGAAGAGGAAATACAACCATTAACTAACACGAACTAAAAAGTAGTTTTTCTCCCAATAGTGAATATGTCGGTTAATGAGTTCTTGCAATGAGCCGACGATATGCAGTCGCTGTAGTCGCTCGTAGCCCCGGCTGCCTGAGTGATCTTAAACGATCACGAAGGTTAAGCAACACAGGGCGCGTTCAGTGCATGGATGGGTCGCCGTCTATGCCTAACGCTAGTGGCATTTTTCCGAGCGGTTCCGTGCTTCGCAAGGCACGTTAAGCTGTTGGTGCCGGCTGCCGTCGATAGATCGATAGACAGTAGACGAGCCACTAGTCTACAAGCCTCCACCAATCCGGACTTGACCCCCGTGGTGGAGTATGGCCTATACCTTCCTCAGGGAAGAGACCCGTGCCCCTCGGTGGGGACATAATGGGTTGATTATGATGCAGTCGCTGTAACTGCTGACAGCACGTGCAGCGACTGCATGCAGTTGGCTACAGCTGCATGACTGGTTTGTATGTATTTCCACATAGGTTCAGAAAAGAAGTCATATTCTTTTATAGATCGTTTTTGGAAATAGTATCAGATCAATCCCTCCATCATGTTAATAGTTGTTTTTAGAACCCATGGCCGAGAACCTAAGGCAAACAATCTAGGACCTGCGGATTGGAAGGATTGTACAGACACTTTTTGCAAATCTGTAAAAGAGGATGCGATTTTTCTCCTGGGTGGCGCTAGTGTTACTCCCTGGAGCCCCTTAACGCCCGAAACGGCTGATTTAGTCAAAAATTCCACAGGACCCTAACAATCACTAATAAAGTGATTGAGAGATTGGTCTGACACGTTTTGCATAAACGTTCTGTAAATAATATATTATTTTTTCCTTTAGTGGCGCTAGGGCGGTGCATGGAGCGTCCTTAAGACTAATCCGATCGGAAAAACCTCTAAGGGATTCGTATTCGTGAAACGTATACCGGACCAATCTTTCTGTTCCAGTATGTTTTGATAGAAGACATATACACTGCAGGAACGGAACTTTTAACAATATTGTACCTATGCGTACGAGTTTTCCGGCAATAAAATGAAATATGAAAGGCCTGCGACAATTTTCGACATGCACTAAAGTGGAACGGAAAGTGGAATTTATGCAGAAAAGCTTTAGCTTTTGTAGATATAATATATATATATAGTTGTCAAAGATGTTGTTTATTTGCCAAACAAAAAATCAAGCGTATTTAAAGGTGTGTCTCCTGCTAAAACACATTACACAAAACGTTCCGTTTTCTTTGCGCAAAACATTTTCGTTGCTTGGGGAAGCGAAATAAAAAGTTAATTTGGAGCATTGAAAACAGATTATTTTGTGTAATGTCTCATGATAAACACGAGCAGGAGACCCGGCTTAGATTGTTGTTGTTTGGATTTTCTGAATGAGAATATTTTTATGTCAAGTTCACTGTCGTTCAAACGAAAGCAAATCAACTTTTTGACTTTATTTTTTGCAAAGTCCCTATACAGTAGGTACCTTCTAGAGTAGAGTGCACTTGTATAAAGGTAGGCAATGCAGGCCTCATGGAACATTTTCTTAGCACAAATGCATTAACTAAATCTTATTTAGTTAATCTTTAATCTTTGATCTAGCGCTAACAAGATAAGATATGATAAGATAAGATAAGATGAGATGAGATGAGATGAGATGAGATGAGATGAGATGAGATGAGATGAGACGAGATGAGACGAGACGAGACGAGACGAGACGAGACGAGACGAGACGAGACGAGACGAGACAAGACGAGACGAGACGAGACGAGACGAGACGAGACGAGACGAGACGAGACGAGACGAGACGAGACGAGACGAGACGAGACGAGACGAGACGAGACGAGACGAGACGAGACGAGACGAGACGAGACGAGACGAGACGAGACGAGATGAGATGAGATGAGATGAGATGAGATAAGATAAGAAAATTCTTTATTGTATATCAGAGCAAAGGACATAACATTTTTCAAAGATGCAGCGTACAATTAGCGTCCACCCACAACACGTCATAAGGGTTTATTGCTAATAACAACATGCTATCAAACTATCATAACAACAACTATCAATGGTTCGACACCAGCTGGAGGCCGTCTTCTTGATCTGTACAAATGGCTTCAGTCTGGGTGTATTTCCACGTTAGTGGTGTCCTTGCCTGGTTACAATACACAAGTTTGGAATCAAAACTACCTAGTGATTTTGTTGTGTAGAGTTTATCACGCAAAGAAGGTACAATATACAAAAAAAAAATTAAAGAGTTAATTGTATATTTCTCGAAAACAAAACAAACAAAAGTTTGTTGGCGAATTATAGCGCACTTCTTATTTTATCTCTTATTCTATGGCTGATATGCGCCACTCTCCCTAACGGGTATATCCCATATGGTCATAAATAGTCTTCAAGCGAAACAAAACCACATATTTTGGAACTAAACCTCCGGCTTCGTAAGCGCTGCAGATGATTAAGCTCTTCGTGCAAGAGCGAAACCTGGTCGGACAATTCTAACTTAATAAAACTGTTTATATTTTTCTACGCGAGTTTGAACAAAACACAAACAAAAAATAGGTCAAGTGCGTGTCGGGCCACGCGCACTGTAGGGTTCCGTAGAATGAGGGGGTTTTATCTGATTGACAGAACTAAGAGCTTCATCAACGTAATATTCAATGGATTTTGTACGAAATTTTCCTTTTGCCTATTACGCGTTATAAGCCTACTTAGCTTTGATAGTTTTCCTTTTAAGTTCATTATATGTTCTACTACCCTGAATTTTTTCACATATTCAAAATTAACCGTTTCCCCACCCTCGTTTGCGCTTTAAAGCTTAATATTTCGGAAACGAAACTCAAAATAAAAAAATAGTCTTCCTACACCCACAATATTTTTTAGGGACCTATCCAACGATACTCCCTATGGTTGAGGCGAGAAAAAAAAATTGCATCCCTAATGTAGGTGTAAAATAATTTAAGGTTTGATTCTACCGTTTTGTTGGTGTGATTAATATGTATGTTTATGCCACATTTCAGCTTTCTCGTATTAATTATCTCTGAGCTAGGCCGCGGACAGACAGACGGACAGATAGGCCGACGGACATGACAAAACTGTAAGGGTTCCTTGTTGACTACAGAACTCTAAAAAGTAGCAAGGAGTTTGCATCACAAAACCCTTAAGGTTTTTACCGGCATTCTCCATAGCCCGACTGCAATATGCACGCTTTTAATCTCGCTCTCTTAGGTTTTATGAAAGATCCGTGTAGTTTGCAGCTCACAGGCGACTTTTTGAACGCAAAATATAATATTTTTCACTGGCGTCTTTATGAATTGCTACTATTTACTCACTGTTTAGGCTGCGCCGTAAATACGCGACACTCTGAAAATTTTATACATGGCACATAAATATTATTGGCAAGCAAGTTAAGTAGCTCGAATAAAGATGATGATACATAAAAATACAAATAAGTGTCATACACGACATGCTGAACCTTTTTCTCAGGCTAAGAATTCTTTTAAACGTAATGTAACTTTATGAGGTATCTATAACCTCCATCACACATACACACTCACATAGAAACATACACTCACGCACACTTTGCTACTCACTCATGAATCCAAACAAAAACTACATGCCCTCTTGTTTATTTTTTGTTTAAATGTTTAAAACATCATCATCATCATCAGCCACTCGACGCCCACTGCAGGACACAGGCCTCCTTCATGGTTTTCCTAACCATGAAGGGTTTTGCCATTATCGCCACGCTTGGCAGGCGGGTTGGCGATCGCAGTATGCTGTTGAAATCTCAGGAAGACGCTGCTGCCCGTCTCCTGTTAATGTATTTCCTTAGTCGCCTTCTACGACATCCACGGAAGGAAATGGAGTGACGCAATTCTTAATTCGGCGCCACACGGAAAACATATCTCATGTTTAAATGTGAAAATTAAGTACTTTACTACCTAGGTACCATTAATGTATTCTGCCATGCATTCAATATTTAAGAAGAAGAAGAAGAAGAAAGACATTTATTATACCAACAAGATACATCACAGAAACAAAATAAGCACATAAGTAACATAATATGCACAACAACAGAAAGAAAACTAAATAAACAACAGACAAAGTGAATAAATAAAACAGGACCATAGATGTAGCCTGTGGTGTATCTACATTGCCACAAAAGGCAGCTGACTCAGCGTTGTGCTGAGGAAGTGATCCCTCAGCGCTGATTTTCAGTCAGTGCCTATGGTAACCCATAATTGTACTACGGAGTGCGTGCCGTGGTGGAGTCAGAGAATTAAGACAAATTCAATTGTATGTATGTTATACAATAAAGTAAAAAAAAAAAAAAATATTTGGCTATTAAACGTTTCTTAAAGCATTTTCCAGCGAGCTTTCCGTACAAATGCGTTTAGTAATTAACTGGTTAGCTGTGGACAACAGTTATTGGCCTTATTTTTAGTTATTAGTTCATAAGTAATGCGCTGATGTCGTTCCTAATAAAGTAAAACAAATAAGTTCTTTTTTCTTTTTTTGTAATACTTCATTGCTCTATTTAAATTTAGAAGTGCATGCTTAATGCAAGAAGCATTCTTTAAATCACCATCATCACTAGCCATTTGACACCCACTGCAGTACACAGGCCTCCCTCATGGTTTTCCAAGCTTCTCGGTCTTGTCCCGCCCACATCCAGCCACTCCCTGCCACCGTAATCGGGTCGTCACACCATCTGGTGGGGGGCAGCGTCTTCTGGTCCGAAGTCGTCAGGTCAGAACTTTTCCGGCACAACGGCCATCAGTTCTCCGAGCTATGGGCCCCGCCCACTGCCACTTCAAGAGCAATTCTTTATGCTATACTAGTAACTCGGGTTCTTCTGCGGATCTCCTGATTCCTGATTCGATCACGCAGTGAAACTACTATCATAGCTCTCTCTATAGCTTGTTGGGCGACCTTGAGCCTTCTTAAGAGGCACATAGTCAGCAACCATGCATAAGTCATCACTGGCAACTCACATCCATAAGTTATCACAGGCAACACACATTGGCTAGACACCTTTGTCTTGACATAAATATAATAAATTAAAGTACCTACACTAACCTATGTTCATAAAAGAGGGGGGAGGGCGTAGCGACTGAGTAAAAGACCGGCCAAGTGCGTGTTGGGCCTAACTTGTAAGCGTTACTTGTAAGCAAACTGTGTGTGGGCAGAGAGTAAGTCGGTCCAACACCTATTTTGCTCAATCAAATCCATAAATACAAACTCGCGACGTATTGACAAGAAAGCCAATAAATCCACGAAAGTTAGATACAATCTGAAGAATAGGGCCTTCAATATAAACATTTCCCGAAAGTATCTGCTAAGCCAATAACGCCAAAGTAATTACAGCCAAAAGGGGAAGTACTCACGTATCTTGGGGCTCAAATCTGCTAAATGCATAGATGTCCAAAGTGATGACATTTTTTCACCCAACTGCAAAAGTAATAGAAACTTACCTATATTTTTCGCGCGTGTGTATATGTTTGATGATGATGATGTTTCCTGATGTTTTTTTTTTACTTTTTCTCCACCACAAATTCGACCCTAAGGCGTACACTGCACATTGATACTCAACAAACATGTGTAATGGTTTACGTTTAAAAAATCTGCTAGCTTGACCACACAGAGCCCAAACGGCTGGACCAATTTTGACAAAATGGCAAAGATATTATTTTTGACTTGAAAATACAACGAGTGTCACTGGCTATTAAGTCATCACGACAGAAACGAAAACGAAATTGTGAACCTCAGCTTTTATGTTGTTTCTAAGAACCAGTTACAGTGGAAGATTTTTTTATTATAAGTTTTTTTGCACGATTGCGCAAACATTGAATTCTGTTAAAAAACATTTGTCCGCTTTTTTATTCCATATTCACTTCTAAGTAACGTACCATGGGGTTTTGTTAGAATCCTTTGCCCTTATTATGAAGCAGCGATATGTTCGGAAGGGCGTCAACGTCGCGCTTGAGCCCGACAATTCACTTGAATGTAGCGACAAATACGGTTTTTTTTTAAGTTTTGAATTTTCCTGCCACTGAGTAATGAACGCTGGAAATGCATGGCTTTTTGTCAGCCCAATGACGTCATATCTTGAGATACGGATTTTGACACTGACAAGCGACCGTCTCGCTACTTCCGATAATGTCACATTTTTCATTATAAGGGCCCTTATGTCATCCTATGGGCCCGTTCACAAAACTGCGATGCAACGTCGCATCGTAAAAATCTGCGAGCTCACGCGAACATCGCAAGGACTTGCGAATTGGTTTGCGTTGGCGTTCATAATTGCAAAAAAACAACTGAATTTCTAACTTGATTATAAAATGCAGTAGTAGCGGTAGAAGTCTGAGTAAAAAGGTGAACATTTAAAAAAGTATGTGTTTGAAGTAAGTATATGTTTAAACTAAAAGTATATGTAAAAAAATTGCGTCTCATTGAAATAATCGAATAACAACTATCATCTTGATACCCAAACTAAACAACAGTATGTTAATATTCTCCTCAACTATACATTTAATAGACTCGTGGTCACGAGACCTGAACAGTCATTACGTGACGATTGTGTTTTGCTATCGGGACGGTCGATAAACGAAATTTGTCCAAAGTTGGTGCCAGTTATCAAAGTTCGCCGAAAGAAGTTTTAACGTAACATCTGCTGACCTACAACAACTCTTTGGTGTTTATTTGCGAATGTCAGAAGCGGGGTGTGCTCAATTGAAGTTTCTAAATGGATGCGGTAATCGTTTCCTTACAAAAATTTTTGCTATAGGTATCTTTTAGATTTGACGCTCTCGGCTTTCCTTATCAAGACATGCTGTACGATCTCTACCATTTCTCAATACAAATCTCGCTCGTTTGTTTTCTGTCAATTTATGTCGCTATCAGAATGAAGAACAAGTGCGCTTCGATAATGCTTAGAAACACCAAATCAGTACCTATAATCGAGTATTGCATTTTACGGTAGAAAAATAATTGACATACCCAATTTCAACACATAATGTCGACCGCCGAAAAACATTATCAACATTTTAGTCACTCTAAAACGATCTGCTCAAAAATGCTAAAGTTTTGCAAGCAATTGCATATAAAGTTGAAAGCATGAAAAATTTAATTTCCATGCGCTCCGGTTCAAAGAAACTAGGCAATCGGGCGAGTGGCATCTACTCGCTTGGCCAAAAGAACAAAGAATCTTGGATTTGTGAGTTTATGTATGTATAAAGACATAAACTCACGTTTGTATGCCTGAGGAGTAGACCCCCTCCAAGTCCAAACTTCTACCAAGCATTGCCACTTGCCACGATCCTGACACACCTCTTACGCTTAGTCAGCGTTTGTTGAAATCACTGCATGTAATTTAACGTAGCTACTATGTCAAGTTACTACTACTCTCTGCAAACTGCGACTAGCGCGAAAGTATGCACCGAGTACATCTGCTTCTTTAATTAAGCTGTAAGTTAAGTGTAACACATCTGTCTTATTGGCAATAAATGGTTATTCATTCATTCATTCATTCATTCATTCATTCACCTCTGACATGTCATTCATTATTTTTTGTATCCACTATATAACGCGGTCAAATATTTCTTCTTTTTGCTCTTGATAGGCACTACAAATAGCGCCAATTACTAGCCATCTAATGATTACATAACCTTATCATATTGAAACTGGAATTTGTCTATCACAAAAACGTGTAGTCTTCGTAACGAAATTTGTAATATAGGTACTAAATTTAATTGCAAAATTCCGCATTTGTTGCATATTATATTACTTGTCTGCTTATTTTATTTCTGTGATGTATCTTGTTGGTATAATAAATGTCTTTCTTCTTTTTTTTCTATTTCCCTCTAACAATAGTCTTGTTCTTATAATATCTTTCTTGCACGCCTACCATAGTTTTTCCTGTACTAACTGCGAGTTGGCTGGTAGAAAATATCAATAGCATTAAGTCCACCCTTCTTTTGTGCAATAAATAATTGTAATCCTTTAATAGTTAAAAATATTATCAGAGCAGTCAGTTTTCGGCTGAATTGCACCACTTTCTTGCATGTGGCTTAAATAGCATTTAACTAAAATTCCCCATAGTCAAATGAAATGGCGACATAAATGACATTTAAAAAGTAGTGCATGTCAGCCTTAGCAGCAGATCAGTCCCTATATTACGCGCACCAAATCCAGAGCGATTCCAATTCCCTAACCGACAAATTATTATAGAATTTGACAATTAGACGATTGGCATCGCTCAGGATTTGATCGAAATAATTAGGCCAACTGATAAGTCGTGACTTTATCTTATCTTGGCCAAAATAACTTTTATATTCTTTTTGTTGCACTAACCCGTGCTGAGGACAATTATAGTGAGGACGTAATACAGAGAAGTTTGTAAAGAGGCTCGAAATTTCACTGATGCCTGCACTTGCCCATTAGCTCAGTTGGGAGAGCGCTGGTACGTTTAGCCAGAGGTCGCGGGTTCAAGTCCGGGCATGGGTGGAATTTTTAGCCTCTAAATAGGTTTTTAAAGTAACTGTTCCTTGGCCCTTTCTTCTCATACTCTATTTCTCAACTTCTCTTTCCTTCTACATTTCCTCCGAATATATACCTATGTAGTGCCCTATCCAAACATCCATTTCAGCTTTCCTACATCTACTCTCGCATGTTTCAGAGATTAGGCGCGATCACAAGATGTCCGGGCCTCGTAAGAAACTTATCTCGTTATTTTCTAATCCACAAACAGAATCTACGTGATCGAAATAATCCGGGGCCTTCAATAATGGTGATAGGCGGTTGGCGAATTTTGTTACAGTTACTTTCGCCAGTGTCTTTCAGGATTTTCGGTTGTACCGTGTGTGTTTACTGTGAGGGAAATACTTCTTGAGAAAGTTTTCGTTGTGAACCGAAATAATGCTTTGTTTTCCTCGTAAAATATTTTGCAGAATTGAAATTTACAATGATGACGTGATGAATTGGCTGATGAACACCATCTGGTGACAAATGTGTGTGTTTCTTAGTAATGGTAATACTTCTTTTTTCCTCTGTGGTATTACCTATTGATCGCATTCATTTGGTAACTTGCTTTGCGTAAAAAAAGATAAGATAAGATAACAAAATACGGGTAAAGAATAATCCTTTATTCTTTACCCTTTATTTAAAAGGGTCGCTTTTAGTGAAATACTTTAATATTTATTTGTGTGCTCTGTGGTTTTACAATTTTCCACTTTTGCGGTGGTACTGTCTAATAGACAATGCGTAACATAATATTGTGTTAAATATAATGGACATAATTACGTAGACTTGACAAGTCAAAATTTAGATAAAAATATGTAGGCTCAGGGTATAAATAAAGCATGTGGAATGTACAATCTAGGCGGAGTACAATCGAAAATTTTGTATATCGACACGACAGTAAGCTAGGGTGAAGTGCCGCGGCGCCCGTCGACCCGCTTGCGAGTAGTGCGGCCCATTTTGGCCTGCGGGGCGCGGAGCTCCGCTGAGTGACATAGGGCTCCAGCAAAATACGTGAAGTGGACTTCAAACCATAAAAACTTCCAAACTCGAATTTCAGAAATTGTGCTCACTCTAAAAATAACTCTCTATAACGTAACAAAATAGGTATACAAACTTTATTGGTCGGGTAAGATCAAATAAGCTTTCTTACTAACAAATCTACTTATTACCTTCCGTGCGTCTGTTTTTCTAGGGTTCCGCAGTCAACAAGAAGTCCTTATAGACCATCCGTCTGTCTGTCCGCAGCTTTGCACAGAGACGATAAGTACTAGAGAGCTGAAATTTGGCATAAATATACAAATTAACTACGCCGACAAAACGGTGCAATAAAATCTTTGTTAACAATTTTTAGGGTACCTACCTCCCCTTCAACTAAATTAAGTTAGCATTTTTTTTTTCTCGCCTACACCATAGTTGCATTAGTCGATTAATAATATTGTGGGTCTAGGAAAACCATCTTTCGATGTTTCAGTTGACATACTAGTTACTTTTTAGTTGGTAGCACGCAGTTCTACAGTTCATAAGTCATGTAATAATCTGTGTACTTCACTGCCAAATCACCATAAGTTATCTTCATTAAATAAAAATATACTTTATAGTATACCAGAGCACATGACATACATGAGAAATACGTGCGTGCATGCAACGACTAATGAATGTTGAGGAAGCGAAAGTGATCTGTCAGGATCGTAACAAGTGGCAGTCCCTGGTCTCTGCCTACCCCTCTGGGATACAGGCGTGAGTTTATGTTATGTTATGAGAAATACAAAGTACAATTTTGGCAGTCTTATTGCTACAAGCAATTTCTGCAAGAAAACCCTATGAAAAAAACCGCCCCAACAGTGCACTATGTCGAGTAACCATTTGGAGATATTGGCCGCCATAACCTGCCTGCGAGTCTCATTGTGCGAGCAAAGAGGCTCCCAAAAGCAAAAGCAGCCTTAACAGAATTCCGTTTGCAATTGGCAGTTATAATTACTGCAGCGGAAACCACGGGATTGTGTGCCCGGAGGTTAAATAGGAAAGTTGCAGTCTTAGAAGCGGCAAACTCCCTTGAACTATGTGCATTTGTCTTAAACTTCGCTGGATGTAGCTCAACAATGCGAGATTTTGCCGCAAACATTTTCACTGGAAAGTTTGGGAAATCTATTGAACGGTAATTTCAGAACGGTGGGTGCTTGATTTAAGTACTTGATTTGGTTGCTTATCAACGCGGCGGTGCATAAAGTTTGTAAGCCCAGAATGAGGCGCTTTGAGACAAATACCTAATTACGGATATTTTAAATATACACCAAGAATTTTGGGTGGTTTGAAAGCCATAGCAAAAGGAACGTGCCTTAACAAAAGCTGTCGAATACGCTAGTTTATTTTCTTAAAAGAGGCTGTTTTCAAAAATATGTCGACTAAAACTCGAATCTATTAGAACCATTAGTAGCCCGCCAGAGCGGTTCGTGCGTACTGCGGGTCCGCGTGTCATTGTTCTGACGGAGAGGCAGAACTAATTGTTCGCGCATTTTTAAAACAAGATTGCTTGACTCATTTTTTAAGTTACGTCTATTCTTAAAAGTATAATAGTCTAAATAGAGCCATTTTTAATTACTAATTACATAACCGCTACTTTCAAACCACCCGGATTTCAGCGTATATTTTTTTGATATTCGTACACTTAATTTTTTTTAGAAAAACATAGCATAAGAGGTTTATTATTTTAGAGGTCAATTTTCTTTGTAAAGATCTTAAATAATTATATCAAATAAAAATAGCTACCTACTCCTTAAGAAAAAAAAACGACTTCTAGAAAAACTGCCTTGCCAGAAAAATAGTAACTTTAACTAAAGCATACACTTGTACAGTAATAACAAAACCCAATTTCATAGGACTAAAAAAAATTCTTGTACGTGGATTAGCCGATTAACGAGTAGAGAGACTAATTGTACTAATCGACTTTGCAATATCCATCGAATTGTCATTTTTTCATTCATTCATAAGCAGCCTATATACGTCCCACTGTAGGGCACAGGCCTTCTCTCATGGAGAGAGTATGGGCTTAATCACCACGCGTGCCCACCGCGGATTGATGATTTCAAGCGCTGAGTTACGTGAATAGCTCAGAAACTCAGGTTTCCTCGTGATGTTTTCCTTCACCGTTAGCGGGTGGTATTGCAACTATAACTTCACAAATGTACATAACTCCACGGATTGTCATAATAAGACATAAATTGTATGCATATTTATGAAACGCGACACTGGTAACGGTTATCGATGGTGATCAGATCATTGGTCACTGATCAACATGCGCAAGATTTGGTCGTGTAGATCTACTTAATGTGCCACCAAATTAGTTTTTTTCCAATTTGCGCAAGCTGTCATAACAGCGGATAACTTCATTTTATGATTATTTTTCTACCCAAATTCACATCCCCGCTAACTCAATATTCTCCAAAACAGAACACAATATTGCAGAGAGCGTCGCAGAAAAAGGGCGGCAACGACATAAAATGCTTAAAATATTACTCTTTAATATTTTATTTGCAATAAAAACTGCCGGGCGAAGTTCACTCTCCGATATTGTCATTTTGTCGATGGAGCGGAGACAAAAGATGCTCGCACAGCTTTTTGCTTGCAACTGGTCAAGTATGAAACTTTTTTGAATAAAAAACACAACATAAACTCACGACTGTATCCCGGAGGGGTAGGCACAGACCAGGTTCTGCTACTTTCCACGATCCTGACAGATCTCTTTCTGGTTAGGCCGTCTAGATGGTGTTTGAGTGGACTGTATTAATATTACGTTCAGTTTATTATTTTAAGCTGCGCGTGAAATAAGAGCTCAATTTTCAGGTTTTGCAAGGAGAAAAATTAAATGTAATGTCATTAGGAAAAAGAACAAAAAAGAAGAAAAATAATGTCAATATGTACAATGAAACCTCCTATCAATGAGAACCTCTATGATGGCGTAGACACTTTCGCTTCCACAGCATTAAATTTTCGGGCACTGCGAGCAGCATATTTTTATATTTAATACACATACATAAACGGTACATAAACAGAAAAAAAACGGCTAAGTGTGAGTCAGACTTGCGCACGAAGGGTTCTGTACCATTTTCTATATATTAGACACAAAAATTGAGAAAAAACGGTATAAAATCAAGTTTTTTATATGGAAGCCCCCCTTAATCCATTTTATTTTAATTCAACTATTTATTTTTGAACTGAATATACAACTAAATCTTCTGTGAATATTTCAAGCGTCTACCTGTTGCCGTTATTAATATCGACCAGAAAACGGAAAAAAATCACGTATGTCGTATGGAAGCCCCCGTTAAATATTTATTTTATTCCATTTTTAGTACTTTTTCTTTTAGCGGCAACATAAATACATCATATTCTGTGAAAAATTCAATTGTCTACCTACACATTTCATGAGATAAAGCCTGGTGACGGACAGACAGACAAACGGACAGACAGACAGTGGAGTCGTAGTAATAGGGTCCCTTATTCCTTGGGTAAGGAACCCCTAAAAAAAAGAATACATATACGAGAATAAGAATAATGTAATACCTACGGAACAGATAATTTCTATTATAATTCCGTCACTCTTTTTAGGAGTCTGGGGTAAAAAGAAAATTACCTATTCTTTCTATTACAGGTCCATCCGCAAAGTATGGGTTTCCTGTACCCTGTTCCTCTTTTTCTTAAACGATCAACCCAACTACATACACACTACGCTGTAGGCAAGAATAAAACTTGCAACCCTAATTTAGGTGTAGAGTAAAAAATTTTAAGATTTTCTTCTACCGTTTTGTCGGCTTAGTTACTATGTACTTATATCTATGCCAAATTTCAGCTCTCCAGTAGGTACTTATGGTCTCTGCGCGAAGCCGCAAACGGACAGACAGACAGACAGACGGACGGACATGGTGAAACTATAAGGGTTTTTTGTTGACAACGGAACCCTAATAATAACAGATAGAAAAAACCACTGTTATTATGGGAAAACCTTTGAAATTACGAAATAAATATCAGCTATCCCATATTTACCTATCACCCACGCATCGAATATATCCTACTAATATTATAAATGTCAAAGTTTGAGAAGATGTTTGGAGGTTTGGCTGTTTGTTACTCAATCAAGTAATAACGGCTGAACGGATTTACATGAAACTTGGCATACAGGTAGACAAAGACTGTCTAAATTAATTGAGACATAGCATACTTGATATCCGTGTGGGGCACCGCATTAAGAATAGCGTCACTCCATTTTCTTCCGTGGATGTCGTAGAAGGCGACTAAGGAAATAAATTGCCAGGAGACGGGCAGCAGCGTCTTCCTGAGATTCCAACCGCATACTGCGATCGCCAACCCGCCTGCCAAGCGTGGCGATTATGGCAAAACCCCTCAAGGTTATGAAAACCACGAAGGAGGCCTATGTCCTGCAGTGGGCGTTAAATGGCTGATGATGATGATGCTGATACTTGATATACCGGTAATGCGTTTCCGTGGGATAATATTTATTTAAAGTTTAAAATAGATGGCATTGTGCGGGCGAACTTTGTGTTTTAAAAATGTAAGGCGTTGTGCAAGAATCGTATAAATGGATTCTGTGGCGGTACGAAGTTCGCCGGGACAGCTAGTAATATATAAATAGATCCAATATAATATTATATAATATAATATTCCAGCCACGGTCATATTATATTTAATGTACATAACTTAGAAAGAAAAGTCATAGGTAAATTTGTAACATGTACATTTGTGAAGTTATAGTAGCAATACCATTTGCTAGCGGTGAAGGAAAACATCGTGAGGAAACCTGGGTGTCTGAGCTATTCACTCAGCGCTTGAAATCGCCAATCCACGGGAGAGAAGGCCTGTGCTCTACAGTGGGACGTATATAGGCTGCGTATGTATGTATGTATGTATGTAAAAAAATGTAATTATATTACAGAATTACAGAATAATCGCCACGCTCGGCAGGCGGGTTGGCGATCGCAGTATGCGGTTGCAATCTCAGGAAAACGCTGCTGCCCGTCTCCTGGTAATGTATTTCCCTAGTCGCCTTCTACGACAGGAAATGGGGTGACGCTATTCTTAATCCGGCGGCACACGGAATTGAATTAATCAAATTATTACAAATTAATACAAATTATTTTTAAATGAAATTATTGCAAAATACATATGGAACAGCTTTTCGATAGGATTGTGTATGCCAAACCTTGTGAAACAGTACCGTAGCAAGACAAACAACTTCGAATTTACTGTTGCGAACAATTTAACGTCCTCGAACTAATATACGTTTGTGAGCACTACATGTTGTACTGGTCGGACTCTTCCGACCAAAAAAGCAACTACGTAAATCCGCAATTAAGTTAATAATTTAACGTCCTGTTAAAAAGTCCGCGTTGACTTTAAAACTGTAAACGGTTTTGTGTCTGCAATTAAAAAAAAACTTAGAAACTGCTTTTCTTCTTAGGTTGTCTGGAAGAGATCGCTTTTAGCGATAAGACCGCCAATTGTATACGGCAAAACTTAGACATGTAAGCCTTTTAATGTATTTTGTTTTCTGGTGCGTATTGTTCCAATCTAATCTATATACACGTACAATAAAGTGTTCTAATCTAATGTAATTTCTTACAAAAAGTACAAGGGCATCCTTTTATTTCTACTAAATATACCTAATAAAGTTATTGTACAGCACACGGCTTACTGTCAAGTACGGGTTTTCTCTTTTAAGGAGAAAGATTACGGGCTTAATCACCGCGAGAAAATCCTCGTAGACACATTAAAAATCCGAACAAATAAAAAGGCCACAACACCGTGCTAAAAGCCTAAAAGGCGTACCCGTAAAACTTCCAATGGACTATCCAATTTTACCCCACTGTACGAGACCAGCGCGGCGATATTTTCAAATACGCTTTCAGGTCAACAGAAGTATTAAAATAAATGCCCTGAAACGCAAAGCTAGCTTGTGCAAATTGAGGCCATTTTCCGGTAAACGGGCTGAGTGTCGATAGGGCTGTTTGTGAAATTGCCGGGGGTTGTTCGGTTTTTGGACCATTTTCAGTTAGGCTACTTTATTGTGCATGCTCTGTTGATCTGGCTAGCGAAAATTTATCAATGTCGTCCGCACCAATCTTCAAACAAACTATCAACAGTCGTCCAAACTGTCTATGTAGAATTGCAATCAATTAGAATCTAAATAGGCATGCAACGACCAATGAACGTTTCTGAAGCGAAAGAGATATGCCAGGATAGTGGCAAGTGGCAGACCTTGGTCTCTGCCTACCCTTCCGGGATACAGGTATGAGTTTATAATATGTATGTATGTATCATCTTCATCATCATCATCAGCCATTTCACGCCAACAGGACACAGGCCACGTAGGTTTTCACACACCTCAGCGCTTGAAATTGCCAATCTGCGGTGGGCACGCTGTGGGCACGCTCTCTCTCTCTGAGAGAAGGGCTGTGCACTGCAGTGGGATGTATATAGGCTACATTATTTATATACACAATCTGTGGCTTTATGGAAGCCACAATTTAAACATATTATGTATATTTAATGATTTAAATAAACAACAAATAAAGAATACCAGTGCGCCCAAGTCCACTGTGGGTAGGCCTCTGCATTAATATACGAGAACAGCATCTAACCGAGACAGTATCTTAGTTTGGGACCAGGTCCAGTGATTGTATTGCGTGGAAGTCGACTTTGTCTGACTACGTCGTTGGTCTAGGCGTTAAGGCGCTTAGCTACTAAAACAGAGGTCGTGGGTTCAATTCCCACTGGGGACCGCCGTACATGTTTGTGATGTTCCTTGCCTGGTTAACATAGCACAGGGTATCCTAGTTAAGGACCAGGTCACGTGGTTATGTTGTTTGGAAGTAATTTCTTTTTATTATTATTATTTTACGAGTACCATACGACGAGTACATTGAATGATTGACGAAACAAATATATCGAGTGAATGTGGGTGGAAGGGTAAGGGACGTCCCAGGCGCACATACTTCGACCAAATAGGGGATGTATTAGCAAAGGGCAAGATAAAAAGTACCCGAAATCAGCCTGCATGCATGCAAGGAATTATGAATGTTGAGGAAGCGAAAGTGATCTGTCAGGATCATGGCAAGTGGCTGCCCCTGGTCTCTGACTACCCCTCTGGGATACAGGCGTGAGTTCATGTATGTATGTTTGTGTAGTATGTCATCAAGAATTTTGACTGTCAAAACATTAGTTAGTCACTTTTGTTACAAAAGCAGGAAAACATATTCTGTGGCCAGACACACGAACCCCCGTTTACGGGCCATACAAACAATTTTGGAGGTCATTTTGAAGCGTTCTTTTATTATTGGTTTGGTGATCTCGTGCGGTGGTCCGGTAGCATCACCTAAATGTAGTCCAATCAAATCTATCTGCTCACATTTATACTCTTGATCAAAGGCATTCTAAAAGCAAGAAAATCCTTTCACTTCCGAAGTAACTGAAGTGAAATAACCACAGTATTTGATCAATGCGAAGTAAATTTTTGGCCATTTATATTTTTGCTTTCAAGTTTTTTGCCACATTGAATTATGAACAGAATCGATACATTTTACCCAAATACCTAAGCGTCTGCTGTTGAGATTTTAGTTGTAATACCATTTTTTTCATCGTCATCATCATCATTATCAGCCATTTGACGCCCACTGCAGGACATTGGCCTCCCTCATGGTTTTCCAAGCTTCTGTTGTGCCGCCCCCAACCAGCGACTCCCCGCCACCGTTAACCTGGTAGGGGCCCGCGCTGCGTCGCCCGGTCCGCAGTCGCTAGGTCAGAACTTTTTCGCCCCAACGGCCATCAGTTCACCGAGCTAGGTGCCCCGCCCACTGCCACTTTAACTGAGCAATTCTTCGAGCTATATCAGTAACCATTTTCTTGTTTGTTTGTAAATATATTTCTAACTCTACAAGGAAATGCACAGAAACTCGGATACAGTTTACTGGGTAGATAAAATGAGTCTGCCCTAACGAAGTTGATATGAGTATGAGTATTTTATTTGCTAAAGCATAGTAATTACAAATGATGTAGGTGGTAACTTAAAATTATGGCACAAGCATGCTCTACCCGTCAGGGTGCGCAGATATTATTTTCTTTACATTTTTGCGGCAAAGTGGTTCTTAACGTCGAGTGCACGTACGTACGGACAGACAGATGGACAGTGAAGTTATTTATTTCTACTGTGGTGAATTCTTAGTAATAGGGTCCCGTTTGGCACCTGTTAGGTACGGAACCCTAAAAATACCTTATCTTTCAGTGGCTAACTTCATTGCCATCCACACACTAAGAAGTCTGTGCTCTCTGAAAATGCAAGCAAATAAAAATGGCGCTGTTAAGGGTGTTATTTCTTTGATTATTATTATATTCGTCAATGCCCTGCTCAAATACGCAAATACCTACTTACTACAATCCGACCCCCTGTATAAATAAATAAAACAGCAGCCTTTCTCACTGTTACCTGATTTAAACCAACTATTGCACTGTAAAAACTTTGTGTTTTGTATAAAAAGTCGGTTCCACTAAAACACTTTTATAGACAAAGTTAAGGCCAGTTTAGACTGCCTCGTTGGACTATCGTTAAGGCGCTTACTACCAAGATAGAGGTCGTGGGTTCGATTCCCACTGGGGGCCGTCGTACATTTGTACAAATGGCCTCAGTCTGGGTGTGTTTCCATGTTTGTGATGTCCTTGCCTGGTTACTTTGCCTAGGATAGCACAGGGTATCCTAGTTTGGGACCAGGTCAACTGATTGTGTTGTGTGGTGATTATCTATTTATTATTTATGACAGGAGTTACTCTTATAAACCGGCTTTACTCCGTCTCTATAGTATTTAAATGCAATTGACTTTTATAAATAAGATTGTTAATTGTTACTTCACCATCATCATCATTAGCCCACGGTTGCTAACTGCTGGGTAAAATTAGAAAATTTGGTGATTAAGTGAAATTTCCCCAAATGCCAAGGTCACACTCACAAGGACCTTTGCCATCCGCAGCCACGGAGCTTCCGCCGACACCACTATCCGTCCGACCATCGAGCGGGTAATTATTACACACTTATCTTTAAATAACAATAAGCTTACGGGTATAACTAAAAAAATAAATTCTAAATGTGAGTTTTTCCGTTTACCTAGTAAGTTTCATCTTAACGTAGGTAACGTTAGGAGGAAAACTTCACATCAAGCATTTTTTTCACTTCTTTTTCGTTGACGCTCGATACACACAGTTCCGGATGTTACGACTAGATGGCGCTAGCTGCCTTTTTCCGCCTTGTAAAGCTAACATGGACTGGTTTTTTAATTATACATGGAACTTGCCTCAACGTTGCATTGGAGTGAGATTGTATTCATACCCAAAATGATGTTGAAAATTGCGGAATTCTACCAGACCCAAAAAATCTAATAATATAAAACTTACTCAGATTTTATTTTTTCTTTTGAATTCTAAACATTTTCTAATAATAAAACAGACACATAAACATTATTTTACGAAATAATTCCAATATTAAATGAACGTCATGCATTATAAGGCGTTACGAGCACCACGTGATATTTGACGCTCAATTTGTGTGGTGATAAGTATTAGATACAGAGGAAAATCTTTGTCACCATTGCTTATCTTTTAACATGGCCTATCCAATGAGATTAATACATTTTTCTTGCAATTCCTACATTGTGGTATGGGCATTTCTCTCCCAAATAAAACTCAAAATAAAGTAGATTTGTTGAACTTAGCAAGTAGAATGAACTACACGGTCATACCTAATGGCCTGGCCTTCATCGTTTATCGTAAGGTTTAAATGTACCTAACCTGTCCGTGCCCCGATTCCCTTATACTATAGTGCATAGTGAGGTATACTACAATGACAGATTCAAAGTCAGGTCACGTGATATTTTTTTTCATTCCATTGACGGCTAAAAGGTTTGACACTTGAGTGCGCTTAGACTTGAAACGGGAAAAAAATTAAACCGACGCGTTCATAATTGTCATTGTGTTACCAATGCATTGGCATAATCTAGAGTCTGGTAAAACGATGGCCGATATTTTTTGCATCAATGTCTCACGAGGCAGACTAGCCCAACCAATGAAAGAAAATCATATCTTTAATAGCATTCGCACAATTATCTTCATCATCATCATCAGCCCCTTGACGCCCACTGCAGGACATAGGCCTCCCTCATGGTTTTCATAACCATGAGGGGTTTTTCCATAATCGCCACGCTTGGCAGGCGGGTTGGCGATCGCAGTATGCGGTTGGAATGTCAGGTAGACGCTGCTGCCTGCCCGTCTCCTGGTAATTTATTTTCCTTAGTCGCCTTCTACGACATCCACGGGAAGAAATGGAGTGACGCTATTCTTAATCCGGCGCCACACGGCGCACAATTATCTTAAATTGTATTTTTATAAGACACTTTTACATAATTAAAATAATTGTAACTTTGAAAAAAAAGTTTACCGGGATCGTGGCAAATTGCAAATCCAGGTCTCTACCGCAGGTGATACAGACCTGCGTTTAGTATTGAAATGTAATGATTTTGAGGACATTGAACCCAGGACTAATGACGTAAGATTTAGGTCCACAGAAACGTTTAGCGGAAACACTAGCTTAGTCCTAGGTTTTTGATCTCAGGTGAAATTAACTATTTGTATGCCACGAGAAAAAACCATAAAATTGAAGGGATATGGTGAAGAATTAGAGACGATTTCAACGTTTAACTTGGATTTATCTTGTTGAAGATCAGTCGACATTTAGCACGAAAAGAAAGGGAACCAAAGTTAAGACCTTTCTATAGAAATCAAGATTGTGTTTACGAATATACCTACGTAATGGATATATTACATGAGTATTTACGAATAATCCTACTAGAATAATTCTACTCCTCCAAAGATAATAAGAGACCCGCTATCAAACTATACAACAGTTTTCAGTAGACCGACTGAGTCATTACCACTAACCGTGGGTGGCTCAATCGCAACACCCCTCGACCTAAATCTACATTCACTGTATCGCTTTCATACTCCCGTGATTTTACTATTTCACCATCTTTACATGGCTAAAATCATCGAAAATTCAACTCTATGCTGAAGGCAACACGATCATTAGCGGTCGAAAGCTTTAAGTTGGTATTTATGTTCGGTGGATTGTGAGCGGATTGATTAGGGTTGCAAGCATACAATTGTCGATTTATCGACATTCAGTCACTTAACATGAGTGAACATTTCAGTGCGTTCATGTGTACTCTGCAGCTTAGATACGCTCTAGCGGAAGATATTCCAATCCTGAAATGGTGACGGTGGCTTCTTTTTGGCGAAAAAATAAAAAAGTAGTTAGACAAGTGAGGGAGAGAAGACATATTTTTAGTTTTGAGATTTTTTTAAGTTGGAAATTCATTTAAGTTTAACGATTTATCTCGCTGATTTTGTCACATTCCATCCTACTATAATAATGCTAACGACTTAAATTAGGACTGATATAAAACAAAATGATTTGTGCGATACCTATTTCATCTGCGAGTAAAATTTTATCGAATCTCCTTTATCTGTTCAATCTACCAAAAAAAAAAAAATGTTACGCAACAGATTTGGACATAAATGGCCACGCGAGCGTTAAGTTAGGAGCGTTTTTTTTTATTTAGCCTCTATACGTCCCGCTGCAGGGCACAGGCCTTCTCTCAGAGAGAGAGTATTTGCTTAATCCACACGCGTACCCACCGTGGCTAATACCCAGCTTTCCTCACGATATTTTCCTTCACGGTTAGCGAGTGGTATTGCTGCTGTTACTTCATAAATGTACGTAACTTAGAAAAAAAAGTCATTAGTACATGCCAGGATTCGAACCCATGACCTCCCGAATGAGAAGCCGGCATCCTACCGCTTCGCTACCACCGCTGACTAATATTGAAACATTTATACTTCCACATTAACTTTAACCCTTGGTTATAACAAACATACTTATACTCACAACTTAATTCCGGAGAGGTAGGCAGAGACCAGAGATTTATTTAGTTTCCACTTGTCACGATTCTGACAAACCTCTTTCGCTTCATCAACGTTCATCAGTTACTGCCTACACGACTTTTTGGTATTATTTGGTCAACACATATTCGCATGACTTCCCTTGCCGACCCTTCCAATCAGATCGGTTCGTTGTACTTCTTACGTCACATTTTCTTTCTTCATTCTCTCCATATATTTTAACTTTATTTATTATTAGCATGTTAATATTATCTAGTTGCCTGAAAAGAGTGCTGTCAAAATTGTAGATACTTGACAAAATGTTCTAAAATACTCCAATTCTTTGAAGCCCTCAAATTATCACTGCTTTCCTTTGAAATCATGATCATGCTCATCATTATTAGCCATTTGACGCCCACAACAGGACATAGGCCTCCCTCATGGTTTTCCAAGCTTCTCGGTCTCCCCGCCACCGTGACCAGGTCGTCAGACCATCTGGTGCGGAGCCTGCCCAGGCTGCGTTGTCCGGTTCACTTGAAATAAATAAATAATTTTATTACATGCTCGACGGCAGTACCATCCAACATCTTGATACTTTTTCACACGGAACCCATCACTAAACACACACTTTTCACCGCGAACAAGCCCACAATAAGGCCCTCAGCGCCGCTTCCGTTTGCCTGGCACACATACTTTGTGACACCGTGTGACAAACGTATTTGCAGCCACATTGTGCGATTATCGGCATCCGCAAACGTGTAAGAGTTTTGTTGAAAAGTAATATCGAACCGTATCTTACTATTTTAAGAAAATGTTTTTATAACCACTGTAATAGGAAGAGCAGGACTTTCCGTAATACAGGCTTTTACCTAAAACGGAGTCTTTGCCCTTCTGTCATCATCATTATCATTAGCCATTTGACGCCCACTGCAGGACATAGGCCTCCCTCATGGTGCTCCTGGCCCTTTTACAATTTGTGAAATTTCGTAACAAACAATTTTCTTCTTATTTTTTTTATCATCAACGTCTTGCCTAACGCTGCCAACTTCCGGGTACAGGAATTTTCCCTCAAATGCTAACTCTCACGTCGGTTATAACACAAACAGTTACATTTTTAATAATCGTAAAATAATAAGTAAAATCAAGGAAGTTTTATATTTAAGATCAAATACGATTTAACGATCTTGGTAAACTATACTGCGGTCGTTATAGTGGGACATTAAAAAACAAGCTGGGTGTCTTATGCCTGCTTGCACCACTTTCTTAAATGTGGCTTAAACAGCATTTAACTAGAAGTCTTCATACAAAAGTCGATTTAAATGGCGACTTAAGTGACGTTTAAGAAATCGGCCTTAATCTCGTATTAGTGATATGTTTGGTGTAACGTCTGACGTGCTGTCTTGCTCGCACAATCTAACATTTTTAGTGATTTTGATAAAATTTGTTTCTTTTGATAAAGGTGATCTAAAGGTTTGGTACATAATATAATAACAGACATTTTAAATATATTTTTGTTCTCTTACACATTACTTTTTGGTAAAGAAAAGTTGTATACAACATTATTAATTTTAGTTTCAAATTTTCTCAATAAAAAAAAACTAGGAACGGGATAAGAAAAAGTATGTCTTGAGTGTCCGTAATTTTATTATCTATCAAACCCTTTGTGGCCTACTTTTGCCACGACGTGTGTGGCGCAGCGGTAGCGCATCTGCCTACCATGCGAGAGGTCCTGGGATCGAATCCCGGCTGGGGACGAAAGAAAAAACCCAGGTCTTGGATGTTTACATGTTTGTGATGTTGATGTTTCTGGTTCCCACGACACAGGGTATCCTAATGTGGGGCCAGAAGCAATGTATGTGCGTGTATGTAAATCTTTATGTTTATGTTTATGCGCACCAAGTCCTGAGCAATTCCAATCCAAGCGAAAGTGATCTGTCAGGATCGTGGCAAGTGGTGGTCCCTGGTCTCTGCCTACTCCTCTGGGATACAGGCATGAATTTATGTATGTATGTATTAAAAATGCTAGAATGTGCGAGCGAGACAGCATGGCAGGTGTAATAATAATTTTGTATTTTTGCGATAATGTATTTTTTGTCCATTATTTCTCCAAAATGATTTATTTTTTAAAATGGACTCCTAGTTTTAATTGTGACGTTCATGACGTGCTGTTTTGAATAAAATTGTTTTGATTTGATTTATTAATGCGGGCTTAATCACAAATCGCACCCAAATGTTGGAGATTTTGCCTCAGACATTCTGGTTTCCTTCCCAGTTAGCGAGTTGTTTTACTAATACAAATTCACAAATGTACGTAACTTATAAAACAAATTCCGGTTTTGACCCCATGATCTCTCCGGGTGAGGTCGTGGGGTCGAAACCTGACATTGTTTTTTGTGAAACACAATTAGTTCTTGTTCCCAAATTAGGGAACCGTGAGATATGATGACCAGCATGGGAAGGACGGCGACGCTATTCGCGCGTTTGTAAAAGTCAAAAGTCGTGACTTTGCAGCACATCAATTGTCAAATTCTGACATTTTAGCGCCACAAGACGCGTGATTCGTGTTATCGCACTACTTGTGCAGATAAGCACACCACAAATATAGAAATACGTCCAGGCTGACCTCCTCGGAAATCGTTCCAATATAAAGTTACATAACATAAATAAGCAGCCTGTATTCGTCCCACTGTAGGGCACTGGCCTTCTCTCAGAAAGAAAGAGTATGGGCTTAATCACCACGCGTGCCCACCGCGAATTGGCGATTTCAAGCGCTGAGGTATGTGAATAACTCAGACACTCAGGTTTCCTCACGATGTTTTCCTTCACGTTAGCGAGTAGTATTGCTACCATAACTTCACAGAAATTGCTCTCAGCAAAAAGACCGCCAACTGATCTTCTTCTATAAGTTACTGTTGTATTTGTTATTATTTTCTGGTGTGTACAATAAAGAACACTCATATGTTATCTTATGTACGCCTGGAAAAGCTACTGGTTCATGAAAGAGCTAATGAAGGGTAAGTTACCTCTTACCCTGAAGCGAAAGCTCTTCGACATGGTCTTTGACCGAACATCTGGGCCTCGATTCTGTTAGTGCATTGTAGTATAATGACAGGTATACTGTCGGGTCACGTGATGTGTTTTTTCGTACCATTGACGCCTAGAAGGTTTGATGGGTGTGCCCGCGTAGACTTAAAGCAGCCATGAAATGAAAACCGCCATGTTCATGCAGTTGTCATGTTACTACAATGCATTAACAGAATCTAGGCCCAGAAGTCCAGGCTCATGGCCTACTAAAGGGACGTGGAGCGCAGCATACTGGGTGTGAATATGATTGATAGTATCCCGAACACAATGCTGCATTCCAAAACAAAAATCGCTCATATTGGAGCTGCGACCACAAAGCTCAAGTGGAATTGGGCATGTTAGCCATATGGGCCCAGATAGATGGGTAAAAATTGCCACAGACTGGGTTCCACGTGACGGACATCCCAAACGTGGCAGACCAAGGCGAAGATGGAGGGACGACCTCACAGCTTTCCTACCAGATTACCAAAGGGTGAATCCAAGGGGAGGCCTTTGCTCAGCAGTGGGACACTGAAATGGCTACATAAAAAAAATCTTATGTGCTGGTTCTTGATCTCGCAGTAGCGTTCCACCAGCCAGCAGCAGGAGAGTCTTGTTGTTGTAGCGCGAACAGTGTTTGATGACGAGGTTAGTCAAAGATGAGTCACGTTCGACAAGATTTTGTTCAATCCTTGCAGGCAATCCAAGAAGCGGTGGATACCTATAATGATTTTCATAAAAACTGGAAAAAAACTGGTTTAATACGCAGACTGCAGACGGTGAAGGAAAACATCGTGAGGATACCTGAGTGTCTGAGGTGCTCACATACTTCAGTGATCGAAATTTCCAATCCGCGGTGGGTACGCGTGGTTATAAAGCCCATACTCTCCCTCTGAGAGGAGGCATGTACCTTGTAGTGGGACATTATATAGGCTAAACAAAAAAAATGAACAGAGTGCCAAAAAGTGAATCAATGACTGAGCAATGGAAACAGGAACAAAAAATTCATGAAAGTATTTAGGAATGGCGTTGTCATTAAAATTGCAAAATGAATGAAAGCATTTAGGACTGGTTTTGCCATTAACACTGTTTATGAATCTCAATCAACAAGTGTCCGACAAGAAACGGGGCGCATACTGTAAATGAAGACACAATTCAATTTGGCACCGTTCGGTGGACACTTTCTTGTTACGGGCGACAAAAGGTCCCACCTTTTTGTTCGAATTCTTTGCCGCACATAAATTTAATTGCACCATTGTCGCTTTCCTTTTTCTGTGGTCCGTTTTAATATATTTGCGCAGACTTACTTGTCAACTGAGTCACAAAATATTTTTAAGAATTTTGGTGACTAACCCATTCTTAACGCAAAATTACTTAAGGATGCGTTATTACATAATCTCAGATAACCCGAATTTAGCGTTCTTCCACTTTAATTCTTTCTTAGTTTTAAAGCGAAACAAATCAAAATTCTATAATGATAAGATTTTCTACGAATGAATGAGATTGATCCAAATGCGTTTAAGAGATCTAACTTGAAAATAATCTACAGTTTGTACTTGGCAACTTTGCATAAAAATAATTAAATATTCAATATCTTCTAAAAACTCCAAGTCCAATATTTTTCCGTCTTAAGGTAATAAACTTAGCATAGTTCCTACATAAAATATGATGTATTTTTTGAGACCAGAGTTATTTTATTAACAATTATCCTTTTTTTATGTAGCCCATATAGGTACTTTCCACTACAGGGCACTGGCCTTCTCTCAGAGAAAGAGTACGGGCTTAATCACCACGCGTGCCTACCGCGCAGTTTCAAGCGCTGAGGTGTGTAAACACCTCAGACACTCAGGTTTCCTCACGATGTTTTTTAACTAATTATCCTAAATTAGACAAATAAAAAATATATAGTTCGGATTTCCGTTGCGTGAGCATTTAGCCAGTTTTCACATATTTATATTTTAGTAATGTGTTACTAAAAAGTGTTACAGGAAAAAAAAAACATTTAATCAAAATCCAGAAAAAGAAAACTTATTTCGGTTCCAAACACCAATTCATTAGTTTATTTTCTTACAAAAGTTAGAAAACATGAATGTTGTGGCCAGACACGAACAACATCACCTGTTCATGAATATAATGCAGGAGTCAGCCATTACCACTCTCAGCAATAATAATATCTACGTATCAATGTTTAACCATCACAAAATTGTATAAAAACTCAGATATTAGGAAACTAAACACTATTCTCCGTTCCACGAGTCGAACTCCTAGGGAACAAAATACTAGCATCTCATTGGTCCAATGCGCGCGGCTAGAGATAAGCGAAACAATAAGCGACGACAGACCGCTTCATAGGATAGGTTTACTTAATGCTTTCTTTACTTTTGAAGGTCACGCGCATCAACCAATGGGCTGGAATGAAATATAGTAAAGGCTCAACAAAACAAAGTAAACAAGACGCGACGAACATTTTACTACGGGGAAAACTTCGAAATACTGAAAAAAAAATCAGCTGTTCCATTTTAATGCCGCAGGTAACTTTACATTTTACCCGACTGCGGCGGAGCCCAAAAGGAGGGTAATGTGTTTGGCTCGTATGTATGTGTGTAAGTATGTCCGATTCTATGTTCCCTCATAACTCCTTAACCAATGATCAGATTTTGATAAATAAAATCTCAATACATTCCTCGTGTTTGCGCAAGGGTCATAGGCCAGATGAAATCAGCTTAAATCCAGCAAAACAATAAAAAATCAGTAAAAAGGCAAAAATAAAAACTGAAATAAGAAATAACTACTGAGCGGGCGGAACCTAAATTCACCAATGTAATCATTGCGATGTATCTACGTTGGTCCCGCCTATTTAGTCGGTAATGCTCAGGAGTCGGGTTAAGGGTTATTTTTTATTTCAGTTTGTATTTGCGATTTTGTCATTCCTCGCGTAGTAAAAGAGGTTGGTATTGACGAGTAGTCCTACACTTTATGGGATTCTTATACACCCTGTATAATAATAATAGCAATAAATATTGTAGTGCAGAAGACAGAAAACTGGCCAAATGCGAGTCAGACTCGTGCAGAAAGGGTTCCGTAGCATTATCTATACAACATAAGACACAAAGATCGGGAAAAAACGGCAAAAAATTACGTTTGTTACATGGGAGCCCCTCTTAAATATTTATTTTATTTAATGTTATTGTTTATTTTTTAAACAAATATAGAACTAAATATTTTGTGAACATTTCAAGCGTCTACCTGTTGCCGTCATTAATATCGAGCAAAAAACGGCTAAAAAATACGTTTGTTGTATGGGAGCCCCCGTTAAATATTTTTTTATTCTGTTCTTAGTATTTTTTGTTATAGCGGCAACAGAAATACATCATCTGTGAAAAATTAAACTGTCCAGCTATCACGTTACATGAGATATAGCCAAGTGACAGATAGACAGACCAACAGACAGACAGACGGACAGTGGAGTCGTAGTAATAGGGTCCTGTACCTGTACGGAACCCTAAACACGGGGGCTAACATAATGAAGAATTTACTTAGCTGGAAATCTGAAAAGGGTTCAAAAAGATAGAAGTATACATGGAAGACACCAGTTTAAGCGGATAAACAGCAACTAGTACAAACATATGCTGGGTTACCAACGACTTGATATCTTGATAATATTATCAAGATATTGATCACTTGACAGCAGAAGAAAAAATGTACTTACGATACAAAACTAAAACAACAATGCAACAATGTAATTCAATTTGACGGACCGAATAAATGAGTTTGTTGGCCGTAGTAAACCCATTTAAATTTAAAATTAACAAAAGTACAGGCTTTACATTCTGTTAGAATAATAAGCCAGTGTCTTAAAAAACACAATAGTATGACCCGATTTGATAAACTTTCATCGTTAGAGTCGTCATATACACATATACATCAGGATTTTCCGTACTGTGCCATACCTCGATGTAATGTATAATGTATATTTTGCTAAGATAACATAAGAATATTCTTTATAATGTACAAAATAAATAACATAAATAATTACCAAACCCGTTCCTAGTGTCTGAGTGCTAGATAATCATAACACAAGTCTGACCTCAAAAATTGCCTCAATATAGTTATAATAGCCGGCCTACTATACAATTTATATTTAGAGCAATAAATATTTTTTTAAAAATAATAATATGTTTTATATTCTTAATATAAGGCATCTTAGCTTGTGAGCAGGAATATATACTGTGTTATGTGCATGTTGTAAGCTAACGTAAACAAATGATACGGCCGTTTATGCCTCAAAAAAACGTCTATTTCGACACTCAAGGGAATCAAAATTTACTACTTTCCGTTCATCTACAACTATGAAATTTGGCAAATAATATCGTCTTGTACTACAAGTGCAGAGAAAAGTCTGAAAACAATACATTTGTAATTAAATCATAACAAATTTGTCTTTGTACTTCGGGAAAAGTTCGGTAAAAACTGCGAAAATCGTTTCCTGAACTATTTATAATATGTATAAACTATTTATAATAATAACTATGTGAGTACTTACAAATATGGAACCCTCGGTGGGCGAGTCTGACTAGCACTTGTCCGGTTTTGTGTAAGTCGCATTCCTAATTTGAGGCACAAACTCGAAGCCCGAAGCGGCACAGGCTCACTAGAGCATAGATTTGCGGGCACAGATCCGTGCTGAGGGTCGCCACTGCTTGGAGCTAGAAAGTTGCCCGTAGTTTATTAACAAACTTAGCATACTATTGTTTCTATGTAAGTTGACGATCTCGGGGTTGACTTTCCTAGTGGCTAAATATAGTACCTACCGAGTTCTCTTAACTTGATTAGTCAGTGATTTCGTGAGGTTAAGGTATCAAAACAACATACATACATAAAATCACGCCTGTATCCCAGAGGGGGAGGGAGAGACTAGGGACTGCCACTTGCCACGATCCTGACAGATCACTTTCGCGTCCAAAACAAAGAAGTAGCAAATCGGTTAGAATATTCTATTTCGTACACTAGGAACTGACATGAACAATAATTATAATCAATCAAACAATGATCGATAACAAAATACAAGGGGAACTTGCACTAGAAATGTTTTTTTATAGAATAGGAGAGGACACGTTAAAAGATAAATAAGCGTGGTATTTTTTTTTCTATGCGACTAATACTTTTGATAATATAACCAGTCGAAAAGTCAATATAGTCTATAGTCACGTGGTACTAAAACGCGCCATACAAATCGACCTTAGACTATGACGTCACACCCTAATGTAACACCTATAATGTATAAAGTGTTTATGAATATTTGAGTTATCTCGTAAAATAACGTTTTTATGTATGTGCACCCTTATAAGAAAACGTTTCGAATTCAATGACAAAACGAAATCTAAGAAGTTTTATGTTCTTAGAGTAACTTTATTTTTCGCATATTTTGTGACCCTGAAAACCCCGAAAAAAATATTTTTGTTGTTTCATTTTGTAATTTTTCCAATGCGTTTTTGCGATTTCTATAGTAAAAAGCAAACAAAGCAACGTACTCCAATCTAAGTTAGACGCAAGTTCCCCATTGGTGGCTTAACTTGGCGAACATTGCTTATGTCAATCCCAATAGGCAAACATTAAATTTTGACATTGGAAATTTCTTTTCGTTCGCTCTAGTGTGTAGGCTCCGATTTCACGAAAAAGTGTGATCCCCTTTTGCCCTGCCTAACCTTTTTGAAAAAGGTCAAAAACTTTTTACATGACATTTATGACTCGATTCATTTCCAATGTGCTCGATAGTCGTGTGATCTGTGAATTTTTAAGATTCCGTAGTCTATCCTCAGGTATTGTTTCGCGATGTCCGTCCGTCTGTCTGTCTGTCCGTGGCTTAGGTCAAAGACGATTGGTTAATCTATAAAAGTAAATTTTGCCATGGATATGCAAATGCATTTTTTTTACTCTGACGAAACGGTAGAAAAAAATTTTAGTATGAAAATTAAAAAAAAATAATTTTCTCATCTTCCCCATATGCCCGACACGTACTTGGCCGGTTTTGAACTTATTTTTGCTTTTATGCACTTTGAACTTTTGAATGGAGAACTTGCACTTGAATAATCGGAGATGTTAAAGGTCTGCAAATGGGAAGGTACTACTGCGCAAGACGGATGGAGAGAAGTTGATTTATGTCAATTCTGAGCAGGACTTGAAAACACTCACAGAAAAGCGCATAGAAAAGCAATGACTATGTGACTGTGCCCTTGTCTTAAATTCTTTTTTATATATAATCTTCTATTTTTTAAAACTTAAAAATACCATAGTACTAGTCCAAATTGTCATACAATACACACATAAACACACTCAAATTTACAAACACAATTCTACAATCAGAGTAAATCGGCAACCATACAACAAGTCTATCCTAAGTTTGCTTACATTATTATCAAGTCTTATTTTTACTATTGTTGCTGCTATCCTTACTAGTGTCCCCAAAATAATTAAAGATGGATACAACTAAAATTATTGACTGAAAACTTCTAACTCTTCCTAATAAAAACATTAAAATAATATCACAAAACATTCGCAGCTTGAATCGCAATATGTCAGGCTTCCAAATACTGCTAAATAGAATTGATATAGAACCAGACATAATTGTTTTTTCAGAATGCTGGCTCAATACTAACCCACTACTACCAATCTTGTCCAACTATACAGCCAACTCTACAAAAAATAACTCCAATCAAAATGATGGTGTAGTATGTTATACTAAAAACTGCTTACAATGTTTTTGTTATGAGCCAGAATTTCAGGAGGCAAACTGTTTGGTCAATATATTAAATAAAAATATCGCTCTCGTCGCAATTTACAGGCCTTATGCTTTTAAAAAGATTGACAATTTCCTAAAGTCTTTGGACCAATTATTAACTTCACTAAGCAATTACAGAAGTATCATAATCATGGGTGACATTAATATTGATATTGTACCTGGGGTCCTCAGCCAGGATTCATCCAATTATTTAACATTACTTGCTACTCATGGCCTACTGCCCACCTATGATCACCCTACACATACAAACACATGCCTGGATCATACCTTTTTGAAATCTAACTTGTCGTCCTCCACTCTACTCATAACAAATTCTCTACCAGACCATGACACTATCCTTCTAGCCTTAAATAGTAATTATTGCCCCGATCCTACACAAAGAACATATAATAAAATAAATTTTACTCAAATTAAAAAAGATATAACTGATACAAACTTTAAGTCTGTTCTGGAATCAACTGACTGTAATATTTCTACAACGTACCTTATAAATACTCTAACTAAAATAATTGATAAAAATACAAATAATATCACAATATCAAAACGTAAAGCCCCTATTAAGCCCTGGATTACACCAGGGCTTTTACGTTGTATGAGAAATAGAGATAAAATGCATACTAAATTAAAAAAGAACGCCTCAAATGTTATTCTTAAGGTCACTTATTTACGATATAGAAACTTTTGTAATCGTCTACTCAAAAAAATAAAACAACAATATCAAAAAACAGAGTTAGAAAAAGCAGGCACAAAAAATATAAAAAGTATGTGGTAAACTATAAACAATATAATTAATTCCAAAACTAAACAATCTTCTAATATTGACTTATTGTTTAAGGAAGGAAGCTCCTCATCAGAAATAGCTAACGAATCAAATCAATACTCCGTAAACGTAGGTAGAAAATTGGCAGACAAAATAGTCTCTAATGGTAATTCTAATCCCGATTCCATTACAACACATTCATCCACATCAGCTACAGCTGCTAATTCGTTCGTTTTACTAAATCCTGACCTTGCTGAAATAATAACGACAATCAATTCTCTTAAAAGTAACAATTCTTCTGGTATTGACCATATTTCAGCTCTTATAATAAAACAAAACAAACATATTTTAGCGGGACTGATCTTACATATTTGCAATCTTTCTTTTAACTCCGGTAAATTTCCAAATATTCTGAAACAATCCGTCGTAAGCCCTATTCATAAAAATGGTGATAAAACAATTATACAAAATTACCGCCCAATATCCATTCTTCCAACCATGTCAAAAATTATCGAAAAACTTATTAACAACCGATTAGTCAATTTTCTAGAATCATTCAACATTCTCTCTCCAAATCAATACGGTTTCCGCAAGAATAAATCGACCTCAGACGCTGTAAGAAATCTAACACAACACGTCGTTAGTAATCTAGACAAAGGGAAAAAATGCCTTTCAATATTTTTGGATCTGCAGAAAGCTTTCGACACGGTCGCTATTCCTCGACTCATCGAAAAGCTAGAGAGTATTGATATACGTGGATTACCACTTAGTTTATTGGTAGATTATTTGTCAAACCGTCAACAGCGAACCAAAATAGGCTCTTCTATTAGTGACCCCCTTACTCCTACTTTTGGTGTGCCCCAAGCAGTGTGCTGGGTCCGACGCTATTTCTAATCTATCTAAACGACCTATGCGATATCAAACTAGGAAATGGTAATGTGTACACTTTTGCCGAAAACATTTAATCAAAATCCAGAAAAAGAAAACTTATTTCGGTTCCAAACACCAATTCAGTAGTTTATTTTCTTACAAAAGTTAGAAAACATGAATGTTGTGGCCAGACACGAACAACGTCACCTGTTCATGAATATAATGCAGGAGTCAGCCATTACCACTCTCAGCAATAATAATATCTACGTATCAATGTTTAACCATCACAAAATTGTATAAAAACTCAGATATTAGGAAACTAAATACTATTCTCCGTTCCACGAGTCGAACTCCTAGGGAACAAAATACTAGCATCTCATTGGTCCCATGCGCGCGGCTAGAGATAAGCGAAACAATAAGCGACGACAGTCCGCTTCATAGGATAGGTTTACTTAATGCTTTCTTTACTTTTGAAGGTCACGCGCATCAACCAATGGGCTGGAATGAAATATAGTAAAGGCTCAACAAAACAAAGTAAACAAGACGCGACGAACATTTTACTACGGGGAAAACTTCGAAATACTGAAAAAAAAAATCAGCTGTTCCATTTTAATGCCGCAGGCAACTTTACATTTTACCCGACTGCGGTGGAGCCCAAAAGGAGGGTAATGTGTTTGGCTCGTATGTATGTGTGTAAGTATGTCCGATTCTATGTTCCCTCATAACTCCTTAATCAATCATCAGATTTTGATAAATAAAATCTCAATACATTCCTCGTGTTTGCCAGGCCAGTGTTTGTTAGGCCACATGAAATCAGCTTAAATCCAGCAAAACAATAAAAAATCAGTAAAAAGGCAAAAATAAAAACTGAAATAAGAAATAACTACTGAGCGGGCGGAACCTAAATTCACCAATGTAATCATTGCGAAGTATCTACGTTGGTCCCGTCTATTTAGTCGGTAATGCTCAGGAGTCGGGTTAAGGGTTATTTTTTATTTCAGTTTGTATTTGCGATTTTGTCATTCCTCGCGTAGTAAAAGAGGTTGGTATTGACGAGTAGTCCTACACTTTATTGGATTCTTATACACCCTGTATAATAATAATAGCAATAGATATTGTAGTGCAGAAGACAGAAAACTGGCCAAATGCGAGTCAGACTCGCGCAGAAAGGGTTCCGTAGCATTATCTATACAACATACACAAAGATCGGGAAAAAACGGCAAGAAATTACGTTTGTTACATGGGAGCCCCTCTTAAATATTTATTTTATTTAATGTTATTGTTTATTTTTTAAACAAATATAGAACTAAATATTCTGTGAACATTTCAAGCGTCTACCTGTTGCCGTCATTAATATCGAGCAAAAAACGGCAAAAAAATACGTTTGTTGTATGGGAGCCCCCGTTAAATATTTTTTTTATTCTGTTCTTAGTATTTTTTGTTATAGCGGCAACAGAAATACATCATCTGTGAAAAATTCAACTGTCCAGCTATCACGTTACATGAGATATAGCCAGGTGACAGACAGACAGACCAACAGACAGACAGACGGACAGTGGAGTCGTAGTAATAGGGTCCTGTACCTGTACGGAACCCTAAACACGGGGGCTAACATAGTGAAGAATTTACTTAGCTGGAAATCTGAAAAGGGTTCAAAAAGATAGAAGTATACATGGAAGACACCAGTTTAAGCGGATAAACAGCAACTAGTACAAACATATGCTGGCTTACCAACGACTTGATATCTTGATAATATCAAGATATTGATCACTTGACAGCGGAAGAAAAAATGTACTTACGATACAAAACTAAAACAACAATGCGGCAATGTAATTCAATTTGACGGACCGAATAAATGAGTTTGTTGGCCGTAGTAAACCCATTTAAATTTAAAATTAACAAAAGTACAGGCTTTACATTCTGTTAGAATAATAAGCCAGTGTTTTAAAAAACACAATAGTATGACCCGATTTGATAAACTTTCATCGTTAGAGTCGTCATATACACATATACATCAGGATTTTCCGTACTGTGCCATACCTCGATGTAATGTATAATGTATATTTTGCTAAGATAACATAACAATATTCTTTATAATGTACAAAATAAATAACATAAATAATTACCAAACCCGTTCCTAGTGTCTGAGTGCTAGATAATCATAACACAAGTCTGACCTCAAAAATTGCCTCAATATAGTTATAATAGCCGGCCTACTATACAATTTATATTTAGAGCAGTAAATATATTTTTTAAAATAATAATATGTTTTATATTCTTAATATAAGGCATCTTAGCTTGTGAGCAGGAATATATACTGTGTTATGTGCATGTTGTAAGCTAACGTAAACAAATGAAGACATTGCTGCGGCCTTTGAACAATTCTTTACAAATGTTCCAATTGAAACTACGGCTCCTTTAGACTCGTCTCCTGATCTTGCTGCAAGTTTATTAAAAGACAATGTCCCCTCGTGCGATTACGAGTTTTCGTTCGACTTCATTAATCCCCATAGCGTAATTAAAGCGTTTAAACTATTAAATCTTAAAAAAACAGAAGATTTGTGGGGAATGTCAGTAATCATAGTTAGTTCAGTAATAGATGTCCTCGCTTCTCATTTAGCAAAAATTTTTAACAAATGTGTAGGTGAGGGTACATTCCCTGACCTAATGAAATACAGTAGGCTCGTTCCGTTGTTTAAAAGTGGCGATAGACACGATCCCACAAATTTCAGACCAGTCTCGATCCTACCCGTATTGAGCAAAATATTCGAAAAGATTGTTTTAGTTCAACTACTTACGCACTTTAATAATTATCAACTTCTCCATAACCAGCAGTTCGGCTTCACGCAGGGACGGTCGACGACGGACGCTGGTATCTTGCTAGTTAAACATATTTATAGTGCATGGGAGGATCGTAGGGATGCTATAGGTGTTTTTTGTGACTTTTCAAAGGCATTTGATTGCGTGGACCGCGAGACACTTTTGCTAAAACTAGAGCATTACGGAGTAAAGGGGAAAGGTTTACAACTGATGAGATCTTATCTAAAAGGAAGGGTTCAAAAAGCGGACATAAATCGTATAAAATCCACAGGTTCACAAATAAAAATGGGAGTACCACAGGGATCAATTTTGGGGCCGTTCCTTTTCCTTGTATACGTAAATGATTTGCCGTTTATGGTACAAAACATGTCCGAGATAGTATTATTTGCAGATGACACGTCACTTATTTTTAAAATTAAGAGACAAGAAAATAATCTTGACGATGCAAATGATGCTCTCTCGCGTGTGTTGGATTGGTTCACGGCAAATAATCTGCTTCTAAATTCCAAAAAGACAAAATGTATAAAGTTTACCTTACCAAACGTAAGATTAGTTGAAAACAACATTGTACTCGGAAAAGAAAAACTAGAATTTGTAGAAGATACCGTTTTTCTAGGCATCACAATCGATTCAAAATTGCAATGGGGTCCTCATATTGTAAAACTAGCACACAGGCCTAGTTCTGCAGCATATGCAGTCAAAAGAATTAGAGAGCTCACTGACGTTGCAACTGCTAGGCTTGTTTATTTTAGTTACTTCCATAGTATTATGTCCTACGGCATACTACTGTGGGGTCGGGCAGCAGACATTGAGACGATCTTCATCTTACAGAAGAGAGCCATCCGATTTATTTACAAGTTAGGTAGTAGGGATTCGCTAAGAGATTTCTTCAAAGAAACCAACATCTTAACAGTTGCATGTCAATACATTTATGAAAATATTATGTACGTTAGAAAAAATATCAAAGACTTCGAAAATGTTGGTGGCCACCATAATATTAATACTAGAAATAAACATAAATTGTCATTTCCACTATTTAGACTTGCAAAAGTTAACACATCCTTTATGGGGCACTGTATAAGGTTCTACAACAAAATTCCTCAAGATATATTAGAGTTACCTCCAACGCGATTTAAAAAATGTGTTAAGCACATTCTGTGCAAAAAGGCTTACTATATGTTATAGTAAACATCAAGGATTATTTAGAAGACAAAGATGTTTGGCATTAAACAGTAGATTAATATTATTTAAAGGACGATTGTGACTAGTGTTCAACACATTCATGACTAATATTTTAAGTTGAAAACTCTGTTAATTAAGTTAAAACGTGTTTTGAAAAGAATAAATGTGGAGTTTCTTTGTTAGCTTCTTCTCCACATAATCCATTAATTGTGAAACTAACAACTTTGACGTTCATTAAGTAAACATTCTGTTTTTACAATGAATATAAAAAAAAAAAAAAAAAAAAAAAAAAAAAAAAAAAAAAAAAAAAAAAAAAAAAAAAATGATACGGCCGTTTATGCCTCAAAAAAACGTCTATTTCGACACTCAAGGGAATCAAAATTTACTACTTTCCGTTCATCTACAACTATGAAATTTGGCAAATAATATCGTCTTGTACTACAAGTGCAGAGAAAAGTCTGAAAACAATACATTTGTAATTAAATCATAACAAATTTGTCTTTGTACTTCGGGAAAAGTTCGGTAAAAACTGCGAAAATCGTTTCCTGAACTATTTATAATAGGTATGTATAAACTATTTATAATAATAACTATGTGAGTACTTACAAATATGGAACCCTCGGTGGGCGATTGAGCACTTGTCCGGTTTTGTGTAAGTCGCATTCCTAATTTGAGGCACAAACTCGAAGCCCAAAGCGGCACAGGCTCAGTAGAGCATAGATTTGCGGGCACAGATCCGTGCTGAGGGTCGCCACTGCTTGGAGCTAGAAACTTGCCCGTAGTTTATTAACAAACGTAGCATACTATTGTTTCTATGTAAGTTGACGATCTCGGGGTTGACTTTCCTAGTGGCTAAATATAGTACCGAGTTCTCTTAACTTGATTAGTCAGTGATTTCGTGAGGTTAAGGTATCAAAACAACATACATACATAAAATCACGCCTGTATCCCAGAGGGGGAGGGAGAGACTAGGGACTGCCACTTGCCACGATCCTGACAGATCACTTTCGCGTCCAAAACAAAGAAGTAGCAAATCGGTTAGAATATTCTATTTCGTACACTAGGAACTGACATGAACAATAATTATAATCAATCAAACAATGATCGATAACAAAATACAAGGGGAACTTGCACTAGAAATGTTTTTTTATAGAATAGGAGAGGACACGTTAAAAGATAAATAAGCGTGGTATTTTTTTTTCTATGCGACTAATACTTTTGATAATATAACCAGTCGAAAAGTCAATATAGTCTATAGTCACGTGGTACTAAAACGCGCCATACAAATCGACCTTAGACTATGACGTCACACCCTAATGTAACACCTATAATGTATAAAGTGTTTATGAATATTTGAGTTATCTCGTAAAATAACGTTTTTATGTATGTGCACCCTTATAAGAAAACGTTTCGAATTCAATGACAAAACGAAATCTAAGAAGTTTTATGTTCTTAGAGTAACTTTATTTTTCGCATATTTTGTGACCCTGAAAACCCCGAAAAAAATATTTTTGTTGTTTCATTTTGTAATTTTTCCAATGCGTTTTTGCGATTTCTATAGTAAAAAGCAAACAAAGCAACGTACTCCAATCTAAGTTAGACGCAAGTTCCCCATTGGTGGCTTAACTTGGCGAACATTGCTTATGTCAATCCCAATAGGCAAACATTAAATTTTGACATTGGAAATTTCTTTTCGTTCGCTCTAGTGTGTAGGCTCCGATTTCACGAAAAAGTGTGATCCCTTTTGCCCTGCCTAACCTTTTTGAAAAAGGTCAAAAACTTTTTACATGACATTTATGACTCGATTCATTTCCAATGTGCTCGATAGTCGTGTGATCTGTGAATTTTTAAGATTCCGTAGTCTATCCTCAGGTATTGTTTCGCGATGTCCGTCCGTCTGTCTGTCTGTCCGTGGCTTAGGTCAAAGACGATTGGTTAATCTATAAAAGTAAATTTTGCCATGGATATGCAAATGCATTTTTTTTACTCTGACGAAACGGTAGAAAAAAATTTTAGTATGAAAATTAAAAAAAAATAATTTTCTCATCTTCCCCATATGCCCGACACGTACTTGGCCGGTTTTGAACTTATTTTTGCTTTTATGCACTTTGAACTTTTGAATGGAGAACTTGCACTTGAATAATCGGAGATGTTAAAGGTCTGCAAATGGGAAGGTACTACTGCGCAAGACGGATGGAGAGAAGTTGATTTATGTCAATTCTGAGCAGGACTTGAAAACACTCACAGAAAAGCGCATAGAAAAGCAATGACTATGTGACTGTGCCCTTGTCTTAAATTCTTTTTTATATATAATCTTCTATTTTTTAAAACTTAAAAATACCATAGTACTAGTCCAAATTGTCATACAATACACACATAAACACACTCAAATTTACAAACACAATTCTACAATCAGAGTAAATCGGCAACCATACAACAAGTCTATCCTAAGTTTGCTTACATTATTATCAAGTCTTATTTTTACTATTGTTGCTGCTATCCTTACTAGTGTCCCCAAAATAATTAAAGATGGATACAACTAAAATTATTGACTGAAAACTTCTAACTCTTCCTAATAAAAACATTAAAATAATATCACAAAACATTCGCAGCTTGAATCGCAATATGTCAGGCTTCCAAATACTGCTAAATAGAATTGATATAGAACCAGACATAATTGTTTTTTCAGAATGCTGGCTCAATACTAACCCACTACTACCAATCTTGTCCAACTATACAGCCAACTCTACAAAAAATAACTCCAATCAAAATGATGGTGTAGTATGTTATACTAAAAACTGCTTACAATGTTTTTGTTATGAGCCAGAATTTCAGGAGGCAAACTGTTTGGTCAATATATTAAATAAAAATATCGCTCTCGTCGCAATTTACAGGCCTTATGCTTTTAAAAAGATTGACAATTTCCTAAAGTCTTTGGACCAATTATTAACTTCACTAAGCAATTACAGAAGTATCATAATCATGGGTGACATTAATATTGATATTGTACCTGGGGTCCTCAGCCAGGATTCATCCAATTATTTAACATTACTTGCTACTCATGGCCTACTGCCCACCTATGATCACCCTACACATACAAACACATGCCTGGATCATACCTTTTTGAAATCTAACTTGTCGTCCTCCACTCTACTCATAACAAATTCTCTACCAGACCATGACACTATCCTTCTAGCCTTAAATAGTAATTATTGCCCCGATCCTACACAAAGAACATATAATAAAATAAATTTTACTCAAATTAAAAAAGATATAACTGATACAAACTTTAAGTCTGTTCTGGAATCAACTGACTGTAATATTTCTACAACGTACCTTATAAATACTCTAACTAAAATAATTGATAAAAATACAAATAATATCACAATATCAAAACGTAAAGCCCCTATTAAGCCCTGGATTACACCAGGGCTTTTACGTTGTATGAGAAATAGAGATAAAATGCATACTAAATTAAAAAAGAACGCCTCAAATGTTATTCTTAAGGTCACTTATTTACGATATAGAAACTTTTGTAATCGTCTACTCAAAAAAATAAAACAACAATATCAAAAAACAGAGTTAGAAAAAGCAGGCACAAAAAATATAAAAAGTATGTGGCAAACTATAAACAATATAATTAATTCCAAAACTAAACAATCTTCTAATATTGACTTATTGTTTAAGGAAGGAAGCTCCTCATCAGAAATAGCTAACGAATCAAATCAATACTCCGTAAACGTAGGTAGAAAATTGGCAGACAAAATAGTCTCTAATGGTAATTCTAATCCCGATTCCATTACAACACATTCATCCACATCAGCTACAGCTGCTAATTCGTTCGTTTTACTAAATCCTGACCTTGCTGAAATAATAACGACAATCAATTCTCTTAAAAGTAACAATTCTTCTGGTATTGACCATATTTCAGCTCTTATAATAAAACAAAACAAACATATTTTAGCGGGACTGATCTTACATATTTGCAATCTTTCTTTTAACTCCGGTAAATTTCCAAATATTCTGAAACAATCCGTCGTAAGCCCTATTCATAAAAATGGTGATAAAACAATTATACAAAATTACCGCCCAATATCCATTCTTCCAACCATGTCAAAAATTATCGAAAAACTTATTAACAACCGATTAGTCAATTTTCTAGAATCATTCAACATTCTCTCTCCAAATCAATACGGTTTCCGCAAGAATAAATCGACCTCAGACGCTGTAAGAAATCTAACACAACACGTCGTTAGTAATCTAGACAAAGGGAAAAAATGCCTTTCAATATTTTTGGATCTGCAGAAAGCTTTCGACACGGTCGCTATTCCTCGACTCATCGAAAAGCTAGAGAGTATTGATATACGTGGATTACCACTTAGTTTATTGGTAGATTATTTGTCAAACCGTCAACAGCGAACCAAAATAGGCTCTTCTATTAGTGACCCCCTTACTCCTACTTTTGGTGTGCCCCAAGCAGTGTGCTGGGTCCGACGCTATTTCTAATCTATCTAAACGACCTATGCGATATCAAACTAGGAAATGGTAATGTGTACACTTTTGCCGATGACACGGCTTTGGTTTTCTGTGGGGACGGTTGGGAAAAAACATACAAGCTAGCTCAAAAGGGTCTTGATAAGGTCGCATTATGGTTATCAAATAACCTCCTTAGCCTTAATGCAAGTAAAACTACCTACATAACGTTTTCAATCTCAAACAAGTCTCAGACCCCTAAGTTGCTGCACCATCTTGTTTGTCATTCTGCTGTCTGTCTCAACTCACTCTCTTTTGATAACTGTAGCTGTCCAAAACTGGATAGGCAAACAACTGTCAAATACCTGGGTATACTGTTGGATGAATGTCTGACCTTCAAACCACATAATTATACAACTTCTCACGGCGAGAATACGTAGACTGCTAGCAGTTTTTAAAAATATTAGACATATAGCTGATTTGCGTATTATCAACCTAATTTACCGTTCACTTTGCCAGTCATTATTGATGTACTGTGTGGACACTTGGGGTGGTGCAAAGAAAACTACTTTATTACCGCTCGAAATTGCACAAAGAGCTGTCCTCAAAATAAGTCACTCACTGCCATTCCTATACCCCACTACAAAGTTGTACGCAGAAACAAAAATGATGACTGTGCGACAAATCTTCATCCAGAGAATTATATTGATCCAACACCGCATGATAACTAATGACACTTTGTCTACAATTTCTAAAAAACGCAGAACAGATATAATATTTACCAATTACCCATTCAAAACTTCTTTTGCTCAAAACTTCTTTTGTTTCCTTGGTAAATATCTGTACAATAAAATAAACAAGAAAATTAAAATTGCTTCATTGAATAACTATCATTGTAAAGTTATCGTCACTAATTGGCTTCTCTCCTTAACGTACGCTGAAACCGAAGGTTTACTGATCATTACCAAGTAGAACTGTGTTGAAAACGGAAGTAATAATATAATCACTCTTATACAAACACACACACACACACACACACACACATACACACACACACACACACACACACACACACACAAACACACTCACTATCACACACACATACATACAAACTGAGACACACCTAGCACCGTTGAACTATGGACTATTTATTAACTAAGTTTATTTTATTCTTTATTATAGTAACTAAAAGCTAAGACACCTATGTACAACTACATTAAAACGATTTTTATTATTATTATTATTATTACAAATAAATAACCGTGGTTAATTTTTTTCTTCATGACTTTTCATAAATGACCTGTCGAAAAGTCACTCTAGTCACGTGGTTAAAAAAACGTGCCACACAAATCCTCAATCCAAAGGCCTCAATCTATGATGTTAAAACTTGCACCCAACACCTTATAGTTTATGAAACGATTATCAATATTGGAATTATCTCGTAAAGTAGGTAATGTTTTTATGCACCTACACCACTTTTAGAAAACGTTTAGAATCCAGTGAAAAAATTAAATCCAATGTGTTTTTTTATTGTAAGAGTAGCTGGATTTTTCGCATTTTTTGGGACCCTGAATAACATTTTTTTTATTTTTTTTTTAAGTTTGCCACTTTAATTTAAGTTTGACGCAAGTTCCCCATCCTCCTCAATGTGCATCAAGCGTTGCGCTACCTCCGCTGCAACGGGTACCTAGAGCTTATCTTTACGCTCGCGTCATTCACACTGTAAGTCATAAACACAAGCACATTTTCCTCAGTGTACCACACAGTAAATCAGGCTTATACCAGTGGAACACATCGATGGAGTATTCAAGATTCAGTGGCTCGTAAAGAGCGTAAGGCTCGTGTCCACGTAAGCAAAGTAGGTGCGCGAACGTTGATGTGTGATGATAATATGGAGTAAGCTGCAGGATTTGCGAATTTTAGGTGAGTAAATAATGTGATTGTATAGACTTTTTTGACGTGAAACGTCTTTCAGTTAGTTCAATCAATGGTAGTAACGGCTCGGTTGCTAAAACTCTGTAACTCTGTTTTAACTCTGTAACTATGTGTATATCGTGTGCAACGAATTGATGTATTGTTAAGTGGAGCAAAGCAGCCATTACTGACATCCTTTTGATTCGTGCCGCTAGGTGGCACCAGTACCACGTAACACATTTCGCAGTTTGAGCTGAAAATTAACGCTTACATACAGACATTTCTCGTTAAACCAAAAGCTATGTAACCCGCCACAACCCCATTCACTTTTTTTTAAGACACATTACACACTTTTTAGTGTATTATAGGCTCACACTTGGGCTATGTTCGGCGGCCCTATGTCATAGAACTACGGTATACATTGACAATTAATCTTCCTATATCCTGTTGGTTACGGTATAGATTAACCAACAGGTTAACATATAGGAAGACTCTGCTACGCAATGTACATCAACTTGTCATAGAGAACTATGAATTCTAGTTTTATGAAACGCAGCACGCAGAACTAATGGCCGATGGGGCCGAAAAGTTCTCAAATGGAGACCACATATCGGCAAGCGCAGCGTAGGACGACCAGCAACAAGATGGACAGATGACCTCATCCAAGTGGCAGGATGACGCTGGATGCAAGCCGCTTCCAACCGGTCTTTTTGGAAATCCATGGAGGAGGCCTATGTCCAGCAGTGGACTTCTTGTGGCTGAATGATGATGATGATGAAACGCAGCCCTGAGGCTAAGACGAGTCCTGAGATGTTACGAGATGACGAGATCTTTTAATGTTTTTTATTTTCTTGAAAAAATCTAAAATAGCCCATAACATTTCCTTGGTCTCTAGAGTAGTAGATATCCATTCAGTGGTCGACTTTTCAAAACTGATTCAACCTGGTCAAATCAATTTCGTTTTATCCTAATAGTTACGGCTCCAACATGCACTTGACCATTCGTTTTAATTTAATATATACATTCCTAATAAAAGCGTGCACAAGACCATTTTTTTTTAGTTTAAAATACATTCATGGCAAGTGGGAAACGTCTGCCGACCACTTGGGAATATAGGCGTAAGTTTATGTAACGTAATTTATATTCGTAACTCATTGTTTATAATACAACTTATGCTCACAAAGGTGTGTTGTACGGGCCGGGTCCTCTTAAATCCAAACTGTGAATAGGCCAGTGCCTTTTATGGGCTGACACAGACTTTACGACTGTGGCACATTGACCTATTTCTTACCTATAGATACAGCTAGACATCAACATCACTGTGAGTGTCCTTTGTGGGTGAAACTGGCAAGATTTACTTCTTTAGGTTCCTTGGTAACTATAACTTTAGGTAAGTACATAAAACTGCTATGTTTTTCAATAAACATGTCGTACAAGCTTTGTGTGAATGTTCTGACTCGATATTTTTTATTTAAAAAAACACTTTGAATTTACGGTAATGGCCTATGACACCATAAATTATGTGATTTTTGTCTTATAATTGAAAAAGGCACAGAAGGAATTAAACTTTCCGATTCAATAAATATTTACGCAATGTTAAATAAGACTAAATAATCAAAGTATCAAACGATCACGAAGGTAAAGCAACACAGGCGCGTTCAGTGCATGGATGGGTCGTCGTCTATGCCTAACGTTAGTGGCATTTTTCCGAGCGGTTCCGTGCTTCGCAAGACACGTTAAGCTGTTGGTGCCAGCTGCCGTCGATAGATGGCAGTCGTTAAGCCAAGTCAGAGGCCTTAGGGCGGCTTGACAACTTCTGACAGTAGACGAGCCACTAGTCTACAAGCCTCCACCAATCCGGACTTGGCCCCCGTGGTGGAGTATGGCCTATACCTTCCTCAGGGAAGAGACCCGTGCCCCTCGGTGGGGACATAATGGGTTGATGATGATGAATCAAAGTATAGTAAATAAAACTTGGAATTTAAGTACCACATTAAAAAAAAAACTATTAATAATAAAAGAATTTCGTAACAAAATATTGATTTTTACAGTGGCAAGAGTTGCCATTAAAGGTTAAATTACCAATTGAACGTACGATTCTTTATCCAAATCCTCTATCGACTACAGTAATTTCTAAACCCTATACTCGAAATTGCAGAAATAATATATTTTACAACAGTCAGATTGAAACCATCTCATTGTTTGTTGAGAAAATGAAAAGAAAATTTAAATTAACTACTTCCGCTTGACATTGCCTCACACTTGGCAACATTTTTGATGCACTTTCGGCCTTACAGAGGAAGTTGTAGTGGACGCTGTAAAATTGTATAATTACCCCGATTATTCTATTGTATTCACGTGCTAGGCATAAAATTACAATTTGGTGTGAATGAACCAAATAAATTTATTTTAGGTCCCATGTGAACCGTTTTCAGCGCCATTTTAAGTTCATTGCCTATGCTAGCAAGCCTGAATAATTGGTTTGTGTTATCTATTTAAACTTAGGTTAATTGTTATTTAAACTTAGGTAAATTGTTAATTGAAGCGGTGGTAGCCTAGTGGGTAGAACATTGAACTCGGAAACTGGAGACCCAGGTTCGATCCCAGTGCGGGCATGTACCTATGACTTAGTTTTCTAAGTTATGTACATTTCTAAAGTTATAGTAGCAATACCACTCACTAACGGTGAAGGAAAACATCGTGAGGAAACCAGAGTGTCTGAGCTATTCACATACCTCAGCGCATTATGTAAGAATAAAATATCCGGAATATTGCCTCCGCGGCTCTGATGAAGGCTTTTGCTCTTTTCATGAAATTTTCGATGACATTTTGACAAAGATGTGGCTCTATGAACAATAAGGCCGCCAATTGTATCTTTTCTTTTGTCATTGCGGTTTCTGTAACATTTTTCCGCTATACAATAAAGAATATTCTTATCTTATCTCTATCTCACCGATGACGCGTTGGATCTTGGCCTTGGGGTCAGGAATTGTTTGTGCTGTATTCACGTAGAGCTGCGATTTTAAAAAACCCCACAGAAAGAAATCGTACAGCGTTAAGTCGCACGATCTTGGTGGCTGGAATATCGGAAGATGATACGTTATGGAAATCGTTGGTCTAATAATAGGGGTTAAAGTATGAAATTGCCGTTTTATTGCAATAGGTTCTTTGAATTGACATAGAATCTTCATGGTTTGAGGTTATAGAATGAAACTTTTTTCAAATGGTTTCTATGATATTCTTTTTTTTTATATCTGAAACATTTGAATATCGACTTTCAATTGTTTTTGTTATTCAATTTAGACAAGAAAGATGGATACTGCGAAAATTCGAGTGATTTTTGAATACTGTTGTGGCATTTGACCTGGGGTCAGCCATTGCATTTTTCTTTTCCGGTTATCATAAAGAATCCACTTTTCATCACATGTTACAATTCGATCCAATATTCCTTCATTTCTGTACCGGTTCAACAAGGCAACACAAGTTTCAACACGCGTTTCTTTCTGCAAATCAGTCAAATCATGAGGCACCCATTTTTCGTATTTTTTTATTTTATTGATTTGACGCAAGTGAGTCAATATTGTGGGTAAGGTAACGTTAAACCATGCCGCTAATTCCTGGGTAGTTTGACTAGGGTCGGCTTCCACTATCTCTCTTAATTCATCGTTATTCACCTGTGTGGGCGGTCTTCCTCGTGGCTCGTTCTTTAAGTCGAAATTTCCATCACGAAAGCGTTTAAACCAAAATCGCACGGTGCGTTCATTAGTAGACCCCTCTCCAAATGCAGCATTGATATTGCGGGCTGTTTCTGCCGCGTTAGTTCCGCGTCGGAACTCGTATTCAAAAATCACTCGAACTTTCGCAGTATCCATCTTTCTTGTCTAAATTGAATAACAAAAACAATTGAAGTTGATATTCAAATGCTTCACATTTTTTAAAAAAAGAACATCATAGAAACCATTTGAAAAAAGTTTCATTCGAAAACCTCAAACCATGAAGATTCTATGTCAATTCAAAGAACCTATTGCAATAAAACGGCAATTTCATACTTTAACCCAAATAAATCGATTGATTTATATGATGATATATACTGGATGCAGTTGAGGCCACAAGAACTCTGTTATCATGTTCCTGTAACTAATTCCATTCACAGTCATTGCTTTTTAGCGTCATTTTTACACTAATAACGTTTTGTTTAATTATGTTGCGCTGTATATTTAATAATCGGAACAATCGTTTATGCCATCTGGCAAATTTCAGAGCTGTAAAGTGCAAAGAAAAAAATGACGTCAAATTTGAATCATGCACTCTTATTGGGTAACCTTTTAATTTACGTTATGGTTTAGATATTATGCAAATTTACAAAATAAAAAACAAAATAACGGTTGCACGCTTAATGTGCTTTTTTAAATTATGTAATTGCAGTTTAGAAAACGTCTTTTTTTAAGAAATCTGCATAAAAACCAAATATAAAATATTCATTACATTTTTTTTAACCCGAAACTGGTCGAAAAGATTCTTTGTAGATGCATCTATGTTTATTTATTAAAAGTAAGTCTGGAACTGTAGATATAAATATAGACAAGAAGGAGATAATTAAAATTTGCAGTCTATATAAAAAAAGTATTCTACATAACATAACATAAACTCACGCCTGTATCCCTGAGGGGTAGGTAGAGACCAGGGACTGCCACTTGCTACGATCCTGACAGATCACTTACGCTTCCTCATTTTATCAAAGTCACAATTTGCTCACGTCTATTTTGCGATATTTTAATTTATTAGATCCTGTTGATATAATGGACAGTTAGATGTTGTAGAGTTTTGGACATACTTAAAATAATACTTTTTAAAGTTTTCAAACTAAAACAAAAGACTAGAGGGAGACGTTCTGAATTCAATCCGTATGTTTTTTGTGTTTTTGCTGTTTTCGCGGCTGTTTACGCGTGTTCTCCGTAAATGTAAAAAAATAAAAAAATATATATAGAAGAAACTTTCAGAACGTGATTTTTTAATAAATACGTTGTTGTCGTTAGTAACTAAGTATATAAATGCTGTATATGTGCGATGCCTGAGTTGTATCCATTGTAAAATATTGAGTTAGAAACGAAACTTACGATGCGAAATTGAGAAGGCTAAGAAGCCCAACTTGACTCTGAAATACGAAAGTTTAAGTTCAATACGATCATCATCGTCATTTCATTTAGAAGTTTTGTTTCACGCCGTTTGAGGGCTGCCTGCCTTCTTGCCCAGAACTCGCTCGTAATAACACTTCTACCATCTCGAATCTACCAATATCAATAAGAGAGTTTCCAGGATATCACATGAATCTTGACAAGGCCAGTTAAATTCAGTCGAGTATTGGAATTGAAATGCAATAATAGCCCGGGAAACCTGTCGACACGGTCGCTGGAACCACAAAATAGAACAGAATAAAAGGCCCACTTTTAGTACATCTTACCTTTTTACAGAGTTATTTCAATAATGCACAATTCCTGAAACATGTCGGTTAGAGTTTGTCGTTTGTAACAACTTTTGTTCTACGGCATTTAAAACTTTTTGTTCAAATTTCTATTAAAATCTTCATATGCAGCCTATATACGTCCCACTGTAGGGCACAGGCCTTCTCTCAGAGAGAGAGCAGATACAATCTAAAATCTTATTACATAAATATTATTATTCTGATTTGGAGGGGCGGTTGTATTAGAGAATGCTTAAAACTATATTAAATGTTAAATAGGACGGTTATTCTCCTATGTAGGACAATGGAGAACTTACTAAAATGTATATAATCAATGAGGCAATGTTAAAAGATAAATAAACGTGGTTAATTTTTTTCTCTATGACTAATACTTTTCATAATGTGAATGTTGAAAAGTCATACAAAAACTTGTCATACAAATAGGATTCAAACGATGACGTCATATCTTGAACGTATCGCCAATAAATAATGGAGCGTTCATCAATATTCGAGTTATTTCGTAAAATAATATTTTTATGCATCTACACCAGTTTCAGAAAACGTTTAGAATTAAAAAGAAAACTAAATCTTATATTTTTTTTTATTATTAGGGTAACTTGATTTTCTGATTTTTTGAGACCCCGAAAAGCCCGATTTATTTAAGGGTTTATGAAAAAAAAAAGAGTTTTTATGAGATAAAGCAAAAATACACACTTCTATATTTATTGCTACTAACCAAATATTGGATCATGTTGTCTGTAAATAAAGAAATAAATAAAATAGTGAATTACTACGTGAAAGTATAAAAAATAATAATAATAGCAACAAGCTTGTGGGATATGAAAAATATATGGTTATAATAGAATTTAATGTCATTGCTCGATGAGACTAGCGACTTCTGTCGCTTTTTTGTTTTGTGTCAATTCAGCGAACTGTCAATTTGCACCTTCGCACCATTCGACAACAGAAGACCCGTATTACTTGGAACTTAACTTTCTGGTCTACTCAGCATCAAACATGCAGTAGGAAACGAGAAGCCACCAGAATGAGTTAAAGAAGGTATCCTGCATAATAATAATAGGTGTGAGCGATTTTGAATCCACCTGGCCACTGGATGTAAGGGAGTTTGGAAGTTAGTTCGATCTTTGAAATGGAATCTCTGCTTGGTTTTAAGTAAATAGCTTTTGGATTTTCAGGAATGAAGTTCTCAAACTTGTTGTCAAATTTGTATGATTTCTGTAAAATACTAGATATTCTCGTGTATCGCGTAATTTTGAATATTCGTCATGTCCCGAACGGTAAGACTACTACATCAACGTGAAAAGATTTCTGCCAATGTATTGCCTGTACAAAAAGCTATATTTTCAGCGTAAAATTTCGCTCTAGAATAATATTTTATTTTATTTTGTTTGTTGACAAAACCCACAGCACAAGTTAATTACATACAAACAGAGTAAAAAATAAATTGATCATATGCCAATTAAGAGCTTACTTTATACTAAAATAAATAGTTATTAAAGTAAATAATTTGCTCATTGTTTTTTTACGGGATTGCTGTACATATTTTCATCTTAAGATAAGATAAGAATATTCTTTATTTTACCTGGAAAAACACAAACATGATATATTTACAAAAATACAGTACTATTGGCGGCCTTATTGCTTATAGCAATTATTAAATAAAATAATAATCATCATCATCATCATTCAGCCACAAGAAGTCCACTGCTAGACATAGCCTCCTCAGTCCTGACCTTGAAAATAAAAATGGTTTTCAATTGTTATTTTCAAGGTCAGGACTGAGGAGGTTGCCTCCTCCATGGATTTCCAAAAAAAAAAACCGGTTGGAAGCGGCCTCCATCCAGCGCCTTCCTGCCACTTGGATGAGGTCATCTGTCCATCTTGTAGCTGGTCGTCCTACGCTTGCTGATATGTGGTCTCCTTTCGAGAACTTTTCGGCCCGATCGGCCATCAGTGGCCCGATTACGCGCACCAAATCCTGAGCGGTTCCAATCGCTTAACTGTCAAATTCCATACTAATTTGACAGTTGGACGATTGGAATCGCTTAGGATTTGGTGCGCGTAATAAAGGGGCAGTTCTGCGTACTATGTGCATGTGCCCCGCCCACTGCCACTTCAACTTGAATCTGCCACTTCAACTTGAACGTCGAATTAAATAATACAAAGTTAAAAATGTGTTAAAACAAGTTAAAAGAGTGAAAAACTTAAGTTTTTGTTAATTTGATTTAGTTTTTCGCATACAATGGTGAGTAACACTATACGAGTCGCGTTTTGAAGTTGCATGGCGCGGATTCCAACTCATGCCCATAGTCCCTAGATCGGTGCCCAAGTTTTTTAACAAAGATCTTGGCCTATGCAACCGAACCCCAGGGCCCTTATTATGAAAAACCGACATTAGTACAGAAGTACCGAGATGGTCACATATGAGTGTATTAAATATGAAACTATTCAAAAAAAGAACCGTATTTGCCGTTAGATTCGAGTGAAATTGTCGGGCTCAGGCGCGACGTTGACGACCCTTCCGAACATATCGCTGCTTCATAATAAGGGCCCAGTGATCCCCATCGCAAGCAAAACGAAGTCTAACAAATATAACTAGCCATATCGACACTGTATTTTCGGTATTTGAGTCACGCTACAGGTTAAAAAAAATTCGAAGTGAAAAAGAAACTATTAAGAATTCAAACTCATTATGTTTAAGCTGTGGACCTAATACATTCCACGCGAGGTCGAGAACTTAGCGTCATCGACATAACAGCCGATAAGAAGTTTAACGACCAATTAAATAGATTCCCGTATTATAAATATTCAAACGGGTAACCAAAGGTGCACAATTTAAACACAGTTTCACAAAGTGCTAATAGAATGAAGGCCAAGTTAATACAACTTAAACGATATAATAGGAATCGTGTTGTCGCATTTCAACTTATTTTGTAATAAATGGTTAGAAAATAATTTGGAAACTTAAATAAGTGTGAATTCCGTAGCTGAAATCATGCGATAGTTACAATTTTTTAACTCAATGAATAAATTTCAAACGTTTAATTCAATGTTATTTCAAATAAAAAGCTTTTTTATTTTATTTTTGTAACCCAGATTAAATATGAACCCGGTGAAATTTTAGATGAAAATCCCCACTCTATGACAACTTTTTCTGCAAACGGTTCCGTAAACGTTTTGCCTCAAGAATGTCAGCTCATAAGGTAGGACATAATTTTGTCTACTAAGTTCCCGTTTTTGTTTTCCTATTTTATTTTTACTTCAAGAGACACAAATGGAACGGGGCTTAGAAGAACGGAAAAAATATTATAAATTAAAGTGAGCCTTTTTTTACAGTGGCGTTACGTTGGCCCCCCTAAAACTTTTACTAAATAGGTAGTCAAAACAAACTAACATCATTTCGATTTGGTGCCGCCTGAATTAGCTAAAGTTAGTAAGATACACAATTATGAAATGCGTAGTTCTTAACAGTAAAAACGTTTTTTTTTTTCGCTTTCCGGCTTATATTTAATTATGTTTTTTTTTGTTTTAAAGTATTTATTTTATGCCACTACTTTATTCAGCATTAGAAAAGATTTAATTTACTGCACTGCCAACTAAAAATACCGTTATCGCTGTGACTGAAAAAAAAACTGAGGCCTAGCCCAGATACGAGGTATTGTATCACAACCGCTGTCCAATAAAATGTGTCGCTGGCTCTCGTCTATCACGGACTCAGGCAAATGGGCCATCCCCTTACGAGCTTATAGCAGGCAGGCGAGAGTGAACTTTACTTACACGCTTTTGTTTAAATGTCATGTTTTATGTTTATTAAGAGAATCTCGCAAGCCAAATTTGAACCAATTTCTGTGAACTGACGACTTCGAAGATTTATTTTTGTATGTTTATTCGTTAAACAGATGACAGATAGGTACACTAAAAGAAAAAAATGCTGATGCCAGGGCTGTCTTCTCACTAGGGCACTCCTTAGCGGTTAGCAAAACAGACATAAAAATGTATATTTATATAATTTTGATATAAATATAGATTTTTATGTCCCTTTTGCTAACCGCCAAACATGATCTTTACCATGAGCTGACGCCACATCCAAGGTTGTCTTCTTATGAGGGCATTCCTCAACAGTTAGTGGAACGGACACAAAACTTTGAATATTCGTTTGACTTTGATAGCTAACGGTGCGATGGTAGCCTAGTGGGTAAAACATTGGACTCGGAAGCGAGTGATCCAGGTTCGATTCCCAGTGGGGGCCTGTACCTATGACTTTGTTTTCTAAGTTATGTACATTTGTAAAGTTATAGTAGCAATACCAATCGCTAACGGTGAAGGAAAATATCGTAATAAAACCTGGGTGACTGAGCTATTCACATACCTCAGCGCTTGAAATCGCCAATCCGCGGTGAGCACGCGAGGTGACTATGCCCATACACTCTCTTTGAGAGAAGGCCTGTGCCCTACAGTGGGACGTATACTGGCTGCTTATAATTTTCCACATTTGATTAACCGTATTACCGAAAAAGCATTTTTTTATTTATGCACTACTGTATAAATAAACTCATGCCTGTATCCCGGAGGGGTAGACAGAGACCAGGGTCTGCCACTTGCCACGATCCTAAAATATATAAATACATAAAAAAGAACCGAGTCTCGCAGTTTTTTCCGAGCTCTTCCCGAACTTCAAAGACGATTTTTTTATGATTTAATTACAAATGTATAGGTTTCAAATTTTTCCCTGTATTTGTAGTATAAGACGATACTACTTGCCAAATTTCATGGTCCTAGGTCAACGGAAAGTATCCTATAAATTTTGATTCCCTTGAGTGTCGAAATAAATGTGTGTTTTGGTGTGTACATAAAACATTATCTTATCTTATGTTAAATATACGTTTTTTGTTTTTTTTTTTTACGTTAACTTAAAAGTTTGATTTTTTCAAAACCTTCAGAGGACTGTAGATTTAAGTATATGGTTCTCAACTCGATACCTCTATGCGTTTCCGAGATAAAGGGTCTTGACGGACAGACGGACGGATGGACGGACAACAAAGTGATCCTATAAGGGTTCCGTTTCTCTTTCTGAGGTACGGAACCCTTAAAAGAAGAAGAAGACGCAGTGGTAGCCCAGTGGGTGAAACAATGGACTCAGAAGCGAGAGACCCACGTTCGGTTCCCAGTGCCGGCATGTACCTATGACTTTGTTTATTTTTGAAGTTACGCACATCTGCGAATTTGTAGTAGCAATACCACTACACTCACAAACTGTGAAGGAAAATATCGTGAGGAAATCCGCGGCTTGGTTGGCTCCGCACGTATTGACTTGTCTTTCCTGTGGGCTAGGCCAACTAAGCTGTCAGGATGGTATAGGTGCTGGGTAAGCCGACTCCAATTCATAAGACTACGCACACGCAACTAATAATTATTAACTTCGATCAATTTAATGGTCTATGAAGGTAAAGCCTCCACATTAAACTAACTAGACGCAATAAAAAAGCGGGTTCAAGCGTTTACACCTAGAACAAATAAAATTAAAGCTGCTATTCTAAAAGCTAACCGATTTGCAGTGATTTACCGTTTGCCGAAGATTCCAAAATGCATTCGGGTGAAAACGATCGAACAGTCTCACCGGTTAATAGCTATTGGGGATTATTGTCCTATAAACATAGCGTTTGGCAATTTAAATACGACTAAATTACATAGGACCGGTTTCTGAATTGAGAATTTCACTAAGTAAATACTTAAGTAACGTTCTGTCACGCTCTTTTCCGAGAAATTCGAGGAAACAGCACTACAGTTAACTATTTACTTAGCGATATTCTCAATTCAGAAACTGGCCCTTAACCTTAGTTTCTGAAAAGCTTAAGTGGATGAATTTCACTGTAAAAAAAAATTTCAATTTACTTGAATCTTAATAGAAAGAGACTGAAAATTGATTAGCTGATTTGTAAACAATTAGTCTTGATTTCTTAATATGCTTGGAATTATAAAAAAGGATATAGTAATGAGAAGTAAAACTATGATGTGGCATTCGTTTGTAGGTACATACGATGAGAATGATAAAGAAACGTTGATCATACAGGGGCCATATTAGCAAAAGACGAGATAAAACCGGCCGAGTGCAAGTTGGACTCGCGCACGAAGGGTTCTGTTCCATTATCTATACAACATTTGAATATTTCAAGCGTCTACCTGTTGCCATTATAAGTATCAAGCAAGAACGGCAAAAAAAATCACGTTTCTTGTATGGGAGCCCCCTTAAATATTTGTTTCGTTTTGTTTTTAGTATTTGTTGTTATAGAAGCAACGGAAATACATCATCTGTGAAAATTTCAACAGTCTAGCTATCAGGGTTCATGAGATACAGCCTGGTGACAGATAGACAGACAGACAGACAGACGGACGGACAGAGGAGTCTTAGCACTAGCCCTCACCCTTGGGGTAGGGAACGCTAAAAAGTACCCGGAACCGGCGTCCGTACATGCAGCTAGCAGCTAATAATGAATGTTGATGAACCGAAAGTTGGATCAGGATCGTGGCAAGTAGCAAACCCTGGTCCCTGTCTACACCTTTGGTACACAGGCGTGAGTTTTTGTATGTCTCTATACATTGGCGTGTCACTAAATTGAGTTAAAAATAAATTAGATTAATGTAAGAAACTAGCCCATTTTCTCTCGCGTACAAAAAATGTGTCAATCTACTCGTGCTATTCACAGCAGTCAGTTGGCTGAAGTGCATATAAAAAACAACTGACAGCTTTTTTATAGTAGACTAACAGATTGTCGGTGGACGAGAAATCGGAGGTAAAACTAAGTAAGGTAATAAAAGTCAATGACACCAAACAATAGGTCGATAAATTGGCTGCAAAATTACGCATGTAAATTCGATGACAAATACCTAGGCGAACGAAATTTATTACCTGAATTCAAATTATTATTATCACCCGATAATTTCCGTGTGCGAAATAGTGTGCCTTTATTTGAGCACTCTAGTTGAATGAAAATCTAACGAGCGGTGAAATTTTCTCTTTAAAAAAATATTATATTGAGCTTCTATAGCTGATGAAACTTTAAATAAAAATAAAATTAACGTGTATGTCGGCGTAGAGTCGACGGCACATTAACTTTTACATACGTGCACTCTAGAGCGGTAGTAGCGGAGCTATAACGCCGGCTTCTCATTCGGGAGGTCGTGGGTTCAAGTCCCGGCATGTTTTCTAAGTTACGTACATTTGTGAAGTTATAGTAGCAATGCCACTCGCTAACGGTGAAGGAAAAACAAGTGTCTGAGGTATTTACATACCTTAGCGCTTGCTACGTACAATGGCCCAACTGTGAGGCTAAGTGCGGAAATCTCGGGTCTAACTAACTGACCAACTATACGTGCACTCTAATCGGTTACGTTAAGGATGAATTTGCAACAAAAATGTTAAGGTTGATGACCTGCTATCGACTGAAGGAGTTAATTAGTACCGTCTCTATATTAAAAAATCTGTCTATATTTAAACAAATTTAGCTAGAATTTTATAATTAATCAAATCGATACTTCTTGTTACCTGGAAGAATTGGTCGTTTAGTATCTCATGAAGTTTGTGTAAAAATAAAATGTTTTAATTTTCTTTTATTTGATCTTCCACAATCCGGTAAACGCAGCATGGGACGTCCACCAGCTCGCTGGAGTAACGATCTGAGTCAGATTGATAGCTGTGGCTGGATGAAGATGGTCGAGTATGAGGAACGATGGAAGTGGCGTGCCTCGGGGGAGGCCTGTGTCTAGCAGTGGACGAGTTCGGACAGATCGATTGATTGAATCCGCCACCATAATGAATCGCTCGTAGCCCCGGCTGCCTGAGTGATCTTAAACGATCACGAAGGTTAAGCAATACAGGGCGCGTTCAGTGCATGGATGGGTCACCGTCTATGCCTAACGCTAGTGGCATTTTTCCGAGCGGTTCCGTGCTTCGCAAGGCACGTTAAGCTGTTGGTGCCGGCTGCCGTCGATAGATGGCGGTCGTTAAGCCAAGTCAGAGGCCTTAGGGCGGCTTGACAACTTCTGACAGTAGACGAGCTACTAGTCTACAAGCCTCCACCAATCCGGACTTGGCCCCCGTGGTGGAGTATGGCCTATACCTTCGGAAGAGACCCGTGCCCCTCGGTGGGGACATAATGGGATGATGATGATGAATTATGTGTGAAAATTTTAACTGCCATTTTGAAAGGGTATAAGATAAAAGGTCCTGGTCAGGTAGGGTCCCATTCGGGTCACTTTTGGGTGCCCTAAAACATGGCATATTTTTTCTGTTTTATACATTACGGAGCCTATTTAGCCACATTACTTTACAATAAACGGCCGGAATCCATGTACTTTGGAAACATCGAAAAATTTTGGTAACTTGCAAGTGATTTTTTGTAAATAAATATCGAATGCTCTGTATAAGATCCTTTATAGAACGTCACTATCAATCAGCAAAGTTAATTCAAAAGAGTTCTCGAAACTTTATAGAGAAGTCGTTAGACATCAGGTATTCGGCTAAGGATTTACGTCAAAAGCTGCTCTTTAGTCATTCCAACTCACGGTTCCGTGACAGTGTAAAATGAGAACAGAACACAAACTGTACCAAACGTGTAGGCTTGCTACTGCATTACGCGCACTGAATCCTGACAATCGTCTAACTATGAAATTCCATACTAATTTCTGTCGCGAACGTCAGGATTCCGACAGGATTTGGTGCACGTAATTAGGCCTCTGCGTGTATTTATTTACACAAACCAATTGGAGCCCATTACGACCCCACTCTATCTTCGAAGCCAGTCTTGTTACAGATATGTTCAGGAATTCGTTATCTCTCTCGGTTACTATCATCATAAGCAGCCCATATACGTAGGGCACAGGCCTTGTCTCAGAGAGAGAGAGAGAGAGAGAGTACGGGCTTAATCACCACGCGTGCCCACCGCGGATGGCGATTTCAAGCGCTGAGGTATGCAAATAGCTCAGACACCCAGGTTTCCCCAAGTTGTTTTCCTACACCGTTAGCGAGTGGTATTGCTTCTATACTTTCAGGACTCACATACTTCAGCGCTCAAAAGACGCTGTGGGCAAAAACACATGGCATTATCTCACGCCTGTATCCCGGAGGGGTAGGCAGAAATTTGGCGTACGAAAAGAAAGTTACGTTATTTTCTAGTATTTTTTAATAACTCGCGATGCTCATACATAATAATTTATTAAACGAGTCTAACCCGTCTAATAGGTCTGAAGTGGCGAGTACAGTCAATTATTGATTTTGCTACTACAAATTCACTGGTGAATTCAATTCAATTCAATTCAAATATTTTTATTCATTGTAAGAACAGAATGTTTACTTAATGAACGTCAAAGTTGTTAGTTTCACAATTAATGGATTATATGGAGAAGAAGCTAACAAAGAAACTCCACATTTATTCTTTTCAAAACACGTTTTAACTTAATTAACAGAGTTTTCAACTTAAAATATTAGTCATGAATGTGTTGAACACTAGTCACAATCGTCCTTTAAATAATATTAATCTACTGTTTAATGCCAAACATCTTTGTCTTCTAAATAATCCTTGATGTTATAGTAAGCCTTTTTGCACAAAATGTGCTTAACACATTTTTTAAATCGCGTTGGAGGTAACTCTAATATATCTTGAGGAATTTTGTTGTAGAACCTTATACAGTGCCCCATAAAGGATGTGTTAACTTTTGCAAGTCTAAATAGTGGAAATGACAATTTATGTTTATTTCTAGTATTAACATTATGGTGGCCACCAACATTTTCGAAGTCTTTGATATTTTTTTTACGTACATAATATTTTCATAAATGTATTGACATGCAACTGTTAAGATGTTGGTTTCTTTGAAGAAATCTCTTAGCGAATCCCTACTACCTAACTTGTAAATAAATCGGATGGCTCTCCTCTGCAAGATGAAGATAGTCTCAATGTCTGCTGCCCGGCCCCATAGTAGTATACCGTAGGACATAATACTATGGAAGTAACTAAAATAAACAAGCCTAGCAGTTGCAACATCAGTGAGTTCCCTAATTCTATTCACTGCATATGCTGCAGAGCTAAGTCTGTGTGCTAATTTTACAATATGTGGACCCCATTGTAGTTTTGCATCGATTGTGATGACCAGAAATACAGTATCATCTACAAATTCTAGTTTTTCATGTCCAATTACTATGTTGTTCTCAACTAATCGTACGTCAGGTAAGGAAAACTATACATTTTGTCTTTTTAGAATTTAGCAGCAGATTATTTGCTGTGAACCAATCTAGTACTTGCGAGAGAGCATCGTCAAGATTATTTTTTTGTCTCCTTATTTTAAAAATAAGTGACATGTCATCAGCAAATAACACTATCTCAGACATTTTTTGTACCATAAACGGTAAATCATTTATATAGACTAGGAAAAAGAGCGGCCATAAGATACGTCGGGCGGGACTCCTATTTTTACAAGTGAACCCGAGGATTTAATACGATTTACGTCTGCTTTTTGGACCCTTCCTTCTAAATACGATCTTAAAAGATCTAAACCTGCACCCTTTATTCCGTAGTGTTTTAACTTTAGGAGTAGCGTTTCGTGGTCTACACAATCAAATGCTTTTGATAAATCACAAAATATGCCTACTGCATCCTTGCGATCCTCCCACGCGTTGAAAATATGTTTAAGTAACATAACTCCAGCGTCTGTTGTATTCCGCCCTTTAGTAAAACCAAATTGCTGGCTATGAAAGAGTTGGTAATTGTTGAAATGCGTAAGTAATTGATCTAAGGTGATCTTCTCAAATATTTTACTTAATACTGGTAGTACTGAGATGGGCCTAAAATTGGTTGGATCGTGTTTATCATCGCTTTTCAATAAGGGTACTAGTATACTATATTTCATGAGGTCCGGAAATACTCCCTCATCTACACATTTACTGAAAATTTTTGCTAACGGTAAAGCTAGGACATGGATCACTGAACTAACAATTTTTACTGACATACCCCACAAGTCCTCGGTTTTTTTAAGATTCAATAATTTAAATTTTTTAAGAACGTTATGGGGCTCAATGTAATTAAATGAGAAATCGTGTTCGCACGAGGAGACATGGTCTTTTAGTAATGTTGTTGCACGATCAGGTGACGAGTCTAACGGAGCTGTAGTCACGATTGGAACATTAGTGAAGAACTGTTCAAATGCTGCAGCGATATCTTTATTTGTCGTTATTATTTTGTCATCAATCTTAAGCGAAATATCTCGGTCTCCTAATTTTGTTTTACCCGTTTCTCTATTTATTATTGTCCAAATTGTTTTAATTTTATTCGGTGACTGTAAGATTTTATTCTTTATATGATCGCATTTAGCCTTATGGCAGACGGCCTTAAATAATTTGGAATATTTTTTGGCGTGCTGTATGAATTTGGTGTCATATGTATAAGTCTTTTTGTCATACAGTTCATAAAGTGTGTCTCTACTTTTCCGGATACCCGAGGTTGCCCATTCACTAAATCCTACTTTATTCTCATTATTTGTTAGCTGCCGCAATTTAAAAACTTTTTCAAAACTACCCGACACGACTTTGAAAAAGTCTACATAATGAGCATTAGCATTTTGGTAACTTTCTTGAGTTTTTATGCTACTTTCAAGGTCTACTTTAAATGACTCTAATTTTTTACTTGTTACGGGCCGGCAGAGGATAACCTGTTCTGCGTTTTTTCTATCTATTTCAAAATGAACAATTTGACCACTGTGGTCTGACTTCAAACAATTTACTGTAGAATTATCTGAAAAGTCGCAATCGCAGTAAACATTATCTATGCAGGTGGCATTAGTTTCGGTTATTCTAGAAGGCTCCAAGAAAATATTTACTAAATTAAACGACTTGAAAATTATTGTCAATTTGGTATTTAAAGCCGAGTCTACCAACAAGTCGATATTGAAGTCACCACAGACTATGACTTCCTTATTACTGCTAGAGGCTACCTTCAAAACATCCTCTAATATTGATGGTGAATAAAAGTAAATCCTCAAACATACGCAGTGAAATATAATGTTTGCTTTCCGTATCCGTGCCTCTACTGCACTCCGGCACAACAGCACAGAGCGGCCGGTATTTGCATGTCACAGGCTCAGTGCAAGCTCTGAGCACTCAAAGCGGCACAATCCGAATACTAGTGCTCCGTGTATACGGCCCCTTAGTATTTTGCCACGAACGCGGTATTTGGATTCGATACGATGCTATTCTGCCTACTGCGTGGAAAAATATATAGTGGCAGCACATCTGCACTACGCTGGTTAATTCGAATGTTAGTTCGAGAGGTCGTGGGCAAAAATTTTAGCATGTACCAATAACTCAATTTTGTGAGTTATGTTCAGTTTTTATTTTGCTGTTGCAATACCACTCGCTAATTTATTGTAAATTCTATTATTATGGTAACCAGAAAAATACCCAGGCTGAGACCATTTTTACAAATCATTTATGACGGCCTCCAGCGAGAATCGAACACATGATATATGTTATTATTTATTTCACTACACAGCAAAAGGCAAAAAATATGTAACAATAATAAAATATATATAATAATAAGTCCGCAAAGTCAAAGAAAAAAATATCAGACACCATAAAGTACAGTCAATCAAATAAACCACCTCGAGAAATTTCGACCCCAAGGTACCCATAACACTAGCACCATTAGCGCGCTGTACAGCAAAGAAAAATGTATTAAAAAATGCCCCTGAGCAGTATTATTTAATATTTTCAGCACGTCGACTAGATGGTTATATAACTTATACAAGAGTAGGAGGTGACACTCGGTAATGTTAAGTTGATCGTAAGGCCCAAATAGCAAATTATTGCGTATCTAAGAACTTTCACTTTACTCAACTCTCCGTATGAACTTTGTATCGAAGTGTACCTATTACTTTATTAAGTTGAATGCGCGCAGTGTAAGGACATGTTAATGTATTGTCGACTTTACTTGGCGTGAAAATTATGTAATAGTGCCTAAATGCAAAAACACAGTCACACTATTCGGTTTAGCAGACGCTCAACAAAGATTTTCTGAACTGTACCAAGTGAAATTAGAAAAAAAAACTAACGCTGTTAAAACACTGGCTGTCAACAGACTCCTAGAACCACCTGGAGTAAAATTTGAAGGAAAAAACTGGCCAGCAAGATTCCCTCGCTCGCCTCGAGTGAAATTATGAGAAAAAAACCAGCAAGTACAGTCAGCAACAAATTGAGCAAACAATAATTGACCCCAAGAAGGGGCCGCCGGTAAATTATACGCGAAATTAGAGCCAGCTAATTAGTGAACAGCGGCGGTTGTCTGGCGCTAATTACTCACCGTCGAGGAGCGAGGAACAAAGTGGAGAAACATAAATATTTTTCATTGACACCCTTAATTTTTTACTTAATTTTTTTACGTAATGTGTGTGTGTGTGTGTGTGTGTGTGTGTGTGTGTGTGCGTGCGTGCGTGCGTGTGTGCGTGCGTGCGTGCGTGCGTGCGTGCGTGCATGCTTGTGTGTGTGTGTGTGTTTGTTTGTTTTTGTATGTACAGTTTGTGTAATTGTATTCGGACTTTTTTATGATTATTTACCGCTATAAATAACTTCGTGAACGGAACCCTATCAATATGCCTAAAACGTCTATCTGTTTATTTGTCTATCTAACCTCCGTTTTTTTTTCTTGAACTCTATTTTATTTTTATAGCGGAAGACCTGGGTTTTTTTTTTGTCCCCAGCCGAGATTCGAACCCGGGACCTCTCGCATGGTAGGCAGATGCGCTCCCGCTGCGCCACAGAGGTCGTCATAATCCCTGCATAATAAGAACAAATTATAAAACCGATCATGTGAGTCCAGCTAAGTACTTAGGACCAACTCGTACTTGGCTGGTTTATCTATCAAAGTTTCAGTTCCGATAGCCTATACTATTTTATCCGTCCGAATTTTGAATTGACTAGGCTTACGTTGGTTCAGTTAGTTAATTTGGCATGATTAGACTAGCGGACTGTACATAAAGTGGTCGTAGTGCTTCTTACCTCTATGCTCTCTCTATTTACACATTTATTTTACCGGCTCATTTACCTGGCCCCTTTATGCTTTCGGTTCAAAATTCAAATTTTTACATTTCACTTCGCAAGCTCGTGTCGTGGGTGTTTGTTCAGACGTTGCCGTCAGAATTAAGCCTCTGTTTATTTAGTATTAAGTTGGGGTGAAAGTTAACCGGAATGCCACTATGTTAATTGAAATTTTGATTTGTTATTCAGGATTCCGTGTGGCGCCGGATTAAGAGTAACGTCACTCCATTTCCTTCTTTGGATGTCGTAGAAGACGACTAAGGAAATCAATTACCAGGAGACGGGCAGCAGCGACTTCCTGAGATTCCAACCGCATACTGCGATCGCCAACCCGCCTTCCAAGCGTGGCGATTATGGCAAAACCCCTCATGGTTATGAAACCACGAAGGAAGCCTATGTCCTGCAGTGGGCGTCAAATGGCTGATGATGATTCAGGATATGATATATATATTTATGCATGGTACTCGTGCAGTCGACAGCATATCAAATTTTACATGAGCGTACTCTATGCACTTGCGTTACGGGTGACTTTGCAACTAAAATGTAAAGGTTGATGTGCTGTCGAATGAGCATGGTACACTCAAGGCAGAACTTGCTTAGTTCACTTGTGTTCATATTGTAGAATATGTTCAATGAATGCTATGATGCCGCAGTAGAGTCAACAAGCAGTAGAGACATCTTTTTAATTCGAAGTCGGGCATTGAACATTCAGCCAAACACGACTGCTAGCCCAGTACTTAGATACACCACAGGTACATCTATAGTCCTTTTTTATTTATTCGTTTTGTCTGTTGTGTATTTAGTTTTCTTTCTGTTTTTGTCCATATTATGTAACTTATCTGCTTATTTTGTTTCTGTGATGTATCTTGTTGGTATAATAAATGTATTTCTTCTTCTTATCCGTTTTCTTCTACTGTAACGTTTTTTTTACTTACCAAATATCGGCTAAAGGTTAGAGTCGATAGATTTAACATAAGTCAAGCAAACCTTTTTTTTGTCCTTCATCTCTTTGACCGGCGCGAGTATTTTTATGAGTAATGCTACAAATGCACAATTATTACGAACTGTTATGAATCAACGAACTACTGTTATTGTCTGACGAAGAGACGGACAATTTCTATTTAAGTCATGAATTTCAGAAGAATTCCACATAATAAAATAAGAGTTCAACAAATTAGGAAAAATCTAAAACAGAAAAGCATGCATTTGTTTTTTTAAGTTTCGCAGTTGATTTGTTACCGAATCCTTTTAAAGTAGGTACATAATGGAGATATATTAATGCTTGATATATTAATCTAACTATTATATAATAACTTGCGATCTATATGCGTTTGCATAGAAACACTCAAGGAAGGTCGCAGCTGAATAACCTTATATTTTTTTGCATTTTTGCCTTTATTTGTTATGACAATTTTGTCGACAAAATAATCTTAAAACGATGATTAAATTGCTTGTCTATGTTTTAAAAAGTGTTTAAAATGTTTTAAAACCATGTTAACTATTAAAAATCACTTGAAACTGGGAGCTGCCAAGGACCAGCACACACCTTTAATGTGAACTGTGGGTAGGTACAACAACGGCAGTATATCAGATGCCACGTCACCGGTAGCAAAATAAACCAGCTTATGCTCCACCGTCCCGCTACAATAGAATGTAAATAGCTTCCTCTATTTAATAAAAAGCGCTTCTATAAACATAAACTGCGTCGTGTAATGTTAAAACACGGCACGGCGCCACATTGTGGGAGGTGCCTAATTTTGTTACTGCAACACTGAGGTGGACGTACGGGCAAAAAAATGGCAAAAAAAATTAAACTTGACAATTTTTTATTTTTACAAGACAAACACAAAAAAAATTATGTGGGTGGGGAGAATGAGGGCTCAAACCACCGCTACAAGCGACTCTGTGGTGGCGGCGGTGTGTGGTGGCCTAAGCGAGGCTTCTCAGCAAGCCTGTAGCCTGGACGAGTGCTGAAATGCACAATGCGCTGGGTTTTAGTGGGTAAAAATCCCACATAACCCGGCTTTCCCTCCAGAAAGTCGGGTATCTTTTGAAGATTTCCCCCTCGACAACAAAAATAAAAAAGAAATAAAGAGGTTAACAATTAAGAATACTCGGCTACGCAATGTACATCGAATTGGCATAATAAACTATGAGTTGTAGTATATTTCTTTATTTAATACGAAGATATTACAGAAACTTAGATGATAAAAATATGTACCAGGCATGCATCCAAAACTATATCTACGTAAGTAAGTGAGTTGTGTGAAATGCACCTGTAGATCTTGTATAAAAACTGTGCCATGCTATGGCACGCTTTTGTATAGCATAGCATGCGTGTGATGCATTAATGAAATAGGGCCTATATGACCTCACACGGGCGCAGCGCTATACTGCGCTATATAGTATAGCGCCCGTCACCGCTGATTGGCGACCCGCCAAGATTTGCTTTAAATAAATAGATACCTAGATCTCAAGAGTTTGCCTGAATCACCGCCCCGCATGTCCCCTCGGTGAAATATTAACGTGCATAATACGTGTTTCAGTGCGGCGTGATCTATGCAATATCTTACCGAACCATGGAACCGAACCATGAGAGCAACCATAATATTTATGCTGTGAAGCCGCCTATACTGTAGCCGATTAGAGTACAAAGAATGAATGAATGAATGAATGAATGAATGAATGATTTATTGCCACAAACAAACATGCTTACATACAATAATTTTAAGAAATAAAGGAGTATGCGTGTGACAATGATACTATTTCAGCGTTTGCTGTTTCTATTTGAAACAGCGCTGGTTTTCAAATAGCACCTCCACGCCAAATGAAGAAAACATGTCATGCAGGTAGGGCTTACTGTTAAAAAAAATTATATACATAGAAAAATAGAAATATAAATAACGTTTATGTCAATTTGTAGGTAAAAAAAGTTTAAATTTTAATTAAATTTAATTTAACTAAGTTTTAATTATAATGCGTCAATAATGTCATTCATGAATAAAAAATCTAATACTTATAAAAAATTATGACAGCTTACTTAATATTATTCTGTTGTTTATGAATAAGAATGCGGCGAAATTTGTGCTTAAAAGAGATTGGAGTCATTAATTGGCGCAGAGGTGGCGGCAAATCGTTCCATATTTTTGTGGCCGCGTATTTAAAGCCACCCCTACAGCCTGTCGATATGTGCCTTGGTACTATTAACTTATCCCCAAATCGACTGCGTGTATTATAAGTGTAGTACGTTTTAGCCCACGTGAACTTGTCGAATAGATACGCTGGTCTCTGTCGGTGTACTACCTTATGGACTAGGCAGGCTAGGTGTAAGTTACGACGTGCCTTCATGTTTAAAATTTGTTTCTCGATCAGAAACGGCGTAATGTGCGCCCGCTTTGGCACATCAAAACAAAAACAAATGCACGCATTTTGGACGCGCTGTATAGCACGTTCAGTTTTAGCAAATATACGCGGTCCATAGATGACGTCTCCGAAGTTGAAAAGGGAAAGCACTAGACTCTCCACTAAAATAATTCGAATCTTCTCCGTAAGAAAGTTTCGAATATTGTATAGAGTCTTCAATCTGTAAAATGCATCCCTTATCTTTAGGCCCTATATGGATAGGCTGATGTGCTGTTGACGTTTGAGTGAATGATAAATCAAAATAACGCACCTTTAAGACCGCTTACGTTAATACTTTCAATGCTGTACATTGGTGTGATTGGTGATGAGTTAGTTGTGTTTTACGAAACCTGCAAAACTGATGAGTGTTTAAAGAAGCAGGTCTCCTAAAGTGTTTTTCTCGTTGATGAAAGGAAAGAGGTTAGTCAAGATCGTGGAAAGAGGCAAATCCTGGTCTACGTCTACCCCTCTGAAAATACAGGCGTACCGACGATAAACGAATCCAGGTAGGAGTTTATGGAGTATGGTTTATATCTGTAAAGATTTCTTGGGAAACAGTTTTTGTTTAGTCAGAAACCGGGTTATTACGTAGGTACTACGTAGCTCTTAAAGATTCTAGTAGTTCCCCTTGCTGGCCCATCTCAAATTACCATCCTGTAAAATATTACAAAATAATGTGGAAGATCTTCTTTGAAGGCGTACATGTTTAAGTTAAGAGCAGAAACGTACCTACTCAAAGTATCACAAAGTGATATGGAGTGAAGGTTGAAATTTGCAAGTAGTTTCGCCACTTAAATACCTCTAGAGAGAACATGAGTTTCAAATGTTACGTGAGAGGAGAATGCTACGTAGGTTTTCCACCGAAATCACCCACGTTTTGACTTCTTAGGTCACAGCTGGAAGGACATGTTAGTTAAAGACTTTAGACGTGTGGCGGGGAGACCTATCTCCAGCAAAAGATTTGTAGGTCAGCAATAGATAGGCATCTCTCTTGCACTATTGGGATCATGGCTGTATCATTTCTAATCCATATCTGACGGTGGTTTACGGCAGTTTCTAAAATAGGCCACCCCCGTAGTGCGTTAATTTAATAATTGAGCCAAAATGTGTCTTTATTTTTCGATGCACTCTAAGGCTTCAATAAGTATAATCTTATATCTTATGACTAAAAGGTTTATTAAAAGACTATCCACAATGCAAAAAGCCGGCGGCGTTGTGCTGGTACCATGCTACAAATAAAATAAATCTTAAATATTTTAAGGTCAGACCCTAAAATAAATATTATATATTTTTAAGGTAAGAGACTACTAACGAAAAAAAGACGACAAAAATATTCTGAAAAAGACTACAACACAAGCGCCTAAAGCCTACAACACAGGCACAAGTGCAAAAACACTACAACACATAAGCAAAAAGACTACAACACTAGCGCAAAAAAACTACAACACTGGCGCAAAAAGACTTTAACCTAAAAACCGGTCCCGAAATAAAAGGTCTTGACAGACAGACGGACGGTCAACAAAGTGATCTTATGGGGTTCCGTTTTTTCTTTTGAGGTACGGAACCCTAAAACAGCGAAAACAGACAATATTTCTATAGAGACTCTCTTTATTTGTTAATTTTTTAAAATTATTATTGGTTCGGTAATCTGCCGTAATAACACATATTCTGTGAAAATTGCAACTCGCTACCTATAACGGTTCCAAGGTCAGACGGCCGGACAGACAGACGCATAGACAGCGGAGGCAGAGTAATAGGGTCCTGTTTGGCACCCTTCGGGTACGGAACCCTAAAAAACGATATAATAACTTGATGATTAATAGCTGATAGATTTTTCTGTAGCAAGAGTCCGGGAACTCGCACTAAGCTGTACACGAATTCGTTTATAAAAAGCACGGCAAAGATGCGGAATGCGTTGCCGTCATCTGTTAGCAATTCGATGTACTTTACGTTATAAGCAAGCTATATAAGTCCCACAGTAGGGCACAGGCCTTCTCTCTGAGAGAGAGAGCGTATGGGCTTAATCACCACGCGTGACCACCGCGGATTGGCGATTTCAAGCGCTGAGGTATGTGAATAGCGTACTTTGCGTAACAGAGTCTATTTATACGTCTGTGGATTAATCGACTTTCCATTGTACATCGAATTGTCATAATAAACCATGAACTGTAGTTCTATGAAACACGCCCCTGGGTGTCTCTAAAACTAGATTTAATCAGCATTTAACAGGCAAGCCCGTAACATCTTAGACCCCGTGAAGTCTCAACCTACATACATATACACCTAAACTCACGCCTGTGTCCCAGGGGAGTAGGCAGAGGCCCACTTGCCGCGATCCTGACAGATCACATTCGCTTCCTCAACATTCATTAGTCGTTGCATGCTCGCACGCCGGTTTCGTGTACTTTTTATCCTGCCCTTTGCTAATACATCCCCTATTTGGTCAAAGTATGCCGCCTGGGATGTCCCTTACCGGCCCTTCCGCCCAAATTAGCTTGGTGTATTTTTCTCGTCAATATTTTTCCTTCATCCTCTCCACATGTCCAAACCATGTCTCAACCTGTGCTCATAAAACAAGTAGTTCTTTACTAACAATACAATATGTAAGGAAATTGTTATCCCATGTATAAAAGTGCTTCTAGCTAAAACTTTCTTTTTCCCTCTCTCAGCTGGGTGAGATATTTAGGGAACAAAGCAAACTATTCACATTTCCCGAGCTACATTTCTGACTTTCCACACACAATGGAAATAGAAAGTGGCATAAAAGGGGGTTGTTTATGAATGTTGTGTCGGTACAACAGAATAGACTTCCGGTGTGAAGGAACATGTATGAATAATACACTGTTATTTAAATAGTCCAAATAAACAGAACTTACGTGGGAAAACCAAAATAAGGGTAATTCAAAATAATGCATCAAATGTGTTTTAAAGACTAATAACTAGTCTTTACTGTTTCCAGACTATTGATATTATAAGAGCTACGCGTTTTTAAACGTGGAATTTTATCTTGATCTATTGTTAACAAATACAAATATACGAGCACAGATTAATTATTTGACAAAAAAACGGTTCTTGATGAGACACTACAACTTGTTTCCCAATTGGCAACTGTCACCTACATTGGCCTGCCAACCGTCATACAAAAAAAGGTTTATGAATCGTGATTTCCGACGTTTGGTCCAAAGCTGTCAATCCAAAATCAAAGTGGTAGGAAGTTGAAGAATGAGTTCTATTCTGTTAAACGTTTTGATTCTGTCGTTAAAAGTAAACGAACAATTGATTTAGCCGGCGATGAGCATAATTTTTCATCCAGGGCCTAGATTCTGTTAATGCATTGTAGTAACATGACAACTGCATGAACATGGCGATTTAATTTCATTGCTGCTTTAAGTCTACGCGGGCACACGTATCAAACCTTCTAGGCGTCAATAGTATGAAAAAACACGTCACGTGACCCGACAGTGCACCTGTTATATTATATTACATTATACTACAATGCACTAACAGAATCGAGGCCCTGGTGAAATAGTACTTTATTACTCTAGAGGTGAAAGTAAATTGACGACGGTTTGGTGGGTTTGGCGTACAAGTAGCGATGGCGCCAATAGGGCGATGGACTAAATAAGTTTTTAACATGGTTTTTAGCATAGTTAACATGGTTTAACAGAAATGTGGAAATGGAACTAGGTATTTTTTTTATAATTTGACAGCTGTCAGTTGAAAACGATTGTCCCTAGAGTTGAGAAGCATTACTTTCAACCCGATCCTAAGGCAACTTCAGACCTACTTTCCAAATGCGAGTGAAGAAAAAATTATTGACGCGTCATTTTTTCAAAACGCATTGTTAGAATGTCCCCTACAAAACGATGAGTGAAGTCAAAGTCATAAAAGAATTCGTAAATAGACAGAACATATTAAGTGGAATACCGTTCGTGAAAAACCAGTTTTACATGGCAGCTTAACGTTTAAGCACAATTTACATTATCTACTTAAGCTTTGACAACGAAGCTCTTTATATTTGTAACGATTTACCATAGTAACACTTCTCATTCGATATTAGCTCTTCAGCCACCCAAAACAAAACATCTAATAGACTGTAGTCTAGAGTGGATAATTTGTAACCACTATGGCATTACATGCTCTGCACTCTCCGAGACAGAAATCTATAAGCAACCCTGGAGTTGTTAATGGAACTTAAAAATATAGAGTCATAATTAACTTACGAGAGATTTATCGATTTTCTCTTAAAATTTTTCTTATGGTTCATTATAAACATTCACTTTCAGTTGGAATAGTAACTAACATTCTCCTTGAGTGTACCAGACGACGATAGCATTGTTGCAAAGTTGTCTATTGTAGTAGTTTATTGAAACAAATTTTAAAAGGTACGAGAAACCGTGTTTACTAATCACATACTCAAGAAAAGGAAAGAGCCATGCTAGGCGTTTCTATTGCAACTTCGTATTTCGTCAGAAGACAAAATTAGAAGGCGACTGTGGACGAAGGCAGTCACACAGTATTGGCTGAAAACTGGCCGTCATTCGACGGGTAGGCCCCTTATCCGATGGAATGAAGAAGACGGCAGGACGGCCCCCTGCCGTCTTCGTCCATGGACGAGATTGGCAGGAGACTGGCGATTTTGGCGAGATGGTGAAGAGGCCTATGCCCAATACTGGGCGTCTTTCATAGGCTATATAAATAAATACATTCTCATCAAAATGCTTGGTATGACTGCATCAATCCTCTTAAACACCTCGTAAGTGTAACCGTAGGTTTTTCTTACTCCAAAACCTCCGTAGCTCCTCGACACAAGACGAAGACTCAACGTTGGTTTAATACATGCCTAATACTGTGTAAGTATTCCACATGAAAATGGCTGACGTGACGGTGACACGCCACAAGCTCATGCTGTATTCAGAATCTACCTCAGGTCCTCAGCTCACAATTATGTGAGCACGGCAGTGGAGCGTTCGTGTAAACGCGATACTTGTGTGACCTTTATGAAGGAAGAGTTATGCGGTGGTGTAGACACTTAAACTTTGTTAGCACGAGTTGAAATTAAATCTAAATAGGAAGGACAACACCGGTCTATTTAATGTATCGTTACTTAATGATTTCAATAGTTTTTTTTGCTTAGATTTGGCATAGTCCTGTATAACTCGATGTAGAAAATTGTTATTCATATAAATAATAACAATTTTATTTATGAAAACGCATTTTCCTAAAACAACCCTCAGAGTCAGTTTAAAAATAGTCCGTAATAAAGGGAGATGCAAAACTTTAATTAATTAAACTATCTATGAGGAGTGTTTTAGAGGAGTCGTGTTGCATAAATGAGACCGTTAAACTTTTAGTAAATTATTATAAGAGGCACAATTTAAAATCGCTAGTCAGTCGTTTGATCTATATAAAAGAGAGAAACTGTTGCAGACGTCTCACAAAAATTTATCAAAAGTCACTCGGTAAATTGAGAGAGAATTGTGCTAAGCCTGAAATTATTGTGGAGCCAGTGCAGACTCAAAACTGCAATGTGTTGACTAGATCCGTAGCTTTTCTAACAATCTAAACTATATTTAAACATCCGACCACAAAGTCCAAGCCAAAGTACACCTTAAGCCCACCAGTAGATGGAGTAGAATAGTGTGAGTTAGGGCGTTGATCTTGCGTTCAAAGGCTTCATTGTAAAGTTACCTTTGTTCCGACTGTGATAGAGAATGGTACTGTGTAATAGTGTTGAAAGTTATATTTCAGTCAATTTGTGCGTCTGAATCCACGGAATTGCAACGTGTGACTAGATGAAGGTTTAGTTTGGAGATTCAAGGAGGAAGTGGATTGTGGAGGTAGTCTGATTGAGTTTTGTTTACAATATTATAAAGCTCTCTTACAATGTAGAGACTATTCAAAATTTGTTACTATTGACTACAAGACCATATAAGACACTGTGCCTTGTAAAGTATTATAATAAACAAGCAAAAGTTTGAAACCTGTATCCCAACTACGTAAAAAGTTATTTTTTAATACAGTTGCTCAAAAAGTGGCGTATTATGCGGGATGTGGGCGGGATGTGGGCGGGATGCGGGCTATTACATACTCGAGCTTTTTCTTTATCTTTTCCGAACTCGTGCGTTTTCGTTCCCAACTGTCAAAATAATGTCTATTAAAAAGAAAAAACCAACCACGAAGTTTTTACTAGAAAAAAATTCGTAGAAGTTTATATGATTCATGCAAATATTTCTAAAAAGAAGCTACTAAGTTGTTTCAATATCAGATTTAATGATTTGATTCAATGAGTTAGTTTAGGTTTCGTTTCCTTTCATCTCATTAAATTTCATTTTCATTTCATACCAATAAAAAAAATCTACTGAAGACTTGGCTGTATGGGCATAGTTCCCTTTACCTACCCAGAATGGCTGAAGAAAAAAAAATCTCTGCTTATATTCTTTTACGATTGGCGCCATTTTCCAAATTTTTTTTTATTAAATTGCTTCATACTGTTTTAAAAATAGTTATTCAGTACACGTGCGGAACCGTCATTGCAACTTGTTCCGACTGTCAACTCTCACTTTTGGCTGCGCCTCGGCTCGGGTAGACATTTGTCGGAACTCTTTGCAATGACAGGCTTTCCGCACTCGTCATGAAATATACTATAATAGGTTTGATAGAATATCATATAAATTTGATAGAAACTGTGATAGAACATCACCATGCATTTTGGGAAGTTGGAGAGCCATAGCAAAATGAACGTGCCTTAATAACAGCTATCGAATATGCTAGACTTTTTAAAAAAAGGACTTTATTTGCGAGCATTTTTTTGTATTTTAAATGTATCCTTAAAAATAATAGTCTAAAACCGCGGCTCTCAAACCTCCCAGATTTCAGCGTGTATATATCGAGCAAGATAATATAAGAATATTCTTAGTACACCAGGAAAAACACAAACATAAAATATTGACAAAGATACAATTAGCGGCCTGACTGCTTATAGCAATTTCTTCCAGGCAACCGACGATGGGGAGTTGCTGAAGAAAAAGTGAGATGGGTAGTCAGCGCAAATATTAATTTTGACTTACGAAGTGTATACTATTACATATACTTTGAAATAACACAATTATTATTTCAGAATTGAACTTGAATGTTGGTGAAGCTAATGAGGTTTGTCAGGACCATGCCAAAAGGCTAGCCCTAATCTCTGCCTACCCCTTGTTAGTCAGTCGTTCTGGTATCGTATGACTATATTGATATAATTCGTTTATTTACGCAAATATTTACGTACCCAAAGGGTAAGGGACCTAAGACTCCACTGTCCGTCTGTCTGTCACCAGGCTGTATCTTATGAACCGTGGTAGCTAGAACACAGATGATGTGTTTCTGTTGCCGCTTTAACAACAAATACTAAAAACAGACTAGAATTGATATTTAAGTCGGGCTCCCATACAACAAACGTGATTTTTTTGCCGTTTTTTGCTCGATATTAATAACGACAACAGGTAGACGCTTTAAATATGCATATTTTATAGATAATGGTACGGAACTCTTCGTGCGCCAGTCGGACTTGCACTTGCCGGTTTTCTGTCTTCGTTCAGTTTAGCTATTAGCAGTTTCACAACAAACAGTTCTCAATTGATAGACACCTACAAGATATTCAATTGAAAAACTTCTTCAATAATGACTGTTTGGTCAAAAGTATCTGCGGGTGTTATAATTGTGAGTTTCAATTCAATTCAATTTCAATAATGATCGCAATTTAATTTCGTGCAATTCATCAAAATTTATTTACAATATCATGATATTTAATTTTAAATTTATTAGCCGTTTCTTAGAATCAATGTCTGAACAACAATGTTCAATATTAAAATGTTCAACAGCCCTACCGTCCAAAAGGTAATTGTCGTTTGAATTCCGTAATAAAATTAACATTCGAATGAAAGGTTCCTGAAGGGTTCAGACGGTGTCCACCAAATCTTAAATTGTTTTTTTTTTTATGTAGCCTTTATACGTCCCGCTTCAGGGCATAGGGCTTCTCTCAGAGTGAGAGTGTGGGCTTCATCAATAAGCGAGCCCACCGCGGGTTGGCAATTTCAAGCGCTGCGGTATGTGAACACCGATTCTCAGCTTTCCTCACGATGTTTTCCTTCACTGTTAGCCAGTGATATTAGATATATCGATAGAGAACACTTTATTGTACATCAAAATGGAAATTAAACATATATTTCTACTAAAAAATTTCTTTACTTTCTTTTGGCATTGCTAATATAGCTTTACAAATATACGTGACTTAAAAACCAAAGTCATCGGCGTTGTTGGAAACAAAGGTATTGGCATACCCTGTCAAATGAATTAATAATTAAATTTCTTAATGTAGGTAAAAGAACTTGAAATCGTCACTTTAACAAGTTACACTCATTTTCCATTATCATTTCCATACACCATTTCTTTTCCTGGCATGATGTTAATTTAAAGTAAGGACATATTTTATTTGTCTCATTTAAATCTAAACTTTATTACTTCTTACGGCTTTACTTATAAATATTCGATTCCTCTGAAAGACTCTACACATGCAGCTTAAATATTCTGTGATAAAGGTTTACCAAGTTTTGTTACAAACATAGGTAGTTATCTATTTTAAAATCCCTAAACATTATGTTTTAGATACCGAGACCAGGGACAGGGTAAAAGTCAGCGCTGTGACGATGCATGCACTCACAGCCCTAGGCTGAGCTCTATTCATTTTATCACATTACCATTTATAATTTTGCTATTTTCTATCCCGGAGGGGTAAGTAGAGACCAGGGTCAGCCACTTGCCACCATACTGACAGATCTGTATCGCTTCATCAACATTCATCAGTCGTTGCATGCACGCAGTTCGGTTTTGGGTATTTTTATGTTGCTCTTTGCTGATAAATCCCCTATTTGGTTGAAGTATGTCCGCCTGGGACATCCCTCACCGGTCCTTCCACCCACATTCGTTCGATATGTTTGTTTCGTCAATCTTTTTTCCTTCATCCTCTTCGTCTAAACCGATGTAACATTCTTTTCTCAATTCTAGTTACTGCATCCTCTTTCAGTCCCCAACGTTCTCTAATCAAACTATTGCGTATCCTGCCATTCAAAGTAACACTACAAAGACTTTTATTTTTTATTGTCTTAAATAAACGTTTTTCAGTCTCAATTCCAATTTTTACTATCCGACGGACTATTCAAGCTGCATTCAGGAGTGCTTTAAGGAATCGTGTTTTTAATAACACTGTTATACTTTAAATTAAAATATATTTGTCACCTTCACTCAAATAATAATAATAATAAAAGTAAATATGCAATGATGATAAAAAACGGTTGAGATTAGTTCACACCTGTCCAAATACTTCCGAGTTGATAAAATGGAGTCCCGAAAGTAAATAAAAGAAAGATACCCGGCAAAGTTTTGCTGTAACTCGAGGAAACTTAAAGCCGGGCATATATTTCCATTCGCCGCGATAAGAAAAGATTGGCGAATTTTCAACGCGTCCATCGAAAGAACGTCAATATGATTCAGCTCTGTTACACCACAATAACGAAGTGTTCGAATTTTCTTACAAGTTTGGAATAAAATTAAAACGCTTTCTTTTTACAGAATTAAGATGAAGAATGGAATATATGTATGGAATATGTGTATGGTGCGTGCATTTTTTTTTTAAATAAGTAATGTATGTGTGTAATTTATTATGTAGGTACTTAAAACAAGAAATGAAATGTAAAAAACTAAGCTCAGAGTTTTTGTTGTCGATTTGTTTGATCTTATATTTTTCTTATAACTATGAAGTCGCTACAAAGAAGTATTTTAATTTTGTCACACATTTGTAAGGAAATTAAAACACTTTATTGTATCAGAATTTTGCGGAAACTTCTTTTTATTTTTCCCGTTAAAATTTAAAATATACGGTGTTTCAAAAGTCTATAGGTAGTCCTTGAAAAAAAATGGGCAGCTACGAGTAAGACTTGAGGCATTCGTTAATAAAATAATTCAAATTATGATTTATCAGAACTATTTTGCTAGATATTTTTTTTTATTTTATTTCATTTTAATGTTAAAAGATGTACAAAACAGCATTATAGACACAGCATTACAATCAACTCAGCCGAGCCGGGCAGCATTCGGGAATCTTAGAAAAGTCTTTAATATACCTTTTACTATACCTAAGTCGTCTAATATAACTCAATCGCTCAAGACAAAATTATACAACCAGTGTGTGTTACAAGTGATGACTTATGGCACTGAAACGTGGTCTCTCACTATGGGCCTCATAAGAAAGCTCAAGATCACGCAACGAGCTATGGAAAGGGCTATGTTCGGAATTTCTCTACGAGATCGAATCAGAAATGATGAGAACGAAAGTCGTCGACGTAGCCCAGCGGATTAGTAAGTTGAAGTGGCAGTAGGCGGGGCACACAGTACGCAGAACTAATGGCCGATGGGGCCAAAAAGTTCTCGAATGGAGATCACATATCGGCAAGCGCAGCGTAGGACGACCAGCCACAAGATGGACAGATGACCTCATCCAAGTGGCAGGAAGACGCTGGATGCAAGCCGCTTCCAACCGGTCTTTTTGGAAATCCATGGAGGAAGCCTATGTTCAGCAGTGGACTTCTTGTGGCTGAATGATGATGATGATTACAATCAAATCATTATAGGGTATTTGTCAGACTATAACGCCAAACATATATTATGTACATACGGCATGACAGACTTTGAAGCAACTAACACTAGAAGCAACTACTTAAAATAACTAAAATACCTAAAAAAATAATGTTAGACAACTCATCGATTTTCAAAAATACAACATATTATTGAAAGCTACATATTAATCGGGACTATGTGTTAATAATTTAGACAATTAATTTAACATCAGTACGTAATCAACCAAACCTAAACACATGGTGCTATTGGACGGTTGGAATTAGCCGTGAAGAGTTATTTGGCTTATGGACGTAGGAATCAGTCTTTATTTCTAAGATTAAAAGAGGAACTTCATTACAGAATAATTTAAGACACTTTTGAAGGCATGAAGAAAATTTCTGCGAATTCGGAAAATTCAGGAAAGGAGGTTTTGTTAACGAAGTTTGTTCGACTTTCGGCATTTATTCATCCTTTAAAGCTTAAATCGTTCATTTAATCAATCAATCAATCAGCCTGTACTCGAACTAAATCAGTGTGGGTTTTGTGATATTTTTATCATAATATGCGCCAAATAATATACACTCTGTTCATCCTTACTTGTCCAATTTAGTAAACAATATTCTAACCTCAAAATTTACATTTGATGCCGAAACTAGATATTTTCTTGCTAGTTCGTGCACTTCGTTTATAAACATAGCAGCATGTTATCCAAAATGGTGTCCCAGGTTACTTCATTTATGGGAATATGGCAGTTTTCGACTAAAAAGTCATATTTTGCGGGTAGAATCTTGTTTACTAAATTGGACAAGTAAGGATGAATAGACTATAAAAGAACGACCGTCTCATTGGTCTAGCGGTATTACGTCTCATTCTCAATGCGGGCTGCCGTAAATTTGTACAAACGGTCTCAGTCTGTGTGTATTTCCATGTTTGTGATGTCCTTACCTGGTCACCATAGCACAGGGTGTCCTAGTTTGGGGCCAGGTCATGACATTGTGTTGTGCGGAAGTTATTTATTAAATTTATTTATTTACCTAATCTTGAAAAAGTAGTTCGTATTGAGTAAAATCTACTTTTGCGATCAGATAAAGAGGTCAGACCGCAATAGATACATTTGATTAATTTCAGTTCCAGCAACCACAAAATTATTGTGGCTTTTTTGAAAGCTAAGCATATTAATTAGTTTGACTATGTACCGTTATAATTTAACCAGTGGTCAATGATAACAACTATTTTAAACAAATAAGGTTTTCTGACAGTTAACTTGATACAATTGAGTCAGAGTAAATCGGAATCTAACCATAACCCCTCATGGTTATGGTTAAACGACGAAGGAGGCCTATGTCCTGCAGTGGACGACAAATGGCTGATGATAATGATGATGAATCGGAATCGCGTTATAAAAACAACAAAACAAATCTTAGGTTAGATAGTAGGTAATGCTAAAAAGCATTAAGCTCGGCTAATTGTAAAACTCTATTATAATGCAATAAAGAATATTATATACATTACTTTAGATAAACTCACGCTTGTATCCCGGATGGGTAGGCAGAGACCAAGGACTGCCAATTGCCACGAGTCTGACAAACCATCACCCGTAATATTAATACATGTCACGAAAAACGACTAAATATATCACAATCGAATGTTAAATTGCAGCCCACACTATATAGCAATAAAAATATATATTAAAAAATCAAAGATAAATAAAAAACGACATCAATAACACGTCATATAATAATAAACTAAAAGTCCAACTAATTCAGATCGGTCCCTATACAATTGAAGAATATTTAACGGAATGAAATATAAATTTCATATGATTTGGATCTGTTTGCGAAATATTGCCAAACGCAGCGTAGGACGCCCATCAGCTCACTGGACCTACGATGTAAGGCAGGTTGTTCGTAGCGACTGGATGAGCATGGTCGAGAACAGAAAGATGTGGCGTGCATTGAACAAGCTTATGCCGAACCATAAAAATATATCCTATAAATAGATACGAGTATCTCCCTATAACCTGTGTTATCAACAATTATACTTAACCCGGCGTGAGTGAAGTCGGGCATGTCATACCCAGGAAGTTTTCAATTGCAGATTATTTAATGTTATTGTTGTCATGCGAGTCCTGACGTTTCAGAAGCTGGAGGTAAGGGTGTGAAAGGCTGGGTACACTGTCAAGTATAGTGTTGCGCCGCTGGTGATGGTCAATACACGATTCGCTAGTGCAACTTCGGTGCTATGTTACATGATCTCATAAGACTTTTCGGATCCTTTTTAGTTATAATAACAAGGAGACACTGTTATTATGTTGATTTATCATATGGGTGGTTATCTGAAATTTGGTTAACTTGGTGTTAGCATCAATTTTTACAAAATTATAAAAAGATATCCAATATTTGAAACTACTAAGCGATGTTATAAAGTCCATTTAGTTCGGTCACTCATTTTCATATATACCATAATATTCTTTATTTCCAAAAATTGGCATTTCTTACCCCAAATATCAGGCCCTAGCCATGTAAGATCTCCCGAATTTAGTGTTCATTTCAATGTAATTATAATTCTATAAGAATAATTTGATCAAACTCTATTGAAATTCGTTTACTATTATTTACTAACACATATATAACACAACTACATTACTAACATTGTCATTTCGATTTAATAATTAATAACAATATTTTTCGTCACATTATTTCAAGTCAAAAAGTGTAAGCGATAAAAATATCAGGCCCTAGTCATTTACGGAATTCAAAAATACGCGGCATCCAAACATATGGCTTTTTCATAACTCACTCAATACGATAGCATCGGTGTGAAGTTAGTAGCAAACACGACCCAAGCCGCGGCAGTCATTTTGTTATTAGTGCGGTCGCCGACTTTGCTGCGTAAATACGTGCTGTGCCAGTCAAACTCTCAGGCCCTAGGTAAGTCGTTTCAGAGATAGTTAATTACTAATTGATCTCATTACTTATTGTAAATATGAGTTTCGTCTGCCTTGTTATTTTGACTGCCTAAAGGGTTTTGATTTTGATTTTAAATAAAAGGTTTCATTTGATTCTGTTTCGTTTCGTCAGTCCCTAGACCGTCAGGCCCTAGTCGTAATAGTGACTAGGGCCTGACGCCAAATCAAGGGACTGATGGTCATACTGTGTGATGCCTGGTTTTAAACATAATACCAATGTATTTGTTGTAGAATATGGCACCTAGAAAGGAAAAACCATCGTCTAAAGAGGAAATTGCAAAAAAAAAGTCTGAACAGGCAAAGAGGCGACTAGAAAAAATTAAAAATGACCCTGTTTTGCTGGCAGAGTACAAAAAAAAGGAACGCCTAAAATATCTAAAAAAAAAGGATAAAGGACAACGGAAATGTGTAAAAGACATGACTCCGCGTGAGCACAGAAAGGCAAGAAAAAACTGGGTAGCCTACTCATCTGATTATAGAAAAAAACAAAAGATTCGTGAAAATACAGATAAATACGTGGACCAAAATACGCCGCCATCATCGGAAGATGAAATTATTCCTGAGGTTCCTTTATTAAATAATGAAAGAGAAGCTGAAGCTAGGAGGAAGAGTATAGTTCAACGGAAAAAAAGAAATAGTATACTGAAGAGGAAGGACTTACTCATTGAAAATTTAAAGAAAAAACTTGTCTGCGAACAACAAAGAAACAGAAGACTGAAACATAGAATGATAAAAAAGAAGCAAGCACTGACACCAAAAAGTAAAATTGTAGAAATGGCCAACGACCCTAATCAAAATGCAGAATTAATAAAAAAAGCGTTATATGGCGATATTATTCAGAGGCAAATTTTGGATAAAAAGTTTGAGACACACCAAAAAAAAAACTGCTTAAAAACGATTTTCTCCAGTCCACTGACACATAAATATAAAATATGGAGACTTGGAAACAAAGCCATTACATATAAAAAGATGGGATTTAATCGTACAAAATATGAAGCTAAGCGAAAGAGAAAGAGAGTTGAAGACATCATACACAAGTTTTATGAAGATGACAATAATAGTCGTTGTGCGGCAGGAAAAAAAGAATGCATCACTCGCAAAAAAATTAAAAAACAAAAAAGATATTTGCTGGATTCCTTGAAAAACTTGCATCAAAAATTTCTCAATACGAGTTTGATGAAAATTGGGTATAATTCGTTCTGCAAATTGCGTCCATTTTGGGTTGTTGTGCCTCATCTTACAGACCGTGATACTTGTGCTTGTGTTACTCATGAAAACATCAATTTGAAATTATGTGCCTTAAAAAATGCAAATGTTCTTGACTTTGCAACGTACCAAACTGCACTGGAAACAATTTGCTGCGATCGTTACTCGGAAAAATGCTTAGCGAGAACTTGCCGGGACTGCTCTATGAAGATTTTACCCTACAAGGAGTTTGATAATAGTATGGAAATTGCAGTCAAACAATGGAAGCATAGCAAGGAATTGATTAAAGACATTAAAACTAAACAGGATCGATACGTCACAAAGTACAAGAAAGAGACGTACAACTTAAAACCTCGTGATTTAGTTATGCAATTAGAAGAGAGTGATCTTCCAAAATTATTCCAACATGAACAGAACATCGTTCATCAATATAAAACTATTAAATCTTTGAAAGAGTCACTTACAGAAAAGGATGCAGTTATTCACATGGACTTCTCGGAAAACTACACAACTAAATGCAACCAAGAAATTCAGTCGTATCATTTTGGCGGCTCCAGGACTCAAATTTCTTTGCATACAGTGGTGGTTTACACAAAGGATAAAGTAACATCTCATTGCACTGTGTCGTTAAATTTATCTCACAACGCTGGAGCCATTTGGGCACATTTACAGCCTGTCCTCATAGGATTGCCATCCTCTGTAGAAAACCTGCATTTTTTGAGTGACGGTCCTGTAACCCAATATCGAAATAAAACAATGTTTTATATTTTGGGTTGCAGAATCAACGATTTCTATCCACTGGCTATGAAATACACGTGGAATTTCCATGAGGCGGGACATGGGAAAGGGGCACCAGATGGAATCGGAGCTACATGCAAACGTACTGCAGACCAGCTCATAGCTCAGAGAGGTGACATCACAAACTTGTATGACTTTGTAGCTGTGCTTCGAGAGAGGTGTCCAAATATACAGATCTCTGTTATCGAAGATGTTGACATAGAAAAAGTTAACAAAATGATCAAGGAACATGAGAAAGAGCAGAAACCGTTTAAAGGAACTCTCTTAGTGCATCAAGTTTCGGGTCATATTTATAACCCTAATAAACTTGTCTTGAAGTCACTAAGTTGCTTCTGTGATAATGTTGGTTGTAATCATTATAACTTGGGGACTATAACGTACCAAACCAATACACAGCGGCTTCAAGTTTCAGATATTTTCACGGATTCTGAAGATGATACGCCGTTAGCAAGTATGAGCCACATTGCGCAAGAAAAATCTAAAACGAGCTATAGCAGTGGAGATTATGTTCTAGTTAAGTTAATAATGAGAGGAAAAGAATACCGATACGCCGCAATTTGCTCAAAATATGATGACGAAGATGGAGAGCTGACAGTTACATTCCTTAAAGTTTGCAATGAAGATGGCACAGAATTTAAAATAAATGATGATGATATCGCCGACGTGCCTTACGAAGACGTTATAGAAAAACTTCGAGTTCCTAATCTAATCGTCAAGAGAAATACAGTATTTTACAAATTTAAAAAACCCGTGAATGTTTACGAGAAGTGAAACAAATAGTGATAAAACTAAATACGAGGTACTAGGTAGTTTAAGTTTGAAATATTTGTGATTCTATAATAATTAATGAAAGTCTGAATATTGTGTTCAAATTATAAATAAGTTACTCAGAACTTTAAAAGGCTGATTATTTAAAATAATTGTTAATTACTTAAAGACTATTAGTTTGTAAGTATTAAACCCAAAGTAAAATTTGATTGTTAAGAAATATTGATACATTATTTTCATGTGCATAATTAATAAAATAAATCTTGTGATAATAGTTCAAAAATTTGTGAACTTAAGAGATAATTTGTTGTTTCAGTTGATTTTGCAATAAAAATGTGATTTGACATAATAACCGTGTTTGGCGTCAGTCCCTATCACGTCTCGTCAGTCCCTAGAACACTGATTTTAAAAAATCATTAATTTCTCTAAAAATATCAAGTACAGTGACTGGCCCTTTTAGTTGCAGCAAAGTAGATGTTATACCCTCAGCATAGAATATAAACTGTTCTGATTTTTAACTAAAAACACCAATTTCAAAATTACATCAGAAGTTAACCGAATTTCAGATAACCACCCATATAATTTGCAATTTCGTTTGATTTTACATGAAAAGAACTCAAAAACATAAAACATTAGGTATTTTACTAAACTTGTATTTTTTGAAGGAAATTAGGCACTTTGTTATTTGAAGAAAAAAAAGAACATTTTTTTGTACTCAATGCTGGTATTTTATATGCTCATCTTGTTGAATGATTACTATTATTGATATGTCTTAAGTCAAAAAACATAATTGTACAATCATAGTTTAAAAAATTTAACATCATAGTTCCGGGTATCTCATACCCACCTCATAGCTGGTGTAACAATTCCTCACCTCACTCACGCCGGGTCAAGCGCACCCCGATAAAACGCTTCAAATCCTATCCTACTATCCTACTAATACTATAAATGTGAATGTTTGTGAATATGTTTGGACGTTTGGAGGTTTGGATGTTCGGTACTCTAACACCTAATAACGGCTGAACTAATTTACATGATCCGTAAAAAGATTCTGTGGCGGGTCAGCTAGTGATTTTATGAAGCCTTAGTGGATTTAAAAAATGTATTCACTGTATTAATATTTAGCCATACTAGCTGTTTTTGCATTAACTAATCACACATGACGGTATTTTTCGTAACGTCTAAAATTGTGTTCTCACGGCAAGCACTCGTCATGGACTGAATCACGACTAAATTAGATGCTGCCACAATGACCCAACAGCTTGCGACGCAAAGGTTGGTCAGGATGTCCTCTCTATACCTAGTACTTTATACTCTAAGTGCACAACATAAATATTCGCGCTGGGATGATAGATTAGATTGGACTAAGCTACCCAAACATTTATTTAATACCAAAAAACGTAATACTAACATTACAGGGAATCCCTATTGCGTTAACAAGTTTTAGAATTCATTATTCTAATTAACTTAAAGTAACCTAATCCATTTATAAACTAGCATTAATTTAATAGACACACAAAATACTACTTACTATAATACAACACAAAAAGAGTGACTTTTGTAAATTCATTCAGAGAACAGAAAAATAAATCGGTACTCTGCGACTCGGTTTAACGTGCTTAGAGCCCGTGTGAGAGGTGCGTTTCGTAGCAGACAGGTGCGCGCGCGCGGCACAGCCAGCAGCGGCACGCGGCGGCGTCGCCACACGTAGCGCTCCGGCACACACAGCCTGACCGTCTGCAGCACTCCTGGGTTGCACAGGACCCCACGGAGCAACTTTATTAATGCAACATATCAATTAAAACTTCGCTCATTCTTATACAGCACTTACTTACGCACTCTGGCAAGAAATATCATTTTTTCGCACGACCGTACTTAGTTTTGCGTCAAAGATGAAAAATTTTTCAATATTTTCTATTGCCTACGTGGGTACAGAATTATTAGTCCATACACAAATTTGATTTTTTTTTAACCTGTGACCTATCCGTTGTTTTTTTTACACTAGGATTTTAATCTGTGCATTAGCATTGATGTTAATATTGGCTGTTAAACCTATTAAAAAAAATATGTTAATATTGTTATTTATCTTGAATTTGAATTAAAAAAAAGTTCACATTTAATGAGGTCGTATAGTCGAAAACCTTTGCCTACCAAAACAACGACGTTTAAATGAATAATTCAGTTTTTGACTGTATCACGTTGTACAGTACTAATTTTAAAAGAGAAACTACAGCGATTTCTTTTAAACGATTGATTTTGTTTTATCTGTGCATTAATCTGTCATCATCATCGTCATCATTCAGCTACAAGAAGTCCACTGCTGGACATAGGCCTCCTCCATAGATTTCCAAAAAGACCGGTTGAATGCGGCTTGCATCCAGCGTCTTCCTGCTACTTGGATTAGGTCATCTGTCCATCTTGTGGCTGGTCCTCCTACGCTGCGCTTGCCCATATGTGGTCTCCATTCGAGAACTTATCGGCCCTATCGGTCATCAGTTCTGCGTGCTATGTGCCCCGCCCACTGCCACTTATACTGACTAATCCGCTGGGCTATGTCGACGACTTTCGTTTGTCTACGGATCTTATCATTTCTGATTCGATCTCGTAGAGAAATTCCGAGCATATCCCTTTCCATAGCTCGTTGCGTGACCTTGAGCTTTCTCATGAGGCCCATAGTGAGAGACCACGTTTCAGTGCCATAAGTCATCACCAGGGATCGGAACTTCCTGTTGATAAGTGATAAATTAGTATGGAAAAGACTTTTCTACAGGAAATCGGAAGTCGAAATTATCGAAATTATGGTAAATGAGTTAAAAAAATATGCCAATTCACAGACGAACTCCATTAGGATTTACCCAATGCAACTTCGGTATTGCCAGCAATATATGTTCCCAAAAAAAATGTTCAACTTTAAATAGACAATTTAATGGGTAGTTCAGACAGCAATAAATAAAATTTATTCATTTTCGTTTTTACATTTTAATTAGAAATCACAGAAAAGAAGTGTCCATATATACGAAATCTAAAATTATTAAAATCACAGAATAAAAATCATTGTGTAGACTTTTTCCTGTAGTTTTAATTTTATTTTCAGTTTTATTCTATAATGTATTGTTAAAAAGTAAAAAACTTGTAAGTCAGAAAATGTCATTGTAGCAACAGCAAATTTGACATTACAGGCTAAAATCGATATAATTGCTATTCAAGGCACCATTTCATTCAAACACTATGCCATAGCAACATCTTCACATTAGAAAGGCCATTTGTTAGGTTGGCAAAACAACAAAAAATATTTCTGGCAACACCGGCACTGCGTATGAGTAAATCGTAACTGAGTTCGGCTTGACTAGACACGCTCACTCGTTTACTTAGGTTCTCAGAGTGCGCTTGTGTTGTTTTCTTGAGTGGTTCGCAGTTTTTCTCATCGGACTTTATTGGCTGGCTCTCTTTAGTAACATTCTTATTATTTCTAGCAATACCGAAACTGCATTTGGGTAAATCGTAACTGAGTTTGAATGTGTTTGGCATAACATTTTTTTATTTTATTTACCGAAATTCCGGATTCCGAATTCCGATTTCCTATAGAAAAGTCTTTTTCATACTAATTTATCAATGATTACCAGGAAAATCCGATCCCTGTTCATCATCACAAACACTGGTTGTATATTTTTTTCTCGAGCCGTAATATATTGGACGAAAATACTTTTCTAAGTTTCCCGAATGCTGCCCAACCGAGTTGAATTCGACGATTAACCTCTTTCAAGAAGTTGGACCGGCCTAGTTGGACTGTTTGTCCTAAGTAGACGTATTTGTATACAACTTCGAGAGTCGAGTTCCCCAATGTTATTGGGGTGGGCACAACACGGGCATTAGACATGACCTTCGTTTTGTCCATGTTCTATTTAAGGCCCACCCGTTGGGAAACTCGACTGAGGTAAAGACCTCATTTGAACTTTGAACATTATTCTAAAATCTTCCATCGTTTCTGCCATGACTACTGTATCGCCATTGATATTGATGCCGCGTCCCTGCCATTCCAGAAGCTTGAAAGCATCTTCCAGTCCGTTCGTGAACAGTTTAGGATAGATAATGTCTCCCTATCACACGCTCCCTTTTCAATGGAATTGCCTCCGAATTCTGCTCCTGTTCTAGGACCGACATGGTGGCGTTGTTGTAAAAGCACTTCAGCACCTCGATATACCGATAGGCAATATGGCAACGCTGGATTGACTCGAGCACTGCCCACAAACGCTAAGCATAATGGAAAATTATACTCCTTAATCTTCTGCATAATTTGCCGCAGCGTATGGATGTGGTCTATGGTACTATAGCCATTTCGGAAACCGGATTGTTCGAGAGACTGGAAGTCATCAAACTTCGGGAGACTGGAAGTCATCGTGAGGACCCTCACGAATGGTCTCGAACGCAGGAAGAACAGCTCGGTATTTCTTCAATGGAGAGTTAATACCCTTTCTTGAAGAACAGCGTCACCTCGCTTCTGTTCCATGCTTCTGGCGTTTTTCCTTCAAGCACGACGGAATTGAAGAGCTTCTGAAGGACTTTAAGTACCGGATTTCCACTCGCTTTCAGAAGTTCAGATGTAATTAATCTGTGAATGTGTTGAATTATTGGGCCGTACATATTTGATCGCACCATACTTTCATTGGAAACGGAAGTTAAACATAATAATTATTTCGCCGATAATTCGGCTCTTTTATTTCTTTTTAATGAGTCATATAAAATGTATGATCCATGTTAAATTAGCCATAATTTTTTGTAACGCTTTGTAATTAAATTAATTAACAGACATACGTAAAAAGAAACTACGTGCCCACAGTTGCATGTTATCAGGTTCCGATAGCAACCGATTGACTCGGTTAGCACCTCGGGCCTGTTTTATAGAAATAAAATTAATGTTTACTATGAGAATTCGATGTAAATTGCAAAGTCTAAAACAAATCTGCTACGAATTGTACCTCGAACTGGCTCAATAAACTACAAATTGCAGTGTTATGAAACTCGGCCCTGAAAGCTCACAGGTAATTGAGTATTGGTTTTTCTATAGTTTCGAATACAATTAACCAGGTTATAAAGATATAGCGATTTTTTTCTCCCCCTATCGACTTAAGCGTGATGTTATGCAGCCTATATGTTACACGGGAATCTAAGCAATAAGTCAGACAGAGACAAAATTTAAAGATTTATTATATGTATCGATAGATGTTGCTACTACAAAGTCGCAGATGTACGTAACTTTCAAAATTAACAAAGTCATAGGTACATGCCCAAACTGGGAATGGAACCCAGATCTTTTACTTCCGAGTCCATTGCTCTACCCACTGGGCTACCACCGCTACCACCCTTAACTGTGAAGGAAAACATCGTGAGGAAACCCGTGGCTGGGTTGGCTGTGTACGTATTCACTTGCCTTTCCTGTGGGCTAGGCTGACTAAGCTGTCAGGATGGTATAGATGCTGGGCAAGCCTACTCTACCTAAAAAACAATTCCCCAGGCGCTGCAGCGTCCAAGTGGTCCCTTCACTTGTTTAGTGTGAGTGATGGTGCCAGTGGACGCTGTATAAATCATCTCATTACGCAGATGCAAAGGCCAAAGTAAATAGATATATGTTACTATGCTGACAGTTACTACGCCCAAAAAAAAAACGTTCCTACTTTAGCATATAAGTTACTATGTTGCAATACCTGTAAAAGGTAGCTAAGTTTCCAAGTACTTTGTTTTTTAGGGTTCCGTAACCAAAAGGTGCCAAACGGGACACTAAGACTTCATGGTCTGGCCATCTGTCCGTCCGTCGGTCCGTCCATCCGTCCGTCCGTTCGTCCGTCTGTCCGTCCGTCCGTCTGTCTGTCTGTCTGTCTGTCTGTCTGTTTGTCTGTCTGTCTGTCTGTCTGTCTGTCTGTCTGTTTGTCTGTCTGTCTGTCTGTCTGTCTGTCTGTCTGTCTGTCACCAGGCTGTATCTCATGAACCGTGATAGCTAATCAGTTGAAATTTTCACAGATCATGTATTTCTGTTGCCACTATAACAACAAATACTAAAAACAGAATAAAATGAACATTTGATGGGGGCTCCCATACAACAAACGTTGTCTAAAGATAGCGCTCGCCATCTAGCGGCCACCCATGTATGTCATTAAATGTCAGTGTTAAACGCTTCTTGTTAATTTCTGTAGATGGCGCTGTTTTGAAATTCGATCTTTGTCTTATTGGAGGTGGTTATAATCATATCCCGATACATGACTGACACCGATTTAAATATCGCTAGGTTACCAATGTTTGTCTTTTTTGATATGTGACGCTTGCAGTAAATATATCAACCGAGCAACATCTCTAGTATTTTACTATTAGGTACTGTTTACGTTAAGATTGTATTGTATATTTTTTATGTGCTTTGTATATGGTAATAGAATAATTTTCTAGATTGTCTTTTGTTATGCAAATTCGATTTTGTTCAACTATTTTAATCAGTGTTATATATGTGAGGACAGTTGGTACAGTTATGCACAAAACTGCTGAGCCAATATTTATTTAAGGTACTATGTACAGAGGAGTACAAAAGTGTCCACGCGTGTACGTGGTAGATTAACAGGGGGTATTGGAGGTGGTATATGCACATATAATCATATCCCGATACATGACTGACACCGATTTAAATCATCAACTTGACTGTAATAAGCTAAGTCTCTGATGTTATCTTTCTGTGCCCAATAAATTTCTTACTTTCTTTTTCTTTCGGTTACCAATGTTTGTTTTTTTTTATGTGTGAAGCTTGCAGTAAATATGTCAACCGAGCAACATCTCTAGCATTTTACTATCAGCCACACTCTGCTAGTAGGCTTATAATATAGGCCTCCACAGTTATTTTACAATATGTCTGATGTTGTATAGATAATGATACAGAACCCTGCGTGCCTGAGTCCGACTGGCACATAATCGGTTTTAATAATTAAGACCTATTATACATACACTTAGCGGCAGTAAATAATTTGAACTCAAACTTGAACCTCTCTCCCTTCATTAACATTCATTAGACGCTCTGCGTACACGCACGCTGGTTCCGGGTACTTGTTTATTAACTGGTATCTGTAATACAGTTTTCAGGTATCAACGACCCCAACTTTGTATAGAATAAGTAGTGTATGGTGTTACGAACACTGAACTTAGTAGGTAGACCTGCCGGGTTTTTTTAATATGCCCTGTCACACTAGCAATTTTAAAGCGATGCGACTGTGCAGCGAGCTCGCCGCGATTGCGTGGGCGTGCTCGCCGCGTTTTGGACACTCAGTAGCAGAATGAATTGATCTGACGTGGAAACACTACTGCTAGTTTTGTTACTTCGAAGCCGCTGAAAAGGAAGTCAACGACAAATCTGGGAGGATTGGCGATTGGATACTACAATGTATCCCATGTAACGGGCGAATTTTGAATTCTAATTATAAATGACTTTGTATTCAATGTACCAACGACAATTGTACCTCTATACGATGCTACGTCCGCTTACACATGTATTTTTGATATGACTCAAGCGGGGCGTGTCGGACTGTCGAACGCGATTGTACAAACTGGCGTCAATCAGCGTCATCGCGGCGTCGTCGCGGCGTGCTCGCGGCGCAATCGCGTCGCTTTCAAATCGCTCGCAAATCACTAGTGTGATAGAGCTCTAATATAGTTATAGGTAATGTTCTATATTCACACCAAAAGACTCCACTCGCTCACCACCACTTTCACGTCTCACATTTTTCATAAGGTACTCAAAAAAAGTTACAATCCCAAGAAAAAAGTATTAAAGAACACTGACAATTGCGTGCTAACATTTTTGATAAGAAAATAATTTACTAGTTACCCAACAATATTTTATGGATAAATTAGTGTTTTTATAAATATTATGACACCGTCAATCACTACTAACACCCAACGAAGATAGGCAACTTCAGCCGTTGAGGTATGTTATATACTTACATGCTGGGACTTGAACCAAGGACAACTATCCTATCATATCCCCAAGCTAACCACCAATAACGAGCCATCTTTTTCTTCTTCCTAATAGAGGTTGGCCATCCGCTCCACATACTCTTCTTCATTTCTTGCCAAACAAAACAGATCTGAAACACTGGCTACTTCCATCTATTGCCTGATGTTTCTGAGCCATCGTCTTCTTCTTTTGGCACTATCTCCTATCATTGTGCCTACTTATTTTCCGTAATTTTGCGACTCGGAAGAGTTCTCAAAAAAAGCTACACGGGCCATAAAATAGTACACAATTTATACGTGACGCGACTGTGCAATAACTCTCGAATGAATGTCAAGCATTGGTGCAGTAAATTATTTCCAGTTTGCAATCCGTTATTCAAAGTAGTTGTATTGAATTATTTCACCCATTTTTTAGTGGAGCGTAATTTAAATTTTAATCCTTACTAATATTATAAACGCGAAAGTTTGCATGTATGGATTGATGTTTGTTACTCTTTCACGCAAAAATAGCTGAACGGATCCGGATGAAATTTTGCACAGAGATAGATTATAGCACATAATACGTCTGAATTAGCACATAAGCTATTTTATCCCGGAAAAATACACGAACGAAGTCGCGGGCAACAGCTAGTTCTTTATAAATCTGGGTAATAGATTGAATATTCTTTATTGTAGGTACGTTATGCAAGTGAATGTGTCAGTTTGATAGCCCCTGCTTTGAGAAAAATATGGTAGGTGATTGTTACGTTATGTGTTCAGTGAAATTCTTAAATAAGCCAATGACTAGACCTAGTTTGGAAATCAATTAATATAAGTTATCCAATAACCCACGTGGCTACACAATTAGGTTATTATATTATATTTTAAACTGGTGTGACAAAATAGTGTGACAGCGAGTCCGCACCCTTTATTTGTATTTATTGCTAATAAACCTAAATACTATTGTTGGCAGGTAAAAACTGGCATGTATCTGAAACCGGCGTGCGTGCATGCAACGGCTTATAAATGTTGATGAAGCGAAAACGGTTGATGTCAAACACTGGTCTCGGCCTATCCTTCCGGGATACAGGCATAGTTTATGTTATTTTATGTTGCTAAGTCGCCCGTTGTCACATTATCTAGAACACAAACACATAAACTTGCTTTCTTCTGAAATAAACTTTGCAGTAGCACCAAGAACACGTGTTGTGTAACATCAAATATATTTGATTTTACACAACACGTGTTCTTGGTGCCAAACGTTCACACCTACACCTACTTTGAAGCAACCATATCATTAATCAGCAAATAAATGAATTGCACTGGCTGGAAAAAGAACGCAAAAAATAGCAAAACCAGTTACATTGCCAACGGCTGAATCGGCAAAATAACTTATTCATCGAGTAGTTGTAAAAGGCATTTACTTACTTTTAAAACCCGCTGTACAGTCGGTCACTTAAATTTTTAATTAATTTAATTTATATCGAACTGCCGCTGTGAGAATGTCCTCGGAATTTTTGCATTTGCACCCAATAGTCTCCACGGGAAACTAAGTCTTATAGATGTACGGAACTGAGGTCAGTTTCGTAGAGCTGGAAAAAAATACAGACTCAGCTTTAATCACGTGCTTCATACAATCGAACCTACCGCGGACAATGGCTTGTAATTACACATTTGTCGCTTTGAATGAGTTTTTTTTTGTTCTTTATAGCCATTTTTACGCTTTTATTAGGCTTCACTAGTATATAACTTACAAACACAGTCGCCATTAATTAAATTTTAAAACCTACTTTTCAATCGTATCAATTTAAAACTTACACGAATATGTAGTTCGGATGACATTACCATAATTTTGTAACATCAGTTACTCAGTCATTTATTTAATGGGTTTTAGTACCGGTTCACTGTCCGTCTGTCTGTCTAGGCGTTACCAGGCTGTATCTCATGAACCGTGATAGCTAGGAAGTTAAAATTTTCACAGATGATGTATTTCTGTTGCCGCTTTAATAACAAAAAAAAAAACTGAAATAATATACAGAGAAACAGAATAAAATAAATATTCAAGGGAGGCTCCCATACAACAAATGTTGTCCAAAGACAGCGCTCGCCATCTAGCGGCCATCTATGTAACCTTCACATCGCCGATGTCATGGCGTTAAAATATGTCAATGTTAAACGCTTCTTGTTGGTTTCTATAGATGGCGCTGTTCTCAAATTCGATCTTTGTCTAATGTTGTATAGATAATGGTATGGAACCCTTCGTGCGCGAGTCCAACTCGCACTTGGGCGGTTTTCTCGGCGGTTTACATATGTTTCACAAATTTGTGTTAAGGCGATATTACAATAAAGTTGAAAATAAAAAGTATATTTTTCTTTGTTTTTAATCAACTTTTTTAAATAGTCGCAGATTAGTGTCACTCCCGCGCGTACCAGTTATTGGCGCGACATAGCTAAGGTAAGTATTGAATGCCATAAATGGTTAATGTGTAGATAAGTAAATCCGTTCAATTTTCAATGCTTTTATATGACGATATTTTTTACTCTATTTTGTGTATGTTATTGCATTTGATTTAATTATTTTTAAACGCTTCACGGCACGCACTCCGTATTACAATTATGGCTTACCGTAGGCACTGACTGAAAATCAGCGCTGGGGGATCACTTCCTCAGCACGACGCTGAGTCAGCTGCCTTTTGTGGCAACTTAGTTACACCACAGGCTACATCTATGGTCCTGTTTTGTTTATTCGTTTTATCTGTTGTGTATTTAGTTTTCTTTCTGTTTTTCTGCATATTATGTTACTTATCTGCTTATTTTGTTTTTGTGGTGTATCTTGTTGGTATCATAAATGTCTTTCTTCTTTATTTTCTATTCAATGGAATTGTTTCAATTTGGTTGAACCGTGTAATATCAGCCTTTATCTTATCATAATTATCAACATAGACGGAGAAGGTATAGTTAGTGAAGTTTCACTGGTTTCCTCTACCCAGTTTATTCTAGCGAGGAGACTAGGGTAACATCTACGCACTGTATTGGTTGAACTCCGTAGGCCATTATTTTCATATTTAAGAACATCCTTTTTATGTAATAAAAATTGTATTTGCACGGATATTTACTCGTTTATTTTTTCATGTTACAATTTTCCGACGTTGTAAAATGAAAAAATAAACGAGTAAATGTCCGTGAAAATTCAGTAACTCGTGTTAAACTTAGAAAATACTATCCTTTTTGTTTGTCATACCTATTTCGGCTTCAGAAGCAGGCTTCATACATCCAACTGTACGGCACAGGCCTTCTCTCCGGGAGAGAGTATGGTCTTAATCACCACGCGTGCCCACCGCGGATTGACGATTTTAAGTGCTGAGGTAACTCTCAGGTTTCCTCACGATGTTTCCCTTCACCGTTAGCGAGTGGTATTGCTACTATAACTTCACAAATGTACATAACTTAGAAAACAAAGTCATAGGTACATGCCCGCACTGGCAATCGAACCTCCTCCTTCCGAGTCCAATGTTCTACTCACTAGGCTATCACCGCTGGGGCGGCATTAAGCTTACTCTGTATCTATTTAGCTAAGAAGCAAATAAATCTATAAATTAGTAATAGCTAAGCAGGCCCACTATACTATGAGAGCCAGTATCCAGTGTCCCAGTTCAATGAACTGCTCTCGGACCCAGTATCATCTTCATCATCATCAGCCATTTGACGACCACTGCGAACATAGGCCTCCCTCTAACCATGAGGGGTTTTGCCATAATCGCCACGCTTGGCAGGCGGGTTGGCGATCGCAGTATGCAGTTGGAATCTCAAGAAGACGCTGCTGCCCGTCTCGTGGTAATTGATTTCCGTAATCGCCTTCTACGACATCCACGGAAAGAAACGGACCCAGTATAGTTATTTGTTAAAATCTTTATTGAAGGGTTTGGTCCCATAGTGATTATGTAACGTTCTGTTTTGGTCTGATTTGTTTCATGGAAATATTGATTTTTTTACTCCTGATGAAAAACAAAGGCCATCGCCTACAAAATTTTATTTATTAGATATATTACTTCCATACATTTGTGGGTGTATATTTTTAAACTATATTGTTGGAGTTTATCACTTTTTTTTTAAGCCTATATATTTCAGGGCACAGGACTTCACCCAGTGAGAAAGAGCAAGGGGTTAAATACCACGCGTGCCCACCTCGGATTCGCAATTTTAAGCGCTGAGGTGTGTGAACACCTCCGACCTTCAGGTTACCTCGCGATGTTTTCCTTTACCGTTAGTATAGGGAGTAGTATTGCTACTACAACTTGAAAGTCATTGGTACATGTCGGGATTCGAACCCATTACCTCCCGAATGTGACGGCGGCGTTCTACCGCTGCGCTAATGCGCTTCCGCATACCATGTTATTATTCAACCTGTATCAATTATTAGTTAATAGTGGTTTTAATTGATTCGCTACTTACGATTACTATTAATTTTACTATTTATGAGGTACTCTTAAATCAACATGGACTTAAATATAAAAGAAAATGTACGTATGTAATACAAAGTTACCTAAAACACTAATGATGTAACACTTACAGAGCTTTTTTGAGTTTGCAAAAATACTTTCCATCTTTCCAACGTCGAGTTTTTATCCCTACAAAGGAGAAGGATTAACGAAAATTTCTTTGTTCACAATTAACAGGCGTGCCTCTTAATTTCTCTTGCAAATATTTTGCAGGCAACATTTTCAAGTTGGTTTTATCGGGTATAAGCCGGCTATGGTGTGGAAACTAGAGGTGTGTTCTAGAGAGAAATTGCAAGAAATAATAAATAAATAAATAAATTGTTTACTGAAAAAAGTTATGGTTACATAGTAATACATCTACATTAAGTTATTCAATAGAAAGAACATAACATAAAATGTACTTGGGTAATTAATGTCTGCTGCCATAGCTAGGCTCACATGTAGCCTGTGTTGATGGCGAGTAGGCCCGTGCCTCTGGCGACGTACATGCTGAGACATAGAATTTTTGTTTGTCATGCTTTGGATATTACAATGGAGGTATAAAAGCAAAAGCTAATATAAATAATTTTGGGAAGCTAAATAGGCTGATAAACAAAATTAAATTAAAACTAAATTGTTTGCTACCAAATAACATGCTGTCGTGTGTGTGTGTGTGTGTGTGTGTGTGTGTGTGTGTGTGTGTGTGTGTGTGTGTGTGTGTGTGTGTGTGTCTGTGTGTGTGTGCGTGCGCGTGTTTGTGTGCGCGTGTTGTGTGAGTTTGTGTAGGTATGTGGATGTGGTGTGGAGTCATTTATTGAGGGATACTATTGACTAATCAGCTGGAGAACGGGTTAGACAATGTTAGAATATTTTCGGTTTGTTCGTAGGAAAGAGATTTTAAAACTCAGTTCACATTCTTTTTACATTCGTGTGACGTAAGCGTGAAAAGAAATAAAGAAAAATATTTTTTTTTGACAACCCAATACTCAAAACATAAAATCACACAACAAAATACGAGAGTCAACACAAAACACAATATCAGCCGAAATGTGAGGTAAAATAATTTTAAAAAACACGAAAACCAACAGTAATAATAAATAAATACCTTCTTAAAAATATCAAAATGTATATTATTGCCTTATTTTATTAAATTTTTTTAAATTTAAATTTAAATTTTATTAAAATAAGATATACATCTTATTTTTATAATACAACCATGGACATGCGGCCTCCCAGAATGCAATTTTCTTTGCCCGAATTGCTGGAAAACTTTGACAAGATCAAATAAAATTTGAGCTTTTTTGTTCATTTTTTTTCCAAAGTGGACAACTGGTCACTAAGTTTAACTTGTAACGTTCACTAAGTCGCAGTTCCTATGCTACTTTGAATAAAAAAAAATTGGTTTGATTTAATTTGAAAAAAAGGATACTAAAAATAAACGTACATAAGTACATACTATTTGTAATTGTTGTAATACTATTTGTGATTCCTGGTAAATAATAAATTATTTATCTATATATCTACGTAATCAAGTACTCAATTAAAAATCTGAAAAAACACCAAAATAACCAGCTTACGCAATACTGTTAGTAATAATGACCATAGGTGGGTTTAAGAGCTAAGGTATCTTCCTCTCCCTTTTTTTAGTAATATCGTCATTTTTAATATATAAAGAACGAAAAAAACATAAAATCAACTTCTAATGACAAAAAATAAATAAAAACAACGGCTGACTTTAGATGACAAAATTTGGCAGTCGTTGCGTAAGGGACATGAATATTGTAGGCACACTGGTTTGCCAACACAAACATGGTGGGTCATCTGGTGTTTCTTTGAGGGACAAAGTCTGCATACTCGTCTAGTTCCTAAAAATAGTGCTGGTTCATGGACATCCACCAGATCAGCCACATCTTGGCCTAGAACTTGAATATTGGACCTGCCTGAGTTTTTCTGTGCCGCACACAATAAGGTGAATGTGTGGCTGATGACCACCGGTTTCTAAAGGCTACAAAAGGGAATACCCTATCTTAGACCACCTTGGAGCCAGGCAAGTTTTATGAGACGGCCACTAACGAAGTTGCGACGCGGGCTTGGACCTAATTGTATGACAAACGATAGTCCCTGCTGCGAAGCAAATGCCTTTTACTACGAACTAGTATTTTTACTTCAGCTTCACCGTTATCGTTTTTTTGTTAGCGCGGAGCTTGTGAAATAATCCTTTGGTTATGGGCGTAAGCGTGTTCTTTTATGCCAGTGGAGATTTAAGGAAAATGCAATGTAGGAGTTTGCAATGTTAATATTCAGCTACGGTCTATATAAGTATCGTTCAATAATCGACAGCACACAGACACGGATAAAATTGAAATATTATCTTTTGTACAGTGGACAAGCAATCGACCTTCCCGTGCATGTACTCTGCTAAGCTTCGTGTCGGGCGACTTTGAAACATGTAATAGACAGAGTTGCTGTTGTACACAAAAAAAAAATGGTCAAAACATTCACAAAAAAACTTCAAAGTTAATTACCGTTTACATTTCATCATTTACAAAAAAACAAATTTTAATAGTAATGATGACAATGGCGATGACGCTTGAGACTTTAAGAAAAAGGCATGTCTATGCTACGATATCGTGATGCAAGTATGAAAAATCAATATAGTTACCTACTCAGATCACTGGACATTAACGAGCGCTCTTTAGGCTCCTGAGCGTATGCGTACAGAAAAAATGTCAATCTACACACAGAAATAAAATAAACCCGCCTTCGTAAAATCAGAGTCATTGGTGTAAATATACAAACACACAAACGTGCGAGTTTGTGACGAAAGTATAAATGTTAACTTGCTTTTGCATTTTAAGATCGATTTGCTTTATAATATTTTTTATATGAAACTTTTTACTAACAGATGACGTTCACCATTTTGATGCTCTTGTGACGTATTTTTGCCAGTAACACTTACCTTACATACGGGACTTCTAAACAAGATCAAGCCGGCAAGCGTACCTAATGATAGAATTAAGAAATTAACAAGCATGTGTGTAACATTCTACAAACATTACACTCTTTTTTGTTTGGGGCGTCGTGTAAAAATTTAAATCTCAGGGAAAAATAACTAACAATTCGACTGCTGAGCATCAACAACTAAGCTAGGAACCTCGCAATTAGTTACATTGTTTGATATTGTCCCCGCCTACTTAGGAGTTAATTCTCAGCAGTCGAGTTGTCAGTTATTTTTTATTTCAGCTTTTCATTTTTGTGTTTTTGGTGATTCTTTTATTTTGTTGTTGAATTTATGTTCATTTCATTAGCCTATGATAATAGTTAATAATAATCAAGTATGATATGAATCGATTGAGATCTTATTTGTAACAATCAGACCATTGGTCAAGGAGTTAAGAGGGAACATAGAATCGGACATACTTACATGCATACATAGGTACATACCTACATACATACATACATACATACATACATACATACATACATGCATTCATTCATACATCATTACATACGCGAATAATACCAAACACATTCTCCTTTTGAGCTCCGCCACAGTCGGGTAAAAAGCACAAACCAGAAACAACAGAAATGTAGAAAACCATTATGTCGACACACTAGCTTTATTTTTATTGATGTCATAAAAATAACCAGTCTGTACACGCGCAATTTTTGTTCAACCGCGGCCGAAACTGAAATACGCGTCGTAGTTATTTTAATAAGCTGCAGGGCGTAATGGTAACACCGATTGTTGACCAAACAATATCCGATGTCAAATATATCAGCGCGCGGGATATTGCGACAATGTGCATAATGCCACCGCGGTGCCTCTCGTCGTACTGTTGACGAGAAAACTTCTTTCATCGATTTTTGCACGGTAAAAACTATTACAGTCACATGCTATCGGCGCCGGCCAATTTAATTGTTTTGAGAGCTTCCGAAGTAGATATGCAAGGCTCCCGTAGAACATATAAAAGAGTTGCCAATAAATAGTAAAAGCAATAAACTTTGAAAGATACGGAGCTTATTCATTCATAACAATTACTACTATCTGTGAAAGTAAATAAATATTCACATCTTTGTTTATATATAAAGGGCAGAAACATCATTTCTACAAATAAATATTTTGGGTGATACGACCTTTGAGTTTAGTACCTGAAAGATACTGATACTATAAGTAGTGATCTTTGAAGAGAACAGTTTACCGGTACCAGATACCAGTAGCTCTTCAGCATAATGTTGTCCATAACAAGTGCGTGAAACATCACTACCTGTGATCTTTGCTGACAACAAAATAATCGAGGTGGTTCTTGGTCGATAAAACGTAAGGAATCACTGCTCTACTGGATATAACCAAGTTTCTATACCTACTTACATGGAAAACTTTAGAATGGTGAACAAATCGTTAGTTTTTTCTGTATCATTAATTTTAATGCCGTATGTGTTGATTTTAATATAAAAATATTTATTAATTCTAGTAATGCACCAACATGTGGTGCAAAAACCCATCGAGTGTCTTGGGTTTTAAATGGGACCCATTTAAAATGCAATAGCTGATATTTTATTTTGGTATTTTCATGTTACGGCATTACTCAGTGTTCAAATTATTGGGTAGATTCCACCTCAGTTATATTTTATGGAAATTATGTTGTAAAATAGTAGTTTAGTACGCAGCTGCAGGCAACGATTTTATACCAGTGCCATCTACCTCCAGCACATTGTACTATTTCTGTGAAAGCACTTGTCTGTGTGATTGTACGTTTTGAATTATCGCTCTATTACGCTCACCTACGGAACAATCTGCGTCGGACGTGCCCGGACGAGTTTTGTGATTTAGGTCGACGTAATGCGCCGTGTTACCTAGATATGTTACAGCCTGGCCAGGGACCGTTTAGGTCTTGTGACGATTGCCTCGTATGTAAGGCTGTGTGATGCAATACACTATTTTGAAATAGCTCAACCCTGAAAAGTATTTCTTTAGTATCGACTAGTAAAAAGCACACAGCACATATTACATAAACTTACGCCCGTATCCCGGAGGGGTAGGCAGAAACTAAGGTTTGCCACTTGTTACGATCATGGCAATCCAGTTTCGCTTCATCAATATTCATTAATCGTTGCATGCACGCACGCCGGTTTCACGTACTTTGTATCTTGCCCTTTGCCAATTTGGTCCACGAAGTATGTCCGCCTGGGACGTCTCTTACCGGTCCCTCCACCCACATTCGCCAGTTAGGTATTTAGAAAAAAAATATATTCTTTCTATCAGATGTGAAAAATCAGAGGGAGAACAACTCAAATTTGACCAGTTTTTATTATTGGTTGCTATACTTAAGGCTGGTTTCTCCGACTTTACCTCTAAATGAGGTATTTAAAATACATTTTACTCTCTAATGGTTAGGACTTAAAATCTGAAATATAGATATTATATTACTTTTTAATATCATAATAATATCTAGGGGAGTTGGTCATTATTTTTATGGTCTTTTAAACTGTACAGCATCAAAAAAAAAAATTGTGAACATGAGTCTATATTATCACTCGACATGACTTTATTCGAGTGGTACTGAGTGCTGAGTGTGCTAGTGAAGAGTGTAATTCTATTAATAGGGTTTTATAATATATAGGGTTTTATAATATTATAAGCAACCTTTAAACGTCCCACTGTAGGGCACAGGCCTTTTCTCAGGGAGAGAGTATGGGCTTAATCACCACGCGTGCCCACCGCGGATTGGCGATTTCAAGCGCTAAGGTATGTGAATAGCGCAGACACTCAGGTTTCCTCACGATGTTTTCCTTCACTTTTTCGTTAGCGAGTGGTATTGCTACTATAACTTCACAAATGTACCTACATAACTTAGAAAACCAAGTCATAGGTACATGGGCGCACTGGGGATCGAACCTGGGTCTTTCGCTTCCGAGTCCGATGTTCTACCCACTAGGCTACCACCGCTGTTTAATAGGGTTTGCATTTCCGTAATTTCAAAAATACCTGCTTGTCTTCCAAATTGTCGTGCGCTCGGAGAACCCAGCCTTAAGCAATGGCAATATAAGACCGGCAAGTGTGATACTGACGTGTTCTACCGTTTTTAGATAGAGCAAGAAGAATAACAATAGGTACTGACATATTCCAGTTATTATGAACGAGATTGAGGGAAACAAGTTTCGCTCGGGAAGAATTTAAAATGGACCACTGTGCCCCAAGATACAATTTAATTTAGTTTGGGGCTCAGAGTTACATTATATGTTGTTAACATTTGTTCATGTTCATGTCATATGAAAAGCTGAGACGGGCAAATTTCTGTTAGTGGAGATGCAAAGAAAGAAAAAAAGACGTTGGCGTTGGTCAACTGACAGCTGTAAGAAGCAGAAACAAATAGTTGTACCTACACTAACTATGTGCGAAACCGAAACGTTCATGAAGAAATTAAATTTTTCCTACTTCTTTATTATTATTTTTTTTTATTTATTTTATATATACAATAAGATTAGATTAGATTGGAACGATTAATTGTACACACCAGAAAACAAAATACAATAAAAGGCTTACATGTCTAAGTTTTGCCGTATACAATTGGCGGTCTTATCCCTAAAAGCGACCTTTTCCAGACAACCTCAGGATGGATAAAACTGAAAGGTGAAGAGAGTAGGTAGGTAGGTGTACATGAAAACTTTATTTCAGATCGGCGTCATAATTATGCTGAGTAACTTAAAAGAATTAGGTAATTATAGTTTAAATATAACCTGTTAAATATTCCAAATAAAACATAGAGCTACATCGACAAAACTCTGTTCTACGATATAACTTTATAGATCTATAGAATATAATTGTCCCAACAAATCGGATCAAACTGCCTGTAACTGGTTCAATCCGGAAATTCTAGCTGAAAATAGATAAATTCAGAACTTACGCTCAACACAGGATGCAAACTCGAAGGTCTGTACTTAGTTTGTTGACCAAATGAAAATGTTTTTTGGGATAGCTGGTGGAAATATTCAGGGGTATTTTTCTTAGGTTACAGGTACTCAAACAGTTTTTACAAAGGAAACATAACAGATTAGGAATGACACTGCTTAGGCGACACTGAGGAATAAAGTTGCACTTTTTAAAATTAGATAAAAAAATGCTTTTCAATAACATTATCGAATTTTTTATAATTTGCTTTAAAGTTTAGTAAAAAACATTTATTTAAATACAACACGAAGAAATAAAATATTGGGTTACGTAGGTAACGTAGCCAGCATACTGGGTACCCTTCTCAGAGGCGGCGATCTTGGCGCAGTTTACTATATTTATTTATTTTTAATGATAAATAGTGAATACTATTAATTTATGATTGTAAATAAAAATGTTAATAGTTAAGAAAACTTACATTATTAAAAAAAAACCCAATTTCTCTAGGTGCAACCGTATGTTTCATTGTCACTTAATGTATTGAGACATGGGTAGAATTAGCAAGAGATTAGCGCTAGACTAGAGTCTGCGTTGTGGAAATCTAAGAAAGAAGGAGAAGGTTTGACATTTTTTACGAAAAACCTTGTAAAGCTATTATCATAAAAACTAAAAACACTGTTAAAATCTGGAAAATTTTGGTGCTCAGTGAAATTAATTAGAACTAATAAAGTTAAAAATACTCATGTCTGACAGAGGAGAGAGTGTGTGAGTTTGACTAGGTATGAATGAGTATATTTTAGAAAAAAATGAAAACAAAAATCCAACAGACAATATTTCGAAAACATTACGATCTCAAACAAGCTTAGCAATGGTTTATACTTGTATTTCTTGTGTTTTGAGATTACTGGCATCGACTCGTGCCCCACGAATGAATTTAAATGTACGTTGCTCGGGCATAAAGGTATAATATAAGTAAATAATATATAGAAACATAGCGATTCGTCAACAAGCTGCTTTGCAGTTTGGCGAAATTGTCTACTAAATATTGAGGTTCTTTATTTTGAATAAATAAATAAAACATAGTTAATATACTTTTCTAGTTAGCAGTCACCTTCCTATCGACTACCTGTTGGTATAATTAATTAACATCTGCGGAGGAAGCGGTAGATGTTACCTAGCTAATTAGGTTTTTTTTTATACAGAATTGGTCTATGTCCTGCAGTGGACGTCAAATGGCTGATGATGATGTTCTAGTTCGACTGGAAATTTCCGCACTTAGCCTCATAGTTGGGCCATTGTACGTAGGAAGTGCTGAGGTACGTAAATACCTCAGACATTATGGTTTCCTCACGATGTTTTCCTTCACCGTTAGCGAGTGGTATTGCTACTATAACTTCACAAATGTACATAACTTAGAAAACAAAGTCATAGGTACATGCCCGCTGATACATAGGCTGATGATGATGATGATGATAATGATACAGTCTTGAAACTTTTTTCTTCACAGCTAAGTGATTTGCTACCTAAAGAGTCATTTGACTGCCCGCCGCCTTTGTAGGTAGATAGATTTTCCCGTCTTTCTAGTGTTAAGCAAGCTTCTCAGACTGTATCGACGAAAAAAGTTTTTGAGCGATCACCTTTATGTATACACAAATCTACTAACTCCGCTCATATTGACAAGTAGAGAATTTTGCACTCTATTATGATGGGATTCTGTGTCTCTTTGTTCTGCTCTCTTAGTCTGCCGCACGGCGAAGTTAAAAGTAATAAATTGCTCTTCAATGTACTACGACTCTGCACTCCCGCGGTTTGCGACAGAGAGGTACGAAGGGGACCGTTTTCATTTGGAGAGTGTTTATTTGGTTTTTCTAGTTTTAGGATAGTACAAAGGCCTAATTACGCGCACAAAATCCTGTCGGAATCCTGACGTCTGGCAGTCAAACTCCATACTAATTTTTTATATATTTACGCCGGTATCCTATTAATTATATTCATGCACTATGGTACAACATTATTTAGGTATGTAAATATTATGTATTTGGTTAGTATATATTTAATTGCCTAAATTTATATGTATATTAATATTATCATAGCATATTATATTAATTTACTTATATGTGGGTAAATTAATTGATCGGTCTTATGAACCTACCCACTCTTATCTTCTTTCAGTCCTGTCCATCCTAAGGTTGTCTGGAAGAGATCGCTTTTAGCGATAAGACCGCCGATTGTATAGTATCAAAAACGAGAAATTAAGTACCTTATACCTCTGTAAATTGGTGGTGCGTAATAGTTTCTCTATCTATCTAATTGCTCTCGGAAACGTTAGGATTCCAACAGGATTTGGTACGTAAAATTAGGCCGCTGTGCCCAAGTAACGTGCAAGCATGATAACAGATTGAGCTCAGTATGCTTAAACAACATAACATAAACTCACGTCTGTATCCTGAAGAGGTAGGCAGAGAACAGATGACCTCTTTCGCATCATGAAAATTAATTAGCCTCTGCACGCACGCACGCTAGATGCTGTACAAGGATACTGGATCCTTGTACAGTTTAAGGCGATTAATGGTATTTTTTTTAATGCAGAGGTACAATAAACACATAAAAAATAATAATAATTAAATTGTATCTAATGCTAATAATAACTAAAAGCGACTCATTATTATTGTATACCTATGTATTCTTACATGCATTATAGCTTATTCTGTTTGGGAAGCGAGCGAAAACTTTTTTTTTTGTGTTTAGAGGTTTAAGCATCTTGTTTCTAAATTGTGTATGAGTGTGAACCTGTAATTGGCTTTATATTTCCCTATGTCAGATTGTATATTATTGTAATACCTGTTGGTTCACCATAGATATCTAAATAAATAAGTAAAAATAGAATAACAAAAATATCTAAAAGACAGCATAGCTCTTTACCACACTGTGGTGGGGCTTTAACCGTTCCTTGAGCTTGTTAAAAGCGTCATTACATTGGTTTCTTAAAGTATAGAAATAATTATTTTTAGAATCATAACACAGTTCTTATTAAGTATTTTTTTAGTTAATTTTATTAATTATATATTGTTTTTGTTGCACTAAACCGTACAAAGTGGGTCGCTCGGGGCTGCAAGTGATGTGATTCACTTCGGCCAGATGTCGCTGCCTGTACGTAATACAGAGAAGTTTGTAAAGAGGCTCGAAATTTCATCGATGCTTGCACTTGCCCATTAGCTCAGTTGCGAGAGCGCTGGCACGGTGAGCCAGAGGTCGCGGGTTCAAGTCCCGGCATGGGTGGAATTTTCAGCCTCTAAATAGATTTTTATAATTTTATTAATTTATAGCGACTGAAATTGAATTGTACTTGGATTTTTTTACCACCGGCCTACATTACTGCAGGCGTAAAAAAAATGCAATGCGAAGTAACATTATTTACGTTAGGTTAATTAGTTTTGAAGTGCAATAAAGAATATTCACATCTTATCTTACACTTACGGAGCTGAAACATGGACACTCAACAAAGCCAATATGGAGAAAATCCAAGTTGCGGGAAGGGATATGGAGTTGTTTATCGATCATGTGACGTCTCGCCATTATTCGGCAAAAAAGCAAAGTCGAAGATGTAAATCATAGAGTTAAAATGAAGATGGGCAGGCCATTTGCTTAGGCAGGAAGACGGCCTGGTGGACTAAGGTTCTAGCGGGGTTCGGTAGAGATGAAGGATTCTTGATGTGAATGAGAAGATAATATAATGTACAACATCGAAACTGTGGTTTTATTACATTGTAGCGGAAAAATTTGATCAAACACAGAATAGGAAAATAGATAATTAACAGGTAATTTTGTCAGAAGTGGTGTCTCCGTCAATAGGTGAAGTGGAAATAGTGAAATGCAAAACAAATATAGAAATTTTGACTTTAAAATGATAGGACAGAATGATGAAAATAACAGAAATGTTGTAAGAAGATTTGCACCGTTACAAGGTAGCCATTGTATAGTATTCAAGAACGGGTAGGCTATCGCAGCCCAGTGGGTCGACGACATTGCGAAAGCGCCTGGGAAAAGTTGGACGAGACTGGCAAAGGACTGGATGGGTTGGTGTGAAAGAGAAGAAGCCTACGCACAACAGTAAACTCTATTTATGGTCTGATTAGACAGATGACATTACAGAAGTAATTTGAGAAGAGCCGTGGTAGCCTAGTGGGCATAAAGACCCAGGTCCGATTCCCAGTGCGGGCACGTACCTATGACTTTGTTTTCAAAGTTATGTACATTTGTGAAGTTATAGTAGCAATACTACTCGCTAACTGTGAAGCAAAACATCGTGAGGAAACCTGAGTAAATAAGCTACTCACATACCTCAGCGCTTGAAATCGCCAATCCGCGCGTGGTGATTAAGCCCATATTCTATCCCTGAGAGAAGGCATGTGCCATACAGTGGACGTATAAAGGTGCTTATGTAATTAATTTCCATGATTATTAGTACCCGATAGCGTGTAGAATGTAAAACTAAATTCACGTTCAAAATGGCAAAAAAATATGACAAAATTGGGCGGTAATAAGTGAATGTGCGTGTATAACATCATGCGATATAAAAAAAAAATCTTATGCAATCGCCAACAACTCTCACGCAGTTTTGTGAATTAAATATCTTTTTGTCAAACATAAACTTATTACAATACCGTCAAGCTCATTTTAATTTCGCTACTCCAAGGTTTCATAAGACACTAAGTTTCCAGAATATGGTGCGCTGCGTATTTACTTCGAAAATATGTCTTTTATTAGTTCTGCGTCAGTCCCGTTGAGTTCTGGCGGAGTTGCAAGCCTCAACTGCGCAGAAGCAGTTAAACTGCTTAATTGTTTTCGTGCCCAACTACCTTGGTACTGTCAGCAACGAAAACGTTCTGAGGAATCCAACGAAAAAATTCTTTTTTTTTCTCATCAATTCGTCCTGGACTGTTTTGAAATATGTTGGTATGAAGAGCCGTGGGGTGCCGGCTTTAGAATAGTACCCCCCCATCTCTTCCCGCGGGTGCCGTAAAAACCGGCTAAGGGACATTACCAGAAGGTGGGCAGCAGCACCTTCTGCGAAAACACGATATACTGCGCTCGCCAACCCGCATGCCAAGCGTGGCGAGTAAGGCAAATACCCTCATGGCAATACACCAAAAAACCAGGCCCCCAGTCCCCGGCGGCTCCGCTATTCCTGGCTACGGTAGCGGCCACGGTAACGGCGGAGCAAGGGGTGCTAAGAATCTCCGGCAGAGATCTGGCTACCACCCCCAAAAACGAAAACGACTGGCCCTGGTAACACACAACATTCGCACATTGAGGACAGATGAAAAGCTAATTGAGCTGGAAGAGAAAATGGGTAGGTTACACTGGGATATCCTAGGGTTATCTGAAGTCCGTCGAGAGGGCGAGGACACGATAACCCTGAAATCCGGTAACCTGCTCTACTACCGGGAGGGCGAGCAACAGTCCCAGGGTGGTGTCGGGTTTCTCGTCCACAAGTCCCTCGTAAATAACATTTTGGCCATCAACAGTATGTCGAGCAGGGTGGTGTACCTAATACTCAGAATATCTAAGAGATATTCGCTGAAGGTCATTCAGGTATACGCACCGACCTCGTCACACTCCGATGAGGAGGTAGAGGCGATGTATGAGGACATTAGTAGGGCCATACATACCTCGGAGACCTATTTTAATGTGGTTATGGGGGACTTCAATGCGAAGCTGGGCACAAGAAGCGAGGGTGAGATGAGAGTGGGGCAATTTGGTTATGGGCAACGGAACCCGAGAGGACAAAGGTTGGCAGACTTCCTGGAGAAAGAGGGACTCTTTATGATGAACTCTTTCTTTCAGAAGCCACCTCACAGGAAATGGACCTGGTTGAGTCCCGATGGTTCCACGAGAAACGAGATAGACTTCATCCTGACCTCCAAGAGACAAATATTCAATGACGTCTCTGTGATCAACATGGTGAAAACCGGAAGCGATCACCGAATAGTAAGAGGCACATTGAATATCAATGTCAAACTTGAGAGGTCTCGTCTCATGAAGTCCACGCTCCGACCTACTCGTGCCCATATCCAGAACCCCGAGAACTTTCAACTCGAATTGTCAAATCGCTTTGAGTGCCTGGAGACGACGCGTGGTGACGACGATCGGTGGACGAGATCAATAACAGGTTTGTAGAAACTGTCCGTACAGTGGGCTCGAGGTTCTATAGACCCAACCGTACGAGTAGACCACAAAAGCTCTCAAACTATACTCTCGACCTCATGGCTAAACGTCGCGCGTTGCAACTGCAGTCCTCCGAGGATGCTAAGTCATATAGGCAGCTCAATAGACATATCTCAAAGTCTATGCGGCACGATATTCGGTCCTTTAATACCAAACGTATTAAAGAGACTATAGAGCGGAACAAAGGCTCCAAAGTGTTCGCAAAAGACTTGTCTATTGGGCAAAGCCAGCTGACGAAGGTGAAGAGAGAGGACGGCAGTATAGCGTCGACCAAATCAGAGGTGCTGAGGGAGATTGAGAGTTTCTACGGACAGCTATACACCTCAGTCGCAAAACCTGTTAGCAGTTTGAACAAAGATCCGAGAGCCAAACTGACCCGACATTATACCGAAGACATCCCGGACATCAGCCTGTACGAGATTAGGATGGCCCTGAAACAGCTCAAGAATAACAAGGCACCAGGAGAGGACGGAATCACATCAGAGCTCCTGAAAGCGGGTGGAACACCAGTACTTAAAGTCCTTCAGAAGCTCTTCAATTCCGTCCTGCTCGAAGGAAAAACGCCAGAAGCATGGAACAGAAGCGTGGTGACGCTGTTCTTCAAGAAAGGGGATAACTCTCTATTGAAGAACTACCGACCCATCTCGCTTCTGAGCCATGTTTATAAGCTGTTTTCGAGGGTCCTCACGAATCGTCTCGAACGCAGGTTTGATGACTTCCAGCCTCCCGAACAAGCCGGTTTCCGAAAGGGCTTTAGTACCATAGACCACATCCACACGCTGCGGCAAATTATACAGAAGACTGAGGAGTATAATTTGCCATTCTGCTTAGCGTTTGTGGACTATGAGAAAGCCTTCGATTCGATCGAGACATGGGCAGTGCTCGAGTCTCTCCAGCGTTGCCGTATTGACTATCGGTATATCGAGGTGCTGAAGTGCTTGTACAACAGCGCCACCATGTCGGTCCGAGTACAGGAGCAGAATTCGGAGGCAATTCCATTGAGAAGAGGCGTGAGACAGGGAGACGTTATCTCTCCGAAACTGTTCACGAACGCACTGGAAGATGCCTTCAAGCTTCTGGAATGGCAGGGACGCGGCATCAATATCAATGGCGAGTACATCACGCACCTTCGATTTGCCGACGATATAGTAGTCATGGCAGAAACGATGGAAGACCTCGGCATAATGCTCGACGACCTCAGTCGAGTTTCCCAACGTGTGGGCCTTAAAATGAACATGGACAAAACGAAGGTCATGTCGAACGCTCGTGTTGTGCCCACCCCAATAACATTGGGGAACACGACTCTCGAAGTTGTAGACGAATACGTCTACTTAGGACAAACAATCCAACTAGGCCGGTCCAACTTCGTGAAAGAGGTCAATCGTCGAATCCAACTCGGCTGGGCAGCTTTCGGGAAACTTAGAAAAGTCTTTTCGTCTAATATACCTCAATCGCTCAAGACAAAATTATACAACCAGTGTGTGTTACCAGTGATGACTTATGGCACTGAAACGTGGTCTCTCACTATGGGCCTCATAAGAAGGCTCAAGGTCACGCAACGAGCTATGGAAAGGGCTATGCTCGGAATTTCTCTACGAGATCGAATCAGAAATGATGAGATCCGTAGACGAACGAAAGTCGTCGACATAGCCCAGCGGATTAGTAAGTTGAAGTGGCAGTGGGCGGGGCACATAGCACGCAGAACTGATGGCCGATGGGGCCGAAAAGTTCTCGAATGGAGACCACATATCGGCAAGCGCAGCGTGGGACGACCAGCCACAAGATGGACAGATGACGTCATTCAAGTGGCAGGAAGACGCTGGATGCAGGCCGCTTCCAACCGGTCTTTTTGGAAATCCATGGAGGAGGCCTATGTCCAGCAGTGGACTTCTTGTGGCTGAATGATGATGAAGGGATTGCATTATGGCCATCACACCTGGGTTAGTTTGTTTATTTGATATCGCTATGTTTGTCAAGTGTTGCGAGTTGGGGGACAAGTTTATGTTTATTCTGGTAGGTGGGATAAAGGAAAGATTATGTTGCACAGGCAACTTATGAGATACATGACAAAATGTTGCCCTTTTTATCGATCATATTTCTAACCAGGATTAACTTAGCAAATTTATGGCAATCCTCGTAAGGCCACAGATTATACAGGGTTATCTAAAAAAATGCGAAAAGGTCATCCATATTATATTGTTTCATGTCGGAAACCGTTTGATTATTTTATGTACATAAATATTGCAACATAACAGTCATCATTCATCATCATCATTCAGCCACAAGAAGTCCACTGCTAGACATAGGCCTTCTCCATGGATTTCCAAAAAGACCGGTTGGAAGTGGCCTGCATCCAGCATCTTCCTGCCACTTGGATGAGGTCATCTGTCCATCTTGTGGCTGGTCGTCCTACGCTGCGCTTGCCGATATGTGGTTTCCATTCGAGACCTTTTCGGCCCCATCGGCCATCAGTTCGGCGTACTATGTGCCCCGTCCACTGCCACTTTAACTTACTAATCCGCTGGGCTATGTCGACGACTTTCGTTCGTCTACGGATCTCATCATTTCTGATTCGATCTCGTAGAGAAATTCCGAGCATAGCCCTTTCCATAGCTCGTTGCGTGACCTTGAGCCTTCTTATGAGGCCCATAGTGAGAGACCACGTTTCAGTGCCATAAGTCATCACTGGTAACACACACTGGTTGTATAATTTTGTCTTGAGCGATTGAGGTATATTAGACGAAAAGACTTTTCTAAGTTTCCCGAATGCTGCCCAGCCGTATTGGATTCGACGATTGACCTCTTTCACGAAGTTGGACCGGCCTATTTGGACTGTTTTTCCTAAGTATACATATTCGTCTACAACTTCGAGAGTCGAGTTTCCTAATGTTATTGGGGTGAGCACAACACGGGCGTTCCACATTCTGCTTAGCGTTTGTGGACTACGAGAAAGCCTTCGATTCGATCGAGACATGGGCAGTGCTTGAGTCTCTCCAGCGTTGCCGTATTGACTATCTGTATATCGAGGTGGTGAAGTGCTTGTACAACAACGCCACCATGTCGGTCCGAGTACAGGAGCAGAATTCGGAGGCAATTCCATTGAGACGGGGCGTGAGACAGGGAGACTTTATCTCTCCGAAACTGTTCACGAACGGACTGCAAGATGCCTTCAAGCTTCTGAAATGGCGAGTATATCACTCAACTTCGATTTGCCGACGATATAGTAGTCATAGCAGAAACTATGGTAGACCTCGGCATAATGCTGGAAGACCTCAGTCGAGTTTCCCAACGTGTAGGCCTTAAAATGAACATGGACAAAACGAAGGTCAACATAACAGTAAAATAAACAAAACCAAATTTTGGTGGATAGCTCTAAAAAGATGAATTATTATTTTGCATATTAAATTTGAATTTAAAATTTATTTTATTTTTAATTAAAAAGGCAAGATAAAAAGTACCCGAAACCGGCGTGCGTACATGCAACGACTAATTAATGTTGAGGACGCGAAAGTGAGCTGTCCTGACAGCTCACTTTCGCGTCCTCAACATTAATTAGTCGTTGCTAATTAATGTTGAGGACGCGAAAGTGAGCTGTCAGGATCGTGTCAAGTGGCAATCTCTGGTGTCTGCCTACCCCTCTATGATACAGATATGAGTTTATGTATGTAAAGAGCTGGAATAGCCTGCCATAATATTATGCTCTGGGATAGATAGATGGATAGATAGAATATTCTTTATTTTATGTACACCAGGAATTACATATAATTTCAAGAAGTACGTCTTTTCATGAGCGCTGAAGGCGAACATGCGCGCCATGTGGGGTGAAACGTTCACGCAGATTATGGAGGGCGGAGTGGTCGTGAACGACGCCATAAAGGAGCGCCAAGATGTGGGCATTCATGAGATGGCGGATGCTTAGCCAGTTCAACTGGGAGCGGTATTGGGAAATGTAGTCAATTTTACGGAGGCCGAAGATATTAACACGATTGCGAGTTTTTACAGGCTTCAAAAAAGGAGGAGGTTATGAATTCAACTCGTATGTTTTTTTTTGTTCGAATAAGTATAACGTCCCATTGGTTCAATTTTAATTTGGTGAAAATCTGATTAAGACTTCTAGAGATGGAGAACGGTACTCTTCAATGGACAGCAGTAAATAAGGCATAACTAGGCGCATCCTTTACTATTATCCATATGTTTCGTAAAATAGCGTAAAAATAGTCCCAAGTAATTTGGTGAGGTTCTGGTGAAGACTTTCTGAGATGGAAATTGAGAAGTTCAAATTTTAAAGCAACGAATTAAGTAGAGTAAATTATGGTTATAAGGGACTTGTTTATTTTTCTCCCGCTCCCCCACTAAAAATAGTAATAAACTCCCCAGTTTCATAACCAGGACATATATTTTGGGCACCGACTGCAAATTATACTTCTACAATACCTAAATACATACTTCTAATTTAAAGGTATTTTTTTAAATTATTTCTAACTTTTTAGTGCTGTAGTGTTTTGAAGTCGGTTTATTTCTGACACTTCTTGCAAAAACGCTGCAAAAAAGATGACGTGCCGCGACACCGGGTGTCACTTCCGTACATTTTTATTCACGGTGAAAGGTCCCAACATAAAACAAATCTTTCACGGATCCCAATTTTTATCAGCACGAATCATTATCGCGGGGTGCCGCATAATTTATTCTAACCATTCCTAATCAATTATTTAACCCACAGGTTTAATATATTTCACTATCTTCCAAATCTGAATAAATTAACTTTGTTGATTTGCATAGATAAAACAATAAAGTGTTTGGAATCCATTTGTGAATTTAGACGGAATGCATTGCCTCCTTTTATAGCTTACAATAATCTCTTTCATATTATCTCTGTGTACTTACTCAAGATAAAAATATAAAACATAAACATAAATTCAAGCCGGCATCCCAGAGGCGTAGGCAGAGACCAAGATTTTCCACGTGCTTAACCACGATCCTGACCGACGTCAGATCTCATCCTTTTAATTATACAAGCCAAGGTATTTTTTTCAATGTATCACTTTGTAATGACAACATTTTTAGCCCATGTTTTCACTTTATCTGCTGGTGCTGTAGTGAGAGAATCGAGTTGAAAAATACTTGGTCGTCAAGCTAAGTGCACTTTACTTTATTCGAGTACCTACTGTTAAGTTCCAGGTGCCTTCTAGCAGTCAGAAAAATATAATTCCTTGGAATAGAATGACGAACAGATCTGTGCTTATTACAGGTGTCAGAACGAAATTAAAAGCAGAAAAGTGCGAGTCGGACTCGCCCACTGAGGGTTCTTGTAGGTACTTACATAATATTATAAAATAGTTCAGGTATCGAGTTTCGCAGATTTTCCGTTTATGATTTAGATTAGATTAGAACACTTTATTGTACACACCAGAAAGCAAAATACATTAAAAGGCTTACGTGTCTAAGTTTTGCCGTATACAATTGGCGGTCTTATCGCTTAAAGCGATTTATCTACGTTTGTTTAGTTTTCACATTTTTCCCTGTACTTGTAGTATAAGACAATATTACTTGCCAAATTTCATAGTTCTAGGTCAATGGAAAGTACCCTTAAAACACATAACGGAAATTTTTGTTCTGCCTTCAAAAATAATTATGTTAGCAAGCTAACACGCAAATCTTCTCTCTGCCTTTACAACACTGGTACGAATTTTAGCACTTTGCCACTCCCAGGTGTCACTTCTCTTAGCCAAATGGAAGCTAAATATTAACATAACCTTAATGAGGCCCAGCGAATACACCGCGAGGACTGCTTTTGGCTAACGTGGCTTTGTGCCCGGCATAATAAATTGTGTGCCACACAAAGCAACCAAACCTAACCAACCTTAGGAAAGCAATGTTCTCTAAAAAAGTTGTTTTTTTTTTTATGGGGACTACTTGTTTATGAAAATCGGTAGGCATCATGCACGGGCAGTGTCAAAAGGCACTTATTGAATTACCTCTCAAAAACCATAGGTAATTTTTTATCGCAAATTAATAGATTTCAGGGTCGTAACCTCAATGGGAAGTATTATGAATTCCTTCTTGAAGAAAACAGGATTGGAATTGTTCACAAGCCTTAGATCTTGAAATCGCCAATCCCCGGTGGGTACGTGTGGTGATAACGCGTTTCTCTTCAGGGCACAGGCTTTCTCTAATAGAAGGCCTGTACCCTGCAGTGTGTGACCAAAATTATATTTGATTGAAGGAAATAATTCGTGTAGCTCGTTTGCATGTGAGTCGTGACACACGTGAAGAAAAAAGGTACGTCAAATATTTTTGCAACTCAAGAGTCGACCAACCAACGACGGCTTTTACACGCGTTTCTAATCGCGTTTTGTGACCTTTTTAAAGAAGCGATGCAAACGCGCTGCAGCATATTACTATCATTGTGTATATCTGTGATTATTTCTATGATAAATACTACCTAGTATTAAGCTCGCCTTTGTACAAAATTGTTTTTTTTAGTGCAATAAAAAATTTTTCAATCAATCAATCGTCATGTATTGGTTCCGTTGTCACGAAAGCGCTGCGCTTTTAAGTCGTTGCGGGCGATGGCTCTTAAAGTTATATATCAATATACCTACGCAGATATCTGCTCGTAAAGTTTATAAAATGTTAAAAAAAACTCCAATGACCCCGGAACTCTAAAAGGAGATACCGGGGAAAGCGGAAAACACCCTTGGCAATAAATTAACTTATCCAGCTGGACATAAGATAAAAACGTCAACGAGTGAGCCGCAGCGCAGACTGACAACATTCAGAAGACTCATCTCAGGGCCTCTTGCAAAACCAATTTTTACTGGTTCTCCGATTCTCTACGGTTTGCTGGATCTCCTTTGCATATCCTAGGGTATCCTAGTTTGGGAGTATGACCAGTGATTGTGTGGTGTGCAAGTTATTTATTATTTATATATGTTATTTTTTTTATAATTTGTTGTTACAATATGACATGTTTCGTCTGCAATACCTTATAATTAATTAAAAGGCTACTTTTAAATTCACTTGGGCCGCGTTTCATAAAACCACAATTCGTAGTTTATTGTACAATTAGTCTTCCTACACATTAATCTGTGGGTTATTCGACTATGCAAAGTCGCGCATACGCGGGATTAACGTTCATGCTAATACGACGCCCTAGCTAAATGATTACTTTTTAAATTTATCTTTTCAACATTCTATCGTTTTCCGAAAAAATATTTGTGATTTCCGACGTTTGGCTCCAAACTGTGAATTCGTTGGCTCCAAATTACAAGTGGTAGGAATTACCCAAAAACGTTTTCTAATAATATGTTAAATGCTTTAAAGTCTGATTTCCGATATCATTATAATCATCAGCCATTTCACGCCCACTGCAGGATTTCCGATATGCTTAAAAAATTTAAAAACTATTTGACCGACCGTAAGTAAGCCAAAACATAGTTTTTTTTTTTTGGAGTTCTTCCTATTACTTTTTGTCCTAATCTTGTTTGTTTGTGATTACATGAAGTAATTTTGGGTAGATAAAATTTTTGTTTTGCTCCATTTTTTTCAAGTCTTGCACCATAGGTTTCTGAATCATGGTTGGAATTTCCGCTGAAAATACGGTGAACAAATCAAAAAACGAAGTCACCTTATACAATTCATGCTCCAGACGGCTCTGCCGGCCAGCTACCACCACAAGTACAGCTCGTGCAGATCCCATAAGAGTCGTAAATAATTTAAAAAGAAAAATATATCACCGGATCTTTCTGTTTTCAGTTGTCTATGTTAAAAATAACAGAGTCACAGGGAGATCAAATGTATGGGGTTGTACTTCTGTTATACTTCCACATTTTGTGGCAACATCCCGCGTCTACTATAGCGAAAAGGTTATAAATCGCGAACCCTTTTCATGGTAGATGGAACTTTTGCTAAGGGAAATGTACGTGCTTGACATACAATGCTTTACAAGATCGGTAAGGGATAGCATTCGAATTGCCGTTTCCTTTCTAGGGCTTCGTAACTTAATAGAACGGAACCATCTTAAACGAGAAGTTGGTAAGTGGTTTTGAAGAGAATACTTTCAGCTTTTACACTTTTACTAAGTTATGTTACGAGCAACTTGCATAAATATAAGCAGTTATAACGGCTCCTTGTATTTGTATAGGCTGCTTGTATTAATTATACAGTCCATGTAGCTGTTCTACATTAGGGTTACCTATGCTAAACGGAACCCTATTACTCTGCCTCCGCTGTCTGTCTGTACATCCGTCCGACCTTTAAAAGATGAAATTTTCACAGAAAATGTATTATTACGGCGGATTACCTAACGGCCAAGCGCAAGTACGGAACCCTCGGTGCGCGAGTCCAACTCGCACTTGGCCGGTTTTTTCTATGAGAGAGAGTATGGACTTACCTAAACTACTTTGTTGCCCACGGCAGATTGGCGACTAAATAATAGAGGCCACAGAATTAGCATAAGACCTAACTGTCTTATTTGTATGACACTCAGGTGCAGTTTAAGTAGTATGTGGTAAAGGAGAAGACGTAACCACAGATAATGTAATCTGCCTCTAAGGAGCATTTTCGAGGTGTCGTGTTTTTTCTAAACCGACCGTAAGTACTTATAGTAAATAGTAAGTTTAAGTGTAAAAGCATAGTAAGTTTTGTCTGTTGTTTGTTTATGTGTAAATTGTATGTATTAGTATATTATAACTATAATGTATGTTTGTATATAATACATTTGTATTTTATGGTTAGTTTAAGTATTTTATATTAAATATGTATGAATATTAGTTGTAAGTCGGTTAGTTTATGTACATATTCTTCCAATATATTTCGTGTACACCGGCCTACCTACTCTCTTCATCTTTCAGTTCTATTCATCCCAAGGTTGTCTGGAAGAGATCGCTTTTAGCGATCATACCGCCGATTGTATACAGAAAATCGTAGATATGTAAGCCTTTTAATGTATTTTGTTTTCTGATGCGTACAATAGTGTTCCAATCTAATCTATATACTTATTATAGTCAGTGTTCTGTAAAAAATTCTGCAATTTTCAGATTTTTTTTAACTATTTAAAACGGACTTAATGCTGATCGCTGCCACATATAGAACTACAGCTCAGTTTTACAACCAAAACTACTTCACTGAACCCTCCACGCGTGTTTTCGAAACATCGTACTTGGCTGCTATTATTCACATTTTTGTTTCGAACAAACGCAATCACGTCCCTTTGCCTTTTGTTAAACGGATTGAGTGGTTGTTATTTTTCACACGCTGAAACGTTTTGCTCGTTTAACATGTCCGGTATGTCGCTGTATGTCTTATGAAAAAAGTATTTCAAGGTAACGCCAAGAGCTAAGTCATCCGGCCTTACTTCGTTGGAGTGCCTCGTATAATTTTAATATTAGCCTCATAGTTGACTTGCCATTGTACTAAGCAAGCGGTGAAGTTTGTGAATACTAAACACCTTACTATTTTTCCTTTCCTTAGTTACCTGTCTACACAAATATTACAAAGGAAAAGTTTGTAAGTTCATATGTAGGGGGTAATCTCCGCAAGTACTTACCCGACTTCAAAAATTCTTTCAGAAAGAAAGCAAGAGGAAATTTATTTAAATTGTCACAGTAACACAAAGGTACACAAACAAAAGATAGGAACGTCAACAAAACAGAAATAAAACAAAAAAAGCCGCGAAGAGAACATAGATAAGATAAGATAAGATAATTTATTCAAGGAACATTTTACAGTGACCTTATCACTAAGGCAGTGGTACCCTGCTACCTAAAAAAGGTTAAAACCTGTGGTTTAGGATAAGCAGTGCTCCTCCGAAAAACATTTTACATTTTCAAGGTCAACAGACTTCAATACACTAATTTACACAATTAATGTACCTTGTTAATATATTGATATTTAATGAAAAAACTTAAATGAGGTTAGAAGTAGTTAATAAAAATGCGTTGATATTTAATGAAAAAACTTAAATGAGGTTAGAACTAGGTAATAAAAATGCGTTGTGTGTGTGTGTGTGTGTGTGTGTGTGTGTATGTGTGTGCGTGTGTGTGTGTGTGCGCGTGTGTGTGCGTGTGTGTGTGTGTGTGTGTATGTGTGTGTGTGCGTGTGTGTGCGTGTGTGTGTGTGTGTGTGTGTGTGTGTGTGTGTGTGTGTGTGTGTGTGTGTGTGTGTGTGTGTGTGTGTGTGTGTGTGTGTGTAACTGTTACCCGAGCATGTTTATTAAATAATAGTTTTTTAGAAGGTAATGTTTTTAAAAGAAAGCCTACAAGAAAGCCTGAGGCATATTGAGTCAAAGGCAGTCGGGTACCATACAGTAATGTATGGCACCCAGCCACCTCAGACCCCAAACGCCTCAAGTGCCTCCGTGACAACAAAAAGGGGCTCCAACTCAGCATACTTTACCGGTGTGTGCTATAGTTAGCATAACACCAGCAAAACTGAATTTTATTTTCACAAGGAAAAGATGTCACGGATTAAATAAACAGAGTTTTAGGTGGGTTTTAGAGGAATCGTGTTTTTATAAATAAGGCGGTTAGGCTCTAGACTAATCCGTTAACCACGCGAACGTAGTCGCGGGCACTGTTAGTATTACTATACATGTTTCTATGTTTGATGGCTAAACTGAGTTAATTAATATGGCACCTATACGATACAGACGATTACCTGTCAATAACTCTTACGTACGAAGTTATGTACAAGGTTTTCGATAGGAACGGCATTTGTCATTAGACGTGAGGCAGAGAGTTACAGCCGTAATCAAAATAATATTGTTGGCCAGCACCTCCCATTGGCATGATAGACTATGACTACATATGTGTTTGTTTCGTGCAGAAAGGCCCGTCTCTGTGAAACGGTCACAGTTTCCACTTATAAGAATGTCGACAACGTACGCTCGCAAACAAAAAGCGAGCGACAAAAAGTCACCAGTGCAAGTCGAAACTCGCGACTCGCAAAGCTTTGTCGCAGCAAGTTTGTCGTGCGCGCTGATTCTATTTCCATGTTAATCCCTGAGCTGGGCACAAAGCTTGCCACACTTACACCATGGCTTTTTCGAGCGCTTGATATGTGTTAAATTGGATTGTTTTCGGTGTCTCTTTTGAGCTGCCCCTCTCAACGTTATTTTGTTTAAATTGCATCGCAATCAAATGCAATAACTCAGAAATAACTGCTTAGTAAACGTTTAAGTTGTATGAAATTGCATTAAACTTATTGGAGCTTCAGAGCTCATCGGAAATAGCAAGGACATTTTGGCCAAACTATGAAATCATCATCAGCCATTTGACGCCCACTGTAGGACATAGGCCTTCTTCGTGGTTTTCATAACCATGAGGGGTTTCGCCGTAATCGCCACGCTTGGCGGGTTGGCGATCGCAGTATGCGGTTAGATTCTCAGGAAGACGCTGCTGCCCGTTTACTGGTAATAGATTTCCTCTGTCGCCTTACTATGAAATTAATGTACTCAATTGTAACGCAAGTGGACTAGATTAGCGTCGAGAGTAGAGAGGCTGTTCAAAATGTCACGCTACTCTAATAACCTAAATCTTATTGGCGCATTTTTTATTGGATTTTGAGTTGAAAGTGTGGTGAGGGTATGTAAGAGATTGCTGAAAGATATTTGATAGGTAATGCTCAGGTAGATAGAGAAATAGGTAGATAGAGAATACTATTGTACATAAAAAAGGAAATTATAACTTATACAGATACTATTAAGTCTCAGGGCCTGGATTCAGTTAATGAATAGTAGCATAATGACAACAGCATGAACGAGTCTTCAAGCCTACGGGCACACACGCGTAAAATAGTCTAGGTGTCAATTTTTTCCCGTCTATTTTTTTCTGTTGCCGGCCAGCTATTTAGCCATTATTTTTCCTTTTCATAAATGAAAAAAATGGTAAATATTTTGCCTAAATCTATGTTATTTTAAATAAATAGTTGAAAGTAAATTATAATAAAGTAATTTAAAAAAAAAATCTTTTAATCAACATGTTTATGTTATTTTGATTTTACATCGCGCTGTAATTGAGTAACTGTAGAAAGTTGGAACATGGTTCCACAGAAATGCGGAAATGTGTTTCTTTTTTAATAATTTGACAGCTCTCAGTTGCAAACGATTATCCCTAGGGCTGACCTGTTTTCCGAGTATGAGTAATGAAAAAGTAATACAAAAGCCGAATAATTGGCGAAATTATTATTATGTTAAACTTCCAATTTCAATGACTGACTGTACGACCTCATTATATGTAAACCTTTTTTTTAAGTTTCAGAAGTCAAAAGTCAAGATAGATAACACACTAACATCAATGCTAGTGCACAGATTAAAATCCTAATGTAAATATAACAACCGGTAGGTTAAAAAAATTCTAATTTGTGTATTTACTAATACGTAAGCTTGATACCTAAATAAACAATCGAAAATATTGAAACATTTTTCATCTTTGACGCAAAACTATGTACGGTTGTGCGGACAAATGTTTTTTTTTGCCAGAGTGCGTAAGTAAGTGTTGTATATAGAATAAGCGAAGTTTTAATTAATATGTTTTGATGGCTCAGTCCAATCTAATCTATCATTCCAGCGCGAATATTTATGTTGGGCATAAGCAGCCCAATGCACCCCACATCTTTCTGTTCTCGACCATGCTTATCCAGCCGCTACCAACAACCTGCCTTACATCGTAGGTCCAGTGAGCTGATGGGCGTTTAGGGAAGAGCGAGTGATCGTGCTCTTCCACTATAAAGGGAAATTTCCCGCCAGGCAGATCGTATGCCTGGGGACGGCCGGTCCGATTGATGTTCGTCGGACGTTATATTTATGGTATGTCATGTGAAACATTTTGCTTGCGCGATGCAGGAATGTTGGAGTTTATAGTGCGCGCGCAGAATTGACATGTGCTCGCCACAGGCGTCCTACGCTGCGTTTGGCAATATTTCGCAAACAGATCCAAATGACAAGTCACTGTATTATATTGAGCATTCTATTCCACCAGCATGGGTAGTAACATCGCATGTAGCTGTATCAGTAACTTGGCTTCTTCTGTGGATCTCCTCATTTCTGATTCGATCACACACTGAAACTCCTAACATAGCTCTCTCCATTGCTCGTTGGGCGACCTTGAGCCTTCTTATGAGGCTTAAGGTCACATGACAAAAAATTAAACGCTACATTTCTCAAGCGCTAGAGATTTGGTAGGGGTGTTAAAAAAAAGAAAAGTCTAGACACCTCCTTTGTAAAACATAAGTCCGTAGCATTTTCGTGTAATGCCATTTGTGAGTGGCTTTCACCTGAATTATAACGACTTTGGATGAAAAATTTAGTGACTTTTAGTTCGGCACGGTTAGCTTTTTGTGATTTTACTTAGTTTTATTTTATAGATAAACCTTTTCTGAAAGAGGATTGTAGTGACTAGAATTGAGAAATGAATGTTGCGTTGGTTTGGACATGTGGAGAGGATGAAGGAAGAAAGATTGACGAAAAAATACATCGAACGAGTGGGTGGAAGGGCCGGCAAGGGACGACCCAGGCAGACATACTTCGACCAAATAGGGGATGTATTAGCAAAGGGCAAAATAAGAAGTACCCAAAACCGGCGTGCGTGCATGCAATGACTAATAAATGTTGAGAAAGTGGTCTGTCAGGATCTGGGCAAGTTGCAGTTCCTGGTCTGTGCCTACCCCTCTGGGATACAGGTGTGAGTTTATGTATGTATGTTAACTTTTCCTCTAAAGTTTGATATTTACTTATCAACTCTCTATTTCATGCAGTAAAATCCAATCAGTCATTACAAATATATGCTTATTTACCAAACTTATTTATAAAAAGTCGATTGTACTAAAACACTCATAAAATTAAGTTGAAATTGTTTTAAAACAGGATTCAACTTAATATTTATTTATTAAGTCAGATATCCCGTTTTATTTCTGCTATAAAACCTTCAAAGCAAGAAGTAAATTTAAACTCTCCGATGACTTTATTGTACAGCGCATAGACTGTCAAATAAAAACTTTGTTATTGTTTACTTAAAAGGAACTTCACGGTGGTCGTATAGTTTCCAAATTTTGTTACATAAAATCTGAGGACGTTTAAAAATAAGTTTATTTGCATTGATATGTCAACAATAGTACAATAACATGCATTATTAAGTTGTTAAATGAACATGCTGATGATAAAAATAAGCTACACGTCGAAAAATAATTTGGATCTGAACAGATTGAACAAAGACTTGATCGTCTCGTAGTTGCAACAACAAAAGCATGCTTGATTCATCCACAGGTAATTAATGGAACTGTGAAAGCATTTATCAGCGTTGAAACAAGAACTTTGTATAAATCAATAAAAAATAAAACCCTGTTTTTGTTAAATAAGATCGCATGTTAAATAAGCTTCGTAAGTTTGTAACTAGTCACTGACCTGCCGAAATCATTTACGCTACAGTGCGATATGCTAACTGAGAAAAAGATATGAAAGTAGAGAGCTAGAGATTAGAAGAATTTACGCGATTAGCATTGAGATTATGTTGGATCCGACGGAGCGAAGAGATGGGTTACTTACTATCTTATTCTTGACTCGTGAAGTCGTGACAAGGGTGCGCGTCTTGGATTTATTCGCAAGACTGTACTTTGGAGTGAGCTTCGCAGTGGTAAATACTTTTCGGGTTTCTTGAAGGTTTGTTTTTATTCCAAAATTGGCTTGGTACAAAGAGCTTGTTCGTGTCAGGGAAACCTGGCTGGGTTCGCAATCTGTTCAATTCAATTCAATTCAAATATTTTTATTCATTGTAAAAACAGAATGTTTACTTAATGAACGTCAAAGTTGTTAGTTTCACAATTAATGGATTATGTGGAGAAGAAGCTAACAAAGAAACTCCGTTCTGTTTGGAATATTCTTTTCATGAGTATAAGTTAACAATAACGGTATAACCTATTTGTAAGGAATCATTGGTTTGAAACTGTGATTCTAATTTAAAGAAAGTACCGTTGCATTCAAAATGTTTTCAAGGTATTTTTTTTTTAAGAGTCTGTCTTTCGATATGAGTAAACAAGTGAAAAAACAGTGACCGGCACCGAACATGATCAGATCGAACATGGTTGACCGGACGACGCAGCGCGGGAAGGCCCTCCACCAGATGGCGCGGAGTCGCTCTGGATGCGGGCGGCACAAGACCGGGAAGCTTGGAAAACCATGAGGGAGGCTTATGTCCTGCAGTGGGCGTCAAATGGCTGATGATGAAAGTGAAGTAAATCAAGATAACAAAAAAAGTTAGCACGCCATTTTTCTTAAATTTTGGTTAAAAAAATTATTTGGCAGCCCGAACTAGGGGCGCGGTATGTTTATAAATTATAGTTAAAATGTTGCCCTGAAACAGTGAACTAATTCGAAGTCAGCTTCTAGACTAACGAGAAAGTTGAAAGCATTCTGATCTAATCCAATGTATAACTCACTTACGTAACTCCCGAAAGAATAAAAGCACACGTAGCGAAAAACTCGCATTTTTCCAAAGCACCGCTAACAAATCAAACGCGCACTGACAGTTGGATTTGTCAAACTTACCCAGCCGACTGTACGTGACCTAAGAGAGTTATTAACGACATTAACAAAGACCGTTGCGATTCTCCCCTCTTGTTATTTGTTGATTAATGCGATAACTTCAGGCTGTTATGTTTCCGTCGTCGATGGCATCACTAGGTAGAATGGCTCAGAAGATTCGCTGCGTTTTTCTTTCGTAGCATGTACAGGGTGGCCTTTATTTTAGTAAAATCACCACGCGTGCCTACCGCGGATTGGCGGTTTCAAGCGCTGAGGTATGTGAACTCAGACACACAGGTTCCCTCACGATTTTTTTATTTTATTAAAATTCTAAAGAATGGAATAACTGTTATATTATGATATAGAGATTTATACTAAGGCTTAGAAGAGCTATAAACAATGCGGGTGTTATCTCTACTCGCCATAATTAAAACGAAATAGAAACAAAATATTTCATAGCAGCGGGCGCTGCGTCTTTTTGTAAATAATGTGATAAATCGTAAATTATTAAATTGCATTCATATTTTGTTACTGTAAATAAAGATATTGTTGCCCTGATCTCCGGCCGCTTGGACTCTTCAGCCGGAGGGCGTCCGTCTGGTCCAACGAGACTATTATCTTTTTTACCCCATAATAATAACTTCCACCCAACACAATCACTTGTCCTAGAAATAAACTAGGATACCCTGTACTACGGTAACCAGGAAGGTACATTACAAACATGAAAATTCACCATGTTTGTGATGTACTTGCGACTGAAGGTATATATACAAATGTACGGTGGCCTCCAGTGGAACTTGAACCCATGACCTCCGGCATGGTAATCAGACGTGACACCGCTAGAACAACGAGGCAGTCAATTTATCGATTAATAAAATTGTCTTGAATATTTAATACTAATTGGAGCGAGTTACGCAAAAACATTCTAACCCACAATAAGTAAGCTGCGAGCAAAACGATTTTTTGTGTAGATATAAGATTTTTTCCATGTTTTTATTCAGACGTGTTTAATGTTATTGTGATTACAAAACGTCTGAACAAAAACATGGAACAAACAATCAAATACAACATAAAAAGGTGTTTTACTCGCAAGTTACGTATTATGGATTGGAATATTTCTGCGTAACGCAGTCCAATTTTAACTCGATATCTGCACGCATTCGTAAGAAAAAGGGCCTTGGCAGACAGAAAAAATCCTATATGGGTTCCGTTTTTCTTCCTTTTGACGTATACGGAAGCCTAAAGATTAATGATAGCACAGCGACAGAAGTAACTAGGTCTTTACAATTTTAAAAACCTATTTAGAGTCTAAAAATTCCACCCATGCCGGGACTTGAACCCGCGACCTCTGGCTAATCGTGCCAAAGCTCTCTCAACTGAGCTAATAAGCAAGTGCAGGCATCGGCGAAATTTCGAGCCTCTTTACAAACTTTTCTGTATTACGTACAGGCAGCGACATCTGGCCGAAGCAATTTACATAACTTGCAGCCCCGAGCAACCCACTTTGCAGTTAGGTTTTTAAAATTGTCCTCAGCACGGGTTAGTGCCACAAAAAAAGAATATTATACGGTATTTGACACGATGAACAATAAATTATTTCATATGCTCGATTAAAACGGAAAATGTATCTCTTTTAGTCAATTACTAGTTAATACAATTTTTAAATAGATTAAATATAAAAAGAGTGCTTTAAAATGTGACGTCATAGGCCAGTTTTTTCATAAAAAAATCCGTTTTAAAAGTAACTCATTTGATATTTTGTCAAATACCCAATTAGGTCTTTACAAGTTCTTTGTTACGTGCCCGAACCGTGTCATCTGACTCTCTTGCAATTCATCACTGCCAGTGATGTCACTTTTAGTTATGAATTACAAGCTATGGTAAGTTTCTAACTATTTTTCCTATCAGTCCATAAACATAGCCTTCTGTTGGGCATAAGCATCAGTCCCTATATTACGTGCACCAAATCCTGAATGACTCATATTCCATACTAATTGTTATCGCAACGTCAGTATTCGGACAGTATTTGGTGCGCGTAATCAGGCCCCAGGTCCTTTGCTAGTCTCGTCCAATGTTTCCCAGTCGCTTTTACAATATTGTCCTCAAATGGTAAGCTTGTTGCTTGAAAACCAAACTGGGCGCTTATTATGAAGATGCGACATTATCGGGAAGGTCGTCAGCGTCGCGCTTGAGCCCGACAATTCACTCGAATCTAATGACAAATACGGTTCTTTTTTTGAATAGTTTCCATTATTGAATGGTTTAGTTGAATAGTAATAGGTGTTCAAAAAAGAACCTTATTTGTCCCTAGATTCGAGTGAATTGTCGGGCAAAAGCGCGACGTTGACGACCCTTCCGATAATGTCGCATTTATCATAATAAGGGCCACGACCTTCTACTTCTCTTTGTTCACGTACCTACGTAGTGTTTTGTTTCCGTCGACGGAGTCTTAGATGGTGGATGGGTTTGTGTTTCTATACTTGCTATGCATAGTGAAAGATAACAATGTAGAAGGCAACTGACGCATGAATATTTCTGGAAGTTCCTAGGGCAGCATTTTGCTACTTGTAGAATAACAGAGGATGTATGTTTTGAGAGCATCAGGTATACATGTTATATACTTTATACTCATTTTACTTCACAGTGTTGTACACATAAAAGACAAACATAAATACGGAAAATGCAGAAATAAAAATCTGTGGGTACATGGCGAGTTTATTTCCGCAGAAATCTTTTCCAGCTAACCCTTGATGTAGTGACACGAATTAAGAACGAACGATAAAATTTAAATGTTTATTAATATCATAAACGCCAAGAACTTTGGACAGGAAAATTGCCTTTTTTACCATTAACTAGTTGTCCAATGAACTACACTGCAGCAAAAAAAAATCTGTCATTTAATGTCAACACCCAAATCATACATTTTTTTATTTATGCTAAGAGACATCAAACAATGTTACGCAACACCTACAACTACTACAATGGCAACCTAAGATACAGCCACACTTGCCTAGTGTGGGGCCAAAGTGCAAAATGTGTTCAATATTGTAAATATGGAAGTTTAAAACTTTCTAGTATGTTGATACTTTAAAATGTCTCTTCTACTTCTTCTTCTTCCTCGGTCCCTCAATGCTGAGGATCGTGACCACATGTAGTTTTATTCCACAGACTACGATCATAGACAGTGTGGACCGCATTATGTATACTGCCGTCCGCCGCCTTTCTCACTGTGTCTGACCATCGCGTAGGTGCTCTACCACGAGCACGTCTGCCCTCCATTTGGCCCAAGATGATATGTCTCAAATGTGTATTTTAGTTTTAATTTTTTTAACTGACAAGTTTTCGTAATTTTGTCTCCACGATAAAACTTATTCGTATGAGGATTTCGTAGAATCCTTCCTTGTTTGCTGTAGTCTACATTACTTCATTTAGCTAGCTGGCAGACGTCCTACAATGCATTTACCGATGATTTGTTTCCACTCAGAACCGTTAACCTCCAGGGCTAGATGCACAGAGGGTAGTCAGATAGATATATACCTAAACTAACAACAAAGCAAACAATGAATTTCTGAATTGTGTGACGTCAAACACGCTAACAAGCAGTGAATTAATTAATATTCAATATTATCGGTGATGTTAATATCTTACGAACATTGTTTTCAATATAGGTATTGTACGAGCAGAGGAAAGCATGTGCAGCCCTCGCTCTGTTTTATGATATTGTATGTTGGAAGGTAGTGGAAGAAGAATAAGAAGAAGATATAGTTTACATCTTCATAGCAGTTGTTTATTAAATTCACGTAATTACTTAATAACTTCATATAATCTGGCGAGTGGCTAGAGCCGACTGGCGGGCGGTAGCAGTGTGCTCGACAATGCAATGTCAATATATTCTTTTTGTTGCACTAACCTGTGCTGAGGACAATTTTAAACACCTATTTAGAGGCTAAAAATTCCACCCACGCCGGGACTTGAACCCGCGACCTCTGGCTAACCGTGCCAGCGCTCTCCCAACTGAGGTAATAGGCTTCCATACAACAAACGTAATTATTTGCCGTTTTTTGCTCGATATTAATAACGGCAACAGGTTGACGCTTGAAATATTCACAGAATATTTAGTTCTACATTCGCTTCTTCGATCTTTGTGTCTAAAGTTGTATAGATAAATTGTACGGAACACTTCGTGTGCTAGTCCGACTCCCACTTGGCCGGTTTTGTTTTCCTCAGTGGCGCTAGTGTTATTCCCTAGCTCGATGCTCCATATACGTATGAGTTTGTAATTGGCCTCTGTGGCACAGTGATATAAAATTAGAACTTACCTGAACTATGGAGATAAAAACCTTAACTAAAAAGAATTATCTGAATTTACAACAGTTCTATGTATTTTTTGTCAGTATTTAATTTTACGAATCTATAGGTATAACCGGCAATTTCTATTTACTTTATTTCACAGTAATATGTTAGGAGCTAAATCAATTGTACTGCTGACATTCATGCTATCCTAGGATGATATCATGAGCCAGTAGTGTGTTTGCCTTTACATTGGACGCTCGATCATCCTGATCCGAATCGAAACTGTTGACTTGTGCGAGCTTCGGTCAACGATTGGAAATCAGATAAGATTAGTTCCATCTTATTAAAACCGCTAAAGCTAAGCTAATTGTGCCAGCAACTCATAGAAAACTTCAGCTAAGAATGTTGCTTTCTTCAATTAGCTTGTTAAAAAAGACTGTTCAGTTAAGTAATTGAAATATGTTGCTTAAGCGCTAGTCGGGAACTGAAAGAAATTAACTTTAAATTAAACCTCGCGATTTGAACTTTGTTCCTCAAAACTACTGCGCTAATAAAAACAGCCAGAAATACTGACCTTGTTGACAATGAACGAATCATGACTGGAACCATGCCGACAAGACCAATATATAAATATAGTTGGGTTAGTAACAAGGAAATATAGGAAGGTCAAAGAAAAACGTCAGATTTTTGCTACATTCGTTTTTATTAATTTGTGCCATTATTTTTTTGTTACAAACATATATGATCCCTATAAGATCAGCTAAAACAAAATATAAAGTCTCTCAGAATAGCTAATTCCTTGAAACATTTTTCGAATTAGGAACAGCAGCGAAAACAGGGTGTTATAAAAACTGACGCCTGACCAGGGGCCTGTTTCATAGAACTACAATTAGTTTACTATAACAATTCAATGTACATTGCAAAGTCGATTTACCTACAGATTAACAAAAAGACTCTGCTACGCAATATACATCGAATTGTCATACTAAACTACGAATTGTCATTTTGTGGAGCTTGGCCTAGAAAACTACTAAGAATACTGTTTAAGCCCCATATTAACGCTTTAAATAAAAAAAATTACATTGTCTTTGAGGCAAAGTCATACCAAAGCGCTGCCACCAAAAACACCAAGGGTTCCGTACTAGCATCATTATCATCACAAGCCATGTGACGGCCACTGCAAGACACAGGCCTCCCTCATAGTTCTCCAAACTTTCCGGCCTTGTGCTGCCGGCATCCAGCGATGCCCCGCCACCGTAACCAGGTCGTCAGACCATCTGGTGGGGAGCCTGCCCACGCTGAATCGTCTGGTCCGCGGTCGCCAGGTCAGAACTTTTCTGCCCCAACGGCCATCAGTTCTCTTAGCTATGTGCCTCACCCACTGCCACTTCAACTAAACAATTCTTCGAGCTATATTAGTTCTCCTAATTCCTGATTCGACGCAGTGAAACTCCTAACATAGCTCTCATAACATATTATAACATAACGTATTTACTGAGAAAGAATTATTTCTCTCACACAGTTCGGGAGCCTTAACCAAAGTTTTACTCTTATTTAAGCTGTTTTTATGGTTAACATACTATGGAGACTGCAATATAATCATGCGAAGTTGGACATATGGTTCTTTTACGGTTTTTACGCTAGTAGAGCAAATATGAACAAAGTTACAATATGAATTACTGCTGCAGATAGAACAATCTGCAACCGGCAACAATCACACTATAAAAAAATCAAGAGGCTACAGTTCAGTAGGCCGCTGGCCGCATTCCTTTTGCCTACGGGTGGAGTGGACGTGGACGCTACGAGAGAGACCCTACAAGTAGCCATATACCTGGCGCACAATCGAACCGAATGGAGGCTGTTAGTGGCGCACCCCACAGTCATAGCCTTCTGTCATCAGGATACGACCAAAAAGAAGCAGACGGAGTATAAGTGTCATGAGTCACGTAAACCATTGTAGTTGAAACACACTTTTTGAAGCCAAAGCTATCCTTTTGTATTCATCGCTCAGACTCGTCGCCATGTTTAAACGCTTTTTAGTTTGTCGCACTTTCGAGTTGTTTCTGAGATCACCTGTTTTTCTGTTGTCATTGAGGTGTCAGACTTCAATTGAACTTATCTAGGTTTAAAATTAACCCAACAAGCAATAACTACCGCAGTTGCAACTCTCCTAGCGCACTATGCAACTTTTCTATAAACACAAAAGCCTTATGGAGGCGCTTTGTCGACCCTACCGGAAATAGCTAACTCTTGCAGCTACATAGCGCGTAATGCAGCTCTTCTGCAACCACTAAAGCCTTAAAGAGTATCATAGAGACCCTTTTGCAAGTTGGGTATATTCTGGCGATTCCCAAACCGTTAAAGTTGGCTTAAAAGTTCTGCAACCTTACTGAACCTTCACAGCAATAGTTCAATTAGAATTACCAAATCCCATCGGCAGAGCCTGCTTCTCAAGCATGAAGTGATTCCTGGTTTCTCTTTGAGATTAAGTACTGTATTCCCTTTCAGATATAATTTTCCTTCCGATAAACTCTCCTATACGGCGTCATAATATAGGGACAACTATTGCATATCCACTGAACCTTCAAAACGGTTCTTACCCAGCTAATTCCAGCTTCTTACCAAACTTTGACCACCGCGCCGCCTAACTTTGGGCGGTCATTAACGATGTTATGAAACTGTGTATTTAACACAACAATGGCCAAGCGCACACTAATCACGGCACGTTGACACCTACTTGTAAGCGAATTACGGCGTCTAGCGTACTCCCTAAGGACTTGGAAGGGCAAAGATTAAACCAGTAGTATCGAATCTAGATAGACAGACACTGCATTTGTTGTTCCTCTTCAACAGCTTATAAAGAAAGGCCCGGCACAACAAAATTGGGTTATTCTACTAGTAAATTTAGTACTGTGTTTATTATGTTCCCCTAAAAGGCTTGCAGCAATTTTTAAGTGGATTTATGATAGGTGAAGGTTTTTTTTTTAAACCGCTACTTTTTTATCGCAAGTTATTGAATCATTAAATAGTTTTTGCTTGCTTTATCGTGAAGAAATATTTTATTATATATTTAATTTATTATGAACAATGACATTCAAAGGGATTCGTTAACATTTGACTGACATATAAGAAAAACCTGGTTTTTTTTTTTACTAGAAGTATATTAACCTAAAATTTTACTAAATTCTTTTTGAATTTTAAACTAATCCTTTGTAAATTCAAAACATAGGCAATAAATGTGTCTTTCTTTATTATAGGTACCATGACTAGATTTAATCATTTATCCCATTATTTACAAAAAGACTTCCGTTTCGCGCCGGTCGTAAGACGGAAATAAATACTATAGAAATGCTATACTATAGGTATGGTTTTAATTTTAACACGATACCTCGATACACGATATATATATATGCCTGAAGGATGCCAAACGGGACCCTATCACTAAGACTTCACTGTCCTTCTGTCTGTCTGTCCGTCTGTTACGCTGTATCTCATGAACCGTGATAGGTAGGCAGTTGCAATTTTCATACATAACGTATTTCTGTTACCGCTATAACAACGAATACTAAAAACAGAATAAAATTAATATTAAAGGGGGCTCCCATACAAAAAGCGTAATTTTTTGCCATTTTTTGGTCGACATCAATAACGGCAACAGGTAACGGCAGACGCTTGACATATTCACAGAATATTTAGTTCTATATTCGCTTCAAAAATAAATAATTAAAGTAAAATAAATATTAAGGGGGGTTTCTATACAACAAACATGATTTTTGCCGTTTTTTCTCGATCTTTATGTCTAATGTTGTATAGATCATCATCATCATCAGCAGCCATTTGACGCCCACTGCAGGACATAGGGGACATAGGCCTCCTTCGTGGTTTTCATAACCATGAGGGGTTTTGCCATAATCGCCACGCTTGGCAGGCGGGTTGGCGATCGCAGTATGCGGTTGGCATCTCAGGAAGACGCTGCTACCCATCTCTTGGAATTGATTTCCTTAGTCGCCTTTTACGACATCCATGGAAGGAAATTGAGGTTGTATAGATAATGGTACGGAACCCTTGGTGCTCGAGTCCGACTCGCAGTGTGCCGCTTTTTTTTCATCGTATCTAATATTATTTCCAAAATACACAATTGACAAAAAAAATACCGAACAAAGCTCGGTCATCCAGGTACTAGAACGTAAAACGTAACTTTTTGTGAGTGGAAACATTTATACGCAAAACAAAAAAAATGCGTTGTACAAGTAAAATTCTGTTACAATTACGTATACAAAATTTTATAAAATTATATTCTAGGGACGTTATCTGCATACTTTTGCTAAATATACTATAGGTACCTACTTAATCTTTGCCGAACATTATGACTCAACTCAGCCAGTGTCCGGAACGGTCTAATTAAGTGCCTGCAGTTAATGTCTCCGGGCACTGAGGATCCCCACTCATAATCCCGACCAACACGTTCCACACGACGTCTGAATGCACTGATACCTGGTTTTAATGAGAAAAGTTTGATTGGCTCCGCGTATTCGGACCCTGATGACCCATATGTATATGGCCGAAGACGGGACCCGGTAACAAGTTTAGTTTTGATAGCGTGTGACGGAACGGTTGTAAATGTGTTTCGGTGTCGTTTTGGTCTTTGTTGGGTAGTTTTCGCGGCAATATAAGCCAGTTTCTTTAGATGGTATTTAAGGTGTTACTTTTTTTTTATATGGACAAAGAAATAATGTAATGGAGGAGAAGTCAGGCATTAAAGTACACGATTTTTATAAAATACTAGCTGACTCGGCAAACGTTATTTTGTCATATTAATTAGCTTACAACCTACACTCAGACCTACCAATACTCACAAAAGAAATATTTATATTTTAGATTTAAAATATTTCTCATGCTCATAACATAATATAATGTTAATCTCAAAGAGTATGTAATCACTACGTTTTGTTAATCTAAGTTTGCGCAAATATTTTTACTAGAAGAAAAAATAAAAGACGATTTACAGAAAAATAATAAATTTGAACTAGCAAGGAGGTTGCATACTTTTTGGCAGGTCCAAATTGTGGCAAAGGGAGACCAAACTTTACAGTATGTCACTTTACATATGGCAATTTGTTATTTTATTAAAAGGAAAACTTTCAAGGTGTAGTTTTCTGAACTGTGAACGAAACAGAACCGTCTCGTTTGGGACAGTGAGGGTGAATTAAATACTTGGCTCCAGTCGTTCGGTGGCGCTAAATCGGGTATACTCGGCCCCAGCCGGTCGGTGCCGCTTCAAGCCAATCAGAGTTAAGGTTATTCAATCCTACTAAAGCGACTCGCGGTTTTGCCAAAACCATTTTTTTTCTGAAGCTCTGAGAAATGGTGTCACCACTGTATATTTATTCGTGTTTTTGCAATGCCCTAGAATTATCGCGAAAATTCGATCTATCAAATCATCCTATGACATATAATGGCTTCAGTCGTCGTCTTATAAGTTTCACTTCTATCGTGTAGTCATAATAATATACCTACCTTTTTTAGTTCGGTAGTAGTATTTTTTTTTAGGTATTGGTAGTTATCTGCCGTTTAGTAAACAATTGAATTCGTGTAAAGGCAAAGCGCCTGGGTGCCAATCTCCAAATTTCATTTTCTTCGTATTTCATAAGTATAAACTAGTTGATAGGCAATCAATTTTTTTTTTTCTTTAAATATCACCATCGTGGTGTGAAAAATGGCAACACTCTGTACCTAAGAGTATTTATTATTTAACATAATGATTGAAAAAAGAATCTTTAAAAACTCCATAGGCAAATATATAAAAGTACTAATACCACGGAGGTCAGCGCATGTAGGCCATATAGAAAGTGATTATATACTCTTTGGAAACGTATGTTTTTTTTTCAATAGTAGGTACCTATTATCTAAAAATCATTGGTTCCAAAATTAAATATTTCTGTTATGTGTCTGTAGTGCGTGGTGCTCCAAATACAGGGCATCAATATTTAATTCAGATTGACAATGGCGCGGGTAGAGCACGTGCGAGTGAGGGTGTAAAAACACAATAAAGAACACCGTTGGACGACCATTTTGTCTGCCCGTACAGTCGAAAGCACATGAAAGCACACACGTCCTCTCTACCTGGTTACGGTTGACTTTGCAATTAATAGTAAAATGTTGGTTTGTGTATCTTTATATAATGCACTGTGCTTAGTGCGGAGGGATTCCTGGGAGGGAAGTTATATATACCCAGCATTGGGGTCATTCAAGGCCTGCCCTCTCGATGCTAATTCGGGCAACTTGAGACGAAATAATTGCATTTATGTGAGGTTTATAGTAGACTCGCAAAAATTTTAGGTTTTATTTTAATTTTTTTATTTACTTTATATTTTTGATTGATTAATTTGAAATAGGTGACAAATATTATATTTTTAATTACAAACCAAATGGAGTTTGAAATTAGAAAGGTTATATTTCAGGCAGACTGTATTTTTTGGCAAGTCTGTTAATACGTACAGTTTGAGGCCGTACATTTTTATGAAGAGGAGTCCGAAATCTTAATCTATACATATACTAAATCTGTAAGGTTTGTCTCTGTCTGATACATGTCTGTCTCACTCTGTTTCTTTGTTTCACATCACACAAAAACCACTGAACGGAATAACATAACATAACATAAACTCACGCCTGTATCCCAGAGGGGCGGGCAGAGACCAGGGACTGCCAAGCCATCGTAGCAAGTGCTACGATCCTGAAAGATCACTTTCGCTTCCTCAACATTCATTAGTCGTTGCACGCACGCACGCCGGTTTCGGGTACTTTTTATCTTGCCCTTTGTTAATACATCCTCTATTTGGTCGAAGTATGTCCGTCTGGGTCGTACCTTACCAGCCCTTCCATCCAAATTCGCTCGATATATTTGTTTTGTCAATCTTTCTTCCTTCATCCTCTCCACATGTCCAAACCAACGCAATTTGTTTGTGTTTCTGTGACAATTTTAATAAATATCCTTTTTCTTTCTTTCTTTCTTTCTTTCAATAAAGTAAAACTTACCAGGTTCCCGTCACTTAGGTTCACCTCACTTAGGTTCCCGTCTAACATTCAATCCAATCTATGTATTTACTCAATATACCTAATATTACACAGTGTACACATAATAATGTAATTCAATAATAATTTAATTTATGCTTATTTTGACATTGAAATACCAAATTACTGCCAATTTATTCGTTTTTCCGAGTGCTGCACGTCGGTACACTACCGGGTACTGACGGAAGACCAGCGCTGGAGTGGTCTGGAGTGGTGAGTCTGAGCCCCTTTGCTTTTACCACACCCACAATATGCTCACTCGTATTGTCTATTGATTTGTGTTTGCTTATTTCTGTTACTCTTTTTGCGTGCTTACTTGCTGTACGATTTTGCTTTGTAATTTTCTCTATATGTTCTGTATTTATGTGTGTGTGGAAATGCAAATAAATGGTTTTATCTATCTACCTATCTAACATATAGGCTGCATAACATCACGCATATGTCCATGTGGGCTAATAAAATCACCACAAGCCGAGGTCATGAGGTCATACCACAATGACGGATACATTTAACCAGGCTATGGAGAACAAGACAATGTACGCACTACCCGTCGGTGATATTTTTACCTGTCACCGTGGGAATCTCCATATTGCGATGTGTCTAAATAATTCCGCCGGGTTTCTTTTTGTATATCTCTTAATTGTTTTACTAACAAGAATTATAACAATAAATTGCTAATGCAATGTCAGTAAAATTTGTATTGTAGATATTTAAAGGTGATAAAAGAACTGAATGAACTATTCAATTTATTATTTAGAATAAAAGTGTCAAAGTAAATATTCAATATAACCAACGCAACGACGAAAACTTAGAAAAAAACTACCGATAGTTGTGTTCCGAAACGCAAAAAGATTCTAAGACAAAAAAAACATTATCTCTTTAATTAATATGTACCTACCACCCACCACGAATCATCAAAAATAGTTTATATTTGCATAAAAGATGAAAAAATCTTCAATATTGTTTATATTTATTAGAAAACATTGTTTTTTTAATTCAATTTTTTCCCGACAAATGGGGGTCAAAACTTGCGAGGCCGAAGGCCGAGCTCCGCGAAGCGGGCCCCAGGAACCCCGCCGCGGTGAGGTCGAAGGCCGAGCTCCGTTCAGGCCGAGGCCGAGGGCCGAGACTAGACTTTTTTGGCGAACAAGCAACAACGCAAAAGGCAGATGGGACAAACTTGCGAGGCCGGAGGCCGAGCTCCGCAAAGCGGGCACGAGGAACCCCGCCGCGGCGAGGCCGAAGGCCGAACTCCGTCTAGGCCGAGGCCGAAGGCCGAGACCATACATGTTCCCACTTATCAAATCCCTACCCCAAGTGTCTAGCGAGGCCCTAGGCCGAGCGCCGCGGAGAGCGAAGCTTGGAGCGGCTGGGGGTTGGCGCGCGTAAGCGCGCCGGGGGTTCACCCCCTAGTTTTTATATATGTTTCGGAACTGTGACCGAAATTTTTGTTTTATTAGTATTGTCATCCCAGGTAGCAAAATAGCGTCGCAGACGTATAAAATGACGTCTTTTATGGGTAATTTAATTTTACATACTAATTTGACTGACATTGCATTAGCAGTTTATTGTTATAATTCTTGTTAGCCACAAAATGGACAGATGACCACATCCAAGCGGCAGGAAGGCGCTGGATGCAGGCTGCTTCCAACCGGTCTTTTTGGAAATCCATGGAGGAGGCCTATGTCCAGCAGTGGACTTCTTGTGGCTGAATGATGATGATGATGATGATGATGGGTAATTTTAGGGTCGGTCCCGAACTGGTCACCAATGTATGTCATGTAAATATAACCGATGGGGTAGAAGTGTTTTTCAGTGGAGACCGCGGGTCGGTAAACGTATTTAACGACGTCCGCAGAATCGGGGGAGCGATGATCTTCGCAAGGCGGCTGGCAGAAGCTGGATGAGAGTGGCCGAGGACCGTGCTCAGAGGCGTGCAATGGGCTCTCCCATTGTCTAGCAGTGGACAAGCGTAGGCTGATTATATATATATATATATATATATGCATACATATTATTTAGATGTTAGTCACGCAAAAAGCTTTGACTTGGCGACCACGGACCGAACAACGCAGCGTGGGCAGGCACCCCACCAGATGGTCTGACGACCCAGTTACTTTGGCGGAGAGTCGCTGGATGCGGGCGGCACAGCACCGGGAATCTTGAAAAACCATGAGGGAGGCCTATGTCCTGCAGTGGGCGTCAAAGGGCTGATGCTGAAATAAGCCTAATGATCTCTCCAAATTGTTTTGTAACTAGCGGCTACCGTGACATTTTTATGAGTATTGTTCCGGGATAAAAAGTAGCCTATTAGCTATTCCAGATCCGTTTAGTTGTTCTGGTATGATTGAGTAACAAGCATCCATCCATTCCAACTTTCGCATTTATTACATTAGTACTAGCTCACTCGGCAAACGTTGTATTAGCATGCGACCTATTCTCAGACCTACTAAATATACACAAAAAAAATCATAAAAATCGTTGAAGCCGTTTTGGGTGAGTTCGATAACAAACACTGTGACACGAGATTTTAATATATTAGAATATTATAAAAGACTTGGGTTTACAAAACTAAACAGCTTTCCTCTGATAATAACATTTATCTATATCTATCTATCTATTTTTAGAAAAAGTTGTTTATATCCGTGTTTTCAGGCAATGAAAACTGCTACAATATTGTCATCATTAGAATACGAAGGTAAATTTCGCTACGATCTACAAAGTTGTCGACATAGCTCAAGCGGGAAGTCCGTCTGTGTGGTGCCGGATTAAGAATAGCGTCACTCCGTTTCATTCCGTGGATGTCATAGTAGGCGACTAAGGAAATAAATTACCAGGAGACGGCAGCAGCGTCTTCCTGAGATTCCAACCGCAAACTGCGATTGCCAATCCGCCTGCCAAGCGTGGCGATTATGACATAACCCTTTATGCTTAGGGAAAACCATGAGGGAGGCCTATGTCTATGTAAAAATAGCTGCTGATGAAGTGGAAAGTAGGGCGGTCCCGAAATCAGAAGACCCCTGCTCGAGTTTAGTGCCCGATTATTTTTCCCCCTTTTTTTCATCGCATCTAAATATAATTTCATTAAAAAAACACGATTGACAAAAAAAAAACCTAGCAAAGCTCGGTCATTCAGGTACTACTTATTTTATTTCGTTTTTTATTTCACCCACAGGTCCCACATGCCCCACCCTATAAATGAGAAAACGAGTGTCTACGTCTATTAGAACGATCCGACCATCAGAGCCCGCGGACCTCGGTACACACGCAGCGCTCTGGCTTGCCACTAATGGTTCTAATGGATTCGAGTTTGAGTCGAGATATTATTGGAAGGTGGTTTTTATTAAAAAAAACTTGCGTATTTGATAGCTATTGTTAAGGCATGTTAATTTTGAGATGATTTCATACTTATAGTTCAGTCACTGGTAAGGGAACGTACCTATGCTACGTGACTGGGCACAACCATAAACAAAAGAAGAACAATTTATTATTTATAAAATCTAGTTATGTTATATAATTGGCGGTCTTATCGCTTAGAGCGATCTCTTCCTTTGGATGGAGTGGATTGCAGGAAGAATATAGTGGGTAGTTCTTCGGTAGGATGTACATACCTAAATAATACAATCGAAAGTATATTGATATGTGAATAACAGGTGACGCAAGATTGCAAGAAACCTACAAAATAAAAACATAATTAAATACACATAAGCAACAGTTTTACAGTTTAAGCAGTATTTACTTAGTACTATTTCACATACCTATGGATTTTTTTGATAAAAGCAATTTGGTAACATATTAAGTAGAGAGTAGAAGTATTAGCGAGGGCAAGATAAAAAGTACCTGAAACAGGCGCGTTTGCATGCAACAGCTAATGAATATTGATAAAGCGAAAGAGATTTATTAGTGACAAACTCTGGTCTTCGCGATCCCCTCCGGGATACAAGCGTGACTTTATGTAATGTACGTATACTTTTTGGTAGGAATTAGTCTTGGCATGGATTTGCATGGATTTTTTCTGTAAATCAGTATTTATTTAATTTGAAGGCTAGAATTTGTAATCAGAAGTTGATACTTAATTATACTGTAGGAAATCGCGTCACCGTCTAGACACCAACAAGGTTAATTACAATATTAACCTCAGTCCGCCGAATTTTTTTTTTTTAAGATTTAGGTACCTTACGTTTTTAGGGTTCCGTATCTTAAAAGTACAAACGGAACCCTCATAGGATCACTTTGTTGTCCGTCCGTCCGTACGTCCGTCCCATTTTAAGAAAAAGTTATCTACTTAACATCCAGTGTAACCCAATGCCAATTCGTCTTATTCGTACGTAGGTACGTACGTCTGAAGACGACCTAAGTAAACGTACTAATGTCATCCAAAAAAGACGTACATATCCGTCCCAATAACACGTACCGCAGGCGTCATGTATAAAAGTCGTCCAAAGAAGATGTACTAAGGTCGTCCTAAGTACACGTACTAAATATTTCCCAAGAACACGAACTAAAGACGTCCTAAAGTACACGTACTATAATCGTCCCAAGAACACGTATTAAAGACGTCTTATCAGAATGTCGTATAACTGTGACATTAGACCGTCATTCAGGCCGTCGCAGCAACGTCAACAAATGACGTCTATTACGTCAGGAATGGCGTAAACAAATAAAGAACATCTTAACCACGCCAAAATGCTACGTGGGATGTTGGCTAAGTTTACTTTTTATTTCTGACATTTAAAAAAAGTTTAGGTCGAATGAGGCGGTAGAGCACGCGCCATCACTCATGTCCCACGGAGAAGACCTTGACATAAGAATGAAAATGTCTTTGCTCAATGGATTTCAGTGGTGGTGCGGACTCTACGTTTAAAGATCTTTGCTTACCCTTTACGGCAAACTAACAAAACTGCGTATGCAAGACGGCGAGCGATCACAAAGGTTTTCATCGAATCATCGTTTTTGTTATAAAAACACAAAACCATCTTTAAAAGCGCACCAAATCCTGTCAAGTTCTTCACTTTTGACTGTTAGATAATAACAAGATCGTCCGACGATGTCGCGCCGGGCGCGATAGCACTTTAACTTTCGCCTATAACAGTATCTCTATCTTACATCAAAACATAGCTGGACTTATAAGTAAATCAGACTTGTTAAGTGTACATTTATCAAATTTAGATTCATTAGGAAAATGTATAGATGTAATTTGTTGCACAGAGCATTTTATAGAGTCAGGATATGAGGATCAACTATGCATACCCAACTATAACTTGGCATCATGTTACTCCAGACAAAATGTAAAAAGGGGAGGTGCATGTATACTTGTGAAGAACGGGATAAAATATAAAAGTGTAGAGCTGCAGGACATTTCTATTTCAAGCAATATGGAATGTTGTGCAGTAGAGCTGACAGACTACGCGTTTATAATACTATGTCTCTATAGAGTCCCAAAAATGTTAGCTACGGAATTAAAAATTTTCTTCACACAATTAAATAAGTTGCTGAAATTAATTAACAAAAAACGTGACAAGACAGTTGTACTCTGTGGTGATTTTAATATAGACATTTTGAAGCCAAATAAAACCTCTCAAAGATTTATCCATATTTTAACAAGTCACAACTTAACCTTAGCAATAAATGAGCCCACAAGACTACAAAGCAAAACATGCATTGACAATTTTGCTCACAATGATGCTACTTGCTGTCAGGCTGAGGTCGTCGATTTAGGTTTATCTGACCATACAGCTCAAATATTGAAATGCAATGTCAAAAAAACATGTAAACTGAAATTCTGGCGGATAAAACGGAGGGACTACTGTGACGAAAATCTAAAAAAATTCAAAGAGTACCTAAATCAATGGAAATTTACTGACTTATACACTACTGACGACCCAAATGAGGCATACAACCGATTTCTTGACATTTTTCTCTTGCTGTATGAGCTATGTTTCCCATTAAAATATATTAAAATCTCCTGCGAAAAGAGAGTCAGATGGATATCAAAAGGTATAAAATTATGTGCAAAAAGGCAAAGGACTCTGCTTTGGAACAATAGGATAAATCCAAGTGAAGTCAATAAATCTGCTCTAAAAACTTATACTCAAAGATTAAGAAAAATTATAAAGCAGACACAAAAATCTATAAACAGTCATTTAATTAGAACGTCAGTTAATAAATCAAAAACAACTTGGAAAATTATTAACAGCACTAGACCTTATCAACCCAGGGAACCCATTAGAAAACTAAAGGACGACAATAATACATTGATTACAGACCCAATAAAAATTGCAAACACATTTAATGACCACTTCATAGACCAAATAGCAACTCCACCTATGGACCTACATATGACATATAACCTAAAATTCAATTCTCAACCATCTTCATTATTTATATCACCTACAATTTCGTATGAAATAATCAAAATAATAAAATCATTAAAAAATAAAACAAGCGTAGGCTATGATAACATTAGTACTAACGTGATAAAATACGTTAATGAAATAATTTCACCCCATCTAAGCCACATAATAAATCTATGCATTGTTAACGGGACTTTCCCTGCAAAATTGAAAACAACGATAATTAAGCCTATTTATAAAAAAGGCGATAAAAACTCGGTTCACAATTACAGACCAATTGCCTTAATTTCAATTATTTCCAAAATATTTGAAAACGTTATTTATAATTCGGTCTACAACTATCTCGATAAATATAATATATTAGTAGAGCAGCAAAAAGGATTCAGAAAAGGAAAAAGTATTAATCTCGCAATATACGACTTTCTTGCGGATATAATACGATGCGTAGAATCTAGAGTTCCAGTATCGGCTATTTACATGGACATGACAAAAGCATTCGACTACGTTAATCACAAAATTTTGCTACAAAAAATGGAATTCTATGGAGTGAGAGGTACAGCTTTAAAACTCATAAAATCATATTTAAACGGGCGAACACAACAAACTCAACTCTCAAATATTTGCATAGAGACAAACAACGAAGTAACATATACTTCAAATGACCGCTTGTCTCTACATGGAGTCCCGCAAGGCAGTATACTCGGCCCATTGATTTTTTTGCTCTACATTAACGATTTGCCGCTGAATGTAAGCTACCCTATGACCCTCTTTGCTGACGACAGCACAGCGGTCATAAAAAAATCAGAAAATAAAAATTACGAACACGAAATAAATATAACTCTCCAAGAAATAATGTCATGGCTAGAATCAAACTGTTTAAAGGCTAACTTAAGCAAAACTAAAATTATGCACTTTACACAAAACACCAATCCACCTCCTGTAAACTTGGTATACAACAATGTAGCAATCCAGCAAGAACATGTCACCAAGTTTTTAGGTTTGACGATAGATCATAATTTAAGCTGGAAATACCAAGCCGAGGTAACGTGCAATAAGCTTAGTAAATCTGCCTACGCCTTATACAAGCTATCAAAAATTGTTAGTAGAGACGCCGTACTGTCAGCTTTCCACGGGTATGTAATGTCAACATTGCGGTTTGGAATTGTATTTTGGGGCAATTGCACTGAAATAACTACAATATTTAAAGCCCAAAAAAGATGTCTGAGAGCGATGTGTCAGTTAAAATCTACTGAAACCTGTAAGCCATATTTTAAGGCACTGAAAATTCTTACACTTACCTGTCTATATGTATATGAAGTTGCTGTCTTTGTCAAAACAAACGAGTCGCTATTTCCAAAGGCGCATGAAAATAGCTCTAGAACAATACGGCATCCACATAAACTAAAAATTGAATCCTGTAAAATAGCCTTCAAACAAAAAAGCATTGTGGTCATGGGACCAAAAATATATAACAAGTTGCCAGATAATCTAAAATCGCTAAATACTATTCAATTTAAAAGAAAATTATATGACATGCTGACTAATAAATGCTATTATGACATGACAGAGTTCTTTGAAGATAAATTGTAATTTAGATCAGATATTTATTAATTTAGTTTGTAATTATTGACACGCTGACATGTATATTTTTATCATTGACATTAATTTTGTATTTATTTAAATTGTTTTTTTTTTTTTTTTAATATTAACTTAATCTTTTAATTTTTGACATTCTGTATTTAATTGTATTTTTATAAAATTATTTAAAAAGTTTTACTTGTGACATAAGATTTGTATGCCTATTTAGGTAGAGCACAAAAGAAGCTATATTTTTTCAACCATTACACCTGATGTACTTGTGTCTCACAAATCAATAAATTGAATTATGAATTATGAATTAAAACTATGTATATTATTATGCATACAAATAATTCCGTGTGGCGCTGGGTTAAGAATAGCGTCACTCCATTTCCTTTCGTGGATGTCGTAGAAGGCGACTAAGGAAATCAATTACCGGGCAGCAGCATCTTCCTGAGATTCCAACCGCATACTGCAATTGCTAACCTGCCTGCCAAGCGTGGCGATTATGGCAAAACCTATCAAGGTTAGGAAAACCATGAGGGAGGCCTATGTCCTGCAGTGGGCGTCAACTCGCTGATGATGATGATGATGATGATGATGATGATGTACAAATAATTAATGTTTGGGTGGCTCGGTCTAATCTATCGTCGTATAAGTCTAACGTTCTAGCTAAGTAACTCATGTTGGACATATGCCTCACCAAAGCACGCCACGTCGTTCTATATAGTAATAGACAAAATTTAGAAGATTTATAAAGTGTGTTTTTGGCCATAAATCTAGTTCACTTTCACTTTCACCATGACCTTGATTAAGGGTCAGGGTACTTAATATTAGATTAGATTAGAAAATTCTTTGTGGCACAATAAGCTTGTTAGTACAAAGCATTTAACAATGAGCATTTTCTTCCAGCTAACCATGGGTTATGTGGATAATGGAAGGTGTAGGAAGATTTAGGAAGGTGAAGATGTCAGGAAAGATTTATTGCGAAAAATTACGTAGACCATGATAAAATAATAAAATGCATATATTTTTCAATAAACCAAATACATCAACATAAATACCTAGAATACACACTATCTAATATGTAAAAATAACAGTGTTCGTTTTCGAATTCCTCCGAATCGGCTTCACCGATTCATATTAAATTTTTAGGGTTCCGTACCCAAAGGGTAAAAACGGGACCCTATTACTAAGACTTCGCTGTCTGTCTGTCCGTCCGTCCGTCCGTCCGTCCGTCCGTCTGTCTGTCACCAGGCTGTATCTCAAAAACCGTGATAGCTAGAGAGTTGAAATTTTCGCAGATTATGTATTTCTGTTGCCGCTATAACAAAAAATCATCAGCATCATCATTCAGCCACAAGAAGTCCACAGGAGGATATAGGCCTCCTCCATGGATTTCCAAAAAGACCGGTTGGAAGCGGCCTATACTAAAACAACAAATACTAAGAACAAAATAAAATAATTATTTTAGGGGGGCTCCCATACAACAAACGCGATTTATTTGCTGTTTTTTTATCTTTGTGTCTAATTTTGCATAGATGTAATGGTACGGAACCCTTCGTGCGCGAGTCCGACTCGCACTTGGCCGGTTTTTTGTGTATATTTGGTAGGTGTGAAGTCGTAGGCTAATTAATATGGCAAAACAACGTTTGCCGGGTCAGCTAGTTTTGAATAGGTATACGGACTTTACACAATTGTATAAGAAACGGGATTATTACCATAAAGAGTTCCCGATATTTTAGTAACTTTGCAGGCACTATGGTCGCGGGAAGACTGACGATTTGTACTGAAATAAGGAACACTAATATATAAATAATAGTATTAAGGCTGCTTCGTTAGTCTAGCGGTTAACACGCTTGATTACCAAAACAGAGGTCGTGGATTCGACTCCCATTGCAGGCCTCCGTTCTTAATTTGTACAAACGCCCTCAGTCTGGGTGTGTTTCCATGTTTGTAATGCCTTTGCCTAGTTAGCAAGACAAGTAATATTCTGGAAGTGTTTGGATTGCCCACCGATATCTCATGCTCTGAGGGATTGCCTTTTCTTAAAATATGTGTCAATGTACGTCCACGAAAGATTTTATAAGCATAAGACGTTTTTTCTCTTGCATATGAGTAGGGCGGTTCAAAACAGACGGTAATTGTATTAAACAATAAATGGACATCCCCTTTATACCGCACTGTAGAATTAAATACAGTTTAAGATAAGATAAGAATGTTATTAACTTAACACCGGATAAACTTACCTGGTTTGTTGTCGAAAGAGTCTGATTTATTATTAGACTAGAGTAGAATAATCTTCCCATTATTTTGCTTCCTTAGACTTTTACTTTTGTAAATTTAGAGATTTTGCTAAACATAAACCATTAATCGAAGTAGTTGATGCACTTAATATTAGCGTAACTAAACTTACCTGGTAAAAGCATTCTATTGAAAAATGCAATAAAATTATTTGCTAAGCATAATTGCATTATGTAGTATAGTTGATGCATTTATGATTAGTTTGAATAGAATTAAACCATAAAAAGTTGCTAACAAAAAGTAGTTTTTAAAAATTATAAATATAACTATAATATTTGCACAACTATAATAAAAAACAAAGTGTCCCTTATACTTAGCTGCTTCTCTAAGTCTAATTTTCACTTCAATAGCTAGTTTAGTTCCGGAGATACAAGTAAAATAAAAACAAAAACTTTAAACGCGTTTTTCTCATAGTTTGTTAAACCATAGTTAGTGCGGTATTCGCAAGCGCGGCAGAATGGAGAGAGCTATGTTATTAGTTTCACTGCGTGATCGAATCAGGAATGAGGAGATCTGCTGCAGAAGAACCCGAGTTACTAATATAGCTCGAAGAATTGCTCAGTTAAAGTGGCAGTGGACGGGGCACACAGCTCGAAGAACTGATAGCCGTTGGGGCGGAGTTCTGACCTGGCGACCGCGTGCCGGACAACACAGCGTGGGCAGGTCCCCCACTGATGGTCTGAAGACCTGGTTACGGTAGCAGGGAATCGCTGGTTGCGGGCGATACAAGACCGGGAAGCTTGTAAAACCACGAGGGCGGCCTATGTTCTGCAGTGTGCGTCAAATGGCTGATGATGATGATGTTTGTGTTGGTTCGTGAGCAATTTTTACGCGTATTTTAGGCAATTTCTGCGTCCAACAATTCGAATTAATTTTTGTGTAAAATTTAAACACGAGTCAAACCCGCAACTCGCGGAGCTTTATAATGTCACCTTGATTATAGTAAACCGAAAGTTTATTATTCTTCGACACCTCATTTAGTCGTCTGCCACCGCATTATTTATTTAATCAGATTATTCCGTTTGATAAACTCTCACCTTTCAAACAGTGTCATTGTACTCAAAATAAATAACAAACAGAGGGAAACTTAAAAGGTATTCGATTAAAATTCTATAAACAATTTTCAAATGTTGTCTGAAATATAACTCAATAACTCTCCTCAAATGGAGTTAAAACAATCTGAGGTAATTTAAAGGGAAATACCATTAAAAATTGGTGGCCCATAGAGAAGCTATGTTGTATGAATTATTTTAAAAGAAAGCTGATATCGTTACATACCTGACTTGACTATGCAGGAACTGGCTTGCTACTTCTTTAACGCTTTGATGCTTGAGCAAATCTGTAACTCGCTTGGTCACTGTATGATAAATAACTTCATGGGATAAGGCACCAAAAAAAAGTTAAATTTTCGAACGTTATCGAACTGGAACGCGCCCAAAGGGCAGTTTTGAAAGTTCTGGCCTTTTTGCCGTACAGACACCTAACTACACTAGTGTATGAAACGGTGAAAGTGCTCGGTATATGAAAATCATTTGTGTTTCAGTCCATACGTAGGTACCACCATAATACTGAAGCACGTCTAGCTGTCAAACGTAACAAAAGTATGTAAGATGTCCGACTTCGACTTAAACAAGTGCTACTGGATTGGCTAAAAATCTGGACTACAATAATACAGATAAATTAATACAATAAAACAAACATACACACACACACACACACACACACACACACACACACAAAATCACAACACACACATAGTGTCATGTTATTGTGTGTTTAATTCCAACTCTTACTTTTATTTCTTTCATTTTATATTTCACACTAGTCCAAGTGCTCACGTACATTAATTTTTATACCACCAATACCGACGTATAGGTAGGTTTCGTTTCGTTTAATTTCATTTCAGTCCTGAATGCCCAAGAAACCAAAGTCAGTTTGTGTCAGCTGGACCAAACGCTGTCAAAATCCGCCAAAACCGAACTCCCCCAAAATTAAAGGACTAAAATAAAATAAATCATCAGAAACATAAATAATAATAATGAAGTCAGCTTTATTTTGGATTCACTTACTTGAATAACAAAACAAATGTATATCGTCTACGAAAAGTTTAGTCCGAAAATTTATAATGTGGTCTATACGTTTTACTGTTGGGCACAGACCTTATCTCAGAGAGAGTATGGGCTTAATGACCACGCGTGCCTACCGATGATTGTAAGCGCCAAGTTATGTGAAAACCTCAGACAATCAGGTTTCCTCACCACGTTTTCCTTCCACGTTAGCCAGTGTTGCTGGTGGTAACTTATAAAGTTACCAGGGACGACTTGTTGTAGAGAGGTTTACGACAACCAGGTTGTAGAGAGGTTTAAATATTTAGGACACATCCTCACAGAGAGACTGACGGATAATGACGACATGGAGCGGGAGCGCCGGGCTCTGGCCGTGCGCTGTAACATGATCGCACGAAGGTTTGCAAGGTGTACGGAGGACGTCAAAGTAACGCTATTCAAAGCTTACTGTCAAAGTTTTTATACTTGCCAGCTGTGGTTTAATTACACGAGAAGCGCGTACAGTACTCTGAGAGTGCAATATAATGACGCCTTCCGTATACTAATGCGTTTGCCTCGATTTTGTAGTGCATCGCAAATGTTCGCTTCGGCCAGGGTTCCGGATTTCTTTGCCATTCTCCGTAACAGAGTTGCCTCATTTTGGAGCCGACTAAGGGCCTCCAAAAATGAGATTCTATCGTGTCTGTGTGAGGATGTGGGCAATTCACTGTACCAACATTGGCATTCCGTTCAGCGCGACAATAATCGAAAATGACTTGTGTTTATTTCGTTTATTTTATTTTATTTTATTGTATTTCTCTATTGTATTGTAAGTTATTTATTTATAATCTGGAACTGTGTATTCCGAAATAAAAGCATATTATTATATTATTATTATTATTATTATTATTATAAAACCACGCCCGGGGTTCAAACCCGCAACCTCTTAAATGGGAGGCAGGTGTGTTGTGCCGACTACGGTACCACCGATAGAAAATAACCAGAAGCGGATCATAAAACACATATGAAATATCTGAATGGTATTGACTGAAACCGGCTTATAACAGGAATTCCTCTCATAAACCGGCTTTAACTCCGTCTTAAAGTCGTTTAGTGGGATCCATTTTTAAAAAAAAAGACTAACTCTTTTGTTTGTTGTTCGCTTGTCGTTTGAAGGTGAGTAAATACCACAACACGTAATGTTTCAATGTACTTTACTATGAATAGAGTTGTTAAGTGGAAGTGTGCATAGTTTTACCTCGTAATGAGTACTTTATTATATTCTTTGTTGCACTAATCCGTGCTTAGGTCAAATTTAAAACCTATTAAGAGGCTAAAAATTCCACCAATGCCGGGACTTGAACTCGCGATCTCTGGCACGGGTAGTTCCAGCATGGGTAGAATTCAAAGCCTCTAAACATGTTAATAATAAACCTAAACCTAAACCGGTTTATAAACTTAACTACAAAGTGGGTTACTCGGGGCTGCAAGTGATGTAAATTGCTTCGGCCAGATGTCGCTGCCTCAAAAGAGGCTCAAAATTTCGCCGATGCCTGCACTTGCCCATTAGCTCAGTTGGGAGAGCGCTGGTATGGTAAGCCAGAGGTCGGGGGTTCAAGTCCCGGCATAGATGATTTTTAGCCTCTAAATAGGTTTTTAAAAATGTTTATAATAATGAGGACTTTTATTACGTAGTATTGATTACAAAGTAACATACCGATAGGATATTTTTTTAATATACCGTTGCCGTACTGATGATTGCTTTCATAATAATACGAACTGATCCCCGCAGCTTTGATGCCTGAAGTTTGGAATGGAAGTCTTATAAAAAAAGTTCTACATACATACACATACATTAACTCACGCCTGTATATCCCAGAGGGGTAGGGAGAGACCAGGGACTGCCACTTGCCATGATCCTGACAGATCACTTTCGCTTCCTCAACATTAATAACCTCTTCGATTTAAGCTGCTTTAACTAATTTTCAAAGAGAACAAAAATAATCTGCATCTACGAAACCAGAAGTACGTCATACTTAAAAATATGTCATTGAAACAAAAAAAAATTATTAAAATTATCCGGATCTGTGCAAACGTAGAAGTGGTTGTTTGTTTTTTACAGAATACACAGATGTAAACATCCTGTCGTTTTTACCATTTTACCATTGTCTGTATCTGGGACTAAAACTTTCGTAAGCAACTTATTCTGCATTATTAGCTTCATTCCGGATTCCTCTACAAGATCTGCGAATCAGACCGAAACCTCTACTTGACTAGTAGACTCTACTTGATACTTTGTCGAAAGAGTCCGAAAACGTTTCGCTCTGATTTGCAGATCTTAATCATGGTGAGTAAAGACGGACCTCGCGTCGTTGGTTGCTCGTCTTTGATTCGTTTGATAGTTTGTGTCAAGTAAGTGAAACCGGAATTTAACTAATAATAGTAGACCATTGTAAAAATGGAGAATTATGGATCAATCTATTGAGCGATTTGTCTGGCAAGGTACCGCAAATGTGCACGTATAGCTCACTGCTGGATTATAAGCCGTTTTCTTCTGACAAAACAACTAGTACCATGCTTATTGACCCACAATTCCTTATTTTCACATAACCACCCCAAAATATTGTTGAGTCTTCAACATTTGTGTATGTACGTGTGGCCGTAATACTAAAAACAGATTAAAATAAATACTACAGGGGGGGTCCCATACAACAAACGCTGTCTAAAGACAGCGCTGTTGTACCTATAGATAATGTCACGGAACCCTTGGTGCACGAGTCCGACTCGCACTTGGCCGGTTTTTTTAAGCCACCATAAGTTCTAGACGCTTAAACCAGTTCCAGAACAGAGAGTCATATAAAACTTTTGTTGGCCGCAAGCAAGAAATTAGGATGTTTAAAAAAGAACGTCCTCTTAAGTAAATTAAAACTTATCGTACCCACAATCTAATGTTTATTTTATTTCTTTGCTAATGAATAGTAATTTGTGGAGTTGAGCATTGAAAGTATTGTAATCAACATTTCAACCGATCTAATTTGAATCAACAAATAAATTATCCTACAGAACCCGAACCGGGTGACGCTTGTATTTTCTAAACATTATAAAAGTAATAGGCTTTCGAATAGAGTTCCACTCATCAATGTGGCGTCTTGATGGTCAGTTAACTTCGGAAACAGTGTTGCAAATAGTGAAAAGTGAATTTTAACAGTAAAAAATAAAATCAAACAAAATAAGCAATGGCACCGACCCCCGAAGAAACCGTGATTGGAGAGCCACCTCAGCTTAAGGTGGGCTCTGTTTCAAGGCCGCTGCATGGTGAAGAAGTGGTGATAAGTGGAATGTCAGGGATTTTCCCGAGCTCTAACAACGTGAAAGCCTTCGGAGATAATCTTTACAATAAGGTGAGTTTTCTTTTCCTCCTATACTTTAAAGCAGCTCACGATGCCAGACGGCAATGGACCGACCGGATCCAGAAAAAAAATGAATTTGTTTTTTGAAGCGCCCACGTTTTAGTTCTAGTGCCTGTTTTATTTTTTTGAGTACTGAAAAGTGACAGGCCCCCTGGCATTAGACCTCAGAACGTGTTCTGAGCATTAGACCCTTCTCATCCCTATGAGAACTAAATAGAACTAGACGAGGACAAAGCGGTTGTTATAGTCATACTCGTAGCTGTTGCAGCAATAGATGTTTGTAACAGTAGAAAAGCAATACATACTCATACATACAAAAATGTGCTTCAAGTCATTACGCGTCAGTCATTATTGAACGAATATTGATAATTTTGTGCTTCTATGATAAAAAAGTACCTATTAATCGGGACGGATTTGACGGAAATACCTACTATGATTATAATATTATTATTTATTCGATTGATGCCTAAAAATTATAGTTGAAACGGTTTTATTGCTTACAAGTAATTTTAAATTATGTTTAATGTACAGTTTCAGAACAAGTAGTTTGCAATCATGTTTTAGTTATGAGTGTTTATGTACATTTTTACCTATTTATTCATCGTTCAGTTACATCATCATAAACAGCCTATATGCGTCCCACTGTAGGGAACAGGCCTTCTCTCAGAGAGAGATTAAGGGCTTAATCACCACGCGTGCCCACTGCGGATTGGCGATTTCAATGTGAATAGCTCAGAATGTTACAGAGAATTTGTATGGGCCTGGCAACTCACCATTCCCCGCACCTCCAACACTAGTTCGCTCAGGCTCGCTTTTCTGTGTATTTTTAGGCTGGCGTTTTCGGTTTTCCAGGCACGACAAATTCTTCTCCAACGTCCATAAGGCGAAACTAAACACTCCGATTTATTCAAAGTCTTCAATTCCGAGAAAATATATGCATCATCATCATCATTCAGCCACAAGAAGTTTACTGCTGGACATAGGCCTCCTCCATGGATTTCCAAAAAGACCGGTTGGAAGCGGCCTGCATTCAGCACCTTGCTGCCACTTGGATGAGGTCATCTGTCCATCTTGTGGCTGGTCGTCCTACGCTGTGCTTGCCGATATGAGGTCTCCATTCGAGAACCATTCGGCCCCATCGGCCATCAGTTCTGCATGCTATGTGCCCCGCCCACTGCCACTTCAACTTACTAATCCGCTGGGCTATGTCGACGACTTTCGTTCGTCTACGGATCTCATCATTTCTGATTCGATCTCTTAGAGAAATTCCGAGCATAGCCCTTTCCATAGCTCGTTGCGTGACCTTGAGCCTTCTTATGAGGCCCATAGTGAGAGACCACGTTTCAGTGCCATAAGTCACCACTGGTAACACACACTGGTTGTATAATTTTGTCTTGAGCGATTGAGGTATATTAGACGAAAAGACTTTTCTAAGTTTCCCGAATGCTGCCCAGCCGATTTGGAGTTGGACTGTTTGTCCTCAGTAGACGTATTTGTCTACAACTTCGAGAGTCGAGTTCCTCAATGTTATTGGGGTGGGCACAACACGGGCGTTCGACATGACCTTCGTTTTGTCCATGTTAATTTTAAGGCCCACACGTTGGGAAACTCGACTGAGGTCTTCGATCATTATGCCGAGGTCTTATATTGTCGGCAAATCGAAGGTGCGTGATTTACTTGCCATTGATATTGATGCCGCGTCCCTGCCATTCCAGAAGCTCGAAGGCATCTTCCAGTGCAGCGCTTCTTCTCAATGGAATTGCCTCCGAATTTTGCTCCTGTACTCGGACCGATATGGTGTTGTACAAGCATTTCAGCACCTCGATATACCGATAGTCAATACGGCAACGCTGGAGAGACTTGGGCACTGCCCATGTCTCGATCGAATCGAAGGCTTTCTCATAGTCCACAAACGCTAAGCAGAATGGCAAAATTTTACTTACTATTGTACTAAAGCCCTTTCGGAAACCGGCTTGTTTGGGAGGCTGAAAGTCATCAAACCTGCGTTCGAGAAGATTCGTGAGGACCCTCGAAAACAGCTTATAAACATGGCTCAGAAGCGAGATCGGTCGGTAGTTCTTCAATAGAGAGTTATCCCCTTTCTTGAAGAACAGCGTCACCACGCTTCTGTTCCATGCTTCTGGCGTTTTTCCTTCGAGCACGACGGAATTGAAGAGCTTCTGAAGGACTTTAAGTACTGGTGCTCCTCCCGCTTTCAGGAGCTCTGATGTGATTCCGTCCTCTTCTGGTGCCTTGTTATTCTTGAGCTGTTTCAGGGCCATCCTAATCTCATACAGGCTGATGTCCAGGATATCTTCGGTATAATTTCGGGTCGGTCTGGCTCTCGGATCTTTGTTCAAACTGCTAACAGGTTTTGCGACTGAGGTGTATAGCTGTCCATAGAAACTCTCAATCTCCCTCAGCACCTTTTGAAATGAAATGAAATTATTTGGTCGACGCTATACTGCCGTCCTCTCTCTTCAGCTTAGTCGGCTGGTTTTGCCCAATAGCCAAGTTTTTTGCAAACACTTTGGAGCCCTTGTTTCGCTCTATAGTCTCTTTAATACGTTCGGTATTAAAGGACCGAATATCGTGCCGCATAGACTTTGAGATGTGTCTATTGAGCTGCCTATACGACTCAGCATCCTCGGAGGACTGCAGTTGCAACGCGCGAAGTTTAGCCATGAGGTCGAGAGTGTAGTTTGAGAGCTTTTGTGGTCTACTCGTACGGTTGGGTCTATAGAACCTCGAGCCCACTGTACGAACAGTTTTTACAAACCTGTTATTGATCTCGTCCACCGATGTGGCGCTCTTCAGGCACTCAAAGCGATTTGACATTTCGAGTTGAAAGTTCTCGGAGTTTTGGATATGGGCACGAGTAGGTCGGAGCGTGGACTTCATGAGACGAGACCTCTCAAGTTCAACATTGATATTCAATGTGCCTCTTACTATTCGGTGATCGCTCCCGGTTTTCACCATGTTGATCACAGAGACGTCATTGAATATTTGTCTCTTGGAGGTCAGGATGAAGTCTATCTCGTTTCTCGTGGAACCATCGGGACTCAACCAGGTCCATTTCCTGTGAGGTGGCTTCTGAAAGAAAGAGTTCATCATAAAGAGTCCCTCTTTCTCCAGGAAGTCTGCCAACATTTGACTTCTCGGGTTCCGTTGCCCATAACCAAATTGCCCCACCCTCATCTCACCTTTGCTTCTTGTGCCCAGCTTCGCATTGAAGTCCCCCATAACCATATTAAAATAGGTCTCCGAGGTATGTATGGCCCTATTAATGTCCTCATACATCGCCTCTACCTCCTTATCGGAGTATGACGAGGTCGGTGCGTATACCTGAATGACCTTCAGCGAATATCTCTTAGATATTCTGAGTATTAGGTACACCACCCTGCTCGACACACTGTTGATGGCCAAAATGTTATTTACGAGGGACTTGTGGACAAGAAACCCGACACCACCCTTGGACTGTTGCTCGCCCTCCCGATAGTAGAGAAGGTTACCGGATTTAAGGGTTATCGTGTCCTCGCCCTCTCGACGGACTATAGATAACCCTAGGATATCCCAGTGTAACGTATCCATTTCCTCTTCCAGCTCAATTAGCTTTTCGTCTGTCCTCAATGTGCGAATGTTGTCATTCGCCAGTCATTTTCGTTGTTGGGGGTGGTAGCCGGATCTCTGCTGATTCTTAGCACCCCTTGCTCCGCCGTTACCGTGGCCACTACCCTAGCCAGGAATAGCGGAGCTGCCGGGGACTGGGGGCCTGGTTTTCTGGTTTACTGCCATAAGGGTATTTGCCATACTCGCCACGCTTGGCATGCGGGTTGGCGAGCGCAGTATATCGCATTTCCGCAGAAGGCGCTGCTGCCCACCTCTTGGTAATGTGTACCTTAGCCGGTTTTTACGGCAACTACGGGAAGAGATGGGGGGGTACTATTCTAAAGCCAGGACCTCTCGACAAATATATGCAAACCACACGTAGAGCACGAAAAAACAGATAGAGCCCAACTCCTCTCAAGTTCAACATTTTTCATCAATGTGAAGAGTGTGCCATGTCGCCGATAGGGGCGCGGCGATCACCCGGAAGGCACCAGTGCGAGTATTCAGATTGGATCACGGATCGTCAACAGAACAAAAACCTTTTATTATCTAAAATACGCGAACCATTCCAGAAACTTGCACCTCGCTTCTCCGCACTACTTGTGCTGAGTAAGAGTTCAACAATGAGTGTTTGTATTCAATGTAGATACAGGGCACGAGCGATTCAAAAATTTCCAGCGACAATCGATTCAGTTCGTTTTCTCGACGCTTTCAACTCTATTATTATCATTATTAAGAATCATCTTATTATGTAATGGATTTAACAGAGATTTACTGAAAATCTGTATTGTCTTAATGGGTTACCGTAAGCATTGACTGAAAATGATCAGTCGAGGGATCACTTCCTCAGCACAACGCTGAGTCAGATGCCTTTTGTGGCAACTTAGACACACCACAGGCTACATCTGTGGTCCTTTTTTATTTATTCGTTTTGTCTGTTGTGTATTTAGTTTTCTTTCTGTTATTGTTCATATTGTGTAACTTGACACGCACTGGGCTGCTTTTTATTATAAGATTCACTTTTCCTTCAGCAACTTTCCATCATCGGTTGCCTGGAAGAAATTGCTATAGCCAATAAGGCCGCCAATTCTGCCGTCGTACCACAAAAGGGCACAACTAACATTTTTTGAGTTCATATCATATGAGTTCTATACATATTCGGAATCAGGAGAAAAAGGCGCATCTGCTCAATTTTTTTAAAATTTTTATCTTCAAGGAATCCAAAGATACCGTAGTCTTAAAAGGCGCAAGTAACACTAATATTCATATTTTACACAATTAAAAGGTACATTTACTTACCATTATATTGAAAAGTCATAAATACGTAGATGTGATTATTACTTCATATATATTTTTACTAAAAACTAGATTGAAAAGGCACACCTACTACATAAAAGAAAGAAACGGCACAAATGCCCTATTACTTAATCATTAGTTCATAGTATGTCTTTATTAATTTTCAAATAAAAGTCACAAATAACCAGTTGCGCCTTTTCTTTCTGGTATTTACGATTATACGTGAGGAAAGGGGGGCAGGGTTTGAGTGAAACGAGCCAGTTGTGCCTGCGATGTCAGAGCGGCTTCACGCTTGTCAGGCCGTTGCCCGTGCTGGATTAATTTTTCGTTAAAACTTTTTTGTAGGTATCGACCAAAATATCGCATTTTATGTACTTTTAAGAATTTTCAGTAAGACTGCCTTTTATAACTTTACTATGCTACATGAATATTACTATGAGTATAAGCAATTTCCGACCTTAATTAAACAATAAGTAAGTAGAATGGCCTGAAAGAACATACTCGTAGCATAGTATAAACTATTTGCTATTCTCAATAGGTTTAAAACCAAAATTGATGTTCCTATTATTACTACCTCTTTAATATAGAATATTATTTTGATGTTGATCTAGACTGACTTCTTCTTAGTCCTATCTATTACTAAAAAAGAATAAAATATATTAGATTTTTGTTTGCCATACCTAACTAATTTGAGTGTAATTGAGTTAAGTACTTAGTTCTTATTTTTTTCTGTAAGTAGTTCATAACTTTTGATACACTATATTTTTTAGAGGAACCAAAATTGTAGGTTGGTAAATGCCACTATAATAAATAACAATTAAACTTTAAGAAAGAAGATTTTTTTTGTTTTTACTATTATTAGAGACAAAAATATTTTGTAGAAGAAGATTTGTCAAGATTTGTTTCAGTAATTTGAACGAGAAAACAAAAAATGGCATGACCATAATTTCATGAACATCTCTAAGTATGTTTCTTAGATTAATAAACACGTTTTTAATATAATTTTTGTATATTTTCGGTTGTAACATATTAAGTAGATTTACATTACATACATATATAAACTCACGCCAGTGTCCCAGAGAGGTAGACAGAGACCAAGGTTTGCCACTTTGATTTACATTAAAAAGGCACAATTAGACAAATGTGCCCTTTCATTGTAATTCTGTTAACAATTTGCTTAAAATGTTATAAAGAAAGATCACACCTGGTCACTTAATTATGTGTAGTAAGTGGTATTTTTAACACATTTTTTTTTAAGATTAAAGATTTAATTTGAATTTATTAATTAATTAGTAAAGTATGAAAAATATACAGTAAATAATATAACCTTTACGCAACTATTGTAAGTATTTTGTTTTCTTTAAATCAATGGGATACGACTCTACGGGGCAGAATAAGGTGAAAATTTAAATCTTAATTTTCTCGATTTGACCAAAATTATAGTTGTGCCTTTTCGTGGTACGACGGCAGAATTGTACTGCATTTTTGTTAATATTTCATGTTTGTGTTTTTCCTAGTACAATAAAGAATATTCTTATCATATCTTATCTTGATGTTTCACATTTCGGGACCTCGAAAGCAACTAAACCATATTTTTTACCATATTTTTTTTTTAACTTTTTCTACGTCTTCTATGGTATAAAAACAATCTAAGTTTATCACAATCGTTGTCACCCATATTTCTCTCCAAGGTGGACATGATATCGAAGGTGGACAACCGTTGGTCATATGACCACCCGGAGCTGCCGAAACATCTGGGCAAGATCACCGGAATGACCAAGTTCGACGCTCAGTTCTTCCGAGTGCACAACAAGCAGGCTTCTACCATGGACTCTATGAGCAGGAAGCTGCTTGAGCATACCTACAGCGCTATTTACGATTCTGGTAAGTTAAAGTCGGTTGCCTTTTCTTTCTTGAGATGTGTTAATTTGTTACAATAAATGTCTTCCTTCCTTCCTTCGCGTCGCATTATCACTGTCGCGACGTTGTCGGTGCCATTATACTTCGTACCACTGTAACTTATGATTAGAGTTTGAACCAGACGTTCAAAATTTCGATTATCTACACAGAATTTATACAATTACGTTTGTCATTAATATTATTTATCAAAGCAATAAAAGATCATTCCTTTATAATACTGCTAACGATTTCCCATTCAGCCTGCAATAAACATATGCAGGCTTCCGGTAAGAGATAGTGCTATATTTAATATCGACTTGCTGGTAGTTCCCCTTTGAATGCTACATAAATCTGAATTTTGATTACTTTATTTCTTTGAAAATTTTCTCTGAGCCGACTAAAATCACCGAAACCTGCCACCTGCCTTAATATTGTTTACTGTGACTGTAAATATTTGAAAGAAATAAACAGCTTCTTTTCTGTCACATAAGAACTGTTTGCAGGCATGAATCCTTTAAAGCTTCGTGGCAAGAAAGTGGGCGTGTTCATCGGTGCCACTTGCTCTGAGTCCGAGAATATTGTCATGTACAAGACGAATCAGCGTCACGGCTTCGGCATTACAGGGTAAGTGTTTGTTTGTCATGTGTTGTACCTTCTCGGCAAGTGGCCTATCCTGCAGGGGTAGTACGCTGATGTTAGTCGCGGATTTTAAATGTCAAAAATCGCGACTTTTCGGTACATGAACTGTCATTCCGACATTTAGCGCCACAAAACGTGGCACTCGAACCACATCTACCCCGGCTGGTCTCCACCCACTCTTGCGGGATACTCATATATAGAAAGAGGAATGGATAGAAAGGTTTCATAAAAAACAATCAATCGCAAAAAATACAGAAATTTCTTTTAAAGCTTGTTTTTGTAAAAGTGAACGTATTAAATTAATGTCCGGTAAAAACCTCGGTTTTGGCAGATTGCTTTGAAATCCTATGTTCTAAAGGCAGCTAGGTACCGCTGTTCGCAAAAAGAAGACATGATTTATTCCATTGGTGGCGTTAGTTACCTGGCTAAACCCGTAAAACTTACCTCTTACTTTGTCCTTTTCTTAATTTTCTTTCAGTTCCTCTCCTCCCTTCTCTTTGTCAAGCTAAATAGGTCTTTAACGCTGGCAACTCCAGTCCATTCTCTCATGTTACGGAACCATGGTTTTCTTTTTGTACCAGCGCGCCTCTTCCCCTGAATGTTGTCTAACTTAAACAAGTCTGTGCCAATCGCTTCGAAGCACAGTCCTACTTATGTTGATTCCCCACGTCACAGGCCTAGCCTAGAATGAGGACCCCTGAAATCTCTTCTAATATAAGTATTGTAATACAAATTATTTTGACATTGGTTTTGGACATAAACAAAAATAACTTTCTGTTATAATCCTCAGATGCAACAAGTCCATGTTCGCGAACCGCATTTCCTACTGGATTGATGGCAAGGGCCCGTCGTACGCTCTCGACTGCTCGTGCGCATCCTCTACGGCGTGTCTAGAGCACGCGTACAGGAGTATCAGTTCCGGCCAGTGTGAGGCCGCCATCGTCGGCGGTTGCAACCTGTGCATGCATCCCTGCGCCTCGCTCAATATCAAGAGGTAATTCTTTCGAACTAAATGGAGCACCTCCTATGTTGTCCTAAATCCTAAGCCATTCTGTCAGGATTCCGACAGGAGCTGGTGCGCATAATTAAGACCATGCCAATGCTAATGAAATAAAAAAAAACATAATGGGAAACTTGCGTCAAACTTAGATAGAAGCGGCATTGTTTTTATACCACAGAAGACATAGAAAAACTCAAGATTTTATTTTTAAATAAAATCATAATTTCTTTTTATGGGATTTTCAGGGTTCCGAAAAATTTAAAAAATCAAGTTACTCTAATAATAAAACAAACATATTAGATTTAGATTTTTCATTGAATTCTAAACGTTATCGAAAAATAGTGTAGATACCTACATAAAAACATTGTTTGAAGAGACACGTTACAGTTTGAGTCCGATTCGAACGGTGCGTTTTTTCTCCGATTATACTAAAACATTTGTTGTGCAAGTTCTCCACTGTGAAATGACAAAAAGGCTACAGGAGAGAGCGGTGGTAGCACATTGGCGTCATATTCGAGAGGTCGTAGGTTCGACTCCCGGCACGTACCAATGACTTTGTTTTCTAAGTTGCGTACATTTGGGAGGTCGGAGTTTAATTTCCGCTTTACGGTTCCGTACCCGAAAGGTGCCTATTACTCTGCCTCCGCTGTCTATCCGTCTGTCTGTCCTGTCCAACCTTTGGAATTTTAAAATTACGATTACATAAGCAGCCCATATACGTCCCCCTGTAGGACACAGGCCTTCTCTCAGGGAGAGAGTATAATATCTGCTTAATCACCACGCGTGCTCACCGCGGATTGGCGATTTCAAGCGCTGAGGTATGTAATTAGCTCAGACACTCAAGTTTCCTTACAATGTTTTTCCTTCACCGTTAGCGAGTGGTATTGCTACTATAACTTCACAAATTTACATAACTTAGAAAACAAAGTCATAGGTACGTGCCCGCACTGGGAATCGAACCTGGGTCTCCTGCTTCCGAGTCCAATGTTCTACCCACTAGGCTACCACCGCTTTTTTTTTTTTCGAAGTGGGCGGTGCATTAACTAACCGCATGGTGCTTGTGGTAATTTGGCGGAATTTAGCAAAGTAATTTTCACATTTTAATGGTTTAGTTCAAATAATACATTTTTGACCAATCGAGTAACTTATGTAATTTTTTTTCAGGCTCGGACTTCTCTGCCTGGATGGCAAAACTAAATGCTTTGACAAGAAAGGCGATGGCTACGTACGATCGGATTCTATCAGCGTGTTATTCTTGCAGAAGGCTAAGGATGCTCACAGGTACGTCAGTTAAGAAGTTGCAAAAAAATTCTCTAGGCCTTGTCAAATGATACAACCTGATAATTTTCATAATATTACCTGTTGGGAAGTAATTCTATTCACTTAAATTTCGGCAGGTTATACTATGAGAAGTGTTACATGTGCCTAGAGTTTATCACGGTTATTCATCTTTTAACTTTCTAAAATCTTCAAAAATAAAAAAATAAAAATTTCAGTAAAAGCCTGTATGTAAAAAGATATAAAAGCCTAACTGCAAAGTGGGTTACTCGGGGCTGCAAGTGATGTAAATTGCTTCAGCCAGATGTCGCTGCGTAATACAGAGAAGTTTGTAAAGAGGCTCGAAATTTCACTGATGCCTGCACTTGCCCATTAGCTCAGTTGGGAGAGCGCTGGCATGGTTAGCCAGAGGTCACGGGTTCAATCGGCATGGGTGGAATTTTAAGGCTCTAAATAGCTTTTTAAAATTGTCCTCAGAACGGGTTAGTGCAACAAAAAAAAGAATATCATTTATTTCAGTGTCCAATGTGTGATAATGAGAAATCGTATGCCTCAGAATAATAAGACCCTTCATCGAAATGGTGCCTAATCCTCGTAGAAAATTTTATCAACACCTCGAATCGGATGTGAGGAATTTTTGAGATACCTGCATAGAGCAAACCTTACATACGAAGTGAGAATTTCACTGAGTAAATACAGTAAGAATCCTTCTGCCCAATGTTTAGGGTTCCGTACCTCTAAAGAAAAAAAACCGAACCCATAAAGGGTCACCTTGTTGTCCGTCCGTCCGTCCGTCTGTCTATCAAGACCTTTTATCTCGGGAACCAGTTGAGGTATCAAGATGAAATTAAAACCATATACTCACGTTTATAGTCACTTAAAGCTCTGAAAAGATCAAACTTCTAAGTTAACTTAAAAAAACCGGCCAAGTGCGAGTCGGACTCGCGCACCGAGGGTTCCGTATAAACCTGCAAGGTTTACAAAGTTCGTTCATTTGAATTTCAATTTAATACCTCTACGCGTTTATGAGGAAATGGGTAGTAAGTTTAAAATTATTAAAAAAAAATATATTATGTGATGTAACTAAAAATTTATGGTTTTCGTAATTTTTCCTTTATCTATGCTATAAGACGTTGCTTCGTACCAAATTTCAAGATTCTGAGTTCACGGGAAGCACCCTGTAGGTTTTGATTCCCTTGCAAGTGTCGAAAATTTGCGGCATAAACGGCTGTATCTTTTGATTGCGTTGGCTTAGAAGTTTGATTTTTTCACAGCTTCAAGGGACAGTAGACTTGAGTAATTGATATAAATTTCAGCTTCATACCTCCACGCGTTCCTGAGAAAAAGGGTCTTGACAGACGGACGGACGGACGGACAGACGGACAACAAAGTGATCCTATAAGGGTTCCGTTTTTTCCTTTTGAGGTACGGAACCCTAAAAAAAGATACGGCCGCTTATGCCGCAAAATACCTATATTTCGACTCTCAAGGGAATCAAAATTTATAGGATACTTTCCGTTGACCTAGAACTATGAAGTTTGGCAAGTAATATTGCCTTATACTACAAATTACAGGTAAATATCTAAAAAATCTAAATTTGTAATTAAATCATAAAAATTTAGTCTTTGAAGTTTGGAAAAAGCTCGGAAAAAACATCGAGACGCGATTCCTGAACAATTTATAATATGCAAGTCGTTACCTACAAATTTATACGGAACCCACGGTGGACGTGTGCGACTCGCACTTGTCCTGTTTTTTAATCGAAAAAGAGTAATGTAGGTAGCGACAAGTCACCTTACATTTTTCTTAGTGTAATTCTCAATTCCAAATCTAACGAATAACTGTCAAAAACATAAATGAAAGTCCCTAGTCAAAAAATGGGGGTGCGCCATATTTATTTGCGCGGATACACGTGCTTTGCATCTTTGTTCACATTACGTCTAACGGTAAGGTTAATCGTTTCACAGAATCTACTCCGAGGTGTACCACGCGAAAGGCAACTACAAGCTAAAACCAGGCTCGGAGTTCCTACCAAAGCGAACACCTGAAGAGATCCGGCAGTTTCTCGAAGCTTTTTACTCTGAAATTGACGTATCACCCGAGGAAGTCGATTACGTCGAGGCCTCCGGCTCAGGTAACGCTATTTATGTACTTAAGGAATTGATTTTATGAAATTGAAAGGAAAAATTTCGCTAGGTATTGTATAGAGTATATGAAAGTAGTTAATCTCCGCAGCTACGCTGCCATAAAGTTTTCAATTGCAGAAATAAAAAACATGACTCTATTTGAGGTAGTTGCCGTATATGTGCACTTTTTATTAGTGCACATATGCGGCAAGCTATAATAGTTCAATGCTGGATATGAGTTGCTTTTCTCTTATCAACACAACCAATACCTTCGTAGACAAATAATTTAACACTACTTCCCAGAATGAGTGAAATGTTTTTAGGATTAATGTAGGTACTGTAAGTGTGTCGGTTTATAAGACAATCAAGCAACCAATTACATTTTCCCGATACTATATTATCGCCTTTTTTATTCCTTTACAGTTAAAAAAACACTTGCATTGTTAAAATATGTATCATAAGCAGCCTATATACGTCCCACTGTCGGGCACAGGCCTTCTCTCAGAGAGAGAGTATCGGTTTAATCGCCACGTATGCCCACCGGGGATCGGCGATTTGAAGCGCTGAGCTGAATAGATCAGACACTCAGGTTTCCTCACGATGTTTTCCTTCACTTCCTTCCTATGTATTGTCATTAAAACATGCTATTGTAATAACTACCGTTAGTCTTTGGTAAAACTATCACAAAATACAACTTTTTCGCAATCTTCGTTGTAAGCCGTTTAAGCTGAGCTGAGTTAACAGCGAAATGTATGGAACATTTGATATTTTTTACGATTTATAATTCACCGTTGTATAATTAACATTGTAAATTGACAAAAAGAATTCTCATTTTTGGATAAACATATATGAGGATTTCGCTACACCCTGTATAGTAGCTACTTTTCTCTCCTGTCAGGCCTTGCGGACGCTGATGGCAACGAGCTTGAAGGCATCGGTCAAGTCTTTGGAAAGAAAAATCCGATCAAGGTTGGAAGTGTCAAGTCAAATATGGGAAACAGCGAGCCTGCATCCGGTGTCTGTGCTCTGACTAAGGTTATAAAAAGTTACCTTGATTTAGCTTCTAAAATTTTCATCATCATCATCATCAGATAATGCCATCTCTTACGGTCTCTTCCGCTAACGCAATTATATACACATACAATTTTTGTATAAATATGAAAGCAAGTTGAATTGGAAGTCACATCAGTCACACAAGCTGGTCACATCTGCAGAAGAACTGACAGCCGATGGGGTATTCGTCTAAACATAGAGTAAATGCCACTGAATTAATTATTAAAAAGATCCCACAATGTGAGAATAGAGTAGATTAGATTAGATTCGGCTTCGTTATTTTTTTCAGATTGAAAGAAGAGTGTTATGTCTGAACACATAACGTTCGGATTACGTCATTAAAATTGTTCTCCCTTATATTTTATACAATATACGAGAGAAAAACAATTATCGCCGTATGCTATGTATTTTATACAGCTATGTATTTGCCTCTCGCTCCAACGATATGGGCACGACAAAGTGTATTAAATAAGCGAAAGGCAAATAGTTGTTCAAGTGCTTTTATGAAAATTTATTTCTATAAATATTATACAGACACTACAGTGACTAAGTCATAATATCACGTACGGTCGGAGTTACCACAATAGATCATGTAAATAATGACAAGTGTAACTTTCTTAAACAGATCTGCCTTGGCTTCGAGAATGGCCAAATGCCCGGCAACATTAACTTAGAAGAGCCCCAAGATAGACCTTCTATTCGTGATGGAAGGGTCGAAATTCTTAAGGACAATGCGCCATTCAACAGGAAATATGCGGGCTTTAATGCCTTCTCGCTGACTGGTGCCAATTTCCACGTTCTGCTGAAAGGGCATTATAAACCTAAGGTAAGTTAAGATGAAATTGAAGAATCTAGGTAAGCTCACGAGTGAATGATTATATTAGATTACAAGTCTTCATCCCGCATCATACTGTAATAAAATATATTACTATATTATATATGTTTTATTTCATTGATGTCGTAAACGGATAAAATAACACTTACCTAGACGCAGCTTTAAATGGCTTCAAGTAGGTGCAACACCATAGTGTATCTATTATGTTGCACCTAGCATGACTCTTCTTTTCAGGATCTCGAACGCTACAAGTCTGAAATCCCCCATCTAGTCCTAGTCTCAGGTCGCCAGGAGTCTTGCGTGACTAAAATCTTCAACGAGCTGGTCAATCATCCAGTGGACCCTGAGGAGGTTGCTCTGCTGCATAATATTCATTCTAATGAAATTCCTGGACATACGTGTAGAGGGTATACCATTCTCGGTAAGGACTTATGCCAAATGTTTGTAATGTATGGATTGTAATTATAATATGACTATCTACCATAGCTAGCAGGTGTAATATATAAATCAATAGCACTTCACAAGATTTCATGGTATAATGCTTTGGGAGGTCAAAAGCCCAAGTTTATGGAATGTATGAAAGGGTATGTTGAAGCTTTTTTTCATTTTTCTATGGTATCATGTAGACTTATGGGAGTTTGCAAGAAAGTGCTCGTAAGTGCGTTCAGTCCTTGAGATCTAGAGCAAAACTTACAAAAATAGCTGGGGGCCAAAACAAATGATTGTGTACCGTGGATGCTATTAATTTATTTATGATTAATGCTGAAAAAATTTCATATTTTGAGACAAATTAGAGTTCTACATCCATTGTAAAGTACTGTCACTGACAAACATGTCAAAATAACGACAGTGCGGTTTTTACTCACAATTTTGTGAGACACACAGCACTGGAAACCCTGTCATACTTTCCATGACTCCAAAAGTTCAATCCACTCCACACTTAAACAAAAGAATATCACAACATAACAATATTCTGTCTATCTATCTATTTCCTACAAACATTAGTAGTTATGTTGATTCATACTTGCTACAAGAGACAACTGACTCTGCATTGTTGTGAGTTGACTAAAAAAGTTCTGTTATCTCATAAACGAACAATTGAACTTGGCGAAACAATTCTAAGTACAATAGAAAAATAACCATGTTCCATCATCAGGCAAAGACGAAGAGAAAAATACTGTAGCCCTGACGCAACATTCGGAGTACTACGACGGATCTCCTCTCCCCATCTGGTTTATGTACAGCGGTATGGGCTCTCAGTGGGCTGGCATGGGTACAGACCTGATGAAGATACCCCTGTTCGCGGAAGCTATAACTAAGTGAGTCGTTGTGTTCAGCATGAGGCTAAATTATCATCATAGAAAAGACTGACAGACTACCAAAACCTTGACGTTGAACTTACCTTAAATTAAAACTTAGAACTTAAAATGATTACTCATGAACACTAGACACAATCTTCTTCTAAATACCCGTTAACATTATTCTTCTTCGTATTATCAGACATCTTTGCGTTCCAATAATGTTTTAAGTTATAGCCTTTTTTGTACATTGTTAACATATTTTTGACGTTGGAAATGTCTTTTTGTTCGCTCCAGTGTAGGCTCCGATTTCACGAAAATGTGCGATCCCCCTATATCTTGGAGAGTTGTGAAGATATGATATTAAAAAAAGGCCCAAAAGACGTGTATTCACGAGCGTTGCAAGGTGCAAACGGTAGAAAACGAAGAATGATATTAAAAATTTGAGTAAACATCCTCTGGAAAATTTATTCAGCTACAATTTGAGCCTAAAACAAAGACGATCGGGTAAAGGGTTTTCCCTTTAGCCAAACCTGTTTAAAAAGTCAAAAAAACAGAACGACATTTTTCACACGACATTTATGACTCGATTCACTTCCAATATTGTGCTCGATAGTTGTGGGAGGCACGAAATATGTGAATTTTTTAAATAGTGTCAAAGCTAACTTTAATAAATTTAAAGAAATCCTGTTTTAGAACCTAATACAGTACTCCATAAAGGATGAATGTAGGTAGAAACTTTTTTAAGTCTCAGTGGTGGAAATTTATATTTATTTCTAGGATTAATATTATTCTTATATTGAGCTGCATGTGAGCATACAATAATAATAATATTTATTTATTTCAATGAGATCCAAGCAGAAACACAAAAAACAATAACAAAGAAAACCTAACCTGTTTGTTTGGTACTATTTACAATATTTTATATGCAAGTTGCACCAATGTTTAACAAACCTGGTGTCCATATGCACCGCCATCACCGCCAATATGCGGAGTTAAATTAGACTTAGGTATGCGTAGTTAAATTATAATAGTCTTATATAAGTTTATCAACCAGTCTATGTATTTCTTTTTGTATTACTCCCATAATTTTCTGTGGCACAACTCTATCGACACACCACATCAACGCAGGTTAACTGAAAGAAAATACAACTTAGTATTAAGCTCGCCTTCACACAAAATTGTTTTTTAGTGCCATAAAGAATTTTTCAATTCAATTGCTGTTGCCGCATTATTTACCAAAAATACTAACTAATTAGCTATGTAGGTCACTTAATTCCTTCAGATGTTGTAGTAGGATGATTCCTACATAAAATATGCCTAGAAGTTATAATGATGCCGTGTAAATTTATAAATGTATTATAGCATTTTACTTCGACACTGATGTCATAAACACCACTACAAGCCACCATTAATCCAAAACTAATTTCACAGGTGCCACCGTGTCCTTAAGCCCAAGGGCATTGATCTGATCAACATTTTGACCAATCCTGACAAAACGATTTACGACAACATCTTGCACTCATTTGTTGGCATTGCGGCAGTGCAGATTGGCCTCACTGACATCCTGAGGGAAATGGGCATCGTTCCCGATAATATCATCGGTAAGAGTCCTTACTTAGTTTTCAGTTGAAAAAATATATTAATTGGTAAAAAGATATTACTCATGCAGATCTCTTAGCTGGTTTTTGTTTAAACTATTACCATATTGTGTTGTGTTATTATGTTCCAGTAACAATAAATTAATCAATTTATCAGATAACCCTAATTATATATTTAGAATATCTAAAACACAAAATTTTACCTTTGTCGCTTGATTGCAGTTATTTCATATATAGGTAGACGCTAAATATTTCTCGCCCAACTTTCGTCATAAATTTGATCAGCGATATTGCCTTTATTAAATTTCATCTTTGCTTTTTATATTCTTTTACCTTTTACTTCCACCTGGAGTCTAAAACATGTTTTTGACATTCAGCATTACTAATATCATAACTAGCAAATTCTTCTCACCAGGACATAGTGTAGGAGAGCTAGGCTGCGCGTACGCCGATGGATGCTTCACGGCTGAGGAGATGATCCTCTCCGCCTACAGCCGCGGTCTCGTTTCCGTACAGACTCCCTTCATCAGAGGTTCCATGGCCGCCGTGGGACTGGGGTATAAGGCCGTGAGTATATTAAATACTACAACTCACTGGTCTGCCCATCCATCCGGGATACTTGCCCAGAGGGGTAGGCAGAGACCAGGGTTCACCACTTGCCACTATCCTGATCAACATCTTTCGCTACATCAACAATCATCATTTATAAGTCACTGTATGTCAGTCAGGTGCAAGGAAACGACGGTTGGTTATTAATTTGTTTTAATCCACATTTAGTCAGTTGTCACTCATTACACAATTAACCACCTTAGCTTATTTTAATCGCCAAACAATGGTTCACAGTTTATTTTATTTATTATATTTATAGCAAGGAGAGTGCCCTACTCGTCTTAACAGGGGCATGCTTACCCCCAGATATATCCTATGCCCATCCTAAAGATCTCATTTATACGAGTAATACTTATACATGCAAACTATCTGTAACTTTTTGTAAGATTGTGTTGATACATATTTCACCAATGTACGTTCTTGTACTCAAAGGTCCTGCCGATGTGCCCACCAGAAATAGAGATTGCGTGCCACAATAGTTCCGAGTCCTGCACCATCTCAGGACCCGCGGAAAATATGAAGGAGTTCGTGGGAGAACTCACCAAAAAGGGAATTTTCGCCAAAGAGGTGCCCTGCTCGAACATTGCGTACCACTCGCGATATATCGCTAGTGCTGGTAAGTTCCTTTGTAAAGTTTTTTTCTTTACATGTAAAGACTTTGTAATTTTCCGAATGAAAGTTTCAAATAAAGGTTCCATAACTTTCATTGTCTGACACCAGTATAGGTTCTACGATGGCGCGAGTCACGCATTTTAAATGTCAGAAACTTTCCACATTGTTCCGTTTCGTGTATTTCCAAATCCATGTCTCTGGTATTTTCTATCAAATTCTGACATTTTAGCACTTTAGTAAATAGATCCCGGTTGGTTTGTGACTCAATATTTGCCCTCACTCAAAACAGATCGCCGTCACCACGAATTTCACCGACACGATATCCCAATAATTCATGGCCCTCTCCTCCGTAGGTCCTAAGTTGCTAAAGTACTTGAGCGAGGTCATAAGGGAACCCAAGCTGCGCAGCAAGAAGTGGGTCTCCACTTCAGTACCCATCGACAAGTGGGAGGAGGCATCCGCCATGTATTCGTCGGCTGAGTACCATACGAATAACTTACTGGTGAGTAGGTATTAGATCCTATAATTAAAATAATTTATTTCAAATACCAGAAAGTCCGTATATAAGTATTGGTAAGCGCGTATAATCCTTACTGAACATATTCTCTCCAGAACTCCGTTCTCTTTGAGGAAACCGCCCGTATGATCCCGGATAAGGCAATCGTCATCGAGATAGCCCCCCACGGCTTGCTGCAAGCCATTTTGAAGCGGTCACACACCAAGTGTCATCACGTACCACTTACCAGGCGCGGGCACGCTAATCCAACTAAGTTCATCCTGGATTCGATTGGCAAGTAAGTACTGAGATCAATGACTTCTCCGTTATCGACTTAATTGATGAATTGTTTCACCATCATCGTGGCTGAAATGACACAGATTTCTTATATCTAATTTCAAAAGACTTGTTATTATCTGTCATAAATGCTGATGGCCGCATGTTTATTTTTGCTAAGTTTTTTTTAGGCAAACATTGTGAACAATAACTACCGTTTCATTACATCAGAATTGCGTTTTTCTTCTGCCTCACAAAATTAATCTTGGAATGGCAAATAGAGATGACATTACTATTTGATACCACAAACCTACACTTTCCCGATTCAGTCGAAGTGTGTCCGGCCGTTTTCTTTTGTCTTATGATTGCCAAACCGGTTCTCAGAAACGATCCCAGTAACAAACATGTTTGTAAATTTCATGTAGGTATTAGATTGACAACGGATTAATTTTCAAGTGCATCAACAGGTTATATGAACTCGGTATTAACACCAACTTGAGCGTGCTTTATCCAAAAATTGAGTTCCCTGTGTCGACCGGAACGCCACTGTTGTCGCACTACGTCGAATGGGAGCACAGTGAGACCTGGTGAGCCTGTTTTTATTTTTAACAATAAAAGTCCACATTTTTATCTATTTCCTAAACAAATGGAAACAGTGATTTGTGCTTCTCAACTGTTGACAATTTGTGAAAAACTTTAGTATCGATAATAAAACCATTTCTAAGTACTATATTTTTTCGCATTAAATATAAAGATTTTATAAAAAGTGAAATTTAGAATTTTAATGTTTTGCTTATTGGAAGTACTAGTTAAATTATATCAATAATAAAGAAACTGTTTTAAGATTTTGCTATGTTTCAGTAACATGTTGTAGAGACACGCAGTAATTTTTTTACTGTAGATTTACATTATAAATGTAGATTTCAAAACCGTGGTAGTAAATACAATGAACTTTAAATTAGTATTTTACCGAGTTGCTATTTATCAAATTAATGAGTCAAATGATCCCAAAAGTTCCAATGAATAGCCAAGTTGTAAAGAATTTGAAGGTATATCTTGAGCAAAATATTTAATAGGCTGACTGCAAAGTTCAACACCAAAGATCGAGTGACATCAGCCACCCGCGAATGCACCCTGTCCATTCATGATGACGACTACAAGTTTATCGAAGGACACGTGAGAAATGGTGAGTAACGGCGAGCTTTGGAATGCGCACTCTAGAGTATTACACTTGTCACTTGTCTGCTACATAAAATTTACTTTGGAATATTTTATGACAGCCCATACTCTCTCCCTGAGAGGGGGCCTGTGCCCTACAGTGGGACGTATGTAGGCTGCTTATGTATATAACAACTTGCGCAATTTTTTTTCGTCTTTCATTCCTTCCTTCCATTTTTCTGTCCATCTTTCGTTCCTTCCTTCCTGTACCTTCTTTTCTTTTTTTCCTTCCTCTCTTCCTTTCTTCCCTCCCTAATATGTATGTTTTACGTTTTTCGTGTTTTGTGGTTGCGCTATGTGACAGAATGTATCAATTTTTCATGTGTTAAATAACAAAATGGACATTCTTCTATGTCAGGCATTCTTCCGTGCTTTGATAAAGTGCATAAAGTCCAAATTGAATTAAATTGGTAAACCTTGACATTTACAAAAATATTGACCTGATAAAAATATTAAAAATTAAAGCGAAATATATCTGTCAGAATCATGGCTAGTAGCAAACCTTAGTTTCTGCCTATCCCTCCGGGATACAGGCGTGAGTTTATGTTATAAATATAATATAGCAAAAGTTGATTTATAACAAAACCTCTTAATTTTGTGTTTCAGGAATTGCGCATTTTAAAGGTATATTTGTAGTGGTATATTAAATTTGTCTCCAAGAATTTCCCACACATACCACACTTGATTAGTTCCAGCAAAATTAGAAGGTGGAGACTTGTCCCTTACATAAAACTAATACAAGACGAGGTGACCAATAACAAATTTGAAAAGTGAAAAGTTGCCCGCGCTCCAGTTTTAGAAGCGGCCGAGATGACAACTAACCCGGAAGACAGCAGGGCTCTCGCTCCTTCCCTTTCTTCCTTCCTTCCTCCTTTCTTTCCTTCGTTCCTTCCTACCTTCCTTTCTTCCTTCCTTCTTTCCTCCCTTCTTCCTTCCCTTTCTTCCTCCCTTCCTGTCTGCCTGCTTTCCCTTCTTCTTTCCTTCCCTTTCCTCCAAAATTAGCAACTAACTGTGTTTCTTAGTACTTCTATTGAACGGATTTGTTTGTCTCAGTCTTTTGTTAAATATAATACAATTTGCTTTCTAGGAGTCATCGTATTTCCCGAAGCTGCAATTCTGGTCCTGGTTTGGGAGACATTCGCTATGATAAAAGGAGTGCCGTTTGAAACTCTTTCCGTCACTTTTAGTGACGTGAAGTTTTATGGAGAGGCAACTATTAACAGAGAATCAAAGTTAACTTTCAACATTGTGATCAACAAAGGAAATAATAAGTTTGAGGTAACTAAATTTATAATATCCAAATGAACACGATTGCTACAAAAACTACAGATGAGAATAATTTTAAAAACCGATTTAAGCGTATGTGATGATCGAGAATAATTTTAAAAACCGACTTCAGTATAGAATAATAATTTGAAACCGGTGTCCAAAATATTATAATATGTGCTCAATGCTCATGCAGCTCGTTGCTATTTCCAAATTTAATTAATTTTAATTTTGTAATGTGTTTTGTTCGTTATATACTTAGGCAGAATGGAGGAGACCATTACTTTTTGTAGTTTTTTTAAACGATCTAGGTGTTTGTTTTTAACACAGTCGCTACCTTTTGTACGCGGGATGATCTAAAGGTGTATAGGCAGATAAAACATATAGCTGACTGTCAACTTATTCAGTAAGATCTTAACAGGCTTCATGATTATTCTGTAATTAATAAGATCTTCCTCGGCCACGACAAGTGTAAAGTCATAACTTTTTCTAGGAGGCGAGATAATCTATTGAACAGTTATGAAATTGGAGGCTAGAGTGAGTGGAGTCTATTCGCGATTTGGGCATCTACTTCGACTCTAAACTATTACGTCACTTATTTTTAAAATTAAGAGACAAGAAAATTACCTCGACTATACAAATGATGCTCTATCTCACGTACTAAACTGATTCACTTCTAATAACTTATTTTTAAATTAAAAAAAGACAAAATTTATAAACTTTACTCTACCAAATGTCAAAATAGTTGACAGCAGCGTTGTATTGGGGAATGACAAACTAGAAATTGTAGAAGAAACTGTATTTCTAGGTATCACAATTGAGCTTCAATGGGGACCTTATATAAACAAATTGGCCAATAGGCTTAGTTCTGCAGCATATGCAGTCAAAAGAATCCGGGAATTAACTGACGTCGCAACTGCTAGGCTTGTTTATTTTAGTTACATCTACAGTATTATGTCCTACGGCATACTACTGTGGGGTTGGGCAGCAGACATTGAAACCATCTTTGTCTTACAGAAGAGAGCAATCAGATTCATTTATAACCTAGGCAGTTAAGAGATTCTATGAGAATACTATGTACGTCAGGAAAAATATAAGTAATTTTAAAACCGTAGGTAGCCAAAACGATGTAAATACTAGAAGTAAACATAAACTTTCTTTCCCAAGATTTAGGCTGGCAAAGGTTAATACATCCTTTATGGGGCATTGTATACGTTTTTACAATATGATGCCTGAAGATATAATAAGCTTGCGTGAAGTGCAGTTCAAAAAATGTGTAAAACGCACTTTATGCCAAAAGGGCTACTATAGCATTAAGGATTATTTAGATGACAAAGATGTGTGGAGTTATAGCCAATTCAATGCATCCTAGTAATAGTTTTTTAGAAGATATGACATGTAAACTCTGTTAATTAAGGCATATGTTTGAAAAGACTAAGTTTGGAGTTTTTTGTGTGTTTTTTCTCCAAATGATCTAGATTTTGCAACGGGCACATAGTTTTTCTTGTAACGTTCAATAAGTCACAATTTCTGTGTTACTTTGAATAAAAAAATTTTGACTTGACTTTTTATTTTGACTTTATTTGACGTTCATGTAGAAAGTGTTGTAAATAAAGCTTACCATTGTTGGGTTTCATTTTGCGCGTAGGCAAAGATTTCAGGAAAACTGATACATTATATTACTCTCTTTCAAGCCCTGGTTAGATATCATCGGAGTATGCATCAGTAGTCTGGAATCCGCTATATGATATATATAAAAGGCGCTTGGGGATGATACAAAAGAAATTTCTGCGCGCCCTCAACTACCAAATGGGCTTCCCTAAACTTTCCTAGTCCGATCTTTTAGTTAAATTCAAAATGCTGTCGTTACAAAACCGCCGAACTCTGTCCGACAATGTTCCCTGAATGTTCTTCGGGATATCTGTACATCTGAACTTAATTGTCCTGATCTATTAGCTCCACTATATTTTCGCGTTCCTGTCCAATCTATAAGAAACAAACGTGTTTTTTCACAGGGTGTCTCTAGAACCAATGCTGGCAAAAGAGCTCCTCTCACCAGAATGTGCGATAGCTATAATATAGCATTTACGGAAGTTGATCTGTTTCATAAGTCAAAGCAGTGCTGCAAGCAAATGTTCACGAGAATCCTGTCAAATTCATGATCTGTACCGATTTCTTGCGTTTAGTTCTTCCAATGTATAATAATAGGGGTTAAAGTATGAAATTGCCGTTTTATTGCAATAGGTTCTTTGAATTGACATAGAATCTTCATGGTTTGAGGTTTTCGAATGAAACTTTTTTCAAATGGTTTCTCTGATGTTCTTTTTTTAAAAAATATGAAACATTTGAATATCGACTTTAAATTTTTTTTGTTATTCAATTTAGACAAGAAAGATGGATACTGCGAAAATTCGAGTGATTTTTGAATACGAGTTCCGACGCGGAACTAACGCGACAGAAACAGCCCGCAATATCAATGCTGCGTTTGGAGAGGGGTCTTCTAATGAACGCACCGTGCGATTTTGGTTTAAACGCTTTCGTGATGGAAATTTCGACTTAAAGAACGAGCCACGAGGAAGACCGCCCATACAGGTGAATAACGATGAATTAAGAGAGATAGTGGAAGCCGACCCTAGTCAAACTACCCAGGAATTGGCGGCATGGTTTAACGTTACCATACCCACAATATTGACTCACTTGCGTCAAATCAATAAAATAAAAAAATACGAAAAATGGGTGCCTCATAATCACTCGAATTTTCGCAGTATCCATCTTTCTTGTCTAAATTGAATAACAAAAACAATTGAAAGTCGATATTCAAATGTTTCACATTTTTTAAAAAAAGAACATCAAAGAAACCATTTGAAAAAAGTTTCATTCGAAAACCTCAAACCATGAAGATTCTATGTCAACTCAAAGAACCTACTGCAATAAAACGGCAATTTCATACTTTAACCCCTAATATTAATGCTTGTTTGTGTATGTATCTCTTTCTAAAACAGTTGCTTTATTGTTTGTTTATTTTAATCTTAGAACTAAATCTAGAATCCTGTATTGCACCTCTTACTTATTTATTATATTAAGTATTACCTATCTGTGGGAAATGCTGAGGAATTGGCAAAATGTACTATAATGACTCTGATATTATTTATCCTATAACTTTGTTAATACTGTTTTTTCTCCTTAAATAAATAATAAATTAAAAATAAAAACGATTTTGTCAAACAAAAACAGAATTATCGAAATCGGTTATGATTTGATGAAGTTTTGAGAGAACATAGCAAAGAGAAAACAAAAACATCTTGAACGAATTGAAAACCGCCTTATTTTTTTTAAGTTGCTTAAAAATTACTGATGTTTTTTTATTTTTTTAAGATGAACTACGCTGGAACTTTACTAGCAAGCGGTCACATTATTGACGCTGCAAAAGCTAAAAGTCTTAATTTGGAAAAAGATGAAGTTTGTGTAGAAGAAGTGACCCTGACTTCTAAGGATGTTTACAAAATGCTACACATGAAGGGATATTCTTTCAAGTTAGTATTACGGTGTTTGGTTAATTTAGGTAACTTCAACATTATGATGCTAAATATTCTAAAAAGATTCCTATGATTCAGCAGGTACACAAGTTATTTTGAAAACGATGAGATTGAAAATAACTGAAAATTATGAAATTTATCTCGACCACTTTGTAAGTTATAAGCTCTATTTACGAAAAAAAATTATTTTATTTCAGTGGCATGTTCCAATCTATCCAATCAGCTTCCATCAGCAAAAAGACTGCCCAAATCAAATCTACCAGCGACTGGGTCACTTTCATAGACTCCCTGTTCCAGTTCAATGTAATATTGCGAGACTACGAGGGAGTTTCTGTCCCAAGCATCATTGAGAAATTGACTATCGATGTAATACAACATGAGAAAGAAAGAGAGGTGGCTGTTTTAAATACCGAGATTCCATGCTTTAACGCAGTTGTAAACAAAGTCATTGCTATTTCCCAGTAAGTATTTAGGGAAAGCAACGTCAATCTTTATGGTTTGTAATGTTGTTGACAATGAAGGCAAATATTTTTTTCTCGCAGGTGTGGTGGTGTTGTTATTAAAGGATTAGTATTTGAAGACAAAAAAAATACTGAGATCAAACCAGATATTTTTATGAAGAAAGAATTCGTACCACATATATTGAATGGCCAAGTCAATGTAAGTGGAAAAAATGTTTTAAATGATTTCATTACAAGTATTCTAGTTAATAAATTGACCTTTTTATGGTTTTATTTTACAGTTTGAGACTGCTATTAACATCAATCTTCAAATCGTTCAAGACAATGTATCTGGAAATGCAGTGAAAGTCACAGAATTCAAAAATAAATCTTCGCCAGTGTTTTTTGACCTCATCAAGGATATATCAGAGAAGGTTCCAGAGTTCAACGTTGAAGTACAGTCTGTCGATGCAAGTGCTGATTTGCTTGTCAAAAATCTGAGTGTCAAAGACTCTAACGTCTTTATTGCCCACAATGTTTTGGGTAACGAAAAGGTATGGTATAAAATAAAAAAGTAACAGATGTTCTGGTCGAAAAAAAGTAGCATATACAGAATATTTTTGGTAATTTTCAAATTTTTCACATATTTCAGGCACTAGTAAACCTCCACAATTTCCTTCCAAACAAATCATTCCTTCTTGTCTTTGAGCAAATCACAACAAAGGTTGAAATGAAATACAAGCATTTCGACATCATTTCAGCAATGCGTACTAACAAATATATTGTAGTACTGCTAAAGAAAATTGTTGACACTCAGAAAGAAAATGTGATTTACGTACCAGTACCCCACGATGTCAAGTTTATTTGGGTGCCCTTGGTTTTGAGTGAGCTTCAAAAAACCAGAAGAGTTATATTAGTGTCAGACAGACAACCTTACTGCGGATTACTTGGTAAGTTAGTTTACCAAATAAGAACCCCAAAAAATCGAAATAAACGCAAGATTCTTTTAAATATTTTTAAATCTAAATTAATTTATCAATCTCTATATTCGCAGGTTTAGTGAAGTCGCTCCGAAAAGACTACGGCGAGAAACTCAGCTTGATCCTGGTGGACGACTTTGGCGCTCCAAGTTTCAATCCAGACAAAGAATTATTCAAAGACCAAATTCAGAAGAATCTTGCTATCAACGTTTTGAAGAAGGTAGGACCAATAGATATTTATTTATTTTTATTTATTTTATTAGGTCTACCAACACTTTTTGAATCTTCACATGATTAACAGTAACTTATATCTTGGCTAACTTTCGATACAAAAACTAATTAAAGGTAAACACCGCATGCATTACTTTTCAAAACTTAAAATAGAGTATCATATTTTTATAACATGTAAGAATAAAACTATAATAAAAAGCCAAAAAAATATAAAGAGTTATGATGATATCACCTGGCAAGACGGGAAGATGGCTGATGGACCAGAGTAGAAACGGAATGGTAGCTGAGAACTGGGTGGCGGTGAGTACATGGACCAACAGTCCGATGATCAAACGATGCGCTCTGTTCGGCAGCGGGCCCGTGGACGCGAATGGTGAGAGCCCGCGCAGTGTGCAGAGGTGGGCTGATGATGATGATAAATCTACCATTATTTCTATCAAGCACTGTACTGACTTTCATATTTATTTAAAGTGACTGGATCTTACACATACAAAATACACAAATATTTATTCATTCCAGTAATGTTACAGCATGGGGACTACCCAAACAAACTAAAAACTGGGTTAGTGAGACCTACACAATAAAGGAGTAGTCCTCAATGACTGCTCAAAATAATTAGATCAACAATTAGATCAGACCAATAATTATGCTACCCGTGGTCGAAAAAATTGTTGAAAAGTATTTTAGTGAACAAATACACACATTCTACAAAAAAAAAACAATATATTATCCAACAAACCAGTACGGGTTTCAACCTAAAAAAGTACCTCGCTATTATTATCCAGGTTTACCGATGAAATAAATAAACAACTTAATAATCAAAACATGTACTTTTGGTTTTAACAGATTACAGTAAAGTTTTTCATACATTGAGGCATGAAACACCGATAACAAAAAAAATAAATAAAAAATATACGCGTCGAATTGATAACCTCCTCCTTTTTTGAAGTCGGGTAATAAAACTAATACACAACACATCATAGCATAATTTAATTTTTATGTTATGTTATGTCAATTTTTAGTGGGGGAGCGGGAGAAAAATAAACAAGTGCCTTATAACCATAATTTACACATATCACTAAAAAGATAGAAATAATTTAAATAATTATAGGTATTTATACATGTAGGTATTGTAGAAGTATAATTATTTTTCAATTTTTAGTGGGGGAGCGGGAGAAAAATAAATAAGTCCCTTATAACCATAATTTACCCTACTTAATTCGTTTAAATTTAAATTTCCATCTCCGAAAGTCTTTACCAGAACATCACCAAATTAACTTGAGACTACTTTTACGCTATTTTATCTACTCTGATACTATAATACAAAGATTATAAAACTGAAAACAAAACTCTTATGACACATATTACGCATATCCCAATAATAAGAAATAAAAAGTTTTACTACGATACAGGTCTTGTATGGACACGTGTATCATAATATAACTTTTTAATCATAACGATACAACCTCCAGCTGGACCAAGAAGGTTGAACCTCTACTTTTAAAAAAAAGGTTTCAATGAACGAGTCCGCGGCGACGCAACACGCATGCGCAATCGATGTCTGCGCCTCGGCGCCAACATTTTGCATTCAAAAAAACTTTTCAATATTTAAACAAAGTTTGGTTCTAATTGTAAAATAAATTAGTTAACAGTATTGAAAATAACAAAAATGAGGTCAACATTAACATACCCTCTCCGAGTACCTTCAATAACGCTTCCTGTCCGGTTCAAATTCAATTTCATAATTGTAATATTCAGAACATCAATAATTATAACAAGTAAAAATGCTTAAATTTGTTGATATTCAGCGTTTTATTTGCAATATTATTTTATGTATTATAGTATGAGAGTAGATAAAGTAGTGTATTATACTGTACATAACTTGGTCTTATAACACTCGTGTGATAGTATAAAAAAACTCGCCTACATCATCGAAATCGGTTAAGATTTGACGGAGTTATGGAGGAATATAGCCAAAAAAAAAAATTATACGCGTGGAATTGATAACCTCCTCCTTTTTTGAAGTTGGTTAATAAAACTAATATCACATTACACCATCATAGCTCACAGTCATGATTGCCTACATACGATGACTTACCACACTCGGTGCAACTGCACGGCAATTAATCGGACAGGTAGACCAACAAACTGATGTAGGTCTAAATTATTGATGATAGGAGAAAAAAAAAGATTTTTTTGGTTTCTTCGCAATTGAATTGTTATGTCAGTATTGTGTAATTAATCGCTAACTAAGAGTAATTTCAACAATTTCCAGACATGGAACTCGACAAAAATCGGTTATGGTTTTATAGGAGGTCCAAATTAATTTAACCTGTAAATACCTATATTATGTTGACCTAAGTAAATAAAATAAAAAATAAATGTGTTAAAGTTATGTTGACCTAAGTAAATAAAATAAAAAACCCACCAATTAAGTATTAAACCTGTGTCTTGTGGGATCTTACCGTCGAGGTTTTCCCACTAGTGTACGGCCCAGAAAATATGTCTTTATCGTGTTTCTACTTGTTAACCGACTTTAAAAAAATGAGGAGATTCACAATTCGTCGGGTTTTTTTTGTATGTTCTCCGATTACTCGAAAATGCATGGACGGCTTTGGAAAATTCTTTATTTTTCTGAAAGGGTAGACTGGGCAGGTGGTCCCATTGGCACCAAGTCAGGATCTGATGATGGGATCCTGGAAAATGAAGAGAACTATTCAAAGGCACTCTTCAAGTTTCAAAGACACACTTAAAGTGATTTGGATGTTTTTATAGTGACTCGAGTGACTATAGTAGTTTCGGAAAACTACGCCAAATTGGCGGAGTCGTAATATTCACAAAAAATCTTAATTTTTTTTTACGTAAATATGAAAACTGACTTCAAAACACTGCAGCACTAAAACAAAGAAATAATTTAAACGAATATGACCTTTAAATTTGATAGGTATTGTAGAAATATATTTTGGAGTCGGTGCTGGTCTTGTAACTTGGCACTGGCTCCAGACTATACTCTTCTACAATACCTACATCAAATTTAAAGGTCATATTCATTTAAATTGTTGCTCTGTTTTTAGTGCAGTAGTGTTTTGAAGTCGATTTTTATACTAGTACGAGGTGTGAAAGTGGGTTAATTAGGAACTTATATCGGGAAACTGCATACATTTATTATGCATATTTCAGGGTCTCTGGGGAGGTTTCTACGACCTGCCATGCAACATGACGGCTAAAGTTCGTCACGTCGCTCTAACGAATGCTATTCCTGGTGACTTTGACAGCCTAATGTGGATTGAGACAGAACCAAATCCTTCTAGCAACACATTGGTTCAGGTACGTGCCATACATGTACCACTGGTATAATATTTTATCATTTCAGACGCCGGTTTTGCGATTTGAAACAGCTTATGGCTTCTTTGTCCGCATTTTATTCAGATGTAATCTTTTTAAAAATATGAAAGGAAAGAGAGATTGAGTGAGCCACGAAGAAACTATTTTGACCAAATTAAAAAGAAGATGTAGGTATGTTGCGACCTACCTGGTGGATGCTAGCACGCCTACCAACTCTTTCCTTTATCTCCTGTGGTTGACTGGTAGAAAATGCTTATGGAATTAAGTCCACCACATTGCACAATTTCTTTAAGTGCAATAAAAGCATCAATAAATAAATAAATGATGACGTAACTTTGTCAATCCTAAGAGTGCCGCTGACGTTTTGATCATTTATATGGTATCTATGAATATCGCACATATCGCACTGTTCGCTGAATGTACGATGTCAGCGCCATCTGTTAATCCGACGAATTAGTATGAAATGTGTCAGTTAGACGATTGCAATCGCTCAGGATTTGGTGCACATTATTATGCCCCAGATCACAAGAAACAAAATGTCAATTGACATTATTATTGATAAAATACTTTATTGTACCAGAAAATACAATTGGTGATCTTAGTACTAAATTGCATTCTCAGGATAGCTGGACTGTAAGTGCTAATTTCCAGGTTTGCTACGCTGGCCCATCTCTACACGATGTCCAGAAAGCTGCAGGCAAAATTGAAAGCAGCAGCAATACATTCGGAACGGACTTCAGTGGAATAGACAGCAAGTAAGACCAAATCCTAATCTTAACCTGAACACTAATCCAGAACACTAATAGCTCAGGTGCTGACTTCTCAGCCGCCCGGTTCTAAAGGGCTGGTGCAATAGCAACTGCAAAAACGCAATGCGTTTTCAGAAAAACTATCAGATTTCTCTTATTAGACATTATTGAAGAAGAAGAAAGACATTTATTATACCAACAAGATAAATCACACAAACAAAATAAGCAGATAAGTAACATAATATGCACAACAACAGAAAGAAAACTAAATACACAACAGACAAAACGAATAAATAAAACAGGACCATAGATGTAGCCTGTGGTGTATCTTAGTTGCCACAAAAGGCAGCCGACTCAGTGTTATTGATATAATATGACGATTAATTCCAATACGCTGATGGTATAGCGACCTATTTACTGATAAGATTTTGTTTATTTATGTTCTTTAAGGAATTGCAGGACGTCATGAAAATTTTTCATCGAAAATGTTTATGACGTTGCATATTTTTGTAATTTTTTTTTTATCTACGGATTTATATCCTGAATAAATACAAGATAGGAAACATATAAACACATCGTAATATAATAAACGTTACACTTAGTAACAAATACATACCATTGAAAAGTCTGTTTTACATCTTACGCGCAGTTGTACCGTGCCCCTGAGATTTAACACTTTTTTTCACTAGTTAGGAGATATAATCCACTCTTAACCGTGTGCCGCCGGATTAAGAATAGCGTCACTCCATTTCCTTTCGTGGATTTCGTAGAAGGTGACTAAGGAAATGAACCAGGAGACGGGCAGCAGCGTCTTCCTGAGATTCCAACCGCATACTGCGATCGCCAACCCACCTGCCAAGCGTGGCGATTATGGCAAAACCCCTAATGGTAATGAAAACCACGAAGAAGGCATATGTCCTGCAGTGGGTGTCAAATGGCTGATGATAATGATGATCCACTCTAAATATTTACACCGATGAAGAAGTTCACAAATCAAGTTTCTTAGTAAAAAAAAAAAATAGTCAGTAATTGGCGTTAACACCCCACAAAACGATTTTTATAGGCCTATACCCAAACACAAGTAGGGATAATTATCTGTGTTCTCTTAACACAAAGAGTAAACTTAGTACGTTACATGAAACCAAGCTATGTTTTGTTCACAACACAGCTTAACACTGTAACACATGATAAGAAGTGACTAATAAAAGATGAAATAAATTCCCAAAAATACGGTAATATGGCGCAGTACCTGTTGCAACTAAACAGCTGTCGATAAAACAGAATTTACTCTCGAGCCAACACTTTTTTTCTTTTTCAAGCTAGTATTACTACTAGTAAAATAAAACATAAGTAAAAACAGCTCTGCGTCACATCCTTAGTTAAGCATTTGGATTACCAATCTGTGGGTGACGTTTTGCAAGCATCCCTTTGACTACGTGTCATCTTATAACAATTATTGTTACAGCCAGCGCCTGAGTGGCTAAGGCCAACGTGCACCACTTACTTGAAAATGGTTTAAGTAGCTTTTAAGTAAAACTCTTCAAACAAAGTTTCATACAATTTCAATGTGGCATTTAAGAAGTGATGCCAGTCAGTGATATAATTGTAATAAAGTTATATATAGTGACATAATTTTATTACAACGTGAATTTAATCTGTCCATCTTGTGGCTGGTCGTCCCACGCTGCGCTTGCCTCATCCAAGTGGCAGGAAGACGCTGGATGCAAGCCACTTCCAACCGGTCTTTTTGGAAATCTATGGAGGAGGAGGCATATCTCCAGCAGTGGACTTCTTGTGGCTGAATGATGATGATGATGAAGTGGATTTAATAAGTAAAACCATGTGAAATAGTTGTTCAAAATGGCGGCCACAGGTCTCAAAAATCACGATTAACTTAATTGACAGACTTTTTGCAAACAACGATCTGAAAGAAGATATGATTTGTAGGGTTCCTTACTCCAAGGGTATGGGACCCTATTACTAAGACACCACTGTCCGTCTGTCTGTCTGTCTGTCACCAGGATCATCTCATGAACCGTAATAACTATTCAGTTGAAATTTTCACAGATGATGAATGTCTGTTGCCGCGATAACAACAAATACTAAAAACAGAATAAAATTAAATATTTTAGGGGGGCTGCCATACAGCTAAAGTAATTTTTTTGTCGTTTTTTGCTCGATATTAATAACGGCAATAGGTAGACGCTTGAAATACTCACAGAATATTTAGTTCTAAATTCGCTTCAAAAGTAAATAATAAAAATTAAATAAATATTTAAGTGGCGCTCCCATACAACAAACGTGATATTCTGCCGTTTTTTCTCGATCTTTGTGTCTTTGTGTACGGAACCCTTCCCGAGTCAGACTTGCACTTGTCCGGTTTTATTAAAATTACGTTTCTTCCAGCGGTGAACGAGTCATGGGCCTCGTAAAGTCTGGTGCACTCAGTAGTTCGATACAAGCAGATCCAGATCTCCTTTGGCCCGTGCCAGACCATTGGACTCTGGAAGACGCTGCCACTGTTATTCAGCCTTACGCGTTGGCTTATTACTTACTTGTAAGTAGGAGTTAATTTGTTAACTTAACTGTAATTAGCCAATAAACTAAAGTTGGTATTTTTCTTCAGCCTTCCTTCATTACTCACTTATACACTGTAAACACAGTAAGCGATGTACAAACGATCTACGACTATGTTCACGTTACCGCCAAAAAGATTTGCGCGAACTATACTTATATTTGAGCACGCGAAGTAGCTGTCTAACCCCTAGTTTCTCCTACACTAACACGCTGTTAATCTACTGTTAACAGCTGTCAATTGGCCAAAGTGCATACATAAAAAAAACTGATAACAGTAGATTAACAACTTGTTAGTGTACAAGAAACCGGGGTTACGTCTGCTTTTTAGAACATTCCGGGTTTTTTTTCTGGTTACGCGAATGTTTTTTCTTGTGTTCTGGTTTGATTTTGAAAATTTTGGCTAGTGTTTCGATTCCACGTAAGTAGATACAACACGTGAAAGAGATTTCTATCTTGTAAATGAAAGATCTTTTTGCTTTGGTTTTGGTAACAGAGTTTCTTATTGTATATAGTTGGGAAAATTATTGTCGCCCAGGTTATTAGAAGCGAGTTTATCGAAGGCACTACGGTCTTCGTGCACGGTGGCACGGGAGCGCTTGGCCAAGCCGTCATTTCCATATGCCTGGCATTTGACTGTCCCGTGTTTACTACTGTCAGCGATGTAAAGAAGAAGAAGTTCCTCATGAAACTGTTTCCGAAGTTAAACGGTAAGGCGATATTTTCAAAATACTAATATTTTTTTATCTTTCACATTTATGCCAATATACTGAGAAAATCCGAACGATTACATACGATAGATTTTGTAAAGTGTCTAGTACTATCAGGGCGGATCAAAAAGTAGTGAGAATGAGATATAATGATTTAATTATTAAGTATGTAAAAACTTCAGGCACTCGGGTGACTCCAGTGATATTACAATAATCATTACAATTTCTATGGTATAAAAGCAATGTCACTCCAATATAAATAAGACGCTAGTTCCCCATTGGCACGCTACCTGCTAGGTACTACTTACATGTTATTAGCTCGATGCAGGAATAAAGCCCGCTCGTCTTAAATTGCCTAGAGATTACTTTTGTTAGATTTTGTTTTTGTGAATAGTCCGATAAATCACAAACTATTGTTTCGTATTTGGTTATTGTCTGCAGTTTTCAAATTACGAGTTTGTTAATTTGTTATGGGATTACTAGCGAAGATTCACAAGCGCTCATGAAAAAAAAATCGTAATATGTCTTCTGTTACAGACCGTTATTCCAAAAAACCTACGGGCGTTTTTGGCATAAATGCTATCTAATCTCAGGTCTGTGATCCTAGGTTCTCGGGCGCGATTTCTGAAAATCCCTATTAACGTAATTGAGCTGACACTTTTTGCAAAAGGGATTTGTAAAAGAGAAGTGATTTTTTGTCCTTTGCGATAGGAGACCTTAGCATAACTGTAAAAAGGGCAACATAGTACTGGGAAAGTGAAGAAAAATAACATGAACTCACGCCTGTATCGCGGAGGGGTAGGCAGAGACAAGAGTATGCCACTTGCCACGATCCTGACAGATCTCTTTCGCTCCATCAACACTCACTTCTCGTTTCATTCACGGACGCCGATTTCGGGTACTTTTTATCTTGCCCTTCGGTAATACTTCCCCTATTTGGTCGAAGTGCATCCGAGTGGGTCGTCCCTTACCGGCCCCTCCACCCACATTCGCTCGATATATTTCTTTCATCAATCTTTCTTCCTTCATCCCCTCCATCCAATCCAAAGCAACGAAACATTCCTTTCTAAATTCTAGTCACTACATCCTCTTTCAGTCCACAACATTCTCTAATCAAACTATTGTGTATTCTGTCATTAGAAGTAACGCCACACATATTATGTTTAGTATTACTAATAATACTTTTAATAATAGCACATAATTTTATTTTTTATATTTTTCAGTATAGGTATGTTAACGATTTTTTTTTATTGATAACATGATTGATAATATGCCCTTCTAATATTCTTGCTCTCTGTTCATGACGTATACAGAAAATTTAACTATAGTAGAATAATCCGCGACTTATTTGCGTTGTCACAAAAAGGGTTCGCGACGGTGGCGGCTGCCATTTTTTCTTTTTTAGAGTTTCGTTCCTCCAATGGAAAAACGAACCCTTTATAGGATCACTTTGTTGGACGTCCGTCCGTCCGTTCATCTATTCGTCTCTCTGTTAAGACCCTTTATCTCGGGAACGCGTGGAGGTATCGAATTGAAATCTAAACCATATACTCAAGTCTATACTCCTTTAAAACTGTGAAAAAAAATCAAACTTCGAAGTTGACGTAAAAAATAGTGACGGCCGTTTATGCTATAAAAAACGTATATTTTGACACTCAAGCGAATAAAAATTTAAAATGTACTCTCCGTTGACCTAGAACTCTGAAATTTGGCTAGTAATATATACACGGAAAAAGTCGGAAAACTATAGGTACATTTAAACAAAATGAAATAAAAAATTGTCTTTGACTCGATAACTGAACTATTTTTAAAATCTAAGTACCTACCTTCAAATTTGTACGGAACCCTCGGTGCGCGAGTCCAACTCACACTTAGCCGGTTTTGTCTTATGATATAAAAAAATGCTAATAGTTGATCGAGGACAAGGTAATCTGTCACACGGTGCTAACATTATTAACTTAACCCCGGATTCACTTAGTTAAATGAAAATAATAATGCCCAAATGGTTTTTACAGTCTGATTTTCAAAACTCCTGAAGTTCTCTTGAAGTATAAAAATGAAAACTCTTTTCAGTTGTATACTATGTAACTTAGATATTTAAGATTTTTCACGTATCTTCCGTATGGTGTGCAATTATCATCATCATCATCAGCCTATGCTTGTCCACTGCTGGACATAGGCCTCTCCTATTGCACGCCACTGAGCACGGTCCTCGGCTACTCTCATCCTGCCAGCCGCCCTGCGAAGATCATCGCTCCATCGAGTCTGAGGACGTCCAACACTACGTCCTAAGATTAATCTCTTTATTGCACTACGGTGGGCAATAAAGAGTATTAATCTAATCTAATCTAAACCCTTTTTTCGTTACAGAGAATAATATCGGCAATTCTAGAGATGAGACATTCGTGCACATGGTCTTTAATAATACCAATAATAAGCGCTGCAACATTGTGATCAATGGCGCTAGCGGAGTTCTTAGGGAGGTAAGTACTACAAAGTCAGATTTGAATCCTATTTCCGCGTCCACGGCCCAACACTTGATGTCGACCACAACACTTGATGTCGACCACAACACTTGAAGTCGACCACAACACTTGAAATTCGGAGAAACAGAATGGTTCTTTGTTAATTCTTTATCAATATAAATTGATCATAATGTTTCATATAAAACTCGGATAGCCCATTTTAGGTCCAGGTTTGTATGAAACTTTATTTGAAAAATCTAAAATATTGGGCACAAGAATCTCATTCACTACGAACGCAGGTTAAAACACCGACTTTCCATATATTTTATGTAGAAAATAAATGTTAATAATAAAAACAAGAGTAAACAAACACAAAAACAGGTACTGCAGCGTTTGAGTGGTCCCTTCACCCGTCTAGTGTGAGTGAAGATCCACTGGACGCTGCATATATCATCTCATTACGTAGATGCAAAGGCCAACGTAATAAAAGATTAGCGCCCTATTTCATAGAATTACAATTCGTGGCTTACTAAGACAATTCGATGTACTTTGCATAACCGATAGGAAGCTACGTACAATGGCCCAACCATGAGGCTAAGTGCGGAAATCTCAGGTCTAACTAACTAACTAACTAACCGATAGGAAGATTAATTGTACTAATCAGCTACGCAATGTACATCAAATTGTCGTAATAAACTATGGGTTGTCTTTTGTGAAACGCGATCCAGGTGCTCAACATAATAGGTTTCCACGCAAGCTGTTTCTCTGGCTTGATAAAACGTGATGTTTCTTCCAGGTAACAAAACAATGTGTCAGTTTAAGCGGTTTCTTCTTCGATTTGAATGAACTTGACATGATGGATAATGAACACTTCGGTATGCACTGCCTTACGAACGAGAGACACATTTACTCAGTTAAATTCAACAGCATCTACGAACCGCAGTATGCTTATGAAAAGAAGGTACCTTAACTGCATAAACTTTTTGACGATTTGACATTTTAGGGTTACCTAAAAATCAACCAAGTTTGTGTCGGGCCACGCGTAGTGCTGGGTTCCGTAGAAAGAAGGATTTTTATGTGCTTTACAGAACTAACGACTTCATCAAAGTAATTTTCAATGGATTGTACGAAGTTTCCTTTTATAAATTGGTCGCAAATCACTCCTTAACTTGTAAAGCGTACTAAGTCGTGATAGTTTTCCTTTTATATGTACTACTGCCATGAATTTAAAAAATACTAAGAATTCAGAATACATTTAAAATAACAAAAAAAAATATACATATACAACAGAATTCTTTCAAAAGTTCTAGAACATAAATTAATTGTAAATGAAAAACTTTAATGGACATGTTTCAGGAATTGCGCATTTTTAAGGTTCCGTGCTCAACCCTTATAGCTTCGTCATATCCATCCGTCTGTCTGTCTGTCCGTCTGTCTGTCCGGGGCTTAGGACAGAGACTAATCGTACTAGAGAGCTGAAATTTAGAGAACATAGATATACATAGGTATTTAATACGCCGACAAAAAGGTAGAATAAAATCTTTAAAAACATTTTTTTTAATACAGTTGATCAAAAAGTGGTGTATTGCAGGGACGTATAGCGTTCGGGATGTGGGCTATTACATACTTGAGCTTTTTCTTTACCTTTTCCGAACTCGTGCGTTCTCTTTCCCAACTAATGTCTATTAAAAAGAAAAAAACCAACCACGAAGTTTTTACTAAACAAAATTCATAGAAGTTTTTATGATTCATGCAAATATTTCTAAAAAGAAGCTACTAATTCGTTTCAATATCAGATTTAATGATTTGATTCAATGAGTTAGGTTAGGTTTCATTTCATTTCATCTCATTAAATTTCATTTTCATTCCATATCAATAAAAAAAATCTACTGAAGACTTGGCTGTATGGGCATAGTTCACTTTGCCTACCCAAAATGGGTGAAGAAAAAAAATCTCTGCTTATTTATAGGTATTCTTTTACGGTTGGCGCTATTATCCAAAAATTTTCTTCGGCTGCGCCTCGGCTCGGGTAGACATTTGTCGGAACTCTTTGCAATGACGGTTCCGCACGTGTACTGAACAACTATTTTTAATAAAGTTGCGAAAAAATGAAGCAACGCCCCACGCCATGGTGTGGGGTATCATTAAATCGGTCATTTAAAAATATTTTGGGTGTAGGCCGCCCATTTCGATTTAGGGTTTGAGAAATATTAAGCTTTAGAGCGCAATTTTTTGTCAGAGTAGGGCGTCCCCCCCCCCTAAAATTTTGTACAAAATCCATTACAAATGACTTCGATGAAGTTGTTAGTTCTGTAAAGCAGATAAAAAAACCCTCTTTCTACGTAACCCTACATTGCGCGTGGCCCGACATGAACTTGGCCGGTTTCTAGTTTTCCTTTTTATAAATTTTAGTTTGTAACATATTGTTAAATTCCGTGTGGCGCCGGATTAAGAATAGCGGCACTCCATTTCCTTCCGTGGATGTCGTAGAAGGCGACTTAGGAAATAAATTACCAGGAGACGGGCAACAGCGTCTTTCTGAGATTCCAACCGCGAAGCGTGGCGATTATAGCAAAACCCTTCATGGGTAAAAACCATGATGGAAGCCTATGTCCTGCAGTGGGCGTCAAATGGCTCAACTCTTAATATTTTGCAAAGTCCTCTATAATGCAACTTCACGTGTTTATTGTAATTTGACTCATCATAAGCTAATACAGGTACCAAACGTAAAAAATATTATTATCAGCTAACTCGTTAAGTCAAGGGGGTTGGCGTAGCAGTAAAGGAGCTTAGCATTTATGTACTAAATAGACACATAGATAGATACATTCTTTTCCAATGCATATTTTCAGTTCCTGCAAAAGTTGATCGCAGAGGGCATTGGCAGAGGCATTGTGAGACCTCTCAGCCGAGTGGTCTATCCCATGACTGATGTATTGAGGGCCTACAGGCTTCTGTCGTCAAGCAGGCACCTCGGTCGTGCCATCATTAAGATGCGGGACCCCGTCACCTTGAACCAAGGCGTCGATGTTCTGCCCAAGTAAGTTGAAGACAATTCAGGAAAATCTGCCGATGGGGCAGAAAAAACCTCTAGTAAGGACTCAGAGATGTTTACTGCATTCCTGTGAGCATACATCTTTATTCCCCATTTCAATCTGATTTCTCGGTTTTACAATATATTTCCTGTTTTTTTTAACTGTGAATTTTTCTAGGATCACCTACTCCTCAAAAACCAGCTACATCGTGGTCTGCGATGAAAGTAACGCCGGCGTAGAATTGGCGGACCGCCTGGTCCGGAATGGCGCGAGAAATCTCGCGGTCCATATGAAACAGAGCTTGGTTGATGGCTACTTCTGCACTAAAGTGGCGTAAGTGCTTGTCTGTTTCGTAATATTGAGTTTTTAGTAACTAAATTAATGAACTTAAAGTGAAGTGGCAGCGCAAGCACACCAACTCTATCTAAGAAATCTGTGTCAGGCAATGCAGAGCCCGCGAAGTCTATTTTCTTAAGACTGTTCTTCCGTGAAGCATGCTGTCTCGCTCGCACAATTTAACAATTTTTCAGTGAGTAAAACGAGTAAACTTTAAAACGAGTAAAAATGAGTAAACTTTTGATAAAATTGCTCTGAGGGTTTGATGCATAATTAGGGTACGGACATTTTAAATAAATATAGTTTTTAGTAAAGAAAGGTTACTTAAATATACTTAAATTTTGAGAAACATTGATTCTTTGACATTGATACTTAAATTAACGACGGTCTGGGATGTTAATCTGGCACAAAGAGACCATTCAGTCTGTATCGAAATGTTGTGTAAAGCTCTTACAGTATTTTCCGTAAAAAAGAATTGCGATATTGCAGTACATCGCATCAATACATACTTTGAGGCAAAATATCCATATATTTTATTGAAGTCTTTGTTCGATGTCCATAAAACATGGGAATCAGTATTTTATTCACCGAAAGCTTTGTCCACTTAGACCGATGTGAAAAATTACGATGAAACATTACGTTCAGTAAACCCCAATACAATAAACATTGTCTCTCCCCGAACAGATTGTGGCGTAAGCAAGGAGTCAATGTTAAGACGTCCTCCGAAAATCTTCAAACTGAGAAAGGATGTGCCAATTTGCTGAAGGAGGCGACAAAGATGGGCCCCGTGCAAGGCGTGTTTGTAACTCAGGTGGCGGGCAAATCCCGCCAAACTGTCACTCAAGATGATTTCCTTGCCACGTTCAATGGGACGGCTTTGGTCGTAGCCAATTTGGATTTGGCTCTGCGAAATGCTTGCGAGGAATTGGAGTGAGATTTTCTTCTTTTATTTTATGTGTTAGGTTTTTGTTGATCTTAACCAGTAGATTTCTTAGGTATTCTAAGGTACTACATATATATTTCTGTCGTTAGACTCTAACAAACTGAAACAACTAGCAATAATAAGCTGGATTCGGAGATTACACTATTGTGTAAATGAGTTTGCTTATCTGAAAAATCTGCGCTGGTGACCTAATATAACAGCCGTTTTGTATGCGATTTAACTTTTGTTGAGATTTAACTTTTTACTTAAATAATGACTAAATTTCTCAATGTTTTTGAATGTAAGGTATAGGCAGTAATATGCATGTACTTTTTCAGATATTTCGTAGTGATAACTCAGAAATCGGAGAACAGCGCTGTTGCGTTCGCGAACTCTTTATCCGAGCGCATTTGCCGGGAGCGTGTCGAGATAGGTTTTCCCGCGCTCTCTGTCCAGTCAGCCTTTTTGGACGAGGTAAGAAAAGAAAATTATTTAAATCATGACACCGCTTCAATACTGCGTAGAATGCGGGGGAATACTCACAGCATCCTGAGTGTGACTAGAGACAAAGTTGTCTGCCACATTTTCAGGCAATGGATCTGCACGAATGTGCGCGGATCCATAAAATATTTAAATAAGATTAATTTAAGTATCTGTATGACCTAAGATTAGTTACTAATATGAGCTTAGTCTTCGTCTATTGCTAATACTTTTATATGGATTTATTCAGAAATAAATACATAAATCAATTAATTGTAAGCAGCCCATTTCCGCCCAATTGTAGCGTAAATGCCATCACTTAGAGAGATATACATACAGACATAAACTCACGCCTGTATCCCAGAGGGATAGGCAGAGACCAGGGACTGCCACTTGCCACGATCCTGACAGATTACTTCCTCAACATTCATTACTCGTTGCATGCATGTTTCAGGTACTTTTTAACTTGCCCTTTACTAATATAGCCCGTATTTGGTCGAAGTATGAAATTAATCTAATTTTTTCAACAGTTTGATACTCAGGTCGAGATTTCCAACACCAAATTTAGAGTGCAACCACTGAACACAATTTTTAACGCAATGGAAGCCAGCCTTAAATTGAAGTACCACAACGTTAGCTCTTTCAACGTGAAACGGAAAAATGCTGCCGATTTTCTGGAAAAGGTCTGCAAGATTATAGGTAAGTCTTACGAAATCACCCTACAACATATTATTATCTCTAGTGGGCGCAAGCCTTTGTTTTTAATCGAATCCACGAACGTAATTATTATTGATTTATTATTAAGTCAATCTATTTAATATTGATTTATTATCCGATGTAAAACCTAACTGCAAAGTGGGTTTTACATCGGATAATAACTCGGGGCTGCAAGTGATGTAAATTACTTCAGCCTGATATCCCTGCCTGTGCGTAATACAGAAAAGTTTGCAAAGAGGTTCGAAATTTCGCCGATTGCTGCACTTACCCATTAGCTCAGTTGGGAGAGCGCTTTCACTGAGTTTTCATGCGATGGCCAAGTCAATTTACTCATTTAAAACATAAAAGATTTTTAACGTTGATATGGTCACTATAAGATATTGTTGGGTTAGCTAATTGCGTAATGACATAAGCCAAAGGGACCCTTAAGTAGTGACTGAATAAATTAACCGAATTGGTATTACAAGGACCTCACAACTTATTACTGTAGAAGAACTGAGTTGCGAGACTTGGTTCTTTTACAAGTTATGTTTTTAATGGCATTGTTTTGTCTGGAAGTTATTTTTTATTATAATCTAAAATCACGTTATGAGATGCAACGGGCAATATGTCTATGTGAGTTTTGACAAATATAATTTTTATTCTCGAACAGGTATAAGCTCAATTGAAGACGTGCCAAAAGACGTAAAATTAAAAGAGCTGCGTCTTAGCCCTGTGAACTTGGAGGAGATCAGAGTCGCGATCAGTGAAAAAACTGACGTCAACTACCTGAGAAGCAAGATAGATGCCATGACAGTAGCTGAGTAAGGGCGCTTATACACGGGCGGCTCGTGTGCCAACTGCAGCCGTGGACGCGCTGGCGCGGATATTCGACGCTGACATGTCGGCGACTGCCGTCGGCACACGTCGACGGCTGCCGTCGACGAGTGTCGACGGCTGCAGTTGGCACACGTGCCGCCCGTGAATAAGTGCCCTAAGCAACTTCTTTTCAGCGTTTCGATGGTGAACGAGTTCATCAAAGTAAAAAGATGTGCCAATCAGCGTGAGATACATTGACGGATTATTCTTTTTGTAAACCAGGAAGTCTTAAGACTTCGAAAATATTAAAGTACTATACGATATTTAGCGGCCTTATTATTAAGAATAATCATAAAATTTTCCAGGCATCTAAGATCTCTGATAGTTTCCTGGCGTATCCTACGCCAGAGGTGCCGGGCTCAGTAGGTGCCTCATTCAATTTCATAAGATTTCTGCACTTAGTATTATAGTAAAGTTGGTCCATTGTACGTAGCAAGTGCTACGTAATTGGACACCTCAGACACTCGGATTTTCTCACATTGTTTTCACCACGAATCTTCAGGTCCAAGCAAGTTCACGAAGCAGGTTAAATCATAGTTCATGCGGTCTCGGGCCCATTTGTTCTGCATGTTCCGCCCCGTCCTTCGGGGTGTTTTGACCCACCCAGTCTACCTGTGATCCATTTGTTTCAAATTTTTTGTACATAGTAAAATCTCAATTTCATAGATGGTACAGTCAGGTTAAAAACTAATTTTCGCTTCTAGCGCAAAAGTGACAGTAAAACGTCGGTGAAATCGAAATTACTGTAAACTGCCCTAAAACGGAGTGATACTGTTCTCGTATTACTCACGATAACAACTACCGAGGGGAAGGCGGCTGTGACTTATAATGCGGCATTTTTAAATCCCACTATAGCGCATAGGCCTTCTCTCAGACAGGGAGTAGGTATTGGCTTGTGGCGAGCACATGTGATCTCTGCGCGCGCACTATAAACTCCAACATTCCTGCATCGCGCAAGCAAAATGTTTCACATGACATACCATAAATATAACGTCCGACGAACCTCAGTCGGACCGGCCGGCCACCCCCAGGCATACGATCTGCCTGGCGAGAAATTTCCCTTTATAGTGGAAGAGCACGATCACCCGCTCTTCCCTGTAGTGGTGACCCTCGACAGAACAATGTCAACCTTCCTTCGCTCTCGCAGCACCCCACATACAATCAGTCTCAAAGCAAGGCCAGCATCCTCTTCCCTCTCACCTCATCAGTTCCACTATAATCAACGCACCGACTACTGGTACTGATGGTGATCTCCCGCAACCCCTCGGCACGGCACCCACACAGCAACAGCGCACATTGCCAGTGGTACAGCAGCCTTCACCGGTTCCTACTACATGCGCGGTCCCCATGGTACTGTCGCTGGTGAAGTGACTGTTAGCCGCCGAACACCCTCCACCGCTAGTCAACTCACTGACTCAGCGCCTCCTGGCACTTGCAGGCTTTAGAGCACAGAATTCGATTCATATCAGACCTAGCTATGCGTAGCTACGGTCTTGAAGGGGATTGATGTGGCGAGCACATGTCAACTCTGCGCGCGCACTATAAACTCCACCATTCCTGCATCGCGCAAGCAAAATGTTTCACATGACATACCATAAATATAACGTCCGACGAACATCAGTCTGACCGGCCGCCCCCAGGCATACGATCTGCCTGGCGGGATATTTCCCTTTATAGTGGAAGAGCATGATCACCCGCTCTTCCCTATAGGCTTAATCACCGCATGTGCCCACCGCAGATTGGCGATTTCAAGTGCTGAGGTATGTTATCACCTCAGGCACTCAGGTTCCCTCAAGGTGTTTTCCTTCATAGTTGGCGAAAGGTGTTGGTACTACAATTATTTACTTACTATTATACTATTGTAGTTTGCTATTATAGTTCAACAGGAAACAAAGTCATTAGTACATGCGTCGGGGTTCGTTTTACCGAACAACCGCTTAACCGTGCTACTACCATTAATTTTGGGTGGTTTGAAAGACCACAGCAAAATTAACGTGCCTGATAATACCTATGGAAAACGCAAGTTTGTTTTCTTAAAACGCACTTTTCAGAAACTCTGGATACAAATCTATTAGAACCATGAGTAGCCATCCAGAGCAGTACGTGGGTGTCACGGGTCCTTGTTCTGTTATAGGTAGCGGTACTAATTGTTCGCGAATTTTTTTAAACGAGATTTCTCAACTCGAAGCAAGATTTTACAACATTTTTTTTTTATTTGCGTCTATGCTTAAAAGTGATTGTCTAAATAGACGCCATTTTTAATTGCTAATTATATAACCGCGGCTTTCAAGCCACCCAGAAATCAGCCAGTATAATAATATGTTTAAAGTAACTGGCTTTTTTTTTACTCTACAGCGTAATAGCGATCAGCACAGATGACAATGAAATGACCAACAAATTTGACAGTGGCCTGGGTGCATTCTTCACCTATATTGACGAGGACGAGTGCCGTGCCTCTGAGCCTATGCTTGCACTGAGAACTAAACTTAGCAATGGTACTGAGGTGAGAAAAGAAATAAAGTATTTTTTCTCTTTAGTATATACAGAGTGTAACAAAATCCCCATCTACATCATGAACGACTTTCATTATGGGGTAAACTTTTGAATTGCGAACAAATAGCATCGATTCTAAATATTTTAATGCCACATGCTATAGTATTTATAGTATAGAACATCTGAATTTTTTTTCACAATTTTGAAGTTGTCTCTATTGAAGAGCTGAACCTCCTATATTTAATTCAGGCTAGGGAAAAAGCTTACAGAAACACCCTAGAAACCAGAATTTACTAGTTTTATCGTTGACGCACTGCATCGTGTTACTGAAAGAACTCCAGAACAATTTGTTCAGTATTGATAATTTAAACCACTTTCTGTAAGCAAAAGTATAAAACCCTGAATTTTTCAGTTCTTTCTCGAAATCATATTGCTTTTTCAGGGCGTAAAATGACGTGATTTTTGAAATTGTATAAGAAATTAAAATATGAAATTGCTAATTTTAAACATTTGCTTATTGAAAGTGTTTGCTGGTAGATGGCTGGTTGCTGGCCGATTTTTGCAAGAAACCTTATAACATTGTTCTTGTTAACAATTTTATACCAACATTACATTTTTCTTCAATAATTCCAGAATGAAGACGAGCTAGATGTGAAGGCGACATACCTGATGCTGATACCAGGATTCGAGGGCCACCACCAGGTGTTCGCCACTATTTGTGAACGATTGAAGGTGCTGGCCATGACTTGCCAGCTTGAGCCTGACGTGGCAGAAACGAGCATCAAGGATATGGCGGTTGATCTTATGAAGGTACGAATATTGAACTGAACATCCTAAATAGAAGGAGAATCAATGGTATGAAAACATCAATAAATTAGAGCATAACCAGACCACCGAGAATTAGTTATCCCCCTAAGCCCCAAGTTCCTTGAAGGTGTACACAATCAGAGAATTGTAAAGAAAGTAGGATTTTTTTGATCTGGTTTGACACTTTCGACAAAACTCTTTACGTGCGAAAAAAGTTCGAAAATAGTGTAGAAAATGCAAGTGAAAGTATAATTTGTATTATAATAGCCTCTGTTTCTTACTTATATCCTGTGGTCCCTCATCAGGGTCATTATAAAAGATCTCCACTTGCTGCGGTCTTGAGCGGCGACTTTTGAGGTCGTTTTATCCCAGCCCCAGTGTTCAATTGCCCAATGTGTGTTGTATGTTAGCCTCTTTTATAGAAGATTTAAAAATTTTTGATATTAAAACATGAAAGCTATAATTTTCCAGAATGAATTTCACATCTCTAATATTCATCAAAAGTATCTTGGAAGATTGAATGGACTATAACTTATTCCTTTTTTTTTCTACCCAGATTATGAAGAAGCGCTTCGAGCTGAAATCCAAGTTCTATCTCATGGGCTACTCATTTGGTGTCAATGTCGCGCTAGAATTAGCCGCTTTATTGGAGAAAGAAGGTAAGTTTTAAGCTTTAAAAAGGAGTTTATTTAAATGTAATTTAAAATAGAGTTTGAGGTTGCTGAGGTTGCTTTGCTTTAAATAGATTCCTCTATTGGCGGGACGATCTTTCAACCTTTTTGCCCAGATGGCAGAGGATGGCTTAAGACAGAAAAGAGTGGAAGATCATGGAGGAGGCCTTTGCCCAGCAGGGGAACACAAATCCTAAAAATAAGGTTACCAACTATGACATTATGATCTTTAAAATAAATGGTTCAATGTATAATTTTTCATATAGTAACTTTAAGTAAGTCATCCTTAAAATTGGTTCTTTTAACTCCAAAAAACCTACTATTACGTTTATATACGTTTCAAAATTTTGACATATTATCACCAACTTTTGTAAAATTTTAGAATGCACAGCACAATTCCTGAAACATCCACATTAGTTGAGTCTTTAATTAGTGATTTCCACTACTTTTAAAGACAAGTTTCAAATTAAAGCAAAAGCGCTTCTTAAGTGTTTTTTTATTGAGTTTAACGAAGCAAGTTGAAGGGGAGTTTTTTTATTGTTGCCCTAAAATAATTGGTGCAAGGATTTCCTAGTTGCTTATTTTTAGGGTTCCGCAACCGGAGGGGTACCCAAGGTACCCTTTTACTAAGACTCCACTGTCCGTCTGTCTTTCTGTATATCACTAGGCTGTATCTCGTAATCAGTGATTGCTAGACAGTTGAAATTTTCACATATGATATATTTCTGTTGCTGCTACAACGAAAAATACTAAAAACCGAATAAAATAAATATTTAACTGGGGCTCCCATACAAATATCAAACCCATTTTGCCGTTTTTTGCTCGATATTAATAATGGCAACACGTAGACGCTTGAAATAGTCACAGAATAATAAATTGTATATTCAGTTTAAAAATAAATGATTAAAATTAAATTAAATAAATATTTAAAGGGGGCTCCCATACAGCAATCATTGACGCTTGAAATATTCAAATGATGTATAGATAATAGTACGGAATCCTACGTGCGCAAGTCCGACTCGCATCTTGTAGTCTGACTGCAAATTGAGCAAAAAAATAAAGATGCTTTATTAGTATTGTAACACGCTACTTATTTAAAACGCGGATTACGGGCAATATTATAATATTTTATTATACTCTTTTTTATCGATTCCCTAGCCTAGCTGGGTATCGACTGACATCCAAAACAAAACGTAACGATTCCCTTCAAAATATTCAAAATAAGACGAGAAGGCTCTGCCAGCCAGCTACTATAAAGAGGAATCGTTCTATTTCCCCCCCGGTTATCATAAAATTTTAATTACAAATAAAATTTAGCCTAGCTAACACACTTCGGTAACCTAACGTCAGTCATCTGTCCTACAGTGTCGGGGAAATTGTACAATCCCGGCGAACGCATGACGCTCCGTTACTAATTCGGTCAGTGTGCCAGAACAATTCAAAGACCATCAAGACAATCTAGTCAACATCCATAAAAACTCCAAGTTATTTATAATTAAAACGCAAAAGAAAATTGGTCTATGACTGAACGGACAGACCCCTCTCGGCAAAACCCAACAAAAAACCGAGAAGACACCATCGAGCGCCGCTTCAAGTTTCACAATTATAAGTCCTACCTACCCCATGAACTTAAATAAACTAGCTAGACATTCTACAATCTTAAAAACTTAAATAAACTATCGCACTTCACTTTAACCGTACGACTTATTCTACCTGCCTACTCCTGTTAAAGTTGTGAGGATTCCACCTTTGAAATAGTGAAATGGCAAAGCTTCTGTGGTCCGGACTTCCTTTTCAAGAACCCGCATCAAATAAGCAAGACCAATATCTCTAATCAAATGCACAATGCAACACTCTCTTCTATATTCTGGACTACCAGCAGTCGACAAATAATCGCATATCAAAACCTGTCTCTACTTCCTGTTGAACAATGATCCAAGCCCATGTTGAACTCGCCAAAAGCCAACAAAGCTTCCTCACCAAGCTATGCTTGTTGTGTGAAGGGAGAGTCAACTTATAGACTTGTACCCTGGAATCAACAACCCTGACTGCTACCTATTCTTTAGTTTCTTGTTATTTTTTTTTACGGTCTTGCAACCATTGGGTTCTGGAACGTTTATACAAATGGTCCGGCTTCGCTGCCTCTCTCTGCAGCTGCTTTGCCATCTCTATAGCTCCTCACAGCTTTAAGCTCGTTCTCTCGTACAACATGAAAAACAAACTCAGCATTAGATCATAATATTTACAAATTTTACAGTCATAGCTACACTAATATCCTATTAAAGGTTTCTTCATACGGATTACATTTACTACTCTCTCTCTCCGTGGCTATTAATCACTGCAATCATCAAATTTACTGGGAAGTGCTTCTAATAACCCTATATGGACCTTTATACTTCCTACATTACTTCTTTTTCTTCTTCTTGTCCGTCTCCTAGGACAAAACATCATTATCAGTAGCCTTTTTTTTTTCTCTTTCGTACCCTGACAATTTTTCCCGTGGCTCTGCGCGTTATCACTTGAAATGGCTTTCGTTTATTTTGAGCATCATCGCGTAAGAACCGAATACCAGCCTTCAATTCACCATCATTTTGAAACAGTGGCTCTCCACCACATATGGACAAATGAGGCGAACACTTACTTGCAGCTTGCGCTGTTGTTTTGAGTGTCTCATCTATGACCTGGACCTGGTTTTCCACGATTTCCCTGTGAGTTCCCGAGTCTGGATAAGGAGAATCGTGGATCGGATTCTCATCACCCATCTTTAATTCCACTTCTTCCAAATTACATATACCTAAACCTTCCTTTTGAAACGCAAATTGTTCACGATTCTTTTCCAACAGCCCTGTCAAAATCTGTTTTTGAAAATCATCCAACTCTTTTTCTAAATTAACTGTACCTCTTTCCTGCTCAACCTCTGTTGGGTAACACTTATCTTCCTTTTGTTCCACAAAGGCCGTAAAAGTTGAACATTCCCCCTTCTTCACTTGAATATGACATAGTGACTTTTCACTTGTCAATGTCACAGATTCTTCAAATTTGACATGAAAAATTTTCATGAATGTCACTTTATTATTTAAAAAGTCAATCGTTGCCCCATTGTCTTTTAAGAAATGTTGTCCTAAAATCACATGGCATTCCAACCCCTCAACAACATATAAATTCCTGTGAAGACTCTTCCTCCTATTATCAAATTCATCACTACTTTTCCTATCACCTTTAGAAGTGTTCCGCAGGCTGTCTTCACTCCGATTTCGGGTGCGGGTTCGATTCCTTTGCCCTCTGCGTCGGCAATACATTTTGAAATACATGAAATCGAAGCTCCCGTGTCCACTAAGGCTAACCAATTTTGTCCGCTGGGACTTTCACACAAAATAAACGGACTTAACACACCGGATTCATCCGTTGTCGCCTGCGCTGTCTGGTTCGATGCGGGCGCTACATGACTCAATGCCGATACTGCGTGGCTCTGAATGGTGGTTTCCTTCTCGGGCTAGACATCGACTTCCTTCGGACTTGGCTGCTGACCCTGAAACTAGTTGCCAAGTTTGTAGCCGTGCTCCACCGGAGGTTCATACAAAGCAACATCCTTCTGCGTAGGCGGAGAATGAAATATATAACCGAACTCGGCCTTTAGTTTATCGATTATCTCATCATAGATCAACCCATCTTCACGAATTTCCCTGTAAAAATATAGCGCTGCTCCCGACAGGTATACGGAAATAATAATCTGTTTCTCCTTATCCGTCCATTCATGGAGAACTGCGATGGCCTCAAACTGCCGGACAAACTCGAAAACATTAGTTGTCAAGCCATCGAACGTGGTGGCCATTGCACATACACATTAGTTCTAATCAAATCTTCTTCTTATCGTGTCACTAACTTCATTTCACAATATAAACAAACAGTAGACCACTTAGCTTTTTTCCTGGTGGCCTGGTAGCCCGGGGTGGCGTGATCAACGCAAACTTGCTCCTTATGCGCATACAAAATTGCGCCTTAGTGCTCTACACACTGGGTGAGCACTATCCTGATGGTGCTCCTCTTTGGGCGACTCGCCTGGCTGCAAGAAAACCCTTCTTCCCTTTGCGATCGTGATGCACCAACTCGTGCACACTTCGGGCGCGAACTAAATTTTTCGCTGGGGACTTTAGGCGCCTCCACTAATATGTAACACGCTACTTATTTAAAACGCGGATTACGGGCAATATTATAATATTTTATTATACTCTTTTTTATCGATTCCCTAGCCTAGCTGTGTATCGACTGACATCCAAAACAAAACGTAACGATTCCCTTCAAAATATTCAAAATAAGACGAGAAGGCTCTGCCAGCCAGCTGCTATAAAGAGGAATCGTTACAGTATTAACAAGTTGTATTCAACTGAAGGATCTGTAGTTATGTAAAGCAAACCAATTTTAGGTCCATATTATTAGCGTTCCGTGTGGCGCCAGATTAAGAATAGCGGTCATTCTATTTCCTTCCGTGGATATCGTACAAGGCGACTAAGGAAATCAATTACCAGGAGATGGGCATCTTCCTGAGATTCAAACCATAATACGATCGCCAACCCGCCTGCCAAGCGTGCCGATTATGGAAAAACCCCTGATGGTTATGAAAACCACGAAGGAGGCCTATGTCCTGCAGTGGGCGTCAAATGGCTGATGATGATGTTGATGATTTTTAGCAGTTTTTGACTTCAGACATCTAATATTCTTATTTTTTTTTGTATGAATAAAAGCCAACAAAACCGACTGAACCACCAACTTATGTAGTATAAAACCCACTAACTTTAATTCCCAATCCGCAGGTCACATCGGCATCGTATTTTGCCTGGACAGCAGTCCAGACGCGCTCAGGGTCCAACTAGATGCCTATTTAGGCAAACTGTCCGACATCGAACTGCAAGACGAAATCATCAAGCACACGTACAAGTTGATGAAGGGAGAAAACTACGAAGATTTCGAGAGAGAACTGAAAAATATACAGAATTGGGATAAAAAGCTTGCAGCCAGCGTCGGTCGCCTTAGAGACGTAGTGCATTATTCGCATCAGTACAAAACGGCGCTCATTAAATCCGCCTATAACCGGATCAAACTGGCACAGGATTACAGGCCGAATTTAAAATTGGAATCCGAAATTATTCTTCTGAGAGGCGTCCAGCATCCTAGGGCTACCAGCTTGCCCGAAGATTATAATCTTTCGCAGTATACTAACCAGCCCGTTAAAGTGTTCAACCTGGCTACAGATCATGTCATGTCTACTCAAGACTGCAGAGTAAGCAATATTGTGAACAGATTCTTGGAGCCGCATGTATTGGAAGATTTCAAGACAAAGAACCTTTGCGACACGTACTTGACTGATCCTTTCAGAATGACATGAAAACTTCTGTTTTAATTTTTGCAGCTTCGTATAAAAGAGTACAAGTGAATTTAAGTGAAAACTAATTATTTTATTTGTTACCTTATTTCATGTGAGTACACGAAAATAACAGGCATAGAAAAAAGGCCTAACAAATTGTTATTGTTGAAGTTTTACTCTTTTTTGCGAAGCTTTAATTAAAGTTGCTAAGGTAGGTATTATACTTTTAAAATAATGCGCGGCCACTTGTAAAATAAGATAGAATAAACGAGTTCTATGTTACTCCAGTAATTTCATTTATTACTTAGGTACATACATATATAAACTCACGCCTGACCAGGGACTGCCACTTGCCACGATCCTGACAGACCTTTTTTGTACCTAGATACAATGTTCAAAAAAACAATTTTTTACGGTTTTTCTATCTAGGACACTGATTTATTGAAGGCTGTGACCCTAACCCTGTACACCATAATATTTCGAAAAATAAGAAATTAATACAAAAATCATCGAAAAAAGTTGTTGCTAAAAAGAAACTCTAATTAGGCGGTCTCAGGAATTGTGCATTTGAGATCCTGAGTTATTTAACCCAGTATAGGCTTTTGGCCGGCCGTGAGAAACCCTAACATAACGTTAACCCATAGGGTAATGAGATTTCGAGTAATATGAAACCAATATGGGGTTGCATATCTTCGAAATAAGTTTCTAAATTTATATGGTTATTGGTCATCCACCTGGAAGGTCTTGTACGGCTAGCAAAAAAATAATATCGGCCACACCAAAATATATGGTTTGAAAACACTGAAAAGCCTTTTCTTCCTACCAACCAACAACTTGGCCATCCCTAGACCTAGATTTTGGGCCTATTTCTTTGTCAGCTGATTTTATTGCTGGAACAGGGGTCGAGGAAAATTCAAACTTGCCAAATACTCTTGCGCCGATGTTCTAAGCATAGTTCTGTCGACGTTGCAACGCATCGGCGACATGCGCCACGCACATTTTTTTACATTTCAATTGTAGTCTATACATTCATAAGCATTTAAGCTTTATTTTAGTTTCTATCGTTGTGCCCTTACGCCACCAGTCCGCTGTAACATACACCTTTGTTTTGGCCTACTTAAAAGTATGCAACCTTCTTGCTGATTCAAACTTATTATTTTTATGCAGAGAGACATTAACTAAAATTTGCGCTTTAAATCTTATCCCTGAATCGAAAAATACAAAAAAAAAAACATCTCCAATTAAGGTCCAGGAGAGACAACCCAATTTTTTTTACTATTTTATTCTACTGTTTCGTCAGCGTGATTTACATGTAAATCTATGCCGAATTTCAGCTTGTACTAATCGTCCCTAAGCTTGGCCGCGGACATATAGACAGACAAACGGACGTACATGACGAAACTCTAACGGTTCCTCGGACAACGAAACCCTAAAATCTTGATATCGCGCAGATGGTCCAGAATGCAGAACGACGTTCCGCTTTTGGTTGGTCAGACATAATCTCAGACATAATCCCTTCGGTCTCCCGTGGCGGCGCACAGCAATTTTGCCACGAGCCTGTAAGCTTGACCCCAAACGGCGCAAATAATAAGAAAACCTTGACGACAAATACTTTATTTTTCAGCAAAATAGCCGATTTTAAGCTGGAGCATAGCGGCCAGTCCGAAGAAATCTCATCGATTTAACTGAAACTAATTAGGCATTATTTATAATTCAGTAGAGTCCAAATTCGAACATTCCAATCTCGTCTCCAGCAATTTTAATGAACAGCCGAGACAAACAGGCCAGAACATATTATGAATTATACGTAAGTTGCACAAAACCCTGGCAGAGATGTGTATTCACGATATAACAATATCGTGCGTCAAAATAAACGGAAAACATGAAAGCGCCGTCTTTATTCGGTCGATAAAATATTGTTAACAAAGAGTAATTGCTTCGCAAATTTCGTTTAGAGGAATTTAGTTAAAATTTGATTTGAAACTCGCTATCGGTTTAGGGTATAGCCGGGATCCATCGGTGGGGTCGATTCTAATTCGGATCAGTGGGGCGTGCTGAGTGAAAATATACATTTAACGCTTTGCAAATTGTTTTAACGGTATTCCATGAACATAACTTCATTAAGGAGGTTATTACAAGTTTGTGCAATGTTCCGTGAAATAAATTTTCAGTTCATAGAGAGGTAATAATTTAAATTGATGCAAGGGAGTTATTTTAACAGTGTCTTGTTTATTAATACATACATGTAACCGGCGTGCGTGCATGCAACGACGACTAATGAATGTTGAGGAGGCGAAAGTGATCTGTCAGTATCGTGGCAAGTGGCAGTCTCTGGTCTCTGCCTACTCCTCTGGGAAACGGGCGTTAGTTTATGTATGAATGTACATGTACTGTACACGTATAACTTCGAATAGCATTAGTTGGCTTCGTCGTTAACTAGCAGGTGGTTTTGCATCAGACAGTTTGGCATGCGTACAAATGAAAAATTATGGATCAGGATCAATCTAGTTTTTGTCTAGCCACGTACCACAGCTGTGCACTTACAGCTCACTGCTGGATAAAAGAATAAAAAAAAAATCAAAGTGTATTTCTCCGAAATAACACAGATTCCTAATAACGTATATTCTTTTTGTTGCACTAGGTTTTTAAAATTGTCCTCAGCACGGGTTAGTGCAACAAAAAGAATATAATCATGTAGGTACAGCGATATCATTCCGATGTAAAAACCTAACTGCAAAGTGGGTTACTCGGGGCTGCAAGTGATGTAAATCGCTTCGGTCAGATGTTGCTGCCTGTACGTAATACAGAGAAGTTTGTAAAGAGGCTCGAAATTTCATCGATGCTTGCACTTGGCCATTAGCTCAGTTGGGAGAGCACTGGCACGGTGAGCCAGAGGTCGCGGGTTCAAGTCCCGGCATGGGTGGAATTTTTAGCCTCTAAATAGGTTTTTAACACAGAACTGTGACTTAAAATGTCATAGTGAGTGATGAGTGTCATACGAGCCAGAGTGGCCTAATATATTAATCTGACTGAGCAATAGTGTTCTCTATCTATCTATCTATATTGCCATACGAGCCGGAATAGTAATAAAACAATATTAGTCAGGTGAGTCATCTTAGTCTGCCTGAGGGCTTGAGAGTGCTCGACAATTTATTCAATTACCTTAAGGATATTAGATATATCCGGGTCCGGGTAACTAGAGGATTTTTGTACTGTTTTAATAGTTACTTTTAAGTATACCAAGTCGGCAAATTAGGCCCACTGGGCTAGTGGTCTGCCCATTGACCGTCGACCCGTACGTGGCCACCACTCGGTGGCTACCGGCCTAAACAAATGCCCCTTCCATCTTCAGCTTAGCTTTATGATTCGTGCATCTTCTACATCTTTGACACATATATTTATTGCCTTACATTTTACGGACAACTTTCATTAGACACCACATATCGGAATCGGTTCTTATGACCTCTGGGTGGTCACAACATACAAACACGCAAAAAACGTAGCCGTTGCTTTGGCAGTCGGGTGAAAAAGAGTAGCGTCGCACTTCCGGTGTTTAATTAAACGCACCCACGTCAACGCGCAACGCTTAGCAGCGCAAAAACTGACGCGGCCGGAAATAAAATCGCCCGGGTCAATAAGACCACGCGATTCCCACCCATCTTACTTAGAACGCGGGTCCGGAGATTTATGGGCGAGCGTATTACAAATAGTTGAGATCTTAAACCGAAGATTAACGGGCCGGAAAAATATCTACGAAGAAAGCTACAAAACATTTCTCGCTGAGGAACCGTTGGCGGTGAGATGAGAGCGAAAGTATTTCTAGCGCAGTTTAGGAACCCAGAAAATGTTACAAAAAGTTCATCTGGACTGGAGAGCAATAAATAAGGACGACAGACGAAATCGTTGACATCTCAGCAACGGAGAACGCTGGCTTGATAAAAATCTATATATATATATATATATATGTGTGTGTGTGTGTGTGTGTGTGTGTGTGTGTGTGTGTGTGTGTGTGTGTGGCGAGAGTTACGTCCATGTGCTCTCAGGTGACTGATATAGCCAATTTTGGCAAAGAATGTGCGTCCACATTCGCTGCACGTTAGCACCCCTCCCACGTAGTTGTAGTGTATGCCCGCAGGTGGTCGGGCCTTGAGCTCGTCTCGCTTAGCATCGAGCTCTGCACTACGTTTCGCTTCAAAATTGTGCACCTTAGTGCTCACGGTATGCCTCCACACTGCCACATATTTGTTACTTCACACTGGACTACAGAGCAATAAATAAGTATCACTGACGAAATCATTGACATGTCAGCAACGAAGAGCGCTAGCTTGATAAAAAAACTTCGGCCTTTGCATCTACGTCATGATTATAAGTACCTACTTAAATTCTTTGAATCTTTCGCCACACATATTTGTTACCACATACCATTATATTACAGATTCTCTTATTTATGTACATCCATCTACCGACTATACTCTTCCTGCAATCCCCTCCATCCAAAGGTCGTCTGGAAGTATACCACTACTTAGATATAAGAAACTATGTGTAATGCTTTGACCTGGTTGTGCAATAAAGTAAATTCTCTATCTATCCATCTATCTAATGAGATGATTTATACATTAACCTTCATTCACACTGGATGGGTGAAGGGACCACTCGGACGCTGCAGTGTCTGGTACGTTGCTATTTAGGCGAAGTAGACTTAATAAAGACCACTTATAGATAGATAGATAGAATATTCTTTATTGTATGTACACCAGGAATTACATATGAGAATTTAACAATAATATAGTATATATATAATATATAATAATATTAGGGGTTAAAGTATGAAATTGCCGTTTCATTGCAATATGTTCTTTGAATTGACATAGAATCTTCATGGTTTGAGGTTTTCGAATGAAACTTTTTTCAAATGGTTTCTATGATGTTCTTTTTTTAAAAAATGTGAAACATTTGAATATCGACTTTCAATTGTTTTTGTTATTCAATTTAGACAAGAAAGATGGATACTGCGAAAATTCGAGTGATTATGAACACCCATTTTTCGTATTTTTTTATTTTATTGATTTGACGCAAGTGAGTCAATATTGTGGGTAAGGTAACGTTAAATCATGCCGCTAATTCCTGGGTAGTTTGACTAGGGTCGGCTTCCACTATCTCTCTTAATTCATCGTTATTCACTTGTGTGGGCGGTCTTCCTCGTGGCTCGTTCTTTAAGTCGAAATTTCCATCACGAAAGCGTTTAAACCAAAATCGCACGGTGCGTTCATTAGTAGACCCCTCTCCAAACGCAGCATTGATATTGCGGGCTGTTTCTGCCGCGTCAGTTCCGCGTCGGAACTCGTATTCAAAAATCACTCGAATTTTCGCAGTATCCATCTTTCTTGTCTAAATTGAATAACAAAAACAATTGAAAGTCGATATTCAAATGTTTCACATTTTTTAAAAAAAGAACATCATAGAAACCATTTGAAAAAGTTTCATTCGAAAACCTCAAACCATGAAGATTCTATTTCAATTCAAAGGACCTATTGCAATAAAACTATTATATATAATATATAATTTACACTTATAATTACCTAAGTGACACAAATCACCTACCATTATAAATCATTCTTCAGACAGCTTCAGACACCTGCTTGGCATAGGCCTCTCACATGGGACACCACTTCTTTTTGTCCTCGGCTTTGTCACAAATTTGCCTCAGATCGTCAGTCCAGGCAGCTGGTGGGCATCCTACGCTGCATGTCGTGGTTTCCACTCGAGAACCTTTGCACCTTATCGACTGTTGGTTCTTCGGCATATGTGACCAACCTACAGCAACTTCAACCTTTGACGAATTTTGTCATTTTTTTATGTAATCCATAAAAGAGATTTTAATCATAGCCCGTTTTCTCAGCACACTGGGCGACTTTGAATCGTTGAACTAGACCTACCGTCGCGACGCGTTGGCCTAGCAAATGATTATCATTATTTAACAGTCATCACATCACAAGCAGCCTATATACGTTCCACTGTAGGGCACAGGCCTTCTCTCAGAGAGAGAGAATGGGCTTAATCACTACGCGTGATTAAGCCCATTCTCTCCGCGGATTGGCGACTTCAAGCGCTGAGGTATGTGAATAGCTGAGACACTCAGGTTTCCTCACGACGTTTTCCTTAACTATTAGCAAGTGGTATTGCTACTATATAACTTCACAAATGTAAATAACTTAGAAAATAAAGTCATAGGTGCATGCCCGCACTGGGACTTGAACCTGAGTCTCTCGCTTCCGGTCTTTAACAGTTCATAAGCAGCCTATATACGTCCCACTGTAGGGCACAGGCCTCCTCTCAGAGAGAGGGTATGGGCTTAATCACCACGCGTGCCCACCGCGGATTGGCGATTTCAAGCGCTGAGGTATGTGAATAGCTCAGACACCCAGGTTTCCTCACGATATTTTCCTTCACCGTTAGTGAGTGGTATTGCTACTATAACTTCACAAATGTGCATAACTTAGAAAGAAAAGTCATAGGTAGGTACATGCCCGTACTGGGAATCAAACCTGAGTCTCCCACTTCCGAGTCCAATGTTCTACCCACTAGGCTACCACCGCTTAACAGTAAATAATCTTTATTATGCTTTTTATTGTATTATGCTGTAATCGTTCCTTGCTGAGAATGAGCGTTTTTCTTCATAGCTCTTTAGCGTATTGTCACGGATAAATAAAACGTATCGTCATTAATTTGAATTAATACTATTCTTACCTATAATTTCCAAATAAACAACGGCGCAATGAGCCCCAAAACAATTGACGTAGACCCAAACGATATTTTCTTTCGCTTCGACGAGACTTCCATTGCAATGTCATAACGTCATGACAAAAGCGTTGTTGTTCCAGCAGCCGATATTAAATTTTCGAAGCGTTTGTTCGGACGATATAAGTTCAGTCGGGTCATTCCCGCAGAGTTCAAAATATCATGTTCACAATACACAGTCCATGCGGTGCGTGACATCATGAGACAAGGAAAATCTTGTAATTAATATTCTTTTACCGATTGATAAATAGAAGAAGATAGTGGTCATCATCATCCTATGAAATTATAATTAGCACAGCCGGTCCATTTATCTTGTCTTGCCTTAAAGATATTTAAAATATTTTTTTTAATTATTATTTGTGTCACATTTTATTAAATCAGAGAATAATTAAGGAATTCTACTAGCCAATCGAATTCAAATTACCTATGCAACCCCTTAATTAGATACTGTTAATTATACTCAACATTGTGATTTGAAAAATTCTGACGAGGTATGTGTTTATTTAAAAAAATATATGTTATTTTTTGTTTTAGTATTTTTTTGTATTGTAGAAGTTTTTGTGGTGTGGCAACACTATTTGTGACAGTAGTAAGTCAACATGGCGGCAAACTGGTTTAAACTCAAATTTGTCAAGGTAAAATGCTTTTATTGTTCGATTGTTATGTCAAAAGTGACGTTCAAATTTGTAATTGCAATATGTAAACTATTTTTAAAGTACCGTACCCAAAGGTTAAGGGACCCTATTACTAAAACTCTACTGTCCGTATGTCTGTCACCAGGCTGTATATCATGATCCGTAATAGCTAGACAGTTGAAATTTTTACAGATCATGTATTTCTGTTGCCGCTAAAACAATAAATACTAAAGACAGAATAAATTTAATATTTACCTCGCAACAAACGTGATTGTTTTGCAGTTTTTTGTAACGGCAACAGGTAAACTCTTGAAATATTCAAATGTTGTATAGATAATGGTACGGAATCAATCGTGCGTGAGTCTGACTCGCACTTGGCCTTTTTTTAAAATATTTTGTTAGCATTCAAATCAGTCAGAAACAAATAGGCTGACGCAAAATGTTTTGAGTATGCTCAACAAAGTCGGATGATCAGTAAATCTCGATGACCGATTTTTGGCGTGTTAATATTTAAATAAATATGCTGTAAGTAATGCATGGCTGATGTATAAGAGAGACAATAGAAGGAAAGGGTAGAAGAAAAGAAAAATGTTGAAACTTTTTAGACTCAACATATACAAGGCTTTGACCAAGCAGGGAGAAAAACTACAACAAGACTATGTCAAAGATTTGAAACAAAAAGATAAAATACCAATCTATCTATCTATCTACCTAATCGTGCTTGTCCAGTAGATTTTGTGAGTGTTTCGATCATTTTCTACAACATGGAACCGAATATGGGAGATGCATATACTGCAAAAAAGGTCTTATTGTATACTGCCCGAAATGTGAAGTGAGTTTTTTTTTATGTAAAAGGACGCAACTGTTATTTTAATTATCATCATGAAAATAATTAAATTCTCTAATAAACGTTACTTTTTAAGCGAATATTGTTTGAATTTAAACTTTCTTTGAATTGACTTTGTTAAGCGGGCCCAAAATATTTATTTGTAACTTCATCTTTGTGCACCTCTTTTTGTTAAGTATACTTAACATATATTTTTCAGGAAAGTTTACAGTAGCGATTTTTAGGGTTCCATACCCGAAGGGTGCTAAACGGAATCCTATTACCAAGACTTCACTGTCCGTCTGTCTGTCTGTCTATTGGTCACCAGGATGTATCTCATGAACCGTTATAGCTAGGCAGTTGAAATTTTTACAGAAGATGTATTTTTGTTGTCGCTATAACAACAGATACTAAAAACAAATACAAAGGGGGACTCCAATACAACAAACGTTATTTTTGGGCCGTTTTTTGCTCGATATTAATAACGGCAACCGGTAGACCCTTGAAATATTCACAGAATATTACGTTCCATATTCACTTCAAAAATAAATTATGAAAATAAAATACGAACGTGATTTTTTGCCGTTTTTTCTCGATCTTTGTGTCTAATGTTGTATAAATAATGGTAACCCTTCGTGCGCGAGTCCGACTCGGCCTTGGCCGGTTTTTGTTTTATATTCTTCCTAAACCCTATAAAGGCCAAAACAAATATAATCACTTAAAAAATATTTTTTTTATGTTAATAACATTGCCAAATTAAGGGTGTTGACACCTCGCACAATGCCAACTACTTTGCGCTAGAAGCTTATGTAATGCGGACTTATTTTACCATTAAATTGGCACTGCATTTTTTTTCCTCAGCCGTATTTTTGTCCCAGTACTGTGCGAAGGCCTTCCCCTTGATATTTTATTCCTTCTTGGCTTGTGCCATCATCTCCCATTCAGGCACAAAAGTAGTGAGATCGTCCCGCCATCTCTGCCATGGCCATTTTTGCCCTAGACAGCTAGGCCCATGCGACGTCTGGGCATTGTCACTGTTTAGTAGAATACAAAATGGTATCAAGTAACAAGCAAGTGCGAGAGTAAAAATCAATTATGGAGTACAATAACTTTTGCATCAGTTGGGAACGAGGTACTTAGAGGGGGTTTAGGTGCACAAGGTTCAAGACAAGAGACGCGTCCCCTTGAGAATTTAATAAGCACTTCTCTTCACCGTTGCTTATACAAGGCGATGTTTTGCTCATCAGAAAAATAATAAACAAAAAGCTACTCTCTCATATTTTTTAACATGTCGTTTTCTAGCGGTGTTTGAGACTTCGTCCAACATAAAATTTGTATTAAATTGTGTTTTAGGAGGTAGCTCCAGAAATTTCTCCTTTTCTTTTTTTCTCTATTATTTGCTATTAATATGGAAAAGATCATCTAATATTTGCGCACCTTAACCAGTAGAGAATGCATTCTTTTACTATGCTTAGCCAGCTATTTGAATGTATTCTCCATGCTTTACCAAATAAAATGTGTCATCCTATCTTTATCTTATAATCGAAAGTCGCACCGTTTGTTCCTGAAGAAATTTAGAAATTATTGTAAGTAGAAGAGAGCATTATTGTCAATAAATAACAGAATGTTTGAGCGTCGAATAGTCATGTAAATGTTAGGTGTATTATTTACATTTTGTATTGTTCTTTTATTGTTTTGTGTGCTAATAAATATTGAAATGAAACAAAAAGTCATCTTTGCTCATATAACGTGATTCAGAAAGGTCCCGGTGCGATAAAAAATTTTGTATTTGTCGGATAACAATTATAGACATAGAAGAGATACAAAAGAAGCCCTTGTTGCTTGAAGAAATTTCTCCCAGAATTATTTATTGGAAATAATTGGAACAATTGGCTATTGGAAATATTCCCGGAGGAAAAACAGAAACGGATAGTTCGATGTAATACGAATAATTTAATGTTAATAGGTATATTACAGCTTAAGCACGTTAACTCAAGAATACATAAAATATTATGCAGACGAGAAAATTCGTTACAGAATTTATTGAAGTCTAGAACATTGAATTGAATTGAATTAAAGTAAGGAACAGCTGAGATTTTTTTGTGATTTCAGTCCTCCCACTTCATCCTGTAAAAAGTTTTTTGTATTGATGACTAGTATAACAAACCTAAAGGCACTAGCGGTTACTTAACATGCGAACAACTGCCCGCATTTATAAAATGTTCAAGAAAGTTTATCAGAAGTTACTTGCTGTAAGTGGATTTTCAGTTGTAGGTTAGGGATGACTTCTGTTAAAAGCTGGTCTAAATAATCAAAAACCATTTTACTTACTTTGAAAAACATTATATTTGTTTACTTAAGAATATCAACACGGAAATATATTAATTTGCTCGAGAAAACCCCTAACGCTTTCGAGGATTTACGGAGGAAAATGCTGATGTTTATTTTCCTATAAGTAATCGGTCCATTTCTGTAGCTCCATTATGTTCTCTCTCTTTTTATGATTCTTTGAATGAAAGCTTTTATAGTATTAGCGTTTTTGTGGTTTGGATATTGAATCGTCGCATTATATTATTTTCAAAGGATTATTAAAAATAATCTGAAATTAATAATCTGAATTGAAATTTCTCTGAAAGATCGAATTTGAAACGAGGTGATCCGACAGAGAACCAAAGTCACCGACCTAGCCCACCGAATTAGCATGCTGAAGTGGCAGTGGGCCGGCAATATTATCCGAAGAACTGATAACCGATGGGGTAGACGAGTTCTCGAGTGGAGACCGCGGATCGGTAAACGTAGTGTGGGACGTCCTCAGACTCGGTGGAGCGATGGTCTTCGCAGGGCGGCTGGCAAGAGCTGGATGAGAGTAGCCGCGGACCGTGCTCAGTGGCGTGCTATAGGAAAAGCCTATGTCCAGCAGTGGACAAGCATAGGCTGATGATGATGAAAGGATTATTAGGTAAACCTAGTTCCGGACCATTGGAACTGAGAAACTAGAACGTGGGACATCTCTGCTTAAAATATACTTACTGAATAGTCAAAATACAAATCTACCGTTTGTTTTTAGGGTTCCGTTTTAGGGTTAAGGATAAGGAACCCTAATAGTAAGACTTCGCTGTCCGTCCGTCCGTCCGACTATCACCAGGCTGTATCTCATGAACCGTGATAGTTAGACAGTTGAAAATTTGACAGATGACGTATTTCTGTTGCTGCTATGACAACAGATTTGAGAGATAGCTGTCAGGCTCTAAACAACACATACTAAAAACAGAATAAAATAAATATTTGAAGGGGGCTCCCATACAACAAACGTGGTTTTTTGCCGTTTTTTGCTCGATATTAATAATATAAGAATAATTCCGTGTGGCGCCGGATAAAGAATAGCGTCACTCCATTTCCTTCCGTGGATGTCGTAGAAGGCGACTAAGGAAATCAATTACCAGGAGATAGGCAGCAGCATCTTCCAGAAATTCCAACAGCATACTGCGATCGCCAACCCGATTGCTGAGTCGGGAACCATTTTAGGGGCTCAATACTTTAAACTAGTATGTTCGAATTACGATTTAAAAATATTCTTGTAAATTTTCTTTTCGATTTTGTTAATCTATCCAAATTTTTATTTTATGTATTTGTTAAATTTGTCTTTTTTATGTTTTTTTTTTATCGTTTTGTTTATGTTTGTAGTATTGTGCCGTTAATTAAATTGTTTCTCTCTCTCTCTCTCTCAATTATGGCAAAACCCCTCATGGTTATGAAAACCACGAAGGAGGCCTATGTCCTGCAGTGGGCGTCAAATAGCTGATGATGATTAATAATATAGCTTCATTTATTTTGTAAGCAATAAATAACGTACCTGAAACTAAAATAATCAAATTAAGAATCAAATTCAGCCTAATACTTATAAATTCTATACTTAAAACCGTCAATTGCATATAACTACTTAGATACAAGAAACTATTTGTAATATCTTTCACCTGGTTGTGCAATAAAGTGTTCTCTATCTTTCTATATATCTAAAACCCGTTAAAATATAAACATATTGAAACTCTTAATATCGATAATTCGGTAACGTTCATTGCAAGTATCGATAAACTATATTTATCGACTGTGTCTACATCTTGTTCTCAAAACTGGCCTTGCAACCGATAACCAATGGTCTCGCGGCGAGACGTCGAGTCATTCGGCTACGGACCTCTTAGTGAGCTGCGTGTGCGCGCCTCCCTCTGCTGTGCTCATAATTTGCCTATGACCGCACGGAACGGTCGATTGACTATTCTAATGTAGTCTTTACAATTATAATACTCAGGCTATGCTTATTCCCGCTATTGGGTTAGTGTGAACAGATCTTGTTGTTAATCTGTAGGTTTCTAATTGTATTGTGTATCATAGTGTTAATAAAAATAATTACTCCTTTGTGCCGATGATAACGTATCGCTAGCTATGCTAGGTTTTTGTAATGCGCTCGCCGTTGCTTATTGCATTGCTCTAATTACGCACCCGATGATGGTGCGTTTCCAGTGTCACCAAATTAGTGTCCTTACATTAATTGTAATCGTCTTGTTTGCACCTAAGATAGACTGCCTATATATTGTACTAATTAAAAGTAACCTTTCTCCGAAATGAAATTATGCTGCAGCTAGCTTCTAACGTTAGTGTTTTTAAAATATTTCTACCTTCCTACTCGCAATCCTAGCAGTACTCCGTTTCTGGTTTCCGCTGCGCCGACAATCATGCTAGATAGGTTCTTCTTGATGACAGTCCGTGGCGGCACACGAAGACCTTAACAATAGCTGCGTACTAGTGAGGCCAAGCTTGGCGATTATGGCAAAACCTCTCATGGTTACTAAAACCACGAAGGAGGCCTAGTGGGCGTCGAGTGGCTGATCATGAATGAGGTTGGGTTTTCCTTCCAGGACCCAGGCACCGGGCACTAATCTCCCGGCCTATCCTGGGCTGGCCCACATTCGAGCTGCAGACCTCTGTCCAGTCACCAAGCTCCGGACGGAAGACCTTCTGCCCTGCGAGTCGCACTATCGAGGGTCACGTTACGTGCCTGCTGACTTCAGGGGAGTACCTATCTCCTATCTGTGCCAACCAGGAAGTGACTGTGTGTGTGTGTAGGGACTGTGAACCCACGTTAAAATTAAATTTGTGTCGTTTTAACCGTTACAACCGCTTGTAATCACTTGTTATCTACCCACCGTTGTAGTTTTTTTTTCCTAAAGCGCGACAATAACGGCAACAGGTAGACGCTTAAAATATTCAAATGTTGTATAGATAATGTTACGGAACCCTTCGTACGCGAGTCCGACTCGCACTTGGCTGGTTTTTTTTTACTTTTATCTTTATTTATTTATAGATTTCTTTGCTTTATCATGCTTAAAACACTTATTGTCGTTAGAAGAAGAAGAAGAAATTGCATTTGTTTACCGCTACAAAAGGGGTAACACGTTACGTAAAATGGACATTCTTCTACATGGGATTATTATCGAAGGCTGCGACATGAGTCAGTCGACAGCACATAATGCTATATATCTATGCACTCTACTCCGTTGCATTACGGGCGTCTATGCAACTAAAATGTCTACATTTACTCTACGTTGTCCTGCCGTCGACTGTACAGCGCGTAAAGCACGAATTTAATAAAATTATGTAAATCCTGGCAAGGGACCGGATGAGAGGCCTGTATATATCATCATCATCATCATCAGCCATTTGATGCCCACTGCAGGACATAGGCCTCCTTCGTGGTTTTCATAACCATGAGGGATTTTGCTATAATCGCCACGCTTGGCAGGCGGGTTGGCGATCGCAGTATGCGGTTGGAATCTTAGGAGGAGGATGGTAATTGATTTCCTTAGTCGCGTTCTATATGCTAAATAATATTATAAATTCGAAAGTGTATCTGTCTGTCTGTCTGTTACCTCTTCACGCTTAAGCCGCTGGACCGATTTAGATTAAATTTGGTATGCAGATAGTTTGATTCCCGGGGAAGGTCAGAGGATAATTTTTATCGCGGAAATAAAAAAATAATGAAGTTTGCTATGGAGATAGTTTAAGTCCAGGGGAATGTCATAGGAGCCAAATTACTCATTCCATACATACGAAGTCGCGGGCAAAAGCTAGTATATTTTACGTTTGCCCAGATTAGGAGTCTTTTCAGTTAGTTTTATTTGAAGAGTTCTTGTATACAGTCTGGTATCACTAGAAACTGACAGCTCGTAGGATCTCAATTGGTGACATAGGTACTGCCGTGTATGACGTAATTCCTGTTTCGATGTCAGATACTTTTTTTTCGCTCTAAAGATTTGGTCTAATCGAAACATTCCGCCCAACCTCTATTTTCTCGAAAAAAAAATAGCATTTTCTTTTAAGATAATGTCCATTGCGGTAGCTAGAGTTATATAACTATGAAAACAAATGTTCCTGTGAAGAAAGTTGCGGGCAAAAACTATTTATATACTTAATAACCTGTTTCTGCTGCCACAATCTAGGACACTTCGAGCACAAACATTTGTTTGCTAAGCAACTTAGTTAAAAGCTTCTCATAAATGCGCTCGCATCTGTTATATCCAAAAACAGTTTATAAGAGCCTTTTTTTAATAAGTGCCCCCAAAACGCGGAGGTAGGGGGCCTTAACTCATAATTATTTCCTTATTAGTCCCGCTTTTAGGTACCCGTACGCCACCTGCGCTAGATGGCTTAACCCTGCTGGGGTTCCGTTCCGAATTGCGCTTAATTCTATTCCAGGGTGCTGATTTAAATTTGGGAATGCTACCGGCTACAATATTCTTAAAGGAGTTTAAAAATGTTAATTTTGTTTTAATGTCGTCATGTCTAGATTCCTTAATCAGTCATCTTCGGTAAAAATTAATTGTGGGGTAACATTGTGAAAAGACTTTATAAGGATTTGCTTAAATCAAAGCCCATTTTCATCTATATGTTTTAATACCATACCATACCATAAAGTAATAATAACTTTTACACAACACAATCACTGTCAAAACCATGAAAATACACCCAGACTGAGGCCACCCACCGGAAACTATCTTATCTATACTAATAATAAATCTGTAAGGGTCGGTCATGGAGTAAGTTAGTTTGTTTTCAGAGATATTGTGTTTATAGGCTCAATATATGATACTGAAACTAATTTCACGATTTTTAGATTTTTTTTCTGTATGTGTGTATGTATGTATGTATGTTCCTCCATAACTCTTAAACCAATTATCCGAATTTGATGAAATTTGGTATAAAAACATATAGACATCTGGGACACAGGATAGGCTATTTAAATTCTAGCTCCAGTTATGATAAGACGTGGCCCCCATACAAATGCTGCTTCGTAAAAATCGAAATGTACGCGAACGGAGTCGCGGGCACAGCTAGTGTTTAAATAAAAATAATCAAAAGTGATTGAACAAAAGTACCTTCTCTGTTGGCTGGTTTGCTAGAAGAGATTTCTATTTCACTTTGTACATTTTGTGTTTTCTAAATTTTTGTTTTTATGTTTGCATACCGTACATAATTATATAAAAAATATGTACGGTATATTCCTACAGTAAAGTACCTTCTTTACAATGGTAAAGTACTTTACGCCTTTCAGGAATAGTGCATCACAGAGGTAACCATTTATAAACCATGGTAACCATAAACGTTAAACCTACGGAACTAAGCTTTCGTAATAGCTTAAGCCAGTTCTGCCCCAAGAGCCTAAACAGCGGATTATTTTTTAGGTGACACAAAAAATTATGAAGGCAAAAGAAAAAAGTGAAAGGCTACAAACCCCATTCGGAACAAAAAAGTGGGTACCTACGTAGCGTATTACATAAATAATGCCTTTTTGGGAACTTTTCCTGTAGCCCCTATACGTCCCACTGCAGAGCACAGGCCACGCGTTACCACGCGTGCCCATTGCAGATTGGCAATTTCAAGCGCTGCAGTATTTGAACACCTCAGACACTCAGGTTTTCTCACGATGTTTTCCTTCCCGTTATTGCTGCTATAACTTCACAATGTACGTAACTTAGAAAACAAAGTCATTGTTAAATGCAGAGATTCGAACCCACGATCACCCGAATGTAAGGCTGGCGGTGTTCTACTACCACAGTTTTATGGGTATATCTACCTATTTATTTTATGGGAACCTTTTTTTAAAAGTCGCACGGTTTTATTTACTCGAAAACGCGCAGTCCTGTTAAATATCTCGTGTGCAATAAAGTATAATTAATAAATTAACGCCGATTAAAATTGTCTGGTGGAGATTTTACAAGGAAAAGATGTAGCCACAGATTAAATAGAGTTTTAGATTGGTTTTAGAGGAATCTTTATTTTAGATAGGTTTTAAAAACCTATTTAAAAGCTAAAAGTAAATAAATAAATTTGCTCCACCCATGCCGGGACTTGAACCCGCAACCTCTGGCTAACCGTGCCAGCGCTCTCTTAACTGAGCTAATCGGCAAATGCAAGCATTGTCCTCAGCACGGGTTAGTGCAACAAAAAGAATATAATCGTGTTTTTACAATCGTTCGTCGTCGTTAATGACCACGCTTTCAAGCACCGATTGAAATTTACCATAGTCATCATAATCATTCAGCCACAAGAAGTCCACTGCTGGACATATGCCTCCTTCATGGATTTCCAAAAAGACCGGTTGGAAGCGGCTTGCATCCAGCGTCTTCCTGCCACTTGGACGAGGTCATCTAAAATTTGCCACAGTGACCATTATCATTCTCTCCTTTCGTAACAGCGATGGCATTCGCAATTTTTTGCCCGAAATCACAAATTTACGTTTCGACATAAACAGTATAATGAAGGGATGAGCTGTAAATCGATCAACAAACTTGAATCTTAAATTCATATCGACAAAGATTGTTTTTCAAAAAATCCGGAGATCGCAAATAATGTACTAAAGAACGTAGCTGCAAAAAGTGGGTTATTTTAAACCAGCACACTCATTAAAACTTAAGCACACAGTACACCGAGTACGTTCTAATTTGTGTAGTTACGAAAACAATGCGGAAACCACATTTTACGGCGGCAGCTTTGCCAGCTTAGCTGATCTTATTAAAACTTCGGATAGCAATGAATAGGGGCTGCGGGGCACAAAACCGGTGTTCTGGTTGCAAACGGACCAGATAATTAAGGCCCAAATTCAATGCATTAACCTGCACTGTTTTAATTTTTGGGGACATTGCAGTGATGTGCTATTTTCGGTTCGTCATTATCATCTCCCACCGCTGGTGTAGACCTTTTCCCCATCACGTCATCTTTCGCCGTCTTTCTCTGTTCACATTTACCGGCCCTCCGCCAACCTTACCACATCGTCTGACCATCGGACTGATGGTCTACCTAATGGTCGCCGTCCGGTTCTCAGCTGCCACTCCGTTGCTGCCCTCCTCCTATATTACGCGCACCAAATCCTGAGCAATTTTTCTTTCCAATCGTATGTCAATTTCCATATTAATTGCATCTGCAAAGTCAGGATTCCAAAAGGATTTAGTGCTCATAATTGTTCCTCTGGCCTACCTGCCATCTTTCCGCCTCACCAAGTAAACCGCCCATCGCCACTTCAGACTCGAGATTCGGTGAACAATATTGTTGGCCTTCAACCGATTTCGGATGGCAATATTTGGTACTAGTCTAAGGCCTATTTTCGGTTAGCCTACAAATTTTAGCTTCCACTGTATAGTATGTTAAGCTTGAATGCAATACTCTAGAGAAGGCTTTAAACAATAGTATTTAGCTCAACTCGCAACAATGATCTCAAAATGGACAATTTGCCGCATGAACGGTACAATGCTTTCCCGGTATGAATGAAATGGCAAAATTTCTAATATATAAATAAATAACTTCTACACAACACAATCACTTGTCCTGGTCTGAAACCAGGATACCCTGTGCTGTGGTAACCAGGCAAGGATATCACATACACCCAGACTGAGGCCATTTGTACAAATGTACGGCGGCCCTCAGTGGGAATCGAACCTACAACCTCCGGCCTGATAATCAGACGTGATACCGCTAGACCAAAGAGGCAGTCGCACGCGTATATCATGAGTATGCATAGAATTAGTCTATCTCGATTTAGCATTTACCTTTCATACATTTAAGGGAGAAAAGCAATAGAATCTGTCGATCTCTTTTTCGCTTTTAACTGTTTAAATACAGGTTGGAACCAGAAATACCTTATGAGTGTAATTTTATTTTATTTATTTATTGAGGAATACAAACAGTGTATCGTACAATTATTTCTTAATATATTACATGTAGGTATTATTCTAGTATATGCACCTGTTATATTATAATAGCATATTATGCATTTTATATTATGCAGATTCGACTTTCCCTGCAAGCATTTATTTTAGAAGTTAAGCAATAGCAAAGGGCATCTTAGCAAAGGGCAAAATAAAAAGTACCCGTAACCGGCGTGCGTGCATGCAACAATGAATGAATGTGGAGGAAGCGAAAGTGATCTGTCAGCATTGTAGCAAGTGGCAGTCTTCGGTCTCTGCCTACCCCTCTGGGATACAGGCGTGAGTAAAAACAATAACAATAGACAAAAGTTACATTATTTTTCGTAGGATGGGTAAAGTATTATATAATATTATTAATAACAAATAATAATACTCATAGTGTTATTTTTGTCTAAATAACAGTTACTGTTAAATACGCCTCACTTCACTCACACATCCCGTCAACTTTTCTCATTGGCCATATAAATCACAACCTCGGAAAATGTCCTCAACTTTATTCGTGGACAGTATCAATGCAGCGTAACATCACTAGTTAAACGTTCCATTATGCAGATCAGATGCTTCATTCGCCGAAGAGCGGTACCAATTAAACAAACAGCGTAACTTCTAATTAGATTCGAATACGAGATGCGAGTGCTCCACGTATTAAGGCAGTCAGTGGTTTCAGCGCAAAATTTCGTTTTTGTTAGGGCTGTATGCTTCAAAAGAAAAGAAAATCCGGCCAAGTGCGCGTCGGACTCGGGCACAAAGTGTTCCGTACCATTATCTATACAACATTAGACAAAGATCAAAGAGAACAGCGCCGTATATAGAAACCAATCAACAAGGAGTGTTTAACATTGACATTTAACTACATGACATTGGCGCCGTGAAGGTTACATAGATGGCCGCTAGATGGCGAGCGCTGTCTCTCGACAACGTTTGTTGTATGGTAGCCCTCCTTAAATATTTTGTTTATTCTGGTCATCATCATAGGCCTCTCCTATTGCACGCCACTAAGCACGGTCCTTGGCTAATCTCATCCAGCTCTTGCCAGCCGCCCTGTGGAGATCATCGCTCCACCGAGTCTGAGGATGTCCTACACTACGTTTACCGATCCGCGGTCTCCACTCAAGAACTCATCTACCCCATCGGTTACCAGTTCTTCAGATGATATAGCCGGCCCACTGCCACTTCAGCATGCTACGAGTAATTCGGTGGGCTATGTCGGTGACTTTGGTTCTCTGTCGGATCACCTCGTTTCGAATTCGATCTCTTTCAGAGAAACCCCGAGCATAACCCTTTCCATAGCACGCTGAGCTAATTTATATTTGTGGACCAGCCTCACCGTGAGTGTCCACGTTTCGGCACCGTATGTCATGACGGATACGACGCACTGATTGAACCCTTTCGTCTTGAGACTCTGTGGGATTGGCGATGTCAAGACTCGGCGTAGTTTCCCATAAGCTGCCCCGCCCAGCTGTATTCTTCTATTGGACTCTTTCTCGAAGTTGTTTTTATCTAATTGCATGGTTTGCCCGAGGTAAACATACTCCTTAAAAACTTTGAGAATACTGCCTTGAACTGCAATTGGCTCCGGATTTACGTGTTCATTGAACATAACCTCCGTTTTATTCAAGTTCATGATCAATTAGCACCAATTATCGCCAATGCGTTGGGGAGAATCAGATAGGCCACTCAGCATAATATGTTGTAGATATTGCAGCGTTTCCACCACACTTTATTACACAACCAGGAGAAAGAATTACAAATCGTTTTTTATGTCTAAGTAGTAAACAATTATATAATAATAACTTCCACACAACACAATCACTTGTCCTGGTCCTAAACTAGGATATAATGTGCTATGATAACCAGGCAAGGACATAACAAACGTGGAAGAACACCCAGACTAAGGCCATTTGTACAAATTTACGGTAGCCTTCAGTGGGAATCGAACCCACGACCTCTGTTTTGGTAGCTAAACATGAGTGATTTGACGGTTGATTTTGTCTAGCACATCAATACTATTTATTTCTAAGTGCTTTTAAGGCGCATATTCATTATTTAGATTTCTAAGTGTAGCGACACACCTGTGGAACGTACCGCGCCGAACGTTCGGCGGCTGAACTTGCAGTCGTAACGTTCCGTTCGTATGACAAACCAAACGCTCAGAACGCTGCGTCTTGTTCAGCGCGCTACGCGACGGAACGTTGCGTGGTGTCGTCGTCGTCAGTCGGTTTCGGTACTTCAACTACCGCGTACCAACCGGTAAGTAGTTCAACTACCGGTAACGCGTCGCATGATGTGTCGCTTGCTATGCAAAATACATTGAGTGCGTATTAGCGGACATAATCGCCCGAAGGAAGGTTCGGCGCTACGCGGAACGCGACGTATTTTCGTCTGATGTGTCATAGGGGATTTGAAAAAAACATGCGAGCGTATTCAACTGAACGTTCAATGCCGTACGTTACGCTTGTGTGTCGCTACTCTTAGTACTGAAAAATACTCGAATAGAAGTACTCGATCTCCTTTTCGTGCATGATTGAAGTTTGATATGGATGGATATTGGTAAGTAACCTTTGGCCATAGAGTTTGGCAGCCTTCCAGACGACCTTTTAATTCGAATTTAGAACAAATTCAATATTTTTTCAGTCACCAACGGGCACTGACCTCCATGGTACCTACCTACCCGTAGTGCCAATCGGTGAAGTTACAAAATATGAAATATTCGAAATTTTAATTTCGTTTATCTTGTGTTGACAGGCCTGACATATTTTCTAAGAACGCCCATCTCCTTTTCGTGCATGATTGAAGTTTGATATGGATGGATATTGGCAAGTAACCTTTGGCCATAGAATATACCCACCCTTAGTATGGAGATACGGTCCACTGGACCTTATAGTCAACGTTGCGATATTAGGGTGTATCGGTATGTCACGACAGAAGGTTCTAAATGCATGCATTTGGATAACATCTTCTACAAGAAAAATATAAAACCACAGATTGTGAATTTTAGTACTTTTATCGTACTAAAAGATTATGATAAAAAAAAAACCGGCCAAGTGCAAGTTTGACTCGCGCACGAAAGGTTTCGTAGCATTATCTATACAACATTAGACACAAAGATCGAGAAAACATGGCAAAAAAATCACATTTGTTGTATGGGAGTCCCCCCCCCCCTTAAATATTTATTTTATTCTGTTTTTAGTATTTTTTGTTATAGAGTCAACAAAAATACATCATTTTTAAAAATTTCAACTGCCTAGCCATCACGGTTCATGAGATACAGCCTGGTGACAAACAAACAGACAGACAAACAAACGTACATACAGATAGACAGACAGACAGACGGACAGTGAAGTCTTAGTAATAGGGTCCCGTTTGGCACCCTTCGGGTACGAAACTCTAAAAACAATTCCTGATCATCATCATCATTTCACGCCCACTGCAGGACATAGGCCTCTCTCACGATTTTCCAAGCTTACCGGTCTTATGCCGCCCGCATCGGACGACTACCCGCCACCGTGACCAATAATTATTGTAGTTGTAGCAACCAAAATGTACTCATTTATAGTGTCATATTTTTAGGGTTAGTTACTAGACATTTTGAAGGATCCATACGTAATACTACAAACCTTGCATGGCAACAGATGATTATTCTTTCTTTCAATGATGGAGAGCCGCACCGGTAAACTAAATGTCACTGCGCTTCGAAACTGATATTTTTTGTACAGGTATATATTTTTTGAACATCTTTTGGGCGATTCCTTTATAGCTACTTCTTTTGGCTCGCCAAAGATACATCTTCAGAGATTATCCGGAGCATAAAGGAGTTGGACGTCAATAACAGTTTGAGTGCGGTGTAATTAATATCTCACATGGTAGTTTCGTTACATTGTCTGCGTTTTATCGGCAAAGAGAATGGTTAATAATTGAATCGTGTGATTTTAAAACGACACATGTCCTTTCATTACAACTTTGCAGGAAATAGAAAACACTGATTTATTCAAATACTAATATCTACAACAGCAATATTTTAGCATATTATATTGATTTCTGTATGAATAAACTACAATTTTTTTTCTAATGTAAATCAATAGGTAGGTGTAAATAATTTAATAAAAAAAAAACGGGCAAGTGTTATTTTAAAAACACATGTGACTTGTGTTGTTTTAAAATCACACGATTCAATTGGTACGTGGTTCCATGCAGTGACACAAACGCCACCATTGGAAAAAAATCATGATGAAGACGCAGCCTACATACGTCCCACTGTAGGGCACAGGCCTTCTTTCAGAGAGAGAGTATGGGCTTAATTACCACGCGTGCCACCGCTGATTGGCATTCAATCATATCTAAAAAAACACATGTAATGAGAAATGGTTAAGGGGCTCCATGCATCAACACTAGCGGTACCATTGGAAAAAAATCGTATCTTATTTTACAGATGTTTTTTAAAAAAAGGACAAATAAAGACAAACCAAGTTCTCAATCATCTTATCAGTGATTCTTATGACCTACGACCCAGAACCTAGGATCACGGACCACGAACTGGGTTGAATGTAAGCTGAAAAACAGCAATTTTTGGTGTTAATACTATCAAGTCCTGGGTTTTTTGCTTTAGGTTCCTAGCCATGTGTCATTGAAGTCACTACTAATATAATAGAGAGATTAGTTTGACAGTTTTTGGAAAACCGATCTGTAAAAAAGATATGATTTTTAGGGTTCCGTACCCAAAGGGTAAAAACGGGATCCATTACTAAGACTTCACTGTCTGTCTGTCCGTCTGTCCGTCCGTATTTCTGTCTGTCACCAGGCTGTATCTCAAGAACCGTGATAGCTAGAGAGTTGAAATTTTCACAGATTTTTTTTCTGTTACCGCTATAACAACAAATACTAAAAACAAAATAAAATAATTATTTAAGGTGGGCTCCCATACAACAAACGTATTGTTTTTTGCTGTTTTTTATCTTTGTGTCTAATGTTGTATAGATAATGGTACGGAACCCTTCGTGCGCGAGTACTCGCACTTGGCCGGTTTTTTTTTCACTACTGCTAAGGACTCGCCTTGCTCCCACACTTTGTTACATTTGTAACATAACTTCAACACGGAACAGGTATTTTTTTACGATTTAGAAGTTATTTCTTATTAAAAGTTGATTTATTAACTAAAAAAAAAAATTGTCCTTTTTATTTCAGGAAAAACATTCACATTGGTCTAGCTATACGAGATTATAGTGCTTCCAGAGGTAATAGAACTTTTCACTTTTGGATGAGACAAGAATGTAACAAGATCTCTATTCTCATCCAAAAGTGAAAAGTTCTATTACCTCTGGAAGTACTATAATCTTGTATAGCTAGACCAATGTGAATGTTTTTCCTGAAATAAAAAGGACAAATTTTTTTTAGTTAATAAAAACAACTTTTAATAAGAAATAACTTCTAAATCGTAAAAAAATACCTGTTCCGTGTTGAAGTTACCACCAGCGGCATTTATTTGACTATTTTTGTATGTAAATGAGGATTTATTTTCAGTCTGAAAATGAAACTGCACACAACTTGGAAAGCTATATTTAGTGTTCAATAATGCAAAATTGATTGCCGTGCTTCGCAAGGCACGTTAAGCTGTTGGTGCCGGCTGCCGTCGATAGATGGCAGTCGTTAAGCCAAGTCAGAGGCCTTAGGGCGGCTTGACAACTTCTGACAGTAGACGAGCCACTAGTCTACAAGCCTCCACCAATCCGGACTTGGCCCCCGTGGTGGAGTATGGCCTATACCTTCCCAAATATCAAGAAGACGCTGCTGCACGTCTCGTGGTAATTTATTTCCTTAGTCGCCTTCTATGACATCCACGGCAGGAAATGGAGTGACGCTATTCATAATCCGGCGCCAAACGGAAATGAATTCAACTGTACACAACTCGAGAGACCCCACATTCGCTGAAGTAATTGAGAGGAAGGTTTGTAATATCAGAACTAATCTAGCAACTTGTCTATAATTCAGATCTCTTCATCAATAAATCTAATCAAGGCCAAGAACAAGATGTAAGACCTCGGAATCTTTAGTGTATATTACTTAGATTTGATAAGAATAAAAAAGTTTCTTATTTTCAATTTATAAGATTACATTTTTATCAAGTTTAATGAAAGCAATAGTTACATTCATTACGTATAATCTATCTCATTAATTCGGCAGTTAACTACCAAGTTAGATTAATTAACTTATAATTAATAAAATTGTAAAATAGCGATTTTCCAAGACTTTAGGCCAATACAGTCGGGTCTTATTCGATAAAAGAATAATAGCGTTTGCAGTATACACTGAAGCATTTTGAGAACTCGCAGATAAACTAATCAAGACAACATGTCACCGTGAAACAAAACGCTCCGAAATAGCGAAAGGTGCTCGCGCAAACAGGGCGATAAATAAAAACAAAATGAAACGGGCTGTTCCCTACAGACCCATTAGGTCTGACCCATAAAGACAGGCATGAACTGGCGGGCACATTCCCTACTCACCATTTTCAGTTACGTCAGCCAATTTTCCTTTGGAATCATTTGTCATGGGAATCCAAAAGACGAAATCACGGTATGATTTTGAGTTTTTTAAATCAACATTGACTAGTGTTTCCTTGTTAATGCAGCGTGTTTGAAATTCTCTTTTGTATTTTTTGTTTCATACCATTTTGAAACTTGACACGGTTTATTTATTAATAGTAAAAAAAGTAGTAAGGCTTTTTTACGTCAAGGGTGTGAATCTCAATTCTTACGAAAGTTTATTCGATGCATATTTCAACCGTGCAATAGTCCAAATATTTTAGAAATGTAAAGAGGATACCATAATCGTATTATAATTATCTTTATTTTAAGCACAATGACGATACGGGGTGATAGTTAAAATATACTCTACTTAGCATTAAATATTAAATTGCAGAAACAGAAATGATGTATTAAATTTAATAGTAATTTAATTTTATTCATTTATTTGGAGAAAATACAGGTACAGACAATGAATATTTTATCTTTTACAATATTGAATATAGGCTTATTGTCGGCGATCGACGACTTTTTAGATTTAAGTTCCTTAGTGATTAGATAGACATTAGATAGGTAGTTGGTAGATAGGTACCTTAGTTGTAAGGATACGTTTGTTTAGATTTAAGTCACATTTCTCTTAAATAATTTTATCACCTTGTGTCTTATTTCCTTAGGCTTAAGAGTCAGTTTTCAACAATAATTTTACATTGTTTAGTTTTAGGATGATTTCACTTACCTTTCATTTGTTTTCATAACCAGTACGATGCATATTATGTTATTTACTTTGTAAGCGATTGTAAACTAGATAGAATACCTCTTGCACCACAATTACTAGTGTATTAAATCTGCAGAACAGATTTTCTATGTAGAATTTTATCTCGTAAACCACATTAGAAGCACGTCACGGATTAGGATAAAACTGGTAAAACCACATAGATCAGCCTAAAATCTGTCGAAATACAACACATAGCACTCTATAGAATGGTGACATTGAGCCAAAATTAGCTAACAAAATCTTATGTTTCCGAAAGCGATAACTTTCGATTGGCTCAACCGATCTTGATGAAATTTGCACAGCAGGTAGTTTTTACTAATATCTAACCATTTTTATTCTCACTCATTCAGACTCATTCAATCCAGGAGGATTCCCGCGAACGGACGAGCGAGCTGGAAGCTGAAGATACTCTCGAGAACAAGGTGTTTTCTTTGCGGCAGTCTACCCCCGAACCGAAGCTGAACCTAGGCTGTGCAGCTAGCCGCAGAACGAGCGGCGATAAGAATTCACCGGAGGAGAGGCAGCGTGAGCGACGAGGCGACGAGCGACGAGACTACTACGGCGGATCGACGTGACATCGAACTGAACGGGCGCTCGACTGGCCCTATACCTATAATACAGTCCACGTTTCTAATTCTTGTTTCTACGCACGTAACAGAGAGGGGTTGAGCATTGAACTGAACTGAAGACGGGACGGGCTCTCTCTCTCTCTCTTTTTCACTTATTTAATATTGTTTCATAAAATAGCTTGAATTGCTGGAATTTCATCAATTAAGTAAATACTGGTAGACAATTATTATAAAACTTAGGGGGTTTATTTTAGTCTCACACTAACAACTTTTCTATGAGAGCAACTCCGAAATATCGAAAAATATGAACTGTTTCACACATTCTAGACCAAATATCGAAACGTAGTATGAAACGGCTTATATTTTTATCGATATTTCGGAGTTACTTACGCTCATTATATAAGTTGTTTGCATGATTAGAACAACCCCCTTCAGTTTCACCGGACCTTTTTGAAGTATCCAGTACTACATGATCATGTGGGATAATACCGTTAAAACGAAACACTGGGGCGTAACAAATGAGCGCAAACGAAACGTGCGCGATCGGCTCCGTGATGATTTATACTTTGCATCGAAAAATAAGTTACGGTGACCATGCAATGGGAATTGTCCTAAATATTTACCATAGTTTCCAATGATTTGAAGATTTAGAAGATTTAAGATTTATTTGAAAAGTAAGATTTGATTCTTTGCAGCGATGCCAAGTCGACTGGCGATACATCCAAGTGTTGAGAGGTCTGTACGACGCCGCTTCTATGGCCGTCCAAATCCAGAACCGGCAGTCTGAGCCTATCCCCATACATCGTGGTGTGAGACAAGGGGATGTTATTTCCCCGAAATTGTTCTCAAATGCATTGGAGGATATGTTCAAGACACTGGACTGGAAGGGGTACGGCATTAACATAAACGGCGAGTACCTTTCACACTTGCGATTTGCAGACGACATTGTCATCATGGCGGAAACGCTGCAAGATCTGCAACATATGCTGAGTGGCCTAGCTGATTCTTCCCAACGCATTGGTCTCCGGATGAACTTGGATAAAACCAAGGTTATGTTCAATGAACATGTAAGTCCGGAGCCAATTGCAGTTCAAGGCAGTATTCTCGAAGTTGTTAAGGAGTATGTTTACCTCGGGCAAACCATGCAGTTAGGTAAAAACAACTTCGAGAAAGAGACCAATAGAAGAATACAGCTGGGCTGGGCAGCGTATGGGAAACTACGTCGAGTCTTCACATCGCCAATCCCACAGAGTCTCAAGACGAAAGTCTTCAATCAGTGCGTCCTACCCGTCATGACATATGGTGCCGAAACGTGGACACTCACGGTGGGGCTGGTCCACAAATTTAAAGTCGCTCAGCGTGCTATGGAAAGGGCTATGCTCGGGGTTTCTCTGAAAGATCGAATTCGAAACGAGGTGATCCGACAGAAAACCAAAGTCACCGACATAGCCCACCGAATTAGCATGCTGAAGTGGCAGTGGGCCGGCCATATCATCCGAAGAACTGATGACCGATGGAGTAGACGAGTTCTTGAGTGGAGACCGCGGATCGGTAAACGTAGTGTGGGACGTCCTCAGACTCGGTGGAGCGATGATCTTCGCAAGGCGGCTGGCAAGAGCTGGATGAGAGTAGCCGAGGACCGTGCTCAGTGGCGTGCTATAGGAGAGGCCTATGTCCAGCAGTGGACAAGCATAGGCTGATGATGATGATGATGATGATGAAGATTTACAATAAATACATGATAAGGTACTAAATATTATTAAAATAGTGGTTCAGCTTACATGATCTTTTTGTACTTACGATGACGACTGTACTAGTTCTTCATAAGAACTGTATTACAGCCACCAGCGCCGCTCCTCTAAATTGTGTTGTGGGTTTATTCTAGAGTACCTAAATAAATAAAACATGACTTTTTTAAACCGACATAAATAACGATAATAATTAGTATTTATAAATTATAACTAGATTAATAATAGGGGTTAAAGTATGAAATTGCCGTTTTATTGCAATAGGTTCTTTGAATTGACATAGAATCTTCATGGTTTGAGGTTTTCGAATGAAACTTTTTTCAAATGGTTTCTATGATGTTCTTTTTTTAAAAAATGTGAAACATTTGAATATCGACCTTTAATTCTTTTTGTTATTCAATTTAGACAAGAAAGATGGATACTGCGAAAATTCGAGTGATTTTTGAATACGAGTTCCGACGCGGAACTAACGCGGCAGAAACAGCCCGCAATATCAATGCTGCGTTTGGAGAGGGGTCTACTAATGAACGCACCATGCGATTTTGGTTTAAACGCTTTCGTGATGGAAATTTCGACTTAAAGAACGAGCCACGAGGAAGACCGCCCACACAGGTGAATAACGATGAATTAAGAGAGATAGTGGAAGCCAACCCTAGTCAAACTACCCAGGAATTAGCGGCATAATTTAACGTTACCTTACCGACAATATTGACTCACTTGCGTCAAATCAATAAAATAAAAAAATACGAAAAATGGGTGCCTCATGATTTGACTGATCTGCAGAAAGAAACGCGTGTTGAAACTTGTGTTGCCTTGTTGATATTCAATATTCGATATTCAAATGTTTCACATTTTTTAAAAAAAGAACATCATAGAAACCATTTGAAAAAAGTTTCATTCGAAAACCTCAAACCATGAAGATTCTATGTCAATTCAAAGAACCTATTGCAATAAAACGGCAATTTCATACTTTAACCCCTAATATTTACAATTTGTGCTCTTTATGGGAAGCTTTACCGGATGTTATGTGTGTGAGTGAGGGTATTAGTATATGTGTGTGAGTGTGTATGTGTTTGTGTGTGTGTGTGTGTATGTGTGTGTGTGTGTGTGTGTGTGTGTGTGTGTGCGCGATTGTGTGTCTGTATGTGGTGTGAGTTGTTAGTTACCTTAGTTTTAAGGATGCATATGACGACTTATACCAGAGGTATCTAGATCAATTCATCATTCGACGGTTTTTATAAGTTTTTCAGTTTCCGTATAGCTAAGGTCTAGTAGCCAAGCTTGAACAACTACCTTACATTTTCTTGCAATAAGAGGATATATATGTTTTTCTCTATTTACCGTATTGTACAGACGCGGACTTATTACGGCATTATGTCTGCTTGCAAAAACAGTTCTATGTACTACGGTATTGCATACTAAATCACTGCGTCTTTTAATTTCGTAGATATTTGGATTAAATACAAGAGTGGCGTGTTTTCTCAGTACAGTTTGTAGAACAAAAAGTTGGCGCACTGTCAGAACTTGAAAGTTTTGGTATAATAAAGTCGTAGGATACCTGAAGGGTCTTTTGGTTAGAACTTTGAGAACAGCTCTTTGAGCTCTTTCCAGCCGTAAGAGATATGTGGTGAAGGTCCCTCCCCAAACCGTGATACAATAGCTCAGAATGGACTGCGCCAGTGCAAAATAGACATATTTCAGGGTATGGAGAGAGACAATTGACCTTAACTGTTTAAAGACATAGCATAGTTTCCTAACGCATGGTATAAGTGTGTCTAGATGCTTGTTCCAGGTCAGTGTATTGTCTATTTGTACACCAAGGTACCTCACGCAGTCGGTTCTGGTTAGTTGGAGACAAGAGCACTTTGACGCCCCCGAGCAGGTATGGGCACTTATAGCAATATTGCTCGGTTGGGACACTTTTTGGATAGTAAATGTAATAAATTTAGATTTAGATATGTTAAGCGTGAGGAGATTGTGCGAGAACCAGGTCATTGTTTGTTCTAGAGCCATTTCTGCGGTGTGCCGTGCCTCCTCCCAACTTCTGCCTTCCGCTAATAATACTGTATCGTCAGCATATGTGACGATTTTGCAATTTGGGTGAGTCAGTAGACAGAGATCATTTATGTACAGAAGAAAAAGTGTTGGGCCGAGCACACTGCTCTGTGGGACACCAAACAAAATCGCTTGTTCGTCACTGATAGAATCTTCAATCTTAACACATTGTGAACGATTTGTAAGATAGTCTCTGAAGATATCTAATGCATTTCCTCTGATCCCAGCAAGTTCTAGTTTATGCATGAGGATGGGTACTGAGACAGTGTCAAAAGCCTTGGAGAGGTCAAGAAAAATGCCAATTGACTTTTTTTTCTTGTCAAGCTGATCAACTATTGAGTTGACTAGGTCACTGACGGCATCCTCCGTAGACACTCCCTTTCTGAAACCATACTGATTGTCTGCTATGATATTTACGGATTCTAAATAGTTCACTAATCTTTTATTTAGTAATTTCTCAAATATTTTTGATAAGATCGTCAATACGGATATAGGCCTATAATTGTTGACACTGCCTCTGTCACCATCCTGGTATATTGGGTGAACGAGAGCCCTTTTGAAAACTGATGGGAAAGTACCAGTCCTAATGCATAGGTTGCAGATGTGCGTGAGTGGTGGAATTATTTGACGTCGGGCTGCTTTTACTAAGCTTGCTGAAATACCATCCCAGCCCGAGGCACAGTCATTTCGGAGAGCTAGGATGTATTTTTCAATTTCAGCTTCATCCGTTTCAAATAATGCCATTGAATTGCTATGACTGCTCTTATCTTCAGGGAATGTATGTGGCGTTGTCGACAGTGGCCTTATTTTCTCTGCAAGAGTTTTTCCTATGTTGGCAAAGAAACTGTTTACGTCATTAATTGTTGATTGCTTGTCAGCTTTAATCGTCAGAAGTTCAGTAGCCGAGTATGATGATTTGTGTAGGTTAGCTACACGCTTGAGAGCGTTCCAAATGGCTTTAGGGTCGTTTTTGGCTTTTTCTATCTCTTTCTTTTCGTAATCACGTTTGATTTTTTTCAATAAATTGTTGCAAAAATTGCGGTATCTACGATATGTAATTTGGTGAATTGAGTTATCGGGTGATTTCTTAGCTTTCCTATGTAGCTTATCACGGTTACGTATGCAACGTAGAAGTCCGTCTGTTGTCCAAGGCTTTAGCTTCCTATTCTGCCGCGGGATTTTAACTTTGTGTGTGTGAGTCTTTATTATTTCAGAGATCGAGGATACTAGGAGCTCTGCAGATTCACAGGGATTGGTGCATTTGTTGATTTCAAGAAAGAGCTCACTTTTACTCTCGATCTCTGCTATAACCGCGCTGTGGTCAATTTTATTGTAGGTTGCTTTGGGTTTCGGACAGTTGTTTTTTAGACCAGTGGAGAATAGTATGGGCGAATGGTCAGTAGGACTGGTATCGAGGACAAGAGTCGTTGTTACAAATGTTGTTCTTAGCATGATATGGTCCAGGCAATTTTTTTCACGGGTCGGGAATTCATGTGCTGGTAATAGACCAAGGGATGCTGTGGCATTTAAATAATCTTCCGTTTGTGTGCTTCTGTCAAGAATATTGATATTGATGTCTCCTATGACAATTACAGATTTGTAAGTATGTAGCGTTGACACAAGTACATTTAAGCTCTCAATGAAATTTTCACTTTTTTCATAGGAAGGAGGGCGATACAAACCTATTACCGCAACATCATTGGAATATTTCAGAAGGAGACAGTTCGCATCTTCAAATTTGGGTTCAGTTATTTTAAAATTTAGGTCGGATCTGTGAAAGATTATTACTCCATCATTCTGGTTGGTGAAATTAGATGCCATTGAATTGTAACCCGTTAAAGTTGGTATGTTAGTTACTTTACTAAGCCAGCACTCTGATAGTACTATTATATCACAGCGAATATCCAGTCTTGTTAAAAGGATTTGTAATTCATCAAAATTACGATTTATGCTGCGGATGTTCAGGTGTAAGATGTTTATGTTATTTTTGTTCTTAGAGATGTATAGTTTACTATCCTCGGGTTTACACTGGTACGCCTTTGATACACTCAGTGTTTCGATCTCTAAAGATAAGTCAACCATTTTATCCATCTCCGTCTAGTATGGAATTTATGGTCAAGTTTATAATTGTTTCAGAGTAAGGCCTACCGCCTACTATAAACAAATTTGGAAATTTAAGTAAGGTATACATGTACTGATTAACAATTTTTAAGGAAGTCTTTGCATCTTTAACTAAGTTATTTGTATGTGTCAGTGCGCTTATGTGTGTTTGTGTAAGAGCGGGTGCTGAGTATAGAGTATGTATGGTTAGGGTGTGTTTTGTGTGTGTTTGGCGAGTTCTTAAATAAAAGCAATGATTTGAAAGGTACAAGCTCAGTAAATAGTACAATCATAAATTAGTAATATACACTGATTTCTTGTATTTTTGTGAATGAGTGTGTATGACTTTCAGTCGACCTTCTAGCGTTCGCTGCAAAGGTGAATATAAGAAGGTTTAAATCTTTTGTGTTTAACACAAAATGTTGACTCAACGAAATGATGATGTTGATATCTCGGTGCTCTGTAAAAAAAACTAAACTTCTTTCAAGTTTGCACAGCTTAAGATTATTTTTAGTTTTGTTTGTTTTGATGACTTACTTCCATGCATGACATACTTCCGGTTTCGTAGACTCAGATTATTTTTATCCGCTTTGAAAATTAATTCTATAGCTGGAAGATAATATTTATTAGTATGTTTCTCACCTTTTTACAAAAACCTTTCTGTGCTATAAAGAATTTTTGAATTGAATTTACTTTACAGTGGCTCTCTACAGCTTGAACTGCAGCTAAAGTCTGCCTTTAGGTTATACTTTGTGCTTTTATATTGTAGGGATAAAAAAGTTCCTTTTTACGCGAGTTACAGAAACAATGGCTTTAATCATGGATTTTTCCTTGGCAGGCTCGCATTTAGCCTCTATCTTATCAAATGATAAGTGATGATGAAGCCTATGATGAAACGTGCGCTTACTGCGCGTGACGTCACTGGATATCATGGCTACATATGCGGCAAATCGCTTGGCGATTAGTCTTAGTCTGATAGTTAGTTATTGGAAGCTTGTCTGGTTTTACTCATTCCGTTTTATTCGAGCCGTAACGGGGTAAGGTGGGTTATTTTTACCACCCACAACTCTCTTTTTTGCTTGTTTTCCGTTAAATGGTTACCAAAAATACAAATTTTACACATAATATAAAAAAAATATAATTAAATATTAGTCAAAAAATTAACCTCCTCAGTCATGACGTTTTATGTTATTCGGCTGTTACTTTCAATGTCAGAACTGGGGAGGTTAGTGCCAAGACACAATTAGAAGACAAAAATCAAATACAGAGTTGGGTCAACATTCTTCTATTTGTTTAAGGATTGAAGTATTTTAAAAAGGATTTATCTATTTTGGGAAACTTTAAATGTAAGGACAAAAGATATTTGCGGTAAGAATTATTTTGGAAACGCCTTATGTTTTTGGTGTTAACTTATTTTATGGAGAGTCAATTTATCTTAGTTGAGTCTCAATAAAAAACAAAAATTTCCACGCAACACAAACACTTGTTCTGGTCTGAAACTAGAATACCCTTTTCTATGTTAACCAGACAAGGACCTCACAAACATGGAAATACACCCAGACTGAAGCCATTTATACGAACACACGCGGTACAGTGGGAACCAACCCGCGGCATGGTAATCAGACGTGGATACTATAACGCTGATGATAAAATGTTCACTACAGTGAAAAAGTTAATTTCGATCCCTATTTGTCTTTCTTTTGAAAATTCCCTTAACAGGAAAACGTGTGCGGCCCCTTCGCAGATTGCGTAGTCGACTTCCATAGACAAACGACGGCATCTGTCAATATAACGAGGCCCACTCAAGGGCTATGGATACTCGTCCGATACTGAGGGATAATGAGGTGGACGGGCGTGGTCTAGATTCCGGTAACGACTTGTGATCTTTCGCGGACCGGACGGCTGTGATAACTACTATTCGGTTCAGACTATTGTACACTTACAATTGCAGACATACAAGGCTGCTTCAGATTACATTAAAAAGTATGTGTGTGTGCCTATGACCACACGATTGAAGTGACCACACGATTGAAGTCTGTGATTGGTCTGTCGACTGCCTCGATAGTCTAGCTAGCGGTATCGCGTCTGATTACCATGCTGGATGTCATGGGATCAATTCCAACTGAGGGCCGCCGTGCATGCATATGTTCAAATGGTCTCAGTTTGGGTATTTTTCCTTGTTTGTGATGTCCTTGCCTGGTTTCCATAGCACAGGGTATCGTAGGTTGGGACCAGGTTGGGAAAAGTAATTGTGTTGTGTGGAAGTTACTTAATTTCTAAATTTAGATGATGAAAGGAACCGAGTATACGCGTTCCAGCGTCACGAACTAAAGCCAATTCAGCGTCACCGACTGAATGGAGCTGAGTATATCCGATTCAGCTTCACCCACTCGTGCATAACGGTTAAGTTGTGTCTGTTATAGTACCCCTTGAAAGGCTAAAAAAGATTTCACTTAAAAAAACTGAATGATTTGTTAATAGAAATACTGAGTTCCTATTATTTATTTATAAAGAGTTAATACATGTTTTTCGTAGACAAATCATTCGCCCAACTGCTTCTTATTGTATTGATATTTTGATATTAATTAATGCGCTAACTAATGTAAAAACGGCAGATCTTTGATTTTTTTATTTATATTTTCTCTTTAAATGTCACCGGACCTTTTTGGAACACCTGTATTAAGGGACCTCACAAAACCAGTGTTTTGGTTTTACTGTGAGAACAATTCTATGTTGAACGATTTCTGACCAAATTTCTCGCAATAGACGGCCAGATATACCGTCACTCTATTAACAGTGTTTTTACAAGATTCGCAGAATTTTTCTCTAAAAGTGTAGAACCCCAATAAAATTCAGAATTTCATTTAGACTAAGAAGGAAACCAAGGCACCGGGAGCGCCTGAATAATTTAATCTTAAGGCGCGTATTTTTCCAGCCACTCATGAATTCATTAAACAACATTTTGACAGGGCCTTTTACACTTGATTCATGTTCTTGAAATTTCGCTACGTCGATAAATAAATTACACTCGGCCTCCAACGTGAAATATTCCGCACTAATTTAAACAGAACTTTCACTTTCGTCGGGCGCTCCTGAATTAAAACTTTTAAACGTGAATAGGCAATATAAACTATCAACATAGCATGGAGCTATATAAGGTCAAGGCATCGTCCTGTTGCATTTCGTTACCTGAGCAACAAAATAATAATAGGTATAATAGTAACGTTCACAAAACGCAATCACTTATCCTGGTCCTAAGCTAGGATACCCTGTTCTTTGGTAACCAGGCAAGAACATCACAACACAAACATAGAAATACACCCAGACTGAGGGCATTTGTACAAATGTACGGCGGTCCTTAGTGGGCATCGAGTCCACATCCTCCAGCATAGTAATCGTGATACCGCTAGACCAACGAGGTATGCAACGAAGATGGCACTGCATGGAGCAAGAAAAATTCCATATCTATACTTAAAGAGGATCTAAAAAGTACTTTTTATCACATCTATTCAAAAAGAGCTAGTTATGTCTTCGTAAACAGGGATCAAAATAGCTCTTTCATCGCTAGGGATGAAAAGTGATTTGGCTTTAGATTAAGCATATTTATAGTAAAAGTTCCAATCACCAAAGCGATTAATCCCGAACATTGTATGAACAAGTAACTGGCTGTATGATAAAGAAACCGCGTGCGACCCAAATTTAAAGTTTATCATAAAATAAAAGACACGCGAAATGGATTCCTCCACACTTTTGTTCGTAATCGTTTACATAGGTACTCAAATTCGGATTTTACTTTTTATAAAAAAAATTGTGTGTCTTCAACTAGTGAGAATGAAAAAATTCCATTAACTCCAAAGAACATTGTATCGGACGCTAAAAATGTGGTACAAACGATAATATATTCTATTCTTATTCATAAGTTGCACTTAGTTCTTTTTTTTTCATAGAGGGTGATAAAAAGTAGAGTTTCCAACTCGGGAATAACACTATTTTAAGCTTGAGTGGTGTACTTTGAATCCCTCGTTGCACTCAGGATTCTACGCTCGCTACGCACGGAATTCTACTCTAGAATCCTTCGCTCCGCTCTGGACTTAAAGAAACACTCCGCCTTAAAAATAGTTGTATGCTCCCTAGGTAAACAATCCACTATTATACAGATTTAATGTTTTTTAAAAAAATGGTTTGCTCTGTAATTGTACGAGTCATCTTTAATATTTCTATTTTAATTTCAAATAAATGATCTAAAAAATTAAAAATAAATAAAAACATAGGCGTCGAATTGATTACCTCCTTTTTTGAAGTCGGTTAAAAAAGCTTCTACTAACTTTTGAATGAGTTGCAGACCGAGCTCGGATCATCCATATCACAATCATAACACAATACCACTGAGCAATAAAGACATAAGACTTCGTTGAAACTTACCAACATATTTCAGGCCAATTTTCTTTTATTAAAATTTACAAAGCATGATTAGACATTGACGCTTTGCTTTATAGTGAAAACCAGCTATAACACTTTTCTTTGATCTTCCTAGAACGTTACTTTAAAACAATCATCATAAACAGCCTATATAAGTCCCACTGTAGGGCACAGGCCTTCTCTCAGGGAGAGAGTATGGGCTTAATCACTACGCGTGATCACCGCGGATTGGCGATTTCAAGCGCTGAAGTATGTGAATAGCTCAGACATTAAAACAATAGCTCTAACATAAACAATGTTCCTTCGAACCGCAAAAAAAAATTGTACGCTGAAAATAAAACAGGCTTTAAAATAAAAAGTGTAATAGTGAAAACCGGCTTAGAAATAACATTGTAGGAAGATCAAAGAAAAATGTCCAGATGAATAAATTGATGGCAAACACTGGTATCTGCCTACTCCTCCGGGATACAGGCTTGACTTTATGTAATGTATGTAATAAGAGATTTGCTTACTTACTTAAGATAATATCGTTCAGAAACAAAACTCTATCGGTCTTATTTATAAAAAAAAAAAACGATTCCACTAAAACGCTTTGGAGACGGAGTTAAAGCCTGTTTATCTTGTTATAAACTGACCTTAAGTCCGTTTTAAGAGTGTTTTTATGGGTTTGACTTTTTATAATTAATACTGTCAGTCCTTATGCAGTATTTCTGTCCCATCCTACCCGTATCTCCCACCTCGCAGAGCGAGATTGTTGCCGGCCGCAGAATAAAAAGGCCCCAAAAATTGATGAGCGTATCTGTATAGCATTATCAGGACTGGCTCGGGATATATCGCTCGTGAATATTTATTTTACTCGCGGCGGTCGATTTCCGTGCACCTGCCGAAATAGGTAATGGACTGATTTACAAAATAATACACTGATTTACAATAGGCAAAATTCAATAGGCCGAATTGTAGATTAAGATTTTGTATGAAAGTGAATTGAAAACATGACGCGTCTTTTCCGCGCCCGCGCCCCACGATCCTTCTGAGTCTCAGGCCTGCCTAGGCGGCCGTCTGCACTTTTAGCTTAAGAACTAAGTAACTGTGTAATTTCCATTTTTATGTAAGATAAAGTACTCTCTAGGTGGTTACCTAGATAGAGACCACTTTATTGTACATAAAAATCGAAATTACACATTACAAATTACCTAGAGATAAAGAGCACTTTATTCTAAATAAAAATGGAAATTACACTGATAGCATAAGCATAAGCAGCCTATATACGTCCCACTTTACGGCACAGGCCTTCTCTCAGAGAGAGAGTATGGGCTTATCATCACGCGTGCCCACCGCGAATTGGCGATTTCAAGCGTTGAGGTGTGTGAATAGCTCAATTACTCAGATTTTCTCACTATGTTTTCCTTCACAGTTAGCGAGTGGTATTGCTACTATAACTTCACAAATGCACATAACTTAGAAAATCAAGTCATAGGTATATGCCCGCACTGGGGATCGACTCTGGGTCTCTCGCTTCCGAGTCCGATGTTCTACCCACTAGGCTTTTCGTTAACGTTAAAGAAAGCGTTAAATTAACATTTTTACAATTTTAAAAGTTAATAGAATGATGGCACTGACTAATAGAATTATAGTCTAAGGCCGACTTGCACAACTTCTTAAACGACGCTTAAGTTGCCATTGAAATCGACTGTTGTATGAAGAATTTTAGTTAAATGTCGTTTAATCTACATTTAAGGAAGCTAATTGAGGTGCGAGTTGGTCTTACGTATTAAAAACACGAAGTTAAATAAATATTTCCCGAAACCGGCTCACGCCAAAAACTCTAACATTCCATCGGGTGGTTTGATAATCACACCCCGCGTACGAAATGTCGGAATGCAATTTTGTTCTTCATTAAGCTATGCCGACGTATCATTGCGTCGTGCATCCGATTCATTTTCCAGCACGATTTGTTTTCACTGAAAAAAGGTGAGTAGACGCTTTTCCTCTTTCAGTATCGATGGCCTTTTATGGCCTCGGTTTTGCGCTGGACATTCCTTTGAAACAGAAATGCGCTTAGTTGAGCGTTTTAATATGATTTACGATCGATATCGAATAGCGGTGGTAGCGATGCGGTAGCACGCCGGCTTTTCATTCGGCAGGTCGTGGATTCGAATCCTGGTATGCCTTTGTTTTCTAAGTTACGTACATTTGTGAAGCTATAGTAGCAATACAACTTACTAACGGTGAAGGGAATCAGCGTGAGGAAACCTGAGTGTCTGAGGTTTTCACATAAATTATAGTGCTTGAAATAGCCAATCCGCGGTGGGCACGGGTGGTAACTAAACCCATACTCTCTCTCTGAGAGAAGGCCTGTGCTATGCAGTGGGATTTATATATATATATAGGCAACAAAAAAAAATCTACATAGCTGCAAACGATTGTCGATATTTTATAAACAAAGCCGTTGAGCATAGATAAGTAGCAAGACCGTGCCAGTCGCGCGTTTTGTGGCGCTAAAAATTCAAAAGTCACCACTTTGAAAAGTCAACTTTATTCACAACTTTATTTTATTAATAGTGAAATTTATTTTTTCACTTCTCATGCTCGTAAAGTTCGACTCAACAGCCATCATCATTATCAGCCATTTGATGCCCACTGCAGGACATAGGCAGCATATGTAATAAAGTTGTAAATAAAGTTGACTTTTCAAAGTGGCGACTTTTGAATTTTTAGGGCCACAAAACGCGCGACTTGCTCGGCTATTGCATAGCTACTTATCTATGCTCTACGCGCTCCGGCTGTTTCCGTGTGGCGCTGGATTAAGAATAGCGTCACTCCATTTCCTTCCGTGGATGTCGTAGAAGGCGACTAGGGAAATCAATTACCAGGAGACGGGCAGCAGCGTCTTCCTGAGATTCCAACAGCATACTGCGATCGCCAACCCGCCTGCCAAGCGTGGCGATTATGGCAAAGCCACGAAGGAGGCCTATGTCCTGTAGTACGCATCAAATGGCTGATGATGATGATGATGGCTGTCGAGTCGAAATTTACGAGCGTGAGAAGTGAAAAAATAAATGAAGATCGGATTGCCGCTTTCCCGCCAATTTTTTTTTTCTGTGGCCAGCCAGCTATTTAGTAGTTATTTTTCGCTTTCATCATTAAAAAAATAGTAAATATTTTGCCCAAATCTACGTTATTTTAAAGAAATAGTTGAAAGTAAATTATAATAAAGTCATTTAAAAAAATGTATTCCTTGATTAATACTTAACTTTATGTTATTTTAATTTTACGTCGCGCTGTAATTGAGTGGCTGTATAGAAATTTGGAACATGGTTAAACAGAAATGTGAAAATAAAACAACTTTTTTTAAAATTTTACGGCTGTTGGTTGAAAACTATTCTCCTTCCTCCCTCGGCTGAAAAGTATTACTTTCAACTGGCTCCGTGCCTTTCAACTTTCCGTGTAAGAGTAATGAAAATAAGTTTTACGTTTGTGATAATACTAACTATAATAGGTTCTTTTCTCTATTAATATTGACGTTCACTAGCTTTTATAGTACGCAAATCGATGATACTTCAAATCACGAATCAAATTTACTTTGAATGCTTAAAACATTATTAGGTATTTGAATAAAACTCAACACTTTAATGGAAAAATATTTTTTTTTTTATTTTTCTGAATTATAAAACATACAGTGTATATTTGCTTTTAAGCCTAATGCATTCCTGGAATTTCCAGGCTCCATGTGATATTTACTAACAGCAAGTCAACTCACAAATTATGCCAGTGTAGACTACAGTGGATTATCTTATTTAGTTTACTTTTTAATTTATTTATTTTGAATTCTAAACACTATCAAACCTTTATTTTCTTCTAATAATACATCTAAATGATAAAAGAAGAATATTCCGAAAAAAGTAAGTAATTCAATTAATCGCATAATATTGACATATTTACAATTAGTTCTGTCAAACCTTGACTTGTGTCCTCTACACATTGGTAAATTACACTATGATATGGAGGCTACGTAAAACATAAATAAATAAATAACTTCCAGACAACACAACCACTTGACCTGGTCCCAAACTTGGATGCATTGTGCTATGGTAACCCTAGTAACCACAATATTTATTAGGTAATATTTAATTACCTTTGATTCCCAACGTTTTGGCAACGTTGCAGCTGCCGTGATCACGGGTAAGCTGAAGTGGCGAGTACAGTCAATTATTATAGTCAGGGTAGGTGGTCTACCCTCAAGTCACTCTTAGTTTTTTGCAGCGGGCCGACACATAACACTCTACCTCCGCGAACAGGTCCGGTGACAAGGCGCGAGATTTGTATTTGCTTAGAACTGAATTCCACGCGCTTGAAAGCTTGAAACCATCCTCTCTGTTGAAACTCTCGGTTTTTTTATTTCAATTGCCTCCCGAAAGATCCTTCGAAAGTAATGTCGATCTGTTGGTTGAGAAAACTTTCGGTTGATGTAGCTCGATCCAGTGGTTTGTTCCGGCCTCCAACAGGTGTTCAGCTATTGCGGACTTGTTTACCTGCCTATTTTTGACTGCTGCAATGTACTCTTTGACCCTTTCCGCGAAAGAACGCTTCGTTTCGCCAATGCAGGAGCTTTCACAACTGCAGTCAATCTTGTAGACTCCCGCAGACTGTAATGGTATGATATCATTCGGTATCCTCAGGTGGCTGGATAACTTAGAATACGGAACATATACAGTCTTTATGGAGTATTTACACAGTACTGTTCCAATTTTGTCCGTACCTCCACGTACATAAAATAGAAAAGCGGGCTGTCTACACACTTCCGGATATCGTTCCCTTTTCAGCTCCTGCTTCTGCCTGATTTTACCCTTGTAACTATTTTTAATTAGAACTTGAACATAATCTAACACTCTCTCTAGATGTTCCGAGTCACATATATCGAAAACTCTGTTCGTCAGAGATGATATCATCGACTGCAGGTGAAGTGGATGGTGGTGTGAAGAAGCATGCATGTACCGATCGGTGTGTATCTGTTTTCGGTAAACGTGTGCTCCAAGAAACCGTTTCATTTTGCCGTGATCTTTACATCCAGGAAAGAGATAGCCCTGTCCCTTTCCAGTTTAAAAGTGAACTTCATCTTTGGATAAACAGAATTAAGGTATACTAAATATTGTTCTACGTCTTTTTCCCTACATCTGATAATGCAGAAAATGTCATCTACGTATCTCTTCCAAAGCGTGACGTTCGATGGTCCGGTATTAAGTACCCTCTCCTCGAAATACCCCATCCAGATATTAGCCATAAAATAGGCCACGCATTCTTTACTGGTACGTTGGTGAAGAAAGACTCGATGTTATAATAATAATTAAACATTATATCGTCAGGATCCACTTTAATGCCTTCGATGATGTCGATAAAATGGCGTGAGTCTTTCACATGGGAAGTTGTTTTTCCCATCATTGATTGCAACACAAAAGCCAGATGCTTGGCCAGATCGTAAGTCGGTGAGTCTATTTGACTCACAATGACGGCAAGGGCACATTCGCCTTATGAATCTTTGGCAATCCATACGACTTGTTGGATGTTGTTGTTTGGCCTTTTGTAACCTTTCAAACTTCGTGAAAACAAGCGTGAAAACACCTTCAAGTTTCCTGATCATGCTACGTATCTTCCTTGTTACACGTTACTATGGTAACCAGGCAAGGACATAACAAACATAAAAATACACCCAGAGTGAGGCCACTTGTACAAATGTACGGCGGCCCCCAGTGGGATTAGAACCCACTACCTCTGTCTTGGTGGTTAAGGGCCTTAACGGCTAGTCCAACGAGACAGTCAAAATGATGGCAATTAAGCCGGTTACAAGAATACTAAAAAGAAGTACCGTTTTTAAGACAGATGGCGCTAAATGAGGTTTCCATAACACTTTTTTTGGTTTGTTATTCTATAGCCCTGGACCGTATTCATAAAGAGTTTAGCACAAAAGAGAGAAATAACATATTAACTGATCGGACAACGTGAACCATCTTTTTCTGCAACTTCAATCACCCATTAGTCACACCATCTCGCGGCCAGCATAGAAAACTATAAGAACTGTTCATGCTGGCTGGTAGAGAAACGGCCATTAGCTTAGACAAATGTACGATCAGGTTCTTTGCACTGTGTTTCTGACCGAAATACAGAAATGAAGCTGCTAGGCCGAGTTGACTCACTGATGTATTCATTAAATTTTGTGTGAGCTTTATTCCGCGAAGCCACTTCAAATGCTAATGATGTTTGTTATACACTTCTAGGAATATCCAGGGAAGCACGCATCGTTTATCTTGCTCTATTCTTTGCAATCTTTTCACAGAATATAATTAGCTGTTTAAATGACTGAAAAAAATGTCTATTTTAGATGAAAATTACTATCACGCTCCTACAAAAAAGGAATAGAACTCTGATTTTTTTCGGTTAAGAGCTTTTGCTTTAAGTCAATTGCTTAGGCAAGGGAACCGTCAGCAAATCAAAGTTAGGTGATCGACTCATTGACTGATTTGGTAACAGTTTTTAATAATATTGTTTGACGTAAACAACCAGTTGCCATGCTGAGAGGCTTGAAGGGAGGCTTAAACAAGGTTTATTAACGATTTCTTCGTTAAATAAAAAGCAAAAGGTTGACTAAGCATTATTCAAGACCATTTAACAAAATTGGTGATTTTTACTTGCAGGTTTTTCTTGCACAAAGCATAGAAGAGTTTGACGATGTATCAGACACCACTTTTTTGGTATCCGCACGTATGAATATAGAAGAAAGTAGTGTAAGAGCGGGAGGAAAATACAAGCGCCGCTATTTTTATCCCTAATTCAATCTGATACTCATTTACCACAGAATTTCTCTGGCTCTGGACGTTTTATACACATTTTTGGTATCGATTAATTGACCAAGATTTCGATAAAGAAAATTTGTATTAAGATTTAAGTATTTCTCAAACCGGTTGGCCGCCCCAGATGTCGCTGGAAGGATAAAGTGGCCAAGAACCTGCGTGAGCTCTAGGCAGGTAAATAGCAAAAGACCGCGCAGGGCAGAGACAAGTGGCTAATTCTTGTCGCGTCTTTTCCACGCCCTCGCCCCACGCCCTTTCTGTGTGGCCCAAGCCGTAAACAGCACACACTAGATTGCACTACGATTAATGTGAAAATACTGACTGTATCTCAGAGATACAGGCCTACAACCTAGTTCCGGGACCAGGGTACAATTTTTTTTTATAAGTGTGTATACTGAACTTGTTTGTAATTTATTATTTTTCCTTTAATGCTTTTCTTTGATGCAATGACGTCATTATTATTCCTGATACGCGTTTTGATGATTTGATTGATTTATTTTGCACACCGTACCAGAAGGACGATGCTACGTCATCGAGTCTGGTACACAGATACTGTAAATATTTTATAAGTAGTAGCTCTATCAAGGAGCTCCATAGAGTAACACTAGCGCCACTAAGGGAAAAAAACGTATCTTGTTTTACAGAACGTATTGGAAAAAGTCTGTGTACAATCTCTTAACCGTTTTAATAAAAGTTAGTACACGTTGCCAAACGCACACATGGGCGAATATCGCCCGTTGTGGGTGGTCTTCAGACGGGTTGCCCAATGCGCCCGGTCGGCCGGCACGCCGAGCTCGATTTTATTCAACTTGCGACTTGCGCATGACCTGCACGCTCGTCGCTATAGTAAACTTATTATATTGTTTAAAGTAAGATTACGAAACGATTTACGCTGTGCATGAACTTTCTCTACTCCACTATTAGTAAACTAATTTGATAAAGAACGATGTACTGGGTAGCCGCCTGCCTATACATACTTGATAGATGCTTACTTTTCCGTGCAGCAACTAGCGGCCGCCAGCCGGCCCGCGCCACTCGCTGCATAAACATTGTGGAGCCCCTCGTTCCCTCGCATTCGCGCGCTCGCTCGGCATCGCTGAGCCACAGCCCTCGCCATTTTAGCTACTGCAGGCTATTATGCTTCACGCGGGCTCAAATATTACCTACTTACTATCTTTGTTTGTACTGTGGCCATTCGGCCTAAAAATCGCTAGTACTAACATGATTTAAAGATTTTACAGACAATTTTAGCGAATACGATCTGCGAAAAATATATGATTTTTTAAAAATATATATTCAATTCAATTCAGTTCAAATATTTTTATTCATTATAAAAACAGAATGAACGTCAAAGTTGTTAATTTCACAATTAATGGATTATATGGAGAAGAAGCTAACAAAGAAACTCCACATTTATTCTTTTCAAAACATGTTTTAACTTAATTAACAGAGTTTTCAAAAATATGAAATAAAGTAATATTATAAGAAATAGAAATAGAAAATGTTTATTTGAAATATATTATTATTTAATACTTTTATGGCACTTAACCTAATGTAAATTACGGCGGACTTAATTTCATAAGCATTATCTACCAGCTACTTAAAATACTACTTATAACTATTACTTAATACTTTTCCTGGAAAACTGATGCCATTAAAAACATAACTAGTAAAAAAACCAAGTCTCACAACTCATTTCTTCTACTGTAAAGAGTTATGAGATCCATGTAATACCGAGTCGGTTAATTTTTTCGGTCCCTACTTAAGGGTCCTTCTGTCTTAAGTTACTACGTAATTAGTTAACCTAACAACATCTTATAGTGACCATATCAATATTAAAAATCTTTTGTATCTGGAAAACTGGTTATTAAAAATTCAGGCTTCTAGTTTTCTCCACAACGAAGTTATAGAGAGTCGGAAATGGCCTGAACTGCTTCGAGAAAAGGATGGTATGGCCGTGACGCTTTTTGGCTTGACTTGGCGGGGGCACTGCCGTGCCCCCAGATTACCCCTAGCGTTCGCCCCACTGCCCCACACAGAGTGAAGTTTAGCTTCTAAAATTATTGTTAAACGTCGTGACTGCTACCTACACATTTCACACAGAAAACGTCTTAGCTAACCTCCCAACCTGACCTTGAAAACTACTGATATTTTCAATTTCAGGACTGAGGAGGTTAAACCCAGTAATATTTTATCGTTAGCATTGAGTTTCAAAATTAATCACAAATGTCTATTTATTAAAAACTAGCTATCACGGCGAACTTTGTACCATCACAGAATTCGTTCATACGATTCTTGCACAACGCCATCTATTTTTAAAACCCTTCGTTCGCTTGCGCAACGCCATCTATTTTAAGCTTAAAAAAAAATATTATCCCACGAGAACGCATAACCGGGATATCAAGTATGCTATATCTCAAGTCAGGTCTTTGGCTATCTGTACGCCAAGTTTCATGTAAATCAGTTCAGGCGTTATTGCGTTATTGAGTAACAAACATCCAATTTTTTTTCAAACGTTTTTCAAACATCCAAACATTCACAAACGTATAATATTAACATTTTACAATATAATAATGTATTAGTAGAATTGGGTAATAGATGAGGGCGAAGAAACGTAAAATGTTGGTTATATCTCTTATAATTCATTACAGCAATATCCTGTCACAAAATCTCAGTATCATCCTCAGTTTTCATATCTTTGTTGTTTCTATTTAATATTGTGATATGTAATCTCATAAAGTGTTATGCCATAGCAATGCCTTAACTTATTAGGTGAAATTACCAAATGAAATAGTTTCCTCGGTGCCTTCGTCTAAAATTTCCTTAAATTAATTTTCGTCTATTAAATAAGATAACAAAGTTTAATCTTGGAGCGCTTCTCTATCAAGTTTCCAAGGCTTATTAGAATTTTAAACATTGTTCTTGATGTTTCCTTTATCATTAGGTACACACAAATGAAGCTTGTCAGTACTCTAAGTTTTATCACAAGGCTATGTAGATTATGAGTTGACATTTTTTGATTGAGTATTCAATAATATGTCGAATATTTCTTATAGAGAAAATAAAAAGTAGCAGTAACACGAATCAATCAAGCAATCAGCCTGTTCTCGTCCACTGATGGACATAGTCCTCCCCCAAGCCACGCCACTTCCTTCAACTAGTAAAAAGAATACTAAGCTCAAAAAATTCTGTTCTTAAATATTAGGGGTTAAAGTATGAAATTGCCGTTTTATTGCAATAGGTTCTTTGAATTGACATAGAATCTTCATGGTTTGAGGTTTTCGAATGAAACTTTTTTCAAATGGTTTCTATGATGTTCTTTTTTTAAAAAATGTGAAACATTTGAATATCGACTTTCAATGGTTTTTGTTATTCAATTTAGACAAGAAAGATGGATACTGCGAAAATTCGAGTGATTATGAGGCACCCAATTTTCGTATTTTTTTATTTTATTGATTTGACGCAAGTGAGTCAATATTGTGGGTAAGGTAACGTTAAACCATGCCGCTAATTCCTGGGTAGTTTGACTAGGGTCGGCTTCCACTATCTCTCTTAATTCATCGTTATTCACCTGTGTGGGCGGTCTTCCTCGTGGCTCGTTCTTTAAGTCGAAATTTCCATCACGAAAGCGTTTAAACCAAAATCGCACGGTGCGTTCATTAGTAGACCCCTCTCCAAACGCAGCATTGATATTGCGGGCTGTTTCTGCCGCGTTAGTTCCGCGTCGGAACTCGTATTCAAAAATCACTCGAATTTTCGCAGTATCCATCTTTCTTGTCTAAATTGAATAACAAAAATAATTGAAAGTCGATATTCAAATGTTTCACATTTTTTAAAAAAAGAACATCATAGAAACCATTTGAAAAAAGTTTCATTCGAAAACCTCAAACCATGAAGATTCTATGTCAATTCAAAGAACCTATTGCAATAAAACGGCAATTTCATACTTTAACCCCTATTATATATGACAGACTCTATACTTGTCATCTATCTAACTGTATATTTTAAGAAATCGCCTGCCCTGGCATCCTCTTGAGCCGAGCCCAAGCACGCCAAATTGAATTAAATATCTTTCAAAGAAGATTCGCCTCGGTGCGTCGCTAAGAGACGCAGTTTTATAACAGATAGCTTGAATATTTCGCTATCGGGATGAATCGGGACGATACAAAAGCAAAAATTTTTTGACTAAAGTCGGAACAATCTAAGTCACCCCACAATACGTCTATGTGTAACAATATTTAGATCAGATTTTTTAAAACTTGCAACATATAACAAATTAATGGTCGGCAAATACGCGAATGTGAGCCAGCCTTCTGTGTGGTCAGAAGGGACGTGAGACGGGGGCGCGGAAAAGACGCGACACGTTGTAGGTATAGAATTACAGTCTCACTATGACTTTGTTTTCTAATTTATGTACATTTGTGAAGTTATAGCAGCAATACCACTCGCTAACCGTGAAGGAAAACATCGTGAGGAAACCTGAGATAGAAATCGCCAATCCGCGGTGGGCGCATGGTGATTAAGGCCTTACTCTCTCTCTCTCTCTCTGAGAGAAGGCCTGTGCCCTACAGTGGGACGTATATAGGCTGCTTATGAATATTCTTTTTAAAAGGAGGAGGTTCTCCATTCGTCGGAATATTTTTTTTTATATGTGTTCCCCGATTGATGATGCTTAGATCGATTTGGAAAATTCTTTCTTTGTTTGAAAGGGTAGACTTTCCAGGTGATTCCATGATCACAAAGTCAGGATCTGATGATAGGATCCTGGAGAAATCAAGGAAACTCTTCAAATTTTGAAGTCACACTTGAAGAGATTTAGGTGTTTTTTATAGTGACTCGTGCATTTGCTTTCGTTGAACACAATTTGTGGATTCTTAGTAATATTCACAAAAACTCGTAAAATATATTTTTCTAAATAAAAATAAAAACTAACTTAAAATCCTAAGGCTAAGGATGCTCACAGATATTTCAATTGTGAATTGGAATAGCATTATATACAGAAAACTTTCGATACAACAATGGAGCGAACGTCATTACCGCGGGTTGCTAAAAAATCATGCTTGATTTTTCTGACGCTATCTACTCCAGAAGATAGCTCGGTATTGGCTGCGACTAGTTGCGGCAGGTTTATATTGGTAACGCTGTCTATACCGAGTTTATAGCGGGTCTACAGCGAGTTTAGAACTACGATTTGGATCCCGCCAACCGGACGTCTGAAAGGCGGGTTCAGAAGTTATGAGTTCTCATTTTTGACACGCATGACCTAACCTTCACACCGTCTAGACGTGGTCTAGACGTTATGGATGACACTTTAGTGAATATCAAAAGTGAAAAAGAAACATATTTGCAAGAAACTTAGTTTTGTAATTAATCACCTAACTTACTTAATATTCAGAATCTCCCGAAAAAAAGTTGTATTAATCTTAAAAACTGGAAAAGTGCGAGAAGAACTCGCGCCCTAAAGGTTTCGAACAATCGATTTCAAACTTAACTTTGTTGCGAGAAAAAAATCACTCCTGCATCGGTTTACACCGCAGTTCAACTCTTCAAATGCAATGTAAGTTACTTACTTATTTACAAATTAAACATGTTCAGATTTTTGTTTACTTGTGTGCCATAGCACCGCACAAGAATAATTAATAATAATTTCCACACAACACAATCACTTGTCCTTGTCCCAAACTATACCCCATGACAGCCAGTTAAGGACATCACAAACATAAAAACACACCCAGACTAAGGAAATTTGTCTTACGTCTTACCAAATTTCATGTTGTTAGCATAACGGGAAGACAGGTTTTTATGAGTTATCAGATCAATCATCCACTCAAGTGGGCTGTGCCATAATTGCGCATTTTGCCTAAAGCTTCAGTCGCATACAACGACTAATCGCTGCGAATTCCTACTTGCCGCGAGTATTTCAAGACGAAGACACGGACCTCGAGACGAACCAATTATGGTTGTAGGAGGTCCGAATCCATTTAACGTGCACTGATATTATGTGAAACTAAATAGATAATAAAAATAAATAATTTGCTGTGTGTGACAGGCTATTGGCTGCAAACCGATTCACTCGCCGCGACTACAATTGAGCATGTTTAAATTTATTCGCTGCGAATGCGCACTACCTGCCGAAATTCTCGTGTAGAATTCGCTGTTTGTGACAGGCAGGGTGCGAATTGTCGCTGCAACTATTATTCGCGGCGAGTGCACTCGCAGCGATTAGTCGCTGTGAGTGACCGAAGCTTTAGATACTTATAGATCTTTGCCTAAGGGGCCAAATCAGAACCTGTAGGATAATTCACGTCGAATCAAGTTACCAAGTAAAGAGAAAATTCCATTAATTGTTAATGTTATTTCACAATTATTGCAATAACATTAACAATTATTGGAATTATTAACCGTAGTTTCCTATTTTAGTTTTAACTTGACATCTTTTTGGTGATAAGGCCACCGTCCGTACTTTTAGATTAAGAAATACCTGTGTAATTCTCTTTTGATGTGAAATAAAGTGTTCTCTATCTTTAGAGAAGAGCAAACAGACGAACGGACGAATCCTACTTATATTATAAATTTAAAAGTTTTAATGGATGGATAAATGTAATTCAGTTACGCCATAACCGCTAAATGGTTATTGATAAAATTAGGCACAGAAACACTGAATTATAGTTTGGAATAGCATAATGCATAGGCTACTTTGCATCCCGAAAAAATCACGTAAAAAAATTGCATGCGAACGGAATCGCAGGCAACAGATAAATATTATTCCTAGTTTCGCTCTCATCACCATTTGACGCCCACTGCAGGACATAGGCCTCCCTCATGGTTTTCCAAGCTTCCCGGTCTTGTGCCGCCCGCATCCAGCGACTCCGCGACTCGCTCTCGTATTCGCCTTTTCCCTTTACGATACAAAACCCTAAAGAGAGTAAAACTAGGCGTAAGTAGGCGTAGTACCGAAGGCCGACTTGCACCACTTCTTAAATGTCACTTAAGTTGCTATTTAAAGCGAATTTTGTGTGAAGAATTTGATTTAAATGCTGTTTAAGCCACATTTAGGGAAGTGGTGGAAGTCGGCCTTAATATTTCGTTCCTCTAACTTTTCAACCATTTTCTTCGGCGGGTGCTTCCAAGATTAATTACCGGGACATCTTTAAAGTTTTACAAGCCTTCAAAATATTTACTACACCAGCTCATCTCTGTACTAATCATAGCAACGTTGTCACACAAGTAATACTATAAAACTGAGCAGATGCCTATGTGACTAAATGGTAGATAGATAAAAAGATGAAGAAGAAGAAGAATGGCTAAAGAAGAAATAAGAAAGAAAAGTCGTGATCGCGATCACTCCCTGAGGTGTCTTCGTACTTCAGCTCTAGAAATTGCCAATCTGTGTGGTGGGCATGCGTGGTGACTAAGCCTATACTCTCCCTCTGAGGGAAGACCTGTGGCCTACACAACAGTGGGACCTATGTAGGCTGTATTACTAGTCGCTAGCGCTTGAAATCACTGTGAGAAGCACAACCCATCTGCGGAAGGCCACGATTAAAAAAATCGGCCAAGTTCGTGTTGGGCCACGCACACTGTAAGGTTCCGTAAAAAGAGCGGATTTCATCTTCTTTACAGAACTAACAACTTCATCAACGTAACTTCTAATAGATTTCGTATGAAGTTTTCAACCGTTTAGCCAAGAGAGGGGGACGGGGGGATCCTCTTACTTGGATAATAAACTGCGCTTCAAAGCTTTATATTTCGCAAACGAAACCCTGAATCAAATAATGGTCTTCCTAAGTCCAATATTTCTAAGCGACCAATCCAACTATACCCCACAATGTGGTGCAGGCGAGAACAAAAATTGCATCCCTAATTTAGGTGTAGGGGAGAGGGGGTACGAAAAAAATATTTTATTCTACCGTTTTGTTGGCGTGATTAATATGTATATCTATGCCAAATTTCAGCTTTCTCATACTGATTGGAATATGCTACCTCATCACATTTCTGAAAAAACTTAGACACTAAACGTATTCACTTGGTGAAATTAAGTAAATACGTTAAATATCTGAAAAAATACCCGAAACTGACGTGCGTACGTGCAGCGAGTAATGCATGTGGTAAAGCGAATGAGGTGGTAGCCTAGTGGGTAGAACATTGGACTCGGAAGCGAGAGGCCCAGGTTCAATTCCCAGTGCGGGCATGTACCTATGACTTTGTTTTCTAAGTTAAATACATTTGTGAAGTTACAGTAGCCATAAGTGGTATTGCTAACGGTAAAGGAAAACATCGTGAGGAAACCTGAGTGTCTGAGCTATTCACATACCTCAGCGCTCGAAATCGCCAATCCGCGGTGGGCACGCCTGGTGATTAATTAAGCCCAGAGAGTAGGCCTGTGCCCTACAGTGGGACGTATAGGCTGCTTATGTGAATGAGGTTTATCAGGTTCGTTACAAGTGACAAAACCTGGTCGGTACCTACATCTCCGGGATACAGGTGCGAATTTATATGTCAAAACGGAACGCAAGCGAAAATCGGTCCAATCAGGTGCAACGCTCCAAGCCACTCTCTCCTGTGAACCGCAAATATGTCCACCACGTAAAATATTGTCCCGCGCAAACAAATATTATAAAGCCTTGTAAAACCCCCTTTTATTTTAATTGTACATAAGTACTAAATTCCCACTTATCTCTCTGAGATAACGCCCTTGTCTTAGTGGGATGTAGATAGATTGCATTATAATCCGGTGGTAAGTAAAGTCTAAGTAAACTTTCTAGAGTAAAAATACTGTATCATGTTTTCAGCGAAAATTTTATTGCTCTAAAGATATCCTTCAAACTTTTTGCAGCTTCCATCGCTTAAGGCTGGAGCAAACAAAATATGCCTCAGAAAAAAAAACACAAACTCAACAAGTTTTCTCTACCTCATTAAAAACTGTAAAGATCGATTAAAAAAATAACTTTACCCTGAGGCGGTTCAAGATGAAACTTACAGAACGACGAAAATGATATGTCACTTCGTTTTTAGGGTACCGTACCCGAAGGCTGATAACGGGACCTTACTACTCTGCCTCCGCTGTCTGTCTGTCTGTTTGTCCGTCTGTCCCACGTTTAACGTTTTATCTTTGGTACCGTAATAAGTAGCAAGTTGAAATATTCACAGAATATGTGTTATTGTAGCGGATTACCTAACGTATGATAAAATTTAAAAATAATAAAAAATAATGGTGGGTCTCCATACAACAAACATGTTTTTTGCCGTTTTTTTTTGTTTATGCTCTATCGTAAGAAGTTTTTTTGTTTATGTATCAAACTAAGAGTGATTTTGGGACTTACGTCGTTAAGATTTTATGATTTTATACATTCTGGCACTGGATCGTTCTAACACTTGCACTTTGTAAAAATTTGTTCATTTTGTTACTAGCTCGTTCTGACAAATTATCTATATAACTAGTAATGCATACCTATAACAATTGAATCGTGTGATTTTAAAACAACACAAGTCACATGTGTTTTTAAAATAACACTTGCCCATTTTTTTTTATTAAACTTTTTCCACTTACCTATTGATTTACATTAGAAAAAAAAATTGTAGTTTATTCATACAGAAATCAATATAATATGCTAAAATATTGCTGTTGTAGATATTAGTATTTGAATAAAACAGTTTTTTCTATTTCCTGCAAAGTTGTAATGAAAGGAAATGTGTCGTTTTAAAATCACACGATTCAATTGTTCTTTCAAGCAATCGGATTATACGTATGTTGTGCATTTTGACTCTCGCATAATTTAGCACATAGGTAATCGAACAATTTGGACATTCATTCATGTGCGCCACCATGTCCCGGAAGGAAAAAGTTCAGGGCAGTAGCACATAATATTATCATCATCAGCCATTTCTCGCCCACTGCAGGACATAGGCCTCCTTCGTGGTTTTCATAACCATGAGGGGTTTTGCCATAATCGCCACGCTTGGCAGGCGGGTTGGCGATGGCAGTATGCGCTTGGAATCTCGGGAAGACGCTGCTGCCCGTCTCCTGGTAATTGATTTCATTAGTCGCCTTCTACGACATCCACGGAAGGAAATGGAGTGACGCTATTCTTAATCCGGCGCCACACGGAATGGACATAATATAAAAGAACTTAAATGTAAACTATCACGGCTAATTAGACTCTAAAAGTTGACAAGTAACAGTCAATCAACATATAAAAGGAAAACTTTGTACAAATTCTTTACTTTGTCGAAGTTGTTAGTTCTGTAAAGCAGTTAAAACCCCATCCTTCTATGGCCCCATACGCACTTAACCGATTTTTTGTGAGTATCATGAGACTTAACACAATAATCTTCACACATATATTTTTCATGTTTACTTTCTAACGCGTATAAACCAATCACATTCACAATCAAACAATTACTTATATTCTCCTAACCATGGGAAACGTACCTCAAGCTTAGCTAAGACTGACATTGTATTAAATTTATGCCACAAATGAGTTAAGTATGGCATACATAAACTCATGCCTGTACAGAGGAGGGGTAGGCGGAGACCAGGGTTTGCCACTTGTAATGATCCGACAAACGCCTTTCGCTTTATAAACAGTCACGCCGGATTCAGGTACTTTATAAGTCCTAGGCTAATCTGTTAACAACGCGAACGTAGTCGAGAGCACTGCTAGTAGGTACTTAATATGCTGTTAAAAATTATTTGAAAACAAACAACAAATTCTACCCATTAGGCTACCACGGACTCGGAACCGAGAGACCCAGGTTAGATTCTCAGTGCGGGCATGTACCTATGACTGTGTTTTCTAAGTTATGTACACTTGTTAAGTTATAGTAGCAACTCCACTCGCAAACCGTGAAGGAAAACATCGTGAGGAAACCTGAGTGCCTGAGCTATTCACATACCTCAGCGCTTGAAATCGCCAATCTGCAGTGGGCACGCGTGGTGCTTAAGCCCATACTCTCTCCCTCAGAGAAGGCCTGTGCCCTACAGTGGGACGTATATAGGTTGCTTATGTAAACAATAAATTCCATCACATTTATCGTCCTTCTACCACTTCTATGAACTTTGTGTGATCAGAGACATTTTTAATATATTATTTCGGTTGAATCGACTCACACGATCAGCCCGGTATGGGCAGAGACCTGGGTTTTCTACTAAGGCTATGTAAAATAACATAATGCAGCTTATATACGTCCCACTGCAGAGAATAGTAATTCTCTCAGAGAGAGACGCGAGCCCACCATGGATAAACGATCAGGTATGTGCACACCTCTGGCACTCAGGTTTCGTTCGATAGAACGCAGGAGGTAGTAGGTTCGAGTCCCGGCGTTTCCGCATGTGCCAATATAATGCCAGTGCGTGTGTATAAAGTTTTTTGTGTCGGTACATCTTCAAGAGAAATGGGAGCTGGGAAATGGGAAAAATCAGCACATGTTGAGCCCTTTTGGATCCCTTTGTTTGTCAACAATATTTTTTCTATGTTATCATCATCATCAACCCATTATGTCCCCATCGAGGGGCACGGGTCTCTTCCCTGAGGGAGGTATAGGCCATACTTCTATGTTAAGCCTACGTGTATTTTATTTTACTTTTATGATTGTTGGTATCAATAAACAATTATCTATCCACCTATACAATACTATATAATATTTAAATAAAATATAGCGTTGAAAGAAAAAAAAAATAGCTACAGTTTGCCCGCCGCATTATATTTGAACAGGTACCTAATTCATTCCTATCAGATTCGGGTGAAAGTACGATTTAACGTACGATAGATTAAAGTACGATACGAAAGTACTTTCAGTACGATTAATAAAGCGCTCTTACGTCTCAGATTACACTTAAGTGCCCATTTCAAGAAGATGTTCAAAACATATCAGAAAGCTTACAGCACACTCGAGAGCGATCCCAGTCCTTTATTAATAGCTTCGGGTCTTATCCATGTATCCAGCTATGAGACCGACAATTTTTTTAATAAACTAGCTCTGAAATGTTTGAAATTCAACTAATGTGCCAAAATGCCCAGGTTTTTATTTTGTCATTTAAAACAAATTGTTTTATGTGTACGCGTATTTTGTCGATACGCCATTCTGAAGGTATAAGATCAGTAAATAAATATAAGACTACAGTCATCAATTTAAATTATTTACTTATAATAATAAGCAGTCGATAAGCGTCCTACTGTAAGGCACAGGCCTTGACTCAGAGAGAGAGTATGGGCCTAATCATCACGCGTGCCCACCGCGGATTAGTGGGCCGAACGAAGCGAGAGACCCACGTTCGATTCCTAGTGATTCCTTTCCTATGACTTTGTTTTTTATGTTCAGTACATTTGTAAAGTTATAATAGCAATACCACTCGCTAACTGTGAAGGAAAACATCCTGAGGAAACCCTGAGTGTCTGAGCTATTCACATACCTCGTCAATTATTTACTGATGTTGTATTTTGGTAATTAAGTGTGTGACTTTTGTAAGACCTTCTAACGTTTGTTCCGTACGCGAATGAAAGCAGGTTTAATATTTTCCAAAAAAGGTCATAATATCCTCCTAAGTCCTGGCCTTGAAAAGAATAATCGAAAACCATTGTTATTTTCAAGGTCAAGACTGAAGAGGATATAAGTTATAAGTTTTGAGATGAACATTATGTCGATTTAAAAAAAAAGATCTTTGCTTGGGCGCTGAATGCGACCATGCGCGCCACGGGGAGCGAAACGTCCGCGCAGATAATGGAGAGGCATGGAGGGGGTGGAGGGGGGGGGGACGCCATAGAGAAGGGTCAAAGATGTGGGCATCCCTGGGAGTGGATTTGGGAGATGTGGTCAAATTTACGGAGGCCGAAGATATATTATTTCACGGAGCAAAAAGCAACGCTACGCTGGTCTGAGATACAGATGTTTTGCAAGCACAACATGTGCCGGCAATGCAGATTAGTTTTCTAAAAGAAAGTTTGCTTGGGAAAAACGTTCAGCATACGATACTAGATGCAGGTCTGAAAAAAAACATGCAAATAAAAGTTTGACATTCTTTAAAAGTGCTACTTTGAACATCCATATCTACTAAGCCGTTCATTGCTTACGAACGGTTCATAAAATGAAAGAGACTAACCCCCCCTTTCTCGTACACTAACAAGCTATTAATCTACTGTTAACAGCTGTCAGTGGTTTTTTTGTATGCACTTTGGTCAATTGACAGCTGTTAACAGTAGATTAACAGCGTGTTACTGTGCGAGAAACTGGGGGTGAGACAGAGAGATGAGAAAGAGAAAGAAAGACTGAAAAATTAATACTAATTCAATTTAATTAATCATGTTGTAATTTTTAATCTATCTGTCTTTGCTAATGTATATGCTAATTATTGGGAGACTGAGACAGAGAGAGGAGAAAGAGAAAGAAAGACTGATAAAAGAAAACTAATTCAATTTAATTAATCATGATGTAATTAATTAATCTATCTGTCTTTGCTAATGTATATGCTAATGATTAGTGGAAACTTCACTGGTTTATATATAATAGTCTACATAATAATTATACTGTACCGTTTATTTCCTATATAAAATAAAAGAAATAAAAACTGAAAGAACACAACACAAAAAGATAGAAAGAATACACGGGCGTCGGTATAGGGTCTAGGAAATTGACACCCGCTACACTGAATCGCAAACAGCCTCCAGTTTTACATTCTCCCATGTAAATGAATGCAACAGCAAAGCAACAATTGAAAAGCCTTCAATAGCGTTCAACAGAGGCCCAACAGAAAAACAAACATTTTTAATTGGCACATACCTAGTTTCTTCCTTTTGTTGGCGAATTATTGAATAGAGCTGCCTAAAATGGTTTGTTTCACGTCGGCGGGGCTGTCCGGACAAAGGAAAAAAAAACTGACAAGTGCGAGTCGAACTCACATACCGAGGGTTCCGTACATAATTATACTATCTTCGCACAAGATTAGGTTAGGTAAGCTTAGATAAGAACAGGATTTACCCCTAGTTTCGGAGATACGACGAAAATATTTTACAATAGATTTAGAACAGGACGATTATTGTCATTTTTAAGCAAGTAATTTATGGTATAAATTTTTTTTACTCAGCTAAAATTACACAAGTACTAGGTACCGCTTCAGAATATTTTTTTTATGAATGTTTCGCATGTCATAATAGTTATTCTGCTATTCAGGGCGGAGACAAATCCAACAAATCAAATATCATAATTATAAATTGGTCCAGCCATTCTTGAGTTAAAAACGGTTTAACTAACCCGATTTTCTTTATATATCTGAATATATAAAAATCTCGTGTCACAGTGTTTGTTATCTAACTCCTCCAAAACGGCTTTACCGATTTTTATGAATTCTTTTGCGTATATTTGATAGGTCTGAAATTGGGCCGTAGGCCAACTAGTATTATATAAACAGTTTGTAGAGCCATCCGCCACTATGAAGCATATTCTGGGAAAATTTCAACTAGGGCAGAAGGACAAACAGGCAATCATCGTCAACATATTAATAGAGTCCCGTTTGGCACCCTTGGCTTACGGAACTCTAACAACAGACTGAAAGGGGCTGCGTTAGGACAACAAACCACGGTGTTGCTCAGTTTTTTCAACCAATTCGGAATAACAAATCCGAGGAATTGAAATCCCACCGACAGAAGGAATCGCATGAAATTTAGGTACAGACGAAAGTTCGTCGAATATAAAACACTAAGCTTGTGCAGTGTGTAACAATCAAAAAGTTGTAGTAGCGAGTTGTAGCGACTATCAAACTTCTGCTGCCCGTCTCTTAGCAATTAATTTCCTCAGTCGCCTTCTACGACATCCACTGAAAGAAACGGAGTGACGCTATTCTTAATCCAGCGCCACACGGATAACATTATTCATTTAACATTATTTAATTACAACTGGTTTCCCACGTCACAGGCCTAGCCTAGTGTGGGGACCCCTGGAATGTCTCCTAATACCTATATTATTATTATTAAAATTCTTTATTTTACCAGAAAAAAATGTACAATTGGCGGGCTTAATACTACATAGTATTCTATTCTAGCCAACAAACAGGTGACGTGGAAACTGAATTTCACGCGAGCCGAGCCGCAGGCACTGCTAGTTTTGTATAAGTTAAAAAATCGTCAGTTGGGTACGACTCTTGAAGAACACTTCGCGAGTTGTGAAGAACTATTCACACAAAATTTTTTTTTTAATCTCATTTATTTTATAAGCCATACATCGAATGATTAAGTCGGCTTTCTTCACACAAACTTATTTTCAAAGTAATTCTATGAGTTTTTCGACCGATCCTGAAAAATAAAAATATATCACTTCTCCAAATAAATATTGACAAAATGTTAATTTAAAAAAAAACCATAGGTATTCAAATACGAATATTGTTAGTGTCCAAAACGTGCAACTAAAGTTTGATTTTTACGAAGCTTCATTAAAATATCATCATAGCTTTTGTTGTTGCCCACGGAAATGCATTTGATTTAAGCCTGCAAATGAGTTGATAATTAAATTGAATAGTGCTTATTGGAATACTGAATTTAAGAGCAGCAGGTAATACATCACTGGCTTAATTGAATCGGCATATATTGATCTAGTGTGTCCTTATGTTAGTACAAAAGTAATCTGAAAAATATTGCAGGCAGCTTACCCACACCTCAGCCCTCAAAATTGCCAATCCGTGGTGGGCACACGTAGTAATTATCCCATACTCCCTTTCTCTCTCTGAGAGAAGGCCTGTGCTCTGCAATGGGGTGAAAGTAGGCCACATAAAAAGGTAGCATGACGACATGAATCGAGCACTCAAATGTCAAAAGTAACTTATCCAGAATGTTACGTGACAATTTCTGACATTCTACTGCCATAAAACGTCACGTCTCGCGCCGTCATGTCACTGTATCAAATGCAAAGGGCCTTATTTTTGTGAGTGATGTATAAATTAGTACATTACTTCAGAGGGAAGAAAGTGACAGTTCCATACCGAGATTATGGCATTTGCACCACGAGCTTGCGAGGGGCGCAAACCATTTGAGGTATGGAACTGTACTTTATCCTGAGGTATGTATAGTGCTTTTTATTACACCTACGAGGAAAATTATAGACATAAATGCATAGAAATGTTTACAAAAAACACAAAGATAAATGCTAAATCAATCGAAGTTTTTGCGAAAATGCGCGGGCTTTTCCTTTTTTTATTCGCCCGTTTCTGGAGTAGGCTAAGATCATAAGGTCATGCAGCCACTTCTTCCGTGATTCCGCGCGTTTTATATACAAAAATAATTTCGTTTTTAATTTTCTGTATGCACCAAGGAGGTTTCATTCAGACAGGGAGACGTTATCTCTCCGAAACTGTTCACGAACGCACTGGAAGACGCCTTCAAGCTTCTGGAATGGCAGGGACGCGGCATCAATATCAATGGCGAGTACATCACGCACCTTCAATTTGCCGACGATATAGTAGTCATGGCAGAAACGATGGAAGACCTCGGCATAATGCTCGACGACCTCAGTCGAGTTTCCCAACGTGTGGGCCTTAAAATGAACATGGACAAAACGAAGGTCATGTCGAACGCCTGTGTTGTGCCCACCCCAATAACATTGGGGAACACGACTCTCGAAGTTGTAGACGAATACGTCTACTTAGGACAAACAGTCCAACTAGGCCGGTCCAACTTCGTGAAAGAGGTCAATCGTCGAATCCAACTCGGCTGGGCAGCTTTCGGGAAACTTAGAAAAGTCTTTTCGTCTAATATACCTCAATCGCTCAAGACAAAATTATACAACCAGTGTGTGTTACCAGTGATGACTTATGGCACTGAAACGTGGTCTCTCACTATGGGCCTCATAAGAAGGCTCAAGGTCACGCAACGAGCTATGGAAAGGGCTATGCTCAAAATTTCTCTACGAGATCGAATCAGAAATGATGAGATCCGTAGACGAACGAAAGTCGTCGACATAGCCCAGCGGATTAGTAAGTTGAAGTGGCAGTGGGCGGGGCACATAGCACGCAGAACTGATGGCCGATGGGGCCGAAAATTTCTCGAATGGAGACCACATATCGGCAAGCGCAGCGTGGAACGACCAGCCACAAGATGGACAGATAACGTCATTCAAGTGGCAGGAAGACGCTGGATGCAGGCCGCTTCCAACCGGTCTTTTTGGAAATCCATGGAGGAGGCCTATGTCCAGCAGTGGACTTCTTGTGGCTGAATGATGATGATGATGACCAAGGAGGTTGGTAACTGGTAAAAAAAAACTGTATGTGGCCAGTAACAATTTACTTGAAATTTAATTAGTAGACAGTTAAAGTCTCTTTGCAGTATGACTGCTGAGAAATTTAAAAAAAAAAAACCGGGTATGTAATGGAATTTCATACATACTTCCCACCCTTGGGTCGGAAGGATTTTCATACAAAATTCCATACCTTGGGATGAAAGGATTTGAAGGGCGGGATAAAGGCGTTTCTTCTCTCTAATTGGTATAATTAGTATGTATTTTCAGAGCAGGTGTGATAAAAATCAATTTACATTCTCAAACAGGTATACCTTAACTCAATAGTAGAAGTGAAAAAAAGTGGAGGAGGTCAGAATAACCACCTGTGTTCTCACCGCCAGTTGTGGATGATGCCATGACAGTTAGCTCTGAGTAAGTAACTTCTTCTTAGCTTATCGATGGCCAACGAGGTCCACTACTATAACTTCGACACACCACAATCACTTCTCTTGGTGCCAAACTAGGATACCCTGTGCCATGGTAACCAGGCAAGTACATCACAAACAGACATTTATTCACATGTATGGCGGCCCCCAGTGGGAATTGAACCCACGATCTCCGGTATAGTAAATAGATGTGATACTGCTAGACTGACGAGGCAGTCAATAATATAACATAAACTCACGCCTGTACCCCAGAGGGGTAGGCAGAGATCTGGGTTTGCCCCTTGCCAAGATCTTGATAAAACCTCTCTCGTTTCATGAACATTAAATTAGTAGCTGCAAGAAGACACTGGTATGGGAAACTTTTTAAATTTTTGAGAAACTTTTGAAATTCCTTCTTGTAAATCATAAAGTGTTTTGTATCTATCGTTACTCTCTTTAATTTTTTTTTTGTCAAATGCCATATAAAATCTATATACACCATGAATTTTGGGTGGTTTTTGAGACATAGCAAAATGAAGAAGAAGAAGAAAAACATTTATTATACCAACAAGATACATCACAGAAACAAAATAAGCAGAGAAGTAACATAATATGCACAACAACAAAAAGAAAACTAAATACACAACAGACAAAACGAATAAATAAAACAGGACCATAGATGTAGCCTAACGTACCTTAACAATAGCTATCGAATATGCTAAGCTGATATCATGGTGCATAATCTAAGAACAATCTTTGAACAAGTGTTAGAATTAATTTCAACAGTTTCCAAAGTCAACGCTGAGGTTACACCCAAAACTTCCAGTACTTTGAAGATTTTGTGAAGACAAATGTAGCAGCTTTGTAGGAAACATTACAGTAGCTCATTTAAATTTGCTGGATAATCAATTTGTGATTGCGCGTTTCTTAATATTAATATCGAGCAAAATACGGCAAAAAAAAAACTGCCTTTAGCATTTGTTGTTATAGCGGCAACAGAAATACATCATCTGTAAAAATTTCAACTGTCTAACTAGATTCAGCTTGGTGACAGACGGACGGACGGACAGCGGAGTCTTGGTAATAGGGTCCCTTAAGCTTTGGGTACGGAACCCTAAAAAAGAGTGGAAGAAACATTCGCTGCCTCTACTCGGAGAATATTTAAATGAGACTGAGTACGAAATATAACGAAATCCAATACGAAATTGAAATCAATAAAATTTATTTATAAATATTATTTTCTTATCAAGGTCAAAGTTTCTTTAGTACTTATGTTCCCTTTTCGACTAACAAAAGTGTGTTTAATCCAATGCATTTGTAATTATTATGTATTTGGTACTTATATTGGCGGTTTTTTAATGTGTGGCAGTCCACTCAGACTGATATAATATGCGTCCCAACGACCGAGAAAATAGCGTGACGTGTCACAACTCGAAAACGTCCAGTGGAACTGCGCAGGGCGTGGCCACAACGAGGACGGCACGACACGTCAACCGCTAAGTGCGAGAGTGACGGAACTTACCGGCTGCGCTTGGGCACCAGCCGAACCTGCCGTGGAGTCAGTCTGCATTCGATGATTGACGCGAAACGCATGTTTATTAACGCTTTTACTCGCTACGTATCGTTTGCCCTTTGCTACTTGTCCTATCGCTATATTTCTGTTCCTCTCTTCATCTTACTCCTTCTATACCTGCTAAGCTAATGAACTCTGTGATCTATCTGTGCGTGCTTAATAAACAAACTGTGACTGTAAATAGTGCCTACTTGTGTTTACTCCAAACCCAACATCGGATCTACACATCACCCACATTAGCTACCTTCAGTTTTAAAAAATTATACCTGTTGCTAGCGCTAATATTTTTACAACAAGAAAAAACAAAACACGATCATATAGATCAAGAAAGAATAAGTTTGAATCAGCACGAAGGTTGCATACTTTTAGGCAGGGCGAAACAATGGTGTATTTTACAGCGGACTGGCGGCGTAAGGGCACAACGATACCAACTAAAATAAAACTTTAACGGTTATGAATTTAAAGACTACAATAGAAATGTAAAAAATGTGCTTGGGGCATGTCGCCGAGGCGTTGTATCGTCGATAGAACTGTGCTTAGAACGTCAGCGCGAGAGTATTTAGCAGTTTGAATTTTCCTCGACCGCTGTTCCAGCTATAAAATCGGCAAACAAAGAAATAGGACTAAATCTAGAGATGGCAACCAAATTGTTTGTTGGTAGGAAGAAAAGGCCTTTCATTGTTTTCTAAACATATATTTTGGTGTGGCCGATATTATTTTTTTGCTAGCCGTACAAGAACCTCCAGGTAAATGACCAATAACCCTATAAATTTAGACACGTGTTTTGAATATGTGAATATGTTTATTTAATCTCATTAACCTACGGGTTAACGTTATGCTAGGGTTACTAACGACCGGCCAAAAGCCTATACTGGGTTAAATAACTCAGGATCTCAAATGCGCAATTCCTGAGACAGCCTAATTAGAGTTTCTTTTTGGCAACAACTTTTTTCGATGAATTTTTTCTCAATTTCTTACTTTTCGAAATATTAGGGTGTATAGGGTTAGGGTCAATAAATCAGTGTCTTAGATAGAAAAACCGTAAAAAATAGTTTTTTTGATCATTGTATCTAGATACAAAAGAGGTCTGTCAGGATCGTGGCAAATGGCAGTCCCTGGTCACCTGGTCAGGCGTGAGTTTATATTATGTATGTAGCAAGGTAATAAATGAAATTACTAGAGTAACATAAAACTCGTTTATTCTATCTTATTTTACAAGTGGCCGCGCATTATTTTAAAAGTATAATACCTACCTTAGCAACTTTAATTAAAGCTTCGCAAAAAAGAGTAAAACTTCAACAATAACAATTTGTTAGGCCTTTTTTCTATGCCTGTTATTTTCGTGTACTCACATGAAATAAGGTAACAAATAAAATAATTAGTTTTCACTTAAATTCACTTGTACTCTTTTATACGAAGCTGCAAAAATTAAAACAGAAGTTTTCATGTCATTCTGAAAGGATCAGCCAAGTACGTGTCGCAAAGGTTCTTTGTCTTGAAATCTTCCAATACACGCGGCTCCAAGAATCTGTTCACAATATTGCTTACTCTGCAGTCTTGAGTAGACATGACATGATCTGTAGCCAGGTTGAGCACTTTAACGGGCTGGTTAGTATACTGCGAAAGATTATAATCCTCAGGCAAGCTGGTAGCCCTAGGATGCTGTACGCCTCTCAGAAGAATAATTTCGGATTCCAATTTCAAATTCGGTCTGTAAGCCTGTGCCAGTTTGATCCTGTTATAGGCGGATTTAATGAGCGCCGTTTTGTACTGATGCGAATAATGCCCTACGTCTCTGAGGCGACCGACGCTGGCTACAAGCTTTTTATCCCAATTCTGTATATTTTTCAGTTCTCTCTCGAAATCTTCGAAGTTTGCTGCCTTCATCAACTTGTACATGTGCTTGATGATTTCGTCTTGCAGTTCGATGTCGGACAGTTTGCCTAAATAGGCATCTAGTTGGACCCTGAGTGCGTCTGGACTGCTGTCCAGGCAAAATACGATGCCGACGTGACCTGCGAATTGGGAATTAAAGTTAGTGGGTTTTATACTACATAAGTCGGTGGTTCATTCGGTTTTGGTGGCTTTGATTCATACAAAAAAATAAGATTATTAGATGTCTGAAGTCAAAAACTAAATCTAATAATCAACAACATCATCATCAGCCATTTGACGCCCACTGCAGGTCATAGGCCTCCTTCGTGGTTTTCATAACCATGATGGGTTTTTCTATAATCGCCACTTTATACTATACGAAAAATTATACAGCAAACCATTTATTTCAAAAAAGATCATAACCTCATTTTTTAGGGTTTGTGTTCCCCTGCTGGGCAAAGGCCTCCTCCATGATCTTCCACTAGTTAGTCTTGAGCCATCCTCTGCCATCTGGGCATTTTTGCCTTCAATCTTTTGGTTGAAAGATCGCCCCCCGTCCTCTATTTAAAGCAAAGCAACATCAGCAACTTTAAACTCTATTTTAAATTACATTTAAAGCCACAAACTTACCTTCTTTCTCCAATAAAGCGGCTAATTCTAGCGCGACATTGACACCGAATGAGTAGCCCATAATATAGAACTTGGACTTCAGCTCGAAGCGCTTCTTCATAATCTGGGTAGAAAAAAAGGAATAACTTATACAATAGTCCATTCAATCTTCCAAGATACTTTTGATGAATATTAGAGGTGTGAAAATAATTCTGGAAAATTATAGCATTCATGTTTTTTTATCAAAAAATTTTAAATCTGCTATAAAAGAGGCTAACATACAACAAACATTGGGCAGTTGAACACTGGGGCTGGGATGAAACGACCTCAAAAGTCGCCGCTCAAGACCGCAGCAAGTGGAGATCTTTTATAATGACCCAATGTCCCTGATGATGAACCACAGGATATAAGTAAGAAACAGAGGCTATTATAATACAAATTATACTTCCACTTTCATTTTCTACACTATTTTTGAACTTTTTTTGGCACGTAAAGAGTTTTGTCGGAAGTGTCAAACCAGATCAACAAAATACTACTTTTTTACAATTCTCTGATTGTGTACACCTTCAAGGAACTTGGGGCTTAGGGGGATAACTAATTCTTAGTGGTCTGGTTATGCTCTAATTTATTGATGTTTTGATACAATTGATTCTCCTTATATTTAGGATGTTCAGTTCAATATTCGTACCTTCATAATATCAACCGCCATATCCTTGATGCTCGTTTCTGCCACCTGAGGCTCAAGCTGGCAAGTCATGGCCAGCACCTTCAATCGTTCACAAATAGTTGTGAACACCTGGTGGTGGCCCTCAAACCCTGGTATCAGCATTAGGTATGTCGCCTTCACATCTAGCTCGTTTTCATTCTGAAATTATTGAAAAAAATGTAATGTTGGTGTAAAATTGTTAGCTAGAACAATGTTATAAGGTTTCTTGCAAAAATTTACCAGCAACCAGCCATCTGACACTTACAATAAGCAAATGTTTAAAATTAGGAATTTCAGATTTTAATTTCCTATACAACTTCAAAAATCACGTCATTTTACACCCCGAAAAAGTAAATAAAAAAAATTCAGGGTTTTATACTTTTGCTTATAAAAAGTGGTTTAATTATCAATATTGAAAAAATTGTCCGTGAGTTTTTTCAGTAACACGATGCAGTGCAACAACGATAAAACTAGTAAATTCTGGTTACTAGGGTGTTTCCGTAAACTTTTCCCTAGCTTTAATTAAAAATAGGAGGTTCAGCTCGTCAATGGAGACAACTTCGAAGTTGTGAAAAGAAATTCAGATGATCTACACTATAATATACACTAAAGCATGCGGCATTAAAATATTTAGGATCGCTGCTATTTTGTTCGCGATTCAAAAGTTTACCCCATAATGAAAGTCGTTCATGATGTAGACGGGGATTTTGTTACACTCTGTATATCCTAAAGAGAAAAAATACTTTATTGCTTTTCTCACCTCAGTACCATTGCTAAGTTTAGTCCTCAGTGCAAGCATAGGCTCAGAGGCACGGCACTCGTCCTCGTCAATATAGGTGAAGAATGCACCCAGGCCACTGTCAAATTTATTGGTCATTTCATTGTCATCTGTGCTGATCGCTATTACGCTGGAGATTAAAATAAAAGCTAGTTACTTTAAACATATTATTATACTGGCTGATTTCTGGGTGGCTTGAAAGCCGCGGTTATGTAATTAGCAATTAAAAATGGAATCTATTTAGACAATCACTTTTAAGCATAGACGCAAATAAAAAAAATGTTGTAAAATCTTGATTCGAGTCGAGAAATCTAGTTTAAAAAAATGCGCGAACAATTAGTACCGCTACCTATAACAGAACAAGAACCCGCGGACCCGCGACACTCACGTACTGCTCTGGATGGCTGCTAGTGGTTCTAATAGATTCGAGTTTGTGTCCAGATATTTTTGAAAAGTGCGTTTTAAGAAAACAAACTTAAGTATTCGATAGCTATTATTAGGCACGTTAATTTTGCTGTGTCTTTCAAACCACCCAAAATTAATGGTAGTAGCACGGTTCAGCGGTTGTAACACGGTTCGGTATAACGAACCCCGGCGCATGTACTAATGACTTTGTTTTCTGTTGAACTATAATAGCAAACTACAAAAGTGTAATAGTAAGTAAATAGTTGTAGTACCAACACCTTTCGCCAACTATGAAGGAAAACATCTTGAGGAAACCTGAGTGCCTGAGATGATAACATACCTCAGCACTTGAAATCGCCAATCTGGGGTGGGCACATGCGGGGATTAAGCCCATACCTACTCCCTGTCTGAGAGAAGGCCTATGCCCTATAGTGGGACTTAAAATGCCGCATTATAACTCACAGCCGCCTTCCCCTCGGTAGTTGTTATCGCGAGTAATACGAGAGCAGTATCACTCCGTTTTAGGGCAGTTTACAGTAATTTCGATTTCACCGACGTTTAACCGTCACTTTTGAGCTAGAAGCGAAAATTAGTTTTTAACCTGACTGTACTATCTATGAAATCGAGATTTTACAATATACAAAAAATTTGGAACAAATGGATCACAGGTAGTGGGTCAAAACACCCCGAAGGACGGGGCGGAACATGCAGGACGAATGGGCCCGAGAACGCATGAAGTATGATTTAACCTGCTTCGTGAACTTGCTTGGACCTGAAGATTCGTGGTGAAAACAATGTGAGAAAATCCGAGTGTCTGAGATGTCCAATTACATTAGAACTTGCTACGTACAATGGACCAACTTTACTATAATACTAAGTGCAGAAATCTTATGAAATTAATGCATGAAACGAGCCACCCTGAACGAGGCACCTATTGAGCCCGGCACCTCTGGAAATATCCTAGGAACCTATCAGAGATCTTAGATGCCTGGAAAATTTTATAATTATTCTTAATAATAAGGCCGCCAAATATCGTATTGTACTTTAATATTTTCGAAGTCTTAAGACTTCCTGGTGTACAAAAAGAATATTCCGTCTATCTATCTCACGCTGATTGGCACATCCTTTCACTTTGATGAAGTCGTTCACCATCGAAACGCTGAAAAGAAGTTGCTTAGGGCACTTATTCACGGGCGGCACGTGTGCCAACTGCAGCCGTCGACACTCGTCGACGGCCGTCAACGTGGGCCGACGGCAGTCGCCGACATGTCAGCGTCGAATATCCGCGCCAGCGCGTCCACGGCTGCAGTTGGCACACGAGCCGCCCGTGTATAAGCGCCCTTACTCAGCTACTGTCATGGCATCTATCTTGCTCCTCAGGTAGTTGACGTCAGTTTTTTCACTGATCGCGACTCTGATCTCCTCCAAGTTCACAGGGCTAAGACGCAGCTCTTTTAATTTTACGTCTTTTGGCACGTCTTCAATTGAGCTTATACCTGTTCGAGAATAAAAATTATATTTGTCAAAACTCACATAGACATATTGCCCGTTGCATCTCATAACGTGATTTTAGATTATAATAAAAAATAACTTCCAGACAAAACAATGCCATTAAAAAAATAACTTGTAAAAGAACCAAGTCTCGCAACTCAGTTCTTCTACAGTAATAAGTTGTGAGATCCTTGTGATACCAATTTGGTTAATTTATTCAGTCCCTACTTAAGGGTCCTTCTGGCTTATGTCATTCTACAGACCGGATTATATGCACCAAAAAATGCCCAAAATATGCATGCAAATATGCAAGTAAAATAGCTAAAATATGCACGAAAATCCTTAAAAAGGGCCAAAATATGCATACAATTAAACAGGAAAAAATAAAAAGTCATATTTTTAAATATTTTATTTTATCTTATAAAGGCTTGTACTGAAAATCGTATTTGTGAAAATAACTGTTACAAGATATACAGCTACTTAGGTAACAATGAAATTAAAAATTTACCTTTAAAAATATGTACTACTAAGTACTGTTCTTAATGTTCTGTAGACAAATTGTGTCTACGATCGCTTGATAAATTTTTGTAAGCGGAAAAAGAGCATTCTACGTCTACTGAGGTTACTGGGCAGAATTTAAATTTGGGTGCAATGTTTGGGCTTACTGTGCCGGGCAAAGTTTCACCCATCCCGTTGATGAAACTATCAATTTCACACAAGGGTTCAAACCCAGTCAGTCCGCTAGCCGCGTGCTTAGCGATCGGACGTCCCGTCCTACTATGAAAAGCATCGAACGATGAGCGAGATCGAGCGTAAATATGCAATATACATTTTATTTTTCTAAAATATGCAACTAACACTGAAAAGGTACTAAATATGCAAAAGCATATGCAATATGCATTTGCATGTAATCCGGTCTCTAGTCATTACGCAATTAGCTAACCCAACAATATCTTATAGTGACCATATCAACGTTAAACATCTTTTATGTTTTAAATGAGTAAATTGACTTGGCCAACGCATGAAAACTCAATGAAAGCACTCTCCCAACTGAGCAAGTGGGCAATGGACAATAATAATTACGTTCGTGGATTCGATTAAAAAGAAGGCCCACCAGAGACAATAATATGTTGTAGGGTGATTTTGTAAGACTTACCTATAATCTTGCAGACCTTTTCCAGAAAATTGGCAGCATATTTCCGTTTCACGTTGAAAGAGCTAACGTTGTGGTACTTCAATTTAAGGCTGGCTTCCATTGCGTTGAAAATTGTGTTCAGTGGTTGCACTCTAAATTTGGTGTTGGAAATCTCGACCTGAGTATCAAGCTGTTGAAAAAATTAGATTAATTTCATACTTTGACCAAATAGGGGATGTATTAGCAAAAAGCAAGTTAAAAAGTACCCGAAACCGGCGTGCGTGCATGCAACGACTAATGAATGTTGAGGAAGCGAAAGTGATCTGTCAGGATCGTGGCAAGTGGCAGTCCCTGGTCTCTGCTTACCCCTCTGGGATACAGGAGTGAGTTTATGTCTGCATGTATATCTTTAAGTGATGGTATATACGCTACCTACTATTGGGCGGGAAAAGGCTGCTTACAATTGGGTATTTGACACAATATCAAATGAGTTACTTTTAAAACGGAATTTTGTATGAAAATACTGGCTTATGACGTCACATTTCAGAGCACTCTTTTTATTGTAATAACTGGTAATTGACTAAAAGAGATACATTTTCCGAGATATGTTGTAATTTTTGTTTTAATAGAGCATATGAAATAATTTATTGTTAATCGTGTCAAATACCGTATTAACTGATAAATGTATTTATTTCTGAATAAATCCATATAAAAGTATTAGTAATAGACGATGACTAAGCTCATATTAACAACTAATCTTAGGTCATACAGATTCATAAATTAATCTAATTTAAATATTTTATGGATCCGCGCACATTCGTGCAGATCCAGTGCCTGAAACTGTGGCAGACAACTTTGTCTCCAGTCATACTCAGGATGCTGTGAGTATTCCCCCGCATTCTACGCAGTATTGAAGCGGTGACATAATGATTTCAATGATTTTATTTTCTTACCTCGTCCAAAAAGGCTGACTGGACAGAGAGCGCGGGAAAACCTATCTCGACACGCTCCCGGCAAATGCGCTCGGATAAAGAGTTCGCGAACGCAACAGCGCTGTTCTCCGATTTCTGAGTTATCACTACGAAATATCTGAAAAAGTACATGCATATTACTGCCTATACCTTACATTCAAAAACATTGAGAAATGTCTTTTTTTAGTCATTATTTAAATAAAAAGTTAAATCTCAACAAAACTTAAATCGCATACAAAACGGCTGTTATATTAGGTCACCAGCGCAGATTTTTCAGATAAGCAAACTCATTTACATAAAAGTGTAATCCCCGAATCCAGCTTATAATTGCAAGTTTTTTCAGTTTGTTAGTGTCTAACGACAGAAATATATATGTAGTACCTTAGAATACCTAAGAAATCTGCTGGTTAAGATCAACAAAAACCTAACACATAATAAAAGAAGAAAATCTCACTCCAATTCCTTGCAAGCATTTCGCAGAGCAAAATCCAAATTGGCTACGACCAAAGCGGTCCCATTGAACGTGGCAAGGAAATCATCTTGAGTGACAGTTTGGCGGGATTTGCCCGCCACCTGAGTTACGAACACGCCTTGCACGGGGCCCATCTTTGTCGTCTCCTTCAGCAAATTGACACATCCTTTCTCAGTTTGAAGATTTTCGGAGGACGTCTTGACATTGACTCCTTGCTTACGCCACAATCTGTTCGGGGAGAGACAATGTTTATTGTATTGCAGTTTACTGAACGTAATGTTTCATAGTAGTTTTATTCATGGTCAGAGTGGACAAAGCTTTCGGTGAATAAAATACTGATTCCCATGTTGTATGGACATCGGACAAAGACTTCAATAAAATATATGGATATTTTGCGTCAAAGTTAGTACTGCAATATCGCAATTCGGAAAATACTGTAAGAGCGTTACACAACATTTCGATGTAGACTGAATTGTCTCTTTGAGCCAGATTAACATCCCAGACCGTCGTAAATCAATGTCAAAGAATCAATTTTTCTCAAAATTTAAGTATCTTTAAGTAACTTTTCTTTACTAAAAACTATATTTATTTAAAATGTCCGTACCCTAATTATGCATCAAACCCTCAGACCAATTTTATCAAAAGTTTACTCATTTTGTTATAATAATGAAAAATTGTTAAGTTGTGCGAGCGAGGCAGCATACTTCACGGAAGAACAGTTTTAAGAAAATAGACTTCGCGGGCTCTGCATTGCCTGTCACAGGTTTCTTAGATAGAGTAGGTGTGCTTGCGCTGCCACTTCACCTTGAGTTCATTAATTTAGTTATTAAAAACTCAATATTACGAAACAGACAAGCACTTACGCCACTTTAGTGCAGAAATAGCCATCAACCAAGCTCTGCTTCATATGGACCGCGAGATTTCTCACGCCATTCCGGACCAGGCGGTCTGCCAATTCTACGCCGGCGTTACTTTCATCGCAGACCACGATGTAGCTGGTTTTTGAGGAGTAGGTGATCCTAGAAAAAATCACAGTTAAAAAAAACAGGAAATACATTGCAAAACTGAGAAATCAGATTGAAATGGGTAATAAAGATGACGGCACTCCAATGTAATGTAAACATCTCTGAGTCCTTACTCGAGGTTTTTTCTGCCCCATCGGCAGATTTCCCTGAATTGTCTTCTACTTACTTGGGCAGAACATCGACGCCTTGGTTCAAGGTGACGGGGTCCCGCATCTTAATGATGGCACGACCGAGGTGCCTGCTTGACGACAGAAGCCTGTAGGCCCTCAACACATCAGTCATGGGATAGACCACTCGGCTGAGAGGTCTTACAATGCCTCTGGCAATGCCCTCTGCGATAAATTTTTGCAGGAACTGAAAATATGCATTGGAAAAGAATGTAATAATAATATTTTATACGTTTGGTACCTGTACAAGCTTATGATGAGTCAAATTACAATAAACACGTGAAGTTGCATTATAGAGGCATTTGCAAAATATTAAGAGTTCAGTAGTACTGTGTAATTGACTTTTCACTTATTTACTTTCAGATTCACTATATTAGGTATACTTTAACAATATCATCATCAGCCATTTGACGTCCACTGCAGGACACAGGCCTCCATCATGGTTTTTAACGATGAAGGGTTTTGCCATAATCGCCACGCTTCACGGTTGGAATCTCAGGAAGACGCTGCTGCCCGTCTCCGGGTAATTTATTTCCTAAGTCGCCTTTTACGACATCCACGGAAGGAAATGGAGTGCCGCTATTCTTAATCCGGTGCCACACGGAATTTAACAATATGTTACGAACTAAAATTTATAAAAAGGAAAACTAGAAACCGGCTAAGTTCATGTCGGACCACGCGCAATGTGGGGTTGTAGGGTTCCGTAGAAAGAAGGTTTTTTTATCTGCTTTACAGAACTAACAACTTCATCGAAGTCATTTGTAATGGATTTTGTACAAAATTTTACTTTTATAAGTTGGTTGCCTATTACTCGTAAAGCAACTAGTAAAACCTACTTAGCCGTGATACTTTCCCTTTTAAGTTCAATATATGTTACTACCCTTAATTTTTTGCACGTTTCTACAATTAACCATTCAGCCCGGAGAAGGGGCGGGGGGGGGACGCCCTACTCTGACAAAAAGTTGCGCTCTAAAGCTTAATATTTCTCAAACCCTAAATCGAAATGGTCGGCCTATACCCAAAATATTTTTTTAAATGACCGATATAATGATAACCCACACCCTGGCGTGCTATGGCGTTGGCGAAAAAAAAAATAATTTGCATCCCTAATTGGGGCTTAGTCTTCCTTACACCCTACCCAAAAAAAATACGATTTTATTCTACCGTTTTGTCGGCGTCATTAATATGCCTATAGAACATTTCAGCTTTCTACTACATACTAATCGTCTTTAAGCTAGGTAGCGGACAGACAGACGGACGCCGAAATTATAAGGGTTCCTTGTCGACTACGGAATCCTAAAAATTATAGTGTCACTTGTTAATTTTTAATATCACAATTTGTTTAAGACACGAAGAATATTCTCTTAAAATATAACTTAAAAGTTTAAAATTGCCCTATGGAATATCAAAATACCTGTTCCGTACTCTAACGTTTTACAATTTTGTCCGTTTGCAAGATGCAGCAAAAGCAGGCTTGTCATTTTAAATTTTAATAACCAATCCAATGATACCCCACACCATGGCATAGGCGAGAAAAAAAGATGCATCCCCAATACGGGAGCAGGGGAGGTACCCCAAAAAAATATTTGTTGTTTTAAAGGTATATATATATTTGTTGTTTTAAAGGTATTCTGATTTCTTAGTATTTTTTTAATTCATGGCAGTAGCACATAAAAAAGGAAAACTATCACGACTTAGTACGCTTTACAAGTTAAGGAGTGATTGGCGACCAATTTATAAAAGGAAAACTTCGTACAAAATCCATTGAAAATTAATTTGATGAAGTCGTTAGTTCTGTAAAGCAGATTAAAATCCCTCTTTCTACGGAACCCTGCACTACGCGTGGCCCGACAAAAACTTGGCTGATTTTTAGGTTACCCTAAAATGTCGAATCGTCAAAAAGTTTATGCAGTTAAGGTACCTTCTTTACATTAGCATACTGCGGTTCGTAGATGCTGTTGAATTTAACTGAGTGAATGTTTCTCGCGCCCGTAAGGCAGTGCATACCGAAGTGTTCATTATCCATCATGTCAAGTTCATTCAAATCGAAGAAGAAACCGCTTAAACTGACACATTGTTTTGTTACCTGGAAGAAACATCACGTTTTATCACGCCAGAGAAACAGCTTGCGTGGAAACCGTTTATTTTGACGCCAGTAATTCTAAAAACCATAAGTGCCGGCTTACAAAAAAAAATCGATCTATTATGTTGAGCACCTGGATCGCGTTTCACAAAAGACAATCCATAGTTTATTACGACAATTTGATGTACATTGCGTAGCTGATTAGTACAATTAATGTTCCTATCGGCTATGCAAAGTACATCGAATTGTCTTAGTAAGCCACGAATTGTAATTCTATGAAATAGGGCGCTAATCTTTTATTACGTTGGCCTTTGCATCTACGTAATGAGATGATATATGCAGCGTCCAGTGGATCTTCACTCACACTAGATGGGTGAAGGGACCACTCAAACGCTGCAGTGCCTGTTTTTGTGTTTGTTTACTCTTGTTTTTATTATTAACATTTATTTTCTACATAAAATATATGGGAAATCGGTGTTTTAACCTGCGTTCGTAGTGAATGAGATTCTTGTGCCCAATATTTTAGATTTTTCAAATAAAGTTTCATACAAACCTGGACCTAAAATGGGCTATCCGAGTTTTATATGAAACATTATTATCAATTTGTATTGATAAAAAATTAACAAAGAACCATTCTGTTTCTCCGAATGTCAAGTGTTGTGGTCGACATCAAGTGTTGGGCCGTGGACGCGGAAATAGGATTCAAATCTGACTTTGTAGTACTTACCTCCCTAAGAACTCCGTTAGCGCCATTGATCACAATGTTGCAGCGCTTATTATTGGTATTATTCAAGACCATGTGCACGAATGACTCATCTCTAGAATTGCCGATATTATTCTCTGTAACGAAAAAAGAGTTTAGATTAGATTAGATCAATACTCTTTATTGCACACCATACATTATAAAGATACATAAAAAATCTTAAATATCTAAGTTACATAGTATACAACTGAAAAGAGTTTTCAGTTGTATACTTCAAGAGAACTTCAAGAGTTTTGAAAATCAGACAATAAAAACCATTTGGGCATTATTATTTTCATTTAACTAAGTGAATCCGGGGTTAAGTTAATAATGTAAGCACCGTGTGACAGATTACCTTGTCCTCAATCGACAATTAGCATTTTTTTATATCATAAGACCAAACCAGCCAAGTGCGAGTTGGACTCGCGCACCGAGGGTTCCGTACAAATCTGAAAGTAGGTACTTAGATTTTAAAAATAGTTCAGAATTCGAGTCTCGCAGTTTTTCCGAGCTTTTTCCGAACTTCAAAGACAATTTTTTATTTCATTTTGTTACAAATGTATAGTTTTCCGAATTTTCCCTGTATATATTACTAGCGAAATTTCACAGTTCCAGGTCAACGGAAAGTACTTTTTAAATTTTTATTTGCTTGAGTGTCGAAATATACGTTTTTTTTTTGTAGCATAATCGGCCGTCACTATTTCTTACGTCAACTTCGAAGTTTGATTTTTTTCACAGCTTCAAAAGATTATAGACTTGAGTATATGGTTTTGATTTCAATTCGATACCTCCACGCGTTCCCGAGATAAAGGGTCTTAAAAGAGAGATGGATGGGTGGACGGACGGACGGACGGATGGACAACAAAGTGATCCTTTTAAGGGGTTCGTTTTTTTTTGGAGGTGCGAAACTCTAAAAAAGAAAGAAATGGCAGCCGCCACCGTCGCGAACCCTTTTTGTGACAACGCAAATAAATCGCGAATTATTCTACTTTAGTTAAATTTTCTGTATACGTCATGAACAGAGAGCAAGAATATTAGAAGGGCATATTATCAATCATTGTTATCAATTAAAAAAAAATCGTTTACATACCTATACTGAAAAATATAAAAAATAGAATTATGTGCTATTATTAAAAGTATTATTATTAGTAATACTACACATAATATGTGTGGTGTTACTTCTAATGACAGAATACACAATAGTTTGATTAGAGAATGTTGTGGACTGAAAGAGGGTGTAGTGACTAGAATTTAGAAAGGAATGTTTCGTTGCTTTGGATTGGATGGAGGGGATGAAGGAAGAAAGATTGACGAAATAATTATATCGAGCCAATGTGGGTGGAGGGGCCGGTAAGGGACGACCCAGGCGGATGCACTTCGACCAAATAGCGGGGAAGTATTAGCGAAGGGCAAGGTAAAAAGTACCCGAAACCGGCGTCCGTGAATGCAACGAGTAGTGAGTGTTGATGAAGCGAAAGAGATCTGTCAGGATCGTGGCATGTGGCATACCCTTGTCTCCGCCAACCCCTCCGCGATAGAGGCGTGAGTTTATGTTATTCTTATTTATGTAATTTTTCTTCACTTTCCCAGTACTATGTTGCCTTTTTTACAGATTTGCTAAGGTCTCCATTGAGGTTCATTACCGCAAAGGACAAAAAATTAAGTCTTTTTTACAAATACCTTTGAAAAAGTGTCAGCTCAATCACGTTAATAGGGATTTTTGAAAACCGCGCCCGAGAACGTAGGATTACGGACCTGAGATTTGATAGCATTTATGCCAAAAACGCCCGTTTTTGTCCTAGTCCTAGGTTTTTGAAAAAACCAGCTCAGCTGGAGCGTTGGTAGCCTAGTGGGTAGAACATCGGATTCGAAAACGAGAGACCCAGCTTCGATCCCAAGTGCGGGCATGTACCTATGACTTGGTTTTCTAAGTTATGTACATTGTGAAGTTAAAGTAGCAATACCACACGCTAACGGTCGTTCATCGTGAAATTTTCATGAGCGCTAGTGACCCTTCGCCAGTGATCCCTTAACAAATTAACAAACTCATAACTCGAACTGCAGACAATAATCAAATACGAAACAACAGTTTGTGATTTATCGGACTATTCACAAAAACAAAATCTAACAAAAATAATCTCTAGGCAATTTAAGACAAGCGGGCTTTATTCCTGCATCGAGCTAATAACATGTAAGTAGTATCTAGCAGGTAGCGTGCCAATGGAGAACTAGCGTCTAACTAAGATTGGAGTGACATTGCTTTTATACCATAGAAATCATATAAAAAATAGAAGAAATTAAAAAATGTAAAAAATATTTTTTTTGGGGTTTTCGAGGTAACAAAAAATGCGAAAAAAAAGTAACTCTAGTAACAAAAGCCTTGTTAGATTAATTGTTTTTCACTGAATTCTGAAGGTTTTGATTTGAACATGATTATACGAGATAACTCAAACATTGATAAACGCTTCATACATTGTAAGAATAACAATAAACTTTATTGGTCAATATTACAAAGAATTACATACATTAGGTACATAAAGCATTACGTGCAAGTTGTGACGTCAAAGTTTAAGCCCGATTTGTGCGGCGCGTTTTTGTACCACGAGACTATATTCAATTTTCAACAGGTTATTTTATGAAAATATTCGTCGTACGGAAATAAAATTACCACGTTTATGTATCTTAATATGGTCTCTCCGTTTATACTGAATCATTTTTAGTGCAACTTTTCCATTGTATAGTATTCTCCGGTACAATAAATATTATAATATTGTAATAATTATTGTAATATCACTCGATAACTGTGAAGGAAATATCGTGAGAAAACCTGAGTGCCTGAAGTGTTTACATACTTCAGCGCTTGAAATTGCCAATCCGTGCTGGGTACGCGCGATCCTTAAGCCCGTACTCTCTCTCTCTGAGAGTGCTCTGCTGCAGTGGGACGTATATAGGCTAAATAAAAAAATGTAACAGTACTAGCCTAGTTAACTAGACACTTTACAAAATCTATGGTATCTAATCGTTCGGATTTTCTCAGTATATTGGCATAAATGTGAAAGATAAAAAAATATAAGTATTTTGAAAGTATCGCCTTACCGTTTAACTTCGGAAACAGTTTCATGAGGAACTTCTTCTTCTTTACATCGCTGACAGTAGTAAACACGGGACAGTCAAATGCCAGGCATATGGAAATGACGGCTTGGCCAAGCGCTCCCGTGCCACCGTGCACGAAGACCGTAGTGCCTTCCAGAAGCTCGCTTCTAATAACCTGGGCGACAATCATTTTAACAACTTTTCATGGGAGTTATCGATTTATTAGTGTATAACTACAGACATAATTTCAAACACAGTCACGAATCTAGCTAGTCTGTTTTTTTACTCGTTGAAAAAAAAATATACTGTCACTTTAACGTGTACCGGGGTCGTAAACCATTACACACCATCACATCTGTTGACGTATAGTCCGCACAGATCTTTTTGGCGGTAACGAGAAAATAGTCACAGATCGTGTGCACATCGCTTACTGTCTTTACAGTGTATGTGTGAGTAATTGGAGTATTGTGATGCATAGTAAATTACTGTTAGTCAATTACTAAAGTACTCAATTATTCACACATAGACTGTAAAGACAGTAAGCGATGTGCAAACGATCTGTGACTATGTTCACGTTACCGCCAAAAACATTTGTGAGGACTATTACTGACAAGTTTATGTTTTAAAGGTCGGAACAGACGACGGCTATAAATAATAATATATCCCGCGATGTCTTGGTTTATACTAAATTCGACCCCAGTCGTGTGTGGACGGGGGGTTGCATGTTGGATTTTGTATGAAAAAACATCGCATATATCAATGCTGTCGTCTGTGACGGTCATAAATCTATGCCAATAAGAAACTCTGTTATCAAAATCAAAGCAAAAAGAACTTTCATTTACAAAATAGAAATCTCTTTCACGTGCTGTACCTACTCATGTGGAATCGAAAAAATAGTCAAAATTGTCAAAATCAAACCAGAACACAAGAAAAAACATTCGAGTATCCAGAAAAAAACGGAATGTTTTAAAAAACAGACTTAGCTACTTCGCGTGCTCGAACATAATTATAGTTCGCACAAAAATTTTTGGCGGTAACGTGAACATAGTCACATATCGTTTGACATCATTCACTGTATTTACAGTGTATGTGTGAGTAATGAAGGTAGGCCGAAGAAAAATACCGACTTTAGTTTATTGGCTAAATCTTTACAGTACTAACAAATTGACTCCTACTTACTAGTAAGTAATAAGCCAACGCGTAAGGCTGAATAACAGTGGCAGCGTCTTCCAGAGTCCAATGGTCTGGCACGGGCCAAAGGAGATCTGGATCTGCTTGTATCGAACTACTGAGTGCACCAGATTTTACGAGGCCCATGACTCGTTCACCGCTGGAAGAAACGTAATTTTAATAAAACCGGGCAAGTGCAAGTCTGACTCGGGAAGGGTTCCGTACACAAAGACACAAAGATCGAGAAAAAACGGCAGAATATCACGTTTGTTGTATGGGAGCGCCACTTAAATATTTATTTAATTTTTATTATTTACTTTTGAAGCGAATTTAGAACTAAATATTCTGTGAGTATTTCAAGCGTCTACCTATTGCCGTTATTAATATCGAGCAAAAAACGACAAAAAAATTACGTTAGCTGTATGGGAGCCCCCCTAAAATATTTAATTTTATTCTGTTTTTAGTATTTGTTGTTATAGCGGCAACAGACATTCATCATCTGTGAAAATTTCAACTGAATAGTTATTACGGTTCATGAGATGATCCTGGTGACAGACAGACAGACAGACGGACAGTGGTGTCTTAGTAATAGGGTCCCATACCCTTGGAGTAAGGAACCCTACAAATCATATCTTCTTTCAGATCGTTGTTTGCAAAAAGTCTGTCAATTAAGTTAATCGTGATTTTTAAGACCTGTGGCCGCCATTTTGAACAACTATTTCACATGGTTTTACTTATTAAATCCACTTCATCATCATCATCATTCAGCCACAAGAAGTCCACTGCTGGAGATATGCCTCCTCCTCCATAGATTTCCAAAAAGACCGGTTGGAAGTGGCTTGCATCCAGCGTCTTCCTGCCACTTGGATGAGGCAAGCGCAGCGTGGGACGACCAGCCACAAGATGGACAGATTAAATTCACGTTGTAATAAAATTATGTCACTATATATAACTTTATTACAATTATATCACTGACTGGCATCACTTCTTAAATGCCACATTGAAATTGTATGAAACTTTCTTTGAAGAGTTTTACTTAAACGCTACTTAAACCATTTTCAAGTAAGTGGTGCACGTTGGCCTTAGCCACTCAGGCGCTGGCTGTAACAATAATTGTTATAAGATGACACGTAGTCAAAGGGATGCTTGCAAAACGTCACCCACAGATTGGTAATCCAAATGCTTAACTAAGGATGTGACGCAGAGCTGTTTTTACTTATGTTTTATTTTACTAGTAGTAATACTAGCTTAAAAAAGAAAAAAAGTGTTGGCTCGAGAGTAAATTCTGTTTTATCGACAGCTGTTTAGTTGCAACAGGTACTGCGCCATATTACCGTATTTTTGGGAATTTATTTCATCTTTTATTAGTCACTTCTTATCATGTGTTACAGTGTAAAGCTCTGTTGTGAACAAAACATAGCTTGGTTTCATGTAACGTACTAAGTTTATTCTTTGTGTTAAGAGAACACAGATAATTATCCCTACTTTTGTTTGGGTATAGGCCTATAAAAATCGTTTTGTGGGGTGTTAACGCCAATTACTGACTATTTTTTTTTTTTACTAAGAAACTTGATTTGTGAACTTCTTCATCGGTGTATATATTTAGAGTGGATCATCATTATCATCAGCCATTTGACGCCCACTGCAGGACATATGCCTTCTTCGTGGTTTTCATTACCATTAGGGGTTTTGCCATAATCGCCACGCTTGGCAGGTGGGTTGGCGATCGCAGTATGCGGTTGGAATCTCAGGAAGACGCTGCTGCCCGTCTCCTGGTTCATTTCCTTAGTCACCTTCTACGAAATCCACAAAAGGAAATGGAGTGACGCTATTCTTAATCCGGCGGCACACGGTTAAGAGTGGATTATATCTCCTAACTAGTGAAAAAAAGTGTTAAATCTCAGGGGCACGGTACAACTGCGCGTAAGATGTAAAACAGACTTTTCAATGGTATGTATTTGTTACTAAGTGTAACGTTTATTATATTACGATGTGTTTATATGTTTCCTATCTTGTATTTATTCAGGATATAAATCCGTAGATAAAAAAAAATTACAAAAATATGCAACGTCATAAACATTTTCGATGAAAAATTTTCATGACGTCCTGCAATTCCTTAAAGAACATAAATAAACAAAATCTTATCAGTAAATAGGTCGCTATACCATCAGCGTATTGGAATTAATCGTCATATTATATCAATAACACTGAGTCGGCTGCCTTTTGTGGCAACTAAGATACACCACAGGCTACATCTATGGTCCTGTTTTATTTATTCGTTTTGTCTGTTGTGTATTTAGTTTTCTTTCTGTTGTTGTGCATATTATGTTACTTATCTGCTTATTTTGTTTGTGTGATTTATCTTGTTGGTATAATAAATGTCTTTCTTCTTCTTCAATAATGTCTAATAAGAGAAATCTGATAGTTTTTCTGAAAACGCATTGCGTTTTTGCAGTTGCTATTGCACCAGCCCTTTAGAACCGGGCGGCTGAGAAGTCAGCACCTGAGCTATTAGTGTTCTGGATTAGTGTTCAGGTTAAGATTAGGATTTGGTCTTACTTGCTGTCTATTCCACTGAAGTCCGTTCCGAATGTATTGCTGCTGCTTTCAATTTTGCCTGCAGCTTTCTGGACATCGTGTAGAGATGGGCCAGCGTAGCAAACCTGGAAATTAGCACTTACAGTCCAGCTATCCTGAGAATGCAATTTAGTACTAAGATCACCAATTGTATTTTCTGGTACAATAAAGTATTTTATCAATAATAATGTCAATGATATTACATTTGACATTTTGTTTCTTGTGATCTGGGGCATAATAATGTGCACCAAATCCTGAGCGATTGCAATCGTCTAACTGACACATTTCATACTAATTCGTCGGATTAACAGATGGCGCTGATATCGCACATTCAGCGAACAGTGCGATATGTGCGATATTCATAGATACCATATAAATGATCAAAACGTCAGCGGCACTCTTAGGATTGACAAAGTTACGTCATCATTTATTTATTTATTGATGCTTTTATTGCACTTAAAGAAATTGTGCAATGTGGTGGACTTAATTCCATAAGCATTTTCTACCAGTCAACCACAGGAGATAAAGGAAAGAGTTGGTAGGCGTGCTAGCATCCACCAGGTAGGTCGCAACATACCTACATCTTCTTTTTAATTTGGTCAAAATAGTTTCTTCGTGGCTCACTCAATCTCTCTTTCCTTTCATATTTTTAAAATGATTACATCTGAATAAAATGCGGACAAAGAAGCCATAAGCTGTTTCAAATCGCAAAACCGGCGTCTGAAATGATAAAATATTATACCAGTGGTACATGTATGGCACGTACCTGAACCAATGTGTTGCTAGAAGGATTTGGTTCTGTCTCAATCCACATTAGGCTGTCAAAGTCACCAGGAATAGCATTCGTTAGAGCGACGTGACGAACTTTAGCCGTCATGTTGCATGGCAGGTCGTAGAAACCTCCCCAGAGACCCTGAAATATACATAATAAATGTATGCAGTTTCCCGATATAAGTTCCTAATTAACCCACTTTCACACCTCGTACTAGTATAAAAACCGACTTCAAAACACTACTGCATTGAAAACAGAGCAACAATTTAAATGAATATGACCTTTAAATTTGATGTACGTATTGTAGAAGAGTATAGTCTGGAGCCAGTGCCAAGTTACAAGACCAGCACCGACTCCAAAATATATTTCTACAATACCTATCAAATTTAAAGGTCATATTCGTTTAAATTATTTCTTTGTTTTAGTGCTGCAGTGTTTTGAAGTTAGTTTTCATATTTATGTAAAAAAAAAAATTAAGATTTTTTGTGAATATTACGACTCCGCCAATTTGGCGTAGTTTTCCGAAACTACTATAGTCACTCGAGTCACTATAAAAACATCCAAATCAATTTAAGTGTGTCTTTGAAACTTGAAGAGTGCCTTTGAATAGTTCTCTTGATTTTCCAGGATCCCATCATCAGATCCTGACTTGGTGCCAATGGGACCACCTGCCCAGTCTACCCTTTCAGAAAAATAAAGAATTTTCCAAAGCCGTCCATGCATTTTCGAATAATCGGAGAACATACATAAAAAAAACCCGACGAATTGTGAATCTCCTCATTTTTTTGAAGTCGGTTAACAAGTAGAAACACGATAAAGACATATTTTCTGGGCCGTACACTAGTGGGAAAACCTCGACGGTAAGATCCCACAAGACACAGGTTTAATACTTAATTGGTGGGTTTTTTATTTTATTTACTTAGGTCAACATAACTTTAACACATTTATTTTTTATTTTATTTACTTAGGTCAACATAATATAGGTATTTACAGGTTAAATGAATTTGGACCTCCTATAAAACCATAACCGATTTTTGTCGAGTTCCATGTCTGGAAATTGTTGAAATTACTCTTAGTTAGCGATTAATTACACAATACTGACATAACAATTCAATTGCGAAGAAACCAAAAAAATCTTTTTTTTTCTCCTATCATCAATAATTTAGACCTACATCAGTTTGTTGGTCTACCTGTCCGATTAATTGCCGTGCAGTTGCACCGAGTGTGGTAAGTCATCGTATGTAGGCAATCATGACTGTGAGCTATGATGTGTAATGTGATATTAGTTTTATTAACCAACTTCAAAAAAGGAGGAGGTTATCAATTCCACGCGTATAATTTTTTTTTGGCTATATTCCTTCATTCCGTCAAATCTTAACCGATTTCGATGATGTAGGCGAGTTTTTTCATACTATCACACGAGTGTTATAAGACCAAGTTATGTACAGTATAATATACTACTTTATCTACTCTCATACTATAATACATAAAATAATATTGCAAATAAAACGCTGAATATCAACAAATTTAAGCATTTTTACTTGTAATAATTATTGGTGTTCTGAATATTACAATTATGAAATTGAATTTGAACCGGACAGGAAGCGTTATTGAAGGTACTCGGAGAGGATATGTTAATGTTGACCTCATTTTTGTTATTTTCAATACTGTTAACTAATTTATTTTACAATTAGAACCAAACTTTGTTTAAATATTGAAAAGTTTTTTTGAATGCAAAATGTTGGCGCCGAGGCGCAGACATCGATTGCGCATGCGTGTTGCGTCGCCGCGGACTCGTTCATTGAAACCTTTTTTTTAAAAGTAGAGGTTCAACCTTCTTGGTCCAGCTGGAGGTTGTATCGTTATGATTAAAAAGTTAAATTATGATACACGTGTCCATACAAGACCTGTATCGTAGTAAAACTTTTTATTTCTTATTATTGGGATATGCGTAATATGTGTCATAAGAGTTTTGTTTTCAGTTTTATAATCTTTGTATTATAGTATCAGAGTAGATAAAATAGCGTAAAAGTAGTCTCAAGTTAATTTGGTGATGTTCTGGTAAAGACTTTCGGAGATGGAAATTTAGATCATCAAATGTTAAAGCAACGAATTAAGTAGGGTAAATTATGGTTATAAGGGACTTATTTATTTTTCTCCCGCTCCCCACTAAAAATTGAAAAATAATTATACTTCTACAATACCTACATGTATAAATACCTATAATTATTTAAATTATTTCTATCTTTTTAGTGATATGTGTAAATTATGGTTATAAGGCACTTGTTTATTTTTCTCCCGCTCCCCCACTAAAAATTGAAAAAAAGAAAAAAATTAAATGATGCTATGATGTGTTGTGTATTAGTTTTATTACCCGACTTAAAAAAAGGAGGAGGTTATCAATTCGACGCGTATATTTTTTATTTATTTTTTTTGTTATCGGTGTTTCATGCCTCAATGTATGAAAAACTTTACTGTAATCTGTTAAAACCAAAAGTACATGTTTTGATTATTAAGTTGTTTATTTATTTCATCGGTAAACCTGGATAATAATAGCGAGGTACTTTTTTAGGTTGAAACCCGTACTGGTTTGTTGGATAATATATTGTTTTTTTTTTTGTAGAATGTGTGTATTTGTTCACTAAAATACTTTTCTACAATTTTTTCGACCACGGGTAGCATAATTATTGGTCTGATCTAATTGAATCGTGTGATTTTAAAACAACACAAGTCACATGTGTTTTTAAAATAACACTTGCCCATTTTTTTTTTATTAAATTATTTACACCTATCTATTGATTTACATTAGAAAAAATTTTTGTAGTTTATTCATACAGAAATCAATATAATATGCTAAAATATTGCTGTTGTAGATATTAGTATTTGAATAAATCAGTTTTTTCTATTTCCTGCAAAGTTGTAATGAAAGGACATGTGTCGTTTTAAAATCACACGATTCAATTGTTGATCTAATTATTTTGAGCAGTCATTGAGGACTACTCCTTTATTGTGTAGGTCTCACTAACCCAGTTTTTAGTTTGTTTGAGTAGTCCCCATGCCATCCCATGGGGACTACCCCCATGCTGTAACATTACTGGAATGAATAAATATTTGTGTATTTTGTATGTGTAAGATCCAGTCACTTTAAATAAATATGAAAGTCAGTACAGTGCTTGATAGAAATAATGGTAGATTTATCATCATCATCAGCCCACCTCTGCACACTGCGCGGGCTCTCGCCATTCGCGTCCACGGGCCCGCTGCCGAACAGAGCGCATCGTTTGATCATCGGACTGATCGGACTGTTGGTCCATGTACTCACCGCCACCCAGTTCTCAGCTACCATTCCGTTTCTACTCTGGTCCATCAGCCATCTTCCCGTCTTGCCAGGTGATATCATCATAACTCTTTATATTTTTTTGGCTTTTTATTATAGTTTTATTCTTACATGTTATAAAAATATGATACTCTATTTTAAGTTTTGAAAAGTAATGCATGCGGTGTTTACCTTTAATTAGTTTTTGTATCGAAAGTTAGCCAAGATATAAGTTACTGTTAATCATGTGAAGATACAAAAAGTGTTGGTAGACCTAATAAAATAAATAAAAATAAATAAATATCTATTGGTCCTACCTTCTTCAAAACGTTGATAGCAAGATTCTTCTGAATTTGGTCTTTGAATAATTCTTTGTCTGGATTGAAACTTGGAGCGCAAAAGTCGTCCACCAGGATCAAGCTGAGTTTCTCGCCGTAGTCTTTTCGGAGCGACTTCACTAAACCTGCGAATATAGAGATTGATAAATTAATTTAGATTTAAAAATATTTAAAAGAATCTTGCGTTTATTTCGATTTTTTGGGGTTCTTATTTGGTAAACTAACTTACCAAGTAATCCGCAGTAAGGTTGTCTGTCTGACACTAATATAACTCTTCTGGTTTTTTGAAGCTCACTCAAAACCAAGGGCACCCAAATAAACTTGACATCGTGGGGTACTGGTACGTAAATCACATTTTCTTTCTGAGTGTCAACAATTTTCTTTAGCAGTACTACAATATATTTGTTAGTACGCATTGCTGAAATGATGTCGAAATGCTTGTATTTCATTTCAACCTTTGTTGTGATTTGCTCAAAGACAAGAAGGAATGATTTGTTTGGAAGGCAATTGTGGAGGTTTACTAGTGCCTGAAATATGTGAAAAATTTGAAAATTACCAAAAATATTCTCTATATGCTACTTTTTTTCGACCAGAACATCTGTTACTTTTTTATTTTATACCATACCTTTTCGTTACCCAAAACATTGTGGGCAATAAAGACGTTAGAGTCTTTGACACTCAGATTTTTGACAAGCAAATCAGCACTTGCATCGACAGACTGTACTTCAACGTTGAACTCTGGAACCTTCTCTGATATATCCTTGATGAGGTCAAAAAACACTGGCGAAGATTTATTTTTGAATTCTGTGACTTTCACTGCATTTCCAGATACATTGTCTTGAACGATTTGAAGATTGATGTTAATAGCAGTCTCAAACTGTAAAATAAAACCATAAAAAGGTAAATTTATTAACTAGAATACTTGTAATGAAATCATTTAAAACATTTTTTCCACTTACATTGACTTGGCCATTCAATATATGTGGTACGAATTCTTTCTTCATAAAAATATCTGGTTTGATCTCAGTATTTTTTTTGTCTTCAAATACTAATCCTTTAATAACAACACCACCACACCTGCGAGAAAAAAATATTTGCCTTCATTGTCAACAACATTACAAACCATAAAGATTGACGTTGCTTTCCCTAAATACTTACTGGGAAATAGCGATGACTTTGTTTACAACTGCGTTAAAGCATGGAATCTCGGTATTTAAAACAGCCACCTCTCTTTCTTTCTCATGTTGTATTACGTCGATAGTCAATTTCTCAATGATGCTTGGGACAGAAACTCCCTCGTAGTCTCGCAATATTACATTGAACTGGAACAGGGAGTCTATGAAAGTGACCCAGTCGCTGGTAGATTTGATTTGGGCAGTCTTTTTGCTGATGGAAGCTGATTGGATAGATTGGAACATGCCACTGAAATAAAATAATTTTTTTTCGTAAATAGAGCTTATAACTTACAAAGTGGTCGAGATAAATTTCATAATTTTCAGTTATTTTCAATCTCATCGTTTTCAAAATAACTTGTGTACCTGCTGAATCATAGGAATCTTTTTAGAATATTTAGCATCATAATGTTGAAGTTACCTAAATTAACCAAACACCGTAATACTAACTTGAAAGAATATCCCTTCATGTGTAGCATTTTGTAAACATCCTTAGAAGTCAGGGTCACTTCTTCTACACAAACTTCATCTTTTTCTAAATTAAGACTTTTAGCTTTTGCAGCGTCAATAATGTGGCCGCTTGCTAGTAAAGTTCCAGCGTAGTTCATCTTAAAAAAATAAAAAAATATCAGTAATTTTTAAGCAACTTAAAAAAAATAAGGCGGTTTTCAATTCGTTCAGGATGTTTTTGTTTTCTCTTTGCTATGTTCTCTCAAAACTTCATCAAATCATAACCGATTTCGATAATTCTGTTTTTGTTTGAGTAGGTGTAATGTTCGACAAAATCGTTTTTATTTTTAATTTATTATTTATTTAAGGAGAAAAAACAGAATTAACAAAGTTATAGGATAAATAATATCAGAGTCATTATAGTACATTTTGCCAATTCCTCAGCATTTCCCATAGATTGGTTATACTTAATATAATAAATAAGTAAGAGGTGCAATACAGGATTCTAGATTTAGTTCTAAGATTAAAATAAACAAACAATAAAGCAACTGTTTTAGAAAGAGATACATACACAAACAAGCATTAATATTAGGGGTTAAAGTATGAAATTGCCGTTTTATTGCAATAGGTTCTTTGAGTTGACATAGAATCTTCATGGTTTGAGGTTTTCGAATGAAACTTTTTTCAAATGGTTTCTTTGATGTTCTTTTTTTAAAAAATGTGAAACATTTGAATATCGACTTTCAATTGTTTTTATTATTCAATTTAGACAAGAAAGATGGATACTGCGAAAATTCGAGTGATTATGAGGCACCCATTTTTCGTATTTTTTTATTTTATTGATTTGACGCAAGTGAGTCAATATTGTGGGTATAGTAACGTTAAACCATGCCGCCAATTCCTGGGTAGTTTGACTAGGGTCGGCTTCCACTATCTCTCTTAATTCATCGTTATTCACTTGTATGGGCGGTCTTCCTCGTGGCTCGTTCTTTAAGTCGAAATTTCCATCACGAAAGCGTTTAAACCAAAATCGCACGGTGCGTTCATTAGAAGACCCCTCTCCAAACGCAGCATTGATATTGCGGGCTGTTTCTGCCGCGTTAGTTCCGCGTCGGAACTCGTATTCAAAAATCACTCGAATTTTCGCAGTATCCATCTTTCTTGTCTAAATTAAATAACAAAAAAAATTTAAAGTCGATATTCAAATGTTTCACATTTTTTAAAAAAAGAACATCATAGAAACCATTTGAAAAAAGTTTCATTCGAAAACCTCAAACCATGAAGATTCTATGTCAATTCAAAGAACCTATTGCAATAAAACGGCAATTTCATACTTTAACCCCTATTATTATACATTGGAACTAAACGCAAGAAATCGGTACAGATCATGAATTTGACAGGATTCTCGTGAACATTTGCTTGCAGCACTGCTTTGACTTATGAAACAGATCAACTTCCGTAAATGCTATATTATAGCTATCGCACATTCTGGTGAGAGGAGCTCTTTTGCCAGCATTGGTTCTAGAGACACCCTGTGAAAAAACACGTTTGTTTCTTATATATTGGACAGGAACGCGAAAATATTGTGGAGCTAATAGATCAGGACAATTAAGTTCAGATGTACAGATATCCCGAAGAACATTCAGGGAACATTGTCGGACAGAGTTCGGCGGTTTTGTAACGACAGCATTTTGAATTTAACTAAAAGATCGGACTAGGAAAGTTTAGGGAAGCCCATTTGGTAGTTGAGGGCGCGCAGAAATATCTTTTGTATCATCCCCAAGCGCCTTTTATATATATCATATAGCGGATTCCAGACTACTGATGCATACTCCGATGAGATCTAACCAGGGCTTGAAAGAGAGTAATATAATGTATCAGTTTTCCTGAAATCTTTGCCTACGCGCAAAATGAAACCCAACAATGGTAAGCTTTATTTACAACACTTTCTACATGAACGTCAAATAAAGTCAAAATAAAAAGTCAAGTCAAATTTTTTTTATTCAAAGTAACACAGAAACTGTGACTTATTGAACGTTACAAGAAAAACTATGTGCCCGTTGCAAAATCTAGATCATTTGGAGAAAAAACACACAAAAAACTCCAAACTTAGTCTTTTCAAACATATGCCTTAATTAACAGAGTTTACATGTCATATCTTCTAAAAAACTATTACTAGGATGCATTGAATTGGCTATAACTCCACACATCTTTGTCATCTAAATAATCCTTAATGCTATAGTAGCCCTTTTGCCATAAAGTGCGCTTTACACATTTTTTGAACTGCACTTCACGCAAGCTTATTATATCTTCAGGCATCATATTGTAAAAACGTATACAATGCCCCATAAAGGATGTATTAACCTTTGCCAGCCTAAATCTTGGGAAAGAAAGTTTATGTTTACTTCTAGTATTTACATCGTTTTGGCTACCTACGGTTTTAAAATTACTTATATTTTTCCTGACGTACATAGTATTCTCATAGAATCTCTTAACTGCCTAGGTTATAAATGAATCTGATTGCTCTCTTCTGTAAGACAAAGATGGTTTCAATGTCTGCTGCCCAACCCCACAGTAGTATGCCGTAGGACATAATACTGTAGATGTAACTAAAATAAACAAGCCTAGCAGTTGCGACGTCAGTTAATTCCCGGATTCTTTTGACTGCATATGCTGCAGAACTAAGCCTATTGGCCAATTTGTTTATATAAGGTCCCCATTGAAGCTCAATTGTGATACCTAGAAATACAGTTTCTTCTACAATTTCTAGTTTGTCATTCCCCAATACAACGCTGCTGTCAACTATTTTGACATTTGGTAGAGTAAACTTTATAAATTTTGTCTTTTTTTAATTTAAAAATAAGTTATTAGAAGTGAATCAGTTTAGTACGTGAGATAGAGCATCATTTGTATAGTCGAGGTAATTTTCTTGTCTCTTAATTTAAAAAATAAGTGACGTAATAGTTTAGAGTCAAAGTAGATGCCCAAATCGCGAATAGACTCCACTCACTCTAGCCTCCAATTTCATAACTGTTCAATAGATTATCTCGCCTCCTAGAAAAATTTATGACTTTACACTTGTCGTGGCCGAGGAAGATCTTATTAATTACAGAATAATCATGAAGCCTGTTAAGATCTTACTGAATAAGTTGACAGTCAGCTATATGTTTTACCTGCCTATACACCTTTAGATCATCCCGCGTACAAAAGGTAGCGACTGTGTTGAAAACAAACACCTAGATCGTTTAAAAAAACTACAAAAAGTAATGGTCTCCTCCATTCTGCCTAAGTATATAACGAACAAAACACATTACAAAATTAAAATTAATTACATTTGGAAATAGCAACGAGCTGCATGAGCATTGAGCACATATTATAATATTTTGGACACCGGTTTCAAATTATTATTCTATACTGAAGTCGGTTTTTAAAATTATTCTCGATCATCACATACGCTTAAGATACCGAATTCATATTATTATTGTATTCTAAGGTCGGTTTTTAAAATTATTCTCATCTGTAGTTTTTGTAGCAATCGTGTTCATTTGGATATTATAAATTTAGTTACCTCAAACTTATTATTTCCTTTGTTGATCACAATGTTGAAAGTTAACTTTGATTCTCTGTTAATAGTTGCCTCTCCATAAAACTTCACGTCACTAAAAGTGACGGAAAGAGTTTCAAACGGCACTCCTTTTATCATAGCGAATGTCTCCCAAACCAGGACCAGAATTGCAGCTTCGGGAAATACGATGACTCCTAGAAAGCAAATTGTATTATATTTAACAAAAGACTGAGACAAACAAATCCGTTCAATAGAAGTACTAAGAAACACAGTTAGTTGCTAATTTTGGAGGAAAGGGAAGGAAAGAAGAAGGGAAAGCAGGCAGACAGGAAGGGAGGAAGAAAGGGAAGGAAGAAGGGAGGAAAGAAGGAAGGAAGAAAGGAAGGTAGGCAGGAACGAAGGAAAGAAAGGAGGAAGGAAGGAAGAAAGGGAAGGAGCGAGAGCCCTGCTGTCTTCCGGGTTAGTTGTCATCTCGGCCGCTTCTAAAACTGGAGCGCGGGCAACTTTTCACTTTTCAAATTTGTTATTGGTCACCTCGTATTGTATTAGTTTTATGTAAGGGACAAGTCTCCACCTTCTAATTTTGCTGGGACTAATCAAGTGTGGTATGTGTGGGAAATTCTTGGAGACAAATTTAATATACCACTACAAATATACCTCTAAAATGCGCAATTCCTGAAACACAAAATTAAGAGGTTTTGTTATACATCAACTTTTGCTATATTATATTTATAACATAAACTCACGCCTGTATCCCGGAGGGATAGGCAGAAACTAAGGTTTGCTACTAGCCATGATTCTGACAGACATAATATTTCGCTTTAATTTTTAATATTTTTATCAGGTCAATATTTTTGTAAATGTCAAGGTTTACCAATTTAATTCAATTTGGACTTTATGCACTTTATCAAAGCACGGAAGAATGCCTGACATAGAAGAATGTCCATTTTGTTATTTAACACATGAAAAATTGATACATTCTGTCACATAGCGCAACCACAAAACACGAAAAACGTAAAACATACATTAGGGAGGGAAGAAAGGAAGAGAGGAAGGAAATAAAGAAAAGAAGGTACAGGAAGGAAGGAACGAAAGATGGACAGAAAAATGGAAGGAAGGAATGAAAGACGAAAAAAAATTGCGCAAGTTGTTATATACATAAGCAGCCTACATACGTCCCACTGTAGGGGACAGGCCCCCTCTCAGGGAGAGAGTATGGGCTGTCATAAAATATTCCAAAGTAAACTTTATGTAGCAGACAAGTGACAAGGCATTAGATCTTTAACGGAGTGTAATACTCTAGAGTGCGCATTCCAAAGCTCGCCGTTACTCACCATTTCTCACGTGTCCTTCGATAAACTTGTAGTCATCATCATGAATGGACAGGGTGCATTCGCGGGTGGCTGATGTCACTCGATCTTTGGTGTTGAACTTTGCAGTCAGCCTATTAAATATTTTGCTCAAGATATACCTTCAAATTCTTTACAACTTGGCTATTTATTGGAACTTTTGGGATCATTTGACTCATTAATTTGATAAATAGCAACTCGGTAAAATACTAATTTAAAGTTCATTGTATTTACTACCACGGTTTTGAAATCTACATTTATAATGTAAATCTACAGTAAAAAAATTACTGCGTGTCTCTACAACATGTTACTGAAACATAGCAAAATCTTAAAACAGTTTCTTTATTATTGATATAATTTAACTAGTACTTCCAATAAGCAAAACATTAAAATTCTAAATTTCACTTTTTATAAAATCTTTATATTTAATGCGAAAAAATATAGTACTTAGAAATGGTTTTATTATCGATACTAAAGTTTTTCACAAATTGTCAACAGTTGAGAAGCACAAATCACTGTTTCCATTTGTTTAGGAAATAGATAAAAATGTGGACTTTTATTGTTAAAAATAAAAACAGGCTCACCAGGTCTCACTGTGCTCCCATTCGACGTAGTGCGACAACAGTGGCGTTCCGGTCGACACAGGGAACTCAATTTTTGGATAAAGCACGCTCAAGTTGGTGTTAATACCGAGTTCATATAACCTGTTGATGCACTTGAAAATTAATCCGTTGTCAATCTAATACCTACATGAAATTTACAAACATGTTTGTTACTGGGATCGTTTCTGAGAACCGGTTTGGCAATCATAAGACAAAAGAAAACGGCCGGACACACTTCGACTGAATCGGGAAAGTGTAGGTTTGTGGTATCAAATAGTAATGTCATCTCTATTTGCCATTCCAAGATTAATTTTGTGAGGCAGAAGAAAAACGCAATTCTGATGTAATGAAACGGTAGTTATTGTTCACAATGTTTGCCTAAAAAAAACTTAGCAAAAATAAACATGCGGCCATCAGCATTTATGACAGATAATAACAAGTCTTTTGAAATTAGATATAAGAGATCTGTGTCATTTCAGCCACGATGATGGTGAAACAATTCGTCACTTAAGTCGATAACGGAGAAGTCATTGATCTCAGTACTTACTTGCCAATCGAATCCAGGATGAACTTAGTTGGATTAGCGTGCCCGCGCCTGGTAAGTGGTACGTGATGACACTTGGTGTGTGACCGCTTCAAGATGGCTTGCAGCAAGCCGTGGGGGGCTATCTCGATGACGATTGCCTTATCCGGGATCATACGGGCGGTTTCCTCAAAGAGAACGGAGTTCTGGAGAGAATATGTTCAGTAAGGATTATACGCGCTTACCAATACTTATATACGGACTTTCTGGTATTTGAAATAAATTATTTTAATTATAGGATCTAATACCTACTCACCAGTAAGTTATTCGTATGGTACTCAGCCGACGAATACATGGCGGATGCCTCCTCCCACTTGTCGATGGGTACTGAAGTGGAGACCCACTTCTTGCTGCGCAGCTTGGGTTCCCTTATGACCTCGCTCAAGTACTTTAGCAACTTAGGACCTACGGAGGAGAGGGCCATGAATTATTGGGATATCGTGTCGGTGAAATTCGTGGTGACGGCGATCTGTTTTGAGTGAGGGCAAATATTGAGTCACAAACCAACCGGGATCTATTTACTAAAGTGCTAAAATGTCAGAATTTGATAGAAAATACCAGAGACATGGATTTGGAAATACACGAAACGGAACAATGTGGAAAGTTTTTGACATTTAAAATGCGTGACTCGCGCCATCGTAGAACCTATACTGGTGTCAGACAATGAAAGTTATGGAACCTTTATTTGAAACTTTCATTCGGAAAATTACAAAGTCTTTACATGTAAAGAAAAAAACTTTACAAAGGAACTTACCAGCACTAGCGATATATCGCGAGTGGTACGCAATGTTCGAGCAGGGCACCTCTTTGGCGAAAATTCCCTTTTTGGTGAGTTCTCCCACGAACTCCTTCATATTTTCCGCGGGTCCTGAGATGGTGCAGGACTCGGAACTATTGTGGCACGCAATCTCTATTTCTGGTGGGCACATCGGCAGGACCTTTGAGTACAAGAACGTACATTGGTGAAATATGTATCAACACAATCTTACAAAAAGTTACAGATAGTTTGCATGTATAAGTATTACTCGTATAAATGAGATCTTTAGGATGTGCATAGGATATATCTGGGGGTAAGCGTGCCCCTGTTAAGACGAGCAGGGCACTCTCCTTGCTATAAATATAATAAATAAAATAAACTGTGAACAAATTGTTTGGCGATTAAAATAAGCTAAGGTGGTTAATTGTGTAACGAGTGACAACTGACTAAATGTGGATTAAAACAAAGTAATAATCAACCGTCGTTTCCTTGCACCTGACTGACATACAATGACTTATAAATGTAGATTCTTGATGTAGCGAAAGATATTTGTCAGGATAGTGGCAAGTGGTGAACCCTGGTCTCTGCCTACCCCTCCGGGCAAGTATCCCGGATGGGTAGGCAGACCAGTGAGTTGTATTATTTTATATACTCACGGCCTTATACCCTAGTCCCACGGCGGCCATGGAACCTCTGATGAAGGGAGTCTGTACGGAAACTAGACCGCGGCTGTAGGCGGAGAGGATCATCTCCTCAGCCGTGAAGCATCCGTCGGCGTACGCGCATCCCAGCTCTCCTACACTATGTCCTGGTGAGAAGAATTTGCTGGTTAGGACGTTTCAACACGATTGTGCACTTTTATTTAAAAAAATTCCGCGTTTAGCCAAATCAACTTTAGGCGCTCAAGACGGCACCAATCGATCGTGCATGAATTACGTTTCATACAAAATAAATAATTTCGCGCAGTTAACCGGTTAATTAGCCTTGGGCACGTGTCAAAGATGGCGGCGTCTTTCGACAGTGGCACTGGTGCTATTAAGTATTATTAATTGTTATTATTTTGATTGATGCACAAAGCAATATTATTATCTAGAGATCGCTGTTAAAATTACCATTTTTATTGCGAAATCTTACGACTAGTAAACAAAATTTTGACCCTGAAAAATCAAACAACACTATCGTGCTGTTTAGGCATAACTCCATTTTTAATGTCGTTAGGTAATGAGTGTCATTTAGTGAATTTGGTAGTTAATATTTTACTTTTCTTGCAGGAACGGAGCTTACTAGTGCCATTGTGCTTGAGTTACTGGGAGATGGAAATGATTCCGAGGTTGAAAGCTTAGACATTGACGAAAATGGCCTTTAAAAGGGCTATCTAATCCTCCGGAGAGCCAAGTTTAATCTACAGCCTCAATATCACCCCCGCATCAATCTACATACAGCTCAGAATCAACGTAAAACAGAAATTAGAAGAAGAATCTAGAGACAGGTACCGTATACTCAGAAAAAACATGCTTTTCCGGAACGTCCATTTCCAGGTGTAATCCGAGAACCCTTAGAGGACTTGACTAAGTACTTCAATGACTAGTTTTTTGAAAAATACGCTATATGTACTAATAAATATTGCATGCGCAAAACCGGCCAAATTCTAATTCTAAACATTTCTTCATGGGATTTATTCCGTACCCGCGGATGCACATGTATTGGCGAGAAGGGCTGAGATTGAACATAATAACAAAAGTCATGGCTAGAGACAGGTTCAAGACTGTTCGATCAGCATTGCAGATTGTCGACAGCGACACACCTCCATTAGGTAGTACCAACTCGCTCTGGAAAGTGCAACCAATGCTAGACCAAGTCAAACAAACATGCGATCAACTCAAAAGACAGTCGGGACACTATTCCATCGACGAACCGATGATCCACTTTAGTGGCATTATGTCCGCAGTGTCTGCGACAGGTTTTTAAATCTAAACCACGACCCCAAGGCTTAAAAGCGTTTGTGACCACTACGCATGATGATCTTATGATCGATTTTGAGGTATACAGGGGCTCCAACACTCCCGTTGATGACAGATCGTTAGGAGTCAGGGCATCCATTGTGTTGCATCTTAGCAAGTTAATCCCAAGAGGAAGTTGCTTATTTTTTTATCGTTACTTTACGTCAATACCATTGCTTGAAAAGCTGAATACTCTGGGGCTCCATGGCACAGTAACACTAATGATGAACCGCATAGGTACGCGAAGAAATATCGATTTCAAACCTGATCGTCGTACGCAGCGTGGTGAATCGCAACAATTCGTAAGTGACGATGTGGTTGTGGTGAAGTGGATGGACAATAAATCCGTTCTAGTTGCACCTAACTGCACGTCTCCTTCGTGGTTTTCATACACCTGGTTTTGTCATAATCGCCACGCTTGGCGGGCGCGTTGGCGATCGCAGTATGTGGTTGGGTTGGAATCCCAGGAAGACGCTGCTGCCCGTCTCCTGATAATTGATTTCCTTAGTCGACTTCTACAACATCCACGGAAGGAAATGGAGTGACGCTATTCTTAATCCGGCGCCACACGGACCCACACGTGATCTCAATACCTACTTTCTTGTTACTATGATTATGTTACATTAAAACTAGATTTAAATAAATATTTACTTTGCCTAGTTGTCTTTTTATTTTAAATTTAACGTACCTCAAAAGCCATAAACCCAACAACATCACAATCGCACATAAGGATAGTTAAAGCCCACAAGTCACGATCGTGCATGGGCTATAACCAACTTTGGGGGTAGTTTGGATTTTTTTTAACATTTTTCAAAGATGCCTCTTAGCCTCACTTTCCATCACTAATACAGAAAACATGACATTTACAAAAAGTTAAATTTAGGCTTGAAAGGGATATTAGTAGTGCTGAATGTTAAAAACTGGCTTTAGACTCCAGGTAGAACTAAAAGGTAAAAGAATACAAAAAGCAAAAATGGGATAAAGAAAATATCGCTGATCAAAATTATGCCGACAGTTGGGCGAGATATATTAAGCGTCTACCTAAATATGAATAACTGCAATCAAGCGACAAAGGTAAAATTTTGTATTTCAAATATATAATTAGGCTTATCTAATAAATTGATTAAATTATTGTTACTAACACAACACAACACAACATGGTAATAGTTTAAACAAAAACCAGCTTAGAGATCTGCATGAATAATATCTTTCAACCAATTTATTTATTTTTTCAACTGAAAACTAAGTAAGGACCCTTACCGATGATATTATCAGGAACGATGCCCATTTCCCTCAGGATGTCAGTGAGGCCAATCTGCACTGCCGCAATGCCAACAAATGAGTGCAAGATGTTGTCGTAAATCGTTTTGTCAGGATTGGTCAAAATGTTGATCAGATCAATGCCCTTGGGCTTAAGGACACGGTGGCACCTGTGAAGTTAGTTTTGGATTAATGATGGTTTGTAGTGGTGTTTATGGCATCAGCGTCGAAGTAAAATGCTATAGTAGATTTATACATTTACACGGCATCATTATAACTTCTAGGCATATTTTGTGTAGGAATCATTCTACTACAATATGAGAAGGAATTAAGTGACCTACATAGCTAATTAGTTAGTATTTCTGGTACATAATGCGACAACATCAATTGAATTGAAAAATTCTTTATAGCACTAAAAAAAACAATTTTGTGTAAAGGCGAGCTTAATACTAGGTAGTATTTTCTTTCAGCTAACCTGCGTTGATGTGGAGTGTCGATGGGGTTGTGCCATTATGGAAGTAATACAAAAATAAACATATAGACTGGTTGATAAACTTATATAAGATTATTACAATTTAACTACACATATTAAGTTTAATTTAACTCCGCATGTTGGCGGTGATTGCGGGCATGTTGACACCAGGTTTATAAAACATTGGTGCAACTCACATATAAAATATTGTAAATAGTACCAACCAAACAGGTTAGGTTTTCTTTGTTATTGTTTTTTGTGTTTTTGCTTTGATCTCAGTGTCTTGAAATAAATAAATATTATTACTATTGTTTGCTCACATGCAGCTCGGTATTAGAATAATATTAATCCTAGAAATAAGTACAAATAGAAATTTCCACCATTTAGACCCACATCATCCTTTATGGAGAACTGTATTAGGTTCTACAAAAGGATTTCTCAAAATATATTAAAGTTAGCTTTGACACTATTTAAAAAATTCACATATTTCGTGCCTCACACGACTATCGAGCACATTGGAAGTGAATCGAGTCATAAATGTCGTGTGAAAAATGTCGTTCTGTTGTTTTGACTTTTTTTAAACAGGTTTGGCTACAGGGCCAACCCTTAAACCGATTGTCATTGTTTTAGGCTCAGATCGTAGCTAACTAAATTTTCCAGAGGATTTTTTCTCAAATTTTTAATATCATTCTTCGTTTCTTAGATATCGAGCACCAAAATCAAAAATTCAGAAAAAAAAACATTTTTTTTCACTATTTCGGCTATAACTTTTTTTTTTACTTTCTTGAATAATACTTTTTGCACCTTACAACGCTCGTAAATACACGTCTTTTGAGACTTTTCTGAATATCATATATTCACAACTCTCCTAGATATAGGGGGATCGCAATTTTTCGTGAAATCGGAGCCTACACTGGAGCGAACGAAAATACATTTCCAATGTCAAAAATATGTTAACAATGTACAAAAACATAAACATAAACATTTACATACAGGCACATACAAAGCCTATAACTTAAAAGATTATTTAGAATGCAACATGACAATGCAAGTCTATGAAAAAGAATAGTGTTAACGGGTATATAGAGGAGGATTGTGTCAGGTAAGTCAAGGTAAGTAAGTCAGTATTTTCATGATGATAATTTAGCCTCATACTGAACACAACGACTCACTTAGTTATAGCCTCTGCGAACAGGGGTATCTTCATCAGGTCTGTGCCCATTTCAGCCCACTGAGAGCCCATACCGCTGTACACAAACCAGATGGGGAGAGGAGATCCATCGTAGTACTCCGAATGTTGCGTCAGGGCTACCGTATTTTTCTCTTCGTCTTTGCCTGGTGATGGAAAATGGTTATTTTTCTATTGTACTTAGAATTGTTTCGCCAAGTTCAATTGTTTGTTTATGAGATAACACACTCTATTGAAGAACTACCGACCCATCTCGCTTTGGAGCCATGTTTGTAAGCTGTTTTCGAGGGTCCTCTCGAGCGCAGGTTTGATGACTTCCAGCCTCCCGAACAAGACGATTTCCGAAAGGGCTATAGTACCATAGACCACCTCCACACACTGCGGCAAATTCTACTTAGCGTTTGTGGACTATGAGAAAGCCTTCGATTCGATCGAAACATGGGCAGTGCTCTCGAGTCTCTCCAGCGTGGCCGTATTGATATCGTTTTTGCTACAAAAATCTGTAATCTCAACCTATAAAAATATATATGCACGTAAACTAAATGCAGTAAAAAGTTTTTGTACTAACCATGTATGGTTGATCACTTATTAATTTCATTAGCATTAAAATGCAGAAAACTACTTGAATGTAGTGTTTTATTTAGTGTTAGTAACCTAGGTTCATAAAGTAAAAACCAACTAAAGTGCGGCAAAATCAAAACATCTTTGTTTTACTGCGTGATATACAAATACAAAAAGTTTTATTAAAAGAAAGACATTACAAGCATGGTTTGCGTTGATTACCACACTAGAAGTAAATCTGTGCAGTGGTAACCAGGTGGAGGTTTCACATTATGATTACTAGGCGCTTACCGTTAATGTTAGTTTTGTTACATTTTACAATTTAATCAAAGACATACTATAATCAACTCTAGTGACATCGTGGGGTACTAACAGAAACTGCGTATATAGTATAGGATTAGTCAGTAAGATAAATAAATGAATATATTATACCGAGACTTCTTATACCTGCATTATATATAATCTAAACGACTATAACCATACACATACATAATATACTCATACACCAAATATACATACATACACATACATACTATATTTAGTAATTGAGTTTATTTATAAGCATTTGTTATTTTCTATAGCATTCACCTATATGGTAGTGTCTAATAGTTTTTCAGTTTCGGAGTAGCTTAGGCTATTGAGATACAGTTTAAGTTTTTGTTTAGCGCAAGCAGCTGCTGTGGGTATCGCAATTAGGTATTATTTTATTAAATAGGAATGGTTGAAGAAAAGGGGCGAAGCGTTGACCAAATGTGGTCTGCATAGGAGGGGTGGGGAGACGACAGAGACGTTTATTTATAATTGTCTCATAATCAGGCGAGGAGTGAAATCTACGATGTGCAGAAAGGACTGACCTGAGTATAAACAGTTGACGTACTGTTAGTACTTTGCACTCCGAATAGAGTAGCTGGGTAGAATATCTGTAAGCCTTACTATGTAGGACTTTGAGTATTAACCTCTGGGTCCTCTCTAGCTGTATAATATGTGACTTGGCGGCTCCTCCCCAAGAAGAGATACAGTATGTTAAGACTGATTCGCAAAGACTGGCATACACCAGTTTTCGTATCGTAACGTCGTTATATCCCGCATCATTCTCATGAGTGAGATTTGTTTCCTAGCACGTGCTGTATGTATATGCACAGATATGTGGACACTGAAATTTAACCTTTCATCAATGTGTACTCGCAAATATGGAGCCAACTCTAGTTATAGAGTCAGCACATGCGCAGTCAGAGGGACTTGATTTATAGTTCTTGAGACATTTATGTACTAAAAGTCGCTGAGTTGTGACCCGATCCGATTTTTTGGTTTTATGGAAACATAGGAAGTTTGTTTTAACAGGGTTTAGCGTGAGAAGGTTATAGGAGAGCCAAGAGTTTATTTTAGCCAGATCAGTCTCTCTCAAGAAACGTCGCTAAAAACTAAAGCTGTATCGTCAGCATACGAGAGTATTTTTGTGTTTGTGTTATCTTCGATGCACAAACACAATAAAGTTGATGATGTCATTGATATATACTATAAATAGGGTTGGACCACGCGTATCTACTGCCCTGCTGAATACCGTACGTATTTTCAGCAGGATCACATACATTACATACTTGTTAGTTAGAAAATGTATCACATACTGCACAAACAATTAGTTCAAGATGCCAATTAAAATGCAGTAAAGAACGTCCTGTTACTGCAAATTAGTCCGCAAAGTGGCGAATAAACTTTTATTTTTGCAGTATGAAGCATTTTTACCGCATTTTAATCAGTTTACGTGTACTTTTTTGCGTTCAGTAACAGAACTGATTTAAAAAAAAATCCTTTTAATTTTTAATTTAAATTTAATTTTTTGTCGTAAACTCAATCTTTGTTGTCAGTGAGTCCTTGTGATAATCAAAAATATCCACAATATAACATTAGAAATAACTAAAAAACGGCATCAAAAAGTTATTTGCTTTTTTTCTCGGAACCGCCTTTTTGCACTTACTGCGTTTTAGGGACTGGACGGCAGTATAGTAGTCATGGCAGAAACGATGGAAGACTTCGGCATAATGCTCGAAGACCTCAGTCGAGTTTTCCAACGTGTGAGCCTTAAAATGAACATGGACGAAACGAAGGTCACGTCGAACGCCCGTGTTGTGCCCACCCCAATAACATTGGGAAACTCGACTCTCGAAGTTGTAGACGAATACGTCTACTTAGGACAAACAGTCCAACTAGGCTGGTCCAACTTCGTGAAAGAGGTCAATTGTCGAATTCAACTCGGCTGGGCAGGATTCGGGAAACTTAGAAAAATCTTTTCGTCTAATATAACTCAATCGCTCAAGACAAAATTATATAACCAGTGTGTGTTTACAGTGACCAGTGATGACTTATGGCACTGAAACGGGGTGTCTCACTATGGGCCTCATAAGAAGGCTCAAGGTCACGCAACGAGCTATGAAAAGGGCTATGCTCGGAATTTCTCTACGAGATCGAATCAGCAATGATGAGATCCGTAGACAAACGAAAGTCGTCGACATAGCCCAGCAAATTAGTAAGTTGAAGTGGCAGTGGGCGCAGATCTGATGGCCGATGGGGCCGAAAAGTTCTCGAATGGAGACCACATATTGGCAAGCGCAGCGAAGAATGACCAGCCACAAGATGGACAGATGACCTCATCCAAGTGGCAGGAAGACGCTGGATGCAGGCCGCTTCCAACTGGTCTTTTTGGAAATCCATGGAGGAGGCCTATGTCAAGCAGGTCCACTGCTTGTGGCTGAATGATGAGATAACAGGACTTTTTTAGTCAACTCACCACAATGCCGAGTCAGTTGTCTTTTGTAGCAAGTATGAATCACCATAACTACTTATGTTTGTAGAAAATGTTATGTTGTGATATCTTTTTCTTTAAGAGTTGATTGACCTTTTGGAGTCATGGAAAGTATGACAGGGTTTCCAGTGCTGTCTGTCTCACAAAATTGTGAGTAAAAATGGCGCTGTCGGTATTTTGACATGTTTGTCAGTGACAATGCTTTACAATGGATGTAGAACTCTAATTTGTCTCAAAATATGATATTTTTTTGAGCATCAATCATAACTAAACGAATAACGTCCACGCTACACAATCATTTGCTACATTTGCAAGTTTTTTTCTGTATCTCAAGGACTGAACGCACTTGCAAGCACTTACCTCCAAATTCCCGTAAGTCTACATGATACCATATAAAAATGAAAAAAAAAAAAAATTGTGCGTAAACTTCAACATACACTTTCATACATTCCATAAACTTAGGCTTTTGACCTCCCTAAGCATTATACCATGAAATCTTGTGAAGTGCTATGATTTATTTATATATTACACCTGCTAGCTATGGTAGATAGTCATATTATAATTACAATCCATACATTACAAACATTTGGCATAAGTCCTTACCGAGAATGGTATACCCTCTACACGTATGTCCAGGAATTTCATTAGAATGAATATTATGCAGCAGAGCAACCTCCTCTGGGTCCACTGGATGATTGACCAGCTCGTTGAAGATTTTATTCACGCAAGACTCCTCGCGACCTGACACTAGGACTAGATGGGGGATTTCAGACTTGTAGCGGTCGAGATCCTGAAAAGAAGAGTCATGCTAGGTGCAACATAATAGATACACTATGGTGTTGCACCTACTTGAAGCCATTTATAGCTGCGTCTAGGTAAGTGTTTTTTTATCCGTTTACGACACCAATTAAATAAAAAATATACAATATACCTAGTAATATATATATTACAGTATGATGCGGGATAAAGGCTTGCAATCTAATATAATCATTCACTCGTGAGCTTACCTAGATTCTTCAATTTCATCTTAACTTACCTTAGGTTTATAATGCCCTTTCAGCAGCACGTGGAAATTGGCACCAGTCAGCGAGAAGGTATTCAAGCCCGCATATTTCCTGTTGAACGGCGCATTGTCCTTAAGAATTTCGACCCTTCCATCACGGATAGAAGGTCTATCTTGGGGCTCTTCTAAGTTAATGTTGCCGGGCATTTGGCCATTCTCGAAGCCAAGGCAGATCTGTTTAAGAAAGTTACACTTGTCATTATTTACATGATCTATTGTGGTAACTCCGACCGTACGTGAAATTATGACTTAGTCACTGTAGTGTCTGTATAATATTTATGCAAAGAAATTTTCATAAAAGTACTTCAACAACTATTTGCCTTTCGCTTATTTTATACACTTTGTCGTGCCCATATCGTTGGAGCGAGAGGCAAATACATAGCTGTATTAAATACATAGCATAGGTGATTTTTTTTCTCTCGCATATTGTATAAATTATACGAGAGAAAAATTTTAATGACGTTATCCAAACGTTCTGTGTTCAGACATTAACACTCTTTTTTAATCTGAAAAAGTTAAGGATGCCAAATCTAATCTAATCTAATCTCACATTGTGGAATCTTTTGGCCTCCAAATGGCCTCAGTCTGGGTGTATCTCCATGTTTGTGATGTTCTTGCCTGGTTAGCACAGCACAGGGTATCCCAGTTTGGGACCAAGGTCAAGTGATTGTGTTGTGTGGAAGTTATTATTATTATTATTTACTCTATGTTTAGACGAATACCCCATCGGCTGTCAGTTCTTTTACAGATGTGACCAGCTCACTTCCAATTCAACTTGCTTTCATATTTATACAAAAAATGTATATGTATATAATTGCGTCGACGGAAGGAACCGCAAGAGATGGCATTATCATGCAAAATTTTACAAGCTAAATTAAGGTAACTTTTTATAACCTTAGTCAGAGCACAGACACCGGATGCAGGCTCGCTGTTTCCCATATTTGACTTGACACTTCCAACCTTGATCGGATTTTTCTTTCCAAAGACTTGACCGATACCATCGAGCTCGTTGCCATCAGCGTCTGCAAGACCTGACAGGAGACAAAACTAGCTACTATAGAGGGTGTAGCAAAATCCTTATATATGTTTATCCAAAAATGAGGATTATATTTGTCAATTTACAATCTTAATTATACACCGGTGAATTTTAAATCGTAAAAAAAAAAAAAATTCCATACATTTTGCTGGTAACTTAGCCCTTAACCCAAACGGATAGTGTTAGTACAATGAAGATTGCGAAAAAGTTGTATTTTGTGATAGTTTTAATAAGGACTAACGGTATTTACTACAATAGTATGTTTTAATGAAAATACATTGGAAGGAGTGAAGGAAAACATCGTGAGGAAACCTGAGTGTCTTATCTATTCAGCTCAGCGGTTGAAATTGCCAATCCGCGGTGCGCATACGTGGTGATTAAACCCATACTCTCTCTTTGAGAGAAGGCCTGTGCCCTACAGTGGGACGTATATAGGCTGCTTATGGTACATATTTTAACAATGCAAGTGATTTATTTATCTGTAAAGGGATAAAAAAGGTGAAAATATTGTATCGGGAAAATGTAATTGGTTGCTTGATTGTCTTGAAACTTTGTATACGTATTCTACAATGCAAATACGTGAACACATAATATTTCAGGATTTTTCGAGTTTATACGCGTAAGGGGTTCAAAAAGGGTATAAAAGTGTTTACGTAAATGTTTAAATTTGTAGCTTGTTTTTCTTGGAACTACGCAAATTAAAAACCCGGGGAGCAAAACTTTTCGAATGTTTACCCTTAACGGGTTCAAAAAAGGCGTAAAAGTCTTAATGTAAATTTTTTCGTAACTTAATTTTAATAGGGAGAGAGACAGAATCTACAGTACAAACAAAGCAACGTTTTGCCCGAATCTTGCCAGAAATACAATTACAAAAATAAGCCATACTTATTGGCTTCGTTTGCGTGGCAAACGAAACGAACCAAAACTATTTCCTATCTCGGTTCATATGTTACATAGGATAAATAAAATAAGGTGTCTAACAACACCACCCACTTTTAAATCAGTTTAAGCGCATAAAAGTTATGGGGGCATAAAATAAACCGATACACTTACAGTACCTACATTAATCCTGAAAATATTTCACTCATTCTGGGCAGTAGTGTTAAATTATTTATCTACGAATGTATTGGTTGTGTTGATAAGACAAAAGCGACTCATACCCGGCATTTAACTATTATAGCTTGCCGCATATGTGCACTTATAAAAATTGCACATATACGGCAACTACCTAGACAAAGAGCCAAATAGAGTCATATTTTTTTATTTCTGCAATTGAAAACTGTATGGCAGTGAAGCTGCGGAGATTAACTACTTTCATATACTTTATACAATACCTAGCAAAATCGTTCCTTTCAAATTCATAAAATCAATTCCTTAAGCAATAAATAGCGTTACCTGAGCCGGAGGCCTCGACGTAATCGACTTCCTCGGGTGATACGTCAATTTCAGAGTAAAAAGCTTCGAGAAACTGCTGGATCTCTTCAGGTGTTCGCTTTGGTAGGAACTCCGAGCCTGGGTTTAACTTGTAGTTGCCTTTCACGTGGTACACCTCGGAGTAAATTCTGTGAAACGATTAACCTTACCATTAGACGTAATGTGAACAAAGGTGCAAAGCACGTGTATCCGCGCAAGTAAATATGGCGCACCCCCATTTTTTGACTAGAGACTTTCATTTATGTATTTGACAGTTATCCGTAAGATTCGAAATTGAGAATTCCACTAAGAAAAATGTAAGGTAAGTTGTCCCTACCTACATTAATCTTTTTCTATTAAAAAACCGGACAAGTGCGAATTAGACACGCTCAGCGAGGGTTCCGTATAAATTTGTAGGTAACGACTTACATATTATAAATTGTTCAGGAATCGAGTCTCGAAGTTTTTTCCGAGCATTTCCCATACTTCAGAGGCTACATTTTTATGATTTAATTACTTGTTAGATTTTTCCCTGTACTTGTAGTATAAGGCAACATTACTTGCCAAACTTCATAGTTTTAGGTCAACGGAAAGTATCCTATAATTTTTGATTCCCTTGAGTGTCGAAATATAGGTATTTTGCGGCACGAGCGGCCGTATCTTTTTTTAAGTTAACTTAGAAGTTTGATCTTTTCACAGCTTTAATTGACTGTAGACTTGAGTATATGGTTTTAATTTCAACTTGATACCTCAACTGGTTCCCGATATAAAAAGTCATGAGAGACAGACGGACGGACAACAAGGTGACCCTATAAGGGTTCGGTTTTTTCCTTTTGAGGTACGGAACCCTAAAAATTGGGCAGAAGGATTCTTGCTGTGTTTACTCAGTGAAATTTTCAATTCATATGTAAGGTTTGCTCTACGCAGATATCTCAAAAAATTCTCACAGCAGATAATTTGAGGTGTTGATAAAATTTTCTACGAGGATTACGCACTATTTTGATGAAGGTTTTTATTATTCTGAGGCATACAATTTCTCGATAACTTTAACTTGATTCCTCATTATCACATAAATAAATATTTTTATTTTTGAAGATTTTAGAAGGTTAAAAAATTAATAATCGTGATAAACTCTAGGTACATGTAACACCTTTCATAGTATAACCTGCCAAAATGTAAGTTACTAGAATTACTTCCCAACAGGTAATGTTATGAAAATTATCAGGATATATCGTTTGATAAGGCCTAGAGAATTTTTTTTGCAACTTGTTAATTGAAGTACCTGTGAGCATCCTTAGCCTTCTGCAAGAATAACACACTGATGGAATCCGATCGTACGTAGCCATCGCCTTTCTTGTCAAAGCATTTAGTTTTGCCATCCAGGCAGAGAAGTCCGAGCCTGAAACAAATAACATAATTTGAACTAAAAACAAACCGACCGAGTGCGAGTCGGAATCGCGCACCGAGGGTTGCGTTTATTATTTGTTGTTAGAATATATAATAATTCCCACAATCACGACGATAGAAAAAAACGCCCGTTATTTATTGTTATGAAAACTTTATTATTTAGGTTAGGTAATCGTCATTTGGCGGTGACCCACTAGGCTACCACCGCTTAATTATAACGCCAAATAAGAACATTGGACTCGGAAGCGAGACACCCAGGTTCGATTCCCAGTGCGGGCATGTACCTATTAATTTGTTTTCTAAGTTATAAACATTTGTGAAGTTATAGTAGCAATATCACTCTAACGGTAAAGGAAAACATCGTGAGGAAACCTGAGGGTCTGAGCCATTCACATACCTCAGCGCTCGAAATCGCCATCCGCGGTGGGCACGCGTAGTGATTAAGCCCATACTCTCTCTCTGAGAGAAGGCCTGTGCCCTACAGGGGGACGTATATGGGCTGCTTATGTAATCGTAATTTTAAGATTACAAAGGTTGGACAGGATGGACAGACAGCGGAGGCAGAGTAATAGGCACCTTTCGGGTACGGAACCTAAAAGCGGAAATTAAACCCTGACCTCACAAATGTACGCAACTTAGAAAACAAAGTCATTGGTACGTACCGGGATTCGAACCTACAACCCCTCGAATATAAGGGCAATGTGCTACCACCGCTCACTCCTTTAGCCTTTTTGTCATTACACAGTGGAGAACTTGCACGAAAAATGTTTTAGTATAATCGGAGAAGCCATGTTATAAACGTGGTCAATTTTTTTTTCTCTACGATGAATACTTTTCATAATGTGACCTGTCTAAAATTCATTCTAGTCACGTGGTAAATAAACGCACCATACGAATCGGACTCAACTGTGCCGTGTCTCTTAAAACAATGATTTATGTATAATCTATACTATTTTTAGATAAAGTTTAGAATTCAATGAAAAATCTAAATCTAATATGTTTGTTTTGTTATTAGAGTAACTACCCCCGAAAAGCCCAAAAAAAATTGTTTTTTTTTTAAATCTTGAGTTTTTCTGTCTTTTGTGGTATAAAAACAATGCCGCTTCTATCTAAGTTTAACGCAAGTTCTCCATTATGTTTTTCTAATAATCCTTAGTATTTGCATGAATATGGCCTTATGAATGAGTTGCTTATGAAGCATAGAGTGGTCCCCACGGTTGTCTTTGATGGCATACCTATTGCATACTCAACCACCGCTAGGAACTTAGGAGTGCTCTTTGACTGTCATCTCACTTGGGCTGCTCATGTCGGTGAGGTCAGTCGACGAGTCTTTGCAGCTTTCCATTCGCTCCGCCGTCTCCAATTCTTCCTTCCCCTTAAAACTAGAACTACTCTTGCTCAGACTCTCCTACTTCCCCTACTTGACTATGCGGATGTCTGCTACTTGGATGCCAACGAGGAGCTGCTAGATAAACTCGAACGACTCCAAAACTTGGGTATCCGGTTCATATTCGGTTTACGCAAGTTTGATCATGTATCCAGCTTTCGACATGAGTTAAATTGGCTCCCAATTCGTCTTCGCCGGAATGCACATATCCTTTCTCTTCTCTACAAAATCCTGCACAGCCCATCCTATCCTCTTTACTTAAAAGAGCGTTTCCAACTATTGCACTCTGGAGTGAGACCTGTAAGATCAATAAACTCTCATCTTCTTCACATTCCTGTCCACAATACTGGGGCTTACGGGGATTCCTTCACGGTGCACTCAGCCAGGCTGTGGAATGCACTGCCGCAGAGTATTCGTACTAGCCCATCACTTAGTATTTTCAAAAAACGGTTGAAAGAGCATTACCTATCAATATCTTAACTCCCTGATAAGTAAGTTGTCATTAGGTATATATTTTAAGTAAGTACGTATTTTCCTTTCATTGTTTATGTAGTTTATTCTTTTCATTATTGTCATATATATATATATATATATATATATATATATATATATATATATATATATATATATATATATATATATATATATATATATATATATATATTTTTGGGTAGGTATTTATATTATTATTATTTTGTTATTTGTGTAAATATGTATGTAGTATATTATATCATGTGCACGTGCGTAGACCCGTTTCACACCTCCGCTCCGACTCCCCAAGGTTTGCTGGAAGAAATCTCTTACAGAGATAAGCTCGCCTTTGTACATGTACTTTCTTTTGTTACCTTTCCTGTACTCTATTCCTGTGTGTGCAATAAAGTATAATAAATTGAATTGAAAATATGGCCTTAATTATGCGCACCAGCTCCTATCGGAATCCTGATGGAATCCCGACGGATTTGCTTAGGTTGATTTAGGACAATATAGGAGGTGCTCCATTTAGTTCAAAAGAATTACCTCTTCATATTGAGCGAGGCGCAGGGATGCATGCACAGGTTGCAACCGCCGACGATGGCGGCCTCACTCTGGCCGGAACTGATACTCCTGTACGCGTGCTCTAGACACGCCGTAGAGGATGCGCACGAGCAGTCGAGAGCGTACGACGGACCCTTGCTATCAATCCAGTAGGAAATGCGGTTCGCGAACATGGTCTTGCTGCATCTGAGAATAAAATAAGTGAAGAAAAACGTAAACATGTTTAATTGCACACAAAAAAAACAAAATTTACAGAAAGTTATTTTTGTTTATGTCCAAAGCAAATGTCAAAATAAGATGTATTGTAAGAAAGAGAAAACTAGGCTAGGCCTATGACGTGGGAAACCAACATAAGTAGGACTGTGCTTCGAAGCGATCGGCACTTGTTTAAGTTAGCATTATAGACAACATTCAGGGGAAGAGGCGCGCTGGTACAAAAAGAAAATTATGGCTCCGAGAGAATGAACTGGTATTGCCAGCGTTAAAGACCTATTTAGCTTGACAAAGAGAAGGGAGGAATATGCAGAGCTGATGGCTAACCTCCAGTAGTGGAGAGGTACATTGAAAAGAAAAGAAAAATAAGAAAAGGACAAAATAAGCGGTAAGTTTTACGGGTTTACCCAGGTCACTAACGCCACCAATGGAATAAATCATGTCTTCTTTTTGTGAATATCATAAACTTTGATAACAGCGGTAGCTGCTTTTAGAACCTAGGATTTCAAAGCAATCTGCGCCAAAACCAAGATTTTATCGGACATTAATTTATTACGTTCACTTTTACAAAAATGAGCTTTAAAAGAAATTTATTAATTTTTTGCGATTGATTGTTTTTCCTTTATGAAACCTTAACCTAACAAATAATGAGAATAAAGTAGGATTTAGTGAATGGGCAACCTCGGGTATCCGGAAAAGTAGAGACACACTTTATGAACTGTATGACAAAAAGACTTATACATATGACACCAAATTCATACAGCACGTCAAAAAATATTCCAAATTATTTAAGGCCGTCTGCCATAAGGCTAAATGCGATCATATAAAGAATAAAATCTTACAGTCACCGAATAAAATTAAAACAATCTGGACAATAATAAATAGAGAAACGGGTAAAATAAAATTAGGAGACCGAGATTTTTCGCTTAAGATTGATGATAAAATAATAACGACAAATGAAGATATCGCTGCAGCATTTGAACAGTTCTTCACTAATGTTCCAATCGTGACTACAGCTCCGTTAGACTCGTCACCTGATCGTGCAACAACATTACTAAAAGAATTGAGCCCCATAACGTTCTTAAAAAATTTAAATTATTGAATCTTAAAAAAACCGAGGACGATGTGCGGTATGTCAGTAAAAATTGTTAGTTCAGTGATCCATGTCCTAGCTTTACCGTTAGCAAAAATTTTCAATAAATGTGTAGATGAGGGAGTATTTCCGGACCTCATGAAATATAGTAGACTATTACCCTTATTTAAAAGCGATGATAAACACGATCCAACAATTTTAGGCCCGTCTCAGTACTACCAGTAATTAAGTAAAATATTTGAGAAGATCATCTTAGATCAAGAGGCGCTTTTTACAAGAACAGCCAATGTCCAATTTTAACGAATATCTGTTTTCGGTTTTTGGCAACACTGTTCAACAATCTGCATTAGCCTCACTACCTAATCAGTTTTTACAAAACCTTCCTATGTCCACAGTTATTCGGAAAGTATAGGCAATTTTACAGAAACCAGCAAGCTTTGCTTATGGGACAATCGTTTTGGCCAAAAAGCACCAAATTTACTCTGGGGACAAAGGTTTTTCTTGTAAAAAGCGCCTTATTATTATTTACGCATTTCAATAATTACCAACTCTTTTATAGCCAGCAATTTGGTTTTACTAAAGGGCGGAATACAACAGACGCCGGAGTTATGTTACTTAAACATATTTTCAGCGCGTGGGAGGATCGCAAGGATGCAGTAGGCATATTTTGTGATTTATCAAAAGCATTTGATTGTGTAGACCACGAAACGCTACTCCTAAAGTTAAAACACTACGGAATAAAGGGTGCAGGTTTAGATCTTTTAAGATCGTATTTAGAAGGAAGGGTCCAAAAAGCAGACGTAAATCGTATTAAATCCTCGGGTTCACTTGTAAAAATAGGAGTCCCGCAGAGATCTGTCTTAGGGCCGCTCCTTTTCCTAGTCTATATAAATGATTTACCGTTTATGGTACAAAAAATGTCTGAGATAGTGTTATTTGCTGATGACACGTCACTTATTTTTAAAATAAGGAGACAAGAAAATAATCTTGACGATGCAAATAATGCTCTCTCGCAAGTACTAGATTGGTTCACAGCAAATAATCTGCTGCTAAATTCTAAAAAGACAAAATGTATAAAGTTTTCCTTACCTAACGTACGAGTAGTTGAGAACAACATAGTAATTGTAGAATACTATGAATTCTAGTTTATACTATTGTAAAATAGTATAAACTAGAATTTGTACATGATACTGTATTTCTGGGCATCACAATCGATGCAAAACTACAATGGGGTCCACATATTGTAAAATTAGCACACAGACTTAGCTCTGCAGCATATGCAGTGAAAATAATTAGGGAACTCACTGACGTTGCAACTGCTAGGCTTGTTTATTTTAGTTACTTCCATAGTATTATGTCCTACGGTATACTACTATGGGGCCGGGCAGCAGACATTGAGTCTATCTTCATCTTGCAGAAGAGAGCCATCCGATTTATTTACAAGTTAGGTAGTAGGGATTCGCTAAGAGATTTCTTCAAAGAAACCAACATCTTAACAGTTGCATGTCAATACATTTATGAAAATATTATGTACGTTAGAAAAAATATCAAAGACTTCGAAAATGTTGGTTGCCACCATAATGTTAATACTAGAAATAAACATAAATTGTCATTTCCACTATTTAGACTTGCAAAAGTTAACACATCCTTTATGGGGCACTGTATAAGGTTCTACAACAAAATTCCTCAAGATATATAAGAGTTACCTCCAACGCGATTTAAAAAATGGATTAAGCACATTTTGTGCAAAAAGGCTTACTATAACATCAAGGATTATTTAGAAGACAAAGATGTTTGGCATTAAACAGTAGATTAATATTATTTAAAGGACGATTGTGACTAGTGTTCAACACATTCATGACTAATATTTTAAGTTGAAAACTCTGTTAATTAAGTTAAAACGTGTTTTGAAAAGAATAAATGTAGAGTTTATTTGTAAACTTCTTCTCCACATAATCCATTAATTGTGAAACTAACAACTTTGACGTTCATTAAGTAAACATTCTGTTTTTACAATGAATAAAAATATTTGAATTGAATTGAATTGAATTTCTATCCATTCCTCTTTCTACATATCATTATCCCGCAAGAGTGAGTGGAGACTAGCCGTGGTAGCATGGGTAAAACGATGGCTCGAGTCACGCGTTTTGTGGCGATAAAATGTCAGAATTTGACAATTCATGTACCGGAAAGTCACGATTTTTCACATTTGAAACCCGCGACTAGCATCAGCGTACTACCCCTGCCGGGTAGGCCACTTGCCGAGAAGGTACAACACAATGACAAACAAACACTTACCCACTAACGCCGAAGCCGTGACGCTGATTCGTCTTGTACATGAGAATATTCTCGTACTCAGAGCAAGTGGCACCGATGAACACGCCCACTTTCTTGCCACGAAGCTTTAAAGGGTTCGTGCCTGCAAACAGTTCTCATGTCTATGAAACGCTGCTGTTTATTTCTAAACGTTATCAAGGTTTCGGTGATTTTAGTGGGCTCAGGTAAATTTTTCAGTGAATTAAAATAATCAAAATTCAGATTTATGTAGCATTCCAAGGGGAACTACCAGTAAGTCGATATGAAATATAGTATCATCTCTGACGGAAGCCTGCATACGTTTACTGCAGGCTGAATGGGAAAGCGTATTATAAAGGAATGATCTTTTATCGCTTTGATAAATAATATTAATGACTTGAATGTAATTATATAAGTTGTGTGTAGATAATCGAAATTTTGAACGTTTCGGTTTCAAAGTGGTACGAAGTATCATGGCAGCGAAAAGGTCGCGACAGTGACAATGCCACAGATTAAAAAGAAAAAAAGACAAGGACAATGCGACGCAAAGGAAGTAAGGAAGACATTTTATTGTAACAAAATAAAACATCTCCAGAAAGAAAAGGCGATTTACCAGAATCGTAAATAGCACTGTAGGTATGCTCAAGCAGCTTCCGGCCCATAGAGTCCATTGTAGAAGCCTGCTTGTTGTGCACTCGGAAGAACTGAGCGTCGAACTTGGTCACTCCGTTGATCTTGCCCAGGTGTTTCGGCAGCTCCGGGTGGTCATATGACCAACGGTTGTCCACCTTCGATATCATGTCCACCTTGGAGAGGAATATGGGTGACAACGATTGTGATAAACTTAGATTGGTTTTATACCATAGAAGACGTAGAAAAACTCAAAAAAAAAAATAAAAACTAAATATATGTTTTCGTTCTTTTCGAGGTCCCAAAATGTGAAACATCGAATGAGTCTTATGATAAAAGTACAGTGTAGGGTTCCGTAGAAAAAGTGGGTTTTATCTGCTTTACAGAACAATTTCATCAACGTAATTTTCAATTGATTTTGTACAAAGTTTTTCTTTTATAACTTGGTCGCCTATTACTTGTTAACTTGTAAAACTGTACTTAGCCGTGGTAGTTTTCCTTTTAAATTCAATATATGTGCTACTACCCTGAATTTTTTCACGTTTTGCGCTTTAATATTTGCGCTTTATAGCTTAATGATTCGCAAACGGAAACAAAAACAAAAAAAAATCCTTCAAAAAAAATTCCTACGCCCACAACTCTTCTTAAACGACCAACAAAATAATACCCCACACTATGCTATAGGCAAGAAGAAAAAATTGTTTTTTTTGCTTGATTTATATTATGTATGTCTATGCCAAATTTGAGCTTTCTCGTACTAACCGTCTCTGAGTTAGGCCGTGAACTGACAGACGGTCAGACGGACCGACAGACAGACAAACGAATATGGCTAATCTATGAGAGTTCCTTGTTGACTGCGGAATCCTAAAAACATAATGAATATGGTTTTTTCATCGAATTCTAAAGGTTTACTAAAAATGGTGTAGATGCATAAAATCATTATTTTACAAGATAACTCGAATATTGAAAAACGCTTCATAAGGTCTACTTGTCTTATAGCTTCATATACCTAAGGTTTACGGACAAGTTGTGACGTCATAGTTTGAGTCCGATTCGTATGACGCGTTTTTTTACCACGTGACTAGAATGATTTTTCGACGGGTCATATCATGAAAAGTTTATGAAAAATTTATCTGTTAACAAACATAGCCTCTCTGATTATATTAAAACATTTTTGTACAAGTTCTCCATTGCGTAAATTGTATGATTGAAATTGAAAAAGTTTATTTAAAAATTATAAAATTTAAGATATTGATAAAAAATGTTTGCTCAGCCTAAATGTTGCATGTGAGAGATTAGAAGAAGCAGAAAGACATTTATTATACCAACAAGATATAATATCACAGAAACAAAATAAGCAGATAAGTTACATAATATGCACAACAACAGAAAGAAAACTAAATACACAACAGACAAAGCGAATAAATAAAAAAGGACCATAGATGTAGCCTGTGGTGTATCTAAGTTACCACAAAAGGCAGCTGACTCAGCGTTGTGCTGAGGAAGTGATCCCTCAGCGCTGATTTTTAGTCAGTGCCTACCCATTAAGACAATACAGATTTACAGTAAATCCCTATTAAATCCATTACATTCTTAATAATAATAATAATAATAGAGTTGAAGGCGTCGACAAAACGAACTGAATCGATTGTCGCTGGAAATTTCTAAATCGCTCGTGCCCTGTATCTCCATCGAAGACAAAAACACTCATTGTTGAACTCTTACTCAGCACAAGTAGTGCGGAGAAGCGAGGTGCAAGTTTCGTAGCCAGTTTGTTCTACTGTACAAATACCGTTTTTGTATATCAGTACAAATATGTAAAAATATGTAATTGAAATATGTCTGAGCTATTCGCATACCTCAGCACTTGAAATCGCGAGGCCAATCGGTGGTGATTGCCAAAGCACGCGTGGTGATTAAGCCCTTACTCTCTCTCTCTGAGAGACGGCCCGTGCCCTTCAGTGGGACGCATATAGACTGCTTATGATGATGTAACTGAACGATGAATAAATAGGTAAAAATGTACATAAACACTCATACACTAAAACATGATTGCAAACTACTTGTTCTGAAACTGTAGATTAAACATAATTTAAAATTAATTGTTAGCAATAAAACCGTTTCAACTATAATTTTTAGGCATCAATCGGATAAATTATAATATTATAATCATAGTATTTCCGTCAAATCTGTCCCGATTAATACTTTTCTTTTATCCTAGAAGCACAAACTTATCAATACTCGTTCAATAATGACTAACGCGTAATGACTTGTAGCACATTTTTTTATGTACGAACGAGTATGTATTATTTTTCTTCTGTTACAAAAATACATTGCTGCAACAGCTATGACTATACCAACCGTTTTGTTCTCGTCTAGTTCTATTTAATTCTCATAGGGATGAGAAGGGTCTAATGCCAGGGGGCCTGTTACTTTTCAGTAATCAAAAAAATAAAACAGGAACTAGAACTAAAACGTGGGCGCTTCAAAAAAAAATATTCATGTTTTTTCCGGATCCTGTCGGTCCATTGCCGTCTGGCATCGTGAGCTGCTTTAAATTATAGGAGGAAAAGAAAACTCACCTTATTGTAAAGATTATCTCCGAAGGCTTTCACGTTGTTAGAGCTCGGGAAAATCCCTGACATTCCACTTATGACCACTTCTTCACCATGCAGCGGCCTTGAAACAGAGCCCACCTTAAGCTGAGGTGGCTCTCCAATCACGGTTTCTTCGGGGGTCGGTGCCATTGCTTATTTTATTTGATTTTATTTTTTGCTGTTAAAATTTACTTTTTACTATGTTTCCGAAGTTAACTGACAATCAAGACGCCACTTTGATGAGTGGAACTCTATTCAAAAGCCTATTACTTTTATAATGTTTAGAAAATACAAGCGTCACCCGGTTCGGGTTTTGTAGGATAATTATTTGTTGATTCAAATTAGATTGGTTGAAATGTTGATTACAATACTTTGAATGCTCAACTCCACAAATTACTATTTATTAGAAAAGAAAACCAAAAACCAGCCAAATGCGAGTCGGACTCGCGCACGAAGAGTTCCGTACCATTATCTATACAACAGCGCCGTCTATAGAAACCAACAAGAAGCGCTTAACATTGACATTTAACGCCATGACATTGGCGCTGTGAAGGTTACATAAATGGCCGCTAGATGGCGAGCGCTGTCTTTAGACAACGTTTGTTGTATGGGAGCCCCCCTTTAGTATTTATTTTAATCTGTTTTTATTATTACGGCCACATGTATGTATATACATGAATGTTGAAGACTCAACAATATTTTGGGGCGGAATTATGGGTCAATTAGCATTGTACCAGTTGTTTTGTCAGAAGAAAACGGCTTATAATCCAGCAGTAAGCTTTACGTGCACATTTGCGGTACCTTGCCAGACAAATCGCTCAATAGATTGATCCATAATTCTTCATTTTTACAATGGACATTGTCCTAACTATTATTAGTTAAATTCCGGTTTTACTTACTTGACACAAACTATCAGACGAATCAGAGACGAGCCACCGACGACGCGAGGTCCGTCTTAAGGCGATTATCACATTGCCACGCAACACGCAGCGTGGCGCTTGAATGCGTGTTCTAACGTTGATTGTAAGTACCTCCATTTGTATAGAAACACGCGCAGTCCAACACACAGAAAATGCATCCACGTGCGTTCATGCAGATCATCAGTTCATGCGTCGAAACGCAACATGCAGCGTGGTGCGTGGCAATGTGATAATCGCCTTACTCACCATGATTAAGATCTGCGAATCAGAGCGAAACCTGTTCGGACTCTTTCGACAAAGTATCAAGTAGAGGAATCCGGAATGAAACTAATAATGCAGAATAAGTTCTTACGAAAGTTTTAGTCCCAGATACAGACAATGGTTATAAATGGTATGGCATTTTAAAAGTATAACTTCAGTAAATGTAATTTTACAATCATAAATTTTAGTAATATTTGCTGATTTCTTGTATTTTGTGAGAGTTTCATTCGGCCTTCTAACGTTCGTTTCACACGGAAACAAAGAAGGTCTAATTTTTTTTCCACAATTTCCATCTGTGTATTTTGTAAAAAAAAACAAACAACCACTTCTACGTTTGCACAGATCCGGATACTTTTAATGTTTTTTTTGTTTCAATGACATATTTCTAAGCATGACTTACATCCGGTTTCGTAGACGCAGATTATTGGTTCGCTTTGAAAATTAATTAAAGCAGCTTAAATCAAACTACTTTTAAAAATATAAATATATAACTTTCTTTTTAACCGACTTCAAAAAAGGAGGAGGTTATTAATGTTGAGGAAGCGAAAGTGATCTGTCAGGATCGTGGCAAGTGGCAGTCCCTGGTCTCTGCCTACCCCTCTGGGATATACAGGCGTGAGTTAATGTAATGAGTTAATGTATGTATGTAGATCTTTTTTTATAAGACAATGCCATTCCAAACTTCAGGCATCAAAGCTGCGGAGATCAGTTCGTATTACTATGAAAGTTATCATCAGTACGGCAACGTTATATTAAAAAAATGTCCTATCGGTATGTTATTTTGTAATCAATACTACTTATTCATTATTATAAACATTTTTAAAAACCTATTTAGAGGCTAAAAATTCCACCCATGCCGGGACTTGAACCCGCGACCTCTGGCTTACCGTACCAGCGCTTTCCCAACTGAGCTAATGGACAAGTGCAGGCATCGGCAAAATTTTGAGCCTCTTTACAAACTTCTCTGTATTACGTACAGGCAGCGACATCTGGCCGAAGCAATTTACAACACTTGCAGCCCCGAGTAACTCACTTTGCAGTTAGGTTTATAAACCGGTTTAGGTTTATTATAAACATATTTAGAGGCTAAGAATTCTACCCATGCCGGGACTTGAACCCGCGACCTCTGGCTAATCGTGCCAATTTTTTAGCCTCTAAATAGGTTTTAAATTTGTCCTAAGTACGGATTAGTGCAACAAAGTATATAATAAAGTACTCATTACAAGGTAAAACTATGCACACTTCCACTTAACAACTCCATTCATAGTAAAAGAAGAGAGGGGCCCAGTTTGGGTACCTACTCAATCTGTGGTCCTTATCTTCTCAGGGCAGCAGCTTCCAAAGCGCATTATAATTATGCTGCTCTTTTCTTGCAGTTGACGCACAGAGAATATAGCTTCGCATGTGCCTCGATCCGGTCGGAAGCCAAATTGGGTTTCTGGCAGAATCTTTTCGGACAAGTTCTTTAGGCGGTTTAAGAGAACTCTAGCAAAGACCTTTCCGGGGGCTGAAAGAAGCGAAATACCGCGATAAGCTATGTTCTAAGGTCTTCTGCTCTCATGACCTTAAGTTGGCCACTAAGATAGCAACATATATGGCAATCGTGCTGCCAAACCTCTTATACTCCTCTGAGACGTGGTGTGTATACCGCCGCCACATTCGCACTCTGGATCGCTTCCACCTTAAATGCCTCCGTACCATCATGAAGATCAGATGGTCTGATAGAGTGCGAAATACAGAAGTTCTGCGACGAGCCAATGTTGGTGGCATTGAGGCCTATTTAATGCGTCGACAGCTTCGGTGGTGCGGTCACGTTTCTCGTATGGCGGAGGAAAGAGTGGCGAAGCGCATCTTTTATTCTGAACTAGAGGAGGGCAAGCGGAATCATGGCGGTCCCCTCCTCCGGTACAAGGATGTCCAAAAGCGACACATGAAGAGATGCAAAATAGAGCCCTCCCGCTGGGAACGGTTGGCAGCACAGCGGCCAGAATGGCGCAGGTTGGTGAACAGTCAAGTACGAGAGTTCGAGGTTCAGCGTAAAGCTGACCTGGATACCAAACGCGACCAGGTCAAGGCTCGCCCACCTGCTGCTATAATATATAATTACGAGAACGGCATTCTCACGTGCCCTCAGTGTGCACGGAGTTTCGCCGTGAAGATAGGCTACATAAGCCATCTTCGAGCGCACCAGCGCCTCATCACTGATTAGGGGTCAAAGTGGTCGCCATGGCCGAAACCGGTCGGAACAATCATTTTTTCATAATTATGCTTCTATACGTCAATCCCAGTTGAAACTTACATCTTCCCTACTATTCAGTGCAAAAACTGTTGTCGTTTTGGTAATATAAAGGCACAATGTAGGTCAAATGCACGTTGTTTTAAGTGTGGTCAATCTCATCTTGGAGACTCTTGCAATGTAGCTCAGGTGTCATGCCTGTTATGCTCTGGCCTCCATATGGCGACTGACAAAAGCTGCCCAGAGCACTCCCGCCAAAAAACAATCAAGCTGACAATGGCTCAAGAAAATATTACTTATGCAGAAGCTGCAACCCGCTTCCCACAAGTGCGGAGACTGTACTCCGACTCTGCCCGCAGAACAATTCAGCTGTCTCCCAGCCCACTACCTACAAGAGACCTATCAAACACCGAATTTGAAATAGCTACCCATTCGTACAAAAAACCCTTTTCACTCCAACCCTCAAACCCTTTTCAGCCCCGGCTTCCTCCCATGGTTATGATAGAGAGGTTCATGCAAGGATTATTAGTTCTCCCGCACCAATACTTCCTAATGGGTGTGCCCTGAATCCAGCATTCCAAACTAGTCCGAACAACAATTTACTAGAACTTTTAGCTAAATGCCTGGTCAATATATGCACTCGACTAGATAATGTCGAGTTACCGAACAACGTGCGCGAATTACTTGCATCTCTCGTCAGTCAGACCCCTGAGCATGGACCTAGTTCTCCTGCAATGGAATTGTAGAAGTTGCAAATTAAAAAAAACAAGATTTTATTTCTCTAATTAACCATCACTCTCCTTCCATTGTGGCCGTCCAGGAGACATGGCTGAAGACCGAGTCTATTTTTAGGCTCCCTGGATTTACTTGCCTTGACCGCAGAGATGGATTTGGAGGGGTTGCTATATTTATTAGTTACAATTTGGCTTTCTGAAAAATTTACATTCCTGATCACTCTGACTCATTTAATATTGTTTCTCTCAGATCTCTAGATACCACTTTTGTTTCTGTTTATATTCCGCATCCTTCATCAATGACTATGGTTGAATTAAGCTCAATCTTATCCTCCATTCCGAGCCCTATGGTCCTGATGGGAGACTTTAACTGCCACAACAGCCTCTGGGGGTGCCATCATAATGATTCAGCATCCTATGATCTATAAGATGTCATTGATCAAATAAACCTATGTATCCTTAATGATGGCTCCCCTACTCACAGGGTCTTTCCTAACCAGGATCCGAGGTCTGCTGTGGATCTTTCTTTATGTTCTCCCTCCTTAGCTCCTGTTGTGTCATGACAGGTCCTGCCATCTTCCTATGGTAGTGACCACTTCCCGGTATTAATCTTTTTCCCCTCCAAATCGGTTACACCAAGGCAACATCCTCCACACCTAAAATATAAATCGGCAGAATCCGGTTGGGACAGGTTTTCCTCCCTGACTAAGGAACACGTTGCTTCTCTCCCTAAAGTCACAGTGGATAATGCCAACTCATCATATCAAAAATTAGTGGAAATACTTGATATTTCTGCGTCCTCAGTATTTAAAAAAAAAAATTGTCAAAAAAAAAATCTTAACATCGCCACCATGGTGGGATGTAGAGTGCACAGCGGCTGTGGATGGTAGAAAAAAAGCAGAAGTGGCATATAATCTAGCCATGATGGAACAGAACTTTGTTCACTACGAGAGGGTAGCAGCAGAAACAAAAAAGGCTTCTGGCAGAAAAAAAAACAAGGTGAATAACGCGGAAAACCTGATTGTCTGAGGTGTTCACATAACTTGGCGCTTACAATCATCGGAAGCATCGTGTGGTCATTAAGGCCATACTCTCTCTGAGATAAGGTCTGTGCCCAATAGTAAAACGTATAGGCCACATTATAAGTAAGAGTTGGAATAAAACATACAATAACTTGACACGATGTGTGTGTTGTGATTTTGTGTGTGCGTGCGGGCGTGCGTGCATGCGTGCGTGCGTGCGTGCGTGCGTGCGTGCGTGCGTGCGTGCGTGCGTGCGTGCGTATGTGTGTGTTTTTTTATTATCTGTATTATTGTAGTCCAGTCTTTTCACCAATCGTAGCACTTTTTTGAGTTGAAAATTGTTAAAAATTGTTAAAAGTTACCTGTTTATTATCTTTCTTATATTATATATATACATTTAAATGGTTCTTGAAATTCATTGAGTCTTCTTACCAGATCGCTCCTTAAACTTGGAGTCAGACAATCGCCAATCATTCTGTTAGGTTAGACAGTTAGATGTGCTTCATTATTATGGTGGTACCTACGTATAGACTGAAATACAAGTAATTTTCATATGCCGAGCACTTTCACCGTTTCATACACCAATGTAATTGGGTGTCTATACGGCAAAATGGTTAGAACTTTCAAAACTGCCCCTTGGGCGCGTTCCAGTTCGATAAAGTTTGAAAATTTACCTTGTTTTTGGAGCCCCACCCCATGAAGTGATGCAGAACAGTTATTTATCATACAGTGACCAAGCGAGTTACAGATTTGCCCAAGCGTCAAAACGTTAAACGTGTAACGATATCCGCTTTCTTTTAAAATAATTAGTATAACATAGCCTCTCTTTTGGCCACAAAATTTTAATGGTATTTCCCTTTACGTTACCTAAGACTATATTAACTTCATTTGAGGAGAGTTATTGAGTTATATTTCAGTCAACATTTGAAAATTGTTTATAGAATTTTAATCGGATAACTTTTAAGCTTTCCCTCTGTTTGTTATTTATTTTGAGCTAAAAGACACTGTTTAAAAGGTAAGAAATTATCAAACGGAATAATCTGATTAAATAAATAATTGCGGTGGCAGACGACTAAATGAGGTGTCAAAGAATATTAAACTTGTTTACTATAGTTAAGGTGACATTATAAAGCTCCACGAGTTGCGGGTTTGTCTGGTCTTTAAATTTGACATAAAAATAAATTCGAATTGTTGTACGCAGAAATTGCCTAAAATAGTCGTACGCGTAAAAATCACTCAAAACAAACATAAACATAATCGTCGTCATCGTCATCAATATTTGATGCCCACTGCGCAGGACATAGGCCACCCCTGTGGATTTCCAAGCCTGCCGGTCTTGTACCGCCCGCATCCAGCGACTCCCTGCCACCGTAACCAGGTCGTCAGACCACGCTGCGTCGTCCGGCACGCGGTCGCCAGGTCAGAACTTTTCCACCCCAACGGCCATCAATTCTTTGAGCTATGTGCCCCACAGTCTGCAACTTCAACTGAGTAAATTTTCGAGCTATATTAGTAAGTCGGGTTCTTCTGCGGATCTCCTCATTCCTGATTCGATCACGCAGTGAAACTTCTAACATAGCTCTCTCCATTGCTCGCTGGGCGACCTTGAGCCTTCTTATGAGGCCCATTGTAGCGGTTACGTTTAAAACTATGCCTACAATAATAAAAATATATCTAAAATAGAGAATAATAAAAGTTCACTTATTAAACAAAAAAATATACACATAATAATAAAATTTATCTAAAAGAAGGAACACTAAAAAACTAAATTTACAAACTAAACCTGATCACTAAACTTATTATTAACTAATAAACAAAAACAACTAATAGCAAAAATAACCGAACCTGAACTTACGTACAAACAAACTGTACAAACAGATTCGTAATCCTAATTAGCTGATTGCCTCGGAACTACTCGGAGAAGTTCGGCCACGGCACGAATACTCCGCCGCAGAGCCATCGCCTACCGCTCGGCCATTTCGGACCGGTCATCTAACCTGACAATACGATGCCACTATTTTACTAGCGAGACATAAAAGTACTCGAATTCGGATTTTATTTTCCACTAAATTGTAACTAAAAATCAATCTACAATATCTAGTGTTATTATAAGTGTGATTTCCCCATAAATGGTGAGTAATTCTTTGCTATGTTAATTGCATGCTAGCCGCTGGTGTTTGTTTCTACCTTCATTCTTTTGATGAAAGAGATTGTAATTTTATACTTTGCCTTTATATGCTAAATCTAGTTATAAGTTAATAGATAATAGCCCTCAGTATTGATGTAATGCTGTTTTAGCTGTACAAACCATTTTACATGAGTATCCTTTCTTTAGTTCCATTATAATACCTAGGTACCTAGTCAGTACCTAAATTACCTAGACAAATTTTGCACGATTTCTTCCACATCATTGATCACTACTTAATGTACAATTGAGAGCCGCTTGCATGGCTGATCTTCCATCTTCAAGAATATTCCCAAAAGTAATGCTGCAGGCAGTAACACGAATCAGACATTCCAAGAAACGCCCAATTTGGAATTCCAGGGTTCCTACTACCACCTTCATTGCTGTATTGCTCTGCTTGGCTGTGACCTGCTGTCTGGTGCCGCATACGGCAACACGCTCGCGTTTTCCTAACGCCTCGCCGTGTACTACCCGCAACTCTCCGCAAGCTACGTGTGCTCTCATTCCGGACTAACTAGTGCAAAGTGAACTCTAATTTATTATAAGAACTCGAATTTATTATTAGAGACTCTCGACCTTGAGTGATAGCTGTACTAAAATAATATTAAGTCAAAAAAACTGCTGCTAGCAAAAATTAAATTGTAAATACTTAGTTTATTCCTACCTACTTTTGTTTTTCTCGAAGATTCCCTGGCTAGCTAAATTACTACCAACAGTTCGTACCTAAAACGCGACACCATAGTCAGAAACCAGGTCTCACATCCATAAGTCATCACTGGCAACACACATTGGTTGTACACCTTTATCTTGAGACACTGAGGTATTTTGGACGCGAAAATGTGTTTTAGTTTTCTGGACGCTACCCATCCGAGTTGGATTCGACAAGTGACCTCGATAATCCTACTTAATATTATAGGCAAGTATCTGGTGTTAAGTTAATAATATTATTTTCTTATCTAAAACTATATTTAATTGTACAGTGCGGTATAAAGGGTAAGCTCGCCTTTGTACTAACAAGCTTATTGTGCAACAAAGAATTTTCTAATCTAATCTAATATTAAGTACCCTGATCCTTAATCAAGGTCATGGTGAAAGTGAAAGTGAAAGTAAACTAAATTTATTGCCAAAACACACTTTATACATAAATGGTCTATCTCCGTTCTAAATTTTGTCCCTTGAAACCACAGCTTGAAACCTTCTCGCGGTTGTATTAAATTTACTATTATACGGAAAGACGTGGCGTGCTCTGGGGAGGCTTATGCCTCTTAGACTTATACGACGATACATTAGATCGAGCCACCCAAATAATAGGGGTTAAAGTATGAAATTGCCGTTTTATTGCAATAGGTTCTTTGAATTGACATAGAATCTTCATGGTTTGAGGTTTTCGAATGAAACTTTTTCAAATGGTTTCTATGATGTTCTTTTTTTAAAAAATGTGAAACATTTGAATGTCGACTTTCAATTGTTTTTGTTATTCAATTTAGACAAGAAAGATGGATACTGCGAAAATTCGAGTGATTTTTGAATACGAGTTCCGAAGCGGAACTAACGCGGCAGAAACAGCCCGCAATATCAATGCTGCGTTTGGAGAGGGGTCTACTAATGAACGCACCGTGCGATTTTGGTTTAAACGCTTTCGTGATGGAAATTTCGACTTAAAGAATGAGCCACGAGGAAGACCGCCCACACAGGTGAATAACGATGAATTAAGAGAGATAGTGGAAGCCGACCCTAGTCAAACTACCCAGGAATTAGCGGCATGGTTTAACGTTACCTTACCCACAATATTGACTCACTTGCGTCAAATCAATAAAATAAAAAAATACGAAAAATGGGTACCTCGTGATTTGACTGATCTGCAGAAAGAAACGCGTGTTGAAACTTGTGTTGCCTTGTTGAACCGGTACAGAAATTAAGGAATATTGGATCGAATTGTAACATGTGATGAAAAGTGGATTCTTTATGATAACCGGAAAAGAAAAATGCAATGGCTGACCCCAGGTCAAATGCCACAACAGTGTCCTAAAGCAAAACTTACCAATAAAAAGGTAATGGTAACTGTTTGGTGGTCTCAGCATGGTGTTATTCACTATAGTTTTCTCCGATCTGGTCAAGCAATAACGGCAGATGTCTATTGTGCCGAACTCCGAACCATGTTGACAAAACTAGCAGTAAAACAGCCCCGACTCATGAATCGATCTTCACCATTATTGCCCCACGACAGCGCGAGACGTCACACAGCACGAGAAACCATTTTGACCCTTCAGGAACTGCAGTTAGAAACCATTCGTCATCCTCCATATTTACCAGACCTTGCTCCAACGGACTACCATTTTTTTCGTGATTTGGACAATTATCTACGTGACAAGAAGTTTTCTTCCCAGGAGGCAGTACAAAATGCTTTCACACAGTTTGTGCAGTCTAGATCGTCGGAGTTCTATCGCAAAGGCATTAATGACCTTCCCATTAGATGCCAGCAATGTATAGATAATAATGGCAACTATTTTGATTAAATAAATTTGTTAAAAATTTAAAAAATAAACAATTTAGATTTTCAGTACAAATCGGCAATTTCATAATTTAACCCCTAATATATTAATTATTTGTATTTACCTGCATACAAATATTTTTTTTTTGGTATTTGTTTACTAGAATCATAACTAAAGGTTATGATTCTAGCAAAAAAATACCAAACTATTTCATCATCATCATCATCAGCCGTTTGACGCCCACTGCAGGACACAGGCCTCCCTCATGGTTTTCGTAACCATCAGGAGTTTTGCCATAATCGCCACGCTTGGCAGGCGGGTTGGCGATAGCAGTATGTGGTTGGAATCTCAGAAAGACGCTGCTGCCCATCTCTTGGTAATTTATTTCCTTAGTCGCCTTCTACGACATCCACGGGAGGAAATGGAGTGACGCTATTCTTAATCCGGCGCCACACGGAATCCACGAGAAGTCTAAAACTTCTTCATAATCGATTTACTTCTTCCAAATAGTTTAGGAGCCACAGTTTTTCTATTGCAAACGGACTAATAACTGCGTGGGCACTGTTTTTTTTTTTAAAAAGACACTATACCTATCTCTGGCGTTTATATAATAACAAATATTGTGCTTATCCCATACAAATAGCCAAAACAACGGGACATCCCCCATTTTGAATTTATTGACAGTTGCCACCCCCATTTTCACAGCCATACGACGTTCTGACCAGACGTCTTTAGTACTTCTCTAGTACGTCTTCTTGGGACGACTTTTATATATTGTGTTCTTGGTTAAGTCTTTAGTATGTGTTATTGTCTTCAGAAGCTCTTCAATTCCGTCGTGCTCGAAGAAAAAACGCCAGAAGCATGGAACAGAAGCGTGGTGACGCTGTTCTTCAAGAAAGGGGATAACTCTCTATTAAAGAACTACCGACCCATCTCGCTTCTGAGCCATGTTTATAAGCTGTTTTCGAGGGTCCTTACGAATCGTCTCGAACGCAGGGTTTGATGACTTCCAGCCTCCCGAACAAGCCGGTTTCCGAAAGGGCTTTAGTACCATAGACCACATCCATAGTACCATACGCTGCGGCAAATTATACAGAAGACTGAGGAGTATAATTTGCCATTCTGTTTAGCGTTTGTGGACTATGAGAAAGCCTTCGATTCGATCGAGACATGGGCAGTGCTCGAGTCTCTCCAGCGTTGCCGTATTGACTATCGGTATATCGAGGTGCTGAAGTGCTTGTACAACAGCGCCACCATGTCGGTCCGAGTACAGGAGCAGAATTCGGAGGCAATTCCATTGAGAAGAGGCGTGAGACAGGGAGACGTTATCTCTCCGAAACTGTTCACGAACGCACTGGAAGATGCCTTCAAGCTTCTGGAATGGCAGGGACGCGGCATCAATATCAATGGCGAGTACATCACGCACCTTCGATTTGCCGACGATATAGTAGTCATGGCAGAAACGATGGAAGACCTCGGCATAATGCTCGACGACCTCAGTCGAGTTTCCCAACGTGTGGGCCTTAAAATGAACATGGACAAAACGAAGGTCATGTCGAACGCTCGTGTTGTGCCCACCCCAATAACATTGGGGAACACGACTCTCGAAGTTGTAGACGAATACGTCTACTTAGGACAAACAGTCCAACTAGGCCGGTCCAACTTCGTGAAAGAGGTCAATCGTCGAATCCAACTCGGCTGGGCAGCTTTCGGGAAACTTAGAAAAGTCTTTTCGTCTAATATACCTCAATCGCTCAAGACAAAATTATACAACCAGTGTGTGTTACCAGTGATGACTTATGGCACTGAAACGGGGTGTCTCACTATGGGCCTCATAAGAAGGCTCAAGGTCACGCAACGAGCTATAGAAAGGGCTATGCTCGGAATTTCTCTACGAGATCGAATCAGAAATGATGAGATCCGTAGACGAACGAAAGTCGTCGACATAGCCCAGCGGATTAGTAAGTTGAAGTGGCAGTGGGCGGGGCACATAGCACGCAGAACTGATGGCCGATGGGGCCAAAAAGTTCTCGAATGGAGACCACATATCGGCAAGCGCAGCATGGGATGACCAGCCACAAGATGGACAGATGACGTCATTCAAGTGGCAGGAAGACGCTGGATGCAGGCCGCTTCCAACCGGTCTTTTTGGAAATCCATGGAGGAGGCCTATGTCCAATTCAATTCAATTCAATTCAATTCAAATATTTTTATTCATTGTAAAAACAGAATGTTTACTTAATGAACGTCAAAGTTGTTAGTTTCACAATTAATGGATTATGTGGAGAACAAGCTAACAAAGAAACTCCACATTTATTCTTTTCAAAACACGTTTTAACTTAATTAACAGAGTTTTCAACTTAAAATATTAGTCATGAATGTGTTGAACACTAGTCACAATCGTCCTTTAAATAATATTAATCTACTGTTTAATGCCAAACATCTTTGTCTTCTAAATAATCCTTGATGTTATAGTAAGCCTTTTTGCACAGAATGTGCTTAACACATTTTTTAAATCGCGTTGGAGGTAACTCTAATATATCTTGAGGAATTTTGTTGTAGAACCTTATACAGTGCCCCATAAATAAGTAAGTAAATAAATAAATAAATAAGTAATAAGTCTAAATAGTGGAAATGACAATTTATGTTTATTTCTAGTATTAACATTATGGTGGCCACCAACATTTTCGAAGTCTTTGATATTTTTTGTAACGTACATAATATTTTCATAAATGTATTAACATGCAACTGTTAAGATGTTGGTTTCTTTGAAGAAATCTCTTAGCGAATCCCTACTACCTAACTTGTAAATAAATCGGATGGCTCTCTTCTGCAAGATGAAGATAGTCTCAATGTCTGCTGCCCGGCCCCATAGTAGTATACCGTAGGACATAATACTATGGAAGTAACTAAAATAAACAAGCCTAGCAGTTGCAACGTCAGTGAGTTCCCTAATTCTTTTCACTGCATATGCTGCAGAGCTAAGTCTGTGTGCTAATTTTACAATATGTGGACCCCATTGTAGTTTTGGATCGATGGTGATGCCCAGAAATACAGTATCATCTACAAATTCTAGTTTTTCATGTCCAATTACTATGTTGTTCTCAACTACTCGTACGTTAGGTAAGGAAAACTTTATACATTTCGTCTTTTTAGAATTTAGCAGCAGATTATTTGCTGTGAACCAATCTAGTACTTGCGAGAGAGCATTATTTGCATCGTCAAGATTATTTTCTTGTCTCCTTATTTTAAAAATAAGTGACGTGTCATCAGCAAATAACACTATCTCAGACATTTTTTGTACCATAAACGGTAAATCATTTATATAGACTAGGAAAAGGAGCGGCCCTAAGATAGATCTCTGCGGGACTCCTATTTTTACAAGTGAACCCGAGGATTTAATACGATTTACGTCTGCTTTTTGGACCCTTCCTTCTAAATACGATCTTAAAAGATCTAAACCTGGATCCTTTATTCCGTAGTGTTTTAACTTTAGCAGTAGCGTTTCGTGATCTACACAATCAAATGCTTTTGATAAATCACAAAATATGCCTACTGCATCCTTGCGATCCTCCCACGCGCTGAAAATATGTTTAAGTAACATAACTCCGGCGTCTGTTGTATTCCGCCCTTTAGTAAAACCAAATTGCTGGCTATGAAAGAGTTGGTAATTATTGAAATGCGTAAGTAATTGATCTAAGATGATCTTCTCAAATATTTTACTCAATACTGGTAGTACTGAGACGGGCCTAAAATTGGTTGGATCGTGTTTATCGCCGCTCTTAAATAAGGGTACTAGTCTACTATATTTCATGAGGTCCGGAAATACTCCCTCATCTACACATTTATTGAAAATTTTTGCTAACGGTAAAGCTAGGACATGGATCACTGAACTAACAATTTTTACTGACATACCCCACAAGTCCTCCGTTTTTTTAAGATTCAATAATTTAAATTTTTTAAGAACTTTATGGGGCTCAATGTAATTAAATGAGAAATTGTGTTCGCACGAGGAGACATGGTCTTTTAGTAATGTTGCTGCACGATCAGGTGACGAGTCTAACGGAGCTGTAGTCACGATTGGAACATTAGTGAAGAACTGTTCAAATGCTGCAGCGATATCTTCATTTGTCGTTATTATTTTGTCATCAATCTTAAGCGAAATATCTCGGTCTCCCAATTTTGTTTTACCCGTTTCTCTATTTATTATTGTCCAAATATTTTTAATTTTATTCGGTGACTGTAAGATTTTATTCTTTATCGCATTTAGCCTTATGGCAGACGGCCTTAAATAATTTGGAATATTTTTTGACGTGCTGTATGAATTTGGTGTCATATGTATAAGTCTTTTTGTCATACAGTTCATAAAGTGTGTCTCTACTTTTCCGGATACCCGAGGTTGCCCATTCACTAAATCCTAATTTATTCTCATTATTTGTTAGCTGCCGCAATTTAAAAACTTTTTCAAATCTACCCGACACGACTTTGAAAAAGTCTACATAATGAGCATTAGCATTCTGGTAATTTTCTTGAGTTTTTATGCTACTTTCAAGGTCTACTTTAAATGACTCTAATTTTTTACTTGTTACAGGCCGGCAGAGGATAACCTGTTCTGCGTTTTTTCTATCTATTTCAAAATGAACAATTTGACCACTGTGGTCTGACTTCAAACAATTTACTGTAGAATTATCTGAAAAGTCGCAATCGCAGTAAACATTATCTATGCAGGTGGCCGTAGTTTCGGTTATTCTAGAAGGCTCCAAGAAAATATTTACTAAATTAAACAACTTGAAAATTATTGTCAATTTGGTATTTAAAGCCGAGTCTACCAATAAGTCGATATTGAAGTCACCACAGACTATGACTTTCTTATTACTGCTGGAGGCTACCTTCAAAACATCCTCTAATATTGATTCAAATGAACTGTAATCGCTGGTAGGGGGCCTGTATATGGCTACTACAATGTGTCTAGACAGTTCAACACATGATATTTCAATTACTTTTTCAACAGAAAGTCTGCAAATGTCTTTCCGTTCTTTAAATTTCAAACAATTTTTTGCTAGTATCAAGGATCCCCCGTGCCTTGCAGATTTTCTATTGAAGCAACTGACTATTTGATAGTTCAAAATTCATTTGTGTTTCTGGTAGCCAGTGCTCTGTGATGCAAAGTATGTCCACTCTATATTGTTCTAAGAACAACTCTAATTCTAATAACTTTCCAGAAAAGCCACCCTGTATATTCTGATTAGCTAAAATTAATTTATTTAAGGGGGGCTTTTCTTTTGTCTGCGCTGACAGTTTAAATCAGCGGTCAAGTTTAACCTACTTAAACTAGGTTTTTTCACAACCTCAGAGTACAGAGGTTGGGAAGTATCAATTTTCTTACATTTTGTATAGCCTAGAGGTCCCTGTGCTATTGTCTCAACAATAAGGGGGTCATATACATTGAATGCCAATAATTTGGCAATATGTCACTTAGAAGAGAGGGACACATACAATGTGTCCCTAGTTAATATAAAATTTCGAATAAATTTATTCGTATCGAAAAAAAGTACTTGGTCTCGATGACCGAAGGTCATATTATATAATAGCCGGTTTAATTTATCTATCCGGTCATTTTGTGCCTCTGAGAGAGTTTTTGAATAGGGAAAAGCACAGATGATAATTTTTCTTACTTGCAAAGCTACTATGGACTCATAATAATTTATTAAGTCACTTTCTTGAATCCCTGTGCTGTTCCCCATTAATAATACAATAGTTGTATTTCTATCATATTGTTTGCTGAGCAAAAGGTTGACTATTTGAATATAAGAGGCATTTGGCATACATACATTCTGTACATGCTGTCTTAAGCTGTACTGTAGCTTGGTACCTAAACCGACTTTGACTGTGACGACTTTAGTACATCTTCTTTGGACGACATTTGTACATGCACTTTAGGATGTCTTTAGTACGTATCCTTATGACGTCTGTCGTACGTGTTATTGTGACGACTTTAGTACATCTTTTTTGGACGACATTTGTACATGCACTTTAGGACGTCTTTAGTACGTATACTTATGATGTGTACTTTAGGACGTCTTCAGTACGTGTACTTATGACGTCTGTCGTACGTGTTATTGCGACGACTTTAGTAGATCTTTTTTGGTCGACATTAGTACGTGTACTTGGGACGCCTTCAGACGTATGTACCTACGTACAAATAAGCCGAATTGGCATTGACTTACACTGGCTGTCAAGATGATAATTTTCTTCTTAAAAACTGGATGGACGTAGAGACGGACGGACAACAAAGTTATCCTATGAGGGTTCCGTTTTTACTTTTGAGATGCGGAACCCTAAAAACGTAAGGCACCTAAATTTTATTTCGGCGGTCTGAGGTTAATGTTATTATTAGCGGCCTTGTTCGTGTCTAGACGGTGACGCAAATTCCTACAGTATAATTAAGTATCAACTACTGATTACAAATTCTGGCCTTCAAATTAAATAAATACTGATTTACAGAAAAAATCCATGCCAATCCCTACCAAAACGAATTTTACCGTATCTGTAACGTACGTACGTACATTACATAAACTCACGCTTGTATCCCGGAGGGGATGGCAGAGACCAGGGTTTGCCACTAATAAATCTCTTTGCTTTATCAACATTCATTACCTGTCGTTGGTCGTTTTTGGTTATATGTGGCTTGATGTGTTTCCGTTCTCGTCCATATTCTAGCACGCTTAGTAAAATATTAAACGAGTCTAACCGCGATTATTCATTAGGTAGAATTGTGTCATCTTTGATTCCCGACGTTTTACTTCTAGCACTCTATCATCACACGTTAAAGGATTTATTATAACATGCAATTTTACCTATTTGTTGTTTATGTTAATTAAAATAAAACAAAGAATCAGTAAATCAGAAAAGCACACACAGATGTACCTACTAAGTAAAGCAAAGCAAAAATTAGAAGGAAAATATGACATATTTACAATTCATAAAAATATATGCACTTGTGTGCGTATGGGTGTGTTTAACGTAAATATGTAAGTACATTTAAAAAATCTACGTCCAGATTTTGTTAGTTGTGATTTTACCGGGGATTTTTTATCAAGTCGAATTTATCCGACTGAATTATAAGTATGTGAATCCTTTACGAAACTTTAATTATTGTCAATGTGTTTAACGAACGTTTAATTTCTAAAACAGTGCGATAGATTACCCATCTATCTTTACTTTCTTGGAAAAGGTAATTTTTTTTAACGTTTAATAAAAGAAGCTACAAATTACCGTATCCATACGAAAACTGCAATTGTAAGGAAAACGCACTGTTAAAATTTTAAAAATGATCTCTGTCTACCCGACAGAGATCTTTTTTTTTATTTACAACAAGGAATTCACAACAAACAACAACAAAAAGGACCTGAAACTGGCGTGCAGCTACTAATGAATGTTGATGAAACGCAAGAGGCTTACCAGGATCACGGCAACTGGCAAGCCTTGGTATCTGCCTACCCATCTGGGGTACATGCGTGAGTTTATATTATGTACTGCTCAAAACTCTCAGGAAAATAAGATTTCAAGGTGGGGTAAAACTTTTTGCTTAGGTTTTTAATTATAACTGTTCACTTAATATTAAAGTAGCACTCTTTATCAAAATTAAAAACAAAAGAACACCGATTGAGTTTTCTGTAAATAAAACGTTTAAGAAAATTCAATAGCGTCACTTCGTTTTTAAGCGTACCTACATAGACTCTTGACCACCATATTAAGAACTGCTAACAAAAATGCTGATGTTCATTTGTTTTTTATCTTCATGAACATTGACAAAACAATATATCGAGCGAATGTGGATGGAAGGGCCGATAAGGGACGACCCAGACGGACGTACTTCGACCAAATAGAGGATGGATTAGCAAAGGCCAAGATAAAAAGTACCCGAAACCGGCGTGCGTGCATGCAACGACTAATAAATGTTGAGGAAGCGAAAGTGATCTGTCAAGATCGTAGCAAGTGGCAGTCCCTGGTCTCTGCCTACCCCTCTGGGATACAGGCGTGAGTTTATGTTATGTTATGTTACAATGTTACTTTAATATTTAGTGGGCAGGTATAATTAAAAACAAAATATTATTTTATCCCACTTTGAAATCCTATTCTAGCGGTAGCACGTTTTATTATCATGCCGGAGGTTACGGATTCGATTGCCACTGGGGGCCGTCGTACAATTGTACACATGGCCTCAGTCTGTATGTATTTCCATATCGTTTATGATGTCCTTGTCTCGTCACCACAGTACAGGGTATCCTGGTTTGGGACAAGGACAAGTGATTATGTTGTGATAACATTTTAATGTGTAAATTAATTGAAAATTTAAATCAATTATAATTATGTTTTAAGTAAGTAAATAAATTTTTTTTTTATTCTTTATAACCAACATAGCAACCCTAACAAACGACAAAATATACGTAAGCATTCACGAAGAGTAATTATGTGTGGAAGTCATTATTACTATTATGATTTTTTCAACCACAGTTCCTCGTCTTCAACGCATTTTTTTGTTTTATTTATTTATTTAATCAGTTTACATACACGATTCTTATACTTAACTGTCGCCTAATCGCAACAGCAATTTGTAGGCGGCTCGCTCTTTTACATTTTTTTTCATTTGATTTCATCTTTGTCAATTAAAAGTCTCTTTAAAGGTTGCACGGACTACGGAAGTTTCTTTCTTACCCTAGATCATAAAGAAGCGCTTCCAACTAAAATCCAAGTTCTATCTCACGGGCTACTCATTTGGTGTCAACGTCGCGCTAGAATTAGCCGTTTTAATGGAAAAAGTAGGTAAGTTTCCGGCTTTAAAAACGAGTTTAAAATTGAAAACCAATTTCGTAGCAAAAGCGCTGCTTGAGCGTTTTTTTATTGAGTTTAAGGAAGCAGGTTGGAGGGGAGTTTTTACACCGATTGTTGCATTAAAGTTGGTCTGGGGAATTCGTAGTTGCTCTTTTTGACCCGGTTAGATCTTGAAATCTGGGCTCCGAACTGAGAAAAAAGCTTGTTGGTACGCAAGATCGGAGAAGGCGTTTGTAATGAGGGATGTGGTGCAGTTCAATAAGACTTCTCTAATATACCGGGTGGCATTTTAGTCAACTGTCAAACTTTAAAAGGGCTTTTTACTCATAAATATCAACAACTTTTACTATGGGGCCAAACAAATCAGAGCAAAAACATAAGATAGAAGCAGTACTGCACAAAATGTATGAAACAGCTGATTTATTTTGTTTGCCTCCATAGTAAAAGTTGTTTGTATTGACGAGTGGAAAGATCCCTCAAAGTTAGTCAAGTGACTAAAATGCCGCCCGGTATAAAAATCTCGTGTCACAGTGATTATTATCGAACTCCCCTAAAACGGCTTCACCGATTTGTATGAAAGTGTTTGTGTATATTTGGTAGGTCTTAAAGTACCCGAAACCGGTGTGCGTTCATGCGACGACTAATTAATGTTGAGGAAGCGAAAGTGATCTGTCAGGATCGTGGCAGGTGGCAGTCCCTGGTCCCAGCCTACACCTCTGGGATACAGGCGAGAGTTTATGTATGTACGTATGTATGTCTAAGAATAGGACGTAGGTCAATTAATATGGCAAAACAACGTTTGCCGGGTGAGCTTGTAATAGACATAATATTACTGCAGTCTCACAGTTGTTTACGTTATAAATAATTATTTCCATGCAACGTGTTATTAAAATAACGGAAACCTGGAAACCTTTAAGTCAGTATCGATGATTAAACTAATTACTTTGGATTAGGAAAAGTTTAAAGTACCTACCCGTTTTATTTTTTTCTTGACATTTGACACAGTCAATTTGTATGAAAAATGGACAAAACGTAATTTCAAAAATATAAACTTCTGCTAGAAGTGGTTTAAATTAATTATCGATACTTTACTGTAGATACGTTACTGTAGATATAGTGGTCTTATTGGACCTTTTATATGACATGCTGGTTTTAAAATTTTAGAAGAAGAAGAAAGACATTTATTATACCAACAAGACACGTCACAGAAACAAAATAAGCAAAAAACCCGCAAAAAAGTAATTAACTCGGCGCTTCAAATTGCCAATCCAGGCTAGCGTAGTAATTAAGAAGAAGAAGAAGAAAAAACAGAAAGACATTTATTATACCAACAAGATACATCACAGAAAGCCCATACTCTCTCTCTCTCTCTCTCTCTGAGAGCAGACCTGTGCCCTGCAGTGGGACGCTTATAGGCAACATTAAAAAAAAGTTTTGTAACTAAAACTTTCGTAACTCCATGACTAAGCTCTGCGAATCAGAGCGGAACCTGATCGGACTCTTTCGACAAAATATCAAGTACCTTAGTGAATCAGGAATTAAGTTAAACAAAGTTCACGAACACCCACCAAACCTGCCAAAAATCTTTAGCGTGTAGTGTACCAACTCACTATTTTTATTTCACTATAAGCGTACGTACACGTACTTTGCCCAGACAGCAGTCCAGATGCTTTCAGGGCCCAACTAAACGGCTAAACGGCTAACGCAAACTGTCAGACAATAAGTTGCAGTAAATGTACAAGTTCATAAAGGGAGAAAATATCTAAGACTGAGAATAATAAAAACATAGGAAATAGTTTGGAATAGAAAGCTAGAAGACAGCGTCGACGCTTGATAGACGTAGCGAGTTCAAAATGGTGATCATCGAATCCACCGATGACCAGGATAACAGGCCGAATTTGTAATTGGAATTCGAATTTGTTCTTCTTTGAGCCGAGACAATACCCTTAAGAACGAGCTTTGACCGCGGATATGGCGGTAGGCACCACGGTAGGCACTGTTTTCTGCAATAGAGGCCTTTGCCTTGCCTTAGTGTATTTGTGATAGAGCGAAAACAAAAAACTTGGTGGGATTAAGGCGCAGTTCTGTACTTCTATTATGACAGCAAATATTATAATACTGACCAAGTGTGAATCGGACTCTTAAGGGTTCCGAACTAAATAAAAGAAACCCATTCTCGATAAATAAATGCGTAATATTATAATAAGGTTGTACGGAACCCTCTATGCGCGAATCTAACTCGCACGTCATTTGGCCGTTTCCCTAATACCTAAGTCCTCTTTTCAAACTGCAGGCCTTTGCCAACGTAAATGCTGCCTAAAATCAAAACAGGACTTTTTAAAACTAGCGACTCACTTTCAGCGCAGCCGAAATAAGGTTGGGCAAAGTTTCAAAGCGCGCGCGATTAACAAAATAAATCTGTGAGTAACCCTTAACTTGTCGAGATAAGTGACCTGGGCCACCCCCATCCCTTGTTTACGATATCGCCGGGCGATCTCGTAAATTCACTGAGCTGGAGGAAAGAAACCGAGTATCTCACTCCACTTTATGTTATTTTATCACTGACTTTAAAACGCTCTGGAAAAGTTCGGGTTTATTTTTAGTGAAGAAAGTTCGTTTACACACCTGTTAGTGATGTGGCAAGTTAAGTTGTGGATAATTTTAGGCGATGCAAAGGATTATTACAGTACCTATATGTCGAGTCAGGTTAACTATAAAATATGCCTGGATCTGACAAGCCCGTGCGCGGGCAACACCGATGGGACTTTCGATTTACTTTAAGAGGTGGTTTGAATTGAAGCGATGGGATATAGCCCATACATATAATAGATTTATTTTATTTATTTATTTTCTTTAAGATTCTAAGAAGACTATCAGCTACATAGGCAGATAAACAGAGAACACTTTATTGCACAAGCAGGTGAAATAATTACAAATGGTTTCTTATATCTACTCGTAAGTAGTGTAATATGATACAGGGAAAGGACGCAAACTCTATGCAATTAATCAAATCTTCACCAAGTGTTCCATCTGTGTGGCCCGCGCCTTACATTAATTTCTTTGAAGAACTGCAATAATTGTGTGAACGGTGCCTTGCACTCCTTTGTAAGTGGCCAAAACATCTCCAAAAGAGCTAGATTGGCTATCCATAATGGAGTGCTGGTCACTTATATATGATAGCGAGACTAAGGTATGGCAAAATGAGCAAGAAAGTAGGATTAATGCAGTAGAAATGAGGTTCTTGAGAAGTATGTTTGGTGTTACTTTGAATGACAAGATACGCAATAGTTTGATTAAAGAACGCCATAGCCATAGACTAAAAGAGGATATAGTGACTAGAATTGAAAAAGAGATGTTGCGTTAGGATGAAGGAAGAAAGATTAACAAAATAAATATATCGAGTGAATGTGAGTGGAAAGGCCGATAGGGAACGTCCCAGGCGGACATACTTCGACCAATAGGGGATGTATTAGCAAAGGGCAAGACACAAAGTACCTGAAACCAGCGTGCGTGTATGCAACGACTAAAGAATGTTGAGGAAGCGAAAGTGATCTGTCAGGATCGTGGCAAGTGGCAGTCCCTGGCCCCTGCCTACCCCTCTGAGATACAGGCGTGAGTTTATGTATGTACGTATGTATGTACTGTAATAATGAGACTGTAGAAGGCAACCAAGTGGAATGTCCATAGCTTATGAGGCCAAGTCGATTGGCATTACCTGGACCAAAGTGCAAAATGTTGCAAACCATGATATACTAGATAAAAAATTTCAGGAACAAAGAAGAATAATAAAAATTTCGCAAGCAATCATACGTTATCGTACATATTTAAACTCACGCCTATAATTATCTAGGAGTTATAGACAAAGGTTTGCTATTTGCCACGGTCCTGACGAATCAATTTTGCTTCATGCACGTTCATGGCATCGGTTACTTTATATCTTTGCTTAAGGATCTCTTGGTTTTGATCGACGTATCAACCGTATGAAATTGTTATTGTAATTTAATTACGTTCTGAATACAGTTTTACAAAACTACATAGATTAGTTTGACATTTAGTTGTAGAGATGGGATGAAGGGAATGAAAGAATGAACGAATGTTTTGTTTAAATAAATGAATGAATGAAATAGAAAATAATTTAGATTTATTTTATTTGCTAAAAACGAAGTGAATTCTTTATGAAAACCATGACACATGCCAATCCCCAAATGGCAAGAAGTTTTTAATTAATTAACTAAATTACGGTGAAGGAAAACATCGTGAGGAAACCTGAGTTTTTGAGCTATTCACACACTTTAGTACTTGAAATCGCCAATCCGCGGTGGGCACGCGTGGTAAAAGTAAAGTAAAGTAAAATAAGATTTATTGAAATAACACAGTTACAGCATATTTTTTGTTACATAATAATATTTTGTTTAACAAAAGAGGTGGGTAGGTGCACAATACACAGTTTAACGGCAATCCCCAAACTAGGCGAGGCCTGTATCTTGGGGACTTTATTAGTGTTCACAGAATACATTTTTCACGGCAAGCTAATTACGCAACACGGTTACCTTACAAAATAAACGTTTTTGTGAATATCTAAATATATATTATAAAAAAAATATATATATTAAATATAAAAATATATTATACGAAATTATCCGACTAGACGGTAAAATTTGGTTTTTTGGGCGTCTCAAAATAACTAAAAGACATTTAATATAATTATTATTCAAACAGCCTGTGGAATTTCATTATTCTGAAACTTAATCACCCACCATCTATATAACATCAATGACGAATTTCATTCATCAATTAATTCCATCAACATATAGGTCACTCAGCGATACACAACATTATAAAATGTCACATTTATTTACAATTTACCACTTTTGGCAAGTGAGGAAAAATACAGAATATATGCTTGTGCCCAAAAAGCAGTCCACCAATAATATGCTCACATATTTCGCTCAGGCTAACGCCTGGGCGTCCCTTAACGGTCATTCCCTTATACTCGCTTGATTTCTTTCATCATTTTATGTTCCATATCTCCGTTATTCGAAAGCAACGCGGTATTCTTTTCTCAATTTGGTGCACTTATTTCATTTCAAAATTTTCCCTAACTACACGTCACTCAAATAAGTACCAAATATCCAAACTTGAAACGATAGTTTGTAATTTATGTTAAATGTTGATGAAGCGAAAGAGATCTGTCAGGATCGAAGCAAGTGGCAGGCCCTCCTCTCTGCCTACCGCCCCGGGATAGATGCGTGAGTTTATGTTATGATATGTCACTTTCTAATTTACAATTGAAAGTATTTTTCGTGATCCCGAAAAATCGTTCACTTAACTTGCCTCTCCACTAACTGGAGTGTAAATATTCCTTTAGTGCAAGTCGGGTAATGGACAGTGGGGATTGTTTTAAATGGGGATGAAAGCCGCCCGTAGCGTAACAGCTATAGGGGTATAGTCCTCATTATAGATGTACAAGGATAGCTGCTGATAATACCTGTATACACGCAAAAGGGTCTTCCGAGGGACAGGCAGAAAAATCGCGCCGATAAGAATATTGATTTTAGACCTATCATCATCGTCATTCAGCCACAAGAGGTCCACTGCTAGACATAGGCCTCCTCCATGGATTTCCAAAAAGACCGGTTGGAAGCGGCCTGCTTCTAGCGCCTTGCTGCCACTTGGATGAGGTCATCTGTCCATCTTGTGGCTGGTCGTCCTACGCTGCGCTTGCCGATATGTGGTCTCCATTCGAGAACTTTTCGGCCCCATCGGCCATCAGTTCTGAGTGCTATGTGCCCCGCCCACTGCCACTTCATCATCATTTCTGAATAGATCTCGTGAAGAGAAATTCCGAGCATAGCCCTTTCCATAGCTCGTTGCGTGACCTTGAGCCTTCTTATGAGGCCCATAGTGAGAGACCACGTTTCAGTGTCATAAGTCATCACTGGTAAAACAATTTTAGACCTAAGCCCGAAACAATTGTTGTTCAAAGTCCTTTTTACGCATTATTTACATTGTCTATTCATTTCATTTCATCTCTATAAGAATATAAGTAGGCTGAAGTGGTAGTGGGCTAGGCAAATATACCGAAGAACCAATGGGTGTAAAGGTTCTCGAGTGGACATCACCAACTGGCAAACGCAACGTAGCACGCCCACCAGCTCGCTGGACCGACGATCTGAGGCAGATTGCTGGCAGAGGCTAGTTGAAGATGGCCGAAGACAGAATTAAGTAGCGTGCCATGGGAGAAAGAAAGAAAGATATAATATTTATTTATGATATTCAAAAACATAAAATCACAAAACAAAATACAACAGTCACCAGAAGACACAATATCAGCCGAAATGTGGGTAACGGCAAAAAAAAAATTATCAGCATTTAGAAAATAAAGTAAAGTACCTAGACAATTCACTGCTTACGTACGTAACAGAGTAGATTGCAAATTATATAACAAATTTTCTGTCTTTGTAGCTATTAATCTATAGAAAACGTCACTGGTTCTGCAATTACATAAAATATGCATGTAAAATTTTTATGCATGACTTCGTTCGTTAGTAAACATCTTCTTTTGTAGAACAGAGATGTGAGAGCCAGGTGCGTATCTAGTGCGAGTTGAGTCCTTAACGTAAAGAGTCGTGCATGTCAGCGCATTTTGTTACGTGACATATTTGTAGGGGCCCCCAAATGAGCGCCAGGGATCCTAGGGAAAATATCAAACAACTTTTGTATACCATTATTATCCTGTATACTAGTGGCTACTGGATTTACTGAAAATGAAAATTAGTCACGAAAATGTCCAGATCTATTTGGAAAATACTATTTACGAGGAATGCTCTACAATTTTGGAAAATTAACGCATACGTATAATTAGGTTTTCCGGAAGTGAATGCACATTGACATTGTTGTATGGGGCAAAAAAGTATCAAAATGATAATAATAATTATAAAGTTTTCCATAATTTGATTGTAATTTACATGTCGCTTGTAATAGCATAAGCAGCCTATATACGTCCCACTGTAGGGCACAGGCCTTCTCTCAGGGAGAGAGTATGGGCTTAATAACCACGCGTGCCCACCGCGGATTGGCGATTTCAAGCGCTGAGGTATATGAATAGCTCAGACACTCAGGTTTCCTCACCATGTTTTCCTTCACCGTTATCGAGTGATGTTGCTACTATAACTTCACAAATGTACATAACTTAGAAAACAAAGTCATAGGTACATACCCGCACTGGGAATCGAACCTGGGTCTCTCGCTTCCGAGTCCAATGTTCTACCCACTAGGCTACCGTTGCATGTATTACAAGAAAAAAAATCATCATCATCATCATCATCAGCCCCTTGACGCTCACTGCAGGGCATAGGCCTCCCTCATGGTTTTCATAACCATGAGGGGTTTTGCCATAATCGCCACGCCACGAGAAAAAAATGTAAATTACAAACTTTTACATTAATAATATAAAAACATGTTGCTTCATGTTAAGCGTCAAAATTTAAAAGCGTAAATGAAATCATTTTTATTTCCCACAATTCTTCGTACAGCTTGATTTGTGATTTGAGTGTGGAAACAAACGTTTCTTGGAAAGAAATAATATGAAAAAAAAACGGCCAAGTGCGAGTCAAACTCGCGCACTGAGGATTCCGTACAAATTTGTAGGTAGGTACTTACATATTATAAATAGTTCTAGAATCTACTCTCGCAGTTTTTTCCAAGCTTTTCCCGAACTTCGAAGACTATTTTTTGACGAATTAATTCCAAATGTTTAACTATCACATTTATTTCTGTCCCTTTGCGAGGAGTAAAGGTGTTTCGTTCTATGTAACTTTTTGTGGCCACAGCTTTACAAAGACGTGCTTGTTCATTAGTGTTGCGGAGGGCTCTACACAGGAGTTTCAGCCGAGTGTTCCTGAGTGCCCTTTGACAAATGTTTGTTGGCGCCTAATTTTTGTATCGCTTCTATTTCTTTCCTCTGTCGAGTCTTGTTAACTTCTTTTGGTCTTCATTTTTGTTTTGTATTTTTTTCCTCGCAGGGATTTTTTTCACTGAGTGACCGTCGCGTCGTTAGCAAGCGTCGACGATTTACTAAATGTTTATAGTCTACACGGTACCTTAGGCCTGCATCTAGTGATCATTCAGTTATTTGAGTGTCTGAAAAATATTTTCTATTATTTTAAACGCATCATTTAGGACTTTTAACGACATTCATCTCAAATTTTTGATTTTCCTCTCATGATAAAATGACGGCTCATGAGAAAGAAAAATTAAAATTTACCAATTGCTATCAAATAAAAGGTTAAGTGGGCAAGATAACGTCTATGTAATAAGATTGTAGTAAATACGGAGGCACTATAGTACCAAGGATAAATACAAGGTGTAACTAAATTCTCAAAAAAACAACAGTTGTTCCGCATCAGTTACCGCATTGAAATGAACGGCTGATTTTTTTTTCGCGATTTTGATGTTTCCCCACTGTAAAAGTTGTTTGTTTTGACGTGCAGATCTCCGACTTTCGGTATATGGATGATATTATTGATGATATTAATCCCCAATTTCTCAAATACTTACAATCTGTTAATCTACTGTTAACAGCCATCAGTGGTGGGTTTGTATGTATTTTGGCCGACCAAGAGCTGTTAACGATAAGTAGATTAAACAGATTTTTAGTGTACAGGAAAGGGGGTAAAAAATTTAAGGGATTTTGTTACACGCTGTAGACTTTTTCACACGCCGTCTTTTTACAAAAAAAAACAAGTCCATCGTTACATCAGTAAAACAATCTATCTACTTACATAGTAACAGTAGATGCCTACCGCGCTGAAAATGTAGCAGGCTATATTTTATATGTCAGTAGGTCTACGCATATTGTAAGCATTAACGCGCGAACTACATAGCTAAGATCATATAACCGCTCGATGTCTACCACGGCAGAGAGACGTTTCCCTTTTTATGCAAGAAAAAAATCCTCTGAACAGTCGAGTCACGTCGTTGCTCGATCTCGACGCAAATCAGGGAAATCCGCGATATAGTCTTTTGAATTGGAATGCCTACTATAAGAAAGAAAAAATAAAGAAAGAAAGAGAGAGAGAGAAAGAGATTGCGAACAGTATGAACTGAAAGATTCACTTAAGGAAATTGTTATGAAATACCTGTATTTGTTTTAAGAGATAAAAGAGACCAATTATGAGTCTAAACCCCGAAACTGAATGAAAGAAAACAGGTTTTTCGCAAAACAAAAACATAGGGAACTCTTGTTGCGTGGCTTGCACTTATTTTTTTTTAATTTAGGCTATTTAAATAAATTATATTGATATGCATATTATTAGTAATTATATAATTAAACTATCACAAGCTCACGCCTGTGTATCGAAGACCAGGCTTTGCCACTTTTTACGATTCTGATAAACCTTTTATGCTATAAATAAATATATATATCATCATCATCATTCAGCCACAGGAAGCCCACTGCTGGACATAGGCCTCCTCCATGGATTTCCAGAAAGACCGGTTGGCATGACAGCGTCTTCCTTCCATTTGGATGAGGTCATCTGTCCATCTTGTGGCTGGTTATCCTACGCTGCGCTTGCCGATATGTGGTCTCCATTCGAGAAATTTTCGGCCCCATCGGCCATCAGTTCTGAGTGAAATATGTATCGTAGCCAAAACAGAGACTAGAGTATTGTCAGCAAGTACCATTTTAAGAGAAGAGTTTTATTTATTTCAACAGAGTAATAGCATGGAAACTGTGAAAATAATGTTCTAAGAAGCGGAAACGAGGTAAGAAAACCTAACCCGTTTAATTTAAGCGATTATCAAAGCGATTGCGATTACAAAGGCCGCCAATTTTACTGTACTATATTATTGTTAAATTTTCATATGTAATTCCTGGTGTATATATAATAAAGAATATTTTATCTATCTATCTATCTACATAAAAATTGACTACACAACTGATGATGGCCTAATTTATTTACGCTCTCGATGGATAACACCGTACCACCATATTAAAACAGGCCGGCCTCTATAGTTGATCGAGGTAACTAATGCAAAAACTCAGTATACTTTTTAATATTTATTAAAAAGTGGAACCAGATTCCAACTTACTGGTTACGCGCACCAGTAGTGGTACGACAGATTTAGAAGTAGCAAACATGATTTCGAAGCACGCGTTCCTGTTTACCCTACAGGGCCATGAAAATCACACGTTTCCCTTCGGGGGATGAAAGACATCTTATTCTCCCCCTTTTTGTATTTATATCTTGGCTTTGCGGTTAAATACCTTTACATCAGATAGCGGAGAATTTTACCACGAGGATGGGAAGAACATTGCGTTTTAAAAGTTAGAGTGTTCAGGTAGGAGCTAAAATGAGGAACACAAAAAATAACTTTTTTTCACGTACCCTCGTTAATTTGTGTCCCACTGCTGGGCAAAGGCCTCCCCCAACTCAGACCAGATGTTTCTGTCTTGTGGCACCTCAGACCACTCTGGCATGTGTCGGTCGAGGTCGTCTCGCCAACGTCTTCTTGGCCTACCTCTCCTGCGACGACCGCCTTGTGGCACCCACTTGGTGGCAAGTCTCGCCCACTTATCCGGGTGCATTCTACTGATATGCCCTGCCCAGCTCCTCTTAGATCTTGCCATCTGGACACCCACATCAGCTATGCCTGTTTTAATCCTTCAAAAAGTAACATTATACATAATAATAAAACCTATTTGAATAAATCTTCAAAAAGAATAGATACACCGGTCAGACGAGTGTTTTTCTCAAGTATAAACATATGCAGTAATATGTTTCGTGTTTTTCTCAAGTATAATATCTTTGTGAAAACAGCAACTTTTCCACATAAGTGGAAAAGTTGTCGTTTTCACGAAGAATGTGTTACGCCTTGGCCATCATAGTATTTATTTTTGTGCCGCGTGGCAATCTCCACACTTGGACGCTATATCTAATGTTGGTCTAAATGCTAATCAACTTATTTTCTAGGTAGGTATTACCGTATCTATGTATGTATAGTGTATAATGATGTGTGTGTGTGTGTGTGAGGGTGTGTGTGTGGGTGTGTGTATGTGTGTGAGGTATAGTGAGTAATTTTTTTTTTTTTTCTTAATTTAGGGTATTAGTTTAGTACACTCAGACTCTCGGACTCTAAACGTAATGTAACTCACTTAATTAGGAATCGTGGGATTGATTGACGTCTCCACGCAAGGTCTGGACGAGGTCCAAATTCTGACGTGTAAATTAGTATGTAACTTGATAGTTAAACGATTTGAATCGTTCAGGGTTCGGTTCGCGTAACGTAATAGGTTTTCACTTCTCATGCTCTGAAAGTGCTTATTTGTGCAGGAAATCGAATTTGGTGCACAAGTGCATTAACGTATCTACGCATAAATTTATAGGCAAAGAAAATAGAATTTGTAAATTTTATAATACTTACTTTAATTTATTTGCCTCATGTATTTTTTAAGACATAAAAGATATTAAAATTAAAATTCAAGTACGGTAGGTTATTTAATTAATTTAAGAAAATTATTATTACAAAACTAATTTAATAGTAGGCTGTATAGGTGTGCAGCCCAAGCCTTATATCAATGTCGTATGATTAAAAATAATTAAGCGGCGAGAAACAGCAAGTGATGCCCTTCGGAATGTAAAGTTTAACTTTGTCTTTATCAATAAATTATTTAAACAAAAAACAAACAGTATAGCAGGCCTGTTTCGCGGGACACTGTCATAGTTTACAAGGTCAAGTATAGGTAGAATAGGCCTGCTCCCATAACACGCCCACCAAATCATGTAAGATTCCAATCGTCTAACTGTGAAATTTCGTACTAAATGCTACCCTAAACTTCAGGATTCCGACAGGATATGCTGCGCGTGATTAGGTCCATAATTATTATATAATTGATGTAAACAAACTTCACAAAGAAAGTTGGTTACCACTGGCACGGCACGCTAGAGGCGTGGGTTCTGACCCCGGTTCGGCCCGGAATTTTTCTTTCTATGTGAAATTTGTAATATTTTATGTTTGCTTTTTTTTCGGGATATAATACAAAATATTATTGTCTTATCTGTGCAGATTGTGTTTGTTACTTAATAAGATTTTTCAATAGTGCAATGTAATAAAAATTTTCACAAGTGCTTAAACATTATAATATTTGCTTAGCCCTCGTACACACTTGACATCAATGAGAAGTAAGACCAAGTTGTACTCATTACCTGAAATCAAAGCAATACATTTGAAACGAAGTTAGAGCACACATCACGGAATTCGCTTAAGTTAAAGCACGTATTATGTAGTAGGGCGTAAAATTTGGTTGCCTCGTTGGTGTAGCCGTTAAGGCGCTTAGCTACCGAAACAGGGGTCGCAGGTTCGATTCCTACTAGGGGCCGGCATACATTTGCACAAGTGGCCTCAGTATGGGTGTCATATCATGTTTGTGACGTCCTTGCCTCGTTACCATAGCACAAACCAGGTCAAGTGAGTGTATTGTGTGGAAGTTATTAATCATGTTATTATACTGTTACTATAATTTGACGAATGTATTATTGGGCCATGTTTAGAATGTTAGGGCAGTCAGGTTTTTTTCTTATAGTTTCTAATTCTTCTTATAGTTCTTATTATTATTATTATCATTATTATTATTATTAATTCTTTATTGCACAAAGACAGTGTCCAAAAGGTGGACTTAATGCTATTGGCATTTTCTACCAGTCAACCTGCAGGAGGTACAGGAGGTATAGTTTATTTTTACTTATTTTATCAAATCAATCTTCTTGATTTGAATATATCTGATTTGATTATTATCATTATTAATTAATATACAAGCCGTTTTAATCTGTCAGATTACGACCTTGAAAATAACATTTAAAAACCACTGCCATGGTGACCCGATCGGGTCATTAAGAATTCTACAAATTAAGCTGATGCGTGTATATCACATTCGTGCAATTGCAATTATGTTTATCAAGTCTGTGTTTAAATAATTTCACTGAGGGAACACTAACCACTGTGTCTGGCAGTTTATTCCACGTATTCACTGCGTAGCTTGGCAAGAATTGTTTTTTGGGATGAAATAGTTATGTTTTTAAATTGAATTTGAATCATCTCATGCGTTGATTAGATTAGATTACTTAGATAACAAAACTTTATTGTACACACCAGAAAACAAGATACATTAAGAGTCTTACATATCTAAGCATAGACAATGTACTTATCACTTAAATAAACGAAACCTGAAAATGTTACGTCATTATAGAGAACTAAATGATCTCCAAATAGCAAATGTTTAAAATAGTTACAAAATAAAGTGGGTACAAAATAAAATTTTAATGAAAAATAAAATTTAGAATCTATTGCTTTTGCTCCTTACAAGTGACACTAAAAAGCTTTATTTTAATGACACGTTGTGAAGTATCTTCTCCGCCATCATGTGTATAGTCGACAGCACGTCAACCTTCTCATACGTGCACTCTACCCAGTAACCGAACAGACGAAACTGCAATGAAAAGGTAAATGTCGACCTGCTGTTCACTGTTTACTGCACCCATACGTACCTTGGTAAAGGTGGCAAGAGTTACAGGCGCATATTTCAGTGAAGTGATGCAGCACGGTTTTTGAGATCTGTAATATACGATACGAGTTACTGTGTGGACTTCCCAGGTGGTGCCGCGGGGGAACACTGCTAGCGTCATGGTATCTTTTGGGTCGGGTTGGTCCCGGGGCGATATTTTTGACTAATATATTATTTTAGTTTTATGTTCTGTTTTTGTAAGTTTTTTTTTTGTGTACTTCGTGCCCCCGTATGTTGCGAAGCTTATTAGGGTTCCGTACCCAAAGGGTGCCAAACAGGACCCTATTACTAAGACTTCACTGTCTATCTGTCTGTCTGGCTGTCCGTCACCAGGCTGAATCTCATGAACCGTGATAGCCATCACCATTCTCAACCATTTTAGAGGGTTTAAAAAGATGGGGGGTTCCTTCAAATAAAACAAAACGTGCTTTGCGGATTCTCCACCGGCTAGCTTATTATTATACTCGCAAAGTCTTCACTGAGGACTTGTTCTAAAGAACACAGTAGAAGGGGAAGCGGGAAGTCTACACTGCTAGGTCTTGTCAGAGGTATGCGCACGCAGACGGAATTTCAGGTGAACTATCTCTCTGAGTGCTGCGACTGAACTCACGATGATTTCTGCATGATTTACCAGCTCTCCTCTGTCCAAACTAAGGAGAGCTGGTAAATCCTTTTTATGGCGTGCCAGAAATCTTGGTCCCACGTACTTTAAATCAGATCCCGCACAAAGCTAACTCTTTACGAACTTCTCTGTATTACGTACAGGCAGTGACATCTGACCGAAGCAATTTACATCACTTGCAGCCCTCGTGATAAAGTCCCCGTAAGGCGGCGTAATTCTAACTCTTTTTTGCCTTATCTGACAACACTCTGACGCTCTGACTTTGCCTTTTTCTACCTTGTATAAATATGACTGGTTTTTTCTTTGTATTTGTGTTACTTGTTATGCCTTTTATTTCTTGTGATGTGTTAATTTATCCCAATAAATGTCTTTCTTTCTTTCTAAATTATTAAATTTCATAAACATCCATACAATATTTATTTTACACTCATACAGAGACCCTCTGTTCTCATTTCTTTCTTAGAACGAAGTTACATGTAAATGTTAACGTGAGATTTAACAATGACACCCTATTGTCATATAAATAAGGCCAATGTTGCTCTAGGAAAAACAAAACAAAATGACAAATTTTTGCTACAGCAAAATGACAGTACCTACGCTTTTTAGTTTGCTTATAAATGTGTGTGCACGATTTACACGGGTGGCATATAAATACCTGTTCCTCCCTCAATGGGTGAAGCATCCTTACGTCTTTACCTTCCTATAGTAGAAAACTTGTTTAAAATCACAATAGGTGGCGACACTTGTATCGATCTTAGAAATTATGTTGCTGAAAACTGTAAGAATGAAAGGGTTGACCATTTCAGCCGTTACAAGGGAAATAGGTGACCCGGCCACCACGCCAAAATCGAATGACATTCAGCATACCTGCAAATTGAGTTCTCATCTCATCTCATCTCATCTCATCTCATCTCATCTCATCTCATCTCATCTCATCTCATCTCATCTCATCTCATCTCATCTCATCTCATCTCATCTCATCTCATCTCATCTCATCTCATCTCATCTCATCTCATCTCATCTCATCTCATCTCATCTCATCTCATCTCATCTCATCTCATCTCATCTCATCTCATCTCATCTCATCTCATCTCATCTCATCTCATCTCATCTCATCTCATCTCATCTCATCTCATCTCATCTCATCTCATCTCATCTCATCTCATCTCATCTCATCTATATTATATTATCTCTTCTTATCTTATCTATCTATCTATGTTTGTACGTCCCATTGCAGGGATCGGCTTCCCCTCAGAAAGAGACTATGGGATGTAGGTAAATGATATACTATAAATTATATACACCCTCCAATACTGTGTTTTATTTCAATGATAATAGAAAACCTCTATTAAAAACAGAATAAAAGATAATTTCACAAGTAAAATAATAAAGATATCGATGCTGTCAATTGTAGGGTTACGTCAAAAGGTGAATTAGCAATGGGAATCCAAAAAACAATCTAGAGCGGATGACGTAATTTTAAATTTTTATTTCAAAGTGATAGACACAATGAAAGACATGACTTTGCCTTGTCCTATTTTGTATTTATGTGACTTGTTTTTCCTTTTTATGTATGTTACTTGTTATGACTTTCTTTCTTGTGATGTGTTTATTTGTCCCAATAAATGTCTTTCTTTCTTTCTTTAAATATAAAAAAGGGTGATACCGTTGCTTAATCACCACGCGTGCCTAGCATATATTAGCAATGAACACCTCAGACACTTGGATTTCCTCGCAATTTTTCCTTCACTAACATACAGAAAACAGCGGTATTGCTACCACAAACTCACAAAAATACGTATGTAACTTAGAAAACAATTTTATCGGTTCATGCCGGGATTCGAATCCACGATCACTCAAACTTAAGGCCAGCGTTGTACGCGATGCGGTAAACTGCTTTGGGACAAGCGCGTTCGTGATTTTCGGACTTTACGCTAGAGTTAAAAAAAAAACCAGAACGCAGCTGCTTTTGTCAACGCCATCCATCAGTTATGCTGACGTGTTTTGTTTCGCATAAAGCGCTCCGAATGCACGAGGATGAGTGTCGGTGAACTTTAACACCTCCCAAGTCCAATTTTTGCAGAAAAATTTAGGTCACACTACTCTAAAGATAGGCCTTCCATAAGCGAGAATGAAAGATAACTGCTTGAGTTACTCGAATTTCAGCTGCGTATAGCCCAACCGGCCGATTTCGAACTGCTGGTGGCCGTTCGACCTAATATTTACATAATTCTACTATGTTCAAATACTCCGTTTTTGTATGTGTGGTAAATTATAATAAAGGTATCTTTAATGCAGAGGTACAATCAAGGACAGATTAAAACAATAGTTATTAAATTGTATTTAATGCTAACAATAACTAAAAGCGACTCATTATTATTGTATACCTGTGTATCCTTACTTCCATTATAGCTTATTCTGTTTTTGCAGCGAGCGACTCCTTTTTTCGAGTTTGTAAGTCTAATCATCTTGTTTCTAAATTGTGTGCTATAAGTGTGAACCTGTAATTGGCGTTATGTTTCCCTATATCAGATTCTATGTTATTGTAATAGCTGTTAGTTCACCACAGATATCAAAATAAATTAATTGTATTATTGCCTTGCTCTCTGACAGTGTGTAAAGTATTTTTGGGTTAAGCTTATGTAAATACCTACATTTTTTATTATATATTGCACTATTATTATTATGTAGGTTTATTTAACCGGCGTGCGTGGATGCAACGACTAATGAATGTTGAGGAAGCACAAGTGATCTGTCATGATCGTGGCAAGTGGCAGTCCCTGGTCCTGTTAATAGAATTTCGACGACCGACGTCACAAACATATTCAGTGATAGTAATTTTGGTTTATTTGTTATTATCCAAAACTCAGTACAGCTCCAATAAAACCATACCTAGTGACAATTTAGACCCATGTTCGCGATTATTTTTGATGATATAAAGTTTAAAAAATCATACAAATAATGACCTACGCCCCTATACAATGAAAAGTAATATTTATTTTTTTCATATTTTAAATACTAACCATTAGAGAGTAAAATGTATCTTAAAACACCTTATTTAGGGGTAATGTTGGAGAACGAATGCGAATAAAATAAATAAATACATTTTCCAATTTTGCGGGAATTAGTAGTCTTGCCGTGCAGTAGGTGTTACAAAAATTGCAGTAAGTGCTTGCCGATAGCAGTCGAGCCCTAACTCACAAACCTATCGGATCACCTTTAAAAACGTGCGGTGACTTTATTCACTAATAAAGACTAGTTGTACTAGCTGCTTTTTTCACTTCACAATAAAAAAAAACTTTGGCCCTTGCATCTATGGAATGAGACGATTTATACAGCGTAGCTTTTTAGATTTCTCACAGAATAACGATACTTAAGGGCCGGTTACTGAATTGAGAATTGCACTAAGCACTACAGTTAACTATTTACTTAGCGAAATTCTCAATTCAGAAACTGGCCTTAAGTGTTCCGGCTGGCAGTACCTCAGTATTATTCGAATATTTCTTCTGCAGCATTTGTTTGTCCACTGTTGGACGTATGCGAGTACTTATTTACTCAGTATCCTTGCACATATCTTATGTTTGTGTTTTTCCTGGTGTACAATAAAGAATATTTCTATCGTATCTTACTTACCTTAGAATAATAAAACACAGTATTTTTTTATACGATACGGAGCCTTCGTACCATTGACAGTTGTAGGCAGATTCAGCGAGGCCAGTACTCTGGAAACAAATATTAAAATTTTTCATATCGATATAGGATTTATTTCCAAATGTACGTACATGGAAAGATGCTTTAAAACCTCTCTGCATGGCATATACAATATTCTACTCTTCTTATTTATTTTTGAAACAGCACGCGTGTAGAAAATTAAGTTTTATTTATGAGAAACAGTGAAAAGTATTAACTCAAGGATGGGTTTATGCGAGCGCACGGATTTGTATGGAACTTATTGTGCTGAGCAAATAGTTGGGAATAGGAAGGAATTTTTAACCTACAGAAATACAAATCCTATCAATACAATTTTGACGACCGACGTTACTAACACATTCAGTGATAGTCATTTTTGTATATTTGTTTTTATGCAAAACTCAGTACCTATCAAATAAAACCATGTCTAGTGCAAATTTAGACTCATGTTCGCGATTTTTTATTCTACAAAGTTTAAAAAATCATGAAAATAACGACATATAGGACATTGAAAGGTAATATACATTTTTTTTTCAGATTTTAAATACTAACCATTGGAGAAAATGTATTTTAAAATACTTGGTTTAGGGGCAATGTCGGAGAACCCAGCCTTAACTCTGGATTCACTTACTTATTTTCTCGTCGGAAGGTTCATAATGTACTACACATATAAGATCAGCAACATTGAAAATTATGTGTAGGTCATCACCATCAACCCATTATGTCCCCACCGAGGGGCACGGGTCTCTTCCCTGAGGAAGGTATAGGCCATACTCCACCACGGGGGCCAAGTCCGGATTGGTGGAGGCTTGTAGACTAGTGGCTCGTCTACTGTCAGAAGTTGTCAAGCCGCCCTAAGGCCTCTGACTTGGCTTAACGACTGCCATCTATCGATATATGTGTAGGTACCAAAGATAATTTGCACACTCAAACCTGAGATCGAAGCTCCTCCAAATAAGATTGCCACCTTTTTATTTTTCTGCAAAATATATTTTAATGAATATTATAAAGTGACGCAGGTGAAGATGAGTAGATAGATGAGTTTAAACCAAGCAAAGGGCCAAACTTTGCGTTTTCGTCAAAAATCTATGTTTTAATTTTCCCGATTTGCATCGTATTTAAAACAATCGAACTTTTAGACCTTGGGCATTTTCGTTTGGCTAATTTCATGTTCATAAATTAACAAAGCACTCTTGAGTCACATCTTGAAATTGGCACTCAAAAGCAAACTTAGAGGTTTCCATTTTGCATTTTTAAGCAATCACTTTGTACTTACAGCGTCTTGAAGAAGTTGCCCGTAATAACACAGGTTGTATAGTGGCAGGGTTGAAGCTACTGCGCCAATCATATTTCTGGCTACGTCACTTCGGTCTTTGGATATCTGTAAGCGGATTTAATTTCTTGTCAAAAGAGGCCGACCAAGGTGTACAGTCTAATACAGTACTTCTCAGACGATAAACCATCTTTTATCATGACCTGCGAGCTCTAATACCTGTACTCAAGAGGACCCAATGATCGCAAGTGATAACGCAGTCAGCGTCGCAAAGATCTGGTCCTCAACTGTTTAATAAATACTTTTAGTAATCATTTTTTTGCCATTGATTTGCATCTTTTTCTGTCACTTGTCAAAACCCAAATTTTCGCCAGCCCCTAATTCAATCTGCCAATTGTCGATGGTATCATCATCATCGTCATCATCAGCCATTTGACGACCACTGCAGGACACAGGCCTCCTCCGTGGTTTCCGTCAATGAAATGTTAAAATCAAACTACCGCCCGAATTCATGGGTGACCAAGTGTCAAAAACGGGAAAGTAAAATGCTCCTAGCGCCATCTCTTGGTCACTAATAGTCTTTTTGGCGGTAATGTGAACTCAATCACAGATCGTTTGCACATCGCTTACTGTATTTGCAGCGTATGTGTGAGTAATTGACTACTTTGGTAATTGACTTATAGTAATTTACTACGCATCACACTACGTCAATTACTCAGACATACACTGTAAAGACAGTAAGCGATGTGCAAACGATCTGTGACTATGTTCACGTTACCGCCAAAATGATCTGTGCGCAAAATGATTTGACGACCTCGTGGCGCAGCGGTAGTGCATCTGCATACCATACGAGAGGGCTCGGGTTCGAATCCCGGCTGGGGACAAAAAAAAAACCCCAGGTCTTGGATGTTTACATGTTTGTGATTTCGTTGTTTCTGGTTCCTACGACACAGGGTATCCTAGTGTGGGGTCAGAAGCAATGTATGTGCCTGTATGTAAATGTTTATGATAATCATCTGAACACTAAGAAGAAGGAGAAAAAGTCTAAACCATACATAGTTGTTAAATAGAATTATATTAGCACGACAATAGCGGTTAGTTGCCGGTGTTGTCTAGTCTACTAAACAACAACAGTAAAATGTAATTCCAATAGTAACCCGAGCAAATTAAATAGGAATCTCTCGCAAAGAAGATCGGATCGCGCGAGGCGCCGAGTTAAGTTAGACGGGTTATACCATTGAAATGCAATTGGCTAGTAGGCTACCAATAGTGTCAATGAAACAACCACTGTCGTACAAATATTACTTTATGAAACATTCATTCTATGTAGCGGAATCACAGTGAATATCTTAGTGGAGTCATATATTTTGTAAAGCTGAGTCAACCTAAGGACCGGTTTCTGAATTGAGAAGAAAATACTTAAGTAACGTTTTGTCACGCTCTTCTCTGATAAATTCAAAGAGAAATTTACTTAGCGAAATTCTGAATTCAGAAACTGATTTATTGATTTTTGATTTTATGGCAACCAGCCGATGGCGACTATTCCTGCCAGAGTCACGTCTTGACACGAAGTACACTTGAGTTTGACTGAACTGGTCTGAACAAAACACTATTTTTAAATGACAGTTCGTGTAGGCTTTACATGCGGACAGCACAGCACAACAATCTGTGAAACACAAAAACCAATATTTTATTGCAGACCATTACATTAAAATTTACTAAATAAACATTTAGGGACAAAGGACATTATAAGTTATAAATATGTAAATATTATAATCTAATTTCGTTTTCCCCAATAAACCTTATTAAAAGCCTGAACAAATCGGAAGACATATGGGTCAGGAGGGAAGTGAAGTTAATAGGGAGTAAGATTTTGATACCCGAAAGGGACGAATATAAGTCAATGGACTTGTTATTTTTTGGGCAATTGAAAAAGATGTGGTCCAGGTCACCCTCCTCAAGACCACAGTCGCAAATTGGGCTGTCCCGAACTCCAATTCTGTGCAGAAAGATAGGCGAACAGCAGTGCCCAATGCGCAATCGACAGATTATCGAGACTACCCTCTTAGCAACTTTTTTAAAACTGAAGAACCATGGTTTTTCTCTGATAGTTGGTTGGACCGCAAAGAAACGAGAACCCTTCGTTAGACTGCTCTCTTGCCACAGAGACAACCATAATTCGGAGAGACATTTCTTCGGGATCGAAAGTAAGTTGTAGGGATGGTACAAGTAGTGCTTTCGGTCCGCTTCGCCACCGCAGGCCTGTTTTGCGATGGAGTCCGCATTCTCATTGCCCACAATGCCGGAGTGACCAGGCACCCAGACCAGAACCACATCAAGGTGTTTACCAGAGCAGCGTAATAGAGTATATCTAATATCCAAAATTATGCGGCTGTTCAGTTTGCACTTAAGTTGGCTCCGGCCTAGGGCCTGGAGAAAGCTTAGGGAGTCAGTGAAAATAACGGCTCTCTCAATATTGTGAGATTCCACAAATAAACAGGCCTCCAGAACTCCAACACATTCCCCAGTAAAGACTGAGGATTCGGGGGGACACTTAAATTGTATGAATAATTTTGAATTCTCCAAGAATACCGAAACTCCAACTGGGGTGGATGGGGATAATTTTGACGCATCTGTGAAAAATCTCTGATAACCGCTCCAACGCTCGTGTACTACGTTATTGAATAGCGCGTTTGCTGTAAGGTTACCTTTACCGATGCCGATATCCAGGACAATGTTCGGTTTGAATATCGAAACGCGATACTCGTAGCCAAACAAAGGAACACTATCAGTAGCTACCAGAGATTTCTCAAATTGCTTGAGTTGTCTAAAGCTCTTAATCATAAGGGGTATGTTTTTGTGTTCCCAGTAACTGCTGGTGCGGACTAAGTCATCAAGTTCCTGCAGCCTCCGGATAAGAATGTGGGACGATCGGGAGTAAACCTTGGTCACGAAGCGGTCCGAAAGGTACTGGCGGCGCAGATGAAGAGGCGGTTCCACGGCTTCTACCTGAAGAGCATTTGTAGGCGTTGAACGCATACATCCCAATATAAGTCGCAGACATTTGAACTGTATACGATCCAACTTAATCAGTGAGGTACTACTGATAGGTTCTAAGACGAAGCACCCATAATCCATTATGCTCCTAATAAGGGCATTGTAAACAAGCTTAAGGCAAACCGGATAGGCACCCCACCAAACGCCCGCAAGGACCCTGAGAATGGAAAATACGCGTTCGCATTTTTTAACGAGGTGTTCTACATGGTGCGCACCAGAGAGTTTCGAGTCTAAGCAGACTCCTAGGAATTTGACCATCGACTTTTGTGGTATGGGAACATCGCCTAATTTTACTGTGATGTATTCAGAAACTGGTTCTTAGTAGTAAATACTTAGAAAGCAACTGTCAAACCTCACGTAATTGCAATGTACACGCAAATTCTTATCACTGAAATAAAACCTACCGTAGCCATAAATCCAAAGAAACAAATCGTTATTGTGGCCATCATCAAGTTGCAGAATACAATTTGGTTAAAAATACCGTCGGATTGGTCGCACAGCCTGCGAAATTAGCACAAGTCAGATTACACATTCATTCTTCCGCCACATGCAATAATTTGTCTCTAGTCCTAAACTAAGATATAGTTGGGATATTGTGACGAGAATTACTTATGATTTTTTACCTGACTTCGAAAGCAATTGAGGGTTATGTTTAGTGCGTGTTATCTTATGTTTAGAATCAAAATGAAACAGGAAAACTAATAAGAGTTACCGCATAATGAGGTTGAAATTTCAACAGACTCATTTGGGCCTTGTTTGATTAAGATTTATTAGCGCTCAGGGTTTTTTCGTTAACTTATTTCTACATCTACATAAGACAATTTTTACATAGTAAAAAATGTGTAAATGTACATGGTGTTAAGTTATTTCTCCTCAATTCCACTAACTGAAAAACTTAAAAACTGATTGACAACTTCTGGAACACTAATAAATATAATTTACCACATTAAGAACACAGCACGCAAAGGTTAATCGATATCTATTGATAGAAGTAAGATCTGAATTTCTATTTATTCAGGATTACCTGCATAGGCCTTTAGACAGATCGTCATCATCATTTGACGCCCACTGGAGGACATAGGCCTCTCTCATGGTTTTCCAAGCTTCCCGGTCTTAGGCCGCCCGCCTCCAGCGACTCCCCGCCACCATAACCAGGTCGTCAGACCATCTGGTTGAGCTATGTGCCCCGCCCACTGCCACTTTAACTGAGCTATATCAGTAACTCGGGTTCTTGTGCGGATCTCCTCATTCCTGATTCGATCTCGCAGTGAAACTTCTAACATAGCTCTCTCCATTGCTCGTTGGGTGACCTTGAGCCTTATTATGAGGGCCGTAGTCAGCGAACAGACAGATCGTGACCATATTAAAATGAAATTATTTTTTATTTAAATCTATTATTAAGAACTATAATAATATGCAATAGGTCTCCACTCGTCAATGCCTGCTCGATGGATCTACCTGTTGCCTTTTTTATGGCATCGGACCAGCGCATTGGTGTTCTGCCTAACGCCCATAATTCTACATAAGATTATTTATCTATACATCGCATACAATTTTTAAGTGGAAACATGAAAATGCAACCAAAAATGTATAGAAAAGGCGAAACAACAAGCCAAATAATACAAATCATTACTTACACCATCAGCTTCTGATGTCTACGGATGACATCACTCAGAGAAATGTGTCCTTCATTGACAACCTGAATTTCATTTTCATAGATTTGCTGCTCTTGTGTTCTGATTTGCTTCAAAGTGGGTGTTGCAATCAGCATATCTTCTTTTATTAGCAAAAAGAGCGTGCTCAGATGCGAAGTCACTGATATCATTACTATGTCGGCGCCCACTAAGATATTAACAAATTTCATAACTGAAAATAAGTAATGTAATGCAGCCTAAGTACGTCCCACTGTAGGGTACAGGCCTTCTCTCAGAGAGATCACCACGCGTGCCCTCCGCGGATTGGTAATTTTGAACGCTGAGGCATGTGAACACCTCAGGCACTCAGGTTTCCTCACGATGTTTTCCTTCACAGTTAGCGAGTGCTATTGCTAGTACAAATTCAAAACTGTATGTGTAGCAATAGCGTGACGCCAAGACAATAGTAAAGTAAGTAAATAAATGGAAACGAAATGAAAGGAGACATTTATTTAAATTGTCACAGAAACACAAAGTAAACACAAAGATGAATACGAAAATGAATCATCATCATCAGCCATATGACGCCCATGTGGACATAGGCATCCCTCATGGTTTTCATAACCATGAGGGGTTTTGCCATTATAAAATAATAATAAAATAATAGTATCAAGTACTAGCTGGTGCCCGCGACTTCGTTCGCGTGGTAATTTTGATATGTATTTTTCCGGGATTAAAAATTGCCTATGTGCTAATCCAGACTATAATCTATCTCTGTGCAAAATTTCATCCGGATCCGTTTAGCCGTTTTTGCGTGAAAGAGTAACAAACATCAATCCATTCATACAAACTTTCGCGTTTATAATGTTCGTAAGGATGATGTTGATAATATTAAAAATAATTTAAATATAATTAAATTAATTTCAGAACTGCTGTTTGAATTTAATAACTTCTAGATGTTTAATTGCAAAATATGTTACGTCACTCTAGGGAGGGGGTCTTACGAATGTAAGACAACTGTGATAAGGACAGAAGAGGGGTAAAAAAAGCACAAAATTAGTGTGATGTATTTTATGGATGACCCCCTAGGGTACCATTTTATTTTGTAAGTGTATACTGCACTTGTTTGTATTGAATTACTTTTTAACTTTTATTGCTTTTCTTTATTAAAAAAAACTCATTATTATTATTTCTAAAGTAACGGAAAGAAATAGAAGATAAGATCTGTTCACCCGGCCTATCTCATTTCTGAAGCTGCAAACCTCTACCTCCGTGCTGCAGTTTCCACTTGCAGGCCTGCGAGTCGCACTATCAAGGGTCACGTTACTTAACTCATGACTAAGAAAATCAATAACCAGGAGACGGGCAGCAGCGTCTTCCTGAGATTCCATCCGCATACTGCGATCGCCAACCCGCCTGCCAAGCGTGGCGATTATGGCAAAACCCCTCATGGTTATGAAAACCACAAAGGAAGCCTTTGTCCTGCAGTGGGCGTAAAATGGCTGATGATGAACAATACACTCCTATTTAATTTTGATGAAGCGAACGAACAAAGTCAGGATTATCACTAGTGGCAATCTAATTCGCTTACGTTTCCCAACGTACATTTTAAGTAGTAATTTTTATACTCACCAGAGAAATACTGAAAATAATATGTCGCAAGGTATGTCAACCACGAGGCCTTTGCGTCGTATGGATAGACGTCTCCAAAAGGGAGCTGGAACTGTGCTTCCTGGCCCCCGATGAATGTTTGAAACAGACACATGGCCAATGGTGTCAAAATGTATTGCCAGGAACCGACGAGGTTCATCCAGAAGCATACTAAGATTTAAATAAAAAAATAATAATATTATGAGCAGGAAAGATTGATTGTTAAAATATATGGGTTTTGATTAAAATTTCGCACACAGTTTTCAAAAGACAAGGGATAATTTCTATTGTGCTATTTTGTTACTTTTAGTACGAGATTTCTTCCAGAAGCACAGTGGTGCTGCTGGGACTGAGTAGTTTAACTAAAATAAACTAACCTATAGTAACAAGTTTATTTATAGGTTAGTTTATTTTAGTTTAACGTATAGTGGTTATCTATTTATTTTAAAGTATTTTATATATTTATTAATTTATAGTCTATGAATAGCTTCCAGCATTTAGATGATAGCTTTTTCTCCTGCTCTTCAACCGACGATTTTGAAAGTGCCAGCGATGATTCTGTGGCTGGGCTGACACTTCACGACCGACTGGATTCAGTATTCCAAGGTGTTCACCCAAATCTTAATATTGTGCATATTAATGCACAAAGCATTCCGGCTCATTACTCCGACTTCTTGGCGTCCTTTGGCGGAATACGCATAGATGGTATACTAATATCTGAAACCTTCCTTAAGCCCACATTACCCTCTACGATGATCAGTTTGCCTGGCTTCCGACTTATCCGTAATGATAGGACTGTAAAGGCATGTGGTGGAATCGCAATCTATCTGCGCTCTGACATACCTTGCGCCATAATCAGCCAATCGGTTAGTCAGGCAACTGAATCACCCGAACACCTATTTTTAGAAATCACCCTTCGCCATTCTAAACTACTTCTTGGTGTATATATATTCGTAGTTTTAAAGGGATTGATTTGGATGCTCTGGCGGAGGATGTGGCTGCAATTGACTGGTCGCCTGTCACTGACAGCATCACCTGTGATAAGATGGTGATTCACTTTAATTCCATTGTGTTGGCCCTTTTTGACAAACATGCTCCTGTTAAAAGGGTGAAAGTCAGGCATCTACCTGCACCCTGGCTCACTCGCTAATGGCTAAGCGTGATCAAGCCAAACGGAAGTATAAGAAAGATCCCACGGAACTTAACTTTTCCCGCTTCAAGATGCTGCGTAATCGTTGCAGTCGGATGTGTAAGGATGCAAAAAGGCGACATATCACGAATCAATTGAAAAGTACAGCCCAGCTGAAATTTGGAAAATTCTTAAAACACTCGGGATTGGCAAATCTCCTGATAGAAGTCCCTTAAATATTGATTTCGACGCCCTTAATAAACATTTCTCAATCCCTCCAGTCACTTTAGAAGACTACACCAAAAAAGTCACTCTCCAAAATCTTTCTTTGCAGCGAAAACCCGATTGTGTTCCCTTCTCTTTCAAATCTGTTACAACGAATGACGTTAAGAAATCCATCCTCTCTATTTCTTCCAAAGCGGTAGGAGACGACCAGGTCAGCTCTCAAATACTGCTCTTGGCCATTGATGGGCTGGTTCCAACTATCACGCACATCATAAACTTCTCCTTGGGTACCAGCTCATTTCCAGCCGCCTGGAAGAAAGCTCACGTAATACTACTCCCCAAAACTACCCATCCCTCCTCGTTCTCAGAATATCGTCCAATATCTATACTTCCTTTCCTATCCAAAGTCCTCGAATCTCTAGTCAACATTCAGCTTTAGAAATTCCTGTCCCATAACAACCTCCTTAACCACTTCCAATCCGGTTTCCATTCTGGTCACAGCACAGTTACGGCACTGTTGAAGGTCACAGATACGCCTCGCCAGAGACAATAAGCAGCTCACAGTGCTGACACTTCTCGACTTCAGCAGTACCTTCAACAGTGTCGACTTCGATATCCTCCTTGCTATCCTTGATTCTCTTAACGTATCTCCTCTTGCAATAGAATGGTCGATACCTATCTTCGGGGTCGCCAGCAGTGCATACGCTCCAACGAGACTTCCTCGGATTGGTGTGACCTCACTGCGGGCGTTCCTCAGGGCGGGGTCCTCTCCCCACTCCTATTTTCCATATTTATTAATTCCTTCACTGACTCCCTGTCGTCTCACTATCATCTATATGCAGACGACTTGCAGCTCTACAGGCATTTTGAAGTGGATGAGTTTGTCTCTGCTGTTGATGCTTTGAACACTGATCTTGCGCGCATTCAAAACTGGGCTCAGCATTTCGGACTTTTAGTGAATCCCAAAAAATCACAGGTAATGCTTATTGGCAGTCCGCACTTCTACAAGTTGCTTATGAAGCAAACAGTGGTTCCTGCAGTCCTCTTTGACGGCACACCCATTGTCTATGCGACAACGGCCAGGAACTTGGGAGTGCTCTTTGACTGCCATCTCTCTTGGTCTACGCATGTCAGTGAAGTCAGTCGGCGCGTCTTTGCAGCTTTCCATTCACTGCGACATCTCCAAAGCTTTCTCCCAATTAAAAATAAGGTTACTCTTGTACAGTCACTTCTTCTTCCCATTCTTGACTATGTGGATGTTTGCTACTTGGACGCCAATGAGGAGCTGCTAGACAAACTTGAACATTTACAAAATTTGGGTATCCGCTTCATATACGGATTACGCAAATTTGATCATGTGTCTCGTTTCCGACAAGAGTTAAAATGGCTTCGTTTCACCGGAATGCACATATACGGTCACTATTGTACAAAATCCTCAATCATCCCTCATCTCCCCCATACCTGAGAGAAAGGTTTCAATACCTGTTCTCCGGAGAAAGATCAAAAAGATCACTTAACTCACATCTTCTTAAAATTCCTGCTCACAATACTGGAGCTTACGGTGACTCCTTCACGGTCCAGTCGGTTAGGCTGTGGAACGCACTGCCACAGAACATATGCGCCAGTCCTACTATTGGTACCTTCAAGAAGCGGTTGAAAGAGCATTATCTATCCCTGTAATTTCCCTTATTTATTATTTATGTATATCTAAGTAGGTATTTTTATTCTGATATGTAGTTTTTGTTTTCCTTTTTACTTTGTGTTATTTAGGCTTTTTGTTGTTTATTTTGTGCACATATATAGACCCGTTTATCTACTACTTCTCCTATACTCGAAGGTTTGCTGGAAGAAATCTCTTACAGAGATAAGCTCGCCTTTGTACATGTAATTTCTTATGTAATGTCCTGTTAAATGTCTTGTGTGCAATAAAGTTTAATATATGAGGCCTATGTCCTACAGTGGGCATCAAATGGCTGATGATGATGATGATGATGATGAGACGTAAGAAAACTGAATTTGAACGGATATTTGTAATAATTTTTGCCGAAGGTAGTAAACTAACAGTTAATGCTTTCAAAAAGACGCCTGTCACCTCAGTCTACCGAAACCACGGTACTTGCAAAAGTACTAAAACGTCGGAAAATTGTAAATGGAGAAACGAGTAAATATCCGTTCAAATTCGTCCCACTGCAGGGCAAAGGCCTTCTCTTAGAGAGATATTATGAGCTCAATTACCACGCGTGCCCACTGCGGATCGGCTATTTTAAAAGCTGAACATATAAGAAATATAATAAAATACCTTTTTCGAAAATATTCAGCCGTTTTAGCGTTTGAGCTTTAACAAAAATCTTATTTTCCTTCAGTTCGTCGTCACAAGGCCACAGGGCAGCGATTTCTCTTAAAACATGGTTTATTTCATCGCATTTAGTTACCAGGGAGACGCCTTTAATACAACCTGAAAGGTGCATTTTAATGTTTAAAATATTGTTGTTGCAGGACCATTAGTAAAGTAACATTTAAAGTAAAGGAAAGGTATAGGTACAACTTCTTACTTCTAATAAAATAAATATAAAAATAAATAATAATAATAACTTCCACGCAACATCTCTTGTCCTGGTTCCAAACTAGGATACCCTGTGCTATGGTAACCAGGCAAGGACATTACAAACATGGAATTACATCCAGACTAAGGCCATGTGTACAAATGTTCGGTAGCCCTCAGTGGGAATCGAACCCACGACCTCCGACTTGGTAATCAGACGTGTTACCGATAGAGCAACGAGGCAGTCAATATTTAATATCATTTCAATTCAATTCAGATATTCTAAGACTGCTTTCCTTTACGTAAGTAGTATTAGTATCGGTATTAGATAGATAACTCGTTGCTGCACACCGGTATTGTATTTTTTTGTTAATAAACTGATTTGATTTATTGTAGGTTTCATCATCAACCCATTATGTCCCCACCGAGGGGCACGGGTCTCTTCCCTGAGGAAGGTATAGGCCATACTCCACCACGGGGGCCAAGTCCGGATTGGTGGAGGCTTGTAGACTAGTGGCTCGTCTACTGTCAGAAGTTGTCAAGCCGCCCTAAGGCCTCTGACTTGGCGTAACGACTGCCATCTATCGACGGCAGCCGGCACCAACAGCTTAGCGTGCCTTGCGAAGCACGGAACCGCTCGGAAAAATGCCACTAGCGTTAGGCATAGACGGCGACCCAGGAGACCAGGCGAATGTAGGTTTATTTTGGATAAAAGTAATAGACTTGAAATCAAGCACGCATACTACATCTGAGGCATTATTTCATGACTCATCATTTACATTATTGTCGACGGAAAAGCAATGACATTTATGTTCTGTTTTTTTTTCTTAGATCCGTGCTCTTAGAAGCATCGCCCAAGGCAACTTATGAACGCGATTCAAACGCGTCGTACGTATCCGCTCCGGTAAAGTACTAATGGAAAGAAAATATTTCTACACTGCAGCGCGTTTGCATCGCTTCTCAAAAATGTCCCTAGAAGCGCGGACAAAAGTCGACGTGGGCGTCGGCTCATAGACTTGAAATCAAACACATAATCCATGGAGAAGCAATTACATTTATATTCCACTCTTTCTTCTTAGATCCGTTTTAGTATTATTATGCGCTCTTACCACTGAACTATTCAGTTTGCTGTCAAGTTGCCGTTTCAAACAGCGTCGGAGGTAAATGCACTTAATCAATTCGGTCCTAAGGCCAACTTGCACCACTTTCTTAAAAGAAGCGTAAGTACCTATCACTGAACTAAAATTCTTCGTACAAAGGCAATTTAAACTTAATTGTTGCAAATCGGCCTAAGTCTGTAAATGTTACATTACTTTGTATGCAAACAACGATGGGTGGAACAATATTAGCCAGTTCCACGAAACATCCGTGGGTGGCCATTTTTACTGCGTATATGACCATTGATATGAAGAAACTGACGCAGCACGGCAAAATGTACAGGAAGCGCCAATTTTTTCTGAAAACAATATTCACTTTTCAGGAGCTTTTTTCTGTGACGACATGAGCGAGTTTTAAACTCGCGTATTGGGCTACACATAGTGTAGGGTTTTACAAAATAAGGGGAGAAAGAGTTTCTTTATTGCTCTACACAACTAACAACTTCATCAAAGAAATTTTTAATTAAATTTGTAGGAAATATTTTCTTTAATTTATAAGTTGGCCGACTATTACTGTAGTTATAAATTCCCTGTTAAGTTCATTATATGTACTACTGCCCAGAATTTATTTACGTTTTAATAAACAGCCATTTAGCCGAGAGCGAGGGGGCAGGGACACGCTCTACTCTTAGAAAAAAATCTTTACTAATATATAACTATTATCCCATGATGTTGCGGCTCGGAAGAGTTCTATATTTGCCGTGTTAAGATACTGCAACATTTTGTCTCCGTCGTCCCTGGATTTTGCCTTGTAGAATGAGTAGTAGCAGATTGTACTTGTGACTGCGCATGATATGACCAAAGTATTGTAGTTTTCTCAATTTTATGGTGTTAGAGCTCTAATTTTTAGTTCATTCTTTGCAAAACCACATCGTTTGTTACTCTATATTTTCAGCATTCTTCTATATGTCCTCATCGCCAATTTCAGCATTTCGCTTCTAACCATTTATTTAGAATCTGGGTTAGAGTCCAGATTTCTACTCCATATAGAAGGACTGAAAATATTTAAAACCGCACCAAACGGCACCTGGTGAAAGAAGGGGAGTCTTTTTGATAAAAGCGCTCCTGGCTTGTTCTATGCGGAATGTAACTTCTGTGCTGTAATCCTCTTGGTCGTTTATTATACATCTAAGGTATTTGTATGAATGGAATCTCTCTAGCGGTTGGTTCTTAACGCTGAGTATAGTAGAAGACTGTGGACTGCGGCCTGCGATCATGTATGTATTTGATCATGTATTCTTTGAGAGCACTGATCCATTCAACTCGATTAAGCAGCGGTTGCAGATCGTGCATCAAGCTTGCTAAGAGGATTGTATCATCTGCATATCGGATGTTGAGGGGTGGTTACAATGATCCCTTTGGTTGCATCTTCAAGGGATTCTTAGAAAATCTCTTCGGCGTAGACGTGGAATAGCAATGGCGATAATATACAACCTTGTCGCACACCTCGCAATATTTCTATGTCAGCAGTGAGTTCATGTTCCACGCGTACATTAGCTGTATGCTGCCAGTACAGATTGTTCCTTTAGACACGTCTTTGGAATCAAGCCCTATATTTCCAGTATCTGTACTAATTTATTATGTTTTACACGGTCAAATGCCTTCTCATAATCAATTAAACAAACGTATACATATTCTGTCCATGTCCGTGACAGCGGTGGTAGCCTAGTGGATAGAACATCGGATTTGGTAAGCGAGAGACCCAGGTTCGATTCCCAGTGCGGGCATGTACCTATGACTTTGTTTTCTAAATTATGTACATTTGTGAAGTTATAGTAACAATACCACTCGCTAACGGTGAAGGAAAACATCGTGAGGAACCTTAAGTTTCTGAGCTACTCGCGCACAGTGCGCACGCGTGGTGATTAAGCCCATACCTATGCTTTCCCTGAGAGAAGGCATGTGGCCTACAGTGGGACGTATATAGGCTGTTTATGTATGTATATGTTACATTTAAAACCATTTTTAGATAGATCGCGTTTTCCCTACTTAGAACTAGTGTTCACTAAATGCTTTTGTTAAAAATAGAAGTAAGTACTTAATGCCCAAAATTTAATATGAGTTAAAACTAATTCTTACTAACAAAACGCGTTTTTCCGAAGCGAGTCAGTTAAAACTGTTCCGACCGAAGTTAAAGTTCATTGTAACTTATTAGCGATTCGTGATCACGAAAAACAAGAGGACCACTTCTATATTATGGCAAAAGAAACCTATAACAACTTAGAGCACGAAATTAAAGAAGCACAATTACCTGTTCAGAAATTTCAGAAACACTACAGGAGACTGAACCGATTTAAGTTAATTAATATTTGTGAAATACGAAAATTAGTGACTAGACAGGAGCCCATGAAATACTACTTGTATGTAGATGAAATTTTTGATATCATTGAAGCGGCCCATATGGCCGTTGGCCATGGTGGTCGGGATCGATTTAAAAAAGCAACTTCACGAAACTATGCGAACATAACTTTAGAAATAATAAATATTTTTCTCTCTATGTGCGAAACTTGACAGCGTAAAAAGAGTATGGAGAAAAAAGGACTTATTTCAAAACCCATACTACATTCTGAAATGAACAGCCCTTGCCAATTCGATCTTATCGACATGCAAACTCAAGAAGATTGGGCATATGATGGTGTATGAGGACCATTTGACAAAATTTGTTTTGTTGCATGCACTGAAAAGTAAGAAAAAAAATCTCTTTTTTTATTCAAATTAGCACAGAAACTGCGAATTAATAAATGTTACAAGTTAAACTAGGTGTTCATTTCAAAATCTAAATTACTTTGGAGAAAAAATGGCGAAAAATCTCCAAACTTAGTCTTGATATAATTGAAGCAGCTCATGTCTATGTGGATTCATGGTCAAGACACAGTCAAAGCCAAGGATCTGTGGAAAGGGCTAAAACCAAGATATAGAGGACATGTTGGCTTCATGGATGCAAGATAACGATACTACAAATTGGTCAAATGGTATTCGGTTTATACAGTTCATGACAAATCGGGCACTTCATTAGGGTATCAAACAGTCACCATACAAAGCAATGTTTTGGTATAGAACCGCGAGTAGGGCTTATGACTTGGACTTTGCCTCGTGATGTTTTTGAGGATATACGAGATCGATATCGAAAATGCGTTAAATAAAATAAATATGGTTATGAAAATCATGAGGGAGGCCTATGTCCTGCAGTGGGCGTCAAATGGCTAATGATGATGATACTAATTTACCTATAAGAACTGTTGTTCCTTAGCAGCCATAGGAACAGGCCAAGGATTTATACGCTGCGTATGCAAGAAAGGTTCTAAAAACCTATTTAGAGGCTAAAAATTTCACCCATGCCGAGACTTGAACCCGTGACCTCTGGCACGGTTAGCCAGAATAAGTTTAAAATAAAATAGGTTTTTAAATTTGTCCTCAGCACGGGTTAGTGCAACAAAAATAATATAATTCTCAAAAAGGTGTCTTTGCAAGAAAAATGGTTACCCTTGTAACTCAAAATGCTACGATAGTTTGTCTTGTTATAACTAATGGACCCTCATCCTTTTTTAATTTTACGGTTTTTTGATTAGACCTAGATCTTTTTTTAATAAATGTTTTTAAATTATATCATGTTTTTAATCCCAAATTAATTTATCTTGTGCTAGTTTTAACTAAAGCTCGGAGTGATAACTAGTTTTATCCGAAAATCAAATATATCAGTGGTAAATTCTAGTTTTGACTAGGTAGTTCTAGTTTTACTAAGGCATTTTGTAAAAACTGGTTTTAACTAGGGAAAACGCGTTCTATCTAAAATCGGGTTTCTGGACTATCAGAGCACCGAAAATCTAATAACGCAGCAACGAACTGTTTTAATTACTCAAGTCACTCTAATTCAAACTCGATTTAATTTCTATCTTTTTTTTTCCTAGGTTTAAGCAACTTCAAAGTAAACTCTTGTTTTCAAGATACTGTTTTAAATTTGGGTTTAAAAATTGTAATTCCTCTTTATACTCATGTAACTGGTTCCTTAAGATACAGGCCTAGGCTAGTTTAAGGACCCCTGGAAACAATGTACCTTATTTAAACTGCAAGTTATGCACAGACTATTCAACACCTAATGTACACCTTACTGCTTATACTCTTAGCGCAATAAACCATTTTTTACTTTACTTTACTTTTTAACTGTAACAATTATACACATCTGTCCATATCCCAGCAGCGTTACACATAGTGCATACCGTGTTCCATAACCATTTCTAAACCGAAACTATGTCTCTGAAATGTTTTCTTCACATTTTCGGTATATTATTTTATGAAAAACTTTTTCGAAGATTTATTTACAAAGTTTTTCAGGACGTGGCTCATTAATGATATGGTGCGATAAACGTAAACGTAAGTAACTAGCGAGGGCCTAGGCCGAGCGGCGCGCGGAGAGCGAAGCTTGGAGCGGCTGGGGGTTAGCGCGCGAAGCGCGCAGGGTGCTCGCCCCCTAGTTTGCTCTATACTGCTTAATATTTCAGAAATGGATGCCTGAATGGGAAAATTGCTTTCATCAAATATTTTAAAACCAGAAAAGTAGGATAGGAGTAGGAGAGGTACAATTTTTTTAAATTGTCGTGTCGGAGTGATTAATTTTAAATTATGGCAAATTTTACTACTCGTAGTACTAATCGTCTCTGAGCCAGGCCGCGGACAAACAGACAGACAGACATGGAAAACTATAAGAGTTCTTTATAACTATAAGTGTTGACTAAGGAACCCTAAAATAGGCAGATGGGGGATCGGAGAATATTCCGTACTATTTCATACAATATTTTATTATTTATTTTATAAATGGATATTCCTTATACATTTGCGGTGGGCACGCGTGGTGATTAAGCCCATACTCTCTCTCTCTGAGAGAAGGCCTGTGCCCTACAGTGGGCCGCATATAGGCTACACAAAATCAAAAATAAACATAGCATAACCTTAGTGAAAGGCCTTTTGTCTCCTAGAGAATTAGTAGGGCTTAATCACCGTGCGTTTCGACCGCATTTTGAGCTTTGGAAGTTCTTTTTATCCCAAACCATTTAAAAATAATAAAACATACCTAATAAGCTACATATAACACATACCTAAAAGTATTTCTATGTTGAAAAAAAATCACGTTGGTTTTTTTCAATAAAACAAATGACCGAATAAACGGTTTTATAAATTCGCTAGGAAATTCGCATATCGAACCCATTTTAACTTTCTGTATTTTGTGGTACTTACGACTGACACGGACACCTTTCTACTGTAAGTAAAATGGAACGTTATATAATATAAAATTCACAAAGGTCCGCGAAACCGCGATAAATAATAAATATACGTAAATACGATCTATTCCACTCAAGTACTACATACTACCTATAATGTCAATGGTATTGCCTTTTACTTAGTAATAAATCTCTTTGTTTTGATAGATAATGATACGAAATCCGCTTTTAGTAATGGATAGCTCCATTAATGCTGACACGAATATTTTATTTTATGATTGTTATGAATTTATCTAGAGATTTATATTTTCACTCATGGTCGAACTAGAATAACAATAAATATTATTTTCGCATAAGTGACAGGTCTTCATCAAGCTGGATAGTACTATGCATAGCAAGGGACATCCTCTTGTGATGGACCAAGCTCCGTACAGAGTGCTCACGATCATGGATATCGTTTTGAATTGTCCTCTACGCGGTTTTGAGAGGTTTGGTGGAGGATAAACCAAACACGAGCAATTTTTTTTTTAACCCTAAAAAGGGCACCCTCCGGAGGACACGGGGGAGGGAGGTGGTGAATGCTCATGCATAACAGCACGGGCCCGGCCGTGCTGCCAATGTGGGACTCACAGGAAGTGCGCCTACCCACTAAACACCACCTGGGGGCTGGTTTGGTCCTAAGGACCCCTAAACCGACATCGTGAGCGACCCACCTCGATGCCGAGGAGGGCGCGCAGCGGAGCTCCCTAGGGAAGCGTCCGCTTGGGACAGTTCGTCACATAGTGACCGCGGCTAGGTGAGAGTGGTGTCCCCACTAGCGGGGACGCCGGCGGGGGCGGGGGAACACGAGCAATCATTTTCATTTTCGTTTACTTATATAGAGACTGTAAAACATGTTAGTTATTTGTCCGCATTGTAAAATCGGATAAGCGCCATCTAGCGAGCATCATAGTTGAATGGGTACTTTGTCAAATCCTGTGTGGCATCGCGAAATAAATAAATACACCAAATAAAATCATAGAATTCGGATTTGAAGAACAACGGCCAAGCCATGTCGACTTGTGGACCGGTCTACTATTAATATGATATTAGGGCAAAAATGCGAACACTTTCTAAATTCGGTTTTAAACGTATTTTTCTCTCTTAAATAAAATAAAGCTTGGTATATTTCGTTTCTTAGTAGCATTTGTTAACATTTTATAGAATTGGGTATTTGACAAAATATCAAATGAGTTAATTTTGAAACGGAATTTTGTATGAAAATACTTGCTTATGACGTCACATTTCAGAGCACTCTTTTTATGTTTAATCTATTTAAAAATTGTAATAACTAGTAATTGACTAAAAGAGATACATTTTCCGAGATATTTTGTAATTCTTGTTTTAATCGAGCATATGCAATAAGTTATTGTTGATCATGTCAAATACCGTATTGTTGTGAAATATTGCACTGTCTTCTAGATTATGCAATTTGTATATAGGGATGGTTTACGATAACTGCAGTTATTATTGAGTTTTAATCACAATGACACCTATCTTGCTAAATGACTTATTGATTGTAGAAAGCTTGTCAACTATCACTTGTTGCGTGGCAGTTCATCACCGATGTTCATAGATGGCGCGACCGGTCTGAAACTAAAGGCTTAGGGCATCCCTAGTGATGATGATGGTTGATTTTCTTCTATTAACTTCTATATCTCAAATCAGGTTTTTGTCTATTTGTACGCCAAGTTTCAGGTAAATCCGTTCAGTTTTTATTGCGTGATTGAGTAACAAACATCCAAACATTGAAAAGTCCAAACATCTTCGCAAACTTTCACATTTGTAATATGAAGTAGGATATTGAAGGAGGATTGCTCCCATACTCTTATCTTATTTAGATGAAATTTATTTTAACTTCATTTATATTACTTTATTTAACCTAAGCTTAACTTTTCTTCTCTAGACTAACCTTATTTGTCCCAATATTATCTTGCTGCCGCTTATTTAATCTTGCTTTACTGCTGTTTTAATTGTTAATGATTCTTTTAAATTCTGATCTTTTTATTTAAACAGATCTTTTACATACTCTCTTACAAATACACATACATACTAACACACACACACACACACACGCACGCACGCACGCAGACATGCACGCACGCACGCACGCACACAACAACATTAACGAGAACTCGAAGGGTTCTTGCTAGACTAGACGATCACAGTTGGTCATTAGAGTGTTTTGCATCATAGTTCTTTTCTTTCTTTCTTTTCTGGGTTTTAGTTTTTATTAAAGAGGGTGGGAGTTACACTCTGCATCCGATATGCCCCGGAGCGGTTCCCAGAAGCTCGGTTTCTTAAGCAACACCCTCTTTAAGCCTTCCCTTGGGAACCCCAAATTAAATTAGTACTCTCGATGATTTCGTGGCGTGCCATTTTTAGATATACATGGGAATTTAATCGTTCATTGAAAAAAACATCATTGGTGTCACATACTCGGACAGACATCATCATCATCTTCATACTAAAATATTAAACTCCATTCCACAAAACGAGCTCCCAAATAAAATCGTCTACGTGCGCCCAGTGGTTGCTTATCTCTAGCCGCACGCATTGACCAATGCGATTCGAGTACTTGTATTTGTTCCACACATAATGTGGTTTTACCTAACTTATACCTACTTTTTTCCAAATAAAAACATAAAGTTTGGGCTCATTAGCCAGACAACTAGATAATTTTGATGGATGGGCAAAATACGAATTAATTCATTCCATTTCGTCCAGACCATTTTTCTTCCTGCACAGTATTTTTCTTGTCCAGACAAAAAGTAGGTAATTATAATGAGTGATGTTATTTGAAAGTTATTGTGCGAGATAAATTTGTTTTGTTTTTTTTGTCGTTGGTAATTTGAATGTAATATTGTCTACGGGTTTCCAATTATAACTTATACGTTTTAAATAAATGGATTGCTCTTTTGTTTCATGTATACGTAGTAGCTGTAAATAATCTTCAAAATTGCTACTCGTTACTTACAAATTTCTTTTATTAAACTTTCAAATTAATAATTTGGTATCGAACCTGGATCCTCCGTATCAGGACACAACATCGCTCAGCTGTGCTAAGATATGAGACTTTAGTGAAACTAATCGACACATTTAAGGCCAATTTCTCTTAGCACATATTGAAGCTTTATTTTCCAGCGGAAACCATCTTTTTTTAACGCTCTTTATAGAAACTATCTTGTAACTTCCTATATATTTAATATTTCTTTTAGAAAACTTCCACAACAGGTACGTTCCGCTGCAAGGCAATGTCATTCGTCACTTCTGAGCACTCCGGAAAGAACTTGTCGAGATCATCCCGACAGCGTCTCCTAGGCCACCCCCGTTTGCGATAGCCGCCACGCGGTACCCACTCGGTGGCAAGTCTCGCCCACCCATTCGGGTTAACTCGGCTTACGTGGCTGGCCCAGTCCCACTTCAGTTTGGCGGTCTGAGGCCTAGTCATGCGCACCAAATCCTCTCAGAATCCTAACGTTCGCAATAGCAATTAGTATGGACTATGGTAGTTAAACGATTGGTATCTTTCAGGATTTGGTACACGTAATATAGGTTCCGTGTGGCGCCGGATTAGAATAGCGTCACTCCGTTTCCTTCCGCGGATGTCGTAGAAGGCGACTTAGGAAATCAATTACCAGGAGAAGGACAGCAGCGTTTTCCTGAGATTTCAACCGCATACTGCGATCGCCAACCCGCTTGCCAAGCGTGGTGATTATGTTTGCGCCTGTTAAATATTAATAGTCTTAAGTTTGCCTTTGCTACAACTTTGGTTCAGGCGTTTTTATACAATTGATGCGCCTCCTAGCGGCAACTTTGTAACCTAATCAATCTTCCACGAACGCGTTATCACAAGCATTATAACCTACATTTAAACCCTAATTAAACCTAAGTTTCTATACAAAAGTCGTTGTATCACTGCATACCTATCTTGAGGACTAACGGAAGACAAATAGTCTTCAATGGCAAAACCCCTCATGGTTGTGAAAACCACGAAGGAGGGCTATGTCCTGCATTGGGCGTCAAATGACTTATGATGATGATGATGAATAAAGGAGCAGAAAACTCACATCCGCTATGCGCGGTTTCAAGCGCAGTGTATTATTCCGGACACGATATGTCTTCCTAACGCCCAATATGCAATTTTTAGCAATAGGAGGTTTACTTTGTTGCAGTGTAATATTTTTTTTCTCGTCAACTGTGAAGCAAAATGTCATAAAGAAACCCGCGGCTTGGTTGGCTACGCACGTATTGACTTGTATTTCCTGTGGGCTATGCTGACTAAGCTGTCAGGATGGTATAGGTGTTGGGCAAGTCTACTCAATCTAAAATGCAATGTCGCAGGCACAGCAGCGTCCCTTTGGTCCCTTCACCTGTCTAGTGTGAGTGATAGTGCCACTAGACTCTGTATAAATCATCTCATTACGTAGATGCAAAGGCCAAAGTTCTAACAATTTTTTCTAACTTCGAAATATGATTAGAGTCATTATTTTTACAGGGATTTGCAATATCTGTTTTTAAAGGTCCTTTAAATGGGTCCCTTATATTTGCATAGCAGCCAAATAAAACAATACTAGCATCAGAGATATCTTATTGCAAGTATGATAAATTTTTCGTTCCTGCAAAACTTCTTAGCCAATGGTCCAACATTGACAAGTAATATCTCGATCGATTCGTTTTGTTTGCGCAAGTGTCATAAGCTATATAAGATAAGCACAATTCAACCAAAGAAAATCACTGAAAAGACGAAAATAAAAATCTGAAATAAAAAAAACCAACAACTAGACAGCTCAGCATTACGGGACCCAAATTAAAAAAAGTAACTCCTTGCGAGGTAACTACAATGGTCGAGACCTGCTCAGTATTTAATGCTCAGCAGTCGGATCGTTTAAAATAGCCCGGCGAACTGATGGCCGTTGGGGCGAAAAAATTCTGACCTGGCGACCACGGACCGGACGACGCAGCGTGGAAAGGCCCTCCACGAGACGGTCTGATGGTCTGACCTGGTTACGGTGGCGCGCGGTGAGAGGATGCGGGCGGCACAACACCGGGAATCTTGGAAAACCATTTGGGAGGAATTTTTCCTACGGTGGTCGTCGAATGGCTGATGATGATGATGATGATGATGAAGAGAATACCTTTGCCCTACATACGGTTTATTTCAACGATAAGTCCAATTTAGCAATTAGGTTAAACACCTTTATACAAATGCACAACATACGCGCAAGCAGTTGTTTAAGAGTTTTCTAGTTGACGATTAAGTGATTAATCGTACAAGTGAAACAGAATAGTTTAAATTTTTCTGGTTAGTTCCACTCAAGTACTCCGGTGGGTTCGTCTTTGTTTATTTGTATTAAAGTATTTAACCTAATTGTTAATCGTGTGAACGGCTGACCAACTAAACAAATTAAAAAGTACATACGTACTAAATCAAATAAAAAAAATCACGAAAATAAATAAACACAAATATATAAATAAATTACTTAATATAATTGTGTGGACTAAATGATTCGGAATGAAAGCCCGGTACTACAATTACAAATTTTAATATTGTACGTATTTTGAACGATACGCTTTTAGTGAGCATATAAGCCATCTGAGTAATAATTCGTCTAAGTTTAAGAATAAAAATCTATCTTCAATTACTTTTCTTTTTTACAAAACATCAAAAGCATATTCTTAATGAAACTTCAGTCGTTTAATAGCATGTAGCAACACTACAGCTCTGAGCGTGTAGCAGTTCCGTAGCTGAGTAGCATTTCGTAGTATTTCCGTAGCTTCGTAGCATTTCGTAGTATTTCCGTAGCTTCGTAGCATTTCGTAGCATACACGTAGCAGCATAGCATTACGCAGAGCTTGAACGTTACATTGTGAGTTTTTGACTTAAAAATATCACAAAGGAACCTAGGTATCGTTATCGCTTTTCCAGATTTCCCAGAAAATAATGAGATGGACGTATATTTTAGCAACCAGTTTATGTTACCTGACTGAGTGATAACAGCGGCAGATAAACCTTTTGTGGTTTCCGCCCGCTTAAGTTTAATTTGTGCCTATATGAATAAAAAATATAATAAACAAAAGTTTGCAATTCTTATACCAAAATGAAAAAAGATCAAGACTTTTCACTCTCTTTTTTTAAGAGAAGGCCTTTGCCCTCCAGTGTATACAGGCATCATAAAAAATTAAAAAAGCAAATGTATTTTCTTATAAAAGTAACTTGAATATGAAGGTATGTGTAACTTACACAATGTTTAAGCTTGTATTTTTGAGGTAAGTTTCTTGGTGCAAGTAAAAAAAATTACAAATTATAATTTGGATTTTCACGAAAGGATGCACGCAGGAATTTTGACTTTACATATTATTGAACACGATGTGAAAAAGTTTATTCGTTTGAATAAAACCTTTAAAAAAACGTTGAAAAGGAGCTAAAACTAAATTTAAGCAACTTTGCAATTCCAAAACTGAAAAAGCACATTTTCGCTCTCGTATTTCAGGTACAACTTATTAAAAAAGCGAATATTGCAAATTCACGTTTTCTACTCAGCGGGTGAACATTAATATTTTCTGGCGTTCATTCTTGTTGAAACATTATTTATTTGCAAAAATAAAACTTTGAGAGTTAGTTTTCAAGATGGCAAGTAAAGCAAAACCCTGCAAACGTATGATAAAACACGGTATTATCTTCCCAACAACTACTTAGACAAAAATTAGGACATTTTTTTCCATCATACATAGAAGATTATTTTGATGACAAAAATGTCTGGAATTAATGCCTCAACAATGCTGAGTTCAAAAATAATCATTTTAATTTTTATTAATTAAGAAACTATTTTAAAAAAACTCTAAATTGATCGCCTAGTTCGACTTTTGACGTTCATGAAGTCCCAGTTTCTTTGTTATTTTGAGTAAAAACACTTCAATTTTGATTTCATCACAGGGACTACCTCGTTGTCTATGACTGCCTCATTGGTCTAGCCATTAAGCCATTGGATACCAAAGCGATACCAAAACAGAGATCGTGGGTTCGATTCCCATTGGGGGCCACCGTACATTTGTACAAATGACCTCAGTCTGGATATATTTTCTTGTTTGTTACGTCCTTGCCCGGTTACTATAGCACACGGTATCCTACTTTGGGACTAGGTCAAGTGATTGTGTTGCGTGGAAGTTATTATTATTATTATTATTTTTACTAATATCAGATAACAAGACGATAATAACACTCAGACAAAAATATAATACAATCACATGCCAAACCACGAAGGAGGCCTATGTCCTGCAAAGGGCGTCAAATGGCTGATGATGATGAGGATGATAATTCTTTAAACTGCGTCGGTGGTAACTCTAATATATCTTGAGGAATCTTATTGGAGAATCGTAGAACCGAACTAAGTATCTAGGTACTTACAATAGTTTATGTAATTATATTCTTTTTGTTGCCCATTAGCTCAATTGGGAGAGCGCTGGCACGGTAAGCCAGAGCTATTGGATTCAAGTCCCGGCATGGGTGGAATCTTTAGCCTCTAAATAGGTTTATAAAAAAAGTTTATGTAATTAAAATCGACTAAGTGTAATGTAAATTTATATTTCATTCCTTTAAATATATTTCAATTGTATAGGGGCAAATTTGAGTTAGGTGTACTTTTAGTTTATTATTACATGGCGCGACATTAGTATATTTTTTTATTGATTTTATAATTTTGTTACATATTTTTATTCTCATATAGTATGAGCTGCAATTTGACATTCTGATTCTCGATTACGATAGGTTCAGTCGTTCTTTGTGACGTGTATTATTATTATTGTTGTCTTTGACTTGGAAAAATATATGACGGTGCTCAAATAAAGATATGTCATGGATAAGTACATAACGAAAACCACCCAAATACCCAGACTGATAAGTACTAAACGAAAACAAACGCTTGTAATGCTTGATTGTCAATACAGAAGTCGTAGTTTTGATTCCCGCTGGGCGCCGGTATATTTAGATTTTTACAAATAGCCCCAATTTTGGTGCTGAGATTTCCATATTTGTGATAGCCTTATCAGGTCACCTTATCACAGAGTATCCTAGATTAGGAATATTGCGTGTGATGGTTTTGTGAAGAAGTTATAATTTATGTTAACGTTTAATGTGGTCAGAGGTCTAATGTGAAATAATGTTATGAAAACCAATGTTATGCTTAAAGTGACAACAGCAATCAAAAGAAAATAATAGTAGTTTATGTGACTGTCACATAATGAGGGTTATTAAATCAAGAGCGAGATTTTAAAAAACGAGCCTTGGCGAGTTTTTTAATAGCATTGGCGAGTGTTTTAATACCAAGTTATGTGCAGTCTCATACACTACTTTATCTACACTCATGTTTTAATCTTTAAAGTAAGTAATCAAAGGAAAACACGTTTGACAAGCTTTATACTATACATAAATCTACGGTTATTAACTAAACTCATATCGAAATGAAACAAAATTTTCAATTATAAATTTATTTTTAGTTGCACTTTTGGTACCACGAAAATGAAATTAGGTTTTTTATAGAGTCAACTTTTGACATAAAAAAAAAACTTAGGTTTTGTTCCGTGATCACAGCAACACTTTAAAAAAATAACTGTAACATAAAGTGAAAAATCTGACCTTTAATGTAACTTTATATTACACTTTTTTTTTAATTTTCTTTAAAGTTATGTATTGTTTAAAGCCTGTCAATATGTGTTTACCTTTGAATTCTTAATTTGAAGATTATGATATGAGTGTAGATAAAAATACTTAAAAGGTTCAGAAATCAAAAATCAATAATTTATTTCAACGTAAAGAATTTACATTCTGTTTGCTGAATGTCAATGTACTATGTTACTATGTTAGCCGCTGCCTTCGGGCCGTATTTGTAGTGGAGAAAAAGGCAGCGGGAAAAAAAACTCCACTCTGACCATCTTTTCTCAAATCATCTTAAACTTATACATCAAAGCCTATATGATATGATTCCGTGATAGCCACTAATAACTTTAAAAGCCAAAATAACACTTCTTACAAAAGTAGGAAAAACAGTAATGCTGCGGCCAGACACACGAACAGCACCCGTTCACGAGCATAACGCAGGGGTCAGCCATCACCAGTCTCAACCATTTTAGAGGGAGATAGGTGACCCGGCCACCACGCCACCATTCGAATGACCTTTAGCAAACCTGCAGATTGAGTTCTTGTCAGCTATAAAATGTGTACTATAGTTATTAATGTGCAATCACGTCGTCAGTACACGTTTTTAAAATTAAATAAATTATAATATTAATAATTAAATAACAATGAAATCGCAGTGGAATTTGCTTACTACCAAGGGCTTATATCGTTCATATACTCGGCTATTCTATAATAGGCTTTTTTACATAGCGATTTTTTAATGAATGTTTTAAATTTATTTTCAGACAAGGATAGAACATGTTCTGGAATTCTGTTGTAAAAACGAACGCAATAGCCTACGAACGATGTATTTACCTTGGCTAAACGAAATTTAGAATAAGCAAGCTTATTTCTATTTCTAGTGTTTACGTTATGGACGTCCCTATTTAATTTGAACATGGTTATATTTTTACGAACATACATTATATTATCGAATATATATTGGCAAGCCAGTGTAAGAATTCCTATTTCTTTGAAACGCTCCCTTAGCGATTCCCTACTGCTTAAGTTGTAAATTGCTCTTACTGCTCTTTTTTGCAAAATAAATATTGTTTCTATATCTGCTGCCCGTCCCCATAATATGACATAATACTGTGAAAATAACTAAAATAGACCAGCCTAGCAGTCGATATATCTGTAAGTTGCCTAATTTTTCTAACTGCAAATGCAGCTGAACTCAACCTACCCGATAGTTTTTCAATATGCGGACCCCATTGCAGTTTTGAGTCTATTGTTATGCCTAAAAATAGTGTGGACTCTACCAGCTCTAATTTCTCACCAGATATTTTTAGACACGTGTCAACATTTTTAACATTGGGCAAGGAGAACTTGACACATTTTGTCTTTTTCGCATTTAACATCAAATTGTTCACCGTGAACCAGTTTAGAACTGTAGATAGAGCATTGTTTACATCGTCAACATTACCTAAACCTCTCTTTACTTTAAAAATTAAGGAAGTATCATCAGCAAACAGTACTATCTGCGATAGTTTTTCTACTAGGTAGGGCAAATCATTTACGTAAACCAAAAAAAGGAACGGTCCTAGTATAGAACCTTGAGGAACTCCTACTTTTACATTAGATCCTGAGGATTTAACTCTATTGATATCTACTTTTAGGGTTCTGTCTGTTAAGTAAGATCGAAGAAGAGCTAGCGATTTATTACTTAAACCATATCGGTGTAATTTTATAAGGAGCGTTTCGTGGTCGACACAGAACACCCCGATGGCATCCTGCGCCTCCTCCCACGAATCAAAGATGTGCTTTATTAATGCTATGCCTGCGTCCGTCGTTGAGCGGCCCTTCGTAAATCCAAACTGTTTCTTATGAAATAGCTGATACATACTAAAATTCGCCTATTAACACATATTATGTGTTTGCGAAAAGTGAATATCATATTTGCAAAAGTAAATTTGACATTATGTCAAGGGGCGAACCTTTTAAGTATTTTTATCTACACTCATATTATATAAGAGTAGATGTGATTTTTTTCCATTGGTGACGCTACTTAGCATTGTACAACCCCTCAAAGGAAAAAAAACTATTACTTACATGAAACGGATACCACGTTTATAGTAATTACACATTTCTGTGTTACACTCAAGCAAAGTTATACATTAAAAGAGGATAATCTCGTTTTTTGAGACCACTAAGGTTATTAAGTCTCCATTTTCTTCCGTGGATGTCGTAAAAGGCGACTAAGGAAATCAATTACCAGGAGACGGGCAGCAGCGTCTTCCTGAGATTCCAACCGCATACTGCGATCACCAACCCGCCTGCCAAGCGTGGCGATTATGGCGAAACCCCTCATGGTTGACAAAACCATGAGGGAGGCCTATGTCCTGCAGTGGGCGTCAAATGGCTGATGATGAAGGTTATTAAGTTTAGTAATAAACAATCGTGATAAGACCCAGTTTGTACGCTTTTCTTTATGTAATAAAGAATTAAAGACAATAATAATAACTTCCACACAAAACACTTACTTGCACTGGTCCCAAAAAAGGATGCCCGGTGCTGTGGAGTTTTTCCCCGCTGCCTTGTTCTTCACTACATAAGGCCCAAAGACATTGACATTCGACAAACAGAATTTAATTTCTTTACGTTGAAATAAATTATTGATTTCTGATTGATTTCCAACTTATGGTAACATATGGACCTGTTTATCTTATTTTATAAGTATGGAATTTACCCTGTTGTTTTAAGTTCTCATAAGCCGTTAAAAAGAAAAGCTTGCAAAGCCGATCTCGCGAGGAATCAAACTCGTGACCATACGCTTGAAGACCTAACTTTGCCACTCTTGACACAATAACCCAATATCTGTAATTAACAAAGATTAGAGGTTAAGCGCACAGTGGGCATTGTCCAAAAACGAATTAGTTCTGGTTTTTTTTTTCGACTAAATAGGTAATTCTGAAAACCTGGGCTGAATATTTCTATTTTGGCTGCATTAATAAATTTTTAAGTGGAAAAAAGAACCATTGTCTACGAAACCGGAAGTACGTCATACACGGAAGTACGTCATCAACTGAGATCCTATGGGCTGTCAGTTTCTAGCGATACCATGACTCGATACAAGAACTCTTTTAATAAGCAAAACTAAAAAGACTTGGACTTGAGATTATTCTGTGCAAACGTGAAATACATATTATATTGGTTTTCTTACGGAATACCGCGATTTTTATCAAACAAATATTAAAATTGCGTGCGTGTATGCAACGATTAATGAATGTTGAGGAAGCGAAAGTGATCTGTCAGGATCGTAGCAAGTGGTAGTACCTGGTCTCTGCCTACCCCTCTGGGTTACAGGCGTGAGTTTATATTATGTTATGTAAATTTTAAAAATATTAAACCTGTGAAACATGTGAATCGAACGTTACAACGTCGAATTAGTCACACACTTATTTACAAAAATAGAAGTAATCGGTGAATATTATAATTTTTTTATTGTAGCATTACTGGCCTTATACCTTTAAAATGAAGTATCGTTTGTACCTATAATAAATATTTACAATAATCATTATTGTTGTTGCGAACTCCTTGTTATCATAAGTACAATGGAAAAACGAATTGTTACGTACCGCTGGCTTCTGAACGTATCTGTATCAGTATTTTTAAAAAAACAACAAGATTGAATAATTGAAACCTTCCTTACGTAGCGATGAACCCAAGTTCGATGAAATTGATTCTGTTTCAGTGGCGAGTAACTTACAAATATCATATAAATCGATGACGCTAAAATAATCAGTACCTAACTTAGCCACGATGCCTGAAAAATTATCGTGGCTTCAATAAAATGCTCAGTTACATTTGAATGTGTATTGCCAAGATATTCTACCACAAATCATGCAAGCTTGAAGCAATACCTAGGTGCACAAAAATGATTGGTATCTCAGTTTATTCCTAAGGGATCCCAAGCGTGAAGATGATACAGTCGAAGTAATATCAGCTATGCTTACGCCACACTGAAGATGAGAATGTGTTCCGTATAACAACACAGAGATCCATTCAGAATCAGTGATTCGATAGACGACCAAACATCAAACCTACATCAAATCCCGTCCACCCTCGTTCTAACGTAGAAAAGTAGAACCTGCCGTAACCCCAGCCAACGCCTAAAATTGATATATCTATATGCTCCATGAACTAGGTACAACTCGACACTAAACGCCATAAGGCATAGGCACACGGCCTCGGGTTTTCCACGTATGAAAAAATTCACCAAACCATGTGATTATGCCGGGGCGAAATTGTCGTACAAGTAAAATTGCCGGCGACCTCCTCCCCTTTTGCTCTCCCGTCCGTTATATTCCAGTGAGGCTGCGCAACCCAGTTCCCTTCGCGATTTGACGCCGTGTGCCCGTACCTTTAGTGCCGCTGGCAGCTTTGAAGCGCGCGAATAAAAGTACTGTTTGAAAAAAGAAGAAAAAAAGAAATAAAACTATTTGAATTTGGAACTCGTTATCGAGGAGTGGTGTGCTTCTAATGTGACTGTCGAAAACGGTGAGTTGAATAGTGTTTTAATAAATGTTTTTTTTCGGAAATAACTAGGTATAAGCCGCTTTGTGGATTCCTTTATTGTGCAAAAAGGTCGTGTTTAAGATTCTGACGGTGTGTTTATGGCCAAAGGGGATACTTAATATTGTTTTGGCGTCCGTGAGGAGGCAATGATCGTATTGCCTTCCTTAATTTATGTTAATATATTTATTGTTCTTCGTATTGTATTTCAGTGGGGAACTAAAGAACACAAATTACAATTTCAGGTAAAAAAACAAGGATTGATACCAACAATCCTATTAGAGGCACTGAGAAAATATTTTTTTAAGTTTCCCTTTATTGTTTAAATAAGGGAAATACATTGCCCTACGGTAAAAAAGCACTTATGAGACTTTAGTCGTTGCGAATCCACAAATCTATACTCACAAGAAGCGTGCACGTTCCGGTGGTTTGACATCCCAATCTCAGATTTATGGTTACGTTTGACTTACGCGGGAAACGTGCTTTATCTCAGTCTACACAAAAGTGGCAAGGATTTTTCTGGAATCCCTTAACTTTCATCGATTTAACACAAATATAAGCTGCAAATTTAACTAACATGTATGTGTATGTATGTAGCCTATGTAAGTCCCACTGCAGGGCACAAGCCTTCTCTCAGAGAGAGTGAATGGGCTTAATTACCACGCGTGCCCACCACGGATGTGTGTGAACACCTCAGACACTCAGGTTCCCTCACGATGCTTTCCTTCATGCTTTGCTAGTGATATTTCTAGTATAACTTCACAAATGTACGTAACTTGGAAAATAAAGTCATTGGTACCTATATGCCAGGATTCGAACCTACGACCTCTCGAATGAGAAGCCGGCATTCTACCGCTTGGCTACCACCCCTGAACTAACATACCTGTCTTTAAATATGGGTAAGAACTACCTCTAAAGGGGCTTTAAAATGGTTTTACAGAAAACATTATACGGTAGCTTAGGTCCTTACCCATGACTTTGTTTTTTAAGTCACGTACATTTGTGAAGTTTTAGTAGCAATACCACTCGCTGACTGTAATTAACTGTGAGTTTATGGTCGCCTTATGGGTCCCGACTGCCTTATTTTATATGAAGTTTTAAATGCAACAGTTAAAGAAATAATGCTTATAAACTCATACTATTTGCTAACTTGAGTGACGCAGGATCATCTCTACTGAGCCGAATTTGTCATTTTAAAATAGCTTGTTTTTGTCATTTTGGTTTATTTGCTACTGCAGTCGGGTTTTTTTTTCTCGCCTGCCCACCACGGATTGGCAATCGGATGTATGTACTCAGGCACTCATTATATATCGTAATGAAAAAAAAAACCCTTTTTTATAATATTCTTAATGATATAAAATTTACGTAGTAATATATGCCCGAGAGTGTTTAATGCCAACTAAGTATAAAAGAAGCTACCGCATCAATTTATAAATTCCAAAATCTTACCGAAATTAAAAGCAAACTGAAGAAAATTCTTCTCGAGGCCACCCCCTACAGCGTTGACAAATTAATCCGAATACTTAGGAATTAATAAACAATATTAGGCGTCACCCACTGACAGGAAAACATAAGAGAAAAAAATCGTACTCCTATTTTCGGGGGAAACGCGAAAATATTCGTTAGGAAACTGTGGGCTTAGAATGTATTGATGAATTTCACCGGCGTACGAGCAGTCGATCAGATTAAGTCACGTCACCGAGGATCCAGGTTCTATTCCAGTGATTGGCGTAGTTAAGTAAAATTAAGATCCGAATATAATAAATTAAACATAACAGCGCCATCCAGTGACTCATGGTTGTACTGTAACGTTACTTCATAGCGATTTAAGTTTTTTGTTACTTTTCTGTTCCACTAATGCTAATAATAGGGGTTAAAGTATGAAATTGCCGTTTTATTGCAATAGGTTCTTTGAATTGACATAAAATCTTCATGGTTTGAGGTTTTCGAATGAAACTTTTTTCAAATGGTTTCTATGATGTTCTTTTTTTAAAAAATGTGAAACATTTGAATATCTACTTTCAATTGTTTTTGTTATTCAATTTAGACAAGAAAGATGGATACTACGAAAATTCGAGTGATTATGAGGCACCCATTTTTCGTATTTTTTTATTTTATTGATTTGACGCAAGTGAGTCAATATTGTGGGTAAGGTAACGTTAAACCATGCCGCTAATTCCTGGGTAGTTTGACTAGGGTCCCTCCTCCTTTTGGCTCCGCCGCGGTCGGGTGAAAAAACTGAACGACACTTTGATTTTTACTTTGTACCATTCTCAATTCAGAAATAGGCACTTAGAATTCCACATCAGCCTTGTATGTTAATTATAATATACCTTTAAAGCCTTCCATGGCTTCCATTAGTTGACACCATTTTGTACGCGGACGAAAGGCCAAAGTTTTCACTGAAAAAATAAATGAAACTCTACCTTTTTAATTTCCGCATAACTTTTAATTCTAAACGCAAAGGAGCTAATTGCCTCTTAGAGATAACAATAAAGAGATTAGAGTCGCTTTACGTTTTTTCGGCCCAAATAATTCCTTTTTAAAGAAAACTCTGCGTATTGCGCAATTAAAAAAACCTTTATTTTGGTGTTTACAAACAGTTGAAACAAAACACCATTTAATTTCTGGGTTTGCCTTTCAAATACTTACTTGATTAATAAATAGGAGCCAGAGGTTTTAGGCGAAACAGTTTTAATTTAATTTTCTTCTTGTCTTCTTTATTAATATCATGTTTCTATTTTTTAAATTCTGCACACAGAATAAATCTATCCAGCTAGTTCTACAAAATAATGATGAATGGTGCAAGGAAAAATATGTAAAAAATGGCGATAGGTATATACCTAAGTGGATTATTCTAATAACCCAGTTAGCATTGGTTTTTTGGCTACAACTGTTTAAGAGGTTTTTCTGATTTTTTTAAATGATTTCCAAATATCAGGGTTTATACACCTAATTTTCTTCAATTCGAGATTTGCGCGCTCTACATCATAAGCAGCCTATATACGTCCCACTGTAGGGCACACGCCTTCTCTCAGAGAGAGAGAGTCGCTAACTGTGAAGGAAAACATCGTGAGGAAACCTGGGTGTCTGAGCTATTCACATACCTCAGCGCTTGAAATCGCCAATCCGCGTTGGGCACGCGTGGTGATTAAGCCCATACGCTCTCTACAAATGTTGTTAAATCTTTGTCCTACAAAAAAATATCCCATTCTAATAAAAACATTATTTTAATTATTTTCTACGAAACAGCGCCGTAAACCATGATTTTGTTTTTAAGGAAATTTCAGCCTAATATTTTCAAAAGAGTAGATCAATAGTTGTTGTAATGGACAAACTCTAACATGTGCTAGGAATTGCGCATTTTAGAAATAGCGCTGTTATCTTCACGATCAGCTGACGCGTAGTAACAGACGGTAAAATGAGGAAACTAGTGACTGCAAAGGAAACAGCGCTCAAACTTTAACGGACCAAAGCAGCTGCAGCGCCATGGGTAGCTTTTATGGACGCCAATGTACCGTAGATAAGCTGTAGGTTGATTAGTATTGTCTATCTTTGCAGGCGACTTCGTATGTGTTACTACATGTGAACTATGCTAATATATTTGAACAAAGCTATATTTATTTATTGATACTTTTATTGCACTCAAAAAAATCGTACGATGCGGCGGTCTTAATGCCATAAGCATTTTCTACCATTCAACCGCAGGAGGTAAGGGAAAGAGTTATATTGTTACTTTCATACCATGAAATTTGCGGTATATATTTTATATTTATTAATCTAACTAGCTATCCTTATATTTCCAAGGATGTCAATCTTATTTAGGATTTTAATACTAAGCCTATTTTGTCTTTCTATCAGTCTGTCTTTGTTATCTTTCAAGAGGGCGCCTCAGCAGATTATTGCTACACAAACGTAATTTGGTTTTAATTTACAAAGGAGTTGCTAGATGGCAATTAAATTTAACCTATATATATTTAAAAAGGACACTAATCGAGATTTGGTCTTACGATAAATTGAGAATGCATAATTAAAAATATATCTTTTTTAATTAGTTTATTCCAAATTCAAAATACGATCAAACTACGTTTTTTTTTTGTATAAACATTAGTAAAGGTTCATTATAATCCGGTAGGTCGTAAGCGTTCTTTTAGAGTTATATCTTTTAAGCCATAATAGGTGAGTACTTTTTTAACACTATTTTATGAGTTTCACTTGAATTTGACTGACAAAACAAGTCTGTTGTCCACATGCAGGTAGTTTTCAAATCTAAGAATTCAATTTAAACGATCCACGCGTTTAAGCTTAGCCATCCATTAAACGTAGGAAATTATTTTCTACTTAGTACATTACCGACGAAAGCGTGTTTTTCGTATATAAACGATTTTTAATGACTTCTTTGAAAGCCATAAAAGTATATTGATGGTGACTAAAAAGTCAGACTGTACTTCTCATATATAACTGTCACAAACGTGTCTGTAGGCAAAATCCGAAGCTGCAAGTTCTACACTTTTAATTTGAGAGCCTCTTTGTTTTCTCCGAGCGTAAAGTAAGTCTCTCAACTCTGAATTTCGTCACTCAGAGATTCGAAAGGAAGCTACTTCACAGTCATTGCTTGAAATATTAAACTTTTTACATCCCCTTAAGAGGGTCCCTCAAAAAGCAATTCCCATACAAATGGCAATTCCCATACAAACGTAGTTTGATTTAATTTAATTAACAAACGACTTTCCGGATCGCAATCACACTTTACCAATGTGTTTAGAGGACACAAATCAATCAAATACTCGTGCTTACAACTGATAATAACGGAATAAAGAAAAAATTAGAGACTTAGAGGAATTTTATAGAAACTAATCACAGGGCTATATTTGTACTACTTTGGCATTAATTCATAAACGACATTCCGGATCTCATTGACACTTTACTAATATGATTTTATTCAGAGGACACAAATATGTGTGTAGTTCAATGTTTGTACTCTCTTTGATCCATTACATTATCACAAGATATCCTAGCTTGGGACCAGGAAAAGTATTTGTGTTGTGTGGAAGATATTTATTTATTTATCCGTAGAAATCTAAGGAAACGTGGTTAGCACACGAGTCGGCGGTAATGAAATTTGTAAACATGGTAATACAGAAATCCAGCGATGTAATATACGATCGAATACTGCATTGAGGTCATGAGGATCCTCACAAACAAAATAGAAAACAAAACGGGAATCTCAATACCTTCGACATAGATCTATCGAAACAAAAGGAACCATCCCCTTGTTTGTCTCAACTAACTTTCCCAGCTAAATAACGTGCGACAATAATGGGCCGAATTTGTTGCGTACCAAACAGTACGTCAGTCAACCTTTGCATGCGTGCACTCTACCTAGTTGAGTTACGGGCCATTTTGCAACAGGAATATAAAAGTTGGTCAGCCGCGGACTGTACCATGAAGTTATTGATTGATAATGAGATATCATTAGTTTCAGTAGGAATCATCAACAGCCATTTGACGCCCACTGCAGTACATAGGCCTCCTTTATGGTTTTATAACCACGAGGAGTTTTGCCGCAATCGCCACGTTTGGCAGGCGGGTTGGCAATCGCAGTATGTGGTGGGAATCTCAAGAGGACGCTGCTTCCCGTCTCCTGGTAATTGATTTCCTTAGTCGCCTTCTACAACATCCACAGAAGGGAATGGAGTGACGCTATTCTTAATCCAGCACCACACGGAACAGAAACAGGAATCAGTAGGAATGCCACCTCTTAACCGTGGAGGAAAATATCGTGATAAATCCAAACTGACTGTCTGCCGTGTTAACATAACTCAGCACTTGAAATCACCGATCCGAGGTGGATATACGCGGTAGTTAAGATATTAAGATAGCTAGATAGAGAACACTTTATTGCAACCAGAGAAAAAAGAATTACAACGATGATTTCTTAAATCTAGGTAATGTAATACAATTGGCGGTCTTATCGCTCAGAGCGATGTCTTTCAGACAACCTTTGGATGGAGTGGAATGCAGGAAAAATATAATCGGTAGGTAGGTAGGTCAAGTCCAAACTCTCTTTGCGATTAGGCCTGTTTCCTGCAGTAGGCCGTTACTATGCTACTTACGCTAATCCTAAATGGGGCATTCTCCAAGTCATATTGGCAAAAGCGGAAACATAATGATTATGCTTCTGTGCATTGCAGTAGCCATGTTAGCTTACGCGAATAAAACTGGCTCTCGGCCTAATACATAGCATGTTCCGCAGCAGACATTAGGATTATTAAGTATTTAGATACAAAAAGCGGTGGTAGCCTAGTGGGTAGAACATTCGACTCGGTAGCGAGAGACCCAGGTTCTATTTCCAGTGCGGGCATGTACCTATGACTTTGTTTTCTAAGTTATGTACCTTTGTGAGGTTATAGTAGCAATACCACTCGCTTACCGTGAAGGAAAACATCGTGAGGATACTTGAGCTATTCGCATATCTCAGCGCTTGAAATTGCCAATCCGCGGTGGGCACCCATGGTGATTGAGCCTATAATCTCTCTCTGAGAGAAGGCCTGTGCCCTGCAGTAGGACGTACATAGGCTGCTTATGATAGGTACAAAAATTATCTCAAAGAAAGATTTCCAGGTCTGAAGTATTTTGTATTCGGAAATAAACATAGCGTGGAAAGTAACCCACACCTACCTACAAATTATATATTTGTTGCAAAGTAACCCGTATCGTAACTGAATGGAGTTCACAAAAAATGCGTGCTTTTGACTCTACCCCTACATGAATATGTGCTTTCGACATTAGAGTAAGATCTGTACTGATATTGTAAGATCTGGGTCTTACAGTAACAGATAGTAAAAGTATCTCACAGATCTCGGAACGTCAGATTGAGATCTTAATCCTTGTAATAACAAGGTCTAGTTTCTATTAAGGCACTGAAATATGAAGAAGATTACATGAACACGTCGAATTCCCTCCATTTTTGCTTCAAGTCTACATGCACACACGTACCTATCAAACCTTGCGTTTATAAAATGAAAAAAATATATACCACGTAACCCTCATTGCCTACTCACTGTACAGTCAGTTACGTTAAGCATGACATTGCAACAAAAATGTAATGGTTGACCTGGGCCTAGATTCTGTTAATGCATTGTAGTAACATGACAACTGCATGAACATGGCGGTTTTCATTTCATGGCTGCTTTAAGTCTACGCGGGCACACCCATCAAACCTTCTAGGCGTCAATGGTACGAAAAAACACGTCACGTGACCCGACAGTGTACCTGTCTTTATACTACAATGCACTAACAGAATCGAGGCCCTGCTGTCGAATGTACTTAGGTAACTAACAGGATTGGGCCGTTTTCTAACATGCCACTATCCTACGTCATCCGAATAAACTCTCTGGCATTTGGCCTAAAACATTCCAGCTGAACTACTTTTTACTCTCTACGAACACGCACACACATGAGTCCTCATAGCTTGCAACTCGCATCAGCGAGCCCAATGTTTCCGTTTCAAACTTTGCCTTAGCAATGCGGAAGTCTTGTACCATGGCTTGAAAAACTCAATATTTTGTGATAAATGTTAACAAAGTTTGGCCTACTTACAATGGTTACTCAGAAAGACAATGCTGCGAAAAATAAAAGGTGGTGATAGTCACGCTAATGGTGAAGGAAAACATCGTGAGGAGGCTTGATTGGCTCCGCGTGTATTGACTTGTCTTTTTCTGTTGGCTAGGCCAACTAAGCTGTCAGGGTGGTATAGGTGCTGGGCAAGCCTACTCTATCTAAGAAACAATGTCCGAGTGGTCCACCTATGCTACTGTGAGCGAAGGTGCCACAGGACGCTGCATAAATCATCTCATTACGTAGATGAAACGGCCAAAGTTTGAATGCTTGCGTCTTATAAGAATGGTTCGGGTTCAATTGCATTTTTTTATAGCCGTGGCTACCAAACCACCCAGATTTTAGCCTGTACAACTAACTTCCTATATAAAATATTCGTAATAGATGTGGAATATTCGTCCGAGTACGCGATGTTCCATTTGCGCAATGAATTAACGAAGCATACGATAAAGTCAATTAGGCCCGCAGACATGCTACAGTAAATATGACGCTGATCCAGTTACAGTACGTTCCTAACCGGTTTATCTTCGCGTTCTCTATGTTACGTTTCAGGCAGAAGCTCAAGTGCTACACACCTACATGCGGTGGTTTTGTAAAGTGACATCTGACTCAGGGGTATATATTCGACACTGATACAAAACAAAAATAATAAGTCAAAAAATATTCTTTTAAAAATGTTCGTCACCATCAATATACTTTGTCCATCGCTGCCCAAACACAAACTTTAAATAGAAAATACAATAAAAAATAAAATAGTTCTATAAAAACATATCATTTTCTACTTCCGTGAAATACACTTCCCACCACAATGCACAGCACTTCTCTCAGAGAGCCGAATTAAAATAAATAAAACGTAAAACAACGCATACAATAATGAAACAGCCAAAATAAGCTAAAACATTAAAATAATTTAAATTTTTCGAAATACACATAAAATACATTGATTGCTTCTTAAACTCTACTATATAATTTAATTTATTTTAATTAATTGATTCAACTATATGCTTTCCGACCGAGGCATTAAATTACAGCAACTTCTAAATACATATTTTTGTTGTTTTATATTATTCATATAGAGCGTTTTTAAAAAGAAAGTTTGTACTGAAATTGTGTACTGAAGTAAATAGTTATGTGTTATTACTAAAATATGTTAAGTTCTCTTAAAGAAAATAAACAGTTATTGTAAATATTATTATATATCTTAGTCGCCTTTCGATCGAAGTTTTAGAAGAACGAATTTTGACCAAATTTGTCAAAAGTATGTTCATATTTTTACAACCAACAAAAATGTTAGAATTTGCTAGCGAAACGGAACACTTTAGAGGTACGGGCGCTTTTTTCATCAAACGCTACAGGAACGGGCCCATCATCATCATCATTCAGCCACAAGAAGTCCACCGCTGGACATAGGCTTCCTCCATGGATTTCCAAAAAGACCGGTTGAAAGCGGCTTGCATCCAACGCCTTCCTGCCACTTGGATGAAGTCATCTGTCCATCTTGTGGCTGGTCGTTGCGCTTGCCGATATGTTCATATCCATACGAGAACTTTTCAGCCCCATCAGCCATCAGTTCTGCGTGCTGTGTGCCCCAGAACTGGGAACTTCTACAGGCTGTTGCAGGAAGGTACGGCAAAAGGACTCCCTTCACTCATTTAAAAACGCTGTTTGCTTAACACAAAAAGGCATCACCACATTGACTGGAGAATATTTGCAATCATATAAATCTTCTTCAATTACAAAAACAGAAGATAAGACAAAAATCATTTCCGAAACGCCGTTCGTTGTTTTACGAAAAAAAAATGCATGACAAATTAACAATAACAACTCCCAGTGCTCTTAACAATAAGGTCGGTATTAATAAAGCGCTCTTACCTTTGAGATAGCTCTTGAGCACTGGCAATTTTCTGTTTGTTTCGCACCGCATCTTTAAATGGATACTAAGCAATCTCAGAGGCAAGAGCACTTTATTGATTCGACCGAGATAAGTATTTAAAATTGTAAGATTTCTATAAAATGTTTATTTAAAATTGTGAGGTAATCACAGAGCAAATGCTTTTTTTTTAATTCTTAGTTTAATTAGGTTCCTGAGAGACAGGTTGTACATCATGAACCTTTTCATACGTGCACTCTAGTCAGTTACGTTACAAGTGACTGAAACAAAAATGTAAAGGTTGACGTGCTGTCGACAATATCTAATGCATTGGCCAATGACAATCGCCGATTTATGTACATTTTAAAGATAAGCACGCCTCCTGTTCGCAGTTGTACAACACATTCATACATATACGTACAAACATAAACTCACGCCTGTATCCCGTAGGGGTAGGCAGAGACCAAGGACTGCCACTTGCCACAATCCTGACTACACATTCATTGCAAATAAATGCTTGTTTAGGGTTCCGTACCCGAAGGGTGGCAAATGGGACCCTGTCACTAAGATTTCACTGTCCGTCTGTCTGTCTATCCTTCATTTTCATAGATGATGTATTTCTGTTGCCGCTATAACAACAAATACTAAAAAGAGAATAAATAAATATTTAAGGGGGGCTCCCATACACTAAAATTATTTTTTTGCCGTTTTTTGCTCTATGTTAATAACAGCAACAGGCAGACGCTTAAAATATTCATAGAATATTTAGTTCTATATTCGCTATAAAAATAAAAGGTTAAATTAAAATGAAACAAATATTTAAGAGGGGCTCCCATACAACAAACGGGTTTTTTTGCCGTTTTTTCTCGATCTTTGTGTCTAATGTTGTATAGATTAGGGATCGCGAACCCTTCGTGCGCGAATCCGACTCGCACTTGGCCGGTTTTTTTTATGTTACAAATGCGTATCCTTAGCGCCAATCACCTAGCATAGGCAGTCACATTTTCATTGTTTTCCACCCCACATATGATTAAACATTCATGTGAACGAAATCGAGGAAAATGATATTCCTAAATAAATAATGAAATCGGTGGAACGAAAAATAAGTAACGATTTGCGAATTCGCTTGCCCAAAAGTATTCAATGTTTTGTTATAACAAACTTGTGAGTTCCGATGTGAACCGAGGAAATTTATAGCAAAATCCAAAGATATCTTTCATGTCATTCCAACCGCTAAGCGTCGTACAAAATTGAAACAAAGAGATACGAAATGCTTATGGCAGCACGGAGATAGTAGAATAGAAGACATTTTAATAATGTTACTGGTCTGAAAATGGAAACGGAGTAGAATTCCCGTTGTTCTCCAAATCAAAGGATGACATTAAATGGATGAAAAAGTTTTGCTACCTTTAATATAACTCAACTGGGAAGACGAAAAGATCCCTAGAAGTGTTGAGAGGAGGGAATTAATGTTGTTTTGGTAAGTTCCAGCACTAATTCATGCTGTGACAGAACAATTTGTTTGCACTATCTATCTATCATTAATCATCATCATCAACCCATTATGTCCCCACCGAGGGGCACGGGTCTCTTCCCTGAGGAAGGTATAGGCCATACTCCACCACGGGGGCCAAGTCCGGATTGGTGGAGGCTTGTAGACTAGTGGCTCGTCTACTGTCAGAAGTTGTCAAGCCGCCCTAAGGCCTCTGAATTGGCTTAACGACTGCCATCTATCGACGGCAGCCGGCACCAACAGCTTAACGTCCCTTGCGAAGCACGGAACCGCTCGAAAAAATGCCACTAGCGTTAGGCATAGACGGCGACCCATCCATGCACTGAACGCGCCCTGTGTTGCTTAACCTTCGTGATCGTTTAAGATCACTCAGGCAGCCGGGGCTACGAGCTATCGTTAATACGCTTAGCTAAACAAACAGAGGTCTTGGAATCTATTCCCGCTGGCAACCACCATCCCCAATTTGTATAAATGGTATAAAACATTGTGAGGAAACCTGGGTGTCTGAGCTATCTGAGCTATCATACCTCAGCGCTTGAAATCGCCAATCTGCGGTGGGCACGCGTGGTGATTAAGCCCAACTCTTTCTCTGAGAGAAGGCCTGTCCCCTACAGTGAGACGTATATAGGCTGCTTATGATAAATGGTCTCTTGTCTTTGCCTGGTTAGCACAGCACACTGCAGCGTCCGAGTGATCACTTCACCCATCTAGGGTGAGTGAAGGTGCACTGGACGCTGTACAAATCATCTCATTACTGCATGGTACATGTCTTCTCTCAAATATATTATGTGCTTAATAACCAGACGTAGCCGGGTGAATCTACTCGAAATTGTCGCCGTCATTATCCTCGTAATCGTCACAATCCATCGTTGTCAGCGCAATAAGTGTTTTTTTTTTTATTTTCCTATATTAGTTAGATTTGATTGACACTTTAACATATTGTTACGTTAATAACTGTATATTTAGTACATTACTGTTGTGCTGAGAAGTGTGGGAGCTTGTTGAGAAAAATGATCTACTAGCGACAATTCGAGTAGATTCGCCCAGCCACCGTGAATTGCCGATGTCAAGCACTGACGTACAATCGGTGAATTGTGAACAACTCAAATACTCGATATTCTCAGTTTTCTCTCGATATTTTCCTTAAGGCTGCTGTTACGTGGAGCATGCTGTCTCGCTCGCACAATTTAACATTTTTTAATATCGTAATACTATGAGTAAACTTTTGATAAATGTGGTCTAAGGGTTTGATGGATAATTAAATTACGGATATTCAAGGCATATTTTTCTTATCCTGTACTAAGTTTTCATTGAGAAGATTTGATTCCAAAATTAATAACTTTGAAGACGACTTTTCTTAATTAAAAACTATGCATCTGAAAACAGAAATATATTTAAAATATCCGTAATTTAATTATGCATCAAACCCTCAGACCACATTTATCAAAAGTTTACTGATTTTATTACAATAACGAGCGAGACAGCATGCTCTACGTAAGAACAATCTTAAGACTTTGAGAGTGGCATTTCTACTACAAATTAACAAACGTTTAGAACTTAGAAAACAAAGTCATTGGCACATACTAGAATCGAACCCACGGACTTCCCGGATATGAGGCACGCATTTATCAATGCTGCCACTACATTGTGAGCTAAATTAAGTTGGGTTTTTGAAATGTATGTGACTACTAAGTATGCAAGTAGGTGATATATGTATATGTAACCATGGAAATAGAGCGGTGGTAGCGGAGCGGTAGAACGCTGGCTTTTCATTCGGGTGGTCGTGGGTTTAAATCCCGGCATGTACCAATGACTTTGTTTTCTAAGTTACGTAAATTAGTCAAGTTATAGTGGCAATACCACTCGCTAACGGTAAGGGAAAACATCGTAAGGAAACCCTAGTGTCTGAGGTATTTACATACCTACCTTAGCGCTTGCTACGTACAATGAACTTTATAAATTCTGCGAAGTCCTGACAGTGCGCTAACTCTTTCCGCATGATATAATAATGAAACATCATTGTAAGCTGATTTTCGACCTCTTTGTAATAGCAAAACATAAGACATTATAAAGTCTGCAAATTCAAACGCGTTTTCTTCACCACTTTTAGTCAAAGATTCATTGAATATTTATGTCCTTTTGTCTATAATAATGTAAATAAAGTAATCTATATTTATCAAAAGTAGATCTGATTGTAAGCGGATAGCTTGAAAGTGGCTTCAACAATTGACTTGCGATAAAACAGTAAATATAATCTCGGTATTAAAACAGAAATAAACGATGAAAGTAAACAAGTACCTATTACGAGTATAAGGATTAGTCTATTATACAATAATTCCTATCATATGGATAAAAGGACACAGTTGATTCATAAACTAGTTTTAGCAAAAGATTGGATCAATACTGTAAGGTATCTGGAAATAAATTATTCTTATCCTTATCTTATTATTATTATTAATGACCCAACTACGAGGCTTAGTGTGGAAATCTCAGGTCTAACCAACTATGACCACGGAGATGCCAAGCTGTGTGAAAGATTTCACCAGCAGCGAACGTGTTAACGTTCTTAGAGTGACATTCCAACCGCCCTGCTACCATATCCTCACGTATGAAACAATAAAAAACGAGTAACGACCTTCTGAACATGCAAAAAGCGCCACATTACAAGAAACTTTTACTACGAGTGCCAGTATTATTGCTACTGGCAGCAGAAATAAAGATGATAACGTGTTATTTTTTATTCCTCCGCATATTCCTTATATTATATTTATTTCCCGCATTTCTTTATTTATTCGAGTTGGGCTTTTAAAATTATTGCTTTTTAATCATTTGATGATATCCATGGTGATTTTATTAATTAAAGTTATGTTTAAATTGAGTTTTCTCATATATGCTTGGAAATTTGAGCATTATTTCAACAACCTTCTTCGAGATAAATCGAAATTGCTGTACTGGCCAATTAAACGCGAGCTGATTTTGAAAGTTTATTGAATTTAACAGAATGAGTTCAAGTGATGAAAATGACTGCGATAAACTTATTTTAACGCCACTTGTAGTAGAAAACTTGTTACCGCCATAATCGAAAGAAAAATATTTTTCAAAGAAAAAGTTCTGCCTTAGTACTACTTAGCTTTAATTTCCGCGCATTATTCGAGAAAAATCATATACAAGCCTTGGCCACAACTAGGCATTGATGGACTCACTGACGCCCACATTTCCACGATCGTCCATCAATGCCTCTTTATATGAATGTAAATAATATATGAATTTACTCTATATACCTCTATCGAAAAGTAAGTATAGCATGGTTAATGTAGGAAGTCATACAATAAAGACAGCAATTATATGTGCGAGAGACAAACAGTTGTCCAATCCCTTTTCTTATTCAACAGTGTTGCTATTAAAATTGCAACAACACTTAAATGCTGGCAGTATTTCGTGCTGACATCGTTTGTTAATTAATCAAGAAAAGAAAACTATGTTTCTACATCATGGTTACGTTGTCCTTCTAATTTTTTTTTGTAACATCTTCGATGTCGCCCTGTAGTGTAGGTAGAAGTTTTCGTCGTTTCCCTTGACGTAGAAACGTGGCTTGTTTTGCCTCAAGCGACATTTCTCTACATAAAATTGAACTGAATAAAGCATGTTGTTTTTTTTTGTTTTCTCATTTCTTTACGTACTTTTTTATTAAATAAAATATAGATAATTTGCTTTCTACGTACAACGTTGCTACAACGAAAGTTTATCTCTTGACAACACTCCGCTGGGGGTAGCGAGTCCTTTCTTACTTTGGAATTCGTCCTTATACATTACGCATTTGAAAGAAACTGACCACTGATCGCTGGATCTCGCTAAACTATATCTAATTATCGTTTACTTTTACTAGGTTACTAAAAAAAGATACACAGTGTACGTCTTTTTTAGGGTTCCGTACCCAAAGGGTAAGACCCCGCTGTCCGTCCGCCTGTCCGTCCGTCCGTCTGTCACCAGGCTATATCTCATGAACCGTGAAAGTTAGACAGTTAAACTTTTTACAGGTAATGTATACGTATTTCTGTAGTCGCCATAACAACAAATACCAAAAATAATAAAATAAATCAAAAATGTGATTTTTTGCCGGTTTTTGCTCGATATTAATAACGGCAACAGGTAGATGCTTGTAATATTCACATCTTGTAGATATAGATGATGTTACGGAGCCCTTCGTGCGTGAGTCCAACTCGGACTTGGCCGGGTTTTTAAGTAATAATGAAAACTCAAAACTCTATCTTATTAATGAAACTCTAAATTCAGACACCGGTGGTAACTCTTACACTTTCCGCTATTAATTTGTGGCGGTTTTCAATAAAAATCAATCTATCTATCTATCCAGCCAATTAATAGGGCCTTCTGCTGTCATCATGACCACTGCTGGGCATCCTGCTGTCATCATAATATGGTATTTGATACGATCAACAATAAATTATTTAATATGCTCGATTAAAAAAAAAATTACAAAATATCTCGGAAAATTTATCTCTTTTAGTCAATTACTTGTTACTACAATTTTTAAATACATTAAACATAAAAAGAGTGCTCTGAAAATGGACGTCATAAGCCAGTATTTTAATAAAAATTCCGTTTTAAAAGTAACTAATTTGATATTTTGTGAAATACCCAATTATCACGCTGAAATCTGGGTGGTTTAAGAGCCATTGTTGTGTAAGAAGTAATTAAAAATGCAATGTATTTAGACCTTTGTTTTGAAGTATAGATGTAAAATACGAGTATATATAAAAATAAGTTGAGAAATCTTATGTTCTTTTTGTTGCACTAACCCGTGCTGAGGACAATCTTAAAAACATATTTAGATGCTAAAAACTCCACCCATGCCGGGACTTGAACCCGCGATCTCGGTTAGCCAGAGGTCGCTGTTTCAAGTCCCGGCATGGGTGGAATTGTTAGCCTCTAAAGAGGTTTTCAAAATTGAGAAAACTTGTTTCGAGTTGAGATACATTTTTCAAAAAATTCGTGAGTAACTAGTACTGCCCCTCCGTCTATCAGAACAATGACTAGCTGGGTGCTAACGGTTCTCAAAGGTTTAAGTTTGTGTCGAGATATTATTGGAGAGCGCATTTTAAAAAAATCACGTTTGTTGTATGGGAGCCCCCCTTAAATAATTATTTTATTTTGTTTTTTTAGTATTTGTTGTTATAGCGGCAACAGAAATACATAATCTGTGAAAATTTCAACTCTCTAGCTATCACGGTTCTTGAGATACAGCCTGGTGACAGACAGACGGACGGACGGACAGACAGACAGCGAAGTCTTAGGCCAATATTCAGAAACACAGCGTTGAGCTACATTTAACGTGCACTAAGCTGAGCATCGGTTGAGCAATCTCAACAAAGACTCAAGAATTTTGTATTCACAGTCAATATCTCGACTCGAACTCAGCTAAGCCACAGCTCAAGCTAAACTTACTCGAGCGTGTAATCTGTGGTACAGTTTTTGACTTTACCGGTTTATATTATCTGTTAACACTACAAGAAAGGCATGCAATAATCCACAGGAGTGAATGAGATGGCAACAGGATGTCGAAACTTTTTACGCGCGGTTATACTTTATTTTGACTTCTCATTACTCTAAAAACACAATTTAACTTTTTTAAGGAAAATGAGCGTGCAAAATGTCAAATTGTGAATAAAAAAAAGGTTACTTCACCACAGGTTAGTTAGATTTCTCGAATTGCTTACAGGTGTCGCTACTTTCTTCGTCATTGCCAACTTGAGTCTGAGCTAAGTCGCCGAAATCCACTACTCAGTCTCAGCTTAGCTTGCGTTCAATTTTTGTTACAAAATATCCCTGTGACTTTCATTTTGATAGTTGGAAGACCCGGACTCACATTGAGCTCACGCTCAAAATCGTTTCTGAATATCAGCCTAATGCCTCTTAGTAATAGGGTCCCGTTTTTACCCTTTGGGTACGGAACCCTAAAAAGAAATCAAACTAGCTTATTCGATAGCCGTGGTTTAGGCAAGTTCAATTTACTGTGGCTTTCAAACCACTTCAAATGCATGGTGTATACAGGATGATTTCACTCACCTAAACATAGGGGCGAAGCATAAAGGGTCAATAGGGTTAAAGCCCACCCGCTGTGCCCCGGAGAGCGTTAAACTGCCAAAAGTTCACGAATTGTTCGCGTCCCACAGCGCCCGGTATTGTAACTGTCGTTTGTCACTACTTATATTGTTCTTGTTTACTTGCCATTGTATACTGGGCACAGTATTAATGTACAAATAGGCCGTGCTAGGCGCGTTGCTCATAATAGTGCGTTGTTGTTTGGTTTTTGTAAAAGAAAGCGTTATATACATTATATATAATGCAAGTATGTATAAAGGTTTATCATAACATAACATAAACTCACGCCTGTATCCCAGAGGGGCAGGCAGAGACCAGGGACTGCCACTTGCTACGATCCTGACAGATCATTTTCGCTTCCTCAACATTCATTAGTCGTTGCATGCAAGCACGCCGGTTTCGGGTACTTTTTATCTTGCCCTTAGGTTTATCAGGATATAATTTTTAGCGGCGGACTTCTCCGACTGTCCCTTGGGAATAAAAACGTATGCTAAACGCATAGCAGTGCCATTAAAGAAACTATTTAAAATAAGCCGCTAAGCAATGCATTCTCTTGCTCTTCGCGATATGATTAGACCGAGATGCCACAATGTTTGGCGGCTGGTTTCAGATCATTTCTTTAGTGGCACAGGTTGTGGTTACTGATAACTGACGCCTAAGGCACTTGTTCTTCTCAACGGTTTTCTTACAGATGTCTAACATATCGACATTGTTGTTGACTCTATTAACAAAATAGCGTTTGAACTAAGATTACACTTAGTAATTAATAAGGCTTATTATTACGCAGTCATAGCAATAGGGGCGCTTTGGGAAACTGTAAGCTCCTATTGCGATATTAAATAAATAAAGAAATAGCTTACTCATTTGGTCATGGTAATTGGTTACTGGCTAATGGTTTCGTAATTTCTGTTGTGCAATAAGGTGCTATTTTGCGTAAATTATTTTAGGTAGCATAAAAACTAACAATTTTCGTAAACCATTGTTTCTTCATCAAATTTGACGGGACTGACAGCTAATTTTGCCGCTATGAAATCACGTAGGTGGGTTTATAAGCAAAATTTTTCCAAAGGACTTTTTATCTACACATTTTGATTCAGCTGATGTATTCCCCCGAGACAAAAAGATGTATTTCTTGCGTCTAGATTGAGTATGCTTGGAAATAACGTTTTTTCAATGGATTCTCAATAAAGCATCTACAACAGATTTTTTCGCGTTATCGAGCTCATTAAGTGTAAACTTAGGTTCACCTCATGGATTTCAAACAATATTTTGATAATTAGATATCATAAATGTGAAAATACTGAAAATCGTTAAAATTTTGACACTAACTCCCAGTTTCTCGTACATTACTAATCTGCTAATCTCCTGTTAAAAAAACAATACCTCAGTGCAAAAAAAATGGACTAGCACAAGTTGGACTTGCCCACCGAGGGTTCCGTACAAATTTGTGGGTACTTAAACATTGTAAATAGTTCAGGAATCGAGTCTCGCAGTTTTTTCCAAGCCTTTCCCGAATTTCGTAGACAATTTGTTCAATTATTTGATTACAAATGTATAGTTTAAGATTTTTCACTGTACTTATAGTATAGACGATGTTACTTGCTATTTGTGTGCTTTTGTGGCAACGAAAATAAATGGTTTCTTTCTTTTTTATTTGACGCTATTTCGTAGTCTACTAAGCAATAGCATTACAATTCCATTCCAATGGTATAACCCGCGCAAATTAAATAGGCATCTCTCGCGAAGGAGATCAAATTGCGCGAGGCGCCGAGTTAAGTTGTACAGGTCGGCCTATTGGGATACGATTAGTTAGTAGACTACTAATAGTGTGAAAAAACAACCATTACTATAATCATATGATTCTGTTCAACAACTATGCATTTAAGGGACTTGCCCTGGGAGTCAGTCATTATTTTTCTTCTTTCTGTGCCTGTCTACAACTGGAGGTTGGCCGCCAATATTCCTCTCTTCTCTTTGCGAAGCGAAATAGATTTTCGACGCTAGCAACACCAGTCCATTGTCTGATGTCACGTAGCCATGATTTTCTTTTTCTACCAGCGCGCTTCTTCCTCTCAATTTTGCAAGTCATGATAGCCTGAAAAATATATCGTTCGCTACGAAGCACATGTCCCGAATAACTTATCTTCTTCTTATAAATGGTGAATGTGAGTTCTCGGAATTATTGATTGATACGCCGTAATACCCTCTCGTTCGTAACCCTTTGAATCCAACTTATTCAGTAATACATGGATGAAATTTGGTCCAAAGCAGTGAACTTTTATCCCGGTAAAGCGGAGACAAAGTTGCCAACGTCCATTAGGAGACGGAGCCGGAGGAAAAGAGAAATCCATGATACTTACAATGGACTTTTTGGCTTTTCAACGGTAGACTTATACTAAGCCTACCGTTTGTCTGCGCATCCGTGTATCTCTTGGATTGTAGTAAGAAACTGGGTGCTATTTTTACAGACTGGGGATATCTTAAAATATTATTATACAATGAAACAAACCGGCTAAAATCGCCAACCCGCCTGCCAAGCGTGGCGATCATAGCAAAACCCCTCATGGTTATGAAAACTACGAAGGAGGCCTATGTCCTGCAGTGGGCGTCAAATGGCTGATGATGATGATGATGAATGAAACACATAGTAAATTAGCGCCGGTAAGGGACGTCCCGGGTGGATATACTTCGACCAAACAGGGGACGTATTAGCAAAGGGTAAGATAAAAAGTACCCGAAACCGGTTAATTAATGTTAACTAATGAATGTTGATGAAGCAAAACAGATTTGTCAGAATCGTGGCCGACCCTGGTCCCTGCCTAACCCTCCCGGATACAGGCGTGAGTTTATGATATAGATAGATAGGTAGATAGATAGAATATTCTTTATTGTATGTACACCAAAAATTACATATGAGAATTAAACAGTAGTATAGTACAGAACAATATGATATGTTTATAGTTTTTAATTTAAATGAGTAAAGGGGATCCCTATACAATAAACCTATAAGTTCTTATCTTGCCTTAATTACATAAGAAGAAAAACGTATTATAATAATAAGTGCAATAATAGATCCTAAAAATATCAAACTTCGTTTAATTACATTTATCATGAAAAGCGGCCAAGTGTGAATATTCGCGCTAAGGATTTTATATTGAACGGAAGAAATCGCTATTTAGTCATTTGCATAAGCTTAAACTTAAGCGGTGGTAGCCTAGTGAGTATAACATGGAACTCGAAAGTGAGAGACCCACGTTCGATTCCCAGTGCGGGCATGTACCTATGACATTGTTTCCTGAGTAATGTACATTTGTGAAGTTATAGTAGCAATTATCACTCGCTAATTTTGAAGGAAAACATCGTGAGGAAACCTGAGTGTCTGAGCTATTCACATACCTCAGCGCTTGAATCTGCCAGTCCGCGGTGGGCACGCGTGGTAATTAAGTCCATACTCTCTCCCTGAGAGAAGGCCTGTGGGACGTATATAGGCTGCTTTAAACCGTCAGTTTTACTTTGTAACGGATGCATGGTTGATTTCATGTGTTAAATTGAAGCGAATTTCATCCAGAATTAGAAGAAAGAAAGAAGACATTTATTCAAATCAATTCGAATTAACTTCATAAGAGAGTATGCATTGGGACGAAAGAGATCAGCATATTTTGTGAGCTTGACGCATTTCGGTTCGTTTGAAGACTGTTATCCAAGAAAAACCCACGGAATAATAAAATAATAGGCAATTTATTATTTTGATGCCTAGAGTCACCACGGTGAATTGCGCGGATAAGTTTGATAACTGAAGTTAATGGGTATTTTTTTAACATTTTTGTGGTTACTCAAATTTTAATAAAAAAGAATGGAGTTCAGAGAAAATTCTGCCCATTTCTGGGCGTTTTCAAAAGTTAGATTCAGCGTTTTGTTTTACCTAACAGCGATGTTAACGGGCAGCAGCGTCTTCCTGAGATTCCAACCGCATACTACGATCGCCAACCCGCCTGCCAAGCGTAGCGATTATGGCAAAACCCTTCATGGTTGTGAAAACCACGGAGGAGGCCTATGTTCTGCAGTGGGCGTCAAATGGCTGATGATGATGATGATGTTACCAAATAGTAGCACCTGCAAACTGCAAAAATAAAATTTGTCTACCAGTCCTGTGTTTTCCGATAGCCATATTCCTTTTTGTCGAATCCACAAGGTGTGACGAGTGCCGATCGTAGTCGCATCACACTCGCAGTTTAATAGTTTTTCCATTTTGTTCGTGACAAATCGCTGTTAGATAACATGGCGCACGTGGCGTGAATTCAATGTTTCTAAACGGCGCTATTCGATTGATACAAATAACCAGCAAGGTATGTAAAAAAAACCAGTCAAGTGCGAGTCGGCCTCGAGCACGAAGGGTTCTGTACCATTATCTATATAACATTTTAATATTTCAAGCGTCTACCTATTGCCGTATTAACATCGAGTAAAAAAATAACGTTTGTTGTATGGAAGCCCCCCTTAAATATTTATTTTCTTCTGTTTTTATTTTTATTTTCTTCTTGTTGTTTGTTTAGTATTTGTTGTTTAACGGCAACAGAAATACATCATCTGTGAAACTTTCAACTGTCTAGCTATAACGGTTCATGAGATACAGCCTGGTAACAGACGGATGGACGGACGGACGGACAGACAGACGGATGGACGGACGGATGGACGGACGGACGGACAGCGGACTCTTGGAAATAGGGTCCCTTTCCCTTTGGGTATGGAACCCTAAAAACAGTTATCTTAAGTACGAAAAACCCGACTGATAAACATGCAGATCTACGTTTTGAAGCACTGGGTGATTTTATTTTTGAATACCCCGCGCGAATCATTCACAATATTATCACTAAATCTGTTATAATTTATAGATCGAGATTCCTTTCAATCTTTCCTTTGGAAAATCTATGTAAAATTTTAATGCGCAATGTATTACAAACATTTAGATCTCGAACAAGAGTGTGCCTGGTTTGTAGATAGATAGAGAATACTACATGCATACGTTATACATACTCTAAGCCATAAGAACGTTGACAATTACGCGTTCATTGCGTGCTATTTATTGTATTTAAAAACCTAAAAAATATATGCTACCCATTTTTTTATGAGGTTGTTCGTTTTAGTGTCAAGTTTGCGTTGCTTTCGGTCCGGTGTCAGTTAAGAATTAACACCTTGTTGAGTTTGAGTCATGATCATAAACCACAAGTAGTTCAATTTACATTATTAAATCTCAGTAACAATCAACGCAAAGAATTTTATTCTCAACAAATGGAATAAAGCAAAATGAGCTGAATGTAGACAATATCCATATTTTTCACTCTTGCTAGCTACTTAGCTTTAGTGGCTCTTCAGGGAAGAGCCCGTAGTCGGCTGTTGGCACAAGCTGCCGTGATATATGGGATGCACTTAAATGCCTTTCTGGATAATTGATTTAATGCTGCAAATTGTTTCTGAGTGGGCTATAAATAGCGCGAACTAGGCGAAATAGGCGATTGCTTGGCAACTGGCAACGGTTACTTGGCATACGGTAAACTGAAGTTCGAGATTGCCGACTGACGAGTATTTTTGAGTATAAGGGCGCTAATACACGGATGGCACGTTGCAAACTATAGTGCCAACTGCAGCTGTCGCGTCGACGGCAGCCGTCGACGTGTGGCAACTGCAGCTGTCGATGCGCCAAGGCGGATATTCGACGCTGACAATATGTCGACGACTCCATGTATAAGTGCCCTAAAGTTCAGTATTGTTTCCTCATTTCAATTTGCAATAAAAGTGCAACAACAAAATCGATGAATACTCTTACCACACTATGCACAAGTGGAAACTTACGTTTATAAAAATATATTTTTAGAGGTTTGACAGGATTCCTTGGCCTCTGTCTTGCCTATCCCTCTGATATACTGACCTAAGTTTAAGTATGTATGTGTCATTTTCATTTCTCGTGGGTTCCCATTATTTTTACGTCATGCACGCGGACTTTTTCCCACACGAATGAAAATTGAATTATGGTACGTCCAGGAAAGTCACAAGAAGTGAAATCACTCCAGCATAGACCCAGAGATAATCCCAATAAAACAGAAAAATAAAAGCGAAGGTGAACGATTCACGACACGCCAATTCTCCCTAAATGAAAAAACATCATTTATCAACACCGTCAAAACATCTATTCAGGGGCGACCCTTCACTTTACCCAAATTACGCGAACGGGCCGGGGGCGGATAGCTAGTACATTATACACTGATTGTATCTCAATCCAAAGGGTCAAATATGAGAGGGTTTTCTTTGGAGAAATGGTTAGACGGCCATAGTAGAATGCGCAGTAGCGGTTGGAGATTCAGTTTGATCTGTGAGGGTCATTCTTTATCTCACGCGCTATAGCCGCGTTTTCACGGTCTTAGTAGGCTCGGGCAGAGTGATTAATCTTAGTCACTAAAAACTGTAGGCTACTCGGTTGGATGTATACACACATTTAAGTGAATTCAAATTTTTGCTCCAGTTAATAGGCGTTTTATTGCTAACGGTGTCGCTCATCGTCCGAAAAATGACCGAAAATTTACTGCTACGATAAATAGAAACCAGAGGAAAAAAGCACTCAAAGTCTACATTTTCCATATTCCAAAACAACATTTGGTTTCTAAACGACGAAGTCCACACTTCGGAAAGAGAACACCTGATGTTAACCCACCATGTCTCAATCACGAAACGTAATAAATCAAGCGAGTGACGTTGCGACCTTTTTGTGTCGTCTCATTATGTCCATCGTCTCAAATGGGCTGTCATTTTTAGGGTCCCGTTTAGCAATTTGTAAGCCTTCACAACCTTTTAGCCTATATAATATGTACTTCTTACAGTAAGGCACAGGTGTTCTCTCAGAGAGAGAGAGTATGAGCTCCATCACCAGGTGTTATACAATATTAAACGGGTCTAATCGCGATCATTTATTGCTTAAGTTTTACCTTAAATCGCGATTATTTATAAGACCCGTTTAATATAATAAAATTATAACTCTGTATCAGCATCGCGAGTCATTAAAAATACTATCACCAAGTATGCCCACCGCAGATTGGCAGTTTCTAGCGCTGATGATCACGTCAGACATTCAGGTTTCCTCACGATGTTTTCTTACCCAGTTAGCGAGAGTGGTATTATGCTACGCTACTACAAAATTCACAAATGTACGTGACTTACTAAACACAGTCATTGGTACACAATGACATACAGTCATGGGATTCGAATGCACATCATCATCATCATCATCAGCCATTTAACGCCCACTGCAGGACATAGGCCTCCTTCTTTGTTTTTATAACCATGAGGGGTTTTGCCATAATCGCCACGCTTGGCAGGCGGGTTGGCAATCGCAGTATGCGGTTGGAATCTCAGGAAGACGCTGCTGCCCGTCTCCTGGTAGTTTATTTCCTTAGTCGCCTTCTGCGACATCCATGGAAGGAAATGTAGTGACGCTATTCTTAATCCTATGCCACACGGATTCGATTGCACAACTTTAAATCAAATATTTATAGAACATGCAAGCGTACTTGCTGTGGAACTTGTTAATTATAAGAAACTGTTAAAATTTGTATTTGGTAACTATCATGTAAATGACGCGTTACTAGTTAGCGAAGACCTGGATTCATCTGCAATATCTAAAAAACAATTTGGCAAAATATTTCCGGTCTTATTTATAAAAACACGATTCCTTAAAACACTTCTCAGAGGCATTTTAAATAGTCTATGGTGAAGAAAAATAAAAACCAGAAATTAAATAAACAGCCATTTACATAACCACATTACATATTCCATAACACCAAAAAAGTACAATTCATCATAACATAATTTGTTGACATCTAAAAGTCATAATAAAAAAACTGCTAACTCTGTCATTATCACTATTTCTTTCCCCCCTCTTTCTGACAATTAGACCATGTTATACAAAAATATTCGAAAATGTATAAGATTGTTTTGTTCAATGTTTTTTTCTTCAAACGTTGTATATTTGTAATCACTATAGCCTTACGCCCTTAAATACGTCTGAACAAAAACATTGAAACATTGAAATGCAAAAAAAAGCGTTCTTATCGCAAATGTCGTAATGCGGGTTGGAATGTGTCTGCGTAATACGGTCCCACTTGGCTTACTTATTACACCCAATCATTCCGCCTCATCACTCACCGTTTTAATTTTACGTTAACGGCTTTTTAATCTGGCCCGAAACGCCGCGGGCCCCTCCAGAATAAATAACGCAATTTCACACTTGGCCAGGCAACGAACGGAAACCCCATTCCCTGTTCCGGAAACGAAAAGGCCTGACAAAATCTGTCCGTAACAAGTTACGGAAAAAGAAGCAATAGGAATCAGTGATGGGATATTGAATAAAGCGCGGACTGGAGGTTGGCGCTCGTCTGTCCATAAAACTGTGCCCTTAGCAACTGCTTTGTTCAAAAGGACATGGAAAATTGATCACGTAAATTTATCAAAAGACGACCTCGTAGCGCAGCGGTAGTGCATCTGCATACCATGCGAGTGGTCCCGGGTTCGAATCCCGGCTGGGGACAAAAAAAAAACCCAGGTCTTGGATGTTTACATGTTTGTGATGTCGTTGTTTCTGGTTCCCACGACACAGGGTATCCTAGTGTGGGGCCAGAAGCAATGTATGTGCCTGTATGTAAATTTTTATGTTTATATTTTTGTTAGAGAAGCGCCAGGGAAGTTCTTGGCGCATCGTTCGTCCCACACTGTTTCTGCACTTTTCTGAACAGTTTTTTTGCTCCTTTTAAACATACTGGTCGGGTAGAAATTGACAAATCTTATAATTCGTCTTTTTACGAACATTTTATGGCTGAAACGCACCAAACGGTTACCTAGCATGCAGTCAGTGGAATTAATGTTTATCGTGTTAATTGTAATTATTGTGATAATTGTGAATTTTAATTATTGTATCCGAATTATCAATTGACATGTAACTAATTATTATGAATAAAGATGTCTATGTCTATGTCAAACAGCCGCATTTATTAAATAAATAAATAAATAAGTTCCACACAACACAATTACTTGTCCCGGTCCCAAACTAGGATGCCCTGTGCTATGGTAACCAGGCAAGGACATCAATAATATGGAAATACACCCAGATTGAAAAAAGCTCGCGTATCTGCAGTACAAAACGATAGTAGAAAGAAAAAGTATAGCACTGGGACATAAGGGACCACGTCCTGTCCAAATAAGTCGTGAGGAAATCCCCATTATCTGGGCCTTTGTCGTGGAATATTAAATCAGGGATCCCCGGAAGTATGGGTGTCCAATTTTGCTCAGATCAATATACATTGCTGCGGTGTCAGTGCAAAGATGGAAAATGCGTGCGGTCATAGGTTCAAATCCTAATATGTACCAATGTTGTTGTACACGTTATTTCTTATGTAATGCCCTGTTATATGTCTTGTGTGCAATAAAGTATTATATTATTATGTATAATAATTATTATGTTTTGTTTTCTTTTTTAAAATTTTGTAAGTGCTTGATGTGTTTACGTACCAGCGCCTTCATTACGTAACTTTCATCTTTTTGTATAGATATGAGGCGTAATATGTATCACATATAGTTAATATTGCAGTTCAGTGCAGTCGAATATAATTCCAGTTGAATATGATCTTAATTTAAACCGGTTTGGATAGAGATCATTGCTGCTCAGTTGTGGAGATACGCGGACTCTTAACTGTCTGTCTGTCCATTTGCGACAGCAAGTAAAAAAAAAGGAGCCCAATGGGATTGGAGTGCATAGGTATCACAAAGGAATAGAGTCATTCTGGATTCAGTGCGCGTAATGGAGAACTTGATAATCGGAGAGGGCATGCTAAAAGATAAATAACCGTGGTTAATTTTTTTCTCTACTGCTCATACTTTTTATAAAGTGACCCATCAAAAAGTCATTCTAGTCACGTGTTACAAAAAGGCGCTGTACAAATCGGACTCAAGCTATGACGTCACAAGTTGCACGTAACATCTTATAATGTATGAAGCGTTTTTATGCATCTACAGCGTTTTAGAAAACGTTTAGAATTCAATGAAAAAACGCAATCTAATACGTTTTTTTGGGTTATATTGTGACATACGAGTGCTTCAGTGTAATGTCTTCTTGACAAGGAGTTCTTAATTCGTTATTTTGCAAATTATACATTTAAGAATCCTTTTGATCTAATTTAATAATTCTTTAGTGAAATTAAAAGTTTCGTTTTCTGCAGCAAAGTAATGAATGTCCTCTTCCAAATTACGCTTTATTAATTCTGAAAACGCTACAAAACAAAATGGCGATTGAACGTTTGCCAACGCCGTCAAAACGGCTCCTTTCCCCGATACTTTGCCGGGACCCTCATTACCAGCTGCAGGTTGAAACAAAAGCCTTCTTTTAGTCCTTCCTTAGACAATAATGACACAGTGTAGAAAGGCACAAAAGAATCTACACAGAAAAGTGGCAGGCAGAAGCCTAAGTTACGTTAATACGATGGCTTAAATCCCATGATCACTGGAGTTGTAATTTATAACTACTTGTAGCCTGTGGACGAAGTAGACGGCATGTCAGTAAACTTAGCATATCATTTTCCAGCATATCAAAAAAAAAAAAGAGAGTTCTTGTCGCATGCAGCAGAGTTCTATAGTTCCTGATACTTTTCAGAAATAGTTCTGGCGTTTTTACCTACATAGAAAAAAATCCATTAAAAAAATGAAGTGATATGCTATCTTCCCGTAGCGTATCACTTCCCAGAAAATCGAAAAAAAAAAGTAAGTTCTTATAGCATGCAGCTGAGTTCTACAGTTCCTGATACTTTTTAGAAATAGTTCTGGCGATTTTACCCAAAAAAATCAACTGACAAAATGATATGCTAACTTCGCGTAGCATATAATTTCGCAGCAAATCGAAAACTTATATAAGTTCTCATCGCATACACCTATGCTATAAAATTTCTGATACTTTTCAAGAATAGTTCTGACGGCGCGGTCGTTTAGCGCACTCCGCGTCCAGTATAATGACGCCTTTAGGGCATTACTAGGCTCTAGGGCCTATTGAAGGTACCTATTTTGTGCCAGCCTACTCTATAGTGATAGGCCCACGCCGACAACAATGGCCAAAATGCAGGGGCGCGTAACCTTTTCAGAAGACAAGTTTTCAATTTGAGATTATCTTGCTGGCGCTATTTGTTCTCGACGATCCGAAGCGCAGATTAGCCTGCAGGGGTTACAAACCTAATTAATCTTAATATTTGTTTGTTAAACAAACTCGTTAACTTAACGGGGTTTCGGCGGAGATTGTTGCGTGAAAGTTTTTCGTCAAAATGTTTCGTGCCCTTGTGTTTACGCGTAACACTAAAAAGCCAATACCCTTAGGGCTCCTCCGTAAAGGTCACTTTGTACCTTCATCAAATTATCTTCAAAAATAGTGTAAACTAAAAAAAAATACTAATAACTCATACGTTTTAAAAGTAACTCATTTGATATTTTGTCAGATTCCCAATTGCGAATGGAGCGGTGGTACCCTAATGGGTAGAACATTGGACTCGGAAGCAAGATACCCAGGCTCAATGCCCAGTGCGGGCATGTACCTGTGACTTTGTTTTATAAGTTATGTACATTTGTGAAGATATAGTAGCAATACCACTCGCTAATGGTGAAGGATAACATCGGAGGTCGCGGGTGCAAGTCCCGGCGTGGGTGGAATTTTTAGCCTCTAATTCTTAAGTAGAGATTATTTCATAATTGGGCAACACTGGCGAGAAAGTTTGCCTTTAGACCATTCTCACTAAGTGACAGTCCCACAAGATCGCCCAGAGAGTTTGGAACAGATACTTCTTTACTTACAAGCCAACATAATAATAAAAAAAAAATTACAAAATTACTCCTAGTTTTTTTTTAGGACAAATGGTAATATTTTGTATCATCATCATCATCATTCAGCCACAAGAGGTCCACTGCTGGACATAGGCCTCTTCCATGGATTTCCAAAAAGACCGGTTGGAAGCGGCCTGCATCCAGCGCCTTCCTGCCACTTGGATGAGGTCATCTGTCCATCTTGTGGCTGGTCGTCCTACGCTGCGCTTGCCGATATGTGGTCTCCATTCGAGAACTTTTCGGCCCCATCGGCCATCAGTTCTGCGTGCTATGTGCCCCGCCCACTGCCACTTCAACTTACTAATCTGCTGGGCTATGTCGACGACTTTCGTTCGTCTACGGATCTCATCATTTCTGATTCGATCTCCTAGAGAAATTCCGAGCATAGCCCTTTTCATAGCAATATTTTGTATGAATAAAGATAAAAGAAGCACAGTCCAGTTTTGCTACAAAATTTTAAAACATCTTTGAGAAGTTTAATTACTCTCCACACTAATAGAGTTTTGCCTCAAGTCGCTTTCTTTAAATATTTAACTCGCTTTATACAATAGTGAAAATGAAAAACTTTATTCGCAGCTACAATACACACTAATCAATACCACGTGTGCAGGACGCCACGTTAAGGGGCATCCCGGGGCTAAGTAGCGTCAATAATTTCAGCACAAATGGAAAAACCCGGCCAAGTACGAGACGGACTCGCGCACGAAGGGTTTCGTACCATTATCTATACAACATTTAAATATTTCAAGCGTCTACCTATTGCTGTTATTAATATCGAGCAAATAACAGCAAAACGTCGCGTTTCTTGCATGGGAGCCCCTTTAAATATTTATTTTATTCTGTTTTTAGTATTTGTTGTTATAGCGGCAACAGAAATACATAATTTTTAAAAATTTCACGTGTCTAGCTGTCACCGTTCATGAGATACAGCCTAGTGACAGACAGATAGACAGACGGACAGTGGAGTATTATTAAGAGGGTCCCTTACTCTTTAGACACGGAATCTTAAAAACACCGTCTTTAATAATACGATTTTGCAAAAAAATATAAATCTAATTAGGTAATTGTTTTTAGAACCCAGGGTCAATAACCCAGGACTTAAATCGATTTCATGTTTTTATGTAGGTACAAGGTTATTCTCTACTTCAAATTCAAAGTAAAGGCTCATAATTAGATCCAACTATCACCAACTATCCAACTAGTGCTGGTAAATAAATTATCTCTGCTCTAATTACGTGTGCCATTTTAATGATATTGTTTACGTATTCAATTATGGTTAATCACGACTGTACAAAAGTTTTCACAAATTTTCATCGAAACAGTATGCATGTTTATTTAAATCCTGCAGTAGGAAATTTGTATTTACAATACAAATTAAAGATAGCCAACGTAATACGTGCAACAATTATAGGTACTATCCAAATAACATTGATATTTACAAAATGCCCTATTTACAAATAAAAAAAACCCAGAGGCCAGAGTCCAATAAACATATAGCTGTTTAATAGAATGCTATTAGCACGACAGTGGCTATTATTTGACGTATTCTGATTAGCAATGGCATTACAATGTCATTCCAATGGTATTACCCTCGCAAATCAAATAGATAACCTGTCGCGAAGGAGATCGAATCGTACGAGGCGCCGAGTTAAGTTGCAAGGGTTATACCACTGGAATGCATTTGGTTAGTAAACTACCAATAATATCAATGAAACAAGCGTGACGCACTCGCCCTCTGTGAGAAAGCACAGGCCAGGCTAGGCTTATGTTTTTTAGGCCTTCTCTCAGAGAGAATATGGGCTTAATTACCACACGTGCCCACCGTGGATTAGGAACTGAGGTATGTGAACACCTCAGACACTCAGGTTTCCTCACGATGTTTTCCTTCCTTCACATCAGCGAATGTTATTGCTACTATAACTTCACACTTAGAAAACAAAGTCATTGGTACGTGCTGCGATTTGAACCCACAACATGCCGGCATTCTACCACTTCGCTACCATCACCCTTATATAGGCTACATAAAAAATACCATTGGAATGACATTGTACTGCTATTGCTTAGTGGACTACGAAATAGTGGCAATTATTAGCTATTGCCGTGCTAATATCATTCTATTGACCGACTGAACCGACCGACCGACCGAAAGAGGGTCGTGGCAACTTTCAACATTTGGTCTCTGTCTACCCCACCGGGGCATAGGCGTGAGATTATGCACCTACTAAGTAACTGAAATTTATACCAAAATACAAGCACTTACGAAATTCTAAAATAATTCTATAATAAATAACAATTATAATAAATTCGTATCGTATTAAAGAGAGTGGTGTAGAAAAAAATACTTAGGTTAGAATGAACCCATTTTGGCAGGAGCTTAACATTTTTATGTAAACACGATACAGCAACAGTTTATCTGTTTTGGTAGGCATTTACAATTTATCGTATTTAAAACATGCACATATTCACCGGAGGTATTCGACATCTCACTGTAAAACCCACTCTTATCCCTGTATACACGTATCTTGTTAAAGAAAGGCTTACGCGAAACGCGACCTAATCGCCTTACCGTACGTTTCCCCAACCCGTTTGGATTCAACCGCATGTAAAACGAGCTACCCAAGGCCTTGGACACACAGAAAGGATGTGGGGCGAGGGCGCGGAAAAGGCGCGTCGTCTTTCCAATTCACTTTCATACAAAATGTACTCAAGGGCGAGATGAAGCCCACGCAGAAGAGATGGGGCGAGGGCGCAAACTCTATGCAACGTGTCGCGTCTTTTCCGCGCCCTCACCCAACGTCCCTTTCATGTTGCCAGGGCCCAAGGCCGCAGTAACTTCTCTACATTGTTACTGACTTGAAGAGCCCCGCTCAACTCAAGGCTAACTCGAGGGGAAGATTGTAGCTAAAATGTTTACGGGTGATCTTATTTCGAGAATATTCTACAAGCTAAGACAATGCTGTGTTATAAGATAAGACAATGCCTTAAATTGCTGAGCTGCGGGGGGCACGCGTGGTAATTAAGCCCTTTCTCTCTCTCTCTCTGAGGCCTGTGCCCTGCAATGGGACGTGTATAGCCTACTTAAAAAAAATCCTTGCTAGGTATATGCGTGAATTTTTGTTCAGATATACCAGTCGCTAACTGTTCAGAAAAAAGCTTTGAGGAAACCTGAGTGGATTCGGTTTATACCAAGTGTCTTATATGATTATGATAATGATGAGGGATAGGAATTGCCATTCCGCGGTGGGCACGCCTGGTAATTATAAAAGAAACATTAAATAAACTCACCTCTGTATCTCAGAGGGGTAGGCGGGGTAGAGACCTGGGCTTACTAGGTGCAACGTAACATTAAAAGAAAAATGTTTCGTTATCGAATAAAACTCTAGGCGATTCCTTTGTAACTGGGGCACCTTGACGGACTAAGTCGCGTTATGACTACGCATAGTGCGAACTTGATATATACATAGACATACTGCGACATAGGTTTGAAGAGAGGGAGGCATAGAGTTTCATAGACATACTGAATTACAGTTCAACAGCTATCAGTTCTACTGCGATATAGGTTTGAAGAGAGGAAGGTATTAAGTTTCATAGACAAACAATTATACAATATTAGATTTTTGAGGCCAATTTACATCTTAAGAACTTTTAAAGTTTTATAAAGCAACCTACTACCAATATCTCAATACTAAAGTATAAAGAGACAAAACGGTAAAATAAAGTCATTTTTTTTTGGGGTACCTTCCTACAATTAAATTAGGGATTTTGTTTCGCGTCTAGCCCATAAGTATCGTTTAAAACTATAGCGGGTATGGGAAATCGAAAAATGCCATTTGCATCCGCCTGCTTATTAGTTTTATTGCTCAGCGGTTAGGCTCTTTACCTGACTGCGCCGAAGCCCAAAAGTAGGGTAATGTATTTGGATCGTATGTATGTAAGTATCTATGTATGTCCGATTTCATGTTCCCTCATAACTCCTTAGCAAATTGACAGATTTTGACAATAATAATGTCTCAATCGAGTCGTTTGTTTGCGCGAGTGTCATAGGTTTTATGAACTCAGCATATTGCCAACAAAAAAAATTCACTAAAAAGACAAAAATAAAACACTGAAATAAAAATAACCAGCAACCCGACAGCTGAGCATTAACTACTAAGCAGGCGGGACCCAAATTCAACAATGTCCCTCATTGCGAGGAACCTAGGTTGGTACCGCCTGCATAGTAGTAAATGATAAGCAGTGGGGTGGTTGGTTATTTTGTATTTCAGTTTTTTATTGTTATTTACATAAGCCACCTTATATACGTCCCGTTGTAGGGCATATTCCGTCTCTCAGAGAGAGAGAGTATGGGCTTAATCTCCACGCGTGCCCACCGCGGATTGGATTGTTATTTCTTTAGCAGTTATTTATTCGACTTTAACCTCCGCATTTCTTAGCTTGAAAATAACCATGGCTTTCAATTGTTACTTTCAAGGTCACGACTAAGGAGGTTAACTTGACACGCTGCCGTACGTCTAGACACAAGTTTGACCTTACAAACTGTCTCCGCGTCTCATAATACCTTCAATGATACTTGCGTAATAACCCCTATTCTAGGCCAGTGAGCATTCAAGCCTCGTCGCCTGCCTAAATTGTCTACACATAAAATTATAGCAAGTCAAATAACCTGGTACCCGAATGTTGAGAATTAAGTGTAATTATACAGTCTAAGTGAAAATTACAAGAGCCACCGAGACAAAACCTTAACCTACTCGTATTAGCATAATTAAATACGCGTTAAGAACATACAATAGAAATTCGCTCTACGAAACAATTTAATGTCAAATAATAACCTACTGAATATGTATGAAACGCTCAATTTATACGAGTAACGTTTGTGTTTTGTGTGGTTGTTGTGTGTTAGGGCGTGGTCCCAGCGGGTAGTTTCTTCCGAAAAAAAAGTTTTCTACAATATTTGAGCTGAGGTTTCATAAGTGAGGCTTTGACCCTTATAATCCCAACAGATAGATCCTCTCCAAAATGAGAATCAGATGCCTTAACTCTTGTGGATTAAATATTGGCAGATATCTAATTACGAGTACCTAACAACAAATAGATTCTCTCTTGTGTGAGATATCCGATGCTTTGGCTGGTCGTGATGAATAAGAGGTGGTAGATAAACATAAACATTTACATACAGGCACATACATTGCTTCTGGCCCCACACTAGGATACCCTGTGTCGTGGGAACCAGAAATAGCGACCTCACAAACATGTAAACATCCAAGACCTGGGAAGGTTTTTTTTTTGTCCCCAGCCGGGATTCGAACCCGAGACCTCACGCATGGTAGGCAGATGCGCTACCGCTGCGCCACAGAGGTTGTCAGATGGTAGGCTACATACCAACTTACAGAGAATCAATCTCAAGTATCCAGCTAGAAAATTACATTTGTAATCAGTTCATCTAGGCAGGCAGCCAACTATCGACCAGCAGCGAGCCGGGCTAGGATAAAAATTAACAGTGAACATCCTGTATTTTACAAACACTTTTACAAAAAACGGTTTTTTTCTGTACTTGTAGGTTTTTTCGTTTTTATGAAAAAAAACCTTATTGCTTATGAAAAGTAATGGAAACGCATTGTTAAAGTGAAGTTGGTTCACAACCAGCCTCCTAAACTGGAAAATAGCGATTACTATTAAAATAGGTTCCCAAAGTATAATATCATCTCAAAATCCAATGTGAGTTTTCTCTTGGCTCCCGACCACACTACAAATAAAATTCCAAAAAGTAATCGATTAGCTATGATCTTTTTTTATAAAAAACCGGTTTATCATCGGTTTATGTAGATCCGGTTCACATTACTAATTAACCTTCTTATTTATAAAAACGCGATTCCTTAAAAACTGCAAAAAAGCCCTATAAAATAGTCTGAGGTAAGTATTTTTTATATTTTATAAATAAGTACTATTTGACAATTTTAATCAATACCATTGCTCACTCGCTGAAATTAAATTGGTTCTTTTCGACATCAAGATACTTAAGGGGTATTCTATTAATGTGTCACCGTGTTATTAATATAACGCACAACATGGAAACTGCTTCTTTAGTTCCGATTCAATTAAAAAACTTCCACAATTAATTATTTCATTTCGGAATCACCGTGTGGCGCGGGATTAAGAATAGCGTCACTCCATTTCCTTCCGTGGACGTCGTAGAAGGCGACTAAGTTCGAATACTTACGTCTTACCGGCGCGCGACGACCAGTGAAAGTTGATGAAGCGAAATAGGCTTGTTAGGATCGTGCCGAGTGGCAAACTGGTCTCTGCCTACCCCGGAATACAGGCTTGAGTTTAAGGCAAAGTCAATCAAATGTTATCGAAAGTAACACAGAAACTGTGACTTATTGAACGTTACAAGAAAATCTAGGTGTCCGTTTCAAAATCTAGAACATTTGGATAAAAAACGGACAAAAAAGCTCCAAACTTATAATGTAAATTTATGTACAAATCAAGAGCATAGAGCTGTAAAAGAAAAGTACTTATAACTTTTTATATTGTATGGAATAGAACCCCTAGATAATTTAGTACCAGTCGCGTTTAATACCCGAAAGTACGTAGCAAGACAAAACAAAATGTTTTTCCAATTTATTTATGCAGCTTACATGCATGATTCTTACGAATAGTTTTACTGTCGCATGTAATGTTCATGCTGTTATTCCAGCAGTATGTGTAGTATGAGCATACCTTTACAGACATTAATGTCCAGTCTTAGGAAGGACATAATTCGACCAAATAGGGGATGCATTAGCAAAGGGCAAGATAAAAAGTACCCGAAACCGGCGTGCGTGCATGCACTGACTAATGAATGTTAAGTTCGTGGCAAGTGGCAGTCCCTGGTCTCTGTCTAGCCCTCTTGAATACAAGCGTGAGTTTATGTATGTGTATTATGTATGTATGTTTGTTTGTTTATGCAGTTTACATGCATGATTCTTACGAATAATTTTACCCTGTTCATGCTATTATTGCAGCAGTAGTGTAGTATGACCAGACCTTTACAGACATGAATGTCCAGTTTTAGGAAGGAGAAAACGTGATATTTCAACTGATTGCATTCCAATTACGTTAGGTTAATATTGTACACCAAGACAGGCCTTACGATTAAAATTATCTTTGGTTGGATCAACACACAGTCGGTGTTTAATTTTACATAGGGAATGGTGTTTTTGTTCAAGTTGGGAAAGTTTTAATTTAGCAACTTTCTTGAGAAAAATTCAGAGACACTTTTTAAACGCTGAAGTTTTATAACACGTCAATTAGTGGAGTTTATTCTCAGACTAGTGTTTTTCGCAGTTATAGAGTTTATATAATTTTATTTGCAACTAGTAAACTAGTAAATGTTGGTACATTACTTATGATACTACACCACCACGAATAATAAAAACAATCCAATTCAATTATTAGTACCGATAATAATTGCAAAATGGAAACAAAAATATTACACTTTGCATTTTATTTCGCTAGACTACAATTATTTTTGTAAGATAGGGTTTGATCGCAACTGTACATCATTCATCTTTTGTTTTCTCAGACAATAGAGTATAAAGCCATTTCGTATTTCAGGCATTTTGAATTAAGGCGAATTGAAATTTCGACACATCGAAATAAAGTCATTTGAGATTTCAGGCTTTATGGGAATGAAATCATGGCGTTTTGATATTTGGTCGTTACGGACCGAAGGGATTTTTTTAACTTTGTAAGTGACAGGCACTAAAATTTATATGTAACTTACAGTTAATGCTTGGAATTTTAAAATGATGAGATCCGTAGATGAACGAAAGTCGTCGACATAGCCCAGTGGATTAGTCCGTTGAAGTGGCAGCGGGCGGGGCACATAGCACGCAGAACTGATGGCCGATGGGGCCGAAAATCTCTCGAAGGGAGACCACGTCATGTCCTCAAATGCAGCGTAGGACGAAAAGCCACAACATGGACAACATACTTCATCCAAGTGGCAGGAAGACGCTGGATGCAAGCCGCTTCCAACCGGTCTTTATGGATATCCATGGAGGAGGCCTATGTCTATCAGTGGACTTCTTGTGGCTGAATTATGATGAACAGTTACTGACGTATGTGAGATTGTGAGTATTTTTAAGAAAGTAACTTTACACACAAGTATCGAGATTGACCTTAATACAGTTAAGGTCAATCTCGATACTTTGTGTGTAAAGTTACTTTCTTTATGGAAGCTTATAACAAATCAGACTTATAATAGATATATCTTAGGCACTTACGCTAGCTAACAAAGGTCTCACAGAAACGTTTTCTCTCTCTCGACCTTTAAATATACACATTTCTACAATACGCCGCTAAACATACTCCGAAAAACACTTACGCAACCCATTTCGCATTACATTTTCAACAAAACCTTCATGTGAAGGTACATATTGTGTTAAAGTATTCAAATCAATCCATTTAAAGGGGCAAGGTGCGAAAAGTGGAAGTGGACTCACTGTTCCCTAGAAACTTTTTCCCGAATATACTGAATTATTTCGTCCTTGAAAATAAGTTGCACTCTTTCGAATGTGTTAAAGCCACGTTTTCGCGATCTTAGAACACTAGGACCGATTGAACTATTTAAGCTACCAAGATGCTACTCATACACATACACATACCTACATACAGAAACTCACGCCTGTATCCCAGAGGGGTAGGCAGAGACCAGGGACTGTCACTTGCCACGATCCTGATAGATCACTTTCGCTTGCTCAACATTCATTAGTCGTTGCATGCACGCACGCCGGTTTCGGGTACTTTTTATCTTGGCCTTTCCTAATACATCCCCTATTTGGTCGAAGTATTTCCGCCGTCCCTTCCACCCACATTCGCTTGATATATTTGTTTCGTCAATCTTTCTTCCTTCATCCTCTCCACGTGTCCAAACCAACGCAACATTCCTTTCTCAATTCTAGTCACTACATCCTCTTTCAGTCCACAACGTTCTCTAATCAAACTATTGCGTATCCTGTCATTCAAAGTAACACCAGACATACTTCTCATTTCTAGATACTACTCGTTTCGTGCATACCGGCGATCTTGGTACCCTGATGCAAACAGCCAGTTTTTGTTCTACGATCACCGGGTGTACACGATACAAGTAGGATTTTAGTGGCTAAAATAGGTCACTCGGTCCGAGTGAACCAAGATCGTGAAAACGCGGCTTTGACATATCCGAAATAGTGCAACTTTTGTTCTAGGATGAAATAATGCATTTCATAACGTTTACAAAGCAGTTTACAAAGATCGGTGGAAATATTTTCAAAGTTCAAATCAAATCATTTATTTACAAAAAAGCTTAAGTCCATGAATGGACTTAACTTAATTAGGTAGGTTTGAAAAAGATTGCCACTAAAAATTTGCATGACAACGCGAGTCGCGCGCTTAAATGTCAATATTGTGTCAAGATCCGTCTTAAATATATTAATTGCCGTCATTGCACCTAGCTGGTAGGAGTTAACACTAAATTATTTTTGTTCACATATAAAAACCTTTCCTTTTATTTTTATAATGTCGCCAAACTGCGGTGCACTTCGTTGGCATTGCGCTCTTATAACTTATGGTTTCCATGCATTCTTTTACAGCTTTTACTATTTAAAACACCTATTTAGAGGCTAAAAATTCCACCAATGCCGGGACTTGGACCCTAAATTTAATTGTCCTCAGCACGGGTTAGTGCAACAAGAAGAATATATTTTAACTATACCAAGCCCGACCCGCACCACCTCTCAAACGTCACTCAAGTCGCCAGTGAAATCGAATTTTGTATGAAGAATTTTAGTTAAATGCTATGCAAGCCACGCCAAGAAAGTGCTGCAAGTCAGCCTTAATATATAATGTACTTATTCATTTTCTTGTACACAATAAAAAAGTTTTTCTACCTATTTTAAATTAACTAGATTGGCTAAACGAGTCCTAAACATAGTATTCAAGACTCGTTCAGCCAATATTGACCGATTTTAACAGAATCTCCTTTAATTTATCTTTTAAAGTGCTTATTTATGCTTTATTATGGTCTAACAAAAACAAATATTTATTTAACAATTTGGGAATGTAATATTCTCTGGTTATTTCGTTACATTGATAGAGGTTGTGTTGATGTCATATAATGTTGATTTTGTCCGATAAAGTACTTTGGACACTTTGGTTAGTGTTTCTCCCCCCCCCCATGTTGAGAGAAAGTTTGGGCAAAATGAGAGAAAGGGTTTTTTGCATAAAGGGGCCCAAAAAAATTTATATAATTGTTAGCTCGCAGGTTAACTTCCGCCAACGCTATCTGACAGCTCTAGCTATTTATCTATTCAAGGGTAAGCTTCTTTTCTACTTTCTTTCAGTAAAAATTATTACAATAATAGTAAAAGCCGGCAACGCTGCTGTATTCTGTACTCAGAACTCTGTGCTAGTTTTTATATAGGTATAATGAATCTGTGGTCAGATAGGCGGCGTGTAATCGTTTCTTAAACGGGAGGACTCCCATGTTTTCAGTTAAAGAACTGCCGTGGAGGTAAGAACAATACATGGTCAGTAATTGTGAGTGATTTCGACGGTGAAATAAAGCGGAGAGTTCCGGTCAAAACCTAACTTCTTTATGGTGTGGAAGGAAGACAAAGCACTTGTAAGTAGCTTTCGTGGGAAGATCGCTCTTGGAGTAGTCTTTAGGAAAGACTCGGGCATTCAACTCCAAGTGCACATCAGCCGAGAGGCGCCGGCAGACGCTTTATCCACGGACGTCGGGAGGAATCCCGACCCTTGGACTTGGGGAGTGAGTCATTTATGTTTTACTGGATACAATTATTTAGTGTTAAGTTATTGTTAGTTAAGGTTGTTGGTGCAGAGTGTCAATCTATCCCACTCGTTTATGGGCTCCTGGCGAAAAACGTTGGCTCCCTGCATCTAAATTTTTCTAGTAGCAGAGTTTAGCTTATCTCTATATCCAACAAAAGAATATTCTATGTAAGTACAAAAACGACTCGCACAATGGTATTCGCATAACTATCATGTTCTATCAAACTGTATGAATGACCACTCTGTTAATTAGCTATTTATTCGTTTAACCACGGATATGTTTTTATTTACTCACTTATCCTACGCTAGCTGAAATGTATAATTATCTGTTTAGCCAGGTATAACCTGTGTCCAGGAAATAAGTAAAAAAACGTCTTGTACAAGGACATTGATTGCCATAACTAGGAAATCGTCTTAGGCCCAATCTATGGAACCCAATGCGTTCTCCCAACTCGAAAGCTATTTTTAACCCTGTTTAGGGTGAGCCATATATTCGCATTCACTGCCGCAGTAAATATGCATGAAATGAACAAAAGGTGCTCTTAGCCCGAGTTGCCGGGTTCGGCCTACGAGTAAGTGGCGGGCGATTATCAGTATACGGAATGGGTAGAGTATAAATACCTACTGTTGGATACAGAGATAAGCTACACTCTGCTACCAGAAAATGTTAGACACAAGTGCTTTGCTTTGTCCTCATACCACGATCCGCGTGGCCAAGGTTACGTTTTGACCGGAACTTGACGCTTTATTTCACCGTCGAAGTAATTTTCACTTTTAGTCCAGTAATTGTTCTTGCCTCCCCGGCAGTTCTTTATCCTAAAGCATACATAGGAATCCTCCTTTTTTTAACTTATTACGTTTCATACGAATAATACAAAACCAACCAAAAAACCACGTATTGACAAGCACAGACTATTAGCTTTCGATTTGGCACTTTAGCAAGTGTCAAATCTAACCACAGATTAAGCAGTGTTGCCGGCATTTACTACACTCTAAAAACTAACTCTCCACACCTCAATGCACCACGGCGCATATATCGGGAACCCTATGCAGTAAGGCAGATTTCCGATTTCAGGATTCATCATAAGTAAGCAAATTAAGAAAGTTGGCTTCCGGGATTTGAAGATTCATCAACAACGAATAATCAACATTGCCGAAGGCGTTTAGAGGCAGGCGAAGCTCTGCCTATTCCGACTTCTCGTGATTACGCGTTGAGAGCAAAATCATGTTCTTGGTAGGCCTGAGACGTTGTGTGTTCGTACTCAGCACTCGTTAGGCAGAGCCCATTAGTGGGTACGTTACCTGGGCTATTACTTTGGAGCGTCCGGGAGGAATTCCATTTTGTACTGACTAGGCGAAGAATTCCAAGATTTAAAATACCTTCCCCGACTTTCTGCCGCAATTGGCAATTCCTCATTTTCGTTATCGAGACGCTTTATTCCAGTTATAGTAAATAAGTTAGGTTAAAACTTGGCTTTGTGGCCATAGTTTTCTATTATATTGCATAAGCAGCATACGTCCCACTGTAAGGCTCAGGCATTCTCTCAGGGAGAGAGTATGGGCTTAATCACCACGCGTGCCCACCGCGGATTGGCGATTTCAAGCGCTGAGGCATGTGAATAGCTCAGGCACTCAGGTTTCCTCACGATGTTTTCCTTCACCGTTAGCGTGTGGTATTGCTACTATAACTTCACAATGTACATAACTTAGAAAAGCAAGTCATAGGTACATGACTTTTGCAAATTGAAGAGTTTGATCATTTTCTAATCAATCCCGTCAGCTGATCTTGACCAAAACTACATGAAACCACTGAAAATCTTGAAAAACTTCAGGAATGGGGAACCAGCACTTCTACCTCCTTCCTAATAAAAAATAATCAAAAAAACTTAATGTCACGATATATTTTGATTCAGCCTTAGGTGTCTTATCAATTTATTTCATCCTAATTTTTCACTTATAAAACAGAAACTAATTCGAGGCTGTTAGTTACTTGTTTACTGACCGTGTCCTACGTAAGTACCGTGCAAATTACATACCTACGGAAATGGTCGCTGCTTAGGGTAGCTAGCGGAAACCTTTAGGGGAGCCAGTTACGGTGGTGTTTGTTAGAGCTTCCGTATTGCGATGAAGTAGAGTAGATACTTAAGTACCTACTGTCGAAGGAATTCCTTAACATATCAATGTTAAATAATGTAGCAATTACGACAACCTCGTGGCGCAGCGGTAGTGCATCTGCATACCATGCGAGAGGTCCAGGGTTCGAATCCGGGCTGGGGACAAAAAAAAACCCCCAGGTCTTGGATGTTTGTGATGTTGTTGTTTCTGGTTCCCACGACACAGGGCATCCTAGTGTGGGGCCAGAAGCAATGTATGTGCCTGTATGTATGTAAAAAAAATGAATTAAGTAGTAATAATTTTTTGTTTGTGCTTTACATGCCCTTTTCCCGCTGTCTGTTTAACACTAAACGTCAAGGCTGGCTGGAAGAAATTTTTCTTGAAACAAGTCCGCCCTTGCTCATAGTCTAAGAAAAAAATTCATGTTTTTTTAAGTGCTAAATTTTGTATTTTGTGCAATAAAGTGTAACAAACAAATGTCAGTTCATTTTTAACGAGCATGTGAAAGAATATTTTTATAAAAATATTATCTGGGTACATATATTTAAGAAAATATTTTCGAGGTTGGTACATGTATTTATGAAAATTTTATCTTGGTACCTTGCTACAAAAAATATAATAAAATTTGAAACCATTGGTATCCATTATAACGTAAATACTTGGAATAAACATTCACGACTTAGGACTAATTAGACTAGGTACTGTACTGCCGTCATGGGGAAAAGGGCAGTATCTAAAAATGTATTTACACATTTTTTTGTTTCATCGAGCAGACACACACACACACACACACACACACACACACACACACACATACACACACACACACACACACAGACACACACACACACACACACACACACACACACACACACTACACACATACACACACACATGCGATGTTCTACCTAAACACATAAAACACTCACCTGGCTGAGCTTTACACTTTTATCTTTTTAATAATTTTGTCATAACAGTAATCTTTAAAATAAGTAAAATATCAAATTAAACTAAGTTTTTAAGCTATGGAAGCGCGGTGTCACCTAGTAGGCATTCTACATGCTTAAAAGGTGGCTCCAGATACTATGTACCGTTAAATTAAGCAGTTCACGAAAATAAAGAATTTTGTATTGTATTTTATATAGCTTGTGAAAGGCAAGTTCCTGTAACTATTTATACTGGAAGGACAAACTAAGTCTTGTTTTTGGCTAAAAAACATGAAATGAGTTTTTAATGTAATAAGCGAAATTATAACGAAATAATTATATACATTGCTATAAACTCGCTAACACAAACAGTCAAAATTACCTAGACGGTTGCAGGTTGCTCTCTTACACTTAGAAGCCTTTTTTTAATATTATCATTAGCAACTGCAAAGGCATCATCATCATCATCAGCCATTTAACGTCCACTGCAGGACATAGGCCTCCTTCGTAGTTTTTATAACCATGAGGCATCACAGAGTAGGAAAGGCAACATCTACATACAGATTAAAAAAGCGGCATATATATTTAGATACTGCCTTTTTTACATTCTACTGTCTTGACATCAAGTATAAATCGATTGCAACTACACAACAGTCGACAGCACATCAATTTTCACATTATATACAAATACACGTAAACATAGTTACCGTAAAATTTTATTAATTTCTAAAGAATATATATATATATATATATATATATATTTTATATTTTATAGAGTTCTTTATGACGGCAGTATAGATTGGCTGCATAGCGCTCCATACATATATTTAGTGCTGTAGTGTTTGAAGACAGTTCTTATTTTTTACTTATTTTTTTTTATTTTATGCTATATTATGAAACATATGCATATTACTAAAGGATGGGCCCCATTAGGCCTTTTTTACTGCTGTTCATTGAAAAGTTCCGTTTTCCGTCTCTGAAAGTCTTCATTAGATCTTCACCATATTAAAAGGGATACTAATGGGACATTATACCTATCGATTCGAACAAAACAAGAATTGTCGAAATCGGTTAAGATTAGACAGATTTATGAAGGAACATAGACAAAATAAAATTAAAAACTATACGCCACAAATTGAGATCTTCCTCCTTTTTTGAAGTCTGTTTGTTAATGATAACCTCCTCCTTTTTTGAAGTTGGTTAAAATACATTAAAACTTAGCAAATTTCCTCACATTTTCTTGTAAAGAGGAAAATATTTATCTGTATCATAGCAAGTGTCTGCTCTCGGGCTACACCTACGGGATAAAGGCGTGAGTTCATTTGTGCCAGCTAATAGGCCCCCACATAATATACGGTTTCACTAATTAATGACAGCGTTACATCATACTCCTGACGTGGTATCATATTATTTTTGCCTTATTACGGAGGTTCCGTTTTTTTCTTTTCAGGTATGGAACATAAAAAATGGAACAAGGTATTTTTGTCACCGCCATAGTTGTAAGAACAGTTCAGTGACGTCTCAGGATCTGGCCGACGTGCGCGTCAATAGACGTCGCTGTAGTTGTAAGTTCTGTAGGAAATCGGTGACTTGAAAACCTTTTTTCACTTTTTAGGGTTCCGTACCCAAAGGGCTAAAACGGGACCCTCTTACTAAGAATTCGCTGTCTGTCTGTCTGTCTGTCCGTCCGTACGTCCGTCGATCCGACCGTCTGTCTGTCATCAGGCTGTATCTCAAGAACCGTGATAGCTAGAGAGTTGAAATTTATACAGATTATTAATATGTATTTCTGTTGCCGCTATAACAGCAAATACTAAAAACAAAATAAAATAATTATTTAAAGGGGGCTTCCATACAACAAACGTGATTTTTTTTGCTGTTTTTTATCTTTGTGTCTAATGTTGTATAGATAATGGTACGGAACCCTTCGTGCGCGAGTCCGACTCGCACTTGGCCGGTTTTTGTTTCTATTTATACACTAGTTTCTAATCACACCGTTTGACTTCCTTAAATCTCTGAAGGGTAGGCAGAAAACAAGATATATCACTTCAAACGTTCCCACGAGCTTAAAACCTCTTTCGCATCGTCAACGTTCATAAATCGCTGCATGTCGCCTTATTCATTATTTTGCTCTCATGCTCTGTATTTTTCTTTTACTATCTCGTATTCTCTTTTCACTCTCCGTTCCAAGAGAGATGTGACATGAACTCAAACAACGTTCCCGTCTCATTCCACCTAACGCCCCCAAAGATGGATAGAAGCGAGACGGCAAAAGTGACAAACGCCAACTAACGAACCTTGAAAAATAATAAAGAGCTCGCGGAGCTTGCGGGAAATTGGATGGAATATAAAGCGAAACGTTAAGTAATGAAATGTCTGAACGCAAACAAGATTAAAGACAAATAGGTAGGCGGTAATTGAAATGAAATCTGCGACAGCACCGGCAATATCAGCGTAAACAACCTGGAGGAGGAATTGAGTGTGTTTAATTTCTGTGAGGAGTTCCCGGAATTACCGTTGCTATTATGTAGATGGTAATATATCATCTTGTGTGGCCCGGATAAAGCAGCTGCGTGTGGGCTAAGGTAACGAGTGATTTTGTCAATCCAGCCTCTGATTGCAATTACCAGTTTGTGGTCTCCACTCGAGGGCCTTTAAATGAAATCGTACTTTTTCGCACACGAAACAGCAACACAGGAAACCTTTGTGCCTCAGCGGTTATCGGTTATTCGGCAGATGTGACCAGCCCACTGCCGCGAGTTTACGAGTAGGCACCACGAACTGGCAAACGCAGCGTAGGATACCACCAGCTCGCTGGATTGACGATCTGAGGCCGATAGCTGGTAGCGGCTGGATGAAGATGGCCGGAGACAGAAAGGCCTTTGAAAAGGCTATTTTATTAGAAAGCTATTATAGAACCATTTACAACTTTCTATTCACCAAAACTGGGACCAACCATGAGGATTGAGGAAGGTTTCTATCACCATACTTGGACTACTGAGGGCGCTCATACATGGGCGGCACGTTGCGAATGACAGTGCCTACTGCAGTCGTCGATACTCGTAGACGGCAGCCGTCGACGCGGGGCCGTGCCTTTGGGAAGGATGTTTTATTAGAAAACTATTATAGAACCATTTACAACTTTCTATTCACCAAAACTGGGACCAACCTTGAGGATTGAGGAAGGTTTCTATCACCATACTTGGACTACTGAGGGCGCTCATACATGGGCGGCACGTTGCGAACGACAGTGCCTACTGCAGACGTCGATACTCGTAGATGGCAGCCGCCGATGCGGGGCCGTGCCTTTGGGGAGGCTATTTTATTAGAAAACTATTATAGAACCATTTGCAACTTTCTATTCACCAAAACTGGGACTAACTATGAAGATTGAGGAACGTTTCTATCACCATACTTGGACTACTGAGGGTGCTCATACATGGGCGGCACGTTGCGAATGACAGTGCCTACTGCAGACGTCGATACTCGTAGACGGCAGCCGCCGACGCGGGGCCGTGCCTTTGGGGAGACTATTTTATTAGAAAACTATTATAGAACCATTTGCATTTTTCTATTCACCAAAACTGGGACCAACCTTGAGGATTGAGGAAGGCTTCTATCACCATACTTGGACTACTGAGGGCGCTCATATATGGGCGGAACGTTGCGAACGACAGTGCCTACTGCAGCCGTCGATACTCGTAGACGGCAGCCGTCGACGCGGAGCCGTGCCTTTGGGAAGGATGTTTTATTAGAAAACTGTTATAGAACTATTTGCAATTTTCTATTCGCGAAAATTGGGACCAACCTTGAGGATTGAGGAACGTTTCTATCACCATACTTGGACTACTGAGGGCGTTCATACATGGGCGGCATGTTACAAACGAGGCACCTGCAGCCGTCGACGCGTTGGCGGCAGTCACCGACATTGTAAGAGTCGAATATCCGCGTCAACGGCTGCAGTTGACACTATCGTTCGCAATTTCTCGCCCGTGTATTGGTGCCCTTACCTCTTTTCACTAAAATATTTTTCAATGTAAGCTAATTCTAGACCAGACGTTTTCATGTTCTTTCTGTGCCTTCTGTGCACTAGTGGAGGCGCTTAAAGTTAAGTCGCTTAGCTACCAAAACAGAAGTCATGGGTTCGATTCCCACTGGGAGCCACCATTCATTTGTCCTTATCCCATAGCAAAGGGTATCCTAGTATTAGACCAGGTTAAGTGATTGTATGGTGCAAAAGTTATTATTATTATTATTATTTCTTTCTTCTTCATTTTATACAGTAAAGCCATTTTTTCATTTCAACGTTCAAACATTATTTAGTAGAATCTGTAGAGCAAGATGAAATGTAGCGCGTTACCGATATTTTACTTTATTCTTAACTAGTGTAGCCACAATTAGTAAGTAAGCTGTGAAAATTAGAAACCACCAGCGTATAATCTGATAGACTTTGTCTTCAATTTAATTAGTTTCTGTTAGTCTCATTACTTTATTTTCGCTCTCTGGAATTATAAGCACATGATGTAAGCGTGATTTGTACAAAATTTTGATGTGTAAGCTTTCTGCTTTCTCATGAGTATATATACCTAGTATTTGCATAACCAATACCCCACGCAAACGGGGAAGGAAAACATCGAGAGGAAACCTGCGGCTTGGTTGGCTCCGCACGATTGACTTGTCTTTTTTGTGGGCTAGCTCGACTAAGCTTTCAGGATGGTATAAGTGCTGGGCAAGCCGAATCCATCTAAAAAACAATGTCCCAGACACTGCAACGTTCGAGTGGTCTTTTCATCTGGACTCTGCATATATAATCTTATTAAGTAGATGCAAAGGCCAAAGTATATATCTACCAGTGTTCGGAATAAAGTAGCAACATTGTCTGTGACAGATGACACTGACTTTTGAGGTTATTGCACTTGAAAATTATCTTGCTTGGTTGGCTCGTGGTTGAGCAAATTGTGCTTGTCTGGATTGTAAAGCAATTGGATTGCCGGCTTTATATCTTCGCGTGGAGTGAACTATAAGGAAAGAGGGAAGGTTCCCGAGTCATTCCTGACGATTTGTGGTGAGGCGAAAGGATTTCCCTCGTGAAAGTGAGACGAACAGTTCTCCCTTGAGACCGCGAGGTCGTGGTATCAAGATCCTGCACTGAGACGCAGTTTTCTGGGGAAGAGCGCTCTTGGGGTAGTCTGGGGAAGACTAGGGCTCCCACTAGCGATCCGGTGCAGGCATCCCGGGAGGCGCCGGCTGCCTATTCGACGAGGACCGTCGACAAAACATTGGACATTCTGTAAGTGTTTTACTTCTGTTTCAGTGTTTATTAGTGTTTAATTTGGGACCAGGAGGCAGGCGGCCCTGTCTCCTTGGTCTCTGGTAGCAGAGCGGGTCCTATACCCAACAACCAGTACGATAGCTAAGCCTTTATAAATTATCTTCAAAGTTTCCAAGATATTTGAAGATTTCCCTGAAAACTAAGGAGCTCAGCATTTTCGAAGCCGCATTTTAGGTACACCAGAATGTAGAATAATCTAGCTGGCTGTCGGTTTTACATATCCAGTCAAACCCTTTTTCCACAGAAATTCCGCGCAAGTGGGGTTAAAAGTTATTATAAAATGAAAACCCGACTTCTAAAAAATATCAAGATTGTTTTTATAGGGCACCAATCTCGCTTGCACATTTTTATATATTTCAGAACTGTGAAATAAAGAGTATACTTTAACTAACTTAATTCCGGAAACATTCGCTTGAATTTTTGTAGGAAGAATCTGACCAGGTTTAATCATGGTGAGTAGAGGAGAGCAACTGAAGACGCGAGGTCCGTCTCTACTCACCAAGGTTAAGCTCTTCGATAAGAGCAAAATCTCGTCGAACTCTTAAGTCAATAAATTCAAGTAAGTGAATCCGGAATTAAGTTACTAACAAAAATTTTATATCCAAAAGTATACTTTTTACAAATACAATTTGAAGTTTAAAATTTTAGTAGTGGTTTATTGTCGTTATCAAAAATCCAGACATAACAGCAGTATTAATATATAAATATGACCTCATCGAACGGAACCAATCTAATTTACGTCTGACATTTTTTAATCCACATTTTTTTTAAATTGAAGAAGAAGAAGAAAGGCGATATCTTTCATTAGCAGCAAGAAAGTATGCTAGACTTACAAAATAAAAAGGATACTAAAAATCATTTATTATTGAATAATGTGTGAGTCACTATTATAATTAGTTGATTAAATATCTTATTTTTTCACGTTAGTAAGAAAGAAAGAAAATATGTTTATTGACGAACACAATACTAAAAAGATGTATACGAAAAGAAATAGAACGGATAAACAACAATGTAACAAAATTCGAACAATAAGAAAAAAATAAAATAAAAACAACATGCATAAAAATAAAAAATAAGACTAATAATAAATAAGTAATAAACATTTCCATACGAATAGCTATTGGTTTTTAGTATTAAGTCTCTAAAGTGGATTCGACTCAGCACGTGTTACAGGAGTGTTACCTACCCACAACTCTGTTATTCTGTCGAGACCACGTTGCGGTTAGTTGGATCCGCGGAGATTAAAAAGACAAAAATTGTAATGAACGTTTGTGCAACGTTCATGTGGTGTGTACACGTATATATTAAGTGCAGGTGTGAAAATATATGGATGATATAAAAAAAATACAAAAAAGTAATCGGGTGAGAAAGCGGTATTAAATGCAACGGATCAAAGTTAAACATATAAAATATACTTGAAATAAAACACGAGAAAAATAGATAAATGAAAAGATATAAATATAATTTAGCATTCTTCTTTGCTGTGACATCAGATTTTGTCAGTGTTCCTTGTTCATTACTTTCCAGAGTACTTAGACTCGAACATACCCCTAAAATATGTTCGTGACATTATTGATACACCTATTGCAAATATTATCCGCTTCAAATGCTGTTAGGATACGACCTTTTGGAATGAAGTGGCATATGACGTCAACTGACGCCTGTCAGTACCGTTAGTGACGCTGCCGTTAATACACGTGACACGTGAGTGACGAATACAACTGCATCGGAAGTATTTCTTTTTAAATTATATTTGTTACGGACGGCAAGAGTAGTCGAACTGTGTAGAATAATCTAGATGCTAGGTGCGGATAGATTACGTGATGGGTATGTAGAGACAATAGAACCTTCCAGAATAATCTATGTGCTAGAAAGCAACAAAGCTTTCTGTTAGACAGAGATAGAAATACATTCTGGAGTGTTCGATAGTCTTCTATTTCCAGTATCTTCGATATAATTCCGGGTACTTCCAGAAGATATTGTGGAATGTTCTATTTTTTTTTTCTAGTACCTTCGACGTCTTTCTAGGTGCTTCCCAAAGTTTCTAGGCTGTTCAAGTAGAGTTCTATTATTACGTACTCGATCATTCGGTAACATTCATTTATATTATTCATGTAACTGTTTTTCTGACGCTACAAGTCATCACTGTCGCGTAACGCAACTCCAAAAGGTCGTATCCTAACAGCATTTGAACCAGATAATACCTTTCATTGGATGCTCCATTTGTCATTATCAGTCAAGCCGCTTGGCCTCCACGTGATCGAAAAGAAACATAATATACATACACACGCAAAAAACAAAACCCTCGTATGCTTACGTAGTAGGTTAAGAATCCTACGCGCTTCAGTCTTTCATTCCATTCAAATAAGTCACAATGACCGGATTCGGTTCAAATAGCCGGGTCCGTTTCTTATATTTTAGTTTGGGGCGAAAACATTCACCACCCGCCTCGAAAAATATATGGGACTCCTCACCAGGTACAAAGTAGGTACAGTCGACAGCGAATTGACCTTTACGTGCATGCCCTCTTCTCGCAAACAACTCTGCATTTTTTTTAAATTGATACTGTTGACGGCAAACTGACCTTTATATGTATAGAGGTCAGCTTGCCGTCTCAATTTTCAAAAAATAAAATGTTTACTTTATCGGCCTTAATAAAAAATGTAATTAAATGCTGTTATTACAGCTTTTACACAGATTTCACGCTCGAACGACATTAATTTCTTGAGACAACACGGTTCAGCATAGAATATCAGCGCGAGTCGCACGTTTTACCGTCAAAAGCCGCGACTTTTCCATTTTGGCGCCGCAAAACGCGCGACGCATGCCGTCATGCTAACTACCGTGAGCACCTCAGACTCTCAGATTTCCTCACGATGTTTTCCTTCACAGTTAATGAGTGGTATTGCTACTGTAACTTCTAAAATTTACGTAACTTAGAAAACTAAAATTACTAAAATTAAAAACTAAAATTTACGTAACTTAGAAAACAAAGCCAATGGTACATGCCAGGATTCGAACCCACGACCTTCCGAATGAGAAGCCAGGCATTCTACCGCTCCGCTACCTACCGCTCTTTATTATTACGATTCATTTCTAACTTATCATACGAGGAAACTGAATGGCTAATGAATATTACTGGTTAATGAAATCCTATGAAAATCAAAAGTAAAGTTAAACCACATTTTCTCTCAAACACATATCTACATTCACTTCACTTAGACACACACGTACACACACACACACACATACGCACACATACACACTCACTCACTCACACACACACACACACACACACACACACTTAAAAAAAAATGTTTTGGTGATATAGTAATTTTTTGTCATCTCTTAGATTAAAATGCATGCTCCTTTTGTTTTTTTTTCAAATACAAAAAACTCAGTTACTATTGATATTATGGCTATGTACCTAAATTATGCATGATTTTAGACACAAGGAAAGGGAAACTGAATGCTGAAACACAGACTTTCCGTCTAGTTCAGCAGCAGTCGCTCACTAATTGTTAAAACGCATTAGAATATGAGTTAGAATAAGCCTGTACATGTAAACCTCTTTGAAGAATAAAGTTTTTATTATTTATTATTATTATTATTATTATTATTATTATTATTATTATTATTATTATTATTATTATTATTATTATTATTATTATTATTATTATTATTATTATTATTATTATTATTATTATTATTATTATTATTATTATTATTATTATTATTATTATTATTATTATTATTATTATTATTATTATCCAGCCCATGAATAGAGAAGACTGCTGGACAAAGGCCTATTCCCGACCACGCCCATCCTCTCGGCACCTGCCAACCTGCCTTTAGGCGATTTAGGATAAAAAAATCTTAAAATGCATAAAATCATCATCATCGTCATCATAACAGGCCTTTGCTCCCGTTGCGGAAAATTAAGGGACATAGACCGGTAAGAAACGACCCAGACGGACATACTTCGACCAAATAGGGGATGTATTAACAAAGGGCAAGATAAAAAGTACCCGAAACCGGCGTGCGTGCATGCAACGATTGATGAATGTTGAGGAAGCAAAAGTGATCTGTCAGGATCGTAGCAAGTGGCAGTCCCTGGTCTCTGCCTAGCCCTCTGGGATACAGGCGTGAGTTTATGTTATGTTATGTTAAGGGATATAGAGTAGCACTAGCGCCACCAAGGGAAAAAAAAATCCCATTATACTATACTTTATTGCGCACAAGAAATTTAACAGGACGTTACATAAGAAATTACATGTACAAATGCGAGCTTATCTCTGTAAGAGATTCCTTCCAGAAAACCTTCGGGTATAGGAGAAGCAGTAGAAAAACGGGTTTATATTTGTGCACAAAATAAACTACATAAACTACAAAAGGCCTAAATAACAATCTATTCACACAAATTAAAAAAAAGGGAAAACAATTATATATATATAGATATATAATGAAAAAGGCGGAGTTTGACACTTTTTCGAATGTCTAAAAAGTCCGATTTGAAAGCGGCAGCCCTACTGCATGTAGGACACTAACCCCCAGTTTCTCGTACACTAACACGCTGTTAATCTACTGTTAACAGCTGTCAATTGACCAAAGTGCATACAAGAAAAACCACTGACAGCTGTGTAGCTGTGTGTACAAGAAACCGGGGGTAAAGGAAGAGTCCGGAGTCGGGCCGGTACGGATTTGGTACCTCCTAGCGGTTGTGTCCGGTAGTGCCGAGCACCATACTTTGTCACAGATAATCTGTCAATCGGTCTAAAAGTGACTGGCGTATAAAATACTAGCTAACCCGGCGAACTTCGAACCGCCCCACAGAGTCCGTTTATACGATTTTTGCACAACGCCATCTATTTTTAAAACACAACGTTGGCTCGCACAACGCCATATATTTTAAACTTAAAATAAATATTATCCCGCGGGAACGCATTACCGGGATATCAAGTATGCTTTGTTTCAATTCAGGTCTTTGTCTATCTGTACGCCAAGTTTCATGTAAATCCGTTCCGCCATCATTGCGTGATTGAGTAACAAACATCCAAACATCTTCACAAACTTTCACATTTATAATAATAGGGGTTAAAGTATGAAATTGCCGTTTTATTGCAATAGGTTCTTTGAATTGAGATAGAATCTTCATGGTTTGAGGTTTTCGAATGAAACTTTTTTCAAATGGTTTCTATGATGTTCTTTTTTTAAAAAATGTGAAACATTTGAATATCGACTTTCAATTGTTTTTGTTATTCAATTTAGACAAGAAAGATGGATACTGCGAAAATTCGAGTGATTATGAGGCAGGATAGGATTTAATCGGATGTCGACTGTACATGTGAGCGGACTTACCATGTTTTACATCCGCTGACGTCTGCAACCCTCACTTTTAGGCAAAAATACCTTCGAAATGTAAGCCACACAAAGAGCAACAGCTATTGTATCTGGAGGATTTTCTAGCTGCAACTACCTGCCTACATTGATATCGGTAGGCTTTTCTTTTAGGTTCCAGATTACACGAAGCATTAAGGGTTCAAACGCACTTGCGGATTTAGCTTGTGGTCAAAATATGGCCGCATCGATAGCGTTGCGGATGTTTTGGAAACTACAGGGTTATTACTTAAATGCACAATTCTTGAAACTGGTCGGTTACACTTTGTCATTTACAACAACTTTTCTTCTACGACTTTTGATTTTTTCTATTCAATATACCGTTCCACAATTCATTCCATTCCAATTCAAGTTCATTTAATTTTTTGACAAAAATAAACATAAACATAAACATTTACATACAGGCACATACATTGCTTATGGCCCCACACTAGGATACCCTGTGAGTTGGAAAAAAGAAACAACGACATCACAAACATGCAAACATCCAAGACCTGGTGGTTTTTTCTTGTCCCCAGCCGGGATTCGAACCCGGGACCTCTCGCATGGTATGCAGATGCACTACCGCTGCGCCACGAGGTCGAAATCTTTTTATATGTTTTTAAAGGGTTTTTTTTTTCTTTGAAGCGCACTGTTCGGAGTCAGTGATTAAAGCCATATGTGTTAAGTAAATTGGATGTTCTTTTACATGGGAAAATGATTTACTTAAGGCCCCGAGTAGAAATAGAGTGCGTAAAGCGCCAATTTAGTAAAATTATGTTTACCCTTCACCGTTAGCTAGTGGTTTTTTTTTAAATTTAATTAAGACCTCTACATTTTTTTTTACAAGTTTCGCCAAACTTTTTTTTATTGGCATATATTTGCTACTAATAATTCACTAATGTACGTAACTTAGAAAACAAAGTCATTGGTATGTGCGCCGGGGTTCGAACCCACGACCTCCCGAATGTGAGGACAGCGTTCTACCGATGCACTACCACCGCTTCCCGGTGTTCCTTAACTAAAAAGATCGTGAGGAAACCTGAGTGCCTGAGGTGTTTACATACTTCAGCCCTTGAAATTGGCAATCGGCGGTGGGCTCACGTAGTAATTAAGCCCATACTCCCTCTGAGAGAAGGCCTGTGCCCTGCAGTGGTATGTATATAGACTGGATTATTATGATTATATTAACCCTAATATTTAGAAAAATAAAAATCTGAGAATAAACTCATAGAGCAAAAGATGTAGCCAACACAGTCTCTAATTGGTATGTCTTAGGAATTGCGCATTTTGAAAAACTTTGGCCTTTCATCGTCATCATCATCACCATCAGCCATTTGACGCCCACTGCAGGGCATAGGCCTCCTTCATGGCTTTCATAACCATGAGGGGTTTTTGCCATAATCGCCACGCTTGGCAGGCGGGTTGGCGATCGCACTATGCGGTTGGATTCTCAGGAAGACGCTGCTGCCCGTCTCCTAGTAATTTATTCCCTTAGTCGCCTTCTACGACATCCACGGATTGAAATGGAGTGACGCTATTCTTAATGCGGCACTACACGGTATCGCCTTAAAGTGTTGTCAGTTGGTAAAAATCTCTTGGCAAGTGTAGGTATATCCATATCCCTGTTTTTCTTTTTACACTCAATCAACGTGTGGTCGGTGTCAGCTTATGTGTGTGTGTATGGCCAGGAACGAGAAATTTGTGTTCAATAGAATGCAATTGTGGGGATAGTTTAGCAAGCAAAATTAACATTGTTGTTACAATCGAATTCTTGTTTTGCCCAGGACCAGAATCCGAGAACATGATCAGTTTCTTAGCATTATCATCAGCCATTTGACGCCCACTGCAGGACATAGGTCTCCCTCATGGTTTTCCTAACCATAAAGGGTTTTGCCATAATCGCCACGCTTGGCAGGCGGGTTGGCGATCGCAGTATGCGGTTGGAATCTTAGGAAGACGCTGCTGCCCGTATCCTGGTAATGTGTTTCCTTAGTAGCCTTCTACGACATCCACGGAAGGAAATGGAGCCCTTAGTATTTAACACCGGCAAAACAGTACAATAAAATTTCAGATTTTTTTTTTCTCGCCCCCATCATAGTGTGGGATATCGTTGGACAGCTTATTAAAAATATTGAATATTATGGGTGTATGAAGACCGTCTGTCGATTTAAGGGTCCGTTTGTGAAATATTAAGCTTTAAAGCCCAATTGTTGTAGCAAATATAGTGAACTTAAAAGAAAAACTAGTGTACATACAATAAAAAATATTTTATCGTTCTATCTTTCACGGCCAATCAGGCTTTACGAGTTAACGAGTAATAGGCGATCCACTTATAAAAGGAAATGTATTTATGCCACACCTAGCCTAAAAGAGGGTTTTTCCGCACGCTACGCGTACGGGAAAACCCACTTTGAGGCCAAGTGACGACATAAAATTGTGTACACAACACGGACTGTAAAATAAAAAGCCCTCTATCGCATATTTATGACCCTCGCCTGCGGCTCGTGCTTTAAACTTCTGCGATATCGGCCTTTCTTTATTTAACAGCCCTAGTTGTGTAAATAACTATTATTAGTTCATAGGTTCTAGGACGTGGGTCCTAAAAATAGATATCAACGTGATTGAGAGTCCAAATATATATTATACATTTTATAATACATACCGTCCGTCCGTCCGTCCGTCCATCTGTCTGTCAAGACCCTTTATCTCAAGAAGGCGTGGAGGTATGGAGTTCGAACTATAACCATATACTCAGGTCTACAGTCCCTTGAAGCTGTAAAAAAATTAAACTTTTAAGTTAACGTAAGAAAACGTTAAGACCGTTTATGCCACCAAACACATATATTTCGACACGCTTGAGAGCTTTGAATCCCTTGATAACGCTACCAACCTACCGCCTAATAGTTATAAAAATACTTTTGTAATAGATCTTATCTGATGAAACGAGCCGTAGTGAGTAATGAATAAAATTGATTCTTTATATTAGCTCACAATAATACAATAAAATGTTTCACTAAGTATAGTAAATTCAATAGACGTTTCGTTCGGTTACGTGCTCGTTTCACAAAAGAAATAAACCCAAAGGTTATAATATCCACTACAGTACCAGTTAATAGAATTTATTTAACATCTTATATCAGACACGGTCAAAGGGGTCAATATTCGTACGAAAAGCCTGAAATTGTATTTGAAGTTTACCTCTGTCAATGTGAACACTTTACATAATAGAAGGGGCTTCAGACACGTTTAATATTAGGTATACAGAGTAAAGTGAAAGGATAGGAGGGTTACTCTGGAGTAATGTCGATATACTGGTGCCAACAGTATGGGGTGGCTTTGTTTAATTAAGTGCGGCAACTAGGGATGCTTGTGAATACAAATTTTTCTTTTACCAACCCTATTATAAGTATATGTCAATATCTAGATAAATAGATAAATAATTTATTTGTGACACACACACACACACACACACACATAAAGCAATAAGTACAGATAGAAAAGTATATCTGTGTCATTTCCTTTTTTGGTAGGTACTGTAGTATTTACTTCACTAGTTAGTATAACACTTACTGGCTGGCCCACGTACACTCCCGACACGGCCGTCCGGCTCCCGGGCCAATTATCGTCTGACACCGACACTGGCAGCTCGCCAGCCTGACAACTGACAGCCAGCCGGTGTGCGCACGAGACAGTGTATAGTATATACCCTCATACTCTTCAGCATGGGTCGCACGATGGCGCAAGTCACGCGTTTTGTGGCGCTAAAATGTCAGAATTTGACAGTTAATGTACTGAAAACTAGCGGCTTTTGACGTCAAAACGCGCGACTCACGTTGTCGAGCTACCTCGGCTTGTAGCATAAACAGTACAAGTAAAATAAAGTGTTCTCTGTCTACAGACAGAGAACACTTTAGAGTTGAATAAAATTCGAATTGAAGAGAGAGTGAATTCAAGAAATTTGCTGCGACAAGCTCAAATTTGCGACAAGCTCGGGGGTTCGAGAACTATGGAGACTCTAAAACTCTGTATAATGTTTTAGTTAAGTGTAAATTGGAGTCAAGTGGAATTATTTGGAGACCACAGGTAGCTAAACACACTGACGTGTCAGAAAAAAAAGTTTTCTTTGTTTCAAACTATATGGAGTTTGCCTATTCTATCCTCTTATATGCTTAAAACTATTAGTATGTTCGGTAATATCAGCTCGAGGTTAGGAGAAACGTGGCGCTGAGGTTTCTCAGCATTTTCTGATCACTCAAGGAATTTTTAACACCAACAAAAAATCTGAGATGGATTTCAGAAACCTGTCAAATAGCCTATTGTGGCATATGAATGTTGGTAGATGTTTATGTGTATGAAACAATTAACTTTGATCAGAAACAGAAATAAATGTACACAATGACGTTTGCTGGCCCTTATACTAAGCTATCAAGTCAAATGAGTAATTTCATGACACAACTATATACAAAGAGGTGGTTTTCTCCTCTTAAATAGAACCTATTGGCGATTTAGGTGAAATGAAAAATATTCCCGCCATTCATGTACAGACGCTTCAGAGAAAGTCCCTGTAAACTATCTGCCTGGAAACCGTCCAGCTGACCCTTCCGTGAATTTTCATAATATAAAACGGGCAAAGCAAATAGTGGCTACTAGGTCCTTTTCATCACAACATAAATAAAACGGAAGTACACGGCGCTTTGATTAGTTCTGAGCTGAAACTTTCCGCCTAGCCAACTTTCAGTTAGGTGCAGAAAGTCATAAAAAAACCCGCCACCGGCGAGCGCGAATGAATGTTGATGAAGGTATATTTTTTTATTTACTTACAACATCTTTATAAAGATTCTATTGTATCCAGTGGTTAGCGCGCAGAGACGGAGAGGTAAAGATATGAGTTGGAATCCTGCTTCAGCCCGATTGTTTCATGTCAAGTTCGAAGATTATTGTACCAAGTGACAAACTCTATGATAAGAAAGTAACGCCTCACTTATGAGGTGATAACCTCCTCCAAGATGACCTCCTAGTTCAATAATAATCGCAAAACATTAATCATTTGAGAAATAACCGTCTCTATTTTAGCAATGTCAACCTAAATCGTTTTTAGCGATCGTTAAGTGTTTTGTCATAATATTTTCCAAGCGTTAACCCCGCTGGGGTTATGTCAGCTAGTAAATTGTAATTTCCAAGGACAACATAATAGTACATTACGATACTAGTGCGAAAAGTAGGAAATTCACAACGAGTGGCGATAAATTAAAACACGACCGAAGGGAGTGTTTTATATCGACACGAGTTACGAATTACCTATTCGCACGTGTATCGTACAACGTTTTATAGTACATATGGCCCTTTGAAGTTTCGACATAGGCACGTAAAGTGCTCATTATCGCACTAGTGCGGTAATGTAGCACCATATGTACTATAAAATAAATTATGAACTGAAAAATGATGTCGTAACCAGAATTGAGAATGGAATGTTGCGTTGGTTTGGCCTTATGGAGAGGATGATGGAAGACTGACGAAGAAATATATCGCACGAATGTGGGCGAAAAAGGCGGTCCAGGCGAACATACGTAACGAAATTGAGTACATATTCGTTAGGTGTAAAAAGTATCCGAAACGAAGGGCAAGATAAGAAGTATCCGAATGCGGCGTGCGTGCATGCAGCATGTTGGGAGTGCGAGTGAAGGATGTTTGTCAGGATAGAGGCAAGTAGTCAACCGTGATCTCTACCTACCCCTCCTGGATGGAGGCATGAGTTATGCATGAAAGAACAGTAGGACGTCGTGCCTCTGTTTTGTTCCATTCAAATTGCTAGTACCTTTAAATTTCCCCTTTTAACTTAAGTAAAATATTCGTTGAATGCTGTTTCTGTAGTTAGTTAAAACAACAGCACGGAATAGTTGAAATAGACCAAAAGGCGTGTTTTCTTTTCATTTGAAATTCTCATTCATCTTTTAACAAATAGCGAATGTGTTTGTAATTACGAAGTAAAATCACATCTAAAGTTTGGTAACAGGTCAGATCCGGTATTACAGCAAAAACTTAACATTCATGGCATATGAGCATACTATTGTATGAATGGAAAAAAATCGGCCAACAGCGAATCGAACTTTTGCACGAATTGTTCCGTACCATTACTATACAACATTAGATAAAGATCGAATTCGAGAAAAGCGCCATCTATAGAAGCCAACAGGAAGATATTAACATTGACATTTAATGACATGATATCGGCGCTGTGAAGGTTACATAGATGGCCGCTAGATGGCGAGCGCTATCTTAAGACAACGTTGGTTGTATGGGAGGCCCCGTTAAATATTTATTTTATTCTGTTTTTAGTATTTTTTGTTATAGCGGCAACAAAAATACATCATCTGCGAAAATTTCAACTGCCTAGCTATCATGGTTCATGAGATACAGCCTGGTGACAGACAGACAGACGGACAGTAAAGTATTAGTAATAGGGTCCCGTTTTTGCACCCTTTGGGTACGGAACCCGACCTTACCAGGACCGGACCAGGACCGGGCCAGGCTTTAAGCATTCAAGATATGAAACTGGAGAATAATGAGGAAAATGAGCTGGAGAGAAAAGGTGACAAATGAGCAAGTTGTAGAAAGAGCCCATGAAAGACGATCGATCTTGAGGATTATTAAATATTGAAGAGGAAAAATAATTGGCTAAATAATAATATTTTCTATGTCACGAACTACGAATAAAAACAGCATATACCTAATTATATCTTCCTACAAAATTCACTCTCAAAAACGGCCCCTAACCTCTCGAATAGTCTGTAGGTACCAATGAAATGAGCACAAGATGTGCTGTAGAGTAGATGACTCTGTGATTAGTTAATTCTTTGCGCTATGCGTGACGATGTGAACGTTGATTGGGCGATAGTAAATGACAGCGCAAATTATGATTGGTTTTATACAAAAAGTCAAACCACTGCCTTTATGACCCCGTTGAAGTATCTAGGTTCGTACCTCGCAAGATGGCGGTCTGACCGTGGCAGATGCATAGATATTTTGCCGGGTAATATTGAACTCGCTTGAATTGGTAACACAATTGACAAGCCCCGCCAGCCTTCTCACAATTGAACATGGGGTATGTTTTTTTAGCGCCAGTTAGACATCCATGTTTTGAACTATCACTGGTAAGGAAAGTTTCATAACAAACTTCATAGAATAAACTATAGAGGTTATTTGAGCAAATTAAAGAGAAGGTGAATATGTAACGTGAATATGTGAACACGAAGTAACAAGTTGGCAAAAAACTAGCCTGTTACGGTTACTGAGTACGTTCAATGTGCTGCACTGAAGAGTCTGTAGCGTATACTGTCTGCTAAAGTAGCGCGAAGACGAGAGTCGCGCATTTTAAATGACGAAAGCCGCGACTCTCCAGAACATTAATTGTCAAGTTTTCACATTCCAGCGCCACAAAACGCGTGATTCGTGCCGTCATACTGTCCATAATGGAGCGTTCGTGCGCCTGTCGCGTGCTGGCCAGCGGAATATTCTCGCCGGTTTACTAATGTATTGCCAAAAATCGTTTCCCAAAGTATTACTTCCCAAACTATTTTCCGCAAATTATCACTTGGCAAAAAAACATTTCTCAAAACAACTTAAAGCAAATAAACAGTTAGCAAAAGTTATTATGGCAAGTTATTGTTTACCAAATAAATACTTGGTCAAAATTCATTTTACCAAGCATTATTCAGTCAAAAGTATAATTTGACCAAAAGAATAAAATGCGAAATGTAAACTAGAACAAAAATTTTTTTGTTTGACTCAAAACTAAGTTTTTTAGTGAAATATTTTTTTTCGCTTTTATATAAAAAAAAAAGAACTAACACCCGAAGTTTTCAATAGGAACTTCGAACCTATTTTTGCTTATGTGTACTGACCTAACAACCAAATTTTAAACACACTTTACACCAAATTGCTTTCGTAAGTTTTTTTTTTAATCAGAATATAATACTACAAATAAATGTATCTTAAGCTTAAATTTTTAAATTACTTGTATTTATGCCTAATAGTATTTAACCACATGAACAAAATGCGAAATATAAATTTAATCAAACAATTATTTGCTATATAACACTTGCCAAAATAAAACGTTAGCATAATAAACGTTTGTCTTAATAAAACTTGACGCAGTAAAATTATGCGAAATGATAATTTGACCAAATGAATAAAATGCGAAATGAAAACTTGCTAAAGTTTCATTTGGGAAATGAAACTGATGCCATAAGTTTATTGGGAAGTAAAATTTGGCGAAAAATACTTTGGCTAAACGGCGGTATCCCATTCTCGCCGCTGCGACACATCTGTGAAATATCAGTCGCTCGTCTTTGCTGTGATGAATTTTCTTGTGTGCCAAATTGAATCCTGCAAATTTTTCCATATAATACAAATTATTGTTCAGGAGGAAACACATCTCCATTACAAGTAATGGACACATGAACAGGTAACATGAGGGCGCGAGTCGAGCGTTTAGTAGCGCTCAAATGTCAGCGTTTGGCAAGCAATGTGCAGCAAAGTCGCGACTTTTGACGTTAAGAAGCGCGACTTGTTATCCTTCGTGCTTTTTTATGCTACCTACATACATAACAAAGTATTAGTATTATGAATTTTATGACACAACACTTACTACAATGAATCATTAAAAAACTTATCGCAATCGAAATGACGAGAAACCATTTTCATACTTATGCGTAATATTTACTATGGCTACAATATGTAGGATTATTTGAAAAAAAAACCGACGACTAAATGTCTTTAAAACAAACTTATTCTATTCAATAAATTGAGCCACACTGATTCTGAGTCTGAATTACGACAATGTAGATTTCGTATTTTGTCCAGTATACAATCCAATAAAGCGATAAAATACCGCTATAATTTCTTCCCTTAATAGAAAATGTAATCTTCTTCCCTACAATAGGTACGACGTTTACGAGCATTGAATGATAACCAATACCGTGTAAAGTAATAATGACGCAACATTATCTCTCAATAATGTTGCCTCGATCCTCGGTGCCTGGTCAGCTTCAATATAAAGAGAGACAGAAGTTTTTCTCAGTAACGACTGCTGAAGATTGCTCTAGAATAGTGATAGCATAAGAGTTTATATCTTTCTTGTTAACCTTAGCTGAAAAACGGAAACTGCAGTGGAATTACTGCATTATTGGTATTTTACCATCTAATATATGAAAAGATAAAAAGTACCCGAAACCAGCGTACATACAACGACTATTGAATGTCGAGGAAGCGAAAGTGATAATGTCAGGATCGTGGCAAGTTGCAGCCCTTGGTCTCTGTATACCCCTCTGGGATACAGGCGTGAGTTTATTTATGTATATATAAAAATATCGTGTCCCAGTGTTTGTTATTGAACTCCTCCGAAGCGGGTTTAAATTTTTTTTTTGTGTATATTTGGGACGTCTGACAATAAGTCGTAAGCTACCTTATTCATAAAGATAGATAGATATAATAAAACTTGCGAACCTGGGTCTCTCGCTTCTGAGTCCATTGTTCTAGTCACTGGGCTACCGCCGCAAGTCATTAAAAATACCAAAAATTAATTACAAAATGTTTAGTTGTATAACGTTATTAAAAACTGTTACTATCATAACCTACTTGATTTAGTAAACCTTCTGAATCGGACTATTTTCCAGCCCATCCGACCTAAGCTTGAGACTGACCTAGATAGGTCTGACATCTTTTCAGATAAATACCTATGACTCAATAGAAAAATCTCCCCTCAATGAAAAACTGATTGAGTGATTAACTTAATTAATAACCGAAGAAGTTAAAATGGAAATCCTAACCAAAATTCAGAACTTATTCATTTCAGCTTACATTCACGATCAGAGATATAATAAAGTAGCGTTAAGAAATAAATGAAAATTCAGGTTTCTAGTTTTATCCAGAACGGAGTTATGGGGGGTCGAAAATAGCCTGAGCTGCTTCGAGAAGAGGATGGTATGGCCGTGCCGCCTTTTTGCTGAAATTGGCGGGGACACTACCGTGCCCCCGGATCAGAGCCTACATAAATTGTTAAATGTTTTTAGTTTTTTTATTATATTTCTAGACAGAATATCTATTCAACATAACATAAACTCAAGCCTGTATCCCGGAGTGGTAGGCAGAGGCCAGGGCCCAGGGAATCAAAGAAGATATTATTTTTTCCATTTTTGGCACTAGTTAGCACCTGGTATCGCCTTCATCATCAGCCATTTTTACGCCCACTGCAGGACATAGGCCTCCCCCATGGTTTTCCCTAACGGCGGTGGCAGCCCAGTGGGTAGAACATTGGACTCGGAAGCGGGAGACCCAGGTTCGATTCCCAGTGCGGGCATGTACCTATAACTATGTTTTCTAAGTTATGTACATTTGTGAAGTTATAGTAGCAATATCACTCGCTAACGGTGAAGGAAAACATCGTGAGGAAACCTGAGTGTCTGAGCTATTCATATACCTCACCGCTTGAAATCGCCAATCCGCGGTGGGCACGTGTGGTGATTAAGCCCATACTCTCTCCCTGAGAGAAGGTCTGTGCCCTGCAGTGGGACGTATATAGGCTGCTTATGCTATGCTTATGCTAAAGGGTTTTGCCATAATCGGCACGCTTGGCAGGCGGGTTGGCGATCGCAGTATGCGGTTGGAATCTCAGGAAGACGCTGCTGCCCGTCTCCTAGTAATTTATTTCCTTAGTCGCCTTCTACGACATCCACGGAATGAAATGGAGTGACACTATTCTTAATGCGCCACCACACGGTATCGCCTTAAAGTGTCGTCATTTAAACGATTGCCAATAAGCAAAAGTTTGTTAACATTCGATTAACCAAGCGCCAAGGGGAGATTCTATCCTCAGCTTTGTACCCCGTCATATCCGCATTGGCACAATCCATTGCGCGCTTCCTGGCTTCCCTTCCCTTTGTTACAATCCATTTAATATATCTCCAGTGCTTAAGGGCGGCTATTATCCCTGTTACGGGACGGGAAGGTTGGTCTGGGTAGTCATTCTGACTTTTTGAACTAAAGTTTCGTAAACTCTATTATTTTGTCCCTATTTGAAAACTTGCAAATGGCCATTCTGTAGTTCTAATGAACTTTTAACAAATAAAAAAAAAACAAGTGCAAATTGAGATCGATATAACTCAAGATGCTTTATACACATCGTGAGAAAACCTGAGGATCTGAGGTGTTTAGTTTTATATAAAGCTTGTCCCATTGTTCCTAAATATGAGGACTTACTTATTAATTTTTTGAACATTTTATGTTATAATAATAATAACTTTCACACAGCGCTTGTATATGTGTATGTATACTTTGGTTTTCAATCTACTAAAACATGATACATCATATTTCCTTATGATAGTTATCTGTTTCACATACCTCATAAACAAATTTAAACAACATAAAAAATTAATGCAAAACGTCGTGTATTGTGCATTCATCTGACATTGAAATCCGTTCCACCTTTCAAGCTCAGTTTAAAAACAATTGATAATTGGCAATTCCAGGCTTCCAGAATAACAACCTTAACGCTATTTTCAGTTGCGATAAGCTTGAGTCTATTGCTCGGTGATTTTGACTCGAGAATGTGGTTCTTATGTGATTTAAGCCTTGATATTCGGATGACGTAATATAGCTTTTATAGAGCCGGGAAGCACCGAATCCATATCTACCCACCTCCGGATTTTTCCTTTATGTGTCCTAAGTATATGCAGAAGAGCTTGAACCATCTACTCTAACTATTTAATCATTCGAGAAAGTGTCAAACTCTTAGGCATGGGAACTGATTATATTCTTTTTGTTGCACTAACCCGTGCTGAGGACAATTTTAAAAACCTATTTACAGGCTAAAAATTCCACCCATGCCGGGACTTGAACCCGCGACCTCTGGCTCACCGTGCCAGCGCTCTCCCAACTGAGCTAATGGGCAAGTGCAAGCATCGATGAAATTTCGAGCCTCTTTACAAACTTCTCTGTATTACGTACAGGCAGTGACATCTGACCGAAGCAATTTATATCGCTTGCAGCCCCGAGTAACCCACTTTGCAGTTAGGTTTTTACATTGGAATGATATCGCTGTACCTACATGATTATATTCTTTTTGTTGCACTAACCTGTGCTGAGAACAATTTTAAAAACCTATTTAGAGGCATGAGTGGAATTTTTAGCCTCTAAATAGGTTCTTAGGCACTGCTTAAATCGTCCGTAACGGACGCAAAGGCCTATAATGATCATGATGATGATGACAGCTTTATTTTTTATAACTCTTTATACTTTTTAGTTTTCTTTAGACAAAACATGTATTTTCAGTTTGAGAATTCTGATTTGATTGTCACTTACATATGTTTAAAAAAATATAGTAAAAATACCTAAAATATACCGAAGATACCATAGTTTCTAAGGTGTCCAAAAACCTCAGCCCTTGCAATCTCTAATCCGGCGTGGGCACCCATGGTAATTATAAACGCTTATCGGTATAATGGGTTATTTATGTGTGGATATGCTGCGTTTGACAATATTTCGCCTACAGATTTAAATGAACACTGTATTACATTGATAAGAGAGGATAAGATTTATTTATTTGTAAAACATACGTATACGTTAGTATAAGGTGCAATAAAATTTTAATCAATTGAGTATTGAGTAATCTATTCCACCTGGTACGAGTTTGACCGAGTCCAAGTTGCGCCGACGGAAGACGACGTGGTGAAGTAACATAACAAAACATAAACTCACGCCTGTATCCCAGAGGGGTAGGCAGAGACCAGGGATTGCCACTTGCTACGAAGAATAGTAAATAGTAGAATAGTAAATTTAATGCAATCGTGAAAAGTTCTCAAGTTGCTCTTTGTGGCAACTTTGACACACCACGGGATGCCCTTTGACGCTCTGTCAGACCGCCATTGCCTGGTTTGACGTTTATGTATAAAAAAACCCGACCAAGTGCGAGTCAGACTCGCGCACGAAGGGTTCCGTATCATTATCTATACAACATTAGACACAAAGATCGAGAAAAAACGCCAAAAAATCACGTTTGTTGTATGGGAGCCCCCCTTAAACACTTTTTTTATTCTGTTTTTAGTATTGGTTGTTATAGCGGCAAGAGAAATACATCATCTGTGAAAATTTCAACTGCCTAGCTACCACGGTTCATGAGACACAGCCAGGTGACAGACAGACAGACAGACAGACAGACAGACAGACAGACAGACAAACAGACAGACAGACAGACAAATGGACAGTGAAGTCTTAGTAATAGGGTCCTGTTTGGCACCCGTGTGGGTGCCAAACGGGACCCTTACCCGTATCCCTAAGGTTTCGGGTACGTAACCCCAAAAACCAACCATCCGTTACGCTGTCACTTACTATCGCCACCGTACAAACTTACTCTGCAGCACATCTAGCGCTCATTTCATTGGTAAAGACTAAAAGAGAGGACTGGTGCCGTTTTTGAGTGTGATGTTTTTATGAAGAAATTCTTGTATGGTTGTTTTATTCGTAGAAAAAATACACCCACACAGAGGCCATTTGCACAGATCAAGTATGGCGGACTCCAGTGGGAATCTAACCCGCGACCTCTGTTTTGGTAGTCAAGTGTGTGAAACACTAGGCCTACGAGGCGTATATTAACTTGCCGATGATGGATTATTAGGCATAGTTATGTATTGGAGACCTACGATAGTTGGTATATCTTTGAATAACTCTTATCTTAAATAGCATAAATACCATAATGAAATAAAAACAGCATTACTATGGTACTATTCGTCTCTTCATCCCCCCCATGAAGCGGGTACAATAAATGCCCATAATATTTACGACCACGCCACAAACGCTCGAGGCCAATTTGGTTACATCACAAAACATGGCACACAAATAGAGGAAAACATCGGGAAAAAACATAAACATACAAATACACCATAAACACCATTTGTATGTTACTAACTACGCTCGCGACTTCGGTCGCAACTCGCAAAGGATATGGAAAAATATATATATTAAATTATTTTTTTCGGAATGATCCATAGTTTCATGAATAATAATAATATAGATGTCACAGATATGTGTACAAAATATTTATAAAATTATTATTATTTGGATCATACATTAAAAAGTAAACACGTCAAAGATTGATTAAAAAAAATTATATAATTATTTCGATTAATTAATTGGCTTTGGCTGTAATAAGATGATTTATTATTAGTCAATTAGATCACACATTACAAAGTAAATAATAAGATTACCAATAGTAACGTCAAACATGAGAAGTAATAAAAATGTGAAATTTTATATACACATTAACATTTGACATTAATTCGTTAGTAACAAAAACATATTTAAACAAAAAATAAAAACTGACTTCAAAACACTACAGCATTAAAAACACAAAAATAATAGAAACGAATATGACCTTAAATTCGTATTCGAGGCCAATCCACGGTGGGCACGCGGTATAATTAATAATGATAGAATATGAATTTTGTTTTTTTTTTAATATTAAATAATAAAACTTCCACTCAATACAATTACTTGACCTGATCCCAAAATGGGAATCAGATAAGGACCTCACGAACATGAAAATACACCCAGACTGAGGCCATTTGTACAAATGTACGGTGACGCCCAGAGGGAATCGAACCCACGACCTCTGTTTTGGTAGCTAAGGGCCTCAACGGCTAGACCAACGAGGTAGTCGTTAAGCCTATACTGACTCTGAGAGAATGCCTGTAGCCTGCAGTGGGACGTAAATTAAATACATGAAAAAAGTGCAAACAAACATAATACCAACAACAGGTTTACATATAGGGAAAAAGATTATACGCAGTATATGTACCATATGAATTCGAGTTGATTTTCCTTATACGTGAGTGACAGGGGAAACGTGGTCCTGTGAGAAAAAGAATGCTTTGCTTGCTTTGTAAAGCTTCAAGTCTGATGTCTTGTCGTTTCAAGGGAATTCGAGTTACGTTTGTGTGTCTGAACGTTTCACTGACTAATAGGTACTGTCCCCTTAATAAAGATTCAGATTGGGCAGAACATTGGATTCCCAGAGCAGGCATGTCCCTATGACTTTGTTCTTGAAATCACGTACATTTGGGAATTTATAGTAGCAATGCCACTCGCTACTCTTGAAGGAAAACATCGTGAGGAAACCTGAGTGTCTGAGATGTTCACAAACCGCAGCGCTTGAAATTGCCAATCCGCGGTGGGCACGCGTGGCAATTAAGCCTATACTCCCTTCTGACAGAAGGCCTGTGCCCAGCGGCGCGACGTACATAAGCTTCATAAAAAAGCCCATCTACCTGATCCTGGCATAAGAGCTAGTGGCAGTAAAGAGCTGACAACGTTAATATTTCGCGCGGCTGGGGGGAGACGATGTAATTCTGTTGAGATTTATGATTATTAACTCCCCGGGAGGAGTTTAATGTGCCCGAAAGATCGCGGCTAAGGGAAAACTGTCACCGCTAATTGATACATTCGAGTCAGCAGTTTTTCTGATATAATTAGTGTGGTGTCCTTACCATCATATTTGTTCATATTTCATATCAAGAAAAACTGAATATTAAACGCCTACATAGACGTCAAAACAGTGTCCCAGGGACTGCAGCGTCCGAGTGGTAACTTCACTCATCTAGCATGAGTGAAGGCCTCACTGGACGCTGAATCTCATTCATAAGCATCATTCAGTTACAAGAAGTCTACTGCTGGACAAAGGCCTCCTCCATGGATTTCCAAAAAGAATGGTTGGAAGGGGCTTGCATCCAGCGCCTTCCTGCCACTTGGATGAGGTCATCTGTCCATCTTGTCGTCCTACGCTGCGCTTGCCGATATGTGGTCTTCATTCGAGAACTTTTCGGCCCCATCGGCCATCAGTTCTGCGTGCTATGTGCCCCGCCCACTGCCACTTCAACTTACTAATCCGCTGGGCTATGTCGACGACTTTCGTTCGTCTACGGATCTCATCATTTCTGATTCGATCTCTTAGAGAAAAGCCGAACATACCCCTTTACATAGCTCTTTGCGTGACCGTGAGCTTTCTTATGAGGCCCATAGTAAGAGACCACTCTCATTACGTAGATGCAAAGGCCAAAGTGTAAGTGGACGTCAAAAAAAAGGGCGCAGGCTTTCTCACAAATATGCTCAGCAGTTGAGTCTATAGTTGAATCGGGCGCGACTCAAATTCGACATTGTGTGTGACGCATTATTCAATTTAATTCAATTAACTTTATTTCTTCCCGTGGATGTCGTAGAAGGTGACTAAGGAAATAAATTACCAGGAGACGCGCAGCAGCGTATTCCTGTGATTCCAACCACATACTGCGATTGCCAACCCGCCTGCCAAGCGTTGCGATTATGACAAAACGGTCATGAAAACCATGAGGGAGGCCTGTGTCTTGGGCGTCAAACGGCTGATGATGATGATGAACTTTATTTCAAATATAAAAATTCATATAAAGTTGTTAGTGATCTTATTCCAGTGTCGTCAGTACATATTCTTATTCCAGTAACTACAACGCACTGTCATAGCTTGCCACTTGAAGATGGCAGCAATGGTTTATGTCGGCACAGTCTACCTTATCGGCGAGCATAGCGAGGATGGTGTTGCGAATGGCCCGCACCCCGCGCACGAGTGACGCGCCGCGCTTGCAAGTCGTCAGTGCGCGCGTCAGCGAACATTCCCGATGCGCTCAGTGCATTGTTGTACTGAACGCGGAGAGCCCCAATCGATTTTCATTCGTTCATGCACAGTCAGCAGGAGTACAAAGAGGTTATCAAGGTGGTGATAGAACTAAACATTACCTATATTCCTCTGTGCCTATATCCTCTGTGCCTATATCTAGTATGCTCATTACAATTGCTCAAGACTATCAGCAACTTAAAAAAAAACTTTGGCCTCTGCATCTACGTAATGAGGTGATTTACACAGCGTCCAGTGGCACCTTCACACACACTAGATGGGCGAAGCGCCCACTCGGACGCTGCAGTGCCTGGGACATTGTTTTAGATGGAGTAGGCTTGCCCAGCACCTATACCATCCTGACAGCTTAGTCGGTCAAGCCCACAGGAAAGACAAGTCAATGTGTGCAGCCAACCAAGCCGTGTGTATCCTTCACAGTTAGCGTGTGGTATTTCCACCACAATGTCGCAGATGTACGTAACTTTGAAAACAAACAAATCTCATAGTTTCGCACATAAGCGCGCACTGGAAATCGAACCTGGGTCTCTCGCTTCCGAGTCCATTGTTCTACCCACTACCACCGCGGTTACTTTGGTTACAGCAAGGTTATAGCTTCATTCCATTCACTTATTTACCCAGGCATTTGTGATTTTGTTTTCGTTAATTTTTTATCAATATTGATTTAGTCAAAACAACGTCACATGGAATTTGTAGTCAGATAAAGGTCAACTGTTACCCATCCCTTTCTGTGAGGGAATTACAGAATGTTTATTGTGTAAATTTATCGTCTACAGGTACCACGCTGAATAAAGGAGAGCGATAATGCTTTTATATGACCCAGAATGCCTTTTTCGATACCATCATATTTATGCCTCCCGAAAGCCGTTTGTCACGTTACGACCTTTTATGGGTAATTATGTCATAACACGAAATATAACCCGGTGTGCATCGACCCCCATTATCCAAACAGATGGAAATTGTAAGAAGTTTACAGTTCAGCAATATCAATAAAATAATCCCTAACTGTGAAGGAAAACATCGTGAGGAAACTTGACTGTCTGAGGTGTTCACATACCTCAGCGCTGAAATTGCTAATCCGCGGTGGGCATGCGTGGTGATAAAGCCCCTCTTTCTCTCTCTCTCTCTCTCTGAGAGAAAGCTGGTCCCCTACAGTGGGACGTATATACGCTGCAACCGTGTGGCGCCGAATTAAGAATAGCGTCACTCCATTTCATTCCGTGGATGTCGTAGAAGGTGACTAAGGAAATGCATTACCAGGAGACGGGCAGCAGCGTTTTCCTGAAATTCCAACCGCATACTGCGATCGCCAACCCACCTGCCAAGCGTGGCGATTATGGCAAACCCCTTCATGGTTAGAAAACCATGAGGGAGGCCTATGTCCTGCAGTGGGCGTCAAATGGCTGATGATGATGAGGAGAAGAAAAAAGTTAGAAAGCGGATATTTATTTAAATTGTCACAGAAACACAAAGTAAACATAAAGGTACACAAACAAAAGACTCGAACGACAACAGAACAGAAATAAAACAAAACAATCGTGAAGAGAATATATGAGGCATATCGAGTCCAAAGGCAGCCGGGTACCATACAGTAATGTATGGCACCTAGCCACCTCGGACCCCAAACGCCTCAGGTGTCTCCGTGACAACAAAAAAGGGACTCCAACTCAGCATACTTTGCCGGCGTGTGCTATATTTAGCATAACACAGAAGGTAGTAGGTAGGTCATGATCCTATAATTCCCTCAGTGGTTCTGAACCACCAAATTAAAACTCTCCTTTTGGACAACGATCTTTCAGAGTGCCAAATTGTATCCCAATCATCGCTGCCACCACAGGATGCAGTGTACTCAATGAAATTATAGTAGAGTACTAATTATATCAGGAGATAAAGGGCCAGTTTCTGAATTGAGCATTTCGCTAAGTGCATAATTAACTGTAGTGCTCTCTTCGAATTTCTCAAAAAAAAGCATGACAGAATGTTACTTAAGTATTTACTTAGTAAAATTGTCAATTCAGTAACCGGCCCATTCATAAATGTAAGTACCTACAATTTTGAACATAACCCTCGCTGGGCGAGCTCGACTTGCACTTGTCCGGTTTTTTTTTCTTCATAATGCAATGCTGGTCCCAACACTCTTCTATGGTAGCGAGACTTGGGTATGGGAGAAGAATCAAAAAATTCGGATTAATGCAGTAGAAATAAGGTCTTTGGGAAGTATGCGTGGTGCTACTTTGAATAACAGACTATACAATAGTGTCATTAAATAACGTTGTGGACTAAAAGAGGATGTAGTGAATTGAGAAAGGAATGTTGCGTTGGCTTGGATGTATAGAAAGGATGAACAAGAATTGACGAAAGAAATACATTGATTGAGTGTTTGTGGAAGGGTCGGTAAGTGACGTCCCAGACGGACATACTCCGACTAAATACATACTTGCTTGGTTACCGTAGCATAGAGTATCCTAGTTTGGGACCGGGTCAAGTTAAGAGTGAAGGAAGTTATTGTTATAGAAGTTAGTTAAATAGAGGATGTATTAGCAAAGGGCGAGATATAAAGTACCCGAAACCGGCGTACATGTGTGCAGCGACTAATGAATGTTGCACCTCCTGTGGTTGACTGGTAGGAAATGCTTATAGCATTAAGTCCGCCACATTGCCATTGAATTTTTACTTATGTGCAATAAACGTATTAATAATAATAATAATAAAGCTAAAGAGGTTGGTCAGGATCGTAGTAAGTGGCAAACCCTAGTCTCTGCCTACCCTCTGGGTTACAGATGTGATGTTATGTGATACAATGAATTATTTCATAAAGTAATCTCAAGGGTAACTTTAAACAAAAGTCGGGTCTGCGCCCGCCGAGAGTAGAAGGTTCCCTCTTAAAATATTAGAATTTAGTTTCTAACAGAATTACGAGAAGGTAAGCGAATCCGGAATAATTACAACGCTTATGAAAAAATATTCGTTGAAGTCTGCTAATGAGACAGACAGGACCAATAAAAACCGTATAAACGGACTGACAATGAAAATATTTTCCTCTAATGGCCAAATGGCCGCGTAATTGTGATGCGATTTATGTTTATTAACTTCCCTGGAGCAATGTTGAGACGACCAATTTTATGAGGGTGGTTTTGGCTACAATGTTCCTCGAATAAATATGCATTCTACATAATATGTAGAATGATATTATCATGTTCATTAGTCATTCGACGCCCACTGCAGGACATAGGCCTCCCTCGTGGCTTTCATAACTGGTAACTTCCTGGTAATTTATTTCCTTCCATTTATTCTACATATAAACAATTAATTGAATAAATAAAAATAAAATAAACAAATTCCTTCATCTTCTTTATATTATTATGTCATCTTCTATCCGAGGTTGGCAACTAATTATAGCAGCGAATAAGAAAAAGGAGCTGGTAATTGTGGCTACACTAGTTAGTAATAAAATAAAATATCGGTAACGCGCTACATTCTATCTTGCTCTACAGATTCTACTAAGTAATTTTAGAACGTTGAAATAAAAAAAAATAGATTTAATGCATAAAATGAAGAAGAAAGAAATAATATCTAATAATAACTTCCACACAACACAATCACTTGTCCTGGTCCCAAACTAGGATACCCTGAGCTACGGTAACCAGGCAAGGACATCACAAACACGGAAACACACCCCGGCTAAGGACGTGTGTATAAATAGGCGTTAGCTCCCAGTGGGAACCGAACCCACGACCTCCGGCATAGTAATCAGACGATAAGATAAGAATATTTTATTGTTCAATGTACGATTGTACGCACCACAAAACAATTACTGAGACAACAGTCCTTTAAGTGTGGCATCCATCAATGTTTCCATCTTGAAAACGTTTTAGGTGGTGACGTGTTCCCCTTGGTACGGCGGTGGTAGCCTAGTGGGTAGAACCTTGGACTCGGAAGTGGGATACCCAGGTTCGATCCCCGGTGCGGGCATGTACCTATGACTTGGTTTTCTAAGTTATGCACATTTGTGATGTCATAGTAGCAATACTACTCGCTAACTGTGAAGGAAAATATCGTGAGGAAACCTGAGTATCTGAGCTATTCACATACCTCAGCGCTTGAAATCGCCAATCCGCGGTGGGCACGCGTGGTGATTAAGCCCATACTCTCTCCCTGAGAGAAGGCCTGTGCCCTACAGTGGGACGTATATAGGCTGCTTATATGTTCCCCTTTCCGTGTGGCGCCGGATTAAGAATATTTATTTGCAGCATATTGTATTATTATTATAAGAGTGCATTTCGAATAAAAAACTGCTGTACAGTTTCGCAGTAAAAACTGGCACTTTTCATTAATTTATTTAAATGAGGCACTTTGTCCATAAAAAGTCAGGTACAATTTAAGCAAATGCTATGTTAATAATGGTAATGAATTTAGGGACAGTTATTACAAGGTAAATGAGCAACGCCGCTTATCTTACCGTTTCAGCTGACGACGGAACATTATAACACGAATTTGTCTATCTGCATAATACATACCAATACCACCAGTAATTATAACTGTGGACGTGATTAAGCAATAAAGAATATGAATGTGAATAGACAATCATAAGCAGCTTTTATATTTTTCGAAAGAACTTAGGTAACTGACATAAGGCCAGTTTCAGAATTGGGAATTTAGAATTTAGTGCTGTCTCTTCGAATTTCTCCGAAAAGAGCGTGACAGAACGTTACTTAAGTATTTACTTAGTGGAATTCTCAATTCAGAAATCGGCTCATAGCCTATAGCAAGCTAAAGTGGCTGTCGGCTGGCCACATATGCCGACGAGCCGAATGGTCGATGGGGCCCAATGGTTCTTGAGTAGAGACTACGAACTAGCAACACCTCGCTGGACCGACGATCTGAGGCAAATTGCTGGCATTGGCTGGATGAGGATAGCCGAGGACAGAAGGGAGTGGCGTCCTTATGTCCAGCAGTGGACGAGCACGGGCTGATTGATTGATATTACCTCACGGTCTTGAAACTGTTATCATCTCTTTTGCACGTCTCACAGCAGGGCACAGGCCTTAATAAGTGATTTCAAACGCTGCGGTACGTGAACCAAATGTCTTGAATATTAATGTAATCGTCCAATGTAAGCCGTTGTTATAGCGACAACAGAAATACATCATCTGTGAAAATTCCAACTGCCTAGCTATCACGGTTCATGAGATACAGCTTGGTCAGACAAACGAACAGTGAATTCTTAATAATAGGGTCCCATTTGACACCCTTCGGGTACGGAACCCTAAAAAGAGAGGTGGTAAAACTCCACTCTAACCAACTATTCCTAAATCATAATATATTAAATATACCGGTGATACATTCACATTGACAAAGATAATGTAATAAGAAAAGTCCACTGGTTCACATATATACGTTAAAATCGTCGGTTTGAAAGCCGCAGTTATTTAACGTAGTGATCAAAAATGGCATCTATTTAGACTGCTACTTTTAGTTATAGACGTAAATAAGAAATAAATACAGTTGAGAAATCTTGTTTGAAAAATGCGCGCATACTTACCCCCGGTTTCTCAGCCACAGCTAACAGCTGTCAGTGGTTTTTTTTTGTATGCACTTTGGTCAATTGACAGCTGTTAACAGTAGATTAGAGCAGTAGACAGTAACAGCGTGTTAGTGTACGAGAAACTGTGGGTTAGTACCGCCTCTCTGTCTATCAGCGCAACGCTCTGACTGTCTACTAATGGTTCCAATAGATACGATTTTGGGTCGAGATATTTCTGGTGCGCCTTTTAAAAAAAAACAAACCTATTCGATGGCTATTTTAAGGCTCGTTCATTTTGCTATGGTTTTCAAACCACCCAAAATTCATGGCGTACAGATTTATATGCTGTCGGCTGTAGATCCTGGAATCCGAGCCTGGATATTACGCTTGTGAAGCTACGAGTATACGCACAGAGCTAGATGGTCTTCTTTTGTGGCGTGGACTTACTATCGGCAGCACATCAACCTGTAAATTTTAGCAAAAAAATCACCCTTAACGTAACTGAGTAGAGTACACATACGTAAAAGTTGATGTGATGTCGGCTGTATCGATCTCTTGAGCCCTTTGGCAACTAGAGAGTGGGTACGCAGCTTACAAGGTTCAGTTGTTGTTCAGCTTTGCCCTCAGGCTCCGTAAAATGTTTAACATTGTTAGCTTATAATTTGCTTTATTACTGGCTTTTACCTACCTATGTAACCCAAATATGGTTAATGTATTGCTCATCTATTTGAAACAAGCGACAAGATCTCAAATATTTGGTGTTTTATACCTTTAAACGAGCAATTCTCGAAACCAGCTCCAACGATGTTTATGAAATTTTGTATGCAGAGGGTTTCGGGGACGATAAATCAATCTAGCGAGGTGTCATTTTTAAAAAATGTCGTTTTATCCGTGTTTTTAGGCAATGAATAACTGCTACAATATCATTAGAATACGAAGATTTTCGCCGTCATTTACAAGTTTGTAATAGCTCAGGTAGGTAACAACCGTGCGGTCCCGGAACCAGAAGACACCGGTTTGAGTCCAGACCAGATGTCTCCAGGCCCGTTATTTTGTACCCTTTTTTTTCATAGTATCTAAATATAATTTCCAAAAATCACGATTAACAAAAAAAAAATACCGAGCAAAGCTCGGTCATTCATGTACTACGTAAATTATACAGCACCTGTGGTAACTTCTAGCTCCGCCACAGGTACGAAATTGAAATAGCACTAACAGCCCATATACGTCCTGCAGGATACTGGTCTATCTCAGGGCTCCATTCCAATTCGCCAATCTCGCTTTTAGAGGCTGCCAAACATAAGCAGCCTATATACGTCCCACTGTAGGGCACAGGCCTTCTCTCAGAGAGAGAAGTAGAGAGAGTAATCACCACGCGTGCCCACCGCGGATTGGCGATTTCAAGCGCTGAGGTATGTAAATAGCTCAGACACTCAGGTTTGCTCACGATGTTTTCCTTTACTGTTAGCGAGTGGTATTGCTGCTATAACTTCACAAATGTACATAACTTAGAAAACAAAGTCGTAGGTACATGCCCGCACTGGGAATCGAACCAAGGTCTCCCGCTTCCGAGTCCAATGTTCTACCCACTAGGCTGCCAATACGAATAAGGAACTGGTACTTTGTTAAATCACCGTCGTAAGTTACGTTTACATCATATCCTTTGGTCTCCTAGGCAAGTGGGTGGCGATATTCACCGCTGAACATGGGAACACCAGACACTCGCGTTTTGTCATGAAAATAATCTATTAAAATTGTTTGATAGGATTCTGTAAGAATGTTGCACGGGTTTGGTACAAAAGGAAAGAACTAAAATATTTTTTTAAAATAAATTATAAAAAAAACTTCAAAACATTACAGCACTAAAAATACAGAAATAATTGAAACTAATATTACCTTTAAATTTGAAGTAGGAAATTTTAGAAGTATAAAAATCCCCTTTTAACCGTGGTCCCAGCACTGTGCCCCACTAGCCCGGTAAAAGAATATCTAAGAATCGCTCGTAGCCCCGGCTGCCTGAGTGATCTTAAACGATCACGAAGGTTAAGCAACACAGGGCGCGTTCAGTGCATGGATGGGTCGCCGTCTATGCCTAACGCTAGTGGCATTTTTCCGAGCGGTTCCGTGCTTGGCAAGGCACGTTAAGCTGTTGGTGCCGGCTGCCGTCGATAGATGGCAGTCGTTAAGCCAAGTCAGAGGCCTTAGGGCGGCTTGACAACTTCTGACAGTAGACGAGCCACTAGTCTACAAGCCTCCACCAATCCGGACTTGGCCCCCGTGGTGGAGTATGGCCTATACCTTCCTCAGGGAAGAGACCCGTGCCCCTCGGTGGGGACATAATGGGTTGATGATGATGATATCTATAGAAGAAGTGTCTTTCTCTCTGAACTAAGTTTTTATCAGTACATGATTACTTTTCCTTTCTATGTAGGTATATTATATAATATTATATTCATTGTATCCTCCTATTACACATAAGTATTATCACAATTATTTAAGTAAGATTTCACATAAATCTATTATTAAGTAAAATTATGTATTATTCGTCTTTGCACCAACTACCCGTCTTTCTCCTTCGGCAACGAAAGTTTTAGTTAAAAAACTCAACAAATATACTTTTTGGAACGTGGCAAAAAGGATGCCAATGTGGTCAGGCAGTGTAACAACCAAATATTGATAAACAAACCCTACATAAAACAATCTTGGCATAATCTCGACCGGTGCTGGGCGAACACGAGGCAACTGTTCGTAATAATAGTTATTTCTTTTGGGACCATCCCTTGGCGCCCCTTCCCGACCATAGCCTGCTATGAATGTGTACTCAGCCTTGCTTTTTAGGGCTTGTTTACAGAATACTACGGAATAAGTAACACACATAAAAAATCCTTTTCATTCTTAGGCTCTCGTTTCAGCATGTAACAATGACTTTGTTTTCTAAGTTACGTACCTACTCTCGGTAACTGTGAAGGAAAACATCGGTAAGAAACCTGAGTGTCTATGGTGTTCACATACCTCAGCGCTTGAAATTGCCGATCCGCGGTGAGTGCGCGTATTAATTAAGCTTATAACCTTTCTCTGAGAAAAGGCCTGTGCCCTGCAGTGGGACAATTAAAAAAACTTTTGTTTTAGCTTTGTTAACGTGTTAGACTATACCGTTGGGTATTTACGTAATAAGTCTCATTATATATAAAATTCAATAAAACAAAATTCTAAGGGTCTTAATGCATAGGTGTATTAAAGGATATTGTTCTAAAATTCGATCAAAAATCCAGACAGGTGCGTGCGGGCCATGCGCAGTGTAGGGTTTCGTAGAAAGAGGGTGCTTTGTCTGCTTTACAGAAATAACAACTTCATATCATAAAGTCATTTTCATTGGATTTCGTACGGAGTTTTCCCTTTATAAGTTGGTCGCCTATTACTCGTTAACTTGTAAAGCCTACTTAGCCGTGACAGTTTTCCTGTTAAGTTCATTATATGTGCTACTGGCCTGAATTTTTTTGAGGTTCGATTCCCACTGGGGCCGTTGAACATTTGTACAATTGACTTCAGTCTGGGTGTATTGTTTATTCAATGTTGTTTTCATATGTGAATATATTTTGTGGAGAGAAAATAAACAAATATCTCTCTCTCTCTCTCATTTTCATGTTTGTGACGTCACATGGTATCCTAGTTTGGCACCAGGTCAAGTGATTGTATTGTGTGGAAGTTATTGTTATTTTAATATCTTGACATTGAATATTGACCGATAACGCAGTATCATATTCCTTTAGTTGCACTAACCGGTGCTGAAGACAATTTTAAAAACCTAAACGTGCCAGAGATCGCGGTTAGCCAGAGGTCGCGGGTTCAAGTCCCGGCATGGGTGGAATTTCTAGCTTCCAAATAGGTTTTTAATATCAATGTAAACCAATGCCATAATGATCAAATGTTTGAACTCTGTTTTCATTAAAAATTTAGGCATTTATTTGCAGCAAGTTGAAGTATAAGAGTGCATTTTAAATCATCAAACTGCTGTACAGTTTCGCCGTATTAAAAACTGGTATTTTTCACTAATTTATTTAAATGAGGCACTTTGTCCATAAAAGGTCAGGTAAAATTTAGGCAAAATATGCTATGTTAATAATGGTAATTAATTTAGGGACAGTTATTACAAGGTAAATGAGCAACGCCGCTTATCTTACTGTTTCAGCTGACGACGGGACATTGTAACACGAAATTGTCTAATTGTCTATGTACACAATATATACCTGTACCACCTGCAATTATAACTGTGTACGTGATTTAGCAATCATCATCATCATCATCAGCCATTTGACGCCCACTGCAGGACATAGCCCTCCGACGTGGTTTTCGTGACCATGAGGGGTTTTGCCATAATCGCCACGCTTGGCAGGCGGGTTGGCAATCGCAGAATGCGGTTGGAATCTCAGAAAGGCGCTGCTGCTCGTCTCCTGGTAATTGATTGATTTAGCAATAAAGTATATGAATGAGAATAGATAATCAAAAGCAGCCCTTACATTTTTTTACTGCAGGGCACGGGCCTTCTCTAAGAGAGAGATCTTGGGCTTTATGACTATGTGAACCCACCGTGGATGTCGATTATATGCGCCAAGGTATGGGAACACCTCAGACACCTCACAATGTTTTCCTTCACGGTTAGCGAGTGAAATTGCTACCTTAAATTCACGTTTACTTAAATTACATCCAAATCCTTGTCCTATTGTATGGGTTTTAAGCTGCATTTTCGCGTACTGGCGTTTATTTTATTTATTTGAAAAAACAAAGAAACATACTTACGTCATACAATTGTATCCCAGAGGGGTAGGCAGAGACCAGGGACTGCAACTTGCCACGAACCTGACAGATCACTTTCGCTTCCTCAACATTCATTAGTTGTTGCATGCACGCACATCGGTTGCGGGCACTTTTTATGTTGCCCTTTGTTATAACATCCCCTATTTGGTCGAAGTATGTTCACCTTGGACGTCCCTTACCGGCCGCTGCCATTCGCTCGATACAAATACAAATAGTTTATTTCATAAAACAATTTCTGGTTTACAATAAGTGTGTAAAACTTAGCCGAAAAGACCAACCAAAAGATGACATTTTTAAAATAAGTGGCGAGCTTCTGTTGCTGAACTAGGCAGAGCCTTTGTTTCAGCATACAGTGCCGCACCCCTCTGGTAGGAATGGCGCAATCAAATTAGGTTAAGCCTTTATAGTTTACAAGTAACGATATTACTTTTGTAAGAGAAAAATACAAAACACTTAACTAAACTAATTATTTGTTTCGTCGAGAAAACAAACAGTTGTACCAAACATATTAGTGTAACTTATCAATGAAGGGTGATTAAATGTACGTTACGTTAACGATTTGTTGACAGCTGTCATATGGCTAAATTGTGAAGAATGAAAACACTACTGACGACCGCCGATAGTCTGTAAAGTGTTTGTTAAGGGAAGAGAATCTGATAACAATTTAACTGGTAGTCACATGTTTGAATACGAAACCCTAAAAGGGTGTTCCGCGTTTAAATGGGATTTCTTTTCTTTTTTGATTTCTCTATGGAAATTTAAATTCAAATGGGCGGGTTGGGGCCGGGCTGGGTGACTTCTGTTTCCAATTTTGTTAATATCCAACGTTAGTAGGAAAGGGACCTATTCGAAAGCCACCGACAGAATTAGCCGGGACATTTAATTTTGATCACGTGATAAAGATTTTTTGTTGAACTTAACATTAGGCTCCCTACAAAAAAAATTTGTTTTTTATCGTAAAAATGAAAATACGTACATAAAAATGTCAAACTTGCTATTTCTCTAAAGGTCCAAACTGAGTAAAAGAAAACACATTTTCTGGTAGTATGAAACCCTCGTTGCACGAGTCTGACTCACACTTGACAGGTTTTTTTATCACACCAGCAAACATCAGCTTTAAGTCCACCTTTTGTACACTGTCTTTGTGCAATTAACAATTAATAATATTTATAATAACAAATGGAAAGTAAGAGCTTATGGATGAAATGTTATGGAATTCTCGCAAAAAATTACGTATGTATGTTAATTAGCAACATTCCTAAAAATATATTCTTCTCTACTGAAATTTTGTCTGAAAAAATCTTAGATTTTTAAAAATCTAAAACAAAGAACATTCTCAGTAAACGCTAAGGCCAACTTGCACCATTTTCTTAAATGTAGCTTAAACGGCATTTAACTAATATTCTTCATACAAAAATCGATTTAAATGGCGACTTAAGTTACATTTAAGAAGTGGTGCAACTCGGCCTAGAACTCCTGTCAGTAAAATACTCTCCAAGGTTTGCCACGATCCTGACAGACCACTTTACTTTATCAACATTATTAGTCTTTACACGCACGCACACGGGTTGCGGCACCCTGGTCTCTGCCTACCCCTCCGGGATACAGGCCCGAGTTTGTGTTTTCGAACAAAAAAATTCGTAGGCACTACACATTAGTAACTTAATTCCGGAATCACTTCCTTGAATTTTTATCAGAAGAGTCCGACCAGCTTTCGAGCTACGTCTCTACACACCATTCATCATCATCATCATCATCATCAGCCACCTGACGCCCACTGCAGGACATAGGCCTCCTTCTTGGTTTTCATAACCATGAGGGGTTTTGCCATAATAGCCACGCTTGGCAGGCGGGTTGGCAATCGCAGTATGCGCTTGGAATCTCAGGAAGACGCTGCTGCCCGTCTCCTGGTAATTGATTTCCTTAGTCGCCTTCTACGACATCCACGGAAGGAAATGGAGGATACACACCATTACGCTCTTTGAATAAAACTGAAACCTGGACGGACTTATACAGCAGAAATTTAAGTAAGTGATTCGGGAATTAAGTTAATAATGAATTTATGTAATGTAATGCATACGTATTATCATTCGATGTATATAATATATACTTTACATATTATTATATATGTAGTGTTGCGCTCATGACCTACCTCTATTATTCTGAACCATTATTAAATGCTTCTGAATCAGGGCCCATACGTTGATACCCCTTAAGGGGCCCTGCTATCATCCGCAGCCCAAACGATGCGGTACGCCGAATCATAAATTACGCCTGCGGAACCCTCCCCACAGCTGTAATAGTTCTGATTGGGGACCTTAGTTTAAACTGGCGGCCCTTGGAGGCTTTTCACGTAATGAGCTTCAGGAAAAATTATAGCCCTTTGCAGCGACTGGCAGCAACACCCGTCACAGAGTTTAGTATCGAACTCCTATGAAACGGCTTTACCGATTCCTATAATTTTTTGTGTATATTTGGTAACTCTGAGAAGAGGTCGTAGGCTAATTAATATTGCAAAACAACGTTTTCTGAGTCAGGTAGTATTAAATGAGTTTTGACTTATTAAGTAATTCATTAATTAACCATGCTTAATGTACCTACCTATTGTTAATTAAAGTTTCTTTTAGCATTAACTCACATTGCCATTGTATTTTTGCTTATGTACAATAGACGTATTAATAATTATTATTATTACTAATTAAAACAACAGCACAACTGTTTACCTCCCGAGTGATAGGAACGTACAAAGATTCCCTCTAAGTGTCGTATTTTATGTACTTTTCTTTTGACTTCATGAAATGTTATTGCATTTTATCGTGAAAGCATTTCATGCTTTATGTTTTCATACTGCAATATATTATTAGCTCTACCAATGTCACAACCTTCAGTAAATTACTATCCTACATAAAATAATGTCCATTCTATTTAAAATATATTATGATTTTAAGCGTAATTTATCCAACATCAACTAAACTATTTTTTATTGTAATAAAAAATGTGAATCAATTATTTATTTATACCAATAACTATTTACATTTACAAACAATATCATTAAAAATAACTAATAATAGAAATTTGCGCCCAGATCGCCGCCTCTGGGAAGGGTACCCAGTATGCTGGCTACGTTACCTCGTTGGATAGCGAGACTTATCCTCTGCCCGAGGTAATAGCCAGCCCTGGGGTCCCTGGTCGTGTCGATGAGGCGCGACGATAGTTCTTTGAAGAGCAGTCGCGCCTCGGGCCCCCATGGTCCTAGTGTCTCGACACCAAACGGCACAAATACGTGACTCTGTGTTAGAGTCCCGTACTTGCGCCACTTGATGCCTTCTGCACTTGATGCCGCAGCGCCGGCTCTTGTGGAGGTGGCCTGGATGTGGGACGGTGCTAAAGTGTCCGCGCATGTTGCGTCCCACACCAGGGTTTTTCCATTTTTCCATGGGATCAACGACATCCCATCTGGTCTCTTGCCATCGTCCCGGGCTACACCGTTCGGCTCTAGAATGGCCGGGACGTTGATTGTGGCAAGAGCTCTCCGGATGATATCGTTGATCGACGCATGGCGTGGAAGCCTGCCGGCACTCCGCTGGCATGACAGACCGTGTTGACCCCGACGGTCGACGTTTTCTCCGAAGAGGCAGCGATGTGGCACAGTCAGTGGTGCGCCGAGTCGCAGGCCTACGGCTAGCGTCAGACTCATGTCGTCTAACATCATTCCAACGCTAGGCGATGGCAATGCATGTAGCCAAAGTCCGGATTCCGGCTCACTCACTGCTAAGAGGCGAGCACGCTCTGCAGGGCTTTCTGCATTATCAAGCAGTTTGTTTTTAACCACTTTGCAGAGCGGCTCGTCCCACAGCCTTTGTGAGTGAAGCACGGTCGGTAGGTCTTCCCCCGGACAGGCCTGTACCCAGGCAGTCATGCCCTCGGCCAGCTGCTCGACCTCCGCGTTACCGAGTGATTGGTTAGTGATCTTAACGAAGAGGTCTTGCACGCTGTGAGCCAAGGACAGGAATGCCGGGAGGGCCACACTGGAAATTTTTCTTATGCCGAGTCCACCGTGGCGGATCGGCAGCGATGCCTGCTCCCAACTCTTTTCGTCTAACTGACAATTTAGAATTTGGGTGAGGGACTGTTTTAGAATTTTGTCAAGGGGCTCCAAAAGGTCTTTGTGTTTCCAAAATGGGGAACACCGTAAAACATAAGTAAATTTAGGGACGAAAAGACAAAATCGGACTATACATAGAGCCATATGAGTGTTTATTTCTTTGAGTCGAAAAGAGGAGGATTCAAACTGTTTGATGAGATTTTCAATGAAGCCAGGCATCGCTTCTTCTAGAATTGGGGCACCAAGGAGGTGAAGCGACTCTTTACTGAGAATTTTTATGTTTGGTGCTGTATGGTTGAAATTTGTTGTGATTTGGTTTCTTGTATTTACGTCTAATGTATCGGGTATGTATAGTTCGCATTTGGAGTAATTTAGTTCAAGACCTATTTTCGCCAGATTTTCCGAAAGGAGTTTTAAGTCTGAGAGGACTGTGTCTGCTTCACCTCCAATGGTACCGTCGTCTAAATACCAAACGTTGAATTTTGAATTTAATTTACTTATGGTCGGATGTATTGCCAAACTGAAAATTGCTGGTCCGAGGGGGTCGCCCTGCTGGCAACCAACTGCTGAATGGAGGAGGTGGCCTTTAAAAATCAATTTGGAGGGATTTTTGTAGCTTTGCCATAAGTATTTATATATTTCCGGTGTATTTTCTTGTACTTGACTCAGCAGGGCGCCTCTGTCTACCGAGTTAAAAGCGTTTTTGACATCGACTTTCAGCATCACCTCTCCATCGCAGCCCCGAAGGTATGCGCGGGCTGCGTGTACAGCAGCCTCACAGCCGCCTTTGCTGCCGAAACCGAGCTGTGTCGGCTGGAAAATTCTCGTTACATTTGGCAGAATATACCTGCAGCATACCTTCGAGGCTATCCGTCTTAAAGTGTTACCGACTGCGATAGGTCTTATTCCACCGTCTTTTTTCTTAAGGGCAATAAGGTTGGCACCATATAATATGTCCGTTATGTCCTCCCTCACGCTTCCCGACAGCATGAGATTTATCAGACGCGTCAAGTCCTTCAAGAGGGCCCGGCCAGCATCGCCGGTGACGCCGCATATTAGATCTTTAAGATGTTGCGGCGTCAGACCATCGAGTCCACCGGCTGACCCATTCTTGAAGGACATGACCGCGTTCTGCACATCGTCAGCTGTGACGGTAAGCGCGGGGTCTGACGAGGACGGTGGATCTGGAAATTGACAGAGAGGTGAAGCCGCAGGATGTTTGGACACTAACGCCTGTACTGTCTCAGGGCTGTTTGGGGCGACCGCGTCGTTAGAGAAGAGGACCTGAGCGGCTCCCTTGATATCTCCGTCGTTAATTTTTATTTCTACTATTGATTTTAAGGGTTTTGTACGGTTGAATCTTTCCGGGGTAATGTCTGGGGTGTTTGGAAGAGCTTGGTGGCAGTTGTCTTTAATTTTTTGTGTAAGGGAGCCACTGTCTCTTCCCCGACGCACGTGCAGTGTCTTGTAGGAGAAGGTTAGTAGCTCCTCCCACCTCGCTTTGTCGTTATTATCTAATACGTTTTTCAGGACTTTGGACAGAGAGGTAGCCACCGATATTCTGGCTCCTCGTGGAATTCTTTTCACAAGGGGTGTACTGGACTTAAGTTGTCCCAGGGTTTGCCAGAACTCTTGGCTGAAAGTGGGGCTGGAGCTCTTGGGGTTGTAGTTTTGGGCGCTTTTGTGCGTCTTCCCCTCGTGGATGCGTAGCCCTCTCTGCCCTTTGAAATAGCGAGGTTGAGAGCATAACAGACACTGCACGAGTCCCGAGGACGCACAGGCGTTGTCTTGGCTGCAGACATTGGAGGATGAACCTGCAGCCTGCGACATTGACCACTGATGTAACGACTTACTGGAATATTATATTTAGATCTATGCATACGTTAACTAAGTATATAAAATCACTGTCACTCATAGTTTCTCTGAGTTTTGCGCCATTTCCATCTAGAATTTGTACATTTTGTAAGACTTGAAGTATAGACTATTATAAGTCTTGTCGGGATAAAACGCAGTAGGTAGTGATTATTTTCTCTGTGTGTCGGGAGGGTGACGGGTGACAGGGTAAGCGCGTCTTCCTATTGGGCCGCTGCCTTTTCATTGACAGTGGTCGCTAGGCAGCCGGTGGTGGTCTCCTTGACGACGTCGGGGTCTCAGAAATGTCAAAGCCGGCTCTAATAAATCGTTTTGATAATATATAAAATGTTCGATTAAGTATTAAGTATTAAACTAAACTATTAAGCCATTAAAAAATAAATAAAACGATGGAAAAATTAACAAAATATTTTCACAAGTTGTAAATGACCAACTCATATGTATGTGATGCAGGTGCGCATTTTTAAGGTAACCTTGTGTAGGTAACGCAAAACGCATCACGTTCCTAAATAAAATGTTCAACAAGTTTCTAAATAAGTAAAATAACAAGTTACTAAATAAAAAGTGCCACAAGTTCCTTAATAAAAACGGTATCGTGCTAACTTTTCTGTTATACGACCCCAGCACCACCAAATTGCGACCGATATTTTGGAAAGTATCGGCTCGATAATAATTGCTGGGGGATGGAAATTGATAGCGATTTCGGTCACGTAATTGGTTCACCGGTGAACCGGGTGAATGGAGGCATGATGCGGTATGAAAAATTAGAATCGATATTACCTACGGGTTATCGATCATGCGAATTTGTTCTCGTGGAAATCATATGCGCATTATAGATATCTTCGTTTCAATGACTTTATTACGGGACTTTAAAGATATGTCACAATGAGATGTGGATCACTTAAGACATTCAAGTGTCAATGACAGTTGAAGTTGTAAAGTAAAGTAAAGTAAAATAAAAATATTTATTTAAAATTACATAGTTATTACAGAAATCATTCAGCCACAAGAAATCCACTGCTGAACATAGGTCTCCTCGATGGAATTCCAAAAAAACCGGTTGGAAGTGGCCTGCCTCCAGCGTCTTCCTGCCACTTGGATGAGGTCATCTGTCTGTTCTGTGGCTGGTCGTCCTACGCTGCGCTAATTAAAAGTTTATGTTTGACTTAATATCAATCTTGGGAGCTCTTATTTTGGTTTAAATAAATCTTAATTTAAACGACGACTGTTTTAAGCGCATCAAAGCCTACAATGTGTTATAAACTAATAACTAAGGCATGCACTAAAATTATAATTAAATCTGATTATAAGTTGTTGTAATTCGTTCAAGTTTTACAGTCGAATGAGGAAAGGCTCCGCTATTTAGGTCCGTTTTTTGACGTTTAAACTTATGGTATGTACCATATAGACAGAATTATTGTTACTTCATGTTTCGAAATGATAAACTTTCATATTCTTCAAAGAAACCAACATCTTAACAGTTGCATGTCAATACATTTATGAAAATATTATGTACGTTAGAAAAAATATCAAAGACTTCGAAAATGTTGGTGGCCACCATAATGTTAATACTAGAAATAAACATAAATTGTCATTTCCACTATTTAGACTTGCAAAAGTTAACACATCCTTTATGGGGCACTGTATAAGGTTCTACAACAAAATTCCTCAAGATATATTAGAGTTACCTCCAACGCGATTTAAAAAATGTGTTAAGCACGTTCTGTGCAAAAAGGCTTACTATAACATCAAGGATTATTTAGAAGACAAAGATGTTTGGCATTAACAGTAGATTAATATTATTTAAAGAACGATTGTGACTTGTGTTCAACACATTCATGACTAATATTTTAAGTTGAAAACTCTGTTAATTAAGTTAAAACGTGTTTTGAAAAGAATAAATGTGGAGTTTCTTTGTTAGCTTCTTCTCCACATAATCCATTAATTGTGAAACTAACAACTTTGACGTTCATTAAGTAAACATTCTGTTTTTACAATGAATAAAAATATTTGAATTGAATTGAATTGAATTATTATACAAACAAATGCAGCTAGCACTCAACTGTGATATTTCCAATTCAACGTGACCCAATGTTGGTTGCCATAGCAACAGTCCTGATTCTGTTAGCCAGATTGAGCGCCTAATACGGGCCATAAATTGTAGACTATTAATTCCAGGCACCAAACAAAGCAGAGACTTTCCATTTAGGAACCGAGTGAATAATGTTCCATTAGGCCAACTCGGCTTTGAGTATGGTGCGGATGTTAGATTCAACATGGTACAGCAGAAATGCTATTTTCTTCCGGACCACGGACTAAGAATGTGACTTTTTATGTTAAGTTTTGACATCAAATAATAAGGTACTAAACTCGTACACCAACTCCACCAATGGAAAAAAACATGATTTTTTTTTACAGATCTTTTTCGCAAAATGTGTCAGAACAATCTCTCAATCATGTCAATAATGATTTTAGAACCCATGGCCGTGAATGGCCGTGATTTGGTTTTCATTGGTGGAGCCAGTGACCCTAATGGATCCCCTTCATTTTTATCATTGAACATTTTTACGTGAGCCTCTAATCAATTAATTTATAAGTAATTCGACCTAAGCATTTTTAATGACTCGCGATTTCCTTATTACACATTTCATCATCATCATCAGCTATTTGACGCCCACTGCAGGATATAGACCGCCTTCGTGGTTTTCATAACCAGAAGGGGTTTTGCCGTAATCGCCACGCTTGGCAGGCGGGTTGACGATCGCAGTATGCGGTTAGAATCTCAGAAAGACGCCTCTGCCTGTCTCCTGGTAATTGATTTCCTTAGTCGCCTTCTACGATATCCACAGAAGGAAATGGAGTGACGCTATTCTTAATCCGGCGCCACACGAAAAGGGGGTCAGTTGCCTCGTGGTTAACCAGTTGCCAGTATTTCAGGAATACTATAATCTTTTGTTTTTAGGGTTCCGTGCGCAAAGGGTAAGGGACCCTATTACTAAGAGTCCGCTGTTCGTCCGTCCGTCCGTCTGTCACCAGGCTGTATCTCATGAACCGTGATAGTTAGACAGTTGAAATTTTCACAGATGATGTATTTCTGTTGCCGCTATAACGAAAAATACAAGAAACGTGTTTTTTTTGGCCGTTTTTTGCTCGATATTAATAGCGGCAACAGGTAGACGCTTGAAATATTAAAATGTTGTAAACATAATGGTAGGAAATCCTTTGTGAGTGAGTCCGACTCGCACTTGGCCGGTTTTTTGTTATAAGTGACATTTCTCTACACACAGAATGAGTGAAGAGCAAAAAGCTTACCGAGTTTTAATTTATCGTATAGAAGTTAGATGCTTTGTAAGGTTCTGTTGTTTGAAAGTCAAAAGTATTTTATATCAATCACATCATGAACCTGCCCTAACTTTTACTTCAAGAAATTTAATATTAAAAGTACAGGCAGACTTCGATTGGAAAATCAAACTTTGCAAAAATATGATAGAGATAAATTTTATCTCATTCTTTCATCGAGAAGTTTGAAATGATCAATCCCATTACAAAGGACCCGTTCACTTTTACTTTGATATAAGTTCAAAGCTATACTATGTCAAATTCTAATAGCATTAATAGCGTTACTTGAAACTTTCTCCCTGAGCCAAACATAGACCTATGATCTCTTATTTGTCTTTATCAAAGTTCAACAATTAATCTTCGCTAATTTTGTTACAGGTGGAAGGTATGCGGGCTCACAGAGTGCCCGCTGCCTTGCTCCTATTGCTGATTGCAATAGAAGCCCTTCACGCCAACCGGAGGAAATCTAAGGAGCGGACAACGCCCAATACCATCAACATCTGCGATATTAGTGACAGAGATTCAAAAATCCATTGCTACTGTGAGACCAGCCAAGATTTCAATGCAGCAACAAAAACCGAATGCTGGGTCTTTAACGGCGGTATTGAAAAGTCAGACCCGTTCTGGACAAGCTTTGCCTCACAAACTAACATTGAGACTCTAGCATTCAATGTTAGAACAGACGGAAGCCTAGAGTTTGTCCCAACAAAGGTACTCAGGTACTTAAGGAGACTGAAACAATTCAACATAAAGCACAGTGCAATAAAAGTTATAGACAGCTACACATTTGTTAATGTGACGTCATTGCAAGAGATGACACTGACTAAGAATCAAATTGTGAAACTCAATCGACATGCATTCTACAACTTGCCTAACCTAACAGTGCTAACGTTAGATGAAAATAAAATAACCCAACTAGTGACTGAGACATTTTACGAGTTGCCAGTGCTGCAAAAGTTGTATCTAACAAATAACAATATCAGTGTTTTGCAGCCTGGTGCATTCAGACACTTAGTGAACCTTCTCGACTTAGAGTTGGATAGGAATAACATAAGTGAACTCAAAAAAGAGTGCTTCGATGGCTTAGCCAACCTTAAGCGTCTCGACTTAAGAAGAAATCAGTTAGCGGTCTTAGAATCGTTTACGTTTACTGAACTGTGGAATTTGCAAGAATTGTTATTAGACTATAACAAGATTAGTGTGTTGGCTCAAAGAACGTTTGACGGATTATCCTTGTTGAGAAAGTTAAGCCTGAGTCACAACAAACTTGTTACTTTGGTCGGTGGACTGTTCGAGGGTGTCAGAGGGCTCTCCTCATTAGATTTAAGACACAATAAGCTACATAGATTTACTGAAGAAAATCTTAGACCTCTCTATGATAATCTCAAAGGGCAGAGCAGTTATCTCTTCTTAGGAGGTACGTATTTAATTTAACATTTACTTTTCAAAAGTTTTTCTCTCCATTCTTACAAATGTTTTCCATTGGGTTACACGAAATTTTCTCCAGACTGATTCTGAAGTAATCACTGAACCGTAATTTAAAATATTGTTACGCAATCCAATTCTGTGTCGCAATTATCGACGACACTCGATGGGAAAAAAGAAAAAGTCAAGTGAATCCCGGAGACAAAAGTCGGTGATACTTTAATTATAGAATGGAAATCAATTAGTTCCGCCCTGAAGTCTTCAAACGGGTGGAGTTTTCATTATTATTCCAATTAGTGACTTTAATTAAGATTTCGATTGTTACAGATAACGATTTCGAGTGTGATTGCCACCTCGCATGGATGCACAGGCTGCGTCACGAAGCGCAGAGTGTGAAGATCCGCACTGCGTTGGAGAACTTCGTATGCAAATTCAACGGTGACCCGGCGTTGAATGCGCACTTCACATATTTCGAACGAAATGTAATTGGCTCCAACAATCTGTATGACGCTGATGACAGAAGTCACTTGAAAGACTACGATGACGCCGATGACGTGATCAGTGATGATCTTGAGGAGGTTAACAATAAACCGAAGGTAAGGGCTGAAAATGAAAGAACGCTTCTGCAGATTCCAGTTGAGACGCTTCCGTGTCCGCAGATTGTCAAAACAGTGACGGATCGGACGTACACTCATCCTTCACAGAATGAAGTAAAGGACTATAGAAACTTTATTCAGCCCTCCAGTGCTTGTGAATTAAGAAAATCTCTTGTTGTTTTTGCTCTCGGATTGTTTATATTATTTTAGATACATGTGCAAAAGTAAAAAGATGGACCACAAGTTGTTACTTAAGAAAATTTTCATTATCTTTCTTTATTGTCTTCGGAAAGAAAATGTGATATAATTTTGATACTTAGGTAGGTTCTTACTTACCGTGAATTAAGGTCAGAGTTAAATCTATAGTAGTTACTATTATTAAGCAGTTATGTGTAAAAATACTAAACTATTGTAAAACAAAGAAAATAGACATTTCTCCTTTTGTTTCCAAAATTCTTGTACCTACGTATTTTCCGTCTGTGAATATTAGTATTAAATTTAAATAACTAGAATAAGTCTCATTAAATGTCAAACAAATTAAAAAAATGTTGTAAACGTTATTATAAAGTTTATTGTTATGACAACTCTAAGGTTGTGCATTTTATGATTCATTTTATTAATATCTTTGTATAATTTGTATGTTTCGGTGAACTGTGTCACGACACTAGAATGGTGTTCTAAGCTAGATGATAGCTGGCATGAAGGTGGTAAAACCGAAGGTTTCTCACCTGCATATACCTACGGATAATGGACAATAATTCAAAAAAATATTAAGCTGAAAGAAAAAAAACCCTTTGGAGGTTAAGCTTCACAAAATACTCAAAGATTTTTCTGTTGTTTAGTTTCAGAGATAATGGAAAAATTGCAAAAAAAAAAAACCGGCCCAGCAACTCTACAACCTACGCCTTTGCCTTTGTAAGTCAAAAAAAAGTCAAATGTCAACAATGTTTCTATAGTCTGTGGTACCTATATCGAAACGAATTTTCATCTGTGAACCAAAGGTGAAAGAAATAATGTTAGCTAGCACGATCTATTCGAAACAACAAACAGGCAACACAGATTATTATCTTGCATGACGTGACAAGCGAAGCGGTGGTAGCCTAGTGGGTAGAACATTGGACTCGGAAACGGGAGACCCAGGTTCGATCCCAAGTGCGGGCATGTACCTATGACTTGGTTTTCTAAGTTATGTACATTGTGAAGTTATAGTAGCAATACCACACGCTAACGGTGAAGGAAAACATCGTGAGGAAACCTGAGTGTCTGAGCTATTCATATACCTCGGCGCTTGAAATCGCCAATCCGCGGTGGGCACGCGTGGTGATTAAATACTCTCTCCCTGAGAGAAGGCCTGTGCCCTATAGTGGGATGTATATAGGCTGCTTATGTTATGTTTGACGTGACAATGACAAGTGACACTTTTTTTTTCAAGTAAAGGCAAAGGTATAGGCAAAAATTATGTTTTTTCACACCTGCTATTCAGAAAAGATCCCTTGATTCCCTCAAATGAGGGATCTAAGTTGTGCTTTTCTTCCCTGATATTCTAGTTTTTTTTATTGCCCTCAGCATGATCCGTGTGCAGATTTTCACAAAATGTAATTCCAATTCGATTTTTATTTTGTTGCAATCGATCATAAACTTCTTTCGATATCTTAATCGTGTTTGATTTAAATTTTCCTTATAGCAGGTGTGAAAAGCAGTATGTGTCACTCGGTAGCAAAATTATTTACGGCTTGGGCGTAAACACTTGAATATACCGCCCTCGCCGTAAATATATCATTTTGCTCCCTTGAGACACAATCTACTATTGTTCCCTTCTAGCCTACGTCACTTCCGGCCCTATAAAGTCAACTTTAAAACGTAAAATAACTTATATTTCTTGTTGCACTAATCTGTGCTGTACGGTTAGCTACAGGTGGATGGAACTTTTGGCCTCTAAATAGGTTTTTAAAAATAACGATTATTTCCAAATACATACAAGAAACTAAAAAATACTTGTCGCCTATTTTTCTGTTTTCTTCTCAAAAATTTTGTCCGTTGCGGCAGCGTAGTGGAGGCTGGATGATCCGGGCTACTGATGAGCCATTCCCGGGTTTTTTAGGCATAATCTCAAAACTCCGTGTGGCGCCGGATTAAGAATAGCGTCACTCCATTTCCTTCCGTGGATGTTGTAGAAGGCGATTAAGGTAATCAATTACCAGGAGACGGGCAGCAGTGTCTTCCTGAGATTCCAACCGCATACTGCGATCGCCAGCCCGCCTGCCAAGCGTGGCGATTATGGCAAAACCCCCTCATGGTTATGAAAACCACGAAGGAGGCCTATGTCTTGCAGTGGGCGCCAAATGGCTGATGATGATGATGATGATAATGAATCTCAAAATTTCCAGTGCCATATTTCAATAAACAATTTCAATTAGAGTTTGAATTTTACGACTATTGTTCTGAGTTTTTTCTCCAGCCTTCAGTAAAGCATAGTACTATATGTTGTGTTTTGTATTTGTTTGTTTTGATTACTCACAGCTTGTATATCAATACATTCAAATGGAGATATGACGCAACTTTTAAATACATAGAAGAATCTCCATTCTTTGTAACTTGGATATGGTTTTAAATATTATATTATCTATCAATCAATGCTACTGCAAACCGTAAAACCTCATTTTTTTTTCTAACGAGTAATTTAACAAAAATTGTAGAACAAAAGTGCAACCAGGAATAAAACTGTGTTGAATTATTTTACGACGCGACGACCTCGTGGCGCAGCGGTAGTGCATCTGCATACCATGCGAGAGGTTCCGGGTTCGAATCCCGGCTGGGGACAAAAAAAAACCCAGGTCTTGGATGTTTACATGTTTGTGATGTCGTTGTTTCTGGTTCCCACGACACAGGGTATCCTAGTGTGGGACCAGAAGCAATGTATGTGCCTGTATGTAAATGTTTATGTTTAATTAAATATTTCGATTGAAATCGGTGATCGGATGTAAACGACAGCTTAATAGTGACATAACAGTTGTAAGCACACAGTCGTTCTGCAAGAGAATGCCCTGCAGTGGAGGGTGTATAGGATTACGTTATGTAATCGGTGAGGAGAGAAACCAAGGTTGCGTTTCCACTCCTAAGCCACCACGAATCTGTCTCGGAGCCCATGAGTCCTCCCACAGTGGGCATTGTCCTAAATATTTACATAGTTGCAAAATTTTTAACGGTATAGTAAATGTATTGCTACAATAATAAATTAATAACATTTACTGATTTCTTGTATAATGTGAAAAAGTGTATAACTTTTGTTAACACCAAGATGTTGAAAGCTTAGTTCTCTTAAAAAAAACAACTTCTTCAATGCACCTCTTGCACAGATTAGGAATATTATAAGTTTTTTTTGATGTCATCAAACATGTGATGATGATGACGATGATGTACTTCCGTGCATGAAACACCTCCAGGTTCTTACAGACTCAGATATTTTTTTTTCGCTTTAAAACATAATTAAAGCAGCCCAAATCGAAATATTCGGGCAACCCTCTTAAAATTACCTCATTTCGTGAAAAATATATGAAACATAACTTTATTTTTTAGGGCAATGCCCGTTCACTCAGCTGCCAGTCTGACGTGAAACCTTTTATAATCATCATGATGATACCCACTACCAATACAAATCCCTATCACTAGTTACACTCCATAGTTTGAGTCCTTCAGATAACCTACTTTAACGTGTATTTACTGTTTAATTGCTTATTTTATAATTGTAAACAATGTTAAATACTTGCATGCCTTTTAGCAGGTATTTAATGGATTTAATATACATTTCATTACCATAAATTTACATTTTTATGACGCACTTCATCCGAGGACAATTCGCCTGTCCCAAAAAGAGACACATGAAGGGACATTTTTTTTTCAAAACAGAAATACCCCTGTCGGTTACTAACTGGTTCCAGTAACCAATAGTGGAAATATCTCGGTTTTGAAAAAAGATGGCCCTTACTGTGTTTATTTTTGGGACAGCCGAATTGTTCATTCATTTGTTTGTAAAAGTCAAGTTGTATTTTATTTCGATAATTAAAGATTGATGTTAAGATTAATAAAAGTGACCTCCATTATTTTATCCCTCATACACAAAACTCGCTAGATTTTGTGGAAGCTTTTTTTTGCGAAGCCAAAATCAATAGGTGTTTTCTGTGATACGATAGGTAAATAAATCTAAATTTCTTTATGAAAAGTATGACTTGGCTGCTATCTATGTTCATAAAGCAATATATGTTAGCATAAGCAGCCTATATACATCCCACTATAGGGCACAGGCCTTCTCTCAGGGAGAGAGTATTTAATCACCACGCGTGCCCACCGCGGATTGGCGATTTCAAGCGCCGAGGTATATGAATAGCTCTGACACTCAGGTTTCCTCACGATGTTTTCCTTCACAGTTAGCAAGTGGTAGTGCTACTATAACTTCACATATGTACATAACTTAGAAAACAAAGTCATAGGTACATGCCCGCACTGGGAATCGAACCTAGGTCTCCCGCTTCCGAGTTCAATGTTCTACCCACTAGGCCACCACCGTTCGTAACCTAATATATGTTAGCTGTTAGTTTACTAATGTCCTTTGCAAAATTCACAATCTCTGTATTGTTTCAAAATAATATTGATAGGAAAATCAACGCACATATTGAGGCTTAAAGACGCACTATTTTTGATATTCCATTTCGATACTTAACTTATAAATCATCTAAGTTCTAAACATCTGTATTCTAAAGTCAATTTGGTTTCACCTCACTTTGAGATTCCGAATCAACAAAATAATTATTGTGTTATTTAGGTGTGCACATCTGTGATTTCAAACATTTCTTATTTTCTCCCAACTATTCGCTAGCCCAACGCAATTTAAGTCTAACAGAAATCGTGCGCTCGGTGAAACTAGCTTTAAGCCCGGGTTCTCTAAGCGCATGAATTTGTATGGGACATATTGCGCTGCGCGAGCGAACAGCTGGGGGGCAAGCAGGCATTTTTTAAATTACAGAAATACGAATCCTATTAAATAAAGCGGTGCTAGCCTAGTGGGTTTCGCAAACATTCGATTCATAATAAAGATTATATTCAGCGGTGGGCACGCGGGGTGAATTAAGCCCATAGTCTCTCTCTGAGAGATAACCTGTGCCCTACAGGGGGACGTATATAGGCTGCTTATGAATTCTATTAATTGAATTTTAATGACCGACGTCACTAAAACATTAAGTGATAGTCATTTTGGTATATTTTTTATTGTCCAAAACTCAGTACAGCTCAAATAAAAGCATATGTAGTGATAATTTAGACTCATTAAAGATTCATAAAAATAATGACCGACGGCCCTAGATAGGACATTGTAAAGTAACATTTTCAGATTTTAAACACTTACCATTAGAGACTAAAATGTATTTTAAAATACCTGTTTTCGGGGTAATGTCAGAGAACCCAGCCTATTTTCTTGTCCATCACAGGGCCTTCATTTTTAAACATCACATAATAAAAATAATCATACAAATGATACTGTATAACATTCCAATTTTTTGCGATGATTATTACGTAGCAAAGAGAAGCGATTATTAGCAATAAACTGTAAAACACTTTTTACGCAGCCTATGTACGTCCCCCCGTAGGGCACAGGCCTTCTCTCAGAGAGAGACAGAGTATGGGCTTAATTACCACGCATGCCCATCGTGGATTGACAATTTCAAGCGCTGAGGTATGTGAACACCTTAGGCACTCAGGTTGATTTCACACACACGCGAAAGAAAATTAATATTCCGGTCAGGACCAAAGCTTTACGACTGACCTTGCATTAAAATAATTCGAAATGTAAGGATAAAAACGCAAAAGGCGCCAAGAGCAAAAAAAACACCAAACTCCTTTTAAGAAGGAGGAAAAAATACCTTTCCAAATGCAAACCTTGTCTGTATGTAATAAAAACGGGCTCGAAATCAAATCCGCAAATTCCACAGGGAAATCGTAAAAAAGGAAACGTCCCGTAAATGGCTTAGTTGCTGCGTAAAAAGTGCCACTGTCCCACTTATACGCATTGCCCAACTGGTACACTACCTTTGATACATTTTTAAAACATCTTTCAGTGAAACTTACCGCCGGGTTTTCACGATTTCAGTCGGCTCGGACAGAGTGACCTAGAGAGCCATCGCCCACGACGACTTAAAAACGCGATTCAAACGCGATACACGCGCGCGGCCGCAGCGCTTCCGTAGAATGGAAGCAAAACATAATGCTATGCTGAAGCGCGTTTGCATCGTTTCTATAAAATGTCACAGTAAATTATTATTATTATTAATACGTTTATTGCACATAAGTAAAAATTACAATGGCAATGTGGCGGACTTAATGCTATAAGCATTTTCTACCAGTCAACCACAGGAGGTGCAAGAAATTCTGCAGCGCGTTTGCATCGTTTCTTCAAAATGTCACAAAACGCGCTTAGAAGCGCGTACAAAAGTTGTCGTGGGAGATGGCTCAAAATGGCTACTTGAATAATACTCGTATCGTGTACACAGGCTATTCTAGTACACTCTGATGAAAACAGACAATTTTTGTGCTGCAATCGTGTAAACGATACCAGTAGCTTCAGAGTAGCTAAAATATGTCACTCAACCAGAGCGTACTAGGATCGTACCTATCCATCACAAGGTTGTCTGGAAGAAATTGCGGTTTGCTAAATGTCATTCGAATGGTGGCGTGGTGGCTGGGTCACCTATCTCCCTCTAAAATGGTCAAGATTGGTGATGACTGACCACTGCGTTATGCTCTTCAACGGGTGTTGTTCGTGTCCCTGGCCGCAGCATTTAATGTTTTTCCTACTTTTGTAAGAAGTTTTATTTTGGCTTTTAAAGTTGTTGGTGGATATTACGGAATCATATCATATAGGCTTTGATATATAAGTTTAAGATGATTTGAGAAAAGATGGTCAGAGTGCAGTTTTTGTTTCCCGCTGCCTTTTTCTCCACTACAAATATGGCCCGAAGGCAGCGGCTAACGTACTGACATAGTACATTCAGCAAACAGAATGTAAATTCCTTACGTTAAAATAAATTATTCATTTCTGATATCTGATTTCTGTTAGCAATAAGGCCGCCCATTGCACTTTTTCATTGTAACTTTCATATGTTATGTCTCTTGTTTCTTGTGTGCAATAAAGAATATTCTTATCTTATCTTATCTTATCGTGAAAACGTGGCTTTAGAGATTCAGTCACAGCATTTTCATTCACTTCACTTTGCGTATCAAACAAATAAAATCGCTTATTTTTATTTCCAGGACGAAGCTATGTCACATACCAAAATGGCTCATTCGGGATAAGAACGATTTAATAAAAATTTTGCAAATTTAAGGGGAGAACATATCAGATATCAGACTCGCACTAAAAATCACTTACAACTACTCGCACCACGAACCCAATACGGAAAAAGGTCAATACTGTTTGAGGGAGCACAATTGTTTAACAAACTACCGAAAGATATAAAAAAATCAGATTCACTTCCAAAATTTAAGTTCCGATTAAGATGCCACATCAAAGATAAATATAAAATTTAGAATTTAAACGTTTGTTACAATCTAATAAGTGAAATTGGTATGAGGTGTTGCATGTTCACGTTTATATTTCATTAGATTATAGTCCTGGTTTTCTCATTTTAAGTGAATGAAATGTAATTCGTTCTTATGGGAAATAAATACTCAAAACCTAAAACCTAGAACATACATAGACGAGGGTTTTACAGAAACTATTTTAGTGCGTCATTTGACTGTCATTAAAAGAAATTAAATTGTGTCAATGTCACCTCGTATTTAACTTCCCTTTAGGAGTATTATAGCACAATACGTAGGTGTAGCATATTTTTCGAAAGTCTTATTTTGTCTTTGTTGTTTTTCCAGATGTAGTCATATACATTTTTTTAAATATTAATTAGCTTCACAGTCTTCGCAATATAGGTCACAGACTACCTACAGCCGGTTTCTCGTAAACCGAGTAATCTGCCGTTAACCTCCGTAAGTTGTTTTTTTTTGTGTGCACTTTGGCGAGCTGATGATGGTTACCAGATTGTTAGTATACGACAAGCAAGAGGCAAGTTGATTTAACTATTCTCTAAAAGACGTATTAAATTAAAACTGTGGTTTGTGTTATTTGGATGACAATATGATAATAAAAATATTTTCACTTGTGGCCCGAAAAAAATTAATTTATGAATAAAATAATTTGAAACTATTGACCTGACCTCTTCAATGGCCTCTTCAAATCTTAAAAAACTCATTCGAGCTCATTCGCTTTGTTTTGACGAATCCAATACGTTGCGTTACCTGTCAAAAGCGTAATATTTTATTTTGTCAAACCATTATGTAATTTAAAAAGGAAGTTATAAATCATGGCACAATTTTTTTCTGACAGTGTGGTTTCTGTATAATATACATATTATCTATTTCTGTATGTGTTTCTTACTATTCATTTTCATATTTTTCATAGATAGATATAATTATTTATTGTATGTACACCAGGAATTACATATCACAATTAAACACCCATAAAGTACAGTACAATTGGCAGCCTTATTACTAAAAGTAATAATATCTTCGAGACAACCATTATTTGCCACCAATCATGATTCTTATCTTCTATGGCATCTTCTATCGCAGTACGCGGTAACAGCGTTTGGCCCGTCGTAGAGCATAAATTAAATTTGTAGGGCCCTATCACCGTTGTTTTGCTTAACTTATTCATAAAGTTCAGGGCTGTTGATTCTCTGAGCTCAGTTGACGGCAACTGGAATTTAGTCTGTCTCCCGGGCGCTGGAATTTTCTAGATTTGTTATATTTTTTACTAGCGAAACTTCAAAAAAAGTCACCGTAAATTGCATGTCTGATTTTTTTAAAGCTCCAACTAACTGCTCGAACATCAGAACTATACAGAGTGTCCCACGGCTGTGCTAAACGGAGCGAAACGTACTATAAACATTGAAGAAGGAAAACTACTAAACGGAGTCTTCTCATTTATTTTTATGAACAAATTCTTAATGCATTCACAGATTTACATGAAATCGCTTGCTAGCTAGTTTTAAAATTTAAGTACCTATATGACCGAGCTTTGTCCGGCATTTTTTTTTTGGTTAATCGTGTTTTTCGAAAATTATATTTACCTAGATACGATGAAAAAAAAGGTAAAAAATAATCGACCTGAAGACATCTGGACTCGGGGTCTTCTGGTTTCCCATCAGCCCGATTTTTGACCTGAGTTATTACAACCTTGTGATGGTGGCGAAATTTACCTTCGTATTCGAATGATATTATAGCAGTTTTTCATTGCCTCAAAACACGGATAAAACGACGTTTTCTAAAAATGAAACATAGTCAGATCGATTTATCGCCCCCGAAACCCCCTGCATACAAAATTTCATGAAAATCGTTGGAGCCGTTTCCGACATTCAAATTATTATAAAATATGTATACAAGAATTGCTCGTTTAAAAACATTAGATAGATTGGATATCGAACCCACAAAATGTAAAAACCAAACACCCAGTATTTTAATTCTCCCGATCTAAGCTTACATCAACAGGAAGAATCGCTTTTAAGTGACGTAGTACGTTAAATTAAAGAGTGGCCATGAAATTTTACGTTTTATGTTAAACTTTCTTCGGAAGTTCGTAGATATGCGGTATTATTATGAGTCGGGAATATCTTGATATTAAATTTGTTGGTCTCTCTTTGACCTGATCTATACGTTGTCAGTTGTTGGTCTCTCTTTGACCTGATCTATACGTTGTCAGTTAGAAAAGCAGTTTTAAAAATACTGAGTGATTTTTTTTATTTTAAAATTAAAAATGTGATTATTTTTAGAAAAATATTCCTACCTTCAACCCTTAAAGGACTTCCCCTCCATGTCGCATAGCGGCGGGACACCTGTAGATATGGACATACCCACTACGCAGATAACAAAACATATTTCAAGACCGCATCTAAAACCACAAATTAAAGACTAAACTAGACCATCCTCTCTATCACGTAACTTTTCACTTCATCAAGTTAACCGTTTTGACGACTCCATTTATTCATTCTGGCTCAGGGACCCACGCCCACGACCCAGGAAACCTGGAGCTCACGCAGGTCTCTTTCCACTCCGTCTTTCCAGCGATACTTGGTGCGTCCGACCGGCCGACGCCCAACGAGACACCCTTCATGCTCTTTTTGCAGCCCGATCCTCCCATTCTTTCCACGAGGCCGAGCTATCGGAGTCTTGCGTATTTAGTCACTCCTATTGTGTTGAGTTAGCCCATCAGATTCAGACGACGACTCCAAACTGTCAAAATATGTGTGTGTTTGACAGTTCGGAGTTGGTTAAATCAGGCAAGTCCATACAGTGGAGGATATACGTAGTAGCGCCTCAGCCAGGCAGCGATCCATCTAGGCGTCAGCTTTGCATTCAACAGGTTAGGCAAGTTACGTAAATTATGCTTAATAACACCGGCAGACCTGCAACTTGTTACTTTGAGACTAAATGAGACTAAAACGAGGACCCAACGCTTTGATTAAGCCTTTGATGCAAAGGCGTTTGCTTTTGGAGCTGTTATCGAGAAGAGAGTCACTTCAGTCTACGGTCACCACTTCCGGCAAGGTAAGTACCATACATAGTATACATGAGCTGCCTATACACGTCCCAGTGCAATGCTGTTGGTTTCTCTAATAAACTTAAAATAAAATAAATGATACAGGCATTTTTTCAAGGAGACTGTACGGGTGTAATTACCACTCGAAGTGTTAGTAAGAAGTACGTACATACATACATACTTACCGGCTGGCAAGAGCTGGATGAGAGTAGCCGAGGATCGTACTCAGTGGCGTGCTATAGGAGAGGCCTATGTCCAGCAGTGGACAAGCATAGGCTGATGACGATGATGACATACATAAACTCACGCCTGTATCCCAGAGGGCTAGGCAGAGATCAAGGACTCCACTTGCCACGATCCTGACAGATCACTTTTGCTTCCTCTACATTCATTAGTCGTTGCATGCACGCACGCCGGCTTCGGGTACTTTTTATCTTGCCCTTTGCTAATACATCCTCTATTTGGTCGAAGTATATCCACCTGGAACATCCCTTACTGGCCCTTCCACCCACATTCGCTCGATATATTACAAAAAGTATAATTTGAAGTAATAACTCTACCAATCGATCGCCAACCCAACCGCCAAGCGTGGCGATTCTGGCAAAACCCCTCATGGTTATAAAAACCTCGAAGGAGGCCTGTGTCCTGTAGTGGGCGTCAAACGGCTGATGATGATGATAATGAACTCTACCAAATTGGAAGGATTATAACTTCACACAGAACTTTTTTACTTTTATGGTCAGACCAGAGTTATTTGATAGATTATCTTCTTTTAAATAACGGAGAGCAACTTTTCAAAAGCTTTGTCATCATATATGAAGGCAACAAAGCAATTTTCATCCCCCATCTCGGAAAAAGATTTTTTGCTCTTCAATATCTGAGGGCAAAAGTCGTTTTTATCCGCTAGAGGATAAAGTAAATTGAATTCAGAACATCGAGTAAGTTTGTAAATTCAAAACATTATTAAACCTATTTACTTCTACCTCCATGGTGCTGAATTTAACATACAACTTTTTTTAATTTGTTAAAAACTCAGACTTGGAACCTCCTTTGTGTTTTTTTGCATTTAGTGTATGTGTGTGTGTGCGTGTGCGTGTGCGTGTGCGTGTGCGTGTGAGTGTGCGTGTGCGTGTGCGTGTGCGTGTGCGTGTGCGTGTGCGTGTGCGTGTGCGTGTGCGTGTGCGTGTGCGTGTGCGTATGCGTGTGAGTGTGCGTGTGCACGTGTGTGTGTGTGTGTGTGTGTGTGTGTGTGTGTGTGTCAGTCTATTCCCAATCTCAGCTTTCTAGTACCAATCGTCTCTGAGCTAAGCAGAGAGACAGACAAACAGACGGACGGACATGGCGAAACTTTACAGTTTATGAACTTCATAGTTTTGCTACATCATTTGTGTTCATTGTTGACTACGTACCCCTAAAAACAGGGAATGTGTCCGTACCGAACTAATTAGTACATTACATTAATAAAAAAATTGCAAACAATAAATTGTTGGTCAATCACCTTTACGTTCGTTACAATAGTATGCGACATACTTCTCTTTCTTCTCTTTAAAACGAGCAAGTTCTTGTCTCAGTTCTTTTAATTAAATAAAAAATTTCAGAGGTTCAACGAGACTTTCCTGCAACATACTGTACAAGATGACGTTCCCGTCTCTTATTCAACTCTAGAATGTGCCTCTGAAAAGATTTTATTAAAATAAATGCATCAGCAAACAGGCTTTCTCCCTTATCTGCAAGGCCTCTGTATTCCCATGTCTGTTCTGCTAAAATTTGGAGTGTTTCCACCAAAACATGACGTATTGGTGACCTCTGGAACCAAACTGAAGTAAAGAATAGGGGTAGGCTAGAAGCGTCATTCGTATGGAAAATACTTTAAAGCAGAATGGCACCAACGGCAAAATAAGTTAAGCTCAAGCACTTAAAGTGCTTTCAGTTTTTTATTCTGCGGCTGTCAACAAACATAATTTTATATCTCGGTTAAGGCTGATTAGGCCAGATCCGTGTGGTGTCGGATTAAGAACAGCGTCACTCCATTTCATTCCGTGGATGTCGTAGAAGGCGACTAAGGAAATAAATTACCAGGAGACGGGCAGCAGCGTTTTCCTGAGATTCCAACCGCACACTGCGATCGTCAAACTGCCTGCCAAGCGTGGCGATTATTGCAAAACCCTTTATGGTTAGGGAAAACCACGAGGGTGACTGTGTCCTGCAGTGGGCGTAAAAATGGCTGACAATGAGGCCAGATACGTTACTTCATTAATTTACATATGTACTTATTTTTCGAGAAAAGACCAAACATTATTTGGACGTTCTTTTGATGTATTATGTGATACTGCTGTCCAGGCGAACTTTGTACCACCACAGAATCCGTTTATACGATTCTTGCACAGCGCCATCTATTTTAAAACACAACGTTCGCTCGCACAATGCCATCTATTTTAAACTTAAAATAAATATTATCCCACGGGAACGCGTATGCTATGTATCAATTCAGGTCCTTGTCTATCTGTACGCCAAGTTTCATTTAAATCCGTTTAGTCGTTATTGCGTGATTGAGTAACCAACGTCTAAAGCTCCAAACATCCAAATATCTTCACGAACTTTAACATTTATAATATTAAGTAGGATAGTAGGATATAAAAATTTCGTGTCACAGCGTTTGTTATCGAACTCCTCCGAAACGGCTATACCGATTTTTATGATTTTTTGTATATATTTGGTAGGTCTGAGAATAGGACTTAGGCTAATTAATATGGCAAAACGTTTAAACATGCGTTTGCCGAGTCATCTAGCAAATTTATAACAGAGAGAACATATCAAGTTATGCAGATTTCCTGTGATCAAAACATCGTGACTTATCATCACACTCATAACGCCTTCCTCGCTTTAACCTGTTTAAGAGCAAAATTACAAAATGTTCCAGTTTTTGATCGACTCAAATGCAATTTCACTTTACTGTTCTTTATTCCTATGCGACATAGAACATACTTTACAGTGGAATACGGTGAATATGCTTATCTGAAGCACTTACATTATTAAACTTGATGCCGTTTGTGGGCTCGTAAAAACTTGACTCGCATCACAAGGGCAGTATTTGCGGAAGTATTTACGGAAAAGGAATGAACATTGGACTGAATTATTTATTCAACTCTACAAAATCCTATATTTACTTAATTTATGCAGCTGCTTATGCAGTTTATCAGTCAGCTTGGTATCTTTAAATTAAGACGATGATGACCTTAAAGGAAAAAAAACATAATATAATATGACACTTTACCATCTTTAAAGTCACTCGCTAACGGCGAAGGAAAAACATCGTGAGGTAACCTGAGTGTCGAAGGTGTTCACATACCTCAGCGCTTGAAATTACCAATCCGAGGTGGGCACGCGTGGTAGTTAAGCCCATACTCGTTCTCTGACAGAAGGCCTGTGTAATACAGTGGGGCGTATATATGTAGGCTGCATTATTATTCGATTAGAATCTTTAGGCGATTTATATAGAGCAAGGAATGTTCCCGCACCGAAAACCTTTACGTGGTGGAAGCGACCAAGGTTTGTCGTATGAATTGAATAATTCACAATGCAATTTTGTGAAGACTCGTAATAAAGGGTGTTTTTGAGACTGACGCTGCTGAATTTACATAATTGCGAAGCCAGTTAGCGAAGATAAAATATGTTGTCCAAAGAGCTTGCAACATCAAGTTTATTAAGTAGGTAGTGTTATATGAACAGGTGTGAGTTTTTGTATGTATCTTCAAAAACATATTTCTATACTAAGTGTATCCTGTACTATGGTAACCAGGCAATGACATCACAAACATGGAAATACACCCAGACTGAGGTCATTTGTACAAATGTACGACGGCCGTCCGCAGGAGTCGAACCCACGACCTCTGTCTATCTATCTATCTACGTGATAAGATTCCATAATTGGCATCGACAACTTTCAATGCCAAAACAGTAGTTACTTTTCTATTGTGAAGTTGTCTACATAGTTTTTGTAGATATTGACGAATAGGACGCCCCTTTTTCAGTACATTGATTTTGTAACACCTTGTATATTCACTTCATTAAGGAGATTAGATTCAGTTTCAGTTGGTCGTCAGGTTGTAGGCGATTTAGGTAACGACGGTTCTTACGCAGTGCCGAATAGTCTTATGTAGGTAGTTGGGGCGGAAGTGTTTTTTTTTGTAAGCAATTTACTACAACTTCTAGCTAATGAATGTGAGAACATAGGCTTGGCTGCAAGAAGGTTATATTCGCTTCTCAGCCACAGAGGCTGTAATTATTACGAACCAAGAAGTGAAACTTAATAGTTTGGTATTTTCATGATAAAAAATCGATTACCAAAACGGATTTAATATTGTTATAGTGAATGACATAAATGACATTAACAAACAATAAATAAGTTTAGGTCCAGTTGTTTTGTAAATGGAATACTATCTCGAAATAACTAATCAGGAACTCATACTATAAATTTGAAAGTTTGTGAAGATGTTTCAATGTTTGTTACTCAATCACGCAATAACGGCTGAAGGGGTTTAGAATAAATTTGGTATGAAGACAGTTTGAGTCCCGAGGATAGACATAGGATACATCTCATCTCGGAAATGACTCATTCCATGCGGATGAAGTCGCGAGCAAAAGCTAGTAATAATAATAACTTTCACATAAGTCACAACACAATCACTTGTCTTAGGCTGAAACTAGTAAACTACGGTGGCCTCTAGTGGGAACCAAACCTACAACCTCTGTTTTGGTACAACCGGTGAGACACTCAAAGTAGCCACATCATCATTAAGTTAAAAAACCAGCCAAGTGTAAGTCGAACACCGAGGGTACCGTACCACCTCACTTTTTTTGAAAATATGTAAAGTATTTAGTGAGTCCGACTCGCGCTTGGCCGTTTTTATTATTTGTCGTTAGCATATATAATAATTCCCCTAATCACGCCAAGTTTGATGTCTGTATGTATTACCGTTTTTACGATAGAGCATAAACAAAAGTAAACCGGACAAGTGCAAGTCTGGCCCGCCCACCGAGGGTTCCATACAAATAATAATAATAACTTCCACACAACACAATCACTTGACCTCAATCCAAACTAGGATACCCTGTGGTATGGCAACCAGGCAAGGACATCACAAATACAAATACACCCAGACTGAGGCGATTTGTACAAAAAATGTGCGGCGGCCCCCAGTGGAAATCAAACCGACCATCCATCTTGGTAGTAAGCGCCTTAAGGGTGCTTACATTTAAATTTGTAGGTATTTACGTACTATAAATAGTTCAGGAATCTAGTTTCGCAATTTTTCCGAGCTTTTCCCGAACTACAAAAACAAATTGTTGTATGATTTAATTACAAATGTACACTTTTTATATTTTTCCCTGTATTTGTAGTATGAGACGATATTACTTGCCAAATTTAATAGCTCTAGGTCAACCAAAAGTAGGTACTCTATAAATTTTGATTTCCTTGAGTGTCGAAATATGCGTTTTTTTTTTGCATAAACAGCCGTAATGTTTCTTTACGTTAACTTAGAAGTTTTATTTTCTCACAGCTTCAAGGGACTGTTATAGACTTGCTACTTATTACAGTTTCAAAGATAGTACCTTTAAAGGTCGGACAAATGGACAGACAGACAGAAAGCGAAGGCAAAGTAATAGGGTCTCGTTTGGCACCGTTCGGATATGGAACCCTTAAAGTCTCCCGCCCCGGTCTCTGCCTATCCATCCAATACACAGGGTAGAGTTTATGTATGTTAGAATACGAATTTTTTTTAAATTTACTACAATGAATCATAAAACCGCAATATTGATTGAAAATGCAACAAAAATTTATTATGAATTTATGAAACTTCTTAGTTTTTAAAACTTGTAGTAAATATATAACAACTAACATAAACAGCGGCCTTCTCTCAGGGAGAGATATGGGCTTAATTACTACTCGTGCTTACCGTCGATGGCGATTTCAAGCACTGAGGTATGTGAATAACTCAGACACTCAGGTTTCCTCCCGATGTTTTCCTTCACCGTTAGCGTTAGTGGTATTGCTACTATAACTTCACAAATGTATATAACTTAGAAAACAAAGTCATAGGTACATGCCCGCACTGGGAACAACTAATCCATCATAAATAATATTGTGCATCTTCTATTTATCACCTGTATATCGGGAGCAAAATATCAAATAATTTTATTAGAACAAAATATTTGATGAAAGCAACCATTTCTCAGATACGACGATTGATTATTAACGAGTGAATAAATTGAAAGAATAGAACCTTGATTACTCTTTCTGTCTTTATATTCGTTTTCCTTTCATAAAGCGTCTCTAAAAGGAAAGGGAGACCTTGCCGGGCCTTTGACAACTGACAACTCCAATTTTAAGTTACTTGAGGAAAAGTGGAAAATTACATGCGGCAAATGTTGCACCTTTTGGACGAAGCTTTGACCACAGGGACGGCAACTAGTTTCTGTCTAATTGGAAATAGACAATAGTACATTACTTCAGAGGGAAGAAAGTGACAGTTCCATACCGAGATTATGGCATTTGCGCCACGAGCTTGCGAGGGGCGCAAACCATTTGAGGTATGGAACTGTACTTTATCCTGAGGTATGTATAGTGCTTTTTATTACACCTACGAGGAAAATTATAGACATAAATGCATAGAAATGATTACAAAAAACACAAAGATAAATGCTAAATCAATCGAAGTTTTTGCGAAAATGCGCGGGCTTTTCCTTTTTTTATTCGCCCGTTTCTGGAGTAGGCTAAGATCATAAGGTCATGCAGCCACTTCTTCCGTGATTCCGCACGTTTTATATACAAAAATTATTTCATTTTTAATTTTCTGTATGCACCAAGAAGGTTGGTAACTGGTAAAAAAAAAACTGTATGTGGCCAGTAACAATTTACTTGAAATTTAATTAGTAGACAGTTAAAGTCTCTTTGCAGTATGACTGCTGACAAATTAAAAAAAAAAAAAACCGGGTATGTAATGGAATTTCATAGATACTTCCCACCCTTGGGTCGGAAGGATTTTCATACAAACTTCCATACCTTGGGATGAAAGGATTTGAAGGGCGGGATAAAGGCGTTTCTTCCCTCTAATTGGTATAATTAGTATGTATTTTCAGAGCAGGTGTGATAAAAATACTGTTTTTGGTAGTGAGTATATAAAATAGACGTAGAGAACAACTAAAATACACAAAACAAGTGAAGGAATTACAGAAAGTTTTTTTTTCAGCCTATAGACGTCCCACAGGACGTTGCCGCATCACGTGCTATCCTAGTTTGAGACTACGACATTGTGCTGTGTGGTAATTTTTATAATAACCTATCATTCTTAAGTAGCGTTGGATGCCCACCAGCTCGCTGGACTGACGATCTGAGACAGATTGCTGGTAGTGGGTGGATGTAGATGGCCGATGACCTAAGGAACTAGCGTGCCTTGCATACTAGAATTAGCAACCTACGAGTATACGTCCTATATTGTAAGAACTAATAATAATTTCATGTTTTATGAGTTTTGAAATTATTAATAATAATTGTTGCAATACCTACATTCACTCTATGTTTGAAATTTTAATTTATCTTCCTTTTTATGTTTGGAAAATAAAGGCTATTTTATTTTATATATTTATTTATTTAATAATAATAGAACTTAAGTCACCATAAGGTGACTGACATATCCTGTAAGTAAGCTGAAGTGGCAGTGGGCTGGTCATATACGCTGGAGAACCGACGATCGATGGGGTTCTCGAGTGGAGACGAATGGCAAACGCAGCGTAGGACGACCACCAGCTCGCTGGACCGACGATCTGAGACAGATTGTTGGCAGTGGCTAGATAAAGATGCCCGAAGACAGCAGGTAGTGGCGTGCCTTGGAGGAGGCCTATGTCCAGCAGTGGACAAGTACGGGCTGATTGATTATTTACTTTCAGAGTTACTTTATATATTGTTAATTTTTGTTCAGCTCAATAAACATTTTTCATTTTCATTTTTTCATTTTCACTTATTTTATCGTTATTGAAGGTTTTTCACTGCTCTGACAGTCGGGATAGGACCGAACGAATACTTCTGTGCTACATTTCATACGACAGAGAAGAGGGAAAAGGACCTGTACAGATGGACTATAAATTCAGATTTAGAAAGCAGAATGGAAGCTGCTAAGCTACTTATTTGAGTACAAATTTGGCATTAATATGTCTGCCAGCGTATAGCATAAAGCAACCTATTAAATTGTTGTTTCGAAGTTGCTGATCATGGAACTTAGGGCCTCTTGCGCCAAGTCACTGGATAAGTAAGTAAATCGACAAATACTTATCAAGGAATAAATTAATAAATAGCTGATTGACAGGGTTGTCAGTCAAGTCTGTCAACTATATGAAGAAAAGCACATTTTTCCGGAGTAACTAAATAATATTTATGGTGTCAAGGAATCGTCGGTGCGCAATTCTGACTTGCACTTAGCCGGGTTAATATAACCGACACATATTATTTTCCTTTCCTTAAAGCTGAGCTCAACAAGAGTACAATGCATTTTGTTAGTGTATTTTATATTCATGCCAGGAATTTGCAATAGAATTAAACGCATGAATGTATAGGTTTCTATTCTGTCGTAAATTTACTTTGGTTGTATATTCGACTGTACCTTCAGAGCAAGTTGTAAATCTGTCAGTGTCGTCCACTTTGAATTAAAATTATCATGTTAAGTAAAATGTAAATTCCCAACGAGAATCCCTAGTTTCGGGCCGAGAATAGCGATGAGACGTGGGACGGCTTTTATCTTGAATTCGTTGTAGTTTTTGAAATACGCCTATTTTAAAAACTAATATTAAATTCTGGGGAAAGTATTTTATGTCTTGAATATGAGTCTGAACGTTACGTTTACGTTGAAAAAGCTGTCAGTGACGTAGAAAATAACTAACTGCTATGTAGAACTTTTTCTAAATTGGACCGTGTTACGCAAAAACTTTCCAACCCACAATAAGCAGCTTGCGAGAGTAACTGTTTTTTTTTCTATAACATGTTTTGTTCTATGTTTTTGTTCACACGTTTTATATTTTTACGTCTCAACCAAAACATGGAAGAAAATAATGTTATACAATAAAAAAAAGCTATTTTCTCAAATTTTCTTTCTTATTGTTTGAATGTTTCTACGTAACTAGGTCTAATTGATCAAAGGCATATGCATGAAATCAATTGAATTATACCAAATAGATATTAGGGAGATCCTTACGCTTATAAACTTAGCAATAGAGAATATTTCTATCTTATCTTACTCATAGCCACTGCACACTAGGCCGGGAAGCTTGGAAAACCACGAGGGAGGCCTATGTCCTGCAGTGAGCATGAAATGGCTGATGATGATGATGATGATGATGACTGCACATTATAAGCCAATCATTTGAGGACGATATGACATATTCTTTTTCTTTCTGGTCGTTTCCTTATGATCGTTTCCTCATGACTAAGGGACATGACTATGGGGCAACTTCTGCCACCAACGCTTTCCATTCGGACCGATAATGCGCTTGATGTATGGCTGCTTGTAGGAATAATATTTGACAATTATCTTGTCCTGTATTGTCTAGGGTGATTGATCGGTGACTTTAAACAAAATGTTTAAAAAACATGTTTTTGTTTAAAACCACGACTGGGGTGACCCTTTTTAAGGTAACGCGAATAAATTGCCATTTATATTTGTTAAATCTTACTTATTTTGGCAGAGGCATCTGACAAGACAGCTCAAGAATAACAAGGCACCAGGAGAGGACGGAATCACATCAGAGCTCCTGAAAGCGGGTGGAACACCAGTACTTAAAGTCCTTCAGAAGCTCTTCAATTCCGTCGTGCTCGAAGGGAAAACGCCAGAAGCATGGAACAGAAGCGTGGTGACGCTGTTCTTCAAGAAAGGGGATAACTCTCTATTGAAGAACTACCGACCCATCTCGCTTCTGAGCCATGTTTATAAGCTGTTTTCGAGGGTCCTCACGAATCGTCTCGAACGCAGGTTTGATGACTTCCAGCCTCCCGAACAAGCCGGTTTCCGAAAGGGCTTTAGTACCATAGACCACATCCACACGCTGCGGCAAATTATACAGAAGACTGAGGAGTATAATTTGCCATTCTGCTTAGCGTTTGTGGACTATGAGAAAGCCTTCGATTCGATCGAGACATGGGCAGTGCTCGAGTCTCTCCAGCGTTGCCGTATTGACTATCGGTATATCGAGGTGCTGAAGTGCTTGTACAACAGCGCCACCATGTCGGTCCGAGTACAGGAGCAGAATTCGGAGGCAATTCCATTGAGAAGAGGCGTGAGACAGGGAGACGTTATCTCTCCGAAACTGTTCACGAACGCACTGGAAGATGCCTTCAAGCTTCTGGAATGGCAGGGACGCGGCATCAATATCAATGGCGAGTACATCACGCACCTTCGATTTGCCGACGATATAGTAGTCATGGCAGAGACGATGGAAGACCTCGGCATAATGCTCGACGACCTCAGTCGAGTTTCCCAACGTGTGGGCCTTAAAATGAACATGGACAAAACGAAGGTCATGTCGAACGCTCGTGTTGTGCCCACCCCAATAACATTGGGGAACACGACTCTCGAAGTTGTAGACGAATACGTCTACTTAGGACAAACAATCCAACTAGGCCGGTCCAACTTCGTGAAAGAGGTCAATCGTCGAATCCAACTCGGCTGGGCAGCTTTCGGGAAACTTAGAAAAGTCTTTTCGTCTAATATACCTCAATCGCTCAAGACAAAATTATACAACCAGTGTGTGTTACCAGTGATGACTTATGGCACTGAAACGTGGTCTCTCACTATGGGCCTCATAAGAAGGCTCAAGGTCACGCAACGAGCTATGGAAAGGGCTATGCTCGGAATTTCTCTACGAGATCGAATCAGAAATGATGAGATCCGTAGACGAACGAAAGTCGTCGACATAGCTCAGCGGATTAGTAAGTTGAAGTGGCAGTGGGCGGGGCACATAGCACGAAGAACTGATGGCCGATGGGGCCGAAAAGTTCTCGAATGGAGACCACATATCGGCAAGCGCAGCGTGGGACGACCAGCCACAAGATGGACAGATGACGTCATTCAAGTGGCAGGAAGACGCTGGATGCAGGCCGCTTCCAACCGGTCTTTTTGGAAATCCATGGAGGAGGCCTATGTCCAGCAGTGGACTTCTTGTGGCTGAATGATGATGATGATCTGACAAGATGTTAATCTGTAGATTCTAAATGATTCGTCATAACAATGGTTTTTAATTGTTCTTTCCAAGGTCATAATCTAACAGATTAAAGTGTTCCAGAAAGCCACTTATCTATTCGACAACATATTTTCCATTGTTTTGTTTATGACGGATAAAATCACGAATGGCCTGTAATTTGTATAGTTTAAGTGGTTTCCTTGCTTGTAAATTGGTCGAATTATTGTTGTTTTAACATTTTCCGGATATAAACCTTTTATTATACATTTATTGATAAAATTTCACTTTTAACATACTTTATATTCTGAACTCTAATTTAATACATCCCTGGTGCTTTGTCACTGCTCAACTGAGCTAATTTTTTTTTCTACTTTGTATGAACTTACTTTTGTTAATCTAACCGATACATTTCTTTTATTGAAATATGTTTTGTGATCTAAAAATTTAGTATTACAGTTATGCTTAATATTATGTATTTCTTGGGTAAAAGTATTTGAAAAGTTGCTACAAAAATTTTGAACAATGTCTGTTTTACTCAAATATTTCATTATTACATTATTTACATTACTTTTGTTTCGCCCCAACCATGGATTTATGTTTTCCCACGTTTTCCTAATATCTCCGTTACATTTAGCTTTTTCCTTTTGCTTTTATTTATAGCTGGCGGCCTTAATTGCTTTACTAACCTTATTTCTAATTGTTTATTTATACAAGACAGTTTTGCCTTCCAAGCTCTAAGCAAGGCATCTTTCCGCTCCATCATTCGACTTAGTTGCACGTTAACCCATGGTTGAGTTGCACGTTAAGTACTGGTCTACGCAAAAGAGGCTCGTCAGGATCATTGCAAGTGGTATCTGATTACATTTATGTAATAGAGGCGTCTATTTATGCAATGTAATGTATTTTCATAGTAATTTGTTACGCCTTTTGCAAATGACTAACTAAAACAAAAAAATAAACTCTTTTTTTTCAGATTTTAATTTCATTGGTCATTTTAAGCATTGAGGTATTTGAACACTCCGGGCACTCAGATTTTTTCACGATGTTTTTCTTCACAGTTAATGTGTAATATTGCTACTACAAAGACTAAAGTATGCATAGTATAGAAAAAAAGGTCATAGTACACGCCGGAATTTAACTCAGAACCTCTTGAATATGAGACAGGGTTCTACCGATGCTCTGTCAGTGGCCACACAGAAGGGACGTGAGGCGAGGACGCTTCGTTCATGTAATTCACTTTTAGACAAAATGTACTAAAGAGAAGGGACGAAGCCTACACAGAATAGACAGGGCGAGGGCGCGATTTTTATGCAACGCGTCGCGTCTTTTCCGCGCCCCCGCCCTTCTGTGTGGCCGCTGGCTAAGACTTTCATCATAATCATAAACAGCCTATATACGTGCCACTGTAGGGCACAGGCCTTCTCACAGAGAGAGAGTATGGGCTTAATCACCACGCATGCCCACCGCGGATTGCCGATTTCAATCAATCAATCAATATATTTATTTCGGAACAAGTCCATGGTGTTAGTAAAAGCGCTGAGGCATGTGAATAGCTCAGACACTCAGGTTTCCTCACGATGTTTTCCTTCACAGTTAGCGAGTGGTATTGCTACTATAACTTCACAAATATCCATAACTTAGAACACAAAGTCATAGGTACACGCCCGCACTGGGAATCGAACCTGGGTCTCTCGGTTCCGAGTCCAATGTTCTACCCACTAGGCTACCACCGCTCCTAAGCTAAGGCTTTGCCAACAGTGAATACCGTTTATTTTCACGACTCGCAATACCGAAATATCGTAAGTAAATAAAGGGGCTTGGTGTCAGAAGCCCCAACGGAAATGTGAAAACTTTTGCTGCTACTTATAATGTATATTCTACCTGTTAGAAACGACACTGACGGTGTAACTTTATTTTCCTGTTTGTTTTTTTCCTCCGAACAAAATTTACAGATACTTTGCCACGCAAAGAGACACCAACGAAAACAGCTCTTACATACCAACACTGTAAAGTTAAATCAAAGCGTAGGAGGCCGGAAATTTCGTAATTTCACTTATCGCTGCAAAAAAAGACGGGACGACATTTTTTCCCCTCATGAATTTTGAAGCGGCTGCCGAGAAAATCGGCCTTTGTAAGTCCTTATACATTTACTTAAACATCACTTCAAGCGCTCAAGTAAAAGACTATCCACGTCGCAACTGGCTGGTATTAGGGCGCGGTGGTAGCGCAGCGCTAGAATGCCGGTCTCACACTCGGGAGGTCGTGGGCTCGAACTCGGCCATTACCAATGACTTCGTTTTTTTTTTGAAGTTACGTACATTTTTGAAGCTACTACAGCCACTCGCTAAGTGTGAAGGAAAACGTCGTGAGAAAACCCTTGCGTCTGAGGTATTTACATTCAGCGCTTGCAACGTACAATGCACCAACTATGAGTCTAAGGCAGAAATCTCAGGCCTATCTAGAACTAGAACTAGGTACAACGGGCTGGCGACGTGCTATTGCAACAATACAAACTAAAATGCCGGGTTGCATTTTAGTCAACCGCCAAACTTTAAAGCGGCTTTTTACTCATAAATATAAACAACTTTTACTATGGGGCCAAACAAATCGGAGCAACAAATAAATGAGCTGTTCCATACATAAGATAGAAGCAGTACCGCACCAAATGTATGAAACAGCTGATTTATTTTTTGCTCTTATTGGTTTGGCCCCATAGTCAAAGTTGCTCGTATTGACGTGTAGAAAGATCCCTCAAAGTTTGTCAGATGACTAAAATGCTGCCCGGTATATTCAGTCGCTCCGGGGCTAAAAGGAAAGTTGTTCAGTCAAAAAATAATCAAATAGATTCGATAATTAAAAGTGTCCCCGTCCAACCACGGGCGGCGAGGGACTGGCCGTAATTCAATTACTTTCCAGCGTATTCATGGTGCAATAAATTAATATCCCTTGTCGAACTGGATTTGGTGCCGCTCCGATAAAATTGTCTGTTATATACTATTATATCTATTATAGCTATACTATACTTGCGGTGATAGCCTAGTGGGTAGAACATTGGACTCGGAAGCGAGAGACCCAGGTTCTATTCCCAGTGCGGGCATGTACCTATGACTTTTTTTCCTATGTTATGTACTTTTGTGAAGTTATAATAGCTTATATTCACCGACTTAAACGTATTTGATACGTCGTTAAGGCGTTATTTATTGGCTGATTTTCTTGTTGACTACATTCGACGCGTAATCGGGGTGAAAGGTCACCATAGACACCTGGCCTTGTTCCAAATTAGGATGCCCTATGGCACGGTAATCAGGTAAGGACATCACAAGCAAGAAAATAAGCCCAATCAATCAATGAGCCCGTACTCGTCCACTGCTGGATATAAGCCTAATAAGCAGATAAGTAACATAATATGCACAAAAACAGACAGAAAACTAAATACCTACACAATAGGCAAAACGAATAAATAAAACAGAACCGTAGATGTAGCCTGTGGTGTACAAGTAGGTGCGCCGGATTAAAAAACGTCGCTATAATGTAATGGGGCTACTTCACGTTCAGCTGGATTGTGGTGGCGATGCGTTCTACAAAGCGGCGTTCAACGTTTAGCTTTATGTTTTACTTTATTGTACACAAGAAAGAAATATTTATAATATTTACATATTGTCGGCAAGAAGCAATGTAGGGTGACTATAAACAATAAATAAATTTTTTTTTTTTCGTTTATTTTCTTTTCACAGAGGTATCAAAACATATAGTAGGTACAATTTGAGTAATCAGGACTTATTCCTATGTGAGAGGCTGGAGTTCATACTAGGAAAGATCCTGTGTGACAGATCTCCAGGTCCTCACTAAACTTCTGATGCATTGTTTCTCAATTGTATGTACATTTTTGAAAGTTCTTAAGTTTAACAGGAAATTATAACCGGCAGTGTTATTATAGACAATATAAATTTTAAAACAGTAAATTAATGGAAACATAACATGCATGCGTACTTAATAAGCATATGCATGTTGAGTGAGTGTATGTGTGAGTATGTGTGTGTGCGTGTGTATGGAGGAGCACTTTGTGCAATAAATGAAATACAATTTAATGTTATTGACACAATAACACAACCAAAACAATATTTATGTATGTAAAAATATAAAAATAAAAAAGTCTTATGGTCAAAAGTATCTAATATTGTTACATGGGAATCACACAAACGGTAGGATTGTCAGGGGATATTTTCTTTAAAATAAGATAATCTTCGTTACCGATATTGATATGATTTACATACTTTGTACCGCAATAATAATGCTCGGGTGTCCGACGAATACCAGAATCTATGGCCACCGTACCCATTTTTGTGTGCGAAATAACCTCTTTTGTCCAAGGCTTTTTCACATTTCCGGACTTTTCACTATATACGTTTTCAAGCTGACGATTGAACTTATCTTTGAACTCACTATTTTCACGAATTTTATCAACGTTTGAAATTTTCTAATTTGAATTTAAATGAATTATTCGTTCTGTTGTGACACCAGTGTTTATTGTGACGCCATTTTGGTTTTAATGATCATGCAGCGTTAGTTGAAACTAAAACTTTCAAAGCGGCGTATAAACGATGCACCCGTTTGTATATGTGCCTTTCGTTAATAAGCCGCTTTGACGAACGCGAAGTGCTCATACAAAGCGGCGTACATTATTACAGCAGAATTGAAATCCGGCTGAATGCGAGGTAGCCGTATTGGATTACAGAGACGTTTTTCAATCCGGCACGCCAACTTGTAATACGGCGTGTTATACGATATGGCTGCGACATATCTATGTTGCCACAAAAGGCAGCTGACTCAGCGTTGTGCAGCGGAAGTGCTCCCGCACTGCCTTACTTCCTTTTATTTCTGACACTATGTTATTTAGCAAAAAATAATCCTTATGATGATGCCTTTCGATAGATATGACAAAGCTACAGGGTAATTTTTTCTTATGTAGCGGGTTCGATTCCCGGTTAAGCCATGTAATTATTATTAATAATTATTAAGATCTATGAATACAGTTTAAATTGTTTTTCAAATTAAAATAATGTCTTCTTTCAGTAAAATGTTCCATCTAAAATGTTCAAGGTACTTTCCTTCAATGTGGCATAGCCGTGGGACGCCCTGTATACGTTGTGATGGTAACTAGTGCACAAAATGAATGTGAATAGGGATTAAGATAGTGAAGGGAATTAGGCGCCAAATTGCGTATTCATCGTGAGTGCCCAATTGCCCATTGTGAATGAGAAATATGGAATAAGTAATTTTCATGTCTTTTATCGGAAAACTCATTTATCATCTAATTCTATCATACTATATAGGGTGCAATCTCAATATACATCGGTAAATAAGTAGGTTCTACTGGTAATTAAGAACCACTTTTACTTTTACGAAGCTTTTAAATGACTGCCTTGTTTGTCGAGAGGCTTCACGTCTATCTGATCGGTATCACAATAAATAGGGCCAATGACAAATACTCACATTTATACAATAAATAAAAGCGAAAAGCCAAACGTATAATCTGAAAAAACAAAAAAATAATAATTTTAAATACCACAATCCATAGAGTATTTCCATGTGGCGCCAGATTAAGAATAGCGTCACTCCTTCCGTGGATGTCGTAGAAGGCGACTAAGGAAATCAATTAACAGGAGAGGGGCAGCAGCGTCTTCCTCAGATTCCAACCGCATACAGCGGTCGTCAACCCGCCTGCCAAGCGTGGCGATTATAGCAAAATACCCTAAGGTTTTGAGAACCACGAAGTAGGCCTATGTCCTGCAGTGGGCGTCAAATGGCTGATGATGATGATGATGATAAAGTATTTTGTGTTTATTTACTAACAGAATAAAAGTTCTTATTCTGAAACCTAGAAACAGTAGGAACCCACCAACAACATTAATCTACCCTCTGTTTCTTGTTCACTCACAATCTGTCAATAATCTAATGTTAACAGGTATCAATTGTCCAAATTGCATAAAAACGTCTGACAGCACGTCAAACTGATAGAGTACGAGAAACCGGGGGAAGGAAACTTGGATTCATCATCATCATCATCATCATCAGCCATTTGACGCCCACTGCAGGACATAGGCCTCCCTCATGATTTGCCTGACCATGAAGGGTTTTGCCATAATCTTAAACTTGGATTAGTCAATAATATTGTAATTAACATACAAACTTCTCTTAATGTTCGACAGGGAGATTCTGTCTAGCTTTACGACATTTACATCACTGTACAGTCGACAGCACATCAACCTTTACACTTGTGCACTCTACTCAATTACGTTACGGGTGACTTTGCAACCGAAATGTAAAGGTTGACCCCCTGTCAACTGTACTCACCCAATGGCCTTTTCATCTATCGCAGATGATTTATGCAGCGTTTTCTGAGCATTTATGCTCGTAACTAAAAACTCGGCATATGTAGGCAGCAGGCTCCTGCTGGTCGGAGCAGAAAGGTGAGTTTGAAGTCCCCACTTCCATTTTAAGAATTGCTATAAAAGTGACATGGTCATTTTCGGCATCTCAAGCGATCAGTGGATGGAGCTAGCGGAAGATCACGACGAGTGGGGCCGTCTTATCACTGAAGGACGCACTGCATATGACCAAGCCTGGTTCCTGCACCTGGTTGATAAACGCGCGAAGAGGCATGCACAATGCGCATGCCTTAAATTCAGACTTACCTATTACTTGTACCATATCAGGTTATCATAAAACTTTGGCCTTTACATCTACGTAATGAGATGATTTATACAGCGTCCAGTGGCACTATCACTCACACTAAATGGGTGAAGGGCCCGCTCGGACGCTGCAGTGCCTGGGACAATATTTTAGATGGAGTAGACTTGCCCAGCACCTATACCATCCTGTCAGCTTAGTCGGCCTAGCCCACAGGAAAGACAAGGCATTACGTGCGGAGCCAACCAAGCCGCGGGTTTCCTCACGATTATCATACTCCCTAGAATACCTACACAACTTTGAAATACCTACAGCTTAAGCGTAGGAAGTGTAAAGAAAGCCCAACCTCCAAGTTAATTAAAACGTTGAAGCTAGTCGAACCTGTAGATCTTTTGCAGAGCCTTCATCTTTGAACAATATAGGAGTAACCACCATTTTTGTTGCATAGAAAAGACACGGCAGAGTCGTGGGTTTGATTCCCACTGGGGGCCGCCGTACATACGTAGAAATGGTCTCAGTCTGGGTGTATTTTCATGTTTGGGAAGTTCTTGCCCGGTTACTGCAGCACAGGGTATCCTAGTTTGGGACCAGGTCAAGTGAATGTGTTGTGTGAAAGTTATTATTCTTCTATGCTGAAACATAGTAAGAGTGCACACAGCGCAATTTTAATATAATTACGTAACCCCTGATATTTTGAAAAATACCAATCAGAGAATCAAACTCATGAAATAAAACTTATTTTAAAAGAAAACCCGGCCAAGCGCAAGTCGAACTCGCGCACCGATGGTTCCGCACATGCGCTTGGTCGTTTTTGGCGTTCCGTAATCCGACAAGAAACCCTTATAGTTTCGCCATGTCCGTCTGTCTGTCTGTCTGTCTTGTCAGTCATACTAGAAAGCTGTCATTTGGTACGTGAATACATATTTATCACGCAAACAAAGCTAAAGAATAAAATTTTGGATTTTTTGATTTTGTTGAAAAGTGGGTATAATTTTTTTCTCGTCGCCCCATCATTTGGAGCATCGTTGAATTAGTCGTTGAAACCATTTTTTTTAAGGTTCCGTTTGCCCAAGTAGGCCTCCCCCCCGCTCTCCTGGCTAAACAGTTGATTGCAGAAACGGAAAAAATTCAGGGTAGTTGCACATATTATAATGAACTTAAAAGGAAAAATATGACAGCTATGCTAGTTAACGAGTAATAGACAACCAACTTACAAAAGTAAAATTTCGTACAAAATCCTTTGAAAATGACTTCCATAAAGTTGTTCGTATTAGTAGCCTATATACGTCCCACTGTTGGGCACAGCCCTCTCTGAGAAAGAGAGAGCATGGACTTAATCACCACACGTGCCCACCGCGGATTGGCGCTTTCAAGCGCTGTTATGTATGTGAACATCTCAGAAACTCACGCTTCCTGACGATGGTTTCCTAACAAAACATAATTATAATAAATTAAAATTCTATTCAAAGGAAGTCAAACCTAAAGTAATCAGAAATAATATATTAAACCGACCAACCTAGATCCTCAACAAAAAGCCTATACCAAAGTACTTTCGCGGACTATGACATTAATAAGGCTTCGTCGGAAACGTCATCTGCTGGACACCGCTTTTGTAACAGTGGAGCGGCTGGCTGCCAGCTTCTACTCATAGATTATTCATAGTTTTTAATAAATTACAGTCTTAATTTCAACGTTTTTTTTATCTTTATTTATTTAAAAGGGTTTGGTACACAAGTGACCATGTCACCCTCATTATTGCTATGCTAAACTTATTCTTAAAGTCAAAGGCAAAATCAAAAAATTTTATTCACTATAAAAACAAAGTGTTTACTTAATGAACGTCAAAGCTGTTAGTTTCACAATTAATAGATTATGCGGAGAAAAAGCTAACAAAGAAACTCCACGTTATTATTTATTCATCATCATCATCATTCAGCCACAAGAAGTCCACTTCTGGACATAGGCCTCCTCCATGGATTTTCAAAAAGACCGGTTGGAAGCGGCCTGCATCCAGCGCCTTCCTGCCGCTTGGATGAGGTCATCTGTCCATCTTGTCGTCCTACGCTGCGCTTGCCGATATGTGGTCTCCATTCGAGAACTTTTCGGCCCCATCGACCATCAGTTCTGCGTGCTATGTGCCCCGCCCACTGCCACTTCAACTTACTAATCCGCAGGGCTATGTCGACGACTTTCGTTCGTCTACGGATGTCATCATTTCTGATTCGATCTCGAAGAAAAATTCCGAGCATAGCCCTTTCCATAGCTCGTTGCGTGAACTTGAGCCTTCTTATGAAGCCCATAGTGAGAGACCACGTATTATTTATTATTATTTTATTATTATTATTTATTTATTTTACTTATTATTTCAACGGTAGTGAGCGATAAATTAGACCTTATTAAGTAGTAGTGTTGCAATAAACTCCTTAACCTGTTAGTTAGATTATGACCTTGAGAAGAACAATAAAAAAAAACTGTTATGGTGGTCGGATCGGGTCAGTTAGAATTCTACAGATTAAATAGGTAGGCGGTGGTAGCCTAGTGGGTAGAACATTGGACTTGGAAGCGAGAGACCCAGGTTCGATTCCCATGTACCTATAACTTTGTTTTCTAATTTATGTACATTTGTGAAGTTATAGTAGCAATACCATTAGCTAACTGTGAAGGAAAACATGGTGAGGGAACCTGAGTATCTGAGCTATTCACATACCTCAGCGTTTGAAATTTCCAATCGCGTTACGCGTGGTGATTAAGCCCACCATCACATCACCATCACCATCTAGCTCAGTTGAGAAATCGGGCTGTCCCGAAACCAGAAGAACCCGGTTCGAGTCCAGATGTCTCCAGTTCTATAATTTTTTTTCCTTTTTTCTTCCCTTTTTTTCATCGTATCTAAATATGATTTCCAAAACACACGATTAACCAAAAAAATAATAGCGGGCAAAGCTTGGTCATCCAGGTACCTACTGAATATTATTGAGCGAATACCCACTGTTAAGACTGGACGTAACGGTAGTCTAACTCTTCAATAAAGCTCAAACAGAACCTTTTAATACGTAACCAATATACTTCCCACTGTAGGGCACAGGCCTTCTCTCAGAGAGAGAGTATGGTATGGGCTTAATCACCACGCGAGCCCACCGCAGACTGGCAATATCAAGCGCTGAGGTATGTATGTGAACACCTTAGACACTCAGGTTTCCTCACGATGTCTTTCTTCGGGTGGTATTTCTACTACAAATTGTGCTTAACTCAGAAAACAAAGTCATTAGAGTACATGCCCGGGGTTCGAATCCAGGACCTCTTGAATGTGAGGCAAGTGTTCTACCGACCGCGCTACCACTGCACCAGTCGGACCGTATCGTTTGTTTATTATTATCGTCCAATGTGAAGGCAAGCGAACATCAAGTTTAAAGGCATGCATGTTTTATGTCACACACACAATCCACACCCCTCTAGGTACAATGTTGTAGCATAAACTCGTAAAGATGAATTTACACCCGCGCCCGCAATGCTTGCATTACACATGAGTGGTTGTGCTGAAGAAACAGCCGCTGCAAAGTAAATTGAACAGAAGGCATATGTGAACTGGTCGAAAGGAAAAAAACACTGAGCGCGTTAAATACTCGACAATAAATTTAGATGATTAAAAAACCTTTTGTAATTCTTTGTCTCTCCTTATCTTTCTCTCTCTCTCTCTCTCTCTCTCTAAACATATATATACATGACCTGGTTGTGCAATAAAGTGTTCTCTATCTATCTATCTATTTATATGTGTAGAGAGAGAGAGAGAGAAATACGTAGGCTATATACGTCCCACTGCAGAGAAAAGGCCTTCTCTCAGAGATAGAGTAAAGGCTTCATTACCACGAGTGCACGCGTAGGCACGCGTGTTAATTAAGCCCATACTCTCTGACTGAGAGAAGGCGTCTGCCCTGCAGTGGACGTAAATAGACTACATAAAAAAAGAACTCTGGGTGCGCGACTTCGACTCGTTCTTGGCCGGTTGGCGTCTTCCATATTTAAATACAGATGCAAATAAAATGACAAAAAGACCGAAACCAAATATCAAGACTGTAAATCCAGCAGTGCAATTGGAAGTCCATTTGGTATCTGCCAACCGTCAATTCTAAACCATATTTTTATCAACTCCGTTTTTGATAAGGGTAAAGTCGACCATTAATAGCGAATCGGTAGAGCGCTGGCCACATAGTTGAGAGGTCGTGGGTTCGCATACGGGCATTTGACTTCATTCTCTAAGTTACGTACATTTGTGAACATGTAGCAGCAATACTACTCGCTAACGGTAAAGCATCGTGAGGAAACCCGAGTGTCTGAGGTGTTCTCATTCTCTCTCTGAAAGAAGGCCTGTGCTCTACAGTGGGATATAATAGGGGTTAAAGTATGAAATTGCCGTTTTATTGCAATAGGTTCTTTGAATTGACATAGAATCTTCATGGTTTGAGGTTTTCGAATGAAATTTTTTTCAAATGGTTTCTATGATGTTCTTTTTTTAAAAAATGTGAAACATTTGAATATCGACTTTCAATTGTTTTTGTTATTCAATTTAGACAAGAAAGATGGATACTGCGAAAATTCGAGTGATTTTTGAATACGAGTTCCGACGCGGAACTAACGCGGCAGAAACAGCCCGCAATATCAATGCTGCGTTTGGAGAGGGGTCTACTAATGAACGCACCGTGCGATTTTGGTTTAAACGCTTTCGTGATGGAAATTTCGACTTAAAGAACGAGCCACGAGGAAGACCGCCCACACAGGTGAATAACGATGAATTAAGAGAGATAGTGGAAGCCGACCCTAGTCAAACTACCCAGGAATTAGCGGCATGGTTTAACGTTACCTTACCCACAATATTGACTCACTTGCGTCAAATCAATAAACAGCCCCGACTCATGAATCGATCTTCACCATTATTGCTCCACGACAACGCGAGACCTCACACAGCACGAGAAAACATTTTGAGCCTTCAGGAACTGCAGTTAGAATCCATTCGTCATCCTCCGTATTCACCAGACCTTGCTCCAACGGACTATCATTTTTTTCGTGATTAGGACAATTATCTACGTGACAAGAAGTTTTCTTCCCAGGAGGCAGTACAAAATGCTTTCACACAGTTTGTGCAGTCTAGATCGTCGGAGTTCTATCGCAAAGGCATTAATGACCTTCCCATTAGATGGCAGCAATGTATAGATAATAATGGCAACTATTTTGATTAAATAAATTTGTTAAAAATTAAAAAAATAAACAATTTAGATTTTCAGTACAAATCGGCAATTTCATACTTTAACCCCTAATATTACAAGCTGCATTATAATCTTTTGTGTATAAAAGAGCCTGACAAGTGCTGATCTGTGGCTCAGTCAGCTGTGCCAATGCTCTGTACACGTTACGTCAGTAGTACGATTTTCCTGCCATTGTGTGGGTCATCGTCCGCACCGTTGAGCGCACTGACAATTTATAAAATACTGGTTGACTCGGCAAACGTTTGCCGTATTAATTAGCCTACGACCTAATTTCAGACCTACCAAATATACACAAAAAAATATGATAAAAATCGGTGAAACCATTTTGGAGGAGTTCGATAGCAAACACTGCGACACGAGATTTTTATAATATATTAGATGATCGAAAAGACTGGGCTTGCACTAAATCGTTTTTAGATTCTTTCATAATGACTGGACCTTTTGTAGTAATCTCACTGGGTACAACGACACAGTGTGGTTAAGACAAAGTGGAAGGTACATTTTTAGAGCCGCTTTAGGGTAAACCGCCTGCGGTAAACAATTTCACGCGGAAAACCTTGATTAAACTGGAGACACAGCGAAAACAAGACTTCCGACGGTCGTAACTTCTGGAATCAGAGACCAGACCTGTTGTGCGTCAATATAAAACTGAATCTTGAAATGATTGTAAACTAAATCTTAACTATCTGAGGCCGATATTAGCGTCCAATATAACATACAATCTAATACCAATACCTACTTATTTGATCCTATCATGAAAGGGACTATTGTATTGAATCGTATTTAAGGCCGGGTTTTCCAAGATTACCCCTAAATCAGGTGTTTTAAAACACATTTTACTCTCAAATGGTTAGTATTTAAAATCTTTGTAAAATTAATAATGTAAATAAATAAAATCTGAAAAAACTGTTACATTACTTTTTAATATCCTACCTAGAGCCGTAGGTCATTATTTTTGTGATTATTCAAATTTTACAGCATCAAATAAAATCGCGATCATGAGTCTAAATTATCACTAGATATGGTTTTATTATACTGAGTTTCGAATAATACAAAAATCACTAGTATGACTATTAGTGAATGTGTTAGTGACGTCGGTCGTCAAAATTCTATTAATACGATTTGTATTTCCGTAATTTTTAAAATGCCTACTGTTCTTTCGACTATTCGCTGAATGTGTTAGTGAGGTCGGTCGTCAAAATACTTTGCAAAACAATACAAATACAAAAAACGTTATTGTCACAGAGCTGTACATAGATTCTACTAGTAGCGCAATAAGCTCCATACAAATCGATGCGCTCAGAGAAACCCGCCTTAAGCATTAAAAACCGGCTAAGTACGAGCCGGACTCGCGCATGAAGAGTTCCGTACCATTATCTATACAACATTACACACAAGGATAAAAAAATCACGTTTGTTGTATGGGAGCCCCCCTTAAATAATTATTTTATTTTATTTTTAGTATTTTTTGTTATAGCGGCAACAGAAATACATAATTTGTGAAAATTTCAACTCTCTAGCTATCACGGTTCTTGAGATACAGTCTGGTAACAGACAGACGGACGGACGGACGGACATACAGACAGTGAAGTCTTAGTAATAGGGTCTCGTTTTTACCCTTTGGGTACGGAAAGCTAAAAATGCCTACTGTTCCCCCGACTATTCGCTCGCGCAGCGCAATAAGTCCCATACAAATCCATGCGCTCAGAGAACCCCGCCTTAAGCATAAAAAAAGACACATACGTACACATTTTTACAAAATAATTCACCAACTGCAAGACGGTTAATTAGTAAAGAACTTATAAAGAAATATCAGAAGAACCAAGTCGATTCACAAAGCCTCAAAGATTAACGAGCTGAAGTTAATTTACATAAATCTATAGAATAGAAACTCCAGGCGAATTAAGATGAGCCGGCTTTGTTCCCGCACTGGTTTAGTTTCATTACTGATGGTTGCTTTTATTGAAAGATAATGCTTTCAGCATTAAGTTCGCCCTTGTACTTTTATTTCTATAAGAGCAATGTAGAATTTTGATGGTAATACTTACGTTAGTAATAAAGCCGTCAGTTGTACTGTACTATATTGTTGTTTAATTCTCATATGTGATTTCTGGTTTACATACAATAATAGTACATTGTGCACCGAGGGGAGAAAACGACCTATTTTTGTTCGAGAGTAAGTTCAAGCCCCACGCGCAGCGCAGGGCTTAAAAGAAACTCGAGAACAGAAATAGAACTTTCTCCCGAGTGATACACAGTGCTTTATACGACACGTACGAGGAAAATATTTTTTTTCAGAATAATTAAAAGCGTACTGTTAAATTTAGTAAAAAATCAATTTAGTAAAAAACTAAACTTTACGAAAGAAAATTTTTTTTTCGTAGTGCAGAAAAAAGTTGGCAGCCTCCTACGAAAAAAAATCCCACCTTTTTTCCAATCATTTGATATAAAACCTTTTTGAAATTTGACGTTTGTATTTTTTTAATGTTCGCTGCTTAAAAAACAAAACAACGCTAGCAGGGCAGGATTTTATTTTCATAAATTTGTACAAATGGCCTCAGTCTGGGTGTATTTCCTTATTTGGAACAAGCTCAAGTGATTCTGAAAAATAATAAGGGAAAAATGACAAACTTTTGTAACCCGTTTTACGAATGACCAATGAGACACTTTCTAAGTGGGTGTGGTATAAAACATATGTTAGGCTGGTTTGCGCTAACACCACCTGACAGCACTATCTACCTGTTTACCCATGAGTAAGCTCTATCTAATGAATAAGTCCAAATATGTGTTGCGCCGTGACACTTGCAGAGCTTTCCATAGATAAATTGTATGACTGACAACCCTGTGATTGCTATTTAAGTATTCGTTTTTCTCTGACATTGAGTTAAAGTATTAAATTTGTGTCGCACAATATAATAACGTAGCCCGGTAATCCCGGTTCAACAGATTTTATATCGTTTTCATGGATTCTAAAAATGTATTGACGTATCCACGCCAAAGTAGTCTTTCAAATTACATAATTGGACTCGACAGAAATTATCAGATTTTTGTATTTTCACTGATATTTGTACCGGTCAGCTAAACTCTACATGGTAACACTGAACCACATCAACGTCACTGTCAATGGACTGCAGTTTATAGACTATAAGCCAATGTTACAGAAGCTCCACTCTCTTCAATTCGTTACATACATTGACAATCTCTGACAACTCTTGCCGATAAAGTAAAAAGCAATTTTTTTTAAATAACTTATATACAGGGTGTAACACAATAGCTACCTACCTAAAAGTGTAGTTTTCATAAGACGACGAACGCTTTTATGGGGACCACTTTGAAATACCAGTACGTAATGCCATTACGTTGTAGGCTCCTAAAGGAAATAGGACAAAAGACAAACCTTGAACAGTATCTAATTTTCCCTTCACTGTTTATTTTCACTAGTTGATATCACTAGTATATCAGGGTGGGATATTTGTAAGGGATGTTAAAATCAGTAATATTACTATACTCTTATACTCTCTTTGAAAAAAGGTTTGGGCCGAGCATAAGGACATACATACATAAAAAAAATGAAAACCTGACTGTTAATAAGTCTTAAACAGAACCTAAACGAGTCCATTGAATTAAAAACATCCGCAGATGGGATCTTATGTTAAGAAATTTAATTCAACAAGTAGGAAAGTTTTCTATAAGCCTTTTTAAGGTTTTTTGTCAATCAAAATTCGTCCTGTTCTGCTCCTGTATTCGTCCTTTTCTTTGAAATGCGCGGCACATATGGTTCAAAAGTATTCATGTTTCTTCTTTTCGGGTTGTCTTGGACATATTTGATCCACGACTCCCTTCTGTCATCGCCTAAGCGAAGAAACCTTCAAAAAATATAGTAGTGAACTAAACAAGATTTCAGTGTCGTCACTGGTACGATGCTTGTAACTTCTTTACTTTTTAATCTATGAAATTACCGCCATATTAGCCGCCGACGTGACAAGGCATAAAAAAATTAAAATTATTCTGCAATCTTAGTTCTATCAAGAGTTTTGCAGAACTTTCCGATAGAAAGTGATTCCATCAGTTTTTTTTTGCTTTTCGTGAGTAGTTGTTATACTATTTAAGAACACATGAAGGCCTTTTCGTAACGCGTACAACCGTGTTTTCGCGGCAAGCACTCGTCATGGACTCAATCACGACTAAATGAGGTGCGGCTAAATGACCGCAAAGCTTGCGACACAAATTTTGTTCGGGATGGCGTCCTTATACATACATTACTTTAACTCAGTGATCTCTGGATAAGTATTTATCTATTTACTTACATACTTATTCTGTGGTTTGGTGCAAGTCACTCTTAACTACATTGAAGAGAAATCGATGCAGTTTAAGGCTGGGTACTTCGACATTACCCCTAAATTAGGTGTTTATCCGTGTGGCATCGGATTAAGAATAGCGTCACTCCGTTTCCTTCCGTGGATGTCGTAGAAGGCGACTAAGGAAATTAATTACTTGGAGACGGGCAGCAGCGTCTTCCTGAGATTCCAACCGCATACTGCGATCGCCAACCTGCCTGCCAAGCGTGGCGATTATGGCAAAACCTCTCAGGGTTATAAAACCACGAAGGAGGCCTATGTCCTGCAGTGGGCGTTAAATCGCTGATGATGATGAGGTGTTTTAAAATACATTTTACATTCTCATGGTTTGTATTTAAAATCCGAAAAAAATATGCTAAAATATGTAAAAACTAATACTTTCCAATGTCCTATCTAGGGCCTTCAGTCGTTATTTTGGTATTTTTTTAACCTTTATAGCATTAAAAAAACTTAAATATGAGTCTAAATTGTCACTTGATATGGTTTTATTTATTTAAGTTATATTATGGTTTTATTTAAGCTGCACTGAGTTTTTGATAATAAAAAATATACCAAAATGACTATCACTGAATATGTTACTGACGTTGGTCATAAAAAACTTATTAATAGGATTTGTGTTTCTGTAATTTCCAAAATACATACTTTTACATCATATTTTCAGTCGCACAGCGCAAAAAGTCCTTTACAAATCCGTGCGCTTGAAGAGCCCAAGTGTGTTATATTTTTGTAACTGTAGTTACCACGCGTGCCCACCACGGATTGGCGATTTCAGGCGCTGAAGTATGTAAACACCTCAGACATTCAGGTTTCCTCAAGATGTTTTCCTTCACAGTTGGCGAGTGCCACTACAACCTCATAAAAGTACGTAACTTAGAAAACAACATCATTAGTACATGCCGGGATTCGAACTCACGACCTCCCGAATGTGAGGCCGGTATTCTACCGCTACACCACCACTGCTCATAACCACATAATTATCACCACCACGTATCCATGAAATATAAGTTATACTTTTTTTACTTTTACGACACATTAGCAGAATAGAACGTTTTGGTAAAAAATTGTACAAATTCAAACGTGATCAAAAAGTTATGACACGTAATGTCAACATGTCAGCGATCAAATCCGTTCATTTCATGTTCCATTTCACGTTTGAATCGCAAAGCTGTAATAATTCCTCGTAGCGCTCTTTGTCTAATAAGCGCTGCAAGTTGGTTCAAACCTATAACAATGGGCATTGTTTTATGAAAACTGTTTAGCTTTTATGTCAAGTACGTCGTCGACTGAGATCCCTAAAAAAATAATAATAACAATTAGCTTACACAAACAAACCAAAGTCAAATAATGATAATGAACAATTTTTATTTCGGGCAACAAGGTTTAATATTTTTACATAACGAAATTATTTAAATTTACAAATTATGAAATCCAATGAACTTACCTTCATATTAATATTTAAAAGTAAAAAAAGAAGTCTTTTTTATGTTTCAATTATTAGTTTGTAATTGGGTATTTGACAAAATATCAAATGAGTTACTTTTAAAACGGAATTTTGTATGAAAATACTTGCTTATGACGTCACATTTCAGAGCACTCTTTTTATGTTTAATCTATTTAAAAATTGTAATAACTAGTAATTGACTAAAAGAGATACGTTTTCCGAGATATTTTGTAATTTTTGTTTTAATCGAGCACATGAAATAATTTATTTTTGATCATGTCAAATACCGTATTGTACCATTAGATTTACTGACCGTATTGTTTGCTAATACTGTCACTATGTAGTACAAGGCCCATTGAGGATGTTGCTAAGGTTGACCTTAAAATTTCGCTTAATGGGTATCCAGAGGACACTTCTAAAAATACTCAAGCAGCAAAAAGGTCAAGATAAACCAGGCCTAAGTTAAGCCAAACTTATTCGTTGCAAGTAGCCCCTAGGTAATCTGCCCACTGAGAAAGTTATCGTTTTTCCGTGAACTTTTGTAACTTAATCAAAAAAGGTGTTTTCCATCGAAACTTTGCACCTTCTTGCTTTCTTCAATCGCTACTGGGGGGAATTTTACTGGAAATTACAACCCGTCTTAGGCTCTTAGGTCATTCTTAGGGTTGGCGATACCTCGAAGCAGAATCTCATTTGAACTTAGTGGGTGAAGGTTGTCTGTAGGTAATTTTTTTTTTTATGTCTGGCTACCTTTGAAGTTTTAAGGAATAACAAAATGTACTTACTATTTTTATAATTATTTAGCCTTGAACGCTGTATATTAATAAAAACATGTATTACGCTGAATTAAATTAATTTCTGATGGCTGCGTATTAGATATTATTGTACTCTCTGTAAATAATAAAGTGTTTTGAATTTCGTAGAATTTTTTCACAAACACAGTTGAAAAAAACCACGAAAGCCAACGCCTGCATTTCAGAGGTGTAGACAGAGTTTAGGCTTTGCCACTTGAGCTCTTTCGCTTCAGTCAACCAGTGCGCAGTTGCCTACTTTCTACTGTCCTCGGCCATTCTCATCCAGCCAATGCCAGAAATCTGCCTCTTTTGGTTCATCAACATTAATTAGCTGCGCGCGCGCTGCATGCAGGCACGCCACATTTTTGTTTTTGTAAAATAAAAATTAAAGAATAAATCGTAACTCTGCTTCTAAAAAGCAATGAGCTTATAATATCTGAGTAACACAATTAATTGAACTCAAATGCCCAAAAATATTTCACTGTGGGTAATATCATATAATATGTATGCAGAGTTGACCTTTACATTTTGGACTTTGGACCACTCATATTATAAGGTCATAAGAGTCGAATTCCGATTAGCAGTTCCGCTTCCCTGTAACCTACCACAACGCACACAAAACTCTACAAAGGCCGAATCTGGGGTCTAAGGATGAACACAAAGTTGCTGCCCCTGAGGGCCATCCGATTGGGATTGCCCCTCAAATATTTAACGTGTATAACCTCAAAAGAGATTTTAATTTGCCAATACTCATTTCAATGAAGGTGAGGTTCGGAAAAGGGTCGTTCATTGCTCGGGGAAGTGGATGGGTGTTAAATTTGGGTACTGTTAATTTTTGCTTCCGGAAAAACATATTTATTGAGGTTTTTTTTAGACCTTCAGGTATACCTGCTTCTTAAGTGTATGCCACGATTGATCTTAGCCTACTAATTTAGAAGATGTTCTATTAAAAGTAGATGCAGATTTGTTTTCAATATAAAGAAAGGATTAATTGTTTGAGAGTGAATTGGCACGTAAAAATAAAAATATATAATCATGTTTTTTGTATACTCAATTAATATACTACGTACAAAGGGTTTTTTTTCTAAAATGCCCAATCAGAATTTGAGTTTTTTAACAACTTTTGTTCTATGTATTTTTTCTCAGATTCATAATTTTATAATGACTGTTTTAGGGTTTACGTAATTTTATTAAACTCGCGCTTTACGCGCTCTACCAAAGCCTTCGGTGAACCATTATCCTACATAGAAGAATGACCATTTTATATAACACGGTTTTGGGCATTTATCTATTAAACAGCGTCAGTAGAATAAAGGCGATTTTTTTTATGTATATGACAAATTTGAAGCATGTTTCTGAAGTTGTGCATTTTCGAAATGGTCCTTTTGCACATAATTATGAGCCCTTTCGCGCTAGATATAGATACAGTTTCTGTTGACTTCCACCTACTCCAACTATTAAATACGTGAAGTTACGTCGGAAATACTTTTTCAAGGATTTTTATTTCAATTCAACTACTTGTGCAGCTACTCGAGTAGTATTCGAGTTAAATAAAACGTTCTTATCCGTTTTTTATACCTATACATTCCACTAAAGCATAGCGAAGCAAACAAGGCAGCTACCAGCGCCAAGCCGGCTGACCATTTGAAGTGGTCAATCTTGGGATTAAGCCAGGCTGACAGAAGGGACTGCTCCAAAATAAATTGTGTCAAAAGCTTCACTCAAGCGTTTGGAGTCCGGAGTGGCTGAGTACCATACATTACGGTATGGTACCCCGCTGCCTTCGACTCTATAATTATGCCTCGCATGTTCTCTTCGCGATTGTTTTGTTTTTAGTTTTGTTTTGTTGACGTTCGTGTATTTTGTTTGTATACCTTTGTGTTTACTTTGTGTTTCTGTGGCAATACGGTATTTGACACGATCAACAATAAATTATTTAATATGCTCGATTAAAACAAAAATTACAAAATATCTCGGAAAATGTATCTTTTTTACAATTTTTAAATAGATTAAACATAAAAAGAGTGCTCTAAAATGTGACGTCATAAGCCAGTATTTTCATACAAAATTCCGTTTTAAAAGTAACTCATTTGATATTTTGTCAAATACCCCATTTAAATAAATGTCTTCTTTCTTTCTTTCTTTCTTTCACTCTAGCCGTCTCTAGTAACTATTTATTTCCGTAATATTCAGACGTATCTTCAGCAATGGGCATTGTCCTAAAAAAATTAAATTCGGTTTTTATAAGTTTTTTCGAGAAAATTGGTAATTTTGAAGGCCTGGGCGATATCAATCGATTCGATTTCGGATGCTTTCATTAAACTTTAAAGCGAAAGAAAAGAACAAGAGTCAACGAAATCGGAAGTACGTCATGCGCGGAAGCATGAATAGTAATAATAATAATAGGGGTTAAAGTATGAAATTGCCGTTTTATTGCAATAGGTTCTTTGAATTGACATAGAAACTTCATCGTTTGAGGTTTTCGAATGAAACTTTTTTCAAATGGTTTCTATGATGTTTTTTTTTTTAAAATTGTGAAACATTTGAATATCAACTTTCAATTGTTTTTGTTATTCAATTTAGACAAGAAAGATGGATACTGCGAAAATTCGAGTGATTTTTGAATACGAGTTGAATACGAGGAACTAACGCGGCAGAAACAGGCCGCAATATCAATGCTGCGTTTGGAGAGGGGTCTACTAATGAACGCACCGTGCGATTTTGGTTTAAACGCTTTCGTGATGGAAATTTCGACTTAAAGAACGAGCCACGAGGAAGACCGCCCACACAGGTGAATAACGATGAATTAAGAGAGATAGTGGAAGCCGACCCTAGTCAAACTACCCAGGAATTAGCGGCATGGTTTAACGTTACCTTACCCACAATATTGACTCACTTGCGTCAAATCAATAAAATAAAAAATACGAAAAATGGGTGCCTCATAATCACTCGAATTTTCGCAGTATCCATCTTTCTTGTCTAAATTGAATAACAAAAACAATTGAAAGTCGATATTCAAATGTTTCACATTTTTTAAAAAAAGAACATCATAGAAACCATTTGAAAAAAGTTTCATTCGAAAACCTCAAACCATGAAGATTCTATGTCAATTCAAAGAACCTATTGCAATAAAACGGCAATTTCATACTTTAACCCCTAATATATTAAACGGGTCCAACCTCGATTATTTATTAGGTAATGGAGAATCTTCGGGAAGATCTCAATATCTTGGCATTTTCATTTAAATATATTAAACTTTCTTTCATTCACACGTGAAACGAACGTAAAACTGGCGAATTAGTCACACAATCATTCACAAAAATACAAGAAATTAGTGACTATTACTAATTTACAATTGTAGCATTATATTTACTGACGTTTCAATATGTATTGTCAATATTCAGGACAGTGCCCATTCTTTCCGCGCACGTTGTATCCTCTTTCTTACGTGAAAAACTCTTTAAGGTTTTCTACCCTATACCGGGCAGTGGTACAAAATATCCCACCATAAATTGTACCTTCATCATCATCAGCCATTTGACGCCCACTGCAGGACATAGGCCTCCTTCGTGGTTTTCATAACCATGAGGAGTTTTGCCATAATCGCCACGCTTGGCAGGCGGGTTGGCCATCGCAGTATGCAGTTGGAATCTCAGGAAGACGCTGCTGATCCTTATCACTTTGAAATAAAGTCCAAAACCAATGAAAAATGTGTACTAGTTATGCCCGTTAAATGATTAAAACACTTTTATGCACCATGAATTGGGTGGTTTTAAAGCCACAGCAAAATTAACTTAACTTAACAATAGCTATCGAATACACTGGTTTGCTTTCTTAAAAAGGATTTTTATAAAATAAAATTTTCAGCCACCCAGATATCAGCGTCTATGTTATAGATAAGCCTGTTTGCAATTTATCTTACAAAAATACTGCACCATAAGTTACCTGACAACACTAACAGATTATTAGTCCAGCAATTTTAAATTTGGAGTTCTCGAAAGTAAGAACATTAATCGCTATTTGTGTCCTGCTCACAACGACTGCCTCGTTAGAGTAGCCGTTAAGGCACTTACTACCGAGATAGAGGTCGTGGGTTCGATTCCCACTGGGGGCCGCCATACATTTGTACAAATGGCCTCAGTCTAGGTGTATTTCCATGCCTGGTTACCATAGCACAGGGTATCCTAGTTTGGGACCAGCTCAAGTGGTTGTATTGTGTGGAAGTCAATAAGTTAATCTATCTATCTTATCTTAATATTATTATATATTACGCGCACAAAATCCTGAGCGATTCCAATCGTGTAACTGTCAAATTCCATACTAATTAACTGCTTTAGACCCTTTTGTTAGAAATTTTTGGACAGCCATAGCTAAAAGTGTCAACAATTAAATTCTTATCTTAACACAATTTCCTTAAACTACATAAATACATACATACATAAACTCACGCCTATATCCCAGAGGGGTAGGCAGAGACCAGGGACGGCCACTTGCCACGATCCTGACAGATCACTTTCGCTTTTAAGTGGCCATTCACTGCATGAATTTTTTAATTTTTTTTGTTGTATCACGTAATCAAGTAATACTTCCTATCTTCTTGTCTCTGTTTCTGTATTAGTTATAAATGAAAGCTTTGATTGTGTCTGTGTCTTCTTGATGTTTTAGTAATTTTGTTTATTGCACCGTTCACTTCCCAAATAAATAAAAATTAAAATAGCTAACATCAAGATTCCGACAGGATTTGGTGAGCATTTAGACCTCTGCAGTTTCGCATCGAGATGAGAGGTTTCCTCTGCATCACTCTATGATTGTACACCCGAACGGGGCGCGCCAAGTTAATCTAAGAGGATTCTCTGGCGCTACTTTGAGTGACCTGGCTTTTAGTTAGAGTTCGCTGAATGATTTAGTTAGATATAAAGATAGACGATCGAAATAAGCCGACAAAGATACATCGATGGCTTACAAGAGGGGCAAAACCTTGTAAAAAAGAATGTGTTTCGTTTGTTTGTTTCTTTCTTTCTTTTTTTTTCTTTTCGGCCACTGCAAGTAGCAGGCGCTGAGGAAAGTGAACACCCCAGATATTCTGGTTTCCTCACAATGTTTTTCTTCACAATTAGCGAGCGGTATTGGTACTACGAATTCACATAACTTAGACAACAAAGTCATGACTTGATTCGGGGGCAGTACCCGGTGTATGTTTATTTGGTCGCTTTGCGTGACTAAATGGCCAAATATCTTGACTTACAAACACAACTCTACTGTTGCATTAATGGTATTCTTGTTTTCAGTAACTTAAAAAATTGTTAACATTAGAAAGTTTCGATGTGAAGCAAAACAGTATTAATTATGGTAAGAAATTTCTCTTTTGAATAGAATAGAAACGGTTTATTTGTTGCACACACACAAATGAATTTTAACACAGAGTGAACCAAATAAATACATAGATAAAACTAGGGGTTTTGCGTGTAAACAACTATCCCGTTAGGTAAAATTTGTATCTACAGAGACTCATCATGGTACAAGGTCGATAGACATTACATTACATAAATAATCAACTATTTTATGTGTTCATTAATTTCTTTAATTTTTCTGTGTACTGTGGTTTATCTAATATCAACTGAAGTGTTAAATTTTTCTGTATGTAATTCCCAGCAACACAGCTTCAGTGAAAGTGGTCAATATTATGTGATCTCCGTTCGAGTAGCGCCTTAACAGTCAAATAGTTAAGGCCAGCCGGTTTCACAATAATTATGTCATTGAACCCCTTTTTTCCCATGTCTACAGAATCCGATAGTTTCATACATTTACGAAAGTCGTTTTGCGAACGTTTTATGAACACCAGTCCTACGATATCGTGCAATTACAGTTGTTGTCCTATGTGAAACTGACCAATGACTGCCTGGGGCCTGTTTCATGGAACTATAATTCATTGTTTACTATTACAATTCGATGTACATTGCAAAGTCGATGAACCCACAGATTCTGCTACGCAACATACCTCGAATTGTCATAATAAAGTACGAATTCTAGTTTTATGAAACTTGGCCCTGCCCGCTGCGGGCGAAATTCACTCGAAGGGATACGGATTGTTGAGTGAAACAAAAATATTTTCCACATCTAGAATGGTGTTTCAGTTGAAATGTACAGCTCTACAAAAATAACGTTTTATCGCGGATTGGCGATTTCAAGCTCTGAGGCATATGAATAGCTCAGACACCCAGGTTTCCTCACGATGTTTTCCTTCACCGTTAGCGAGTGGTATTGCTACTATAACTTCACAAATGTACATAACTTAGAAAACAAAGTCATAGGTACATGCCCGCACTGTCCAATGTTCTACCCACTAGGCTACCACCGCTTCACTAGGCTACCACCGCTTCACTAGGCTACCACCACTTCTGCGCCGCGCCGCCGGACAAGCCCTACAGCAACCAACATTTGCGCGTTAAAGCTTAACATTTCGTAAACGGAACCCTAAATCTAAAAATGGTTTCCTACTACCACAATATTTTTAAGCGACCTTAGCATCGTTGGATGCCCAAAACCATGGTTTAGGTGAGAAAAAAATGCACTCCCAATTTTGGTGTAGGGAGGTACTACCAAAATTTGTTTTTTCAATAATTTTGTAGGACCGTTTAGTCATCGTGATTAATTTGTATATTTATGCCAAATTTCAGCTCTCTAGTAGTTATCGTCTCTGTGCTAAGCCGCGAACAGACAGACAGACGGACGGACCGACGGACGGACATGGCGAAACTATACAAACAAAACAAAAAAAAATTGTTCAAAGTAGCACAGAAACTGCGATTTAATGAACGTTACAAGTTAAGCTGGGTGTCTATTTCAAAAGCTTGATAATTTTGGAGAAAAAATGGACAAAAAAAAGCTCCAAACTTAGACTTTTCAAGTCCTTAATTAACAGAGTTCATATAAATATTCTAAAACCTGGAACTCATGCAGATAAAGGCTTATAAAGGTTCCGTTTTGACTATGGAACCCTTAAAAGTGGAAAAGCGAAAGAAAAGTGATAATCCCACAACTAAATACGTTCCGTTGCGCGAACATGGATAGTGATCCATATCACCAAAGGTTAGTTGGAAGAGGTTAGAATATTAGCTATAAGATCACTTTCTTGCACAATTATTTTTGGTGCAATAAGGCGTATGTCTCATTTATTCATTTATTCGTTATGGTGGTGATAGACCTCAGCATTCACCTGTAACAAAACATCAACCATACGCCGTTTCTAAACTTGTCGAAGTACAACACAAGTAGAGTTGAGCATAGAGGCAAACATCGCTACGAACATGTTCAAGAACATTCTAGTGAACGCTCCAGTAAGTGCCTTAGGTACTCATAATATAAGTTAAGATGTCTGACGGCGGATCAATGAAAACATTGGGTTATTTCCCTAATCCCCATTGAAAATCCCCATTGGTGGGGATTTGAGAACAAAAAGTTTACAAATCCCCATTGGGGTGTCTTAGTATTGGCACTGGTTAATCCCCACTGGTATATAAACCAACTATAAAAAACAACACATAAACAATGAATGAACAATAACAAAATTACACGGCTCGGCAAAAGGCTCGAAGCATGTTTACTGTCGGTTCACTGGACTGCTCTGTAGAACGCTCCCGTTTATATTGTGAACTTTTACCTGTAATGAACAATCGCTAGAACGCTCATTACAAGTGAATGCTCAAGTCTATCAGCAGCTTTAGTCTACTAATTCACTCGCTACCACAAAATTTGTTTGAGGTAATTTTTCTAAAAGCCTTATTCATATAAACACGATTCCTCTAACTAAAGGTTTTCCTCATAGGTTACGTCTTTTAATGGTAAAATTTCCACTTTTAATCGGCGCTTATGGAGTATTTCAAGCAGTCGCGTTTTTATAAATAAGACTGCTAGTGTACAAACCCACGTACTATTGGGCTATAAATTATAATTACATATTTGGCGTGCTTTCCTGATGTGGATTCCTGTTATGATAGGAAAAGTTTCCATAACTTCTTCATATCATTTTTATTAAATCACAATCCTCTTCACAGAGCATTATCAAATCACGCGTGCCATTTGGCCACTAAACTCGCAGCTAATAAAAAGGAAACATTTTCCAAAGTGGCCACCTAACCGTACAATAATCGTTATTGGAGCGTATCCAAAAAGCCTAGAGGGATCGATACCTTAACGACAGGGGTGAGTTACCGCTCTGTCTAAAAGTTATTAGGGTTCCAATGTAAACGTCATGATAAGGATACTAAATGTGGTGAGACATGGAAGGTCAGTTCCATCTTATGGCACTATGTGCCGGTGGGTGTCGATGCACGTAATGTTGACAAGCAGTGGAGTTAGCTGGGACTGACTTGATGTGTCATCATTCAGCCTAGGAGTGGCGTATACATAAGAATTAAATACTGCGTTAATAGGCATGATGACAGTAATTGAAAATCACTAAAATTATGTATTTATTTAACAATAATTGAATTGTGGAATACGAAACACGCAATTATTTTTTTATTAACAGAGGGATTGATAATTATTACGATAGTTAAAATGTACTAAAATCCTACAAACAAAAATACTCCTATTGAGTTGAATAACGAATAACGTCACTTTGAGGAAAACACGAGTAAACATAGAATAGAACCGAATATATTACTTTATAATCTGTGACATAGGTTGACGTTTTACACAGATTAATTAACGCCATGACATTGGCGAGCGTTACTATGGGAATTTTAAATCTTAAAACTAAAACGTATTTTTTACCATTAAACCTAAACTGTGACCAAAACTTAAAATAGATTGTAAATAATGTACGTTCTGGGGCATTATAGGACAATTTTTCAAAATTTGTCATCACGCCTATAATTTTGGGTATTTTGAAAGATATAGCAAAATGAACGTCCCTAATAATAGCTATCAAATACGCTGGTTAGGTTTGTTATTTTAAAAAGCGCACTTTTCAAAAATATCTCGACACTAACTCGAATTTATTAAAACCATCAGTACCCGTTCGTTAAGCTTTCCGTGTGGCGCCGGATTAAGAATAACGTCACTTCATTTCCTTCCGTGGATGTCGTAGAAGGCGACTAAGGAAATCAATTACCAGGAGACGGGCAACAGCGTCTTCCTGAGATTCAAACAGCACACTGCGATCGCCAACCCGCCCTCCAAGCGTGGTGATTATGGCAAAACCCCTCATGGTTATGAAAACCACGAAGGAGGCCTATGTCCTGCTGTGGGCGTCAAATGGCTGATGATGATGATTAGTAGCCATCCAGAGAGGTGCGTGCGTGCCGCGGGTCCGCGGCCCAGTGTTCTGCTAGACGGAAAGGCGGTACAGTTCGATGCAAACTTAATGGCAGTTCGGAACATCGTACGAGTCGATGCGCAGAACACAATTGTCGAAACACATGATTGTCGACTTGACAGTACTTGCGCGCACCTGCGCTCGCAGCTAACTTCCGAGCCGCCATTAAGTTTGCATCGAACTGTACTAATTGTTCACGCATTTTCTCAAAGAAGATTTCTCAACTCAAAACAGGATTTCACTCTATTTTTTTTATTATTTACATAAAAGTAATAGTCTAAATAGATGCCATTTTTAATTACTAATTACATAACATTAATTTAATGTAAAACTTATTAATATTATTATAAGTCAACATTGTTTTTTTACTAGAAAGATGTGGGTATAACCTGAAATTAAAAACATTGAACTATGCTGCAGTTTGCGACTAAAGACAAGTGAATTAAAATAGATGAAGGTTTGACGATACTTGTAAAATATTATTTAGAACGGATTTTGACTTCTGAAAATAAAGGAACATAGCCAAAAAAATATATAAAAAAAACGTATACGCGTCGAATTGATAACCTCCTCCTTTTTTAAAGTCGGTTAAAAACAGTATTTTTTCTCGTTTTTAGCAAGGGAGCCGCCAATTGAACTGTATGTTTGCAATTTTTTACGTTGCTCTGGTGTACAATAAAGAATATTCTTGTTTTTGAGGAAATTGGGTGTTTGGAACTATTCAAATAGCCCTATATATAAGACATCATAGGCGTTCTAAGCATAGAAATTGAATGTGAATCTTCTAGCTCTCGGCGTATTCCCGTCCCGCGATCCGCACCCTTCATCCGAAATAGCAAATTTGCTCAGAGAAATTACACTAGCAAAATGTGAATAGATCGGTCGGCAGATACCACTCGTGTTTGCCTATTTCTCGGTTAGGCGTCTGTACCACTAAACGACTGCTACTATTAGAACATCAACTCAGATTCACTCAACTCAGAGACCAATAACTGGCAAACACAGCGTGGGGCGCCAGGTAACTAGGCAGACGATCTGAGGCAGATTGCTGGCAGCGGCTGTATGAGGATAGCCGAGGACAAAAGGAAGGGGCATGGTTTGGGCTCTGGGCTTATGTCCGACAGTGGAGACCGCGAACTGGTAAACGCAGCGTAGGACGCCCACCAGCTTGCTCGATCAACATCATAAGCAGCCTATATACGTCCCACTCAAAGGCACAGGCCTTCTCTCAAGGAGAGAGTACGAGCTTAATGACCACGGGTGCCCACCGCGGATTGGCGATTTCGAGCGCTGAGGTATGTGAATAGCTCAGGTTTCCTCACGATGTTTTCCTTCACAGTTAGCGAGCGGTATAACTTCACAAATGTACATAAATTAGAAAACAAAGTCATAGGTACATGCCCGCACGTGGAATCGAACCTTGGTCTCTCGCTTCCGAGTCCAATGCTCTACCCGCTAGGCTATCATCGCTGAACCAACGATCTGAGGCATATTGCTGGAGGCGGATGGTTGAGGATGGTGGAGGATACCCGAGGACAGAAAGAAGTGACGTGCTTCGGGGGAGACTTATGTTCAACAGTAGACGAGTACAGGCTTATTCATTGATAGCATTTGCAACGCGCCGGTCGGCACCACTATGATGAGGAAGACCTAGCTGAGTCAGATGCCCTTTGTGGCAACTTTGACACACCAAGGGATGCACTCCGACGCTCTGACTTTGTCTTGTATTATGTTGTATTTATGTGACTTGTTTTTCCTTCGTATATGTTTATATGTTACTTGTTATGCCTTTTTTTCTTCATGATCATCACCATCATCATCAGCCATTTGACGCCCACTGCAAGACATAGGCCTCCTTCGTGGTTTTGATGACCATGAAGGGTTTTGCCACAATCGCCACGCTTGGCAGGCGGGTTGGCGATCGCAGTATGCGGTTGGATTCTCAGGAAGACGCTGCTGCCCGTCTCTTAGTATTTGATTTGACTTTTTTTCTTGTGATGTGTTAATTTGTCCCAATTAATGTTTTTCGTTTTTCTTTCTTTCTTTCTAGCTTGTAAGATAGCAAACTTGTAAGGTTGTTTTTTTTACTCTTTTAGTTGTTACGTTTCTTCAAACCATATTTTTGGAATTTGGGAATTTTAAAAGGTTAAATTAATGTGAATGGAGGCTCTTGTTTCGAAAAGATGCTTCATTTTAGTTACTTAAAACGATTAAAATATGCATTTTTATATGACAAATAGCCGACTTTGTTAATTGAAATAAATAAATAAAATTTCTATATTTCAGGCAGTAGCCATATAATGTTAGTAACAATGGTGACTTAAAAAATATTAGTAACAATAATAAATTATACTTTGCGGTACTATGCTACTTTTTAACCGACTTCAAAAAAGGAGGATGCTATCAATTCAACGCGTATATTTTTTTTTGCTATGTTCCTCCATAACTCCGTTAAATATTAACCGATTCCGACAATTCTTTTTTGTTCGAACAAAATATAACGTCCCATTAGTCCCATTTTAATTTAGTGAAGATCTGATGGAGACTTTCAGAGATGGAGAAGGGAACTCTTCAATAGACAGCAATAAATAAGGCCTAATGGGGCCCATCCTTTAGTAATATCCGTATGTTTCATAAAATAGCGCAATAGTAGTTCCAAGATAATTTGGTAATGTTCTGGTGAAGACTTCTGGAGATGGAAATTTAGAACATTAAATTTTAAAGCAACGAATTAAGTTATAAGGGACTTATTTATTTTTCTCCCACTCCCCCACTAAAAATTGAAAATAAAAAAATTTTAAATAAAAAATAAAAACCGACTTCGAAACACTACAGCACTAAAAAGTTAGAAATAATTATAAGTATTTATACATGTAGGTATTGTAGAGGTATAATTTGTAGTCAGTGCCCAGTTTCAAGACCAGAACATATATTTTATATATGTATAAATACTTCTAATTATTTAAATTATTTCAAACTTTTTAGTGTTGTAGTGTTTCGAAGTCGGTTTTTGCGGCACTATGCTACTTTTTGTACAAAATTTTGACTTAATTTTACAGAGACTTCTGTGTCTCCCGACCTACATGGGTATCGGCTATCCAACCTATTCGCAATCAACTGTTTGTATAACACATAATTAATTAAAAGTTATATAATTAAGAGACAACAACAATATTCACAATTACTTTAGAAACACTGATAGTCAGAAATATCGAAATTGCCGAAGACCCAGAGAGGTAAGGGAAAAAAATAAATTAAGCCGTTTGTCTGTAAAATAAATTAAATAAATTAAAAAATAAATTAAGCGGTGGTAGCCTAGTGGGTAGAACACTGGACATGGAAGCGGGAGACCCAGGTTCGATTCCCAGTGCGGACATGTACCGATGACTTTGTTTTCTAAGTTATGTACATTTTTGAAGTTATTGTAGCAATACCACTCGCTAACGGTGAAGGAAAAACATCGTGAGGAAACCTGAGTGTCTGAGCTATTTACTAACCTCAGCGCTTGAAATCGCCAATCCGCGGTGGGCACGCGTGGTGATTAAGTCCATACTCTCTCTCTGAGAGAAGGCCTGTGCCCTACAGTGGGACGTATGTAGGCTGCTTATGCTATGCTTATGCTAAGCCGTTTTACTGACGTGATGATCAATGCCAAATTTCAGCTTTCTAGTACTAAGTGTCTTTGAGTTAAGCCACGGACAGGAAGACAGAAGGACAAATGGTCATCACGAAACTATAAGGGTTCCTTACTAACTACAGTACTGTAATGCTCTACTTATTAAAATTCAAATTACGGGCAATATATAGTAGCCTCCATTACGTATAATATAATAATAGACCACTTAACTTTTTTTTTCTTTCTTAAGGCTTGGTAGCCCGGGGTGGCGTGGTCCACGCAAACTTTCGCCTTTTGCGCGTACGCCTTAGTGCTCTACACACTGGGTGAGCACTATCCTGATTGTGCTCTTCTTTGGGCGACTCCTCTTCGGGCGACTCGCCTGGCTGCAAGAAATCTCGGGTATTTTCTTCCCTATGCGATCGCGATGCACTAACTCGTGCACACTTCGGGCGCGAACAAAATTTTTTAATGGGGACTTTAGGCGCCTCCACCAATATGTAATGCTCTACTTATTGAAATTCAAATTACGGGCAATATATATTTTTATTAGTCTTTTTTATCGATGCCCTAGCCTAGCTGGGGATCGACCGACATCTAAAACAAAACGTAACGATTCCCTTCAAAATATTCAAAATAAGACGAGAAGGCTCTGCCAGCCAGCTTCTATAAAGGAGAATCGTTACAGTACGTTAAACAACAACTGAAAGCTGTTCACAGTAGATCAAAAGCCTCTTAGGGTCCATACTTCTATCAAATAGGGGATGTATTAGCAAAGGGCAAGATAAAAGGTACCCGAAACCGGCGTGCGTGCATGAACGACTAATTAATGTTGATGAAGCGAAAAAGATCTGTCAGGATCGTGGTAAGTGGCAGAGCCTGGTCGCAGACCCCGGAACCTGCCTACCTCTCCGGGATACAGATAGATAGATAAAGACTTTATTGTACACAAAAATGGAAATACAGGCGTGCGTTTATGTTATGTTATTTTACGTTAAGTTACGTTTCGGCACGGTATGTTACGTTACGTTACTTTAGGTTACGTTACTTTGCGTTACGTTACGTTACGTTAAGCTACATCACGCTACGTTATGTTACGTTCCGTTACTTTATGTTATGTTATGTTAGTGTACTAAAAAACTAAGTTAACGTTCTGTTAGGGAATGTTTAGTGTTGATACCCTCCTTCGACCACTAATGCGGGCCTTTATATCTATCGCCGATGGGTTTCCGAGCGTCTCGATGGCCTTATTGCCCCTCCAGATGGATGGGTGAAAAGACCTTTCAATAAAGCTACGGCGCATAAGAAGTCCTTTGACCTGATCGATAACTCTACAAAACTTAATGTACAATTTTCTTGATATTTTTTATAATTTTTTTTAAGCATTTATTAATATACGACCATAATCATCAACTAATACACTAGAAACAATTTCTATGTCTAAATTTCTGATATGCATCCCAGTTAGAGGCATCTACATTATTTGCAGAGATATAAATAAAAAAAATTATACAAGCAACAACTTACTAACTAAAGCAATAAACTCCTTTTAGACTTTTAAAAACCTATTTAGAGGCTAAAAATTCCACCCATGCCGGGACTTGAACCCGCGACCTCTAGCTAACCTTGCCAGCGCTCTCCCAACTGAGCTAATGGGCAAGTGTAGGCATCAGTGAAATTTCGAGCCTCTTTACAAACTTCTCTGTATTACGTACAGGCAGCGACATCTGGCCGAATCAATTTACATCACTTGCAGCCCTGAGTAACCCACTTTGCAGTTAGGCTGTTACATCAGAATGATATCGCTGTAGAATATAATCATGTAGGTACAGCGATATCATTCCGATGGATGGAATTTTTAGCCTCTAAATAGGTTTTTAAAATAAACATAAAACATAAACAACTAATTTTATATAATTGACTCACCCAGTCCCTCAAAACACAGAATGTAAATCTATGTTGAGAGAATTATTGAAAATGTCCATAATTATATATTTTAACATTAAATTCATTGTAGTTTCTAGATATTCTGTTGAAAGGTGCGTGAAATCAAAATCAAAAATTTTTATTCACTATAAAAACAAAATGTTCAGTCTCTCCAGCGTTGCCGTATTGACTATCGGTATATCGAGGTGCTGAAGTGCTTGTACAACAGCGCCACCATGTCGGTCCGAGTACAGGAGCAGAATTCGGAGGCAATTCCATTGAGAAGAGGCGTGAGACAGGGAGACGTTATCTCTCCGAAACTGTTCACGAACGCACTGGAAGATGCCTTCAAGCTTCTGGAATGGCAGGGACGCGGCATCAATATCAATGGCGAGTACATCACGCACCTTCGATTTGCCGACGATATAGTAGTCATGGCAGAAACGATGGAAGACCTCGGCATAATGCTCGACGACCTCAGTCGAGTTTCCCAACGTGTGGGCCTTAAAATGAACATGGACAAAACGAAGGTCATGTCGAACGCTCGTGTTGTGCCCACCCCAATAACATTGGGGAACACGACTCTCGAAGTTGTAGACGAATACGTCTACTTAGGACAAACAATCCAACTAGGCCGGTCCAACTTCGTGAAAGAGGTCAATCGTCAAATCCAACTCGGCTGGGCAGCTTTCGGGAAACTTAGAAAAGTCTTTTCGTCTAATATACCTCAATCGCTCAAGACAAAATTATACAACCAGTGTGTGTTACCAGTGATGACTTATGGCACTGAAACGTGGTCTCTCACTATGGGCCTCATAAGAAGGCTCAAGGTCACGCAACGAGCTATGGAAAGGGCTATGCTCGGAATTTCTCTAAGAGATCGAATCAGAAATGATGAGATCCGTAGACGAACGAAAGTCGTCGACATAGCCCAGCGGATTAGTAAGTTGAAGTGGCAGTGGGCGGGGCACATAGCACGCAGAACTGATGGCCGATGGGGCCGAAAAGTTCTCGAATGGAGACCACATATCGGCAAGCGCAGCGTGGGACGACCAGCCACAAGATGGACAGATGACGTCATTCAAGTGGCAGGAAGACGCTGGATGCAGGCCGCTTCCAATCGGTCTTTTTGGAAATCCATGGAGGAGGCCTATGTCCAGCAGTGGACTTCTTGTGGCTGAATGATGATGATGATGATAAAAACAAAATGTTTACTTAATGAATGTCAAAGCTGTTAGTTTCACAATTAATAGCGGAGAAGAAGCTAACAAAGAAACTCCACATCTATTCTTTTCAAAACAGGTTTGCTTAATTAACAGAGTTTTCAACTTAAAGTTACACTACACTAGATACTCGTACAATCGTTCCTGTTAACATTATTTAAATACCAGACATCCTTGTCTTCCAAATAATCCTTAATGTTATAATAATAGGGTTTTTTGCACAGAGTATACTTAATACATTTTTTAGACCGCGTCGGTAGTAAATCTAATATATCTTGAGGAATCTTATTGTAGAACCGTACACAGTGCCCCATAAAGGATGTATTAACTTTTGCAAGTCTAAGATGTGGAAATGACAATTTATGTTTATTCCTAGTATCAATATTGTGATGGCTACCAACATTTTCAAAATTGCTGATGTTTTTTCTAACTGACCACACCTGTGAGTGTTGTGTGTCGGCCCACTGCGAAAAACTAAGAGTGACTTGAGGGTAGACCACCTACCCTCACTACAATAATTGACTGTACTCGCCGTGATCACGGCAGCTGCAACGTTGCCGATAAATATTCGCGGTTAGACCCGTTTAATATATTACTATGTATGAGCATCACGAGTCATTAAAAAACCCGTATTCATCTACTGCTGGTCATAGGCCTACCCTAGGCAAAACACTTCTTTCTGTCCTCGGCCATCCTCATGCAGCCGCCGCTAGCAATCTGCCTCAGATCGTCAGACCAGCGAGCTAGTGGCTGTCTTTGCCAATTCATGGTCTCAACTCGAGAATACTTCTTGGGCAGATGTGACCAGCACACTGCCACTTCAATTTGCTAATCTTATTGGCTATCATCATCATCATCATCATCATCATCAGCCATTTGACGCCCACTGCAGGACATAGGCCTCCTTTGTGGTTTTCATAACCATGAAGGGTTTTACCATAATCGCCACGCTCGGCAGGCGGGTTGGCGATCGCAGTATATGGTTGGAATCTCAGGAAGACGCTGCTGCCTGTGTCCTGGTAATTGGTTTCCTTAGTCACCTTCTACGACGTCCACGGGAGGAAATGGATTGGCTATGTCAATCACCAAACGTAAGCGATTCATTAAAAGTTGCAATCAAAACAAAAGGACCTGGAACAATGGCGAATAGACCTATCTTCGAAGCTGAAAAATTCACGTATCGTGTAATTCACATATAAGATGATCTTTCACATTGTGTAACTACGTGCCAAAAATCGATATCTTCAAGGATTTCTAGGTTCCGGGTGAATTTCCATGAGTCGAAAACACGCATTGTCCCTTTAATTACCAAAAACGGTTCCCTTCCAATTTGGTTACAATTTCAATCTCTTCTTCTTCTTCTTTGTCGTATCCTCGGCTGAGAGACGTGACTATGGGTTGCCCGATTGGTTGACCATCACTCTCCAAGCCAGTCTATCTTGAGCTCGATGGATGGTAGCTTGTAGCGTTGTATTGGTGAAATTAACAATTCCAATAGGCAGCCTTAATTTCTTTTTCCTTTAGGAACCTCGTTTCCCACAAAGCTTTTTGCCTCCAATATTGGCAGGACAAAATGGCACCATTTTTAGGGTTCCATCGTCACAAGGAACCCTTATAGTTTCGCCATGTCCGTCCGTATGTCTCTCTGTCCGCAGCCTGGCACAAAGTCGACAAGTACTCGAAAGCTGAAATTTAGAATAGATATAGGTACATATAAATCACATTGATAAAACTAGAAAAATATTTTGGGTTCCTCCCCTACACCTACGCGATGATTTAGGGATGATTTTTTTTCTCGCCTACACCATTTCGCCATTTATCTGGGTGTATTTTCATGTTTGTGACGTCCTTGCCTGGTTACCTTAGCACAGGGTATCCTAGTTTGGGACCAGGTCAAGTGAGTGTATTGTGTGTAAAGATAAAGATAAAGATATTTATTTGTCAAACATGAGTTTTCAAGAAGATGGTACACAGTCGGATATTTGTCCTGCATGCTTTGCCATTGTAGACGTACACATTTCGTTGTGAGAGAGCGCCTTAAAATTGTCTTAGTTTTATTAGAACCGAAATTAATTTTGTCAGTACATAATTTTTACATTAGAACGAAATATTTAAATTTCATAAGTACTTATTATACACAATTACATGAAAAAATTAAATTTGCCGTCTCTCTATCCGTAGTGTTTCCCCAAAATATTAAGCCGTATCGCAGCACTGAAGCAACAAGGCCATGATATGCAGTGACCACAGCTTCAATGTCAGTGACAGGAGATAACCTGTATAGTAAGTAGGCACACGAACTAAGCTTTCTGCAAAGAACTGCGATATGTTCTTTCAAATTAAACTTTTGGTCTACTGTTAACCCTAAAAACTTCGTAGAGACTACTTCTGCAATACGTTCATTGTTATAATGTATATTTAGGTCCGATATTGTGGGCTTTCTTTGAGTAAATTGCATGTAATTTTTTTTTGGTAGGTTAACCTGAAGGTTGTTGTTATTAAGCCACTCTACAATTCAATTTAGAGCTTTATTTATGTCATTGTACTGTCATTTTACAGTCACTGTACAGTGACTGTAAAATGACAGCAAAAAGTGACATAGGATTTTCGGTACGTAAGTTATTATTATAATTATTTCGTGTCCCAAGGCTAAGCGGTTGATTGTAGAAACATGAAAAAATTCAGGGCAGAAGCACTTATAATTAACTTAAAAGGAAAACTTAGTAATACGCGACCAACTTATGAAAGGAAAACTTCGTAGGAATTCCATTGAAAATTACTTTGATGGAGTTTTTAGTTCTGTAAAACAGGTAAAAATGCTTCCTTCTAGGGAATCCTACGCTGCACATGGCCCGACACGCACTTGGTCGGTCTTATGAAATATGGATTCTGTGAAATTCCCGGTGGGAGACCCTCAATATTTAAACCACTTTTTTATCCGAGATAGTTTTTTATTTAATTAAATGCGTAGTACAGTCGACGGCAAATCGATTTTCTTTCGGCATTCAATTAAATGCGGTGCGGGTAAATGTGCAGAAAACATAATGTGGAGGTTGAAGGCGTTGGCTGTAATTCTTACCCGACTTCGGCAAAGCCATATTTTAGTATCTTTAAATGACTTGCGATGCTCATACATGATTATTATTATTATACTGTAATGCACACGAAATTTTTAACAGAAGATTACTTAAGAAATAATTTATCATTATAATTACATGTACCTTCAAAGGCAAGCTTATATCTGTAGGAAATTTCTTTTCTTTTATTTATTGGGGTTTTTTTTATTACTTTAATCTCGACGTTAACGACTGCAACGTTGCAGCTGCCGTGGTCAAAATTTTACCTAATAAATAATCGCGAATGACTCGTCTAATATATATGACGCCAGCTACAACCATTAAGGTGTTGAAAAACTCGATCCATCTTCAAAATTGAGGTAAAGTTGTATTTTATTACATGGAGTTACCCTTAAGTTAATGCGTATTTTCCTGAGATAAATAAAAGAAGGTAGGTCGTCACCAAAAATAATAATTATTAAGGCTGCTCTTACGTGGAGAATGCTGTCTCGCTCGCATAATTTAACATTTTTTTATATTGTAATAATATGTAAACTTGTGATAAATGTGGTCTGAGGTTTTGATGGATAATTAAATTGCGGATATTTAAGGCATATTTAGCTATCGAAAGGGCTATGCTCGGAATTTCTCTAAGAGATCGAATAAGAAATTATGAGAGACGTAGACGAACGAAAGTCGTCGACATAGCCCAGCGGATTAGTAAGTTGAAGTGGCAGTGGGCGGGGCATATAGCACGCAGAACTGACGGCCGATGGGGCCGAAAAGTTCTCGAATGGAGACCACATATTGGCAAGCGCAGCGTAGGACGACCAGCCACAAGATGGACAGATGACCTCATCCAAGTGGCAGGAAGACGCTGGATGCGGGCCGCTTCCAACCGGTCTTTTTGGTTATCCATGGAGGAGGCGTATGTCCAGCAGTGAACTTTTTGTGGCTTAATGATGATGATGAAGGCATATTTTTCTTATCCTGTAGGTATTACGTATGGTTTTCATTGAAAAAAATTGATTCCAAAATTGATGCGTGTTTGGCGATTTGCGATTCCAAGGGCTGGGTTATGTTTCCTTATACCGTTAGCGAGTGGTATTGGTACTTAAACTTCACAAACGTACATAACATAGAAAACAAAGTCATAGGTACATGCCCGCACTGGGACTCCTACCTGGGTCACTCGCTTCCGAGTCCAATGTTCCACCCACTAGGCTACCACCGCTCTCACCGAGCGGTGAACTTAAATGTTTTTAATTAATTATACTTTATTGCACACGAAACATTTAAAAAGACATTGCATAAGAAATAACGTGTACAAAGGCGATCTTATCTCTGTAAGAGATTTCTTCCAGCAAACCTTGGAAAATCGGAGAAATAGTAAAAAAATGGGTCTATATACGTGTATATACGTCTAAATACTTTTTTTTTTTGGGAAACTGCTATTTTTATTACTTATGTTGTATCTAATAGAACAATCATTTAATGACAATTTGATATACTTCTGTCCTCTGACCCTAGGATTAAAGGTTGACATGCTGTTGACTATGTATAGATAGACAGAGAACACTTTATTCCACAAGAAATAAAATGTTAAAGTAATGTTATACAATTGGCAGCCAACTATATTTCTTGACATAATACCGTGAGCTCAGTGGAAAGTTAAAAATACGTGACCTGTTTCCTAGGTTCAATAGGGTTTTTTTTTATACTTAGCAGGGAAAGTAAGATGAGAAAATGTATGCTAAGCTCTTTATTGCTTTACGGATCATGTTAAGGTGATAGTTGGATTTCGAACCTGTGATGTAGGCTGTTGCCAATCGGATATTCATCATAATCAGCCTCAGTCCTCTGCTGGACATAGGCCTCTCCCTAGACACGTCACTGAGCCCGATCTTCGGCTCTTTTTTTCCAGACTCTGCCCACTGCTTTGCGAATGTCGTCGCTCCACCTGGTCACAGGGCGTCCTACGTTACGTTTGCCGATTCGTGGTCTCCACTCTAGAACCGGATATCGGATATTATTCAATCGGTATTTCAAGTGGATGTTTTGCAAACTGTAACTCCTTGCTGTAACATACATAAGCAGCGTATATGCGAGTACGTCCCACTGTAGGGCACAGACCTTCTGTCAGGGAGAGAGTATGGGAGAGGAATCCGCGTGCCCACCGCGGATTGGCGATTTCAAGCGCTGAGATACGTGAATAGCTCAGACACTCAGGTTTCCTCACGATGTTTCCCTTAACCGTTAGTGAGTGGTATTGCTACTATAACTTCACAAATGTACATAACTTAGAAAACAAAGTCATAGGTACATGCCCGCACTGGGAATCGAACCTGGGTCTCTCGTTTGCTGTAATGTAATAATAATAACTGTAACAATTTTACTTCTATAACAATTTTATTTTATTTACTGGTGTGCAATATCTACCTATCTCTTTTATCTATTTTTAATTTATTTATTCGAAGGAATTATGTAAAATGTGTACTTTACTATGTATGTAAGTACATACATACATACATAAACTTACGCCTGTATCCCAGAGGGTCCGGCAGAGACCAGGGACTGCCACTTGCTACGATCCTGACAAATCACTTTCGCTTCGTCAACATTCATCAGTCGTTGCATGGACTCACGCCGGTTTCGGGTACTTTTTATCTTTCCCTTTCCTGAGTTAATAGTTTGATACTTGTGAGTGTAAATAAATAAAATATGTAGAGGTTACTTTTACACAGGGATATTTTTATTTTTTAATTTATTCTTGTAATTTTTATTTACAGGGTTATTTTTAAGCATTTAAAACATGTAAAAGCAGCAGTAAAAAGCGAAGGAAGTCTGTCAGCAACGTGGAAAGTGGCAAGCCCTGATCTCTATCTACCCTTCCGGGATACAGGCGTGAGTTTATGTTATGTATGTAATGTTATGGCCCAGTTCCTGAGGCACATAGATGAGGGTTTGTCATTCACAACAACTTTTGTTCTTGGACTTTCTTAAGCCTACTCCAAGGACAGTTCCTGAGATGTAATAATCAGAGTTTGTCGTTTACAAAAAAATAACATAACATAAATTCACGCCTGTCTCCCGGAGAGTAGGCAGAGACCAGGTTCTGCCCCTTGCCACGGTCTTCACAGATCTATTTCGCTTTGATCTCTTTTGGTCAGAGGGTGGTCATCACAGTAACTTGTACAGGTCTTTGCGTTATGGCTATTCGGGTATGTGTCCCGTTCTCCTCGAGCCTCTATTGCTACATCCACATTTATTCTTTTCGTAGTAATAGTTGTCCTTTTGGTACCTTATTACTATCCAAACCTGCTCCTCATCAACACTCCCTACACATCTCCTTTTCTTGATTCCGCTTCCTCTCCTAATGCCAGTCTAACAACAACGTGCCGATGGATGCGTGGCTATGGGCGAGCCTAGTCTTTAGCGTAGGTACGTCCTGGAGTTAGTGGCTCTTCAGGCACTTTAAGCCTTATCTCGGCATGCGGGGCTCTGCCGGGATGGCAACCCTTCCCTAGCTACTCGTCGGAATAAGATGAAGTAGTGAAAACCAACCAAAGGTCGTCGCACCTCACACCGCATCTCAGGAGGGGGTGTCAAGCAGGACTTGGACACCCGCTTTGCTAGGTACGAAACAAAAAATATTTCAAAAATTTTGCTTCTTTCGCCGTCTAACAGTTTTTCTAGCAGTATCTGATAAAACTTAAGACTATATTTAACATAAAGGTCAGCATTTTGACATTGGAAATGTCTTTTCGTTCGCTCCAGTGTAAGCTCCGATTTCACGAAAAATGGCGATCCCCTTATATCTGAGAGAGTTGTAAAGATATGATATTAAAAAAAAATCAAGATACGTATATATACAAAAGCTATAAGGTGCAAAAATAAATTATTCAAGAAAGTCAAAAACCAAAAGAGTTATGGCAGAAATAGTGAAAAATTTTTTTTTTAATTTGGCGCTCGATATTTTGGAAACGAAGAATGATATCAAAAGTTCGATAAAATTTCTTCTGTACAATTTACTCAGCTACAATTTGAAATTAAAACAAAGACGACTGGGTTAAGGGTTTGCCCTGTAGCCTAACCTTTTTGAAAAAAGTCAAAAGTCAGAACGACATTTTTCACATGACATTTATGACTCGATTCATATCCAATGTGCTCGATAGTCGTGTGAGGCACAAAATCTGTATTTTTTCTGATGTATACAATAAAGAGTTCTTGTTTAATTTTATCTGTTTTTATCCGACAAAGCCAGAAAGAGGGTTTTGTTTTTTGCAAGCACCTTTTGCTGGGATAACATTTTCCTGCCGACTCTACCATACCGCTGTGAATGTAAGCATTATTCTTCGTGCTACGAGATACATCGGATTGGCCCCTCTCAGTGCTGAGCGCCGCGATCCGGGCCCGGTTATAAAAGCTTGGTGCTTTAAAAATACAAGAACACCTTAGCAGCTGTAAACACGCCCTGGATATATGGACAGGGATTGGTGTAAACTGGGTGGAAGGGATCAAGGTTTCCTCTTAAGGTTGAATTCTTCGATATACCCCTAAATCAGGTGTTTTAAAATACATTTTATTCTCTAATGGTTAGAATTTTAAACCTGACAAAAAATATATATTACTTTTCAATGTCCTATCTAGGGCTGTTGGTCATTATTTTTGTGATTTTTTAAACTTTAAAGTATGAAAAAAAATTGCGAAAGTGAGGCTAAATTATAATCAGATACGGTTTTATTTGACCTGCACTAAGTGTTGGATAAAAAATAGACCAATTTACTATCACTCAATGTGTTAGTGAGATCGGTCGTCAAAATTCTTTTAATAGGATTTGTATTTCTGTATTTTTAAATCGCTTAATTTTTCCCCCAACTATTCACTCGCGCAGCGCAATAAATCACATACAAATCTGTTCGCTCGGAGACCCAACCTTAAGTCTCGACGTCTGTTTCACGTTTTCCCATGAGACTGCACAAAATAATTGATGGAGTCTGATTCTCTCAAATCTTAAGTCCGTGATAATTGATTTATCTTAATAAATCCCCTCCCCCGCAGGGAATCCCCATAGGGATCCATGAGGTTCATTAGTGTCACCAATGAAAACATCTTCTTTTACAGATCGTTTTTGCAAAAAGTGTCAGATCAACCTCGAAATCATGTTATTAGTGATTTTTAGGACTCATGGCCGAGATCCTAAGGCGAAAAACCTAGGCTAGTCCTAGGTTTGTGATCCTAGGTTCCCGGTGGGTCCTAAAATCAATATTAACACGATTAACCCCCAGTTTCTCGTACACTAACACGCTGTTAGCAGCTGTCAATTGGCCAAAGTGCATACAAAAAAAAACCACTACGTGTACGAGAAACAGGGGGTAAAAGATTGATGTTGCAGTAATTAGGGTAACGTACCAGAGCCCTTAAGATCGGTGCAAGGTTCTTTAAAAAAGCAAGAGATTAACAGGAGTCCGGCCAGATCAATGCAAACGAAATATATTATTGCTATGAAGCCAATTCTGAAATTGATTGTATGAGCAGTTCAATAAATTTCATTTGTGGTAATTGAACTTTATTGCTCAGTGATTGTGTCACTTTTGTGACGAAACGTGACAAAGGTCTAATTTTACCGTAGTGATTAAATTTATTCATTTTTTTTTAAGATTACTTATGGATACTACGCCGCATAAGGGAACTTTACCAAATTTTGTGCTAAAGCGCGTTCAATTTGCCACCTAATAAAAAATATTTTTTACCCAACAAATTAAATATAGCATCACTAACAAGTAAAGTGTATCCATACAGAAATTGATCATCGGAATCTAAAGTTTTACACACAACCACAACACAAACACTTGTCGTCGTCCCAAACTAGGATACCCCATGCTGTTTATAGGATATATCACAAACATAGAAATCCAGTACATCGGCCTCCGGTGAAAATCGAACCTACAACCTTAGTTTTCATAGTAAAGGGTATTAACCGCTTGGTCTTGGTCTGATCATTATCATCATCATCAGCCATTTGACGCCCACTGCAGGACGCCTCCTTCTTGGTTTTGATAACCATGAGGGGTTTTGCCATAATCGGTACGCTTGGCAGGCGGGTTGGCGATCGCAGTATGCGGTTGGAATCTCATACCAATCTGATATCATAGTCTTGGTCTGCTCATACCAAAAAAAAATTTTCAAATATTTACGACACTTTTTCTAACTAAATTCACCTTTTCAATCCACTTCGACAAGGTCCGACCCCATTCTGAACGCGCGCGGGCACCACGAAAGGAACGACCGCCTTTCCTGTTCCGTGCACAACCCTGCGTTTACGTTTATTTCTAGAACACAGCCGGTGTTTATTCTCGGCGCACAAACACAAGATGCATCCGGATTTATTTCCCATGAGCCCCGACCGCGACAAATTGTGTTAGCGAGACATGCCAGCCGCTAAAAGTTCTCACGCCCACAGCGCGTCAATAACGCTGGGCGAGCTCCAACGCCAATAGCGCGGTTGGTAGATCACTTGCCCAGAAGCAACCCTGTTTAATAATTATACAGGGTTGCTTCTGAAATGCGCTATTAAATATGTAGTTTATCATCATCACCAGCCATTTGACGCCCACTGCAGGTAACCGTGAAGGGTTTTGCCATAATCGCCGCGTTTGGCAGGCGGGTTGGCGATCGCAGTATGCGGTTGGAATCTCAGGAAGACGCTGCTGCCCGTCGCCTGGCAACTTAGGCGCCTTCAACGATATCCACGGAAGGAAATGGAGTGACGCTATTTTTAATCCGGCGCCACATGGAACTCTTAATCCGGCACCACACGGAACATTGTAGTTAGATTTTGTCAAAAAACCTTTTGCGCTACGACTTTTGATATTTTTTTTCTTTAATTTTCCATTTTTGGAACTATGTTTTCCTGGTTGTTTGCAGTTTTTCTACTTTGTAATTATCATCAGCCATTTCACGCCTACTGCAGGAAATAGGCCTCCCTCATGGTTTTCCAAGCTTCCAGGATATTCTTAAAGCTAGATGTGGTAAATGAGAATACTTTGATTGCGACATTGATAAAGAGCGTAAGACGAGAACGTTAAGCTAGCCAGTGGATAAGAGAAATTCCTCTTATAAACCGGTTTTATCTCCGTCTTGAGAGTGTTTTAGTGGAATCTAATTTTTATAAATAAGACCGTATATTTTTACTGATGTTTTGGTGAATATTTTTTTTTGAGTATTGTGTGTTTAATTGAGGTAATTATCTTCAATAAGTATGCATGTTTTATTTCATTTTTGTATTATCACTATACGTACGTTTCTCATAATAACATAGTTACCTTTTATAAATAGTTATTAAAATAAATTTATATTTACACACTAATTACCAACCCCGTTTTTTCAACAATACGTGTAATGTAGTACAGGGTTCCGACCTCAGGGTCAGACGGGCCGGCCCTCCGGCCTTGCATCCGACTTTGCAACTGTTGTTTCAAATCCTCGACGTAACAAATCCTCTAGGAAAAAAACATGTCACGTGACCAGACCGTGAAACTTTCGATGTACTATATGGACTAACAGAATCGAGGCCCATTTTGCAAACCAGTAGCTTTTCTTAGAACTTGAATAGCTAGAAGGCAAATGGCCCTTGTACAACACAGCCTGTGTATTAGCCGGGATCAAGCCGTCCGTGTAGCAAGGCCTGCATGTAGAGACATCATTTCGCGCTTAACCCTTGTTTGCTTGTCCCTAGCGTTTTTGCAGTTTTAATAAAACGTCCCGCTCCGTAGACTTAGGTGACGGCAGAGCGGACAAAGTAAATATAGTGGATTGATCCTTTGACCAACAATACCTTTTTATTGAGGGACTATTCCTAAAAATCTAATCTAATCTATTCAAAGTAGCCTGTAATGTAGTCGATCAGGTTAATTTGCAGTTGACAGCACATCCACCTTTATACAGTTTACTTGGTTGCGTTATGATGTGTAACATTGTAACTAAAAAGGTAGATATGCTGATATGCTGTAAAAGCATGTAAATGTGGATGTGCTTTCGACTATTAATTTCAAAACTGGTAGGTACTTAATGTTGTAGCACGAGGTTTCTCTTTCTATAGTTTTTGTATTTAGCTGGTTACAAATAGAAAAATAAAAAGTCTATAAATTACCCATTGATAGATAAACCTATTGAAGGTTGAATAATACGTTGTAATTGAGTGGCTGCATAGAAACTTGGAACATGGTTCAACAGAAATGTGAAAATAGAACTAGTTTTTTTTAATAATTAAACAGCTGTCTGTTGAAAACGATCCTCCCTAGGGCTGAAAAGTATTTCTATTTCATACTCAGGCAACTTTAGACTTACTTTCCGAGTATTGGTAATGAAAAATTATTGTTATTTTAATAAAAGTCATAAAATACGCACAAAATTTACATAAATCTTGAATGGCAGTGGATGAAAATATTGCCCACTACAAATACTCATATGGAATTATCTACATCCCAGGCAGATATACATAAAACAAATGAGGGGTGTATTAGCGAAGGTCAAGATAAAAAGTACCTACCCGAAATCGACGTGCGTGCATGCATGCGTCTAATGAATAATGTTGATGAAGCGAAAGACGTTTGTCAGGTTCGTTTATGTCAGGGTAAGTATCATACCCTGGTATCTGCCTATCCTTCCGGGATACAAGCGTGAGTTTATGTATATACGTAATTATTTTCGTTTATGAATTGGCAATGGCGGCAAGATCTCGATAAGTTCTTACTCAAAATCTTTAAATGACCGAAAATCTTGATCTAAAAGGGCACCCCCCTGCAGTGGGGCACCTATGTGATGGAGGCTCCATAAAAAAAATGCCATTTCTAGACCTTAACGACTCTACAGTAATTCTCGGCGCCTGCGGAGGCTTGTATCTAGAGGGTAGGCACTCTCTATGAATGGTCGCTTACACTCACTCGGGGTTTTTTACATTAGCCCCTCCTACTACAATATCGCGCTCTAACGTCCCAGTACAAGTGCGCAGTATTACGAGAATACTGCAGACGACGCCTTGTTTGTTTCACCCACCACGGAAGAACGAGAGCTCAGACAATAGACTAAGGAAGTCTGCAGACTACAAAAATCCTCTACTTCACCGCAAGCTTCTAAATTGAGAATTTCACTAAGCTTGATTTGCGCCAACACTAACTGACTATTCATCTTTTTATCCATGGGTGAGTCCTTATCAGTAAATAAGTGCAAAAACATCTTGCACTAAAGACATTTGCAGAGCTATCCATGGACAAATTGTATGACTGATAACCCTGTTAATCAGAGGTCTGTCTGTTTATCCCTTGATAAGTATTTACCTATTAACTTACTTATCCAGTGATTTGGCGCAAGGCACCGTAAGTAACTAAGTAGTGATAGAGCTGCTACATTGTTAAAGCAATGAAAGGGTGATGAGGTTCTCTGTTCCTTTGCTCAAATACACAACAGTGACGTCGAACTATAATCTTCTGGTCAAGTAATCAGTAAATATACAGGGTAAGTGCAAGAATGCATTTTTTAAATACCTCAAGCACCTCCACAGTGCTGTCCCCAATACCACAGAGGAAGACCAATACGTAAGTTTGGTTGGTATTTTTGAACTAAGAACACGCCCTCTTTTGTTACTTGTAAAACAGTAACGTGATTAATTAACTAACTGACAGACAACATACGACTGTAGGCCTAAATATCCGACATTTGGAGGAAACATTTCTCGAGTACCTAAGGCTCTGGCCATGCAGAAGGGACGTGGGGCGAGGGCGCGGCAAAGACGCCGCGTAAAGAGTTCGCGCCTCGCGCCGTCTCTTCTGTGTGCGCTTCGTCCCGGCCCTTCAGTACATTTTGTATGAAAGTGAATTGGAAATTCGACGCATCTGTTCCGCGCCCTCGCCCCACGTCTTTTCTGTGTGTCTCAGTTCTAAGGATGCACTGGAGAGGGTAATTTTCTAAATTACATGTGGTGAAAAAAACGTGCTAAAGTTTGTATGAGGAAATCATCATTTAAGCGTACTAAGTCACAAGAAAAAGTTATTAGGATTCCGTAATATACACGTTCACTTGTTTCGGCACACGATTTCATAAGCTTAAAGCTCTATCAAAGAACCGTCTGTCAATAGTACTTACTACAGAGATGGTTATCATGCAGACCTATTCAGGTGATCACTCGGATACGAAACAGATAATTAGAAGGCATTAGCCTTAACTGACAATCAGACATATTAGAAACTAAATAACACGTTCTGCCTGATTCTCATACTTATGTCACGAGTAATAGAAGCTGCTTTTGTCTACGTTCGGATATCACAAAGGTAGTTTTGGTACTGTCAGTGTCACAACACAAGGCGCTTATTTGATTTGTTGGAATTCCTCGGTAATTAGTTTGACTCGGACAGAATATATAGTATATAAATACTACCTAGTATTAAGGTCGTCTTTGTACAAAATTGTTTAGTGCTATTGTACTAAAAAAAATCAATTTTGTAGATTTAGAAGAATTTTTCACTTCAATTGAATACTGGATAGAATCCATTATTGTTATTACGTATAGATAAGAGTTTTGAAAATGGAGTTTTGAAACATCCAAATTATATCTAATATATAAAAATCTCGTGTCACAGTGTTTGTTATCGAAGTCCTCCGAACCAGCTTCATTTTTATTTAAGTTTGGCAGGTCATAGGCTAATTAATATGGCAAAACAACATTTGCCGAGTCAGCTAGTATATAAGATAAGATAAGAATATTCTTTATTGTATACCTGAAAAAAATGTTACAGAAACAGAAATGACAAAAGAAAATGGCGGCCTTATTGCTAATAGCAACTTCTTCCAGGCAACCTCATATCGGAGATTTGCCGAAGGAGAAATAGACACGGGTAGTTGGTGCAAATTTGAATATTAATACACATACATATACGTAATAATAATAATAAACATACATATAGTATATCATACTTGAATACTATACATAACTACATATATTTAATAGAGATCTGTCAGGATCGTAGCGAGTGGCAAAACCTAGTCCCTACGGGATTCATGCGTGATAACATACACTTATGTTATCAAATATCTAAAATTTTTTTCGTAATCCTAAGAAAAAAATATTTTTCGCACAGTGAAATCCTTAGTTCTCAGAAATAGAATATACATGAATAGTAAAAATTCAAAGTCAAAATGTGTTCAAAACAATACGTCTAACACTATAAGCACTACGTAGTAAAAGATAAGTACCCGAAAACTGAGACAAATAAATTATTGTAAGAATGAAGTTTCTTTTATAATAATGTCTGTGATATGCGATTTGTTAGTAATCAAGATACGATATTATATTATGCCCCGCTCTACGGCATATAATCGTATCTCGATACGGATCCAATAGAATGCCATACTTGATAAGAACTACGGTACAACTTTATAGGCTATCCCTACTACATTGCGGCGACAATAGGCTTATTGAGGACACTGTACCCCAACACGCATGGGGGCACTCCGAAGATCAATCACGGATCCATAAATACGGATTCGGTGAATGATCGAAAATAGGTGAATTTCGCAATAGAGAGCTCCTCTATCGGGCCCAAATTGGGGTAAATCGGATTTTAGCCAATCTCATTACTGATAACGGATGTGCCCTGTCTAAAGGCGTTCATTCGACGTGAGCGTTATTTGATATTACATTTTTATTTTTCTATTAGGCAACTAGACTATTCCATGGAATTTACCAAAGAACATTCTATCGGAAATCAGAAATTTATTTCGTAGTAAAGAATTTACATTCTTTTTGTTGAATGTCAATTTACAATATTATGTGATCGCTGTCTTCGGTCGAGTGATAGTGGATAAAAGTACAGCAAGAAAAAGCTCCACTCTGTCCATCTTTTCTCAAATCATCTTAAATCTAATACACAAGTTGGTACGATTAACTGTCTAACAAGATCCCGTGGGTGCAATCAACAAATTGTAATTCTAAAACATTAGTTACTATACTAACAAAAATAGGAAAACACCTAAGGACAGCACCCGTATCGATCTATCGAAACAACGATCATTATCTGTCAGTACCCCACTATGTCACTAGAGTTGAGTATAGTATGTCTTTGATTAAATTGAAAAATGTAACAAAACTAACATTAACGGTAAGCGCCAAGTAATCATAAAGTCAAACCTCCACCTGGTTACCAACCGCACAGATTTACGTCTAGTGTGGTGGTTAACCCAAACCATGCTTGTAATGTCTTTCTTTTCAATAAAACATTTTGTATTTTTTTATTTTTGTATCTTGTAGTCGATCCACCAAAAAAGTGTTATAAAAAAATATAACTAAAACCTATTTCGGAAGCTGTTTAAGTAGAATACTATGTCACTTTAACAACAATTTAAACATTTTATAATGTATAAAAAATCTAGCTAAAACGCTAACAAACGCTTATTTTGTCCTATTTTATAAACTGTTTATGTCACTTAAATGAGAGTGTTAACTTTTTTATGATTTATAAAAGAATAACTAGCTAAAACGCTGATAAACGCATTCACACATTTATTAATCCTGTGTGGACGTCTCAAAAATGCTTCTGTTGTTGCAACTACGAGACGTTCAAGTTTCCGATAAAATGTTTTGTTCAGACAAAACTTCTGGTTATGTTTATAAACTACTTTTCGATGTGTTAATAAACAGAAGAATAAATAAATTATTTCTCGTTGTGTTTATAAACAGTATTTTGATTTAAGGCAGCTGTTACGTCTGGCATGCTGTTTCGCTTGCACAATATACATTTTTTGAGATTGTAATAAAATTAGTATACTTTTCACAAATTTGGTCTGAGGGAGCGATTGATAGATAAAACAAATTCAGTTACGCACACTTTAAATATATTTTTATTTTCCTGTTCTTAGTTTTCAATTAAAAACAAATAAGTACAAAAGTACGAATGGCGTCAGTCTGGGTGTGTTTCCATGTTTGTTATGTTCTTGCCTGGTTACCATTGCGCAGGGTATCCTAGTTTAAGGGTTAAGTTACTTAAGGAAGTTACTTATAAAAAGCCATAACATGGGGAAACCTTTATTGTCAAGAAAAAAAAAGATCGTGATGAATACACAACACACGATTCGCGTCAAATTTGCGCCATTCTATGCAAGTAATTTGTGAGAATTTGAATAAGATCCAAAGCGCGAAATGGTATTTACGAGAATCGAATAAAAATTGAACGAGGTTCGAATTGGCAGCGTCTGTAGTGTGAACCAGGAGGGCGAGTCTCTTAAATGCATAGTTGTTCACACGAGTTACGTAAACAACATGAGGTATGTAAACAACATAAGGTATGTGAACAACTATGCATTTGTTGCTGGGAAAAAAAACTAATCCTTGGCCTTTGCATTTACGTAATGAGATGATTTATATAGCTTCCATTGGCAGCTTCAGTCACAACAAATGGGTGAAGGGACCACTCGGATGCTACAGTGCCTGGGACATGGTTTTTTAGATGGAGTAGTCTTGCCCAGCACCTATACCATCCTGACAGCTTAGTCGGCCTAGCCCACAGGGAAGACAAATCAATACGTGCGGAGCCAACAAAGCCGCGGGTTTCCTCGCGATGTTTTCCTTTACGGTTAGCGTGTGGCATTGCTACTACAAATTCACAGATGTACGTCACTTGGAATATAAACAAAGTGATAGGTACATGCCGCTCTGGGATTCAAACCTAGGAACAGTAATAGCCCAGTGGGTAGAACAATGATATTATCATTAGACGCGCATTTAATCGTTATAATTCGCCAACAAATTGCCACGCAGTTTGGCGAATGATTTGTTTTCGAGAAACATGTATTAACTCTTTATAAATAAATTGAAAAAAAAAAAACTGAAAAAATCGTAACAATATCGAGAAAACCAAATCAAAACTAGCCCAGTTTACATACGCACTTAATAAAATTTAATACTAGAAAAGAGTATTATCTGCATATTATGCCTATGCATTTGCTTGGCTGAGGTACGCAATAATTTTGTGGGGGCACTGATGCTGAGGATTTGTTTAAAGCGCAAAGGAAATGTCTACGAATTATTCTCAACATAGCACAACGACAGAACTGTAAACCCTACTTTATACAAGAAAATATCCTTACCCTACTGTCAATATATCCTAGAAACCGCTCTATTTGTACACAAAAATATGGATCTCTTCAAGCAAATTGGTCCTTCCCGCATCCAAATTAGAAAATTTCAAGTATAGCCCACAATAAACTATCGGATAACCTTAAAAAAGAACTACATTCTACTGCAATTGCTTAGTAGACTACGAAAAAGTGTCAGATAAAAATGTCATTCTATTGAACAACGATGCTTCTCAGACTCAGGTCCAGTTCTGTGTCTATGCTGTTGAGTGGTTTAGCTAGTAAGCTTTGTGATTGGCTGATTGGCAAACTGCAACTACTTGGCAAAGTGTACAACTAGTGACATGAATTTATAATCAACTTTGATTGGATTGGATTTCTCTGTAACTAGTTTGGTTTGAGCTTACACTCAGTCCTTGACAGAGTTCCAAGCGTTAATAAGTGCATGCTCGTAGTACCTACACCATCATATTTACATGCGTGCAGTTCGTGCAACAGTATAAAGTTCATTTAATCAAACAGCTGTAGAGTATAGTATATATTACATTGCACAAACTCACGCCAGGGCCAGGGGTTTGCCACTTGACACGATCCTGACAGACCTCTTTCACTCTATTAATATTCATTAGTAATTAGATTGCACGCACGCTAATTTGTAGAATATTTTTTTTTTTTAATCTATTTTATTTTGGGAACTTTTGTCACAAGGTGACGATGACAGTTCCATCGTACCCGTTATGAAGTTATATCCTAATTAACTATATACAATACATAACAAAAATAACTTAACTTTAGATAAGGAACACTAGATCAAAAACAAATTTACTCTCTTAGCCTAAAATAGAATAATAATTTAGCTGAGTCCGACAAAGGCTCAGCCAATATACTCTGAACAAGTCCCACGTGTAGCCTATTAAGACAGAACTTATCTACCAGTACTTGCCTTTTCTCTCCGTTCCGAACACATTCCATCAAAAAATGGTAACAGTCTTCTTCAGTACCACACATATCACAATTTGGCGAAGTAGCTTTTCTCATCATGTATGCGAATTTATTCAATGGAATATGTCCGGAACGGAGTCTTAGTGCCATTACAATTTGTTGTCGTTGCAGTTTACTAGCACCAAACCATGGTATACGAGGAGGTTCACTGACTATTGTTCTATACCAAATTCCCTTTTCCTTAAAATATAAGATCTCAAAATACAATAGTGCACATACACATACACGAACAATATATTATCTATATTGTTCTCTATTTATCTATCTATCTATAATTTTATTTCGTACCGTTGTGCTAGTGCTTATAATATATTAAAATTAAATTATTGTTTTGATATTAATTTGACTTGACTTTGAATATTCTACTCAATAATATGAAAATTAATATTTAACAAAATTTAATTCTCTAAAACAAAATCTATTAGAACTATTAGTAGCCAATTTAAAAAATAACCTATTTAGAGGCTGAAAATTCCACCCATGCCGGTACCCGCGACCTCTGGCTAACCGTGCCAGCGCTCTCCCAACTGAGCTAGTCCTAGTCAGTGCAACAAAAAAAAAGAATATATTAGTAGCCAGCCAGAGTGGTCCTTATTATTCGCAATTTTTTTTAAACAAGTTTTCTGAACTTGAAATAGATCTCTCCACTTAATTTTTGTTTATCTACGTGTATACCTAAATTATAGTTTTGAGTAGATGGCACTTTTAATTAATAATTAGATAACCGCGGCTTTCAAACCACCTAAACACCGTGTATCAAATTTTTAGTTAGATTAATATTATTACGGTAAAAAGTCATGTTTGGTTTGAAAAGTTTCATATCCGTGCTACTAACCGTTGAGGAGTGCCCTCATGATTGATTGATGGATGGATTGACTGAGTGAAGATTTTTATTGAGATAAATACGGAAAAATACATAAGTTGCACCTCTGCCAACCTGCATAACAGTTTGTTGGAAGATGTTCTTGGAAACCCTCAATTAATTATTATTATACAAAGAAAGAAAGAAAGAAGAAAAAAACAAGAAAGAAAGAAAGAAAACATTTATTTGCATTGCCACAACGGCACACATGTTCACATTATCTTGTTCAGCATAAAAAATTAAACATATGCCTAAAGCTTTTAGTTTACGTTCAATAATCAAGAGGTGCAAGTCAATCAGGGCCTCGATTCTGTTAGTGCATTGTAGTATAATGACAGGTACACTGTCGGGTCACGTGACGTGTTTTTTCGTACCATTGACGCCTAGAAGGTTTGATGGGTGTGCCCGCGTAGACTTAAAGCAGCCATGAAATGAAAACCGCCATGTTCATGCAGTTGTCATGTTACTACAATGCATTAACAGAATCTAGGCCCAGTCCGGACACGAAACTTTCTGTACGTGCTACGAGAAGTGCTCGGACGAGATAATTCTGTCTGCAGCATCGGTTCATAGTAAAGATCATGTTTAGTTATCGAAAAAGTTTTGTGCCCGTAGACCTCCCTCGGTTTTTATAACCATGAGGGGTTTTGCCATAATCGCCACGCTCGGCAGGCGGGTTGGCGATCGCAGTATGCGGTTGGAATCTCTGGAAGACGCTGCTGCCCGTCTCCTGGTAATTTATTTCCTCAGTCGCCTTCTACGACATCCACGGGAGGAAATGGACTGACGCTATTACTTTCGCAAATTCACAAATGTAAGTTAGTAAAACCTAAACAAAGTCGTTGATACATGCCCGATTCGAACCTATAATCTCTCGGATATAATGCAAGCATTTTACTATGCGCTTCGTACATGCCTGAAATTAAACTAAAACTGCTGCACCCAATAAAATATACTCATGTAAAATCCACAGCGAAAAGGCGACACGGTTTCACCGCCTCAAAATCCATCTGTCATCTGGGCCAGGTAAAAAAGCACTATACAGTTAAATTCTTATCGCCCCGGCGGGGCATAACCGGGAAAATTAATGCCGGGAACGTGACAAAGAAGCTTAGAGAATACTAGGTAAGGACGGCTTATTCTTCAGAGCTCCAAAAATCGTCTCACTGGCTGAAATGGCAACGGTGCTGCGACCACGTAACTCCTCATTTTATGGAGTCGTCTGATTTAACCAACTCCGAACTGTCATATACTCGTACACACATCTCTGTTTTGTTGACGTTCGTGTCTTTTGTTTGTGTACCTTTATGTTTACTTTGTGTTTCTGTGACAATTTAAATAACTATCCTCTTTCTTTCTTTCTTTCTTTCTTTCTTTCTATATTTTGAAATTTTTGTGTCGTTTAAATGCTTAACCCGATAGAGTGGAAAGTTACGTGATACAATGGCTGTTCTGTTTATTTATTGTACTAGCTCGTTGGTCTAGCGGTATCACGTCTGATTACCATGCCGGAGACGTGGGTTCGATTGCCACTGGGGGCCGTCGTACATTTGTACAAATGGCCTTAGTCTGGCTGTATTTCAATGTTTGTGCTGCCATTGTTTGGTTACTATAGCACAGTGTATCTTAGTTTGGTAACAGAACAAGTGACTGTATTGTGTTACGTACGTATTACAGAGGAGTTTGTAAAGAGGTTCGAAATTTCGCCGATGCCTGCACTTGCCCACTAGCTCAATTGGGAGAGCGCTGGCACGGTTAGCCAGAGGTCGCGGGTTGAAGTCCCGGCATGGGTGGAATTTTTAGCCTCTAAATTGGTTTTTAATATAATTATAGTTAAGGCTTCTTGCTACATGCGCCATGCTACAAATTGTGACATCCGGCTCCTTGTTGCGTCCTACAATCGCCAACATTATGCGGCCGATGTAGCATGCGGCAGTCTACTTTACGCCGAGGCAACATCGTGTTCGGATACAAGCTACGACAGTCTGCCACATGACGCAAGGTGTTGCTATGCTGCACGATTCTTGCCACAATGTGCGATATTTTTAATTATTCTAGCATACGGCCGTGTGGCATGCCGCAATACGGCACAGTGTTGCCCCGGCGTAAATGGGTCGTTATATAGTGTTGGCTCGATACTGAGACCGGTTTTTTTCGATTCCTGTCCACCGCTTTGTGTTTCATACTACCTGCCAAAAACTACCATTGAATATGTCGCATGTCTTTGGCTTTTGTCCAACTGTGAGCCAAATGACACTGCAAACGGTCGCGCGAGTGATCAAGTTTAATTTGAATACTAAACGCAGTTACCCCCGCCAGTACTTGCACAAGTTATTAGACATCGTCTGAAAGCAGCATAATGTGGGTGCGCAATCAAAATCTGTACGTTTTATTAAAATTTTAAGTGGTTTTACGGTTTCTCGGCTTTACAGTAGTGCTGTCTTTTTCATAAATACTTAACTCCTGAATTGTGTTAAATAAAATGGATATTGGAGGTTGCGGCATTGGCATAAAGCGTAAGTTTCATAAAATTATGTAGGCTCTGATATTTATTGAAAAATATCAATTTGGAAAAAACTTATAAAACTTGTTTTAAAACACAAACTCTAATTTCAGGAAATGTGCATTTCAGAGGTCACCCTGCATATGACATATACACGGTGACCTCTAAAATGCACAATTATCATTCTTCTTCAGAGTGACCTTGAATTCGTTCGCCACAATTTAAGGTGACATTCTAACCGTTATTTAGAAACATATATAGTTTTTAAAAAAGCCACGTCACAATTTTTTCTATTTATTATATTTTAAAAAGTGGTGAACGAATTCCAAGTCACCCTGTAGAAAAAAGATAGAAGTGGAAGAAAATAATCCAATATTCTAGCGAGATAGTTATCCAGGACCTCCTACTGTTAGTGTTATAATACGAGGAATTTACCGAGCGACGGCGGCTGTTTCTAAGAAATATTGTTGCTAGTAAAATACGTTACCATCTGAAGCGATCCCGATTCTTCTTAAAAACACAATACCTTATGGGCATGCGATGTTTCGCGGAAAACCGATATTTCGATGACTTAAAGTTCAGTAGAAGAAACAGTTTATTTTCTGACCCTGTGGGTCAGTTTCTAAATTGAGAATTTCGATGAGTAAATAGTTAACTGTAGTTCTGTCTCTTCGAATTTCTCAGGAAGAGCGTGACAGAATGTTACTTAAGTATTTACTTAGTGAAATTCTCAATTCAGAAACCGGCTCTATAACAAGTAAAACAAATAAGCAATGCTTTCCTAAGTAATCGCGTTCTTCTTTTATCTAATCTGCGTTTTCAATAATAATCTGTAGAATTCTAAATGACGCGATCGGACCATCATAACATACATACATACATAAACTCACGCCTGTATACCAGAAGGGTAGGCAGAGACCAGGGACTGCCACTTGCCACGATCCTGACAGATCACTTTCGCTTCCCTCCCACGATCTCTGTTTCGGTATTCACGCGCGTTGACCGCTAGACCGTAGTGTACACGCGTAGTCATGGCTGGGTAGAGAACCCAGGACCACATTCCGGAGGTCCTGGGTTCAAATCCAGACATATACCAATTACTTTATATTCTTAGTTATGTACATTTGTGAATTTGTAGTAGCAATACCACTCGCGAAGGAAAACATCGTGAGAAAACCCGAGTGTCTTAGGTGTTTACATACCTCAGCGCTTGTTACGTACAATGACCCACCTATGAGGCTAAAATATGCGAAGTGCGAAAATATGAGGTCTAACTAACTAAAGCTGCCGCCTGTACTATCCTGCCCATATATCTTAACAAACCTTAAATATTCTTCTGGCGTATTAAATTTTACGCTCCAGCATCCCGCAGTAACCTGAGCCAGCGCCTCCCCATTTTTCCGTTTAATAATTCAAGGAATCTTTCTTTAGCATTTTGGCTAATGAAATTTTAATCATTTTGCTTCCGACCGGCACTTATTTGGGCGCGCTCCGTGGTCTAAGTTATCTTGCCTGCGTTCATTTCGGTACAGAAAGTTGAATTCCTAAAATGTTCAGTTTCTCAAAAGTTGAATTTGCAGAATGTTGAATCTAAATTGATTGAATTTGCAGAAATTTGAATTCCTAAAATGTTGAGTTTGTCAAAAGTTGAATTGCAGCACGTTGAATCTAAATATGTTGAATATTCAGAACGTTGAATTACTAAAATGTTGAGTTTCTCAAAAGTTGAATTTGCAGAACGTTGAATTACTAAAATTTTGAGTTCGTTAAAAGATGAATTTGCAGAAAGTTGAAATCGATTGGGATTGGGCCGCCAGAAAAAATGGGGGAACAACATGTCAAATGATATAACATGTTGTTTTGCCATATTAATTAGCCTACGACATATTCTCAGACCTAACAACTTTACTATACACAAAAATTTTCATAAATACTGGTAAAGCCGTCTCGGAGGAGTTCGACAACAAACACTGTGACACAAGATTTTTATATATTAGATTACAAATGAACATTTCCTGTAACTAAAACAATACAACATTTTGGGAAATTATACATTTCGGGATTTCAACTTTATGATAATTCAAAATTTTGCAAAATTAAAAACAATCCAACATTTTAGGAAAATATACATTTTTTATATCAACTTTATGACAATTCAACTTTCTGTTGCGAAAGGCCTGCGTTGTCGGATCGCTCCCTGCGGTAATTGTTACTTTGAGTATTTGGAACTCTAGCAGTGTTGTAAGGCATACCTTTTGCCTGCTTCCTTTAGGTATAAGAGCCTTAACACATTTGCCAGCAACAGGTCAAGCTTTTGCGGATATAAAATTGAATCTCAAGCCCCATCATCATAGGCAGCCTATATACGTCCCACTGTAGGGCACAGGCCTTCTCTCAGAGAGAGAGAGAGTATGGGCTTAATCACCACGCGTGTCCACCGCGGATTGGCGATTTCAAGCGCTGAGGTTTCTGAATAGCTCAGATACTCGGGTTTCCTCACGACGTTTTCGTTCAGAGTTAGCGAGTGGTATTGCTACTATAACTTCACAAATGTGCATAACTTAGAAAAAAAGTCATAAGTACATGCCCACACTGAGAATCGAACCTGGGTCTCTCGCTTCTCAGTCCAATGTTGTACCCACTAGGCTACCACCGCTAATATGTCCATAATATTTACTGCGCTTGAGGTTAAATGTTCAACCCGCAAAAGCTATATCAAGTGCGGAAGCTTCAGTCGTTTGCCACACCTTCTATAAATACGGTGGTAGCGCGGTCCGTAAAACGCTTGCCTCATACTCAGAAGGTCACTGCTTTGAGCCCCGATATGCTGTGATGGTAAATGTACGTAATGCAGAACCAATGACCTTGTTCTCTAAGTTGCGTACATTTTTGGATTTGTAGTAGCAATTCAACTCGATAATTGTGAAGCAAAACCTCGTGAAGAAAACTTCGTGAGGTTTTCTTTACGAGGTTTTCCTTAGCGCTTGAAATTGCCAAGCCGCGATGCGCATCCGTGACGATCGGGCCCATAGTGTCTTTCTCTGAGAGAAGACCTCTGAGATAAAACTAGTTGGTTGAAGGGACCACTCGGACGTTGCAGTGCGTGGGACATTGTTTTGGGATGCAGTAGGCTTGCCCAGCACCTATAACATCCTGACAGTTTGGTCGGAGGAATGTTGCGTTGGTTTGGACATGTGGAGAGGATGAAGGAAAAAAGAATGACGAAACAAATATATCGAGCGAATGTGCGTGGAAGTGCCAGTAAGGGACGACACAGGCGGACACACTTCGACTAAATAGGGGAGGTATTAGCACAGGACAACATAACATTTTATGATGAGGAAGCGAAAGTGATCTGTCAGCATCGTGGCAAGTGACAGTCCCTGGTCTCTGCCTACGCCCCTGGGATACAGGCGTGAGTTTATGTATGTATGTATGTATGTATGCAGGTAGAAGGTCCTACTAGGCGTTGTAGGAGTCATGTAGCTAAACCTAATGCAACGGCATTAATTATTTTCCGTGCTCCAAATTTATATGGGCAGTTTCACTGAGAGTAGTGCCATAGGGTTTTCACTAAACTTCAGACATTAGTGAAGACTTTAGAGGAATCAGTCCCTCCTGCGGTTGACCGGTGGGAAATTTTCGTGGCATTAAGTCCGCCGTATTGTACGTTTCATTTGTGTGCAATGACAGTTAAAATACATAAATCTGAGGTATAGAATATGCAAGCCTAAGAATATCTTTTTGAAATCGGGCAGAAGGCCGCGGAAAATGAAATCTAAATTATTTCCGAGTAAGCTCTCTTTTCTTCTTCCGTACTCCTTGAAAATAGATGAGGCATTATATTATAATAATAACTTCCACGCAACACAATCACTTGTCCTGGTTCCAAACTAGGATACCCTGTGCTAATGCAACCAGGCAAGGACATCATAAACATAAAAATCGTGTTATATCACTGCAACAATTTCAAATACTCACAAGATTTCTCCTACAACTACGTACATGCAATGGCAATTAACGAAAATACCTCCACGGCTACGTTACCGTTAATCAATAGCTAAATTGCAAAACACCCTTTCTCAGTGACAGTGTAATGCTCAGGCTAAAGGCTGATTTACATTGTTCAAGTAAACAAGCTGCTATCAACCTATGAGAATAGGCCGGCTCTCTCCATCCTCATCCAGGGCACATCTCGACGGAAATCCTGTGCACTACAAAGGCACGTTTATACTGTGTGGGGTACTATATATATTCTAAAAGGAAGAAATAATGAGAAAGCGCTTTAGTTCAGTATGTGAGTTGGTTGGATCTTATAGACTTTTTCGTAAATATTGAAGCCAATCACAGGCCAGAACTGCACAAAGCCACAATGGTTCGCGCTTACAACTATCTACATTTTATTTTGTGCTTTTCCTGGTACAATAAAGAATATACTTATCTTATCTTATTATATGCCAATAAAGCTTCAAATTTGGTAGTAGTTTTTAGCAACAGTAGAAGTGAAATTGCTGACATGCGCGTTTCAATGGCATGAAGCTACTCACTGCATGTAAACGGGGCTTTTATACATCAAGTGACGTACATACGTGTACTTAAAGTTACGCCTGTATCCCAAAGGAGATAGGCATAAAATATATCATAGGCAGATATCAGTGGAGTGTATGTATATTTTCTGATATGCCAGAATGACTTAAGCACCAATTGCCACGTAAACGGGCCTTTCAATTGTTAATTTTGTACAAATAACCTACTGACACGTGCTACTGTATCCATGTAAATGGAGCTTTCAACTGTCACTGAATTTATACAGATGGCAGTATTTGCGGCTGACTGTACGGGCATAAAGCAGGTTTTATTAGCCATTACTGACTTCTCTGTTACATTATACATTCAGAGACCGACGCTGCCCCCGCAAAACTTATAATGTTGAATCTTTGTATTTGTCTTCCAAGTTTGCAGGGTTGTATTGAGGCGTGGGAGATGTTTATTGTTCTGTCTCAGCTTTTGTCTTCGTAAGCAGCAAGTGAAATGGTGCTCGAGACATTTTCACTGAAGTTGCTACATTCATTTATAGTTTTAAGACAAAAAAAAAAAATTTTTGGATTCGTCCCTTTTTCCTTGGCTAAATATGCATAGATACCACTAGAGATGATCTGTGGTCACCATTCACTATCAACTAGACGGGGTAAGTTCCATGAGAATGTTCGTAGAAAAAATACTAAAAAGCTCGATGCAAAACCCAAATAGTAGTGGATCTCAAAACATTTGCTACTTTTTAGGGTTCCGTAGTCAACAAGGAACCCCCATAGTTTCGCCTTGTGTATCCGTCTGTCTTTCAGTCCATCTGTCCGCGGCTTGGCAGAGAGACGATAAGCACTAGAAAGCTGAAATTTTGCCTAGATATGAGTACCTACATGTTAAACATGCCGACAAAACGGTAGGCAAAACTATTAAAAATAAATTTGGGTACCTCCCCTACAACTAAAATAGGGATGAATTTTTTTTTCTCACCCACACTATCGTGTGGAGTATCTTTAGATTGGTTGTTATAAAATATTGTGGGTGTAGGAAAACCATTTTTACATTGAGGGTTCGGTTTCAGAATATTAAGCTTTAACGAGCAACTTTTATCAATAAACATACAATAAACCAATGAACGGGCATACAAACCAACAAATGCAGATTTGTTCGTAGATTGATTGTTCGTTTGTTAAAACGAATTCACAAACAAATAAGAAAAAGAAGTGTAAATATTACATTATAGAAGAAACGACATTTGACAGCTTATTAACTGTTGCAAATATCAGCTTATTCTCAAACACTGCTTCGATCAAGAATGTATTATGTGCCTTTCAAAGCGGACTATTTTCGGAAAATTGCGTAACATTATCCCGTCTCGTCTGCGCCTGTTTGACCTATGATATCACAACAGCTAGATCAAGGTCAAGAGCGAAACTTGAGGCTTACATCTGAAGAATCCTTTGACATCTTTATACATAAGACAGTTTTATGTCCAATATGCAAAACTGCTGGTAAGTACTTTTCCTTACCGGTCTACTGGAAAGATAATGATAAGAATGCTTCAGAAGGTAAAATAGTTTTATAGCACGGATGAAATAATATTGCCGTTAGTACAGTTAGAACGCATTCTATTTTATCGCGTAATGGGCGTTTTCTAACATACTCCGAAAAATGTCGAGTTTTAATGTAACAGTTTACTTTAGTTTCCATTTTCAATTACGCATAAACAGGAATTTGTACGCAAGGTTTTCAACATAGCTGTTGTAACAAAGGGCAAGACAAAAAGTACCCGTAACCAGCGTGCGTGCCTGCAACGACTAATGAATATTGATGAAGGAAAAGCGAAGCAGGATCGTGGCAAGTGGCAGACCCTGGTCTCTGCCTATCCCTCCCGGATACAGGCGTAAGTTTATATTATGTGTGTTTATGTTGTGGTTTTCCAGACAATCCATGTTAAAGATCAACTTCATACAAAATTGTCTCATCACAGGATCTTTAAGACGGATAATTCGAGAACCTTACGCTCCGCAAGATTGGCTCTAGGACAAATATCACATTTTTGTTCGTTGTAACGATAACGATACACGCAGGTTTTAATGTGCACCTGTTATGGTGATATGTTTTTGGAACAAATAAATATTTTACTGAGCGGTGGTAGGCTAGTGGGTAGAACATTGTACTCGGAAGCGGGAGACCCAGGTTCGATTCCCAGTACGGGCATGTACCTATGACTTTGTTTTCTAAGTTATGGACATTTATGAAGTTATAGTGGCAATATCACTCGCTAACCGTGAAGGAAAACATCGTGAGGAAACCTGAGTGTCTGAGCTATTCACACACCTCAGCGCTTGAAATCGCCGATCCGCGGTGGGCACGCGTGGTGATTAAGCCCATACTCTCTCCCTGAGAGAAGGCCTATGCCATACAGTGGGATGTATACAGGCTGCTTATGAAATATTTTTTCATTTCATTTCCATTCGAAAATCCTCGCAAAACCACTCTATGCAACACACAGAAGTTCTAATCCCTTTATCACATAGGGAGAGTACGCCCTAGATTATCAAATATTAACAGCGCATCATCTCTTATATTTAAGTTGCAACTGGCAAAGATATCTCTTATATTTTAATTGCAAAGTCATCTTTTATATTTGAGTTGCAACTTGCAAAGATATCTCTTATATTTTAGTTGCAACTTGCAAAGATATCTCTTATATTTTCGTTGCAAAGTCATCTCTTACATTTTAGTTGCAAAGTCATCTCTCATATTTAAGTTGCAACTTGCAAATATTTCTCTTATATTTTAGTTGTAAAGTCATCTCTTATATTTAAGTTGCAACTGGCAAAGATATCTCTTATATTTTAGTTGCAAAGTCATCTCTTATACTTAAGTGGCAACTTGCAAAGATATCTCTTATATTTTAGTTGCAAAGTTGTCTCTTATATTTAAGTAGCAAAGTCATCCTTACTAATATTATAAACGCGAAATTTTCTATGTATGGATGGATGTTTGTTACTCTTCCACGCAAAAACAGCTGAAAGGATCCGGATGAAATTTTGCTTAGAGATAGATTATAGTCTGGATAGCGCATAGGCTATTTTTTTGCCCGGAAAAATACACATCAAAATTACCACGTGAACGAAGTCGCGGGCAACAGCTAGTCTCTTATAGTTTAGTTGCAAAGGCACGGATGTACAGATTGATGTGCTGTCGACTGTAGGTACGTTATTCGTATTTTTAGGGTTCCGTCCCAAAGGGGTAAGGGACCCTATTACTAAGACCCCACTATCTGTCTGTCTGTTGTCTGTCTGGCTGTATGTTACCAGGCTGTATCCCATGAACCATGATAGCTAGAGCGTAAAAATTTTTACAGATGATGTATTTTTGTTGCCGCTATAACAACAAATACTAAAAACAGAATAAAATAAATATATAAGGTGGGCTCCCATACAACAAAAAACGTTGTCAAAAGAGAGCGCTCGCCAGCGCCGATGTCATGTCGTTAAAATACGTCAATGTTAAACGCTCCTTGTCGGTTTCTATAGATGGCGCTGTTCTCAATGTACGTAATGTATCTTATCTCTATCTTTGTCTAATTTTCTAAAGATACGCAACTCTTCGTGTGCGAGTCTGAGTCGCTATTGGCTGTTTTTTTATCTAGCCTATATACGTTCCACTGCAAGGCACAGACCCACCATGGATTGGCAATTTCAAATGCTGAGGTGTGTGAACAGCTCAGATACTCGGATTTCCTCACCATGTTCATTCGTATTCACAGCATAAAATATGAATCACACTTTACCATTTGGTTATCTCTCGACGGCTTTAAGCCTTACCTATTTGGAATACACGATGCTTACGCCTTTAACTATAAGCCTCGCTCTAGCGGTACAACCAGTGATGTATGTCGACATGCCGTAAAAATACTAACGCTCGATCCAAAAGTATGTAAATTAACATTAATATTAATTAACAAAAAGTTCTAAATTGACACAACAACTGACTAATTCACCAATACAATTTTTTTAGGATATATATATTTTTTTTTACTTTATAAATATTAAAAAAAAAACATAAAGGCTATACACATATTTCCCACTCACTGCAGGGCACAAGCCTTCACTCAGAGAGAGAGTATGGGCTTAAATACCACGCATGCCCACCGAGGATTCGCCATCTCAAGCGCTAAGGTATATGAACACCTCAGATTTTCAGCTTTCCTCACGATATTTTCCTTCACAATAAATCTTAAGCCGATAATATAAGATTTGACCTATTCATTGGCCTTCATTTTTCGTTTTAAACGGTCCAATGACGGGTATATAAGCATGTTTATGTTATGTTCGTCACGCATAAATTGCATGATCACTTGGATGAAATTAGGCACGCAGACTGACCATGTTCCGAGTTAATACAAATGATACGTTTTATCGAATCCCACGCAAGTGTAACCAAAGTACTTTTGGATTAAAACTTTATAATCACTGCTCCACCACATTATTAACTCTTTCAATAAGAGCGAGACCTGCCCTACGTAACTATCCACTCTATCGGGTCATTTTGACGAATCCCAAGGGATCATATGTATCAAAATATGTACCTAGTATTTGACAGTTCGGAGTAGGCTAAATCAAGAAAATTTATTCAGTGAAGAACTTACGTAGTAGCGCTCCTGGTCGACAAAAAATTGAGAAAGTAATTCCGGAATTAAGATAATAACTAAAGTAGCTTAAATTAACAAGAATTATTTTTACCTTCTTAATATTGCGCCGACTGTATACGTTTCAGACTTTCATGAAGACAGTATTAGCCGGATTAGGAGATGCTAGCTCGTAATCCAATAGCTGCAAAATTACCTACGTGATGTTTCGAATTATTATATGTTCCACTTTTTATAGACCCCGATCTTGTGTAGGACCATATTAAAGGGTATCTAGTAACACAATATTTTTTATGGCTCGACATTATTGTGCAGGAAACGGGATTCTTATTACGTTTTTTAGCATTTCTGAATTCGCAAAATCGTCAGTCAGTCGGTCTGTCTGCTACAGATAATGCCTTTGTCGTCATCATATCGAGAATAAATTAACAATGCTGTTTCGTTCAAATTAATATATGTAATGAAAACTTCTGCATGCAATTTTTCAAATGTAATAGAATAATTTCAGTCAAATATAATAACAAAAAATATTTTAATTCATAGTATGTTAATAAAATACCAAACAGTAGTGCAAAACAAATTATTTATAAAGAAAAAATTACAACATTAAAAAATTAAAAAGCGCTGTGCAGGAAAGAATAAAAATTAGACTAATTTTTGAAGTGTCGGCTAATCTCACAATAAAGCGCTGTTTTATTTTATGACAAAGATTATACTAAAGCAGTGAAGAAATAAAACATTATTAAAAACTACGTAAAAAGTCTTGTCAGTTCTTACAAGTGTAGGTAAATTTTATGTCTAGAGAAGTTTATATTATTATCTTATTAAGTATCTCGAAAAACTTCTTTAAGTTGTGTATCTGTGTACGGGATCTTTGTCTATAAGAAACATGGAGTTATTTCACAATTAACAGTAAATCCAGCTTTAATTTCGTTTCAAACATATATACTTAAATTCTTTAGATTAAGGAAATGTCTTTTAAGTAGTTGTAACGCCGGTTTCTGAATTGAGAATTTCACAGAGTAAATATTAAATTTAAATGCCTTGATCGTAATCTGTTATTTGAAATTCTGAAAACTGTATTCACCATGATATACGGCCAAATTTCACTGACAACATGGAGGTCTATTAATTTAATGAATTTAAATTCAAATGTCTTGATTTTAATCTTTGATTTTGACCATGATTTGTTGCCATATTACACTGACATCCTGGAGGTTAGTTAAGAGGAAAATGCCAAAGACAGTTGTGAAATAAAAATTGGGCATTTTAGCTGGACCAACTTAGTTTTAGTTCAGGGAGGCGCCTTTTGTCTTAATTTCCTGCAAGCAGTGTACATAGTTTCACTATCGGTTTCCCGGAATTGGCGTATGCGTGTGTGTGTACATATATAAATACATACATGTATACATGCATGTATGTGTGTGTGTGTACATAAATACATGTATGTATGTATTTATGTACACATACACACACACACACACACACACACACACACACACACAGACTTAACCAATACACAGTGAAGTGTATTGAATTTCAAAATTATAAAATAAAAAACCAACCAATTGTGAGTCGGACTCGCGCATGAAGGGTTCCGTACTATTATCTATACAACATTTGAATATTTCAAGCGTCTACCTGTTGCCGTTATTAATATCGAGCAAAAAAACGGCAAAAATCACGTTTGTTGTATGGGAGCCCCACTAAAATATTTATTTTATTCTGTATTTGTATTATAGCGGCAACAAAACTAGTACATCATGTGTGAAAATTTTAACTATCTAACTACGAACTATGAGATACAGCCTGGTGGCAGACGGTCGGACGGAAGGACAGCCGAGTCTTAGTAATAGGGTCCCTTGCCCTTTAAGTACGGAACCCTAAAAATTGTTAAATATTGCAAGTGAAAGGCGGTGGCATCATCGCCATTACTCTATCACTAGTTTGTAAATACATTTTATTTGAATTCTAAAGTGGGATAAGTATATTGTTTATTAACTTTCAGTTTCAGTATGTAATAAATAAATCCAGACACCTGGGTGGGCACGCGTAGTGATTAAGCCCATACTCTGAGAGAAGGCCTGTGCCCTATAGTGGGACGTATATAGGCTGCTTATGACCTGGGAATATATAATTAACACCGGTCGCGCAAACGGAAATCGAAGCAGAGGACGAGCGCCACTGCGATGGACGGACACTATAAGTAAAGCTACTAGAGACCCTACAAGAAGCCACACATCTGGCGCGTCTGAATGGAGAGCGTTGGTGATGGAAACTACCCCATAGGCACGTCCCTCAGTCATGAAGACATGACTAACAAGAAGAAGAATACACAAACTTTATACCACACCCACTCAGAAAGTGTCTCATTGCTCGTTCATAAACAGGCTACAAAGTTCGTCATTTCTCCCTTATAAATGTGTACCATAGACCACAACCACAAGCTGCGGAAAATTATAGAGAAGACTGAGGAGTATAATTTTCCATTCGGCTTAGCGTTTGTGGACTATAAGAAAGCCTTCGATTCGATCGAGACATGGGCAGTGCTCGAGTCTCTCCAGCGTTGCCGTATTGACTATCGGTATATCGAGGTGCTGAAGTGCTTGTACAACAGCGCCAACATGTCGGTCCGAGTACAGGAGCAGAATTCGGTTATCTCACGAACGCACTGGAAGATGCCTTGAAGCTTCTGGAATGGCAGAAACGCGGCATCAATATCAGTGGTGAGTACATCACTAACCTTCGATTTGCCGATAGTATAGCAGTCACAGCAGAAACGATAGAAGACATCGGCATAATGCTCGAAGACCTCAGTCGAGTTTCCCTTAAAATGAACATGGACAAAACGAAGGTCATGTCGAACGCCTGTGTTATGCCCACCCCAACAACATTGGGGAACTCGACTCTCGAAGTTGTAGACGAATACGTCTACTTATAAAACGGGAAACTTATAAAAGACTTTTCGTCTAATATACCTCAATCATCTGTGAAAATTTCAACTGTCTAGCCATCACGGTTCATGAGTTACAGCCCGATGACAGACAGACAGACAGGTAGACAGTGGAGTCTTAGTAATAAGGTCCCTTACACTTTGGGAACCTTACAGGGAGATGGGATTTTTTTAGTACTCGATTTTTAGTGAAATTAAGCTGGCAACTTTTTTGCTAATTGGAAAAAAGAGGTAAGAATTTTTTTGTGCTCGATTTTCAATGAAAGGAGGCTACCAACCTTTTTCTGCAGTACGAAAAAAAAACAAGCGCGGCAATTTGTTTTGTTTTGTGAAATTTTGTTTCTTAGTGAATTGATAATTTAATAGTACACTTTTAATTATTCTAAATAGTTTTATTTTCCTCATAGTATAGCACTATGTTTCACTCGGGAGAAGGTTCTATTTCTGTTCTCGAGTTTCATTTAAGGAGCAGAAATAGATCGTTTTCTCCCCCTGGTGTACAATGTAGTACTAATTTAAATGCTTTTAATTATAAATTTTTTTGTGAATGATGTGTTAGTCTTGATAATAAGAGCATTGGTAAGAGCTTTGGCACGGTATGCTGGGTTCGAATCCTACTTCAGCCTCTTTTTTTTTACGTGAATTTGGTTTATTGTCTGTTTTTTTTTGTGTTCTGGTGTACAATAAAGAATATTCTGCTCTCATCTTATATAAATTGTTTGTTAAGTTAGCTAATTCGACGCTGATTTTGATGCGCGTAATAAGGGGCAGTATCTCCTATGTAATTTGTTGGATGATGTCTTGGATAAGTTTGGCACGTGTTTTCCATTAATGAAACGGGTTTACTTCTAACTTATTTTGGAATGGAGTGGTAGTTACATAAGTTGTTCTGAATGTGTGTGCTTTACAATTTTATTGCAGTTACGGAGAAGTTTGATACGTGTTCGCTGTAACAGGCACTCGTTAGGATTAGTAATTCAGAGACTAATTGGAGTTTACGCAATTAGGATTGTGGACAAGAATGTACTTAATATTGTAATCGATATTATGTAGATACAGAATTGCTTAATTATTACCTTTATACTTCCCACTACAGGGCACAGGCCTTCTCTCAAAGAGAGATAATCACCACGCGTTCCCTCACTTACACAGTTAGTAAGTGGTATTGCTATTATATTTTCACAAATGTACGTAACATTGTGTGTAACTTAAGTATATATTATGGCAAATATTTTTTATTGTAATATGCAAGGGGTTTCAGTAAATTTCGGTGGAACATAAGGACTACGTGAGCGGGGCACATAGTACGCAAAACTGATGGCCGATGAGGCCGAAAAGTTCTCAAATGGAGACCACATATCGGCAAGCGCAGCGTAGGACAAACAGCCACAAGATGGACAGATGACCTCATCCAAGTGGCAGGAAGACGCTGGATGCAAGCCGCTTCCAACCGGTCTTTTTGGAAATCCATGGAGGAGACCTATGTCCAGCAGTGGACTTCTTGTGGCTTAATGATGATGATAATGATAAGGACTACTAACATTACTAACTACTACTGTTACAAGACCAACCTTGATATCAAAAAACAAATGACATCTATATATCTCGTTCTATCTGTGCGGCCCACTGTTGGGCACAGTCACACCAACCTCGTCGGTCCCCTGATTATCTCAACCTAAGTGGAGACGGAGGGGAGATCTGGGGCTTATTATGCGCACCAAATCCTGTCGTAATGTTGACGTTCGCGATAGCGATAAGTATGAAATTTGACAGTTGGAATCGTTCAGGGTTTGGTGCGCGTAATACAGGAGACGAGGCGGACGGTGGCCGAACGCAGTCAGAGTGGTGATCGAGAACGGGCCGTTCGTTCAGTGGGTATTCCCCCTACCTGATGGGACGATGACATTAAAAAGGCAGCAGGAGGACAATGGACGAATCGGATCATCTGATCCGTTCAAAATTTTAAGCAAAACTTTAAAAAAAGCTTAAGCGAACACATGAAACAGCGGAAAATTTTCTCCGTAGTATAAATTGTTTGTATCATTTTCGATTACTTGTTATGTGGATGTGCTAAGCCCTATACCTATTTAAATTACAATCACGTCAATTGCTCGTCGTTGCTCCGTTTCGAACTTCGTTACGAACAAAGCAAAGCACTTTCGCTTTTCTATTATTATTAGTGGAGGAGGTAAATGGGTATTCACCGAGCATCATACAAACTTCTCGTGGCGCCGGATTAAGAATAGCGTCACTCCATTTCCTCCCGTGGATGTCGTAGAAGGCGACTAAGGAAATAAATTACCAGGAGACGAGCAGCAGCGTCTTCCTGAGATTCAAACCGCATACTGCGATCGCCAACCCGCCTGCCAAGCGTGGCGATTATGGCAAAACCCCTCATGGTTATAAAAACCATGAGGGAGGCCTATGTCCTGCAGTGGGCGCCCAAGGGCTGATGATGATCATACAAACTCATTATCACTGAGCACATAAGATCGATAAAATTGCAAAAAAAAATGTAAGATACCTTATCTTAAGAAGAAGAGATGCGGTACAATTTAGAAATTTACTAATTTGTCCTAGCCACCTCAAGTAGACCCTCACAAAAGGCCTACCAAGCAGCAGTATGTAAATCGGGGAGCCAAATAAATCTGTGTCACACAGCACAATCCAATCAGGCTTAGAGTTAATACTAAATGAGGTTGGTAATCCAAAATTACAAACAAGATATTCACAGTGTTAATTCGAACAGAAGCATCGTTGCACTTGTTATGGATAGCTGCAGAAACAAAACAAACAACTGAGAATGAAAGTTCTGTTGTTTGGCTTATATCGCATCAGATAATACCTCTTACCATGAAGCGAAAACTCGTCGACATGTGCATCCTGCTTATCCTAACTTGCGGTGCTCAGGCCTGGTCTTTGAACGAATGTCAGTAGTCGAGCGAGACCCAATATTTGCCAGCGGGCAATGGAGCGCAGTATATTGGGTGTAAAAAGGAATGATACAATCCGCAACACAACACTGCGCTCCAGAACTAAAATTGTCGATGTTGCAGCTGCAACTGCTAAGCTGAAGTGGAATTGGGCGGGTCACATAAGCCGTATGGGCCCAGACGGGTAGGCAAAAATCGCCACTAACTAGGTTCCACACGACGGATATCGCAAACGTGGCCGACCCAAGCGGAGTTGGTGGGACGACCTCGCGACCTTTCTACCGGGTTGGCAGGAAGTGGCCATGAACAGGGAGGAGTGGAGAGCTAAAGGCAGCGGGACACAATCGGGGCTACATAAAATAAAATATAATGGTTTTCCACTTGTCATAATCCTGACAAAACTCTTTCACTTGATCAACATTCATTAGTTTCAGGTTTCCTCTCCGGTATATATATTGCAACTGAAAATGTTGAATTATGCAGGTAAAGTTGTCAAAATGTACCGGTCTCAGCATAATGCCGGGGCCAGGGCTTTGGCGTAGGCTTTCAGACCAAACTCTGGTGGAAAATGCCACTACGTTCGAAAGCTCCTGAATTTTTAGGGTTCAGCTGAGTAAATCCTGTAAAAATATTTCCGTCCAAAGAATGTTGTAATAGCAACGACCCAATATTAGCAGACAGGGCTCTATTTCATAGTACTGTAATTCTATGAATTCTACTAAACCATTTTAGTAAGACAATCCGCTGTACATTGCACAGCCGAAGAAAGAAGATTCGACACCGCATTGTGCATCACATTGTCATAAAAAACTATGAATTGTAGTCCCAGTTGAAGCGCGATCCTAGTAGTTTAGTGTGTAAGGCCGCTGTGCGAACGTTGTATGAAGGTTGTATGAATGCTAGTCCAACTATGACGTTCAGTTGTCGTCCACTGTGAAACCTCCCATTGAATGGCTTACTTGCTTTGTTTGCGTGGGATTTTAACAAAAGTACAGATTACATAGTCGCTCGTTATGTGCCATCAACTGTCCAATTGTTTGCTTTTGGACATGACACTTGTTTTTAGATCCCCTCAACTTGTTTGATATCCTGACGTTTTTAGTACCTAGATTACGAGGTGAAAATTCAAATTAGTGTGCTAAAATAAAACGTACAATTTTCGATCGGGTAACATTTTATGACACGCCACTGGCACGATGCGAAACTTTCAAAAACTGGCATGCCATAAATTGGCATGTGTATCACTATGACATAAAATGCCAGTACCTAGCGGGCTAGCTTGCCAGTTCCTAGCATCCTGCCTACTGGTGTATGTATAGCGGCCATTAGTTTCCTTTCTTGCAGTTTTATCTTCTGTGGGTCCCCAAAGCCGCGTCGATACGTGAATAATTAATTGAGCGCGTTTGATCCTCAAATGACAGGAATTTGAACACAAGCAAAAGGGGTTTGAGCAAATACTAAAGAAATTTCTGTACTTTACTAGAATTTTTGAAAGATTTATGTTTGCGTACAGTCGACAGCGCATCAACCTTGACACGCTTGCTGCATAGAGTCAGTTACGTTGTTTGGAAATGCATGCGAACCGAGAAGGCAAAATTTTGGATATTGCATGGGGCGGCATGAAAAGCTTAACTTCAAATTGTTGAGCAAGATTTCCTATGAGCATTTTCTGCCATCTTAGTCGAAACATCATCATCATCATCATCGTCGTCTTCGTTGAATAAAATGTTGACTCTGGTGACGTTGTTGCATGGCTGCAATGCAGACAAATAATGGAGCAAAAAAATGTTGGCTTCGGAAACCTCAGTAACGATAAACGATAGGTAAAAAAGTAAAGGACTTTAATTCCTATAGATTATGAAAAAGTAACAAAAAAGTATTGCATAAAAATTTTCGTATATCATGAGATCCAAGTTATTGTGAAAAACTCAATTTAACGCTTTTTTCAAGATGGAGAAAAATGCACATAGGAAGTCTTGGTCGACAATTTGAAGTTAAGCTTTTCTAGACCCACCCCACGTAATATCCAAAATTTAACCTTCTCGGCTCGCATGCATTTATAACCCGTATTGTCCGACGTAATGACTGTACTATTTTCCCGAAGACTGCGTCTAACATTGTATATTGACATTCAACAAACAGAATTCTTTATGTTGAAATATTTTCCATTCTCTTTTAAGTTTCATGTAGCCTATATACGTCCCACTTCAGGGCACAGGCCTGCTCTCAGAGAGAGAGTATGGGCTTAATTACCACGCGTGCTCACCGCGGATACGAAATATCAAGCGCTGATGTATGTGACCATCTCCGACACTCAGGTTTACTCACGATATTTTCCTTCAAGTTAGTGAGTGGTATTGCTACTACAACTTCACAAATGTGCGTTACTTAGAAAGTCATTAGTACATGCCGGGATTCGAACGCACCCTCCCGAATGTGCGAAGGCGGTATTATACCGCTGCCACACCACCGCTTTCTCTTTTAACGCAATATTGAAACTTGATCTTTCATTGATTTTTTGCGGTTTTTCTGTTTTATTTGTAATGGCGCTGTTTGATATAAATGCTTAAAACGATATATGATAGATACATAGAATGGACATTCTTCTATGTAGGACATTGCTTTATAGAGGCCCGTTTCATTCACGAACTACAATTCGTGGTTTGCTATGGAAATTCGATGTTCGTTGCAAAGTCGATTAACCCACAGGGTTACAAGTAGACGCTGCTAACCAATGTTCCTCGAACTGTCGTGATAAACTACGAATTGTAGTTTTATGAAACTCGGCCCAGGAAGCTGCTACATTGATAGAGGGCATAAAGCGCGAACTTAAGAGGATCCAATGGACTTACTAGCGCCACCAGTGAAAAAAAATCAAACTTCTTTTACAGATTGTATTTGCAAAAAGTGTCTGTATAATCTCTCAATCGTGTTAACAGTGATTTTTAGGACCCACGACAAAGAACCTAGGATCACGAACCTGGGACTAGATAGCGTTTATGCCATAACCGACCGCTTATGACGTTAGTGCTATCTAGTCCTAGGTTGTTTGCCTTAGATTCACGGCCATGGGTCCTCAAAATTACAATTAACATTATTGAGACACTGTATAGACACTGTTTGCAAATTCGATTTGTAAAAAAAGATATGACTTGTTTTAGTCGGTGGCGCCAGTGTTCCTCCCTGGAGCGCCTTAATAAAATTGTGTAACCCCTGATATTTTAAAACAAGAAAAAAAAACGCATACAACAAAAGTGGCACACCACAAACTCAATTTGGGTGTCTGAGGAATTGCGCCTTTTGGAAATAACCATTTTTTCAAATTATGTAAAACTAAAAAAAATGTTCTGTAAACACAAACTGTAATTGTGTTGTTTTAGGAATCGTGAACTTCAAAAACAACTGCGTAAGGGGTCGTCCATTAATCACGTGATGTTTTTTACTAACTTTTCAAACCTCCTTGGTGATACAACGTGTAGTTTTTTTTTTAGCTCTAGACCAACTAGAAGACTTATTGGAAGTGGTTTTATTAACGATAAGCCTATAACAATAGGATTATTAGAAGACAAAAAATTCTAGTAGTAAACAGCAGTAAAAACTGAATTTGCACGGATATTTATTCGTGTAACAACCACGTTTTCCACCACCGCTCACTAGATGGCGCTTGCTAGTTGTGTATCGCATTATGGTTATATCCGGACGCCGAATATATATAACTCCGCCTGTCAAGATAAATCCCTCCTCGGCTTCGAGGTGGGTCGCTCATGACGTAGGTTTAGGGGTCCTTAGGACCAAACCAGCCCCCAGGTGGTGTTTAGTGGGTAGGCGCACTTCCTGTGAGTCCCACATTGGCAGCACGGCCGGGTCCGCTGTTATGCATGAGCATTTACCACCTCCCTCCCCCGTGTCCTCCGGAGGGTGCCCTTTTTAGGGCTAAAAAAAAAAAAAAAAAAGATAAATCTCTGGGTCTCCCCGACCGACTTGTCCGCATCTTAGCTTCCTTTCTGAAGGACCGCTCCTTCCGCTTTAGACACGAGGGCATTCTCTCTTCCCTCCGCCCTCTCAGAGCCGGGGTTCCGCAAGGCTCCGTACTCTTCCCCCTCCTGTACATTTCGTACACTAACGATATCCCCATCCCCCGCAATGGGGTCCAACTGTTACTTTTCGCTGACGACACCGCACTCTACTGCAAGAGTCGGAAAATGTCAGTCATTCTTAGCTCCAATCCGCGGTCGATGAGCTAGGTGCCTGGTTCAGGCTCTGGCGAATCGAGGTCAACCCGGAAAAGAGCACCGCGATCCGCTTCGACCATAAGGTCCGCCGCGGTCTCTCCGACCGACCTATCCGTATGCTAGGTACCCCAGTCCCCTGGTGATCCACCGCCAAGTACCTAGGTGTCACACTGGACAGTAGACTGACGTTTAGACCACACATCCGGAAGGTGACCCGGACCGCCCGTTTTTACCTAGGCCGCCTATCCTCCATGATAGGCCGACACAGTAGGATGTCCCCTAGGAACAAGCGAACACTCTATAAGGTTTGCATTCGTCCCGTGCTGACTTACGCGGCACCCGTCTTCGCCCACGCGTCTCCCAAAGTCCTGTACGAACTTCAGAAAGTTCAAAGTCTTTTTATCCGTAGAGCTCTGAACGCCCACTGGTGTGTCAGAAATGCCGACCTCCATCGGGATATGGACATTCCAACTATCCAACAGTTTATTAAATCTCTCTCAGAGACCTTCTTTAGCACGGCCGAAGTGCACCCCAACCCCCTTATCCGCCAAGCAGCGGACTACACTCCCCCCACGACGAACCCCCGTTACCTGGTGCGCAGGCCCAGGAACGCCCTCGTCGACCCCCCCGATAAACTTTCATCTGATCTGGACCGCCTACTAGAGGCCCAGTCCCAGTCAGACGTACCCCCCGCCCCCGCCCCCGCCGGTGTCCCCACCTCTCCCTCCTAGCCGCGGTCACGATGTGACGAGCCGTCCCAAGCGGACGCTCCCTTAAGGAGCTCCGCTGCGCGCCCTCCTCGGCTTCGAGGTGGGTCGCTCATGATGTAGGTTTAGGGGGGATCCTTAGGACCAAACCAGCCCCCAGGTAGTGTTTAGTGGGTAGGCGCACTTCCTGTGAGTCCCACATTGGCAGCTGGGCCGGGCCCGTGCTGTTATGCATGAGCATTCACCACCTCCCTCCCCCCGTGTCCTCCGGAGAGTGCCCTTTTTAGGGCTAAAAAAAAAAAAAAAAGATAAATCTCTCTCAGACAGAGACCTTCTTTAGCACGGCCGAAGTGCACGCCAACCTCCGCCAAGCAGCGGACCCCCGTTACCTGGTGCGCAGGCCCAGGAACGCCCTCGTCGACCCGCCCGGTCTGGACCGCCTACTAGAGGCTCAGTCCCAGTCAGATGTAGCCCCCGTCCCTGCCGGTGTCCCCGCTAGTGGGGACACAACTCTCACCTAGCCGCGGTCACTATGTGACGAATTGTCCCAAGCGGACGCTCCCCTAGGGAGCTCCGCTGCGCGCCCTCCTCGGCATCGAGGTGGGTCGCTCACGATGTCGGTTTAGGGATCCTTAGGACCAAACCAGCCCCCAAGTGGTGTTTAGTGGGTAGGCGCACTTCCTGTGAGTCCCACATTGGCAGCACGGCCGGGCCCGTGCTGTTATGCATGAGCATTCACCACCTCCCTCCCCCGTGTCCTCCGGAGGGTGCCCTTTTTTAGGGCTAAAAAAAAAAGAGAGGACATCAAGCACATTTCTAAACGAGCGTGCTGTTTCCACCCCTCGGACGGCACGTGCATTTTTCGGAACTAATTGTAAAGTACTTAAGGCGTGAATAACTCTTCAGCATCGCTCCGGCAGTCTGAGGCGGCCGCTATAGGACTTTCACCTAAATTTTCGTTTTTCAAAATACAGCGTAGTCAGATTTTCTTTAATTTCCCACACTCGATTATTTTTTTCAGTTTAGAATTTTCCCACGTTTCGGTAATTTTGCAAGTTTCGTGGTCTCGGTAGACACACCCTTAGAAAATACTATACTAAATAGTACATTAATCAAAGTTCATTAAGTAAAAATTTTCGGCATTATTTATAAAAAGTCGATTTCACTAAAACACTGTTAAAAGGGAGTTACACCCGGTTTATAACATGAACTCCTCTCATAAATCGAATTTAACTCTGTCTTAAGAGTGCCTTAGTGCAATTGACTTTTATAAATAAGACCGTAACTTTTTATAATGAATAAAATAGTTCAATTTAATAATGAATGGTTTTGCGTTATTTCAATTACATCACCCACCGATGGTTCCGTACAAAATTGTAGGTAACTACATAAATAGTTCGGGAATCGAGTATCGCAGTTTTTCCCGAGCTTTTCCCGAACTTCAAAAACATCTTTTTTATAATTTAATTACGTACAAAAGTATGTAATTATGGTTTTCAAAATTTTCCTGTATTTGTAATATAACACGATATTACTTGCCAAATTTCATGGTTCTAGGTCAACAAAAAGTACCCTATAAATGTTGATTCCCTTGAGTGTCGAAATATACATTTTTGCAACATAAACGACCGTTTCTTTTCACGTCAATTTATAAGTATGATTTCTTCTCAGCTTCAAGGGACTGTTAATCTGAGTATATGGTTTTAATTTCAACTCGATACCGACGCGTTCCCGAGATAAAAGGTCTTAACAGACAGACGGACGGACGGACGGACAACAAAGTGATCCTATAAGGGTTCCGTTTTTTCCCGTTGAAGTACGGAACCCTAAAGAACATATCTTTAAATAACATGTATTGAGGAAAACATTCGCGATGGACAGAACTCTGCAGCACCGATAATAATCGACTTTCAATGTTCCGGGAATATAAATATTGTATGAACGGGTGGCCGCTGTTGGTGGGGACAATGTGTTATCAAGGCGTTCACCTCTTACATTGAAATGGGTAGAAGCTCGCTATTAAAATAAAGTGTGTCATAGAAAGGTTCGGCATTCATGACTGCCTCATGTTACAAGAAAAACTAAGTGTCCGTTTCAAAATTTAGATCATTTGGAGAAAAAACGGACAAAAAACCTCCAAACTTAGTCTTTTGGTCTAGCGGTATCACGTCTGATTACCATGCCGGTCGTGGGTTTGATCCCCACTAGGGACCGCCGTACATTTGTACAAATATCCTCAGTCTGGGTGTATTTCCATGTTTGTGATGTTCTTGCCTGGTTACTAAAGCACAGGGTATCCCAGTTTGGGACCAGGTCAAGTGATTGTGTCGTGTGGAATTTATTACCATTATTACACGGACAGATTATTTCTTCCCGTATTACTATTGGATTGCGAAATTGTTCGTGACTTCGAAAAATATTATAAACAATAACGACATCACGACATGCTACCAAAAGTCGGTGAAAAAGGAAAAAAAAAACTCGTAACATATGTAGCAAACGGCGAAAAAAATATGAATAACAACTATTTCACATATTTCCTAGAGCAACTACCAAAATTAAATGCAGCTTACATGAAATACTGACGTTTTGAGAAATTTTTGTGAAGTAAGAAATGTTCGAAGAAATTTGTTTGCTCTGTAAATCCACCCCGGTAGTCAACGTCATTTGGTCAAGTTATTTGTCGGACATTATAGGCACTGTTTTAGAACATGCGTCTTTTACTTTTTTATTTGTGATACGCCAAATCCGCGGTGGGCGCGCGTGGTAATTAAGGCCACACTCTCTTTCTGAGAGAAGGCTCGTGCCGTGGGACGCATAATATATATTATAGGCTACATAAAAAAATACGCCAAATCTGTTTATATAATACAATTACACCTTTTTTTATGTAGTCTATATACGTCACACCGCAGGGCACAGGCCTTCTCTCAGAGAGAGAGTACGGACTTAATCATCACGCGCGCCCACCGCGGATTGGCGGATTCAAGCGCTGAGGGGTGAAAACATCGTGAGGAAACCTGAGTGTTGGAAGTGTTCATCTACACTCAATATTTCTGGCCCAAGTATCGGTTCCGATGAATATTTTGGCCCCAAAGGTACCAGCAGTTCACACAATGTTTGGCTTTGCCGTTGGGTGAAAGCACTTGGCCGAAACGTTGGAAGCGAAGTGGGGCAAAGGCAATAACCCAAGTGGTTTATGGGCTGAGATAATGTACAGTCTGCAATGTGTTCGTCGTAGTTTATTAGATGCTCCACAATCTAGATTACAGAGGGATGTTAGTTGAGATAGCGCAGAATTCACTGTGTGACAGGCTCTTAGTACATTGCACGACAGAAAAATGTTTGAACAGTGAATATTACATAGATTGATAGAGAACACTTTATTGTACATGGAAATTACACAGATATTTCTTAACCTAAGAGAGCGGCCTTATCACTAAAAGTGATCTCTTCCAGATAACCTCTTAATATAGGTTGTAACAAGAGGCGGTTGTAGCGCATTGATAGAACGCCGGCATCCAAGGATGTTCTTGCCGGCATCACATTCGGGAGGTCGTGGGTTCTAATCCCGGCACGTACAAGTGACTTTGTTTTCTAAGGTATGTACATTTGTGATGTTTAGTAGCATTATCACCAATATTGCGATATCGCTAACTGTGAAGGAAAATATCGTGAGGGAACCCTAGTGGATGAGGTGCTTACATACCTCAGCGCGCTAGCTACGTACAAAGGCCCAATTACGAGGCTAAGTGCGGAAATCCTAGGTCTAACTGACTGACTAGGTCGTAACAAAATCCTCATTATATATAGAATAAAAAATAGGTTTTATTCGTCAGTGAATCGTGACTCGTGACCATGAATAACTTTTACTTTGTGGAAACTACGAAAATGCAAAAAATACATATCAGTTGTTTCCCTTGCTAACTGTAGAGCTGTTTTTTTTACAATTCCAAATTATTCCCCACAGTAAGAGTTGTTAGTGGAACCCTTCAGTTCCGGATGTATATATTGTTACACCCTGTATCATCATCATCATCAGCCATTTGACGCCCACTGCAGGACATAGGCGTCCTTCGTGGTTTTCATAACCTTCAGGGGTTTTGCCATAATCGCCACGCTTGGCAGGCGGGTTGGCGGTCGCAGTATGCGGTTGGAATCTCGGGAAGACGCTGCTGCCCGTCTCCTGGTAATTGATTTCCATAGTCGCCTTCTACGACATGCACGGAAGGAATGACGCTATTCTTAATCCGGCGCCACACGCCACACACTCTGTATACAGTAGGTAATCAATCAGGCACCAATCAAAATCAAAAATATATTTCATTGTAAAGAATTTAGAATTTTAAATGTATAATGCTATTCGCTACATCGCTACTTATAATAGAGTTACTTAGGTTGAACATAAGTGTTTCGGAAATTGTTATTTATAAATGCAATATTAAGTTTGTGTTATTAAGCTGCGCAGTTTGGCAACTTTTCTTGACCTTTGTAGGGTTTCGTTCTCAACAAGGAACCCTTAAAGTTTCGCCGTATCCGGCCGTCTGACTGTCTGTCGGTCCGTCCATCTGTCCGCAGCTTAGCACAGAGACTATAAGTACTAATGAACTGAAATGCGGCAAAGATGTAAATATTTATTACGCCAAAAACATTTAAACCTACACCTAAATTAGAAATACATTTTTTATTCGCCTACGCCGTAGTATTTTTTACTCGCCTACGCCATAGTATGGGGTATCGTTGGATTAGTCCTTTAAAAATATTGTAGATTTAGGAAGACCCTTTTTCGATTGAGGTTTGCAAGATATTGAGCTTTAAAGCGGAATTTTTCACCAAGGCCTATCCCCTCCTCTCCCGGTTAAACGGTTGATTGTAGAAGCGTGAAAAAATTCAGGGCAGTACCACATATAAAGAACTTAAAAGGACAACTCTCACAGCTAGGTAGGCTTTAAAAGTTGATGAGTAACAGGCGGCCAACTTATAAAGGGAAACTTCGTACAAAATCCATCGAAAATTACTTTGATGAAGTTGTTAGTTCTGTAAAGCAGATGAAAAATCCCCTGTTTCTACGGAACCCTACTCTACGCGTGGCCGGACATGCACTTGGCTTGTTTTGTTATTTTTATTTATTATTTTATCATGTACTATACATACATACATACATAAAATCACGCCTGTATCCCAGAGGGGTAGGCAGAGACCAGGGACTGCCACTTGCCACGATCTTGACAGATCACTTTCGCTTCCTCAACATTCATTAGTCGTTGCATCCAGGGACGCCGGTTTTAGGTACTTTTTATAGAGGCCTCTGCTAAAATACATCGTCATCCTACATGACGTAGTACGTATTGAAGTATTGTGGTTAAGATTATTTGAGAAAAGATGGTCAGAGCGGAGCTTGTTTTCGTTGCTTTTCCCTCCGCTACAAATTGACCCGAAGGCTAACATTGTATATTGTCATTTAACAAACAGGATGTAAACTGTCTATGTTGAAATAAATTTCGGATTTCTGATTTTATTCTATTTTATTTTACTTTATTGGTGTGTAAAACAGGTAACAAACAATAAATAATATACTATGTAAAAAAAACTACTTAACATATTATGTTGAGGCCTGTGAAGAGCTTAAACATACAAGACAAACCCACAAAAACTCTGACAACATATTTATCGAGGAGGTGTGTCTGTGTCGAGCAAATTAAAGCGCGAGATTTCACACTTCCTTGTAACTACCTCCGCAGTAAGTATTTTTTTATTCAAAACCTCCACGTCTCATACTATTTCGGCATACGAGAAGACGACCAGAGGAACCTATATTGTAGTCGCTAACAAGGCTGCCACGATGCCTAATACTAACTGAATCTAAAACGATAGGGCATGCAGAATCTCAAAGGCCCTGGCCACACAGAAGGTACAAGGGTTGTGGGGCGACGCGTTGTATAGAGTTCGTGCCCTCGCGCCGTCTCTTCTATTTGGGCTTCATTCCGTCCCTTCAGTACATTTTGTATGAAAGTGAATTAGAAAGACCACGCGTCTTTCCGCGCCCTCGCCCCACGCACTTTCTGTGTGGCCAGGGCTGAGATAGATGACTTGATAAAAATATCACGAAACACGTCAACTGTTTGCAAAAAATATCTGTTTACCGTAGTATGTCAGTACGTACGTAATATTCAGAAAATCCGAGCTATCGCGATTTCAGTATTGTAAAGGTAAATAGATTTTTATGAAGATCTCGTTATGTTATATTCTGCTTATTTTTTTTTTTGTTTAATTCGTAGATAGTAATATAGTGATATTATGACTGATAACAAAGAAAGACATTTATTGGGACAAATTAACAAATTATTCTCGGAATTTCTTTCCATTATGTAATTCTTGTAGCCATCTTCTCGTATGCTGCAACTTACACATTTCTACGTACTACACATACATACTCACAGACAATACATACTCATGCACATTCACAAATTATTATTCATACATTCACATATATACACACACTCATCTACAATTAATTTATAAATGATCATACTCACCAATATCCGTAAACTTTGACGCACCATCAATATTTGTAATAGATACTCGTATGTACGTTAAGTATACATAATATCATTATTTGCCAAATATAGGACCCCCTAGTTTTGCAATTAGCTTAATAGACAACTGTACCAATAGCCTTTAAGTGATTTTGTGATGCCCTCAAGGCTTGTAATACGCTATCGGTTTGTCGTTCTTACGGTGAGAAATGAACTTTACTTTACTTTACTTTTACATTAGATTAAGGTGGTCCGTATCTAGTTTTGGAAACCTTTTCTTGTCCTAAACAATCAAACTTTTTTAGTAACGTCGTTACTGATTAAAAAGTTGACACTGACAGCAATGTCTGACAAAAATCAAACGCAAAATGTCAACTGCATAACCGCAAAAAAAGTTGCAAAAATATAACAATAGATTTCTAAGTAATTATCCCAAAAATCACAAAAATAAACGCCAGCCACGAACATGGCGCAGCGAAAATGTAAATAAAATACATCCCAAGCCCCCCATACACCCAGCATGAATGGCTAGCAAATTACTAAAGACCCTGGGTAAACTACAATTTTATGTTTACCTGGGTATAGTTCCTGAGTATTTCTTCAAAAAACTGAATACATCTCATTGCTGGAATAATCTAGAACGTGCAGAAAATGGTGAGGAAGTACGACCAACCAACTGAGAGCTTTGAGTATCCGATAAAGCACCGCTTAGCGCTCCTCAGCCAGCCGCGCCCAACTTACAATGACACTGGCGAACATATGCCAGCAGTCACACCGCAGGGTATAAGAAAATCGGCCCTCCACGGTCCAACTAACGAATCGTTCGTTAATGATATAGCATATCCTTACTTGCGGCGCATCGTGATGCTGAAGAAACTGTACAAAAGACGCTTCTCACCCGGCCGCCTAAAGCGCATCAGCAAAATGATCCAAGAGGCCAACGCTACCTGCTACAGCAAGCTAGCCAACTGCCAACTGGACCCAAGGAAGAAGGCCGAGGACGCTAAAAAGAAGAAGAAACCGTGGACGGATTCAGACTGGAAGAAGCATATGGAACTGATTGCGCCGCTGGCGATTCCTAAGAAGAACCTGGAGCCTCCACCGATTGAACGAGGGCCGAAGAAACCCTTGGAAGAACTGAAGGCTCATGCAGAAAAGTTGGCGATGCTACCGGAATCCAAGACGTTCCGCCGTCTATCGCAGGATCCTATGTAAGCATTCAGAGTAAAGACGAAATCAGGTGGTTCACTTTTGTTACATTTCTATTTTTCATCCCACATCCTTTACTTGGAATGAATTATGTAACGTATGTATATACGTCCCACTGTAGGGCTCAGGCCTTCTCTCAGGGAGAGAGTATGGGCTTATACCACGCGTTCCCACCGCGGATTGGCGATTCCAAGCGCTGAGGTATGTGAATAGCTCAGACACTCAGGTTTAATCACGATGTTTTCCTTCACCGTTAGCGAGTGGTATTGCTACTATAACTTCACAAATGTACATAACTTAGAAAACCAAGTCATAGGTACATGCCCGCATTGGGGATCGAACCTGGGTCTCTCGCTTCCGAGTCCGATGTTCTACCCGCTACCACCGTTGTTTTGTCATGAATCATGTAAAAGAAAGGAATCAACGTCGAATGCCAAGTTAACACGTTAACAGTCCAGTGCCCCCAATGTGGTGTCACGGTGAAGTTTTTTGGTACGTCCGTGCCCCCACACTGGTGCCACGCCACCTAAAATATTTTAAAGAGCAATTCTAGCATTGGACTCCTGACTATGAATTTGTAATTTAGTGGACCTATAAATAAGGAAAATAATAATCACGGGGAATAAGCCGAATTATGTTTTTTTTTTTTTTGTGATAAACTGTTCTGTATCTTTTAGAGTTTCGGCGGCTTCGTATACAAAATCTCCCTGCAAAAGCAAATCATCCTTCAGCTTTGATAAAACATTATCTTTGAGAATTCTCCGAATAATGCTTTCTTATAAAAAGCCATTAGCATAAGCAGCCTATATACATCCCACTGTAGGGCACAGGCCTACAGGCTATATACGTGCCCACCGCGGATTGGCGATTTCAAGCGCTGAGGCACATGAATAGCTCAGACACTCAGGTTTCCTCACGATGTTTTTCTTCACCGTTAGCGAGTGGTATTCAAAAAAGTCAAAGTCAAAAATTTTTTATTCACAGTAACACAGAAACTGTGACTTATTGAACGTTACTAGAAAAACTAGGTGTCCGTTTCAAAATCTAGATCATTTGGAGAAAAAACGGACAAAAAAACTCCAAACTTAGTCTTTTCAAACATATTCCTTAATTAACAGAGTTTACATGTTATATCTTCTAAAAAGCTAGTACTAGGATGCATTGAACTGGCTTTAAGTCCACACATCTTTGTCATCTAAATAATCCTTAATGCTATAATAGCCCTTTTGGCATAAAGTATTGCTACTATAACTTCGCAAATGTACATAACTTACCGTTAAAAAGCCACTATCACGTTCAAATACAAGATGCACAATGATTATCTATTGATCAACGCAAAAGGTAAAAATAAACATTTGAATCAAAAATTAATATTTCACCATTCTAGCACCATTCTTTATCACAAGTCCCCTATGTGGTGTAACGTGACAAAAATTTACATGTTTCGGAAAAATGTACTCTTGAAAAATTAATTTGTGGAAATCGTAGAAACTGGGGTGGATCGGAGATTACATTTGCTATGCGTGGGGACTGTTCATGTGTTAATTCATAAGCGAACAGATACAACAATGTTGGATCCTCCGTTCTTGTATTGATACCGAATTACAAGGTACGAGTATCTTAGTTAGGACCAGGGCGGAATGGTATTTACTTTATCTCCTCATTAGCGCGTATCATTCTAAACGTAGTAAACTCCCAAATCGCTCGCAGCGAAAAGTAAGTGTCATTTTAAAAGAGCAGGATTCTTAAAAACAATCCTAAAATTCAATCTATCTACGCTGTTATTTTTTTAATCACAAACATTCTTATTTATACAAACACGATTCCTCTAAAGTTCCTTGTAAAATCTTCACCACAGACTATTTTAGTCGGCGTGTTAAGGAATCATGTTTTTTATAAATAAGTTTATAATTTTCATAAATAGTAGTTTACGAGTCGGAGACTGCAATACGAGTGCAAAAAGTCCGATCCCGTGAGGTGCCCGTCGGTCGCACGTAGCCAATCTTTTTTGTGCTAGTATTATGTAGTCAGTAACCTTAAAAGTAGTTAAGGTTGATTTTTGTTTGTATCGTAACGCCCGGACGTTGCCAGCCCACTGGATTATGGATAGTCCCTGAATGGACAATGAGGATGCCTATCGGCATCCCGCTCTCATCCACTACGTGAGCGGATGGGGCGATTTCTGTCTAGAGAAAAGCCTTTCTCGAGGCGTAGCAAACAGAAAAATTGTATATATAACACATAGCCTTTGCTTTGAGTCTTTAATGATTTGTACACATTTTCAGGTGGAAGGATCCAATGAAAGTATCTCCTTATGCGTTGAGGTATAAGCCTACTCAACGAGTCCGAGAGCTAGCCCTTCCGAAGCCCGTACCTATGATGGACTAACAAAATTGTGAGACTAAATAAAATTGTATCTTGTTCAAAAGTAACCAATAAAAAGTGAGCGATTTGTAACTTTTAATTAATACGTTTCTCATTACTCATAGGGAACCCGCATACAGGATGTTTTGGAAACTTAAATGGATTAGCCTAGTAATTAATCCAAACAACTTTTATTAATAGAGCGATTAAAAGATTTCGAAAAATGATTGTAAGTTCAGTGCAGGTGACAGTTGCCGATTGGGAAACAATTTGTACTTTAGGATATTGTCTAATTATATTGTAAACCGCACTAAGGAAATCAATTACTCAATTACCAGGAGATGGGCAGCAGCGTCTTCCTGAGATTCCAACCGTATTCTGCGATCGCCAACCCGCCTGCCAATACTAGACCTGTACTATATAATGTGCATTGCATGAAAGATTGTGATTATGCTAACAATACTACAGAATTGTACAGAACGAACGTTGCACGTTACGTGATTTACCCCTATGGCAACATTTTACAAAACTACAATGACTACTCGATGTGCATTGCAGAGCCCACCCTACAGATTAACAAGTACAAGGAAGACTACTTGTATTGATCGTCCACGCAATGTATTGAATTTTAGGTTTATGAAACATTGCCTTTCTGGCTGGCCTAACATGACAGGTGACCAGGCCATTTTGCGATAGGGAAGTTTTAAGTACGCCGCACGTTTTGCGAACGGGTTATTTGGGTGAGACCTGTGTATGTATATATGACAAGTGCTCTACTGTGTTTAATACACTCACTCACACACACATACTTAGATTCACAAGCACACACATACTAACACACACGTGACGCATGCACGCACGCACGCACGCACACACACACACACACACACACACACACACACACACACACACACACGCATACACGCGCGCACACGCACACGCACATGCACACACACGTGTGCGCACACGCACACGCACACGCACACGCACGCGCACGCAACACACACACACATACACACACACACACACACACACGCACACGCACACGCACACGCACACGCACACGCACACGCACACGCACACACACATGCACTCGCAATGACATCTTATTTTCTGTGAATTATTGTTGATTTTTTATTTCTTTATTTATTTTATTTCTCTTTATTATCTCATACTCAATGCACGTATCATCTAAAACTGGGAGAGGGCACTGATCTTTGTTACACCTTTACCTAGTTCAGAAATCTTCACAATGTAATCTAATCAGTTTTTAAGTGAATAAATGCTTTTATCTTTTTTTATCTAAACTAAAAAACTACATGTAACGAAACTATGATTGTTCAATATTCATTCATTCATTCATCGTTCCGTTACCTGTAGTTTTTGTGAAGTTTCATGATATTAAAATAATTAAAATGACCAAAATACGACTAAGCGTAACGTTTCCTCTCAGTTGGGTGCTCTTAATTTCTTTCTTCTTTCTCATAGAGAAAATATGAGTACCTAAGCTTGGACGCAGTAGCTCCTGCAGTTTATTTAGGAGTAGGCACACCAACAACGAGTAATCGTTGGACACTGCTGTTTTTTATTTGCCTAATTTCGCACGTCTGACGTAAACTGACGTACTTTTATTTGTACAATGTCCACATTCTGTTTATTTTTCGTGTTCATGATGTCCTTGTCATTCTACCTTGTCTCAGGATATCCCGGAGTGTTTGGCAGGGTTTTTGCACGATCCTGGCAAACATTTCCTTTCATCAACATTCATCGGGTCCCTTCAATTTTTAGGTTGAACGATTCTGCCAGTGACCTAGTAAGAATTTTATTCTCAGTAGTTCCACTTCTGCCCGGTGGGGTGGAGAGTGAGGAAGGAAATAATCTTAGCTGCAGGCACACTTCCTTTGCTAATACATCCCTATTTGGTGAACGAGCACATAGACGAGTCCATATCCACAATAAGATCCGGCTTACATTATTAAAAAGCTAGTGCTTTAGTATTAGTCTGTTCTTCTGTGGTACTAGTTGATATAAAACAGCGAGCGCATTAGTTTATTAGTCGTCACTTTCAAGTTTACACGTCTTTGGCGTCTTTTTCTTGCTATTTTACCACTGAAGTCAACAAATTTTGTCATATTTTTTTTGTATTGACGAAACCTGCGTCAATATAAATCAATATAAACAAAAATGCTTTAATTCGTTTGGTTTACTTCTGCTAGCATTATTTCTTTTCTTGTTGTGTGTGTATATATATCAATTAATACAGATAAAAACAATATTAATATATGCACATACATAATAAGAAAGCGTGTTTTTATAAATAAGACTGTAAAATCATCAAAATTATTAATATATACACACACGCGCTTTTTAATATATATAAACGCATTCTTAAATACTGCTCAAATGCAGTGTAAATAGTCTGTGGTAAAGACATGACCGCAGAATATTTAAACTACATTAGAGGAGTGTTTTAGAAGAATCGTGTTTTTATAAAACACCCTTATACTTAATTTGTTTATTTACGACTCAGCTAAATAGTCCTAAAATAATAGGTAAGATATAAAAAGGATGTTAAATTCGTAGAATACTGAGTTCAACCCATCCAGCGAGCGGGTATAACCATGGTCCCCTCGCTAAGAAACCCTATGTTCTATTTTCTGTTTAGTTCAATGGCGAGAAGGAGACGACGAGTTGAACTAATAAAATAAGCCGACCGTTCACTGTTCACTCCACAAGTACTAATTCACTCGTTCTTTTAGTAGTGTACACCGGGCCTATATCTTCTTACAGTACTATCATCTTTCCCCATTTAGTTTTTCTTTTGTTGTCCTTTGATCTTGAGGGAACGTTTTTATCTCATTTCGCGTTCTTACTTAGGCACTACTTTGTGGTAGTACTAATGAGCTTGCGAATGGAATAAGGACATTTTGGTAAATTAATAAGACTCTGAGCGGCAGTAGAGGTTCTGTGTTTGTTACCGGCATGTGACTTTCGTTCTACATTACTTAACCTCACGCCTGGATCGCGGAGAGGTAAGTAGAGACCAGGGATCGCCACTTGCCACGATCCTGAGAGACCTTTTTCGCTTCATCTATTTATTACATAACATAAACTCACGCCTGCATCCCAGAGGGGTAGGTAGAGACCAGGGACTGCCACTTGCTACGATCCTGACAGATCACTTTCGCTTCCTCAACATTCATTAGTCGCCGGCTTCGGGTACTTTTTATCTTGCCCTTTGTTAATACATCCCCTATTTGGTCGAAGTATGTCCGTCTGTAGTATGTCGTTCCATCCACATTCGCTCGATATATTTGTTTTGTCAATCTTTCTTCCTTCATCCTCTCCACATGTCCAAATCAACGCAACATTCCTTTCTCAATTCTTGTCACTACATCCTCTTTCAGTCCACAACGTTCTCTAATCACACTATTGCGGATCCTGTCATTCAAAGTAACGCCAGACATACTTCTCAAGGACCTCATTTCTACTGCATTAATCGTACTTTCTTGCTTCTTTTGCCATACCCAAGTCTCGCTAGCATACATAAGTGTTGGGACCAGCACTCCATTATGGATAGCCAATCTAGCTCTTTTGGAGATGTTTATTCATTTTTAATTAGTAGTTTTAATTTTTTTTAGCGGTAACCCCTACCTGCATGACACGTTTTCTTCGTTTGGCGTGAAGGTGCTATTCAAATAGAGAGAGCAAACGCTGAAATAGTATCATTGTCACACGGACACTCCTTTATTTTTTCAATATTGTATGTAAGCATGTTTGTTTGTGGCAATAAATCATTCATTCATCAACAAATCGGCATTCTGCACAATCGGGCCATCCTTTAGCAGATTTGCGTGCCGAACGAGAGCGCAACGCGGCAGCAGCGGCCGGCCCTGCTGGCGATGCGCGCGCCAACCCATTGCAGCGGGCGCCGCTCACGCGCGCTCTGCGCTTGCTTAACACGGTGGCCGAGCGGATTGACTTATTCAGTTGTGGCCCGAGCGAGTTCACAGGGGCCAAATTTCAAATTTTAAGTCTAGATTTCACGTAGATTTAAGTAGTAATTTATTATTGAGCCGAGTGTTATTTATTTTATGTTTTGTTTTAGTTTAATTTGTGTTTGCATTTAGTTACTTTCTCTACCGCATTAGGCGTAAACCTGTAAAGATAGGTGCTAAGTGGATTAAAATTAAATGAATAAAAAATAAATTAATAAACACGCACGCCGGTTTCGGGTAATTTTTATCTGGTCTCTTGCTAATACTTCGCCTATTTGGTGGAAGTGTGTCCGCCTGAGACGTCCCTTACCAGCATTTCACATTCGCTTTACATTTTTTTGTAACATAGGATTTTTTGTTTGTTAGCTATACCACTCGCTCACATTAAAGATAAACAACGTGGAGAAACCACAGTATCTGAGATGTTCACTTAGCTGCCAGGTGGCCAAAGTTCTTTTGAAAAAATAACTCATAGCTGTTAACAGTAGACTGACAGATTGTTAGTGTACGAGAAACCGGCGGTGAGTTACGTACATTTTGTTAATTTGTGTGTTTTTAAAACGTTTACAAACGGCTTTACAAAAAAAAAAACACAATCACTCTTTGTACGTCCCACTGCAAGGCCCAATGGGCCTTCTCTCAGAGAGAGAGTATGGCTTTAGTCACCACGAGTGCCCAACGCGGATTGGCAGTTTCAAGTGCTAGAGATTCAGGATTCCTCACGATGTTTCATCGTTAGCGAGTGGCATTACTACTACAACTTCATAAATGTACGTAACCTAGAAACCAAAGTTATTGGTACATGCGGGATCCAAACCCTCGAACTCCCGCATGTGGGGCCGACGTTCTACCGCTGCGCTAGCGCCGCAACTTTTACATCTAGGCTAAATGATTAAACAACATCTAATAGCAATTTCGATGAGTGAAATGACTATTCAAGTGCTCTAGTACCTGGGACATCATCTCGCGTAAAATGTAGAGGCCAATAATTTTTTTTTTCGTCATGGCGTAGGCAACTAATGACAATGTTCTTTGGAATAAAAAAATAGTTTGCCAAGTTGTACCTACTTTCGAAAAAAATTCGAATTCGGTAAGCTTGGAAAAAAAACCATGAGGAAATAGGCGCCTCCCTCCTATCCATCCTACAGTGGTCATCAAATGGCTGACACACTAAAATATTAATCGCTTTGTCCAATTGTCTGTCCTCATAACCTTCTCACGCGTATTAACTGAAGCGTTTCGCGGCTGAAACTTGAGAGTGTGCGAATTTCCAGCCACCTGTGACTTGCTTACTCTAATCAAAACACATTGGCACTGTTGGAATAGGAGTTTGGGACGAAACTCCAAAATAATCATGAAAGTTGTCAATAGTGGTAACTTTCACACTAGCACAATGAAGAAAGGTGCAAGAGATAGGTATAGGTACCTACATGGTTACCTCTAAAATGCACAATTCCTGAAGCGACTATAGTTCACCAAACATAAAAAGCCAAAAAAACCGTACAACACGGTCTATTTTAAAAACAACTTGCGTTCGATTTTTGGATTATTTTATTTTTGTTTTTTTTACGAACTTTTTATTTTTGGCACAAGAAAAATAAAGAACGACAACTTGTAAGGCGCCTAACTGGGCGACTCGTATTTGCATCATCATCATTATGAGCCATTTGAAGCCCACTGCAGGACATAGGCCTTCCTCGTGCTTTTCCAAGCTTCCCGGTGTTGTGCCGCCCGCATCCAGCGACTCCCCGCCACCGTAACCAGGTCGTCAGACCATCGGTGGAGGACCTTCCCACGCTGCGTCGTCCGGTCCGATATTTGAAGCAGAAGAAGAAAGACGTTTTTATTATACCTACCAACAAGACACATCACAGAAACAAAATAAACAGATAAGTAACATAATACGCACAACAACATATGCATATTTGGCTAATATTAACCATCCACTGTCGAGTTTTCTGAAGAATCTTTAGTGATTTTGTAAAACCTGCTTGGTATGTCTTATAAGTATTTTTCTTTTTATGACGCATGCAGGGTAATGCGCATTTTCTTAGTTTAAAAATAGCCTCTTGCATTGTAATAAGTAATTAGTTTAATAAAGTTATGGTTTCTGCAATCCTGAACCGATAATAAATACATTTCCATTTTTAATTTTCATAAATCCTCGGCTCGAATACGAACTCAAGCCCAGCGTTACCATTTAACTCGATGTCTGGCTTACTAGATGTGGATCGAATTTCATTATACTACTACTAGTAGTTTATTATGACAATTCGGTATACATTGCGTACTTGTTAATCTGTGGGTTAATCGACTTTGCAATGTACATCGAATTGTCATAGTAAACTATGAAATGTAGTTCTATGCAACAGACCCCTGGCCGCTGACTTTGACAGATCTTTGGAAGTGGAATCCCACTGCACCGCCTCAAGTTTGCCTGCTCAAACACATCAACATATTTAAAAATTTATTAAAGAAACACTACTTAAATAAGGTATAGACTTGTTCCTACGGAAGTATGTATAGTTAGCATAAGTCTTAAAATGTAAATTAAGAGGGCAATGTACCAACGAACTGTATTCTCAGCTGGGTACTAAAATTTTGTTTTTATAACGTGTGAATAAATAAACTAAAAAAAACCAAAAACTCTGTGGTGGCTTTCAACAAGTTTTATTAACCTATGTTTTAACAAGATAAGCCCCCTCGTGAGTAGTCTACTGATGTAATTCACAACAAGTAAATATTTTGATACCTGAATAACTGTGACCACAACATGCATTAACAGATTGCGCATCACAAAATATTTTGTCGTGTTCCTGTCATAAATAGGTATGTATAATGTTATACAGTGAACGACATCCAAATGTAACTTTTTTAATTAATGCACGCACTTAGACATTTGACGACTTTCCACTTTTAATTGCATCTTAATTAAAAACACACGTGTACCTAACTAACTTCCACACAACACAGTCCTTAACGAGTGACATCACAAACATGAAAATACCTACACCCAGATAAAGACCATTTATGCAAATCAAGTACGGCGGCTTCCAGTGGAAATCGAACACACGACACCTAATCAACAGAATATCATCGCTCTAACTGATAGCGTAAATAAAAAATACAAGTTTTCAGGAGACTCAAATAACAATTTTTGGCTTGAAAATATCTTAAGCCATGTTAGATAGATATTTTTTTTTTCATGTTACGATTAGGACGAAAATATGTACGTTAATTTCGCTTATGAAAATGAAAATGAAATAGTAAATTGTTCACCAAGAGGAGAAAGTGACCGATTAGCCCGAGCCGTAGGCGAGGGCTTTAAAACACCCGAGATCGGGAATCGCAGTTTCTCTCGAGTGATACATAGTGCTTTATACTACACCTGCTTGATAGTTTTATTTTACTTTCTACGAAAACTGAATCCTCAAACAACACACAAATTGGAAATGGCGCCAATGGCGTCTGCAATTTTCACATGTTCTTTTTTCAAATTGTTTATCCTGCCGCCGCAGGGTCGCACTGCCAGCCCGACACCATCCAACACACAGCTAGTGGCCAGTGTCATTTTGCGAACTTGGAGATAAAAACTCACTGTAAAAACTTTTTGGCTTTTGATATTAGGTTACCGGCGCATAGTCTTACCCAAAATTAAAAAAAAAACCACGTAAAAAATGGATTTTCATACACTTTTCTCTCCCGCTCAGATGCGTTTTCTCCCCGCATATTTGTTCGATATGCAATGACGTACTTTCTACCGTAAATTTGATAAAGTATCAAGGTACTTTCCAAGCAGGTGTAGTATAAAATATTTATTTCTAAAACAAAATTTTGACAAACATATTTTACAAGGCTGAGACCTCCTTTTAAGTATATAACACCTGTGCCAGGAATTGCTTATACATGATGTTTACAATTTGCTAGATGATATTTACACATATACGGTTTGCGGGGTGTTGCCCCGGGGTGGAACTTAAGGGGCGGTTCCCCTTCAAATGTCCGAAGTTGTTATACCATTTTTCAGACAGCAAGCAACGTAATGCAGATGTATCGTTTCACCACTCAACATTCCATATAAAAATCTTTTACAAACCTTCATCATCAGCCATTTGACGCCCACTGCAGGACATAGGTCTCCCTCATGGTTTTCTAACCATGAGGGGTTTTGCCATAATCGCCACGCTTGGCAGGCGGGTTGGCGATCGCAGTATGCGGTTGGAATCTCAAGAAGACGCTGCTGCCCGTCTCCTGTTAATTGATTTCCTTAGTCGGCTTCTACGACATCCACGGAAGGAAATAGAGTGACGCATACATACGAAAATATAGCTATGTAGGTATGCATATAAAATATATTTACTTCAAAAAAGGAGAAGGTTATCAGTTCGACGCGTAAGTATACCTTCTCCTTTTTTGAAGTCGGTTAATAAAGCAATTCTTTCTTATAATGTCACTTGGGAACAGAACAAGTTTTTTTTATAATCTTTATTTGAAAGGGTTTTGTACAAAAAATAACAATGTCACCCAAGTTAAGTTTTCTTATCATAAATGCACAAAATCGACAAATTTCTGTTAATATGCTTTAAGAAATACAGTTCACGCAATTTATAAGACAGAGCATGAGTAAGGGGGCTGGGGGTGTCGCCACGAATTTATTTTAACGTGGGTTCACAGTAATCCCTACACACAGTCAGTCACTTCCTAGTTGGCACGGACATAAGTAGGTACTCCCCTGAAGTCGGCAGGCACGTATCGTGACCCTCGATAGTGCGACTCGCAGGGCAGGAGGTCTTCCATTCGGTGCTTGATGTAATTGTTGAAGGGAAACTGCAGAACAGGGTAGAGGTCTGCAGCTCCAATTAGGCCAGTCCAGAATAGACCGGGAGGTTAGCGCCCGGTGCCTGGGTCCTGGAAGGAAACCCAACCGCATGAGTACGCCGCTGTCGTTATGGTCTTCGTGTGCCGCCACGGGCTGGCATTAAGAAGTACCTATCTAGCATGATTGTGGCGGCAGCGGAAACCAGAAACGGAGTACTACTATAATCATCATCATCGTCAGCCTATGCTTGTCAACTGCTGGACATAGGCCTCTCCTATTGCACGCCACTGGGCGCGGTCTTCGGCTACTCTCATCCAGCTCTTGCCAGCCGCCCTGCGAAGGTCATCACTCCACCGACTGCTCGCTACTATGATGGCGATTGTCTATTTGGGGAGCCCCATTACGAGGGATGGTAAGTGTGGAGGTGATGTAGAAAGAAGAGTAAAAGCGGGATATTGTGTAAACGGTGCCTTTCACTCCTTAGTGAGCGGCCAAAAAATTTCCAAAAGAGCTACGTTGGCTATCCATAACGGATTGCTGGTCCCAACACTTATTTATAGTAGCGAGACTTGGATTATAGCAAAGAAGCAAGAAAGTAGGATTAATGCAGTAGAAATGAGGTCCTCGAGAAGTAAGTCTGGCGTTACTTTGAATGACAGGATGCGAAATAGTCTGATTAGAGAGCGTTGTAGACTGAAAGAGGATGTAGTGACTAGAATTGAGAAAGGAATGTTGCGTTGGTTTGGACATGTGGAGAGGATGAAGGAAGAAAGATTGACGAAACCAATATATCGAGCGAAACTGGGTGGAAGGGCCGGTAAGGGACATCCTAGGCGGACAAACTCCGACCAAATAGGGGATGTATTAGCAAAGTGGCATGGCGTGCGTGCATGCAACGACTGATAAATGTTGAGGAAGCGAAAGTGATCTGTCAGGATCGTGGCAAGTGACAGTCACTGGTCTCTGCCTACCCCTCTGGGATACAGGCGTGAGTTTATATATGTGTATTTATGTATCTAAGTTTGTTGTTAACACATATAAAAAATAATGCATTTCAAAAAGAATGGTTATCAAATGAATCTTTCTATTTATATGTCATTGTTAAAACAACTGTAAATTGTAAAACGAAACATTCACCAATGTTGCTTGTGAAGTGATAATTTGATAATTTATTATAGGTAAAACACTATAGACCCATCGCAGCACAGGACATCCTAGTTTGGTACCAGGACCAGGTCAAGTGATTGTGTTGTGTGGAAGTTATTACTATTATTAGTGCTAACAGTTTGCTAAGCTAGCGACTAACAAAAGAAACCGAAACCGACAAGGTATATCTGGGTTCGGTAATCCACAGATAAACCTTGTCAGTTTCGGCGGATGGGAGGTATATATTGTGTGTATTTTTTTTTATTATAAACTCCTAAAAAAATTGCAGCTGTCTTAAACATTCGCTAGAGCAAGTATCGAAGTTTCGAATGAAATAGCTGATAATGGTTTCTGCGATCTGAGATTTGTTCTCATAAGTGGTTTGTTTATGACGATAAACCCTTAATACCTAACGATTTTTTATTCAACGTTCCGTTCTAATCACTGTACAAACATATTTTCTAGCAAAAATAAATCCGTGTGAAAACCAATTTTTTTTTCAGCATTACAGATGTTTTAGTACAATTGGTGAAGTGTGAACATCTTGTAACAATGTCATGAATCGCATTTTATGATACGAATCATTCTAGTCTTGACACTGTATATTAGAGCCGACAGTAAACAAACGTGATATAACTTTCATGCATTCTAGTAATAAGGTGGAATTCTGAACACTCGATCGCCTGAAATAGTCAATAAAGTTCAGTGGCAGCCAATTGTTTCAGGAAATTAATACTTGATGTGAAACTGCTTTGTCAGATCACCTTATGATTGGGAGTTTATGTTTGGACACGTTAGGTTAGATTAGAGGTCTTTGACTGCGTCTCAATGCAATCTACACTGCACTAAAGGTCTGTAAATAAGATACATCAAATCACAATTTCAAAAGAAACCGCAGCCCTTGTTCTTTTGAAAATTATAATTAAACAAAGAAGTTTACAAGCAAAACAGTCTTATTTATAGAAACACGATTCCTTAAAAGAGTGTTTTAAGGAATCGTTTTTTGATGCAGTTTAAAAATAGTCGTTAACGCAAATACATTTATGTAATACCCTCTAATGACTATATTTATAAGCGACCTTAATTTGTTTTTCTTTTTGGAAATAAATAATTTACTTACTTACTTACTTTGTAAAAATAAGTCCGTAAGTCTATAAACGTCCCACTAAAGGGCCACTACAGATTTGCTATTTTAAACGCTGATACAGATACTCAGATACATTAAACTTATTAATGAATTAAAGTAAACTGCTGCTCAGGATAACTAAATTAACTAAAGGCGCGGATGATCAATTAAGACCGGTTGTATTGTCAATAGAGGAGTATTTATAAGTAGCTTAAACTAGCTTGTACGTGACTACGCTACAAATCGATGGATCGCAAAATTTATAATGCGTTTGTTTTTTTTATGATTCTACGAGAGAAATGTGTTAAACACATTTATAGTACATATGGTGCTACATTACCGCACTAGTGCGATAATGAGCACTTTACGTGCCTATGTCGAAACTTCAAAGGGCCATATGTACTATAAAACGTTGTACGATACACGTGCGAATAGGTAATTCGTAACTCGTGTCGATATAAAACACTCCCTTCGGTCGTGTTTTAATTTATCGCCACTCGTTGCGAATTTCCTACTTTTCGCACTAGTATCGTAATGTACTATTATATCCTTTTGGAGTTTTCTGTCGTAAGGTAAGTAATATAATTACATCATATTCTTTTATTATTATTTTGTACGTATTATCACAGAGGTATTATAAAATGATAGTTTATATTATAATGACTCTCTTAATTAGCCATGTAATATACCTCTGAAATTATTATTTTATTTGTTTGTACATCTACTTCGTTCTCCAATGGCTTGCTCCAGTCCATTCAAAGGTTGTCTGGAATATATCACTTTGAGTGATAAGGCTGCCATCGAAATATCAGTTTAATTTCTTTTTTATGAACAATAAATTTTCTCTATCTATGTATGTAATTTTCTCTATGTATCTATGTACAGGATACAGTTTAGGCGACATTATGCTAGCCCAATAAATTTTAAACTAACTGTAAATTATCTTAAGTTCTCTTAATTGTTATTACTATTTATCCAGTTGCCCCACTGAAACTCCAGTTTATCTGCAGGTCGCTAACAAGCAATAAGTGATGTCCTCCATTGAGAAGTGACGTAGAAACAAACAGTGTGGGGGGGCTTGGCGCGGTCACACGCTACGCTGTTACGTCTGGCACACCACGCCTCTCGGTGGCCTTTAAAAACAAGTCGAAGAAAAAAAAATACAGTCGTATTTTCGGCATTGTCTAAATCGGGGCGCACTGGCTGGTTAGAAGAATAAAAATATTGCGAAAGAAATAAAAAACTGTCACTGGCAGCTTTTTTTGCTGAAAACAAAGAAAAAGAAGAGAACTCCTGAGAATAGAAGGTAATTGGTATTTAATTTATTTGTTTCTTTACGAAATATTTTTACTCACTCATTTACCTACATTCATTTCGAGAAAGAAACGAAGCAAAGAAACGAAAGCGCTGCCAAAAATGTTGGTCGGTTTATAATAGTAGGTAAGTAATTAGCCGGAAAAATAATTTGCTTTTCTCTTCACTGAAACGAAATATACGCAAAAGAATTTTAGGTCATTCAACATATTTTTAAAATTGTGTTACGTAACAGATTTAGCGACTAAAACGATTAGGAAATAAAAAATATAGCAATAATAAAAGCAGATTTTTTATTTTTATTTAGCATGATTACGTCCCACTGCCTGGCATAGGCCTTCTCTCAGAGATAGACTTCGGGCTTAATTGCTAATCGTGTCTGAGGTTTGTGAACACCTGACACTCCGGTTTACTCACAATGTTTTCCTTCACAGTTAGCGAGTGGTACTACTTCTACAACTTCGCAAATGATAATTATATAAAATAATAATTACTTAACTTCCACACGACATAATCACTTGATCGTAGAGAACATAAAGAAATGATTCTGTAGTTCTCTATTATCCGAATCTTTACAAGTATCACAAGGTGTTCGCTAATAACTGCTTTATTTCAAGATCCTATGACATATGCCTGTAAAACTGTACGCTATAGTAATTATCTTGTCTCTAGTTCCACAAATTAGTGATAATTACTGAGCCACGTGTGTTCATGAGTCACAAACCGTGAAGGGAAACATCATGAGAAAACCTGAGTATCTGAGGTGTTGAGATACTTCAGTGCTTGAATCTCCAGTATTAATTGTACATTGTAATTTACAAAGTATTTCAAAATCAGAGTTTACATATTTTTATGAAGTTTGCGCTTTGCGAGCTCTACGAGAAGTGTGACGAGAATAGAGCTTTTGGAAATTGCCCTGTACATGTACCACTGCAGAGCACAGGGTTTCTCTCTCATTAAGAGGGATTATTCACCACGTGTGCCCACTTGCGCGGGTTAGGGCGGTGAATTGGCAATTTGAAGCGCTGAGATGTGAAAGCCTCATGTTTCCTCACAATGTTTTCGTTTACAATGCTCATTGTTCACAGGTTCTAAAGAAAAATTTAAATAAAAAATAATAACCGACTTCAAAACACTACAGCAGTAAAAAGTTACAAATAATATATGTGCTGGTCACGAAACTGGGCACCGACTACAAATTATACTTCCACAATACCTACATACCTACCTACTTCTAATTTAAAGGTACTTTTTTTTTTTATTTCTAATGTTTTAGTGTTGTAGTGTTTTGAAGTCGGTTACTATTTTGTCGGTTACTTGTGTGCCAGCAAACTTCGTACCGCCACAGAATCCGTTTATACGATTCTTGTTACCATGGTTACGTAATAAAAGGAATATCTCAGAGTTTGGCTTCAAAAAAGGTTACTTAACAATAAAATATTATCCCACGGGGACGTAAGAAGAATCCTATGTCTCAATTCAGTTCTTTGTCTATCTGTATGCCAAGTTTCAAGTAATAATTGAGTAACAAACATCCAAACATATTCACAAACTTTCACATTTATAATATTAGTAGGATTTTTATTTTTAATTTTTTTGTGAAGACTCGGGAGCGAAATAAACAAATCTCTTATAATCATAATTTACCCTGCTTGATTCGTTGCTTTAAAATTTGAAGTTCTCATTTTCCATCTCCGAAAGTCTTCACCAAATTACCCTGGGACTACCTCTATGCTATCTTTTGGAATATACGCATATTACTAAAGGATAGCCCCCAATAGGGCTTATTTACTGCTGTATATTAAAGAGTTCCGTTCTCCATCTCTGAAAGTCTTTATCAGATCTTCACGAATTTAAAATAGGACTGGGACGTTATAATAATGAATTCTCGAAATCGGTTAAGATTAAAAACAGGAATATACGTGTTAAATCGATAACCTCCTCCTTTTTTGAAGTCGGTTAAAAATAGCAATCACCTTTATTAAGACGAATGGTGTTCACTTTTTGCCAAAAAGGTATTATAAAGAGCATGATTATTTTTCCATAGGCGGAGATAGTTAGCTCCGGGTAGCCCCTTAAGCCCGAATACTATCTCTGAAAGATGGCCTGTGTCCAATTTTGGGACATACATAAGCTGCTTAAGCTTATGTACACAAATCGTGAACAGTTATCTTCGTGACAGTCTGTTAACTTTGAGTAACAAGCCATCAAAGATAAGACTCTTAAAAGTGTTAAAATATCTCTTCCATGGATATTATTTTCATAAAATAGAGCATACGAGAGAATGTGGTCTTTCTTTATTAGCTTCTTATCCACATGATCTATTAGTTCTAAAACTAACAACATTCTTGTCTCCGTCTATGGTTGCCTGGAAGAAATTGCTTGTAGTAATAAGGCCGCCAATTGTATTTCGATTTATCGAATCTCTGTGTACAATAAAGAATATTCTATCTATGTATCTATCTAACATTAACGTCTAACATTTGGTTGTATTGTGAACAAATTTTCTTAATTGAACTGAGCTATGGTTCTCACCCCAAATCGCGCGAATTTTAACAATTAAACAGCCTCAATAGAGCCTGAAGCAGAAACAAGTCGCCGTCGCATTCATCGCAAAAACAAATGAATAAATTACAAGTTAACAAAACTGCAGCGACAGTGACCATTACGAAGTTGGTCACTGGGAATCGATTTATTCGACCGCTGAATCGAGTAAGGCCTTGCTTACACGAGGAATAACATCTCTTTTTGTCAATATTATTTTTGTGCGAGTGACATTCGCGGGGATTTTATAGTAATAGTAACTTCCACACAACATAATCACTTGCACTGGACGCAAACTAGGGTCCTGTGCTTTTAGTAACCAGGCAAGGACGTCACAGACATGGAAAAAATTATTTGAGAAAATGCACTATTTATATTAATCTCGGTTAAGCGGACAACATTATGAAATTTATTTAATATTTCTCTTAACAATCTTAGATAAACAGATTGTCTCTTTCTCAGATTGTCTCTTTGCCATGTGGTCCCTTCTACAAAATATACAATCGTATAAAAGGGACAAAATGGGAAAAGGACAATATGGGAAAGGGACAATCTGGGAAAGGGACCATCTTGGAAAGGGACAACTTGGGGAAAGGGACAACTTGGGGAAAGAGACAATTTACAACCGACGGACAATTTGGGAAAGGGACAATTTGTACCGAAACTTTAAGATCTTTTCCCTTAATATAATTTTATTTAATCTTGGGTTTCCTAACGATGGGACCACGATTATACCTATTCACTGTACGAGTTGAATTCAGCAAGCCTTAATAGAAACTTTAAGAATAACCTTTTGTACCTATTATTTTTAGACCAACTCTATTTTAATAAGAAGCAAATTAATTAATAAAGTATTATCATTATTATTGATATCATCTGCCATAATATTTTTTGGCCTTTAGTACGGATGAAAGGATTGGGGCGCATAGAGCAACTACGATGCAAAAATATTGGCCAACTTTTTTCCATTTTGTCAACGGAAATTGCAATCTGTATTGTTTGTCTAGGACTTAATGCCTGGATTTGTATAAAAGCCTTTAGTGTGGGTGTATTTCACTGTTTGTGATGCCTTTGCCTGGTTATCGAAGCATCCTGTGCTAGTTTGGGACCAGGAAAAGTGATTGTGTCGTGAGGAAGGTATTTATTCAATGCCATGTCACCGTGTAAGCTCAGCTTAACATTTAATACGAACTCGACAATTTGACTATCTGAATGGTCGATGCCGTTGCGATTATCTTCAGACCAGTTCAACTTGGCACGTCAGCCAAACGAGTTTAGACCTTAGACATTTGTCGAAAGATTCAAGGGATCTGAGGGCTGTGTTAGCGGATTCGACGGAGTCAATTACATGAAAATTTTAGATTTGCGTCCGCTTCGACTGACTAGAACGAATTTAAGGTTCCATTAAGTTAACTCAGTGATGTGAAATAATTTCTTATTATTTAACATGAGTCGCGCACAGTGGTGGTACTCCTCGATAATAAAGTGGGCTATTATAAACAGCACATACGAAAACGACAGTACATGAACTTTTACATGCGTGTACTCTATACAGTTACGTGAAATTTGTCTGGTTTAAAAGCCGTGGTAATGTAATCGGTAATGGAAAAATACCATCTATTTAAATTATCGACGTTAATTAAAAAAATTGAGTTAATCTTGGTACGCTGATAGGTATATTATGGTAAAACCCCTCATGGTTATGAAAACCACGATGGAAGCCTATGTCCTGCAGTGGGTGTCAAATGGCTGATGATAATGATGATGATCATCATGGTAGGTGGTGGGATGGTATCTCCGTCGCTAGAAAAATTGCCCAACATTCAAGAGGTAGTGTGGAATAACTTTTCTAAGTTACGTTTATTTGGGAATTTGTAGAAAATACAGCTCCAGCGCACAGTTTCCTCTATCGCTTTTAACGTCAATGAGCTCTTTTTACCAACCGCCAACTTGTCACCGGTCTGCGACAGCTGGCAATACATAGAGGTTCTGATTATGATGAGATTCTTTGATGGAGATACTCTAGGCAAACAACATCACGAAGTCAAAACTGGTAATATTTACTAAAACTTGTATTATGATTCATCATCATTATCATCATCAGCCATTTGACGCCCACTGCAGGACATAGGCCTCCTTCGTGGTTTTCATAACCATGAGGGGTCTTGCCATAATCGCCGCGCTTGGCAGGCGGGTTGGCGATCGCAGTATGCGGTTGCAATCTCAGGAAGACGCTGCTGCCCGTCTCCTGGTAATTGATTTCCTTATTCGCCTTCTAGAACATCCACGGAAGGAAATGGAGTGACGCTATTCTTAATCCGGCGCCACACGGAAGGTATTATGATTACGACAAACAAAATTTCGCCGACTTTTTATACAAGAAACTAAATTTTGCGGACTTTTTAAATAAGAACGAAATGGCGAATATTGCAACTGCATGATGTGGAATGGGTCAAAATCGACCGGACTGAAAGAATTTGGCCTCTTAGGCCAAAGAAAAGAATGACAAATTATTAAATTCTTATATCTAAGTAATAGCACGCAATCTGAAATGTTATCTCTCAGAGCGATCTATTTGAGACAAAGTTACGAATTTCAGTGTGAAACAATAAAGAATTATCAAGGAGTGTTAGCAGAAGCAACGAAGCCGTTACAATTTTATACACAGGGTGACTTTGAATTCGTTCACCGTGTTCTGAGGGAATGTTTATTTCGTTGTGAAAAACAGCGTTATTTATCAGTAATGGTATAAAATATTTGTAAATATTCGTGATTAGCGACCTTTGGCTCCAAACTATAAATCCAATTTCAAAGTGGTAGGAAGTACCGTAATGCTAAAAATGTTTTCAAATAGGTTAAAATATTAAACGACTGAAGTTCGATCATCATCATCATCATTCAGCCACAAGAAGTCCACTGCTAGACATAGGCCTCCTCCATGGATTTCCAAAAAGACCGGTTGGAAGCGGCCTGCATCCAGCGCCTTCCTGCCACTTGGATGAGGTCATCTGTCCATCTTGTGGCTGATTGTCCCACGCTGCGCTTGCCGATATGTGGTCTCCATTCCAGAACTTTTCGGCTGAAGTTCGATATGGGTAAACAATTAAAAAAACAATTGAGTTAGCCGGCGCCGACCATAAGACGCTCAAATCATGTTTTACCGATTTTTGTTACTTTCCGTCCTGGTATTGTTTGTTTATAATTAAGTGAAGTAATTTTGTGTAACAAAAAAATTTTTTTTTTGACGCTTAATTTTCCGCGCGTCGTTATTAAGCCCATACTCTCACCCTGAGCGAAGGCCTGTGCCCTACAGTGGTACGTATATAATAGGCTGCTTATGTAGTCTTTTTTCGAAACTAGCACTATAGGTATATTTCTAAATCATGGTAAGAATGTCCCCTTAAAATGCGGCGTAACTAATTCAAAGCCACCCTTTAGATAAAGTCGACAGCACGAAGACTTCTACATGCGCGCACTCTACTCAGTTACGTTACGGGTGATTTTAAAATTGTAATATCGAAATGTGTAACATCCTACAGGTCTAAATACGCCATAAGTGGGAGTCCATAATATTTATGCGCAGATTCATAAAGTATCTACATAAGTCCAGTGTTCCATTGAATGAGATAATGGTGAACTTATGTAACCTACGAGTATCAATACTTCGCTTCCTTTCATCTCTATCAATACTCCCGTATTGTTACTGCCTAATAGATAATAAAACATAAATTGATGTGCGTGACTGTTAACAATAAATTTATTCTGGGGCATTCAACAGCGAGCGGCATTGCAAAATACGTCATTTTATTTCACCTATATCAGTTTTTACGCAACAAATGTGTTCAGTAAATGAGTTCATTTATTTACTTACCAGCTGTTGCCCGCGACTTCGCTTGCGTGGTAATTTTGATGTGTATTTTTCCGGGATACAAAATAGCCTATGTACTAATCCAGACTGTAATCTATCTCTGTGCAAAATTTCATCCGGATCCGTTCAGCCGTTTTTGCGTGAAAGAGTAACAAACATCCATCCATACATACAAACTTTCGCGTTTATAATATTAGTAAGGATTTGTCGGTGCCGCCAGCCTCTATACTCTCGACGCCAAATTGGGGAACTTGCATTACAATTGATAAGATAAGATAAGATAAGATAAGAACGTTCTTTGTTGTAGGTACACACCAGAAAACAATTACGAAGACAACAGTTACAGAAAAAGAGGTATAAATGGCGTCGCTATTGCAGCAACTTCTTCCAGTTCACTTTAATTAATTGAGTGCGCTTGTTTAATATTTTAGCCTAAATAAACATTTAGATTGGCGCACAAAATTTTCAATAAGTTCGATTCTGTTCTTTATGACTAAAATGTTAATTTGAGATATTGCATTTGCTAAAAAGACTTCGGAAGTCCCTAAAACTGTATTATTCTATTTAACACCGAAAAATTCCAAACCAAGCTCAAAAACGAGTTCTCCCCCGATGTAAACGATCTTTGATATGTCTACAATGAATACGCTTCGGCTATGATGGAGTAGGCAGCAACAAACCGTTTGGTGGACCCTTGTTGTTGTCAATTACGAGCTGATAGACTCGGAGTATCGTGTGTTCTCTCCCTGCGTTCGTACATGACATCCGTATTATACTTTATTTTATAAACAAAACGAAATTGCCTTTACTCGACCCACGTCAATAAGCCAATAAAAGGAGGAAGTGGACAATTCAACCCATTTTCGTTGACCCGGAGGTTTGGAAACGTGTTTTAACTACTTGTGTCTGCAAACTACGTTTTTATTTTGATCTTTTTTAGCACGGATGTCACAATGCGTCAAAATAAAGTTCATATAAATATTTTTTCTTTGTTTTCTAAGTTACGCAGTTTTGTGAAGTTACAGTAGTGAGAAATCGTGAGGAAACCTGAAGTGTTCACATACTTCAGCGCTTGAAATAGCCAATCCGCGGTGGGCAGGTGTGGTAATTAAGCCCATACTCTCTCTCTCTGAGAGAAGGCCTATACAAGTCGTATATAGGATACATAAAAAATATATTTGTATACATAGGTATGTATGTTTAGCGATATTTCCTTATCACGTTGTCCGATTTCATTGATTCTTTTTTTGTTAAAGAGGGGGTAATTTTGTTCAAGATCTTTTGATGAGGTCCATGATGAAATCATTAAATTTCAAACGCATCTTCACGACATCATGGACACAACACAGTTTAGTGCGTATTTTGAAGGCAGTGTTTTTATCTCTACCGACTTTTTAGTAGGTAACAAACTTAAGGGTAATTTACTGTCAACTTTTTATTGTCATTTTCAATATCATACCAAACCCGATAAGAGCTATTTGTGTCTTTATACTGCAGAAAATGTTTATGTGGAAATTATGTTGTAAATAAACTGAAAGAAAAATTTCAAGCAAAAGAATTCGGAGAGGTGGATACATTTTTAGCTATGGAGATAAAGAGCACCAAAAACGGAATGGAAATAAAACAAAGAGTGATAATAGAGAAGATTTTATTCAAGTTTAACATGCAAGATTGCAAAGACATCAGTACACCGATGGAAGTTGGCCCGAATGTCGATGAAAAAGAAGAGATCCTGACCAAAACTCTATACAGAGAACTTGTTGGATCACTTTTGTACATAGCCACAGTCAGTAGACCTGACATAGCATTCGCCACGGGATTCTTAAGCAGATATATGCATCGTCCTACAACAACTCTGTGGAATGCCGCAAAAAAATCTTGCGTTATCTGAAACAGACTAAAGACACTGGTCTTTTGTTCAGAAGAGGGGATCGCAAAAGCGTAAACGGAAGCGCTATATTTCACAGCGGTTGTCTAATCAGCTGGACTTCAATGAAACAGTCCACAGTTGCGTTGTCAACTGCAGAGTCTGAATACGTAGCTGCAGCAGCGGCCGTCAGTGAAGTCGTATACGTTGTCAGAGTCTTGAAAGGTTTAAAATATGTTGTAAACTGTGAATTCATCATATCATAAGCAGCCTATATACGTCCCACTGTAGGGCACAGGCCTTCTCTCAGAGAGAGAGTATGGGCTTAATCACCACGCGTGCCTACCGCGGATTGGCGATTTCAAGCGCTGAGGCATGTGAATAGCTCAGACACCCAGGTTTCCTCACGATGTTTTCCTTTTCCTTCACCGTTAGCGAGTGGTATTGCTGCTATAACTTCACAAATGTACATAACTTAGAAAACTAAGTCATAGGTACATGCCCGCACTGGGAATCGAACCTGGGTCTCCCGCTTCCGAGTCCAATGTTCTACCCACTAGGCTACCACCGCTTCAATGAAGTCGTATACGTTGTCAGAGTCTTGAAAGATTGAAAATGTGTAGTAAACTGTGAATTGCTAATTGACAATCAAAGCGCAATAAAAATGATCGAAAGCTACGAAAATAGTATTTCTGGGTATCACAATTGATGCAAAGCTTCAATGGGGTCCTCATATAGGAAAATTGGCAAATAGGCTCAGTTCTGCAGCATACGCAGTTAAAAGAATCCGGGAACTAACTGATGTCGCAACTGCTAGGCTTGTTTATTTTAGTTACTTCCATAGTATTATGTCCTATGGTATACTACTGTGGGGTCGGGCAGCAGACATTGAGACCATCTTTGTCCTGCAGAAGAGAGCGATCAGATTCATATATAAGCTAGGCAATAGAGATTCGTTAAGAGATTTCTTTAAAGAAACTAACATCCTAACAGTTGCTAGTCAGTATATCTATGAAAATATTATGTACGTTAGGAAAAATATCAGTGACTTTAAAACTGTAGGTAGCCAACACAATGTAAATACTAGAAATAGACATAAACTTTCGTTCCCAAAATTTAGGCTGGCAAAGGTTAATACATCATTTATGGGGCATTGTATACGTTTCTACAATAAGATCCCTGAGGATATAATAAGCTTGCCAGAAGCGCGGTTCAAAAAATGTGTGAAGCACACTTTGTGCCAAAAAAGCTACTATAACATTAAAGATTATTTAGATGACAAAGATGTCTGGAATTAAAGCCAGTTCAATGCATGAGTTTTAGTACATTTATATAAATCCTGTAAATTAAGGACTTGAAAAGACTAAGTTTGGAGTTTTTTGTCCATTTTTTCTCCAAAATGATCTAGATTTTGAAATGGACACCTAGTTTAACTTGTAACGTTCATTAAGTCGCAGTTTCTGTGCTACTTTGAATAAAAAATTTTGATTTTGATTTTGATAGTAAAAGGTCAAAACATATCGATATAAAAGTACATTTTATAAAAGACTATGTAAAAAAGGGCTTGATTTTGCCTAAATATGTTTGCAGCAGTGAAACTCGGACGGACAAAATCGTTATCTAAGTACCATCATGAGTATTTATGTCAAAAACTCTCACTGAAATTAATTCAGTAACTCTAATGTGTATATTGTTATGTTTTTCCTAAGAATTGAGAAGATTTTTCGTTGTGTTCATAATATGTTTTCGTAAGATACGTTTGTTTATCTTTTTTTTTTTTTATTTGGACTGCCCCGTGCTTGTAGGGTGCACAGGGATTTTGCCAGTGTCACGTTGTGAAAGGTACACGTTGTCAGTTACTTATATAGTGACAGGTCATTGACATTGACATGTTTTGCTTTCTAACTTTTTTAATAGGTTGCAACCCTAGTTAGTCCTAAAAGTTAGAAAACTACTTTAAGTTTTATGTTTGAATGCAAGTTCAAGTTTTATAATTTAGGAGTATTGATACTGTTCTGTGCTCTCGTCTGTCAAGGCAGCCCGCCGTCTGCATGAGCTCCGCTAAATAAAATGCAGTAAAGTCCTCAATAATGTTTCATTTCCAATACGAGAAACTGCCCGCCAGATTAGAAAGAAAGAAATAAATAAAGAACGAAAGACATTTATTGGAACAAATTAACACATTACAAGAAAAACGGCATAACAAGCAACATAAACAAGTACAAAGGAAAAACAAATAACATAAATACAACATTATACAAGGCAAAGTCAGAGCGATAGAGTGCATCCTGTGGTGTGTCAAAGTTGCCACAAAGGGCATCAGTTTACGCCAGATGCTATTAGTTTTTTTTTTACCTGAAACGTCTTTCAGTTCGGTAGTAGGGTGTCACTTACTAAAACCGCACGCAACTAAAACTTGGCGAGGGCAGTAACTCTGTGACTACATGCCACGTACAATTCATTCATACATCGTTGAGTAGAACAAATTAGCCATTAGTGAGATCCTCTTGACTCGTGCCGTTTGGGCTAAAATCAACGCTCACTTAAAGACGTTTGACGTTAATGAAACCATTGTTTGTTTCAGATAGCAGCTCGAGATGGTTCTGAAGATGAGTGCCTACAAGTACACCCCCTTACTGGTGTTTCAGTTCATATTGTTGGCTCTATACTTCGTGTTTGTAAGATATGGCGAGCCTGTGGTGGTTAAAGGTAAGACTCTGTGGTTTAATTTTCAGTCTGGGTATATTTCCATGGTTGTGATGTCCTTGCCGGGTTACCATAGCGCAGGGTATCCTAGTTTGGAACCAGAGCTAGTGATTGTATCGTGTGAAAATTATTATTATTGTGATGATTACCATGAATTCATCGGCCCTTGGTTTTGGACGTTAGGTTCTAAAAATTGGTATCATAATTATTAAAGTTCATTATGTTCACTTTTGCAAAAATGTGTTAAAAAAGACGATACTTATAACTTTTATCTACAAAAAAGTGTACCAGCGCTAGCAAGAACCGGTCTGGATTTATTTACTTTTAATTTTATCAGAATATTCCGATCCGACCAATTGGCTCTGCGAATCAATACTGCGAATCAGAAAATAATAATGAGTAGGTCTTATCTTAATCTACGGACTATCTTCGTGTTTTTGCGGTAATGCATTTGATCACCATGCTAGAGGTCGGTGGTTCGATTCCCACTGGGAGTCGCCATACTTTTATTGTGCCTTTACTTTTTTACTTAGTCAGTGGCAAACCATGCCTACGCCTCTGAGATACAGGTCTGAGTTTATGTAATACACGTAAAAAGACTGGCTTGCGCCAACGCTATCTGTTTATCCAGAGGTAAGTGGTCTATCCAGTAAATAAGTCCAAAAACTTCTTGCACTGTGACATTTGCAGAGCTATTCATAGATAAATTGTATGTCTGATAGCCGGGACCAATAGCTATTAATTAGTTTATCCCTGAATACGTATGTATCTGTTTTTTACTTACCCAGTGACTCGGCATAAGTCACCCTAATCAGTTTTATTTCTCAGTACGTATCTAGTGTGTCTACTGCCTAGTAAACGTTTTCGAAATATCCAAATAATAGTCAACAGTAGTTTGGTAGGTATCGCTCACAGTGGCTAGCCCTGCTCTAAAAATGAAAACCGATATTTTTTACAGGAAATTGGGGCAATTTCCAGGGGCTTTCAGCTCTTTTCAGGTAGGTACGTTCGTGATGCCACGGTCTATTCAATAGATAACTTGATTAAAAGTAATAGCTGACACGAAACTCTTTCGAGGTATTTTTTTGTGACTTGCGATTCTCATACATATATTGATTATTTATTAGGCAAAATTTTATTAAGTACCTTAATTCCCGACTTTGTGCCGTGGTCACTTCAATTTCGGTTCAAAATTGCTTTCAGAGACGTCAAAATACAGTTCAATGCGATTGCGGAATTCGATTGAAAGCTATGAATCACCGAACGGTTTCAATGAAATTGAGTCAATATTGAAATTGAGTCAATAAATCGTTCAATGCGATTGAAGAGTTTAAACACGGAGATTTAACAATAGGGCATTTTTTGTTTTAAAATGATGTTTAATGAAATACAACTTCGCATTTTTTTGTATTTATCTGAATAAAAAAATATATAAATAATAAAAGGTCAGAAATCAGCCTGAGAATGAAAGGTCATTAAAGGAAGACTGAAATATTGACGGTGTCACGGAAGAGGACATGAGGTTGAAAATAAAATGTATATTTTTCTTTTTTTATTCTAAAACTCTTTTAAATAGTCGCAGATTAGTGACACTCCCTTACGTACCAGTTGTTGGCAAGACATTGCTAAAATGAATATTAAATGCCATAAATGATCAATTTGGTTGAACTGTGTAAATAGGTAAAGTCGTTCAATGCTCAGTGCTTTTCAATGGAATTGCTTCAATTTGATTACACAGCGTAATATCGCCTTTAGGTATATTGTGAATAGGGGATGAATGGATATTAGCCAAAGGGCAAGATAAAAAGTACCCCAAACTGACGTGCGTGGGTGTGTTGAGGAAGTGAAAGAGACCTGTCAGGATCGTGCCAAGTGGCAGATCCTGGTCTCTGCCTACTCCTTCGGGATACATCATCATCATCATCATTCAGTCACAAGAAGTCCACTGCTGGACATAGGCCTCCTCCATGGATTTCCAAAAAGACCGGTTGGAAGCGGCCTGCATCCAGCGCCTTCCTGCCACTTGGATGAGGTCATCGGTCCATCTTATGGCTGGTCGTCCTACGCTGCGCTTGCCGATATGTGGTCTCCATTCGAGAACTTTTCGGCCCCATCGGCCATCAGTTCTGCGTGCTATGTGACCCGCCCACTGCCACTTCAACTTACTAATCCGCTGGGCTATGTCGACGACTTTCGTTCGTCTTCGGGATACAGGCTTGAGTTTATTTTACATCTTTTTTTAAATATTAAATTGTGAATTCGTAATAGCTATCGATACCACTCGCTCCCAGTTAAGAAAATGTGAATGTTAGAAATACCTCAGCAATTAAAATTGCCAATCGGTTTCTATTCGTGATTCACTAAAAGTAAGTAATTAAAAAAATATTTGCTTTTCGCTCACACAACATGGACAGGATTAGTGGCAAATAGTGGCAAATATATGTTCAATTTATTTTTTAATTAACCGTGATTCAGATTGGTTAGAATCTGTCAGTTACAACAAAAAAAAATCTAGCACTTTTGAGAATGGTTTGTTCAGTTATGCTTATTTTTGTTTATTTTTTAATCTTTGTAGATTTTCTGATGTGTAGTGGCGTTTTTACACAGATAAGATGCTTAAAACTATACGTACTATACAGGGTGACTCTGAATTCGTTCATCGTATTTTAAGGAGACACTCTAACCATGACTTAGAAACATGTGGTGCTAGTTGTGAAAAAAATATTACTCGTTTCCTTGCTTCACTTAAGCAAACAATATCAGGAGGAAAAGTAATCATCATCAATATCAGCCATTTGACGCCCACTGCAGGACACAGGCCTCCTCCGTGGTTTTCATAACCACGAAGGGTTATGAAGGGTGTCGTAGAAGGCGATTAAGGAAATACATTACCAGAAGGCGGGCAGCAGCGTCTTCCTGAGATTCCAACCACTTCCTGCGATCGCGAACCCGCCTGCCAAGCGTGGCGATTATGGCAAACCCCCTAATGGTTATGAAAACCACGGAGGAGGCCTGGAAAAGTAATAAAAATCCAAAAAAAAACTACGTTTTGAGTGCCAGCTCAATTTTTTTTTATTGTTTACGCATATCGGACGTCAGACTCTTAAGCATTTAACATATTAGAAATCATTTTTGAACGTTACAGTACTTCCTACCACTTCGAATTAGGATCCACAGTTCAGAGTCAAGGGTCGGAAACCACGAATATTTACAAATAAGTTATATCATTACCGACAAATCCTTAATAATACGGTTTTTCACAACGAAAAGAACGTTTCCTTCAAATATAGCTAACTTTTTCAAAATCACCCTACATAAGCAGCCTATATACGTAATGATAATTACCGACAAATCCTTAATAATACGGTTTTTCACAACGAAAAGAACGTTTCCTTCAAATATAGCTAACGCTTTCAAAATCACCCTACATAAGCAGCCTATATACGTCCCATTGTAGGGCACAGGCTTTCTCTCAAGAAGAGGTACCCACCGCGAATTGGCGATTTCAAGCGCTGACACTCAGGTTTCCTCACGATGTTTTCCTTCACAGTTAGCGAGTGGTATTGCTACTATCAAGTTTCTGAGCTATTTACATACCTCAGCGCTTGAAATCGCCAATCCGCAGTGGGCACGCGTGGTGATTAAGCCCATAATCTCTCTCTCTCTGAGAGAAGGCCTGTGCCCTACAGTGGGACGTATGTAGGCTGCTTATGATGATGATTGCTACTATAACTTCACAAATGTACATAGGTACCTTAGAAAAGAAAGTCATAGATATATGCTGGGAATCGAACCTGGGTCTCTCGCTTCCGAGTACACTGTTCTACCCACTAGGCTACCACCGCACCCTGAAGAATGGATATTCTTCTATGTAGGAAAATGACTGCTGAAGGTTGCAAGATTGGTAGAGCGCGTAAAGCGTGAATTTTATAAAATGCTGCTAAACACACGAAATGCAGAAAACAATTAATGCAATTAAAACCAATTAAAACCGTACCGAAGTACCAAAAACAATTAGGTAAAGATACCTACCGCGAAAAAAACAGAATCTCTTCTTCATGTATCTCCTCGCCCTTTTTCGGTGAACAAATAAAGAAGTTAAGTGTTAAGCTCATTCCTGTACCCCGGAAGGGTAGGCAGAGACTAGGGTCTGCAAATTGCCACGATGCTAAACAACCTCTTTCACTTCGTCAACATTCATCAGTCGCTGCGTGCGCGCAGGACGTTTTTAGGGTTCCGTACCCGAAGGGTGCCAAATGGGATCCTGTTACTAAGCCTTCACTGTCCGTCTGTCTCTCTGTCTGTCTGTCGGTCTGTCTGTCACCAGGCTGTATCTCATGAACCGTGATAGCTAGGCAGTTGAAATTTTCACAGAGAATGTATTTCTATTGCCGCTATAACAACAAATACTAAAAACAGCATAAAATAAATACTTAAGGGGGGCCTCCCATACAACAAAAGTTGTCTAAAGACAGCGCCCGCCATTTGGCAGCCATCTGTGTAACCTTCACAGCGCAGATGTCATGTCGTAAAATGTCAATGTTAAACGCGTCTTGTTGGTTTCTATAGATGGCGCTGTTCTCAAATTCGATCTTTGTCTAATGTTGTATAGATAATGGTACGGAACCCTTCGTGTGTGAGTCCGACTCGCACTTGGCCTGTTTTTTTATCTAGCCTTTATACGTCCTACTGCAGGGCACAGGCCTTCTAGTAGAGAGAGATTACGGGCTTAATTGCCAAACACCGCGGTTTTATATTACATTTATATTACGACTAGCTGACTTACGACCTTTTCTCAGACCTTCCAAATATCCACAAACAAATTCATAGAAGCCGTTTCGGAGGAGCCCTGTTAATGTTAGATTACGATTTAAACTTACATCTACAAAAACTATTATATTCCTCATCATTATCAGCCTATATACGTCCCACTGTAGGGCACTTCTCTCAGAGAGAGCGTATGGGCTTAATACTAACTGGAGTTTATGGTGTTGTGGTATCTGAATAAACTTTTTTCAATTTCAATTAATCACCACGCGTGGCGATTTCAAGCGCGTGGTGATTAATTGAAATTGTGAATTGCTCAGACGCTCAGGTTTCCTCGCGATGTTTTCTTAGATTCTTAGTGCAATTAAATTATTGCGTATTTATTCTGCTATTACTATAAGTATGGCAAGTGCGGCTTAGCAAGGCATACCTTCAATACAAAAATGGGGCCTAAAATTATTTGCACCAAATCCTGACCGAATCCTGACTTACGTGATAGCAATTAACTAGCACGGAATTTGTTAGTTAAACTATTGGTGTCTGATCTAATCTTGTGCCAATAAGCAACCAAGTCATCTGTGAACCAACGACGCATGTCATAATACTCATAATACTAACAAAACTGTCCTTTTGTATCTTTAAAGTTCACTCCGCAGTGCATCAATTAGTTACAATTTGTGTTAATGACAATTTGTGTTTAGATGCTTTACGCTTGTTACATAAGCAAGCAAATGATTAATTAAGAGACATGATGTGATAATATTTGTCAATTATTTTCGTGGACAATGTAACATGCGCTGGAGCCTAATAATATTCTTCTTTCATATTCTTTCCGCCATAAATTTGATCTGCTTCAACGACCCACTGGTTTATAATCTTTACTTATATCGTTACAATATAAATAATATTTAATTAAGATCAAAACTTTCTTGAAATGTCTGCATCGAGCTCGATATTAAGCGGTTTGTCCTATTCCGGTGTATTGTTTGATGATGCCCCCACACCCAACATCAAGGACATAACATCTACAAATTGTCTTCAATTACCATCTAAGACAGAGGCTGAGTACCAACCGGTCTAGATATTAAAAAAAACCGGCCAAGTATGAGTCGGAGTTTTTATCTAATTATCTATACAAAATTTTTATATTTTAAGCGTCGTTATGCCGTTATCAATATCGAGCAAAAAATAATAAATCACGTTTGTTGTATGGGAGCCCCCCTAAAATATTTATTTCATTCTTAGTTTTTAGTATTTGTTGTTATAGCGGCAACAGAAATACATGATCTGCGAAAATTTCAACTGTCTAACTATCCCGGTTCATGATATACAGCCTGGTGACAGACGGACGGATGGACGGACGGACGGACAGCGGGGTCTTAGTAATAGGGTCCCTTACCCTTTGGGTACGGAACCCAAAAAACTATGCAAAATGAGATTCAATCATTATGACCTATTACAATTTTATGTTGTTCCTAGCTGACCTGGCAAACGTTGTTTTGATTAATTAGCCTACGACATTATTCTCAGACCTACCAAATATACACAAAAATTTCGTTAAAATCGGTGAAGCCGTTTCGGAGGAGTTCGATAACATACACTGCGACACGAGATTTTATATATTAGATGTAATTTCCCGCCTCTAATTTTTTTCTAGTCTCCGTATATGGTTGCCTGGAAAAGATTGCTTTCAGTAATAAGGCTGCCAATAAATTGTACTATATTTCAATTTCTTTAGTTTGTGTGTACAATGTACAATATCCTATCTATCTATGTACATGGATTTTTATGTAATAACATAAGTGTGAATCGTATTAAATATACAATACATTATTCTTTTATGACGTGGAACTAAAAATAAATCTATCCAAAGTGCTGGCTATTTATTGTCTAGGGCACCTATCTATCTACATTATGGGTTTGGAACGGACGGTAATTTATATTGAAATTCTTTCTCTGGATGGAAAATTCTTATGAAAGTTAAGTATCGATTTATCAACGTTAATAATGATTTATTACAATTCTCCTGTGTAATGTTTAGTAAGAAAATAATATTTTACGTATTGGAAGGTGGAAAGTACCGTTATTTCAACATTGCTTTGTTGTGTTACGAGTCTTCAGAAGCAAAAAAAAGTGGGCACGGCCAAAATTTAAACTGAAAAGTTAGTTTTGGAACTAAAACTTCAGTGAGCACTACTCATTCTTAGAACTTAATTTCGGAATTAAGTCACTTGAATTTTTGTCGGAATCAGGTTTTGCTCTTATTCGAAAAGGAATTAAGTTAAGATTGAAAAGTTAATTTTTGACCCACGGGCTAGTTTGACGACCAACTAGCCTGTTATCATTATTACTTATCTCTGAGTACAAAAGATGATATCAGATATCCAAAAAAAAAAATAAACAATAAGCGTTATTTTAGGCGCAAATTATTTTCACAACTTCATCGAACGAACAGGAAAATCTATTACATTATTTCATAGTAAACCCGTAACTGACCTTACCTATAGGGTGTAACTGACCTTACCTACAGGGTGTTTTATGAACCATTCCTTTGTTTTTGAATGAATTGAGACCGACGATTTCAAAGTCGATGTGATACTTGTTAACTTCACATCGACATTCCGGGCATATTTTCTCTAAGAAAAGGCCTTCACTCGGTAGTGGGATGAGAGGGACGTATATAGGCTATTGCTAAGCTTATAAAATATGCTGTTAACTCTACCTATTATACACCGCAGCTAATAGTTCGTAGAAGGCGAGGCGTACCTGAGATTTTCGCACTTAGACTTGTAGGCCACTAGCCGCACATAGCAACTCCAGCCAGCTTAACTCTTTCCAAAAAGCCAGCAGCGCTTATGTCGCTACATATGAGAGATGAGGCAAACTACCAACTTAGCTTTCAACCTACAATTATCCATAAACAGATAACCGAGAGGAGTCCCAACAAAAACAGCTGCCCCACCCACCGGCACCCGTATCCCCTCGACCTCATTTGCTTCCGTGAGCTGGGAACCCGAGACGTCTGTTATCGGGAGCTCTGGCCGTGTTTACACTGAACTATTGTTTGTTGCTTATGAAGCTTCTTTAATGCAGCCTCGATACATCCTACTGTAGGGCACAGGCGTTCTCTCAGAGAGAGAATATGTTCTTAATCAATACGCATGCCCACCGCGGATTGGCGATTTCAAGCGCTGAGGTAAGTGAACACCTCAGGCACTCAGGTTTCCTCACGATGTTTTCCTTCACTTTTAACGAGTGGAATTTCTACTAAAAATTCTGTGTGACGTTTTATTGCATAAAATTCAATATTAAAAACTGAAATAAGAGGTGAGTGTAGATGTACAAAGGTGGATTTATCTCAAAAGAAATTTCTTCTACCCAGTAGATGAGAAATTTTAAACAGTAAAACAGAGAATGGGAGATAGCATATAAAGCTCAAAAAAAACATTAACCAGTCATTTTATCACATATTTTAATTTTACACTTATCTACTAAGATAATACATAATTTATTATCAATATGGCAGTAAACAGATACATGCTGATATAGACACACAACGAACTATATAGATCATAAGAATCAAGTAGACTTATTTGGTGTAATCAAATCAGTTTCTCGTTTTGGTGCACTTTTGGTTTCATCATACCTATTCTTTTTATTGCACTAACCCGTCCTGGGGACAATTTTTAAAAACCTATTTAGAGGCTAAAAATTCCACCCGTGCCGGGACTTGAAGCCGCGACCTTCGGCTCACCGTGCCAACGCTCTCCTAACTGAACTAATGGGCAAGTGCAAGCATCGATGAAATTTCGAGCCTCTTTAAACTAAATAAAAGCTTAAGCTTTTTAGCCTCTAAATAGGTTTTTCGTTTCATATCAATGTGTTCGGTCTGAATGCGCCAAGATGTCTCCTGCACTCCCGATGCATTCCAATTAAATTGTCTGCGCTTATTTGCGTCGCGTTTTAGCGTCGGATTTCATTGGCGCAGATTAGCGATATAGCTCTGTCAGTCCGTATTATGATTTGTCGAATAGGATCAATTGGTGTTGAATCAATTGGTGACAGGATTATAAATGGTCGGCGTGTATCAATCAATAATTGAGCAGTTTAAAGGCCACGTCACCTCCGTCTCATCATCAGCCATTTGACGCCCACTGTAGGACATAGGCCTCCTTCGTGGTTTTCATAAACATGTGGGGTTTTGCCATAATCACCACGCTTGGCAGGCGGGTTGGCGATCGCAGTATACAACAAAAGTAGGAAAAACATAAATGCTGCGGCCAGACGCACGAACAGCACCCGATTAAATTTGTTTTCGTTTCAGGCTTCGAGGACACCCACGTGATGATCTTCATCGGCTTCGCATACCTGATGACTTTCCTCAAGAAGTACTGCTACAGCGCGCTCGGCTTCAACTGGTTCCTCGCCGCCCTGGTGGTCCAATGGGCCCTCCTATGCCAGTCCTTCTTCCACATGGAGGATAACATCATCTACGTCAATAAGCTGAATATACTGGGTAAGTGGGATTGGAGCAAAGGGCAAGATAAACGGTTCCCGCAACCGGCGTGCGTGCATGCAACCGCTAATGAATGTTGAGGAAGCGAAAGTGATCTTTCAGGATCGTGGCAAGTGGCAGTCCCTGGTCTCTGCCTAGCCCCCTGGGATACAGGCGTAAGTTTATGTATGTGTGGCATTGGAGTTCCTAAAACCGCAGCACACTGGTTTTGTTATAATAATTATTTTTTTGTTAGAAGGGGGTAGGCACCTCAAAAGTAATCTTACAGGTGAAGATCTTGATGAAATCTATGATAAAATCTTCAAACTCTTCTAAAAAGAAGAGCACGTGGTTTTCTTGAAGTCTGTTTTTTCTATAAAAAATAAAGTACTTGTAGCATGTATAAGGTCTCCCTTCAAACTACAGAGTAAACTTATACATTGACTACAATATAATAAAAGTTTAGGCATGGTATTACGGTCTGTTGCGCATAAATGTCACGTGCAGAGTTTAATCCAATACCGCAAGCGTGTTCCGATTTCCGATAGCCGCTGCCATTTCTGTTTATGGCTGTATTGTGACGTTCGTGACAAACAGTATAATGCTAGCTCTACCCAGACCTAGGTACTCATTCTTTACTCATCCTTGACAATGAACTTTGTACGGTTAACCGCAAGATTAATTTTAGAGAAAGGTAATTTAAGGATGACATCATTGAATCTAGGTAGTCTCTTAGGAGCATTAAATGATAATTGTAGTAGCAGTTCAGGACAATCTACAGCACGATTAACCAACTTGTGTAAAAACGCCAAGTCGTGGATTTTCCAACGAACTGATACAGGACTCCTCCGGTAGTGTGCCAGCCTAGATAAATAGCAGCAAGCTATCGTTACTTCAAAGCTAGCATCATCTTATCTTATATATTACACCATTTATTATTCAAGAATGGCTGGAACGATTTTTTTTATATTTGAATTTGTCTCCACGTCTGAATTTGAATTTGTTGGATTTGTCTCCACTCTGCCAAACAGAGTAGTTATTAACCTTCTCAGTCCTGACCTTGAAAATAAAACTGTTGTTGTTTAGGAGGAGGAGGAGGTTAAAAACTGGATTTTTTTTTCTAAGAACATTTATATATATATAATTTATTTATATCTAAGTAGGTATGTATTTTCTTTTGATGTCTAGTTTACGTAGTTTTTGTTTTTCTTTTTTTTTACTTTGTGTAAATAGGTTGTTTTCTAGGCCTTTTTTACTTAATGTAGTTTATTTTGTGTACATATATAGACCCATTTTTCTACTGCTTCTCCTATACCCTAAGGTTTGCTGGAAGAAATCTCTTACAGAGATAAGCTCGCCTTTGCACATGTAATTTCTTATGTTATGTCCTGTTAAATGTCTTGTGTGCAATAAAACATAATAATAGCGGTACGTAGTTAGCGGATTATCGAGTTTGTAGTATAATCGTGAATGCACAAATAAAATAGTAAATTTCAGACAGGATCGATGTTGAATCGACAAAAACCCATCAACCCTATATAAATGACCGGATATGCGAGGTTCCTTCTTCCGCCAACGGCCCAGTCCAACTGACCTTTTCCAAATAATTAAAAACTTGTGAACACATGCGTGAAACTGTTACGCGGCTCATTTTCAATTCTGTTTGTTTTCTCTGGCCGAGTGATTCACAGTACATTATTGTATTTTTTATGTGTTACAAAAATCTGGATCGTCCGCGTGGACAGAAATACATTTTTTATGCAGCCTTTATACGTCCCACAGCAGGGCACAGGCCTTATCTCAGAGAGAGAGTATGGGCTTAATTACGCGAGCCCACCGCGGATTGGCAATATCAAGCGCTGAGGTACGTCAACACCTCAGACACTCAACTTTCTTCACCTTGTTTTTCTTCACAGTTAGCGAGTTGTAGTGCTATTACTACTTCATAAATGTACGTTACTTAGAAAACGACTTCAATGGTACATACCGGGATTCGAACCCATGACCTCCCGAATGTGAGGCCGGCGTTCTTCCGCTGCGCTACAACCGCTTCAGAAATACTTTGTTCTGTATCTAAAACACAACATGTGCTAATCCAGGATAGTTGTAAAAGATGTCGTTTCCTCTGAGCCGGGTAGCATGCTCTAGTAGGTATAATGCCCGGCAAATAAATTGATAAAAATCCGCGTAGTCGGGACAAGTTTGCGACGGACACTTAAGAGATGGGATAAGAATATTCTTTATTGTACATCCCAGAAAACAATTACAGAAGCAAGAGCATACCATTTTAATTTGACGAAATGCAGAAGAGTTCCGGCAGTCAGATTCCACGCCCCCCGTCAATAAGACCCGAAATGCGCTGTCAAAGTAATTTGGTCGAATTATATGCCGGGTACTATGCTTCCCTAAAGTGAGTGAGTAGAGTGCTCACATTCATGTTGTAATAATTACTTATTACATACTCGTACATTATAATTATCAATTATAATTGATGCCAAAAAGAGTTGTCGGTGTCAGCCAAGAACCGTGGGGATCGCACCACGCTTTTTGGCTTAACAACTGAGCATTCAAAATGCGTCAGCTTTTAACTGTTATGACTGCCTCGTTAGTCTAGCGGTATCACGTCTGATTACCATGCCGGAGGTCATGGGTCGATTCCCACTGGAGGCCGCCATTACCATGCCGGGCCGAACATTAGTATAAATGGCCTCAGTCTGTGTGTATTTTCGTGATTTTGATGTCCTTGTCTAGCTGGCGTTTCATAAAACCACAATTTATAGTTTATGTAATATTCGGCGTTCATTACGTAGCCAAGTCTTTCTACTTGTCAATTGTAGGTTAATAGACTTTGCACTGTACATCGAACTGTCATAGTAAACCATGTTATGGTTATGATAGTATTATCATTATAGTTCTATGAAACCGGCCCTTGTTACCATAGCACAGAAACCGGAGATTAGTTTTTAGGGTTCTGTACCTGAAGGGTGCTAAACGGGACCCTATTACTAAGACTTCACTGTCCGTCTGTCTGTCTGTCTGTCCGTCGGTCTTTCTGCCTGTCTGTCTGTCCGTCTATCTGTCCGTCTGTCTGCCTATCTGTTTGTCTGTCTGTCACCAGGCTGTATCTCATGAACCGTGATAGCTAGGCAGTTGAAATTTTCACAGGTGATGTATTTCCGCTATAACAACAAAACTAAAAACAGAACAAAATAAATATTTAAGGGCTCCCATACAACAAACGTGAATTTTTGCCGTTTTTTCTCGATCTTTGTGTCTCAAGTGCGCGAGTCCGGCTTGGCCAGTTCTTCTTTCCGGCGTGGGTGCATGCAACGACTAATGAATGTTGAGGAAGCAAAAGTAATCTGTCAGGATCATGGCAAGTGGTAGTACCTGCTATCTGCCTATGCCTCTGGGATACAGGCGTGGTTTATGTATGTTTTTTTTTTTTTCTTAAAGAGGCGGACATAATGTCAGCGACGGTGCTCATTACTTTCGGCGCTCTACTCGGCTTGGCCAGCGGCTTGCAGCTCCTGTTTATATCGATTGTGGAGACCGCAGTTGCCGCAGTAAACTTCTACTTGGTGACCAGCGTTTTCAAGGTAAAACTAAAATAAGGATCATTGGTGCCAAAATGAACGCTTCTGATTGGCTGACTCATCCATTTCTGATTGACCAGGCGTAGAATGGTTCACCACATTATAGTTTTAGTTTTTGTATGTTTTTGTACAATAAAGTGTTCTCTGTCTATCCATCTAACCGCCAGTTTCTGAGGTAAGAATTTCACTAGGTAAACCATAATTAAAAGTGTCACTGTGTCTCCAGATTCCTCAAAAAAAAATTTGACACTGCAACACGGCCAAAAATAGCGGACGTGACTCTCTAACTAAAGTAAATGGCTGATATTACGTACTACCATCATCATCATCATTCAGTCACCAGAAGTCCACTGCTGGACATAGGCCTCCTCCATGGATTTCCAAAAAGACCGGTGGAAGCGACTTGCATCCAGCGTCTTCCTGCCACTTGGATGAGGTCATATTCGGTCCGTCTTGTGGCCGGTCGTCCTACACTGCGCTTGCCGATATGTGGTCTCCATTCGAGAACTTTTCGGCCCAATCGGCAATCAATCTAACTAATAAAGATTTTGTCATAGATACCCAATAGACTTATTTAGAATCTGACAGCTATCGCCCAAATCGATATTACGCACTAACAACTACTAAAAAGTGCTGAGGTAGGTTGACAGCACATCAACCTTTACATTTTAGTTGCTAATTTTTCCGTAACGTAACTGTGTAGAGTGCAGGATATAAAGGCTGGTGAGGATGGAAGGAAATCTTAGTGTATCTACGATGTTCTGAGGATAAAAGTGGCTTGCTTCGCACAGTTTCAATTAACCCATTAACGCCCAAAGTAAAACCAGCGATTTTTCCTTTACTTTTGCTTTATTCACATAATCAAAAACTCTTCATTAAGACAATAAAAGTGAAAAAAGGCAACAAAAACAATTTTTCTCGATTTTATAAGGGTGTACCCAACCGAGTACAATGGGCAGATCAGGAGTGAAATTGACCAACACACGATTACTCCACACAAAGTGTTTTTGAGCACTTTTGGCAACGCCAACGTACTCTATTGTGGCAAATGACACGCCTTAGTGGTTTTGTGATCCTTTCAGGATTGTGGCAGTTGTTCTGACGATCTACATCCACTGCCACACTTGATGAAGGGCGGTTTCTTGAGGGTTGTGACCGTCGCAAATAAGCTCGAGCGATGCTTCTTCTAAATCCCAGCTGATTGAGGAATTCAGAACTTTCTTTCTTCTTTGCAATAACATGCAAACGCCAAGCATTGGAAATAGCCATGTCCAACAAATAGGTAAATATTACCCACCACCATTTTTTACCTTTCATCGCCACACGGTATAGACTTATCGATTGGTCCATCTGATCTACACCTCCCATCCCTTTGTTGTAATTCTGAAATGCTTGAGACATATTGGTCGTTGGAAGTCTCGTTTGTCTTTCCACAATAAATGTTGAACCTATAACAATAACCATCGAAGCTAGTCCCAGCCCAGTTTTGGTATCCAAAGCGAACTGGTTTTCCCATAATAAACTGTTTGGCTGTATGATGGCCGTAGTACTTGATCATAGATTCGTCGATAAACAAATTCTCATGAAATATTCCCCACTGGCAAGAATTCTTCGCAAGTGCTTCGCAAGGCACGTTAAGCTGTTGGTGCCGGCTGCCGTCGATAGATGGCAGTCGTTAAGCCAAGTCAGAGGCCTTAGGGCGGCTTGACAACTTCTAACAGTAGACGAGCCACTAGTCTACAAGCCTCCACCAATCCGGACTTGGCCCCCGTGGTGGAGTATGGCCTATACCTTCCTCAGGGAAGAGACCCGTGCCCCTCGGTGGGGACATAATGGGTTGATGATGAAGAATTCTTCTCTAAGACACAACGGCTTAACTTTATATATCCTATCAGTCGATGAAACTGCCAACGTATTGTCAACAAAATGCAAATTTTGCTTGATCTCCAAGTAGCGGTTCCTTGACGTACAATTTGTGACAAGCGGCACACCCAGATCTTCATCTAGAGACCAATAAGCGCGTTCAGAGGGCCCTGACAGTAGAACTATTCCCAAAAAACCTTTCAAGCTGTCTGTGTTGAACTGAAAGCAATGCCTATTTTGGCCTGCGTACAAAAGACTGTTCGACTATCAAATTACAAATTTGGAGATCTCTGGGCAAAGCATGTCCTACAAGATCATCTTCCGGGTCCTCCTCTTCGTCAGTCACTACGCCAGGTTCAGGTGGTACAACTAGAAAATCGTACTCATCGTCATCATCTTCAGCTAAGATGGAATTTACGGCCTCTTCTAGACGTAAATACTGATTTGGTATCGAAAAGTTACGCCTCCGAGACATTTTCCTGTCTATGATAATATCTACAAAAAAAAGATTTTTAACACTCATCTGCCCATTGTACCTGTTCAGGTACAGTAGAAAAATTTTTTATTTTTTTCTGAACTAAATTACTTTATTTGAGTTCCTTTCATTTTAGTACCTAGAAAGTTATGTAATCTTTTGTTTTAGAGCTAATTAGCAATAATGTACCTTTGATAAATTTAAAATAATGAAAAATTATCATACCTTGTGCTCTTCTGGATAAACACTGAAGAAATCGCTTCCTACCCACATATAATAAAAATATAAATTAAGTTGTTTCTGATTTATGACGACTACTTATACTTAAACAAACACCACAAAAAATAATTTGAACGCATTTCTAAGTAGCAATATAAAGTATCGAGATTTTTGTTAGTGTACCCGTTTGTGTACGGTGGGCGTTAATGGGTTAAGATAAGAATGCACCTCAATCGGCTTTTATGTCGTCGCATAATAAAGATCCGGTGCGATAAGGTTTCATGCCCAGCGGTGGAAGCTCAAAACGCGTTGCTTTAACTATGCTTGCAGGCGTCATTAAAATTTATTGCCACGCTGATATTATCAGGCGTTTCGTATGCTGCTTATTGCTATCATAATTTTAGTACGTGCTAAATTAAATCTCCTGTTGCATTTTCCAGGCTTCAGATGTGGGTGGCTCAATAGTTATTCACACTTTTGGTGCCTATTTTGGGCTTGGTGCAAGTCTTGCTCTCAAGGCAAAGAAAGGAGAAGGCGATTTGAATGGACCTAGCTACACATCGGATGTCACTGCTATGATTGGTGAGTTATTATTTAGTTTTCGTCACTTAAAATTTGATAAACTGATCAAAAATTTATGAATTTTGGCTTTTCATTTAGTTTTCTAGTTTAAAAGTGCCATCTTAACGTTATAGTCTACCTTAATAAAGCAAATATAATAATTTCATTAAAATAAACGACTGCAAAACTTTTCTAGTTGTCTCGAGCAAAAAATGGCAAAAATTTCACGTTTTTTGTATGGGAGCCCCCCTTTAATATTTACTGTATTCTGGTTTTAGTATTTGGTGTTAAAGCGGCAACAGAAATACATCATCTATGAAAATTTTTAGCTATGACGGTCTATGAGGTACAGCCTTGTGACAGACAGCCAGAGAGACAGACAGACGGACGGACTATAAAGTTGATTTTTAGTAACGAGGTCCCTTACGCTTTGGGTGTGGAACTCTAAAAATAACAGTTTTATCCCGCACCTAATTACCAAAACTCTAGAAAGCCAGCCACAAAGAGTGAAGTTGTTTGTTGGGTAGCGACACTTATTGATTTACTAAATTGCCTACACCGGGCTTTACCGAGTAAACTGTCACTGACAGAAGCGACCGGTTTCAGGATCAATATTCCTGTGGATCTACTGGCCATCGTTCAACTCCGCACTAACCGTGACCGACACCGAATACCACAGAGCTGTGGTCAACACCTACCTCTCACTCGCTGCAGCCACGGTGGGTCATCTGACTTATGTAATACTTAAAATATTTGGGATGCAAAATAATTAACAATTTTGCTGCCTCGTTTAGTCTAGCGGTGTCACGTCTGCCTACTATGACAGAGGCCGTGGGGTCGATTACCACTGGGGGCCGCCGTGCATTTATTTGTAGTCGGGGTATTATACCCAGATTATAACTGGGTGTTTTCCCATGTTTGTAATATCCTTGCCTGGTTACCTTAAACCTTAATATCCTAGTTTGTTACCAGGACAAGTAAGTGTGACGTGTGTTTATTATATAAATGTAGAAGAAAATTATTCATAATTTATTTAGTGCCTGTCAAAAAATAATAGCATAGTTTTTTTTAAGTTATTGCACTGATAACAATCTGAATATTAACGTATTTTCCATCGACTGTACTATATAAGTGGGCAAATAGCAAAGTTTAGCATGATCAGGTATAGTTATTTATCTGTGGCTTGCATATACTATGAAACTGTATTGCTCTAAGCTTAGGGTAAAATACACACGTACTGTTCAACATGCCACCTTAAAAGCTCGTTTCCCTATGAATAAATTATCTGTTGCCAAGTTACCTTTCTAAATAACATAGACTGCATCGAACAATGTACACTCTAGAGACTAAACATTTCACGCTGTAACTTTGGTGCGACCTAACTAACTTGTTAATAGTCAGTATATTATGCAGCCAATAATCATTCAATATGGGTACAGTCGACATCTTCAGCATTTCTATACAAAAATGTGGCAATCTCTCCAATAACTTAAATGCCCACATTGCGTAAACATTATATTAATTATCATAGCAAATCTACGCAACTCAATAAAGAATATTCTATCTATCTAATGTTCCGAACGCCTGGACTAAAATACTATTTATTCTGGACCGCAACCATATTATAATCGAGGCCAGAAACAATAATACTTTGTGTTAATATTAGACACATCAAAATTTAATTAGAAATATAAACATGCCTCCAAAAAATTCTTGAGCTCAAATAAGGCCTCAACTCAAAAATACTTGAAACCATGTTCAACGTTTGCAGGCTTTTTGCCTCCGCCGTTGTATATTTTAACGCTCTGCGTACCTATACCTACTGGATATATCAATAGTGCAAGGCTATTGATATATCCAGTAGAGATTCACAGCACGCACTAGATGTTGCGAGCGTGACACTGCAACAATCTGTGGCTCATCCTAACACAGAATAATGCATAAAATTGGTACTCACCACGCTGCCCGGCTTGTTTATACTCCTGGCAACCGAGTCATTCATTTAGCGCTGAAATATGCTTCATCAAATCAATGCATCAAAGTTTGATGATGTAAGTGACCGACCCAATGTCCTCAGGTAGATTGTTTTCACAGAGTAATTAAGTTGAAAGCTTCCAGCAACATTTGTTCAATCACTGTCGAAGTTTTCATCGCATCAAAATTTCTGGGAAACTCTCTATATAATAGATGAACAGGGGCTGATTCGCTTCACGGAAACTGGGGTGTCTACTTGCTACATATGAGCTAAGTCTAATGGCTATAGTTGTCGTGATCATTCAAATGCTGTAGCGCCTGGGACATAGTTTTAGATGGAGGCTTGCCCAGCGGCTACACTATCCTCTCAGTTTAGTTGACTTAATCCAGAGGAAAGACAATGTCAATACGTGCGGTGCCGACTAGACCGCGGGTTTCCTCACTATGTTTTCCATCACAGGCAGCGTATATTGTTACTACAAATTAACAAATGTACTTAGACTAGAAAAACCAAGCAATTGGAACAAGAATTGAAACCTATAAATCATCAATTAATGCAAAAATAAAAAATAGCCAACAAAGGTCGTCTTGAAAAGAGGTAGATTATTAAACGATAACTCTCATAATAATTTGTGTTATGAGAGTTATCGTTTAATAATCTACCTCTTTTCAAGACGATTGACTTAAATTATTATGAGAGTTATTATAACCTAGAAATCTGCCTACCCCTCCGGTATCCGGTATTACCTCAAACATTCGCAGTTCCTGAAACACCTTAATTAGAGTTAGTCTTGTACAACAACTTACGTGATAATGAATACAGCTTAAATTATCCAGGTGACGACATTCGTCGTTTCTTCCGTCCTGAACCACCAGAAGGGCAAATTCGACATGGTACACGTGCAAAACTCGACCCTTGCCGGCGGAGTCGCCGCTGGCGCCATCTGCAATATGATGATCAGTCCTGGCGCGGCCGTAGCGGTCGGCATTGTCTCCGGAGCCCTGAGCGTCGTCGGGTACATGTTTATCTCGGTAAGTCTTCAACTATCTTCCGAACGAATAACATAACTTGGTCTAGGACCAATGATTTTCTTTTATATGCGGAGAGTCTACTATACGTATAATTGTTCCACTGTATGTTAATAGGAAACCAATAGCTGTTTTGGATCTATTTGTAACAAGTGCAGATTGTGCAAAGGAAATCTCATCACGGAAGATGAAGTTGCATGGCTGCATTTGGATTGGATTAAGCACAAGTAAACCAGCCCCCTGGTTGGTTTACTTGTGCTTAACCTACAAATTAGGCTAAGAACAGGTCTTGTTTTTGAGTCTTCGCTAGTTGATCTAGTCACCAGAAAAAAGACTTGACTCTAACAAATCAGAGTCGTAAATCATAAATCTTGCTGCATCAAGCACGTGATAATCAAGTATTTTGTTTTCAGCCGAAATTGGAGGCACTCGGCATCCAGGATACCTGCGGAGTCAACAACCTACACGGCATGCCTGGCGTGTTCTCCGGTCTGCTCTCCATCCTGTTTGCAGCCTTGGTGAAGCCAGCTGACTATGGAACCGACCTGGCCGCTGTTTTCCCGCCGATGGGTGCCACGGTGAATTAAATTTTATGAAGAGGTTTTAAGGAGTATTTTTGATGGAAAAACTGACGTTTGAAGTGAACTGAGGGGAAATAAAATCATGAATCGGGAAATGGTTTTCAATGATGAGGTTGGCTATGGGTTTAAAAGTGTGGTTAATTTGAAATAGTTTCAAAGACAAAAGAGAGAACTGGTTTATTTAAATTTCCACAGAAGCATAGAGTGAACAACCAAAATGTAAGAGTGGTGTGAAGTTAAAATACAACAAAACACGTGAAACGTTTTATTTAGTCCAGCTAGTAATTTAAGGAGTTCTGTGTGAGGAATGTTTCAAAGTATCAAAAAAAATGTTATAGATCTTATGTCACTTTAATTTAATTTTTGTTCGAGATTAAATAGTACATTACTTCAGAGGGAAGAAAGTGACAGTTCCATACCGAGATTATGGCATTTGCGCCACGAGCTTGCGAGGGGCGCAAACCATTTGAGGTATGGAACTGTACTTTATCCTGAGGTATGTATATTGCTTTTTATTACACCTACGAGGAAAATTATAGACATACATGCATAGAAATGTTTACAAAAAACACAAAGATAAATGCTAAATCAAACGAAGTTTTTGCGAAAATGCGCGGGCTTTTCCTTTTTTTATTCGCCCGTTTCTGGAGTAGGCTAAGATCATAAGGTCATGCAGCCACTTCTTCCGTGATTCCGTTTTATATACAAAAATAATTTCGTTTTTAATTTTCTGTATGCACCAAGGAGGTTGGTAACTGGTAAAAAAAAAACTGTATGTGGCCAGTAATAATTTACTTGAAATTTAATTAGTAGACAGTTAAAGTCTCTTTGCAGTATGACTGCTGACAAATTAAAAAAAAAAACCGGGTATGTAATGGAATTTCATACATACTTCCCACCCTTGGGTCGGAAGGATTTTTATACAAACTTCCATACCTTGGGATGAAAGGATTTGAAGGGCGGGATAAAGGCGTTTCTTCCCTCTAATTGGTATAATTAGTATGTATTTTCAGAGCAGGTGTGATAAAAAAGAACTTACTATGGGGCTTCCATTAAATAAATAAACAAGAGTTTTCATTAAATATTTATTGCCCTCTTAAATAAAAGTAAATGCTAGGGTTTACAGTTTGACATAATCTTATAATTTAAATTGCTCAGATTAAGACGTCTATTCCAATTAAAAAGCTCCAAGCTTTCGCACAAAATCCTCTTCTTCTTATAACACCAAGTATATATTTTATCTAAAATTTTCGTAAGCGCTACACATTATTAACTTAATTCCGGATTCACTCACTTAGTTTTTGTCGGAAGAGTCCGGTTGTCTTAGGTTGCTCATCTATGACGCGAGTTCCTTCTCTACTCACCATGATTAAGCTCTGTGAATCAGAGCAAAACCTGGTCGAAGTCTTCCAACAAAAAGTAAGTAAGTGAATCCGGAATTAAGTTAATAATATATGTTTGATCGCTTTAATTAAAAGCATATTTCAGCACTACTTTACTTTAAAAGCACTTCATCCTCCGTAACTGTGGTTGTAATTTAGAACTAAAACTTTCATAAAAAGAAACCAGAGATATAAAGCGAAACCTGGCCTGATTCTTCTGACAAAAATTCAAGTAAGTGGTTCCGGAATTAAGTTAAAATTTGCTTATATTTTTACAGGAATATGTAACAGCTGAAAAGCAGGCCCTGAACCAGTTTCTCGCGTTGGTGGTGACACTGGTTATCTCCGTTGTCGGAGGGTGGATCACAGGTGAGCATTTTTTTCCGAGTAACATTTTCAGCTTTCTCGATTTAATATATAGACACAATGATCATCATCAGCCATTTGACGCCCACTGCAGTACATAGGCCTCCTTCGTGGTTTTTATAACCATGAGGGGTTTTGCCATAATCGCCACGCTTGGCAGGCGGGTTGGCGATCGCAGTATGCAGTTGGAATCTCAGGAAGACGCTGCTGCCCGTCTCCTGGTAATTTTTTTACCTTAGTCGCCTTCTACGACATCCACAGAAGGAAATGGAGTGACGCTGTTCTTAATCCGGCGCCACACGGAATAGATGCAATACCACTCGTTAACCATCGTGGAAAAATCGCGAAGAAAGCGGAGCTAAGGGTGATGGAAAACGTTGTGAATAATGCCGAATATTTGAGGTATTCAGATACTTTAGCAATTGAGAACGCCAATCCACGGCAGGCACGCTTGATGATTAATCCCATACTTGAATGCTTTTTATAAGTATCTAGTATTCCTGTGCCAACTAGGTACTCTTTGTTTCCAGGATTCATCGCAAAGAACAAGGTGTTTCAACCTCTTTTGGATGGGGAGCAATACAATGACGAACCTCACTGGGAATTGCCTACTTCTACGAACTAAGTTATTTATTTTTTGCTGTAAGACAACATAATTTTGTTATTTGCTTTATTCCTCTTGTAGGGCTATTCAATTTAACGTAAGAGAATTTTGTTTGGAGTAGGAATGTCCTATTTTTGTATTTGAGATTGAAATAATGTTTTATTTTGTAATTATATAGGGAGTCAGAAAGTGGGACCGAAATTGTAATTGTGTCACGCAATCATGAACAGTCCTTTTTGAACATTTAAGGGGATTATTTTACCATTTACATTGTACTTTGTAAACCGTGCAATATACAGTTGGTACCGTACTTAAGCGGTACAGCTTGTTCGTGGCCATGGCCGGTTCCACATTGGGCGATCAGTTACGTCACGGCTTTGCTGGACTAGTAGTTTCATGCATTTTCTAAGGGCATTGTGCGAACGTTGTGTGAAGTACGTTATCTGAACACTAACTAGTTCAAAGATGTTTCAGCAAAAACTTTTGTAAGCACACCACATTACTAACGTAATTCCGGAATCACTTACTTGAGTTGTTGTCCGAAGAGTCTGACCAGCTTTCGCAACCAACAGAGATGAGCAACCGATGACGCAAGCTCCGTCTCTCGCCATGATTTAGCTCCTCCAATAAGAACGAAACCTGGCCGGACGCTCCCGACACAAATTTAAGTGATTCCGGAATAAAATTAATAATAGTCCAAAGATGTCGTGCAGTTAAGGTTATCTTCCCATGTGAATCTGTTCGTCGACGCTAGTAACATAGTGCGTGCATGTAAGGACAGTAGCTGTCACACTGCTTTGGTCAAGGGACACAGAACAATGTGAAGTTTGGGTAACTACCCAACCACCACCAATCATTTACATAAGATGTCAAGTTACAAGATGGACAGATGGCCTCATCCAAGTGGCAGGAAGGCGCTGGATGCAGGCCGCTTCCAACCGGTCTTTTTGGAAATCCATGGAGGAGGCCTATGTCCAGCAGTGGACTTCTTGTGGCTGAATGATGATTATGATGATCAAGTTGTCAAAACACGACTGCGCCGTAGATTTCGAATGTCAAAGCATCCTATGTAGCGGGCCACAAAGATATCGTTCGCGGGCCGCAGTTTGACCACTACTGATGTAACGGTTCATGCGCTATTTTTACATTGACCTATCTTAGTGATATTGGATGTTTTGTTTTATGTTTTGCTTTCGTTAGATCTTAGAACGCCATGACAATTAATTTAGTTAGTTTTTTTTTTTGTTATGTTCCCGTTATGGTAGAGAGTCATAATTTGGGTTGATTCTTGGTTTGTATGAATAGCTGATGTTACAATTTTTGCATTCCCCCTTTCCAGTAAACATACTTGTAAATACACTTAAGTTTAGAATAAAACTAGTCTTCTAATATACGTAGAATACAAACTAAAAGTTTCGTTCTAGTAGATTTTTAGTAGCAATTCGAGTAGCCAAAGGAAAATTTGTCTTGTCAGTATAAAACTCAGTATAAAACGAAGACAGTAGATTAAATACGTACGAGTAAGTAGTAAAAATCGAGTTTTTATCAAGTTCTGAATAGTCTAATCAATAAATTGATATACAAAACCTTACATTTGTAAACATTGTATTATTTCTCTTTCGCCTAATAGATGCGCCTTAATAACGTATTAGGGGTTAAAATATGAAATTGCCGTTTTATTGCAATAGGTTCTTTGAATTGACATAGAATCTTCATGGTTTGAGGTTTTCGAATGAAACTTTTTTCAAATGGTTTCTATGATGTTCTTTTTTTAAAAATGTGAAACATTTGAATATCGATTTTCAATTGTTTTTGTTATTCAATTTAGACAAGAAAGATGGATACTGCGAAAATTCGAGTGATTATGAGGCACCCATTTTTCGTATTTTATTATTTTATTGATTTGACTCAAGTGAGTCAATATTGTGGGTAAGGTAACGTTAAACCATGCCGCTAATTCCTGGGTAGTTTGACTAGGGTCGGCTTCCACTATCTCTCTTAATTCATCGTTATTCACCTGTGTGGGCGGTCTTCCTCGTGGCTCGTTCTTTAAGTCGAAATTTCCATCACGAAAGCGTTTAAACCAAAATCGCACGGTGCGTTCATTAGTAGACCCCTCTCCAAACGCAGCATTGATATTGCGGGCTGTTTCTGCCGCGTTAGTTCCGCGTCGGAACTCGTATTCAATAATCACTCGAATTTTCGCAGTATCCATCTTTCTTGTCTAAATTGAATAACAAAAACAATTGAAAGTCGATATTCAAATGTTTCACATTTTTTAAAAAAAGAACATCATAGAAACCATTTGAAAAAAGTTTCATTCGAAAACCTCAAACCATGAAGATTCTATGTCAATTCAAAGAACCTATTGCAATAAAACGGCAATTTCATACTTTAACTCCTATTATTATCTTTCACTAACACCTTATTTCTGATTTGAGAATGTGAATTTACGTGATACTAGCCCCCGGTTTTTCGAACACAAACAATCTGCTATCTATTGTTAACAGATGTCAGTTCGCCAAATTGTATAAAAAAAAACTGACCAGATTTTTAGTTTACGAGAATCCGGGGGTAAGCACACTCACATAGGCTGGCTTGCGGCTACGCTATATAACATCACTATTTATCTGTTTATCCATGGGTATGCTATATCCAGTGAATAGGTCAAAAACCGTCTTGAACCATTACACTTGCACAATTATCCATAGATAAATTGTATGACTGACAACTCTGTCAATCAACTATTTGTTAGTTTATCTATTTAAGTATTATTTATTTACTTATCCAGTGACTTGGCATAATTCAGTTTTTGAGAAAACTATTGTTTTTGCGGAATTATTGTACCTATTACCAATGCAACAAATTAACGCAACGGTTATAAAAATAAAAATATCCTTACATGTCAGTTCTCAAATCATAAACTAGATTTTAATGTAGATAATACCTACCTGCTTGTCCTCATCTCATCCCGTTATCTCAAACTCACGTTAATCCGGGATCGGGAGGTTTGATGTTATGACTTAAGGGTCCGGATTAGTCTCAATTTGAGTTATGGCCTCAATAATATAAATTAGATTTGGCCCCTCCGTATGGGCGGTTAGTCAGTTAAACGTATCAAGAAATTATTCAATGAACTAGCTTAGATCCGAGGAGTCGGTATCCCGTTGGGTATGTAAAACATTTTGTTTCAGGCGTGGGGTACACAGAAAGGACGTGAGACGGGGCGCGGAAAAGACGCGCCGCGTTGTATAGAGTCTCCCTGTATCATCTGTGTGGACAATGTCCCATCGCTTCCGTACATTCTGTATGATAGATAGAAATAATTACAATTAAGGATTTCTTATGTATAATTAATGGTTTACAATTGGCGGTCTGAAAGAGAATTGAAAGGATGCCGCATCTTTCCGCACTTACGTCCCACGTCCTTCCCATGTGCCCCACGCCTTGAGTTACACAGCTGATGTATCTTTATATTTTTACCCCGTAAATGGTAACTTTAGTATGGCCTGTAACCAGTCCACTGCTGGGCTTAGGTCTCCTAGGACACGATGCAAATACGGGCTAAAAGAGGGGATACCCGTAATTACCACTTTGGGCAAGCGGGTTGGTTATCACAGTTGAGGCTTACTCTAGTACACGTCCTGGATTTCCCTATTCCGTGTGATTCTCGGTGTAATAATATTACCAGCCCGACTCATCCCGACCCGACACTTAGGGCGTCTTAAGAAGCGACTAAAGGTGATCTAAGATGTGGGCAGCAGCACCTTGATGTTATATTCTATATCCATGTACATTTGTGAAGTTATAGTAGCCATACCACTCGCTAACCATGAAGGAAAACATTGTGAGGTCACCTGAGTGCGAGCTATTCACATACTTCAGCGCTTGAAATCGCCAATCCGCAGTGGGCATGCGTGGTGATTAAGCCCATACACTCTCCCTGAGAGAAGGCCTGTGCCCTACAGTGAGACGTATAGTATAGGCTGCTTATTATGTAACGTTAAAGTAAAGAGTCTCTATTTCTACTCGGGTAGTTTCAATCCCCTTTCCACAATTCACAATGTTGTTCTTCCCTTTGCAAATAAATACCTATTGAAGTAAAAATCTGACAGTAAAAAGAGGGAACCGAATTTCATGCTAACGACCTAGCCACAATTTCTGCGCCACGACCGCAGGCTGAAACTGAAAGCGAAAACTGACCAACCTTCGTATTTCAGTTAGGTATATTTGTTCATTTTAATATTCCCAATGACATTAAAGACCTTGCAAAACAGCGGTGAGCACGCGTGGTGATAAATCCCACACTCTCTCTGAGAGAAGGCTTGTGCCCTACAGTAGGACGTATATAGGCTGCATTACTGAATTGAAATAGGGGTAAACCCTATTTCAATTTAGTAATGCAGACTATATACGTGAAACCTTATTTCAATTCAGTAATGCAGCCTATACGGATGAATTATTTTTGATGCCCTATTTAATTTCGTACCGCCATGGATCCGCTAATCATTTTCGTGGTATGGAAAGTATTTTCAGCCGCTTGAATGTTTTTCACCAATTGCTCGTAAACCACTGAAAGTACACGATTAGTTTGTAGGTACGAAAAAAATATTGAGTCGTGAAAAAAATATTAGTCAGGTAGAAAATATTAAAGAAAATTCGAAGAAAATCCGAAGGTAAAGTAGGTAAGTTGAAGTGGCAGTAGGCGGGGCACATAGCACGCAGAACTGATGGCCGATGGGGCCGAAAAGTTCTCGAATGGAGACCACATATCGGCAAGCGCAGCGTAGGACGACCAGCCACAAGATGGACAGATGACCTCATCCAAGTGGCAGGCAGATGCTGGATGCAAACCGGTCTTTTTGGAAATCCATGGAGGAGGCCTATGTACAGCAGTGGACTTCTTGTGGCTGAATGATGATGAAAGTAGGTACATGTAGATTTGAGTCGAGTATTATATCAGAATAATAATTTGTACAAGCTTTACAAACATCACAACACCGCTTTGATAAATAATTCCATTAGGACCATGAGGTCTATTCAACGAGCTATAAATCTTGAAATACTAACAAGAACCTTGTACCAGGTTGGTAAAACAGGGCCCTTTAGCGACTATTTGTCGACAGCCATCGGTCAAGCGTATAAGTACCTAGAAGTTATATTAGATTATTTACATTCTGAGAGGTCTGAAAACATAATACTAATGTAACATCGTTAGAGTAGAGAGACGATGGATATTTAGTAATTATTTTTGGAAGCGTGTAACGTTATTATTTTATAACAACATTTTATTTCAATAAGTTGGATAAAACCTGTTAAATAACTTCTGATATAGGCACTAAAACTAATCAAGCTCAAACTAAAAGGGTTTACGCATTTCTCGACTGCGCATCTCTAAAACCACTTATTACGTGGAGCCGGACAGCGCGTCCCCTCTCTCGACCGCTGCCCGCGCCATTTGCCTCCGGTCCATCGGCGAGCCTGCGCGTGCGCTTCTCCTTGTTTGAATCGCCAGTCGCCGCCTCGCCGTCTCTAACGGCCGCGAGTCAATTTTATTAATTTTCTTTTTAAAGAAAGCCGTGGTTTACTATCACGTTTGTGTTCTCGTCTCCCCACACTTTTTGGGTAAGTTGCAAACAGATATTTCAACTAGGTATTTGCTAATTTAGCTGTAGATTAGTTTTATAGTGCTTGTAGGAACATGTAATTTATTTCCCTTCTTTTCGTAATAGCGTAGTGCTTATACGTAGTTTTAACAACTATTTACCGTGTCGCAGAGCGCCTCTCATAGCTTGCTCGCTCGGCGACACACAAGATGGCGCCTCACAAAATTGCCAGTCATGGTTGCATCATCCATACATTTCGTTCTTACAATTTAAAATATTGATGTTTAGCTTTATCTGCACACTAGCTTGCGCTTGCCACTTTTGTTAAATTCCAAATAATGTTGCAGCTAGTGTGAAAATGTTGGCAATTAGTAACTGTAGATACCTACTAATTTTTGATTATCATTTTCATTATCATTTTTCATTATAATTTCCATCTCGCATCACTCCACTACTGATTTCCTTCACCGCCACTTACAAACTAGTTGGGTTTCTTCTTCTTCTGCCGAACCGGTGGCGGTGAACTGTATCTTTCCGATGGCTGTGTACTAATGCGAGGGGCTTCTCCACAGGGTCCAAGAACCGGACCAGAATACCCTTCTTACGGAGCCGAAGACCCCCGGGGTGCCTGTTCCCGCCGTTTCGAAAAGGAGATCCGCCGTTCCCGCTGGCCAAACCTTCTCCGCATTTGGTCCACGGCCGTTGGGGGAGCGTTTCTACTGTCTCCGGTCGGCTCAGGGGAGTACCTGACCGTGGTTCCGCTAAAGAGAGATCAAAACCAGTGTAGGGCTATTTTCTAACTCACAACCCTAGTAAATGAAGAAGTGCTAATTAAACTATATCTTGTTTTTTTATAACGTTTTTTTTTTATTTCTTCTTCTTCATTTTATGTCGCAGCCTCTTCAAGGCTAGCGTGACAAGCGCTACACAACACATATCAACTTACATTATCTAACTTATATAAGGTATTAAGGTATAAAGCGAACTTATATAAGGTATATATGTATACATTTATCTATAGGTATGTATTGTTAAAATATATGAATGTATGTAATGCCTGTATGCAAATTTCATTATGTATTTTATAGTAAGTAAATATTTTTTTATTAATGTGAGGCATCTTGTCTATACACCTATCATCATCATCATCAGCCACTTGACACCCACTGCAGGGCACAGACCAGGCACAGGCATCGCCAACCCGCCTGCCAAGTGTGGCGATTATGGCAAATGGTTATGAAAACCACGAAGGAGGCCTATGTCCTGCAGTGGGCGTCAAATGGCTGATGATGATGATAATGATGATGAATCTAAATTAACTCAATTAAATAATTACTAATTATGCCGTGATTCATAATTTCTTATGTTTGTACAAAATAATCATCATTCAGCCACAAGAAGTCCACTGCTGGACATAGGCCTCCTCCATGGATTTCCAAAAAGACCGGTTGGAAGCGTTCTTCTTTTTTATATAGGCTACATACGACCCACTGCAGGGCACAGGCCTTCTCTCAGAGAGAGTATGGGCTTAATTAGCCACCGCGGCTTGGCAATTTCAAGCGCTGACGTACTATGTGAACCTTAGACACTCAGGTTTCTTCACGATGTTTTCCTTCACAATGGTGTTTCATAGCGAGTGTTATTGCTACTACAACTTCACAAATGTACGTTACTTAGAAAACAAAGTCAATGGGTTTCGAACCCACGACCTTCTTCCGCTGCGCTTCCACCGCTTTTCTTATCGCATCTACGGTTTATTTACGTCCAAGGAAATCCTACAGGAAATCCGGTGTGTATTGTATTCATTAACTAAGTCTTATTTTTAGTCGCAAGTCGCAGCGTGCCGGCACGAGGTCTTGCAATTGGCGACTCCCATAAATAAATAATTTATTCATTACAGACCTTGTTGTCGCCTGTTTCCTTTTATTCGCTTTTCAAAAGAAAGTAAAGTGAACACTGGGGCCCAACTCTGGAACGTTGCTACGCTACTTTCAAAGTGTCCGCGATACCGATTACTTGATGAAAGTTGTCTAAATGTAAGCTGTATTATTAATTATTTATTGCATACAAAACTTGTTTTTGTACAAAGGCCTTGTTTTTGCCTAACTGGAAACTTTACTGGCATGAGCTTTTGTTATATTAGTATTATGTTATTGCGAGAACCTGGCTGGCAGTGAGAGAGGCTTAATAGTGAATGAAAACCTTGGTTTCTCGTGGATTCCACAGGTCAATCCAACCAGCACGTGCACTGGAACCCTAGCCGAAGACAGTCAGAATTTAAAGTGACACAGACAATCATGATTAATCCTAGATACCTAACCTTCTCACATATACCATAATACTTAACCATTCGTCAGTTCGACGACCAATATTTTGAAGAAACAAACCTTCTCAATTTTTTATTTCTTTATTTCACTGAGATTTCAGGCATATTTTATATTTTCTATTAAAATAATTTATTGTTATTTGTCACATACGAGAGTCTTATTAATTTTTCTTTCCGTTTAAAATGGCACGCGTTCTTACAGATCAAAACCAACATTGTTATGAATAATTTAATTAAAACAGAAATTTAAAAAAAGTAGTTGTTAATTTTAAGGGTAAACTTAGACTGCAGATAAAACTTTTTACGCGCATTTATTACAAAAATCCATTTTATGTTCACCACAAATTGCAATATTGTAGGTATTTTTGTAAAATTTTGAAAATAGTAGTACATGGCTGCCGGATTTCGTTGCCTCTCGCCAAGCCGTGATGGACATCGTGTTGACAAGAGACACTATGGTTATCCGCACACGCACCAAAAAGATACAACAATTTTTCTGTCGCGGATTCGTCGAAACGACAAGGTTTAGGTGTCTAGGTTTAAAATTATATGCCTACGTTTTCACGTTTAAATTCACCCTATAGTTTTGAGCCGCATTTACATTTTCATTTTCATTGGTGACTGACTTCTCAGTGAATCTCATAGCGTTCCATAGTCCTTGACCACAAATATAAGCTCTAGAGTAGCCGCATTTGCTTAGCATTCAAAATCGAAATCAGGGACATTCCGCATTCAATTTTTACCCACGCTCTCGCACCTGCGGCTCTGCGGCTCGTTTTATAGCCTTTAGCACAAAAGGAACAAAGGCGGCTTTAGCTTGGCGCGTAGCAGGTGAGTTGTGTATTTTTCACTACCTGTCATAGCCATTCGCGTTTACAAAGACTAGTCCTCGGGCATGGATTCGCTCAATTGGTCTCTTTGCGCCTTGATAGTTTTGTGGTCGAATATGTACGTAATAGTACGATGTTGTTAGTTAACATATTACTTGGCGACTTGTCGACCAACTCAATTATATTGAGAATTGTGGAGTAAACCTAGTTCAATATGTCCATTGTCCGTATTGACCTCAACAGCTAATATGCAACTAGGATAGCTCTAGTTAAGTAAACATATTGAAACATGATGGCATCGCATCGGTAGAAACTTGCCTCACATTCGGGATGTCTTGGCTTCGATTCCTGTGTGCCAATGACTTTGTTTTCTAAGTTTTCTAAGTCCATTACGTAACTTACTCGGTAACGGTAACTGAAGGAAAAAATTGCTAGAAAGCCCGATTCGATGTGCTCACATACCTCAGAGCTTGAAATCGCCCATGCGCTATGGGCCTATATTCTGTCTCTCTGAGAGAAGGTCTGTGCCCAGCAGTGTGACATTCACAATACTTGCACTGTTTATGTTAGTGATAATTGTATGTATTGATGACCCACAAAAGTCCTGTTTTGGGTTATTTCAAGAGCGGTATAACAACACATTTGTGCAAACTTTTCCAGCACTCGTAAGTTGGCTTTTATGACATAGAAGAATTGCAATATATTTCTCACGAGATTCCTGTACACGCCTGTTTCCACAAAGCTTTCGTTTCGTAAAATATCCTTCTATTGGAGAGATCTAATAAAATCTAAGTGTCACTGCCTGCGTCGTTGCCACGGAATAAAGAAATAACTTAGCTCCAAAGTCGGAACGTTGAAGCTGTTTGCATGCAATATTTACCCTCGTTACCCCACACATGACCCCAGGGGCCTATTTCATAGAACTATAATTCATGGTTTCTATGACATTGCTATGACAATTCGATGTAATTGCAAAGTCGATTGACATCGATTAACGGATTAAAAACAAAGTCTTGGCTACACATTGTACCTAAATCAACTTAAAAAAAATCCGGACAGCAGCACATGAAAACTATCACAGCTACGTTGAAAACATGAAAACTATCACAGCTACGTTGAAAACATGAAAACTATCACAGCTACGTTGAAAACATGAAAACTATTACAGCTACGTTGAAAACATGAAAACTATCACAGCTACGTTGAAAACATGAAAACTATCACAGCTACGTTGAAAACATGAAAACTATCACAGCTACGTTGAAAACATGAAAACTATCACAGCTACGTTGAAAACATGAAAACTATCACGCTACGTAGTCTTTACAAGTTTACGTGTAATACTCGACCAACTCGTAAAGGGAAAACTTCGTTCACATACATACATACATACATAAACTCACGCCTGTGTCCCAGATGGGTAGGCAGAGACCAGGGACTGCCACTTGCACTTCGTTCACATTTCATTGACAATTACTGTGACAAAGTAAACGTCATACAACGCGTGGTGATTAAGCTCATACTCTCTCTCTGAGAGAAGGCCTGTGCCCTACAGTGGGACGTATATAGGCTGCTTATGATACATTTTGTTCAGTATGTATAAAATTTTAGTATAACACAGCTGTTTTTTTTTTGCGATTTCGAGGTCGACCCGATAGTAAAAGTTGTTCGTGTTAATGAGTAGAAAGTACTCTAAGTCGGGCGTTACTTTACAAATCAACACGTTGTGTAAGTTAAACCGGGAACTCAATTAATATAAATAATTATTGATAATTAAATAAGTAAATACGTGATCATCAAATAAATCAAGTTAGGTCTCAATAATAAAATGTTAACTTTGAAACAATGGCGATTAGACCCATTCAATACATTATTATGCACAGCATCGCAAGTTATAAAAAAAATATATCAAATTAAATGTTAACGCAATAATTTTTATTTTGACCAATTTGAAATTTTCTTTTCACAGGAATTTTCTGCTGATCAACTAGAATTTTTTCGCGAATGGGTTTGGACATTTCTCCTGTTTTATTTGATATTTTGTTGATCAATATTGTATTTTCTGCCGACCGTGAGAGATGGCATTTAGGGGAAAAGGCCTTTAAGCAGTGGGCAGCAGTGGGCTGATAATAATTATGATGATGACTAGTTGCTGCTCAAAATACTTTTATTCATCACGATCATCATTAGCCCACCTCTCCCAAAGGCCATTACTCCATATTTCGCGGTCTCTCGCCATTTGCATCCACGAGCCCTCTGATGACTTGGTCACGTCGTTCATCGGGCTGTTGGCCTACCCACTGACCACCGTTCTGGGCCGCCACTCCGTTACTGCCCTGGTCCACCTGCCATCTTCCCGCCTCGCCAGGTGTCTCGCCCAACGCCACATTGAATCAGACTCGAGATTCGGTCACCAATATCGTCGAACTTCGTCCGACGTCGGATGGCGACATCTGGGACAATATCCACTAGTTTGAGGCTTAAACGTTGGCATTGCGGGTTATTGCTGATAGAAAAATCATTATTGGTAACAAAAGCCGTGTTTTTGCTGATTGTCTGTATCACAACTTGGAGTATAAGAAACTTTGGGCCGATTGTTCCATTCAAAAGTTCAATAGATACCTACTTATCTATTTCACCAGATGACTATAGCATTCAACGTTCGGTCGATAATAATCCAATCACAATACCCCGAGCGACACAAGATTGCTCTCAACAAACATTAGTGGCCCATTCTGTTAACTTAGATTGGTAGTACTCAGTTGAATGAAGTCGCTAATGGCGAGGTTTCAGGCAAGGTGGTGACCTCACTGCTACTAAGTTTAGTCCGTTGCATTGTTGCTTTTATTGGAAAGTTCCGAAACAGAGAGCTCCTGACTCCTTAACATTTGTGTTTTAGCGTGCCATACCTGAAGTATGCTGATGGGATTCTATTGATATATACGTTATCTGTCAGTCTGTCCGTCTTTCAAAACATAAATTCGAAAGACCATTACTTTTTTTATATCTGAGAGAGATCTGTTCTAGCCTACTTTAGCATAGATTTAACAGGCAAAGTTCTTTATAGGTAGTACGGTCAGACAGATAGGCAAACAGACAGGCGGACAGACAGTCACGGACAGTCGGACAGTCAAACGGACAGAGAGAAATGCATGCTAGGCATATCCAGATAACTCTGAAACTCAATAAATCAACAAACAAATCCTGAAAAATAGCTGAACATTGACACTGAAAAGCTATCGTATATCGATGCTGAATTGAACCGTGTTACTGACTTAAGGAAGCGAGACAAACGCTTTTTTATGGTTTGTTCCGTTATTGTTCAGACGTTTTTTATTTGTAATCATTGTAACATTAAACAGGTCCAAACAAAATCTAGTACATAAAAAACGTTTTTCTCACAAGTTTATTGTGTGTCGGAATGTTTCTGCGTAACACGATTTAATTTAACGATGATTTTTGGGCGTTTAAAAGCCCAGTAGAAAGATCTACATTAGTAGGGTACCGTTTGGCCCTCTTTGAGCACAGAATCCTAAAATCCAGCGTAGTTTTTCACCCAAAACCGCCTGCCACGTCAGAATAAACCTCCGCAGGGGCGTCCCAGGTATCTCCGCCAAACCAACAGAGTCTGGATCAAATATTCCATTTAGCGCCTTGTGTACAACCCTCCCTAGACGTCGGTAATAAGTAATAGGGTATAATGACGGTCGCACAGAGCTAAACAGTGCATGGATGGAGGTATTTTGGGATGTAGTAAGGAGCCGTCAAATAACAGCCCTCGTAGTCTCAACCACGATTTGGCCAAATTGTCCTTAGAGACTCAATTTTAGATTGGCATTCAATTGTAATTATACATGAAATACCTACCTAAAAAAATCTCAAATAAAAATCAGTAAAATAAAAAAAAAACCTGCTCACATTCTTTATTGAGTTTTTGTAGTCTCCTATATTAACGTGTTAAGTTCATTACGTCGCAGTTTCTGCGTTATTTTAAATAAAGCATTTAAATTTCTTGAACACAACCGTTATTTTATAATATTGTTTAAATAGAAATTAATTTCACGGAAGGGCTCACTCCGTACTATGTTAGTGGACCTACACTACAGCCGTGCCGTCTCCAATTTTTGACTCCTAATAAGCAATTAATATTGACGAACCATGTCGACAAGAATATTATAAGGCGAAAGAGGTTTGCCAGCATTATTGTAAGTAGCAAACCCTGGTCTCTGTAGGCTTGATTTCAGAGGTTCAGTATTGATACGCATTTTCAGTAGTTCAAACAATTAACAATTCGGAAGCAGCTTTCGACGCAAACACGCATCAAAGTTTCCGTTTGACACAGAGTCGATAATGGCACGAGTTTATAAGAGTAAGTCGCTGGACCGCAGCCTGTTTGTCAGTCAGTGGATAAAATGGATTTTAAAGGTAGTGTTTAAGGCGGCCCTTAAAGAAAGAAAGAGGATATTTATTTAAATTGTCACAGAAACACGAAGTAAACATAAAGGTACACAAACAAAAGACACGAACGTCAACAAGACAGAGATAAAACAAAACAATCGTGAAGAGAACATGTGAGGCATATAGAGTCAAATATAGTTTCGTTTTTAGGGTTCCGTACGCGAAGGGTGCCAAGCGGGACCCTATTACTAAGACTTCACTGTCTGTCTGTCTGTCCGTCTTTCCGTCTGTCTGTCACTAGGCTGTATCTCGTGAACCGTGATAGCTAGACAGTAGCAATTTTTAAAGATATGTATGTCTGTTACCGCTATAACAACAAATACTAAAAACAGAATAAAATAAATATTTAAGGGCGCCTACCATACAACAAACGTGATTTATTGCGGTTTTTTCTCGATATTTGTGTCAAATGTTGTATAGATAATAGTACAGAACCCTTCGTGCGCGAGTCCGAATCGCACTTGTCCCGTTTTTTATTTATAGAATATTTCGGATCGCAATGAAACTTTTATAATACGTTTAGAGGACACGAACAAACCTCTTAAGGTTCATCAAAATTCATCTCTCCATGCGCACTTACCGGTTTCGGGTACTTTTTATCTTGCTCTTCCTAATAAATCTCCTATTTGGTGTATGCTGTGTGTATACATACATGCTGAAATTGGAGTAGTTTGAAAGCCGTGGTTATGTAATTAGTAATTAAAATGACGTCCATTTAGACTATTACTTTTAAGTATAGACGAGAAAAAAAAATGTGTTGAAAATCTTGTTTTGTTTTGAGAAATCTTGTTAGTATCAAACATTGCTATAATGACTGGTTTACTACTTGTAGATTAATAAATTTATGTCAAATGTACTTTGTACCATTCTTAAATGGTACAAAATGCTTATGATTTGGTAGTAAATACATTTTTTTCACGGATTAAAAAGAGACTAGCTAGCAACTAGTAAAACAACCTTTTTCTTACGAAGTACAGCCGTTTGTCAACTATACAATTGACAGCAAACCAACCTTTACACGCACTCTACTCAGTTACATTAAGGGTGACTTTACAACTAAAATGTAATATATATGTATTATACTATATGTACCTACGCTGATGTCTGTAACACAGGTTATTACCTAGCATAGGCATGAGAGCTGTTCAAATAAAATTATTAAAATATTTGACGCCTTCCTTGCTATGTTAAAAATTTAATTTAATAAGCAGTTGCTTTTAAATTAATTTTGTTGTAAAATACTTGGTGTTGGGTACAAATAAAATTTTTCATTTTTTCATTTTAATTTTTTTTTTTCATTTTAAATGTAAAGGATGACCTGCTGCCGACTGCACTCAATTTCGTAAGATGTATTGACTGCCTCGTTGGTCTGGCGGTATCACGTCTCATTACCATGCCGGAGGTCGTGGGTTCGATTCCCACTGGAGGCCGCCGTAGATTTGTACAAATTGCGTCGGTCTGGGTGTATTTCCATGTCTCTGATGTCCATTCCTGGTTATCATAGCAGAGGGTATCCTAGTTTGGGACTAGGACAAGTTATTGTGTTGTGTGAGAGTTATTTATTTATATTACGTAGTCGATATCGATATCGACGTTATAGACTTTAGAGCAAAAATGTAAACCAGCAGTTTCCAAAAGTCAAGCGAAACGCTGGCCATTGTTTTCAAAATAACAGTCTGTTATGCAACAATGGTATTTCAATTTCCAATCGCGACTAACTAACCACCAACTGCCAATTAAATGACATAACCGCGAAATCATAATACATACCAATAACAACGCAGAGAATGCAATAACACGATAGCCACAGCAATGTCCGGTATTCCAGCTATGACAGGCTCAAATGTTAATTAACTGGGGAAAATTAACATAACACAACGTACCCTCACGTCGTTAAGGAATACGCTGAGGCACCAGAATTCGCAGGAGCACCAGCGTTAAATCAAGTCCTTGACTTCCGAGACTCCCTGTTACAGAATTCATTCTTGAGTTAGTAGTGTAGGTGTCTTAAATGTTCGTTTTTAAGGTTCCGTATCCAAAGGGTAAGGGACCCTATTTCTAAGACTCCGCTGTCTGTCCGTCCGTCCAGGCCGTGATAGTTAGACAGCTGAAATTTTCACAGATGATGTATTTCTGTTGCCGCTATAGCAACAAATACTAAAAACAGAATAAAATACATATTAAAGGGGGGCTCTCATATAGCAAACGTGATTTTTTTGTCGTTTTTTGCTCTATGCTAATGACGGCAACAGGTAGACACTTGAAATATTCAAATGAATGAATGAATGAATGAATGAATTTATTGCCACAAATGTTGTATCTATAGAGAATGGTACGGATCCCTTCGTGCACGATACCGACTCGCAAATGGCCGGTTTTTTTTAAATTGAACAATGCATAATATTTACAAATAGGCAGTACATAGGTTCATAATATTATTAGATACGTATTATGTATTAGTCGTGGCAAGTGCCAAACCCTGGTCTCCACCTACTCCTTCGGGATACAGGCGTGAGTTTATGTTGTGTGTTCCTTCAGTCTGGTTGTGTTTCCGTGTTTTTGATACGTGGGTCAAGTGATTGTATTGTTTATGGATTATTAAGTGTATTAAGCCGTGTCAATTATTGAGAAGAGATCTTAATTAACTTTTACAAGTCAACACTTACGTGGGTTGCACGAGTTCAGGCATGATTCTTACAAACTTACACACATAAATTTTTTTGAGTAAATGTTGCTTTTTTCGATATAATTTCTTCTTTTTCTTTGTATTTTAGGGTCTAACGGTAAGTTTTTGTGTTTTTCTAATAGGGTTTGCGATACGCATAATTTTCAATAGAAAGTAAATTACTTTCTTGATATAAACTGTCTGTGGAATGTCGTGCCTTTTTAAAATACATCACCTTAATTAAACTACGCTGCACTCGTTCCAACTCAAGAAATTTCATCTTTGGTGCTCCTCCCCAAATCGGTAGACAATACGCTAAAACTGATTGTACTAAAGCGATCTCATTAAGGAGATTTCTGGGTGGGTCTTGGTCCTTAATATTGGATACATTTCGAGGCACAACATGTCTCAGTGTCCTAAATATCCAAATTAGTTTTCTTAGTCTGGTGCCGACGTGTTCAATGTGTAGGTGCCATGATAATCTATAGTCTACAACAAAACCAAGGTAATTAGTATGTGTGACTCTTTCAAGATGAGAGCAGTAACAGATTCTTCTGGTGATGTAGTTACAACTATGAAGCTTGATTTCAAAGTCATTACTTGGGTTAATCGCTACAAGATACCGTGTTTGAGGTGTACAGTCGACAGCACATCAACCTTTACATCGAATTTTCGCAGTATCCATCTTTCTTGTCTAAATTGAATAACAAAAGCAATTGAAAGTCGATATTCAAATGTTTCACATTTTTTAAAAAAAGAACATCATAGAAACCATTTGAAAAAAGTTTCATTCGAAAACTTCAAACCATGAAGATTCTATGTCAATTCAAAGAACCTATTGCAATAAAACGGCAATTTCATACTTTAACCCCTATTATTTTCTGTTGACCTAGAACTATGAAATTTGGTAAGTAATACAAAGGTACCGTCATAAGCAACAAGTATAGGGAAATATGTAAAAACTATACATTTGTAATGAAATCACAAAAAATATAGTCTTTATTTTGTTTATGCTCTGTGGTAAAAACGGTAATACATACAGGCATCAAACTTGGCGTGATTATGGACTTATTATATATTCTAACGACAAATAATAAAAAAGGAGAAGCACGAGTACGGAACCCTCGGTGCGCAAGTCCGACACACGGCTGATTTTTTTTCCTGTATCTCTCTCTCTCTCTCTCTCTGAGAGACATAGGCCATGTCTCGTTCGAAACCTCCAATTGATAGTTCAAGGTCTTACTTACCTAATCACTGGAGAAAATTAATCAATTCATCAACATCAAATATCGAGCTTTCGATTGACACCGGTCGGGATCAAAGGAAAATGTGATTTTCGTGTATTTCAGGATGATGTTACGTTCGTGTAGGCGTGTAACACAGGGACGTAATATTTTCGGGTATGCAAAGGTCTCAAGATCACAAAACTCGATAATTTAGTTGTAATATATATTATGATGTAATGTTTACCTAAATCATTGGGGCAGGTAAGTAACGGGCTAAGGTTTTACATTAAAACGCTCAAATCCTAGTGAATTACGAATTTATTTACCTAAGTATCATCATCATTCGGCTTATGACGTCAGCGTTCAAAACCGGATTAAGACAATGGGGAACTTGCATCGAACTTAGATTGGAGTGACTTTGCTTTTATACCATGGAAGTCGTATAAAAACCTAAGAAAAATTTAAAAATAAAGCAATATAAATATTTTTTTGGGGTTTTCGGGATCACAAAATATGCGAAAAGATTTCGTTTTGTCGTAGAATTCTTAACGCTTTTTGCATAAAAACATCATTTTACGAGATAACTCAAATATGGATAAACGCTTAATACATTATAAGCTTTACGTTAGGCAGTGACGTCATAGTCTAAGCTCGATTTGTTTGGCGCGTTTTAGTACCATGTGACTATTTTGACTTTTCGGCTGGTTATATTATAAAAAGTATTAGTCGCAGAGAAAACAAAACACCACGTTTATTTATCTTTTAGCGTGTTCTCTCCTATTCTATTAAAACAATCACACCTAGGCCCGCTCTTATTCAATATCTTTATAAACGACATAGTTACAGTAATAAAAAATTTAAATTGTTTATTGTTTGCCGATGATTTAAAGTTATATAAAGAAATTTTAAATCAACAATGTTAAAACTCAATGTTGCTTCAAGAAGATTTAACAAGCGTTAATGAGTGGTGCAGAGCAAAAAGAATGATATTTAACGTAAAAAAATTAAGTCACATAAAATTCGGGGAAAAAAAAGTCCTAAACCTACGCAATATACTCTAAACCAGGAAATATTGCAAGAAGTAGACACAGTGAGAGATCTGGGTATGATCCTTGATGGTAAATTAAGCTTCAATGCTCATGTGAGCCACTTAGCGGAGGTATGTAACAAGATTTTGGGTTTTATAAAGCGAATGGGGAAGCACTTTAAGCAAATAGACAGCCTAATAACTATATACAACTCACTGGTTCGGTCGCAACTCGAATATTGTAGCCAGGTGTGGAACCCCACATACAAGATTCACAGTGAAAGGCTAGAGAAAATCCAACGATCATTTACAAGGTACCTGACGTTTAAAGATTACTTCCGTGGTGAAGGTAAGCGTGCAACCTACGAAGAGAGACTAGAACACTTTAATATACACTCACTAAAGCATCGCCGGGATTATCTAGATCTCACATTTCTTCACAAGCTCCTTAATAACTCGATCAACGAGTCACATCTTCTGGCAAAATTAAACTTTTCTGTACCTCGCCCCAACACCCGATTGTCAAGGGCTTCCACGTTCCAACCCAGCGCTTTACGCACAAATCTAGGTAAATCAGCACCTCTTCATAGACTTCAAACTCTTCACAATTCTCTCGAGAGGCCAATGGAACTGGATATATTTGCTGACCGTATTGGTCAGTGGAAAACAAAAATGCTGCAACCACGTCCCGCCAATAATAAATAAAATTTATAATATATAATATAAGTAAAATAATAATTGTTACTGTTCACTTTAATGTAATTTGTCTAATAATCTGATCTGTAAATTATTTACAATAAGTTATAATTCAAAAATGTATTGAATACTGTTGCACGCCTGTTATTGGGTATTAGGCTAGACAAGAACCACATTAGTGTAAGAAGTCTGTATTTTTGTGCTTAATACCTGTTGGCTGTGTCAATAAAACATATAAATATAAAAAATATATATAAACATTTTTTAAGTGCAAGTTCTCCATTTCTTAGTCAAATTCCTCGCCTCCAGAAATTTCACTCAAGTACCATCGGCAAGGGTCTGATACAAATAGCAGCTTAATCCAGCGATTGGGCCTGAACTATGGGGAGTCGTTACGGCGCCCCGCGCGATTTAATGGCTGCTACGCTCGCATTAATGCGCTATAAAAGACCGAGGAAAATGCAACCAGCATAAAGCGTTTGTCTTTCTATTGTGTTTTGTACTAGATACGCGGAGACCTGCACGGCCCCTGCAAGGTAGGTTGAGGAATGAAGGTCAAGACAGATAGATTAACATAGCATGTTCAGTTTCATTGGTTGATACGAATCGCCACCCTCATGGGTATGGATATTACGGGTGCAAGCAGTGAGTTCGTGTTTAAAATTAAACTAAAAAAACAGCTTATTACAAAATGTTTTCATGTGTATGTTGAACTCCTCGCTTATAAAATTGACGACATAGCGTATATCTAATATACAAAACTCTCGTGTCACAGTGTTTATTACATAACTGAGTATCAACTAATGAACGTATCACTGTGCAGCGTACCCGAGCCCCAGCGATACAGGGTGTCCTAGTGCAGGGCTCATTGTTAATAAAATAAGATTGTATTTTTTTTTAAATAAGATAAGAATAGTCTTTATTGTACACTAGAGCACATGACATAAAAATAAATGAATTGAATTCAACTCCTCCGAAATGGCTTCACTGATTTTTATATTTTTTTTGTGTATATTTGCTAGGTCTGACACCCGTATTCCAAGACGTTCTTTAAAGTCTCCTGGATTCAAGACTGGAATCGAGAAAAGAGTGGAGGCATTTCCTTGAGGTAGTATTATCATTCAGTATTTCGAGTGTACTCAAGAGAGTGCGAGAGAGAATTTGGTTTTTTGTCTTGGCAAAAAAGCCTGTATGCGTGTCGTGATCGTCGGCTGCACGTTGCCGGACATTTCCTTCAGAGATAATAAAAAATATTTCAACGGAAATAATTTATATTCTGTTTGCTGAATGTCATATGCGATGTCTTCAAATCGAGCTGTAGCAGAGAAGAAAACAGCGAAAAAAATCTCCACGCTGACCATCTTTTCTCAAATGCCCAGTTTCTGAATTGAGAATTCCGCTAAGTAAATAGTTAACTGTAGTGCTGTCTCTTCGAATTCCTCAGAAAAAAGCATGACAGAACGTCACTTAAGTATTTACTTAGTGAAATTCGCAACTCAGAAACCGGCCCAAAGTCATCTTAAATCTAATACATAAGTTGGCATAAGTACCCACCTAACATGATCACAAGTATTGTAGTTTCTAGCCTTACAAGTATTATGAATTTTTTTTGCATTAAGCTTACAAAATCCAGCATGATTACCAATACTAATTAACATTAATTTAACATAGACTACTTAAGTACCAACAGAGTGGTTATTATGGAGAATAATTATGTATCCCACACTAGAGTAAATCCGTATCATGGGATTTAATGTGTTACTTAATTAAATCTTCACAAAACAATCCATGAATAGATGTTGGATCTTTCAATGATATCTTACTGTCGGAAGTTTCATGAAAATCAAGTGAAAATAACCGATCTTGTTTATAAAAAGTCTGCCAAGCGTGGCGATTATGTCAAAACCCCTCATGGTCATGAAAACCACGAAGGAGGCCTATGCTCTGCAGTGGGCGTCAAATGGCTGATGATGATGATGATGAGTTACACATAAAAATAACCTTGTAGTAAAATACACAAGAAAATAAGGTAAATTAATTGCATGGAGTAACTGGGAAGAAAAGAGTCTCGATTGAAAATTGATTTTCCTGGTCTGCCTGTGAAAATTGGTAGAAATACCAATCGCTACCACTTTGCAATACGTAGTCTCGTCTCTCTTTGAGAGACGGCCTGTGCCCTACGTGGGCATTATTAAAAAAAAATTCTTTTAATCCTGTTTGTTTCCCACTGCTGGACAAAGGCCACCCCATGATCTTCAACACCTCTCAGCCTTGAGCAGTCATCTCCCATCCGGGCAAAAAGGTTGATAGTTCCTCCCGCCGTCTCTGCCTTAGCCAACCACGTCTGCTATATCCGGCGCGTGGAACCCATTCCGTGGAAATTTGCGCCCATCTGTCTGACTGGACCCATACGACTAACGTGGCCTGCCCAGTACTAGAACTGGGCAGGCCACGTTAGTCGTTTTGCGGTCACATGTCAACATCAGCGATTTTGAAATAACAAAATAAATCACGCAGAGGAAGCCACAACTTTCTCTCCATAAATCATCGTCCCCGCGCAATGATTGCGGGCTGTTAACAAATTGTCGGTCACCGCTTCACGGATGAAGATTAGCAAAGTATCAAAACATACCTTGGACAAAATTCGATGTAACTTTAATTAGAATTAAATGTTCAACATTTCAGGCCCCTACTCGGGCGGGGCTTGGCGTCACGGCCTTATTTAATCAAATTTTCAAACTGGAGTGCTGCTTGCGCTTAGTTCCTTAGTTGGCCCCCACACGTGTCTTTCCTGACTCTGTTCGTGGAGAACCCAGAGAACCCGGGTGTCAATTGTTCACATAGCTTAATCCTTGCTTCGTATAGTGGCCCAAATATAAAGCTAACTGCGGAATACTCAGGGTTAAATCCAACTACGGCTACATGAGCTGCATGAAAGTTTGTCTGGAAGAGATCAATTTTAGTGACAATACCGCCGTGTGTACGCTTTTCTTAAGAAATGTCCGTGTAATTATTTATTTTTTATAATTAAGTGTTCTCTATCTGTCTATCTACACACGGTGTTCACTTGTAAATTTTAAACCGATTCAGGGTAAATGTTTTTCATCATATTATACAACTTTTGTCCTATATGTTTTCTTATGTCGTCCTATATTTAATTTTTTTGTTCTATATCATATTTTAAATTTTGGACTGAATATTGTATTATTTCGTGACTTAATGAAACTTATAAAACAAAAGTTGTTCAGCATGAAGAGAAGAATCACCCCTCAATCGGTTTGAAATTTACAAATAAACACCGTGTATATGCAACTATCTATCGATCTAGACAAAGATCCAAAGTAGAGCCACCTCTCCCATTCCGCGTTCCCGTATTGAAAGGATAAATGAAGGGTTTCCACTGAGGATAGTGGGATCAGAGGCCGCCGGCTCTGTAATTAACACTCTACGTTTATTTCAATTAGAGCTCGGAAGGCGAAACCTTAAATTAGGGTCATTCTGCTTAATTAGCGCCGCGAAAACACCGCGCGGAGTTTTGGGGTTCAGTGGAATCTCTTTGAGATTGTTGTTTCCGTACTTGAAATATACTAAATTCGTCAAAATATAAGAAGCCCGTTTTGACAGCTACAAAAACAATAGAATATAACCTAGTTTGATATCAAAACATTAAAAATCTAAACTATGTGTAAGTTTTCGGGCTATAAAATCTCTTTTTTCTTTCGAGCGTTGAATAATATGCCCGAGTAGGTGTCTTTTTATGTATTTATTCAAGTAAACCCAGAGTAAAATGCAATTTTGTGTAGCTGTCAAAACGGGCTCCATACATTTCGACGACTTTAACAGGGTCCTATTCATAGAGCTACAATTTATGTGTGGGGTTGACTGACTCTACACCACGTTCAAAGCTGGCAGTCAGCCGCGCGCAGGTTCGAACCTCCTTGCTCGACCTGCGAACGCCAAGCGTAGCTACCAGGTGTACAGCTACTCTAACAAAAATTTGCGCTTTAAAGCTTAATATTTCGCAAAAGAATCACTAAATCGAAAAATAGTTTTCCTACACTCACAATATTTTTAAACGACCAATCTAACAATACCGCACATGGTGTACGCGAAAAAAAAAATGCATTTCTAATTTAAGTGTACCCTACAATTTTTTGAAGGTTTTATCCTTTTTGTCTGCGTGATTATTATGTATATCTATGCCGAATTTTAGCTTTCTAGCACTTGTCTTCTCTGCGCTAAGCCGCGGCCAGACAGGCAGACAAACAGTCGGATGGACATGGCGAAACGGGGTTCCTTGTCGACTACGGAACCCTAAAAACCAACCAAGTCTGATTTTTACTCACGCTAAGGGTCCCCAAGTAAATTAAAGAAATCTTTTTTTTTTTTTTTTTTTCGAAATGTGTAACACAAAAATATTGTAATGACACGGAACCTTTGGTGCGCAAGTCCTGATCGCACATAACGGAGTTTTCTTAGATGAAACCTGCTGTGAGACTTTTACGCAATATAGGCTATGCTTTAAAGTGTATTTTAAATTTTAAACTGTAAACCAGTCCAATGTAAATTGCGGTGGCAATGGCAGCTGGATGAAGAAGGCTGGGGACAGAAAATATTAACTAATAAGGCTTCATTGGCAACGTGTAGCATCACAGTTTGCGCCCATCAACCTAACCCCGGTAAAATAGGACTTTCATAGTAAATATAGAAATTTTATTTCCGCTAATAACGTCCGTTTTTGGCAAAAATGCTTTTAAAATGGGTTCTTGGCCCTAGATTGGTTGTAGATTCTAAAAAAAATGAAAAAAAAGCATAAGCGTTGAATTGATAGCCTCCTCCTTTTTTGAAGTCGGTAAAAATGCTGAGTTTTTTTTATTATATTCACTTTTTGCAAAAACTTATTGTAAATGAAGATAGGACTCTTACCATTGGTGGCGCAAGATAGCTTCGGGTAGCCTCTTAAGGGACTTCATGCGCCACCTACGGATAAAAATAATATATTTTTAGAGTTATTTTTTGCAAAAGGTGTAAGATTAATCTCTCAATCTTGTTAATAGTAATTTATTAGGACGCATGAACAAAAACTTAGATCACGGACCTGGGACGGGATAACACCGTGGGTCCTAAAAATCACTATTAATATGGTTAAGAGATTGGTCTGACACTTTTTGCAAAAATTATCTGTAAAACTATTTTAACCGACTTCAAAAAAGGAGGAGGTTATCAATTCGACGCATATGTCGTTTTTTTGCTATCTTCTCGCATAATTAGGGTTCCGTACCTCAAAAGGAACAAACGGAACCCTTATAGTGACCCTTAAAAAATGGAACTTTGTTGTCCGTTCGTCCGTCCGTCTGTCTGTCAAGACCTTTTATCTCGGGAACGCGTGTAGTTATTAAGTTTAAATTATAAACATATAGTCAGATTTACAGTTCCTTGAAGCTGCGAAAAGATGAAACTTCTAAGTCAACGCAAAAAAAGATAGAGCCGTTTATGAAAAACGTATGTTTCGACACTCAAGGGAATCCAAATTTATAGGGTACTTTTCGTTGACCTAGAACTATAAAATTTGACAAGTAACGTCGTCTTATACTACAAGCAGAGGGAAAAATCTGAAAACTGTACATTTGTAATTAAATCATAAAAAAAATGTCTTTGAATTTCGAGAAAAGCTCGGAAAAAACTGTAAGACTTGATTCCTGAACTATTTACCAGTAACCTACTTATAAATAGTAATAACCTAACCATAATGTAAGTACCTACAAATTTTTACGGAACCCTCAGTGGGCGAGTCTGACTCGCACTTGTCCGGTTTTGCCATTGGTGATGCTAATGTATGGTGACTGCATGGAGCACCTTATTGGACCAAATTTCCATTTGTCTGTCACTTCAACAGTATAAAATCTCAAAGTAAAGCTGACAGACGGTTAAATTATAAAACCACCTTACACTTTGCCAGTTTTAAAGGCCTCTAGGGCAACATCCGCGAAGGAAAGGATTTTTTAATTATTTGTAAACAAGTTTTTATCTTCTTTTTGAGATTTTTTTGGACTCTGAAGTCATTATTTTTTTTAATTTTGAGCTTAGGGACGAGCGAAATGGAAAAATATTTTTTGCTTTAGCTTCTCCGTTTTGGGTCTTGGTTGAGAAATTAATTTCATAAAACTCATCCAAAATAATAACTAATAAAAAATAAAAAAATTGTTAATGAATGAATGAATGTTAAGATGTACCAACATAATAATAATAACAAAATAAATAACAATAATTTCCAAATCATCGTGGAATTTGCCAGCATGCAGTAATTTTTTGGTCGAGTCATAATTCACAGCTGTGTCAAATTGATGTCATTGTCACAAATACTGGTCAATAAAACATATTTTAACGGCACAGTCTAAATTGTGAAGACTGGTTCCGTTAGTCTACCGGTATTTCGTCCGATTACCGTGCCGGAGGTCGTGGGTGCGATTCCCACTGGGGGCCGCCGTACATTTGTACAAATGACCTCAGTCTGAATGTATTTACATGTTTATGATGTCCTTGCCTGGTTACCGTAGCACAGAGTATCCTAGTTTGGGATACTTTGTCCTGGACAAGTGATTGTGTTGTGTGAAAGTTATTATTATTATTATTACATAATTTCAATCCCATACAATAGGTTGGAAATATGAAAATTAGCGTTTAAACTTATTTTTATATTGAAGTAAAATCAGTTGTAACAGCTTTTTTTGGAAATTCACCCCCTAAAGTGGAAAAAAATTAAATAGAGGACGTAATTTGTTTGGAAAGAGGTAAATTTTTGGCAATTGGCTGTTAGGCTCTGAAAAACCGGTTATCTAAAAACTCAACCCAAAACATTTGAGAAAATACGAATGGAACCTGAGATTTTTCCGATAGGAATTGAAATGGAAATATCAGACAAGCTCTATCCATTGCCTCAGTTGGTTAGAGCTTTATATACACCTGTAGTTATAAAACTTCGGTACGAAAAGACAACAGTATGTGGAATAGCGGCAGTGTCAATCTTTCAGTCCACTGACGTACCTACTGTGGATCTCTCCTTACATTTTCGACGTTAAATTGTTCTTATTTGCAAAGGCATGGAGTTGCATTCAGATTGTCAATGAAACGAGCGGTGTGTGAACGCCCCAGTAGCAAAACCGCGTAACTGGGAGAGCTTCGAACTGGGAGCTAGTTCGCAACGTGCCACCATTGTTGCAATTAAAATTCTCATTAGGAGTTGCGCGTCTAAGTACAGGTAGCTGGAAAAGTGTCTGTTTGCTCCAAAATAGTTCTTTTTGCTGGCTCGCAGCTGGCGGAAGCTTTAAACATAGCATAAATTTGTTTTTTTTTTTAAGTAATTTATTCAAGAAATTTCACAAAGTACATATTGAAAACAGCAGACTCTCACTCAAACCTGTTTACTGAAATCTGTTTACATAAACCATTGCATAAGTTTGAACGCCGAGAAGAATAATGTTCAGTGTGTTGGCAGTTTCTGAAGATGCCGTAAGTGTTAACCAGTCGGACGCCCATTTTAAGCTATGTGGCATAGGCAACTATAAATATAATTTTTGGTGTACAATGAAGAGTATTTTATCGATCTAATATGTAAAATAATTAAAGACGTACGCGCCATCAGCGCCACACGTATGTTTGTAACAAAGTGCTTAAGTATTGTGACATAAAAACATCCTCATGAAAAAAATGTAAAAGTAGGTACTATAACTAAATGGTTGGCCACCCTAAGCTATGATGACACCGAAGCACTACTAACTATAACTAGATAAAAGAAAAAAAATCTCTATTGCATGCTATGGATTTTATTTTTTAATTTAGCTTAAGTATCTAGATGATAAGTTCTATATTATTGCCATAATACAACTTATGACAAAACTGGCACCCACGATACGGGGTCTCCTAGTGTGGGTGCCGCTGGAAAATGTACCTACTTTTAAGTTATGAGCAATAAACCATTCTTTACTTTTACTACTTTTACATATTGTTCTTATCAACATTTTTATTAATTGACAAGACGTGGCAGTTACCTACTTACAAAATATCCTTAAATAAAAAAAACATAGCAAGACTAGTCTAGTCACTGTTTATAATTAAATAATTATTGATTTGCAAGTTATTTTAGAAATCAATATAATTGTGGTAATATGGGAAGGTCAAGGTTTTTTGCGCGACTGTACCAAGCTACACTCGGCGCGAATTATTAATCTACGAGAAGAAAAATTGCCTGATAATCCGATTTTAATTTTAAGACTCGGCAAAAGCAGCTAACTAATACACTTTCAGACTTAGTACCAATGAATTTCACAACAGCTTATGCTACGTGGGCCTTCAAGATTTCTCAATTTGATTTTTTATGTTATAGCTGTGTAACATGGCGGTAATAAGACCAATGTTTGTAGGTACATGAATCAGGATGCAAAGCTAGGACGTTAAACTAGAGGTAGCGTATTTCACAGAACAGGAGCCAAATACACCAAAAGCAAATCCTGTCGGAATCCTGACATTTGTGATAGCAATTTGTAAGTAATTTAACAGTAAGACGATTGGAATCGCTCAGGATTTGGTGCGGGTGCGCGTAATGTATGGGCAGTTATCCAGAACAGTTTTGTAAAATAAGCCTCTGTAAAACAACTTAGCACGAGAAATACACAGTGACGAGTATTTTGATAATCGTATTCAGGACACTAAGTATTCAATCTTCTATACTTCAACAATTCAATCAATCAGCCCGTTTTCATCCATTCAGCCGCTGCCTGATTCTTCCTCAGATCTTAATTATAGTGTTTTTGTTGCACTAATCCGTGCTGAGGACAATTTTTGAAACCTATTTAGAGGCTAAAAATTTCACCCATGCTGGGACTTGAACCCGCGACCACTGGCTAACCATCCCAGCGCTCTCTCAACTGAGCTAATTCGTGCTGAGGACAATTTTAAAATCCTATTTAGAGGCAAAACATTCTCAATCTAACTGCATAAAAGTGGGTACTCGGGGCTGCAAGTGATGTAAATTACTTCAGCCAGATGTCGCTGCCTGTACGTAATACAGAGAAGTTTGTAAAGAGGTTCGAAATTTCTCCGTTGCTTAGTTGGCTTAGCGCAGGCACGATTAGCCAGAGATCGCGGGTTCAAATCCCGGTACGGGTGGAATTTTGGCCTCTAAATAGGTTTTCAGATCATAATATTTAGCATGAAATAATAACAGAGCGAATCAATTATCAGTATGCAGAATGCTTGTTACCTAACTTTTAATTAGTAAGTACTACAGTTAAATATCAAACGGAAATGCACTTTTTCTAGTCTATATTAATAGAGTCTTGCTGTAACCAGTTGTGGATTGAAATAGATAAAGATAAGATAAAAAATTATTTATTGCCTCATCAAATTACAACTTAAAACAAATTCAGGCATAACTAGGTTATGATATAAAATAAGGTGTCAGTCCCGGGCAGCGCTGGTTTTCAGCCACTGTTTTCTCCCTGAGATGTTGTGCGGGATTTATGTTATGAGGACAACTAGGCAACTAATAGTTTTTTTGATATCGATTAAAACTAAAAAAAGGAAGTTAATAAACGTTTATAACTTCAAAACATAACAATAACCTTTTAGGCACATGATATTTCAATAAGTAGGAACGTGAAAAATTAAAAAAATACCTAATAGGTACTAATCAAAATAACTTTGAACGTGAAAGGCACTCTTACGAGAATCGGCTGTTTGTTTTCTCTGTGTGTGTGTGTGTGTGTGTGTGTGTGTGTGTGTGTGTGTGTGTGTGTGTGTGTGTGTGTGTGTGTGTGTGTGTGTGTTTTTGTATGTGTGAAATGCCAGAAAGAGACAAACAGAATGCGTTCCGAAATTAATTCCGTTTTAAAGGCATCCAGAACGAAAGCTCTGTAATTTAGGCCTGTTATGTAAATGGTTTTAAACATCGTCCAGTGGCATATTTTTAAGAACGAAACTGCATAACAAAACCCTCATAATTTTATCACACGCCTTTGTAACTAGAAGGAGGATAAATAGAGGGAGACTTGAAGTAATTTGATTTTCACTTTTATGGCGTTGATAGATGAGCTCGGTTTTTTTAGGTAAAAACTTCTTAGAAGCACTTGACGCTCTTTTCGAATAGTGAAAACTGAACCGTCATGCTCAGCCCCTATAATCATATTACGCACACCAAAATCTGAACGATTCTAAATACCAGTTGGTGACAACAACAATGAAGACCCAAAAGTTAAAAACAGTTACATTTATTCACTTAGCCTAATTATTTTTCAATATTGTTTACAAAGATAAAGCTTTACCATTTTTCTATCTATCGAGAACTGTCAAAAGAAACGCGGCAAGTTCAAACCTAGTTCAAAAAACTATCTTTACGCTGCAATCTATAATTTCTGAAATTACTTATCAATGGCAACATTATTTAAGCAAGATATCAATGCTTCACATGACTATATACAAATGTATGATATTAGTACTACTTAACGCCTAGTTGCGGTTGAGGAAAAAGTTCCCTTGATTCGCAACTGGTTGTGAACGCCATGTAAAGAATTTTTATTTTACAAAACATTGGTCTTCATAAACTGCATTTAGTTGTGTGCATAGTGGAATACTCTAAGGGATATGTTAGTTTACCATATTCACCTGGATGAGTGACACATACAAAATAAACTTAAATACACAAGTGAATTGAATAACAGGATATTCCAATTCCCCTAACACTCGAGTGTATTACTTGGTCATCTCTATTAACTTCAAGGATAAGACGTCCAAGGATTTTAAAAGGCCTCTATTAACATGTACACTTAACAAAACGCACGAAAAACCATCCGAAACTAGAGTAAAAGTCGCGTGGTAGGTACTGGTGTCTCTGAAAATAGGTGGCCGAGGGATTAGTCGACGACTGATAACTATCGAGCTGAGCTCTCAGAGCTTGACATTGTTGCTTTAAACCATCCCTAGTTAAGCCTTGGACATGTGGAAGCTTTGTACTGAGACTAGACCGTACTGCTGTTCATGCTAACGCTAAATAACCAGCTCTCTTGTAGACTAGATTAGATTAAAACTCTATATTGCACACGATAAATAGATTGCTGAAATCTGTGTGGTTTAAAAGCAGCCGTTAAGTAGTCTAGTTAGACTGGAGATTTCCGCACTTAGATTGTACGTAGCAAGTGCTGAGGTATCTAAATACCTCAGACACTACGGTTTCCTCGCGATGTTTTCCTTCACCGTTAGCTAATCGTACATTTGTGAATGTACGTAACTTAGAAAACAAAGTCATCAGTACATGCCGGGATTCGAACCCATGACCTAACGAATGAGAAGCAGACGTCCTACCGCTCCGCTACCACAGCTCGCCATTAAGTAATTAGTGATTAAAAATGCTATCTATTTAGACGATTACTTTTAAGTAAAGACGTAAAATATTGAGTTGAGAAATCTTGTTTCGAAAATTTAGCGAACTATTCTATTAGTACCGCCTCTCAACCTATCAGAACAATGATCGGCGGTCCTGGCTCTCAAACCACTCAAAATTCGTGGTGCTTAGATAACTCTTTACCGCACACCAGTGATTTACAGAGATAATTTACTTTGGTACCTACTTACTGTATGTACTGTACGTGCCCTGCAACATTAAGGAGCCTGTATGTATTTCACCTGGGTACAATTCCCGACGGATAACTTGGGAACTTACTTCATATATATTTAACATATATAACTTACTTTATAACGTCATATATGTGTGTATATATATATATATATATATATATATATATATATATATATATATATATATATATATATATATAGAAACGGGAGATATTATAGAACAAAAAAGGCGAGACTCTGGTGCTGACTCGACCTCCCTTTTGAAAGCCCGTTTACCCATAGCAACCGAACATGTTAGATAATTATTTCCTTTGACAATTTCCGGTTTTTCAATACAAAGCGAGGCTAGCTAGCGAGCTAATGCGTAAGGCGGGCAAATCAATCGATAGGAAAGACAATGAGTAAGTTCCCTGTATAATAATTATACCTCCTCTAGCTTTGTGCAGTGTGGACGCAAGTTTGCCTGCATGGAGTTAGGATAAAAGTGGGTGGGGCTGCGTCGGGTTACACGGCCGTTAGTTTATCGTGAAATGTCTATAAGTAAGCGTTAATTTTTACCTCAAACTGCGCAATGAGTTACGGGGTACTGGCGCCATCTAGCGGCACGAATCAAATAGTAGATTGTTCACCAAGGGCGCAAACAAAATTTTTGCGTCGAGGTTGTGAAATTGAATCCAGAGCGAACTGAGGCGAATCGCTGAAGGAGCGAGGGATTCAACACTACCGAGACCAAAAATTATTTGCACCCGCGTAGAACACTCTGCTTTTCACTACCATCTGAGAGGAATGAAATAAAAGATAACACTTACATACCACTCAAATGTAACTTCTGGCAGGAGGTTTTGCTTATGTTGCCTGTTTTTTTATATATTCTGGTGTTAAGAAGACACTATCATCATCGCTTGACGACTTTTTTTCGAGAAAATAAGTGAAAATAGACAAAAAAAGCGCGCCAATGTTATTGATGTTTTGCATAGAAAAAAAACTTTCGTTCCAATTTCAAATATTTGACAATTAGGTACTTAACAGTTTTACAGCAAAGAGTTTGGTAGTTCAGTAAGTAGTTCCAAACTCGGTTTTAAAACTTATTGCTTGGGTTGGAGCGAAATAGAATACTCGACGAATTTAACTACGAATCCCCAAGAGTGAAAGAGACGTACAATACAATACAATACAATACGTAGCATTAGTACATAAATTCAAAACTGGATTTTGAGTCTATTTACTTAAAGGTACCTAAGGGTAAGTAGAATCAAAACCCAATTTTGAGTCTATTTACTTTGATGCATCTTAGCTTGAACAACAATAGCGTGTTTTGGGTCCTAAATTTGTGCATTAAAATGCATAATTTCGGGCAGATGGAGTGAAAAAATTTGAGTAATGGCTACTTTGCTCTACTCAACGATATTTAAATGAATTGCACACAACACGTAGTTACAGATTTACAGCCCTCGCCAAGGCGACATGTTTTTGTTGCATGCGGTTTTAGCAAGCTGAACTGAAAGATGTTTTACTTCAAAATAATCTTTACTGCATTCAATTAAAGTAGTGTAGGGAAGAGCGGGTGATCGTGCTCTTCCACTATAAAGGGAAATTTCCCGCCAGGCAGATCGTATGCCTGGGGACGGCAGGTCCAACTGATGTTCGTCGGACGTTATATTTATTGTTTGTCATGTGAAACATTTTGCTTGCGCGATGCAGGAATGTTGGAGTTTACAGTGCGCGCGCAGAGTTGACATGTGCTCGCCACAGTAGTTCTATGGTATATAACCTTTAGGAGATTTAGGTCATTTAGGATCCATCGGCTTGGTTCTAATACTGGCCTATAGCTGTGCGGACGCCTCTCGCGTATTGTTAGATGAAATAGCGCTACCGCGGTTTTGTTGTTGTTTCACACTCGAGCGTATTGGGTATAGTGCGTCCGGGCATATTGGCAGTATTGCTCGGCACGACACATCAAAAAGTAAAAATTGGAAAAAACCAACATCCCGATTTCTGAGCATTAACTACTAAGCAGGTGAAATTCCGTGTGGCGCCGGGTTAATAATAGCTTCACTCCATTTCCTCCCGTGCATGTCGTAGAAGGCGACTAAGGAAATAAATTGCCAGGAGATGGGCAGCAGCGTCTTCCTGAGATTCCAACCACATACTGCGATCGCCAACCCGCCCTTGACGGGCGTGGCGATTATGGCAAAACCCCTCATGGTTATGAAAACCATGAGGGAGGCCTATGTCCTGCAGTGGGCGCCAAATGGCTGATGATGATGATGATGATGAGGTGAAATCAACCTAGGTTCCACGCACTGAGTTACATTGTTGAATTTGGGTCCTGCCTGCTTAGTAATTAATGCTCAGCCGTCGGGTTTGTTAATTTTTTTTTTTATTTTTATCTTAATATATACATAAACATTTACTACAGGCACATACATTGCTTCTGGCCCCACACTACATGTGTCGTGGGAACCAGAAACAACGACATCACAAACATGTAAACATCCAAGACCTGGGTTATTTTTTTGTCCCCAGCCGGGATTCGAACCCGGGACCTCTCGCATGGTATGCAGATGCACTACCGCTGCGCCACGATCTATCTATCTATCTTTATCTTTATTTATGTTTTTAGTGATTTTTTATATTTTTCTTGATTTCATGTTGATAGCCATCATGACCTACGCAAACACGAAGAATCAATTGAGATCTCATTTGGCAAAATCTTACCACTGGCTGTGCAGTTATGTGAGGGAACGTAGAATCGGAATACATTACCCTTTTTTTGGGCTCCGCCACAATAGGGTAAAAGTCTAATTTTGGGCCTTTTCTATGGCCAGTTCTTGGATATCGCTCTGTGAAAACGGGCAGTAGCGCCCGCTCCTAAGGCGGTCCACACAGATGGGACGTGGAGCGAAGACGCGATTCGTTGAATGGAGTTTACGGTCCGTCCTCCTGTCTAATCAGTGTCTATACTCCGTTTTCTAAGTTTAATTTCACATTTGCTAATTTATAGCAACAATTTCACTCGCTAACGATGAACGAAAACCTCGTGAACCAGGGTGTTCATATACCTCAGCCAATCCGTCATTCTGACATTTTAGCGCCAGAAAACGCGTCACTCGTGCCATCGCACTACCCATGCTGTTTACGGGCGACTTGTAAAGGACTTACTAAAATGTAAAGGTTGATTTGCTGTCGGCTGTACCCGAAACACGAGCAACAAATAAGTTAAGCACAACAAACAACCCACAACTTTATGCAAAGCGGCCGCAGTGGTTAGATTAGCATTCGCAAACAACTCGAAGAATAAATACTTTGACGTTATCTGTTTCACGGGATCCCGCCGACTATGATTAATTCATAACGGGGGGTTCTCGAGCAGGTGTTCTCACTTTCACTATAATATTGTGATAATATAATAAAATTTAATAAGAAGAAGAAATACGTTTTTTTATCGCCTTGAAGACATTATACAAGGCATAGGAAACAAGGAAAAAACAGTTAAGGCAAAACACTAGACCAAAAACAAAAACAACAAGAAAGGGACACGGGGCTATGTCCATGCGGCGGTATTAACAACCTGCCTTACATCGTCGGTCCAGTGAGCTGGTGGTCGTCCTACGCTGCGTTTGGCAATATTTCGCAAACAGATCCAGAAGACAAGTCACTGTATTATATTGAGAATTCTATTCCACCAGCATGGGTAGTAACATAGCATTGGTGAAATCACTGCTATTGCGGAGTATTCCCTCAGAACATGGAATACGTTTCTGTGTGTCCCTTGTACCAGTCCAAATGCACTCGAGAAGACTTGCTGGAGGCCACAGACGCTGAAGTACGCGTGGCCAAGTTCTGAGCCAATCAAATCTAACTGGTTTGATCACCGACACGATAAGAAGATGGGTAGTAACACGTCGCGAGTAGCACCTTTTAAATATTAAAAGCGCATCTTTCCTGTTCATTTATTGTCAAATTCTGCCGTTTTAGCGCCACAAAACGCATGACTTACACTTTTTTACTACCTATACTGTAATGAGTTTGAGCGGGTGACAAGCTGCGCCAACGGGAGATGGCATGGTGAGGTAGGATTTAATACAACCGCGAAAAGGTCTCGAGGGACAAAATTTAGAACGGAGATAGACCATGGCCTTGATTAAGGGGTAGGGGCACTTCCTATTCTAATCCAGCGCAAATGTAGCCCCGGGCACAGCTAGTTGATAATATACAAACATTTTATAGCGTAATTATATTATTTTTGTTGCACTAACCCGTAAATAGGTTATTCAATTGCCAGCTAATTGACGACCTGGTTACGGTGGCGGGGAGTCGCTGGATGCGGGCGGCACAAGACCGGGAAGCTTGGAAAACCATGAGAGAGGCCCATGTCCTGCAGTGGGCGTCAAATGGCTGATGATGATGATGAATTGCTAGTACTAGAACATACATGTTCGCCACTTACTGGTGAACACATCATTGGTACTTTATTAAGTATGACTCACTGTGATAGCGATAATCTATCGTAGTAGATCTGTGAAGCGCAAAGCAATGGTGAACTACCCGAATTCTGTTGCGAACACTGAAACGTAAACTCAAGCTTGTTTCCAGATGTAATTCAATTGAACATTGCCTTAGAGATAATTTAAATAAACACGAGACTACATTAATTTACATACCTGTGAACTTGCCTCATAGTTCGTGTCTGCCGCTTATGTTAACGGAAATGTAACATCGTTAAAAAAGTATTTTCTTATATTAGAGTTATCTCTAACACAAAAAAAATGCCCAATGAAAAGTATCGGGAAATTATATTTTGTTTTTAAATCCATACATTCGGCAGTATGAAATATTTAGATTGCATTCAATTGCAAGCAATTACTACAATTAGTAATTAAAAGAACAATAATTGGAGAAACATCGTTCCGTATGATGTTTTCTTATTATTTCTATAGTAATGACTCAAATGCTAACAAGATTACTGGCGTCCAGCCGTTATCACACAATTTGCGAGTATAAATAGAACGTAAACCCAAGAAAACTTTGAACGGGAATCCAACCCACTACATTTATTACTGGATCTTAACTGAAGGTACAGATGGCCGGAAAACAACTTGAGCAATGCGAAGATCTTTTGGGGCGTTACGCGAGGCAGGGAACCCAAGTTATTACTTTCCGTTCAATCACTTGGCTGAGTGTCTTTTAGCAGTTTAGTTTCAGCTATTCAGAGTGTAGGCCGTTCATTCCAGGCCCTAGACGGCTGAATTAACCAGTTGGCGGCGACAGACAAACGTCCTTCTACAGCGTTTTGTTTTGCGGTCTAATTACAAGAGACCCCGGCGCCTAATAAAAAATTCGTCGCCAGAATACCAAACAGAAGCAAAAACAGTATGAAAATATGCCTGTGGGTATTATCAACCCTTTGCGAGTGGTTTTTATTTCATAAAAAAAATAACAATTTGAGGTAAAATATTTTGGAAGTGAATGTAATATTATATAAAAATTTCGTGTCACAGTGTTTGCTATCGAACTCGTCCGAAACGGCTTTTATTAAATTCTTTGTGTACATTTGATGGGTCTAAGAATAGGTCATACGGTAATTAATACGGCAAAACAACGTTTGCCAGGTTAGCTTGTTTATATAATACTTCTTTAGGCGCACAGTTTCTGAACAGTGGACGAAACTGAACCGTCTTTCTCGGGTCGGCTCTAGTCGGTTATTGACGCTGAATCGGGTATGCTCTGCGAAAGTCATCAGTTTTGTGAACTATCATAAGGTCATGAGCACATACCCTCTTTTTTTTAGTGGCCTAAGTCGTGGCAAAATGCAGTAAACTAATTATGTTTAGGGTTTCATAACGAAATTTCGTCAACCCTATTAATATCGGTATCTCTGTCTTGTTGAAATTTTCGTATTACTGAAATAAAAAAAAAACTATAACAAAATATAACCAACAACCTGACTTGAACATTAACTACTAAGCAGGACCCAGTGTTGCCATATTCGGGAGGCGTGAAATCTGTATTATCCGTATCCGTAAAATCCTTACAAAATCCGTAGGACCATCTTATCATCATCATCCATTTGACGTCCACTGCAGGACATAGGCCTCCTTCGTGGTTTTCATAACCATGAGGGGCTTTGCCATAATCGCCACGCTTGGCAGGCGGGTTAGCGATCGCAGGAAGACGCTGCTGCCCGTCTCCTAGTAATGTATTTCCTTAGTCGCCTTCTGCGATATCCACGGAAGGAAATGGAGTGACGCTATTCTTAATCCGGCGAATATTATTATCTATGAGGACCTCTGCATTCCATAATTAAAATGCGTAAGCTCGCTAACTGTCACATACTCACATAAAGAAACTCACATAACTCAGCGTTTGAAATTGCCTATCCACGGTGGGCACGCGTGGTAATTTAGCCCATACCCTTTGTCCGAGAGAAGGCCTGTGCCTAATTTATATTATTATGTATATTATAATACATCAGTGCTGAGGACAATTTTAAAAACAGTAGAGCGATATCACTCCGATGTAAAAACCTAACTGCAAAGTGGGTTACTCGGGGCTGCAAGTGATGTAAATTGCTTTGGCCAGATGTCACTGCCAAAGTTTGTAAAGAGGCTCGAAATTTCGCTAATGCCTGCACTTACCTACCCATTAGCTCAGTTGGGAGAGCGCTGGCACGGTTAGCCAGAGGTCGCGGGTTCAAGTCCCGGCATGGGTGGGATTTTTAGCCTCTAAATAGGTTTTTAAAATATTTTTTCTAAATAACTAAGAGAAATAGTACTCGACAACCATACTGAAAGCTTTTGACATTGGAAATATCTTTCCGTTTACTCCAGTATAGGCTCCGATTTCACAGAAAAAGTTCGATACCCTTATATCTCGGAGAGTTGTGAAGGTATGATATTCAAAAATAGCTCATAAGATGGGTATTTACAAGAGCTATTACCAAAAAAAAAATTAATAGTGGAAGAAAACAAAAATTAAATTTTTTCCATTTTTTTTATTTTGGCGCTCGATATTTTGAAAACGAAGAATGGTATCAAAAATTTGAGAAAATAAATCTGGACAATTTAGTCAGCATAACAGCATAAAACAAAGACGATCGGGTTAAGGGTTTGCCCTGTAGCCTAACCTTTTTGAAAAAAGTCAGAAAGTCAGAACGACATTTTTCACATGACATTTATGACTCGATTCAATTCCAATGTGCTCGATAGTCGTGTGAGGCACGAAATCTGTGAATTTTTGTGGATAATTAGGTTATGCAAAGTGGGAAATGTTAACTTACGAAGTTTAATAAGACTGAAAAATGAAAAAAACTTTATTAAGAAAAGGGTTCAAAGAGTGGTTACTGGCTCCCAAACTAGGATTCCCTGTGCTATGGGTATGGGTAGCCAGCGTACCAACTACCAACGTACTTACCGTAGAATACCTACTTCAATCACAAATACAAATTTTCCCGTAGATTTGGTAACTCTATCAGCTCACACATCTATCGTACTTTACTAAGCCACAATCAGGCTCATAGAAGCAAGAACAAACATAACGTAGTTCCTTCTCACACTAGATTACATAAGTACAAAGTAGTTCCTGAACTAAACTTAAAAGTTACTTCTAAGTCTATTCTCAGGCCTACCAAATATACACAAAAAAATCATAAAAATCAGTGAAGCGTTTTCGGAGGAGTTCGATAACAAACACAGTTATACGAGATTTTTATAGTTCCCTAAGATACAGGCCTTGCCTAGTTTGGGGACCCTTGGATACTTTTGTTTTTTTACTAAATATAAATTTACCACATGTTTGTGCAATAATAGTATATTCTGCAATTAGTTAATATAGTGAATAAAGGACGGATTTAAAACAAGGGCCATAGATGAATCACGAGCAATCGAAGAATACTAACGACTGAATCACGACCGTAGGGAGTGATTCATGATGATTGTATCACGAGCGTAGCGAGGGATTCAAGTGTAAGAATAATTATAAGAATAGTAAGAATAGTTTAGTAATTATCTTCAATATGTATGTACGTATTATTGTTGTTATTTATTTATTTATTTATTTTTATTCATGTAGGTTTATAATAATTTCTATTAATCGGACGGTGAAACTGTTTACTAATGACAGAAAAGAAACCAAAACGGTTTTTATTCTAAAACTAAACTTCTTGTCGAAAATGTCGATCAATCAAATCTCAATGATTTATTTGCACAAGGAGTTTGTATGCCGAGTAGGTAATCTTCGCATAAGGAGTTCATATCGAGTTTCTTTTTGTGCAAGGAGGCTGTATAGCATTAAGACGGAGTCCAATGTCGAGTTCTAAATTCAAACACCAAAATAGTGATTAAAAGTGCATTCTATCCACTGTTTTCAGTGAATAAAATAATCTTTTTAGAAGGGGAATGGTATAAATAAATATTATACTTTAATTTAATTTTGGTTTATCATGACAATTCGAGGTTAATCAACTTTGTAATGTACATCGAATTATCATAACAGATAAGTCATGAATTGCTGTTCTTTTAAATAGGCCACTGGTCCGCAATTGACTTAACCCGTCATTGCAACAAAATTGTGTTTTGCGTCGCTAATGCTCTGTTTTGGATGGCTCCAACCCCGATTAGATTTATAAGGTTAACTTAATTAACCTACCTACCCACAGTTGGAACGGGTAGAACTCTGCAACAATAATCTTGAGACGCCGAAAAAGAAGGAAAAATTATAACTTTGAAAGATTCTAACGGACCTCGTAACTCTGATTGAAAAGTGTAAGTTGTTTTAACTTAGAGCCTTTTGTCAGTTCGGACCTCTCTTTCGAGTTGATTATTCCTTTTAGGAATAATAATAATAATCTTTGTTTCTTTAAAATTTACAAATAGTAGTTTGTTACATTAAAAGGCGAAGCTGCGTATGAACAATTCTCTTCTGCGCCTGAACTAGGTTCTAGACCTGTATCTCAGGCAACAGTGCTCTTCAACATTCAATAGAGTAGGTATGTAGCTTAGACATGTGTAAGTTAAAAACAGTACAGTACCTAAGTTAAATAATGGAAGTTAAACACACAAGTAAAGTTTTGCTTTGTTATACTGTACTGTTGCCCAGAAAATGTATACCGACGTACGTATGAGTAGGGCATGGTGTTCGAATATCTGGTTTATTCGAGTATTCGCCTCATTTCCAATTCAAATTTAAACTGGCTGTTGTATTCGTCCGAATATCTCAATTACTCAATAAAATGCACGTATCCGAACTATTTTCAATGCTACTGCGAACAGAATGAACCGAGGCCAGCGCCAACAAGCTTGTCAATGTTAGGATTCCGTACCCAAGGGTGCCAACGCAACCTATGATGTTTTTTGAGTCCTGACCTGTCTGTCTGTCTGACTTATGAAGGACATTATTTCTTAGCAGCAGTGGTAGCGCAGCGGTAGAACGCCGACTTCTCATTCGGGAGGTCGTGGGTTCGTATCCCGGCATGTAACAATGACTTTGTTTTCTAAGTTACGTACATTTGTTAAGTCGTAGTAGCAATATTACTCGATAACTGTGAAGGAAAACATCGTGAGGAAACCTGAGTGTCTGAGGTGTTCACATACCTCAGCGCTTGAAATCTCCAATCCGCGGTGGGCACTGTAAGTGGGATTCCGCATTGTATAGCCATCAAGATGAAGTTTGAATAATGTTGTTAGAGTCAAAGCAAATCTGCCCTGTGTGCCGCTTCCTTTTTAGGGTTCCGTACCCAAAGGGTAAAGGACCATATTACTAAGACTCCACTATCCGTCTGTCTCGTGTACCTCGTAAATAGTGATAGCTAGACAGTTGAAATTTTCACAGATTATGTGTTTCTGTTTCCGCTATAACACAAATATGAAAACAGAATAAAATAAATATTGAAGTTGGGCTCCCATACAACAAACGTGATTATTTTGCCGTTTTTGCTGGATATTAATAACAGCAACAGGTAGACGCTTGAAATATTCAACTGTATAGATAATGGTACGGAACCCTTCGTGCGCGAGTCCAACTCGCACTTGGCCGGTTTTTAAGATTCCGTAGTCAACCCTTATAGTTTCATTATTTCCGTACGTCCGTCTGTCTGTCTGTCTGTAAAAACGGGAATAAATTCAGGGCATTTACATATTATTATGAAGTTAAACAAAAAACTATTAAGCCTAAGTAGGCTTTACCAAGTTACCAAGTAACGAACGGAGTTTTTCGACACGCACTTGGCCAGTTTTTCAATTAATGAAGTGTTGTGCATTTTCCCTTTTCGTATTTCATAATTCCAGACGCAAAAGATGATTGCTGAAATAATACACTGTGGTCGAAATACGAAGAGCTTGCTCGGCAAAAATCGAACCGATTCTTCGAAATCAGAGGATTTCCTCAAATAAGCCAATCATCCGATCGCAGACCATTTCACCCGCGACACGACAGACTGGAAACTTGAAATAACAAAATGGATCTCGAATTTTCGACAAGTGAAGTCATGAGGAACCTACAGAAGTAACTAAACCGCCATTTGACAACCTCGTGGCGCAGCGGTAGTGCATCTGCATACCATGCGAGAGGTCCCGGGTTCGAATCCCAGCTGGGGACAAAAACGAACCCCAGGTCTTGGTTTGTGATGTCGTTGTGTCTGGTTCCCACGACACAGGGTATCCTAGTGTAGGGCCAGAATTCTTGGGCCAGAAGCAATGTATGTGCCTGTATGTAAATGTTTATGTTTATATGTTTATTTCACCGCAGAAACCTTCCAGTTAAAACTTATGATATCTGAATATTTACTTTAAAAAATACAATTTAAAATGTAAGATATTAATATTCTTTCATATACACGGGGAAAAACAAACAAAATATATTTACAAAGTACAATTGGTGGCCTTATTGCTAGAGGCAATCTTTTATACCATTTGTGGGATTGTTCGTTGACTTTATAATTTAAGTCTCGCAATTATTTATTTGTAATGCCTCCTTATCTGATTCCGCTTAAATTTATTACACTTTATCAACATTTTAAAATTTAAAATTGAACAAAACAAATTCATAAGTTAAACTTTCATTCAATTCAATCAAAAAAATTCAGAATTTAAAATTATGTGTTTACAAAACAATCAAATTACATAGTGCTTGGGTCTGTCCACTTAAGAGCAAAAAACCTGTATTACGAGAGGCCCGCTCTTTCTACCGATTCACAATTTACACACGTACGTAAACAAAATATGGTTGTTCTGTATGTGTGTGTGTGTGTGTGGGGTGTGTGTGTGTGTGTGTGTGTGTGTGTGTGTGTGTGTATGTGTGTGTGTATATATGCATGTGTGTGTGTGTGTGTGTGTGTGTGTGTGTGTGTGTGTGTTTGCGTTATTTATATTAAATTGTTGTATCAAATCAATTATTATATTTTTTTCTTTCAGTTTCGTTATAATTTCGTCCTTTCAGTCACGATGTTACACATTTTTTACATTCATGGGTCGTTCATTCACACTTCATAAGTCACAGTTTCTGTGTTATTTTGAATAAAATCGCTTTGATTTTGATTTTGAACTCATAAATGATAAACTCTTATCGACATGTTTCAGGAATCACATTTTTTTATATAACCCTATAGTATCATCAGAAGACATTTCCGGGAAAATGAATCAATTATCTTTTCAATGCGTAACTGCATAGCCACTGTATATCCTGGACCTTTGTTGTATTGACTCTATGTCTCTGGACGTAGATCTTTCACAATGAATATTTCATATCTAGTCCCGCTGATAACCAGTCTCCGAAGACCTCTTCCACCCCTCTAAGTCCTAAACAAACTGTTCCTATAGCAGAAAAGCGTTCCTTAAAGTTAGAGGTCATGAAAAAATGGCCGATCCCGTCTACCCGACGTGGTTAGTTTATTATCTCATTAATTTTTCATCTCTGCCTCGTTTTCAATTGGGCGTTATGGTATTTTGATTGCTTTTAGCATTGTTTCCCTTCTGCACAATGGAATTCGAATTATTGACCCAACAATGGTCGGTATTTCTCTCTGAATAAGTAAAGAAAAGCAGGGAAGGGCGAAAGTAGGGTAGTAAGGTCTTAGCAATCTTGTCTACTTTATACTTAGCGGGATTTTGGTACAACTTCATAAGACATGTTCCATTCTTGCTTTTTCATTCCGTTGACTATATTACAAAAAACCTTTGAACATAATTATATCTTACCTTAGGTACCTTACACCTTATACTCATATGTTCATTGCAAATGTAACTTTGTAATCCTTTGGCGTATCTAGAAAACTGGACCGAAATTGCAAAACATTTAAAATTTTCCTTGGTTTATTTAATAAACACTCATTGTATTTTAAATTTCAAGCTTCTACGTCTGCTAGAAGTGCTTTAGAGTTTTGATGATCGGTCGGTCAAAAAAATTAAACAAAATTAAGAAATTTTACTAGTTATAATTCTTAAACTCCTGTATATATTGAAAAAATATATATACCGTGTTTAAACAACACTTGCTTAGTTACTAAAAATTCAGGCTTCTAGTTTTTATCCACAACGAAGAAAAGGATGTTACGGCCGTGCCGCTTTTTTGTTCGACTTGGCGGGGGCACTGCCGTGTCCCCAGATTCATAGACCATTTTTTTATTTAAAATATGATTTAGTTTGATCTATTTTTAATTCTTTTGCCTGTTTGTGCAATAAAGTGTTCTCTATCTATCTAATATGTAAAACAAATTTTTAAAATTTTCATAAGTTGTTTTACTGTCTATGAATATTTTCTCCCTTATAACCTTTATTGCAGTAGGACTAATAGCTGTTGAACTGTAATTCAGTGTGTCTATAAAACTATATGCCGTCCTCTCTTCAAACCTATATCACAGTAGGTCTGACCAACTATAGGTATGTCAAGTTCGCACTATGCGTAGTCATAACGCGACTTAGTCCGTCTAGCATAAGGTACACCAGTTTCAAACTGGTTTCTGACAGTTTCCAAAGGCCAGGACTGCTTAAATCATCTGTAACCGACGTAAAGGCTTTTCAATCAATCAATATATTTATTGCCATAAATTACATGTGTGTACAGTTATGTTATTATAATACAATGTGTTTCAACGCAATTTTACCGATTAGGCGACAGTGACTAAACGAACTGAATTATTGGTAACATTCAAGAAATTTTTCATTAGGCACTCATTTAAAGGCAGAAATTGCACCAAAATTCAGCAAATAGCTTGAATGCGTATCATGGCCGTGTGTCGGATACCTAATTAGGAATGTAATTTGCCCACAAATCATGCGTGGATTTGAAGGCATGGTATTGGAAATATCCAAATGAAGTGATGTGTTTGCAGACCATAGAACGCGTGTTGCCGCTGGCACTAATTACTTATGTATTCAAACCAACCGCATTGGGTCTAATAACTGTACCTAGTTAAGTACGAGGCAAAATTCCATCGGTATTAGAATCCGCATTCCTGGGTCCAGTTTCATAAAACTAAAATTCACGGCTTCCTATGACCACAGACATGGATCTAAGAAACTTTATTTTTTTAATTTAATTCTTTATTGCACTAATTACATTGTAAGTGTACAAGGGCGTGCTTAAGAAGCATTCTCTTCCAGCAAACCTTTAGTTTTGAAGAGATTGGCGACGGGTAGTGCAAGAACAAGATTAAATACAATAATAAACTTACGTAAACCTAGGAAATACATTAACTTAGACTTAGTGGGGGGGATAATAGAAATTATTATAAACCTACATAAATAATAGTACATAAATAAATAAATAACAACAAAAATACGTACCTACATATTGAAGATAATTACTATTACTAAACACGATTACTTACATACTAATAAGCAATAAAACAAAGTAACTGGTGATCGTTTACTGCCTATTCTGCAAATCAAGGAAGTGATAAAGAACTTTGACCTGTGCGTGAGATGAAAGTTCTTTATCACTTCGTGAAATCAAGGAAGTGATAAAGAACTTTGACCTGTGGTGCTGTGAGCATGAGATGATTTATGCAGCGTCCAGTGGCACCTTCACTCACACTAGATGGGTGGAGGGACCGCTCGGATGCTGCAACGCCTGGGACATTGTTTTAGATGGAGTTGGCTTGCCCAGTGTGACCCCCACCCCTGGATATTAAAAGGTATGAACCCCCGATAGTAAAGAGAAAACGGTACTATGATGCAAAACACTCTAATGGCCAACTGTGATCGTCTAGTCTAGTGAGAACCCTTCATTGTGAACGTAGTAATAACCCAAGAACTTTTAGGATAAGAGATTGAGTAATGAATGTATGTAAGAGATCCGTTAAAATAATAAAAGTGGAACTAAGAACATTCAGTTCAAACCAAATGTTTACTAGAAAATGTAAATTTTGGGAAGATTCGAAGAAACTAAAATAGCAATAAAGCAACATTAAATAAGCAGAAGCGAGACAAGATTGAAATAAAAGAAGAAAATTTAAGTAGAGAAGTTAAGTTTAGAAGACAATAAATTAAAGGTTAAATAAAATAAATTCCATCTAAATAAGATAAGATTATAGTAGCAAAATATTTGAAATAAATAACTACTTGTCATACTACTACACATGTGAGTGTTTTAGTATAACGTCCCCTACCAAAGGCCGGTTAAGGCAGACATTATTAGCCAGCCAAGTAGATAATATTGGATAAGAAGAAGTGAGTGGAATACTCAATTATCTACTAGCCGATAGTGCTAATTATATCTACCGTGGATGGGGATTGGCCACCACTACGTTATACCGTTAGTATATACTTATAAATAATAAAACTATGACTGACTAGAAATAAGGATACAATGATTCATTATTCCTTGTCTATGTCTTAAGAAAACATACATGATTAACGCAAGAATTGGCAAAGTGACGTTCAGCAGTACAATGCACTGGCAGACGAGAGTGAGAGAGGTAAAAAACCAAATGCACAAAGTACGTTGGAATAAGACTTCATCGAAGCTTACCAACACTGAAACAGTCCGGCCAAACCCACGCAACCATGAAATGTCACCCAAAGACATAAGTCATACAAATAAATATAGTAAAAGCAATAAAAGCTTTGAGCAGGCATAGACATATTAAAACTCAAGTCACTTCACACAATTAACGCAAGAAACGGCAAAGGGATGTTCAGCAGTACAATGCATTGGCAGACGATAGTGTGAGAGATAATAACCAAATGCACAAAGTACGTTGGAATAAGACTTCATCGAAGCTTACCAACACTGAAACAATCCAGCCGAGCTCACGCAACTATGAGATGCCACTCAAGGACAAGTCAAACATAATAAAAGCTTTAAGCAAGTATAGAGATCTTAAGACTCAAGACGCTTCACACAATTAACGCAAGAAACGGCAAAGGGATGTTCAGCAGTACAATGCATTGGCGGACGAGAGTGTGAGAGGTAATAACCAAATGCACAAAGTACGTTGAAATAAGACTTCATCGAAGTTTACCAACACTGAAACAATCCAGCCGCGCTCACGCAACTATGAGATTAAGCAGAGTATTAAGCCAATATACTTAAAATGAATATAGCATTACTACTACAAAGCCTATAGTGGCTCTTAACTACTCCCTAACGTCCCATAACGTCTTTCAATTCCTAACAATAATCCGTGTTTTAACCACCCTATATATTATTCACCCTATATTGCGCCTAAAATGCAATAATACTAAAGAAACAACGGTCGGAAGGAAAAGTATCTACGCACCTACATAAATTGTTCCTACCTCTGCAATAGTGGAATGACCCGTCCGAAGGTCAAAAGATAGGTACCTACGAAGCTAATATTTTCGTTTCGTTTTACCTATTCCTCAGTTTGAAATGATCACCGTGTGGATGAAACGCACCAACCTTTACGCCTAGTTTTAAGGTAAGGACCAGAGACATAGATAAGCAGTAAGTTTAGTAGCTACTAATTCAAGACTCGCACAATTAAATAACGAACGCAATCTTTTAGTCCAACAGAGTTTGGCAGGTTTACATTAGCGCAACGCGGAATTTTTGCGGGGCTACATCTACATCCTTACGAGTAGGTGATAAGAGAATTACTTAACGCTATCATTTACAGACGGGTTTGGAAACAGATTTATTGAACTCTAAACCAAATGTGACACATTGATCACAATATCGCTACACTACAAAACATTGTGGAAGCACCAATTTCACTTATTTTAGTTTTATTAAATGAACCTTAAACACATCTAACGACCGCATGGTTATGGTGGGGACTTGGGGAAATACTTACTCTCATCATACAACTGGATACCCTGAAAGAAAAGGGGGAGCCTGCCTAATTTTTCCCAACCCCGTAAGCTAATATATTTAACCACCCATCAAAATTATTATTGTTTCAGCAAAACAAACCCCATTTACATTTAATCGTGTGTATGCGTGAGTGCCTAAGGTGTCTCCCTAGTCACAGCTATTTCCTACTTCTATCCTCCCTAACTCCGGAAAACCAGACTGTTTCAAATTACTTGGTAACTTGACTCAGTTAGCTTTCAGACTTTCTGGCCGGCCAGAGTGTGTAACCTAGGATGTGTATGCGCAGGTGGTTTTATGGGTTCGGTAACCACCCGCAAGGTAAGAATATTCGGAATATAATACATAAATATGTTATGGGTGCAAAGTGCCAGAGGGCTAGAATCGTCTGTCACTCAGGGTAAGCAGGGGGAAAATTGCTACACCACGTATGCTAACGGAAGAAGATCTAACACCGCATTCACAAGAAGCATTTTATCCCAATCTTCAAACAAGATAATTAATGTAATTATCTCAATTCAAAATTATTGTTAGTATTACTTTTTTATTATTAAATTAAATTGGGAACGCCTCCGGTGAAGGGATTCTTTAAACCTTTCGACCCAAGCAGACTCAGATTCAGCCGTAGCATAGTAAGCAGAGCTAGATTTTGGGTTCCTTAGTCCATTAATAAACTTCTTAAGGCTCCCAAGTGAATTCGCTCTAAATTCACACGTTTGTATACTGAAACTCAATTACCACTAGCTAGTGGAATTAAGCTAAAGTAATAAGTGGAATTAAATGACTGCAAAGGCTCAGAAAGCTATGACGCAAGAATGATATCGATCATCTCGTGTGCCCCCGCCGAGCCTTGGTTATTTGACAAAGGCTAGACACACGGACCATCCATAGCAAGCATACCTTTGTCACCGTGAGTAATCCTTTGCACAAATTTATTTCCGCATAAACGTAGTACTGTGGAGGAAAAGGATTAGTAAACTTTTATTTCGCGAGAGCTACCCTAATTACTAAGGCTGAAAACCCTATTTTACGCGGAAAACTTCTAGCTAAATATACAAACGGTTTAGGAATCGAAGGCCGCTTCTAACTTTACACTTTCACTTTCAAATCTCATTCCCTAGCTAAGAAAGTAATTCAGAACCTGAAACTTCACACCAGAGCTGATAGTCTGGGACGCAATGCCCACAGGTGATGTTAGGTTACAAATCCAAAACCACTCTCCTACTTTCGAATTTAAATGCAAACGAAACTCCCTAATAGTAATAAATTCACAAAATGGCGAATTTGCCTACGAGCGCAGCAGACGTATTTACTGTTCAATTTTCTGTTCCGGAAAAAGCCCCGAGCACTTCCCGAACCCAGCTTTTATAACCTCGCAGCCCCCTCCTGATATGATGCCACTTCTCCCTCTCGCGAAACCAATAACGAAATCCCGCCAACTAAGAATTTTATTCCTTATTGCTATTAATTTAAGGACTTCAACATTGGTAATTCTATTTTTGTTCGTCAAACTCGTACCACATCGCGCCACTATCTTCTCAATCAATTTCAGAACTTTAATATTATGCTATTTTATAAATTAATATTTAATGTCTGCAATTATATTGTCAATTAAGTTTCTATTTATTTATCTCGATATTTCCCGATTGATTTATTTTTCTACAATCCTTTTATCAATTTATTCAACGCACATTTGAATGACGCGGTGGTGTTTTCGAAAAACTAGTTTCTGTTAATAACAAAGTTTCGTATCTCGTATATAGAACAACATCTCTTTAATTCAGTCTATATTCACCTAAACATACTCTACTTTATTTACAATTGGGATTTGAAGCGTTATAATGATTTATTTGGTTGGCGCCAACCGGACGCAAATAACAGTGGCGCCCCCCCACTTAAACGGTTAATATCGTATTAACAAAGAACTAATACTGATACGCTACTCACTCCTAGATGGAGCTCACTCTAGAGCTTATGCGAAGATATTCGATAATGGGGACTTGCACTAAGAAAAACTTTAATAAAGTATGAGAGGACACGTCTAAAGACAAACAAACGTGGTATCTCTTTCTTCCGCAACCATACACTCCCTACGATACAAACAGTCAATAAGTCAATACAATCACGTGGCACTACAACGCGCCATACAACTCGACCTCAGACCATGACGTCACTCCCCAGCGTATGAACGCACCGCCTACAATGTATGAAGCGTTTATCAATATATATGTCATCTCGTAAAATAATGTTTCTAAGAAACCGTTCAGAGTTCAATGAAAAACTAAATTCTACGTTTTTAAGTAGAAATGAGGTCTTTGAGAAGTATGTCTGGTGTTACTTTGAATGACCGGACACGTAACCGTGTGACTAGAAAACGTTGTGGACTAAAAGAGGATGCAGTGACTAAAATTGAGAAAGGAATGTTGAGTTCGTTTGGACATGTGGAGCGGATGAAGACAGAAAGACTGACGAAACAAATCCATCGAACAAATGCGGGTGGAAGGGCCGGCAAGGGACGACCCAGACGGACACACCCCGACCAAACAAGGGATGCACCAGCAAAGGGCAAGACAAAAGCACCCGAAACCGGCGCGCGCGCAAGCAACGACCAATGAATGTCGAGGAAGCGACAGTGATCCGTCAAGATCGCAACAAGTGGCAGTCCCCGACCTTCGCCCACCCCTCCGGGACACAGGCGTGAGTCTATGTTGTTTTGTTAAAGTTTTATATGATTTAAGTTCCCTATTTATTTAGTACCTGGATGACCGAGCTTTTCGGATGCAATTTTTTGTTTTGTTTTAGAGAATGAATTAAGAAAGTGTCATCTATGAACAAAGTGATGAACTGCCATGTACTGTATTAGATTTAGGTGACAGACTTTCTTCAATCCAAAATTTATTAGTTGTGCTATTTCGCAAGAGAGATGTCATTGTAATTAATCTCAATTATCGTAAACCATCCCTAAAACAAGTTGTATAATTTAATCTACAAAAGACAACGCAATATTTCACAAAAACTGTTTAAATGTTTACAAATGCTACAAAACGAAAGCTTTTCGGATGCACTTTTTTTTTGTTTTTGTTTTAGAGAATGAATTCAGACCCACGCGTTTAGACCGGTAGCGTCACCTATGAAAAAAGCGACGAACCGTCATGCATTGTAACAGGCTTCAGGTGAAAAACCCTCTTCAATCCATAATTTATTAGTTGTGCCAACTCGCAAAATAGATGCCGTTGTAATTAATCTCAATTATCGTAAATTTTTAATCTAGAAAAGACAACGCAATATTTCACAAGAACTGTTTAAATGTTTACAAATGATATAAACAAAATATACCTAGCTTTATTTTATGTTGGGGAACCAAATACGTTTAAGCGCTTTATCCGATTCTATAATACGTTCTTTAAATGTTTTACAATGCCTATATAAGTATATGATTATCATTTCTCGGTTTCTTTTAGCTTCCATCCTTAATTTTCTCGTGCAGAACACAATTCAACATGATATTAACGATCGTGAGCACTTGTACGGAGCTTGGTCCGTCACAATCAACCCCCAAAATTTGGATAAGACCTGTCGTTATCAAATTTTCAATAAAACATGTGATCACGAGAGTAGTCTTGCTACATAAGTTATTAATTACTTGTTTCACTATTTTCCAGAAATGACGAAATGAGTGAGTTGTGTTTTTCAACCAGACTCTTCGGATAATTGTCTATGTGAAATTTTAATCGACACCGTTTTATTCGGATCGCTTAGCAGCTTTTAACACAGCCTATCATTTAAGACCTTGATAAAGGGATCCTGGTTGTGAGGCAGGACAGCCCGAAGGCACCGACTGCTAAGTACCAGATACACTCGCTTAAACTCCAAAGGGGAGGCCTCCCCAAGAGCAAACGTGCACCGGTAGTAGAACCGACCCTTACAATAGCCTCAAATAACAATCAGCTGCGAAATCACTACGGGAAGCTATCAAACAAACGATATTAATCAATGAAAATCCCCAATCGACAACATCTTCGCTTCTGGAGCCTGCTTAGTTGCCGAAACTAGTTCTTAGCTTCTTGTGGAGTCCGGGATACAAATACAGTTTAACTTAATTTAAAATGAAAATCAAAAGAAGTATTTATATCCGCTTGAGGTGTGTGCTGTATTCGGAAACTAAATAAAACAAGTTATCTGCGTAAAACCGATTCACCGAACTCTATAACTTCCATTCAAGCCCTTTTTCATTCTTTTTCTAAATACTCCAACTAATTCCTTCTCCATTCATTGAATCATTTCCAAGCTTACTCTTACTTGCTTACATACTGATATATGAAGCCTGAGAATTTAGCGAATGAACTCTTCGCAGATATGATTTTGATTACCGCGATATAAAATAAACTACTAATTTTATTATAAATTTGACAACCCTATCCAATATGGGAAATAAAATAATTTGAACCAGAGCCCGCGATCGCAATAAAACCTAGTGATAGACGTTATGAGACGCAAGTAAAATTTTTAAAATTAAATTTGTTTTACCTTACACAGTACCACACGAATTACCTTGATTACCGTACACAATACCTCAATTTCAATTACCAGATTACCTTTCAAAACCGTTTCAATTACCTGGTTTAAGAAGTACAGTCAACGACGAAAATTAAATAATCAAGTGTAAATCCCGATTAGATTAACATGCGTCCGTATTTTATTAAAAATAGTATTTGGGTAAGACGTAAATTATGGTAAGGTACATTTAAATCCAAAGTTTGGTTTAAGAACATTCGATTATCTACTTTTTTCGTTTACTGTACGCGGATTATTAAAATAAAACAAAATGTGTTGTTTTTTTCTCTATTATTTATAGTTTATTATAGGTACGTGGATTACTAGAATAAAATAAGTTTTCCTTTTTTTTTTTTGTAATTAATAAATTAGTTTATTATGTCTATCAAGAAATTTACGAATCGATGGGAATAAAATATACTAAATTTATTTGACATATTGATATTTAATCTCGAGTCTAATGGAATAATTTAGAATTCATGAATTTATTTGCACCCCCACTATACGAAACTACCGAGTTACGCAATACTAAATTCCTAGCAAAACTGTAATAGGTAATAGCAACCCCCCGTCGAGAAAACTTTTGTTAATTATGTTGCTTTTTTTTTCTTTTACAACCCCACAACCCCCCAAATAAAAGACAAGTTTCCGCGTAATGGAATGCTAAACCGAATGTAAAAATATCAACCCCCAGCATGAAAATATTTAAAATGAAATACATCAATAAATTAAAATAAGAAAGATCTCACAACAATAACTATTAATTAATAAGCAAAACAAGTATTAAAGTATTTAAGAATTTAAAATCGCGTAAGAAAATTCATATTTTGACAACCCCCCACAAAGCAGACCTTTGACTAATTAATGTAACCCGATGACATTCGATTTTTTTTTTAATTCCCTAATTATCTTCTTAATTAACTATACTGGAATTATTATTGGCCTTAGTTTACCTACGAAGGCAACTTCTGACGTAAAATATAATTTGATACAACCCCCTGAATAAAAAACTGTTAACCGTACCTACTTAAAAACGATCGAAAAGTATAACCTCTACAGACTATTATTAAAATCCGACACGAAAGCATTGAATCAACTAAAGATTTTTTTGTAAAGTAACGTAATTTGAATAGAAATTACCAAGAGGTTATGGAACGTTAGTAAAAATTACGTGATTACACGTTAACAATTAGATAAATAGATCCATACACGAATTAAATATTTATTTTTACCCGTGCATACATCCATAAATCTATGCGAAAGCAAAATTAACGGATCTCAATCATACCCTCATTGTCAATCTCAAACCTTTCCATTTCACGAACATCAAATTGTGGCATAAAGCCAACGATAATAATTAAAAATAAGAATATTCTGCATCATAAAACATACAAACAAACTACTCAAACTCGTATTAAAATATCATGGTCACGGCACACCATATTGTAACCCCCACCCCGGAATATTAAAAGTATAAACCCCCGATAGTAAAGAGAAAACGGTACTATGATGCAAAACACTCTAATGGCCAACTGTGATCGTCTAGTCTAGTGAGAACCCTTCATTGTGAACGTAGTAATAACCCAAGAACTTTTAGGATAAGAGATTGAGTAATGAATGTATGTAAGAGATCCGTTAAAATAATAAAAGTGGAACTAAGAACATTCAGTTCAAACCAAATGTTTACTAGAAAATGTAAATTTTGGGAAGATTCGAAGAAACTAAAATAGCAATAAAGCAACATTAAATAAGCAGAAGCGAGACAAGATTGAAATAAAAGAAGAAAATTTAAGTAGAGAAGTTAAGTTTAGAAGACAATAAATTAAAGGTTAAATAAAATAAATTCCATCTAAATAAGATAAGATTATAGTAGCAAAATATTTGAAATAAATAACTACTTGTCATACTACTACACATGTGAGTGTTTTAGTATAACGTCCCCTACCAAAGGCCGGTTAAGGCAGACATTATTAGCCAGCCAAGTAGATAATATTGGATAAGAAGAAGTGAGTGGAATACTCAATTATCTACTAGCCGATAGTGCTAATTATATCTACCGTGGATGGGGATTGGCCACCACTACGTTATACCGTTAGTATATACTTATAAATAATAAAACTATGACTGACTAGAAATAAGGATACAATGATTCATTATTCCTTGTCTATGTCTTAAGAAAACATACATGATTAACGCAAGAATTGGCAAAGTGACGTTCAGCAGTACAATGCACTGGCAGACGAGAGTGAGAGAGGTAAAAAACCAAATGCACAAAGTACGTTGGAATAAGACTTCATCGAAGCTTACCAACACTGAAACAGTCCGGCCAAACCCACGCAACCATGAAATGTCACCCAAAGACATAAGTCATACAAATAAATATAGTAAAAGCAATAAAAGCTTTGAGCAGGCATAGACATATTAAAACTCAAGTCACTTCACACAATTAACGCAAGAAACGGCAAAGGGATGTTCAGCAGTACAATGCATTGGCAGACGATAGTGTGAGAGATAATAACCAAATGCACAAAGTACGTTGGAATAAGACTTCATCGAAGCTTACCAACACTGAAACAATCCAGCCGAGCTCACGCAACTATGAGATGCCACTCAAGGACAAGTCAAACATAATAAAAGCTTTAAGCAAGTATAGAGATCTTAAGACTCAAGACGCTTCACACAATTAACGCAAGAAACGGCAAAGGGATGTTCAGCAGTACAATGCATTGGCGGACGAGAGTGTGAGAGGTAATAACCAAATGCACAAAGTACGTTGAAATAAGACTTCATCGAAGTTTACCAACACTGAAACAATCCAGCCGCGCTCACGCAACTATGAGATTAAGCAGAGTATTAAGCCAATATACTTAAAATGAATATAGCATTACTACTACAAAGCCTATAGTGGCTCTTAACTACTCCCTAACGTCCCATAACGTCTTTCAATTCCTAACAATAATCCGTGTTTTAACCACCCTATATATTATTCACCCTATATTGCGCCTAAAATGCAATAATACTAAAGAAACAACGGTCGGAAGGAAAAGTATCTACGCACCTACATAAATTGTTCCTACCTCTGCAATAGTGGAATGACCCGTCCGAAGGTCAAAAGATAGGTACCTACGAAGCTAATATTTTCGTTTCGTTTTACCTATTCCTCAGTTTGAAATGATCACCGTGTGGATGAAACGCACCAACCTTTACGCCTAGTTTTAAGGTAAGGACCAGAGACATAGATAAGCAGTAAGTTTAGTAGCTACTAATTCAAGACTCGCACAATTAAATAACGAACGCAATCTTTTAGTCCAACAGAGTTTGGCAGGTTTACATTAGCGCAACGCGGAATTTTTGCGGGGCTACATCTACATCCTTACGAGTAGGTGATAAGAGAATTACTTAACGCTATCATTTACAGACGGGTTTGGAAACAGATTTATTGAACTCTAAACCAAATGTGACACATTGATCACAATATCGCTACACTACAAAACATTGTGGAAGCACCAATTTCACTTATTTTAGTTTTATTAAATGAACCTTAAACACATCTAACGACCGCATGGTTATGGTGGGGACTTGGGGAAATACTTACTCTCATCATACAACTGGATACCCTGAAAGAAAAGGGGGAGCCTGCCTAATTTTTCCCAACCCCGTAAGCTAATATATTTAACCACCCATCAAAATTATTATTGTTTCAGCAAAACAAACCCCATTTACATTTAATCGTGTGTATGCGTGAGTGCCTAAGGTGTCTCCCTAGTCACAGCTATTTCCTACTTCTATCCTCCCTAACTCCGGAAAACCAGACTGTTTCAAATTACTTGGTAACTTGACTCAGTTAGCTTTCAGACTTTCTGGCCGGCCAGAGTGTGTAGCCTAGGATGTGTATGCGCAGGTGGTTTTATGGGTTCGGTAACCACCCGCAAGGTAAGAATATTCGGAATATAATACATAAATATGTTATGGGTGCAAAGTGCCAGAGGGCTAGAATCGTCTGTCACTCAGGGTAAGCAGGGGGAAAATTGCTACACCACGTATGCTAACGGAAGAAGATCTAACACCGCATTCACAAGAAGCATTTTATCCCAATCTTCAAACAAGATAATTAATGTAATTATCTCAATTCAAAATTATTGTTAGTATTACTTTTTTATTATTAAATTAAATTGGGAACGCCTCCGGTGAAGGGATTCTTTAAACCTTTCGACCCAAGCAGACTCAGATTCAGCCGTAGCATAGTAAGCAGAGCTAGATTTTGGGTTCCTTAGTCCATTAATAAACTTCTTAAGGCTCCCAAGTGAATTCGCTCTAAATTCACACGTTTGTATACTGAAACTCAATTACCACTAGCTAGTGGAATTAAGCTAAAGTAATAAGTGGAATTAAATGACTGCAAAGGCTCAGAAAGCTATGACGCAAGAATGATATCGATCATCTCGTGTGCCCCCGCCGAGCCTTGGTTATTTGACAAAGGCTAGACACACGGACCATCCATAGCATACCTTTGTCACCGTGAGTAATCCTTTGCACAAATTTATTTCCGCATAAACGTAGTACTGTGGAGGAAAAGGATTAGTAAACTTTTATTTCGCGAGAGCTACCCTAATTACTAAGGCTGAAAACCCTATTTTACGCGGAAAACTTCTAGCTAAATATACAAACGGTTTAGGAATCGAAGGCCGCTTCTAACTTTACACTTTCACTTTCAAATCTCATTCCCTAGCTAAGAAAGTAATTCAGAACCTGAAACTTCACACCAGAGCTGATAGTCTGGGACGCAATGCCCACAGGTGATGTTAGGTTACAAATCCAAAACCACTCTCCTACTTTCGAATTTAAATGCAAACGAAACTCCCTAATAGTAATAAATTCACAAAATGGCGAATTTGCCTACGAGCGCAGCAGACGTATTACTGTTCAATTTTCTGTTCCGGAAAAAGCCCCGAGCACTTCCCGAACCCAGCTTTTATAACCTCGCAGCCCCCTCCTGATATGATGCCACTTCTCCCTCTCGCGAAACCAATAACGAAATCCCGCCAACTAAGAATTTTATTCCTTATTGCTATTAATTTAAGGACTTCAACATTGGTAATTCTATTTTTGTTCGTCAAACTCGTACCACATCGCGCCACTATCTTCTCAATCAATTTCAGAACTTTAATATTATGCTATTTTATAAATTAATATTTAATGTCTGCAATTATATTGTCAATTAAGTTTCTATTTATTTATCTCGATATTTCCCGATTGATTTATTTTTCTACAATCCTTTTATCAATTTATTCAACGCACATTTGAATGACGCGGTGGTGTTTTCGAAAAACTAGTTTCTGTTAATAACAAAGTTTCGTATCTCGTATATAGAACAACATCTCTTTAATTCAGTCTATATTCACCTAAACATACTCTACTTTATTTACAATTGGGATTTGAAGCGTTATAATGATTTATTTGGTTGGCGCCAACCGGACGCAAATAACAGTGGCGCCCCCCCACTTAAACGGTTAATATCGTATTAACAAAGAACTAATACTGATACGCTACTCACTCCTAGATGGAGCTCACTCTAGAGCTTATGCGAAGATATTCGATAATGGGGACTTGCACTAAGAAAAACTTTAATAAAGTATGAGAGGACACGTCTAAAGACAAACAAACGTGGTATCTCTTTCTTCCGCAACCATACACTCCCTACGATACAAACAGTCAATAAGTCAATACAATCACGTGGCACTACAACGCGCCATACAACTCGACCTCAGACCATGACGTCACTCCCCAGCGTATGAACGCACCGCCTACAATGTATGAAGCGTTTATCAATATATATGTCATCTCGTAAAATAATGTTTCTAAGAAACCGTTCAGAGTTCAATGAAAAACTAAATTCTACGTTTTTAAGTAGAAATGAGGTCTTTGAGAAGTATGTCTGGTGTTACTTTGAATGACCGGACACGTAACCGTGTGACTAGAAAACGTTGTGGACTAAAAGAGGATGCAGTGACTAAAATTGAGAAAGGAATGTTGAGTTCGTTTGGACATGTGGAGCGGATGAAGACAGAAAGACTGACGAAACAAATCCATCGAACAAATGCGGGTGGAAGGGCCGGCAAGGGACGACCCAGACGGACACACCCCGACCAAACAAGGGATGCACCAGCAAAGGGCAAGACAAAAGCACCCGAAACCGGCGCGCGCGCAAGCAACGACCAATGAATGTCGAGGAAGCGACAGTGATCCGTCAAGATCGCAACAAGTGGCAGTCCCCGACCTTCGCCCACCCCTCCGGGACACAGGCGTGAGTCTATGTTGTTTTGTTAAAGTTTTATATGATTTAAGTTCCCTATTTATTTAGTACCTGGATGACCGAGCTTTTCGGATGCAATTTTTTGTTTTGTTTTAGAGAATGAATTAAGAAAGTGTCATCTATGAACAAAGTGATGAACTGCCATGTACTGTATTAGATTTAGGTGACAGACTTTCTTCAATCCAAAATTTATTAGTTGTGCTATTTCGCAAGAGAGATGTCATTGTAATTAATCTCAATTATCGTAAACCATCCCTAAAACAAGTTGTATAATTTAATCTACAAAAGACAACGCAATATTTCACAAAAACTGTTTAAATGTTTACAAATGCTACAAAACGAAAGCTTTTCGGATGCACTTTTTTTTTGTTTTTGTTTTAGAGAATGAATTCAGACCCACGCGTTTAGACCGGTAGCGTCACCTATGAAAAAAGCGACGAACCGTCATGCATTGTAACAGGCTTCAGGTGAAAAACCCTCTTCAATCCATAATTTATTAGTTGTGCCAACTCGCAAAATAGATGCCGTTGTAATTAATCTCAATTATCGTAAATTTTTAATCTAGAAAAGACAACGCAATATTTCACAAGAACTGTTTAAATGTTTACAAATGATATAAACAAAATATACCTAGCTTTATTTTATGTTGGGGAACCAAATACGTTTAAGCGCTTTATCCGATTCTATAATACGTTCTTTAAATGTTTTACAATGCCTATATAAGTATATGATTATCATTTCTCGGTTTCTTTTAGCTTCCATCCTTAAGGGGCTACAGTGTGCTGGAACTGGCTGGAAGACGCTTTTGAATCGCTTGTGACATCCTCTAGGAACCTGGCAGACCTTTGAAATTAATATATGATATAATTTAACTCCTCGATTCCCTATGGCATGTATGACAACTGTCATAACCTTACGCCTTCTATGAGTAAATATATTCCGTAAGAATGCTTAAAACAAACCTAAGAATTTATGTGCCATTTTAAATGCGCAGTGGATTACGTTTAAGCGTTTTAAGTCTTACGGGCAATATCAAAATATTGTATGTTCACGTTTAAAACTAACAGGAACAATAGTTACTCATTCAGAAAAAACGTTTTCATCAATTTATCACATTACGCCTTACGAGGAAAAGCCCAGCTACTCGTTGCATGTTGTCTGTGACCAGGCCCTCTTCGCATCACCATTGATTTGATTGTAACTTTTCATAAGCGATTCATCAATCATAAATCAACCTTCCAAAGTTCACCTCGAGCGCCATATAGTGAAATTAATTCAAAGTAGCAATTCTCATACAAAATTACCGATTGTAGGCCAAGGACGTGGGGTGAGGGACCGAAAAAGACGCCGCATCTTTCCAATTCACTTTCGTACAAAATGTACTGGGTCAAGTTTCATAAAACTATAATTTCGTAGTTTATTATGACAATTCGAGGTACACTGCGCAGCAGAGTCTATTTGTTAATCTGTGGGTTAATCGGCTTTCGGTCATAGCCACAATGAATTGTAGTTCTATGAAACAGGATCCTGAAGGGATGGGTCTTTTCCGCGCCCTCGCCCCACGTCCCATGTCCGAACAAAACAAAAAACATTATATACCTATTAGTCCAATCGGTGGAGACATTTTCGAGTTTTTGCAAGACCAACCCACGGGGACTGATTTTTGTAGTAGTGATCGAGCTTCAATCGTTAGAAAAACATAAAATGTAAATTCCCATTTCCTGTATTTTTTTATTTAAGTAAATAACTAAAAAAGAAAATAAAAAGAAGAAAAGTAAAAAGGAAACCGATCATTTATTATAATCATTATTCGAACCAAAAGCTCTCTGTCGCTCAAGGGACGCCTCTTCCCATCCGAGCTATAGTAACATTATGAATCTAAGCGAAACATCGTTCTATTATTTGTGCCTAAATCACGGTAAAAGCGAGGTTCACTAAAAATGAAACCTAACTACCTATGTATTATAATCCATTTATTGTCGCGATTAGGTCGGCCGCACGCGGCCAGACTTTCTGCTCGAGTATTGTAGTCTCGAATACCTAGCATTTAAGGTTCATTTTAGTTTGATGGAGTTTTGTTTCAGTCCTCGCGCTCGCACTTCGCCTCCTCGTTAGATTGTAGGGTACATAGGCGGTAAATAATGTGTTGGTAAATAATAACTTCGATTGGCGTTACGAATAATACTTGATTCATAAACGAATCTGTGTAGATTTCGTCTGTAAATTTTTTTTCTATCTGCCTGACATGTTTTTCTGTTTTAAATAAAATATAACGCTGTATATTTTTATCACGCATTTTATTGTACATGCGGAAGTATTGTTAGAAGAATCAATGGCGTAATGCTAAAAATTTTAAAGCAATTATAATTTATATACATGTGTACTTGTTTTTAGTTTTTTTATTTTCTCGAAATTCCGCCGTATTGGGATAAGTTATCTACACTGCAATAATTATGCTCTTTACCTTCCCTACATGTAATATAAATCACACTTCCATGACATGTATAAGTTGATCCTATTCAATTGTTTTTGCTAGGGTTGTCACAAAATCCGGGTTTTTTTATTCATGATTTATTCGATGCTCATTTTTAGGTACAACGTAATTTAAATATATAATTTAACGCTCATAATATTTTTTGGGTTCCGTAATCATAATGACAACAAAAGAAAGTAGTTAGGTTTTTTGTACACGTAACAAAAAAAAAAACAACTGAAACCTTAACAAAAAGGAAAAGTGTAACAAAAAGTAACCAAATAGAAATAGAAGTACTGTATCACACAATAGATTAAATAAAAATCTGCGTTCCTGGTTTACCGATATTACATATTTTTATTTAAGTGTCACAATGAATAGTTTAATGTATCTTGAAAATATTCGTCGGTGGGGAGTTCCAAAATTATAATAATAATAACGTCCACACAACGCAATCAAACTAGAATTCCCTGTACTATGGTATGGATAGTTTTTAACTATCAGCTTTAATGACAAAAACCACTTAAATGCTGTATGTTTCCTGTGCTATTGGAATGAAATAATAGAAATGGTATGAATTACACTATTAATACGATTATCAACAGATTAATCTGTTATAATATACCAATATAAGTTAAGACGAGGCGATTATATTTATCAGTCTTTGTGCTGAAACAAGGATGCAGGCCAAATAAGCACTCAAATCCATTTGTAGCTCTTTTGCCAACATCCTTAGCAACGAAGTCTTTATCCATTTTCATAATTTTTGTTTTATTTCTTTGGTCAATATCCATTTTGAAATGTTTTTTTTTTCTTCTGTAAAAAATAAATTATTTTGCTTTTGTTCTTAAAATTTTTATTATTTTGTTTGTGTTATACCATAGAAAAAAAATACCCCTGTCAGATTCGCTTAATGGACTATGTGGCCACACAGGCACGGAAGCGATGACACATATTCACCTTTTTAAAACCGCTTCAGTGAATGCGCGTTGTGTAAAATAAAATAAAAAATTGCGTAAAGTCGATGATTTAAATTCAAAGATTTTGAGCCAAAATCTTAATCCAAGCTTCAAATTTATCAAAATTTCCACTCTTTTAAAATATTTATAATCCTCTGTATTTTTACACTATATTTAAAGATTTTCAACAGCTTTTGTAAATAAACCTCTTGAGTCATGGAAACACAAGAAGTCCACTGCTGGATATAGGCCTCCTCCATGCATTTCCAAAAAGCCCGGTTGGAAGCGGATTTCATCCAGCGTCTTCCTGGCACTTGGATGAGGTCATCTGTCGGCTGGTCGTCCTACGCTGCGCTTGCCGATATGTGGTCTTCATTCGAGAACTTTTCGGCCATGTAGACGACTTTCGTTCATCTACGAATCTCATCATTTCTGATTCGATATCGTAGAGAAAGCATAGGCCTTGCCATAGCTAGTTGCGTGACCTTGAGCTTTCTTATGAGGCCCATAGTGAGAGACCACGTTTTAGTGCCATAAGTCATCACTGGTTGTATAATTTTGTCTTGAGCGATTGAGGTATATTAGACGAAAGGACTTTTCTAAGTTTCCCGAATGCTGCCCAGCCGAGTTGGATTCGACGATTGACCTCTTTCACAAAGTTGGACCGGCCTAGTTGGACTGTTTGTCCTGAGTAGACGTATTCGTCTACAACTTCGAGAGTCGAGTTCCCCAATGTTATTGGGGTGGGCACGAAACGAGTATTCGATGTGACCTTCGTTTGTCCATGTTCATTTCAAGGCCCACCCGTTGGGAAACTCGACTGAGGTCTTCGAGCATTATGCCGAGGTCTTACATCGTTTCTGCCATGACTACTATATCGTCGGCAAATCGAAGGTGAGTGATGTACTCGCCATTGATATTGATGCCGCGTCCCTGACATTCCAGAAGCTTGAAGGTATCTTCCAGTCCGTTTGTGAACATTTTTGGAGAGATAACGTCTCCCTGTCTTACGCCCTTTTTCAATGGAATTGCCTCCGAACTCTGTTCCTGTACTCGGACCGACATAGTGGTTCTGTGGTCATAGTGGACTGTTGTACAAGCATTTCAGCCAGCACCTCGATATACCGATAGTCAATACGGCAACGCTGGAGAGACTCGAGCACTGTCCATAACTCGATCGAATCGAAGGCTTTCTCATAGTCCACAAACGCAAAGCATAATGGCAAATTATACTCCTCAGTCTTCTGTATAATTTGCCGCAACGTGTGGATGTGGTCTATGGTACTAAAGCCCTTTCGGAAACCGGCTTGTTCGGGAGGCTGGAAGTCATCAAACCTACGTTCAAGACGATTCGTGAGGACCCTCGAAAACAGCTTATAAACATGGCGCAGAGTAGTCATCAGTAACCACAAAAACCTCCAATACTAATTTTCATACAAAAACGGAGCCAGAGATAAAAATCAGAATTTTTAAATTTTTAGGAGCCAGCTTGAAATTCGACTTACGCCATTTTGTAAAAAGTAAGTTAACGTTGTCATCCAACCCAAGGTCTTGTTCAACATTTGTTCGACAAGACTACCCCGTAATGTTACCGTTTTCTCAGGCTTTGACAAAAAAGCTGTAAAGACCGGATTTTCCAAGTCAGATTTTTCTTATCGGATTGAGGGATCACCCTGTAAGGATGGAAAATTCCAAGTTTATACCATATGTGGAACTTGAAAATCTTCAAGAATTTTCGCACGTCTAGTTATTTTAGCATTCAAATGCTGTGTGACTATAAAGTTGATATAATATTAGTCCAGCCGCTAGACCAGCGGGGCCCGGTGGCAAAACCTGCATTAGGTGTTGGTTGAAAATTTAAGCAAGTTTACTTTTCAATCGGCACTATTAAATTTGCCATAAAAATTTGTTGACGTCACCGTCCTATCTAGGGTTTATGCAACGAGTTTATGTTGTTTTAAAAGACCACCCCTAAGTGTTACCATTATCCTAAGCCGTTGAAAAAAAAAGAAGCTTCTCCAAGTTTTCGATTTTCTCCGTCAGTTTTAGCAAAAAAACTAATCGTATAGAAAATTTCAAGTTAGTAACATCAAAATGGGACAACAATTTTATCTAGCTGTTTTTCGCTGATCAACTTTATGTAGGTATATACATTCTTCACGTCACACCGTGTACATAAAGTTGTTATATGCGATTTAAATCATGTTAGTATTTTAATTAATATATCAATAATAATGGCACCAGGTATTTACATATTTTTTTCAAAATCAAATCAGATCCGGATTATAAATTACTATTTGAGAGCGTGACAACCCTAACGACGTAAAATCCGGATAACAATTAAAATGGTCGTAATTTCTACTTTCCATGGAATTGGCATTTGAAATATATTTTTTATTTCATATGGGGAAGTCGCTTCCTACGTTCCAATTTTGCCACTGAGTCCCGAAATACATCCATGTGAAATCAAAGTCAAATTCACTTTATTGAAAAAAGATAAGATGATTTTTTTTCACTTTTTGACATAAAAACCTGTTGTTGTGAAAAAACATGTAGGTACTATTTCGTAAGTAGATAGGTAAACAAATACGTACTAAACATGTGATTTTTGTTTGAAAGCTATTCTTTCTACAAAGCATAGATAAGTTTTGAAGAGATGTACCTACCTTTATCTTTTTTGTTTATAATGGCGCATGCTATACAAGAAAGCATTAGATTGAAGTCTATTCAATCTACGCGTAGATACGCGGGCGGGCTGGCGAGCCGGCTAGAAAAGTAGAAACCGCTCGGCTCGCTCGACGCGTTCGAAATTCGGCTATATATGTGTGCGTTTGGCGGCGTGTGCTTACGCGAATGGAATGAGACTGTGTGTGTGCGGCCGCGCGCGCGTCTTTCTATGGAGATTACTACTAGGAATTAATTCAGTCGTGTCATCTAGCGGTGAAATGTTGAAGTGCTGCACACCTGTGTCAAACGCTCAAGGTCATCGGCACAGGGAAAAATCTTAATTTTCTCGTGCAGAACACAATTCAACATGATATTAACGATCGTGAGCACTTGTACGGAGCTTGGTCCGTCACACCAGCACCTATACCATCCTGACAGCTTAGTTGGCCCAGCTCACAAGAAAGATAAGCCAATACCTCACGATGTTTTCCTTCAGATTTAGGATCTAAACTACTACATGGCATAGCCTAAATGGCTATCTTCAGATTTACTAGTAATAATCGACTACGCAGTGTATAAACATGAATCGGAGTTTTGTGAAACGCGGCCCTGGTGTACAATAAAACAATATTTATCTATCTTTCGTCGTAAGATTTCAATAAGAATTTCCTAAATAAAGTCACTTGTTTTTGTTGTTGTTCCATAATAAAAGGTTAGGTAAACAGGATTACAAATTCCGAAATTCCGGCAACTCCGGAAACGTGTCAAATTATAAGTCACAACTACTTGTGTTCTACCACTTAAGTTTTGATTATTCCCCTATCTCATGAACCGTGATAGCTAAGCAGTTGAAATTTTCACACATGATGTATTTACTCGTATGTTGCCGCTATAACAACAAATACTAAATCTATACTAATAATAAATCTGTAAGGGTCGGTCATGGAGTAAGTTAGTTTGTTTTCAGAGATATTGTGTTTATAGGCTCAATATATGATACTGAAACTAATTTCACGATTTTTAGAATTTTTTTCTGTATGTGTGTATGTATGTATGTATGTTCCTCCATAACTCTTAAACCAATTATCCGAATTTGATGAAATTTGGTATAAAAACATATAGACATCTGGGACACAGGATAGGCTATTTAAATTCTAGCTCCAGTTATGATAAGACGTGGCCCCCATACAAATGCTGCTTCGTAAAAATCGAAATGTACGCGAACGGAGTCGCGGGCACAGCTAGTACCAAATAAAATAAATATTTAAGGGGGCTCCCATACAACAAACTTTGTCTAAAGACAGCGCTCGCCATCTATGTAACCTTCTTGTTGGTTTCTATAGATGGCGCTGTTCTCAAATTCGTGCGCGAGTCCGACTCGCACTTGGCCGGTTTTTTTTACGTCTTTACCTGTATAAACAGATGGCATTTTCCATTACGTATTACATAAGCATTTATTTAACTTGCTAGTTTATGGCTCACAATTACATTTTTCGGTGCGCAGTAGGAAAGTTTTCATTTACATTAATGTAATTCCTTTGCTACGCCATTTTGAATCCACTATTCTAGGAAACGCTGCCCACGCCAGGTTCAGATGTGTTTAATTACAAACTAAATATCCACTCGCGGAACCGAAAATACGGTTACATTGTGGCGGATTTCACAAAGTGGAAAGGTACAGAAAACGCGTGAGAATCGATGGTCAGAGTGAAATGCTCTGAGAGAATGCTTTAATCTGTAGAATTCTAAAGGACCCGTATTATGTAGAAAGGTCATAATCTAACCAGGTTAAGGATGAAATACATTGACGGTGGCGGTCCAAACAAATACAACTGCAGTAAATGACGTATGTATGAACAGCCACCGCGTTGGTGTGTTTCATCCTTTAATTGTTTATTGCTACAATCACAAATTAATAATATTTACTGATTTGTAAAATATAACTAAATATAAATAAAAATCGGCGTCCAGATTACTGCTGCCTCTGGGAACGGTCCCCAATATGCTGGCTACATTACCTAGTTGGATGGCGAGATTTATCCTCTCAGAGAGAGAGTATGGGCTTAATCACCACGCGTGCCCACCGCGGATTGGCGATTTCTTCTTCTTCTTCTTCTATCACGGAGCATCATTTGAGAACGGCTTCACCAATCTGGCTAGTTTTTGTTGTATTCGAAATTGCCAAGACAAGGTTTTTGTGAAAGACTCGAATCAGCTAGTTTCGAACAAAACTCAGCTGAACCAAGCTTTCGTGGAATTTTAATGCATGAAAAGGATTAAAATTCTCCTCATTAACTACGTTTAACGTTCCACGTTATTTTTTATGCAGGTACAAAATTTCGGAGTTTGGTGAATAATTTGTAAAATTTAAAACTGCGAAAAAAAAAAACCGAATAGGTACACTAGGTACCTAAGTTTTTAAGAGCTTTTATTCCTGCTAGCTTTATTTTCATTTTAAGGATATCTGGTATTGGCAGGCATGTGTGGACTCAACTACATATGTACTTACTCCAGTAATTTTGATAGCTCTAAATATGTATGTATCTATCATAGATTATTGTGTAAATCATAGCGGTAGCAGCGCAATAGGTTGGTCAAAAGATTCTGATTCGAGGTACAATAAATCCTCTGTATATAATGTAAATTCATCAGAAATATTATACAGAAATATGAAAATATTCATCAGAAAATGAGGAATTCTAATTTCAAAACGAACAAATTTTACTATGCGTTTCCCCACTTCTCTTTGAAATCGTGAAAAAATGTGAGCTGTTCCATAGTCAACTTACATACATACATACATACGTAAACTCACGCCTGCATACTAGAGGGGTTGGCAGAGACCAGGGGCTGCAACTTGCCACGATCCTGACAGATCATTTTCGCATTTTCGCTTCATTATTAGTCATGAATCGTTGCATGCACGCACGCCGATTTCGGGTACTTTTTATCTTGCCCTTTGGTAATAAATCCTCTATTTGGTTGAAGTATGTCCGCCTGGGACGTCCCTTACCGGCCCTTCCACCCACATTCGCTCGATATATTTGTTTCTTCAATCTGTTTCGAACATTCCTTTCTCAATAATAATTCTAGTCACTACATCCTCTTTCAGTCCACAACGTTCTTTAATCAAACTATTGCGACACCACAGGCTACATCTATGGTCCTGTTTTATTTATTCGTTTTGTCTGTTGTGTATTTAGTTTTCTTTCTGCTGTTGTGCATATTATATTACTTATCTGCTTATTTTGTTTCTGTGATGTATCTTTTTGGTATAATAAATTAATGTCTTTCTTCTTCTTCATGTCATTCAAAGTAACACTAGACATACTTCATAAGTGTTGGGACCAGCACTCCATTATGGATAGCCAATCTAGCTCTTCTGGAGATGTTTTGGTCACTCACTAAGGAGTGCAAGGAACCTTTTACGCAATTTTCCGCTTCTACTCTTCTTTCTATATCACCTTCACACTTTCCATACATCGTAAAGAGGGATCAAGTTACATGCATCCCTATGTGGCATAAAGCCAACGATAATAATTAAAAATAAGAATATTCTGCATCATAAAACATACAAACTACTCAAACTAGTATTAAGATATCATGGTCACGGCAACACCATATTGTGACCCCCAACCCGGATATTAAAAGTATGAATCCCCGATAGTAAAGAGAAAACGGTACTATGATGCAAAACACTCTAATGGCCAACTGTGATCGTCTAGTCTAGTGAGAACCCTTCATTGTGAACGTAGTAATAACCCAAGAACTTTTAGGATAAGAGATTGAGTAATGAATGTATGTAAGAGATCCGTTAAAATAATAAAAGTGGAACTAAGAACATTCAGTTCAAACCAAATGTTTACTAGAAAATGTAAATTTTGGGAAGATTCGAAGAAACTAAAATAGCAATAAAGCAACATTAAATAAGCAGAAGCGAGACAAGATTGAAATAAAAGAAGAAAATTTAAGTAGAGAAGTTAAGTTTAGAAGACAATAAATTAAAGGTTAAATAAAATAAATTCCATCTAAATAAGATAAGATTATAGTAACAAAATATTTGAAATAAATTACTACTTGTCATACTACTACACATGTGAGTGTTTTAGTATAACGTCCCCTACCAAAGGCCGGTTAAGGCAGACATTATTAGCCAGCTAAGTAGATAATATTGGATAAGAAGAAGTGAGTGGAATACTCAATTATCTACTAGCCGATAGTGCTAATTATATCTACCGTGGATGGGGATTGGCCACCACTACGTTATACCGTTAATATATACTTATAAATAATAAAACTATGACTGACTAGAAATAAGAATACAATGATTCATTATTCCGAGTCTATGCCTCAAGAAAACATACATGATTAACGCAAGAATTGGCAAAGAGACGTTCAGCAGTACAATGCATTGGCAGACGAAAGTGAGACAGGTAAAAAAAAAAACCAAATGCACAAAGTACGTTGGAAAAAGACTTCATCGAAGCTTACCAACACTGAAACAGTCCGGCCAAACCCACACAACCATGAAATGTCACCCAAAGACATGTCATACAAATAAATATACCTAATAGAAGCAATAAAAGCTTTGAGCAGGCAGAGATATATTAAGACTCAAGTCACTTCACACAATTAACGCAAGAAACGGCAAAGGGATGTTCAGCAGTACAATGCATTGGCAGACGAAGTGTGAGAGAGGTAATAACCAAATGCACAAAGTACGTTGGAATAAGACTTCTTCGAAGCTTACCAACACTGAAACAGTCCGGCCGCGCTCACGCAACTATGAGATGCCACTCAAGGACAAGTCGAATATAATAAAAGCTTTAAGCGGGTATAGAGATCTTAAGACTCAAGATGCTTCACACAATTAACGTAAGAAACGGCAAAGGGATGTTCAGCAGTACAATGCATTGGCAGACGAGTGTGAGAGAGGTAATAACCAAATGCACAAAGTACGTTGGAATAAGACTTCATCGAAAGCTTACCAACACTGAAACAATCCAGCCGAGCTCACGCAACTATGAGATTAAGCAGAGTATTAAGCCAATATACTTAAAATGAATATAATAGCCTTACTACTACTAAGCCTATAGTGGCTCTTAACTACTCCCTAACGTCCCATAACGTCTTTCAATTCCTAACAATAATCCGAGTTTTAACCACCCTATATATTATTCACCCTATATTGCACCTAAAATGCAAGAAACTACAGTCGGAAGGAAGAGTATCTACGCACCTACATAAATGTTCCTACCTCTGCAATAGTGGAATGTCCCGTCCGAAGGTCAAAAGATAGGTACCTACGAAGCTAATATTTTCGTTTCGTTTTACCTATTCCTTAGTTTGAAATGATCACCGTGTGGATGAAACGCACCAACCTTTACGCCTAGTTTTAAGGTAAGGACCAGAGACATAGATAAGCAGTAAGTTTAGTAGCTACTAATTCAAGACTCGCACAATTAAATAACGAACGCAATCTTTTAGTCCAACAGAGTTTGGCAGGTTTACATTAGCGCAACGCGGAATTTTTGCGGGGCTACATCTACATCCTTACGAGTAGGTGATAAGAGAATTACTTAACGCTATCATTTACAGACGGGTTTGGAAACAGATTTATTGAACTCTAAACCAAATGTGACACATTGATCACAATATCGCTACACTACAAAACATTGTGGAAGCACCAATTTCACTTATTTTAGTTTTATTAAATGAACCTTAAACGCATCTAACGACCGCATTGTTATGGTGGGGACTTGGGGAAATACTTACTCTCATCATACAACTGGATACCCTGAAAGAAAAGGGGGAGCCTGCCTAATTTTTCCCAACCCCGTAAGCTATATATTTAACCACCCATCAAAATTATTATTGTTTCAGCAAAACAAACCCCATTTACATTTAATCGTGTGTATGCGTGAGTGCCTAAGGTGTCTCCCTAGTCACAGCTATTTCCTACTTCTATCCTCCCTAACTCCGGAAAACCAGACTGTTTCAAATTACTTGGTAACTTGACTCAGTTAGCTTTCAGACTTTCTGGCCGGCCAGAGTGTGTAGCCTAGGATGTGTATGCGCAGGTGGTTTTATGGGTTCGGTAACCACCCGCAAGGTAAGAATATTCGGAATATAATACATAAATATGTTATGGGTGCAAAGTGCCAGAGGGCTAGAATCGTCTGTCACTCAGGGTAAGCAGGGGGAAAATTGCTACACCACGTATGCTAACGGAAGAAGATCTAACACCGCATTCACAAGAAGCATTTTATCCCAATCTTCAAACAAGATAATTAATGTAATTATCTCAATTCAAAATTATTGTTAGTATTACTTTTTTATTATTAAATTAAATTGGGAACGCCTCCGGTGAAGGGATTCTTTAAACCTTTCGACCCAAGCAGACTCAGATTCAGCCGTAGCATAGTAAGCAGAGCTAGATTTTAGGTTCCTTACTGCCGTACTCAGAGTCGTCAATTAAGATTTAATGTCAATTAAGTATCATGTCATCTCTTTCATTTCAATGACATATGAAAGGGATAGCACGACACTTAATGAACATTAAGTTTAATTGACGACTGTGAGTACGGCAGTTAGTCCGTTAATTTAAACTTTTTAAGGCTCCCAAGTGAATTCGCTCTAAATTCACACGTTTGTATACTGAAACTCAATTACCACTAGCTAGTGGAATTAAGCTAAAGTAATAAGTGGAATTAAATGACTGCAAAGGCTCAGAAAGCTATGACGCAAGAATGATATCGATTATCTCGTGTGCCCCCGCCGAGCCTTGGTTATTTGACAAAGGCTAGACACACGGACCATCCATAGCATACCTTTGTCACCGTGAGTAATCCTTTGCACAAATTTATTTCCGCATAAACGTAGTACTGTGGAGGAAAAGGATTAGTAAACTTTTATTTCGCGAGAGCTACCCTAATTACTAAGGCTGAAAACCCTATTTTACGCGGAAAACTTCTAGCTAAATATACAAACGGTTTAGGAATCGAAGGCCGCTTCTAACTTTACACTTTCACTTTCAAATCTCATTCCCTAGCTAAGAAAGTAATTCAGAACCTGAAACTTCACACCAGAGCTGATAGTCTGGGACGCAATGCCCACAGGTGATGTTAGGTTACAAATCCAAAACCACTCTCCTACTTTCGAATTTAAATGCAAACGAAACTCCCTAATAGTAATAAATTCACAAAATGGCGAATTTGCCTACGAGCGCAGCAGACGTATTTACTGTTCAATTTTCTGTTCCGGAAAAAGCCCCGAGCACTTCCCGAACCCAGCTTTTATAACCTCGCAGCCCCCTCCTGATATGATGCCACTTCTCCCTCTCGCGAAACCAATAACGAAATCCCGCCAACTAAGAATTTTATTCCTTATTGCTATTAATTTAAGGACTTCAACATTGGTAATTCTATTTTTGTTCGTCAAACTCGTACCACATCGCGCCACTATCTTCTCAATCAATTTCAGAACTTTAATATTATGCTATTTTATAAATTAATATTTAATGTCTGCAATTATATTGTCAATTAAGTTTCTATTTATTTATCTCGATATTTCCCGATTGATTTATTTTTCTACAATCCTTTTATCAATTTATTCAACGCACATTTGAATGACGCGGTGGTGTTTTCGAAAAACTAGTTTCTGTTAATAACAAAGTTTCGTATCTCGTATATAGAACAACGTCTCTTTAATTCAGTTTATATCAACCTAAAAATACTCTACTTTATCTACAATTGGGATTTGAAGCGTTATAATGATTTATTTGGTTGGCGCCAACCGGACGCAAATAACAGTGGCGCCCCCCCACTTAAACGGTTAATATCGTATTAACAAAGAACTAATACTGATACGCTACTCACTCCTAGATGGAGCTCACTCTAGAGCTTATGCGAAGATATTCGATAATGGGGACTTGCACTAAGAAAAACTTTAATAAAGTATGAGAGGACACGTCTAAAGACAAACAAACGTGGTATCTCTTTCTGCCGCGACCATACAACTCGACCTCAGACCATGACGTCACTCCCCAGCGTATGAACGCACCGCCTACTATGTATGAAGCGTTTATCAATATATATGTCATTTCGTAAAATAATGTTTCTAAGAAAACGTTCAGAGTTCAATGAAAACTAAATTCTACGTTTTTAAGTAGAAATGAGGTCCTTGAGAAGCATGTCTGGTGCTACTTTGAATGACCGGACACGTAACCGTGACTAGAAAACGTTGTGGACTAAAAGAGGATGCAGTGACTAAAATTGAGAAAGGAATATTGAGTTCGTTTGGACATGTGGAGCGGATGAAGACAGAAAGACTGACGAAACAAATCCATCGAACAAATGTGGGTGGAAGGGCCGGCAAGGGACGACCCAGACGGACACACCCCGACCAAACAAGGGATGCACTAGCAAAGGGCAAGACAAAAGCACCCGAAACCGGCGCGCGCGCAAGCAACGACCAATGAATGTCGAGGAAGCGACAGTGATCCGTCAAGATCGCAACAAGTGGCAGTCCCCGACCTTCGCCTACCCCTCCGGGACACAGGCGTGAGTCTATGTTGTTTTGTTAAAGTTTTATATGATTTAAGTTCCCTATTTATTTAGTACCTGGATGACCGAGCTTTTCGGATGCAATTTTTTGTTTTGTTTTAGAGAATGAATTAAGAAAGTGTCATCTATGAACAAAGTGATGAACTGCCATGTACTGTATTAGATTTAGGTGACAGACTTTCTTCAATCCAAAATTTATTAGTTGTGCTATTTCGCAAGAGAGATGTCATTGTAATTAATCTCAATCATATCTCAATTATCGTAAACCATCCCTAAAACAAGTTGTATAATTTAATCTACAAAAGACAACGCAATATTTCACAAAAACTGTTTAAATGTTTACAAATGCTACAAAACGAAAGCTTTTCGGATGCACTTTTTTTTTGTTTTTGTTTTAGAGAATGAATTCAGACCCACGCGTTTAGACCGGTAGCGTCACCTATGAAAAAAGCGATGAACCGTCATGCATTGTAACAGGTTTTAGGTGAAAAACTTTCTTCAATCCATAATTCATTAGTTGTGCCATCTCGCAAAATAGATGCCGTTGTAATTAATCTCAATTATCGTAAAAATTTAATCTATAAAAGACAACGCAATATTTCACAAAAACTGCTTAAATGTTTACAAATGATACAAACAAAATATACCTAGCTTTATTTTATGTTGGGGAACCAAATACGTTTTTAGCGCTTTATCCGATTCTATAATACGCTCTTTAAATGTTTTACAGTCCCTATATAAGTATACGATTATCATTTCTCGGTTTCTTTTAGCTTCCATCCTTAATCTTCTCGTGCAGAACACAATTCAACATGATATTAACGATCGTGAGCACTTGTACGGAGCTTGGTCCGTCACACCTAGTCAAGTCACATGCGATATTTAAATGTGAAGACCTTAAATCACTCTTTGTTTAAATCACATGAGATAGTTTTAATTAAGAATTTTAGGTAGATTCATTCGTTCACGCATTCATTACATAAGCAGCCTATATACGTCCCACTGTAGGGCACAGGCCTTCTCTCAGGGAGAGAGTATGGGCTTAATCACCACGCGTGCCCACCGCGGATTGGCAATTTCAAGCGCTGAGGTATGTGAATAGCTCAGGTATGTGAATAGCGGTCTCCTCACGATGTTTTCCTTCACGGTTAGCTAGTGGTATTGCTACTATAATTTCGCGAATGTCCCTAGCTTAGAGAACAAAGTCATAGGTACTTGCCCGCACTGGAAATCGAACCTGGGTCTCTCGCTTCCGAGTCCAATGTTCTACTCACTAGGCTACCACCTCGCGAAAAATCCTTTTTCCATCAACATGTAAATGACCCTCATAAGTTCACACCTTAGCGTCACCCCGGAGATAAGCTTGGCGTGCATGCAAGAAGGTACATGTTGGGCATATGTTAGGTCTCCTCACGATGTTTTGCTTCACAGTTCACCGCATTCATTGCTCCTAAGTAATCACTGAAATTAAAGGATCTCCTGCAATCCAACCCGTTCGCTTACTACTGTGTAGCCAGATCAGAGACGCAATCCACCCGACTGTTATCAATTTCCCAAAGGAGCGTACAGACATCAAAGACCAAAAGATTTTCCGATATCGTCCGAGTCAAAGTACTTTGTGGACTAGAAAATTTATCCAGCTTTAAGCATAGACTTTTTGTTCGGTGCAACTTGATACGTACCAGTCTTTGTAGGACACACGCGTGAGTAGGTATTTTAGTTTAACGGCTGCATTGTCAAGGGTTGCCACAGCAGAAAAGCTGAATCCCAAGAGGCATTGTTGACTGAACAAATCTAATTGGATTGGAACCATTTTGAACTCAAACTCTGTCTTATTTATAAAAACACAATTCCTTAAATCACTTCAAAAACACCACGTTAAATAGTCTGTGGTGGGGATTTTACGAGAAAAAGACCTAATCAGAGATTAAACACTACCTCTATGGATTGTTTTAAGGAATCATGTTTTTATAAATAAGACCATTAGCTTTTAACCGGTTAGGGTCGATTCAGTTATTACCCATTCCATTTCCTTGCTAAAGCGGAATTCTGAAAAATTAAACTCTTGGATGGAATTAGTGCTTCGTTAACTAATCACGTTAAGTGATTCAGTCAATCTGCAGTGGGCACGCGTAGTGATTAGGCCCATAGTCTCTTTCCGAGAGAGGCCTGTGTCCTACAGTGGTACGTAAGTATATTGGCTGAATTGTAGTGATACGCTACCATCGCTCGTCTATTCTTATTCTTAGCGTGACGATAAAACAAAAGTCAGTGTCGACAGAATATCAGAAATGAGAAATCAATAATTTATTGCAACGTAAAGAATTTACATTCCGTTTGCTGAATGTCAATATACTATGTGACCATGTTAGCCGCTGCCTTTGGGAAAAAAAATCCACTCTGACCATCTTTCCTCAAATCATCTTAAACTTAATCCATCAGAGCCCATATGATAAGATTCCGTGATTGCAATCAATAACTTTAAAAGCCAAAATAATAGTTAATGCTGCGGCCAGACACACGAACAGCATCCGTTCACGAGCATGACGCAGAGGTCAGTTATCACCAGTCTCAACCATTTTAAAGCACCTTTACATTTTAGTCGCAAAGTCGTCGGTGGAACTACAGTGGGATGTATATATAGGCTACCCCCGCTGCACCGCCAGGAAAATCCTTTGCATCAGGTATGCCCCGGAACGATGATCATACCCACAACTCCCCAATAAAAACTTTACCCTTATCCCTCCCATACTCACATCGTTTACTTTACATAGCCAGTGGAACAAACAAATAATGTAGCATAGCTGGCTATATGTCCGCATGTTAAGTTTAGACTTGTCTTTTTCTATTTTTAATCTATGGAGTTTAGCCTCCGCTTCAGCAGCGGCCCCCCGCAGATGCAGCTGTCAAACCTAACATTATTAAATGATTCAATACGCAAATATTATTTTTATTTAAAAACAACTAGTCGCCAAGAACGTGGCTATAACATCCTTGGTTGTCCCCCAACGGGCTAACTGCACTGTGCGGGGAACGAACAGATTTTTATCTCAAAAGTTACTAGAACACATTTCTATGTTGTAAGTACCAATTTTAAAGAGGACTTCGCTGTAGACGCAAAGAAATTATAGTCCAACCAACCAATGCAAATAATCATAGTAGAATACCTGTATTCTAAAGTACATTACCCTATACCCTATTGAAACAAGACCATTCCGTAGGAATTTTATTCAAAAACCTTCATATTCGGCAGGACGTGTAGTTTACATATGTGCCTAGGTATCTGGAGTGTGGCGACTGTCCTATTAGTTCTTTCTTGTAGCAGACCAGCACTGGCACGTCGCAGCAAATTACGGCTGTGAACATGGTTAAAAAAGATTAACTCCCGGTTTCTATTAGATTAAAGATGTAGATCTTTCGTTAACAGCTTTCAGTTAGGTTTTTCTTTTGTATACACTTTGGGCAACTGACAGTTGTCAACAGCATATTTTATTTTATTTATTTGGGATTAAAAACAGTAATCATAAATCAGACTTAATTCAACACTGCAATAAGAATTAATTGGTACGAGTATATGAAAGTGGCAAAATTAAAATAGTAGTTAACAATAAGAAAAAAAACCGGCCAAGTACGATTCGGACTCGCGCACAAAGGGTTCCGTACCATTATCCATACAACATTAGACACAAAGATCTAGAAAAAACGGAAAAAAAATCACGTTTGTTGTATGGGTGCCCACCTTAAATACAATTGAAAACCATTGTTATTTTCAAAGTCAGGACTGAAGAGGTTATTTGAATTTAAATATTTATGTTTGAAGCGAATATAGAACTAAATATTCTGTAAATATTGCAAGCACTAGTCTACCTGTTGTCGTTATTAATATCGAGCAAAAACGGCAAAAAATCACGTTTATTGTATGGGCCGTTTCTGGCGTTAATGCTATCTAAGTAGTCCTAGGTTTTTTGCAAATTTCATCTGTATCTAAACAAAGATATGATTCTTTTTTCCTTGGTGGCGCTAGTGTTACTACAACTTATAATTAAACTTAAGAAAATTGTTGATTTTCATTTTCAATGGGGAACTTGCTTGGAGCGACACTTTATTCGTTTGTAAGCTTTTTTTCTGATATTGTGCTTTATGGAATAGTTTAATGATCAAAATAGTTTTGCATTTTTCAATTGGTTTTCGTGCTTGTGTCATGACTAACTATTATTAGATTTAGTTTTTCCATTGGATTCTGGGACGACTTCGCGATCTTCAGATTGCACTGTACAAATACGATGCCACCGCTCTTCTAGTAAAAGAAAAACTGCAGTCGCCAGCACATCAACCTTCACATATTACTTGCAAAGTCGCCCGTAACGTGACTGAGCAGAGTGCACGCGTGTAAATGTTGACGTGCTGTCGACTGTACAGCCAAACACTCACTGAAGATGTTGCAAATTAGCACGACGAACATGAAAACGAAGAAGAACTGCAGCGTATAGTGAGCCAGGCTGATGAAGGTCATCACTCCAAGTATGCCAATGGCCGAATTGTACGAGCCCATAAACAGGGTGAACCAGATGCAGAATTTGATCACCGTTAGCTTTTTCTGAAAGGAAATAGAAGAGAACTCTTGAGAGTGTAACTAAGTTCACACGTACGTGCAAAAAAGGGGGTTCCACTCGTCAAAATTAACATCTTGTCTATAGGACAACCAATAACCTGCGGCAAACAGTTTCTTTATTGTTTTTTTTATTTTATTTTCATCTTAGATCCCATTTACATCGTTTATTGCGCCCATCGTAGCGTGGCGATTATAGCAAAACCCCTCATGGTTATGAACACCACGAAGGAGGCCTATGTCCTGCAGTGGGCGTCAAATGTCTGATGATGATGACGATTGCGCCTCTTGAAATGCAAAATGTACCTACTATAATGGGCAAAATGTACCTACTATATTGGCTCTAATATGTTTTATCTCATAAGTTGGTCAATTCTGTTTTTTCTCCATGGGCGTCTGAATATTTTGGCGTGATTTCGAAATTCTGACCATAATAAAAGTTGGTGAAATATCATCAAAAAGATCCCCATTTTGTGTCTCACTGAGGGCTCCCCTCCTGCTTTCCCTCTCGCCCTGTCCACAGCCACCTCGCACCATCCCGGCAAGAATGCATTAAGATCATTCGGATCATGTCGGAATGCCGCCGTCTTCGCTCTGGTCATCCACGACGTTGGTGACAATTTTGCGGAAACCAGTCGGTCGTAATTTTGGCCCACCTATCTCAGCTGCTATGGCAGATATAGCCAGCCAATTCCACTTGTGGACTAGCGGGCTAGCGGTCACTACCACATTTGCAATTTTACTTTTTGTCGTTTCAATAATATGTGACATGTGTAAAAAGTTATATATCTTTAAAAAAAAATTAACACCTTTTCCAGCTTTTATGAATAAAGTGATCTGTTTTAATGCCCAGCGCGCATAGCTCTCGGGTCGGGCGTCAGTATTTTAATGCCATGTATAGAGCCCTTATTGCAATGGTACTGAATTAATTACTAGCTGACTCAGTAAACGTCGTTTTGCCATATTAATTGATCATCATCAGCCATTTGACGTCCACTGCAGGATATAGGCCGTATTAATTAGCCTACGACCTATTCGCAGACGTACCAAATACACGTTAAAAAAATCGTGAAAAACGATGAAGCCGTTTCGGAGGAGTTCGATAACAAACACGAGATTTTTATATTAGATTTTACGGTTCGATCTATGAGGTACCAAACTCGCTCAAAAGTTTCGACCAGGCGCACACATCCGCAAAGAGAATGAAATCAATCAATAGTCGCTAAGCCACACGTAACAAGAGGCTGGCATAAGCTATTACTCACCTACCTATTACTGTATGAGAGAATGATATGATCCTTCGAATCGGTCATTACGAATCCGTGACTCTTGCGGGCCAGTTTAATTCACTAGGTCTGTGAGCGACCGGACTCAGGATTATAAAATTCGTTCTAAATTACCTTCCTGTGTGCGATAGTGCTCTTGATCTGTGCGTGAACGCCTGTGGTCATTGAATAGCAAATATATCGAGCCCCGTATTGCTCGACACGCTTTCTTTACCTACCTTGGAACAATCGATATTTCTTTTAAAGCAAGGTTAATTAAAGAAAGCAACTGGTCAACTACATGACTGCCTCGTTGGTCTACCGGTTAACATGCTTGACTACCAAAACGAATTCCCAATGGAGGCCATCGTACTTGAATTGTACAAATGGCCTCAGTCTGGACGTATTTTTATGTTTGTGATGTTCTTGCCTGGTTGCCATAGCTCAGGGTATCCTAGTTTCGTTCGCACAATGCTGAAGTCAATGTTGGAAATTAGACAGATAGATAGAATATTCTTTATTTTATGTACACCAGGAATTAAGCAAGTTTAAAACGAGCAGTCTCTGTTCTAATGTTAGTTACATTTGGTTGAGCGTGCAGGATAAGCATAGTCATTCTAAGCATACACCTAATTAAACATGCCCAAAACAAACACACGTGCCAAACAAGCCGGCTCTGTGACAGTTTGCTATTTAAAGCATTAAAGTCAAGTTGGATTCCCACTGGGGACCGCCGTAGATTTGTAAGAATGGCCTCAGTCGGAGTTTATTAACATGTTTGTGATGTCCTCGCCTATTTGCCACAACACATTGTATCCTAGTTTGGGACCAGGACAAGTGATTGTGTAGTGTGGAAGTTATTTATTTATTATTATTTATCCCTCTTTGAATTAATTGTGTTACCCTAAAAACCCTTTACATAAGCAGCCTATATACGTCCGACTGTAGGGCACAGGCCTTCTCTCAGGGAGAGAGTATAGGCCTAATCACCACGCGTGCCCACCGCGGATTAGCGATTTCAAGCGCTGAGGTATGTGAATACATAGCTCAGACACTCAGGTTTCCTCGCGATGTTTTCCTTCACGGTTAGCTAGTGGTATTGCTACTATAATTTCGCAAATGTCCCTAGCTTAGAATACAAAGTCATAGGTACTTGCCCGCACTGGAAATCGAACCTGGGTCTCTCGCTTCCGAGTCCAATGTTCTATTCACTAGGCTACCACCTCGCGAAAAATCCTTTTTCCATCAACATGTAAATGACCCTCATAAGTTCACACCTTAGCGTCAAGCATAAATTACAAAACAAAATCCCCTAGTATCATGAAGCTCTATCTAGAGTACTCACTTCCATTGCTCCATAAAGCAGAAGAGAACCATGTAATAACTCCAGGAACAGCATCACACCGATCATCCATAACAGGTATGATGTCGTGGGTTTCTTTCCGTGAATGCGGACTATGAAGAACAAGAATATTATAAAGGGCGTCGTCACCTGAAATGATTAAACTCAAGTATTATAATATTAGGTGTCGTCTGGGGTGTTCACATACCTCAGTGTTGAAATTGTACGAACAGAGGAGAGCATGTGCAGCCCTCGTTGTATGTTGGACGGGGGTGGAAGAAGGGTAGTTCATCTCCTCATGGCAGTTTATTCACGACACAGATATACATTGTTTTAGTAGTTAAGGAAAGCTATGGATCTATGGAAAGGGCTATGCTCGGAATTTCTCTACGAGATCGAATCAGATTATGGTGAGATCCGTAGACGAACGAAAGGCGTCGACATAGCCCAGCGGATTAGTAAGTTGAAGTGGCAGTGGGCGGGGCACATAGCACTCAGAACTGATGGCCGATGGGGCTGAAAAGTGCTCGAATGGAGACCATATCTCGGCAAGCGCAGCGTAGGATGACCAGCTACAATATGGACACATGACCTCATCCAAGTGGCAGGAAGACGCAATGCAGGCCGCTTCTAACCGGTCTTTTTGGAAATCCATGGAGGACGCCTATGTTCGGCAGTGGACTTCTTGTGGCTGAATGATGATGATGATGAGTAGTTAAAGTTGTGTGTGTATCTGGCGAGTGGCTCGAACCGACTAGCGGGCGGTGTCTGACATTGCAAAGTCAGCACACGCAGCGTAACACAGTGCTTGGCCTGTACCAGCCCTACACAGTGGGACAGCATTATTATTGTAATATTAGATATTATATTATGAATGTTGAGGAAGCGAAAGTGATCTGTCAGGATCGTGGCAAGTGGCAGTTCCTGGTCTCTGCCTACCTCTCTGGGGTACAGGCGTGAGTCTATGTATTATTATTAAAATTATTTATTGTACAAAATATATATGGTACAATAGGCGGCCTTCACTCTAATTATTATTAGATTTTAGCCATCCGATAGGTGACGAGAGATGGTGGGGGAGAAGATGTGGGTACTACCAAACCGAGAAACGAAAGAAATACCATTTTAAATAATATTGGGAAAATAAAAATATACTACATAAATTGAAATATCATACATAACTTTATATAAAAAAAAAATATTTATGTATTAAACGAAATCAATAAACATACACTATGGTAGGTATAGGGGAGTCGCTGGATGCGGGCGGCACAAGACGGGAAGCTTGGAAAACCATGAGGGAGGCCTATGTCTCGCAGTGGGCTTCAAATGGCTAATAATTATGATGATGAGAGGGTATATTTTATTTATGGAATAAATACATAGCCTAACTAGAAAGTGCAGCTTAGAACGCAATGCTCGCTAGACCAAGTTTGGTTAGGAAAACTTACGTAAATATAACAAATTATTTATTGCTCTTTAGTTCCTATGCGTTTTTAAAAGGCGATTTAGTTTTATTTCAAAATAATTATTTTTAATTTATTATAATTATGTAACTACCTTTTGTTTTCCCGTGTCTGTTACGATGTGATATTTTATGAGTAGGAATATGGTATCGAAAGTAAAGTATCGATACTCTACTCATGAGTAGTATCGCAACAAAGGCAATTAATACCAGTATCGTACTTGCATCACAAGCATCTAGTTACTCAGGTAACGAGTACTTTTTGTTTGGCATTCAGTGTAAATAAAAACACGTAATTTCGTGGTATAAAATGATAATTCGTGGGCGGTTTGGCAACATCCCTACGTATGTATGGATGGATGTTTGTTACTCTTACACGCAAAAGCGGCTAAACGGATCCGGATGAAATTTTGCACAGAGATAGATTATAGTCTGGATTTTTTATCCCGGAAAAATACACATCAAAATTACCACGCGAATGAAGTCGCCGGCAACAGCTAGTTAACTATAAAGTTCGTAGACTGTAATAAGACGGTTGGATACTACGAGAAAAGAATCGAGTAAAATTACCGATTCTCAGTATTGTGTTAAAAAGTATTGACTACTAAATTACTTGGTATCGTAACCAAAGTATCGAGTAAACTTAGGTAATTATCGATACTTCTTGCGAATCCCTATTTGTGAGTCAATACCAAGAGGCTTACCACAAGCACTATTAGAAGTTATTTTTAAGCCTTATAAAAAACTGCCCTGCTTAATGGTACCATGAGCCATACAATCGCAAGCGCTGTTAACTATAAGACGTTCACCGTCTAATCAACGCTGCTACCGTACTATAAGCTCAATTTTGCGCGCTCGCGGCGCTGCTGAACTGTCATTCTTAGCAGTTATTTATACGTTACTCTTGAGCAGCTTTTAAAACCCTGCTAAGCGAATTATTGTTTAATTTACGTGTTAAAATGAGTGACGAAGAAATTTTATGGTTTTGGAGGATGATACGTTTTTTGCAATAGGGAGGAAAAAGCGTGGCGTAAAATTATACGACTACAGATTAATCCATTCGAAGTTTACGACGAATTGTATTATGTTCGGAGGTATCGACTTTCTAAGGTTTTAGTGGAAAATCTGTGCGTAGACATTAGAGCTTTGTTACCGATGCCAACGAAATCCACAGATTTATCCGTGGAGACGAAGATGAGCTCTATTCCTCTATGTATTTTGTGGACAGAAAATAAATAAAGATGTTGTCATGCCTGTGTTACAAATTCATAGATGGCGTTAGGCGTTTTGAAATTGCTCAAGACAAATCGTATTTCTTGAGTTGGGGGTACTTGGTCAAAAAGCGGAAGTCAGTGAGATCATTTCAAACGCTAGTCGATCCTGCAGAATTCTCGGACGAAATATGGAGTAATTTACAGTTTTAAGTGTGAGCTGTGCATATTAGTGTCGGTATATCTGCGGGACACGGGGTAAGTCATTCACTATACCTAGAATTGGTTGCGCTGCTCAATGAATAGTATTTCTTGTCCGCCGTTCAAACACCCACCCGATAAAGTTCTGGTTTCCTCTGTTGTTACAGCCTTTGGAAACGCCCTTTATTATTGGGAAGCGCATCCCCGTAAGAGACAAATAGATTTCGTACGTTCCCCTTGGACTGCCTGCTGGCCGTCAATTTCCCATTTCGCCGAGACGCGTCAATCAGAGGATCCATTTTCTCCTACTCGCAGCTGAGCGGCTACTCACTCGGCGAGGCGATCTACTAAATTAAATTAATAAAGTGCATCGGATGAAGATCGGTGCAATTTCTACTTTCGCTGTATGATATTTTTTGTGTTTCATGTTTTTCTTTATAATCTTACGCTTCAGTTAGACACCCGCATAGCACATAAAGGTTCCTTTCATGTGTCACCTAAATACTGGATGAATTTTGTTTATACCATTTCCGTTTCCAGACTGCTCGTTTGGGCATTTGTAAACTCGGTTGAATTGGCTCGACCGTTGGCGTTGCTGCATCGTCTCCTCTAACTTAACTTAGTTACCTAAGTAACTTAATCCGCACCATTTCCGTTTCCGGTTCGGTTCATTTAGGATTCAGCATGTTTTCGAGCCAATTCAGTAATTTTATTAGTGTTGTAAGATTTTTTCTCGCATAACTCCGGACTTCGGAAAAGTTCCGGTGGTATTATTTCCGTTTCCGGTTTGTTTACTCTAGTTATTGTACGTTGACTTTACCACTTGTCACTGTTGCTCTTAGGCAAGGAAGCTGCGGAGTAGCTTTGCTTACTTAGAGTGATCTTACGATTTTGGATCAAATATTCTGTGTATACCCTCATTCGCATTAATATAATCATATTTCCTTTTGCTAAGTTGTCGTTTTTCTTCCGCCCAGAACCCAGGCCTAACAATGGCGCCCAACGGGTTAGGGTTATAAACGACAGCTTAAGCCGTTAGCTTAGTAAAACTGCATAATTTTAAATAAACCATCTAAGTTAATGCGTAATCACCACACCTGCGCATAAAATCTGCTCAAGGCACATTAATGAATTAATATTTGTAATTACTCTTGAGCGTATTGCGAATCCGCCCCCTTTTCTAACTTTTAGTTTTTTATTTTTCTTAATTTGTAAAGAAAATGGATCCCAACCTCCTTTTAAAAGATGAACTTGAGTTTGAATTGGCGTGCAGGGGTATTCATGATGTAAAGACGTGTGCTCCCATGAGGAAGATCCTCAAAGAAATTCTCTGTCAAGAAATAGCAGGAACTACGTCGATTCAATTAAAGCCCCCTCGCTCATGTATAGAGAATCCTCTAACTGAAATAGACATTTGTTCTAACAAAAGACGTTCCTTAGCTGTAGCACTGGAGGAAATAAAAGTCAATCCTGACCGCGCAAATCTGAAACGCATATGCTCACGCTTAGAACACCTTAATTCACGAATGAAACTAGTGCTTCCCACTGAAAGTGACCACATAGTGCAACACACAGCTGTTTCTAAATCCATCCAGCAATTAGTAGATACTGTCAATTCCCTCCAAGATGTTGATGACATCGAAGGCAAAGAAGAAATCTCCGAGCATGATTTAGAAATTCTACATAAATCCTTGGGGAACGATGCGGTGAAAATTATTAGGAATCTTGAGTTAAGCACTAGCATTGTAGCTAAAGAATCTTCTTCTTCAGCACCCCTAAATGAACTAGCACCTCAAACGAGTTCGAGAGTATCAGTTGAGAACAGAGAAGATCACAGGCGAGGCAATATCTTCTTGGAAAACCCTAGACAACATGTCTTTTCTAGAACCTCCACACTGGATATAGAAAATACTAAAAGAAAATTGGTCCCAGTCAAAGACTGGGGTATCAAATTCAACGGAAGTTGGTGGTACCAGAGAAATTACAGGGAAAGGTTTTAGCAGAATGTCATGATCACCCAATATCCGGTCATCTGGGCGTGAAGAAAACCATAAACAGAGCTCGTCAACACTATTATTGGCCATCTCTCATTCAGGACATAAAAGGTTATGTAAGAAAATGTGAAACTTGTGCGAAATACAAAGTTTCTCAACTTCCCCCTGTTGGCTTAATGGGCCATCATAAAGAAGTAACCGGACTTTTTCAAATAGTATCCATGGATCTGATGGGACCCTTTCCACGGTCGAAACATGGAAATACAATGCTATTGGTCATTTCCTGTTGGTTCAGCAAATTCAGCTTATTATTCCCTCTGAAGAATGGGAAAACATCCCATATAACAAAAATCTTAGAAGAAGACATATTTTTGCTTTATGGAACACCAAACGTGATTATATGCGACAATGGCAAACAGTTTGTCTCAAACCAGTTTAAGGATTTGGCAGCTTGCTATGGAGTAGAGCTGTGGCACACGCCCTCTTATCACCCTCAAGCCAACCCAACTGAGCGAGTGAATAAAGTCATTGGCACTGCGATAGCCTCATACGTCCAGGATAATCATAAAGAGTGGGATAAGTATATCCCACATGTTGCCCACGCAATAAGAACAGCGGTTCACGAAGTCACGGGGAAAACGCCATCTTACCTATTTTTTGGTCGAGAAACCTCCGTTCACGGAAAAAAATCGCAAGTCTTTCAGAGCAATAATCCTTTAATAATCAATAGAGACTTATATGAGCAGACCTGAAAAACTCGTGAAGAAATTTTCGTAGATGTTAACACCAGACTCATAAAAGCGTATGAAACAAATAAAAAACGTTATGATATGCGACGTCGAGTCTGCGAATACCAGGTGGGTGAAGTCGTGTGGAAGCGAACTAAGAACTTATCCAATGCGGACAAACACTTTATGGCTAAACTTTCACCGAAATTCAATAAGGCTATCATTATAGAGAAGTTGTCGGCTGACGTTTATAAGCTAAAAAGTTTGAGAGGTAAAGATTTAGGCAAGTGGCACTCATCAGACCTTAAGCGTCTGGTATGAATCCAGGTTGGATTCCTTTGAGGAGAGGGGATATTGTCATGCCTGTGTTACAAATTCATAGATGGCGTTAGGCGTTTTGAAATTGCTCAAGACAAATCGTATTTCTTGAGTTGGGGGTACTTGGTCAAAAAGCGGAAGTCAGTGAGATCATTTCAAACGCTAGTCGATCCTGCAGAATTCTCGGACGAAATATGGAGTAATTTACAGTTTTAAGTGTGAGCTGTGCATATTAGTGTCGGTATATCTGCGGGACACGGGGTAAGTCATTCACTATACCTAGAATTGGTTGCGCTGCTCAATGAATAGTATTTCTTGTCCGCCGTTCAAACACCCACCCGATAAAGTTCTGGTTTCCTCTGTTGTTACAGCCTTTGGAAACGCCCTTTATTATTGGGAAGCGCATCCCCGTAAGAGACAAATAGATTTCGTACGTTCCCCTTGGACTGCCTGCTGGCCGTCAATTTCCCATTTCGCCGAGACGTGTCAATCAGAGGATCCATTTTCTCCTACTCGCAGCTGAGCGGCTACTCACTCGGCGAGGCGATCTACTAAATTAAATTAATAAAGTGCATCGGGTGAAGATCGGTGCAATTTCTACTTTCGCTGTATGATTTTTTTTGTGTTTCATGTTTTTCTTTATAATCTTACGCTTCAGTTAGACACCCGCATAGCACATAAAGGTTCCTTTCATGTGTCACCTAAATACTGGATGAATTTTGTTTATACCATTTCCGTTTCCAGACTGCTCGTTTGGGCATTTGTAAACTCGGTTGAATTGGCTCGACCGTTGGCGTTGCTGCATCGTCTCCTCTAACTTAACTTAGTTACCTAAGTAACTTAATCCGCACCATTTCCGTTTCCGGTTCGGTTCATTTAGGATTCAGCATGTTTTCGAGCCAATTCAGTAATTTTATTAGTGTTGTAAGATTTTTTCTCGCATAACTCCGGACGTCGGAAAAGTTCCGGTGGTATTATTTCCGTTTCCGGTTTGTTTACTCTAGTTATTGTACGTTGACTTTACCACTTGTCACTGTTGCTCTTAGGCAAGGAAGCTGCGGAGTAGCTTTGCTTACTTAGAGTGATCTTACGATTTTGGATCAAATATTCTGTGTATACCCTTATTCGCATTAATATAATCATATTTCCTTTTGCTAAGTTGTCGTTTTTCTTCCGCCCAGAACCCAGGCATAACAATGTTATCTTATCTTATTTATAATAAAAAATAAATTATATTTCATTATAATTCAGTCAGTCCAACTCTGCGCATTGCTGGGTATATGATCCTATATCAAGTCATAGAAACTTCTTTTTGGCTCAAACTTTAGTCGCATTTCAAATATTTGTTTTAGGTATTAAAACTCTTTCATCATAATCATCATCATCAGCCCACGCCCACTGCAAGACATAGGCCTTCCTCATGGTTATGAAAACCATGAGGGGTTTTGCCATAATCGCCACGCTTAGCAGGCGGGTTGGCGATCGCAGTATGCGGTTGGAATCTCAGGAAGACGCTGCTGCCCGTCTCCTAGTAATTTATAACCTCGTAGGTAACTCTTTAGGATTGCTGAAAGTAGTCAGAACCGACACACCGCGACACCACTTCATTTCCTTTAAAATCGTAGTTTAGCAAAAACCGTTTTTATCAATTCAAAAACTTCTTCAAACATATTTTGACGTAAACAAAAATAACTTTCGAGACACGTTAAAAACGTAATTTTTAAGTAATGTAGAACTTAAGACAAAATTTTTATTCCGCAGCAGTTTATTTTATTTTTCCATAACTTGTTTTCAACTTTTATCCGCACAGTGAGCAGTGCTGCTACAAATGTTTTTTTATTACATTTTTCACAATCAAAATGTTTTATTTTTATTTCGTAATAAAAACGGTATTTACCGGCAAATTATCATATTTGGTTTTCGAACGCACGCAACATTTAAGGCAAACAGGCCAGAGACAACCTTTTTTTTTAGCAGGTTTATTGCAGGCCTACTTACTTCGGCTCATGGTACACTATAGCAGCAGTTTATTTTTAACATTGAAAATATACTGCACTGCTTTTGTCCTGCTAACTTCGAGATTGTGGTAAGCCTCCGGCCTTTGCTAAAAATCAGTGATATTGGTAATAAACCTACATGAGGCAATTTTACCGCCGCATGGACGTAGCCTGTGTCCCTTGCTTGTTGTTTTCCGCCTCATGTGTTCTTCCTTCTTCCTCGTTTGTTTTTTCTGTTTCTTATGACTTTTTTATTGAGTATGTGGCGGTAAAACTAGATAATAAGCCGTCACCACGATATTATAACATGCAGTGTTACTTATCTGTTGTGTGTTGCAATAAATAAATTTAAAAAATGTGTCCGGATTCACTAGCTACCTGCCTTAGGCTGGCTTGTGCCAACACTATCTGACAGCTCTATCCAGGGATAAGCTCTATCCAGGGAGTCCACAAAGGTTGCGCCGTGACATTTGCAGAATAGTGTAGTGCTTACATAGGATTTATTTCGAAAAATTACCTATTATTCTGGTTCAATTTTTTTTATTTCGTTCCAGTGCTGAATACAACCATCCATTCCCTGATGTTTCTAAGCCAAGATTTCCTTCTTCTATCAATACATCCATTTCCCTCAATCTTACCAATCATAACTTCTTGAAGATGCCTGTATGAGATCTGTCTTGTCGAAGCACATATCTTAGGTAGGTAACTAACCTTCTTTATTTATATGGTGATAGAGCCTATGCTCATGAATATTCTACCCTGAGTAGTCCGATAATATCCTTATACTTTGCTCATTCCATTGGCTTAATTATGTAAATAAAATAAGGTTTGAACATTTCCCTCTTATACATACAATGTGGTTAAGTGATAGGCAAAAAGGAACTTCTATCTTTATCTTTATGCATAAATTTTTATGAAATAGCTCTTCGACGCGCATGTGAAACATCTAAGTAGACATATTCTCCAATTCCATACAAAGTCGCATTCTAGTAATCGAAGAGGATATTCACTTCCAAAAAGTAATAAAAAGAAAACTGTAACTTACAAATTTCGTAATAGCCAAATAAAATACAGAAGAGCGGTACGATGGAGGTGCCAATCCTAGACTCAGAGCAGACAAGTTCTGAGGCAAAGCCACATTAACTGGATCCCTTCCCGGGGCATTCCCGCCCTGTGGTTGGTTTCCTGCCCCTGGTGGAGCTGACGGGTTGTAACCTAACGGCAAGGGGGAAGTAGGAGGGTTTGGGGGATTGGCTGGGGGATTTGGAGGATTAGATAGAGGCATAGGAGCGCTACCACCTTGTGGAGTTGACGAGTTGTTTATAGGAGATTCAGACATTACAATTTTTCCAGACGAATTTGAAGTGTCTTTAGTGTTCCCGTAACTTTCTGGAGTGGAAATCTTTCCCAGAGGTATAGGAGCATCGAAGTTGTCACTTCTGAGGGTTGGTGCGTTACCATGTGGGTAGTTATCACCAGGACTAACTGAACTCGATGAGTTCATGGAAGAATTAACTATATTAGGCAGACCCGAATGAGTTGTATTTGTTATATAATCATTAGGAGAAGTAACGACACCAGAATAGCTGTCTGGTGTAGAGGTGTTACCGATGGGAGAGTTGTACGGATTAGTCATAAAGAGATTTTTAGGTTTTTCAGCATTGCCGAGAAACGAATGTCTGCTTGAGGAATTGAGTATGGGAGTGTCTTTAGGGGTATTTTCTGAAGGCGTCGGACTGACGGTGCTTCGGTCTCGTCTTGGAGTGGCTTCTGGTGAGGGTGCTTTGCTATTTGGCTTAGAGTTCTTTTGGCTCGCGTTCATAGTTCACAAGCCCCGTGTTTCGGTGTAGTCCCACAGAAAATTATGCACACTTTCGATTGTTATTCGGGCACATTGGTTTTAGAAATATTTCGTTGAAAATAAATCGAAAATTTCGTGAAAATGTTCACTGCAATATTTTGACAGAGCTTGTCAAATGACAGCAGTAAGAAAGGTGTTGCTGTGTATAGAAAGTAAATTTGAAGCAAACAGTAAAACCAGCCTTCCATCCAAGAAGGTGCGGGTTTGAAACATCTTCAGATTCTAAGTTCCCGCAAAAACTACAAAACACTGCAACAAAAGTAACATTTCCATAACCTATGTCATGTTGTAGATCGTTTCAATAAGTTACATAAAGAGACTATTCGCGTACAGCTTACTGTATCCATAGAAGTCAGCTTAAGGGTCTCCATAAAGTGCCAGCAATGGAAAAATGGCTTAACAAATACTAAAATCACAAGAAAATAAATATTTAAGAAGGCTCCCATACAACAAATGTGATTTTTTGCCGCTTTTTGCTCGATATTATTAACAGCTACAGGTGACGGTTGATATATTAAAATGTTGTATAGATAGTGGTACGGAACCCTTCGTGCGCGAGTCTGACTTGCACTTGCCGGTTCATTTATAGTTCTCTTACTTTGTAGATGCGATATATAATTACGCATTATCTATCGTATCTACAAAGTAGGAGAACTATCCACATACGTGTTTAAAAATACCGACCAAGTGCGAGTCGGACTCGCGCACGATGGGTTCCAACATGAGACAAAGATCTAATTTGAGAACAGCGCCATCTATAGAAACCAATCAGAAGGGTTTAACATTTACATTTGACGACATGACTTCGGCGCTGTGAAGGTTACACAGGTGGTCGCTAGATGGCGAGCGCTGTCTTAAGATAGCGATTTTTGTATGGAAGGCCCCCTTAAATATTCATTTTATTCTATTTTTAATATTTTTTGTTATAACGGCAACAGAAATACATCATCTGTGTAAATTTCAACTATCTAGCTATCACGGTTCATGAGATACTACCTGGTGATAGACAGCCAAACTGACAGACAGAGAGACGGTTTCGTAATAGGGTCCCTTACCCCTTTAGGTACGGAACCCTAAAAATTACGTTCTTTTATGAACAATGTTTTTCTGGTAACTGCGACATTGCTAGAACACCTAAAACGAAAATTTAACAAAATCGTGTTAACCCTGATATTTAAAAAAATATAAATCAGTGAAAAATCTCGTAGACGGAACAAAAGTTGTTACAAAAGACAATCTAATTGTGGTATTTAAAAATTGCGAAACCTAATTAAGGTAGTTCCGCTTAAAAACCGCTCATGCAAAAGTAATATTGAATAACAAGTCTAGGTCAAAGTGACTCCAAAAAAAAAACCCAAGACTCTACCACTTTGGCGACGAATCATCTTTCTCTTTCTCATCGTCTTGACCGCACGAGACAAAAGTAATAAGACGTCGAGCGTAATAATGTGGTTTCATAACCGATTACGTGAATGTTTCCGGCACGGCTGTATTCTGTTGCGCTCGATAACACAAAACGTGTCGATATTTTGCGCTCTTAGTTTTACTCCACGGCTTTGTAGTCTTGTGGACAAATCTTTCTTAATACACTAATTCGCATTACATTCTGTATATTATCTAATATATAAAAATCTCGTGTCTCAGTGTTTTTGAACGAACTCCTCCGAAACGGCCTCACCGATTTTTATGAAATTGGTAGGTCTCAGAATAGCTCATAGAAGAATTAATATTGCAAAACAACGTTTGCAGAGTCAGCTAGTGTTACCTACTATATTATTCTTAAAATCTCCACTTATTAAAAGAAATCTTGACACATACCAGTGACTTGAGACATCATACACATTACACGTGACTTCGGTGAAATTAAGCTACACATGTTAAAGCCACTTTTGTTATTAGATATTGAAACTTTAATTTCTAGTGGAAATCATCGATATTTAAGCTGCTTATAATTAATAAGTGACGGAAATTATTTTGTGTGTGGTTTTATACATTTTTGAATGGGGGCTTATTTTTTGCAGCGTAACATTTTTCCTCAGTGCGGAGTTGCATTTTAAGTTAAAGTGACTATTTTTATTATGATTTCCATTACTTTTAAGGATTTTTTTAAATAGCCGTAGCCGAGAATAAGTTAAAGTTTTAAAAATGTAAACTTTTAACGGCGTCAACTTTAATTTTTCTACTCTTAAAGTCAGGTTTTACGTGTATATTTTAACTACTTAAAACTACTAAAATTGCATCTAATTAACTAAAATGCCATCCATAGCTTTTCATCGCGCCTTTTAAACTATTTTAAAGAAGAACCAGAATCCTAAATTAATATATTTCATTCATATATAACAAAAAATATTTTTATTCAGAGAAATGTCAACAATTAAATCAAAACCAAATAGCAGTGCAAAACATAACATAAAACATAACATAACATAAACTCACGCCTGTATCCCAGAGGGGTAGGCAGAGACCAGGGACTGCCACTTGCTACGATCCTGACAGATCACTTTCGCTTCCTCAACATTCATTAGTCGTTGCATGCACGCACGCCGGTTCAAAACTTATTAAAAAGAGAAAAATTGCAACTTTAACAACAATTCTATTCAACTCTATTTTTATGTTATGTGCTCAGCATTGGTAGTACGATGGCACGAATCACGCGTTTTGTGGCGCTAAAATGTCAGAATTTAACAATTTTTATACTGGAAAGACCCGACTTTTGACATTTGCTTAGGTAAGGTTAGGTTAGATTATTTTATGTATTTATTATACATCGAAGAGCGGTGGTAGCGAAGCGGTACAACGCCGGCTTCTCATTCGGAAGGTCGTGGGGCCGAATCCTGACATGTACCAATGACTTTGTTTTCTAAGTTACGTACATTTGTGAAGCTGCAGTAGCAGTACCATACGCTAACTGTTAAGGAAAGCATCGTGAGGAAACCCTAGTGCCGGAGGTATTTACATACCTTAACGCTTGCTACGTCCCTTGGCCCAACTATGAGGCTAAGTGCGAAAATGTCAGGTCTAACTAGAACTAGAACGTCGACTTCTCAAGTTCTTCCCGCTAGCCACGGATAGGTCTCCATTAATATTCACTGAATCGGGGAGTCTGCTATTGACATTGCCCCAACACTTTCACGCAAGGCCGTCGGCCACAAGTCGACAACGAAGCAATAAGCCGATACCTACCCGGCAAAGCGTGGACTTGGTTTAATTAGTCTTGGTTTGTCCCAATAAATGTCTTTCTTTCTTCTTTCTTTGAAGACCTTGCCCTTCTCCCGGGCAACCCTTTCGCTCGCACACTTAATTTTTTTTATTGCAGTAAAACTTGTAGGTATACTTGTGAAAACGAGCCTAGCTCGAGGCTAAGGGCTAGAAAATAAAAAGATGCCAATATTTTATACGTAGGAGTTCGGTGACATTGATTATTTTCATAAAAAATAAAATTTTAATTTCATACACCTACTTAGGTTTTGATAGAGAAAAATGGTTTTCACTGACTTTGTTTAAAGTCTGGCCGCAGCTTGATTGATGTTTTTCTACTTTGACTATGACTGCCTCGTTGGTCTAGCCGTTAAGGCGCTTAGCTCCCAGAGGTCCACAATAGAGGTCGTGGGTTGGATTCCCACTGGGGGTAGCCGTACATTTGTACAAATGGCCTCAGTCTGGGTGTATTTTCATGTGTATTTGTCAGGTATCCTAGTTTGGGACCAGGTCAAGTGATTGTATTGTGTGGAAGTTATTTTTATTACTTTTGTAAGAATAGACTAATAAAACTGAATTTGAACGGATATTTAGTCGTTTACTTTTCCATTTTACATTTTTCCGACGTTTCGGTAATTTTGCAAGTGCCGTGGTCTCGGTAGACTGAGGTGACAGGCGTCTTTTTGAAATTTCAAATCCAAACAATAGAGATCGTGGTTGGAACATAGCTACAACATGGGAACCTTGCTGCTTAAGTGCATGAGACCCCCTTGCTAGAAGTTTGATTGTAGATTTAATTTTAATACGTTGTTAATTTTGTTTTGATAATTTTAAACGAAGGTTATTTGTATACATGTTATTGTAATACATTCATATATTACACACATTAGAACCCGGTTCGTATCCTGGAAATTGAAACCGAACTAATTTAGAATGAAATTTTGGCTTAGGTCGGTGTACTAACCTAACCGATAGCTACTTTTGCGAGATAGGATGGTTTCACATTGGACGATAACGGTAACGACACGACTTACAGCTTCATACATTTACTACGAATTTGGCTGGCCGTTGTATGAAAAAAATCTTGTGCAGTTACCGTTAACATCCAGTGGGAACTAATGAATGTTGATGAAGCGACAGAGATCTGTCAGAATCGTGGCAAGTGGCAGACCCTGGTCTCTGCCTGCCCCTCTGGAATACAGGCGTGAGTTTACATAAGCAGCCTGTATACGTCCTACTGTAAAGCACAGGCCTTCTCTCAGGGAGAGAGTATGGGCCTAATCACCACGCGTGCCCACCGCGGATTAGCGATTTCAAGCGCTGAGGTATGTGAATAGCTCAGACACTTAGGTTTCCTCACGATGTTTTCCTTCACGGTTAGCCAGTGGTATTGCTACTATAATTTCGCAAATGTCCCTAGCTTAAAAAACAAAGTCATAGGTACTTGCCCGCACTGGGAATCAAACCTCGCTCTCTCGCTCCGAGTCCAATGTTCTACCCACTAGGCTACCACCGCAGTCGTGAGTTTGTGTTAATGTAATGTTATCCGATGAGAAATCGTCCATATTGTGAATAACAAAATCTTCAACCTAACTTTAATGCCGAGGACTTGTTTTGTTTACGAAATATTGGCAGTTATTTTAGTTATTGTCTCAAAACATTGTTTTTATGCCCCAATTCGCAAAGACTATTTTTTTTCTTGAGGGCTGAATCAAAAACCATTTCGAGATTAACATCTAAGTAACCATATTTTCTATATTTAAGATAAATATTAAGGAAGATGAGCGTTATTTTTGCCAAAAAACAATAACCTTCATTTGACATTCTGATGACGTCACATTTTAAAATAAACGTAACATATGGCAACACTACGTTACTTAAAAAAAAGACTTGCTGTCATAACTGTCATATGCATATCATTTCCTTGTCTGTGAAAAAAACGTCAGAAACAAAGTGTGACAGTTTGCGCGACGTTTCGGCGTGTGCACTCGAAAAATATGACGTCACGCTTTCAAATATTTTAAATAAATAATTTATAATAATAAACTTAACAAATCGCTGAAAAAATGAAATTAGTCTCTAGAAATTACTTCTGCTTTAAGAAAAAAATATAAAATAAGATCAAAATAAAAAATATACTGCCCGAATTCGGGATGAAGATTTACGTAATTTGCTGTTAACTGTTTATAAAATAAAATGAGTTGGAAGCGGACTTGGGTTGAAAGATTGGCTCTATTAAAATAAAGTAGCCTATTCTGCTTTTATAGTATTTCTGGACTAAAATATTCTCATTCGGCTGAAAATTTAAGAAGGTAGTAGAAGATTAACAATCAGGAGAAGGTCGCAATAGTGTTTGTTATCACTTGAAACATTTTCTTCGACCAAATAGGGGATGTATTAGCAAAGGGCAAGATAAAAAGTTGCCGAAACCGGCGTGCGTGCATGCAACGACTAATTAATGTTGCGGAAGCGAAAGTGATATGTCAGGATCATGGCAAGTGGCAGTCCCTGGCCTCTGCCTACCCCTCTGGGAGGTAGACGTGAGTTTATGTATGTATGTATTTTTGAAGCGCGGTAGAACTTATCGGTAGAACGTTTTTCTCACATTCAAGAGGTACTGAGCTCAATTCCAGCATGTGAAAGTGAAAGTGAACTACATTTATTGCCAAAAACACACTTTACATATGCCATGGGCTTTAAATAAGCTTAATTATCACAACCTGAGATCACAACCAACTCGGGAGAGGACGCTTAGATGCCGCGACCACGAAAGATGGCGTAATAGGAAAAAAAACACCCAGCAGTGTGCAGAGTTAAATCCACAGAAAAGACAATTTCAATGCGGGCAGAGCCAACATATGCGGGTTTCCACACTAGGTTGTTCTAGACCGACTGCGGGTGGTATGTTACTACAAATGAACAATCGTAAGACATAGATAGGCACATGCCGGAATTCAAACCCACGAACTGTCGCGTATAAGGCAGCCAACGCTTCAATCAAGCTCTACCACCCTGATAATACGTTTCATTATATAGGACTCTCAGACATCAGATGGTCATACAATGCCCTCACCAATACCTCTCAAAAGGCTTTTCTATTAAGAATTTTAACACGAATGTCTCAAGAGTTAATTTTGCTCACGTAATTGGCTTTCTTACGAAAGACACTTTCGTATTGGCGAGCTCGATTGCAGTGGTTTTAGTAAGCGTGGTTAGGCCGCCCAGCTGAGTCATGGATGAGCGAATGACGTAGTGGAATGGAGGTGGCAACGCGAGGCCAGTGCAACCTGTAGTTACTCCAAGAACGCTCGTCCTTTGCGCGCACGTTTAGTAGTTCCATGTGTCCGGTGTTCCTGTCGTCCTTGGATTCTTTCTCAATGAGGTTTGTGTTCAGTGTTTTATTTATTAATATTTTTTTAGTTCATGGTCAAAGGTTTGTCCCAGCCTGAAGGGTGGGCAGAAGTACAAATTCGTCTCGATAAAAGTTTTCTCTGAATATTGCAAAAAAAACTAAGTTAAAAGTGGTACCTACTTACTTACAAAAAAGAAGTGTTTTTTTTCTCTGGACATCTATAAATATAAGTGGATAAGTGAATGCATTTGCGTAATCGTCATAAAACATTCAGGAACTAATAAAATTTAAAATGGTGTTGCGGAAGCAGTTGATCGTCTAGCATTAAAATGCCAATGTAGCAATTTAAAAAATTCGCTGACAAATAAGATTCTTGAAATGACAAGATAAACCACAGAGGGTATAGCAAACCCTCTATCTTCTCGAAAATAGGAGATTTAACTCAGCAACAACGTTAAAATCGAAAAAAATCCGCACTTCGGTACATGTTCTAGCGGATGTATTAACAAAACTTCAACGCTGATAATTTTTCGCGATTTCGAAATCATGTCCAATATTACGAGTAAGTTGAACTTCTGCTTGGCAGGACCAACACATTTCGGGAAGAGAGGGAGATGCATGCAATAAGTTATTGAGTATTTACACCCTGCGTAAAACGTGATGACTTTGCTACGTAAATCTGCCTGTGCAGTTGACCTTCTGAGTACAGAATCTCGCCTATGTTTAGACTCTCGAATGTTTATTTAGGTATATTAAATTACTTTGAATATAAAAGAATAAGCAGTGCAGATTACGATCTTGAGATATGGTAAAAGAGACCTATTTAATTTATGGCCTTAATTTCAACTGACACAGCATGTTACAGAAATTTCCAGTGAATTTTATGTGGGATCTAAACATCAATGCAAACAACTTTTGTTTTATGGCCAATAGAACTGATATCGCGAAAATATACCATCAATTTCATACATTGCTACCAAAATTAATTATATTATCTGGTGATTTCATTATAACAACAGTTGTTTAAATTGCTGATTAGAATAACCCCATTATGTTTCACCGGAGCTTTTTGCAACACGCTGTATTATTATTTTATTATTATGGCAGTTTCGCAAAGGACGAACAGCGGTCTCTTGAGGCTATATTTTGATTTGGTTTTAAGCCTCAGCCCTTAGTTTATAATAATTTATAGTTGGGTTCTATGATATCTTTTCGAATACCCTCCATGAAACCTCATCTAATTAATTCACACACGAGCTCTCCGTCCTACGCTAGGAGATTTAAATAAGGGTTTATGTATCTACACTAGCTGACTCGGCAAACGTTGTTTTGCCATATTTGCCTACGACGGATTAGGAATAGCGTCACTCCATTTGCTGCCGTGGATATCGGAGAAGGCGACTAAGGAAATCAATTACCAGGAGACGGGCAGCAGCGTCGTTCTGAGATTCCAACCGTATACTGCCATCGCCAACCCGCCTGCCAAGCGTGGCGATTATGGCAAGACCCCTCATGGTCATGGCCTATGTTCTGCAGTGGACATCAAATGGCTGATGATGATGATGATGATTTGCCTACGACCTATTCTTATACCTACCAAATATACACAAAAAAAAATCGGTGAAGCTCGATAACAAACACTGTGACAGGAGATTTTTATATTTTAGATAATAATACACTTTATATATCTATAGGAGTCAGTGACTTTACATTACACTCACTGAAAAAGAAAAAAAAAAGAAAGAAATCGTCCATCAGTAAAAAGTAGTTACTTATGGGATTGTGAATTAAAGAAAGAGCTACTATTTTTCCCCGGTCATATAATATCGCTGTCAATATTATGTGAGAGATAGGCAAATAGTTATGCGGTCCCTTTTTTAAATTAACCGTTCTATGCAGTAGAATCCTCTTAACCTAACGCCGTGAACCCCCTTCGGACCCTGGGAAAGCTTGTTCATTGCCAAGGACTTTCTAGGTCATCTTGTTTCGGGCCGGAAGGTTCAGTAACATGGTAAACAGTTGATGCGATATTATGATAATGCACATGTACAATTGTAGGTTGTAGGCAAGTGATAAAACTCATTATAGTACATATGGCCCTTTGAAGTTTCGACATAGGCACGTAAAGTGCTCATTATCGCACTAGTGCGGTAATGTAGCACCATATGTACTATAAAACTCATTCCGATGTTAAAACCTAACTGCAAAGTGGGTTACTCGCGGCTGCAAGTGATGTAAATCGCTTCGGTCAGATGAAAAAAAAAATAAAAAATAAATAAAAATGTAAACTGTTTATTTCAAAAAAAGAACTACATATAAATCCATCTCTGGAAGCTGAATCTGAGCTGCCTGTACATAATACAGAGAAGTTTGTAAAGAGGCTCGAAATTTCATCGATGCTTGCACTTGCTCAGTTGGGAGAGCGCTGGCACGGTGAGCCAGGGGTCGCGGGTTCAAGTCCCGGCATGGGTGGAATTTTTAGCCTCTGAATAAGTTTTTTAAAAAAGTGATACCTCACTTGCGGGAGTCGCTCAACCCGCTTTAAATGAATGCAGGATGGTGGAGACCAGTGGTTCCTAAGATTTTAAGGTAACGAAACACTCAACAAATCTCTTTTCTTTTATGGAGTCCCATAGCAAAAAATGTTAAAAATGAAAGACACTACATTTTAAAATATATAATTATGTCCTGGTTATGAAACTAGGCACCGACTAAAAATACCTACATGTATACATATATACATATATACTTCTAATTTAGAAGTATTCTTTTAAATTATTTCTAACTTTTTAGTGCTGTAGTGTTTTGGAGTCGGTTTTAGACAAGTACTTTATAACCATAATTTACCCTACTTAATTCGTTGCTTTCAAATTTGAAGTTCTCAGTTTCCATCTCCGAAAGGCTTCACCAGAAATGAATGAATGATTTTGAATGAATGATTTTATTACCACAAACAAACATGCTTACATACAATAATTAAAAAATAAAGGAGTGGGCGTGTGACAATTGTATTTGAAACAGCGCTGGTTTTCAAATAGGACCTTCACGCCAAACGAAGAAAACGTGTCATGTGCAGGTAGGGCTTAACGCTAAAAAAAACTTAAAACCACTAATTAAAAATTAATAAATAGATACATTTGTGCCAATTAAGAAAATTATACAGATTGAAATATAAATAACGTTTATGTCAATTTAGGACAATATTTTTATACTTATCAATTGCAATACTAGGTAAAAAAGTTTTAATTTTAATTGAATTTAATTTAATTTTAATTTTAATTAAGTTTTAATTATAAAATCACCAAATTACCTTGGGACTACTTTTACGCTATTTTATGAAACATACGGATCTTACTAAAGGATTGGCCCCATTAAGCCTTATTTAGGTACTGCTGTCCATTGAAGAGTTCCGTTATCCATCTCTGAAAGTCTTCATCAGATCTTCACCAAATTAAAATGGGAACAACGGGCGTTATATCTATTCGAACAAAAAAGAATTGTCGAGATCGGTTAAGATTTGACGGAGTTACGCTAGAACGTAGCAAAAAAACGTCGAATTGATAACCTCCTGCTTTTTTTAAATCGGTTAAAAAATGAGAACAAAACACCTTTAGAAAAGTGCAATGAATGATAATGGTGCGGGGGAGACTAGACTACTAGATTTGATTTGATTTGATTCTTTTACCTTTCCGTCACAAGGTTGTCTGGAAGAAATTGCTGTTAGCAATAAGGCCGCCCATTGTACTTTTTCATTGTAACTTTCATATTTTATGTCTCGCTTCTTGTGTGCAATAAAGAATATTCTTATCTTATCTTATCTTACTTACATGTCTCAGTGCTTGCTACGTACAATTGCCCAACTATGAGGCCAAGTGCGGAAATCTCAGGCCTAACTAGACTGCACTAACCAAATCACTTTTTTGAAGTTCAATCTTACCAAAATAAACATAATAACAAATCAGTGCTTGCTACGTACAATGGCCCAACAATGAGGCCAAGAGCGGAAATCTCAGGCCTAATTAGACTGCACTAACCTAATCACTTTTTTGAAGTTCAATCTCACCAAAATAAACATGATAACAAATCATAAACCATTGTGTGTGTTTGCTATTGAAGTTGAGAAGCAATATCAGCTCTATTGGCTGCGTAAAACTACGGCCTCATATTTTAAGTAGGTCACACGAGACGTGATGACCTCTGACTTTATGCGAGTGATCTTTAGCGTAGTAGAGATTGTAGAGATAGAAAAAAACCTTATTGCATAAGGCATCTCTCAAGGATATACTTACAATGTACAGTCGACAGGAAAAATAATAGTAGATTGTTCACCAAGGGCGCAAACAAAATTTTTGCGTTGAGGTTGTGAAATTGAATCTTTCGCTTGGGCTTTAACTAAGAATCGCTGAAGGAGCGAGGGATTCAACACTACCGAGACCAAAAATGATTTTCGCCCGTGTAGAACACTCTGCTTTTCACTACCGTCTGAGAGGAATGAAATAAAACATAACACTTACATACCACTCAAATGTAATTTCTGGCAGGAGGTTTTGAATTGCTTGTGTTGCCTGTTTTTTTATATATTCTGGTGTTAAGAAGACACTATCATCATCGCTTGACGACATTTTTCCTAGAAAATAAGTGAAAATAGACAAAAAAAAGAGCGCCAATGTTAATTATTTTTTGCATAGAAAAAAAAAAACTTGCATTCCAATTTCAAATATTTGACAATTAGGTACTTAAAAGTTTTGCAGCAAAGAGTTTGGTAGTTCAGTAAGTAGTTCCAAACTCGGTTTTAAAACTTATTGCTTGGGTTGGAGCGAAATAGATATAGGACGAATCCTCAAGAGTGAAAGAGAAGTCAGACTTCTTAGTAAATGAGTGCATTAGTATACAAATTCAAAATTGGATTTTGAGTCTATTTACTTAAAGGTACCTAAAGATAAATAGATTCAAAACCCAATTGGGTATTTGACAAAATATCAAATGAATGACTTTTAAAACGGAATTTTGTATGAAAATACTGGCTTATGACGTCACATTTTAGAGCACTCTTTTTACGTTTAATCTATTTAAAAATTGTAGTAACTAGTAATTGACTAAAAGAGATACATTTTCCGAGATATTTTGTAATTTTTGTTTTAATCGAGCATATGAAATAATTTATTGTTGATCGTGTCAAATGCCATGTTTTGAGTCTATTTACGTTGATGCATCTTAGCTTGAACAACAATAGAGTGTTTTGAGTCCTAAATTTGGGCATCAAAATGCATCATTTCGAGCAGATGGAAGAAAGTAAATTACTTTTCGGGTCACAATACAGTCGAGAGCACATCCAACCTTGACACGCGTGCACTCTGCCCAGTTACGTTACGGGTGACTTTGCAAATAAAATGTAAAGGTTGGTGTGCCGTCGACTGTACATCGACCATGAAGTAACACTTGCGCCAGCGTCACCGAAAGAATAGGTTATATCTTTTTTTACACATCGTATTTGCAAAAAGTGTCAATACAGTCTCCCAATAATGTTTATAGTGATTTTTAGGACCCATGAACGAGAACCAAGGACCACGGACCTGGGACGTGATAGCATTTATGCCAAAAACGGTCATTTTTGGCGTTAAAGCTGTCTACTCTCCCGTGTTTTAAAAATTTAACTTAATTTTTTTTTTTACATTGCTGATTTCTGTAAAATATATTGTAAATATAATGTTTTGTAAGTTATAATTTTGTTTAAAAAGCATAATTATAGATGTCTCGAAATAAATAAATAATCAATCTTATAAAAAAATCCTGTTAAGGCGTTCACAAAATATGTTACACAGGACCATTTCAAAGTCGAAATTCTTGAAACCCGTCAATTACAGTTTGTTTATTTAATTAACTTTTGTTACATATAAGTATTGTATGTTTTTCTTCAATTCTTAGTTTTCTTTTTAGGGTTCCGTACCCGAAGGGTGCCAAACGAGACCCTATTACTAAGTCTTCACTGTCTGTCTGTCTATCTGTCCGTCTGTCTGTCTGTCACCAGGCTGTATCTCATGAACCGTGATAGCTAGGCTCTTGAAATTTTCATAGATGATGTATTTCTGTTGCCACTATATAAAAAAATACTAAAAACAGAATAAAATAAATATTTAAGTGAAGCTCCCATACAACAAACGTTATTTTTTTGCCATTTTTCATCATCATCATCATTCAGCCACAAGAAGTCCACTGCTGGACATAGGCCTCCTCCATGGCTTTCCAAAAAGACCGGTTGGAAGCGGCCTGCATCCAGCGTCTTCCTGCCACTTGAATGACGTCATCTGTCCATCTTGTGGCTGGTCGTCCCACGCTGCGCTTGCCGATATGTGGTCTCCATTCGAGAACTTTTCGGCCCCATCGGCCATCAGTTCTGCGTGCTATGTGCCCCGCCCACTGCCACTTCAACTTACTAATCCGCCATCCGCCACTAATGCCATTTTTGCTCGATATTAATAACGGAAACAGGTAGACGCTTGAAATATTTACAGAATATTAAGTTCTGTAGTTGCTTCAAAAATAAATAATTAAATGAAAATAAAACAAATATTTAAGGGGGGCTCCCATACAAGAAACGTGATTTTTTGCCGTTTTTTCTCGATCTATAGATAATGGTACGGAACCCGTCGTGCGTGAGTCCGACTTGCAATTGGCCGGTTTTTTTAAATAACGCTCTTTTCATAAATATCTCCACACAAACTCGAATCTATTAGAACCATTAGTAGCCATCCAGAGCCGCGGTTCATTGCATTGCTGATTATACTTAATTTAACTTCAGTTCAATAGATATCGGTAAAATGAACAATTTGTTTCTATTCAATATTATACTGTAAGTATTAATAGCCCCTAATATAGTGCCATTGCTTAATAATATCATTTGGTAGCCAATTATTATTAATAACTGGGACATTTTTCATGAATCATATCGCCTAAAGATTTTAATCGTTACAGTTACGTTAACTGATAGTCTTCTTGTTCCTGTGCCTCTCCACTAATGGATGTTGGCCGCAGGCTCCCCATATTCTCGCCCTTCGCCCGTCCATTTCCTGATGTTGACACACCTCCTACCCCAACTTGGCTGAACCAGCGATTCCCTTATCTCATCGGTTACCTCAGATATTACAGTGCTGCGCCTCTAAGGGCGCTTAAACATGGGCGGCACGTCTGCCAACTGCAACCGTCGACGCTCGTCGACAGCAAGCGTCGATGCGTCGACGCGCTGAAGCGGATATTCGACGCTAACATGTCAGTGACTGCCGTCGGCGCGTCGACAGCTGCTGCCGTCGGCACACGTCGACGCTTGCCGTCGACGAGTGTGTGTCGCCCGCGTCCAAGCGCCCTAACCAGCAGCGCCTTTCCTTCGATGTTTTCTTTGACTCGTACAGCTATTTATCCCTATGATTTCATATCAAGAATGTTAGTAGTTGTAGTTATTCGCGTTGTACTAGAGGCTTGCGTAATAACGCTTGGTGTTTACAAGAATGGCAGAATGACTAAACGCTAAGTCAAATTGTATTGTGACGTAAGCGATTGTGTCTAATGTGCTAGAACAATGGTGCTTAGTCTACGTGTAAAGGTAACGCTACTATAGGTAAATCAATGGCAATTTAAACGGCAATATTCATCAGGGATACTGCTCGCTGCCAGTGGCTGGACGAGGATGACCGAGGACAGGTCAGGAAGTCCAGCAGTAGACGAGTACGTGCTCATTAATTGATTTATTAAGGAGATATGTTTTTGTTTGGAATAATCATTCTCATTGACAAATGGTACCTACTTGTTAATACATAATCCTTTCAAATGTTTTCGTTATGACAAAGGATTTTCTTATGGTTGCGCTCCTACTTGCTTCATTTGTAGCATAATTTATACTATATCAAACTTTATTTGAATGCAACCTACACAGTACACATCCACCAGCCAAAATTCATCCACTACTGGACGTAGGCTTTCCCTAAGACTTGCCATTGCTTTCTGTCCTGGGTCGTCTTTTTCCAGTCGCTAACAGCAATCTGCCCCAGATAATCGTCAGTCCAGGCCTTCTATCACGTGACTTACCACTCTACTGGGTTAAGCATTTAGACAACTCCATTCAGTGGAGGACTTACGTGCGGCCACGTAAGTCCTCCACTGAATGGAGTTGTATTGTATGTTATTGTATGATGCCAGTTCTTGGTCTTGACTGAAAAACCTATAAGATTACTAAGTTGAAGTGGCAGTGGGCTGGTCACATCTGCCGAAGAACCGATAACCAATGAGGTAGAAATGTAGTCAAGCCAATACAAGAGACCACGAACTGTACGCTCAGCAGAACCAAAAATGGGGGTACTTAGCAAGCAAAACTTAAAGTTTCTCAATAGCAACAGTTGACTGTTGAGCAATAGTTGACAGATTCTAGACAATATCTAGAATTTCATATTTAGTTGAACTTTAACCCTGCACCTAATAATTGAGATATGAAACTTAAACCAAGCATAAGAACGTTCATAGAACTTAGATGATGCCTTAAACGTGCCTTAAACTATCAGTGTATGCATCGTTTATTTCCGAAGCCGTAGATAAACAAGCATTGTATTTTGAGTGCAGCAATTTAGTAAAGTGCAGTAAAGGTTGACTTGCTGTTGGCCGAACAGTAAAGTAATAGTTATTTAAGATACACGAGCGGAAAGTAAGGTTTTATACTTTCGGATAAAAACCTTTTACGCTCAAGTATCTTACAACATTTTTCAATGCATTTTGCGGGGAAATACAACAAAGAAATAAGTACAATAAAGAAAATTTATTATAAATGAAAGTAATTTTTTTTTTGGACAGCATAACCTCCTTGCATCTTTGTAATTTTTTAAATTTTATGACTTGCACCATGCACCACAGAGTCAAAAACTTAAAAAAAATACTTTATTTCACGCGTGAAATAAAGGATTTCAGTACTGTTTTATTTCACGCGTGAAATACAGAGTCGGTTTACGTATAATTTTGTTACACAAAAAAGAAAACTTTACGAGCAATTGCATTGAAAAGTTCTTTATTTTGTCTAACTTCTCTCAATCATGGCGTAAATTACACAATGTCATTTAATTGTGACATCATCATGCACGGCCACTACGCATCGCAAGAAGTTGTATTCATGTGAAAGTGAAAGTAGGTGTTGTAAGATTTGTACTGTGAACGACATTGATGCCCTTTTTGTTCAAACTCGCCGTTACGCTACTGACTATAAGAGCTACTGATTGGTAGATGCTTGCAACCATAGTAGACTGTAGGTAAATACAACAGGCTGTCAAATTTTATATAATAACTAGCTGACTCGGCAAACGTTGTCTTGCCATATTATTAGCCTACGACCTATTCTCAAACCTACCAAACATAAATAAAAAATTTAATAAAAATCGGTGAAGCCGTTTCGGAGGAGTTCGATAACAAACACTGTGACGCGAGATTTTTATACTATATTAGAATAACTTCCACACGCAATGACATTTACAATTGCGACTCTTTTTACCAATTGGTAAATTACCATACCGTGTATTTAAAATCTAAATGCTTTTGCTCTTCATGTGTGCTTCTGCTTTGTACGATGTTTTATCTGTGCTGTTTCTTGTAATTACATGTGTTTATGCTTTGTATATACGTGTGTGTGTCTTACGTAAATAAATTATTTATCTATCTATGTATCTAGTTGTCCTCGTCCCAAACTAGGACACCCTGTGCTATGGTAACCAGAAAATCTGAATGTATTCTTATTCCAAAAGGATACATTCAGATTTTCAGTGACATCACAATAAATATAAGTCAGTGTGTTATTGTGCGTACAAATAAACTAGGTAGGTATTCATCATATTTATTGTCAAAAAGGAGGATCCAACCTTTTTCCACAAACCTACTTGTGAACTAAAAATAAACAAATATGACAGCCGAGCGTCGTCGTTTACATTCCGAACATTTATATTACGCGGGGAAGACCTCAAGTTGCGTCACACGAGAATACTAATGAGCAAGCGCAACCAACTGACGTAGAAAGTAAAGACGTAAAGTTGGCTATTGACGCCAACACAACACCCAATACTTTGTCTTGGTCAAAGACGGTGCGACTTGGATCAAAACATATCTGTCTGTCATATAGCCCATAAAATTATTTAAATCGAATGTTCATTTATTAACGCCCTCCCGTAAAGTAAAGTAAAGTTAACATTATTTATTACCAAACGAATGTGTTCATTAATAAATTACACCCACGTAATTTTTGCATCTGAATCTTTGTTATCAGGGAAGCTTATCGATCTTTCCAAGCTTTTATTGTAGAAACCGAATATGTTATTAATTTTTTTATGTATATTTAAAACGTCTATGCAGAAAGGACTCGCCAATCGGCGTCAAGTGCTCGCTGATCGTTTTCCAGAGTGCACCAGACATGTACGGGGTAGCAAGGCGGCCCCTAAGGGCTTTAGCAGTTGCTTTCTAGATCTTTTCCAGGTTACTACTGTGCGCTAGTTGAGTTGGTCACAGCAGAAGAACAAATTAATATTTTTAGCTGCCTCTAAAATGTTATTCCAAAGCTCATAGCACTATTTCATTTGTCAAGTGTCTTAACGCGATATCGTGGTTGAGAATAATGGTATATCGCTCATGTTTTTAGATGCGTGCCGCAAAATGCGTGACAAACGTAGTCGTTCATAGTTACGTCACGATCACTTACAATAACATGTTGTCTTGACATTTCAAAACTAAAGTGTGTCAGGCCAAACTGCTCTGAATAATCATTTTATGCATGCATCTTCGTTCCCAATGCTCAATATGAAAGTTTGCTATTTTATGTTCGTGAATGGCTAACTTTAAAAAAAACTATTATACGTTTCGCATGACTGGAACGCAAGAATCGGTGTCAACGGCTCATATTTTGTGGCCTTCAATTGTTATAAAAATTAACACCTGGGAATTTTTAGGTACCTACAATATTGTTTTTTGCTATTTCTTAAGCGATAGCCATGATTAGCCGATTGGCCTCACTAAATATTTCACTTGCATCATCATCATAATCAGCCATTTGACGCCCACTGCAGGACATAGGCCTCCTTCGTGGTTTTCATAACCATGAGGGATTTTACCATAATCACCACGCTTGGCAGGCGGGTTGGCGATCGTAGTATGCGGTTGGAATCTCAGGAAGACGCTGCATCGTGGACATATATAGATCTCTGAGAATTGTCCTTGGATATACAGCATGTCAAAATTCTAAAATGGTGGTTCTACTCTTCATTACGATCGACTTTTACCATTGGAAACACATCGAAAATTCGAAAAAAATACAACCTGCGCCATTAAAATGTAAACAACAGCCGTTTTCATACCAAGCTATATATTTTACTTTGCAAAGTTACTCTGAGTAGAGTGCACAGAAGATAATGGATAATGTGCTGTTGACTTTACTTAAGTATTCTGTTTCTTACTCTTACCAACAAATATTTCTTTCCATTCCAGATAATGAACCTCCTATGGTGCTTCTTGGCGGCAGCATTCTCTTTGGCAGGCTCAACTCCTGTTAACGTAGACTTAACAGTGAAACAAGTCCAGGATATACTGCGACAGAACCCCCAACTACCTCGGCTAACCAGGGCTGATATCATACAACTGCTGGATGATATACGTGCAGAAGATGCCCGAAACTCAAAAGAAGCACCAGCTCCTACATTAGAAACAGAAAAAGAACATGAAGACAGAATTGCCACCAAACCAGAGGCAGATGGGATCTTAGAATCCGCTCAGTTAGAGCAGGCTGAAGTTGAAGTTAGTGACAATGAAATACCATACCAAAAGCCAGGGTTTTTCGACGATGAGTTGAATGCTACAGCAGAAACAACGACGAAGTCTAATGAGGCTTCAGTTATGGTTGTTCTACCTTACACCCCAAGGGATGGTTCTAGTTTACAAGAGCTCTACACGAAGCCTCCAAGAACAAAACTCGTTCCAGCATCTACACTCACTACGGAAACTACCGAAAAAATGAAGGTTGCGAGCTCCGAAAAAATGCTTGAGACATTCACAAATAATGCAAAAATAGCGAACGAAGCCAGAAAACAATTAGATACTCCCTATTTTTCGGGAAAATTTGAAGACGAACATTTTCTCTTACCTCTAGAAGGATTTAAACCTCTACCACCAGTGCAGGTTATCGATAGCAAAGTCGAGTTACCTGAAAACATTATTCTCACTTACGACTTGGCATCATCAAAGCTTAGCAAAAATGACAATTTATCCCCTAGTAGAGTTCCATATGAACCTTTACAACCGGAATATCCTTTTGAACTGGCTACAGCTGAATCTGAGAATACAAATGTGGCATTGCCTTTGGATTTACCTATAAAAGCTTATGAAAGTTTTGACCTACTAGCAGATGATCAAATTACAGTTTTGCCTCTCCGTGGAGGCCCTAACCCAGCTAATGAGGACTCCGTTAATTCAGGAAATGAGGTAGGCAAACGTCAAACTCCAGCGCCTGCTATAGATGAAGGGAATGATAATAAAGAACCCACTACAGCCGTTCCTGCAGAAGAAACTGTTGACAAAGATGTTAAAGTGGATCTTGATAATTCAACTTCGAATAAAAATTCTGATCCAGCATCCCAAACTGATAATTCAGAAGCATCCGCAGCAGACACTGGCGCTTCTATATCGGATTTGGAAGACTCTTTCGGTGGGGCAGTACCATCAGAACCAGGAGATTCTCAGCTCCCACCGCCAAAGAAAAACGGCTTCTATTGGATGCTAGACTGGAATAGCTTCTTGGAGGTTGGCGATGGTGACACCAAGGTCAATATCCGCTTCGAGCCAAAACTCGGTGACCCTCAAATGTTTTTGCCTGTCAGTGTGCCGTGATTGTTTATTTACTTTGTGGACTTATTGTTTCTAGTCTTTGGGTGTAATAATTGGACTGATGAATCGGTAGACGGCTCAACGGTTGCTCAACAACATTTATTAATTTAGGCGTAAACGCGATTAGGCAAGGAATTAGTCCAAATCGGTTTGGTATATTACCAGTTTTTATTTAATTTCACTCCAGTAATTATTGTACTTACTGCGTAGGATGCACCATCAATCAATTATGTCATAGTTTGCTTTTAAATGATTATGTGCCGTAATCACGGGCTTATTAAGCCCTACGTGATTGCAATTTCTAATGTTGTAGCCCAGAGGCTATTCTGTGCATTACTGTTAGTGTCCAATATGAAACATGCTATAGGCCTACATAAAATTCAAATTTGTGATGTACCACTAACAATCGAAGAATGACTCAACAATTCTGCACTGCGTCGCAATACAAACGATTAATAAGGCGCACAGCGGGCGCAGTAGCCGGCTGCTGTCTGTTATTCAACTGAATAAAAGCAATAATCGAAGAATGTTTAATTTTTAGAAACCAACGCCCATTCCTACTTCTGTAAAATGTAGGCCGGAGAAGATGTTTGTCTAGGCACAGAAACGATTGGATGCGATATTAATGCGAACCTAATTCTAACATAGTGACAACTATATTTGAAAGATAAACGCGTTGTAAATCATATATACAGAGAGGTAGGTAGATCCTGACAGATCACTTTCGCTTCCTCAACAAATGAACGTTATAAATCAATACGAAAATAATATAGTTTTGACACGGCAGATTTATCAGCGGAGCACTGACTCGTGGCGGGGATAACCTAATTATGGTCCTGCCACATTTGTACCGTAAATACACTTCTGCTCCATCTGTATACGTGATATGGTTAACACTGCTAGAAACTGCTGGATTGCTATATAAGTACTATTGATTTAATCCGTTGATTGTACACTAATGAAATCACAAACGATCACAAGTTATTGGTATGTTAAGCGAGACGGTGGTAATGAACCAAAGCAAAAATGTACAGAAAGTGAAAGAAGCGAGCAGACCGGGGTGAAATCGTCACATTGAAACGTCGCGTGAGGCGTTGTTACTTCGTTGGACCTACAATACAGTCTGTTCCATTTCAGTAGTCGGCCATACCACATATAAATACCTCCGAGCGAAAGGCCTCACCACAGTTCAAATAAGCTTGTTCATGAGCCAATTTTTTTTTTTTTACTTTTGACATTGTCGCCTTTGGATGTTACGTGCCTGTGTCTTAGGTGTCAGCAGTGGTTTCAAGTCGCGGCTTAGGCTTACCAACACTACAGGGTGGCTGTAAATTCGTTCGACAATTTTAAAGGGACATTCTAACCTTGATTTCAAAACGCCAATTTGAGAAAAACGGCGCGTCAAAAATAAATTTTGCGTTACTCCAAATTACAATATGTTTAAGCATGAACAAACAATATCGGTACAAAAAAAAGTTGAAAAATACTATGGTTACAACGTCTTATGGTCGGCGCCGGCCAACTCAATTCACTTATTTACGTACAACTATCGAAAGGTCTATCTTTCTAAACATTTAACGTAATAGAAAACATTTTTCAACGCCACCGGACTTCCCACCACTTTGAATTTGTATTCAAAGTTCCGAACCGAGGGTAGGAATCACGAATATTTACAAATATGTTATAACATTACTGTTAGATCATTTATAATACTTTTTATCATCATAAAATTAACATTCCCTCAATATATTGCTAACGATTTCAGAATCACGGTGTAATAATGCTACTCGTTTGGCACCACCTGGGGCCTGTTTCATAAAACTACAATTCGTGGTTTACTATGACCATACGATGCATATTTCAAAGTCGATTAATCCACAGATTAACAAGTAGACGTTGCTACGCAATATACCTCGAATTTTAATAATAAACTACGAATTGTAGTTTTTGAAACCCGACCCAGGGATCACGCGTAGCGTAGCAAGGGTACCTACGGACACGATTAGCTTTAAGAGACGACTTAGGATTCCAACTGAAGGGGTAGGATTTGCCACTGGATGCTGTATGAGTCAATTAGGTTCTGTGTCAAAGCCTGTTCTGTGCCTGGACGTCATTATTTTACAACTCAAAGTAGATAGCAAATATTGATATGGGCAGCGGTTTCTTTCGATTCAGTTCAATTTATTTATTGCAGATGATAACAATCCATAATGTGTTAGTAACAAGTATCAAATGTCTATCTTTACCGTCACGGAATACTGAATTAGAACAGACTGTAGCCCGTACCTACTTACGTTGTTAATTGTTAATTATAGTTTAAGCAGCCTTGGTTGTTATTGTTCTTTGTACTTTGTAATTTTCTAGGATAATTAAAATATGTCGAGAAAGGAGACTGCATACTTTATTGACCCATCTGACTAATAGTTTTTTTTATACATCCCAGTGCAGTGCACAGGCCTTTTCTCAGACAGAGAGTATGAGCTTAATCACAAGGCGTGCCCACCGCAGATTGGAAATTTCAAGCGCCACACTCAGACACTCAGGTTTCCTCACGATGTTCTCCTTCACAGTTAGAGAGTGGTATTGCTACTATAACTTTACAAATGTACGTATCTTGAAAACAAAGTCATTGGTACATGCCGGGATTCGAACCCAGGACCTCCCGAATGAGAAGCCGGCGTTCTACCGCTCCGCTACCACGGCATTTACTAATAAAGTTATTTTCCCTTAAATTTGAATGACGAATTCCTTTTGAATCCCGTCATGGGTTCCACACTTCTCACCAATGAGTTTATTTTCTAAGTTACGCACATCTGTGAATCAGTAGTAGAAATACCACTAACTGTAAAGGACAACATCGTGAGGAAATCCGAGTGTCTGAGGTGCCCATACTCTCTCTCTCTCTCTCTCTCTCTCTCTCTTAGCTCTGAGAGAAAGCCTGTGCCCTGCAGTGAATTAAGGTTTTTTGTTTCAAATATAAGTTTTTTTTAAAGAACCATTTTAAGGTTGTTCTTACGCGGAGCATGCTATTTTGATCGCACAATTTATATTTTTTTATATGTGAGTAACTTTTGATAAAAGTGGTCTGAGGGTTTGATGCATTACGGTCATTTTAAATATATGTTTGTTTTTCAATATCACGTAGTTTTGAATAAAGAAAAGTTGTTTCCAAAAATATTTCTTTTGGAATCAAACTTTCTCAATCAAAAACTTAATACAAGATAAGAAACATATGCCTTGAAAGTTCGCAATTTTATTATCTATCAATCCCTTAGACCACATTTACCAAAAGTATACTCATTTTTACCAGTGATGACTTATGGCACTGAAAGGTGGTCTCTCACTATGGGCTTGATAAGACGGCTCAAGCAGCGAGCTATGTAAAGGGCTATGCTCGGAATTTCTCTACGAGATCGAATCAGAAATGATGAGATCGGTAGACGAACGAGTCTTCGACATAGCCCAGCGGATGAGTAAATAAAATTTAAGTGGCAGTGGGCGGGGCACATAGCACGCAGAACTGACGGCCGATGGGGCCGAAAAGTTCTCGAATGGAGACCACATATCGGCAAGCGCAGCGTAGGAAGACCAACCACAAGATGGACAGATGACCTTATCCAAGTGGCAGGAAGACGTTGGACGCAAGCCGCTTCCAACCGGTCTTTTTGGAAATCCATGGAGGAGGCCTATGTCCAGCAGTGGACTTCTTGTGGCTGAATGATGATGATGATGATACTCATTTTATTACAAACACTAAAATTGATCAATTATGCGAGCGAGCCAGCATGCTTTACTTAAGAACAGCTTTAAGGCATCTCTAGAAGATGCGGTTTACTTCGCTCCCCAGATTCTCTACAATGTGTCAGTATATCTTTTGTCGGGAAGAGTTTTTTGGATTCGTTTTGATTGTTATGCAGTAAACGGAAGGCGCGAGACGCACCGATGGGACGTGGGGCGAGGACGCGGTAAGATGTATAGACTCACAGACCAAGAGTGACCACAGAACAAGGACGACGAACGATGACGACGTCGGTCGTTTAACGACGACCTGGTTACGATGGCAGGAAGTCCTGCCGTGGACGTCAAATGGCTGATGATGATGATGATGTGTAGTGCTTACGAAAGTTTTAGTTCAAAAACCCGTGTTAGTATTTGTTAGATGTGATTATTATTTAGAAAAACCGGTCTTGTGCCCTACACTGCACATTATTAGCTTAATTCCGGATTCATTTACTTGATTTTTTTGTCGGAAGATTCCTACCAGAATTCTCTCTGATTCTTAAAGCTTAAGCGTTAAAATGGCTTAAGTAAGTGAATCATTGCGGTGGTAGCCTAGTGGGTAGAACATTAGACTCGGAAGTGGGAGACCCAAGTTCGATTCCCAGTGCGGGCATATACCTATGACTTTGTTTTCTAAGTTATGTACATTTGCGAAGTTATAGGAGCAATACCACTCGCTAACGGTGAAGGGAAACATCGTGAGGAAACCTGAGTGTCTGAGCTATTCATATACCTCAGCGCTTGAAATCGCCAATCCGCGGTGGGCACACGTGGTGATTAAGCCCATACTCTCTCCCTGAGAGAAGGCCTGTGCCCTATATATATAGGCTGCTTATGCTAAGTGAACCCGAAATTAAGCTAATAATATACCAGGGTGTCCAACATCCCTTTAACATCCCGTTCTACTTATCTTTTTAGGGTTCCATAGTCGACAAGGAACCCTTATAGTTTCGTCATATCCGTCTGTCTGTCTGTCTGTCTGTCCGTGGCCTGGCTCAGAGACGATTAGTATTAGAAATTTGGCATACATATTAGGTTAGAGTCCCTCCCGCCTCTCTCTCTCCCGGTTGTGGAAACGTGAAAAAATTAAGGGCAGTAGCACACAAATATGATCTTAAAAGGAAACATGATACGGCTAAGTAGGCGTTACAAAACTTGCAAAAAGTACCGAAACGTCGGAGAATTATAAAATAAACGTGTAAATATTCGTGCAAATTCAGTCTTTATTAGGCTTTACAAGTTACCGAGTAATAAGCGACCATTTCCTTCCGTGGATGTCGTAGAAGGCGACTAAAGAAATAAATTACCAGGAGACGGGCAGCAACGTCTTCTTGAGATTCCAACTGCGATCGCCAACACGCCTGCCAAGCGTGGCGATTATGGCAAAACCCCTCACGGTTATGAAAACCACGAGGGAGGCCCGAGCCCTGCAGTGGGCGTCAAGTGGCTGATGATGATGACGATGATGATGATGAAGCGACCAACTTGTAAAAGGAAAACTTCGTAGAAATTCCATTGAAAATTACTTCGATTAAGTTGTTGGTTCTGTAAAGATGGTAAAAACCATCCAGCCAGTACGGTAGCCCGACAAGCGCTTTACCGGTTTTTTTTCTTAATAATTGCTCATAGTCAGCACACGACGATAAAGACCGTGGGGACAAGGCCAGGCTCTTTTCCCGGCAAAAGACATTTCATTCCCGGCGCGATTTAATCTCGCTGAGTGGAAATCAAACTTGCAACTCATTGTCTTGTGTTTTTGTTTAGTTGGCAACTTTCGGTGCAACATTGTTCGTTTGTCTTTGAACTGCTCAATTCAACCGCATGACTTGGAACTCACCAAGAAATTTAATTGTTTGAACCAAAGACGACTATTTGTTGAGAATCTACGATTATTGCTGTTTTAGAAAAGTGTATGAATGTTTGTGTTAGTTTCATTATGAAACATGGACTGGGTTATTTCTGAAATGCGCAATAGGCACTGTCCTAAATTTTGACAATAGTTACAAATGATACTTCATTTTAATGGTATCAGGTCAGTAAATAATGGATTAAATAGAAAAAATCTTTATTGTACTAAAAAAAACAGTTTTGTGCAAAGGCTTAATTCTAGGTAGTAATAATATAATACTCGTACTACTACAGTCATTTCTTGTACTTTAGTGAATAAGTCCGTGTCTAATTCGACTTTCTAATATTCCGTAAAAAAGCAACTATAATAATATTTTACGTTTGCACATATTACATTAGTCTCTTTAGTTTTGTTTATATAAAGAGTTCTTGTATGGAGTCATGGTATCACTAGAAACTGACAGCTCGTAGGATCTCAGTTGATGACGTACTTCCGTGCATGACGTAGGCACATCTGGTTTTCGCTTTAATAATGATGGGACAAATAGAAATTTATTACCTATTCTCTCGAAATAAAATTTAAAAACAGAACTTTTCTGACCCATTTCTGAAACACCCCAATTGATTCGTGTGATTTTAAAACAACACAAGTCACATGTGTTTTTAAAATAACACTAGCCCATTTTTTTTTTATTAAATTATTTACACCTACCTATTGATTTACATTAGAAAAAAAATTGTAGTTTATTCATACATAAATCAATATAATATGCTAAAATATTGCTGTTGTAGATATTAGTATTTGAATAAAACAGTTTTTTCTATTTCCTGCAAAGTTGTAATGAAAGGACATGTGTTGTTTTAAAATCACACGACTCAATTACAGTTTGTGTTTCACAACTACTTTTGATGTGTGAGTTTTTTCTGAGATTTTTTTTTTAATATCATGGTTCACATAATTTTATGTGCGCTTTACCTTCTCTACTAATGTCGCAGCCTTCAGTAATTCATTGTCCTATAATGAAGAATATCCATTCTATGTAACACATGTGGTTGCAGGCATTATCTATCAACGTCCATCTGGTCGTCGTCCGTTAGAATTAGTTATCATCTTGACTTTATCGTCATCATCATCATCATCAGCCCACCTCTGCCCACTGCTGGGTATACCTACTGGATGGCCTTTTCCCATCACGCCATCCTTCGCGGTCTTTTGCCATTCGCATCCACGGGCCTCCTGCTGACATGAGCAAATCGTCCGACCATCAGGCTATTGGTCTACCCACTGACCGCCGTCCAGTTCTCAGCAGCCACTCCGCTACTACCCTGGTCCACCGCGGTCTTCCCGCATCGTCAGGTGTCCCGCCCACCGCAACTTCAGATTCGAGATTCGGTCACCAATACCGTCGACCTTCGTCCGTACTTTTTCGCCCCAACGGCCGTAAATTCTTCGAGCTATGTGCCCCGCCCACGGCCACTTCAACTGAGCAATTCTTCGAGCTCTATCAGCTATATTATCCCATACTAAGTATAAATCACCGTTATGTTAAATGTACCTCAACTCAATGTTCATTCATTCACTTACCACCTAGCACCCGATTAACAAGGCCAAAACCGGCAAACTTGACTAAATGCACATCAGGTTCCCTCGCCGTTATCGCTCGGTGTAAGCGACAAAGTACCTACATAGCGGCAAACTTGTGTCGAGCTAATCAGATATGCCAAGTCCGCGGACGATCTGGGGTGTTCCTGTGACGCCACTATACTAGTATTAATCCACAGTTAAGGTGATGATATTCGGATATAAATATATTAACGCCCTTCACAAATGTGATATTCTGCATCATTATGATTTTTATGTATGTTCTGCATCCTTATGCTTTTTTTCTTCCGAAGAAACCATACCTGTAGGAAACGAAAGGCTTGAGGTTCAAAATCGCCACTTATTCTTAGGTCACCAAAAAGATTGTTGGCACATTTTTTTTTTTAAATATTCTGTCGTATACCGAAAATATCTTCACAAGGCAACTTTTTCGAAATACGTTTCTTGTAGGACTACTCCCGTTATTATTTTGTATGTACTTTGTATGTTTTATTATTTTCTGTCAATCTGCCGTAATAAAACCTGTGCTTACTGAACACCAAAACAAACTGCTTTGTGCGAAAAAATCTCTGAAATAAGTTATTATAAATTTAAGCGTTTACACATATTCTGTAAAAAATACCCATTGGCTACCTAGTATGAGTCAAGAGAAAATATCCACTTATAGGTCGGATATAAAGACATACAGACATATAGACGGACGAACGGACCGACGGATGACTCAACTGATAGACAGACGGACGCACAGACGGACGGATGGACGTACAGACAGACAGATATCGTCAGCCTGTAGTACAGTCCCGTTTGGCCCGTACGGAAACTTAAATAAAATTAAAGAGATGTATTAACCGACTTAAAAAAAACGAGGAGGAGGAGAAGTCAGACACTAAAGTACACGATTTTTATAAAATACTAGCTGACTCGGCAAAGGTTGTTTTGCCATTTTAATTAGCCTACGACCTATTCTCAGACCTACCAAATATACATAAAAAAATTATAAAAATTGGTGAAGCTATTTCGGAGGAGTTCGATAACAAACACTGTGACACGACATATTTTATATATTACATAATGTACAAATTAAATAAAGAAATGTCAGTTGCATTCAATTAAGTAAAATAAAAACTAACAAATTCTAAAAATCGGTTTTACCACATGTGCGTCTATGGTGGATATGGGAAGGAACCGCGAGCCATCTATCGGGAAGTTTGGATCGTGTCACGGGCTGTAATCAAAGTTTGCGCGACGTAAGACACCAGTCGATGACGCAACGCGTGCTATCCGACATCTTGTGTCGCTTCCGCACGTTGGGCCAACACGCCGACGCTCGAGCTCATAATTTCTTTTCATAAGGCGAGTGTTAGGAGGAGGGTGTGAGAAAACTGACGCCCAACCCGAAAACCATGCATACTGGGCACCAAAACAAAATATTTCCTTCAATCACAAAGGACGTAACTTTTAGAATTCTTATGGCATGAAACGTACTGTGTGTGCTTCGCTTGCGTCCCGTTGTTTTAGGTATATAGTGCGTTAATAATTAAAATGTTCTGAAAAAAAAGATTCATAATTTAGATAAGGCTCCTTGAGAATAAATGCTAACTATAGAACATTAAAAAAGTACTACTTTGAACCCCAATATCTTCTAAACTGTTGAAAAAGAATTTGCAGTAAGCAAAAACGTGGATATTGGGTAAGGCGATGGTGAATGAACACCCCATAGAATATGGAGAGCTGATGGCCAATATCCATTAGTTGGGGAGGCGCTAGAAAATTAGTCCATAGCTCTTACGACACGATGCTTGCACTGATGAGTTTCAAATGAGCGATCTTTTTCATGAAAGGACAATCCACATTATAGTATCAATTCGGGATAATCAGTGACTTTATTTAAAAACGCAATGGCGAGAGAAGTTTACTTTATAAGTTTTAATGCGTGATCGAATCAGGAATGGGGAGATCTGCAGAAGAACGCGAGTTACTAGTATAGCTCGAAGAATTTCTCAGTTGAAGTGGCAGCGGGCGGGCAAGCTAATAGCTTGGAGAACTAGTAGGCAGGCCTCCCACCAGATGGTCTGATAACCTGATTACGGTGGCAGGGAGCTGGAGCTGGTCACTGGATGCGGGTGGCACGAGACCGGGAAGCTTGGAAAACCATGAGGGAGCACGTGCTCGCCAATATAGGCTGCTATAGATAGATAGATAGATAGATAGAATATTCTTTATTGTATGTACACCAGGAATTACATATGAGTATTTAACAATAATATAGTACAGTACAATTGGCGGCCTTATTACTAAAAGTAATTTCTTCCAGACAACCATTGACGGAAAAAAAAAAGAGAAGCTAAATGACGGGTAGTCGGTGCAACTTGACAATACTAAGAAAGATATTTATATATTTAATACACATACATAAACGGTACATAAATATAAGATAAATATAGAATAAACATACATAAATAAAAATTATCATATGAAGGGAGGAGATGAACGAAAAATATACCTACATACTACTAGGAATAGATTTCACCAAAAAGACAAAATAAATAAATAAATAAAAAAAAAAAAAAAACAAACTTAAACTAAGGCAAAGAAATATTTTTGAACCCTGCTTTTAAATATTGTTAGGGATGGTGAAAATCTTATGGCTAAATGCAGATCATTCCACAGGCGGACAGCTGTGATAGTAAAGGAATTGCTGAAGAACCTTGTCGAATGACTCGGTGTCTTCAGCAATCGATTATGAGCAGATCGCAAAGTCCGGCCGTGCGTATCACTCAAAAACTCAAAGCGATGAACAGTTTATTCGTCCATGTACAACGGTTCGCCCGACAGCGTGTCGGCCCATCGTGTGAAAGAAGCATTAATCTTGATAGTGCCAGATGCAAGTTTTGGTCACAGTACTCGCAATTGTTGTCTGGAAGGACTAGGGTTGCTTCGGGATAGTTTGTGGGTTGCCATTTGTAGTTATAAGTTGTTTCCTTGTCGCGGACCTCAGTTTGTCACGCTCGCTTAGTAATTTCCTCTGATCCTATTTTATTATCCAACTAGCAGTAACTGCCACTACGTTCGTGTAGTAAACGGATTAGTCTATCTATAGGCTATGTCCACCATGGAGGTCAATTCTCGATTTCTCGTTACGATGGCACGAGTCACGCGTTTTGTGGCGCTAAAATGTTAGAACTTGACAATTAATTTACTGGAAAGACTTTTGACATTTAAAATGTACGAATATCATCATTGTACTACCCCTGCTGGAGGCTAAAACAGAGGCTGGGTAAAAAGGATCCTAGATTCCATACCTTTTAACACGCCTTTTTCATACCATGAACGCTCGTAAAGGTCCAATTAACAGTAGCAATTTCATCTGTTCTATTGTGTTAATTGCGATTGTAGATTGCTCAGTCACAAAATATAATAAAACGTTTCAAGCGTTTGCAAGAAAAAAATATATACGGAAAAAGTACGAAAAGGGCTGAGTTACCTCCTACCTATAACTTATATAATGTGACTTTACTTTATGACAATCTTCAAAACAACTTTAGTCGATAACAGCTCAAACTTTACACGCATACGCCCAACCCAGTCACCTGAATTACAGGTAACTTTCCAGCCAAATCTTCTTCAGCGCGTAGCTACCAGATGCTAAGGCCGACTTCCACCACTTTCTTAAATGTGGCTTAAGCAGCATTTAACAAAAATTCTTCATACAAAAGTCAATTTAAATGGCGACTTAAGTGACATTTAAGAAGTGGTACAAGTCGGTCTAAGTATCAGAGGCCTAATCATGGGAATCCTGACGTTTGCGATAGCAATTAGTGTGGAATTTGACGGCTAGACGTTAGTGCTAATGCACGGCTTTTCCCCACCTGTTGTCGTCTCTGCAACACATGTGTTCCGTCCCTCACCACTTCTTCAGAGCAGCTCACAACATTACAATATCAATGAGCCTTTTTAACCGACTTCAAAAAAGGAGGAGGTTATCAATTCGACGCGTGTATATATATATTTTTTGGCTATGTTCCTGCATAACTCCATCAAATATTAACCGATTTCGACAATTCTTTTTTTGTTCGAACAGGTATAACGTCCCATTAGTCCCATTTTAATTTGGTGAAGATCTGATGAAGACTTTCAGAGATGGAGAACGGAACTCTTCAATGGACAGCAGTAAAAAAGGCCCTAATGGGGGGCCCCATCCTTTAGTAATAAATATCCGTATGTTTCATAAAAGTTAATTTGGTGATGTTCTGGTGAAGACTTTCGGAGATGGAAAAGAACATCAAATTTTAAACCAACGAATTATGTAGGGTAAATTATGGTTATAACGGACTTCTTTATTTTTCTCCCGCTCCCCGACTGAAAATTGAAAAATAAATTTTTTAAGTAAAAAATAAAAACCGACCTCGAAACACTACAGCACTAAAAAGTTAGAAATAATTTAAATAGTTAGAAGTATTTATACATGTAGGTATTGTAGAAATATAATTTGTAGTCGGTGCCCAGTTTCAAGACCAGCACATATATTTTGGGCACCGGCTCCAAATTATAATTCTACAATACCTACATGTATGAATACTTCAAATTATTTAAATTATTTCTAACTTTTTAGTGCTGTAGTGTTTCGAAGCCGGTTTTTATTTTTTATTTAATTCGTCTCCAAGTTTTCGTATTGCAGATTTTGTCCTGAAGAGAAAGGCCTATAGCATCGTTCGCTTCGTCGCTTTTTGGGTGACCTGCAGCTTTTGGATCACCTGCTGCATGAGCGCCTAGGTGTCGCTTCCATACACAGCATGGAGAAGACACAGTGCTCGTATTTAAAATTAAACGGTCTATTTCCTTTAAGTACGTCAGATAATTTGACGAAAGCTGGCCATAGCCGCTGCTCTTATAATACAGCCTATATACGTCCCACTGTAGGACAAAGGCCTTCTCTCAGAGAGATAGTATGGGCTTAATCACCACGAGTGCCCACCGCAGATTGGTAATTTCGGACGCTGAGGTACCTACGTGAATACCTCAGACACTCAGGTTTCTTCCCGATGTTTTCCTTTACCGTAGCCAGTGGTATTGCTACTATAACTTCACAAATGTACGTAACTTAGAAAACAAAGCTTAATATATGCCTCGAACCATACATTCTAACCCACGACCTCCCGAATGACAAGCCAGCGTTTTACCGCTCCGCTAAAAAGGCTACTTGTGCGAAAAGGGTACTTCACCATAAAATGTTATGACAAAGATGTCTGGTATTAAAACCAATTAATTCAATGAACGAGTGTTTACTTTCAGAACAAGAATTTATGTCTGTCGAATGGAGTTTTTGGTCCATTTTTGCTCTTTCTCAATTTAGATCTTACATGAAATGGACACCAATGTTTAGTTAAATTTTGTTATGTTCATTAAGTCATAGTTTCAGTGCTATAATGAATGAAATATTTTCACTTGATGAATTTTGATCGATATCTCTGGCTTGACCGTTCTTTTCTAGGCTTTTAGTATTATCCGAGATTATACGCAAAAATAAAAATAAAAAACGTCAAGTGCAAGTCAGACTCGCACGAAGGGTTCCGTATCATTATCTATACAATATTTGAATATTTCAAGCGTCTACCTGTGGCCGTTATTAATATCGGGCAAAAAACGGCAAAAAAATCACGTTTGTTTTATGGGAACCCCCCTAAAATATTTATTTTATTCTGTTTTTAGTACTTTTGATTATAGTGGCAACATAAATACATCATCTGTAAAAATTTCAACTGTCTAGCTACCACGGTTCATAAGATACAGCCTGGTGACCGACAGACAGACAGACAAACGGAACGTGGAGTCTTAGTAATAGGATCCTTTACCCTTTGGGTACGGAACCCTAAAAACGCACTTGTCCACTCTCTCCACCGCGTGTCCGCGTAGGTACAGTCGACAGCACATCAACCTTTACATACTTGCCTTACCCTCTAATCAGTTACGTTAAGGACGACTTTGCAACAAAAATGTAAAAGTTGACCTGCTATTGACTGTACTGCAATGCAAAATGCACCTACTTATTGATCTGCTGTCGCCTGCACCCAGAGTCTACGTTGTGTTAAAATGTATTTATCGAGTTCCCTCGCTTTAAATATTTCGCAACATCATCTTCGTCGCCGTGTGGTGTCAAAATAGCTAGCTATTGACATTATCATTACCTAGCCGCTCGCTAAACAGTTGCATACATTCATTGCGATAGTCTTTACAATTACCTTCACTTGCCATTCGATACGATGCGATTGCCATTTTCAGGCCAGATTTTTGTTCTCTATGTTACGTATATTTTAGATGCTGGAATGGTTTAGCAAGCGTTACTACACATTTAGGTGGGACCTTATTCCTCTGTTCTCCGTAAACAAAGTCCTATTCTCTGTTCTGTGGTTCTTACGATGAGTTAACACTACTTATTTTCCAGTAGTATGAGCAACTAACGCCCAGTTTCTCGCACAGTAACAGTACGTTAGTAGCTCATAAGCAGCCTTTCTACGTCCCACTGTAGGGCACAGGCCTTCTCTCAGAGAGAGAAGCTTAATCACCACGCGTGCCTACCGCGGATTGGTGGCTTCAAGCGCTGAGGTATGTGAATAGCTTAGACACTCAGGTTCCCTCACGATGTTTTCCTTCACAGTTAGCGAGTGGTATTGCTACTGTAACTTCACAAATGTACATAACTTGAAAAACAAAGTCGTAGGTACTTGTCCGCACTGGGAATCGAACCTGGGAGTCTAATGTTCTACCCACTAGGCTAGCACTGCACCGTTAATGGCTCGCTCATCCTGAACAACGACGGAAATACATTTTTACAAAATGGGCTGCCTGGAAGTATAGCGCGATGATACTCCTAAAGGGAATTTAAACACGAGGAAACATCGACACAATTGAATTTCTATTCATTTCAGTCAAATGACGCATTACGCATTATGTGCTGATTCATTCTAGTTTCTCTAAAACCATTTGCAAAAATGTAATTACGTCATTGATATTCCGGATAAGCGAACTGTCAGTTGGCTAAGTGCATAAATAAGAAAAGCAACTGGATTATCAGATTTTTCACCATTTTTCCCCGACAGCTACACGCGCGCTGGGCAGCGTCTCCGACACCAGTTGTTCTCGGAAAGCGCGCTGCGCACGCGCCGCGCTAACAACGCGCCAACGCCTAAGGCACTTGTTCTTCTCAACGGTTTTCTTACAGAGGTCCAACATATCGACATTTTTGTTGACTCTATTAACAAAATAGCATTTGAACTAAGATTACACTTATGTAAGTAATTAATAAGATTTATTATGTACGAAGTCATAGCAATGGGGGCGCTTTGGGAAACTGTAAGCTCCTATTGCGATAATATATTAAATAAATAAAGAAAGAAATAAAGAAATAATCAGCCATTTGACTCCCACTGCAGGACACAGACCTCCTCCGTGGTTTTCATAACCATGAAGGGTTTTGCCATAATCGCCACGCTTGGCAGGCGCGTTGGCGATCGCAGTAAGCGGTTGGAATCTCAGGAAGACGCTGCTGCCCACAGAGCATTCTGTTCTGTGCTGCTGCCCGTCTCCTGGTAATGTATTTCCTTAGTAGCTTTCTACGACGTCCACGGTAGCAGATTATTACTACACGAGAAACCGGACGTAAGCAGCCTACATTCGTCCAATAGCACAGTGCCTTTTTTCATATAACAATAATTCATAGTTTACCATGACAATTCGATGTATATTTTTTTTTTTATTTTTTTTTTTTTTTTTTAGCCCTAAAAAGGGCACCCTCCGGAGGACACGGGGGAGGGAGGTGGTGAATGCTCATGCATAACAGCACGGACCCGGCCGTGCTGCCAACGTGGGACTCACAGGAAGTGCGCCTACCCACTAAACACCACCTGGGGGCTGGTTTGGTCCTAAGGACCTCTAAACCTATATCATGAGCGACCCACCTCGAAGCCGAGGAGGGCGCGCAGGCGATGTACATTGCAAAGTCGTTTGACCTACAGATTATTAAGTAGGGTGACTCAGCTACGCAGTGTACATGGAATTGTCATAATATAGTGTGAACTGTGGTTGTATTAAACGCGGCCCTAGTCTTCTCTTAGAGAGAGAGAGAGAGAGAGAGAGAGAGAGGGCTTTATATTTTGCGGCAACCCGGTTGTTACCACCAACCGAGATAGTGATAGTGATAGTGAAAATATTTATTTACCATAAAATCAATTTTTACATCATAGAAATCAGTGAGTATTTTTATTTTTATGGCAAAAGGGAAGGGGCTCAGCTTATTGCGATGATTGGTAGTTATTGGTTTTTCAGGCTCGTGGCAAATGCCAAACCTTGGGGCTTGTCGTACAACTACAATTCATGATTTACTATCACAATGCGCTGTAAAGTCGACACATCAACCTTTACACGCGTGCACTCTACTCAGCTACGTTAAGGGCGACTTTGCAACAAAAATGTAAAGGTTGAGCTGCCGTCGAATGTACATTGCCAAGTCGATCAACTCACAGATTTACAAGTAGGAAGATTCAGCTACACAGTTTACATCGAACTGTCATGATGAGCTATTAATTGTAGTTGTATGAAACAGGCTCCTGGTCTCTGCCTGCCCCTACGGAACGCAGGCGTGAGTTTATGTAAAATTCACAAGTGCCGCAGCTGAGTTTTCCCCGAACATTTTACTAACTAGAAAATTCTCCTCGAACTTGTAAGAGTTCTGCGAGTAACATGTTTTGTGTCCCCGCAAAAGTAAATAACTAGCGGAGTTTGTGATAGTTTCCCAGCCGAGGCTTGTTGTGTGTTGTATCTTTGATGGTATGTTTCCACTGCTGGAGGTAAAATCGTCTCTCTAAAAATAGGGTCCGATTTATACAGCGTAGTGGCAACTCTTAAAAAGACTTTTTTTATGTAGCCTATATACGTCCCACTGTAGGGCACAGGCCTTCTCCCAGAGAGAGAGTGCAAATAAATAGACTATTTATTATTTATGGATTTTCTCTTGTTGTATGTTGTATCTTTGATGGTATGTTTCTACTGCTGAAGGTAAAATCGGTCCGATTTATACAGCGTTTAGTGGCAGTTCTTTAATAGACTATTGATAATTTTTATTTATTTTAATACTTTATTAGACCAAATAAACTTTACTCCGACCAAATAGGAGATGTATTAGCAAAGGGCAAGATAAAAAGTACCCGAAACCGGCGTGTGCGACGACTAATGAATGTTGAGGAAGCGAAAGTGATCTGTGGCAGTCCCTAGTCTCTGCCTACCCCTCCGGGATACAGGCGTGAGTTTATGTATGCATGTATGCAAGTTTATTACACCATTCTACAACGTTTCAACACATTCTGTTCCAGCAAAGCTTTGGTTCTGTTCTGGTGAGACTCGAAGGGTAGTGCAAGTAAATATGTTATAAACTATAATAAACACACATAAATATGGTAAATACAAAATACCTACTTTAAGTAGAAGACTACAATGCAGGGTCATTTGTAAAATGCGCAATTCCCGAAACGAGTATATTCTCAGATTTATATGATTTTATTAAATTCGCGCTTTACGTACTCTCATTACCATTATTGCAGCCTTCAGTAAATCATTGTCCTGAGTAGAAGAATGTCCATTCTTTAATGCATTATGCATCCCTACGCATGGGTAATACGATGGCACGAGTCACGCGTTTTGTGGCGTTAAAGTGTCAGAATTTGACAATTATTATTGTACTGGAAAGTCGCGACTTTTGACGTTAAAAACGCCGTACTCCCATTATGGCTCTAAACATTATGTTTCAAACCGATTTTGATTTCTTAATTAATATTTTTTTTTCGTGTTATTGCACTTCATTTATATACATATTTTTTTTAAATAAACATAATTTCACTTTTACTTTCACTTTTACTTGAACAGGTATAATGGAAACAAGGCCGACAGAATATTTCGAACAACTTGACGTCTCGACCGTTAGCCCTTTCTTGTTCTGAAGGACGATCGGGCCTAGGTTTTGAAATACGGCTTTTACTTTGCTAAAGTTTGAGGTATAATGAACACAAAGGGCCGTACTTGGTCGTCTTTAAGTCGCCAAGGTTTCGGCGCCCCGTTACAATTTAAATCCATTTGTTCTCATAACAATAATTTGTTGCCATATTTATTGCCCTCAGGTTCACCTAGTGGCAGTTCATCGAAGGCAAAAATGTCGACAGTAGGTAAACTTTCAATATATTTATGTTGCAAAGACACTCGTAAGTAGAATAGATTATTTAAGATTAGATTAGAACTCTTTATTATACACAACAGAAAACAAAATACATTATAAGTCTTACATATCTTACATTTTCCATATACAATTGGCGGTCTTATCGCTAAAAGCGATCTTTTCCAGACAACCTTAGGATGGACAGAAATGAAAGATGAAAAGAGTATGGATGATAAGATACATACATAAACTCATGCCTGTATCCCAGTGGGGTAGGCAGAGACCAGGGACTGCCACTTGCCACGATCCTGACAGATCACTTCCGCTTCCTCAACATTCATTAGTCATTGCATGCAAGCAAATAATATTCATACATATATAATAAAGTACTTAAACTTACCATAAAATACAAAATATATATGCTATATTGTTAAAGAGAATTTGTATAGGCCTGGCAACTCACCGGTCTCCGCACCTTAACTTTAGCGCGATCGCGCTCGCTGCTTTGCGTCAGTCCTTGTTGGGCGTTTTCCAGGCACCACAAATTACTCTTTAACGTCCATAGGGCATAATGAAGCTCGTTGGCACATTTAAGATCTTCGACTTTGAAATGATTACGCATAAATCACGAAACAACACATAGAGCGCACCTCCTCTCACGTTTTTATTTTCACCAAGTCCAAAAGTGTGCCATGTCGCCGATAGGGGCGCAACGATCACCCGGAAGGCACCAGTGCGAGTATTTAGATTGGATCACGGATCGTCACCAGAACAAAAAACTTATATTATCTAAAATACGCGAACCATTCCAGAATGTGTTGTTTGTAAGAGGAAAAATAAAAGGAAATTTATTTCAGTACAAAACATATATACACATACATATAATTATATACATACATTTCACATATAAACAAACAACAGATAAAACTTACCATAAAATCATAGCATTACAGGTTTTCAGCGAGATAGTGAGACCTTACCAGTCCTTTGAAAATACGGAGTGACTTTGCTTTGGACTGTACCTACACATCATCATCAACCCATTTTGTCCCCACCGATGGGCACGGGTCTCTTCCCTGAGGAAGGTATAGGCCATACTCCACCACGGGGGCCAAGTCCGGATTGGTGGAGGCTTGTAGACTAGTGGCTCGTCTACTGTCAGAAGTTGTCAAGCCGCCCTAAGGCCTCTGACTTGGCTTAACGACTGCCATCTATCGACGGCAGCCGGCACCAACAGCTTAACGTGCCTTGCGAAGCACGGAACCGCTCGGAAAAATGCCACTAACGTTAGGCATAGACGGCGACCCATCCATGCACTGAACGCGCCCTGTGTTGCTTAACCTTCGTGATCGTTTAAGATCACTCAGGCAGCCGGGGCTACGAGCGATTATGTACCTACACATAAAGAAATAAATAAAGAAAGATGTTTACTATACCAACAAGACACATCACAGATACAAAATAAACAGATAAGTAACATAATATGCACAACAATAGAAAGAAATATATTTTTTTCTGCATATCACTTCCGTAGCCAAACACAAATGATTATATGGTATTCAGCATTTTTAGGGTTCCATACACGAAGGGTGCCAAACGGAACCTTATTACTAAGATTTCACTGTCCGTCTGTCTGTCTGTCTGTCACCAGGCTGTATCTCATGAACCGTGATACCTAGGCAGTTAAAATTTTCGCAAATCATATTTTACAGAATAAACAAAATATTTAAGGGGGGCTCCCATACAACAAGCGTCTACCTGTTTCCGTTATTAATATCGAGCAAAAAGCGGCAAAATAATCACGTTTGTTGTATGGGAGCCCCTTTAAATATATAATTATTATAATTTCATTATTTATTTTTAAAGTGAATATACAACTAAATATTTTGTGAATATTTGAATCGTCTACCTCTTGCCGTTATTAATATCGAGCAGAAAACGGCAAAAAAAAACACGTTTTTGTATGGGAGCCCTACTTAAATATTTATTTTATTCTGTTTTTAGTATTTTTAGGGTTCCGTACCTCAAAAGGAAAAAACGGAACCCTTATAGGATCACTTTGTTGTCCGTCTGTCCGTCCGTCCGTCCGTCTGTCAAGACCCTTTTTCTCAGGAACGCGTGGAGGTATGAAGCTGAAATTTATATCAATTACTCAGGTCTACTGTCCCTTGAAGCTGTGAAAAAATCAAACTTCTAAGCCAACGCAATCAAAAGATACAGCCGTTTATGCCGCAAATTTTCGACACTTGCAAGGGAATCAAAACCTACAGGGTGCTTCCCGTGAACTCAGAATCTTGAAATTTGGTACGAAGCAACGTCTTATAGCATAGATAAAGGAAAAATTACGAAAACCATAAATTTTTAGTTACATCACATAATATATTTTTTTTTAATAATTTTAAACTTACTACCCATTTCCTCATAAACGCGTAGAGGTATTAAATTGAAATTCAAATGAACGAACTTTGTAAACCTTGCAGGTTTGTACGGAACCCTCGGTGCGCGAGTCCGACTCGCACTTGGCCGGTTTTTGTTATAGCAGTAACAGAAATACATCATCTGTGAAAATGTCAAATATTCTAGCTCTCACGGTTCATGAGATACAGTCTGGTCCCTTAGCCCTTGGTTACGGAATCCTATAAACCAGGCCTATAGCCCGACTTAATCCATAAGAGACAAAATGGCAAACAATTCAATTCATCTTGGCCGCAAACCCAAGCCCTTTTACAATATTTTTAGTAGGTAAGCGTAACAGCAGCGGCGAACTTTGATTAATTGCCGAAAATTATTTTGCAACTTAATTACTTTTAGAGAAGTTACGCCCGCAAAACAATTAAGGTTTGATAACTTGACTTAACCTAAGCATAAAATGTGGGACGGGCTTTTGGGCCACTCCTTGCTGGCACAAACGTGTAGAGTCTCATAAGAAAAAACTGAAATAGTACGTAGATAGCAGATTTTTATAAGCGGCACCACTTGCTAACTGTGAAGGAAAACATCATCAGGAAATCGTAATAACCCAACCTCTGCGATAGAATTCACCGACCTGCGGTGGGCGCGCGTGGTGACTAAGTCCTAGTACCTAAATCATAAATTCTAGGGTCGGTGCCCTAAAGCACATAAGTCAAATTGTCATAAAATAATCTCTCCCCGTGAGACGGCCTGTGCCCTACAGTGGGACGTATCGTATATAGGCTAGTTATGTATTGTTCTATACCACATTATTAATTAAAATAGCATAATTTGGATTTATAAAAACATGTCAAGAAAAGAAAGAAAGAAAGACATTTATTATCCCAACATGACACATCGCAGAAAGAAAATGGCATGTATGATCATGTCATTGTTTCATCACAGTTTTCCGTTGATGTAAATAAGATAATAAAATTGTTATGGAGTAATTTTATAATAAGTTTTTGCCCCCAAAAAATTGTGTATCGATCCTAGAATTGTAATTCCATGAATTTGGGCCCAGGGTGCGACAGACGTACAGGGCTAAGTAGGTACAGTTGACAACAGCAATTGGCACACCATTTTTCCGGAGCAGATAAAAGCTCGTTAACTGTCAAGACAAAACAAGAAAAAACATCGTCAACACCCGCCGCTACGTTGTTGGCTCTGCGCGTGCGCTTAAGAGTAGTGTAGACGGGCAAAAATTGCCACTCACTGGGTCCCACACACAGAACACTTATTTTCTCTGTTCTGCGGCCCCCCGCGACGGATACCGCAAACGTTGCCGACCAAGGCAGGTGTAGACGATAAATTATTGTTTTGTGTGATTAATATTTTTAATTACTAGTTAGTTTAAATCTTTCATACATGTAACGCCATCTGTTGGCAAATTATTTGAGCTAAATAAAGCCTGACTTCGCGCGCGTCGGTGCAGCAGGCCTTTTGCACATGCCTATTATCGATTATAAAAAGAAGAGAAATCTGTAACCCCCACCGCAGCCATATTTTTTTCGGTTTGTTCCAGCTACTTAATTTTCTATATTTTATTGTTCAAAATTCATCGCCGCACCGACGTCTGCCTGTCACATAAAAACCTCATCTATTGCTGAAAGGCTGAAATCGCTCATAGCCCCGGCTGCCTGAGTGATCTTAAACGATCACGAATGTTAAGCAACACAGGGAGCGTTCAGTGCATGGATGGGTCGTCGTTTATGCCTAACGCTAGTGGCATTTTTCCGAGCGGTTCCGTGCTTCGCAAGGCACGTTTAGCTGTTGGTGCAGGCTGCCGTCGATAGATGGCAGTCGTTAAGCCAAGTCAGAGGCCTTAGGGCGGCTTGACAACTTCTGACAGTAGACGAGCCACTAGTCTACAAGCCTCCACCAATCCGGACTTGGCCCCCGTGGTGGAGTATGGCCTATACCTTCCTCAGGGAAGAGACCCGTGCCCCTCGGTGGGGACATAATGGGTTGATGATGAGACCATCCGTTACAGCGGGGATGACGGGGCGACCTCACGAACTTTCTGTCGGGGTGGCAGGGAATGGCCGGTGACAGGGAGGAGTAGAGAGCTAAAGAAAAGGCCTTTGCCCAGCAGTGGGACACTGAACCGGCTACTTAAAAAAAATGTAGGGACTTTTGTTACGTGTTTGTTTTACGGATCCGTACCTCTCTAGGTAAGACCTATTACTAAGACTCCACTGTCCGTCTGTCTGTCTATCTGTCACCAGGCACCGTTATAGCTCGGCAGTTGAAATTTTCACAGATGACGTATTTCTGTTGCCGTTATAACAACAAATACAAAGAACAGAATAAAATAAATATTCAAGAAGATCTTCCATACAATAAACGTTGGCTAAAGACAGCGCTCGCTATCTAGCGGCCATCTATGTAACCTTCACAGCGCCGATATGGTGTCGTTAAATGGCAATGTTAAACGCTTCTTCTTGGTTTCTATAGATGGAGCTGTTCTCACTGTACCTAATCTATCTTGTCTCAATCTTTGTCTAACATTGTATAGATAATGGTAAGGAACCCTTCGTGCGTGAGTCCGACTCACACTTGGCCGGTTTTTTCTTTTTTTGTCAGTTTCTCAACGGATGTCTCCGGATTCTCAACAAAAAACCTATCACTGGGTAATGCAGCCAATTTTATGGGGACATTTGATAGATGATATAGCCCGGAATGCTTGCTTTGCTTTGTATGCTATAATTTATTTATGTTGGACTTTTATGCTATTGACGACACAAATGGTGAATATTTTGATAATTTTGTTTATTAATTTGTATTTATGATTAAGCATCAAATCAATGTGTAATCAAAAAGATTTTTCAGAAAAAAATCGGAAACCATAAACGGCTAAGGCAAAGATGCACATGCGGCTTTATTTTCTCTGTCACCAAGATCGAAATACCCAGTCCAAAACCGGACAAAGCCTCCCTCAAGCACCCTTTCGCCTAGCAAAAGACTCCCTGCTTTCAAAGTCAATTGAGCAGTGACGGAGACTCGAGCTCGTCCCGAGTACTCTCGAGTCCTCGAGGCTAAAACTCCTAGTGGCCAAGCGGCCTAACGCCCGATATTGAAAGTCCACTCCACCGCAGAAGAAGCTGGAATATAGTTCTTACTACTATGAACATAAGGCAGGATTTCTAAAGATTTCCTCGTCTTAGACGGTACGGGCTATACGAGATAAGAGTCCTCTATTAAAGTGGATCCCAAAACTTGCGAACTCGGAGTGATAACAAGTTCTCTGGCCGTGATATCGAGATCCGCGGATAAGTGGGCGAAGTTTTGTTGAGCAATAAATTCGGCCGGGGCCCGATTGATTGGTCGATGATAAGCGAATTCCCTGTTGAGCGGGGATTGGAGTAGGTAGAGTATAAATATCTACCCGTAGTTAATACGTATACGGACATCTTTCCGAATCCTGCACGTAACTTTATCGGGTACTGACGGAAGAACAGCGCCGGAGAGACACATTCAACATCAGAGCCCCTTTGCATTTGCCACACCTTCAAATAGTTCTCCAGTAAGCTCGGAGGTCTATTTATTTAATAGATTTGCTTTTGCTTCTTTTTGTCTTTTAGTTTAATAAAAATCATAACTTCTACACTACACATCATTTGTCCTAGTCCCAAACTAAGATGCCCAGTGCTATGATTATATCATAAACATGCGTATATACCCAGACTGAGGCAATTTGTCAAGTACCGTGACCTCTAGCGGGAATCGAACGCACTACCTTAATTCTGGTAGTCAAGCATTTAACCGCTAGATCAACGAGGGAGTCAGCTTTTCTACTTTCACAATTTTGCTCTGTTGTATTCGTGTAGCTTTTGATATACACACTCATTTCTGGGTGGTTCAAAAGTCGCGGTTATGTAATGAGTAATAAAAATGGCATCTTTTTAGACTATTAGGTATGAACGTAAATAAAAAAAATCAGAAATCTTGTTTCGAGTTGAGAAATTTTGTTTGAAAAAGTGCGCCAACAATTAGAACCGCCTCTCCATGTAACAAAATAATGACCCGAGGACCCGCGGCACCGGCTACTAATGGTTCTAATAGGTTCGAGTTTGTTTCGAGATATTTTTTAAGAAAGTGCGTTTTTAAAAACACGAACAAACGTATTCGATAGCTATTGTCAGGCATGTTCATTTTGCTATGTCTTTCAACCCACCCAAAATTATTGCAGTACCTACATGCGGATGAAAATAAATGTTTTATCTATCTATCTACATTTCGCAAAGAGATAATATAACCTTTTTGTAAGAATCAAATGCAGTAATATACTCACAAAATTCTGTCAAATTGATCACAAAAATCTGTCAAAATAGTCACTATGCGGTAGCCAAACTTACGTTTCCCGTTTTATCTCGTCAACATCTATAGGTTCATACATCATATTCTTCCTCAGCAATTCGTAAAGCGGGTTCAACTGCCAAAATCACGCTTTTTAACGCATAAAATAAGTTTAATTCAGTCCTTAATGTAAGCCAAATGCCTTTCTCAGACGACGCTGATGTGAAAATCCATAAAGTAAAATGGGTTTTGTTAAAGTGTTCCGCAGCTTTAGAAGCCTTTGGCTTTGGAACCGATGCTCTACCTATTCCGATTACTGATTATGAGGCCGATGGAATAATCTCCACGGTGACATTGATGGAAGTCAAGTTGGGACAGGAGATGTAAAATGTAGCTCTTCTTTTGGGATTTATATACTCGAGTACAGTAAATATATAGTTTTTTTTCCATTGCATATATAGGTGAAGGTGCCATTGCCACCAATTTGGTACAGTCAACAACACAATCTTTACATGCAAGAACTCTGCTCGACTCTGGACGACGCAGCGTGGCAACGCCCCCCACCAGATGGTCTGACGACCTGGTTACGGTGGCGGGGAGTCGCTGGATGCGGGCGGCACAACACCGGGAAGCCTGCAGTGGGCGTCAAATGGCTGATGATGATGATGACGAAGAACTCTGCTCAATTACGTTACGGGCGAATTTGCTAATAATAAGTTTGTCGAAATTACGCTTAAGCTCTATATAATATTGCGTTTAATCAATTTCACCAAATTAACTAAAATTAAGTCTAAGTAAGTAAGTAGCTCAATTTTCGTTTGCGTAAGTTAACAAAAGTACCTTATTACAATGATAGTACACCACCCTATCTTAGATATTAGAGTATCTTGTTCTTCTCAGTTCTGGTTGTCCGAAAAAGATCTCTTTTAGCGACAAGACTGACATTTGTATACATTTTAAGTCTTACATAGATAGATAGATAGATAAAACATTTATTCACATTTGCACACACACATGAACAGGAACAGTACAAAAAGAAGCACCGTATACATACAGCAAACAAAGAAAAAATAAGATAAAACGAATACAGTAAAACAATCCACAGAAAGAAAAGACAGTATACACATGAAACACGTAATGTACACGACAACAACAACAGAGAATTGTAGGTGTGGCAAATTTGAAAAGGTTCTGACTCAGCATGTGCTGGAGTGGGCGACCACCTCAGCGCTGTTATTATGTCAGTACCCGATGGTAAAACAGCGTGTAGGGCCCGGAGAAATGTAGGTGGCATCTTTTCAAAAAATGCAGATATAGAAAAAGAAGTACCCACCTAATATTAAATTTGTGGTAATTATAAATGCATAAAATGTCATAATTCGAGCTAACGAAGTAATGAATAAATAATTTTTAGTAATTTGCATTAGAGTAAGAAATATTTCATTATGTCATAAAATAAATAAATAAAATTAATAGTAAATAAGAGAAATTATAATAATGATAACAATTAAATTTTATTGTAAAATAATAGGAAAATGTCAGAGAAATTATCAGCATTAAAAATTTTAAGTAAATGTCGGCAAATGGTCAGTGGGAAAGCGATTTCTGGGATTCCAGCAGGAACTCCTTGTATTTAGCTTTGAAGCCAGCTTTGGAGTTGAGTTGCCTAAGTGGTGGAGGTTCCAGCACTTGGTGGCCTGGAATCGAAAACTACCACAGAAGGCGGCAGTTCGGTGTCCAGGCACACCGAGTGTGTTTGAGCATGCCCTTATTCTATTGCGGTCTCCACATGCAGACCAACGCCATGTCAGTTTGATACATGCAATTAAGTAATCTACCTCTCAATACTGACGTCGAGAGGGGAGTGGAAATCCGAACCACCAGTGAAGGAACGTATTATAAAACCGAGTAAATACACCTTAGTAGGTAACTTAACAATACAGCCTATAATTGCCCCTCTATAGGGCACAGACCTTCTCTAAGAGAGAGAGAGATTTAATCACCACGCGTGGTCACCACGGATTGGCAATTTCAAGCGCTGTGGTATGTAACTTATACCACTCGGTAACGGTGAAGGAAAACATCGTGAGGCAACATGAGTGTCTGAGGTATTCACATACCTCAGCGATTAAAATCGCCAATCCGCGGTGGGCGCGAGTGGTGATTAAGCCCATACTCTCTCTCTGAGAGAGGCAGCCTATAAACGTCACACAACGCTGATATTCTGTCGGGGCCACGCTGCGGTTAGTCGCGAGTGTGTAAAAAAAAGAAAAAAGAGAAATAAAAACGTTGTGCAAAACAATTGATTCAGTTACAAAGTGCGTGTCTATCATCATGTGTAGTGTAATCAATATGCTTTATTGTGTATTTGCATTTGTTTGTTAGAGATAAATACCTAAATAAATAAAAAGTGAATAAACAAAACGGTGTAGTGACGGCGAAATTGTACTGCCGAAGATGTGCGCCATTTCTACCCATGAGGTATGTAACACCTCAGACACTCAGGTTTCCTCACGATGTTTTCCTTCTCAGTTAGCGAGTGGTATTGCTAACAAAACTTCACAAATGTACGTAACTTAAAACACAAAGTCATAGCTTATATATAGCTTTCTCAATTCGTAACCAATCACAACCTAGTAATAACTTCAAAATTTTAGGACATTCCTGTGCAGACCTACGCTCATCAGAATGCCACTGTACGCAATTAGAAAAAGTGGACGTCATTAAGTATTTGGGTATAATTATTGACCAAAACCTGAACTTTAACAATCACATTGAACTAGTTAGCACACGACTAAGAAAATTAATATATGTATTCAAAACCTTGCGACATGTTTTGGATCCAATACGCCTTAAGCAAATTTATCTGGCACTCTGTCAATCTCTTGTTACATATGGTATAACGTCTTGGGGTGGCGCATCCAAAACCAGTCTCAAGAAACTTGAAATAGCTCAAAGAACAGTCCTAAAGGTCTGTACGTATAAACCGTTTCGCTATCCTACTACTAAATTATACGAGTTTTGCGAGGTTCTGTCAGTTCGACAACTATTTCTGCTGGATATTATACTAAAACAACATAAAAAAATTACCTTCGACCCATGCATTATGTCCAAACGAAGAAATTACAGGGTTTGTGAATATGAGCGCCGCTTTTATACTTCTTTTAGTCAAAGATTTGCCGAATTTTTAGGACCTCATATTTACAACAAAGTAAACAAACAAATTAACATCTACCATAGAAACAGCACAGATTGCAAACATGAAGTTCTTAAGTGGCTACAGCTTCTCACATATGATGAAACTGAAAGCCTACTCGCTATACTAAAGTAACTCTTAAATTAAAATAACATAACTATTCTATTACTAAAAATTATATGTATTAAACACATCCTCTCACACACACTCATTCACAACACTTACATACACTCACATACACTACACAAAAAGAGGAACTCACTCACCAAACACACTACACATACATAACTAGTTTCATACTACTTTATTTTGTTTTGTTTAATTGAAATAACTTAATCCTAGGATATATATATATATATTTAAAAGTTTAGTAAATTCATTAAAACTATTATTGTCAAATAGAACTGAATATTATGTACAATTCAAGGTCAATTTAAATAAATTGTCACTTCGGTGGGGAATTGGCACTGATTGCTGTAACACAGGTTTTTAACCTAGCACAGCGTCAGAAGCTAATCGTTAATCTTGTGTAAACCATTTGTAACATTCTGTTGTAAAAGCTCTGTACTAATGTTTTTGCCCAATAAATATTCTATTCTATTCTATTCTATTCTATTCTATTCTATTCTATTCTATTCTATTCTATTCTATTCTATTCTATTCTATTCTATTCTATTCTATTCTATTCTATTCTATTCTATTCTATTCTATTCTATTCTATTCTATTCTATTCTATTCTATTCTATTCTATTCTATTCTATTCTATTCTATTCTATTCTATTCTATTCTATTCTATTCTATTCTATTCTATTCTATTCTATTCTATTCTATTCTATTCTATTCTATTCTATTCTATTCTATTCTATTCTATTCTATTCTATTCTATTCTATTCTATTCTATTCTATTCTATTCTATTCTATTCTATTCTATTCTATTCTATTCTATTCTATTCTATTCTATTCTATTCTATTCTATTCTATTCTATTCTATTCTATTCTATTCTATTCTATTCTATTCTATTCTATTCTATTCTATTCTATTCTATTCTATTCTATTCTATTCTATTCTATTCTATTCTATTCTATTCTATTCTATTCTATTCTATTCTATTCTATTCTATTCTATTCTATTCTATTCTATTCTATTCTATTCTATTCTATTCTATTCTATTCTATTCTATTCTATTCTATTCTATTCTATTCTATTCTATTCTATTCTATTCTATTCTATTCTATTCTATTCTATTCTATTCTATTCTATTCTATTCTATTCTATTCTATTCTATTCTATTCTATTCTATTCTATTCTATTCTATTCTATTCTATTCTATTCTATTCTATTCTATTCTATTCTATTCTATTCTATTCTATTCTATTCTATTCTATTCTATTCTATTCTATTCTATTCTATTCTATTCTATTCTATTCTATTCTATTCTATTCTATTCTATTCTATTCTATTCTATTCTATTCTATTCTATTCTATTCTATTCTATTCTATTCTATTCTATTCTATTCTATTCTATTCTATTCTATTCTATTCTATTCTATTCTATTCTATTCTATTCTATTCTATTCTATTCTATTCTATTCTATTCTATTCTATTCTATTCTATTCTATTCTATTCTATTCTATTCTATTCTATTCTATTCTATTCTATTCTATTCTATTCTATTCTATTCTATTCTATTCTATTCTATTCTATTCTATTCTATTCTATTCTATTCTATTCTATTCTATTCTATTCTATTCTATTCTATTCTATTCTATTCTATTCTATTCTATTAGTACGTGCACAGGGCTCGAAACCTCGACCTCCCGAACGTAAGGCCGGCATTCTACCGTCGCGCTGCCATCGGCATAACTCCTTTTAAGCACCGCGAAAGTTCCGAGAAAATCCCTCAACTATTATCTAGACACCTCCTTCATAAAGTACTATCGTTTGTTTGATTTGCGGAGCCCCAGAGGGGCTTAGCGGTTGGCCCGGCGAAGAAAAGAGACCTACAGATAGTCTGGTCACAGAAAAGTGGAGTTCTAACGCACCGTCATACATTTTCAATCACAGTTCGTTCAGCTTTAAGGCTGGTTTACATTTGCAATTTTTAATACGTTTTAGCATGCTATTTCAAAGCATAGGTACTAAAAAGGCACGCATTTAGCAAATGTGAATGTGCTCTGCTTTTAGCACGCTAAAAAATCTGACTGGCAGTCAGATGTTTTATCGTTATCTGTGCTTTTCAAAAAGTATCTAATAAAAATGGCGTCGCAACTGATGTGGACACGGAATTTGAAAATTAAATTGTCAACAGAATACCAACAGAATATGAAGAACGGCGGCGTCTTTAATTAGCACTCTTTTGCTAAAAAACAATGCTAAATAGCACGGAATTTATAGCAAATATAAACCAGTCTTTAGTCCGGGTGTTAACAATTGATAGGTTGATATTTTTTGAACAAATTATTTTTGTTCAGATTAGATTGGAACTATTTATTGCACACACCAGACAAAGTACGTCTACACTAGTATTATAATGAGGGAAAGTTTGTATATTTGTATGTACCTAGTCTCCTAAAGTACTGAACCTATTTCAAAAGTTCTTTCACCAGTACTTAGAATAGACCTTTAGGGTGGACATAGACTAATCCGTTTAGCACGCGAACTATGTCGCTGACACCGTTAGTGTCGTAACAAAAGTTAACACGAATCTATAGAAATTAACGCCAGTGACGAAACAACAAAGAAGCTATTGAAACATCTAGGCGATTAGGAAAAGTCGATTTTGCTCCTGTACCGGGCCACCAAAGAATCGATTGGCCTCAAAATTAGAGCATTCCTGTTTTACGTAGCCCGTCCGTCCGGTTAGACTAAGGGCGCTCATAAACGGGCGGCTCGTTGCGAGCGACAGTGCCAACTGCAGCCGTCGACCCACGTCGGCGGCTGGCAGTCGCCGACATGTCAGCGTCGAATATCCGCATCGGTGCGTCGACGCGCGAACGTACCGCCCCGTGTATAAGCGCCCTAAATTTGCGTCTCTATGGAAAAGAGTTGAGGATTCTACGTAACGCTGCAGTTTCCGCGTCTTTCAATCAGTGAATAAGGCGAAACTTGCTCACACTACACTTGGTGAAACAAAGTACAGTCGGAAGTATGTCAACCTTTGAATTTCAATTGTACGGTCGCCCGTAACTACAGGGAGACTTCGAAGTCGTTCTCAGTATTATAAGGGGGCATTCTAAAAATGTATTGTGTCATAGTAATATAACATAAACGTACTCGGTGGGAGCCTAGTGGGTAGAACATTGGACTCGGAAGCGGGGAGACCCAGGTTCGATTCCCAGTGCCGGCATGTACCTATGACTTTGTTTTCTAAGTTATGTACATTTGTGAAGTTATAGTAGCAACCACTCGCTAACGGTGAAGGAAAACATTGTGAGGAAACCTGGGTGTCTGAGCTATTCACATACCTCAGCGCTTGAAATGGCCAATCCGCGGTGGGCACGCCTGGTGATTAAGCCCATAATCTCTCTCTGAGAGAAGGCCTGTCCACTAGAGTGGGACGTATATAGGCTGCTTATGATGATGAATAAACATAAATTTTGTCACACATTACCTACCTGAGCATATTTTGAGGGAATGTTATTTTCATTGTGATAATAGTACATTACACAACTAGGGCCGTAAAATAAAGAAAGGCCGATATCGCAGAGGCCCGGGCCGCAGGCGAGGGTCATAAATATGCGATAGAGGCCTTTCTATTTTACAGTCCGTGTTGTGTACACAATTTTATGTCGTCACTTGGCCTCAAAGTGGGTTTTCCCGTACGCGTAGCGTGCGGAAAACCCGCTTTTTGGCCAGGTGTGGCATAAACAATATTATGAATGATTGAACAGTGGGTTGGTATAACGTACTTATTTGTAAACATTGTGATGTCCTACCTTTTGGTGCGCAGCTTTGTATACTAATTCAAAGTAGTAGGTGGTCCCATAGCGCTGAAAACGCTGATGTTTTCTGTTATGCCGACCATAAGACGCTCGAACTATTTTTTTTCGACATTTATTCCTTTTTTTATTCCGTTTATGCCTGCACATGCCCATTAGCTCCGTTGGGAGAGCGCTGGCACGGTTAGCCAGAGGTCGCGGGTTCAAGTCCCGGCTTGGGTGGAATTTTTAGCCTCTAAATAGGTTTTAAAGATTGTCCTCAGCACGGGTTAGTACAACAAAAGGAATATAACCGTTTATATTCCTTTTGTTGTAATTTTGGGTAACAGCATTTTTTTTATCACTCGCTATTTTTTTTTTATTAGTACCATATGTTTGAAATTCCTGGTTAGAATGTCCCCTTAAAAAGTATCTTGAGTACTATAAACTAGCTCTTGGCATATCTAAGAACAGCGAGCTTTAAGCTTCTTTGAACACAAAGCGGGAACATCTTGTTGGATATGTTCAATGAAACGTTGAATTTATTATCCGAGCCACTTGGCTCGCTCCACAGGATCATAAACATTACGCAATTTGCTGAAAGGGTGAAGACATTTTTAGAAATACTACTTATTGGCCGTTATCAGGGAAAGAAAATTGTTGAAAAATTATTAGTGCGAATGTACGAGTCTGAAATTATGACTAGACTCATTAATACCATTACGGGATTCTTATGTTGCATCATTAAAATTTGTAGCACATTACATTACCAGGCTGTATCAATCTATGATTTTCGTTTGTTTTATGCAATTATTGTGGGTAGAAAACGTATGAATTTTCAACAAACATCCGGAATGCAATGGACAATAGGAGATGGCATTTGGGGGAAAAGCAACTAAGCAGTGGGCAGCCGTGGGCTGATGATGATGATGATTCATTAGTGCAACATTATGGAACGACAATGGCAAGCTTACAGTTGTTACGGGGTTGTAGGTAAGTCTCTACTTATTGATAATAACTGAAGCGTCTGGAAGCACGTGTTCTTACCACTTAATCATGACGAAGGCCCGTGGATCATTGGCGATTTCAAGAGCTAAGGCATGTAAGTGCCTTAGTAACACTGTTGCTTCAGTTCGCTAATTCGCGGTGGGCACGCTTGATCAAACCCGCACTCTCTCTCAGAGAGCCTGCAATAAAACATCTATATACCGAGTGATTACTAACGTCCTTCCCAAAACCTGTGTATTCTTTGCATCATCATTAGGTTTTTTTTCACCTAACCCATGTCTGGGGAAATCAACGGCTTCGGTGATGAGGTACGAAGTCGTACTTTATTGCATTTTTTGGTAGAAATGCATCTAATATCGTAAACCGAACGTTTCTTCCCGAGAAAACGAATTTAGAATTTCAATGCTGAAAGTCACGCGTCGACTCCGTGCTATTGTTTGGCATTAGAACCCTTGTTTATAAAATAAAGTAAATAGTTTTGTTCGCTTTGGCATCGGGAGTTATTTTTGGGGTTCCGTACCCAAAGGGTTAAGAGGACTCCACTGTCCGTCTGTCTGTCTGTCTGTCTGATACCAAGATAGCTGGGCAGTTGAAATTTTCACAGATTATGTATTTCTGTTGCCGCTATAACAACAAATACTAAAAACAGAATAAAATAAATATTTAAGGTTTACAACAAACGCTGTCTAAAGACGACGCTCAACATCTTAGCGGTCATCTATGTAACCTTCACGGCACCGATGTCATGTCGTTCAATGTCAATGTTGAACGCTTCTTGTTGGTTTCTATAGATGCAACTGTTCTCAGTGCACCTAATCTATCTTGTTTTGATCTTTGTCTAATGTTGTTTGGATAATGGTACGGAACCCTTCTTTCGCGATTCCGCATATCACTTGGCCGGTTTTTCTTAACTACAGACGCAAAAGATTGACACACGGAGTTTAACACCCTGTAGACGTTCTTACCAAATAAGTTCTCTGAGTATGAGGATATTACCCGCATTTTAACATCGAATTATCATAGTAAACCATGATTTATAGTTCAATGACATAGAGCACTAGGTTTTCCGCTTGCCACGATCCTGATAAAACTATTTCGCTCGACCAACATTCATGCGCGCACGCCGGTTTCGGGTACTTATACTTTTTATTTCTTTACCATCTTGAATATTAGGTGTTAGCATTGAATGTAAAATTCAATGATTTTAGTAGAGGCTTTTCTGTACTTACATTCAGACGATAATTCAATAACAAATCTCGCTCCCCTAAGCCAATCTCGGTCTGGTTCACATCCTGAAACGCCCCTGTCTGGGCCTTTGCTTCCTGCCACTACGCCCCTAGCCGGAGCCTTCATATCCTATTGTAACGCCCACACGATAGACACAGGGTTCTCTTCAAAGTGCACAATTCCTGAAACGCGCCAATTGGAGTTAGTGTTTTTCAACAACTTTTATTCTATGACTTTTTCTATGCACCTACGTGTCCAGCAAACAAGGGAGAAAAAATATAATAAACTTACATCATCATCATCATTCAGCCACAAGAAGTCCACTGCTGGACATAGGCCTCCTCCATGGATTTCCAAAAAGACCGGTAATAAACTTACATAAATATGATTAATACAAAATAGCTAAATAGGTTTTTAAAATAGCTATACCAAGGAGTATTACTGCAAAACAGTCGAAAGGGTGTATGATAAACCTACCGAGGTATACGAAGACAGTATTTTTAATGACTCGCGATGCCCATACATCTTGATTGTTTATTAGGATTACCTAAATTAGTTATTCCGTGTGGCGCCGGATTAATAATAGCGTCACTCCATGTCCTTCCGTGGATGTCGTAAAAGGCGACTAAGGAAATCAATTACCAGGAGACGGGCAGCAGCGTCCTCCTGAGATTCCAACCGCATACTGTGATCGCCATCCCGCCTGCCAAGCGTGGCAATTATGGCAAAACCCCTCATGGTTATAAAAACCACGAAGGAGGCCTATCTCCTGCAGTGGGCGTCGAATGGCTGATGATGATGATGAAATTAGTTATTATTGCAATCACGATTAGACCCGTTAAATATATAACGGTGATTCGTCTTCCTTGAGGCATCGCGGCATAGCGGGCTGTCGCATGTCGGTCAGACCCATGGTGTGGAAGTGTTTATTCAGTGGGCAGTGGTCCGTCTGCGGTAGAGATTTTACAAGGGAACGCCTTTATGGAAACACTCCATAAAGGCTTTCCCTTGTAAACCTCCCTTAATGTTTCCCTTAAAACATTAAGGGAGTCGTGTTTTGATAAATAACACCGTAAATAAATTAAATATTCCCGATCGTAGAAGTATCACATCCGACAGTACTTGAAAGACTTGAGCGTATGTCTAACGTTGGAAATAAATGGCTGATTCCAGACTTTCACAGAAGTAGCTATGCTCTACTAAATATTAGGACGGAAGCAGTGGCGTAACTAAAGGGTGGCAGGGCTGTCATAATTCCACGGGACCCCGACCTGAGGGGGCCCCCGAACTATGAGGCCGCGAGCTCAGAAGTAACTTAACATTTCTAACAAACGTTTGTAACAATTATAATGTTTATATATGTTCAAATCAATTAAATATATACTACATTTATATTTTTGTATTTTTACTGGGGGAGCCCCATCCAATGAAATTGCCACGGGCCTCAGATGCTATAGTTACGCCACTCTGTTAAAGTTACTATTGATGTTGTTTTCTATTTTTTCTCTCGTAAATGAAGCCCATGGCAGAATAAAAGCATATACATCCCACTGTAGGGCACAGGCCCTCTCTCAGGGGGAGTGTGGGCTTAATCACCACGCGTGCCCACCGCGGATTGGCGATTTCAAGCGCTGAGGTATATGAATAGCTCAGACACTCAGGTTTCCTCACGAGGTTTTCCTTCACCGTTAGCGAGTGGTATTGCTACTATAACTACACAAATGTACATAACTTAGAAAACCAAGTCATAGGTATATGCCCGCACTGGGGATCGAACCTGGGTCTCCCGCTTCCGAGTCCGATGTTCTACCCACTAGGGTAACCACCAGAATAAATAAAACCGTGTATTTTTATATAAAATAAATTTTTCGAGTTTGACTTTTTGAGTTTATCTCGGCGTCACTCCCCCTTCTGCATCCCCGGTAGCTAATAAGAGACAACTTTTACCCGGTTTTATTGCTCTGCCAATTGAAAAACGCTAACAGACTACGAAATAAGCGAAAAAGTAGGTACGGAAACGGAGTTTGTGTCGCCAAATGTAATCCTAACAGAGGTACCGTCGGCGCTCGACTGCACATCACCCTTTATCTTATATATAAAAATGAATTGCAGTTCGTTAGTCTCACTAAAACTCGAGAACGGCTGGGCCGATTTGGCTAATTCTTGTTTATATATTTGTGGAAGTCCAGAGAAGGTTTAAACGGTGAGAAGAAAAAAAACGGTTGACGTCGGTGATACGAAGTTCCCGTGAACTTCGTATCGCACTTCGAACGTGAATCATCTAGTATGAGTATAAGAGTGCCCTCTATTCACCTACTTTACGTATGGGTTAATCGACTTTGCAATGCAGGTTATCGAATTGTCATAATAAATCATCATCATCAGCCACAAGAAGTCCACTGCTGGACATAGACCTCCTCCATGGATTTCAAAAAAGACCGGTTGGAAGCGACTTGCATCCAGCGTCTTCCTGCCACTTGGATGAGGTCATCTGTCCATCTTGTGGCTGGTCGTCCTACGCTGCGCTTGGCGATTGTGGTCTCCATTCGAGAACTTTTCGGCCCCATGGGCCATCAGTTCTGCGTGCTATGTGCCCCGCCCACTGCCACTTCAACTTACTAATCCGCTGGGCTATGTCGACGACTTTCGTTCGTCTACGGATCTCATCATTTCTGATTCGTAGAGAAATTCCGAGCATAGCCCTTTCCATAGCTCGTTGCTTTCTTATGAGGCCCATAGTGAGAGACCACTTTTTAGTGCCATAAGTCATCACTGGTAACACACACTGGTTGTATAATTTTGTCTTAAGCAATTGAGGTATATTAGACGAAAAGTAAACCATGACTTGTAGTTTTATGAAACAGGCCCCTGGGCGTCGACCCACATGGCCTATTCCAGCATTTGTTATTGTAAAAGAAGGCCTGTAGTGGGATCCACAGTGGGACGTATACAGGGCGTCCCAAAGTTATGGGACATGAAGGGAAAGTACCTTAAATATCGTAGATAGGGTACTTTGCTGAAAGAAGACTTTACGTTATTTTTAAAAGTTAGTAATTCTGCATTCAAAGATTTTCTAAAAAATACTTGCTTCGTCTGGGAATCGAACCGACTTAAATTTAAAAAAAAACACCCCTACTTTTATGATGCCAATCGAAAGAATGTCCAAAAACTAATAACTCTTCTTAAGTAACATAGTATTTTAAAAGAAAGGAACAGCGTGAAATTAATAATTTTAATCAAATTAAAAACATACAGGAAACTGCCGTAGTCAATGCCGTAGGTATTATTTTGTAAATTAATTAATTAAATGCTCAAAATGTGATCAAGAGGGATCATACGCAAATCGCCAATATTTTAATGAGTCCGCTGCCAGTTCATTTTCTTATCTTTTCATGGTGAATACTCGATATGATATGGCACAATTCTGTTTGTAAGTCGCCCAGGTTCTCGTATCGCTTTTTGTATAGCATATCTTTCACATAATATCTCTAAAAAAAAAATCTAATGGTGTAAGGTCCGAGGATCTGGCCGGCCATCGAATCGGTCCATTCGTACCAATCCAAGTAGGAAAACATTCATTTAGAAAATCTTAAGAATAGTTATTAGTTTTTGGCCATTCTTTCGATTGGCATCATAAAAATAGGGGTGGGGTGTTTTTTACATCTAAGTCGGTTCGATTCCCAGACGAGGCAAGTAACTTTTAGAAAATCTTTGAATGCAGAATTACTAACTTTTAAAAATAACATAAAGTCTTTTTTCAGCAAAATACCCTATCTACGATATTTAAGGTACTTTCCCTTCATGGCCCATAATTTTGGGACGCCCTGTATAGGCTGCATTACACATTATCATTACAACAATTGATCAGTGAAATTAAGCAGTGAAAACCCACCGGGTGAGATTTGCGAGTATTCATTGCGTTTTATAGACGAAGTGGTCTGTCTGTTTTAACTTATTGAATGCCTCAATGTCATCCGTTTGAGACGACTTTTTATGAGTTTTTTGCGATGAATTTATTTATGACTTTAAAGTTAGGGAATCGTTAGGGAGTCGAATTGACAATTTGAAGGGACGAAATTACTCTTTCTTCTTCGTTAAAGCGGACTGAAGTAAGGTTTATTAGGCAGATAAAAGCCGACTCGCTTCCGGGTAGGTCTGCTAGCAGTAGCAGCCGCGAGCGGTTTTGGGTATTTCAGTTAGGGTTAAGGCTCCTCGCCCACGGCGACTTTTTGTAGTGATGCTGTCGCGCGTTTAACAGCATCGCTACGAACGCGCTTTAGTCGCATTTGCAACGCGCTACAGAAGCGATGCCAACGCTTCTACTAAGGCGCTACAGCATCGCTCGATGCAAACGCGCGACCGTGTCGGACGACATCGGGAGGAGAACGGAGGAAGGGTGGCGCATGAGGAGTATACAACGCAGACAGATCGAGAGTGCTGTTGTCCATCGGTCCAACGGAGTCCGTCTTGCAACTGTAGTGATCGCAGGCACTTTTGTGCCGTTACTGAATCGCATTTGCATCGCGACAGAAGCGCGACAGTATCGCGTTTGCATCGCGACTGAATCGTGTTTACGGTGCGCGAGGGCACACAGCCAGCGATCGCATCGCGACTGTATCGATGCGAACGCGCGACAGCATCGCTACTGCATCGCTACAAAAAGTCGCCGTGGGCAAGGGCCCTAATATGCGTAAGAAGACACAAGTCTACATAGCGTATAGTGAATATAAAAATGTAGAGCAATGTTTTTAATTTATTGGGTACCTTAGTTTGGGACAAGTCCGGGACAAGTGATTGTGTTGTGTGGATGTGTTGTTAGGGTTCCATAATTCAAAAGGAAAAACGGAACCCTTATAGGATCATTTTGTTGTCCGTCCGTCCATCTATCTGTCAAGACCTTTTATCTCGGGAACGCGTGGAGGTATCGAGTTGAAATTAAAACTATATGCTCAGTTCTACAGATTCTTGAAGCTGTGAAAAAATCAAACTTCTACGAGGTAAAGAAAAAGTAACGGCCGTTTATGCCGCAAAAAACGTATATTTCGACCTTCAAGGGAATCAAAATTTACATGTTTCCGTTGACCTAGAACTATGAAATTTGGCAAGTGATACTGTCTTTTACTACAAGTATGGGGAAAAATGTGTACATTTGTAATAAAATGTTAAAAAAAATAGTCTTTATTTTGTTTATGCTCTATCGTAAAAACGGTAACACATACAGGCATCAAACTTGGCGTAATTGTGGGACTTATTATATACTTTAACGATAAATAATAAAATAATAATAAAAAAATAAAGAGCGGTGGTAGCCTAGTGGATAGAACATTGGACTCGAAAGCGAGAGACCCTGGTTCGATTCCCAGTGCGGGCATGTACATATGACTTTGTTTTCTAAGTTATGTACATTTGTGAAGTTATAGTAGCAATACTACTCGCTAACAGTGAAGGAAAACATCGTGAAGAAACCTGAGTGAATAAGCTATTCACATACCTCAGCGCTTGAAATCGGCAATCCGCGGTGGGCGCGCGTGGTGATTGAGCCCATACTCTCTCTCTGAGAGAAGGCCTGTGCCCTACAGTGGGACGTATATAGGCTGCTTATGAAAAAATAAAAAACGGCTAAGCGCGAGTACGGAACCCTCGGTGCGTGAGTCCGACACGCACTTGGCCGGTTTTCTTTGTTCAACATTTTCACATAAGGCTTCTTAAACTAACTTCACACAGATAGAAAAAAAGTCCTAGAGGTGTCTGGTCCTGATCAAGCTTCGGTCCGGTATTTTTTTCTTTCTATAAAGTTTGTTCAAATATAAAGTACCTAACTTTAACTTGAACGAGAAAAGAGTCATGCCCACTAACATACCCCTAAATAGTCTTTACCCCTTTTTCACCCTAAAATCTACCCCTAAATAGTCTTCACTAAAGTTGGTTAGTTAGACCTGTGGCGAGCACATGTCAACTCTGCGCGCGCACTATAAACTCCAACATTCCTACATCGCGCAAGCAAAGTGTTTCGCATGACATACCATAAATATAACGTCCGACGAACATCAGTCGGGCCGGCCGTCCCCAGGCATACGATCTGCCTGGCGGGAAATTTCCCTTTATAGTGGAAGAGCACAATCACCCGCTCTTCTCTATAGACCTGTGATCTTCTTCTATCTATATCTATACTAATAATAAATCTTTAAGGGTCGGTCATGGAGTAAGTTAGTTTGTTTTCAGATATATTGTGTTTATAGGCTCAATATATGATACTGAAACTAATTTCACGATTTTTAGAATTTTTTTCTGTATGTGTGTATGTATGTATGTATGTTCCTCCATAACTCTTAAACCAATTATCCAAATTTGATGAAATTTGGTATAAAAACATATAGACATCTGGGACACAGGATAGGCTATTTAAATTCTAGCTCCAGTTATGATAAGACGTGGCCCCCATACAAATGCTGCTTCGTAAAAATCGAAATGTACGCGAACGGAGTCGCGGGCACAGCTAGTCAAGGAATATAATACTCCTCCTGTGATTATAGGCCATTGTGTGTAGCAAGCGCGGAGGTATGTGAACACTACCTATACTCAGGTTTTCTCACCACGTTTTCTTTCACAGTCAGCGAGTGGAATTGGTATCACATAAAAACTAAATTACTTGTTAAATTATAAAACAAAGTCATTGGTACAAGCCGGGATTCGAACCCAGAACCACGTATGTCGCGTTTAAAAGGTAAAAATAGTAGTAGGTACTTAGTGATTTTTAAATTCGACGGCGTTAGCAAACCGTGAGTTACATCACCTGTGAAAGCACTTCTAGTGTAAGCCGTTCGTTAGCAGTGTATTTCCCAATAACAATATCGCTTGCTATCATGTTTCCCTTCTCACTTTAACATGTATCGAAAACTGGGTATTGTTTTCACTAACTAGAACGCTCTCTTTAGGTTACGAAGGCAGTTTCTCCCTGCTGGGCTCTAAACCTACATTAGAGACTACAATGTCTAGACCAGACATTCTTAAAGTAGGGGTGGATTGGATCTCTGGGCTGTGTGATAATATCATACTTATTTTTTTAATGAAACGGAAAAAGAAAAATAGAAAACGTTAGGTTAGGTTAGGTTAAAGGAAAATTTAGAAAGAAGGGCACAATCACTTACACTAAAAAATGTAGGTAAATGATACGTTTTACACAGAGCCAAAAAAAGGCCTTGCGATGCTCATAGTGCTCGCCTTTAACGGGTCTAATCGGAGTTGAGTGAATTTAGTTTACTTAATAGATAATTAATTGCATGAGATCCGTTCAATGTATTAATAAGTGTCATGACAGCTACGGAGTTGGTAATGAAGCTGTCGCCAGTCGGCCTCAGCGGTAGAAAAAGGCCCTGTCAGCTAAAATTAGTAGCTTAATAGCGATTAGGCCACAGGGTCAGCTAATGTAGCTTTATGACCCTGTATCTCTTAGCTCGTAGCTTGAGGGCCAGAAACGCTGTAGGGGGACATTAATAACATTAACGTCATATTATTACTTTTATATCGTGTAATGGTTGTGATCTGTTTTGTACACCAAATAAAATAAAATAAAATAAAAATAACAGTCGAACGGGGGCGACATAATTTGATCTTCTGATTAGATAATAATTGAATTACTAGGTAACAATTGAATCGCAATGAATTTGGTCTAAAATTAGCATATCATCGTTAAAAAATCCAAGATATTGCGGATGTCGCAGGGTCACGCTTTAAATGCGGAATCTGTCAAAATTGATAATGCTGATGAAATATGGCAATTTTAAAAACCTATTTAGAGGCTAAAAATTCTACCCATGCCGGGACCTGAACCCGCGACTTCTGGCTTATCGAGTCAACTTCTCTTTTTTATATGCCGTTGTTTTGGCTGGCAAAGGTTTTCGAACGTACGACCTCATTATATATATGTAAACTTTTTTTAAAGCGACGGAAGTCAACACTCGAGATAGACCACATCCATGCTTTTAATCTGTGATCCACGCTAATAAGAAAAAACAACTAATTGATAGCACAGATTAAAAAGAAAAAAAGACAAGTTTGATAGGTTAAAGAATCGTGGTACCTACATAAACAATCATAAATATTGAAACATTTTTAAGCTCATCTTTTAAGCTCAGACGCCAAAGAAATATTACGCAAAATTATTAGGATTACGTTATGAAAACTAGTATGATTGAGCGGACAAATAATATTAATACTAATAATAACTTTCACATAATACAATCACTTGTCCTGGTCCCAAACTAGGATATGTGATATTTCTTGCTAGAGTAGGTATAAAATAAACACAGTAAGGGACATTTTTTTTTCACAACTGAGAAATCCGCTATTGGTTTCTATTGAAACAAATAGGTTCCAGTAACCAATAGTGCAAATATCTCGGTTTTAAAAAAAAATCCCTTACTTTGTTTATTTTTGGGACAGCCGAAGTGCTGCGCTGCATAAGAAAAAGTGTTTTAATTAATAATGTTAGCTTAGCTCGGACCAATCTTTCTATTATTCCAGCGCGAGTATTTATGTTGGGCATAAGCTTGCCCAATGCACGCCACATATTTTTGTTTTCGACTATTCTTACCCAGCTGCTACGCTTATATCTTCGGTCCAATGAGCTGATAGGCGTCCTACGCTGCGTTTGGCAATATTAGGATTTAAAGTATGAAATTGCCGTTTTATTGCAATAGGTTCTTTGAATTGACATAGAATCTTCATGGTTTGAGGTTTTCGAATGAAACTTTTTTCAAATGGTTTCTATGATGTTCTTTTTTTAAAAAATGTGAAACATTTGAATATCGACTTTCAATTGTTTTTGTTATTCAATTTAGACAAGAAAGATGGATACTGCGAAAATTCGAGTGATTTTTGAATACGAGTTCCGACGCGGAACTAACTCGGCAGAAACAGCCCGCAATATCAATGCTCGGGCTGTTTCTGCCGCGTTAGTTCCACTATGAGATAGTGGAAGCCGACCCTAGTTAAACTACCCAGGAATTAGCGGCATGGTTTAACGTTACCTTACCCACAATATTGACTCACTTGCGTCAAATCAATAAAATAAAAAAATACGAAAAATGGTTGCCTCATGATTTGACTGATCTGCAGAAAGAAACGCGTGTTGAAACTTGTGTTGCCTTGTTGAACCGGTACAGAAATGAAGGAATATTGGATCGAATTGTAGCATGTGATGAAAAGTGGATTCTTTATGATAACCGGAAAAGAAAAATGCAATGGCTGACCCCAGGTCAATTGCCACAACAGTGTCCTAAAGCAAAACTTACCAATAAAAAGGTAATGGTAACTGTTTGGTGGTCTCAGCATGGTGTTACTCACTATAGTTTTCTCCGATCTGGTCAAGCAATAACGGCAGATGTCTATTGTGCCGAACTCCGAACCATGTTGACAAAACTAGCAGTAAAACAGCCCCGACTCATGAATCGATCTTCACCATTATTGCTCCACGACAACGCGAGACCTCACACAGCACGAGAAACCATTTTGACCCTTCAGGAACTGCAGTTAGAAACCATTCGTCATCCTCCGTATTCACCAGACCTTGCTCCAACGGACTACCATTTTTTTCGTGATTTGGACAATTATCTACGTGACAAGAAGTTTTCTTCTCAGGAGGCAGTACAAAATGCTTTCACACAGTTTGTGCAGTAGATCGTCGGAGTTCTATCGCCCTTCAAATTTACTCAAGTTTCAAGAATGCTTTGCTTATTGCATTTCGGTTTAATTAATAGAAAGAAAAGAAAGAAAGAAAGAGGATATTCATTTAAATTGTCACAGAAACACAAAGTAAACACAAAGGTACAAGGTACAAACAAAAGACACGCACGTCAACAAAACAGAAATAAAAACAAAACAATCGTCAAGAGAACAACATATGAGGCATATAGAGTTTAAGGCAACCATACAGTAAATAATTCAATAATAATTAATCAAAGCCTTCCGAAGAAAAGGTTTCAGGTTTTGGTTACAACATTATTTCAACAATACGTTGTTATCGTACATGAACTTACAAAGTTTGAGAACCACTGTGGATCAAGACAGCAATTTTATAGCCAAAGCCTAGTTCTTAGCAGCCTGAACCGGGCATGCAGACAGTGAAATTTAAGAGCGCTTTCTAGGCACACCTTATAATATGCCCTTGACGGTGACCAGAAGCTTTACTTTATTGACAACCAACACAACTAGGGTGACATCTAATATTGTAAGCCACTAAAAAGTTTCAAACAAAAAAGCTTATTGTAAAACAAAAACAAAACTGTCTGCAAAATATTATTAAGCAATGCCAATGAAATTAAACCTCAGAAACCAAACTTACCTCCAAGAAATTAAAAATTCATGCAGTCGGGATGAGTTTTCGATTGACACCTATTTCTTTGTGTTTTTCTTCTTCTTCTTAATTACTTTGAAAAGTATTGCATTGCAAAGTATTACATCAATAACGATGAACGACAGGTAAAAACATTAAGGGGCCTTAATTGTAGATCGTGAAAAAGTATTGCATCAAAATTTTCGTATTTCATCTTAGAAGCAAGTTACCTATTGTGAAAAAAAAACTGAATTAACCCTTTTTTCAAGATTGCGGAAAATGCACATAGGAAATCTTGTTCGACAATTTGAAGTTAAGCTTTTCTAGGCCTCCCCACGTAATAGTATCCAAAATTAGCCTTCTCGGTTCACATGCATTTCCGAATGTATATCCGAAGAATTTTAAGCCCCTGGCCACACAGAAGGGACGTGGGGCGGGGGCGCGCAAAAGACACGCCGCGTTGTATAAATATCACGCCCTCGCCCCGTTTCTTCTGTGTGGGCTTCATCTCGTCCCTTCAGTACATTATGAAAGTGAACTGGATTAGCGACGCGTCTTCTCCACGCCGCCGCCGCCCCACGTCTCTTCTGTGTGTCTCGAGCCTTAGCCACATCCCGCGTCCCCGCTAATCAGACCCGAAATACGTCCATGTGAAGTCAAAGTCATTTGTTCAAGTTATTTGCTGAGCATTGTAACATCATTTTTTTGCGGCTAGTAAATGAATGGGTGAATGAATGAATGAATTGATCAATTATTATGAACAGTCAACCTAGTAGTAGTTAATGAATTGCAGAAATTCTCGACCAGCCCACCTATTACGTAACTGTCCACTCTATTAAGGTATTTGACAATTTGGAGTAGGTTCAATCGGCAACTCGATACAGTGGACAACTGACGCAGAGGCGCCAGTGGCTTCTGTACTGGCTCCACATCTATGTCACAGCCCTATCTGCAAGAAAGTTGACACTCCAGCTTTGGAATGTGCGCATTTCTCTGTTGCAATGCTTGCAATTTAATTTACCTAATAGGCATTGTATGTTAATCGCCCATAACCGTCGCTTTGATCTAAGACTCTATGAAATTACATAAAACCTTATTAACTTAATTCCTCCTCCTTCAACCATACGGTTTGCACTTTGCACCTTGCGTCGCCTCGTCTTCAATCAATCCGATTTGTGGTTGAACAAGTGCAGAGTGTTTGTGTTTTGTTTCGGTGAGTAAGTTGAGCATTCATTTTACAAGGCAAAATCGGGACGAAGGAGACCTGGGGCCTAATTATGCGCACACAAATCCTGGGCGAATTTAATCGTCTAACTGTCAAATTCCATACTAATTTGACAGTTAGGCGATTGGAATTGCTCAGGATTTGGTGCGCGTAATATACGGGCTCGTCGCAGAAAAACATCGTGTCTCCAAAATCTTGCAGTGTTGTTTACCTAGACAAATATAGATCCGATCTATATTTGTGGTTACTTTGTCCCGTGATATTGCGGCTCGAATCTTCCGAGCCGCAACATCACGGGACAAAGTAACCACAATGATAGCCAGCCTCCGATAGGAGATGGCACCAAAAGAAGAAGGAGAGTAAGTTTAGAGTGTTTTATTAGCGTATATTTTTATATGAGACAATTAGTAGAGCCAGGTAGATCACTGCGTTATGTGCGAGGTAATTTAATTTATTTAATGTTTCTTGATCTCAATGAAAATACATGTGAAAATTTTGTTTTTTTTTTATTTTACCTCCGTCAAGGCTATGAAAAAGAAGTTCTAAGACTTGACAAAGACGTTCTTAATCCGAATTTTAATTCGTTCTTGGTCTCCACCGAAAACGAAATTAAACGTATGAGTTAAATTTACATTCATAATTCGGGTATCATCGTCAAACCGAGAGCCGTGTGTCCCGCGGCGACACGGTTTACGTCATCGAACCGAACCATAGTGCCAAATTGGTGCAAACCGCGATGCCGCAGCCCACCCACGCCCGGGTGCGCCGAATAGGTTAAAGACGACGCAAAGCGTGCCACTGCAGATCACAGCATCGCAACGACTGTGTCACACATGGCGGTTTGTTACTCAGTTTCAATCCGGTTTACATAGATTTTTGCGGTTCGGTTTGCAAGTCGGTTTGCGGTTTGTTTGTCAAACCGGTTTAGATCGACCTGAGAATTTTCGAGATCGTTACATCGCTCCGAAACATGGCAACCAAGGAAGTAACTTATCAAAGGTTTTATTTACATTTCGCACTGGCTTGAAAATAGAAAGCTGTTTATTGAAAGAAACAACAAAAATGAACACTTACGCGGGAAAATAGTAGATTATGCATTAAGGGGATAAAGCAGTGTATTATGTCTCGGGCGATATATTGAACCCCAAGGACGAGGGATCCTAGGGTTAACTCACGAGCGAAGCGAGGGAGTTACAGAGTTAACTCCCGAGCGAAGCGAGGGAGTTAAAGCTAGAATCCCGAGGCCGAGGGGTTCAAAAACGCCCGAGACAAATACACTGCTTTATCCCCAAAGTGCACACTCTACTTTATATAAACACTGCGAGGCAATAAAACATAATACAATTAAAAAGAAAAAGTTTTCATTCTAATTTTGAATAAATTCTTCTTGGTGTAGGGCTCTATGAAAAGTTTATATTCTAATTTTGACGTTTGGTCATGGATTGCAAGGAGCTCGTATATTCAATGTTGATTGCATTCCAAATTCAAATGTCATAATTCCCTAGGGGATTATGAAATTCAGTACATTTATAATGACCCGGCTAGACCATAGGACACAAATGACTTGCTTTAAGTTGAGTTTGCATGACACATAATATGCCATTGACGAGCAGATGTTATATAAAATATTTTTGTTCGTTGTTCGTCATTGATTTTGAAAAGTATCACTGGTTGTAGGCCAATTGTCCGCTAGCGTTATGGGAACCTTTGTTTATTGTGTCACTTGTTTCTTCTTTTTCCTTTTGCTAGATATTATATAGTTTTAATTTTTGTCAACACATTTATGCATGTAATATTTGACATAACAAATCATAACATAAACTCACGCCTGTATGCCGAAGGGGTAGGCAGAGACCGGGGTCTGTCACTTGCTCCGATCCTGACAGATCCCTCGCTTCAAAATGCGACATTATTATGCAATTTCGTTGTTCGATCTTTTAAGTCAACAGCTAATCAACCTTTATATTTTCGTTGCAAAATCACCCGTAACGTAACCAATTCGAATCGTACGACCCGAATGCATGTATTGACGGCTGTATGTATGAATTTAATTTAATTTTAATTTTGTTTATTCAGGAAACCAACCAGCTTTACAAATTAACTAATTTCTTAAAGTAGACAAGCTTAATATCGAATTATAGGTTACCTCAGAAGATACAATGTACTGAGTATTTACGTTTAAAAAAGGCGAATTTACAAAACCGGATCAACCAGAATCAACTCACATAAGTACTTATTTTAACAAAACTGAATTGTGAAATTAACTTTAATCTGCTAACATCATTATATCACCGTAATCGTATTGGACTATTATGTTGAATTACGACGAAGAAATAAATAAATAAACAGGTAGATAATATATATTTGTTGTATATATAATGAGCTGACAAATATTATATCTAATATATAAAAATCTTGTGTCAGTGTTTCTTATCGAACTCCTCCGAAACAGCTTCACAGATTTTTATGATTTTTTTTTTTATTTGGTAGGTTAGGTCGTAGGCTAATTAATATGGGAACAAAGTTTGCAGAGTCAGCTAGTAAAAATATAGGTTCGATAAAACTTCAGGTGCACATTCTCATAATTATATTTGATCAAAAACTACACAGAGTGGCTTAGAGATTTGCATTCGGAGAAATTAATCTTAGGAAAACCAAAAAAAAAACTTATTTTCTCGTCTCACGGGCTACCCGAATCACCCCCACGTTTAATCGTCATAATTTTTTTCAAATCCTGGCATTAACATTAGTCTAAGTGAGAATTCCTCAGCGGTATAGAATACATACCATACGTCTCATATTCCATATCATCGATCAACATTCTCGTATCATCAATATTTACTTTGGACTTCCAACACTTTGTTACAACAAAGGATAATAGACATAGACATATCCCAGCTACCACCCCACTCCACAACCAAGTCTCATGAGCTTGCTCTTTAGGCGTGACCTCCTCCCAGGCTCCACAAGTAGTTCCAGCTAATGACATTGTACAAATCCTCAAGATGTATCTCGGCGCCTTCTCCGATTTGACAGTCAGTGTAAGCTTATTACTTAAAACACACCAATACTGTGGCATTGCATAATTCATATTTGTTGTGTCTCTTTGAGGCAACACTTCAAGGAAATAAGCCAATATTATACCGTTATATACACCAGGTGGTTTCCAGATTACTTTTACGTCACCTTCTTTGTTTGCTGCATAGGAGGTTAAAGTAGCTCTGTCGGCCACTTTTAACGGAAAGGTTTGTACGACACCTCTTGTTGACTGACTACATTTTGTTTGGGTACAAGCTCTGAGACGGAACCTATAATTTCTGAACGGTGCTAGTCCTTCGACTTTCCAGTCACTTGTTAACGCCGGAAAGCTTAGAACAAGAGTTTTGACAAATCCATTAATTGTTGTATTATCTTTTATGACACTTTCTTCAGTGTCACAACCTCTTTGTCTATCTAAACTTGTGCAAATATCAAAATTGTCTTCAATGATTGCTCCATCCGTAACTGTAGATAGAACGCCACAATATGATTTACAGTATATTCCATATTCCGGCGGTGGTACTTTAACTACAGCGTGACGTGATATGTCATGACCATCATAAACGTAATGTCCTCTTTTACGACTGCAGTGATCTCTTGCAATAGCATCATTTGGATCTATCTCTACCATGATAACGTCTAGTTGGTAATGAGTTATATGTGTGTGGTAATCTCGGTGGTCTATCCAATGAAGGGTGATAGAATTAGATGAGTGGGCCAATAGTTCCGTGATGAATGGGGGAGGCGGTTTTCCTACAGGTGTACTGAATTTTTTCACGGGACTTCTTGCTAAGACTCTTCGCACTGGATCATAGCTTTCGATACAAGTAGCGTAAGTTGACGCTGGCCTTAGAGAATTCAGTTCCACATATCCAAAATGCCCATGTTTAATTTTCAAAGTTACAGCGAACCAATCAGATTCACTACAGCTTTCTGGTACTATTGCACTTTCAACAGTTGGTGGTACTTTAACATACAAAACGGTATAGTGAAGATCAGGATTGTCAGCAGGCGAGAACATAACCAGTGCTGTGGTTTCGTTTTTCACCCTAACTTGAAGACCAACGAATACTTCCTTACAGCTACCACTGTATCCATTCATACCCTGAGGAATGTCTATTTGATTCGGTTGTTCAGGGAACAGTTTCCTTATTTTGTCTATTTCACTCACACATAAAACTGGATTCCTGAATATTCCCAATGTTCCATTATCTATTTTCAGTCTCTCTATGACATCCTTATTAAAGAGACTCTGTAAGTTTCCCATGTCGTAAACCAAAAAACTGTACTTTTTAGCTCTTAAACGCTTTCCTCCTATCCTTTTCAAAGACTTGAAGAAAGCTAGAGAAGTTATCGTCGATGATCCATGGATCATCACATAGTCGGTGACCTCTTCGATCATGTTAAGGTATCGTCTTAGTTCCTCCATAGCCCCCTCGACCGCTCTGAGGTGAATGGTTAGTGAGCCGTTTATTATTACACAATTTTCTACGGCCTGTATGCGTCCCAACGAAGATACGTTTTGGGATAAGCAAGTCTGAAACAAAAAAGCTTGTGTAATATTTGATCCTTTTTGTACCCGACTGCGAAAGCAAAGTAGGCTTATGTTTTTCTCGCGTATATACGTAAACCCCGACTATTAAAATAGAAAACCTCGCCATATTGCGGAAAATCACAAGAAATAAAGCCTGTTTCAATTCGATGGAGAAAAACAGAGGTAAGATAAGATAAGAATATTCTTTATTGTACCAGGAAAAACACAAACATGAAATGTTTACAAAAATGCAGTACAATTGGCGGCCTTATTGCTTATAGTGTTACCATTATAAAGTATATCGTTATGCACAGTAGATTTTTTCTTTAACTGTAAAAAAGTTAACTCGTGTGACCAAAAACCTATGTTAATGTAAAAGCAATTTAAAATAATAAATGGTTACTTTCGGTTAATCTTTTCTTACTATTAAATATATATAAAAACGCTCATTATAATTTTATAAAAATACGGAACCTGATACAAGTAAGTAAATAACACCGGGAAGCTTAGAAAACCATGAGGCAGGCCTATGTCCTGCAGTGGGCGTCAAATGGCTGATCAAATCCTAATGCTGAAATATTTACCTAGTATATTTTCCTATTACATTTTTAAAGACAGGCTTTAAATTATAAATTTCCTCTAGGTAAAACTAAACAATCAGAATGACAGTAACAAATGCGACTTAATTAATATTCCGCAGGACTTACTTTAGTTTCGGCTCGGGACAAAGTTTCAGTCTAAAAACCACTCGGCTGGAAGTCAGTCTGATAAACTAGAGCTAACTCTTTGCTAAGTGAAACTGAGACTGTAGATACAAAGGGTATTGTCAGGTTTAGGAGTTTGATATTCGTCATTCGAGACTAGCACTTATGATATTCGTGATATGAACTGAGTTGGGTTATTCACTTCTAACTACTAGCTTTGAATATTTCGTATATCTATCTATCCAGTCCATAAAATATAGCCCACTGCTCGGCATAGGCCGCTATTTGTTTCAGCTACACGGTAAAAATGCAGACATATAGAGTTGACTTTCGACCATCACTATAAAGAGTAACGGGTCGTTGTGTGCGACTAGGGTTGCCAACTTTTTTTCTAACCAATATAGTATTTTCGAAGCTATTACCTCCAAACATATACTAGATGGTAAAAAAGTAAAAAATAGCGGCAGTCGTGCCGCGCGATTTACGCACTTAGACTTCAAGAGCGAGCCATAGAAAAAGATTAAGGCTAGGTTCCGCTTTACGCAAAATATGGTAGTTTCACCTACTATATATTTTTTTTAGAAATATGGTATTGAGCCCCTAATATAGTAGGATACTATATTATATAGTAGGGTGGGCAACCCTATGTGCGACCCTCAACGGCCTGGGAAGATTCTTTGTAGATTTGTCACGTACGAGACAGGGATATAATTATGCTACCAAGGCTGGGATATTGATTGAATTTCAGATGGTATAATATTGAAATTTAAGCCCACTGTAAGCTGCATTAATTCAACAGAAAATCATCTGATCGACAGGAATGGCGGAGCATTGTACAAGTCTTTATGAGGACCACGACCACTCTGCAGCTCCACAAAAGCGTAGCGACCAAAAAGAAGAAGGTGAGTATTTCAAGACTGCCTCGTGGTCAAGCGCTATCACGTCAGATTACCATACCGGAGGTCGTAGGTCCGATTCCCACTGGGGGGCGCCGTAATTGTTCAAATGGGCTCAGACTGGGTGTATGTCCATGTTTGTTATGTCCTTGTCTGGTTACCATTGTACAAGGTATCCTAGTTCGGGGCTAGGATAAGTGAATGTGTTGTGTAGAAGTATTATTATTATTATTAAACGTACTGACCTCACCACAATTACTACACGGTTTGCAAGTTTTGATCCCGGATTCGAGGACCTCTTTGTAATCCGTAGGACATTCGAAGATGCAAGTGTTATTCCAGGACCAGCCGTTGAGTTTCTGGCACTCTGTTTCTGTGACACAGTAGTTGTTGGCTTTGATGACTATGCTGCAAAGGAAGAGGAAGAGTCATGGAATAGTGAGCAATAATTCGGGGTATCATGGACATTGTTCTCTCCATTGTCCTCCAGCACCAGATCTTGAATGCTTATTATGTTTAAATTATATCTTCTTAGGCTTGAAGACTAACTATCACGGTTCATGAGATACAGCCTGGTGACAGACGGACGGGCGGAGGGACAGCGGAGTCTTAGTAAGCCGTATCCTTTGGGTACGGAACCCTAAAAAACATGTATGAGGTATTGATATACCACGAATCCGCAGTGGGAACTATTAAGCCCATGCTCTAATTGGGAACTTGCGTCTAACTTAGATTGGAGTGACTTTGCTTTTATATCATAGACATCATATAAAACCTAGAAAAAAATTAAAAACAAAATAAAGTTACTCCAATAACATAAAACTTGTTAGATTTCGTTTTGTCATTGAATTCTGAACGTTTTCTTATAAGGGTGTAACTTTAAAAACATTATTTTACGAGATAAATCAAATATTGATAAACGCTTCATACGTCATAACTTCATAAGCGTTACGTTAGGGAGTGACGTCTAGTCTAAGGTCGATTTGTATGGGGCGTTTTAGTACCACGTGACTATGTTGACTTTTCGACATAAAAAAAAATACCACGTTTATTTATCTTTTAACGTGTTCTCTCCTACTGTATTAAACATTTTCAGTGCAAGTTCTCCATTGTGTCTCGTAGGCGTAGATGTATTGTATAATGTATGTATGTATGTTGTAGGCTGCTCATTGTGCTTCATACAGACCGACCAAATTAATGCAAAGGCACTCACCGATCGGCACCGCACACGTGCGGCGACCTAATGTCCCCGTTTGCGTTTGCTTCATTAACCTCCATGGTATTAATAGGGACAATCGACAGCGTAATTTTGACCCTTAAATGCATGCAGTCGTCTCATTAGGTACATTAGGGGCGACTTTGCAACAAAATATAGAGGTTGTACCATGGAGGTCAATGAAGTTCGCTTGTCTTCGCCGTCACAGCTACACTTATAAATCTACTTTCATTCCTTCGCGTTCGTTCTTTGGGTCTCTACCTGGAATTGGTGATGTTTGTACATTTGTACAAATGGCCTCAGTCTGGATGTATTTCCATGTTTGTGATGTCATTGCCTGGTTACCATAGCACAGGGTATTCTAGTTTGGGACCATGTCAAGTGATTATGTTTTTTGTGTGGAAGTAATTTATTTATTTGTTTATTAAGTAAGACAATTTAAACTACTTTCCGTCTTTTTCCACCTTACATACGACAACATAACGCATATTTCAACCCCACATCTGTCTGGATCGTGGCGAGTGGCAGTCCCTGGTCTCTCCTACCCCTCTGGGATACAGGCGTGAGTTTATGTATGTATGTATATAAAAATGTAAGACTTGTTTGGACATCCGCCCTCCCATGTCGTCTTACGTAATTAATAAATAGCCCCTAATGCTAGGCTGGTACGACTGATGTTAGACCTTATATGCATGGGGCACATAAGAGGGTGTGAGAAAGACGCGGTCAAAGGTCGCGGAAAAGACGCTGCGTACTGTCAATTCACTTTCATATTAAATTTACTGAGGCATTGGGACATAGCCCACACAGATCCCGTCTTCCCACGCCCTTCCTATGTGCCCCATGCCATAGATGTTCCAAAAAGACAATAAAAAAACTTACGTGTGATCAGGACAAGAAGGCACGCACTCTCCCCTGTAAGTATAGAAGCGGCACACAAAACAGAGGGCCGAGTTGGTCTTGCGGCATCCCAGACATTGCTCGTGGCAATTCTCTGCCTCATCCCCCGTCAGGAATAGCTGGCATTTCCTGGTTGGGAATTCGTTTTGTTAGCCTCCGATTAATATTGGTTTAATATTGGTTGTGAGACAAAGGGCGGACGACCAGTCATACTTATTCGGGGATAGGTATATGGGTATATAGGCTGTAGCAAAAAATACTGTCAAGCAAAAGGCCAGGGCTATCACCTCCATGTATGTATTTCCGGTATTTTTCGTATTTTTAGGATTCCGTAACCAAAAGGTAAGGGCCCTGTTACTAAGACTCTACTGTCCGTCTGTCTGTCACCGGGCTGTATCTCATGAACTCTGATAGCTAGACAGTTGAAATTTTCACAAATGATGTATTTCTGTTGCCGCCATAACAACAAATACTAAAAGCAGTATAAAATAAATATTTAAGGGGGGCTCCGACACAACAAACGTGATTTTTTTTTGCCGTCTTTTTATTTACACATCAGATAGATTTACCTACATAATGTGATAGACAAAATCAAACCTAATCATGGCAAGTGGCAAACCCTGGTCTCTGCCAACCCCTCCGAGATACAGGTGTGAGTTTATGTATGTAAGTGTGTCTCTCAGCAACTTACCGCCATGGTCGATGTATATGCTATAAGAGTTAATGTCAACACTGCGCGCTGCGCGCACGCACTAAATTACATACTGCGATATACCTGCATCGCGCGTGCAGTGTTTTATAACATCCGATAAACAATAGTCGAACCGGCCCCAGGCATACGATGTGCCTGGAGGGAAACTTCCCCTTATAGTCGAAGAGCACGTTCGGCCGCTCTTCCCTACCTACAGTCTGTTCATCCTTACTTGTCCAATTTAGTAAACAATATTCTAACCTCAAAATTGACATTTGATGCCGAAACTAGATATTTTCTTGCAAGTTCGTGCACTTTGTTTATAAACATAGCAGCGTGTTATCCAAAATGGTGTCCCAGGTTACTTAATTTATGGGAATATGGCAGTTTTCGACTAAAAAGTCATACTTTGCGGGTAGAATCTTGTTTACTAAATTGGACAAGTAAGGATGAATAGACTATATGTATGCATGTCTTTCAGCAAACTAAAGAGAAAGAAAGAAAGAGAAAGATTTATTGCAGCAACATGCAACACACATTAATTAAAACTTAAAACACAACAAAATATCTATTTATCTATATATATAAAAAATCAATTGCTGTTTATTAGTCCCGCTAAAACTCGAGAACGGCTGGGGCGATTTGGCTAATTTTTCTTTTTTTATATTTGTGGAAATACAAGCAAGGTTTAAATGGTGAGAAGAAAAAAAAAAGATCGGAGAGGTGATACGACGTTCACAGGATCATCTAGTGAACAATAAAAAATTATAAAACACTTTTTAAAAATTTGTCGCGGTGTATCTCTGCTGCTGCAGATGGCAACTGACTCAACATAGTGCTGAGGGTGTGAACCCTCAGCACCGAATTTCAGTCAGTGCCGATAGCCCTAAGTGCTCTAAAGCGGAGTGTGGCCTATTGCTAACTAATAGATAAGATAACTTAGTCAACATAATAAATAGATTCAATTGAACTTTATCAATAAATTTACATTACATAAACAGCGATACAGTTACATATCCGTGCATACACATACATACATATACCCGTAAATACATATACAAAGACATACATGCATACATACACAAACATGTACGTACAATATTAATATTTAGTAATAGACACATATAAAAAATATATGGTAGACAAAGGTATGGTAGAATAAATACGCAATGAAGTTACCTGAAGTTCCAGCAGTAGTTCCTAGCGTAGTTGAGCGTGCAGCGGCAAGCCACGTTGCAGTGGGCTCGTTCCCCGGTGCTGACATCATGGCGAGCCTTGGGCGCTATGCTTTCCCAGTCCAGCGTGTCCACGTGGCACATCATGGGACCCCCCCAGATCATGACACCGCCACGGTCCATCTTCACGAGGCTGTAGAGGCCTACCTGCGGAGAAAAGTAAGTTACGTTGTCTTTGAGAAATGAGAAAAAACCTGCTATCGTGTTATAATTTCTTGCTGCTGGAAACTTAAATAAAAATTTGGATATTACATGCAAGCAGAAGGTAGGTACTAGGTATGTTTAATTTAACAAAATATGATATTCAAGACTAATTATGTACACTAATATACTTATTATATGCAGGATGTGACTAATAATTCTTCGGAATTTAGTTTAGTTAATTCAACGCAAACTCATGCCGACTGCGAGGAGTTTTGTTCAAATTATCCTTCATGCCTTCAGGCATTACACTACCCTTTTTTTGTGGAATATCATGGAATAAACTCTTTCCTCTACCCCCTGCCGACTCCAGTCAACCGACTGGTAGAAAATGCTTATGGCATTAATTCAGCCGCACTGTACGATTTTTTTAATGTAAGTTTAATAAAAGTATCAATAAATAAAACCAGCCAAGTGCAAGTCGGACTCGCATACGAAGGATCCGTACCATTATCTACACAACATTAGACACAAAGATTGTGAAAAACGGCAAAAAATCACGTTTATTGTATGGGAGCCGCCATAAATATTTATTTTAATTAAATTTCATTCTTTATTTTTGAAGCGAATATAGAACCCCATATTCTGTGAATATTTCAAGCGTCTACCTGCTGCCATTATTAATATCGAGCAAAAAACGCCAAAAAATTGCGTTTGTTGTATGGGAGCCCCCCTTGAATATTTATTTTATTCTGTTTTTAGTATCCGTTGGTACCTATAGCGGCAAAAAAACATCATCTGTGAAAGTTTCAACTGCCTAGCTATCACGGTTCATGAGATACTGCCTGGTGACAGAAAGCCAGACAGACGGCAAAAAATTGAGTTTGTTGTATTTGAACTCCATACAACAAACGCGATTTTTGGACGTTTTTTCTCGATCTTTGTGTCTAATGTTGTAATGTCCGACTCGTACTGGGCCGGTTTTTTTATTCATAGGTGTATATTTACTGTCAATACAAAGGAGATGTGAACAGTAAAACGCTGTAATCCCAGAGGCATATTATAGTCAGTTCGTTGGTCTAGCGATAAAACTGACTGTCTCATCATCATCATCATCATCATCACCATCAGCCATTTGACGCCCACTGAAGGACATAGGCCTCCCTCATGGTTTTCCTGACCGTGAAGGGTTTTGCCATAATCGCCATAAACTGACTGTCTACCAAGACAGATGTTGTGAGTTCAATTCCCATTGGAGGCGACCATGCTTTTAATTGAATAAATGGCATCAGTCTGGATATTTTTCTATGTTTGTGGTTCCTCGTCTGCCTTGCCGTACCAGTAGATACCTATCCTCGTTTGAGACCAGAGGCTTAATTAGGCGCACCACAAATCTTGTCGATTATAAGTGACAACCTCGTGGCGCAGCGGTAGTGCATCTGCATACCATGCGAGAGGTCCCGGATTCGAATCACGGCTGGAGACAAAAAAAAAACCCCAGGTCTTGGATGTTTATATGTTTGTGATGTCGTTGTTTCTGGTTGCCACGACACAGGGTATCCTAGTGTGGGGCCAGAAGCAATGTATACTTATGTCTGTATGTAAATGTTTATGTTATGTCGGGTACCTGACGATTGCGATATCAATTGACAGTTAGATGATTGGAATCGTTCAAGATTTGGTACGCGTAATATAGGAAGGAGCAGTACACTGTTTACTCTGACCAATGCACGTCAAAATTATTCTTATCTATGTATGGACTATCTTTAACGTTGATAACCTAAGCCTCTAATGGATGTGACAGGGTTTATACAGAGGTCACGGCAAGATTGAAAACACGTTAGCAACGACTCGTAAACACTTTTCTTTGCGTTTCATTTATTTATTGAATAGAAGCGGTGGTAGCCTAGTGGGTAGAACATTGGACTCAGAAGCGGGAGACCCAGGTTCGATTCCCAGTGCGGGCATGTACCTATGACTTTGTTTTCTAAGTTATGTACATTTGTGAAGTTATAGCAGCAATACCACTCGCTAACGGTGAAGGAAAACATCGTGAGGAAACCTGGGTGTCTTAGCTATTCACATGCCTCAGCGCTTGAAATCGCCAATCCGCGGTGGGCACGCGTGGTGATTAAGCCCATACTCTCTCTCTGAGAGACGGCCTGTGCCCTACAGTGGGACGTATATAGGCTGCTTATGATTGAATAGACACAGCCAATAGATATTAAGCTAGAAAAATGTTACAGACACATTATAGAACTTATAATCCAGCCTAACCCTCAATTACAGGCGTATCAAATGTAAATCAAATTTCGACCCTTTGAGGGTGAAATGTCGTAAAAGGCATTTATGGTGAAAATTGACTTTGAATGCATTAATGAGTCATTGAATGTGTATAAAATTTGGTTTCCTCAAATTCGCAATAAAATGCCTTTGACTTCCTTGATTTTTTAACAGGCTTCACAGTTCTTTCATTAAATATGCTGTAAGAGACACTAATACTACTAAATTTTTTTCGTAAAAGACATTCTTTTTAGGGTTCCGTACCCGAAGGACGCCAAACGGGACCCTATTACTAAGACTCAAAAACTAAAATTGCAGATCTTGGGATTGCGACCGCAAGGCTAAAGTGGGACTAGGCTGGCCATATCTGCCGTATGAGCACAGATAGGTGGGCCAATATTGCGCTAAATGGACACCGACGTCGCGACAGACCAAGGCGAAGATTACGGGATGACCTAAATGCATTCTCGTCGGGATGGTGCGAGGTGGCTGGGGACAGGGAGAGATAGAAAACAGTCGGGGAAGCCTTTGCCCAGCAGTGGGACACAAAAGATGCTAAGGCAAAACCAAACCGATTCGTACCGCACCTACCAACTATTTTATCTAATGTCGAAGGTAGGGCTTACTGAATAGCCCATGCAATTATCGTACTGAAACATACTCACCTCACTCAAATCTTCCATGTCGTGAACAACCAGACTGTAGTTATCCATGACGTTTTCACCTCTTATCCTGGCTAAGCTCGGAAACAGTCTGCCCAGCGAGTCCAGTCCTTTCACTCTGTAGACGAGCAGGAACCCTGTGATCTGAAATTGATGCTTGTGCATTTTATAGGTAGCTAACAGGATACGTTTTATGTTGGAACAACACTTACCAGCAAGTGAAAATGAAAATACAAACATATTAACTTCCTCATCATCATCATCAGCCATTTGACGCCCACTGCAGGACACAGGCCTCCTTCGTGGGTTTTATAAACATGAGGGGGTTTTGCCATAATCGCCACGCTTGGCAGGCGGGTTAGCGATCGCAAGCGGTTGGAATCTCAGAAAGACGATGCTGCCCGTCTCCTAGTAGGTAATTGATTTCCCGAGTCGCCTTCTACGACATCCACGGAATGAAATGGAGTGATGCTATTCTTAATCCGGCGCCACACGGAACCTAATCACGTAAATGAACATATTCACTTAAAGGTAGGTACTTAACCCGTTATTTGTAAAAAATATCGCGCATTTTTTTTTTTTATTATTTGTGACAGCAATTTTTACAGCATTATTAATTTTCTCTTCAGGTTTTGCAAAAAAGTGTTCCCTATCGATCTATCTGCAGCCAACAACACAGTACATAGGACACAAAATTAGCGATCAATAACGGAATCAATGTACCTCGCAAGATGGCAGCCTGACGGTGGTATACATAGATATTGAGCCGGGTGAACTCGCTCCGATTGGTAACACCATTGACAAGCCCCGCCCGCCGTAATTTTTAGCGCCAGTTAGGCATCTATGTTTTCAACTATCACTGGTTTCTAATGAAAGTATTATTATTTTCACAACAGAGCGTAGATCTGATGCAGATGCTGGTAGCGACTGGATGAGGATGGCGAGTGGGCCGAGAGTGACGTAGCACTGCCTGGAGGAGCGCAAAGGTTTAAGTTCTCAGCTATCATTATCCAGTCTAGCCTAAATCCAGCAATGGATGAATAAAGAAAGAAATAAGAAAGAAAGAAAGAGGATATTTACTTAAATTGTCACAGAAACACAAAGTAACCAAAAGGTACACAAACAAAAGACACGAACGTCAACAAAACAGAGATAAAACAAAACAATCGTGAAGAGAACATGTGAGGCATATAGAGTCAAAGGCAGCCGGGTACCATACAGTAATGTATGGCACCCAGCCACCTCGGACCTCAAACGCAGACAGACGGATGAAACTACTGACCTCCCTCAACTTCGTGTACGTCCTATTCTTGAAGTCACTGCTGTTGGACTTCACCAGCATAAATGGAATATGCAGATTGCCTAGCACCACCACACAATTCTTCAGCCTGTCCAGCTTCATCAGTGTGTTCAGGAACATGTTCTTACAGATCCCGTGACCTTCATACGGCTCTTCGCTCAAACGTTGGCTGTGGGCCGCAGTGGCCACGAGAATGATCCTGTGGGAACATCGTCTTTTTATGCATGCGTATGGCGTAGACGTATCTAGGTTTGATAGAGCAACGGTAGAATGCTGGTCTTCGGGAGGATTCAAAACCCGTCATTTACTAATTAATTACTTTGTTTTCTAAGTTATGTACATTTGTCACTACCACTCTCTAACTGCGAATGAAAAAATCGTGAGGAAACAAGTGTCTGAGGTATTCACATCGGTAGTGTGCGGTAGATCTTTTACGATAGGTGTTAGCGTCTAGTGACAATCCTACAGGTGAAATACGAGTCAAATGATCGAAGTGCTTATGAGTCTAATAATTCATGTCATACTGCACTATTTATAGTGCACATTTTACTTGTAAGTATTGTCATCTCATACACTTGCAAGGTTTCAAATCGGTTCACATAATTACTATGATAAACTAATCCTCGGTAGGTATACTGTGACAGCTGTCAGTGGTTTTTTATGCACTTTGGACAACTGACAGCGATTAATTAACAGGTTAGTTCACGAGAAACAGGGGGATAGTTTGTCAGACAAAACAATCCTTACCATATCACCGCCGTCGACGCCATGACACTTTTATCTTCTTGTCTAATCGGTTGTACTTCTTCGCCGTCGGTTTCGGAGTAAAGGTCTTCTTCAAGACGAACCTCCTGAGGTAACGCAGGTATCTGTATCTGATACTGTTCATAGGAAAGCACATAGTGGGTGTTCTATTCCCATGGTTCGTAAACACAACAGTTCGTTCAGTCGCAGTCCCATGCGCTATTGTACTCGTACCTACCTGTTACTGACTCACTTTACTTTTCAGTACCTTCAGTACCTACAACCTAACCTAACCCAACCATTATCTGACGTTGCAGTAGCCCTCGGCCTTGCATTCTGTTAATGAAAATTCTATGAAACCATTTCTAATCCACTGAATTAAACAGATATTTTTATTGCACTGCCGCTTCAAGTTCACTCGCACAAACTTGTCAAGCTTTTGTGTCGTTAATGTATTGGAAACAAACAAATTTTGTGTTAGCTGAACCAGCCCCCAGAAAAGGCGGGTATGCGTTTACAGTACGTTGTTTTAACGCCACGCAGTTTATGTCCACCTACAGGTGCATTGGGCTTGCTGTAAGCTGAGTGTTGACTAGGAACAATGACATATCGTTGAGATCAATACATGGATACGGCCGATATCAGGTCACAAATACAATGTAGAGTTGCGACTGCGAAAGCAAGGGTTATATTTTCGCACGCAGGTGTGTAAGTATACAGGGTAGTTGCCTCAGAACACGTGTTCTGAGGTAGTTGCTAAAATGCACAATTCCTCAAATATGTCTGTTAATGATTGTCATTTACACCCACTTTTGTTTTACTTTTATCAATTACCTATCCATTTTTGGAAACAGGTGAAAATCTAAATCAAAAATCGTTTTGCACGAAAGGAAATCCGCAACCGACATAATCGACGACCGACGGCTCAGTGGCTTGATGTATGTGTGTGTGTGAATTGGAGCGGCATTGTAGCACAAACATTTGCTACAGACAGTGGCGTGCCAGCCTTTGCTTTTACCATCCCTCTCGCTCGCACATTGCAATATTTTTAATTATTGTAAAAAATGAGTTGGTACATAACATAACATAAACTCACGCCTGTATCCCAGAGGGGTAGGCAGAGACCAGGGACTGCCACTTGCTACGATCCTGACAGATCACTTTCGCTTCCTCAACATTCATTAGTCGTTGCATGCACGCACGCCGGTTTCGGATACTTTTTATCTTGCCCTTTGCTAATACATCCCCTATTTGGTCGAAGGTACACTTTTGACAAATATGGTCTATAGTGAATCTAGGAAATAAAATAATAAGCCGCGGTCGCACGCGATCCCCGGGCGGGAGAAAATCGACCGCGACATGCAGCGTCAAACCGGCGCATATAGCCGCGCCTTCAAACAACACATTGCGTTTTTGTCTACTTTTTAATAATTCCATTAATATAAGAGCCAGAAGGGCAGTTATCATTGGCGGACACATGTTGGGGAATGAACGAAAGAAAGCGATAAATCGCATTCCGTGTAGTTCAATTCTTTATTTGTAGGTACTGTGGTTCAATGGTCTGCGGCAGCTTTCTCCAGAGGTTTCCGCCTGTGTAGCCTCGGCCAAAGGGAAAAATGTAATACGCGCGGATATGCCTATTGGTTGAGCGTTGGTAGCCTAGTGGGTAGAACATCGGACTCGGAAGTGAGAGACCCAGGTTCGATCCCCAGTGCGGGCATGTACCTATGACTTGGTTTTCTAAGTTATGTACATTTGTGAAGTTATAGTAGCAATACCACACGCTAACCGTAAAGGAAAACATCGTGAGGAAACCTGAGTGTCTGAGCTATTCACATACCTCAGCGCTTGAAATCACCAATCCGCGGTGGGCACGCGTGGTGATTAAGCCCATACTCTCTCTCTGAGAGACGGTCTGTGCCGTATAGTGGGACGCATATATGCTGATTATGAATGCCTATTAATGTAATCTATGGCGTCCCCACCACACGCTAGGTTAGGCACGTGTCGTCGTAGGCGACTTATTTGGTATGCAGCTGTTTTAAAAATATGTACCTACCTAAAACCTGATATGTACCTATTTCGTAACCACAAACACAAACTCTGATTGGGGTGTATCATGAAATGCGCAATTTAGATACCTATAACCCTGTATTTTTCACGCGTACATGAATATACCTACCCGAAGAAAAATATACCTACAGTGGGCAGTCACGAACTTGCTTGCTTTTCTATTGGCCTTTGACAAATGTGGTCTTTCTGTGGCAACGAAATAAAATTACCGTCGTTTCAGACAAAAGTATTTTCATATTCAGTCTTATTTATAAAAAGGGTTTGTGACGGCAATTCCTGTTATGAACTGGCTATAAGTCCATCTTAAGAGTGTTTTGGTGAAATCGTCTCTCTATAAATTAGACCGTTAGTTTTTGATAGAGAGATGTTAAAACAGTTTTTGTTTATTTATGTGGGTACCTATCAAAAAGTAGGTATGTATCTTATAATGGCAATTAAAATATACCTTAGAAGTCAGTAATTTTATTTCCCAGATTCACTATAGACCATATTTGTCAAGTGTACCAACTCATTTTTTTACGATAATTAAAAATATTGCAATGTGCCAGCCAGAGGGATGCCAAAAGCAAAGGCTGTCAAGCCACTGTCTGTAGCAAATATTTTTGCTACAATACCGCTTCAATTCACGCGCACAAATACATCAAGCCACTGAGCCGTCAATGGAATAAAAACAAAGTTGGGAGTTTCCCTCCGGTTTTATCTAAGAAAACAAGGCTAGGGCTACACCTCGTCATAGCGGAAGCAAATAAGGAAATAGTAATTCTTACTACTCTTCCAAAATCCTACTTGAGGGCACTTAGAGAGACGCACTTTTCACTTCGAAAAAAAAACTTGGTTCTTCCACAGAATTTAGAAACTAAATTGACAACTTGTTACACTGACTCTCGTTTATCTATAATTTTATTCACTGATATTCATATCGGTGGATCTATATGTAACCTTATTCACTAACACACACTAATGAATGAATAACACTTCGCTCCTTCGCCACTAAAACGGTACACAATTTAAGATAGATAAAGTTGAGAAAATATTTATTGCCTCATCAGAAAATTTACTAAGTAATTTAAGGCCGACTTGCACCACTTTCTTAAATGTGGCTTAAACAACATTTTAACTAAAATACTTCACACAAAAGTCGATTTAAATGGCAACTCAAGTGACATTTAAGAAGTGGTGCAAGTCAGCCTTAGTCATAAGGCCGCCCAGTTTCAATTTACCGGTCTAACTCCGACGAAAGGGCCATAAACGCTTTGATGTCGAATTGATATAATTAGATGAGCGATGATTTCGATTGCCTTAACAATTATAGATCGTGACCTTAATAAAGTTCTCCTTCTATACAGGATGCTCCTTTTCGTACTTAGATACAACTAACTTAAAAGGATAAAGGATTAGGCAAAGGATTTCATTGGAGGTGCAGCGGGGGATCGCTGCTAGGGTCATGGGATCTTTTGTATTTTGTATTCAAATTAAGTATTTTAATTTTAGGTTCTGTATTTGTTGTGCCGCTTATTGACGAAGTTTTTTGTGAATTTTCGGATTTTGTGTTGCCTTTTTCTTTGCACTAAATGATTCTAGCGTGGCGATTACGGCAAAACCCCTCAATGGTTATGAAAAGTACGAAGGAGGCCTATGTCCTGCAGTGGGCTGATGATGATGATGATGATGAAATGATTCTATAGGACTAACTTTAACAACATTCACCTTCAGTTCTATTTATAGATGTGCGTAGATACCGGGTAAGTATTCCATCCAGAAAATACTTACAAAGTAGGTAAGTGCCTTTTAAGCACCTGTAGACATCGTTTGAGGAGCACTGATAAGATTCACAACGATACGCTGATTTGCCCAGCAGGTAGACGTCTTCGTTGGATATAAGCAGCCTGTATCCGTCCCACTGTAGCCTTCTCCCAGAGAGAGATAGTATGGGATCAAATATCACGGGTACCCACCCGATCGGGTACGAATCCCTAAAAATACACATAGAAGGGTATTTTTCTTCCTCCTGAAAAGTTATCTCGACGATAACGCTAAAGGCTACAATGAAACACCCTGTATCTTTGAACACGGGTGATAGGGGTTAAGTGGATTTAACGAGCAATATCGCATTTGCGCCGGTTAACACGCGACACGAGGCGACACGTAGTATATTGAATTTATTTCTACCGAAAATTAGGCAGGAAGAAAAAAATACTTGAAAACTTATGAAGAAAAACACGGCAGTGGCTGCGCAACTCGAACCTTTAACCCTGAAACGGTTTCGTGGGGTCCAAAAGTACTACCCTAGCGAAAATATTTTAATACCCTACAGTCTCGTTTTTTAAACTAGTGCACTGGCGTTTCATGTATTCTTAGTGGTCGGCGTGAACTTCTAGTAGACGGTCGGGGACAGCGTTAGCATAGCTTGTTTGACTTAGATCAGTACTAGGGTCTAAAGGTAGGTACCCCACGAATCCATTTATGCTTGTTGTTTTTTTATTGTTGGCGTTTGATTATTGTTTTATTTTTCAGATTTGACACCTGCAATGTCGGGACAGCTATCAGATGCAGCTATAGTCTTTAATTGCTGTGAAAATTAGAATATAACGGAGAAAAAATATTTGCACCTAATATTCCCAGAAGTGGAACTTTCTATAAGCGAACAACAAAGCCAATTAATTAGGCCGGTTAGTTTTTTTATATACAAAGGATGATTATTTTTGTTTGTATTTTTTTAAAGTATAATGTCTGTTATGTTAAAAATATATATTTAGTAATTCCAAAATAATAAATTGTGTAATAAATAATTGTTAAGTGTAGACGGTTTTTCATGTTACAAAAAAACGATGTTCATTATAAAAGCAGTAGTATAATTATTGGTTAAATGCGATTTTTTTGGTTAAATATAGATAATTCATTGAAATTACATTTTAGTCTTATTTAATGACTAAAAAGTTCACCTTAAAAAAAGAATTTCATACTACTGGAGGTTTTTTATTATGGGTACTAATATACCCCACGAAACCGACTACGTTATTCGAAATAACGAAGATGTTTGAGGGTTAAGTTACTAAATTGGAAGTCGGCTCCGGCAACGCAAACGGGCGCCAGCAGTGTTATGCATTTTAGTAGGTGCAGTCGACAGCAGATAAACCTTTACATCCTGCATTATATTCAGGTACCTACGTTATGGGCGCTTTGATTCTAAAATGTACTTAATGCTTTATACTTTAGCTATGTCCAGATCGACAGTGTATCAACCTTTATATCCGAGCACTCTATTCCAACACAACTGTACCTACAATCAACCGCACGTCAACCATTACGTGCGTGCACATTACTCAGTTGTATCAATTTTATAGGACAGTCATCAACAGGCCAACCTTTACAGTTTTGTCGCGGCCTTCCATAACGTAACTGAATGCACGCTGGTAAAGGTTGATTCTGTGTAGCGCCGGATTAAGAATAGCGTCACTCCATTTCCTTCCGTGGATGTCGTAGAAGGCGACTAAAGAAACCAATTACCAGGAGACGGGCAGCAGCGTCTTCCTGAGATTCCAACCGCACACTGCGATCGCCAACCCGCCTGCCAAGCGTGGCGATTGTGGCAAAACCCCTCATGGCTATGAAAACCACGAAGGAGGCCTGTGTCCTGCGGTGGCCGTCAAATGGCTGATGATGATGATGAAAGGTTGATATGCTGTCGGCTGTACAGTGACAGATTCACGTCGGGTCACGTGACATGTTTTGACGTGAAACGTCTTTCAGTTCGGTAGTAGGGGGTCCACTTGCTAAAACCGCATGCAACGAAAACATGTCGCCTCGGCGTGTCACTCTGTAACTACGTGTCGTGTGCAATTCATATGTACATTGTATTGTAGAGTATTAATAATAATAAATGTAGAGCAGACTAGCTATTAGGTATCTACTTGGTATCCTCTTAACTCGTGCCGCTAGATGGATACCTAGATGCGTAGTTGCAGCAAAAAGTAACGCTTACACTCGTTTCACGTTAAACCAACGGCCGTGTAACCCGATACAGCCCCACCCGCTTTTTAGGGTTCCGTACCAGACGAGTGAAAAACGGGACCCCATTACTAAGACTTCACTCTCCGTCTGCCTGTATGTCTGTCTGTCACCAGGCTGTATCTCATGAACCGTGACAGCTAGGCAGTTGAAATTTTCACAGATGATCTAGGTATTTTTGTTGCCGCTATAACAACATTATACTAAAAAACAGAAAAAAATAAAAATGCAAGACAACAAACGCAATTCTTTTGCCGTTTTTTGCTCGATATTAATAACGACAACAGGTAGACGCTTGAAATATTCACAGAATATTAATATTTAGTTCTATATTCGCTTTAAAAATAATTAAAATAAAATAGATATTTAAGGGGCCTCCCATACAACAAACGTGATTTTCTGCCGCTTTTCTCGGTCTTTGTGTCTAATGTTGTATAAATAATGGTACGGAAGCCAGCGTGCGCGAGTCCGACTCGCACTGGGCCGGTTTTTTTCATTGCAGTGAACGCCTAGAAGAACAGCCGGCCTAGTCTACCGCACTGGATGAGAATAAATTTTCCCGCTCTCAGGATGCTTGCTCTCTGGTGAAGCGAGGACCATTCTACCGTGCTGATGAATTCTGGCAAATTTTACTTCTCTCCATGGAGCTCACTAGTGCCACTAATGGAAAAAGTCAAATTGAGTGCCTCGTTGGTCTAGCCGTTAAGGCGCTTAGCTAAAAAAACAGAGGTCGTGGGTTCGATTCCCACTGGGGGCCGCTGTACATTTGGACAAATGGCCTCAGTCTGGGTGTATTTTCGTGTTTGTGACGTCGTTGCCCTGTTACCATAATACAGGGTATCCTAGTTTGGGTCAAGTGATTGTGTTGTATAGAACTTATTATTATTAGATCTTATTTTACAGGTCGTTTTTGCAATACGTTGCTTACGAACCTCTCGATCATTTTAATAAAGATTTTTATGACCAGAAGCCTAACGGCCGTTTTTGGCGGAAATGCTATCTAGCCCCAAGTTTTCAGGTCTATGTTCTCGGTCGTGCTAGTAAAAATCACAATTTATAGGATCGATAATTTGTTATTTGCACGTTGTTTGCAAAAATTATCTCTAAAATGAGATGATTTGGTGTCGCTAGTTCCTTATTGAAACCCCTTAATTGTATAACTATAGATAACCATCATCATCAGCCATTCGACGCTTACTGCAGGACACAGGCCTCCCTCAGGAAGACGCTGCTGCCCGTCTCCTGGTAATGTATTTCCTTAGTCGCCTTCTACGACATCCACGGAAGGAAATGAAGTGACACTATTCTTAATCCGGCGCCACACGGATAAGCATCGCGAGCCATTAACCCTTTAACGGGCAGAGTTCTTATACATTTTTCATTGGCTTTGGATATTATTACAAAGTAATGAGGTTCAATTTAAGGTGGCAACTATTAAGCATAATTATTATTATTAAACGCTGGGAATGAAAAGACTCAAAGAGCGCCTGCGCATATGAACATAGCAAATATTTTTATTTATAGGTTCTAGAAAATAAAACAAACTTATTTGGAAAGTTCACTCAAAATCACAGAGGAGTTCTTCACTGGCGAAGGATTTGCTCTAAACGCAATAGTAATCTTTATCTTATTTACAAGCCTAGTCTTCTGTTACATCTAAAGTATTAACACTATTAAGCTTCAGCAGCTTCATAAAGTATTCTAATGCTGCTTTGAAGTCCCAGTTCCTTAGTTCTAAACACCTTCCACTGGGTTTTCTGTCCAAATTAGTCACTTTCATAAAGACGGCTACGAGCTTCTCCTTCAAATCATCATCTGGAGCCGATTCCATTGTGAGGCTCAGCTTTTTGGCTTTGACCTGGAAAAAATTGATGAAAGTTGAACAAATGGTTGACGCAGGACGCGCGACGCTTGTTTACCTACAGAAAAAAGGAAGCGGTACGTTACGCAAGATTTTAAAAGACACTAATTTTACTTACTACCGGTGATATGATTTTAGGATTGGAGGCCTGGTTTCTAATACCAATAGGGCCACTCAACAGGTTACAGTCTTGGATGTTTACATGTTTGTGATGTCATTGTTTCTGGTTCCCACGACACAGGGTATCCTAGTGTGGGGCCAGAAGCAATGTATGTGCCTGTATGTAAATGTTATGTTATGTTAATACTAACTGTGCAAAAAGGAACTGGAATTTGCTAAACTTCCGGCTCGTCAGTGAGCTCGGCCCAGTGCAGCATCTCGTGGCGCAGCCGGTGCCGGCGACGACCGCTAGTCCAGCAGCACTCACCGCAGTGAGCTGGAAGGCGCGGCCGGCCAGCTCGCCAGTGAGCTCGGCCCAGTGCAGCATCTCGTGGCGCAGCCGGTGCCGGCGACGACCGCTAGTCCAGCAGCACTCACCGCAGTGAGCTGGAAGGCGCGGCCGGCCAGCTCGCCAGTGAGCTCGGCCCAGTGCAGCATCTCGTGGCGCAGCCGGTGCCGGCGACGACCGCTAGTCCAGCAGCACTCACCGCAGTGAGCTGGAAGGCGCGGCCGGCCAGCTCGCCAGTGAGCTCGGCCCAGTGCAGCATCTCGTGGCGCAGCCGGTGCCGGCGACGACCGCTAGTCCAGCAGCACTCACCGCAGTGAGCTGGAAGGCGCGGCCGGCCAGCTCGCCAGTGAGCTCGGCCCAGTGCAGCATCTCGTGGCGCAGCCGGTGCCGGCGACGACCGCTAGTCCAGCAGCACTCACCGCAGTGAGCTGGAAGGCGCGGCCGGCCAGCTCGCCAGTGAGCTCGGCCCAGTGCAGCATCTCGTGGCGCAGCCGGTGCCGGCGACGACCGCTAGTCCAGCAGCACTCACCGCAGTGAGCTGGAAGGCGCGGCCGGCCAGCTCGCCAGTGAGCTCGGCCCAGTGCAGCATCTCGTGGCGCAGCCGGTGCCGGCGACGACCGCTAGTCCAGCAGCACTCACCGCAGTGAGCTGGAAGGCGCGGCCGGCCAGCTCGCCAGTGAGCTCGGCCCAGTGCAGCATCTCGTGGCGCAGCCGGTGCCGGCGACGACCGCTAGTCCAGCAGCACTCACCGCAGTGAGCTGGAAGGCGCGGCCGGCCAGCTCGCCAGTGAGCTCGGCCCAGTGCAGCATCTCGTGGCGCAGCCGGTACCGGCGACGACCGCTAGTCCAGCAGCACTCACCGCAGTGAGCTGGAAGGCGCGGCCGGCCAGCTCGCCAGTGAGCTCGGCCCAGTGCAGCATCTCGTGGCGCAGCCGGTGCCGGCGACGACCGCTAGTCCAGCAGCACTCACCGCAGTGAGCTGGAAGGCGCGGCCGGCCAGCTCGCCAGTGAGCTCGGCCCAGTGCAGCATCTCGTGGCGCAGCCGGTGCCGGCGACGACCGCTAGTCCAGCAGCACTCACCGCAGTGAGCTGGAAGGCGCGGCCGGCCAGCTCGCCAGTGAGCTCGGCCCAGTGCAGCATCTCGTGGCGCAGCCGGTGCCGGCGACGACCGCTAGTCCAGCAGCACTCACCGCAGTGAGCTGGAAGGCGCGGCCGGCCAGCTCGCCAGTGAGCTCGGCCCAGTGCAGCATCTCGTGGCGCAGCCGGTGCCGGCGACGACCGCTAGTCCAGCAGCACTCACCGCAGTGAGCTGGAAGGCGCGGCCGGCCAGCTCGCCAGTGAGCTCGGCCCAGTGCAGCATCTCGTGGCGCAGCCGGTGCCGGCGACGACCGCTAGTCCAGCAGCACTCACCGCAGTGAGCTGGAAGGCGCGGCCGGCCAGCTCGCCAGTGAGCTCGGCCCAGTGCAGCATCTCGTGGCGCAGCCGGTACCGGCAGCCGTCGGGCGCGTGCAGCACCAGCGTGCGCGCGAACCACAGCTGGTGCTCGTCCTCCGCCAGGCTCTGCGACGTCACCTTCAGCGCGCCGGCCACGCGCAGCACCAGGCTGCTCTCCTGGGGGAACATCGACATGCTGAACTTGACGCATCGACATTCGTGCGGGGCTGTAAATACAGGACCACGTTTGAGCACACTCACGTCGTGATGCAGCACGTCGACGACGAAGGACGGCGGGTCGTGCTGCAGCGCCGGCCAGCGGGACACGTGCCGCGCGATGGCCGCCGCGCCTTCCACCAGGTCGAGGTTCTCCTCCTCCAGCAGCCGGCAGCGCGTGAACAGGTCGCGGAAGCGCCGGAAGATGGCTTTGAAGCCTGCGAGAACGATTTACATTGATTCTAGTGTCAGTGACATGGAGAAAAAACAACGCGGAATTGTGTATGAGGCAAATGCAAAAGACAAGTTTGGCTCCCCTGCCATCGTTAGATAAAAGAACTGTATGTGATTGTCTGAGTGGCCCGCTGGTAGTACAACTCCTCAATCGGCATACGATCTTAGAGCGGGGAATCCAGCAGCGGGAAATATACTTCCAGAAATTTCTCGTTGAAAGAATGGCGCTAGATTTTCACAAGAACGGGACGGACCCACGGATGTGGCGCAATAAAGTCACGCGAAGTACGTCGTATCGTCAGAGTAATCCGTTCATGTCAAAAACTCTTCAATCGACACAAGATCTTCGGGCGGGGAATTCAAAACTGTCAACGTTAAAGAGAGAAGAAAGATAGAAAACTTACGTAATGTGTGGGAGTAAGTGATAGATAGAGTGGCCCGCTCGTGGTACAACTCCTCAATGAGCATACGTTCTTCGGGCGGGGAATCCAGCAGCGGGAAGTATACTTCCAGAAACTTCTCCACGATTTCTTTAGCATCGGGCGGACAGTAGTTCTGCTTTATGGTCGGCAACTCGCCGTTTTGTTGAATCTTCACACCGTCCTGGATGAAAAAGAAGGATGAGCAGTTGGAATAACTATTTAAATTCAGTAGTCGCTTAGCGACAATACAGTGTTTTGCTTTACGTAGTAATTATCTAAATCATTATGGGGGTGTTTTGTTTTCCAAATTATTTGAAGACGCCGATTGTCCATTGTGGTGTATTCCAAACTACCTACGTTTCTAACCTAGTTTGAAGCCACTGAAATAGTAGTCTATAGCCAAGTCCATACGCGTGAAACATGTAAAAGAATCTAACAAGTATTCTTACGTGGTATTTACATACCTCAGCACTTGCTACGTACAATGGCCCAACTATGAGGCTAAATGCGGAAATCTCCAGTCGAACTAGAACTACAGTGATGAATGGAAAACTATGTTGCTAACTTAGTTTGAACCCGTCGATTTCCCGAAGCGGCGTCCAAATGTTCAATGCACCCGCTTAGTTCGCCACACTCCTTAAGCCTCCACAGACCACATCTCACCAGCTCCGCCAGTGACGGGAACAGCAGCCGCGCGAGCCGCGTGTAGAGCGCCGGCTCCGTGCAGTCGCGGCACAGCGGGTTCCCCTCGAGCCGCAGCGCCAGCAGCGGCGCGCCGCGGCACGGCAGCAGACTCGCCGCGCGCGCCAACCGGTTGCGGGACACGTCCAGCGAGCGCAGCCGCGGACACAGCCGGCCCAGCGAGAAGCCCTCCAGCGACCTGCGGGAGAGCACACGTCACAGTTGCGGGCACGTACAGCGGGCACAGCCGGCCCAGCGCACACTGGTTCCACGCCCTAAGAGTAGCGGTCATAGGGTTTCGCGATAATAATGACTGTCGTTGTCATAGCTGATTATTATTATTATGGTGTTTTGTAATACTTTAAGCCATAACACAATAAAAAAAAAACAAAATAATCTTAAAAAGCTTATTTTATTTACAAAATTATGCATTTTTATTACACTTAAAAGAAGGTTTGCAACTTAATAACTATTAAACCTTACTATTTACATTTTATATTACAAATAAAGTAAATACTTAACTAACATCTAAGTACAAACACACAATTGGACAAAAAATATTATATTTACATAATAGGAGTTATGTAAAAAATAACATAAATACCTATCTTATTTTTTACATTTTTTCCTAAACCGACAACAAATTTAATACTTCTTTTGATAGAATAGACTTCTTCTTCTGTGGTAACCTTCTTAAACTAGAAATATAAGGATCCGAATTAAGGAGAAGTCTATGTATCAAGTCGGTGTTTGTGACAACCCGAGACATTTTCCTCGTGTTGTCACGCCTGAAGAGTTTGATTAATTTATTGCAAGATTCGGCGGCCTCTTCCGAAAGCTCACCTATTGACAATAATGCGTGTTCAATTACTTCCGACCCATGAATGAGGACCTTATGTACAGACGATGGCAAGTTGTACCATGGATAGGTAGCAACAAGTTTACGTGCTGTTTCTAGAGAATACTCTTTAAAAGTGGCGTTATTAATTTTGTATCCCGACGAAAGACACTGCAGCAGATTATGACATCTGTCAATAAGGATTTTATCTAATCCAGTAATTTCCGCTGAAACCGCTGAGTTAGAAAAAAACTTTCTGGCAGTGTTTCCGTCGTTAGATGTGCCACTTCCTCCACTTCGCGGTTTGTCGACTATTAGACCAAGTTTCTGCCTAAACTGTTGCTGCACATGTTGTTTTTTTTGTGCAAGAAGAGCTTTTTCGTCTGAAGAACGTACCTGCCATTTCTTTATGTCTAATCTATAAGAAACGTGAATTAAATATTCGAAGAATCGGATATACGAGTGAAGAGGAGATAGTCCAAATTGATAGGTACCACTATCTGCAGTTTTGCTCAGCGATTTATCAATGTCATTCATCTCTTTTGGAGTTGAACCACAAATATAACATCTACTACAAGATGTATCGCTCAGAGCACTGCACACTTTACCATCAACCATGGTTAATTGTAAAGAATGCTGCACTTTTATTTCATATTCACCGTGAGTGAAAGAAGTCGGTTGTAAACTATCAATTTTAGTCTTGAAATAAGCTTCTTCTTGCACAGAAAGGTCTTTGGATTCTTTGGCAAATTGGAATCGAATAGGCCTACAATACCTGGTGGAAGAAGGGCGCGGATTTTTCCAAACTATTTGATCTGGGTCGGAGGTATTGGACTTACAAACCAATTGAAGAGGACAATATGAAGTAACAAACATACTGCCATCATCATCGATACCAGAATCTCCAAAAATCTGTTTATATTCGCTGTGCCCCGTACTCCCATCGAAACCCCATTTTCCAATCAAAACAAATTCTTTATTAGGGTCAATATTATTCAAAACGGGTTTTTGGGATTCTAGTATCCGGCAAGCAGTATGATCTAACAATGATTGTAATTCTACTTCAGCAGATGATTCCGTGATAAACTCTTGCGATGGATAGCACCGCTTCTTAGCTTCTAACACTTTTTGATAAGATGGTAATGCATTAGGTGATTTTGCATTAACGAAGTCTTTCACCAAAAGATACTGATGTTTAGTCAGTTTTGTCTCATTTATAAGAGACAAGACTTCGTCAGTGCTGAAATTTAAAGATGCAGCGGCGTTAGATAGACTAGAATCGTCCAACAAAGAATTTATCGCAGAACTGTCTACTTTACTTAACTCTGCAAGCCTGCGGCGTTTTGATCTCTTGCTACATTCCTCAAAGTCCTTCCTGTGCTGGTGCTGTTGGGTGCTTGTCGAAGCTTCTGCTGCTGGCCGTTGGGTGTTGTGGCTCCCTACTGTTGCACAAGTTGGCAGAACGCAAACTTCAATTTCGTTCAGCCAGTCTCCGTACTTAGAGACCATGCGAGAATGGTTGCGCGTGACTTGCTTCCAAATTGCTACCAATCTTGTACAAACTTTAGTAACTCTTTTTTCCAAGTCATCAGCAATGTAATTCTCAACATCAGGCAGCAATTGTATTAGGTCTCGAAAAACTCGATGCCAACGCTCCAGTTCAGATTTGCTGTCTTTAATAGACAGCCAAGTATCTAGTACAAGCATTCTTTTGAAAGAACACTTAATACTAGTACCTAAAACAAAATAAAAATACGTTAAAAGCGGATCAAAATAGATACATGTTTCGTAGCAAGTGCTACGCGCCTGCTACGCGTTCAGGCGCGCGGCGTAGCACCTGGCTGCACCTTACAGACGCAGCATGACGCAGCTAAATTTGGAGAGGCCTAGTAGTAGACATTGTAACCCATATTTCTATACCAAATTGAATGGTACAAGTAGGTACAAACATAAGTAAAAGCTTCAACGTAAAAAATATACAGACATAAATACATAAAAAATGCCACGTTGGCGTAGCACTCTATTTAAAAAAAAAATGTAGAAGGAAAAGGCAAAATAGTAAAGTAAATTAATAATACATACCTGTGACTTCAAATTCCATTGTAAAATAGCAGGTCACAGACAAGTTGGAACTTAAACACACGCGTCGCGTCTTGGGCTAATTAAAGCACTTGGTGATAACAGGTTGATGACTAATTACTTGTGTTCACTTCGGATGCCGAAAAAGGAATGTTGGGAACAATAGATTGCGAAACCTTTTATACCCTCAGGTAGTATGACAATTAGTGGGTAACTGAGCCAGATATCATGGCTTAGCTCAGTCATTGCCATCCGAGTCCTATGACCTACTACGGTACCACCGTGCAGCGAGAAGCCCTCCAGCGACCTGCGGGAGAGCACACGTCACAGTTGCGGGCACGTACAGCGGGCACAGCCGGCCTAGCGAGAAGCCCTCCAGCGACCTGCGGGAGAGCACACGTCACAGTTGCGGGCACGTACAGCGGGCACAGCCGGCCCAGCGAGAAGCCCTCCAGCGACCTGCGGGAGAGCACACGTCACAGTTGCGGGCACGTACAGCGGGCACAGCCGGCCTAGCGAGAAGCCCTCCAGCGACCTGCGGGAGAGCACACGTCACAGTTGCGGGCACGTACAGCGGGCACAGCCGGCCCAGCGAGAAGCCCTCCAGCGACCTGCGGGAGAGCACACGTCACAGTTGCGGGCACGTACAGCGGGCACAGCCGGCCTAGCGAGAAGCCCTCCAGCGACCTGCGGGAGAGCACACGTCACAGTTGCGGGCACGTACAGCGGGCACAGCCGGCCCAGCGAGAAGCCCTCCAGCGACCTGCGGGAGAGCACACGTCACAGTTGCGGGCACGTACAGCGGGCACAGCCGGCCCAGCGAGAAGCCCTCCAGTGACCTGCGGGAGAGCACACGTCACAGTTGCGGGCACGTACAACGGGCACAGCCGGCCCAGCAAAAAGCCCCCCAGCGACCTGGCGACATTTTACAAGGAAATGCTAAAGAATAAAGAGGAATATACTTACTCGAGCCTGTTATTAGCCAGATTGAGCTCCCGGAGGTATTCCCAGGAGACGCCGCTCTGCAGCTGAACCAGCTCGGTCTGGTTCGTCGGCCGGTTCAGCGGGAAGTACACGAAGTGGCTCACATCTGCAGAAGCACTCACGTCACACAACGGTCAATTCCTAGAGAAAAACGTGTGTATTTTATTTTATTAATTTATTTATTTATTTTTATTTACATAAATATTGCAACATGACAGTAATTAGGTGAACCAAAGCGACTTTATAGAGGAGGGAAAACAGAATTAACAAAAATTACTTAAATAGAGTAAATGAGTTAGCTTAATACATTTTGTTAACTCCTAAACATTCCTCACCGATAGATAAAATCGTAACAATCTTAATGAAAGACAAACTCAAAAGAAACGGTATGCATGAAAATATACAAATTAATGTTGAAGCAAAGGAGGTGTGGCGAGCACATGTCAACTCTGCGCGCGCACTATAAACTCCAACATTCCTGCATCGCGCAACCAAAATGTTTCACATGACATATCTATACTAATAATAAATCTGTAAGGGTCGGTCATGGAGTAAGTTAGTTTGTTTTCAGAGATATTGTGTTTATAGGCTCAATATATGACACTGAAACTAATTTCACGATTTTTAGAATTTTTTTCTGTATGTGTGTATGTATGTATGTTCCTCCATAACTCTTAAACCAATTATCCGAATTTGATGAAATTTGGTATAAAAACATATAGACATCTGGGACACAGGATAGGCTATTTAAATTCTAGCTCCAGTTATGATAAGACGTGGCCCCCATACAAATGCTGCTTCGTAAAAATCGAAATGTACGCGAACGGAGTCGCGGGCACAGCTAGTCATAAAATATAACGTCCAACGAACATTAGTCGGACTGGCCGTCCCCAGGCATACGATCTGCCTGGCGGGAAATCTCCCTTTATAGTGGAAGAGCACGATCACCCGCTCTTCCCTATAGAGGTTTGTCAGGACCGTGGCAAGTGGCTAACCCTAGAGTCTGCCTAACCCTCTGGGATACAGGCGTGAGTTTATGTTTGTACGTCGGCTTTGGTTATGCTCACCAGACTCAAGACAGAACGCTTCCAAGTCCAGCTTCGCTTCTCCGTCGTAGGCCGACGTGAGCCGTTTCCCCAGCACTATTCTGGGTATGAACCCGATGTTGCTCAGCGTCAGGTCAGTCAGAGATATGTGCACGGGCATGTCGTATCCGCTCTCGTGGAGGTACAGGCCTTTCTTGTGCAAAGCTAGGAGCGCCTTCTCGCATCGCAGCACAAGAAATATGCACTCTTCGCGTGTGAACTGGAAAATACCGGTAAATACAATGCGTGATTTTTTTCGAAGTAAAACTTTCGTGAGCACTACAGATTATTAGCAGTCAGAGACAAGCAACCGACGACGCGAGCTATGTCTCCACTCACCATGATTAAGCTGTGCGAATCAGAGCGAAACCCGGTCGGACTCTTCCGACAAAAAATCTAGTAAGTGAACCGGAATTAAGCTAATAATACAATGCGTGACGTTTGAAATGTTCAATTCAATTCAATTCTGCTTTATGGACTCACTGCACTGATTATACAGTACAACTTCGCCAATGTCACGTGTTAGGCAAGACTATAGCCAATCACAACAGCGAACGAGGCTCGGTCAGAATTTTGAGGCAATCAGAACTGTTTGTCGGAAGGTTATTATGAAATGTTATTTCAGACACTTTTCCTTGACACTGTTTTTTTTTTTTTTTTTGGACGAGTCCTACAACAGGTAAGCACCTCTTTTTTTCTACAACAATTTCTGCGTCTGTTGGTCGGCGCTCATTGCATTTATTGATTTTAATAAACACGACAGGACATGCCAATTCATGCCATAGAGAGTACGCAGTGGAGGCGTTTGCATAACTAATTTAGACATATCGTATCTCGGTTTTTGTAGTTGCTTCGCCATAAAGAATCAGGGAAGGACTGACGATATTATTATAGCTACAGGGGCAAAAAAGACAGGTGAGGCCTTCCATGTGTTTTGCCAGTGATGACTTGTGGATGTGAGACCTGGTCGCTGACTATGGGCCTCATAAGGCTCAAGGTCGCCCAACGAGCAATGGAGAGAGCTATGTTAGGAGTTTCACTGCGTGATCGAATCATGTTTGAGGAGATCCGCAGAAGAACCCGAGTTACTGCTATAGCTCGAAGAATTGCTCAGTTGAAGTGGCAGTGGGCAGAACTGATGGCCGTTGGGGCGAAAAAGTTCTGACCTGTCCACCGCGGACCGGACCACACAGCGTGGGAAGGCCCCCACACCAGATGGTCTGCCCTGGTTACGGTTGCGAGGAGTCGCTGGGTGCGGGCGGCACAAGACCGGGAAGCTTGGAAAACCATGAGGGAGGCCTTTGGTTTTCACTGTCTTGTGTGTCAAATGGCTGATGATGATGAGGCCTTCCTCATCCTGTGTTTTTTGCTACTGTGGCCATATTGCCCTCGCAAAGCCGAATGGTGTGACCATTATAAGAGACCTTTAGTCAGCACAGTATGGCTAATGATTAAAGAAAACAAATAATCAGATTCTTACCTCAATAAAACACGGAATAAGGCTTTCCCCACCCACAGTTTCAAGCACCAGGTCCAACACGTCTTCCTTCGTGTAATTTGGCGGGTACTTTGATATCTGTCGTACAAACGGCTATATTTTAAATCCATTCAATCCATTTGTCAGAGTATTATCGTTTTTAATATATTAGCGTTGTTTCAGGCTTTCATAATATAGGTACTTACGGCGACTTTGACGTAACTGCGGTTGGATTCGTAGCCCTCCACCATCTGCTCTTCCTCCATTATCATCGAAGACTGAACAAAAAACATAATAATTCATAGTATTTTCTGAGGTTAACACGAGCACTAGACGTAATAAAACTGAATTTGAACGGATATTTACGCGTTTACTTTTTCATTTTACAATTTTCCGACGTTTCGGTACTTTTGCAAGTGCCGTGGTCTCGGTAGACTGAGGCGACAGGCGTCTTTTTGAAAGCTTACTTTTTGAAAGTTTACTACCCTCGGCAAAAATTTGGAACGTAACTTGTTCCAAAAATATTTTGGATTTTTTTTAATTGAAATTGACACTACAATAATTTTATATAAACTCTAAAATACTGATTATTACTCATTGAAATTAAAATTCAATTTAAAAATTCATATTTACAGTCATTACACTTTGCAAATTGCAGTGGGTTTCGTGAATTGATCCCGAATTTATGAAACTTTATCTGATTAACTGCCTGAAGAACTAAACACCATCCACTTGCTGTTCCTCCACCGTCCTAAAATGTATGAGAAATGTACGAGACTTGCTTGTGCTCCATAGTACTTGTACAGTTGACAGCACATCGAGGAGGACTCATTTAAAAGTCTTAGAACACAAGTGTATTGTAAATCACAATTTCCCATTGACATATTCCACGAATCGCTTATCATAAAAATATTCCAGAAACGGTCGGCTAAAAACAAATTAAGCAATAAGGCCACCAATTGTGCTGTATTTTTGTAAATATCTTAAGTTTGTGTTTTTCCTGGTACAATAATAGTAGTTTATGCAACTGTCATATAATGAAGGGTATTAAAACACGAGTGTGAGTTTATGAAACGAGCGCAGCGAGTTTCATAATAGTAACGAGTGTTTTAATACCCGTGTTATATGCAGTTGCATACACTACTTTATCTTCACTAATGCAATTAAAAATTAAATTCACGCGTACGTGTATAATCACAGTGATTTTGCCGCCATTAAAATTTAACCAATGAGAGCGCAGCTGCGCGCTTCAATAAAACGCGACCAACCTGATTGGCCCTGCAATCAAGTTGGTCGCGTTTTATTGATGTTATTTATAATGAGATTTTACGATATCGATGTGAATATTATACCATCATGTGAAATTGCTTAAATTGAGTGTTTTGTTGTCTGCGCTATAACAGTAGTAATTATAAGTCAAGTATTGAAAACATAAGTAGAATGTTACAACATTAGTGTAGATAAAGAATATTCTTATCTTATCTTGTTCTAAGCGGGACACAAATTATCTACAGGGAGTGAACGTGGAGTAAACATCTGTAAGTGAACCCACCTTTACACTGCAGCTACAGTGCTTGTATGTTTGTTACGGTAGGCTGTACAATGTACATAGAACACTACAAAGGCATGAATTAACACTTCTGTAATCTCTCACGTGTTTGCTAGTGCCATTCTCTCCGCCACTCACCTTAGAAGCCCGCGGGCCGGCCGTCCGCTTGGCATGCACGCGGTGCCGCCAGGGCCAGCAGGCGAGGTACTTGACCACCGTGTGGTCGCCGCTGGCCAGCACGTCCGCCCGCCGGTACACCGGCACGTGCTGCGCGGCCTTTGTCTCGCGTGCTGCCTGCTCGTCGACCACCTCTCTGCAAGGTGAAACAAATCTAAAAATCTTCCCAAGGCTCAGCCAGGTGGTCTCAGGACGTCAACCTTGGGTAAAAAAGGATTGTTTATCAGCTCTTCTGGTGTTCATAAAAGTGTAAAGCTTCTTCATTCTATAACAATCCTTGCCAAATTTAAGTTGGTCCTTCTCAATTCTAAGTTCCAGTCAAACTAGGGACATATTTGTTGTAAGTGATATATTAATTGCCCACAGACTGCTGTGGTCAATATTGTTAGAGAAAACTCGACTGACAGTGTGAACGCTATAATTTTGACGAATTACCTCACAGCGTCGTCCTTAGAGAAGAGCAGATTGATGGTGAGCTTCGGTTTCTTGGCCGCGGCGACCGGGCCCAGTCTTTGGAAGGCACTCATGCGCTTCTGTCCACTCGTTGGCGATTTCGACCCATCATCGAGTTCATCTGCGAGTTGGACAGATGCTCATGGTTATTTATTGGAGACCACAAAAAGGGTCAAGTAAATAGATTAGGTTTTACAATTGCAGATGCAGATAGTTTCGGAGATTTTGATGACATGCCCCTACATGAATAAGCAGACTCACGCCATCCCGCTCTGATACGCTGCGTAAGCGCAGGTTGGCGCGATTATTTATGTATTTCCCGCGCGCGATCATAATTATTATATACATAAATTTTATCAAATAATCTGTGTACTTTAAAATAATAAAAGAAATACTATTCAAACCGTTTCATTAGAGCGCCACATAAAAATCGTGAATTACATACATACATACATAAACTCAATCCTGTATCCCAGAGGAGTAGGCAGCAGGGTCTGCCACTTGCCACGATCCTGACAGATCACTTTCGCTTCCTCAACATTCATTAATCGTTGCATGCACGCACGCCGGTTTCGGGTACTTTTTATCTTGCCCTTTGCTAATACATCCCCTCTTTGCTATTAATCGCGAATTAGTGATCTTAAAATAAAAGACTTTCTTTTGTGGACGCTTTGAAGAAGCAGCGGTGTCAAAATGGGCATATGTGTGTTACATTGGTCAGAGGGGCGGCGAGAACTCAACCTTGCAGCCTTCAACACAAATGCATTCATTGTAAGACCATTGTTAGAGCAATGTACCATCAAACTGTATTCACAGTTTGGTACTATTACATATTTGTTTTTAAAATTGTTTTTATAACGTGTGAATAAAAAAACTAAAAAAAAAAATTAAACCCTTACCGTCCTTCATCAAGTCGTCATCAGCAAACATGTCCTGCACGCTTCCGTGGTCCGCGGACGGCGAATTCTGCGACGTGGACACCGTTGGCAGATCAGTGTAGGCAAATGTTGGCGCGTTGGCGTCGTGGTTGGACGACACTTTGGTGAAGGTGGAAGTAAACGTGGCCCGGCCTGACCCTAAAATCAACGGATAAATAGATACAACTTCCAAATCGCAAAAAAAGACATATGTTCCATACATCTTAATGCCGTAGGTGATTACTCTATACAAAAAAGCTGTAATTTTTGCGAGATTTCGATATTTTTTCACAAAGTAAAATTTCTTTTTACATGAGTATGATCCGCCATTTTCGAATGAATATGGGAATTCTGTTACAATTTGTACATTTTGGAGAATACTATAGCTTAAGTATTTTCAGCTTGGCGATTGGTTAAGCTTCCGACCAATAGAATAAACATTTAAACAAAAATTATACTTACCGATTTGAAAGTCCAATTCTTGCTGTTGTTTCTGGAGAAAACTTTTTGGAATACCTGAAAAGAAACAGTAATGAAATCGGTCAAGCTATTTTCGAGTTTTTGGACAATCTCAATATTATTATAAACGCGAAAGTTTTAATGAACGAATGCTTGTTACTCAATCACGTATCTGGATTTCACACTGACATAGATTATAGTCTGGAACAGTACCTAGGCTTCTTATTATCCTGAAATACACATGAAAATTTCCACGCGAACGAACTCGCCGGCAAAAACAAGTTCCGCGGGCCACATCCGCGCCCATCGTCACAAGTGCCTTAAAAAGGCTCCTCACGAAGCGATTCACAAACAAACGTAGTTTGGTTTTTATTCACAAACGACATGCCGGATCTCAATGAAACAACAGAATAAAAACAAATTATAGCCTCATAAGACTTTTCATAGAACTATTCACAAGCGTAGGCTTGTGAATAGTTCTATGAAAAGCCATTTTTGATAAGTTTATTTCTAATTCTAAGTACGATCAAACTTCGATTTGTGACCTCTAAACGTATTTGTAAAGTTTCAATGCGATCAATTGCGATTGGCATGCCGTTTGTAAATAAAAACCAAACTACGTATGTTTGGAAATTGCCCCTCTCAACTTACGAGTTCGCCGTCGTCGGATCTCGATGAGGACGACCTAATAATAATAACTTCCACACAATACAATCACTTGACCTGGTCCCAAACTAGGATACCCTGTGCTATGGTAACCAGGCAAGGACGTCACAAACATCAAAATACACCCAGACTCAGGCCATTTGTACGAAAGTACGGCGGTCCCAGTGGGAATCGAACCCACGACGTTTGTTCTGGTTGCTAAGTGCCTTAACGGCTAGACCAACGAGGCAGTCAGACATATCACATCACATCATATATATACATTACCTGCCGAAGACAATCGCGGCGGATACAGGCCCTGGTTATTAGTGCCGGCCGTGTACTGAGCAGGGGGGTTCCCGCGCCACTGACTCCACGCTTGGTTCCGCCCCGGCTGCTGCACCAGGAGTGGCTGGCCCAGTAGAGGGAGCTTCTTCGGGTCCCCGGAAGGCTGACTCATCCCGGGCAATAGTTTCGTCGCGATGTTCGACGAGGCTGGGCGGAGAACAAGAGACCAAAATTTTTGGTGCTATGACAAGTCACAGCTTGGAAAGAGAGAGTTGAGATCGGAATGTGAGAAGCAAATAAGTGCAGAAATAACCTGAATACACGCTCTACACTCGAAGCACAGAGTAACTCATCTCACAGATAATCTACAAAGGATAAGGATGACTCACGCTGATCATACGTAGTAACACATTAAGATAATTATTTTTTTCCTAATAAATAAACGCGATTAGATCCGTTTAAAATACAAACAATGAACCTAAAAAGGTTTCGGTAAAATTTTCTTTTGTATAGAAATATACTAATGTAAATTGTATTATTTTTATACCTCCACAAGAAGAAATTACAGGAAAATATAGAAAGAAGAGTTTTGTGTTAGCCAAACTATTGGGCTTGACGACCCTAGCATTGGGAAAATCACAATTTTTCTTTATGATGAACTATGAACAAAACTATTCGTTTAACTGCAGCTGGTTTAATTCAATTCTTGACATGAAACTCGCTCTTGAGCGGCTACTCGAGATCGTCCCAATCCCAGCCCAAGTGTTAAAGCAGGGTTTATTATCATGATCTTGCTAAAAATCGGATGTGTTTGATTTAAATCGGGTGTTTTTATTTAAACCATTTTATTTATTTCATTTTTACCATTATGTTCCTTTCTAATTTTGGACTCAGTTATTTATTTAAAAAGACATAACATAATTTTTGAATTTGTTAGTTAAATTATTAACAAAATCAACCCTGTGTTAAAGATTTACAAATAATGTTAATCCCGCCGCCTTGTTGCGACGACTGCAGGCCAGGCCCCGACACCCGCTGATCCCCGCGCATCATCAGCGCGGGGTTCTTTCCGGAGCCGGCTACCAGCTTTATTTCGGAAGGGACACCCGTCACTGACCCTCTGTTCTGTCGCTTGCTTGGCCCTGGAGGACCAGGGGGAGATTTTATTCACAGCACAGATGAACAGGGCCTAAATTCTGTTAATGCATTGCAGTACAGTGTGAAGAAAACAAACCGGCCAAGTGCGAGTCGGACTCGCGCACGAAGGGTTCCGAACCATTATTTATACAACATCAGACACAAAGATCGAGAAAAAACGGCAATAAATCACGTTTGTTGTATGGGAGCCCCCCTTAAATATTTATTTTATTCTGTTTTTAGTATTTGTTGTTATAGCACCAACAGAAATACATCATCTGTGAAAATTTCAACTGTCGAAAGTTCAAGAGATACAGCCTGGTGACAGACAGACAGACAGCAGACGGACGGACGGACGAACAGCGGAGTCTTAGTAATAGGGTCACGTGACCCGTCCGTGTAATTGTCATGGTACTAAAATGCACTAACATAATCCAAGGGCCCGATAGATAGATGATAGAGGGTATTTAAATACTGACGCCCGACCCCAAAACCACACAATACTGGACACCAAAACAAACTGCTTGATCCATAAAATGTTCCTAGAAAATCAATAAAAGTGGTTGGAATACGCTACTTAAACAAAAATTTGCACTTTAAACCTTAATATTCTGCAAACGGATCCCTGAACCAAAACATCATCATCGCCGTCATCATCAACCATTTGACGCCCACTGCAGGACACAGGCCTCCCTCATGGTTTTTAGTCATGAAGGGTTTTGCCATAATTGCCACGCTTAGCAGGCGGGTTGTCGATCGCAGCATACGGTTGGAATCTCAGGAAGACGCTGCTGCCCGTCTCCTGGTAATATATTTCCTTAGTCGCCTTCTACGACATCCACGAATGGAAATGGAGTGACGCTATTCTTAATCCAGCGCCACATGGAACCAACCAAAACATGGTTACAATATTTTTAAATGACCAATCCAACGAACAGCTCGTAGCCCCGGCTGCCTGAGTGATCTTAAACGATCACGAAGGTTAAGCAACACAGGGCGCGTTCAGTGCATGGATGGGTCGCCGTCTATGCCTAACGCTAGTGGCATTTTTCCGAGCGGTTCCGTGCTTCGCAAGGCACGTTAAGCTGTTGGTGCCGGCTGCCGTCGATAGATGGCAGTCGTTAAGCCAAGTCAGAGGCCTTAGGGCGGCTTGACAACTTCTGACAGTAGACGAGCCACTAGTCTACAAGCCTCCACCAATCCGGACTTGGCCCCCGTGGTGGAGTATGGCCTGTACCTTCCTTAGGGAAGAGACCCGTGCCCCTCGGTGGGGACATAATGGGTTGATGATGAATCCAACGATACCCTACACTAGAAAAAATATACAATAGAAAAAAATCATCCCCAATTTAGGTATAGGGGAGATACCTCAACGATATTTTTCTAATGTTATCCTACTGTTATGTTATGTCGGCGTGATTAACATGTATATCTATACCAAATTTCTACGTTCTAGTACTTATAACCTTGGAGCTAGGCCGCGGACAGACAGACACACCGACAGACGGACAGACATGGCGAAACTGTAAGGCTGGAAACAGTGCTCGACCGACGGTACGTCCCGACCCTACGTCCTGACCAAATCACGCGCGCACTTCATAGACTTGCATAGATATAGCTATGCCGACCGACGGTCAGCGTCGGTCGAGCACTGTTTCCAGCCTAAGGGTTCCTTGTTGACTACGGACGGAGCTACAAAAATTCAGTCGAGGTGAGCTACGCACCGGCCCAGCCGTGTGTACTGTGTATATTTAAGTTCTTTACCCGACTGCGGCCATCCCGCAGTTTCTATGAAATTAAATGACTCTGATATGAAATCAACATAAATTCAACAAAACAAAATAAAAAAACACCAAAAAGTAAAACAGAAAATATTGAAATGAAAAAATTACCAACAACCCGACTGCTGAGCATTAACTACTAAGCAGGCGGACCCAAATTCAACAATATAGGTAACTTAGGTTGGTACCTAGGTTGGTCCCGCCCGCTTAGTAGTTAATGCTTAGTAGTTGAGATTTCTCCTGAAATAAGCTCGCCACGTACACGTTTTAATTTTTCTGTAAATCATCATCATCATCATTCAGCCACAAGAGGTCCACTGCTGGACATAGGCCTCCTCCATGGATTTCCAAAAAGACCGGTTGGAAGCGGCCTGCATCCAGCGTCTTCCTGCCACTTGAATGAGGTCATCTGTCCATGTAATTATGTAATTTTCGTATGTAATTTTCTGTAAATGTTGTGTTTTATTTATGTGTTTTTATGTGTGCAATAACGTATAAAGTACGAGTATGTCAGTCGGGTTGTTGGTTATTTTTTATTTCAATATTTTTTAACATAAACTAAGCTAGTGCGTCGCTCTTTTCGACTGACTGCCACGTGTCTAGATCAAAAGGTCTCACCTTCCATATTACCTGTTGATGTCGTGTCAAATCTCGGTGGATACGAATTCCCCGTGCCCTGCCGGCCAAGCTTACTGGGTCCAGGCTCTTGGGACTTTAGTGGCCCGGGGATCTTTATCTTTCGGAAACCCTCGGGCAGTTCAGGATTAAACTCCTTGAGCTCTGTTGCCGCTTGTGGCTCTCTTGGCGGCGAGTTTTTTGCACCGTACGTTTGATCCATTAATTTACTAGCTGCATCCGCGGGTACGCCTAACGCACGCAGTTGTTTCAAAACTGCGTAACCCGACTTCGGGTCAGTGTTTGCTTCTCCGGTGCCAAATACCCGCTCGCTAAGCTCCTTTATAGAAAGGGGCCCTGCACCCGTTCCTTGACCGGAGGTTGGGGGAGCTGAGAATCTTATTGGGCTGCAAGAACAAAAATTATGCGTTGTAACTCATATGTTGCGTTCACATACAGACGTTTAATCGACGCGCCGCGCGTCCCCTCCACCGCGAAACAACTTGCGTGCCGCGTAATCATTTTACGACTTTTAGCTACTAAGATATCCAGTATGCGCCGTCACGCAAAGGCTATAAATATTTGTCCTTTCTTTCCATTACCTCAGTTTTGCATGTATGGCTTGCAATAAAGAACATGGAAGGCTGCCTGGCTGGTTGGCTGGAAGAGATCTCTTAAAGAGACAAGCTCGCCTTTGTGCATGTTAACTCGTATGTAATGTCCTGTTCAATGTTTCATGCGCAATAAAATATAATTAAACGGATAACATGTCCAGGTGTTATCCAGGTGGGTGTTCGCGGACCCCGACAACGATAATTTTACCTGTCTGTGCGGTACTTCCCCGACGCTGGACCATCTTTCATCGTGCCCTGCGTGCCATAACACCTGCACTCAGGAGGACCTAATGATTGCAAGTGATAACGCAGTCAGCATCGCAAAGTTCTGGGCCGCAGCTGTTTAATAAAGACTGACGAAAATTGTTTTAGAAGAAGAAGAAGAAAGACATTTTATATACCAACAAGATACATCACAGAAACAAAATAAGCACATAAGTAACATAATATGCACAACAACAGAAAGAAAACTAAATACACAACAGACAAAACGAATAAATAAAACAGGACCAAAGATGTAGCCTGTGGTGTGTCTAAGTTGCCACAAAAGGCAGCTGACTCCACGTTGTGCTGAGGAAGTGATCCCTCAGCGCTGATTTTCAGTCAGTGCCTACGGTAACCCATGATTGTACTACGGAGTGCGTGCCGCGGTGCAGTTAAAAGAATTAAATCAAATGCAATAACATACATACAATAAAGTAAAAAAATATCGTCATAAAATACCTACATATATTATTAGTTTTAAATTAATATGTGGGAAATATAGAAGAACAATTAATATGTGTGAAATATAGAGGAACAAGTTTTGCCATCGACCCGCTAAGAAGAAGAAAAGGATGCTTACGGCCGAGGAGACTGTTGAGGCGCTGCAGGTTTCGGGGGCTTGGGCGGGTCTCTGGGCACGGTATACCGCGTCACGGGCTTAGCGTTCCCCGCGTCGGGCACGTACGTCGCCGGAACCAACGACCTGTTCTTCTCAATCAGGCGGGCTAAAGCCTCGATGTCTGTGCCTCCTTTCTGACACTGGGCGGCCCTGAACAGCGCCGCCTTTTCGGTCAGATCGTTCCCGAGGACGCACTTGGCGCCCGCGGCGAGCAGGTTGCCCGAGCTGCCGTAGTGAGTCCCCTCCATGAACTCCGCTAAGCCTTGCTTGTGGAAGTACGCCCTGTAGCGCCTGTGAAAGCAATGTTAAGGTTTATACCTGAATCGGGACGAGACCTAATGGCGTCAAATGACCCAATAGTTTTTACTGCGGTAGGAATAAGCTTTCCGAAACACTTCCTAAAGTTTCAGATTTTTTCGTTGTTCAATATAAAATACATTATTATCCCTTATCATATCAGAAAGTGTTCGACATTGAAAATAATATTTTCAAATTTGTTTTAATTAGTTTATTAATAATCAAGCGGGGAAATAGCACTATTTATGTTGGAGCCATTATAATTTGCAGATAAGCACTTTCTTCCGTCATTTAATGGCATTTAAGAATCAGTCAATGATTCGATATTCTTTTAAAACCTCTTTAGTGGCTAAAAATTCCACCGTGCCAGCGCTCTCCCAACTGTGCTAATGGGCAAGTGCAAGCATCGATGAAATTTCGAGCCTCTTTACAAACTTCTCTGTATTACGTACAGGCAGCAACATCTGGCCGAAGTGAATTACACTACTTGCAGCCCCGAGTAATCCACTTTGCAGTTAGGTTTTTACATCGGAATACCTACCTACAATTAATTACAATGTAATTCACTTCGGCCAGATGCCGAATTAAAATTGTCCTCAGCACGGGTTAGTGCAACAAAAAGAATATATAATGATTCGATATACTTACGACAGTTCTACAATAACAGTGGTTTATTCACGACTGATTACTAGAAAGTTACTCGAATCACAATCAGACCCGACAAAGGTAGAACCGTATTTTATGCAGTAACTAAATTATTACACTCTTATTTATAAAAAAAACGGCCAAGTGCGAATCGGACTCGCGCACCGAGGATTGCGTTAGAATATATAATAAGTCCCACAATCACGCCAAGTTTGATGCCTGTATTTATTACCGTTTTTTACGTTAGAGCACAAACAACAAAGAGGCGAAAAAACACGTTTGATGTAGCCCTATTTATTAAATTTTATTATTTGTTAGGTAATCCGCCGTAATAACATATATTCTGTGAAAATTACAACTGGCTGCGTATTACGGCTCCAGGGCCTTTTAAATGCCGGACGGACGGACAGACAGACAGCGGAGACAGAGTAATAGGGTCCCCTTTCTCACTCTTCGGGTACGGAACCCTAAACACGATTCATTAAAACTCTCCTCAGTGTTAGCATAAATAGTCTGTGGTAAGGGGAAAGACGTAACCACGGATTGTTTAAACTACTCTAGGAGTGTTTTAAGGGAATCGAGTTTTTACAAATAAGACCGTTTAAATAATAGGGCTCGAATTTTCGCAGTATCCATCTTTCTTGTCTAAATTGAATAACAAAAACAATTGAAAGTCGATATTCAAATGTTTCACATTTTTTAAAAAAAGAACATCATAGAAACCATTTGAAAAAAGTTTCATTCGAAAACCTCAAACCATGAAGATTCTATGTCAGTTCAAAGAACCTATTGCAATAAAACGGCAATTTCATACTTTAACCCCTAATACTTACTCGGCTGTAGACAACAATTCTTTGCGATCGTGCGAAATTAGCAACGGCTCTTTGCTCACAGTGTTGTCGTCAACACCAATTTGGTTGTGCAGTTCCCGAATCATATTCTCCACTATGACTTCAGTCTCTTTCGCTTCGGCCAGCTCTTTACGCAGAGCATCTTCTGTATTATCCGTGTCGTCAGCTAGCTCCGAATGAAGTTGCAATTGGCTAAGTAGTCTTCTCAAGCCCTCAGGCTTGGCTGTAAGCGCGCTAGCCATAGCTAAGCTGATTTTGGATAAGGCGAAGTTCCCGTTGGCGGCCGTTTTCCGCGCTGAGCCGAGGTCGAATTCGATCAACGTGTTAAGACGTCTTGTGAAATTCCTGTAAAGTACATTTTGAGCTTTAGCTCAGTAGTGGGTGGGCAATTTAATTTTCTCAGTTTTTTCAACTTTGTGGCTGAGCTGGAAATGTGTTTAAGCTTTGAACTGTAATTGGACCGTGTTACGCAGAAACATTCTAACCGCCAATACGTATCCTGTTCATTAAAGTATAATAATAATAACTTGCGAGAAAAACGCTTTTATATGTATTAGATTGTTTTGTTCCCTATTTTTGATCAGACGTTTTATACCTGTAATCACTATAACATTAAACACGTCTGGAAATCTTAAACATAAAAAACGGCCAAGTGCGAGTGGGACTTACGCACGAAGGGTTCCGTACCATTGTCTATACATAATTTGAATATTTTAAGCGTCTACCTGTTGCCGTTATTAACATCGAGCAAAGAACGGCAAAAAAATCACAGACGCCATTAAGCTTATTGTAAAGTGTTAGTAAAAAGGTCCCGCTTGGCACCCATCGGGTACGGAACCCTAAAAACCATGATTATGGTGACCCGATCGGGTCCTTTAGAATTCTACAGATTACCTCAATGAAAAGCGATCAGATTTTCATTGAGATACTAATTGAATTTAAATTGGCAATCGAAAAATATTTGCTTAAATACCAACTTTTCACATGCAGAATTGTATAGATACCTCTGGTCTTCATCTTGCGATCCGCCGTCGCTGGGTACCACTAGAGTGGTATTCTCTGGAATGGGTTTCATTTCCACGCAGACACCATTAAGCTTAATTTCTTTCATTGCCGCCTGCTTGGCGATCTCAGCAGCGTCAGCAGCTGTCAATGTCACTTTATCTCTCGAAAATCGCGGCGGATATTTCTCCAGAAGCAAATTACACAATTTGTACTTGGATCGAAAGCGGTTCTTTGGCTTCACCAGGGGTGTTAAAATGTCGATTATTTCCGAGACTACTTCGTAGACGGCGGTATGGGCCTTATGGGCACCATTGTGCCCGAGTGCGTTCTGCTTGACGCAGAAGCCCAGCTCTAGTTGTCTCCGACTGATGAGGCGTTTCAATAGTATACTGAAAATCAATTGTTAGCGAGTGTTATTGGCTTTCGCGTGTACAGCCCAAAGAACGCAAAGGCTTCTCTCGTAGATATAGTGTTTTTATAAATAACATCGCCATAGTTTAAAAAGCTCCTGACCTTGAAAATAACAATATAAAACCACTGTTATTTTCAAGGACATCGACGGTTTCGACGTGGCAACCGTATTGAGATTAATGTATTGACTTGTATAGACTCGTTCACATGGCACGAGTTTAAAACTGTAGGTACGGCGAGCGCAGGGAATGCCATTCCACCGCTCACGTCACAGGGACGGCAGCCCACAGGGGTGGCAGCCGTCAGGGGCGGCGGTTTTTCGCTGAATGTCTAGGGAGCGAGAGATACGGATGGGACGTGGGGCGAGGGTGCGGTAAGATGTATAGAGTCACAGACCACAGTCCTTGCTCTGCGGTCGCTCTTGGTCTGTGACTCTATACATCTTACATCTTTCCGCGCCCTCACCCCACGTCCCATCTGTATGTCTTGCGCCTAATAGATGTGTTGAAAACCAAATTGACGTTTCAAAAAATTAGATGACAATGGAGAGTACTGCGAGCGCCACCGTGAACATGTACATGTGAAAGAGCTAGCACGGCACAGCACCAAGCCCTTTAGGTATAAAGTGGTCACACACAGCGACTAATCGCTGCGAGTGCCTAATAGCCGCGAGTATTCGCTGTATGTGACAGGCTATTAGCTGCCAATATATTCAGTCGCCGCGAGTTGACGTCGCCGCGACTATATTTGAGCATTTTACTCGCTGCGAATGCACACTGACGGTCGAAATTCCCGTGTAGAGATCGCTGTGTGTGACAGCCAGGCAGCGAATTGGCGCTGCGGCTAGTATTCGCGGCGAGTGCACTCGCAGCGATTAGTTGCTATGTGTGACCGAAGCTTTAGGCGGCAACCGTATGCATGTGCAAAAGGACCAAACTGTTCGCACTTGTCTGGGTTTATTACTTACCTCTCCTCGCCGCCAGTCTCTGAATTGTTTCCAGCAACGATTGCCGTCACCGGTTGCCCTTTGAAAGTCAAACTCAGTTTAGTGGAGCTGCTTGGTTTCTGTTGAGCATGCCAGTTTGTAGCCTGACCTTCTGCTATTGGAACGGGCTTTAATAGGACGCCTAATTTGTTCACAAGGTCTTTTCTCTCTTTTGTCAACGTATTAATCCAAAGCTGTAACTCTTCCGTTTTATTAGTCAGTATCCGCGCAGCGTCTGTGTATTCCTTTGCGTACTGTTGCTCCTGACTATCGGTAAAGGCATGCACGGCCCTTTTGCCGAATAAATGTCTTTCCCTCTGTATAGACTTTTTTTGCTTGCTGTAAAATAAAATGGTTAAATTAGTTGTTTTTTTATTTAAAAACAAACCCACAAACGTACGCACTAAAAAGAAAAGTTCGATGGTTTTCATGGATCTCATCAATAGATCTCGACAAAATTTATATGGTCTTTCTGACAAAAAAGAAGTAATTAAATCGGAAAACGTGGTAGGGGTAGAGTCCGCCGTATTGTACAGTACTTTAAGTGCAATGTATTAATTCTAATATTATAAATGTGAAAGTTTGTTACTCAATCACGCATTAAGGCTTGAACGGATATAGATGAAAATTGGTATAGCACATAGGATAATTTTCAGCCCGGAAATTACTCATTCCACGCGCACCAAGTCGCGGGCAAAAGCTAGCTTTAAATAAATAAATAATGAATTATCATTGAACGTACATAAAATATATAAATATATACAATTTTATTGTGAACCTGTTCCTTTTACTGAAGTGGGTTTGCCCATAGCAGATACATAACAAAATATAATGCGAGAATGAAAGTATCTCTGTCCGCGACTTCAACAACTTAAATAATACTGGATAACAAATTATTTTTAGGGTTCCGTACCCGAAGGGTGCCAAACGGGACCCTATTACTAAGACCCTAAGACCCTAAGACTTCACTGTCCGTCTGTCTGTCTGTGTGTCTGTCTGTCTGTTTGTCTGTCACCAGGCTGTATCTCAGGAACCGTGATAGCTAGGCAGTTGAAATGTTCACAGATGATGTTAATTTAGTTGTTTATTTTTAAGCGAATATAAAACTAGATATTTTGTGAATATTTTAGGCATCTACCTGTTGCCGCTATAACGACAAATACTAAAAACAGAATAAAATAAATATTAACGAGAGCTCCCATAGAAACAAACGTAATTTTTTGCCGTTTTTTGCTCGATATTAATAACGGCAACAGGTAGATGCCTCAAATATTCACAGAATATCTAGTTTTATATTGGCTTCAAAAATAAACAATTAAATTAAAATAAAATAAACATTTAAGGTAGGCAAACAACAAACGTGATTTTTTGCCGCTTTTCCCGATCTTTGCGTCTAATATTGTATAGATAATGTTACGGAACCCTTCGTGCGCGAGTCCGACTCGCACTTGGCTGGTATTTAATTATTTAAATATTGAAAAACTTGATAAATCGTCAAAATAAGGTCAACTTTGTATTTTTTTTACACAAGTTAACTTTTAGTTAGTGCGTTTAAAATCCTATTCTACAATACAGGTTCTGAAAATTGCTGTCACAATTATTGAGATTGAAATGAAAATGAAGTGAAAAAAACTTTATTTAGAAAAGGGTTAAAAGAGTGGTTACTGGCTCCCAAACTAGGATTCCCTGTGCTATGGGTAGCCAGATACCTAATGTTATCTTGTTTGTCCTTATAAAAATATCGGTTTTATTTATAAAGACACGATTCCTTAAAACACTCGATGAACGTGGTGAAGATTTTACAAGAAAAAGACGTAAACAGAGATTAAACAAACCGCCTCTAAGTAGTGCTTTAGCGGAATCGTGTTTTTTTGTATTTTTTTGTCCATTTTTTCTCCGAAATGATCTATGTTTTGAAATGGACATCTAGTTTAAATTGTAACGTTCATCAAGTCACAGTTTGTGTTATTTTGAATAAGAATACTATTTTTTTATTTTGAATGAAACATGCCATGGCTTTCCTTTCATTTCCTTCCGTGGATGTCGTAGAAGGCGACTAAGGAAATAAATTACCAGGAGACAGGCAGCAGCGTCTTCCTGAGATTTCAACCGCATACCGCGATCGCCAACCCGCCTGCCAAGCGTGGCGATTATGGCAAAACCCCTCATGGTTTTCATAACCTAGGAGGCCTATGTCCTGCAGTAGGCGTCAAATGGCTGATGATGATGATAATGCCATGGGGGAGGCCTATATCCAACAGTGGATGAATGTGGGTTTAGGGATTGGATTGGAGTTCAAGCCAGTCTGTGTGCTGAATTTCACAGAATTTGTACTTACATAGGTACCATACATGAGTGTGGGTGAAAAACATTCAAACATGAATTTACTTATACTGTGGCAGCTTTTCTCTTGAATGCAACTTTACTTACCTAAGCTCATCAATATTTGCATCAACACTGGACGTAACATCAGCTAATACTTTATCTACTTTAGCATTATACTCAGCAGCACTTAGACCAGTATCATCTATAGCATTACTCTTTAGTTTGTTAAGAAATTCTTTAGTTTCCTGTTTCACCAGTTGCATAATGCCAATTTTCACTATTACTGGCTGGTTTTCTTTCGTTATCTGAAGACACCTTCCTATTATATCCTCTTTTGAGCTTTCATCACCAACATCTTTGGTGTCGGTTGGGTTTTGACTTTTCACTTCACTATCATTATCTGTTATATCAATAATAGGAATTATTCTTCTAATAGAATTTAATTTTTTCAAAAGGCTAAGTCTTTCTTTATTGAGCTTATTAATCAAATTTACGAAGTTCAACTGTTCAGTTTGCACTTCATCAACAGTTGTCAAGATTCTTTCAGCTCCTGATGGATCATAAAGTCTACTATAAGGATAGTTTGACTTCTTGAGAAGATTCCTTTTTTTCCTTTTCAAACCATTTTTTTGCTGGCTGCAAAGGGTATTAAAAATTAGAACATCTAAACACCAACTATTGGTCATTTTAGATTATTAAGTTATATTCCTACTGAATTAATCACAATGTCAATGTACTTACACGAGCTCAGAACTTAATCTGAGATGTCTTGCATTAATTAGAGTAACAGCTTCATCAATTTTAGCATCATGCTCTATGATATTAATTGATTTATCTGAAGAAGACACTGAGAATAAATAGCGAATCAGAGCCCTTGATGCTTTATTCAGTAACTCATTACCAATTATCTCTTCTGGTAGGTTCAAGGTATTCTGAGATCCATTTGGTGTTACTTCATTGGAGGTTGGGGTGTTATTTTGGTCTTCAACAGTTGTATTTCCTGTCTGCACTTCAGATAAGTTGGTAGAGCTTGTTCCCGCAGCACAGTTTATAACAATCTTACTTTCCGAGCTTTCCGCTACTGGTGGGGGCAGATCTTCTTTATTGTCCCTGCAAGGTTATGTTGTCATTGTAAATTAATTAGTCATTACAGTTTTATAAAATAGAAGGTAAAAAGAGGGGGTTGAAGTTACAACTAAAGGGGTGGCAGAGTCTGAATGGTGACTACGTCAGCAGTAGGTATTTATTTTTTACTTTTTAGGATTTTCTACAAATCCAAGACGTAGACAAATCCAAGTTAAACCAAAAATTTTGTTAATTGTGTGAAAAATTATTTGAAAGTTATGTTAAGGTTAGAAATATTATGTTCGTTAAAGTCCTCCATTCTAAGCCTATTTCTTATTTCTAGATTTATAACTGCTGCTGATGAATCAATAAAACAGAATATGTTATAAGAAAAATGCATACCTATAACAATATTTACGTAAGCATGGGAGGGGGGAGTACGAGCTTTGCTTACTTTTGCTGATGAGGGGGGTAAATAATTCCTGCATCCCATAAATAAGGCCTCTTTCCTATGTACAGTGGCCCAACTATGAGGCTAAGTGCAAAAATCTCAGGTCTAACTAGAACTAGATGGCCGCTTTCCTAGTAATTATTGTCCTAAGTGATTCATACAAGAAATATCAAACTAATATCAATTTTTTGACTTGAATAGCATTTTTAGAAGCCTAGCATTTCCAAATTTATTGCCCACACCAAAGGTGAACAAAACAAATCTTAGATATTCGGTACACACACAACGAAAAAAATAATCAATTCCTGATGATTGTATGGTTTACCTACAGATTCTGCCACTGACGAATTTTGATTTGAAAGGTGTGGGGCATGTGCGTTTTTCCGCGCCCTCATCCCATGTCCTTTCTGTAAAAAGGATGTGGAAGAGGGCGCGGAAAAACGCTGCGTCCTTTCAATTCACTTTTATACAACATGACTGAAGTACACATTTTAAGTCATTTTTACCCACCAACCAACCCGACCCATCTTTTCCACGCCATCGTCCCACGTCCTTCCTATGTGCCCCACACCAATGGGACCTGCCTACGAAACGATAGTGATACAGGCTACCAAACAATCGAGCTCCTAGTTTTACTAAGATCCTGCCAAGAAACTGACTGAGTTTAGTTTGTCTATCTGAACTCAATTATAATTCTGTGGCAATTAAATTGAGGATGTACCCACTTACCCCATTTTTCCTAAAGCTGAGTACGTATGTAATGCATGAACGTACCAAGATATGCTTAAATTTTTTTATTAAATATCAACAAGAATCAATTCAATTCAAGTGAACTTCTTCAATATTTACGCAATGTTTTCCGTCTGGCTGACTGAAATTCTGTCAAATCTTGTTGTGACTTTGTTTTTTTTTTGTAATAATTTCCTTTATGGACTTTGTTTTTTTTTGTAATAATTTCCTTTATGGAAAAGGCTAAGAGTTTAAGCCCATACCGCCTTTTTTTTTTTAATGTAACAATAGTTACCGTTTCATTACTTACATTACATACAGAAAAAACCGGCCAAGTGCGACTCGGACTCGCGCATGAGAGGTTCCGTATCGTATCTGTACAACATTAGACACAATAAATAACGGTTGTGTGGAAGTCCCCCTTAAATATATATTTTATTTTAATTTAATTGTTTATTTTTGCAAACATAGAACTAAATATTCTGTGAATATTTCAACCATCTATCTGTTGCCGTACTTAATATTGAGCAAAAAACGTCAAAAAGTACTTTTGTTGTATGGAAGCCCCCCTTAAATATTTATTTTATTTTTAGCATTTGTTGTTATATCGGCAACAGAAATACATCATCTCTGAAAATTTCATCTGCCTAGCTATCACGGTTCATGAGATGCAGCCTGGTGACAGACAGAAAGACAGACAGATAGACAGACAGACAGACAGAAAGACAGACAGACAGACCGACAGTCCCGTTTGTTACCCTTCGGGTACGGAACCGGAAGTACAGTCAATAAAACAACATCTTCAGCATTTTAGTTGCAGTCACCCTGAACTTAAATATTTTTTAATTCAGATTAAGAATATACAGTAACGGAAAAAAATATTGTTGTTGTTGGATGTACTATGTGAGGCAGGGTTTATTTTATTGCAGGCGTAACACTTTTTTTTAAGTGCGAAGTAGCTATCGTTCTACCTCCTACTGCCCTTATATTACACGCACCAAATTCTGAATGATTCCATTTGTCTAATTGTCAAATTAATGTGGAATTTAACAGTTACACGATTGGAATCGCTCAGGATTTGGGTACGCATAATTAGGCAACTGGTCCCATATTAAAATTTAGTTTTTCTTTAGGTAAGTACTCAACTCCAGTCCACTTTGCTTCATATTATTCTAAATCTTTCTTATTTTATTTTCCACGCCAGTCGATAGATCCTCGATAGATTCGCGCAGCCGACGCGACGCCGGATACCATTATTAAAGCCGGCAGAGGAAGCACTTCCATTTTTGTTCTTTGTCAATGTTTTCTTACAACATTGTGCATGTAACGAAACGGTAAGGGATGGAACTTCATCGAAAAAAAGAAACAAAGTCACTAATGAACTGCTTGAAATGAATGGCACACACCGGTCCACGGGCATTGCACGGCACATCAGTCACCTAACCGACATAGCGACATCTAGTGTTATTGTCGAGAACTAAAAAGTGTTGTATGTATATGTGTAACTACACGTAAACGATATAGGGTGGATGGATTTAGATAAAATTAATGTGGTTTTAAATTCTCCACGTATCATGTTACTTGTAAAACAGCTTAGGAGAAAACTTTAGAACCTTTATAATAAGTAACATGTTACGTAGAGAAAACTGTAGATGAACAAAGCCAGCTTATAGGTAGAAGGAATAAAATACAGATATTATTTGCGGTTTTTATAAAATTTTTTTCTGTATTCACAGGCGAGTTTCTTTATTTCATCTCGGGTATTGTCAGACAGTGTGCTGGTGCCGTTTAACAATTTATTAATATCCCGGCACCAGTTAAATATAAAAAATCTAGAGCACAGCTCAAAACAGAATTCTATTAATTCATTTTTGTGGGCTGGGCAAGAACAACAGCTGAAATCAATTTTGGCGTACAAAAGAGTTTTTAAATAACTTTTTATATTGTTTAAATTACTTTTGTTTTGCAAAATATAACTTGCCACATCCTGGATTTCCGAAAATATTTTTATCATTGCCTCAGAAGGGTAGGTAAGTGACCAGCTGGTTGAGGAAAACTCTCGAAGTTGTATATAATCGTTGCCATGACCAGAAAACAACACCTCTTTACATACCTCACAATTTTTTATAACTTTTTGTTTGGCTTTTTTTAATACATACCCAGTTACATAGCTAAGTTGACTAAATATTCTATTGTCAGTCTTTTTTATGTTGAAATCAATAATTTCACAATCAATGTCTTCATAATCAATATTAAATGTTTCTTGAATGTAATCATCTTTTTGCAGAAGGCAATCCATAGATTTAAAAACTTTACAATGGTCTTCTTCACAATTTGCTCCTATAGAGTGATTGCTAGATAGGTTGTTTATCAACAAGCTTGTGAAAGCTGATTCAAAGGCATGTGGTGTTGGAGAGATGTTTCTGAAGCCATGGGAACGTATGCAGCCGAAAAAATTTTCAAGAGGATCCTGGTTAAAATGCCTCATCCAAATTGACTTTATATTTAGTTTAAATAACCTGTTTTTCAGTAATTCTATATTTTCTATAGTACGAAACCAGTTGGTTACTGATGGTACACTACCTTCCCTTCCTTCTTTGTTAACAAATTTTATGGTTTTTAAAACTCGTTTTGCCTTTGCCCACAGCTTACTGTGCTCCGATTTCGGTGTGACTGCTCTTAAAAGTACCTTTCCATGCCGTTTTCTTGAGTTTTCGTAACTTCCATTCAGGGAATCAAAGAGTTCATCAAAAAATAACAATACGTCTGCTGTATCTTTACATTCCAGTGGAAGTATTCCTTTATCTGAAATACAGAAAAAAATACATGTTATTTTTGTTTTTGTCAGACTTTAGAAGTATAGGTATGTAGTAGATGGGTAGTGAATAGACTCCAGAAGAAAGGAAGTGTTGACTACTGCCAAACACCTTAGTTGAAATGCCAATAATCTGAGGGCCTTTTGACTAACAATTTATGTAAAATTTTTTGTATTTAAAATTATAATTGTAATAATTAAAATAACGTCAATATTACGTTGACAATAACAGGGCCACTATTGTTTTCATACAAAGCGGTTGCCATTTGCATGAGACATGTTTTCTTTGTGGGAGAACCCTACAGTGGCAAATTATATGTGTTGGTACAATCAACAGCACATCAACGTTTACATGCGTGCATCAACCTTTTTACAACAGATCCCTGCTAACAGTAGATGGACAGATTGTAGCGTAGGTACAAGTAACGGAGAGTTTAAGTATTAGTAAAATATATCACTCACCAGCTAGGTATCCCATATTAGTTGCAACAGTTTTACTAAAGATTTGGGTTGCCATTTTGACTTTCATCTTCGGTATTTTTTTCGGGTCTACATGGGCCTCTGTTAAATTTTTTATTAATTTAATCCCCTTGTATGCTGGGTTTTCTGCATGCAGATTCATAATATGGTCCCATTTTGCAATTTTTTCCTCGTTGTCAATGACACATTTCAAATTTTTTGTCAACAAATTATTTCGAATGCCTTTTATTAGATGAGGTGGGTCAAAGAGCGGAATTACTTCCTCTCCGTTCACTTCAAATATTTGTTTGTTCAGAGCCTTATCATTTTTTATGTAGTCTACTCGTGTTTCTTCTATTAAGCTATTAATAGTGCTCACATTCGTACAACCCTGGTCACACACTGTTGCCACTACTTTAAAGCCACATTCCTGCAGTTCTGTTATTATGTTTTTCAATAACATTTTCAATTCTCCTTTAGGTGTTGTCCCTCTACAAAATGTATAAGCAATTGGTTGCTTGTAATTTTTTATAACACCTCGCAACATAAAAACAAGGGCATGGTCTACTATATTCCGTTTTGTATCTGTTCCATTTGTTACAAATCCACTAATCACATCTCTTTTTCTGTTGTGGTCAAAGTGTGGTGTTATTGATATTTCATCAAACAAGACCATGCACAACTTTTCACTTTCCTTCATACTCTTTGCCTGTTTCTTGAGTTGTGCAAAAATCTTCTTATTTATTCCAGGTCTTATAATTGCTCCGGAAACAACACGACTTAAAGTCACAGGGGATGGTAAAATGAAAATTTTACTTAGCCATCTGTAAGCTTTTGGCCCCTGTTTATATAAGCTTAGTGCCATAATCTTCTCCTCTTTAGTAAATCTCCTTCCCATTTTTTCTTTGGATATCTCCCGAAACTGCATAACAGTAAACAATGCCGCAAGTGTCGTAAATTTTTGTAAGCACTTCTGAAAAGTTGTATTTTCGGACAGTTTCAGTGCTTTCTTTAACCTTGTTGCATAGCTATCTTTCTTATTTCTCAATTTTTTTATTGTGTTTTTCAGGTTTGCAATGTATTTTACTGAAACAAAAATAATAATAAAGTTTTAAAGTGTGAAAAGATAACATTAAACTATATTTGCATATCAAAATATTTGTTATCAATACTTTCCAGTATGACAGGTAGGCACAATACAAAGGACAATAATATTATTGACTTATACAAATTTATTAAAAGTAATTGTATGCTTCCCTCTATAAATAATTTGAAATGTTTTAATGTAAACATAAATATTACATGCAATATACTGTGCAATGTACCTTTACTGGTCTTTGCAGTTCCTGGTTTTTGAGACATGCTTTCTGGTGCTGACATTTTCTCCGGCAGAGTTGAATCTGAAATGACATAAAGAATACTTATTAAAAATTTAAGAGAGAACGCCTGTGCCCTGCAGTAGGATGGTTGAAAGCTACATAAAAAAAAAAAATGTAATTATGAAGAGTTAAAATCTTTCTACTGAAAGGAAAACATCATGAGAAAACCCATTATCATCATCATCAGCCATTTCTTGCCCACTGCAGCATGTAGAAACCCATTATTTAGTATTAATTAATTGAAATAATTGAACTTAGAGATAACTATGACTGGGTAGTTAAAAATGGATCATAAAAATTGCACAGCTTACAGCCAGGTTTTTGAGATCGTGGCAGATTTTTTGCTAGAGTATTGCATAGAAATTGATGGGCTTACCAATTTTTTCTGATGTGGAAGCTTTTGCAAGTGTCAGATAGTCTCTGGTTTTAGTAGATGATGGTTCCACAGCAGGAGATGGGCCTGTTGAAGCAAGATACAGTTATTAAAATAATTACTACACTATTACAATAAAATATTTGTCAGATAAAATAATTCAGCAATGTTCTTGCGTAGGTCCAAAAAGTAATCAGATTGGGCAAACACAACTTTTTGTATGTATGTAAAAAAACAGCTTGACCCTAAGCATCTATGTCAAATTAGACACTACATATCATGTAACAGTTCAAGAGACAGTCCTTTATAAATCAGACAGACAGACATTGTAGGCTTAGTAATGGGGTCTCTTTTGCACCCTTCGGAACAAAGCCCTAGTTCTAGTTAGACCTGTGATTTCCGCACTTACCCCCGGTTTTTCCTACACTAACAAGCTGTTAATCTACTGTTAACAGCTATCACTTGGCCTAAATGCATACAATAAAAAACAACTGACAGTTGTTAACAGTAGATTAAAAGCTTGTTAGTGTATGAGAAACCGGGGGTTAGCCTCATAGTTGGGCCATTATACATAGCAAGCGCTAAGGTATTTAAATACCTCAAACACTAGGGTTTCTTTACAATGTTTTCCTTCACCGTTAGCGAGTAATATAGCTACTATAACTTTACAAATGTACGTAACTTAGAAAACAAAGTCAGTGGTGCATGCCGGGATTTGAAACCACGACCTCCCGAATGAGAAGTTGTCATTCAACCGCTCCGCTACCACCGCTTGATCAGAGCCCTAAAAACACTTCATTTAATTTTTGCCACCCATATAACTGCCTTGCTCATACCTGTGGAAGGTTCGCCAGATGTTGGATTATTACTAATTATATTAGTAATATCTGATATAGGCCTTTTACGGGATGAGGCAGCTGCTGTAAAATAAAAGACATAATTTTAGTATGACAAATAAATTAAAACATTATAGATATGTTACATAATTATACAATAAGTCACAATATTAATCCAACCTCATCATCAGCCATTTGACGTCCACTGCAGGACATAGACATGTTTTCTAACCATGAAGGGTTTTGTCATAATCGCCACGCTTGGCAGGCGGGTTGACGATCGCAGTACGCGCACGCGGTTGGAATCTCAGGAAGATGCTGCTGCCCGTCTCCTGGTAATTTATTTCCTTAGTCGCCTTCTACAACATCCACGGAAGGAAATGGAGTGACGCAATTCTTAATCCGGTGCCACACGGAATATCCGGCGCCACACGGAATATCCGGCGCCACACGGAATTATTTAACTTAACACAATTAATTCAACCTAAAAGGACACAACTGAATAAACTTACCTTTCAATTGTAAAGTGGGAATGGCATTAGCACTTAATCTGGAGCTTCTAGTCTGGTACTTTGTGTCAAAATGTTTATGACACACCTTTCGGTTCGCGTGTATAAACTGACTATCTAAAACCAGAACATCTCCTCCAATTGCGTAGCACCACGTTCGGAATCTTTCCCCATCCGTATCGGGATTGGGGAAAGAGTGTAGTATAGCATTGTCTTCGCCTAAAACAAAAATATACGTAAATAATACTGTGTTCAGTCTCGTCTAGAGGTATAAACAGCATTTAAATTGTATTATACGTACGTGCAGCAAAACAATCACGAACACAGCACCTTTTCTGCGCCATAGTGGCAGAGCCTAAGACTTAGGCCAAGTCAATAATCCAAGTCGAAAGGCAAATCGAAGTCCAAATTGGGGTGCGGTAGTCAACAAGTATAACAGAGATTCCGGAGTCCAAAACAGAAGCCAAAGTTGTCGAAATAATCACGAATCGCAAGAAAAGCACAAAACAAAAACCGCCGCAAGATCACAACAAACAGACAGAGGCAAAAAACTATAACTGTCACGACGCCTGCGCATCGCGTTCCGTTATAACACTTGTAATAGCATCGAGCTCATTATTAATACCGTAGAGAGAGTAAATGAAATGTATTGTTGGGATAGTCTTTTTAATTAATTCATTTTCATAATTTTGGAGACTATATGTAATTTAGTAATAGAAATAGAATTTTTATTAGGTGCACCGTTAATCGAGAGATAGTTAGTATTTTGCGTAGAGAGAAATGCTCATCAGACATACTGATTTAGTGTTACCAGTGTAAAAAAAACAAATGTCAATTACTTTTTAATAATAGCGCCATCTATTAATAATGTCAATAACTATTTCGCGCTCATTAGCCACTCTTTGGTGTACTTTCTACTAAGTGATAGGACCGTGTTGCACGGGCACACACAGCACAGTCCATGGCTTGAACAGAGCTTGACTTGAACATATTACTTTTTAATCTGTGGTCACAACCACAGATTATAAAGTAATCATTACATTATGTGACATATGTCACAAGTTCACAACAAAAGTTCTGACTTCGGCCCGGACGGATTATCGCCTAGAATTTCTGTTATTTTGCTGAGATTTCCGTAAAATTTCGAAGGTTTCAAATCTAGGTACGTTAATGGCATTAAGTACTCTGCTTTAGGCAAAATGGGGTAAGTGAGTACATCCTCAATTTAACCGCCACAGAATCATCATTCAGATCAGTTCAGATACTAGTTCAAGCCAGCCCTCGTACTCTCGGGGTCATGGTGTAGCAAAGGGTGTGCAAGGGATAAAAGACAGAAAAATTTGGAATAAAAAATATAGGGTCCCCGTACCTCCTCATTTTTATATTTTTAATCAAAGGGGGGCAACAAAATGAGCAACTTTGCCTCCTAAAAAAAATCTCTAAATTAGATATTTCAGATTTTACAGGCGATTAAAATTTTATATGGCTAAACACTTAAAATTTTATCTGAAATATTTAATTTTGAGTTTTTTTTAGGGGGAATTGTTGCTCATTTTGTTGCCCCCCTTTGATTTAAAACATAAAAAGGAGGGGCTACGGGGACCTGTTTTCTGAAGTAAATTTTTTTTCCGTGTATAGCCATATAAAATTTTACTCGCCTGTAAAAATCTGAAATATTTAATTTAGAGATTTTTTTTAGGGGGCAAAGTTCCTCATTTTGTTGCCCCCCTTTGATTAAAAATATAAAGTAAGGGGTTACGGGGACCCTTTTTTTTTGCGATTTTTTTCTCTTTTGTTCCCTTGCACACCCTTTGCTACACCCTGACCCTCCATTGTATAGTCCACACAACTCTTTGGCGGTAACGTGAACATAGTCACAGATTGTTTGCACACATCGCTTACTGTCTTTACAGTGTATGTGTGAGTAATTGACATAGTATGATGTGTAGTAAATTACTATTAAGTAGTCAATTTCTAAAGTAGTATATTACTCACACATACACTGTAAAGACAGTAAGCGATGTGTAAATGATCTGCGACTATGTTTATATTACTGCCAAAAAGATTTGTGTGGACTATACAATGCATAGTAAATTACTATTAGTAAATTTCTAAAGTAGTATCTTACTCACACATACACTGTAAAGACAGTAAACGATGTGCAAATGATCTGTGACTATGTTCAAATTACTGCCAAAAAGATTTGTGGAGACTATACAGGTAATTAAAATTACCTGTTGACCAGGTGGGTCGACCCACTGGGACTACGGGTAAACAGTGTATAAAATTAGTAATAGTGCCAAGTGCGAGTTGGACACTCATATCATATAAAATATGTGCTCACCAGATACAAGAGACAATGTCAAGTGAATGAAACTGCCCTATGACAAATCTACTGTACATTTCAATTCTATAGAATATGACCTTATCCAAGTGGCAGGAAGACGCTGGATGCAGGCCGCTTCCAACCGGTCTTTTTGAAAATTCATGGAGGAGGCCTATGTCCAGCAGTGGGCTTCTTGTGGCTGAATGATGATGATGATAGAATAGATAGCATCCCATTTCGCCCATGACCGTGATGAGTGGAGAACCGATCCAGAAGAAGAATAGATAGACCTTACCTTTCCTGTATGATAAGAATATTCTTTCCTGTAATGTGTTTTCGTGTGCAATAAAGTATAATAATAATAATTGACTAACATCGAAACGCCATACTAAGCTAGAACCCATCTGACTATATTCCAATAGCTGTTAGCAGATATAAAAGAGACAAAAAAAATCTTCATCATCATCATCAGCCTATGCTTGTCCACTGGTGGACATAGGCATCTACTATTGCACGCCACTGAGCACGGTCCTCGGCTACTCTCATCTAGCTCTTGCCAGCCGCCTTGCGAAAATCATCGCTCCACCGAGTCTGAGGACATCCTACACTACGTTTACCGATCCGCGGTTTCCACTCAAGAACTCATCTACGGTAATCAGTTATTCGGACGATATGGCCGGCTCAGTGCCACTTCAGCATGCTAATTCAGTGGGCTATGTCGGTGACTTTGGTTCTCTGTCGGATTCGTCCTCGTGTCGAATTCGATCTTTCAGAGAAACCCTGAGCAATTTCCATAGCACGCTAAGCGACATTAAATTTAAAAAAAAAATCTTACCCAAAAAAAACCTACTTATTTTAAACCTACGCCTTCTGTTTTATGCCTAATTCATTTAAAACAAAATACCCTTGCAGTGAATATAAAGAAGATTGGTCCACACCAGTAGCGGGAAGCTCTCGCAATGCACAAAATCACATTGTTATAAACTGTGCAGCGGCAACAAGCTCTACCCACTTGTCAGAAGTTCAAGCAAGAAATGTAAATGTTCCAAATCCAAATAACACCCCAAACATTAATGAAGTGAAACCAAATACTTTTCAAAATACCTTTGGCCTACCAGAAGACATAGTTGGTTCCTTTGGGTTACTGAATAAAACATCAAGGCGTCGGATTTGGTATTTAAACTTAGTGGCTTTGGATCAATCAATTGACGACAAACAATACAACTCTTCAATAGACAAAGTTATTACACAAATTAATAGAAGACTTACCAGACGGAGATCTGAGCTGATGTAAGTACATTAAATATTGTAATTAATTTAGTTGGGATATTGCCGAAAATGAACCATAACTTTTTACTACGGTAGGAATACATTACCCAAAATTACTTTTTTCCTTAATCTAAGGTCGTCTTCAAATAGCCCAGGAATATTCTGTCCGTTCATCCATCCATCCATCCATCCATCCATCCGTCCGTCCGTCCGTCCGTCCGTCCGTCCATCAGGGTTCCGTAGTCGACCGGACATAGACGACCAACTTATAAAAGGAAAACTTGGTACGCATTGAAAATTACGAAGTTAGTTCTGTAAAGCAGTTAAAACCCCTCTTTCTACGGAACCCTACACTGCGCGTGGCCCGACACGCACTTGGCTGTTTTTTTTTTTTTTATTAAATGCTCTATCGTAAAAAACAGTAATACATACAGGCATCAAACTTGGCCTGATTTTGGGACAAATAATAAAAAACTGCCAAGTGTGAGTCCGACTCGCACTTGGCAGGTTTTTTTATTAGAGAGTACTATAAAATTGTGAGGGGTATTTCTTGGACGAATAAGATTAGATAATGAGCGGACAACTGGACTTATCGGATGTTATTATTATTATCATTATTAATAATTCTTTATTGCACAAAGACAGTGTCCCGTCGGATCGATTCCCGCTAGTGATATGTGCTTAGATGTAGACCTATTGTTAATAACTTTGCAGCAAGCAAAACAATGGTTTACAAGGGAGAAGAAAAAATATTCGCATGAAGGTTAAGTCTATACTTCAAGATGTATCAGGAGCTGGAAGAACTATAACAAGTGCGGACGAAGCGCAAAGTGCAGCGTCAAACTTAGCTTTGATTGAAAAGCTCGATAATGAGAAAGATTACCTTATTCAAAAGTTGAATTCTATGCGAAGAAAAATTTCAAGCCAACCGGACTTGAGCATCTCCACTTCCAAAGATCTATCGGTGAGGGCAATCGTTGCTGCAAACAAATCCATACCTGGCGGCGAGGACATGTAAGTAAAAAAAAAACCGGACTAGTGTGAGTGGGACACGCTCCTTAAGAGTGCCGAACGATTACAACATTTTGCAGTTGTAAACAAGGTCAATTGTAGAAGAAAGTTTCAAACAGCAGGATCTTAGGGGGGACTGATTTTCGCTCGGCAAGTTACTAATCCCTGGGGCTATGTCGACTTTCGTTCATCTACGGATCTCATCACTTCTGATTCGATCTCGTAGAGAAATTCTGAGCATAGCCCATTCCAGCTCGTTGCGTGACCTTGAGCTTTCTTATGAGGCCCATAGTGAGAGACCACGCTCTAGAGTGAGCCTGGTCATGTTAGAACCTAAGGGAAGAACGTGTAACGTAATGTGTGAAGAGGTTGTACTATAAATATAATCGAAGAGATTAATATTAGGGTTCCGTACCCAAAGGCTAAAAACGGGACCCTATTACTAAGACTTCGCTGTCCGTCCGTCTGTCTTTCACCAGGCTGTATCTCTAGAACCGTGATAGCTAGAGAGTTGAAATTTTCACAGATTATGTATTTCTGTTGCCGCTATAACAACAAAATACTAAAAACAAAATAAAATTATTATTTAAGGGGGCTCCCATACAACAAATGTGATTTTTTTATCTTTGCGTCTAATGTTGTATAGATAATGGTACGGAACCCTTCGTGCGCGAGTCCGACTCGCACTTGGCCGGTTTTTTTAAACAAAGTTACAGCAAAACACGTAGTTATAGCCCTGGAGCTACAGTATTTACGGATGTTACGGTAGGTTTGTTTAAAAAAAGTTAAAAATAAAGATGTATGTAAATGAATACACATTTTTTTGTTATATTTATTTCACATGCGCTAGAAGTATCCGTAACATATTTAGAGCCACTCTGATTAACTAATGTCTACGCGGACCTAGTCGCGGGTAGTACTAGTTCTTTTAAAACTCATTAAAAATATGCGAGCGAGCGTCACGCCAAAACTAAAAGCCTTAAAGAAAAACTGTTTATGGAAATACCCAAACCGTCACAGTACTCACTAACAATTGATTTTCAGTGCACTGCTGACTCGCCTCATCAATCGACGTAAACAGGAGAAGAGATACAGCAACACACATAAGGCAGTCGGCCACGTCGCCGCCCATAAAGCCCGCGAAGGTCTCCACAAACTACTTTCAGATCTAATCAGCATCTTAAAAGCCCAGGTAGAGCGAAATAAATGCTTTATCCCCAAGTATAAACTGTGCGATTTGCTACTGGGGAAGTATCCGCCGCGATTTTCGAGGGATAAAGTGACACTGACAGCTGCTGACGCTGCTGAGATCGCACGTGTGACAACGAAAAATACTATCAAGGTCGATGGCATCTTCGTTGAACTGAAACCTATTCCAGAGAATACCACTCTAGTGGTACCCAGTGACGGAGGGTCGCAAAGTGAAGACCAGAGGTATGTTTGCAATCGTGAAATCCCTATACACAAGTATTTTATGTAGCTTATTGGTATTTACTCACTTCTTAGTTTCCGCTTGCACACTTAAGTTTCAGTTTCACTTCAAAGTTTTTCCTGAAGTAAAAAAACATATTCGTAATGACGAGTAAAACCCCCCTTTTTCGGATAAATTTTGTTACACCCTATATAATTCTAATTCATGGATCCGTGTGGCGCCGGATTAAGAATAGCTTCACTCCAAGTCCTTCCGTGGATTTCGTAGAAGGCGGCTAAGGAAATAAATTACCAGGAGACGAGCATCAGCGTCTTGCTGAGATTCCAACCGCATACTCCGATCGCCAACCTGCCTGCCAGGTGTGGCGATTGTGGCATAACTCCTCATGGTTATGTTCCAAATACCCAGGCCCCCAATCCCCGGGGGACCCGCTGTTCTTGACTACGGTAGCGGTCATGTTAACGACGGGGCAGGGGGTATGAAGAATCCCCGGCACAGATAAAAACGACGACTCGACCAGGTAACATACGACGTGAGAACTGACGCAAAATTTGAGGAGCTGGAAGAGGAAATCAGCAAGTTGCGGTGGGATATCATAGGATTGTCAGAAGTTCGTAGAGAGGGCGAGGACACGATAATCCTCAAATCCGGCAACTTGCTGTACTACCGGGAACGTGACTACAAGTCTCGGGTTTGTGTCGGCTTCATCGTCCACAAGTCCCTCATCAACAACATTATCAAGATCGAGAGTGTTTCGAGCAGGGTAGTGTACCTGATACTCAGAATTACCAAGCAAAGGTCATTCAGGTTTACACTCCGACCTCGAAACATCCAGACGAGGAAGTGGAGTTTATGTGTGAGGACATTTCTAAAGCCATACATACCTCTAAAACTAACTATACGGTTGTGATGTGGGACTTCAACGCCAAGCTGGGCAAGCGAAGCGCTGATGAACTGAGCCTGGGGAAATTTAGAGTCGGGCAAAGGAACGATAGGGGCCATCTACGGGCTGCGTTCTTGGAGACAGAAGGCCTCTTTATGATGAACTCTTTCGTCAGGAAGACAGAATGCAGGAAGTGGATGAGTCCAGACGGCACCTCAAAAAACGAAATAGACTTCATCTTGTCGACGAGAAGGCAGATAGACGAGATATTCAAAGATGTTTCTGTGATCAACGCAGTTAAAACAGGCAGCGATAACCGGATGGTACGAGGCAAGTTGAATATCAAACTCAGACACGAGCGCGCAAAAACGTGCAAATCCAAAACCCCGAGAGCTTTCAAGCTGAGCTTCAAAACCGCTTCGAAGGCCTAGACATTGGGGAAAACTGAGACTATATCAATAACAGGTTCATAGAAACTGCCTATGAGCTCGGGTCCAAGTTTTATAAAACCCATCGTACTAACAGAACCAAAAAGTTCTCAGAAAGCACCCTCAAACTCATGGAAGAGCGGTGACAACTGAGGCTACAATCTTCGCGTGACGCTTCAGAATATCAGCGGCTTAATAGACAGATCTCTAGATCTGTGATGAAAACAGACTTGCAACGCTTCAATATCATCCCTATTGAAGAGGCTATTAAAAATAAAAAGGGCTCTAAAATCTCTTCCAGAGATCTGTCTATTGGCCAGAGCCGACTCTCGAAGTTGAAGACCGAAGATGGTAGCATCGTCTCGTCAGGTCCAGAAATTTTGAGGGAGGTTGAAAGATTTTATGGACAGTTATATATAACTGTGAGGACGTATATATACGTCCTCACAAAAACCTGATACAGGTCGAGACCAAGACCCTCGCGCTAGACTAATATGAATGAACTAGAATGGCTCCCAACAGCTTAAGAACAAGAAAGCACCGTTTGATGACGGAATTACAGCTGAGCAGTTTGAAACTGTTGGAAATCCGGTTCTTAGGGTTCTGGAAAAGTTATTTAATTCCGTCATTTTCGAAGGCAAAACGCCAGAGGCATGGGACGAAGTGTGGCGATATTTTTCTGTAGGAAAGGTGATAAAACTCTGTTATCATTAATAATAGTCTCGCGCGCAAGCTCGATGGCTTCCAGCCCCCCGAACAAGCCGGTTTCCGAAAAGGCTTTAGTACGTTGGACCACATACACATACGCTGCGGCAGATTATACAGAAGGCCGAGGAGTATAATCTACCACAATGAATAGCGTTTGTAGACTACGAAAAGGCCTTCGATTCGATTATGGGCCTCACAAGACGGCTCAAGGTCGCCCAACGCGCAATGGAAAGAGCTATGTTAGGAGTTTCACTGCGTTATCGAATCAGAAATGAGGAGATCCGCAGAAAAACCCGAGTTACTAATATAGCTCGAAGAATTGCTCAGTTGAAGTGGCAGTGGGCGGGGCACATGGGAATTTTTGAAAACCATGAGGGAGGCCTATGTCCTGCAGTGGGCGTCAAATGGCTGATGATGATAATGATATTATTTAGTTAACTATCCAAAAAGCGTAAAGGGTTTAGGTAATTTTGTATGGATGCCCTCCTTTTTTGCTCCTTCACACAGGTATATGACGTCACAAGTAACAACATGGCGGATGAGCCTTTTGAAGGATGAATATTTTTTTCGACTTTAATCTTTTCTGACAATAGAAGCCCATTGCTCTCTCACGTCTTTTTTCACTAATCGTAGTTCTAGTATTGATAGGATTCGTTTGGTCATCCGCCGTGGGAAAATAAAGGGAGCCACCTTCACGCAAACATCCTTATAAAATCGTAGCTGGCGGGTGGATTAATTAAGAGTGGGTGTAGAGTTAACCGCCTGGATTCCTGTTTCTTTAAGCTACAATAATCTTATAATAATGTTAACAATCGCTGACACTTGTCTATCACTTTCGCCAAACCGTCGAATAGTGAGGCGTTCAGTCTGCTTCGAGCTGTTTCCCTGTCCGTTAAAAGGAGATCTTAGGGAGCTAACCCCTGTTTCTCGTACAATAGCCGTCTGTTCAACTACTTTTAATAGCTGCCATTTTGTCGACGTGCATGCAAAACTGACAAAAAGGCCTCCTTACTAAAGCAGAATTTTACTAAACCTGAAACGTACAAATCCTGTTCCTTACAGAAACTTCACGAGGTGTCTGAACACAGCGATCGAATTCGATCTCGGGTTGGCGCGAAAATCGGCCGCTAACGGGCACTTCTTCCTAGCTAAAATCGATTTGGCCGCCGCCAGCATACTAATAGCCAAACCTGAAGGCTTGAAGGAACTTCTTGACCAGGTGAAAGGCGAATCGGAGTTTACTAATGACACCGATGGCACAGAACCCAGTAAAGAGGTGGCCGATGAAATCATTGTGAGGAAGGTAATTCGGGACTTGCACATCCAACTTGAGGGCGCCGAAAGCACAGGAACTGAAGAGACATCGCTCGTTCCAGAAGATAGGAGGGTACTGGTGCCCACAGCCCAGTGAGTTTACATACATAAGCAGCCTATATACGTCCCACTGTAGGGCGCAGGCCTTCTCTCAGGGAGAGAGTATGGGCTTAATCACCACGCGTGGCCACCGCGGATTGGCAATTTCGAGCGCTGAGGTATGTAAACAGCTCAGACACTCAGGTTTCCTCACGATGTTTTCCTTCACCGTTAGCGAGTGGTATTGCTACTATAACTTCACAAATGTACCTACATAACTTAGAAAACCAAGTCATAGGTACATGCCCGCACCGGGGATCGAACCTAGGTCTCCCACTTCCGAGTCCGAGGTTCTACCCACTAGGCTCCCCACCGCTCTACAAATACCTAGAACAAAAAAATAATTTTCCTAATATTATATTTTTTTAAAGTAATTTTTTTAAAAATATTTCAGTGTTTTTAACTATTACTCGCCGTAGAACCTGTTAAAATACCTAAAAATAAATATTAATAAAATAGCGTCGTCTACCTATACATTTAGTATGGAAAATTTCCGAATGCTGTGGACGCCAAAGCGGTACACATGAAATGACTCCAAGGCATTAAATGCCAAGAATTGTGAGGACTATCGCCTACTAGCCTTTTTAGGTTTCCGTACCCAAAAGTACCCAAACCCTATTACTAACACTCCACTGTCCGTCTGTCTGTCTGTCTGTCTATCACTAGGCTGTATCTCATGAACCATGATAACTGGACAGTTGAAATTTTCACAGAAGATGTGTATTTGTTCTGTTGCCGCTAGAACAACAAATACTAAAAACAGAATAAAACCAATATTTAAGTGAGGCTCCCATACAACAAACGTGATTTTTTTGCCGTTTTTTGCTCGATTTTAATAACGGTATCAGGTAGACGCTTGAAATTTTCACATAATATTAAGTTGTATATTTCTTTAAAAAAAAAAAAAAATTGAAATAAAATAATTATATAATGCATTTAATGCTCAATGCATTTACACGTTCGTCCATCAATGCCTCTTGCAGGCCGCTGCAGTAATGTACTATTTTGTCTGTTTCACTTTTACAGACGCTACAGTAAATACTTCGAAATCGAGGGCATATCAGAGCTCGCCCGAGGGCGTCACTACAGCAAAGCAGGCAATTTACTCGTCGCAGGCGCCAAGTGCATACTCGGGAACGATCTGGCCGAAAAGGCGACGCTTTTCAAGGCCGCATTGAATCTGAAAGGAGGTCCGCACCTGCCCGTCTTATCCTACTTGGTCAAGAAGAACAAATCGTTGGTTCCGGCGATATACGAGTTGGAGAAGGCTAAACCCCCAAAGCCCGCAGCGGCTCAGCAGTTTGCACGGCCGTAAGCGTCATTTTTAGGGTTCCAATGCGGCGCATTGAGTTGACACAGATATGTCAACTCAATGCGCCGCGCGTCTGCGTGCCGCGTAGTCATGACAAGCTTTTGGTGTGAGTAACAACTCACCCTGAACTAAACTCACCCTGCGCGCGTGTTGTCACCTTGTGAATTTTGGAGTTGTAGATTCACCCAGCGTGCTAACAGAGTGTAGGTGAGTTGTTAACTGCACAATTTTGGGGTGGCTAACTCAGCCCACATTAATGTTTACAAATTAATTGAATACAAGCTGAATAAAAATTACTGACTGGGTTAATAAGAAATATTTCAGGAATCCTCCCAAGTACATCGATTCAGGTTTCCTACCAACACTAACAGTAATTTTTATTCAGCATGTATTAAGTTAATTTGTAAATTTTAAAGTGGGCTGAGTTAACCACCCCAAAATTGTGCAGTTGGCAACTCACCTACACTCGGTTAGCACGTTGGGTGAATCTACAACTCCAAAATTCACAAGGTGACAACTCGCGCGCAGGGTGAGTTTAGTTTAGGGTGAGTTGTTACTCACCCTGAGTTGACGCCTAAGCCCCAAAAGCTTGTCATGATTACGCGGCACCCAGACGCGCGGCGCATTGAGTTGACATATGTGTGTGAACGTAACATATGAGTTACAACGCATCATACTTGTTCTTGCAGCCTGATTCCGTACTCAGGTGCCCCAACCTCCAGTCCAGGAACGGGCTCAGTGACCCAGTCTGTGAGGGAGCTTACTGATCGTATACTTGCCACCGTAGATGCAACAACTGACGAGCAGACGGTTAATCTATATGTGGATGATCTGCGTGCGTTGGGTTTGAGCTTAAAAAAAGCTAGAAAACTTTTTTATCAAAAGTTACATACGGCGAGACACACAACAGAGGTACCAGCGCCGAGAGTGCTCAAAGAATTGCCCACCGGTTTCCCTGGACCAATAAAGCCCCAAGAGCCTGAACCTAGTAAGCCTGCCCAGCAGGGCTCAGGGAGTTGGAATCGGCTTCGATTTGACACGACATCAGAGGACAATATGGACGGTGAGACCCCTTGATCTTGACGTAACGTTTTTAAAGTATTTTTATCATCGTGTCCTACAAACAAATCTCAATTTTAGAAACCTTTTTAGAAGCTCAAAATTCCACCTATGCCGGGACTTAAACCCGTGACCTCTGGCTAACCGCGCCAGCGCTCTCCCAACTGAGCTAATTGGCAAGTGCAAGCATCGGCGAAATTTCGAGCCTCTTTACAAACTTCTCTGTATTACGTAAGTACAGAGAAAAAAAATTTCCTCAGCACGGGTTAGTGCAACAAAAAGAATAAAATCTCAATTTGTTTGTGGTGAAACATAGTTAGTGAATTTTCGGTAAAATAATTAGTTATTTCACTTACGATTTCTATTCTTTCCTGCCAAGCTGTAACTTGTCTGCCTCCAGTGGTTGCCATTGCACCGAAGATTTTTAGCAACACCATTCCAGTTATGGAAGAGCGGTGTGTACTGCTTCAGGTAGTTTTGTACTTGTAAGTAGATACCGTCAATGTACGTAGTCTAAGATGGAATAAATAAATTTGTATTTTGTATTTAATTCTTTGGTGCTGCTCCACCCAGCGTCGTCGAATAACACGATGAAAACGTTGACCGGGTCGAACCAGCCGCCGCAGCAGCCGGGGCGGAACCAAGCTTGGAGTCAGTGGCGCGGGAACCCCCCTGCTCAGTACACGGCCGGCACTAACAACCAGGGCCTGTATCCGCCGCGATTGCCTCCAGCAGGTTGTCCTACTTAATATTATAAATGTGACAGTTTGTGAAGATGTTTGGATGTTTGTTACTCAATCACGCAATAACGGCTGGAAGGATTTCCATGATATTTGTGGTATGGAGATAGTTTAAGAAGGACATATATATATAAGTATGTATTTATATCATATACAGTAGAACGTCGATTATCCGAACGTTGGTCATCCGAACGACCGCTTAACCGAACTAGCTACGAACCTTGCGACCCGCTTCTCCCTGCTACTTGTGCCGAAGAAGAGGTGAAACAATGGAAGTAGTATGTCTTCCATGGAGATAACGAGCACATATGTATATATATGTATAACCCTTAACCTTGTCATTTCAGGTATTCCAAAGAGTTTTCTTCAGAAACAACAGCAAGAGTTGGACCTTCGAATAGGTAAGAATAATTTGTATTATGTAGGTACACTAAATTAGTCGGGAGCTTGACCAATCCCTAAGACCTTTACATCCTTTGTGGGACCCTATACGGTTATACAATAAGATTCCTCAATATATTGAGTGGCCACCGACGCGGTTTAAAATATGTGTTAATGTTACTTTGTGCAAAATATCCTATTATAAAATTAAGGATTATTAGAAGACAAAGATGTCTGGTAATAAAAAAAAATGTTAACGGGGAAGATTGTGTCTAGCGTGGTGCAACTTTAAGTTGTAACTTTAATTAAAGTAAAACTCTGTTAGTTAAGTAAAAACGTGTATTGAAAAGAACAAATGTGGAGTTTCCTGCTTTTAACTGCTAGGCTTGTTTATTTTAGTTACCTCCATAGTATTATGTCCTATGGTATACTACTGTGGGGTCGGGTAGCAGACATTGAGACCATCTTCGTCCTGCAGAAGAGAGCGATCAGATTCATATATAAGCTAGGCAGTAGAGATTCGTTAAAGGATTTCTTTAAAGAAACTAACATCCTAAGAGTTGCTAGTCAGTATATCTCTGAAAATATTATGTACGTTAGGAAAAATATCAAAACTTTAAAACTGTAGGTAGCCAACACAATGTAAATACTAGAAATAGACATAAACTTTCGTTCCCAAAATTTAGGCTGGCAAAGATTAATACATCCTTTATGAGGCATTGTATACGTTTCTACAATAAGATCCCTGAGGATATAATAAGCTTGCCAGAAACGCGGTTCAAAAAATGTGTAAAGCACACTTTCTGCAAAAAAAAGCTACTATAACATTAAAGATTATTTAGAAGACAATGATGTCTTCTAAATAATCTTTAATGTTATATATGAGTTCGAGGTTTTAGAATATTAATATAAATTCTGTAAATTAAGGACTTGAAAAGACTAAGTTTGGACTTTTTTTGTCCATTTTTTCTCCGTAATGATCTAGATTTTGAGATGAACACCTAGTTTAACTTGTAACGTTCATTAAGTCGCAGTTTCTGTGCTACTTTGAATAAAAAATTTTGATTTTGATTTTTCCTTTTTAACCTCTCCACATAATGAATTAATTCTGAAACTAATTGAAGCTTTGACGTTCATTAGGTAAACATTTTGTTTTTTGTAGTGAATACAATTAGAAGCAACTTTGCTTACTTTACCCCCGATTTCTCGTACACCAACAATAAATTAATATTAATCTACTCCAATTTTCTAGTCCAGTCCATCCAACGGTTGTCTGGAAGACATCACTTTTAGTGATAAGGCCGCCATCTGTACTCTTTGGTTACGAAATATCTGTATAATTTCCATTTTTATTTATAATAAAGTGTTCACTATCTCTACCTTTCTATCTATCTACTGTTAACAGCTCTGCTGTCAGTTGTTTCTTCTGTATGCACTTAGGCCAACCGACATACTTTTGCAAATATAGACGTAACTTCCTATGTTTGTACCAGTGATAGTTAAAAACATAGATGTCTAACTCGTGCTAAAAAATGATCCCACGTTCAATTGTGGGAAGGTGGGCGAGGCTTGTCAATTGTGTTACCAATCGGAGCGAGTTCAGTATTCACCGGCAAAATATCTATGCACCTGCATCTTGTGACGTACATGGATATTTCGACGGGTTACATAATCAAAAAAATCTAAATTTTTATTTTTTATTCAAAGTAGCACAGAAACTGCGAGTTAATGAACGTTACAAGCTAAACTAGGTGTCCATTTCAAAAACTATATCATTTTGGAGAAAAAATGGACAAACAATAGTTTGCCGTTTTTGTGCACAACCAACCATCAGTTACGCTGTCACTTACTATCGCCCGATAAACTTTCACGCTGTCACGCATGGCGCACAGAGTGAACCAATCAGGGAGTGATTTACTCTACAGCACATCTTGAGCTCATTTAATTGTTAAAAACTAATCGAGAGACTGGGGACGTTTTTGAGTGTAAAATTTGTAGGAAGAAATCTTCTATCGTTTTTTATTCGTAGGTTTGCACTCGTTTTAGAGTTTTTTTTGGCAAACGTAGACAAAAGCCTGGTTCGATCCCCAGTGCGGGCATGTACCTATGACTTGGTTTTCTAAGTTATGTACATTTGTGAAGTTATAGTAGCAATACCACTCGCTAACGGTGAAGGAAAACATCGTGAGGAAACCTGAGTGTCTGAGCTATTCACATACCTCAGCGCTTGAAATCGCCAATCCGCGTTGGGCACGCGTAGTGATTAAGCCCATACTCTCTCCCTGAGAGAAGGCCTGTGCCCTACAGTGGGACGTACATAGGCTGCTTATGTATAATGATGAAAAAAAAAATTTAATTTGAATTGAAATTTGAATTTGAACGAGTTAATTTGTTGCTTACTTGATTTATGTACTTTATTGCACACAAAAGCATCTGTTGTGTGATTTCAGAGTCGGGCCAGACTCCACGCAACTCCAACAACGCGCCAATATGGCCGACGCAGAGCGGCTTCCAACCGCCAACGTTCACTTCGACCTTCATTGAAGCCCAGTCCAACCCCGACGCCAACGCGCCAATGTTTGTCCAAACCAATCAACCAACGGTGTCCACGTCGCGGGATTCGCCGACCGAGGACCACGGAAGCTTGCAGGACATGTTCGCCTTGATGGAGGACGGTGAGGATTAATACAGTGAAACGGGGTGATAATAAACTGGAGTATGAATGGAAACAAAAACAACAAGTAGACAAGTGCGAGTCGGACTCACCCACCGAGGGTTCCGTACAAATTTGTAGGTACTTAAATATTATAAATAGTTCAGGAATCAAGTCTCGCAGTTTTTTCCGAGCTTCTCCCGAGCTTCAAAGACATCTTTTTTATGATTTGATTACAAATGTATAGTTTTCAGATTTTTCCCTGAACTTAGTAGGTATAAGACTATATTACTTACCAAATTTCATAATTCTAGGTCAACGGAAAGTACCCTATATATTTTGATTCCTTTAAGTGTCGAAATATACGTTTTTTGCGGTAACTTAGAAGTTTGATTTTTTTCAGCTTCAAGCTACTGTAGACCTGAGTATATGGTTAGGTATAATTTCAACTAGATACCTCCACGCGTTCCGGAGATAAAGGGCCTTGACGGACAGACGGACGGACTGTTCCTTTTGAGGTACGGAACCCTAAGAAGTGAAAAAACGCTTTCCTACAGAACTTACAACAGTTGCGACGTCTCTTGATATGTCTGATTTGATCGACATATCCGTCAAGTTCAGTAGGATGACAAAAAACCTTTTTCCACTTTTTGTTTCTAACCATACTCCAGTTTCTAATCACCCCGTATTACGGTACCTATAATGTACGGCAGGTATTAATTTTTTATAAACTTTTCTATTAATTTAACCCCTTTTGTCCTCTTCTTAAATAACCATGAGCATCTGTCCAACCCGCAGATGAACTCGATGATGGGTCGAAATCGCCAACGAGTGGACAGAAGCGCATGAGTGCCTTCCAGAGACTGGGCCCGGTCGCCGCGGCCAAGAAACCGAAGCTCACCATCAATCTGCTCTTCTCTAAGGACGACGCTGTGAGGTAATTCGTCAAAATTATAGCGTTCACACTGTCAGTCGACTTTTCTCTAACAATATTGACCACAGCAGTCTGTGGGCAATTAATATATCACTTACAACTAATATGTCCCTAGTTTGACTGGAACTTAGAATTGAGAAGGACCAACTTAAATTTGGCAAGGATTGTTATAGAATGAAGAAGCTTTACACTTTTATGAACACCAGAAGCGTTGATAAACGATTTTTTACCCAAGGTTGACGTCCTGAGACCAGATGGCTGAGCCTTGGGAAGATTTTTAGATTTGATTCACCTTGCAGAGAGGTGGTCGACGAGCAGGCAGCACGCGAGACAAAGGCCGCGCAGCACGTGCCGGTGTACCGGCGGGCGGACGTGCTGGCCAGCGGCGACCACACGGTGGTCAAGTACCTCGCCTGCTGGCCCTGGCGGCACCGCGTGCATGCCAAGCGGACGGCCGGCCCGCGGGCTTCTAAGGTGAGTGTTACACAGTGAGAGCGGCGTATAACAGGATCGTGGAAAACCCTAGTCTCTGTCCACTTCTCTGGGATAGGGGCGTGAGTTTATGTATGTATGTAGTAAATGCTTCAGCGTGCCCTTATTCTGTACGGCACATGCTATACCAGCAGTGTAAAGGTGCGTTCACACACAAACGTTTACTTGACGCGCCCGCTCCCTATAGATGACGCGTGTCCCGCGTAATATTTTTTTCGCTGCCGTTACGGCCATGCCAGGCCCTCGTCACTCCATACAAAAAATATTATGAACGTACTTTGTGCCAACATTGAAACAAAAAATATAATCCTGCTAAAACAAAAGGCATTAACTCCGCAGTGAATCACGTAGATGTATCATGATTTAAAATTAAGTCGGGTTATATGGGAAATCTTATGGTGGTAATGTTGGTATTACGTATTTTGCAAATGGCCGGTAATTTTGTTCGTTTGTTGTTTTTGTGTGGCATTATTTTATTTATTTTAACTTTAGCAATTGGCGTAGTGCGTGAAAAGTGATTAAACAAGAAATATGGGAGGAAAAGCATTGAGGAAATGTGAAATTTGTGGCATTAGAAGAGTCAGAAATTAATGTACGTCTGGCATATTCTTAGCCAGATACCTATCCACTGGAGCCAAACAGGTAAAATTAGCAAGTTTATCATAATAAATGTACGCAAATTTTGATATTTATTTAATGCGCTTGGATAAAACAACTGAATTATTTAGAACAATTTACGATTTTGACAAATTTAAATTAACGCCGGTTGTAGTGCGGTACCCATGTGGTAGGTACATTTTTTTTTATCGATATTTTGGACGATTGATTTCTGCCAGATATTTGTACAAGCTGTCTAAAATTGATCACAACTACTTAATTTTAAACGTCGAACACTACACAGCAAGAACAGAAATGATTTATGTTGTTTTATTTTGCTCAAAGCATTCAGTTTTGTTTTATATTTTTTAAAATACATTGTACCGCTTAGTTTTGTATTCTAGATGCCGCTTATGGGTTAAAGCGACAGGCAATGAAGATTTGCATGGTGGAGCTGTAATAGCCACCGTTATATGACGGAGAGAATGATTGCCTTAATTGTAAAAAAAATTATTCGAAGACAATGTCAAATATATAATTTTGATTTCATAAAGGCAGAAGAAATTAACGCGAACGCAAATAAAATTTTGCAAGCTCAAAGTACAGCAAAATAGTAAACAGGTTATACAAACGTTCCTTGACATTATTATTATTAGCAGTACCTATACCATATTTATTTGGGGCTAAGACAAAGTGTAAACAACTTTTCAGTACTCTTTAGACTATTTTCATTGTCGAAAAATGTTATATCGGTTTTTACACTAACAAATTAGTAAATTAGATTAAATTAGATTTAATATTAGGGGTTAAAGTATGAAATTGCCGTTTTATTGCAATAGGTTCTTTGAATTGACATAGAATCTTCATGGTTTGAGGTTTTCGAATGAAACTTTTTTCAAATGGTTTCTATGATGTTCTTTTTTTAAAAAATGTGAAACATTTGAATATCGACTTTCAATTGTTTTTGTTATTCAATTTAGACAAGAAAGATGGATACTGCGAAAATTCGAGTGATTATGAGGCACCCATTTTTCGTATTTTTTTATTTTATTGATTTGACGCAAGTGAGTCAATATTGTGGGTAAGGTAACGTTAAACCATGCCGCTAATTCCTGGGTAGTTTGACTAGGGTCGGCTTCCACTATCTCTCTTAATTTATCGTTATTCACCTGTGTGGGCGTTCTTCCTCGTGGCTCGTTCTTTAAGTCGAAATTTCCATCACGAAAGCGTTTAAACCAAAATCGCACGGTGCGTTCATTAGTAGACCCCTCTCCAAACGCAGCATTGATATTGCGGGCTGTTTCTGCCGCGTTAGTTCCGCGTCGGAACTCGTATTCAAAAATCACTCGAATTTTCGCAGTATCCATCTTTCTTGTCTAAATTGAATAACAAAAACAATGGAAAGTCGATATTCAAATGTTTCACATTTTTTAAAAAAAGAACATCATAGAAACCATTTGAAAAAAGTTTCATTCGAAAACCTCAAACCATGAAGATTATATGTCAATTCAAAGAACCTATTGCAATAAAACGGCAATTTCATACTTTAACCCCTATTACTTTATAAAAAAAATTACTTATATAACATTATCAGACAGTATCATTTTAAAAGTATTAAAAAGTTTCATTTTGTCTCAGCCTCAAATAAATATGGTATAGATAATATATTTTTTGACTTATTGTTTTGTTTGTTGCAGACTCCAAAGATCTGAAATTCGACCAGTGCAAAGTTTTGAAAGCGACGTGACGCATTGGTGACATTAAGTTTTCTGCCCTTGATGCTAAATAAATGATTTGATTTAAAAAAATGCCTTTTTCGTTATGAAAGTAAGCGATAATCCATTCACACCATGTCATACTCGAAATAATTGAGTTGATCTACTGTGTTGGGATTTATCGCCTACTTTAATTTCCAAAGCATGAAAATGAGGTAAGAGGAGAGACGTCTCGAATTTTTTTTATCGATATCGATATGTGATAAGTAGTCAATCACTAATGTTTTGCAATTTCATTCTCATGTTGGTATTATACTATTTTTTGTTAGGTTGGTACAAACTACGTTCATAATTTTGAAAACGTGTTGTTAGCAAGTGCCGACTCTTATAACGTAGTGATTACATACTCTTTGGGCCATGCCTCTACAGGGTTATTTTAATAATGAGCAATTCTTCTAGGTTAGAGTTTGTAATTTGCTACAACATTTTTTTAAGACCTGTACCATTTTTAGGGTTCCGTACCCAAAGGGTAAAAATGGGACCCTATTACTAAGACTTCGCTGTCTGTCTGTCCGTCCATCCGTCCGTCCGTCTGTCTGTCACCAGGCTGTATCTCAAGAACCGTGATAGCTAGAGAGTTGAAATTTTCACAAATTATGTATTTCTTTTGCCGCTATAACAACAAATATTAAAAACAAAATTAAATTATTATTTAAGGGGGGCTCCCATACAACAGTGATTTTTTTGCTGTTTTTTTATCATTGTGTCTAATGTTGTATAGATAATGGTACGGAACCCTTTGTGTGCGAGTCCGACTCGCACTTGGCTGGTTTTTTTTATTAATGTGTTTGCTGTTCTCAACTTTGTAGTGGCGCTGTTTGCTGGGCAAAGCTTAGAACTGTATGTGTTAAATAGAATCGACATTCCTTTATATTGAACAATGATTTATCGCAGGATAAATCATGCACATTCATTGAGTCATGTACATACATACATAAACTCACGCCTGTTTCCCAGAGGGGTAGGCAGAGACCGGCGACTGCCACTGTAAATCATGTAAACCCTGATAATTCGATAAATATCATTCTGAGAAAAAACTCGGTCCGCGGTCGCCAGGTCAGAACTTTTCTGAACACTTCAACTGAGCAATTCTTCTTCGAAGAAAGAAGAATTCGAGCTTATGAAATAAAGTTTCGTAAATTCGGGATCAATTCACGAAGCCCTGCAATTTGTATAGTGTAATTACTGTAGTTATGTATTGTTATGTTATTTGTTTACAGTCTTCGATGATAATGGAGGAAGAGCAGATGGTGGAGGGCTACGAATCCAATCGCAATTACGTCAAAGTCGCCGTAAGTATACTTTGTGTTAACACCTTCCACAATGCTACACCTTTTCACCTTTTGTTGTCGTTGAGTCGACGGAGTGAAATAAACTGTATAAATGTTGAGACAGATGAACTGAATGGATTTTCATAGTAGATTGTTTACCGAGGGAGAAAATACTATTTTCACACCTGCTTTTCAGAAAAGATCCCTTGATTCCCTCAAATGAGGGATCAAAGTTGTACTTTTCTTCCCTGATATTCTAGTTTTTTTTTTATTGCCCTCAGCATGATCCGTGTGCAGATTTTCACAAAATGTAATTCCAATTCGATTTTTATTTTGTTGCAATCGATCATAATTGTCTTCCACGGCACATAAATAATTTTTCCTTATAGCAGGTGTGAAAAGCAGTATGTCTGCTATTTTAAGGCGAGAGTGTTTCTTTGTTATCCCGAGTGCACGAAGGATTATAGAGTAGAATCCTGAGTGCGCGAGGGATGAAAAGTACACCACTCGAGCTTAAAAATAGTTTTACTCCAGAGGTGGACACTCTACTTTTTATCACCCTCTGTGAGAAAATAAGTGAACGCAACCATATGAATAGTGTTATTTATTTTTAAGACAACATAGAAATGATTAGAGGTTAATGTTTATATTTGAACAATTGACAGTTGATGACAGTTTTATTACATAAATGTCAACAGTGTTTCAATTGTCAAAAATTACATTTAAAAGAAAGTCAATCAATTAGACTTAATAAGACGTACTATCCTTTAGAGTTAGTAAAAATAACAATGACAATTAGAGAAACGAAAAGACGAAATGCATCAGGCGCCTTTTTTCAGTTTTTTTTTTTGCTCGCGCGCGGTTTTCTTTTAAACAGCCAGCAATTTGTGCAACATTGTTCGTGTTCGTGAACAATGTTGCGCTGTGAACTTAGCAACAATAGCAACATGCGCGTTCCAAATTCAAATCACTTTTATTCCCTCAGGGAATCATCATCATCAACCCATTATGTCCCCACCGAGGGGCACGGGTCTCTTCCCTGAGGAAGGTATAGGCCATACTCCACCACGGGGGCCAAGTCCGGATTGGTTGTATGTAGACTAGTGGCTCGTCTACTGTCAGAAGTTGTCAAGCCGCCCTAAGGCCTCTGACGACTGCCATCTATCGACGGCAGCCGGCACCAACAGCTTAACGTGCCTTGCGAAGCACGGAACCGCTCGGAAAAGTGCCACTAGCGTTAGGCATAGACGGCGACCCATCCATGCACTGAACGCGCCCTGTGTTGCTTAACCTTCGTGATCGTTTAAGATCACTCAGGCAGCCGGGGCTACGAGCGATTCCAGGGAATCAAAAAGCGTTTTAGTCCCTGTTCCCGGGGAACGAACTAGGTCTTTTCGAATAGATGTGATAAAAGCACTTATTTCAACGACAGATATCGAACTACCCGCCACATTACACGAAGGAAGACGTGTTGGACCTTGTGCTTGAAACTGTGGGTGGAAAAAGCTTCATTCCTTGTTTCGTTGAGGTAAGAATCTGCATCTTTGTCTCTTTCAATTGTTATTTTCAAGGCCAGGACTGAAGAGGATAATAATATCGTCAGTCCACCTCTAATTCTATTATTAAATTCAATCAATGCAATGAACGCAGGCGCAGGAGCGGAGTGTAACTCAGGATATATTGCTTTCCCTTTAATGCTGCTTTAGTTGCATCCCACGACAAGGCAAGCGATAACAATCAAGGACCTAAAACCGTTGTCGGACTCAAAATGACCTGTGAATTTCTGGAATAACATTTGAAACGTCACACACTGTACTCACGAGTATTTTCCAGTTCACACGCGAAGAGTGCATATTTCTGGTGCTGCGATGCGAGAAGGCGCTCCTAGCTTTGCACAAGAAAGGCCTGTACCTCCACGAGAGCGGATACGACATGCCCGTGCACATATCTCTGACTGACCTGACGCTGAGCAACATCGGGTTCATACCCAGAATAGTGCTGGGGAAACGGCTCACTTCGGCCTACGACGGAGAAGCGAAGCTGAACTTGGAAGGGTTCTGTCTTGAGTCTGGTGAGCATAACCAAAGCCGACATACATACATAAACTCACGCTTGTATCCCGGAGGGTTAGGCAGACACTAGGGTTTTGGATGTTGACAAACCTCTTTCGCTCCATCAACATTAATTTGTCACTGGATGCATGTATAGGGAAGAGCGGGTGATCGTGCTCTTCCACTATAAAGGGAAATTTCCCGCCAGGCAGATCGTATGCCTGGGGACGGCCGGTCCAACTGATGTTTGTCGGACGTTATATTTATGGTATGTCATGTGAAACATTTTGCTTGCGCGATGCAGGAATATCGGAGTTTGTAGTGCGCGCGTAGAGTTGACATGTGCTCGCCACACATGCTTAAAGCCGCTACACACGTTTTTGTCCAGGAATTGACCATTGTGTGACGTGAGTGCTTCTGCAGATGTGAGCCACTTCGTGTACTTCCCGCTGAACCGGCCGACGAACCAGACCGAGCTGGTTCAGCTGCAGAGCGGCGTCTCCTGGGAATACCTCCGGGAGCTCAATCTGGCTAATAACAGGCTCGAGTAAGTATATTCCTCTTTATTCTTTAGCATTTCCTTGTAAACTGTTGGAAGACGGTAATTAAACACGTCCGCGGTGTTAAATTACCTACCGACTTTCGACCCGAAAATTTTTCATAATGGACGCCATAACAAATTACTGCATCCATAAAATTTTGCTGGGCAATTACATTCACAATCACACATTTTTCTGATGTAAAATTACCTATATTTATAGTAAAACTTGATGCAGGAGTCACGGTAGAACCACACTGATTCTACGGACGATGACTCCTACTCTGACGCAACACAGTTTTTTAACTAGCGCGGAAGGTATTTGTTGCTTTTAGACTGTTGCCGCTTATTGTTAGACTTTATGTACCTACTACCCTGGAATGAGTTAAACTTTGCTAAGTAAGTTTAAAAAGGTATCCTAGCGCATTAAGTCCTTATAAACGTGTAACAGTATGACATTATTCTTATACCAAATAAACTATTTGTATTTGTACACGACGCCACGTGCGATCTGGCCGCTTGAATTTGTATGCTATTGTATGTATGCATCCGACGCGAACGTCCAAGCTAAATCGCTAGATCAGCATCGGAAGGCGGAGGGGGACGTCCGTCGCGTAAAACAGGCGTGCTTCTAGAACTAGATCTACATCTGCAGCTCGCGGCGCATCAGATGCGATTAGAACGTCGATGCAGGAGTTTCTAATTGTTCGAAATTGGAGCGAATCATAAGCAGCCCATATACGTCCCACTGTAGGGCACAGGCCTTCTCTCAAGGAGAAAGTATGGGCTTAATCACCACCCACCCACGTGCCCACCGCGGATTGGCGATTTCAAGCGCTGAGGTATGTGAATAGCTCAGACACCCTGGTTTCCTCACGATGTTTTCCTTCACCGTTAGCGAGTGGTATTGCTACTATAACTTTACAAATGTACATAACTTAGAAAACAGTCATAGGTACATGCCCGCACTGGGATCGAACCTGGGTCTCCCGTTTCCGAGTCCAATGTTCTACCCACTTGATTTGGTCACGCGATAGTTATGATACTATTTTTTGTTATAAAATGGATTTACATAGAAGAGCGATTGATCGTGCTGGTTGTTTCCACTATAAAGGGAAATTTCCCGCTAGGCAGATCGTATGCCTGGGGACGGCCGGCCCGACTGATGTTCGTCGGACGTTATATTTATCGTATGTCATGTGAAACACTCTGCTTGCGCAGTGCAGGAATGTGTTGGAGTATATATTGCGCGCGCAGAGTTGACATGTGCTCGCGACAGATTGAATATACTGATGATACACCCCTATTCCTACTTTTTTCGTGGCAAGAACATATTCATTTGGGGGTACGGCAGTGCCCCCGCCAAGTCGAGCAAAAAAGAGGCACGGCCGTACCATCCTTTTCTCGAAGTAGGTCAGGCCATTATCGACCCCCCTATATCTTCGTTGTGGATAAAACTAGAAGCCTGATTTTTTTGTAACCAATCAGGCATTGTATGAAAACGGTATATTTCAAATTTTATTCAATTTGAACCAGTACTTTAAGAATTATAACTAGTTTCTTAATTTTGTCACTCACTGACTGACTGACCGATCACCAAAACTCTTAGGCACTTCTAGCAGACATAGAAGCTTCAAATTTAGAATACAATTAGTGTTTAGTGTATAAATCAAGGTAAAACTAAAATATTTTACATTTCGGTCCAATTTTCTAGATACACCAACTGCAGTGAATGTATCAGTGTACTTGAAAGATGTGTGTGTGTGTGTCAAAAAGTACAAATAAAATGATTATCTATCTATCTATCTAAATAATAATTGAAGATAGGTACCTAGATATAATTATGTTCAAAGGTAACTTGTAAAATGGTCAAGGGAAATTAAATAAAAAATAAAAACCGACTTCGAAACACTACAGCACTAAAAAATTGGAAATAATTTAAATAATTAGAAGTATTTATACATGTAGGTATTGTAGAAGTATAATTTGGAGCCGGTGCCCAAAATATATGTGCTGGTCTTGAAACTGGGCACCGACTACAAAATATTACACTTCTACAATACCTACATGTATAAATACTTCTACTTCTAATTATTTAAATTATTTCTAACTTTTTAGGGCTGTAGTGTTTCGAAGTCGGTATTTATTTTTTATTTAAAAAATTTTATTTTTCAAATTTTAGTGGGGGAAGAAAAATAAATAAGTCCCTTATAACCATAATTTATCCTACTTAATTCGTTGCTTTAAAATTTGATGTTCTAAATTTCCATTGGCCCGGAGGCCTTGAAGAGGCGGAGAGCTAATAATTTAATGAGAACAGGGTTAGGTTAAATTTTACAAAAAGACTTTAATCTCAGAACACAAAAATAAGGAGAAGTGTTATAATGGCCCGTTTGCTAGAAAACCGATGTCGCCACTTACTCACACAGCTACATTGTGCTCATAATCTCTATTTGATTACAACATAAACAACCGGCTCACTATTCGCTGTTTACACAAATGAAACAGCCAATAAGAAGAGCAGCACAACATTAGTGATGGGGACGAAAAAGTACATTATCGATTATACTTAAAAAAAATCGTACTTCGTACAAAAACTTTTTGTACATTATGTCGATTTTTTTCTTGCCATCTATACCTAAATAGTAACTAATTATTTCTCTACGTCGCGTAGTCTGTAACTACTTTATTTCGTTGTAGTAATCCTTTGCAAAAGGCTGCCTAAGCTTTTATTTTTACAGGCTTTGCCTACCAATGTGTTAATTCCTAAATATGTCAGTTTTGTTCATACCTACCTATCGTATAATTCGTGAATTCCGTTTCATCGTAAATTCTAATCATACAATTTATGATTCTAAATAGATAGATAGATAGATAGATAGATAAATAATTTATTCACATAAGACACACACACGTATATAAAGCAAAGTAATACAAATCAATTCAAAAGTCACAATACGAAGAAAGAATATAACAAAACAATAACATACAGAAAAAAAGCAAGAAACACACTGGAAATCAGCCAGACACGGTACGACAGGGGTACAAAAGTGACCAACGTAGGTGTGGCAAATGTGAATGGGCTCCGACTCAGCATGTGCTAAAAGTCTAGGAAGAACTTCAGCGCTGATATTCTGCCGGTACCCGATGGGAGCGGCATGCAGCGCCAGGAGAGCTGAGGTGAGGTGGTCGAATTGTTATCAGACCGGATCAAATAATGTAATGTCACGTTGCAAATATTGGAATAAATTGTATTTTTATAAAAGTATATTATTAGAAATAGTTTGTATATATTCGTGTGAAATGTCCGTATAAAGTGTGAAACCGTGTAGAGTCATAGATATAAACTAATTTTATAAATATTAATGATTGAACAAATAAATTTTAAATGTCAACATGTTATTATTTTATTAATTTGTGCTGAGGCAAGAATAGTCCAGAAGTACAAGATCCAAACAAAAAATGTCAAAAGGGGATGAAATTAAATTGTATTATAATATTAAACTAAATAAAATAAAGTAATTAAATTGGTAATAATATTATATATGTCCAAAAAATAGTCATTTGTAATAAAAAATTATATTATATTCAATAAAATTAAAGTCCGGAGGAAAATACTAGGCAGATAAATATGTACCAATAACTTATTATTCCTTTCACTTACTAGGGCAACAATTTCTGCTGATCCAGCAGGAGCTTTCTTATGTGTGCCCTGAAAGTAGCCCTAGACTGGAGTTGGCGGAGAGGTGGCGGTATATCGTTCCAGCACTTTGTGGCCTGAAACCTGAAACTACCGCGAAAGGCGGCAGTACGGTGATGCGGCACACAAAGTGGGATCGAGGTGCTCCTGATGCAACCCCCCATTGCTCTCCTCCAAATGAGCTTTTGGAATAAATAGGCTGGTTTCTGCGTGTTGACTATACCAAACAATAGAATTGACATGAAAAATTTTAGAGAACATTCGCTGAGTTACCTACAAAATATAGGTATGCAAGGCGACGAAACGACGTTGTCTGTGCCGCGCCGCTTGAATATAATTCAAAACATATCGCCTGCGTCATTTTTGTTTGAAGCGGCAAGATGCCTGCGCCTTGCCTTCACCTTATGCGCGTTTTTGTATAGCGCACACCTTAAAAAATCTAGAACTACTTATTTTAACTCGTGAATTAATGAGCAGTGACTGTAGATGTTTCTGAGTTTGGATTAAAATTTTCATTGCCTTGGTGGGTGACAACTGTGATGGGTACATAAAAAATATTCTCAATAATATCACATAAATAATATTTTTATTAACTTGTGAAAAATACATTAGGTAGTAAGAACTCAAAGGGCCGGTTTCTGAATTGAGAATTTCACTAAGTAAAAACATAAGTAACGTTCTGTCACGCTCTTTTGTGAAAAATTCGAAGAGACAGTACTACAGTTAACCATTTACTTAGCGAAATTCTCAATTCAGAAACTGGCCAAAAGAAACTTGTGAAACATAAACTTAAAGAAACTTTCGAAACACATTTACATTAAAAAGATAACATCATCATCCGACTGAGATCCTGCAATGAATATTTTACTGTTCCCTTAAAAGGTAAATATTTATTTAGAACTTGTCACTTGTTGACATTGTTCAATGTTTTGCGTGATTTCTTTTTTCGAGGTTTTTCTTCAATCGACATAAATCTACCAGTTTCTGGGCCTTCGGCAACTCGTTGCTGTATCTAAAATACAAAAAGTATGCATTTGTAAAAAATCTAATATTTTTTTATTTATACAGGGCCATTTTTAAGTTAACACAATTCCTGAAACACGTCAATTAAAGTAAGTCATTTACAACAACTTTGGTTTACGACTTTTGAAAACTCGATGTTATATTTTCAACTTTGTTCATATGATGTTTCGATTTTCTAGTCTGTGGCGGCGCTATATGACCGATAAATTATGTGTTCAATCGAATGGACATTCCTCTATGTCTGACAATTATTTACAGGGGTCTTTGACATTCGCAGCATTTTTCGACAAAAAAATATCCGTTACTTCCAAGGGGATCTAAAATAGTAAATAAATTATGAAATTATTAAAAACATTACATGGTCACCTGTTATTTCTTCAGGAACGCATGTTTCAACAGTAACAATATCCGAAACTTTCTAATACGGATCTAAAATAGTAAATAAATTATGAAATTATTGAAAACACTTCATTTACTTTATTTTAAATTAAACGAATTTTAGGCTCATAAAAGAGTATAAGAATATTATTTAGTACCATAACCACATCACCTGACTTGTTTCTTTAGAAACACTTTCTTTTGCAGAGTTATGCGTCGTTGCGTCCATTGTCACCTGAAATAGAGAATCAGAATAAAGTAACAATCGAATATTCCACACCATGTAAAATATAATTATGCCGTGATTTTAGGTATATTGGTACCTCAACATTTATGGAACTCCTTATTACTGGTATTTTCAAAGCAGGACCTGCCCACGTTAATATTTTTTCCACTCTTTAGCATCTGGAAACATTTCTCCGTAAAATGGATGGAGCAACAGGTATTTGATTTGAGAGGAAGCCAGTTAAGCAATCTCCCTGTAGTTTCAATCCATTTATCCTTCCTATTAGGGTCTTTGGGAAACCTGAAATTAAATCTTTATTAAAAACTTTTTGAAATACGTGGTGAAAACTAAGCCTGTTTATATTACGACAAAATCTGCCACTAAAGTAGAAGCTTCCTTAGCAACTGAAGTCCACTCGGACGGAGTCGCGGACAATAGCTACCTAGTCGTACAATATAATTGGTTCTAGTAATTTTGGAAGTCTGGACGAACGAGTGTAAATGCGACGAAGTATCGATACTTAATCAGTCTGGAAAGAAAGCAACTACCCCATCACTATGACTCCCGCTGACACCTACTGTGACTTTGACAGTTCACGGCAAATACATGCGGCCGTACTACGAAACATCGCAATTCATCGCATAGAACAATAGTCAGTTTCGCGAGACGGTCCATTGCGGGCTTGCTTTTCCATGTTAGAAAACCTCCACGAAAATTCTACATAAAAACAGCAGTGGAGTAAACCCGACGATATAAATACGTCCCATTTATGTTTTTAGTACTGGAATGCATATTGCACAGGAAAATTATTATAATTATGATTTTTCGTAGTTTAAAGATGGATATAGTGAGTAAAATAGGCTTACCGGTGAAAACACACTGCACTGTTATTTGAATAGCATGTATCACTGCGATTTCTGTAGGTAATCAAATCAGGCATTTTTTACATATGTTACGGCGATAGCGGGCGCGAGGCGATTGACGGCCATATTTAAAAGTTTCGCCGAGGTTAGCCCAACCGGGCTAACGTTGAGCGACAGTGCCACGCCCATATGGCACTTCTCCTTCTTTTTTTGTTCTGAGACTTTAATCAAGAAACCTAGCTAGGAATACAACGGTCCCTAGCTAGTTGGGATTCACTGCACTACACAGCTTCGAACACTTTCTTGGCTATCACGGTTAGGTACTCTCCTGAGAGCCAGCCGGGGTCAAGCGGAGGTCCTTCCGAAGCCCGAGACCAAGCGGGGATCTTTAGGCCTGCAGACGTCCTGCAGCGCCGGCGAGAAGAGGGCTCCAGGGGGGTGCGCAGATAATTCCACCCGGGACCGCAGATGTCAGGTGGCCACGAGTATGCCAGGGGCGTGCTAGGCCCAGTACTTGGACCCTGTAATGTAAAGAAATCCCACGCATTAGTCTACAGCCACGGAATGGAACGTTTCACCGCCACCAGCCGTGCAAAAGCAGAAGAAGCCTAACTGATTTGAAGGTGGCGGTGGAGAAAATCAGAAGCGAAGTAAACTAATGACATGGAAATACTGAAACTGATTGAAATAAAATGATGCATAGCAAAGTATGTACAAAAGCAATTTAAAACAAGAATTAATGGCATCAATGATGAAATACAATTTAGAAACGTCACTTAAAGAGTGTCTTGAATTGAAATGAATTGAAAATGTCTTGAAAATTTGAAAAATAAAAATTTTTAAATAAAAAATAAAAACCGACTTCGAAACACTACAGCTCTAAAAAGTTACAAATAATTTAAATAATTAGAAGTAGAAGTATTTATACATGTAGGTATTGTAGAAGTGTAATATTTCGTAGTCGGTGCCCAGTTTCAAGACCAGCACATATATTTGATGGCATATAAAAATTACTAACTCCATAAATCGGTCTGTCACGCGATTTAAATGTCAAAAGTCATGACTTTCCAGTACATTAATTGTCAAATTCTGATATTTTAGCGCCACAAAACGCGTGACTCGTGCCATCGTAGTACCTGTGCATATTATACAGAATAAGCACTACATAAATACACCGAGAAGTGAAAACAGCGTCTGATGCCTAATACGCGTAATTTCGCGTATGACAACTGTGCTTACCAATCTCGACATCGTGTTCGTAGCATCAGTGTGGTCCTACCTTCAGCCACTCACTTGGCCCGTTTTTTCATTGAGACACCGGAGAGCTACATCGCTTATCTCTTGTCTATTACCTCTCTTGTTACCAAAGCACAGGGTATCCAGCATGTGACGTGTGATGCTGTAAATAACGCTTCTCGCTGGGCCGGCTGTGCCCGCTGTACGTGCCCGCAACTGTGACGTGTGCTCTCGCGCAGGTCGCTGGAGGGCTTTTCGCTGGGCCGGCTGTGCCCGCGGCTGCGCTCGCTGGACGTGTCCCGCAACCGGCTGGCGCGCGCGGCGAGTCTGCTGCCGTGCCGCGGCGCGCCGCTGCTGGCGCTGCGGCTCGAGGGGAACCCGCTGTGCCGCGACTGCACGGAGCCGGCGCTCTACACGCGGCTCGCGCGGCTGCTGTTCCCGTCACTGGCGGAGCTGGTGAGATGTTAGCGAGCCGCTTGCCGCGTTGCACGGAGCCGGCGCTCTACACGCGGCTGCTGTTCCCGTCGCTCGCGGAGCTGGTGAGATGTGGCCTGTGGACGTCTGAGGACTGTGGCTAACTGAGCGAGCGCGTTGTACATTTGGAGGCCGCCACGGGAAATGGACGGCTTAAAACTAAGTTGGAATCGTAGTTTGCCGTTGACCACTGATCGACTGTTCCAAACTCAGTTGAAAACATACTTTGCCATACACCTCTATTATAAATCGATGGCTTTAAACTAAGTTGGAAGCGTAGTTTACCATAGACCACAATTCGAAATCGCTGACTTCAAACTAAGTTTGCCATACACCACTATAGTCAATCAACTGCTTCAGATAATTTCAAAACTCCCCCACTAACGATAAAAATATCTGTGTAATTTCCATTTTTATGTACAATAAAGTGTTCTCTATCTATCTATCCCACTATGTTAAATCGATATCTTTAAACTAAGTTGGAACGTAGTTCGCCATAGACTACCATAGTAAATCGCTGGATTCAAACTTAGTTTGCCATACACTACAGTCAATCAAAGGCTTCGGATAATTTGGTAAAACTCCCCCAACTAACGATAAAAACATTTATCGATTTCGTTTGGGTATCTTTTTGGACTGTCATCAAGCGGTTACGAAAAATAAATACATAGTTATTCCAACTGCTCATAACTTTGTTTTCATCCAGGACGGTGTGAAGATTCAACAAAACGGCGAGTTGCCGACCATAAAGCAGAACTACTGTCCGCCCGACGCTAAAGGTATCGTGGAGAAGTTTCTGGAAGTATACTTCCCGCTGCTGGATTCCCCGCCCGAAGAACGTATGCCGATTGAAGAGTTGTACCACGAGCGGGCCACTCTATCCATCACTTACTGCCACACATTACGTGAGTTTTCTATCTTTCTCTCTTCAACGTCGAGAGTTATGAATTCCCCGCACGAAGGCCTTGTGTCGATTGAGGAGTTTTAATACGAACTGATCACTCCGACGACCATTATTAGTTTCTCTGTTTATCATTGTCACGTGACATTCTTACGTCACATACGTGAGTACGTCTCGATCTTGCGAAAATCTAGCGCCACTGACTTTTTGTCGAGAAACTTCTTTAAGTACTTCCCGCTGCTGGATTCCCCACTCGAAGATCGTATGCCGATTGATTAATTGTATCAAGAGCGAACCACTTATTTACTGTTTCTGTGTGACATTTTCATTCGTCGACATTCTTACGCGCAGACCGACTCTGTCTTTTTTGTAGAGAAATGTTTGGAAGTGTACTTCCCTGTATTGGATTCCCCGAAGATCGTATACTTGATTAAGGAGTTGTACTACCAGCGGGCTACTTTGACTATTTTTTTTCTTTTTATTTAGGATACTATATAGCAGTTGTTTACTTAAAGTACAGAAAAATATTATTATTACTTTACACCTTGAGATCCATAACTTAATAAAAAAAAATTAACATAGAGATGCCCATTATGGACAGAATAGGACAACGTTCACAAATTATATCGGCAAGGTTTAAGAAACACGGACGGTATTTAAAAAATTATCATAAATGTCATTAGTATGTAACGTATAATATGTAAATTTTTTAAAGAAACGTCTATCTTTTATCTAACGAGGAGCATGGGAGCCATACTTGTCTCTTGCATAACGTACCTTTTGCACAACGCGGAAATATTTTTTTTTATCACACCTGCTCTGAAAATACATACTAATTATACCAATTAGAGGGAAGAAACGCCTTTATCCCGCCCTTCAAATCATTTCATCCCAAGGTATGGAAGTTTGTATGAAAATCCTTCCGACCCAAGGGTGGGAAGTATGTATGAAATTCCATTACATACCCGGTTTTTTTTTTTTAATTTGTCAGCAGTCATACTGCAAAGAGACTTTAACTGTCTACTAATTAAATTTCAAGTAAATTGTTACTGGCCACATACAGTTTTTTTTTACCAGTTACCAACCTCCTTGGTGCATACAGAAAATTAAAAACGAAATTATTTTTGTATATAAAACGCGCGGAATCACGGAAGAAGTGGCTGCATGACCTTATGATCTTAGCCTACTCCAGAAACGGGCGAATAAAAAAAGGAAAAGCCCGCGCATTTTTGCAAAAACTTCGATTGATTTAGCATTTATCTTTGTGTTTTTTGTAAACATTTCTATGCATTTATGTCTATAATTTTCCTCGTAGGTGTAATAAAAAGCACTATACATACCTCAGGATAAAGTACAGTTCCATACCTCAAATGGTTTGCGCCCCTCGCAAGCTCGTGGCGCAAATGCCATGATCTCGGTATGGAACTGTCACTTTCTTCCCTCTGAAGTAATGTACTATTCCATGTCAGTCACTCATGTCATTCGTTCTCGCAGGCTTCAAAGCCATCTTCCGGCGCTTCCGCGACCTGTTCACGCGCTGCCGGCTGATGGAGGAGGAGAACCTCGACCTGGTGGAAGGCGCGGCGGCCATCGCGCGGCACGTGTCCCGCTGGCCGGCGCTGCAGCACGACCCGCCGTCCTTCGTCGTCGACGTGCTGCATCACGACGTGAGTGTGCTCAAACGTGGTCCTGTATTTACAGCCCCGCACGAATGTCGATGCGTCAAGTTCAGCATGTCGATGTTCCCCCAGGAGAGCAGCCTGGTGCTGCGCGTGGCCGGCGCGCTGAAGGTGACGTCGCAGAGCCTGGCGGAGGACGAGCACCAGCTGTGGTTCGCGCGCACGCTGGTGCTGCACGCGCCCGACGGCTGCCGGTACCGGCTGCGCCACGAGATGCTGCACTGGGCCGAGCTCACTGGCGAGCTGGCCGGCCGCGCCTTCCAGCTCACTGCGGTGAGTGCTGCTGGACTAGCGGTCGTCGCCGGCACCGGCTGCGCCACGAGATGCTGCACTGGGCCGAGCTCACTGGCGAGCTGGCCGGCCGCGCCTTCCAGCTCACTGCGGTGAGTGCTGCTGGACTAGCGGTCGTCGCCGGCACCGGCTGCGCCACGAGATGCTGCACTGGGCCGAGCTCACTGGCGAGCTGGCCGGCCGCGCCTTCCAGCTCACTGCGGTGAGTGCTGCTGGACTAGCGGTCGTCGCCGGCACCGGCTGCGCCACGAGATGCTGCACTGGGCCGAGCTCACTGGCGAGCTGGCCGGCCGCGCCTTCCAGCTCACTGCGGTGAGTGCTGCTGGACTAGCGGTCGTCGCCGGCACCGGCTGCGCCACGAGATGCTGCACTGGGCCGAGCTCACTGGCGAGCTGGCCGGCCGCGCCTTCCAGCTCACTGCGGTGAGTGCTGCTGGACTAGCGGTCGTCGCCGGCACCGGCTGCGCCACGAGATGCTGCACTGGGCCGAGCTCACTGGCGAGCTGGCCGGCCGCGCCTTCCAGCTCACTGCGGTGAGTGCTGCTGGACTAGCGGTCGTCGCCGGCACCGGCTGCGCCACGAGATGCTGCACTGGGCCGAGCTCACTGGCGAGCTGGCCGGCCGCGCCTTCCAGCTCACTGCGGTGAGTGCTGCTGGACTAGCGGTCGTCGCCGGTACCGGCTGCGCCACGAGATGCTGCACTGGGCCGAGCTCACTGGCGAGCTGGCCGGCCGCGCCTTCCAGCTCACTGCGGTGAGTGCTGCTGGACTAGCGGTCGTCGCCGGCACCGGCTGCGCCACGAGATGCTGCACTGGGCCGAGCTCACTGGCGAGCTGGCCGGCCGCGCCTTCCAGCTCACTGCGGTGAGTGCTGCTGGACTAGCGGTCGTCGCCGGCACCGGCTGCGCCACGAGATGCTGCACTGGGCCGAGCTCACTGGCGAGCTGGCCGGCCGCGCCTTCCAGCTCACTGCGGTGAGTGCTGCTGGACTAGCGGTCGTCGCCGGCACCGGCTGCGCCACGAGATGCTGCACTGGGCCGAGCTCACTGGCGAGCTGGCCGGCCGCGCCTTCCAGCTCACTGCGGTGAATGCTGCTGGACTAGCGGTCGTCGCCGGCACCGGCTGCGCCACGAGATGCTGCACTGGGCCGAGCTCACTGGCGAGCTGGCCGGCCGCGCCTTCCAGCTCACTGCGGTGAGTGCTGCTGGACTAGCGGTCGTCGCCGGCACCGGCTGCGCCACGAGATGCTGCACTGGGCCGAGCTCACTGGCGAGCTGGCCGGCCGCGCCTTCCAGCTCACTGCGGTGAGTGCTGCTGGACTAGCGGTCGTCGCCGGCACCGGCTGCGCCACGAGATGCTGCACTGGGCCGAGCTCACTGGCGAGCTGGCCGGCCGCGCCTTCCAGCTCACTGCGGTGAGTGCTGCTGGACTAGCGGTCGTCGCCGGCACCGGCTGCGCCACGAGATGCTGCACTGGGCCGAGCTCACTGGCGAGCTGGCCGGCCGCGCCTTCCAGCTCACTGCGGTGAGTGCTGCTGGACTAGCGGTCGTCGCCGGCACCGGCTGCGCCACGAGATGCTGCACTGGGCCGAGCTCACTGGCGAGCTGGCCGGCCGCGCCTTCCAGCTCACTGCGGTGAGTGCTGCTGGACTAGCGGTCGTCGCCGGCACCGGCTGCGCCACGAGATGCTGCACTGGGCCGAGCTCACTGGCGAGCTGGCCGGCCGCGCCTTCCAGCTCACTGCGGTGAGTGCTGCTGGACTAGCGGTCGTCGCCGGCACCGGCTGCGCCACGAGATGCTGCACTGGGCCGAGCTCACTGGCGAGCTGGCCGGCCGCGCCTTCCAGCTCACTGCGGTGAGTGCTGCTGGACTAGCGGTCGTCGCCGGCACCGGCTGCGCCACGAGATGCTGCACTGGGCCGAGCTCACTGGCGAGCTGGCCGGCCGCGCCTTCCAGCTCACTGCGGTGAGTGCTGCTGCACTAGCGGTCGTCGCCGGCACCGGCTGCGCCACGAGATGCTGCACTGGGCCGAGCTCACTGGCGAGCTGGCCGGCCGCGCCTTCCAGCTCACTGCGGAGAGTGCTGCTGGACTAGCGGTTGTCGCCGGCACCGGCTGCGCCACGATATGCTGCACTGGGCCGAGCTGACCGGCCGCGCCTTCCAGCTCACTGCTGTGAGTGCTGCTGGACCTAGCGAGTTGTTGATAGGTTCTAGGTTGAGCAGCTGCATAACAAAATCCACCGAAAGTTACTATGGACGGTTTTAGATGCAGGAAACCTAGTGGTATTTATTTCTTCTATCTTGGTAAAACGACACTGTAACACCTTGACCACTCCAGACTCCCTGTAAGGGGTACACAAGTGCTCTACTGGGGCGAGCTTACTGCTGAGTTGGCAAGACGTGCCTTCCAGGTGTCTATGGTTAGTGATGCTGGAGCTAGGTAGTTATTGAGGGATTCTAGGTTCCAGAAGCGGAGTTAAAGATTTTTTCCTTCCGAACACTGCTCAAATCAGGTAGCTGGAAATAGCTCACATTACCCAAATGAAGACAGAAGTGCCTCGACGAATACGGACTGTTTAATTGATCAAAAAGATGAAGAGCGGCAAATTCGAAGCAGCACTTTCAGTGGCTGAGAAACGTCGATTGAAACTATGGATAGTTAAAGTGACCTTCGCTAAGTAGCAAAGTTGTAGCGATCTACTTAATTTTAATTGTAAATACTCCTTCATATCAAGTAGCTGAAACCATTTAGTGTAATCTACCAGAAAATAGTTCGATCGGTCACAAAAATATAAATCATCATCGTCATCAGCCCTCTGACGCCCACTGCAGGACATAGGCCTCCCTCATGGTTTTCATAACCATGAGGGGTTTTGCCATAATCGCCACGCTTGGCAGGCGGGTTGGCGATCGCAGTATGCGGTTGGAATCTCAGGTAGACGCTGCTGCCCTTCTCCTGGTAATGGATTTCCTTAGTCGCCTTCTACGACATCCACGGGAGGAAATGGAGTGACGCTATTCTTAATCCGGCGCCACACGGAACTCATCAAATATAAATGTGACAGGAGTTTTCCTGTTCCGAAGGCCACGACCCAGTACGGGTCGCTGAACCGGCAGAGTATGTGAGTAACTAAGTAAGCTGATGACTACTAGATTTCAGAATAGTAATATTAACTGTTTATTAAAAACGAAGTAACGGTCTTATTTATAAGAACATGATTCCTTGAATAAAACTATCCATATTATTGGATATAGTTACCGTGTCTGGTGTTTCGTTTTTCTTTCACCTGTGCTAATTGCTCAAAATATTGCTAGCTGTGAAAACTTTTTGTTGGCTTTCTGTATCTATGTGTGCAATTTATTGTGTTAGTGATAAGCTGTTAGTTTTCCTAATAAAATAAAATAAATAAATAAATAAATAATAAACGCCGATTATAAAAGTCTGTGGTGGAGATTTAAAGACGTGACCGCAGATGCCTCTGAGGAATGCTTTAGAGGAATTGTGTTTTTATAAATAAGGCTTTAAGTTTTTATTTATGTATTCAGATTGGAAAATCATCAGCTTACAAATCGTTTTGTCAGTGTTTAATTTGCTATGCTCACTAAGTCGCAGTTTCTGCGCTCGATTGAATAAAGAAGTTTACATTGATGGTTGACACATCATGATGTGATATCTGGCACTGATACAAGCTCTCGTTGAGTAAGCCATTATGATAGTGACTATAGGTAATATAATAACAGAAAATAGTTGCCTTTTAATATGATCTGGCTGGAGTTTATCAAGTAAAACGAAACAACTAAAGAAAATATTGTTTATTCAGGATCCATTTTAGTTATGCATTAATCCTATTAGGTCTTACATGTTACTCTCACTTCGTTAGCAAATTGATAAAATTTGAAACTGTTGTGAACTGGCGTTATAGTTTTGTGGGGAGACAATGAGAAAACTATGCATTAGTTGTGCTGAAGTATGGAGGCAACTTGGCACTTTCAAATTTTTATTTATTCCTAAATCTAAACACACACATACAACCTAAATCTTTATAGAATAATCTAAACTAGGTTTCAATGAAACATCACATGAACGAATCTCAGACGGTGTCCATTGATTCTTCATTGAGGGCCTCAGTTTCCATCTCCATGTCTTTTTCGTCGACGCCAGTAGTGTACTTCAGTCTCAGCTTTTCGTAATGCAGTTGCTCCTTCGCTGACACTGACGGCTTACACTTGCTCAAAGATTCCCGGAAGTTCTCGAAACTTACAAAGATTTCTTCGTCAAGCGTCCCCTCAGAAATATGATGCGTCAAAGCGTTCGTCGCCGCCGCTCTTACTAGCCCGGCCAAATCAGCCCCAGTGTAGCCCTCTGTCATCCCTGCAAGGACCTGCAAGTCCACATCTGGCCCTAAATGGGGCTGCGTACCTCCCTTAGTGAGCTTTGTGAGGATGTCGACCCGGTCAGACGTCGCCGGCATTCCCACATACATTACTCGGTCCAAACGTCCAGGTCTTAGCACCGCCGGATCAATTATATCCGGCCTGTTCGACGCTGCCAACACGAACACTCCTTCGCGGCTTTCTATACCGTCCATTTCCGTCAGAAGTTGATTGACGACCCTAGCAGAGCTGTTGGTGTCTTGTTGCGTACGCCTCGGGCACAGTGCGTCGAATTCGTCAAAGAATATCACACAAGGGGCGGAGTTCCGCGCCCTGCGGAAGCATGTACGCACTGCCCTTTCGCTTTCACCTACGTACATGTTGAGCAACTCTGGTCCTTTGACCGAGATGAAATTGACTCCAGCTTCGTTGGCCACAGCTTTCGCTAGCAGTGTCTTGCCGCACCCAGGGGGACCGCAAAGCAATACGCCGCTTGGCGACGCCAGGCCTAGCTTCTTAAGTATCTCAGGGTACTTAACTGGAGCTAGGACAGCCAATTGCAAATCCTTCCTCACTTGGTTCAGAGAGCCAACATCATTCCATGTTACATCTGGCACAGTAACTATGCCTTCTCTTACAGCACATGGTTTGGTAGTCTTCAAAGCTTTCATAAAGTCATCTTGTCGAACAGCTAGTCCAGATAGTTGCTCTGCTGTGTAAGGCTTTGTATCCTCAAGTAGACTTAGTATTTCCGCAATAGGGTCTACAGGATTTGGTAGGAACTCTTCGGAGGTTTCAGCTGTAGATGTGAAAGGCACTTCACCGTTGCTCGCTGATTGAAATGACGGATCGTTTGATTTTTCGTTTTCAGAAATAGTTGGAAGCGGTTCTGCTGAATCAACTTTACTGGCTTCTTTAGTAGCAATTTCTTCTTTGTCTCCATTGGTTATGGTCACACCATCGGTCTCTTCAGGATTGGCTGGTTCTGGCTCTGTTCCTTTCTCACTGGTTTTTACTGATACCTCAGTACTTGCACTGGTACGGATGTCTTTAAAAGCCCTCTTCACGGCGTAAGTGCTTGCTTTATTCACTAGACCTTGCAAATCAGCTCCAACAAATCCTGGCGTTACTTGAGCTAAAGTATGCAAATCAAAATCATCTCCCAAAACCATGTTCTTACAAAGTACAGATAAAATCTCACTTCTTGCTTTCAACGAAGGAATGCCTAAAGTGATCTCTTGTTCAAGTCGCCCTGCTCTTCTCAATGCCGGGTCTAAGGCATCCGGGTTATTTGTAGCAGCAAGAACTAAAACACTGGTGTCACTCTCACTCAGTGCATCTAAGCTTGCTAGTAGCTGAGCTACCATCCTCTTCTCCATGTCCTTTTGTGCATTCAGCCTGTTCCCACAGACTGCATCTATTTCATCAATGAATAAGATACTTGGTGCTACAGATGAGACTCTGTCAAACAGTTCACGGATTCTCTCCTCAGATTCTCCAGAGACACCTCCAACTAACTCTGTTCCAGACACAGCAACAAATGGTAGTTGCAGTTTCCCGGCAATAGCATGTGCTATTAAAGTTTTTCCTGTACCAGGAGGCCCATGCAGCAATGCACCCCTCGGAGACTTAATACCTAGTCTTTTGTACACTTCTGGGTGCTTCATGTGTAGGACTAAATCACAGATCTGTGGTAATATCTCCGATATACCACCAACATCATCAAAGTTGACTTTCACAGACTTGGTGGCAAGTGTTGTGATGTTTTTCTTTGGATTGTTCTCCTTTTTGTTATCCATGGCCTTACGTTTCTTATCACCCGTCGCTTTGTTGGATTTCGGCTCCTCAAAACTTGTTGACTTCTTGGACGGCATGTGAGGGGTTATGGTAATTTGGTCATTAATCTTCGGTAGTTTTGGTGCTGCTCCGCCGTCCTCATCACTGGATATTATGTCTATGGGTTCATCCGACTTTTCGTTGCTCCGTTTCGACGAGGCCGGCCGCTTTTTGTTGTCCTGTTGCATTTTGTACATTTGCAGAATGTGGTCATTGATAATACTGCCGGACATTTCCATGTCAGACTCTTCCTCGGAGCCCTCAGAGGTCGAGCCGCCCCCGAGGCCGTAGCTCTGTAGAACCACCTTGTAGGCGCTCTCCACCATCTGGCAGAAGGCATTGTCGCTCCGGTTGTTATATTCGCGATATCTCTCTTTGAGAGATCGCGCCATTTGGCTTACGTCGACGAACGTCTTGTCCACATTCTCCGCGAGATAGTTTTTCACCCGCGAAACTATCACCGGATCGTGGAGTTTTGTTCGATTCTGAGATTTCTTCATTATTTACGGAGATTTTGAGCGTTTTTACGTGGAAAATGTGTTATTTTTCGACTTGTTGACCCTTCACTCGCGGTTTTTGACAGACGCGTCGGCCATAGAGTATGCGTCGGCTCGGCGAATCGATGGATTACGAAAATGTTGCCATGTCAAAATATAATTGTCTATTGACGATTTGTGTAAAATAAGGCCCGTTCACGCTACACAATCTTGCACAGCAGAACCTGAGTCTCTCATCGTGTCTAGGCAAATGTCCCAGTCGCGCGGCCCATTATTCCCTTTTCACACGCGTTTAAAACTATATTTTTTATCTTTTTCAGGTGAAAACTCAGAAACTGAGCCTCAAAATGGAATCAGCTCCAGATGATGATCTGAAGGAGAAGCTCGTAGCCATATTAATGAAAGTGACCAATCTGAACAGGAAACTCAGTGAAAGGTGTTTGGAACTAAGGAACTGGGATTTGAAGACAGCTTTAGAATATTTTATGAAGCTGCTAAAGCTCAATAGTGTTGATACTTTAGATGTAACAGGAGAGGCTTAAAAAATTGGAAATTCGACCACTGGATTACGAGTTCATTTCAGCACGAATTCAATCTAAAATAAAATCTTTGAATATTTACTAAGTTAGAGTACGAGTACAATAAAGCTCTTTGCCGTGTCGTGCTAGTACCTATTGTAGTCTCTAACCAGAAAAGTATTTAAGGTAACGTTGCTTTCGCATATCGGCAGCCCGTTGTAATGTGGATAGTCCTTAGAGGCTTAGACATAGAACACACGCTGCGTCTGCTCCAAAGCGTGTACACGAAACGAATGGGAAAGCACGACGCGCCGCATCTGTGGCCGCGCGGATACTGTTCGCAGGTCCAAATTACACCTTAGGTACTAGATACAGATATAGGACCCTATGATTCCATTGCTGGTTTATGGAGATTTTATTATAGTGCAACATGGATATTATCTGTTTTATGTCCAAGCTGTATTGCCGACATGGACAGGTACTAAGTTATGGCAAACGAGTTGAGAGACCATGTGTGGAGCCCGGTGTAAAATAGGCTCAGGATTTTCTATCGTTTAGCAAAGCTCGCCTCTCCATTAGGTACAAATATTAAGATTACCAATTTTGTAAGTTCACAAATGTAAAAGTTATGAAATAAAACCGATATTTTTAAAGAAAAAAATCTGTTTACTTTACTGTTACAATTACATAGGTACCAAAGCTTTAAGCAATACATGAAATTATTTAGACAATCATCTCCAAATGTCTAGCATACTCGATGGTTTGCTCTGCCAGCTCTGATGAGGGGATGATACCGGCAGCTGCAATGGAAGTCTCTTCAGCCGCATTGAAATGGTAGCAGTTGTCGGCGCCAAGAACCCAGTTACGCTGGAAATAATAGTTATTTGTTATGCAAGGCTGCAAAGTTAATTTTTGGCGCGAGTACCTTGTATTGAAACCTGAGCAAGCGAAGGATTCTAGGATTGAGCCACGAGCGAAGCGAGTGGTTCAAATATAGAATCCCGAGCGTAGCGAGGGTTTCAAAGGTACGAGACGCTAAATAACTTTGCTGCCGAGCGCAACACACAACTTTTCACCTCACTAAAGCGAGGAAAATGTTAGGTGCAAGAAAAACTGTTTTAATAAATATTAAATTACTGTTAATTTATATCTTCGTCGCTGCTAGCTTCGCTCATATTTTATGATTTCTTTCGATTTTATCAAAAAACAAACCAAAATAATGGAAGTAAAGTGAATTCAATAAAGAGAAGAAAATTTTTAAGTTTTTTTTTTAAATCATATTTTCTTGCCGGCCAGTGCGATTCTTTATATAAGGCTGGCGCATGACATGAAATAAGTATTTGCATTTCAATCATCAATGGACTGGCTGCAGAGAATATAAACTATTACGAAACCAATGAGGTTCTATATATATGTAATTTATTGTACGAAACCTTTATTGAATAAAAATATTCGAATTTTAAAAACACTTTCCACGCTAGCGGATAAAGTGCGATTTTCCACGCAGATTTCGAATGATAAACAGAGCTTTTACGAGCTAGTGAGGTGAAAAAACTATTTTTAACAGCCCGAATTTTCCCCTTCTCTTGGCAGTTTGGTTGTTTAGTCCGGTGACTGGTGAGATGTTTCCGTCTGCAGTAGTTCTGTGATGCAATAAAAATTCATAAAAAGATTACGAGAATTGCTGCAAATAAGAAGACATGAGATTGTTTTTAGATTTACATTTTTCGAAATATAATATTATGTAAAATTGGAAACCCACAATTCTATCAAATTTGCAGAGCACACCACACCACACTCTGCGCGGGCGTCCCGCTTGCTCGCCCGCAGCCAGAGAGGAGCAACTAACAACTAAGGCGCGAAAGACACAGTTGGGACGTAGGGAAAGGCGCGGTAATATTTATAGTCACAGAGCACAGTCCTGTGACTATACGTATTACCGCGTCCTCGCCCCACGTCCCAACTGTGTGTTTCGCGCCTAATGCAGCGAGGTCGTGGGTTGGCTGTAATACCCAAGCAAAAATATAGTAAACCCCTTTACCTTCTGCCCATACTCCAAGACAGACTGCTGCGAGGCCAGGTTAAGTCGGCGGGCGGCCTCGGTGCAGGAGATGCAGAGGTACGCCTTTTCTATGCATGCGGCAATCTCGCCACGCACCGTGTCCAGCAGGGTGTCCATGAAAAGTGTGTAGCTCTCCGCTGGGACGTTTCCCTGAGGATATGTAAGAGGAAATCTTGACAATGGAGCAATGAGACTAATATCTACACAGCCCATAAAAGACTCTTCGTTAACCTCCTCTGCTAATCTCAGTCTAAGGTGCTAACTGCAGCCGACATGTCAGCGTCGAATATCCACGTCAGCAATTGGCACACGTGCCGCCCGTGTATAAGCGCCCTTAATGATAAAATGTCTAGACTCAGTGATAGTATAGGTCTAGACTAGGCATAAATACCGGCCAATTGCGTTTCGGGCCATGCCGTGAGAGCGAGGGGAGACGCCCTACTCCAACAAAAAATTTCGCTTTAAAGCTCAATATTTCGCCAACGCAAAACTTTGAAGTCTAACAAAGATTGGTGTTTTTAGGCTTAATATTTCGCAACCTAAATTGAAAAATGGTTTACGTACAATACCTTTAAACGACCACACTATGGTAAAGGCGAGAAAAAAATGCATCCCTAATTTAGGTGCAGGAGAGGTACTTATCCTGAAGATTTTATCCTACCGTTTTGTCGGCGTGATTAATACGACGAGGTGCATTCAATAAGTACCTAGCCTCATCGCCAGAGGGCGCTGTAGTTTCAAAAGAGTTTTACTACAGTGTAGCACATTCTTTTTTAATTCTTTTTTCAAATTTTCATTCCAATCCCTTCATTTGTTTTAATTTGACAACTTATGGAAGCGAACGTATCGATCGGTTTTACAAAAATGGAAAAAGAGCAATATCGTTCGGTGATTCGATTCCTATTTTTGGAAGGGAAAACGCGCATCGAAATCAAAGAGCGCTTGGATGCTGTGTACGGCACAGAGAAAATAATCACTAGTGTACGGTGACTCTTCTCCATCGATGGCCACCGTCAAGAATTGGTTCAACGAGTTTGCACGTGGCCGTACGTCGGTTTTTGATGAACCACGTCCAGGTGCACCGAAAACAGCTGCTACGGTGGAAAACATAAAAAAAATCCGTGATCTCGTATTGGCAGATCGCCGATTGAAGGTTCGGGAGCTAGCTGAGACTGTAGGCATTTCAGAAGGAACAGTGCATCATATTCTTCACGAGGAACTCGGCATGAGAAAGCTGTCGGCGCGATGGGTGCCGCGGTAACTCACACCGGAAAACAAGTGCAACCGTGAGACCCCATCGGAGACGTGTTTGGCGCTGTTTAAGCGGAATCCATCGGAGTTTCTTGCGTCGTTTTGTGACCGTCGATGAAACTTGGATCCACTGGTACACACCAGAGACCAAGGAGCAATCAAAACAATGGATCCAGACCGGGGAACGTGCTCCAAAGAAGGCGAAAACTGTAAAATCGGCCGGAAAAGTTATGGCCACCGTTTTCTGGGATTCACAAGGTGTGATCTACATCGATTACCTCGAGAAGGGTAAAACAATTACAGGGCTTTACTATGCCGATTTATTGGGCCGATTCGACGCCGAATTAAAGAAAAAACGACCCCATCTGGCGAAGGAAAAAGTGCTGTTTCACCACGACAACGCACCGGTTCACACGTCTGCCGTTGCCACGGCCAAATTGGTCGAATTACGCTACGAACTGCTGCCCCATCCACCGTATTCTCCAGATTTGGCCCCTTGAGACTTCTTTCTGTTTCCTAATCTGAAAAAATCTCTCGCTGGGAATAGATATAATATGCATCAAATGAGGAGGTCATCGCCGCCACGGAGGCCCATTTTGCAGAGTTTGACAAAAACTATTCGGACGGGTTAAAAAAGTTGGAGCATCGCTGGGCTAAGTGTATCGAACTAAAAGGAGACTATGTTGAAAAACAAATTGCCACTTTTCCAAAATTTTCGTTTACTTTTTGTAGGCTAAGTATTTATTGAATGACCCTCGTATATCTATGGCATATTTCAGCTTTCTTAGTACTTATCATCTCTGTTCTAAGCCACGGACAGACAGATGGACGGTCATGGCAAAACCATCCTCCTTTCCTTGTTGACTACGAAACCCTAATAAATGGCCTGTTTATAAAAGTTAAATCAATAAGCAGGTTTTTACGTTTAAGTTGGTTCACTTGAGAAGGTCCAATTAAATGCTATGGTATAAATTAAAGTAGCAATTGGTAACAACTGTTCTCTCATAATATTGCATCTTTATACTCATAAACCAGGCTAGTTAACAAATGTGTTAACTAACAAATATGGTCTTTATAGTCTGGTGAATCTTTTTTAGGGCTCCGTACCCGAAGGGTGGCAAACGGGGCCCCATTACTAAGACTTTATTGTCCATCTGTCTGTCACCAGGCTGTATCTCATGAACTGTGGCATGAAACTACTAGGCAGTTGAAAATTTCACAGATGATGTATTTCTGTTGCCGCTATAACAACAAATACTAAAAACAGAATGAAATAAATATTTAAGGGGGGCTCCCATACAACAAACGTTGTCTAAAGAAGACAGCACTCGCCATCTAGCGGCCATCCATGTAACCTTCACAGCGCCTATGTCATGTCGTTAAATGTCAATTTTAAACGCTTCACGTTGGTTTCTATAGATGGCGCGGTTCTCAAATTCGATCTTTGTCTAATTTTGTAAAGATAATGGTACAGAACCCTTCGTGCGCGAGTCCGAGTCGCATTTGGCCGGTTTTTTTTTAAGTAGCCATGACTGTGTCACTGCTGGGGAAAGGCCTCCCATTTTGATTTGTACTTCTCCTTGTCTTTGGCCAACTCTTCCCATCCAGGTAAATATTTGGTCAGGTCGTCACTCCATTTCCACCTCGGTCTGCCACGTCGCCGGTAGCCATCGCACGGATGCGTAAGCTCGTTGACATGTGCATCTTGCCTATCCTAACCTACGGTGCTCAAACCTGGTCTTTGCCTGAACATCAGAAGTCCAAACTCAAGGTGTGCCAACGGGAAATGGAGCGCAGCATGGAAGGCGTAATAAGGATTGAAAAAATCCAGAACACCATGCTGTGCGCCAAAACCAAAGTCACTGACATTGGAGTTGCGACCGCTAAACTAACGTGGAGCTGGGCTGGCCGTGTCAGACCCGGCGAGGTGGGCAAAAATCGTCAACGATTGGTGAATACAAAAAAGAAAGCTTCATCTCTCAGAAAAGATAATAAGCTGGCATGGGTAGTTTAGTAAGGCAAATCTCCAGTTTAACTTAGTAATAGCTAGTTAGGGTATTGTGTAACACTTACAATGATGTAAGCTGTGTTTTGTGTACAATAAAGATAATTCTATCTATCTATCTAATGCATATGTGAGGTTCAAACCTTTGCCAAAAAGATCTTGTTATAGCTGCCTTCCATCAGATACTGTTCCAGAGCTAGCGGGTGCTTCACATAGGGGTCAGCCCGGATCACATCCACAGGCAATCTCTCCAGTTCCGTATGGAACTCGGCGACACGGTTTTGTGACAGCAGGAAGAGGAGATTGAGGCCAAGAAGCTGGTACATGAAAGCCGATTCTGGGAGGTGCTCCCTGGAAATTAGGATTGCGGTGAACTGTAGCAGAGGTAGAGAACTCAGAATTTAACCAAAAAATTATGCCAAGGGAGTGGAACAGGCTATGCCCAGCAGGGTCCCATTTCATAAATTGACAATCTACTAATATTATAAAGAGGTAAAGTTTCGAATTAGGATGTAGTCTCTAAAACCATGCACTAATTCATTTTGTGTGGGTTTTTTGTTTTGTTTCTTTAGTATATGTTTGTCAACTTCGGCTTCTATCCACATGAAATCCCAAGTGCTGTACCAGTGTTGTGAGGGAGGATTTCCAAGTTTTACTATTAGGCTATCCTTGCATTATAGGGTAAACGCAAAAATGAATGGTAATAGTTTATGTTATTCTAACATCCTGGGATCATCATAGTTCTAGGGGCAGTAGTATCGGAGCATCACCTATACATAACATTGGCAGCCTATATGGTGGCCCATACTAAGTTGGACACAGATCTGTGTCGCGGCGGACGAGTGGACGAGACGACACTACCATTGATTGCCAAACACTCAGGTCAAAATCAAAGTGAGTGAATGGCATTGCTACTATAAATTCATACTGTCGAAATTGAAGCAAGGACCTCTCGAATTTGAGGCCAGAATTCTGCCAACATGCTACCACTGCTCTGTTGAAGGATATATTACATGCCGATCCTTCAGTAGTTCTCTAGTCTGATATCTGCTAATACTACTTGAGAATTGCCCTATAAAACTGGCCATAGTAAATCGAGAGCTTACTTGTAATCAAAGTAGTAGCATTTCAGCTGAGACATGAATCGTTCAAACGCCTTCACATCTTTAGTGGCTACTGCCCACTGGGCGCCAATTTCCAACACATCTCTGGCTAAAAGCAACTCCTTGTTGTTCGCACTTGTGTTGTTACTAGGCAAGAATGTAAGGTGAGTTAACCCGACCTGGAAAACAAGAGAGATGTTAGGATAAACTTACCCATCAACCGGACAATTCAAACTAAGAAGACGATCGTCCAATGCAAAGATGCGAGTCATCATTCAAAGCAAAAAGGTTACCTGCCTTTATTTTGTTTAAAAGTTCGCCGCATTTGTCCAGTTTCCGCGGTTTCTTTGCCCATTCTGTCTTTAACGAAGTGTAGAGGGTTGCAACGTCTTTTACTGATGCCATGTTTTAATCCCGAAATTTATTAATTTCTACTTTCGAAGCGCAGTGCAGTCGGCGATATTTTGTTATTTGACGTTTACGTTCTGAAACTCATACTCAACTTGTGGGGTTGACTCTACACCACCACATTCACAGACGGCAGTCCGGTGCGCGGACTCGATCCACATGTTCGAACCTGCGAACGCCAAGCGATACCTAACCTAACTTAAATATATTAATTGGTTTTCTTAGAAACATTTCCTTCTCGAAATGGCACGTACATGGTGGAGTAGCCGGGAAGGAAAAAAGTTTACATAGGTAGTTTTTTCCAGTCTGTCTGGAAAATTGGTGATTTTGATAGGTTCTGATTATATTCGTTTAAAATGTTGTTTTTCAGGCAGATGCTGTAGTTTCTAGTTTCGTTAAGTTATTTCGGTTAGTCAGTGCTAACTCCTTCTGTACATTATAATTTCCATCGTGCCAGTGAACATTTATTCAGTGTAAATAAAACTTGTACCTACATAAATGAACCGTTTTTCTGCTCTTGGCACAGAGTTCCTAAAATTCATAGAAATATGTACATAACATGTCCATGACATATGTACCTAGATATTAAATAAAAATCTGTGTAAATTAAATCATAAATTTTTATCTTTAGATTATTCAATGCCATAATACATAAATTCAATTATTAGTGCGGCCGATTTACGACGATTCTATATCGAGATTTAGTTATTAAATTATTTTCCAGATTAATAATCGTGCCGAGCTTTTGGAACGTACTCGGATCGGAACGTCGTGACTTGTCAAAAAACTTTAAATTAGAAAAAATAAAAGACACTATGATAAGAATCAATTCGTAAAAAATAAATAAAATAAGACTCGATTATAAAGAACCCCCGGGCATCCTTAGTTATTATTGTCCTATTGTAATCCACAGTAATTGGGGGGCACTCTTTATGTAGGATCTTAGCACTTGCTCATGGTTAACCATGGTTGTGTCTAATAAATAAATAAATAAATAAATAAATAAATAAATGACCTGTGCTATCAACGGTTTTATTTATTTTATTTATTAGCGACACAAAACAGCGAGGCAATTGCATGCTGTCGACACATATTTTTGCGAGCCAACTAGACTATTAAAGTCACTATTATAGTCTAGTTCACTCTCAAACATATGTGTCGACAGCGTGTTCGGACCCACGGCCATCTACCATAGGATTATGATTAAAATTACTTACTTTGCTATATCTATTATATGTGCCATTCGTAATTTTGTTTAGCTTCCGGGATAATAGCGCTTTATTAATGTCTGCCTACCAAAGGACTAGGTACGCGCCCGCTAAACTAGCCCAGTAAAGCGAGGGACAAACGTCCGGCGTGTCACGCTTTCACTTCCTCCTACACACGGGAGAGCGGACGGGTGGCATTTCATGTAATCATTTTTGTGTGAAAAAATTTATGATTTCTAATAATATAAACTAATCATTCATGAAATTTTAAATTTTTATGTGTCCAGCATGATGCAAGAATTGTTCATGACCCATCTTTTTTGTCATCATTTACATAATTTCCAAAAGTTGTACAACTCAATTACCCACCTAAAGAAAGTATTATACGGCACGCAATTATGTTGTTTTATTTGTGTTTTGTGTGCAATAAAGTATAAAGTAATATACGGCAGTATTGTGGGAGTGGTAGGCAAAAAGTTGTTCAGTTAATTTCAAATACACAGTTAATTAAAACCGTACGATAATAGTCGAGCCTTATCAAATAAATGTTCTTTAATTTTATAAAAAAAAGTGAATGGACTAAACTCTATCTGTTAAGGTGATAGGTACGAAACCATATGAAACAAACACACAGATACACAGACACATCATATAGGCTTCAAACTTATTACATCTTTACATTTCCGAAGTAGGAGGTAAACCGTTTTTTTTTATAATCTTTATTAAAAGGTTTTGTCGCATAGCGACATCAGATTAATGTTAATTTGTCACTAATTATTCCCACTAGCAACAATTTCCTACCTCTATGATTTCCTGTCAACACAGTTTTTGTCAATTGTCTTGTCAATGTCAAGCCAGTCGATTGCAGTCGATTATTAGCTCTGATAGATCGAGTGAGAGCCCGAAAGTTTTTAAAAATGCATTTTTCGGCAGTACATTACTTAAAATGCAGCGAATGTGTGATTAATTTCCTAAACTGTGTGTAGACTGTGATGCTGCAAGATGAATTCGCCTTCGGCGGTGGCCTGCCGCGAAGTTTTCGATGAAAACAGCCAGCCTTCGGCCGAGGGTGCGTTTTGTTTGATTTTCCCGTATATTACACAATTTTCCCCGTGTAATATTGATTAGGGACCGATTTTAAGTATTCGATAACGTATTGGTCATCTTTAAAGCTTTCGAGGTCTTAGTTTAGAGAAGTTCTGTACACCTGAAAGCTAGTCGGAAAAGTGTGAATAATACTCATCTTCATAAAAAAAAATCTTTGAAACTACTAGTTCCTAAACCGAACTGATAAATGGCATATCTTATAAGACGAAACTATAAAAAGCTGCAAAATAAAAAAAAAATCCTGACCTAGGCTTTGATCAGTTCTTTGTATGACCTATTTTCTTCCAGAAATATCGGAGTATGCCCAGCAACTGGGCATTGATCCTGAGAGTGAGAGTCATCTTTTACCTCTGGCTAGAGATGGTCTCATGCAAGCCCTGCCAGCACCTTGGAAAGCTTTGTAAGAAATTATACTTTTTTTAATTTTAATTTCTGTGCTATGTTCCTATAAAATATTGTACTTATAGGTACCTAACTTTCTTATTTTTCAGAGGAGTCCAATTGGTTGTGCTATAGTAATGTTTTCTCTTGTAGAGTTTGTATGTTAAAATGTAGTAAATAATGTACTTATAATTTTATGATATAACTATGGGGGATTTTTAAACGTACTTTAAAATGTAGCTTTTCAACTATAACTGTTGATCTTTAAAATAAATGATTTGCTCTAGATACAGGTAGTAACTAGAAACAAGTCACTTTTTAGGGTTCTGTACCTGAAGGGAGCCAAATGGGACCCTATTACTAAGACTTCACTGTCCGTCTGTCTGTCTGTCTATCTATCTATCTATCTGTCTGTCTGTCACCAGGCATGAACTGTGATAGCTAGGGAGTTGAAATTTTCACAGATGATGTGTTTCTGTTGCCAATATAACAACAAATACTAAAAACAGAATAAAATAAATATTTCTATCATATTCATATCTATCCAACTAGGCCGGTCCAACTTCGTGAAAGAAGTCAATCGTCGAATCCAACTTGGCTGGGCAGCTTTCGGGAAACTTAGAAAAGTCTTTTCGTCTAATATACCTCAATCGCTCAAGACAAAATTATACAACCAGTGTGTGTTACCAGTGATGACTTATGGCACTGAAACGTGGTCTCTCACTATGGGCCTCATAAGAAGGCTCAAGGTCACGCAACGAGCTATGGAAAGGGCTATGCTCGGAATTTCTCTACGAGATCGAATCAGAAATGATGAGATCCGTAGACGAACGAAAGTCGTCGACATAGCCCAGCGGATTAGTAAGTTGAAGTGGCAGTGGGCGGGGCACATAGCACGCAGAACTGATGGCCGATGGGGCCGAAAAGTTCTCGAATGGAGACCACATATCGGCAAGCGCAGCGTGGGACGACCAGCCACAAGATGGACAGATGACGTCATTCAAGTGGCAGGAAGACGCTGGTTGCAGGCCGCTTCCAACCGGTCTTTTTGGAAATCCATGGAGGAGGCCTATGTCCAGCAGTGGACTTCTTGTGGCTGAATGATGATGATTCATATCTATGTAACCTTCACATAGCAGATGTCATGTTGTTAAATGCCAATGTTAAATGCTTCTTGTTGGTTTCTATAGATGGCGCTGTTCTCAAATTCGATCTTTGTCTAATGTTGTATCCATAATTGGTACGGAACCCTTTTTCCGACTTTTTCCGAGTCCGACTCGCATTTGGCCGGTTTTTAAATTGCTATGTGTAGCTTAAAAAATCTTCTGAACTTTAAAATCAATAGTTGGGGAGCAAACAATTTATTGTAAAGATCATAAGTTAAATTTGGACACCTTGTGTGAAGTAGCATTTATTTATGCTAGAGCCAGTAGTTTTGACATAGTTTAAAAAATACTATTATTACATTGAATTAGATAGGGAACACTATTGCACAACCAGAAGAAAGAATTACAAATTACAACCTTTGGATGGATTGGATTAATGTATCCCTTTTTATTTAACTGTTATATAACTAAAGGATTTACAGTGGCCACCATACCAAATAAAGGCTGAACGAAAGCAGCCTATGGCCGTTTTGCAAGATGTTACAGTAGATTTTTGTAAGGGAAAAAAATGGGACTGGATATAAACAAGGAATGTCTCCTACTTTCTGTTTCTGGTATTTTCGTCTCTAAACTTAGATGGGAAGAAAGAAGGAACAAAAAATGTAATTCGGTCTTTCCTCATGGATTTTAGTTTCTATTAGATTTCTAATGATATTTTCTCTTGAAATAATATAAATTAGGTAGAATAAATGTACCTATTTTATAAAATGATTGCTGACTCGTGAGTAGAAATTACAACTGATCCATTCCTGGAGTACTCTACTACTGAGAATAGATCCAAACCAGTTGTGAGTGATAATTATTTAACTGGCGAAGTCGAAATTTTATTTCCCTATGATTAAGATTAAATTATTTCAAACATTTTTTTTCCAAAATATCAAGTTAACGGCTAATAAGATGTGTTCTAATTACCTATTTATAGAATGTAAGGTTACTCTTATAAGATTCCAATAAGGTCTATGTCAATACTCTGCTTTGAAAGTAATGTCCTCAACATAATCTACTGCAGACAAGAACGTTTTACCCAAACATCCTTGACTGCAGACTCACGTCTTAAAAATCAACCAGCTCCTGTTCGTCCATTGCTGGACATGGGCCTCTCCCAAGGCACGCCACTTCTGTCCTCAGCCATCCACATCCAACCGCTACCAGCCGTCTGCCTAAGATTGTCGGTCCACAGAGCTGGTTGGCGTCCTCCTATGTTTGCTAGTTCTCACATCTTGTATGCTTATCTTTCTCTCAACAGCTATGATGAAAAGATACAAGCGCATTACTATTTCAATGAAGAGACTAAGAAGACCCAGTGGGAGCATCCACTAGACCATGTGTACCGGGATCTGGTCCGTAAGGCGCGGGATGCCGACTTGCATGACGACACTTACATCTCCGTACAGGTAGGTACTTCACTAATGATAAACATATGCTTACATGTGTGCTTGGCGATTTCAAGATTGTTCATCCTGTATATAAAAAGTATAGACGCAAATTTGTAGGGGGAGTAAAATATTTTTGGTCGGATTTTCTCGAAACTAAGTTAATGAATTTTTTACTAAACTAGAAACCCGTGTTTCAAAATTCAACCCTTGAGTGGGCGGAAAGTACCTAGAGTAGTTTTGGAGAGAAGGATCGTTTAAGGGATTGCCCAATTTTGGTGATTTTTTTGAACCATTTAAATTCCTATAAGGTGTGCATTTTAAAAAAAAATCTTATTAAAAACTAGCTGTGCCCGCGACTCCGTTCGCGTACATTTCGATTTTTACGAAGCAGCATTTGTATGGGGGCCACGTCTTATCATAACTGGAGCTAGAATTTAAATAGCCTATCCTGTGTCCCAGATGTCTATATGTTTTTATACCAAATTTCATCAAATTCGGATAATTGGTTTAAGAGTTATGGAGGAACATACATACATACACACATACAGAAAAAAATTCTAAAAATCGTGAAATAAGTTTCAGTATCATATATTGAGTCTATAAACACAATATCTCTGAAAACAAACTAACTTACTCCATGACCGACCCTTACAGATTTATTATTAGTATATAGAAGAAGATAGATGTAGAATTGCAGGTGTAAGCTATGCCAGAATGGTAACATTTCCTAACATATAAAAACGTATGCAACTGTAATATTCAAGTCCAGTGATAATAAAAAACTAACTAGCACCAAAATGTTAATTGTGCTGGGCTTGCTATTTGCCGTCGTTTTAATATAGTCCAATCAACGGTAACGTCATCTCGGTGACACAGAGAATGAACCTATCACAGAGCGATTTACTTTGCCATACATTGTGCGGCCCCGTGTGGTGCCGGATCAAGAATAGCGTCACTCCGTTCCTTCCGTGGATGTTCGCCACCCCGCGATCGCCAACCCGCCTGCCAAGCGTGGCGATTATGGCAAAACCCTTCGTGGTTAGGAAAACCTATGTCCTGCAGTGGGCGTCAAATGGCTGATGATGACATTGTGCGCTTATTTCACTAGCAAATAATTTGCTTAGTCTGTGAACAGATTGATCCCATTTTAGAATGTGAATTTGTGGGAAGCAATATTTCTAAGGATTTTCGGATTTTGTTGGCCAAATCCAATGTTACTTAGCTTTTTCTTGACACAGTCCCTTAATGATATTGTCAATCCTACATGACAAAAATTGCAGGAGCTTCTCACATCCGAAGAGAACACGAAACACCTGGAGCGGATCGAGACCAAAGTCGAAAGCGACGACGACGACCTAAGTACCGACAGCGAGAATCAATCCGAAGTAAAAGAACACTTTCTCACCAAGCAGCAAGGTCCAAAACGCCTCACACCCCTCGGCAGACCACCTATAGCACCCCTGTCCAGGCCTCTTGACAAGAAACTCAGTGATTTGCGAGTCTCGCCTTTAAGAAGAAGCGTAGACAGTTCGCTTTCCTTTAAACCTGGAATGAGTCGAATGGAAAAAGACATCGGCCGAGTGCTGGAGAGGCCTATGTTTCTGAAACAGCAGTCGGAGATTATCGATTTGAAAATGCAGGTTTTGACTAGTCCTGAGGAGGAGAACTTCAATCTGTTTTCCAGTGGGAAGAGCGAGAAGGCAATGAAAAGCTTGCCCTTAACAGGTAATACAATACATACTTTCGTATGGAAATAATAGTTATGCATGAATGCAAAGTTAATTATGAACTTAGAAAATTGCCACAAAATGTCGCGACATTACTTCTACATAGAAAAAAGATACTAAATTATAATGAATTTGAGGATGTTGTTTTTTTTTCAATTAAAATAGCTATGCCAGGGACATCTATCATGTGGGATAACTATAAAATAACAATTTTTAAGTTGAACCAAAACTTTCGTAAGACTTTCGTACACTTTAAGAGCGAAACTTGATTGGACAATTTTGACAAAAATTCAAGTAAGTAATTGCGGAACGATGTTAATAATTTTTTATTGATTTAAAACATGAATCTTGCTCGCCCCGTGATACCATTTTTGCTGACGCCACGCGAGGCGCAGGTTTTAATTCCGCTTAGGCGACTTCTCTATTAATCCTTTGTGTGTGACGTCTGATTCTTCACAGAAATTCTGAATTTTAATATAATTGACCTGATATATGGAGTGGGTTTCATCTAAAACTTGTTTGAAATTTTCAGGAAAAGGTAGCATGTTCCTGCGAGCCAAAAAACCCGACTTGCCCAGTCCGGACACCGACAAATCCATCACGATTGACTCGGTCACCAAGAGCGATCCTCCCAAGGGTATACTGCGGGAGAAATTGGCCGATTCCATGTACCGGAAGGTCGAGAGTCTCTCACTGGGCAAACCGAGACACACAACCAGCTTTGAGGACGACAGAAAAAGTGTTAGGTAAGCGTGAAGTCGGTCACTCAGATGTGTTCACATACTTATTTGTTAATCAACGTGATTATTGTGTCAGAAGTGGGATATTAATGTACTGTAACGATTCCTCTTTATATTAGCTGGCTGGCAGAGCTTTCTCGTCTTATTTTGAATATTTTGAAGGGAATCGTTACGTTTTGTTTTAGATGTCAGTCGATCCCCAGCTAGGCTGAAAAATCGATGAAAAAGAGTATAATAATACTAGTTTATGTGACTGTCACATAATGAAGGTTATTAAAACACGAGCGAGATTTTAAAAAACGAGCCTTGGCGAGTTTTTTAATAGCCTTCGCGAGTGTTTTAATACCAAGTTATGTGCAGTCTCATACACTACTTTATCTACACACATAATGAAAATTTTGAAACAAAATGCCGCAATTTCGACAAAAGTATCTTGACATTCAATCGTCTGCACTCAGTTTTGCGCGCGCAATTTTAGTTATTTTTAGTTGCACTTTTGGTACCACGAAAATGAAATTAGGTTTTTTATAGTCAACTTTTGACATTAAAAAAAAAACTTAAGTTTTGTTCCGTGATCACAGCAACACTTAAAAAAAAAACTGTAACATAAAGTGAAAAATCTGACCTTTAATGTAACTTTATATTGCACTTTTTTTTTTAATTTTCTTTAAAGTTATGTATTGTTTAAAGCCTGTCAATGTGTGTTTACCTTTGAATTCTTAATTTGAAGATTATGATATGAGTGTAGATAAAAATATATATTGCCCGTAATCCGCGTATTAATAAAGTAGCGTATTACATATTGGTGGAGGCGCCGGGTATATTAAAAAATAGAGCGCATTACAGTACCAAGATCCCACTTCTGATACCGTTATTACGCGGCGAAGGGATTTCGCGGGGAAGCATTGATGATCGCTCCCGCAGATTATTAATGGAAACGGAAACTCACTCATAATTATTTAAAAGCAGAGATAATAAAAACTACATTTTGGTGGAAGACTGAGGCAGAGTTGAACGTAAAATTTGGACAGGTAATTACTGCTAAAGACTGCTATTCACTGGTTTTGACTGCTTATGACTACTTATGACGTTGGTCTGCGTGTAAAAACACTTTTGTTGACACTGGTGCTGATTGAGACAAAATATAAGCGAGGCGGGGAACCGCATATAACAGAACCTACAATCCGATCAGCTCAGATGGCGAAAAACTTCGCATATCATTTGCATGTTTTCCCACACCAGTGGATTTGCTTATTTGTGCGTAAGTGAGTGACTGGGTGATCTTCCTTCGCTTGTGAGCTAGCGATAAGGAGTCACCGGTGTATGGATAATATTTTGTAGTTGAAAGATAATGTTAATTACTAAAATACTATATTAGTATTTGAAAAAATATACTAATATATTAGTTATTATAACTACAGTTGTGCTCGTTTCCTATCGTGATTGAGGTCTGATCAGATCTTGATTTTTATTATGCGCAAGGTAATATTCTCGGCCTACTGTAATTAAACATCTTTACCGACCACCAACCATGTAGATATAACTTAAATAGGTATATCCCACTTCCTATGTATAGACTATTAAAGAATAATTTAGACTACGCAAAATATTAAAGACAGTAGATAAGCTACTTCTTAATGACCCGCGATGCTCGTCCATTCTTGGATCTGCTCACTAATGAGTTCATTCGGCCTTCGACGTTCATTATGTGTTTAGAAAGATTTATATACGAACGAAAAGTGAACCGTCTTATTTCGCCTTAACCTATTTATTTAAGGCAGATCAACAATGTGAACTATGTAAGTTACAATTTAAATACATTGTTCAAGAAAGTGCTGCTGTTAACATTAATTGCAGGAGGTCGTGGGTTCGATTCCCAATGGGGGCCGCCGTACATTTGTAGAAATGGCCTCAGTCCGGGTGTATTTTCATGTTTGTGATGTACTTGCCTGGTTACAATAGCACAAGGGATACTAGTGACTGTGTTGTGTTTAAGTTATTACAGATTTGCACCTATCTGACCTAAACATACGAGTATATCCTTGCTTTGTCCAGATTCAAGCTGGAGCACACCACAGTAGAGCCGACGGTAAGCCCTGGATCCAACAGCTCGTCCAACGACGGCCAGAGTTCCATCATCAGCGCCACGCCAACCAACCCTCCTTCCTCAGTGCCTTTGAATCAGACCTCCAGGTCAGTGGATATAAACGACACACGGGATCCAGTGGGCTAGCTAGCGCCATTAATGAAAAAAAAAAAACATATCTTCTTTTAGAGATCGTGTTGCCAAAAGTATCGGTACAATCTCTTATGTTAACAGAGGTTTTTAGAAAAAAGGCCGTTTTTGGTTTTAATGAGGGCTAGTCCTATGTTTTTTGCCTTCGGTTCACGGCCATGGGTCCTAAAAATCACTGTTAACATGATTGAGAGATTGTACATACACTTTGCAAATTCGATATGTAAAATAAGAAACATATTTTTCACTTCTCATGCTCTAAAAGTTCGTCTTTATGTCGTGCGTAGGCGACATAAAGTCGCTTTTTATGCTCTAGAGCATAAAGTAAAATCTTCGTCGAAGACCAAGGCAATCGCTGCAACAGCCACACGAACATCTTTAACTTCATACAACAACCTCTTTATTTTATTTCGTTTCGTTCGTATTCTAAGACCAAGGCAAAGATACCAACAGCCAAAGTACACAATAAAACTTCATGAAATAAACTTATAATTTGTATTTCGTCTCATTTATTATTTTTTATATTTGTTTATTTTTCAATTTAGTAGATCAGTATAGTATTTAAGCCATAACAACAACTTATCATAGTTATAAAAAGAAAATGTTTTTATAACTGAGCAGTATGTAACGACCTTAAGTCAGGTGTCACGTCCCTACAGAAAAAAAAGAAAAAAAAGTTAATTGGCGGGAACCATAATTATTTTTTCATTGTAATATTTGTGTTACAACTTAAAATTGTTTTTTGATTAACGATAAATAATGTCGTCAATCGAAGTGAAAAGTAGAGTGTACAACTCGTCCATAAAACCCATTTTACACTCGACTTTATATCTATCCTCGCTCGCAAGCTCGCTCGGATGGATAAACGTCTCGAGTAAAATGGTGCGTTTTATGCACTTGTTGTACAATCTACTATTTTTTGTTGGTGGCGCTAGTTAGCTCACTGAATCCTCTTAAGCTTTTGTTTGGGTGTAAAAAATCCGTTTTTTAAACACTATCGATGTCATAAAATTGATAGCGGTGGTAGAACGCGGTTGGTAGAACGCTTGACTCACATTCTACAGGTCGTGAGTTCGAACGCTGGCGCTTTCGACCTTTAACTTTGTTTTCGAAGTCACGTTCGTTTGTGAATGTGTAGTTGTGATACCACTCGCTATCTGTGAAGGAAATCATCGTAAGGAAACCTGAGTGTCTGTGCGGTTGAAATTGCCAATCCGCGGTGAGCACGCATAGTAATTACGCCCGTACTCTCTCTCTATCTCTGAGAAAAGGCCTATGCCTTACAGTGGGACGTATAATATAGGCTGTATCATTGTTTTTTTTTCCAGCATGCCAAATGTATCGTCCAACGCGCCAATAGTACTGTCTCCGTTGGCCGCCAGACCCCCGCTGCCTCCGCGGCCGCAGGGCTCCGTGGAGCAAATACTGAGCCCTAGGGAATTGAGAAGCGTCTCCGGCTCGGAGAGGGATTCCGTTGGTAAGTTACTTATTACCACTAGCTAGATACTGGGCATTGTCCTAAAAAATTAAGTTTTTTTTTATATTTTTTAGCGTTCCGTACCTCAAAACCTCAAAAGGAAAAACGGAACCCTTATGGGATTAATTTGTCCGTCCGTCCGTCCGTCTGTCTGTCAGGACCCTTTATCTCGGGAACGCTTGGAGGTATCGAGTTGAAATTAAAACCATATACTCAAGTCTACAGTCCCTTCAGGCGGTGAAAAAATCAAACAAATCTAATTTAACGTAAAAAAAGGATACGGCCGTTTATGCCGCAAAAAACGTATAATTTCGACACTCAAGGGAATCAAAATTTATATGGTAGTTTCCGTTGACCTAGAACTATGAAATTTGGCAAAACGTCTCCTATTTAATCGAAATAAATTATTCTTATTCTATTCTTATTGTCCCCCAGAAACCGAGAGTCGCGAAGCGCGAGGCGCGTCCCCGCGCCGCCGCCTTCTGCGCCCGCCGCCGGCTGATTATATCAAGCAGGACCTGTTCCAGAAGAACTTTCAGAAGATATCCGACCTGGTCAAGCCTGGAGACATCGAGGCTGCGCCCGTCAACCTGGAGGAGCCCAGCTTGGAGAAGGAGGCGAGGCCCAGGTAATGTTCTTAGCGGTCCTTAGATTCGGACAAAGCCAATCGAGTAAGCCTCCTATGTAGCATTAGGCAAGACCGGTTCCAGGAGGACTTCCAGAAAATATCCGACCTAGCTAAGCCTGGAGACATCTAAGCGTCGCCCGTCAACCTGGAGTATCCCAGCTTGGAGAAGGAGGCGAGTCCCGAAGTAATGTCCTTAGTGTGCGGCCTTCCGATTCGGACAAAGCCAATCGAATAAGCCTCCTAGTATAGCATGATGAGGCAACACCTGTTCCAGGAAAACTTCCAGAAGATATCCGACCTGATCAAGCCTGGAGACATCCAGGCTGCGCCCGTCAACCTGGAGGAGCCCAGCTCGGAGAACGAGGCAAGGCCCAGGTAGGTAATATTCTTAGTGCGCGCCAGCTTTCGATTCGGGTCATGGCAGTCGAATTAGCCTCGTATACAGCACAAAGCAGGATCTGTTCAAGGCGGAAGATATCGAAGCGGCGCCCGTCAACCTGGAGGAGTCCAGCTTGGGGAAGGAGGCGAGCCCGAGCTAATGGTCCTCATTGGCTTTGACGGTAGTACGCGGCAACTTCAACTTCAAGCCAGCTTATGCCAATCGACTTAGCCCCGTGAATACAACCCACATCTTGGTATTGACTTCCTCCCTGTCACGCCAACCCTCTCGGTTCCCTCTCAGCAGTTAGAAATAAAAGTAGGATAATAGAAGGTGCAACAAAATTCTCATATCTACTCGAAATTGGGGAAGGGGGCTTCTACTGGATAATAAAAAAAAAATCAGCAAAATATTTTTATAAATACCGTATTTTGCGGAATTTTTTTAGAGATTTCGACATTTTTGCATAGATAAAGCTGTTCTTTTTGACTAATAGAGACCCCCCATTTTCGAATAGATTTCTTTTTACTCATTGAAAAATCAAACAGCGAAACATAGTAGAGGAGCTTTGTATTTTCAATTTTGCAGTAGACTTGTTATCCAAATTCTCATCATTATTCAATTCATACTCATAACGACATTCTTCTTCTAATTTCTATTAAATTCCAAAAACACATGCACTATTCTTTATCTGTACTATTAGTTCCGTACAATAAGTATATAATTGCAAACAATGTTATTTTAAAACACAGGATTACGTGTAAAGTGTGGATTATGAAGAAACATACTTGGCTAGTAATGTTTTGTCAGTCCCTTTAATTGACTTCGAATATTTAATACAAATGGGCTAAAATCGTATTTTTATCGTTTAATCGTATTTTTTATCTTATATTTGTATCTTTGTCTAGCTTAAAATAGTGAATTATTTAAATAATTCACGATTTATTAATTTAATTTTCTAGGTCACCGATGATCCCGCAAATCAACAAAATATCCATTAACCTAATGGAGAGCATAGAATCAGAAACCTCAATCGACTCCCCTGACAGAGAATTCGCCAATTTGGACCTTAACGAGATGGACGACTCCAAAAATGATCTACCGAAGAGCGAAAACGATAAGGATGATAATCCCATAGAAACTCAAGAAGAGAAAGACAGCTCAGAACAAATTTCATCACGTTCGTCCAAATTAGAATCAAACAAGTCCAAACAAGAACTTTTCAGCCCAAAAATGGACTTCCCAAATATACCCAAGCTAGATTTCTTAGCCAAACCCCAGATTAGGACACCAAATTCAGAATCAGAGGATGCCAAAAGGATATCATTTAGGGAAGAATCAAGGAACCCTAGATCCGAAAGTCTGGAGACGAACTTAGACCCAAAATACAGTCCTACTATTAAAATATCACCAAACCCGAGTATGGCGTCCGACATACGGTCACCCAAGTCAGAACTTGTTGACCGACCGGCTAAAATATCGCCGAATCCAAGCATAACGTCCGATATACGCTCGCCAACGTCAGAACTAGTCGATCGATCGCCTTGGTCCCCGCTTTTCTCATTCAAACCTAACAAACCCGCCATTTCACCGCAAATTAAATCACCCGAGTCCAACCCAAGCATAAATAAAGGTCTAGCTAGCCCCCGACTAGATGGCGTAGTCATCTCGCAGGGGAAAAACCAGAATCGAGACTCAGACAACGTAGTAGTTATGTACCAATTCGATACGCCTAAAGACGACGCTTACCCTAAGCAGATGAAAGCCGCAGAGATTGCTAAAGAAATGGAGAGAAACAAAGTAGATGAAAGGAAACGCCTAGAGCTGTCTATACATAAAGGGATGGAGGATCTAAGAATAGAGTGGGTTGTGAAAGAGAAAAAGATGCGAATAGAACTAGAAGAGGAGTTGAAGGAAAATGAGGAACGATTTAAGGAAGAGAAGAGAGTTACACTTGTGGAGCAAGCAGACAGACTTCGGAAGGAGATGGAACAGGTATGTAAAGGAATCACTGCCACCAACATTTATAATATGGTTTTCAATTTCGGTTTCAATAAACCACAAAGTGGCCAATCTTTATTACACAAACTATACGTGATACTGATTGCAGTCTTGTTATTTAAAGGAATAAAGGCGAACCACGCAGATTTTCCATCCGACGAATACTTTAATAAATTGTGTACCACTTTTGTTTCGCAATTTGAATAGTTTTTGGCATTACAACGCACAGAAAACTCACAAAGGCTTTAAAATAGAACATGCTTTGTTTTTTTTTATTATTTGGACTTTGCCCCGTGCTTATAGGGTGCACAGTGAAAGGTGAACAACTGCCAGGCAGTTTGACAAAATCGGCATAATGACGTTTATTATGTCATAATGACGCTTTATTGTTGTCAGTAAAAGAAATCAGTTCCTGTGTTTGCCGCAATATGGTGAGGTTTTCTATTTTAATGATCGGGGTTTAAATAGTTCAATATGTATCTAGAGATAAACGCCTAAATTATGCGATTGACAGGGTGATCACTGGTCACTGGTCAGTCATACAATTTATCTATGGATAGTTCGGCAAATTTATCTATTGATTCTGAAACTAGCAGCTTTTACGTTCATTAAGTAAACATTTGCGGTTTTATTTAAAAAAAAATGCGAATACAAAATTGTTAAGTGAACTGTTACGCGGTCATAGGTGGTAGCGGATTGGTGGTAGGAGGGATAATTCCTCTGAAACATTCCTCAGAGCCAGTTTAAATAATCTGTGTTTACGTCTTTCCCTTTACCACATATTGTTTAAACTGACTTTGAGGATTTTTTTAAGGAATCCTGTTTTATAATAAGTCCGTTGGTTTCATAAGCAGCCTATATACGTCCCACTGGTAGGGCACAGGCCTTCTCTCATTGAGAGAGTATGGGCTTGAGACGACCTCGTGGCGCAGCGGTAGTGCATATGCATACCATGCGAGAGGTCCCGGGTTCGAATCCCGGCTGGGGACGAAAAAAAAACCCCAGGTCTTGGATGTTTACATGTTTGTGATGTCGTTGTTTCTGGTTCCCACGACACAGGGTATCCTAGTGTGGGGCCAGAAGCAATGTATGTGCCTGTATGTAAATGTTTGTTTGTTTGTTTGTTAATCACCACGCGTGCCCACCGCGGATTGGCGATTTCAAGCGCTGAGGTATGTGAATAGCTCAGACACTCTGGTTTCCTCACGATGTTTTCCTTCACCGTTAGCGAGTGGTATTGCTACTATAACTTCACAAATGTACATAACTTGGAAAACAAAGTCATAGGTACATGCCCGCACTGGGAATCGAACCTAGGTCTCCCGCTTCCGAGCCCAATGTTCTACCCACTAGGCTACCACCGCCAGCAAGTCCATTGGCTTATATAAGGATTTTATTTTTATTTTATTTTATTTATTTATTTTTATTTTATAACTTCTATGAATTTTTTTTAGTAAAAACTTCGTGGTTGTTTTTTTCTTTTTAATAGACATTATTTTGACAGTTGGGAAAGAGAACGCACGAGTTCGGAAAAGGTAAAGAAAAAGCTCGAGTATGTAATAGCCCGCATCCCGAACGCTATACGTCCCTGCAATACGCCACTTTTTGAGCAACTATTAAAAAAGTATATACTTACAGTACACTGATTCAGATAATTTCAGTTCACCAAGCGTTCGAGAACCTTGTTTGCCCATCGGTTAGCTGGTTAAAGTGCAAAAGCTTTCAGATACTGCATAATGTGAAATAAACGCTTCCCAGTCACTGCAAGCCTGTCAGCAGTCCCACAATGATGCCCTCGCTGAGGCCAAAGAACAATACGAAGAGAAACTCCGCAAACAAGTGCAGTTGGCAGAAGAAAGTTTCAGAGAACAGTTGCAGAAGTTACGCGATGAACACGCGAGGAGATTGGCGGAGGAAAGGCAGCAGCTGGAATCAGGTTAGTGTTTTCCAATACCACGCTCTCTTTCTCTTTTCTCTTTCTGTCTCTTCCTGTCCTCTGTTTGTCCTATATGAATACTAGTTCACTCAATGTCAGGACTAGTTCAATCCGTTCCGTCAGTCGTGAACGGGTGCGTGTGTCTGGCCGCAGCATTAATGTTTTTCCTGATTTTGTAAGAAAATGAACAAATGTTTGGGCATTTAAAGTTATTGATAGAAATCATGGAATCTTATCATATAGGCATAATTTTTTTTTATTTTATTGACTTACGTTTGTATCGCAGAGTTTTAAATTTCATAAATTATTCACCAAACTGCGTGGCCATTTTTTTAACATCGCTCACAATGTTTTTAATGGTGGTTTAACACCGCTTGCGATGTTTACGATGTTTACGATAATTTAACAGCATTCACAATATTTTTAACAGCGCTCACGATTTTTTAACAGCGCTTACGATGTTTTTAACAGCAATTTTACATAATAAAAACTGAATTTAACAGCGCTCACGATGTTTCGATAGCAATTTAACAGCGCTCACGTTGTTTTCAACATCGATTTAACAGCGCTCACGTTGTTTTCAATATGGATTTAACAGCGCTCACGTTGTTTTCAATATCGATTTAACAGCGCTCACGATGATTTAAACACGTTTCCATTTCAGAATCGGACCGCACGTTGGCAGAATTCCGCGAGCAGCTGACGTCGAATGTGCAGAGGGAGCGAGCTCGCGTCTTAGAAGAGAGCAGGACGACGATAGAGGCGCTGAAAGAGGAACAAACGGCGCGGGTCACTGAACTGCGTCACGATTATAGAGCTGAGGTGAGGGCAAGATAAAAACTGCCCGAAACCGGCTTGCGTACATGCAATGACTTCTATTTTGTGAACTAAGTTTGTCAGTTAAATGTCAGTCCACGGTTCGGTTAATCTATGGTACAAATTGTGGTATGAGTGGTTCAACTCTGTGGTATTTTATATTGTCTTTGGCAATTAAAACGTAAAGTGTGCGTCATCAGTTCTTGCGGTCTCGCCCTGAAAGGTATGACTGCGCCATAGCTTGCGTACTGATGACGATAGAAAGACAGATAATTAGATCCTGACGAGTTGGTGGTAGAAAATCTGCAGACTTTTCGTCCCTATCAGTCGAGCGCGAAAGTAGGTGGTGTGACAAACAGTGACATAATTTTCTTACCGCTTCGGTCTGTCTGTCCGTCAAGACCCTTTACCTCGGGAACACACACACACACACACGCACGCACGCACGCACGCACGCACGCACGCACGCACGCACGCACGCACGCACGCACGCACGCACGCACGCACGCACGCACGCACGCACTCACTCACACTTGTACTGGGCTTAAATTGCCTTAAGAAAAGTCCGCCCCTTGCCCAGCCCAGCATTAAACTAGTTGTTACCTTTAGCCTGGGCCGGATCGGGGAGGGCAACACATAGAAAGTTATAGATAAAATTTTCTACCTAATGCCGCAAACGGTGAAGCATTTGTTCAAAAAGTAATTATGGGCCTTCACTCGTTCGTTGCCCCACGGCATCCACACCTCTCTATCCGGCCCTGCAGGCTTTAGCGGGCTGGTGGTGAATGACGTATGCCAACCGGTGCCGCCATTCCCAGGTGGAGCGCCTAAGAACGCAGCACGCGTGCCATTTGGAAGAGATCCGCGCGCGCTTGGCCGGCGAGCGCGCGGCCGCCGTGCGGCGCGGCACTAGCGACGCGCTCGCCGACAAGTACAAGTGTCTCAAGGAGAAGTACGCGCGGCTCAAACGGGACGTCAAGGTACGCCAAGGATTTCTTTCAAGATTTCTACCTAGGGTCTATTAGAATTCCAGGGTTGCCATTTAGTATTCCACGGTGTTCCGCGTGGCGCCGGATTAAGAATAGCGTCCATTTCCTTCCGTGGATGTCGTAGAAGGCGACTAAGGAAATAAATTAGGTACGAGGAGACGGGCAGCAGCGACTTCCTGAGATTCCAACTGCATACTGCGATCGCCAACCCGCCTGCCGAGCGTGGCGATTATGGCAAAACCCCTCATGGTTATGAAAACCACGAGGGAGACCTGTGCCCTGCAGTGGGCGTCAAGTGGCTGATGATGATGATTCCACGGTCTCCAATTAGAATGCCAGGGTTCCCATTTAGGATAACAGGGTTCATATTTAGAGGAAATCCCGTGCTCTTGGCCGGCGAGTGGGCTGCCGCTGTGCGGCGCGGGAATAACAATCCGCTCGCTGACAAATACAAGTGACTGAAGAAGAAGTACGCGCGGCTCAAACGGGACGTCAAAGTACGTTCCCAACTACACAACCACAAATTCCCATAAATATTTATTGCACACCGTATATAACCACCTTTTAGAATTCCAGAGTTCCTATTTAGGATCCCAGGGTTGCCATTTAGGATTCCAGGGTTCATGTGTAGGATTTCGGGGTTCCTATTTAAGATTCCAGGTTATCGGAATCCACTGTTCCAATTCAGGATTGCAGACCTCCCTTTTAGGATTCCAGAAATCATTTTTAGGATTCCAGGGTTCCCATTTAGAAGATTTTCGCGCGCGCTTGGCCCGCGAGCGAGCGGCATCTATACGGTACGGGAATAACGACGCGTTCGCCGATAAATACTACTGATTCAAGAAGAAGTACTCGCGGCTCAAACGGGACGTCAAGGCACGTTAGGGGTCAGAATTTTTCAAGATTACCGTTTTTGACCTTCCATTTTGGATTTCAGGGTTCGTATTTAGAATTCCAATCCCGTTTAGGATTCCACGGTTTTCATTTGGAATTGTAGGGTTGAATTGTTTAGTGTACCAAACCCTACCAAATAGGAATTCCGATTTGGTAGGGTTCCCACCCATTTAGAACTCAAAGGTTCATACTTAGATGAGATCCGCCTGCGCTTGGCCGGCGAACGTACGGCTGCCATGCCGCACGGGAACAAGGACGCGCTCGCCGATAAGTATAATTAAGTGTCTGAAGGAGAAGTACCGCGGCTCAAACGGGACGTCAATGTACGTTGGGAATTGCTGTCAAGGTTTCCATTTGGGATTCCAGGGCTCCTATTTGGTATTCCAGGGATCCCCATTAGGATTCCGAGGCCTCTATATACTATTTTTTTGCAATTTCTAATAAATTTTTTTGATAACCCGTCGGAAATATCTAGTCGCCTCGCAAGATGGCGATTTGACGCAGGTGCCTTGTCCTTAACTCTCTCCGATTGACTGGCACAATTGGCGTGCCCCGCCCCCTTGGCACAATTGGACGCTTGGCCCCACGGGGTCATATATTGATGCCAGTTAGTCATCTACAGTATCACTACAGACTATAATAAATAAAATATTTAAGTATGAAGTTTCTCTTGTTTCAGATGTCAATAGAACGTCGCAACAAACGTCGCGAGATGAGCATGACGACAGGCTCTGAGACGGAAAAGTCGAACTCGCACAAAGCTACGCAATCGTTGGATAGGTAAACTAGTCGCCGGTCTATAGTAATCCGTCGATGGATGTAATGATGGATGGAAATATAAATAATAAATATATTTAATAATAAAATAAATAAATAAACTTAACACTGTCGTTGTCGTAGAAATGAGGTCCTTGAGAAGTATGTCTGGGGTTTCTTTGAATGACAGGATACGCCATAATGTGATTAGAGAACGTTGTGGACTGAAAGAGGATGTAGTGACTAGAATTGAGAAAGGAACGTTGCGTTGGTTTGGACACGTGGAGAGGATGAAGGAAGAAAGATTGACGAAACAAATATATCGAGCGAATGTGGCCGGTAAGGGACGACCCAGACGAACATACTTCGACCAAATAGGGGATGTATTAGCAAAGGGCAAGATAAAAAGTACCCGAAACCGGCGTGCGTGCATGCAACGACTAATGAACGTCGAGGAAGCGAAAGTGATCTGTCAGGATCGTAGCAAGTGGCAGTCCCTGGTCTCTGCCTACCCCTCTGGGATACAGGCGTGAGTTTATGTATGTATGTAACACTGTCGTTCTTAAAGGGAGTCGCTCCCGTACATCAAAAGTCTACGCATATTAATTGTTAGGCCGTTAAAGTTTCAGACTATTATGTGTACTGTCCATTAACCAACAGATGCAGTCTAGTTCTAGTTAGACCTGAGATTTCCACACTTAGCCTCATTGTTAGGCCCTTGTACGTAGCAAGCGCTGAGGCATTTAAATCCTCAGACACTAGGGTTTTCTTACGATGTTTTCCCTCGTTAGCGTGTGGTATTTTGCTACTATAACTTCACAAACGTACGTAACTAACCCCCGGTTTCTGGTACGCCAACAGGCTGTTAATCTACTGTTAACAGCTGTCAGTGTTTTTTTTTGTATGCACTTTGGTCAATTGACAGCTGTTAACAGTAGATTAACAGCGTGTTAGTGTACGAGAAACTGAGGGTTAGAAAACAAAGTCATTGGTACATGCCGGGATTTGAAGTCACGACCTCCCGAGTGAAAAGCCGGAGTTCTACCGCTCCGCTACCACCGCTTCACCAACAGATGCAAGGAGCTGAACGAGACGTCGACGAGCGCGGGCATCGAACCGGCGGCCCGCGCGCGGCCGGCCCACCTGCGCGGCAACGACAACGAGACCTCTCTCTCTGACAGCCGCGCGAATAAATTGTTCGACAACAACAATGTAAGTTCACATCAGGATCGGACGCCACTGTCCGTCTGTCTGTCTGGCTGTCTGTCACCAGGATATATCTCATGAACCATGATAGCTAGGCAGTTGAAATATTCACGCATGATGTATTTCTGTTGCAGCTATAGCAACAAATATTAAAAAAAAAAATAATTAACGGGGGGGGCTCCCATACAACAAACGTTGTCTCAAGACAGCGCTCGCCATCTAGCGGCCATCTATGTAACCTTCACCGCGCCGATGTCATGTCGCTAAATGTCAATGTTAAACGCTTCTTGTTGGTTTCTATAGATGGCGTTGTTCTCAATGTACCCTTGTCTCATGTTGTATAGATAATAGTACGGAACCCTTCGTGCGCGAGTCCGACTCGCATTTGGCCGGTTTTTTATTTATTTAGCCTATATACGTCCCACTGCAGGGCATAGGCGTTCTCTCAGAGAGGGAATATGGGCTTAATTACCATGCGTGCCCACCGCGCATTGAAATTTTCAAGCGCTGGGGTATGTAAACAATTCATACACCCAGGTTTCCTCACGATGTTTTCCTTCACAGTTAGCATCACATCAGATAAGATAATAACGTCCAGTGAAGGCTACGAACTGGCAAACGCAGCGCACGATTATCTGCCCCTATGTTACGCGCACCTAGGGAATGCAATCCCAGACATAAATTGCCATAACAACATAAACATCAGAAACATGAATTACCACAGTCACTTAAATATCGCAACTATCAATTTGCCAAGCACACACCGTTGCGTGCAAAATGCCACATTCACGTCACTCTTGGCCCACAGAATGGACCAACCACAGAGTGATTTACTCTGCAGTACATCTTGCGCTCATTTCATTGGTAAGGACTAATCGCGAGGACAGGGCCCGTATTTGAGTGGGAATTTTGTAGGGAGAGACACTTTTACGGTTTCTTTCTTCGTATCATTAAACAGTATATATTGCGCTTGATAACATGTTTGAATGAGCCTAGCTCAAGTCGAGTACATGGTTAATATAGACTCACGTATTAGGGCGTACGCAGGGCACAGACTGCCTTGGGTGACGTGGAAGTCACTAAATAGGTTAAGAACCCAGGTTGGCAGATGCAGGAGTAAACTATGTAATTGGGGGGGAACCCCCCCACAAATTGTGAGACATCTCACTGCATGTCCCTCGTGCCCAAATACCTGCACTCGTGAGGATTTACAAGAGGCCTCAGAAAGTGTGCGCGTGGCCGAGTTCTGGGCCAATAAAATTTGAATGAATTCGTCACCGATACGATAAGAAGAAGGGCGCACTCACACATATATTACTTATGGATAGGTTTCATTTACATTTATTTCCGTTCATTCAGCTCGCGATATCGCCCGAGTCTTCCCACGCGTCGGGTGTGAAATCGCAGCCGCGTTTGCCGCGCGTCGCGTTCAGAGAGCCTCTCAGGCGCCGCCACAGAGAGCGGGACTCCAAGGACACAGGTACTTTGACCATCCAAGGGGTGGGAAGGTTCATAAGTCATCATCATCATCATCAGCCATTTGACGCCCGCTGCAAGACATAGGGCTCCCTCATGGTTTTCCTAACCATGAAGGGTTTTGCCATAATCGCCACGCTTGGCAAGGTGGGTGATCGCAGTATGCGGTTGGAATCTCAGGAAGACGTTGCTGCCCGTCTCCTGGTAATTGATTTCCTTAGTCGCCTTCTACGACATCCACGGAAGGAAATGGAGTGACGCTATTCTTAATCCGGCGACACACGGAAAGGTTCATAAAAATTAAGAAAAAAATAAAAATATTCCGGCAATTTTCTTTTTCTAAAAGAGTCAAATTAGTATGTTGTAGTAAACTGTTTTTTTTTTAGTATTTCTTAATGACTCGCGATGCTTATACAAAGTTATATATTAAACGGGTCTAGTCGCGATTATATATTAGGTAAAATCGTCGGGAGTGAAGGTAATAAAATTTTACCCAATAAATAATCGTGATTACACCAGTTTAACATATAACTATGTTTTTTTTTTTCGAAAAAAGTCAAATAAACTATTTTCGATTTCCACAAAACACTAATGTATTGTAGAAATCAGTAATCATAAAGGAAAAAGATCAAGTGATTAAGACACTTAGAATCGCTAGCAACAAAGTTATGCCACAATGAAATAATACCTTAATTTGTAGTACTGGCTTAAAATTTTAAAATACTATTGTTAGCATTAAAGTAATTCTCCGGACGAGGATGTAATAGTATTGCATGGAGACTTACCAAAACACAAGAAGTCTAGCTTAACTCATTTACAGGCATTTATTTTACTGAGACTCTGTCTCACAGAAATACTAAAATTCATGCGAAATAATTAATAAAGAAATATACATTCTGACTTCATGCGAAATAGTTAATAAAGAAATATACATTCTGATCATGAAGAAAACCATCGCAAAACCGTTGAAAATGTGGTGATTATATCACAGAACACATATGATTATATTCTCTGTGGTTATAATGATAGGTGACAGGACGTAGCACAGATTAGGAACGATGACATTCAGTGCTGCAAAATGTAATTTATATCGATCATCAATTCGATTCTATCAGTCACCATTTCATAAAATATAACTGAAATGTAATATAATTGATTTACGTGATGCGAGTAGAAAGCCAGGTGATTATGCCTCATATCACCTTTACATAATAATATATAATATGCAGTCTATGTAGATAAACCATAACATTTTAGTTGCAAAGTCATCCATAACATAATCAGTCAGGCATGTAAATCTTTACATGCGTAGGTACTGATTACGTTATGTTCCCACTTTAGGGCACGAATCGTCTCGCACGCAAGCTCGATGACTTTCAGTCCCCCCGAACAAGCCGGTTTCCGATAAGGCTTTACATACGTTGGACCACACACATACGCTGCGGCAGAATGTACAAAAGACTGAGGAGTGTAATCTGCCACTATGCTTCGCTTTTTTTGAGTGAGGTGAGGTATGGGGGCATGGGGTGTACCTCATACACATCATGTTTCCTCTCGATGTTTTCCGTAAACGTTAGACAGTCGTACTGCTATAAAAAAATCACATACAATGTCCGATTCGCACCCAACACCTTGGAATGTGATGCAAGCGTTCTGTTAATACATAACCACCGCTTTCCTAGTTAATTTAAAGGTTTATTTAAAGATCAGCATCCGAGCGATTCGGTCAAATTAAGGTCCACAAGATCCACAGATCCGTGTGGCACTGGATTAAGAATAGCGTCACTCCATTTCCTTCCGTAGATGTCGTAGAAGGCGACTAAGGAAATAAATTACCAGGAGATGGGCAGCAGCGCTTTCTTGAGATTTCAACCGCATACTGCGATCGCCAACCCGCCTGCCAAGCGTGGCGATTATGGCAAAACCCCTCATGGTTATGAAAACCACGAAGGAGGCCTATGTCCTGCAGTAGGCGTTAAATGGCTGATGATGATGATGACGATGAAGGTCCACACTGTTGAATCTGTTATCTAGTGTTAGTACCTAATATATAAAGTAAACCGCAAATAATCTAAATGAACAGGTGGATAAAGAAATATGCAAATGAAGTAGGTATTATCAAACGAAATAACAAAAGTTATGTTATGCTATTTTTTTTTTCAGCTAAATATACCTATTTTTTCTCTGTATCGATTCATTCGATTTGAAAAGTAGCTGTCGGTCTGATGGCAACACTACCTATACATTATTGAATGCACAGATTGAGATTTAAACAGGTCTGTGAATGGATCAATAGATTTGTATCAAGATGACAGCGGTCGTTAAACCGGAAGCATTAATTATTGTATAACTTTATTAATTTAGAATTACGGAGAAGTCATGGTTTTATAAGAAAACCCCAATTTTTTATAATTGAAAACATGAATTATGGACACTGAAAACTGGTGACACTATTTAGATTTTAGCGATACTGCTAATGGTCAAGATCCTTTAACGTAAAGGATTTATTGGTAGTATATTGTGTAAAAGATAGTATTGTGTAACCGAAAGGCAAATAGACTTTACATATCAGAGTTTCTGGATAGAGAAACCTGAAATATTTAAGTGAAACCGGTCTTAAATCACTTTCGGAAGCACTACACATAATTAATTAACGCACGTTAACCATGTTAGATTTTCTTTGTGTCCTTTGAATGCTTATAATTTATTATGGGTTAATAATTCTACCGACAGTCAATACAATACATAAGTTGTATGGAACTGAATAATTTAATTTTCAACTGTCAGTAGAAACAATGTCAGTTGTGGCTGTTTAATCCCACCAATGAATCACGACGAGACGGTAAATTACAATTTTACATCCGCAGCTGCTAATACGGACTTCCAAGACTCGTCCGATGCGACTACGGCCGATGAGAAACCAAAGGAACCTGTGAATGGTGAATATATTACTTTATCCTTCTAGTGAGTTCAATAGTTAGTTAACGGGTAAAGATAAAAAAGTAGATAGATAGATAAAACCATTTATTTGCATTTCCACACACACGTAGATACAGAACATATAAAGAAAATCACAAAGCAAAATCGTACAGCCAGTAAGCACACAAAAAGAGTAACAGAAATAAGCAAACACAAATTAATAGACAATACGAGAGAGCATTTTGTGGGTGTGGTAAAAGAAAGGGGCTCTGATTCAGCATAATATGTTAAACAGTACTCATTCATTGCCTCATCAAAATACAACTCAAAACAAAATAAGGCTTAAAACTAGGTTATGATATTATAATGTTAAGCAAAAAGGCCGTGGCTCAGCTGTTGCTGACCCGGGTCAGCCACTGCCTCCTCACTAAGACCGATATAGTCCATAGTAGCTTTTTCTCCCTTAAAAGCGTCTACACACGGCCCTAAAATCAGAGGCAATGTCGGGGAAGTAGTGGGGAGCACCATAAATCGCTCCCTAGATCGCCTCGGGTGTAGGCGAATCGTAATCGCTGGGGCAAAAAAAAAAACCCCAGGTCTTGGTTGTTTACATGTTTGTGATGTCGCTGTTTCTGGTTCCCGGTGTGGGGCCAGAAGCAATGTATGTGCCTTTATGTAAATGTTTATGTTTATGTAATCATTATTATTATCAGTACCCCAACTCAGAAATTGGTTCGGGCGAGCTCACGATTTAGGGCCGACTATCGTCTAGGGAGTTTTTCATTGTGTATTTTTGTGTTCTCGATTTGAAAATTCAACAGAATTTAAATGATCTGCCAAATACGTCGAACATAAGGACGGTGCTACGCAGAAACATACTGACCCACAACAAGTAAGTAACCTTTGAGAAAAACGCTTTTTTATGTATAAAATTGTTTTTTTCGCTTCATAAAAAAAGTAAGAAAGAAAGATAGGCATTATAACAACGAGACTCACCACATAAGAAAAACAAACAAATATGTGACAGCATCAACATTGTTTACTCGTTGCATGCGCGCACGCCGCTTTCGGCCCCTCTGGGATACGGGCGTGAGTTTATGTTACGTTAAGTGTTCATTGTTTTTTTCCATGTGTTGGTCCACATGTGTTTAGTGTTATAGTGATTACAAATATAAAAAGTGTAAAAAAACATGAAACGAAACCATGTTAAAAAAAGCGACTTTCACAAAAGTTACTTATTGTGCGTTGAATTCACGGGCCATATTATCACACTTCTTGCTTCGAAGGTCACGGCCGACGAAGATGCTTCACGAGATTAAAGTCTGCCTCCACTTCGCGCCTCAACTATTCACCCAAGTAAGTGTAGGCTTACACGACTCCATGCGCAAGTGTACACACACCTACACATAATCTTTGAATGAGGTGTCCAATAGAAATAGAAATAGAAATAGAAAATGTTTATTCGTCTTCAATATAGTAAGGCACAATAATCACTTATACTATAAAGCAATGAGGACAGTTTAGTGAGTAATTTATTTAAAAGCATTTTAATTAGGTATGAAGACAAAAAGGTCCGTACCTCGGCTAGTAACTAATGTGCACCAGTGTGCAATTAGTTGCCGATTTTCAGGCAAGGCCTTTCCTTAAACTAAGTTATACCTACCTGGGTATAATTATACTACTGCTATTATGATGATAAAGAACACACGTGCAGAATGGTGATAAATCTTTGAATTGTGAAACTAACAGCTTTGGCGTTCATTAAGTAAACATTTTATTTTTATAGTGAATAACATTTTTTACTTTGACTTTGATGATAGATCCAAACCGAAGACTCGACATATTATCTATCTGTATAAATCCCATCCACTACCGCCCATCCCAACTAGTACACCAGAAGCCAAGGATTGCTTGTACAGCAGCCATTTTCGACATTTAATTCGAAATGTTGGAAGAGTCCGTGCAGCGCGTACGGGCGGCGGCAGGTCATTCCAGCACTTCGATGCTGCAATCTTGAAGCAACCCTTGGTACTATTGAGGGAGTGTTTGGGTATAAGTAGCAATGTACTACGTGCTCTGACGGACCAGGCTAACTTTCCATACAAGTAAGGCGGCGTGCGAGTCCTGAATACGTCGAACAAAAAGCAAGACAGTTTTAGTGCCCTGTTGTTCGCCATATTCAACACTCCCTTTGCCAGAAGATGAGGGGAGATATGGTCTCTTTTGGGGATTTGGTAACAATAACGCATGCAAGCGTTCTGGACGCGCTGTATTGCACATATTGTTTTTTTTTTAAATATAATAGGACGTCTCCTATTCGCGCTTCACATGTTCGTGTATGGAGATGTCCTACGCACCTCCCCCCCCCTCCTACTATCGATGCTAATTTAGCCAACTTGCGACGTTTAGTCAACAGCAACGATTGAGTGCGTCTATTTAATAATTTTGCCAAAATATGTGCCTCAGGGTGTATTTCCATGTTTGTGATGTTCTCGTCCGGTTACCATAGCACAGGGTATCCTAGTTTGGGACCAGGTCAAGTGATTGTGTTACATGAAAGTTATTATTATGTGTGTACGTGAGAGTAAAGTAAATACATTAAATGCCGATGACGTTTACAAAAACATTTAATTGAAATTAAACGTCATCATCTGCAAACTGGGATTTGGCACTTTTTTAAATGTACTTAAATAGTTGTAACAAAGTTTCTAGGAAGACAAATTGAAGAATTTGCTCGTGAAATGGGAAAAACTCACAGCAACACAACTCACCATGTACGGGCCAACCCGAACAGTCTCATAGTATACACGAATTGCTTGTCAGCAATTCTAAGAGGCCGCGGACCATTGCCGTCACCCGCCACCTATCGGTAGCAATCTAAGTTAGTTCACGACATAGAGCCGATCCGTTCAGACGGACTCTCGGCGCGTCCTCATTATCAGTACAGTATCAATTCATCTCACCCCACATCTTAGTCCTAGTTACTATTGACAATACATCAGCTATAAGTTCCCCAAGTCAGTTCGTAACATTTATCAGGAACTTATCGATTTCAACGATGTAAAATAATACTCGTAATAATAATTTCCACACCACACAATCACTTGTCCCGGTCCCAAACTAGGATACCCTGTGCTATGGTAACCAGGCAAGGACATCACAAACATGGAAACACACCCAGACTGATGCCATTTGTACAAATGTGCGGCGGCCCCCAGTGGGAATCGAACCCACGACCTCTATCTTGGTAGTGAGCGCCTTAACGGCTACTCCAACGAAGCAGTCAAATACATACAAAATACTAGTAAAATACATACACATATTATAAAATCCAGACGCGGCGAGGGCTGGTCGAGCCCACTGGAGGCTCTGAGACAGCAGCTGCGTAAGCTGGATGACTTGGAAGACCAGTTCCCGGACCTCGCGTGCCAGCCCGCTTACAGTTTGAGATACCCCTTCACTGAGTTGGGTAAGTGAAATTTTGATTTTTTTCAGAGCGATATCCCAGTGGGTTCGAACCCCGGCGCATGTACTAATGAGTTTGTTTTCTAAGTTACGTACATTTGTGAATTGTCAGTAGCAATACCACACGCTGACGCTGAAGGAAAACAGCGTGAGGAAATCTGAGGCTGAGGGGTTTACATACTTCAGCGCTTCAACTTGCCAATCCGCGATGGGCACGTGTGGTTATTAAGCCCGTACCCTCTCTCTCTCGGAGAGAAGGCCTGTGCCCTGCAGTGGAACGTATATAGGCTACATAAAAAAATCTCAGTTCAGGAAAAGTTGCCAAAGCGAAGCACGGTTAGTTAAAGAAAGAGACTGAATAACAATTTACCTCTCGCTCCCACAATATAGACGGCAATATTGAATAAGCGGAAGGCAAATAGTCCAATCCCTTTCTTAAATTAATACTGTTATATAAGATGTATATTAACCTAATAACCACAAAGCCGGCGCAAGCGATATGCAACCTGTGGCTCGAAAAAGTATACCCATCTCCCAACTGGACATACATTTGTAGGTTCACCTGGAAGTTATTTGTACCACCTGGACATATATCAATGGGCCATCTGGAAGTCCCTACACCGCTGCCAAGTATCTGCAAGTATACCAAGATGGCCGAAGCAGGGTTGCATATTCAGGGGTGTACAGAGCGCAACAATCTAAACTCTTCAAACGATTCTCCATCCTTCAGAATGCCTTTTGTGCCCTAATAATACCTGCACTCAATAATAAGATTATTATTGAGTGCAGGTATTAGATGTATCAGCAAAAGGCAAGATAGAAAGCATCCGAAACCGGCGTGCATGCATGCAACGACTAATGAATGTCGAGGAAGCAAAAGTGATCTGTCAGGATCGTAGCAAGTGGCAGTCCCTGGTCTCTGCCTACCCCTCTGGGATACAGGCGAGAGTTTATGTATGTATGTAATCAATAATAAGACACTGCAAGTGATAACACAGTCGGCGTTACAGTAGTGTATCCTGTCTCCTTTGTCATCTACTTAGTCGGGTCATAAGTTTTGTCACAAATAATAAGTGAAATAAGAGATACAATGAATTATGCACCGCAGCTATTCATAATGATATCAAATTAATGTATACCTAGAAAATGCAGTACATCTGCAATAACCACATTTAAATTATTCTACATTGACAAAAACTCGTATTGATTAAGCGATTCTCGAATGAAAGTATCACAGGCGAGATTCTTCTCTGAAATGTTTACGCAACAGGCGAGTAATCGTAGATCTAATGAGGCATACGTGTCTCGACTGGTATAGACAACGCCTTAGGGTGCGATTATGAAGTAACAGGTAACCCATACCGTCAAGTCCGTACGGGTCCGTACTGTTCGGTATTGGTATGACGGTCCCAACCATCCTTTATGTGCCCATTTAGAAAAGATGCAGGTTAATACTTGTCGGTACGTATAGGTGCGGATTACCTGCATTGATCATACCGGTTGCAGTCTTTTTATTGTAAATTTTGTAGAAGAAATAAATCGTCGTCGTCCGACGAACTGAAACACATGATCGACACCAAAAACAGATTCACCTGTTTAATTATAAACGCCCGTTCTGTACGTCCCAGTACTGACCTGTACCGGCGAACCCGTACCGGGGAACCTGATTCTGTATAACCGCACCCTTAGGATAGAACTGTGCAATCGCCAGGCGCGGTGTCGGCGGGCGAGGCGCCGGAGCTGGAGTTCGTGCGACACCGCGCGCTCGTCGAGCGGGAGGGGGTGCGGCGGGCGCGCGCCGCCCTGCGCCGCCGCCGCGCCGCGCTGCGGGCCGCCGGGGGGGGCACCGCGCCCGAGGTACGGGGGGGATGCGCCGCCGAGAAGGCCCGCTACGCTCGAATTAAGGGGGGGACGGAATGCGCCGCGGGGGAGAGTTGCGCCCGAAGTACGGGGGGGGGATGCGCCGCCGAGCAGGCCCGCTACGCTCGAATTAAGGGGGGGACGGAATGCGCCGCGGGGGAGAGTTGCGCCCGAAGTACGGGGGGGGGATGCGCCGCCGAGCAGGCCCGCTACGCTCGAATTAAGGGGGGGACGGAATGCGCCGCGGGGGAGAGTTGCGCCCGAAGTACGGGGGGGGGATGCGCCGCCGAGCAGGCCCGCTACGCTCGAATTAAGGGGGGGACGGAATGCGCCGCGGGGGAGAGTTGCGCCCGAAGTACGGGGGGGGGATGCGCCGCCGAGCAGGCCCGCTACGCTCGAATTAAGGGGGGGACGGAATGCGCCGCGGGGGAGAGTTGCGCCCGAAGTACGGGGGGGGGATGCGCCGCCGAGCAGGCCCGCTACGCTCGAATTAAGGGGGGGACGGAATGCGCCGCGCTGAGGGCTGGCGAAGGGGGCCCGAGGTGCTGGGGGCTGCGGGAGTCGGCGGGGGATCCGCAGATCCCTCTTCTTGTTATACTCATCCTAACAATATTCTTACCTATCTTAAATTAAGGCTGGTTTCTCCAACATTACTCTCAAATCAGGTGTTTTAAAATACATTTGACGCTCTAATGGTTAGTATTTAAAATGTGAAAAAAAATACTTTTCAATATTTATGATTTTTTAAACTTCATAGTATAAAAAAAAACGCAAAAACGCATTATCACGAGATAGTTTTATAAGTTAGAATCATCATCATCATCATCAACCCATTATGTCCCCACCGAGGGGCACGGGTCTCTTCCCTGAGGAAGGTATAGGCCATACTCCGTTATATTATTAAAATAAGTTAGAATAAGTTATATTATTAAAATAGTTTCTTAAGCTGTCTTTTGTGTTTTTGCTCAATGAGCTCAACGACGTCTTAAAATATTTCTATAAGTTGAGACTTATATTATAACTGGCCTTCTGTATTTCTAAAGTTTCTGTTATTCATTGTTATGTACTGTTAGTCTTCCTAATATTAAATAAATAAATAAAAAAAAATTGAGATCTACTAAGTTTTGGATAGCAAAAAAAATTAATAAAATGACTATCACTAAATGTGCTAGTGACGTCGTTCGTCAAAATTCTATTAATGGTATTTGTATTTCTGTAATGTCAAAAATGCCTCCTACCCTCCCACTATTCGCTCGCGCAGCGCAATAAGTCCCATACAAATCTGTGCGCTCGGAGAATCCAGCCTTAACAATCTTATTTATCTTAAATTACCTTAGATTGACTGAACATGTCCTGAACCCTACTTAAAATAAGTTCCCTTAATAAATGTTTTAAAGTGCTTATTTTTACTTTATTTAGGTGTTGTAGTTTGTTGAACAGCCTAGGAACGTCATGTTATTTAGTTCTTTCTGAGTTTTCGTTGTTTAGAACGTTTTTAAAGTTACTTTTTTTGAATTTCCTTTTTAAGTCTTTGTCCCACTGCTGGGCAGTAGTCTCATCTTCGTTGTCCTTGGTTTGTTCATAGATTATTTTACTGTAAGTGTCACTTGTCGGTAGTCCAATAAGACACCTTGTGTGTGAATACGGCCTGTGAAATGAAACACGAGCGAGCTCTGCTGTGCCTACAACGTGACTAATTTATTTCATTGGAATGTGAGGACCATTGATGGTGCAAACGGTACATAGTAATATCATTCGAAGGTGCTAGTCAATGGTGCATATAAAACCGGTGGAATATGATACCCTACATTACTTAATCTGATTCTTTTGATTTCTACATTACTTATCTGCTTATTTCGTTTCTGTAATGTGTTTTGTTGTTACAATGTCTTTTCTTTTGGAGTAGAGACCTAGCAGTGTAGGTTTTAGTAACGTTGTCACGTTTCGTCCCCACTCGCGCGCTACTCAGGAGGAGCGCTCGGCGACGGAGCTAGAGGTGGCGCTACACCGGGCGCGCGCGCTGCTCGGCGAGAAGGAGATAAGGCTGCGGCACATCGAGCGCGCGCTGCGCCGCCTGGCTTGCGCGCCGCCGCCGTCGTCGTCGCCGCCGCCGCCGCCGCCCGCTGCGCCCGCGCAGGTTGCTGCCACGTTTAGACGCTTCTTTGTTTGCTTTGGTCTCGTCGCCAGACGCTTCTTCGGACAGAACAAAAGTTTGATCCAGACCAGATAATCTTCTATGAGTACTTTTCACACACATTGGAACGCAAATTTTCGTATAAAAGACTGCACTTTCTAGACGTGCTTTGCAAACGCGTAAACGGATGCCGTCCGTATGTCTGGCGACAATGTTACTGTTTTCCTACTTTTGTAAGTATAGCGACAAATTTTATCATTGCAACTTGTTTGTTAGGTATAGATAAAATTGTATTGAATAATGATTGTACTTAATATGATTTGAGGGAAGATGGTCAGATTGAAGCTTTTTTCGCTGCCTTTAAATAACCTCGACACCAACACAGCGGCTAACATTGTACATTGACATATTTAGTAAATATTTGAATGCGTATTTGAAGCTAAGTCTAGCGCCGGCATAACACGGTTCACCGTTGGACCTGAACGTGGTTCTTGCACTATCTAAAAAAAAAAACAATTACAATTATTCGAATCGTGAGTGTATGATCGGTTTATGCTCCTAAAGGATTCACACAAAATTCAAAGAGAAAAAAAAAAACAGGTTTTCCCGAATTTTCCAATTTTCCGGAAAAAAATTCTGATTAATCTTTCCCGAAAAACATAAAAAAATTTACTCCGACTGAATAAAAAACTCGTTGTTTCACCACGATTAGGTATCAGTGTAGTTAACTTATCGCGTTTATAATTTTGCCCATAAAATTCACAGATCAGTCACCTCTTGCGGTTGACTGGTAGAAAATGCTTATGGCATTAAGTCCGCCGCATTGTACGATTTTTTTTAAGTGCAATAAAAGTACAAATAAATAAATCAGTAAAAAAATCGAGTCATTCTTTTTACAAAAACCACATTTAGTTTTAATGGTGAGATTTTTTTTTGTAGTGTGATTCTTTGTCGATTGTTCATTTCTGTTTCTTCTGTTCTATATTTCGGTTTGGTTGCTTTTTGGTATAGATCCGGTTTTTTCCTTGGATTCGGTCGAGTAAACGAACAAGTGTAAGTAAAAGTCGCTACTGGAAGCTGTAAAATCATCCAGTATAAATAAAAGCTTATGTTAGAGTAAATTGTTATATTCAGTTGCACTTCTTCTATTATATCGTTCAACGTCGTTTAATTTTTGGACGATTTGTTTGTCACTGCATTGTTGTTTCGTTTCTTTGTTTTTATTCACAGATTTTGTTCTTTTGCACAAATGTGGTTATTTTCATGTTACTTATCGCTTTCTGTTACCGATGTGTCTGCTTGGTTCGTGAAATTGTTTCTTGGTAAATAGTATAATCGGCTTGTTTTGTTGTTAGCATTTATTACTTTATTTTGTTAACAACAAATTAAAAAAGCATTTATTACTTTAGGAGTCGCCTAAGAATAAGGATCAACTCAACATAACAAATGCTTTTATTAAAATGCTGATGAAAAGTGCGTTATGTACTTACAGTGGTCATGTTAGGTCCACAGATAAAGAAGGCCTGGATAGATAACTCTTTATATCGATTCTGTTTATGAATTCGAGTAGAAGTATCTGTTTAATTTCCTTTATTGTACATTAAGTAGTTCTGTACTGTTCAATAGCAATTGCATGAACGCGTCGATTTAATTTCATTGCCGCTTCAAGTCTACTACATGTATCAAATGTCAGTGGAATGAGAAAAACATCTCACGTGATCCGCCCATGAGTCCGTCAGGGTCACTATAATGCACCAACGGAATCGAGGCCCAGTTCCATTGGTGATCCATACGACTTGAACATACATGGGCTGGCATCAACGACCTGGCCCAGAACTGAGAATCTTGGAAAACACTAATTAGCCTCCTCCGATTAATCCGATTAATGCTCAGTACCTGGATGACCGGTATTTTTTTTCGGTTAATCGTGTTTTTTGGAAATTATATTTAGATACGATGAAAAAAAAGGCGAAAAAAGGATAAAAATAATCGGACTGGAGACAGGCTCGAACTGGCGTCTTCCGGTTTCGGGATTGCTCGTTTGAAGGTATTAGACGGGACAGGCTGACTTAAAATCAGTCCTGGGGAGTAATACACTCAGCAGTGTGCTGAGTCAGCTGCCTGTTACAGCAGCAGAGACAAACCATGACCATTGTTTGTAAATGTTTTGTTAATCCTTCTGTTTTGTAGTGTCTCAACATACTAAGTCGTCAGTATGTCCAATGTTTTTTGTAACTGTTGCTGTAATGTCTTTTTTTTCTTCTAATGCCATTTAAGAATTGTACTGTTTCTTTGTAATTGTTGTGTTTTTCCTGGTACAATAATAGTTATTTGTTATGCAAGGCTGCAAAGTTAGTTTTTGGCGCGAGTACCTTGTATTGAAACCTGAGCAAGCGAAGGATTCTAGGATTGAGCCACGAGCGAAGCGAGTGGTTCAAATATAGAATCCTGAGCGTAGCGAGGGTTTCAAAGGTACGAGACGCTAAATAACTTTGCTGCCGAGCGCAACACACAACTTTTCACCTCACTAAAGCGAGGAAAATGTTAGGTGCAAGAAAAACAGTTTTAATAAATATTAAATTACTGTTAATTTATATCTTCGTCGCTGCTAGCTTCGCTCATATTTTATGATTTCTTTCGATTTTATCAAAAAACAAACCAAAATAATGGAAGTAAAGTGAATTCAATAAAGAGAAGAAAATTTTAAAGTATTTTTTTTAAATCAAATTTTCTTGCCGGCCAGTGCGATTCTTTAAATGAGGCTGGCGCATGACATGAAATAAGTATTTGCATTTCAATCATAAATGGACTGGCTGCAGAGAATATAAACTATTACGAAACCAATGAGGTTCTATATATATGTAATTTATTGTATGAAACCTTTATTGAATAAAAATATTCGAATTTTAAAAACACTTTCCACGCTAGCGGATAAAGTGCGATTTTCCACGCAGATTTCGAATGATAAACAGAGCTTTTACGAGCTAGTGAGGTGAAAAGAATATTGTTATCTTATTGTAAGAAGTTATGTTGCTCTAGACCCGCCCTCGCGTCCTTCACAGGAAGGGGCAAGCGACGGGTCGTCAGACAGCGAGCCGGAGGCGCGGGGCGCGGCGCCGGGCGCCGTGCTGCGCTCTCTACGCGCGCTGCACGCCGACGTGCGCGACATCTGGCTCGCGCTTGACGCTCGGAGGTTTCCCGGTCAGTGCCTCTCTATGTTTCTGTCTCTCTTTTCGGCCATTTTTAGCGTCTCTCTATCTCTGTCTTTTTCCTATGTTTCTGTCTCGCTTCGGCCATTTTAGCGTCTCTCTATCTGTCTTTTCCCTCTGTTTCTGTCTCTCTTCGGCCATTTTAGCGTCTCCCTATCTCTGTCTTTTCCTTCTGTTTCTGTCTTTCTTTTCCGCTATTTTAGCGTCTCTCTGTCTCTGTCCTTTTCCTCTTTTTTTTATCTTTTCGGTCATTTTAGCGCAACAGGAATTTTCTCTCTTTCTCCCTACGGGCGAGACGCCGGACGCGGTAGGGCGCCGCACATTATCGTGCGGGCGATTTGGCTCGCGCTTGAAGCTCGGAGGTTTCCCGTTAAGTGCTGCCACTCTCTTTCTCTGTCTTTCTCTCTCGTTTCGGTCATTTTAGCGCAACAGGAATGTTCTCTCTTTCTCCCTATGGGCGAGACGCCGGACGCGGTACTGCGCTCTTTACGGTCGCTACACGCTGATGTGCGGGACATTTGGCTCGCGCTTGACGCTCGGAGGATTTCCAGTCAGTGCTGCCTCTCTCTATATCTGTCCTCTCCCTCTGTCGCAAACACTTCCATATACTTGTTCATTCCTCATTTAACCTGGAAAATGTTTGGGCGAACGACAAGCCGCGAGTTAGTTACATTTAATACTTAAACGGCTGAAACAATTAAATGTATAATATTAGGCATTATATTCAAACTTCCATTCGTTTGAGCTCAAGCCGCGCCGCGCTTTTCTTTTCGGTCACTTTAGCACAACAGGTATGTTCTATTATTCTCCCTTCGGGCGAGATGCCGGACGCAGTACTGCGCTCTCTTTACGGGCGCTACACATTATTGTGCGGGCCACTTGCTCGCGCTTGAAATCGGTCTAATAGCGCTGGCCTGCTTAGAATGGTAATTTAATCAAATTACCCTCCACCCGCTATCACCTCTCGTTCTCTATAACTATCTCTTGTAAAAGTCTAAATCCCTTATCAATTTTTCAGTGTCTCCAGAAACCAGCTCGTGTAATGCAGCTTCACCGTCCCAGCCACGGATCTCGCTGTCAGTGGTTAGTTAATCTCCTTATATCTGTTTTTACCTTTTCAGTAAAGTAATTTCATCTATTTCGAGATCTTCACTTGAAGTATCGTCAAACAGATAAATTTCTCTATGTAATGAAAAGGTCAAAAATAAGACCCACGAACCTCGACTTACTGAAGTGACTGTGTTGTGTGAATGTTAGTATTATTACCGTGTCCCCTACCTACCATGTAATCCTCGGAGTAAACATGAGTGATTGTACAAAAAAAAATCAAATACCCAAATTGTTTGCTAACCCTACCTCGCCTTAGAAATGCCATTTTACTTCTACACCGTTCTATGTAATTCACATCGCGTATTGTAAAATCAAAATATAGCGCGAAGCATATGTATTTGTTTTACCTTTTATAGCACGAACCAGCGAGACCTGATGCGTCAGAAGGGGGCGTCGCCGAACGTGCTAGGAGTCTCCGGGCCTGGCTGCAAACGGCTCCGTAAGCGGTCTACGACTAGGCGAGTACAATCGATATCACTGATAACAAGGACTACGAGTAAGGGTCTAGTCACTTGATCTGGTATTTACATTAGTACAGGATCATACCACAATATATGATACTATTTACCACAGTATAGGATCAACTATCCACCAGACGTTATTCTGTCAAGTGAAATTTCATAGAAAATAAGCACTCACTTTTTCCCGAACTCTCCAATTTTCACCGGAATTTTTTTCAATTTTTCTTTCGCTATAAATCTAATGTAGACAATTAATAAAATCAAGTGGGTGCGCTTACCAACGAACAACATTTAATTGTTGGTGGATAGGGGACTAGTTTCTTGATCTGTTTTTTTAATTGTGAATGTTTGTTATTCTTCTGTGCCTCTCGGTTATTGGATGTTGGCAGTCACCTCTCTGCATTATTACCAGTTCTGTGTAATCGCAGTAATTATTTATGGACTAATCCCTTACATTTTCTCTTAGGTTCAATAGCATCTTACGGTCTTATTTCTAAAAACACGATTCCCCTAAAACACTGCTCAGAGGCAGTTTATATAATCTGTGGTTACGTTTTTCCCTTTACCACAGACTGAACTGTTAAATAGGGAGTATTTAAAATAATCTTAGTTTTATAAATAACACGGTTTTTTAACTAAATTCAAGGGGGAATTTTGTTGAAAAACGTGGCAATAAAATTGCAATTTATTCATTAAAGACTTAACGAAAAAAGTGGCTAAAGATATAAATTAACGGAACGCAATCCAGAAGAGATTCATATCGTACTACCATCTTGTACAATAACAAACAAAGAGTCTCCATTTTTTTGCGCAGAATAGTAGATGCGTAATAGAAGTAAAAATCCATTATACGTCCCTGAAGTTTTACAGAAAAATGTTATAACTTTCTTTTCGTTTGATTTGAAAAAAAAAAGTTTAAATTAAAATAAGGCTTGGGGCCAGAAATACGTGAATGCGTAACGGATGGAATGAAATGTAACGCACAAAGTAATGCATTTAATTGAGATGTATTTGCATTTAATTTGACGTTCTTATGTCAAATATTTTTTTAAAGACAAGTTTGTCATTTAAGCGAAATTTTATTGTCAAAAACTATATTTTATTCCTTTGCATTTCTTATGAACTAATAACGTTAGATAATAATGAATTTTTGAAAGCACAATAAAATTGTTTGTCTTATAGCACAAAATGTAAAGATAAAGATAATTTATTTGTGAAAAATTTGTTATATTAAAATACGTCCTGCATGTTTTGCCCATCGGGACTTACAAAATCCCCATAGTCAAAACATGCACAGGACCTTCTGTCTCATATATTATATAGGGTTTGAGGATGATTTCTCTACAATTACTTAGTTAATAATAATCTAGTCATTTACATGCACGTCCCTTAACTTGGTCTTTAAAGTATAGAGACATAAAATTGACTTTCAGTCATTCCATTTTTACGTTGTGATAATACTAAAGTAGTGACGTTATAGTAATATAAGATGTTTAAAATGTTACATATTTGTTTCGAAAGTAGCAAAATTCGTTTTAACTATAATTTGTACAATTTTCATCAGAACTGTTTGACAATATGATCTCAATGAATCTGCTTCGTATCATCTGCCACTGTTTAGTTTTTGAGCAACTACAGTCCGCATTTTTACAAACTTTTTAGGCTAAGTAATGAATAAAATCATACTAATGAATTCCTAGTCGATTTAAATCTCACCTTTAGTGTGATTTACGTATAGAGGCTAGTCGAAAGAATGTTTAAGTCTTAGTATACACTATGTTAAATGTTCCTTATATCATAATGTTTCTTTGTGAGGGAAAAAACTGTCATATTTTGTGGGGTGGTTTCGTACTTACATACAATTATTGTTAACTTAGTTCCGGATTCACTTAGTTGCTTTTTTGTCGGAAGAGTCCGACCGGGTTCGCTCTGATTCGCAGACTTACATACTGTAGACTGCAATGAGTTATCATCATTGGAACATGGGATTCCTTCTTAAGGCCTGCAGCGACATATTTATTTATCTATGGAAAACCCCTAGGTTTTTAACATAATGTTTAAAGAATATTAATGAACGTTCCGATAATATGGCAGTATTTTCCTTGATCACGTTTTCCCGACAATTGATGCGACTTTGTTGCGGAACCGATACCCGCTGGGAGATTAAGTTTGTTTTTCAGTCGGTATGCTACAGGTGTGCACTTGAGTCCCGCTTCGTCCCAGATTTTTTCTTTCTATGTAAAGGACCGGAAGGGTTGCCTTGAAAGGGAAGAGCCCTACGCCCGACAGTGGGCTCTGTTTATGGGCTTATTAGATAGTTATATATAATGTGATGACATTTGTTTATTAGGCCTAACATAGAATTCATGTTGAAAAACAATTTAAACCATTGTTTATTCCTTCATTGAAATTTTTATTATTAAAGCCTAAATAATCAATTGAAAAAAAAAATATTTCATGTATTTTAATTTTTTCCGGGAAATTTTCCCAAGTTTACTTATGCTAATAATCTTATCAGGACTCAAGTTCTCAAGTGATGCACTTGCCATTTAATTTTAACAGCATTTAATTTATATCTATCTATTGCCTGTCTACCATGGCAAAGGCGATGCTTACTGGGAACGCAAAATACTCGTAGCTATGCCGCAAACAGTGGTCATCACTTGACGGGTCAAAACGTGGCTAGCTCTTTAGACTTTGCCTTAAGTGAAAACTATAATTTTAACTTACATACTTGTTCCTCGCTTAGCGAGAAGACTGATAGTAACTGATGTGGATTTACAAAACAATATCATTTTACACGTAGAATTAAGTCTTATGTGCCTCTATCTACTGATTTTATGTTATCGGATGCGTGGTGTTCGTATCGCGTTCTTAAAGAACACATTGGAGCCTTATAAGCCTTCTTATAGATAGAACCCGCGACCTCTGGCTAACCGTGCCTCAGAGGTCGCGGGTTCAAGTCCCGGCATGGGTGGCATTTTTAGCCTCTAAATAGGTTTTTAAAATTGCCCTCAGCACGGGTTAGTGCAACAAAAAGAATATAATTATACTAGAAGCTTGTGATTAATTTATTCGTAATTCTAAACGCGATTGTACCTCGATTTGGGCCATCTAAATGTATCGGCAAAGTTTCATACCGATTCACCGTCGTTGGTAAATTAACCAAACTGCGTTTGTATGAGAAATGCCTCGCTCTGGGCCCTTTTATGTTTGTGATTATGCTTACACTGGCGCGTTATTTCCCGAATCATGTTCGATTCCCAATGCGGGCATGTACCTATGACTTTGTTTTCTAAGTTATGTACATTTGTGAAGTTATAGTAGCAATACCACTCGCTAACGGTGAAGGAAAACATCGTGAGGAAACCTGAGTGTCCGAGCTATTCATATAGCGCTTGAAATCGATTTGCCTACGATTAATGTGTTGAAACACTCATCTGTTTTCATGGAAGCTAGAATTCTTTCATGAAAGCTAGAATCCTGGTGATGCATAAGTTGCATACGTGGGCACAATCTGTTTGTAGCTTCATTCATTCAAATAATCGCTAAATGTATGTAATTAAAAAAAACCTCGAATCCAACTCGGCTGGGCAGCTTTCGGGAAACTTAGAAAAGTCTTTTCGTCTAATATACCTCAATCTCTCAAGACAAAATTATACAACCAGTGTGTGTTACCAGTGATGACTTATGGCACTGAAACGTGGTCTCTCACTATGGGCCTCATAAGAAGGCTCAAGGTCACGCAACGAGCTATGGAAAGGGCTATGCTCGGAATTTCTCTACGAGATCGAATCAGAAATGATGAGATCCGTAGACGAACGAAAGTCGTCGACATAGCCCAGCGGATTAGTAAGTTGAAGTGGCAGTGGGCGGGGCACATAGCACGCAGAACTGATGGCCGATGGGGCCGAAAAGTTCTCGAATGGAGACCACAATCGGCAAGCGCAGCGTGGGACGACCAGCCACAAGATGGACAGATGACGTCATTCAAGTGGCAGGAAGACGCTAGATGCAGGCCGCTTCCAACCGGTCTTTTTGGAAATCCATGGAGGAGGCCTATGTCCAGCAGTGGACTTCTTGTGGCTGAATGATGATGATGAAAAAAAACCTTGTTATACATAAATATGTACAATTTCAACCATTAAATTTTACATGAACACTGCTGTATAAAATGATATTGTTTCAAATGGAGAGGGGCTCTGTGATATGCTAACGACAAATAGACTTACAGTAAATGCGTTGTGTGTGGTTGTCGAACATTACAGTAATAGGGGAAAGCAGGCAGTTATACCCCAATAATACAAACGTTTGCTTATAAAAATACTTATTATTTGCAGAAGTGTGGTGATTATATGCTATTATAAGCCCAAGAGAAAGCAAATGTGCTGAAAAATAAGTCCAGAAATAGGCACATACATACGGTCTATGCTCCGTCGACTATAACAGCCATCTTATTGGGGGATTAACTGTTAAATCACCGACAAAAACCTGCGACAAACTCGCGGTGTTTATAAAGACACGATTCCTTAAAACACTCCAGAGGTGCAGTTTAAATAGTCTGTAGTAGTCTTTTCCCTTAACGACTGACTATTTAAACTGCCTTTCACGAGTGTTTTATGGAAGTGTTTTTATAGAGTGTCAGTTCTTAAAATTTACGGGGTTTTTATATTACTTATCACATTTTAATTATGACAGGCCTTTACTACTGGTTTCCCCTATCTATTGTCTGTAGATTTACTGCTAAGAATAATAATGCTCATTCATGTTTCATCTTTTCATATTACAATTGTTTTCTTGTCTCATTTATTAACTATAATAGATAGATGGTAGGAAGAAATGTGGTAAAAGCCGTTTTACGAATTTTGCAGGAGAGCGAAAATAAACAAAAACAGTACTAAAATGATCTATAGCTTTTTCTGTTAAATACTACGGTATAATCATTACAGATATGCTAAAAATGTAACGAGTTTTATAGATATTCAACTTTACATTCAATATATTTGGTAGTTTAGAAGTTAGCTTAACTCTGTAACTTACTTAGTAGGAAGCAAATAATCCTACAAAAAAACCTGCATCCAATGGCTTTTAAAGCAAAAAATGTGCTAATGCTACTAATAAGTTGGATTGCAGCCAATAAAATAATTGCAGTACTACAATGTACTACACAAAAATCTAGTAGCATCAGTGCCTTTTACAGCATATTTTGACAAAAAAACTGTGAAGCCTGTTAAAAAATCAACGTAGTGAAAACCACTTTTTTGCGAATTTAAGGAAACGAAAGATACAGATTGAAGGCGCCTGAAAAACTGAGTAAGGCAGGCTGCATTCAAAGTCCGTTTTCACCAGAAATGGCTTTTACGACATTTCATCCCCAAAGGGTCGATATACTTAAGACAAGCCCTATATACAGTTCATTTGGTTACTTATAATAATGTGACGACGTCCATCTTCTACGGTTGCTGAAATATTGACACATTTTGTAATAACCATGGAAGTAGTATGTACTATGGGTAATAACCTATTCAGCCAGATGTCGCTGCCTGTACGTAATAGAGAGTAGTTTGTAAAGAGGTTCGAAATTTCGCCGATGACTGCACTTACCCATTAGCTCAGTTGGGAGAGCGCTTTCGCGGTTAGCCAGAGGTCCCACATGGGTGGAATTTTTAGCCTCTAAATAGGTTTTTAAAATTGTCCTCAGCACGGATTAGTGCAACAAAGAATATAAACATTTTGTGATACATGTGTTGGTTTCCAGATGCGCCAATCCACTGACATGTAGGCAATAATATTATTCGTACAGTCTGACACACCTATTATTACTCTGTTTCCTCATACTTTCATCGACTCACGTGCGAGAATGTAACTTTATGATAAGGAAAATTGTGCGATTCTAAGTTGTAGCACCACTAATAAAAAACAAATAGGTACCTGGTACTTAGAATTACTAAAAATATACTATGATGATATTTGAATAGAAATCTCTGAAATGCGCCAAAAATAATAGTAAAAAAATAATTAAACTTAATGTTGAAACTTCTTAAAATGTAAAACACCCTTAAAATAATAATAGTTCACAAAGTCTGTCCCATTTTGAAATTAATAAAAAACCTGATGACAAAAATTACAATATGTTGTGTTTTAATAATTTCCGTCCTGTCTAGTGTTATCCCTGTATCATTTATCACCGAAGATAGAGAAGAGATGTTGATAATAGTACCGCAGCTATCCTGAAGTCATCTGGAAAGAAATAAGAGAATTTTAATATTGTTTTATGAAACGGACAAACTGTTTTCGGTCAGATGTGAAGAATAAAAACCGGCCAAGTGCGAGTCGGACTCGCGCACGAAGAGTACCGTGCCATTATCTGTATAACATTAGACACAGAAAACGGCAAAAGTCGCGTTTGTTGTACGGGAGCCCTCCTTAAATATTTACTTTATTCTGTTTTTAGTATTTGTTGTTATAGCGGCAATCTGTGAAAATGTCAACTGCCTAGCTATCACGGCTCATAAGATACAGCCTGGTGACAGACAGACAGACAGACGGACAGAAATAGACAGACAGACAGACGGACAGACAGACAGACAGTGAAGTCTTAGTAATAGGGTCCCGTTTGGCACCCTTCAGGTCGCTTCGGCTCACAATGTTGGACCGAACCCTAAAAGTAAAAATTGCGAATATTCCCGAATTCTTTTCTTTGTATATTCTGTACAACTCAGCCTATTGTACCAATTTAATGAGGACCCGATTGAAGCTTTGCATCATTGAAAATACTGAGAAATACAGTTTCTTCTACAAAATGTTTAATATAATAGTAATAACAATGTAGTTTATATACGAGCGACCGACCTTCTCTCAGAGAGACAATATGGGCTTAAGCACTATGCGTGCCCACTGCGGATTGGCAATTTCGAGCGCGCCAAATAATATAAATAATAAAAATAAATCATTGGGCAGCTCGGTGGGGACATAATGGGTTGATGATGATGATGATGATTGGGCAGCTGCCACTACATAATACATATATTATGATGTCACTCATCAGGGCAAAAGATAGGCTGGCTGGTACAATGTCCCGTCTTTGCGACTTACAGTTGGTTGGCTTAAAAACTAATGTAGAAATAAGCTCGCCTATGTACTGGTTTTGTTAACTTATGTCCGATGTAAATATTTCTTTCTTTACATACATACATAGCGGTGGTAGCCTAGTAGGTATAACATTGGACTCGGAAGCGAAAGACCCAGGTTCGATTCCCAGTGTGGGCATGTACCTATGACTTTGATTTTTAAGTCATGTACATTTGTTAATTTATAGTAGCAATACCACTCGCTAAAAGTGAAGGAAAAACTCGTGAGGAAACCTGAGTGTCTGAGCTATTCTCACGCCTCATCGCTTGAAATCGCCAATCCGCGGCACGCGTGGTGATTAAGCCCATACTCTCTCCCTGAGAGAAGGCCTGTGCCCTACAGTAGGACGTAGGTATATAGGCTGCTTATGTATGTATGTACAATAAAGTGAAAATGAATAACTTTATTGTAAAACAGTTACAAAAAAAATGGTAACTAGCTCCCAAACTAGGATTCTCTGTGCTATGGGTAGCCAGGCTACTTCCAAAATACATAATAATATGTGTTTTACATTAGTTACTAATAGCTAAACGTGCTTATACCGTAACGTAAGTTACCTTTGTATTATATTAATAAAAAATGACCAACTATAAGGCTAAATGCGGAAATCTCAGTTCCAACTAAATAATTAACCTCTCACCAGCAAGTTTTCCAGCGCTGCTTCTCAACTCCTGAAGCAGGTACTCCGAAGGCGGTCCCAGCATCAATCCCTTGCTGACGCGTTGCTCCGGCACGCAGAGCACTGGCAGTGTCTCTCCAGGCTTCGGCGTCAGCGAGATTGTCGACCAGACGTGGTAGAGTTTCGTGTAGACGTTCCAGGTCTGGCCAGAGAAGTCGCTGGGCACCTTGGAGTGCGAGATTCAAAGATGAAGCAAAAACGTTGTTGGGGTATACCTAATGTTCTTTAATGCAAACAGTAAAACAGGATAAGTAAAATAAGGTTTGTTGCAATAGCGAACTTTTCTCTTAGACAGATCTCTTCCAGCATTAGGTGTTTAAGTTGGGATAGCTGGAAGAAGGGAGAAATATTTGTGTTTTTAAGTACCTACCTAAATAAGTTATTTATAGGACGTTACTGACGTAACATTACATTGCTTACACTCTCAGGGCATTTTTTTGTATTTTGAATATTTTTTTAAGCCTATATACCTACGTCCCACTGCAGGGCACAGGGCTTCTCTCAGAGAGAGAGAGAGAGATATATATATATAGAGAGAGAGTACGGGCTTAATCACGGATTGGCCATTTCAAGCGCTGAGGTGTATGAACACCTCTGATGCTCAGGTTTCCTCACGATGTTTTCCTTCACGTCAGTGAGGATAATTTATAAGTACTTGAGTATTTCCATGGTAATACATAATATATGTTGCAAAGTGCATGTAGGTATGTTTATTAGAATCAACATTTCTGGCTAACTGTGAAGGAAAATATCGCGAGGAAAGCCGAGTGTCTGATCATACATCTCAGCGCTTGCTATTTGATATTTTTCCTCGATTTCAGCATTGGACAATTGATAAGTAGATCCGGTAGAACTTGAAAGTAGACCCTTTCAAGTTCTACCGGATCTTACGGTGACACCTTTATAATAGTAGGTATAACACTTAATTAAAAAAACTGGCGAAGTGCGAGTCGGACTCCATACAACATTTGTATATTTCAAGCCTCTACCTGTTACCGTTATTATATCAAGCAAAAACGGCAAAAAATCACGTTTGTTGTATGGGAGCCTTATTTATTTATTTACAAATATTTTATTCTGTTTTTAGTATTTGTTGTTATAGCGGCAACAGAAAATACATAATCTGCGTAAATTTCAACTGTCTAACTATCACGGTTCATGAGATACAGCCTGGTGATAGACGGACAGTGGAGTCTTAGTAATAGGGTCTCTTACCCTTTGGGTACGGGAATCTAAAAAGGGGCCGGACAACTTTTGGCCTCTCGTTTACTGTTTACAATGTGTGAGCGGGGGGGGGGGGGCAACAAGTTATTCATTTCTTTGAAAAACCAAGCTATACCTTTACCTACCTTCTGTTCATTAACTTTCCACGCGAGCAGGGGCGCGGGCAGGCCTGATGCTGTGCAGTTCAGCGTCACTCGACTGGCGCTTTGGTTCCGGTTTATGCTAGCTACCGCGTGGGCGTCGTTGGATGGCACTGTGGGGAAATGCGGGACATAATAATAGGGGTTAAAGTATGAAATTGCCGTTTTATTTCAATAGGTTCTTTGAATTGACATAGAATCTTCATGGTTTGAGGTTTTCGAATGAAACTTTTTTCAAATGGTTTCTATGATGTTCTTTTTTTAAAAAATGTGAAACATTTGAATATCCACTTTCAATTGTTTTTGTTATTCAATTTAGATGGATACTGCGAAAATTCGAGTGATTATGAGGCACCCATTTTTCGTATTTTTTTATTTTATTGATTTGACGCAAGTGAGTCAATATTGTGGGTAAGATAACGTTAAACCATGCCGCTAATTCCTGGGTAGTTTGACTAGGGTCGGCTTCCACTATCTCTCTTAATTCATCGTTATTCACCTGTGTGGGCGGTCTTCCTCGTGGCTCGTTCTTTAAGTCGAAATTTCCATCACGAAAGCGTTTAAACCAAAATCGCACGGTGCGTTCATTAGTAGACCCCTCTCCAAACGCAGCATTGATATTGCGGGCTGTTTCTGCCGCGTTAGTTCCGCGTCGGAACTCGTATTCAAAAATCACTCGAATTTTCGCAGTATCCATCTTTCTTGTCTAAATTGAATAACAAAAACAATTGAAAGTCGATATTCAAATGTTTCACATTTTTAAAAAAAAGAACGTCATAGAAACCATTTGAAAAAAGTTTCATTCGAAAACCTCAAACCATGAAGATTCTATGTCAATTCAAAGAACCTATTGCAATAAAACGGCAATTTCATACTTTAACCCCTATTACTTCCCAGCTGTGTAAGGACAAAATCCAGCGCCCTCTCTAGAATCTAGTCTAGCCAATCTAGAAGGCGCTACGCGAGGCGATTTCGTAGTAAAGTAGTTTGGTTCTCATCTACTTTCAAATGGCACCCATCAATTAATTAATGGAAAGAAAATAAATGTATTACCACAGAGGAAAAAGGAAGTATTACTAGCAGTCCCGGCGAACTTCGCACCGCCACAGAATCCGTTCAGGTATACGATTCTTGCACAACGTCACCTATTTTTAAAACGCAAAGTTCGCTCGCACAACGCCATCTATTTTAAAGTTAAAATAAATATTATCCTACGGGAACGTATTACCGGGATTTCAAGTATGCTATGTCTCAATTCAGGTCTTTGTTTATCTGTACGCCAAGTTTCATGTAAATCTGGTCAGGCGTTATTGCGTGATTGAGTAACAAACATCCAAACATCTTCATAAACTTTCACATTTATAATATTAGTTAGTACAAGATATTATTCAAGACAGAATATTAGTAGGATAACCCCCACTTCCTTACAGGGCAAATCCCCTCCTTATTTGGATTTATTATAAGTGTTGTTTTATTGTTATTTGCATAGACTGTAAGCATGCTTTGCCTGTCAATTGTAATATCTTTGTGTGTTGTGGCAATTTAATGAATGATTATCTTATCTTATCTCTTATCTAAGATACTCATGCACTGCTGTACATATGCCTATCCCAAGGCACACTAATTCTTTCTGTCCTCGTCCATCCTTAAGCAGCCCATGCCAGGAATCTCCCTCCGATCGTCAGTCCAGCGAGCTAGTGGGATTTCAAAGTTTTCTCAATAATAAGTTGTTAGTGTTGACGTGTAGTACCCCCGTTTATAGGGTTCCGTTCCCGAAGGGTATCAAAAGGGAGTCTATTACTTTGTCTCCGCCATCTGTCTGTCTATCTGTCCGTGTGTCTGTCTATCTATCCTATATCTTTGGAAACGCAATAGGTAGCCAGTTGAAGAGAATATGTGTTACGGCGGATTATCTAACAAATAATACAATTTTCAAAAATAATAAAAAATAAGGGGGTGTCCATACAACAAATGTGTTTTTTCGCCTTTTCTGTTCATGCTCTATCTTAAAAACGGAATCAAACTTGGCGTGATTGTGGGACCTATTTATTATATATTCTAACGACAAATAACAAAAAACGGCCAAGCGCGAGTACGGAACCATCGGTGCGCGACTCGCACTTGGCCGGTTTTTGTATATGGTTATTTGGTTGCACCATGTATATATTATGCGATCAAATTATGGGACTAACTCACCATATGGCTCCAGCACGTACTCCTGCTGTTGGACCGCAAAAGTGGGTCTCTCTCCTGACACCTTTAAAAGAAAGGCAAATTGGGTTTGCCAGTGACTGTATTTTTTATTCGTAGGTCGCTGCGCCAGCGACAGTGAATCCTCCTAAGATACAGGTTGCCCTAGTTTAGGAGTCAGTACATTACGTAGTAAGTATTTTAAGAAAGCTGTATACTATATATATTGAAACTTACACTGTATGTATTGTCAAAATAAATTACTTACTATATTCTGAAAGCTGTATAATAATAGTAGTTTATGCAACTGTCATATAATGAAGGGTATTAAAACACGAGTGTGAGTTTATGAAACGAGCGCAGCGAGTAAATATAAATAAATACCCGTGTTATATGCAGTTGCATACACTACTTTATCTTCACTAATGCAATTAAAAATTAAATTCACGCCTACGTGTATAATCACAGTGATTTTGCCGCCATAAAAATTTAACCAATGAGAGCGCAGCTGCGCGCTTCAATAAAACGCGACCAACCTGATTGGCCCTGCAATCAGGTTGGTCGCGTTTTATTGATGTTATAATGAGATTTTACGATATCGATGTGAATATTATACCATCATGTGAAATTGCTTAAATTGAGTGTTTTGTTGTCTGCGCTATAACAGTAGTAATTATAAGTCAAGTATTGAAAACATAAGTAGAATGTTACAACATTAGTGTAGATAATAGTACATTACGATACTAGTGCGAAAAGTAGGAAATTCGCAACGAGTGGCGATAAATTAAAACACGACCGAAGGGAGTGTTTTATATCGACACGAGTTACGAATTACCTATTCGCACGTGTATCGTACAACGTTTTATAGTACATATGGCCCTTTGAAGTTTCGACATAGGCACGTAAAGTGCTCATTATCGCACTAGTGCGGTAATGTAGCACCATATGTACTATAAAGTACATTATGACAACACAAAATATACAGCTTCATAAATTAGGTGTGCCACTCGCAACTTGTGACGTCTTAGTTTGGTTCCAATATGCTTTTGGCTGACTTGACTGAGGGCAATTTGCACCACTTCTTAAACGACACTTCATCTTCAGCCCACCCCTGCCCACTGCTGGGTCCTCTTCCCCATTACGCAATCTTTTTTGGTCTCTCGCCATTCGCATCCACGGGCGCCTTCACGACTTGTTCACAATAATTGTCATTTTTGTGAAGAATTTTAGTGAAATCCTACTGAAGACCTATTTAAGAAAGTTTTGCAAGTAGTGTGGCCCGTCAACTAATGAAAGTGGCCCAGTACCGTATTATGTTTCGTAAACAGCTATTCTTCTCATGAGAGATACCTCATACCTAAATACGTTTGCAAGAAACGATTAAGGGGGTCCAAGGAATAACACTAGCGCCAACGAGGAAAAAAATCATATCTCTTTTTACAGATCAAATTTGCAATAAGTGTCAGTACAATCTTTCAATCATGTTAGTAGTGAGTTTTAGGACCCATGGTCTTGAACCTAAGGCAAAAAAACCTAGGACTAGATAGCATTTAACACCAGAAACGGCCGTTTTTGGCATAGATGCTATCTAGTCCCAGGTTCGTGATCCTAGGTTCTTTGTCGTGGGTCCTAAAAATCGCTGTTGAGGTGATTGAGAGATTGTACTGACACTTCTTGCAAATTCGATCTGTAAAAAAAGATATGAGTTTTTCTCCTCGTGGCGCTAGTGTTACTCCCTGGACCCAGTTAATTATCTATGTGGCATCTTTTAAGAGTATATTCTTTTTGTTGCACTAACCCGTGCTGAGGACAATTTTAAAATCACTTCGGCCAGATGTCGCTGCCTGTACGTAATACAGAGAAGTTTGTAAAGAGGCTCGAAATTTCATCGATGCTTGCACTTGCCCATTAGCTCAGTTGGGAGAGCGCTGGCACGGTGAGCCAGAGGTCGCGGGTTCAAGTCCCGGCATGGGTGGAATTTTGGGCCTCTAAATAGGTTTTAAAAATCTTTTAAGAGTGCCAAATACCTCGCAACTATAGACCACGGTCTCTGTCGGGGGGTGACGGGGCTCTATGGTCAGCACGCAGGCCCCGCCGCCCTCGCCGCGTGTCTCAACACAGTCCAGGTTGATGATGCCATGTTCTGGCGCGCGAAGCACTTCCCTCAGCCTCGACCCGGAGATCTGACGAAGGTAATTACGGATGGTCTCAGACGAATTTATAATTTATGAACTTAGAAATACTTACGATCGTATACAATGCCCCATAAAGGATGTGTGGCGAGCACATGTCAATTCTGCGCGCGCACTATAAACTCCAACATTTCTGCATCGCGCAAGCAAAATGTTTCACATGACATACCATAAATATAACGTCCGACGAACATTAGTCGGACTGGCCGTCCCCAGGCATACGATCTGCCTGGCGGTCTCAAAGCAAGGCCAGCATCATCTTCCCTCTCACCTCATCAGTTCCACTACAGTCAACGCACCGACTACTGGTACTGATGGTGATCTCCCCCAACGCCTCGGCACGGCAGCCACACAGCAACAGCGCACGTTGCCAGTGGTACAGCAGCCTTCACCGGTTCCTACAACATGCGCGGTCCCCATGGTACTGTCGCCGGTGAAGTGACTGTTAGCCGCCGAACACCCTCAACCGCTAGTCGACTCACTGACTCAGCGCCTCCTGGCACTTGCAGGCTTTAGAGCACAGACTTCGATTCCTATCAGACCTAGCTATGCGTAGCTACGGTCTTGGAGGGGAGTGATGTGCCGAGCACATGTCAACTCTGCGCGCGCACTATAAACTCCAACATTCCTGCATCGCGCAAGCAAAATGTTTCACATTACATACTATAAATATGACGTCCGACAAACATCAGTCGGACCGGCCGTCCCCAGGCATACGATCTGCCTGGCGGGAAATTTTCCTTTATAGTGGAAGAGCACGATCACCCGCTCTTCCCTATAGATGTATTACCCTTTGTCAGCCTAAATCTTAGGAACGAAAGCTTATGTTTATTTATAGCATTTTATAGTATTTACATTGGCTACCTACAGTTTTACTGTTACTGATATTTTTTCTGCTGTCAGGATGTCAGTTTCTTTAAAGAAATCTCTTAATGAATCTCTACTCCCTAGCTTAAAATGAATCTGATCGCTCTCTTCTGCAAGACGAAGATGGTCTCAATGTCTGCTGTCCGACCCCACACTAGTATGCCATAGGACATAATACTATGGAAGTAACTAAAATAAACAAGCCTAGCAGTTGCGACGTCTTAATTACTAAACTAAGCATTGTACGAAATAATGATGTTAGTAACATCGATGGAGTATATCTTATGCTGCAAGTTTTTTTACTCTGACTTCTGACTCTGAGGAGTGTTTTAAGGAATCGTTATAAATAAGTTTGGCTTATTGGAAGTGGTTTCGTCATCGACACTAAAGAAACGGTTTTCATGTTTTGCGTGTTTTGCAATGCTGCCTGTACGTAATACAGAGAAGTTTGTAAAGAGGCTCGAAATTTCATCGATGCTTGCACTTGCCCATTAGCACAGTTGGGAGAGCGCTGGCACGGTGAGCCAGAGGTCGCGGGTTCAAGTCTCGTCATGGGTGGAATTTTTAGCCTCTAAATAGGTTTTTACTTATAGTAAACTTCATAGTAAAATACTGAAAAGAAAACTGTTTCAATTTTATTTCAAAGTAATTAGTCGCGAGCCGTTTTCACTTGTCATTTTCATTGTTTACTATAACAGCTGTATGAAACTTGTTAAATAATGGCAGCAATGCCATCCTTTAAAAAGTTTCCTCTGAACCAAAAGGTCATTTTATAAGCAGCCTATAGGTATACGTCCCACTGTAGGGCACAGCCTACTCTCAGAAAGAGAGTATCACCACGCGTGCCCACCGCGGATTGGCGATTTCAAGCGCTGAGATATGTGTATAGCTCAGACACTCAGGTCTCCTCACGATGTTTTCCTTCACCGTTAGCGTGGTATTGCTACTATAACTTCACAAATGTACATAACATAGAAAACAACACAGTCATAGGTACATGCCCGCACTGGGAATCGAACCTGGGTCTCTCGCTTCCGACACCGATGTTCGTTGAATGAAAGGTCATTATCAGATCCGAATTAAAAGGGAATGGGATGGTATTATATACCCTTTCGTTTAAATAATAATTATAAGATTTGACGCAGTTACGAATAATGAGATAACTTCTAATTATTTAAATTATTTCTAACTTTTTAGTGCTGTAGTGTTTCGAAGTCGGTCTTTATTTTTTATTTAAAAATTTTTATTTTTCAATTTTTAGTGGGGGAGCGGGAGAAAAATAAATAAGTTCCTTATAACCATAAATTATCCTACTTAATTCGTTGCTTTAAAATTTGATGTTCTAAATTTCCATCTCCGAAAGTCTTCACCAGAACATCACCAAATTAACTTGGGACTACTTTTACGCTATTTTATGAAACATACGGATATTACTAAAGGATGGGCCCCAATAGGGCTTATTTACTGCTGTCCATTGAAGAGTTCCGTTCTCCATCTCTGAAAGTCTCCATCAGATCTTCACCAAATTAAAATGGGACCAATGGGACGTTATATCTGTTCGAACACAAAAAGAATTGTCGAAATCGGTTAAGATTTGACTGAGTTATGGAGGAACATAGCCAAATAAAAAAATATATATATATATATATATATATACATATATACTCGTACGCGTCGAATTGATAACCTCCTCGTTTTTTGAAGTTGGTTAAAAACAAGCAAAGCACATACTCTCCCTCTGAGAGAAGGCCTGTGCTCTACAATGGAATGTACATAGTCTACAGTATTTATGGGTACCTCCGGGCGGTATATCTTGAACTGCGCGCCATCCCTCGTAAGCCGCACCGACTGCAGCCGGTCTCTGGGGGGCAGGGTCCACGAGCAGGTCAGCTCCCAGCCCACACCTGTCTTCCAGGTGCCGGTGAATCTGACCTCGACAGCAGAAGCCGGGGAGAACGCTGGAACGAGGACATCATCGATTAATAAGCCCGTAATCGTCCACTGCTGGACATAGGCCTCCCCCAAGGCACGCGACTTCCTTATGTCCTCGGCCATGTTCATCCAGCCACTACCAGGAAGACATGCGTACAAAATATGTTATAGGTTATCTACCTAAGATTAAGGCTGTTGTTATGCCGGGGATGCTGTCTCGCTCGCATTCTAACATTTTTAATGATTGGAAAAAGATGAAAATGTTTGTAAATGTGCTCTGAGGCTTTAAAAGTAATAACGCACCAAAAAGTAATATCCAGGTATATACGTCTCACTGTAGGGCAAAGGCCTTCTCTCAGAGAGAGAGTATGGGCTTGAGGCTTTGCTGGATAATGAAAACATTTTAGATACATTTACGTTATTAGAATAAATAGTTTTCGATTGAGAAAATTTGCTAATAAAATGAGTAATTTTTACCTTATTTTTTTTATAAAGAAAAGCTATAGGTACTTACTATAGCTTTTCTTTATAAAAAATTAAGGGTAGAAAAACTGAAATATATGTGAGGTGTATCTATGTAATTTTATTATCTAGCAGAACTTCAGACTACATTTATCAAAAGTAGGTATATTTTTTACAATCATTAAATATATCACACTGTGCGTACAAGACGGAATGTCAGCCTTAAAAACATGATTCTAGTAAGTGTGATTCCAGTAACAACTATGTAGGTATTGAAAAACTTGATAAATCGTCAAAATTAACTTTGTATTTTTCACGTCGAATTAATTTTAAGTTAAGGCTGGGTCCTCCGACATTGCCCCTAAATCAAGTATTTTAAAATACATTTCACTCTCTACCTAATCGTTACCTATTAAAAAACTGAAAAAAAAATTACATTTCAATGTCCAGTCCCAGCCACCGGTCATTATTTCTATGACTTTAAACGTTACCGCAAAAAAAAAATCGTTAAAAAAATCGCGAACATGAGTCTAAATTATCACTAGATATGGTTTTCTTTGAGTTGTATTGAGTTTTGGATAATAAAAGTATACCAGAACGACTATCTAAATGTGTTAGTGACGTCGGTTGTCAAAATTCTACTTGAAGGATTTGTATTTATGTAATTTCAAAAATGCCTTCCTTTCCCCCAACTAGGTAAGTACCTATACGCTCGCGCAACGCAATAAGTTCCTCTCCTCATTAGTTCCTCTCCTTTTCCGTCCTTAGGCAATACCTTATGTTGTAGCAAATCAAATGAAAGCGGGAAGTGTCCCGTCTGCTAAAGCTGTTTGAGTCTTAAAAACCTATTTAGAGGGCTAAAAATTCCACCCATGCCGGGCCTTGAACCCGCGACCTCTGGCTAACCGTGCCAGCGCTCTCCCAACTGTGCTAATGGGTAAGTGCAGGTATCGGCGACGAGCCTCTACAAACTTTCTCTGTATAACGTACAGGCAGCGAAGCAATTTACATCACTTGCAGTTTTGTTTTAATTTTAAACACCAAAGGTCTTATTTATAAAGATACGGTTCCTTAAAACACTCTTTAAAGAACCTGTGGTAAAGGGATTGTTGTAACCACAAATAATTTTAACTGCCTCAGAGATGTTTTAAGGGAGTCATGTTTTCATAATTAAGGTGATTAAGACCGTACGTTTTTTCTTGAAATGTTGAATCCTCCCTCATTTACGAGCCCTCATGGCAGCGATTATTTATCAAATCGACAACACATTTGAATATTTCCAAATGGAACAAATTATGGCTGCCTAAGAGCGTTTCCACATTATCCGATCCGATATCGGTGTCTAGTAAAATGTATGAAATATGTCGGCTCCGATATCGGGCCGGACAATATGAAAGACAGGTCATATACATATTTCACACATTTTACTTAGGTACCCCGATATCGGATCGGCGTCCGACACCGATATCGGATCGGATAATGTGGAAACGCTCTTAAGTCAAAGGGGAGCCTATCATATCTCATTAATTTAGTATAACGCGACTACTCCGATGGCATCGCTGTTGGCTGGCTTATTAGGTACTTGAATTAATAAGCGTAACTCGTCGCTTTCGATTTAATACCTACCTAACCCGACTCACACTTTTATTATTTGCTGCTTTACTTTAGATTTTGCTCTACTATCACAAAGTGTTCAAGTATCAAAGTTTTCCGTTTGTATGAATTATCGTTTGTGTGGTAGAGAAAATTTTACATGTCTTATTTTTTCGTTGATCCGTTAATATAAAATAATGAAAAAAAATTACATCCTCCTTTTAAATTTGTTTTAGTGGCGAAACCTGGTCTCCGCCTTCCCATCCGGGAAACAAACAGACGTGAGTTAATATATAATGTGTGTAATTACCTCCATTGCGAATCTAAAAGTGCAGAGACCACAACAAACTAGGTCCTTTTTTTTACAGTGTAGAGTAGACAATCAAAAGAACTCAACAATATAACATCAGATTGCTGCACCGATAAGCGACAACAATTAACCAGCCGGGTTATAAAGACAGTTATGCGCGGAGTCGAGCTACTTGTCGGTTTAATTCGCTCAATTGGGGGACCGTGCGTCGCTTAATATATTAATGTAAGATGCCGTGGGACTGACAGTGGCATAGATGCACTGGCTAAGAACTTTATGTGAGAGGGACCCTATACTTTTCTCTCCTTTTCCTATGCATCTCCCTTTTCCTTCAGCAATTCTCCATCGCAAGGTGGCCTGGAAGAAATTGCTATTAGGAAAAAGGCCGCCAATGGTACCCGCATCTTTGTAAATTTTTATGCCACGTGCTCAGCATAGGCAGTACGACGGCGTGAGTCACGCACACTCAAGCAATAAGGTATATGAATAGCTCAGACACTTATGCTTCCTCACGATTGTTTTCCTTCACAGATAGCACTCCCAGTACCTATCTAAATAGATCTGCTCTTATGTTAGGCGCACCAAACCTGAGCTGATCTGTCAAATTCCATACTCATTGCTGTCGACAACGTCAGGATTCCGAGAGGATTTGGTGCGCATAAATAGGCCCCAGAACATTAAAACGCTGTGTTTGTAGGGACAAACGACAACGGATCAACCTTTACACTGTCAAAATAGCTTGTAACGTAACTGAGTATACCGGGTGTAACAGTTTTCCATATTTATCCTAAAGTGGGGTGCTACTCGTCAATACGTATGGACAATTTTTACTATGGAAAAAAACTAGGCAATCAGCTATTTCAAAAGTAACTAAATGGTACAGAGTATTGACGTAAAACGGTTTTCAGTTCGGTCACTTGCTAAAACCGCACGCAACGAAAGCATGTCGCCTCGGCGATTTATATATCGTTGAGTAGAGCAAAGTACCAATAGATCCTCTTGACTCGTGCCGTGTAACACATTCCGCAGTTTGAGATAAAAATTAACGCTCTCTTATAGACGTTTCACGTTAAACCAATGACCGTGTAACCGGACACAGCCCCATCCACTTTTAATTTTTCGAGATTTCGAAGTTTCATATAGTAAAACTAGGTATAGTACAATACAATACGATACGATACTATACAATACAATGCAATGCAATGCAATGCAATGCAATGCAGTGCAGTGCAGTGCAGTGCAGTGCAGTGCAGTGCAGTGTAGTGCAGTGCAGTGCAATCAATACAATACAATACAATGTGGCGCCGGATTAAGAATAGCGTCACTCCATTTCCTTCCGTGGATGTCGTAGAAGGCGACTAAGAAATCAATTACTAGGAGACGGGCAGCAGCGTCTTCCTGAGATTCCAACCGCATAATGCGATCGCCAACCCCCCTGCCAAGCTTGGCCATTATGGCAGAACCCCTCATGGTTATGAAAACCACGAAGGAGGCCTGTGTCCTCCAGTGGGCGTCAAAAGTCTGATGATGATGATTCATTACACGTCAATAATTTTATATTACTTTATTAATATAAAATAGTTATTACACTATAAAAATTTAATTACACAATAGACAATTACACAATTATTGAATCATCATCATCAGCCATTTAGAATTATTGAATAATATACAATTATTTAAATTTATTCCACATTTCATTAATATTTTGATGAATCTAAAAATTCATCATAATAGGCTTGCTTGACAAGCCAGCAACGCAATTTACTTTTAAAAATGGCTATAATTGGTGAATCTACTATACCTACAGGGAGTCTGTTGTACACTGCAGGGCCCATCGCCTCAATGCTTTTAGAGCTTTTTGCTAGAGTGTGCATGACGGCACGTATCCTCTTGGTGTTTCTCGTGCTATAACGATGGCAAACTCCACGTTTGTCATATTGGGATAAGTTGGTTCTGACATTAATGGAAATTTGGTAGATTAGGATACACGGCAGAGTCATAATCCTTAAAGCCACGAAGTGGCTCTAAGCAGATTCGTCACGGGCAACACGTGCAACCGCCCTTATAGCCCGCTTCTGCATGACAAAGATGCGTTTCCAGTCTGCGGCTCGCCCCCATAGGTCCAGACCGTACTGTAGGAGTGAGTGGACGGTAACAAAATAGCATACGTACACGAACAGTTTCCATCGGTAACGTAGAGCTTAGGCGACTCAAGGCAAGCTCCACCAAGCTAACCGCCCAGCTTCTCTATGTGGAGTTCCCACGTAAGACGCTGGTCCAGCTAAAAACCCAGGAAGGACAGGGCTGATACTTGCTCTATATCCACCCCCTCGACGCTGACAAGCAAAGAACAACGTTTGCGACCCGAAGGTCAAATTGTACGAACTGAGCCTTCGTCAGGTTTAGTATCAGCCCATTATGTCTGAACCAGGTGACCAGTAGTTGAGCGACCGGATTAAGTTTTGGCTCTAGTTCATCGAGCGATGACGCCACCACGATAGAGGCCACGTTATCGGTATACATGTAAATATCAGCATCAGTTACGGCTTCGGGCAAATCGTTTAACAACAGCGAAAAAGCCAAATTCGAGAGACGATCTTGAGGAACGCCCTTCGTGCTAGTCATGACGTCTGATGCAACCTCACCACCCTTTGCTAATATATAGTTACGTCTGGCACTCATAAACTCCGTCAACAATGACAGTGACGGGCCACTTATTCCGTAGTGATTAAGTTAGCCAAAGCACTGTGATCGGCGACGTCGAAGGCTTTCGAGAGATCGCAGCACAGCAGCGCGACTTGCTGCTTCTGCTCTCGTGCCTTCAGGATGCCGTGGATGTGCCAGCATCGTTGTGGAGTGTCCAGTACGGTATGCAAGCTGTCTGTCCGACACAGACATTTCTCCTCAAGAAATAAAGTTACACGTGAAGTGATACCGTTTTCAAATATTTTTGCTATGGCTGGTATGATTGATATCGGTCTGTAGTAGTTGGGGTCTCCTTTTTTGCCTTTACCTATGTATAGAGGACACACTTTAACCTCTTTAAAACCCTGGGGATATAATCCAGCCTTGATGCACGACCTAGAAAGGGTCGAGAGTGGCGGCGATATGGATTCAGCCAATTCGTATAAAATATTTACCGAAATCTCAAATAAATCGCTGGTTGGCTTATTAGCTACCTTCTTTGTGATGATTTGGTAAACTGGTAAACAAAGGTGGTAAAAGGTTTTCTTATTGATAACTAGAACCCCCAATTTGGGATGTAAATGTGGGTTTTGTTACACCCTGTTTTGACGAGTTGAACCCCCTTTTCGCATAGATATAGTGATTCTGTTACACTTCGACCGGGGCGGGTATAATAGACGCAAAGACGGACGCCGGACGTACAATTTTAAGAGAGCGCGGAAATACGCTTGTTAGTGGACATCATACGCGCTGACAAGGCCAGTTTTACATTGGGCGATACCGTACCTGCACGACATCGTTGGACTAGTATTCATCCAACGTTTACACAACAAACACTCCAACATAGCAACCACCACACAGCGAATCGGGCCCCCACATCACAGGGTTTCCTGGAGTGGGGGCCGCAGGCACAACGTTTCTGTTCATCGTTGTTTCTTTATAAAAAAAAACCGGCCAACTGCGGGTTGGGCCACGTGTAATGTAGGGCTTCGTAGGAAGAGAGTTATTTTTAACTGCTTTACAGAACTAACAGCCTTGATACTTTTCCTTTTAAGTTCATTATATGTGCTACTCGTACTACTCTGAATTTTTTCACAAAATTTTTTTGCGGTTTAAAGCTTAATATTTCACAAACGGAACCCAAAAGAAAAAAATGGTCTTTCTACACCCACCATATTTTTCAACAACCAATCCAACGATGCCCCACATGATGGGGTAGATGAGAAAAATAATCATCCCCACTTTTCATGTTAGGGGAGGTGAGGTACAAAAAAATTCTAACATTTCATTCTTTAACTTTGTTGGCACCAAATTACAGGTTCCCAGTACCACCAGTCCTTGCACAAGGCCGCGGACGGAGAGACAGACAGACGATCATGGCAAAACTATAAGGATTCCTTGTCGGACTACGGAACCCTAAAAACTAGCTGATCCGGCAAACGTTGTTTTGCCATATTAATTAGCCTACGACCTATTCTCAGACCTACCAAATATACACAAAAAGGAAATCATAAAAATCGGTGCAGCCGTTTCGGAGGACTTTGATAACAAACACTGTGACAGGAAATTTTGGTTTATTAGATAATTTATAGTTATACCATCAAATTTCATCTATTCTTGAATCAAACTGTAAGTTCATACTGCATGAATCATCATCATCATCAGCCATTTGACGCCCACTGCAGGACATAGGCCTCCCTCATGGTTTTCCTAACCATGAATGGTTTTTCCATAATCGCCACGCTTGGCAGGTGGGTTGGCGATCGCAGTATGCGGTTGGAATCTCAGGTCGACGCTACTGCCTCTGCAATCTTCTGGTAATGTATGGTACTGGTACTGCATGCATAAAAGATAACAATATTTTTAGGTTTTAAGGTGTAACAATCATACAACGTTTCCGAAGAACCACTCCATCGATGTCGTGCAATTTCCCATTTTCTGCTTAATATGAATAAAAATGTAGAATTAATTTGTAAATATAAGATATAGCTTTCTTTTTTATTAACAAATGAAGGCTATTTTCATTTTATTTTACCTACGTTGTAATATGGGTGGACCCTTATCGTCCAATGTGAAACCGGCCGATGACGTTTGCGTTGGCCCAATTCACTCAAATGACTTCATAGGAGCGACTTTACTACGCTCACTATTTACCTCAATAAACCGCACAAAATTAGCTTTTTGTGTTATTCAAATCGACAATTAATGAAAGGGATATTTATATCTTTTAAGGGTTCCGTACCTCAAAAAGAAAAAACGGAACCCTTATACGATCACTTTTCTGTTCGTCTGTCCGTCAGTCCGTCAGTCCGTCAGTCCGTCAGTCCGTCCATCTGTCTGTCAAGACCCTTTATCTCGGGAACGCGTGAAGGTATCGAGTTGAAATTAGAACCAAGTAGTCAAGTCTACAATCCCTTAAAGCTGTGAAAAAATCAAACTTCTTAGTTAACATAAAAAAAAAGATACAGTCGTTTATGCCGCAAAAAGTTATAAATTTGGACACTCAAGAGAATAAAAAAATATAGAGTACTTTCCGTTGACCTAGAACTAAGAAAATCAAGTAATGTCGTCTTATACTCGTACTAACTACAAGTAAATCATAAAAAAATAGTCTTTGAAGTTCGGGAAAAGCTCGGAAGAAAGTGCTAGACTCGATTCCTAAACCATTTGTAAGTACCAAAAAAATTGTACGGTCCCCTCTTTGGGCGAGTCTGACTCGCACTTGTCTGATTTTTTTATACATACATAAAGTCACTCCTGTATCTCGTAGGGGTAGGTAGAGACTAGAGTTTGCCGCTTGTCACGATCCAAACAGACCTCTTTCGCTTCAACATTCATTAGTGCACGCCCACCGCTTCCGGGTACTTCTTATCTTCTTCCTCTCTTTGCTTGACGTATGTCTACCTGGGACGTCCCTTACCGGCCCTTCCACCCGCATTCGCACGATATACCTATTTATTTGCATGCAACGACTAATGAATGTTGAGGAAGCGAAAGTGATCTGTCAGGATCGTGGCAAGTGGCGGTCCCTGGCATACAGGCGTGAGTTTATGTATGTATATGTACCTATTTCTTTTGTAAATTTTTCTTTCTTAATCGTCTCAATATTTTTCTGTTTTTATTTTATTGCCATTTTTTTTTCTTGAGGACGACTGCCCAGACAGCTAGTTTACAAAAGTTAGTAGGTACAGTAAAATATAAAAAATTGGACCTATCTGAATACCCTTCAGTTCCCTGATAAGTACTTAAAACGATAGTTATTTAAATGTGCCCGGCCTGAATATAGTAAACTGCGCCATCGTTTTTAATTGTGACTAATTTAGATCAATTTGTTAATGGGCCAAGACATGTAATCATAAACTTACAGCACACATCGTTTTATTCACGCACAATGTAGAAGGGATAGTACAAAATGATGTTTTTGCCGTTTTTGGCTTCTTAGTAGTCACACAAACCCCTGGTCCACGTTCAATCTGTTAATCGACTGTCTGTCACAGTTGTTAATAAAAAAAAAGTAATAGGTAGATAGATAGAATATTCTTTATTGTACAAAAAGATTACATTAACAGAAATTCAATAAATCGCAGTACAATTGGCGGCCTTATTACTACAAGCAATTTCTTCCAGACAACCATAGACGGAGACAAGAAAGAAGTTAGAGACGGGTAGTCGGTGCAATTAAGAAATATGAGTTGAAAAGTATATAAACTTACTTAAACCATAAATAAATACATACATACTAATAATCAAATTATATATGGGGAGAGGAAATAATAAAATATACCTACGTAATATTGGATAGAATATCTATACTATAGACAGGTAATATTCATTCACTGTGCTTTTAAAGACTGCTGTAATAGTAGGTTAACACATTGTTTGTGGACGAGAAACTGGGTCTAAGCGGCGTTATTATTAAATAACTAGATGACCCCGTGAACTTCGTATCACCGACGTCAACCGTTTTTTTTTCTTCTCAAAACCTTCCCTGGACTTCCACAAATATATAAAAACAACAATTAGCCAAATCGGCCCAGCTGTTCTCGAGTTTTAGTGAGACTAACGAACAGCAATTCATTTTTATAAATAAGACTAGGGGGTGAACCCCCTGCGCGCTTACGCGCGCCAACCCCCAGCCGCTCCGAGCTTCGCTCTCCGCGGCGCTCGGCCTAGGGCCTCGCTAGACACTTGACGTTGGGATTGTTTGAGTGGGAACATGTATGGTCTCGGCCTTCGGCCTCGGCCTGAACGGAGCTCGGCCTTCGGCCTCGCCGCGGCGGTGTTCCTGGGGCCCGCTTCGCGGAGCTCGGCCTCCGGCCTCGCAAGTTTCTCCCATCTGGCTTTTGCGTTGTTGCTTGTTCGCCGAAAATGTATAGTCTCGGCCTTCGGCCTCGGCCTGAACGGAGCTCGGCCTTCGGCCTCGCCGCGGCGGGGTTCCTAGGGCCCGCTTCGCGGAGCTCGGCCTTCGGCCTCGCAAGTTTGTCCCATCTGGCTTTTGCGTTGTTGCTTGTTCGCCGAAAATGTATAGTCTCGGCCTTCGGCCTCGGCCTGAACGGAGCTCGGCCTTCGGCCTCGCCGCGGCGGGGTTCCTAGGGCCCGCTTCGCGGAGCTCGGCCTTCGGCCTCGCAAGTTTGTCCCATCTGGCTTCTGTGTTATTGCTTATTCGCCGGAAAATGTATAGTCTCGGCCTTCGGCCTCGGCCTGAACGGAGCTCGGCCTTCGGCCTCGCCGCGACGGGGTTCTTCGTCCCCGCTTCGGCCTCGAAAAATTGATTTTTTGAAAAAATTTTAATTTTTGTTTCAAATTTTGTACTAAAAGTCGATTTTCAGTACAAATTCTCCATACAAAATTTTCTCATTTTCAATCGTCGATATCTCGGCCGCCATCTTGAAATGTCAAAATGTCCGATTTTTCTCATATACCTGGGTCCTTTGAGAACCCGATGCCGTTTAGGGCACGTCTCCAGCATGTGCCCAGTTGGCTGCCGACTTTTTTGCGCAGAGGTCGATTTTTCGGGCGGCCATATTCTCGCCCCTATTTTGAATTTCGAACGTTCAAAATTTTTTTTCACAATTAGATCACAAAACAAATGCCCGTTTCAAATTTCATCCAAATCGGCCGGTAAACAAAAAAGTTAGCCCATTTGTATAGGAGAACGCGTTCGAAATTCAAAAATCGGCTTCATAGGATGGCTGTAATTCATACATTTCCTACAACTTTGTCATACATCATTTTCCTCTAGCTATTGTCATTTCGGAGAAAACGTATGGATGAGTCAGTCAGTGAGTATACCGCATTGTAGCTTTATATATATATAATTTACGGACAATCAGCGCCTGTCCCATAATGTGTTAATTAGGTAAGAGCTTATAAGTCCGCATATTCACTCACACATTGGTGAGTGAATATGCGGACTTATAAGCGGGAGCGGCAACTGGGTGGACTGTATTGGCGAACAATGGTCAACACCAGGAGGTTGCTCGTTGGTAAGCATTGGGGTGGACGCTTACCGCGGAAGACGAAGGACGACCACGGCAGCCTAGGTGGGCGCTGGATTGTCCCGGCCTCTTGTATTCCAAAAGTCACGACAAAAATTAGGCGACTTTTCACAATTCAATCCCAAAAACGTATGTGCGTATGTCAGTTTTATTTATCATGGTTGTCATTGTCACTTCGGATTTAGACGGTGTTCGGCCAGGAGTCCAGCGCAAGTGCTGGCTGGATTGACCCGCGGAGTCCACGAGGGGAGAAACCAAAGTTTGCATCCACTCCTAAGCCTCCACGAACCCCTCTCGCTGTTCGCCATATGCTCGCAACTAACACATCCGTGCCAGCTGCCACTCAGGCGTAAACACATATTCTTATTACGATTTCTTACACTAGTTGCTATATAATTTTTATTACTGCGCGGTGAGTAATATTAAAATAAGCATACAAATAATACTTTGATATTTTTGAAATCTGATGGAGGATATTTAACAACATACAATTTATCGTTACGATATTTTAGCCGGCAGAGTCAAAGGGCGGGGAACATAATCTGTATTTGTACATTACTTTTACTGAGTCGACCATCTGTTATGTATGATTCGCTTCGGCAGCATAGTTATGCGATGGTCACAAGTCGTTAAGGGGTTAACGAATGCATTTATAAAAGGCTATGTGCATTTCTTGTGAAAATTTTATGACGCTTTGTAAAATCTGCAGATAATGCGAAAGAACGTTGTCATTACTTGTGTGTTGTAGAGCTGCAGATTTATAGGATCATATTTTGCCACAGTAAAAGCAATTTGTATACATAGTTACATAAACTCACGCCTGTATCCTGGAGGAGTAGGCAGATAGTCAAATAAAATTTGTATTTCACAACAACTTTCGTTCTATATTTTGTTTACTTACATTTATATTTTTCAAAATATCAGTCATCAGCTTGTATCATCTGAATATCATCATCATCATCAGCCCACCCAATACCATTCGCAACCTCTGGCCCTGTACCAGTTCTGTTCTAGCAGTTCACATAATTTCAGGAAATTTACGACGTAACTGTCTATTTTGTTTTAAGCTTTATCTTTATTTAATGGGATATTAAGAAGGCGGAAGGAGGACAATGGACGAGATGGACAGGGGACCGGTGAGGTTCGTGTGACGTTGAAGAGGCCTATGCCCAACAGTGGGCGTCCTTCATAGGCTGTATAGATAGAAAATATATAGAAACAGAACTGAAAACCTTACAAAGATATAAAAAACTATATTTTTATGGTTCCATACCCAAAGGGGTAAGGAACTCTATTATAACTAAGAACCGTGATAGCTAGACAGTTGAAATTTTTGCAGATGATGTATTTCTGTTGCCGCTATAACAACAAATACAAAAATCATAATAAAATAAATATTTAAGGTGTATTTCCCATACAACAAGCGTTGTCTAAAGACAGCGCTCGCTATGTAGCGTCCATCTATGTAACTTTCACAGCGCCGATGTCATGTCGTTAAATGTCAATGTTAAATGCTACTTGTTGGAGTTGTTCTCAATGTACCTAGATAGATATCTTGTCTCAATCTTTGTCTAATGTTTTATAGATAATGGCACGGAACCATTCGTGCGCGAGTCCGACTTGCAATTAGCCGGTTTTTTTATAAGTATTCTTCAAAATTCTCACCGAAATATCAGTATGCAATACAATTAGTTCAAAACATCTTGCACTTGCGATTTCTCCCGTTGCAAAAGTTTTTCACTAACGGCTTGGATTTGTTCCAAACAACATAAAAATAGTGCGAGGAAAATTTTATGTGAAGGGCGTCAAGATGAGTGTTAAATTACATGAAAATGAAAGACCAACTGAAATAAAAATAGCTAACAACCCGACTGCTGAGCATTAACTACTAAGCAGGTGGGACCAACCTAAATACGTCGCAATGAGGTACATTGAATTTGGGTACCGCCTGCCTAGTATTTGATACTCAGCAGTCGGGTTGTTGGCTATTTTTACCTGACTACGGCGGAGCCCAAAAGGAGAGTGATGTGTTTCGCTCGTATGTATGTTTTTTTAGCCTATGACACTCACCCAAACATGACGTATCGATTGAGATATTATTTGTCAAAATCTATCCATTGGTTAAGGAGTTATGAGGGAACATAGACTCTGACATACTTACATACGAGCCAAACACATTACCCTCTCTCCCCAGTTGGGTAATAAAGTGAAATGAAAGATAAGAAAAAAGGAATTAAAGTGCTAACGTCTACCTGGACCAGCGCGGTCGGTGGAACGCTTGCCTCATAATCGGGAGGTCGTGGGTTTCAAATAATAAAACTAGTCTGGATCTTTAAAAACTTGAGACATGTAGCACCAAGACTATTACCTACTGATTCAAATATAAACGTCGCTGGTCCAATCTATTATAAATTACTGTGTTTCTGTATGGGGAGGCGCAAGCAAAAGTAAATTTTTGGAGGATGAGTGAGCGCAACGCTTTTTACTAAAGGTCATGTTCTTCAAACCACGCTTATTTCCCACAAAAACACTATACCAATCATGTCAACTGCTTACAATCAGGAAGTTGCATATTTTTTTCAACGTTTATTTATTCAAAATTGAAAACCATAGTACACAATTTCGCCAAATTGCAAAGCAGTTTGTTTGCGAAGCTCTCTATCTCTATATATTATTTACTTTACATTATTTACTATATTATACCTATTATATTCTTACACATAAACAACGTCGGCTTCAGTCCATACCCAAACAAGCGGTTGACATTATGATTAGTGTTATTGTGGCAGTAATTTTGAAAAAACATACATCCTTAGCATATGATCCTAAAATGCAGTCTAGAAGGAGATATGATATAGTTATTAAATCAAACCGCGTGAGAACATGCTTTGCTAGTCGCCAATATGAAAATTTGTCTGGCTATTTGTATAACCAGATAAATCGTAGTTTGGACAATTATCCTATGCTAACATTTGACTGCAAGAAGGCAGTGACTGAATGGCTGCTACACCAGAAGTAGGAAGCGGAATTTCTGTTCCAACATGTCACTTAACTAGAATAGGTTTAAATTTATATGAATAAATGTGTGTGCCGGATTAAGAATAGCGTCACTCCATTTCCTTCTGTGGATGTCGTAGAAGGCGACTAAGGAAATCAATTACCAGGAGACGGGCAGCAGGCAGCGTCTTCCTAAATTCCAACCGCATCCTGCGATCGCTAACCCGCCTGCCAAGCATGGCGATTATGGCAAAACCCCTCATGGTTATGAAAGCCACGAAGGACATAGGCCGTGCTGCAGTGGGCATCAAATGGCCGATGATGATGATGAATAAATGTAAAACACACAAAGAAATACACACACACAAGTCTAATCGTGATTATTTATTAGGTAAACTATTAATTAATTATAGGTAATTATTGTTATTATTGAATAACTATTTGCCTCTCTCTTACACAATATGGACTTTATTGTAAAAAAGCGAGACACTTTGTTTAATTGACAGTGATGTACATAGAACAATGTTATCCATACGCACAAAAAAACTATGCTCGGAGAAGCAAAACAAAAACAATTTTTGCGCATTGAAAGTGGATTGTTTAGTGTTCATGTTTCATGAAAAACACAAGCAGGGGCCCGGCTTTACATAGCACCAAAATAAAATAATACATTACCAAACAATAACACCGCGATTGCAATCATCTTTCAACGTCTGTCCTCACTCAAAAAAGCGTCACACTACACGCACAAAAACAAGCCCGCCACTACATTTGACGAAAACAAAGGCACTTTAAAAATAAAGGTCCCTGCCCACTGCCGACCGTGACTGAGTGGAGTTGGTACTGGAATGATGGATAATGCGCGGGCGCATCAATTGATGGCACTTGAGTACTATTCGAGCAACTAATTGTGGTGCGAGCTTTTAAATGTAAAGTGCAAATTTGGTGTTGTATTAGGTATTTGGTTTTGCAACCACCTTATCTACGTATTTTTTTAAGATAAGATAAAAGCGGTCAATTTATTTTAACACCTAAGTATGTTAATTGATACAATACCTACATTTTCAATGACCTACATTGAAACTTACTAATATAGTTTTTAAAACGAAAATTTTGATGTAACTAACAAATTATGGATTATTTTATGTGTAATAAATTGGCAATGTCCCAGACTCTGCAGCGCACCAGCGTCCGAGTGGTCCCTTCACCCATCTAGTGTGAGTGAAGGTGCTACTGGACGCTGTATCTCATTACGCAGATGCAAAGGTCAGGTTTTAATAAATTGGCACATTACAGTAAACATTATGAGACTGTTTTTCTCTCACTGTTTTTAACATAATTAAGCTGAACTTACCTCTGTCTATACGCTTTGTCCCCGATACGCCAGATGGCGGGGATAACACTTGTTATCGAACGATGACCGAAACTAACCTACGTCACACCAATGACACGTGACGTAACAATAAATATTTTCTTTATTGTACTTATCACAATAATCATAAGCAGCATATATACGTACCACTGTAGGGCAAAGGCCTTCTCTCAGAGAGAGAGTATGGGCTTAATAACCACGCGTGCCCACCGCGGATTGGCTATTTCAAGCGCTGATGTATGTGAATAGCTCAGACACCCAGGTTTCCTCACGATGTTTTCCTTCACCGTTAGCGAGTGGTATTGCTACTATAACTTCACAAATGTACATAACTTAGAAAACAAAGTCATAGGTACATGCCCGCACTGGGAATCGAACCTGGGTCTCCTGCTTCCGAGTCCAATGTTGTACCCACTAGGCTACCACCGCTTCGATGCTTGCACTTGCCCATTAGCTCAGTTGGGAGAGCGCTGGCACGGTGAGCCAGAGGTCGCGGGTTCATGTCCCGGCATGGGTGGAATTTTTAGCCTCTAAATAGGTTTTTAAAATTGTTCTCAGCACGGGTTAGTGCAACAAAAGAAATATATATACTTACTCATTGGTATCTGCCCGCACTGGGAATCGAACCTGGGTCTCCGGCTCCCGAGTCCAATGTTCTACCCACCAATGTTACCACCGCTATCACAATAATGTTCAATTCTATTACAATTTAATAATTTATGGTATATTTTAAACCGTTAATTTAAAATTTATGGAATTTAATATTTTAAAGATTCTGTTAGAGTCACGTATTTGTGCCGTTTGGTGTCGAGACACTAGGACCATGGGGGCCCGAGGCGCGACTGCTCTTCAAAGAACTATCGTCGCGCCTCATCGACACGACCAGGGACCCCAGGGCTGGCTATTACCTCGGGCAGAGGATAAGTCTCGCTATCCAACGAGGTAACGTAGCCAGCATACTGGGTACCCTTCCCAGAGGCGGCGATCTGGGCGCAAATTTCTATTATTAGTTATTTTTAATGATATTGTTTGTAAATGTAAATGTAAATAGTTATTGGTATAAATAAATGTGAGACCTATTTATCGACTCGCTATATTAATACGATATATTGATTGAGACAATATATTGGAATATAAGTTGCAAGTGAAGTTTTATCAGTTATCACCTCGTACCGTATAACCTAATACTGATGGTGAGACGCGACAGCCCTGCGTGCCAGCTCTGCTAACACTTCCCGATAATGCACCGAGGTATCTACACCTGCGTTTCACTCTGACCGGATGGTCACACACTGCAAATACTAATAGCAGTACATATTAGTATTACCTGTATTCATATTCATTTGTTTTGTAATTTTACTCGAAGTTGTCGACCACTATGTACCTATACCTGGGACAAACAGTCCAGTTAGGTAAGTCCAACTTCGAGAAAGATGTCACTCGTCGAATTCAACTCGGATGGACAGCGTTCGGGAAACTAAAACACATTTTCGCGTCCAAAATACCTCAGTGTCTCAAGACAAAAGTGTATAAGCAATGAGGACTTATGGATGTGAGACCTGGTCGCTGACTATGGGCCTCATAAGAAGGCTCAAGGTCGCCCAACGAGCAATGGAGAGAGCTATGTTAGGAGTTTCACTGCGTGATCGAATCAACAATGAGGAGATCCGCAGAAGAACCCGAGTTACTGGTATAGCTCGAATAATTGCTCAATTGAAGTGGCAGTGGGCGGGGCACATAGCTCGGAGAACTGATGGCCGTTGGGGCGAAAAAGTTCTGACCTGGCGACCGCGGGCCGGACGACGCAGCGTGCAAGGCTCCCCACCAGATGGTCTGACGACCTGGTTACGGTGGCGGGGACTCACTGGATGCGGGCGGCACAAGACTGGGAAGCTTGAAAAACCATGACGGAGGACTATGTCCTGCAGTGGGCGTTAAACGGCTGATGATAATGATGATGATGATGATATTCATTTATTTATTACATTTATATGTGTAATCACAGTTCGTTTTTGTAATTTTAAGAGTAGGTACATGGATAGGTATATATTATTTCATAAAATAATCAGCCACTTGGTGTCAACTAATACAAATTAATTAGGCAAGTTATCACTTAACCTAACTGCTCCGTGAACACCTCGCACCGCAGCTGAGTCTTTTAGAGCAACCGCACGACAATTTAGTAAGCGCCCAACAATCAAAGCTGCACTTATGATTTTAACTTTACTTTAATTGATTGTAGCAAGTCAACACAATAGACCATTTAAAACTTATTGGATCGCCCCTCGTTTTATTCATCTGTGTTCTACTCAAATTAGGTACGATCGACAACACATCAACCTTTACATTTTAGTTGTAAAAACGCCCGTAAAGGTTATGTGCCTTGTTGGGTATCACGTCTGATTACCATCCCAGAGGTCGTGGGTTCGATTCCCACTGGGGGCCGCCGTACATTTGTACAAAATAAATAAATACATAAAATAAATAATTTGTTTATTTTCATTAAAAGAACTTAAACTTAAATAATATTTATACAAATAGGTTTGGTTTATTATTGTTAGATAAATAAGTGTGTAAATAGATCAAATATTAATTGTTACAATTAATATACCTAAGTCGGAAATGAACTCCGAACTCAGCCTTATGCGTACGTCATTGATTTAATTTTTAAATGGCATCAAGTGATTGCTATTGTTTTATTGGATGTTGACATTGATTTCCGGAATAACGAGTGTGACCTACGTTAGTCACGTAATAGTAATACGTGATATAATAAATAAATAAATGTCCGTAAAGCAGATTAAACTAATACCATAATTCTATTTAGGTAAGTAGGTCTCAGGCGCCTTCATAGTCCGTTGAGTTGATATTTTTCGCTATTGCGTATTTTCGTCCCTAGTTTTGTGCCCAGTACAAAATTTTTGGGCACAGTAACTGACAGACCTGAGCTGGATAGTACACCTGATGCTCTCAGTTTTTTGCCGTCCTCCTCGCTTTCGGTGCTAATAATGACGGCTTCGTTTTTGGTCTTATGCATGCCACGAACTATGTAGTTAATTCCTTAGGACTTACGATTTTCTGAACTAAGATTTTAGTGTCCTCGCTGTTTTTTTCCTTGTTTATAGGGAAGACAGCCACAGAATTCGTATTTGACCATTTTTTCATGGCTCCAGCGTATGATAGTTGTTCGGCAGTTGAGTGGATGGTCGAACCTTGGATAGATATTTTAAGCTGATTTGGTTCTTTGGCCAAATCTTTATTTTCATTCATATTCTGAATGGTTTGATTGGCAAATAAATACTTTTGTTTAAGAGACCGATATTTGACATGTTCCGTGTGGCGCCGGATTAAGAATAGCGTCACTCCATATCCTTCCGTGGATGTCGTAGAAGGGGACTACGGAAATACATTACCAGGAGATGGGCAGCAGCGTTTTCCTGAGATTCCAACCGCATACTGCGATCGCCAATCCGCCTGCCAAGCGTGGTGATTATTGCAAAACCCTTCATGGTTCGGAAAACCATGAGAGAGGCCTGTGTCCTGCAGTGGGCGTCAAATAGCTGATGATGATTTGACAATTAACTAAGCCAGCCAGCTATGACCAGCTATGCTACAAAGATTATGTATCCTTATCTTCTGGTTAGAGTTCAGTTTTCCTTCCGTTGCCATGGTGCAGATGTCGTTGGCTTCAAAATGGCTTCAGTCTGCTTGTATTTCCATCTTTATGATGTCCTTGCCTGGCTATATTAGCACAGGGTATCCTAGTTTGGGACCAGAGTAAGTGATTGGGTTCACGGAATCCTCTCTATGAAAAGTAATTGTCATGTACCTAAAGGTTAATTTGGTAGTAGCAAACCAAACGCCGGCTTAGCGACTTTTAAAAATTAAATGATTCACCAAAAAAATGTTTCTCCAAAAAAAAACATTTGTTAATCTAATGCAAGGAGTGGAATCAAGTTTTTCCCGTATTTTTCCAAATAGGATTTGCGCCTTTTATTTTAAAACACTCGCAACGTTTGAGGGTTTTATTAAACCCAAGGCTCTTTGTTACGAACTTTTTTAATGTTCAAAAAGCTACAGTTTCTCTCACAATGTGAACAAGAGTGAAAAATTAAAAAAAACACGCCGCCTGAATACTTGAGTTGTTTCATTTAATCCAATGTTTTAGTCCTATCGCATCACTAATTACCACAATTTAGTCTAGTAGCCAATCTTCTAATAATAACCAATCTAGAGTACCAAAAAGGTGGCCGCGACTTACCCATGTGGGAAATGGAGAAGGTGTTCTATTACCCCATAAGACGGCTTGATGGTTATGTGTAATAGACATAGACAGTAACACTTCCACACGACGGGACTGACCGACAGCCCCTCATGCCGAGGATGCCTCAAGAAAGATGAAACACCCGCCCACGTGACTATTCACTGTGAGAGCGTGGACGTGCAACGGACATCTACCATAGGAAAGCTGGGATTTCCTCGGAAAGCCAGCGGTGACATTGGCGCACTGCTGGCTTTCTGGAAAGAGATTGGCTGGCTGGAGTGATCTGCCATCCTGCGTGATGTGACAGCCCTGCTACGTACAATGGCCTAATTGTGAGGCTAAGTGTGGAAACCACAAGACGAAGTAAGTAACTAACCAGACATAGACAGTGATATCAACTATAACACTATAAATGGATAACAGTCATATTAAGCAGTAGCAAAAGAAAAGTTAAGCGTGGTTTTAAAAATAGCTTTCCTTTTGGTAAAGCCCAAAACGTAAATTATCTCTAGCTACAAAAAAAGCTATTTGTGAAATGGATAGTGGCCGAGGCAAACGATGCCGGCGATTAGGACCGAATTCTTATTTTTCGATGTGTGTAATTGTCCAAATGATTATCTGGACGAACTCTTCTTTATGAAAAATCTTAATTTTACTAATTCTTAATTTTCCGAATTTTTCATATTCTTAATTATGGCTAGGACGAATTCGCATTTTTCGAAATAAGTACAGTCAAACAAAATGCACTTTTTGGATATCATCCAAATCCCAATTAATTAAATGAAAGGAAACAAAATTTAAAATGTAACATGGAAACATGAAGTTTATTATTTTAATGCAATTACCTAGTGAAACGACATAGCGATATCTTTATATATATATAATTCTGCTGTACGTGTGTATGTCACTGAACTCCTCCTAAATGGCTGGACCTAATTGAATGATTTTTTTTGTATGTGTTTGGGTGGCGCCCTGGGTCGTTTAGATTCACAAATTAGCCCGGCAGACGGACCTTAGAAGAAACGAACCGATGACATGTTTGTTTACAGTTTACATTCCAGATATCTGTCATATTGACAGGAACTTGACCTTTTACTGATTATCGAAACTATCGCAAAGAGTTCCGCATAGGAGCGGTTAGGTGAAGAAAGAGATCGAGAAAGGCAATTCACAAAATCGCTAACTGTACTTTTTATTGAAAAAAAAACAACATTCGTCCTAACCATAATTAGGAATATGAAAAATTCCGAAAAATTAAGAATTAGTAAAATTAAGAATTTTCATAAAAAAGAGTTCGTCCAGATAATCATTTGGACAATTACATACATCAAAAAATAAGTATTCGGTCCTAATCGCCGGCATCAGGCAAACATTGAAATCGGATAGAAAACTTGGTAGGTGTTATTTTAAAAGATTTTATGTTTACGCCATGTGAAGCAATGGGATCGGAGCGTGGGATCAAACTGAATAAAGGTCCTTCAGCGGCAAAGAATGTCGGAACAATATTTTGAGACTTGTTGGTTATCTGCAAACAAATGAATGATCTCGGCTGGAACGCGCAAGCCAGAGGCGTTAGTGACGTCACAGGTTTAAACACAAGGTTCGTCCTATACAGCAAACGACAGGTCCAGATGGAGGGCAGGATCCAGGACTGATTAGATAGTACATGCAATTGTCACTGTAATTATACAGTACAATAACAACTACGTTATCTAACATATTCATAATATACGCGGTCCATACAATTCACTGCGTAACCACGCATTCACCACGTTATAGTCCGCACAAATATTTTTGGCGGTAACGTGAACATAGTCATAGATCGTTTGCACATCGCCTACTGTCTTTACAGTGTATGTGTGAGTAATTGACTACTTTAGCGATTTCTGAGGTTAACACGAGCACTAGTCACAATAAAAGTGAATTTTAACGGATATTCACTCGTTTACTTTTCCAGTCTACCGAGACCACGGCACTTGCAAAAGTACCGAAACGGCGGAAAATTGTAAAATGGGAAAGTAAACGATTAAATATCCAATAAAATTCAGTATTATTACTTTAGTAATTGACTAATAGTAATTTACTACGCATCACACTACTTCAATTACAGACACATACACTGAATCGCTCGTAGCCCCGGCTGCCTGAGTGATCTTAAACGATCACGAAGGTTAAGCAACACAGGGCGCGTTCAGTGCATGGATGGGTCGCCGTCTATGCCTAACGCTAGTGGCATTTTTCCGAGCGGTTCCGTGCTTCGCAAGGCACGTTAAGCTGTTGGTGCCGGCTGCCGTCGATAGATGGCAGTCGTTAAGCCAAGTCAGAGGCCTTAGGGCGGCTTGACAACTTCTGACAGTAGACGAGCCACTAGTCTACAAGCCTCTACCAATCCGGACTTGGCCCCCGTGGTGGAGTATGGCCTATACCTTCCTCAGGGAAGAGACCTGTGCCCCTCGGTGGGGACATAATGGGTTGATGATGACACTGTAAAGACAGTAAGCGACGTGCAAACGATCTGTGACTATGTTCACGTTACCGCTAAAACGATCTGTGCGGACTATAATTCCCACCATAATCAGTCAAACTGGTTAGCTGCCGGCGCGGCGTAGCATAAAATATTCAGATGACGGCGTCTTCTAAAGGCTTCATTAAGAAAATATTTACCCGAAATGCCGGAGTCAACCGGAGGGAGACCGGACGTCCTGAAGGAATTTTCAATTTTATTATCATTATCTGTTTATAACGCATTATTGAATTACGGCGCTTTGTTATTGACGAGACCGCTGAATTGAGAATAGCTTGTTTTATTTTGGGAGCCGGAAAATTATGATCTACCTACTTATTTTAATTTTATTTATAATTAGGGCGATACGAATACAAAAAACTTTGTCATAAAAGTGTATAAACTAGAATACTCTGTATTATGGGCAACCAGACTACAACAACTATCAACAAGTTGTTTTCTGTCAGGATAGTACAGGTGCTGGACAAGCCTGCTCCATCTAAAACAATGTCCCAGGTACTGCAGCGTCCGAGTGGTCCCTTCACACATCTAGTGTGAGTGAAGGTGCAAAGTCCAGTGGACTGTGTATAAATCATCTCATTACGTAGATACAAAGGCCAAAGTTATTTTTTATGCGCATAAATGAAAAAGAAAACAAAATTACTATTATGTGTCCTAAAAACCTATTTAGAGGCTAAATATTTGTTTGTTTCAGAACTAATATGAAACTTACATTAATCTGTCGAATTGTAGATGACCTGATCGGACCACCATAACAATAGTTTTTAATTGTTATTTTCAAGGTCATAATCTAAGAGTTTAAAAAATCAATAACATTAGTTAAAAAGTGCTAATTATTTTAAGTGTTACCTTAGTAAGAAAAATACCTACGAGTCTTCCCCCACTTTCTCGTACACTAACATGCTGTTAATCTACTGTTAACAGCTGTGAATTGACCGAAGTGCATACAAAAAAAAAAAACAACTGACAGCTGTTAGCAGTAGATTAACAGTGTTAGTGTACGAGACACCGGTGGAAGTGTTAGAGTGTTAACTCAAAAGTCGCGATTACACCCTTTATCAAGGAGACCAAGGATAAACCACTTATATCGGTTTAGTCCAGAAATGCTGATAAAGGATCCAGACCGAACCAGATTATCGGATCAGAAGGGACACTAACAGTAACTCGGGCAGAGTACACCTTTGTCCTGTCCCAGGCTTTGACGGACATTATGCTCGTACCTTTCTACTTTGTATCCGTGTTAAAGGCTTTCAGAATTTGTTGTGTAGGATCATAGACTAGCAATGCATAGAAGGAGCATTACTGGCAAAAGCTGCCGAACAGCTTAACAAGACAGAGGTAATTGATGACCTTAACTGTTTCTCGGTAGACTTTTACGTGTCTTGCTTAAAATACTCCCTCTGTGTGTTATTAGACTAAGATCATATACATTGTATCGGTTATCAATCTATCACGCATGCGTTGTATACCAGATGAGTATGTGTTATCTACTACCCGTGTTACGGATTAATTATACTATGTGATGCATAACGCAAAACTTTGAAAACTCTTATTGCTTCTTTATAGTTATATATTAAACGGGTCTAATCGCGGTTACATATTAGGCTAAATTTAATTACTTTAATTCCCGACGTTCCCAGCATTGCAACTTTTTATGAAACCATATATGAGAGTCATTCAAAAATACTATTGCTATATAAAAATACTAGATCTCATCTGCTCACACCTTATCTTTTTAAATGTTTGTGGCAAGGGCTGTCTTCCTATACTTACAAAAGTATATCAATTTTGTTTGATACCATTTTGTACGTATACGTGCACAATTTGTAAACAATAAAGTTTATTCTTATTCTTATTCTTATTTGTACATGCACCAAAAGCTTGATAAGTTGACCAAGAAATGAGTAACGTTTGATGGGGTGACTGAGGATAAGTTGTAGAGTGGCAGTTCTTGTATCTTTCTACGTTTGCACGATTCAGCCAAAAACTTTATTCTTGGACTCAGCAATGTTAGTTGGTGACCTCACTTGAGGGATTTAGGGCTTCTGGTTCATATGCCAGGAACGAGGCTCAAAAATGTGGAAGCACATAATGTGTAGTCACACAATTTGTGCAAAAAGACACTTCAAAGATTTTGTATGGAATCAGGCGTTACTTTGCGGAAATCTATAATAATATTAAAACTTTTTCAAGCAGAAGTAAGGGAGGGCGGTGCATTAACTAACCGCATGGTGCTTCTGGGATTTTGGCGGAATTTAGCATAGTAAATTTCACATTTTAATACTTCAAAGATTATTTAGGAGACGAAGATGTCTGAAATTAAAGCCGGTGTTCTAGAGTTTAGAATAATAATGTAAATTCCGTTAATTAAGGATCTAAGAATTTTATATTTTATAAAACACTAAGTTTAAAAGTTTTTGGTCCATTTTTTCATCGAACAGATCTTGAAATAGACACGTATGTGCCACTTGTCACGTTCACTAAGTAAAAATTTCTGCGCTACTTTGAATAAAATGATTTTGACTTTGTAAAGATTTTTGATCAGGTTGCCTCGCTTGCACTGGAGCAAAATTTCGTCTAAGTAAATTTAAATAGGTAAAATAATTAATGAATTCCAAAGTAACTTTAAGATCGCCAAGTTAAACGTAGGACAGTGTCCGTATTCCAAAATTAACAAAACTTCAAACTGCACCTATTAGCGAAAATAACTTGTAAAACAGCTCCGCTAAGGGCCCTCAATAGAAGCTTTACAAAAGTACAGGATAATTAAGGAAGCTATTAAGGGGACCCTTTAAAGATTACTATTCACCAACGATGAATTTGAATGTATTCATGAATATGTAATAGTAATACCACTCGCAAACTGTGAAGGAAAACATTATGAGGAATCCTGAGTCCCTGTTCACATACCTCAAGCGCTTGAAATTGCCGATTCGCGGTGGGTACGCGTAATGATTAAGACCATACCATACTGTCTCTTTTTGAGAGAAGGCTTGTGCCTTGCGTATGTAGGCTGAATTATTAGATATTATTTTTCAATAACTATGTAATGTGACAACTGAATCTCTCTCTTTCTTTGAATCCCACTCTTTTTGTGGCGAAAATATTTTTTTCTTTTTAGCGTACTAATGATGGTAAAATTGAGGTTCTCAATCGTAGTGAAATGATTTGTCTATTGTGGGGACTTCGTGAAAGAGGTCGCGAGAAAAATCTAACTGGGTTGGGCTGCATTCGGATTACTGCACCAGATTATCTCCTCGGCTATTACTCGGAGCCTAAACACAAGAGTCCTCAACCAGTGCGTGCCGCCAGTTATAATCTACAACCACTGTATTGTTAACGAAGCATGTTATCACTGAGGCAGTCTTTTGCTAGATAGGCCTTTTTTTAAACCTCGAAATGTAAATTTTAGATATTTCGTATACTTTTATAATGCATGGTATACAATAATGAGTATTGAAGTAATCTAAATTGATAAAATCCTGGCGGTTACCGAAAAGGTTCGTTTGGAACATGAAAAATGGAATCTTGGTACCTTAATTTTGGGGTTCGAAAACTACTTATTAGTGTACTTATAAATCTTCGATTCCCTAAAACATTCTCAAATGTAGCTTAAATCCGTCTCCCCCTATACGCAAGTCTATTTAAACTGAATTTGAGGAGGGTTTTTAGAGGAACCGTGTTTTTGTAAATAGCACTGTTTGTAACATAACATACCGTAAACTCACGCCTGTATTCCTCAGGCAAAGACCAGGGTCTGCCACTTGGCATGATCCTCACCATTTGTGTTCTCTACTAATGCTCGCTACTCTATAGGCATCTTATAGGGACACTTCAAGATGCAATTTATCCTCATTAAAGTTAATGCCGTCGCTCGCATTAATCACTCCCCGCGCCATTAGTTTCAAAATCGGCACGATTGCTATTGCGCAATTTATTTTTCAGCTGAGACCAAAACATTAGCAATATTATTATAAATAGTGATTGATAATGAAAATAAACGCCTCTTAAGGAAGTTTATAAGGGCGGTATATTTTTCATTAATGAAAGGGACTGAACAAATATTTGCTTCTCGCTCATGCAATGTTACAGGCTATGTTGTGTGAGCGAGAGACAAAAGTTGTCTAGTACCTTTCTTAAATTAACCATGCTATAATAAAAATATTTCATGCGTCTGTTTCTTTCATAGTATGATTTCAATTAATAAATTATAAATAATTATCTCTTTGATAGTTAGATCTAAGATTTTTGCACTCACATATCGGTTGCCCAAAGTGCAAACAAACAAAAAAAAAAAATGACAGCTGCGTGACTAAAGTACATTATTGTACGCATCACGCGCCGAGGTATATGAACACCTCATACAGTCGGATTTCTTTCTCTTTTTCTTTCTATTTCCTCACGATGTTTTAATTCCTTCGGAGGAGTCGTATCCACGACCACTCAAGCAAGTAAGGCAAGCATTCTACTGATGCTCTACCACCGCTACTTTCTCTTAAATCATCGTCATCATTCAGCCACAAGAAGTCCACTGCTGGACATAGGCCTCCTCCATGGATTTCCAAAAAGACCGGTTGGAAGCGGCCTGCATCCAGCGCCTTCCTGCCACTTGGATGACTTTTTCTGAAATATTTACGTTTTAATTTAGCAGGAGTTTTAGCTTTTTTCGCTTTGTAAGTTAGGTATTCAACTTTGCAGCGTCTGGAGAACTTAGTTCAGTTTTTAGGCAGGCGGGCACCCCGTTTTCTTTTCGGTTTAAGACTTTGCATAGTATTTCTTAATGGATCGCGATGCACACACATGTTATAATGACGTGTATTATAGATGGATAGATAAACATAAACATTTACATACAGGCACATACATTGCTTCAGGCCCCACACTAGGATACCCTGTGTCGTGGGAACCAGAAACAACGACATCACAAACATGTAAACATCCAAGACCTGGGTTCTTTTTTGTCCCCAGCCGGGATTCGAACCCGGGACCTCATCCAAGTGGCAGGAAGACGCTGGATGCAGGCCGCTTCCAACCAGTCTTTTTGGAAATTCATGGAGGAGCCCTATGTCCAACAGTGGACTTCTTGTGGCTGAACGATGATGATAATGACGTGTTGCTTGTGCTAAATAAAATTCATGACAAAAAATACAAAAGACGGACGACAGATTAAAACGAATAGACTTGTTAATCAGTCAGCCCGTACGCTTCCACTGCTGGACATAGGCTACCCGGGAGGCACGCCACTTCCTTATGCCCCCGGCTTTCCTCAACCAGCCGCAGCCAGCAATCTGCCTCAGATCGTCGGTCCAGCGACATGGAGGCGTCCTACGCAGCGTTGGCCAGTTCGCGGTCTCCACTCGAGAACCTTTGCACCCCATCGACCTTCGGTTCTTCGTGACTTGTGATATGTGACCGGCCCACTGCCACTTCAGCTTTCTAATCTCATAGGCTATGTCAGTCACCTTAGTTCTTTGGCGGACTCTCTTACTTCTGATATGATCCATCAAAAAGACTCCGAGCATAGCCTGGTCCATAGCACGCTGATCGGCTTTGAATCGGTGGACATAGCATTACATTCAAATTATGGTACGCTATTTGTCAAACCATAAAATTGGGCCTTTGCATCTACGTAATGATGAAGGGACCATTCGGACGCTGCAGTGCAAGTGCAGTGGGTAATTGTATTTTAGATGGGGTAGGCTTGCCCAGGACCTATATCATCAGCAGCTTAGTCGGCTTAGCCCACAGGAAAGACAAGTCAATACGTGCGGAGCCAACCAAGCCGCGGGTTTCCTCACGATGTTTTCAAACCATAATAGGTACCGAATATAATTATATACAATGTACATACAGCATGACAGACTATGAAGCAACTAACATACTTAAAAGTTTCGTTCGGTATTGCATACTTTTTGGCCGGCGCCAACAGTGTAGAAAACATTTATTGATTTTGCATTATTCCAATAACATTTTGTATATAAGGGACGTAGGTACCAGAAACCGGCAAGTGTGCATGCAACGAGTCAGGATCGTGGCAAGTGGCAAACCCCGGTCTCTGCTTACCCTTCCGGGGTAAAGGCGTGAGTTTATCTATGTTGTGTATGACGAAGTACGTTGCCAACATTAAACAAACACTTCACTTAGCCGACACGTCGAACAGGATAAAACGGTGGGCGAAAGGGGGATTAAAAAAACATAACGGGATTACTAAGAGAGACTCCCAAAGCCCTGGAGCGCACAGTGCGTTGTGTTAAATGATGGGAGAGATTTGCATAATCTGCTTTAAGCTAACTGCAGGGCTACTTTGGATGTTTGACCAGCTATCCTATACTAGGAGGTTCTACTCAACAATGCAAACAACTTTAATGCCGACTTGTACCACTTATTAAACGTCTTTTAATCATCATCATCATCAGCCATTTGACGGTCACTGCAGGACATAGGCCTTCTTCATGGTTTTCCAAGCTTCCCGTTCTTTACGTTGAAATAAATTATTGATTTCTGATTTCTGTGCCGCCCGCATCCAGCGACTCCCCGCCACTGTAACCAGGTCGTCAGACCATCTGGTGGGAGGCCTTCCTACACTGCGTCGTCCGGTCCGCGGTCGCCAGTCAGAACTTTTTCGCCTCAACGGCCATCAGGTCTTTGAGCTATGTGCCCCGTCCACTGGCACTTCAACTGAGCAATTCTTCGAGCTATATCAGTAACTCGGGTTCTTCTGCTGATCTCCTCATTCCTGATTCGATCACGCAGTGAAACTCCTAACATAGCTCTCTCCTCGTTGGGTGAAGTTGATACCAGCGACACACATTGGTTATACACCTTTGTCTTGAGACACTGAGGTATTTTGGACGCGAAAATGTGTTTCAGTTTCCCAGACGCTGCCCATCCGAGTTGGATTCGACGAGTGACCTCTTTCTCGAAGTTGGACTTACCTAACTGGACTGGACTTGGGACAAATCCCAGGTATACATAGTGGTCGACAACTTCGAGGTCTGAGCCGCCAACGTGTATAGGAGTCCGAGTGGGTGCTAAATGGTAGTGCCACATTATCTTAGTCTAGTCCATGTTCATATTAAGACCCACTCTGTCACTTAAGTCACAATTTAAATCCACTTTTGTATGAGGAATTTTAGTTAAATGGTGCTTAAGCCACATCTAAGAAAGTAGTCCAAGTCGGCCTTAGCGTGGGAAAATTTTTGAAATCGCGATATTATTATCACATTACATAAACTCACGGCTGTATCCGGTAGGCAGTGACCAGGGTTTGCCACTTAGGGGCCATTTATTTATTACGTACGATGATTTAGGGGGCGGCCATGTCTCATTTTTTCTTACAAGGGGGTGGGAGGTAGTGTTGACAGTCCTTATGTAAACTCACAAAAATGCGCAATGTTAAAATTGTACTTTGAAAAAGCGCGGGCTTCCGCGAGTTTGCCGAGGTGCGCTCGGATGCGTATGCGGAAACGATTTCCATAGCAAAAGACCCGCGATGATTTTAAGGATTCCTTCCATCTATGAAGACCTCTTTTTTCAGAAACAGATGCCTAATTATGTGCATCAAATCCTATCGGAGTCCTGGTATTTGTGACAGCGATTAGTATTGAATTTGACAGTTGGACGATTGGAATCTTTTAGGATTTGGTGCGCATAATATCGGAGCTGGTGAGCGAATAAGATGAAATTATATCAAATACCGAGACTAATGATCACTTATATGTTCAATAAAATCAAGCTTGCAAATCATTGCAATGTTGAACTGACACAGAAAAATGTTCAATTCTCATTGGAGAGGCCATGCTAAGAGACAAATAACTGTGGTATTATTATTAATGTACAGGTTACCGTTAAACTGGTTTAGACGGGCAGCAGCGTCTACCTGAGATTCCAACCGCATACTGCGACCGCCAACCCGCCTGCCAAGCGTGGCGATTATGGAAAAACCCTTTATGGTCAGGGAAAACCATGAGGGAGGCCTATGTCCTGCAGTGGGCGTAAAAATGGCTGATGATGATGACGATGAACTGGGTGATTAGAAACAAAAAGTGGAAAAAAGTTTTTGTCACTTCAGCGACGTCTTAGGATCTGACCGGTATGTCTGTCAGCAGACGTCGCTGTAGTAGTAAGTTCAGTGGGAAATCAGTGGCAAAAAAACCTTTTCTCACTTTTTGTTTCTATTCATGCTCCAGTTTCTAATCAGCTGGTCCCAACACTTATGTATGCTAGCAAGACTTGGGTATGGCAAAAGAAGCAAGAAAGTAGGATTAATGCAGTAGAAATGAGGTCCTTGAGAAGTATGTCTGGCGTTACTTTGAATGACAGGATACGCAATAGTGTGATTAGAGAACGTTGTGGACTGAAAGAGGATGTAGTGACTAGAATTGAGAAAGGAATATTGCGTTGGTTTGGACATGTGGAGAGGATGAAGGAAGAAAGATTGACAAAACAAATATATCGAGCGAATGTGGATGGAAGGGCCGGTAAGGGACGACCCAGACGGACATACTTCGACCAAATAGAGGATGCATTAACAAAGGGCAAGATAAAAAGTACCCGAAACCGGCGTGCGTGCATGCAACAACTAATGAATGTTGAGGAAGCGAAAGTGATCTGTCAGGATCGTAGCAAGTGGCAGTCCCTGGTCTCTGCCTCTGGGATACAGGCATGAGTTTATGTTATGTTATGTTTCTAATCAGCCCGTTCGACAGTAACTACTTCCTGTTGACCTAGAATCATAAAATTTGACAAGAAAGTCTGACATCGTAAGTAGAGGAAAGCAACCTTTAAGCAAGCTTTTAATTTGTAGTTACATTACATTAGACAAAATCGTGTCCCGGACAACGTAGAGACGGTTTGCCACTAAGTCGTTTCGCATGAAAAACAAAAACACCACAAACTTTCGAACTAAAACGCTTTCGTAAGTGAATCCGGAATTAAGTTGAAAATTACAATACTGTTCCACTGCCATTTTTCCCTCCGGGAGTGGGTTCTACTCGCGCTTGTCTGATCTTTTCTTTATTCGAAAAAAACGCCGCAGTTCTTTTTGGTTTGAATCACCAACGTATTGGTTAATTTCATTTAAATACAATCAAAGCATTTCAGAGTAGTCTCCAAGCAAAAAAATTGGCCAGTGGCACCAGATTTTGCTCGTTATATTCTGACGGTGACCAGGCCGACGAAAAAAAACCTGTCGTTTGAAAACTTCCCTACCTAATGGACGGGTCGTTTGCTTTGAGCATCATGGGATTACTCTTTTGACAGATTCAGCAATATTAATGAGTTCGAGGAGCTAGAAAGCTGTTAGGTAACCTTTCAGCATAATCTTCAGTTAAAACAAATTTAGAACGTCTACGTGGTGACTGCGGTACAATCTGATTTTCCCATGAGGTTTGGGATGGGAATATGATTGCTGGATGTGCGCCAACGCCAACTAGCGCCTATTTTCTACTTTTTCCCCTCTCCTCTTTGCATGCCTACCAATCTTTCTTCCACCTCCTGCAGTTGACTGGTAGAAAATGCTTATGGCATTAAGTCCGCCGTATTGTACATTAGGCTAAGTGCAATAAAAGTATTAAATAATAATAATAATAATTTCGATCCAGAAAGAGTCTCTGTTTAAGAAATGTTATTTATAAAAGAGCGGTAGTAGCCTAGTGGGTAGGACGTTGGACTCAGAAGCGAGAGATGCAGAGGTGCGAGCATGTAAATGACTTTGTTTTCGAAGTTATGTACATTTGTGAATTTATTTATTAAGATATGGTGAACCAACAGCTATTACAAGAACCTAGAATCTGACATAAGGAAACATAAAGCCAATTACAGGTTCACACTTATAGCACACAATTTAGAATCAAGATGGTTAGAATCCTAAAAACTAAAAAAAAGAAGTCGCCCGCTTCATAAATTACCCTACACAGAACAAGTTAAAATGCAAGTAATACCTATGTTTATAGGTATGCAATAATAATGAGTCGCTTTTAGTTATTGTTAGCATTAAACACAATTTAATAATAAATATTTTATATTTCAATTAAATATTTTAGTTATAGTAGCAATACCACTCGCTAACTGTGAAGGAAAACATCGTGAGGAAACCTGAGTGTCTGAGCTATTCACATACATCGGCGTTTGAAATCGCCCATCCGCGGTGGGCACGCGTGGTGATTAAGCCTACTCTCTCTCTGAGAGAAGGCCTGTGCCTTACAGTGAGACGTAGATAGGCTGCTTATGATGATTAATATAAGATGGGTTAATGGACTATGCAATGTACATCGAATGGTCATAGTCAAATCATGAATTTATTGTAGTTCTATCAAATGGGGGTCTGGGCGTCAATTCTACTAAATAGATTGTAGTTCATAGGGAGTTCAATGGGAGTCCAAAGACTAGGTTTTGACGCTAACGGTATACTACTAATCTATAACCGACCAATCAACGACATGATAGGTGCCGAAGCGCCACATTCGTATTCTCTTGCATTAATGCTGTTTAATGCTGTGTTGTCTCTACCTACCCCTCCGGTACACAGGCGAGACTTTAACGGTCATCCTCAGAGGCAGTTTAATTAATCTGTAGTTACCTTAGTCACAGACTATTTAAACGCCTCTGAGGAGTGTTTTAAGGAATCGTGTTTTTTATAAATAGGACCGTAAGAGTGCGTATATTTCTTTCAATCTTATTCACTTTAAAACGAGCACTCTTTGGAGACAAAAATGTTGGCTAAAAGAAGCTTACTTGGTACCCAATTTCGCTTCCTGAGGTTGCTAGATAATAAAAAATCAATAATTTATTTCAACGTAAAGAATTTACATTTTGTTTGCTGAATGTCAATGTGCTATGTTACTATGTTAGCCGCTGCCTTCGGGCCGTATTTGTAGTGGAGAAAAAGGCAGCGGGAAAAAAACTCCACTCTGACCATCTTTTCTCAAATCATCTTAAACTCAATACACCAAAGCCTATGTGATATGATTCCGTGATTGTGATATAAGTAAGTATATCCCACTCCTACTCGTATTCCTTGGCGCAGTCTATCTCAAAGCGTTTAAAACTAGAAAGCACATAAGTAGACACATCGTCCCCACATATGACAGAGGCTTCTGGAAAATGAGTTAGAAATGGAAATATCGACTGTGTAAGACGTGGGCTTCACTGATGTAGAAGAGGAATGGATTTCGTTTGAAGCAATGAATCATTATGGGCAGCTTCCTTGAAGTACTAAAATACACTTATGGTTCTGTAATCCTGAACCGATAATATTTTTTTTTTATATTCTTGAATATTTAGTCAATTATTTCTCCTTCTTTCAAGCTTCTTACTGAGATTTATACAACGTGGGCCGGTTATTCTACTCTTCGATACAAGTAGGTATTGTAGGCTTATCTCTATATCGTGCGTGCGTGCGAGCATGTGTGCGTGCGTAAGTGTATGCGTGTGTGTATGTGTGTGTGTGTGTGAGTTTTTCCCTAACCCTACGACAGGGTGCTATTATTTGCCGTGTTATATAGAATATTGTGTAATTAAGCAATCCGTCTAAATTACTCAATATTGTATATAAAAATACTGGTTACGTATTAGGTTCAAGAGAAACTTTTGTAAACTGCATATGCCCACACTGGGCAGACAGACCGGTGGAGAGACAAGCAGACACACTATATAGATATGGCAACACGGCACGTTTGCCGCCTCTCCAAACTTTGGATATGGAACCCTAAAATAATGCGGTACTATTCTCATAAACGTCACTATGAATTCCCTTATTGCGTAATTCCCATTTCTTGTTTGTCCCCGCTCTCCTAACAAAGATCGCCAGTGTGGCCCCATCTTGAGAAATAGAAAAATAGACTGTCTCAAGAAATCCTCTACTCGATTGAAAACCCTTTGTGGGATGAACGGGGAGATTAACCTTTGAAACGTCGAGGCTTCTCGGGGGGCCCGCGTTATTCACTATTACCAGTTTGATTCTTTGAAGCTATTATTAGTTTTGAATTAGATTGGCCCTGTGTTAGAATCCTGCGGGGATATGTGGATTTTGGAGGCTCGCGAAGCGATTTACTGCCGGTATTCTCTTTTGCGAGTGCTTTTATCGAGTTCGTAGTAAGTAGTTTAGTTTAGTAGTTTACTGATGTCTAAATAGTTTTTATTTTGTTTTGTTATATATGGTTAGGTTAGGTTATGGTTTGTCATTTACAACCACTTCTGTTCTATGGCTTTAAGAAAATTATATTTATACCATTGAGAGTGGGGATGGTGTAAAAAAAAAATTCCTATGAAGCTTATTTTATTCTAAAAACCTATTTAGAGGCTAAAAATTCCACCCATGTTTCATACAGCTGTTATAGTAAACAATGAAAATGACAAGTAAAAACGGCTCGCGACTAATTACTTAGAAATAAAATTGAAACAGTTTTCTTTTCAGTATTTTACTATAAAGTTTACTATAAGTAAAAACCTATTTAGAGGCTAAAAATTTCACCCATGACGAGACTTGAACCGCGACCTCTGGCTCACCGTGCCAGCGCTCTCCCAACAGAGCTGATGGGCAGGTGCAAGCATCGATGAAATTTCGAGCCTCTTTACAAACTTCTCTGTATTACGTACAGGCAGCGACATCTGGCCGACGTGATTTACATCCCTTCCAGCCCCGAGTAACCGAGTTCAAGTCCCGACATGGGTGGAATTTTTAAAATTGTCCTCAGCACGGGTTAGTGCAACAAAAATAATATAATCTTATTTTATTCACTGAAAACAGTGAATAAAAAGGCCTTTTAATTGCAATTATGGTATTTGAATTTAGAACGCACCAATATATTCTCGATGCTAACTCCTTGCGCAAAGAATACTCGGCCTACAAACTCTTTGTGAAAATAACTCCTCGAGATTTGATTGGTCGATATTTGCGACAAGGAGTTAAGCATTAGAATAAAAACTGTTTTGTGATCTTTACTGGCATTACAGAAAAAAAATAGTTTCTTTTTCTCGTAGTCATGGTATAAAGTATAGTATGCAACTATGCAACTCTTGAATAAAGTACGGATTTACATTAAGGGTTATGAATTACTCGCGTCGCTCAGAATTCTGACACTTGAATCAATCGCAACGCTCACGATTCAATCATCATGAATCACTCCCTACGATGGTGATTCATTCGTTAGAAGGGTCAGGTCAGTGAAGAATCACTTGCTCATCATACTCATAATTAATCTATGGCCCTCGCTTTAAATCCGTCCTTTATTCACTAATTGCATATTAAAAAAAAATACGGGGTTTCTGCTTTGGAGTGGTCTGAAATCGTATGTCTGAAGGATATTCTTCTATGTAGAACAATAATTTACTGAAATATTATGTCGAAAAAAAATCGTAGAGGAAAAGTTGTTGCCAAACACAGACTATAATTGTCTCAGGAATCGTGCTTTTAAAAAGTATTCCTGTAAAAGTGTACATACTGCTTATGGATCACATGGGAGTAATTTTAATATCTTTAAGGAAACCCTGCCTCTGGCATTTCACTTGACTTTCTTTTTGGGACAGACTTTAAGGTATTTAATAAGCATCAAAGTTTTAATAGTAGTTTATGTGACTGTCACATAATGAGGGTTATTAAAACACGAGCGAGATTTTAAAAAACGAGCCTTGGCGAGTTTTTTAATAGCATTCGCGAGTGTTTTAATACCAAGTTATGTGCAGTCTCATACACTACTTTATCTACACTTATAATGAAATTTTTGAAACAAAATGGCGCAATTTCGACAAAAGTATCTTGACATTCAATCGTCTGCACTCAGTTTTGCGCGCGCAATTTTAGGTATTTTAAGTTGCACTTTTGGTACCACGAAAATGAAATTAGGTTTTTTATAGAGTTAACTTTTGACATTAAAAAAAAACTTAAGTTTTGTTCCGTGATCACAGCAACACTTTAAAAAAAATAACTGTAACATAAAGTGAAAAATCTGAACTTTAATGTTACTTTATATTACACTTTTTTTTATTTTCTTTAAAGTTATGTATTGTTTAAGTTATGTATTGTCAATATGTGTTTACCTTTAGATTATGATATGAGTGTAGATAAAGTATTTTTTACAACTACTTTCTACGAATTAATAAAATTTAGGTAATCACAGAAATATTCTGAAAGTTCCAATAAAGAACTTAAAATTATTATTCAACGGACAGTGTCTGAACCAATTTTTACTCGAGTAAGCACATAAAATAGCCAAGGGATTTATTATTCAAATACTCTTCACCGTATAATTTGATTTAGTCTCGCGTTCTGTTAAGGGCACATGTACACTGATAGCTTTACTGTGAATTAACACGTACCTACTGGCCTACCTTACTTACTCCCATTTCATCAATCAATCTATCAATCAATTTTATTTACTTAAACATAGCTTACATAGATTTTACAATACGATTATAGACCAACTATGCTTTACCTATACGGCTGTGTAAATTTTTGTATAATACAAAGTTAAGTTCTTATAAACTAAATATCATGTCATGCATTATCTAAATGATATACATTTTTAGCTGATGTTTTTCCTAGTGTTCACGTTAATTGCCTGTATTTAATTGGCTGTTATATTAGACGATTTTTTCAAGAAACCCACTTATTTTGTAGTAAGCTTTCATTGTCAGAAACGTCTCGTAAGTAGTAAGTAAACGTAAGTAGGTCTCTTTTAAAAATAGTTTAAAAATAAAAAAAAAACATGAATTCTTTACAAAACGATAAACATCAAACATTCTTTGATTGTCATGGGCAGAGAGAGTGTTGCAAGAAGGTAAAATTCGAAAAAAACTTTTGTGGACAGACGTCGACCATCACACGGGTGTACTCTACTCAGTGACCTTATGGGCGACTTTGCAACAAAAAGGTAAAGGTTGACCTGCTGTCGACTGTGGCAGCATATAATTTTTCACGTTCCTAGTTATTGAAATATAATATTTTTGTGTGTTTTGAAGTTTTAAAACGTTTATTAATTTCCCTTTTCCATTAAGAACTCTTGTTTATTGTTTTTCCTCATATTATAATTGATTTTTGTTTCGTTTTCAATTGATGTTCAGAACACTATTAGTTGCCTAGTCGACTGTTTTAGCCCTCATAACATGACTCCCGCACATCTCAGGGAGAAGGCAGTGACTGAAAGCCAGCGCTGCCCGGGACAGACCCGGGTCAGCACCAGCTGAGGCACTACCTTTTGCCTTATTTTATATCATAACCTTAGTTTGTTTAAAGTTGTTTTTTGACGAGGCAACAAATATTTTTTCATGTTTATCTTTATCGAAAAAATACGTAGATTAGTTATATAGCAATTTTGTTTATTATGTGTTGTAGGTATTCAATTATTTTTTATGGTATAATTATATTAAAATTTTATATTTTCTTTAATAGAATAATGTTTTAAAGTATAATATTACGATAAAATTGTATTTAATATTCAGTTCAATCTCTTTGGTACCTATTGCATAAGTGTAGAGGCACCTTGGCCCGGATTCGAATGATCTGTCTGCGTTTTCTCACCTGTAGGTAAACCGATCTCTTCCAACTAATTTATGCCGACAGTTTGTCTCCCGACTCCAAGGAGACATATTCTGATGGCGGTCCAGGGACGCATTTCGGAACGTTCTTTCGCAACTTAGTGTGTTCTCTGATATTACGCCTGTTCAGTTGGCCTAGCGGTTAGCCTGGCCTTGTCTATTAATGCCGAGGTCGTGGGATCGACCTCCAATGTGCTGTAATGGTTGAAATGGTCGTCAGGGTATCCTTTAATTATAATCTATAGGTATCTAAATGTAGGGCGTATGATTATAAAAATTCATGCATCGCGTCAAAACTTGACGCGGTCACGTCACGTTTTTGGATTGTATGAAAAATAAAATTATGAGGTTGATTGATTATGATTATAATTTTGATGAAACAGTTTAAACCAACAAATAACAGTTTTCAGTATTTGTGTGATTTCAATAACTCACAAAATTTTTGAAATCGCCAATCCGCGGTGGGAACGCTTGATAATTAAGCTCATACTCTCTCTCTGAGAGAAGACCTGTGCCCTTCAGTGGGACGTATATAGGCTACACAAAAAACAATACGAGGCATCAGGAATGAAAAATGATACTACTTGCTCGTCAAATTGTTATTTCCCGATATTAAAATGTCATTGTGTTCGCGCGCGAATATTCAAATCTACTAGTGGCGCCATCTATCTATGACAACTAACAATAAAATTAACCGAATGACATTCAAGAACCACTCATTCAAGAATTTCCTTCATTCAACAACTAACTCATGAAATCATTCTGTTCGTTTAAAAAAAATGTCAACGTTTGCGCATAAGAGAACACTTGGTTAAGAAATAAGAGTCAATAAATCGAAGAAAGTACGTGAAATCCAAGACGCAGGTACCTGAATTCTGCACACATTCATAACATCCGATATTTAAGAATTCTCGGCACACCGATACTTATAAGTTTTCAGTGATCAAGCGACCGATGACCAACAATGGCGTGGCTAACGGCCACGGCCAATAAACCCACTTAGCTAGTGCTGTACATCTGACATTTTAGATAAAGATTATAATTGGAGAAGTGTAGAGATAGATGGACAGAATATTCTCTATAGAGCAGCGGTTTCTTAACTTTTATGGTTATGAAACACTAACAAAAAAGAGCCCCATATCAAAATTCAAGATTTGACGTCACTTTCAGGCTTCGGAAGATACCGCCACTGTTCCATTAAATTAATCCGAAATAATATTTGTAGCTCAGGAATTATTTAACAGTTAAAGTAAACCAATGATCCAGTGAGAAATATGATACACGTAACCCCAATTCAATATTTTATATTTTTTTAATTCAATTCAATCGGAACCCCAATTCAATTTTTTTTTCAATTCAATACAATTTATTTGTACACACACGAGTAATATATACATGCAGATGGTACAATAAAATAAGGTTCTTCGTGTTTTGCCATTTCGGCATACAAATGTTTGAGCTTTGCTTAATTCAAATAATAACCAGAAACAATAAATGTGACTTATTTACTTACGTTACTTATCCAGTGACTTATTCAAAGAATCCACTTAGAGAACTCTTCATTGTGCACCCAAATATTTTTCAGTTGCTTAATAAAGTATAGACTAGTATGGGACAGCCACTATATTACGCTCACTAAATCCTGAACGATTCCAATTTAAAATAATAATCAAAAAACCTGTTTGATTCTTCTGTTTTTTATTTTATTTTACTTTACTTCACTTCACTTCACTTCACTTCGCTTCGCTTCGCTTCGCTTCGCTTCGCTTTACTTCCCTTCACTTCGCTTCATTTCGCTTCATTTCGCTTCGCTTAGCTTCCCTTCGCTTCGCTTCGCTTCACTTCGCTTCGCTTCGCTTCGCTTCGCTTCACTTCCACTTCGCTTCGCTTCACTTCACTTCACTTCGCTTCACTTCACTTCACTTCACTTCACTTCACTTCACTTCATTTTATTTTATTTTATTCTGCAACAGTGTGATTTGTTGGGAAATTACTAATAAAAAGTTTCCATGAAGTAACAGTCAGTTTTTCATAAAAAAAATGCCCAACCAGTCACAGTGTGACAGTTGAGAGTGTTACTCGTTGGGAACAAATGCAATCGTCTAACTGTCAAATTAGTATGGAACTTGACAGTTAGCCGATTGGAATTGCTCAGGATTTGTACGCGTAATTAGGCCACAGGACAAGTGATTGTGTTGTGTTATGTGTGGAAGTCAATAATTATTACTAAATAAATATTACACAAACTGGATACCAGAAAAAATAAGTAAAAATATGTTCTATTGGTTGCCGTATAGCTGAAAGCGATATTTTCTAGACAACTTTACTCAGTTGTTACGTCATTGTTATTGAAAACAAATCGAGGCACTGAATCCGGACCATGAGATGTTTCCAGTGGAATCTGCCTGTGAGATTTATTGTAATGCCAATTTACAGTTTGTGAAATGGATTTCGCTAATTGGCTTTCAACGAATTAAAGGGAAACGAAAAAAAATGCGCACTTAGGCTAAGGCTTTAAGGTAAGTCCAATCGAATAAATAAATTCACTAACTTAGGCTTTTTATTAGTCTAGTAGTAATTCCTACCTACAGTAGATAGGTGAAGTGACCACATAGAAGCTGTAGCGCCTGGAACATATTTGCTAGCCCAGCACCTATACCATCATTTCAATTGTACTTAAGCCGATTGATACCTAGGGTATTGAATAAAAAAAATGTTATATACTGTCTAGAAATAATATGTAACGATATTTTTGGGGGTTAAATATGCAAGTGATAGAGCGGTGGTAGCGGAGCGGTAGAACGCTGGTTTCTCATTCGGGGGATCGTGGGTTCGAATCCTGGCATGTACCATCGGCTTTGTTTTCTAAGGTACGTATATGTGTTAATAAGTTGTAGTAGCAAAACCGCTCGCTAACGGTGAAGGAAAATATTGTGAGGAAACCCAAACTTTAAACGAGCAATATATGTATATAATCTGAATCTCAGAAACGGCTTCAACGATTTTCATGAATTTTAGTATGCAGTGGGTTTCGGGGGCGATACATCGATCTAGCTAGGTTTTATTTTTAGAAAACGTTGTTTTATCCGCATTTTCAGGCAATTAAAAACTGCTACAATATGATTACAATACGAAGGTAAATTTCACCACGATCTACAAAGTTGTAATTGCTCAGGTGGGAAGGTGGGCGGTCCCGATTATTTTTTTCCCACTTTTTTTCATCGTATCTATATAAATTATAATTTCAAAAAACACGGTTAACAAAAAAAAAAACGAGTACTATTAAAGTTATATAAATAACGAATATTTACGTTCACTGGCGTACATGCTCTATTTTCGCGGCGTATTTTCTCTTTTAGAATCTCCACGTTTTCCTCTTTATTTTCCATCTCATGAGACTGAAAATCAAATTATAGAAGAAAAAGAAGAAGAAAGACATTTATTATACCAACAAAATACATCACAGAAACAAAATAAGCACACAAGCAACATAATATGCACAACAACAGAAAGAAAACTAAATACACAACAGACAAAACGAATAAATAAAACAGGACGAAGAATCTTATCTTTGCAAAGTACCTAAAATTAAATCTAAGTAACCCATGTATGCATTCCGATTATTTGCAGTCGAATATTGCAGTCAAAGGATTCACCAATCGAGTGATTCAGATGGAATTTGTTAGATAATGTTCAAAATTAAATAAATAACTTCTACACAACACAATCACTTGTTCCGGTCGCAATCTAGGATACCCTGTAGGTAATATGGTAACCAGGCAAGGGCAATAATCTAAATATTTATTAGGTCTTTTAACTTCTAAGGTAGCGTAGGGACTCAATCGCAGGCTTTCACTACTGATGGTTATAACAATACTTAAAATATACTTACAAATTCTGGCAAATGCAGTGGTGGAAGAGAATTTTTGTGTAGTTTTCTCTGTTTTGTTGCGGTTTCGTTGTAATACTTCGATTCGAAATCAATTCTGCATATTTTATAGTGTTTGTTGGGAATCCATGATTGTTCTCTACGAACTGCTTCCACCCATTTTTTTCTTCACAGGTCTACTGGGAAGTGGGAATCCACATAATAAAACTTATTACATTATGTTTATGCTCAGTGTTCCGAGCGATAGAATAAAAAATATATATATTTCTACATCTCTGGAGTGAAGTAGTTAGAAATATTGAAATATTTTGTCGACTGTGTCAAGCCTTATGGAAAGAAAAAAAAGAAAGAACGGAATGAGATCTGAATTAATGATATTGTACCATACATTACAGTGCCATTATATTGTCATAAACATGGAACATTATTAATTTCGGCGTATTATTTGTTTGCACTTTTTAAAGTGCGAAGAAGTACCGCATATCTGTAGAAGTACTAAATCATTTTTAAGGATGATAAAAACATTAACTGTTTCGTTGCTGCAATTTTCACAGAACAACACTGCGCACTTCGTCATATTTTGGCAATTTTTTCTTGACGTTTTCCCGCAAAACTCTGATGTCACACTGACAATAAAAAATCAGAACCATGGTCAATTAACCAATTTGACCAAGGGGGGAGTAGGTGAAAACGTCAACTGTATCGCGTCCATTGGGTAAAACGTTCTAGAACAGAAGTTAAAGGTGGCAGCTTTGCCAATATGCTGAAAAATCTTATTGCAGCAATATGTTTTGCAATAGAATCATAGGTCGACCCTGTAGCTTCACATTCTTGTCACTGATCACTTCTTGCCACCCCTTCCAATATGTAAAAAAAAATATAACACAATGAAAATAAAAAATCTGAATCGTTTATTATACAAAAGATAAATATATTGGCAATATAGGTAGTTGTAGGTGTAATGTACTTAACAGAAAGTATTATTCAGTGATGATGTCCCCTCATTAGGCTAGGCCTGTGTCCGGGCGACGTACAATGTTCGACAATAGATTGGCCGAGCTTTATCGAATCACCAACACAGCAAATGAGACTAGTACATTTCATTGGCTTTCTGCAATCCCCTTGTCCCCCTCAGGCGAAACATTATGAAGTCTTTCTTCTTCATGTAAATAGTAGTGTATCGGAGCTTTTGATGTTCACAATTTGCGTACTTTATGTAGTTCGCTGGGGACATTTTCGTGAAACTGGCTTTGCGTGGGAAATGATTAGTGCAGTTATAAAAAGTAAAGTCAATCGATGAGGAATTATTAAAAAACAAATTGGCACCCTAATTTCAAGACTCACGCCTAAAAGGTCGAAAATTTGGATTTTTATTGCGGCACCATACCTGAACAACATACATCAAAACTTACAAGACTATAGTGTACAAAATAATTATAAAAATGTTTTATATGAGCCGCGGCTTACACCGCAACCGCTTCTTAGTTGACACTAAATGGAGTCTGTTTATACAAACGTTATTGAAGTTTTAAGCAATAGTTGAAAACTCTTTCTCGACATTGAACAACTTCTAATATACAGAAGCTTGAAATTCTTAATTTTATTTTTGATGAGAACTGACCGCGCAAAGTCGGAAGAATGTATAAAAATTAAACAGATCGAATTATTTATTTGAATCTTTTTGTTTTCATAAAGGTGCTTCAATTATTGGTAATGTAGAGACGCTTTTCAGGTTTTCCGTTATTTTATCAAAAAAATGTACATAGTAGTCCATTTAGAGTCAACTAAGAAGACATTGTGACCGCGATAGTGCGTGGAAACTTTTACTTATGTAAAAATTGGCTTTGATTTTGACATTTTATAAAATTGGTATTTTATTCCTGCTACCATGTAAAATAAACCGGGTATATACTAGGGTTCACCTCTCAACAAAAGATCTTTAGTACGGTACAATTTTGTTACAGTTTTTATGCCGGCAGTAGGTGTAGTAGGTGGGCGGGTACATTACTAAGTGCTTGGTAAATGAAAACCTATCTTTATGAAGGAGGCTAAAATGTGTATCTTCATATTTTTATATCTTGGTATTTCACGTAGGCAATTCAATATTCTTGTTGTGAAAAAACACATGTGATTGCGATATTTACACATAAATCGGTTTACCGTTTATACTCTTTCTTCTTTTTATGAGTGGAGTCCTAGGTAGATTAAAATAAACCTAAATAAAGGTTCTAGAAAAATAGGAAACGATATTTTGGGGGTCAAATAGTATGTATAGTATAAATAGTATACGGTTCAACAATAAAATTCCTCAACGTACTTATATTAGACTTACCACCGACGCGACTTAAAAAATGTGTTAGGGATACTCTGTGCAAAAAAACATTAAGGATTATTTGGAAGACAAAGATGTCTGGTATTTGAATTCGTTCAACGTATTTAAAACAGGACATACTAACCATGATTGGGAAACATTATGGTGCCAGTTTAAAAAAAAAATGGCATCGTGTCTAAAGAATTTACGTTGTAATCATAAAAACCATATAGCGGCAATAGAAATACATTATCTGTGAAAATTTCAACTGCCTAGCTATCGCGGTTGAGAAGACAGCGGAGTCTTAGTAATCGGGTCTCTTACCCTTTGGGAACAGAACCCTAAAAACGAAAAAAAAAAAAAAACATTTACATACAGGCACATACATTGCTTCTGGCCCCACACTAGGATGCCCTGTGTCGTGGGAACCAGAAACAACGACATCACAAACATGTAAACATCCAAGACCTGGGTTTTTTTTGTCCCCAGCCGGGATTCGAACCCGGGACCTCTCGCATGGTATGCAGATGCACTACCGGTGCGCCACGAGGTCAAAAAGTAAATAATAATATCACTAAGGCGCAGGAAGTGTGTGTGCGTGTGAATTGATATAAATGTATATAAGAAGAAAATTCAACAAAGCGACACATTTGTGACGTTTTGTGAATTTTCAGGTTTTCAAGGATTCCACTAACTATGTACGAGTAGGTACCTAATAACACTTCAGGCATTCAGTTTCATCGTGTGACAACTTCGTAAGCCAGCATCTGACTGGTTTTTACATTGAAACTTATTTAGGTAGTAGATAAGTATTTCGTCATCTATAAACAAGGGTTCAAGAAGGAGAAGAATCTGCGAATCTGAGTAATACCTATGTAGTATGCAGCCGGTTTTATTTTACTCAACGACATCTGCTCAGCAGCCCCGTTAAAAACAACCATCTTAACGCTAAACCGGGAAAACTCATTTGCATCGGACGTAATCTGTCCGCCAATATCCTTGCTTGACCAATATTAAAATTTAATCCTCGAGCAGGTCAGCTTACAATTTGCACTACAGAAGATTAACTTAGTTTTCAAATACTTTAGCATATACCGTCTTACAATAGAGAACTCTCTGCTTTGAATCCCATGTAATGTCAGTTAATATAGATAAGAGTATACTTTATTGCATTACTTACTCATATTGTATCTAATGGTGTAAGGCCTACAATGTAGGTGATCTCTTCCAGACAAGCTTTGGAGGAGTGGATTTTATTAAGTAGGTAAATGACACTTCGTAGAAAATTTGCAGCCAGGTCGCTTAGTATGCACGCCTCGAGAAAGGCGAGAAAGGTTTTTCTATAGAGAATTGCCTCATCACGTGCTGACGTTGCGGATGGCAAGAGTCTTTGTCCTTTCCCGCCTTTCTCGAGGCGTGGGTTCTAAGTGAACAAAGACTCTTGCCATCCCGCTTCTGTCCGCTACCCCTCGAGAAAGATTTTTCTCTAGACAGAAATCGCTCCATCCTGCGTTCACGTTGCCGATGAAAGCGGGACAGCGCTCTTACCGCACTCAGACCGCTTGCGATCTCCTGGGGTCTGTTTCATAGAACTACAATAATGGTTTACGGTGACAATTCAATGTACATTGCGAAGTCGGTAAACCCACAGTTTAACAAGTAGACTCTGCTACGTAATGTACCTATCCCGAATTGTCATAATAAACTACGAATTGTAGTTTTTTGGAACTCGGAACTGGCATGCTTTTTACTGGCTACAAGCAGAATTGTGGGCTACCAACGAGTATCTCGATACACATGCTAGTGGCTATTATTATTAGTGACGACCTCGTAGCGCAGCGGTAGTGCATCTGCATACCATGCGAGAGGTCCCGGGTTCGAATCCCGGCTGGGGACCAAAAAAAAAACCCCCAGGTCTTGGATGTTTACATGTTTGTGGTGTCGTTGTTTCTGGTTCCCACGACACAGGGTATCCTAGTGTGGGGCCAGAAGCAATGTATGTGCCTGTATGTAAATGTTTATGTTTATAATTCCAGGCAGATAACTTGAACAAACATCAGAGCAGTTATCGGGATGAGTTTTCAATGGACACGTGAATGCATTTTTTTTATATTTGTTAATGTGACTAAACTAACATCTGAAGAATTCTAAGTCACGTTCCGAGAGCCCCACCAATGAGACCCGAACTAAGTCCCTGTGAAGTCAAAGTTATTTGTTCAAGTTACCTGTAACTAGCATACTTTTGTACATATAGCTAGCATGTGTATGTAGTGCTTAGCTTAGCTTCTATGATGATTCTACCGTTGTGGGTCAGTCCAAGCTCGAACGTGGATGAAACCTAAAATTTTTAGAATACAAAGTCTGCGAGCAGCATTTGCCTCAAAGGGATCTTAGAGGAGGGAATCTCCTTATTCTGCTAAGAGGCTTACAGGGGTAAGTCCCTGACAATCGAACGAGTGGGTTCTCCCGAGCGCTCGGAGAATATACGAAGGCAGCAGAAGAACAGGATTGTCTATGATATATATTTTTTCTTCGACCATAGATACAATAGTGTGTCCCACTGCTGAACTGAGGCTTCGGCTCCGGTCCTCCGCCTGTTCCGGTAAAAGTGTCTCATTTAGGCTCTGAAAAAACGGGCTGTATTTCAACTGCTTTCCGACTGCAAAGTTGCAGTTCAAATGCAGTTTGAATGCAATTGTCATGACCGCATGCAACCGCACATTATGCTGCTAAGGTATTGCAGTACAATGTTAATCTTGTAAACGCGCCTATTACGATGCGCAGTCGTCGATGTTTGGGTTCAAAGGTATTTATTTCTCATAAAGAACTTACAATTCATTTAGTTAATGGGAAAATAAAACTTAAAATTAGATGTTTGGGATTCTTTGAATACCAAGATTCAAAGGTGGGAGGCGCGGCATGATCGTTTCGGCCAAGAACAGTAACTGTACGACATCGTTTATACGACGACAACGACAACTATTTATACGACGTTCGCACAACGTGTGAAACAACGGCCTTAGTAAACTCTTTTGTAAATAACTCCTTGCGTGTTAAAAATTATAAAAAAGGTCGATGGATGGAGAAAAATCAGCGCTGAGGGATCACTTCCTCAGCACAAAGCTGAGTCAGCTGCCTTTTGTGGCAATGTAGATACACCACAGGCTACATCTATGGTCCTGTTTTATTTATCCGTTCCGTCTGTTGTGTATTTAGTTTTCTTTCTGTTGTTGTGCATATTATGCTACTTATGTGCTTATTTTGTTTCTGTGATGTATCTTGTTGGTATAATAAATGTCTTTCTTCTTCTTCTTCTAAATGAGGGCGAGCCACGTCTTACCTCTTTTACATGTATAAGACTGTCTTTCCGTCCGCGGCCTCACCCCCGGGGACTTCTGGCGCGATGGCGGGCGGAGGGACAGCGTATATTTTTTTGGTACCGAAAATCTTGGAGTTAAAGGACGATCTGATAATTTTCGCTTATATTTAACACCCGCAACTCCAAAAGTCAATTTTATTTAATTTTTTTTGTAGCCGCCCTAAATCGATTACAGCAATTATCGTGCAACGTGAATGCGGCCATTATGTGGTAAGGCCAATCTCTGCACCCCATGTTGCACTTTCTTTTCCCATTTGCGCAGCTTTTTGCTCAAGATGTTTGCCGCCATCTGGAGTGCAACTTCTAGTGCATTTACTCTGTGCCCCGCCCCGGTCTGAATTCGCGCTGATTCGGAATTTAAATTTCGCCCAAAGACGTCGCGATGCGATGTGAATTAATTTCGGTACGGGCGTTAATCTTTCTTTCTCTCTTTGTCTTGCCGGGACAGGTGATAAGGTTAGCCTAAGTAGATAATGTGACGAAAATGTATTCGGAGGACTTCCTTTTTAATATGCTTCGCATACTTAGGTATAGCCTAATATAATAACGCAACAGTAAATTAGAGCTATAATTTACTGTTACCTATTATGGTGTCCACGCTGTCTGCTGCGTAGAGGTATGTAGTGTTTCAACTACAATTAATTTTAAAAATATGTCTTCACGAGGAACATTTGTTAATGTTATTTTACAAACTATTGTTTTGACAATGACATCGAATAAGAAACATTCATTTGATATGCAGTCATTTTGAAAACAAAAATACATGTCAATGTTTTACAAATAACAAATAGTCCACTTTGCAATACCAATTTCATTCGTTTTTTAAAGTAACTAATAACAAACTAATTTGGTTTCGTCAGAAGCATTTATTGGTAACAAATAGGTAGCGAGATCACAAGCCTTACCCAACCTAACCTACTGTTCCCGGGCGAGCATGACTTTTTTTTAATTCAGGTTGGCTTCGCCCCCCGAGCCCCTCTCGCAAGGGGGCTCCATCACCCTGCACCCCTCTTGCTCTGTTTTCTGACTTACGTGAACTATAATATCTTAAATCATATTAGTGGAACTTTGTCGATCTAATGTATTTGTGTTAAGATAACTTAATAAAGTGTTCTAATCTAATCTAATGTTCTGTTGCCAAATGACATTTTACGAGACGTTTTACTTTATGAGATGTAAGTTTTATGAAATTTTTTTATATGGAATGTCGAGTTGTGAAATGATGGATTTGCATTACGTTGCTTGTTATCTGTAAATTTGTTTAATAACTGTCGGAAATTCGAAAGCGACCCGTAGCGTAGATAATACTATTAACAACAAATCTGTTATTTGAATTTTGTTTATGTCAATGTTTTTACTGTGTAATGAAGTTTAACAAACAAAATATTAATAAACGTCCTTCGTTTAACATCTATGCTAGGGGTTATTTCTCTTCACTTGACAGATGAAGTGGAAAGTTTTGATAAAGTTTGTTGGGACGAAAGGTTCTATATAATATGATACTATTGCTTGCCTGCAGAAACGTGCGCCTTCAATGCTCAGTATCTCTTAAGCCGGGTTTTGACGGTCTTAGTACGCTCGGACAGTGTGCGTACAGTTTTAGTTGATTATGACGATGCATTCGACGCTCTCGGTCCGAGCGCACTGACCATCTTCATAATCAACTAAAACTGTACGCACACGGTCCGAGCGTACTAAGACCGTCAAAACCCGGCTTATAAGCTGCGTTTTGTACACTCGTTCGTTACTGATCTTAGTACACTCGGCTCAAGTGACAAAGTTTTGCCACTCGGAAGCTACTCTTATAATATACACGGGCCATCTTAACACAAAAAGTACCACTCTGATGAAAATGGCCATGTTTTGTTCACTCGGACCGTGCTCTACTCAGCTGACTAAGATGAAATCACGTGAACAAGATAGCGCCAATAGTAGGAACTCCTGCGTTTCGTAAGAAAGTGAAGTGGCAGTGAAATATTGATGTTTGTGGAATTTCATGAAGCTGTGGAAGTTTTGTGAAATGTATGGTTCCCATTTCCGTGACCAAACTATTTTTTTTCTTTCCTTTTTATGATTTAATTATTGAAGTTCGATGATAAACATATTTGATTCGGCTTTTATTCATCGTAGCAGTGGATTTTTAGTTATTTTTGGCACGAAGAACGACACCTTTTGCAACGAAACGCCTATAAACTGGAGCAAAAATCTGAATTCACTAAAATGTGTGTACGTCACCATCCGAGTGAACTAGTTTTTAGTTACTAAGATCTCGGACACTGTCCGAGCCTACTAAGTTCCTGAAAACAAGGCTTAAACCGTTGATGTTCCAGGCATGCTTTCATAGAAAAAATCGTTCGTAATGACACACAGAGTACAGTGGGTTTTGGGAAGGCTGTTAGCAAATGAACACCCGATGTTACTTTTACATTTGTAGCGGGCAGTATCGAGGGATTACGGACACAAAACTATTGTTAAAGGCTTTAATATAATCCACAAAGCGTATTGCAATAGCTGCTACCAAGTATAGGGTTTCCACTCCATCAGTATTCCGGATAACGGCCGGTTGACTAGCGTACACAATGGTAGCATTATTTGTAAACGAAACAATAGGCGCCATTGGCTGAATCCTAAATTAGCGGGTTGTATCGAAAATTTATAAAACATCAACGCGGACGTAAACCTTAACATTTTTGTTGCAAAGTGGCCTTTAAAGTGGCTAATTAAAGTGCACTCTGCACGTGTGTGAAGGTTGATGTGTTGTCGACTGTACTCGTATTTACGGAAGTATTATGCTAGCTCTCGGAAGGGCTGCAAGACCTGAGGTGACGTATGATGCTCGGTACTGGCGGACAAGAGCCAGGAGGCACCAAATCCATACCGACCCCACCCTGGGCCTTGTTTCATGTAACTTAGCTCGACAGAAATTTGTCAGTAAACAATTCACAGTCATAGTAAATAATGCGTTTTAAAACGTAATTACAAATGTCGCGTAATGTGTTTCATAAAACAGCAGTTTTGACAATACGTCAATGAAAGTATGTAGATACTGTAACGCTCTATTTATTAAAACCCGGATTGAGGGGCAAATATCACTTTTATTGTAATCTTTTTCATCGATTCCCTAGCCTAGCTGAGGATCGACTGACTTCTGAAACAAAACGTAACGATTCCCTTAAAAATATTCAAAATAAAACTAGAAGGCTGTGCCAGCCAGCTTCTATAAAGAGGAATCGTTACAGTACCATTGATAGAGAAAGCTGGGGTTCTAACATTACAGTAAGGAAGCTTTTTATTTACCAATCGGTTAGAAGGTACCATAAAACTGTTGTACGGTTCCTGACAAAAACAACCAAAAGAGTTGACCGTTGCCCAGTTCTCGCTACCAAAACCTCCTTTGCGCAACGGCAGTATAACTTCTTGGCACCTCGTTTTTACAACAAACTTAATGCACTTTGCCAAATTAAGGATCACAATAACTTTAAAGTAAAGAAAATAATCAAGGACTCCATTATCTTTATAGAAGATTAAACAATAAAACATTTATATAAATAAAGGGCTCACAAAAACACACACACACACACACACACACCTACACACAAACACACACACACACACACACCTAAACACACACACACACACACACACACACACACACACAAACACACACACACACTCTTCTCCAGCACTAAACTACATTAAGTTACCTTCAAAACTCAACCTTCGAAACTTCAAAATAACCTACCTTATAATAGCCTACTAACTACTTAGTTTTGATTTTGTTGGTTCTTCTTGTATACCTAGTTTATCTTGATTCGTCTCTATTATTTTGCACTAATTTGCATTGTACTGTACACATATTTAAGGGAAGTCACTTGCTCCTGACGCACAGGTAATCCTAGTTTGGGAGCAAGGGTTTCAAATTTCACAGTGGCAAATTGTATTTCTCAATAAAGATATTTGTATTTGATATTCTGTAGGTAAAAACTTCCGCAGCGAAAACATTTGAACCAACTTACCTATTTTCGTTTACATTAGCTTCTCCACACACATATTTAATTCTTTGACCAGTTCTGTAGCGACGGTAGAACTCTTATTTCGAAGATAAAAATAACTGGCACGAAAACCAATGAACCGCTAAATTGAAAAAAGCCTTAATTTGAAATTGGAATTCCAAATCAAACGTGAGTTATTCTGCTCAAAGTGGCCAGATCGACGAAACTTAAATTTCATATGTGACGACCTAACAGGACAATGAAGATACACGCAGTGATAGTTAAACACATATAGGTATGTCTAACTAGCACTAAAAAACGTTCAATTGTGGGAAGGCGGGCGAGGCTTAATGTCTACTGGGTCACCAATTGGAGCGAGTTCAGTATTACCCGGCAAAATATCTACGCACCTGCCATCGTCAGACCGCCATCATGCGACGTACATAAATATTTCGATGGGTTACATCAATAGTTTACCGTTTTTGTATACAACCAATCATCAGTTACGCTGTCACTTACTACCGCCCAATGAACGTTCACGTCATCACGCATGGCGCACAGAATGAACCAATCACAGAGTGATTTACTCTGCAGCACATCTTGCGCTTATTTTATTGGTAATTAGTAATCGAGAGACTGGGGCCATTTTCGAGTGTGAATTTTGTAGTGAGAAATACTTCTATGGGATTTTTATTCGCAGGATGCACGGAAATAACAATTCAATGAATTTAAAAACTAAGTAGAACCTACAAGCAAGTACAAGAGGCACAAAAGAATCTTAATTCCCAAATCGTATTTGGAGAAAGCCACTTTAATAAAGTTAATCTTCATTATCATTACCATCTCGAGCCGCAAGGAGTCATGTAACCTACGAGTCCCGTGAAGTGCTATGTCTATTCATCGCGATCATTCGCGAACAGCCTCAATTAGTACATTTCCTTTTTTGGAACTCTTTTTAGGGTTCCGTTCTAGAAGGGTGCCTACTGGACCCAGTTAACTCTTGGGGCATCACTATTCCATAGATAAAGTATTCAATTGGAACCACTGGAACTTCAGACCGAAAAATGATAGTGGTTGACGATAATAGTCATTATCCATAGATTAAGGCCAAAATCGTCTCCGAAGGTTCTATATAGGCGCAAACAGTCGATTAACAAAAATAGCTAAATGGCCGTAATCTCACTTAATATAGAACATCCCTCCAGCACTTTTGTTAGAGAGACAAAACAAAAAGGTCTTGTGCCCAGTAAGAAATATTCTAATATCGACACGCCCTTCACCAAAAATCACAATATTTTTTAACTTCTAAAGGATTACAATGCTCTTTCTTCAAATGGCAAAGAAATACTATTTACGAAATCTAATGGAGAGCCAAAGTGGACGTGGTTTTGGTTTTCTCTTTGCTCACAATGGATATATACAAACATAAATACATAAACTCACGCCTGTATCCCAGAGGAGCAGGCAGAGACCAGGGACTGCCACTTGCTTCGATCCTGACAGATCACTTTCGCTTCCTCAACATTCATTCATTGGATATATAGCTTCAGGTTAATATTCTAAGTCCCTATATATATACCGTTCTAGTCTGTGAAGCATCGAAAAGTGGAACGTCAAATAATCACGTTTGCGTATCTGAACCTTCATGAAGAATTGATTATATACTTTAATCATATTGATATCAATGATAAAAACCCAATTGTTCACGTTTTAATAATACGTTTGTCCACTGCCGGACATAGGCCTCTCCTATTGCACGCCACTGAGCACAGTCCTCAGCTAGTCTTATCCAGCTCTTGCCAGCCACCCTGCAAAGACTATCGCTACACCGAGTCTGAGGACGTCCTACACTATGTTTACCGATCCGCGGTCTCCAGTGCAGAACTCGTCTACTCCATCGGTTATCAGTTTTTCGGATGATATGGCCAGGCCACTGCCACTTGACCATGATAATCCGGTAGGCTATGTCGGTGACTTTGGTTTTCTGTCGGATCACCTCGTTTTGAATCCGATCTTTCAGACAAACCCCGAGCGTAGCCTTTTCTATAGCACGCTGAGCGACGTTAAATTTGTGGACCAGCCCCACCGTGAGTGTCCACGTTTTGGCACCATATGTAAGGACGCACTGATTGAAGACCTCTATTTAATTTGTGGTTACATCTTTTCCTTGTAAAACGTCCACCACAGACCATTTTAATTAGCGTTTATGAGTGTTTTAACTTAAAACACTCAATAAACGCCAAGAAAATTAAATTCTAAGAAAAATAACAGACTGGAAGATTAGAGCATTTTCATATTATCCGATCCGATATCGGTGTCGCACGCCGATTCGTTGTCGGGGTAAGTAAAATGTGTGAAATATGTACCTGTCTTTCATATTATCCATCCCAATATCAGAATTCAACCATCTCAGGAATTCAACATTTTAAGAATTCAACATTGTGAGCCGAAGCGGGATATTGGAGCCGACACCGATATGTTGGCGGCACCATCGGACGTCCGTGAGCCGTCGGACGATAACGTTTGTATGTGTGCTATACGTGTTTCTGAATTGTCTATGTGTGCGCAGAGCTCGATGCGCTGCGTCTTGTTTTTTGATGCTGTTTGTGTGATTTAGCCACAGAACAATAAAAACAGTAGAAGTGTAAAGTAGGCGTGATGCGTGTGCCACTATTACGCGGAGTTCCGCGCAACCTAGCCCAGTTCGCCGCAGAGTGTTGTTTAAGCTGGTTGTGTCAACCATAACGGAAAAAAAGGATTGCGCTGTAAATATGCCTTATTGCTCCATTTTGGAGTGCAAAAACGATAGCCGCACCAAAAACATCACCCATGGTGGCATTTCGTATCATCGGTAAGTAGTATTTCATTTAATTTTGATAAGTTTCTCAATTTTCAATTCCGTTAGGCATTTTACAGCAATGCAAAATACAAAAATGAACTCTGTGTGAATGCAATAAGGTCTATTTCTGTCTTTGTCATTAAATGTAGCGATTCTAGAATGTTCGCTACTCGATCGTACATTGAACTCTCGAAAATAGTGACAGGGTGTTGTCGATAAAGTTATCGATATTCGTTTCGTGCAGAGTTTGAGTGGTTTTATTACTGTTTCCTAGTTATCGAGTTAAAAATTAAAATGAATGTAATAATAATTTTAAATTAATTCTAGGCTGACTTATGATATTATTTCCACGTACCTACATGTAAAATAGTACGCGTAACTTCTTGTAAAAAGTGTACGTCATGATCATTTCCGAATCTTCGAATAAAAGACTGAAATATATTCCCACTGCTTTTCAGATTTCCCAAAGATCCTTTTCAGAAGGAAAAATGGATCGATGTGACAGGGAGACAAAATTGGATGCCAGCAAAGACAAGTACAGTAAAGGACAGTAAAGATATATTTTAAGCTTTGTATATTTTTCGTTGTTTGTTACTAATTGATTATATAAAAAACTGGTTGGTGTCCTTTTTTTTTCTTAGTAAAGTTGATCCTTTAACTATTGCATTTGTAGTATTAGTATGGATAGATGTATTCTAGCTTTTGCCCGCGATTTCACCTCCTTGGGGAATGATATCCGGGTTAAAACTATCCTATGTGCTTCCCGGGGACGATTTATATATATATATCCATACTAATAATACAAATGCGATAATTTGTCTGTATGTCTGTTACCTCTTCAAGCTTAAACCGCTGAATTGATTGCGATGAAATTTGGTATGGAGATAGTTTGAGTGGTCCCGGGAAGGACATAGGATAGTTTTTATCCCAGAAATCATCCTAGCCCCCATCTAAATCGGTTCATATCGGTACAGAAACACAGAATAGATACACTTGCATTTACAGTATGTATATGGATTAGTATGGATATATGAACAAAGGGGATTATTGTACAAGCAAGCAAGCTAGTACAATAATCTACTTTGTGCAAATAATACTAAAATCTTAGATAAGGATAAAAAGAATGAAAATCCTATACTATTAATGTCTTACTTTCGCTTAAATTCATAATCACATATTATGATAGTAAAAGTTATTATCGATATCATAAGCTACGCACTACGCACATCACTAGTGCAATCGATGGACATCTGTTGCCGGGCGGCCGACCTACATGTTTTGTTGATGCGTCGTAGTTCGGCTACTTGTCACTAGATGACAGCACTTTCTATGCAATTTTTGGATTTTGTTTTCAGACATCGTAAGTAACAGACAAATACAACGTAATTTCGACAGCATGGCCCTGTCATAAGGTTTAAAATATGGCAACATGCCGGGGTTCATAATTTCATCTTAAGTAAAACGCCACGGCCAATAATGTTCAAGATTTCTTTGTAGTTAACCATGTGATAGTGTGAGTACTGGCGACAGCGGTTCTGATTGTAATTCAGGCGTATGCCACTTCCACTGTTTTTTCTGTTCCGTGGATTTAGCAAATAATCGAATGTGGATTCGCTCATATGAAAGTAATTAAAAAACTTTCTAGGCGCGTTTTGTTACTTGCTAAGAAGAGTATAAAATGCTTCCTCTGAATATCTAGCTTTCAAAATGGGATATATCCAATACTGTGTGGACAGATTTTCTTTTGCGTCTCAAATGTTATAGATACAGCAAATAAAGTTCTGTTATAGTCTGCCATGATGACCTGCCCCCACCAAGCTATCGAGAAAACAGCACATGGTGTCGACTATCGGATGTCAGCTATCGTCGTTCGACATCGATATCGGATCGGATAGTGTGAAAACGATCTCACGGTCTTATTTATAAAAACACGATTCCTCTAAGGAACTCCTAAGAATCAGTTTATTTAATCTGTGGCTACTTGGTTTGTGGTTTACTTTTCCTCGTAAAATCTCCACCACAGACTATTTTAATCGGCGTTTTAAGGAATCGTGTATTTTATAAATAAGAACGCCAGTCTTCCAGGCTGTTATTAATCGTAGACTAAATGATTTGCCAAATTCATCAACGCAAGTCTTTTTACAACTTTACACGCATTACATGTATGTTTTGTTCAAATCCTAACAAGCCAAAATTAAAGACGAAATAAATACTCACCAAAAGTATTTTATTTTTGAATGTTTTTTGGTAAAGGTAGTTAGTAAGAATTTATCGATTTCGGCACGGAATTGGATTTTTTTGGTGAACCGATTTTGCTGAGAATCTTTCCAGGTTTGGAAAGTTTTGGCCAACGTAAATTGATAAGATTTAATTTAATCGGGCACTGACTGAAAACTAGCGCTGAGAGCTCACACCCTCAGCACAATGCTGAGTCAGATGCCCTTTGTGGCAACTTTGACACACCACAGGATGCATTCTGACGCTCTGACTTTGCCTTATACTATGATGTATTTGTGTGACTTGTTTTTCCTTTGTATTTATGTTACTTGTCATGCCATCTTTTTCTTGTGTTATGTTAATTTTTCCCAATGAATGTCTTTCTTTGTTTAATTTATTTAATTTGGCGAGGATTTACACTTTCTTTTGGGAGTACAGGAGAGTTTTTTTTTGGAATCTATTGAATACAATACATACTTTCGGTATGCTGACTTGAACAATCTCAGATCGTCCAAGGTGAATACGCGCACTTAGCACGATCCCATACGTGGGAATCCAAGCAATAACGCCGTATGATTAATAACTTTAATTAGGGCCGGAAAGTGGTTCACAGTTCCGAATCGCAAACAAATTAGAAGGGGCTTGTTCATTCGCGGCGTGCGACGGGAATCTATGTTCTGCGGATTCGCGCGTCATTAGCGTTGGGGCTTGCTGCGGCGAATCTGTGATTCCGAATGTTCTCAAGCGAATGTTTTCGCAGGTTGCGTTTCAGGAAGGAAGCGCGTAGTCGGCATTCCTGTGTCTCAATAACTCGGGCGACGACAAAGATTTTTTTATTAACGGGGTAATAATCCTTTTGAATGACATAATTATTAGATGAGAATCAGATCCAAAATTTGATCAAGACTTTTTTGGGGTTGGCAACTTTGCGTGATTACGAGTACTAGTAATGTGCGCCGCGCCACCACGACACCGCCCGCTCTTGATTTTGGTCACACCGCAGAGACGCCGGTCTCGATAATATCTCGCTCGGTTTTTTTGTGTGATTTTTTACCTTTTCTGGTAAACGGGCTACTTAGCTGCTACTTTTGTAGCCTGCACTTTTTTTGTTACATAGAGCAGATTTACTCTTTATCGATCTCAATCGGGTGTTTCATGAGCCACTAGACAGAGCCCTAGCCGAAAAGCGTTATAAGAAACAGTATTAGGTTATTTCAATAACACTTTGTATACAGTTTGCTAGGTTTTGCCACTCGGTATACAAAAACAGAAACAGAACGTAAAGTTATATTTTTACTAAAAACAAAAAGGCATCACAAAACCAGAACATTAACCATAAAACTTCGTCAGAAAAAGGGACACAACAAACATAAAAACTAACGTTTAAACTTCCTTGTGCCACGCAAAACTGTGAATGGGGAAAAAAAGACGAGCTATCCAATGTCGTATTTTAATGCTGAAGTTGGTATGGAACAGCAAATAATTTTTTTGTGATTTTAAAGTTTTTCCGATCGTACATTTTTTGGTTTTGACGAGAGGACCAATGTTTGCGGATATACATCGTCGCTTAGCGAACAACCCCGCTCAAGTCGAACTCTAACGGTTTTGACATTTGAATGCCATTGAGTGCAGATTTTAAGCGCGAATCGATCAACCGCGCAAATTTTTTTTTAATGACACACCGCAGAAAATGTTTGCGAAATTAAAAAGTATTTGTTTCTCCTGCAAAGTAAGGAAAAATGATACGAAGCGACAATATGGGGATACTGAATAGATACGACTTAACAGCGACGAATGTTTTATAATCTAATAGGATTCCTTTACGACGACGTTATACCTTAGTAATTTAGTAATAAAAGCAGTGTAACTATTATTTATCACCTACTTTAGGTCTAGAAGCCTAGCGCACCTCTAGGAAAAAACATTATTATGATAAGTTGTCCAATATGAAAAACGCCCTTTTAAGGTATAAAAGGGTAATAAAAGTATAATAAATTTATATAAGGTCTTTTTTTCAGATTGTTCCCTGTATTTGTAGTGTAAGACAACATTACTTGGCAAATTTCATAGTTCTAGGTCAACGGAAAGTACCCTATAAATTTTGATTCCCTGGAGTGTCGAAATATACATATTTTTGCGGCATAAACAGGGGTTACTTTTTTTTAAACTTTTTTTACGTTTGATATTTTCACAGCTTCAAGGGACTGTAGAGACGGTTTTAATTTCAGCTCGATACCTCCAGGCGTTCCCGGGATAAAGGGTCTTGACAGACAGGCGGACGGATGGATGGACAACAAAGTGATCCTATAAGGGTTACGTTTTTCCTTTTGAGGTAAGGAACCCTAAAAATATCAAAATAATAATTATTGAATGAGTGACGTCAGTCGTCAAAATTATAGAATTAATTAGAAGTACATTTAATGTTATTTTATTATCATTTCCCAGCATCTACCTATGACTTTGTTTTCTAAGTCACGTACATTTGTGAAGTTATAGTAGCAATACCACTCGCTAACCGCGAAGGAAACCATCGTGAGGAAACTTGAGTGTCTGAGGTGTTCACATACCTCAGCGCTTGTAATTGCCATTCCGCGGTGGGTACGCGTGGTGATTAAGCCCATACTCTCTCTCTCTCTCTCTCTCTCTCTCTCTCTCTCTCTCTGATAGAAGGCCTGTGGCGGACGAATATAGGCTGCATTATTATAGAATTGCATTTCTGTGATTTCAAAAATGTGTACTTTTACTCCAACAATTCAATAGAAATCGTGCACTCTGAGAACCTAAGGCCAGGTTCCATGAACTCACGATTTCTATTAGCAGAGTAGGGCCTTATTTGGTAGAGTCTCGGCGTATAGGTAACTCCCAGAATTGCGTCTTTGTTTTTTTTTGTAACTTTATTCCACTGAACTTTGTTCTTTATAAGTTGAGTAAAATACCACAGTTTGTATCCGAATGACGGTTAGAAAATAAAATGAAAGAATTTCTGGGTGTTACTTCGTGTCAATGTAGCATTAAAGGGGTAGCACCCCATTTCGCACAAATTTCCCTCATGTAAATAGTGCTGTGTTCACATATGACAAAAATTTTGTTATTTTCATGGAAGGCCACGGACTTGGAATAAGTTATGTGAGCCTGAACAAGCAACTTATTACTAGGTACTGAATGTATTTGTCAGGATTGGGCGTGATTTTTCCACCGTTAAAAAATAACGTTCGGTCAAAACTGAAGACATACAGTATTTTCGTGATATTTTTTTCACGATTTCGGAGTTGGTGTTTAATTAAAGTTATTTGTATTGATAGGTAGAATATTTCAATTCATCGGATAATATTTATGACATAATCACACTATTTCCGGCACAGTAGGAGGATCTAGGTGTGAAATAAACCAAAATCAACCAAATAAATAAGTGCAGCGGATAAAGCATTTTGCGTAGCAGAGCACTGTCAACACAAATACTTGCGCAAAATATTCACACACAGCGATAAAACTATCAATTCCTTGTTGGACAACACGCCGCTTAGCAACTAAAATAAAATTAGATGGTGTTATATTTTCATCTCGTCCGCAAATAATGTTGTTTGCGCAAGTTTTACTGCGAAAGTGTCGCGAGACAGGAGCATTCTCTCGCCGCATTTCAACCCGGTCATGGTGTGCACACACGAGACAACTTCTTCTCATGTTGTCACTTACAGATAGAAGTGACAACTTGGTCGCTTCACTATCTGGCCAGCACGTGAATAGGGCTCAACTGATGGCAATTAGAATTGGAAGAAGAATTGCCTCTTACTTCACAAGTGTGTTCGGATTAACATTTAGTATATTTAATTTCATTTCATTCAGCTGTCTAAAGTAATTTACTCAGTCTAAGTCGTTCATTTATCTCATTAATTGAAGAAATATCAACCTCTGATATAAATTTCTTTACTTTGATTTAAAAAAATTTTTGCACAGACCAAAGCTAAATTTAAGGTAATTTAATACCTCAAACGTATTTTGGAAGCATCTTTATTTTGTGAATAATACTAGTAACCTCAATTACTTTGCTCATAGTATCTCAAAAGCCTTTGTGGGGTTTTAATGTATGACACTTAGAATGAGAAATTAACACGAAAATTTTCGACGTTGACTGCGTTATCGGGTGTCAAGGAGTGCAGGGCTGTAAGCGCTATAACATAAACCGGTGCACAATCATTACTATCCTTGCTTGGGAAGACTCGGGTCCGCATTAGACGGGTGCGTTCATGCAATTTATTATGGCGGTGACGTGAGGGCAAAACAATCAGGGCCGCGTTAATAAAATTACAATTCATAGTTTTTTATGACAATTTGACAAACATTTCGAAGCTGATTAGAACAATTATTAGTCTTCCTACTTGTTAATCTGTGGGTTAATCGGCTATGCAATGTACATCGAATTGTCATGGTAATCATGAATTGCACTTCTTTGAAATTGGTGGTAGCGGCAGAGTAATCGTGTCGGTGTAACTTTGGAAATTTGGAGAGATTTATATATAAAAAAAAAATCATCATCAGCCATTTCGCGGCAATTGGAGGACATAGGCCTCCCATATGTTTTTCCAAGCTTCCCGGTCTTGTGCCGCCCGCATCCAGCGACTCCCCGCCACCGTAACCAGGTCTTCAGACCATCCAAAATGAAAAAAGATATAAAAAATTATCGCACTCAATTCATCTGTCGATATTTTTTCTATGCAACGCAGGTCTAGTCCACAGTTGGCTTAGGAACTTTCAGGTAGCCTATAGCAACTTATGTCCAGATTCTTAGAAAGAGGCACAAATTGATTTACCTTAGTAACCTAACCTAAGAGAGTAAATCTGTAGCTGTGAGGTAAAGAATAACATCCGTGAACCTTAAAACTCATCCCGACGCGCATTTAAAAGTCTGTGGCTGGACTTTTTACTATGACTTACTATTTTAAATTTTGAATAAATCAAAATGTATGGCCGATAGGACTTGTTACTTTTCACCACATCATGGAGTATTACTTTTAGTAATAAGGCCGCCAGTTGTACTGTACTTTATAATTGTTTAGTTCTCATATTCCTGGTGTACATACAATGAAGAATATTCATCTATCTACACATTCAAGTAGCAAAGCCTGTAAAAAAATGATTCTTGATAAAACTGGATACTCTCTAACACTTGGCTACAGAAATATACCTGACCAAAAACTTGAATTTCATGAATGTCGTTATGGGCTTAAAGAGAATACCGTCGACGTTTGCGCCGGTCGCACCGCGGACTTCGTCTTGTTTTGTCTCAGTAGCGCGAACTGAGCTAATATTTGTTGTTTCTTACACCGGTATTACGGAATGCTACTGTAGATATTTTGTCAAGAAATGAGCTTCGCGGGCACAGTGAGGGTCAGTACGCTTTTGTCGCTCAGCCGGTGCTAAAAATTTACGAATAAATTATAATTTCAAAACCGTAGTGATCCAATGATCTCTAGAGGCATTTAAGACAGAATTTTTTGCAACGTTTGACAGATAACCTTAAATCGATTAGAGCAATTTTTCGATGGTTTTATTATAGCTTAAGACAAAAAAAATATTACCCGTGCGTGACGCGTGACGCGGGACTATGGTACATTAATAAAAAGTTTTGTTTAGGACTTACCGCTGAAAACCGACTATTAAATGAGTAAGGTCATACAACCTCGGTAGGTTGTACAACATCTCAAAACACTGCATGGGTTTTTTTAAATGCAACATGCACATTGCGGTAAGAGCATAATCATAGAATTAATAAATTGCAGCCAATATTACTAACTTAAGATCTATTAAGTATTTATAAAAAGTTCCAATACCGTATTGGCTGCAACTTTTGCGATGCGAAAGTTCTTTGAAATTTCTTCTCCGGTACTTATTCAGTACAAGTCAGGTTAGTTACACCACTTATATGCATCTCAAGAACGACTGAATCGTTCTTTGTGATCATTAGTTCGTTGGATTTGTCTCCTTCCCGAATAGCAGAATATCTTTTGGGAAAACATGGGTAAAATTCACGAAGAAAATCTATTGATCCTAGGTCGGTAGGATGTTTGCCAGCCCAGCTCTGGTACCACATGGGACAGTGTTCACACAGATACGAAGCTTACATCTCGGCATACTGCACAGGCAGGCATGCTACCGCCGTTGCGGGAACTTGGGGCCGTTGCGCAACTGTCTAGGACTCTAGGTGCCCTGTTTTGTTCGAAGAAGTTAGGCTCTAGAACAATGCGCTTTGAACTTTAATTGCTGGAGTGATGCGCTTTTGTTCTTTGAATGTTTTTTTTGGTAGATTGTATTACTTTGCCATAATCGCCACGCTTGGCGGGCGGGTTGGCGATCGCAGTATGCGGTTGGAATCTCAGGAAGACGCTGCTGCCCGTCTCCTGGTAATTGATTTCTTTAGTCGCCAAGCGTGGCGATTACGGGAAAACCCCTCATGGTTATGAAAACCACAAAGGAGGCCTGTGTCCTGCAGTGGGCGTCGGGTGGCTGATGATGATGGTTGTATTACTTTACGCTGTTTTGGTTTTTGTAGCTGCATAGTGCATATTGTACATAACGCTTTAGTCGACGTCTAATTAACATTTGCAAAGCGCGCTAAACAAGAAAACTATTTGCGTGTTGAGTTTGACGTGCTGACAGCTGTTCCAGTGCAAACTGTGTAGGCACGGACCACTATGTTGCCTCTAGTAACTTAGAGATTACTGTATTAATTGTAGTGTATTTATGATTTGATATAGTTTAAAAATTTGTATAATGCCACTTATTCTAATAATGCTTTACTTGTCACTAGCACAGTCAATTATTTATTATGGTCTTAGTAGCTACGGCAGGCCCTTCAAAACACATATTGAAAATAAATATACGCTACAAGTCAGTATACTTAAGACAATTGTACCCGAATCAATTGGATCAAAAAGAAAAAATAATGATGTGGAACTTTCGGACTACAGCAAAGTAATAACTGTCTATGATAAAATTAAAATTCAAATATTATGTGACAAGATTAATAAGTTAGACTCCGCAATTTAGCCTAATTGCCAAAATATATCCTACCAAATTATATTAATTACTACCATGTTCGCTACGTGGGATTAAATTCTGCCTCAGATACTTAATGATAGAATACTCAATGACTTATCACCAGCAACCTTAGAAAGTACACAGAGGAAGCCTCAGCAATGTAAAACGATTCTTAAATGTATTTAAGAATAAAAATGTATGTTACCTAACCGAGCGACAACAGCGCCTGATAAACCTGTTGTGGTTTTCGCCTGCTGGTATTTAAGTTTACTTTGTGTATGTATGAAACTAAATAAAAAGTAAAAAAAATACAAAATTTGGAGCCTAAAATATTAAATTGTTTTCTTCGAGTATGTTGTCTCCGAATATTTGAAGATTTTTGGTGCTCATACAAAAATATTAATAGGTCTAATGCCGTTTGTTTACTAGGTACCTATTTAAGGGAAATAAGTTTCGCCGTTGAGTGATTAAATAATATTTGAAGAATGGTTTTACGCAATATACTTACTTACTTGTATCCTGTTGTCTTTCATCAGGGACTTAGGGCCTTCATAATAGATCTCGACTTCATCCCATCACAGCCCAAGTGATTGTATTTTTAGACAATATAGTTTTAAGGTAATATAGGTAAGTTAAAGTCTGCACACAATTCCACCTGCCCAGCAACATAACCCTTGTGGGAAATAACGTCGGGTCTGGAACGCACGCTTGTTTGAAGATATCATCGTCCGCTTATCCTCGTCCACACAGTCCGTTCAATGCAGTTCTCTACTTCAGTGGAGGCTTGTGGGGTGCACAGAGAAAATGGCTGACAAAGGAACAAGAAACCGTACAGCGTTAGATATTTTGGTGGCGTGTAATAGCTGAGGAATCGGGAAATAAGATAGGCATGTCAGGCAAGCCAACATTGACAATAAATTTTACTTTATCTTGAAACAAGTCGTTGCAGCGGCAAGCAGCTTGTCAAACCGTTTAAAGCCATTATTGGGCTTCTCTCTGATAAATGATTTCAGACCATTGAAAGAAGAAAGAAAGAAGACATTTAGCTGCTAAACTGATTTCAGTGTGGAGGATATAATACTTTTTTGGCACCCGGATCGTAATAAATACATACATGTCACTAGATACGAGTATATACAAATAATAATAACTACTTACATGCATATTTATTAATAAGTTGTAAAATTAAATTATATAATATAGTAAGGTTTTATTAAATCCTAATATCATAGTTAAAGTCTCAGATATGCAAATTAGGTAGGTCAACCCGGGCCATATTTCATAAAACTACAATTCATAGATCATTACGACTATTCAATATACATTGCGTAGACGATAAGTGCAATTTTATTAGTCTTCCTACTTGTTAATATGTGAATTAATCGGCTATGAAGGTACATCGTAGGGAAATACCTCTTCACTCTGGTCAGTTCGGTTTCCGCTCAGGTCTCTCTACCGATACTGCAATACTCGTATATTGTTTAAAGAGTACCGTTCAGTACTATACTAGGAGACAGACGCCTGTTCTGGCGTGCTTCCTACACCTATCCAAGGCTTTTGAGACCTTGTTTCGTATGATGTTCTGTGGGAGAAGCTGAGTACCACATCTGTGATACTCACATGTGGTACTAAAATGCACGGGTGTAAAAGTTGATGTGCTGTTGGCAGTGCCACAGTACAACATGTACTTGGCTCGATCTACAGCTGTCTGATTAGGCTAAAGGGTTCCACGCAGTCACCAATGGAAAGCAACCGGCCAAGTGCGTGTATATCATACCAAACCATTAATTGTCATACGATGAAAGTTCAGAGCGCCTAAAATCATGTTGTCCAGGACGAGGTATTAAATCGTAAAAAAGCGTGTAATGGCAGAGAAACTGTCAGTTGGCAAAATAACACGTTGATGGTGCGTATTGTTAGACAGTTAGCGAAATGGAGGTTTAAAAGCCCATCAAATACTACTAAAAACGTTCACAGACCAATAAAATCGCCAATTAGGTACCTCTGCACGCTTTGAAAAGAACCTCCTAATAATGTAAACTATTGTAACGGAAGAACGATACAAGCACGCCTGTGTCCCAGGTAGGTAGTTGAATATTTTTATTTTACGTTCATACGTATATTTTAAATTCAGATTGTCGTTTTGCACTTGTTAAAACATACAACGACTAATATAAACTCGGAACGAAACGAAACTCCAACTCACTTAACATGTTAAAGAATGAGCTCAAAAATTAAAATTGCAGATGTTGGAGTGGTCGGTGACCGTCAGGTTAAATAGCAGAATTGGGCAGGCCAAGTCTGCCGTATGAGCTCAGAACTAAAATTGCATCCGACTGGGTCCCATAAAATTGACACTGATGACGTGGCAGACCTAGGTGAAGATGTTGGGACGATCTTAATGCATTCCTGCCGGGATGGTGATCGAGGAACAGGGAGAGATGTAAAGCAGGAGGGGGGGCCGTTCCCCAGCAATGGGATACAAAACAGGCTAAGTAAGTAATTCGAATTAAAACACTTCTGACTTCCATCCTTAATTAGGAAACTTCTGTTGCATCACTATTTGCTGAAAAAAAACCCTCGCTTATAATTCCAACAACCTATTCATAGTTTTTCCGTGGCTGCATAAACGCTATGTTTTTCCATATCTAATGCCGTGGCGTGTAGGCCCGGGGAAATGGTCGGTAGTTAGTATTAATGTGGGATTGACACGACACATGGCCGCGAGTAGGCAGGCAACACCTTCTGGTGGCTTAGGGTTGAGCATTTTGTTGTAATAAAATAATGGCACTAACCGATAGCCTGCTTTGCCGGGGATACTTCAAAGAAGAGGAAACACCCGCTCACGTGACAATCCACTGTAAGAGCATGGCAAAGCATAGTGAACCGCCATAATTGGGAAGCAGGGATCCCTTCAGGAGGCCTGCAGTTATATGAGGGCATTGTTGGCTTTCTGGAAAGAGATAGGCTAGCTAATCTCACAGGTTTGCTACATACAATGGCCCAACCATGAGTCTAAGTGCGGAAATCTCAGGTTTAACTAATTACATCAACTGCGGGTAGCAGTTGCTGACTTCTTCTTCGGCAGGTAATTTACCGTTCCGCTGTGAATTGTCCATGGACGCGTTTTGTAGAACTATAATTCATAGTTTAACAAGACAATTTGATGTATTTTGCGTAGCCAAGTCTTCCTTGTTAATCTGTGTGTTAATCGACTTTGCAATGTATATTGTGCTTTGGCCTTTGTATCTATGTAATGTGATAATTTATGCAGCGTTCAGTGGGACCTTCACTCACACTAGATGGGTGAAGGGACTACTCGGACGCTCCAGTGCCCTATGGACTAGAGCCCTGCTAGTTCGATAAGTTGCTGCCCGGCTATATTAAAAACCAGGGTAAAAAAGTTATTTCTCTTACAGCGATTATAAGATAACAATATTCTTTTAACCTACGATACGATACGATACGTGTTACGAGCACTGCTGCTTAGAAAAATTTAAAGCTTTTAAATTAAAATAATTAGTAATTTCGTAATGTAAACACGATCTTTTTACACCTTTATATGTTTACTTTAAGTGTTATTCTTTACCTACACAACAAACCACATTGTTGAAGTGTAACTTTAAACATACAAGTGACATTGTTTTCGTGTGAAGTTCGGAGCTAACTGATCAGCTATGAGTAAATGCAAGGTATGCAGCTTGTCTATCGCTGATAAGGACAAACTACAATGCACTCGATGTGTTTACATTTTGCACGGTAAATGCGCGAGTGTGGGTACTGGCGAAGATCTGAAGAAACAACGTAGCACTTGGCTTTGTCCTACTTGCAAGGCAAGTTCCTGTTATGCCTGTACTGACCATGTAGTGGAGAGTAAGGAAGGCATTAAATGCGCTGAGCGATCATGCTCGCAACTATTCCACTACTTATGTGTAGGTCTAACCGAGCGTAATTTTAAAAAACAGGTAGCTTGGAAATGTCCCCAATGTAAGTCTAGACAACCTAGAGGGGACAATAGTAACACACCAGTAAAAACTAGCTCAGGAGACGAATCCAACATCACGCTTCGGAGGCCTACAATCTCAACATCCAACAACACACAGCCCTCCCCTACTGAGATACCTGTGAGTTCATCTTATTCGTTACAACTCAGAGCTGATATTCTACGCATTATAAAAGAAGAATTGCCAATAGTTGTTCGTGAAGTAATGAGCGCCGAATTAAAATCTTTTAAAGCCCAGATGGCTGAGTTGCAGTTTAGTTTAACTGAGGTGAGAGGTGATAATGAAAAGTTGAGGGCGTCATTGACCAAAAGCGACTCTGAAATTAAGACCGTTTTGTCGGAGAATAAAAAGTTGCTTGGCCAATGCAAAGACATGGAATCGCGTCTTGCTTCTCTCGAACGCGAAAGTCAGCAACAGCAACAGTGGGCGCGACTACAAAACCTCGAAATTACTGGCATCCCCGAGTCGGAAGGTGAATCCACCGTAGGACTAGTACAGAAAATTGCGAAAATTGTTGGCGTAGAACTCACAAACAACGACATCGAATTCGCACACCGTGTACAGCCATTCCGACCAATAGCGGGTCGTCCGCGCTCGCTCATCGTACGTTTCAGACAGAGAAAAACAAAAGACCTTATGTATTCACTGGCGCGCAAATGTCGTGATCTGTACACAGCTAAGCTCGGTCTTAGTGGTGAATCTACCCGCATATACGTCAACGAACACCTGATGCTAAATAACAAGAAACTGTTGCAAGCTTGTAAAGCTAAGGCGAAAGAAAGCGCTTTTGTCTATACGTGGACAAAAAACTGTCGAATATATGTACGGAGAAACGACAAATCACCGGCTATAGCTATCTCATCAGAAACAGACCTGAAGAAAATGATTTCTTGATTTTTTATTTTTCTTTCATGTACTTACAATTATCGAAAGTTTGTGGGGCGCTTCCAATCAGGAAACTAAAAAATTCACGACTATTCGCAAACACAATACTACACTTCACGGCACTTTACACATTTAACTTAATACTTACAATTTTTACTCACACACATACACCGAAGAGAAAACCTGAACTATTCTCAAATTGCTGCTGCTACTACAATCACGGCGGTCGCCGTTCTGGTTATAATCCATTGTTGTTATCAAATACTACAATATGCTCAGACTATATACAAAGAAATAACTATAATGTTTGGTAAGTTACGTTTATTTTACCAAAATGTAAATGGATTGCGAACCAAAACGACGACTTTCTTCAACAGTATGTCAGGTTTTGACTATGAAATAGTCTTTATCACAGAGTCTAAGCTATGCAGCAGTATTCTGGATGCTGAATTAACGGACCTCAATCACTATCAGGTATTTCGTAGGGACCGAGGTACGTCTGGAGCGGGCGGTGGTGTAATGGCGCTTGTTGCACGCTCTCTTTGTGCACGGGCACGACCGGACTGGCAGCGCGACGATCACGAATGTCTCTGGCTGACTGTTTCAGGCGAAGCGTTGGGAGCCCAACGTGACCTTCATATTGCATTGGTATACATACCTCCTGACCGTAACCTACCCCAACGAATACACAATTTTCTTAACGCACTCAGTGACGTCACGCAATCTCACTCTGATGACTATTTCTTGACACTGGGTGATTTTAATTTACCGTGTTTGAACTGGGACTTGGGCGAACCGTTGTGCATCAAGAAGGGCTCAATTGAAATACAAAATTCTGCTACAGTGTTAGTTAATCACATGAGTTTTCTAGGGTTAAGCCAATCTAATAAATTAAAAAATAGCAGCGGCAACGTTTTGGATCTGGTTTTTTCCAACTTTGCTGTCAACACTTATGTAGCTGTTACCCCTGCTGTTGACGAGGATCGCTTCCACCCAGCCCTGGAAATTGACTCAGTCGATATCTCGATTCAAACAATACCAGCCACTAAAAGTTTAAGATACAGGTTTCGTAAGGGAGACTACACTGCCATTAATAAACACATCTCGAACTATGACTGGTCCAATTTTGCCAATGCCACTGTGGATGAGGCGGTCTCTTGGTTGTACTCGTGTCTTCATGAAGCAATTGATAGATTCGTACCTAAGGTAATGGCTAGCACTACATATGAATACCCTATGTGGTACAGTAAGGCACTTGTAAACATAATTAAGGAGAAAAAAAAGTACCATAAACTTTGGAAAAAGCACAAAAATCCCTTAGATTATGATACCTTCAGCCTTTTACGCAGAAGGCAAAAAAGAGTGCTTAATGATTGTTTTGCTAAGCATATTCAATTAGCTGAAGAAGGTATACAACACAATCCTAAGCTTCTATGGTCTTACGTAAGATCGCGTCGAAAGGAGGCATCTGGCTACCCTGAGAGTATGACTTACGATACCAAAACGCTATCTACTCAACTGGATATTTGCAACGCATTTAACCAGTACTTTGGTAAAATGTTTGGTGTCCCTGCCGACTCTTATTCTAGAATGGATTTGCCTGAACCTTCTCACCAACAAGTTGTGTCGTCTATTGAGGTGTCGGAAGACTACCTTCTCAAACTGCTAAGTAACATAGATAGAAGTAAAGGACCTGGAAGTGACGGAATTCCTTCTATTCTAGTGATCAATTGTGCTGCATCACTAGTTAAACCATTGGCTATGATATTTAATAAATCGTTTCGTGAAGGAGTGGTACCTGAAGTTTGGAAGATGGCACATATTGTTCCTATACACAAAAAAGGTGCTAAAGTTCCTGTGGAACATTACAGGCCAATTTCAATTTTAAACATTCTCAGCAAGATAATGGAGAAGGTGGTACATAATCATATTTATTCAAATATTTCTCTCAATATACCTAGTGAACAGCATGGATTTGTGCGGTATAAATCAACTACTACCAATCTTGCTGTTTTCGTTGATGCTGTTCTCAGGGGTATGGATGGTGGAGGACAATTAGATGTAATATACACTGACTTTGAGAAAGCGTTCGACCGCGTTGACCATGTAATATTATTAGAGAAACTTGAAACACTGGGCATTAGGGGTGATCTGCTCCGCTGGACAGAATCTTACATCAGCAACAGAAGTCAAGCAGTAGTAATAGGTGATTTAAAGTCTGACTTTATCCCCGTACCGTCTGGGGTCCCGCAAGGGTCTATACTGGGACCGCTTCTCTATGTAGCCTTCCTATACGATATTGGTCACTGTTTCAGGCATGCTAGGTTTCTCTTGTATGCTGATGACAAGAAAATTTATATGAATATCAAATCGACTGAGGACTGTCTTCATCTGCAGGAGGATCTTGATCGCTTGGCAATATATTATCTTAATAACAGGATCAATGTTAATGTTTCTAAGTGTAATCAAATTAGTTTTACGAGGAGCACCAAACCTATCAATCACGTTTATTATATCGATAAAACACAAATTCAAAAAGTTAATTGCATACGGGATTTGGGGGTGCTCCTGGACTCAAAGCTAACTTTCCAGGATCACATTGAGGCCATCACTAATAAGGCGTTTAGAAATCTGGGTTTTATTCTTAGGGTCAGTAAACCTTTCAAGAACCCAAAAAGCACCTGCGCTCTGTACTACGCTTATGTTAGAAGCATATTGGAGTACTGCAGTTCTATCTGGAATCCGCAGTATATTATTTATCAAGATCTAATTGAGCGCCTTCAGAAGAAATTTTTACGCCATCTCAACTACAGATCTGGCTACCCCAACGATGACTACCTGACTTCTTGCCAGAGACATAATATAATGACTCTTGTGGATCGGCGTAAAATCTTAGACATGCAATTTTTATATAAAATCTGCAGCGGCACTATTGACAGCCTAGAACTAGTTAATACTTTACTAAACTTACGAGCCCCATCTACTCGTACTCGACATGACATGCATAGTATCTTCCACATTCCTTTTGTCCACAAGAACTACGCTCAAAATTCTATAAGCTGTCGCTTGCCTGAAACATACAATAAATTTTTCTCAGACATTGATATATTTCATGTGTCTCAAGAAACTTTCAAACAGCAGGTTATAGAAACTTTAAAGGGTAAAACTTGAAGTCTAGTCTTTCTCTTCATTCTTACACATACACACACATACATACACACACACACACACACACACACACACACACACACACACACACACACGCGCCAAAGTTTGCAAGATTTACGTTAGTTTTGCTTTATTTTGTTTATGCTTGGCTGTATAATTTCTAACTGTGCTTTGTAAATAAGATAAGTTTAAAAAATACTAGTCCGTAATTGGCCTATGTTTGGTCTACATTAATTGCCTATCTTTTGTAACTTTGTGCTGTGGACTTCGTAAAATTAATAAAAATAAAAAAAAAAAATAAAACCTCATTAGCTCGTAAAAGCTCTGTTTATCATTCGAAATCTGCGTGGAAAATCGCACTTTATCCGCTAGCGTGGAAAGTGTTTTTAAAATTCGAATATTTTTATTCAATAAAGGTTTCGTACAATAAATTACATATATATAGAACCTCATTGGTTTCGTAATAGTTTATATTCTCTGCAGCCAGTCCATTGATGATTGAAATGCAAATACTTATTTCATGTCATGCGCCAGCCTCATTTAAAGAATCGCACTGGCCGGCAAGAAAATTTGATTTAAAAAAAAAAAATTAACTTTCAATATTACCAATTGTAGTAATTTTACTTTTAATTTTTGAAATAAAT